>JAXCHO010000034.1:91175000-96475000 GCA_036630365.1 Acanthiza pusilla
GGTTTCACATAGTAATTGCTCATCATAACTTCGCAGCTCGTTAGCAGAAGCATTTTGTTTCAAACTTCATTGTATTGTTCTTTTTCAACGGAACTGTAATATACAATGTCATGAAGAAAATGGAAAGAGAGACATGATGTAGTTATATAGGGCCACCCAATATAGAAAGGGTTTTTTTGGTGAATTTTACATCTATAATTAAGTTATCAACCCACCTAAGAGAAACAAAACTGAGTCTTTTAATTAGCTTCTTGAATAGGAACAAATGCCTCATTATTCTTAACCATATCAAGCTGAGAACATTATTAAAGTCTGAAGGAATAATGAACAACATGACAGGAAGCACATTAGAGCACATACAGGAATACATTTGCCTACTAAGAGATCCGCATAAATATGCTTATCACTGCTATCTAGGAAGACAAAAATACCAAAGAAAAGAATGGCAACAAAAGGGCAGTAAAGACACAAAGACATAAAGAAAATGATATGAAGTCAGAGGTAGGGGATATATTTCTTGGTATTTTGTGCTATCGAGCACTCAAGAGTTCAGTTGCTCTGCCAGAGCTTCTCTGAGCCAGCTGAGTGGATTGGCCTGTGCTGCACTCAGTATGGTTTGTTTTTTTTTTAACTTCTTTATGTCTGCTTTGGCTCTTAGGCTTTGCCTTGCTGAGGTGTTTAGAGGGAGAACATGTGCCTCCAGAAGCTGTAGAACAAAAGAGTTCAGAGAGGACTTTTGGACAAATTTCTCTCTCCTGAGTCTGTAGGGAGCACGAATAATCTTTATAAGCTTTCAGAAATCCCTTGGCTGAAGGGAAGTATTATTCTCTCTCTTTAGAAATAATGCCAAGAGCACAGAAACCCTTTCACAGCAGGGAAAACTGAAGGTACATATCTGATCATTCATAGCTGGGTATGTTATCCCACAATCCCAAACAAAGAATATACTAAAATTCAGACCCAGAGAAGCCTGTATTCCTGTCTTTGAATTAAAGCTCATCCATAAGCTATTTCAACCTACCAAATCTCATTTATTTCCACTGTATTCAACTCATGTGTAAAGGTTGCATTGCTGTGGGCTGGAGCACCTTCTAGATGAACTTCACTGGATCACAGAATCACCATGAGATCCAGGCTCCAAGGTCTTGATTATATTGCTGGAGCAGGTAGAATATGGGAATTTCATGCAGCTTTCCTTCTTGACATTGTGCTGAAACAGCTGGATCCAACAGACGGATCTGCTGTCCAAGAGGAGAGGAGAGAAGCTGAGCTGCCTTCTCCTCACCATGCTCTTCTCCCCTCCTCTCTATCCTGTTCTCTTTCAAAGTCCTGCTCAGCGGTGTCTGTGCCGTGCGGGTGGACATGGATTTGTCCCAGCTCCATTTCAGTGCCACAATATCACATCTGAGCAAGCACAGAGGCACCTCTGCACTGACACAGGCAGGAGCAGAGGCTGGGAGAGAGAGGATTCATATGTGTCTCAGAGCTGTGCCCGTGGCTTTTTGCAAACTCCTCCTTTTAATAGAGATGGTGTAATATTTAGAAATTGAAAGGACAAAGACCTAAAACGTTTAAAGGTGCAGAGGAAGGAGTGCTCTTCTATTTTCCATTCACACAGGCATCAAATTTGATAAAAACATCTCCCAGAAGAAACTTGATCAAAAATTTTCTCCCAAATGTTATGTTGGTCAACTTCTGCTCTGGATTTCACACTGCTCCTAATAAAAACAATAACAAACCCTACCTCCTAACCACAGAAAATTATAACTGCTCTTTCAAGTTGAAAAGAGGAGCATTTTGATATTTACCTTTGGCATTTTTGCCTATGAGGCAGAGACAATTTGAGACAATAATTTTAGAGTAATTATGTGTGTTCCAGTCATGTCTGTTTGATTTCTAGCTTTCTCTGTTTTTCCTGTGTGTTTATCTTTATTGTCTAAGAAGATCTGCAATTGTATATATTTAAAAGGCAGTGATTTCAATAAACGCTTCATAAAGTTCAAGCGATTTGTCAAAACATGATCTTCATTCCTAATTAATGTAATGGGATAGAATGGCTAATGTATCAAATTTCATGCTTTTGATCCCAAAGGGGATCAGGAGATGAGGAGCTCTTGAAACAAAGATGTGATTCATTATGTGAAGCACAAAATGGAAATAATCAGATTCGTGGAAATGAATTGTGAAGACAGTATATGCTGAAAAACAAATAAAATAGGATTAAAAGCTTGAAATGTTTCTGCAGTTAGCAGAAAGGAGGGGCTGAAGCCTGGAAAAAGTACAGTGTCTGGTTTTATTTATTAGTCTTCAGCAACTAGGAAACACTGGTGTTACATTTGTATATTTTTTTTCCTCCTTGAACATGAAATGTGCTGTCTTGCTCTTCTTCCCATCCTAAAATGAAACAAGCAGCCACATCCTTATGTTCTACAGAATAAATTTACCATAGAGAATTTAATCTCTCCTGCATTCTTGGAATTTTACATTCCTTTCAGCAATGATTTTGTTGCATTTTCTCTTCTACCATATGCTGAACCACCTTTAATATCCCTAGCTGAACTACTACACTTAGAAAATCAGCATTTTCCAAGCCACGGAGGCGTGAATAAATGTCTCAGCACTTTCCCCTCACCATCATTCAGAATAAGAGTAAAGAAGTTTTCCTCAGAATTTGTAACAAAACCTCCCAGCTAAGCTTTTCAAGACAATTTATGATTTTCAGTGATTTTGGGGAAAGGAATTAGATACCTTCAAGACAAGAAGAGAACATGTGATTTCTAAAATTACATATTTCACTAGGCACTGCAGATGCATGACCTGAACTCTTCAGACACTTGAACTGGTAAGAGTCAGAATTTTTACACAGCTCTGATGGGCAAGTGAGGTCAATGGGATTCTTACACAGCACAACAACTTCCTCCTGCAGTCCCTTTTTGGTGAAAGAATTTATGGACAGGGCACGCTGATAAAGAGTTTGTGGTTGGACTCCAGTGTCCTGAATTTTCTTGTTTCCTCTCTCACCTCTAGTGAGGGGAGCCTCCAGATGTGACTCCTTGGCACAAAATGAATAAGCACCTGCTTAAAAATACAGGTTGTTTTTTGCTCTACTATTTTTTAGGATTTTTTTTTTCCAGAACTCCAGTCTGATGAGTGAAAATGTCCTACTCACAAAGTATTTGTGTGAGCATTTGTTACAGTCCTAGCACTGGCCTTTATCTTAAATAGCTCATCTTCTACCCTGGTGCTTAACTTCTGATGCATTGGTACTCAGCAATCAGACCTCCTCCCAGCCTTTGTTTCTGAAATGCTCAGAATTCATCAGTTTCCTGTTCTTAGGTAGTTTTTCTATTTCCCTAATGACCCAGGGGTCAGGATGTTGCACAATATTGCAGACAAGATTTCATCAGTGCCTTAGACTGTTGGATTTTTAATTCCCTCACTCTAACAGAAGTACCTCACCTGGCGTCATATATTCTTTTTCTGTGGGATCTTCAGTAAATGATCATTCAGATCATGTTCCACAGTTAGTTTCTGTTAAAAGATTTTCTGTAAAATTTCTGCAATATGTCAAAAGTGAGCCTGAGTCAGAGAATGGGTAAGGTTGGAAGAGGAAAAAAACCAACAAAATATAAAAGCAAAAACCTTGTGACTAAAAAGTTCTCTAGAACAGCCTGAGAAAAACTAATTTTGTGAGAATCAATGGACTATAATAGAATTAACACTGCTAAGAAACAGAAGTTGAAAGATCAGGCAGCAAGACAGAAACATTATGTTCAAACACTTTTTGAATTAGAATTGCACATTATCTGTCTGAATGTTCCTGTGCAGTGTAGCAAGCTGTGTTATCTCTTAGAAAGCTATCAGAGACTACTTGAGTCAGCACTGCATCCACCGGCTGCTCTCTGTTTCTGTCAATGATTTTTTTAAAAACATGTTATGAAAAATGAGGGGGAAAAGGTTCTGATGTTTGGATTGCGAAAGGAAATGTAGTAGTCAGTGTGTCTGTGAAATATGTAAACTGTTTATAGCTTGAATTGGTGCACAGTGCACAGAGATTTAGATTTCTGGTGGTATTAAAGGGGGAAAAATCCTACACATTTTCTGAATGGATTTTTTTTCAGGCTGTTAAAATTTGACACGTGTATCTTTTCAAGCCCTTAACCTAATGAGTTAAAAAAATCAACAAAATGTCCTTATCTTCAAAATAAAAGTACTGCTCTTACAGAATTTCAGGATCAAGTATTAGAGCAAATCTCACAAGAAACATTCATTAATTAGTTATTCAGACAATTTGGAGAAGCCATATTGTTCATTTTTGATTTAGTGAGCCTGGACATTTTCCTGTGCTGGGAGATGTTGCAAAGACTTTGCAGATTTAGAGTGACACAATTCTTTAATTTTTTTTTTTACACAGATTCTGGTTTCATCCCAGCAGGTATTGGGTTTACCCATATATAAAATCAGGGTGTAAGGAGAACATCCACGTTTTGTGCTTTATCTCTAGAAATGTGATGTTACATGCGTGTTATTCATCTTCATCAGGAAATTTGTCCTCATAATTGTGGACTCAGTAAAACTATTTCATATTTTCACCAAAAATAATAAAAACTCTTCTCAGTGGTAATGAGGCAAATCTGAGAAATTTCAGAGACTTGTCAGGTTTTACGGATGAGTAATAGGTAGAGTCTTGTACTTTATTCTCTAGAAGGCAAATATATGAAAAAAACAAAACCAACCCTCTAAAGAAAAATGCTCCCACTTTCATAACTAAAAACAGTTGAAAAATAAAACTTCCTCTAGAAAAAAAATTGAGTGTGTCAACATTTTATTGCTATAGATATTATTTACTATATAACAATCCCTATGTGCCATCTTTGCATTCATCTCACTGATCAAGAAAATAATTTAGATTCCAGAATCTAAATGATAATGGCTTAGTTTAAGGAGTCATTAATGCTGTAAATTATAGTCGCAGCTGTTAGCAACATGTAAGTATCTTGTTTTCCCTCTTTTGGTTTAGATGAACGTCAATTAGCTCAGTGATATTTACACTAATATTTTATTTATTTGGTGCAATTGTCCATCTGTTTCAGTAGTGATGGAAGTTACAACGATTCTGCTGGATGTAAAGGAATCACATTTATTTACTGTTAACCATTCCCAGGAGGTAAGAGAAACCATGCTCATAATTTTCCTACATACAGGCAATAGTAAAAAGGAAATGTGACATCTCTAAGAGATATGAGGAACAATTCCAAGAAAGGAAAAAATAAAAAATCCTGTGTTTTGTTTTATGTGTGAATATGCCACGAGGAAATAGCAGTAAAAATAACAACAAATTCATGATAAAGTGACCAACATTATAACTGAGTTAAGTGCACTGAGTAGTGTTGAGCTGAACTCAGTGTTGTGGCACCTGGTTTTATCATGGGCAGAAAGAGAGAAAAAACAAAAACATTTTGATCACCTACGCAGGATATTTCTTGCCATCCTACTGGACTTAAAGGTAACCTGGACAAATCAGAAGCTTTGGGTCTTGCCCTGCTCTTTTACTGGTTGATAATCCACCAAGCTCCCATGATCTCAGTGGTCAATCTGATACTCTGCATTTTGTCTCATACTTGTCTTCAAATGGCAGCCCATGATTTTTCACCTCCTTTCCAGGTATGTTCCTTGTCCTGTCTCTTCAGCACTAAGAGAGACCTGAAAAAGCATCAGTTTCTTCTGAAAACTCTCTTCCACCCCAATGCAATACAGCATTTATTCAAGTCAATGATATTTATGTTCTGCTCAGATATAAAGAATCCATGTGAGCCATGCTTCAGATGCAGATTTCCCTCTGTCTTTCACAAACCCTTGGTGAAATCATCAGCCATATCTCCAAGCCATGAACTTCTTGACTCCAGGTGAGCAGTTAAGGGAACAGAGTTAATTTCAAGTTACAGATTTTTGGATTAGCCCCATGTTGCTTTATATTCTGGGGCTTTTACATATAGGATCTCTATACCTACAGGGGAGTTACACCTATCAAAGGAAGACAGATATGGGTCCCATCAGCATTTTGCAAAACATGCATGTTCCCTTTTGCAGCTGTTTTTAAGAGTTCTAGCCTTAGGGCTTGTGGAAAATGTGAACTGTCCTACAGTTTGAGAGGGGTTTGTACACAGTAGTCTGGTAATGGTCTCTAATGAAGAAGGCATTAAAGCCTGTGAACCTTCTGAATGTTTTACTGTTGATTAACTGAAATTAATGAGGTGTTCATGTCTGGCTCTTTCCTCGGGGGCTATAAATTTACTGAACAGTAATTAATTATGAATAAATAATTTCAAATGCATACTATTTTTAAAGTTATACAATATGGACAATCCTGAATTAATCTGGATTTTTTTACATGATTTCTTTATGAACAAAGTCCAAGCACACTTGATTTACACTTTCCTGTGGATGTGTCATTTACTAGGCTAACATGATACATTTTCTTTTCATGCAACTTCATTGATCAGGAAAATAAATTTGGTCCAAGAGTTACAGGTTTTGTTCTCCCTTAGGAAAATGGCTCGCTATAAGACATCATTAACGCAGTAAATCATAGTCAGAAATGTTGACACCATGAAAGCATCTTGTGTGCTTCTTTTTGATGTAACTGATCATCAATTAGTTCAGTGATATTTGCATAAATACCTCTATTTTGTGGGTAGGACTGTCCATCTGTTTCACTAAGACCCTAATTACAATGCTTTTTCTGGAAAAGAAGAAATTAATCTTTCTGAAGGTTAACCTTTTCTATAAGACAAAGCAGTCATGTTCACTAGAAAACAGCAAACAAATATAATCTGATTAAATATTTTGTCTTGAAAAATAAGATGTTAATTAAGACAAAAAGTAGTTCCAAATTATAAAGGATTAGTTCTAGTTTTTAAGGCCGTAATTCTCATTAACTATCACAGCTCAGTATTGATGCCTTCTTTCTTAAGAATAACGCCAAGACCCCTGGGTTTGTTTTGTTATTTAAAGCACATTTAGGGAGGGGAATCTCAGTCCTTCCCACTCCTCCCAGCTTGACACATGGGGCAGCAAGGGATGCCCAGAGCCTGGAGAGGGATCAGATCAGCAGGAGAGCAGCACAAAGGAATTCCAGCCAATCCAGCCAGTGAGTCAGCTTCATTGGGGGCCCAAATTAAATGCGTTTATCACAGACAGGGAGCATGGGGAACAAACAAGGGGAGTTAGGGCTGTGCACATGCCTGCAGGGCTGTGATCCTGTGGACATAATGGAGATGTGAAGTGATGGCTTCCCTTCTGCCTAGGGAAGACTATGGTAGGGAAGAAGACAGAATCTAGGAAGGACAGGCAGGGAGACAAGGAGGGGATAACGTCCTCAATATCAGTGACTTGCAGGAGTGCCCAGAGCTTCACCTGGGGAAGGATAGGGAGCTCATGGATCAGGACTGAAGGGTGGGAAGAGACAGGTGACATTACAAGGAGGGTCTGGTAGAGTTTGCCCAACCAGGAAGACTGAATGGCTGAGGATCTTTCCAGACACATGGCAGCAGCCCCACATCCACAAGATCTGCTTTTCATCAGGGATCTCAAGCATCATGGTGCCTGTTGGAGGGACAGCACAGCACGGCATGAGCAATCCAGGAGGTTCCTGGGAATTGATGACAACTTCCTTCTCCATGTGCTCTCACTAGAAAGGAGAGGCTCATGTGGAATGTGAAGCTCAGGGTCAGCCTTGGTTGCAGTGACCCTGAGATGGTGGAGTTCAGGATCCTCAGGGCAGCACAGCACAGAAGGAGGGCACACATCAAACTCACTGCCTTGGACTTCAGGACAGGAGATTTGGCATCTTCAAGGATCTCCTTGGTAGAGTGCCATGGGACAGAGCCCCGGAGCAACAGATCACAACAAAGAAGAAGTTGAGCAAAGACACCAGGAGGCCTGCATGGGTGAACAAGGAGCTCATGGACAAACTCAAACACAAAAAGGTCAGGTTGGATGGGACCTTGGGAAAGCTGGTCTAGCAGGCTTGCAAAGAAGGATTCTGTGATTCTGTGATAGTATAAGGTGACCCTGCCTTAGGAAGGAGGGTGGGACTTAGATGTTCTTTAAGGTCCCTTGAACCTCAAATATTCTGTGATTTCTTGAGTGTCTCAGGCAAGAACAAGGGCAACAATTGATCAGTCAGCTGCAAGAGCAAATCCTTCATTTCTTCAGAGCTGAGCCACATTGACATGGTGGCATAACTCACATGTTCTGCCCTTGTCTTATCTGGATTCTACTGAAAGCTCACAGAATTAGCTGTTTGCACAAGTTTTCACATGGCATTCCAAGGTCATTTTTTTCTCTCAAGCTTTCTGTCCTCCCTCTGACTTTCATAATCACACACCATTCCTCTCTTCCATATGCAAATGACTCATGAACAGATGAGGAAACTTTGCAATTTTTCAAACTGATCCCTAGCTGAATTAATTGCTGTAAAATAGTAGCTGTGGAGGTATGGGTGTCCACCGTCCAGTAGCTGACCTGTAATGATGAGAGGCGACTAGTTGCCAAGAATACTTACAAGATAACTCCTTTCATCCAGGAGATGAAGGCCTTTGTTCTTGGAACTGACAAGGCAGAGTTATAGTTTCATTTCCTTATGTGTCATCCAATCTGTAATTGTTAGGCTTTTGGCTTTAACGTGTAGATTTAGTCCATCTCCAGCAAAGCTTTGATCCATTATTTAGCCCAAGAGCTTGAGTTGCCCCTTTTGTCCAGGACTATTAAATCAAGACTAACTTTGTCAAAGTTGGTGGACAGCCACTGCAGTTGTTCCAGAGCAGAACTGGTGTATCTGAAGAAGAGAGTGAGACATCTAATCTGAACGCAGTTCTGGAAACCTCTTCCTTGAGTTTTCCAGCTATTCTTTTGCTTAGCTGATAATGTGCAGTTTGCTTGAAAGTTCAGTGCTTTTACAGATGCCCTTTCCCATGTCTTACGCACATTAAAATGTTACCATAGAGAAAGTAAGTAAATAAATGCATCTAAACTGAGCAGTCTTTCCCCTTTTTCTCTCCCTCAGTTCAATGAGGTTTTTTACACCACAATTTTGCTGATAGTCCTGTCTCTGGTAAAAATCCTCACCATCAAAGTCTGCTTACCCTGAAAAGTTAATTTAACTACATTGCACATACCAGACTAAAGGAAGTTTCCCCATAGCAATGTACTGGGAAGGCATCAATAGAAAAGAACATAGAAACAGAATACTTGTGGACAATGTAACAAAAAGTCTTTTGAGTTCCTTTAATGTAATATCTGATACCAATAACAAATGTGTTCAGGAAAAAGAAATTAATAAACCCTCACCACATTTTCTCTTTGCACATTCCCATTTCTATAGGCAAGCAAAAACAAGGGAGATTTAATGGAGGAGGAGATTACTGCACTAATGAAGGGAAAGGATAAAATATTAGAGAATAACAAAAGCTCATATAGAACATAATTTATTTTTCAGTGTAACACAATGACACTACTGCAGATAAAGAGTTTGTTCTCATTTCCATTACAATCTGTTTGCTAATATAATTCAGTTGTAAAACACAGAAAAAACATTTCTCAAATCTTGCCAGAAGGCCCAGCTCACAACACCACCGAAGATAATCCAACTTTCACCAGTTTAAACCTGTCTCTATGGGTATACTGGGCTCTTCTTGTTCCACACCAGACTAACTCAGAGCATAATTCCTTCCTCTGATTCAAAATTAGTATAGATCCCTATGCCATTTTTTTCTGCAATGTATATATATCCAGTTCTAAATTAGTCTCTAAGCATTAAATACAGACGGACTGGACCATTTTCAGTTGTTTCTGGACTCCCTAACTCCAAGTAAACACACTATGTGCCTTCTGTAACACCTTCTCCTATTGCTTGGAGAAATGTTTCTGAAGATTTTATAATTACAGCATTGCTTCACTCATTCTTACTGGTGTTTCAGTACTTTTCTCCTGTCCTTGCACATCTATCTCCTCCACATGTGCATTTAGCAATCAAAAAAAGTGCTTCAGAAACAACCCAAGATGTGTTTCATACGTCTTTTTTTCCTATCTCTTAGTTTCCTAGAAATGTTGGCACTTACCATACCTCTCCACAGTCTTCTTTCAATGCCTTTCTTTGCTTCTGCAGTCTTTGGCCTTTAGAGAATCTTGACCTCTTCCCCTGGGATGAGCACAGCCTGCCTTGCCAGCCAGCAGCACACTAAGAGGCAGTGAGCACTCAGGTACTTTCATCTTTTTGGCTACAGAAAGGTTTGTATGAGTTGGGTGAAGATTTTGCAGCATTTTCTCCCAGCCTTAAGCAAAAGGCACTGAAATTACTAATAATCTCAGTTAGCCATTAGGAGCTGAACTGATTAATGGGCCACTGAAGGTAAAGCACTATGGAAACGTGAAGTGCTTTACACTTGGTGCTATTGTGATAATTAAGACCAATTCTTTTCAAATTCTTTTCTCAAGGCTTAGACCTGCTGTTAAATTAGTTCAATTTAAGGAGTTACCAAGCATTAGTAGAGCTGCAGTAGCTGCCCTTACATGTACTCTTATCCCATAGCAACAGTCTGATAATTTCATTTCATGTAGCTTGTAGTAAAATCATATTCAGTACATTATATTTGAGTTGTTACTGCAGTACAACTTCAATTGACATTGAAAGAAACTGTCTTTCACTCTTCCTGTGGCTGCTTGGTCCTTACACACCCATTTCCTTGTTGAAACATCTACACAGGTGAGTATTAAAATAAATTAAGTAACTGAAAAATAAATTTTCCTCGTTAATATTATTGTTGTTATTGCTATCCCAAATAATGGCTAATTTTCAGGTCTATTTTCCTCTAAGCTGGTGTGAGGTTTGGATGTGATCAGCCTCAGAAAAGGGGAAGAGAAGCATTTCTTCTTTTAGTACTGTGGCAGCTTAAAACCTATGTTGAACTGCAGTTTCTCTCAGTTAACCTAAATTTGCTGTAGGTGAGGAGAACACAAAGCACAGAGTAGATAATCCTGTAAAGGTTGCTAACATTAGTAACTTCTTAGTACTGTTGATCCCTCACCATTCATGGTGTTTTGAAAGGAACATGACATTTTATAGCATCAATTTCTTAATTATCAGCTGAGAACTTATGAACTCAAATTTTTACTGATTTCTACTTGAAAATTCCAGCATCTATGTGTATTCTATTTGTCTTATGGCAATTGGTAAGTCAAAACAAAAAAATATTTTCATTAAACCAATGCAACTTTTCATTGGCGGCAAATTGCTTATTTTAACTTATTTTTCCATCTTTTAAAAGCCAATTTTAAGTAACAAAAACAAAGGCACAGCTTGGTTTATATATGTAAAAGTAAAGGTTCTCTGGGTGAACCATTTGTGTTTCCTTCACAAAATGACAGAATGAGTAAGGCTGGAAGGGACCACAGTGGGTCACCCGGTCCAACCTCCCTGCTCAAGCAGGGTCATCCCAGAGCACAGGGAACAGGGTTGTGTCCAGGTGTTTTTTTCATATCTCCAGCTGGGATGACTCCACACCCTCTCTGGGCAATCTGTTCCAGTGTATGGTCACTGCACAATAAAGAAGTTCTTCCTCATATTCAGGTGTAACTTTCTGGGCTTCAGTTTCTGCCCATTTCTTCTCCTGTTTCTTGGCACCACCAAGAACAGCCTGGCTCCACACTCTTGACATTCACCCTTCAAACACTCATGGACTTTGATGAGGTTCCCTCTCAGTCATCTCCTTTTGGGGTTGAAGAGGCCCAGCTCCTTCCCATCTGAGCTGTTTTTAAATCAAGATGCAGCTTCTCATGCAGCAAAGCCTGGAGTCACAGACTTTATGGCTTAAATGATTTAAACCACAGAAAAGTGAGAATTGTATTTGTGGTTTGCTTGAGAAAATGCCAATGAATTTTTAAATGTTAAGGCTCACTTTGGGGCTTTCTTCATTGATTTTAGGGAGAGACAGCCTGAAAGCTTTGCGCACTCATAAGTGTCAGACATAAAACCAAACAAATTGGCAGAGACCAAAGTAGCAGTATATATATACTCAAAAATATTTGCGTACAAAATACTTGGGTATTAGTCCCAATCTCCAGATTACTAATTATGCTCATTAGACATAAAAGTCCAACTCTCGTCATGATCCCAGTGGACTGAAGTGAAGGTACCCAGTTAAACCACAACGCAAACAGAATCAATAAGATTTTGCTGTAATCTCCATGGATGTTTCCTGTGAATGCAAAAATGAACTACAAAAATGTTTAGAAATATGTTTTAAAACCACAGAGTGAAAGCATACAAGAAAATGTATACTTTAGGCTACAGCAGCTTTGTGTTGAATAAGGAGGCTCACAGCCATCCTTCCTATAAGAACAGAAGTGACAGCAATCTAAAGTATACAGATATCCTTCCTATCACAAGGTTTCAAAAAACTGCTGAGTGATTATTGAGCATATTGGTGTCACCAGCATGCCACCAGCAGAAAATTATGTGATTATATAACTTTTACTGGCAGACACTTAAGTCACATGAGGAATTTAGGCTCCTCAGCAACTGGAAATATTTCTAAGTATTTCCATTATAGACATATTGCCCAGTGCAGCAGGAGTAAATCCCTTGAGGGACACACCCTCTTTGTGCATTAATTTTCTGCTACATGAAAGCTATTTTGAAGCAAATATCTGGTTACAGGTTCTTGATTGTGTCTGCAAGATTATTAAACCTTATTAAGATTTCTTCCAAATTTGCTGTGCGCAGTGCTTTTTTTATCTCTAGATCACTAGTTTGCTTTTTTTTTTCTGTGATCTACTGACAACTGAAATGGTTTCAGACTTTAGAAAGTGCTGTGAATAGGGATGTGTGAGCAGCATACTATAATTCTGCAGTGCTGAAATCTGTAATATCTCCACTACCTAGACCTTGTGGGAGGAGCCATACCCCACACTTTCCCATTCAAGGCTAGATATACTGAATTTTTAAATGTCATGTCTTCTCATAAACTGCCACTATGTGCAGAAGTCAATAGGTCTGTGCCAACTTTTAGTAATCAGGAATGTTGGTATGGAGAGTTTATTAATATATGTCATTTTAAGCTCTTTCTGTGTCACAACCTTTATTCTGTTATTTCTTTCTTGACCATCAGTGTTTGTGCTTTTAACTTACTTGAGTGAGAATGATTTAGTCCCTTCCTCTGACATATTTTAAGTGCAACCCCAAAGATCTGACAATGAGAAGCATTCAGAACAACTTCATAGGTCATGCCCATCAGCTCCTTTAGCCCTGGGTATTTCTTCTTTCTTCTGTCATGAAAGTTTTTCCAACAATATCTGTTTGTGTCTGAGCAGCTTGTGCATTAAGACCCAGACTTTCCAAAAGGTCTGGATTCCCTCTTCAGAGGTGTGAACTCCCAAAGCACCTGCAGAAAAGGTTGGTACACTCTTAAGCAGCATATGAACTGCACTGCAGTAAAATCCAAGCAAAAATTTGGTGACCCTATGGACCTCATATCCAAATCATCCATTCAGGGCAGGTATGGCACATACAGCACATGTGGCAGATTCCTGCCTTTCCAAAGCTGCAGCTGGGGGGCAGGTGGGATAGCTGAAGATATCTCAAGCACTGGATTCCAGGGTAGAGAGAACAGAAACAAGCCTGAGGTGCGTAAGGCAGTGGAGGGAGAACAGTTCAGCTCCCCCTGAAGCAGATGGCCACGGGTCAGACATCTGAATATCTCACCAAGCACCACTGCTTGGGGGGACTCAGAGCTCTGTTCATGTGCCCACGTCAGACACCTGAGATGCCCTACTTGGCCTCCAGACACCCTGGGAAGGGTGCAGGTCTCACATCTGTCCTGCGTCATGTCTGCCACCTCTGGGTGATGTCTCAAACACAGTAAAGCACCTCAGATAACACCAAACCTCTGTGTTGAGTGTCGTGTGATGAGAGTGAGAACTTCAGTGGAATCCTCCTTTTTATTACTTTTGCCAAGTCAAACCAAGTCAATTTTCTCAGGTGTTCAAAGCTATTGGTTTTTTTTCAATATTCACAACTTAATTACAAAACTCTTCAAGGAAGAACCCTGTAGCCAGCTCTGGGGATATCCATTGAGTTAGCCAGGAAGGGTTTATCAATGAATATTAATATCCTTCATCTAAACTGGACAAAAGATGATAGTCCACTCACTACTTACCACTGGAACACTATGAGGATGATACAGCTGTACCATCTAAAATTAACAGACTGAACTCAAATTATTTTAGTACCCTCCTGCCTGCCACAGATACAGAGAGCTTCAAAGTTCCCAGGAGAGATGGATACAGTCCTGGCAGATCCCAGAACTGTATGAACACTCACCAGCTACAGCTTCTCAAAGACAGACAAAGGTTTTTCCATAGCTGTCCTCCCTCCTCTGCTTCCTGGCATAAGACTTGACAACAGTAGCTGCTGCATCTACCCCTTGCTTTTAGCCATAATCTGGTGGAAGAGACTGAAAACTGTCTCCTGGGGTTGGCTTTGCTTCTGCTTTTGTCAGGGAGAATACTGAATTGTTTTCCTTGTGGTGTGTTTGGGACACAGGTGGTGTTACAAAGCTGTGTTGATGAAAATTAATGCAAAACCTGAGATGGATAAAATGCTTTTCATTCTCTACAATTTACTGTAAAATACCATGCTTCCCTTTAATTATTGTTTAGGCAAGGTAAAATATTTGCAAGTCTTTTGTTGCTTTGATACAGTTTTTAAAAGATTCGTTATAACTTGTAAATAGCTGTGGCTCTTTATTAAATTCCCAGACTTGTAATTGCCTCTTTCTAGCTACACAGCACTCAGAAATAGGATTTGCAGCCTGGGAAGGCTGGTCCATGCTGACTAGCTCTGAGGTTATCTGTACAAGATACTGACTCTACTTAAGAATTGCCTCAAACACGTAGCCTCCAAGGTACTTTGACTTTTCCATCTGCCTTGTTGGCTATTTGCCTCTTCATTCCTCAGTGTGAGACACTCAGGATCCGCTTAGGAAATGCTAAGTTCAAAGGTCAGGTGCCAAGCCCAATTTTTCCTGCCCAAAGGTATTCAGGAGTTTGGCCTAAATTTGCATTTGATCCTGGGACTGTGATGGTATTAAACATGAGTCTGGCCTTGAGCTCTGTCCTGGAACTCTATGGGTATGATCTGAGCATCTTGTGCTGAGAAATTTGGCATCTCTGTGATTGAGATGATGTAAAAAAAGACAGACTGCTCCAAAGTAGCTCAGAACACATATATATACCAGAAAGACATATGTCCTATTTAGAACAATGCTTTGCCTAAATGAAATTTTATAGTTCTAACCTTGCAGGACTGATTTACCTGTCTTTTATACCAGAGTGGTTTGACTGATTACAGCAGATGTTACTCAAAAATAAGTGAATCATGCCCTCATTCTCTCACTGTAACTACTAAATTTGTTGGTTGTGCAGTTGGTGAGTGCTTAGAAGCAAGAACAGGAGCACGTGACAGAGTTAATACAAATTTATAATGTATTTGGTGGTGTTTGTAGGTTTTCATGTTTGGGTTTGGGTTTTTTTTTTTTAATGTTACTAGCTTTATACATCCTGACCTAAGTCAGGGAAAGTACAGAATTATTAAGCTGTTATATGCATTAACCTTATCTAAAGACAGACAGATGTGCATTTTCAAAATTACCTTCTTGGGGAGACTTAATATCTTAGTCCAGCAGATACTGTGAAGGGGGAAAAGCAGCTATTTTGCTGTATTTTCTTATTATACCCAGGTCTGGTGCTATTTGAAAGAAATCTTTCAGCTAAGAAAATGACACAAAATTGATATGATAAAGCAAGGTCTGGGACAATCAGAAATGTTTGCACTTCCAGCATTTTCCTTCATCTTGACTTATTTAAGAAAAAAAATCCAATCACATGGAAGGACCTCAAGCACCAGGCTGTGACAAGATGTTCCTCACTGTACATTTGCTGGCTTGCAACTTCAGTAAGGAACAGTGAATGCCCAGGGAGAGCTGGACGGAAGAATCCACTCAGCTGTTCTCTTCAGAAAATCCAGGAAAGCATGGCAGGACCTGTTTCCTCCAAAACTTCTCCAATTACCCCATTTCCTTCCCCTGTACCCACCTGATGGAGCTTTCACAACCCAGCCCAGTGTGAATAACACTGCAGAGAGACACCTGCTTTTCTATATTATATTTATATCGCTTGTTTTCCAAAATGCCTCCAAAATTTTCCAAAATGATGAATGACAGATGAAGCAAAGCCATGCCACCCAGCCAGGGTGAATGTGTCACCCCTGCCTGAGCTCCGAAAGGATGACTTTAACTTGCTCTGTGACACTGCACAGGGTTGCCGTGCCTATCTGCTGAATAATGCTTGAGCCCTCCCCAGTTCAGCATTGTGTGAATAAGGTGAAATGAGGTGAAATGAAATAAGGTAATTGGGAACACAGGTTTGGCTGACTGCTCTGACACATGAACCCAAGGAGAGGAGGTGGTCCGGATAGGACATCCCTTCAAACAGCAGAGAACCTCACATTAGCTGAAAGTAGCCATGGACCACTGCTAGAAACAAATGTCAAGTGCTTTTTCCTCTAAGAAATGGCAGTCTGGGGACAGGGAAATTGGGAATGGGAGATGAAGGTTAATGAGTCATTCTGAAAATGTTTTGTCATCAATTCACTGCTATGTTTTGCCCTGACAGTAAGTACACGGTGCAGAGCCTTGCTTTCATTTCTGCTGCACTTTTAAGATCAGTCATTTGATTAAAGGCATTACAGGGTACCACGCTCTTTGTGTGGAAAAGCCTGAAGACTTCCCACAGGAATGAGGCTTCACTCAGTTCCTCCCAGTGTCCCAGCAAAACAATTATTCCACTGTTGTGCTCTCTGTAGAAGACAAATATTTAATGACTTTTGATAGACACTTCAGACTATATCTCTTTTATCCACATTTGTGATTCAGACTCTCTTCCTTCCTTCTATGCTTTATTACCAAAGGGGGAAAACCGTTTCCTGGCAGGTTTGCAGGTTCTAATACAGCCTTCAATTCCTTTGTACCAGACCTCATAACAGTAGCAACAGGAGTGATTGTTCTTTCCAACGTTTTTCTTTTTTTTTTTAATACTTCTGGCCCATCTGAGGCAGGGCTCCACAGGCAATTGGGGATAGTTGGAAGCCTTAATAAACCAGAGTACGAAAGATCAAATCAAATGCAAAAAGCAGTTTTTAACTGTATGTTTGTTTTTAACATTCCTAGTTCCCCCAGCAGCCTCTCCACACACAGGATTTCCGTAGGACCCCCAGGTCCCTCAGAGTGAAATGAACAGCCTGTTGCTAAGTGTCTTTACCACCAGATACCGTCTCATTCCATCTTCTAAACTGGAAAACAGTTAAATCCAGCCTCACTTTGTGAAGCTGCTTGGGAGGAGCCGGCGGGCAGCAGAGACACCATGCAGAGGGTGGGAGAGAGCATTCGCATCGGTGGAGTGGATCACTGTCTGGTGGAGACAGTGCTGCTGTGGAGGTGCAAAGTCTTGGTCCTGCCCTCTCCAGGGCCAGCTTGGCCTCCCTCGGAGGAGGAGAGTCAGAGACTGAAGTATGAGCACTGCCCTTATGGGCTGGCCTTGGGAGTAGCCCTGAGTTGTCCCCACCCCTAGTGGGCAGAACGTGGACCTGGCAACAGGGACAGTCCCCGCCTCCTTTTCTAGCACCTTCTCAACCGTTACACACCTGATTGGTTAGTTTGAAATATCTCCTCCCTTGGTTGATTCCCGTTGGTCCCGGAACATCGACCCCTCCCCTATGCCCCTTCCTGATTGGGTGGTCCGGTGGGTTAAAAGCGCGTGTACCGCCTGTTTTTGTCAGATCCGTTCGCCGATACAATCCATGCTGTTCTGCCCGTTGGAGCTCCTTCAATAAAGTGGATCTAAAGCAGCCAGTCTCCTCCCTCGTCCTTCGCCTCCTGGAGTCCCAGCTAGTGCTGGTCCCTCGAGTGTCTGACGCCCAGCAAAGGCTGTGCCGTCGACCGAAGTAGGGAAGCACGGCCCCAGGACTCGCACTCACGAGTTGGACTGCAACATGCTGCAGAGCATCTTCTCATGGATGGGAGGCAGTGAGGCAGCAATTCCCTCCCTCAGCTCTGTGAGGGGCTGGGATTAGAGCTGATGTGTTGGTTCATTGGGTTTTAGCTGTGCAGCACTCTTGGTACAACTTGCCACAATAAATCTGTAGCTTTCTTTGGCAACAAGAGGCAGTGCCTGGGGCCTGTCAGGGAGAAGGAATTTGAAATGTACACAGCCAGCTCTCTGCGTTGTATGTTCTCTTATGCAAGTACAAAACTTCTGTGCTTGCTGGCAGAGACAGATGTAGAAATATGATGTATATTAGTTATCTGAGAAGAAATGCCTTGGAACTGGAGGTGCAGCTGTGTTAGTAATCGCTCTAACAGCTCTAAACTCCTTATCATTTGTCAGATAAGACTGGAGATATTTATTATTATTTTCCCCTGAGGAACCTGTTTCAATTGCATTATTCAATCCATTCTTTTCGATTTGCCATCTCCTTTCTGGCAGTTTCAAGAACCTGGAAGAATATTGCCACACGGACCATGGTGGGTGGATGTTTGAGAGCCTTGACTCTTCCCTTGACCCTTTGTCTGTCTCAGGGAAACAGCTCAGGCTTGGCTCCTGTGGGTACATGGATGAGGTGACGTCCAGTATTTCCTTTGGCACCACATGGAAAATCCCATCATGACTGAGAAGTGTTTGCACACATTATTCATGATGGTGATGGTTCAGATAATTTCCTTTAAGAATGAAAGCTGAGGTGCAAAATCCAGATCTGGGTATACAAAATGTCTGCTTTCAGACATAATTTTGATGATTGACATGTCTTCTTTGAGGAGGAGGTGTTTGTCTTCACAGCCTAGACCCAGTCCAGCTCAGATGTCAAAACTTTTTCACTGCCTTTTCCAGATATTCTACCAGCAATTTACCTGAATGGGCTGGAGAGACTGGGATTAAATGTTTATTAAAATCACTGTTCCCTGTCTCCAAACCGATGAGTGAGGACAATTTTTGTGATGGCCACATTTAATCAAGGGCTTCAGGTTTGGTACACTGGCCTCAGAAGTGCTTTTCTGGGAGAGGCAAAATATTCCATGAGCTGCTACTCTTTTTTACAGTTTTCCAACCCTGTTTGGGTTCACAGAAGATGCCAGCCCAGCATCTCTACAGATGTCTCAAGAGACTGCAGTGATTTAATTGCCCAAACCCTGCCTGTGTGCAAGCCACAAGCACCCTCTGCACAGAAGCAAATCACACTTCCAGCACATCCTGTGGAGAGCCTGACCTCAGGATTAGGCAAGGAGGCTTTCTGTACCACATTCCAGCGCAGCCCCAGCCAGTACAAGGGGATTTTTCACTACAATTTGTGTCTTGCTGGTGTACCTGGCCCTGCTCCATCCGTGTTTCAGCTTCTCCTTGACACCCTTTGCCTCCCTCCAGTCTGAGCTTCCTGCTCCCTATGAGCTGAGATAGAGCCTCAAAATCTGTGGGTTTTTTAGGCAGAAAATCAATAAAATATTGGTGCCTACGATGGCACCAGATTCTCCTCACAGCACACAAGTTTTATGCTCTTCATCCTTTCAGGTTTTGGCAGCTACAATATTGTCTTTTTCCACTGCTCTGGCTACACTTTTTGTACCTTGCTCCACTCTCTGTATCACTTTTATGAGGTCCCTGCTCCCCTATCTCTCCTCAACTGTTCTGCACAACTCTTTTCTCTCCCTTGTCTTCTCTCTCATTTCTCTGCCCTTTTTCTCTGTTTGTCATTCCTGGTACTCTTCTTGCTGGTCCCTTGCACTGGAAAAACATCATCATTTCAAACATCTCTATTCTTTTCTCACAAACCTCTTCCCACCTCATCACCCCTTCCTCCACCTCTTCCTTTTCAGCCTTACACTCAACATTCTTCTGATTTTCTCTTGGTTAAAAAATGGTGTTCCTCTTTAGGAAACAGTCTTCCTCTAAACAATAATAAATAATAAATAAATAAAGCAGCTTTATTACATTAAAAAACCCAGCAATGATAAGAGAATTATGTGTTACACCTCCACTCCCAGACACCTATTTACTCCTTCTCTTTGTTATTGAAAACTGGAAGCATTTCAGTTCATCTGGCAATTTGGGTAGACACGGTTTTTACAGGGTGGAAAATGTGATGGTAATTTTGTCACAGAAAGAAAGATACAAGAAATCATTTAAACTATATATTTGCCATGACAATTTCCCTTTGGATGAAACACACATACACAAAAAGATCCAGGAGTGTGTAAGTGTGCAGATATAATTAGGAAAAAAAAAAAAATACTCAAATGCCTTCTTTTGTTTAAGTGTTTACAATTACTCATTTTGACAGCAGTATGGCCTAAGTTATTTTTATGGGGTTTATCATCCCTTCCCTTAACTCCTCTTTGATCATCATTGCAGATTTTATATTTGTCTGTCATATTTTATATTTAGACTGTGACTGTAAAGGAGCATGAATTGCCTTTCTCAGTCTCCAGAAATTGACAGATTGTATCTGGATGCTGAAGAAAATATGACAATAAACTTATATTTACCATGTTGCATACATATATCTATATCTATCTATATCTGTATATATCTATCTATATCTATATATCTATATCTATATCTGTATCTGTATCTATATATCTATATCTACACACACACAAATGACAAACAATAAAGGAGGCGTTTCTGTTTGCAAATGACTCTGCCTGTCCATCCAGAACACCAGCAAGAGTCCAAATATTCCACATTACACTACAAAGCCCTCTGGTGCAATCCTGAGATCCTGTGCTTAATCTTGTGAGTTTTACAGTGACAGTCAGGGTACATAAAGCACAGTCGAAGTTAAACATGTGCTTAATTGCTTTCCTGAAATATGACCTCCAATTTAAAAACAACAGAGTAGAGGTGGAAAGCACAGTAACCCCTATTCATTCTCCTCAACCAAGTCAATTTAAAAAGTGTGCCTAAGGAAGAAAAAAACAATTCATTAGAGATATGTGGTTTTTTTCACAGCTACTTGGTGAGAGAAGGGCAAAGAATTCCCAAACGTGTGACTGGGCCTGCAGGAAGTGATTATCCAAAGCAGGTGAGCCTCCTCAAATGGATTAGGCACAGGCAGCCTCTGTATTTGTGTATCTGGGCTGGATATGATGGAAATAGTACATCCAAGAAAGCAAATCTAATGTGTTTCTGAGTTAGCAGCTGAAGCTTTTCTTTAGCCTCCGGTGATTTATTCAATAACAAGCTGTTGGGCTCAGACAAAATAAGGGATATGAAAATAAAGTGTCTCAAGAAAGGTCAAATGATCACCAACCAGCAGATATAATATAATTCAAAGTTGTTTACCTAGAGGTGAATTCACTGACCTATGGTTTCATTTGCTTTGCTCCCAAGAGGTGACCTCTCCTTCCCTCCTCATCCTAAAGTTGTGCAGTTGGCTTAATTTGTCAAAGTTCTGCCTCATTTTATTCTCCAGGAATAAGCTGTGCATTTAGAAAACAGCTTCTCCTTCCTCAAAGTCTTGAGCCTCAGGGTCAAAATACATGTCAGCTTTCAGTGGTTTTTTTAAACATTTTCTTAAGAGTAGGCAAAAGGGACCTGAGCAGAGACTGCAAGGAGCCTAGAAATGCAGTCAATTTATAAATCCCTGGAAAAAAACATGTTTATTTGTGCACAATTCAAAGTACCCAAGGTACAAACTGTGCAAAGGGGCAAAGTCAGGTGTTCCAAACAGTAAGACTGTGTGTCCCCATCTGCATTGCCTTTCAGAGAGATCCCAGCCCAGCATGGAGCCAGAAGCTACAGTTCCTGTTGGGGTCACAATTGTTGCTTACGGGCACATCTGGAAAAGAATCTGTAATTCTCTTATGTAGGAAAAGATACCACAACCTTGATGAAAAAGGAGTAAAATGTGGTTCTGCTGCAATTTCTGTTTGGTGGGCTGATGGTTTGACAACCCATTGATTCAACTGAATGACTGGGCTGTGTAATTCCCTTTATTCCCATTGCCCAGTGCCCCTAACAGACCTACAAGGGTCCTGACTCAAGCAGAATAACCAAATTGTCCTCCTTGGACCTTCCCTGTCAGCTACAAATTAGATTAATGGAGGCACAACAGAGGCAGAGGAAGGGGAGAAGGACAGACACTAAACAGAAGAGAAAGAAAAATTAGGAAAAGTCACAAGAATGTAAAGAACTGTAGGATCTCTGCAGCTAAAATCTGTCTAAAATTATATAGGAATGGGAATGTGTGTCAGGTTTTTAAGGGATAGACAAAACAATGATGACGTATTTTGCCAAACCACTGACACACTGAAACAGAAATATTAAACTGAAGAGTAACACAAACATGCACAATAAGACATCTGAATAATGTTAATTGCATCCTGTAGGGCGATTGTCTTTAAGAGTACGATTTAAGTATTCTAGACTAAGCTGGTTTTTATCTTTTAAGACATATTTTTCCTTCTGCTTCTTTTTCATTGCATATCCTCAAGTGAAAGAAGATAAAACCTTCTCATGGTGTTATTAAAAAAAAAATCATTTTTTGTTTGAGAAGGTAAAGGAGAAGGCAAGAGGAAGATACAAGTGAGTCTTGTTTCATTTGAACCAAAAATAAACTTTTTTTGAGTGTGAGTTTTCTGTGCTGGTTGCTTTGAGAACATTTACAAACAAAAAGATGAATCATGGGCTGCAGGCTGTTGTGGGCAATAGCTCAGGCTAACAGGAGCAGCACTACAGTGTGGTAGGTTGAGATGTCCTCTTACCAACCCAACAGCCTTAGCAGAACAAAGGGAAAGAGCATTCACTTAAATTTCCTGAGATAAGATGGTGTAAAGAGAAATTCTTTTGATCTTGAACCAACAAACATTTGGCTTGAGGGCAAAGAGAATTTTTAACTGAAGCACATGAAACTGTAGTGTGCCGTGATAGCTGTGTGTGTTTAACAATAAGGAGAAAAAGGAATGTTTTGATTGTAAAAATAATCAATAGGAGAGTCTAGATCAAGGCACAGGCTGTGAGGGGTGTGATTGGTGTCTAAAGCCTGTTAGGATGTGCCTGAACTCTGTGTTTTTTCATTTGCTGAAGCAAAACACTGGGCTGAGACAGCAGCTGCCGAAGAGCCTCTGTTCCTCCCAGGGCACCTGAGGGGCTCATTCAGCACCAAACACTGAGTGATGGAACCAGCACAGCTCTGCCACCTCATGCTGCCCACAGCCCCTGTGCCTGGGTGTAGCTTGGAACAGCTACCAGATGTCTTTTCTGCTGTAGAAAACATCACAAGGCACAGACCAACCCAGGCCCTGGTGAGCTGTCAATTAATGTGGAGATTCATAATTTTTATTGGAAGTATTAACCCAAGAAGAAGTGTCAGAACTAATAGATTTCAGTGCAGATGTATCAAACCTGGGACTGGTGGGGGAAAAGCGCTAAGTGGTAAGTTGGTTTCTGGGAGATGGGGATGAGGTGCAACAGGTCCCTGTCAGGCAGCCCTGCAGATAATCATTGCAGTTTTTGGGGATGTGTGGATGATTTTCTTCCTCAGCCATGAGGGTCTGGGAATTCTTCCTGGCATTGGTGGGGGAAGCCTGGGAGTTTCCCACCTGACACCCCTGAGGACTTCCTTCAACAAAAATAACTGAATTTTCATTTCACAGTTTTTGGGAGCAAATATGCACAACACCCATAAAATTGTCTGGGATGTGGGTACCTTCCGTTTTCCTACTTGTGTTGGGTGGAAATTACACCTTAGAGAGTGTGGTGCTCTGTCAAGTATGAGAGACTTAAATGTCACTCGAATAGAACATGGCGTGCTAGAAACTGAGGTCTTCATGATGGAACTTTTCTAGAATAGTAAGGTGAGATCATCCTGCAGTGCCCTTGATCCCTTCCAGAGAAGGAGAGCACTGCCCCAGGCAGAGCACAACAGCCCTGCACATGCAGTGCATCCCTTTTGCTCTCTTGGACCATATTTTTAACAATGCCTGGTCATGAAGTCTCTGAAGTCTCTAAATCGGCATTGATGACCCATTAAAATATCTGTCTATCAGGTACAAGACATTGAGAAAACATTGCTTTGTCCTTCTCTATTGCAGTGTATTTCACCTGTGATTCTAAATAAAATGTATTTGAGCTGACTGCTACCATTCCCATCCTCCAGACAGTTTCACTCTCTTTTTCTCTGATTGTTCCTGAAAGTTTTCAGGCCCTCTGTGGACACCCACAGTCTTTGAGGAAGATGTTTTTCTTCCTAGTTGATTGATAAATGTTTCTTAGGGTCTCCTGACAGCCAAATCTCCTTGTACTTGTGAGATCTGATTAACAGAGCACTAAATTTCAACTAAAATCAAATCAGCAACACCCAGTGTGAGATCTGCTTTCTCTTTACATCTGCATAAGTTAAGCTTGATTTGTTGGGTCTATTTTACTCCAGGGTTTGTTCATTTGTTCCCTTTTTTATGTATTTTTGCCTGTGCTAGTGACTTCAAAATGATAGCTCAACTCCCTTGTCTCCCCACCCCCAGTTTTTTTCTTATCTTCTTGTCCTTTTGGAAATATAACCACATGCACTTTCTTTATCTCTGTGTGGGGCCAAATCTCTTATCACACAATTTACATTCTTCAGGAGACAGCATTGGCAATACTGTAATAGTTTATCACCAGACTGATAGTTAATAGCTCTGGCTTTCTTGTCATAATAAGCCTTTTTTGTCTCCATTGTGCCTCTTCTTTGCTTTTCTCTTGTCTGTTTGCTTGCCTTATTAAATGC
Organism: Acanthiza pusilla; assembly: GCA_036630365.1. Lineage (NCBI taxonomy): Eukaryota > Metazoa > Chordata > Aves > Passeriformes > Acanthizidae > Acanthiza > Acanthiza pusilla. Next base: position 91,199,875 of record JAXCHO010000034.1, read on the forward strand.
AGAGCACTCAATTTCTGTAATGCGTTAGATTTTCTTCTGAAGAAATCTCTGCCTCCTACTGCTTTTTCTTCACTATGTGCTCAATCCTCTTCAATTGTTCTCCCAATTACCAACTCAAACACAGAAAGACCTGAAGTGTCTTGGGGTGCTTCCAAAACTGAAAATACTGTGGGAAAGAAAAGCAGCCAGTGCACTTACTTCATCTTTAATAAATATACACATCTCTCTGTACAAGTGTATTTGTCAGGCTAAATGCCACAGCAAATCCTTCCCTTTTGTTCTCATTGATGGAAGAGGCATTAGTCCAACCTTTAAGTGGCCTGTGAATGCTGACCCCATCCTAAAAAAATCACATTTAATAAACCAAGTGAAGAAAGGGAAGAAGAAGAAACAAGAAGAGAAAAAAATATACCACACTGGAAGTAGCTGAGGATTCTGTACTCCTTAGGACATTATTGGATTCCAGCTGAGAAACCAAATGGAGCTGGACTGAGCCTACTCAGCACAGAAAGAAGCAAGATTATGATTGATGTGTTTTCCCCTTTTACTGAGGTCTGTCTTCTCTCTGATTGTTTACCTTGTAAGCACCTTGGGCCAATTGACTGAGCACACTTTATAATGTCTTATTTCCTAAATGGAAAACCGTGTCCAAATCCTATGTCTAATATTCCTTTTCCAAATTAGTTTTCATTGTAATTTACAACTCAAACCACATAAATCAACTGAACATACCAGAAGACATCCATAACTAGGAATTTTACTTGTCTGAGTTCTTCTCTTAATCATCACTGCATGACTTCCCTGACTATAGCTAAAAATCTCATTTTATGTCATGCACCTTTACATTCCTAAAGCAAATGATTTACAATTTTTGCTTCATGATAAAATAATGATGTTGCTTGAGGTGGGGTCAGTGGTGATTGAAATTTTTATTTTGTTTTGTTTTGGGTTTTTTTTGTTTTGTTTTGTTTTGTTTTGTTTTCCCAGAAAAGATATGTTATTGCATGTTGTGATTGCAATTGTTGCCAAGTACAAGAAGTCAGTCCAGGTAAGCCACTGAGGTACAGCTTCTCAAAACCCTCAGTGAAATTTAGCATTCCATAAATACAGGGCAGTAGATTATGTGCAAGGCATCAGTTGGAATACTACTATCACAGGGATGGAAAACATGAGTAACAATGAGAAAGCACACAATTATGAGGACATACACTGTAGAGAAGGAGAATGACTTTTGTTAATATAAGTTTTATGGGATTTAAAATGTTTTTAAAATTAAACCCTCCTGCCTAATCTGTGTTTTAAACACTGATGCATTTGGTAGAGATGCTATATATTCGTGGTGCTCCAAACGTGATGTTATTACACTTTAGTGTGATACCTTCATGGCTCCATAGGATAACTGCTGTCCAAGATTCCCTTCAGAACGGACAAATTGTCTAAGCAACTTGGTCTTCAAGACTGTGAGCAATCACACCCAGAAACAAAAAAAAAATCAGAGTAGGAACTCAAACAATTGCTCAGGGGAAAGTCTCTTGGGGATAATTTGAGCCCTAGTGTCCAACAACATTTCAGGGCAAGTAAAAAAGAGATTAAAATATTTAAATAAGGCATCTGTAGCTTTACAAAAAGCATGCAGCAGAAGTTCCAGTCAAACATTTTATGTAGTCACTGGGGGAACCAAGTTATTGTGAGCCTCCTATACAGACAAACTGCATGTTTCCTAATGAAATGATGGAAATGGCAGAGGGTGGATTTTCAATTGATAGGGGGCATGGCAGTTAATTGGTACAGAAACAGTTGGCAAAAGTTATGTTTCCATATGATTTGGGATCACTTTGGAGCTGCTAAATTAATATGCATTGCTCTTCCTACAGTGCCTGAATCTCATGCATCACACACTTGGCCCTAACCATGAGAATTTTAGTGAATCTACTAACTTCAGCCCCGTTTATAAAAATATTCCAATGCCTGAAGGTTATAAGTAAGATATATAAGTATATGCATAAAATTTCATATTAAAATGGCAGACAGGAGAAAATAAGATATGCCCAGAAAAGATTGAGAGACTGAATTTGGACCTAAGAGGGAAGAGTACAAGAATAATTCATCCTTGCAGAGAGATATTACCTGTGTAGTACTACAAAAGACAGAGAGACTGCCAAGTTCAGCTACAAATAGTTACATAAAACTCCAACTGGGAAGAGAGTTTGAATGAAATTCTGAAGGCAAATGGATCATCTCAACACTTTTGCTCAGAGCCTGCTTTCCTGTAGATTTCAGCCAGGTTTGGAACAGATTTTAGAGAAGAATGAAGGAAATTCCAGTTCCTTGGGTCAACCTGTTGGGTTTGAGACTGCGTCCTGTGGTCTCACTGTGCTGCAGAGGTGTTGTTCTCCACACCCATTGTCTGCTAATTGTAGCAAGGTGCAAAATGGAGATCTTGGTCTATTCTAAAAAAAAGGCATGGGTTAAGGCTGATGGCATTGGCAGCTGCAGCAGACTTTAGCCCTTGTGTTAGCTTTTGGAACACGATGTGGCATCCACAGGAAACTTGCTGGCAGTGTGCCACTGGCATTCAACAGAGTGTCATATTTTGGGGTTTTTTTAATTTGTTTTTTTCCCTCCACGTTGTTATTTCCAAGGCCTTTTAGATGCAGAAGCTCCCTTTTTCCCAATTATTCCTTTGATTTGCAGGGGTCAGGAGCATGTCACATGCACCAATTCTGTCATTGGTTCCCCTGGTAAAGCAAGGACTTTGCCTCAGATATCAGATGGAATTCTGCTCACTAAGGCAGACATGGGTGGAGCCCTTCCTGGAAGGATTAAGTGGATTTGCATCTGAGTGGGTCAAAAAGAGCATCTACAACTCATGGGCACCCAGAGATCCGAGCTCTGCTCACTGCTGGGACCTGTTCTGCTTCTAGGGAACCACTGCCAGCGACCTCTGCTTCCTTTGGTGCTTTCTGGCTGCTTTGTGAACTTCTCAGAGCAATGCCTAATAGAGCAGGTCTGGTTTTCCAGGGCCTCTGGAAGTCTTTAAGAAATGAAAAAAGAGCTTCTGCATTATATATACAAAGCTTATGCAACTCTTTCTCCTCCTCCAAGGGCTTTAAATCATTCAGGCTAATCTAATTATTTCACCAAGTAGTGGGCTTGTCTCTCTTTATGCAAAATACCCCAAATATTGTAAAGACTCCAAGTTATCTGGCCACCTTCCAGTTAATTAACTTAACAGCGAAGGAAGCACTGAAAAACAAAATTAAAAGCCGTCCAAATTCTAGCCATCCCAATTCCTCACAGAGAGTAATGCCATTACATCTGTCTTCACTCAGAATGTCTAAGCTACTTTCATATGACCCTAGATGCCACCTTTTTTTATTTCTTATTCTTAATCACTACTTGATTAAAAAAAAAAAAACCCCGACCAAAAATAACCCCGCAACTCCCCACACAATTGATTCCAGTTACACAGAGAAAAAATACAGGCATTTAGTTTGTCAAAATGCAAAAGAAATCATCTGGCCCAGCAGTTTCTATTGAAGCTGTCAGAAAACAGAGAGTTCCTGAGCAGCTGAATCAAAGGTATGATCAGAAAAACAAAAGGAGCATGTTCCCAGAGGGGCTGTCCACATGCTTGGGTCCATGTGGGATTTGGGGGCACAGGGAATTCAGGGAGCCATGCAGGTACATGGCAGCTGCTTTTCCACATGGCTGGGAGACAAGTGGGTACGATCAGGGGTGGGCTGTTGGAATGGAATCCCATTTCTGCTGGCAACTTGATCACAGCTCTCTTCATGTGCTGTTTGCAATGGATCTGGTCATGTCTGTAAAATTAAGAATGCATTAAAACCTTTGCACAGTGGTCGGCTTTGTTCCTGTGCACCTGGCAAGACTGCTAAGATTTATTTCTCTACTGACCCACTATTTTCAGTAGGTTCACGTCCTTTTGGTAGCATTCTTTTTCCACAATCAGGTTCATTAAACATGAGCTTAGTGCAGATACCATAAGAATATAATATCTGAGCTACCAGCACGGTTTCTCCCACCATGTGGGTGGGAGGAACTGTCATGTCAAAGATTAAAAAGAATTCTACATGCCAGAGCTGGTGTAAGCTAAACTTGATAAAAAGCCGGGGGAATAAAAATGGTACCTGGGCCAAGGAGAATCTGTAACTGGCTGCTGAACCCCTCCAGCCCTGGGCTCAGGGTCTTGCTCTGCCCAGGGAATGCCATTTGAGGAGCAGAGCAGGATCTGAGGCTCAGTCAGAAAACTCTGCTTTTCACGCAGCTCTGCTGCTGGGTAAAACTGCAGGTTTATTGCAGCTTGATCTCTGTGTCTCAGCCCACTCTCCTCATCCTGTGAAGTGTGCACAGACCCTCCTTCTCTCCCTGTGGTTTGGGGAGTGAAAATTGGGATTTTGTGCAGCCCCAGGGAGGTATGAAAGATTGCATGGGACACAACCACGCTTTTGAGCAAGGCACAAATTTAGTGCTGGCTCCGTTTCCATGCAGCTCTCTGCTCTGCACACAGAGGTGTGAGGAAAAGTGAAGTGTTAATGCCAGTAAACAAAAAATCTCCATTTTTCCATTTCACTTGCTCATCTTAGGAGAGCTCACAAATAATGGAACTCACATGGGAAAAATCAATATTACATTAAATGACATACGTAAAGAGCTCTCCAAAGTCAACACCAAGTCAGGTTAATGAGCCACAGGACAGTCTTGCAACCTGAAATGTTATTCTGTATGTTCAGGTCTGGAGTGTGATGTCTTTTTCAGTATTTCTTTTGTGCTTTTAACTTTAATCCTCCTCATTTATTCCCTTTTGTACCTGAGCAATGTTTTCCGCGGGAGAAATAAATACATCTCTGGCTGTCTTTTTCCATCTTCTCAAGGATATTTGTGTAAAGGACCTCATCTTGCACCACTGAAATCAGGGGAGTGCTGCTGCTGAATGAATGCACAGACACATCAAGCTCATGGTGCAGAAAGATATTCATACATTTACCTCTCAATGATCTCTGAGTTCAGTACCCTGAGGCCTCCAGCATCCTCCACTGCTTGTAAGCACAGCTAGAGTGAAAGGAAAATGGCTTTTCACAGGTAGCTCCCCAGCACACCATGCAACTGCAGGCACACAAGCAGCACAGGACATAGCATCTCGTATTTTCGTGCAGTACATGAGGGTAGCTGGTCCTCAGAAGCATTTCAGGATCCAAATTCTCATCCATTTAAAAAGATCTCTCTTCCTAAGCACATTTTGAAAATTGGTGCCCTGGACAAGACTCAGTTCACTGCTACTTTCTGTACCTAAAAATGTCAATTCACCAGCCCTCCCTGTGCCTGTTTCTGAATTCTGAGGGCCCTGGAACCCACTAGGTGGTATGATCATTACACTAATAGACTCTAAAGATGTGTTTTGAATTGGTTAGAAAATGCCTCTTATAAAATTAAGCATACACCTCACATCTCAGCCCTCCAGGCTTCCCATTATGCTCCCACACCGCTCCCACTTGTGGAGCTCAGATTGGAAAGTGCTCTCACAGCAAGTTTGCTATTCCAGGTCCCATGTGAAAATAGGAGAGGCTCACTGCCTGCTTTGCCTGGCTGTTTGCTACTCAGAGATTTGGTCAAATTATGAGAGATCCACACTCAAGTCCTTTTCTTTCTCCCTAAACAATGTTCTCACATGGGTAACAGAAAGGTGAGTGTGGCTGAAAATACATACAAGATCAGAGGACAGGACATGGATTTATGAAGGAGGAGTATCAGCCTGTGATTTCCTAGGGGAAAGTGTAGGAGCCATATTTAGTGGGCATCTGGTAAAGACAGTTTTAAGGTGAGGATTTGTGTGGATTTCTGGAGATAACAATGGAAATCCAAGGAAGGCAGGTTGGGCTAGACCAATCTCTGGGCTTCCCCCAGCACACTGGAAATTGTGTCTGCTTATTCTTGGTGAAAATGGCCTGGAAAATGCAGCTACCCTGCAAAGTCAAGGGTCTCTGGGAAGCCTACCAGAGAAAACATGTTGGGAGATCAGAGCGAGGTAGAACACCGCTAACTCATTTGCTCTACACTGATTCCTGTTCCGTGGCATTTGGCCAGAGCTGAAACAGGTCCCAGGACTCCGTGCACCACTTTTGCCAAAGGCAGAGTCTGCCTCCACAGCAGATGAGCTATTACTGTACTCAGTACCAAGCCTAAAGTGATTAGGGATTGTCTGCTCTACTAAAAAAATAAAAATCAATGTTTAATGACCAGTTCAATGTTCCACCAGAGGAAGATGGGCTCATTGTATACAGCAGCTCATACGATGACCCCAGAGTGAAATTGGTGTCCTGCTTAGTCTCATTACTGTACCTCCCTGTTGCCAAGCTCCTTTCAGCTTCGCTCTCATCTGCCTTTTCTCATGAAATTTCTTAATGTTGGAGCATAAAGACGTGATGACCCCAGAGAACAGCATGGGACACACATGCATTTCAGACAAGAGCTTTGTGGGTCCTGGAGGGAAACATTTCTATTTATTCTTTGTCTGTTCATGAGAGAATCTCTCTCTAGCCCCTGCCTATATTACTTTTTATTCAGTATCACAGCTCTAAAGCAGCTGGGGAACAGCAGCATCATTTCTTTATCAGGGCTGCAGAAACATCCTCAGAGATGGGTGGGTTTGTACTGGGATCTATTCCTGCTAAAAGGACCCACAACCCTTCCAAGAGAGATGCCAGATAAAATGGACATTAATACTAAAACCCAGTCACACTATCACAGGCTGCTAGGATCACACCCTGCTCCTCACAGTATGCTATAACTTCCCAGAGCTTTTAAGGGAAGATTTGCAGCTCTGACAATAGTGGGAAGAGCATTTCACAACACAACTAGCTGCTTTTTTGCTAGTATAACCATCTTTCAGGTGCAATTTTACCAGATCACATCAATTCCTAGGAAACACCAATTAACACCCATTTGTACAGAGAAAGCTACAAATTGAAAAGTACATTTACAGGTGTCTACTCTAAAATGTGGGCATGTTTTTCATATTCATTTCCAACATGTAAGATAAGATACGTTGTCCTTATGGGGTGAGAGTCTTTACTGCTAGCTCATAATCCCGACTGCTTGAAGAGATCTAAATAACTTCATTTTCTGAACCAGCTTATTTTATTCCTTTGGGTGTCTTCTTTACCTACATGGAGACAATGTAAACTGTTACAACTTAATTATTAAAGGCAAATTAACAGAGAGTTTGGATCTGATAGTCTTGAACAGAGTGTGCATAAAATGTCAGAAGGTGCCATGTTGTTTCCCCTGTTTGTTATTAGGATTCAGCTTGATTAGCTCTGAAATACACGATCCATCTACAGAGAAAGTCAATGTTGTGTGGGAAACCCAGAGCTGAGGTTCCCTGTTGATGTTGACCCCCGTAAGACATCACAGTTTGTATCAGCTGAGGATTTAATCCCAAATGTTTCTGAGATGTCGGTTTATTCCCACAACTTTATGAGCAGCGTGTGGAGGATGAAGGAGAAAACTGGAGAAAAATCAATCTCTTATTTCAAACAAATTGACAGAGGACCTATATTTTTTGGCTTCTCCACAGTTTTAGGTGTCATGTGTTGGACATAACTGCACCACAGACAGAAATTTGGGATCAATTGACCCAGTGAACTGTTAGAAGCAAACATGAGAAGGAGGCAATGCATGATCACAGCAGGTCTGATCAGAGGTCACAAGACTCCACAGACACCCAGGGACTGCAGACAAAGCCCATGAGCTGTATGTAGAAGAGTTGAAATGAAACATAAGCCAATATAAAAAAAATAATGCTGAATTTTGCCACTGAGCTGTTCTTTCTGACCTAGACGGTTCTTTGTTCACAACAGCTCTCACAAAAGAAAAAGGAAACAAACAAAACCAGAATAAAAAGATGCTTGCCCAGCTGGGCTCATAAAATGTCTCTGACTTTCCCCAGTGTATGTAGAGTTGGTTTTCATGCTTGCAATATGTTGTGCGAAACAAAGCGCCAAGTGTGGGAAAACAATATACTTTTCAGCAGAGGAAAACATCCCCTTTTCAAAGAGAAATCAACATTTCACAGCAACTAGGAAAAAACCACTCTTCTCCTCAGGAAGATCAAAAGAAATAGCACAGAGAGAGGTACTGAGGCTGCCACTTCAGCACTCGGCATCCACCAGACTTTGGTTTGCTTCAACAGAGACCTCACAGCTGCAGGGAAGAGGGTGCAGAGAGAGAAGCCCTCACAGGACAGATATGCCGAAAGATCTTGAAGAGAAATTGTGGTTTGTTTGTCGGTATGGATGTTGTTGGAGTAGGATTTCCGTGTGAGACTTTCAAAATGTGTAACAGTTGCAGTCAATGCTGGGTATTGTCTAGGATTTTGAGAGTTGTGGGATTTCAGGCTAATTGAGTTGCTAACTATTAATATGAATTAATATATTTTATTGTTATTTTCTGTGAAATTTACATTCTTTGTGAATTAAAAAAAAAAAAGCTGTTATATGTGACTTCTTAAAATAAAAGTTCTGGTACCTATAGTCAAAAAATTTTAATATAAAATGGAAATATGCCTCTTTGATCAAAATCTTCTTATATCCACAGACTTAGGGATGGCAGAGAGAGACTTAGTTTATATCACAACATTTCTTGCTCGAAGGATTTTTTTCTTGTTCAGCTTAGCCTCCAAATTAACATGCAAATGCTTATGATTTTCCCTACTATGAGTAATAAATGCCCAATAGGCATCCATTTAGTGAGTTCCTGCTTTTCTCCCAAAAGAAGCAAATCCAAACTCTGCTACATTGGGATGCAACCATGCCCATTTTCTTCATTCTTCTTCCACTGCTCAGTTCACTTATGGACTGATGGATAACAATACCCATGGAGAGCTGTGGCTATCAAACCCATCTTCCCTGGGGGCCTGGCCATTCTCACAGGTTTTAGTGTCACTGTCTATTGCTTTGAATGTAAAAGGCTCCCTCTGCTAGAATGCAGCAATTCAGGCAAAGGGTTTTCTCTGTAGAAATACTTTCAGTAGAGGTTTGCAGGGGATTTACGCTCAAATGTATTTAAAAAGTCACAGAATTAAGCAATACATTGGCATACTTTATTAAATAGTGAAGAGAGGGGAAAAATAATTTGAAACTTATATTTTTACTTGCTTTCAGCTCCTCATATGTTTGGCATTTCTAAAGAAAGAGGATTTCTTGGGTGAGGTCAGAGATTTTCTTTGCCCAAAGACCTATCTCCTGGCAACATTATGCTAAAAAAAGGGAATTTCTTTTAACTAGATCTTCCATGCCCTCAAAAAGCAATGTATACATGAATGGTACTTAGAGATTGCTCTATCCATTCTTTAATCTCTTACACTGGAGTCCGGTAACACATCTCAATCCAGTCTCTATATTGATTTCTTGGGTATATCAGCTACCAAAGAAAGCACCATCAGAACTGAGCAGCCTGATAAAATTTGTTTGTTCTCAGCACTCTTTTAATTAGATGGACGAGATAAAGGAAAAATAAATAACAGCACAGCAGGAGGGAAAGGAAAGTGAACTCCAAAACAGCTGAGAGATTAAATCCAGCACAGCAGAGTCCTTCAGCTGTTCAGTATCTCACAGGACATCCATCAGTGATGCACAGGGGGTTAACCACTGTTGTTTGGCACAGACTCTGCCCTGTGGGAGCTCCCCATGGCTTCTCCCAGCCCAGCCTCCAGCATGGGAGCTCACATGGATGCTCTGTGCCCTGAGGAAGCTCTGGCACTCGGGGCTGAAGCTGTGCCTGCTGTGCCCTTGCTCTCTCTGCTCGCTCAGTGCCTCCTGTGGAAGCAGCAGAAGGTGTTCATGCTGGGTGCAAAGTCCAGGGGACTCCCTGTACACGAAAAGTGCTGATGTGTCTCATACAGAACCTGTAGTCAATGCTGGAAAACTGTTTCTGGAACAGAAGGTTGGTTAACGTGCCCCTATGTGCAAACATCAGATATTATCTTCCCAGAGTTCCTCTCTCAGCCCCCCATTTCAAATGAAAACAGGAAGAAAAAAGTAACAAATACATGGATAAAATGAATATTTTGCATCTTCACCTAAGGATATGCAGAGTAAGCAACAAATTGTGGTATAAATTCCATAGTATAAACACAGCTTTTCTAGGAACTTTTATCAAGAAGTAAACTTGATCTAAATATTCAAAGCTACTTTGCCAACAGAGATCTTTTTGCCAGTTTGTTTGCCTTTAGCAAAATCAATTTGTACACTGTGCACATTTTAATTTAAAATTGTTATTGTCCTCTGATTGCTTTGAGATTCATTTTACATCTCAGCAATGAGCATGTTACCAATGTTTTTATTATGCCTTGAAACGTAATGAATGCTTTTTGTAATATTTTTCTCCATCTTTAGGATGGTCTTCATGCAGTGTGGAAAAAATAAAGCTAAGAAAGCAGTGAAAAAACCTTAAAGTGAAGTTGCAGAATCAACATTCTGCTTTCATTTCTCATTCAGATGCCTCTGTGCTAATTTAGCCCTCAGAAAGCTGGGTTTATGGAAAATATTGTGGCCTGTTTCTGAGATAAATAAAGAGCAATTCCTGGCTGTGCTAGAGACATCTTATGAAATCTCAGGCATATCTCTCGATATTGGTGTGACTGTTTGTCCAAGGGCAGAAGATACCATTTCTTTTTTACCACTCTCATTCCTGTATATTGCAAATTCCTCTGGGGAAGTCACGATGTGCACAGAGCACGTGGAGAGACGCTGTGTTGCTCTCACTGGGGATTCAGTTGCTACAGAAAATAGGAAGAACAAAAAGTTGTGTTTTTTTATCTGGAACCACAGATGGCCAGTTGCTCTGCCCAAGGGATACCTGATGTGGGCAAGCTGTTCATGCAGCTCCATGGGATTTTATCTCTTTTTAGGGAGAGTGTAGTGGCAACTGTTATAGCTCAAATCCACAAGTGAAGACTTGCAAGGAAATTATATGAGACAGCATGATACAACTTGAAAATATGTTTGTGCTCCTGAGCATTTTAGAATTCTTAGATGGGTAATAGAAGTAGAGATCTTTAAAACTAACAGTTATAGGCTATGAAGGAGCAGTCATGCTTTGGCACAAACTGCCAGGGCAGAGGTGGAATGACTGTCCCTGGAAGTGTCCAAAAACATGTAGATATAGTGCTTAGGGACATGGTTTAGTGGTTTAGTGCTAGTTTAATGGTTGGACTCAATGACTTTACAAGTCTTTTCCAACCTTAATGATTCTATGACTATTGTGATATTTGTTGTTCAAATAATCATTGAAAAGAAAAGTGTTTTGTTTTAACAAAGCAGCTGATCCCAGGTATATTTGCACTTCCCAGCCTTTCAGAAACAGTCTCCAAAAGAAGCTCTCCTTTTTTTGGCTACAAATATTGTTTTACTAGTAAAGATACTCTGCAGCTTTGGCCTCCTGGCTCACAGGTTTTGTCCTGCTCTGTGCAGTTTCTTAAGCAATGTGCTCAATTTTAGTAGTTCACTTGTCACTGACATTTCTAAATATAAAAAATTGCCTAAAAATACGTATTAAAAATCTAGGCATCCTCAGATTTTGGACTGCACCTTGATCCTCTAACTACCAGCATTTTAGGACCCATGGTCCCCTTGCTCCAGAGAGGCAATACTTGCATCATGCAGTGCAGCATTACTGACACCAAAACCAAGCAATCCTTAAAAGCAGAAAACACAGATCCATGTCAGGGCAACTGTGCCTCAGCAGGAAACCAACTCAGGAAAGAACCTTAGAATCTGCTAATTATAAGTTTATATAAAAGTCCTATTGTACATTTTACTTCGTTGTGAGGACTAATTGACTGGATATGAAAGCCTTTACCCATTAGGCTAAGAGGACATGCTGTTTACAAAGACATTTCTGATCTCAGGGAGAACAGATCTTAGAGAAGCTTAGCTGGGGATTGCTTTCTTTTGCAAAGCTCTCTCATAAGAAAACAACTCCTTAGAATGCTAAACAGTCATTTTCAGTCACCACCCCCATCCTTTCAGTGGTTCAAGGCAACTTTCTTAGCATAAAATTATCATGGCAGAAAAGTAATGATAATTTCTCAGTAAGGTTAAGGACTGCTGGATGATCGACAATTAGATTAAATTTGCAAACATCTACTAAAATGTTATGTCTATTGTTTGACTTGATGCTTAGTGTTACAGAATATTGCAACCTGTTTTGGCCTGGAATTTTCACTTGTTTTGGCAGGCTGCTTTGAGCTGGATAACTAATTGACTTTCAGATTCTAACAACAGAATTATCTGTTGTTTAAATGCCAAACTCCCAAATGATGGTCAAGCTCACATACCCAAACACTGTCAATTTGCAGGCACCTAACCATCAGCTATATACTAGAAATCCTTCCCCTGCACTGTTTAAGTAGGAAATTCTTGATGTACCTCAATAAGACAAAGCCCTTCACATAATAACACAGCAGAGTTCCAGCAGAAAACTGCAGAGAGGTTACTTAATATAAAATCCCATGAAGAACAGACGGAAACTGAGTACCCATGAGGACAGGTGCTTGAAAAAGTCTTCCTTTTTTTTTTTTTTTTTTTAATATGGCTAAAATTTACCAGAAGATTTTGACCATCAAGGAGCAGTTTAACTTTGGGTTGTACACAATGATTAAGTTATTGCAAATCTCTCCAGCTTGTTAGAGTTTTTAAATGTTAATTTTATTCTTTTATGAGCAGAAATTGGTCTAATATTTTTTGAGAAGTATAATCAAATTATTATCGTGAATTATTCTTGGTTAATAAGGCAAAAAAAAATCCTCTAGGGTTGAGGACATCTTTTTTTCCCATCATTGTATTTTATATTTATAGGAAAAGGAGCCATTACTGTAGAAGAGGTGGTATTTGATGATACCATCAGTCAGAAGAAGTATCAGAGAAAAGAGCTGCTTCTGTTATAGAATGTCTGGGGACATTTGATGAGCAGAAAATTGCTCAGTAAATCAATTAATGCTGAACTTGGTTACTGATGGTTTCAGAACATCTATTTCTTACATAATGCAGGTTGTACATCACTGTCCAGGATTCCAGGCAAAGGATTACATACTAACTGGTTTATAATTGGATTGAAGTGGATATTATTTTGGTGTATCTGAACTCAGATACACCTGGGGCTTTTCACTTTGCTTTCATTTTTCTGTATCTCTACAATTTATTGCTACAGAAACTTTTCCCTAAACATTCTGCAAAGGATCTGAACAGAGCTGACTATTGATAGATTAGGAATCCTCACTGGGGATGCTTTCTCTGGGTCCCACAAACAACCCCCCAGACAGGCAGGTCCACCTCTAGCAAGTGTCCCTTGTGTCATTGTCACAGTGATGAGCAGCACGACTAAGAGATGAGCCCACCCGTACCCCAGGAATGCCTCAAAGATGATTCACTTACTGCATCCCGAGAGGAATCACTTGTGTGCTGTGATTTCCTTAGAGTGGCTCTTCTGGGAAATCAGACTGGAGAACAGCTTGCAGGCTTGATTTTGATATTTTATACACATTTTTATTTTTATTGGGGAGAGGGATAGATTTTAATCAGGGAACTCTGAAACTTATGGTGGTTTCATTTCAAGTTGTCAGAGGTTATGATGTATAAGATACCAGGGCTTGAGTTGATTAACATAAAAATTAAACAGAATTTGTTTGCATGAAAAGAAGACGTTAAAGAAGAGAGAGAAAAAAATAGAATGGTTACTTTGAGCCTTTCCCATTTCCCAAGTTCATCAGATACTTATTTGACTCAAAGAGAAAAATATATCCTTTCAAAAGGCCAAGAAAAAATTCAAAAGTATCAGTTGGCTTTGTACAGCCTGCTTAAACCTCAAGAAAGCTGTAGATTCATGAAGAATGGGTGTTTCAAGCTTACCTGACCTCAGATTGAAAAGAGAATGACAGCAAAAGCCAAAAATTTCAAGAAGTGAGAATTTGGCCATTTCTTTCATAGTCTTTCCTCAAAAATGCAGGAATCACACTTTTGTTCGAACTCAAGTCTCATCCCTTTGTTAGAAGTTGCACCAATGTCAGTAAATAAGGCCACAAGGATCTGACCTTTAACATTCTGTTTCTTTTGAAATCACTGTTCAGAGATGGCTTTTCTATTCCCCTCCATTTTCCTCTTTTTCTTGATTCCTCAAGAGGGATCACAGGACCCACACCTCACCCTTGGGCACTGAGGAAGGTGCCCACAGGAAGGTCAGCAGTTCTGTGGTTTACAGCACGCTAATGCCCATCTGGCCATGAGAAAGGGACATTCTGGCCCAAGACCATGTAGGTTTCAATTCTACAATTCTTCAGTTCTTAAAAACATGTTCAACCACAGCTTTAATGTTCCCCCAGTGCAAGAAGAACAGAGTCAAACTGGAGCGCGGTCAGTGGAAGGAACGGAGCACTTGCCCACTGAACAAAATCTGAGGAAACAGAACTTGTTCAGAGGCATCTAATCCTAAAAAAATTTCAAGACTGGGCCACATAAAGCTCAAAATAACTGGGTCTGAACCATAATTGACCTGCTTTGAGGAAGCAGTTTGACAAGAGAGCTCCTGAAGTCCCTTTCAACCTGGTTTATCCCATAACCCAGTGGTCCCTTATGCATTTCTACAAGAGGCACACAGTGCCCATGCTGTAATTGTCATCAAGAACATCAGAGCACGTTTTTCTTCTTTTTGTCTCATTGTGAGATGGTCTTTCAGCATTTCACTACAAAAGGTCACTGCCCCTTCCTCCCCTGGTGGGATGTCATCATACCCATATTCTATTACTGCCTTTCTCTGAACCTCTTTCCTGGCTTAGAGAGGCTCCTAAGCTATTCAGCAGCACAAGGGACCTTACTATATCTCTTCACTGGGAAATTAAAAACTCTATGCTGTTTCAAATTTAAAAAAAAAAAAAACCAACTTAATTTACTATTGTTTTCTCACTCTGTTTTATTGGGGCTTTTTTTAAGAGATTCATTCATTATGCACAAAATGGGCAATATTTAATATCTAGGTCTCTGATAGAAGCAACTTATCAGAAAAGTAAAAAATTATTGGCTTCCACACAGAGTTTAATTTTCTCAGACTGCCCCCTATAATGGGGGTATCATTCTGAAGGGTTGTGAGGCAGTTTAACATTGTCAGGAGGACAACAAATGAAAATACCATCATCTTTTCTGATGCTCTGTGTGGCTGGTGCTTCTTGGTCTGAGGTCAGGTTTCCCAAGCTCTGCCTCCCTGATCATTGCAGGTTAATTGGAACCTGGAGCTTCATCACACTCAAAGACACAGCGACAGCCAGAGGAGTATGTTTAATAAACTGCACTGGAAGTTTATACACATTTATTTCTATTGCCTTCTGCTTGCGGTAAAGAATAACACAGTTTAATTCTATCTAACCTCATTGGGGTGAGGATTTATGTGATGCCAGTGTTATAAACAATTAGCAAGGCTGAAAATAACTATTCCATTGATTACAGATTAGGGATTTTTTTTTTTTCTCCTCAATCGAACTTCAACCAGGTTCCATGTTGCCCTTGACTGTGCAAGACATAAATCACTTTGTGCATGTAGCAGCTCCCTTTGCTGCTGGCCTTTCTGGTTCAATGGGGAACATTTCAATGTGCAGATAGAGGAAGTCAGCTCAGGGGCTGTCTTCCACTACAAATCTCTTAAATTCAGAAAATCATGCTTGCATAAATGGGCAGTTAATAAATCCCAGCCCTTGACACTTATTGACTAAAGTTCCAGAATAGGTAGATCCATTGCTGGTGGCTTATTAAAATAATAAGGTGAAAGGAAATCCCTGTCTCAGTGCTGAAGATTTGTGATCTGTCAGCTCTGAGATTTGGCAAGGAACTAAAAACAGGTTAGGCTAACATTTCCCTTCAGAATATATTTTATTTTAAGAGGAATATGGTGACCAAAACCATGTACTATTATAAAAATTTCCTGTGTACTGGTGTACTGGGGGAATAGCTCTGTTCTTCAAAAACTATTCTATCAAAACTCTTTTTTTTCCTGGTTTTATTAGTGGGAATAAAATCATATTCCAGGTGCTGGTCAGGACTCAGGAAAACAGCTCACAGTTCTGAACTATGCCGCCTATTCATCAGATGATGTTGGAAAATTAATTTTCCTTTCAAATTCCCTATCCAAATAAAACCAGGAATGTTGATCTTCATTGCTTATGGGCTGTTGAATGGTAGAAAACACTGCAACAGTGATTGCTGTAAAACTGAGGAATGTGAAAACAGGACAGTTCAAACTCTTACCAGACATCTTGGATTTGAAGGACAGTATTTGGTTTTGTTTACAGTTCTGCTAAAAGACAAAAAATTCCCCCCAAAAATGTGAACCAGGGTGCCTGGGCCAGCATTTCACAGCCTTCTCAGTACCAGGCTCTCCTGGCATCTCAGTTTTCAGGTTTACAGTCCTGTAAGAGCAGCTAAAGCTCAGACTCAATACTCCTGACATTTTATTGCTCTTTCTCCAGACTCAGAGAGATAGAGCCCAGCTGCCCTTTGGAAAGGCCTCTCCCAAGGAAGAGGACAGGGATTTGCTTTGTGGCTAGAGGAGGAGACAATAATGCCCATGCTGGGCACTGAATTGCTCTAGAATAGGAACGATGCCTTCCTTTGCTTTAAAAACATGAAAAACCTTTTTAATCTTGAAATTGAAGAAGAGATAAAACTTGAGTGACTACAGCAGGAGCGTTTCCAACTTCAGAATCAGCAGAAAAGTCTATCTGCCTCTGATTTTAGGAATTTTCTTGGGTTGGGTAGTGCAGCTCACTTGCAGACACCGATACAGAAGGGAGAGAAAGCAGATCTTTCCATTTCCTACATTTCTAAAGACACTGTTTTGTTGTAAACACCCTATCTGAGACTTTTCTTAGCACCTTAACTCCCTGCCTCTTCATTTACAAAATGTCATTAAGGGAGTTTTGACCTTTTCTATTTTTTTTTTAAACAAGACTATTCTTTGCATTTTGTTGAAAGAAGCATCTTTGTTTAAAAATAACTTTCATTTAAAAAAAGAGAGAGAAGAGATATAAATAAGTTCTTAAGGTGCTTTTACAGCCCCAAATTGAAATGAAAGATTTGATTTAGGGTCAAAATTTCATAAACTTTGAAATTTATAGAAAATGTATATATATAAATAGATATATCTTCAATTATACATTTTATTTTCTGTGGGATTTTTCTATGTCCCCAGTAAACTTCAGTGAACAATACTCTTCCTGTGAAGAATTACAGAGCCTGAAAGGGGAATCACCTGGCATATGTCTCTGTTCCACTCACATGGATGGGACCTGCTGCTCACAAGTCCTTTTGCCTTTCAGTCACATATTGCTATGAAAACATGATCTATGTTTAAAGCATAATGCAGCTGATGGACACTTCATGAAAGGCTTTTCTAAAGCTTTGACAAGCTGCTTTTGAAGCCAGTTGACTGAAATGTCAGAAGTTCCCTTCATTAAACTCCCACTTCACCAACCTCCCTCATGTTTCAGAAAAGCTTTTTTCACCACTTCCACTCAGATACCAAGAATCTGAAAAAGGTTATTTTCCCTCATGAGGATGTGGCTTGTGATTTACTCTGCCTGTGACAGAGAGTATTTCAGATTTATGTTTATCTTTTGTTTCTAAGCAGTAATATCAATTTACAAACCATGCCCCTCTCTTACTCAGAAATCAGCAATTCCAGCAAGCCTTTGCTAATACAGACTTGACACAGACGGAAATTTTATAAACTTTTATAAAGTGTGTATGGACTGCATGTGAGACAGCTGCTGTGCTACGCCTTTGGAGTTGCTGTTTCCTTTGATTCTCCATTAAATTTGAGATAAAAAACATTCCATCACTGCTTTTTCCCTTCTCATTCATCAGTTGACTTGTAACCTCGATTCGAAACATAAACTCATCAGTGGTGACCCATATCTCAAAGTTATGAGGTCTTGTATTTTAATTAAGATTCCAGTCAATGACAGGTGAGCCAAAACGACGCCATTTCCAGCTCCCATGGTTGCATAGTATAGGAATAACAGCTCCTTTTTTTGGCATTATTCAAATGGGACTCTGCATATACAAAAGGATAAAACATGTTGACTAAAAACGCCTTGCTGCTACCAACTCACCCTCCCAAGCACAATTTCACTCTTAAGTCACCACCAAGAGCTATTGAAAATACTTCAGAAATAAAAATAATTGCAATGTATTTCTTCAGTTGAGTGTTTTAAAAGAAATTTACTCTTCCAGTGTTTGAAGACACTGTTAACTCTTTCTCAATATAAAGTTTCTTTTTTTTGATGTTGTAGAGAAAAAGTATTTATAAGGAGGCAAAGAGAAAAGTCCCCTCTTTCTCTAGGATTTAGTTTCCCAAACCTTTCTAGAGCAAACTTTTTTTAGTTTGTCCATTTATCAGCCTTTCAACACATCTTTTGTGTTCTAATTTTGCCATCTGTAGTTTGGGATTTTTACAGTTGTCAGTATTCCAAAGACTTCATTTTGCAATTAATTTGGAGAAGGCAAGCACTCTGCAATACATAAACTTTGGACTAGAACAGGTCAAGAGGGAATAAATAATATTCAGGAATTCATTTCATAAGAAAAAAAAATCTCACAGGTTCTCTTGCTTTCTAAACACCATGTTAGCAGGCAGCGTTTAGGTTTAACTATGTCAAGACAAAATCAGTACAGTGAAGCGGTGAACCATTCTCTAAAAGATCCTTTCCGTTGTGTACATTCAAATTTTAGTGCTGCTATAGATTTTGAATGACATGCAAACAGTGAATCTAGTGCTGTATACATATGAGCCCCAGTGTCCTTTTCACACAGGCTTTGCTGTAGCCATTATAAAATGGCTTTATGGTTTAAAAAACCTTTCTGGTTTAGACCAACTTTGGAAAATAGACCTGGGAAAAAACTAAATAAATATACCTGGAACCCCTTGGGAAGTATGAAGACACCGTTTGGCTTTTCAAAGCTTGCACAACCTGTGTGAGCTGCCAACGAGACAAGGCACAGCTCATGAAACTGAGAATCACTGTACCACCATGTCAGAGCTCCGTGCATCTGATTATTTCCTTTTCTCCTGGTTCCTTGGGTTAACCATCCAAGGTAGGTGGTTTGGGGTCCCTTCCTACCCCCAAATCCAGTAACAGAATTAGGGAGGGCTCGGAAACCTGCACTGAAATCAAAGGAGGGACTCCCGTGGTGGCAGAGCCAATGTAGGCACATCCCTAATGTGGACCACAGACCTAAGTGTGATGGAAGCTGGTCCTTTGTTCTCGCTGTCTGAATCTCATGTTTTGCAAACACTGCACTGTCCCTCATTTTTGCACAAAAAGGGGCACTGCTCCATGTACGTTTGCCATGTGCTCCTGTTATTTTTTCACATTTCTAGTACTTAGGGTTTTTTACTCCAACCCCTGGTGACAAATAAAAGATTGTTTGCATGCGGGATATTTCAATCCCCCTTTTCAGTCCCAAATCTAGACACTGGCAAACCTGCAGGAAGGAGAAATAAGGAACACCTATTCCCCTGCCTTTTCACTTCGCACCAACTCTGTCTGCTTCAAGGAAGAAATGAAGATGAAACCTCAATCCTGTTATTTGTGTGTGCAAAAAGGCAACAAGCTGCTAATGACTCCCTTCTAAAAGATAGGGGCTGATATCACCTGTGCTTCTAATTGGGAATTCTTGTCAAATTTACTAAAATGCTAAATTTATAAAACTGGGGAGTGGGTGTTTGTGTATGTTTTTCCATATTTGTCCCTGGAGGCCTACAATAAAGACCAGCTTTTCTATTACCTCTTATATTATCTCAAAAGTGTGTTGTTTCATTTCCAGGGTCTTTAAGGCATCAGGGCCTTCTCCCATATCTGGAATTCTGTTCACTTGGGTTGTAGTAACTAGAGCTGTAGATTTAAAAGCTCCAGCTCTTCTAATGATCTAGCTAAGGCTAATATTGAATTATACATGCTGTGATTTTATTCCATATATGAAATTATTTTTGTAAGCTACTCTGGGGCTAAGAAGTAAAGATTTCAAAATAAAAAACATGTTGGAATTAACATTTCATCTTCAGCATTAACATCAGGTAATCAGGTATTTTGCCTGTAACTCAGTTCTTTCATAGTATTTTGATGTGCTTAGAAATTTGTGACTGGTTTTTGGATGAAGGCAATTGTTGGCAGGGAGCTGTTATTGAACCACTGTGGCCTGAGATGGAAAAAACTGCTTTGGTCATCTGTTCCTTCTCATTGCCAGGCCAGGATTAGTCTTCCTTATTGAACACTTGACTGATGTTTTGTTCTGTTTTTCTTCTTGCCACACCATGAATTTTGATTTTTTTTTCCCTGGGAAATGATTATTCAGGCTAATAAAGCTGCAAAATTAAATTAAAACTGAAGCTGTTCAATTGTGAAACACTGTGTTTCCCACGGATGTTTATGTGCCTACTGGCTTGAGCTGGGAGTGCTTAGGTTTGCTTGTTTTCATTTTTGAAGCGCATTTAGGTTTTAAGGATAGCAAGCAACCAGATGTCCCTCAGTGTGGGTGCTGCAATCCTGCCTCATCAATCTGGGCATGGCTTTGTGAGCAGCACCAGGATCCCACAGGCACTGGTGCTGATCTCACGGAATTGTCTCTGCCTGGAAGACCAAACCGATGGTTCAGAGCCAGCTCACCAGGTCACTATTTCAGGCGCTGCCAGGAATTACAACCTGACAGCTTTTTGGCAAGCAGGCCCTCTGCAAAATGAGCTGATGAACTCAGACCACTCCAAAGAGGTGCTCATATTTTAGAAATTGTCCCCAAATATCCCAAACCAGCACAAAAAACATACCCCAACCTAACACAGTGCTGAATGCATCTGGCCAGATATGCATGTGAGAAAATCCTGTTTCTTTACTGACAACTGCAGCCTAAAACATGCTGATATTCCCTTTCTTATTATAGACCAGAAAGCTCGGGGCAAGATGATAATAACGGATGAAATAATGTGAAGACACAACATCATCCAGGGTTAAGAGGATGAGCTTGGGAGCTCTGACTCATTGCTGAAGGAGCCAGAAAGGACTGATATCACTGTCCAGCCCAGCTGTTTCAGACTCCCAGCTTCTCCTAGTAACTGGAATAGAGCAGCCAAGAGCAAATCCTGCAGATGGAAAGAAACCACGCAAAAATTGTTTTACTGGAATTTTTCTAGTCTGTACTGATACTGTCAGGGACTAAGGGACAGGCAAGAGCCTTCAGTTCCCAGATTCCATTTATGTCCCTGTTACAGCCTTGGGAAGAGCATTGCAGCTTCCCTCCAGTTCCCTAGGGATGCAGAGAACTGAGAAAAGCTGTGGCATGGTAGGGATAGGTCGTGGCTGTGCCATGAAGTCCTGTGCCATGGCCCATGGGATCCTAAGGAACCCTCGTGTGGATGTCCAGCTCTATTTCAGCTCCATGGCTGCATTAGACACAGAAATCCACAACAGGAGCTGTGCAATGCCACTCACTGCTTCCTCTCAGGACAGAGATTAATCTGTGAGAGTGTTGTGCATTCCCAAAACTTTAAACGCCAAGAGTCTCTGTTCTTTAGCTTCGGGCACAGCACACAGAGCTTTGAGGCAAGATCCCAGGGGAAAGTGCTCTCTGTGTTTGCTGCCGAGCCTGCAGCCTTTGGGGGAAATTAGGCAGCAGATATATTTCAGTCACAGCTCCTAATAAAGCAGCCTCTTAACTTTTTCCTTTGATTAAAATGTAAAATCATCTTCCAGGAAGGGTCTGCCATGCTCTGCTATTAACAAACCCTGGCAGATGGGAGCTGGGCCACCCGTGCTATGCTGAGGATGAACTTTCCAGCACCTGCCTTGACAAAAAATAACATCAGATGCCGTTTCTTTAAAGCCTTGACTGGGAAGATAAAATTCATGAAAGGAGAGTTATTTGAAGCAGTGTTTTCTAAGCTAAAATAATCCAGATATTTAGGAGAAGGACCAAAGCATTAGAGCAAAGAAACTGGATGTTCTGTTGCCATGCCGAGCGTGATCAGTGCTCCACAAAATGTCCCTGAGCTCACCAAACCAAGGGCACTCAGGGCTGAAGGAGAGTACTCAGCACGTTGAAGGAGGAGGCTCTAAATGTGCTCTTTATTAAGATGATAAACTCCAAAGAAGGTACAGAAGGGAGCATATTTTTTAAAATGCAGAATTCTGAAAAGGTGTGAATAGCTTCATCAACCAAACACATGAATATTAATATTCATACACTGATTTCTAAAGCAATTGCTGGTGAATCAAGTTGGTATTTTCAGAGCAGGATGCAAGGACATTTCGTTTAATCAAGTTTTTTAACTGGTTTACTAATTAGGTTCCTCCAAAGCAAAAAGCTCAAATAGTGGCATTGAGACCTGAATGAGTCAGTTCTGAAAAGATCAAATCTTGTGTTCTTTTTTTTTTTTTTTTTTTTTACCTGATGATTGTGATTTTTATGGTTGGCTAATTTGGCTCCCTATAACTATTGAAAAGGAGCGAATAACTTCAGGTTATAAGGAATAAACTATAGATTTTCATATGAAGCTTTTGAGTTTTGTTGATATGCCAGAAATTATGCCAAAATAAATATCAGTGCACTAGCTGCATTTTCAGTGCAAAAAGATCAAGTGAATATTAAATCAAATAGCCCAAGTGCAAAGCAGAATAGTACATGAAGGTGCTGCCTTTGGTATAAACATCACAGGTACATACAGGAAGGCATCTCCTATTTCAAATATATATATATAAATAAAGCAAATTCCTCTGCTGATATTTATTCTTCACAGTATCGTGATAGCAGGAACAATTCTGCTTTAAGCAATTTTCCATGCTTTTTTCTACCTTTTTAAAATCACTGAAGTGGAAGCTATTGAGCCATGTAAGCTTGAAAACGAAGTTTTCAAAACTGGAGACTTAAAGAAAGATTCATGAATTTTTGCACAGGTATTTAAAGAGATTTGCAATTCTAAAAGTGCATGCTGAGTACATCTGGGAGCAATTTGCCCAGAGAAAGGTGTTCGAACCTCATATTTGTCTATTTACAAGAGGGAATTAAATGCCCAGAGGCAGATTCTGAACATGTGAACATAACATATGCTTCAAACCAAACAGAATTTGGGCCTGTTCAGCTTCGACAATTACAGCTGAGAGGGGACATTATCAGTATCTAAAAGTAACATAAAAACATTTCTCAAAGCATTGACTCGACCCATTCAACTTTTCAGACTCTAAGCCAGTTCAGTTTCAAGTTACTCAAAAAATCCAAGGAGAGGGAATTAGGAGAAGAAGAAAGAGCAAAAGGCAGAAAATATATGGAAAGAGCAAACATAGCTACCACTCATGGTTCCAGCAGTGTGCAGCTGATGGAAATTCGCAGAGGTGGTAGGCTCAAGACATGTTCTTGCCTTGTGTTTGGCCTTAAATACCCTTTGCTCTTCCTGGGCTCTTCCCCCAGGTGAGACTCATGGTCATTTGGCCACTCTGGAGCTCCAGGGGTGGGTGGGGAGCATTGCCTTGGCTGTGCCAGGGATTGGCAGCCCCTGGCCTGGGGGGTGGGGAGTGTGGGGAGGGCATCACCTCACCAAAGCCAAGGCCCACCTGCCCCTTCCCCTCACCCAAAATGTTTCCAGCCAGCAATGCTTCCAGTCTCTCGCTCGAGGTTATTTTGCTTTACTCTCTCTCCTGTAACAGATTTGTCTTTGAATCCTGACTCAGGGACTAGGGAGCTTTGCAAGGTGTAAATCACAGTAGAAACTCCACTGCGGATTTCTAAAAGGTCAGAGACTTTAAGCCTTACCTTAAAGCATCTTATTGGCTAAGTTTAAGCACAGCACATGGACCTCTGTGACTCCTGTTCCCCGACATCTAACAATACCCAAGCCTTCTGTGAGTTCTGAATGTCAAGACATGCACTAAGAATGAAAGTGTCTTACATATATAGATACCAAAAAAATCAGCAATGTGATAATCCAGTTCCTCTTTCTGAACCCAGCCACCTTTTCCATAATCTTAGCCAGAGCAAAGATCTATCAGTGGTTCCTTCAGTAAATAAAATAACAATTGTGACTGGAGTAGGCCCCTAGGAAATGATTCTGTTCTTTTTCCAGACAGCAATCTGCAATTAAATTCAGGCTGTGATGGTGGGTAGAAAGCTGTATTCATTTAACCACTTTCATTCGTAAGAGTTAGAGGTGGAATAATTGCTCTTGATAACAGACTGTGTCTCGAGAGGTGGGAGGTGTGGGCATTTGCCTCTCAAGAAGGTGGGAAGATCTTTGTTTCACCTGAATGGTTTAGTGATATCCCGGAAGAAGATATGAGCAAAGACAGCTTTTGTTTCTCAGCTCAGGAGATTTGAGGGTGTGAGCTCTATGGTGAGGGGGAGCTTGTATTTTCGGTAGAAGCGGAGTCTTCAGGTCTTTATCTCTGACCTGAACAGTTTTGAGTTTCTCTTCCTCTCTTTTGCCTCTTTGAGAGATCTGTATTCTACAGCAGTCATGTAAAGAGCCTAAATTTCCTTTGGCCCTTGTCCATGCTTAAGCTATTGAAGAGGAGAAGAAAGAGAAGGTTTGGACCTGAAAGGTTTGAGAACAACCAAGTTGAATGCATCAGGTTTAATCAAAAGGTTTAATCAAAAGTCATGAGGCTTCATTCTATTGAGTTCGCTGGGCATGGGATCAGACCTCTTCTGAAACAGTGAACTAGGACTCCCAGAATAAATTGTCCTACTGTTCTTTCCAGAATTTATGCAGTATTATAAGAGTACTAAGGGAAGCTGACCCAGAAAGACGAGTACAGAGAAGAATATAACTGCACAAGGAAAGATAAAACTGAAGTACATCCTTAGCTGAGTATGGTTTAATCAGATGAAATCCAAGATGCATTGGCAATCATCTAAAAGATAGTCTGCACACTGGGGGATGAGGAGGTAATTTGCAAACCATTGTTTGCAAATGCAAATGTAAGGAAAAGAAAGGCATGTAAGCAAAGCTTTGTGCTGCATTAGGAAGTTTAAACAAAGCAAGTAATCTGAGCTTGGCTTAAAAATAATGATACTGAGGTAATCCTTATATTTGAAAAGTGTGATACCCTTGGAAGAGGCGGGAATTTAAAGATCTATTATTTACTAATAGGAATGTAAGAGCTCTTGAATATTAAAGTGCTGAGAGAAGTTTGGGAATGAAACAGGTCTTACTTGTAGGAGAGGAGAAATATCTATAAAATAAATTACTATTATTATACTTTATATATCTTGTGATATGATTCAGGAATTGGGAAAATAATTTCCCTAAAGGAAGTGGCATATAATTAGTAGGATGTAGTAGGAAGTTTAATTACATAGGGCTGCACTGAGTTTCTTCCGTGAGAGGTGAAATTGCTGGAGTGTTTTGTGAAAGGAGTATAGGAACTTTTCTTAATTTCCTGAACTTATTAACAAAAAGGGTTGGGGAATCATTAAAAAAAAAAAACTTCTCAGCAATTCACATTGAAGTTTTAGGATCTAAAATAGAAGAGAAAGATGTTCTGAAAAAGCAAGGGAGACTTATTAAATAGGATTAAAGTTTATTTTTGAAACTGAGTTTATTAATGAAAGGTCACAGTATCAGTATGAATAATTCACTCCTCAGAGATCTGCCATTTCATCTGGCATGAAAAGCCCCATTGCACAGCCAAGCCTCTCCCAAGTGTGCTCAACATATGGGACAGCAGTTAAAAGTGTTCATAAAAATAATTCTGCTGAAGAGATGCCCTTTGGTAGAGCCATCTACCATCACAGCTGTCATAGTGGGGTTTCATCACTCATCTTGCAGAGATCAAATACCCAAAACTTGTTAAGAAAAAGAATGTTCTTCCAGGCTCATATATCTCACTGCAATTAACATCTGAGGTTCTATTTCAATTACAGAGGAATTTTGTAGAGCGTGATACGAAGAGTTTCTACCCACATTCTGGGGTGAGAGGAAGTAAGGGCTGTCTGACTAAAACCAAAATGCCACAAAAAACTGATGTGAAGGCTGCAGCCAAAGGCAGCTAAAGTGGAGGTGTGAGGCCACCCTTGGGCCATCTTCCTTAGCTTTCCTTTTTACAATCAAGAGTGATTTTTCATCCTTGAGTTTTCAGAGAAGAAACATCTCTGGCACAAGCAGAAAGGGACTGATGAAAACAATTGAAGCAGGGTGAGCTGGAGCTCTGCAGGAGGACAGCTCAGCTGAAAGAATTTTCTACAGACAGAGATCCTTAGGCTTCCTGCCTCGGTGGCAATGCGAGGGCACAGTGCAATGCTTCCCTTCTTCCCACTGTGCTACAACCCCGGCTGCCAGCAGCAAACTTTCCTTCTTGACAGCAAATGCTTTCCTCTGGTTGCTTTTTGTGACTGGGAGCTGCAAACACAGAGGATGCCGATGCTCACAGTGGTGTTATGAGCTTCCTGCTTCCAATCCATTAAGCATGGTCTGTAACAATGTGTGCACCACGGCTTCTTGTACAAATATGTGTAATCCATCAAACAATTCAGAAAAGTAGGACTCTTCAAAGTTTGTGGAACTGACTTACAAACTGTGTTTGCTTTGTGGAATATGCACAGAAGGCAAGTTAACTAAACAGTTGAAAGCACACCATAAATTACATATGGATCAAAGCACACGTGGATGTACAAAAGCAAACAAGCCCTCCCTTTCCCCAAAACAGAGATGGGGATAATACTTGAAAGCAGTACAGCATCCAGCAGTATGTCATGGGTTATGGAGTTGGATCTAAAGTGCGGGAAGGTATGTTCTTTGGTATAAAGGGGATTCAGCAATTTTTCATGGTCATTAATCTCCCAAAAGCGTGTCTAAGAGAAAAATAGCAGCCAGTAGCTAATTAGACACCTGCTTTAAAAAAAACAACATTCATGTTGGGTTTTTTTCCTGTAGTATTAACAAATATGTGTCAGGCAGCAGGGGCTGGAGATGGAAGCTCTCTATTTCCAGAGCAAATCCTGTGTGTCTGTGCCAGTCGAGACAGTTGTTTAGCCTTCCTCCAGAATGGCCCTTGCCAAAGAAAAAGAAAATAATAATTTTGCAGACATCTCCTACAGTGTGGTCTTAAAACCTTTTACAGAAGAGCAGCCACAAGTTGAGGTAGCACATACGTGTACTGCTACCTTTGGAAATGTAGAAGTAAATTGGCACTAACACTCTAGAGTCTGCTGTTTCCCAGCCCTGCTAATTCCCATCCACAGTATTTCATAAAACACTGTTCTTTCTAAAGAAATCAGCTATCCTTCCTCCCAGGTGAATGATCCCAAAGGTTTCAGACCAAAACATCTGAAATCTCAACATGTCTGGCAGATCAATGTGCACACCAAGAAGTCTTTACCTGGAGATGCTGTGAAGTCAATATTGTTTCAAGGTGGAGCTTGTGGAGGTCTCACTTATCACAGACACCACTGCTGGGAACACTCACTGGAAGCCCTGATTCTCGATGGGCAATTGCCAGCACTCTGCAGTCACGAGAAATCACTTTAAACCCGCCACATTCCTTGAGAACAGGACATCCCCACATTATCTCTTGCCTATCCTAGATTTTGGAACCCTTAACCATTCAACCAATCACACGCAAGTGCTGCTGTGAAAGAAAAAATGCCTTTCTTCTATTTCTCTTTCATACAATCATATGCACAAAACTACACAAAACAGATTTTAAAGTTGATTTTTCCCCCCTAATATATAGCAAGGATCTAGCTGTTCCTTGCCCAAGGAGTTCACTGCCTAAAGGTCATAGCTGGGATCTGAGGGTGACACCTCTGATGTAGGGGCGAGAGATACACATCTCAGTAATGTGTTTTGTTTAGACTGTACTACAGCAGCAGAAGAATTATGTCTGCATTTGTGTATATAATGTATTTATCTCTAAGCAAACTGGGAAATGTATCTGAAAATCAGTTTCTTTTATTAGTTCGAGCCTGAACAATGTAAAAGAATCACTGGGTTAATTAATATGCCCCAAAATTCATTAGTGTCTTCTCCAATAAATTGTGAGGTGTTCATAAATCTGCATGCCAAAATTACTTGATTACTTTATTGCAAGAAACTGCAATGAGAAAAAGTTAGAGAAACTAATGAGATCAAAACTTGAAATAAAAGCCTCATACCCAGGAGATAACACTAATCAAAACCTGATAATTATCAGTTTGATACTGCAAAGTCTTAATGGCACCCAAGTCCATGTCAGCTCTGCAGGATCTGCTGAACACCTTGCAGAACTGAAATCCTCTTATAAAGCATCAGGGACTGAATTTGCCATCCTTGTTGCTGATTTCAGTGGCTCTGTTTGTGATGTGAGGTAGTGGTGTGAATGAGCTATTTATGCTGCTTGTTTTAGATAAAGGAACATCTGAAAGAGACTTGGGCATAATTTCGCATGAAGGTTGTTTGCACGTTCCATGCAAACTGCTCTAAAGATCATCTCTAGTAGGCAATCTCATCTTTACAGAAACTGCTTAAAGGCATCTTTCTGCAATTCACATTTCAATTTGCTTTGATCTTTATTTTTTTCCCCTAGAGTGGATTGCTAAAGACAGCTATACCTGTTAAAATCATATGCTCAGAAAAATGCAAATTGAATGAGAACACTTACCTCTCTGAATGAAGGGCTGGTGGGACAACTCATTGAAAACCACAAACCTTCTTTTCCCAGCTCTTCAAAATGGCTAAAAACACTGTCAATGACAAATTACTGAGCTTGACCTTAAAATTTATTACACAAAAATAAGAAAACCTCTTAAAAACCTTGTTCCACAATTTTTCAAACAATTGGAGGCAGTTTTCCACAAGTGACATAAATACGGTTGGATTTGCTGTCCTGGGCTTATATCTAATATGAAGTTTGCTTTTAAAATGTTGGCACCGATTAGCTTTAGCTATTAACCTTGAAATTAAAAAAAAAAAAAAGTTAAAAAAAAAAAGTAAATAAAGCATTGCATCACAAATTCAGAGGCTGCAAAAACTTTTTGCACCAATGACTCAGATTCTCACAGATGAAAACTGTTTAATCAGTTAGTTTGACCTTATCCTACTCTCAGATAGATTTCACTCTTCCTCTCCTATGCTCAGCTCAGTAAGTTACTCAACGAGTAACTTCCAGGAAATTTCACATTCTTGATTTGAAGATTTCACAGTTTGTTTTCACTATGGATTTCCTTGGCATCAGTACCCAGCTATTCGGCTACCTGTGGGAAACCAACCTAACTCTCCTGTGTAGATGATGGAAGCAGAAGTATTACCATCATGCCCGTACTCGGTCTTATTAAAAATGGGGCCATGAAGCCAATATTCCTACTGTGTAGGAAAATGGATTACCCAGAAGGCAATGTCCAGGGATGGAGATGTAATAATCCCTACTCAGCCTGTTGTTACAGGTGCATCCATCTAAAGAAGGCACAAAAATTGCTTCAATAGCATAATTTAGACCAAGCCTCCTATTTTCTTGCTTTGTCTGATGCTGTGTAGAACAACAGCCTTTCGTGGTAAATATCACTGTAAAATCCTCCCCAAGGTAGCACTGTGGTCACTTCAACAGAAATGATGGAAAAGCAACCCAAGGTGGAAGCAGAGAGTCTCAGAAAACACCTTTGCCAGCAAACACAAAATGAAAGCAAACTTCTCTCAGCTCCCTGAGATTCATTGGGCATCACTTTAAGTCCACTGATTTCAATTAGTACCCTGGAACTAATTTTTCCTCTGATCTCCAGCGTACCTCAGCTGCCTTCTGGGTTTATTGGCCTCTTCTCCTTTGACCGTGATTTTTTCTGGCTGTGGACCAGAGGGAACATTAAGCGCCTGAATTTCCAAATTTAATTACAGTGTTTAAATAATGATACAGAGCATCGATTCCATTTACTCACAATGGCACAAAACAGCTTTAAGTATTTAACACCTGGGGCACTTCCTGTCTCACTGTTCTCTGTTTAATCACCTTCTGCCAATTAGAAAAATCCCTAAGAGGCTGGTCTGCTTTCTACCATTAGAGAGACTGAACACCTCAGGCACTACAGCAGCTTTTATTCAGTATTTTTGTCCTGGAGAGAAAGATTTGCTTGAAATTAAGTAGATGGCGTATTTGAATCTATATATTGCACACCTACAACTCACTCTGAATTGCTTGGGCACTGGCACAATCTGACCTGAGTTTATAACTGGTGCACTTATAAACTCAATTTGTCCGTCTGGCTGCACAAGAGGACTCTGAGTTGGAGTCTTTGCTGAGAAAAAATGTCCAGAGGGCTCAGAGCATGTCTGACAGCACAGACATGTATTTCATCACCTATGAGTGCCATTTCCCAAGCACATTGCACCCTCTCAGGCCCAGGATGCTGCCTCTGAGCATCTGCTGTGGGCAGCTGGTGAGGTGCTCTCAGTGCCCATGTCCTGTGGGGCCACACGTGTCCTGCATCCTGGGCAGCCACTTGGGAATCTGAGCTGGCCTGGGCTGAGCTGAAAGCTGGCCATGTCCTGTTCTCTGAGAATTTCCATATAACTCCAGAAAAAGCCATCCCAGAGCTGCACATAACAGCAATACCTCAGCACAACTATGCCACAGAGCTCGGAGCTTTCTGGTTTAATGAGAGCAGCAGGATGCTTGTTACTGTGCTCGCTCTTTCCCCGAGGCTCAGGCCAGCTGAAATTCCATGTCAAGTTTCTTTACAATATCTGCAAATCCTTCCCTCCCTCTCCACCCTGCTCCCCCACTCATTCTTCCTCCTCATCTCTGCCTGATGTTTATATATAGACATTTCCCAGGATCGTCCATGTAGAGGGACTTTCTCTGCTGTGCTTTGCCCCTCACTGCTCTTGGCATTTTGCTTTCTGTGTTTGCCACTGCTCGTGCACTGTTGTGGTGGCTGAAACCATCTCGGAGAAGCCGAGAGATTCCCACAGCAGCAGCAAACCGGTGGGACAACTCTGAGGTGTGAAATACCCTCTGAGGTTGGTTGAGTTGCCTCTCCATAGTTATGCTAATCTTCCTATGTTGATTGGTTGTTGTTGTATCCCCGACTCCGCCCTTCCCTTCCCCTCATTGGTTCTCATTGTAACACACACTCCACCCCTCCCTCCTTCCCATTGGTTGTCATTGTATTTCCCCGCCTCCTCCCCAACCCTATTGGACCTTGACCCCTATATCTGTAGTCACGCAGCGTGACCCAGCCTCTTTCACCCCTGGATCCCTTTGAGGAGTAAACGCCTTTGGAATATATCCAGATGACTGAGCCCTCTGAGTTCTTTGTTCCTGGTAAAGCTGAGCTTATTAAAATCCCTGGGATGTGTGTGTGTGTGTGTCTGTGCTACCCATCAGCACGGGTGATAGAAAAGGCCTCATCTGCACGTTGCCAAAGGCAGTGGCCAGAAGGGTCTGTCTGGGAATTGGGATGCTCTCAGATCACGCAGGAGACCACATCTCACCCCACCACTGCCCCTGTGTTAGTGCACCCAGGGAAGCAGAAGGACCCTGACTCAGGTCTCACATGTGGGGAGCACATGGGGAAGTTTGGCTTGACTCTTCTGTCACTGACATCCATGGAAAGGTCTCTCTGATATGACACAGTAAGGCTGCACTTGTATTTTCTCCATGTGCAGTGCAGCCACTGAGAAGTTGGGATGAAAAGAAGGCATGGGAATGAAGGGGGGAAGGCTGATAAAAATGTATTTATATTTATGGCTTTCCCAGGTTGGAACTAAAATCACAGGGTTTCTTTCCCAAACTTCCCATACTGATTTAACCAAACAATCCCATTTGTGTTCTCTGTGTCACGTTTATTCAGTCGCTCTCCTAAGAGAGGATAATTTTGCAGCTTCCTTGAATTGATTAACAGCAGCTTTACATTAATACCAGTGTCCTCTTGACAGCTCTTAATGCTGATTTGTTATGCCGCTGCAGCTGTGGTCCCAGCACTGTATCCAGCAGAGAAACCTCCCGCCCCTGGTGCCCTGGCTGGTCCCACCAGCCCAGCAGAGGATAGATATCTTGCCCCATGCTTTGCAGCTATAATAATGTCCCAGCCAGGCTGACACTGCCCTGAGAGACCAGCTCATGGCTCATTGAAGCCACCTGGGAGGTGGTTCTCCTCCTGCTCACTATTCTGTCCGCCATCCGTGAGTTTTTGCTGACACAGAGCCTCACAGTGGGTCTGATTTGCTCATCTGCACCCCAGGAGCAGATTTACTCCCTGCAGACACCTCTCCTCTCTGCCTTTACCTCCTCCAAGATCCATTATTGCCTCATGTCATGCAGGGAATGTGCCATCAAGCTGCAGACTGCTTAAAATCTCATTGGGCTTTGCTTGACACCATCCTCACACTTCTGTTTAATCCTTTGGAACATTTGTGAATTTGTTTTTAGCCTTAATGGTTTCTTGGACTGAGAGAGTGTCCTGTGCTCCCTTGGACTCAGCAGCAGGAGCAGAGGGGGCTGAGGAATTGCTTGGATGTGCTCATGTCCCCTTGCCTGGAAGTTTCATTCCCCACATGAGTGCAAGGAAATTCCTATCAGATCCAGCTGCTCATTTTTCCGTTGAGGATACCTTGGCAGGCGCTCTCTGAAATAGGTTCAGTTTTACAAATCTGCTGTAGGTTATTCAGCTGCCCCTACCCTTTTTCCTGAGTTTCTCTGTTGTCCCTGGAATTACAGTGTTATCTTTAAGATGAGACAGATCTTCTGAGATCTGCCTTTTTTGGGCCATCTCATCTTCATCACGGGTCTGGAAGAAGCCATGGAGCCCCTCCATGCTGAAATCATGTCTGAATTCCTCATACCATGTTATATCTTAGTCACCCAGAACACCTTCTTGCTGATTTTGTATTTGCCTCCTCTGAATTCTCATATTGCCCTTTACTAGCTTTTTCAGTTTTTTAGGTTTTCTAGTTTGCTGGTTTTCACACCAGAAAGATCTGGAGACAGTAAAGTGGCTTATGAGGTGATTTTTTTCTATGTAATTACTTTCATTCGCAATAAGATTTTTAATTCTCAAATATAAATATTAGCAGAAAGGTGGTGGGGAGGGCCATAATCTCAGTTTGCTTTGTAGCCTTAATTAATTCCTTAGGCACTGCCTTATTAAGAATAACATTTATTTATTTATCCTTTTTAAATTATAGTTTCATATTGATGCGGTCATTCTTCTTGTGCAAAACACTACCAGAACAAAAAAAGGTGTAAAATGTTTCCATTTCAGTTGAGAGCCTTTTATAGCCACTTACCACTCAGATGTGAATGGCCATACCAGGAGCACCATCTGGAGAATTGTGGGCAAATGTCCACTGCTCCTGCTTCCCAGGGCAGCTCTCCAAGCTGAATTGATGGAGGGCTGTCACAAGGAGCCTGAGCTGTGAACAAGCCCTTCATCTCAAAGGAGTCTTGAACCTTTAGATTAATGCAGGTGGAAGAAGAAACCTTTTCCCAAAAGGCTTTGGCACTCTCCCATCATTCGTAAATGCAATTACTGTAACGCTGTGCTTCACTCGGCATATTTGCATGAGCAAGTGGCCTATATTTAGTTTAAAGAGAGGCTGTTTATTGAATGGAATATGAGGCTCAAACTTTACAGATGAAGACTACAGACCATGTCTGGAAGTTGTAATTGTCTTTTATCTCTGAGCACATTTGCCATCTCTGCTGTACATGGAGCATCTGAAGGGAATCGCAGGGCTCCAATTCCATGGGGCAGCCTGCAGTGAGTGAGTTGCAGCTGCACACTGCAATTTTTCACAAGACTTTTGCTGGAAAACTTCTCCAGAATATAAAATAGCATAAAACATCACACTCATCTATTAGCTTTGAAAAACAGGAGGCACAGAGTCAGCAAACAAAAACTGGCATATGTGCATACATTAAAGGCCTCCAGAGAAAGAGACATGGAGAACTGCTGGGAATCAAATTAGGTTCAGGAAAGATCTGATAGAAATTTGTGCTCTTGGGAGGAGGGAAGGGACACTTATGTTGAGGAAACTTGCATTTTATTCAGAGAAAATGATATTTTCCTACTTCATCTCTCTTCTTTTCTCCCATTGCCATGGGCAGTCATTCTCCCTGCTCTGTGAGATTATTTGTTGAACAGGAATTGGCACAAGGGGTCAGTTCCCCAGTTTTTCTCTTGCAGTGTCACCTTACATTGAAGGGCTGGTGTTGGCTGGAGCAGCAGCTTTTACACTTGGTCTCTGTATGGACTTTATCTGCCAGAGAAATTTTCTCCTTTGGCTGGTCACAGTGAGGACTTGCAACTAAGACAAAACTGGGATTTTATCCTCTCCTTTTTAGGAATTCTTTCTTTTGCATTACAGAAAGGACAAACTGATTTGTTTCCAAATGCATGAAGCTTTTTATTATTGTTCATATTTCAAATCCATTTTGTGTAGGTTCCCACATTCCATGTGAGGATAGATCACCTGGATTTTATAGTGTAAGTGACGGCACAACTAGCCAAAGTAGCAGTCACAGCAACATGGAAAGCCAGGAAACAAACAGGCTCTAGAGGCTGCATTCATAAAACAAAATGAGGCAATAAACCAAAAAGAAAACTTTCTCAGAAGTTGGTTATTTCATTTCTGATGGCATCAGCTCCCACACAGCCAAAATATATAGAAAGATGTAATATTTTGCCACATAAGGTTTTTCAGATAATAAATATAAGCACTGCTATCCTCTATGGAATTGTTTGCTTTATTTGAGGGACCTGGGGAAAATGTGTCCTTTCCAGAAAATATTTAAAACAGAAACTGTTTTCTCTTGTCGAGAAACGAGTAATAATCACTTTGTTTCTGAGTTTCTCAGGGCACTCAAGTGACTAGTGAATTTTGCTTTAACTCAGTAACAAAAAAATCTCTCATATGGGAGGAGAAAACACCTGAGGCCAGAGATGAAAGGTGTTCTGCTGCATGGGTTTGACACAGATCACTGCAGTTTGTCCAAACACAGAGTTCAAAATTAGATGCCCATTTTCAACTGTTCATTTATTTAGATCACAATCTCTGGTTACAGAATTCTCAAATTCTAAACTGCTCAAAACAGTAGTTAAACAATATCCCATTTTTGGGGTGTCTGTCAGGCTGATGAGATTGGAGGCAGGCATTTGCAATGAGCTCACAGTATTCTGCTGTGGTTTAGGCTTTTTTCACTCATAGTCATTAGGCCACAGAAAAATAAACTCTTTAGAGATATTGCTGCACATATAATGAAAAAAAGATATCTTTTCTGTGAATTTATGTGCTATATTGTACCTACCTGGAGTATTGCATCCAGCTCTGGAGACCTCAGGGTGTTAAGAGCCTGAGAGGAAGAACTATCGATCACACTTCTGGAATGGGAAGGATTTAAAACTGTAAGAGCACCACTCAAATGTGCCTGTGGCAGGGTGCTATATTCCTTGATGATGAGGTCCAAGACACAAGAGTCAGAGAGGCTAGAGCAGGTCTGAGGATGCTGAGGTATGCAAGGGCCAGTCTGGTGTCCTGCACCATCAGGAGCTTCCTCAGGCTGGCAAGCAGACAGTGGTCATCTAAGTGGAAAGTGATCAAAGTGTGACAAACCTGTTTCAGATCACCGTCTGTGACAAGGGGTGTGGCCTTCTAGCAAGCCAAGGTACTGTGGAAACTAAAATCAGTGCTGGTGTCCACCTGGGAATTCCACCTCTGCATGTGTAATGTGCTCCTCCAGACAGAGGTAGCTTCCTTCTGCTGTTGTTTTCTATTTTCATGTAAAGAACTCACAGAAAGTACAGATTTTCACACTCTGGAAGGCTGAATATCTATATCTATATCTATATCTATATCTATATCTATATCTATATCTATATCTATATCTATATCTATATCTATATCTATATCTATATCTATATCTATATCTATATCTATATCTATGTCTATATATAAAGAGCATCTAAGGTATTCTCTGACTAATTGGAGAGAAAGGATTTGACTACAAATATTTTGTAAAGGACAACCTGTCAAATGTTTACTTAATCTGTGTAAGTCTCTAGTTTAGACTGGAAAAGCCATCATTTCTTTCAGGGAAACACTTGTTTGGCTTGGCATTAAAAAGGAAAAAAAAAATTAAAATAAAAATGCCTCATAGGTCACCAAAGTTCATAATTGCTGAGCTGAGAGTTCAGACGGCACCTATTATTGAAACACCTTTTCTCTTCATTCTGATTATGGGAAATATCTTCTAATTAAACTTATTATCTCCTGGTTCCAGGAAAAGCTATTATAGTAAGAAGTGCACTACTATCTAGGATGTCTTCGTGCACCTCTTCTACAACCACAAGCCATCCAGACTTGCATTTCAGCAGATCAAGCCATCGAAGGCATCAGGGCTATCGTTCTCCCCAGACCGCAATAAACAGCTAATTAGTGGGGTAAAATTTATGTGTTCCACATTTAATCCATAAACAGATATGGTATACAGGGAAGTTAACGTGGCATTCTAATAGGAGAAAGAGTGCAATGGAAGGTGTCTGCACTATTCCAGTCGTGTCTTTATCTTGCAGCCTTTGACACAATTGAAATTTGTTGGACTATTTATAGGTAATGTTAGGTCTGGATGAACACAAGCCCATTAATTAGGTTTTCCCAGCAGATAAGCTGTCCTCAGTGGTTTGTGCTGTGTTTACATCACAGCGTTGTTCCCAGCACAGGCTGCAGGATGCAGACATTCAACCACTACCCTTATCCACAACAATTACTTCACACACCGAAGAGTAAGGAAGGAATTGTGAAGTGTTTTCCCCCTTAGCTGTAACCAACAATACCAAGAGAGATCAAAGGAAGGCTTTTCCCCAGATGTCACACTCCATTTCCACTTCATTTCCCCTTGCTTGGTTTGATTGATGCTCCAAGCTAAGGAAAAGAGCCTTGTTTTGTTGTTGTTTTTTTTTTTTCCTGAGCAGATTTTCTTTCTTAAGCGTAAACAAGCAGAGATGTGTAGGCTGGGTAGCACAGGAAGAAAACAAGCTAAATTCAAATTAAGGATATCAGAACTGAGTGAACCCCAGAGTCCTGTGGGAATGAGAAAACATCAACATCTCCAAGGCTGGCCACCCACACTGGGGGTGTGATTAAAGCCCAAAGAGATGGGCCATGTGTGGCAACCCTATAAATAGCATGTTGCAAGTATAAACAGCAGATTGTGTGCTCTCTCCTGGTCAGGATTTGGAGCACAGCAGTGCTCAAGGCCAGTCCTAATCCTGATGCTGTCCTGCAAGCAGGGTGAGAGGGGGTCACTATGCTGTCACCAAGTACTGACATTTCTCTTTGGCCTGGGAATCTGGGTCCATGTGTGCCATCCGTTTGCACAGGACATCATGTAAAATATAATGACATTTGAGTTTTTGAGGGATCACATCCCTTCCTCCTTGAAGCTCAGCTGCAACTTCCTTTTAACCTTACAATTCTCTCCCCATCCCATTGGGAGGGTCTAAGCCAGGGTCTGTGTGGTGCTAGATCAAATTTAGAGTCTTGTGCTCATTAGTGGCTGCTTTTTAGTTTTGCTGCTTGTCAAGGTCTTTTTCTGTTGGCCACCCCACCCCAGCAGCAGGGAGGTTGGGGGGCACGGGAGCTGGGAGGGGACACAGCCAGGACAGCTGACCCCAAGTGACCCAAGGGATATTCCACACCACATGACACTGTGATCAGCATATAAAGCTGGGGGAGGAGGAAGGAAGGGGAGGATATTTATTTGGAGTGATGATGTTTGTCTTCCCAAGTCACAGTTATACGTGATGGAGTCCAGATTTTCTGGAAATGACCAAACACCTGCCTGTCCATGGGAAGGGGTGACTAAATTCCTTGTTTTGTTTTGCTTGCATGCACAGCTTTTTATCTACTTATTAAACTGTCTCTGTCTCAAACCTTAAGATTTTTCACTTTTACCCTTCTGATTCTCTCTCCCATCCCGCCAAGGGGGAGTGAGTGAGTGAGTGAGTGAGTGTCTGTGTGGAGCTTTGTTGCCAGCTGGGGTTAAACCACGGCACTATTTTTGTCAAATAGCCTATTCTGTGCTTACAAATTATGGCTGGGGGAAGCAGAGAGCCTCCTGCCAGCCCAGGTAATACTGCACACCTCCAGGGACTGGAAATTCAGGTTCACAGTTCCCTCCAGCTGAGATGATTCTGCCCTGTGCCCTCACAGCCCCATCCTAATTCCACACAGCCACTCCTGCTCGGGTCCAGCTCAGGACACCAAGGCTGGTGCTGCTCAGAGGAGGAACAGGCAGAGCTGAATCCATGTCCCATAGCATGAGACTCTTGGTGCAGGACACCAATACCTCTCAAGGAAAGTAATTCTGCCTTATTGACAGCACCAAGTGTAGCTGCAAGAGTAACCACTAAATACTGTAGAATGTAATATTAATATCAGTTAACTAGGAAAAAAACATTAACATACAGGAATTCAATTTACCTTGTGTGCTACCTGGTGACTGAAGGACAAGAAAAGGGTAAATGTGCATTAGATCATAACAATGATGATGGTTTTCCCTAATAAAATGCATTACTGTCATCAGAACCACTTGATGTATTTACAACCAAGTCTCCATCGTCCCTTTGCAGCTGCTGTGACTTAATTATGACAGTAGCACCAGCCTGTTAATATTGTTTGGAGCTGGCTTAATTTGCCTTTCATAATTTAGGCAAATTACAGAAGGTGAGAAGGGCTGAATGAGTAACCTCATTAGCAGAGAGACCTTCTCCAGGATGCAGGCCGGATGAAGGTTAAAGATTACAGCAAAACCAAAAGAAAGTTAAATAGTTCAGGATGAAACTTTCCCTTTCACATGACTGCTCTCTTACTTGATCCCATGTTTTAATCAATATTTTTCTATTTTTAAAAAAATTATTTCTGGTTTTGGTCTTCAGGTCAGAACTTTGTTGACAGCATAATATATGAACCTTGCTCAATGGCCATTGTTTGTATTTATGGTATTGCAGATCATCCTTCCACAAAGGAAAAGAATAAAAGAATCATGTTTCTAAAAACTGCAATGGCCATGCTATAGTTTTTCCCCCTCCTTTAAAAAAAAAAAAAAAAAAAATTAAAAAAAGGTATTTGTAGAAGCTTTTAAGCTTTTTCTCATGTCTCTCTCATGGGTGTAAATACAAAGTCATCTCATCAAAATGCATGAAATTACCCTGGCATAAAATTAATATAGGAGGAGATTTGGTCCCATGCTTTTTTGTACGGATTCTGAAGTATCAAAACTGCTTTTGCCACATCAGGAGCTGCATTCATGTAATTCAGGAAAAGATGGGGTCTAATGCACTCTGATTATCCCTGTATCAATTTCACTGGCAACACTAGTCTATACTATTGAATAAGTTATTATACTTTGATTGATTTTTTTTCTTCAGGCATGAATCTTATATTTGAGGCAATTCCTGTGAAAGAAAGAAAACTGATGCCACAAAACAGGAGCCCCAACTTTTCAACGCAAAAAGTTTTTTTTATTATTCCCATGGAAGATAAATTGGTAGTAAGGTGTTGTTCCATATTTGTCACCTAAGAAAGACATGGGGATTTTTCTCCTGGAGGGTTGGATTTTTGTTCCAATTGCTTTGTTGGCTCTTTTTTCTCTGCCCTCCTCACAGCTGGGCTGGATTATGGCTGCTCTCAGGAGAATTGACTCAAAACACACTGAAGACTGTGACACTGACCTCCATGAGCTTTGGATCAGGCCAAGCTGAAGTTTGCTTAACTTTTAAGACTGCTGGTTCCAGTTTTTCCCAGATTTCAGCGTGAGGTAGAGAAATGTGCTTAAACCCTCCTCTCTTGGATGTATATTTAATTTGAGGCAGGTGACAGAATATAGCATTCCAACTGACAACCTGCACCAAAACCTTTTAAAACTGCATGTTTCAGTTCGTGTTTGATAGTTCCTCAGACTGTTCAGAACTTTCTCTCTTCCTCTGTCTTTTCTCTGATTTTACGACATGTGGGCAGTATTTAACCCTGCCACCTATATGGAAAATTGATTTATTAGCTTAGCAAAATGAAGGCTTGGAAGACACAAGGCAGCTCACCCACAAGTGGGAAATCACTATGGAGGGAATGGAGATGGAAGGCAATATTGTCATGAGAGTAAATGAATCAGAAGAGAAAAAAATATGTACATGGCTGCCCTGAACTTGGCAATGATGACAGCTGCTCTCTCTGTTGCTATCACTATGGAGGAATTCAAAGTACAGAGGCTGTTATACTGGGGGGACCTTGTTGCAAGCATATAGGAAAAAAAACACAGCATGAAAAGTAACCAATCTGTGAACATCTAGAAGGGAATGAAAGAGCAGGTAACTGTAGATTTGTATTTGGCACATCATATCAGAGCAACCTAACGCTGTTTGTGGCTGGCCAAGATGCCTGGGCTGGGGAGGAAGCAGCAGGTACTGTGTATCCAGCCTTTCCAAGGCTTTTTTTTGGATGCCACCTTGCACAACATCATCAAAAGTAGCAGACAGGTCCTGAACGAGCCTTTCTAGTGTGAGCCTGGGAAGAGCCATCCAGCCAGCACTAAACAGCAGCTCAGTGTTTAACTGGGAGAAAACATCTTGCTCTTTTTCCTTTTTCTCTCAGGTTCCTGTGTTACAGGGTGATCCTGGTCAGCTGAAGAGAGCATTTCATAGAATCACAGAATGGCTCAGATTGGAAGGAACCTTAAAGATCATCTAGTTCCACCTTCCCCTTGCCAATTTAAAGCCAAGAAATATTAAACTTCTGTAATCCTTCCCCTCTCCATTCCCAGCATGTGCAACCCTAGGAGATGACATGGTTTCTCAGAGAAAACAGACAACTCAGGCAGATCCTACAAAACTCCTGGTCCCTGGACTGCAGAGACAGCCTCATCCACTCTGACACATAAGCGAGAAGAAACTCAAGGCAATTGCAGTTGACAATTTGTTCATCAGGTTTGGGAGAAATAACAAATAAAGTTTCAAATTTATCAAAACCACAGTGTTATGTGGAAGTTAGTTATTGCATATAAAGATGTTAATAGATGCATAAGGATAAACCATAATGGTGCCCTTCCTGCAACCAGCATAAAAATCCTTGACACTTTAAGACTAGAATTGACTACACAGAATTATTTTGCTAAATTTGACCTTGCGTCATGTTACTTTTATCAATTTTTATATTGTGGAAATAAGATAATAAGTTCCCTTTAGTTTTGTTTTTCAAGTCTTTATTTCAGAGAGGTATTTCACCATAAGAATTTAGAGTCAGTCTGTTTTGGGAGGTCTGCATATACTCATAATGGACACACATCATTTACTTGATACCAGAGAGACAAAGACAGATATGCTGTGTTTATTCAGAAATAAGACCTTTTTTTAATGATTCATTGCCTGTCCTCAATAAATAATCTTGCATATATAATTTTTTTCAAGATGGATGTGCTGTTGCACCAATATTAAAGATAGTTACGAACACCCTCCACAATATAAATCACCCAGTTGCTGTGAGGGATGCCACCTTGTATGACAGAATGGGAGCTTAGGAAATTAAAAGGGAGATTAATGTCATGTTCTGATGCTCTTGCATAGAAGTTATATATAGTCTGAACCTCTACTGCTTGATTTTTCCATAGCTGAGGTAAATTGGTTTATGGAACATCCAGATGCACACAAGGAAAGATGAGATGCAGTAAACATTTCAATTAATCTGTCTACTAAGTGTGTCCAGAATCAATGACATGATGTAGATTTTTAATGTTTTGAGCTTAATTCCTCACTAATGAGAGGTCATTTTTCACTTAATGGGGGTTCTTTTGGGAGGCAAGTGTCTGCCATCTCATCTGATCACAACAAATGTCCTTCCTCTTGGAAGATAACCTGAGCTTATTTGATTTAAATTCAAAATTATCTCCTAACGAGGATCACTGATAAGCATTGAAGCTCTCTGGAAAGGGAGACCTCAGTGAGAGACTCCATTCCATGTGTGCTGCACTGGATGCAGTGTGAGGA
Organism: Acanthiza pusilla; assembly: GCA_036630365.1. Taxonomy (NCBI): domain Eukaryota; kingdom Metazoa; phylum Chordata; class Aves; order Passeriformes; family Acanthizidae; genus Acanthiza; species Acanthiza pusilla. The sequence continues at coordinate 91,241,922 of JAXCHO010000034.1, forward strand.
TGTTGAACACGCTCTGCTTTGAGCTGGCCAGAACCCCTGGACCTTCTGAGGGTGGCACAAAGCAGAAGGAGATCAGGCCAGCACTGTGCTGATGGATTCACTCAGCTTTTGCTGTCACCTGGGCTGGATCTGGAGGCTCAGAGCACGAGTTCATTGCTCACTATCGTGTAAACGTGGTCACTTTCTGGGTCCATTGTAAAACTACTCAGAAGACATCTCTGGTTCCTTCTCTGAAGTCCTAGGAAGGAAAAAAAACTGACTGGTGTTGAAGGCTAAAAGTCAAAATGCTGTGGTCAAAAAATATTATCCTCTAAGCTTTGCTTTTGTAATTACAATCTGCTTCTTAAATACATCTGAGCTGCTTTCCAGCACAACATACCGTGCTATCTGCCAGATGATGCCCCTGGGAGACAGAACAAGCCCTAACATAAGGGAAAGAGATCATTTTCCATAACAGTTTTGAATTTCAGCCCTTAGATAGATTTAAATTAAAACAAATTCATCAAATTCTCATAAAGAACACATTGAGTCAAAAGCTTGCAACTTCTCTTCCTGAATTTCTTTATGATGGGCTGGACTGGTCTGCTGAGTAAGTCCAATTGTAATGGGACGTGGTTCAGTGTGGCAGCCAAAGCCTAGAATGCTGCTTTAAATTAGGAATTATTTTAGAATTAGGAAACTGCAGCCTTATCAGATCTGCTAGAATCTGTAGTTTAGAACAAATTGGGTCATTAGAATGTGTAGTGTGGCTAATTCTAATGAGCTGGTTGGTTTAATTACATAAGAAAAACAACTCTAATCATTGGAGGGTAGGGGTTTTTGTTAGTTTGTTGGGGTTTTTTTTCCCTTTTTTTTTGTTTGGCTTGTTTTTTTATGTGCTTTTTAACTAATATCAGTGATGATGCTAATTTCTCCATGCTAATTTTCTTCCCACAGTACTTTGACTAGTTATCTGGTAAATTCTGTCTGGTGTTACAACCTTGAAAGTTGAAAGTGTTAAGGAAAAAAAATTAAAACCACACTGAAAAGCTATGGCTGATGCTGATTTTCTGATACATGTTCTCTCACCTTTCTTCCTTGTCAGACAGAAAATATTACACAAAGACTTTCCAAGCTCAGAAAAGCAGGAAAAGACACAGAGATATGAATTAACACCCTGGTGTATTTTTAAATTGAAAGAGTGTTAAATGTCATCTAGGAGGGTCAAGTGTATTTACAACAGTGAGCCTAAGCTCTTCACTGTGCACCTTTTTTCCTGCATACCCTGTGTAGTGAAGGTTCTTTGGTTTATGACTTTCTTTCATATGATTATTAGAAAAATAAATGAGCAGAAATGATGAACATATCTAAAAACTTTAATAATGGGCTACCTTTGGCTATCTTTGGCATCCACCTGGTATCTTTCTGATGAGGTTCATCAATAAGTGTATTTTTACTAGACCCTGATAAAGGTTGTAAACCAAACACAGGCCTGTGGAGTATCAGATATTGATAAACTGGATCAGCCACACAGAGTCACCTGCTCCACTTAATAAATCAGGCCCAGGTGAGAAAATACATGGAAGCACCTAGAATAAGTCATACTTTGGGAGTGGATTGGGAAAAGATAACTCACCATGAACCCTTCTGTGTCAAAATCATCCAGTGAGCTGTTTGAAGATGACTAGTGAATGTGAGCAGAGAGGATATCACGAGAAAACAGGTGACCAGCACTGTATAGTTTCATCTGACACTGGTGTTCACTGCAGAAGTTAAGATATTTAACTTGATAGTTTAATTTTCCTTTAAAAAGTGTATTAATCTATTCAAATATATTCACAAAGGTAATAATCTAAAATATCTCACCAAAACCTGCGCTGGTTTGCATTTAGTCCACCTGGTCATTTCCTGTGAGGGCAAGCTCTGTTCCTACCCCAAGACAAGTGGGCCAGTGCCTGGCACTGAACCCACAGAGCCCTGACTGTGGCCACAGTCAGTCTTGATACAGACAGTGATACCTGAGTTTCCCAAAAAAACCCAAAATTTGCAAAACTTGTGACAAACTCAGCCTCTGCCACCTCTATATCCACAGAATCATGGAATCGTGGAATCATGGAACCATAGAATCGCAGAATGGTTTGGGTTGGAAAGCACCTTAAAGATCATCATATTCCAACCTCCCCTCATGGGCAGGGACACCTTCCACTAGCCTAGTTTGTTCAAAGCCCCATCCAACCTGGCCTTGAACACTTCTAGGGATGAAGCAGCCACAAATTCTCTGGGCAACCTGTTCCAGTGTCTCACCACCCCTCACAATAATTTCCTCCTAATATGGAATCTAAACCTACCCTCTTTTGGTCTGAAGCTTTCCCCCTTGTTCTGTCACTGAAGGCTCTTGTAAAAAGTCCCTCTCCATCTTTCCTGTAGGCTCCTTCAGGTACTGGAGGGCTGCAATTAGTCCCTGGGGACTTCTCCAGGCTGAACAACCCAAATTCTCTCAGCCTTTCCTTATAGGAGAGGTTCTCCAATCTTCTATTCATCCTGGTGGCCTCCTCTGAAGTCTCTCCAACAGGCTGAGGTCCTCCCTGTGCTGGGGTCCCCAGAGCTGATGCAGCTCTGCAGGTGCACCCTCACCAGAGCAGAGCAGAGGGGCAGAATCCCCTCCCTTACCCATCCCATGGGGCTTTGGGTGAACCCCAGGACACCTTTGGCTTTTTGGGCCACAAGTGCACATTGCTGGATCATATTCAGGTTTCTCCTCCACTATTATGGTCTCATCTCTAATTGTGGCATCGTAAAACTGTTAAAATCCGCAGACTTCACATACTGAAAAAATGAAGCATGAGCAGTAGGTGCCAAGTAGAATATGAATGGTTGTATTTTTATATATGCTGGCCACATGTGTCCCATAAGGCTTTCTGTCAGAAGGGCATTAGGTGAACACTAAATATCGCAAGAGCACGGAGTTAAGCATTGACCCTGTTCATATTTATTAGACCATATGCTTTGCTGCCAGGGGGAATGAACCTTTCATGCTCCAGAGCTGAGAGCAGCAGTCCCATCTGTTAATGCAGCTCCACAGCTACTGCTGTGTAGACAGACAAAAGCTGTCTATTTTTGATATGGACCCACTACTGAATGCCAGCAAAATCTCTAGGACCTTGTCCATTTAACAACTGAACCATCAGTGAGAGTCTCGTGGTATTCCAGATCATAGGCTTTGATTGAGTAGCTTTTATATCTATATAAAATGTATTTAAAGCATTTCAACTCTTTAGTAGATGAAGGCACATAAAAAAATAGATGCAATATTTTATGTAGTGTTTTGGTTTTAATACTTTGGACTAAAGAGTGAGCGTTAGGAACAGATCGCCAAAGGTACCATGTGTTTTGAAGAATGTTTTCTATACATCACATTTGCTGCAGGCAGGATAGATGCATGCCTACTTTTAGTGAAATAGAATGTGCAGTGATATATTTCTTCATTTCAGTCAAATTCAGATGTCTAGCCTGCCATTATGGATTATTAGATAGCTATATTTACTGCTCTGAAATTATTCTTAATAACACCATTGCTCTCAACCTGCTTCTTAAGCTCCAGAAGGGAAATTGATATTGTGGGTAATTATTTTCAGCAGTTCTGAATACAATAAAACTGCACACACTGGAATCACATGCATGTCTGTTCATAAAAACACACTCCCCACTCCTTCAGAACAATAGACTTTTTTTTAAAAAATGTAAATCCCTTCTGGCGTATCCATATATCATAGAAAATATGTATATCTGCAATGGATGATATACAAATATATTACTTTTCTCAGCAATTTCTTCACTCACTTATCTTTAGAGCCCAACTCTTGCTAACAGCAAAGGAAAGGACTCCGACTTCCCTCCATGGCCACTTAAAAGTAATACCCTCAAACTATCTGTCACCTTCATTGCAATGTGGTTGATAAAGGAACAGACACTGAAGGTTTATTTCTGGCCTGGCATTTTGACCATGGAACTCTGAAACCGTAGGTGGAATGTTTGAAGTTTACAGCAGAATATGCTCCCTCTGCAAAGCAGCCTGGACTGCACTAGGGAGATTTAATTACTTTGTTCATTGTTTGAGTCTTGATTGGGAAATCTCCAGTTTAGGTTCTACTAAGGTTGTTGCAGATGTCCCAGAGATGAGGCTCAAAAGCAGCTTGTGGAAGAGGACACAGCACTTTTCTTTCCTTAACATCACTCGTGAGAGCCACCCACACTGACCACTTGTTCTCCTGTCAGAGAGATGCCTAAAGGGACATGGTAAAGCATAACCCACACTCCTCTATTTACTCTGCTCTGTTCTCAGCCAAGAGGATGATGACAGGGAGTGCTAAAGTCCCCATTTGTTACTATGAAAGAAAAAAGAGAAACTAGGAAGTACAGCCTGAAAAACAGAACAAAATAAAACCACCAAAAAAACCATACAACTACAATAATAATATTATTTTATCTGAATTTGACATTCTTCTGTTAATCAAGTTAATTTTATCAACGGATGGGTTCAAAAAACCCAATCTTTGACCTGAATTCACCCTTTCTGACATTAGTGCCTCACATTTAACTCATTAGTTCAAGGTGGTTTGGGAGCTCTTTTGATATTTAAAGACATTTCCCCTCCTAAGCCAGACTTCCCTGAAGGGCATTTTGTTCCCTTAATTATTTTACACAGAATGTAGATGACAGTTTTTCAGAGAGAAAGATGAGATAAATCCTGTCTCTGGGGCCCTGACCCACTGCAAATGAATCAACAACGGATAAATCAATGTTATTAAAATAATTTGAATTTCCCATCTTAACTCTTGAAGGTGATAGAGAAGAGTTGCACAAACTTAGAACATTTCTACTTGAAATGATAAAGGTGCATAAATGACATATATAAGGCACCTGTTCTCATGGAGTGATTTGTTTCCTGTACTTTCCTAAGAAAAATATTTCAAGCTCCTACCTCTCCTCAGTACTAAATCAAACTTTGACAGTATATATATTGTTATTTTGCATGAGTAGATGTGCATTAATTTATAAGTATTTAGAATAATGCTGTTTAGCAGCTTGGTATAAGATGAAAGAATATGGCCATTACTTACTCCTAGTAAACAAACACCAGGTATACAAGTTACACAAAGAGAGCAATATCTGGCACAATCCTTGTTGCTGGGAATAGAAGGAATTGCACGAGGTATCCCCATTACCCTATCAGCCTAATTTGGCTAAGCTCATTTTAATGAAGCGCGGAAATGCGTCTGCCTGTTCAGCCTCTCATCGCGGGAGCATATTGTAATTAACTGCCTGAGCAGCTGCACGGCGGCAGGAGAAGGCTCTAAGTGATGTGACTCTGTTAATATTACCTGTGCTAAAATGATTTTGGAGATTGGAAGGGAAGAGCTGATTGCCTTTTACGGCAGTGTCTAAAGCCTAAATGAGTCCTGACACCTGAAGGAAGGAGAAATAACCTGCAGACTTCATATCAGCACTCTGCAAAATGCATTTGGAAGCTTGATCACCATGACCTCACCTCTGCAATTATTTCAGCCCCTCCAGTTATTGTCACATATTTGATCCTCAATTTTGTTTTAATTGATACTGTGAATGTTAACATAAACTTGATGGTAAAGGAACAGCTATTCACTGTGGAAGCCAATTTGTTCATTATCACAAGGAAGCAAGATAACACCAATGACCCTGCTCATGAGTAAACAGCAATAGATCATTGAAAATCTGCCAAAAAAAGGTGCTTGGGGAAACTATTACAACACTTTATTAAATGGAAGAAAATGCAGTTAGTCTGGCAGACAGCTATAGTTTGTAAGGCAAGGATGGGGCAATCTCTGAATAATACATTTAAGGTTTTAATAGCAATGGTTGAAATACTGGCTTCTGTAGGATGACAAAAAAGTACTGCAAAACTGAGTGCCATCTAAAGAAACTGAGATTAAGACAAATGATGGTCATCATGGTGAATTATCATGAAATGCAGCTGTGAGCCAAAAGGCTACTTAAAAACTTCTGCATCTTCTCCAGGCTGAACATCCCCAGCTATCTCATCCTGTTTCCGAAACTGTGTCCTGTTCAGGTCATTATGCCACCAAAACAATCAACAGCCTGGTCTAGTGGAAGGTGTCCATGTCCATGGCAGGAGGTTGGACCCAAATGATCTTCAGGGTCCTTTCCAACCCAACCCATTCTAAAACTGTTGCCAGAGGCAGGTGCTTCACTTGCCCTGCTGGCTGCTGGAAGCGAGGAGAGTCAGCTGAGGGTGTCAAGGATGTGCTTCCAAGTGCACAGTCAAGGGAAGGCTGTGGGAGCTCCAAGAAAGAATGTGGAAGAGACCTGGTTAAGCATCTCATCCATCTTTAATTACCTCTGCAAATGTCACCCTGCAGCTGTTTGGGGAACTAATCCAATGGAGAGGCTGTCCACAGGACACGGAGCTCTGAGTGATCCTGGAGCAGGAGCACGGAGGCTGTGGCTTAGGAAGGCTTGTGATATCGTGAACTTTTTCTGCCTTCTTTCTGTCTGTAAAAACATGATATGTTTGCAACTCTCATTTATGGACAGACTTCATAAGTTAACTACGACTTCCCTCTGTAACTGCGTGTTTGCAAAAATCACATGATGAGTCTTGTTTAAGAACATAAGGTTCCCTGTGAAGAAAACATTTCTCACAAGCTAGTTGCATACTGTTCAATACAGAAGCTTCTGGGCCTTGTTTGTGTTGTTATTTGTATTTCAGAGAGCACCACAGAGATTTGAGAAAAGTTGTTTTCTTGGCTGGAAGTAAGGGTTTTCCCCATGAAGAGTTGCTTCAGGGACATTAAAATCAGCAGTGAAAATGGCACAACACAAGCACAGAATGACATTCTGACACGATTATGGGGGAATATAAATTACAGCCACAGCAGTACTAAGTACTAAATATCAGCATAAATATTTGTCTATTCCATCATATATTCTAACAGAGATTTAGACACAGGAGTGCCTAATATTACCAAGCATTTGTTCTAATAGTATGGATTTTTCTATTTCTACGGTTATGAGCAGTATTAATTCTTCATTTGAAGTACATTTGTCTTCATCATTCACAGTATCCCTTTCATTTACACTCGAAACTCTGTCAGAAACACGCTGTATTCATTCAACTGATTCTGATCTGAACTACCCTCTTGCATGAGAAATGCAAAATACATTTATTCTGCTTTAATTAGACCTCTAGCAAATCCTTGGTAAATGGCAATTTTGAGCAGAAGACAAGAGAGCTATTTTCTTTAGATTCTCCCTACCATGATAGCAGGATGACAGAAGGAGCTAGGAGGTAATAGGAAACATTAACCAAAATTTGCCCTTGCAGCAGCCAGCAGTTCAGCTGCCGTTTCATATTTCTTCCGTGACATCACACGCACTTCCAGACTTTAACATTTGTCCCTGGCTTCAGGGAGTGCACAGCTCAGTAATAAGATGAACTGCTCTTAAAAGATTGTTCTAATACCATCAGGGCTGACACAGCACTGATGTCAGCGGAGGTAAGGGAGAGTGCTGAACTCCTCACCTCTGTTCCTCTCACAGGGAGGATGAAAAATGAACACCCTCGTGCTGCCAGGATTGGAGGATGTCTGCAGCTGCCCACAGCAGCAGTCAGGATCAAAGGGTGGGGGGTGCCAGGGCCCCACAGAGCTCAGGTTTGAGTGCTGCCATGGGGGAATGGCAATGGGGTCTGCTGAGGTGGGGGGAAGAAAGGGCACAGAAATTTCAGCCTTGCCTTTTGCGAGAAAACCTGGATCTGACCATGAGCTTAAAAATGCTCTCCCCGGGGGTACAGGTACACTGAGACATTATTAAACTGCACTGGATCACCCCAGTGGTCCTTTATGTACCGGCTGGCCTTTGACAGGTCAGAAAAACACCTAATTTCTCAGTCACAACATTCTTTGTCCTGAAAAAAGGACACTAGAGCATGGGAAAAACAGTGACTAAGGCATCACTGAGATAAAAATTCCTTCCCAGGCCTGCCCTTTGACTGCCCACTGGCTTGGGGTGAGCCCCTGTGGTTAATCTTCTTTCTCTTAGAAGCTTCATCTATTCAGTGCAAATCTTTTAGGGCAGGAGCACCTTCTGAAATGGTTTTGTCTAACATCAAAGGTGACTGATGTCCCCAAGTTCAACTGCAGTGTATAAATAGTAAGAAGGAGGCCAGCGGGCTGCAGAGAGCAGAAGCTTTGTGCTTTGCATTTTTTGACCTTTCCAAACTGTAAACTTACTAATATCAAAAGGAAAGAATCCAAATGTGCAAAGGAGGAGGAGGAGAAAGGGAGGGAACCATGTACTAATGGCTTATGAAAAATCACTCAGCAATTCGTCATCTGCCTTCTTTGAGATAAAAAGCCAGTATAAAAAAATCAAGAGCAATTATGTCCCAGCCTGTGAAATGTCTTAGGCTATGTCCAAGCCTTCATTTTTTCAGCTTATGAAATGTCTTGTTCTCTGCTCAAGCCTTCACTTTTGAATCTATGTTTTGCACTTTGTGTGTTTTGTCTCTTTTGCGAATAATGGATTTTATCATTGTTATCAGGTATTACTTTCATTGTGGTACTAGTATTTGTGAAGGTTCAGGATATAGTTGAAAAGTGACCTGACTGTAGCTGTAGAATATACTTGGTTTCAAGGAGTTCTTTCATGTGCCTAATGAAGACATAATTGGGATAAGAGAGCTAAAAGCTGAAATTTTAAAAATCCAGCCTGGAAAGTTTTGGTTGGTTGTTTTTTGTTTGAGTTTTGTTTTGTTTTTTTTTTTTTTTTTTTTAAGCAACAGCTGCAGAAGTTTCTGCTGGAGCCAAGAGAAATTTCTGGGCTTTTCAAACCAATCTGAGTGTCTCCCAACAGCCCAGTGGCCTTGATGTCATTCAGCATAGCAGGGTGGAATATTGCTATCTCGGCAAGTAACATGGAAAAGTGGTGGGGAAAAAAATGGATCCTGCCTTAATAAAAAGACCAAAGAGCTGCCTGTAGGGTATTAATTTAGTTGGACAGTAGCTCTGTCCCATCCTCCTCCTGGAGTTAAACACTGTGAACACAACGAAGGGCAGCTCTCTCCCTTGCAGAACCCACAGGGTAAATATAAGATTTACAACAGAACAGGCAAGGAAAGCACAAGGAAAGCAGCACACGTTGCTGATGAAAGTGACAAATCCAGCAGTTTCAGGAGAGAGAAAACATTAGCCCTGATCACAGAGCAAACAAGTGTTTGAGGGAGGGATTTCAAGGAGAATCATACCAATCATTTGAGACTGGTCTGGGGGATTTTCCTGACTAATGCCAGGGAAAACCAGAGAAGGCACAGAGGAGATCACTTGAAGGCACAAAGTAAGCAACTGAGATGATGCCAAGAAACAACTGAGGATAAGGAAGGTGAGGAAGGCAAGAGGAAAAAAATGTAAGGTGTGAGATTTTTTCAACAAGCTTCCCATGGCTGTACTGGCTGCTTTTGATGTAAGTGAACAGCAAAAGCAGTTGGAAGAGAAGGTGGATGACATGAGCAGCAGTGTTGTGAAAGGGCAAGAAAGGGGAAAGAAGGATGCTCACATTATGATGAAGGGGCAAATTGATGGTGTCAATTGGTGGTGCCCCCCAAGAGATGGGGCAGGCAAGAGGGAAGAATCAGGGCCAGATTCAGGGTCCTGGTGAGATTACACATGCCTAAAAGAGATACAGGAGACAGCCTGAGATGTTGGGTAGGAGATTGATTGTGGTGTAATCTTCATGAATTGCCCAGCAAAGGATTTATTCTCAAAATGCCTGACAAAACAGGTTTGCTCTTTCTGATGTTTTTATAATATATTCTTCATAAGTCTTGCAGCCAGCCAGCTGATCCAGCCTCTGCCAGCCATAGGTGGGCTGGGGGCTCATCAAAGCAAGCAAATGCAACTCTATTGATTTAAAGATGTACGAGTCTCCTGCTAGCAAATCATTGTGTTCAATGGTTTCTTCATTGCATTTAATCATGGGAGTAGGTGTTCCATTATATTCAAAAGACATTTTTTTCTTTTTTTAGGAGACTTATGAAATAGCACACAACAAACCCATGGAGAGAGGCATCTTTCAGCAGGTCTGCACAATGGAAGCAGACTTTAGTAACAAGAAAGGTCAGTCTGGCAGGTCCTTTTCATGCACAAGGACTCAGTGCACTTTCCAAATACTAAATTGTCACTATAGTAGCTCTCAGGACCAAAGAAAACCTACCTTTTCTCTCTCCTACAACGAGATGTGCTTTTCTCAGAGCAGAGTCAGGTTGTTGTTTTTCTGTTCTTCCCCTGGTCTCACAAATCTTGAGCTCTGAGTTGTTCATCCAGAGGGATGGAGCACATGTTCTTGGAGCACAATAGCTGAGAACAGGAGTGACAGAGATTTGAAAACCTCCACATCAGGGAAGGTTAAATTCCTGCTTTTTAAGTGCTAACTTCTTCTTTGTCATGGGTTAGAACATCTGTGATCTGCCAGCCCTATGGATCTGTGTATGTAAGTGCACTCCTGCAAATATAGAACCACAGGCCAAACTCTCCAGGCTCTTGGGTGGAATTAGACATTGGTGCCCAAATCTGAATGTGAAGAGATCTTGAGGGTGATATGGGCACCAGCCTGATCTGAATGGGTGACAGCAGAGATGTGCAATGTTTGTGTTTACGTGGAACTCTGGGGCTGACCAAAGGCACACACAGACAGTGGAGAGTCTCAAGAGAATGGCTGCTTTGAAGCAGGGATCTGAGCTGCTGGCACCCAAATTTTGCAGAGCATTAGTCTAAATTCAGTCTTAATTTAGGTGACTTCAATCTTGCCTTCACTGCAATTACATGAAATTGAATTTTGTCCTGTACTTATCTCTGCAGTAAGGTCTTTAGGGAGACCTCAGTCTTAGGTTGGTATCAAAACACATTTATCATCCATCTATATTTTCATTAGTTTTGTGACTGCGCCTTTCTAACCTGATACACTGCTTCCCTTAGTCCAGACACTGAAACAGTTGATTGGACAGAAAGGCCCTTGCCTATCTTATTTATCTTTTTCAATACTTTTTTTTTATAATTTCTAGATCATGTACTTAGAATAAGTTTGGAAGACAACAATTTTAATCTTTCTAAGCCGCTTGTTATTTTTAGTTAGGTCTTAGAGTAACTGTGGCAAAACACCTCAATCTTGATCAAATCTGTTTGCTCTTCTCCCTCTGTTTCTCCAAAACAGTAATTGAATTGTTGTATAAGTCAAGTGAAAATAGCATTTTCCATTTTCAAGCATCAAAGGTCCTCACAAGTATTTATTGATTGCTGTCTCCTGTGAATCCTCTTTGAAGCAGGTACAGTCTGTTCCAGCTGTTTAACCAATGGATAAATAAGCCATGGCATTCTTCATAGAGCTTGAATGACGTACAAGCATAGATGTTTTTATTAAATCCCTTCTTTCACGTCAAACTCTCCTAGGAAACTTCATCCTTCCCTCTCAAGCCTGGGTATGGACTCAACAGCTCAAGAGGTTTAGTTCAGCTCACTGGAGCTGAGTGCAGAGCACCAGGCTGACCTGTCCATGCTGCTCTGGGGTTGTCAGAAACTGCTCCTGGGAAGATTTCCTGGATGCTGCTGACACTCAGCCTGCGCCTGGGACAATCTGCAGAATGTGGCACAGCCCAGAGGACGTACAAGAAAGCTTTCAGCCAAAGGAAGTCAGGCAGACACATCCCTCTGCATTCCCATCCAGTGAGACACCAAGGAGCTGAGGTCTCACTTTTCATTCGATCTCCCTTACCTTCCACAATGGAAAAGTTTCCATATGTCATGTGCTTGTTCAGGAGCTTTCAAAGGGCAAGGAAATATTATGGCTTTTACACAACTGAAATATTTTTTTCAGAATTGTTTGCAGTGCTTTCTTTTGAACCTTTTTGGCATCAAACTGTATTGCCTTACCAGGCAGGCACCACTGAAGGGCACCTGCCAGTCTTCTCCACCAGGATCCACATTCCCTGGATGGAGGCACACTATCATGGATGCATTCTGGTATCATTTATTCATGTGAAATAAATTAGGTTCTTTTGCTTTCCTCCAGTAAAATAAATTTATGGCTTATCCTTTGCTCTGCCTGCCTCATTTTGTATTTCTTTTTCTTAGGCATGGAAAACCAGAATTCCCATGGTATTCCAGATAAAGTCTCATGACAGTCTTGTATTTCCTTATCTCCAGTTATCTCACAGCTGTACTGATATCCAGTTTAGTTAAGTAAGAATTTCTTACATGTCAAGAAAAAAATGCACTAATTTAGAAAATCTCAAATCTTATCAAAGAAGATTTCAGATTATTCTGAAGATTCTGTTTTTGAAAAAGACTTGTGACATATTCATTCATTTCTCTGTATTTCTATTTTCCTTAATAATTTCCTCTAAAGTCTTAGCTATAACTGGCATCAAACTAATTGGGTTTTAATTATCCATGGGTTTTTTTTACCTGCTTTATTAAGTCTTCTCCAATGGTTTCTTCTGGTAAGATCTCTGATGAGATTAAGAGATATAGGCAAAGAAACTGTGCCAAGGCAAAATAATTTTCACAATACCACAGGTCATCTATTTTTCTTTAGTCCACTGAAATCCAAAGGGCTGATGAACATGAGCTTGTGAAGCCAGAGTCAGCTGTAACAGTCCTGTCCTTAAAACCACCCTTTTCACAAGATTTGGCACTTCAGGATAGGGTGATTTAAAAGCCTGCCATCCCAAAATGTCCCTGCCAGATTACTGATTAGGCGAGGTGTTGATTTCGTTATTGCCAGTAAATGTAAACCACTATCAATCTCAGTTTACATTAAAACATCAGGTTGCAAACTGTGCAGGCTGACAACTCAGGCTCACAATCATCTCTGATTTAGCTGCAGCAGCTGAAGAGACTATCGTCCAGGCGAGGAACCTCTTCAGCCAGCAAAGGTAAATCCAGTGAGAATCAGACTGAATTGCCCTTGTTTTCGCAATTACCCAGCTATCAGTGCACAAAGAATCACAAGAGACATGCTGCAAAGCTCTGCCTTCTGCTCCAGAGGTCTAAGACTTATCAGAAAATACATTATTCAAAATAACATGCATACATTTCAGCTACTCCACTTGTCTCATCAAGCAGTGACCATGTATTATTATTAATATTAATAAGAATTTTATCAGAATAATGTATTCCAAAGCCTAGGGAATAAATGCACCAGGAAATAGACCCCTACTTTTCTTATCGTGGGGGAAATGCTGATTCTTTGTTGCTGCAGTTCCTGTCTTGGTTGGCAGCTCCATCAGTGACAGGCAGGGAGAGGCGAGAGCTGCTGCTCTACAATTAGGCTGAGCCTTGTGGAATGAGCAGAGAGCTTTGTGCCTGCCACTGAGTGATGGGATTAGCTCACATCTCAGCACAGACGTGATCTCGTCGTGCAGGAGGCTTTTGAAAGTGGCTTGGGCTGAGAGGGAATAAGGGTCACTGCAGTAGCTGAGATTTGAAACAGGAGGTGCCACCAGGGAGGTGACAGGCACAGAGGAAGGGACATGGTGAGACATGCTGGCTGCCTGTGTGGAAATAAATGTTCCTGGACCTTGAAATCAAGTGGTACACATCAGCCTCCATCCGCACTAGTAAATCGTGACAGCCTCCAGAGCAAAGTGGCTGCACAAAAAGGACTGTGCAGGCTGTTGAGTTGTATCCAGGGACTGCTGGGGAGTTCACAGGTGGAACAGGACAAATTCTTGACAGGGAACACTCTAGGGATTTACCATGACACGGAACTATGTTCCTGTGCCCAGGATCCTGCTGGAAATTGCAGAGACAGCCTTGGTGTGCAGAGGGGTGCAGAGCTGGCACTCACTGCTAGGGAAAGGTTTGTCAGCATCCAGCTCTCCTGGTTTGGTTCAGGAAGTCACCAGTAGGGATGGCTGCACTACACACACAGATTAGGGCATCTGGTCCATCATGGAGCTGAGGAGTCAGGGCACAGAGAAAGCATGGACTGGGGAGGTGTTATGCTCCCCCCTCAGTGCCAGAGCTTTGAGGCTGGATGAGCAGATGACTCACATGTCCAGTGCTGGTTGCAGGGCATGGGCTGGGGCTTGCAGCTGCAGAGGACAAGGCAAATTCACTGTCCCTGGAGCCTGAGGTCTGCAGAGGTCACCCTGTGTGGGTCTGTGAATCCACATCCACCCCTCTGCTCAGCTGGAGCAAAGACTTCTGGGTGCACCTCCCATATTCACAACGGAAAAATATCTACTGTGTTTTGATTGAATAGCTCTCAAAATGTGCTGTTTATCCACTAAGTTCCCTCACTTTTGAATTACCTTGGTCAGTTTAAAAATTTCTCCTGAGAAAAATGAAAGGCAATCTTTCATCGCTCATGTGTCATATGTGACTTTCAAAGACAACCTTGTGGGCAGAGATTTTTAATTTCACCTGGTTAAAGAAGCCTTTAAATAGGAGTCAGCAGGACCTCTGCCAGGCACTGTCCTTCTATACCCAAGACCCATGATTTCAAACATCTCTGAAATGTAATGGAAGAAAAGTAGAATCACCTACACGGTTCCCCCGTGCAGGTCAATTTTTGCAAAAGGCCAAAATAGGTACATTTACAGATGCAAGGGACATATGCATGCAGATATATGGCAATCTTTTTTTGGCTGGCAGTGAAAGTAAACAATTTCATCTTTCAAGTGACAAATGAGTTCTTATTTGGCAGAGTTGATTAAATTTGTTTTGTGGATAGAAAAAAAATTGTGCTGCAGTTCACTGATACAGAAACAATTAAAATAGATTGTTTTACCTGATGCAATTCCAGACATGAACTAATTATGCTTTTATGAAATCACATCTGTAAAAGGATAATTGATTTGAATGAGCACAATATTTCACAGATACAGGAGTGTGTACGGCACCTATTTACCTACACAGCAAATTCTTATAGTCTTTAAAAATTCTTAATGCTGTTTGGTTTAATATTTTCTTGTTTTTACTTCATACTTACGTTTTCATTAATGTATATCCTTCCTTCTTGGATATCTATTTAAATATCAAAATATTTGGCTTCAGAAAAATGACAAATTACCTTGGAGCACTGCAGATGACCCACAATTTACTTAAATGACACGATGGTTTCTAAACCTGTTAAATCTTGTTGCTTCCACAGGCTGTCTCAATGAGTTCATATAATATGATGCAGCTCTTTTATTTGTTGTTATTTGGATATTAAGTAAAATAGTGGAAATTTCTTCTGTTTCCTTTGATGAATGGATGTTTTGCCTAGAGAATAGGATTCTGTGCAGTGGCACATTTCCTGCTGGCCCTTGCAATTGCTGTGACCTGCAGAAATACGCAGGATGTACATTGGCATCCAAAAGTCTGAGATGCATTGGAAAAATGCCAGAGAAGGGCTGAAAGTCCAATAGAATAATTTAAAGGTGTGACACAGGAAGAAGAGATTTACAGCATATAGTGTAAAGGACAACTACCTTAGAGACAGGGTAATAAACAATATTCAGAGAATGTGTGAAACAATGTCAGAAAGAGTGGAAATTTAAGTATGCTATTTGGAAATGATCAGTGATATTTAGTTGTCAGGTCAATTATCTGGTGGAATAATGTATACAGGGCAATAATAACTTGGAAAAACTGAGAAGGAAGGCTGCTTTGTACTTGCCCAGCACAGGCAACTGAAAGTCACCACTGCTGCCTCTGTGACAAAAGCAAAGGGATTTCTAGGACAGACGAGACCTTTTCAGAATATGCAATGAAATACAAATGTCACTGAATCTCACAGCACCTCGGTGTCCTGGAGAACCCTCACTTGGAGTACTTTGAGACAGTAAGGTCCTACATTCGAGAGCCCAAATAGGCATGGTGAAGAAATCAACGGTAAAGTGGCTGGGCTGCTGTGCAAAAGGGATCTGGGCATGCCAAGCTTGCTCAAGCCATAATGACAAAAGGAGGAAAGATTTTTCTTTAAAAGTACTTCCTTTTCTCCATTTTTTCAATTCCAGAAGTGGTGGACCAGGTTAGTGCAGGACAAATAAACTGGGCATGAACACATTTAGATAGAAACCAGGAGAAAGTTTCCAACTGTCTGGAGCACAACCACTAAACATCAATAACAAGAACAAAGTTTTGAGACAAATCCTGAGCAGTAGCTCATGTGGATAATAGACTGTGTACCTGTAACAGCAGGAAGCAGTCTGATGACCCTTCTGGTCTAACATTCCCAGTAAAGTAAAATGGAGCAGCCTGATTAATTACTCTTGGCTCAGGAAATTGTCTTTATTTGTGACTGACTTGAAAAACACATGGGAATTTAGCATCTATTTAATTATTGGACTGTATTAGAGCTATAGCAAGCACTGCAGGCTAATGTGTTTTGATAACAAGAACTAAATTCCTTGATGTAATATTGTGTTGCTAATAGAAAAAAAAAGCATCATAAAGCAAACAGAAAATTCAGCGCAAATAAATGGAATTTAAAGTTAAAATAGTAGCATAAACACTGCAGTACTCATTTTTTCATAGCAGAGAGTTGGTGATGGTTTCACTAAAGTAACAGAAAACCAGGTTTTATGTCATCCAAATACGAAAATTAAAAATGGGCAGAGTATATCATTGTTCCATGTGTTTATTCTGGTTGAGAGTTGCATTGATTTTGTGTTATCCTCTGCTTTAAGTGCATGCTATTAAAGCTGCGTGCCATTTCCATACTGTCGAAATGCTGCGTTATTAACACAGAGAATGGAGTCTTTTTAAAGGTCTGTGAATATTTACTTGACAAGGATTTTGGCAGGACTGGAATCATCATTACCTTCCTTCAGAAGGTACCAAAACAGCACCAAAAAGTGAAAAGTTCAGATGTAATTAAAGAGGAAGGTCATCGATTCCATTCTCAAAGCACAGATTCCAGTAACCTAAAGAGTTATTAATGGAGCCAGCATGATGATGATCAAAAGAGACGCTTGCAAGAAATAAAGATTTTCAATACTGTGCTATTTTCATGGCTGCAGGCCTAGAGCCAATACAGTTATGAGTAACTGCAAAGCCAGGTTAAAATAATACATTTTTTTATGGAGAATGTGCTTTCAATTTTGGAAATATAACAAAAACCAGTTTGCATTTGGCATTACTTAACAAGCTGGATCAGAGAACGTGGTTCAGTTTAATTGTTGGAACTACTAAGATATTCTTTTACGATGAAGTCATTTAAGTAAACAGCTGCATGCCGATAATCTTCAACATTCCATTTCCATGATTTACTTAAAAAATTTGATTCATAACTGCCCCACAGCACTGTTGTCTATTGGGTGTACTGGATTGAATATACAAATTGTTGTAATTCTGACATTTTTTCATCAGAGAACCCATAGAAGACATAGAGATGGAAAGAATTGGCAGAAACTTTATATTTTGACAGCAAATGAAGCAAATGAAAGGAGTAAAATGAAAGAAGCAAATGAAAACTCAGTCGCCAAGGCAAGCAGCTCCAGTGCCAGCACAATCAGCAGTGGAGCACTTCAGAGAATTCCTCAGCTTGGGGAATGTCAGGGAAACACAGACACATGGCAGGAGCCCACAGCACATGTCACAGCTGAGAGGACCTGGGCAGGACACGGGCCAAGCCCTGCCATGGATCAGAGAAGCTCAGGGAACACACAAAGAGTACAAGTGACAATGAGCAGCAGTTTCTGTGGGAGTTTGCATGGAATGGTGTGCAGGGAGGGATTGTAACTCAGCCAGCCTGACAGGGAGCAACGTTATCGACTCTTGGGTTGCCAGGGCTCATGGAAAGAGCTTTAAGCTGGGTTTGAAAGGGGAAATAGATAAAATAGGCTCGCTAGAGGTTGACCTGGAGCAGCATGCCAGTGTTTGAGGAAGGGCATTAGTGAAGTCCCTCAGGCTGCTCCAGGCTGTGCTGAGCACACTGGAGCACATCTGAAATATCCCTGTACGAATGTGTGCAGACCCTCAGCTATCTCTGTGGGGCAGGGGATGGATATCCATGTGGCAGGAAACACACAAAGGCTGCTGATATGTTAGAAATCATGGAAGCACCTGAGAACAGTCCTGTAGGAATCACTGCTTCGCCCCCAGCAAAGGTGGCAGGAGCGGGAGCCCAACTGAAGTGCATGTTCAGCAATGATTACCCCCTCCTTTCAGTGAGTTGCAGAGAGCAATGAAGTCCCCATGGGCTTCCTTTTCTCCAGGAAAAACACCCTCAGCTCCCTCAGCCTCTCCTTATCAGTCTTGTGCTCCACACACTTTCCCACCTTCATGGGAAATTGAACAGCTCCTCCTGGAAGCTGGAAGCCACTGTGCAGCTGAAAAAATACAATACAGCTGCAAGCACAGAAATATGGTCGGTTCAGTCACAGATATGGAGTGCTGCATTGGATGGCTGTGAGGTCTTCAGAAGGAACAAGCAAGGAAGGCTGTTGCGGTGGATGAAACCATCTCGGAGAAACGGAGAGGTTCCCACAGCAGCAGCAGCAAACTGGTGGGATTACTCTGAGGTGTGAAATACCTCTGAGTGTTGGCCAAACGGCCTCTCCCTAAGGTTATATTAATCCTCCTATGTTGATTGGTTGTTGCTGTAGTCCTGACTCCGCCCTTCCCTTCCCCTCATTGGTTCTCATTGTACCACACACTCCACCCCTTCCTTCTTCCCATTGGTTGTGATTGTATTTTCCTGCCTCCTCCCCAACGCTATTGGCCCTTGACTCTTGTATCCGTGGTCATGAAGAATGCCTCGGCCTCTTTCACCCTTGGGTCCCTTTGAGGAATAAATGCCTGTGGAACATACCCAGACAACTGAGCCCTCTGGAGCTCTGTATTCCTGCTAAACGCATTGAGCTTATTATAAGCTCTGGGGTGTGTGAGTGTGCCTTCCACTGGCACGAGTGATAGAATAGGTCTCCCTGCACCCTGTGGAATGCAGTGGCCAGGAGGGTCTGTCTGGGAATCAGGACGCTCTTGGATCACGCAGGAGACCATATCTCACTCAACCACCACCCCTGCATTAGAAGGCCAGACAGTGGGGTAGCCCTGTGTGTTTGGGAGTGTTTTGACTACCTAAAACTTGATGATGGTGATGAAAGGGTCAAGTGTTTATGGGTAAGAATCAGAGAGAAGTGCAAGAACGCAGAAATCCTGGTGGGAGTGTTTTATAGACTGTCCAGCCAGGAAAAAGAGGCACAGGAAACATTCTACAAGCATCTGGGAGAAATCTCACAATTGTTAGCCAGCTCCTGCCCTCATGTCCCAATGGCCCTGCAGTGCTCCGGGCTGGGGGCAGAGCGTCTGGAAGGCTGTCCAGAGGGAAAAGCCCTGGGGGTGCTGGCTGGGTGTGAGCGAGTGTGAGCCCAGGTGGGCAAGGAGGCCGGGGGCAACCTGGCCTGTTGCGGTGGATGAAACCATCTCGGAGAACTCGACAGATTCCCACAGCAGCAGCAAACTGGTGGGACAACTCTGAGGCGTGAAACACCCTCTGACTGTTGGCAAAATGGTCCCTCCCTAAGGTTATGTTAATCCTCCTATGTTGATTGGTTGTTGTTGTATCCCTGACTCCGCCCTTCCCTTCCCCTCATTGGTTCTCATTGTACCACAGACTCCACCCCTCCCTCCACCCTCCCTCCTTCCCATTGGTTGTCATTGTATTTCCCCACCTCCTCCCTAACTCTATTGGCCCTCGACCCCTATATCTGTGGCCACACAGAGTGGCCCTTCCTCTTTTGCTGCTGGATCCCTTCTGAGGAATAAAGGTCTTTGAAATATATCCAGATGACTGAGCCCTCTGAAGTTCTGTATTCCTGGTAACGCTGAGCCTATCAAAGGCTCTGGGGTGTGTGAGTGTGTCAGTGCTACCCATCAGCACGCGTGATAGAATAGGTCTGCCTGCACTCTGTGGAATACAGTGGCCAGGAGAGTCTGGCTGGAAATCAGGGTGCTCTTGGGTCACGCAGGAGACCACATCTCGCTCCCCCACCACCCCTGCGTTACTGGCCTTCTGTGTCACCAATAGTGTGGCCAGCAGGACCAGGGCGGTGATTGTCCATGTGTGCTGGGCACTGGTGAGGCCACACCTCAGATCCTGAGCTCAGTTTTTGGCCCCTCACGGCAAGAAAAATTGAGGTGCTGAAGTGAGTCCAGAGCAGGACAATGGAGCTGGGGAAGTGTGTGGAGCGCGAGTCTGACAAGGAGAGGCTGAGGGAGCTGAGGGTGCTTTGCCTGGAGAAAAGGAGGCCCATGGGGACTTCGTTGCTCTCTGCAACTCACTGAAAGAAGGGGACAGTCATGTGGGTGTTGGTCTCTTTTCCCAACTAACAAGCAATAGCAAAAGAGGAAATGCCCTCAAGTTGCACCTGGGGAGGTTTAGATCAGAGATTAGGAAAAATGTCTTCATGCAAAGCATCATCCAGCATTGGAACAGGCTGCCCAAGGAAGTGGTTGAGTCACCGTCCCTGGAGGTATTTAAAGGACATGTGAATGTGGTGCTTATGAACATGGTGAACTTAGTGGTGGACTTGGCTTGCAGTTGGATTCAAAGATCTAAAGGATCCTTTCCAACCTAAATGATCCTGTGATTGTGTGTGTGGTGGAAGTCCTCTAACTTCCAATATTTGTTCTCCAAAGAGCAGCTCCTGATAAAATTCAGTGCAATTTCAGATCTAGAATTTTCACTTGCTCCATAGACACCTTTTACATTCAGTCTTGCACAAATCTCAGGGACACTGGCAGGAGTATCTTCAGGAAGTCTGAAGGAGAGAACAATGAAAGATGGTTTGCAGTTCCTCAGAGAAAATACATTTAAAGCAAAAGTGCAAATTATGTCCATGGAAAAGGAAAGTAGAAAGAGGTATCCACACAGAAGAACAGGAAGAGGAAACCACATTTACTTTATCAGCACAAGGAACACCAAGGATATTGCTGATCCGCTTCTCAGTGGAGAGGGGACACTGCTGACAAATGACAGTGAGAAACGCAAAAGAGGACTTGCCTTTTTTGCTAAGGAGAGGGAGCATTTTTTGCCAAGACAATGGGTATATTCAGCTTGCTTTTGGCTGCACTGCTTAGTCATAGCAAGGACTTGATGATCCTTGTGGGTCACTTCAAACTCAGGATATTCTATGATCCACTTGAGATGTTCACCCCACTTCCAGCTGGTGATACAGAAAGATGAAGGACATTCCACAGACAATGGAGATGCTCAGATGTGCTCTGGCATCCCAAATGCCATTCTATGTTCAAAAAATTAATTTGAGCCTTTGATATTCTCGGTACAGTTTGGCCTGTGAGGTTAACCTTGGTGTCTGTGGGTTATAGGCTGTGAAATTTGTAAAGAGTGGATGAACTACCAACAGACTGTGAGGGTCAAAAGCACTCTCAGTCCTGATAAGAGGAAATCATCAGACCAGCCATGTGAAAGAATCTGGAAAATAAGGAATTAGATTAGAGAAAATACCAATGTGCCAAGAATTAAATCATGACAGAACCCACTAAACTTGCTTCCAAAACTAGAAAGAAGTTCACATGCCAGCAAAGAAGTGTTGGATTTCGTACAGTTTAATTGGCACAACTATATTATAAATAAGAACAACTGCAGTCTAAACAAAATCATATGTAGCAGGTACAGAAATAGTGGGACACCTGCACTTTACCCTATAGTGTTCATAAGCCAGGACTTTTATCAGCAGTTCTTTGCCAATTTGAGAAAAATGCATTGGGTGTGGTCCCATCCTTCTGCTCAGTGTTTAACTGTGAGATTTAATGAATTTTCAAATGGTGTGAAGGCACTGCTGCGACTCTTTGGGAGCTGTTATGATCCTATTATTGAGAGATGCCTCTGCCAGAATTAAAGAGCAAATGTGACCATATGTCAAAGTCAATTGTACAGATTTTATTTAACAGTAAATGTTAGAGATGGTAGAGAAAGATAGAAATAGAAAAGGGGTGGAAGGAGAGAAAGAGAGTGAGAAAGAAACAGATTAAGTAGATAGATATCATCACTTGTGGATCCAGCAGCATCCTGTTGGTCGTTCACCCTGGGCTTCTCAGTAGTGGGGGGGTCCCGTGGTTATTCAAAACTTTTCAAAAATTATACATTTTAGCAAAAAAAAAAAAAAAAAAGCTTATTGGCTACACAGTTCTATTGGTTAAACGATTCCCTTGTTCTAATGCTAATTAGCCCCATGCTGTTTTTCTCTTCTCTTGGGTTGGTGGGCTGTGAGCAATCCCCTCCTGCTGGAATTCACTTTTACCTCGTCAGGGCTGATTTCAGCACAGTTGCTGAGTTGGCTTCCCTTGTGGATTCTTTGTGCCTGTTCTCAGTGCTCCCCCCAGGCCTGAGATAGCCCTGGGACAATAGTGCCATCTTCATATTTGCTCCATCAGGTGGCTTAACTTACTGCCCAAATTGCAGGAATCCATGGAGGCATATTTGAGGGGAAGGGGAAGGAGAGGGGGGGTCTTCTGTGGTGGCGGGTGCTATCTGTCCATAACTTGGGGTGGTCCCAGTGATATGTGTAACCACAGTTTTCAGTAGTGGGAACCTTGCCTGGATGCATCACCCAGGATGTGCCAGCCAGACCTCGCCAGGCCCGGAGCCAGCACCACCCTACCGCTCCCTTCTGCAAATTCCTCCTGTGCCCTTAACAGTGTTTGAGACAGGCAACTGTGATTTTTTTTCAAGTCCTTACAGAAAAAGGTCAAATTTGCAGATGATCTTGACATCTGAAATATGCAGGGTGTAATTCAATATGAACACATGCAAGGCAGGAAGAATCGACTGAGCAAACACACCATACGGACTGAGGCCCCAGGCAGCAGCTCTTCAGAAAAGGGGATGGGGATATGGTGAGTCACAAGCTGGAGATGAGTCAAAAATGTCCTGCTGTGTGAAAAACCAAAAATTATCCTGGGCTTTGTGAAAAGCAGCACGCAGCCTACAGAGGATGGGAGGCTGCAGACCCTGGTGAAGATATTGATTAGTATTTGTAATCACATTAGGGTTTGCTGACAGGTAGCGAGAGCTGGGCTTGCAGAGGATGAGATCATGGATTAAATGTTTGCCTAAGATAATGCCAAAGAGGCCATGAGGATGTTACAGGGCGAACAGCCCTGCAAAACCAGGGCAAAGGAGACAAATTTATTAAACACAGGGTGTGTAGCATCCTTTGCCAGGAATGGAATGTGTAATTTTCTAGATAATACAAAATAACACAGGATTGTTTTGGCTGGTGTATAATATTAGGTTATGTGATAAAAGGCTTTTCTGCACATGCAGAGAGGAGCCCAGGGGCACAAGGGCAGCAGGAGAGCCCCAATGCTGCAGTCAGAGACACGAGCTGCACAGCATTTGACGAATTGACCACAGCCCCCATTCCTGTCCCCCTGTACCACTGCTAGGGAGGAGATGGAGAATTTGGGACTAAAGCCAAGCCTGTGAAGAAAGGAGGAGCTGGGGGGAAGGTGTTTTAAAATGCAGCTTTTATTTCTCATTATCCTACTCTGACTTCATTGGTAATAAATTAATTTTCCCAAGTCACATATGTTTTGCCCATGATGGTATTTGGAGAGTGTTCCTCACTGCATGCCCTTATCTCAACCCTCGAGCCTTTTGTTATATTTTCTCCCCCATCCAGCTGAGGGCAGTGACAGGAGCTTTGGTGGGCACCTGGAGTCCAGCCGGAGTCAACCCACCAGACCATGAATTTTTTACACCCAACCAAGCCTGTGGCCATGCTGTGAAAAGTGACACTGGGGGTCGATGGACGCAGTGTGCTGACAGCAGGTGACAACAGCCACAAGAGGACATCTTTCCTCATGCAGCCCTTGTAGGACCCCAGCTGGCGACTGCTTTGGGTAATTTAGGAAAGAAATGGGTGAAATGGGGGAAAGAAAAACAACTCCGGACTTTAAATTTCAGCACGAGCAGTTCTGGCAATAACGCTGCCTGTGAGAATTGTCAGGCCCATATTGCTCAGAGATGTCTACAAGCAGGTGAGATCATCACCTGCCAGGATGGCTTAGCTAAAGCTGATCTTGTCTTTGGTGAGTCAAAACATGCTAAAATGTTGATAAGATTCCCAGTCAGTGACAGACTGCAGCGAAGACAGACACCAATTCCCTGCAATAGCTTTCACAGAGAATGATGATACGAAAACAGTCGTGTAAAGAGCCAGGATAGACTCGTCCTGATGGGAAACATTCCTAATTATATCTGGTTTCAGACCTACATGAGGCAGGCTGCTTCCTTTGCCAAAAGCATTTGAGAGCTGCAGTAAATTAAAGCAGAAGTCTCCAAAGTTCAAACCACACAATCTAGAAAATCATATTTCATGTACATCAAGCACTTTTCAAAATCAATGACAGCCATCTAAGGCAAGCAGGAGATCGTGCTAAAACTCACTATCAACTGCAATGGATTTATTGGCTCCAAAGCACACTGATATAGAAATAATGTTTCATGTCACATAATATATTCTATCAATTTCGTTTCTGAAGAAATATATTATTTATCTCAAATTCCTAAATACAGTGGAACAAAATATGTGATAATAGATGTGGGCCAGCAAAAAATGTATATAAATAAATTTGCCTTTAAATCCTTTTTGCCTAGGACTGGAGAGGACTGTCAGAAGATGCAGTAAATGCTAGGGCAGCAGATTATAAACCCAACAAAGAGTGCAGAGTATTTCTTGCACAGTATTTTACACATTTAAAATAGAGAGACTACATCTGCCTCTTTTTTGCTCAGTACCAGCCTCACGTGAAGATACAGACCCAGCTTGAGAAAGAGAAGTAGCAAAATAGCAATAGTGGGGCAGGCAACACACAGACTGTTCTATGCAGCCTGAGTTCACGATTTCCTTACAAGGTGCTCAGGCTCCCATTTGTGGAAAGGATGCTCTACCCTTCATAAAAACCAAAAGGTTGCAAAAGGTCAGACAGACCATTAAACGCTGTCAAGGAGTGCCTGTGAAATTGTCTGAAGTATCCTGTCTGATATCAGACCCTGGAAAGGTCTCTGGCAGGGAGCAGGACACAGTGATCTGCCTGCTCCACGCAGAGAGACTCACACCGTTTGATGCCCCAGGTGACTTCTACAGAAAATGTGCCATCCAGGTGATGGGGGGGCAAGGTTGAGTCCTCTCGTCCTGGGGAAGGAATGGAATTGAGCTCTCCCAGATTCTGTAAATGTTGTGGAAGAGGCAATGTCCAATGTTGATTTATCTCATCAGAGAGGAGACAACATAGGAATTGTCTCTGCAAGAACACCCATTGCTCTGACAGCACAGCAAGCAACAAGCACAACATGCCACACTTCGCCAGCACTTCTGTTTCCTTTCTTTGCATCCAGGCTGCCCCCAGTCAGCATGAGAAACATCCCTCATCTCCTACCAGAACTTCTTCACCCCCAGAGAGGAAACCTGCTGCCAGAGATGGAATTTTGTGGAGGCACCAGAGCTATCTTTGTCCCCTGGCCATACAGATCTTAATAGATCTCAAACAAACTATTCTAAGGGAGGTTAATCACTGCAGATGGGGAAAAAACTAATAGAATATAAACTTTTTTAGTAATGCCTGGCAGCAAGTTAGGATAAATCAAAGTTCCTCTTCTCTGCTCACCTTCCCAGCAGAGATGAACAATGGAAATACCAAACAAGACACATGAACGTTAAAAAGTGAGATTTTTAAAGCATCAGTACACTTTTAGTAATCCCAGGTGTTATTAATAGCATCACTATGAGCATTTATTTTCCCCACACTGAAAGTAGAAGTTTAATCCCCTATTGATTGAAGCTAAAGTGCAGGACATGCTGCCATTTACATGATTGATTCACGTACCTTGAGGGAATCAAGTCATCTGTAAACCAAATTTTTTCTTCCTTTACAGGTCCCTGTTAGATAAATGTCTCTGTAAGCAAAATATCTTTAAATTAAGGGCAAGAGGTGAAATACATTGCTAGCAAAAGCAGGCAGGGCTTCAGTGAAGTCCAAGTGGAAAATTTGACCTGATAAACACATTTTCTTAAGTTGTAAGAAGGTAATTCAGACTCAAGAAAAATTATCTTAAGACTGGAAAATTACATTATTCCATAGAGAAGGTGCACTTTGCATAAAGTGATATTCACCTATGTATATATATTAAGAATGTATTTTTTTCTCCCCAAAATAACAGGCTATTGCAAAAGCCCAATATAGTGTCTAATTTGAACAGCTGGGATGTTCTGGTTTTCAGAAGGTGAAAAACATTCCCCCTACTAAAACTACTGTCTTCACTCAGGCATAAAATGAGAAGTTTTAATGTCCTGGTCACTTCTTGAAAGCAAGAGTGGAAACCTGTTCAGAAATCACAGATAAATCACCTAAGGAGTAAAGCCAGGAGGAGGAGAAAGCCCCAGGGGCCTCTGGTGTGTGTGCTTGTGATCGACATCTCCTTAAGTGTTTTCTTTAAAACCTTCATGTCAAAGTTTCCCCAGTCTCTTGACAAACAGAGTTTTTACTACATTCAGCTCAGCAGGGAAAGTGTGATAACTCAGAAGGATGAAATTCGAAAGCATTTCTGGTTCATTTGAAATAGCAGCAGCCATGACTAGGTAATAGAAAACAAAGTTCTTTTCATTGCTGTGAATCTCAATGATGCCATCTCAGGCAGGAACGATTATGTTTGATTTTTCTTCTACATTTGTCATGCAGAGACTGAGTGCCTTGAGGGAGAGAATGAAACAACAGCTCCCAGCATTCATACATGTATATATTTATGTATATGCTCAACAACAAGGCTAAGGAGTTGGGGATGTTATACAGGTGGGCTTTCAATCTACAGCACTCAGAGCCAAGAGCAAAATAATTCAATATGTAAAGTTTGGATCTGGTTCGTGTAAAAATCTAATTTATATTTTCTCATTGAAGCGCGCATGGGCGACCACTGCCCACCCCAGGAGTGGACAATAGCCTGCCCAGTTCCAAGGCTGGCCTTTGTCTGTCCTACCACTGATGTATGGCCTCAAAGTGGTGAAGAATGGTCTCATGTTATAGAGACATCCCTTTGCAAGATACATGTTTAAGTTGGTGTGAGGAAAATATTTGTCATTACAGAATTTGTGTGTCGTCCTCCCCCTTTTTTTATGTATTATTGAAGCCAGAGGTAAAGAAATTCCAGACTCCCCTGTGCACAATATCTTCCCAACAGGGTAAGTTGCAAGGAAATTATTATTGGAAGACACTTGTAATAAAACAAGGTAAACAAATCACTTCTTCATCTTCCTAAAGAGAATGGCTTATTACATGATTATAAAGCACTTTTGTTAAATTTAGATACAAGGGAGATGATTTCTCTTCCTAGTCACACCGATATCCTGACCACTGGGCCAGGGGGTAGAGGTCGGTGAGGCAGCTTTTAGGAGACTACCTGTGTTTCCAAAGCCATGCTGGAATGAGCCTGGTTATTTAGTTTAATTCCCTTCTTCCTAAGTAAGTTTTCATTTTCATGCATTCCTATGCAGCTGTGTCTCAGCTGGATATTACAGTGCCAACATTTTGAAAGGAAAATTGCTTTCTGTTTCTCACAGTATTTCATGCATAAAGCATTCCTTACAGTCCAAAAATGCAACTTCTCTGCTTTTCCAGATCTGTGATCCTTATCGTCATGTCCAAGGGACCAGGAATTACACTGGCACAGGGCTGGACTGAGAAAAGAAGGATGGCATTTCTGTCTACCTTCTGCATGCTGAGGAGGATTCAGAAAAAAGCAACGTGCATATCTGAAAATTTAGTGGAATTAAACTAAACTGAGCAAATGAAAAAGTGTCAAGTTTTTACTGTAGCTGGCTGCAGTGTATGTTCATTTCTGCTTGTTTGTCACTCAGAATAAGGCAAAGAAAGGTTTATTATCTACTACCAAGAATGGTTTATCATGTCGGTTTGAAAGGTTTATCATGTCTGTTTAAATGGCTGTAAAAGAGCTTTTGGAGAAGCACGAAGCTGTATTTATGTTATGGGAGCATTGCAGTAGCAAAAGGCATATTTCTACTCCCTTCTTTTAGGAGCTGAGGATTTTATTTTTCCTTTTAAAACACATCCGTACTTAACATTGTGAGAAGGCACCAGACAATGCTATAACATAAATCCTATGTCCATCTGTCCATAAAACAGCCCCCAAACTTGGGAACTGTTCCTCCTTTTCTTCTGGTGGGAGGGCTGCAGGCACAATCTCCTGCTCACAGAGCCTGTGCTGCTGCAGGGCCGTGGGTGCCTCACTGTGAGTGCCTCCCCCGCGACACGCAGCCACCTCCAGCTGCTCTTTGGTCAGCACAGGTATTTATGGCACATTTAACCTCACTCTGATCCGCCACAGCCTCTCCCTAAACCCAGGTGAAGTTCATCCTGGCTGCTCCTAAGGGAGATTATCCAGACCCCAGTAAAACAACTCCTCAGAATGAGTGTCGAATATGAACTTGGTAACAAAACATCCCACCCGGGGATCCTCTGTGGTCTCCAGTAGTGCTGCTGATGCCATTTTCTGCTTTCCCCGCTGGGTTACACCACGGATGTGCTCAGCTGCCCTTCTGCAGCTGTACAGCACAGGAGGAGGTGGAATATGCAGGTTATTTTATAAACTGAGGGTTAGAGAGGACAAGGAGCAAACAAATGCTTGACAGGAAACCAACAGGAAGGCAGACACACAGAACATCTGCCTTGGGGCACCCAAGCACAAGACATTCACACCCCAAAAGGATCCTCACGGTGACCCATAAATGGCACTTTTGGGAAAGATGAATCCAAATTTCCATTTCCCCAGTGTTTCATTGGAAGCAGCTACAAATCATCTTCAACATTACAAGTGCTCAGACTTACCTCAGACACAAAGGAGGTGGAAAAGGGCCTAATTTTAACCCATTAAGAGTTTTCAAGCTGCCAGACTCAAGTTGTGTGTCTTTGTGAGAGTGAAATAGAAGGCAGGCACCTAAGAGTACTTGAGAAAAATTAAAGGCTAGCACAAGCACATCACTAATTCAAAGAAATCCTGCAGCTGGGATTTAGAAGAGCACTGGTACAAAGTAATAGCTTATAAATCCTTGATTCCCTGAAAAATACTAATGCCAATCATCTCAAGCTTGCTACTTATTGCCAGCCTACACAGCTGCCTTTCAGTCTGAGCATTTGAGGAGAAACTTCTCTGGACAACAGACTGTGATTAAACTTTAAAATCCAATTCATGACACAATCTTCTATACTTTTTGACGGGAAAAATGTGTATTCCACTTAAAATTTAACAACAGAGCAGACCCTATCTCACCACTTTGCACAGCATGACAAACTTTTTTGGGGAAAAAAAAAACTGAGAAAACTTACTGGAAGGGGCTGGTGGGGCGGGGGGAGAGAAAAACTTTGCTGGTTGTGTTTAGGGTTTTATACAGATGATTTTATACAGAGAGAAAGATGCAAAACATATTTTTGGGAAAATCTGTGCAGGATCTGTTCAGAACCCAGGCTGTGCCACTCCAACCCTGCTCATTTATTAAATGGAGGTATAAGCAACCAGACCAGAATGATCCATCTTCTGATTAAAAAAGAAAAGCAGAGGGGAAGGAATTGTTATCACAGTATTTGCAGCACAGCAGGCTGACTTTTTTCTTTTCGTTTTCTCCTAACTTACTTGTACAAGTGCTCCATTAATAATTCATGCTGCTCCTAAACGGCAGGGCAGGCGCCGCTGCTTTGTCACATCTCACAATGGCTGAGTGACAACGTGGCTCTGACTCCAGGCCACTGTCTTTGACTATCTGCCGAGAGAGACACATCACTGTCCTTCCTTTGTCATTCAACCCCTGACACGGCTGTGACAAGTGCTGGCCCAGCCTGTCATTGCCTTCACCCTCCGATAGCAGAAGCTGCCACTTTTCAATGCGGGGTCTGCGCTCCTGTGCCCCAAGAAGGAGCTGTATGGTAATGTTGCTGCTGCTGCGCTGGTCTGCTTCTGCTGCTTGTTTTTCCTCTGGATACAAATTTGGAGTGACCACCCTTCAAAAAGCACAGACTGTAAATGCTGCTCTGGGACCAGCTAAAGCCCATAGGATAATGGTGTCCTCAGGGTGGTGAGGGGGGAAAAAAGGCTCTTTTTAAAGCAAAAGTTTTAGGTGACAATGCCAGGGTTTAGGCTAGACAATAAGGGATCACACATGGAACGAATTATATGTTTCCTATCTGTGCCAAGGAGCTTTTGGGCCTGAGCTGGCTGGGCCCACTGTTAACCCTTCCAGAGCCTCCCAAAAGGTGTGCAGGACACGCCACATCCCTTCCTGCAGAGTTGCAGCCACACAGGCTGCTTGGCACATGTTCCTAAATAAAATAACTCTGCTCCCTCTCTCAGGTGCTTGGTAGTGGGTGGGGTGTTTTTGACAGGCACCAAAAAACGTCTTGGGGCTCCCTCTGACTCTGCCAGCAACAGAGCAGCACATGCTCGGCGTGTTCAGCCAAAATCGCTCAATTCACTTCACATGTGATATCCAGCACAGAGTGATGCCTTCAAGTATTTCTAGTTTTTTATTCTGCATGTATCTGTAACTTGCTGCAGTTTTGTGCTTCTTACAAAGTGCCAAAATCCTCTGTTCCCAGCACCTTTGCCCAAAACAAGGCTCTCCGAATACAGATTCAAGGACATATTCATTGCCTTGACATATTCATTGCCTTAGGGCCTGAAAATATGTAAACAACTGTGAGATTGGGGGGAGCAGGCCTGGGGTGGTTAACATCATCACCTAAGGGTGCGATTGGAGAATTAAGGGCCAATATGCTAATGGGACAGAACTTATGAAAGGTGAAGGGCTTGTGACCCGGGGTCCATTTCGGGTGTAGTCCCTGAGGGCAGCTTTTGCTTGCCCGAATGTACCTTGAAGGCCTTGAATAAATTTGTCCACATTTTATACTCCTAATTTGTTTTGGCCTCTGTTTCAGGCATCAAGAGCAGCCAAGCACCTGCGAGGGTGGCTGATTCCAGGAAAGGGCTGTGAGCCTCAAGGAGTTTCCTAATTCCCAGCAGTTTGATCTTCTCAGATGCAGGCAAGTGCAAAACAAGGATTAAGTCTCAGGCAGAGATGCCAACACCAGTCCTTTGTCTCCATCGTTGTGCCCTTGGAGAGGCTGCAGTGTCCTTATGGGGCATTTCAGCCAACACCCTCAGCAAAGGCTCACCACACGCTGCTGTTATAAACAGGGGGACAAGATGCTCCCCAGGCATCCCTTCCCCATGGAGACACCGAGCGCTGCTTCCTTTATCCTTCCCTGCTGCAGCGCTGTTACCAATTACAGTCATTAAAGAAGAACAGCTGGCACTTGTACCAGCAGAAAGCTCTCTCCAAAGCCCACAGAAGTCGATAAAAAAAAAAATCTCCTTTCTTTCACTGGATTTTCACAGATTCAGAGAGACCCAATGGTGTTGAAAGCGGGGGGTTGTTATTTTTTTCCTCCCCATTCCTTTTTTACATCTCCATCTCTTGTTTGTGACCAGGGACCAGTTCCTTTTGCAATCTATACACTCAGTGACAGGAGGCTGGGGCTGCATGACCCCCCCTATTTTTAGAGGGGATGTTAATTAAAAAACTGCACAGCAGGGCTGAAACTACTGGAAACTAGAAAGGGAGAAAGAATGAGGCAGAAAAGCAAACAGTAGCAGACTTTCAATGTCCTTTGCTCATGATGCTTTTTCCCATTTAAGTACTTTCACGGCTGTTCCGTGCACTGCTCAAAGCTCAATTTGTCTTGCACACAGATCTTACTGAAAGGTAATAACCAAGTCCTAGCTAGAGAGTCAATTAACATGTAATCTTTGACATTTTGTATCAGCAGCAGCTGCCAAATGAGGCTTTTTCTTTATACAGAATGAAATCTATTGCTTGAGTGTTCAAAAATTTGATTTTATGTTACATTTTTCCATATTCATCTAGGATGCTCTTTTCTAGTCCCATGCTGGGGAAGTGCACTGAGTTTTGCCTCTGAAATTATCAACAAAACTCTTCTTGAGCTCAGGGAATAACTAATCCAATAACGACTGTTTGGGGAGATCAAAATTTCCTTTCCTTTCACCTTGTCCATTTGGGGCCAAATTTTCACTTTCACACCTGTAAGGCTGTGAGCAGTGAAGAGGATGGCCACAGCAGCTGCTGACACTGCCTTCCATTAAGGATTCCCTCTCCTGCTGATGAACAGCTCAGCTGCTCCTGAAACACAACAGCAGCATGGTCTGAGATTACCTGGGGCTAGCAGAAAGCAAATCAAGAGAAGTTCAGCTGCTGTTGCTTCACAAGGCAAAAGACACAGGGGAGTGTGAAAGGCTGGGCAGCTGAGACCTATCCTCTCTGTCCTTCCCAAGCTGCCAAGACAGCAGGACCTTTCTTTGCAGTGCATTAACACCTTGAGCAGCCCTGGCAGAAAACATGACAGGTGAGGAGCTTTGTTGGACAATGCAGGAACCTCAGAATTCAACTTGCAGACTGCTTGGACAGGGACTGTAATTTCTCAGGTAACTGTGAAAGATTCCAGCTGAGGTTTCAATTGGTACAGCCGCAGATGTATTTAATAATGGTAATTAAATTATTTTTACTGCTCTGTAATTTCATAATGTGTAATAAAATGGTGTCTGTTCATTTAAAATACGCACGTAACTAAATATAGCAGTTCCAATAAGCTCCGTCTTGCTCACCTGTCTGTATCACTATTGAATCCCCACCAGTCACAATACGTCTGAGATTCCATCAGTTCAAAAAACTGTAATTGTCTGTCTTTGAAAGACTAACAAGTAATGAGGATTATATAAAAGGATTATGCACACACATAAAAATAACGTACTAAAAACTGTAGGTGGACCAATCTGAATCACCTGAGAAGGCTCAAATTTCCCTGCTTTATAGAACTACATATTTTCTACATCTTGTTTAGCTTTGCAGAATGATTGAAATAAATCAATCAAAGGCCACCTGTGCCCAGCAGAAAGGCTACACAAATGTTGTCAGGAGAGCTCCAGCTCTGGGCCACGTGCTGGAAACAGGCACAGCTCTGCAAGTGACCTGTCCATCTGAATGTCATGCATACACAGGTAAGTTCCACATCAAGGGTTGTCATTGCTGTTTTCCCTGAACACTTGTGAAAACCAGACAAGAGAATAGCAGCACTCAGGAAAGAGTGATTGCCATCATTGTGTTAATGATGGTCACAGAAGAAAGGCTCCAGCTCAATGAGCTCTGACACGGAAACAAATTTTGGGGGGGGGGAAAAAAAAAAAAAAAAAAGGAATAAATGGGAGAATCTGAAACCCAAATCCACAAGGAAGTGATTTACTGCGGTGCTGTGTAGTCCCAAGGCAGAGTGGAGTTCAAACCTATCACAAGAGGTCTCTGCCACATGGACACGTTTGGTGCATCACCAAAGCAGCCATGCCCACAGTCCCCACGGCCCTCCAGCAGCAGAACAGCTCCACCTCAGGTTCACTGCACAAGATGGCCAATTAAATCAAGCTGATGAAGCAGACAAACCCAGCCAGAGGACAAATTAGGCTGCACAGAACGTCCCATTGCCAAGGCAGAATGTAACACAGGGAGCAGATGCAGAGGAGCTGCTGAGCTCCCAGAGCCAACGCCAGGAATTGCTACCAGCAATTAATGGCAATATGGTCTCCGCGCTGAACGGGAAAGCCATGCCATGACATGCAGGAGCCAAGCACTGCGGCTGATAAAAGCAAAAATTAAAGAGAGAGAGGAACATTATTCAAAGAATGATCCAGCAGGTAAGAGTTTTCCATCTTTTATGAAGAGTAGATCAATATAAGAATGTTCCCAATGAGAAATGAAATTAATTGCAGTCAGTGGTGCTGCGGTATGAGCAAAAAGTCACCGAGGGTCTGGAGCAGGAGCTGAACAGATTGAAGTTTGTATTACACAGAGTTAGATGGAAACACAGAATAATTGCTTTTGCAAGCTTGCAAAGGATTATACTGATTTAAATGGGATGAATCTAGCTGCAGTCCACTGCATCAGCTGTGTGACAGTAATTAATATGCAGATTAGAAAAAAAGCCCAAACCCCAGACATTTACTCTGCACTAAGGCAACATCCTTCTTTCAAAATGTCAGTGACATCTCAGGCTTTAGCACAACAGTGGGAAGATGTCTTCCAATTCACAAGGATATAAATGTACAGATGGATTAATTTTCTAGGTTTTTTTAATGCCAAACAACTTAATTTGGGATTACAAATTGAAGTTCTAGTTTCACACTACAAGTTTAAAAAATATTTAGGAAAACAATATTCAATTTACTTACAAAAATATATAATGAGGTTCACAGAATCATAGATTGGTTTCGGTTTGGAAGGGACCTTAAAGACCATCCAGTTCCAACCCTCCTGCCATGGACAGGGACACCTTCCACTATCCCAGGTTGCTCCAAGCCCCATCCAGCCTGGCCCTGAGCACTTCCAGGGATGGGGCAGCCACAGCTTCTCTGGTCAGTCTGTGCCAGGGCCTCACCACCCTCACAGAAAAGAATTTTTTCCTCATATCTAATCTAAACCTCCCATCTTTCAGCTCAAGGTCATTTTCCCTTGTCCTGTCTCCCCTGGCTCTTGTAAAAAGTCCCTCTCCAGCTTTCTTGTAGCAGCTTGAGGAACCTGAATGTGCTACAAGGTCTCCACAGAGCCTTCTCTTTTACAGGGTGAACAATCCCAATTCTCTGAGCCTGACTTTATAGGAAAGGTGCTCCAGGCCACTGATCATCCTTGGGGACTTGCTCCAACAAGTCCATGAATGACAAGGGATGGCAAGAAAAACTCAGAAGGATTGTGACTCTGCAGTCAGCAGACAACCTTATCATGGACAGCCTCACGAGCTTTGTGCAGCCAAAGGTAAGAGAGATTTACAGGTAGGGAGAAACACTTTATTGGCAGCTGTACACTTCTGCCAGGATGAGCTAGGTGTTACTGGTGAAAGTTCTAAACTGCTGAAAGTTTTAAACTGGTGGAAGTTTTACAGCACCTGGATGTGCCTCTTTCTCTGGACTGACTTCCTCAATACTTCCCTCCTGCCTCCAGCACCACAGCCCCAAGGGCTCTCAGCTCAGACACACCACAGCACACGGGGATTTTCACTGGGATTTTCATGGCCATTACCTGTCTGGAGAGCTTTACAATGCTCTGGTTCATGCAAATAAGCCTTGACCTTTGGTTGATGAGAGACAGAGGTGCAGCTGTTCAGCAAGTCCTGAGCAACTCTTGTGCATCTGTTCTGACAGCAGCTTCATCTCCTGCTGCAGATATTGCAGGCATTCCCCATCCCCCTGCGTGTCAGGAGCACAGTGATCCCCACCCAGCTCCCCCCTCCATCCACAGGCAGCTGGATGCTCATTTAGTGACAGTGAACTCCCAGCCATTGGCAGTGGAGAATTAGTTCTGTTGTTTGTCTGCTGATGCTTTATAATCTCTACATATGCACAGCTAATTTTGTTTTTAACCATCCTTGCTGTTCCTCTCAATCCCTAAAACCTCCAGAGAAGTGGTATAATCCCATTGGTTCCCATTTTCATGACACATGCTCCCAAGCACATTCAATTACTGCATACATAATTGCCAGCTCACATAGGCTCAATTATTAGTTTCTAAACCAGCTATTTAACTAACCCTTCTAAATCACTGGGAGGGTGATTTAAACACAAATTCATATCCCCTTGTGGTGCCAGGCTCAGTGAAATGGTTTGGGTTCGCAGTAAATCACACAGGACCCAAGTCTCAGTGCCTTCTGTTTTACAGGCAGGATCTAGAACAAGTGAAATCCTTTAATACACAGAATCCTGCTACATTTCTGAGAATGTGGGTAAGGCACACTGCCTTGAACAGCAGTGGAAAAATGGACCAAGCAAAGCATTCAGCATAACAAAGGAGCACCAAAGCAGAGGAGAGAGGCAGAGCATTCTGAATATAGAGCATGAGGGAATAAGCACGAATGTCCAATTCAGATGGATCTGGGCTCCACTGTTAAATGACAATTAAATGACAATCTGGCTTCATGCTGAGCTGTGATGTGGGACATCCAGCCTGGAAACCTCACTGATGCCTCACAGCCCTCAGTGCCCTCAAGTCTTTGTGAACCAACTTAAGCATAAAGTACAGACTCTAAGAGCTGGTGAACAAGGCTGTGGAAAGAGAGAAGAAAGTCCAAACCACAGTTTGTAGCCTCAGGCAAAACCCTTTCTCTGCCTTTAGGTGTGGGCAGGAGGAAAGAAGTCCCAGTGGCTTCCCCATAGAAAATTATAAATACAGAATTTTGCTGATTAACACATGAATATTGTTAATTCAAGACAGACAGACTTCTGGTTTGCAATGCTACCAAATCAGACCTTTCAAGAATATTCTTTATGTGTGGTTTTGCAAGCTGTGTTTATGCTTGCCCTGGTGTCACACTGCTCCCCTGGCATCTGCCATCAGGGGCTGGACAGCAGTTTCATGACAAGAAACTCTGATTTTAGGTATTTACAGTTCAAATCTGGTCCTGTGCAGATTCCCACACTGAAAACACCAACCCAAACCATAACTGCTTGAACAACAGCACAACTGAAATCATACTGTGAAATCACACTCAGGCAGTATCTGTCCTTTTGTGTTTGCACTCCCCCACCAGGAAAATATCAGTTTCTAGAATTTCTGAAAGTCTCTTTTGTTTTCCAGGAGAAAAGACAACACGAGGCCACCCCTCATCTCTTGGCTGTGCCACGGATTTAGTTACTCCCTATTCTAGTTCTCCATCTACACACAGGAAAAAACCCAGTATTTTAAGAACTCATATCAATCCCACCTGCTTGGAGGTGAAAGTGAGACTTTTGGGGCAAGGATTTTTGTTGAGATTTTACAGCACTTACTACAACCACTGACTAAATTCTAAATTCTATTACAAACTAATAGTAAAAGGCCTATATTAACTCCAGCATATGAAATAGTAAAGGTTTTCCTTTTTTATTAATTATTGTCAGAACTTCTGTTACACTTGGCTTTCTCCTGCTACAGTTTTTAAGGTGATGACTAAAAAGCCAAACCAAACCAACCAATCAAAAAACCCAAACCAAACCAAACCAAACCAAAACAACAAGAAAACCAAGCCACACCAATGAAAAACCACACAAAACCCCAAAACCCTAATAAACTTTACTCATATTGCATCCTCCAATCTCCTTGGTATAAAATACCATGGAATGGATTCCATGCTGAGTTCCTGTTCTAAGTAAGACTAAATAAATATGAGGATCACTCAAAAGTAGTTGCAATTTTACACAAAAGTCTAATGTTTACCTCCTTCCCTTGCCTTCCTCACTTCAGACAAGGCTGTGGAGAGGCTCTGTAGCTAAGAGCATCCCATGGAAAGCTGGAAGTTCTGGTGCAGCTTCAGATAAAGACAAAATAATATAAGGCTAATCACAAAAAAGTGTAACACAATCACTGTGGCAGTCCCTTTATTTTCTGCTAAATTACATAGAAATTTAAATTTTCTGCCAGCTTGTTGGTTTGTTTTTGTTTTTTTCATTCTGACCCAGGAAAATTAAAGCATGAGAGTGGCTAAAGTACACCATCTACAGCTTTGTCCATGTTTTCAGTTTAAACAGACCTTAAGAGATAGACAGAGAACTACAGAGGGCCATATTTTTAATGCAGATGCATTATGTTAGCAAAGACCTTTTGCCAGAAAAAAATCTATTCAGGCAAGTGGGAAAAGAATTTATTCTAAATGAATATATTCAAGTAATACAAAATTAAAATACAGAATCAGGATAGTCCCAGCATTAGCCATGCCAGTGTAGGGAGCTTTATCCTGTCACCGTTGTGCTCTTTTCCAAAGCCATAAATTCCATATGGGTTGGTATCAGTGAAGTCCTCAAAAAGCTCATGACTCTCCTTGGGTTTGCCCAAGAGCTCTGTGAGCAGAAGGCTCAGGTGAAACTCTCCAAGGTGCTTCAAGGGAAGTGTAAGGGATTAAATCAATGTTTCAGTTTCCTTGGGGTGTATTAGGAAGCTCCTACATGACCTCCTGTTCTGGTTTGACCCTGGCTGCACACCAGGTGCTCCCCAAAGCTGCTCTGTCACTCCTCCTCAGCTGGACAGGGGAGAGAAAATACAACAAAAGGGTCATGAGTTGAAAAATGGACAGGGCCAGATCACTCACCACTTACTGTCACAGGCAGAAGACACCGAATTTGGGGAAATTAATTAATTTATTACTAAGGGTAATGAGAAGTAAAACAAAATGCCTTCACCCTCACCTCTCCCTCCTTGCTGGGCTCCACCTCCTCCCACTCAGGGCACAGGGAATGGGGCTGAGGTCAGTTCATCACACCTTGTTTTGTCTCTGCTGCTTCCTTCTCCAGCCCAGCTCCAGCTCAGGGTGCCTCCCACAGGAAAGTCCTGCAGATTTCTACAGCCTGAGTCCTACAAATGGCCTGGGCTCCTCTCCCCTGCCAGAACCCTGCTCCAGCGTGGCCCTCCCATGGGGTCACAGCCTCCTTTGTCCCCCTGCTCTAGTTGGGGTCCTGCAGGGGCTGCAGGAGGATCTCTGCTCCCCCAGGGACCTCCAAGGGCTGCAGGGCACAGCTGCCTCACCCTGGGCTGCACCAGGGGAATCTCAGCTCTGGAGAACCTCCTGAACCCTCCTTCTTCACTGTCCTTGGTGCCTGCAGGGAGGTTGCTCTTACATATTCTCACTCTTTCTGCTTGCAATTACTTCTCCACAATAACTTTTTTCCTCATTCTTAAATACATTATCCCAGAGGAGTTATCACCATCAGTGATGGTCTTAGCCTTGGCCAGTGGTGGGCCTGTCTTGGAGGCAGCAGGCACAGGCTGTGTCAGATAAGGGGAGAAGTTCCTGGCAGCTTCTCACAGAAACCAAACCACAGCCCTGCTGCTCCCAAAACCTGGCCCTGGAAACCCAACCCACCCCTTCTGGTGGCAAAGCTGCTGAGTCAATGCTGGCAAATGGAGAGAGAAGCTCCTGAGGACCACAGAGCGCTGGTGAACACTTCTAGGCTCAAAGCCAGACATTTCTCCAGCACTTCAGTAAACCATTTCTGTAGCTTCAAGTGTTCTGACCTCACGAAACAGCATAATTATGCCATTAGAAATTTTAAGTAGTCCAATTGGTAGTAAAAAGCTCTTGAGCTGTGGCACCACCCAGGATGTCAACACCCAGTGCATGGGAATCACCTGAACAGAAATGGAAAATGTCTCTCCGCTAGTGGGACTGAACTCTGAATAGACAAGGCTTCACGTGCAATGCATTTAAGGTTTGAAAATGCAACCTGAGCAGCTAAACCCAAACCCTAAATTGAATGTCACTGTCTGGGCAAACTCTGTGGCAAGTGAAGGGTGGCTCTTTCTGCTGGAGAAACTGGTTGGCCTTTGACCAAGGGGTAAGAGTACACACACAACCACACAGAGATTTTCTGGTGTGGACCTCTTTTATCATTTAGGATTTGAACTCTCTCACTCATTCAGTCACCATTAAATGAAAGGAGTATTTGGCTAATACTATCTGAACATGGATTTGAACAAGTTATCCATCCCTAAAAGATTCTGTACTCTGTTTTTAATACCTGAGGCCCATTCAGCGCTCAGATCCCAGAAAGTGTTTTCACTAATGGCAGTAGCAAAATAAATGCTATAGAGGCTAATCAAAAAGGGAAACCATTTCCAAAACAAAGTGTGAAAACATTGACTGGCTCTGTAACCACTGTGATATTTTGTCCCTTATTTCACTGCTAGCCCATAAAGAATATTACCAATGCGGAGCTCCTGTGGTCTCATTCTCATATATCTTTATGTGCTCCTGTAAAACACACTTGCAGGATATTTCACTTGGGTGCACAACACCAAATGATCTCTTATTTTCCAGAAAATAACATTCCTTGAACTGAAGAAAAACCCCATAACAAGGCTTGCTCTATAAATTCCCACTGTTTCTCTTCATTCCAAAACAGTGAAGACTTTTGATCCTTTTAATTTACCTAGGCTGATAGTTATTTCCACTTTTCAGGAAAATTTGCAACATTTCAAAAATGAGGAAGAGCTCTGTGCAACATATTGACTGATTTCCCTCTTCATCCACTTTTAGCAAACAAGCCTGTAAAAAAACTTTTATAGTGAATAAAAAGATCTTTTATAGTGTTGTCAAAGACATTTATTTTGTTTTTCTCCTTTACTGTCAGCCACTACTCACTTCAAGCCTCACAAGGAACTTTTTATGAAGAGTAAATGACATAAAAATAATAAAACGTAAGTGATGATTTTGCTCTTATTTAACATCCCATCAATGCCCATCCCATCAATTCCTTCAGAGTGAGCTCCAACAAGCATCCTTGTTAGGCATAGGTCTGAATATAAAAAAGGTCTTTTGTCACTTTGTTCCCTCTTGCTGTCACTAAATGCCCAGAGTCTGAGGTGTAAGAGAAACCTTTGAGGTCAGCTGCCCTGTTCTTCCCACCAGGCTCATTCCTAATGTCTGGCTATATTTTACTCAGGTCAGTAATAAAGTGACTCAAGAGGAGCTTCTGCTACTTTAGGTTATTACCTTCCAAGCAAACAGCTCTCCTCAACACAATGGCAATTCTGTTATTTGGCCTAATATTTCTTTTCTTTGATGACAATTCCATCATTCCATGGTTTTGTTTCACACCAAGCTCTGCTCCTTCCCCTCTGGGTGAAATCAGGATACACATGGGCACTTCACAGAATCCCAGAATGGCTCAGGTTGGAAGGGACCACATTGGGTCACCTGGTCCAACCTCCCTGCTCCAGCAGGGTCACCCCAGAGCACAGGATTGTGACCAGACAGTGTCCAGCCTTGGTATCAGTCACTAACAGAGTATTTTTGTCCATTATTATTTATCAAGGGAGAAACACACGATGGTCTCCTTTCTCTGCTTCAACCATTTTGAAGGCTGAAGGGGTGGGGAACACATTGGATTTGACAGAGTAGTTTGTAAGGCAGATATGAGAGATCTGTAATTTGCACTGTCCTTTGAAATGTGTAGCACTGTTTTTAATCACTTAAAGCACAATTCAGGCAAGTTGAGAACAGGGACACATGAAAGATCACCTTAATCAATTACCTGGTGGAACTATGGCAGGGATGGATATGATCCTGCATATTTATGTCCTAATAGCGAGTTTGATACTCTCAGGATGAGCCAAAATACATCTCTGTGACTGAGTGAACATGAAAGTCTTCCCAGATTAAAAGTTGCCCTCATTTCAGGGAAGAAGAAAAGACAAATGGAGTAGTGCAGCTATTGATAGAAATGATGTCTGCTATGATGGGAAAGCTGGAAATGCAAATTGAGATGCTGTCAAGCCACGTGCAGAGCCACTCAGTAACCTCACTGTCATTGTATTACAAAAGGGAACAGAACATCTGCAGTTCAGCACGTGAGCAAAGACTGCAGGATTAGCATTACCTAAACAAGCCACATTTTTGTTAATGACACCACCTGCAAATGAGCTCACGTCACTCCCTGTTCAAACTCTCAGATACAGCTCAAACATACCTACAAAAAGCAAAAATTGTAATCTGGTGTAAAGAAATCCAACCATAAACGACAAACCCAAATATAACGATCCATAAACTATGACTTTGTGCACACCATCTGTTTCACTCAGCTCTGCTCTGTGAGTGCTGATAGCAGCCATCCTTATTAACAAAAGAATTACAAAATAAAAATCAGTATTATTTTTAATTCAACGCAAGTAGCACAGTCCTCAGTTGAATCTCACTGCTTTTGCATAAATACAACTCTACATGCAAACCAGACAAGACAGGCTTGCAGTCTTTTAGGGCAGAAGATGGGGTGATAATTCTACCACCATAAAAGATTAGGTGGACTTAGGAAAAAAGTTCTCCCTGAGTGGTCAGTCTCAAACATTCAGTATGCTTTTATCCCAAGAGTTTGATTTGCACTAGGGCCACAAAGGTAAAACTTCCTTACTGGGTCGATTTTCACATTTCCATTGACATTTCATGAAAGCTTCTGTGATCAGACTCCTCCATAGGCAGGAGTGAAGAGTTCAAGCCAAAAATCAAGTCCCAATCATGCAGGTTGAACACAGCTCCAAAAGATTCCCACACATGCCAGATTTTCTGCCCACTTGGATCTTAAATCATTTGAACAATTGAATATGTTCCAATATGATTTCTGCTACTTTCTTTCCTTCTCTACTAACAGTGCTTACAGTACTGCGCATTCTTGAGATGCAGGTGGTTTTCTTACGTGTTCTGGGTTTGGCCTGATTACTTTTTAAGTCTGTAAAGCACATGTCCATGTTGTGAGCAAATTTATTGGAATATGAAACCATTTTCCTTTTCCTTTACTAATATTGAATGGATACATATTCAATGTAACAGTGCTAGGATGCTGTGTGGACTAAGAAATTTATAACTTTAGAAGAATTAAAAATATTAAAATGTTTTGAAAATCTGACTTACATCAATGTCACTTCTGTAATCTTGTTGGAAAACACGCCATTAAAAGCAACAACAATTTGTGCTGTTTAGGTCATGGCAGAACTGGGAAAAAAGGACCTGAATTGAAAAGTATTTTCAAAATAATAACAAAAAAATGAAGCAGAAAATTCACGTAAGTATTTACGCTTTGGTAAAGGAAAATGTGATATACCTCATCAATTATAAATCAACCCTTAAATTACATAGGTATGTATGGCTGGGATATACTGCAATTAAAACAAACAAAACCCCAAAATTCTTTGTCCAAATACAGCCACACCTCTTCCAGACAGAAGTACTCAGTCTCTCTGAAACAATGTACTTAGGAATTCTTGAGTGATGCATAGAAAAATACCTTTCTGTCCCATTTTCAGAA
Source organism: Acanthiza pusilla (assembly GCA_036630365.1). Classification (NCBI taxonomy): domain Eukaryota; kingdom Metazoa; phylum Chordata; class Aves; order Passeriformes; family Acanthizidae; genus Acanthiza; species Acanthiza pusilla. Next base: position 91,284,852 of record JAXCHO010000034.1, read on the forward strand.
AGATTTTACACTAAGTTCATCACTGTTACCACATGTGATCATGATGCTCTTCCAAATGGTTTTAATAACAAATGGGCTGTTTCAATAAATTGTTTTTGAGACTGCTTTCTTTTAGGCAACAGAAAGCATTGTTCTTGTAAATCAACACTGCATTTCAACCAATATTTACAAAAAACACGATTTCCTATGCAGATTAATCATATTGATACACTGGATGCACCAGTTTCTATCATGTTACAAATGTTATTAATCATTTCATGGCTCATTCTAGTAAAGTTTACTGAAGACATGAGGAATCAACCCTGATCCTTGTGACAAGCTCCTGTCAGTGACAAAAAATGGAAATAAGGTCTCCACTCTGCAAACTTAACATCCCTTGGTCTTCTGGTGCGCTGCCAAGGTGAGACCAGAGGAAACAAAGCTGCCACCAAAATCAAACAATTCTCAGTTCTTTTCCATTAACAAATCTAAATTCTCTATCACCACAGTTAAGGAAGAAACTACCACTGAAGGTTTGCACTCTGATTTTGTCCAGCATCAAGAGAACCCAGCAGACTCAGAAGAGGCAAACTTCTGCAGAAAGCAGCACATTACATCCACTTTGTCAAAAGCTTTTTTCTCTTTTTTACATAGAACACCCATTAGTAAATTCGATCACATAGAAGGTCTGCCTGGACTTCATGGTGGTGCTTTCTTGATTAGAGTCCATTAACTGAAGGAATAATTTTCAGTCAATGCACTCCAGCATTTTTTACTTAGCTTTGAAAGGCAAGACAACACTTAAGAAATTAGAGCATTAGAAGAAAACACAACAATTTTGTTATTTATTAATAACTTTTATAGCTCAAATTTAAAAATATTAAACCAGAAACAATTCAAGATTCATGAAGAAAAATCTGGAACTATGTACATGCGTAATTAAGAATATCTTGATTCTCGTCAATATTTACTTAAGCTTTTTGTACAAGTTTTTTTCACACAGTCATATTTACAAGCAAGTCTGTTTAAAACATATGAACATACATCTCTTATAGCATTTACAAATCTTTTCAATGTATTTTTTTTTCTTAAAAAAAAAAGAGCATTTCCTTGATTTGACAGTTTTGGTTTCACCTTATGATACCGGACAAGTATTTATTCAGAGGGATGGAAACAGTTATCATTATTCAAATAGCTAAATAACAGTCATCCTTCTGATACCCAGAATTATCATATATGGCTTTAAATACCTCCCAAACTCAAAGGATCATCTCACAAGTATAAACTACAGTCCATCTGTGGTATGTTTCTAATTAAATTCTCAAGTCTTTGTTTGGGTTAGCTCCACAACTCGGCAGACACTGGCTAAGCATCTACTCAGAGCTAAAAGGCCCTTTTAATTATATAAAAAACAAATTTGCTTCCAGTCAAGTCAAGAATATATGAAGTATGTATAAAATGGGATGTATGGACTTTTCCAGACCTTCTAGCTATCTTTATAGATGTTTTTTATCATGGGATACCACAGTTTTGAACAGACAGCGTTTGTGCGGATTTACAAGAATCATGTGAGAGATCTTCTAAGAAGGGGAAGAATACTTTTTCCTCAAAAGCATTTTTTAGGGGAAAAAAAAAAACCTCTGAGAAGGTTTTGCACATCATATGTCTAAGTTACTGACACAATCCAACAACCTAGATCACTTCACAAATTAACGGAAAATCCATCAGCTTGCTTGCTATGGTTGGGACAAAAAAACCCCAAACCTCTGGCTTTGGCAAATCAAGAAGTCACCTCCTTTGAACATTGTTCTCTAGAGCTCCTGCACTGTTTCTTCCACAGTCTGCTCCTCCACAGGCTGCACGGCTTCCTGAACATAAACAATGAATTCTGAAGCCTCTCCACCCTGGGTATAGACAGTCACTGTCTCGATGCCCTCCACCTCATCTGAGGACACCACCAGGTGATGCTGCTCCGACAGCTCCACCGAGGCTTGCTGCAGAGTCTCCTGGATCATCAGGGTGTGATTGGCCGACTGCTCCTCTTCTTTCACCTGCAGAGACATTGAAGGGCTTACAGAAATTTCACCTTCCCAATAAGCACCTGGTATTGTGATGATTAATGGAAATACAGCACACAAATTAGCAATCGCAGAGTTTGGAAAGAAAACGTCAGTTTTACAGAAAGTGTGAGCACTTCTGATTAATGAGTGTGTAGCTAGGCAGAATACTGAAAGCACCAACACAGCATCTCAGTTCTGTCCCCAGAGAGCTGCAAAATTCCAGGAGCACTGGTCTTTGGAGACAGTTTTATTCTCTCAGCAGTCACTCATTCAAAACTGCTCTTATTTAAATAAATCTGAACTGAAACAATTCCTCTAGTAACACCGGCATGAGAACCCATCCAAAACCATGTGAAAAAGCATCTGTACCCATGTCTTTATTTTTTTCCCCTAGTCAATGACTACTCATTGAAGTGCAAATTTGTAAACCTTAAGGGTTTTTATTAGAAAAATGTGAAATATAAATATAACTGAAATAGATTCCTAAGGCCTACTGTTCATGAGGCAGCAATGTTTACATTATTGAAAGTGACAGAAACAAGTGAAAATAAAAGAATTTTTACTGAACATTTTGCTTCTTGTCAAAATTTAAAAAAGCAACACAATCCAGTGTTGAATTCCAAATTCGTACAGGTGCCTGTCAATTAGTGAAATACAGTATGTACTAGAATTCAAAACCAAATCTTAATTCTCTACCAGATCAGTAAATAGTAGTAGCACAATCCAATTCAAGTAAATATAATTAAGATCATTAATGTTGTTTAAGAGGGGAGAGGCAACAGAAGGGAAGAACTACAGTGAAGGTTCCAAGGATCTGTTTGGTCCCTTAGAGACCAGTAAGGAGAAGAAGAAGCCCTCTATGTTTGTTTTCCTGATGCTCTTTTCTCATTGTCCTTTTTTCCCATAAGAAACCATTCCCTTTGTTATACAGTGACTTTGCTTTTGACTTTTCTATTTTGTGTTTAAAATATCTGTCAGAAGGTTTCAGAGACACTCAAGCCCCTTAAGACTTCATGGAACTTCGAACTTTCACTAAATTAATTAGGCTATGGGAAGCTTTTTCTTGAACAAAAACAAGTATGTCCACGTGTTAAATTATTCAGAGGGCCCCAAAGTCAGTATGGCTGTAATATATTGATGAAATACATGTGGATTTTATCTGGTGAAAGATGTAGCATCTAAAGGAAATCCAGCCATTATCACTGACCTTAATGCAACAGCTCAGTTGTAGCTACTGATGCTCACTCTGGCTTTGTTCACAGAATTCAGGTTATGGGGATAAAAATAAATGAATGGAATGAAGTCCTCTTCACATTCTGTTTATTTTACCAAGCATATCTGAATGTTCTATTTGAAATACACTTTAAACAGCTCAAGCTCAATACCCTACACAAGTAGGTGATGCTGGATGTTTTTCTTGACACAGTGAAATTTGCAACCACTCTCAGAAAAAATAATTTATGTCGTTTCAAAATACAGGTATCATAGAATCAAAGAGTCATAGTCTCACAGAAGGGTTGGGATTGACAAGGAACTTGGAGATGATCTAGCTCCAACCCCTCTGCTGTGGACAGGGACACCTTCCACTCGACCCGTCCAGCCTGGCCTTGAACACTCCCCCAGGGCTGGGCTATCCACAACTTCTCTGTTCCTATATCTCACTACTCTCTGAGTAAAGAATTTCGTCTTACATTTCTCCTCTCTGAGTTTATAAACAATCCCCCTTGTCCTTTCACCATATGACCATGCCAAAAATCACTCTCCCTCATTTTATAAGCCCTCTTCACCAACATACCCCACACGAGGGGAAGCTTGAGCCTCTCTTCAAAAAGAAAGAGTTAAATCATGAAAAAGACATAGCACTGTAAACTTGTGTCTCTTGCTGCTCCTAATGCACCCTTTTTTATTTTTTAATTATTGAAGAAACCCTAAATCCTACTGAGAGCACCAGAGCTTTAGTGAATTCATACACCGAACTCCATTTTCCTGTCCTCTCCTCTTTCCTGAGGGCACCTGCTCCACTGTCAGCTCCTGCGTGAAATGTAAGGACATACACGAGATCTACTAATGAATATTGCAACAGGCCATGAAGTCTCATCACCATTGAATTCAGATAGGAAGCTGCAGTTAAAAATGTTAGATAATTAGAATCTCACAGCTTGTTATGAATCAGCTCACAATTACAGTCCTTTATGCTGAGATGCTCAAATAAATACAGAAATAGGGGTGTCTAAAATGTGGCCCTATAATTATGCAATATCCCCTAATCTCTCTTGTTTTAGTGCACTACACATAACCCCCCGACAAAATGCCTCAGGCCTGAAAAATTACACTGCATTTGCTAAGAGCTGCAAGAATGCACAACACAGTAGGAGATGGATCTCACTGCTGCCACTCTAAATCAAAACCATAAAAGAATTTAAATATAGCTTTGTGAATGTACATAAATAATGAAGAAAGAAAAATAAATAAAGCACAGTTGACATAAAAGCGAGATGAAAGTAGAATCTCATTCAATTCAATAGCAGTGATCTAATACTTACTCAGTTTTATATGCTTTTGAAATGAAAATTGCCAATAAAGTTAATTTAACCTCCCTACCTGACTTTATCGATGTGGGTTTATTACCCTTGTCATGCAGGGTAAAGAAAACTAATTCCTTTATTTTTGGTGTTTTCAGTTTCCAGTATCTTTTTTGGACAGCTATCTGTAATCCTTTTAGTTTGACAAATCACCACATTATTTGGGATATTTACATTTCAAATCAGCTCAATGTTTACATGCTTCTGCTTGGTTCCTATTAGATTGTTCCACAGGGAATAATCTCAAAATGTTAATTTACATCCCTCAAATTGATGAAACAGTGGGACAGCTGCCATCTGAATGAACGAAGTCACTACACTCAATTCTCTTTATTGGCTTCTGAAATCTTTTGAAGGGTAGCATCCAAGACCTCTTTTCTGTTTGAGAGTCAGCTGAAACGCATCTGTCTGCTTATTCTTCTTTAGAGAATGGCAGCAAGGAGCTGAAGCCACACACAGCTGGCACATTAAGTCAGTACCTGCAGAAATACTCTTTAGTAACTAAATCTGTCTCTCCCAAGAGCCAATGGGACTTTCTCTATCAGGTTTTCATAAGAAGCCCAACATCTCTAAATTCCAAACGTTCTGAATTCACATATCCAAGGACCATCCAAATATATGGAAGTATTCATTAAAAATGGGTCTCTCTTACAGGAATCTCTTTGCCTCAAACAAGAAAGTCTTTTTAAATTTGAAAGAAACGAATTCAAGCCATTAAGGAAAATATACTTCTTCCCTTTCCTTAAAAGAAGTAAAAAAAAATATTTGCAGTAAGATACCAAAGCCTTTTCCTTACTCTAGAGCTCATCCTGTGAAATACTGTAATATCTTCAATTTTATTTGAAGTCAGCAGGAATTGCAGGTTCATTGTGCTTAAAACCGTTTTGCTGGGCCTGTCCCCAAATGCTCAGTGGAATCTCTCCCTTGATTTCAGATTGAATGCTGCCTTTCAGTTTACCATGAAGCAGAAAAGTTAATCACAGAGATCTTTCAGATTTTCAAAACCTTACACTAGGCTGCAGATGCTCCTATTTATATCATAAAACATCAGTAAGAAAACATACAAAATATGTGCAGAAAGGATTAAAATGAAAGCATTTTAGATCACAGAGAGCACCTGGATATGTGATGTGTCAGCTTACATTGGTGCCTATAAGTTTTGTTCAGTATCATTTGAATAATTTCAACTCTTTCTCAGTTCTAGTTTACATACAGTTATATTGTGTGAAAAAGACACACAGAAAACACTGTGATTTGATCATTTGAATCTCTATAATGAGCTACAAAACAAAGACAATCTGGTGCACAATGGTTTTGGAATAATAAGAGGCTTGAGTATGAAAGGCTTGCTTTACATAAAATAAAAAAATGCAAGGAGATCAACAAATCTTCATACTGGTAATGCAGATTTTAAAAAAGTTTTAGCAATTGGCTGGTTGCATATATCCTGAAAGAGGGACTATGACAGAACATGGCACTCATGTGGCAAAATGCTGGATTCACCCCACTTCCTTCAGAAGCAGAATGGCAACAGTGCCATTGTTTTAGGAGCTCTAACAGGACAGGGATCTTGACAGCAGATTTTATCTGTATCTTACAGATGAGAACTCCACAAAGGCTGAGGAAACAGGGCCACCTGCCCCAATTAAAACTTCCCATTGCTGTTACTGTCACAGGAAGCATCAAATTGCTCTGTGTTCTAAAGCAACTACAAAACTGACAATCACCAAAGAAATAACTCCATATACTGGCAAACTTTGTACCTTAACACCAGCACACATCATCATGTCAGGACCAATGCAAGCCAGACTGAAATACAAGGTGTGCTGCTGAAGTACAATGTTCAGGAGCCTCTGATGTGACAGCCATGCTAATATTAGGTATTTACATTTGAAGATGTGTTACACTATAAAATTCTTTTCTGTGATCTGCTTTGAGCTGATGTATAATCTTTGCTCTGCCTTCCTACTGCTGTCACTTTGAAGAAAGTGACTTACCATGGTAGGATTTTACTGGAGCCCGAAGAGATCACAGAATAAAAGGATGAAAGGAACTAAAATAAAGGGTGAAACACATGGAAATGCAGTGTTTTCTGGTTATCTTCTGATAAAGATTTGTTTAGTTATTGTAACAGCTGATATACTTATTCTCCAGAACACATTATGTCTAGGTTGAAAATAGGTTACTATGCTTTTCAGGAATAAATTTAACCCTTCACTTCAGCCTACAGAAGCAGTAAAAACATCAGTCCTGTCTCATCTTTCTGAGTGGGAGAAAAAGAGAGAATTCAGCAGCCAACTACTGCTCTTTACTGTTAATATTAATGTCATGCTTTGGATCAGGACCTGGATTGTATCACCTATGCTACATGAAAAGAGTAGCTCATGCCCCAAAGGCCTCACATTTTCTGTATAATTTCAGTATCATTTCAGTATAATTTCAGTATAACTTCAGTATAATTTCAGTATAAAACAAGAGACAGTAAGCAGACACAGAAAAAGGGAGGTGAGGGAGTACAACGTAAATGAGACAGTGGTAGTTCTGTGTGACATTAGTATCAATGTCCCTACAGCCTATCCACAGATAATTACTGTCATCATATTTTTGATAAGTAATTGGGAGAAGACAATGAGGTACAAATTGCTCCTCATTAAAAATCCACATAACTAAGCACAATATGGAAGAAGGCATTAAGAACTTGTTTGAAAAAAAGTAATGAGCAATTAAATCTTCATGGACTGAGCAAAGGTAGGAGCCAAAATCTTCACAACTAATGAGAAATGGGACTCTAAGTCAGAAAATAGTAAAAACCTAGGAAAGGAAAATAAGCTTTTGTTTGATGTAGCAGAACAAGGAACATCAAGTAAACAGGATAAGAGAGGGTGATGTCAAGAAGAGGAGAGAAAGTAATCTTTAAGTTTTTTTGAAAGAATACAAAAGGGATAAAACATAAACTGTGAATGTCAGAGAAAAGACTATCAGAGTTAACTGTAGCATAAAATAATGATGGCTTGGAGAAGCACTGTAGCTAAGTGATTGAAATGAGAAACCACAGAGGAGCCATCACTCAGAACAAACTGGCACCACTTAGCTCTTCACCTGCAGGCAAGGCCCAAGGATGCTCCAGAGGAGACATCAGCTCTCTGGCTTGAACAATAGGAAACGCATCCCATAGAACTGAGAAATGAAGTGGACTGATGAACAACTGTGCAGAAAGGCTGATATATTCACCTTGGTGATTAATAATAATGATTAGTGATTAATACAAACTTCTCAGCCATTTTCAGAGTGAGCTCGAAGTGATAGTTCTAGACTACACAAACCCAATCCAGTATCTCAACCCTAAAAATAGCAAATTAACAGCAAATTTGTCCATCACTATCTAAATGAAAAAACACCCTGAAAAAGAGATAACATGCAACCAAATTTAATTGGTTACTATACCAATGTAAAACTTTGGTTTGGAATTCAAAATTGTATCTACTGCTCTGGTTCAGCAATTTGATGCAAAAATAAAAACTCATAATTGGACGAAGAACCATGCTTTCTACTCTTTGTGTCAGAGAGATCTGATACAAGTAATAAACTGCATTTATGGGGGAAAAAAAAAAAAGTTAAACCAGAAAGTATCTTGCTACCATTACACATTCCGACTAACAAACACTGAAAATGGAATAGCAACAACTAGAAGAGAAATTAGAGCTGATGGACACAGACTAAAAAGGGGAAACTCTTCTATGTTCTGGTCAATGCAGTGTGGGATTCAGGAACTAAGCTTTCAAGGATGTTCTTCATATATTGATAAACCAAGAAAATGCCCTTTGAATATTGTTTCCCTAGAGAGTAACTTACAGCACTACACACTGAAAGAGTCTCCTCTGCAGAAAAATAAGTATCAGGGGTGCTCATTTCTGAGGGTAATGTTTATAAAACACAAGAAACTCAGTATTTAAATCAAACGAATTTTTACCTTGGAACAAACCTTCTAAGGAACAACTAATATCCTTATTTGATGTACACTCTGACTGAAAGAAACAACTATACATCAAGGCAGTTTGTAGTGCAACACTCCTTCTCTCTCTTCTAGTTAACATACAGATACATTGTGTGAAAACAAGTCTTTGGACACAGGCCTGCGAAGACTGTAAATCAAGGCTGTGTGTGATGGTGGCCTGGCTGCTCATCCTTCAGTCCTGCCTTACGTTTGGCATGTGAGCCAGGAAAATAGCCCACCCCTATAAATAATGGATTGAACAGCCTCTTCTAGCAAAATAAACAAAAAACCAAATGAATCAATCTCCACCCTAAGGCACAAGGGCAAAAGTACATCTGTAACAGGACAGAGTCGAATGTGCAGAAAGGAAAGTGTCTTGTTTTACCCTTCCAGTCCCTCTATGTGCTGTTCCCACAAAATTGCTTTCTCCCCAATCTCTTGCCTGTATTTACCATCCACTAGGATGAGTATTTCCTGCCTTTTCTAAGCATTTATAAGCATTTTTCCTAGTTAGTCTTCAAACTTAGCTCTCTCCTTTTCCCCACCTTGTTACTTTTTTGGTCTTTAAGCAGAGCAGAACAACTCAAATGTCATGCTATGAAGAAATATCTTCATTAGCTCTTTTAGAAAGAGATCCAGACTGGACCCTAGTAACTGAACAAGGATGGACCTCTCCTGCCATGCCGTGATCAAAGCTTCAAAGGGGATTTTTGCCAGTCTCAGATCATATTGGTAAAACTTCACATTATTAACTTCTTTTTCTCAGGCGTTTGGTGTATATTACATTGCTCAGCAGCTGCACATTTTCAGAGCTCACAATACTGGATTTATTCCAAATTAGAAAAAATCTAACTTTGATAACAGATTAGTATATTGACTCACAGGCAAGATTAAGATAAAATCATTTCAGGCTCTAGACACAACCTTGGAAAGGTCTCATACACATGACACTAACAGAGCCAACGATTCCTATTAACCAAGCGTAATCCAAGCTAAACAGGGCTAACTTTGCATTTTTGAGGTTTAAAATAGTAAGCTGAATCCCAGTTCTGGCTGGAATTGGTTACTGCTGTGTTGCCAAAGCCTTTTCTTTTATATCATCATTCATATAAACAAGAAATATGAAGTTTTCTAAGTCAGAACTGAGATTTTGTTCTCAACATGCAATTCAGGAGCTGTGAGCAGACAATCTGATTTTGACTCCACCTCCATTATAATGTGTACTTATAATTTAGGATACTTGCACTAAGACTACAAGCAGAACAATAATTTAATAGAAGAGCCCCTCAAACACAGTATCCTTTCTGTCCTGTGACTAAGTACAAAAAAAAATTAGAATTATAGTTAGACCTAACTAATACACCAGATATCTTCAAAGATACTGAAAAGGACTTAGGGATAATGACAGATCTTTTCTAGAGGCAAAATTCTTGTGTTAACCTGAGGCTGTACAAGCACAGCACACTGTTAGGGGAGTGCTAAAGGACAGCTGTATCTATCTATTACTGATAGATACAGCTGGATACATATATAATTTTAAAGATTAAGTCTAAATGGGACTTTTATGAGTGAAAAGTAAGGACGAGGATAGCTGTGAGAAAAAGAAATTTCCAGGAAGGAAAGAGGAGACAAAAATAGGAACACTAAAGTGTAATATTTACAGAAAAAATTAATCCTTTTAAAATGTTCTAGTAATTTAGAATTTAGAAGAAATTTCTTGGTGCAAATAGAGAAATATGAAGGCAACTTGCAAGGGCTAGCTAAAAATGAGTTATGAAAGTAAGAACTGATATAAAAAATCGATAATATATGTCCTTAGAGAAACTGAAAAAAACAAACAGCATAAAAATCAGGACAACTACAATAAATGTTGTTAGGGAAAAAAAAATGGACCCAAGCTGCAAAGCAAGGACTCAGTGAGGCCATTACAGAACAGGAGTGGAAATTCAGTGACAGATGATGTCGATATATTGCTGACACCCTGAATGAATTCTTTGTCTCACAATCCACAAGAGAAGCTGAAGGTCACAGAAGAAAGTGTGGAATGCATTTTCCAGCAGGAAAGTGAAATATGAACGTGTCTAAAGGTCACTTCAAGGTTAACAATTAAGAACTTACAATAATTAAAACCTGACAAAGTCAGAGGTACAAATGAGAGCTATCCCACAGAAAGCAACTCAGTATTGAAGACAAAACACCAACCATTTCTAATAGGGAAGGATTAAAGTCATGTTAATAATATTTAAAGACTTCTTTCCCTCAGATTAAAGATGGGTGTGCCTGTAATTCTGGAGCAATTTTCTGGTGGGAAGACAAGAGCTGGAAAGTAACTACAGCTGTGTAACAGACCAGACTATGCTAAAATACTGATTTCTATAGAAAATTAAAAGGAAAAAAAAACAAATAAAAGAGAAAAATGAAAAGAAAAATTTAAAAAAGGTACAAGCTCTTTTATATTAAAGGACTCTAAAGGGAGGGGAAAAGGGGGCATAAAAAAGAAAAGCAGCAAAGAGATTCTGTGCTCTGAGAATTCAATATTTAATTTGATATAGGAGCTTGAAAGAGTTTGATATCAGACCAGTGAGAGTCACTGAGGTATGCAAGGAAAAAGTGATCAAGGCTTAGCAGTTTGCAAACACAAAGGCTAGAAATATGGATTTAAAAGTGAGGAGGGAAATTAATTTGGAATATAAATATTTACTTAGAAAAAGCTACTGGTAAATTCAGAGGGTCCGACAAGGAAGTTAATAGATTTTATGATGACTCAGACATTGATCAGATTTAACACCAGTATATTTAAAGTTTAATGTTCAAATATCTAAACATTGCTTCTCCTCGGCAGCTCTGGTTCAGCAGCCATTTTCTCCTATACTTTTAGTACAGCAACATCAAAAGATGCATTTCTTTAGGGAAGAACTAATTTCAGCAACATTGGCAAGCACCAAGTGCTGATACTGTATTCAACCCCCAAACAGTTCATATCTATAGCTCAGCATGCACATTGGCAATGGCTACGCTATAGAGGTTGCTTTGAAACTTGCACAAAACTGGACCACACTGTCTCTTCTCTTTAATGACTGAATTTAGTTTCCAAATTTGGATATGTTATTCTACAAAAAACACTGAACTCTTATATGGTTTTTAGTCAAAACACCTGTTAAGTACTGCAAAGGAACATCGGAAAATGCTCTGTCTTGAAATTCTGCCTTGTCTTTGTGACATTTGGGCAGCAAGCTTAGGAATTATCCAAGTACTTCACAGACCATGAACTTCACACTTCTGCAGAGCTCTCATGATCTCAATGTTCAAACCACTACAAAAAGATGCTAAACTCAAAAGTTAGTTTTAGCACTCAGAATAATCACAGTTTTGGTTCATTTAAATAAAAGGAGTTACTTAAACTCTTGGAAGTTAAAATTTCTCAGGTACTTTCCTTCCCTCACCTGTCAACCACACTGAGTGCAGAGACCACAATGAATCAATGAGAAAAAGGACAAGCAAAGAGCTGTGATGAAAAAGAAGGAACAAGAAGAGTTTGGGGAACACTGAGAGGAGAATGAAAAATGGCAGCAACAAAGTTAGGAGACACCTGTGAGGAGGAAATACTGAGCAAAAGTCTTGATGTTTGAGCCCAATAAGCACCTCAAATTTAAAATTATTTCATTTCACTTGTTGCACCAAGGACCACCTGAATCTTTTAGATGACATGGGCACTAAGTGTCTGCACAAAATATAAGTTATTTTATAAAGCCTGAAAACACCTGCTAGAAAAAGGGTGTATTTTCACACACATATACAGATGAATAGATGTCTTTATTCACTCATATTTCATATAAATACAAAAATACATGCATTTCTATATGTACAAAGATATATGTGTATCTATGTATAAATATGAACATGTGTGGGCATGTAAACACACATACATACAACACCTAATAAAAAAACAGTTTAGGAAAAATTCTGTATGTGTCTTGAATGATCATTTAAAATTTGTCCCTTGCAAAGTAACCCCATCTCACAGGAAATACATGAAAATGAAATACAGCTGGTTTGGAGAAGGAAAGAGCTCTTACCTGCTTCACCACTGTCACCGTGCCAGGTGCCATGGTAACGACAGAAGCGACTGCAGTGGCATCGTGGGATTCTGAACCCAACTCAATGATCTGCTGCAGGATGTTTACAGCTGTTGGATCCAGTCTTTCACCTTATCAGAAAGACAGCAGCCATTAGATCATCACAGGAAAACAGTTCTAAGGCTATGTGAATCTCAGTAGTACAGCCCTGACTCACAGCGCTGTTGGTGCATTTCAAAAAGCTCAATAATGTGACACTTTAATAACAGATCTATGGCAGGGAAGTATTCACAAAACAAATCTGCCCAGGGAACACATGAATCAGCAAGTGAAGCCATACTGATCATTTCTATGCCTGTTTGAAAGAGATCTAAAAGAATACATTGAATAAAGGAATAAAATCCACAACTCATAGCAATAACTGTAAATTAGGAAGCTGCAAGACTTTACAAATCCAAATGTGTATTTACCAGACATTTGGCTTAAACAGAACCTACCTGTACACCTATAGCCATAACAGCTACTTGGTATTTTAGAAACCTGTGTTTACCATCTGCCTGGTCCTCTCCAATACCCCTGAACCTAAAAGAAATAGTTTTATCACTAACGTGCTGAAAGGAAAAGTTAATTTCCTGGGAAAGCTCATACTTTATCATTTTATAAACACTGGATCAGAACATGTCTGTCCTTTTGAAAAAATTCTCCAATGTGTGTAGCCCTGCCAAAGGAAAGGGATGTTTACAAAAAAACCCCAAAAAACATTGACAGTTGTACTCTCACTTCTCATAAAGTGTGAAAGACTTGAATGCAGAGAAATGGTTTTTGTTATGCAGGAATACAAATTCCCACCAAGGGCCCACCATCCCCACATGCTCAGTGTCAGCATGAGAGAGTTGTCACACAGGGAAAGAAACTGTCAGGGTCATGTAAAACTGCCTTATATTTGCTTTAATCTCTGTTAGAGACAGAAAAGAGACAGTAAACAGAATAAATCTGATTTCTTAACTTTAATTCTTTCAAACTGAAGTTGATACTGTGATAGTAGTCTAGGGCAGATAATTTCAAAAGAAAGTAGTCATACTTTGTTATTTACGTAAGTGTATCTGAGTACTGAAAAACGTTTGCTTGCTTTGGGTTTTTTTCACTATAATTCTGCCTTTAGACAAGTTTCTAGTGTTTTCATACTAAGAGGGAATATGCTGGAAGAGTATCTGAAGTCGGATGCTCTAAAAAGAAAATTACTCAGAAAGTATAGCCTCATGCTTAAAATAAAAACTGCTATGCACAGTACATTCCATGACAATGTTTGTTTTAATTTGGATATATTAAAGTTTAAGGAAAGTTCTCAAGAAGTTATCACTTATTCAGAATTTCCACTCATTAAAATAATATACAGAAATTGGCAGTAATATAATTTAATTGCAACATGCTTGGAAAAATCCAGAAAAAGCACGAGTTTTTGGCATTTATCTGTATTGTGAACTATAAAGACCACAATGCAAACAATTTTAAAATGCTGTCTTCTGATAACCAGGGCATTTATTTATATGTATTAAAAAAACCCATATGAACACCTACTCCAGCCTCTGGTGTTTTAACAGTCTCAGAAATCTGGGCATTTTTCCTTTCCTTCCAGTTTTTGTTATTTCCCACTTATCAATCATTATCTAATCCTCCTCCTTTCCTCCTCAACCTGAAACAGAGTAGCTCACTTGGTTCTGTGTACCATCGAAATTGAGATTGTTAGTGCTGTCTTGGGAATGTGGTAAATGAACAATTCCACCATGCCACTCCTGCAGTCCTGCTGACTAAAGCTGGAGAGGGAGAAAAATAATAGCCAGAGAATTGCCATTAGATACACACCATCTACTCGGCCAAGATAGCTGATTTCACAGTATATTTAATAATATACGCAGGAAATTCCACACAGCTAACAATAAAGTGCAAAATAGGCAGTGATAAGTATTGATGACTTTAGGGTATAGAAATTCATAATGAGTTATAATTTCTCATTTATGCTCAGAGAAAATATAACCCCCCAGAAGTAAGTTCTGGATGACTAACAGTTTTTAATATGAGATCACAGGAGATCATATATTGCCCAGTATACTAAAAAAAAATAGATACTTATGAAAAAAAGGTGTATTTGTGTTCCAGCCCAGAAGAAGGTAACTTACTGTTCTCCGAAGTGTATCTAAGGTTCTGTAATGCAGCTACAGCAGCCTGAGTGCCTTGGACATCTTCTGCAGCCTCTGTGATATGGAGATACTGAGTGGATGCTTCTTCGGAAACTTCTGCAGTTAACTTGGAAACAAAACCCAGCCAAGGCATGAACAATCCCATTTCAGTGATTTAAACAACAATAAGGAATGAGTTTGGACAACAAATATTGTAACAAGAGCTCTACCAGGTGAAACAGAATTCAGGAAGAATATTACATGGGAGTTGGGATATCACCCTACATCTTCTCTCTATATTCTACTTCAAAAGTTGTTTTAAGGATGCTAAATTATCCTGACCTTATTTTTGTTGCACAGTTATTTTAGAACTAACAACAGACTTCTACTCCATCAGGGTTTAGCAAAGACCTTTTGAGCAAAATGAATTCATAATGTCGATCTGCTACAAGACCTCAGAAGTTTAAAAATGGCATTTTGTTTCACAGAAGTTATCCTTTCCATAAACTATGTTTGTTTTTTCTTTTTAAGACAAGCTGTCAGTATACATATTCCGGCTCTGATGGGACTCTATAGCCACTTCAGCAACAGAAGCATTCTTGCATCCAGGATGTTCTCTTATTTTTTCAGCTTTGGGCATCTACTGGGAAAGCGCACAGAGAATCAGCTGGAACGCGGACACTAAAGGGCTACAATTTAAAGTGCTTGTCTTTCTTCTTTGAACAGCTGTCCAAATAGAACCTACTCCAGTATTTTTCAAGGACTGAGCCTTCTGTGTGTGGATACTCAATAACAGCTAGCCAAGAGCTGCAGGTCAGCTCTTCCAAATCAGACAAAAGGTTTGTGATGGGGGCCAGACTGAAACTCAGCAGAAGAGGTTTTAAACTGTAGGGGTCAGCCAACTGCATTTGACTCCTGACTTTTTCCTCTCACTGGACCTCCACATTACCCTTCTCAGGCAGTGGAAGACACTCAGCTGGCCTACCATAATTTTTTAATAAAAGTGTCTAAATCTTTGACAAGTTTTTGTATCTGCAGGATTGAAGCTGAAAGCAGACAACACATAGAAGACTTATTCTGCATAATATTATTATTTTTTCAGCTGATCAATTAACAAATTCAGTTTTCTAGATGACAGCCTTCACTGGACCAAGACACCAGCTTTTTTCACTAATTCAATAAAAGTCTGCAGCTTTGCTCATCTTACAGTTAACACTGTGAATATTCAGCATATTAGAAAATGCAGGAAGTTTTTTCAATTTCACATTTTTTGCTAAGCTTTCAGCCTTTCTGCTGCATAGACAGCTAGAATCCTAAAATGCAAAAATAAGCATTTACAAGGTTGTTAACCCTTCCATATACTAAAATTTAACAGATATAGCAACAAAGCAAACGACAGACATAGCAAACAAAGATAAGATCCCATGACCTTCTGATCTTATATAAAGTCAGAACCACATTTTTGTATACCACTTATTTTTATCCTTACTTTTCTCCCCAGAATTTTAAAAAAATCATAGGGTCAAAGCCATGGTAACTTTGCTTTACCTCCCATTTGGTCTCCCCATCATTTTCCACTAACTTCATTCCATGCTTGTTTTTAAGATGTCTGTTGAACTCCCATTTGGTACCATACACAAAGCTACAGACAGGACACTTAATGCCACCTACAAGGAAACACAAATAAATTCTTCGAGTTATTTTCATATAAATTCTTTTTCAAGGCACTAACAACTGGTTTAATTTGACCCCATCTCAATCAAGCCATGTAACTGTGAAATGCTTTCCTTTAACCATTTGTCCAACATGAAAAATGTTAATATTTAACATACACGAGTGGAATATTTTAATAGGTTTTTTTAAAAAAATTATCTTCTCTAAGACAGCTGTTCTAGTTTTCTTGAGTTTCAAACAAACATTGGGGTTTTTTTTTTACATTAGCAAAGTAAACGAGGAAAAGTTAACAGTGAAGTTATCCTCTTCACCCAGATATCTTTGCTGTTGACAGTTTTATGTTGACAGGTAAATTGTAAATAAAGTTTTCAGTCTACAAAATGATGCATAACATGAAGTTAGCACAGTGTTCACTGTGTGAGTGTGCAGCATTACAGGTAAAAAACAGCATGATGAAATAATGAGAATCCAATTTTCTACACTAGATTAAACAGCTTTTACTTCTTTTTCTTATGAAAGTCATTTGGTCAAATGTCAGATCTTAGCTGCTTGTAATTATGCAAATAAGTATTTCTCTTTTTTCCCCTCTATTGACTAAAGAGAACAAGAATAACCTGCACGTGATAAATTGTTGCATTAGATGACCAGAACTCACTCTAATGAACAAATCTAATGGCTGGGGAAGAGCCTTGTGCCACTGCAGGAACTGTGCTGCCACACGGCTGACTCCACATTATCATGGCAAATGATGATTCCTACTCCTCGTGTTTAAATGCCTCAAACAGACTCACAGAAGCTGGTTATGAGCCAAGACCTGGTTGCACAGTCTTTTATGAACAAGGTGATTAGAAAAAATACCACATTTTACATTAACAGAAACCTACCACATAGTATCCTAGAAGGTGAAAAGAAATAAGCTTTTTATTTTGATAGAACAGAATATAACCACACCCAATCTCTAGGGTATTTCACTGACACTTATTGTTGCTATACTAACTCCCCCTCTTTGCTAAGTCTTCACCAAACTTTCTGTTAGAGCAGATTCTCAATATTCCATCTCTAAACAAAACTGAAACAGTTTTGCTATTAAGTGAAACTCAGAAAGTTCAGTTTAGAACAATGATATTATCAGTTACAGAAAATGAAATTACTCATTAATTTCACACCAATCTGTAATATTAGGAAAAACCCACTGCTGTAAAACAGTGAACACTTTCCTGCATCACTTTGATATTGAAACTATTATAAGAACATACCAGGCAAATTAAATCTGTACTTTTGTCATGACTTTAATTAAGTAACAAGTAATAGAAGCATAGACTTAAACCGGTAATATATAACTCCATATCAGTGACTTGATATGAAAGCTCAGAAAAACTAATATCTACATAATTCTTTAAAATAATGGGTAACATACAGAGAAACTCAATGAATTACACACCTTTACTACTTTCAATAACAAAACTGACGTTCGTAACAAAATACTGTAGGCAGATCTTATTTAACTCCACAACCTTCCTCCACTGACATGTGCTCTCCAATTGATTTATTGGCCTAAAGTCTCCGTAAGACAAGTATTATTTTTGTCCAAAGAAAGCACGTGATGACAGCTGTGTAACAGAACACTGAGGCCACAACTGGATCCTCACGTATGTCCTGCACAAGTCACTGCACAAATACAAATGAAAATCTCTCTCTCAGGTACATAAACAGTATGTTTATAGGTGGGAGGGAGTATCAGTGAGGAGAAAAGAAAAACTGAGGAAAAATTTTATGTGACTTGCCCAGCACAAAGCAAATAAAACTAAAAAATAAGCTATCAAATGAGCACATAAGGCAGGGCCTTGCAGAAAAACTAACGGGTAATGCCTAATACTCTTGCCCCCTTTACAGAATATATCAAATTCTTATGCTATTTATTTTCCTTTATTACTTTATAATACTAAAACAAATGTCAGACCATAGACTTCTACTTAAACAAAGAAACCCACACACACATGCTCAAAATCCCAAGCATTTCTCTGATGCTGGGTGATTCCAATTTCTAACACAAGCCCAAAAATTAAATACTGCTGTCTATCCTTGGCAATGCAGTTGCTCAGATGAACACAGTCCCTCTTCTATTAATCATTCATTTATTTATAAGCTCATTTGAGGAATCTTGAGTACAGTCCAGCAGTCTACATTCTTATAAATATTTCCAATTAAGATTATTTTCAGTGCCTGCAATGCAGTCAAAAAACCAATTGAGAATAGAGGAGATGAGCAAGTGTGAGGCAATTCACTCTGGACTCAGTGGGTAACTCAGAACAAGCAGAATACAATACAAATAGATATAGACAGCCTTTATTAGATATTAATCTTTGTTGCTTTCTCCTCTCAATTTCTTTCCAAACCTTTTTGCCTGCTGGTACTCTCTCCTTTTCCTTTTCATCTATACTCCTTTCATTTCAAAGGATTTGTTCAATATCAGGTCTGAAAGGTCTTCTTCCCTTGTATGAATACATGAATAATTTTCCAAAATTGCTTTTCAGATCTATGAATACAGTAAACTGAAACTAAATAGAAGCCAGTCAGACAGCAAGGTGCAACTTCTGGCGCAAACAACTCCGAAAAACACAGAATTATCAGAAGGTTTGGGTTGGAAGGGACCTTAAAGATGATCTTGTTCCAACCCCCTGCCAGCTGGCAGGGACACCTTCCACAAGAACAGGTTGCTCAGGGCCCCATCCAAGCTGGCCTTGAATGCACCCAGGGATGGGGCAGCCACAATTTCTCTGAGTAACTCGTTCCAGTACCTCCCATAAAGAATTTCTTCGTAACACCTAATACCTTGTATGACACCCAGGTGTCATAAATGACAAATATGAATTACTTGCCATACTGCATAATGTGCCCACAGTAATCTGTCTGTGCTGTGTGAACCAAATACAGAAGATCTGCTGACTTCCAAACTGGGAAAACTTTTGTTAACTTCAACTGGATTCATGTTTTTTACCTCCAAATGCAAAAATCTCCCACAAGGAACAATTTTTTTCCCCAGTGAGATATCAAAACACTAAGATAAACTGATGTTTCTACAGCACGATAAGAAATCTCTGGTCTTATTTGGAGCCCAGGTGCAAGATCCATCTGATGTATCACAGAGCAGGAAATTGAGTTGGCAAAGGAAGCTGCATGTGGGGAAATTACACCTATTAACATGGCTTTCTTCACTGCAGAGCCCTGATAGAAACATTGCCTTCATAGCTCCTGCATGGATCTGATGCCACATTACTGCTCTAAAATGCCTGACTTTTCCACAGGTCATGTGAGAACAGGCTCAGCACTACTGGGAACACAGGAAATATAAATGCTGTGCAGGGAAGGGAAGAGAAAGGATGCAAAGTCAGAGATGGAAAGAACAGAATTGGCTCTTCCAGTTGGAAGAGATCTACAAGGACCATCAGTCCAATTGCCTGACCAATTCAGGGATGAGCAAAAGTTAAAGCTGTTGTTAAGAGCATCGCCCAAATGTCTATTAAACACTGACATCTTTGGGGCATTGATCACCTCCGTGGAAAGCCTGTTATAGTGTTAGATCAACTTCTCTATAGAGAAATGCTTCCTAATGCCCAGTCTAAACCTCACAGAAAAGGTTTTGAACCTTTGAACCTTTTGAACCAATGTGTCCTGTCATGGATCCCAGGGAGAAGAGCTCAGCATCTCCCTCTCCCCCTCTTCAGGAAGCTGTTAGGGAGCAATGAGATCTCCCCTCAGCCTCCTCTTCCCCAAACCAGACAAGTCCAGAGCCCTCAGGTGCTCCTCACAGGACATGACTTCCAGCCCTCTCACCAGCTTTGTTTCACTCTGGATAAAGTCATGAACCTTACATCCTCACCTGGTGGGTCCCAGCCCCGTGCTCAGGGCTCCAACGCTGAGCACAGTGGGATAATCCTCATTTTTCCTGGCTGCTCATGTTGTGTTTAATGCACGCCAGGGCTCACTGCTGGCTCCTGGTGAGCTGATCCACCTGCAGGGCTGATCTTCAGCCTCTGCTCTCCCCATTCAGACCTGTGCCAGACATCACTCCATCCTAGGGGCAGAATCTGGCATCTGAACTTGTTAAATTTTGTCCTGCTAATCACTGTCCAATGTTCCAATGTGGTTGAAAAAGGATATCCACCCCAGGAAAACTCAAAGTGTCTTCTCTCTCATCTCACTCTAATGTCCCCATTTTAAGGCTACCCTTGCATCTCAACAACTTTACAGTTCTTTTTTTTCACGGGAAAAGAATTCTTTTCAGAAGTGCATTTATCTGGCTCCCAAAGGGAAAGGAAAGCCTAATCAGCATATGAATAATTTTATTTGTTCAAAACATTGCAAGAATGATCCCTAATTTATACTAAGAGAATTCATTCTCTGATATCTATTCCTAAGAGTGGCTACAGACAAATAATTCCTTGCAGTGCTCAGATATTTGGAAAGTTAAACAAAGCTCCCCATAGTGCACAGTTCTTCCTTCATCTGGGTGACTGCAAAAGAGAGGCTCTGAACACTGACCAAGTAAAACAACTGCAGGTTCCCCATTTACTTGCACTGTCTGTGGAAATAATTGTAAAATTATACTGCATATTCCTACCTGAAATGCATAGTTATTTACTTTTAAAATTATTTGGGTTTTTTCTTTTGACAAAAGGAAACGTTATATAAAAATAACACAGGCCCAGATTACCTATTGCACTTATACATTTTGCCCTTACAGAGCAAGTTTAAAGGGAGAGTCTCAGATTGAGTTATCTTTCTCTGTGTCATGATTTCAGTATTTTAACATGAATTAATGCCTTCCATAGATAAATGGTATGTGTTAGATGAATAATTTGGAAATAGCATTTAGAAATAATGTAACCTTAGAAGATTTATATTTAATTCATTATCTAATACAACGGCATTATTTTGGTCTGTATTCCTCTTCAATGAAATCAGAAATTGAAGATTCCAAAACATATTACGAAACTGTTGGAAGCTTCTACTAAGAAATAGGGAAAATACTGTCTAAAATTATGAGTAACAAAGAAGGAAACCTAATTTTACCAAGAAATAAAATATTTTCAACACCATTTAATATTTAATTTGGCTTTCTTCTTGCTCAATATTCCTCACACCAGGCACTAGAACTGAAGGAGCCTTACACCCAAAAATGTATCTGACTGCATAATCAGTTGTTTGCTTTGGTTCATCTACCCAGTGTGTAACACCAAAACTACTTATGGGAGTCAGACAAGTCTTAAAATTAGATTGTTAACATTTCTGTTATACTACTAATAAATTCTTGGCTTAGTCACACAGACAAGGTGTGCCTCCTTTGCCCATGAACAAGATTCTGTGCATAGCAATTCATAACCTGTTTTACCTGTACTCTCTTTTTACCCCAGATTTTTCCATGGGGGGGAATAATTTGCTGTCATTTACTCTTCAGTCCCTTTCCTCATGTTTGCTCTGTCTTACCTCGAGTTCAACCTTGCAGAATTGTCACAGAAATTTATCAACAGAATGGTAGAAATTTATCATTCATTTCAACAGACAGTGATACTTTACTTACAAAGAGAGACAAACAACTGCAAATGATAAATGTATGCAACAACAAACAGCACAGGCAAGGTCAAACAAAACTTTGGTTCACACACTCTTAAAAACCAGTAACAGAGAACACTGAATGAAGGGTAAAAGGTGGCCATTTCAGAATTACTAAAAAGGAATAATTATTTATTGTATAACACCCAATAAACTGAGGAACACATACTGCACAAAAGCTTATCTTTGCACCAAGTTTGCTTCAGCAAAAAAAAAACAACCAAAAACCCAATATTACAGGGTGGAGATTTACCTTGTTGGATAAGGGCTTCAGCTGCAGGCTCCCCAGACCCTACATTTACATACTCTTCATTTGGATGTTTCCTGTTGTAATGCCTCTTCAGGGAACCAGATATATTGCAGGAATAGTGGCAGTGTGCACAGCGGAAGGGCTAAGAGCAAAAAGGAGAATGTTGGACTGTATTTTCTCACCTCTTCAAGATACAGGTCTAAGCTGCAATGTTTTGATCTCAAGAAACCATGTTCATTTCTGGCTTAGGCACCTTTCAAGGAGACCCTCCAAAATTCAACATAAATGGAAGTTGTAACTAGGCATTGTCTAAATTTAGCACTTTTTATTATGTGCAAGACAACAAATATTCTCAACATTATAAGATTGTTACCCAGATTTTGTAATTCAGTAAATTGTGAGTTTTCATAATTGATGATAACAGGTCTGACAACGTGGAGATTTTCTACTATGAAATGACTCAGCTGCTGTGAGCTTTGGTCTGAAAAAGGGGAACAAGACAACCAAAATAACTGAAGGTGCAACATGATTGTACACCCAATCTAATTTAAAATTTCTCTTTTTCCTTTCCTTTCCCTGGCATTTGCATTCCCCTGAGAATTTGGTGAGCTAATTTTGGCGATTAAATTGAATTAATTAATTTTTTAAGAACACATGTCTGTCTTCAACTGTCAGGGAGACAAATTCCTGAAAAAAACAATTTAGGAAAACAAACATTTGACCCTAAAGTCAACCTTTGAGAAGAACTTTCTGACTGAGATATATCACAGTTATAGGAAGCGCGACACAACCATTAGGTCCTGGAAAAGCATTCAGACACTGACGAAAGTCCTCAGGGAAAAGTCAGGTACCTCAAAATGGGATGCAAAATGTTTCATGCACAGCAGGCCCACCCAAAGCTGCTCGGCAGAAAATGGTTGGTACAGAAATGTTCATCTAGGAGCTGAATTTAAAGCAGGGAAATGTCTGCAGTCAGGGTACCTTGATTAGAACACTCTCCTAAGCTCATGATCTTCCTTCAGGCTCCGAATAGCAAGAATAAGGGAGAAAAGTGATATTCAGACTCCCTTCAGACGGTAGTGTAACATTAAGCTACTCAGTTTTTCAGAGATGGGTACTCTCTTTTTCTATTGCTGAAACTGCCATTTTTGAAAGAAAATAATCCAGACAGACTGCTGTGCTCTTGTACCACTCTCTTGTGCAAGTCGTGTATGTTACCTGACAGCAGGACTGCAAATTCATGGAGCTGGGAAATATGATGGATTAAAGGAGCATTAGGTCATGTAAGCAGTGACATTTCTCTGAGTCTGATAAGCATGCAAACAACTCTCCTAGAAGGAGGCAAACAGCTTTTGAACTCCTTTTAACAAATACTCCTTATTAACTTAATCCAGTGTTCAGTTCTCTTGACAATGTCTTGAGCTGCCACACTCATGTGCAGACAGGTCCTGAGGTCAGAACCAGCTGCATTTCAATAACTGCACTGTGAATACATTCATCACTTTAGCCATCAAAAAAGGAAAATTATGTATTTTCATTTACAAAAAATCCTTAAAAAAATGTAAATCT
The DNA here is from genome assembly GCA_036630365.1 of Acanthiza pusilla. NCBI lineage: Eukaryota > Metazoa > Chordata > Aves > Passeriformes > Acanthizidae > Acanthiza > Acanthiza pusilla. Next base: position 91,308,826 of record JAXCHO010000034.1, read on the forward strand.
GGAACAAAACCACATACTTATGAAAGAAGAATGATTTGTTCAAAGTGTATCATCTCTTTAGATGACTTGTTTCATTCTCTTAAATATCTTGTCGTGCAAAACTTAAACCATCATTGAAAAGACTGCTTTCCTCTCTTGCTTTATGGTACTTGTTAAAAATGCCTGCAGTGTACTCTTTATAGAAGTAAAATGATCTGTTAGATATAAAAGATGTTGCATATGAAAATAGTATGATGTTTTCAATAAGAAATATGCTCATTGTCAAGATAAAGCCTCACATTAAAATAAACATTTTCATAAATACAAAACACTATCTTTTCTGGAAAAGAAACTTGTATAATTCCTATTTACTGAATATAACATTTCACAATACATTACATTAAGACCTATCATGCTGGGAAACAATGTGAAATTTAGAAATAAAACCACACTACCATTTACTAAAATAAACTGTATCTCTAATCTGAATACTTCATAGAAACGTTACCAATTTTCAAAACTCTTTCCAATGCATGTTTCAGATAAATGGAGTGTTTTAAAATTAATTCTCTTCAATTTTCTTCAAGTATATGAACCCATCTATAGTCCAACAGACTGGCAAACTTCAGGGAAAATTAAGGTGGGCAATGAACAGTGATATAAGGGATTTGGTTTCATACCTCCCTAGGACATTTTAAGGTACACATTAGATTCACTCTCTCAAGGACTGAATCAAACCCAATAAATTTGCTTCATATTGCAACATACAGGTATTTTTGTCAACTAAATATACTAATTACAGATAGGGTTATTATGTTCTTGACCAATCTCCAAAGTCTGAACACTAAGTTAAAATTTCGGAAATATTAAAATGTTAATATACCACTAATTGTCATCAAACAGGAAAATGTACCCATTTTAATAATGTTGTCTAAAGTTCTGTGTATTTCTTAATAACTTTAAGTATTATTTAAATAAGCATAATTTAAATGTTTTCTTACCTTGAAAGAGACGTGCTGTTCCATATGACGTAGGAGCTGTGGTTTCTGGGCAGCTGTATAGTCACACACTGTGCATTTAAACTGCTTTCCTGAAATGGGAATAGGAAATGGAATATTTTTTTTCTATTTAAGTTCAGAAAAATACCAATTTTATTTCCTCACAAAGATAAATTCCTAAATGCTAGGAATAAACAATGAACAATATGAGAAGTCTGGTGATTGCTCTGCAAAATTTTGGTTAAATAGAGCTAAAAGCTGAGTAAGGGAGGAAAAAAGGCTCGAGTATGATCTTTAAATTATAAGCATTAAATGCTCTAGATTCTCCTGGGATAGTCACTCGGGAAAGAAGAAGAAGAAGAATTGTTATAGTGCACCCTCAATGGAAGAAGGAAATCCATTATTTACAGCTGCAGGCACAGCTACTTTGCTATTTGTAAAGCACACTTAGAAATCCTTAAAACACCGATGTTTGATCATGTTCACATGGTTTTACTCATTTCTGTCCCAAGCCCTAAATTGCTATGATTCAAACACATTTTCCCTTCAAAGAACTCTCTCTCACTAATCTATTTTTTCCCTTGTAATTTAAATGAATGCAATTTCCTTCCTTTTATTCTCTGGGTTTCATATTCCCTTTCTCCTTACTTTGCCTCTAAGATTCTATCAGTCCTGCTACCTCCAGCCAAATTACAAGGTGTATTAAACACCGAGGGACTTCATTCCTGAATTAAATGTGCATGGCTGGCAAATTGTATTTGGCTGATGTGGAATAAGGATATGCTAAAAACTACTCTGAAGGCAAAAGAACCAAAGGTAAAGTAGAAGTAAAATAGAGAATATTCTGTATTATCACAAAGATATGGGGTTTCTTTAGATTCTGGATCCTGATGAAAAAAGTTACAAGCATTTTATACTAAGTGTGAAAGTTTATATAAAACATGGCTAAGAAGAACCTTCTGGTATCTAAATAAAATAATGAAAAACAGGCTTTCTGGTTTATTTCTAATCACAAACAGTAATGACCCTGGATTACAGAATTGCTTTCTATCAAGCCACTCTTGAGAAGTCTGTCTTCTGGAGAAGAATAAAACAGACAGAAAACTACTTTATATTCCACTGCTTAAATTGACCTTGCAGGGCTCTGATATTTGAACAAAAATTGCTTGGATTCATAAGCCAGGAAGGCAAGACTCATAAACAGTGAAGCAGCTTTCAAATTCACTTATTTGTGAAATAACTGAAGAACACTAGATGTGTGCTAGTAAGCACTTTTGCAGTGCTGTCACTATAGGAAGGGAACCTGGGCACACAGAAACTGCCACTCGAGGCTGAAAGTCCCCTGACAAACCACACACCACATTCCTGGTGACAAACTGACAAATGTACTTTTTTTTTTTCTCTTTTTCTTTTTTCTTTTTTTTTTTTTTTTTAACATACAAGTGTTTGAAATGCATGAGAAGTTTATTGGGGTGGACTCAGTGAGGAAAATTACTTAAGACTCCACAGACAGTGAGATCCTGTTTCCACTGGAGCCAATGGCAAAACTCATCTTCCAAAGGTATGGAGAATTTCCTGGAACAGTTTTGGAAGTGTGAAAAGGAAGGCAAAACAGTCTAAGTCTTGGATTTATCTGTACCAGTCAAAAATGGAATTTCATGAAAAAGGAACACGAGTCATAGAATGGTTTGGGTTTGAAGGGACCTTATAAGTCAGGTTGTTCCAAACCCCTTGTGATAGGCTGGGACAACTTCCACTAGAAGTCACTGCAGTTATTCCAGAAGATGAGGAGTTTGAAGAAGGCTCCTGGTAATAAAAATACCTCTAGAGCCAAGCTGTCAGCCTGACCTAGCAGTAATTTTTAAGAGAACATAGCTCCTCACAAAGATTTAAGTGTTCAAAGCTAATTTCACACTTTTAAGACCAATCCAGACATGGCTAGATCCTGCTCAACTATAGTGCTATTCTTAACAACACCAAATTTCAAAGCAGACTCAGATAAACTGCAATAATTACTTACACACATAGATTTTGTCCAAGAAATATAACTAATTCACAGGTGGAAACAAATTCGACTTTCATTGCTGAATTTCACTATTTGATTATGCCAGACGGTGAAAACAAAACAGAAAGGTTTTGAAATTAAACCTCATGTAATGATTTTATTTACAGGACCACAGAAGTTTTTCTTTATAGACTCATCGTGCTTGAAATTTCCTTTTCATTCAAATATAACAATCTGCCTCATCCTAGCCAGGCATCAGCTGAGGATTGCATTTGGTAAGTAAAATCTTGATTCTTGCATATGAAGTTTAGATGTATGTGCCACACTTACTTGTTATTGACCAAGTTATTTCAAAATACTGGAAAGTACTGGAAAGTGATTTACTAACTCATAGTATTTCTGCAGTAACTTTGGTAATAAAACAATAACTATAATCTTCCCAGAACATGTATCACATTGATGTAAAAGGGATTGTCTCTTTCACTTGAACACACACACACACACACACACACACACACACAAGCATTAATAAATATCTCTGACACAAACTTCAAATATATTCTAAAAATGTTACAGAGCATTGTGTGCTTTCTGTGAAGACGCATTTTTTAAAAAAAAGGAACGTTAATGAATTGTCTATAAAAAGTGGAATGAGGCTTCACACAGTTGCACAAGTGACAAAGATCAAGCTACTAAGTCATAACGAAAGTTTGTACAACTTATCCTGCTAAATAATTTACTTCAAGTTGACAACCACAGGTTAATAAAGTATTGTGCTCTAAATTTTGATACAAAATGGGATACTTTTCTGGATGCACATCTTGCTTTTTTCAGTTAACATCCCAGAAATATTAAAATTGCAAAGCAAATGATGTGCTGCATGTGAGACTGCAGAGAGTAAGTGCCCAGGTTTGCCACTGCCTTGTGTCTATTGGACCACTGGATTTGGCATCAGGATCCTAACAATATTCTCACAGAATAAAGCAGTAAGGGACTTAACCACAGAACTACTGGCATTCTCAAATTTCTATTGAGATCAACAATTTTCTGTAAGAAGATGAAGATTTTAGAAAAATCTAGTATTTCAGAGACAGCTGTTTTTCACAGAAATCAATTTTACGAAGTTTTGAATTACTTCCCAAATGGTGTCTCCTGGGAATAAATAAAATCTGTAAATCACACTTACGTGTTCAACTGAAAAACATTTGTTAATAAGACCTGTAGTACAGCCAGTATGTATTGTCCTAAAATAGATTTAATAAACATGCACTTACCATCAGCAGTATGAAGGAGTTTATGGCTCTTCAAAGTGCCTTTAGATTTGAACTTTTTCCCACACATATCACAAAGGTGCGTTTTCTCTGTGCTGTGACGATTCATGTGGGCTTTCAAGTTGCTCTTGCTGCGAGTGGCATACTCACAGAGGGAACATTTGAAGGGTTTGACACCTAAACATGAAAAAATATACCATGAAAAAAACAGGCTGTGCCTTTCCATGAGAGGGTGGACATTTGCTAGAAATAAATTTCACATCATGTGAGCAACACGAATGAAGAGTAGCACTTAAAAATTCGGATCTCTACAACTAGCAAATTTCATCTGTAGCTTCCGTGTAAATGATGCCAAGCTCAAGAAAGCAACACTTGACTTGCTAAGAGAAAGGAGGAGCTCTTTTAGAATTGAATATTGCCCTACTGAAGGGTACTGGGCAATACTCAGGTACTGAGATTAACCAGGCAAATACTGATATTTGGGCCTTGCTATGTCTATCGTCCATTTAGACGTAAAATCCAGACTGCCTATGCTGATGCCTAGCTGGTGTACACATCTCTCTCTAAAAGTCTTCAGATAACTACCATTCTCTGCTCACTACAACCAACAATGAAGAAACCTGGTGAAAGGAGGACTGCTTCATTAGGTAGTTAAAATGAAAGCAGAAGTTTAATGTGCAAAGCTGTGTTTTATTGTTAATTACTGTCAGATTTGCTAATGGTTCAGGCAGATACAGTCACTTAGAACTCCACTTCCCTCAAACTGTCCAAAGGACGTAGAGAGATACCCAGTGTGTCATCTAACAGAAGGTCTATAATGACAAAGTAAATCCTTAAAAGAAAAGCTGAATAAATCTGAACTGGCAGAGCAGTTCAACAGTTCCATGAGGGTCTGCACATTTTCGATTGATACTCCTGACCCTAAAACTAGATTTACAAGCATGAGGAATTACAGTCTGCTTTAGGCAGACTTGATTGCACACTTTGATTTGGGAATAATTTTCTATTCACCTCTTTCTCCTGCTAGTTAGATAACATGGGTTGCCAGCTTTCTTGTCAGAATAAAAGAACTCTGCTTATGGAATACACAAGGAATTTCTCAAACCTACATTCTGCCTTACCTAAACTCCTTAATGGAGTGAGTGCCACTGGAGATGATCCCTGCTATGGCACACAGGCAGGAAAGCTCAGCTAGAGCATTCAAACAAATATGCTGAACTAGCTATATGGGAACACTTTGAAAACAAGACACCAATTTGAAAGCACCAAATCCATAATCCCCTTTATGCAGAGGGATGCCTGAAGAACCCAAAAGCATAGGCCATTTGTTCCATAGACCATTAACGTGACTAAAGACCATGTATGTGGTCTTCAACCTAGTCTAAAAACACACAGACTGGGCAGACACAAGATTTTGCTGCCTAAAGATTTTAAATTCAAGGCATTTTTAACCCATGTGCTGCTTTATTACTGGAATTTCTCCTTAAGAAAAGTAATAAATATGGTGAGCATTATCTTATGGGATTTTGATCACTGCCTGTGTCTGTGGCAGCTAGCTGCCATGCTCTGAGTGATTTAATTACAATACTCACAGAATTTATATGTAAACATCAAAGCAACTGGATTTCAATTGGTTTAGCAACAGATTTCCAGACCAAGGATTTTTGGACAAATGTGAAACCAGCAGCAGAGACACATAAGAAGATACAGAAAATCACTTGTTTTAAAATACTGAGCATGTATTTAATTCACTCCTCCTTACTCATATAGAATACTTTATAGATGCTTATGAATGAGTTTTGGAAAAAAATTGCATCAGAATCTTATTAATTTTATAAAACATTTAAGCTGTCTATTGATGTTCTGAGTGTGCAGCTCCATATGTGATCCAGAATCCATTAAACTAATTAATTAGCCTCCAATGTAGCTTAAAGTTTTTCATTTGGGTATAGAAATAAACTCGAATCTGTTTGTTTATGTCAGCAAAGCTTCAGTGGAGTATGAGACTCATTATATTCCCAAAAGCTTAAAACCAGAGTTTTACCTTCATGAGCCCAAATATGACGTTGAAGGTCTGATCCATTCTTCATAAAATAAAAGTCACAGTGGGGACATTTCACAGCTCGTTTCCCAATAAGTCCTTTCAGCTGAACTCTTCTGCCAAGAATCTCAGAAATAGTAGACATTGAAACCTCTGAGAGAAATGCAAAAGGTAGTAAGAACCAGAAGGACATGAGGAAATTCGTTCTGTAATATTGAAGAGCTAGATCCTGATTCAGTCCACCTTTTAAAAAGCTCTATTTCCCCTACTGCCACTGAAAACTGACTTGAGCAAAGAGCACAAGGACCTTTTCTTCCTTTAGGCCTTCTAGGATGCTCTGTCCTTTCTCTCCTGATCTGTGAACTCACTGTCCTCACTGCCTGTTTAAGAAAAAAAAAAAAAGATTAAATATAAGAAAAAATTTGGTTGTGCCACTGACACAAAAGCTCATTTTCTGACTATGAACCTTGCCCATAAACCCATTTGGCACTTTTTCTCCAATATTCTCAAAAGCTTTACTCAAGATTTCACCCCTGATTTCCAGATGTCAAGGATCCAAAGATAATTCACTTCAGCTACATCTATAATGGTCAGAATGCTCATAATCAGGCGCTTGAAAGGAAAAAACAGACTCATGGAATAAATGTGACTGGAAGGGACCTCTAAGGTCTCCTACTCCAAGCAGAGTTAATTCTACAGTTCCAGCTTCAGTTACATCAGATTGCTTGGGGTCATATCCAGTCCTGTTCTGAACACATCCAAGGATGCAGATTCTCCAGCCTCTCTTGGCCCATTCCAGTGTTTGACCACCTTTACAGTCAGAACTGTTTTCCTAGTTCCAATTAGAATCTCCTTGTTTCAGCTCACATCACTGTACAGTTCCAAGAAAAATCTGCCTCTGTCTTCCTTTTAATTAGATTGCTGAAGACTGCAATTAAGATTCCTCTCCTGGCCTTTTCTTATTCAAGCTATAGACACACTCAGTTCTGTGTATTTCCTTCATATGAGATAATGTTTGGGTTGTCACAGTGAAAAAGTTCAAAATAATGAAGTTTAAATTAAAGTGGCCCAGACGCATAATGAAAACATTGCCAGATGCTTTTAAACATAAATCAAATTGCTCAATGCACGACAGATGAATGAAATGCTATCTCCTGACTTACTGTGAGAGTACAACACTCATGCAATCTAAACCTTAAGATATGAAAGCTGGTGATGTATTATGCCCCAAATCTTTTAAATTTGAAAGTTACTGTCTAAAGTTAGATTTTTACCAAAATCACCTTGTCTCCTGATGACCGGTCCCAGAATGGAATAAAAAATCCTGCCTGAACTCATATGCACAGGGAAAACAACCTCAAAAGGGAACTATAAAAGCCCATGAACTGAGCAGAAATAAGTTCTAAAGTACCCAAAAAAGAAAAATACAGCCACAAGTCTAAACCCTCATCTGCCTTTCATGGCTTAGATCCTTCATTCATGACTGCAGGCTAGGATGTCTGCTCAGTGGGGAGCTATGGAAGCTCATGCCTCTCATGTCTCAGAACTATTAAGAAATATATTAAATCAGACAGTGGATGAAAGGCAGATAATTCTGAGAGCTGGGACCAGAACTCAAGACTCCTCCTTCACTGCTGAGTACAAAAATCATTGGGCAATAAAGCCAAGCTCTCTAATCTCTTTGGCTTGAAATACTGCTCTGCCAAAGTCCACGGAGATTTTTGTCTCACTGCCTTCATGGGACCAAAATTCGACTCTGCTGCAAATATAGAAGAGGAAGGAGTACTTTTCGATTTTATACTTTCTACTTGATGAAATAGAAGAGACAAGGCAGGGGGGCATGCTGAATAATACTAAGACAGGAAGGAGAGGGGGAGTTCCAGAAATAACATTTTAATAACAAATATTAAAGTATTTCAGTTCAAATTAATTTTTTATATGTAGTTTTAAAATTCAATTCCTGTTAACAGTAGCCATTTTTTCCTTTCATCTTTACTAATTTTCATTTACATATTTGAAAACAACTGCACTCATGTCACTGCAGTATTTAATAGCATATACTATCAGACCCCTCACATTTATTTGGCTTGCAATTAAGTATGGTGTACAAATAAAGGGTTTCCGCCTGATTACAAGGAGAAAATCCACAGGAAAAAAAAAAAGTGCATTAATTCTCCTCCGTATATTAAAACAGAGCTGTTGCATAACTATTGCATAGGCATATCTTAGGTGTAGTATTTCTTCAATACCACAGACATATATCTAATAAATCTCTATTTTGCCTTTAAGCTCTATTCGCCTGTGATACATGAATGAAAAACGAAGACACAAAATAATAGGCAGTGCAGATTTTCTTTTTAAACCTTACCTCAATCATAACACAGTGTTTAAAAAACCCACTTGGATCAAAAATATTTGCACTATACTTTTTGTAGCGGGATTCAGATACCAAACAAATTGTTCAGAAGTATTTAAATTCATAAGTTTAGTACTTTGGGCCTCCAGAGTTAGTTGGTGTTTCTGGACCTCAGACACTGATAATTCAGCAGTCAGTGGACCAGTGCAGGCTAATTGCAATGTGTAAGGGCACAGTACAGAATGTCCTGCCAGTTCACAAATCCCCTTATTTAGGAAGGTCTCCTATGCTCCCTGGCTGAGGCAGCACGAAGGCTTTGAAGGCACAGTTCTTGAGTTTCAATTTCTATGCTTACTGGTGTAGTATCTCCTGACTACAGTACAGCTCAGAAGCCTTTTCTCATCTCAATTTCCTGCATCAGACATGTCCTCTGACGTAAGATAAGCCCTCCAACCACACTGCTCTGGAGTGGTCTGCAAATAAAGAGGTTTAGTAACTAAAGAGCTGAAGTGGGAGTTAAGTATGAAATTAAAGTGAAGGAAATTGTTTAAAACACGGGTCTAGCACTATCTAGTGGCAGTAGGAAGATAAACTACTGCTTTACCTATTATGCTGTACTTCTGACAAGAAAGACAAGAAAAGGTACATCATTTCAATATGATTTTTTCTTCCCCAAACTCAGTCTGAGCATGGACAGCGTTTTCTTTCTTTGTATCCAATTACATCAGGTGGTAAGTAGCACTGTAGATGAGTTAATGAAAGGGTCACCTCTCCCTCCTCTGAGGAGGAGGAAATTAGGGACACATCAGTTTGGCTCTGCCGAGTTCACATCAGCCAGGTTTAAATCAGTGCCCAGGATTTTGGCACTGAATCCCCAAGATCTGAGAAAAGATTGTTTACTCAGGCACAGCACATTGACTTACCCCATTCACGTTATCTTGTACATGCACTGATAAATCAGGGCACCAGAACGCAAGGCATAAACAGAATTTGGGTCCAGCCAGGCTTGCCAAGCCCCAGATTTCTACAGGCCATAGTCCATCCCAGTCCTGCTGCAGACTCCTGCTGGCCCTGGGGCCACAGCCCAGCCCAGGGCACCTGAGCACACCCAGGGCCAGCTCTGCATTCACATCAGTCACCTACACACAAATAATGAGCACTAAATGCACTCCTGCCAGTTCATGTAAGGCCAGTGGGAATTTTACATCTCCTGGCTTGCTACAGGAGATTTAAATCTACATGAGATCTACATGCCTGATTCCAAACTCCCCAATGCTCAGTTTGAATTCACCTTTTGCCAGATGAAGACAGATTTCTTAGCACAATTATCTGACACACTCCACAACACATACGCTCAAACAGTAACGTTTTTCACTCTAAATCCTAACATCTGCAAAACCAAGGCAATTCTTACTCCACACCAGTTGAATTAGAAATAGACTCTTCTCTTTCTTAGGAATATAATCACATTACACTGCTCATTCTAAACCCTTATCCATTTTTGCAATAGACTGAGAAATTTTCCTTGATTTTTTTCTTACCAGGATGATTTGTCTTGATGTGAGATTTTATAAGTCGATCTTCAGAAAATGACTTTTCACACACAGGACAGGAATAACTCTTTTTATCCTTAAGTGAGAAAGAAAGACATTGCATTATCAGTCTCCTGGTATAATCACTATAGTCATTACTCAGTAATACATGGTTCTCAACAAAGTTATAATTCAAGGTTCAGTTTTTAAGGAAAAAATGAAGGTATTTATAGTGGAATAAGTGAAGGAGAAATATTAAAAGACTCTGAATAAGTGAAGGAGAAATATTAAAAGACTCTAAGCACATCATTAATCCTCATGAATACAGGGCTCCAAGTTACAGCAGATGAGAATATGCACCATAAATGTAAGCATTATCTTCTGACTGACTGTAGAAAATCAAGAGTCGAAAGATCAAGTCACATAATGGAAGAAAATGTATTTGATGTAAGCAGTAATATTTAGGGTTTTTTCTTCCTTTTTTTTTTTTTTTCACAAGTCCACCCTTCTGAATCCTAAGGATCAGATCTTATCCTTCTGAAGACATCCACCACTATGTGGATTGATAAAATTGCCTGAAATTGAGCAGCAGAGTTAACAATGACAGATGCCATTACTTATTCAGTGTCTACATTTCTAACTTCTTTATAAATATTCAGCATTTTCTGTATTACCGATAAAGCCTTATTCTGCTATTTTGATTTAAAGACTTAGAGACTACTGTGAATTTTCTCAGTGTCACTGATGCTATAACAGATTTAACACTATCAATCAAGTTCAGCTGAAGAGTTTTGATGCAATTTCTTTCTATATGCAATTTTAGTCTAATTGTAATTTTCACATTTTTACAAATGAATCTTATTTCATATAAAAATGTAGGACTTTTCTCCATTAATTGGTACATTATCCAATTTAAACTAAACCTTGCCACTTATTATACAAATTGGAGAGGCTGATCTTTCCAGAGGCACCTGCTGGCACAAAAGACTGGATGCTCAATCAGATGAGTGGGTCATGGTCACCTCTGCACTGAGTGGATTACTTTATGAGTGGATCATCAAAACCACACATGGAGGAAGTCTAGTTAGTCCTGAGAGCTGGGCAGGTGCCCAGGTAACACACTACCTGGTTAGAGAGGGGCAGCTACCAAACCAGAGGGAACTCTGAAAAGGTGAGCTGAAGCTACAGAACAGGTACTTCACTACTGATTTCAGGAGGACAGAAATACTTATTGAAGAGGGCAGATGGAAGATTAATGAGCAAAAAGAGACAGATCCCTGTGTTCTGAATGAGAAATTTGGAGATAACAGGAGACTAAGGGTCCTGGACTCTACCAGCGTCTGACCTTAGACCAAAGAGCACCTCTGAACAGCAAGGAAGACTGTACAAGGAGCTCATTATTTTCCAGATGCTGCAGTTGTAAAGCTGTAAATGGACATCTCTCTTGAAAGGAAAGCAAAAATTGATGGGTATTCATGGCAGACAGGTTTTGAAATACGATGCAGCAGGTACCTCTGAGAAACAAATCCCCACGTTGATGTACCTACAAGGAAAAACCAGAAGCAGCCCTAGAACTCTTGGGCTGGAATACCAACAAATACTCCCACGACAGCAGGATATGGAGCTCTCACTGCCATTAATATGGGAGTAACACAAGCAGAATTCTGCCTGAGCTGACTGTCATTTGCTACTGCGAGAAAATCTACACCACAGAGTGGGGCTAGCAGCTACTAAAGCATTGCCACCCCGAGGACAGTACCTTGCCATGATGGAGTTGGGGCTGTCACCATTTTAAGCCTTAAAAATCTCAAGAAAAGAAAGGAACATCAGAGAATACTAGCTGGGTTTTGGAAGAGATTCAAGGAGCCTACAAAGCTGGCAAAACCTTGAAGAAGAGCTGTTAATTTGCAGAATTAGGGTCTCTCAAATGAAATAACCAAAATCTGCTACTGATGATTTTGGATTTCTACCTGAACACATTACTCCAATGAACACTGTAATCATAACAGAAATGTTTGCACCTTTTCAAAGACGGAGTGGCATGATCACATTCATAATTTGGCACACATAAGAAAAACATGAGCACAATATCATTTACAGGCTCTGAAATTTGCTGACAGATCTCAGTCTGCTCCTCAAACTTGCTATATATCTGATTTCAAAATATACAATAAATTTTTAAAAATAGTGTGATTTTAATGTACTATTGGGTGTTGCTGGTCTTCGATATTCACTGTATTAAGTATTTCTCAGTGTGACCAGAACACTGAGACAAAAGTTAAATAAGAAAAAAAAAATTCAACACTCCACTACACACACAGTACTTTAACTGAAGTGCTGTTAACTGTGACAGCTTTACATTCTTGATAATATTCTTGAGGAAGGCAAGGCTATAAGCTTATGTCTTAGAGGAAAAATCAAAATAATCAGTAAATGCATCAAGAGCTACAGAGCAACATGAATGGATGGGTGCTGAGAATGCATCTTTCACAAGATGATAGTAACAAAATTTTTCAATAATGAAATAATCCAAACAGTTTTTCCAAGCAGTTAGAAAGTTATCTACACCAAGTTCTGCAGAAGTAATCTTCAAAAGCATTATCTTTTGTAGTGTAACAAACAGAGTGTTCCTAGGAGCACCGAGTCCCTTCAAAGTGTGTCTGTCAAGCTCCAGTTTCTCCCAGAGAGCACCCAGCTGAAGCTAAACCTTTCCCTGCAGTTCAGCCCAGTGCCACAGAGTATTGGAGTTTATGGTGTTAGCCTGGAGTGTTTAAGTGTTCTTCTGTCGCTGCCCTGAGAGCTTGTGTGAGTCCTTCAGTGTAATCCCATCACTCTCCAAACAGCCTTTAAAAATCCCCTGGGGCACATGAAGTATTTCAGAGCAGCCAGACCCCAACACAGAGTCCCAGAGAAGGTCTCCTGCACCACAGCTCCAGCTCTTCAGGTGCCCTGGCCATAGCTGATGACAGAAGCACTTTGAAGGCTGAGGCTGAAGTAATACTTTAATCACATTCTCAGCATGCAAGTTTTCCTCCGGTAAGAATGAAAGTTTTTTATCCTATGCCTTATTGGAATACTTGCCTTTTAAATGCCTTTGAAGGTTTTTCTGAAGGACATGAACAGAGGCAAAGCTTGGAGGGAGCTGGATCTACTCTTGTTAGAGACCAGCTGCATAGTCCAATCAGCTATTTAAGTTTCAAAGTCAATCACTTCCTGATATTTACTCAACACCCCTATTAACCAGTTTGAGAAAATACAAGAAACTTAAAATAATTCCTAAATAAAGGTAGTTTTTTGACTGAAAGTGTTGTTTACATTCCATAAAACAGGAATACATATTCTTAAATCTAGTGAAAATAAATTAGTCTAGTGCTATCACAAATTTTCTTGTTTATGCTGTTTTGTTATAAAATAAGGCCACTTACATAATAATCACAATGCACTTCCCTTTATATAAATGATTTAAAATTGCGCTAGGAAAGCATCAGCTTTATTGCATTACCCACTTATAGTGCTCTGAAGAGAATTTTATTTTTCTGAGGCATGTGTTTCAAGATAATTCAAGGGGTAGATGTACAAGTATACAGTCACAAAAAGAAAAATTAAAACCCTCTACTAAATATTGGCAGTCCCAGAGCATTTCCAGGAAAAGTTTCCACAGCTCAATTAACACAACATTTGATTGCAGAGTTTTGTAGAGGAATAGAGGGCCAAAGCCTGCTCCCACATCTACTCATATCAACAGAAATTTAATTTCTAATACCTGTGGGATCAGAATTGGGCTCCCAAGTTACACTTCTGAGGGCTGAAGACCTCCAGAAATCTTCATCACAGTTATCATGATGCTCAAATTAAAATTTTCCCAAAAGATTCCTGAATTAAACTTATGTCCCATTAAAATAAACTCAGCTAAAAGGATGTGATGTATCTAGGAGACAGCTGTGCATGTGTGTAAAGGAGACTACAGAGAAACGTGCAAATGCTTAAGACAGATTTTTCTGAAATCCGGCAAGCAGCAGAACTCTCAACTCACAAAATGACAAGCACCTGCATACAGTACCTCAACCTTTTTTCGTGAAATAACCACTAATAAAAACAAATGTCATGCTGACATTCATTACGGGAATGAGGGCTAAGCAAAAGCTGTTTTCCAACTGACTGCCCGATCATTAGATCAGAGATGTTTTTGTTAATTCCCTCCCTTTGCATTCTTGACTGCACAGCAGCACTGCTCCAGAGGCAAAGGTAACACAGCCAGAGCAGTGACCGTCTGAAAATTTACTCTCCTCAGGAAGGGCAAATAAGCAATGAGAGCTCAAGCATCTCACTTCCCACTGATAGCTACGCTATTACACAAAAGGTCAACAGCATAATGGAATTTCTAAGCATCCTTCCAAAGACAAGAATAATTTACATCCCAAAATGTGCATGAAAGCAGATGTAGGCACCTAATAACAAGTGGTGGTCTGGGTCTGAACTATGGTTTTATAGAGGTGCTAATGTTGCAGTATCAATTACATACATAGACTTAAAATATTTTCAGAGACAAACCTCTCTGTGATGTTTATCTGCTCAGCATAGCGAGTACAGCAAAACCCACTGGAGGTTGTAAACAAACTCTGGTAGCTACATCAGCATTGTTTAGCTCCACACCCTGTCCCTAATATTACCATGAGCTCATTCAAAATGTAAATTGTTCTAAAGCAACTGGAAACTGCCCAGCCCTTTCCTAGGTGCCATGACATTCAAGTGATTGGTCATGTCATGGCTTGAACTTTTGAAGAGCTCAATAAATGACAATAAATGTCAAAAACCACTAGAAAAGCCCTAGGAGCAAAAGATGAGTACTGAAAATCAGAGAATATATACAAAGTTTTGGTTTTGAATCAAGCCAAGCCTCAATTCCCAGGTTTCAAAAGCAAAAATCTTTCCTGTAGCAACAATGTGTAGCAAATACAGAAGGCAAGAGGAAGCACATACACACTTCCGATCATCATTTACCAGGGAACAAACAATCCCAAACTCAGTGCAAGGCTTGGGTGATGCATAGAGGGGAAGATGGGTGGCTATTATAGCAACAAGGATGAAGGGAAAGCTGCTTTTTAATAGCCATCATTTATCTTCTTCACCAAATAATGCAGGGATCCAGCTGAAATGCAGCCAGCAAGGAGGTGATGAAAGATATCCATCCATACAAAGAACTGAACTAAGACTTCAATATCTTCTGTCTCCAGGGAAGTTTTAATTTTACATTTCCTAAGAATTGATTTTGCAAACTAAAATTATAGTAGATTTCCACATTTAACTGTGCATTTGAAGAAATGGTCCTTCTCAGTGAGATATGCATGGAGTAAATATACCAAGCAGTGGGCACAAAGGCCAATATGAGAACTGCTAAATTTAGCTACTAAGTAAATTCTAATATACGGATTTTTCAATCCATTTAAATCAATATATTTGACAGTAAGCATCAGTAAGCATGCTTCTCAAAGATCCTGCTGGCACACTGGTTTTAATTATGAAATGCATTTTCTCAGCTCTCTTTCGTATTATGAAAATGATCCTCCTGGTGGGAACTGCTGGGCATTCATCACACTTGAAAAACAAGTACTCAGGGAAGGATAAAGAAGAGCTAATTGTAGACTCTTTTTTCTTAAGTGTTCTTAGGCACCATTTAAACAGATTTTTGCTATCAGATGGGCCTTATAAATATCATGAATTCAAAGACATCCAAAAAGAATGTCCATTATGTGAGTTTTCTGCACCTTTCACAACAAATTCAGATTCTATTTAAAATAGTTACAGAAGGGGAGGACACAAGGGGTGAAAACGTTTGTGTCATCTCTTCTGTTTGGTTTTTAAAGCTCTCCAGAAGTAACTTCTTAAGAAGAGTAGGAGTTGAAGTGTTGCTCTGTTCCAAAAGTGACTTCAGCTGGTTAAAATACTGACCAAGGGACTACCAAGACCTGGTTGTAGCACATGGCACCCCGAGCTGGAGCGCTTTCTGAAGAAGACAGGAGCCTTTAAATACGATTTGTCTTTGTAAACACAAAAGAAAATGGTAGATGCTCAACTGCAACTAGTTGGAGATATTAGGAAAAAAAATCCTTTACAGCAACTTAAATACCTTTTGTCTGTAGTAATTAAGAGGAACATATTTTAACTTTCCAAACTCATCTATTTATGAAGGAAGGGAATTCAGGTTCATAGATTGAGGGAAAGTAACAATAGTACCAACTTTATTCTACTCTCTCAAAACCCAAAGGAACTGACAGTAGTGGGAAAATCAAAGAGAGAAAATGGATACAGACAGACTCTCCTGGAAACAGCTGAGAAGGACCAAATATGCAGTTGTTTTAAGAGATGTATTCTCAGCAGTGTGCAGAGAGCACACAGGTAAGAACCTTTAGCTGTCTTCAGATATGACCACACAACTCCAAACACTCTGAAGAAGTTATGAATTCAGACAAACACACCATTTGGTTTGTTACTCACCAGATCTGTGTGAACCTTAAGGTGTGCCTGGAGCTTGTATTTATCTGGAGTGGAGTAGTCACAATGTTCTGTGGGACATTTCAGCAAAATATTACTGTGTTTCTGAATGACGTGACGCTTAAGGCAGTTCTTGGTGATGGAAGAATAATTGCACTGGGAGCAGTAATATAAATGTTCTCGAGTGTGTGTACGGACGTGCATGTCATAGTGCACCTGGTACCAAAACAACTTGCCTGAAAATAAAATTAGATATGAGGAAAGTAATTCCTGAACAATTGTTAGTGAAAATTTTAAAAAATAACTGATTTTCTTTAAGGGCAAAACACACTGTTTGAATCCTATCCCTGTTGTCTTTAATGAAAACTTGTCTAAAGACCCTTTGCTACTTAAAATGTATTAACAAAACCCACCTTTACCTAAAAAGATTGTGTTATATGTCCTGAAACAGCCTAACAAGGGCAATTTTAATACATACCAATGATCCTTTTCCTAAAAAAAAAGTCCTTTACATCTGTTCTCCTATGCAAAGAATCTGAATGCAACTGTACACTAAAAGAAACTGTCAAAATATTTTTTGTTACTTCCTTTCACATTACTCCTTTCTGGTATAATGGCACCAAAAAACGAAGACCAATTCATCCAAAGTACAGTGTTACGGCATTTCAAAAACTTTTTTTTTTTCAGACTTTGATTCCTTTCCCTTTTCAAGAATGAAAACTACAATATAAATCCCAATATAAATCCCAAATTGCTTCCTTTCCAGTTACATAAACACAAACATTTTCAGTTAGAACAAATGGGAATGGTGTGGTATTCCCACTTCCATAAATTAAAAAAAAAACCAAACCACTTCAACCAGAATAGTCTTAATCTGACACCATGTAATTAAATTTTTCATCTCAAAGAACCTGGTTCAAAACACGACACAAAATTATGCCAGTATGTATGTACCTATTCTAAAGAAAATGTTTTACCATACATCCTCCTACACTATATGAAAAAAACCTCTGAATTTTATACTAAGCTGATAATGAAGCTTAAGTATGAAAGTATGGACTGAACTAATGCTGATATGTCTAAATCTGCTGTGCTTGGCCCCAGCAAAAGTTATGACTTGGGGAGAGGCATGTGGATAGAAATAATCTAATCCTATCAAATTTGACATCAACAGAAAATTGAGCCTTGCAAAGCATTGCTTTGCTATATTTCACTAGTGGTTTTTTTGAGATTTGACTCATTTCACAGTATTTGTACAGCAAAAAGTAAGTCTCACTGCACCCCAGAATCCATACTGAATCACAAAATTAATGCTGCTGCAAAGTCACACAAACATATCAAACACCATAAACCAGAGGAACAGGAAAAAGATGGCTGACTGCATAACATTTAAAAAACAACCCCAAACACAATTCTGCTGCTCCTTACCGCAATATTCACATTCCAAATCTCCATAAACCTTCCTTATCCTCTCACGCAGCTCTGTGTTCATTTGTCTCTTCTGCAAGCTGTCCAAGATCTGCATGAAGGCAACAGATCCAGTGCCCCTGTTGGAGGTAGGTGTGTTAGAAGAGGCTGCCTGTGGGCTTGGGGCTGCACCAGCTTCTGGCGCTGGCAAAGGGTCTGTTGGTTCTGCTGAATTTTGAATGGGTGCATTGCTTGTTTCTGATTCACTAGGAGGAACAGACTGGATTGTCTCTTCAGGGACTGGAAGGTTCTCAGTCATTGCATTGTTCTGACTCAGATTTAAACTTTTGTCTTCAGAGAGTAGAAGATTAATTTCTTCACCCTGCTCATTTACAGAACTGCATTGATTAACTTCTTCATTTGGAGAAGAAACTTTCAACTCCTCAGGACCAGCAGAACCATTTTTCAGCAGGAAGCAATCTGATGATACACAGGGCTGAATTTCTGGGACTGCTACGTCTGTTGTCTGACACAGTGTCTCTGTTACACTCTTCACCAGAGGATTTTCAAATTCCAAGGAAAGGACTGCATCGATTTTTACATCACCATTATGTTGACCATTATGGTTTACATCTGCAGCTGCTGCTTCACCTTTAGAAGCAGATGTTTGTGGGGTGTTATCAGCATCAGTACTCGTGACAGTCGATCCATCTGCAGTCTGTGTCTGCTGTTCACCAAGGGCTTCTGGCTGGATGTCACCTCCTGGCTCAAGCAGGCAGAAGCTTTGGTTGATAGAACTGTCAAAAACAGAATCCTCCTGCAGCTCTGCGTGCACGTCTTTGATGTGAGCACGGAGCCTCACAGAGCTGACAAACTTCTTCAGGCACACAGAACACACGTACACAAAAGGGTGCTTTCGAACGTGAAGCTCCAGGGCTTGGTATTTAGTGGCTCCATGACCACAGAGATCACAAGCAAAGGGTCTTTCGTCACCATGAACAAGCATGTGACGGTCTCGGTCCAGTTCATTTTTGAATTTGCGCTCACAAATATGGCAGTCATAGAGAAGTTGTCTTTTGCCCTCTCGTGTCATCAAGCGAAGCTCATCAAAAACATCTTTCACCTTTTTATCCTGAAGGTCGTGAGTTTCCTTCATATGCTTGATCAAATTTTTAACATCTGAGTACTTCTTCTTGCAGAAACGACAGTGCTGCTTGATTTTCTTATGAACCCTTTCGATATGGACTTTGAGATGCCCTTTGCTGAGGCAAGTGAAGGTACAATAATCACAGCTGAACTTCTCCCCAGTGTGTTTCCTCAGGTGAACATTCAGGTTGGCTTTGATTGCACTGGCATAACTGCAGTAAGAACACTTGTAAGGCTTTTCATTTGTATGAATCCTAAGATGTGCTTGGAGGGAGTGTTTAAATTTGAACACTTTGTTACAGTATTCACATGTAAAAATCTTCAGTTGAGTTGGACCCAACCTTAAAAAAAAAAAACAAAACCAAACCAGTTATATTTACAGTATTGAAACGCGGTGACATAATGTGTCAAAATTTCCCTAGATATTCATAATGGACAGAGATGCTTAGTTGTTTAAAAAAAAAAGTATTCTCCAAAGGCATTTTATATTATACAACTTACTCACAGTTTATTTTCAGCTGTTCCTTTATTTAAAGGGTTCAGAAAAATACCCCAGTTTCATGAAAACGGATGGGGAAGCATTTAATTCATATTCTGCATGAACACATATATAAGTACCTCAAAATTACCTGCTTGTTTTCATTGCCTGCTCATATGGGGTTTGCTGAATGGCATATTCTTGATATCCTTTTCGTTGTGACGGGTCTTGGACTGCTGTCTCTGGAGGTGTGGGTTCACTTTCACCAGGAGAAGCCTCAAGAGGAACAATTTTTCTGGCTCCTAAAGAAGAATGAAAAAAATGCTCATTAAAAATCTCATACTGAAAACATGCACTGTCTATAACATACAAGTGTAAATAGAACAATAAACTCTGTAATCACTAGTTTGCCTATTTTAGTTTCTGTTCTTAATGATGGGACTCACTTCCAGAAGATATCAGTACTTACACCACACCTCTGCTTAAATAACCTGCCAGGACTGATGGTTTGGAGGGTTATTCACGGTGCTTGATGCCTGCTACTAGGAGATCCTGCATCCAAATATTTCCACCTTTAAAAAATTATAACTCTTCTAAATAAAATGTGGTTGTTTTTGATTCTGCTTCATACCACATCCTTTGAAAAATTTCGCCAAGCTGTTTAATCAGTTCCACAAAAGGCTGGGAAAAAGTTTAGTTTAAAAGACAAATCAGTCTATATTTAAAAGTCTGTACATCATTTCCTCAAAGTCCTTACATTTTGGGGCATATTGCTATCCCTCAGAATAAAAGAATATGTTTGGATAAGGCTCCCCAAGGCAGTGGTCACAGCACCAAGCCTGAAAGAGCTCAAAAAGTGTTCGGACAATGCTCGCAGGCACATGGTGGGATTCTTGGGGCAGTCCTGTGCTAAGCCAGGAGCTGGACTTGATCTTCGTGGATCCCTCCCAACTCAGGATATTCTACGAATCTGTGTTCCATGTGTACTCCTCAACCTCAAAGAGCTCTCAAAGAGCAGAAGGGGCTTTACTGAATGCATTAGGACCAGATTTTTAAAGATATTATTTATAAAATATAGGCAGTATTAACATAACGTCTCTGAAACCACAGTGAGGGTAACTCCACAAAAGGTGTGACAGACTTAGGGACATTACATGGAGGAAAGCAGGGCCGTAGACAACAAGGAGAAAGATGGAGATTCTGTGGGTCTTTCAGAGTGATTTAAAGTGGGAAATGGAGATATTTTGAGAAGAGCCCATTTGGGAGTGTGTAAAGCTATTGAAGCTTTTCCTATCACATGGGAAATCAGCCAACTCTGTAATTACACCAACTGTAATAGCTCTGTTGCTCACTAAACTGGTTGCATCTAAAACCAGCTTTTTTGGACTACTTGTTTTTAATAATGCTTTCAGTTCTGTACTAAAGATTCTGCAGGCTCATCAAAACTGATCTTCCAAGTTTTCACCCTAAATGTTACCAGAACATTCTATTCTACCATAACTTCTATTCTTCCTCCCTTTCCCACAAATATCAGGTTGTCCACAGCATTGCATCTCCCAAATTGTACTGAGATGGGACCTTGTCATTACAGCACAGGAGCCATGGTTCAATCTGTGGGTTCAGTATAAAGGTGACAGAATAGACATCAGACACCAGACAAGTGTTCCAATACTTCAATACTTAAAATAGAAGAAAATTCTATATTTAGAATGACTTGGTTAAAAGAAAATAGGTCTTAAACTGCTTTATATGCATGGTTGCCTCTTCCAGGCCTCCCATTTCCTGACTGGGAGACAAAGATCCTCATTAAATGCTCCACACTAACTCTCCTCTGTGCCCTTCTGCATTTCAGGATGTTTGAGCATTTCTTGAAAGGACTGCTGAACTGCTTAATAGACTTTCATACTACCACTATAAAAATTTAATCACCTAAATTGGGTGAACTAAATATATACTCACTAGATAAATACTAACTCCCCACTATTTTGCATACTTTGAGTGGGCAGAACGCTCCAAGGTTATCCTCATGTTACTGCCTCTAAATTCCCTATGCAGTTCACGCAGAGACAAATGCCTTTAAAAACCTAAAGAGGGAGATCCAGATTTTCAAACATGCTGATGAAGGCATGTTTGAGCATGAGCATGAAGGCTCACAAAAGGCAATCATGTCCCCTCATGGGGACTTTCCTTAGAAGTTAGGGAAGCATCAAGAAACATTAGATGTCTCCATCCACTTGGGATGCTGACTGTGGGCTACCAGGGGCCAGCAGCCACAGCAATCAGCCCTAGATCACCAACTAATGACTACAGCACATGGTCAGAAAGTGAGAAAATTAGTTTCTAGGCTCTATCCAATGTAGTCCAGGCATCCCAAATTCCAAAAGAATGCCCTCAATATTCACACTAGGGAAATGTGTAAGAACAAGGCAAACAGATAGGAGGTCTTATTTTTCATTAAAAATATCATATGCCAATAAGGAAGACAAAATTTTTCCTGTTTCCCTACACAATAATTTCAAGAAGTCACTCCATATAAACACCAGAGAAAAAAGAAAAAAGGTTTACTGTACTGATCATTTCTTTCAGAAAAATCCTTCCTCCAGCACTATCATAATCTCTATTTTAAATGCAGAATCGACTTTAGTTTACTAGACTTTATTTATGCCTTTTGCTTTCCTCTTTTCAGTCAATATCAGCTAAGTAAATCTGCCTTCAGAAGAATAAGATTTGAGTTCCTCATGACATTCTGACAGCAGCTTCTGCAGATAAGCACTACCCAGCGAGCCTCATCTCTGGCTCAAACTCAGGGATGGCCTCTGATTTATTACAGTCTGTCCCTTAGAAAAGCAGCTTGTCCTTCACTATCGAGTTCTCCAATATTTATCAACAAACTAAAAGGCAATAGAATTATTAGGAATGGATCAAAAATAAACCAGGAAAGAATATCAACCAAATTCCTAGTAATTCAACTAAATTCTGTGACCTTCCTAAAGCTTAAAGTAGGGATCACAAAAAAGGATAAAGAAGAACCAGAAAACAGTAACAAAGACAAAATCAGAAATATTTCGTCTGGGAAAGGGATACAGGATTTGGTGACCTTCAGCTTGGAAAAGAGATAACTGAAAGTGAAATATAAAAAAAACCCCTCTAAAATTAGCAATAATGTGAAAAAAGTGCGAATAATCATTATCTCACAACCCACAAAGAACATTTCAACAAGAAGTCAGCAGACTTAAAACAAAATAAAGGAATATGCACCTTCATCCCATGTGTAAATAAATTATGGAACAATAACTGCACCACGTCCCAGAGATCAAAAATATAAATGCATTCCAGATGGGATTTAGAAAAATTAGTTGATACATATTAAATATGACCTTCCAGATACAAACACCAGCTCAACAGCTGTCAGAATCTGGGACACTTTACACAGTAAGTGTCTTATTTTTTTCCTGTAGAGATACTGCAAGCTGCCTTTAGACCAACTTTTCTTGTTCTAAAAAAGGACTTTAGCTGAAGTTTAGGCTTAAAAAAAAATCTTCATAATGTAGGTACTCTGGTCTGTACAGGGAAAATAATATGCTAAGGGTATGAAGTAAATATTTGTTTCTTACAATCTCTTTCTGAAGGAATGTATTTTTCCAGCTTCTATAATATCCTGTCGAATGTGCTCCAAATGTGTATGATCACTGTAAGACAGTTCTGAAAGGCAAATCAACAGAAACCAACCCAATCCATAATCCCTGAAGTTCTCCATGCAAACCTATCCCTAACCCTCAAAATAAAGAAAAAAAAAAAAGGCAAAAGGACCATTCAATATTTGCATAGGTTATGTCACCATGAGGTTGGACACATTTTAATTCGGACAAAGAAACAGAAGCACAGACCTGTGTATGGAGGGATGAAGATCCCTACCCCTTTCAACACAGTTGGACATTAGATTGGCTGACCTAAATCCATCTGTAAACCCATCATAACATAAACACCTGCTCACATTCAGAGGAAAAAGTTTTAATTTGTCTAACCTTGCTTAATTGAGCACTTGCTTTAAAGTCAGCATAAGGACAGCATCTCTTCTCTAGACCTCCATTCAACTACATGTTGGTGATGCCTTCAAAGTACCATGAAGCTCATGAAGATGCAGAGGATTAGAGAGGGTATCTTCCAAAAATCTACACCATCTGTCTCCTTCTGCAAATATGAGTTTTCTAGTGTTTTTTACTACAAAAGTGCATCAACAGGCACAGTGATCCAAAGGACAGGAACCTGGGGTCAGAGAACAGCACTTGCCTGTGACAGCAGTCTGTACTTACTGACCAAGATACTTTGAAAAAGGGTAGTCCCAATCCTCCTCCTCTCCCTGAGAGGCTCATTTTGTCTGATATTAAATCCACTCAGATGTGTCAGAAACCCACAATCATCATTCCATGAGCTACAGAGCAGAAATTTTCTCAAACAGAAAAGATTGCTATCAGTAAAAGAGAAAAGACTGTCGCCAGTTAAACAAAGTCCCAAAATGGTAAGCAAATTACATTCTTTCACTGCTTCCCCAGTGCCCAAAAATCTTGATGGGAGAAGGAACTAATAGATTACAGAGTACAGATAGGATCTTCTCACACAGTAGCAGGAGAACTCAGCTGGACTTTTACAGACAGTGGTTCCTCAGTGGAAATCGGGGACAGAAACACCTTCACAGTGTTGTATTACAGACTTGTAGCTGAAAAAAATCCAACTCCTTTAGAAAACAAAAAGTAATTCTCCTCAAGAAATTGAATACTTCATGCTATTTTTGTATTTCTTGAAAAAAAATCCCAACAAAAAATTCTACGTAACTCTCCTAGTAACAAGCTGAGTCTTTAAAATCTTATAGAATTTACAAAAACCGATAATTTAAATGTTCGGATGTCTCCTGAATCAAACTAATTGAGCATGAACAATAAATTGGTTTTAGAAACCTTGATAATTTAAAGAATTTAAACATGGGATATAAAATACATTAAAAAACCCAGAAGATGGAATACGTGGCTGAATTTACTCACTCGTTCTTAAAAACAGACTACGAAAAAAAGCATCTGCCATCCAAAATAAACTATTTTCAGAAGTGCATATAATTGTAGTTGCTGACTCTCTTAATTGTGATGCTTATGAAAAACTGTCCTATGTTTGATCTGATACCTTGGTGTGCTCATGAACTTCTCTTCATGGTCTCCACACCCCTCCAGTTACAGAACCACAGAATGGTTTGGGTTGGAAGGGACCTTAAAGGTCATCTAATTCCAGCCCATCTGCTGTGAGCAGAGACACCTTCCCCTAGACCAGGTGGCTCAAAGCCCCATCCTACCTGGCCTTGAACTCTTCCAGGCATGGAGCATCCACAGCTGCTCTGAGCAAACTCTTCCTCACGCCTCACCACCCTCATAGTGAAGAAATTCTTCCTACAACCTAATCGCAAACTACTTTTTTCCAGTTTGAAGCTAATTGTCCTTATCCTGTCACTCCCTGTCCAGGTGCAGGACCCTGCACTTGGCCTTGCACTGCAAGAGCTTTGCACAGACTCATCTCTCAAGTCTATCAAGGGACTTCAACACCTGCACAGAAAAAAATCCATAACTTTTATTCAAACTGTATTTATTCTATGGGTTAATGACAGCTTTCAGATTTCTAAAGCTGTAAATCTATTTGCTTTCATATTTTCATATCATAGCTTTCCCAAGAAAACACTACAGAAGAGGAACATTGGGGAAAATCAATGTTGCCCAAATGTCCTTTCTGGAAAGTTAAAAACTAACTGATCCTGTTCGTTCAAAGGGATTTTGATGACATCAGTTTAGTCATAATCTACTGAACACATGATATAAAGCATGTGTCCCAAATCTAATCAGTGCATAGCGAAGTTACAGGAAAGCGTTAACGCAGTACTTCTAAAAGAATCTTTTATTCAAGAAGGGAAAAGTATAGTCTGAGTAGTTCCTTAATACTGGGAATAAAATACAGCTGATTCCTAAGGCCATTGTCATCTGAAATATTCCAACATAATTTTACTGTAGTGGACACAAAAAGGGATATTTCCATGCACCTTTAAAACTAGGTAACAGGACGGTACAGATTGTTAGTGCTTGCAGAGAAATGACTACATTTAGATAGTGCTTAAGCATATTTAAACTTTAGTTTCAACTTAACTTTACAGATGGACTAGCACACAAAAAGCTGAAAAGAAGTGAGAACTGTTTTATCTATTTACGTTCTTCAACAGCAGCCTACAGCAGTAACTCATCTCTTCAGCACATGATAAATCTCCAGAAAAATGACTATGAAAAAGACTGTGAAAGATCTTTATTAAAAACTCCAGACATTAAAGTACTACTGAGAAAGGGGAACTGCCTAGGAATTGCTAGTGACATTAAGACATAGTTAGATCACGGAAATTAATGGAAAAAAATAGAACAAAAATCAATGAAAAATAAATTAAAACCTAATTGCATTAAATGAAATATTTTTATTTTGAATCTTCAGAGTTAACCACTTATATCCTATCTTCTAGAACTTCCAAATTCTGAAAGGTTGGGTGGCAATTCATAAGATTCTGAACAGCACTGACTTTTTTATTACACATAATTTAGCTGGGAACTTGAATGAAATAAGATTATTAATTGTCAGTCAAATAGATGAGAGGACCTTCAAAAACTGCTGCAGGTTCATACTTGACCATAAATCCTTTTGGTTCATTAAAGCCTCCTGAATGTTTGATGTATGGTGCCCAAGTAGCTCCAAAGTTTAAGTTGTTTTACTACTTTAAGTACCTCAAAAAGCATATGTGCAAAGAGAACCCAAATTTTTTGTTGTCCGAAGAAAAATTTAACTAGGGGTGAAAATTATTGCTATTGTAGAAAGACATGTTATCAAAACAAGATATGCTGCATGATCCCTAAAGGAGAACTTTTCCCCTTTTATTTAATAAAACTAATATGATACTTAGACACACAAATAAAATAAGAGAGAAAAAAAAATAAAAATCTTAAAAATTTTAAAGAATTTAATTTTTTTTTAAAAAAGAGGTGAGAGACACAGTGGGGAAATGAGAGATTCACACAGCTAGGAAAGAGCTCAGGGTCACATCACCCAAGGGAAAGGGGCTGTGGTCAGTGACACGAGGCAGTGCAGACCTCAAACCATCCTGAAATCACACTGCCACTGCTCACCAGCCCTCTGCCACCTTCCTCTGGATTTACAATATTGCAAGATCAAATTTTTAATACCTCAGTGTAAATCCACAATTCAGTGTGTTTCCCAAACAATAAACATCAGGGTGTTTTTTACTTCCCTCCTGAGCACACAGAACATTCACAGGTGAGTTCATCCACCTTCCTTGACCATCGTAATTAGAAATGCATTTCAGCAAAGTCCAAGCATATCACAGATCTCAACATCAAGAGATATGAACTACACAGAAAGCCCAGCTAGCCTCCAACCCACAACAACCAAATAAAGACTTTAAAGGTGTTCTGATTGTTATAAGCAAAATGAATACTCAGAAATGTTAGCAATAACGAAAAGGAGAACAATAAAACTACAAAGCTGAAAATCATGCAAAAAACTATTAAAAAGCGATTCTGACAGTCAGTCAGAATGGTAATGGTTTATAACCAGTTAATGGTTTATATAAACAGGCAAATGCAAATCTAGCTTTAAATAAATTGTTTGAAGCCTCTAATCATTATGTAGAACTTGATTTTCAAATACAGATACACTTCTCTGTTCTCTGGTCGGCGTTTTATTGTTTTCTTCTTTAAAACTATTCGCAGACTAAACACAACTGATGTTAATGCAGTAACTGATGTTAACTACAGCTTGATCCAGCATTTCTTGCCCCGATGAAGAAACGTGACTGAAGTTCTAAAATCAGGTAGCTGCCAGATGCAGAGGCTCTCTCTCAAGATAATCAATGCTAAATATTTTTTGCACAATGAATATCCTGAGCAATTCGGTCTTAGACCAATGAATATTATATACAGTGTCAGCATAATTTAAAACAATTATTATATAATTGGTGATTTTAATTACCTGGAATAGTTTCATGGGCTGTCAAAACCACACTTATAATAGGATTTTTAGCTCCTGAAACCTGTTCAGTCTCCTTAGTCGATGCCGTTTTCTCTGTTTTCTGAACTCTGGGCCTCTTTGGAGTCTTTTCTCGCTCATCTTCCTTCCTGTCAAGGTCAACGTCAGAATCATTACCTAAAGAGCAAACATCAAAAAGAAGGTAACTATGTACAAAAGCAATGCAGGTACCACAGTCACTAACACTGCAAGAACAACTGGGGAGAAAATTAATGCTATTGTAGAAAGAAAGCCATGTTATCAAAACAAGATATGCTGCATGATCTCTAAAGGGGAACTTTCCCCCTCTGTTTAATAAACCCAGTATGATACTCATACACATAAGTAAGAGAGAAAAAAAAAAAAAACAACATTTTTTAAAATGAACTCTCCGAAACGTGTTTCTAAATTCTTTCACATTACTGTGGACTTCTGTGAAAATTCTACAAACTTCATCAAAGTTCTCATGACTTTGCAATTAATAAACAATTAATTTTTCTCTTTTCCGTATTTAATTGTTCTGACAATCTTAGGATTATTTCTTTTAGTACTGGCTTCATTATCAATCTTATTTAACAGAAAGTCTTTTGACAATCCATTTTTGTCCCCAGTTATTGTAAATCAACACCCAGAAACATAATTTTCTTTTTAGTGTTGATTCAAGAAGAATTAGGGTTCAAAACAATTCTTTGGTTCAACCTAACTCCCAACATGTAACTCCCCATTTTGAAGGCCTGCACTTCCAAATCATTCCCTATTGCTTCTTCATGCCCTCTCTTCAGCCTCTTAAACTGAATAAGTTTTGAACCTGAAAGCCACACAATAGTTGTAGACTCTTCTAAAATAAAAATGAATAGCCTGTAATCAGCTGAGTTATTGCTTAAAGCTATTTCTTTCCTAAAGCAAATGAGGAACTCCTTACTGAAATTCTAAAAAATGAAATTTAAATTAAAAACAATCCCAAATGTCCTTATACATAAATAATTAGCAGCACAGATAAAAACAGAGAACTCTTAAGTTTATACCAATAAAATTTCTTATATTAGATGAAGTGGTAGAAAATGCAGACAAGAGAAAATAAAGTCAGCAAATAAAGGCATTATGCAAATGTTCCAGAGGTAATGAACAAGGAAAAAAGAAACTAACAGAAGAAAAGTATAAATAAACCCAGTAATTTTTTTCCCCCCTCTCAATCTACATCTGTTGACTCAATCTCCGGAGTAAGCAATTCCATGTATATTCAAAATGTGCTGTAGCTCCTCCACTGATATAGGGAAACAAAATATAAATAAAAAACAGTGAGAGGAAAGCTATAGTGTGTCCAGACTTGTTTCTGACATGCAAACAGCAGCAGTGGAAAGATATACAACATGGAAATGGCTGTTTTAATTCCAGTAATATTCTGTAAATACTCAGCTGTGTTTCAAACAAAGTCTGTCTCTGTGGTCTTACTGTAATGGAACAAAGGTTTAAAGTGTGCTGGCTGTTCCTTACAAAAACTGAGGATACAAGAAGAAATTAAAGCAGCACAGGTAGGGCTGATCATGTAATTACCACCTGCATAAACTGCAAGCTCTTTACTAGAGGTAGAACCAGAAGGAAATGAGTGCAGGAATGAGTTTAGTTTTCTCAGGCATACTGAGACAGAAATCTGTGCACTGACAACTGATAATGATTTAATGCTAATCTGTAAACCTGAAATTCATATTTACAATCTCCAGAATGAGGAACAACCGCAAAGCAAACTGAATTCAAACACAGCCAGCCATGTTTCCATGGAGTCAGGCTAGCAATGGCTCTGCCCAGCTTCCAGCTCCTCTGCCCAGAGAGCCTGCTAATGATTCAGCACCTGCTAATGATTTCTTCAATTTCATTACATAAATTCCTTGATCTATACCTCTTCTCAACTATCTTTTTCTCTGTAGACTCCTATGACTTTGGAAAATATTGCTGCTTTATAGGTATAAAGAGTTTCATAAAGTCCCCATTTAACTCCTTAATATAGTTCTAAATTATTCATTTATACTGAAAGCCTGTAATTCTAACACTGATATTTTTCTGCAATAAGTGAAAGGGATATTTGAATATAAAGAAAAATCCCCTTCAAGCAGAACCTTCTTGTGCAGTGGTTTCTTTTGGGGTGCAGAGCAGGGGTGGGAGGAAACAGTCAGACTCTATCTTATAGGTCTTTTCCAACCTTAGTGATCCTATGAAACAAACATACTTTCACATTTTCTTCACTAAACAGCCTCTGTTAGTTTATTAAAAAGAATAAAATGAATCATCACAAATTTCTCAGTAGGACCAGGCTACCAACACAAGAAATTCTTCTCATAAAGAATCAGAATACACAGAAATTGCAGAATAAGCTGAGTTGGAAGGGACCCAAAAGGATCATGGAGTTCAGCTCCTGGCCCTGCACAGAACCATCCCCAAGGGTGACACCATGTGCCCCAGAATGTAATCTGCTTATTGAATTGTGTTTCCCTGAGGGTACTTCACACACTGGGTTAATTACTCTGCTTCGGTTCAGTGGACAGTAAGTTAGTGATAGCATTAGAAAAAAGCTCCAGAAGATTTTATATACCTATGGAAAAAACATGTCTTAGCTAAAAGAAATCCAGAACCATAGACTGGAATGAAAGTTTTGATGAGGAAAACAGAATTTTCTCCACTTTGCTTGGGATCATGTAGCTCCTTGTAGTTATAGGAATAGAATCCAAGCATCTTACTCCTAAATCCTCCTTTCTAACCATTAAAAGGATTCTAATCATTCATCAGTTTAATGATGAAATAAAGTGGCTAAAGACAAATAACAAAACCACTTATTGCCTTTTCATGTTAACATGCAACTCTATTAACTTCTGAGTATTAGAATTCTACTAAAAAAAGGATGAACCACAGATTTGTTTGTGATTCATGTTAGTGAATAACTATGACCACAGGAACAATCCAACAAATTCTTCACATTGTTTTTCTTCCCAAATGTGCCTCTGTCAGGCAGATCAGTTTGCCAGTTCTTTCAGTCCAGCCAAGGATAAAAGCTGTGAAGAGATGTGCTACAGTAAGTATTGCTGACTCTCTCCCCTGCTTTCAAAACAGAACACCAAAAGTACTATTTAAAAAGACTTAAAAACAACACATAGAATTGCAATATAAAAATACTTCTTTGTTAAATTTTGCTGTTTCATATGCATAGAAACTTTGTGCATGTAGGCTAAACTCTAAAAATTGAGATTAACGCCATGCAAAACTATTTTCATGCAAAATCCAAAGCCAGTAAGTACTTCAAACAAACAACTGAATCTCAACTTTCATCTTCTCAATTTGAACTGAGAACACCCAGCCCTCGACAGGAAGACTACATCCAGTATGAGCTAAGGGGTAAGGAAGCTACTGAGTGCTGTGCAATCTCAGCTAACACAAGAAAAAGCCTACAGGAGTAAGAAAATTCCACTGACTTGCAGATCATTCATCTTCTACTAGTGCTAAGTATCTGTAAGAACATTTGCACCCTCATGTGATACCTGATTAAAAAAAAAATCATCACTCTACAGTGATCTAGTTCTGATATTTAAACATTTAAATTTGTTCACTAAGCTGATGCCTGTGGATGACAGTAACCCCATTCTACACCTGCCTGAGAGGAACAAACATCTTCCAGAAACAATTTGCTGATAAGGAGCTGGGGTGCAGACATTGCCAACACTTTTTGCTACAAACAGAACTATTTCACAGTCTGTGTGTAACCTGAGACTTAAAAATCATTCAAATCAATGCTCCCCCCAAATCACCAAACCAACAAACACTTTAACTCTCAATGACAGCTGCTTTGTTCCTGAACTCTGTCTACATCAAAAAAATCTGAAGTGGAAAGTATGCTTTAGGAAAGGATTGAAATAAAGGTAAATTTTAATCAAAAAGAGCTTCAATTTTGACCACAGGGCTCAAACAGCTTTTCTATAGTATGGGGCCATCTCATCAATATCTAGTTTCCTTCCTGGAAAAAATTCCTTCAGCGTTAGCATCATGGATTAGTGTCAAAATAAGGGTTCTGTCTATCACAACTAGGACAGTTTTGCTGTATTATTATACACCCATGGTAGTATTATTTGATGTACAATACTACCATGGGTGTATAAAGCAACATCCATAGATAATTTTTAGATTATTTATGTGAAAATGGAATATATGTCACTTGAACAGCGAAGCTGTTACTGTTACAGGCAGTAAAGGCCTTTGCTTGCTCCTGAACAGGTTTGTTTAGACAAACTGTCTTATTCTGCACCTCCCTTGCTAAGCAGTCAGCTCAGCACTGTGTCAGCTGGCACCTGCATCCAACAGATGGATGAAGTGACCTCCCCTCCCCAGCAAAAGGCGCTCCAAATGCCGGCTTGTGTTTGTGCGAGAAACACAATGCTGAGCTGTGCCTGCTAACATGGCTAAGGAATGGTCATGTCTGTTGATCAGCAAAGTTACTGCCAGCTCTGAATTAATCAGTGCCTCCAGAGTCCCATCAAACTGGAACCTTCATCTGTCCCATGATTCTGTTGGAGTCATTAATTGAAGGGGCTGTGCTCAACGCTTGTAATTGGATGTACGACATTTCGCAGGCATAGCTACACATCTTTAATTGGCATGTTTTTAAACTACTCTTCATTCAAATCACTATTTTTTAACCTCTAAAAAGTGATATTTTATAGCAGTAAGAGAGCAGCTTGAGAAAAAAAAAAGTGAACTGGTCATTTAAAATTAACACAATTTTTTCTCCTGCAGGGGACGACATCCTACTTGCAGGAAGAGTTAATTTAAATTAGAATCGAGCTGATGGCAAAAGCATTTTAAACTAAGGCCAGAAGTGACATCTTTAATAATTATGTAGGCTTTGACTTCAGTAGGATTGAATGGTTCACTCCAGAGTAGGGACTGTAATCTGTCTTCCACTCAAATCCCATTCTCTAGACATTCAATATCCTCTCTTGTATCTTGCCAGCCAGACCCAAATCATTAGCCAGAACTGTTAACTTGGTTAAACTAAAAAGGAACAGAAATAGGTGCACACACGGCTTGACTTACATAACAGCAACTTGTTTAGGCAAATAAGCCCTCTATGAAAAAAGAGATTTACTAAGTATATGTATGGGGAAACTGGAAGTACAATGGACATATTTTAATTCTGTGCTGTATTGGCTTTTTGGGCCATGTTTTAGTAGCAGGGGGCTACAGTTTCACTTCTCTGATGGAGGTTTGGGTTTAGTCCTCATTATCCTGCTCTGATTTGATAATAAATGAATTTCGCCAGGTTGTGCCTGTTTAGCCAGTGATGGTAACTGGTGAGTGATCTCTCCTCACAAGCCTTTTGTTACATTTTTCTCTTCCCAGCCCAGGAGCTGCTTTTTGGGCACCACGGAGTCCAGGCAGGGTCAACCTATCAGATTTGAAAAAAAAGCCACTTTTTTTTTTTGCTGTTTCAGTGAATGAGTCCACAATGTGAAGGCAATCATTATGCATCAAAGGATCAAATTAGATGCACAGAGGATGTCAGTAACCAGCGAGACCTGGTGACTCTGGAAAGAGTGGGAGAACTATCAATGAGTCATGGATCTCAGAAATCAGTGCAGGTCACTAATTACAGAAGCAAAGAACAGCAGAGGCCCGTTGCATCTACCTGTTATTTCTCTGGCCAATACATGTGCATTTTCAATGGAGTTTTCTAGTGATTTATTTATTTTAAATTCCTGTTATGTTAGGGATTTCAACACTTTTTTTGTCCACCTATGAAAGACAGCAAAACACTTTATTACTTGGAAACGTCTATGAATATTTAAGGTCCCATTCAAAACATATGTTATGTTTCTCTCAATGGAGAATATCACACAGCATATGTACATATATATGTGTGTGTGTGTGTATATCCATATATATGTATATATATATACATAGATGTATATATGTGTGTGTATATATGCATATATCTTTTCAATATTTATATGTTTAGCATATTTTAGCAACAGCCAAAACATCATCTTGGTCACAAATACAAAACACTGCACCATATGAGCTTCTGTGGAGTTAACTCCACCGCAATCAGACACAGTACAAAGCAAAAACATCTGGTTATTAACTGGAAGTCCAGAATGCTAAGCTTTGCAAGAAATTAAAAACATGAGAAAGTAGTAAAAAAAACCCCAAACAACCAAAGCATAGAAAAATCTCAGAAGCATTAGAAAAACAGATTAAAGCAATTTCAAGTTGGAAAGACATGGATAAAAGGAAAAAAAACCCAACCTGTATGCAGTAGTTAAAATGTCAAAGACTGAGAAGAACCTGCAGCCAAAGCTCCTTGTGAATTTTAGCCCTCTGTTTTGAACTGTGTCTGAAATGCAGGAGCAGATATTATATTTCTGGAAGATTCAAAGACCTTCAGTAAAATCTTCCATCCAGCTCTAAGAACATAGGAAACAGCAGAATCAAGAAAAAAAATTACTGATAAAATGATGGGTTCTAAATCGACTCTTAGAATACAAGAAAGATCTGGCTGTATTTCTAAACACTTCTCTGAAAATGTAAGTTTAATAGTAAGTAGGAATCAGGAAAATTAACCATAATATAAAGGAAACATTAAGAAAAGAGCAGAACAGAATAAAAAACACCTCATGCCACGGTATGAACCAGGAGGGCCCTGCAGAGGATCTGGACAGGCTGGATCATTGGACTGAGGCCAACTGTGTGAGGTTCAATAAGGCAAAGTGCCAGGTCCTGCCCTTGGGTCACAACTGCTCCATGCTGTGCTCCAGGCTGGGGAAACAGTGACTGGAAAACTGCCCAGCACAAAAGGACCTGGGAGTGAGGATCAACAGTGGCTGAACAGGAGCCAGCGTGTGCCCAAATGGCATCTTGGCTTGTATAAAAATGAATGTGGCCAGCAGGACCAGGGCAGGGATTGTCCCCCTGTACTGGGCACTGGTGAGGCTGCACCCCAAATCCTGTGCTCAGTTTTGGGCCCTTCACTGCAAGAAAGACATTGAGGTGCTGGGGCAAGTCCAGAGAAGGACAACAGAGCTGGGGAAGGGTCTGGAGCACAGGTCTGATGAGGAGCCGCTGAGGGAGCTGGAGGTATTTAACCTGCAGAAAAGGAGGCTCCGGGGGGACCTTATCACTCTCTCCAATTCCTTGAAAGGAGGCTGTAGGTGGGGGTCAGTCTCTTCTTCCAAGTAACAAGGGACAGGATGAGAGAAAATGGCTTGAAGCTGTGCCAGCAGAGGTTTAGATTAGATAGCAGGAAAAATTTCTTCATTGAAAAGGTGGTCAGTCATCAGAAGAGGCTGTGCAAGGAAGCAGTGGACTCAGCATCCCTGGAAGTGCTCACAAAGTCTGTGGATGTGACACTTGGGAACATGGGTGAACATGTGTCTTGGGGTGATGTTATGATAACCCTGTATTTCCTATCATTTGTGTGCATGCCCGGAAATGTGATCCTGTAGCTTTAACTGTGTTCAGCAGCCGGAAGAAGCTCTGCCAGCGCGGGTTGTTTTGAAACTCTCCCCCAGGCTTGTCTATCAGGGACCAGGAGCGAGGGGGAGGAGGGAACATTCCTTCATCGGGCTGCTGCTGCTGTGGCTGCTGCTTGCTTCTCCCTGGGATTGCTTCTTCATCATCTCTTTTTTGGACTTTTTTTTCTTTGACTTGCTTTCTCGCCTGAGAACCCGAGGAGCCCCTGAAGTACAGTAGACAAGAATCCTCCAGGGAGCCACTGAAGCAACTCCACCTGGCCCCCCAGGGACCCCCGGAGAGGGGAAGCTACACCTGAGGAAAAGGACACTAAAGTTCACCAGCTGTTTGCTCAGGTTTAATAATTCCTTTGCCCCTTTCTCCTTCCCCTGTGCTTTGCAGGACACTCTGCATGTTTTGTTAAATAAACAGTTTTTTTCACTTTCAAGAAATCACCACAACCAAGAAATTCTGTTGTGGTGGGGGATGGGGTGCCAGAAGCCTTTGCTGTGGGGGAGGCATTTATTCAGAGAACTTTCCACCTAGGGAATTTGTCTCTAATCCGAGACAATATTTGGCACCCAACTTAAAGGGGCTTGACAAAATTTGGTGCCCACCTTTTGTGGGGCTAGAGGAAGTGGAAAAAACTAATAATTACATTCCGGTTTTGAACACTCTGTATTGGATTACAGCAAACAGTGGTCACCATGTTGTTTGATGGGATATTGTTTGATGTGATACTGTCTGTCCTGCATGTAAGTCTGTTTCCCTACCAAGAGATAGGGGCAATTGTGGCCCTGGTGTATAATTTTCACAGATCAGGGACACGACTCCGGCTTTTTATGTTAATGTGGGTGGTATTGATGATCTATAAAAAGGTAACAGAGGTATTGGAAACTGTTAAGAATGTATATGCTATGTTGCTTTCCTCTCCTAGTTTGAGTAC
The DNA here is from genome assembly GCA_036630365.1 of Acanthiza pusilla. Taxonomy (NCBI): domain Eukaryota; kingdom Metazoa; phylum Chordata; class Aves; order Passeriformes; family Acanthizidae; genus Acanthiza; species Acanthiza pusilla. The sequence continues at coordinate 91,345,065 of JAXCHO010000034.1, forward strand.
CTTGTTTTGGGGTTTTGTTAGTAATATTACCCAGCCTGCTAGAGGAGAAGTAGAGGAGGAAGCTTCCTGGCTCTTCACTTACTTCTTTAGTTTTAAATCTGGTACGTCACCTTTTGAGAATGTTCAGTCTCCCCTGGATGTTAAAGAGGCCACTGTCCTGGTGCTCATGGTGCTCATCCTGGTAATGATGAGCTTAACCTTCATGTGTATGGTGGTCAGCTTTTCCAGAATGAGGGCTGAGATGTCCAGAAGGGCTGAGCAGGAGCGGAGACCTGACCCAGACGTCGGAAAATTTGAGTGGTGTGGAGAATGGGAGGACATAGGCCAAACTTTAAAGAAATTCTCTGACCCAATAGATTGGGAGCTCCCCCCTGAACAAATTCTAAGACCAGATGAGGTGGGGAAGTATCTCAAAGAGAAGTGCAATGACAACCTTAAGACAATATGTTGGGGCCTGGCATATGCTTATCGTACAGCGTTGGATACTCTAGAACAGGCAGATAGGGAGCCTAAGCCAATGGCAGATGCTCCTGTTACAAGAAGCAGGAAGCACCATGTCAAAACCGATCGCCCAGCAGATGATGATGGGGGTGAGGGATCCTCAAAGCCAACGACTGAGTCAGAAGTCATTCTCAAGTCCATGTCCGTGAAGGACCTTCATGGACAAAGAAAAGATTACGTTCAACGAGAGAATGAATCTATAATCAGTTGGTTAATCCGCCTTTGGGACGCTGCAGGCGATGTTACACTTCTAGATGGCATCGAGATGATGCATTTGGGGACCCTTTCACATGACCCACATATCAACCGAGTGGCACGATATGGGGCTGACCCTTGCAGCCTCTGGAGGCAAGTTATCAAAGGTGTGTGGGAAAGATACCTGTGGCCCGAGGATCTCTATCAGCAACAAACCCCGTGGAAGACCATAGAACAAGGGATTCAACGCCTGAGAGAAATGGTGGTGGTAGAGATTGTCTTCTCAGAGGACATAGCAAACCCAGCCCCGCTTATGGATCCGGATGCGGTAGAATGTACATCTGTGATGTGGCGAAAACTCGTACAGCTTGGGCCACCAGAATACATTTCTGCTTTAGCAATGATGAAGAGAGATGATGGGCATGAGACTGTGCTTGATATGGCAAGGACGCTCCGAGCATATGCAAATGCCATGCATGGCCCAGTGAATGCAAGAATATCAGCTGAGGAAACACATCTACAGAAACCAGAAGATAGGATGGAGGACAATCACAAGAAATTCAGTGAAAAACTCAGTAAGGACATTAAAGAGGGCCTTCTCCAAATCTCGAGAGCACAAATCAAAGGTTCTGGTACCGGAGACAGACATTCCTCAGCTTTGAGGAGCAGGTACACCCCTCGACATGAGCTGTGGTATTTCCTGCGTGAAAGTGGAGAAGACATGAGGAGGTGGGACCAACAACCCACTGCTGCTCTGGCGCGACAGGTGCGTGAACTGAAGGAGGGCAAGACTCAGAGAGGAAACTCCACCAGAAGGGAAGTAGCTCCAGTTGACGTGTCTGATCCCCTTGAAGGAACCTCTAACATGCATACCCACCAGGGCTAGAGGGGCCCTGCCTCTAGCCAGGTAGGGGCCAGGGAAAACCGTGCTTTTTGGACTGTGGATTCGATGGCCTGGCACAACAGAACCACAAAAATACAAGGCTTTGGTTGACACTGGTGCGCACTGCATGATAACTCCATCACAACATATGGGGGCAGAATCTGTTTCTATTGCCGGCGTGACAGGAGGATCACAGGACTTGACTCTGGTGGAAGCTGAGGTGAGCCTGACTGGAAAAAAGTTGAAGAAACATCCCACTGTGACTGGTCCGGAGGCCCTGTATATTCTGGGCACAGACTCCCTCCAAAATGGCTATTTCAAAGACCTGAAGGGACTCAAGTGGGCATTTGGGATAGCTGCTGTAGAGACAGAGGGCATTAAGCAATTGAACACCTTGCCTGGGCTGTCAGAGAACCCATCTGCAGTAGGACTCCTGAGAGGGGAAGAGCAACAAGTACCAGTTGCCACCTCAACAGTGCACCGCCGGCAGTACCGGACAGATCGAGATGCTGTGATTCCCATCCACAAGCTGATCCATGAGCTGGAAAGCCAAGGGGTGGTCAGCAGGACTCACTCACCCTTCAACAGCCCCATTTGGCCTGTGAGTAAATCTGAAGGAGCATGGAGATTGACTGTGGACTATTGTGCCTTGAATGAGGTGACTCCACCGCTGAGCGCTGCCGTGCCAGACGTGCTGGAGCTCCAGTATGAGCTGGAGTCCAAGGCAGCAAAGTGGTATGCCACTATTGACATAGCAAATGCATTTTTCTCCATTCCTCTGACAGCAAAGTGAAGGCCTCAGTTCGCCTTCACCTGCAGGGGTGTGCAGTACACCTGGAACTGACTGCCCCAGGGGTGGAAGCACAGCCCCACCATTTACCATGGACTGATCCAGGCTGCACTGGAAAAGGGTGAGGCCCCAGAACATCTGCAGTACGTCGATGACATCATTGTGTGGGGGGACACAGCAGCAGAAGTGTTTGAGAAAGGAGAAAAAAATCATCCAGATTCTCCTGGAAGCTGGCTTCGCCATTAAAAAAAGCAAAGTCAAGGGGCCTGCCAAAGAAATCCAGTTCCTGGGGGTGAAGCGGCAAGATGGACGACATCAGATTCCCAGAGATCATCAATAAAATCACTGCAACATCTCCACCAACAAACAAGGAGATGAAAGCTTCCCTGGGAGCCATAGGCTTTTGGAGAATGCATATTCCTGAGTACAGCCAAATTGTGAGCCCTCTCCACCTGGTCACCTGTAAAAAGAATGATTTCCATTGGGGCCCTGAACAGCAGCAAGCCCTCGCCCAGATCAAGCAGGAGATTGCCCATGCGGTAGCCCTTGGCCCAGTCAGGGTAGGACCAGAAGTGAAGAATGTGCTCTACTCTGCAGCCGGGAGTCATGGTTTGTCTTGGAGCCTTTGGCAGAAGGTGCCTGGTGAGACTCAAGGGTGACCACTGGGATTCTGGAGCCGAAGCTACAGAGGGGCTGAAGCCAACTACACTCCCAGAGAGAAAGAGATCTTGGCAGCCTATGAAGGAGTCCGAGCTGCCTCAGAGGTAATCGGCACAGAAGCACAACTCCTCCTGGCACCCCAACTACTGGTGCTGGGGTAGATGTTCAAAGCAGAGATTCCCTGTGCCCACCATGCCAACAATGCTACATGGAGCAAATGGGTTGTCATCAAACAGTGCAAGCATACAGGAAATCTGAAACACCCCGGGATCTTGGAAATAATTACAAATTGGCCTGAAGGTGAAAAATTTGGTCTGACTAATGAAGAACAGCTGGAACAGGTGACTTGGGCGGAGGAAGCTCTACCCTACAACCATCACAAGATGAAACACGCTACGCTGTCTTCACTGACAGTTCCTGTCTTGTAGGGACAAAGCGAAAATGGAAAGCAGCCAGATGGAGTCCCACATGACAGGTCGCAGAGGCTGCAGAAAGAGAAGGTGGATCGAGCCTGCTTCCTGAACTCAAAGCCGTTCAACTGGCCCTGGACATTGCTGAAAGAGAGAAGTGGCCAAAGCTCTACCTCTACACCGAATCATGGATGGTAGCCAATGCTCTGTGGGGTTGGTTGGAAAAGTGGAAAAAGGCTGATTGGCAGTGCAGGGGAAAACCAATCTGGGCTGCTGAAGAGTGGAAAGACATCACTGCCTGGGTAGAGACATTACCTGTGAAGGTCCCCCATGTAGACACCCATATCCCCAAGAGCAGAACTAATGAGGAGAACCAAAACAACAAACAGGTAGATCAGGCTGCAAAGATAAAGGTATCCCAAGTAGATTTAGATTGGCAGCACAAAGGAGAGCTGTTCCTAGCCCGATGGGCCCATGATGCCTCAGGCCATCAAGGCAGAGATGCCACCTGTAAGTGGGCATGAGACCAAGCGGTGGATCTAACCATGGACTGTATCTCCCAGGTTATCCATAACTGTGAGACATGTGCTGAGATCAAGCAAGATAGGCAGGTGAAACCCCTGTGGTATGGGGGAAGATGGTCCAAATACAAGTATGGGGAGGCCAGGCAGGTTGACTACATCACACTGCCTCAAACCTGCCAAGGCAAGCGTTACGTGCTCACAATGATAGAAGCCACCATGGGATGGCTGGAAGCCTGCCCTATGCCTCACGCCACTGCCCATAACACCATCCTGGGCCTTGAAAGGCAAGTCCTCTAGAGGCATGGTACCCCTGAGAGAACTGAGTCTGACAACAGAACTCATTTCAAGAACAGCCTTATAAGCACCTAGGCTAGGGAGCATGGCATTGAGTGGGTATACCATACCCCTTATCATACACCTGCTGCTGGCAAAGTGGAACGGTAGAATGGATTGTTAAAAACCACCTTGAAGGCACTGGGTGGGGCAACTTTTAAAAACTGGGAGCGGAACTTAGCAAAGGCCACCTGGTTAGTTAACACCTGAGGCTCCATCAGCGGAGCAGGCCCTGCCCAACCTGAGCCCCTGCATACAACCCTGCATACAATAGATGGAGACAAGGCCCCAGCAGTACATGCCAGAGGCTTGTTAGGAAAGACTGTGTGGATTAATTCTGCCTCGTGTAAAGACAAACCTATCGGTGGAGTAGTTTCTGCTCAGGAACCAGGGTGTACTTGGTGGGTAATGCAGGAAAATGGAGAAACACGATGTGTACCTCAGGGAGATTTGATTTTGGGTGAGGGCCACGTGTAATGTTGGGATGCTGGTGTACCATTGCTTGCTGAATGTCACTGCCACTATGTGTATACAGCTATATGATTATACGTATACATGTATATAATTAGAGTTGAAATATATTAGTGTGGGCTTTAAGCCAACGATATGGAATAAGGGGTAGAATGTCTCGGGGTGATGTTATGATAATCCTGTATTCCCTACCGTGAGTATGCCCAGAAATGTGGTCCTGTTGCTTTAACTGTGTTCAGCACCTGGGAGAAGCTCTGCCAGCGTGGGTTATTCTGAAACTCTTCCCCAGGCTTCTCCACCGAGGAGTGACAGGGAGGAGGGGGCTTTGTCAGGCTGCTGCCACTGCTGTGGCTGCTGCTTGCTTTTCCCTGGGATTGCTTCTTCATCATCTCTTTTCTGGACTTGTTTTTTTCTTCGACTTGCTTTCTCACCTGAGAACCTGAGGAGTCCCTGGAGGACAGCAGACAAGAATCCTCCAGGGAGCCACTGGAGCAACTCCACCTGGCCTCCTCTTGGGGACTCCCAGAGAGGGGAAGCTATGCCTGAGGAAAAGGACACTAAAGTTCATCAGCTGTTTACTCAGGTTTAATAATTCCTTTGCGCCTTTCCCCTGTGCCTTGCAGGGCACTCTGCATGTTTTGTTAAATAAACCATTTTTTTCACTTTCATCCAAGAAATTCTGTTGTGGTGGGGGAAGGGGTGCTGGAAGCCTTTGTTGTGGGGGAGGCATTTATTCAGAGCACTTTCCACCTAGGAAATTTGTCTCTAATCTGAGACAACATGGCAGTGCTGAGTTAACAGTTGGACTCGATGATCTTGGATGTCTTTTCCAAACTTAGTGATTCTGTGATTATGCAAAAAGTTATAGGGAATATTAGAGACTACTGTAGAGAACCCTAGGCAGAGAAAATACTGCTCTTGTCCACTCCACAAAGTTTTGAGCTACTGGCTGTATTCACACTTTCCTAGAGGATGATAATAATAACGCACATGCTACTTTTATCTACATATTCAGAAACTGAAAAGTTGTCTCAAAGCAGTTCATATGGTAAAGCCAGAAGTGAAAAGTTTTCATGTAATGGGACAGTAATCAGTAGACAGCTGAAGACTGAATTTCCCAGATGTATTCCAAGAAGAATTATGTCTTCAGGATAAAACCAGCCCCCAATACCTTCAGTTTGCAGCCAAGAGAGAAAGCTTCTAAAAATTAGAAACCCTTGTCATTTGTTGCTTATCACTGTCTTTGCTTGATTGTTTTGTTTTTACTAGAGAATAAACAAATAAATGTTTCATCTGCCCAAAACTATTTTCTAAATAGTTTTAGAAAATAGTTCGGTTTTTTCCCATTAGCCTAAAACTGAGGCTATTTTCTTTAAAAGGAAGGAAAAGGATGAGCAATATAGTTTGGAAAATTAGCCAGTGTGCTTTGCAGAGAAACAAATGAAGGTAAGATTTAGGAGCTCTAATGAGCTAACAGGTCAAGAACAGGTAATTTGAATTTATACTTTGACCTTAGAGTTTATTTTAAAAGGACATTAGAAAAGGCAATGTTGCTAAAACAATGCAAATGTTAACACTGGACCTAGCATATACAAACAGCAAAGTGCATGGACACTTGGGGTGTCAGAGGTGAGACAGCAGGAGGAACAGTCACTACTTGTAGCTGAAAAATCATACCACTGATGACATTAAAATATAACCAGGTACTTTATCAAAGCAAGAGTTTCTCTGCTCTATCAACATATTCTAAGCTTGTTTTGATTAAGCTTTGCCACAGAAGTTAAACTCTACATATCAATGAAAGTAAAATATTATACACTAGTTGTGTATAATAATGACAGACTGGACACAAAAGGGTAACAGAAAACTGAAAAAAACTCAATGGCAAATTTTGTCTACAAGCAGAATCAACAATATCATACTGAGCAACTGTAGCAAAAGCAAAACCTGAATTTTACCATCAACACAAAACCCACATAAAGTTAAGATAATTTGGACTAAGTCATTGCTTTGTATGGATGTGATACTCACCTTAAAGAAAAGTTAGATAGGCAGGCAGACAAGATGGTAATTATACATCCCTTCAACTATTCTATTCTGAATGAACATTCACTGCTGTCTTTTTAAACAGATTGGGGTTCAATGCTCCAGGCCTGTCAGTGTTTAAGAAACATCTGAACAATGCCCTTAACAATAGCTTTAACTGTTGGTCAGCCCTGAATTGGTCAGGCAGTTGGGCAAGACTTCCAACTGAAAGTAACTCCATTCTGCTCTGTTCTACACTAAAAATTTGAGAGGTTGAATATATCTAAATCATTCTTAAAGCTAAATTTAAACACTGGACTCTCCTATGCCAAAGATAATCATTCACATAAACCTTTGTTAAAAAGAAGAGGCAAGTTTAATATGATTTTTTATAGAGTAAAAGAAGCCACCCAGAAGAGCAGACTCTAAATCTATCAAAAGAAGAGAACAGAATTTATTCAGGTTTCGCTAATCACAGGATAGAAACACCTGCATAGGACCATCCTTCCTTACCTATGTGTGATACTTACCTGCATAGCCTATATAATTTCTCACTGGAAAACTGTAATTCACTTTGTGAGAAACAGAACAATTGCTAATGCAAAACATGCATTTCAGAGAGTTGTAAGACAATCATCAGCATAATAAACATTTTGACCACTTTGAAAGAAGTTTAAATACCTTGTCTAAGTTCAGTTTTGCTTCATCACACTTTTTGTGTTAGAAGAAACAGACAATTCCATTCCATTTAAAACCAGAACTGGGGATCCAAGTCAGGTCTCACGGTGGGAACACACTGTCCCACAACCTGCTCCAGATATTTTTGCTCGATTTTTTCTTACCTCCATCTCCTTCTTCTTCTCCTTCATTTAGAACAATAATGCAGATGTGTTTGGTCAGCTGACGTGTGTTGGAGAACTTGCGATTGCATTTCCTGCATTCCAAGCTGCCTGGTGAGACTTCAGACGGTTCCGGGCCTTCTTCTGTCCCAGCTGGAGTTTCTTTGTTGGGAGTGGGGTTATTTTCTGCCACATCTTCATCCACACAAAACTTCTTCGTGGACCCTTTTGGTCTGCCCCTTTTCCTCTTTGCTACAAGAAGCTCTAGAAAAGAAAGTTTAAAATAAACTGTAATTAAATTCCACAGCTAATTAGCTAGTATCGCTCTGATCTTTGAAAATAGATGAATTAAATGACGTTTGAGAGACTTTATCCCAAAAGCTTAAAAAAAGGTTAGCTTCACACAAACCTATTTCAAGCAGTGGTATTTGATGGCATTTCTGGTAGCTGCAGAGCAATAAGATTTGTGTTATTGAGATCAGCAGATGTCAAAGTGCCACAGTTTTACATAAATTACAGAGCAAGCACTCTTCTAGATGTTGTATGACTACCAGCAGATATATTCCACAAAATTGCTCTCCTGTGTTTCAGTGCTCTACAAAAATCCTTTTAATTTAAATCATTTTCAAAGAAATTATTCAAGTATTGAGATGTAATCAGAGAAAAACAATTTCTATTTTAGAACCAAAAGCTCATTGTCCTTTTAATATAGTGAACAATTACTTCCTAATATTTTCTGTGGTTCTTTATTGTCAACACTTTCTAGCTAAAAGCTGGCATAAAAAATTGCTGGTAACAAATAAATTCCAGAAGTCATGCAAAAAAATGTTTCCTTAATTAAAATCAGAAGTCATCTACAACTCCTAATAAATAAAATATAATTTTACATTTCCGTATTTCTGTAGAGAAAATATTGATGAAATACATGACAACATAAACTGTATTTCCTGCTTAAGATTTTTCTCATCACTGCTTCAGAATCACAGACACTGATAAATTGAGACTGACAACAGAGAAGTCTGAAAAATCATGAAAAGAGAGAATATATTAAAAAAAACCCCAAACCACAAAAATTTTTCAAGCACAGGTGCTGAAAGACCTTATTGAATTGGTTGATTTAGAGCATATGGAAAAAAAAATGACTTAAGGAATCTCAAAGGAAGATAGTACAGGAGAAAAGGAGAAGATAGCAGCATGTTATTCATAATCTATTCAGCATTTCCCTTAAATATACCAAAAAACCAAAATCCCACATTCAGGGACCACAGCTTTGAGTTAATCATGTAATTACTAACAAATGAAAAGTATAGCATTCTGTCTTCTTATAGGAGTGACTGAATACCTGTCTGCTTAAATAAATGTAATAAAACCACAAAAAAACCCACTATGAATAGAAAAAAAAGCAGCTGTTTCCCATAACTTTTTGCAATCCTCCACCAGTGTCCCGAACTTCTGCACTACTCTAGCAAAAGTGTCAGCCAAAAAGAAAGTGGGGATTTCAGTGCTCTCAAAACTTCTCTTTGCTGCCTTTCATGTTATTTTGATACCCACTGATCACAGCAACCAGTGTTTGGTGCCTTGAGTTGAAGAAATCAACATACAATTAAAATAACCCCAACAAGAACAATTATCTTCACATCAATTCATCAAAAGGTCAGAGTTTGCTAAATTGTCCAACATGAGGAATACAGATGTGGATGCTGGTCAGGTTACTATAAAATAATTAAATCCCAGGACTAGAAGAGCAAATGTAACCACCATGTTCTCTGAATATTATATTCTTTTCATTCCTTTACAATCGAATCATCAGACTACCCAATAAAAAGAAATTAAGAAAAATCAGGTCAAAGAGATGCATCTTCCTGACTGTTTTAGTGCAAACTTAATGAAAAACAGAACATAATTTTCACATTAGGATAGAAATTGAAACAAAATCTTGCATGCAAATGGAAATACGAAAACTGCTCCTTCAGAAGGCTAGTGATAGAACCTCTGCTATGGCTTACACAATTGCAGTTCTTCTCACTGTGACTACCAATGATAATACAAAGAACATGCACATCTTAGAAATGTTTTAAATGTGTCTATCAGTAGGACAACTCACAGCAGTTTTCAAACATTTAAAAAGGTTTGGTGGCAGGAGGCAGACAGCAACAGACACAGGAACAGGAGGGCACATATGGGCAAGTGATACATCACCAGAACTTCTGAGGCTTATCACAGTCATTTCTTTTCCTTGCTCCCTGGTTTCCTTTTTCCAGGACAGAACTTATCTCAAGCTACTTTGAGTCAGCAACGCCAGAATTAAATTTTTAATGATGCCCATAACCATAAATTCCAGCTGTTTTTCTACCCAGCTTGCCCCCAGTGAGCTCTTCACACTGCACTATTCCAATTCCAGCTCAAAGCACCACCTAAGATCAACAACACACACTAATTTAAGAGTAGAACATTGTCATAAATCTGCCAGTACATAACCAAGTTAATCAAACATTGCTTGTTAGAAAAAAGAATCTGTCTAACTGTTAAAGTAGTATATTAAATAAATAATAAGAACCCCTATCACTTATTTCAAGGATGCTTACTCATAAATAGAAGTTTTAAATTGGTCATTAAAAAGATTTTGAATTAAGATCCCGTTCCACTTAGCTGTTTCTGGGGATTTCACACTCATTACAGACTGACTGAAAGCAATCTTTATGCTGACTGCTATTGGATGAGCAATGGCAATAACCAGGGAAGACACTCTGTGCTATGCTGTATAATTATGTTCTCAAAGACACAAAAAAGACACTTCAGAAAGAGAGTAATGAAATAAACGATAAGTCTATTTTTATACTGTTCCTTCATAGGAATTGTTCACATAAGCCTCTCCAATCAATCTATTTAATACAAAAAGTTTGTCAGAAGTCACAAAACACTTGTGCAAGTGTTCATTTAACCATCCTGATCAAATTTTAACAGGTTGATCCATTATGCAACACGAATTCTTCCTCAAATGTCACTATATAAAGCTTACATTTCGTCCATTACAACAGCACATGGCCGTATTCAGAATCTTCTGTACCAAGTGTCATACAAATGCATGCAAATAAATCTCATCCCCAGCCTTATTTTGTTAATGTTCTGTGTTTGTATCACAGCACCTGCAACACCTCCTATCCCTCAAGTGTGAATGCAGGCTCTGGCTGCATCCTGTGTTCAGGCAACGATGAGGCTGATGCACATACCCATGTGGTTTTAAGTGACTTTAATGAGCTGTACTCCTTGGAGGAAATTATGATACTCAGACTGTAACTCTCTTCAACATTTTATAATCGACAGAGCCATGAATCCCATAATCCAGATACAGCCCAAAAAAAACAACAATCCATCAGGGAGTAACGATGAATAGATGAAGCCAGGGCCATTGATGCTGTACCCCAAATCTTCACCAATCTGACTAAGCAGAAGCAAAATAAAGCTAAGTTTTGACAAGCACTTTAAAGGAAATGGAAATCACTGTGAACAGTTATGAAAGGAAGCCCTAGACTAAACTGGGGTGTGAATAACTACAGTTACCAGGTAAATAGCTGTCATTTCCCAAAGAAAGATGTCACACTCTAGTGCTGGACAAAATGTGACCTGTGCACAGATGTGTAACAGGAACATCTCCCTGGTACCCTTGGTCCCACTTAATTTAAAAAAACATTAACATTGTTGTACCAAAATATTTAGGATAAATCAACTCTAAATCATGGCTTAGCAATAGGAAAGTGGCATGGCTAAACAAAATTCAGCAGAGAGCACTGTCAATAAAATAACATTAGAGTAATAAACCCATATTACATACCTAGCACTTTACTTGTCCCCAGTACTTATAAAATCATTAATTTATTACTCAGGCAGAACAAAGAGCTCCATTAGCAACTCAGCACTCATTCATCTATACCAACTGTGGAGTAGCTACAGCATTTACCAATACTTGGAAGAGGAATTACAGTTTCAAATGACAAAAAGATGTTCATCTATTAGTCACCAAGTACTAAAAGTTGTCATTTCTAAGACTGTCATTCACCAATTACTTCTCCTTTCAGTGACAATACTGAATTACTACAAAGACTGGTTCACTGACAAATAATTGTATATAATAAATTTTTTAAGTTTTATCTGCTGCAGATTTCATACCAGGAAGGAAAAATTGATGCTTTGAAAGAAGAACTCTTCCCAACTCCTATGTTCAACTGTGGAATACCCTATTTTCTTTTATACAGAACACGGAAAATAATTGAATAGGACTTCAGAACCGTCTTCTTTGTATCAATCTGTCTGATGGGAAACGAGAAATGCTAAGTATGCCTAGAATATGACTATGCAAAAGCAATTTACCTTGACATTCTTACTGACAGCAGATGGCAAAGAGTTGGGCTACATAACCTGAAAAAGGTGGCACCATATAAGCATATCAGATGAATAAAAGTATTCACCAAAAATAACAGGAAAGGTAAATTATGAATATATAGCTTAAGAATGTTGTACTTTACGTAAGATTTACAGTTATTTTCTTCAAAGTTATTTATGTCTAATTTCTGTTGCTTCAGATCACAATGGTAAATACAAACTATCCTCATAAATGTACAATGCATGCTGAACACACACAATGCAGAACGTGCAGGTACTCCTGACACAAATGCAAAGAGAAGTTTACAGGAGGGCCTTTTTACTAAAACAAAAAGGAATATGTTGCAAGGTGCCAGTCTCACTGTGTTCAGAAACATGTAGTGATACAAGAAACAAAGATTTGAGAAAGGCAAATGCATTCTGCATGCCCGAGGAATTAATTCTGTGCAATTAAAATAAAATTAGAATGGCATTTTGAAACCTGATTTGAAATTTATTCATCATCTTCTGATACACTGGTAATTTTGGGCATTGTGTGAAATAATAATCTGGTGTGATTTTTCCTCACCACCTGAGGAGACAGCAGCTGTAGTGAAATATTATATTACCAGTATCAGAAAGATCTTCTTACATTGATGAAGTTAACATAACTACTGAATTATTGCTGGTAAATAAGTGAAGAAATATCACACACGTCAACACCAAAAAAATTCTTTAAAAGATGGTAGTAGTGTGCATTTGATCCATAAGCACCTAGCTTTTAAAATCCAGAAGTTATAATGACTGAAAAATCCTAATACTTGTGTTAAATAAGAGGTTTGCCAACAATATAAATCCATTACTCGGCAAGGGCATGAAAGAAGATATAAAGTCTGAATTATTTTGAACCCATTGCCAGTATTCCAAAGGAGGGCAATTATAATCAGTTGAAAATGGAATGGAATGAATGCAACTTCTTCCACTGCAGAGTAAAATTTTTATGTGTAACTAATTCAACCTCTGATTGCTTTATTTACCAGCATCAGTAATAAAACACAGTTATAAATTATGAATTGTGCCACTTCATTTTTGGAATAGAACAATTAACATTACCTAGAACTATTAACACAACAAACAAGTCAGACAACTCAAAAAGGACACCTAAGCCTCAAGACACACTCTCACCCACAGTATCCTGATTGCTTTCCACTGCTGTCAGACAATCTTCCCACTGCTATTTCACAACTTAAATTAAAGCTGTAGGAGGCAGACTTTGCTATACTTGACATTTAAAATTAATGAACCAATGTCATTATTCCCTAAGACCTGTTGAGTTTATGTGTTGTATGAGCTATTCCGTGCTGAACTAAATTCCAGGTGGCAGTTGTACAGTGATTATTATCATAAATATAAAAATATATATTAAAAAAATCTATAAAAACAAACTATGTCAACCATGACACAATGACAGAGTCATCACACCACAGCCTTTATTAAAAAACTAATTAACACAAAAAATTACATTCCTGTCAATTTATGAATGTACCTTCTCCATCTTTGCTTGTGTTTGTGGGTACTGTTAGAGGCTGGAGTGGAATAATGATGTCATCCACACTGGTCCCTTCTTCTGTGTGTTTCTCGGAGACATGAGACAACAGTTCGGACTTATTTGGCGAAAATAAGTTACAAAGCTTACACATGAAGATGGAATTGATCCCTGAAAAATAAGTTTAAAAACAAGGAATTAATATTTTCAAATGTAAGCTATTTATGTTACCATGAGTTTTTGGGATTTTGATTCAGCCCACATAGTATTTCTAAGTTTACTTAATACATGTAAAAGACAGCAATGAGGAGAAATGAAGAATGTTTTATCACAAATGAACAAATTCAAAATACATCCCAAAATTAATTAATACAAGAAATGGTTAAACTCCTAGCTAGATCCTCATAGGGTAAAAAATTTCTTCTAGCTGAAATCTTAGAAATGTTCTAACATGACACAAAAGGAAGCAAAACAGATTCAAGACCTTTTTCCCCTTCCAGCCTCAAACATCATCATAATTTTATATATTTCAAACACATGGTAAAATTATGTGTAAGACAGGATGTCCTCATCAAGGTTTGTCCCATATCACATTGGTATAAATTCAAATGTTTTATCCTTTAAAAAGCAGTCTGAAATACAACTGGCCTCCAAATGTTAATTTGTGTTCATAGACCCCACTGTTGTTCTTTATGTACTAGACCTCTCTGCTTACCTCACCTAAGTCTAATTCTCTAATTACTTGTTTAAGTGCTGGAAACAAAAGAAAGAAGAATTAAATACCATGAAAGATTAAGGAAAACTTTTCCTTCACTATAGCAACATTTGTTAAAAATAAATAAATTTCTATATAAAAAAGCATGCTTTGATGTGTCATCTTTGCCTTACAACACTACCATGAGCACACACTACAAATATTAAGTATGAACTACAAATATTAAGTGTGTGGTTCCAGGGGTCATTATCCTTGGGCTTGGCTCTGCCACTAAAGAAGGAGATGGGAGGGAGATCAAATCATCTGTAGCACTGCCGACCACAACGTAGTTCTTCATCTGAGTCACAGCTATGCAATCTCATCTCTGCTCCTTCTGGCCTTTTACTTCACCTTTTTTCTTCTTTTATCCCAATGTGTATGAAAAAGTATGACCACTCTGAAAAAAAGTACCAGGCCTCATCGTGATCCCCCTACATGGAGGAAAATTAGCAGCAATAGCAGGAAAACAAGAAGAGAAAAAATTTGCTCTTAAAACAAATAATATCAGCCTCAGAGGCAACAAGTTCCATGAAAAGTTCCTGTTGGTTTAAGAAAAACAAACAAAAAAGCCCCAAAACAAACTAAAAACCTTCAAAGCAGCAGCAGCAAATGAAGACTGTCATTAAAACTCCCCCTGGCCAACGCTTTAAACAGAAATTTGACACAACTTTTTAGGCAAAACTTTGTGGGTCTTTTTTTAATTCACAGATACTTGAAGTGTGATGTGAAAGCAAAGCCTCCAGAAAGTAAATAACAATAAAGAAGGATTAATATAATCTCAGATTAAAAAAAGCTCAAAAATTTGGCCAGAGAAATTTAGACGACTTTGTTTTCTACAACTTCAGTCTTTTGGTTTAATGGTTTGATTTTTCAAGAGTCCCTACTCCCTTCAGGGTCCAATGAAACCTAAGAACAAACAGGAACCAATTTTAGCAGCACACTTGTTCTTCAGCTATACATATAAAGTTCTGGCCCAGAGACTGATTTAAATTGCTACTCTCCCTCTGCCTCCCTACGGAAAATTAGGGACATAAACCCACCTAAAACCTAACAGGAACAAGCAGCACTTCGGAGGTACAAGTCAAACCAGAGATCACAGGACAAGTACAGAAATAAAGTGATGGTTTGTGAACTTTGGGATGAATCTGGGGGTAGGAGAACAGCTCTGTTTTGGGACCTATTTTCAAAACAATCCTAAGCACTACCCTATTCAACATTATTGCACTTCCTCATGACACACTAATTATACAGTTCACCCCACCCAAAAAAATCCTTCTTTAAGGTATCCTGAAAGTTAAGAGCAGCAGAGGTGTCTCCTTTACAGGTATTTGCACCTGAGACATAGCAAAAGCCAGCTTAAAAGTAACGGGCAGACTATGCCTTCATCTTTCAAAACACCTCTGAAAAAACAACTCCAAAACTGCTCTTGTTGTTCAAAATTTCCTCTACATTACACACAAGCAACTATGAGTGGTACAGTCAATGTGTTCTTAGGAGCTCAGCTGGGTTCCTTCTCAGGCATTCTGCTGTCTTGGGCACACAGATATTTCCCTTTTGATTGCAGTATGTTGAAATGTTCCCTTGAACTAGTTCTGCTCTAGTTAGCATTTTTTTTTTTTTAAGGGAATGAAGCCTGTTATTGACTCAGCAGATGCCAACTGTTCTCTTTAAATGTAAATGCACAATAAAACCTATGAACATTTACCTAAACACTTAACTAACTGAAATTCCATTATTTAGCTGACATTTCTGTTTCGAGGTTTTATTTGTCCCTGTTTCTACTTCCTGACCTGCTGGCTGTTTTCCCTAGAAGTTCAGGCTCAGTGTTTTGTCTCCTATCTCCTCCTTCAGCAGCTGCAATCGGTACTCACACACCACTTTATCTCTCACTCCTCCCAGTGAGGACTTGGGGAGAGGCAGAAGAGCAAGAAGAATCCCCAGAAGCCTCCGTGGGTGTTTAAAGTGTCTGATTAGACACCACCCAAACCCTGAAGTGCACAGAGCAGGTGGCAGAGGACACTGAGTGTCACTGAAGGTGCAGAAAAAACACACAGAAGATGCACGAGCTTTACTCAGAGGTGAGATGGAAACCAAACCCAGCAAAGAAATTATTTGAGGAAGAATGACTGGAAAAGGAAGTCAGAGAGCAGAAGATAAACTCTGCTGATCACCAGACTAAACAAGTATGGAATAAGCAAACAATAATTGATTACCCGGTTTCTAATTAGGCAGTGTAGCAATAAAGCAATGAATTATAGTCAATTAAGTGTAAAAATCAAATAAGGAGTAAGTTAATTAACTATGCAGGGAATCGATGACTAATTAGTGAATAATTAATTATGTAGGAAATCAACAGAGCAATTAATTAGGCAGCAATTAAATATGCAAAGAAAGAAAGGAACAGTAATCAAGTATGCAGTGACACAAACATCAGGAAATTCAGCCAAAACCAATCTGGGACATTCTGTTCAGTAAGCATGCTTTGAGGTAATTCATCATCTTCAGGTTGTCCCTATAAACTGTGCGAAATATACACTGAAATTAATAATACAAATAATTTTCTTCTTAATTGACTATGTGGAAAATTAAGCTATAACGTAAGTGAAGCCTTTTTTTTTTAATTCTTCCAAAACCCTCAGCATATTGCTTAATTAGTAGGGTTAGGTTTTTTTCTTCACATGAAGCATATCTACAGCAAAGGGAGTTTAACAAATGGATTACTAAAAACAAACAGCAAGTTGCAGGCTAGGAAGTAGATTCCCCGATTCCCTTTACAAAGCATAAATCAGTATCTGTCCAGTTCTGCTTTATAAAGCCAGAGAGGGGAAGAAGGAAGGGGGAAGAAAGAAGCACTTACCTTGGACATATCACTGAAATTAACAGTACTTAAGGGAATCAAGGAATATATTATTGTCTTATATACTTTTAACCACTGTATGAAAAAAACCTAGTCCAGAGTCAATTTTAACTAACCAAAAACTTTCATTTTGTGTAAAGGGAAGGCTCAGGGTTGGGTATTGTTTTGTTTTATTTTTAATAACTACTTTTACAAGACCCACAGAGCAAGGACACAAATCTATATTTATATGCCCTAAATCATCCTAATGTACCCAAAACTTTTCACTTCTTTCCAAGTAGGCAACAGCTAACAACTTCTGTAAGTGCCTTTGAAGTTCTGCAGCTGTTAAAAGGAACTAGAACTCCACAATTAAATACAAAATTTAAAAGTCACTGGATATTTGTTGGCCTGTGGAAAAAGTTGATAGGATGTATAATTATGTATCTGGTCAACCTTCCTAAAATACACAGCAATGAAGTTCAGAATATGAATAATTACTTATTGCCTTCTAAACTTACTACAGAGCTGAAACAAACTTTGTTGCCTCATCATCATCAAATTCTTAACAGGAACTTTCTGCAATTAAAAATTGTATTAATCAGACTAGGACTTGGTCTTACTGGGCTTCCCCCCCCCCCCTTTCTGCTGTTTCTGTACAAATATCAAGTGCAATAAAAAGCAGGCACAACTCTTCAAATCTAATTATTTGTTTTGTAAATGAACTTTTCTCACACAAGTGTTGAGCATGTAAGATATTGAAATGCTTAAGAACAATAAACAAGACTCTCTCTGACAGCGTATTTAGGAAGAAGCATTAAATGTGAGGTAGCAGTTAATATGAAAGCAGCACGTAAAAAGTCAGTAATTTTAAGACAAGCAACACTATTTCTTAGCAAAAAGCAGTTTGAACTGAATATAAAAGGGCAAATATAGTAGAAGGATTTATGATATCCTGTACTACTGTCAAATACTTTAAAAATATTTTACTTATCAGATCTTACTCCCCTGTGCAAATTAGAGACTTTACATTTTCAAAGCCATTTCAAATATCCAGAATTTCTGAAAACATGTTACAATGTACCTCTGATTTTTATTGTTTCACCTCTGGGACATTTGTTTGTTGGTTTTGCAGCTTTTTGGTAGATTTGTTTTTTTTCTTGCTGTTGTTGTTTTGCTTGAAATCTACTTTCTACAGACCTCATAACATCTTAATCATTATTTTAATAAAGATGCTGGCATAAAATAGTTTTCTTACTCTTCCTTTCTTAAAGAAAAAATATAAGTAAATCAATATAGGTTTCTAGCTCTTTTCTCTATTTTGATTTATCAATTAATTAGCATCCAGTATTACAGCACATCTCCAGATCAAAAGCATTATCCTTGGTAAGCAAAAAAGAAGTATATAAAGTCTATAAAACAAACTATTTGCTACCATTAGAGCAGCAGCATCACAAGAATCCCATGCTCAAATCTAACAAATTTACTGTACTAGAAGCGGCAGCTGGAGAATCAAAAGCTATTTTAGGGCTTCCTTCATCTGAATTTGGGCTATTCTAAACAGTAATCAACTATTAGTTCATCAATGTAAGACGACTGCTGAGACAAAACCAGCAGTGCAGAAAGCATTTAATCAAAGAAAAGGAGCCCCTGACCATGACTGTTCTCACTCTTAGCTGTTAACTAAAATCAAGGCAATTTAATTACCATTAGTTAAGTGCCACAAACTTTATTTTAATATTCAGGAAGAATGGTACCGCAAAGTTGGTACAGGATGCATACCTGAAAAAACTAAAAGATGATGCTAAAATCAATAAAACTTAATACTGTTTTATGGAAAACCCAGTCATATACATTCACCATTTCTCTTAGGCAGGCCATAAGTGGAGTTTACTCAATAAACTTCGTCTGTAGAGGCTCTCAGATATGGCATGCAAGACTAAATTACACTGATGTTTGTGATTAAGAAATAATATATTTTAAAATATCTACCGTTCCTGTGAGGGTGGTGAGGCAGTGGAACACGTTGGCCAGAGAAACTGTGGATGCCCCATCCCTGGAAGCATCCAAGGCCAGGCTGCATGGGGCCCTGAGCAACGTGGGATAGTGGAAGGTGTCCTGCCCACGGCAGGGAGATTGGAACTGGATGATCTTTAAGGTCCCTTCCAAACCAAACCATTCTGTGATTCTATGAGGTATACAATACAAATATAGTAAGACAGAAAAAAAACCAAAAATCCCCAAAAAACTAGTTAAGGTGCCTGACATATGAATTCATGATGGTGCCATTGTGAGCAGAACTATGTTGCCATCTCTGTATATATCTAAGAAAAAATTACAAGTTGAGCAATAAAAACAGAGGAGCATCAGACTTTACCCAAAATGGTTCTAAAGACTGAAGAGTAGGTGACAAGAGCAGAAGACCACAAAGATGAAGGTGATTAACCTTACAGCAGTAAAAATTACAAAGACTACTTTCAAATGAAGGATGACATAGAAATTAGTAAAATTTTAAAAGGAAAGAACAAAGCAATTTTTTTGGTTTGTTTTTGTAGTTGTTTTTAAAAGAATAAACCTACATACTACTAGAATAATGCAAGATGCCTAGTAAAGTAACAAAATTGGAATGCCTGGCTGTAGACAAGGATTATTGACATTCATGCATTCAAATAAGTTTCTGATAAACGTTGTAATCCCAGCTGGTTATTACCACTACCAAAATATTGAGGACAAAGTAGGATGTATTATTTTAAAGAAATAAGGCCTGTCAGAAGCAGCTTAGGGTCAAATCTGATTATCAGGCTCTTTTAACAAGTAACAGAATTCCCGAGGAATTCAAACACAGCACACAGAAAAGCACAGCGTAAGGACTACACAACAACCTGACCACAGGGTATGAATGACTGCGGCACACTGGAGGGGATAAAAGAGATTACAAAGACAGAAACAACAATGCATTGGAGGCTTTAATTAGCCTTATGCAGAGTGGTTAAATGTCAAGTCAGGACAGGATGCCAAGATTAAACGTCTAGACACCATTAATGACTGTTTCACCCAGCAAGCAGTCAGGGAAACCACATGAGGAGAAACAGTTCTTGACTTTATCAGAAGTAAAACACACCCTTTTCAAAGTGACATTACTTGAGAGTTACTCTATAACCATGATTAAAGTACTACTCAAAAACCCTCTAAAGAGAGTGATAAAGAGCCAAATGTTTGTGTTTCATTTCAACAATGCAAACTATATAAAGATAAAAAGCATCTTTAACAAAACAAACCACAAAAAGGACAAAAAAGTTCCACTGCAAGTAAAATCCTTGAAAAGGGCATGAAGGCTACTTAAAAGCATCATATTTGATGCTAATCATCAAAGAAGGTTTTAGAAACGGGAAGGAAAAAATCTAGCACAGCTAAATAGCAGTGAAATGAACTTTCAGAAGAAGAAAACATATTTATAAGAAGTTTCATAAAATGATGAAAACAAAAAGAGATTTTAAATTGCATCAAATTTAATGTAAAAACACAGTGAGGCAGGTCAATAAGGGTAATTTCATCAACTTGAAAAATAAAAAGCAGAATGCAGCAACAGCTTTAAGACACCTCAACAGTAACAGATCTGTCCAAGAGCCTGTGCAATGAGAAGTAATCTGTAGAGGAAAAAGACCCTTCAAAGAAGGCGAGCCTGTAGCAAAACAAGCTTTTCAATTTGCTGTCATTTTGTAATGGTTTGGAGAGGTTTTCTGTGAAAGATGTCTCAATTATAGCAAACGCTTTAGAGACACTCTCAAACAAGGCTAAGGAGCTGCATTCCTCAGAAACAAAAACTTGCAGTTAAAACAGACCTAAAAAACAGATGGTCCTATAATACAAAGCCTTGTTAACAAATAGAAAAGATCCATACTGGGCTTATATCTCTGGATATTGTTCCTCTACTGAAATAATAATAATAATCATCATCATCATCATCCTTAAAAGGTACAGAAATAAGAACAACAACACAGCACAGTGAGAAGTTTAATATTAAAATGAAGAACTACAAAACCATGTGTCATGAAGGACACTGAAGCCTCTGAAACTACTGCCTGTCCTGCAGCTGATCTCTCCCTGCTGTTACAGCTCTAAGGTAACACATCCCCTTGGTGTTCAGAATTCTTAGAAGGTGACCAGGAAGCACCAAGTTGGAAGAGACTGGCTGGGGCTCAGCAAAGCCTGTAAGACCATATTCTGGACAAGTATCACTGTGTGCTTCCCCTGTTCTTACACTTCTCTACTTAAATATCCATTGTGAGTCGCTGTTAGGTACATGAAATGTCAGGAGTGAAACAAAATTAAGATCCAAATCATTCTGACATTATATTTTGTACATTGCAGTAAAAACACTACATAACATAGACTTTAAGGTAACTCAGCTGTTCCAACATTCAAACAGCATCCTTTCCACGTTTGAGACCCCAGGGCTGGACACAGCACTGCAGGTGGGGTCTCACCAGAGCAGGGCAGAGGGGCTCAGTGAACCCCCTCCCTCAACCTGCTCTGGATGCAGCCCAGGACACGTTTGGTTCCTGGGCTGCCAGAGCACATTGCTGTCCATTGTCATGTCCAGTTTCTCGTCCACCACCACCCCAAGACCTTCTCCTCAGGGCTGCTCTTGATCCATTCCCTGCCCAGCCTGGGACTGTGTTTGGGATTACCCCAAGTCAGGGGCAGGACTTTGCACTTGGCCTTGCTGAGCTGCACAAGGCTCACCCAGACCCACCTCTCACACTCTCACCAAAACCAAACACATTACATTTAACCAGTCTGATACTGTATTTGTGAAAAGAAAGGAAACCACTGGAGTTTAACTCGTGATGGCAAATGGAAGTACATGTATTCTTCTGTTTGACACACACCATGTTTAAAAATGCTCCCAGAAAAAAGTTATTAAATAAAGTTATTTTAAAGACAACTCTCTCCACACATTTATGTTGGCTAAAATATATAAAATTCAGGACCTGGATATAACATGGATTTAATAGGATATTCAAATAACTAGGAAATTAGATTATTTTCAGTTTAGAATAATCAGTTTATCAAACAGATAAACAAGGTAGCTTTTCTATCATTAAGGAAAAAAAATAGCCAGAGTAGATATGTTTATAGCAAGACATTTTTATTTTCATGTTCTAAGATCTCCCTCATGTGGCTAAATACAACACTGCTGAAGGTTCCACTGAAATTCACTAAAGTACAACACGAAACTGTGTAAGCTGCACTAACAGACACCAAAACCACTCAGAACCCCTGAAAAAATAAGCATAAACTATGTGATCAGCCACCAACTTCAGGATGCAACCCATTAAACACTCTTAACCTGATTTTTAGAAGCACCCATAATGGAAATGCACCTGATGTCAGATACAGCTCAGCAGCAGCAATATCAAAAATACTGAACGCTCCTGACAGTTCTGGGTTCAACTACACTCAGAACACTTTTTATTAAAACAAATGTGCTTGAATAAATATGAATTTATTAGTAGCACTAGTAGTAGGAGAATTATTTCTCACTGAAAGTTGGATCTCAGAATACAGAGCAGTCCTGGAAAGCTTTTACAATAGTCCATAGGTAACACAGCACCTGTTAGCTATTCTGCTACTCAGTTTTTCTCCTGATAGTGCAATTATCATTGGCATAAAGCCTTGTTTCACAGAATCACAGAACAGACAGGTTTGGAAGGGATCTCTGGAGATCGTCTAGTCCAACCCTCCTGCCAAAGCTGGATAAACTATAGCAGGTGATGCAGGAATGCATCCAGGTGGGTTTTGAATGTCTCCAGAAGAGGAGACCCCACGACCTCCCCGTGCAGCCTGTCCCAGTGTTCATCAACATAAACAGGTTCTTCTTCAAGTTGCAGTTGAACTTCCTGAGTTTTAGCTTGTGGCTTTTATCCCTTAAGGGTGGTTTGATTTGTAAACTATCCATCGATACTTCGTACAACAGGTAAAAATAACTCAAGATTCTAAAAATTAAAAAGTCAAGTCAGGGAATGACAACCAGAAGCCAAATTTGAGTATACAGGTTAATTAACAGGCATTAAACTATTGCGACATCACTTTACAAACTTGCACTGCAAGAACGGGTAGGGATTGTGAAAGGCAGAAAGCACATACACAGCATTCCTAAGGCTGCCACCTCTGTAACTTTGCTCACTGCTGGAATGAAAGCCAGGACAACACAAGGCACTGAGATGACAGTGCAGTGGAAACATCTTTAACTTGCTGTCTGCTTCCATAGCTGAACTCTGGGGACCTTGAGCTGTTTACACTATTTACAGCTGTCAGAGGAGCTCACGAGTGTTTCAAACCCAGGTGTGCACAGAAACATGGAATCATAGAATGGAAACGGGTTGGAATGGATCTCAAAGATCATCCACTCCCAACCCCTGCCACGGG
Source organism: Acanthiza pusilla (assembly GCA_036630365.1). Lineage (NCBI taxonomy): Eukaryota > Metazoa > Chordata > Aves > Passeriformes > Acanthizidae > Acanthiza > Acanthiza pusilla. The sequence continues at coordinate 91,368,623 of JAXCHO010000034.1, forward strand.
CAGGGACACCTCCCACTAGACCTGCTTGCTCAAGACCTTATCCAACCTGGCTTGGAACACTGCCAGGCTTGGGGCAGCCACAAGCTTCCTGGCCAACCTGTTCCAGAGTCCCACCACTCTCACAGCAAAGAATTTCTTCTTAAAATCCAGCCTAAATTTCCCTTCTTTCACTTTGTACCCCTTACTCCCTATCACTACAGTTCCTGAGGAAGAATCCTTCTCCGGCTTCCCTGAAGGCCCCTTTCTATCCTGTAAGGTTGCTGTGGGGTCTCCAAGCCTCAGCTCGGCACCGGCAGCAGCTCCAGCTGCTCCTTCCCAGCTGCTCCACTCGCTGCTAAGCGGCAGCCTCGGGACGGCCAGCCGGGGCACAGCAGGACTCCCAGGCTCGGGCTGTCCGACTCCTCCGGCGGCTTCCCGGAGCCCCCACAACCCCCCAGGTCGCTCGTCAGCGCAGGGCGATGGATTCTGGAGCGGGGGGCGCTGCCGCCTCTGTGGGAACTACTTGTCGTGCGGAAGAAGCGTCACCACAGCCCCGCCGGAACTACTTCCCCCCGCCCGCCGCACGGGATCCGTGCGCGCTCCCCCGCCCGCCCGGCCCGGCCCCGCTCACCTGCAGCCGCCGCCTCCATCGCCGCGGGGCTCGGCGGCACAGCGCGCCGGGAGCCGAGCGCGGCCCGCTTGGAAAAGAGAGTGAGGGGAAAGGGGAAAAAAAAAAAAAACCAACACGGAAAATCAGGTCCCCGTGCGGCGCCTTATGGCGAATCTGCCGCGGCCGACATGGCAGTGGCGGCTCGGCTCGGCGGGGCAGGGCGGGGCGGCGCCTGCGCACTGGCGGCCGCGCGGGGCCGCGTCCCCTGAGGCGCCGCCCGCGGGCCGAGGGAGCGGCAGGAGGGGCGTGGGGGACGTGGGGACACCCGCGACAGGAGACACCCGGGGCGGCCGGACACCCCACCGTGATCTCCCCGGGCGCCTCTGAGCACCCGCCGCCCGCCCCAGGATCTCGGGAGGCCCGGGCTGCACAGCCCTGGCTGACACAGCCCTGTGATGCCAAAGGCGCTTTAATTCACCACCTGTGGGTACATGTGTTTTAATGAGCCTGGTCTTCAGCACATACGAGATGGTTACAGGATGGACCGGGTTGGAAGGGACCTTAAAGATCACCTCGTTCTGACCCCTCTGCCAGCGCAGGGAGACTTTCCGCTAGACCACGTTGTTCCAAGCCTCATCCAGCCTGGCTTTGAACACTTACAGGAATGGGACATCCACAGCTCCCCTGGGCAATCTGTTGAAGAGTCTTGCCACCCTCGTAGTAAAGGATTTCTTCCTAATTTAAACGTACTCTCTGAGATGAAGAGCTGTGATCATGGCGACCCAGGGCATGTGTCCCTTGTCCTCCGTGTCACCAAAGGTAACTGGCAGGACTATCTGAACCAACACCCTTAATGCTTACAGGCATGACAAAAGGCAAGGGAAAGGAAGCAGGGTCATTCGTGTGTAAAACAGTCACCTCTCCTCACTGGTGTCACGCTGCCACCAGCCTTACACTGAGCTTTGCTCCATCAGTCACTGTAGGTGCAGGAGGGCTTGCCCAGGGCCAGGCTGGGCCTCAGCCCCCTGCAGACAGACTAGGCAGGTGTACTTGACCAGTGTTCAGCCCACCAATGCTACTCTTACTCTGAATGACTTAGATGAGACAATTCTTGTGAAAAGATCTTCTTTAGAATTCATGTCAGAGACCCAAATAGAAGGCAGAAGGGAAAGACCAGACTTTTCCAGAGGCTGTGGTTGCTCCTCTGCAAAATGGTCTTCTCTGATGAGATGCAAATAACAGAGCAATATTATAGCAGCGTCAGGAGTGGGTGTTCTGACCTCATGAGAAGCAACACTGGGAACCTGTTTTAGCCTGCTGCCTTGACCTGCCCTCTTCACTTTCTAGACTCTCAGTGCTGCTTTTTGCCGCTCTTCCCACCCATGGTTACTACTGCACGTATCCTCTGGAGAACCTTTCATACCTCTAGGAGCAAAAAAGATGAAAGCACATTTATGCCCATGAAAGGAAGGGATTGTGCTTTGTTCTGGACATGAATAATATTCATCCTTACTTTGGCATTGAAAGAACATTCTCTGGTCTTTGAGTCACTGAACCTTACTACAGCAAGTGGAGTGGATTTTCCTGCCAAGAAAAGCACTTGTCTTCACATAGAACCACTGGTTGGGCATCAACATGCCACGTGGTTTACTTTTTACATGCAGAGATTCCATACAGTCCTGCGTTGCACAATCACAAGCCTGTTTAAAAGTCTGCATTAATAAAGGCTTGTTCTTTACCTAAGACAATAAATCAGAGTTGGAATCGCTGAGCTTTGCTGCCTGGCTCAGTCCAAATACCTGGGAGGTCTGTCTATTGGATGTCAGGAAAGAAAGAGAAAAGCTATTGCTGTTGGGGTGCCAGGCCAGGTCACAGAGCCACACAAAGCAAAGTTTTTGCAACTCTGAATGAACAATTTCACAGCTTCAACAAAAATACCTTCAAGTTCTTCCAGAAATTTCACCATGTGCCATCATTAGAAGACACATGGTGTCGTCACCAGCAGAGTTCAGCCGCACCACACACAACACACATCCAGGCATTGGGATCACCAGCATCGATTCTGAGGCCCTCTCGACAGAGACAGCAGTGATTCCTGGGGCTGTCCTGTACAGGACCTGGGCTCCAATGATCCTTGTGGGTCCTTTCCAACTCAGGACTTTCTGTGATTCTATGAACAGTTCTTGTCTCAAGGGAGAACCTGATCCCAGTCTGTTCATCTCATTCTGTCATAGTTTCCTTAGTGACAAAATTCAAGGCCCAACCTACCCTTGCATTCCTGTCCCTCCTGCACACCCCCTTGTCTGACCTCTGTTGTCTTTCAGGTCCCAGTACCAGTTTTCATTCACAGGAATATCCTTCCGTTTTTCTTAAGTGCTCCTTCCAGATGCTTTGCACTTTCTCTCTCACCCCAAATGTCTCTCTAACCACTTGCAGATAAGCTTCTGAACACAAAAGTGCTCATCAAATACAGCTCCCAGTTCCCTCCCTTCAGGCCACTGAGTAACTCCTTCTCGTAGCCTCCATGCCTGGCCAGTCTCAGTTGAATTCTGCTGAACCAACTCTTGGATGTTAATAACAACAACAACAACAAAGCCAATAATATTAATAATAATAGTAAAAATAAAACAACTCTGCTGAGTGCTAGAGAATGCAAAGTTCAAATATAGAGCAAGTTCAGTATTGCACAGGGCTTCTGGAGCTGGAATCCATGGAGGGAGTATGGATGCCTTTATTGAGGGCACAGCAGATGCTGACTACTTTTCCCAGTTACACGGATTGGGTTTTATTCACAAATAGGAAAAGCACTTCACGGAAGATGTGTATTTCCTTTTGTGAAACAAGAGTGCACCTTGTTTGGCTGTTCCATAAGAGGAGCCCCATGGAGTTAAGGTGGTAAAATCCATCAAAAGTTAGAATTAGTACTGCTTTGTACAGCTTTCATTTCCATTTTGTTCTGCATAAGCTATTTCTGGGAATCTTTTACATCCCACATTCATACACTGCATTTGTTCAGAATCTCTGACTCATTCAGCGTTGCTGACGTACCTGACCTAGATATGAATGAGGGCTACACAGCGCAGGGGCTCATCTGTAACACAAGACTCTGCCTCATTTGTTACGGAAGCTGGAAAATGTTGAGAAGTAAACATGAGGTTTTATGAAGGGAAATTAGGAACAGATTTTCTCTCAGAGTTCATTTATGATATAAAAACAGCGTTCATTAATTGCGTCTTCCTCCTTTTCAGCTTGCTCACCATGGCATTTGCAATGTGCTTTAAAAAGCATTATGTATTTCTGTAGCTGAAAATTTTAGCATCTGTGCTTAAAAGTGATAATTACTTTTAAAACCCCTTATCCTAGATGTCTTACACTGAACATATCCACTTAGGGAAACTTCACCCTAAACTTCAGTGCTCCACTTTCCCTTTTTTTTCCCTATGGGCATTTTGAGATAATAAAGTCATTTCTGTTGAAATAGCAAATCAATAAATGTCCCATAAGCATCCAAAACAAAATTAAGCAAACCACAGGGAGGAGGCAAAGCTCTGTAGAGGGACAAGACAATAATTGGCTAAATGAGGCAGTTATCCTGTGAGAGAAAAGAGTAAATTATGTGATTGTGACCTAAGGATCTGCAACACAAATATACCAGCAGAGGATAAAAAGACATATGCTGACAGCCTGGATTTATACACTTGATGACCTTCCAGTGCTTGAAGTTCCAACCTGACTGATTTTTATTTTAATACCAATATTTTAAGAAAAAAATCCTTTAGCAAATAGAGTACATAAAGCATTCTAACAGGAGAGCAGAACTCTTAACAAGCTAAATATTGTAAGACGTAGTGTAAAATAAAAAATCTTCAACTTTGTGTGCACTTGCTGTAGAATGGAAAAAAACCCAAACACCTGTCTGGGTTTTTATTAATTACACAGTACACATACACTCTACTGCAACTGAGTTTCCTGTACTTGCTTGCAAACAATTTTTTGGGGAAGTACAAAATTCTCATTGAACTCAGTGTTGTTCTCTGGCTTGATATTTTTTAGAAGAGTAGTTTGACCAAAAAGCAGTTTTAGACACACATGGAAGGTACATTCTTAATACAAATAAAATCACTTTACAAACTCACGTGAAGATTTCATGACCAAGGGCATTGCAGCATGGGGAAGGAGTGATCTAACTCAGGCAACTCAGAAAGTCTTACAAACAGCGTTACTTTTATACAACTTTTCCCCTTTCAATTAGCACATCAGGAACTATGATTCTTGTCTCTAGGGACAAGAAGTACTTTGTTATAAATGGCCAAAGGAGAAGTTGACTTTCATGATTAATGAGTAATGAGTAAATTACTAAGTTACAGATGTTGCAGTGTTTGAATGTTGATGGGTTAATTGGTTAATTATGGATGTTTATGACACATTAATGAGTTGATTAGTTGACTATTTAGTAAGTTACAGTGTTCTGGTTATTATTTCCCTTCTTTGTACCCTCCCTTTTATATATATATTTAATGATGTTCAATGACTAGGTTAAGGAATTAGGGGCAAAATGGCCGATGAAGAAGAATTTCTAGAAAGGTCTGTGAAGAATGTCAATCAGGACTCTGGACAAGGTGAGATCCCTCCCGGCCCCACAACTGAGCATGCTCCATGGGGTGGGGCCAGGTCAGGCCGGCCCATATGGGCAGACCCAGGGGCGGACAGGGAACATCTACACCTATGATTGGACCAAAGAATCCAAATGTATCCAGGTGTCTTGATTGACATTCAGAGGGGATAAAAGCGGCTGCATGGGCCCTGGGAGGTGTGCCTTTGGCGAGATCAGCCACCCACGTGGTGCTGACAGTTTGTCTTGTGGGCATCCCCAATTGTTAATTGTTTTCTTCTAATAATAAATAGTTTAAAACTTTACACAGTGAAGTCTTGTTCTTCACATACTTTATTGGATCTTATTTAAAGAATAAAACATTGCTAAAATAAGTTACAGTTTCATGTCATTAAAAAAATTTAAACATAACTGGTCTTTGATAGAAACTGGGTTTTTAGTCTTAATTAGACTATTTACCATCTGAAGCCCCCTTAACATGTTCCCACTCTGAGCTGAGTTTTTCTTGCCCATGAGATTAAAAAAAAAAAAACAACTTCCAGATTTTTTAAAATTTTGTTTTAATCACTAGAGCAAAAGTTCCCCTGTCCCCAGAACCGAAGACCGAGGTCAGGCTGACAGGCTGACAGGCCTGAAGTTTCCCACATCCTCCTTCCAGACATCAGTGGGTGTCACATTGGCACCTTCAGTCATCTGGGACCTCCTGACTGGCCAGGAGTGATAATAAAGGATGGAGAGAGGCTTAGCAAGCTCTTCTGCTGGCTCCCTGAGCACCCTTGGGGGACTGCCAGCCAGTCCCATAGACTTGTCAGTGTCTAAGTGGCTCTGCAGGTCACTAACAACTTCCCCCGGGATTACAGGAGGTCTGGTCTGCTCCCTGTCCGCCAGCTCAGGGGGCTGCATAACCAGTCTCACCGTTGAAGGTTAAGGCAAAGAAAGCATTAGGTACCTCAGCCTTTTCTTTGTCCTTCGTGACCATATTCCGTTTGTGCATCCAATAAAAAATGGAGATTTTCCTTGGTCCTTTTTTGTTGTTAGTCTTTTTTAACAAAAAAATGTTTATTGCCTTTACAGTAGGGGCCAGATGAAGTGCTAATGGAGCTTTTGCTTTCTTGATTATCTTTCAACATGAGATAGGGGCCAAGGGGTAGGCCACATGGTGGGCTGGGTGGGAAAAGCACTTTGGCATGGAACAGGGCTCTTTTGGGGATGTTTAGGGGAAAAACACGTAAGGCAAGAAAAGGAAGAGCTGCAGGTCATTGGGAGAGGAATAAGTGTAGGCAAAGTAGAGGGGCAAATGCGTAAGAAAGGCCTTTGTGAACAGCGGTGCCTCAATGGAAACCGCCAGGCTTCCGTGACAAGGGGTGGCTGTGCCCACCAGGCCTTTGTGACCTGCGGTGGCATCGTTCCTAGATGCTGTTGTGACATGGGTCCACGTGGTGACCCAGAGGGCTCTTGTAGGGCCAAACCCCTCGAGTGGCCACTCCCAGGAGAGCAGCTCTCTGAGCAGGCAGCAGCTTCTCAGGAGGCAGCAGCTCCTCAGGAGACAGCAGCTCTCCTGGGTGCCCGTGGCCAGTGTTCATCAGAGCACCTCCATGATGTCAAAGAGGAAGGAGGAGAACGCCCACCACCAGTCCCTTGAGGGGCAGCAGCTGTTGTACAAGTGGCGACAGGTGAAGGATGGAGATGGAGGGAGAGGCTGCACTGGGACCTGGGGTAGGGCTGGGGACAGAGACTGCCAGCCAGGACTGGCACCAGGCCTTGCTCTGGGGAGCAGCTGGTGCTGGGATGGCCCAGGCGCAGCAATGCCTGAACCCAGCCCAGCCCGGCTGCCATGGCCAGCACCTGCCTTGGGGCCAGGGGTGGGCTTGCCTGCACATGGGGGGACACTGTGACCACACAGCCGCCTCCATCCTGTGCCTCCTTCTGCTCCCCACAGGTGACCCAGAGGCAGCCACAGGCAGCACTGCAGGTTACCTGGACAACCATCATGCCCCTCCACAAGGACAGACTGGTCCCTAGACCACTCACCTCACGGAGACCCACAGGACTTGGAGGACATGAGGACAGCCCGGAGGGCAGGCACTCACTGCCCGGCAGCGGCAGTCACATGGCCAAAAAGATTGTCCATGTCAGACCTGCCAGCTCTCCATGGCCCTCCACTGACAGTGGTACCTCCACACCAGCTCAGCCCTCAACGGCCAAGAGCAGCCTTTGCAAGGGTCAAGCTGATCCCTCTGCCAGCAGCAGCAGCAGCCTCTGGTTCTTCTGCCAGAGGCAGAGCATGGTGCAGGGGCCCCATGGCCAGCGGCCACAGAGAGTTTGTACCACTTGGTCTGTGGGGCACCATGGCTGCTGACAGGGCCTGGGAAACACCATGCCTGGACAGCACAGGTGAAGGGCTCTGGCAAGGGTCAGTGGCAAGGCAGGGCCATGGCCTGCCACCCCTGTGACCTGCAGGTGGCATGTGGCTCTGCACGGGGACCCAGCCTGCTTGGAAGCACCTGGGGCACACCAAGATGGAGAGGCTCACTGAGGTGCAGAACAGCACGCTGGCTAAACATGCAGGGACATGTTTAGAGGCCTTCTCCCGTGCCTGTGTGAAGACACATCCATCAAGTCCACCTGCACCCAGGAGTGGCCAAGTGTCTGCCGGGAGGCAGATGCAGAGCCCCAGGTGCTGCCCAGTGCTCTTGGCTTGACCCAAGGCTCCACAGGAGAGACAGGAAACTCCTCCGAGCTCCTGTCTCCTGCCTGCTTGGCAGAGCTGCTCCCTGGCTCTGATAACTCACAGCCCTGGGACACTTTTCCAAAGGAGCCAGAGGAGAAGTGGGAGGGGTAAGAGCTCCCAGACACAGAGGCTGCAGGAGAGGGAGACAGTGACCCACGGAGTGTGTTGCTTGCCCTGTTGAAAGAGACAAAGGCAGAGGCAGCAGCTTCTGCCCTGGACGGAGATCCCTGGGATGAGGGACCCGGTGAGCTTTTCCCCACATCAGAGCCTGAGACAACCTCAGGCTTCTTAGCTTCTCCCTCATCTGAAGACCCCTGTGAGGAGAGGGGAGCTCGTGGGCCAGCAGAGCAAAGCGCACCTGGCAATCTGCTGTGCATGGAGACTGAGGATGCCTTGAAGCATTTTCTGCATATTGAGGCAGAGGAGCTGGAGAAGTTGGAGGAAGACATCCTCTCCTCCCTGGATGGAGAAAGCTCCATCAAGACCACCTGCATCCTCAGGCATCCATCAAGTCTCACCCTGGGGCCTGTTGCAGACCGCCTTGGTGCTGTAAGGCCTTTCCAGCTGGACCAAAGACTGGGCAGGAGAGACTGAAAACTGCTCACAGCTCGTGCCTCCTGACCTGTTTGAGGAGCTGTGGTCTCTCTTTAACAACAAGGATGCGCCATCCTGGGACATTCAGATAGACAAGCTACTGGAAAAGTGGGAGGAAGAAGAGCTCTCTGAAAGAGATGCAGGAGAGGGGGACAGAGAGCCGGAGAGTGCATTGTGTCCCCCCCCTGCACGACAAAGAAGCTGAGCCAGAAGCGGCCGGAGACAGGGACAGCGAGCCACAGAGTGCGTTGTCTCTCCTACCACAAGACAAAGAAGCAGAGCCAGCAGCTTCCGCCCTGGACAGCGATCCCTGCGGCGAGGGGCACAGCGAGCCTCTCCCCACGGCACTGACCGAAGACACAAAGATGTCTGTGGTTTGTGCCGTGCCTGCCGATCCCGCGGAGGAGGCCGGCACAGCTCGCATGGAGCCTGGCCGTGCCCAGGCCGCCCCTCCCCAGGAGAAGCCCTGCGGGGCTGAGGCAGCGGCAGGGCCTTGCCCGGTGCCTGCCCGGCCCCTGCCATACAGAGTCCCTTCTGCCCCCGCTGGCACGGCCACTGTCCCGCGGCCCCCGGCCCCACGGCCATGGCGCTCCATAGTCAGGACTGCCCGGCGGGTTCTGTGCCGGTTTTGTCCTTCGGCTGCCTCAGGGGGCAGCGGGAGGAGTGACCCCGGCTGCCAGCGCCGGGTGGATCCCAAGAGATTGCTGCTCACTGTCAGGCTGTGCAGCTCCCAGAGGCAACTGCAGCTCCCAGGGGCAGTGGCACGGGGGGCATGTAGTGGATGCATGGATGGATGGATGGATGGATGGATGGATAGATGGATAGATGGGTGGTGCCCAAGGCAACCAAAGGTAGGTCCTGCTGCCGACCCCAGCCTGGCACACCCAAGGAAACAGCAAGGCAGCCTGGCCAGGGAGAGCTGAGGAAGGATTGCAGCGGTGCCTTGTACAATCCCACAGAAGCTGACTTTAGTCCCGGGCTGGACTGTGGCAGTGCATCCCTGCCCTGCCTCACGGCTGCATTAGGAGCTAGGAAATGCTCCTTGGCCTCGGCATTGCAGGCAAAGGAAGGCATACCTATCCTCCTTTCACATGGCAATGAGGAAAATGACTCCCTGGATCCCCACAACATGGACTGGAGAAAGGTGCTAAGTCCGGAAGAATGACCCGGGGCCCACACCTCCACCTCCACAGGAACCACTGGGACCCCTCACCATCGAGAAGAGCAGGATGAGGAAGGACCGACGAGATGCCACTGGAGCTAAGCATGGTGTCTGTCTTCTGCTTGATCTCTCCACTCCCCTCCCCCACTTCCCCCCATTCTTCCCCCTCTCTCCTTCTCATCCTTTTTTATTCCCTTCTATCTCTGTACCCCACATTAATTAAAGTCCCTGTTGTTGACTGGCAGATGGCCTTGTTGGCACCTTAATTCATATAGAGGCATCTCCCAAATTGCATCTTAACGGGGACACACCTCTGCACACAGTGCTTGAGGTGTAGCCTCCCCAGTGCCCAGTACAGAGGGACAACCCTGGTCCTGCTGGCCACACTGTTGCTGACACACAAGGCCAGGTTGCCCCCAGCCTCCTTGCCCACCTGGGCTCACACCAGCTCACGTTTGGCCACTGTCAGCAGCACCCCCAGGGCCTTTCCCGCTGGGCAGCTTTCCAGCTGCTCTGCCCCAGCGTGGAACACTGCAGGGCCTTTTTGGGACACGAGGGCAGGACCCAGGCCTTGCTCTTCTTGAACCTCATCCTGCTGGTCTCATATCATCAATCCAGGCTGTCCGTATGCCCCTACGGAGCCTTCCTACCCTCCAGCTTGTCAACACTCCCACCCACCTTGGTGTGGTCACAAATTCACTACTGAGGGTACCCTCGATGCCCTTGTCCAAATGAGCAGGACAGATACTGAACAGGACTCGGCCCAGGGGACACCGCTAGTGACCAGGTGCCAACTTGATGTGGCACCATTCAGCGCCACTCTCTGGGCTTGGCCATCCTGACAGTTCTTAACCCAGCAAAGAGTGCACCTGCCCACGCCCTGGGCTGGAGGCTTCTCCAGGACTCTGCTGGAAAACAGAGATGGAGTCACAGGCTTTGCACAAGTCCAGGTAGACACATCCACAGCCTTCCCCTCACCCACTACATTGTCACCTGGTCATAGAAGGAGGTCAGGCTGGTCAAGCAGGACCTGTCTTCATGACCCCATGCTGGCTTGGACTGATCCCTTGGTTGTTCTGTAGGTGGTGACACTCACGATGATTTGCACTGTGACTTCCCTTGGCACCATGGTCAAGCCGTAGTTCCCCACATGCTCATTCCAGCCCTTCACGTAGGTGGATGTTGCATTTGCGAAGCTCCAGTCAACTGGGACCTCCCCAGTTAGCCAGGACTGCTGATAAATGATGGAGAGGGGCAGGGCGAGCTCTTCCTCCATTCCGTCACTGCCCTGGGGTGGATCCCATCCGGTCCCATGGACATGTTGCATTATTTTTAAAAGAAAAGGGACCATTGTTTAGGGAGAGCAAAGACTAAACTTTGTAAAGTAATTAAGCAGTTCTTCCTGGGTTTTGTAAACTGTTTTTCCACTAAGGGAAAACTTGAGCCATATTTACAGCTGTGGAGGTAATCAACAGTATCCATTTAGTATAGATTCTGGGGGAGGACACAGAAGAGCACATTATCAAAAGCTACACAGGTTTAAGAGAATTTTTTAAAGTTAATTAGCACATATATTTTTATCACATTTTTATTTTCTCATTGATTTCAAAGGGAAAACAATTTGACCTTATGCTCTGCACTTTTGGAAGTTGTACTTGAAAATGCAAAGATGAATGCTCAGAAATTGTAGGGGGTTGTGTGGCTTAAGCTTTATGCTTAAGAAAAAAAAGTTGCCATTGCTTTATTGTAAATCCTCTGGGGTTTTTTTCCGTGGTATCTGTCTGCAGTAACTGTATCTGCTTGTTATTTTTATCTGCCATGTGTAATGTTGAGTTCTTGTTTAGGACTGCATAATTGCTGTTTTCTTGTTACAGAACATTAACTTTATGCTTCCAGTAACAACTTTATAATGAAAATGCTAATAAAAATGGGGCAGTGCAAACTACACGGTTACAAATCTCTCTAGAGCTTAGTATGAGGCTTGTCATAATTTTTGACATCTCAGGATTGTATAGTCTACTGATACTGATTACACTGCACAGTTAATTTAAAAATTATCTCCTGCAGGCCTGAGAGAAAGGCAACAATTATAAATAACTTCAGAAAAATATATACATACTGAAAACTCTTCTAATAAACAGATTCTGGTTTTCTCAGTGTAGCAATATAGTCACTGCAGGACTCAGAAATACCCTGCATTAATCACATTTCTGCTTGCAGGTTTTTACTGTTTAATCCTATTACAACTGTACAGCTTGTTTTTCCTTTGGTAGGTGATGTCAGACTAGCTGGAGACAGCAGCACAGCTGGAACACTGTGCAGGTTTAAATGGTGGTTTTCCTTGTTCTTTTAAGGTTTTTTGAATTGGGGGTTATTTTCTTACACAGGGACCTATAAGACAAGAAATTATATTAGAGAAATGGAAGTTGAGAAATGCTTTTATGTGCTGTTTCTTCAGTCTAGTACAAAATGAAGACTGTGCAGCTGGACAAAGACAGAAATGCATGTGAGAAAGCAAACTTTGCCTGAAGCTTTTCAAAATGTAGCACTGTCAAAATAGAAGATTGTTTATGATTATGTATGAAAAGTGCAGCACAGTATCCACACAGCACCCTGATTTCATTCTCTTCACCTTTACTGTAATTCAGGGAAAGAGGAGAAATATATATAAACATCAAATAAAAAAGGTAAATTCATAGTACCAATGGCATATTCTCCACACCACTAAGTAGTACTGAAAAAGGCACAAAGAGAAGTGTAGAAGATAGACATCTTTGTTATCGTATTCCTGCTGGGAAGGTTGCCACTGCTCTCATGGAACAGGGAGCTATTTATAGGATAGTGAAACAGAGAGGAAAAAACAGCACCAATCATGCTGGGTTTGATTTATTAACTAAAGTAGGAGTTTGACAACCATGATATGCCCTAACTACACAAATCTGACAGTTCCTACATGATTTGTATTATGTTAATTTGATTAGACATTGCATCATATGTTTAACTTCAGCAGATTGCTGTACAATTCTCAATCTTCATCAATTTTCTGCAAGATTAACATGTCATTAAATACTTCATACCTTAAGTTCCCTCCCAGGAAAATGAGAACCACCACCACTACCTACTGACATCATCTGCCTAGACTTATAGAAAGCATTTGAGACTATCCCCCATGACATCCTTGTTTCCAAATTGGAGAGACATGGATTGGATGGATGGATGGATGGATGGATGGATGGATGGATGGATGGATGGATGGATTGGATGGATGGAAATGTCCACGTGGAAACCAGTGATGAGATGGATCCCTCAGGGGTCAGCACTGGGGCTGATGCTGTTCAACAGCTTTGTCAGTGACACGGATGGTGGGATCGAGGCACTCTCAGCAAGTTCACTGACCACACCAAGCTGTGTGGTGCAGTCACAGACTGGAGAGAAGGGATGGATCCAGAGGGACCTGGACGAGCTGGAGAGGTGGGCTCAATCGAACCTCATGAAATTTGACAAAGCAAAGTGCAAGGTCCTGCACCCTGGTTGTGGCAATCCCAGACACACTGACAGATTGGGTGGAGAAGTGATTCAGAGCAGCCCTGGGAGAAGGAGTTGTGGGTGATGGTTGATGGAAAACTCACCATGAGCCGGCAGTGAGCACTTGCAGCTCAGAAAGCCAAACAAATCCTGGGCTGCAGCAAAAGCACCATGGGCAGCAGGTCAAGAAGGTGATTCTCCCCCTCTGCTCTTGTGAGATCCCACCTGCAGAACTGCATCCAGTTCTCGTGTCCCCAACGTAAGAAGGACATGGAACTGTTGGAGCAAGTCCAGCGGAGGCCACAAAGTTAAGGACTGAAGCACCTCCTCCTGAAGACAGGCTGAGAAAGTTGGGGCTGCTCAGCCTGGAGAAGAGGAGGTTCCATGGAGAACTCACAGAAACCTTTCAGTATCTGAAAGAGCCTACAGGGAAGCCAGAGAGGGACTCTTCATCAGGAACTGTAGTGATAGGACAGGGAGTAATGTGTACAAACTGAAAGAGGGGAAATTTAGGTTAGATATTAGGAAGAAATTCTTTACTGTGAGGGTGGTTGAAACCCTGCACCAGTCTGCCCAGAGAAGTTGTGGCTGCCCCAACCCTGGCAGTGTTCAATGCCAGGTTGGATAAGGCCTTGAGGAACCTGGTCTAGTGGAAGGTGTCCCTGCCCATGGCAGGGAGCTGGAACTAGATGACCTTTAAGGTCCCTTCCAACCCAAACCCTTCTGTGATTCCATGACCTAGGCCTGTCTGCCTCTGGCTGCCAGAGGGCCTCAGAAGCATCCAGAATTCCCCAGTGACTGCAGGAGATTGATGGGACCACTGTGACCATATAAACAAGACTCTAAAGGAACACATACCTACTCACAAAAAAAAGCTAAAAGCTGTGTAATGTTGATACCATTGATTTGCTCATTAGTTTTTGCATCCAACATTACAACTTTCACAATTACCACAGCCCGATACTCCCTCTCTGACATAGTAAATAGTGATGATAGAAGGAGAATCCACTAAAAGGGAAAAGCTGTAAATAAGTCCTTTTTCAGAGTAATGTTGTTCGACTGGCAAAAAGTCCAATCACCACCTATTCATTCTTTGCTCCTTACAAGGAGGAAAATGCATGCACTGCACAGTTTGTGGGTATTTTAACTAACCCCTCCTCTCCCCTTTTTCCTACAGAGGAATTTTGAAAGTAGTATAGAGATTACACCACAAAATGTTTTAAGGAAAATTTACAGTTTCACAATTTAACTAAAAATTACTGCTCATCTTTTGAATACTGCAGCTACTGAAATGTGATGACAACAACACTGTATAGTCTACAGTCAGTCTGCGTAAGAGAAGGTGACTTCTGTTCTCTAAATGCCATTTACTAGGGCTGACAGAGGCTCCAGTTAAACTCCATAATTGGCATAAGCTGTTTGAATTTCTTTTTTTATTACTCCTCCAGTGTAAGCTCAGATCTTCAGGTTTCATTGGGCAGTGTCTCAAACCCAGGCAACTCTGTGCTCTGTCTGGGATTGTTCTCTTGGCCATGCTACAAGGTTTTTCCTCATCCAAGAACGATTTATTTATTCCTTTTCCCTTCCTCGATAAAAACACGTTGAGTGTGCTTAATCTGTAACTGTGGGGCTCTAAGGAGATAATTGCTCAAATTGGAGGGTAAAAGCAAGTAAGTTTTGTAGCTTGTGCACCTAAATATTTTCTCTGTTTTTGGAGCATTCTTCATCATTTTCTGTGTTCTTTTAACAATGAGTGAAAAATTAAGCATTAAAGGTTTAGCTAGTCTTCTTTCTGCCTCACTTATCTTTCTCTGAAAGAACAGCACAGTTGCATAACACGTGAAGTGCAGTCCCTAAAAACCATCTGCTCAGTCTCCTTTCATTAGCACATCATGGCAAGGGTTTGGGTTTGGTTATTTTTGTAGCACAGACACCACTACTTAAACATCCAATAAAACTGTATGAGTTCTGGTTTTATGTTCGTACAGGGAAACTCTGCTAAGAAATTTCTCAGCCTTGTCATAGCTCAGCTGCCAATTTTGCAAAACTCATTTATGATTAAACCCATGTATGTATTGTGGACACTTCATGTGCTTCATGACTGTTTACACTTGCTCATATTTATTATCTCCTGATATATGCTGAACCATAACTGAAGCCTGATTATAATCTCATTCATATTAATGAAAGCCAGAAGAAAACACCTTCGAAATCAGTGAAGTCAGTCAGATGTTATGGAATTTAATGGAGTCAGAATCTAGCCTTCAGTCACAACAATTTTAGATAGATTACATGTTCCCACATCAGCAACACTACTTTGCCATAAAAACAACCGTCAAATCTAATTAACAGATGTGAGCTGTCACTGAGATCAAGCCCTTGGAAGTCATTAATTTAGTGTGACCTCACCTATTTTTCTAGGAGAAATGCTGCAGCTCCAACAAAAATTCAGGGAAGTTTGGTACTCAAGAATTTCCCAATATCCCATCTGGACACACTGGAGGACATCCATCCAAGGACCAGCAGAACCTTCACGTCCTTTGTGGTTGCCATGCATGCAGGCCATGTCTGCAAGAGCTCCAGAGAAAGGTCAGAGCCTGGCACAGTGCAAGCCTCACAGTGTCACTGTCACACAGCAACACACATGGTTGTTTAATTAAAACAGCATCTACATCAAAAAGTGTTTTAAGAAGGAATTGCAGCCTTCATTCTGCATCCCACAGTATGAACTAATGTCTCATCAGCTGAAGCATTAGGAAGCAAACATTCTTATTGGCATTTCCCTACGAAAAACTTCACTAGATCTTGATTGTTCTTACCACTACTGCATATATGTATATACACAGACAGAGTTTTTATGGTGCAACACCTTAAACCTGCATTTTATGCAGTCTAAATAAATAGAAAAAACAGTTTTAAGATGAGCATCTGTATGGAAATGATTTCTGATTGTTCAACATGCAATTGATTTTTCTAGTATTATAAAAAAATATTAAAAATTATATCGAAACTTTTACCATGAAACACCATCCAAGATTATTTAAATACTTATTTTCTGCTACTAAGCATGTGAAATGGCTAAAGTTTCCACTTCTTGAATTCACTGATTAAAATTAGGAAAAACTCTATACAGCAGAAACTCAAAAAAATTCAGAAAGGAGCAAAAAATATACAAATCTGGGAAATTTGTGCTTCAAAATCCTACAAAACACCTATCAATTTAGTTGATCAAGAAGCATCACAGCATGAAGAACATAGATAGAAGAGATTCCTCACAACTTCTTAACTTAGTTTTCACTAAGTTTTCTAATGTGAGGAAGCCTGAGCTAAACACAAATATATTTACTAGTGGGAGATGTAACATCACTGTTCAAATTCCTGCAGAACAGAAAGAACCAACATGTACAGACTACTGCCTCTGACCTGAAAACCCTATTAAAATCATCTTTCCTCTCCTTTGTCCCCTTGAAGATTCCATCTTCTGGTAAGATCCAGTTTGCCTCTTGTTTTCCTGCCTCTATCCCGTAACTCCAGCTATTTTCTAAGACTAATTTAAGCAGGAAGGGGTCAGGGGTATTTCTTTATTTCATAGCAGAAGCCAGATTTCATTAACACTTCCCTGAAGGTACAAAGTTTGTGTCTCCAGCTGACAGAGCCAGACTAATGTCAACCCTCCGGCATGGGATGCATCCAGGAAGTGCCTCTGCCTGGAGAACCAGAGTAGCTGTGACAGTGGAAATGCATTACAGGCAGGAAGCAGCCTACAGTAACTATAGCAAACAGTTAATAGGATGAACAAGACTTTGTGTGCAGTGGGACATCACAGGCAGTTAAAAAGCTTCTGTGGACTGTCAACACTGGACTGGAATCCAGGTTAGAGAGATTTGCTAGCTTATAAATTCCTTTGACTAAGTGTGAAACATCTCCAAAAAAAGATTGTTAACAGATCACATTTTCCACTAGATGGTAGTTAGTCAATTCAACTCATTTAATAATATGTGGGGAAATGGGCTTATTAAAAAAATGAATTAAATGATGCACTTAATGTATATGCTTCCAGCATGTTTTCCATAGTTTAAGTAAACAGAGCTCAGTTCACAAAGCATCTTTCATCTCTGCTGCTTCCCTTTTTCCTGTCAGACAAAGATAAGGCTTGTGTGAAGCTTGGAAAAATAATTTTTCACTTTATTAAAATGGCAGATTTTTCAGATAAAGCCATATTGTTTACAGGAAATTATTTCCCTGCTGAGACAGCGATGTTATCAGACAACAAACAATTCTAACTGACATAAACTGCATTTCCTTCGTTCTGCTTCCAGGGTCCATGTACTGTTCCCTGGATCAGGCTTTCCTTGGCTGCAAAGATGGACAAGTGAGGAATCTGCTGTTCCTTAACAGAGAAAATTCAAATGCCAGAGGTAAGACTCTCATTAGTCATACTCACCTACTATAAAATCACATTTTAAGTTCAAGTATTATGCAGTTTTAACTTTGTCTGTACTCACCCCAGACACAGAACCTCTATAAAACATGAACAAAGCTGGTCAGAACTGGCGTAGCTGGGTAAAAGGAAGTGAGCTGGATTCTGGAACAGTCTTAGTGAACACAACAGACAAGTAAAGCAGATATTAGTGTACTTCTATTGAAATATTTTGATTTTTAGCAGAAGACAAACCCAGGAAGAATCAAACATATGAGTAAATGTGTATTTTCAAAATTGCTGTGAAAAAATCCACATTAACTGTGCCTCTGTGTTTTTCAACAGAAATTTAATTTTTGACTATGTTAAGTGACTTACCATTGATATCATATCTATAAAAAACTTCCAGACAATCTTGTAAATCATTAACACTCCATCCTTGCCCAAGATATTTATCCCATTTTGTTTTAGGCCATCACTGGCGCCATGGGATTATCACTGTTTATCTAAAAAGCACCAACAGAATGGAAGAAAAAAGTGAACTATGCTATTTAAAACAGAGTTTCAAGTTCTGCAGGGTTATTTTATGCTTGGAATCCTCAAACACATATTCTAGAACTTTAGTTTTAGTTTAGCACAAACCAGAATGCCAAACATTACTTCAACAAGGAGGAGCAGTAGCAAAATCAGTCTATCTGATTCTCAAATGAAGATTTTCACAGAAAGGAAAACAAGTCAGCACTTTCACAACACTCGCACGTGCAGCCAAGCACATGAAGCGTTCACACAGGCACAATACTCATTCTCCTTTTAATTCCTCAATTTAAGAAAACCCAAAACCCCAAAAAGTTTGGTTATCTTTGGCAATTTCATCTCATGATACTGGTCCTGACACACTTCAGTGAGTGTGTTTTCTTCCTTAGGAGGAGCCAAACTATTTGAAGTCATTTGATAAAGTATCATTATTACCTACTCTACTGCCTATTTAACCAAGGAGTAGCTAAACAAAACCCCCAAACCTGGAACTACTAAGAACTCAAACTCTTGCAAACCCTAACTATGCAAATACATTAATTAAAGCTTTGACAGGCTCATTGGTTTTACTGTTTTTACATTTTACTCCTCATCAGTTTTCAGGTGCTTATCAATAGCAATCACAACTCTTCTTTCCATAATAAAACAACACTCTCTAGTTTGATCAGACTTGAGTTTCTGCAATGTGAATTCTAGATTTCAAATGCATTTTAAAAAAAAACCTGTTGAAACACCAAATATACCTCCACAACTGATCTGCTCAGATTGTTTACTCACTGCCTGTGCTACCACAAAATTAGCTCCACATAGAGGCACTGGCTGAAAATATGAATCTTAAGACTTTTTTGTGGCAGTAAATGCTGATTTGAGGATTCCTTCTTGCCATCACACACATTTTTTTTTGTCATTGCACTTTTTGTGTGGCTCCATCAGCCTATGGTGCACACAATACACCAGGAAAGGGCATTGATCCAGTCTGAGGAAGGACAGCGAGAGCATTTCCCTGCTGTCCCCACGACATAGAGAGCCGTGTTGGTTACACTGTGTGTTCCTTCCCATGAGCAAGGGCAGGAACCACAGAGGAACGGGTCAAAAGTGCACATCAGCATTCACCACCACATAACGAGTGACAGCAAAGCTGCAAGATGTTACAGCCTCACAGGGAAATCCTTCTGCCTTGGCACTTTGCTCGTGCTTCAGCACAGCTGTCAAAAGCTGGCATTCCCAGAGCAGGATGGGGAAAGCAGAGAGACAACTAGAGAGAAGTTCTCTCAGGCAGAGTAAAGGATGCCAGAAGACACCCGATTCTGGGAAATGGAATAGAATAGACAGACATGCAGATTATTCTGGAGATAAAGTTTCAAGGTTTTTAATTACATCATCTCTCCTGAGGAGGAGAACTCACATCCCTCATATTTCCCTAGCTCATCCCAACTGGAAAAGTGTGTTTTGTACCAGTGCAGTTAAGGAGATGCACTGAATAAAAATCTAAAAGAACGGTTTTGTATGTGCAGAAGTGCACACACGGCAAACACTTGGTTACACTGCAGTGTTCACAGATTATCTTCAGATACAGAATTTGATGTGTTCTCTTCTATGCAATAACCTGCAGTGCCATACATTGCACAGAAACTGCCCACAAGGATTTCTACGTATTAAAAAGACCTCCTCCGTTTGTAAGCAAAAACAAAAGCATAACAAAATGCTTAAGTATAGTAAAAAGGGGCTCATGTGTGTGAATTTAAATGAGGAAAAATCTTGATAATTTTTGTAATGTATATGGCCTTGTAAGTAAAAAATACTGTATTTTAGAGTCTGAGCCTTTCAAATATTAACAAGGATACCAGACTGTAAAAGTGATCCCCAAGAAGCCAGGATTTGCTTCACAAAGATGATGAATTCCATATCCCCCATTCTTCCATCTGAATAAAAATATTTTATTTCTTGGTACTTAATATTGTCCAAAAGTTGAAGCCATACTTCATTTATCAACACATTCATCATCAGTAGAAATGTGATTCCAAGAGATAACACATGATAGAAGAGCTACTAGGAAAGCAAGAGATGTTTGTCTCCTTTTTGCTCCTATCCAGATTTCCCATCAAAGATATTTCTCATTTTGTAAGATATAAAGGACATCAGAAATGGTTAAAACATAGTAGTTTTATTACTTTAATGAGCTCCTGGTTTGGGAATTGTTTTTACCATACCCTGTAAATCTGTTCCTCCTTTGACATCAGTAAGTAGATAACAAGCAATAAATCACTGCTGCAACTGAGAATTGAACATTCAATATAAGGTTTTAGATTATTTCTCTGTCATCAGGGTATCAGAAACTACTTTTCAAGCAAAGATATATTGTCACAGTTTATTTGCAATTAGAAAGATACAGATCCCATCAGTTAAAGCCTGCTTCACAATGAACATGTATGCCTTTATACAGCCAGAAACATAATTTGAGTATGAAGAGATTTCTAGAAATTCATACCGCTTCCATAAAAATTAGTCCTTAAAATACTTATCTGAATACTACTAAAAAGTAGTATTCCCTGCTTGCCAAAATGTCACTCGGTCATTGAGGAAAGCTGCCTTTCCAAGTCAATTGAAGTAAACATCCACCCCCCAGCCCCACCACTTGTTATAGCTGAGTGTAGGATGTTTACCAGAACTAAAAATCAGCTTTACTGTATATATGAAATAGTACCTTTCAAGATATCCAAAAATAAATCTGCACAGATATACTTCAATGTATTTGCACAATTCATAATGCACCTGCAATTCTTATTAATCTTCACTAACATTGTCAAAATATGTATTTTAACATTTCATCTTCTGAATCTGAGAATATGATACTCATGTACAGTCCCTGATACTGTACAAGTCCAAAAGCAAAAATAAGACATTTCTCTCTCACAGCTTGTGTAGATGAGCATTATATTACACTTAGCTGCCAAGGTCCCTGATACTCAGTACAGGCACCATCTAGAAATCTTAAGCATTTTCAAAACTGAAACTCAGCACTAAAACATACATAGGAGATTAACGGGATGGTACAAACTGGGAGTGCTCAAAGATGTCCATCTCAAATTCTATGCAAAAACAAACCTTTGTTTATATTTCAACAGTTTCCCTAGAGTGCTAAATTTTACAGCATTTGTTGTGACATTTGTACGTCTTACTTGTATCTTCTTAAAATAATCCCCATTTCTCCATCAGAACCTTTTCAAGGCACTTCTACTATTTCAACTATTTTCATTCTTATTTTCTCCTCCAGTTTCAGCTGCTCAGAAATACAAGTCATTATAATAGCAAGAGAGCAGAACACTGTAACTTCAGCTTCAATATGTTATCTTGTATTTTACAGGTGTGTTTAATTTGATGTCAATTCTTGAACAAACAAGACCTTAGCAGTGCAGGAAAAGAAGACTTCAATGAACCTAATCAGTCAGGAGGCCAAGCCTCAGCCTTCTCCAAGCTCTTCTCTGAACAGGTGTTTGCAGCTTTACTGGTTAAAAGGAATCACAGATGCAGATTATTTCATGCATAGAGGAGGGGGAAAGCCCTCCAAATGTTTTCACAGTTGTTCTTTTTATGAAGCAAACCATGAGCTCAAGCATTTCTGCTAACACAGCTGCGAGTTCCGAGCAAGGGAAGACAGCACTTCACCAGGCCAGTCCAGAGTCACCAAGGGCTTTGAAGTGTTTCTCCAAAGTGGTCATAAAAAGCTCTCAGAGGAACACCACAGCAATCCCCAGACACCCCACTTGCTCAGCAACTGAAGACCTTTGTATTAATCACAAGCTTCCATCACCAAAGACAGCTGTACCCTCCACGTGCACATACAGCCAATGACCGCCACGCAAAAGCAGTACCTGTGTGGCCACTGTGTCACTGGATCCCCAAGCTGGTTTGCATTCAGGTACTTCCCTCTGCTGCAAAACACCAGGAGCTGATCCATGTCACACAAGCAGTGAATGGTCAGTGGCTTCACGTGAACAAGATGAGGTCATTTGCTTGTTGCTCACCAGGCTGACATGTCAAATCTGTCTCTTCTGATCCCAAATGTCACTGCTGTGTTTGTGACCCTGTCCTGCCTCATTCTGCAACAGTTGCTTCAGCTCCTCATCCCCACCAGAGGAACTGCACAGCTCCCATGCCAAATCCCCACCATCCCCTCCCAGATACCCCAGTACCACAAGCTCATCTGGGGTCAGGCATAAATATGCATCTGGACATAACTAAGAGGTCCACCTTCTTCAGCTGCAAACAATAGCTACATTTGAGCATGTTAAGAGGTTCAGGACTTTGTATGTCATGAATAGAAACAGCAGATCCCTGCATTTCAAATACTGGGCAAAAAAAACCTCAAACAAAAATAGAGTGTGGATTTTTATATTTATTTATTTCCTGCAGTTACAAGCCACTTCAAAGTATTTTCATGTGCTGACATGTAACAGCTGTGTTTGAGTACATGGATTAGACATCAGTACAATATAAAGGCATGCACAAGTATAATTCCACATAACTGGACTGACAAACTGCATGTGAACTAAGCTTATTAAAAAAACAAAAAAAGCAGCACTTACCTGACATGTGGAATGGCTAAGACTGCACTAACCAAAATGTCCATTAGATTAATTATAATCTAGTTTACTTTGAACAAAGAACTTTGTTAACAGAAAACACTTCCTTTCTTTTAAGTGTGCATACTATCTAGAACTAGGAAATGCTAAATACTTACAGCAAAGAAAGCTTGGAAAACAACTACCAGCACCTTTTTTTTTTTTTTTTTAAGGAATCAAGCTCTGTAATTTCTGCATCAAAGTCCTTTTTAAAAATATCCCAACATGATGGTATATTTTGAAATATACTAAACCAAATGACAGTTATTTTTAAAAAAGCAATTTTAACTGAGGTTATATTAGGTGTGCAAGTTGCTTTAAAAATCTTTGTAGAGATTCTAGCAATGAATTAGATCAATAAATAAGTTCAGGACCTTCTATTACCACACAAGTTTTTATGTCACCAGACAGAACACAGGGTAAGAAAATGGTTACAGCAGTGGGACCATCACCCAATAATGCCTGTCCTTAGTTCACCGACAGCTTCAAAATCATCACCTTTTCAATACTTACTAGTCCATCTTTCCCAGGACTAAGAAATCCTCCTAGTTTTAATTCTGATAAGGAAAAATTATTTTGCTTTTTAAAAGTATCTCTATTTTGGACATAACTGTCTTTTACAGAACCACTACGGTGAAGTTGAACAAATAATACCTAGGTTTGGTATACTACCACTTAAAGTCTTTCATTTAAGTGTTAGAGAATTAAAAAAATAACATTTCAGAAGGAGAAAGAATACAGAGCTAAATTATTGCAAGAGTATTTTTTGTATTAGTAGCAGTTATTCACATAGGCCATCATCCCTTTAAAAACAGAAGACTAGAGTGAAACAAAGGAAGAAGGAAATCCCAGGCAAGATCCAAGTAACAGCATGTGCAGATGCCACTGGAGAAAAGTGGAAAGTACTGAAGCTTTTCTGCAGATACTGTTCCTGATGACATGACTGTTTTAAGTTGTCCACGAACTGAATCTGTGAAGACTTATTTCTGAAGAAATACTTTGAAAAGCTGTTATTTCCAGGATAAGCAAACCCTTGCCATGTCATGGTGGGGGCAGCACAAACCACACCACAGACAAGGGCACACACTGTGCACTGGGAGAACAGCAAAAACACGGACTGGGCCATATGTTTTAAACCTTTATTTTGCCTTGGGTTATGTCCAAGGAGCATAACCCACTCAGAAGGAGACTTGGAATACAGAATTCCAGAAAAAACAACAAAAAGCAAGGCACAGCAGATAAGATGCCTGCTAAGTATTTGACTGCATTAATAATAATTTGTCCTCAGTGCTAAGTAAGAGACAATTCATAAGGCAATAAAAGGTTTGTGGGTAACTGTAGAAGTTCACCACCACTTTTCATTGCAGGGAAGCCTAATCCTGTAGTTTATACCACAAAGCAGCAAAGAGCTCAGCTCTGAGTGACACATGCACCGTGTCTGGATCTCCATTTCAGACTAGATTCAGGAAATCACACCTACCAGCCAGGTTAATTCATTGGAAGGCAACTCATCTCTGTCCACAGAAACGGTGTTTGATAAATACAAATTCACATATGTATTTGTGACAGCTTTTCCTTCGGCTGTTGTCCAAGCATAGCCAGGTGCAGCAAACATCTGACTGAAAGCTGGAGCTGGTACAGCTTCCAGTCGGGGATGTTTACAGCAACAGACTATGATACATCACTGGGAGGGCCTTGGTGCAGAGCAGCTGGTCACCTCTAGGAGAGGGGAAATAAAAAAAGAAAGGATTTAAGACAAGCTTCTGTAGCATTCCAGCCAGTTAGTGTGCAGATAATATTGAAGAAAACATATTTTTACATTCAGTAGCGAAAGTACAGTTTTAGATTCACAACTTACATTAAATTATTATTTCTGAATGCAACAACTAGATTACAAATTCTCAATTTTAATATACATTTTAAGACCTCTTTAGGTTCAAAGAGATTCATTCTTATTTATATATTATTGTATATTTATTTATAAATACATATTTCATTTATACATTTAAAAGGGACCTAAATAAAATCATTATTATTTTAAATATACATTGACTTTACTTCCCTGTAGGCTTATGCCTGGATTTCTCAAAAACAGACTTTGAACTTTCCTATGAATTTTGCAAATGGCTATCCTCTCATAAATATTTATGTTTTTAAATAGAGCTGTAGCAAAATTAAAGACAGAAGCAAATACAAGCCATGTTCATAATGAAGAAACTATCAGAAACAGAAACTTGGCAGAATTCTGAAAATATTTACCCTCAGTGCTAGAACTCTGCCTGATCGAGCTTAAAGCTCTATTACATCCAACTGATTAAAAGAATCCCTACCCAAACCCACTTATCTTTGGGTAAGCATTAAAGGAGAAGGATGGGGTGAGGGGGAAAACACAGCAGTCTCAGGATGGAACCATTTCACTCTCCGTCTTCAACAAGTTACTATCAGAACTCCCTTGCATTCAGTTCTGCAGCAGTATTTCCTCTAAGTTAAAAGAACCTTTAGAATACTAAAATTTAGTTTTTACATTGTATAATACTCAAAGAGGAAATAGTGTACATTACACCAAAGTAATTTACTAAAAGCATTTCACTGAGTCAGTTGTTGCATTTTCTCCTAACGCTCAGATTTCACGCCATGGAATTTGGGAGCATTCAGCCATTCTGGCTTGATCATATTCACATACTACTGAGAAGCCTTAATTTTGTCATTTATAGCAGAATGTCTTCCTTCTACTGACAGACCTGCAAGCAGACTGATATATTCCCCATTACGCAGTCCTTATCACTTTCAAATGAAAATAATTTTTCAACTCCAAAGTTTTTCAGTGCCAGATTATACACAGACTTCAGCAATTTAAGGTTGCTTGTTCTCTGTTTAGAACTCCACAGCAACTCATAAAACCAGAAATTATGACAAGGAGTTTAAGACTGAAGAAAAACTACAGTATTCAAGATTTCTCAAGTTACAGAAACCCAATCACATCCAGTTTTCAAAGAAAGGTTTCCCCCTGCAACACAAAAAGTTGTTACTAGTAAGTGAATTTCATTTATTACAACAGCACACCAAGATTAACGAGGAAGCTGCATGCAGTCACTATGGATACCATGCTGACCTTCATTATTTTTGAGAATAAATAACTAAAAAGCCAGTGGTCATTTGCAACAAAGGCTTCTTCAGGCTGTTCCAAAACTGAAAATTCCTATTTTACACTGGAAAGAAATAGGCTATTTCATGCAGAGGTAGGCACATGGTATTTGACTAATTAGGCTGCTGAGCATTAAGTTGCAATGAGCCATTTCTTAGGCTGCTTTCCTTTAACACTTCTTAAGGAATAATGAAGGTTACTACAATGTCACCTGCCCAAAGAGAACAAACCCTCCACAACCTCGTTTTGTTTTAGCATTTGCATCATCACAAAATTGCCGATCTACATGACAATGAAATCTCTTGCTGCTTTATTGAATTCACTATCAACTATAAATACTTACACACATCTTACAAAGTAATTATATTTGTATAAAAGGAGTTGAAATTTTCATTTCCAAATGTGGTGTTAAAAAAGGCAAAGGCATTACAGGTCACAGTACAACTACATGCTTGAAAGACACCGATTTCTAGAAAAGTTTAATCAAAACTGAAGCCATACATTCATCAAGAAGCATCTTCAGCTATTTTCCCAACCACTCACTTTCTTCTTTCCAAACAAAAACTAGAGCATACTCCCATTTTCCTTAATGGCAGAGCCCTCTTGTTTTTGTAAAGCCTAAAAGCTCTGGAAACAAGAAGGATTTATTCTAATGTCACCACAAGCTGAAGAACATTGGCTGCTGGCTTTTGTTAATGATTAAACTGTTTTTACTGAGAACAGTAATAAAAGATACCATTCTTTGAAGCATGAAGTCCCCTCCTAACTCCCCATGGAATGAGGCAAATCTTTAATACTACACGAAGTCCTTCTGAAACGTGAAATTTACCTCTTTGTCATTAACAACAATGTAAAATCACTTGCCTAGGAACTGTTCTTCAGCTGTCAATACTCCAGAATTTAAAAAAAAAAAAAAAATTAAAATCCATATTTAACTACCAGATAATTTGTGGATGCTGGCTGTTGACTTCCATTGTGAAGTTCTTCCTACCATATTTAGATTTGTGTGCAGTTCAAGAATCCCCTTAATAGTTAGGTTTTAATGTTTAATTCTCAATTCTCTTCTGCTCAATACGCATGACTTTAAAAAAAAAAACAACCTCATGGTAATAGTTAGGATTTAAAAGAGACACCATTACAATACTTCTGTATTCATTCACCATTTCCAAATCAAAGCCATGCAGAACACCAAGACTTATTGCAGTTTTCCCAAGCCTCCATCACTAATTTACCAGTCACACTGAACTTCTACTGCACCTTTCATGAGCACCTTGAGCAAGAAGTCCAGCAAGACAGGAAGGGGGAGAAAGGAAGAGAGGAAGAGGGTGAGGGGCCAAAGAGCTTCTTCCTTCTCTTTCTCCACATCTTAAGACTTCCTCACTCTACAACCAGCATCACCACTGAAACTCATTGTATTTGGGGCCTCAGCTGTCTCATAAAAATAGCTGAATGTAAATGGAGCCCAAGGAGCCTGTCTGTGTGTGCATGCTCGTGGATGTGTGTTTTGGAGGCAAGATCTTGTCAGTCAGTCCATCTGTCAGTCAAAGCAATTTAGCCTCTGATGCCTGATGCAAGCACTGTGATGAGAAATGACAGAGGCAGACAGATGCTCACTGTTGCTCTGAGATTTTCTTTAAAGTCATGCATAATGACCAGAAGAGAATTGAGAATTAAACATTAAAACCTAACTATTAGAGGGATCCTTGAACTGCACTCAAATTTAAATACAGTAGGAAGAACTTCACAATGGAAATCAAGAGCTTCCGCTGTGAACTGCAGTGAACTTCTGGCACCCACAGAGAGTTCACTGTAGCACTTCAAGTTAACAATACTCATCATGAGAAATTATGGTGAAGTAGGAAGTGTACACAAGTAGTTTTAACACTGCATTCCATGTGTTTTTTCAGAAAAACACACATTCAGCTTCTTTTGATCACTAATACTAACACAGTACAACTAGCAAATTCAGCACAAGAGGGAAAAAGACTTTTTAAACTGGGACATGAATTCTAACACAATAAAAGAGATTGAACCTAACATTGCCAATTGTAAAGAAAGAGGGAAAAAAGTGTCTTTGTATTTTAAAAGCATCTGGGAAAGCATGAAAGTACAATGTTACTAGCACATCTCCGATGGAATTTCAGTGAGGGCTGGACGCATATACCATGTGTAATTATTTCAGTAAAACAAACAACTAGAACTCTGTGTGGTAATTATTTTTATCTGACCAAAGGACTTCTAAGGAGGACAAACTACTGAAAAAAGGATAATGCTGTGAGCCAAAATGAAGTTCAGATCCTGATTCAAGATTGCCCCACATCTTAGTCTGAGCAAAGTCAGAAAAAGTCATAAATTCAGTGTGCTCTGCCTAAGAATGATAGCAGCAGTTAGACACTCCCTTCTTCCCCACCAGAGTCTCATATTCCTCTGGCTGAGCAACACAGCTCAGCCTAAAGAAACCATATGTTTATTTATGGAACACCATCTTGGCGCTCCATTGGGTGGAGTACCATACCCAAGATGTTATTCAGGCAAATTATGTCTTTATTTCAGGGAAGTTCTGCAGTAACTGGTAATCTCCACAGTCACTACAGGAGGTAGAAAGTGGCTAATTCAAGGTTATTTTCCTTTAAAAATGAGCTAAAAAATTTTTAAACTCGTCTACCACACTAAAAAGTTATCATAATGAATTACCTTCATGAAGTCCCAAGCAGTAGGTTAACCTGCAATCAGGAACAGAAAAAAGAAAAAGTATTACCATCCTTAGTTGTATTTTTCTTCTTCAGCACACAGACATCCAGCAGTTTATATTGCTATATGGCATACAGCAACATACACTGTTATTTTCACTTTCTAGATTTTAAACTTTTCTAACAGGATAGCTACATCCCAGTGCACAAGAGAAACCTGAACAACTAGAACTACAAAATTAGGAGAAATATGAATACTGTGAATGTATTATGCCAGATTTCACATAAAGATTTGATCCTTTCGCGCATGTTTCTATTAAAGTATTTCTTCCTCAGTATCAGCAAGAAATTTTGATTATACAACCTCAACAGGTTTAACACTGTAATTCATTATTGCTGTCCATGGCGTAGTTTTAATTTCATCGTTTCAGCTATTTACTTCTTTTTGTCCCTCTTACAAGAAAGGAATTTTTGCCTCATTCCTGGTAAAGAACTACAGGGAAACTAGATTACTCAATGTGGGACAGATTCTTGTAGATACTCAATAACAAACTATTCAAACAAATCACTAAGCATTTCCAGCTACCTCTACATGACATATCTCCATGTTACCCTGAAGAGTCTTCCAACTCCTAATTTGGGCCCATAGTCTGTCTTTTCTTATTCCAAAGCAATCAATCTCTCTGATCCAAGATAACAAGGCTGCCTGTAGAAAATGGGTTCTTTCTTTTTAAAGGCATCTTTAAGGTGTAAGATTCAGAAGATCCTCCAATTCGAAAAAATACAAAGAAAGTTCATACCACTGATCTGATTGCTCTAAGAGAGTGGAAGACAGAAGCACGAGGGCAAAAACCAACCTTAACACTTGACAAGAAATAGAAAACAAGAGTACACTTAAACAGATGTTCATTGCAGTGCACCCTAAAAAATACTCTAAATATAAATACAGTAAAGACTGAATTATTTCTAACAAGTTCACTACCGAAGTCCTCTACACCTGCTGACTCAAACATGGCCAAGCACAAATGGAAAAAGCTCCCTAAAAAGACTAAGACCAAAAATCTATATAAATATGTCATTTGTTAAGTAGGTTGTTGGTTGTTTGGGGGCTCTTTTGAGTGGCTATCAATTGACTCTGGTGTCACAGACTCCAATCAATGACACATTTAGCACACTCCTTCACTTAATGACTTTTCACTCACATTTGCAATTATAATTCTCTGGTGATATCAGCTGCCAACAACAGTTCTCTGTAACACTGTGAGGGAACAAGTAGAGAATTGCAAGCAGACATTCAAAAGGCCCTTTGCTTACCTTGCTGAACAAGCGCACATTTGGATACTCTGCTAACAGCAGGGTCCAACAACTAAGTCTGCAGCAATTACTAAATTGCTGCAGAAGCTGGTAAGGGCCAGGGCACCAAGAGGTCCACAGGGAATGTTCCCATTTTAAGGATAATCCTCTGTGAATGTATTCCAATCCTTCCAAATGAGGATAGCTGCAAATATGACAAGTCCTGGCATCATCACACTGAATTTTGAAAGCAGAGGCTGGAGGCTGCTGCTGCAGCCTGTAGATTCTGCTGAAAGTACAGTGCCACAGCCACCTATTTTCCCTGCTGTATTAAGTGGGTTCAGCTGCTCCACTGCAATTAAATCCTGAAGGATACCAGACTGAGAAGCAATCTATACACCAATATCAATCCTAACCTTGCTCCTAGAGCATATACACTTTTAAAATTGCTTCAAAGAAAGTAAGTTCAACCCAGCAAGCATGCAAGTCACAAACATCAGATAAGTGCACAGCACTTGGGTTTACAAAGCATCTTTGTCCTCATGAACAAGTTTTTTTTTAAAAAAGTCAATTACTTGTTTTGCAATAATACCCAGGAGATCCATTCTTTTAAGCACACTCGTAAGCCTGCTTCCACAGAGGAAACAGTGCACGCCAGAACAGCACAGTCATGGCATCCACTTCAGGATCAACAATCTCAAAAACAAAACCAAAACCATACTGCATGAAATAATAAAAAACTCCTTTCAACTACTTTCAGACTGATTATCTCTATTTAAAATGCAGATTTCACCAAGTCCTTCTCAGAAAATAATTTTCAGGATTTACTGACAGTAATTGGAACCAGACACAGTGTGCTGGCCAAGTGGCTCATTTTGAAAACATTAACTCCATATTACAGAATCAATCTTACATCGGATCTGACAAATAGACTTGGAAAATTACTGCTTTCAGAGCCTCTCAAACACCATCTCCCCTAGAATCAAGCCACCTCCTTCAATAATTTGTCACAAACAAGAATTAAAATAGACTTTCCTAGTCTGCAAATATGCCAGGAGTATAACTGACAAGTTTTAGCAATGTTTCCCTACCTGGCACAACATAAGAGTTAAAATTTAGTTACTGGACTACGACATGAGGCATTCAACTTTTTGGAGAAGACAGAAGTAACTTTTAGTAGGAATTTTTTTTCTAAATAATAAAAGTTGTTTTTTATTTTCATACTGACTGTTAAAAATTGTACTTACCAACTACTACATTAGTTGGGTTTCTTTCTGTATTCTACACAAATTACCCCAAGAATCATCAAATCACAGAATATGATGAGTTGGAAGGGATCCATCAGGATCATGGAGTCTAACTCCTGGCCCTGCACAGGACAGCCCATGAATCAATCACACCATGTGCCTGTGAGTGCTGTCACCTAAAGTGTCATGGCAGTCACAGGAGGTCCCCACCATAGTTGTGCCTAAGAACTCAAAAGTATAGAGTCCCATCAACTTCTGGGAGGAAAATGGAACAAATCCGGAAGAAATTAATTTTCATCATCTTAAGGAGTTAACAAGTATTTATCAAAGGCAGCGTGTACCCAACTGCTAGAGGGCTCTGATAAAAGCTGAATGGCCCAGAGAACATTCTTTGACTTTAGTACAAATTTCAGGACAAGTCTCCCACTGCAGTATTACCTGGGAACTCAGGAGGCTGAGCTCTGTGACCATAGGGAAGCTGACCTGGAAAACTGGCCAGATCCCTGGATCACACAGCTGCAGCTTGGCCTGGGAGGACTCCAGGGCTCTAAACACTCACCAGCACCCAGGAAGGTGACCCAGAGTGCACCCTCAGCAAACTGGCAGGGGATCAGAAAGTGCAGGGGGCAGGGAAGAGAGGGCTCACACAGGGAATGGCAGCACTTCCACAAACATAAACAGATCTGGATAAACTCGAGGCTGGGGACAAAACAAACCTCATCAGGCCCAGGGCAGGAAAGCACAAAGCTGTGTCCCCAGGGCAGAAGAGCCCTGTGCCCCAGCACAGGCTGGAGAGGGCTGGCACAGCACCAGCCCTGCGGAGAGGAGCCAGGTGCTGGGGCAGACACTGGAGGGAACAGGAGCCAGTGGGAAGGGGTGAGCCTGCCCAGATGGATGCTGGCAAGGCCACTCTGCACACACCTGGTGCCCAGGTGGGGACCCCACTTCAGTAGATGTCCTGAGGAACCAAGGAGGGTCCCAGCCCTGGGCTACCCAGGTGGTCAGCAACTTCGGGGGCATCATCCACAGGGAGAGGCTGAGGGAGAGGGGCATGTTTTCTCTGGCATGGAGCAGGCTGGGACCATCTGAGAGCTGTCTACAGCTACACCAAGATGGGAGCCCTAAGGACAGTGCACACACTCTCAGCCCCGGCAGACAGGATAAGGAAGAGCAATGGCCACAAAAGGCAGCATGGAAAATTCAGGTTGGACAAGATGACAAATCTTTCTCACTTGGAGGGTGGTGAAGCCCAGGTACAGCTTTCACAGAGAGGCCGTGGATTTGCTGTTCTTGGGGGTTTTCATGGCTCCATGGGTCAAAGTCACAACTTAGCCCACCAAGGCCTAATTCTATGCCTGCTTTGAATGAGTGGTTGGACCAGAGACCTCCAGAAGTCTCTTCTGACCATTACACCTGCAACTCCATAATCTCATTAATTCCTGTGATGGACTTCCAGCAATTATAGCCTTGTTTATATAATTGTCCTCAGACATAATGAAGTCAATATTAGATATAGAACTATCCACAGATTACATCAGTACAGTCTTTTCTATAAATAACCAGGTATTATCAATAGATTCCACTGCCAGCAGGTCCAACAGTTCTGAAATCACAAATATTTGATGCTAACACTATTTTTATCAGCTGATACCAAATATTCTGAAGAGTAAATTACAGAGAAAATAGCAGTTGCACACCTAAGCCTACTGTATTTAAATATGCTGCCAAACACTATCCCAGGGTCACCTCTGAAGATGACTCAACATTCTTCCAGAAAAGACCCTTGAAGATTGTAATTTTATGCCAGTATGTTAAAGAACAAGCAATATAAAAGATATTTTTACTTAGCCTGCATGCAGAGACTCCCTCAAATTTGAAAAAGGCAGCAGAATGTTTCCCACAATAGACAATTTTGAACATGAAAACTTTAAAATGTCACTCTGAAGTGATGCTTTACATTTAAGGACTGACTGCTGATTTTCAGTCTCTATTTTTCCCCAGCAAGTCTCATTTTGGTTTCCTCCCAGTACTGAATGTGGCTTTTCGAATCATAATCTAAACAGTGAAGATGGACAGTATGACCCAAACTGTTCTTCTGCCACACTAAAAGTGCAGGGCTTTAGTAATAATCAAAATTAAATAATTTACAGTAAACAGTTTAGAAGTAACTTAGGAGTAGAAGGACTGGTTCCTACAACTTGCTTCCAGGCCAATGCAGATTAAGCATTGCAATTCAATGCAACAGTCAAAACAGCTTGGTGAAAGGGAAACCTAGATCATTACCTGACATTAAAATCCTGAGGTTTAGGTACTTCTGGTCCAGCAAACCTGGAATTCCCACGCTGTCACCAAGTTTCAAACTAAGGATGAGAGCTACTCAATTTTATCAAGATTAGTAGCTAAAATGAACTCTCTTTCTTGCACTGACTGATGCTTTTCACACATTTTGCTTAACTAACTAAAGTATTCATCTAAAAAAAAAACAAACCTCAACCCTCTGCCCACATTAGTGGGTAGTGTACAGCATTGAGAGGAAATCTGCAAAACCAAACAGTTTGTACTGAAGACAATATTTAAATTACACATATTCCAGCAGATCTCACTTCAGAATAGGCTCTAATCCTACCTAAAGTCCAAATATCCTTAAACCCATCAGTGAAGTCTAGAAGCACATGCTTCAGGTCTGTTTCTTTCAAAACATGAGCTGCATGTTCAGCAGGATCAGCAGCAAAGAATGCCAGTACTCAGCCTACAGTGACAGCATTCTGGGGATAACAACACAGTTATTCTCAAGTTAATCTTGAAGCAATTTTTATTAGCTCTGCAAAATAAAGAGTAATACATGAACGTAACAATTACATGCAGCTGAATTCCTTGTCGCACCTCAAACAGAAAACAACTGCGCAACAAGAACATCGTTTAATGCAACTTGGTATCGCTTTATAATTTTCTTAATGAGGGAGGCTGTTGCACAATGACTGTTCCAAAAACATGAAAAGAATACTCACACCACAGAGTCTGACTACTGGTATACTTTCAGGATGGTTTCAAGTGAACATGGTAAAAGCA
Organism: Acanthiza pusilla; assembly: GCA_036630365.1. NCBI lineage: Eukaryota > Metazoa > Chordata > Aves > Passeriformes > Acanthizidae > Acanthiza > Acanthiza pusilla. The sequence goes on from JAXCHO010000034.1 coordinate 91,402,856, forward strand.
CTGTGGCAGAAGAGTAGTTGTGTTCTCTGTCTTCCAGCTGAGGGATTCCCACTTCCTCTACTGCTGCAGGAATTTTTGGACTTCACGATGCAAGTTAGACAACCACTATATTAGCTGCTAAGTAATCCTGGAAAAAAACAGAAAAAAAAAATGAGTTTTCTGCCACAGCAGGCAGATTATCTCAATCTCTGGAGAGCAGTTAGACCCTTAGCACTGACAGGAAAGTACCACATAGGCCAGGACCACATGTTTTGGTGGCAATATAGTGCTAAACCAAGACAGGTGAATTGTTTAACCACAACAGAACCTTCTCTTCCCCCTGCCCCCTAGAAAGAAAGAAATACTTAAGACCTCTGGTATCAAAACTTTGAATGGGGAACAGTAATGTGAGCAAAATGTAGATCTCAGAGTAAAACAACAAAAAATTAATTTGGCAAACCCACACTTCCTGGAGGGTAATATTAACTTTGCAACCATTTAGATGCAGCTTCAATACTTCCCTGCCTTGCAAGAGGAACCTGACATTTGAAGGGGAAAAAAAAAAAAATCAGCAGAGGAACATCAAGTTGCTTTTTACTCTCTGCATTGAAGCTCACCCCCACTGCAAGTCTGAACACTGTCCTTCAGCCTCTTTTGTTAACACTGCACATTAACATGGAGCTCTTCCCACAGGCTTCTGTGCCAAACACAGTCAGCAGACTCCACCTCCATGGAAATCAGCTGAGCAATTCCACAGCAATCACTTTTCCAAAATGCTGGAAGGAGTTCCAAGTCTGTTTTGCATTCCCAATGCTCCACTTGCCAGTACTTGGTACAGTGCACGTTAGTCCCGAAAGCACCCAGCCCTTGGGGAGGCCGAGGCAGACCAAAACAACACAAGAATAAACAAAAAGCCTTCTGAGTAGTCAGAAGAATTTAAAGCACCTCAGGCAAAATCTTCCCTGAAGAACTAGCTGGTATAACACATTTCTGAATACTAATATTCCCAAAAAATATCTGTGAAAACCTCAACTCAATGATGTGGTTCCATCCTCCTTCAGTGACTGGAAATGACACATGTGCTACTGACATGAGCAACAGTTACCTCATTAGGTCAAGGGTACAACTCTGCAGAATTTGCCTGAGTGATGCAAGCCAAGCCCAGGCACAGAGCTCCCCCACAAAAATGTCATTAAATCTGGGGTTTTTACACTGAAGATTTTATTTTATAGGAGCCCAAAATAAAAGCTCATTGAAGCTAGGCATCAACCAAAACAAATGAGCAAAAAAAAAAATTCAAGCTGCCCACCTCATTTTACCACATTTGCACATGAAAAATGTGTTTACAAAAATAGAAAAATAAGCAAACACATGGCTCTTCACAGGAATCCTGCCATACTCAGTTAATGAACCAGATGATGTTCCCAGAAAGAGGTCTGAATTCCAAGGATGCTACAGTCCTTAAGACTTACTTCACGTGTTGAAAGAACTAAAAAGTTCACTCAACTTTCCACAACAGTTACCATTTGCTTCAATTGCTTTTTTAAAAGGCAAACTAAGACAGGTAACTAAAGAAAACTCCCAAGGTGTTTGGACACTGACCAAACTCGTTAAAAAATCAGTTATTTTCCATAGCCTCTTCCATGGTGTTTACCTGCAGGTGTGGGACAAGTTACTGAAAAAAATTTTTAGAGACACCTACTACTTCTACTCTTTGAGTGACCAACTGCAAATTCTCAGTCAGGAGGTTCAAGGCCAGGCTGGATGGGGCTTTGAGCAAGCTGGTCTAGTGGAAGGTGTCCCTGCCTATGGCAGGGGGGCTAGAATGAGAGGATTTTGAAGGTCCAGTCCAACCCGAACCATTCCATGATTCTGTAACTGTATTACCTCAGGAAGAGCTCAGTGGAGACCATATTAGCTCAACAAAAACATCCAAGAAATTATTCTGAAAAATCAATTCTATTAAAAAAAAAAAACCAAAAAAAACAATTTCATGTGCAGTTTGTAATCTTCTTTCAATGTGAACAATTCAAATATAACTGGTACTAGAGTAAAAAGCATCAGCAATAGCATTTCTAGAACAAATATGTTCTGTGGAAATTGCTGATCGTTAACCTGTCCAATGGAAGCAACAAAGGCACACTTAAGGAAATTCTGCAAACACAGACTTCCAGTCATTTGGATACAATAAACTCAAGCACCAAAACTCACCACCCTTGCACAAAGCCAGAGCCACCTGCCTTAGGCTCCACTTAAATGTAAGAAACCAAATATCATAGTTGACAACATTTGTCAAGCTCTGTATGCAAAGGAAACCTAATATTTAATCCTACAAATGCCAACCTAACTACAATACTACTTAAAAGCAGAACACCTCAAATTAATTCTATTTTACAACTTAAACCAGTAGCTTAAAAGACAGGAAACATCACAGAGTTATCAACAGCCTGTTCACCACAGTGCTTCAGTCTCCAATGATCTGCAAGTCCCATCTTTGCAAAGATTAACCAGACATCTAAAACAGCTCGATTCTACAGAGGGGGAAGAAGTGACTGAAGCGAAGAGCCACATAGTTCATGTTAACAGATTATAAACTGTCTGAACTATTAAGAAATGGATTTGTAGCGTACCAGTAAACTAACAGAAAACTAGCAGTCACCTTCTCATTTAAAGCAGGCAACTTAGGAAACATTCCCCTTTCCCTCCACCAAAAACTATAAATTAATGATTAACAGTCTTTGAAAATTGCAGCAGAGGTTTGATTTTACTGGGATGTCTGGTACTCTCAGGAGAAATTTAAAAGTAGTAAAACTTATTACAGCAATTCAAGCTGTGCAAATAAATGTCTTGTTTCTTAATTTCCATATAAGCAAGAAGTCAGATATCATTAACTACAACCGCAAGGAACTTCACACTGACGTTTGTGTTGTGTAAGAATGAGCAACAAACACACCAAACTTCTCCCTGATCTTACACTATGCAACTTCACATTAACTTACAGAATCACAGCTTCCATCAGTTTGTTAGAAGCAAGGAATGTTTAAGTACACAGACTCATTATACTTTGATGAGGTTTTACTGCTTCTAGTTAATATTTGGCATAACCTGACTTTTAACTGAACCATCAGTTTAGCAGATCCTGATTTGACTAGTGTGTTTATCAAGGCAAGTCATTCAGTCACCATATTCAGCAAAAACTCATCAAAAAATTTTAATTAGGTTTCTGAACTCAAAGCAGCCATGCAAGCTGAAATCAAATGAAGAAAGCAAGACCAAACAATCATGCCTAATCATATAATATCTGAGGACATCAACTACTACATTTGTTTTGTAATTAGTAATATTAAAAGCATTGGATCAGATATGGCAAGTAAGAGTAATTAAAAAAAAAATCAAGTTAGAGTAATTGAAAAAAATTCAAAGAAAGGAAGAGTCAAAATAGACAGATGTGTAGTTTAAGAAAATATCACAGACTTCCTTGTTAAAGAATCTGTCTTGTATCACAGCTGAGTCAAGCTTGAACACTGCAAGTTCCGTTCAGCTAGAGATACGCACACCAATCTTCATAAAGCCCTAGAAGTCACCTTAACCTTCCTTAGCATTTCCTTGAAATACTCCCTTGATATATTCAGAACAGATGAGGGGCAGGTTGCAGAAAAACTGGCTTCCCTGATACCAGAACATTCCCAATGTTCCAGTGACCTGAAAGTACCTGATCCTGTCAGCAGACAGCTTAGTTATCCCACTGCAAAGGGCTGTGTGAAATTTGTCCTTGACCTACGGGGCGATCCAAGGGTTATGCTCACAGAACCACCACCAAAAAACCACTCCTGAACACTGCCTTTGTTGTACTGGGATAAAGTATACACCTGTCAAACTAATATTAAAAATTAGTTAGCTGTAGTATTTCTTATCTTAACCTGATTTGATAGGAAAAAATATGTTTACTTATCCTTCTAGAAGTGAGTGCAATATCGAGTGCTCTTAAGTTAAAGTTTTACTAGTTAAGTTTACTGAACAAAAATTTAAGATAAGCAAAACTCCAGAAGAAGCAGACTGGGGAGAAGATGAGAAAGAATATTTATTTACAAGCATGATCTGAATATAATCAGAGCATTTAGTTAAAACTTATCAGTAGGGCTAAAAATATATATATCATATGAGGTCTCTACAAAATGCTCAAGATACTCTCAGAAGACAGTGGGTTAACAAAACAAGCTACCCTAATCATATGAGCATGTTGCAAACACGTTCATTAAAATACTGATGCATATCAAACATGGACCAGTCAGCCAGCAGAATGAATATGGAAAAAATGAAAAAGCAACACTTTCAACACAAGGGTGCCCATCTCCACCCAGAGCCCTAGTGGGGATGAGGTAAAACAAAGGAAGATGTGATGGGAAACTTACATAAATTTTAACTTTAATGTTTTAACACTAATGAGACACTATTGCTATGAGTACTGACTCTCCAGGCCCAGCAGCAGAGCCCTGCTTTAGAAACTCTAGGCAAGAACAGCCAGACATGTCACCATGTGTTAAACCAGAACACAACTTTCTGCCTGTTCTGCTTTTACCCTTTTGTTTTCCATTTCTAGCTTTCTAAATAAGTCTGCCCTCTGTTTTACTATTCTGTTTGCCTGGTACTGAGGACATGGGGAAAGGAGACAGTTTGGTGAAGGTTAAAAAACCTGCCCTGTGCCAGCAGGCCCAAGCAGTCTGTACCCTGGGAGAAATGCTTTGGAACCTCATGCACTGAGGAGTATTTTCTGCCAAGCTGCAGAGGGTCAGCAGGGCATCCTCTGTTGCCAAATAGTACTTTCCAGAAGGTACAAATCTCAGCCTTTTCCGGGAGTTATCAACACTACACAACACAGCTCCCCACTCAGCCAAAACTGCGAACTCATGCTGTGATTTCTGCACGTAGAAGTGCACAGGAAAGTCAGAGCACGGCCACTCCGAGCAGTTTGGATAATGCACAGACACCAGCTCAGTCTTCAGAACACTGGGAAACACTTTGAACATCTGCAGAATGCCAACCCTGCGTTTGGCTGAGCCCTGCTGTATCTGCAGAGAGAACAATGAAGTGCATGAATAAAGCCCTCTGAGGCTCAGCTGGCAGCTTGATTTATTATACTCACGTTAAGCCTTCAACGTTCATTCTCCGCATAGCTCGGATACAGCAGAAGATTTGGTTTGGACTAACTTATTTTATTTCTATATTCTTTACATAAAATGCCCATGTTCTTACAAATTTCACTAATACCACTTTGATATCTAACATGTTGATTCAGTGTGAAACATCAGAATTAAAAAGCCTTTTAGCTTCCTCATTCCCACAGGATTCATCATTCCCTCAGACACGAAACAATCTTATCTAGGGCGCTTCTTGTGAATATTTTAATCCTTTTTCCTTTATCTTTCTAACCTTCACTTCTGCAGAAATATAGACCAAATTTGCTCTTCCTTCTTGTGCTTTTAAACTCTTTACTGCTGTTGCTCAGATTGAGGCATGCTAAGACAGTGTACAAAGGAGCAAACTGATATTACTAAAGGATAACTTTAGGCAAACAAAATTATCCGTACTAAATAAATTTTAAACTGAAAGGTGTGTTGTGCTCCTTCCATTCAAATGGCAGCTCAGACAAAGCAATGCCTCTTTATTGGGAAGTAGAGCATTCTCCAGTTAGACCAGTTCACTGCTGTTTTCATCTATGGAACTCACTGAAAAAGAAAAAAGCAGGAACATTTTGAAACAAATAAAAACAGGACCAAGTTACTACTGATCAACTGGATCTTAATACACTCTCTTTGATGTGTATACCTTACTATTGTTATAAACTGATATTATAACCTTTTTCAAGTAAGAATTGGTAGGGCAGGAGGGTTTTCTTTTTCCATTTATGGATTTTTTTTTTTCTCTAATTCTTAGCATTGCACTAGGTGTTACAAGATCAATCATTCACCAGAGCAGCCATTCCTTTGCTCTTTCCATTCCACACTCCAAGATTGCATCCAACCAGTAATCTGGAAAAGACACTGAGCCAGGCAGTGAACAGTTAGGCCACACAGGTACTCAAAGAGTTTTCCAATGAATTAGATAAAGTTATGTAAACAAATTGTCACAAATAAGTCTTACTACCTTCTAGACCTTTTCAGAAGAAAAAATACATCTATCATCACACAGGTTCAGGCACTAAGATTTTGGTAGTATTCCATGTCATGCACACCAAAGATAGATCTCAATAAACTTGCAGATGAACACTATAATAAACTGAACAGATTTTTCTAATGTTTTCCAGTCCCAACAGTTCTGAAAGCATTGACCTTTCCCTCATCCCAGAAGTTCCCCTGACAATGGTGAGCATGCCTTCACCCTTATATATGCTTCTAGCTTGAAGATTTTTACCTCTCTGGAGTATGGAACAGAAAAAATCCCCAGCACAGTCACCAAGCCCAAAATGCAGCAGCATGCAACCAGCATACTCACAGTCTATTCAGCTTGTTCTCAATCTGATTATTCACGTGTTTTGTACTGACTGCCATCTGCCCACTCCTCCTCCTGTCTGTCTCTGACACAGACTTTGTGCCATCTCATAAGCCTTTTTTTTAGCACTTTTCTGCACACTTCCTTCAGGTCACTGATACACAGAGGGAATAAACTTCATTGTAAGATTGTTTCCTGGGGGTCCCCAAGCATTAAATTTCAAATGTAATCCAATACATATCAACTCCAATTTATAAAAGGTTTTGCCATGTAACCCTCATAAAAGCCCTATATACTTATCTTCTGCTTCAAAAGAAAAAAAAATATAAAATATGTATGTAGATAAATGATACATATTAAATATCTATATAAATGTATTTACATAGATATTTAAGACAGGAAATACATTCAAGACAAAATTAGAGACTCCTCATATTCTTTTCTTCCCCACTGAAATTGCAATTTGAGCACTAATCACCAGGAGATACATACCAGAGTAAGCACACAGGTATTTTTATTTTAGGAAAAGAATCCACTGCTTCATAGGACTTGACAGTTGTCTCTATTATAAACTCCATGGCTGTTGAAGCCAAATCTTATCATGCATTGAAAAGGATGCTGGGATTAATTATGTAGCTCCAATCTGGCCCTTTTATTAGTATCAGGAATGTTCATTCCCCAAATTGTACATGACAGTCACTTGAAACTCCATCTGGCTTTTTTGATTTACACCAGGAACTTCCTGGTGTAAGAGTTCATGAATGAAGAGCTAAGAGTTCATGAATGTATTAACAGCACTGGTTTTTTTTTTTCTCTCTCTTAAAGAAAAAAAAGTTTGCAACAAACAGCTTAAGTATGAACAAACCTGCAAATGCCTGTTAGCACTTGGAAATTTAGGAAGTAAGAAAGATAGATTCTGTGCTTCTTTACACAAGGTTTGTTTGAAAAATTCGGAGAAAAATAAACGCCAAAGAGCCTTTGCTTTACTCTGTCTGCTGCTGACCTTTAGACCTGACACCCACTGCATCCTGTGGGAAACTTTTTCCAAGAGCCAGCTCTCTTATAAATATTTTAGCAGATTTAAGCATCCAGAGCACATTTTATTTGCCCACATCTACTAAAAAAGCTACTGGTTCCTGACAACATATATGTGGACTTTTATATTCACCTAAGTATTCTGTAATGCAATAAAATATAATTAACAGAATCTTGAATGTGTGACATGAAGGTCCTTTTGAAATTTGGGTGGTTTTGGGGGAGTTTTCTTGGTTTTTTTTTTTTTTAAGGATATTTATTCTCACAGCTGCTACAAGTATCTAAATTGCACACAACTTCACTGCTGCCTATTCTCCTGTACATGGTTTTAAAAAAGATTTGCATATCCCCCATAAATAACAAAAGCACTAGGAAAAGTACATGCATCCCTACCTTTGGTCAATAAAAGTAACACTGATAATTCAATTTCCTTCTCAAAATAAAAATTCAGGTTTCTTAGATGCTTTGCCAATAAACGCCCATAAACTCTGCAAGAACAGCTCACTTAAAAGAATCTGTTTAGCTTTTCAGTGTCTAAGGACTGCACCTGTTCCTTTTCAGATAACCAGTCCCCTTGTCACATCTTGCATTCCTCAAGAATTCTACAACAAGAAACTGTTTTGTGCAGTATGGAACAGATCACTTGTGGGAAGTCACAGGAAAGGTTTCAGTTACTTCCACAGGGAACATCAGCAGTCCTCTCCAGGTGCACTTCTCCACCAGGTCAGCCCCTCTTCCCTCTGTATGTGGTTCCCTTGCAGAGCTATAAATCTCACAGTCCTGTCCATGGCTGTGCCAGATCAGTGCTCATAAGGAAACTTTCCAGCTGTTCTGAACAAGCCATGGAGTCAGACAAGGACAACCATGTTCGCCAAGACAGGTAATCAGGAATTTGGCTCCCTCACACTGCTACAGCGCTAACAAAAGAGGCTAAAGTATGAAACATTAGACACTGCTCAAGGAAGGTGCTCCATTTACTTAGAACTAGATTACGCACATTGCGTTACTGCAGGATTTTATGCCAGCAAGTTTCAGCTAGATTTAGCAAGCAAGAAAAACAAAAGGAATGTTTGGGTTTGAGAGCTTATAATGGAGGATTTGTTTCAATTTCACCCATCAAGTGGCAGTACTTTCATTATGCATGACTAAATGCTACCTGCAAGGACAAGTTTGAAGGATCAGTATCTGAAGACGCAATTCCTCCCAAAGACCTTGTAACAAGAAGTGCGCAGTGACAGTGTAATAAAAGCCTTTATTTTCCAGTCTTAATATTATCAAGGCTTCTGTTGAAACTTTAGTCCTTTGGGTTTTATGGCTGCTTTATCACCAGCCATCAAAACTGCATTAGTGACCCATCTACATATGATACAGATCAAGGCTTCAGTCCAGTAAAACCTCTGTCACAGCCACATGACTTCACAGTGGTTACAGCTCCCATTACCAAAAGGAGCAGGGGACAAGCTGTGTCTCACTCCAAGTTATTCCTCAGATGTCTCCTAGGACACTGTTATGCTCCTGGCTCGTAGGAAACTTGCATGCAGACATTTGAGACAAGCAGCAGTTCTCAAACCCTCCCGTAAGATAACGCCAGTGAATTATCATGCATGAGAACAGCAGGACAGGATGTACAGTGTGAGCTTACATAAGACACAAGGCACTGCTGGGAACCGGCACAAGTGAACAGCATAAATGGCTCAGGAAAATGCTGATGTCACTCGTGTACATTCGGGTTGCGCCAGCCAAGTTTCTCTGAACCCAACACTGGCCTTTCTGGCTGTTTGTAAAAGCTCGCAGTCTGATCTGCTATAGCCAGATCTTGAAAAGGAACTTGTTTTCAAAAACCTGTGTTTCTTCTTAATGAGAGCTTTCTTTAAGATGAGCAAGAATCTAAAGAAAAACAGAAAATGTAATGGAGAACTGGAAAAAGCATGTAATTGTGTACACAAACACTTGCTCCTAATACTTACTGAGAAAATAGTTCAAGCACAACTTACCCGTTTTAAAATATGACCTCTGCAAACCTACTAAGGTCAATGACACTTACAGTAGTTACTCAGTGAGCCCTGCCTGCATAAATTAAAGATGCCTAAGGGTAGCTATGAAACCAGGTATTTGATTTTTCCAGGGCACCTACATATTATGAATTAAAAATGAATTGCTATTCTACCAGAGCAGCTTTCAGGTTCATTAAAAAAAAAAAAACCAAAACCCAAACCAAACCCAACTGTGTTGTGCTTACCTCCTCCTCAACACAAAAGCCTTCCTATTTAATGTTAACCTGATTATGGAAGTTTCATATTAAATTCAGTAGGTAAGTAAGAAACTATAGATCAAATTACTTTCAAAAAATCTCCAAGATATGAGGCAAACAGTGCTTCTTCCTGTATCCTTCTAAAATATGTTAAAGAATTAGAAAAAAAGATGATTAATCTAGCTGCACAAGTTAGTATAAAGCAAAACTTGTTAAGAGGGAAAACTTATTTCACTCAGGTCAGGATTTGAAGCAGCAACTCCCAGCTCTGTGCTTGGCTGCTTCCATCTGTTATTGCAGTGGCTGCACTTCAGAGCAGTGTGTGAACCACGACAGTCAACTCCTTCAGCTTCAGGACTTCTGTATTTAGGTTTTTGCCTAAGAAATATTTAAAGTATTCCGGTTTTCCACAGACAGCATCCTATAAGGTGAGGGGAAAAACACTGTTCCTAAAACTAAGTTTGCCTTTCATTACAGGTATAATGAACTTATTGTCACTCCCTTTAGTATTTCCTTGCAAAAACTCCATGTAGTTCAGAGACATCAACTATCAGAGATAATCTACCACATTAGAAATTCACGAGGTTTCCTTAGCAGGGGAAGAGGACACCACACCAGCTTTGTTCTAGGTGAACAGAAGGAGAAAAAAAATCTTTGAAGTACTTGCAGTGTGGAATGGCAGCTCTTTAAAAGCATAGTAGTGCACACACTACATCAAAGTATGAAGTGCAAAATGACCACAGTGCAAATCATGCAATACCACAGGTTATTAAATGTCTTTTTAAGCAAGCTCCTATTTCCATCAAAGTGTGGCTACTACAGTTCACATCCTGGCTAGAGGCTCTCTGCTTCTATAGTAGAAATACCATTGCTATCTACCCATTATTACTACAGCAGATAAGCATTTCACAGTCATTAGTGTGTTTATCCACAGGACACTTTTGGAAAGCACCGCTATTCCCGATTCATAAGCAGAGGACTGACTGGTGCAGAAAGACTGATCCAAGGTCACAGAGTAAGTCTGTGGTAAAGTAAGAAACTTCACCTGGTTTTGCCTTCCTGCAACTAATACTTTCTATTAATGAGTCACTGCTACTCCTCTAAATTATTCTTTCAGCAGGAAGAGACAACAGAGTGCCTGTGGCATTCAAACTCTACATGCTAATAGCAGCTCTGCTCCAGGGTTTGCTAAAAAGAAAAAAAAACTAAAAAAATCATACCCAAGGGCCTTGTTCTGTGCTGTCAGAGAATCCTGCTTGTGCACTGGGCTGCTGTGGGGGGGAAAGAAAAAGGAATATACATGTATATATGATCAGGTAGCCTGCCTCGTTTGTGACCCAGTTCTTTCCCTAGAGGAACAAAACCCACAGCTTGAATAGTTTCACTCCCTCACGCCACAGACCACCGGGCAAGGGCAAAGTGCAGGGAGGAAGGGACAGTCAACTGGGAGACAAGTTATGCAAAGCTGGGGGCCGGGGCGGGGGACAGAGCTCCCTAAGGCCCACAGGGAAGGGAAAAAAAAAAAAAAAAAGCCCAACTTCTGTTCGCGGGTCATGGGGGTCAGAGTGCCGGGGGCTCCGCGGGGGAAGGACCCCCGGCGGGTGGGGGGACAGGGAGGGTGCGGGGCTCCCGTCCCACCCCGCACAGCGCAGGGAGCCCGTCGCAGCTCCCGCACCGCCGGGGGCGGCCGGCCGCGACCCCTCACCCGGGGTCCTCCACGGGCGCTTCCCAACCCGGCCCCGGCCCCCTCCCCGCCGCCTGTCCCCCGCCCCAAGCCCGGCCCCGGAGCGCCGCTCCTCCCGTACCTGTGCGGGGAGGCGGCGGGGACCGAGGGGCTGCCTCGCTCGGCTGGCGGGTCCCGCGGAGCGTCCCGGAGCAGCCGTGCCCGGCCGCGTCCCCGCTGCCGCCGCCGCGGCCCCGCCGCGCTCGCTGCCCTCGCCTCCAGTTTGACCTTTCCGTGTCTCCGCCGCCCGTCCCCGGCACCCTCTGACGTCACCGCCATGGCAACCAATCCCCGCCCCCTCCCGGCCCCGCCCTCCGACCCACGCATGCGCGCGGCCGGGAGGAGGGGGCGGGGCCGCGCGTCCCCCGCGGCCAATCAGCGCGCGCCGGGGGCGGCCTGGCCCCGCCCCCCGGGAGTCACCCACAGAGCACAGACCCGATAATAAACATGTAATATTGATATTATATGTAATTTATTTATATTCTATATATCTGCTTCTATATGTGTGTGTGTATACGTGTGTATATATATATACATAGATGTGTGTGTGTATATATATTCATTCCTTTTTTCCCCCCACAGCAGCCCAGTGCTGAAGCAGGATTCTGTGACAGTACAGAACAAGGCCCTTGGGGGTGATTTTTTCTTCTTTTTTTTTTTTTTAGCAAACCCTGGAGCAGAGCTGCTGTCGGGTGTAGGGTTTGAATGCCAGCGGCAGTCTGGTGTCTCTATGGGCACGTGCGCCCTGGGAGCGTGAGATGTGCCCTCAGTCCATCATGGCAGGAGCCCTTCCCTCCTCTCTGCAGGGAGAGGCAATGTGGGGGTCCTGGTCCATGGAAGTTGGACAGGAGTGCCCTGGCAGCCAGGGGGGACAGCCCTGTCCTGGGCATCACCAGCCAGGCAGGGGAGGAGTTTGTCCCTCTCTGCTCTGCACTGGGGCAGCATCATGTCAGCTCCTGGGGGCAGGTTTGAGTGACTCAGTATAAAGACATTAAGCCATTAGAAAGTGTCCAAAGATGAGCCATGAGGGCGCTGAAGGGTCTGGAAGGGAAGCCATACGAGATGTGGCTGAGGTCACTTGCTGTGTTCAGCCTGGAGGAGACTGAGGGGAGACCTTGCTGTGGTCTACAGCTTTCTTGCAAGGAGCAGCACTGATGACAAGTGGTGGGACCCAAGGGGATGGCCTGAAGTTGTGTCAGTGGAGGTTTAGGTTGGACATTAGGAAAAGGTTCTTCACCCAGAGGGTGGCTGGGTGCCAGAACAGGCTCCCCATGGAAGTGCTCACAGCACCAAGCCTGACAGAGCTCAGGAAGGGTTTGGACAATGCTCTCAGGGACATGGTGTGACTCTTGGGGATTGTGCTGTGCAGGGCCGGGAGTTGGCTCAATGATCCTTGGTGGTCCCTTCCAACTCAGGATGTTCTCTTTGATTCTATCTGTTCTGTTCTGTGAATTTAAATGCTGCCTTTTCTATGCACACATTTACTCAAGCCCAGCTTGTACCGTCACAGTTTGCCTGCTCCTTTCCATCCGTAGTGTTCTTCCATATCCCATGGTACTTAAGTATTCCCCGAGGATCAAGCTGCTTCTCCAGTTCCACAACTTACAGCATGTTCCCATTGTTTAGAGAGCATATGGGTAATTGCATTTTCTTTTCCCAAAATACTTGGCATAGATAACATATATGTAATATGTATAACATATGGAAGGCTGCATATTTCAATGCCTCAGTGCACAATGTGTGCCTAAATGTTTTATGTGTAAATGCTTCACTTCAAACACTTGTCAGCTGTGAGAACATGCAGCTTGCAACGTGTGTAAGGTCAGTGTGTTTGGGTTTCTACCTCTTTTCATGAAAGGTGTGTGCATTATCAGTATGTTACATATTGCAGGCTTTAACGCAAGATAAGTACGCAGACATGATATTTAAATACTGTATCAATTAGCAATTACACTGTCTTTCATCTGCCCGACATGCAGAACACACTGCATACTTTATGTGTGCCACTTGCTGTCATTTTTGGAGCTATGACAAATTTCAAATGATTTTAATCAGAATATTCATTCAGAAATACAATCCAATATTCATCAAAAATACAGGCTGAAATATGTTCAACAAACCTTTCCTGAAGGTGGATAAAAGGGCGTGGATACAGTTTTCCTGCCTTTGAAATGCACAATACCTTTATTTCAGAGTATTAGCAAACCAGGATCTGCAATATGAATTAATGCATGGTCTGGGTCTTGCTCATTTGAAGGGAGAGGTTTAGTAAGGAAATAATTTTAAAGAGACATATTTCTGCCACTGGATTTGTGACATGGATTGTTTCTTATCAGCCCAAATAGATTTAGTGCTGTATCACTGACTGAAAATGCCATGGTTGTGGGTTCGATACCTGTATGGGCCATTCACTTAAGAGCTGGACTCAATGATCCTTGTGGGTCCCCTCTAACTCCGAATATTCTGTGATTCTGTGAAAACACTGCAACTGGATGCTCTTCAGAGCAGGAGTGTTTGGGTGGAAGGTGACCCTTGCACCCTGACCTGTCCTGTGAGGGTGACTCCAGCCTGTCCCAGAAAGCTGTGTATGGATCTGCTGGCTTTGCACAGCGGTTCTGGTAGGTGCCAGCTCTGCTGGAATTTGCTTTTTCACAGGTTCCTGTAATTCCACTCTCCAAGCCATGAGCCTGGCTGTGGCCAGCTCGCAGGGCTGTGAAGGAGATGAGCTTGGCCAGCCAGCAGCAGCCAGGAATGACTTTACTCTAAGGTACCAGACAACCATCTGGGCTGGATGTGACTGTCAGCCAGGATAAACTGTGTATCAAGACACCAAGACTTGGAGCTTCATATTTGTAATGCTGAAAAAGTGCAGTGTCCATGGGTACCGACTCCCACAAAAACTCTTTTGAGTCAAATCAGGAGGAAGACTTTGAAAAGCAAACTCTTAGGAAGGGCATAAGTAAATGGGCTAGCAGGGATGTATCAGTGTGACCTCAGGGAAGTTGTTTCCTTTCTGCACATCTCCTGTTGCTCCCCACTTTAGAGAGGACAACCCTTTCTTTTCTCCCAGGGGGTCAAGCAGTGTAATCAGTGTTTGTGGGGGACATAAATACAGTCCTTAGCATGAGTAAATTCAAACCAAATGCACTTCTTTGGCATTTTCATGCATGAAACCTTAAAAAAGCCAGGATAAGCCCATAATGACTAATTGGATGTGACGAAAGGAGATGGCACAACAATGTAGGTGAGGGAGGAGATGGAGAAATCAGTCCTGAGGAAAGATCTGGCACCCACAAGGCATGAGAGAGCCAGAGCTCATTGGTTCAAATATAATCTTCCAGAAAGGGAGGCGGCAAAAAAAACAACCCACCAACGTCTCTCCTTCTTGCACAGACAATGCCACACTCCTGCACCTGATTTCCATGAGAAAGGCCACTTCTGGCATTGACATTCTGCTGCATCAAGTCCCTGCCACAGACCTCCTCCTTAATGTGAGGCTGAAAGAGGAGGGGAGGAATAAACTCTGCTTTCCGAAAGGGCTGGAGCTGCCAAAGAGGCCCATGGAAAGCCAATTGTGCAATGAGGGAAAACAGGGAGGGAGGATCCCTGCTCATAGACACAGTGACACGGCTGTCGAAAATAAGTGGGAGAAGGGCTAAGAGGCATTTGGGTGCATTTGTACAGATGTCGAGTGAGTTCTGGTTTAAAGCAAAGTTGTTGACGAGGATGCTGATGTGGGGCTGATTTTGAATGCTGAAGCCTTGCGCTCAAGTCTTCCCTTCATATGCATAACATCCATAAGTGCTACTGATTTCAAATCCCGGCTCACACGGAGGTTTTATGAGCACTTCTCATTTGTAGATCTCGGAGCGCTTTACAAAGACAGAGCTATAAATAAGATGGATGGGAAAGTGAGGAGTTGAGAGGGGCTTTTAAAGGGCAATGGATTGTTTCTTTAAGGGTTTCTGTGGATAAGAGCTAGATAAGAACTGTCATTTTACTGAATATAAAATATTTTGCAGTGGCGCACAGTGTCAAATTACTTGTGCATAGATATTTATATTATTAAGGCAAAGTTTTGTCATGCTGTGTCCAAATTGTCTCTAGCTAAGCTTTTGGAAAGTACAAAAAGGAAAGCACTTAATGTTAGATTTTAACATAGGGTATGGATGTTTTAGGCACTTTTAAATTGAACAGATCAAGGCCTTTTATTCCTAAATGCCAGAAATCCAGTGATATTTGTGTAACTATGTAATTTGAACTGTCTGTTTTACATGTTTCCAAAGGTTTATTATAGGCAGCTTTCAAATTAAGTGGGCTGGAACATTTGATGCTCTCTTCCCTGTTTTCAAAGCCTGTGCAGAGCCCATACTGTGTGAGCGACACTGCTGTTAAAGCGGTAGCATTCTGGTTTTATCACAAGGTACACAGAGAGGGAAGGAGAGCACCCTTGTCCTGATTCTGGCTCCGTGCACCAAGGCAGCCATTTAATTTCTGCCTTCTTTATCTTTCCCCTCCACAGGGCTGGGTACAATAGTTCCTTATTCTCCAAAGTAGCCTAAAGCTTAATTAACCTTGAGGAAAGGGACGGGTAAATTGCAAACAACAGGGACAGAGTGGGGAAAACCCTGGCACTTTAGGCATCTCTGTGTTCATGCTCACCTATGTGGGACCATTTTACCACTGATGTTCCACTGCACCACAAACTTGGCAATTTTGGGAAAGCCTTAGACACTTTCAGTGCATTTGAAATAACATTATTATATAACCAGGAGGCAGCCACAGTCTGATGGCTCAGCAATATTTTATGCAACAATCCTTTCATCCAAGGGTGACCTTGTGACAATAATCAAAGCCATATTCTACTCACAATTGCACCTGTGCTGCCACTATTTACATTGCAATAGCACCTGAAGGCCCCATTGTATAAGGCACAGCAAACCTGTCGCTGTTTGGTGGAGACTGGAAGAGGGAGGGGAAGCAGTAACAGAAGCAAAATATTTGTCTCAAGGTCATATATCAGAAAAGTAGCTCTGGCAGGAGAAAAAATCAGGTCTCCCAAGTACTGTGCCCCATGAACAGGAGCTTTTAGGGACAAAAAGACATATTTACTTCTGGGAATATAAATATAAAATGCTGGAAGATCACAATGTCTGCAGCAGGATTTGTTCTTTGTTTATTCTTCTTGCTGGCTGTAGAAGTGCTTGTTTGGTAATTTTGGGGTTTGGCTTTTTTTCTTAGACACTTTAATATTTAGGCAAATATTAAATTACAATTTACTTGTCCAAGCCCTTATGCGAAGCAGGATATTATCAGAAGTACATTATGATTTTCCTAATAACAGACCCCAAAGATCAACACTTTAATTTCAGATTTTTTTTTTTGAGAAGTTAATTGTTCCTGAAGTGATGCTGCTTTTGTAGTGCTCTTTTGTAGGGCATGAAACAATGAATCTTCAAGTCACAGCATCCCACTTTCTACCCAGTGTGTTTGTCACTATCAGCTCTGCTTTGGTTTGATCTAACCAGATGGTATCTCACAAGCTGCTAGACATGAATATTTCATATGGTTTAGAAACTGTTTTTCCTCACTCTTCAGTGGTAAAATGTGTTGATTTAAGACTTTTCACAACTTGAGATACTTTCTGGCCTGGCGCCATAACTCAGGCCAAAGACAGCTGAGCATTGTTGTCATCTCACAATGTGGGAAGCAGAGGATGTTTTGGACTGCTGGAAAAATGGAGCTGAAATTTTCCATTAAAAGGGGAAAAAAAAAAAAAAAGCATTGTTCAGACAGCAGTCTTCCAGTCAAGCTGTACTTAAGTTACATTTTTTTGGACATAAGTGAAAAGTCAGAGGCATTAGATCAATGCAATGTTTGATCCATTGAATCAGCAGCCAAGTTAATTTCAAATCTCTGAGCCAGCAAACACTTTGTTTTCATTCAAAGTTGGTTTTATTTCAGTTTAGGCCGTTTCTAAGACTGCTTTCTTATTTACAGTATTAAAGTCTTCATCCACTCTGTCCTGTGATATAACTCAAGTAACAGTCACTCGCCTTTCCCTCAGACTTTGCTTTTGCTCCTCTTTGGAGACATGAGTGATTCCTTTTCATTTAGGTCTGTGTTGGTTTTAGTGGATAATCAATATCGAATTGCAAGTGCTGCAATGAAGCTCTGGAACTTGCAAAACCAGTTTTTTGGTTTCTTCATCCACACATGAAAATTTTTAGTATAGTTTCTCAGCAGTGATTCCAGCTCCAGATTAAGACATACACAGCTCGATTCAGTTGCCCACACATAAAACTTCTGTGCCATTTAAGATGTCCTAGACAACTACAGATCCTACTTCAGAAGATCACGAGTCCGCTGTAGATCCTGTGTCATTTCTGACACTCCCATAAATACATCTGAGGTACCCTGGAGCATCTCCAGTGACTCTTGGTACCTGCATTTTGAGTGTTTAAATGTAACTGTCTGCATGCAGGAATCTCCATCTGAGCTGGGTGACTATTCCCACCAGAGTCAAGAGAGGCCCAGCCAGCAGAGCCTAGAGAGCATCCAGCTGACCAGACCTTGAGCGTCACTCTGGGCTGTGGAACCACATTGCTTTTCTGCTGGACATTCAGTTGGCACGTTTTCTTGAGCAGGGCATGTTTTGGTCTTTCCTGTGTGTGCTGGCATCCAATTTAAACAGTGCCTGCACACCAGACAGAGTCACATGTAGCAGGAGCCAAGTAGCTCCTGAGTATCCTCCTGGACTGAGGATCCAGGACTTTCTTTTCAGCTAGAAGGCCGACACCTAAAAAAGGCAGGCAAATTCCCAAGCCAGAAATCCTCCTTAACCCCAGCTGTGGTGCTTCTCTGTCCCCCAACACAAGCCTTGCAATGTTCTGGAGTCATAGATGGTCAATTCATAGAAATGAGTGCTTGTAGTCCCTCATGCCACACTTTATGTCAATGTACATCTGCTCTGGTTTAATTTATTTTCTACATATGATACTCCTGTTAGGCACACACTCCACATGGAATCTGTTTGGTGTAGATTCATGTGTATTTTCAGTCAGGAGTAATAAATATCAACCCCTCTTCAGGAGGATGTGGGAGACAAGCAGTGACAATGGTGGAAGAAAAGCTCGGAATTGACATCAGAGATCCATGATCCAGGATGATACAGAAGATCAACCAGATGTAGCACAGGGCAGAAGAAGGAAATAAGGAGGAAGAATCAGATGGATTGGAGAGCATGAAGATAAAGGAGAAGAGGGAATAGCATGCTGCTTGAGAGGCAGTGTCAGACAATGCTGGAAAAAAGAGAAGATAAAGCACAGAAGGCGTTGGTCCTTTGGCTGGACTGCAGTATCTCCCCAGGACACCAGCAGAACAAAGTGTTGAGATTAACAAGAAATCTGTGAAAGCAAAGGAAAACATTTAGGCTGCGTTTACCGAAGCAATTTAAAGAGCAGTGTAATTCCGCCCTGATGGCAGAACAGCATGGAGGTCACAGCATCTCTGCCCTCTGACACACCAGTCCTGCAGGGCCAGAGGCAGAACAGCTCCTGAACGATTGTGTCCCACTTTCTGCTATTACAAACAGCCTCATGAACTGGTTCAAACCTGTCACGTTTTGTTGCAAAAGGGGTTTGGATGCCCCCCACTCACAACACTCCACAGCTTTTAGACATCCCCATATTTGGTCGGTTACAAATCTGCACTGATTTTTTTTCTGAGACAATTTATACCACCTGTTTCTGCCCCAGAATTGGCTTTTCACTTAAGTAGTTTTCCCCAGTGTTTCCCTCCTTGCTGTATTTATAGAAAGCAGTCATGTTTCTCTTGCAGCTACTCTTCTGCCAGACTAAACAAGACTTCTTATGAAACAGGACATTATAAAATAGGCCCTCCATTCCCATGGTCCTTCAAAAAGCCCTTCCTTTTCCCTAGTCCACACTAAATTTGTCTTTTCTGGACTCAGTCAGTCAGATGTGGGCACAGTTTTTCAGAGAGGCTGGAGGGACAGCAGTGTTTGCTTGTGACCACAGCTTCATTCCACAGGTTTCCGAGTCCTGTTTTCAGCCTCACCAGACATTCCACACATACAGGATCCATAGCATCTCTCAGTCATGGTCCCTACAGGCCATTTTTGCCCCTCCCAGTGGAGTATGAGGGGACATGGGTTTCTAGACTCAGCCATTTCCCTCAACAGAGGCAGGATCCTGCAGATCCTCTGCCTGGTGGTAACTTGCCTCCAGGGAGGCTGTGATTCCCCCTTCTCCTCATTCCCAGTAGTGTGGAAACCCTCTGCTTAAGATGAGTTGGATCCATCCTGCTGCATGTGAGATGGCAGCTCTCATCTTTAGCTTAGTTTTGGATCCTCTGCCTGTGTCCAGGCCCAAATGCTTGTGATACTTGGGGGAGAGGTTCTGCCATGCAACATTTCTGCAGCTCTGTGAGGGATCCCTGTTCCAGCAGCCCTCCAGAAATTGCAGGAACACAGCAATAATTGCCCAGCTTTTCCTGCAAGGAGCATTGCCTGCTATGCTTCCCTTGAAAAGACAGCACAACACGTATTTTTTTCATAAAAATCAGAACGAAGCAAAATAAATGTTGAAAATAAAGGAAGTGTTATCCCCCAAGGTCATCTATCTTTATGATCTCACCAACTTTCTTTATACCACCTTTATCTTTATTGCAGTTTTTCCTCATGAGTACTTAACCTTCAAACTCCTTATTCCAAGCATGGGAGTTATTTTGCAGTGACTGCAAATATTCTTCCTGGGTTATATTACTTTCCTTATTTTTCAAAACTAGTCTGCCACATCTTTGTTTTACAGCTGTTATAATCACAGTCATTGAAGTGCTGGTCAGGAGAGACTTCTGGAGGTCTCTGGTCCAATCACTCAATCCAAGCAGGGATAGAACTAGCACTGGGTGGGCTAAGTTGTGACTTTGACCCATGAAGCCATGAAAACCCCCAAGAACAGCAGATCCACGGCCTTTCTGTGAAAGCTGTGCCTGGGCTTCACCACCCTCAGAGTGAAAATGATTTGTCATCGTGTCCCACCTGAATTTTCCATGCTGCCTTTTGTGGCCATTGCTCTTCCTTATCCTGTCTGCCGGGGCTGAGAGTGTTTGTGTGCACTGTCCTTAGGGCTCCCATCTTGGTGTAGCTGTAGACAGCTCTCAGATGGTCCCAGCCTGCTCCATGCCGGAGAAAACAGGCTCCAAGGGATGCATTGGGTAGGAATAGGGGCTATGGTCACGGAATCATAGAATATCTCAAGTTGAAAAGGACCCATAAGGATCTTGGAATCGGACTCTCTGCTCCTTTCAGGACATCCTACCACGGAACTTTATGAGCAAGATCATCATCTTGGCCAAGAGGCTCAGTCGTGCCCTGTGGTGGGGCCATTGGAGCCAACTGGGATCAGCTGTGTCCAGCACAGAGAGCCCTGGCCTCTCCACCCTGCAGCCCCAGGGCCTGCCCCTGGACATGGCCAAATCCTGCCAAAGCACCAGGCTGACCAGTCCAGCTCCCCTTGGAGCTGCTTCTTGGCTCATCTCTGAGGCTGTTAGGGCAAGATGTGCCCTTGAGAAGTTTTCATGGACTCTCGTAAGTGGAGGGCATATGGAGGGAAACTTCCTTACAAAAACTTTAATACTGAAGTCTCTCACCCAGAACATCCAATTTTCGGTATTTTAGAAATTGATTGTTCTAATTTGTCTTCTAATAAAAACAAACCCTTCATCATCAACTTTCTTTTTGTGGCCTGCTGTGCTTGTTCTGGGGACCATCCACAAGTGGGTCAACACTACAGCTTTGGCTCTGCTCTGGTGCTGTCACAGGGTGTCAAACCTGTCATCACATCTCGCCCTCGTCACACCTTGACTGTCCTACCAGAAGGGCTTTGCTGGAGATCATTATAGTCTCTGTTTACTTCTGAGCCCCCTCCACAGTACAGGGTAATCTGTCTCACTGAAAACTGTGGAAAAAAAGTTCTTTCTTGCTTCAGAATGTAATTAGATTATCTTAAGTTATTACTCCACTCTCTCTGCTGAATAGATATGCTTTTACCCTCTTCTCTTTTTAATTATACAGCTAGAAATCTTTTACTGTGATATATCTTTTGTCTTGCTGTGTTAACTATTCTCTCTAATGTTTCCCTAGATCAGAACAACATCTGTGTACACCACGGAGGCCACGGTTCCCATCAGGTTTTGATGAATGGACCTCTACCAACCTTCAGTGTTCCTCGCAGAACGCCATGCACTGCTATTACCTAAAAATTAATTGGAAACATTATTGGAAACCTTGCTTAATGTAGCTCCAGAGACTGGCCGGGAATTAATGACTATGGCTAGCTCTACCCCATCCAAACTTTTTTTCTGAAAATCCTCAAGTGCTAAGGACAAACTGGATGGAGAGCAGGGGGAGTGATTCAGCCCCAGCAACTGAGGTGCAGTCCTGAACTTTGATGTATGATACTCTCCTTTAGTGTGTCAGACACCTGCTGATGGGAATATTGTAAATAGACAAAAGTTTCTGGTATCAGCCATTTTGCCAAAGTCCCTTTCTTTTGTAGGAAGTGGATCATATTCCTTCATTTACATACTTGGTTATTTCTTTTAGATATGTGAAAATATTCTCAAAATTTGGTGTTTTTTTCCTACAGTGATCAGTGAGACAAAATTTCAAAAACAAACAAAATTGGAAAAATCTACAAAATAAACAACAGTGGGGCCATTATCTTGCTCTGGGCTGACTGGCATAGCTGGCTATAGCTATATTTTTAAATTTCTACCACTCAAAACAGGATGGGCTCATGCAGACTATACCAGCTCTTGCATGGTGTGCAGGAATTCTTTGGGAAGACACTAACTGGCTGAAATAACAACATCTTTACTCACAGTATAAGATAGGGAGAATTCAGTCCCAGTGCCCAGGAACTTTCCCTGCATTTTTCTGTCTGTTTGTGTGGGTGTAACCTGCATGACAGCTCTGGTAACTTATATTGAAATAAATTACGTATTTAAAAAACAGGGGAAGGGAGGATCCACAACTGTAAATCAAACATTGCAGTCCTGATACTTGTAGAGATACTGAAATGAATTATTTGCTCCATCCCTATGAGAAGCTGCCAACATGGAGTTGTGAAGAACAAAGCATATCCCATCATTCCAGTGCAGTTCTTTATCCCAGTGGGTAAAGGCAAAGCAGTTTTGCCTTGGGTGTAATAAAAATCTTGCCACAGCCTTGTGGTAATATCCTCTCTGACAGGCAAAGAGAACTGGTCTAGATGGGCACTGCTTAACCCAGGTGATACTCCACAGCAGCAGATATGAGATCCCCAAGGCTACTTTCTAGGGTACTGAATGAAGGAAGGCAGAGCTAAAATGTCTGACAAGGAGGAATTTCCTCCTCCAGAGGAAATTGCTGTAAGGCAGAGGGTGCAACTGCCTGAAAAACCCATGCCTAAGGAGAAATTATGTATTACTCATTTTACACCAGCAAGGTCATTTGGGTTCTGACAGGTCTCTCCCAGCTCCAGAATGGTTGTTGCCAAGTTTCCTGCTGATACAGAGCTCACTTGGATACAATTTCCATAAGATAATGTTCTGGGAAAAGATGCAAGTGTTTGGAAGAGTGTTAGAATTCAAGTAATCGTGATAACTTTGAGAAATGGCCTAGAACTGATAAAGCAAAATTCAATAAAGCAAGTGCAAAATGTTTTGCCTTTGAAAGAAAAACAAAATCAATAAAAATCCAAAATGGTCAATATTAGTCTATGCCCCAGTATATTAAAAAGAAGAATACAGGGCTGTATTAGACCAGAGGCTGAGTGTAAGCCGGCAGATAAGATGCTGTTGAGCCTTTCTTGTGTATGCCACATGTAAGAGATAAAGGCCATTATTCCACTCTATTTAGTGGGGGCAAGACCTTTCCTGGGATATGTGTCCTGTTTTGGGCACGCATACTTTAGGAGGCATGGTGTGTGTATGTACACAAAGACATCTGTGTGCACAGGGGAGAGTTCAGCAAGAGCCACAGCAGAGCTCAGACATTTGGACAGTGTGGCCATCGAGAAAGGGTGACCAAAGAGCGCTTGTTGGTTTAATAAAAACAGCATAAAGTGTTGGTGTGGCAAGAGGCTTCCAACAGGGAGCAGTGCTGCAAAGGGGATAATCATTGTTCATTCCCAAGATCAGGACTGAAGAGGCATTTGTTGCAAACTACGAGCAACTTTGCTTCGACAATAGGAAACAATTAGCAATTAGGAAGGTGGGGATGTGTTACTGGGAAGGCTGTGAAAGCCCAGGATGGGGGCAGCAGGCAACTTTGGAGGTATAGGTACCTTCCAAAGGGTGAGGATATGGTGTGGTTTGAGTGAGGGTATGGTGTGGTTTGAGTTCTCCTCTTGCACTGGCTCCTGAGAAAGGAGCCTGCCCATTTCCCTGCTTTCTTTTACCTCCAGAGCAGGGCAGGAGACATTTCCAGCAGCAGCAAACAGGAGGTGACTCTGCTTTTTCTGTTGTCTGTTCTCTGTTCCTATCCCTTAGGATATTCTTAAACATTCCATTGGATTCACATTGATAATGTTTGTAAAGCAAGAATTGAAGAATTGCTACCTTTTTTTCCCACTTAGTACTATTAGAAATTGCTTTATTTTTTTTTCTTTTTTGAGTGAATATTCAGTCATTCCCAAGAGCTGGGATAAATTGTGACTTCGTGGTTGAGGTTGCATTGTGTTGCACTTTACTATCACACTCCAGCATCACAATAATGATATTACCTTCCTTGCTAGTGCCCAGTGTAACACTATATCTTTGTCTTCCAAAGTCTTTCTGCTTTTCCTTATCACCACATTCGCTCTCTGGAAGCTGGCCAGATCCACGTCCTCTGGCCAAGGGGATCGGAAAGGGCGAGAGAGCAGAAAAACAGTGTTCTCTCTGTAGTCCTCCACTCTCCGGTGGGAGCTGCCAGGTCAGCAGCAGTTTCTCTGAGGAAGGCTCACAGTCACAAAGCAACTTGCCAAGAAGGCAGAGATGGTGCTGGAGAATCAGGACAAGGCCTGAAGGACGGATGCAGCTCACACCATTTTCCCATCCTAAAAAAAAGTCAGTAAGAAGTGAATGTGCAGCCTCTCACTAATTCTGGACCTCCTCTGTTCTTTTCCCTGTATTTTCAGGGTTTGCCTATTTCTGTGTAATATTTTTTAACACCTTTCATCAATGAGTGTAAAGAATGTGTGAGAATCATAGAAAAGCTTGGGTTGGGAGGGACTTTAAAGATCACCGAGTTCCAAACCCCCTACCATGGGCAGGGGCACATTCCACTATCCCAAGTTGCTCAAAGCCTCATCCAGTCTGGCCTTGAACACTTCCAGGGATGGGGCATCCACAGCTTCTCTGGGCAACCTCTTTCAGCGCCTCACCACCCTCACAGGAAACAATTTCCTTCTGACATCTAATCTAAATCTCTCCTCTTTTACTTTAAAACCATCCCCCATCTCATCCTATCACTATCTGCCTGTGTAAAATGTCACATAACAACAAGAGAGCAATCACAACAATATACAAAAGGAAGGGCAGTAGTTTCTTCCTTCAGAACATTCTTTCTTAAGAACTCCCAGCTCCTCCACCCTCCTACTTTCATTAGCTGTTCTCCCCCACCCCTGAAACTGCATTAATTTGCTGGCACACGTTGGGCATGGTGAGTGTTGAAACTATGGTTTTAAAGCCAAGAAAAATCCTACCAACTCATGCCCAGGAAGTCAGGTGTTGTCAAAACAAACATTGCTATTTTCTGAACTGCCTCAATTTGCACCTTCCTGTGTTTGTTTCCTCCTTGCCATGCTGGAGAGTAAACCTGAGGCTGTGTTCAGCAGGCACACCACCTTCCCAACATGAGCTTTGTTTAACCCTGAAAAGAAGGGAATGTGACCTTTTCTAGTAATTTGTGGCATTTTGCAGTTGGCTTAAGGTTTGCATCGATTGTCCCAATCCCAATTTGTTGAATGGCAGCGTGTTGTGCACTCTGTGTGTGTGTGTGAGGGGTATGTGTGCCAGTGCTGCTCCAGGAGTGCTGACACAGACACCAACAGGCACACTCTGGCAGATTTCAGAGATTTTCATTTTCAGATTTTCATTTTGCCAAGGAATGCAAAGCCAGTCAAAATAAGCTCAACCAGTACAAAACTCTTGCTCATTGCAACGCACCCGAGATTTGTCTCATCTAAAAACCTCATGGCAATTATTTCACCTGTGTTTTCCTTCCCATATGGATGTGGACCAGCTGTATTGTATTGCATTGTACTCTTCTTTTGCAGCCAAGCTGCTTTGTACGCTTTATCTTATTAACGACTGGAGCTCATCGGGAGCAGAGGGGGGAGGAATTTGCACTCCTTGAGGCAATTATCCAAAACGTCTATGAGATATCTTAACCTTTGTGCAATTCAGAAGCTGAGGGGGAGTCCTTGTGCATATTTCAAATTGGGAAATTTTCAACTCTAATGATTTTTTAAAATTATTTCTAAAAGTCAGCATATCTGCGTCTTAGCAAAAAAAGCTCACAAACATTCTGGGAATGCCTGCAAAGGATCTGGCAGTGCAGAAAGCGGTACTGAAGCTTGGAGGAGCCAGGGATGCTCATGCCAGGAATGCTCACAGAAGCAATGTCCTGGAGGATTCAGAAGCTGGTGCCGATGAGTTTGACCACCTGGCACACAGGTTTGGATGAGGTGCCCAGCTTGCTGACAGGTGGTTTTCTTCCTGAGCATTAGCTCTGTCAGCACAAACCCATTAATCAGTTTTAAATAAATGTCACTGTAAATACAGAACCTGGCCTGACTCCGACAAAGTGCTAAGTAACCTCCATCTCTTTTTCCATGAAGCCGGAGTTGCAGGTGGTCCGTCCTTCCAAGAATTTGCTGTTATTCTGTAAAGAAATAGAAAGAAACTGTAAAAGGTTGTAAAAAGCCCATGCATTCCCTAAAGAATATCTGACCTCATGAAAGAAAAAGTGTAGTTTCTCTTCTCGTTTTTATCAGTGTTATAAAAGTGGTATTTAAATAGTGTTTTCTCTCTCACAATTCAGGGGAAATATCAAAAATAAAATGGTGCATATAAAAGAACCTCCATTTTCTTGTAACCTCTGTGTCTCTGAAAAGTCCCCAAACAAACTAACCGGATGAAAAACACAAACTAAGAAAACCAGGGCTGGTGGCTCATTGAATTAAAAGTAAAAAAAATCAGATAGACCAAGAAATTTCTTGTTATTTTCAGTGCTGCTCTATATGTCATTTTTGTGGAGCAGTATGTTCTGGTGATGCCCTGCTGATGTGGTAACAGGAATGATCTATAAGTATTGCCATTATAAACCTCATTTTTATAACCTGGATGTGCACATTTGCTGTTACTGGGTATCTGTTATAAAAAAATTCAATTTTCTTTTTAATGACTTGATAATTTTTCAAGTAGAAAAATATGAAAGGTTCCAAAAAGCAAAAAAGAGAGGCATCTTTTAAAAAAAGAGAAGTATCAACAAATGATAGGTTTATTAATTATTTTTAGTAGTAATAGCTGTAAGTTGTATTTGTACTGCAGTGATGCCTGTGTACTCTGAAGAATTAGGTGCTGTACAAACACTTGATTTTTTTAAATGGATTGAGTGGTGGCAGAAAGTACTGGACTGAAATCCTTATGAATTCTTCTTTATTTTTTTTTTGTCTTTGATAGTGCCCTAGTATCTGTCTGAGATTTGGCTTTTATTGTGATAGATGCTGTGCATGTACTCAATTATCTCTGTGGTGAGAAGCGCTTTAATGCACGCTCACTTTTAAGAGGGAGCTGAAACACTCTCCGTGGAAAAGAGCATAACTGTGGAGCAGGGAACAAGCCTCATCACCTAGAGCACATAGAGCACATATTTCTCACAGAGCCACACGGCAGAGGTGCAGCAGAGGTATCTCAGCAGCCTCTGAATGTGCTGCTCTGTTTACCTGGCGCTGGAGACCCAAGCTGTTGGTTCGGATGCTGGAATTAGCACAGCCGTGTTGGTGCAAAGCTCTTTCCTCACTAATCCATAGGTGTTCCATGGAACCACCTTGCTTGACTGGACCTCCAGACTGGTGAGACCACAGAGTTGCCAGGTCCCAAATCAGTGAGGCCCTGAATGTATTTTTTGTCTCTGTTTCACACAGGAGGGATGTACTCCTCTTTCTACGCCTACCCGAGAGGAGGTTGTGGAGAGGTGGAGAGCTGGTCTCTTCTCCCAGGTGACAAGGGACAGGGCTAGAGGAAGTGAGGTGTGAGGACTGAAAGAATGCAGTTACATATCTCAAAATACTGTCCCCATGAGATAAAGCCCCACAATAGGAACTTGAGGTAAGCACAGACAGCACAGAAGGAAGGAGCTAATTCCAGGCCTAACGGAGGTGGAGATTTGGTTAGCATCCAGACAAAAATTCCCACCATGGCAAACTGTGGGAAAGGAAGTATGTCCTTGTATCTCATGCCCTCTCAAGTTATGAGAATGGCTTCTACACCCCATGAATACCCAGGACTTGGAATGTATAAAAGTAGTACCTCCAGAAGAACGACTCTGGGACCTCCACCACCAAAGACCAGGGTGAAGAAGGACCAGTGGGACACTGTAGGGATCCACATGGAGGTGATGTCTTTTGTTTAACCTCTCTGTCTCTCACGCTATTTCTCTTGCCATCCTGTTCCTATTGTTTCTATCTCTCTATCTTAAATTTACTGTTAAATAAAAACTGCACTATTGAATCAGCATATGGTCTAATTTGCACCTTAATTCAGGTAGAGACAGCTCTTATAATTGAATCATAAAAAGTGGTTTAGATTAGATATTAGGAAAAATTTCTTCACTGAAAGGGTGGTTCAGACACTGAAGCAGGCTACAGAGGGAAGTGGTGGAATCACCATCCCTGCAAGTGTTTGAAAGGCGCGTGATATGGCACTTGGGGATGTGATTTAGCCATCAGCATGGTGCTGCTGGGCTAAGGGATGGACTTGGTCTTAGAGGTCGTTTCCAACCTTAATGATCCTATGAATTCCTACATAGTGTGGCTGGGTTGGACTGCTATACCTGTGCAAAAACCCTCATTGACTTTACCATCTCTGTACCACCTAATGAAGGAGCAGGTGCCCTGCTGATCACCCAAAAAAGACAGAATGAAAAAGTGAAGAGCACTTTGCTCTCCGTTTTGTGGAGGCCATCATTTGGGTATTGGCACCCCACTAAGTGACATGCCCAGGATCACAGAGGGTTACAGGACACAGACACAGCTGGATCCCAGCATCGTACACACAGCCATGTTTCTGAGACAGTTAGTAGTTGATCCCAGACTCCTTCATTTGTAATCCAGTGTCTTGCACAGGATTTAATTTGCCCAGAATCCCCCTTGGACAGGTGGCTTAATGCAGTGTAATTGCTTTTTCCTGCCCTCCGCTAGGTTTGTCAGCAGAGTCAGCCTAGGTTGTGGTTGAAGATAAAAGCAAACAAAGGAGTTCAGGCACTTCTAATTTTAGTAATATACAGTTTATCCCCTTCTCACTATCTAGTCTTGAGCACCATTCTCTCAAATTTTCTTTAGTTTTTACTTCAGTTTTCTTAGGTTAACCATTATGTTTCAGACCACATTTAATCAGACACATACTAACTCTTTGGTTGGGTGCAGCATGCCCAGACAAAGCATATTGCGCTCCTTTTTCATGGCAAGTCACGCACGCTGCTCGTGAAGATTCACATTTAAGCCTCCCTGTCTCATGATGCATTGTGCTGCCTCCAAAGACTAAGTGAGCAGTAACTTTCATTTTAAAAAAATCATAAATATATTTTACTGCTTGGACTTAGTGCAAATGCACAACTGACTCATTGGCTCGATAGATGTAATTGCTCTCAAGGAGCCTTTATGGTCTATTGTTTCAATTATAAGTGAATTACATAGTCCCCAAGTACTTACTCACTCTGCTTTCAAGGAGAGTGAAAAGACCAAGTCAAAAGAAGGAAATTAGACAAAAAGGACATAATTTTATTGAAACTTTTCACCTTCTGAGTGAAAAAGGCAAACACATCGAACACAGTCCAAGCCATTCCTGAATGACGTATTTTATCTGTCTGAAACCATTACAAGCCCTAAATTGTATAAATTCAGATGCTGAGAGAAGGCAAAAATCGAAGGTAATATACGCATGGAAAAAACAAAGTTCAAGAGGGATGAGACAAGGAGTAGAATGAAACAGTCTTCCTTCCAGTGATAAGTGATCAGGTAAAAAGAAAAGGAACAAAAAAAAGGACGATTAGAATAAGGTCTCTGAAAAGCTGAACTGTACTTTGAAGAACATCCTGCCCTTTTTCCTGAGTAGAAAACACTTCTGGGATCTGCAACTTCCAGTATCACATGCTCGCCATTGGAAATCACGACATTCTTCAAGAAACTATGGAAAATGCTAAAATCAGGCAGGAGAAGCACAGAACTGATAACACTTTGTAAAATAAGACATTCAGGTAACAGTCCTAGCAAAACAAAGGGCAACTTTGTTATGGCAATGCTTTAGTGACAACTTGGAATGAATTTATCATAAATAAGGGAATGGAAATAGCCTGCAGTAACAGAACAATGCATAAGCAATAAGCAAAGATATTCTACGTATTTCCTCTATGAAGACTCTGAGAAGGGACAGCATTATAGTAGTTTCACAATATTTCTGCACATTAAAAATATTGTTGTTTTATCCTGTATTTCATCAAGAACATTTAAAAGCTGAAATGTAAATGCTCAGGTGAATCCCTTGGGATTTTGGATGAAAAGATCTGCACGTTTCATTTTCTAGGAGAGTTTCTTGTACAAGACCGTCTGAGAAACATTACATTCAGCAGGAATTGAGAAGATAATGCTAGTGGAACCAGTGTTCAAATATGGCAGAGCTGTGTGCATTGCCAACATCCCACAGCCACTAAACAGAAAAAAAATGTCAGGGTGATTTGTGGTGTGGATGAAAGGACATCTGTAACTCCTGGAAAGGGAAGAAAATGTTTGTTTTCTTGTCACTTGGTTGTGATCTGTGTCTGGGTGCTTGAGATGTGGACATGATCGTCAAGGGAGTTCCTGGTGGGTGTTTTCTTTGCCAAGAAGAAGGATTGAGAATACTCATGGAAAAACATGACAGGGAAGCAACTGGAGAAAACACTTGGTCCAGAGATGGGTTTGAGATGGTACAGACAATTCAGAGTTTGCAGACTCCTTCTGAACAGCAGAGTCAGGAGTGCAGAGCTGCTCTGGAGGACCAACTATGCAAGCTTAAAGCTCAGTCAGACACACCTAAGCAGGAAAACATGGATAGACAAACAGGCTTGGTGCCTGATACGTTGGAAAGATGGAAAATTGAATGGCAGGGAAGCACATTGTGCCCTGCCAAAAAAGAAGAAAGAATAACACCTTTAATCAGACACTGAGACATGGAGTGGGAAGGAATGGTGCAGAAGGAAGGAATGGTGCAGAAGGAAGGAAGGAAGGAAGGAAGGAAGGAAGGAAGGAAGGAAGGAAGGAAGGAAGGAAGGAAGGAAGGAAGGAAGGAAGGAAGGAAGGAAGGAAGGAAGGAAGGAAATGGGGAAATGGGGAAATGGGGAAATGGGGAAATGGGGAAATGGGGAAATGGGGAAATGGGGAAATGGGGAAAGGAGGAAATGAGAGCTGTTGATCAGGGAGCCATAAAAAATTAGACTTGCCCACAGCTGGTCAGTAGAATGATTAGGACAGGACAAGGCTTGCTGAGAAGCATCTCGATGGAGGTGGGCCCCACAGTGGTGAACTTTCTCCTGTTTTTGAGGTCCCTTCTGTGTCACCCAGAGAACATGCAGGCAAGAGATTCTCTGGCAACACATACTGCCATGGGTCTGAGAGAAAATAGCTGAAAGAGGAATGTATCCTTTTGGAAGGATGCTCTGCTAAGCCTAACTGGGTCTGGGGATGTTTTTGGCAGTATGGTAGTGTCACTGCAGCCTCCTGATGTTTGGTAAATTCAAACAGCAAGGCCTACCCACCAAATTTAGTCATCTTTGGCACTTGGTTGTAACTGAGCAGGACTACGGGAACCACACTATTCATTTCTCCAGCTGCTGGGTCACTGCCTGGGACTTTCTCATGCGTAATGGCCAGCTGAGACTCTCTGCTAGAGCCACACCACAACCTAGAGGTGATACATCCAGAGTGACAGTGCCATGTAGACTTCAGGCTACTCTTGTGGAACCAATGCTGCTTGCAATCATCAGCACCTAGAGCCCAGAGCGGTGCTGAGCTTGGCCTTTGCCTGTGTCTGTCTCACCAAGAATCCTTAAAACTCCAGGGACTTCGTTAGTGATGTGCACCTTTGTTTTTGGTGGTCGAAATGCTAGCATATTACATTTCTGGGGCATATTACATATCTCTGGGGTTGTACAGAAGTTTAAAAGCACTAAATACAGCTCAGAGTCTTTTTTTTAAATTTATTTTTTATAGCTGTATTAGTAATTATTATTTAATCATATTCTTTGCTACCCATGGGACTAGCAATGATGGAACCTTGATTTGATGTATTTAAACCACACACAGTGCTAAGATTCAGATTCAGAAACTATTGGTGTGCAGGACTTGGCCATGTCAGCTATACCTTGTTTAACAAACTGACTCAGTGTGCAAGGTCACTTCTTATCTGTAACATCTTCAGGTAGAATTAATTTAGGGAATTATCTAGGACAGGTGGGTTGTTTTCTCTAGTCAATAGAGAGAAATCTGTGTTGCTGAGGACCCATGCTTGCTACACTACCAGCACAGGCTCTTTGACCTGACTCTGCTGCAAGTGGCATCCCTCAAAGCCTTTGTTCATTGTTTTTCATTTGCCACTTCAGTGTCAGGTTTTTTTATCTTCTTTGAGAGCTACATGATCTTTTCAAAAGTTTTCACCAGCCATAGAGGTTCCCACCCCCTCCCTCCCAGCTGGCATATCCATACTCCAGGTGTGGCCTCTGTGCAGGTTTTGTGACAAGCTGTGTTGCCTGTGAAGGGATCAGGTCATTACTTCAGCCCAGGAGGAAGAACAGTGCTTCCTAAAGTAAGGTATTTCTGTTTAATTGAGGGAGACACACTAAGGCACAGCACTTTCCATCTTATTTCCTGGAGACTTGGACAGATCTTCCCCATGTATTAACATGGATGAGCTCCATTCTCGTGTGTCCAACAGCCCTCTTTGGACCCTTCTCTCACAGCCCAGCCAGGCAATGATTATGAGGAATTAGAGAGCCTTTCCATGGCCTCAGGGCATCCTTAAACACACCCCATCTTCCCAATGGGATTGGAAACAGGCACACTACAGCCTCCCAGCCCACCACCCCTCCTGCCCTGAACAGCTGAAAATGCTGCTACAAGTCCCTCCCCAGCCCTGGCACAACCCTAACCCCAGCCTAAACCCAGAACATCCCACTCCTTTCCTCTAGCCCAAGACTAATTTGGGGGTGGTAGTAGTGGTGGTGTATTTTTTTGTCAGACATCAACTATTTCCTACAATAAATAGGTGCATATAAGCCTGAAATAGATTTCAGGTGACTGCTTGGATATATGCAAGTTGTTCGTGAAAGTGAAAGCAGATCCAAGCAAGATGCAAGAGAATAATGAGACAAAGAATAATTCTTTGCCACGATAGAATTATAACAATAAAATAATTTAGACCGTGGATTAATCTAAATGAAATTATTATTCTAAATATAGTTTTGAGTAACAGTCTTAAGGAATTCTACATAAAAATGACACGAGTGTGGCAATGTACTTTGTAGCCAGCATAGCTGAAAGCAGTTTTTCAGAACGATTTTGAATAATGAAATGGGATGTGAATAAAGAATTCACTTCTATCTGACCCTAGAATAATTTCCCATTTTCACATTTCCCAGACTTTTTGATAAAATAGATTAAATTGCCCAGATCTCTAAGTGGTGGTTTATTCTTTGATAAGCCACTGGGCTGTGCTATTACTCTACATTTTAAAGTTTCATCTCTCATAGATCAGCTTCCAACACGTTCAGAAGAATGACTACTGCTCGTGGCAGATTTAAATTGTTCAGTAACTGAAGAATCTGGTCAATAATTAATGCCACAATAGCAAATAATGAGCTGAATTTTAGCTCAGTCACAATTTTTGTTTTCTTTGTGTACCTGTAAATGCGTACAATAAACCAATTACTCTTGGATCAAAATAGTTTCCAGGCACATTAAAAGTATCTAGTGATGCAGATTAGTTGTAATTGAATGCTGCAGTCCAGCTACCAGCTTCTTTGCAACCAGGTGCTCTGTTCTGTATTGGCAACTGGAAAATTTAATCCAAATTAAGAAAAAAAAAAAAAAGGGAAGGCTTAGCTTCAGTCCAGATTTTTGTCGATTTTTTTCACAATGTTGTCTCTTGCAGTTGATCTCAACCAGACATCGTCCAGATTCATCTCTGTATTGCACAGCTTGGTTTTTAAAGGTGTTGCTCCAGAAAAGTAAGCAGCAGTCAATATACTAAAATATTAATAATCTTATAGCCAGAGCAAAGATATCAAGCAGGTGTATGTATCCCACTCCCCTTTGGCAGCCTTCTTGGTCCTTTTGATGTTCAAGGTTGCACAGTGTATTGCTTTTTTATTATTATTTTTTAAATTTTTGGTGATCAAGCTGCAGCTCAAGGTGATGAAGGTTCCCTGTGTGTACTCACTGGGCTGTAACCTCAGCCACTCAGCCCTAGATTCTGTTCCAGAATAAATTCCTGGAAATTCTGTCTGTGATTTACATAAAAGTATGCTTTATTTGCCGTTATACTTTCTTCTCTTTCTCAGGTTACCCACAGTTTTAAAATACATATGAAATCTTCTTATTAGACCCCTGTAATGCACCAAATCTGCTTGACTGTGGCAGCATTAAATCAGGAAACAAACTTCACATTCCTGAAATGCAGCTTTGAGGAACAGAATGCCCATGCTATGATTCTGTGTGTTTTATATCGTAGCAAAACTGCTAATCATGGACTGAGATCCCATCATGCACAAACTGTAAAACACAAAATCAGACAGCAGTGGCCAAAACCTGCCCATATCTAAGTAGCTCACCCAGGCAATTTGTGTTGTGGTTAGTACATCTTCTATAGTGTCTTCAGGTCAAGGAATTCAAGGAATGACCCATCCCAGGTAATATTTCTACCCATACCCTCCATGACATTCAAATAATGTTTGAAAACTTGTTTTTTGCACTGATCAAGCTGCAGAGGTTATGCAGCCACTTGAGGTTCCAAGACTGTTCAATCTAATATCTCTTGGGAACATTACATTTGCTGTAATATCTTGCAAATGGCTTTAATTTTAATGCACATCTTGATCTATAATTAGTTAACAAGTCTCTTTTGAGCCAGCTGTGACAATGGTTACTAATTTTTATCAGCATATTTATAGAACTGGTCACTAAGATATATGTAGTCCCTCATCCTTTTACTGCTGTCCTGGAGCATGTAATTATTTCACTGGATCTAGGGACATAGCTGAAAATAACTCTCTAAATACATTATTAATAACACAGTCACCATTAAAATAAATTTTAAAAATAACTCATTTACCTTTTTTCCGTTAGGAACTTTTATTCAGCTTGTATTACACGAGCTCTGAAGCCTGGAATGTGATATTTGGAGCTTTCTTTATAGTTGTTTCCATATTTGGGTTCTCCAGGAATATTACATTCAGGCTGCAAAGATACTTTTCAGAGGCTAGCAAATGACTGCTCTCACTACGCTTTTGACTTTTCCCTGGTTCCCTTAATTTCCCTGATTTTTCCCTGATATTGCTAAAGATTTTTACGTAGGCCTGATTTTGATCCTTGGTGCCAAATGTGGCCTGATAAAATAATTATTTGACGTCTTTTAGACACACCTGTTTTGGCACATCTCTGTAGTTCTGGAAGAGAGAAATTGCCTCTGGGAGCAGGTGAGGTGGGCAGAGCGGAATGTCTCTCTCCCGGGGGTGGAAGCATCCTGGTGCAAGGCAGTTTGTGAAATATCCCTGCAGGGCCAGCTCCCCGCCCTCTGAAGGAGGCTTTAGCATCCTTCACTCACAAATATTTGCCTTCACACTCTTAACAGGATTTTTGGAGGGTCAGCCACACTCGCCAAGGGTGTTGTCCCGAGGGACGTGGCTCTTGGAAGTACATCACCCTGAGCTGCCGACGGGAAAGCAGCTTACTATCAAACTGCCTCCCTCTTCCAGGAAAGCAAAAAGCCTGATTTCTTGCTTTTAATCCTTTTTTCACCCTTTCCTGAAAATAAATTAGATATTTCAGTTGCCACAGGGTCTTCCATCAAGGACTGATCCTGCCACCAAAAGGACACTAGCCTACTTCTAGTCTTTGTTCCCCTTCCTTTCTGCACCAGGATGCACACCCAGATGTGGCCTTGCCCTCCAGAAAGTGCCTCTTCCCTCCATGATACCATGTGGCAATATCCCAAAATCTCAGGCAATTGAAATTCCAAGTGATATACTAATTTCCTAAGAGTGAATATCCTGGTCAATGGTGTAGCAGAAGGTGATGAAATAAATTTCTCTTGGGTGCTGATTTCATGGATGACCTGAGAGATGTTGCAGTGAGAGGCAAGAAAGGAGTTTCCAGGCACTTTTTATGCAGCACAGAGGTGTGCTACTTAGCCTGCGACTTTTATCCCTGGTGAGTGCTTTCCAATGCCCTTGCCCAAGTGGAAACTTCTCACCTATCCACCTCCTCATAAAACACTAATTCTAACCGGGAAACAAGCTTGAGTAACTCTCATAAACAGAGCCTGTGACGGTGTATTTTGTGAAGAATGCACAGTGTGAGTCAGACAAAGCCAGGAAAACAGGGGCTTTGCAAGAGGACCAAGTACAGGCATGGATGTTGGATGCTTGAAGAGGACGTCACTGTCAGAGATTCTCCGCTTTAGAGTGCAGTTATCATCTGGAAAGTGTAAAAGTGACATCCTGGTATGCCACATTTATTCCTCCTCCGCAATTTCTATTCCAAATTCACTCAGTCTTCAAGTCAATACCATGTTTTTTGCTCTGACTGCCAGCACAGCTAGCTCAGCCTGTTACCTGAGAATCAAGCTGTGCTCTTTCTGCTTATTAAAACATTGCCAACTGCAAAGCTTCTGGAATCAGACATTAGCTGGCAATGCAGAGGGAGAGGCAGGACATCTGAGCACCACATGGTTTGCACATCCCAGCTACAGGAATGAGAGAGGGAGAAAAAACACAATCGGTCCTTAAACTCGGCACACGTGCCTCAGGAGGCCCTCAGAAAACACCTACTTACAGCACCCAGGTGCCGTTTTTGTGCAATTACTTGTCTGGCACTACATTTCATGATGGAGCAGCTAAACAGGGAGCCAAATAGACCCTTACTCAAGTGCCAGCTGTGCCAGATTTCCAAACGATTCATTATAGAGAAAAAAGGTGAAAAAACCATGCAGCCAGGATTTATTTACTCTTGACTTGTCATCTCTAAACTGCCACACCTCCTGCTGCATGTAAACCTGGCCAAGGTGTGCTCACTCTTTTTCATACGTGGCTTAGCTGCTGAGAGATTTAAACAGTATCTTAACAAAGGAATTGAGATTTCTGTGTAAAAGGAGGAAGCGAGAAATGACAAGTGAACAAAAACCTTAAATGGTTCAGAACTTGGGCTGAATTCTGAAGAGCGTCACAAAGTCCACATGCTTATTTGGAGCTGCTGACATCCATGAAGTCCCAGTGTCTGCAAAGAGGCAGGAGCTCTCAGGAGGGCTCTCCAGCACCGGCGCTGCTCATCCCATCTGGAAACACTGCGGGCTGGAGTCGTCACTGCTTTGCACCCTGTGTAACCACTTATCTCTGCAAGGACTGGGAGCAGAGAAGGTGCAAAATGCTGGAGGATTACAACATGTCAGCACCTTCTTTCACACACAGGCACAGAAATGGGTAGTGAACTGTTGAGAGCTGCTCAGCCTGGTTCTCATCCCAGAAGCTTTACGGATGTCTAGAAAACACCTGCTTTCCCCAAGGGCAATATGGCTACTGAAGGCAGCAAATGAGCTGCCTGAGACAACTTTCTTGGGTTAAGTTCAAAACACATTGGACTAGTGAGTCTTTTGGGATCTTAATTTCTCCCAGCTGAAGACTGCCCAGCTAACAGGTCCACTGCCTAGAAAATTGTAGTCTGGTGGTCTGATAGCTGTAAATTATGAGCTCCCTTGACAAGCTGTGCCAGTTCTCAGTCTCAGTAAAATGTTTCCTGAAGTTCAGAGGGAATTTGATGCATTTTAGTTTGTGCCCAGTGCCTCTGGTCCTGTCAGTTAAAGAGACTGTATGTAGCAGTCTGCAGTGAACCAAGCAGAAGAGAACTAATTCCTGAATTTCATTCTACTGTCCAACTGAAGTGTGTAGCACAGGACAGTCTCTGGCAAAATTTTTTGGTTTCTTTCAGGGAAAGAAAGATGTGAGTCTTGCAGTTCATGCTGATCCATGCCCAGCACCATCAGCCACTTGTGGATGCATCATTTGGCACTGGACATGTCTTTAATTTGAAAAGTGTGAAATGTTGCTTTCAGTCAACTTGACAAGCATTTTTCAAAAATTTAATCTTCAAACCCACAAATTTCAGCAGCAAGTACCACACAATCCTTTACACTTGGGCAGTGAGTAGGACTTGTTGCTTTTAACTGTTTTTTTAACATTTTCTGATGTCCTGTTCTTTAAATAGCTGCTACAACTACCAAATTTTCCACCACAATATTTCCAGGGGCTGTTTATCTATTTTAATTAATTTATTTATGTATTTTTATTATTTAATTGTTTCTTCTTGGCTGAATGGTGGAAGATAATAGCCATGTCACAGTGATACAGTGCTAATTCCAGGCACCAGCCCTGGTGATGTGTCACAGCAGACAGAATATTGGCAGTGGCCATCTCCCAGGGTGTGTTGGTGATGTGGATGGCACAGCTGGGGTGTGAAAAGAGCTGCTCCAGACCAGACTGGCAGACAAGTGGCCTGGTGACCATGGGCTCTGGGGGTGGCAGGGGTGGGGTGGCAGGGGCTGCTCTACTCTGTTGCTTCTCCTGTCTATTACAGCCAGACAGCTGAATAGAGCCAGACCATGGAATGCTTCTCTTCTCTTCTCTTTTCTCTTCTCTTCTCTTCTCTTCTCTTCTCTTCTCTTCTCTTCTCTTCTCTTCTCTTCTCTTCTCTTCTCTTCTCTTCTCTTCTCTTCTCTTCTCTTCTCTTCTCTTCTCTTCTCTTCTCTTCTCTTCTCTTCTCTTCTCTTCTCTTCTCTTCTCTTCTCTTCTCTTCTCTTCTCTTCTCTTCTCTTCTCTTCTCTTCTCTTCTCTTCTCTTCTCTTCTCTTCTCTTCTCTTCTCTTCTCTTCTCTTCTCCAACGCCCAGCCAGAGATCTGCCAGAGATCTACAGGACACAGAGCCCCAGCCTAAACCCTCTTTTGGTCTCACAGGGAGCTGGGAGCCCCCTCCAGCCATTGTAAACCCACACATCTCTTTTCTCCAGGTAGCAAGGGCTGGGCCACACAGGAGTTCCTGTCACCAGCCGTATGCCCCAAGTCACAGCAGGGAAGACACTGGTGGTGGCCTTCATTGCAGTGACATGGTTGGGTTTGGACATTTCCTGTCCATCAGGGAGGGATGGGTTGGACAGCCTTGACCTGAGGCTGGGAGAGCCCCAGTCATGGAGGCAGGGGCTGTTGGGGGTGGGGCTGCTCCATTCTTAGATGTTCCTGTCTTTGATAGCTAAATCCCTGGACAGGAACATGACTGGGGCATGGGACACACCCAGCCTCTCCTTCCTCTACCGCTCAGAGAGTATGAAACTTCCTACAAGGAACTTTCTGTAAGAACATTGACCTAAAGACATGGAAACACACTTCTCCCTGGTCTGTATCCCATTATGGTCCTACAGGCAGCTGGAAGCTCTCTGTAGCTGTGAACATAGGGAATTCCACACCACCCACTGCCTTTGTATCCCGTCATGGTCCTACAGGCAGCTGGAAGCTCCCCATGGCCATGGAGAAAGGAGCTCTGCACCACCCACCATCTCTGTGTGAGACTTACCTAAAAATAAATATTGAGGTTGATGAACTCATTGGCTGATTCTTCTGGTTTGTGCTGTCATTTTGGGGAAATATTTTGGGGCCTTTCCTTTTGCACAAGTGAACCTCAATATCTCAGGATAACAGCCCCCATTGACAGGCTTTTCCAGACAGACCACCTCTCTGACAGCAAGGACTCAATTTGTTGTAGTTCTTGGCACGTGTCCCATTTCAATTTTTGGAAACACTCCAAACTTTCACCCTAGCTCCAATTCTCCTTTTGGATAGCATCTTTTTTTACCCCATAGCAAAACTGCTTCTCACATAGGGCCAGAGTCCCTACCCTGCCTTCCGACTAAATAAAAAGCATGACACAAAAGGGAATGGCAAAAGGGCATCACAGAAACCCCATCACTCCATCTCCCCCAACTTATTCCCCTTCAGCTGCAGAAGGACAACAGAACACGTTGTTCTGCACTAGAAATGCTGGAAAAAAAGGCAGGCTGGTTTCCCTGTGATGAAAACAGCCACCTTGAAATCCCAAATAGCCAGTGGGGATGAGATATGCTTTTGAGGACACTCTGGCAGCTCAGCATGGAGGCTTTGAGTGTGCTGTTTCATCTCAGGCACTCGGGGCATGCAGTGCACTCCTGTTTGCACAAATGTCTCACTACTTTAGTTTTCTCAAAAATTCATTAAAAATGCAGAGAAAAAACAGCACAGTAGTGAAGCCTTTTGGGAGAGCAGCCCCTTGGGTTTGCACTGTGGGGTTCTACCCAGGTATGAGGCAGTTTGGTGCAGGAGGGCCATCAGTGAGCAGCTAGGCTGTGGCACTCAGCAGGTTTGGTCTGCTTTGGGCACAGCAGCCACCTGGCTGTGCCAACATGCTTGTTTTTCCCATGGTCTGCTGCACTCCTGGCCAGAAAGCCCCTAGGCCTACCCTCATCCTATAATCTTTGGGAAGTCTGCCTGGAGACAGAAAATGAGCAGGCTGTTCTTGCACAAATGCAGACCGAAAATGACTTTCTTGCATGAGCAAGCTCTGGAGTGGAACTGGAGCAACATATCCAGGGGACAGCTGATCCCTGCTACCAGCTCGTGGGGTTTCCAAATGCAGCAGATTCCCACTTTCCACCACACTGGGCTGGACAGGACATCTCAGTGCACAAGAGGTCAAGAAGTATTTGTTGGCTAAATGAGTCAGGGAAGAAGAAAATGAGTGGAAAAATAATTGCAGGGCTCAAAAGGGCATTGAATAGGTCAGGAGCAAAGGATGCAGAAGGAAATACAAGCAAACAGAAGGACAAGGCTCGAGACATGGATATCCTGCTGTGGATCACAACAGAATCAGCCTTCTGGTGATGGCTGTAAGTGGTGTTTGGAAATTTAAGTGCTGCCTGTACTCACTGGGCTCTTCACAGGATGGAATGCCACACAAGGAAGGCTATGAGCAGCCCTTCCCGGAGCCCAGCCTTTCTGCTGAAGGCTTGACAGGAAAGACTCAAACAAAAGAACAGACAATAACAGCACAAAATGCTGACACCATCCCAACTGTTGTTATACTCCCTTTCCATGAGGTGATGGAGCATGATATTAACACCAAATAAGCCTATTCAGGGTTGTCTCCCCCCAAAATCATCCAACCCAAATCCAAGCACTGCCCCTGTGAAGCAGAGTCCCTAAAAGGCATCAAGCCTTGCTGGGCTGAGTAAGGAGGGCCTGAAGAGTAAGGCCCTCCTTACACTTCAGAAAATGGTAAATTATGCAAAGTTTGATGTTGTGGTTATGCTGGTGCTGAGGACCTTTGTGGATCCTTCCCAGCCCTGACACTATTAGTGTTTGCAAAGGAGAATTAGCGAGATAAGAAGAGATGAAGAAGTACATTTGCTGATTTAAATGGTTTTGCTCTGGTGCAATTGAGGGTCTGGCCTAACCCTTGCAATGAACAGAGCTACTTGAAAATCAGATTATTTCTTTTGTGGTCTGTTTTTATCCCCTGTTTCAGGCACTCCATATATAAAAGTTTCTGTCTTCCTGTGAAAGAAAGTGAAAAGATTAATTTGTTAAGTCAAATATTCATGACTCCCAGAGAACGGAGAGGAAGTCACCTGAAGATCATTTATTATGGGTAAGTAGCTGAGGTTCCTCTGGAGAAAGGCATAACTGCAAATCTGTGGCACAGAGGATTTTTGACAAGGAATGAGTCATCTCCTGTCCTCCCTGTCACACACCTGGAATTAAGATCATGGACGGGTAACAACCCTGTCATACAAAGGCTCATTTTCCATTGATTTCAGTGGCTGCTGTTACAAACTGTGGGGTCAGATTTTCCAGAGAAAATCCCAGAGCATCCCTAAGTGGCTGTGATAAGATGTTGTGATAAGGTAGGTGATTAAACGACCTCATGTCCTTCTGGGGAAACCCAGGCAACTTTGCAAAGTCAAAAGGACTTTGCTGATCCACACTGCCCCAACAGCCAGCTTTAGAGTGCTGTACAGGGGGATTTTCCATTTGGCTTAAACTGGAAAAGTAAACTAATTACGGGAATGAATGTTTCCGGCTGCGACGATATCCCCCGTTGGAGTGCATGTGGCCAGTGAACTATTAAGTACAGCATATCTTTAGCATCCCAGGGGACAATAACTTATCCTGGGTGGCAGCTAATCATTGCTACCTCAGCTCTGCCCGCTCGGGCCCTTTGAGCGGAGTTCCACCCCCTCATAATCAGGCCATTGATGCTCAGCCATGCACGCAGCCTTCTCCAAACAGACACGGTGCTGCTAATCACCACCGCTGCTCTCGCCATGTGGGGTGTGATTCAATACCCGAATGGATCTCTCTCAGGCAGCACAAGGAGCCTGTCCTGTACTGCCTCTCATTTCAGGTGACAGTTCTTGCTCTGATCATCTAGCTGGGGCAGAGTGATGCTGTCACTGCGTGTGCTGCTCGCTGTGGCGTGGGCTGGCTGCCGTGCAGCTGCACAGGGCAAGTCTGAGAGCTGGAAAAACACGGTGCACAAAGGGTGCAGAGTTCTGTAGGCACTGAAGTGTCCTGTGAAAGCAGGTTGTGCCTGCGGAAATAGACGGTTTTCAAAGATTCGCCTTGAATTGTGATTTTCACAGGTGGGATGGTCTGATTCTGATTTTCACTTTGGGATGGTCTGGCAGGCTGGCTCTTGGCTCACAGCTGGTCCTGCAGAGCCAGTACTGATGCCATGCAAAGTCACCTGGATGCCTCCACATCGCAGATCTCCGAGCTTCAGCCTGCTGCGTGGTATTCCCTGTACCAGTGCTGGAAACAGGCACAATACTGCCAGGGCAAAGAAGACCAGGACTCTTCCAATAGCATTTTACCAACATTGTTTGTGCCTTCTGGCTCAGGAGGGAGAAATGATGCAGATATTGTCACCAGAGCTTTACATAAAACTTCCTTCCTTGTTCACATATTCAGGCACCTCTCTTCTTTTCTCTCCACAGCCCATAGCCTGAGCCCTGTTTTTATTCTGAGGGCTAGGAGGCATTTTCCTAACTTCTCATCTTTTATTTTAGGCTGGGGTTAAGCTTTTGTGCAGGACAGGCCATCCTGTCTCTGATAAGCAACTGTAGCTCAGCACCAAAAAGCTGTTTCTCAGTCCTTGGACCCTGACAACATCACCTGCAATTCCCAAATCTTGTTGGTGACAAAGATAGTAATGTCCTGGAGGAGCTAGTGAAATACTTCGATTTTTTCAAAGTTTCTCTTAGGCGTTTCTATTTCAGTGGTCTTCATTTTCCTTGGGCATGTCTATACAGGGAAAATCAGGAAAAGTTGATTTAAATTAACTAAAGGCAGGAGTTTAAAGTGAATTAAGTAAATTGCATTAAACCTTCCGTTTCACAAGTAAAGTGGCCTTAATATGACTTAGCCTTGGAAGAGAAGTAAACCAAATCAAATCAAAGCCACTTTAATTCTGACAGTTCCCACAAAGGGCCTTAATTAATGCAGTTTAACTAATCCACTTAAAAATTCAGATCAACTTTTCTGAGCAGATTCGTGTAAACAAGCTCTTACAACTGCTCTGCCTGATACGATTTAGCTTGGTTGGATAATTTTCCCTCAGAAAGTAAATCCATGCAAGACTGGCTCTGGTGGAAGTCCCACTACGGGGGCTCACACTTGGGTAGCTCTATCAACTGGAAAAGTTGGATGAATCTAAATCCAGGGTAGCTTAGCTCTTTGTGATGCCTACTAGGTCCAGGCTACTGTGCTTCCACAGCATACAGACACACAGAAATGAGTCTGCCTCATCAGTTTAGGAAAGAGAAGATGACAGCACACAGCCCCACGTCCCTTCCTCGGTTAGCACGGGGGTCAGCTGCTCTGGTATAATTTTCATTGTGCTCCAACAAGTCCTTGTACTTCAGTCAGGCAGGCTGCAGCCCAGCTGGGATTTCTTTTTGGTGGATTGAGACCTACATTAGCACAAAACTCATTTCCTTTCATGGGCCATAGAATGGTAGAAATTAGGGCATGTGGTGATTTTGGGTTTTTTTCCTTTATTTTTACTGT
Organism: Acanthiza pusilla; assembly: GCA_036630365.1. Lineage (NCBI taxonomy): Eukaryota > Metazoa > Chordata > Aves > Passeriformes > Acanthizidae > Acanthiza > Acanthiza pusilla. Next base: position 91,446,994 of record JAXCHO010000034.1, read on the forward strand.
TTTAAGCACACCTTTTATTTGGCCAGGTTCGGTTCTGGCTGGGTCACAGCAAAAGGCATGACTTACAAATGACAAAAATCACAGATAGCATTGGCCAAGGGGAAGAAGAAAAAAAAAAAAAAAAAAAGGCTGTCTCAGCCAAAACAGACATTTAGTCAATTTGAAGTATATCTCATCAGTGTGCACATCAATCTGCCCCATTAAATACTGCGTCCTTTAATTCCCTCCTTTAATTCCTTCTGCCTTTATGAACAATTCCCTTTGTAGCTGAAATGCCTGATGAAGGTAGTGCAGCCTCTTTTTCAGCAGGAATATGGATATTTGACTTTCTCAATTAGCTGAAAGTCCTTCAGCAGGGGGTTCCCCGAGGCACATAGCATTCCTTGGCTGGTGACCCTCATTCCCTGTGCTGCTTTACCCTGGCAGGAACAGCAAAGCGCAGGCTTTCCACCAGGGTTTCTTCACTTTTCCCAAATCTTGCCAGTCTGACAGCTTGAAACATCATCTGCTTTTTTTAGGGGGGAATAATCTGGATATTCCACAGTGCTGTTCTCAGTGCAAAGAGCCCCAGAGCAGTCTGGGCTGTGCTCCCCTTTCTCTCACGACTCTCCTGGATGGTGTTTGATGGTCCCTGCATGCTGACAAGGTGCGATACCTTGGTCTGGACCAGGGCAAACACCCTGACTGCAGTTAGCAGAGCTCTCAGTTTTCATCATATTTATTCGGCTGCATCTTTGTGAAAGAGTTCCTCCAAAATAACTCAGGCAACTGCAATGATACAGCAGCACCGTACACAAAATATTCGCTGTGAAAAAAGTGTCAGCATCACCTTCACTGGATCAAAAGTCATGTCAGAGATGATATCAAAGCATGAAAATCTGCTTGCATAAAAAAGCCAAAAGCCTGAAGCCATCCCAAGCACCTTCAAACGATCCGGGAATCGCACACAGAGCTGCTGCGCAGTGCGGATGGATCAAGGGGTAACACAATTTCCAGGCAAACTCCTTCAGCTGCTGCCATCTTCTCTGGGAGTTGTTTTCAAACTGTGCAAACTTTAACTTTATTTTTTTGGGAAAAAGCCATTGTGCAGTGCTGGAAATGCTGCTCGATTCAAAGTCTCAGTGTCTGTCAGGTATACATTCCTTTATGGCAGCAAATCAGGAGTCATCCATCCCTTCTGAGTCAGAGATAAAATCTATGAGGGAACTTTTTTCTGCATAAAGTTTGCAGGTGTGGGAGCAGCTGGCTCTGGGGATGGGCAATGGGGACACAGGCCTCCAGCTCAATGTTGTAGCTCAGGTGCCACCTGAGCAGGAGGAACCTGCAAGTCACTCAGTCTGATGGAGGCGCTCATTTATTCACAGAAACACCTGCCACACACTAAACCCTGAAAAAGAATGATTTTTTAAAATTTTTTACCCTAAAGTATTCTCAGTCTAACAGACAAGTTGCACTTCAGGCATCTTTAAAACAACTTTCCCATGGAACCAATTTGATTCACTTGATGTGACACAGCACTGAAGGCTGTGTCAGCAGTGAGAGCCTCTCTCACCCTTCCTCCTGGTGGCTCTGCCCTCACGGAATAGACCCACAGGACTGTGGATGAAGTGGGAACCAGTTTGCTACATGGTCCTTCACTTAATCACCAGCTTGGGAAAAAAGCCAATGAAACAGAATTCTGCTGTTTGTATTTTTGCAGTTGAATATTTGCATTGCCATTTTTATTCCTTGGATATTAATTCAGGAGGATAATTTGCAGGAAAACCCAGGGGGTCCTGATCACACAGTCACTCCAGATGTTTTGTGCACAGAGCACAGTGCCTGCGCAGAAGTCTTCCAGCAGCTGGAGCAAAAAGCATCTTCTGCTGCTCCATAATAAGGAAAACATCCTGTGTCTCCTCCTTGCACTATTTATCTGTTCCCAGTAGGACTGTGAAGCAGCAGCTCTGTGCAAGCACAAAGACTGAGAGAGGGGAGACAACTAACTCGTGCCACTTCTGAGGGAGACAGCTGTCACCAGTCCTGCCCATCTGTTATCCCCACTAAATCTTCTTCACCCACTAAGGCACTTGAGTGTGTTTCACTCCAAGAAAGCCCCAGTGTTTCCAGTTCTGGAGATTAAGAGCGAAAAAGCTAAATCTATTATTTCTACAGACTTGATTCTTCAATGCTGTTGGAAGGCAGAAAAAGTATTCATCACTGATATTGCATATGATTGGTGTTGGTGCATCACTTTTCAAGGATGTAGGTGCCTCCATCACTGTGCCATGCACTGTTTCAGTTCTTTCCCATTGTCCTCTGCACCTCCACAAACCTCGGCAGCTGCTTCTCTCCCTGCTGCAAAGGACACAGATGAAGTCGTTTATGTACTTCTGAAATGGGGACTCAGCGTGTTTTTTCACCATTTATCTTGTAGCCTGAAGGGCTCTTTGCACTTACTGTTGGTTTTCCTGCCTTTGGTATCTCTTTGATACCTTTTGTATCTCTCCAAGTTTATCTGTTTTTGCTGAGAGCTCCGTTCTCTGTTGTGTCAGTTTATTTTCCTCTGTATAAACACTCATAATAGTCTAATTTCCTCTTATTACTTTAAATTGCCCATGTCTCTATATCATGTTTTCAACATATTTTATCTGCAGTATCAATCTACTACTATTCCTGTTATACCTGAGACCCTCTGAAAATTTCTTCACATTTGTAAACTGGGGTTTTGCTTAGCTGTGCCATAATTTGCAATAATTTTTTATTGTTTGTTTGTTTGTTTGTTTTTAAAGGAAAAATCTGATAGACATAATGGGATATTTGACAAATCTCATATAAAAGAATGTGGATTTTTGCACATGTTAATAGTACGAACAGTATGCCTGATAATACCATTGCTGATATTCTATCTCCTATCCAGCTTTGCTAGTAAAAAGGCAAAGCCAAACTGCTGACGAGAGTCACACTGTTGGAAAGCCTAATTTTGGATTTCACACCCTGAAGTCAAAATTCTGTTTGATATTATTTATGAGATCTTATTATGTGGCTTGCAAATATACAGGTTATGGCCAGTCATTAATAAAACCAGGCCTTCACTTAATCCATGAGTAGTTGGCTGAATGGTGATACCTGGATTTTGGGGCATTTAATATTTATTATTTGTCCATATGAATAAAGATGCTCCAACAGTTCAGTCTCAGACTGAGAACAGCATAAAATAACTCTGTCATGAATAAAGCAAATATAAGCAGTTTCCCAAACAGCTTTGAATTTGGGATTACTCACTGAAAATTTGTAATAAGTGTGACTATGTTCAGAAATTTTTATGGCTGAACATATGTGCTTTCACAAGTCCTGCATGCACATTTAACTTATTATTGTCTTTTAAAAGAACTTAATAAAAACATTTTCAGTGAGTAATCCTCCTCCTAAAAAAAATCCCCAAACCTAAAAAACCTCTTTATTGATGTCCATGGAGAGAAAAAATTAATTAATTGAGTAAGAATTTATGAAGATGGGGGGAAGTCATGTTTGCACAATCAGAAATTGTACCATCTGGTTCCAGGGCATAGCTATTGCGGGGAAAAATCTTGACAGGATCTTTCTATTGATCTGATTAGGCCATATATTTTTTGGGTCAACCTAAAATGAGCAGTTTTCTTTTTTCTCTGTTTTCAAAAGTTCTCATGTAGATTTGAATGGGTTTTTTGTTCAACCTGAAACAGATCATTTTGCTTGGAGGCCTTATTTTTAAAAAAGAAAAAAAGAAAAAAAGAAAGTTAGCGCTACAAAAGCAAGGAGGTAGAAACAGCCCAAACTTGAGGTTATCTGTGACAGCTGCCTTCAGATCTCTACTTTATCAGAGAACTTTAAAACCAGCTCCAAATGTGGATTATGGAGGAAATAATGCGAGGCAGTTATCTTTGGTGAGTGGTTTCCTCCTTGGGTGAAATTTCTCCTCCTGGCGGTACTGAAGTCGGGAGCTGAGCTGCAGAGAGCTGCACTCAAGCAGATCCTGCAGCCCAGTGTGAGGGAACCCTCTGGGAACAGGAAGATGGGGATGCAGAGCTCTTTTCTGGCTGAGGTCGGGAGGTCAGCCAGGGAGAGGGGAGAGCATCAATGATCCCACAGCAACTTCCACTGATTTTTCATGGTCCATCGTGGGGAAATTCAAAATACTTGGGAAATCTGAAATAAAATATCACTGCTTTGGGTGAAACTAGCTCAGCTTTTGGCTTGCTCTGACTCACTGTATTCAACTCAAATTTCTAAATGTTTTTGCATCAAATTGGAACTGTCTCTGAAAATGCACATCCACCTTCGAACTTGACTTTTCCACTCCCAATCCCTCTCCCTCCATTCTGAGGTCATGTCTGGCTGTTTCCATATCCTGTTCTTGTGCTCTCCTACTGGTATTTTTTTCAGCAACCTCAAAAGAAAAAGGAGATAAAGATGGAGCCCTATGGAGATGCCCACTCTAGTCCATGGCCAAGGCAGGGCTCCCTGTGTGCAGCCCAGCCAAACCAGCCTCAATCAGACCCCATCCTCCCCTACAGGGTGGGATAATACGAACAAAAGACTTGGCTGCTGCTCAGGCAAGTGGGAGAGGATATTTCCTTCCAATTCTCCAAGCCGTGGGATAGCTGGGAGCCAGAAACTTGAGCTTTGTGCTCCGACACGAGCACCACAGGCACACTGGAGCTCTACAGGACAACCTGGGGTGGCAGCTGCTCCACAGCAGCACCTGCTGTCCTTTAGAGAAGGAGGTGGGAAATCAGTGCCAACCACCTGGAAGGACAGTGCCTGTATCTTCTTCCCTTGGTGCCAGTCAAATATTGTCCCAATGTCCCTTGGCTTTAGTCACTCTAAAGGGAGAGCCCCCAGTCCTCCTGGTGGGTGATTTGCCACTGCCCTTTCCCACATCTGTTTGAAGAATGATAGGAGGGGATCACTCTGCACCTCGAGTCTCTGCCGACCAGTGGAGCCGACCAGGTGTTAAATCCTGGGAGGAACTTTTTTTCCCTTCAGTTCCCTCAGATCTGGATAACTCTGAATAACGAATGCAGCATTTACAAGCTGGTGAAATTAAGCAGCATTCAGCTTAATTAGGGGGTTGATTATTCAGGGAAGAAATCAATGTGTCAGTCAGGTATCTGGCTCAAAGCGTGGTGTGGGAGAAGGTGGGCAAAGATCTACCTGCAGACAGCAAGGCAAGTATCCGTGTGCCTCTTTGGGCACTCTGACATGACCACAGCCAGGCAGAGCTTTCCCCTGTGCTTGCACACACCTCTGGAGTGGCTTTTTGCAGCACTGTTTGTCAGCATTCAGGAGCTCCCTGCTCAGTCCCAAGTAAAGTTTTACTATTCATATTACAATATCACTTAAGCATCCTGCGTTGGCTGAGCTGGGAGTCACCTGGGCCATGGAGATGATCCCAGAGTAAACTTAGTAAAGTAAACTGGAAAGGTTAGGCTGAGTTTATCTCTTTCTTGTGTGCATTAAGGAAACGAGGCTCTGGTATTTACTGTCTTTCAGCTGAGCAGTTGTGACCTTGGAGGCATTTCAGGCTGACAGGAACAGGAAAATTCCATTTCCTGCATGAGTCCAAATGGCAAGCAAAGCCCCAAAAGCTTATTGCCAAACTTACATAGATTTTTTTCATATTTATGGGTGCATAGGTCTCATTTCCTAGTGACTGAGTGTGTCATAAGGCCTTAGGTAAGTTCTTTCTCTTTCCTGCACCTTACTTCCACAAAAAGTGCTGATAATGGTGGAATCTATAAAATGATTAAGTGGCTACAGACAAATGGAAATATTAAGTATGTAAATCTCAGGTGTAGGCTTTTGGGGAGGCAGAGACTCAGTCTCTCTGTGTAAAACATCAGTATGATGGGATCCTGAGGCAGGACTAAATACTGGAGTATTTGAAATGAAGGTGCGTCTTCCCAGGGTTCACCTGTCCTTTTTCCTTTCAGGATTTTACTGTTTTCTCTCAACATCACAAGTTCTCTTTTTTCCTCCTCAAGCTCTCGTGCCTTTTGATTTTCCTTGATGGTTTTGTATGAGCTTTCAGCTTTCTGCCAATCTGTTGTTTTTAGCCTCAGAGGTCAGTTTTTAGTCCCTGGCACGTGCTTAAATTTTTGAAGATTTAAAGCTTATGAGAGCAGCCCTGATGCCACTGGTAGAAATACTAAAGTTCCCAAGTAAGGCATAAATTTAAGAGCCTTGCTGAATAGATTTAAATCTGGTATAATGCTACAGAAGTAGGACAAGTTGTCTGGATTTATACTGGGTGTTTGGAAGCAGAATCAGGACTTAGTCTTAATATATTTCATTAGAAGCACCTCTAACACCTTAATAGATAGGTGCTCTGTTGTATAAATGCAGTTAATGAGGATTGCTTGGAATTTCTTATATACTGCATTTTTGAAGGTTTTCTGTCAGATATTGCAGCTGTAGCAGGAATTGCAGAAAGCACCGTGTCCCCATGGTACATTACACGCAGCACTTCCCAGTGGCAGTAAATGTTCTGGCTTAATCAAAAAGATCACATTTCTTTCTATTACTACCTGCCCAGAGAAGCTAGAATAACTTTTGGCCAAGGAATACATTAGTTTAAATCTTAGATTTCAAAATGAAATAACATGAAGTCTTGCAGATATGTTTCATATGTCCCCCATTACTTCCAATCTCTTCCTTTTTCTCCTTCTAACATGTATTTGTGTGAGAACTGCAGTGCTGTCGGTAGTGCTGGCACCGGTCGGGGTCTTGGTGGGGCAGGCACGGCATCCAGGCATCCCAAACCCATCCCTCTTCCCAACCCATCCCTCTTCCCAACCCATCCCTCTTCCCATCAGAGATCATTTAGCTCAGCCATTCCTGTGAATTGTCTGCTCAGCCAGAGCCACTCTCACGCTTCCCGCAAATCATCCTCAAGCAGCCACAGCTTTAGATTTAAATCACAGTGCTCTGTTCTTTGCAGAGCAGAGATTTCTGTGGGCATTTCAGGTTCTCCCCAGCCCAGTGGCTGCGGGAGGATCTTTTGTCTGTTTTGCCTCTCCCTGCTGTGATGTGTGAGTGTCCCAGTGTGGAGAAGTGGGATAACAGTGGTACCCACCCACTGCACGCGCCTGTCATGGAGATTTATGAAGTGATATTTTCAAGGAGTAAAGCATTATTTGAGCCAAGTGCTGTGATCTATTGAAAACAAATGGGATAAACATTGGGTAGTAAAATATTTAAAGCACAGTCCTTGGAATTGGGACGTTTGTGGCCTTTTCTAACTCTGCTAATGGCTTCCTGCCTGTCTCTGGACATGACACATCTCTGTCCTTGTCACTCCTCTCCCTCCAGATTTTGTATAATGCATTTATTTATCTGTGAACAATTCTGGTGAGCAGTGCTCTGACAGGTGCTGGCAGAAAGGCAGGTACAGCAGGTTCTGGGCACTCATGAGACCCTCAGGATCCTCTTTGGGTGAAAGATTTTATCCCAGTCTGAATCTAGGGACAGAAAGTTGCTCTTCCACCAGCCACCCACATTTTTATTTCAGCTTTAAACTTTCTTGTTATGATCTGTTCCCAATATTACATCCACTGTGTAGCTTGGGTGCCAGGGGGGTTTAGGCTGTCACTGTGTCACGGCTCTAGGAAATATCTGACTAAAGGCAGTGGGAGCTGGATAAGTGCAATGGCCTGAGACAGAGAAGATGGCTGGGAATAGATAATTTATGCATCCCTTCTGCTTTTAAACTCTGATTTGATGATTAGAAAACAAACACACATTCCTGTAGCTTTGTCAATAAGCCTTTCCACTTTTTAAGAGAAACCTGATGTTCGCTTTTCTTGCTGTTTGATGCATTTCACCTTATTTCAGAGCCTATATATATATGTATATATATATATACACATATATACATATATGTACATATATATGCATATATCTATATATCTATATCTTTCTCTACCTATCTATCTATCTATCTAGATATATATATAGATATATGTATAAATCAAGGTTCCTGCCCTTTTGGTACCATAGCAAAATATTTGTGGAACAAAATTGCTGCAAATGTACCCCAGAATGGTTTATCCAACAGAGTAGTGTATGTGGATCCAGTCAAACTGGGCAGCAGCCCAAACTCTAGCTATGAGTGTTCACTGGCTGACTCTCCTGGTTTATATATATATATATAACTATAAATAACTATAACTAACTATAACTATAACTAACTATAACAACTATAACTATATATATATTTTATATATATATATATATATAAAATATATATCTATATAACAATAGATAACTAACATACCTGATTATAGATCTTGAGATCTGTCACATCTTTAGTGGAACCTCCTATTCATCCATGTAAAATGTCCTCTTTCTGTTATTTACTCATGGAAGTATTTCCCTTGTCCTGAAAGTACATCTTAGTCTGGTGTGCACTTATTTGGCTGTGATCCTGTGGAATACTCAGCACAGACATCTTTTATAAATGGTATCCAATGTACTCCCATTATTCTTTGAAGGACCACAACACAGAGTACACTTTGTCCCTGGATTCTTGGTACCAGCTTCTGACTCAACTGCAAAGTGCATATTTCATGATGGAGGACCTTTTCTCTGCAGTACTTAATGTTCGGTGAGAGTTTAATCAAGAAACATGAGTAATTGGCATTAACATTCACTTCTGAGCAAGAGAACAGCTTTGATAGCATCTATACTCATTAGACATTTCGTTCCAAACACTGTTCATTACAGTCAGCGCTCTTTGTATTGGCTTCTACTCTGTAAATACGGCACAGATTCTGCTCGGCACAGAAGCCGGCCTTGAACAAACACTCTGTCCTTACACAGAAGGAAGAAGTTTTAACTGTCAAAAAGAAACAAGTGGAGCACTAAGTTACTTTAAGAAAATTCCTAAGCAGTGTGCAACACAACAGAAAGACCTGCAATGACAGGACACAAGATGAATTTTGTGGCTGCCTAATTGGAATGAGTAGGATTGATCTTGCTCACATTCCAAAATGAATCCTGGGAAAAGCTCGACTTGGGAGGCCCATGAAAGTGTTTTGCGCTGCATTTATGGAACCAGAACCATGATGTGCAGAGCAGGGGCATGAGCCAGGCCAGTGGTGAGAAGGAGAGAGCCAAACAGATCTCCATGCTTTGCGCTTCTGTCAGTTTATGTAAAAATGCTGAACAGCAAATGGATTCTTATCCCAAAAATGGCTATACTACCATGTCTGTACCACACCCACTGCCCTCCTACCACTGGAATTGGTACAGGTGAGAGACATTTAAGCACTTTACAGTCCCTGTTTACTTTTTAAATGGATCTTAACTACAGAGGTAGTAAATAAGCATTCATAAATAAGCATTTCCTCTGTCCACTGTGGAAATGAAGAATACAGAGTGTTATGGTTATGGTGCCAGGCGGTGGAGTTTTGGTGTGAAATACTCTATACCATACAAGTCCATGCTGGGGGACGTGGTTTCAGCAGGAGAGACCGGGGGCTAGAAGTGGGAAAGGGCCATCCTGCCTGGATTTCTTGGGGAGAAGGTATTGGGAGGAGCTGAGTTTAGTTTCCCCTTTGGTTGTCAAAACCAGCACAATGGAGTAATGCTGATTTGCTGATTTTCAGGTAGCTTATAAAATAACAATGTTGTGTTACTGCGGTATCTAAAATGGCTCTAAGGCAGAAGTTGGGAAATGTGTTCTGTGTCAATTCATCCCTATAGTCCCTGATTAAATTTGCACCCAAATCAAGTAGTACAAAGTCTCAAATTGTTTAATGAGTTGACTTGACAAATTGTTTTTTTTTTCAGTTACCCTGAAAATGTGAGGCAGCAGGAGCCTTGAATTTTGTATCTGTCAGTAGAAACAGTCTGGGGATCTTATTCTACTGTTCTATGATACTTAACACCTTCACAGCTTTAAAGCACTTCTGAGGGAACGTGCCACCTATTATTTCAAGTAATGCTAACTAAGCTCATGTTGAGTGAAGTACAAAACCATCAATTTCTTTGTGCCAATGTTTGAGAATAATGTGTCGATGCAAGAACTCTTGGATCCCAGTTGCCTGCTGTGGCCATCTGACCTGAATTTTTACTCATTGCTGCATCCTGCAGGGTGATCTGCAGGCAAAATCATTTGCCTGCAGGGTGATCTGCAGGCCAAATCATTTCAAAGAGCTTTAGGCCCATGGCTTCCTGGGTGTGGTATGGCTAAGAACCAGAAAATATTAGCAACCACTGCTCATTTAAGGAACCTCCATTTGAGAACTACCACCCTAGGTATTATCTAACATTAATATCATATAGGAGTAGTCTGGTTAGGCTCTGCATCTGGCACATAGCAATGCAACCCATGAAATGAGGCTTTGCTTGGTTTTGGCCAAAATCTTCTCACCCTGAGCTAAACAGGAAATTTGTCAGGATGAAGAATATAGTAGTTGAGTGCCCTGGGACAACAATTTCCCAGTGCCCTTTCCCTAGATATAATGTTTTTGTTCTCACCAGCCTTGCATTCTTCATTCTTGTATCCCAGGACAAAGGCTTAGGTAAAATCAATCCATCTTTCTCCTTGGCTGGGCTCAAGGCTGATCTGGCTCAGCATGAGAGAGCCCTTCCTCCTGCTGGCTACAGGTGAATGTGCTGCTAAATCTCACCTCTCACTCTTAATTTCTGCCCTCAGGTGATGCCCTCTCATGCCACCTCAGGAGCCACGATGCATTTTTGCATCGTAGTACAGACTCTTTTGATGACATTTTTCTGTTGCCCAGGAACTGAAGGAGTAGGCAATTGAAAGAATTGAAGGAATTGCAGCCCACTGGGCAGACACTTAGAGATGGTGGTGACCACAACCTCCTTTCCTTTGACATGTTCCAAACATCACTTTTCTTCTTAGAAAGGACTAAGTGCTTAGCACTGTCACTACTGTTGCTGTCACTTCCTAGCAGTAGCAACAAAGCATGGGTTGTTCCAGGCACTCAGCTTCCATTTCTCATCTCCTCTTTCCTTCCATTACTATTCCTGTGCTTTGTTTTCTGCTTTCTTAGAGATTCAGTGGGAAATTATGCTGGAGTTACAATTACTCCAAGACTGTAGCTCTGGTTCTTGCAGAACATGGAGGGAGAAGTCTGTCAAGAGGTGGAAAGTGAGGGAGTCCAAGCAAAAGCAGGAGGGTGATAAAACCCTGATGGATCAGAAGAAAGAATGAGCTCAAGGAAAGAGTGTGAAGGTAGAGCAAGGAGGAAATGATATAAGAGCATAAATGTAGGCAGGAAGAAGCAATACAAGGCCGTCAACACAGAATTAGAGATATGATGAAAAGGGTTAAGGACTGTCAGTAAATACATACACAGTCTGAATGGTAATGGATCAGGAGCTTTAGCTGAAGCACTGTGAATGTTGAGAGGAGGAAAAGAGGCAGAAAAGAGTTTGCAGCAATCCAGTTAGTCAGAGGGGACCTTGACTCAGCTCTTCAGGCCTCAGAATCTCACTGGAACAAGGTGGGTTGATCATGAGAACAGTCTTTCTTGGGAAATTAATGAGGTTTTCTGGATGGAAATAGCACAGAGAAACTTTTGCACAGCAGATTTATGTCACCACTGGCTTTGCTTCTAGCTGGAAATTCAAGGCGAAGTGAAAATAAGTATTTATTTTCCTCCAGCAATCCTCAATCATTGAAATATTGAGTGAGTGTGTGAGTTTGGTTCAATCAATGCTGCTCTGGTCAAACTTGTCACTTATAGACAAAAATGCAAGTATGCCGAAGAGAAAACAAGACCAGAAAAAAATAACACTATTGACAATGACCTTTGAGCAAAAGTGGATTTTGTTTGTTACACTCATATATCTTAAACCTCCTGGATCCAAGTGCAGAGCAGCAGAGTTCACAGTAAGGAGTTTGAATAAATGACTTGATTTGTCAGAAGTTCAGAGCACTGACTACCCATGAAAGTAGTGGAAACATCAAGCACCAAGTTTCTTCCAAAACAAATTAATTAGTTGTGACACTTTTTCTGATCCCATGTTGTTGACATGTCTTCTGTGACATTGTGGATCTTTTGTTTTGGTTTCCTGATAGAGAAACAGTCAGTGACCACAAGTGTGGTGTGTTCCAAGTGTTTTGTCACAGGATCTGGGAAAAAAATGGCCCAAACCCATGCAAAACTTTCTTCTTTATCTATGCTGAGGGGAATAAACTTAAGAAAAAAGAAATCCTCTGTTTATTCATGGAGCTTATTCTAAACAGAAAAAGCAGTGAAGTATATCTAGTGTAGCTGAAACTAATTAAAATGCAGTGTATCTTTCCGAGGCCAAACAGTGGCTCATATTAAAAAGAGATAGTCTTAAACATTTTGTGAAACCATACTGTCTGCTGATACTTTCCCCGAGTGTCATGGTAATATTGAACTTTGGGTGTGTGACTCCGACAAAGTCAGATTAGGCTTTATTTTTTTTTTTTTGTTGTTGGTTTTGTTTTTTTTTTTTTTTTTCTTTAATTTTATGTTGAATAGCTCCATTTTGGCTAAAAGAACCAAATTTGAGATGGAGAAATACTGCTTACCAGCACGATAACCTTGTGTGGCAGCAGACTCGTGATAAATATGCTATAGATCTAGAAGTTCAGTCTGATACAGAGACTGGACCAAAGCATTCTCCCTCAGTGTGATGATCTATTGTATTGCCCAGCCAGCTGGAGTGGCATTAAAATGAATTATACCAAGCTCCTGGTTTGGAAATTGTATAGTCCATTATGTTTTAAGTACGGATTTCTTAAAGGGCAGGAGGAACCTTGGAGAGAGAATGAATTGGAAACAAATTGTAACCGTGACATTCTGCCCTCTTTCCTCTCCTCTCCTTGCCATTTTCAGCAATTAGGGCATTACTTCCTCTTTCCTGTCAAGAACTGGTAGGGTTTGAAAAAGGCTTTTCAGTCATTTGCCTTGTTGTGATTTGCGGAAAGGGAATAAAGAATAATTCTTTATTCTTCCATGCCTGCACAGCTATGTCTGTGCTTCCTTTTTCCCAATACATGTCCTTTGCTTGTTTTCTGATGGGGTTTTATAAAGTCAACACAAGAGATGCACCAATGGGTTGCCTAGACTAAATCCTTAGGATTTTACTACTCTTTCATGGTGCCACAAACCACAATGTGCTGTATTGTTCAAGCACACTCTATGTTCACACATACCTGTTTATTCATAACAATCCCATTTCTGCATGTTCTTGTTCTTCCAGCTGACTCCTGTGTGAGAAAGTCTCCAAGTTGTTGAATTCATTCCCAGGTTACTAGGAAAAGTAATTTTATTTTCTGTTCTTTTCTTTCAATCTATGCTAATTTTAAATTTCCTGCTGATTATCTTGTATACTCTCAATTATATAGCTGCCACAGCTTCTGTATTTCTGCTGTAACTATAAAAGTTTTCAGCCCCACCATAAATATTCAAGGTGCATTCTCAGGTAATAGCTCATGCTTGCATGATTTCAGATGGGATGACTCCCAGAAAGACAGACTGATTTTGGCTTGTCCAAGATATCCAGTAGGACAATACAGTTTTGATCCATTGCAGCCTATCTAACCCTGCAAACCCTGATTGTTCTGGCACAGAGCACACGTACAGGTCTGAGTGCCACTGTGGGAGTTCAGCAATTCACAGCTTTGTGTGGCTGCCATCAGTCTCCTCATCTCCCCCCTACCTTCATTTGGGACCTGAGCTCTTATCAGCACTCTGCATTTTACTCTCTGGCCTTCAGAAAAGTGGGCAATTCAGTGTGATACCCAGAGAGATCATGCACTAGTCAAGGGTGAGTCTCCCTCAATCTTGGATGTGCAAAATTGCTTGTTGAGTCTAAAGGTGGAGGAGTCTTGCATGTGACTCATCTGAATTCATATGCAGTTGGCTTTGGATGTGCTAACCACATATCCAGGAAAGATGCTCAGGTCACCATGGCTATGATTTTTGCATGAAGTCCTTAAAACTGCATTCCTAATTTTGGATTGTGATGCCTTAGCCACCTGCAAGAAATTAGATTTTATATGATCATAGCTTGGTTGCTTATTTTGACAGATGCCAAAAATATTGGTACAAGTACCCATTTCTAATAGCTCATATTTCAGTCTGCACCATTGGCTCTAGTTCTCACATGGTTTATGTAAACTTTTCAGTGTGTAATCCCTAGGAAGAGATGATCAATTTGTGTAATTTAATAATTACAAATAAAACCATACTTCAGATTTTTCCAGCGTAATGAGCAGCTGCTGATGGATCTACAAGCACAGAGTATCTGTCCATGCCTTCCCAAGGCTCTCTTGGACCTGCTCAGTGATGTCAAGCACTTAAACAGCAGGGATTTTTTGGGAACAGTCCAGCTTGCTCTGGTATTAGGAACCATTTAGCAAATGGTGATAACTAATTTAATTAGGATCAGATGCTGGTGCCATTTGTGAAGATGAAGCCGTATGGACACAACCCACTGTTCTTTGGCTCTGAAGCCTCCTTCTCTGATTTTTGGACTGCCAACACACTGACAGCAATGCACAATAAATGGTGGGAGTATTCGGATATTTGTCATTCAACCAAGGTATTTTATCTACTCAGTTGTCAGATGCCATCAAGACCAGCAGTTTTATATTTCTTGAAAGAATTCATTCCTCAAATGACTGTCTCAAAGTAATCAATGTTCTGAAATTCTTGTCACTTACTGTGCAATTTACACGTTAGGTCTAATTTACACACTTTGAGTGCTCAGAAGATTGGTCTGCAGTGATAGTATATGTCTACTTCTTGTCAGTCAATAGAGGCGTTCTGACTAATTGCTGGTGCTTTTCTGCTGTTGTGGATTATGCCTACATGTTCTGTGGAGCATGACTTCCATCTTCTGTCAGTTCAGAAAAAATATCCTCACTCAATAAGTTGCTTTACAGGTCAAACCTTGTTTGTATTTCCTATATCCTACAATTTGCACAGTTTCCAGCTTATCTGTGGAGCTCCCTGCCACGGGATAACACAGATAGTAAAAGTTTCCATGGTTTTTATACAAGTTCATGGGATTTATTGTATTGCCTTCTCTCCATCTAGCAATAGTGCTGATGGCAGAGGCCTGATACAGATTATCATACTAATTTTTGTCAGTCCTGGCTGAAGACACTTTTGGATCAGGGACTAGACCCAAAGCATGCATATGACCATATTCCTATCACTCCCACACATCATGGCTTGTGTTGAAGCACCAGTTGAACCAGTAGCTGTTAAGTTTACTGCCATTAACTCACATTTGACCACAATCAATACTGACCATTTGGTGTGGTGATGTATAGAGAGAAGAAACAGAAATGCTGCTGACACCTCCACGTAGACTCCTGATGTCCCCTATTGGTAATGACAACAGGACCAGGCTTAACAATAACCCTACTATTTTTCTTACATGTTTTTCTCTCTGGCCAGGTTCATTTTTAGTGACCTGGCTGTTTATCCCTTTATATTTTGCTTGTGGACTTAGCACCTGGCAGTTACATTTATCACACAGCTGGATGATGATTTTTGTTTGACAGCTGAGGGGCCTTCAGCATTTGCAGATATTATTGTCAGTGCTGGTCCTGATAAGAGGCCTTTGATAGATGACTGACAGCTTGCACATCTAGGCACATCTTTATCTGTGATATTAGGTATTTAGCAGGATTTGTGGATTCATAGACTCTGACAGGGATAGCAATGTAAGCATTTCTTCTGGGATCCTGTTATATATGAATATCTATGAAGAATACTCCATTTTCTATTCTCTACATGGCTGCTACAGGTAATTCCAGAGTGAGAAAAGGAGCAGAGTTCTAAATTTTGCCTTGTCACTGCATCTCTGCTTTAAAATATTCTTGTTGATATACTGTAAATTTGAAATCCCATGAAATCTTGTCATCTCTGCAGTGGAGGAAGAGCTAAGAGAATCTATGCATAAGACTGAAACAGATCTGACTCCCTGCAAATGGACTTTTGACCAAGAATTCTTTCTTATTTTATTAACCAACTGAGAGTATATCTATTGCGTGACTGAGTCAATGCCCTGTTATTTCAAAATTGTAAATGCCCCACTCTGGTCCTCCAAGGAGTTCTCCAGCACAGTTGTGAGACCGTTTCACAAGCTCTGCTTCCATGGCACATTTTTTCTCATCAAGAAGCAACAGAAAGAGAACAAAAATACCTTTAATCTGCTGGTTTCTCAAACATCCCCCCACAGTTCTGTGAACACAAAAGGAGAGATCCTTCTAGAGGTGCAGGAGTTGAAACCATTCATAATGCTTCTCAGGATAGTTGCTTTTTTGATTGTTATGTACACATACACACATGCAGAGCAGTCATAGTCTCTAAGTTTTGGGCAGAGACTCCTCATTATTTTGTTGCTGAGATCCTTTAGAGGAGGGGACAGGTTTCTGCAATGTGTCACTGCTGAAGGACCGATGGAAGCTGGTGGCATGTGGCTCTAGCTCTGAGATTTTGCTAGATGAGTTTTACTCTCTGAACAGGAACTCCCTCTCCACATTTAAATGTTTAGTTGAGAAAGGTTTACTATTATAAAATTGGTACAGTACAAGCATGATCAAGATCCAAGAAACAGAGCAGCTTAGATAACAGCCATCAACGAGCAGAAATCCATCCTCGTTTACGGAACACGTGAATACTGTGAGAGCATAACATGGCCCAAAAGAATTGAGGCAAAACTGAGGCATTAGGCAAGTATTAGCCAAGAGTAGAAGTCTACAAAACATATTCAGTAAAATCCCACATCCCCCTTTCTAGAATAATTCTCTTTTTTTCAATCAGAGTTTCCAGGCTCACAGATTTTCAGAACATGGATTTTTAGAAAGCCCAGCATTGTTGGTGTTTTGGCTTTGGGCTTTTTTTTGGGGTTTTGTTTTTTTTTTTAAAATAAGTATCCTTCAAGTTTTTTTTAATAATAAAACCGGTGCTTAACCTCAGTCAGAGAGCAAAACTCTCACTGTGTGGCAAGTTGCTCAAATCTACAGGAAAATGAACTCGTGCTCTAAGCAGCAGGGGAAAACAGGCATGTGCTAAAGGATAGGGAATGTTTGGTTGCAGGGCAGGAGCAAATGATGCAAAGATGGCCATGGGATGCTTTAATTTTTAAAATAAATCTGGGTTTAAGTCTTTTCAGGTGAGCAGCACTACCCCAGTAAAGTGAAACAGAAAACTGCAGCGCTTAGCCCTGGAAGATCAGAGATGTACAAACCAAATTCCTAAAGTCCACAGAGAGCAAGAAATGGCAATAAATTTCTAGCTCTGAGTCCAGGATGCTGCTGTCAAAAGCACTGATGACATCTGATGAAGCAAATGAGACTGGAAGGAAAATTCAGAGTCAACATTTGCCCTGGGGCTTCTGACAAGTAGATGTAAACTGATGGTCATCAGGATCCTTTGCCAGTGGAAGAACATGCCCTGGGACATGTTGAAATTGAGTTATCATTGGCTAAATTGAATTGCAAGAAATTTGTGTGTGTGTGTGCATGTGTGCAGTCCTTTGAACTGAAAGAGCAGATCATCTGTCAGCAGAGAGGAATGAAAACCTGTGGTGTGTTCCTGGGCAGGCAGTGCCTGGCATTTGGGAACTGGGACCTGTGATTTTCCTTACAGGCTGAAGAGCTTAGTGTTAAAAAGCAAAACACGATCTAGTGAACATGGAGAGACACAAATGCACAATAAAGTT
This sequence comes from Acanthiza pusilla, assembly GCA_036630365.1. Taxonomy (NCBI): domain Eukaryota; kingdom Metazoa; phylum Chordata; class Aves; order Passeriformes; family Acanthizidae; genus Acanthiza; species Acanthiza pusilla. Next base: position 91,464,706 of record JAXCHO010000034.1, read on the forward strand.
CCTGAGTGCTGTGAATAAAAGCCTTAGGAAGGAGCTGCCTCCACTTGCCCAAGTATTTGTTCCTGTTCCAAAACAGAGTTCCTGTAAGAGTTGTAAATTAGAATAACAGGCAGCTGTGGCACTTCTCTTACAGAGCAGCCACTCAAAGTTCTCCAGACTCCAAACTCTTCAAACAATTTCATTTCTAGTTCTAAAAAGCATATTTAATCTTTTTTATTATAAAGCTTTCAAATCTTGTTTTGGAGCTTTGTTAAATTGGGATTTATTGGTGATACAACATCAGGAAATGTGCAAAATCCTTTTTTTTTCTGAGCAACTGTTTAAGGGTGAAAACCCTGCAAAGGCAAGTATCATTATTTTTGTGTCACTGTCTGTACATGAACCAGAAATTTTAAATCAGATTTTGATCCTGTATATATATATATATATACACACACACACACACACACACACATATGTATAAATGCATATATTTATTGATTTATAGATTTAAATTTTATATTTATACCATGTCAAGACCTCTTTCTCTACCTGATGAATGTTGTATTTACAAAAATAGATTTAGAACTGAATAAAAAAAATATGACCTCTATTTTTCTCTTTGCTTAGAGGAATACAACTGATTTCGATAGAAGTTGCCTCTGATTCAAGCTAGTGAGTACCAGAAAAGCCTTTATATATCAGGGTATAGAATAGCAAGCTGAAATCACCCAAACAAGTTTACTGTTCAAGCTAGGATTTGAAAGTCCTGAAAATCCTATTTATGTAATTTTTATTTCCCTTTAACCCCTTGGCAATAGCTGGTAGGACTCCTGCCATAAGCACTAATGAATTTTGCATTGAATTCTGACTCTTGGCATTTAGGGCTTAATAAAATCTTCTTTTCCTTTATCTGGAAGATTCCTTTTCTGCTAATTGGTGTCAACATCAATCAAGATCAGAAGTGCAACAACACTAGTTTAAAGGCCTTTTGCTCATCTGCTTTATACCCCAAGTAATATGGAGCTGTAGTCAGCTTACACATAAAAGTGGCAGTAAATGTCTTTTCACTGTAAAATGCACAAAATTCTTGGAAACTTTTAAAAATGGTCCTGTTGCTGTAAATTAAAAACTGCTTTCAGAGGTCTGCCAGTTACACAAGTGTCATTTTGAGTGAGTGGAGCTGTACTAAATACTTTGTGTAGCCTTAGAAGATCTTCCTGTACACCTCCAAAACTGTGGATGACACCGTGGAGTTTTTCTTTAGAGGAAGATCCTCTGTAAGTTAAGGGTTGGGTCGCATCTCCGTGGATTTTCATACCTAATGTCATAAGCACCTTTGGGGGAACTGTCATTGTTTATGCAAGTTAAATGCATCATTTAAACCTGTGGCCAGGGTAGGGCTGGCAGTCTGGTTGCTGGTGGGCAGCACCTTGATTCCATGAGAGAGCAAGGCTCTATGTAAGGCTGGAGACTTGGGTCCAACTGAATTTGGGGTCTGGCCAGGTCAGAAGCAAGATCCAGGCAATGAAGGACTCAGGCTAAGTCCCTGCAGAGGATATTTCGTGCTGCACAAATTGTTGTATCTGTTGGTGAGAGAGTGGCTCCTGGGACAGTCAGCTCCCCCCATCTCTGCAAGAAATGGTAAGAGGGTGCAGCAGCCCATCAAATTCAGTTGTAGGGTCACAATGACTGCTCCTCCTGTCTGTTGTGAGCACAAAGACCAAGCCAAGGACTGGAGGAGTGGCTGGGAAAGGTGGTTTGTGAGGAACAGCCTTTAGTAATGACCAAAACTTGTGTGGCAGCCCCAGCTCGGGGCTCCCCACCTCCATCACTTTTAGCAGGAGTATGGAATTGAGATGGCATGTGGAGATCCCAATCCCTCCATTGGGACAGCACAGAAAGCTCCATTGATGAGTCTGGTTCTGTCCCTGGAGAGAAAATATATTGATTAGTAAAATGTAACTGAAGAAAAAGATTTTTCTACACAACGAATCAACGATACACAGTAAAAAGTATACTTCTTTTCCTCAAAGCAAGGGTAAATGACATTCAGGATATTTCCTGTCTTTCCCATGGCTGAGCTGGGGCAAAGTACTTTCATTCACAGAAGCAGTGTGAGACTGAGGCCAGTGCTGACAGAGGATCAGGGACAACAAACAGCAATTTCCAGTCCTCCCATGATACCTTGTGGCTCACGCTGCTGCACAGCTCGTTGAGCTGCAGCGTTAGGGTAGCTTCATCTTGCTGCCCAGTGAAGCCTCAAATGAAAAGTGGGGAGCTTCATGGCGCTTGCTTTGTTAGGTGGCACAGTGCCCATAAAGGAAGAATATGTGAGGAAAGGACAAACATGTACATGGAATTATAGGATCATTTAGGCTGGAAAAGATCCTTAAGGTCATCGAGTCCAACTGTTAACCCAGCACTGCCAAGTCCACCACTAAACCATGTCCCCAAGTGTCACATCTATACATCTTTTTAAATATCTCTGGGGATGGTGATGCCAGGACTTCCCTGAGTAGCCTATTTAAGTACTTGACAGACTATGGTAAAGAAAAGCTTCCTAATATCCAATCTAAACCACCCATGGCACAACTTGAGGCCATTTCCCTCTGTCTTATCCCTTGTTACTTGGTAAAAAAAGAGGCTGATCCTGCCTGGCCACACCCTCCTTTCAGGGAGCTGTATAGTGATGAGATCTCCCCAGAGCATCCTTTTCTCCAGGCTGAACAGCCCCAGCTCCCTCCACTGCCCCTCATAAATCTTGTGCTCCAGACCCTTCACCAGCTTTGTTGCCCTTCTCCGACCTGCTCCAGCACCTCAATGTCCTTTCTGAGCTGAGGGGACCAAAACTGGACACAGCACTCGAGGTGTGGCCTCCCCAGTGGCCAGCACAGAGGGACAATCACTGCCTTGGTCCTGCTGGCCAGACTATTGCTATCCATGATGCCATTTGGCTTCTTGGCCCTCCTTGCCCACCTGGGCACACACCAGTTCACGTTCAGCCCATGTCAGGCAGCACCCCCAGGGCTTTCCCTCTGGACAGCTTTCCAGGCACTCTGCCCCCAGCCCCGAGCACTGCAGGTCCTTGTTGGGACACAAGGGCGGCACTTGGCCTTATTGAACCTTGTACAATTGGTCTGTGTCCATGGATTCAGCCTGTCCAGATCCCTCTGCAGAGCCCTCCGAGCCTCGAGCAGATTGACATTCCCATCCAACGTGCTGTTGTCTGCAAAGATCATCAATAAAGGCATTGAACAGGACTGGGCCCAATCCTGATCCCTGGGGACACTGCCAGTGACCAAGTGGGTGCAGCACCACCACTCTCTGGCCCAGGCATCCCGACAGCCCTTGGCTCAGCTAAGAGTCCAAGCCGTGGGTTTCTGACTTTTCCAGGAGAATGCCCTGGAATGCCATTTTGACACCACTTCATCAGAGAGTGCAGTACAAGGCTGTTCTTGGTCAATAGAGCAATGGCAAATCTCTCGGTGTCCCGCAGGCCATTGTGCATTTTGAGCAATAGCTGCCTGGGGAGCAGGTTAATGCCAGGCACAGGCTCTGTTTGCTGTAACTCACGTGAATAGCTATGAACAGAAAGGCTGAACGTTGCGATGACAACACATCAATAAGCAAAGCCACTTTCTCCACCTTTTGACATGAATTACCTGTCTCGGATACTGCACTATAATCAGCACTTGCATCACCAGGAGGAAAATAAAGGCCAGTATGACCTTCTGGAGCAACAGGACCTGTTTTCCTGGGCTGATGAGAGAGTCATTAGTCTGAAAAGTTACTTGGACTGTCAGTAACCTGCTCACTGTGAGATGCAGTGCCTTGGCTGAGCCACACCTCTGTGTTTAATTTATCCCTTTTGCACAGGGTGAGTGCTTTAGGGACTGCTAGGGTAAATGTTTCTGCAGGCGTGATGGCTGGGCAGCCTGCAGCGCCACTAGGACAGCACAAGGAATCAAACATGGGCCCTTTGGGGTGGATCACTGGGGTACAGAGGGAGGGAACTGGGAGGAGCAGCTTTTCTGGGATTTCCAACAGCCCCCTTCACCAACCTGGCTGTGTGTGCCCCCTGGTCCTGAGGAAGGGAGCAGCTACAAAAGCAGTGGGACTGATTGTGCATTAGAGGGGCTCTCCTATCAACAGCAAAACAGACTGTTCTGTCTCCATTCACCTTCTAGGCAGATCAGGGCAGTCCTTAATGCTGGTCTTAGCTATTTCCCTCTTCATTTCACACATATTTCAAACAAACAGGGATGACAAAAGCATGCAATTTATTGCAACACACAATGCTGGTAATTTTGCAGGATCTGAGGCCAGCTGAACAGTATGCTGCTGACCTTAAATTGCTCATTCCCCTTTGCTGTTAAGTAAAAGAATAAATCAATGGTTAATTCCTTTCTTTCACTATACCTCCTCTCCCTCCTCCATTTTTAAAGCCAGACATCAGTCCTTTTTATTCAGTCATGACAATGCACATAGTGCAAAGAAAATCTTAGTACCCAACCAATATGTTTAGTTTCTTTTATAGTGTTAATTAGGTGTCCTTAGTGCCTTTCTGAGACAGGCATTATGCTAACCTCAGAAACTCAGATAATTGTCAAATGTATTTGTTTATTAAAATAGGTTTGTTTCCTTTATCTTAGGGGGACTTATCTTACAGGATGTAGCTTCTCCTCTAAAACCCAGACTAGCCAGGAGATTTCTGGATGCTGGGGTATGTTGTTTGCCAATGACTGCAGAATTAGCTGCTGCTATATCTTGTCTGAGCAATGTCTGCAGCTACAGCACAGCACAGATGCTTAAGGAGCTGGGAGAGATGTAAAACCATTTTAATCCTTTGTAGTTCTTACCTGAAGTTATTGAATGGCATGTTATTAGAACAAAATGGGGAAGGCTCTTTTTTAATACACACAAAATATGAACAAGGTGCTCCTGCTGCTGTTGAGCGTGTTGTTCAGTAAGTGCAACTTAATTTAGATTTGGAAGTACCTCAGAGCAAGTGGTTCCTCCTTTCATTTATACACATATATTTTCTGAATGGTTGAATCTGAATTGCAGTGCACCTTTGGCACTTCAAAGAAGTGAAATGGCACATAAGGAAAGGGACTGGATAACAGCAAAAAGCCACATCATACAAGTCTGAAGTTTCCCGTGAGCCAATGGATGCAATATCCTATGTGGATATGTGTAGGCATGTCTGTTTAGAAATGGGGTTTTTTACAGAATCATGACCACACTGAGCCTGGCAGCACCTGTGAAGTGGGAGCTGAAGTGTGCTTGTTTCCTTCCTTCCCTCTCCTGCCCAAGGCTGTTCTGTGTCCTGCCCGACTCGCTGTGAAAAGGACAAAAGGGGCACAGTCAGGCAGTCACTTTATCTGAGCTGTCCATATGGGAGCAGAATTAGGACTTCCTACCAGCACAGAAAACCATTCTAATAGCAAGAAATAAGCCACAGGAATTAAATTACAAATGTATATGCTGCCCTTAGGGGATATCAGTTTATATCACAGAGTATCTATTACCATTCCCTTTTGTGCTCCTGGGCAGGGGAGGCCACTTAAGCTGCTCTGTGGCAAATGAACTGTTAATATCTGAGGCACCCTCTGAGAGAAAGAGGCATGAGGCCACTGTGTCAATATATTGTACTGAGATGAAATACGAACTGCACCAAAAATAGGAAAAAAATCTGTTTAAGTGAAAAATCACATTTTGTAATTTTTTTTTTCTCGGTAGAAATTTAATAAAACAACTGGAAGACATCAGGAAATAAATTATTTTCTGACTAAGAAGAAAGGTTCTGGGCTTGTTCAGAAAAGCTGAATTTCACTCTCATCTCTCTTTCAGGTGAGCCATGTCACAGAGTGCAGCCATGATTTGGTTTCTCAACAGGTTGTATCCTTCAGGGCTAGTTAGGTTTTTGATTTCACTTGATATGTAAGTACCTGTGGTCTGAGCCTGTTATCTTGCAAGATGAACAATCAACAATAAAGATGAATAAAAAATATAACTATGTGCCAACAGACCAGTTTTGTGAAGCACAGAGCCACAAGTTCAGTTGTCCTTGATGGGCAGTTGGCTATGAATTATCACTGCTGATTAATCCAAGGCATGGCAGTGACAATGTTTTCTGTCACACAATCATGGAATGACTTGTCTTAGAAGGTACTTAAAGATCATCTGGTTCCAACACCCCTGCCATGGGCAGGGACACCTTTCCTTTGGCCAGGTTGCTCAAAGCACCACCCAGCCTGGCCTTGGACTTCCTGGGATAGGAAGTCCACAAGTTCTCTGGGCAAACTGTTCCAGGGCCTCACCACCCTCACAGGGAAGAATTTCTGCCTAATGTCTGTCGCTTCGTTCTCCTACACAGTCTTCTGCAGAAATTAATTTTACAGAATCAACATCCAGCATTTTATTTGTTTTAAATTTATCTGCCATGAAGTTGCCTTTCACTCCTCTCTTTAGAGGTTCCCCCCTCCTACTATGACACAGAGTGAGTAATAAGAAACCATTCAGTTTGTGCTGGTTTAAGACTTGTCATCCTGTGCTTTATGACTTAGACTCCGTCTTGCTAGGAAAAGAAGCCACTGGGAACAGAGACTTATTCTCTGTTCAGACTGACAGCGGGATAGACAGGTGTCAGCTCATGATGACATTTAAAGGTGGACGAGCCCCATGAGTGAGGGAGTTCAGTCTGGTGTAATCAGTGTCAACCCTGAAGAAGACTATTTTTGTCAACTTTATTTATTCCTTTGAGACATTGCTTTATAATAACAGGAAGACTGTAATTTAAATGGTTATGGGGCGTGGGTGGTTGAATTATTCATTCTCTATAGAAGGCAGACTCTCCATCGAAATCCAAAAGTGGCTGACCTGCAATATCCTCTCTCTTCCCTTCCCACCTGCTGTGCCCTGAAACATGGAAAGAATACTGTGGCTCCTTCAATTAATCTGCAGGGATGGAAAATTAGCACCTTTCCCTTTTATTTAAGGAAGATGCTTCACCCCTGAGACATTTGCAGAGACACCTTAATTGGTCATCTTTCTGAGCTTTCATTTTATTAAGAAACAATGAGCAGCATTTTGCAGCCAGCCTGCGTAAAAAATGCTGAAGTTTATTGTAACATGGGTCTCTAAACCACTGAATTAAAGACTTGTGTGGGCAATTTGCAAAGGCTTATACTATTTAAATGCAAATGTGCATACAGAGCTTTGTTCTGGATATCAGTCATTTGATACACCTTGGTTCTTGCCGCTGTCCTTAAATACATGAGATTCCATCTGAGATGCACATTCTTAAAAAAAACCAAAAAAACCCAACAAAACAACAAAAAAACGCAACAACAACAAAAACCACAACTGAAAAAAGCCAAGAACCAAAGCACCAACCTGCTCCCCAGCTTGTACCTCTAATGTCAATATTCCCTGTGTAGCATCTGTAAAAATGTGTTTCATCCAGGCTGGTCCCTCACCTTATCCAAATGGCTCTTAGGCCAGCAGCTGCTGCTGGAGCAGAGTGGCACAAATAGAGGAGTAGACTGTCCATGGCATGCCAAATGCATTTGCCACAGCAGCAGCCCCCTTTATTTCTCTGTCTCTTCCTCCAGAAATCTTGCATTTGTTTAAATATTAAAGCTGGACACATCTCAATGTATCCCCTGTGGAGTCTTTCATTGAAAATATCCAAAACCCAATAAAATCAGCAGGTCCTTCTGATGTTTGTAAAGTGGTTGCTCACTGAGGTGGCTGGGCTGGGAGTCCAATACCAGACTTCCATAAAGATATCTACAGAGTATTTCCAATAGTACTGATAATTATAATCTCCTTGCTGGATATTCCATTCTGCTCACTAGCATATCCTTTATTTAAAAAAAAAAAAAAAAAAAAAAAAAAAAAAAAAAAAAAAAAAAAAAAGGATATTTAGGAGGCTTTGTTTGCTTTATTTCTACCCTCAATGTAGCATCGATTTTCTTTGTGTCTTAGAGAAATCCCTTAACCAAAAAATACCCTAAGCTTACAGAAATCTATTCACTTCCTAGGCAAAAATGTTGATAGCTCTCTCTAAACCAGAATTGTTTCACCTGTACTGAGAAGGGAAAGTGGTTGCTGTGTCAACACAGTGAAAACTCAGCCATTCTAACATTTAGGTTTTTTTGCCTTAATAATGCTGCTCTACTTGCATCTCCCTATAAAAACAAATGGACGACAACAGACTTCCAGATATTTTTCATGATCACAGACCCAAGCACAGCTGGGAAGAACAGCAACTTCCAAGCCCTTTAGGATTAAGTTAACATGCAAAATAAGCTCATGTGCTTGGCTTTACAAAGCAAACCCTTTCCATGCTCTCAAATCAAGATCGGTGAAATACGAGGACAAATGCCCAGCTCCTGCAGAAGTATTTATACTTCCACTTAATTTTCACATCAGGCACCAGTGCTATTCATGAAGATTAAAAATGGGAGTTGGGAGACAATAGATGTTCTCAGCCAAATGAGTATTGTCTGTCAGAAAGAACAGACTCTTTCAGCAGCCACCACATTAACCATTGGCCTAAATCAGTTTTCCATTGAGTAGCAGGCACTTTTCCAATTTTCTAATACATACTATTGCCTTGGCAAGGAGTAAATGGGATCTTGTGCCAGGACACTTGTATCTAGAGCATACTTTGACTCCTTGCTGTGTTTGCAGAAATTCCAGGTACACATTATTAATCACAAAGCCTGTCCAATTCTTGAATTATTTAATACAATATTGGAGCCGTTTTAATTATTTAAAGCAATATGTGAAAGGTTCTCTGTGATATACATGCAGAGATTATTAAAAACCTTGCTAAACAGACTTAAATTGCCAGAACCTAATATCAGCTCCCCATGTTCCACAGCCCTAACTTGAGGAGGGAAAGAGACAAAATACTGCTGTCCAATAGCCTCCTGCTTTACCCAAAAATTTATTGCAACTGTTAGAAATAAATGAAATGGTTTTCATCTGTCTCATTGGAAACTGCTCAAAACATGACAGGCAAAAATGTCCAGCACATTGTAATTTGGTATTAATGGAGAATGGAAAAGCCAGGAGGTTTATCCTCCTGAACCTGTGAATCAGGCATAGGTATAACATGGGAAGAGATTGTCTTCCAAAGTGCCTTGATTTTTTTGTTTTGTTTTGTTTTGTTTTGGTTTGGTTTGGTTTGGTTTGGTTTGCTTTTTGAGACCAGGAATGAAAAAGCAACTTCTATAATGACTCTGGTAGTTCTTCAAGATCCATTAACAGTGAAAAACATTGCTTGGGTTTACTTGAGAAGTTCATTCAAGTCCTTAGTCACACCCAGAGCAAGTGGATCACAGCCAGATCAGTACAAAGGGTTCTCCAGGAAGCAAATAGCAGAGCTGGACATCAAAATGTGACTCAGAAGCAGTTCAACCCACATTTAAACAATAGTTTAGATCCAGATTTTTCAGCCATGGGCTTATTTTGGGTTATGGCTATACTTTCCCACTGAAATGGTCACCATGCTCACTGTAAAGATGGTCTGGGAGAAACATACTTAACCACAGAGAAGGGAGAAGTGGCAGCTGAGTAATTCTCACTGTCAAGAGAATCAGTTCCTGCATCCTTCCTCCTCCTCCTCTTCTTCCTCTTCCTCTCTTACATATCCACGTGCTAGGGAAGATGAGGACCAGCTCCTTAAAGGCCCTTGAGACAGATGCTGATGGAATTAGGACCCTGCAGAAGTGAGCGTGCCAGGTGACCCTAATCTGAGCTGCTGTCTCAGTTTGACAGTGCCTTCAGGCACATTAGCAGATACACTCTGCTTATTTTCTTGAAACTTTTCATCCCAGCCAAGCAGGTGAACTGAAATTTCCTACACAGCTTTTCCCTTCAGCTTAATACAGAGAAGCTGAGATTCTCGTCCGGTCACAGCATTGCAGGAGCTTCAGCTCTTTGTGCATGTGTGCCAATATATCCTTTAACCTGACCCAACAGGGACACGGACATTAAGGAGTCATTTTCAATATGAGTATTATTTTCCCTCTGTTTCTAAGTAATTTATCTCTGAAAAAAAAACCCAATCAGTTTTCCCTGAAAAGTACATAGCATTTTCCCATTGTTAACCTTAAAATACTGCAATTAAATGGTGAAGAAGGTCAAAAGAGGGATTACTGACACGTATTTTTTTAGCCAAGTAATCACAATGGAAGCATTCACCTTTCCACTCATTTTGAGATGGCCATGAACTTATTATATAGCCAACTTTAACACACCAGGATAATATATGGCAGTGAATGGTCTTAGTTTATCCATTCAGCTTGCCCTGTGAGTTTACAAGGGCTGAAAATCTATTTGCTTTTCACCTCATTTAGCCTTGATTTAAAGGTATGACAGAAATAAGTGGATGCCATACTTCAGTGTCTCTCTCCGTGGAGTAAAGTCTGCCATAAATTGTTGCTGATGTTTCTGCCCCAGTGTGGACGTGGGGGTGTGACCCCTGTGCATAAGGGACAAAGGCACATCACAGCTCTGTGCCTGACAACAAGGCAGGCACAAAACATTCAGCATTTTGCTGAATCCTTGTCTGGTGGTTTGATTATTGGAGACACAAGAGTCAGGCAGCCCCACTGCCCCTCCGTGCCGAGCGCTCCTGGGACTGTGGGAGGCATCAGGAGGCCCTGACTCAGCAAGAACTCGAATTTCTACACCTGTGAAAGGTATAGAGTTATTCTGGGAAAGACAAGCAATCAGGGGAAGCTCTTCTGCCTGGTGTTTCGTGCTTCCACTGGAGCGGAGAATGCCCAGTTTTGTTATTTCTTTTGTAATGTCATGTAGGGTAAGGTGCACTCTTTCCCTTCCTCCCACGACTCCCCAAGCTTTGCTGGCACTGTACCTGTGGATTTTGCCCTGTACGCTTTCTGGTCATTCATTCAGCACCACATTCTCTTTATTTCACGTACATCCAAAATTACCACATGAAAGTTGATCAGCCAGTGCCTTGTCTATACTGAAGGCAATGTAATCACACCTGGCTTCTATTTCATTCTTTCCTTTTTCAGTTTTGCCCATAATCTTTAATTTAAGCAATTCTAAAACCAGGTGACAAGTCCAGCTGTTGTCACTTTTTGTCTTGACTGGTGAAAAAGGCCTTTATGAATATGTTATTTTTGTTTCATGGCCATCCATTCTCATCACTTGATTCCTTTGAAATCAGTTCTGTGTTTGTAGAACTTAAGAGCTGTGTACTTGATCTCAACATCCTTACAAAAATTTTCAATCAGACATTTATGCTAATCCAAAGTCCACAATATCCACCATAAAATTGTTTTAAGGGTAATGTAGACTTTCAAAGGCAAAATATTTTTAGTTCGTATTTTCCTTAACTTCTGGATAATTTTAATTGTCTGCTTTTTTGAAGGAAATGTGTTTTTTTTTTAATGCAACATTATTTTTCCCACAGAGCATTCTTTGATGTACACAAAACCAATAATACAGAGATAACCATCTTGTGCCATTATCGTGGCTCTTCAAGAGTTCTTTGAATTATTTGTAGTGCTGTAAGGATTAGAAGACTCTCATTTTGTATATGAGAGTCTTTCATTTAATTCAGACAGAACTAGTTCTGTTTATTAAACACTTTCAATAGGATGGCACCATCACAAAGAAGCAAAAAGCTTCCCAGCTTTTATTGTAACTTCAAATTTTGTATCCTGCTGCAGTTCAGGGTGTGTTTTCTTTTGCAGCATGGCTTCCTTTGTTAAGTGAAATATTTAGGGTGAAATTCTGACATCTTATTCCCATTCTGCGATAACAACTTTCTTCCACTGAAATCAATAAGACTACTCAAAGGATGAAGAGTTACATAACATGTTAGAGGTGGATAGAATCTGATCCCTCAGAATTTAGCTGCATTTCCATTCCTTTTTCCTGTTCGTTTCCAAACTGTATTAGAACAGCCACAAATCACCGCTTCAGCCCATGTGAAAATGCTGCTGGTACCAGGAGAGCAGGATCCGAAACCAAACTATAGCCCTGTAAAGTGAAAGAAGGAAAACTAGAAAGGGAAATAATAACAGTAAAAAAAGTCAGTTTAGTTATCAAAAAACTGCAAAATCCAAATGAAGCAATTATTTTGTTGAAAAGCAAGGAAGCAAATTGCACAGTGACGTTAAAATGGAAAAAGATTGTTAGGGTGAGAAACCTGACAAAGTTATGGTGATTTGCAGCTATTACTTGATTGTTTATAAATAACAAAGGTATTTTCGGATAGATATATTAACAGGCCTATTTACCTGCCTAAGCTGAGGAACTGCTATTATGATTTTGTCCAAAGCAAATATGCTGAGAGGAGAGAGTACACACTGAACTCATAGATACTGGCAGTGCTGATATCCCTTTCTTTAGGATCTTTCTTTAACTTTTACAGCTTCTTTCTCTGCTCTTATGCCTGAATGATTTTCTCAAAAAAATCACAGCACTTCCTCTAGAAGGTGTTGTATCCTGAATCCAGTCAGCCTCACAGACCACATATCCCAGAGACCAGAAATCTACAGCAGAGCAACAGACTTCCCACAGGACAAGCTCAGTGAATGAGTTCACAGGCAATTGTAGGAATGTTCTGTCCTTCTGTTCTTTTCTCAGATGAGCTGGAAAGATGAAAAAAGTGGCTAAGAGACTGAAATAGAAAGAAGGTAGTGACAGCCCAGCCTGGGGAGCCAGGGATTCTGTCCACTTGAAGATTTGATGAAAGAGATAAGCCATGGCTCCCTTCATTTAAATTTATTTATTTATATTTTTATTATTATTTTAATGGGGACATGTCACATTATTAATGCAGTGGGAGAGAAAACTTGCAAACTCCAGCAGACAACTGGGTATAGGGTTGCATGGTCCTGTGCTTGATTTTGCAATATGGATGTGACAGATGGAAGAGCTACTGCAAGCCTGGTGTGTATTCCCTTGCTAGAGAGAACAGGAATGTTTGAAACATTCATAGGCACATTACATTTAGCCATCTCTCCCAACCTTAATCAGGCTGGGTTTCGTCTGCAGGAGGGGAATGGAGGAGTTCTGATCCCTTCTGACCAGGCTGATTGCCCTGATAAAGTCTTATTTCCCACTTACCTGCCTGTTCATCTCAATGGTCTCATCTTAATATCAGGATTTAGAAATTTGTTTTTTGGTTGTAAAGCCCCTGATACAGCTGTGATTGACAACTGTGTCTGTTAAGCCAGGTTACAATATAAATAAGTAATGCTGAGCTGTAAAATTGTGGCTGACACCAAGAAAGCTGATGAAATGGGAACGTTTTTGTCTTTAGGAATTAGCACAAGGAAGTTGGGGATGTGCATCAAGTTGATGTCGTTAGACTTCCACAAACAGCTTGAGTTCCATGTGGCAGGATCTTGGGGATTGTAATTAAGATCAATGACTTGTCATTTTAATGAATATGGATCCAAACCACACTGGGAAATTTGGCTTGTTTTGTCTCAGTGCTCCAGTTTCCTTTAGAGAAGGCAGGGAATGTAAAACTTCTTTTTCCAATTCTTTATTCCTTTTCCAGTGAGTGTGTTTGTTCAGCACCTCCATCAGGAATGACCTGGACTCAGACACAGAGTTTAGATGAAGTTGCAAAGAGAGTCATGATAACAGACTTACTTTTCAGTTTCTTGGCTATGTGGTGGTACAAATTTAATACAACCAAGCTGTGTTGTAAAAGTGGGGCTTCTGGTTTTGATCAGAATCCAGAAACACAGAGTTACGATAAGAAGTTAATAACAAAGAACAGACTAATTGTACTCTGGAAATGTTTTCACTAGCACTTGTTCAAATTCCAAGCAATGGTTTTGTCAGTACTTTCTTAACATGGACTAATTCATCCCTCCCTTTCTGGAAAATTCAGTTTATTGTGTCATTCAGCATAAGGCGACAGAAGTGTTTTCCATGATCTATGTAATAATCAGTGTTTTCCCCAGTTTATCTTACCTTTCACACAGCAAAGATGTGCATTCCCAAGGTGCCAGATGTTTACACCACCAAGTAGGTGAAATGTAGTAGAAAAGGATGTCATTTTGATGACTCTCTTTATAGCATATTCCTACCAGTGCTCATTTGAGAATCTGGGATGACAGTAGTAAATAATGCTTAGTACTCCTATAGCACAGTACATGTTCAAAATTAAATTTTAGTAGTAGTAGGTTTAGAGATCTCTGAAAAAGTGAACATGTACCAAAGGGAGAAAGTTAAACCTTGACTGTGATAAAACCGTGTCAAGCCAAGAAGTGTTCCCTGGGGAGAGACTCTTTCTCATATAGAAAAATAATAAAAAATGCTTCTGTGAGTAGGTAAAATTAGACTCCTAAATGGGCTCCAGGGAAATTATTGTGGGGGAAAAGGTAATTGTTTAATTTCTCACTACAGATCCAACTTAACTTCTAATTTGGGTAAATATTGAAATTCAAGAGAGACCTTGGAAAAAATGAATAGTTATTGTACTTATCTGTGAAAATTAAGATACTTGCAATCCAACCTGACATTACAGAGCTGTCGAGATACTATAAAGAAGCAGAGGACTTAATAGTTTTCTCTTCCTGATATTTCAGAGCAGACTGAGATTTCAGATTGCAGGTGCCTTGGTCTGAAGGCCATATTCATAAGAGCTCTAGCTTTGTAGTTTTGAGGAAATACAGTATTTGAATCAAAGTCATTGTACATCACTTAAAGTTCAAGGAAAAAAATTCATGCCATCAATATTTTGGTTGTTTACATGTGTTAATATTGTGCCACAGTAAAGACCATTTACTTGTGTCCCCTAACCTACTCCTCCTGGCATAAGATACCGGATGCCAGACAGAAAGCATTTCTCTCCACATCACAGAGAGAAAAGATCTGGTGTATGACCTACCAACATAGAGAAAAATAAGTTGTAAACCAGTGGAATTAAACACAACATGTTAAATATGCATTTTGGAACATAAGGGATGAAAAGATAAATATTAAAAGTCATCCCAATAATAGCAATACATAAAATATCTGATGATTCTCTGAGTATTTTTAGAAAGCAGTGCATTGCTGCGGTATGCAACTGAAATATCACCCAGTGAGACTTCAGCATAATTAAGCAATGATTAATCAATACTTAACTAAAGAAATTAAGCTCGGGAGAAACAATTAATTGAAGTTAAGTGAACTTTGACAGCTCATATTAAACTAAGGCTCTAATTAACAAAAGCACTGTGCATCCTCTAAATAGAGGGATGTTCAGGCTTCAGGTGCTAAGGATGGGGTGAGTGTTACTCTGCAGATTTCTCGATGAGGAGTCATTGATGGAGAGCTTCATTTCAAGGCTTTGAAAAGAGAAGGTGATTTTTCTTTGGGAGCCCATGATGCTGTTTGGTGACTTGACTCAAAGTTGTGGCAGTTCAGGGGGCTCTCTGGGGGAACAAATGCAGAGTGTCCTGGTAGGGTTTACAGCCTGGCCCCATGTCCTTCAGGCTCTTATAATTTAGGACTGAGCTGCAGGACAAGGTGGGGGGCACTGCTGTAATATCTGTGACATTGCCAAACTCCACAGAGCCAAGGGGTTTTGGCCTCTTGCATCACTGGGAGCGCCACAGCCCAATTTCCTGCAGGAGCTGTGGCTGTGCAGGAGCAGCTGTCCCCAAGGGCTGCAGCCCAGGGAAGGACTGGGACAGGGACATGGCGGAGGAACAGTCTGGGGGACCTGGGAGGGCCTGGCTGTGACAGAATCTTCTCTTTCTCCTGTCTCTCTCTTCTATGTCCTCGTGGTTTTATATCTCCCCTAAAGTAACTTTCACTTTTAGTGTTGATGAACGCCATCATCTACAGACCCAGCTGATAAACCTTTATTCATGTGAGCTTGTCTCAATATCTTTTCTACAAAGCTTTCACATGAAACCACAGAGTCAGGATACCTGATGTAATGCTTCTGAAAAGATTGATTCATTACCTGGAGAACAAGCCGGGTGGAAGGAAGGAGAAGAGCACAGGGAAGAGCTCTGACTTACCATTGCTGTCTCTGGGCTCTCAGGAGATGAAATGGCCACTGGTTCTGTTTCCAGTAGCCAAACCATGTCCAACAAGCCCAGGCTGAAGATGGGTAAGGGCCAGGAATGGTGGTTAGAGCCTAATCCCAGCCCTCCTGAGGGAACTATCCCTCTAGAGAGCACAGCCTTCCCTTGCTTGTTTTTACAGGCACTGGAGAGTGGCATGAGTCTGAGATGAAGGGGAAAAAAAAAGAGATGATTGGCTAGTGGCTTAATTGCTCTGTTAATTGCTTTGCCTCTGGTGCTCCCATCCCTGCAGAGAAAGTGCCTGAGGGTTATCTCAACTGTGTGAGCTCCCCTCAGTGATGAGCAATTATCTCCCAGGCAGAGACTACCAAACGTGGATGTCACAAGATAGCTCCATTCAAAGTGATGGATGGGCAGGAATGAAGACAAACTTCGTTCCCAGAACTCAAATTAGGAGCTGGCATATCCTCATCTGCGTGGATTTGGCCTGAGTTTGCAGCAGCGTGAATGTCAAGATGTAGCTCTCCAAAGGTTCAGGTCCTGAGCCCAACTCCACTGTTGGCGCCCATCTGAAAACCCTTGCTGGACATTTACACATCTGATTTTCCTTTTGTTGAGGCCTCCACGAGATTGCTGCAGCCATGGGAGTGTTCTGGGTGCTCTGCATGGAGGAGGCAGCATTTCTCTGCCTGCACTGAACAAACCTGGGCTAATCTGGTCCAGTGAGTCCCATGTTCCAGGGGATGGAGGAGCGTTTGGAGTCGGGGTACACAGGGCAGGTGGAGGTGAGGTAACCTTCTGCTGCTTTGAAGCCACAAAGCAGGAAGAGCAACCTGAGGACTTGCACTGGTTTTGCTCTTTGAGCAGCTGCACAGCAGCACCACAGAGCTCCAGGTGTGCCACAGTCCCCATTGCTGGGGGACCTGTGCTGTGGAAGAAGGAAGAGTACTGGGGAAAATGAAATAGGAAAGCCTTATAAATATGACTACCTGGCAAAAGATGCTGAGAATGTGGAAATTATAAGCGAGACTGAGATGAAGACAAGCTTTGAGATACCAAACCCCGTTACTGAATAACTGGAAAACAATGGTGTGGCCACTGAAGGTAATCCCCCTTTTGATTAAACAATACCCTCTGCTTGCAGACAGGTCCAAGGGTCAGAGCAGACCCTACCAACTTGGCAGAGGGTCCAAAAAGCAGTTTTTAGAGTTTAAAATATAACGCTGTATGGTAATGCAATGACTCTCATAGGCTGTATGTAAATGTTGTAGGATTTGTAGCTTGTTCTAGATTGGTTAGTGAAAATTAGAATATTCAGCACAGAAGATGATTTATTGTATTGTAAATGGCAACCACTGCATTATTCGATCCTTCTTTTTTTTTCCTCTACTCTTTCTCCCTCTCTTACTTCTCAGACCTGCTTCGAGCTGCGTCTGGCAGCTCCTAGCAGGTCTCCTACACCCACACCCTTTCACAATAAACCTCATGCTCTAAGACCTGACTTCAGCGATCTCTCGTCTCTGTCCCGACCGTCCGAAACAAAACCAAGACCAAATACCACAGAAGAGATTTACCCTGCAGAAAATTCCAAATCCGAATGGGACGGAGGAAGAAAGCAAAGCAAAATAAACCAAAATAAACCACACCCCCATAAATGTGAAGGTGAAGTGACCTGCCTGTGGCCATTCAGTGAGGAAATGGCAGGGTGAGGAAGCAGAGCCTGTGCTGTTCCATTAAAGCCTCTTCAATGAGAGTGCCTGACCTGCACTCGTGTGGGTGAGTGTTCCCAAACAGCTCCATAAATGTGCATTATTGCTGTGCTCCCGCCTGCCATATTTCCTCTTCTTTATTCACCGAGTGGTGGGAGCTGTCTCTGGCTCATCAATTAAACCCAAGAGTGATGATTTCCAAAGGTATTGCTACTTAGTGAAAGAAATTCATCCTTAGGCTAAAGGACAAAGCGCAAGGCCTAAGTGTTATTTAAATGGCTCATAAAACATGTGCTGGCTCTTTAGCCGGAATGAAAATCACCCTTAGCTAACATAGGAAATATCCTGCTTTCCTCTGCCTTCCCCAGTCTTTTCATGATGATGAATCTCTTTCCTCTTGCTCACCATTATTTCTGTAAATGAGAATATGCTGTAACATTGCTAAGGTTGGGCTAATTAAATCAGCTCTTTCTTATCTCATTGATCTGCATTTTAAAGCTGAGCTGATTAAGGATGGGAGACTATATTTGATTAGAAATATGTTTTTGCCAGTTAGTTACATCAAAGGGTAGATTACAGGAGAGCGGAGGATCTGAACTCACATGTCTACTGTTTCTCCTGGATGTTAAAAGGAAAGAGAAATAACATGAAATAAAAAGCAAACCCCAAGATGCATTTCTTACCCATATTTTTTCACAGCAAATGATGATACCTTTGTTTTATCTTCTGGAAAAAAATTAATAATACATAAGTGAAGTCGTGATAGAGAGAAAACATTTCCATAAGCTGTGGAATGCTATGGATGGTGCTTTACCAAACATCCAGCAGAAATATTCCTAAAACTGCAGTCCCTTCCTGGTTTTATGGTGGCATCAGCAGAGTCATTCAGCACCCAGGACCAAATGTTTCTCTGGACTGGCAGCCAGAGCAAAGCTTAGAGCAGGGCCCCTGGCTGATCCTCTGTCTGGGCAAACTGCATAACTCCTGGGCAGTTTTTGCTGTATTCCCAACCACCATGTCCATATATGTTATTAAAGATAATATTATGCGTGGTGTGCCTATGTGACAAAGTCCTTCGTTAAGGTCCTTCATTTATAAAAAATTTTTGATAGCTCCAAGGATGCCACATCCTCAGCTCTGAAGGGTCTTTCTCAGGGAAGGAGGAGTTAGGAAAAAGGATAGGAGGTAGAAGTATCATTTTTCTTCCTCTCTGAGTTTTCCAAGAAGACTCAGTGCTGTATTTAGCACCACAAGTTTGAAGATGGCAAGGAAACCAGCTGTCATGTGGCCTCCTGTATTGGGCCACCATGCAGCCATCAGAACAGCTCCTAATTTCCCGTCTGTAGGGCTGGGACTGACATAGTGACTTTATTCTTGTGTGCCACCGCTGAACCATAGTAGGAAATGCAGCAGAGCCTCTCGGACACAACATTCATCACTCGTCTCTGGGGTCAAGCAATCAGACCAGGAGTTAGAGACAGCAGAGACAATCCCATAGATCTGGCACGTTCATTTGGAAAGGCAGCACAGCTGCAACAAAGCACAGGCTAGGAGAAGAGAAATAGGAGTTTTACCCCTGGACTGATACTGTGCAGTACTATGCTTTGCTAGTGACATGTAAGAGGTAAGTAGGAAGGAACAGAAGATGAAAGAAAATTTTAATTTCTCTTTCTTAAGCAAAGAGTGCATAGTTAGTAATAAGACACAGACAACAACAGTTGTCTCTATATAGGGGCGACATTGTCCCTTTATCATGTGCCCCAGTGCACTTTTATGAATACCAAAACCAGCAGGAATGAGTTCCTCTCTCTAGCTGCACTCCTCTCCTCTGCCTTTTTGCTTGAAATGTTCATTTGAGGGGATTGCATGTAGGAACTCAAGCAAACTTCATGCTTTCTGCTCAAAAGCAGTAATAGATGAGGATGACAGCCTACTTGCCAGAAGATATTTATTAAAAAACATATCCCAGACCAAGACCTGTATGTCCAGAAACAGCTTTAGACTGAGTCCTTAAAACAGGATGAAAAGCCGTTGAAAACTGATCTGTACATAAATTTAACCACCAAACAAAAATACAGAGTGATCAGAACAGTCAGCTCATCTGGCATGGGATTTCTGAAATGTTTTATCTGTAGAGGAATAAAACTAACTTATCAATTCATGGTTTATTTTTAATTTGTGTCACAAGTAAGGTGGTGCAAAAGCTTATTTATTTATTATGAAGAAATACAGATATTTATCCTTAAATGAGAATTAAAGAAACTCTCTGCAAGAGATTAATCACAGCATGCCATGATGAGATTTAATAAGCATGAGATGCATGTAGGAATTATTTTTCTATTTTTGCAGTGGCTGTATTTGCTTGTATTACTGCTCAGAGAGATAATAGCAGCTCTAGTGGCATTAGAATTGAAATCCATGAAATTTCCCTTGAATTAAAAGAATCCTTTAAGGAACAGCAAGGATGAGGAAGGTGACTCCAAAGCTAGTCAGTCTCCTTCCAGAAGACCAATTGCTGCAAATGGTAGTTTAAGTTAGAAGGGACTGAATATGCTTAGTCCTTCAAAGAGTTGGACTTTGTGCATTTCATTGTAGTTTTATATTAGGCAATGGAATTTACAAGGAAAGTGGTCAGGATGCAGGTTTCAAAATTTACCCTGAAATGTGAATTTACTTGCTTCATGTACAGTGACCAAGACTGCATTTTTGGATAGCCATCCACCACTGGAGGTGCATAAATTTAAATATCTATTAAAATTCCAATTCATCTTTGAATACAGTTTCCAATCACCTTGTTATGTGCCAATTCCACACAAAATTTAATTGATGAGTAAATAATTATTCACTTCTATTAACTACATGACAGCAGAATTGATTGTCTTTAAAATCTCCACAAGTTTCTCTTTAACAGATGAATGCAGCAGCCCAAAGTGATGGCATCCATTAAACCCAAAGTAAAGGCTTTTTTAAGATATTCTGGTTTTATAGTTTTCCGAACAGGAGGTTAACTTCTAGGCTTAAGAAGGCCAGCTGTACCTTCTGAGCTAACGTTTCGTTTCAAAGATCTGTTTTAAGAACATTTATACTTTGATTCATTAGTTTCCTGCATGAGGCAATAAGAAGATGCCTGTTTAAGAGACACTGCAATGATAAAAATAATAATGTCTGAGTAATACTGGGGGTGGTGTTGCCAGCATGTATTGAGGAGGCATTTGAGTAAAACTGTGTTGCCAAGTTTGCAGGTTTTTTATTGGAGTGATTAATAGAAATAGTTGTTCTCCTGAATTCAAGGTTGTTATTCTGTCTGGGTTTACAAAGCCTGTTCTACAGGAGCTGTGTATACACATTTGTGTGTGTAAGTGAGGAGGCCACTGCCTGATTCCTGTTCTTAAATGACTGAGCACGGTGTGGCTTTTCTAAGGAGCTGTTTTTTTCCCATCTCATCTATAAGAAAACTCAAAAGTATATTCCTTCCATTTATTTGTTCATTTTAGAAAAACATCGTTTTAAAAATCTCAAGTATGAGAGAGGGAACACTGTCCTTCTGTGCGTAATATGGGATTCCTGCCCCAAGTCTCCTACGTCTCCCCTCTGTGTAGATAATACCCAGAAACAGTATGGGAGACTCTCAACAGATTGAGCCTTTTTCAGCCCAAAACTATGTACAAAATAAAGCTCAGCAGCAGCAATCTGTTTATTTGACAGCAGCTCACTTGCAGAAGCCCGGGATCGAGCAGAGCAGAATTTTCTCTCTCAGAGCCCTTCCTCAGCTCTTGGTTGTGCCGTGTCATGCAATCAAGAGCGGTGACTGTGTCTTTGGCACATCCATGTGCCCACCCATCTCTGTTTGCAGCAACTTTGACCTGGATGTATGCAATAATTTTCAGGAAGGAGATGTCATCTGAAAGCTTAGGAAATGGAGGCATTGCTTCCTTGGTTCCAAAAGTCTCACTGATCAATGTAAAAGGGAGCTAACTTGGGGAACTTGTAATCTTTGCCTTTGATAAGGCACTTAGGAGAGCTTTTTGTGTTTGTGTTAGCTGATTGAGCTGGTCTAAGAGACAGAAAGTCAAGAGTGGTGTTTCAGAGACTCTTCCAAGGCTACAGAATGAAGGAGCTATAGAATGTGGTAGCAAGCAAAGAAGAAACCATCATGCCTGTTCCCCTAATCTGAAACCCCTCCTGAATGCCCATCTCAGGGCCAATATCTGTAAGAAACAGCTGGTAATGGCAAAGGGTTATGGGAAACTAGAACTTGCAGTTAGATGCTTTAGCATATCTAATTATTACATTTATTTCAAAAGAGAAGGAATATTTAATATGTCTAAGTGAAGAAGGGGACGGTGTTTTCAGTTTGGCAGAGCTTCCTCAGAGGTTTGCATGAAGTCTAAAATTAATACTCATCTTTTTAAATGTATGTTCTCATTACTACCAACCCTACCCTAGCTGAAATATCACACATTTTACATTTGCTGGGATAATACACAGCACAACATTTTGTGGCTGCCTTAACAAGCATAGAAACTCATACTGCAAAGAAAAAAAACCCAAACAAACCTTGTCTGAACACCAGATAAAATAAGCAATAAATCCAGAGTGAAAACATTTAAATGGCAGGCGAAGCCCACTGTAAAAAAACTCTGTGGGAATAAAAGAAAAGTCTTTGAACTCTTGTGAGTGATAACAGTTTTAAAATCTTAATGCCAATACCCTGGCTAGTAGGGCAACAGCCTTGGAAAGCATAGGTCAGTGTTCCAGCTGTCTGACATCGTGTGTCCAGCCAATTCTTGGCCTTTATTTCCCCAGTGCTGTAAAGCTGATGAGGGACAGAAGCTGACTGAAGACTGTAGCGCCCAATTTTTCAAAGACCAAGTGTTATTTAATGTTCAGCTGGAAATCTGTATGTGGATTTAAGCCTGGGCCGATACTTTCATAATTACTCTGGCTTTTATGGTTCCCCAGAAAGAGGTCAATCCAAGGGTTGTGTAAGACTCCAAAGGCAATTAGAGTAGCTTTAGAGCAGATTTTGTTTATCATTGCAGTTATAACAAGTATTTTTTTGGTTTTTTTTTCCCAGCCAGTTGGGCTATCTAAAGTGTGACAAAGGATATTACCTAACAACAGCCAGAGGCCTTTGAGGGAGCAAAGACTGACTGATTAGGCTTAACTTGTCATTTTCTGATGAATTCTTTTGAACAAAAGGTAACTCAGGCATGTGGTTAATGATAGTTTTGAAGGACACAAATGGAAAATATGGCTAAAGTTAGAAGTTTATTACAGTTGTAGATTAAAAAATAGGAGATTAGAAATCAGCTGGAAGAGTAAGTAGAGGATGCTTTAAAAATAATGCAAATGTTGTAAAATAAGCCACAGTTGCTTTGCTTTTTATAAGGCATCTTTATATGTGCTGTTATGAAAAATCCTGCTTCAGCTTGTTTAGGAAGTAGTAAAATCAGGTGTGAAATGAGTTTTCTAGTCTATGAAAATCTGAGGTTCCAACAATTGACCTTTAGTAAGACAAAATTAGCAAAGCAGAAAATTTCGAACAAAAAATACAAGGGAAAAAGCCATACAAAAATAGAATTTCCATCTGACTTAGGAAGTTTTGGTTACAAATACCAGCTTTATTTTTAGGAGAAGGACTGGGACTCCCCAGATCAGAGCAATTACTTCTACTATACTCTTCAAGGGAACCTGAATGTTGCCATCACAGGCTTTTGCTTTTGACTAATTGTAATTTCCCAATGAAAGACAGTTTTGGCTGTTGCCTGTGTTGAGGCTGAGGGTGGCAGGGGCTGTGAGTGATGGTGACACTCAGTCCCCACCATAACCCCCATGAGGATGCTGCCAGAAGGTCATATAAATTAACTAACATCTGATCACATAGGGATGGCAGGTGAGATCAATTCAAAGCAGGTTAAATATCCCACAGGGAAACCGAAATGATCATAAGCGTTGGAGAAGCAGCAGTGGGATGAAGTTCAACAGTTCAAAATGCAAACTCACCTGTTTTTGGCCAATAAGGAATTCTGCAATGGCTGGGGACATGATGGGAGAAAGAGGACATAGATGTGGCAGATGATCACAGGAAAATTATGAGTCAAACATAAGCCTGTATTGTGTCAGGGAAGATATTTTCATTGGGGAAGAGTGAAGAATTTAATGGCCCAGCACTAGACTCCCTGAAAACTCACCTGGAATACTGACTGCCATGCTAGTTAAACTTCTGCAAGACTAATGCACTCAGATTGGGTGAGATTCAGTGAAAAACTATTAGTTATGATAAGAAAAGCCATAAAGAATCAGACTAAAGGTCTTTGCAGTGCAATAGAGTGTTTCTGATGGTGACCAACAGTAAAAAACAAAATAAAAAAGAGTTTAAGGCAGTATAAGCATGAGTAATAATCTACCAAAACACTGTCAGTCTACAGCAAATTCCAATTTAAAGGCTTCTTGAGCAAGAGGCATTATTTTGCTTTTACTTTCTTCCAACAAGTGTTTCCTCTGCCAGGTTTCCACCCATGCCTTCTACTCCCTTTGCTTGCAGCTTGCTCTCAGCATGTCTGCAGCAGCAGGGATTTCTGCAGACACAAGATGTGGGAGAAACATCAGCTTTTGCTTCTTTGGAAACCGATCCTTTTCAATTCCTTTAATGTCACTAATTCTTATTTTTAAGAAGACAATGAGCAATCATTTCTTGTTCATTGCTTTCTCCCTAACAGCGATCTGGGAAATGGAAGCGCCTGTCTTACACCAAGACAGCTTGGCTTGTTAATTTTAACACAATTAAGGATGAGGGAACACGACTGTGATCTATAAATGGGCACTGGGCTACATAGCAGTGAAGAGCAAGAGCAGTTTCAGCTGAAGAAAAATTTTGTTCAAAGAACAAAAGAATATTGAGAATGAATAAATTTAAGTTGAAAAGTAGAAGAAAGGTTTTAGCCATGAAGAAAGTGAAAGTCTGGGACAGTCTACTGGTCATGGGTTGACTTTGACTGAGCTATGTTTGTAAAAATAAATCTGTTAATTCAGAAGAAAACACCCTCACTTCTTCCTAGGAGCCTAGGAGATCAGTTGCACCAGGCATGTTAAATTTTCACAAATGGAAATGGCTTGGTTAGCATCAATTCAGGTTGCCTTTGAGTCTCTTGTCTGAATAGTTGTGACCCATTTACAGGAGGATCAAGCATGGCCTTCTGCCCATGTCTGCAGAGGTACTTGAATGAATGACCCAGATGCTTTAATCACTCAGACATCTCCCTTCTTGGAGGGGATGGAGAGAATCCTGAGTGATTTAAAGATAGAGCATACACTTAATTAATGAAAAATGTCATATATCACAATGGCAGAGGAGCCCACCTGATGAGTTGGGAAGGCTTTTCCCATTTTCTGCCCTATTTCTGGGAAATGAAAAGTAGTTTTAAGAACCTGCTCAGCTCTTGTCACTGCAGGACCATAACACTACACCTCCCTCCGTAATGTTTTATCCCCTCCAAAAACTCCTCTGATGGAGTTTTGTTCCAACACTTCCCCCAGAGGACTTTGCTCTCCTGTCTAATAAATTTCACAGTTAAGAAGCTTTCTCTGATGCTTTGTCACTCACAGCCACATAAGAATGGATAAAGAGCTGCCTTCAGACGTCAGAGATGAAGAGTACTTATGTGCATGGGAACAGTCCCAAAAGGAGTGAGATGAAGGACTACTGCAAATATCAGCAGTGTGGTTACCTTTGCTCACCTTATATAGCAGGGATCTAGCAGGAAATGCAAAGGTGTGAATTTCAGCACTTGTGAAAATGCCAGATTTACAGCCTTAAATAGCAAAGTCTTCTGCCTCTCCACAAAAACAAATATAGCAGGATGTCCACTGTGAGAATTTTCTCACAAGTAGGCGTCACCCCAAGGGTGAGAAATGGTAAATAGGCACCCAAGGTGGGGAAGAAGTGGTCTTTCGTCCTGTGAGGGACAGAAATTGAAGCAGGGTCACCAGTTTATTGCACTATTGACCTTTGACACTGATCAAATCAAGACACTTGGTTGTTATGGATATGGGTTCATTTTAACACAGCAACGGAAGATTTCTTTTCCAATGACCAGTCACCGAAATCACCCTGTCACTTGCCAGTGGATTTAAAAACAATGTCATGGAAGGTGATTTGGGCTGAGATGTCATCTATAAAATATTTATTATAATGAGATATATGGGTTTCAGTCACTTAGTGCATCCTGCAGTAGCTGCTAGATGGGTTAAAGACCAAATTACTCAATCCTAATGTCATACACAGCTCTTGCACAGTATTTTTATTGCTAATTACTTGGTGGCATTATATTCACATAAAATAAGACCAATATGGACATGGCTGTTTGGGCAGCCAGGCTGGACCTTTTCTGTGTAGCTCTTTACCTTGTCAGTGGAGGTGAATCACTAGTTGAAGCAAGATCCAATCTGAAGCTGGTGTGTTTAATTACCCTTGAAAAATGGAAAGGTCAAAATAGGACAGGAATGACAAAGTCAATTGAGCATCTGGACAGAGTCCAAGCTTCAGTCATCACTGTCATCTCCTTGTTTCTTCTTTTGGAGGAGTCTACATTAAGTGTAGTTATAAGAAGATATTTACACTCCATTCTCTAGTTCTTTCTCTCTTTTTCTCCTTTTTCCCCCACTCCTTTCCTTCTACCCCTGTTCATGCTTTCCTCCTCCCTCTCCTTCTTCTCCCTCCTCCCCTCTCTTGCTATCATCTTTCTTATATGTGAAAACTTAGAATTCCCTTCCCCTTCCCCTTCCCCTTCCCCTTCCCCTTCCCCTTCCCCTTCCCCTTCCCCTTCCCCTTCCCCTTCCCCTTCCCCTTCCCCTTCCCCTTCCCCTTCCCCTTCCCCTTCCCCTTCCCCTTCCCCTTCCCCTTCCCCTTCCCCTTCCCCTTCCCCTTCCCCTTCCCCTTCCCCTTCCCCTTCCCCTTCCCCTTCCCCTTCCCCTTCCCCTTCCCCTTCCCTTCCCTTCCCTTCCCTTCCCTTCCCTTCCCTTCCCTTCCCTTCCCTTCCCTTCCCTTCCCTTCCCATCCATGGATACACACACACGTAGGAGCTGTACATCAAAACACTCTGCATATGCGCATCTGGCGCATAAATATGCAGACAGAGAGGCACATTGATAGAATCAATTAAAAGCTCTCTCTGCAGCACTCAAGTTTTGCTGATCGTTAATCACAGATGTCTGATATCTTTTTATCTCGAGTCAAAGATTCTCTGTCTCCTTTATAGCAATCAATACACCGGGGTTGTCTCACAAAGTCCGCGGATTTTTATTTCAAAGATCTGACAGGACAATAACCAGATGACTCTGACCCATGTGAGAGGCTTTGGGTGACGCATGTGTAAGGCTGCTTGTATTATATCTATAATTCATTTGCAGCTCGGTCTCTTGGGGGAGCAGGGGGAATCATGGCAGCTGTTTAACAACCCACAGTTACAACTGAAAGCAAAGGGAGCCACAATTCAGCCGAAACATTATGTAGAGATTGTGCTCACTGGGCCAGGGAACCTGAACTAACATGTCTATTTTTGTGAGGAGTGTTGGGGGATTTTTAATGACTGTAAGATCCTTGATTTTACGGCTCAGAAATATAATAGCCATAATAACATACTGTAGTGATAGTATTCTTACAACTACAAAGTTTTAAGAATGTGTGAAAGGAAAAGTCACTGTAGAGAAGTAATACCATGTTTTAGACCAACAGAGACACCTGGAAAAAAGCAGATGAGTTTCTGTGCACATAGTCCTTTCTACAATTCTCAGGCAGAGAAAATAGATAAACTAGGTAGGGCAAGGTGTAACTTGGAGCAACTGAGAGTAACTGCTCTCAGTTTAACAGTATCACAATTAATTGTTTCAGACAAAGGGGCCGATGAAAGAGAGGCCCCATGGGACAGGGAGGGATGGACTATTGCTGCCCCAGTAACCATGTGGGCAGCAGGATGAGGTACACTTCGAAAATGGCAGCGCTGAACCATATCTAGCACATCACAGCATCATGGAATGGTTTAGTTGGAAGGGACCTTGAAGATTGTTCCAACCCCTCTGACATGGGCAGGGATACCTTCCACTAGACCAGGTTGTTTCAACCCCATCCAGCCTGGCCTTGAGCACTTCAAGGGATAGGGCAGCCACAGCTTCACTGGGCAGAGTCAATGGGCATAGCTGATCCTGCTCTGACTGTAAGGTAAACTACTTTGGCACTTATGGTGATTTAAACTTCTGTGTTTCACCTTTTTGTTGGTCTGGTTCTGCACACAGCTTGAGGAGTGTAGCTGATGCACCAAAATCCATTGAAAACCTGCAAAGCAGATTAAATTCTTCTATTCAAAGAGGGAGAAAATGAAACATTTAAGCTCAGCCCTCCTAACAGCCAAGAAGATATGGGAAAGAACAGGGAGCAACACAGACCACGTTTCTTAGCAGCTGCAGAAGTACCACAAGCTCACAGATCTTGGATGCTGTATTTGTGGGGTTTTTTTACCTCAAAGAGGAAATAGTAAAACTAAAAAGCATGACAGGTGTAAACTAAATAATGAAGTAGCTTTCACAGGGGAAGAGATGACCCAAGCTGTCAATCACCATCTTGGGAAAAAGGTGTTTGGGGAGGTGGTGAGAGAGAAGATAAATAGGATGGGGTGGGCTTGATGGACCTCTGACCTTGGGCACCAGGGTGGTTTGGATGGTCTTAATGACTACACTGAGCGCTGCTCTACCCTGGATACTTTCTGGTTCACAACCATAAACTCCAGAGCAGAATCAAGGCTCCTCTGTTTCTGGTACTTGTGTGAGCTCTGCCTTGATTCCTTAACGAGTTTTCCACCTGCTTTTGATTAACTCCAGGGAAACCAATGGCTCTCTGCCAGCTTTTGTCAACAACATGTGCAAGGACAATGTTTGCAAGACAAAACAACTGGTGTTAAGATTTCTCTGTAAAGAAGAAGTGGTTGCTTTATTAAAAGGTCGGTTCTGCATCTAAGAGGTTAATAAGTATTCACTGAGACTCATCAATGTCAAGACTAAAACTAAACAGGAAAATGGCAATCTCTTTTTCTTTTGTAAAGGAACTTGTTGAAATAACTGCCTAAGTCTGCCCTCTGTTTACTAAAACGGCTTCGGAAATCTCTAAATCCATTTATCCTGAGGATTATCATCATCTGGTTTCCAGACAACATTCTCATTTCCTCCAGTGAGGTTTTCTGATACCTTAGGCCATTAGCTGTGGTATTGATCTTTCCTTAATACGTGAGAATTCCTACAGCAAAGGCAGCTCTGCATCTAAAAAACCCCAAGCCAAACCTGTTTTTATCTGAATAGCCAGAACAGCATTATGTTAGAAACAAAATTTAACATTCTGTAGCTTTTGTTTATAATAAATGTATCAGGGCAGGCTCTAAAGACATCCTTCACAGAACAGACTGAGCCTGTTATCAGCCACTTGGGGAAATTCTGTTCCAGAAACAAAAGCCTGTGACATGCCAGTCCTTCAGCTCCTAGTCCTATGGCTCAGCCCTGGGGAAAGAGATAACGGGCAGTGCTCAGGAGCGCAGCCTCTGAGATTTTACCTGGCTCTTCCTACCCCAAAATCCACCCCCCTGACAAATCCTGTGCATCAGTGCACAGAAAAGTAGTAACCAAGACTCTTATTACTCATCCTAAATCATCTGACAGGGATTGTCGGGATGGTGTCTCTGTAACAGAATTGAAGAAACCTTAAGCAAAAGTCTGATAAAATAAACCACCTCACCTTTACTTATCTTTTCCTGATTTACAGGCCTGTTTCCCCCTTTGTCTCCCATTTATTAGGCAATGTTGGAATCCCATAGTTGCTCCTCTATTTAAGCATGGGAAGAGGGAGATGAAGGCAGCTGGGCAAGGAGGTGAGAGCATTTGAGCCATTGGTGGCTTGGACAGGTGGCAATCTATTGCTACTTCTGAGCTAATGTGAGCTTGTTGAAAACCTCAAGTTTCTAAGAAAAAAGTTTTCTTGGTACCTGTAATCTGTGAGGCAGAGAACAAAGAGCTAAATTCATCCACCTTAACTGGTAGGGCAAATTTGTTTTCCCACTAGTTCAGCCCAAATCTGTGTATAGACAAGACTTGTGTCCCCCACCTCCAGTACCATGACCTTCAGCAAGTCTCTCTCTGTTGAATACATGAGTCACACAGCCCTATACAGAGTTCATGGGAGGAGAGAGGTTCCCCCAAGTACTGCAAAAAAAGATTGACTAAAAATGCTTGTCATGGAATAGGAAAAAGATTGCTAGAATTTGCTTCTTGCCACTTTTGGACTTCTTTTAGTGCTTGAAGCATAATTTTCAGCAGTTACAGAGAAGTGTGATTTAAAATTTCTTCATCAGAAGAACCCTTCAATGTATGAAAGTCTTCATTAACACCTAGGAACAGTCATTATGGTCAAAAAATTCAAATTTGGGTGCCTTAAGTAAGAATAAGGATATACTTTATCAATTTTTCAGTATGTCTGAGCACCTGCAGATAACATTTAAGACGAGTTAATTACAGGATCCTAAATATGGATTAAAGGATTAGTTTTAGACATTAAATTGTGAAAAGTTTAGCTTATGTAACTTACCAGGGCCACATGGAAAGTTGTTGGATTTAGATGTAGAATCACAAATCTTCTTAAACAGGAGGAAGGATGCAGCAAAGGATCCAGGTTTGTCTTCCTTTTTGCCACAAACTACTTCTTCCCAAAACCCAACAGGGAATTAAAAACCATAGGACTTAGGGTTCTTTTTCTGAAGTTTCTTTCTTATTTGTTTTAGCAGTTAGGAGTGTTCCTGCAGTATAACAAAACAAAACTCCAACAAACCAACAAATCCCCAAACAAAACAGTCATTTTAGGCCATAGACAGATGCTCAGTGTGCAGCAACCTCTGCCAGCTGATGATATTATCGTGTTCAGCTGCTATTTAGCAGCTCTGAATTTGTATCTCTTTCCCTTTTCCCTTTCTGCAAGCATTCCAGCTCTTCTGGCAAAATGAGTCCTGCGAACACTCCCTAACTCAGACAGTAAAAGTAGGTGATTAGAGTTATTTCAGCTAGTTGTGGTTGAAGAGCATAGATATAACACTGCTGAAATGGGGGTGGAGAACAAGTAATTTTTGGCTACAAACAGTAACAGCTTCGACATAAAGAAGAGAAAATTTGGAAAAGGACACTACTTTTACAAGCTGAACATACTGAGTTCAACCTCACAGCCCTCAAACTAATTACCCTGAGATAAAACAAGTGGATTTTAGCTTTTCTTTAAATAGTGAAGATAATCTGGTAGTGATTTAACAGTAAATGTCACAGCAAACAGATCAGGACTAGAGCTCAACCAAACAAGCAATGTTCTTTCCCGTGCAGGGTTTTTAAACAAATACCTCTGCTTTTCTTTATTAAAAGTTCCTGCCTTGCCTCTTCTTCTCCCAAATCGTGCCAACAAAAACTCTGCATTTCCAGAAGTGTATCTAGTTATATGCAATATCAGCCAGGGTCAAAGATCTTCCTTTGCTGTTATTTCGAGCCCGGCTGCCAAACAGGAGCTGCACAAAATGTCAGAGTGCTCGTGGCCTGTGAGGGCTGTGCTCGAGCAGCACTTCAAAGAGGCAGCTCAGGGGGAAATTCGTTCTCAGCTCACTGTGGGGGCCCCTGTGATTCACAGAGCCCCCGCTGGCGCTGGTGACAGCGACGTGGCCAGAGCTGTGCGCGGCTCTGTGTGGGGAATAAGGCTCTGAGATTTCGCACAAATTAAGCCTTCCTACTTCAAGCAAAGTTTGAACACCTGTTGGAAATCAAAACAGCTCCTATCCCCCCCAATTATGCAAATTATACAATGAGGAGTGGAGAGTGTGGTCTGCAAGGTGTTCCCCATCATCCTTCTCTGCTGCTGACATATAGTGATCTGTGAAAATGTTATAAAAAAACCCCACAAAGTTCTCCTTATAGCAGCCTGGATCAAACATCTTTAAACTAGTACAGTGAAAATCAGAAGACATGGGGTAGAACCATGTTCCTTTTGAAATGTATGATTCCATTAAGATAAAATATTTATAGAAATTAGATCAGCTAATGAGGATTTCATTTTGGAGAGAACTCATAAAATGCCGGTCATATCAGGGCATATTTCTCTCTCTTTTTGGAAAAATATTTCTGAAAGGAAAAGTTTATGAGACAAAGAAAAGTGAATTAACATAATTTATGACACATTATAAATATGTTGAATACAAAATGTTGATTTTCTGTCTCAAATAGAGTTTTTGTATCACCCCAAAACAAGATATTTTGGGGGAGGAAAAGGAAAAGTTACTTTCAGTGATAATATCTACCTTATTTTGTATCAATCTGAAATAACTTTTATTAATGAATTTCCTCACAGAGGAGAAATATTCCCATAACACAGCCCTCTGTTACATGGACACGGGCAGCAGTGCTGTGCCAGGTGCAAAGGAAGGGTTATTTCTGGTGTAAAAATTCTGCATTTCCTTTGGTGCTCCTCTGTGATTAGGGACCCAGAGCGATGAGAGGAGGCGACTTATCTTGAAAAGCTGATGAGGTTATCACTGCCAGTTCACTTCCCCCTTCCTCCCTCCCCAGTCTGCCCTACTTTACCCTCATCCCACTCACCAATACCTAAACTACTTTTCAAACAGCACCAGGACCACAGGGCAGAATTTTAAGGAAAGCAGAGTTGGCGGTGAGTTTCCATGAAATGTAATGCTGATGGCTGCAGTGATGAGGAGCCTAATGGATGAGCAGCTCAGATGTCTTGCTGTGAAGGGCAAAGGGGATGCCAGAGGCAGGACTTTGTCTGTTGGCATCTTAATTGCCAGGTTTCAGAACTGCACATAAAAATGCAAACCCTCATGCTGCCCCTGGCAGCGTCTTGGAGTTGGTCTGATTCACACCAGCCCAGAACACAGTGAGGAAGAGCTTTGAAGAGCGGGGGGTGATGGTCTTGTAAGGAGCAGGACAAAAATTAGGAACAAGATCTATGAATTAACTGTAAATTTCAATAGCTACAGTAGGAAAGATGAGGCAATAAAAGCAAGTGGCAGCTAAGGAGTTGACTGTGGATCCCAAATGGCATAAGTCCACTCCATTAGGAGCAGATTAGGGCTGAAGTCTGCTTAGACAGCCAGAGAGGCAATGTAGAGAATGGCACTGAGGACAATGAATGCAAATTCCCATCTTTTTTAGTGACTTTACACTGCCAACATGTCCATCACAAACTTCTCCACACATGGGTTTTCCTGACTATGAAATAGGGAGCAACACTGAGCCGAGTGTGGCTGCAGCCTTACAACCAGACCTGAGGCAGGACCTTGCACACATCAGGGCATGGGGCTGCAGTGGGATTTAGAGTGGGGTTTGGAGTAGCACAGTTTTTCAAAATCCAGCACTGGAAGGCAACGCCAGCTTGTAGACTGTAGCTTGCTTGAGGTCCTCAACTCGAAAATGTTACTTGACTATTTTTTTAGCTTCCAGGAGCTGCAAAATACAAACAAACAAGCAAGCAA
The DNA here is from genome assembly GCA_036630365.1 of Acanthiza pusilla. Taxonomy (NCBI): domain Eukaryota; kingdom Metazoa; phylum Chordata; class Aves; order Passeriformes; family Acanthizidae; genus Acanthiza; species Acanthiza pusilla. Next base: position 91,497,988 of record JAXCHO010000034.1, read on the forward strand.
GCAAGCAAACAAACAAACAAACAAAAAGGGATTTCTGCAGCTATACCAGATGAAAGACTAGGTGAGCTTTTGGAAGCAGGAGTTGTCCTGAGAGGTTATGCATTCTCCATCCCTGGAGATTTTTAAGGCTTGACTCAATAAAGCCCCAAACGACCTCCCCTGATTCCATAGCTGACCCTGCTTTGGGTAGGAAGCTGGGTTACAGAGCTCCTGAGGTCCTTTCTAGGCTGAATTATCTTATGATCCTCTTTTTATTTTCTCGTACCAATTAAAGCGAAACAGTACCAAATTATGAGCAAGAGAATTTATGCAATTACTTACTGGTCCCTTGGTATTGCTAATGAGCGCAGAAACATAAAAGATCCCGCAGCCCCCAGAGGACCTTGGAGATGGATCTGAGGAGAGGATGGCTTATATGCAGGGCATGATTCTTGAGGGGTTTAGCAGCATCAGTCCCCGCTCAGTGCACAGTCAAAGACCCAAAGCTTTCTGCTGTGCTTTTCACACCCTTCTGCATTGTAACTTTTGCTGTGAGATGCAGTAAAGTCTTCCTTTCTACCTCCCTGTCAATATTTATTGTGCATGTGTAATTTGAATATTTTAAGATAATGAAATAAAATTCCTGTCTGCATTCATCAAATTCGATATATCTGCAGCATAAAATCTGAATGCAGAACAACTTAAAACTACCAGAGGAGACAGTGAAATAGATGAACCTCTGTGTAATTGAATGAGCAACTTCTTAGTCATAGCAGTGATGCCACTGGGGAAAAGGGATTGTGGCCTCCCAGGTGCCTCAGAGAAACCCTTTTCTGGCAATTACACAGCTTCAAGGTTGCCAAACGCCAAAGATTCATCAGCAAACAATCTTTGTTTTCATACTAGTGCATCGAACGTGTGAGGCACTTGTGGAAAGTGTCATTTTAAGGGATGTGTCCTTTTAAAGGAGCAGTTTTATAAGTAAAGATCATTTTAGACTTAAGGATTAGAAATGGCCTGCTAGGCTCGAGCTGCAGCAAGTGACTTATGGTTACTGCCTGGAAAATGCAGTTCACCTGAAAATTATTATCTTAGGATTGCTTAAGTATCACTGGCTAATGTGAACAGTCTTGATTAAGGCAGTTTTAGGAGGTGCATTGCAGGATATAGAGATTTAAAGAAAAACAGTATTTTCCCAGAGCTGTCCACATATTTTGCACTATCTATCAGACCCTCCTCCTCCCTCCAATATTATTTTGATACAGATGAATTCATTTACATAAATTATATGATACTCAGATACTGAGTGGGGAGACAGAGTGTGAGAAAGAAAAGAGGGGAAGTGTCTCAGGAAATTCCTCTGGGACCACTGGGGAGGCTACCAGGAGGGAGTTGAAAATTGGGACAATTTAAATTAGTCATTGGCAACTGAGAAAGTAGAACAATACCCGAGACACATAGAGAAATGTGGAAGGAAAGAAAAAGAAATCTCTGAGTACGGATACAAAGATGTTCCTGGGCCCACATTAGCAGAGAATTCTCAAGTCCATAAGAGCTCAAAGCTCATAGCAAATTTAAAGGGAAAGAGAAACAAGAGTGAAAGTTGTATTATTTTCTGGTAATAGCCAAAACAGGGAAAGGTATCTCACCTACCACAGCTCAGAATAATTGAATTCCTGTGGGGATGAAGGGAACCATTTAAAACTATTCAGTTTGATTGCAGATGTCAACATCCCCAGTGAATTTGTAGTCTTGAGGCTGGAATCTTACTTGTGCTCTACAGAAGTGGGAGAGAAGCCAAACACATCAGTGTCACATTGAAACCAGGGCCCTGGGGAAGCAATCCCTCCCAGGAAACTCCCACTGGATGCTGTACTGTGAATCATGTGTGATTTATACTTGTGCTTTGATTACAGCTACTTGGGAATTATTTTTAGCTTTCCATTCAGAAATTAAAATTCATCAGAAATGCCTTTTGGGTTTGTTTTTTTTTTTTTTTTTCCTGGTCCCCTAGAACTTAGATGCTTGAGTGGAGCAGATCCTCAGGTAATATTTCTGAGAAAAACCAGAGAAACATAGAAAAGTGCAGAAGAACCAAGACAGTAATGACACCAGCTGGAAATTAAGTTTAGAGATTGATCTCAGTCCAGCACTGTAAGCAGGCACATGAAAATCTGAACCAAGATCCCTCCTACACACAATTTGGCCTGTTGGTTATTCTGGTTAATGCAATATTTTTTTGTGAGTGTCTCTGAGGGCAGCTGACTGATTTTCATCATGTCAGAAAGGGCTCTGAAAAACTTGCAGTGTTGTACCCACCACTTTTGTGGAGAGCCTCTCCTCTCCGTTTCTCAGCTGGAATCTTTTGATTTGCTTGTGTCTGGTTTTGCTCAGGGTTTGACTTCAAACAATGGCACACATCCTTCCAAAAATAAAAATAATTTAAAAAATTAGGAAAAAAAAAAAAAAGAAAAAGAAAAAAAAAAAGAAGGAGGTACTTGGGTAGTCTAAGTCAACACAGACTCAGTAATTCAAGGATTTATAGTTTCTCCCTTCAGCAATTCCTTTCCAAACACACAAGAGGACATGAAAATTACAAAGTGCCTACAGTCTCTTCCTTGTATTCAGAACCCTCTAGCAAGGCTCCACATTTGCATTTTTTATCCCTTTCTGTCTGTTGGCTGATTGTGGTTGTAAAAGAGAAGACTGAGGGCTTGTGTTTGACTTCTAACTTCACCTCTGCAGTGTGCAATCAGAAATGTTTTTCAGGCAGAAAGAACACGGGTAAAGTCTCATGTTTGCCTTTTGTTCCACATGAAAGAACAGCACACATCCTGTTGTTCATCAGCCAAGGTTATTCCTCTTGGCTGTCTGCTTGCTTCTCCCATTACTTGCGCCTTAAACTCTACCTTATTCACTTTCCTGGAGTTTAATGTGCCCCTAGTTTCTTTCCCTGCTTAACCCAGGATTGCCAAAGTTGAAGATGAGGAGATTTAGTGGTGGGCATGGTGCTTTCCAGTTACCCTGGCTCCTGGCACCCTCTGTCTTATCTGATTTTGGAATAGCAGGAATGTCACATTTCACACACATACCCTTAGTTTGGACCATGAGATATGCAGGGGTTATACAAGTATTAAAATTAACATTCTGACACAGAAGGTGAGACCAAGACTTAAAAGTGGAGTCAGCAACTGTGCTCTTGGCAATGCCATCCTCCCGAGCCCACGCTGGTTTGGCACTGCAGGAGGGCACCATGAGAACTTTATTTCAGAAAGGAGTATGGTTTTGAAGTCCAGGTTTGTTCCAAGTCAGAATGACACTCAACAAAAATATTGATAAGTTCCATGAATGAAAAGTTCAGGGAGAAATGAAATTTTTTTTTTCAGAAGACAACATCTTAGTTTAGACTTTCCATTTTTAATGCACTGTAATTTTTTTCTTTTTGTCAGGACTGAGCACAGAATAGGAAATGAAAATCCCTTGTTTTCAAATGTCAGAAATGGGACAGACTGACACTACTGTCACACCTCTCCCCTTCTACACCTCCTCAACCCTTCTCAGATCATCCACAAGAAATTTTGGCAAAAATAGATGAGATTTTCCATATGTGAAGTAAGCGACAAAAGCACCCACGCCAGGTTCTGATGAAATCCACTGTCATCCCAATCTGACATGACATTGCCAAGCAAGGTGATTGATCTGTAGGGTCTATCTTACAGTGACAACTACAAAGTTGTGAGGTCTGGCTACCAACCAGAAAATGTACTGGTAGACATAAAGCAGTGTGTCAGCAAGTCCTAAAGTTCTGCTTAGACCTGACAGCCTGTTATCAACTAAATCTTCATATCATTGCTGCTTTGCTTCACAGGGATAGTGTCGGGGTGTGTCTGTGCTGGAGTTTGATGCTGGAGAAAGTGCATGGGCAGAACCACCAGAGCAGCAATTGTGCTGATGGAATGAGTTGCTGTTCCACGGCCAAGTGTCAGTTGGGAAAACGGCACAGTTCTGCACTGCAGAGGTCAGAGTTTGAATATCTGAAGGTTCAAAGCCTTTATTTTCTATTACTTTATATGTCCACAAGCACTCTTTAATGCAAAGCATTATCAAAGAGTGCAACAGCTCTCTGTGTGCTTGGTCTTGACACAGGACTGGCCTTTTTCCATCAGGGTCTGTCAGAAGTGAGGTTGTGGAGAGTATGGGCAGCCAGCCCATCTGTTGCATCCTGGAAGTGTCAGCCTCTAGTGCAAATGCCCAAGACTGCCATACTTATTCTTGGTTTTTCCTGGATGGAAGTCTGTGCAAACACAGTTTGGGTGCCCTGTAAACACATATGGAGCAAAAGCTGGCCCCTTGAGGAAGCATTTGTCACTCTAGGCACACCCTGTAGGGTTGCTCAGCACATACTCTGAGTTTATCCTCACCCTGCTCTGTGTCTACCCAGACAGCAGCACCTTACCTGGCAGGGTGACCATACAGAGCCCTGCAGATGTCCTTCAGTCAGCTCACGGTCAGCTGGGCTGTGGAGGTGACTTCCATCAGCCAAAGTGAAGGAAACACAAACAGGGGTGGCGCATGAGGAGCAGTGCAGAGAGACAAGAGCACGGGAGGGCTGAAGCTCATGAGCTGTGGTACAACAAACCAGTGGGTTCCCTTTTTTTAGTTCTCCTCTGAGACCTCGAGTACTGCATCTTTGCTGCTATCTCCTATTCCTGTGATTGTTTGCCTATCCCATCCTCTTCTCCCAGATTCCTTCTCCCTCCCATCTTACTGTCCCTTCATGTGTGCCTTTGCTTGTCCCTTCCTACACCTATTGTGCCTCCTGTCCCTATCTTTCCTGGGCTGGAAACCAGGCAGCACATCTGATTTCTGCCAGATAACTCCATCCACAAGAGCTTTGGGCACTTTAGACCCAGGGATGAGTTGCAAGGCCACCTTGAGGTCAGTGTCTCATTGAGCTGTCTCTCGGTAAGGTGTTGGCCTTGCTTGTTGGAAACACTGTTCTGCAGCGTTATATTTGAGTTAGACTGTCTGTGAGAGGCAATCTGTGTCCCTCTCTGTTGAGGGAATCATTTTGGGAATGGACTGTCTCCCTGTCTAGTTCAAGCCCATCTTGCTGTCCCAGACTCCTTGCTGAGGTCAGCAGCTCTTTGCCAGTGGGAACCGTTTCGTCATGGACATTTTGGGACACAGTGGTTGAGAAGAAAGGTCTGGGGATCTGCTCCACTTGTGAAGGTCCTGGAAGATGGACTTGTCTTCCAAAGGAGGAAGTCTCATCTTACACAAAGCTGTTCTCAAAGCTTTTCAGTGTGGGTTTTCCCCATTGAATTATAAAAGGAACCAGGGACATATCTGCCACTGAACTGTCATTGCCACTTGCTGCACTGAGCTGCCAAAACATGGACTTTCTCCACACTTTCATCCATGCAACCCTTGCTTTTCTCCCTTGCTTTCATGGATTTGCAGGTTGATATACATTTCTCTGAATTATGTTTCAAGAGGCATTGCTTAACAATTGCAAGGACATCTATTTTCCAGGGGAAATAGTAGAACTGCCCCAAGTGTTTGCTGTGACCTTTTGGCTTCTGACAAATCTGACAGTCATCTGTCTAGAGGGTAAATTGCTTCAGCATCTTTTTCATTTTTTGTTCAAAAGTAACTTTTTGAAAGTATTTCTGCATTGTCTGTGAACATTTACATCCTCAGTGCTAGTTGATGGAATTTCCAGAACTTCCTCTATACTTCCTTAATAAGAAAAGAAAAATTAAAATGGAAAATGTGACTTTTTAAACTTTTTAAAGCGTATTGATCACTCCCAGGGAGTTTGGTTTGGTTCTTTGATGCTGGAGGGCAAAGCTCAGTTTCTACACGTATAATCAGATAAATGAGGATAAATCAGTTTGCCAAATGGAGATTGGTGTGAGCTTCAGTGAAAAAACACACATGAAGGCCATGGAGCCAAACCACAATAGTTCATGGGACAACTTCACTAGAGGTTTTGCATTAGTTGGGGCACAGGAAAAGAAAATTGAGATTATGGAATTCTTCTGACTTCCAGAAAATCACAGTAAGATGCCAGGAGAAAAACTTCAGCCCAATTGCAAAAGAGCTGTGTCTCATACAATTTTTTTCCTGTGTTTTTCTCCCAAGCAACTGTTACTGTGATGTACTAACATGATTGCTGCATTCAGTGTGACTCCAGCTCCAGCAGCTTCTTGTGTGAGTAAGCATGAGTAGGAGCAATGTTTAATTTCTCTGTGACCATACAACATTTAACAACCTTCTAGCACACTGAGCAGGAAGAGTGAGCCGTACTCGGTGTTGTGAAGTGTTTTGGTGCAGGCTGCTGTGCTGCACAGGTAGGTTGATAGTGTACAACCTTTCTAAGAATTTAGCTGTTGAATTTAAAATAGACACCCGTTAGAAATAGCAGGCAGGCACTGTAATGTCAGACTCTCATCATTTCTAGCACCTGTTGTTAATTGAATGGTAAAAGTTACTTTAAGAGTCCTAGCAGCCACTGAAGCCTCTCCCTCCTTCTCCATCCATCCATTCCTCACCCCCTGCTCCTTCATTTGCAATGCAAAGAAGAAAGTGTTTGGTGACATGAGAGCAGGTATGAAGGTAGGGTGGGACTGGCAGCTCTCAGCAGTGAAGCACCTCCATCAGTAGGGAATACAGGAGAGTGGGGACAGCAGGAAAGGGAAAGATGAAGTGATCCTATTTATAAATGTATTCCCCCACTCCCTGTCTGTACTATGCAGATATCTCAGCAGCGCAGATGGATCTGCATACTGATGAAGACATGGGGCATCTATGAAAAATGCTAGATCTGGCTGAGCTCCCTGCAGGCACAGGGTCTGCTTTCTCCTCTATTAGAGCCCAGCACAATTGCATTTTTCAAAGCTTGGACATGCACGCCAGGGTTTGGTGCTTCTTTGTGACTTTTCTTCTGCCTAAGAGCAAAGCCCAGTTTCCACTTCAGCAATCACATAAAAGAGTGCAAAGCGATTGAAAAGGGACTGAACCTACAAGCAAGAGGTAACTTCAAATCAGCTCATCAGTAGGCAACGTGAATAGAGGAAAATGAGTATCACTACAAAAAGGCCATGTAAATCACCAGCCAGGATGCCTGGAGAAAGGCAGCTCTGTCAAATATAAGAGATCAGCTTGCTGAGGTGCCTGGAGGGTTGTAGAGAAAAATCTGGGCAATTCCTCAAAGCCAAGGCTTTGTGCTACACCAGTGCAGAGAGGAGCAGCGTGGTTACTGTGGTTTCTTTCACAGTGTCTGCATCTGACAGTGCCATATGAATATCACTGAAGTGGCACAGTACCCCGTGGAGGCAGGTATGAGAAATCACATCTTTGTGTTACAGACATCAAAGAATCCAGACGGTCAAGTGCTTTTGGTTCCAAGGCACCAAACAACGCTTTCTCCAGAGCCAGCGGGAGGTGTGGGTGTCAGCTTCCCCCAACACCAGGCACTCAGTAACTGGCCCGAGATCACACCACAAACCAGTGACAGATCTGTTCAGAGCTCAGGACTTGTGACTCTCAGACCACCTGCTCTTCCTGTGAGATAATCCTACCCTATAGTCTTGTGCCAAAGTATTCGGAGAAGGAAAATGACCGGGAAGAGCAAGGTCTGTGCCACTTGAAGTTTTGAGGGATTGGGATGATAAATATTAGCATCTGAAAACCCCTCTAAGGTCCTTATTTAATATACTAGCACAGATGGAGTGATCTCCTAGAGGCCAGGGCAACTATGATCCTTGATGAGCTCCTTGGACATTAAAGCTTCCCTTAATTCTTTCTTATCCATGACAGACTTAGCGCCCTTTCCAAAATGGGTCTTATGCCAGCTCCTGGTAAAAAAAATTGCTGTGCTGCAAGAAACATTGTCACAGCTGACTGCAGTAAGCCAGACAGAAGCCAAAGACCTGAAGACTCAGAAATCTCTTAGGAGATCTTCCTGGAAAGGAGGAAAAGCTGCACCACAAGCAGAAGCCCTGGGTCAGCCTGGCTCTGCAGCTGTCAGGGCTGCAAAGCTGCTTTCAATCTCCACGTGAGGAGGGACCCCTGCCAGAGCAGGGGAGCCCAGGGACTCTTCTTTCCATTCCTGATGCTGGCTTGCTCCAAGCCACCCTTTCGGAGCAGACACATGGCTAACACAGGAGCATTCCTGCCTTGAGCAGCGCCCAGGAACCGCAAGAGCAAACCTACCTTTGTAGAGAGAGCCTCTTGAAATAACATCCAGGGAGATCTCGAGAAAGGTTTTGATCTTTCCTTCCTGGCATGGACCAGACATTGCTGCCAGTACAGACTGTTCAGCCCTATCAGCATGATAGATGCTCCTGCAAGGAACACAATTTTAGCTGTTTTAGTACATATCTGCCATCACCATCTGCTATTTGTTGGCATGAATGTGTACTATAAGGAAACTAGGTTCAAGGGTAAAAAAAAAGGTCTCACCAACATTTTAAAAGTTTTAAATTCATTCAAAGCTTTGGATTTTGTTTTGTTTTAAATGTCAGATATGCTCACACAAAGCACAGTATGTCTTCTGTTCTTGTGTTCTTATGATGTCTTTTTTCTTTCTTTTTTTGAGCATTGCTATTGCTAGAGATCTTCAGACAAGGGTTCTGTCCTTACAACGAGCACTAGGAACTCAATTAACTTGGTAGGATAGTCCTAGCAAGGAGTAGGAGACCTTCTGAAGACAAGCAGGAGATTTTTCAGATGTGCTTGAAAGAGTCTCACCATATTCTTGACCAGGACTTTAGTCTTTTTTCTTTTGTCATTGGGGTTTTCTGCCCAGTTAACCCAAGGCAGCTAAAGAGGGCCCTGAACAGAAAACCATTCACAGGAATATGAGGGACATCAAATAGACTCATCCCTCCCTGAAAGTAATAACTCAGAAGTTTTGTGTGCAGTATTAGTGAGCAGTGTTTGTAGAGTGCTTTGAAGTTAGAAACCACTATATAAATGCTAAGTATTATTAACTACATGAATAAGTCATCTTCAGAGAAATATAACACTGCTGAAGATGGGAGAGACGTCTCTTCCTTTCTTAATGATAACCAACCCCCAAAGTTATTCATAAAAATTACTTTTAAAAATAGATCAAATGATTTCCCCATCCCGTGATAATCCCTCTGATTGCCCTCATGTTTCAGTTCACTGTATCATCTTAGAGATCAAAGGATGTGTCTGAGCCTGGCAAACCAATCCCACAAAGAAGAAAACATTCTGCTGTAGATAAACAAAATACAATTTCCAGATAACATCATGGTGCTGATCAAAATAGCTGCTTTTCCAATTAGATTTCAAAGAATTCTTAATTGTTATTGATTTAATCTGGAGATGTGCAGATTTTTCCACTTAGGAACCTGTTTCATAGGGAGCTTATTACCCTGGGGATTTCAGTTACAGACAGGTTTTAGTAAGCAGCACCAGCCTGGCTGTCAGGCAGGTGACAATAAAAAGGGAATCTGTCCAGATACAGGAGACAGTGCTATTTGTGCTTCTGTTTCCTGCAGTAATTTAGAGCATGCAGCCTTATCCATTCTGAAATGGCAGCAGGCCTCACATCTGCATAAAGGCACTTGCCTTTAAGCTGTAATAGGCAGAGATCTTAAATAAAAACTACCTTATCTATCTACCTAGGCATCACCTCTGTGTTCCCTTCTGTTTTTATTCTTATTAATTCAAAGCATGGGTGTCTGCCCTGAAACTTCTTTCTGTTCCCACATCATATGCTCATTTTCAGCATATATATACATTTATTTCTTTATTTTTTAAAAATTATTTATTTTTGCATTTTGCTGTGCAGAAAAATAAATAAATAAATAAATAGAGGACTCTATAATGTCTGCTGGGCTGCCATTTCAAAGTCAGGCGAAGCAGCAGGGTGTGGGAAGAAGGGAGGCAAATTGGGGCTGCTGCTCCACAGACAGGTGACATTTCGGAGCAGAACAACAGGAGATGGCTTCCTGTCAAGCAGCAATAAGAGGAGGAAGAATGAAAAATAGCCCCCCCCCCCCAAAAGAAAATTGTTCTGTCCCAGGCAAATGACGGTGGAAGGATTTGGCAAAGTGACAGTGGGGGACTTAATGCCATCAGGTAGGTACGACAGTGTCAGGAAGAGTGACTCAGGAAAGGTGAGTCAGAGCCAGCTGCCAGGGGGAAAATAAGTGCCTGAGCCATGAGCAGGATATGTCACTTGGTGCCTTCTTGCAGGGCAGCTGTGCCAGTCTGACCTCCAAGCCCAGCTCCCTGTGCACACCATGTCCTGCATGGATGGGATGTGCTGCTGGGTGGGGACTCTGCTCTCAGGAGGAGCAGAGAGGGCTTGGGGAGAATCACCAGCAGACCAGAATAAAATGTTAAGTTTGGTGCTATCAGGGGAAAAAATGGAGAAGGGCTTGAAGAAGTCTGGAAAGCAATGAATGTTGTGGAGAGTGATGAGAAATGAACTTTCCTGTTTTTTTAAAACCTTGAGCTGGGCTCAGAACACCAGGATTGCTCTCCAGCTGGATTTACTGCCACCAGGCACCATGGGGGCAAGGAACTGATCAGTTCATCCTAAGCCAAAAGACTGAAAGGGATAAAAGTCTTCTCCATCAGGACAAAAGCCAGCCTTTAACTTTTTGAGTTATTTCCTGTGATGCTGCATTTCTAGGATGCACACAGGAAAACGTGCCTGGATATCTATACAAACCATCTACACTCTAAAATAGTACAAAAGGTGGATTTTGTATATGGACTTACATGAAAATCTTGGAGGAAGGGAGAGTCCCATTTTTCAAAGAGGCTGAAGGCACTAGAAACCCTCAGGAGGTCTTTCGATTTTGGAATTTAATTTCCCAGAGGCTCTGAGAAGCATCAGAATGTTTGGATGCCTGTGAGCAGGATCTATTTGTTCCAGATTCTAGACATTCAGGCTGATTTTTCTCACAAAAAATAAATGGCTATGAACTAATTCCCAGCTCTGACTTCCAAGCAAGTTCTTCTAACCACAGCAAGCTTTTTCTCAAAAAAAAAAAGGGTTTCTAAAAGTCTGGGTAAACATCAGCTTCTTGATGATGTAGAAAATAACTGACTTTGTAGGCAGCCAAGCCAAAATCACATCTGTTAATGTCAGTGTTACATTAAGGTTAAATTTAGCCTAATCTCAAAACAATTTTTTTTTTCTCCATTGTCCTACACACTAACGGTGTTTTTTTAAATAAAAGACATTGTAAAGGACATTTCCATGAGATAATAACATTAGGGGGCAGTCCTCAGCTAGCAGCCAGTCCTATGAGTTCATTGAACAGCTGTGTTTATATGGGGCTGTTTGCAAAATTTATGTTTGAGTTTGTTTTAACCTTACTTTATTGCTACTGGAGAAACAATAGATCTTTTCCATTACAAGTCATCGAGTGCCACATTAAAATACAGCAGGAGGGGTGAAACTTTCCGTGCCCTTTCTTCCCATAAATCTCTGGTTATATATATATGTATATTTTTCTTATAAACAGAAAAGCCCTGCATGGTCTGTGACGCTGCCTTCTCAATGAGCTGCCAGAACTGTATTGCATCCATCCAGGTTCTTATTTTGCTTTTTCCCTGGGACTGCATGCGTGAACTTTTCACAGAAGATGTGATGTCCTGTTTCTCAGTTCCCTGGGCAGGTCAGGCACATCATGACCCATTCATAGCAGGCAAACAAAATCCATACACATTTCAGTAGGGTGGGCACCTTAGGCCTCCCCTGTATCCCCTCAGTGGGTAGGTAGATCAAAGAAAATATTTCAAGCATCTCCTTCCTCATCTGGTCTTTATCTCACCCCAATCCACCCTTTGTTTATAAATTCTTATTTCTGCCTTCTTGCAAGGGAACATCACCTCCTCCTCTACCTTTTGTTTTTCTGCCCCACTCCTGAGTCCACTGCAGAAACCATAGGAGGAGAGCCTTTTGTGACTTTTCCCCATCTGTTTTGGAAGCTTAACACCTCTCCCTTCTGAGACAGATCTGCACTCCAGCTCTTCCAAATTCTCCCACTTATCCAAGCCTTTTTTCCTTGGCCACCTTATTCTTGCCAGAGATATCTGTTGCAGCAGCAATGTTGCTGAGCTCCCCTCAACCCCAGGCCACCAAGAGCCATCACAGCAGTGCCTCAGCATCCCCAGCACTGTCCCTGTGGAATGCCTAGATTTCAGGCTCCATGTGCATCCTCCCCTGAGAATCCCAGGAGTCCCAGCACCGTTCAGATGCCCTGGACTGCTGTCAGCAGCTTCATGGTACTACACATCATCTCCTGGATCCATGCCCTCCTAAGAAATACAGCCATTCTTGGCATCATCTCCTACAGGCTGAATGCCAATGTATTACACTTTCAGTCCTGCCTCTGTGTCATCCTTGCTTCTCCATGGCCCTGTCCTGCATCTCTGGAAAACAATAATCTTCATGGATGCTCTCCATGTGCCCTTTCTTTGGATCCTGCTGGTTTCCCTCATTGCCACTATCCCAAACTGAGATTCCTTGGTTCTACTGGCCTCTTTGATATCCCTTGAGCCAGTTTACAAAATATTGCTGATGAAAAAGGGGAGAAGAAGCCCAAAGAAATAGACTGTTTTCCCTCACTTCCTGGTAAGACAGCATGTTGTCTCCATGATCCCATTTGTATCCGTTTATATTTGCCAGTCCATTTACACACGTGGGCAGGAATTTTCATTTACAAACAGAGAAACAGAGGCCAAAAAGCTGGCTCGCTTTACCAAATGTCCAAAGCAGGCGTGGAAATAGGAGCAATTCTCCAAACACCCTGCCTGGTCCATCAACATTCTGTCTTGGAGCTGGCCACTTTAATGAGTAGCTGTGCAGATTTGCAGCCACTGATGCCAAATATTTCCACACACAGAGTGCAATCAGGCTCCATCTGCCACGAGAGGTCAGAGAGTCAGGTGCCAGAGATGGATTTTAGATACAATTCTGAATAAAGCAGCTGGCCCCAAACCAGCTGTGGTTACGCTAAGGTTGCCTCAAGCCTCTGGATGTGAACAGAGCAGCAATGGGCTGAGGAAGAGCCATCCTCACCCTCCTCAAGCATCACTTTCTGCAGCTATTTAGTGCCGTGGGAAGGACACCAGGCATGATGGACTGAAGCTGGGAGCCTTTACAGCAAATTCTGTCTCCCAAATGCTTCCTCAGCTCGTTGCATCTCTGTGACCACGGCAGGTACATTGATCTAGCTGACAGACTAAGGTCCTATAGCTCAGTTTTATATAGATGAACTGTAATTTTAGTAATAGGATGTTTAAATAATATTGTGTCACTTTTACATTTCACCTCCCTTTCCCCTGAATGAAAGTGCCTGTCTCCTTTTGACAGGTGGACATTTTTTTTCCTCTTCCTTTTCTCCACAAAGACTTTGCCTGAAGGACGTCAGGAGTCATAATAATGGTTGATGCTTTCATGAGATCCTTACAGATTATGGCTAAATGGAATGGTGCTGTAATGTGATTGCCTTCCCACTCTTACTCCTGCTGTGCCATGTAATGGCATGGCAGGGCTCTCTGCTGGGATTAAAGCCAGTCAGACTGAAAATTGACTTGCCTTGGGGGCCATCAAGAAAATTTAAGTGGCTACTTCAAGATTCTGCCTGCCAGTGAGCCATATCTCCAGCGGATTAGCAAAATGAATGAAATGTGGAGACAGTGAGGCAGTAGAAACAGTGCCATCAGGTCTACATGCTCTCTCTTCCCTTCTTTCTGATTTTACTCTAAACAATTATTCTAGCTCCTTGTGATTTCTCTCTGTGTTCTGCCTCATCCATGAAATGGGAAGGGAGCTCAAAACAGAACAAAAAGCTGTGACCTTACCCTTGCCTGGGCTTTAGGTAGGATGAGGACAGGGAGGAGGGGAAGGGGACTTGCCCTTCTCTTTCATTCATTTTTCCTGGGGATAGAGGCCCTCCTAGAGAGAATTCAGAACATATAAACTTGTTTTCTGCTTGGAGTAATCCTCAAGGGTAATTCCTCCTGCAAGGCTGAGCAGGGTGGTAGAAAGGAAAGGCTGTCCCCCATTGCTCTTGTGCTCAGGCTCCTCTCTGCTGTCACAGCCGCAGGGAGCATCTGCTCCCTCCCTCACAGCTGGGACGGGGGCTGTGTTCCCTTTGCACTGTAACCTCCTGCTTGTCATGAAAAAGTCTCAGCTGTCTGGGTCGGAAAGGTTGTCTGGCTCTACAAGCATCCGTTTGAGGTGAAGGAGCATTGTAGCAGATATTCACCAGTCCTCCTGTAGAGGGAAAAATATCAGTGCCTGAGGAGGGTTCACATCTACCCCCGTGTCACCCAGTGCCCTTCAATAGCTCCAGCTCTGCTTGAATTCTTTGGCTTTTCAGATTGTGTCAATGGGATTTAAGCATGTTTAGCTGCTCCCGTGAATAGAAATGTTTTCCCATCTCAGCCCCCAAGAATGCTGAGTTAGGAATAGAGTGTTCTTAGCCTCTTTAGAGAAAGGCATTCATGAAATGTGACTTTGAATACCACAGTGACACCACCACTTTCCTTGGCAGCACAGCCGTGCCTTTTTTTCAGCTGTTTTCTCTAATATTCTGTCTAAAAATTTCCCTGATGCAGCTGAAGTTTAATTACTTCTTTCTCTATCATTGCTGACTAATGATAATAATTGCTTCCTGTCCTCTGGTGCAACATTCTTTTCTCTATCTGCAGATAGTTATTGTGTCTCCCCTTGGTATTATTTCCTCTGCTTGGAAATTGCCCACAAGCACAGTCTCATTTCTTGTCTAGCTGCTAAATAAAACCCAGAAATATAGCAGTGAGAGTGGATCTGGGGGGTGGCAGGGGACAGGCAGGTGGGATGACCCAGGAAACTGGCACTGGCAGAGAGTTTTGCTCTGCAGGATATCTCTTTGACAGCTTTTCAACAGCTGACACAAAAGGAACTGATGGTCTCAGCTCAGGTGCTAATGGTCTAAATTCTACATTACAGGCACTGGAAGTTATTACAGGTGGTTTTATAACAGAAGTCCAGGCCTGAGTGGCCATAGAGATTGACACACGATTTTTCCTCTAGAAAAATTGTCTCTTTCCAGAGAAGGAAGGAAGGACACACTGGTTCCATTTTCAGAGGTGCAAAGCCAAGGGATGCAGTGAGTTGCCTGAGGTCATGGAGTCAGGAGGAAGAAATACATGATTCCCACGTCCCAGGCAGCATCCCTATATCATGTTAAGTATTCTCAATTTCCTTCAGCATAACAAAACTCCAATTATCTTCAGAAGTGTAGGATGACAACTCCAAGGCTTAGAGAAGACTGTTCACATGATTAAAGCATATGGTTTTAAGCATTTTGCTAGCTTCAGGTCTTCTTCTTTTTTTTTTTTTTTTTCCCCCCCCCCAGATAAATTTGCAGTCAAAATGGGCATCCAAAGAGAAACCCAGCCAATGAGTTACCCTTCTGTCACTGAAAAAACTGCACACTCTGTTTTCCCCATTTCATTATTATGAACCAAATTTTTCTCAAGTTTAAAGGGTTTTTTTTTCCTTTTCAGGAAAAAAAGAAAAATAATTACATCTCCGTGGGAAGAAAGAGACAAGATTTGTTATCTGTTAGTAGAGTGTTTGGGACTTCTTGAAAATATTTGTAAATAGGTCTTCCTTTAGCTGGCAAGGCTGACTATAAACAGAACTCCTCAAAGATTCTTTCAAACATAGTGTCTTATTTTCATGTAGGAGAAGCACCTGACATTTAAATGTCTCTCAAGCAGAGTTCTCCATTCTGGTGACTTCTATAGAAATAGCTTCCAAATCCTATCTCCACACAACAAAGGCCTTTGGAAAAGAAGTGTGAAAACTGGCGTGTTGTGGGAAAGGCAGAGGTTACCTCATGGCTCAAAGCAGAGGTACCATGGATCACTGAGAAAGGCAATGAACTGAGGCTGCAGAGCTTCTGCAGGGTGACTTGCTGTGTTCACCTTTCTCCTGTTGTGTACTTAGATTAAAATTGCATTGAGGCAGAGACTTCTCCTTAGTAAGCATTTCTATATCACCTAATACAACATTGTTCCCCATCCTAACAGACACTTCTGCATGCACTAAAAATAAAATGCAGTAAAACAAATAAATAAAGGAGAGTAAGTCACAGCTCTCCTGTCTACTTTTTTTTTATCATTTTTCTGCCATTGTCAGCTCTTTGTATTGTGTACCTTGTCTGCAGGTAAATATCAGATGAAGACAGACCTTGTCCAAAACAGCTGAGACACAAACTTAAAATATAGCAGTCAGAAAGCAAAAATGCATAAAGGAAACAGATACAAACTTGGTCGTTGTTCTGGGTCTGTCTGGGATGGCAGCTCATGTTTTGATTTGTGACCAAAACAGTTTTGATGACACAGGGATGTTTTTCATCACTGCTGAGCAGAGCTCACACAGAGCCAAGGCCTTTTCTGCTCCTCATGCCACCCCACCAACAAGGAGGCTGTGGGGGGAACAAGGATTTGGGAGAGGACACAGCCAGGACAGCTGACCCTGACTGATCCAAGGGATAGTTCAGACCATATGGCATCATGACCAGCAATAAAAGCTGGGGGAAACAAGAAGGAAGATGGGAACATTAATGGTTATGACATTTGTCCTCCCGAGTATCCATCACAAGTGATGAAGCTCTGCTTTCTAGTAAGAGGTTGGACATCTGCCACTCCATGGGAAGTAACAAATGCTTTACTTGTTTTGCTTTGGTTGAGCACAGCTCTGTTTCACTTATCAAACTGTCTGATTCCTTATGTTTTCAGCTTTTGTTCTTCAGATTCTCTCCCTTGTGTCCTGGTAGATGGGAAGGAAGTGAGTGAGTGACTGGATACCTGTCTAGGGTCAACTCACCACAGTAGTAAACACACCAGACATCTAACCAGTTAACAACTCTCAAGGGTTTTAAAGACCTTGTGGCAAATGGTTTCCACCACCACTCAATGATGAGCCCAAGATGATGCAGCTCCTGTGGATTATTGCAAGGCTAAAAGCAGAAGACAGAAAGAATAGCAGGGCTAACCTTGTGATTTTGTACCAACCATGAAGGGCAATCGGTTGGTGAACCAGAGTGGTTTTGTCTGCATAGGATGGGGTAGGGGAAAGAAAACACAAAAAAAGGGAATCAGTTTCTGCTCAATGCACAAATCCAAGTTGTTTCATCACCTACCAGCAGGTAAGTTGCAGCTCATTATTGCTGTGAGGATAGAGGTGGTTGTGCAAATGAATGGGGTGAGACAGCAGCAGCTTACTCAGGCTAAAATTATAAAGTCACAGCCTTTGGGAAGAGAAAGTCTCTCTAGCAGGTGTCCTTGTCTGCATTGTGGATAAAAGAAAAAAAGCCCAACAAATCCACCACCAACAAACATAAGGTGGAGGGGTTTTTTTTGTTTTTTTGTGCTTTTTTTGTGTGTGAACAGTGGCAGTGTGTTTCAGCCAAGGTTAACTGACCTCCATTTTTGTGTTATGTAAAGATGACATGTATTTTGATTTTTCCGGTTTCTGTTCTTCATCTCCGCTTCAGAAGTTTATCTCCCCTACTTCTCTAAAGACAAACCAAAGGATCAACAACCTTAGAAGAGTGGAGGCACTGACCTTGGAAATACTGAGATGGCTTGGCTAAGCACGTAGGTGCAATGAGGCAGCACTAATTCTTGTCCAGGTGTCTGGGAGACAAAATACAATACAGTTCAATAGAACGAAGCCGTGGGAAGTGTGGTGGGGGGAGAAAGGAAGGCATTTTCACAACACTCTGTATTTAGCTGAATGATGATGGCGACACCACCACTTCCACAGCACTTTGCTGTGCTTCTGTGTGTCTGTGCTGTCCTTCTGTGTGTCTGTTCTGTCACCTGGCTCTAGCTGATGAGGGATCCTCAAGTGCAGTTTTGCTTCACCTAGGTTTGGTGTTCATAATAATTTTGGAGATAAGGGGTAATTAAAAAAACCCACATAGACAAATTTCCTCCCAGGGAATCAGACCCACTGCTTTAAGTATCCCTTTAATAAGCATTGTACCTCTCAGTGTTTCAGGCTGTATCATTTTTTGCTGCTGTTGCTAGATCAATACAACACGGATGCTTGGCCCACATGAGATTGTACCCATGTACAGCTCTTTTTAATTATGTCTGTATGAACCCCGGTGTAGGTGTCTGTTCTGATTTAATAATGTCTTGTTTCAATATAGTTTGAACCTGTTCCATGCTGATTTAACCTAAACCAAAATAAACCCTTTCCTAAGCCACAAAAAGACTGCTCATTATTTTATAATTAACTTTACTAAAGATACCTTGTCTCAAATTAAAAACGATTAAGGTGATTTGGAAAAAAAAATCTTTACAACCAAGCAGTTAATGGAAAGCATATTGAATTCTAGCCAGGGCTGGGCTGAAAGCATTTCAGTAAGTTTATATTTAACGTGTTTCTGAAATCTAAGACAGATCCAAAGCTAGCTGTTAGAATTTGTCTTTCACATGCTGTCTTCTACCCTATTGCTGTCTTCATGTGCACAAACCCAGTGTTTATGCCTGACTCCATAGGAGCCGTCTTTTCCCTGTGCCTGTTTAGGATCCAGCAAAGGAGCAGATGCAATCTCATCTGTTATTGAGATTACAGTAGAAAGGCTCGTTACTCCAATTGCTCCCTCATCCATCCTCTTTCCTTTTTCTCCTCCTGGGCTTGATTGATATTCAGAGGGCAAAATAACCCTGGAAAATTTTTAAGGAGCAAATTGCAAGCAACACTATAGTAGAAGTTCATCTATCACTCTGTATATACTGTATTCTGATTTTTAAAAATTACTGGTTTATGTCAGCAATGCAAGGAACACAAAAGTTTTGATCACATGCATCCCCAAAAATGAAAACAGATTTATCTTCCATTGTTTGGAAATACTGAAGTAAATCAAAATAAAAATCAGTTTTTACTTTACATAGTCTGTGTTTACACAACAATCTTGGGTTATATCCTTCACTCCTGTGGCACTTGATGGACAGTTCTGGATGGTTTCCCAAACTAAACTCAGAAAAGGGATGCCAAGGAATGGCACTTCACAGTCTACAGCTGGCAGGGAGGAGTTTCTGCATCATCTCTGCATGTTATTTACAGGAGGCTGGCATGGAGCCCCATCAGCCTGTGACTGCGCTGGGTGGAGCTGGAGTGTTCAGCCATCCTTGTGTGGGGAAGGAGCTGTTCTGATCCAGAGTAAGAGGCATTGAAGAGGTCAAATACTGGGCAAACATGTTCACAAGGATCATCTCTAGGCTTCCAGTCCCCCTTATTTCCTTTGCTGCTAGATATAGAGTGTGGAAATCTCTGTGTGTAGCTATGTCTTGAAAAAATACCCAAGTTGGGCGAGGAGCAATGCATTCCCCAGCTTTTAGTTTGATAAACATCTGCACTAAAACATTGGCCATGCCATGAGATGTGTAGAGAGTCACTGCCACATCAGTCATAACACTCTGAATAGAGTCCTCACGTTTTTGGTGGTGCTGTGTTCAGAGACAGATTCTTTCTTGGAGGTCTTCCTGGCAGACATTTTCCTGACTTTAGATCATGACAGAGTATAACCTACAAGACAAAAGAGGCAAGTTGGTAGGGATGCCACTGGAGCCGAATGAGCAAAGTGAAGCTTGTTGATGGTGAGTTAAAGAGGTGGAACACCTGGGGTGTTTGCAAATGAGCTGTTGGGAGAATGTGTTGCAATTAGGACATATTAAAAGGAGATGCTTCCAATTTGTTACACACAGTTAAAACGGTT
Organism: Acanthiza pusilla; assembly: GCA_036630365.1. NCBI lineage: Eukaryota > Metazoa > Chordata > Aves > Passeriformes > Acanthizidae > Acanthiza > Acanthiza pusilla. The sequence continues at coordinate 91,517,754 of JAXCHO010000034.1, forward strand.
TTGGGTGCTGAATCCCTCTGCCACTGCCTGTGTGCAATACATCCTCCCTTTAGAGGAACTTGAATTACTTCCCAAATGGTTTGTCCAATTTCAGGTGAAAATTGTGTTTCAGACAACAGCACAGCAGTGTCTCCAGGATGAGAGTTGTTCTCTTCTGTGTAGAAAATTAATGGCTCGTTTTGTTCAAACACTGTCTGTCTTCTCCCCGTGATGATAATCTATTTTGAATTATATTTAATGGTAAAAAGCTGCAGCAGCTGAAGCCAGGATCAAGGTGAACTATCTTCCCATTTAGAAAATGGAACAGCTGTCTTTCAATTGAGATACAAAATGAGAGGCCCTAACCAGTTGTGGTTGTTTGAAGACTGGCTTGCAGAGCTACCTAGAAAACAATGGTCCATTTCTTCCCTTTGGCCTGAAATTCCTGTTGCAGTTAAAAACTGGGAAAGCTCTTTTCTTCTTTTCAGAGCTTTTGTGTACTGTTTTTAGCCTTGCTAAAACAGCTGCTGTCTGCTGCAAAGAGAGCTGCGTTTTGATGGCGGATGGAGATGAACCCAGAAAGAGATGGTGCAGAAAGGCAGTGCAGTCAGGAAGGGATCCAGTGCCATTATTTCACCATATGTCAGAAATGTTAAACCTTAAACCAGAAACATGGTACCAAAATCTTCCAGCTGGAGAAATAGGAAGACATGGGAGATGTTCAAGGAACAAGATAAATCTCCAGGAGAGGACACGTTTTCCAATTACAGAGGAAAACCATGTTTTCTTGCTTTGGAGATCTCACACATGCTATAACCCGGATCATTTGGAAAGCTGAGGAAGGCAGAAATGGTTATATGGACTTCTGAAGCATCCCATCTTCTAAACAAAGCCTATCAAAATCAGATTTGCAGAACTCATCCTTTTTAGCTATTTAAAAAAGTGGGAAGATTTCCAGGGAAATTGGAACTCTCCATGAGCTGAATACTATTGAACATGTATGCTAAGCACCTTTGAAAACTGAAAAATAGAAATTATGTCTTTTAAAAATACTGTGTTACTGGGGGAGACAAATAATTCAGCAAATAAAAAGCTCAAGGCATTTTGATTCTTCTTGTGCACAAGGCTATGTATTCATCCCTGAGGAAAGGGAGTGAGGGACTAAATGTGAACTCAACTGTCTCTGAGGTACTTGAGATAATTGTGGTACAACTGGTTTGATTTGGAAATGGAATTAGTGTTCTTTTTTGCTCTTCTAATTAATCAGGGTTGAATGTCTGTATTTGCAGCTCCTTCAATTAGTTCTCTACAGATCGACCCCCACCCAATCTATTAAATACTGAGATTTGTGTTTGGAGTGAAAGAGCTCTACAGATCCAGAGCTCTCAGCTAAATTACTTCTCTCAGAAGTTACATTTCAGGAGTTGAGGAAAGCAAAACACAAAACTTGCTGGAGTTTGATAATTGCAGTCCAACGATTCCCTTCTTCCCTTCAAATGAAACCATGCAAGGAGTCAGGCAAACCATACACTGTCTGTGGTGTTTCTGGTTGACATTCAAGTTCTCTTTTTTGTTGGCAACAAGGAAAACCAAAGGGAGTTTACAGCAGAATTTTAAATAGCCAAAGCCTAAGGAGTGTAAAATTATAAATAAAACCAACAGCAAATCTAAACAAAAAAAGCTCCAAACACTTCTCCCAGCTGTTCAAGTAGTAAGATATGCACTTCTGAGACAGTGTAAAATAAGACCAAGGCCAATCCAGAAAAGTTTGAAAGAAGTCTGTGGGAAGAAACTTTTTTTAAAGCGGCAAGAAAAACAGATACTGAAGACAGAGCCCTTGGTAAGATGGTGAGGAGTGAAACAAGCTCAGTCCAGTCAGAGCTATGGGCACAGAGCTGGATGCAAGGATAGTAGTGCCTCCACTTGCCCCTGTGCAGCAGCAATTTCTACTCCATGCAGTCCAGCTCTCGATGGCCAGGCTCCTCACAGACAGCTCACAAAGCACAGCAGGCTGACCCACTCGTGCTTTTTAGTGGCAATATTATTCTCAAAGTCTGTTCTTTCTCCCTCCAGTTTTCTTCAGGAAAAATTTTGCTTCATTTAAGTGAAGAATTTGAAAGTGATTATACATCTGACAAACCAGCTATGAAGCCCAGATTGGGAAAACCAGTTGTTAAAGCTATTACTGCTTGTTTTGACCAGCTTTTTCTGATGCAGGACTATTGTCTAAAGTACCCAGGAGCATATATCCTTTTATGTATATCCTTAGTACTGGCAGTAAGTGGAGATATTTATAGGAGTGGAGAAGTCTTTCCAGTCTCCAGGCAGTATTTCACAGGGGAGACCTTGGAACAAAAGTTTATGAACTTTCTGTCTCATCTATCTGTCTCATCCTTGCTTTCAGCTTTAGGATGCCATTTTTTTGGTGTATTTTGAAACTCGTGACTCAAGTTTTGAAGTAGTTTCATTAGAAGAGCTTCCTCTTTTGCTTTCAGTAAAAAAGCGGGTAACTTATAGAGACTTGAAGACAAAAGGGTCTACTCTTGTCGAACCTGAGAGTTAAGAAAGTAGGAGGTTTGACCAGTGAGAGAGTGCTGGAGACTCCACTTTTTAACATGACCTGATTGTTAAAATCCATGTATGCATCACAATGCTGTATTTTCCTGAGGATGTCGTGACAGAAAGCTGTTCTAGCACTGACCCCCCCAGGCAAATTGCAAGGCTTGTAAAGGACTGAGGACGATTTCTGCTTGTCACTGCACATATGATAATGCTTCCCTTTCGATGAAACTCGAAGTGAGTACACTCGGATGAGTGTGTATCACATCCTTTCCCCTTGGCTAAGCAGAAAAATTCAATAGCCCAAATGCACGAAAATGCTGTAGAAAGAGACGCAGCTCTGAGAAACTCAGAGCTGGTCCTGTTTGGAGTCAGGGAGGTGTGATATGGGTTGTTGAAAGGCACGAGAGAAAGTAAAATGGAAACGCTTTTTTCTTTTGCCATCCTTGGAAACTATTCTGCAGTGGAAAAATGAACAAACTGCCCGACACAAACAGTTATGTCTTATCAGAGACACTTCTCAGTCATCATTTACTTGAGTCTTCTGGCTGCTTCGAGGTGCAGTTTGTGGTTTTCTAAGTTCAGTTACCATGGAAGAAGTCTATAAACTTGAAAGCTTCCTGGGATTTTTATTTGAGTGTGTTTATTTTCCAAGGAGGTGTTCTTCGTGATCAGCAGGAAGCATATTGGACAAACAGCTTTTCATTAAGGATGCTTGACCGCAGCCCCGAGCCACAATGGATGTTCAAAGAATTGAACGGAATGAGTTTCCAGTACATCCGCGAGCTGCGAGGGAGGCGTGCGTCGGCTTTCACGCTGAAGTCTCTGATTAAAGCAAACCACGCAAAGGTGAAACGCAGCCTCCTTTTGTGGAGAGCAATTCCAGGCACTGTCGGATAATTGCTGGTCTGTGCTTACTGTAAAGGACAGCGATGGCAAGGGAAGGGACACACAAGCACTGCGGCAGAAACTAAAACTTCCTGAAGGTTAGCAGTGAATAAAGAAACATTACAAATGTCAGATGTATTTGTGACGTTCCTGTTGGTCAACAGGAGCCTTAATCAAAGTGGTGGCATCTGATGTGTTCCTGACCCTCTTTGCCATGCTTAGTGAGCAGAAGTGCAGTGAAGGGAATTGACAGACTATGGTTAGGAGTAAAGGAAACTTTACTTGCAAAAATCTAGCGGGACGTAGTCATAAGGGTGATTCTTCCAAGGCTCCAAGGTTTTCATATCCAGGTCAGAAAATGTTGTGGGAATACAAAGGGCCTTTGCTGTCACATCTGATTTATCTAACAGGTCTTGGTCAGCCATAGATACAGCTTAAATACTCTTCTCTGATGTTTCAGGAACTGCTCTGCCCCTCTTAAGGAGGTGGAGTGTATGCAGTGAATGCCTGGAAGCTCTTTCCAGGAGAAACCTCCACCTTTTTCAACTTCAAATCAGAGGAAGCTGATGGAAGATGAAAGCCTTATTGTGATAGGACAGGGGAGAAAAGACAGAGGGAGACATACAGGACCTTTGAAAATTTCCTTATTTTAAATAAGTAATTTCATGGCCTGTAACTCACCATCCTGCCTCAGAAGAGAAAGGCATTTCTGCCAGGGTGGTGAAACAGAGTGCCAGGATAAGTTAATGGCTAGGGAGACATCAGTCTGGGGAAAGCACCAGACTCCCAATAGAAGGTTAATAATAAGTGAGAGAACAAGAAAATATGCCTATGTTTGGCTTGATGCCCTGGTCTTCATCAGCTTCTGAAGGAACCTTTATTTTTAGGTGAAATCTCTGTGATCTACAGCATGGGCAGAGGGTATAAGCTTCACAGAGCTTTGGCTTTCCCTGTGTCCAATGGGAATTAACTGGCACTGAGGTCAATGTCAGAGCTTAGTTTTGATCATGTATATTCTTACTCTCTGTCCTAGAAATTTGCAGCATTCCTGCTACTAAGACAATTGCCATCAAGGCAGTGGAAAAGGGTTTATGGTGAAACTAAATGGCTCAAAAAGTTGACGTAAGTAAAAAGTGGTTCTGTAAATGCCATTTTTACATCAGCTTCTCAGGCCTTGTACATGTTCTCCATTCTCCTGAGAGGCACCAGGGCACTTAGCTGCACATTGAGAAACAATTTCTTCAATGAGAGTACATTTTCCTTAGTAGAATCCACAGTAAGAAACAAGACTGGTGCTCACTGGAAAATTAGTTTTGCTGCCCTACTACTGCATTTTCAGATGCATAGCCATCACCTTCATAAAAAAGATCAGTGTGATTCTGTTCCTTTGGGCAGTTGCTCAAGAAAGTATCTTCCCCTCAAAAAATGCCCCACTGGCTTCTCTGCTTTTCTGATTAGTGAGTAGAATGGTTTTCTTTTGAGACTGACCTGGTGAGCTTGGAGAAGGTTTATAATCACCAGACAAAGGCAGAAATTGTGATGAAGAAATAGAGACGAAGAGAAAATAATAATTTAAATTATTGCCTTAGGAATGGTCCGAGATGGCTTCCATGTCTCCTCTCAAAGTATTGAGGCATCTCGTGCTGCTCAGCACATGAGAAAATTCCTTCCCCACAGGGCTAACTGGATGCATATGTGTGTGGAAGATTTGATGTGCCAGTTTTGGTGCATTTTCCACATTCTCTTCCCTGAGGAGCTCTATCTTGCTGACATTATAAAGAAGCAGACACTACATGTATATGACGCAGGGAAGAAATGAAAACAGGATGTTAAAAAGAATCATGTTGTAATGAGACTTTTCTGCTTTACAGTGGTAAAACAGAGTCTGGTCCTGACTGACTTTTAAGCAGGACTGAAGGGTTTTATTTTGGATCAGTAAATACTGTTTCTAATGGTGGTGTGATATTTCTGTTCTTTGAAATTTCATACTTGCTGTATCTGAGAGTAGATCACGTGAATGGGATGAATATCCCTTACTATTTCTAAAAACTCTTAAACATCTGTTACCTGTTCTGACCAATAATTACCAGACAGATAAATGACATTTGCTTCATCCCTTCCTCCACCGTCTTTCTCCAAGAAACTCCTAAACAAAAATTAAGTCTGTGTGAAGAAATCAGCTAATCCCTGGTGGGTTTAGAAAAAAAGTAAGCAATTCTGTTTACAGCTTTTATATAGTTCAAAAAAATTTTAAACATGAAACGTTTTCATTTTACATTCATGGCACCTTCCCAGATGTCACCTTCTTGTAAATGGGACAAAATATGGGAAAAATACTCCCAACTACAGCCTTCATTTCCCCAAACTTCAGGTGGACTCTGTGTGGGAAGGTTTCACTGAGCCATGTTCACACACAGGCAGGTGGGAACAAGTTCTGGCAGACTTTCAAACAGCTTGGGCTGAAGCTCGCTCTGGGATGGAGGCTGTGAGTTGTGTTGGTGGCAAAAACTTAGCAAAGATGGTTACCTTGGGTACAAGGCTGAACTAACAGACTTTGTGGGCTGGATTCCTATCACAGATGATGCTTCTTTCTTCTCTCACATGGGGCAATTGTCCCTGCCTAAACAGAAAAGCAGAGGTCCTCTGATGTGTTCCCTGCTAATATGGGTCCCTACACCTTATTGTCATTCCAGAGGAGAAATGTGTGCTGCAAGGGAGACTTGAAGGCTGTGAGGAACCTCCTCTGTTGGTCTTTTCCAAACCTTGTCTGACATTGGGAGGGCTGTATATACAAACTGAGGTACACTGGAAAACTGGAAAACAAACTCTTTGGGCTGTGGTAAGAGGGGCAAGTGGCAGTGAGCTTGCCTCAAGTGTGTCACTCTGGAAGACCATTTTGTCACATGCTGTGAACAAGTCACCAGGCATCATTGGAACTTCCTCTCTCCTCTCCCACTTGCTGGAGAATTTTTTCAGATATATGGATCATTTTGATTTAAGTTATAACCTGCAAGGATGCCTTGTGTCTTCCTTGGGTGGTAGAGCCTTTTGCTTCTGATATCGTTGCTTCCTGAATCTCTGAGCAATGCTGGCTTTCTCCTTTAAGGAAGAGGAATAGGGAAAACACTCCCTCTCAGTTCTTGGGCCAACAGCCTTAATGAGAGAGCATTTTCAGGTCAGGAATCACATCTAATTCTGTTATTTTATTGCCCTTTGTGACTTCTTGGCACTCTCTTAGAGGCAGAGGCCACCAGCATTTCCAGGCTTTGTTCTGTTCCTCATCAAAATTATCCCCACTGTAACTCTTACATAAGCCTGTCACTCCAAACCCCCATTCCCCCGCCCTGGTAGCTGCTTCTGCCTCTTTTTCTATAGGTCTTGCCATACTCAGAGGCTCATCAAGCACATTTCCAAACTTCCACCCACCTCTGAGCTGCGTGCCAGGGATTCTACAGCTCATTTATCTTCCTTGCTTGGCTTTGCTATTGCCTGCAATCAGGTGTGCTCCCTGGGAAAAAAAAGATGAGAAGAGGAGCGGGCTGGGGCTTTGTGGAAAATCTTTCTTGCTGTTTCGTGCATTTGGCAGCATCTTTTTTCTAACCTGAGCATGGATGGCAAGAGCAGAACACCGTTGTGCAGTCACCTGTTTTGCCCGTGCCTTGACCCTAACCTGGTTTAATACCAGTTCGTGGGACTCTTAGGTTTTGGTTTAAGAAGTAATTGGAAGTGTACACGCATTGTGCCACACACCAGGGGACAGAGCTGTCAACTCCTTTTTACTTCTAGGAACTGAGGTGCAATCCAGCAGCACTAAGATCACCACTTTCTTTTCCTGGAATGGAAATAACATCCCTCCCATGCAGCAGAAGCCACTTCTCATCTTTCCTAGAGCCAGGATGTGGAGTCATGAAATCACAGGCACTACTGTATTGAATTTGCATGTTACACAGGAATCCATGCTCCCTGGGATCTGCACCATCACATCAAAAACAAAGTTTTCCATGAAGACCTGAACTTTAAAGCAGAACAACATTGACTGCAGTGCTCAGTCTGTACCTTGCACGCTGTTGATCAAGGCCACCTTGCCAGGAGCAGGGCTCCAGCCAGACAGGCTGGCAGGACTGCCACTGCAGCAGCTGGATTTCACATCTCATTCTTATGCAGCCGATGTACAGCAGTCGCTTTCATCCTTGCCCTTAACTTCTGTTTGCTCAATGAAAGCAGCACGTAGGCAAATAACATTTTGCATTTTAAAAGAGTTTTAATTTGTATCTGTTTTCAAAGTACACACCAAGGCTAATGAATAGTCACTCCATTCTCTAGGATACACAGGAACAACTGACTAAAGTTAGCATTAATTAGCCGAATTATGGCACCATCAAGAAGCTTCAGCTGAGCTTGGGGTCTTGTTGCAGTAGGTTTAGGATGAGAAAGCTGTGTGAAACTGGCATGGGTAGGTGGAGTTGCCATGATAACTTTGGGGAGAGGTGATCAAAGATCTTCATCCTTGAGGTGCCACAGCTAAAACTGCAGTGGAGAGCCATAGTGAGCAGTGGATCCTCATTGTTCTTGAGTTCACTTTGCTTCCTGTTTGAATGTTGCTACAACTCCATGTCTGATTTATTAGTTTGATTTTACTCATTTCACTGCTCCCACTTAGAGCATGGTCCCATGAATGATGGAAAAAGCTGACCAGGGGAGCTGGAATATCACACTGAAGAAGGGAAGGACTGGAAGTAATTGAGAGCCAGTGGGAACCTCTTGTCAGGAGATGTGTTTTAATACTATTCCTTTTTTAAGAAAAGCAACCTGTTCTGTCAAGGGTTTGGTTCAGCTGGAAAAATCAAGGGATAGGCTAGTGAGAAGGGATAGAGAATCCTGCTTTAGGGCACCCCCATCTCTGAAAGCAGAAGGTACTTCAAATCCCTTGTATTCTGCCCTCCAACATTATGGCAGTGACCTGATGAGGTCCCACCTGAGGGGGAGGTCCTAGCTGATGGCAGGAGGTCTATAAAATAGGTACTTGAAACCCTATCTCCGTTTCTGGTAGTCTTTAACACTCCTCTGTGAAGAGGAGTTATCACAAGAAATTTACAATAGGCAGTACAACAATTTTGGTAAAACTCACTGTCCACAGAGTTTCCTTTCTGTTTCCACTGGCATTACATTCATGTTGATAAACATTTAATGTGACTTGAGCATGAATGGAATGTACCAGATTTGCAGTTCTGAAGATGTTTGCTGTGATTTCCTTGACCTTAAGTTCTCTGAGACTATTTTCCATGTAAGCTTATTTTTCAAACCTCTTACAGAAAAGAGGGGGAAAAGACCCACCTGATTTTTCTTCTGGCCTATCTGCTATGCCTTTTATTCAGGGAAATTTTCTCCTGGATTAGATGGCTGCTTTCATATCTTGGCACCAGTCTACTTAAAATTTGATGGATAAAACCAACTAAGTTCACCCAGGCCCACTCACTACTAATAGATGATTACTAAAATGGTGGCAAAATCAGTCTGGGGTTATGCTGCAGAAACCACATTGCATTTTTGTCTTAGTTTAGTGATGAAGGAATATTGAATATTGCTTCTTTCCAACTTCCTTGTACTTCCTGTGCTTCCCAAAATGAAGCAGCGCTATCTTCCACCTGAGACAGACCCACTGGTGACCTTGCAAAATCAGATTAAAGAGAACCAGAGCTTCAAAAGCAGGTGTAAAACTACCATTACAGAAGCTGCACAAGATGACAAGTGCTAAAATGCATGGAAACTACTGATTTTTGGAATCTGGAAGTCTCAACCAGTTGAAATTAGGGGCTGTTTTAAGAAATTCCACTCTTTACCAGCCTCCAGTGCTGTCTCCAGCAGGTTCATTGCTGTCTATATTGACATCCCTGGAGGTTAATCCATTATGAGATGTTTCTCCACACCACATTACAGGCAAATGCCAGGACACTCTGTCCATGCTGGGACATCAGCCAACTCTGCCCCTGACAGCAGGACACTGACCCTGAATCAGTGCATCCTGCCTTCACAAAGTTTCTGGCCTCTCAGCAAAGCAGAATGAACTTATTTTGCCATCACACAGCTTCTGCAGAGGAACTGATTCATCTTTTCCATGCATCTGCCCACAATATACCACACAGTCAACTTCTGACATCTTAAGGGCATCTCAGTGTCCCACACTTTCAAAGCAACCACACAGTAAATTTAATCTCTCCTCCACTCTGTCTGGAAGAATTAGGAGGGAGGAGGCGTATCCAGCCCACTTCACATCTCCTAGGCCATGAGGGGGTTCTCAAGGTTTTCTTCTGAAAGAACAACACTCACATTCTTACTCCCCACCTTCTTTGCAATGAATGCTGCATTTCAAGCATTCCCACATTTCCCTCAAGGAAGGAGACTTGTTTCTCCTTAAATCCCCTCTAAGAGGCCAAGAAATCTTCTACAAAAAGCAGCACCAAGAGATAACCTCTTTCTCCCCTTTGCCCTGTGCTGGTTCACCGATGTTTGTTGGGAAAGTTTGGCAGATGGGACTTTGATGTGCTGGCTCTGGCAGCCCAGCCTGGCCCAGCCCCGCTCAGATCCCCAAAAGTCCCTCCCACACACGGCACGGGCTGTGCCAGCTGCTGCAGCCTGGCCTGTGAGACACAGAAACTCATTAATTAACTGAGATTAATAAAATATGAGGATACGGAGAGGGGGTAGATTTTAGTCCTCTAAGTGGGTTAAACCTGCAGGGCTGCTTCAGACTCAGGTTTTATTTCTTTGGTTGCTTCCAAACTCTGGAGGGAGGATTTTGTAGGGAAAGGGCTGTTTTGGATGTGTTAAAGGTGTAAGTGACAGAAGCATTAAGAAGAAGCAGTGAGAAGAAGCAGTAGAAAGTAGGGGAGGATGGAGGTACTTCCTTCTCCTTTGGAGATGTTTTCGCTGCTGCCTTGCATTCCCTGTAGGGGTTCAGGAAAATATTGGCAGTTCCTTACTTGTTTTCTGGAAGCAGACAGGAATTTATATGGCGGAACGCTCAGTATTTGATTTAATCCATGCTCCATTATACTTGAAATGGGCTGTCTTAATATTTCCTGCATTAGAAAGTATTATTATGTCAGTAGAAGAGAGGAAAAAACTCTGATTGCATGGATAGCCTCTAGCAAATAACATTGCTTTGCTAAGTGTAGGAAGAGGTGTCCTTTTTTTTCCTTAGGTGAACATTTCTTTTTTGGAAAGATGAAACACCTGACTCCTAAGCCAGCAGAAATGTCCAGCTACAGATCAGAACATTACACTACGTCTGTTGACTAAAAGACCTTGTGGTCAGCCAGAAAGTGCTGCCTTTCTCTGTAGCCTGAGGTCAGCTAATTCATAATCATCAGAGAGTAATGACTTGCTCAGGGCTTGTAATTTCCTATTATATTGAAAAAAAGGTAAGCAAGTGGATGGTATTCAGGAAGTCAGAGTGTAACATTAATTTCATAACCAGATAAAACGCACACCTTCGTGGACTCACACTCTTCTGAGATTAGGATTTTAAACAGGAAATTAAGAGAATGGAAGTACTGTTAGCTTGCTGATCAACCTTTTTCCAAGACAAGACAGTGTATTCCTGCTTTTAAATAGTTCCATATAAAAGGGACAAAAAGGTTCATCTCTTCTACTGGGATAGTCTTCATCTTTTCAACAGATCTCAGGGAGAAGATTTATCATCTTTAAGAATGTCACCCTTAGGTTATAAAGTTAATTTATTTGCGTTCCCTAATTACATATGAGATGTGCTCAATTTACAAGTTAAAACCTGGGGTGCTTTTTTTTTGTTGGTGCTTTTTAATTTTTTTTTTAATTTTAAATTTTATGATGCTGGCTTTGCAAACTCTTCCTGGAACTAGACAATAAACAGTATTTTCTGCTTCCAATGCTACTTCTAGCTACATGAGTTGTTCGGGTTGTGAGAGGAAGGTTATATCATTGGCAATTTGGGAAGCAGGATAAACTCCAGTCTACCTCTGTTCAGTTGCAGTGCATTTGTACTGCAAGCTAGAGAAAAACTACATCATAAGACAGATCCTATGAAGGTTGAAACTACTATGATTTATGCCAGCTGCCCAGAAACGCTTGCTGTTATCATGTTAGACTAACAAACATTAAAATCCTGAAATACAGAATACTATCACTCTGTCATTCGGAGAGACCTTTCTTTGCTGCGGCTGAGCATCTGATTTCGTGTTTCCAGTTGGAGTCATTATCTCTTTGGCTGTGGGAACACACATCCCATGCTGCCATGGTTTGACCCTGGCCAAATGCCAGGCACCCACGACAGCCACTCCCTCACTCTGTCCCCTGCCACAGCTGGGCAGAGGAGAGAAAAATTAAAAAAGGGGTCATGAGTCCAGGTAAGGACAAGGAGGAAACACACCAAGGGCAAAACAGGCTCAATGTAGAGTTACTACAGAATCAGAGGAGGATAACAAGAATTAAAATTAGCCCTTAAAGAACACCCTTTTCCCCCCCAAGCCCTCCCTTCTTCCCACCAACAGCGCAGGGAAGAAGGGCAGAGGGGTTTTGGTCAGTTCATCACCTGAGATCTTCTTCCACCGCTCAGGGAGAGGAGTCCTTCCCCTGTGTAGCCGTGGGGTCCCTCCTGCGGGAGACAGTTCTCCATGAACTCCTCCAACATGGATCCAATCTCAAGAGAAGCAGTCCTCCCAAAACTTCTGCAATGTGAGTCCCCCCACAGGCAGACAGTCCTCCCACAACTGCTGTGGCATGGGCCCCTCATTCACAGGGTGCAGTCCTCCAAGGCCAGGCTGCTCCAGCCTGGGAGCAGGGCCCTCTCTCCATGGGACTCCCACTGGATCACAGCCTCCTCCAGGCATCCACTGCTCCAGCATGGGCACCTCCCCATGGGCTGTGGGTGGATCTCTGCAACCCCTGTGGACCCCATGGGCTGCAGGGGCACAGCTGCTCCACCATGGTCTTCACCATGGTCTGCAGAGGAAATTCAGCTCCAGTGCCTGGAGCACCTCCTCCCCCTCCTTCTCCACTGACCTTGGTGCCTCCATGTTGTTCCCTCAGATGTTCTCATCTCCTCCCCTTCTCTGGCTAGAAAAAGCTGCGTGCTCACATTGTTTCGATTTCTTCTTAAATCTGTCACCACAGAGGTGTAACCTACCTCTCTAATTGGCCCAGCCTCAGCCAGCAACATGTCCATCATCTTCAGAGCCATCGGGGATTGGCTCTGCTGGACATGGTGGAAGCTTCCAGCAGCTCCTCACAGAAGCCATCTCTGCATCACCCTGCTACCAAAAACCAGGCCGTGCAAAACCAACAAACATGCTTATGCTCAAATCCAGAATGTTGGACTCAGTGGTAATATATATAAACCCTGAGAACTATTGAATGTCTTTGTGCTTCATGAATATTCTGATAGACCTGAGCAAACTCCCAAAGTCCTGGCCTAGTATTCACTGCAATTTAATTTATGGCATGCATTTCCTCCACTATTTTCAGCAGCTTAGCTGAGGAATCTGGAGAAAGCACTGCCAGGTTATATGAATTTTCAGAAATTCACATCTGGAGGTGGACATGCCAGATTAACATTAATAAATGGCATGGAACACTGGTTGACTGGTGAGTTGTGACAAAGCCAACTATTTTCCTCACCTCTCTGAAAGCTGGCTTCAGTCAGCATGCTCAGTCTGCCAGGTGTGATGAGAAGAGAAAAAATTAAAACTAATTCCAATTGAGGCTTTATTCTGACATCTGTGGACATACATAATACCTATTTCTCTGTCAATTCTGATTTTGCCAGCAGATCTGGGTCACAAATGAAAGGGTCACACAGGTCCCTCCAGGAGCTGAGCCATGGTTTGCCATCTAAAGAAAGTTGGTGCATCTTTTACAAAGAAAATATTGTAATTAGGAGTGTTTTATTTGCCCTACCTGAAATTCATCGTCCAAACTGATCTGCAGAAATCCAAAAAATCTGTTTGAAGTTCAGAGTTTGAGGAGAGACAGGGGACATCAGGTACACAGAGATATTTTCATTAAGCTCCTCCCTTTATGTCTGAAAAACAGAATTCGCTGCTTTGCTTGCATTTATGGCTATTTGATGGCTGTTTTACAAACTGAATTGCTATGCCTGCAGAAAGCTTGTGACAGAGGGGCCAATTCATGGCTTCTGCACTGCTACTCCGTCCCAGGCATGGTGCTTTTATTCTAAATAAATGTATGTCTTTTTAAACTAATGAGCTGCAAACATATGTGGCCAGGTGCGTTAATTTTGGATGGGACAGATTTAATTTTCTTCATAGTATCTGGGATGGGGTTTGTTTTATATTCATGACCAAAACACTGCTGATAACACAAGGATGTTTTTGTTATTGCTGAGCAAAGCCAAAGACTTTTCTGCTCCTCACCCACCAGAGAGGAGGCTGGGAGTGCACAAGGAGTTGGGAGGGGACACAGATGGGACAGCTGACCACAGGTCACCCAAGGGACAGCTGACCCCAACTGACCCAATGGGCAACCCACACCATGTGGTGTCATGCTCAGCATACAAACCTGTGACCAAATGTCCTTAATTTTGCCCATGACTCATTAGCTTTGGCAGCATCTGGAGCAGCAAGGCGGGCTATGGATACTTGAGTTGATTGATCTGAATCACAGAAGAGCCATGGCAGTGGGGTAGAAGGGGTAGAATGAGTCAAGCCCTGCCCGTCTCCTGATTTACAGCTGTGAAGCCAGTGTCCTCTGCAGCAGAAAGTGGAATGATGAACATCTATAAGCACCTTGTTATCACCCAGGAGTGAGGAGACACAAATCACATTTTATTATAGCTGGCAGAGGCACGGGAAAGGTCTCCTCCCTCTCATTCTGCCCTGTTTTGCCTTTTGATACTCCATGACTTCAGTGATGGACCTGAGACTGCAAATAATGAGGTCTGGTGGTCTTACCCCCAAGGGAGCAGATTCTGCGTGATGGAGGCATACCATTTTAAAAGAGAGTGCAGTGCATGACATAAAGAGAAATAATAATCTATAGAAAGATAAAACTGAACATGTTGTGAATGTTGTCACAGCAATCTCCATCTTCCTCATACCTGGGAAATTAGTGACTGACCTGCCCTGGCTTCTGTGACAGCAGAGTGGGTCAGTTTTACCTTAGGGCAATATTTTGCAGCAAAGATTGAGATTTCTGCATCTTTTTTTTTCTTTTTTTTTTTTTTTTTTTTTTTCCCCCCCCAAACTTCCATCTAATGCATTTAGGGGTTTTGAGACCCAAAGAAGACCATTTCTGAGAAAAGGAATTTACCTCCTTTCATATACAGGTAAGTGATTGTATTACTAGAGGGAAAACCTCATGAAATACTTAGCGTACAGTTAAACTTTTTTGATTTTATTTTTACATCTATCAATATTTGTGTGAAGTCTGTAAAACCTCAGAAATGCTGCAGCTTTGATCACAGCTGCTAGATTGCGACAGCTCCACTCACATTTCACCAAGGAACTGAGTGCTGCAGGAATGGCTCAGAAGTGACCAGAAGGAGCTGGAGCGGGGAAATCATCTGCTGGCATAAAATCCTAATTGTACCATTACCAAGGCAGGGGCCTGTCCAAACAGGGAGGGTGGCTAAGGAGTGCCGTGAAAGTAAAATTTCAGTCTTCATCTTTGCAAATCCCTGCAGAAGATGAACAGAATGGCAGGAGGTAGGAAGAGAACTCTGTACGCCTATTTATGGAGTGTATTTATGGGGCAAGTGTAGGGGGTCAGATGGAACTGTAGATGGAACCACAGAATACCCTAAGTTAGAAGAGACCTACAGGGACCATCAAGTACACCCATTCTCCTGGCTCTGCACAGGACAGCCCCAAAAATCACACCATGTGTCTGAGAGCAGAGCCTAAACTTCTTGAGCTCTGTCAGGCAGCTGGTAGGGAGGATCCTTGTGCTCATTGCCTTTGGGAAGAGACCTTGTCACAGGCCTCCTGTGAGTGTGGCACCCTTATACAAGTGACACATCATCCTTATGGAGGGGACTGTGCAGAAAGAACCTCTTGTCATTAACCACAGTAGTGGCAGTGTCTGGTGCAATGAGCTTTATAAAATCTGCACAGTCAATTCTCCCATGAGACTGAAACCAGTCAGGGTCTTTTTAGGGAGAGGAGAGAGTAAAGTCAGCGGGAAATGCATTTACTTGGTTTTAATGCAGTAGTTTTTCAATCACTTATATCTCATCAGGCTGTAAAAGAGAAAAACAATAGTATTAAGGCACTGCATGGATCTGCTGTATTAAATTGACCCAAACTCTATATCTTTATAAAGCTGCAACAAATGGAAGCTCCAACAAGGAATACATTCCTTCATGTTGGCAGGATTTCTCTTTTTTCTTTTTTTTTTTTGTTTTTTTTTGTGTCTGTAAGTGTGGCTCATTGCAACTGAGGTAGTTATTATTAACACTGAGGAGAGCTGGAGTAGTTTACTGAGAATCCTGTCTCACAGCAAATGCAAAGCAAAGGTTTAGGTGAATCAATTTGCTGTTATTACGGTGTCCTTACATGGTCTCCAGCAAAAAGCTCTGTTGAATTTACAGCTACATTTTGTATCACTTTGAAGTATTAACTACATAATTCTACTGGTTCTGCTGCCGATGATAAACCAGATGTTTTATCAGGGGCAGCGGTGTGGATCCTTACAGGTACTTATGTGCCAGCTCCTATTCATTTCCGCAGGAGCTGGGTTTATCTGCTCAGCTGTATCCAGAAAATGTATATGCAGCACTTTGAGCTCGAACTGCTGCCAAGTTTTTGTTCATTTTAACCTGCATCTTTCATTAGGAGATGTTTTCCTTTTAAAGGATTTACACCTTCGACTCCTGGGATTATTAAAAAAAACCCAAAATAAATCATTCATTGCTCACCTCACCTTTTTTTCCCCTTTTTTCTTTCTTTTTTTTTTTTAATTTTATTTTCTTTAAATAACAAGAACCAAAGGTAGAGCTACCTTCACAGAATCATCATCATCATGCTTTTTTTTCCACTGACTTCTGTGGAACCTTAAACCAGAATCTGAAAATCTAAAAACATCACTTGAAGATACATTAACAGACAAAATTCCCAAAGACTGCATCCTAGACTGGCCCCACACCTTGGGTCTTGCTTTTATTATGAATCTTGGTAATGGACATTATCAATTAGAGATTAAAGTTTTATTTCACATAAAACATTGGTATTGAACTCTTTCCAATGTTAGGCTTTTAGTAATGAATTTTCATTTGAAAAGTCACAACAGTATTATAAAAGAATCTTTCTATATTTTCAATTTTTGAAATATTTTTTGCATAAAACATTCCTGTTGTATTCAAAATAGTCCTCTAATGGTCTTTCAGCCAAGTTGTAGTAGATTTATTTTCTAATATTATACGAGGTATCAACCATGGTCCCTTAGCTCAAGTTCTAAAAAAGAACTGCGAGAACTCATTGGCTTGGGGAAAGGCGAGTTTTTTTTCTTAATGTGTCTTATGGTAAATGTATATAAATTCAGGGCTGGGGTACAGAGTAGATGGCAAAACCTTCTCCTGCTTCCTGCGTCCAAAATGAACATTCCCACAGACTCTGCACAGACAGGAGGAAAAAGTCAGTATATCAAAAGGAGAAAAAACCATGGGATTTAGGAGATTTGTAATGGACAATGCCCATATGATTTATAGCCCTTCTGAACTTCTGTTCCTTCTGGTTTCCAGGTCAGATCCTGTTTAAAGCTGGCCACTCTTTGCACAAGAGTTTGGAACAGATGGAACTGATGAATTTGGGGCTGGAATTAGATGATCTTAAACATCCTTTCCAACCAAAGCCATTCTATGAATTCTAAATGTCCCTTTACACCTAAATTATTTTTGTTGTTCTACAGTTTTGTATCAAAGGCAGTGAGGAAGACTTTTTCCAGGAGGAAATGTGTGTGCAACTTACAATGTACTTGTGAGATGCAGAAAGTTGGAGGAAAGAAAAATGCTGTTTTAAAATCAACTTTTTCCGTATCTCATGGGCCCAAAAGCACTGACAGTTTTGATTTTGGGGCTTAAATTATATTGCAGCGGCTGTTGGAAACTGCAGACTGAAATGTCAGTGTTGCTGGAATATAATAGTATAGTGCCAGTAAATATCTCCGGATTTAGCTCTCACATATTCTTTTTTTTATTTAGTATTCCATCAATAACTTTGTTGTACATGCTTTCACACAGATAGTTCATTTCTTTCAAGGTGGTTTAACTGCCTAGCAACCTTATAAAAATAAATTTTGGTGTTCGGTAGAAATGGCTGAAAACAGTGGAGCTTACATTAATGCAACTGCGGTGTTTTGAGAAGTAATGACTGAAAGGCCCTGGCCCTTTTGTTTTTTCTGGTCAGAATTAATTCTAAGTGGAGAAATGTTTTTAAGGAATTAATGAAGCTGATTGGTAAAGTACAATATGGCTATTAAGTAAATCATCCTACTTAAATGGTGACTTTCAAAGATTTCAATAAGAGATGGGCATCCACACATTTTTTGTGCCTTTGAAAATGCTTTTCTCTTCCCAGGAGAAGTAGTAAATTGAAGCCTTCTGGAAAAGAACAAAACCAACCATGAACTGCTTTGCATTTATATCACTCAGCCCCTGGAGACGTAGATGGCTGTTCTAGTGTGAATGACATATACAGTCTTACAAAGATTTAAGTGTGAAACTGCAAACACTTATTACCAATTTCAGAGCTTACTTCCCTGAGTAGTTCCACCCAGTAGTACTGTATTTATTATTTACAGGCAGAAATGATGTGCCAAGTAGTTTCTGGAAGATCATGCTTGGGTGAAAATTTGGTCTTGCAGAGGTGACTGCAGACTGTATGGGAAGATAACTCCTAAATGATAGAATCACTGAAGTGTCTGATCATTTGTCAGCATGGAACAAGGTCAAATTAACTTCACATTTAACATATAATTTGCAGAATTTTATTCTGAACCTTCTGATCCTGAAGGCTACCAGAGGCAAATCACAGAGCCATTCCTGATACAGGCCAGGAAGACACTGGAATTCTTGCTCACCTGGGTACACCCCAGCTCACGTTTGGCCTCTGTCGACTTTTTCTTCTGGGCAGTGTTCCAGCCATTCTGCCCCAGCCTGGAGCACTGCAGGGCCTTGCTGGGACACGAGGGCAGGACCCTGTCCTTGGTCTTCCTGAACCTCACCCTGCTGATCTCACAGCATTGATCCAGGCTGTCCACATCCCCGTGCAGAGCCTTCCTACCCTCCAGCATGTCAACTCTCCCACCCAACTTGGTGGTGTCACCTGTGAACTTGCTGAGGGTACCCTCAACCCCCTCATCTGGATAAACAAAGACGTTAATCAGGACTGGACCCAACTCTGAGCCCTGGGCCCCAGTAGTGATTGTCTGCCAGCTGGATTTAAGTCCGTCACCAACACTCTTTGGCCCAGCCATCCAGCCATTTTTTAACCCAAAGAAGAGTGCACACATTGGAGCCATCATAAGCCGGTTTCTCCAGGAGAATGCTGTGGGAAAAGGGGTCAATGCTGGGGTCAAAGGCTTTGCTAAACTCCACGTAGACACCTCCACAGCCTTTGCCTCACCCACTTAAGCAGGTCCTTGTGATAGGAAGAGATCAGGTTGCTCAGGCAGGACCTGCCTTTCATGAACCCATGCTGTCTGATCCCTGGTTGTCCTGCATGTGCTGTAAGATCACACTCTGGATGATCTGCTCCATGACCTTCCCTGACACCGAAGTCTGACTGACAGGCCTGGAGTTCCCCAGGGCCTCCTTCCAGCCAAGACACACTGTGACACACAAATCTGCGTGCTCCAAGAATTGAGTACTTGGGACTATGTCTATGCCAGGAAATTAAAGGGAGTCAGGAACTGTCCTTTGACACTGAAACTCAATTGCCTACCTTGTTAGATTGTTGGCATTGTTCCTGGTGTTCTTTTAGCCAACCAGCACTGTCCCAAACCGTTCCTTATCACAGCTCAATAATTAGCACAGGCAAGCAACCCTTCCCAATAAACAGTTTCCATACAGCTACGCTTCACTGGAGGGTGAGCGAGTGAGGTGGTTTGGACATTTTAGAGTAGCCCTTTCCATGCCAAGGTGTCCCAGTGACAGAGAGCAGTCCTAAACAAGCATAATTTGTTAGTTTAAATTGAGTTTATGCATCCTGATTCCCAGATGCTTACCCTAAGCAAAATATCACCTGAATGTTCTGTTCCAAGCTTGGCTGCTGATATCCAAAAGCATCTCAGGAAGAATAGATCTAAGCCTGGAAAGAGTTAAGTGATGACGTGAACCCTGATTTTGAAAGCAGGAGCTTTGCCTGCAAAAAAAAAGTACAAACTCATGGCTGGGAGTAACATACTGCAGACTTACTAACTGTTCTTTCATCAATGCAGCTTTATTTTCTCTATTTTTAAATTACTTTTTAAAAAAATTTTTGCATTGTTTCAAAAGGAAGGTGCTGCTCATGTTACAGCTCTGCCCTGGTATTAGCAGCTGGCCACCATCGGTTCATTAAACTGCACCACTTCAAAATGCCAAAAAAACTGCGATGAGTGGAGCCACCGCAGCTGGGATGATGTGATTCTGCAATGGGAGCAGCTGTAAACTTGGTACCAGCAGGAGTTGTGCTACCAGTCTGTGCTGGTGGCTTGTATTGGGGCAGCTGTGCCAGGGATTGTAATGTGTAATGTGTGAAAACTAGCAGCATAATGGAACCTCAGATGTGCCGTTCTTATTTGGTTGTTGCTCATTCTGTCCTGGTGCACTGGCTCAGTATTCATCTCTTACTCTTGATGGGAGCTCATGATTCTAGTTTGCCATGTAGATATGCAGCAGGTGTGGAAGAACTAGGAAAATGAACTGCTAACCTTGTCCTGGTCCAGGCATCAATGGGATCCTTTGGAACCCCTTACACTTCAAGGACATTTTTGCTAGGTGGTGCCTCAAAATATGTTTCTGGTGCAGAATTATTTTCCTCAGTTTTTCCCAAACCCTGAAGCACTGTTTCTAAGCTGGAAGACATCAAGCCTCTCCGATCCTTCCAAGTCTTCTCCAGAATTATGTATTTCCTTCTTTGCAGGGCTTATGTGTTGTCCCAGCTGTTCTACTTCCTAGTGAGGTCTTTTCTTAGATGTCTGATATCCACAGAATTATTTGAAATCATTAATCTCAGAGATTGGAGTACTTGTATGAGTGGAGTATTCAGAAACTGCAGATCTCCCTTCTCAATTAACTAAGCTGGTGACAAATTTTGCTGTTTCCTTTCTCCACCTGCTCTTTCTAAGTACAATAAGTCCACACTCGCAGACTTGCTTGGAACATGTCCTGCTTAAATGCCACAGCCAATAATAAATCAAAATGAAAATGTTATATAAATAGGCCAGAATAAAGCTGGCTTTGCATGCTGCCAGCCTACCTGAGGGAGACCTGGTTGTGCTTAACAATAACATGAATTTTAACTCATAATAATTTAACAAGCTTACATATTAAGAAGAGAGATATACAAGTATGCAAACAAAGGAGATCAGAAAAAGCTTGATGAAAGCTTTTGCTGTCAGAACACATGTGACTTGAAATGCTTTGCAGACCAGGTTTTTCAGCTTCTTTTTCAGGAATTCTCTTTTAGAAGAAAACCCAGGAGGAAATTCCTGACCTTTTGACTTTTTTCAGAATCAAATATTTAAATTTTGCTATCAATGCATCATTTTGATGTGTGTTCTCAGCAGAGTGGGTGCTGTGCTGCTAACCTTCATCTTAGTCTTGATCTCCTGCCATTGCACCCCCCAACCACAAAGTGTCTTTAAAGGACAGTTTGCAAAACAAACCTGGTTCTTCTCCAGAGTGAAGAAGTGCTTAACAGAGATGAAGGGTAAATCACACACCTCTGTGATGATTGCAAAGTCCAGTGAGCACGATCTTTCCTTTCATCACTGTAGAGATCTGGCAGCAGGTGGCTGTCTTGGTTTGAAAGACAGGTGTCTTGCTAAGGAAAGTGGGAGCCTCCCTTAGAATGGATAATGTTACCCCCTTCCCCCCAAATTATTATAACTTTGGAATCAAGGGCTTTCAGACAAAGATATGGGAGGAGGAATAACAGTTCTACACTATTATTTAGAGCAAGGCAATAATACAGAAACAACGGTTGAGATACACAAAGTCAGAATACAACCTGCCACCCTGTTAGGGTGTTCCTAGCAGTCCAGTTAAAAACGGTGGCTGCAGTCCTGTTGGAGTGATGGATGTGGTCTTGTTGAAATGGTGATCTTGTGGAAAGATCTCCTCGGTCTCTGGAGGTCCAGTGGTGGCTTTTGAGCTCTTCCCCTCTGGGAATCCAGTGGAAAAGGTACCCCAGTATTCTAGGGTCTCAGTTTATAAGCAGGTAGGAATGTTCAGTTCCTCCCTGTATAGAATACATACTTTTGGTTACACCTTCCATGTAACCTAGGACAGTGGCTTATCCAGCCGTAAAACCTCCAGCAAGGTCAGCTGAGTGCCTTCATCGTCCTCCATGTTTCCTGCACATGGTCAAAGACACAACTCCATTATCTCTTTTACCTCCCATTTCTGGTGGATAAATGTGGACATACCTTCACCTCTGCTGATGGTCTAAGGGTCCTGCATGTTCCTTTACGAGGAACTCAAATAATGCCCCAGGAAGGTTAGGCTGGAAGCCTGCTAGTTAGATGATTCATCTGACCTAACATTAGGTGTCTGCCACTTTCCTGGGCTTTTATTATAGTCACTGATGGCCTGATCAGTATAGTCCATGGAGATTAGTGCATGATTCATCCTAACAAATGCAGCTCTCTCACTGAGGGTGAGATGAATCATTCCACAAACTGCAGTAACACTACTGACTAACTCTTTGCTGACTGCAAAGGCATCCCAGAGTGACTTGCTTAGAAATAAGTCTAAATCTATAAATATTCACATTTAGCTAAACAAATTCCACTTCATACATCTTAAGGGCTCTCAGCACTTCTGAAATAACTTTGACGCCTGCATTTGAACACCTGAATTAGCAAAGTCCATGTCTGAGTAACCATATTTGAGAATCCTGCTAAAATCATGGTGTCTCTGCTGTTGCTTAATGACATTGTTAGGAGGACAATAAATAGTGGCTTTTCCTGATGCATGACACTGAGGTATGTCGTAAAACTTTCTCAGGGGTTTGAGAGGTTTTTGTCTTAAGGAAGCATCAAAGATGTTATGGAAAGGATTCAAATGATTCAGCTTGAATACACACATCAGATAAGCAGGTCTAAGAGATTCACTTACTTCTCCTCTGGTGTGCTCCAAGCACCTGGGAGTGACAAACTTACTTGGGTGAGATATTTTTCATGAAGGAGAACAAAGGAGTTCAGGCAACTTCATCTTGTTTCCTGCTGCACTGTTCTGTGGGATTGACACCGCCTTTCTCACAAACTCAGAGGAAGTTAACTTCAGTAAAGCCCACATTTTATCCAAGATGATAAAGCTGAAAAACTTACACAGCTTTGAGCTGTGATTCCAAAATCCATAATATTAGCACTTGGAGTTTTCAGTTGGGGTCTAACTTTTGGGATTGAATGAAACTATGTATAATAGATATTCTTCTAAAAGCAAATGAAGAATAATCTGTCCAGCTGTACAATAATACTTCCCACATATTCCCTTTTCTAAGCTGTAGTAAGGAGAGTGAACACAGTTGCCCACAGGGTTAACCATGCCTTGGGCATAATATTATCAGGAGACTGTGGATGGAATAAAATTGAATAAAGCTAAATACTTATTTAAAGCATAACATTACCAGTAGAAGTTATCAGGGCATTATCAATAAAGGAATAACTAGAGTTTGAAAACAAAATAAAATTAAATAAAAATTCTACCTTGAGTAAGAAAGACTCTGGAAAATAATGGAATGGTAGAATGATTTGGGTTGGAAGGGACCTTCAAGATGACCTAGTTCCAAGCCCTCTGCCATGGACAGAGACACCTTCCACTAGACCAGGTTACTCAGATCCCCATTCAATCTGGCCTTGACACCTCCAGGGTTGGGGAGTTTTTAATAATGCCTGAAATCATTAACAATGCCTCAGAGTAAGGAGAATCATCCCCCCTGTTTATGTTCTGGATGTGGCCTCTAGATGTTACTGAAAGCAGAACACCAAGAAATTTTGAGAAAGTGCTTATGTCAGGGCTTGAAAGAGTACACTGGAGATACTGATTGTATTTTATGTGTCATAGTTCTCCTTTCTGATATGGCTAAAAGAAACACCTGCAATGCCCCCCTGGCACTGCATATTTAATGCCAACACAGAACAATTTAATAATATGCTGTAGCAGGTGTTTAGCAGACTGCTCAGGACACTAGCAGAGAATAAGACCAGAGCTGCTGTCTGGGGGAATGAACAATGTGATGTGAGAAGCTGTTCAGTAGTTCCCAGCAATGGTATCAATTCCTTGGTACCCTCCACACATGCACATAGTGCTGCAAGAATATAATGAGGCATTCTGTGCTGGTGGAACACATCTGGGAATCCCTGAAGGAATCTAAAAGGGTTTCTTTTGCCTTTGTAATGTCCTGTCCTCTCACACTGACCTAGAAAAAGTCTTCTAGGACACATGAGTCTCCGCTATGATTGCTGCCTTACCTTTCTTTATTTTCCTTTTTGGAAAGTAACCTATTATCTTGCACATAAAAATATTCTGGAAAGGTTTTATGAGAAATTAACCCTAATTATACTTTTCATTCTCTTTCAGGGAATAACCCAGAAGCTTGAAAGCCATTTCATTATATAGCTGTAAATGAGGCACTCTAGGCTGTATAGAGGTCATGCATATATTATATCTATCTATCTATCTATCTATCTATCTATCTATCTATCTATCTATTTATCTCTTCTATACTTGAATTGCTTTTGTTTATTAAATATTCCTACTGTCACTAAACAAAGAGTACAAACTTTTTTTTTTTTTCATCCATGGTGTGGATTTCCTAGGGAAAGGAGAATGCTACCAAAGTATGGTACAGTATATATCTGCCAGAGTACATCCATCATAGAAATCAGCACTAGCAAAGAGTAATACAAAAGGGAAGTAATTCCATATTTATAATTGAAAGAGAGTGAGAATTTTTAATCCCTTCCTTATATTAATAATCATCTTTGGAAATAAGGATAGAGGTTTTGTTTCCTGTATTTTACAGTCTATATTTCACCTAGATGGAGCCATCTGCAGAGCTATTAACTGCACATGGAGACAGCCAAACCCTTTATTTCTGTTTAGACCTTCCCTAATGGATGCATTTTCTGCTACAGATGCCTGGAAGACTCAATGAGATGACTACAATTAGGTGAGCTGAGCCTTATTCACAGCTCTTTGCTGGTGAATATCTAATTTCTACAACACAGGATGAGACACTTCTGTAACGCATCAGAAATGAAGTTGCTCTGCTGAAAGGAGCAAAGAAGTTGTTTTTCTGGTTAGCCTAAAGTCAGCTGATTAGAGATTGAGAGATGCGTTCTAATCATTGGTCTAAATTTGTCAGAGAGTGATTTTGCACTTGGGCTTAGTTTAATAAGCCTGTTTTGTGGGGAACAAAATATTTTCTGGAGCACAAACAATTCCACGTGCAAAACTGCTCACTGAAGCAACATACACTCAACACAGAGGAATCTGAGAAGAATCGTCCTAGGATTTTTGCTGCCCTAAAAGATTAAGGGACTGCTGTGCAATGTTGGGATGTTTCATTTCAGTAAAGTTTTTCCCCATTCCTTTTGACCTCATTCCTTTAAGACTCATTATGATTTTGTTGCACTTGGGCCTTGCAAGATATGTTTTTTCCCTTGCCAAATAGCAAAGCAGCACTTTTTTTCCCTCTCATCCAGAAGTTTTGAATAACTATTTTCTCACAAGGAAAAATAAATGTTTTAAACTAAAGGTTTGGTGATTTCTCTCAGTTCTACTTAGGAATAGTTATTAAGGTGCATTAGCAGTGCTGTGAAGGAGGAGCTTAAGCATCTCCAGTCCAGCCTTTGTGTGACAGGTAACTGCAGCTTCTCTGAGATTTATGGACTTACTAAGGATGTTCTTAGCAGCCCCAGAATTAGGATGTGACAGATTGCTGCATCTGAAAATATAATGTATGATGTTGCACTAAAGCTGTTACCAACTGAATCTTAAAGTTGGTATAATTTCTACAGACACGTATAGCTGGTTACTGAAGGCAAATAAGTCATTAACATGCAAAAACATTTCTTTAGAGAATGTTTGCTTCTGAACACAATATGGAGACAGAACCCTTGGATGAACTCCAAGTTGTCAGTAGTAGACTTGAGTGAATGATTCAGAACAAGCAATGTGACTGATGAATTTTTCTGTCTGCTTAAAAAGTGTCTTCAGACACATCAGTATTTCCTGAGACTGATTTGTCTCCAAACAACTTGAACAAAGGGAAAAAACCCACCACAAAAAAAAAAAAAAAAAAAAATCCTTAAGTCTATAGCTTGATCTTGAGAAATCTCCTTTAGAATACACATTATTCCACTCCCAGAGTCTAATGCAAAAGGAGAACTTTTTAATTGAAGAAAACAAAAATTAAATGTTTCATCTAAACAGGAAGCTGCTGTGGGGAGGACTGGTGGTATTTATGGGGTATATGGCAGAAAAAATCTGTTTGGTCTGTCTTTACTTGTTAAGAGATGTTGGGTTAAAATCTGTGTATGAAGGTGATGTGAGTGCTACTGTCGAAAAATTGCATTTGTAGATTTCTTTTGGAGGTATTTTTTTTCTCTGTCTGCAGTGATGTGACAGTTATCACTCTGAAGGAGCTCTTTGAGACTGGCGAAACAGCAAGGTTATGTGGAGATCCACACTGAGAGACTTCTAAGAATTTGGATCCTCTGATCTTTGGTCTTTGGCAGCTGGGGACATGGTTTAGTGTGGCCATGGTGGTGCTGGGTTAATGGTTGGACTCTGTGACCTTAGAGGTCTTTTCCAGTCTAAACAATTCTATGGTTCTATCCATTAGATAATGGATCAGGAAGACAAAATCAAGGAATTTTGCAAAGGATACTCCAAGATGGTTGAGTTTGGCTACTACTCATCTGGAAAACCAAAGATGTTCAGATGAACATCTCAAACTTCAGATCATATTTCCTGATATAATCTACTAAGATCTGAGAGGTGTCTCACCATTCCTTACTAACTGTGGTGAGGACAGAATTAGTCCTCATGCACAGATAACCCTCCCGCACTCAAGACTTTCCTGTCAGTGGATTGCTGGAAAAAGGCATAATAAATGACCTTGGTGATGGGCAGTAATGCAGTCAGAGAAATATACCAGCAAGCCCCTTGAAGATTTGCTGTCTCTCTTATGCTCTTCTGATCTACTTTTCCATTCCTCCTCTCACACCTTGTCAGTTCAGAGTGCAAACTGGCCGAAGGAGGGCTTAGCTCTGTGAATGCAAGATTCCCACTGAAATGGATATTCTGGCTTCCCACAAGGCCTCCAAGAGTCTGCACCCCAGCAGTAAGACAGCCACAAAGTCTGCTGAGCTATCTCCATACTACTGTCCATGGATTTCTGCCAGAAGATTTGTGGCTCATTATTCAATGCTTCATGTACTGCCTTAAAAATAGAAGGAATGTTTTGGGTTATAGAAGTGATCTAAAGTGGTTTGGGAAATCCCTTTTCCTTAAGAACCCAAGCAGAAGAAAAGCAGAAAGAAACACAAAATGGATTTTTCTTTAATGGTAGAAGTGCCACTGTCTGTATGCTGAAGGAATAAATAACCTCTTATTAAGCTGAATCTTTTCCCCCATCAATTCATGTTTATTTAACAGTGTTTAAACTGCATCATTATAATCCTTTCCTCTAATAAATGCTTCAGCCTTTCAACTAAAGCAAGGTGGTTTTTGTGTGTGTACACTGCAGAGCCAATCTGCAGTGCCTCGTGGCGGTGTTTGCAGAGGATGTAGTCGGAGTTTAGTGCCATCTCTGGGGAATTGGACCACTATTATTTACAGTCACGTGTCTTCGTTGGATAGACAGGTGTCTGCTTAGGAAGGTGGGAGCCTTCCTTAGAGCAGAGAATGTGAATCCCCTTCCCTCCGAATTATTGTAACTTTGGAATCAAGGGCTCTCAGGCAAAGGTATGGGAAAAAGAATAAGAGGTTTTTTTACTAGTATCTATAATGAAGTAAACAATCAGTAACAAAAAACAGTAAACAAGGTGAAAAACAGTAAACAAAACAAAAAACTCAGTGGCAGACGTCCCTGGGCTGTCAGGCACTTTCCCGTTTGGTGCAGTCACGGCCACGGCCAGCAGGGGCGCTGTTGGGCTCCTAGACCAGCAGGGCAGGTGCGATGACTCCCGGGAAGCTGCAGATGGCGCTGTGGCGCGAGGTTGGATTTGTGTCACGCACGTAATGGCCGACGGGCTGGGCCAGGGTGACGCGCAGATGGACAAGGCGCAGCAAGGAGATGGAACAGCCAGGTGGGCTCACCTGAGCCAGCCAGCAGAGGAGGTAGCAGGAGCTCCGCAGCTGTGGCAGGCAAGGCGTGGGGCGGCAGCAGGCAGGGTGACGAGCAGCAGCAGGCAGGGGGTCTCGTTCTGCTGCAGCGCAGCTGGGAAACGCGCCCTCCCGGAGGGTAGAAGGGGCCGGGATCCCGTCCTCCCCCGTCCCAAGTGAGAACTCACCCAACAGGTAGAGAGAAAAACCAGTGCAAGACCGGGCCTTTTCTGCAGTTGCAGCCAAAAAGCAGAGCCGCCTTTTTCCCCCCTGCTTTCTCCTCCAAGAGCTCTGAGCGAGTCAGTGTCCTGTTATCAAATCTTGCAATCTCTTGTTCCTGTGCCTGGACAGCCAAAAGGCTTTGTCTCCTTTGTGAGCATAGATGGCCCTTAAGGGCCTGTCATTAGTTGCTTAGCAACAGAATGGGAAAAATTCCACTTGCCCCCTGCTCCCCCCCCACCTTCCACATCACGTGAGTGTAAGTCCTTGCATATAATTTCTGAAATGTCACCTTGATACAGTACATATCAAAGTGTGAAATTCTGTGCATGTTTGTGCCACCAGATTTTGGCATGGTTTTGGAATTTGAAGAGCAGAAACCAGTCCCACTAAATAATATGAACCTTGTGGAGTCATGCCAGCTGCTTCCTGCTAATGTGACCTTTTCTTCCATGTTTCTCTTTCCCTGTCTGGCTGATGGATAGGATGATTTTAAGAGACTTTAGTACATGATAAGGCTGCCAGGTTTGGATCCACATCCAATTATTTCCAAAGGTCAGAGGCACTTGCACTGGGCATTCTTGTTTGCATTGCTTTTCGTAATTTCCAGGAATACTGGTGACAAAAATAAGGCAGGGGATAACTCTACTGAATATATGAACCCTTGGCTGGATATCACTGATATCTTATTATAACATATATTTTTAAAAAGACTAATTTATTCCTTACCTGCCTCCTTGTAGGCCTTTTTGTACCTTCCTATTCCAGCACTGGGCTTCCCTGGAGACAGAACTGAATTAGAGAAATTGCTGGATTGATTCAGTCTGGCAATTCCTGTGTTAATATTGGTCTTAACTTCAGGAGTTGTCAAACAATAAATAAATGAGTGACAAACCAAACATGTTGGGGTTTTTATTTTTGACATGGCAGAAGGGAGAAAAACAGAACTGAAACAGCTTAGGTCTTCTACTTTGCTCTAACTGTCCTGAGACAGAAGGAAATTTAAACCCATTTAAACTTTTCGAGATCAATATCCATGAAAAACTTATGACTAAATAAACCAAAATGAGAAAATCATTCACTAAAGTCATATTCTGGATATCTAGGCATTAAAATCTGGGTTTACATTTTGTCAGCCACTATTTTTTGAGCCCTATATGCTTCAATTTTAAAGATTCTGTAGCTTTTCTGAATTACTTTTACATTTATCTTTCAGTGGATCCAGATCTTTGCTTTTGGTTGCAGGCAACAAAATTCCTGAGGACTACGATGTTTCAGATTCTGTGCAAGCTGTAAAGTTCCCCTGAAACCACTTTCATTAATTTTGCAGAAGTTGCAGCCTTAAGGCTTTAAAAAGTGCCAAGCAATCAGCAGTCACTCATTTGGGAGCCTAATTATGGAGTTAGGAAACAAATATGTCTTGGTCTATCACTTGCCTTGCATAATATGTGTTCGGGGACTTAACCCCACACCTGCTTGTACAGATGTGTAAATACTTGAGACTGCTGGGTACTAACATGGAGATCTCTTTCCAAGTATGCCACTGAGTGACATGGGAAAGCATCTGCATCCTTCAGCCCATCAGCAGGAGTCTCCTGGTGGCTGAAATCGGTATTTTATTATTTCAGATTGCATCTGAAGTGTTTGAAGTATCTCTGCGTAGCAAAATAATGATCTCTAGGATGTGACTTGATATGCATTCTCACATACATTGTGCAGGAAAAGTACAAACATTGTCCTTTCAGATGTGGAATAAACAGAATTAAGCAAGGATATGCTATTTTCTGAACTGTTTCTTTCTTAGGAACTTTTCTAACAGCTATGCCAAATGAACGCGTCTCAATTTTGTCAATAATTTTATTTTTTTTCTCCCATGTTTTATTGACAATAGCAATAGATACTAGCTTTTGAAAGTAAAGCAGAATTACTCTGAATGGACTGTCACTGTCTGACAGAGGGTCTGGAAGAAGAGCTGAGCTCACCTAGATGGACCAGGCAAGCCATGTACTTGGATTCACTTGCTTCTCCTTCTATTTTCTCACCCCTAAACTGAATCCCTGCCCCCTCAATTCTTCATTTCCCTGTTTTCATAGCCTGGGGTGATGCTTGCTGCATAGTTTGAGACTTTGAGGCTTTTGGAGGAATGTAAATCAACCTTTTGCTTCTAAATATGACACTGGTGGGTAAGCGCTGGCCAAGGGCCAAGCTCCCATCTAGCTGTTATCTCACTCCCCCTCCTCAACAGATCAGGTGGAAATAATAGGATGGAAAAGCTCTCAGCTTAAGACAAAGTCAGGGAAATCACTTTCCAATTGCCACCATGGGCAAAACAGATTTGACTAGGAGAAAAGTAGTTAAATCTATTACAGTGATAATAGATTCAGGTAATCAGAAACAAAGACAAAAACTAAAACATGTCCCTCCCACTCCCTTTCCCAAGCCCATCTTTCCCCTTCACTCCCAGCTCCTCTCCCCCAAGGGTGCAGGGACGGGGCTGTGGTTGGTCTTGCTGGGGCTGCCCTCCCTCCTCCCAGTCTCCCTGCCCCAGCATGGGCTGGGCTGCTTCCCTGGCTGCAGTCCCTCAGGGACAGCAGTTCCCCGTGGGGATCTCCCCATCTTTCTCCACATTCAGTGGCTCCAAGCGTTTGTTGCCTCCAGCCTCCTCCTTTCACACTGGAGATTGACTGCTCCGTTCCAGGACAGTCATTGAGGTACATGAAGGAGCTCTACTTCCATTAGTTCCATATTCCTTTTAGATACAGAGTTCCTTGTTGTTTTCTAACTCCTTCCAGTGTGAAAAACCCCACAAATGCCTCTGCCATTCTCTCTTCCTACACTTATCCATTCCCAACCCTTTTCTCTCAATGGGACTGACTGGCAGCTTGGAATGCCGTATTTCCCAAAAACGGCGCAACGCTTTCTGAATGGCTCAAGCAGACTCTCCCTCTGAGGCTGCTGGACACATGTCCCTTGGAATTCTTGCTAAGAATTGTAAAGATAGACAAAGACCAAGGGTGTGAGTTTAGGTAAACTGTCCTTTACCGTTGCGGAGCAAATGGAATTGGTCCCCACTCCATATGTTTGGAAACTGGGAATAAAGGCACTGCAATAAGATCTCCAGTCAGTGTTAAAAGGGCAGGAATCATGGATGCCACAATGGACAGGCAAATAATGCAAGGAACTAGATGGAATAGGAACATGGGAAGAGAAACAATTAAATTATATTGAGGAAAAGGCAAAATCTGATTTGGGTGCATTGAGGGAAAACTCATCCCAAACATCCTCCTGTTAATAGGAAGGAAAAGCCTGAGAAAAAAAATCTAAGCTCAACCAAAAAAGTCTACAAAAAAACTCCACAAGCAGGGAGATTTTCCTGGTACTCCCAACCTTGCTAATCTGGGAATTTGAGAGGGAATGAGAGGCCTGGAAGGTGATGAAGAAGGATGGGGTAATGGAGGATGCCTCTGCCTCCAGCATCTTCAAGTGCTGTGTGCACGCACTCATCTTCCACTCAATGCAATTTCATTTAGATTGTTGTCCCACCTCCCCACGACACAGGAGTTGTGTTTCCCCTGGAGAGACTCTCCCTGCTCAATTTCCCATATTGTAAGGGTCAAGCAATAATTATATCAGGGGAGGCACTGACTTAGAGAAATAGCAAGGAATAGATGTGATTCTTCTGGCAATGAAATTGTGAAGAACAGCTCAAAGAGGAAGATGAAAAATAGATACCAAAACAGGAAATGTAAGCTTTGAAAAAGGAGTCAGAACTGCTAAAGCTGTTTTTAGAAGAAAACAGTTTATGGAACAGATTCTTCTCTGAACACAACTGATATTTGCAATTAGAGCTGGTCAGAAGATAAGGCAGTTTAGCTTTTTACAAAACAAATATCTTGTGAAGAATTGATCTGAAATGTTATTCAGGGTCAGATCCATCATCCCCCTTCTTTGTTGCTTAATATCTGGGGCTTCCAGGCCTCCAGGCACCGAGGAAGACAATTTCACCTCAGCCAGAATCACATCACATAGCTGGTTTTTCTCCTGATATCTGATAATAACTAACATCCCCACTAGAAATTGCCAGTTTAAATCATCAATTGCTAATGATTAAATTAGCCTAGGCCTAGTTAGCTAGCTAAACATTCAATCCCTTTTGGAATTACATTTATGATCTGTCTGATTAGGGAAGCATAGGAAAATGCTCTGTATCATCTTGTGATGATGAGAAAAACTAAATGTTTGTGAAAAACAAAAAGCTTTTCACTTTACAGAGATGAAAAAAAAAAGGTCTGTGTTGAGGAGATGTTGCTTTTATTTCTATTTGAGAGAGCATGATAAAATAAAGCCCAAACAAATCAAAACATCAACAGGGCTAGAATGTTTGGGGGGAAAAAAATGAAAGGCTATTTTTTTTATTGACAAGCAATGCAAATAAAAATGTTCATACTGCTCAAACTGTTCAAAACCGGTTCTATTTATAACTGGGGAGAGGAAAAGAAGATGAATTTAAATGTGAATGCAGGAAGTGTTCTCATTTCTGCAGTTTGTGAAGGCTCTGCCTGATATCTCCAAAATGAAACATTAGGCAAGCAGGTAAAGTCTAATTCTTTACTAGCACAACCATTTTAGCAACACTGAAGTCACTGGACCTATGACAATTTATGCCGATGGAGATTTACTTCACAATACTCCAAAGCTCCTAACCTTTGGTGTGTAGCAGGAAGTACATATTTTAGCAAGTTTATTGCAAACAGCCCAGCTGCTGTGTTGGGCAGCCCTTTTGTTATATCCATTCTTTAGCACTGTTGATTATATAAAAGTCAATTATTAAGCCCTCTCTCCTTGCTTGCAGCTCAGTTCCATTCAGCCTTCATCCAGAAATGCAATTTCTTTTATTCTTTGCTCTCAGGATGTGCAGTCATTTTAATGTCAAAGAAGCTTATAGATAAACATACATATTCATATGTTTGGCTGGATTAAGCATTACTCTGGCACTAAACACAAGATGCTAATTTACAGGATTTGAGCCTGCTGTAGTTTATATCATTTTGTCTTGAGGGTCATTTCATAGCTCCATACATGTAAGAGGAACTAGACGTAGATAAACAATATTTAACTGCACAAAAATATGAAATTGAGCTTTCAATAGAATTATTATTTTAAATTAGATTTCGGTGCCTCCTTCCGTGGAATACTCCAGGTACTTTACATTGTTTTTTATTTCAAACTTCAAATGCAATCCATTCCCTAACAGATGATACTGTACCCACGCTGGAAAATTGTGTAAGGCATCCCACTAAAGACAGAGGAGCACATGCCATTTTGTATGGCCTTATTTTGTGGTGTGGCATCGTCTGATAATTCCTAATCTCCCCTGTTAACAAGACCTACATCAGGTGCTAAGATCCTGTATTTCATTTATAATCAATCATTCACTTCACAGCACAGCTTTTACTGACAAGTAATTCATTACTTTATCGGATCAGCCACTAATCTGTCTGACAACATTTGGGCCAGAATCATATCTTGAAGTAAGTAAGCACAGCTAAAACTGCTTCCAAGTTGGTTTTGACTTAACCTTTCCCCTGGTCTAGCCTGCCTTCCCCAGCTGTGTGATATTTGAAACACCCACAGCTGCAACTGAAGTGCGTAGATGAAATCCTGGCTTCCAGCTGCAAAGCTCTTACTGACCTCAGTTACAAAAAAAAAAAAGGATTTTACCTACTAGCAGTCATTCAGCACCTTTGAAAATCAGTGATTTAACAACTGGCCAAAGGTCAGACCACAAATCAATGCCAGAAAAAGGACTAGACCTCTGTAGGGTCTAACTCCCAGTGTGGTCCTGGAAGCACAAGGTGCTTTATTGCCATGTACCATGTCACAGATTTTTCTGTCATTTCTAAGCCCTTTTTCCCTAGTACGTGTTGGACTGAGGAAGAAGCCTGACAATATCCTGATTAAATTGCAAACATGCATCGGCTCCTTTACCCTGCAGTACAAGGAAATTTAAACATTCTGGGAAGAAAACTGTCTCCAGGCAGGAGGGGAAAAAAAGGGTAAGTTTTCAAAAACTCCTGTAAAAGAAAAGTGAAAAACACAAGCTCTTAAGAGTTTGAAAGGTTCAAGAGGGTAGGAACACCGGTGCCTTGAGATTTAAAGGAGGGCTGTGTTGGCTTAATAGAAACTTACCCCAGCTTTTTCCCTGCTTTGAGAGTGGGGAGCATTACCTACAAAAAGAAAGAAGAAGTCTGGGTGCTTTGAAGGCTGTTAAGTGTCCTTACTTGCTGGGGAGAGAGGGAAAAGGGAGAGCCAGCTCGTGAGAGTTAGCAGTGCGTCCAAAAGTGAACTGCTGTTGGCCCTGGGAGGCCAGCAGGATTTTCTTGATCTAGTTTAACAAGTCATTTTGCTAATCCAAAGTTTATATCCTTGTCTTTTGGGCAAATATTAGGCTGCAGAAACTGTTCCTTGGGGTTTGGGGAGAAGGTTGTTAATGCAGCAGCACAGAGAACAAATCTTTGATTAGCAGGATGAAAAAGATGGAAAACTGTAGAGAAGATATACCTAATCCAGATCCTGTTCCTATTAGTATAAACACCAGTTTAGTTCAGATTAACACTGGCACAAACAGCTTCACTCTCAGTATTTTTCACTACCTTCTCCTCACCAAGTGTTTGTGTTCTCTCTCTCTCCTTGCTGAGCTTCCAAGCAAAAATGTTGCTCCTGCATTTAAGAGATGAGAGGCTTTGAATGCTTTTTTTTCCTTAGATCAAACAATTTTTTTCTCAATTTGGGTGCAGGATGTCCAAAGCCATCTTGGAGCACTGCGGTGCCTTATAGGACCTTTGCCCTCTGAGGAACTGTTGGATAATGAAATTCCCCACTACCTTCCAAGAAAAAAGTATAGCAAGTTGGTATCCAAGATGCTCCAACATTAAGGGCTATTGGAAGGGTTGAAGGAAGCTTTAATTTACTATGTCAACCATCCTTCATCACTTCAAACTCTACAGTAGTGAAATATGATAAAAAGTGAGCTCCTAAAAACTGAACTCCTATAAAATTTATGCTTTGAACACAAGTCCTCGCAGATAAACATCATGTTCTGCATCCCCACTTGTGCTGTGGGGTTCCTCTTGTGGACATTTGAGACACATGTGGAATCAGAAAAATGTGACTGTGGTTAGGACTTGAGCTACCAGCACTACACAGGTACAAACTGGCCCATCAAAGGGACAGAAAGATGCCTTCACCATTTCCATGACCCTGAAGATTGATGCTACCTTAGCATAAATAGAAAATAAGGAATTCTGTAAGGTACTCCTATAAATTTGTAACTACTGAAACAGAAACCAGGTCTTGTTCTCTCCTGACAAGCTGGATACGTGCAGGGTACCTGTGCTTTGGCTCTATATTTAGTCATGACTTAATTCACACATGGTGAGAAGGAATTTTTGGCATTTGCTCTGTGGGTTGGCAGACTGTCAAGTAACTCTAGAATTCACTGAGTCTAGAAGAGGCTCTGGGCTGACCTGCCACAAGTAAATGATGTTGTTTTCCTTAATAGGTCCACCAGAGCTGATACCTTGAGTAGCTTTCATCTAATTTTCTTGCATGTTGGAATCTGACAAATATGATAATGACGTTTTTCACTCATTTACAATAGTGCTTTTCTTTCAATGGTATTAAAATACCCCTCCAATGCCAAGCTTCTTTGTGAAAATATTCACGTATCAGTTTTAGGAATATAACTAAATATTTAGTTAGAACTGCCTATCTCCCAGGGGGTTTGTGAAGCTTGTTTAATTGAGGTTTGAACATGTCATTATTTGTGAGATGAGATTATATATCATTCATGAGCTTTCAGCTGAATATCAGTTTGTCTGGGAGAGAGAATGCTGGCAAATCCTGAAAATTTCATGATTTTCAGCACAAATAATTATTCATCCAAATATTCACTCTGTATAGTTTTTTATTTATTGCTTGCTGTTCATTATGCACAGTTTGTCATTTTTTATATTGCTGTCTAAAAATCTCAGTCACCCAGTCAGGTATCAGAAGTAACAATATGTGACTTCTATGACCTTTCACCCACCATAACACATACAGGAACTTGCACAGTCAAAGCAAACACAGCATGAATAATGTGTAGACAAAATTTGTTTACGTGCGCTATTCCTTGAGTATTTATGAACTAGAAACACATTTGTAGAAATTAGGATCAGAGTGCAAGACAAGCAGAGCCAAATTTGCTGGAATTCAATTTCTACCCATAGTTTATTACTGTGTTGGAGTCACAGATAGGTAAACTCTGAATTCAGGTGAGTCACACAGAGCTGTGCAGTGAATTGGTGGGACCAGAAGGGAAATGGCAATGTGGTGACACTTCAGCCCTGCATGGCAGTGCCTTCCCTGCCTCCCAGCAGGCTGCTGTGCTGTGATTCCTGCTAGGCTGAATTGTGGATGTGTAGCCATCACCAAACTGTCATTAGATTTACCTACATCCTGCACTAGCAGTTTCCTCCAAGTTTCCCATCACGGCATGGGAAATTCTCCTCATGCACCAAAGGCAGGGTGGCTGTGGGAGGAATCTGTGCTATGGACTGCAGGAGCTCCAAATCTGTCTCAGGATCAAGAAAGCCTTGTGGCTCAAATACCATCTGTGTTTCCAGCAAGCAGAGGTTCAGGCTTTGGTAAAATACCCACTAATTCGTTCAACGTGTCTGTCATAATTTCCTGGAGCATCCAAATGGATGGATGTGAAAGTGTAGTTTCCCTCATTGTCTTTTTTTTTTTTTTTTTTTTTTAATGTTATCAGGGTTTAACCCCAGAAGAAGATGAGGAAGACAAAGAAGAGGAAGACGAAGATGAAGATGAAGACAAAGAAGAAGACGAAGAAGAAGATAAAGAAGAAGACCAAGAAGAAGAAGACAAAGAAGACAGAAGACAAAGAAGAGGAAGAAGACAAAGAAGAAGACAAAGAAGAAGACAGAAGAAGACAGAAGACAAGAAGAAGACAGAGAAGAAGAAGAAGACAGAAGACAAAGAAGAAGAAGAAGACAAAGAAGAAGAGGTACAGTGAAGAAGAAGACAGAAGACAGAAGAAGATGATGAAGAAGAAGAAGAAGATGAAGGAGAAGAAGTAGAGGAAGAGGAAGAAGAAAAAGAGGAAAGAGAGAGAGAGAGAGGAATAAAACTGAAGAGAAGTATCCCTTTGGCCAGTTCAGGCCACCCATGCTGGCCTTGCTCCCCCTGGGCTGCTTGTGCACCTGCTCCCTGGCAGAGCATGGGACACTGAAAAGTCCTCGGTTTAGAGTAAGAGCTACTGAGCAACAACCAAAACATTGGTTTGTTACCAACATTATTCTAATATTAAATCCAAAACATAGCAGTGTACCAGACACTAGCAGCAATATTGACTCTAGCCCAGTGAAATGAGAACAGTTGACCCAAAGTGGGTTTTTTTTTAAAACATATATGAAAATACAGCTTTTGCACTTACAGATTTGCTATGCATTTTAACATAGCCAGAGGATCACAGGGGGATAAAGCTGCTCTATATTATTTCCTAGCAGAAAAGGCATCTTACCCACAAAATCAAGCAGGGACTGAGATTAAAGGCAGACAAGAGCCTGAGAGCATAAGCAATGAACTAAAATCCCCTTTTGTCTTTCATGTTGCAATAAAATCCTGCCTCGTGTTTAAAAACGCAAATGTTGCATATTTAAAAGCAAAGATTGTATGTGTTATGCCGACCAGCTGCATAAATCCTAGTGGCCTTGGAAAATTAATGTTTTATTTTAAGCAAAGCTGAAGTTACTCATGTTATTTCACTCTATCAATAGCGAGTACATTAACATTATCTAGTGTCTGCAAGCACACTATTAATTTACCTTGTACTGTCCCAATAGAGGGAAAAGAATTGTTCAAGGCAATGAGGCGTATCCGCTTCCACTCCTTGGGACTCCTCACCTCCAAATAATCAATATTAATGTGGTGAAGGGAGGGCAGAGAGGAAAAGGATTCTCTGACTGATTTATTAGCTAAAGCCACATCACAGTGGAATGAGACTCTGAAGATTCTTTACTAGACTGAGCAGAGTCTAAATGGTTTATCAAGGGTGGAGTCACTGTCACAGTGTCCACCTGAAGTCAGGATTAATATGACATTTGCTAGCCAGGAGGCTGACAGATACAACTTTCCATTTCCAAAATGATACATTCTTGATTGTGGAAAAAAATCCAATATGTTCTTGAAAATACTTGCTCATTCCAGTATCACCTTTTTTTCCCCATTAAGGAAAATGTTTTGTTACAGAAAAGCAGGTTGTTTTCTCTGATGAGAACTTCTTTTTGCCTACAGGTCAGGTGAACAGCACAACACACAGTTCCTAACAATATCTGAGGCAAGTCTGGCAACGTATGATTGGAAGGAAGTGAAAAAGTGGAGTGGGGGGGGGCGGTGGCGGGATTTTTAAGGAACATGACCTGAATATTTCTTTTTAAGTGATGGGAAAAGTAATTGCCATAGAATGACCTTTTGTCTTTTTGACCTTCAGCAAGCAAAAAGTTACTTTTAAAATTGCATTGTGCTAGCAATTGCTGTAATCTATACATAGGCTAAAGTCAGAGAGGGATGGCAAGCACACTGCAGCAATACTGAAACATTTGGTTCTGGTTGTCCACAATAACACATGCTTCCACTTGAAGATATAGATAACAGTCACAAAAAAAGCTCAGCTAGGGGGGAAAAATATGACTCAAACAGTGTCAGAAAAAACAGTTTATTTTCTCCATACTGCTAACAAAAGTAGAATACAGGTCTGAGTACTTAACTCCCTACTGTAGGTATGAAACACGAGTGCTTAACTTTCTTCCTTTCTTTACTAATTATTATATCAAATTGAGATAAAAGAATGCCCAAACTCATGCCTATACACAGACACTTATATGGGAAAGCACCACTGAGTGCTCATCAAACCTGCAGTTGGGGCTTTATTTAGAAGGACGTCCTAAAGGTGGACCAGGCAAATTGTTCATATTGTCTCTTAAATGCTGTGGCCCAGAGGATACTTGGAGTTCACAGGAAAAGTAACGGGTGGACACTTTCAGGCTGGAATTAGAGCACAAAGCAACTTGTAGAATGACGACACAATTGTGAAATTATGGGGGTGACAATCCAGGCTATGCAGTGGTGACAATGGAGAGGGATGAGATTCTGTTGACATCTCCTCTCTGTGCTCTGTTTTTCTCAGTGCTGGAGAGAATTCAACCTCTGAGACAGCTGACATTTTTTTGGATGGTTTGTCACAGTGACCTACAGTGAAATATATATCACAAAATCATAGAAAATTTTGGGTTGGGAAGAACCTTAAACATCATCTGGTTCCAGCACCCCAGCCATGGGCAGGGACACCTTCCACTAGACCAGGTTGCTCCAAGCCCCATCCAGCCTGGCCCTGAACACTTCTAGGGATGGGGTGTCCTCTTCTCTGGGCAAACTGTTCCAGTGCCTTACCACCCTCACTGAAAAAATTTCTTCCTAATATCCAGTCTAAACCTGGCTTCTTTCACTTAAACTAAAATTCCTCCTTGTCCTGTCTCACCTTGGTTTAAGTATTTGCCATGTGGACTTTTACATAACTTACCAACTTTCTTCAGATGTGTGTTTTGGGATCAGAGGAACTGCACTCAAGACTCAGCTCATTACAACACCTGTAGTCAAACACAGACTGTTAAGGTTTATTCTTTACGTCTTTTCACAACCTGAAGTGAGGACACTGTCCACTGCAAAGTGTGTGCTGTGCTTTTTGTGTGCTGGTTAACACAACATGAATCTGCCTGTAAATGTATGGCAGGTTTATGCAGCCAAAATGTGAGGATTTAAAAAAGTGAATCAAGGGGCTATAACTAAGAGTAATGGAATGATATTAAGTGAGACAAGTGGTACAGTGAGTGTCAAGAAATGCTCCTGGGCAGTGCAGGCACTTGGACTGTGGAGGATGCTCTTGGGGGATGGACACTACATAATCTGCACTTAACAATATCTAAAAGGCACAACACTGCACTCACTGGTGCCCAGACTAAATGATATTGCCAGGGTTTACTGCCCTTTATTCTAGGTACTAGGCTCTAAATCATTGTTTAAAACCTATATAACCTAATTCTTCTCTGGGGTAACTTACCTGAAGTTCTCAAGGGTGAAAATGAGCCCTCACAAGTAAGAGAGAGTACTGCATCACCTGGAGGCAGCAGTAAGAAACAACTGAGATTTTTGTAACAGATAAATTCAGTTTAGTTTGAGACAGGAAATGATTCCATTTCTCCCTAGCTTCATGGAAATTACACCATAGAAAACTCCCCTGAAGGATATCCAGTTGCAAATACTCTGTAAACAGAAAAAAATATCATGCACTGAGGGCTTATATCAAACTTTTCCCACCTGAGTCTAAGGATAAAGAAAACAGGAAAAGCAGAAATCTCAATGAATATATCTTAAATTAAACACCTATTAAAAATATGTGATTTTAGTACTTTTTTTTGGAGAAGAATATCTGTTTACAACAGCTGCTGGAAGCAGCTTTTTATTTCTTTACATATTCCTATCACTTCTAATTGTTTCAGTGCTTAGAAAGATTGATTATATTTTCAAATCCTGCTTTCTTGATATGCCTTGCACTCATACTGAGGAGAGCTGAGCCTTAATTGTCAGAGATTGTCTGAGACTGATCGGTGCACCCAGTCTATGTTTAAGAGCTCACATCTTCAGTACTCACCAGGTGAATGACCCTGAGATTTGCTCAGTTGGTCAGAGCACGGTACTCATAACGGCAAGGTTTGTGGATTTAATCCCCATATGGGCTGTTCACTGAAGAGCTGGACTTGATGATCCTTGTGGGTCCCTTCCTACTGAGAACATCCTGTGATCTGAGTGGAGGAGAAGGGTCAGCGTTGCTTGGAAACAAACAGGAAAAGCATAAGAGTTTGTCAAACAGAGGTGACTCACTAAAGAGTTAGAACGATTTCTCCCAAGATACCAATATTCTGGTTTTTAATCCTGCTTTCTGGGGAATTCTGAAGAAGAAACCAGCCAATACGTAATTTCGTTTTCATATTCTTGTTTAGAAACACAAAACCAAGACAAGAATAGCAATCTACTCATTACCTGTCCATCCTGAGAGGAGCTTCTGAAATCCTTAGTGAAAATCACATGAGATTTCCAGGGACATTTTGTATCTTTGGACCGCTCGGGGATTCCAGAGATGTTGCTAAAAGATGTGTGATGCTCGACAAACTGCGCTGAGATAACTACAGCCTTGTGTTCCTCAACTCTGCAAAATTCAATAGCGGCAGGATCAAGTTCTATCTGACTAGAAACTATTTCTCATTAGTATAATATTGTGAATCTTATTTGGCCAGTACTGAGAAAAATCTTTTACCTTTGCATGCACAGTAATTTGAGATGTACTAGAATGTACTTAGCACAAACATGGAAAACAGCACAAAATAGAGAGGGTTTGGTTGTCCTGCTTGAAGAAAACATCCAAACGTTGCCTTCTTGTTAAGATGATGCGCATGCCTCAGAGCTAACCAAGACCCACCCTACAGTGCTCTCCTGAACATGAACTGCACCACCTTCATGCAGAGCTGGTGCTCTGACTGCTTCTCCAGCTCTACAATTTGACTTTGCCCTTCCACCTTCTGCTCTTGGAGATTTTAGCATTGCTTTTTCTCTGAAAGAGCTGGTACTAAATGAATAACTTGACCTC
Organism: Acanthiza pusilla; assembly: GCA_036630365.1. NCBI lineage: Eukaryota > Metazoa > Chordata > Aves > Passeriformes > Acanthizidae > Acanthiza > Acanthiza pusilla. Next base: position 91,559,690 of record JAXCHO010000034.1, read on the forward strand.
AGTGCAGCAGAGAACAGGAGGGATTTCTTCAGCAGGAGCACAAGAAAGGAAGATCCCATAATCTTCCCACTTCCTCCCTGCATTTGCAAGGCCAAAAGAGAAGTTGAAGCAAGTAACCCCCTGCCCTTCGTGCAGCAGCCACTGTCTCATTAGCCCAAGCATGTTCCTTCCCTCTTCTTTAAGTACAGATCTGCACTCTCATCCTCCTTGCTGCTTCTTACCTCCTATTCACATTTATTATTGATATCACCTATCAATAATGCTTTCTGCTGCTTCAAGAGTGTGGCCTGTCTGCCAGATCCCAACTTTCAAGTGCTCTTTGCTTCACCTCATTATATTTTTAATGGCCTATGCTTTTTTTTTTCTTTCTTTTCCATCCTGTGCCTGTCCCCCTCCTTGCCAAGTGAGAGAGAGAAAGGTGTTGGCTGAGAAAGTGGCAAAGGGAGCAATGTTGGTGTTTTGAGCAGTTGCTCCCAGACTGCCCCTCAGCTTACTAACCAGTTTAGCAGCCTCTGAAAAGGCAGCAAATGCATTTGTTTAATACCTTATTCAAGCACAGATGCTTGCTCAGAACCACCACACAAGAGAGAGTAAAACCTTCTTATTTCCTGCAATTTTGCTGCAAATAGCTGTACTTGATCTTTGAAAAGACAGCTCTTGTCATCAGGTTTTCCAGCTTTATAAATTGCAATCTTTGGCCTATTTTATCTTATTTTTGTTTTCAAAATCAGCTCATTTTTTAATGCCTAAGGTAACATCCTGTTACTGAGAAGACACAGCACCGTTAGACCTGAGAACAGGATTACAGCAACAAACCAGGCAGACTGAGTGCCAAACAGAGACAGGATTAGTAAATTACTCAATATTTAACTGAGGAGCTTGATGACAAAGGACTTGCCAATGATATCAGAATAACACCAGCATACATATTTTGCAGCCACAGAGGAAGTTTCTTTGCCCTTTAACTTTTAACAACTCTGTCCTGACTCCACTCTAATACAGCATTCTGTCTCTTGTTGCCATTTCCTCTGTCTGCTGGCTCTGTGAGTCTGTTTGGGTCAAAAGACACGTGTTATGTTTCCAGAAACCAAATCAACCAATTATGCCATTTCCCATTATTATATTTATTTAATTGAAAAAGAATAACTACAGAAGAAATTCATCAGGCAGGCAGGGTCCAACTTTCTTGTTGAGTGGAGTGAGCCTGCCATGCTGCTTCTGCCCTCCTCACCCTGCTCAGAGTCTCAGTGTGATGGCCAAACCTTCCAAGCTTTGCCAGGGTGGGGCCCATGGAAGAAAAAAAATAATACAGTCATATGTAGTCACTGGTCATCCAAGTTCTACAAAGCACGTTGTGACTTCATCCACAAATGTGAATTTTACAGTATTTATAGAAGGATCATAATATGATTTTAAGTGGGTGCAAGAATTAATTATATGGGGCAGAATTCAGAAGGAACAGGAGGGTGTTGTGAAGACTCTGCAAGTGTCTGAAGAGAGGGGACAGAGAGTCAAGTGCTCTTATGCTGCCTGAGAAACATGAACACATAATACAATTATGCAGGCCTGCCCCAGCTTAGAAACAGAGCGCTTTGCTGACAGGATATCAGCAACGTGTGCATCTTTCCACTGCACTGCAAGGAGCAGTTCCAGTGACAATCAGGGACTTGCAGGACACTCAGGAACAGCTGAGCTCTCTGTGAGATCCATTTTGTTGCTATCTCTTCAGCACAGTCTGTACCTGGGTCTGTAAACTGGTGAATACTGCAGTGCACACCATTTAATGGCTGGTGTACTGCAAAAGGATGGCTCTGCATGCTGTCTACACCCTGCCCTGCCACCAGAAGCATTTCTAGGATTCAGGAAGGTCAAGGTGTCCATTTTGCCACGGTGGAGCTGCAACAGAGCTGCCCCTTTGTTAACCTCCAATAAAGGGGCAGATAATTTACAGTCTGGTCTTGGTATCACAGTTCCATGGCTTCAGGACACAGAGTTATCCTGATCTCTTACTTGCACTGGTAAGGCACAGCATGAGTGTGACTCGATTTGGTGCCTCTGGGTGTTTTATAGAATTTATAGATATGGGAACACAACATACAAGGATTTTTGTGTTATCAGATTGATGTCCTCTATGCTCATACCTTTGGAAGAGCTGTGATAATTGAGATAATCCCCATCCCTTAAAGCAGCTTTTAAAGCTGTGATTATTTTGGCAGCACAGCTCAAGTTTTATCACTCACAGAATGCAGAGGAGGAAAAGGAAAAAAACACTTTTTGTTCAGCTTTAACCCAAATAAACCCAGACAACTGAAAAGAAGAAACATCTCCCTCTACTCACCTCTCCTCTGATTACTGTCCAGGCATTCACACTTGCTAGAAAGTACCTCTAGAATTATTTTATCACTCTTATATACTCTGAATATTATTACAAACAAAATGATGTTTAAGATGAACAATATTTTTCTCTGCATAAGCAACCGTCTGTAATTGTGAAGATCTAAGTCCAGAGCAAGAGCAGAGCATGGGAACTTCAAAACCAAATCCAGGAGCTGGGTAATTTTTCAGAACAAGAAATTTTGCCCTAGCCTTCTTTTAAATAAATTAGAATAATTGAGCCTCGTCAACCTGTATTGAATCACCTTGCTAACAAAAATATATGTGGTATCTAAGACTTGCTGCTTTCTTTGAATTTCCTATTTGCTATTTTAAAATCTTTTCTCTCTCTATTTACTGCTTTTGAGATGTATTCTCTGCCTGACAATGTGTGGGAATTCTGAGGGAGTGACTCAAGGCTGCAAATTTACTTAGGCACACTTATGTCAGATCTTCCTGACTCCAGCCTTTAAAACTCGTCCTGTCATCATTAAAATAAATGTTTATGTCACCTTCAATTCTGCCTGCTCTGTGAGTACCATTGAAGCACACAGTGGATTTCAGAAGTATCAATGTGGGACATGAATGCGGGACACAAATCCTGAAGTTAAGGACTAAAGTGACAAATTTAGGCACTACAATAACCAGACATATTAGAGGACTTACAGCCCTAATGTCAATGCCAGTGCACAGTGAATTCAAGACCCAAAGCCAGTATTCACAAAAATCAATGATCCAGGCGAGGGTGTGTTGTAAATTATACTTTTTTTCTTGTAGTTCCTGAGCTGTGGAGTACAGAACTCCTTGAGAAACTGTAAGTCAAACTGCAGGTTGTCATGCAGCTTGCCCCTTCTTGGTATTCCACTTTATATGAAATTCTTAGTGGATGGAAGCCCTGCCCATGGAAGTGGGATTGAAACTAGATGGTCCTTCAAGGTTCTTTCCAACCCAAATATTTCTATTATTCTTATCTCTGCTATGGTGAAGACTGTGAAATCATGTTGGAGCATAAAGAGCTCCAGAGCTGGATCCCAGAGGTTGCTTCTTTAGACACTTTCCCGGGCTTCTTGATAAAAAGGTTTTATATGCAGGAGCAATTGCCAGGCACACGAGGGACAAGATAATTGGGAACAGAGTCTGGATAAATCATGTGTAATAAATCAGGGTAAATTGTCCCTGACCAAACTGATTTTTTTCCATGTTGAAATAGCAGTGTCTGCGACCATAGGTAGGGAGGGATTTAAATTTACATCAGCTTCAGGAAAGTTTGCAGCTCAGTTTCTTTAGTATCCTTGCAGCCATAATGAGGATATATTCACTGGATGGGTGCACTGTTTGGTGAGCATTAAATTTACTGGATGGTCATGCTCAAAGGTGTGGCTGTGATTCTGGATCTCATTAATAACAAAGAATGGCTTAGGAAATGAGGTTTCTTTAGCCTGGAAAAGAGAAGGCTAAGAGGACACCTATTTGCTGTGTTCAATTACCTGAAGGGTAGCTATAAGGAAGACAAAGTTAGGCTTTTCTCAAAGCTGCAGAGCAAGGAAAAAGAGGCAATAGTCACAATTGCCACAAGAGAGATTCCAGTTAGTTACCAGGAACGATTATTTGCACAGACTCATTCTTCACAGGTTAACCACAGAGATTGTGAGCTCTCCATTCCTGAAGGCTGCCAAAGCTCAGCTGGACAAGGACCTGACCTAACAGACAGCTGGAGGAAACTTTAAAGCCACTCTTGCTATGAGAGGGGCGGTGTCTAGATGACCTCCAGAAATCTTCCACTCTGTATTAGTTTGTGACCGTAAATACTTTGTGAAGCAGGAATGTAACCCCAGGACTCCCCTGCCCCAAAATGAAAGGTCCCAAAGCCTCTGCTTAGCTAAAAGAGGGAGGCAGCAAGCTGAGACCTGTGGGACCTGAGGAGATGTATCCCAGATTCCTGAGGGAATTGTCTGGTGTAGTTGCTAAGCTGCTCTCTGTGATATTTGAAAAGTCATGGCACTCAGGTGAAATCAGTGGTAGCTGGAAAAAGGGAAGTATTGCACCTGTTTTTAAAAGGTGTAGAAAGGAGGATCCTGGGAACTACCACCCCATCAGAATCCCATGCCTGGGAAGATCATGGAATAGATCCTCCTGGAAGCCATGCTAAGATATGTGGAGAACAGGGATGTGATTTGGGACAGCCAGCATGACTTCACCAGGAGAAGCTCCTGCCTGAGCAGCTCAGTGGCCTTCTGTGATAGAGTGACCACATCAATGGATGAGGGAAGAGCTGCAGATGCCATTTATCTGGACTTCTGTAAAGTCTTTTGCATAGTCCCCTACAAAATCCTTCCTTCTAAATCAGACAGAGATGAATTTGATGGGTAGGCTGTGGTAAATGAGGAATTGGTTGGTGATTGCATCCAGAGGTTAGTGGTCAATGTCAAAGTGTCTGGATAGACACAAGTGATGAGTGCTGTCCCTCAGGGGCCTGTGCTGGAGCCAGAGCTAATTAATTCCTTCCTCAATGACATAGACGGTGGGGTCAAGTGCACCCTCGGAAAATTTGCAGATGACACCAAGCTGAGAGGTGAGGTTGTCACACCTGAAGGACAGGATGCCATCCAGAGGGACATGGACAAGCTTGAGAAGTCCATGGGAATCTCAGGCAGTTTAACAAGGCCAGGTTCAGTGTCCTGCTATAAATACAAACTGAGGCATAGATGGATGGAGAGGAGCCCTGAGAAGAAGGACTCCTTCATCTCATCATCGTCAGTGGTAGAAGAAAAGCTGGACACGATTTGGCAGTGTATGCACCCAGCCCAGAATTCCAAACGTGTCCTGGGCTGCATCCAAACGCATATGGGCAGCAGGATGAGGGAGGGGATTCTGCTCCTCACTTTGCTTTGGTGAGACCCCATCTAGAATTCTGCATCCATTTCTGGGGTCCCAGCACAGGAAGGACATGGAATGGGTTGGAGTATGTCCAGAGCAGTGACACAAAAATGATCAGAATGTTCGAACACCTCTGTTGTGAAGACAGTCTGAGACAGCTGGGGTTGTTCAGTCTGGAGAAGAGAAGGCTCTGGAGAGACCTTATTGCAGTCTTTCAATACTTCAAACAGCTTCTGTGAAAGATGGGGACAGACTTATTAGTAGGGACTGCTATGACAGGACAAGGGGTATTGTTTTTAAATTAAAAGAGGGTAGATTCAGACTAGATATGAGGAATAATTCCTTTACTAGGAGGGTGGTAAAACACTGGATCAGGTTGCCCAGAAAGGTGGAAGTTGCCCATCCCTCGAAACATTCAAAGTCACGTTGTACTGAGCAACCTGATCTAGTTGAAGATGTCCCTGCTCATTGCAGGGAATTTGGCTTGATGATCTTTAAAGGTCCCGTTCAACCCCAAACTCTTCTATGATTCTGTGAGAGACCTCTAACTAAATGGAGACTCAGCAGGTCACAAAATGCGGTTCCCCTGGAATTGGCACTACAGGCAATTATTATTATTTTTCTCAGAGAAACATGAAAGAAGGCACACTAGAGCCAGAAGTATTACTTCTTTGAGGCAGATCCTCATCTCTGCTTTCTCCTCATCTCTGCCCTTATCTTAAAGCACTCATCAGGTGAGTGAGAAGGAATATTGGTATATAAACCTGAGGAGCAAGAAAAGGAGTTTATTGCAAACTGGTCATTCTCAGTAAATGTTCTCATCTTCCAACTGCTGTTAGTGGCCTCTCTCCCATTAATTTGCTCTTCTTCCCTGGGCTGTTTTGAGGCTTTAACCTGTAGCTCTGCCCATATATGTGCCAGAAAGTGTCAGCTGGAAGAAATTGCATTTTTGAGGATTCTAGTTTCAGGGATTCACTAAGTATTCATGATATTTGGGATTGTAAGCTGAGGAAAGACATAATTTCTGGATCCCAGAAAGGCATAGCAGTAATTAAGTGCTAGCTCTTGGAAGATGCTTCATGGGAAACTTCAAACTTTTGAGAAAGTTTAATAAATAAAAAACTCTAGAATTTAAGTCCAGGACAGCAAAATCTTTCTTTTTTTAGGCCTTGACCACCTTGTCCATTCTCTTCCTAACACACTACTAATGTATTCCTTTATCCAGAGAGCTTTGTTTCTCCATAGTGAGGTGCAGTGGAGATAAACAGTGTGTAGCTGGCTGGTGAGATATGAGGTGAGGTTCCACACTGAGTCACTCCAGCTTGAGATAATCAGCAAAGAAATAACAGAAACCAGAATCACTGTCATATTGTAACACTCAATCTGTGTTCACACTTATAAGAAAAGTCTAAATCAGTATAATCAGTACTTTCACCTCTCTATCCCATTGTCCTTTTGTTTTATATGAGATTTTTCTTCCCTTGTTTCTGTCTAGTGGTCAGGTTTATTGTTTGGTTTTTTTTTTCCCCATCACTATATCTTATCATTCTGCTATTCAGCTCACCACATGAATTATTAATAATAGTTTTATGTTAAACGTCCCTGCCTTGCACATAATTTGACCTTACTTATTGAAGGAGTAAGTGTGCAAACCCTTCAGAACACATTACCCTCACTGTGTTTATGAAAAATATTTCTTCCTTGTGTTTGACTTACCTAGCCAAGATTCAAAACACTTTGAACAGTCACATGACCTTTTTTTATTAGCCCTTTTTCATTACAGAGTAAGAAAGCAAAAATAAAACACTAACCTTTCTGAAAGCTAATTACATTTTTGGTTTCCAGTAATTGTCCCGGTATTTTCATACTGGCATCTATCCTTGAACACACTGAGAAAGTGAAAAAAATTAAAACTTGCCTTCCACTACGCTTAAAAAACGACTTGATCATGAAGAAATATTCAGTGCAGCTTTCAAATGTGGTTTAGGAAGGAGCTATAGCTTGTGTTCGCCTTGGATAATTGGAAAATGTCTCAGTTTATCATATTGGTTCTCTATTCAGCAAAATGTTTTCTTATACCTCTCCCAACCTAGTAAAATTTTAATCCTGTACTGAGCTCAGCAGGAACAATTTTAAACACCTGCTGTCTCAGTCATAATGTCCACCATCTTTCCCTTAGGGAGTGTAGTTTCATTTCCATGAGAAACTTAAAAGGTAATTCCAAAGTCTTTGTTGAAAAGGTGTACATTTACCCATGATCTGGTTCACTTCCAGCAAAATAACAGGAGATGTCAGACATTTTGAAAGGCAAATGTTTGCTAGCAATAATCCATTACAGAATAAATAGTTATCAAGCAGCATAAAATATTCATCAAGTTAACAATTAGCATTGTGGTTGTTCTGATGACCACTGAAATGTCATTTTGCTTTCTCGACCCTGATATACTCTTGTTTCCATAGTATTCTATGGCAAGGATTTTCATTGTCCAATTAGGAATTAACTTCCTTTTTTGAGTACCATTATTTCCTCCAGTTTCAGTTCCCCTATTGTTTTCCAAAATATTTTTTGGGTGTCTCTTGTCTCCTTACCAAAAAAAGCAAGTCCCATCTTTTACAGTTTTCATCGCTTGCCATATTCCTTCCTTAATGGACTTATTTCCATCCATACCTGGATGCCCACAAGCTGTTTCTGTGCAGCAGTGAGCAGCACTGCAATAGGACGGGTCTCCCACTCCAGGTGAGTTCCCAGCCAGGAGCTCTTCACCTTTCAACAGTTTTTGATTGCAGAATGTGCTCATTGCTCACTTCCAACAGCCTCCATTCACTGTGGCTTCAGAGGAGGAGCAGATGGAGTAGCAGTCAGACTACATCTCAGTCCTTTCTGTCTGAATGTAAATTTGGATATCCTTCTCCTTGAAATCTGCCCTGACATGGATAGGAAAACTGTCAATCTGAGTTGTCATAAGAAATCTTTCTTTTTTTTTTTCTTGAGGAACCTCAGCATGTGATTTCTTATTGTCTTATCTCATTCAATTCTGCTGAAATAGGGCCTCAGCCATCTGTAACTCAGAGAATATTGACCTCTTCATGCTTTTTTGGAAGTTGCATGAACACATAAAGGAACAACTCATCCTATCCTCTATATAGCTTACCTTTTGCCAGTAATATAAAATATTTTATTTCTACATAAAAAAGCAGTTATATTCTCATGGTCACAACATGATAGAAAAAAAAATAGTCTTAACTATGAAACTGCAAACAACAATAATATTTATGTACTAAATTACCCAAATTGTAAATATTGGGCAATTATCACTAGGACTAATTGTAAAAATTCAGTCTCATTTATAACTAGTCATAATGTCACTTATGGGATACTATTTTGAATAAATTAGCTTTCCCTCTCTTATTATTATAAATTTGAAAAAAATTACTAGTTAGGATTTAATTGTACCTTTACCAACATGTAGGTTTTCATTGGTAATCGAAGTTTGTTTAGATTCTGCTATCTGTCTCTGACACTTTGCTTTGCTTTCACAAGTGCTGCATTTTGCTGCCTTATCAGAATACATTAATTGCAAAAATGGAATGGACTGTTTCTTAATAGACACCTTCAATGTCTAAATTATTTCTGAATGCCTTAAAAGTCAGCAAATTAAATCGTCCATTTCTGCCTTCTCACCAGCAAAATCAGAAAGAAAGAGATAATGCAAGACAAATAATTACCATAACAACTTTTACAGTAGAAGCTTAAAAAAATAAAGTCAATTAATTTAAATGTCAACTTCTTGTCAGGTTATGTTCTTAATTTTATTTTATTTTTTTCCCCTTCAAATGTCAGCCTTGAATAAAAATTGTTGTACAATATTAAATTATGTACCCAAATCTTCACTACAAGATAAACCTTTAGCAAGGAGCGGGTTGACACTGCTTTACAAAATAAACAGGTATTTGAGATTATCTTCTTCCTCTGATATTGTTATTTGATGAGTACAGGTGAGCACTGTAAGTCTGTCCAAGTTGAAAACCATTTGGGCATAAATATTTGCATGGCTGGATTGTCAATATGTGTTGGAGATAAGCCAAACTTCCTAAACTTCTTTTTCTTTTTGTCTTTATTTCTGTAAAACAGAAGGAGAAAGTACCAGGATGAAAAACAGGCTAAAACCCAGCACTGCTCCTTTAGTCACCTTAATATCTATTAGTTTTCATAAGGAAAAATATGTCCTTTCCAGCATATTGAAATTAAATGGGCAAATCCATGCCAACCACAATTCACTGACACTGGCAGAGCTGCATCCACTGACATGAGGGCTTGATTTTAAATGCAAGGGTTACGTGTCACATTTACCCAGAGTCATAGCAGTAGTATTATTGCTGCTGATATATCCCATTTATATCAAATGTCACTGATATGTGCCACTTCCCCATAGATGTAGAGTTCCTGTATTGTATGTGATTAATGCAGGAGACAGAAAATATCAAGTTTACAATGTTCTTCTTTGCTCTGTTTACGTTCATGACGAGATTTTTTTGGCTTGCTTCTTTCCAAGTTACTAAATTGCTGTTGTTCCTATACATCCATGTCACAATTAATAAACTTTGGTGTTACCATTCCTACACTTAATAGAGTTTTCACAGTTAATTAATACACTTCTGTGTTACTAAGCCTATTCAATTTCGCTTCCAAATTCTGCTGCGAACTTTAATGAGCTTAGCAGGCAGGATCCTGCGGGGAAAGTTGGCAGGGCACCACATGGAACTCTGTGTTTGCTTGACTCTGGCAAGTCACTTCTCCATCTCTCAACCAACATCTGCCCATCTTGCATAGTCAGCGAGCAAATCCTTTGCCTGTCATGGCCTGTGCCAGCAGTGCACTGTTGGAGCTCGCAGTTATTGGAAAGCTGAATCAGGGCTCAGAGCTGTGCTAAGACTTTGCCATAAAAACAGGCAGTTTAGCAATGATAGAGGAGTGGATGGGGGAAGGACTCAGTCCCGGATGTCCTCCTTCTTAACAGAGTGCCCCACCTCCCTCCTGTGGTTAAGTCAATGGTCAACATCACAGGATGTTTAAAAATGAAGTTTTGATTCCAGGGAGCTGCCCTGAAAATGGGTATGAACCTGGTAGGTGCCCTCACACACCTGCTTTGGACTGGCATCACTGCCTTAAACTTGGATGGAACACCCTCTCAAGATGGCGTACGGTATCCAGCGATCCCATGAGCCATCTTTGTTTCACCATTTTTGCACCACTGAAGTGTTCAATGTTGACGTGGGTTTTGTATTTAAATAATAGTTTCAGTGCATGCATCTGTATTCCAGACAGAGAGGGAGACTGAGAAAGAGGCAGGAGATTTTACTCTGTGAACATAAATGCTCTGAACACCTCAGAAATGCATTATTTAAGCTGTGATTTGATAGCGATCACTGTCAGTTACCCAAATCCAATATAAACTCATTTTCTGTTCTTTTCTTCCCTTTTTTTTTTTGTCTCCTCTTTTTAGCACCCCTGGCACAAAAGACTAGAAGTGAAATATTAACAAGAATCTTGTGCCAGAAAAGCTCAACTCAAGAGAGTGTGCTGGGTAATCCAATTTTAATTTCCCAAGTTTCTAACATGTCATATGATACTTGGTCAATCAGCAACACTCAAACCAGTAGTCTGCTTTGTATTAACAAGGACATTGAAACTGCTTCTTTAATAGTAAAAGAAAAAATAATTTGCCTGATTTAACTGACAAGTGGTAAGTTTGTCAGTATGCAGTGGACACATATGACAATGATTTGCAAATCCCCTGTGAAACGTGCTTTTCACACAAGCTCTAGGGAAGTTGTTGATATGGTCAAAAGCTCCAGTTTTTGATCTCCTTAGACTTTCTAGTTAAGTCTTATTTATTTATGCCCAAGTATATTCTGGTTTTATCATTCAGAGATCATGTTTGCTGTATCACAATATGCTTAGACAACTCAACAACAAATTGGCTCCTGGCAGCACTGGCGTAGGAGTGAAGTCCAAATTTTTGTAAAAAATTCTTATACTCATCTGTGATTGTCTAAAATAAACCTGGAGACTACCTTGGATTTACAATAATAACTATGTTCTGTAGCTCATAAAGGTTATGAAATATGAAAAGTGCACATATCAAATGTGTATCAGAAACAGAAATTACTGATTCCCAGTTAAGACAATTTAAACACAACACCATCTTTGGTGATGGTGGATCAGTGAGATATTTGGCACTGAAGATTGGGCAGTCAAGCTAGAATGGAGGTCTGCCATCTCATTTTTGAAAACCCCATTCCTTCTCTCCCACCTTCATAAATGAAGCACTTGAATCTTTTCGTCTGCTTGGCTGTAGGCCAACTCAGTTCTACAAAGTAGAGTGGTCTGCAATAATGTCTCCTAGAAGTGACAGGGACCTTCAGGATTAATCAAAAATGATATGGGAATGTTGGGCAGTGGAATGTTGGACAGTGCAGTATTGGACAGATGTGACCCAGAAGACAATCTGTGTGTCCTGGAGCAATGGTGTTACTGGGTTTGGCTGGGATGAAGTTCTAAACTTCCTTTGTCACAGCCTGTGTGGGGATTTGCCTTTGGGATTAAAATGGTGTGGATAATACAGCAGGGTTTTGGCTGTTGCTGAACACCTCTTGTGCACTGTCAACTTTTTCTCACTCTCTTCCCCCACCCTCCCAAGCAAGTAGGTTGTAGTTGAGCAACAGGTCAGGAGAAAACGCTTCCAGAAGACCTGCCCCAAACTGACCAGAGTTATTCCATGGCATATGACATGACAGTCATCAATAAAACTCAGGGAAAAGAGAAGGAAGCAGAAATTTTAGAGTTATGATATTTGTCTTTCCAAGCAAGCTGAGGCCATTCTTATCAGGAAATGGATGGACATCTGCCCACTGATGGGAAATCATGAATTAATTCACACTTTTGCTTTGCTTGCACACATAGATTTTGTTTTTCTTACTAAACTATCATTATCTCAATTCACAAGGCCTTTTGCCATCAAATTTCTCCAGTCCCCATCCCTTCCAAGAGGGGAGGGAGGGAAAGTCAGGCTCAGTATTTGGCTGCTGGCTGGGGTCAGCCCACCGTACTGGTCTTACAGAATAGGAAAGTTATGGCTGTTATCAGAGGCAGAACACATTGGGCAAGAGCAGACAACCTTGCACATTCTCTTTTACCTAACGTACTTATATAATATTTCCAAAATTGATTTTTTTTCCCTCAACCACAGTGGCTGGGTTGAGATCCAATTTAAGACAACTGCATCAGGAGTCTGCTTCTTAATGTCCACTGGGCTCTCACAGACACCTGCTGCCACCAGAGGCAGTGGGGCACCTTCTTGCGGGTCCAGAAGAGCCCTGGGAATGTTGTGGGTCTAATGCTGTGTCTGCCAGTCCCAGGTGCCTCTGCTACCTCAAAAACCTCCCTACCTAGCTGAGAGTGTCTGAATATTGCCTCTACCCCATACAAACAGAGATCCTATTAGTTTACCCTAAAGTCTGAGCAGCTGAATTGCTCTCTGGGCTCCATCGGCAGTGCTGAGCAGCTGAGTCAGGCAAGGGAATGCCTATAGATGGCACCTGGGACAGTCAAATGTACCCAGGACTATCCAAGAATCTATGACAGAAATTCTTATTGTGCATGACTTTTGGGAGTGGCAACTGGAGAAAAAAGCAGGGGACACTAAGTGTCTTGTCCCACTGGAGATGACATTCAAGCAGCAGAAATGCATCTCTTAAATCTTGACCAACCACAGTGGAGTCTTAGGCACCAAAAGTGGAGGTAAACATCCATTTGTAAATACAACTAGGAGTATTGAAATGATCCTCACGTGGTAAGGGTGGGACAGCTGTGCCCAGGATGGGTGGGCGGCTGGTGCCATTTCGTGTGCAGTTCTGCTCCATCTCCAGCTGCTGCTCCAGGCAAGCACCACCATCCCACAGGTTCTGTGCAGCAGCTGTGAGCCCCAGGAAGATGTCTCAGCTATCTGTGGGCGTTGCAAATAACACTTGACACCTCGGAATAGGCAACTGACTCAAGCCTCAAGATTCATTCAAGCAGTCTATCAAACAAAAAAGGAAATTGCAACACTGATGTGTTATGAAATGCTATGCTTAGAATCTTCATAATTGCAAATAATAGAGCTAAAATGTCTTTTGACTATACTTGCTGTGGTGAACTAAAATGGAATCATCATATAACCATCAATAACTGAAGGAAAACACCTGTTGTACAAAACCTGAGAGCTATAAGTGATGCTAAAAAAGCCAACAAAAAATTCCACCGAAACAAAGAAAACCAAATGAAACCTACTGTGAACTTTTTAAAAAAACCTGGAAGCAAGCTGACTGATCCCATGAAGCAGACAAATTATAGATGTGATGGAGGGATGTTAATCGATTATATGAGAAAAAAGACTGACAGCTCCATGGCTGAGTCTCTGAACTCTTCAACTGAAAAAACATTAGAGTTCAGTTTTGGTTTCAATAGCTTGCCTAATTTTCATTAGAACATGTGATTTTGTCAATATTAGTTGGATTCCACTGAAAATCTTTTTTTACAAAGATTTCTCAATGAAAATTTTCACAACAAACCAGGGCTTTGTTCAGTGCAAATGGTTATTAAGTTCTTTTTTTTTTTTAACAGAGCAGGGTGCACTGGTCAGCTGCACTTCTCCATGTTCATTCCCTCCTTGCACTACTGAAAAATTGGTTACATCTTCACATTAGCATTAACATGACACTTAAGTGTTAGTTTTTTTTGTGTGGTATTCACTGTGCAAACATAGCTATTATACTTTTCCTAAATGCATAATCACCTTTCTTTTTTTTTTTTTTTTTTCCCTCCCTGGAACATCTGCAATAATTTCTGAAGTTGATGACCTTCAGATGATTAGCATATCCTCACAGCTAACACATAAAAATCATTGCTTGAACTCTCCAAAATAAAGTGCAAACTGAACCAGACTCATGGAAATCAACAGCAATTGTTCCAGTCTAAGACACCTCTGCAAAGAGGAGAATCGATCTGTTTTACTTTGCTTTAAGAAGAGTAGGAATCCCACATATTCAGCTTCTGTGTCTTGGTGGGCCCAGTGGTGAATGAAGTGGTGAACAGCACTAGCAAACTGCTGCTGTAGGAGTCTGTGAGTATTTGATTACATCTTAAGTGCTGTGTTAACAATTCCTACATTTCCTGGAATAACTTGAATTTTTTTTTTTAATTGATTGTACATGACAACTGTAAAAGATAAAACTCACAAACTCTGGAAATCTGTAATGCCTTGTGTTCGCCTTTGCAAATCCGTCCTACCTTGTAACCCTTACAGCCCAACTGGAAATCTTGCCTTGCAGAGCTCCTATTTCTACCTATGAACATATTTCCAGTCATATTTCAAAACAAAGTAAGATGATGTAGTGATCCATCATTGTAACTCCTAGCTAATATTAACACCACTGTTACAGATTGCTCCTAATTAAGAGGGAAGACTAATCATTTGAATAAGCCACAGAAGAGAAAAAGAGGAGCAGATAGAGCGGAAAATGTAGTTAAATTTAGAAATTACTTGTACTTTCTAAAGAAAACAAGTAAGCAGCCAAAAAATTGAGGCCAATAATGACTAAAAGTGAGGAATCTCTATCCTTCAACCACGATACCAGGTCTCAGTAGAAGGTTCTTTAAAAATAACTGTGATGATAAAATACTAAAGCCTCTGTCTGTAAAAGAAAACCTCACAGAAACATAAGGAGCTTGTACCAATACACAGCAGTTCCTCAGAAAGCTGATTTTTTTTTAGAAAAACTGAGAAAGTTCCCTGCTTAAAAGGTAGTTACAGGGAAAATGTATATTTGCACAATGGAGTTTGGCCCCAGAAAGATTCATGTAATTGAGCTGAATTTGGGAATAAAGCAGGACAAGCTAGGTGTTCCTCACAAGAGCACACTGAAACGGAGGCTGATCACAAACAATTGTGTTTATCATTTGCTCTCTTAACCTCGGAAACTCAGTAAAGAATAGAAGGAATGGTGTATTAGACCCACTGTTCGCCACTATCCTGCTTGAAAAGACATCAGCACATAATTATTTGTTCCAAATGTTTACTGTGTTGCTTTTGAGGCAGAAAGTTCATTACCATGACTCTGAATGTATTTATTTATTCAAAAACCCTTTACAATGCATCAAAGTTAACTTTTTCACTTTGTGACCATGTGAACACTGAAACAGTCAGCCCTACAAGGAGATTCAGGTCCCATAATCTGCTTTATGTCTGACTTAATGACTGACACTCTTCAGTTGTCTGAGAAATTGTTCTTTTACTCAAGAAGAGATAAAGAATAAAATAATAATAATGATAATAATGAGAAGAAGAAGGAGAAGAAGATGGTTTTCCCATGGCAGATTTTGAGCTTTTGACGAAAACTTAAAATACTTTGAAATGTCACATTGGTGTACTCCTGGTTGATCCAGGAATCACAGCCCGTAAAGAAGAAAAGGGACCTGAGATGCAGAATTCATGAGTCAAGGACACAACCAAGCAGCCATGTGTTAGGTGAAGATGGAAACCCAAAATACTTTGAGTCTGAGCTTCCCCAGGAGACACTTTCATGAACATTTAATTGAATGAACATTTTTTTGTTTGAAACAGCCTCGGCAGATTTATATATTTATTTATTTAAATTTTTTTACTCACATTTGTTGAATTGCTCACCACAGAGGCTATAGATACAAACACTTGTCCACTGCAGGTCAGCTTGATTTTTCGCAGTGGGACTGGTAATTTAGATGTGAAGTGTATTGACTTCCACTAATCCTCTAAACCAATTCAATTAATTTTTTAAAAGCAGAATTTACTTGTGCTTTCTTTTGCTGCATCATATTTTATTGATCTAAAACCTCACTATTTTTTCTTATCTTTTCCAATTTTGATAGATCCCGAATACCAAGGGGATACCAGCTCAGTTCTTGAAAGAATTTTTTGTAATGTATAATTCCATGGACATTTTTCTGCTGCAAATTACCTTAAGAAATTTTTATTCCCTGATGTTTTTCCTCTCAAAAGGCCTCTTCACCTGTATTGAGAATAAAAAATGCTGGTGGTGTTATGCAGTAAAACCTCTTTGTTAAGTCATAGCCTCTCTGTCTCAGAGCCTGGTGGCTTTGTGTTATGGCCAGATATCTTGCCCAAAGTGCTGCTTCTGCCATGGATTGCCAGGTCAGATTTAGTGGTGATTTTTGGAGAGCAAGAGCAAATGGAAAAGTAGGCACTTCAGTGCTGTGGTATAAAGAAATGAGACTAGAGAGTTAGAGAGAGAAAATCACATTGTGGGCGTAATCCAGCTCTGGAAAATAAGGGCAAAACAATCTCTAAGTACTAAAATAGTTTCTTGTGAGGTTTAAGTCTTGAGGAATTGGTGTTATCTTCTATGTTGTATTCTTGGTTACTAGTCAGCGTTCACGTTTGATTAGAGTAGTGCTTCAGGAGAATAAAAAACAAATTAATGCATCAGCTCTCACATTTTAAATGCAGCCGGATGCAGAGCTTTGGAAGGAGAAGGTTGGATTTCCTACATGGTGCCAAACAGGGAAACAGCAACTGAATTCCTGTATGGATGTACCAGCCCACTGGATATCACACCTTAGCACCCAGTTGGTGTGCAGGTTTGGCACATGGAATTGTTTCTCTACCATCAAGATATGAAATGCAAAAAGCAATTTGCATTGAAAGGAATCAGCTTCCCTTACCTGGAGATGAGACATTTCCCCTGAGAGTGAAGGTGATTGGTTTAGGATGGGCACATCACATGGGCATGGTTACAGTCAAATGAAATTAATTTGACTTGTTGAGCTCACGAAACTTAGAATCCATAAAACAACACAGCAGAACATCTCAGCCCTTTTTTTTTTTTTTTTTTTTTTGGAGGCACAGAATGATGCTATTTCTTAATTTTCTTCCTGCTGTATGGTTTTGTGGCAGACTCTCTAATCTATCAGTATTTATGAAATGCTCAGTTCTGAGTCCCAAGTAACTTAATTTCCTACAGCATATCTAAACTGGTGATCGCTCTTTCTGTATAAATAACTCGTGCAGGCATTATTATGTTATCAAAGGAGCTCAAAGAAATTAACAGGACAGAGTTTTGAAATAAAGGTGGAGAACAGTATATAGCTCACTTAGAGATTGAAAAGAACCTCTGCCTTAATTGCTTGAAAATAAATTTACAATTAATTAAGGAAAAAAAAAGATGAGCTAAATAATGATTCTCAATTAATAATCCTGAAAACTGAAATTAAATTTCAGTCATTAAACTCATGTAATGTCTCTGCACCTAATTATGGTTTCCCCAGAATTCCTCTTAAATATATATTTCACATTATCTGAACTTAATGGCCCTTTTATAATTGGAGAAGATGTAAACTTAGCCTCAGTCCCATGCATTGGACCAATCCTCAGTGAGGCAACTACGAGCCCATGAGCAGCATGAGTAATAAAGCAACTCTGTGCTGAACAGAGTGAGGGAGAATGTTAACACCTGGAAGACCACTAAAGGTGTAGTTGTGTATATATACACATAGATATATACAGGATATCCTCTTTTATTTCCTTTTCAAATACTGTCATTCATGCTGACTACATGGGAAAAAAAAAAGTGGAAAAGAAAGGGAAAGAGAAAATGAAAGAGAAGGACAAAAAAGAAAGAAAAAAGAGTAAGGAAAAAAGGAAGAAGGAAAAAGGAAAAAGAAAAAGAAGAAAAAGAAAAAGAAAAAGAAAAAGAAAAAGAAAAAGAAAAAGAAAAAGAAAAAGAAAAAGAAAAAGAAAAAGAAAAAGAAAAAGAAAAAAAAAGAAAATAGAAGAAAAAAATTTTCTAAGCCTTTTTTTTCTAAACTTACTTTATTATTAAAAGAATGCAGTCTTACCTTACTAATTTTCTCTAACTTTCCCTGGCAATTTAATGAAGTAAACATATTATTATTGAAAATTTACTAGAAGGAGTCTCATGTATGCAGCATGCTGGAGACTGAAGTTCTGAACTGTCTAAATCTCATGTGCACAAGTGTTAAAGCTTTATCGCCTGACCAGCAGAGCTTTTGCATAACCCAAATTCCTGTTGCTTAAAGGGGAGGAGATCAGCAGCTGAAGGCAGCACATAGCAATGATTTCACCTCTCATCTGCAAAATTAAGTTGGAACTCTGCTCCTTTCTCAGCTCCTCGACATAACTGGTAGGCATTTCATGGATGTCGGACCCACTAATATTTCATTTCCTTCCCAAACTCATCCTTAAAAATTTATGTCTAACATTCTTCTGGATGTATCCATTGAACAATGGAGATTCCTTGGCAAACTTGGTAAAGTTATCATAGGGCTGTATGAGCCTATTAAAGATTATAAATTAGCCCTGTGAATTAGGTAACTTCAGGCCCATATTCATGCCTTTTGTGTAAGTGTAGGCCTCCATGAAGAGTGGGGAGGGCAATGGAAGGAGAGAAAACCCTGCAATATCTAAAGGCAGCAAAAGTGCAAATATGGAATCACAAATTTGCTATTGAGAGATTCTAGCAGGATTTGTGCTCCCAAGAAGACAGCTGCCTGTAGGATAAATGATCCTAGAGAGACAGTGAAAAAATACACACAGCAGGAAAATAGAATCCAAGCTAAGATTTTCAAAGGAGATAAGTAAAGCCAGACCGTAGTTCCCATTTGGTTCTGTTGATGGTTTAGTGCCCCTGTGGTAGGACATGAAGATCCTTAAAAGAGAAGTAAAGTAAGAGAGAAAAAACTTGTTAGGATCTCCACAAGGGACAGTGGAAATACAGTCTCTATACCTAGGAACAACCCCAGGAAGAGCTTGGTCAAGATGAGAGGGCAGGAATCTGTGTCTACAGGGCACTCCTCTGTCCCATCACCGCCGGTAGAGGTCTCAGGTTTCAAATCCTAGTGCCATTTGGCTTAAGTTCAGCTGCTTGGAGCATGAATGGGTCATCTAATCTATTCCAGATAGATCCCAGCCCACATTTTATAAACTTTCTTTTCCAGCTCTGGAAGTATTAAATGTGCCCTGGTACATCTGACATAAAGCTAGAGCAAAAATCTAGATAAATCAAAAGAAAGCACTCCACTACTCCCTTTTCTTCCTGATGCGAATGTCCATCATGTAAGATTTTGTTAATGGTAGTAAATTCATATGGAATGAGCAATGAGAATAGTTTGTCCTTTCCATATTTCTGAGTCTAAAGTTATTGCTACTTGTCCATTTCATCTGGCTGCTGTTTAGAGCTAAAGCCAAGAATTGGTACTAGTGGTAAACTGCAAGTGAGCAGCGTAGAAATGGAAAAATAGTTTCTGTCTCAACAGAGTGGGAAGATGTCAAGCTCTTTTAATGCATTATTCTGGATTCTGACTATGTTTCTCCAGTGTGGAGCAGTATTTTATGCTTGACCATAACACAGGTTGCAAAAGGATTTGGGAGACCTCTAATAAAATCTTTAATCTGTTGACAGAAGAATTTCATTAGTATTATTAACATGGTTTGTACAATTCTGTGCCTTTCCTGCATCCAGACAAAGCCATGACTGTGTTACTACTTCTGCTTTTACTACTTTGAAAGGCTTAAAGTTGGCCTTTCTATGAGTTCCCTGTGGGTATTCTCATAAGTAGTGGATTTAACACAGTACTCGACACTGTACTACAGCCAATAAATCCAGGATAAGTTACTTTAGTGTTCAGTGGATTGTAATATTTTTGATTGAAGTTGGGAAATTATATCCCTCAGGCCGAGGCATGGGTCTGGAGTGACATTAGTGGTTATCATTTCCTTGCACAAATCAGGAAGGAGATAGGTGAGACTCACAAATGTGAGATGGAGAGCTTCGTAAGGTGTCAAGAGCGTCTCAGTAAATCGGTGGGTGGAGCTTAACGAAGCACAGTGATGGATGGTTTCAAATTGCCTGAAAAGCCTTTGTAGATGTGTGTGATCTTTTCTACAGAGCAGGATCCTTCCACAGAGCTCAATTCAATAAACTGAATATGCAGTTTGGGTTAATTATAGGCTTAAAAGATTTAGTTGCAGCATAAGCCTTTCTTTGCAGACATCAGAGTCTACCCATGTCTTTTCAATGAACACCATGGCCAAGGAAGAGAATAGGATGAGAGGATCTACCAAAAGCAAATCTACTGTACACTGTTAAATACTCACCAGAATCTTCTTTCAGACTAAACCACAGTCTCCTGGCTAAGGCCTTTGTCCTGGTTAGAGCAAATTCTGGAATTTGTTTACATTTGTGCATTTTCAAACAGAGGCATCTTTTATGGATTGGGAGAAGAAGAGTTTTGTCAGATGCCTGGTCTGATTCTATAACTTTCTGTAGACCTTCTAGGGAGTGTAGAGGGACTGCACTCCTCCTGAAGGTGGTGTAGTTAAACTCTCAACATAAGACAGGATGAATTAGGGTCACAGTGAATTTGGTAGATCTCACAGCAAGACTTTCTTTTGACTCTCAGTTGCCTGGCAGAAAGCCTTGCTGATGAAAGAAGAGGTCAGAACTTCACAGATGGATATCAGTGAAGATCAATTCTTTTTCTTTCAAACACTTATCTTTAAACACAAACAGAATTTTTTGAGTGTCATAAGATCAGCTTAACTACAGTCCATATAACCACAGGTACAGTGCACTGTGTTTCTCATGCTTTTTTCTTATTTCTTTAAATTCCTGCAGCGTAGCAGAATATTTATCCTAAAGTAGTTGAAAGCTATTTACTTCTAGATGTGGATTTCTTAAATTTCTGGCTGTGTTTTAATTTGGAATCCATTTCTAATTGCATGCTTACAGAGAAAATTGTTGATGAATAATTTCTTTCTGTTTTACTCAATATAATGCAGTATATTTACATGTTGTGAAGCAGAAGATAGCTGTCTGTGGTTTTCTCTAACTACACTTGGGGAAAAAAACTCAGCAGAAATGGTATAATTTCCTCCTTTTTGTTGTTGTTGTTGTTGCTGTTGTTGTTGTTGTTGTGTTGTTTGGGGTTTGTTTGTTTGTTTGTTTGTTTGTTTGTTTGTTTTTTAGTTGGTAGAGCCCTGATACTTGCCTCTGTAAGTGAGAAACCTGGAATATTGATCTTGGGGTACCTGGACAGGAAGAGGGGAAAAGAGTAGATTTGAACAGATCCTGCAGAACATGTGAAAATCAGATGCCAAACAAAAAATTCCACTTCTGTTGCACAGTGCAAATTTCTCAACTGGGTTCACCCACCGTTCACACTACTGAAGTTTTCCATTGACAGAAATTAATGCCTTGTACACAGAAATCGACTCGCTGTGGGTGAAGGAAGCCTGCTGAAATCCATAAAAGCACTAGAGCATGTAATGGGGGGCAGAGCTTTGTATTTTTAATATTTCTGTGCTTTCTAGTGCAACTAGATATCAGCATCTACTTTAAAAATAAAACTTGTTTTCTCCTTAATTTACCTCCCTCCTCCCCACAAAGGATGCAGTATTTTCACCCAGAGCCAGAGGAAAACTACATTCCCTTTCCCTTTCCAAAACATCCCAATCATAGAATCATAGAATTGTTTGGACTGGAAGGGACTTTAAAGATCATCTTGTTCCAACCCCCTGCCCTGGGCAGGGACACTTTCCACCAGATCAGGCTGCTCAGGGTCCCACCCAGCCTGACCTTGAGCATTTACAGGGATAGGGCAGCCACAGCCTCTCTGGGAAACCTGTGCCAGGGCCTCACCACCCTCTCAGTGAAGAATTCCTTCCTAATATTTAATCTAAACCTATTCTCTTTCAGTTTGAAGCCATTCCCCTTTGTTCTGTCACTACATTCTCTTGTAAACAGTCTCTCTCCATTCTCAAGGGAGTGATTGCCGTTCCAGAAGTCTGACTGCAGCAAACAGTTGAATTCCTAAATCGGTATCAATATGTGTGTTAGACATAGGGGAAGTGGAGGCGTATTTTTTATTATTATTTTCCCTTTTTTTTTTTTTTTTTTTGCAATGGCAGCACGTTTGTGACTCATGAATTTTGTTTGGTAGAATTGCTTTCATAATTTAACCTTGCCAAAAGTGGCTGCACCTCTTAGTAGTTTTTCATTATAAAAGATCCTCTGTGTCGCCCCTAGATAGTCTCAAGCCAATAAAAAGAAACTGATTATTACATTTTTTTTGTCAAATGGAAGAAAAAATACCCAATGTGCTATAATAATAATGGCAATAATAAAAGATACTGACAATACTTAGAGATGAGCTGAATAAGCCCATTGACTGCACTATTTTTGGGGGTGGATTTTCATACCCCTTCTTGATGACACTGTTGGAGCGTAATGCATTCTGCCTTCCAGATGACACATTACTTTTAGCTTTCGTGTACAATACAGGCTAATAACATCTCATGGCTTTTCAATTGGAAGTTGCTCTTTGATAAACTGACAGTGATATGAGCACTCCTGCAAGATATTATTTTTGGAACAATGGAGAGAGAGTTGGAAATTCTACGATTAGTGACAAATTTTCATTGGCAATCATTGTATATTGCCAGTGCTGAAATCAATAGGAGAATTCCAGAAATAATGTCCTACTGTGTGTGAAAAGAATGTGACCTATCATTAACACCTTCAGGCAAATAAGTGATGATACAGGGCACTTAACAAAAGCTCATTTGTCTTTTAGGCTTTTGAAAATGAGGACAGAAATTGTAATAACAACAGTGGGGAAATTTTTGAGCACATGAGAGATTTGGGATTGAAATTTCCTGTTGGAGTATTTTTTTTACTGTACTCTTGCACTTAAGTTGTACTTTGTAGTTACATCAAGGGCATCCAGAGCGTGCAGACAAGCAGTATCTGTCAAATCCTAATACTAAAAAATGAATCACAGAAATACGCTGTTACTAAGAGCAGATGTTTTAATATTACCATTATAAACTTAAAGAACTAGAGCCACTCAAATTAATAAATGCCAATAAAAAATGCCATTGAGATCATGAGCCTCAGCATAAAAATAAAATATACAGATAAACACCTTCCAGTTGTATTCTAGCCATTATCTCACACTGTTACTCAGAGTTTGGGCTAGTTAACATCCTTCCCTTCTGCTAAAAAGGAGTCCAGTGTCCAAAAAGAAAGAATGACAGATCCAAACATTTGGCCTATCAGCTCCTTCCAAGCGGTCAATAAACTTAATTTACGATATTTTGATGTCATATACATCCAATGCTTTACATCTTCTAACAAAAGGCAAGGTTCAATGTCAATATTTTGATTAGATACATCTCTCCATGTTCCTTCCTCCAGCCTCTAAAGAGGAAATGTCCTTGTCAAGCAGGTGTCTCCATCTGTTTGGGATGTCTTCCAATAGAACTCTATTCCATGCATGCTTTTAAATTCTGCTGTGTCTATCTCCAGCGCCACAGATATCCTGTCAGTACTTCTGAATGAGTTTCGCTGTTTCAACTCTTCCATTTCATACCCATAAATTGTATCTCACATTATCCTGTTTTTCTCCTACAGGAGGCTGGATAGAAAGAGTAACGAGCCATTAGGTAATTTCCAAGGTGCATTAATCATCTTACCAGGGTGTAAGAACAGGCTCACCAGTGCCAATATTCAAAGCTAAGTGTTGTGCTTGGAGGTGTCCCAGTGCTCTTGAGGAAGGTCAAATAACATACAATAATGTAAATGAGAATGCTTTTCACTAAACAATTATTCTCCATAATGTTCCATAAAAGGAACACAGAAATGGATACCCTGGGTCCAGAGATGATTTTGTGAATCAGAATGTCAGAAGCAGACATACCAATCTCTTCAGCAAATACAAGTGAGGTCCCTTTAGAGTTACCCTTCAAACATTAGCTTTTATAATAAGTGGATTTGAAATCAGACTCAAATCAGAGTTTAGACTCTCTTCAGAGTCAAGAAAGAAAGCTTCATCAGTTTGTATCAAATTCACAGTATGAAACTTCTGGTGATCTCAGTGGTGGGACATTTAAAATTCCTACATGCTGAAACTGATGCCACATTTCCCCTCTGTGATTTGGCTGCCCCAGCTTTACACCAGCAGCCAGAGCTCTGCCAGCACAGCTGCAGAGGAATCCTTTCACGCTGGAGGTGCAAACCCCAGCGTTCATCAGGCCAGCATGGGGTGCAAAGCATCAGCTGCCTCCAGACACCGCTCAGCAGTGGGAAAATGCACGTCCTAAGGAAGATTCTTTGGACTGGGATGCAGGTAGGAGCCCAAACCCATCGCTCCTGATTCCCTCCCCAGATTGAAAAATACTTCAGATATCTCTGAAGTTCTCTTCTGGCCAGAATTTTCTATCATTTAGGGCCCAGTGCAAGTTCTACACAAAGACACAGACTTTCCTTTTTTTTTGCCTTCAGGCATATTTCAACTTTTTTTCTTTTTTTTTAAGGGATCATCCATCAAAACACAATCGTAGACGTGACTATCTTGGCAAGTCTGTGTGATCATTACAAAAGGGGAGCGGGAAATGATGATGGCAGCTGTGTTTTTTGGAGAGAAAACATTTTGGAGGAATTTTAGATCTCATTTGATTCCTCAGTTTTACTGGCTTTTGCAAATGGCAGGAAGATTGCAACATCTTCATTCCCAGAAAAATATCAATTCTGTAAAGCCTCAAATTTCACAGAATTACTTTTTAATTCAGATATCATTCCCAGTCACTATACAAAGGATATTAATTCTGGGATTAAACTACAAAATGACATCAACCAAATTAATTTTCTCCCCTTCCATGTCCTGTATCTTGTCTGTAGTATGAATGAAAATTAATTTCCTATGGAGGGGGAATGGCTGTGAGAAATATTGAAGCAATTAATTACTGTAGATTTTATTCTTCTTGATCAAGACATTTATATTTTCTTAACACTTAATTGATGCTGGGTTTTTAAGTAATAGAATAAGAAGAAGCTGAAGTGATACTATGTAGAATTGGATTCTTCTTCCTCCACATCATCTCGGATGCTTGCTCTTATTTTAAAAAGGAGTTTCACAAAGTTAAAACTTAGGGACTATAATATGTAGATCCTTGAGAAATAGGTGCTGATTGTACTCAGACATCAATGAAAGACAGACACCAAAACCACCAAATGCCTATTAATAATATAATAAATAACGGTTGAAAGCTATGATTGAGTTTTAAATTATAGCCAAAAATTATTAGATCTTCAAAGGGTCCTCATGAACTTTCCTTTGTTACCAATTGCTTGTTGAAATTAGAATGTAAAATTTCAGTATATCCTTCCCAACACTGTCAGCACATTAAAATAAACTCTCCTTATGTAATTTTCTTTCTGACTTTTCCTTCTATCACATGATACAGATGTGCAGTGTGCATATGCATGCTTGGATTTGTACATATCTGGATTTTTCATGCTGGAAAGAGCAGCAACACCTCTGTTCTTATCCAAGCATTATAAACTCCTGCCATTGGGCAGCCCTCCACATCCTGTGGTATTACAGCCCTTGGTTTAAGAGCTGACTGACCCTTCACGTTTGGTGAAGTAGAAATCTGTAGTCAAACTCATCTAAACAAAGTGATCAGCAGCAGCTCTCAGTGTCTCACTTCACAGCACACCGTGGAATGTCTATAAAAGGATTGTATCCTCTGCAGAGAGATAAGCAAACCCATTGTCAGCTCTTTGCTCCCAGCAAGGCTCCCAGTTCAGAACAGTTAATTAATAGTTAACTATAATCTCTACAGCTGTGTGTTTTAAGGATAATAAACCTCCTCCTGGATAAACCTCTGTTTCTATGCTTCTGTGGGAAGCATAACAAGGCCAGCCCTCACCACACAGGTATGAAACCCAGAACTGGGACCATTAACAACTCGTGGTCCCTTGTTAATGAGTTCTGAAGCCACAGAATGGCTGCAGCATTGGCAGGGTGAGGCTGGCTGTGGAAACTGCTCAAGGCTGTGAAAAAACAAGTTTCAGGCAATCATACCTTTTGAGATGCTTTCCAAGCTTTCTAGTCCCTGATTTTGCTACCAGAAATTTCTTGCCATTTCCGTAGGCAGGTGCAAGTTATAGCAAGATGCAGAGTATTATAGAGCTTCCTTTACAATAACATCAGTATTATTTCCCATGGTCCCCAGACAAAAACCTCAGTATCAGCTGAGCAAAGTTACATTTTCAAAAAGTGTCCTCCATTTTTGGACACCCTGAGCAATATGCTGAAGTCCCAAACTGTGTTTAGAGTTAGCATCATTCAGGGGTGATTGACATATGTGAAAACCAGGCATACAATGACAGCCACCAAAAATCAGAAGTTAGTTCCAAAATGTCTACTCAGTAGGACCAGCTTTAAGTGTTTGGAAGAGTTAAAATGCAAATTTAATATGAGTGCATTGATATGCTTAATGCACAGAGTGCTGTTTCCAGCGGTGGTCTTTCCCAACAAGAATTATTGACAGAGACATTCCAGTCTGACAGACATTTAATTAGATATGAAACTCTGCTGAAGTCAAAGGCAGACTGGGTGTTTATGCAGATAAACAGAAATATACTGAGTTAATTCTAACAACAGCAGCAACATATTTCCATATTGGAAGGGTGCAAAGAGAATATTCAATAAAAAATTAGGGATTTAGATGGAACTTCGCTGGTAGGTTTATACACTGATTTTTCCTTATCTGAATAATTTATAGAAACTGACACTCCTCTTATAGATATCTGATATTTTATCCACATTTGGTGCAGGTCTCGTATTCAGTTTCTGTCCATGTTGTTTCAAGCCAAAGGTTCCTCTTTGAATTCTGGTGATAAAGTTCAGAGTAATTCCAATCTAACTTCCAAAGTGTTAAGTTACACTTATATAGAAGTCATAATTTTTGTTTTGATGAGTTTAAAAATAATTTTTCTGACCAACCTCACACACTGTCTTCTCAGACCACTAATTCCACTGCTGTTAAAATATCTCCTGTCTTGGTCTTGTCATACAGAGGTCTTGAACTCATTGCCTGAAGGTAAAAGCTCAACTGCTGAGGATTCTAAACCACCATGTGAGGCTGACAGATTCCACAGGACCTCTGACAGACCTGGCTGCTTGTGGTGCATGAGCTGGAAGTCTTTTCTAATAATGCTTGAGTGCCCTGTTTAGACAATCAAATTTCACTCTTCTTTGTCAAGTGGGGCAGAATAAATAACATACAGGGAAGATTCAATTCTGAGTTCTTAATTTTGGTTAAATGGTGAAGGGTGTGGTTTCTGCCTAGGCACTGCTGGTGAGACATTAATGAAAGAAAGTCACCATAACCATCAGTCAGAATTGATGTTCTGATTCAATAAAAATGAGAAAATTTTGCTGTTGAAGGCTCCTTTTCTCTGCATCCATACTGTGATTTACCAGGTATGATGTATAGGAGCTGAACCATTTATACCAGAACACAGAAATGATGTTACTGCTGCAAATATCTCATTAAACCATGCACGTACTCTGATGAAAAATAGCTTTTGCAAAATCACATACACAGGCCACTCTGTCAGGATCATGGATAATCCCAGGAACACTCAATAATCACTGGCAGGAATTTGCTTCATAATTCACAAATATGCCCTTGGGAATTCTAGCTATACCACACAATGACTCTACTTCAGGAAGGGTCACAAGGCATTGGTGACATTGCTCACAATCCTTCTTGCCTCTTTGAATTTAAACATGAAAGAGCTGAAAAAATAAGCCAGGTTCAAAGCTGTAACTGTCACAGGGGAACTTTCCTGAAATCTCCCCTCCCCTGGCCCACACCAGAGCTTGCCTAATGTAATTTTTGATATTTAAATGAAGTAGAAACAGAATAGTAAATATATACTTATTGAGTATTTTGTGTTTTCCAAGGAAACACCTGAAAACAGACTGAATGCTCAGTCCCATAAAGGTGCTTCAGCGAAAGGAGGATCAGCAGCTCTCCAGGCAATGCCACAAACAGTGCCCAGCTGTTTGTTTGATGTTGGTGTTAAAAGCATGCATTCACCTTTTTTTTAATAGGCAATTATTTTTTAGTTTCAAGGGGAGCTCTGGTTTAATTTCCTTATTTGGTACATATGGAAGAGCTGCCTAAAGCACTAGGCAGGAACTTTTGACACTGCTATAAAAACCCAAGTGCATCAATAGCTAGATATTGAGGTCAGAAAAGTAGCTACTGAGAAAGTTCAGTTAGTTACTGTAGTTTGCACAAAGAAACCACTTTTCATTTAAACCCACAGACTTACGATAGATGCTAGTGAAGGGCTATAGGGATGACATGATGTCAAAATAAAAATAAATTGTCAGTATAAATCCAGGGAGACACTGTCACAATATCAGCTTGAAACAAAATGACACCAATGCAAATTTTATAAGAAACAACTTTAAGATGTCAAGACACTGGTAAATTGATGTCAGTTCAGGTCTGCAGGGAGACTGCTAGGATTAAAAAAGAAAAACCTAAACAAACTAAAAAGCATTCCCAGAGTAATGGCTATAATAGGACTTTCTAATTTTGTCAGTTAAAGTAGAAGTTAGTCATAGCAACATAAACATGCAGATACCATGATTACAATGTCAGCAAAAAAACCCTAAAACACACACAAAAAGGAAATATTGATAAAAACATAATACACACTTGATAAATGTTACATTGTTTGTACAGTTAGACACTGACATTTCCACTTTAGACTGCTTCTATATTTAAATCCAAAATCTCTGATGCTAGTTGAGTTGACTAATAAGAAATCTGGAAGCTTCTTCATGCCATACAAACCTCCTGTAGCTTTTTACTCATGCAGTGTGCAACAGAATTTTTTGGTAAGTTGAAAGGATCAAATAGACAGCAGGAGCAGAGCTTGACTCTTCCACTCTCTCATTATCAGGCTTTGCTGGATCTCCTTGTCATCGTTTCACATGTCCTGCAATTCAGTATATCCTGGTAAATCGGAGCCTAACCCCACTAGTGACCAAGAAGGCTCAGAAACACAAAGGGATTTGTTTTGAAAGTCTTGCAGGGTTTTCTAGGAGTGTTTTGAAGCACCCTTTTTGAGCAGTGGGATGTTGGGGGCAGTTGTGAGAACACTTAATGCTTGGCATCTCCTGAAGTCATTTACATTCAGGCAAAAGTGGGTGGAAATTCTGCCATGTGAGAGCGGCATTTGCGAATGTGTAAATGACTGCACAGCACTTTTGGAGCAGTCACAGCCAGGGCCCTGCTCAGCTCTGTGGCTCTGCCATGTGCAGCATTAACCTTTACCATGTTCTGCTTTCCCTGCACACAACAACAGCAGATCCTTGTCAGGGGGTGGCTGCACAAAATGGTGCATATGCTTCCAGGCTCCCAGCCCCAGATCAAAAATACACGGCATGCAGCACAGAACTATCTATACTCATTCCCCATTCTAAATTGATTTGAAATACTTGAGGGTGTACATCTGCCTCTGAAGACTTTTTGGCATAAATCCTGCATTTTAGGCCCCGGCTACTTTAAAATAGAAACTATCATGCCATTAGGACCGAAGTGGACCAGGTTCCAGTTGCTTGAAGTTCTGATAGACCACAGGTGCTTTATTTATCATCAATGTCAGCCTAGTTGAAATTATATTCTGCATCCCATCTTTGTATGTATGCTTAGTTGTACAAACCTAAATAATAACAAAACTCACTGGCAATAATAATAATAACACCTTTGAAATAATTAATTCCCGAGTTTGTGTTTAGAAGCTGACTGAAAATATCACAGGGCCAGATTTCAACACCTTCCATGTTGGAGCCTATGTGAAGTGAAACCATTGACGTCAGTGGAACGATTCCAGATTTATAGCTGCCAAGTTATGCACATCTCCGTATGTGTCACTTTATGTTAGTTATTTAATGCATTGATTTGCATACCATAAGCAATTTGCATAGAACCAAAATTTGCATAGCACAGCACGGAGCTCATGCCTGAAGAGGTGAGGTGGGTAAGGCATCTGGAATCTGGGGAAGGAGTCAGTGGCTGTGTGCAGGTGGGAGATGAGGGCCTGGGGCTGATTTGGGGGCTGATGGTTTGACTGCACCAATAAGACTTTCCCCTGCCATCCTTGTGCACAGTAGTTGTGCCTAAAGGTACCACCGTAGCAACCTCCTGCATTTCCTACCCAGGGCACAGCTGGTGGGAAGGGGGACTGGAGGCTGACACAGCAGGAAGGGAGGGCTAAGGAAGTGGGAAGGATGCTGGCCATGTTTTCTGGTGTCTGTGAAAACATCACTTGGTGGCTTAACAATCGTAGTGCCAAGCTAAATTTGCAGGCAGATGAGAGCAGGCTCATGTGAAATACACATGTGAAAGATAATGAAAAATACATGGGCCTGCTAAGCCCACAGATGTACTTTATGGTAAGTGGAGTGAGAATTTAGATAAGATTAATATGAATCGCTGACATCAAGGAAGCTGTCATTAGGAAACCCTGGGATTAACAACAAAAAATTAGCTACTCACTGCTCAAAGCACAAAACTCAGGTACTGATCCCTTGACCACTTTCTAGAAATTGCAAATCTAGTCTGGAGGAATTATAAGAATTTTACTTGGAAGTGTTACCCAGAAACTCAGTTTGCATCACCTTAGTCTTTGAGGACAAAAGTAATATTTTCCTGCTCAGAAGTCTCTCTGAGATTAATTGCCAACTGGCATTTTCCATGCATACACATCCACTCAGCACCATCTGGGGTCCTTGAAGGGCAAACTGGGGAAAAGTGCAATCCTGCCAGGTTCTCTGGCTCCCTGGGTGCTCAATGCCTGCTAATGACTACATTTTTAGCATGAAATTCCTGCTCCTATGCAAATCTAAATTGCTGGCTCTTAGCAGCTTGGATTTGACAGAACTACATCCAACCCATCCTTCTCTCTAAATGTCCTCGGTGGCTTTGAGGACACTTGTTGAAGATGCAGCCCTGCAGCCACGCTCATTTCAAGCCCCTGTTAAGGTAATTGATCATTGTGAGAAGCAGAAGAGCAGCCCTGCAATCATGCTTCAACCTTGACAGATTCAATCCCATCCACTTTCCCACACACTTTTGGTGTTGCTTTCTTTGCTGGCATCCAGGAGAGTTTTCTTTTCCAGATGTCCTAATGTCAGGACTTAATCAGAATGCAGAGATGCTGCCTGATTCAAAGGCATAGTAACCAGACCATTTCTGTTAGGAAAGGTGGGGTGTCTGCAGTACAATCTCTCCAAAAAGTAAAGCCTCACACATGGAAGTTAGCTTAGTGGCACTGTGGGATCCCAGCTCATTTTCCCTAAAATGTATATAGATTCCATAATGAAAATATGTGTCCTTAAATTCCATCTTCCTTGGGGACAAAGGCGTGTTCTTCACTCATTTTAACTAGCAGAAATTAGTTCACTTGCAGCAAAACCTGGGCAGGCAAACATTTAATTTGCAGTTTTAGCAAAGGCTAGGTGTTCATTCTTGAAGCAGCCCAAGTGGCAGAGGTGCAGTCACAGCATCTCTGATGCAGGTCCTCTGCTCAGGTCAGACCTGGCTGCCATTGATTTAGTGGGCTGAACTAAATTCAGTAGGCTCCAGGTTTTCACTAGACTTGCTAGTCTTTGCTAGAAACATTTATTAACTTCATTTCTTTTCTGGCCTACTTTTAGACAATCTGAATTTGTTTTGGGGGGGAAAAAAGACACTTTTTCTAGCTGAAGGCAGGGCATTTCAGTGCAATGCTCTTCCAGCAATGGTTAAAGGGGAAAATCCATTTCTTGCAAACTGCTCCTGCAGCAATATGTGGTTACTTATTATTCTTCATTATGAATAAACTGAGGTTATTTAGCTTTATAAACAAAAGTGGAGCTCAGCTGTGGCTTTCGGTAACTGTCATGAGGGAATTGATGTGATGATGGACAGATTTCAAAGGGTCAGTTCTGTTTCTCTCACTGAGATCTAGATCGGTTAGTCAGCCTGCTAGTGCTAATCATTCTGAAGCAAACAAACAAAACTCAAACAAAGCCCATACACATATTTTTGCATCAAAACCTGTATTTAACTTTAAATGGGTGGTTGGCTGCAGTTTCTACTTTCTCTATTATTCTGCTTCACTGTGTTTGTCTCCATCTATCGTGTGCTGTCGCATTTATTAAAGTTATTTTCTTATGAAAATGCTTCTAATCACAAAATAACTCCTCCTGATGTAGCAAGTTCAATTAAAGCCACTCACAATACTTCAGGTAGTATAATGGCAGTGGTTCTCATAAACCCTCTCTTTTTGGTTTGGTCACAGTTCTGCTCCAGGGCACCTGAAATACCATTTCCATACTTCTAAAGATAAATAGAGTTCTGTCAATAAACTGAAAATTGCTGACCTTGTCTTGTTCATCAATTTAGGCATCGAAAAAATTCTGCCTCCTGGGATTGGCAGCGCTTTTCCATCTGAAGTGAAAAATGCTAAGCCTGCCATATTTAATGACAGGCCCGGGAGGGTTAATGAAAGAATAGAAGTGGCATTTCACCTTGACTTGCAGCTGCCCTATAACACTGCCTAAGGGTCCAGCTAAGTGTTAGCTCCGTCTGAGCAGTACAAGGCAGGAGTAAAGACCGACAGAGAATTCTAACAGGATATCCTCGATTGCCCTGGCTCTTGCCCTGGTTGCCTTTGTGTGTGTGTTTGTGTGAAATCTGTAACCAATGAAGCCTCAGGGATTTTTGTCTTCATTGGTTACAAAAGCTCTGGAAATGCTGAAAAACTGAACAAGAAAGAAATGCTGCAATGAATGACTAAATCATGTTCTATCTCATGCCTGGACTCTACCAACATTTCAGAATTTGCTTTTGTTATTGATAGCTTCATTTTTATAAGCTAAACATTGATGATTGGTCTAGACTGGTAATTAGAAGCTATCCTTTTACACAGAGGCTTGGATTAAAAGCTTTTGTGATTTGGTGGACTCTGGTTTGTGTGAATGTCAATTTGATCCTTTTAGCATGTTTATGCTAAGCATCAGTTGGCTCCTGGGATTCGTGGAAGTGCAGTGCTGAACCTCTCAGAGGCTGATCAACAGCTGGGGTGCCGCTTCCGTTTGAAAGGCTTTCTTCTCTCCTCACTAATGGAGGATCAAAAGTCATCCCTTCAATTAAAAACTAAAGAAAGAATCTCATTCTTTGGCATTTTATGTCTAATTAAGGATTTTAGTGGGAAATGTACAGCAGTGCTCACTGATTAATTTATCAAACACAAAAATCCCCCTTTCCTCTACCAGTCCAATTAGCCAGGCATTTTATATGGCTGGGAGATTGAAACACTGCTACTACACGGAAACCAGAGGCTCTTTGCATTTGAAATTGTGTGGTAAAGAGACTGGAAAATTTCTTGTCTAATACCGTGCATATTTAGGGCCTGATCCTGTGAATTATTGAAAATCCCTGATAAAAAATGCATGGTCTACTGAAGGTCCATTCGAGTATGATATTCAATACCCTGAACACACAGGAGCATCAGGGAAAAGCAGAGGATGCTGAATGCTTTGGAAAATAGAGCGTTTACTGTATAAAATGCCCAATGGGGAAGCCTAGCTGCTGCTGAGACAATCTCAAGCACAGTGGAGCATAATTCACGTGTTAGTTGCTGCCTTCTTACCTTGTGCTGAGATCTCTGCGCATTTCAGAAGCTGGGATTGATCTCTCCTTCCACAAGCCACCTGTCAGAAACAATGTGGAAATATATTATCAATCATTTGTCACTCCCCTCTAACACAAGGATCATGAATCTCTCTGTTTGTCAGCTCATGTCCCTTGCCTATACATCAGAAGGGCTTATTATCATCTCACTTTTCCTCTGCTGAGAGCAGGAATGTGAGCCACAGCATCCAGACCATTCTCCCAGCTGCTTGAGTGTCTCCCAGGAAAGCACTAGGAAACATATTACCTTTCATATGCTCTTTATTTGCTTATTCTCCCTCTCAGGGTAGTGTTTCGTGAATGGCTTTGTGTTGCGGTATATTCTTGTTTTGTTCTTTCTTTTTCATATAGTTCTGATATTTGATGATTTTGTTGTTGTCGCTACTATCTTGTTTTATTTATTTTGAAGAGCTGTGTTGTTGCATTTTTGTTATGGAAGGTAGGATTAAGGAAACATGCTTGGTTTTCCAAATGGATTTGAACAGCTCTAGAGCAAGGGGATGCTTGATAAACCAAGCCTTGGGTAAGGAATTAGTGGGAAACTGCACAGCTCTGATCAGAGCAGCTGGGAGATGCTGTGGCTGCACTTGGGTGGATGGCTGAGGTCATATCCAAACCTCTTGGAGAGCAGGCTTTAGCACATTTACAACAAGAGAATGCTCTTACTGCAAACATCGTCATTCTTTCCCCTTGGTGCCCTTTGGTTTGCATTGTGCAGAGCTCTGAGGCCATGAGTTGGCTCCTCCCAAGTCAAATGAGACTGGAAGATGTGTGTCCTGTTCTCAGGGCACTCCCAGGTCATGCTGGCCCTGAGCTGCCCCACTTTGTGCCTCTCACATCCCTGCCCGTGGGTGCCAAGACCCCACGTTGGGCCAGCCTGAGGAGGTCACGT
This sequence comes from Acanthiza pusilla, assembly GCA_036630365.1. NCBI lineage: Eukaryota > Metazoa > Chordata > Aves > Passeriformes > Acanthizidae > Acanthiza > Acanthiza pusilla. The sequence goes on from JAXCHO010000034.1 coordinate 91,594,496, forward strand.
TCCCCATGGCTCTTCCCAGCAATCCGAGGCTGTGTCTGACATGATTTCTCCTCACCAGTCCTCATCCTCACCCTCGTGGTAGTTAACCTGGGCTAAGGACTAAGGACTTCACTGTCGTTCTTCCTCGGGACAGGAGAGAAATCAGGATAAGAAAGACACAGGCAAAGAGGGGATGGGGGCTGCCCACATCGTGGTGACACTTGTGTCTCTTAGAGAAAGGGTCTCGTGGCAGCTCTTCAGACTGGAAAGCAGGTGAGTTACAGAAAGCATGATACAGGTCTGTAAAACCATGAGCAGCAGGAGAAGGTGAACGATGTTCACTGTGTCTTCCAGTGATGGCTCTAGGAGATGTCAAACAGAACTCCCAGATTAAAGAAGGAAACCAAAGCAAGCTGCATATTCCCATAGAATGGGATCTCCTCACTGAAGTGTGAGTTGGAAAGTTAACGTTTCAGCAAACACCTGGACAAATTAACAGGAATTAAAAAAAAAAAAAATCAAGGATTATGAAATGCAGGGATGCTGGCTCAAGTAGTCTGATTGACAAAGAACTAGAGATTGTAGAAGTCTCCTTGGCCAACATCATGATTTGCTGTCCCTGCATGTCCCTGTGTCTCTTGGCCACTGTTGGACAGAGAAATACTGGACCAGACAGACCTTTAGTCTGACCCAATGTAGCCATTCCTCCACTTTCATTTCATTCTCACTCTTAAAAGCATGGAAGTGGAGTATCAAACTCTGATGTCCCAGTGCTCAAAGCACATGTGCTGCCCTTTGCAGAGAAGCTGCCATGGCATCATCTGTCACTGCTGGAAGATCAGTACTGCCAATGCACAATCTGAGTTTGGATGGAGTGCAGGGTACCCAGAGAGACCTCATTAGTTCTTTTCCTGATACAGTCACCTGCATATCTCAGGGAAAAAGTGTGTCAGTATCATTAAGTAAAAGGGGTTGGGTAATTTTCTACATACACTGTGATTCATGAAGAAAAAATAAAAATAAATTATAAAATTCCTCTCTAGACAAAGATATTAAGAAGAGGTAGAGTAATTTGGATACATTGAAGAATTTGCTGGCAGGGAATACAAGAAGTAGATGGGAGACTTCTCAGGGAAGATAAAATTATTTTTCTGGAGGAGGAGATCATTGAAGAGGAAGATTAAGGCTTTATGAGGAGATGAAAAATGGTTCAGATTTATATTGGCAATTTTGGGAACTGCACTACTTGCCCAGCCAGTTATGGTAGGATGTCTACAGCATGAATAAAAAGTTCTAGACAACCATGCTGGGGTAAAACTGGAAGTCATGTTGACACCATTATTCCCCCTCTAGCACTTTGCATTCTACCACCTAGAACTAAGAACACGGTTTTGATGGCTGTATGACCCTTTATTTTGTAGGTCATGCCTTTGATTTTCCTCTGTTCTAGATATTTTATACCCTTTATAAATGAGAATACATATCTGAATTATCAAGGAAAAGCAGAAATGTAGAGTCAAGCATCATTTGTCTAAACACATTCAAAACACAAGGTAAGGTGAGGAACACTTCTCCATACAACTCTGGTACTAACAAAGCAAATCTGTAACTAATACATAGATAAATTTGGGTTAGATTTGGGTCTTAATTAATTGTATTTCATGTTTGTCTTCCAGAATTTTAAACTTTAAAGTTCTGGGGCTATGGAAGGGAGAAGTGTAAGGATAACTCATATTTCAGCAGCATTCGGAAAGCTATGAGTACCTGTAGCCTCCTCCCACAGCAACAGGAAAGAATTTTTGATTAAAATATTCTGCCTGGTCAGGTAGCAGATGAAAACAGAGGATCTGTCATCCTGAACATGGCAAATCTCAGTTTTCTGTTTTGGTCGACATAGGTTTTGTTCACCCTGATGTACGGGTGAGCTGCTTTGGCTAATGTCTTTAGTGCAGAAATATTTTTGCCCTGTGGAAACCACTGCAGGGTACTCTTTCTTGCCTTGTACATATGGCAAACATACCTCATTTTCAATGGAAGTCAAACTGGAACATGGGACAAAGTCTTCACATTAATAGCTCTCATAGATTAATCTCATTGTATAGTAGGAAAATTACTTTGAAGGGTAGAAATAAACATACAGACATAAAAGGAGAAATTTTACACACTTTGACAACTAAAGAGCAAGAGCAGCTCATCTGGATTTTTTATGCAGTCCACACTCTTCAAAACTGTCCACAGTTTTGGAGATTTCTATTTGCAGTGAGAATGCCTGAAGCTTCAACTGAGTATTTTCAGGAACCTCTGAGTGCTGCAAAGCACGTACATGCTCCTTACTTTCAAAGGCTAAACAAGCATGACTGCAAAGACTATCACAGCACCAGCAAAAAGGTGCTGAACCACACTATAAGAGAAGTAATTCATGATGGGGAACGCTCTGTTATCCATGAGGGAGATTGGTCTTTGTGCGGTGTGAGGGAAAGATAAGCATATTGACATGGCTTCTTTTGAAGTGTCCATCCACTCTGCCACAGCCTCCTCCTCTCTGCTCGCTTCCTATTGATTATGTCTGCGCTAAAGTTCAGCTGACCATTTATATTTCAAGTGAGAAGGAGGAAGAACTGGAGATTTAAAACCATTTAAGCACCTCTTGCGAGAGTTAATGCTTGCGTGTCACCAGCAGTTGTCAGGACACAGGCAATGAAATTCCTGAGGGTGGTTCATAATGATTCAATTTGTCAGCATTTCAAGCAGAAACATGCAGGTCTGATATTCCAGTCCAGGGGGTATAAGAACAGTCAGAGGAATGTTTCTGTGTGTTACTCACCAGTAAAACAGACACAGAGGAAGCCCACGATAACACAGAGCTGGTGGTGCAACTTTATTATTGCATGTCACAATAAATTGGGGGTGCAGAGACAGAGGCTACTGAAATACCTTTCTGTGAGAATTTTCTTTATCTGTTGTGTTACTCCCTCTGTTAATACACACATTGTCACACCTGTGTGTGCACACGGCTGCAGGATACTCTGAAAATCCTCACTAAAGGTGTACACGGTCTTTCACATTCATATTTATGTACCTGACCTGTAATCTTTGTATGTGTATTTTAGGCTTTGACAAGTCTTTGGTAAAGTCTGTAGTCAATTTCTGCAGGTTTTTTTAATCCTATTTTCTTATTCTTTAGCAACGCTTGGAGACCTTCACAGACAAGAGGGGAAATCAAATAGCCAGAAGAATGTACACGGTACAGCCTATTCACCATTATTCAGTTTTGCCATCTCTTCTGTTGCCTGTTTTGTCTTTCCAGACCACATACCTGGTTTAATATTTGTTGTACCTTTGCTAAATCTGGGGCAGAATTTAATTTTTTTCCTTTTTTGGTCAGCACAGAAGATGATAGATTGGCGACCTGATGTGCCCTCAGAGTGCAAACACACGGTGAAGTGTTGTTAAAAGTGCAAAGCAAACAGGATAACAGGAAGGATATCTTACTTGCTTTTCTCCTTGTATAAGGTCAGATTTAAGGTGAAGCCCGGAAAGGAGAGTAGGTTGGAAAAAACCTACAAAAACAAAACAAAACCCAAAGAACAAAAGAGACACTAAATTAAATTTTTTTTAAAAAGCCATTACTAACTTTTTTTCCTAAGTGCTGATGGCTTAGTTCCAACCACTTACAAGCTACTATCCGGGTTAGATGAGATTTTTTATTAGACTGTGTTTGCATCCAGACTTAAATCTGTGATCTGAGAAACCTGATGGGTTGATGGACTACTCCTAAATAGCCGTCATGAAAGGTGACAGAGAAGTCAACACATGGTTTACAAGCTCAAAGTCACTCTTAAGGATCTGCGTTTTCTCCAGTGCGAAGCATGGCTGTTTTCCTGATATGGAAAAAGTCTGAATAACTACCAATTAGGAAAACTGAAAGAGTAAACTGGAAAGTAACTATATAAACTGTGTCCTGTCAAAACTTACTCTCCTGTTTGCCAAGCTTGTATACTGAAGATAAATAAACATAGACTATACATATATGAAAAGTAGTATTTTATCTCCATTGGATTTTAATATTTCTTTATCTATGAGAATCGTCTATGTCATTTAATGTAATGTGTTTCTCTGTGGTACCTTTTTACTAAAAGATTCAACATACTGCTTCTGATATAGGTTCTTCAAATAACTGATTAATAAAGCTGCACAAAAAAGTAGGAACAGATTTTCTTTTACTATGATAGGATGACTCTATTAGTGCAGAGCCTTTATGCAGTTTCCACTTCCCATACACTACTCTCTCTTTAATGATTTATTCAAAATGCTCACATTAAAAATAAATTTAATGCAAAACATTCATAAAGCTTGAATCCTCCTATGACTGTGGAGCTTATTCTAAAGTAATTTCATAGGGCAGTTTCATTAAGGGGCAGTTTTGTCAGCTGCTTCAGGCTGATTTTTCAGGAGGTTTGGAATGAATAGTCCATGAGGAGGGACCAAGTGAATTGGTAATCTTTGTAGGACTGAGAGGAAGGATAATTACAATGTTAGAATCTGGAAGGATGAAGGATGGGATTAGAAACACTGGGCTTGAAGTGCTGGAATGAAAAAATTGTGTTAGACATAAGCAAAAAATCAGCAATGTTCAAAGAACACAGAATTACTATAAAATAAGCAGTACTATAAAGTATGTAGCATTTTCTGCCATTGTTTTTAAGCAAAGCAAAGCATAAGAAACAAAAAGAGACAGAATTTAGGCTCCAAAATGGGTAAAAGTAGGTATTTATTCTCGATGTATATACAGTGGAGTAAAAGGAAGAACTTCTAAAAATAAGGTTCAAGCCACAAGGAAAAGATTGAAGTTTTAGTGCATGATCGTGACAAATACTATGACATGATGACATCTTTGATTGAATTCTCCAAAACCAGATGCTTAAATAAGCCTTTTCTCTCTGTTTATTTTTCTTTGGAATTCACTGTTAAAAATTCCAGAACTGGATGTTGCCAAGAGCGTCTACCTCAGAGGTCAATAATCTTAGAAAACAGATATTCCCATCTACTAATTCTAGGAAATTTTTACTTGCTGACAGGGATATTATAACATCTTCTCCTTGTACTGCAATAATTAAGGTGGAGATGACATTTCCATTAAAAAGATCATATAACTCAGTGGGGAAAAAATAAATGTTCCAGCTGGGCTGAAGCCGTGCTTTGGACATACCTGTCTTGAAGAGAATGTTTCCATCAGATTCAGATTTTAAATTGAGATGTGTCTAAATAAAATTGTGGATTTTTTTTTTTTTAACCACTAGGGTATCTGTCAAATGCTATATAGAGAAAAGCAATACAGCCCTTGGCATGGGATTTACTCTGGAAAGGCCATACTTCTCAGACTTTGTTAGAAATTCTTCTCCTGAACCAGATGAACAATTCCACAGTGAAATTATTGGGAATAAAGAAGTTTAATTGAGGTGGTGACTCAGTTTTCAGTGCTTTTGGGCCTTAAATGGATGACAAAAAGCACTTGATATTAGAAAAACCAGTTCTGCACAGTTGTCTACATAGGCCTTGATATTCCCAAATTTCCTTTCCCTGCCTTCCTTCAGACTCAAGCCTCCCTCAGATAGACTATAGCAATTTTTTCCTCTAGTAATGCTTAACCCATTTTCCTCTCTGCCTGACCTCTCCTCTCTCTTAGTATCCTTCTGCCAGCAAGCTGAAGACTGGGACAGAGCAAGGGGCTGTTTTCAAGGAGCAGCAACACTCAGGAAGTTCTAGAGCAGAGTGCAGATAAATCCTACAGCCATCCCAGACCCTCACAGCTAAAGCATCCAGTGTGTGTCTGGAGCAGAGGGAGTCTGAGCCCCCAAAAAACAGGTTTCTTTCTACAGTCATCTTCTCATGGGGTTATCTAGGAGCAGGAAAGCAAAATGCAATCAGAATCCACCCAGATGCATTCACAAGGGAGAATAAATGTTACAGTACTTGGGATAATAAGGGCAGGTTTGTGGTGACCCCATCACACCTTTCCTTAAGATGGATGCAATTTGGCTCTCACTCTGTCCTGAGGATCAGCCTGGGGAGAGCTGTGAGCGTTTGTGATTTGTGACATAAGGGCTAAGACTAAACGGTGTGTCCCTTGGGATGAGGCTGGAACATTGACTCATCATCTTGCTGACTGTTCTCACAACAGCACAAGGTCTTCCATTATCCCAGACCTTCATCTTTCAGCAGACAACTTGTTATACACTATTTACTTGAAGAGGAAAGCAGCCAGAAAGTTTCGTTAATGAGTACAATAGATTCTGATCTCTGCTCAGTTCTCATTTATCTCAAATCCATGTTCCAAAGTCAGTGCTGAGTGCAAGTGAGGGAAGAAAAGGAGGCATAAGGGTTAGCTAAGAGAGACCAAACTGCAAAGATAAGAGGCCAATAACATATATGACAAATGTAGATATTGGAAAACAAGATTAGAACTCACATGAGAGGATCTAAGGCAGTCAAATTAAAGCAGCCCACAGCAATGGTGAGGGCTTTGAGTCACATCCTGTCTGCATTTGGGTACGAGGTGGGTGGAATATCAGGCAGGGCAGTGTGGGCATTCACTAAATTCTCTGTACTGGACACTGAACTGCTTTAGTGCAGCCTGGCCCTGGTCCCGATGGGAGGAACAATCGTGTGTTTGGGTCAGTACCAGGGGCTGAGCTCTTCTCTGGGGTGAGCAGTGCCAAGACCCGAGGGAATGGAATGAAGCTGCACCAGGAGAGATTTAGGTATTAGGGAAAGGTTCTTCCCCCAGAGGGTGGCTGGGCACCAGAACAGGCTCCCCAAGGAACTGACACAGCACCAAGCCTGACAGAGCTCAAGAAGTGTCTGCACAATGCTGTCAAGCACATGGGATTCTTGGGATGTCCTGGGGCAGGAGTTTTATTCTATAGTCCTTTTGGGTCCATTTTAACTAAGGATATTCTGTTACTCTGTGTAAATCTAAAATATTTTATAAATGCAAACGTTGTCTGGGCTTTGTATGATTTTTGTCCTTTTAAATGTTGCAATATTTATATAGAAATAACCTTTCCACATCATGACTTTTACTTTAATTCAGCATTATCAGTGCAACTATAGGAAAACTTTTCTTCATGATACAGAAACTCAGTTGTTGCTTTGTGGCTGTCTCATAACCATCTAAAATTTTCCTTCCCAGCTCAGCATAAAATTAGCCCTAATGGATATCTAGTTTAGATCACAGTTCTTTCTTTGACTGGTTTGATTTTTTTTTTCTTTTCACATATTTCTTTGCATTTTATCCCTCCAATATTTCTCCCTGAATCATTATCCAATCATGGTATATTGTCAAGCTTCTCAGATAAAAGCACAGAAGTGAAGATTAAATGTCACTTGCTCTGTTTGCACACTTCTCCGTTTTCCTCGGAGCACATCATGATAGGACCTAAGTGGTTTCTGTCTGAAATGCAGGCATGCTCATTGAATGAGAGCTCCGGGAGAGGCTGGCAGGAGAGTGTTTGAGGCAGGTCAAAGCAGCAGAGACCCCAAGAACACAGCCCTGTGCAGCACCCTGTGGAAAGAGGGATGTCCTACTCACACTGTTACCATCTGTGCTGGGTTTGAATGGGAAGGAGTTAATTTTCTTCATAGTATCCAGCATTAGGCTGTGTTTTGGCTGAACACCTGCCTGCCCATGGGAAGCAGTGAAAGAGTTTTTCCTTTGTTTTGCTTCCACGCACAGCTTTTGCTTTGCCTATTAAACTGTCTGTATCCCAGCCCACAAATTTGCTCATTTTTACCCTTCTGATTCTCTTCCCCACCCCACTCAGCGGGGAGTGAGTGAGCTGCTGTGTGGGGCTTAGTTCCCAGCTGGAGTTAAACCACACCATCAGATGCAGAAACTTCTCCTGTTTTGTTTTTTTTTTTTGGTGATGTTTGAACAGCAAGAAAACCCCTTTGCTGTTGCAGTTAATACGCTAACCAATCTAGGGAAATGTAGATCCTCTCCTACTAATGTGATGTGGGTCTGGATCTTCTCCTGCAGCTCAGAAGTTTTCAGGACCTTTAGGCAGCTTTGGCTGGAATGAGGCCCAGGAACTCAGTATTTCAAACCAGTTGCTGTGAAATAGTAAGTGTGTTAGCAGCCTGGGGAAGAGAAACGCTTGCTTCTGCCTCCCTCGCCTGCACTAATCTTTGTTATTATATAGACACTCATCACAGCTTTTAGCTCCAGCTAGAGCTCTCATTAATCACCACCTGGGAACACCATGCTCAGAGCAGGCGTACGTGAGCTTTTGTGAGAAGAAGCAGAGGGGAAGGAGGCTGTGTGTCGTGTGGGGGTGTGACTGATGATTTTGGGGTGCAGAGTGAGAGACTGAAGTGAGGAAGAAGTAGAGCAAGGAGGAAAGAGCACTGCAAGAGCTGCTTGGGGAGATGGAGAGAATGAGAAAACACAGAGGGGAAAAAAAACATCCTATTTCAAACAAATTGGGCAATGGGGAAAAGAGTGCACCACTAACAATATCCCATTTAGACTGCTCTTTGCCACAATTACTGACAAATTCTAAGAGAAAAAATTGTAATTAGGCCAAGATCATTTGCCTATAGCAAAGATGAGGCCAGGAGGAACCCTCCCCCCAGTTTCTGGAATAGTTCTTCCCTCCCTGTGAAGACTTTCATCTGGATCTCATTATGAACAATTTTCTTTTTGGTCATAATTTGTGCTAAGAATGGCACAGAAAGTACCCCAGGGCAGGCATTTCTCCCATTTCCTGCAAGGTTTTACTCTGATCTCTGGTAATTGGTGGACTGCTAAAAAGGTTATTATTATTTATTATGTTGATTACAGTAATGCCTAACAGCCAACAAATGATATGGTTTCCTTATGTTAAGCACTCTACAAACACATAGTGGTTGAAGATCTTTGCCCCCAAGAACTTATAGTTCAAACAGAGACGTGGGTGAGGCTAAGAGCTCAATGCAGGGCTGTGCAGAGTGCTGGCAGCACAGGCAGCACTGCAGCATAGGCAGAAGCTCCATGCTTTTATTTCATTGACATGATGAGAGAAATAGCCACAGAAAAATAACTTTGCGTATGGAAAGAAGGAAAACAACACACAGGATGTGATGTCAAGGAGTCTTAAGAGTACAAAACAGGTCCATTGAGAGCAACAGATGTGTCTAAAATTCAATAATGCCCTGGTTTGGAGAGTTCTGTAACCCAGTGCTTAGTCTCTCTTAATGGTGCTTCTCTATAGGTTATTTCATTTTTTTTTCTTTTTCTTTTCTTGGGGAAAACCAGTTGCTCACAGGACAGAAGACATAGTCTATCACCATATTAGGCACAAGATGTCCAACTTATGTGCTGCAGATGAAAAACAATGATCTGATGAAGCCATTTTTCACTGTTCAGTCATTTTCCAGAGAACATGCAGCAATGTCATTGGAACAATGCCTAAAGAATGCAAAAGCCTCTAGATTTTTACTGATTTGCAGATAAAGAATTTTTTTTTCCCTGAAATGTAAGGAATTTGTATTTTCTTTAACTTGGAAACTCTGGGCACAAACTGTTTCCTTATGTCAGAGATATTGCCTGAGTCATTTAAGGCCTGTGATATGTTTCTGCACAACATCCTTCTCTCTGTGTTGGAGTGACACATTCGATGGCTGGGCAGTTTGGTGGATGATGAACTGTCTGGGTGGTCACATCCAGAGGGTAGTGGTCAGTGGCTCACTGTCCAGATGGAGACCTGTGACAAGTGGTGTCCCTCAGGGGTCTGTACTGGGACCAGTGCTAATTAATGTCTTCATCAATGACAGACAATGGGGTTGAGTGCACCCTCAGCAAGTCTGCAGATAGCATCAGTGACTGATGCTGACATACCTGGAGGACAGGATGCCATCCAGAGGGACGTGGACAAGCTCAAGAAGTGGCCCACGGGAATCTCACGAGGTTTAACAAGACCAAGTGCAAGGTGCTTCACCTGGGTTGGGGAAACCCTTGGGATCAGTCCACGCTGGGATTGGGAACAGCCCTGCCCGGAAGGACCTGGGGGATGAGAGGCTGGACATGACCCAACCATGTGCTCTGGCAGCCCAGGAAGCCCCCATGTCGTGGGCTGCATCCAAAGCTCTGTGGGCAGCAGGTGAGGAGGGGATTTTGCCCCTCTGTTCTCATGAGACCCCACCTGCAGGGCTGCATCAGCTCTGGGGTCCCAGCACAGGACAGACTGAACCTGCTGGAGCAAGTCCAGATGAGGGACACAAAAATTATCAAAGAGCAACTGTCCTATGCAGAAAGGCTGAGACATTTGGGGTTGCTCAGCCTGGAGAAGAGGAGGCTCTGGGGCTCCTCATTGCAGTGCATCAGTACTAAAGGAGGCCTACAAGAAACATGGGATAGAACTTTTTGTCTGGGTGTGCTACTGCAGAACAAGAGGTAGATTGTTTCAAACGAAAAGAGGGTAGATGCAAACTGAATATAAGGAACGAATTTTTATGATGAGGGTGGAGAAACACTGGAAGGGTTGGCCCAGAGAGGTGGTGGATGCCCCATCCCTGGAAATACATGGATACCATTTAAATATGATATAGAACCATGTGTGCAATTCCTCTCATTGTGGAGAGAAAGGCTACACATCTGCTGACAAAGAAGAGGCTGTTTTTTGGCTCAGTGGACAGACAGCACAGCTCATATATGTCTGGATAAAACCCTTCTCTTTCTCCTCTCAAATAGGGTGACTGTTCTGAGTAACAAGAAGAGACCGTGACTGATGCTAATACCAAACTGAATAAGAAAAAACTGCTAGCTGGCACAGGAATACTACAACATTAAAAAGCGTGGATGAGCATGGACCAGCTTTGTTTCCATGTCTTTGCCATGGGTAGTCTACAGTATAGACAAAGCTGAAAGAACCAACACTGTAAACCTGTCATAACGAAGCCAGACAATCTCTTTCCAGTGCAGTGCTTTTATTTCAGACTCTCTTTGGTGACTGTGCCATGACAGAATAGATTTTTTTCTCCCCGAAGGTGATAAATTTGTAACTTATTTTAGATTTTCATTTTTGGGACCTCTGCCTGAACCAAGGCATGCAAGATGAATGGCCTTTGCTGAGAATAGTAGCTCCACAATCTGGTGCTGGAACACTTTGATCCTAGATCCTTTGCCTTTTCTTCTATTTCGATCCAAATGACAAAATCAGTCTAAACCATTTCTGTGCCTGGAGCTGCTCAGATGCTTGCTGGATCAGTATGCAAGTCGTATTCTTTGACAACAGGGAATGTCAGACGAGTGTGACATGTTGTGTTTCCTTTTAGGTAAAGCTGGCAGTGTCTCGGGTTTGGTGATTGTGGCAGTTTCTGTCTGATTCCTTCAGCAGATGGCTTCGATATGCTGGAGCTCAGTCCTTTGCTTTGAAAGACATAATCCTTGGCTAATTTTATGATGCAGAGTGACACTGTGGGACACAAAATTATATACCTTTTTAACAAGTGGCATTACACATTCGATGATATGATGCCAATTATGCATTTCAGGATGTCTTTAAAAAATCAGTACGTGACTAAGTTTTAAGTTGAAGGGAAAACTTAAAGATAAATTATTGCTCTCTTATTTTCAGATGTTTCTATGTTGAATGTTCCATACCACTAGAGAAATGAGATTTGTGCATATATATCATCATTTCCTTTTGAGCTTCACTGTCTAATTTCATTGCTCATTAAGATTGCTTATACACAGCAGTGCTTTTTTATAATTGGGGATCATATTTAGTTAGCCTTAGGGCCATCCTAATCAGTGTGATATCTTAAAGGTAGCATATTTTCTTATGCTTTTAACTATTCTAATATCTACATGGTCTGCAGCTAACTCCACTTGTCGGATTTTCACCATCTATATTCAGGAACAAAACATTGCCATTCAGTTGTTTTTTGGGGTGGAAGAACAGACACAAATTCTGCAAAATAGATTTAAGATTTGTTTTTCTGTATATAGAGTCTTTAATGCACACACTTTCCAGCATCTTTAATACTGTGTTAAAATGTCAAAGAAAGTTTTACAGGGAAGAGAAATTGCTGGTTTATGCTGCTGAATAATTCTTCAGCTCTTAACTTAAAACGAAGATGTAGATATGGAAATGAAAGAGAGAAGAAAACAATGTAGGAGATACAGAAACTCAGTCGTGACTTGGAACCACGAGCCAATTATTGCACTGTAATTTGGAAAACAGAGTAGAACTGTTCTATACAATGCTTATTTCTAGTCTGACAAGGAAAATTCACAATTGCTTTAATCACAAAGTTGTGAGGTACATGTGAATCACTTGTAATGGTATTTCGTAAGTAAGAAATTGTATTTGTTTAATGCTTATGATCTTAAAAAGACCCATAATTAAAATTCAGGAGGGAGAGTGCCAGTGAGATGTTTAGTAGGAAAATGGTAGAACTGAAGGTCTTTGCATTTTTCCAAGCAGGATGGTTAGTTTCACCTTTTATTGTAGGTGACTAGAAGCATGTAACAGTACAAATCTAACTAATAGTCCCTGCAGAAAATATCTCTTGGTAGTTTGGTTTTAGACCCCAAAAGAAGGAAGGCTCCCACTATGAAATGCAGAAAGAAAGCAAGCACCTGACTCTCATATTATCTTCCTCTAAGGAGGAAGTAGGGCATCCAGGAATACAGATGCAATTGGACAGGGATTTTGCTTGCAATGATAAATATGGGAAGATAATGGTAAAAGCATAGGAGGAAAAATAATGCTTAAAACAGAAGACACATCTGTAATGTTTGTGTCCCAAAGTAAAAATATATAGGGAAAGTATTTGCCATTTATATATAAGCATTTATCTTTCATAATATTTTATTTTAGTACCACTTTGTGAGTAAATAATCTTATTGTGACAGAATGAGAAATATTCATCCACTGCTAAATCCAATAAAATAATATTCGATTTTCTCACAGCCCTTTATAGGCAACCTTGTTAAAATTTAGTGCAAGCTTTGGGTAAGGGAAGACTTTAGAATTTAGCTTATTCCAGAGACTAATTCGCTTAGTAACATGTTCATTTGGCCTTTCATCCTCTAACCAGATTCTTTGGTTCTTTACATATGAAATTTATCAAATGAATTTGATTTCGATATGCATTGTGTGCGAGCATGGTGCAAATATTCTGAACCTCTGTATTTCATTACTTATTGCCCCTAAATTTTGCATGGGTACAAGGGAACCTGAAGAAAGTCAGAGTTCTGAGGTGGACTGAGAGCACACCACAAACACCAAGCAGGCTCTCCATCATCACATATGTGCTTATGAAAACACAAGAAAGAAGTAACTTTGAAAGTTGAATTGTAAAATGATACTTCAGATCTTAGAACCTTTGGGTAAAATGCATTAGAAATTAAAGGTTTTGCAATCAGATTCCTCTGTTCTTCTTTCTTACAATGTTGGGCTCAGCTCCGTGGTTTTCAGAACTTTTCTGGGCCGTTACAAACTGCCCATAAGTGGGTTGCATTTGGTTCTTGGAAGTATTTTCACTTGCTTTCTAGAGGTTTACCAGTCTCAGTCTTTGATACAGCTTTGCTGCTGCCCTCATCCTGCACTGACTCCAGCTGCTGCTCTCAGGTTTTTCTCAGGAAGGGCACAAATTGCCCTCAACCCAGACAGTGCCACTTCATGCAGGGAATGTCTGTCAGCTTTGGCAGGTGAACAGCTTTCCTTCCTGCACCCCTTTCCAGCAGAACAGTACATGTAATAAAATAGATCAGACTGCAAGAAAGGAGATTCAAGAGTTGTACAATCCATCACCATGTCCTTCCTTAATACTTGTCAGACCTTTTTGAATTTCCTGCCACGGTTTCTTATATTAATTTCTTTGGTTTGCTGGAAATAAGATTTTGAATTCTGGAGAGCTCAGACTTTGTTTTCTGGAGAGTCAGAACAACACCTTACATAATGGAGATCTGTTTTCTTTCACTCCCTTGGCCACTACCATAAGAGAATATAAATTATAATGTTAATGTGCCTGGGTGGAATACTTAAATATTCCTTCAATAGTACTTCCTTCTCATTCCTTCTTTGTGTTTCTGAAAGATGTTTGGTGATAGCTTAAAGCAGATTGTGTTGCATGTATGTTTAAGTGAAAATGGAGGGGAGACAAAAGAATTCTTGTTGAAAAAGTGGCCACTGTGCTCATGGGTCAATGTGCAATATTCATTTGCTGAAATTTCAATTTCCAGTAAGCTGCCCAATACATCTCTGTTTCAGTGCCTATTGTATCTGTGCCATCATCTGCTGTCAAACTAATAAGAGTAATTTCATTAGTCTGGGCATTCAGAAAAGCAAAACTTTTGTCTGAAATGAATAACTCCCACAGATTAATCAAAGGTAATTATATTAGGAGAAGTTATGTCTTCTTGTATCCTGAGTCATAAAATGAAATTCTCATTAAAATTGTATTACATTCATTACCCATGTATACCCAGATTCCCAGAGATATACATTATATAAGAATTCCATTTCAATATTGCTTGCAAACCTCATTTTGATTCCGAGCCAGGGTTTCAGCACAAGAGTGTTAGGTCTAAGGAAATCAAGCAATTCCTAAACACACAACTTGGATTGTCCTGCTGTGAATAAAAGATGCTCCATTCAGCTCAGCAGAGGCCACAATGGTCACTTTGCCCACTTGTAAGCTCCAACTGATTTCTGACTATAACTATCAATCTCTGCTTCAAGAGGGTAATTTAGTTGCTGTTGCACCTCTCCTCTTTGGAGGAAAACCTAAAATCACTGAAGTTTGTGTTACATGTTGTTGTTTTTTTGAGCTATGAGGCAGCACAACAATGTGGGCAGAACCCTAGCTTAAAACGATGTGATAAGCACTATCTTTAGCATTTGTTTTGAATGCACTCCCATTCTGTCCTCTAACTTTTATCATTCATTTCTTCTGAGCTTTGAGCAGCAGCTTGCTCCTTCCATGAATCTATGTAATGCCTCACAGAATGCAGCCCTGACCTTGGCTGGGACACTGCAGTGCTGTGAACAAGAAAAATATTAATTAACTGCTATGTCCCAGCCAAACATTTGTCCTTCAAAGGTGCATGAGGATTTTGCTCTTCCTATTGGTTGCAATAAGGACTGCCAGCTATGTGCTTTTGTGGTGAAAAGCTCTAGAGATATACAGTGGTAGCTTTTTTCAAGGCAAGATAACTATTAGCAAGGTTGCTCTAAGAGACAAAGTTGTGTAATCCTTTTTGAGGCCGATGATATATTAACTACTTGGACAAAGAAAAAAACCTCAGGGAGGGGTATTCCTTTTTTAACTTCGCTCACTATCACCAGGTCACTTAATGATGTGCTTTTCTACCTCAGAAAACTCCACAGCTGCTCTTTTTTGACTCACTTGTGGTCCTGCAAATTCCCCCTGAAGTCCATTTTGTTATTTGAAATATTATGACAAAGGCTAAGGAAATTGTCTGAATGAGAACAGTATGGAAATAACTCATAAAAATGAAATTGGGGTTTGGAAACATCATCTGATTCTTAAAATCACCCTATTTTTGTTTGAGAAGTGCCATTATCTCACAGCACTGCTGCCTTTCTGGCATCAGCTCCAGGATGAAGTAAATCAAAAAACAAAATTTTTGTTATTAAAGTGAATCAAAATTTTGCTAATAAAATTAATACCAGATTAAAAATAAGGCAAAAGCCCAAAAACCAAAGCAATGTTTTGGAAAACACCAGAACCAGGTATTAAGCATGATCTGCAGTGCTTTATGGAAAATGAAACCTTTCTTTGCATTTCCATTTGACACTTTTTGACCAGATTTGTTGGATTTTACAGATTTGGACCATAACTAAGCACACTGTCTATCCTCTATGAAGGGCAGATCGGGCTCTGGAGTTCTGGTTTTGGTGCATTAGATGAGACAATTTACCTGGGAGTCCTGGCCTCAGGGGTTTACCAGGGTAAAGGAGCTGCCAGAAATGCTCTTTACACACTAGAGGAAGTGTGATAGAAAACACAAGCCTAGAGCTAAATCAAATAGCAACCTGCTGAAAGAACCCAAAACCAAACAAGAACAAGCCAACCTGTTCCTATGATACAGTCAGGGAGGTTGTCATTTTCATATGATGAATTTTGGTGGATTATGTTTAGAGCTAACTCAGAGCTAGGAGGGAATGGAAGATGAGGTCACGTTGGGTACCTGATTGCATCATGGCCTTGCCAGAAACAGCACTTGCAGTTCCAAGGTGAGGCAGCAGAAGCACAACTCCCGGGATGGAGTTAAATGTCATTGTGTGCTTTATAACGTGGACACCATGTGACCTGTTTCTCTTAAATGCAACAAGCGTATATTGCCGTGATTTCAAGTTGCCACTGTGCCAGGATGCAGGGCCCTGTGCACAGATGAAAGGAGACAGTAAATAGAGCACTTTTACCATAATAGCCATTCCTTTCTTGGCAGGTCACCTCATGGAGTGAGGTAATCTCTTTTAGAGAGAGATTTATGAATGACAGCTGGTTTTGTGCCCTCAGATGTAATACAACCAATGGAATCCTGTTGTCATAGAGGTTTTCAAATGGAGGAGAAGCATTTCCTTTCACTGCTCAGCACAGGACACTTTCAAAAACCCTCTTGACATGAGCACAGGAGAGGAACAGCCTTGTGAGGAGCTCCTGAGCAGTGGCAGCACACCCATGACTGGCCTGTCAGCTGTAATATATCATGCAGGGAAACTTGCCAGGATGCCTCTCGTGACAACAGGCACAGACTGCAAACCTGCAAACACCTCGGGATGCAAAGGCAGAGACCACACCAGCAAAGCAGGTGTGAGGACACGAGTCAGTCATGTGGACAAATGTGTATTTCTGGACTGGCCACCCTGGCAGAGTTATAAAACAGAACTGTTCTAGGGACAGGGTTTTGTTCTCATCAGCATGAGACACGTTGGTGATGAGTCTGGTCACACCTCTCTCATTTACACCCTCCTTCTTTGTGGTGACCTTGAGATGCTTTCTCTCAACTCCTCATGTGTTGGAACTCATCCCAAGCAAATTCTGCAGAATCTGGCAAAAGTAGCTCATGCAAATTATGGCTTGATGTCAACTGGGCTTATTTTTATTCATAGGGAAGCTCAAGGAAGGTGTTGTCAAAAAAGGTGTGGACAGAAGGATCATTTCTATAAATCTGAGAAACTAAAAGTGTGACAAAACTAGATAAAAATGGAGATGACAAAACTGGGCACAAGTCAGTATTACTGCCAGAAGACCTCTGTGAAACACTAGACGACAACAGCAAATCAAGAGATAATGAGATGGACATCTTGCTCCTTTATAATGTAACTCCACTCTATCATGATCTCGTGGGAACTATCTGTTACACTTCTAATTTGTTCCCCAAAACATTACGGGGTGCCAAGAAGGTCCTTTTCTTTAATTCACTTTTGCAGGTTGAGAACAAATTAATTCTATCTATGAAAGCAACTTCAGCTGTGTAACAGAGAAGCTGAAACTTGCCTAAGTTTAACTCCGCTGTGAAAATTACGTCTGCTTCAGTAGATATATTTTGTCCAATTCTAATCTACTCTAAATTTATGTAAGACTTGTATTTAACCAAGGCAGAAAAGTATCTCATAACTTTGTTTAAAGGAGAATAGCATTTTTACTAAGGTAGGCTTATTTTTTACCCCCAAGGCCCATAAATCAACCTTCAGAGAGCATGGCCCCAATGTGGCTCAGTTCAATTTTCAACCAGAAGACCATTTTATACTAAGGCAAATGATACCCATCTGGCATATCTTAGTCTGTGATCTTTCACTTCTTTTCCCTGGCTTATACCTAGAATACATTACTGGAAACTGCTTTAACCTTTTTGTAAAGCTCATAAACCCCTGACTTTTTGTCTAATTTAGTTTGGCAGCACTTGTTCTTTTAAGGAAACATTTGCATGATAGTACCAAAGAAAAAATTGTAATTAAGCAAGGACTCTTCCAGCAATTTTATGTGCTAGATGAAATAATTTTCCAGTAATAAAAGCTTTATTTGCTATCTGTAGCTTGATTTAATCATGTTACTAAAAGGACGATGCAATCCAGAGAGCCTTATGTTCACTCTCAAGTATCTAGTCTGTAACACTCTGAACTTTTCAGGCTTTGTATCCTTAAAAATAAATGCATGCTATTACATATGGATTAGTTATTGTTCATTCTTTTTAGCCTAATCATCAGTTTGGCAGATACTCTCCTTCCATTTCATTGGTTCATGAGCAAATATAATTTTTTCTAAAACTCATTTCATTTCCAGAAGTTTTTGTTGTTGACAATTTCATGCTTCTGCCTAAATCAAAATAATTTTCTCTGATAGAGCATTATGATAATTATTAACAGTAGCAGCAATTGTCAACTGCAACAATAATTATTATTTTCTCACTTAATTGCCAGGAAAGCAGAAATATCCAGAGTGAGCATTTTACCCAAATACAGCTTTGGCTGAGTGGAAGAATTCATTAAAGAATTAGGTTATTAAAAAAGATGTTTGTCATCTGTTTTCTACACTGGATTAAAAAGCATGGGTTTATATCTTCCCATCTGAAATAATTTAGGCATTTTTATAAATCCAGTATGGTCCTTATTCTAATTTTTATCACCTTTTAATTATGTTGAAATAATTCAAGTTCACAAAAAAAAATGTATTTTCCCTTTTCCCTGATATTTTGAAAAACTCTGACGTGTAATTGATGCACTTGAGAGCAGCACAGTGCACACTGCGGTAGCACACCATGTCCTCAGCCCATTTTCTACTTAGTTGATGCCAATTCCTCACCACAAGTGGCTCCAGGAGTGCATTAAGTGACCTGACCAGCCCCTGACATTCAGAGTCTGCCCTCTCCTACTCTCCCCAGCAGTGAGTGAGGTGCCTGGTTGAGAATCCCTTGTTCACTGGTTTCAGTGAATGTGTTTCTGTGCACTTGTGTCAACGATGGCACGGATACGGCAGCTCCAGCAAAAGCAGAGGTGAGGTTTGGCAGGGATGTCCCTCAAGACCATTGTCCCTACACAGTCACTTAGGCATCAGTTTAACCCCATGTAACTCCCTGAGTACTGCTGGGCTGTGTTTGGTGTTGTGACCAGTTGTGAGTCCCCAAACCAGCTGTGCTCATCCTGCCTGTGATGCCTAAAACAAACTACCTGAAACAGAGGCCAAGGCAAAGTTAAGAGAGCAAAAAGCAGACAAATTTATTAAAAGCCTTTTGGGTACATTCAGGACAAACAAAACCCTCTTGTGAGGCTGCACCCAAAAATGGACACCAGGGCATCAGCTCTCCACCTTTTATAAGTTCTGCCCCACCAGCATACTGAGCTTTAATTCTCCAATTACACCCTTAGGCGATGATGTCAACCACCCCTAGCCTGTTCACCCAATTTAATGCAGAGTGGCTGTAGAGTGGAATAGGCCTCTGCATTTACTGAAAGCATCTCTATGGCTCAAAGAGATCACTATGGCCAGTACAGTTTGGTACTGTGCAGGCAGAGCCTTCTCTCACCCGTGCCGGTGGAAAGCACGAACACACACTCACCCCAGAGCTTTGACGGCTCACGTGTTACCAGAGACAAAGAACTCAGAGTGCCCAACTGCATGGAGTTCCAAAGACAGTTTACTCTCCAACGTGTCCAACAGTGAAAGAGGCCAAAGGACCCTGAGTGACCACTGATATAGAGACACAGAGCCAATAGGATTGGGGAGAAGGCGGGGAGATACAACAACAGCCAATGGGGAGAAGGGAGGGGTGGAGTGAGGGACCAGGTCAGGGCCAATCAACAAAGGAGAATTAATATAATCTAGGGAGAGACCATCCAACACTCAGGGGGTATTTCACACCTTGGAGCTGTCCCACCACCATGCCTCTGCTGTCTTGGGACCTCTCGGCTCCTCGGTAGCTCCCGAGGTGGTTTCAACTACCGCAACATCAATTCGCTGTTGTTTACATATTTCAGGGTTCTAAGGCTATGGATGTGTCCTTGGATTGCCACTCAGAGGAATTGTTTTGGCTAAAGGTGCTGGGAACACAGGTTTTAGCGTTTTATATGAAGTCTAGAACTACACGCCAGACCTACAGATACATGAAGAATAGAAGCTATAAATTCTTAAGGCATCACCTGGTACAGCAAAATATGAGTTTGACCAAGAGCCCCCAATGATGTGTCCTTTCTGACAAGCCTGGTGGCATCTGTGGTGGCACTAGCCAACAGGCTGTCAAGTGTCAATAACAGCGTGTCAGCACTGCAATACATATTAAATCATCTGAAACAAGTGCTCAAAAATCAAATATTATTTGGTTTGGTAAAATGTTAATGCAAAGAGAGGAGACTTACCTTGATGTTGCCAGTGTGGAAAGGGTTAAACTGATAAAATTCTCAGCGTATCAGCTGTCCTCAGTGGCAAAGACCCTCTTGAGAATTTTGCCAGCTGTGGATTATTTCTTGCCCACACTTTTTATATTGATTGGCATTAGTTTCATTCTTATTGATCAGGGCCACCTGTTTCTA
This sequence comes from Acanthiza pusilla, assembly GCA_036630365.1. Classification (NCBI taxonomy): domain Eukaryota; kingdom Metazoa; phylum Chordata; class Aves; order Passeriformes; family Acanthizidae; genus Acanthiza; species Acanthiza pusilla. Next base: position 91,615,018 of record JAXCHO010000034.1, read on the forward strand.
TCCTATGCCTGGTGGCTCTGGATATCATGGAAGTGTTAAGTGTCTGCTGTGTGAGATCTGAATTCTCCCTAGTCCATTTATTTTCCATTTTAATTTTTAACAGCAATAAATAGCTCTCTGCCATGCTGCATGACAGCAATGCACTTGCTTGATTTTGTTAGTTCTTTGTTGTTTTCTCTTTGTTCCAATAATGAGGTTATTTAAAATATTCTAATTAAGTTATGTCTTGTAAATTCATATAAATGGCATCTTATTGTTTGGTGACATTAATTAGACCATAACAGACCTAAGAAATTACGAGAAAACAAATCTAGACAGAGCTTTCTTTCTCCTGTTTCAGGGGCTAAAGTATTCTGATGAGGCAGAGCTAAGGAAACTGAATTTGAAAACTTAGCAAGTTTGCCTTGACCAAGATAATTCCGTGGCTCCTCCTAAATTACTGTAGCTTCATTAGGGTTGAATTCAGATCTTTATGTGGAATGGAGTACAATTTGTGTCATGAGAAAGCAGGAGTCGATGACAGTCCTTCCTACAAGAAATAAAGCTGTGAAGGTCATAGTGATGCTATGACTGTTTACATTGCAGTCACTGCCTGTTGCAAACACCCATGCAGTTAAACAGTTTCCTTCAGATGGTTCTCATGCATGTTGCAGCGCATGTGATCCATGCAGCAGAGTAAAGAGGCAAAGGACCCAGCCCTCAGCCTTGATTTTCAGGGCTGACCAGCTAAATTCCTCCAGGGAGCTGCCTCTGATCAGCCTCCATGCCCAAGGACCCAAGGCAGAACCTGAGATTTCACAGCGCAGGGTGACGCAGGCTGCTCCCAGAACGACACTATTCCCTCATTAACAAAGTGACAGATTACACAGGATCTTCGCCATACCAGCAGCAGGTACTCAGAGAAATGAAATGAGAACAATGTGACATGGTACCCTTTTCATAGGTACAGTTTTAATGAAGTTAGTGGCACAACTCATGTTACCAAAGAACAGTAAGGAAAAGATTAATAGAAGAGAGATCTACATTGCAGGCAGTTATAATCGCTCCAGTTGTCTAATTAAGAAATTCAGCTCTTGAAGTGGTTTTGTTTTTTATATGCCAGCCACATGGTTTTATAATTGAAACACCCACAGCGAATAAAACTCTTGTGAGGAGCATGTGGATGCACAGCTGTTTTGGAAATGACAATAAATAAATAGGTGTCTTAATTCTTTCTACCTGTAAATCTGCAAAGAGGTCAGAGCTGCAGTGACAATTTATGGAACAACAAGGAATATATTTGAAATTAATAAGAGTGAGAGTCCATTTTCTTGAGCTTAGGAAAAAGTCATAGAAACTTAGCAGTCAATATATTCTTTCACTGTGCTGAGTAAACAGTAAAAAGAAAATGTAATTTGCTCACAGGCTATTTCATTGTAGAAAAAAATGTGGGAATGGCATCTTTTTATTAACTTATAAATATATGTGCATATATAGGACAATTTAAAGACTGGATTTCAAATACTGATGGATGTGGAAATGCCATATATATATTGCAATGAAATGAATCCATTTTGGAGGGGATGAAAAGTTAACTTACACATTTCTAACAGCTGCAGCCCAACTTCTAATATAAATATAGGATTAATGAGAAAAGGCATTAAGTAGTTGTCGGTGCTAAGGGTGTCAGGCTGAAAATGTTAAAGGTATAATCTTTAAGGAAAGAAGTGCCTTTCACCAGAGCCAGGTTTATGCCCTGTGTTGACGTTTCTGCAAAATGACAGAGGTTTCATATATTTAGAATCCTGGTCTGCAGATATTGCTGGAAAGCACTGTCCTCTCAATGTAGCTCTATTTTATGTGGCTTTTAGGGATGTATGGGAAGTTTTCAAAAAGTTCTGTGGTATCCTGGGTCATTGATATTCCTTATCTCCTGAAAGTCATGTGCACCACCTAATATTTTGATAAGCTAGAGCTGAACATTAAACTGTGTTCACAATGTTTCTTCATAGGATTTTCACTTTGGGGCATGGAGAAAAGTATGGTCTAGTGCATGGGATGAACTGGGAAGACGTGGGGCTCTCCTCAGGCAAAATAAAGTCCAATAGTAGAGGAATCAGTGCTGGCTCATCTAGAAGAGGAGGCTGAATGGGTTCATTAGTGCTGCTGGGTAGTTCCTCATTAGCAGTGCCAGAGCTGCCAAGTACCTTCTCCAGCTGTACCACTGCACAAAACCCCTGTGCCTCACCAGTAGCCTCCTTGTATGAAATCACAGAGCTACCAAATCCTGAATATCAGCCCCAAGCGTAAGACTGTGAAGAGGGCAGGAGGGACAAATCTTCTGATGTCAAATATTGCAGCACCTGACTTTCAGGATGGCCAGTCTTGGGAACACTCAGCACCCAGGTGAAGTGTATTAGGAGCACTACACATTGCCTGGGAAGACTCAGATGCATAATGGGAGAAGGAGAAGGCATTTCTGTCCAGTAACTCAAGGGGTGGGGTGGTCATTCAGCTAAAGTGAGATTTGACTCTGCCTGAAGGGATTTGGAGACACATCCTCCATTGCACAAAGCAGTCAACTATAATGGTCAATTAAAGTGTACAACACAAAACAGGGTGAATTTAGGACATGGCTGGACAGGTGATCATTGCTCAGAACTTGGGAGAAGAAAGGCATTTCTGTAGAGGGATAAATATTCTTGTTTTTTTGCCCGACCTGCTGCTAAAACCTCTTAATTTTTTTCACTTGAAGGCATGATCTGAGTATAGTGAACCTAGACATCCCTTCTTTTTTCTACTTTCAAAACCACTGTCCCAGTTTCCATCCCCCATAAATATAAATAACTTGGTTAGGAAAGGTGGGAAGGATGAGGAGAGAAGCTTATTATCCTCTTCCCCACTAGCAATTTTCAATACCAGCTGCCACTGTGACATTGACACAGTGGGATCAAATATGATGAACCACAAGGTGCCACTTTAACTGTCACTTCAAATTCCTGGAGTCTTCATATATTTAGTCATGTTTATTTATAAGATAAATTTCCTGTTTCTATATTGGCACTGATTTTAAACTATCTGAAACTAAGCATTGCTTGTCAAAATGCGTCTCTCTCTTCCTAAGTATGTATCATGCTGAATATCATATTCAAAACCCAGAAAATGATTCGTTCCAGTCTATGGAACCAAACATGTATTGTAGTATCATTTACTCTCCAGTCCAATCAACAACCCCATCTTTTTTTCCCTTTTCAATCTAGCAGATATTCCTTTATGTCGCTGTGAGCTAATTTTGAGATTTCCTTGAGTGATTTTCAAATCACCTGACCATCTGTTTCAAATTTAAGCATCCCCAGATGCAGTCAATCTAAATATGGGAGTTGTGTTGTAAATTATGTTCACAGCTACCCTTTAAATTATCTGGAGTTCTTTTTGTTGATATTAACTGTTCCATGCATAGGGCTATAATTGACTTTAAAACTTGTAAACACTTTATTATCTGGAAGAAAAAACTCAGTGTTGAAACACTGTTGATGAAAGCAACAAACAAATCAAGGCCTGAAGCAGACTCCCAAACAGCAAGTTCAGAGGGATCAATTAATAGTAGTTCACTTGGAATGGGTGAGATTGGTAACTGTGAAAATCCTTGTGAAACTGTGTCCCAGGGGAGATGATAACAAATCATTTCCATCAGCTCAAAAGAAGGAATAAATCTTAACCTGGGGTTTATGAATAGTTTCATTTCTGTTAGGCATGTTATATGTGAATTAGGATTGGTACCTAGATCAGGTGATCTTATGTCTCTTGGGAACTTCCTGTCTTGGACATTGTAGAACTAGGACACTGAAGTCTTCAGTTATCAGAAGCCACTGTTTTTAAACGAATGTAGAGTTTTTTTCATGCATAATGCGTTAGTTAATCTCAGATTTAAATTATCAAGTTTCAATAGAACAAAGGTCAGAGCAGGTATTCCTTCTGCCACAGAAGGGCAATGCATGGATAGACTGGGTGACAGAAAGTAGTAGGAATAGAAAAAAAAAACAGTCAGAAACTTTCACTGCATAAGAAAGTACTGCCAGAAAATTTACTCTGCTGACTCAATAGTCCTCTGTGAGGAGAATGAAGACAGAGCTCCACAGCAGTTAATCTGTGGCCTTGCACTAAATCTAAAATTTACTTCTTATAGCTAAAAGAGAGCATCAGATCTATGTAAGGCTATTGCTAAATATCCCTTGGCTACCAAGAGGACTTATCTAATGAACTATCAGACCAAAGCAAGGCAATTTCAAAAGCATTTATATTTTTCTTTGAAGATTGAATTCTGCTGCATAGAACTGTTCCTGTGGAGGACTGATGAATAAGAGCTGCACTTGTGGATCCATGGGGATCCAAGAAAAGTCAAGTCAGCAGAAGATCTGATGAGTGCATTTGCTCTGTTACCACAATTAAGAAAACGTATCTGGGTGCGGTGCCAATCAAAAACAGAAATTACTTTCTCTAAAAGTTTAGATATGGTTTTAAGATTAGCTAAATCATAGAATCATGCAATGGCTTGGTTTGGAAGGAAAGATGATCTAGCTCCACCACCCCTGCCATTGGCAGGGACACCTTCCACTAGACCAGGTTGCTCAGGGTCCTGTCTAACCTGGCCTTGAACATCTGCAAGGATCAGGCATCCACAACTGTTCTGGGCAACCTGTTCCAGTGCCTCACCAACTCTCACAGTAAATAATTTCTTCCTGACATCTAATCTAAACTCACCTTCTTTCAGTTTAAAGCCATTCCCCCTTGTCCTGTCAGCACTTGTGAGAAGTTCTTCTCCAGCTCTCCTGTAACTCCTTTGGGTACTGGAAGATGCTCTAAGGTCACCCTGGGGCCTTCTCAGGGACAAACAACTCCAATTCTCTCAGTCTGTCTTCATAAGAGAGGTATTCCAGCCTTCTGATTATCTTTGTGACCTCCTCTGGACTCATCCAACAGTTCCACATCCTTCCTTTGCTGTGGACCCCGAGCTGATGCAGCACTGCAGGTGGGGTGTCACCAGAGCAGAGCAGGAGAGAATCCCCTCCCTCACCTGCTGCCCGCAATGCTTTTAGAGCAGCTCAGGACAGGTTTGGCTTTCTGGGCTGCAAGCACACATTGTTGGGTCATGTTGAGCCTCTCAGCCATCAACACCCTCAAGCCTTTCTCCTCAGGGCAGCTCTCAATTCCTTCATCTCCCAGCCTGAGTTTATGCTTGGGATTGTCCCAGCCCAGGTGCAGGATCTTGTTATTTCTAGTAGAGAAGAGGGAACCTTTAGACAGGCAGCTGGATAGACAGAGACACAGATCAAAGAATTGTGATGCTTGGTCAAGAAATGAAAAATTTTTACATTAGTTTTTTTTTTTTTTATAAAATGTCCCTTAGCAAGGATTGTATTTTCTGATGTTTTTCATTCGTTAATAGTAATACATTCCAGGGTTTCATGGATGGATGCAGATCTCAATACACTGTGCATGGGCTGAATGAAGCAGAACAGAAATTGGCAAAATAGGGTTATTACCTTTGTTATTTAATATTCATAATAGAGTGACACTCAGACAATCTAACCAAGTTTTTACTGCAGTAGTTTTTCTGCTTAGTCTTTTTTCAGCAAGTTTAAGCTCTGCAGTTCTGATCTTACTGTCTAAACAAGGCTCTGAAAAGTCTGTGATTTAAAGAAAGTTTAAGGCAAGAAATGAAGACTAAATAAAGTGCACAGCGTTCAGCCAGTCTGAATTTCAGTCTGAAGCTTTCCAGGTGTGAGGACACAGACAAATCATCGCATGAATGAACATGATTTTGACATTGGTGGGAGGACACTGACAGTAAGTTTGAAACCAGTCTTCCAAGGATCTTAGAAAGGAGCAGAAGGAGACAAATATGCAGGAAATATTTTTGGTAATTCTCCAGTTCTCTAAAGTAAGAGAAGAGAGAAGGTGACACATTGTGGGAGTTGGTTAGGTGCCAGAGGAGAATGGTTCTCTTCTGTAGGACATCAAGTGTCTGCTTTGGGTAGCTGCCCTGGATGTACCTATTCCTGGGACGCCAAGCTAGTTTTAACAGCTAAAACTGCTTTAAATAGCCCATAAAGGGGACATTCCAGGCAAACTGTCATGTAAGGAGTATAATTTCAGGGTTTTTAATATTTAGGAACTTAAAGGGAAACAGAAGCTTGTACATGTCATTGGAGAGCAAGTCCAAGCCAACAATCTTTGGTACTTTTTCTCTAATCCCAATCCTTGAAGACCTCTTCCAAACTCACCAAACTTCCTAGAGCAGGGATTTTTAAGGTATTTCTGCATTAGACACCTTCCTAATTACAGCTGCTTGACCATATTGATGCTTCTTGACAAATTTATGTATAATTCTTACAATCGGAATATTCTTCATTCTAGCACATTTCTGAAGACACTTCTGAAAGAAGTTTCAGAGTTGAGTTATAGTTTAGAGGAGGAATGTTCTTCAGCAAGAAAAACAGCAACTTCAAAGTAACATTTTGTTTATATTCAGGCCTTTCTTCATGAGATTCACTTGAGCTTGTTTAATTTTCATGTAGATTCAGTTTCAAAGAACGACCATGGCTTCAAAATTAAAGTGAATTCAAAAGGGTGGCAGAGGGGTGGGGAAGAGATGTGGGCTGAGAAAAAGAGTTTTGCCTTCCTGACTTTTTAACTCAGTAAATTGAACATCTTCTATTGTTTTTGTCATCTTTCAAATGAAACTGGATCTGCTGAGTTTATATTTCAGTGAAGGACTAAACAACCCAGCATTTATGCTTCCAAAAGAGTTTCTACTGTACTTTGAAGCACTTGTTGCTTTTTATTTTCCCACAGGAGAACAGATAAAACACTTGGTGCTGGCATTCAATGTGTGCATTCTGTGTTTTGAAAGTCTGCCATTCCATTTTGATTATCCATAATATTTTAAGCATACATAGACCTTTCATTCTAGACTAGACTCCTTTCTATACTGTACACTAAATTGTCTCATTTTTTAACTTTATGCAAGAGCTGTTCCATATGAGAAGTTGTTTTGGGAAATGCTTAAGGACACACAGAGCTGTCAGAGTGACATTTTCTCATCTTAATTGTAATGTTTTCGAGACATTCTCCATGAGTTTGATGTCTATTTTTTTTTTTTTTTCATTCTTGTCCTCTGTATAAAATTGGACAGTTGGGATAGACTGAGGTCAAAATACATTTGTTAAGATTACTATATCTCCGATCAATCTCCATTAAAAAGCAAATGGAATTATTTTCAGATATTCTGACCTACTGCAGATTTTGTTAATTTTGTTCTTTCTTGTGAAATTTTGCCTGAGGTGTAAGGACATTTCTGGCTACTCACCCAAGCAGGTGTGGTTTTGTTAACACTCCCTCGTGTCCTTGGGCTGGAGGATACCTTTGGCAAGGATGAAGGAGTTTCCCTCAGTCTAAGTGTTTGAGGAGTTCCAGAATCCCCCACTACGAATACACATTTATTTCCACCAGCATGTCTTCCATCCCAGTAAGGCCAAATGAGCTGTATTCTCTGATATCCATTAAAGGAGTGCTCCTTTTGACCACTATTTTTTAATAGGCAGTTCTAAAAGCTTTACAGCTCTGGCTACTTGAAATTGAAATACCAACAAAAAGATTCTCAGAAATTAAAACCAGAAATTAGGTTTTTTAAGACCTACTAGTATGCCCAGTTTTTATTTTATGACGAGAATGTTCTTCTTTTTTTATTCCATCTATGAAATTGGCTTTGATAGTGTGTCAGCTTTTGATAGTTGAAGTTATACTAAAATACTTTCATTCATTAAAAACCAGGAACTTTCAAATTAAACGAAAAATGTGTTAGGATAAAAATAAAAGTTGATTTTCTTTGGAAAGTCATATTTATTGTTAGACAGCCTGAGAGGGAAAAATAAACCATTAGTTATTCTTAAATACATGTCTTCAGAAACTCAACTATCAGATTGTTTATTCCTGTACTTATCAGTTTGTAGTTGTAGCTATCCAAGGTTCATATAAACACTGAGATGTCAGTAGCAGTTGGACTGTGTATTATAACATTGCAGCATGTAGCACGCCAAACTTAAATCATTCCTTAAAGGTGCAAGAGGGATTTCAAGAATGAAGAAAAAGGTGTGCACGGGGTCAAACGACTTACCCACAGGCACACAAGAAGTCTCTGTCACGGCTCTTAACTGGGCCTGGTTCTGCATGTCAATTGTGTCCTTCACTCATAGTGCTCTGAGTCTGCATTTATTCCAGCCATTACACATTCAAATAAATGCAGTGTGAAGTCATATATACCTATATATATATACACACACACACATATATATATATATTTGGTTCTCACATTGCATATTCAGAGAAACACACGTTTATTATTAATGTTGATAATGAGATAATGAGCTGTCACCGGGGATTGTGATGAGCAGCATCAAGGCAAGTCTATTGCTAGCATCCACAGCGGAATTTCTGCCAAGGAAATGTAATGAGGAAGACTGGGAAAAAAAAAAAAAAAAAGAAGAAGCAACAGCACCTGGTAGTGTGAGGGGTGTGTGGGCTGGGAACTCTATCTTGGGAGATCAGCAGTTCTACATGTAGAGATGCAGTTTAGCCTGTCATTTAGCTTTTTTGGGTAGTTTTCCTTTTGAAATGAATATTATGCTCATTATAGGTGCCAAACTGACAGCCCTTAAGATTGAAGTTCCTTCTTACGAAATCAAGTGTAGTAAGCAGCAGCAAGAGAAGCCTTTTCAGATGTGCCTGTCAATAAATCTCCACCTTGGCCAGGAAAAGATGGAAAACAGCTAAAATTCATCTTTGGTCTTTGTACTTTTCCTGGTAGAAAAGGGATTTTTAATGCTATTTGTGTTGTTTCTACTTTCATTTTGGGAATGAATTGGGATCAAGATATTTGTCTTTGGTCACTAACAAACCCTAAAGAGGAGTGACATTTGATTGCCTTTATCTCCCCTTGTTATTGATAAGGGACCCCAGCTTTAACACTGACCATGTACCACCTCATTAACTTGGTAGTAATTAAGTTCTGAAAGGTCTTAAAGGACACTTAAGGAAACATCTAATGGAAAAAGCTGAAAGAAACAGTCATTATAGGCCCAAATACCAATGATTATGCCACAATGTGTGTGGCTTTATTTTCCCATCCTCTAATGCTCTTTTTTTTCCTCTCCCTTCTTCTTAAAATGCCAGCTTCTAGTCCCTAAATTCCATGAATGCTCTCTTCTAAGCTCCTGCTGGTTTGAGTTTCTGTGGAGCAGCTGAATTGTTTGATTTTCAGGTATGATTTGCTGGGTTCATAATAAAAAACGAGACAGGAGAAAAACCTCCAGAACTTACCTATTTATTTCCTCTGCTCTGTGGATTTTTCAATTCTATCTGGTCTATTCGTGATGTATATTTTTCTAAGATGACCTCAAAAGTTTTCACATAATCGAGTGTCTTTATGGCAAAAATGACTTTCCATAAACTCTGTACTAGTTAATATAGGCAGTGGGCTGGACAAGATGAGCCATCTTCATGGTGTGAGTGCTATCAAATAATTTCCTGACTTTCCTATACAGGGTTAGTTTAAATAGCTCCTCCTGTTTTACTGAAACTGGGATTGTCAGTCACCTAAGAAAATTAAGTTCCAAATTTCAGTTACATTTTATTGGGCTTTTAGGGCTGTGAGTACCTATATCTTAATTTAAGTCTTTACTTGACTCACAAAGATACAAAGACATGGCAGCATGTGAAGACAGAGGCTGAGATTAGATGTGGGTCAGACTCAGGCAAGGAGCAGGAATGAGGATAGTGATAATCTTCTTTATCCCCCAGTTAACAGCTGTAGAACAGGAGCATGATATTATTCGTCACCTCTGCCTCATCCATCAAGTGTGTGCTGACCTTGAAGAAACTTAGATGCACCCAACTTAGCACTGAGAGGAACTGAGAGGAACTTCTGGGCATGGAACTCCCCTGTTTCATGGGACCTGGAGGTCATTGGATGTATTGAAATTCAAGCAGCTGTGAAAGGCCAAATGAAATCTGACTCATCTGTCCTGTGAGTTACTGTTCTTTACCCTGTGCCAGTGGCTCTTAACTTCTGCATCCAGCTAGAGGAGAAATCCCAAAGGAAGAGCAGCACACAGGCTTTCATTGACCATAAATCTCTTTGAAGACACAACCTCTCCCATTGTTTCAGTAAATCAAAGCAACAACCACTGTTACCTGTTCTTCTTTAGAAACCAGCACTGGCAGAAATTGGCTCATTAAGAAATCCACAGAACACATATCTGGGGAACAGGAGCATTCCTGAAAGGGGGCCAGACCACAGTGCAGTCAAATGCCAAAAAGCAGAGCTGGCTGTCTCAGTACAAAACCTCTTTCTTCATACAAGTTTTACCCCAAAACAGATGAAGTCAGTGACAGCCTCTTGATAGCCACCAAAGAGAACCTGTGTGGAGGTAATGGATGGTGGAAGCGGAGGGTCTGAGCTGAGGGGCTCTGAGGGCAATGTTAAATATTCCTCTGATTACAACATTGGAAATGTGATCAAATTAGAACTGGTGATATGGGAACAGGTGCTCGACAGCCACTCTGCCCTTCAGTTCTTCAGGCCTTTTTTTTGTCAGAGAAAATGCTCAATTTGTGTTTTGAAATGTACACAGAGATTTCTCTGGAATAAATATCATGGACTTGTACGTTACTTTTTCAAGCAAAACAAAAAAGAAGCAAAATACAAAATTGTCAAGCTCCAAAACTCTGCCTAAACTCTCATTGTGATGTATTGCCCTGGGAAAGCCTGCCAGGCTGTTTAACACCTTTATTGCTTGATCCTGGGAGCTCAATTTATTATTTGCTGATCCTTCTCCTGTCATTGGCCATGACCACATATCTGCTTATATTATTCCTAGCAGGTTTTCCAGCACACATTGGTTCAAAAATCAATCACTTCCTAGATCCATCATTCCTGTCCTGCTTTTGGGCTACATGTCTCAAGTGCAAATCTGCCAGTGGCAGCCTAATGCTGTTTGCAGCAGCACCTGCTTTTGCCACATGAGGAAAGAAAGACTTGCCTCATGTTTCTTCAGCCAAAGCACTGTCATAAATAGATGGCATGGACAAATAAATACATATATCTCTCCAACAGTACAGGAGTTCCCTGCTGTACATTTATTTATGTTCTGTAAATTTTCACATGGTTTCACCATTCCTCTGGGAAGATGGTTCTTCAAAATATCAAATCATCAGTATTTGTTTGAATTACTGTCATTTTATACTACCTTGAGCTTACTTTCATCCTATTACTTATATTCTTAAGTGATATTCTAAATCATTCTCATCCTCTTGTTGCTTATTCCTCTCTGTATTGCATACCAAGATATGAATTTCTAGTTTTATTCATCATTCTTACTGTTCATTTATTACTTAAGGATTTTAACATATGCTTTTGGGTAACCCTTTTGATGGTATTTTTTTCACACTTAAATGTGAGGTATGGAGAATGATGTTTATGTTAACATTGGTCTATTTTTCTGCCATATCTCTTTGCAAGCAACTGCACAGTTTTTGTTATCTTTCTTAGAACTGGCCTTTCTGAGTTGTTCTCTCACGTAGTATTGATAGCTATCTTATTGATTTTCTGGATTTGCAGATCCTGTTTTGCTCTATTTTGATAGAATCATAGAATCACTACATTGGAAAAAATGCCCAAGATCATCAAATCTGAAGATTAACCAAACACTTCAACCCAACTGAGCAACCAAATGTTTACCACTAATCCATGGCCCTCTGCACCACACGTCTTTGAAATACCTCCAGGGATGGTGACTCCACCACTTCCCTGGGAAGCCTGCCCCAATGCTTGACAGCCCCTTTGGTGAAGAAATTTTTCCTAATATCCAATCTTTTGGCCAATTCCTCTTGTCCTGTCACTTGTTACTTGGGAGAAGAGACTGAACCCCATCTGCCCACCGTCTCTTTTCAGGAAGGTGCAGAGGGTGATAAGGTTCTTCCTGAGCCTCCTTTCCTCCAGACTGAACACCCCCAGCTCACTCAGCAGCTCCTCATCAGACTTGTGCTCCAGACCCTTTCCCTGCTCCATTGCCCTTCCCTGAACACACTCCAGCACCTCAATGTCTTTCTTGCTGTAAGCAAGGGGCACAGAACTGGGCACAGCACTTGAGGTGTGGCCTCACCTCTACCAAATCCTAGCCTTGTTTTCCAAATCTCTTAATTCAGGTAATTATGATCCATTTTCACATTTTCTCTGATGTTCACAGCTTATTTACTGCTTTGTCAGGCTACTATTGTGCTAAGTTTTGCACAGGAGTGCAAAGTTTTTTCATCTTTCCTTAAAGGAGATGCATTGTAGACTCACAACAAATGTGGTTGGTTGACCCTGGCTGGAAACCAGGTGCCCAAAAAAGCTGCCCTGTCACTCCCCTCACCAGCTGGACAGGCAAGAGGAAACATAAAGAAAGGCTCATGGGGTGAGATAAGGACAGGAGGAGATCACTCACAAGTTACGGACTTAGGGAAATTAGATCAATTTATTACAAGAAAAATAACAGCAGGGTAATAAGAAATACAAACCAGATCTTAAAACACTTTTCCCCTGCCCCTCATTGCTTTCCAGGCTCACCTCCACCCCCAAATTCTCCACCCTCTCCCCATCAGTGGCACAGGGGGACAGGCAATGGGAGCTGCGGGCAGTTCGTCATTTGTTGTCTCAGTTGCTCCTTCCTCCTCAGGAGCAGTGTGGGGTCCCTCCCATGGGAGACACTCCCCTGCACTGGATCGATCCTGGATGGATGCCAGGCATCCACCAAAGCTTCTCTATCACTCCCCTCCACAGCTGGATAGGGGAAAGAAAATAAAATGAAGAGTTCATGGGTTGAGACGAGAACTGGGAGAGATCACTCAACAAACACCATCACGGGCAAAACAGGCTCAACTTGGGGATACTAACTGAACTTAATGTCAACAAAATCAGAGCAAAAACACCTTGTCCCCACCCCTCCTTACTTCCCAAGCTCTGCCTCCTCTCCTAGTGGCACAGGGACAGAGGGAATGGGGTTTATGTTCAATTCATCACACACTATTCCTGCCATTGCTCAGGGAGGGGAGCCCTTCCTCTGCTCCAGCATGGGGTCCCTTCCATGGGAGACAGTTCTCCACAGAATTCTCCAGCCTGAGTCCATTTCATGGTCAACAGTCCTCCCCAAACTGCTGCAACCTGGGCCACCCTTCCACAACATCAGTCCTTCAAGGACAGGCTGCTCGAGCCTGGGATCTTCTCTCCACAGGGCCACAGGTCCCTGCCAGGATCCTGCTGCAGCAGAGGCTTCCCATGGGGTCACAGTCTTCTCTAAGGCATCCACTTGCTCTGGCATGGGCTCCTTCACAGGCTGCAGGTGGATCTCTGCATGGCCATGGCCCTCGATGGTCTGCAGGGGCACAGCTGCCTCACCCTGGGCTGCACCAGGGGCTGCAGGGAATATCTGCTGCAGAGCCTTGAGCACCTCCTGCCCCACCTTCTCCACTGAGCTTGGTGTCTGCAGAGGTGTTCCTCTCACATGTTCTCACCCTGCTCTTCCGTGGCTGTAATTGCAAACTGCACAATAACATTTTTTAACCTTCTTAAATATGTTATCACAGAGGCATTACTATCATTCCTGATGGGCTCACCATTGGCCAGCAGCAGACCTTGAGGAGAGTTGCCATTGGTGCTATTGAACATGGGGCAAGCTTCTGGCAGCTTCTCACAGAAGCCACCCTGACCCTCCCTGAAAACCTTGCCACACAAACAAAATAATTATTTATTTTGTTGTCAATAAACCTTGACAACAAAATAAATAATCAGGAAAATAAATATTCAAAGAGGGAAAGAAAAGTAATCAATGAAGACAGTTGTGTGTGGGTCATATATTCTGCTATTTAGATGTATTCCCGATTTCACATCCTCATTTTTTTAGAATTATCTGTTTAAAGGCTCAAAGGTTGATCAATTAGATTGTGAGGTTTTAGATATTCCACAGGAATACTCAGTTCTTAAGAAATATTAATTTTCACATGGTCTCATTGCGGGCCCTCTGATGTGATCAAAATCACAGCATGGACAGTGACCATAGGACATTACAAGGCCCTAACATGGGGAATGGGGCTCAGAGAGGAACTTCAGGGAAGAGTTAAAACATCATGAGCAGACAAGGAAGCAGACGAAGAATGAAAGGGAAGAAGAAAGTTCTCATTGTTTGAAACAATCTTCTGGGACTGTTTAAACTTAATTGAAACCTCTCTAACTTTTCTATAAATGCAGATTAGGAACACTGAAATGGAATAACAATCTTTTCTGTTCACTTCTGTGGTGACTGAACTTTTTTAAGGACTTGAAAAAATAGTAGCTAATATTTTGAGGCTATGTGTCTTTATTTCTTTTTAAGGAATGCTTACATTTGAATCTCTCAAACACAACACAAAGCCTGTTATTTTTCTTTCAAAGTTACATTCTATGCCAAAGCAAATCCTTCAACAAAACAAAAGTTTTCCTTAACTGACCTCTGCTGGAGCTGTTTTGTTTTTGTCCTAAAAGAGATTCTGCCAAGGACACTGAAGGTTCCAGATTTGCTCTATGATTCTTGCTTGTTCTGTGGCTCTCAACTGGTCATGTATTATTTATTGCAGCACAATGTGTGCCTTGATGACCCTGAAAAATGGGCAGAGTCTACAAAGCAAAGCAGGATCTTTGCTTAGAGGATTTTACAGTCTTCTGAAGTGCTTTTGGAAGTTATAGAAAACAGCAGAGTTCTCACCCCTATCACTGCAGTGAGTCCAGCAGCTCTAGGGGTAAGGTGTGTTTTTCAGAGTTGCTGCACTCTCAGAACAGTTTCTCTGGCTAATGAGCCCCAGTCTACAGGAAAACAGCTCCTACAGTCTTTGCTAGTTTGATATTACACAATTGCTGGGGTTGGAAGTGTCCTCTGGAGATCTTCCAGCCCACACACCCTGCTCAAATCAGGGTCAGCTAAACCAGGTTGCTCAGGGCTTTGCCCAGTTGGGTTTTGAATATATCCAAGGACTGAGACTCCACATCTCTGGGCATAATGTTTTGGTTCTTAGTCATCCTCACACTGAAAATGTTTTTTCTCTCCTTTGTGTCAACTTGTGCCTATTGCCTCCTGTCCTTTTGGTGGTAGCACTGAGAACAGCCTGGCTCCCTCTCCATTACAACTCCCACACTCCCAGTCAGGTATTTGTACACATGGAAAAGAGTCCCTCTGAGTCTTCTCTTCTCTGGCTGAGCAGTCCCTTCTCTTACAACCTCTTCTTATATGTCAAATGCTGCAGTCCCTTAAATACCTTTGTAAGCCCTCACTGGGCTTGCTCCAGGACGTACAAAACTCTCTTGTCCTGGGGAGCTCAGCACTGGACACAGAACTCTCAATTTGTGTCATCAGTCCTGAGCAGAGTGGAAGTATCCTGCACCCATTCCTTAAAACTGCATCTAAAAAGGAGGAAAGCTTTATTGGGAGCGCAGTGAAGGCCACATCAAAGTTTTGAACTGCCTGGAGGACTGTCTAACTTTTGTCTCTGTGCTGCATTGCATCTTGTGTTGCTCTCAGAGCAAACAAAGGCTCGTGTATCAGTAAGAATGCCCTGTCTCTGTATGTTGCTTACTCCTGATCTAGATTAGTCTTGATGAAGAATGCATGTGATTGAAATTGGATGCCCAGGGACTCTTTGCCCCAGAGAGGTTTCTAAGCATTTTAAGTGCAGCATTGGGGTGTGCCCTGGTATGAAATGAAGTAACGAAGGCTATGTGATATGCTTCTTTTGAAACACAGCTCTTATGAAAAATTCAAGGGGAAATGCTTTCCTTTTGTTCACTGCCAGTTCATCTAGTTTGCAGCTACAGAAAGAGAGATTATTATTTTGGGGTACTTTAATGTGTGGGAGCTTTTAAGTGGATATAGATTTGTTCTGTTTGTTGTCAAGGTGCCAGAAGTTCTTGAAGCCTGATAATGCTCTTTCCATGTTTTATTCAGGTTGTCATCAGTAATGAAATATAATTTAATTTTACTTTCCTATTATGTTTTTCTCATCTCGCTGTCAAAAAAAAAGTGTGCAGAATATTTTTTATCACTGCTTACAAATAAGGGAGCTTTACAAACAAATGTATGCAAAAAATTAATGTTTTTGTAGAAAGGCTTTAATTCATTATTTAGCTCTATTTCTCCAGTGATAGTAAAAACATGCTTTTTATGAACATCATAGTACCCTTAATTCTAGAAGACAATTTACACATTAAAAATAAATTGCAAAATCCCAGTGGGTTACAGCATGTTGACACATTTTAGATTAAGGATGGTAATTTTGATGGTTGTTAACTTTTAAATAAGTAAGTTAGATGGCTAAAAATGATTAGCACAAGTGTTTTGGGTTTTT
The DNA here is from genome assembly GCA_036630365.1 of Acanthiza pusilla. Classification (NCBI taxonomy): domain Eukaryota; kingdom Metazoa; phylum Chordata; class Aves; order Passeriformes; family Acanthizidae; genus Acanthiza; species Acanthiza pusilla. Next base: position 91,631,467 of record JAXCHO010000034.1, read on the forward strand.
TTGGTTTTTTTAAGGAGGAAAAAACACATTACTTGAGACCAGACTGATTGCCTTTTCTCTTCAAGATGGGATCTCAACGTTTTTCCCTTTGCTCTATTGCTAAGAGTTCAAAGAGAAAAATAAAAAAATAATCTTCCTAAGCTGGCAGGCTGCAGTCTGGAGAGGGCCTGCAAATACATCTTCTGAGAGAACCACAGAATCTGGATATTTGTTTCTGCCACCATTCTGGTGGGAGCTGGTGAATCTCTCATTGCCTAGCCAGGTATTGTTTCTACTCTTTAACATAGCCTTTGTGCCAACTCAACGTCCAGCCATGAGGTCCAGCTGGCTGGAAAAGGAGAAATTGCTGCAATGGCTCCTTCTGGTCACAACTGGTGAAATTCCCAAACAGGATTTCCTGAAGTCAATGGCCTGTCCTACACCCTGCGAGCACTGACTCCCTTCAGCTCTTCACTGCTACCCCAATGTGGAAGATCAGCAGCTCCTCCCTTCTCCCCACCCTACCCCATGGACTCATTTTGCATCCTGACTCCTTCTGCATCATTATCTGCTGCAGCCCTGACACCCATTTCCTAACCAAAATCTTCATCCTTCTCAATCACCCTTATTCATTTCCCCTTAATCTTCCTCATCACCCTCCCATAACTCCCCTTCTGCTCCCAGAATTGCACTTGCTTGAAACAGATCTTAAAAGGAACCAGCCTTTTGGCTATCAGGTATATTTTCTGTCCTTTTGCAGATTTTTATTTAAATCCTATTTCTTTTGCATTCCTTCATTAGGTTGCTGTCAAACCTCTGTGCATTTTTGCCGCAGGATAATAGACTACATATGCATAATACATAGTTTGGATGTCAATAGATTTTATTACAGTTTAGGATAGTGGTTCTGCTTAATTTCATGCTATCCACAAACGAGGTAGTAAATTGCTGTCTCTGACAGCAAGGTTATACCACAGGCTAAATTTTACCCTGAGTTACATTCAAGCACCTTTCTATCAGAATTAGAATTTGGCCTATAACGCATTAAGGATTGAAACAGAGAAGTTCTGGTCTCCTTATCAGACCTGACACACAATCCTGTTACATTACAGATGCACCTCCCTGATATAAAGAAAGTGAAAAATCCCCAATTCATGGTGAATTTTTGTGGTTAACAGTATCTGATAAAATACAAGTGAATGAACAGCACCTTGAGGGAAGGTTGGATGGGTGAGGGAGACAAGGCATCCAGGGAAGTGGTGTTACATTCCCAGCAGAAGGGCAAAAGTAAAGATAAATGTAGGTCAGTGGAAAAGCCAGAAGCAACAGTAAAGTACTGAGAAAATTCCAGAAGAAACCAGACAAAGTGCCTGCAATAGTGCTTAATGCTCATCACATCCCAGAACATACTCAAAGCAGATGCAAAACCCAGAAATCAGCAAAGCTAGATCAGCCCTTTCCACTTCCTTCAGGAGGGCACGAGAAATAGAACAGTCATTTTGCAAACTCACTTCTATGTGTCTACAAAGTCTCAAATTTCTGAAACAAATCCCCACTTTGGAATTTCACCAACAATTCTTTCCTGTCCACTGAAGGACAAACCCAAGCAAGACGCTCATCTGGCCACACTGTGCAAGTAGAAAGTGTTCAAGAAACAACTGGATGTGACACTTGGTGTTGTGGTTTAGCTGACATGATGCTTGGGCAAAGGCTGGATTTGATTATCTTGGAAATTTTTCCAACCTTGATGATTCTATGATTCCATTAAATGCCCTGCACACCACTACAGAAAGATGGCAAGTTGCTCACGTAGCTCCCCATGTCTTGGTTATTGTGTCCTAGAGCCCAGAGTTCAGCAAAACCAGGCCCTCCCATGAAAGGAGGGAGAAAGCACAGCTTGTGTGCTGCCTGGTTCAAGACCAGGCTCTAATTCACTTCACCCAGTCAGCTGTCCTTTCCCTTTGCCATGTTTGTAATCTGGCAGTTGTGCTTTTGGCATGTGCAATAAATCAAACGAGTGGGAAGTGTGAAAAGGTACACAAGAATTAGGATCATGCACAAGAATTAGTATCATACACAAAATTAGAATATTCTGAAAAAGTTTAAAATCTGGCTGGCCTCCTGTGTCTCTGTCCCTCCCAGATTGCCTCTCTCCCTTCCCAGATTTAGTTTCTAATAATCTGTCCCATCTGTCAGACACAAGACCACTGGGGCATTTTCAGGGTTGATTCATCCAAACACAAGAGATCCCACCCACAAGGATGCATCTTTTCTGTACAGAACTGACTTTGTGGAAGCAGATAATTGGAAGCAATTAATCACACCAAAGACAAACAAACTTCGACATAAATCATTAAGCTAACAAGAACATGATCTGCTTCTCTACACCCTTCCATGTCCTCATCTGCCTCCACGCTGCTTGGAAGAAAGGGCTTGGCTTGCAGAGAAAAGGTTACCAGTGCGTTTTATGACTTATAATGATAGCAGGAGGGCTTGCTTTATTTTTTTCCTTTGTATTTTTTTTCCCTGGTGTGACTGTGATGTGAGTATATGTCTCTGTAGATCTTCCATACTGAGAGCCCCAACCATATATAAAGAGAGCGCACTCTATTCAGCGATCATTAAGCATCCTTTGCAACCTTGTACTATATCACCAGTGTACTGTCCATTCAGCAAGTTTTCATGCTTGAAATATCCACACTGACCCTCGAGATGTGTCAGCTAGTTTGTGTAACAAACTAGTTCTGATAACGTGCTTTTGTGACTACTGTCTGCAGCGTCTCAGCTCTCATTCGCATTCATCGCGCAACACAAGAGCCTTGCATCTCTGACCTTATTCCCCATGACCTAGTTGTAATACTTTAGATTTAATGGTCTTATTGTTGAGCTGCCCTTGGAGGGATCCTTATGCTTTTCCTGCCAACGTTTCCTTGAGATGCAGTGTCTTATCAGAGTATTTGCACTTCAAAGTGCTCTAGGAGGGCCCAAATCAGCAGCCACCTCACCAAACACGACTTCTAGCTGGAAGAGAACCTGTATTGTGTCCTTCACAAAGGACAGGACCTTTAGGAAATGAGAATGAATTACAAAAGGACAGGTGGCAGATCCTGATCTCTGCTTTGTTCCTCCATATTCTTTTGGCAGGTATGTCCTGAAAAGCCCCTAAACTGGCTGGTGCAGGAAACACCCTCCAGTTAACTGTTTGCCTGGTGATGGGAATCCTTGAAATGCAGAAGTTACACAGCTTATTATATTCTTATAATTTTTAACGTGATATAGTGACATTTTTTATACAGATAATACCAAGAAAAGACTAACTGGAGAAACCAGCTAGCCAAAACAGAAGTCTTGGAATTTGACTGGTGCATACTTGAGGGAGCAGGGGCACAAGTGTGAGCACAAGTACATATATGAAAAGAGAACCTGAAGTGTGCAAATGAAATAACCAACTGGAACAGAATATTCATCCAAAGCGGAGACAAGAGCAAATAATGTGGAAACTTTTGTCTACACAAAAGGCTATTTAGGCTACAGGAAGCTTCAGTCCCATGGAAAGGTGTTTAGTCAGAAACATTCAGTCTGTCCCACGGGGTGCAATCTCCGAATAAAAGGAAACTGGAAATGTTGCTGTTTACATTTAACTAGAGATGTAGACCTAAACTTCCTTTTCATAACCAGCAAATATCTTAGATTTATAAGAAAGCTAGATGACCCAAATGTTAACAGAGCACATCCAAACTCAGGAAACTTATCTAAAATATAGCTAATGTGTCAGTGATAAGAGCCAAGTCCACCCCTGTTTAAAATCCTTTTGGGGAGACCTCTTTCACTTACCTTTATCCATTGCAATGTTTGTACACCTCTGTCTGAACTAGCTCCAAGTGCAGTCAATGAAGAGAAATAAGTACACCAGCGATCTGAATCATCTGATCTATTTTAGCTCTCTGCTTTAGGAGATGAATCACCTCTTGTCTGCTTCTCTCTGGCTACACAGGAAGGCTGATTACTTGTTCAGATGCAGATGATTACCTTGTAGATGTTTCTGTTGGAAAAGATGTGCATTATCCTTTAGAGCTTTTTGGTATTTTTCATGGCTGTGTGAAGAACTGAACCTATGTTTAGTTTTTGAGAGTGAAGAGGATTAACCGAGTAATGACAAGAAATGGATGCAATGATTGGTGGAAGAATAGATTAGTCCATCCTCAGTTCCCTCTCAGAGCCCAAAATGTGAAGGAGTCTCTCCATGACGAGCAGTATTAATGTCACATATCTTGTCACCTGCCCTTACCGGGTGGGAAGGCAGAAACTGTGAATGAGGTGACACCATGGACTGTATTTTGCATTTTCACTTCTCCCAATGCCAAAACTGTTGCAGCTTATTTTGCAGACTTGCCTAAAGACTCGGGGCTGTTGAATTAGCAGAATGAAGCAGTCAATCTGTTCCTTTGAGGTATTTTACAGCTCTCTGTAACATCACCATTGTAGTTTCTGTCTGTGGTGGAGAAAAGGGCTTACGGAAGAGGAAAATTTTGTGGATACAATCAATATAATTTGAAATAAATGGGCTGCTTGGTATATCCTGGCAACAAAAAAAAACCCCAACCAAAACCCAAAAAGTATTACTGGTGCCTGAACAGGGCTTACCTGAAAGAGAGGCTAGACAAAGGTAGGAGAATAAAAAGCAGATAAATTTATTGAAGGCCTTCAGGTGCATTCAGGGCAGAGAAAGCCTATTCAAGAGGCTACACCCAAAATGGACAATGAGTTATGAGTTCTTCATGTTTTGAAAGTTCTGTCTATTAACATATTGGGCCTCAATTCTCCAATTACACCTTCAGGTGATGATATCAATTTCCCCAAGCTTGCTCCTTCCCAATTCACTGTTGATTACATATTTTGGGGCTCTGAGGCAGCAAAGTGGCCTTAAATTTTCTAACTGAGAGGAACTGTTTTGTCTAAAATGCTGGGAACAGCAGCTTTAGCACCCTGCATGGAGTTCAGAGTTATACACTAAAATTACAGATACACAAAAATACAAAAGCTAAAAATCCTAAGGCATCATTACTATCATCTTGAAAAAAAAGTTGAAGTAAAAAGTGAATCACAGAGAAAGAACTTAATTATGTGTGCAAAACATATTCAATATTCAAACAATCCTGAACATCAAAAAGAGTCACCTCTCCAGGTCTGAAGGGAAAGTGAGAGAAAATGACTAATATTAAAAATATTGTGCATGGGCAAGGAAATCTGGTGTTTTAAGAAAACAAACTACCAAGCAAATAAACAAAAAGCAATAGTGGAAATCTGCAAAGAGAGGACTGGTCATTTCAAAAGGTACCCAAATGTATTTGTCCACGTAAATACATCACCATGAAGCAATAGGGGAAATCTGCAAAGAGAGGACTGGTCATTTCAAAAGGTACCCAAATGTATTTGTCCACGTAAATACATCACCATGAAGCAATAGGGGAAATCTGCAAAGAGAGGACTGGTCATTTCAAAAGGTACCCAAATGTATTTGTCCACGTAAATACATCACCATGGCAATTTAGCCACTGTCTGCGGAGTATCCCCCAAATATATTCAGTACTCTATGGAAGAGCAAGAGGAGTGATAATTTGAACAGAGGAGAAAAACTGATATTCCTGAAGAACCTTGCTGCTCCTGGAGAACAGGTATCATCCTTTTATCTACCTACAAAACAAGAATTGATAAATTTTACAGAGATGAACTCACCTACTCTGAAGTGTGGAAGGAGCAATCCAGGACACAGATGTGATGCCCAGGTCTGTGACACTCCAAAGTGACCAACTGTGCATTTGCCAGCCTCCCAATAAATGCAAGGTAAGAGAGGCTTAGGATAACACATATCACTTTACCTCTGCGGCTTTATCAAGAACCTAGGCCTACTTTTCTGTTAATCAATTATCTGGCTTTTGTTTTCAGGAAAGTTCTTATCTCGAGCAGCAACCAAAATGAAGTGATTAGACTTTTGAGAATGGTTAATATCCAAACCCAGGTCTTTTTTTCTTCTCTTTGCATTGATTTACAAAGAAAAAAGAGTAGATATTGCCTGTGGTTGCTACTAAGATCCATAACTGTCTGAGGGGTTTTTCAAGGAATTAAATCTCTTAAAGAAGCAAGAAGTCACCTTCAGTAAAATAACTATTGTAGCAAAATTTTACAAAGTTGACAAGAATTTTGGCTCCTGCCCCTACCCCCTGTGTTATCTGTCTCTGAAGACATAGCACAAAGGAAATACAGTCAAAAAGATCAATGACCTTTGAACAAGAAAGTCTCTGAGAACAAAGTTTTGTTGTTTCCTTGTCAGGAAATTTAGTATTCCTTTCGTGAAACACAATTTAGTCAACCTATTAAATGCAACCATAGATCTTATTAATGAAAAACTGCTAATTTAGTTTTTCTCCAATTATAATGTAAGGTTTGGTGTAGAAGAAAAAAAAAGCACTAAAACCAACTTCTGATTTCTCCAGCCTTTCCACTGTCTATAGTAGAAAAACAAAATGAAAAAGTTTTCTTCAGGCAAGAGAACAAAAAAACAATTATCTCCTTCTTCCCTTTTTAAATTCCCTTTTCCCTGTCTACCTCGCCATCTCCCTTTATAGAGGGATTATTATCAGAAATAATAAAATCTATTCCCTAAGGATAAAGGATGAGTAAAGCTTATGGAAGGTGAGATTTTCTGAACCATTCATTTGAAAAGTCATTTAGTATTCATAACCCTTTCATTCTAATTTAAATCTGTATGGCTTGAGCCAGTTTTCTCTTGGACCAGTTTTACACCTGAACAACTCCTCTGGGAAGGCTTCTCCCCTGCATCGCATTTTGCACAGTGAGTTATACCAGAAAGAAATGAGTGCTAGATGCTACAGCCCTGCTTCGGGACAATTCTTCATGCACCTTGCAGGGAGGAAGATGATTATCTGTAAGACATAAAGCAGCAGAGATCCTGGGCCCTTTGCCATTCATGGGGTTACTTCAGACTTTCAGTAGCACCAAAACCAAGGAACTTTGCAGGGATGATTCAGATGTGCAATATAAGAATATCCTGAGAAAGAGGAAAGCATGCATGTGAGCTCTACTCCTTTTTCCTGTCCTGTCCTGTCCTGTCCTGTCCTGTCCTGTCCTGTCCTCTCCTCTCCTCTCCTCTCCTTTCCTCTCCTCTCCTCTCCTCTCCTCAAAGCACCCACACAGAAGCCAGCAGAAGCCTTGCCCCTGTATAACTGGGGCAGTCTTGTGTTCTACCCAAGCCAAACAGCTCCTGTTTTGTGAAGACAAAGCCTTTCAGCAGGACATGGTGGCTGGTCACAATGTCACACCACAGGGGCTGACTGGGCTCTCAAACTATCCCTCTTCAGAGAACAGTTTGATTTTTATCTAATATGGAATGAAGCCTCAAGTTGGAAGGACTTCTTACAGACCCATGTAACCATGAGAAGGCTGCCAAATCTGTCAGCACAAATACTCGAGACTACTGTTTCCTTGTGTTGAAAGCTACTGAGAAAAGGACATAATTGCCTCTGAATTCGGGGGGGGGGGGGGAAGGAAGCAAAGTATCCATTTAGTATATATTTTTGGTAAATTATTTCTGAATACTGAGGTCTGAAATCAGAGTGAGAATATTCTAAGGCAGCTCAGCATTGTATGTGTCATCCACCCAGGAGTCAGGAATACATCATGGCCTGGGAGACTGCAGGTTTTGGGAACAGCCAGTTCACCGTGGGCATGCTCAGAGGCCTATTAGCCTGGTCACTGGTGGCTTGATGTGCAACACAACATCAGTTCCTCAGCCACTGTAGGCTTGAAAATTTAATGTGTTAATCTTCACAAGCCCTTTAGATCACAGATAAAAATTATATCCATTACCCAGGGACGGAGCCTGCAGCAATGAGTCTGAGGGTACTGCAGGAAAACTAGAATAAAATGGCCTAAGATAAGGTCAGCTTTTTGCCTCAACCTTGTTTCAAAGTTTCTACCCCTCCTAAGACAGGCAAGCCATAACCTGCCCTATTGGCTGATGGGTTTTCCTCCCTGTTCGATCAATTATTCCCAAATTCTTCCCCTTCCCTAACAGAAGACCTGATCTCTTCTTCCCCCACCTCCTTGGTGCCTTACACTAAATGGTGTAAATCAGCACTAGAGTCTTGCGTGAGATGTCTTCAACCTCTATGGAATTTACATTCTCTCTAGTGGATTGGGGCTTTTCTGCCCCAAATCTAGATGCAAAATGTCAATAATGTAAAATTTCCCAAGCAGCTGCAGAACCCCTGGAGCGATGTCTAATTTTAAAGTAGTCAGGACAGTTTATTTGGACTCTATTTGTCATGTAAGCACAATGGGGGATGTTCCAGGGCCAGATTCCAAGTGTCTAGCGAAGGAAAAATATTCCATACTCAAAAGGAAGTATGCTTGCCTGACACCTTCTAGGATATTTGTTCCTGAAAATATGCGAGGTATTCGAGAACCTTAATCTTAAAATTCTTTTCCTTGCCATTTTAGCTGCTTGGTCATACTTATTCACACATCACCCAGGTGGACTGCACTTAACCCAATTAAAAACACAGAATGAAGGAAATTTTGACATTGTCATCATTCCCATACTGACAGTGTAATACCTCATTACATTAAAAAGTATCAGTTTTACACAGTGAAAAACTAGAAACTGTGTTTATGAGCACTTTGCTCCAATGTGAAACATAACCTGAGTGGTAAAGTGTGTGCTGCTTGCCTCCTGCACAATCCTCAATCCTCCTATTGCCTTCTGCTGATGTGGGAGCACTGAAAATCTAAACACCACAATCAACAAACAAAACAATTACAGGAGGTACCTTGATAAACAGCCAAGGCATTTGGCAAACCTGGTGTCTGTGATTGCTGAAGACAAGGAAATGGAAGTGGAAATACATCTCACAAAGGAGAATTATCACAGTGAAAACTTCCAGAAGATGAAGCAGCACTTCCAAGAAGCATTTTGACAGTTCTGCTGGGGATGAACTGCAGGAGAAAAGTGTAAGGTTGCCCTTTTGGCCAGAAGTTGCTGAGCAGTTTGGACACCCTTGTTCACCAAATTAGCCAAGGTGCTGTGTTAAGCTGGTCATTTGGCAGCCTCACAGATAAGGCTGTCTGGAAAGCGAGAAGGAAATTTTGTGAAAATTATCAGCTTGTGACATTTCCCTTTCTTCTCCTAAAGAAGTGTTCCCAGACTTTATTGATAAAAATATACACCAAGAGAATTACCATAGCTCGTGTCCAGACCTGGAGGGGACTAACAGGGTTAAATGGCCCTGACAGGTGGTTTTAAGAATACACATCAAGAATAATGGTTTAATTGCCTTCTTTGAATGACTTGAATTTGATCTCCCAGACGACAGCTCATCTCCGAGCTTTGGTGCCTGGAAGGCAAGCAGGCAGAGTCCTGGTTTGAATTGTCTCACCTTATATAAATATGAAACATTAAAACAGGACCACAAAGGGGCTAATTATGTTTCCTGGAGAACATCTTCTTCCAGAGAGATGGCCTTGAAACAAACTCTTGACTGCTCTAAGGGATTTTTTTACTTTCTTTGTTGTCCTGAGTCACTCTCTAACTTTGATCATGAATTGCATCCTATACCTGTTTGTGCTTCCTGATGGTTATGGGGAGTGAAGGTTCAATTTCCACAAACCGATGGTTGAATCAGATGATGACAAACACAGGGAGTATTTATTGAGTTAGACCATCCTTTATTACATAAAACAATGTTCCAACCATTATCTATAATCTTATTATGACTTATGATAATCTTATAACAACACAAATAGAATCCCACCCTAATATGTACCCCACGAGAACATGTGCAGTTCCAGCACAAGTCCTGCTGGCACATTTGCACACCAGCTGCCCTGTGCTGACAGAACCACCACTGTCCTTCAGCCTCTTGGAGTGAAAACACCAGGGAAGTCACGTTCCCTGTAACTAGGGAGGTCGTCTGGGCTGATAGTGGTGAGCAAATGGCAGTGGGGTATTCTGACCAGATATGACAGTATTTCTCTTCTCTTCTCTTCTCTTCTCTTCTCTTCTCTTCTCTTCTCTTCTCTTCTCTTCTCTTCTCTTCTCTTCTCTTCTCTTCTCTTCTCTTCTCTTCTCTTCTCTTCTCTTCTCTTCTCTTCTCTTCTCTTCTCTTCTCTTCTCTTCTCTTCTCTTCTCTTCTCTTCTCTCTTCCCTCTGACTGGCAGTCAAGTGTCTTGATAGGTCTCCTTGGAGTTTTGTCCTATATTGTTTTTTTGTCCAAAAAACCTGATCTACCAACATTCATGTTTATATCAGTGATTTCCTGCCTAGGTGTCACATAGATCACCAGGCAGGCATTTGCATGTTCATCTTGCCACAATGTTACCTATATTTTCATCAGTCTCAAGCAAGTTAGTTAACTTTTTCTGTTAGTTTCAGCCAAGCACTATAAAGCTTCAGGTAATTTCTATTTCATATACCAGCCAACCTGTAGCCACAGTTCACATTTTACTCCATCTTCGGCAGATTTCAAGCAACAAGGAAAGGTCTTGCATGCTCCTTCAAGCTGATGTACTAAGATATTTCTGACCAAAATTAAAAAGAAAAAAGAAGAAATCTCAAAGAAAAAAAGAAAGTTGAAAATTTCCCAGTAAACATTTTTGTGGCATTTCTATCACAGCCAGAATATGAGGCTCCTCATAATTTCTTGCATAAGTATGCTCAGAACCAAATCAATCCCAGCTGGTTTCAGAAGCAAGACAGATATTACACTGCTTCAGCTTCATCTAAAGTTTTCCACATTATTACACCGCCATGGTCAGTGTCATTAGACACACTATGGACAAAGCCAACTAAGACTTGGCAGCATAAGTTTCCCAGCTCTACCACCAACAAGCAGAGCTTGAAGGCTCAGTCTTTGGCTACCATTAATCCAGATACCCTCCAGCTTCCACCTGAGGACAGTCTGAATGAACCAAGGGACTAAAGGAAAAGCTGGAGTAGCAATGAATTAAAATCAGTGCAGCCAGGGGCAGGATCTCAGGGGGTTGCAGTCAGCTGGGCTTCCCTGAGAGAAGCCAAAGCTTTGGGAGGCTACAGTTAACATCTTACTTAAATCTCTCAGCAGGGACAGGCACAGAATTGATGATCAACCTACTTGGCTCAGAGTGAGTAATGACTCTACCATTTGTCTTGCTCACTGTATTTCTCCTCCCCTGTCCTCTCTTCATCCCTGTTTCTTAATTCTATTAAGCTTCTCACACACCTGCTGTTACATAATTTGAGCCAAACATTCCTGATCACTTCCCCTCATGTCTTGCCTGATGAATCCTTGGAGATGAAACTTTCATAAACTTATGAAACAGAAGCATGGATTCAATGTGAAGGTATTTTTTCTCCTATAGCAGAAGTAGACTATCTGAGGATGTCACAGATGTATTTTAAATCTTTGCATCACTGTTAAGTGCAGTTGTTTCCCAGAAAAGTCTAATCAGATGTCTCCTTGAAAAATGCTGTGGTACTTCTTAGGTACTTCCTTGAAAGCTTTTGATAATTTAATGGAAATTTTTTACAACATCTAGCTATTTTCAATAGTATTCATCAAATAAAAGATAGATATGTTCATCTGATTTAGTAAATTTGTAAGAAGTGATGCCTTCATTATTTCTAGTTTTTCACTCTTTGTGTATCTGTAATTTGCTGTAGTTCTGTGCTTCTTACAAAGTGCTAAAATCCTCTGTTCCCAGCACCTTTAGCCAAAACAAGGCTCTCTGAATACAGATTCAAGGGCATATTCATTGCCCTAGAGCCCAAAAATATGTAAACAACTGTGAGATGGGGGGAGGAGGCCTGGGGTGGTTAACATCATCACCTAAGGGTGCAATTGGAGAATTAAGGACCAATATGCTAATGGGACAGAACTTATGAAAGGTGAAGGGCGTGTGACCTGTCGTCCATTTTTGGGTGTAGTCCCTGAGGAGGGACTTTTGCTTGCCCGAATGTACCTTGAAGGCCTTGAATAAATTTGTCCATGTTTTATACTCCTAATTTGTCTTGGCCTCTGGGTCAGGTAGCCTGCTTCTAGGAATCACCAGTGTGATCAATTTCTAACTAACATACAGACCTACTTTATATCTAGATATTTCAAAAGGTGAACAGCCAGCTCCAATGATCAAACCTGAGGATAAACCTCAGCCTTTCTGCTTATTTAGTTTTTTTACTTCAGTCATGCACAGCATAAGGACTTCTGATCATTGCCTTGATTTCATCTTCCAGTTCAGGATGCTGATGTGACAGACAGATGTTTGGACTGTTCAGTTTGGATGAAAAAGTTGAAAGCAAAAATTCTGCCAGGAGCTGTTAGTCCAATGGATTTACTTCTAACTGAGATGTGAAGAAACATCTGCTTTTGGAGCAGGGATTTAAGTGCTATCTATCTCCAGCTGTTCCCCAACATCTGAGCTCTTCCCTGGCACTCCATGGTGCTGCTCTCGTCTTTGTAAGCAGGTCAGTCCTCAGAATCCATTTACACTTCCATGAAGTTTTAGCTGGCTAAAGCCTACAGAATAATGGCAGCTTTGAAAAGTAAGGCAGCTGTGTGTAAGGCATAAAGAAAGAATTATATATGCATGAGGAAAAAAGAAAAAATTACAAGAAATTGCTTTAGAGACAAAAAAAATAATCAGGCAAATGTTCAAATACAGGATCTGTATCCTCAATATATTCTCTGACTTCTTCACAGGAGCTAGACTATATAATTCCTCTCTAAAAGCCTTTGGAAACGTCCTGGTATTAGAACTACTTTTCCACAATGAAATCAAATGAAATCACCTTATAAGAAGATACAGACTGGTTAATTCCTGAGAAGGTTGTAAAATGCCAAAAGGTTTTGTGCAATAAGTAGCATGGAATTTCATGTTCTTTCTCTAATTTCCTAGGTGAATTTCATTTTCCTTATTCCTGTGGAGCTGGATTGTGATGTCCTTTAGGTCTAATAGGAGGTTTTTGATAGAAGTATCTTTGTCAGCTTCCTTTGTCCAGACCATTTGCTTTGTTAGCTGTTTTTTTTTTTCTTTTTTTCCCTCCCCTTTTTTTAATTAATATGAAGCTGACTGCAACAAGAAAAGAAAACTGATCTATCTTGCCTTTCCAACTGATACAGATCTAACAGAATTATTCCCTCACAAATCCTGCTTCCATACTATGTTTTATTCACAATTTTACAGTTCTCATTCCTTAATAGGCTGAGCTCCGTGTGTTTCTATGTGATCATAATGTGATGAAACCTAAAAAATCCAGCATCTGTTTGCGCTTGCTTCAACACCATCATCCTTCTTCAGCTACTACATTCCGTACCACAGTTCTCCTACCACTGTTTTTTTTCTGTCCTTTCAATTTCTTCTTTGTCTCACTTAATGTGTTGATTTGGACCTGTTGAGGGGCAATGGTGAGGTTGCTATGCCCTGAATGTCTTGTAACTATGGCTGATTAACTGAACATTTCCCAGCTTGCTCCTCCATGGCCTTTCTGTAAATGGAAATTAAATTATTCTTTAATTATGACCAGTATTTCATGCTACAAAGCACCAGACACCCTTTCTCTCTCTTTGCAATAATCCAAATTACACACACAACGATTGAGGTACCAGGGTCCTGAGCATACTGTGGCAGACTTAGACTGTTCATTTAGGTATTTCCAGTTTGGAGTGAAGAGTCCTGTTTGTTAATGTTAAGTACCTGCCATGAACACATGAATGAATGTATGAATATGTTGAAACATAACACAAACATGATCAGATGAGGAAATAAAGCTTTAATATGACTGATCATTAAGTTTAAAAAAATTTAAAAAGCATTGAATATGGCTCACTGTACAGGACACAAATTGAAAACCTACACCAGTGAAGCTTCTCGGAGCTTTGCCCACTGCCCCACATTGTAGTTGCACTGTTTTAGCAATCTTTCTGTTCTTTCTCAGAGAGAATAGAGATAAGCTGCATTCTTTTATTTTCTTAATCTCTGTGTTTGGTATTAGGTGTTACTTGGCTGTGACCAATGGCTTTAGGAGGTGGATTCTTTGCTGACCAATAGTTGCTAGGTTATTAATGGCTATATAAAGAGGTTTCTTGTAAATAAAGCTCTCCTTTCGCCATCTTGGTTCATCTGCCTGTTCTCTCAGCCAGCTCCTGCAATCCTCGGGAAATCTAAAGCCATACCACTCCTCCATTCTTCCACTAAAATGCTGCTATTTATGATGTTTCCACACAGGCAATTTCTCTTGTGTCTAAGTGTTGCGGTGGCTGAAGCTTTCTCGGAGGAACTGAGAGGACAAAACCCTGGGACAACTTTGAGGTGTGAAATACCTCTGAGTGTCTGCCAAACGGCCTCTCCCTAAGGTTATGTTAATCCTCCTATGTTGATTGGTTGTTGTTGTATCCCTGACTCTGCCCTTCCCTTCCCCTCATTGGTTCTCATTGTACCACACGCTCCACCCCTCCCTTCTTCCCATTGGTTGTCATTGTATTTCCCCGCCTCCTCCCCAACCCTATTGGCCCTTCACCCTTATATCCGTGGTCACGAAGAATGCCTCGGCCTCTTTCATCCTTGGGTCTCTTCGAGGAGTAAACACCTGTGGAACATACCCAGACAACTGAGCCCGCTGGAGTTCTGTATTCCTGGTAACACTGAGCCTATGAAAGGCTCTGGGGTGTGTGAGTGTTTCTGTGCTACACAACAGCACGAGTGATGGAATCGGTCTGCCTGCATGCTGTGGAACACAGTGGCTGTGAAGGTCTGGCTGGGAATCGGGATGCTCTCGGTACACACAGGAGACCACATCTCACTCTACCACCACTCCCCGCGTTGTCTAAGGGTTGTACTTCATGCTGTGAAGAGCAGTCAGAGAACTGGACTCAGAGTGGTTGTCATGGTATGGCAACTCCTTTGCTAGTAGCTGTGAAGCACAGTTAGATCAGCAGTGTGGACCACAAGTGGTGAAGAGAGTGCAGGGAGGTTTGGAAATCTGGGCTAAGATCCGAAGCATATTGAAACAGAGCTCTGTGGAGCACCATTGCTCCCAGCTCCAGTCCCCCTGCATTCTGTCTTTGCCTGGCAGTGCTGCCTCACATTAGGGCCAGACACAATTGATAAAAATACTGTCTGTATCTCATCTCTGTGAGACAGTACCTCTCAGTTTCTGAGTCTCAATGAGCATGTGTGTCCTCCTGTCTGGGAATGGAAAAATATAATTTGGCACACTGTCTTTCACAGGTGGATGGGCCATCCAAGCACCTGCAAGAAATGAATACTCCAGATCTATACTAGCTAGGAGAGCCAACACCCACTTGGAGCTGAATATTGATGAGGAACATGCATGGCAGCAAGAAGGGCTTCTCCAGATGCATCAGCAGCCGTGATATGGAAACATGGAACTGCAGCTGAATGGGAGAGAGACCCAGCAAAATGGAGCACAAAAAAGTATTCTTTACCTTCTTCATCTAGGTTTGCACTGGCAAAACAGCCCTTCAAGAATTCCAGGCCTCTGAGACAAGAGCGAATGCCTGGAGAAAGGAAGACCTACCCTCATTACAGGAGGACCAGGTTTGGGTGTTTAGACATACACAAGTACCTGGAACCTTAAAGGATGCACCTGTGAGTGCTGAGGGAGCAGGAGTCCACCTTTAATTGTCTTTGAAAGGTGATGGTGATCAAAGGATATTTCTGAGGACTGGAAGAAAGCAAATATCACCCCAATCTTCAAGAAGGATGACTCAGGGAATGAAAGGCTGAGAAGCCTCACCTCAGTCATAGAATCATAGGATGATTTGGGTTGGAAAAAACTTGTAAAGTTCATCTGGTCCAACCCCCCTGCAACAAACAGGGACATCTTCAACACCATCAGTTTTCCCAGAGCCCTGTCCAACATGACCTTGAATGTTTCCAGGGATGGGGCATCTACCACCTCTCTGGGAAACATGTTTCAGTGTTTCACCACCCTCATTAAAAAAAAAAAAAAATCTCCCTTATATGTAGTTTGAATCTACGTTGTCTGAGTTTAAAACCACTATCCCCTGCCCTGCTGCTAAAAGTCCTACTAAAGCAATGCTTGGGAAGGTGATGGAGAAAATCCTCCCGGTAATTATATCCAAACATACGAAGCACTTTGTGATTGTGAGTAGTCAGCATGGATTTTGAAGGGGAAGTCATGTACGATCAATCAAATAGCTTTCTATACTGAGATGGCTGCTTCAATGCACGAGGGGAGAGCAGCGGATGTTGTTTACCTTGACTTTAGCAAAGCTTTCAATGCTGTCTTTTGTAATGCCCTCAGAGACAAACTGATCAAGTGAGGAGTAGATAAATAGATCAGGGAGGTGGACTGGAAACTGTCTGAGCTGCTGTGTTCTGACTGGTGCTGTAGCCAGTGGCACCAAGGCAAGCTGAGGGCCAGTGACTACTGAAGTAGCCTGAGGGACTGATACAGAGGCCAGTAGAGTTCAGCATCTTTATTAATTACCTGGGTGATGGGACAGAATGCACCCTTAGCAAGTTTGGAGATGATAAAAATATGGGAAGGGTGTCTGATAGTCCAGAGGGTTGCATTGCCTTCAGATGGATCCAGTGAGGCTGAAGATACAGCCAGGAACCTCATCAAGTACAACAAAGGGAAATATGAAGTGCTGTAAGTCCAAGCAAGGCAAGCATGTGTAGACAAGGAAGAGACTGCAATTAGCTGGAGGGGAAAACAGTAATATGTATATAAAAAAGGATAAAAATAATTTAAAATTAAAAAAAAAAAGGAAAAATAAGAAAAGGTAAACCCAACTCTTTTAATGCTTTCACATGATTATTATAACAATCTGGAAATGATCAGCATGATGTTTGCACCATTAACAAAACACATCTTTCCAGTTCTGTAATTTTAAACATAGTGCCAAGGCAGACAATTTTGTGCCAAACTTTCTATAACACCTGGTGTTAAGAAAATATGCTGTTTCTCTTCTCTTTTATTCAAAGAAGATATTGCAGGTCTCATTCTCCTGAAAGTATGCCATCCTTTTAGTTCTGCATGAGAATTCCATCCCTTTAGGAAGAAATACACAGTACATATAACCAAACACCATCACTCATCATGCACTTCCTCTAAACCAACAAGATGACCTCAAGGTGACTCCCATTTCACTGGCTATGAAAAGCACCTCACTCGTGTCAGGATGTGTGACCTTGAGTCCTACTGAGGTGTAATTACTCATGCACAATTAGGTTTGTTTGTTTTAACTCATTTCACTGGACAAGGGCACATTACACTCATAATAAAACAGGCCCTGTTCTAACTGCTGGCCTGAATTTAGCACTCAGGAATATGAAGGTTCAGAACAACACCTCTTCATTTATTTGTGTGTCTCCATCATTCTGCTCTGAGCCAGAACCAAAATCAGTGCTGTTAAGAAGCTAATATCTTTAGTATCTTATTTTTAAATAACTATTTTCAACACCATATCTTCAAACACTACTTAAAGTAGTTCAGGTCTACCAGGACCTCTTCTGAATGCAGAAATATATATCTGTGGGCAGGAAATTGTGTGCCTAAGATCACAGTTACAGAATCTTGTGCAAGCCACTACTGTCTAGCCAGAGATCTCCATAGTACTATATTAAACCACAATTGTGGTAGGCTGACTGTGGCCAGCTGCCAGCTGCCAGCCCAGACACTCTCTCACTCCCCCTCCTTGACAGGACAGATGAAGAAAATAGGATGGAAAAGGTCTTGGGTAGAGATAAAAACAGGGATATGCCTCAGCAGTTACCATCATGGGCAGAACAGACATGACTTGGGGAGAATAAATTCATTCTATTGCAAATTAAAGAAACTTTCAACGGTGAGAAACCACAAGCCCCTGCCCATTTTTCCAGTGGTCAGTTTTGATTCTTCACTCCTGACTCCTCTCCCTGCAAGGGGTGACAGAGCTGTACTTTATGTCTCTGTTGTCAGACACTTACTCTGTTTTGGCTGAGGATACACTGAGGGGCTAACCTGTCTGCTTCAGGGCCAGATCCGGATTTCCAAAGACAGGCTCCTCCCTACTGAAAACTACGCTTGAAATACAGGCTGATGGTATAAATTCTTGTGAGGGTAACAGCAAGCTTTGCACTCTGGATTTCTCTTGTGATGGGAATGCCACAGCCATCGGACTGAGGGATCCAGGGATTTCTGACTTGGCCATCCGTAGGTAAGGCCTTGCAGTCTGTAGGTCCAGGAAGGATGAGCAGGTATCAAAGATGTCAGCCTAGACAGAGTAGACAAAATGTCAGGCATGATAACCAACACAGGGAGCAGAACTTTTACCAGTATCCACTCAGAAACCAATAGCACTCACGCAGGTGTGAGAAACACAGAGGTCTTAATCCTGTTCCTCCTTTTCAGATGACCAAGTCTGAGGTTCACTGATAGAAACACAAACTTTTAAATCTCTAGTACCTAAGTGCAAACCCCAGGCCTCTTATTCAGCCACCAGCTGTAAGCCTGGGTCTTTTCAGGTGTTGAATGCCCAGTCCAGCTTGAAGCTCATATGTGAATGACACAAAAAGTGAGGTCACACCCTCAGTAAATTCGCAGATGATACCAAGCTGAGAGGTGTCATTGACACCCCTGAGGGATGGGAAGCCATCCAGAGGGACCTGGGCAAGCTGGAGAAGCTCCATGAGAGCTTCCCAAGGTTTAACAAGAACAAGGGCAAGTTGCTGTGCCTGGGTCCAGGCCATCCTCAGCATCAATCCAGGCTCGGGGGTGAACAGATAAAGAGCAGCCCTGCCCAGAAGGAATTGGGGGTGCTGGTGGAGGAGAGGCTGGACATGAGCTGCTAATGTGCACTCACAGCCCAGAAAACCAAATGTGTCCTGGGCTGCATCCAAAGCTCTGTGGGCAGCAGGTGAGGGGGAGATTCTGTCCCTCTGTTCTGCTCTGCTCTGCTCTGGTGAGACCCCATCTGCAGTGCTGCATCAGCTCTTAGGTCCCAGCACAGGGAGGACTGCTGGAGCAGGTCTAGAGGAGAGCCATGCAGATGATGAGAAGGATGGAACACCTCTCACAGGGAGACTGTCTGAGGTCTCTGGGGATATCTTATTGCACTTTCCAGTGCCTAAAGAGGGTTTATAAGATAGATGGGGACAGACTTTTTAGCAGGGCATGTTGTGATAGAACAAGGGGTAAAGGCTGTAAACTAAAAAAGGGCAGACTCAGACCTCAGACTAGTTATAAGAAGAACTTTTTTTCAGTGAGGCTGGTAAAACACTAGATCAGGTTGCCAAGATATGTATCCCTAGAGACATTCAAACCCAGGTTTAACGGGGTTTTTAGTAAACCTGCTCCAGTGGAAAGTGTGCCTATCTGTGACAGGAGGGTTGGACTAGCTGATCTTTACAGGTCTCTTCCAACCCAAACTATTCTATGATTGTACGAAAATGGAAATAGGATTTAATGAGAAGAAAGCACAGACTGCAGTTCTCCAATTTCCCATGCTTGTTCCACCCCAATCCACTTTCTGCCTTTCTCACATTTAGCCCTTCCTCTAAATTCACAGTAATAATTTTCATGTGTCCTCAAGATTCCCTCAAAGCATTCTACAAGCAGCTTCACACAGCCCTGCAGGTCTCCTTGAATATCCCATAGTCAGTTTGCTTTTTCCTGTGGTGCATGTAGGAAATTTATTTCCTCCCTTCTTGATCAGCTACAAAATTCTGGTTGAGCCCTCTAAAGGCTTTAGTCATTTGCTCAATGGCCCCTGAGCTAATGACCTGATGGCTCAGGCTTTTGCTGGTGTCTATTATCTTGTTTTTCTTAGGGCTTGTGTATCTAGGTGTTTAATTTATTATTTTTCCTGCCTCTTATCTTTCTCTGTTATCTTTGTCTCTTATGCTGATAGCTGCTAACCAGATGTCCTCAGATTCTACATATCTTTGCATCAGCCAGTGCTTGGATTAAAAGGGTTTAAATTAAAAAGAAAATTACAGAAAGTTCAGAGCAGACCTGAAAGCATGCTAAAGGCTTTGGCTCCGGGGGCTCAGATCAGCATCTGAATCCCGAATTTCAGTTTACAAGAGGTGTCAAACCTCCTTCCTCTCTATGTTTACCAGCTATTTATAAATATCACGGGAAAGACCAAGGCTATGTGGAAATGTGCTGTGTATTTGGTCTGCTAGGAGCTGTAGAAACTTCAGTAAGAGCTAGTCCTGATCTCATGACATTGACAACAAAATTACACAGTAACAAAATAGTAGTATTTCTGTTTTATGGCTAAGGGTCTGGGACATGGAGATTTAATGGCTAATCCTAAATCACACAGGAATTCTAAGACAGAGTGAGAACTGGACCTTCCTTCCTCAAGTCTCAGCCTAGTGATGCAGACGCATCAAAAAATCCCAAAATTCACCTTTGGAACCTTTTCCAAATATGTAGCGACCAAGCTAAAAGATGAAATCACTGTTCAAGATGCTCATCAGCTTTCCTTAAGACCTACCAAGATTTTGTTGTTCTTTCAGAGTCCAAAAGGGTCTTCAAAGCTTCCACTCACAGACAAATCCTTCTCCTTGTTCCCAGAACAGACTTAGGGGTACTTTTGTACAACTTTATGCTCCAGTGAGAAGATCTCACCTAGCTCTAGTTCAATATGACAGACAGAAAACATCAGAGAAAAGAAATAAAGAGCACAACTGGAAAATCTTAATGTAGATTACTCAGCACAATGATCTGGTCCTTTGTCCCTCCATCCAGCTCACAGCAATATAAAAACTGTGGATAAGAAACCAAACTTCTTGTGGAAAAACAAAGTGCCTGGGAAGTCATCGTCAATAATTGTGATGCAATCCAAAGTCTAGCAGGTGATTATTTTTTAGAGATTTCCATCCTATTGACGATTCTGTATGAACTTTGTGTGAAATATAGGTGTTGCTGCTAATCTGCATTTTCATTTTGTTGATTATAAAACGTTAAAAAAGCACAACGATTGATTACAACACATTAAAAAAGATGTTTAAAAAATGTTGGGACAATATGGCTTTGTTGCTAAGTGATTATTCCTGAATAGATGTTGGCAAAGCCAATGCAAACAGCAAACTCAGAGTTGGCTTGAGTTTCTAAAATCTCCATTTCTTTAAAAAAAAAAAAAAAAAAAAAATTCTTGTTGAAGAACCATTGGATAGAAACTTTCAATTTGAATGGTGCCTGGACTTTAGGTTTCTGAATTGGAAGTTGTTTTATCTGAAGAAGGGGAGGAGAGTGAGAAGGAAGATGCAACAGAGATAACATGTGATGAACAGACTGCAACGACCCCCATTTTCTGTTCCCCTGTTCCTCTTAGGATGAAGAAGTAATCTTTGGGAATCAATTTTATCCAAACAACAACTAAAGATATTCTTATGCTCTGACTATGTAGTCATTTTCATCTCTCTTTTTTAACCCAATTAAGGTTTTTTTTTTTAGTTTTATCTCATTTTTTAAAATTGCCCAGATTGGGCAGACTTGTTTTGGTGATGTTTATAAAATCCTTATAATCATAATATTTGGCACAATATATGTAAAGACAGGTGCATGCTCAGTGATATGTGGAGGAAGTTTTCCCTTTCAAATAAAGGTTTCCCTTTCCACAATTAAAATCCAAAATTTAACTGTTTTTTACCAGGAGACAAACATTCAAATTGGAAATATCCTTTCCACAAAATTTTTAAAATAAAAAATATATAATTTCTTAAGTCAATTTGTTGCTGCTCCCATTTCAGTATCATACTATGGAACAAAGTGAAAAACAAACAAACAAAAAATCTTAGTTTGTAATGAAGGACTAAATGTCTTGCTGGAAATATTTGATTATTGTTTCATGCCCTAACTGCTATTCTCATCCTTTGCAGGTGCAGATGCTCCTGTTATCAGTTAGTAGTTGGTTTATGGATAAAAAGCTTTAGTTTATCCTGTTAGGTGTGGATAAGAACTGTTATCAACTCAGAAGCAGGCCCTAACTCAAATTTCAGGCATCTACATCTGTAGTGGGTGACTAAGCTTCAGGCATCAAAAAATGAAAATGGAATCAATACCTCTAGTGTGAAACCAGATGGAAGATACTTTACCTGGTTTGATCAATGTGTGTTCTAAAACCAGCCTTATTTTGTGAATAAAATGTTTCTTTTTGACTTTTAAGGAAGCTGAATCAAGTCTCCCATTCTGTTTATAGAGCAGTGCAAGAGACCCTTCTCTTCAGACAGATCTGCTGAGTGCTTTTACAGCCTGTAACACAGTGGGGTGATTAGACTTGATTACATTTCCATACTTCAAAATCAAACATGGAGGATGACCCAGTTTGAGACATTGCTCCTTCAAAATAATGGTATCCAGGACATTTATACATTGCCCAGGGAAGAGTAAGTTATTCCCTTTCCTGTCCCTTTTTCCTTAGGGACTACTGACAAGGAACCAGAGCCAAGCTGAAAAGAGTCAACACCTGCTTTTGCAAAATATAGGACACGCTCATCCTTTCTTCTCTCTTCCTCTCTGTTACGGTGCACAGAGACCATGAGCTGCACCAGCACTCATCTAGTAATGCTCATTAATCCTGGGGTAAATAAATGCCTGCATGTTGGCTAGGTTATGGGAAAATTAGGTCTTTCTTGAAATTAAGTCTTTAGTTTCCAGCTTGAAAATTATGTCTTTCCCCATTGACCCTTCATAGTTTTCCAGTTTCTCAAGGTAAAAGACTAAAATAAAAAATAAAAAATGTAATTTCTCTGTTGCTTGGGGAAATTTAAAACCCAGCTTAATTCTGGAGCTGTGGTTCATGTCCAGAGCTCTTTGATAATACAGTCTATAACCAAGGGAATTGCTTAATTCTGTTCAGTTTGCTCATCTCCACTCACATCCATAATGAGTTCCTGCATAAATTAAATGATAATTAATTGTGTGACATTTCAGACCACGTGTTGTGGATTTTAGAGTTAATATTTCCTGATGGAATCCAATCCATGGGTTTAGTTTCTCCTTGTTTACTATAACAGTTTTCCAAGTTTTTTCACACTGAAGAGTTTGCAATGTGGTTCCATGCATAATAATCAGATCAGGATAAGGTTACATAACAAGAAAGAACTTCACTTTCATCCTCTCTAGGTAACAGATGAGCAAGTCAGACAGGAAATCAGCCTGCTTTCAAACAGGGTATATTAAAAAATTTATGATGCAACGATATCTTGTACTCCCCGGGTTTAGAGGGAAAAGCGTGGTTTGATAAAGAGGCATCCTATACCCAAAGCAAAATGGTAACACAATTGCAAGTGTACAACATGAAAAAGAACCAGTGAAAATACCAATACTGTGATTAATCATTCTGTTGAGGACAGCCATTTATCAAGAGACAAATCTCTCAGCAGCTATGGCTCACATGGCTTGAACTTAAAGAACCCTGAATGATCCTTGAAGGATAAAGGAAATGTTAAATTTTCACAGAAGTAGGACAAGCCTTTGCTTTCCTGGGTCAGGAGAAAAATATGGAACCATTCAGGCCATGATGGTTCAGCTTGTGCTTTCTGCAACAAATCATGGGAGGAGCAACAGGAGAATAAAGAAAGGTTTCTCTCAGCTTCCCCTCCAACTCTCTAAATGCAAGTGTCCCAAGGAGGAATGACTCTTCCTGGGGAAGAGGACCCAGCTGCAGCCCATCCGACAGTGGTCTTGTGCTGGTTTTGGTTGGGATAGAGATCATTTTCTTCACATAGATGGTGTGGGCTGTGCTCTGGATTTGTGATGGGAATAATGTTGATATCACAGAGTGTTCACATCATTACTGAGAAGAGTCAGGGACTTTTCTGCTCCTCACTCCACCCCACCAGCGAGAAGGCTGGGGGTGCAAGGGGACACGGGTGGGACAGCTGATCCCAGCTGACCCAAGGAACACCCTGGGCCATATGGCACCATGTGCAGCATACAAAGCTGGGGGAAGAAAGAAACAGGGATGTTAATAGGGATGGTGTTTGCCTTCCCAAATCCCGGGTGGGTGTAGTGGAGCCCTGCTGAACACCTGCCTGCCCATGGGAAGTGATGAAATAATTCCTTGTGTTGCTTTGCTTGTGTGCACAGATTTTGTTTTACCTTTTGAACTCAACCCACGAGTTTTCTCACTTTTATTCTTCTGATTCTTTCCCTGTCCCACCCAGGGGCAGAAGGAGTGCCTGTGTAGGATTTGATTGCCAACTGGGGTTAAACCACTGAAGGTGTTCTTCACCTGCCTTCACACGGGGTCCTTGCAGAGCTGTCCTAAGGCCTCTGCCATTCCCAGGACGTTCCAGGACATTCATGTCTTTCCAGGTGGGCAAGAGATGGATAAACAGGCATGGAGCCCAACTCATCTTCTCAGAACCAGCCCTAAGTTTCCTACAAATCAGAAGTATCAAAGGAGGGCTACAGAAGCTGCTGCCTGAGTCAGCCTTCCTGGCAGAAGTGGTAGCTCAAAGTCAGCACCAGCCCTGATGATTGGAGCCTCCTCTACTGCTGATATTACTGAGGGAAGGACTCTCATGTGTGGGTAATTGTATGGGCACAGTTTCCCACTGAGGAGGGGCCGTGGGGAGATGCTTGTGGTGCCAGCACATCCATTTAGGCATCTGCTGTTCAGGACACTCTTTCCCCTGGCTTCAATGAGGGAAAGAAGAGGCACTGCGTGGTGAGGGAAGTTTGCCCTGCTGGCATTGTGGCTCTCCATCTGTTCTGCAGGCTGAGTGAAAACTTCCATGTCAAGAGCAGTGACATTAACAAAAAGTGTACTTTTTCCTCTCTTTTTCAGAAAAAAGCCCCACAAAATTAAGAGAAGCAGAAAGAAGTGGATAAAAGTGCATAACTTTCCACAGGCACTTCTCCTCTGAAGAGAGAAAACAGTCTGGGTGGATGCTGAGTTGAAAGAATTCAAGAGTGAATATGTCAGTTAACAGCGATTTGGCTTGAATGATACCTTCCCAGAGGAAAGAGGTAACTCATAAAACTTTCCTTCTGGAAGCTCTCAGATTCCAGCTAATTAATTGCTGTGAGGTATCTTTTAAACTAGAGGTGTGCCAAAGCAGATCCAGTTGCTTCTGAATCACTGTTGCCAAGACTTTTTATTATTACTTTAAAGACCATCTCCAACATATATCAATGCAAAAATCCTTGGCAGTGTAAAGATAATGCAGAAATGCAGCCATTTATTTATTAGAAATAGTATCTCAATGAAGATAAGATGGGGAGGGAGCACAGGAAAACACATTTTTCTGTGGAGCTCTTGAACTTGAATGCCTTGGATAAAGCTCTGTGCCTTGCAGGCCCAGGGGCAGGCAAATGCTTCAGGTGCTTTTCTAGATGAACAATTTGGGGAGACCACATCATCCCCCTCTTTATCCCTGTACAGGTGTTCAGGGCCTTCCTCCCTACAGCCACACTGACCTGGCTGGGGAAAATGTGGCTTTTCCTGCACCTTCTTTCCGTGGCATGACATCCCATGTGCTGGGATTTGTCCTCTAGTGGAATTTCGTGCTTTTGTTGTTCACTCCTGGGCGTTTTACAATGCAACCTGGGCACAAAAATCTATCGACTGAGCAGGAGGGAGCTCTGTGGGCTCCAGGAGTCAAACGGGGGCTGTGAGATGCTACAAGGAGGCCAAAGATCATTGGAACCTCTTTCCAAGCAAAATGCAAACTGATGTGTTTGACTTTGCTCTCTCTCGTGGCAATTCCCCCAAATGCACCAGCTGACTTGTGCTTATTACAATGTAAATAAAGAAGTTATCCTCAATAACCTTCAGCTTTGTTCCTGGTCACAAAGCTGGCATAGATGGGACACACTGTAATACATAAACTAATAAATAAAAATAATCTCATTATAGTTCATTAACGCCAGTTAAGAAAGCTGTATAGACAAGGACATTTGGTTTTTAACTCGGAGTAGCAGCTGATGACAAAACCCTCCCAGAGAATCCTGCCAAAGCAAACAAAAGTCGATATTGCTGTTTGTTTCTTTTTGTTTCTCACTGCTATTTTAACCTGTGATAAGACCACAGCTTTTCTCATGAGGGGTAGATTGACCTAGATTAACCCTTACCAGATTTCTGGATCATATAGAGGATGTTCAAACACGAGGGTGACAGCTAACCTCAGAAAAACCTTGATGCACACCTTGTAATTCACATGCAATACTGCAGGAAAGACTGAAGTCTGCGGCAAGCAGTTTTGTTTTGACACTGTATCCATCCCAAAAAAAGGGGAAAACTGAGGAAAAAAAAGAGTGTGCAATGACCTAAATAAGCTGTATTTTATTATGCTTAAACGTGAAAAGCAAAGTGGAATGTCCATGTTTATATCCCTGAGCCCCACAGAGCTGCAGATGGAGGTTGCCACTTTGAATTTTTAAATGAACGTTGTTCCCTAAAAAGTGCAGAGGAATAATAGGTAGCAGAAAACTTGCTCAACTATTAATGGTGTCATTCTGTTGGAAAGATGTATGAAAAAGAGATAATAATGATTATCACAAAGTGGGAGAATGAGGTGGAAAAATAAACTACAATTTCAAAGCCATAAAAGCACTTGGGAGGCAGTTTTTCATCCACCTTTTTCTATGCCTCACTTTTGCACATAAGAGCAGAGAGATCTCAATAGAAAGATGGTTTGAAAAGATTGCTGAGAGCTAACAGGACCTGAATTTTCTTTTAAAAATGACTGCGCATTTTGATTTAATATTCAGACCCATTAAATGCATAAGTGTAAAACTCACAGTTCTGATTCAAGACGGAGACCAGAAGAATGGTACTGCAAGATGTCTGAGGCAGGGATTTTTCATCTGGGGGTGGTTGCAATCAGCCTCACCACGACGTCCATGCTCACACTGTTTCTTGAAGAAGATGCCTTCTTGGGGGAAGCTAAAGGGGCTGCCTCACCTGCTTAACTACCAGAGCTATCAGGCCAAAAGTGGTCCTGATTTACTTTAAAACACCAGTTTATAATCTGCAGAGGTTTGGCAGCTGTTGCAAGAGCAGATGATCCAGTTCTGCAGATATACTTTAGGAGAGGGGTAAAAATAACAGCTGGGGCCAGGAAATACCACTACTGTCCTGAGTTAAGCTGAATTCCTTCATGGAAAAGTGGAGAGAAATTTGCCCTTATTCAAGGAAGCACCTAAGTGTGTGCTTACATTAAAGATGTGCTTAAACTCCATTGATTATAATAGAGTTTAAAAGTATATTTAAATATTAGCATATGTGTATGTGATCTCACAGAAGGTTTGCAGTCTTGAGTCAGAGTCTAAGCTAAGACAACCAGTTCATCCTGAATTCACTGAAGTCAAGAATAGATATTTATTGTTACTGATGAAGAACGCCAAATTTGTATGATGTAAATGCTCCACAGAGCACCAAATTTGTATTATGTAAATGCTCCGTAAGCTGTCCCAAGAGTTTATTCCTCCTATGGAATACAAATCTCTTGATAAGGGAAGAGCACAACCAAGTCTGATATATTATGTCCTCCATCTACAATAGTGATAGCACAATGCTCTTTAAATAAAGCAAGTGTTAAAGATTTTACTTAGTAAGTTCTAAGTGATTATTCTATTATCTCAGTGATCCCATGATCGTGAATTGCATCATTTTGGTAAAGTTGCAGTAGATTTTAGAGGTTTAAGCCATGGCACATGACAACAGTTCAGCCTCAGACCAAGTCTGTGTGTGTCCACATATTTGTGAACAGTGCCAGACCCAGCAAGCCCATGTTTAACACTCTGTAATTTCAAGGCAAAGGAGAGTCCTAAGCCCTCAAGCACCAGCCCAAATGACTTCTTTTTGTGGCTCGTTCAATAAATATGTGGTATCATCTCACAGAACTCGTGCACAAATGCTCTGAACAGGAGACCTTCTGCCCATTGTTGTGACAACAGCATCTGTTTATCAGGGCTGCTTAAGTGAAAGCATAGCTCTGGGCTTCCTTTTTCCACCTTGGGACATGTCCAGTTTCTTATCTGAATGAATTTAGACCTATTTTCTGACAAATCCATAGAGTTTTAGCTATTCCCTGAATTTCCCAAACATTCCTATTTGCTTCTTGTTTTAATGTCTCGGTGATTCCTTGGTTGCCTCTGATTCTGAAGTGCTCATACTGAGCTCTCTCCTTTAATCTATTTTCCTGGGAGTTATTTATATCTATATTATGGTTTATAACCCTGCAGGCAGTCTCTCCAGTCTGCCTAGTAGAATTGCCATAGCAAATTTTGAGAGCTTCTCACCAATATCGATAGCAAATTCTCTTTGTGAGTCCTCCGAAATCAAAGCTCTAGCTGAGGGTCAAAAGGAGGTATGCTTTCTGATCTTTGCTCAGATTCCTGCTAGGCTCAGGAATGTAAGGGGGTGGTCATCTATGGTGTGGCACTTACAATCTGAAAATCTTCTGAGACTTGCTCTTTTGGCACAACTGACCAGAGAGTGTCTCTCAATTTCCAAAGCTGAGAATGTTTAGTACATTTACCAAGCCTTGGTCTTGGGCCTCGATCGTCTGCATGATCCCAGTGAGGTTCTGTCCTTGTCAGAGGGATGTGTGCCTTGAAGGTTGGTCTAAGCGGAGTGGGAGTTCTCGACTGGCTTAAGCATTAGATCTGATCATTCAACTTAGTATGGACTGAAAATAGTAAAGCAGTTACTCCTGGGAATGATTTCCTCATGGATACCTAAACCACAAGAAGACAAATGGTTGCATTCTTATACCATTGAGAAATGATCCTTACATTTTCTGTCCAGACAGCGAGGACAATCGAGTTTGTAGAGACAAATATTTGGATTAGGGCTGCCAGTAGTCTCCTTGTCCTTTCCAGGTCCATGTGCCTGGCCCTGGGCTGGGCTATGTACACAGTCGTCATCCTTATTATGCATGAAAGCAGGTGTGCATTTTGCCGTGCTAAAGGGTTTGAGGTCCCCAGCTCATCTGTTAAATCAGGAAAAAGTGCAATGTAGTATCTCAGTCTCCAGCAGCCCTGAGACATGGGACTGCAGTGTTTTACAAGCATCTTTTGTTCACCACAGCAATTTTCTCATAATTTTCTCACTTGAGTTCCCAGCCCATTGTAACAGCTGCGTTACAGGAGGAATGACTTGGCCCTGAGGTCTCCTGTGACCACTCCTTCTCACATTGCACTTCTGCTCCCTCCCTTTGGGAAGGGAGTTACGCTGGCTGCAGCTTTTATCTTCATTCCTATTCAGTCTTTAGCAGCTCCCCTTTGATGCTTCCTGCCATCTCTCTCTTTCTTGCTGTGCTTTGACGGCTCTCTACTGCAGGCACAAGCAAGATCATGCTGTGATGATCTCCCTCAAAGCAATGTCTTGCTGGTAACAGGTACCTCTGCAGTGGAAGCTGGCAGTGTACTGCTGTAGGGAGACAATATGCTCCTCTCTGTCTTTTCAGATTCATCCCCTCCCGGGACTCGCAAGGGCACCCCTCTTGACCAGAAATGTCAAGCCACAGTTTGAAGCTGGCAGCAGATAAACTCTGACAGGGTTCAAATCTACAAGCCCTGAGAGCAGTGGCTCACATTGATGTGCTTCCTAAAGGTCTGCATCTGCATTAGGAGTGCTGCTGATCTTTTGCTTAAAGGTTTGGCTTTTAGAGAGGTACCACGGTGAAACACAGGGAGGGGGCATTATCCCATTTCTGAGTTGCTGAAACTCTTAAAACAAAGCCTAAATGTATTTTCTCTTCTCCTGAGAGATGAAACATTTAGAAAAAAAATAGTGGAGGTTCTACATTTATATGCAGAGGAACAAAATAATTGAGAAGGAATGTATATCACTTAAAAAAATTGAGATTGAGGAGATGAAATGGTTTCAAGTGCAAGAGGTGACTGGGTCTCACAGGGAACAGAAAGAACAACACTCAAAACATACTAGATGGGAGGAAAATTTCTCATGCCTTCTGTTTACTCTCAGGAAAATGTAGTTCCACATTTAAACTCGGCAAACATCATGAGCTGTAAAAGAACAAAGAATTATTCTGCTCTCTGGGGCTGAGCAATGTCAAGATAGAAAGGTGACAGGGCCGAGGAATAGCCAGAAATGTACATTGCCAGCTCATGAACTCCAGGGCACTCCTGAGTTACATCCTTAGCCCAGGGATGAGGAGAAAAAATGAGTTACATCCCTCTTTCATAGTCTACAAAATAAAATGGATGAAGCCAAAGAACCTCCCTCTTCCATGTCCCAGTCTTTACAAATCTAAAAAAATAAAGAAGAGAGAGCAGTCCAAAGAGCTAAATCCCAGCAGTACTGTGTGACAACTGGGCATGTCACAGTCTTTGTATATGTATAAAACTGAAGTGACTTTAGAGTGCTTTAAAGCATGGGCATGAAAATTTGGGGAGTTTCTGAGTAGACTGAATCACAAGAAAAGTCTGAATGTTTGTGCTGGGGGTTATTTTTCAGCCAGGCACCTGCCCAGACTACCAAGCAAGGTGTGGGAGCCTTGTCCTGGCTCTGAAGAGCAAAATACAGAGAACTGTCTGTTGCAAAAGGCACAGGTAGGGGCTATGACTTTTACTTCATTAAGAGAGTAAGACTCAGGAGGGAGGATCTTTTTTTTTATTACAATATAATTTCTTTTGAGAGAAAAGTGAAGAAGAAGGAGGAAGAAATGGAGTAGGCCTTAGTCAAGTGGAAATCCAAATTCATTCATGTTAAATGTTTTGAAATATCTTCTATGGGTAGAAGCTACATCCTGGCATCTTTTTGGTGAAGATAGATACCTGCACATGAGTGACCCCTGGAGAGGTAGGATCCTACCTTCAGTGTCTCATAATAAGAAAGTTATAGTGAAAAC
Source organism: Acanthiza pusilla (assembly GCA_036630365.1). NCBI lineage: Eukaryota > Metazoa > Chordata > Aves > Passeriformes > Acanthizidae > Acanthiza > Acanthiza pusilla. The sequence goes on from JAXCHO010000034.1 coordinate 91,662,307, forward strand.
TGATTTCGACATAGAATTCTGCCTCTGTTTAACAAACTAGAGGAAGTACACACGAAGAATTCATCTGACATTAATGTAAGCTGTTCAGAGGAACATATGAGAGAATGAAAACTCCCGAAAATAATAAAAAAAGATCCACCCCACCCCCTGAACTTTAAACAACTAATAGTTTTGAAATTGTTTTGGCTGCTTCTTGTTAAATTATGCCTACATGCATATGATCAGAGCTATAAAAATAAAATTGTTCTGCTCTGACACCTACCAACTCTCACTTTTAGTAATCAGTTCACGATATTGGCATCCATACGGCTGCGGGGGGGACTGGGGGAGAGTATTTCACTTCAGACCGGCCTGTTGCTGTGAGATCCCTTTAAAAACACCTTCCTGAAGAGCAGAGAGTTGCTACTTAAGACCAAACCACGCCATTGCTAAAATGATCCATGCATTGTAATTAGATATCCTTGGAGACAAGATTGGTTTTTAACATATATATTTTTTTTTTTTTTTTTAAACACAGAAATACTTTGTTTGATGTCCTTAAACATTTTTGCAGAAGTTCCTTTGCGAGGGAGTATTTTAAATGCAAGTGGAGACAGAAACTGCTTTCACACCAAGAACCTATTGCTGCAGATACAGACATTTTTTCCTTTGCACTCTGAACCACCTCAGTTTTCTGTGACTATTCAGGTCCCTTAGAAAGGAATTATATTTCATGCAAAAGCAAGGAAAATACTGAAAGAGCTAGTGCAGCATCTTTCTGCTTCCTTTCAACATCTCTCTTTCCTTTAAGCTATTTTTTGTTTCTAGTTTTTAAGTCTGGCTGAAGAAGACACAGTGGTGCAGTGAAGGTGTTTCTGTTCTTTCTACATAAAATGATAAGGTTGATGTGCTGCTTTATATAAATGTTCCAGATGTAACCCCTCCTTAATATTTATAAGAATTTTAAACCTGATGCTAATATAGCCCTGCTCTCCTTAAAGATGTAACAAAGCACAATCCTCGAGGCAAAAAACTATGAAATAAATATTTTTTTAAAATAGCACTTTTCTTCACTTTGCATAAATTTAACACTCTGCTCTCTGTACAATATGTGTTCTTTTTACCAACTCCCCACAGACATAAATAGCTCTGGCGAGATGTCATGAAAGTAACAGAAGCTTTGGAAAACACCACACATTGAGGATGCTGAATTTAATTTTCTGCTTTTGTTTTGGATGGCCTACTTACTCTTCAAAAGCCTTGCCATGTCATGATGCAGAGTGGGGATGAAGGAACTATTAGACTATATTTAGCCACGTACTAAACCTCAGCTATAAACACCCAACAAACAATATTCCTGTGAGCCTTGAACTGCCTATAAACAAAAATAATGGCATGGAGCAGTCACCTTTATTCAGAAGAAGAGTTGGTACCGGTGACCCTGTCTCCAGATGTTGGGCTGGAATTGCTGTTTCACAGGTTGATAAGCACAGAAGGAAGAAGTGCCTGCAGAGGTCTGCCTGGAACAGCTGTTCTGCAGAAGTCTCCTCTTGGAGACCTTGTGGCTTCTTACCTGAAAATCTACTTTGCTTTTTAAGAGCTTTACATATTTCTGATGGAAAATGCATTCATAACTCAGGCACATGATAAATGTTTTACCCAGATGGAAATGCAAAGTGTACAGGAGGAGTAATAATCCTGGACAGAATTTAAAATTTACTCATTTATGACCAAATTTAATAAAGTTCATGCCGTCAATGTGAGTTACCATTCCTGATATTCTCCCTTTCTCCTCTTTGCATCTCCAAATGCTATTCTGCCTCAGTTTCATGGGTCATAGCGGATTTACCTCTCAGAGTTCAGTGTCTTTCCACATTTCCTTGGATTCTCCCCTCAGGTAGTCAGCTGCTGACCCCTCCCTAAAGCAACTGAAGTTTGGGGATCCTTTGGACTTGCAGACTGGGCCCAGACATTGCAGCAGTTCAGATGCTCTCTGTGACCCCACCGAACCACTTCCCATGACTCCATCAGAGATCTATCTTGGACTGTGCTCCAGGTTTCTGCTTCTTCCATAGCTGGTAGGTTTTATCTGGAAACTGAAGGCGTTCTTTGTCTCTCCATGGGCTCAATGTACTACATGTCCAAACTCAGGGATGGGGAGCAGATTCCCAACATATTTTTTAATCCATGATGTCTCCTTGATTCAATCATCCACACATTTTTTCAGCCCTTTCCCCAAGTCCTGCTGCTTTCTTGTCATTTTCCCTGCATGAGAATGGAACACAAGAGCAGCATCCTCTACTGCTCCCACCTGCAACAAATTTTCTCTAATCTCTGGTTAACAATGCATTGCCAATGATTAGCAGTATTTTATTTAGACTAGGTAAGAATTATTGATGTTCTCATCTCTTAGAAAACTGAGGAAATTGAGGAAACTCTAAGGGTTTGAGGCTTTAACAGTGAACAGAGAGCAGCAGGGCAATGTGTTCTCTCCATTGCAGTTTGTATCTCATTGTTAAAGTCCTGAAGAATTATTTTAATGTTCTTTTAGACAAATATTTAGGGAATGCTTGTATGACAAATTACTGCTTCCAAATCTCACTGTCCCTTCTCTGAACCATAAAGAGTTTGTACAGATGCAGGTGCATGGCTCCAGGGTAGGAAACACATAAAAATGATCAGAGCCTGAATTCTTGACTTGTAGGTAAGAAAAACTGTACCAACATCACATTTGAGTCACTGACCCTTAAATCTACTGATCCATAGAGCTGGTGTCTGATTGTATGGCCTTCATTCATAACTGGCCTCCATTTTGATAAAATTAAACTGAAATAAAATTATTATTTAATACCATTAATACATTTGTGCTGATTTGGGGCCAGATGCTTACGTAATATGTGGTTTTACTTTCCCTGGCAAAAGTTAGGCATTCAGACTTCAGTGCCTTGACTTCAGTGGTCACTTCACTCTTTCTGTGAAGCAGGTGTAGGTCTCATTTCCCAGTTTTTCCCAGGGCATGATGCTTCAAACAAACATATGGGACTGCAGGAAGGGAGAGGGAGACGTTGCAGTTAGTGAGGAACATCATAACAGAGACATCCTAATTTTAGTATCACTGAAAAATTTCTAAATTATGAAGCTTGTAACTTTAAATAGACCATTCCAGACTGTATAATCAACTTATGTTTGATTAAATATTTTCTAGTTTGACTTAGCCTTATCATCAAACAGTTCTCTCAGTTCACAAAGAAGTGGAGATTCAGCTCGCCTGTATGGAAGGAAACTGAATTTGGGCTGTTAGAACAAAACTTCTTGATTTCTCTCAGCAATAAGAAGAGCAACCAAAAAAAGCTCAAGAAAATATCCAAATGGGCTGATCCAGGGTTACTAAGCTTAACTGGCAAAAGTAGCTTAAGACATTTTTGACAACTTTACCTTGGTGAATTGAGAAAAAATCCAGTAATTCTGAAAATTCCTGCTGAAGTATGCCATGAAACCACCTAACAGACTCAACATGGAACTGTGCAGATCTAAATGACTTGACATCAGATATTAATGAGTAAAACCAGAAGTATTAGTCTGTAGTGAATAAAACAATTTTTTACTCATCTGGTTTGTAAAAATTGGCTGTAGGGGAGAGTAGTCAGTTGTGGAAGAAATATAACTTTTTAGAGTTTACTTAATGAAGTTTACATAAGTATTTTTCCTTATCTTAGCATATAATTTCTTTTTTTTCAAATGGTAAATTATCTGCTTAGCTTTTTTAGTTCTCTGTCTTTTTTATTTGGCTACAACTGTTAACAAAATGCACGGCAAGTTTAGAAATGAGTACTCTTTAAATCCTTTTTTCAGTGATTTATGAATTAATAACATGGAGCTCAAACAGTATGTATGGAGCTAGATGAAGTAAATTTATTTATGGTTTGGGGTTGAATTTAATAATTGTAAAAAGTAATTTGAGTCAAAATGAAAAAGAAATGTGATCATCTTGGGTCCTGGAAAAGCAAAAGTGATATCAAAAATAATTTTCTTTTAATTTAAATCTTTATATATACCAGTTCTTATATGCTCCACAATGTTTTTTTTCTAGATGTACTAGTTGATAAAACAAAAGATTTATTCTTTATGAGATTTTACTGCTTATCTCCTTAAATCATTATTGCTAGAAAAAGTATGGAAGGAAAAGAAAACTTTGCATTTTACAATGTAATGCTTTAAGAACAAAACAAAACAAAACAAAACAGTACAAAATTCAACAAGCATTTGTGAATTATTTTATCTCTCTCACCAAAACCTCAATTTTTCAGCAAATTGCTGCTTCTACTCTGTGTTCATCAGCATTAAAATCTGAAGAGCTGCTGCAAATCTTCATGCTTCAGCGAGATGCACCTCTGGCTGTGCTCAAGGAGAATTTCCCCTCAGTGCAGGAGCCACCACGGCGTTGGCATTGTCAGAATCGCAGCATCCCTCCCACTCCCTCCCGTGCCAGGGCCCATGAAACCACCTCGCAGCTCCTATCATTTCAGGCAGATTATAATTACAGCCTAAGTAAACTGACTTTACAAGTCATGACAACATTTAATTCAGCCCATTAATCCACCCCAACTGTTTCACAGTCCTACAGAAAAACTCGCAGATGTCTCTAATATTTACAGCAGGATCAGTTGGAAGGTGACTGCATCTGATTCCCGGGAGAAGTTTCTTCTCAAAATCCTTCATATTAGAGGTGCAAAGCTGCTCTTGTTCTCACATATTCCTGGGCAAGCAACAGGTAAATCTGTCTGCTCAGCCCTTCACACATTAATGTGATTTTCAGCATTAAAAAGATTCTGAGAAACTCTTGCCAAAGGCACAAAATCATCCAGTTACACTGAAAACAGCAGCCACCACAAGGTGGATAAATCTTGCATGACCTACCTCTGTGGACCAGAGATTTCCTTCAAATTATCCCAGTCAAATAAATGTGGGGTTTATGTATATTTCTACACACAAGAGTTCTTGGTGGCAGGAAGTGCCAGCTTGAGATATAAGAGGGTTCAACATAAACTTCACAGATTTTTGCTTGGAGTCCTCACCATGACACATGGCCAAAAAAACCCCACTCCACATTCCCTGATTCCTGACTCCCTTCCCATGGGTACATTTCCCAATAAGACAAGGAGAATTTTTAGTTTTAGAGAGTGAGGGCAGCAGATTGTGATTCTGGGGACAAAAAACTAAGGCTGAATAACAGTACATGAATAGAAAGGCTAAGGAAAATATTTCTCCCCGCAATGTCACACATGGCAGCTACGTGTCCCCAGTTTGTCATCACTCTCTGATCCTTCCATGAGCAAATGTCCTTTTACATTCTGCTCGTGGTGCTCTCCTCACAGTGTTTATCAGCCCTGGTTCTAAAGTGATTTCAGCTCCCTGGATATCCCGCGGAAAGGGAATTCCTTCTGTCTCACAGCCTTAATGCAACCTACGCATATTTTTTCTCATTATATTCTCACTTGCCGATGTGTTTCTAGGTCTTGGACCATCCCATTGCATCTCTGTGACCCAAAAATTTGATCTGATGAACCATTCTGCACTCACCAGCCTGAAAGCTTACATTTGGTGTCTTGTTTCTGATTTTTTTCTCTTGATATAAAGGATATAAGGTAGGGACATCTGGAATATCCCAGGACCCAGCATTACAGAACCTGGCAGCAGTTCCTCCAGAGGGCTGTGAAGCCCTCTCACAGCTGGGATTTACCTGAAGAAAGCAAGAAGGGCTGCTGTGTGCAGTCCAAAGCAAGTCAGTGTGCAGTTCTGCACACTTGGATCCATGGCATCTCTGGCCATTGAGAGGAACTTGTGTGAGACTTTGCATTTTGAAAAAATCAAAATGAAAAAATCACTATGTACATAAAATTCCTGCCAATTAACAGCCATTTTTCCCTCCCAGTACCAAGGGGTTTACCTAATTGTATAGAGCCACAGACAAGAGATCAAATTATAAAGTTTAAAATGTTAAATTTCAGGTGTTAATTCTTTTCATGTAATATCACTTATCTTTCAGATGAGCTGCTATGATGAGTCTGTTAAGAAGAGCATGAAGACATGTTAGAGAATCAGAAATCCAGATTTTAGATTATTTCCCTTTTGCATGTCTGTCTGTGTACATATATATGGGCTTCAATGTACATATCTCTCTGTTTTCTGTGGTCCTTGGATTATAAACAAGGCTTCATCTCTACTGTGAGCATTTGCTGGCACTGCTTTGGTGTGAAAAAGGCTCCACCTCACCTTCCTCTCCAGCCTTGTGGGCTATCACAGCTGTGAAGAAAAGTGCATTGTGTTGGCCCAGCTCACACTAAAGGAGATGCAGCCTCTGTCAAATTACAGAGCATTCCCTTCTTCCTCCAAGAGATGTTCTGCTGAACCACATTCTTGGCAGGTGCCCTTTAGGAGGACAGTCCTTCAGAGAAAAAGACATTTTCACTTGTTTAGGGTTTGGTGATTTTCTTTTTTTTTCTGTAATGGTGTGCAAAAATTTTAATGAAGGGAGGAGAAGAAAAGAGTAATTGAAACACATAAGGAACACCAAAAACGTCTTTCAATGAGCTAAAAATACTACAGCCTCTATCAGAACTCCCCATAATGAGTGCTTGCATCCCAGTTGCAAAGATTTCACACAGACCTGTATATTAGAAAATGGCAATCATTCTTTATCGGAAAACTAATTACTGTTGGGCATTTACATGCAGATCATCCAGTGCAATTCATCACAGACCAGGGAGGGCCAACATAGGGAGAGACTGTTTACAAGAGCATGTAGTAACAGGATGGGGGGAATGGTTTTAAATAGAAAGAGAGTAGGTTTAGATTAGATATTAGGAGGAAATATTTTACTGTGAGGGTGGTGAGACCCTGGCAAAGGTTTCCCAGGGAAGCTGTGAATGCTTCATCCCTGGAAGTGCTCAAGGCCAGGCTGGATGGAGCTCTGAGCAACCTGGTCCAGTGGAAGGCATGGCAGAGGGTTGGGATGAGATGATCTTTAAGGTTCCTTGCAACCCAAACCATTCTGTGATTCTACATGGGGAAGAAGGAGTTAAACAAAATCAGGACTTTAGGTAGCAGACTGCCATGGGGCTGACTAGCAAAAGCTTGCAGTCATATTTCTACCCGGCCAAGACTGATAAAGTAGATTTTTATTGGATCAACAATTACTGTAAAAGACATTAAAGGTCAAAATGGATAAATATCAAGTCATACAAAGCCCATCTTTAGCTAACAGCAATTTGGAAGGTTGTGCTGTTTTAATAACAATTCATTGTACAAAACATGCTGAAAATGTATCACAGAGTTCCTGTAGAAATCCTGTGTTGAAACTGCTTCTTCCTAGCTATTAATAATACTACAACAAGCATCATCCTATATCATATCAGTGGTTTTTCACTGTTCTTCATAAATATTTTTGGAGTTGGTTGAATTAGACTTCTAATGATTTCTCCATTAAATGTGGTCTGATCAATTTTTACGGCATCGCCTGAGGAATGAAATCAAACAAATGTCATGCTGGACTTGCATTTCCTCTATGGATTTTTGAGGCATTCCTTTAAAAATATATTTTTGTTTGACAGCAGAGACATCGATTTGACAACTTGCTTTATAAAATTAGAGTAGCTTTCAAGTAAGGTAGTTATGCTGGGTGATCTGTGTATTCCTTCTGTGTTATTTGAGGCTTCAGCTCACATCCCAGTCACACGGGGCAATTTGTCATTATCTCTGCTAATGACTATGTGAATCTGGATCAAACGGGGGAGCTGATAAGTAAACATGTTGATTTCTGAAATCAAAGAGCTTGATTTTAATATTTGTCATTTAAAAAGTGACACAGCTTCCTAAATGCTGCAACATGGCACTGCTGATGATGAGACATATCACTTATCAAAGGTATAATTTTAAATCTAATTTGAGAGCAGAGGACGTGTGAACTACCACAAGTCAGGCTAAAGGGCCTTCAGTCCACTATTGTGATCCTTAGCCTTGCAAGTAGCTCCTGCTTAGAGAAAAGCAACAGCCACTGTGGAAGTTGATTGGAATAGCTGAATATTATATGTTCATCTATTAACAAGATATCAAAGGTCACTCTAGTTAAAAAACGAAGGGATTTGTTAAGCTATATTGTAAAAATTTCAGGAAACGTAGGGCTGAGATGAAGAGGAAAAATACCTTGAACCTAGCTAAAAGCACCTCATTAAACCCCTGTTTCATTAGCACAGCTTGTTAAAATCAGCCACTTGAGGCTTAACGAAGGTCTATCCACTGCAGCAGCTGTGGTCCTGCAGGGTTCTAGGTAGAACATCAATTGAATTATCCTGACAAACAGCAGAGAAGGGTCTAACAGCTTCCTCGTTCAGGTAACAGGTACTTTCACTGGTACAGAGAGCAGGTTGTGCAGGAAACCTTTTTCAAGTCTTGCAAAACCACTAAAAATGGCCAGATTTCAGCACACCTGAACAATAGCTCTGATTAATTATGATCCATGCTGAAATAAAAATCATGGGTTAACTACCTTGCAATGGGAGCCCGTGGTGAGCCTGCAGAAGACTTACCCTTTCCCCTCTTTTGAAATAGCTTTCCTTGTGTTAAATAAAATTTATTCAATCTCCTTTTGATTTGATATCATGGTCGGGAGTAAGGCTGAGTAATATCAGTTTTCTGTAGATCCAGGGAATAAGAAGTTAGAAGAGATAATTTTAAACTTTTTGTCTTGTCCCAGCTGCGCTCTTCAACTAATCCTCAGACTTTCTGCTGGTTGAAATCATATTGTTTAAGAATAATGTATGTTTTATTTTAGAGGCGTAATTTTAATTAAAGAGTAATCTGGAAGATGAAAAGTCAGTGATGTCAGCTGTATGCTTGGTACCACATCTATGTGATACCTGAGCACTTTATAAAAAGGGCCAAATTCTTTGTAAAAAAAAAAAAAAAAAAAAAAAAAAGAAGAAGAAGCATGGCCCATTGAAGCACAGGGAACTGCATCCATTTGCAATCCTGGGAAATATAATATTTTATGACCACCAGCTTTAAAGCACAGATTACTTCAGTGTAAGTGAAGTGTCACTTCAGTGACTGAACCATTTGACACAGAGGTAGAACTAATTGAAAATTTGTACAATGTAAGGCTGCAGAAAATACATCCAAAGTGAGACAGCTTTAACACAGCACCTGGTGCTGACATTGCTTTTACCAGACAGGGAGCCAATTGTCTGAGAGGATCCTAAGAGTCTCAGATTGAGCCCTGTCCCACATCACCCTCCGTGTAGTCAACCAAAAATCATAAGAAAAGGGTTAGAGTGAGCCATGCCACCAGCACTGAGCACATCATTAACTCCAGGCTTTAGGGAGCTGCACACCTGAACGAGATTGTCCTGAGAAATTCTGAGTCACTTTCTTCTTCGCCGTGGTTAAACAATCCCCAGCCTCACACACGATCCAGCCTCATACTCCTCTTCCATCTGTGGACATTCATTCCCATGTTTGCCAGAAAACCCCATGGTTTGTGAGAAAGGACCTGAAGGGGAGCTCTGATGTCTGAAGGAAAAGGCTCTAAAGTTCTCCCATTTAAGCTTTTCCACTTTGGTCAGATTCCCTAAATATTTATTAGACCACCAAGAGATAAAACTCATGAGAACTATTCTGCAAATACAGAGGCTGAGTCACCAGTCAGGAAAAAAAAGAAATTTAATGCTAATGATTGCTGCAATTAATAGCTACTACTACTACTACTCCTCAGCTATTACTCAACTGTTCCTTAAAAAGGGAATGAGCTCCAGCAAAAGATATGGAAATTGTAAAGACTTCCTCCAAATACAATTTCTTCCTGTTGTAGCCCAGATTCTTTCCTAAGAGTTAGAGATCTCAAGCAGAGGGCAGAGGTGACACTGAATCTCCCCAGTCTGGTATTCGGTCTAATCGATAGACTGAAGGGTAAAATGTTCTCTACAAGTCTCCTCATGCTCTAAAATGTCTTTGAAGATGGGCCTCACAGGGACAGGGTTGATGGTGTAACAATGGGAATTTAAGCAAAGGTGAGATGAAGACTGGTTATCCTCAGTGGATAAATGAAGGCTGATCCTGGGCAATGCAACTACCAAGAAATGAGACTTTCTGGTCCTTCAGAATTTGGTTACCAACTGAGGAGCTGCTCAGCCTAAGTGCTATGATTGCAATTATGCAGCAGTTAGGCACCTAATTCCTTCCATGGACTGAACTCTAAAATGCTAAAAAATCATAAGAAAAAAAAAAAAAAAACAAAATCCAGAGAAATGAAAAGCCACATGCACAATTAAAAAAAAAAAAAAAAGGGAGGGAGGGAGGGAGGAAGGGGGGAGGGGGGAGAGAGGGAGGGAGGGAGGAAGGAGGGAAGGAGGGAAGGAGGGAAGGAAGGAAGGAAGGAAGGAAGGAAGGAAGGAAGGAAGGAAGGAAGGAAGGAAGGAAGGAAGGAAGGAAGGAAGGAAGGAAGGAAGGAAGGAAGGAAGGAAGGAAGGAAGGAAGGAAGGAAGGAAGGAAGGAAGGAGAAAGAAAGAAAGGAGAAAGACAGACAGACAGACAGACAGAAAGAAAGAAAGAAAGAAAGAAAGAAAGAAAGAAAGAAAACCCCAAGCAAGTGAAGTTTCTTACTCACTTGAATGCCTTTGAGATTTTTATCCCTGAAATTTGAGTTCAGTGATCCCTGGTCTCAAAGAATCTCTTGTGTGCTGTCTTTTATTCCTAAGGTTTTCCTGTATCGCTAGAAGAATTTACTAAACTTCAGCATTAGTCTGCATTTGTTCCAAGGTCCAAGGTCTGGCTTCTCCCATGTTCTATTGCTATAAATCAAATGTTTCATTAATATACACACCCTGGACTCCACTGCACTTTGTTACAGACTTAAACTGGAGTTATCTACAGTAACTGGCATCACTATAAGTTTAAAAACCCCCTCAAAACCAGACAACAACAAACCAGTCCCAACAGTGGTATGAAGAGTTAAATTATTTAACACGAGTTTCACTCAGCTCAAAAAGTCAGCATTCCCAAATCTCTGCCATTCTTTTACATACTTCATAGCCAGACTGGGTCTCCATATGTTCAGAATAATCCAACTCATGGTGAGACTAATCTCCCGAAAACTAACTCATTAAATTAATGTCAGTGATTTTATATGCCTGACTTGTGGAAACAACTCATGGGAGAATGACAGGTCCTGTGTGCTGTAGTGCTGTGGCACCACTGCCATTGAACTGACCCCTATGGACAGTTTGAACTCCAGCGCTGGATTTGGCAACTCAGTTTCAGTTTTACTGGAATCCGAGAGGAACACACATGTATCTGCCCTGTCAGGACAGCTTTTGCTGATGCTTATTGGCAGAGGATGCCATCAGAAGAGAAATCTTTTGGCCAGGCTTCTATTTCCACAAGCTATCTCATCGTTAGACTATTCAGCAGTCAAACAGATCATCCCTCAAATGAGTGATTGCAACGGCAGTAGCATTTGGAGGTTAGAAAGGATGTGATATCAAACACAGGCCAATACTACAGCGCTGTCACAAGAAGAAAAAACCTGCACTGTGTTGAATTCACGGATGTGCAAAACATAAAAGATGTTCAATATTTTTCCACTGTGCTTGGCTTGGGCTAAAGTTCAGTGGCAGTGATTTAATACTTTCAGTTCTGGTATTACTGACCAAATTAATTGCTGGTGTCATGACATTGATTTACTATTCGTAGTGCTTTAGGAATAGGTGCCACTCTCATGAACCACAGCCCTCTTGCTCCAGGGGCTTTCCCACCTGGGGACAGAGCTGTGGCCTGTGCTGGAAGAGCTCCCCATGGGATACAAGGGATGCAGACAGATGGGAGAGCAGAAGGAGCCAGAGCATCGATACCACACCCTGAAGGTGTGCTGATGTCAGCACAACTGCAGCCCAGCAACCCCGAGCTTGTCAAGCACAGCATGGCAACTTTAGGTGGGGTTTGAAGGAGGGAAATGAAAATGGCTTTGGGAATTTTCGGAGGGAGACACTCCTAAATAAACACTGGGCTTGGGAGCTCATGTCTGGGCTGGGTAGGAGGGAGCTGCCACCTTGGTAGACCATGGGCAAAGTCGGGGATGGGAAAGACCTTGGAAGTGAAGACAGAGGATGTGCTCGATGCCAGGGAGAGGGGGAAACCCAAAATGAGGATTGGGGAGGAAAATGGCATGGTCAGAAGGGCCACAACAGGAAATTAATTTTTACAGCAGTATTTTGAATCTGCACAGGAGAATGTGAACAGGCAAGAACATACACTTGACAAAAATTTATGGGAATATGGGAATATGGGAATGCAATGCAAGGGGACTAAAGCATGGATGAGCTTGTTCCAGGCAATACAGAAATAAAAAATGGGGTAGTTCCTCTGTTTTGTTCAGTCTTGGCTGTCATAGAGGAGTTTTTTTAAAATCCTAGGTAGAACTCTTAATCTGCCTATGTCTCAGCACCTTCCCTGTAAATGATGGATAATAATGTTTGTTCTTGTTGTCATTAGGAGATACTCTTTTTTGGCAGAGAATGTTCTGACCATGGTTTATTCCTCATTTAGTACAAGTCTGACCTTTTATCAAACTTGGATTTAAACTGAAGCAATAAATAATTTTAAAAATATATCAAAAAATCTAAAGCAGTTTGAAGAAAGCAGAAGAAGATACAAAGCAAAAAAAACAGGAAGGAACCACTTTGAGAATGTAACTTTATCCCCAAATTTTGCATGAGCTCTGTAAAAAAACCACTGCACTGGCACAACCACAGTACCAACACCACATCAGCAATGCAGCAGTCTATTTGTAGTGTGAATGTCCAAGCAGAAAAACACAAACACCCAAGTGGATGCTGTCTGCATCTCAGGCATTGAGATGCATACCTACTGTTTGCTTGGTTTATCAGTTTGAGTTTTTTTGATTGCCACAATGCATTCAGGAGGAAAGGGTTTGTTGACTTCCATCCTGGCTGGATAACACAGACAAATGTGCACTAACTGCAAGCCAAAATGACTCGGGAGGAAAATTCAGAGAACTGGACATGTTTATGGATATAATAAAAAATTATTCAGTTTTCTTACCTCTTTCTTCTCTCTGATTCATTAACTGATGTTATTTAGTTAAGAAAAATACACCTTCTGCTGATCTGAACTAGAACACAAAGATCCACTCTGTTTCAAGCAGATTTGTTTGTTTGGTTGGTTGTTACTTGATTTTTTGTTTTGGTTTGTTTTTTTTTTTTTCCCAGCTTCTTTTGCTCCTTAATTCCTATTTAGAATTGTATCTGGGTTGAATGAAAAGTTGTATTTAGGCTTGTTAAAATACTCCCTTTGTAAGATGCCTAATAGCTAGGTAAATTTGACTTAAATTGTTAGCAGGCACCCTGTAGTAGAGGGCAGCTCTGGACTTCCTTCAGGTGAAGAAATATTGAGATTGATTCATATAAAAGCAAAATCTGTGTTAACAACAACAAAAATAAAAGACCTTTAATAGGGTGTACATACTTGAGGATATTTTTAAAAAATCTTACTGGAAAAGGACATTCCCTTCCTTCTTTTCCCCTTCCTTGAAAGTGTCAGTATAATGAGGGAACAGAGAACAGGTTGGTACAATGAAAACTGAGGCTTCATGTAACAAAAAAAATCAATTTCTCTGTAGAAGTGCTTCTGAAAACTGCATACAGGGAGACATTCTGGTAACAAACGAAAGGAAAAAAATCAATCTGGAAACAAAGCTTGTTTTTATTATTGTGATGAGAACAAGATTCGTGTTGAGAAATTAAATTCCAGTAAAGAGTCCATGTTACATCTTCTCACTCTGGTGTAAGCACTGAGAAACACAATGTACTGCCAAGTCACAAGAGAGAATCACTTCAAGAAAAGGTGACCAGGAAGACATTAATACAATAGCTGTTAGAAAAGAATTATGAACATTTGTATATGTTTCAGCTGTAGCATATCCCATTGCTGTCTCAGAGGAAATCTCCACAAATTAAATTACCACAGCAAAGGCTGTGGGTAATGTTTGTATACTACAAAACCCTTTTTTTTTCTGAAAGTATGTGATTAATTTGCGTCATGTCGTGAATCTGGTCAGCTGGTAGGATGATTTATCGGACACACTGGTCCCCTCTCTCAGATCATTCCTGGTTTATTGATTATCGCATGGCTTTCTCTTTCCTACAGTTAGAGCTCACTAGTTTTCACTTAAAATGATCAGATTAGACCTGAAATGTTTACTGTGTGTAAGCTAATTCTAGTCACTTGAAACTTCTTGTAGCATATAGTCTGGCTAAATCTGATTAGAATGGACAATTGACTTCTGATCTGTGCTCACTGCGAGGGACAGCGCAGCAGCCCCCAACACGCAATTAGACCGAGCACACGGAGTCCCCTGCGCGGGGGGAGGCAGCAGCTCCTGGCCAGTCTGCCACTAACCATTACCCAAACCAACAGAGGATGTCACCGAAACAAGAGCTGAAGTCAAAAGGCAGAGAGAGACTGAAAGTGCCCGGCCTCGGAGTGCTGTGAATGACCTTGATATGTCTCCTGTAAATGTCAGGGAGTCTGGCTCTATTCACAGACAGGAACCCACGGTGATGCTTTTCTCAGTCATGAAATACTATTTTTGAAATACCATTCTTGTACTCTAAGACTCCACGGGATAAATAAAATTTGTGGTAGGCTGATCTATTTGTGTTTACAGGAGGTGTTGAGCTCTGTCTGGATTCTGGTTCATTTATGGGTGTCCATGGCTCCTTCTTTCTGCTCTGCTGATCAAGGACTTCAGAGCTCTCAGTCATAATAAACCCCTAGTGTCTATTTTCCTCTTGCCTGCCATGACCCCTCAGACACTTCACACAGTCAGACACATTATTCCTTAAAATCAGATTTTTTCTGCTCCCTATAATAGGTAACCTGTAACCCCAGTTTCCTCCTTCCTCTTTTCTACTCTTGCTTTTATTATTTTTGTTTTTTAGATTCTACAATTTTGCTTTTCTATCTTCTCACTTCTATGAAGTCCTCAGAAGCTCAACTTCTGCACTGTCCATTATTTTACTCAGCCACTTTTGACCAGAGCCTGCAAACATGCTTCTCAACCCTTGGCATGGCTCTTCCACCAACCTTTGTCTGTGGAGTTTCTTCCCTTGCTAACAACTAAATGTAGCTGCCACAAAATGGGTTGCTTTGGCCTCTTACCCAAGCCATCCTTTCCATGTGCATTGCAGAAAGGATGTTAGTCTAAATTTCACCCCTGGCCTCCTGATTGCTGCTCTGCTCTTAAATCTGCTCTCTGATATGCTATTAGCTTTTTATAGGCACTACACCTATTTTCCTGAGTCCCTTCACGATTCCTCTGTGAGTCACTGACATCAGATGGAGATTGCCTCTGCATCTTTATCTGTGCAAAAATAGTTGCACTTGCCCTTGTACATTTTCATGACCTCCCTCTTCCCAGGTCTCTCCTGTTCACACAACTCTTTTATAGCACCCCTTATATGCTTTTCAACAAGATTCTTTGAGTCTAACCTACAACTCAGGAATAATCTCTAAAGTCCATCCCTCTTTTAAGTCCTTCTTTAAAGTCTCTTTAAGAATGCCCCCCACCTGTGTTTCCTGTAACAAATTACCAGGACTGGCCAGAACACAAAGATCTTCAGCTATTTGTAGCTGCCTTATTGAATGCATCTGACGTTAATTTACTAAAGTCCAAAGTGTAAAGATGTTCAGTCTGAACATAGAGGCTGATCTTTTACCTGGGCCTCTCTAGTGTCTGGGACACCCACTTGTTGTATTTTTCATAAATAAGGCATAGTTCATGAGGAAAATGTACTGCACCTTGCACCGAGAAATGATCCTCACTGGAGGGTCTCGGCTCTCTTGTAGCATAACCAGTGGGGAAAAGCCATAATAAATGTACTATGAATTAAATGTCTTTTTTAAAAACAAAACAAAACAAAACTGGCTTTTTGGACACATCCCTATAGATGCATGCCCTGAGAAGAGCTGATATTCACATTACATAGACAAGGATTTAATAGAACTAACTCAGAATAGCAGAATCAGACAATAAAAAATATTTCAGTAAGACAAAAAGAGGGAGGAAGTGACCACTTCGATCAATGTAAGAACATGAACTGACCTTGCAGTTTCACCAAGAAGAGACTATTTTTATTGTTTATTTTTGTGGCAGAACTGAATTCCTTTTCTCTTGCTTTTATCAAACAGTAGGAATAGAATATCTCCTTCCACAAGAAAACTGGAGTCTATTTCCTAGCCTCAAAATAACAACAAATCTTGCAAGTGCTTTAAAAATGGATCAGCACATAGAGGCGAGAATAGATGTAAATTTCTAATTTAGGGCAGCATTTTCCTGGACCGTTTCAGAGTAATTTCTGTGTTTTATGTAGTATTTAAAGTCCTACAGCTGTAACTTTTAAGGGAAAAAAAGAAACCAGTAAACCCCACAACAATTCTTTGCCCTATCAGCTGTGATTATTTTTTAACCTGCTATTAGGTTTTCAAGGAAAAAATAAGATCATGGGGTAAATTTAATCAAAATAATTGCGAAAACAAAAGTCAGAAAGCTAGAGAGAAACAATAAAGATAAAATTATGTTTCTTAACTATAATATGAAACTTCCTATCAATGTGCCTCTCTTCTAACTTATAAAGGTAATAATCAGAGCATGTGAAAATGGCCTGGTCATTTTGTCATTATAATTTGCTCTAAATTGGGTAGTCAACAGCAAGTCTGAAATTCAAAGAACAGTCATATATCAGTGGGCAGAACATATTAATTGTGTCCCCTCCTTCCTTGCCCCTTCCCTGCCACACACACATTCTGTTCACAAAGCACAGAGACCTGCAGTCCACAGGCACAAAGGTGGCTCATTTGTGACCCTAAAGAAGTGGGGAACCATCTCTTAATCCATGTGCCTTAAACCTTTATGGAAATTCAATGTCTCACTCAAGGTATGGTGGGATTCACACACCTTACCCAGGTATGTCCATACGTACAACTCACCACGGGCTCTCATACTAATCAAAGAAGTTCAGACCACGGTCCATTGATTTTTAAAATTGGTGCTGACATTTGGTCTGGTGAATCATTCTCTAAATGTCACTGACTATCAACTGGGTCTCCCCTGAAGAGGCAAGAAGGTTCAACACAGATGGTGACATCACTGACACCTGAGCTTAGGGAGGTGGATCCTGCCGTAGGAATGGGATTCTTGCTGAAACAAGGATGGAACTTCTCTGAGATGTGTCAGACCATCCCAGACGTCTCACTTACGTACCAAGTGTAGGAAAGGACTCTTGAGAAACCCAGATCTTTTGGAATTTCAGAGAGATGTCAGGCAGGGTACTCTAGAGGATTGTACCTAAAAATCCTTACTAACTGGCATCCAACTCATGGACTGTATTTTGTAACCTGGCATTGGAAATTCAACAGACTTAAATATGTGAGGAGAGACAGAACTTCTAGGAACTGTAAAGAGCATAAATATAAACATAAATACAAATACAAATATGATTTTCACAGCAGTCACTTTCACATGTGTGAAAGATCTTGAAGATGTTAAAGATCACACATTGCTCTGACTGCAGAGGCAATAAAATAGAGGTGCCCCACCAAGGGGAGCAGCACATGGCTCCAACACAAGAGGGATGTTGTGGTTTGACCCCAGCCAGCAGCCAAGCCCCAGGAAGCTGCTCCCTCACCCTGACTGGGGAGAGAATCAGAAGGGTAAAAGCTGTAAAATTCATGGGTTGAGATAAAGACAGTTTAATAGGGAAAGAAAAAGCCAAGCACAAACAAACAAAACAAGGAATGAATTCCCTGCTTCCCACGGGCAGGAAGGTGTTCAGCCATCTCCAGGAGAGCTGAGCCCCAACACAGGTAATGATGACTTAAAGAGGCAAATGCCACCACTCCAAATGTCCCGTTCCCCCTCCCCCCATCTTCCCTGTTGTCCCCATGATGTCACATGGTCTGGAATACCCCTTCAGTCAGTTTGGGTCACCTGTCCTGGCTGTGTCTCCTCCTATTCTCCCTGCACCCCCAATTTCTTCCTCTGTACAAAAAGCAGGAAAGGCCTTGGATGAGCAATAACAAAAACATCTCTGTATTATCAACCCTGTGTTCAGCATAAATCCGAAACACAGCCCCATATCAGCCACTGGGAAGAAAACTAACACCATCCCAGCCAAAACCAGCACAGGGGTGAGAAAGCAGAACCACTAAATTTATAGGGAACTGCTAATATTTTGCAGCAATTGTTGAATTTTTTTTTTTTTTGCCTGCTATTGACCTCTCATGATTTTTCTCTGCTTTGAGACTTCTGTGCCTGGCTCTAAGTGTTCATTTTATGTTTGGTTGTGGATTAAATGCTTTTTATTTGCTTGTTTATATCCTAAATAACCTGCTTTAAAGAGCAATATTTTGTTTTGCTTACATATAGAAGACATTTTCTCAGTGAAATTTCCCTGAAAGTCAATGGGTTTTATATGGAGGAAAATAACAGTTCCACAGTGCTTTAACCAAGATTGTGTATTATGATACTGTAAGAGAAAATAGAGAGAGATTTTAAAACTTATAATAAAGATATCATATGATTTGTCCCTTATAATGAAGAGTTCATCTCTTTTCTTTCTTTGTTGCCATGGTATTCTTTTGTGACTTTATTTATAAGTGCTTTATGTAGAATTCATAGCCTTTTTCTTAGATTGGACTTTTTTTTTCCAGTCTCTGTGTCTTGCCAAAGACTCCTCCTGTACACAAATTTCAAGTTCAGGCACCTTTGAAAAAACTCACATTGGAGATTTTCAGAACTATCTGTAGTAAGCAGCAACTCAGGTTTTATAAAAAAATCACTATCTTCAGCACAGATGTTCATGCTGTTGCATGAAGCATAGGCCTTTTCAAATTCTCCCAAAAATCAATAGAAGTTCTTATTGGATCCCTCAACAGGAAGTTACCAAACCTCTCCAGATAATATCTATGCATTTTCCTGCATCTTTTTCAACTTACCAAAAGAGCCAAAACATTCAAGGTCCAGAGGGAAAAATGTGACACATCTACGCACAAAGTAGTCGTCTTACCAGCATTCTAAAAAATACTCATTCCTAAAAGTTTGGGATGGCACCAAAACAAAAGATATGAAACTATCACCAAAGAACCGAGTAGCCTTGTGGTCCACTCCTTGCCTGGAGCAGGGGTTCCAATCCTCTGTAGGATAAAAGGCTAACTCCACATCTCCTGCATCATAAATCAGTGCCACGACCACACTAGAAAGGAGACACTGGCTGGGCTCCAGGTGTTTGTCCTGTAAGATCTCAGCTGTGCTCAGAAGAAAAAGCCTTTGAAAATCCTACTTTAGTTTTCCCTCTGCAGCTAAGGACCCGAGCAGCATGTGAATATCAACAGGCAGAACTGGATGCCTTGGGGATGGTACAAGAGCTGAATGTGCTCCTGAATGCCTGAAAAGGCAGGCAGGTGTTCCAAGGCCACCAAGGCTCCCCTGGTTTTAGGGCTGGCGTGGTTTAGGTGGCTGGGTTTGAACGCCAGCAGTGTGCAAAGCAGTGACGAGATCAACACTGATTCCAGGAAAAATTGCTTCCCTGGGGGGACTCATAGGCAGTGTCTGGCTGAAACCAAGGAGAGACTTCTGCTTTGGGTCAGTAGTTGTGTCAGGGCATCAGAGGTGCCTGCCATTGCTCCACATGTGCTCCATTGCTCTCTCCACTGAGAGCTCCAAGGACCTGTCCTTCCTCAGCTGCCAGGGGACACAGAGTCTCAGGAACATACAGGATCTCCTTCCTCAAGGTGCTCTATTCAGAGTTTGGCAGCAGATTGTCTGGAAACCGGAAGTTTGAAGCCGGACACTGTTATGCCCAGCTGTGGCAAAGCCCCAGGGTGTGAGTAAAGGGACAGTCTTCACTCCTCCCCGCAGGCAGCCACTCTTACAGGATGCCAGAGTTCAGCAAGACAGTCTGCAGACAGTCTGTCAACAAGATCCAAGGCAAGATTATCATGCAGCCTTTGTAGCCATCACAGTTTTTCTTGATTTGAGGGTGTCTGCAGTGGGTCTGTGTACTGATCATAACTATCACTTCTGTGGCCATCGATGCTGTCTCCATGCTAACACCCACCAGCCCTCGAGCAGGACTTTGCAGTTTCAGTGCCTGTTTGTTCAGCCATCACAAGGTTGGAGTTGTGAGTCTCCTTTCCTTCCTGCACAACCCGTGCTGCTAAATTTGTGATGTCTTTTTCTGGGATGCTGCAAGAACACTCTGCCTTTCTCTTACTGTTCCTGTTATATTTTGATTCTTTCTTCATGTCCCAGAAATTCTACACAACCAAGCCACATATAACAAAGATGATCTCAGGTGTTACTGTTCTGTGCTTGGCAAGGAAAGGAAACACAGCAGGTTCTCAGTGCTGCTTTCACGTGTTCACAAGGGACATGGTGCAAATCTTTTCTAGCTGGCTTAACTGCTCCTGTGATCTTGTCTGATTGTTGTCATACCTCTTGCTTTTCTCCAGAGTATTTCACTCTAATGCTACAATTCATCCTGTCTTCTTGTATGCTGAGAACATATCTGTGGTAGGACCTTTGTCACTTTGTGTCTCTGTTAAGAAAGCCATTAATTTATCTATTTTTCTTTATTATTGTTATTCGACTTCTTTTGTTAAACAGATGCAATAATCGTACTGACAGTGCAGTGACAGGATTACACAAGTTTGATTAGTACATAATGAAAATTGCCTGTAACATGAGTATTTTGCAATTATCCAAAAAGCACAATGCCATCTGGGCCCTGCTCATATTTCTCTCTTTTTTTTTTCCCTAATAAATGACAACTAACAATAAAATTTTACTCTGTCGTAAAATGTGAATTACAGCAACAAGAAATTATTAAAAACATTTTGTGTTTTCCCTGAGCATTTTAAGACTTAGAAATCAGGCCAGCAAGTGCTTAGCCTGCTGAGTAGTCCTAACTCACAAAAGGAGCCATTGACTTTAATAGCGTGACCTATCTGGTTAAAGATTATTTGCAAGAGCCGAATGTTTCCAGGTCTCATAGAGAATGGGGAGAGATTGATTCAGGCTCCTGCAGAGTAATCATTTCCTATCTTTCTTTCATTCATCTGACCCGTGAAAGTATAGCAAATTGCAATGCTCCAGACCACAGTGTGTACACACTTCTATTATTACTGTTATTTAGTGCATGTGTACACCCAGGGTTTCTGGACAGGGCATCCCATAGTGGCCATAAGCTGCCAGCCAGGACCTGGCATCCTCTTGGCTCTTTGACCCCACAGTAAAATGTCTTTGGAGCATTAAAACTGAGTCCTTGGTTTCTCCCAGTAGACACTCAGAAATCAGTGAAAGCAACTGGCCTGTCAAAGACCCTTGAAAGTGCTGAGGTAAATGACCTGATAAGAATCCCAGAATGAGCCAATGAGGGAACTGGGCTTACCAGACAGGGTTAACTGCATCTCAAACTTTTGCTACATCCCCTGCAAGGAAAAGAAGTTTATCCAACTCCTTGTTAAAACAGTAGTGGGTGAGAGGAGGAAGGTAATTATCCTTCTATAAATGTTGAAAATTAGATAAGAACTTCTGGTACAAGGGTCTGCTGGATTTGGGCTTTTATCTCTGCAGAACAGTATTCCTTAGGCACCAAAATACATAGTTAGAAAAGTTCTTGCAAGATTCATGATTCCATGCATGTATAATGAATTCAAACAAGAATTATATAAACCTCCACGAACTACTTTCATCTAAGTCTGGGAAGTCCTCTGTGTTTTTGCAGTCAAAATGCTGTTTGAGATTACTTTAGCTGGATGTAAAGAATGGCCTGTTTACATAAAGAAAAATAGCTCAGCGTTCCTTTACAGCTGCAGGGAGAGCTGTAAAGAACTTTTACTCCTGGTGAGCACTAGATAAAGCATTTCTCTGAGCTGTTTGTGGCCCCTGGGAACGGAGTGTCTTCATTTTCTGTTGGGAAGGTGGCACCAAGCGTAGGGCAAAGGGATGATGAGAGGTAGTGGAAAAGGAAAGCTCCATCTCTGAGGAAAGCAGTCAAGTGGGCAGGCTGGGCTGCCCTCAGACTCCAGGAGTTCTGTCAGGTGAAGATGTGCTAAATGACAAAGAAAGGTTTATGTCAGTACACCTGAAAACAGCTTGTCTTCAAGAGAGGGAGAAGGGAAATGATTGGAATAAGGTATGGTCTCAAAGTTTTGGTTTCAACACTCAATAGCTTTTAAAAAAGAAAGGAAATGAGGAATGTTAGTTAGATGAGGTAAACAGAAAATGAGATAAAATGCTAAATAGTTTACCAAGATTAGATAATGCTCAAATAATCATATATCTCCCTTTGATAGCAGAACTGATTACGCAGACAAAGGAAATGCAGTAGATGAAATCTGTCTGAATTTAGCTGGGGCATTAGACATGGTGTCACATGGGAAGATGCTAGAGAGGGAGAAAAATGGAAAATCAGTGCAACAGCTGTAAAGAGGGGAGGGATTTAGCTAAGGGGTCTGAGGGCCAACTGCACTCAGCAGGGAGGTGTCACACTGAAGAAAAGCTGTTAGGAAAGTTCTCCAGAGTTCCCCCAGACCTACCATTAATATTTTAATTACTGAACACAGCATAAAAGACCTATTGAAACTCTCCATTGAACTAAAGTTGTGACAAGCACAGAGCAGCACTGAGTGGATCCAGCAGAGCCGTGATTTGTCTGAGTCCTGCCGCACTAGAAATGGGTGACACTCACTTGGACTGAACACAGGGTCATGTGCGACTGATTAAGAACAAAAATCTGTGCTAAAAACTGGGAATAAAGATGGGATCAGATGGAAATCTTCGGAAGATAAGAACGAAAACTTTTTTTCAGCTGTTCTACTCATCAGATCCTCTTGGAGAAGTGCTCTCAGGGTAGAAATGAAAGGGGGAGTAGGAAGGCATGTAGGTATTTCCTGCTCAGGCTTTTGCAAATGAGAGCAGAGTTGGAAATCAAGGATGGAATAAAGGTCATCTCAAACTTCCATTGCTGCTGTCAGCAGCTACCTCATGGCAGAGAAATGAATTCTGCAAATATGGACAACAGATAGCAGTAGAAAGCTGTTCAAGCCTTCAAGATTCCCTTTTCCCCATGGTGGGAGATGCTCTTTGCCATCACTTGCTCTCCACTGCGACTCCCATACAGAACTTGCAGCAGTTGGTGCTCACCTTTCAGTTTGCTCACTTAGTGAGCATCCCTGATTTGATGCCTCAGTCAGACCCTCACTGCCACATGAACAGCTACAAAAAGTAGAGGCAGAACACTTGCTCATTTCACAGCTGCATCAAAATGGCTTTCAGGCTGTTTAAAAGCCTTTCTGATGACAACTTTTACTGAAAGACACAAAGAAATATTTAAATACTTTTGAGACATTTTGTGTTTATGAAAAAATTCACAGTCACCGAAAGTCAGTAGCACTGATGTTAAAAGCAGCAGTAGCTATCTCCAAAACAAATTGCAAAAGTTACAAAGAACCCTACGTTTGTCTCTTGTTAAATTTCAGGGGACATTTCAATAATAAATTAAGATGTGTAACCTGTTTTTCTTAATTAATCTGAACTGACTCAATGAGTTATGTAAGTCTGGGACTATTTCCAGTTTGCAAATTGTTTAAGTCCATAGTAGTTTATGATAATTCTTGTGTCTGAAATGTATTAATCCTGTGGAAAACAAAATACTAGCATTTGTTTAATGAAATCATTATCACTAAACACTTATCATCTGTTTAATGAAATTCAGAAATTCACAGATGGTTGTTCTCTTATACAGCAAATGCATGTTTAGCAGAAACAATGTTGAGAAGTAAACACAATAATCAGTATTACAAATTACTCTCTTCTGCAATAAAACTGAAACCATTTTTTTCAAACATGGATATGGACTATCAGCCCACAGTAAGATTACTTATCTGTTCTGAAGAGTCCTCTTTGAAATTAAAATAGGAAATAATCTGCTTTTTGAAATAACAGATTAAAACAAACCCAAAAATGTGAAATGTTATCCTGATCCAGAGGCTCACAACTCTCCAGACTTCTCAAATCCGCAGCCACCACATGCATAATAAACTTCGGTGAGGCTGATAATTATACTGAGGAATTATCCAGGATTACAATGGCAATAATTGTTATCTCCTACCCAAAACTGGTATAAGTTTAGCCAGCACTCATCACAAGCACATTTCTTTTGTTATGCAGAATATACAGCTTTGCAATTTTCTTTTTTCTGTAGAGTTGGCCTGCCTGTAGGCATTTACCCCTCACTGCCTGATTTTGTTCTGCTCTGCTTTAGATGTTCTCAGTTATTTAACTGCTCCCATATGAAATTCTGGGTCTGCCTGAAGTCATGTCATGTTGAACTGAAGCTGAGATGTTAAAGTATGTGATTTAGCCATACAGCACAGTCTCACTCCTCTCCCACATCCACAGAGGTTCTGGGGATAGAGCTTGACAAAGTGTCTACAAAATCAAATTGCTTCTCAACATTTTGTCCTTGGATTTGTTCTTCCCATATACAAGGACAGCAAGCAGGAGAATAACTAATACAGGAAGGGAAGCTGTAAGGGAGCATTTACTTATGGGGATTAACATGATACAGCACAGTGACTTTGCAATCTGCACTGTAAAGTACCAGATGTCCCATTACAGTAATTCCCATAATTTAAAGGAGTACACGTACAATTTCTTTTTGCCCAGCTTTACTCCTGTAAATAAATTCTGTGTTGCTGTCTGACTGCAAAGGCCAAACTTGTCTGTTTTCAGTTTGCCGACAATCTCAGCATGAAAACACACCGATCTCAAGTACAGCTTTATTCAAGAGATAAATGTCAGGTGAAAGGGACTCTTTTATTAAAAACTTGGCAAGAGCTGGTTGCATTAGACACAGAATTGCTTACACGGGGTGAAATTTTAATTCATTAAATATAGATTTCATCTTTTTCCACTTCACCACTTTGTGGAAGTGCTAGAAGAGCTACATGTCAGGGCACTCTCCCAAACAAGCTACATGTGAATGATTTCATAAACACATTTCATACATCCAGGTTGGAAATTGGCCAGACTCCAGAGATAACAGCCTGGAATTGCTCCCACCTTTCACAATCAGGTGGAAGAACACGTTTCTAGTTTTTCATTGCCACTCTTTCATGGTTCAGGTCTGTGGCTAAATCTGCTCTCAGTTCAAGGCAAGGCTGATGGGATGAAAAAGGAAATTTGAGCAGAGAGGAGAGAGGAGATAAGTTCTCTAAAGAAGCCATCAGCCCTCAGCCCTGGGGAAAACTGGGGATATTATTAGCGCAGCCAGATTTTCTCTTGCTTGGCTGTAGTGACTTTCTGTGTCTGGGTGAAGTCCTGCTGGAGGCAGTGAAATTCCAGCTGCAGGACTGCCTGAGAGCAGGAGGGAGCAATGAGGAGCCCTGGAGTCCAGACACAAACCTGACACTGAACAGCTCTTCTCCTGCAGAGGTGCTGAGGGAAATAAGGCAGGAGCACGGACCACTTCTTCCACTCTACAGGGCAGATCCACTCTCTGAAAATAAAAAAAAAAAAAAAAGAAAACGTTGCTGAAGCTGTCAGCAATATTATTATCACTGGGAAAAAAAAATTTGTTCACTTTGGATATCCCTTCTTCAGGAATTTCTTCAGGAGCAGTCCAAGCCAAGGCAGTATCAGGGATATTTTCTCTATCTGGTTAAGTGTAGCATAATTAAGGAATCGCAGACAATAGTGGCTGACACACTGGGATCTCTAATATTTAGGGATAATTTTCACAAGAGTGAAACTGGAGAATTTGGCCCTGCAAAAAGCTCCCCATGGAACCTCAAAGCCAAGGTAATTACTGTGCATTTTCTTTCCAAGTGCTTCTCTGCCACTTTGCGTTTCTCAGACTTGTATTATTGAAAGGAAAAAACTGAAGGGCATTTTCTCGCCTCTACTGCATGGTTAAATCTTTGAAAGCTTTCTATTTTCATCTAGCACAGATCCTTCTCTGACTTATCCCTGCCCACCCTCCAAGCAACAGCAAATCCAGATTATGTGTTAAAAACAAAAAGCATTCAGTGCATTTGCACATTTTACTTAAAAAAAAAAAAAGAAAAAAAAAAAAGAAAAAAAAAGTATTTTCTGATGTCTCCCTTTAAATTTTGTCTCATTTTTCCCCTGGGAAACAAATCTATACATTTCCCCCCTTCTTTATATTTTCTGGAGGCCCTTAACTCTGTCCTCTTAGCATTGTCATGCATTTAATTTAGTTAAGCAAATTTAGTTTGTGTCAGTTTGCTGTTCCTGCCAGGGCTCTGAGCCTTCTGTGTTAGCACACGGACTGCAGGAGCAGCACCGAGGTTTTAATCTGAGTGTACAGACAACAGAGGAATTTACAGCACTGGCAGACCCTGGTGTTTGTGCTGGACTGTGAGCCATCAATCATTTCCAGAGGCTTTTGCCAAGAAGGTGAATGGCCAGATGTCTTATTTTGGTAAGTTTATAATTCTTTCTAAACAGGGGAATAATCTTTCTCCAGCAGACATGAATCTCCTGCAGAAGCACCACCTCTCATCACGAAGCCCCACATGAGACAGTTCATTGGCTTTAAAAATCCCCAGAGAGTTCAAGTGTCCCACATTGAACAGCAAGATATGCTTAATGAGAACATTTACAGACTGATGTTTTCTCTGTGACTTTTGATTCAAATCAAAAGTTCAAATGTTTGCTTTTAAAAATGTCTGCATTTTGGAGTAGTTTTACATCAAAAATCCCAATAACTTCAATTAACAAAGCATGAATTAGTTAGAGACAGGGAACACTTCTGTTCAATATATTTCAGTATGTCTTGGGATCACTGAAGATTGTAAACATTCCTCACAACCCCAACACTACCCCAGGAAAATAGCAAATTGTATCAATGCCACTGTCATAAAAGTGCTTGGGGTATTTTGCTCTCATTTATTTAAAAAATACATCAAAATAACAACAAAACCCCCATAAAATAATAAAATAGAAAATTTCAAACTCATTTTTCAAAGTAGTTTTCCCAAAAATCCAAATCCCCAATATTGTAATTCCAAGATATTTCCCCTATGAGAATTTTTTGGACACAATTTCAGAAAAAGTGCTTCAACCTCTTTTGCAACAACAATAAGGGGGGAAAAACAAGAAGCTTTTCCAATCACTTTACCCTGCAACTAAATACACATTGAGTTCCCTCACTGGTCTTATTACAGCTGTCTGAATGAATGGAACAATTTGATTCAGACACATGTTCCAGCAGAAGAAAAAGACAACTTCACTGTCCCTAAATCTTGTAATCTTAATACTGATTTATTCTTACATGCATTCACAAGTAGCTACCATTGTCCACAAGCAGAGCAATTTGTTCAGCAGAGCTGAGCTGAGCCTTTAGGCTCATTTGACTCAGCTCTCACTCACCCCTGAATGGAAAAGAGATGGAAACCCATCTGCTGTAACTGGGAGCAAGATGATGCAGCAAACAGAGTAAATATTTTTCCCCACTTCGTGGGTGAAGTGCTGACATCATATAAATGCCAGGAGATAAAAATGGTAGTCAAGGGGTGACAGATTGATATAAAAAGCAGTTCTGCTGAAAATATAGTCTCAAACGTGTGGTCTGGATTCAAGGGATAAATTAGTGCTAATTTTTCTCACATATTTTTCTCATTATATAAAAGTCAAATAATAACACAGTACTGGCGTGATTTGGTGAGTGATTTGATCAAGGATGACTGAGGCAATGAAGACTGGAACTCATTGCTTGAGCTGTTCTCTAGATTTCCTGACAAATACTGCAGCAACACCAAAATTATAATGAAAGAGGAGAAGAAATGGTTAAATATTGTGCATTCCTGAGGTGGTGTTTAGGTAGGGAGAAATTAAAGTGCTTAAAGATTTTTGACAGTTTCTACTGAACAACCAACCACTGGATCTAGAGCTTCTAAATTCCCACTCATGTCACAGTTACACACAGTCTTTTATAACACTTAACAATCCTATGTTAGAAAAAAGATTTTGAGGATTTCCGCATCCTGTGTACTCTAAAGAACAGCTTGAAAGGAAGATGAATCATAGGCAACCCGTTGGCAAATTTGTCTCCTGTTTATTGAAGTGCATAGTTGAAAAGAGAAAATGTAACAAATATAAGTTGGATGAGCTATAAAATATAGTCCTTTAATAAATGGAAGTGTAAAACATTCGGAGTGTGAAGTTTTAACAAAGCATGTTTTTTGGATAATTGCCACTCTCTTCATTGAGTAAAACCAAAATGATGATTGAGAAAGACTCACTGGGCACTGGCAAAGCTTCTGGACACAGAGTTCCAGAATAATGGGTTCATTTTCATGGATGCAAAAGCTTTTAATAATTTGCCAGTCATTTCAAACAGGAACAAAACCCTACTAAGTAATGTCGTGCATTCAGGGCTTGGTTCATCTGTTTGCACAGGAATGCCTGCTCCTACAAAGTCATATTGGCCATATATTTGGTTAGATTTCTGCCCACTCCAAGTGGCTCCACATTTAGGTGCTAATGGTGGTATTGGATCACTCACACTGAATCTTCCTTTGGTGCTCTTCTAATTAGCAAATTGGACTGTGTCACAACTGTGGAAGGACAATATTATACTGCTATTAAAAAAAAAACAACTTTCCCTGTGCTTAGTTTTTGAGCATCTCTTGTCTAATTTTCCTTTTCACTTCCTCAAGAATATTGCTCCAGATGAAATCTAAGACATGATAGGGTTTGGTCTTATGTTCAACTGGCCTAATTTGATGAGAGTTTTTACCAGGACTCCTGTGATAGGAATTAGATAGCCTTTCTGTAATGTAAAAGTCACAAGAAGGGAGGAATTGTGAAAATAACAAAGAGCTTTTAACTGCAAGCTGAAAATAGAAAGCACAGCACTTGACAATCTTTCGAGCAGAAGGGCTTTTTGAAAAAGAGCAGTTTGTAAAGGGAGAAACAGAGGTCAAGCGACAAAGAACAGGTCTGTGTTACAGGGAAAGCAGCTGAAAAGTGAAGGTACTGAACTGCAAAGCAAACAGCAAAGGAATTTACTGACTTTACAAATCTTGCACCAGGAGCCCTGCAGAGAAATTACACTTTTTTACACTTTTTCCTTTTCTCTTTGTTGCTTTTTTTTTTTTTGTTGTTGTATTTTATTTTGGTTTTTTTGGTGGGGGAGAAAGGAGCATATACATTTCAGAACAGTCCAGTATGCTGTTAGGCACATTCCACTATTTAAAATTATCCTTTATACCCATCACTTATTTTCCTTATCATGATTCAGGAGGGTGTTTAAATATGCAATGAATCCTTTAGCAATCAACTGAATGACATGCTTAAATTTTGGCAACTATTAAAACACCTAAGTGAAATGAAGCCTTAAATGAGATTTTGTATGTGACTGAGATAGGCCTTACATAGATATGCAGAGATGATATAATGGTCACATCAGTTTCTCAATTATTAATATACCTCCATGATTTCAAAGTCACATTGATTTATGCAGCTAAAGACTTGTCTCACTGTATATATCAAATATAAAAACTGTGGGTTTGGGTTGCTAAATAAATATCACTTTTCAGGCAAATGAAACACTATGTCAGACAGTATAAAAGCAAAAATCTGAAGAATCTTCTATGACAAGGTCCAGAACAGAAGGTTTTGTGCAAGCAAAGTTAATTTTTAAATTATTAATAAGGAAATTTACACTTTTCCTTGATTTTTGAAGGGCTAGACACCATTGCTGTTAACACACTGTTACAACTGAAACATATCATAATTGAGACATGCAACATTCCATCAAAGAGAAACCAAATAGGTGTCAAGAAATAAAGTCAATCAAAAAAAATTTTAAAATTCTGTATTTGTGTTCTCTGTTTAGCACAGACCCATTCTTAGTTGGTCTTATTATTAAAATTTATGACTAATAATAACTTAAAATTATGGAATAAGTTGGATGGGTAAAGACCTTGGGATGTCTCCAGCGCAGCTCCCAGCAGTGTCAGTGATGGGGTCAGCCCAGGTTGCTTTGGGATTTATCCAATTATGTCCTGACACCCTCCAAGGATGGAGATGGCACACCTTGCTGACTGGGCAGAAGCTCCAGAGGGACCATCCCAGTGGTCAAGCCTCCCAGCTTGATGATGCCTTTCTTGCACTGCACTGTGCAAAACTGGATATGAACTGTCCTAATCCTTTCACAGATGCCTCTGGTATTTAATTCTAAAAGCTGAATGTTGCTTGTTCTTCATCACTGACCATTCAGGTACCATGGGGTAAATGTCCTGCCAGGGCTGGCAGCAGGGGCTGCCCCATGGGGGTGGGCAGGGCAGGACCTCACACCCCAAATCCTGCCCCACAGCCTCTGGGAAGAGCATCAGGCATCTCAGTGGGGCTGGGGATGGACATGAGGACAGGGACAGACATGGCCAGGCCATTCCCCCATGGCTCAGGGACAGAGTCTGTCTCTGGATGAGCAGTGCAGGGCAGAAGTCCAGCAGGGCCACAGCTCGGGCAGGGACTGAGCTCCAGAGCTGTGGGTTCAGCAACTCCCCTGGGCCAGGAGTCAGCCCCAGACAAGGTCTGCTCCCAGCAGGTTCTCCCCACAGGGATGGGCTACCAAGGGAAAGGGCCACTCTGGGCTGAGCTGGTGCTGAGCTGGTCCCCAGCCCTGGCACTCAGACCTCCCAGCAGTGCCAACCAAGTGCTTCTGTTTAAAGACTCATAGGTTGAATTTTGTAAAAAAAAAAAAAAACAAAAAACAAACCAGTAATTTTCTTGCTTAGAAGAATGTCTCTGAAGTAAAATCTCCATAAAATAAGGCATTAATTTCCTTTGAATAGGAATCCTCAGAGGGGAGAGGCAAGGTCCCACGGGAAGGTGAAACAGACTTCTCAGTCCATTCTCCAACCTGGTGGAGAGATTTTACACCAGAAAAGGCAATTTCAGCCTCATGAAACCCAAGGCAGCCTGCTTTACTCTGCACTCTGTACTATTGGTAAAGTTTGGAGCACACACCATCACTATTTCGGGTTTTTTCCAGAAGAATGGGAACATTCTTTCTTCATGATGGAAGTGTAAGATCTGTCCATATCAACAAACTATGGCATTATTTTCCACATGAGGATATCACTCCACAGACGATGACACTCCACACTACACCCCCTGACATTTTTATCTCCTGATAGTGCGATTGTGACATCAGCCCAGTGATACAAATGCAGAAAAGCAAGTGTAGAAGCAATACAGACCCTCTAGGTCATTCCTCCTGAGAAAGACACACCAGCAAGTCTGGCTTCCATCACTCACGAGATGGTTGAAGGTTTTACAAAGAGTAAGATCCCTTTGTCCATGGATAAACACAATGTGTTGGATAAAAGTTGTCAAGGGAAATCCTGTTTTACCAATCCAGTCACAGTTTTATGGAGATTCAGTAAGCGTGTGGCTAATGGATGTGCAGAATACACTTTTAAAAGGCTTTTCATAAGATTCCATAACATTGTTAGGGAAACCAAGTTACCAAGTGACACTAATCCATGTTTTTGGACTGAAGCTGCTGAAATTGTAGAGAGTCACACATTGCAGGACTTAGCAGCAGGGTGCCCTTGGATCCTTAAGTCAGTAATTCCTAAAAATAAACAGAATATTTTTTTGGGAAATAAGACAGAAAGAGATAGTAAGTAACTAAACTTGGAAAAGTGTATTAATATGCAATTAATTGAGAAGACACTTCCCTGCTTTCTTCCCAGGTATTAGGAATTATCATGACCCTTATAGCTGTGAAGACATTATGTAAGAACTGACTTCTCCCTCCTGTACCTTCTCACAGTAGGTTGTTCAGATGTGGAGACAGGATTTTTGATACACCTCTCCTCTTCAGAAAATTGCAGCTAAAATGTTCTGCTATGTCCCTCATGTCTGGTCATAAATAGGTCCCACACTGGACACCTTCAATTAGGCTGCTGTTGTCAAAACTCGAGTAATCTGAGGCCATTACCACTCATTGGGTAATATCTGCCTCACTGTCACAGCTTCCCAGAGAAAAAAACAATGTTATAAAGAATCATATTGATGTTTTGTCCACAAATAAGCCCTTTGAGCAGAAAAATGCTTGTTTCCAGCTAAACTATACAAGTTGGTGCTCAGGGTTACTGACCTCCTCCCCAGACCCTGAATCCCCAGACATGATTCTTTTGCCATTTCCTCAGTAGACAGCAATAACAGCTTCTGTACAATTAAACACAAATATCTCAAAAATCAACAACACAGTCGGAGACCATCAGTAGGTTTCTCTTGTCCCTCAAAGGTGTCTTCCTACTTGAGTTATTTGATTATTATCTGGATTTCTCATAAGCATTTCTATTCATCTACAAATTCCCCCTTCATTCTCTGAAGATTTAAACTCCACACTTCTCACTTCACATCTTCAGGTAAATTCTGAGGGAGAATGCAATGTGCACAACAGTCTGCACATGTAACTGTTACAAACCAATATGAAATTTTCATACTTAAATAAACAGAATTAAAAACTCAATTGGAACCATACTACCACATCAGTAACACATATAGATGAGAATTCATATTATGCTCAATATGAAATATGGGTATCATAACAGCTGAGCTATCTCTAGATGTCTTTCACGCTGATAAGTAATAAGATGCTATTCAGAGACAGATCCACACTCTTCATCTCTCCTAAAAATATGAGAACTAATTTCTCTTTGTTCAGTGTCTCATTATACCTATTTTGCTGTAGATAATTTTTGTCCTATAAGTCCTCTGTGATTGCTGTTTACATTGTGCTTCTGCACCTCAAAGTGATGGTGGAGCTCCATAAGCATTGCATGTCAGTGATGTTCATATCAAATAAATTCAGTTTAAAATGTAAGGTTTTCTCCTTCACTACTTCCAGCTCTAAGAAGTCAAGCCATCACCCACACTAGGATAACCAGAGCTGGGGCTTTCCACAGTTAGTGCCACATGGATGACTCCACCAAGGGTCTGGAGTATGTGTTTCGGGGCCATGTTTGCTCCAGGGTGTACTTACACATCCAGAATTTCTGATTCCCAAAGCCATCTCCCCAAGAGACAGCTCTGGCATCTGAACCCACTGAATACACACAGCTCAGATGTGTTTTCTTTCCTGTGTCACTATTGGCAGTAAAGGCAGTGTCCCATTTTTGTCCATATTGTCTTCAGGTTATGTTCCAGCATCTCCACATGATGCCAATTTCCACCCTGACAAGGACATTTTCTGTAGAGAAGTTTTTTCTTGGTGTAACTTCAGGGATGAGCAAATAGCAATAGGGTTATGGAGGTGTTATTGAATTGTTACTGCTGGCAATAAAGTGCCAGCAGAGCACAGCACAGTGTGACTGCCATATTCCAAACTGAGTTACCAGCACTGACAGCTATGAGTACATATCTTTTTGCTGATAAAGTGATCACACTTGACTCAGAAGCCCTGGAACACTGTGTGTTTGGAATGATATGTTACAGCCTTTATAGCCACTAATCACAGGAGAAACGTGATTTGCTATAACTTCTTTTAATGCAGACATCTGGATGATACAAGCTAACTGCACCCAGAAAATCTTACAAAAACTTAAATTCTGATCCAAACTTTTGCAATAACCATGAATACCTACAGTAATAGCTTGAGCTCCCTAATCTTTATTGTATGTGTACTGCGCCACTGTGGTAGAATAGTATACTTTACAGTCATTTGTTTTTCAGCAATGAAAATTGAAATAATGTTAACCTCCCTTTAGGTTTGATGCAAATTTAACTTGCTTCTATAGCAAACTTCAATCTTCCCCTGGATAGATTCTGCATTTCTCTTCTGTCTTGACCTTTGAAAATCTTCCCCATGACTACCAATCAAAACACTCTAAACATCAGAAATTCTTTCAGATCTTGCTGGAAGATTAATCATTCTGTGTTCCAAAATATTCAGTTGAGAGTCTTTTAGTTAGTTAATTTCCTCAAATCTCACTCAAATAGTATCTAAGTACTAAAAATTGACAGGAATGATTAGTGGCAGTATCCTGCATTTGCCATTGAAAAGGATGTGAATACTTCCTAACCAAAGAAATTCATTCCCTGAAGTGCACTCTTTGCTTTCAAAGTTAGATCCACTACCAGACTCCTATGCCTGGAAGCCAATATATGGTATTTAGAGTCTGATTCTCCCTAGGCAGAATCCAGTACTCCTTGCTCTGTGTCTGGACTCAGGGTATGAGACGCAGAGAATCACACACCACAAAATGAGAGCAGAGCCAGCAACTGTGCTGAGCAGAAAGCTGACAGGAGCATTTACGCTCAGAGTGCAGCCACCTAGGTGTTGTCTTTAATAAAAACCAAAACAACAACCAAAAACAAACTGATAACTCTGGACACAGCTTTAAAACAATTTAAAACACCTCTGCTCTGGTTCTTTACACAGAGCAGTTTCTTTTGAGGAATACTGAGATCCAAAGATAATCCAAGTATAGGAGCAGACAGGTTTAAGAAAGAGCTGTCAAGCTCTATCCAGCAGCTCTCCAAAAGCACGCTGGCAATTAGCACAGACAGACTCCAAATAACTTGCCAAAATCAAGCCTTGCCATGCCCAAAGAATATGGGATGAGAGTGTCCGTGTGTGTGTTTGCAGAGCGTTCACACTGACCCAAGTCCTGTTCCTTCATCTGTTTGATGGAAGGTAGGAAGGTAATTAAATAAGAAATACTAGAACAGCTCTGGGATTTGCTGTTCTAACATGACACACCCAATCACACAGCAGCACACAGTCCCAAGATGTCATTATTCCCACAGGTCTAATTTCTCCTTTCTACTGCACTGGAAGCACGCGTGTCCAAGGGAAGGCTCCGAATTCAGCAGAGGCAGACAGGTCTTTAACAGCAGGTTCGTGTAGGTGTTCATCACCCCAACACTGCACTTTTCCCCAGAAAGTTATTTTTTATTTTTAATTCACTTGTATTTCATATAATCATGTCTGTAATAATTCCTCCTTGGAAAGTACCTGCAGGGTTTTTCAGGATGAGAGACACTTCAGAAAAACATTAATTATCATCGTGATATCAGAATTTATCTTTTGCAAAGTGTATAACTAATGTCTTAGTAGCTTTCCCTAACGTTATGTTTTTGCTTCCAGTAATTGCTATCTCTCCTGGGATTCATCACCACCAGATGGGTGACCATATGGATAGGGACACTTGTTTATAAACCCTGTTATTTATGCACCTTCAAGGCTACCTAGGAAAAATAAACTTCCCCTAGATTTTATTAGGAAGACAGACATTAAAGTATTGTCATCCGCAGTGGTAGAAATAACGCTTTTCTTGTCCCTTTTCAAAAGCAGTTAGAGAAAAAGCTCAGGCTTTGGCTGGTTTTTGGTGGTGGTTTTTTTAAAATATCTTCTTAAAGAAAGTGAGGATTTAAATCAGTAGTAAGGCAAAAAGTTACCTGTGCAACTGCATCACTTTTTCTTCTATAAAGAAAGAGCATACAGAATGGTGAAAGGAAAAAAAAATGCTTTGCAAGAAGGCAGAATCTAATAAAGAATAGTGTGTTTGACTATTGGTGAGTGCACCAGAAATACCAGCTGGAAAACCAGGAAAGGAAACCTGCATTTTAAATCCCACCAAAAAGGAAAAGGGGTCTGGATTCCGATCTAGTACATTAGTAAATGTTAAGAAAAAGTTTAATATCTCTAAGTTTACAGCTATCTGCATTCAAACCAGTGTAACCGAGATCAGTCCCTGCCCTGAAAACTGTAGTAAAAGTAATAATGTTAGAATAATATTTTAGGCTAATGACAATTTACATTACCTAATTTACCATTTACCTAAAGCCGTTTAATCCGACAGAAAAATTAATTCACTGTTAAAAGACCTCTTATATCCCATTGACTTCAATGGACATCGGATAAACCTTTACAACTTCACAGAAATTTTCAAAAGGGAATGGAGATAAGTAGGCAGGCTTAACATTGGTGAATTGAGGCAGCACAAACACTGGAACAGGCTGCCCAGGCAGTGGTGGAGTCCCCATCCCAGAGGTGCTTAGAAGATGTGTAGATGTGGCAGCTGGGGACAGGGCTTAGTGCTGAGCTTGGCTGTGCTGGGTTAAAGGCTGGGCTTGATGATATTAAGGGTCTTTTCCAACCTGCGTGAGTCTAAGTGAGGAACATTATGAAAAATTTTACATCAAATTGTTTTTATGTAATTCCTGTAAGCCAACAAGAGTTTTTCCTAACATGAAGTTAATAACTGCATTGCTAACACATACAACCAATGCACAGAGCCTTACAAGGAAAGGAAATGCAACAGTTTTGCATTGCTGTGTGTGACAGCAACACTCTGTGGGTACACCAGATGAACAAACTTCGTAAAACTGTCTACCCAAGTAACAAAATATCTACTCATAATTTTTCTGTAAGCATTAAACATAGTGTGATGCTACTGTTGGACTGAAGGACTGAAACATGGCCATGGCATAAGCAACAAAAGGCAGAGTTATACCCACCCATTCCTAGCAGGGCTGCTCTGTTCATCCCTAGGCGTCATTGTCCAACCTCAAAGGCCTCATCCAGCTTCTCTTAGCCCTGCTCTTCCAGGCTGAAAACCTTACTGGGCCCTGCTGGGAGCCTGTTTCTCTTCCCAGGTAACAGAAAAAGGGAAGAAAGACAGGATATCTGTGCCCCATCAGGACATGAAGCAAAAAGCAAGCAGGTCTTGAACATTAACACAGAAGCTGGGAGCACACAACCCAGATTGTTGAGGTTTTTGTTTAGTTTTGTTTTGTTTTTTGTTTTCAGATATAGCTCAAGAAACTGCTTGATTTGTGTTTAGCCTCTACAGCCACTTGAAAGTGAGGTTGTAGCAAAGCTGAGCCTACATTTTCAGATTGTTGGTTTCAGCAGCACAGCACTGCAGGGAGTTTTCACAAAGCAGCTCACCTTCAAAGCCCAGAGTGCAGGAATGCCTTATTTCCCCTTTGAAGCCCTCCAAAGGAAATAACTAGTTGGTGTGAGACGGGAGAAGATTCTTCTGCACTGCGATTCTCCACTTTATTTGTCTGAAATTCTGCCTCACTTTGATATCAGTCGAGTTAACTCAGCTGTGAGGTTAAATTTAGGTAGAAGGTTTGCATTGGCACTCCTCCCCCTTCTGTATAATCCTTCAGTAATGCTCACAGGAAACAGAGCTGCAGGCCAAGTACTGATTTCTCACAACTGCCTCAAAGATCCACAGTTTCAATGACAGAGTAGCACAGAAAGTGTTTTCTAAGGTCGCAGGTTTCTTCCTGTTTACCTAATAGCCACATTAATGTAGCTTTCCTGCAGAATTTATGGCTGTGTCTGTACAGTACATTAAACAGTGCCAGGAAACATCCCCAGACACGGATATTCAATTGTGCTGTTAAATCACTCAGATGGTCCCTGGTGCTGTTTTGGTCCATGCCAACCAGCAGTCCCCTGAACATTTGGGGAGTTAGCACTGGCCAGGGATCACTCCTAAGAGCAAATTTGGATGTAGTCACTCTGGTTTGGAAGCTACAGAGTTTCAGGAAGCCAATTGCTTCAGGGGCAGACCATGGTCTTGGTTACTTTTGGCTTCTTAGTATAGCAGTGGGCTGTGATTTTGTTGTATGAAAATGTTCTTGTCAAGAAAGAGATGCTTAGAAAAGGTTGAAATTTATAGCCATCACAGACCATAAAAATCATATTCCTGTTGTAGCAGGCAGCAGTGCATGTTATTAAGGCAGTTTATAAAAATAATGATAGGATGCAGGGGATGAAGACAATTCCAGACAAGACAGATCCAACAGGTAAAATATACTGTGAGGGTGACCGAGCACTGGCACAGGTTACTGAGGGAGGCTGTCTCCATCTTTGGAGATATTCAAAAGTATCTGGAAATGGTCCTGGGAAATGACTCTTGATGGCCCTGCCTGACCTTCAGAGGTTCCTTCCAGCCTCAACCATTCATTGATTCTGTGATTCAAGTGAAGAAAAATAATTTTTGTTTCTTCTATTTTAATTGCGTCAAAGGCCACAGAGAAGATGAAGGAAAATATCCTTCCGTATGGACTGTCTGGCAGCAGAATTGGATGTTTTACTGTGACTGCATAAGGCATAGGCAGCAGAGAGTTTGACCCATGGAAATCCTCTACTCCTGGGTATGCTCCCACATTATAATGTGCAGGAAAGGGGGGAAAGAGACTTGTGAATTGGTGAGCCAAGAGTAGAACAAGAAAGAAAAAAACATTTTTGCCACTTTTACCTTGTATTGATAAAACATCAGACATCAGTACTCACTAATTCTAGCTGGAATGTGACATTTTCCTTTAAAGGCAGAATGTATTACATCACAAAAGGTAATGAATTGCTCAGCTTCTGCATGGAATGGGAAAAGCACAAGAAATAAAAAAAGAGAACTTCTTTGTCAGGAATTGACAAGCATGTCATTAAAGGTATATATTCTGCAAACATGCCTCCAGAAGTAAGCTGCCATCCTGTCATCTGCCAGGACCGCAGAGGCCAATGACAAGGGTGAACATCTGACCACCAAAAACAGGGCTGAGATCACTGCACTCATTTTTGACCATAGGCTGCAGGATGAAGGGTCTCACATTCAATAATTCATCAGGTTTATAAAGTCAGAAACATGGCCACATCTGTGGTCCTATTTACTGAATACACTTGAGCATCAAAGTACCGATAAATCAACTTTTAGGCAAACACTGCAAGAGAAACATTTCATGTGTCTAGTATTTCACAGCTCAAAGTATATTATTGGCCCCTTACCTCTCATATTTCAGAG
This sequence comes from Acanthiza pusilla, assembly GCA_036630365.1. Taxonomy (NCBI): domain Eukaryota; kingdom Metazoa; phylum Chordata; class Aves; order Passeriformes; family Acanthizidae; genus Acanthiza; species Acanthiza pusilla. The sequence goes on from JAXCHO010000034.1 coordinate 91,701,226, forward strand.
GGGTGAGAGTTTGAAAGACACGTCTATACCACCTCCTTCTCATATCAACTGCACCTCATGTTATTCCCTCTAAATAACCTACATTTTGGACTAGATACATCAAATGTTTTCTGATAACTAAGTAGAAAGATTTCGACCTTGGACAATGCAGCAATTGAAGGTACTAGGGAGAGTAACAGCTTGTGAAATGACTGCTGTCAGAGAAATTTGAGCCAGATCGGGGTGGAGAGGGGGAGAAAGTGTTGCCAAGTAAGACAGAAGTGGAAGGAGTAAATCCAAATGGGGCTCAGCTCAGCGGGTACCCACCACTGAGGCACCTCAGGCAAAGCAGGTTTCTCCTCCTGGCCTTGAACTCACTGTGCATGCCCAGAATTGCCCTGGTAAATAGGATAGGTCCCTATCTCTTTCTTCCTGCCTGGGCTGAAAGACAAAAAAAGGTAAGAAAGTAAGTTTAGAGTGTCTTGATGACCCCATCTGGTCTGTTCAGAGTCACAGGATCATCACAAACACTGTCAGGAAGCAGGAGATTATATTTATATTTGCAGTGATTCTGATGGCACGAGCAACATTTTCTATATAACATCTCACTTAGCAGATTCCTCTCAGGCAGCAGACTGCACTAGCAGGGGAAGAGGACTTCCATCACTGTTGGTGGCATAGACAATGCTTGAACAGAGAGGTGCAGCTGCTTTAAAACCACTGTGGCTGAGAAAGGCCTTGGACCAGGGTCACATTTTGTAAGAGTTTCCAGCCACTTGCATTGAATGTACAGTGCAGCTTCTTGTGAAACTTTAAAAAGACGAGAGTGAATCATCATCACATGAGCTCTTTGAGAGACTGCAGGGGCTTTTCCTAAAGAGGACTTTGGGCTCCAGCTTCCAAACAGAAACTCTCTGAAAAGACCTTTGTTGGGACTGCTCATCCCTGGAAGACAGTGAAGGTTGGAAAGGCATCCAGATGTTTGGGAGATTCAAGAGTGAAAGAGGCCTGAGCTCTGAGAGGGGTGAGCTGATGGAATGGCTCATGGTAATCAGGAGTCACCTACCTTCGGTTATAAGTTCTCGTTGCATCTTACATCCATGGAGATCTTGCGCATCACTAACCCAGAAAAAAATGCTGAGTTCTCCTTCTTAGAGCAGTTTCCTTCAAGCATAAGAGAGGGGAAAAAGAGAGAGAAGGAGGGAGAAAACTGCACCTCTGGCCAAGTGTAGGTTATCTCCATGAAACCTCATCCTCTGAGTGCAAGCTCCTAACTTGCTTTCTTTGCCTAAATCTCCCTTTACATCACAGGGAAAGTGAAACCTCTGAGATCTGGATGCAATCCCAGGCATCAGGGAACTCCACTTGTAGGTACTTATGTTGTACTCTGAATTAATTCAACAAGAGTCAATAGTGCAAAAAGTCTCAGTGCCCAATAACCACAGGTCAAACCACAGTAAACAGATCTGAGCTCTGCTGCACTTTCCTAATGACCCTCTGGCTAAGTTAAATTTTCTTCTTCATTGCTCAGAGATGGTGAGTAATGCAGAGAAAGTGATATATCTTGGCATGTGGAAAACACTTCGGAAATCCCCCAAGAAATGGGTATTTTGTTGTATAAGTAAAAACCGTTCTCACCACCATTTGAAAAATAGGCCTTCATGTCAATCTGACGGATCTCAGGAAAACAGATGTTACAAATGGATAATTTAACACTTTAGTAACTTAGTTTTTTAGCATTTTTATACTTGTTATTAATAATGTTTGGACCACGATTAATCCAGGATCTTACTTACCTTTGTGCCATTAGGATAAAGTCAGACTGGAATTTCATTTTTTATTTAATACTTATTAAATGGTAGTTGTTGCTCTCAGGCAAATCCTAATGGACAAGCCATAAGAGGTGAGTGTCAGTGCCCTCAAAAGTGCAATTACTTATGGAAAAGACTGGAAAGCTGAATGGGACCAAGAAGCTGTGCGTGAAAGTGGAAGAGAGGATTTTGAAAACAACATATTATTTCAGCATTAGTCATCAATATGCATAATTTAGAGCTAATCAATAGTGGTAATTACAACTCCTTACTTATCTAACCATTATCAGGTGGCAATATTATATAAATATCCATGTTATTGGAATGGATTATCATTATTATTCACAGCTATATTAATTTTTATAGTGACATAATGGTCAAAATCCTTTTCATCCATGCATGGCATATTAAAATTTTAGTTTTGGTACAAAGAGATCTGCTCCATCCATCTTATCATAATTCAGCTGCTGATGAATTTTCTGATTACTTAACCCTAAAGAATTATTCCTTCTAAACTGCCATTATCTCTCCTCCAGTCAGAATCTGCATTTCAGAATAGCAGGACAAGCACTGGGAGGTGTCAAGCATTTATAATTTGACTTCAGTGAAAGTTACAGATGCTTGATACTTTTCAGGTCATGAACCACCGTCTGCTTCTCCAGCTCCTGGAACACTAATGCTGTCCATTGTAATTTGAGTTCACTTTCAAATCATGGACTTGATTGTCAATTGCTGGAGTTAATGGCTGTCTTGCCATTCATCCCACATGGGCAGGAGAGAGCAGCATGCAAAGCATAACAGAGATTTATTTTGCATTATTTCATTGAGTATTCTGTGAGGGAACTAAGTAACAATAGAACAGATTTTATACACAAGTCATAAAATAATTTTTCCAATAGCGTGGGGCTGCACTTCATGTCCAGTTCTCAGTGATTCAGAAAAACTTTTGTGTTAAGATATGGTTAGCCTTTGCCCCAAGGTGAAGGCTCCAGGTAAATAACAAAGTATTTGTTTACCAATAAAACAAAAGGAAATACTTTGTAAATAATTACTTAGTTTAATTATTCAGTAAAACAATCCACAAAAATATAAAATTTTGGCATACAAATCAGATTAAAATCTGAAAAGAGTCATATACATAAAGAAATTATTTGAGTGCTCATTAATGGCCATGTGTTTCTATGCCTAGAGACTAGATGGTGTCTTGGATGAATTTCAAATACTCATCTCTGGGAGGTATAGTATTTCTGATAAGTATTTTTTAGGCAAAAATACAGAGTTGCACTGACCTTTCAGCAAGATTAAGACTTGGTGCACCAGTGTTTCCCAGCTGATCTGTGTTTGCACAATAATTCTGAAATTTCTTAAATGGGCTGATCATTCAAGGAGTGGAGGCTGTGAGTCCCCCTGTGACTGAAAAAGCATTGAACACATTGCAGTTGCACAGAATTGCACAAAATCTTCTAACTCCACTGAAACTGAAGTTTCATGCAAAAAAAAGATGTGACTGAGAAAACGTCGACATATGGTAGCCATAAACCACTGGGCTCTGCAAAGCAGAGATATGAAGCAGAAGAAGAAAGGTAAATTAAATGTCTTGCAAGATGTTACAAATGAAAAATAGTTCCATTAAAAGTTGAGCGCTAAAGAAATCTCAGCGCTGAGGTGACAAAGACAGTGTACTACTGTCAAGACCACTGCAAGTTCACAGCTCTCTATTTATTGTATTTTTGGAAGGATTTTGATCTTGAGAGATCTTCATCACTTATAAATGAACTAGTCATTAGCAGTCTTTTATGTATCTCCAGAGAGCTATCACAGCTCTCATTAACTGCTATATCTAAACAACTGAAATCTCCTGTTGCAGTGGCATGTGTTTTCAAGTCTGAATCCTTACCCACAACCATGTCCTATCTCAGAGAAGCAGAATAAAGCCTGAATAAATTAGGGTAAACCACAAATCTTTCAGCACTGCCTCAGTTAGTGTTTAGGATGTATACAAGATATATTGAACTTAACCATTCACGTTCAAAGATGCCTTCAAGAAAATAAGGCAAAAAGCAAAGGATCACCACAAAATTTTTCTTCTGAACTGACAGAACTGGGTTTCATTGCACCAATTGTTGATGATCTAATTTATATCAGCCATTTGCTAGCTATGAATGTGATCATTTAGGTCAGAAAAGAGAACTGTAATAGGAAGGGTTTTATGCAAAACCAGTGTGGACAACTATGGAATGCTATCGAGAAAAGCAGCTGTGTGCTTGTTTGCTCTTTGCCACAGATTTCTAGTGGAAAAAAAAATCCAAGAATGAGTTTCACCTAATTCTCAGTTTCCACATTGCCCTTTGCATGATTCTTTGCCCTACACTGTGTAAAAACACTACATGTACTGAATAGACAAAATAATTTTCCTTCTCTCAGTCTTACTATTATCCATTATTTTAGTCAGAAATTTAAACCATATCCACACTGAATTGGAGAACAGGTCCAGCCTGCTGAGCCCTGTCTGCAACAGTGGCCAGTAGCTGCTCTTTGCAGAAAGGTAAAAAAATCAGACTAAGATCCAACAGTGTTTTCCCTCACACACAGTCCCAGTTTCCAGCAAAAATATAATGGGTTGCTTTGTACTCATCTTTTTGCCCAATTTCTTCCCTTCCTGCTAACTTGAAGGATTTTATGAAGCACTATAACTACACAATCACTGTCCTCTTTTATGGGCACAGACAACATTTCCCCCCACCCCCCTCTTTTATTACATTTATAGTCTTTGCCTGCCAAGATACTTTTATGGCGGTGGAAATGATTGCCTCAGTCTTGATAAAGTCTGGAGTATCCCTTGGTGCTCCATATAACTTGTCACAGCGCTCTCAACAACAGCTCCTCGTGTGCTCCTGAGCGCCTGACGCTTGTACCAACTCCCCTGATGTGCATCCTGTCACGGGCAGAGAATATTCTTCTTTACAGCATCTCCCACAAAGGGCTCTGCACCAGCTCTTTCCAATGTCTGCTCTTAGTCTCTTCACTTGTCTTAACTCCAGGGCTTTCGCCTTTGGAGACAATGAAAATTTATACCTTTGCTTTGCACAGCAACTACACAAACAATTTAAAGAGAAACATTTCCTTTGCTGCCTCACATTTCTGCTGAGAGTGTTGAGTGTGGGGTATATCCCCAGCCCTTTTTGTTTACTGTAACTGGAAACCAGGCATGTTTACCTCGAAATATCTTGTACAGAGCATCCTGCATTGTTGCAAACTCTTGGCTTTCCATTCAGCACAGCCTTGTTGCCTGGTTCATCTGCATTTCCAGCTCACAGAGGATTACAAGCATACTTTCTGTACTGAAATGTGGGACCTAAAGGCAATAAAAGACCAGGCAACAGTATAAAATTGATTCTTCTTCAGAGATCTAAATGGGAAAGAATTATTGAAGACACCGTTAGCGCCCCTTGCTGAATCATCAAACTATTTTGCAGTGGTAATTGAGACAGCATATAAATACTGCATAGGTATCTCTTCAGGCCCTCTTCATAGAGCAGTTGTATTCCATTAAAGTGCTTTTCTTGTACAGGTTAATCTCTCAGAATAAAAGTGGAAAATACAGCAACAAAACAAGATGATATTTTCACTACTCAATAAACCTCTCTTCCTTTGTCTGTAAATAAATGATTCCCAGAGGCACCCTCTCCAGGGCTCCTGAAAACTCGAAGGGCAAGGAAAGGAATTAAAAAAATATCACAGACTGCTCCTACACATTCATAGTGTTTATTAAAACAAACAAACAAACAAACAAACAAACAAACAAACCAAACAAACAAACAAACAAACAAACAAACAAACCAGCACATCAATAGCTGTCCTGCTTTATCCTGCATTTACATGGTATGCAAGTTAAATCAGATTTGGATCCAGTCTGCCTGTGGGAGAGCACACCTTGTACCCCCATTGACTGACATGAAGGTGAGAACAACCTCCCCGTTGATATTAAGCAGGAAAGCTGGGGTTTTTGAAAATTAGAATGACAAATTAGGCTTAATGATCAGGACAAATCCTAAGTGTGAAGAAGGAGTAGAAAAAGCGCATTATCACCAATTGTAATTTCTTGTACATCCCTCACTTTCTTTTTTTCTTGTCCTGTGATTTTTTTTTTTCCAGTTCCAGAACTACATCTACAGCAACTGAACAGCACCTGATTTATTTTGGATACTAAGACAGCGTAACTCCCAGTGACAAAAATACATTTTCATTGCAGCTGCACATATAGGAAAGTATTTCAACACTCAGAGTTGGATTGATTTCACATTATATGTTAAAAAATACAAACGTCTCTCCTAACGGAAGTGAAATTCTACAGTTTAATGGCTGGATTCCAGAACCAGGGTGCTTAGATAAATTGCTTTTATTCATAATGTATCTAATTATATACTATCTGCCATTCTTTTTTGACGCTTTTGTCCTTCTCTTCCTGTCCCAAACTGGTGTATTGCATGTTTTTCCAGACAACTGCTTTTTGCTCGAGAAGTTCTTCATGGGCCTTGTATTTCCTCTGAAAAAGGGTGTTTAAAGGAGTTCTTAAAATGCTTTGGGATATTTGAGGGATGAGAGTAACTACATAAATCTTAGTTCTTCTTATTAAAAGAGCACTGAGTGAGTTGTCTAGAGTAACTCTAGCATGTGGTTTGGATCTTTACTGTAAATCATAGAAACCTGCATTACTGGTCTGCTTTACTGTAGATGAAACAAGTGTTGGATGACACCTTGTATTTCACCAGCTGCTCTCCTGCAATTTTTCAAAGAAAGTAACACAATATATGGTCCACCTGCTGTGAGAACATCTGAAATACCACAGACAGTAAAAAGCCTTTGAGTAAAGTTCTTCCAGAGAGTGTTTTGTTGATATGCTTTATGGCATATACATATACCTTACATATAACATATACATAACATATACCTTGCTCAGTTTTCAGGCAGTATCTCTAGTTTCCCAAGAAAAAGAACTACGCTTACATCATTATTCTTTTGGTTTTTTTTAATGTGCATGAGGATTCAGTGTGAATATTATTTTAAAATGTTCTTTTCCTTTTGTTTTTTAATTTTAATTTAGGTCTCCACAAAGGATCAATCAGCCCACTATTATCTCATTGCTACCAAATACAAATCTAGGTCCTGCAAGAGTGCTAACAAAGGACTAATTTTGTATCTTTCACCTATGTAAATAAATTGTCAGATGTTAGTGGAACTAATTACAAGAGCATTGCTTCCTGCTTTCATCAGGACTTCAAGGCCTGATTGAAGCATGGTCAATACACACCACTGTCATCCAATAATATTTTTATTCCAGATCTTGATTTAAACAGCAGAGTCCTCTTTGAAGAGCATGAAAGAACTTTGTAAGAATTAATTCCTGTAGTGAGCTGGAAGGGGGCTACAGCCACTCCACAGGCTGGTCAGTTGAGTTGCAGCAAGGCTTGGTGGCTCATCTGATAGATCCTCATCAGCCACATTTTCCATAACCCACACAATCCTCATCATTAAATTCCTCTAGACTCCCTGTGAGCATTCTGTGCCTTTGATTTATACTCAATTCCTTCAGACCCACAGAGCAGACGCTAATTGTGCTGTATGTACACAGTGGAATGGGACCTTAAGGGATGGGTTTTTAGTAACTCTGATGACACCTTTCTAGTTAGTGCAGTGTAGCAGAATCCTATTTAAGATTGCTTTGTTTAATTATTTAAGAGCCATTATGGTAACTGGATATACTCTAACTGTAATTTATTAACTCATACACTTGAATTATCCAAGTCTCTACATCCACTTCACAGAATTACAGAGGAACTAGAATAAGATAATGGTATTGAAATGCTACAGAATATTCCCTCTGCTGAGAAGCAGAGAAGCTCTCTTATCTCTCATAGCAAAGGGGTTCATAAGCTTTTTCAAACTATGCACTAAGTCTACAAGAATCATTTTATACTAGCAGCAGATGCTCATATAGGCAGTATTAAGAAAATGTGTGCATTTTCTATGTATGTATGTGTATGTATAAGTAAATATCTACACATATATATGCATACATAAGCCTTCAATGTAGTACTGCAATTTGCTTCCCTTTTTTTTGTGTAAAAAATGATACTGCATCTATCTATTCATTCCTCTCTCTGCTCTTCTGTATATGCTTCTTTATGCTCTGGTCCTTGTCTCTTTCCATCTTGTGCTTTCTTGTCTCCACGTTTTATCTAAGTTTGGATGTTGTGTTAAAAGTTTCCTCAGTGCAAACCCTGCCCATCCACCTGCATCCCTCTTCACCACCATCCTCTGTGCACACTGCCTCTGTTTCTGCATGGGACATCTTTTTCCTCTAGAAAATGACAGGTCTGTGAACAGCACCTTGAGAGTGCTCTGATATAGAGTCTGCTCTTGCCATCAGCAGCTGGATTCTCTTCTTGCCATTCGGGCACTTTTGAGCAGAGCTGTAATTTGCAAAAAACATAGAGACCACACGGAGCAGCAGACAAAGGAAAAAACATCTAGACTAAATCATGTGAACAGCCAGCCCCCTGAAAGGCACAGCAAGTACCCACAGACCACCTCAGTGTCATAAATTAATTGGGAACTGCTTAGAAAGGAAAATTTTTAGCACTCAAGGTTCTTATTTACATCATTCTCTTCAACAGAATATTGCTTTAGTTGCAGCATGTATCTTTCTTAATGCGAGATGCTTCCCACAATTCTGCTGTGGTCCAGACAACAGGTCATAAACATCAGGAATGTGAACAGAGAAATTATCAGTCCTGTATTCTGGGCTGCAGCATCCCTGCTGCTCTAATATACTGGCATAGGACAGAAAACTGATAACAGTAATTCTACAGAGCTTTTGAGCCAGGAGAAGAGGATTGCGAACAATTACTGCCTTGGAGGCTCAGATGTTCTAAAGCAAAAAAGGGGAAAACTCATAATTTACCTGGACTCACCACTTTTACAATAAAAATGTAATTTGCTCTAAATTAAGAGCCTCACAAAACCGAAAAGTTAGACAGACATGCCTGAGAAAGATTATTAGCAGATACAGAATGCTTTCCTGTGTAATCACTAATACACAATATCCCTCTCACACTTAACCTTTATGTGCTACCAAAGAACAGCATCAAGATTGTCCTTCCAGCACACATCTGTAACTGAAAGCATTTAATATCCTCCTTCCATCTCCATCACAGCCAAGGTATCAAAACCAGAAAGATTTTACCACTTATTAAACAAGGCTATCATGTCAGGCAATATGTTCTTTTCTACAAGGCACCAGTGAATTGAATGTGCAAGAGAGACAAAGTGTCTAACAAAGAGAAAGCTGCTGCAGGACAACGATTGCATTTCCTCTCCCAAGCCGCTCGACTAGCAATGAAATCTTATGGAAATAAAGGCATAGAAATCACAGAAATAAAGGTGTAGAAAGAGACTGGTAGACATGAAACATTTAGTTGGGGGTTTTGTTGTAGTTTTGTTTGTTTGTTTGTTTGTTTGGGTTTTTGTTTGTTTTAGTATTACTCCAATAGTAAACAAAAATTTCATAGAATCATAGATTCATAGAATGGTTTGTGTTGGAAGGGGCCTTAAAGATCATCCAGTTCCAGCCCCTCTGCCATGGGCAGCGATGCCACCCACTAAATCAGGTTGCTTAGAGCCCCATCCAAATGGGGGTGAACCCCATCCAAAGTGGCTCATTGGATCCAACTTAGGCCCTAATTGCTTTGATTACCTGGCTCAGGATTAACTTGACTCTCCCTTCCTCTTCTTCTGCAATGAGGACCTGGAAATCCAGGTCTCCCTGTCATATTTTGCATAACCACTGCCCAAACGTGGTGCACACCAGTACAGAAGTCAGCTGAAAATCAGAACCTGAGGCAGCCACTCATCATCCAACTGAGATGGAAGGGATCCACAAGGATCATTGAGTCCAAATCCTGACCCTGCTGAGGACAGCCCAAGAGTCACACCATGTGCCTGAAGCATTGTCCAAATGCTCACTGAACTCTGCCAGGCTTGGTGCTGTGAGCACTTCCCTGGGGAGCTGTTCCAGTGCCCAGCCACTCTCTGGGGGCAGAACCTTCTCCTAATATCCAACCTAAACCTCCCTGGACACAGCTTTCAGGCCATTCCCTTGGGTCCTGTCCCTGGTGACCAGAGAAAAGAGATCTGTCTCTGCCCTTCCTTTTCCCCTTGTGAGGAATTTGTAACTGCAATGAGATCTGTCCTATCTTCTCCAGGCTGAACAGATCAAGCGACCTCAGTCACTGTTTGTACGGATTCCCTTCAGGGTCCTTCACCATCTTTGCAGCCCTCCTTTGGACACTCTCTAATGGTTTTATATCCTTATATGCTTAAGTACATGAAATCAATATTATTATGTAACAATAGGTATTTAACACTGTGAGAAAGCTGTCATCAGGGATGGTTCCAGTGAAAAAAAAAACACAACAAACAGCTCTCCCCTGGCAATATTCACACAACTTTATTGCACAGCATAGATGCATGAACACATACTGACACAGAGAGGTCAGAATGAGCCTGTATCCATCTTAACCAGCCCCACAGCTTCAGGACATTGACACCTGCACTATCTGAAGAGACAAAACAGTGCATACAATTCAGGACTCCTATGTTGCTATGCTGGTAACTCTCATCTACCTCTGAAACTGCTGCAGATACAGATTCACACTACCTCACATTTGTTTCCTGTTTTTAAAGCTGAGTCTAAATCCATAATTACCAGTTGATGCACAGTCATGAGTCATGCAAACAAAAGCCACCAGTAATTCTGGGCTCTTCAGTTTCTGAAACCCAACCTGAAATATGCTGACCAACCTACAACATCTCTGCTTGCCTCTGCAAAGCGCTGCTAATTGGAGGACACAGGGGCTTGGCCATATTTTTTGTCAGAATTCCACCCAGAAAAAGAAGATGCAGTCAATAATGTATGGATGCATGGCAGCCATGAGTTTTAGACTTCAATGATCAATATGGTTTCCTAAAATCAGTAATTATTTAAAACAAATGTTGCCTGTAATGTTTACAGGGCCTGGAGCATTCAGGGCAGGTACTTTCTTATGGTCACAGGAGATTCTAAGTGCAGTACTAAGGTGAGAAAAGGAAAAAACAAATCAAAGCAACCCCCAAAACTACACCCCCAAAGTGAAATACACTGTCATTTCAACCAAAAACTAAAATATTGATATAAAAAAATCAGAATTCATTACCTTGTTTATTTCGCCTTTAGAAAAGGGAATTGTTTCACAGTCAGCAAAACAGACATTTAATTAGGCTTTTCAATTCACATACAATTGAATAAAATACATGGAAAAAATGCATGTTTGGATGAATACAGCTTGCCCCCATAGCCCTTAACAATCTTTCCACGAATCATCTCTCTGAGGGCTGGGGGTCTGAGGGAGCTCTGTGCAGACAGGTCAAGAGGACCTGTGTGTTCTTGAAGAGTCGTAAACAACACAAAAATCTAGTGTGTGTAATTAAGTTAAAGGATACAGACTCATTAAATCATTTCAGCAAAACGATGAGAAGTTGCCAGCAATCGGATTGCTCAGGATGCTGTAAAAGGAATTGCTCTGGATGCAAATTTGACTTAAGGAATATAATGCTTTGTGCATCTTCCTTAAGAATCTTGCCAAGGCAAAATGAGAAGAAAACAGTGTGTTGAGGCTTCCAGTCTGAGTCTCAATTACTGCAACCGTAGTAAAATAATCATATGAAAACGTCAGGAAAAAGCATCCTGCAAATGCAGGCATGGACGTGGCTGCATTGTGCTGTACACAATAAAAGGAGGGTACTTGTGTGCATTCAGCATTCAAAACACAAAAAACCCAATACGATTTATTTCAGCCAAAAACCAGCTGTAAGATGTAAAGGCATGAGGGATGAATGAGAGAGGAAGCCACCGGGAGGCACTATTGCCACTCAGCAAGTGCAGGATCAAAGCCTCTCCTGCTGCTGCTGCAGGTCCTCGGCCAGCAGCGAAGCAGCCTCGTGTGCAGGTCAACATAGCAACAGCATCACTGTGCAGAAAATGTATTTATTTAGAGGTTGGTGCATTTTTACCTGCCTTGAATAGTGCTAAAAGTGCTTGCAGTAAAAGTGATACATGAGTTTTGCTAGTTACCAGAGACTGAAGTTGTTGTGGTTTTTTTGTTTGTTTGTTTGTTTTGTTGTATACACACATCACCTAACTTCATCCTGAATGAAAAAGAGGGCTATAATGAACAAACCAAAATCTGAAGGGATTATAAAGGAACTTCTTTGTAAATTAGAAATCTAGGCATGTCCGCAGAATGAAAACTTACCTTTCAAAACTGCAAATTGCAATGCAAAAATGGAAAATGAGAGCAATGATAATACTACTCTCCTTGCAGTTGAAAAAAAGCCTTTTATTTTGCATTTCATTAATTTTATACTGTATCAGACACTTTGATTTTAATCTCAGAATAAAAAACAAAGCTGTGTGCAGTACAGATGAAAAATCAGAAACCACAGAAGCCTGAGACATCCTGCTCTTATACTGCCTCTCATCAGAATAAAAGTCCGCAAAATCCAAGTACCTTTTTCTTCTAGGTACAATTAAGTAAAACCTTATTTTTCATGTAATAAACCATTCCTTGGAAATTTGAAAAATGTTGTACATTCTGCATTCAAATATTTTGAAGGAAGTTAATAAAAATATTTGACTCACTTATGTAGTATCACAGTCAGAGAAGGGTTTACTTAGTATTCTTGTCTTATGCATTTATTGTATTTTTAGAAGTTGCCAAAATCTGGAAAAATACAGCATTATTCAGGATTTTTGTCATTTTATAATGAAAATAGCATATGAAAAAATGCCATTTAAAATACTGCTTTATGATCTCTATTGATTAATAAGTACAAAAGTTAATTCCTGAAGCAGATCATGCATATAACATTTTCCTTTTCTGCTGTTATCCACAATATTTCACATGCAAGGTATTTTCCCATTTTCACCTCAAGGCAGAAACACACCTTTAATTATTGGTAAATGTGATATCAGCTCCCTTGACTGCCCAACAGCAATTAACCCAGAAAGATCTGCTGATAGCATGGAGTATAGAAATACTTACAATGCAAAGAACCCAAAGTGAACAATTTTAAGGCACATTATATTTTGAATTATTTAATTCACCACACAAAACTCATTCAGAGAAACACAATGTACATCTCAATTGAAACTCTTCCTTAGTGGAGAGATTTAATATTAAGGTGAATGGGGTAGGTTAATCCATGGGAATATCAGATCTTGTCTGGCAAATCTGCCTGTGCCAAGAGCATGTGCTCAGGCAGCTGGAAACATCTGGCTTAAATTTGCTTCTACTGAAAGCTAGGCAAATGTAAATCAGCTCCAGGTTTGATTGCTGTGCTCCTGTGAGAGTGTGTCACCTGATTTGGTGGTTATGAGCAAAAACCAGAGTCAATGACATGGAATAGTTTTGGGTTTATACCTGGCTCGTGCTCTGCTGTGTGACAAAGCAGCAGAGCTAGCCCAGGTCAGATGACGATGGGCACCAGAGGAAGGTGGTTTGCTCTGTGGGCTGCTAACTGAAAGCTAATTGCTGCTCTGTCATAGTTTACCTTTGGATGATTTTTTTCTGTGCTTTGGATCTTCATCTCCAAAAGATTAATTCTCTAGTTATCACAGTATTGTACGGATAATTCAATTTGTGACTGCCATGCACTTCAACACTGTTGTAATGAGGCTCCTTCAGAGAGGTCTTTAAAGCTACCCTCTACAAAAGCTGGACAAGCAGAGATTACATGCCTCAGGCACAAGATAACCAGCAGCTTCAAGAAGAGCAAAATTATCTGCTTATTTGAGGTATTTATTTAGTTCTTATTGCTGGACAAAGGAAACAAAGAGTTCTACTCCAAATTTAGTTCTACTCCAGAGAGAGAAAAAAAAATGCTGAGTTCAACAATTTATTCACTGAAAGAGTGGTCAGGCATTGCAACAGGCTGCCCAGAGAAATGGTGGAATCATCATCCCTGGAAGTGTAAAAAAAATGTAGATGTGGCATTTGCAGATATGGTTTGGTGCAGGACTTGGCAGTGGTGGGTTAATCGTTGGACTTGATGATCTCAGAGGTCTTTTCTAACCTTCAGAATTCTGTGAATCTATGATAATATTCTGCCTGGTGCACAATATTCTACCTTTATTAAAAACACTCCTAGACTTGTTGTTTGTGAGTAGAGAAGGATTTGTGGGGGATGTGATGGTGGGTGCCTGTCTTGGCCACAGAGATCATTAACATAGTTGTGTTTAACATTTTCAGAGCAATGATAAAATGGGACAGGGGAGTTGTTACCCTGATTTCAGGAGAGAAAACTTTAAGCTATTCAGGAGCTATCAGCAGACTACCCTGGGAATCTGCTTTTGAGGACTTGGAAGTCCTCAAGTGCTGATCAGTCTTGAAAAAAACCTTTTGGAAGCACAGGAGCAGGCAATTCCACTGCATTCTCAGCCAAGCAAGTTGGAAAGAAATCCAGCTTGGCTGAACAGGGAACTCCTTGTGGGGCTCAGGAGCAAAAATAAACTGTATGATCTCAGAAGTGAGGTCAGGCTTTTCAGGAAGAATAGAGAGTTTTGGATACTGTCCATCACAGAATCTTCTGGACAAATTGTCCAGCTGTAGAAAAATCAGGTGCACAGTGCACTGGGTGAAGAACCGGCTGAAGGACAGAGCTCAACGGGTTGTCACCAGTGGTGTTCCTCCAGGTTTGTTTCTAGGATCAGTCCTGTTCAATTTATTTATCAGCAGTCTGGATGCAGGAGTTGGGTGCACCATTAGCAAGTTTGCTGATGATACCAAAATGGAAAGTGTGGTTTGCTTTTTTGAGAGACAAAAGGCCTTCTGGAGGGATCTAGACAGATTGGAGAATTGGATTATGATTAACAGGATGACATTTAAAAGCTGAAATGGTGGAATCTGCACCTAGTTTGGAGGTTTGCCTGGCACAAGTGTAAATGGGGGGAGCAGTGGCTGGAGATCAGCCCTGCAGATGGATCAGCTCACCAGGAGCCAGCAGTGAGAGCCCTGGCACACCTGAGAGTAAACCCCATCCTGGGGTGCACTAAACACAGCATGAGTAGCCAGGAGAAATGAGGATTATCCTGCTGTGCTCAGCGTTGGAGTCCTGAGAGTGGGGCTGGGACCCACCAGGTGAGGATGTGAAGGTTCATGACCTTATCGAGAGTGAAACAAAGCTGGTGACAGGGCTGGAAGTCACGTCCTGTGAGGAGCAGCTGAGATGGCTCTGGACTTGTCTGGTTTGGAGAAGAGCAGGCTGAGGGGAAACCTCATTGCTCCCTAAGAGCTTCCTGAGGAGGGGAGAGGGAGGTGCTGAGCTCTTCTCCCTGGAATCCAGTGACATTGGATGTCCAAGGACACATTGGAATGGTTCAA
This sequence comes from Acanthiza pusilla, assembly GCA_036630365.1. NCBI lineage: Eukaryota > Metazoa > Chordata > Aves > Passeriformes > Acanthizidae > Acanthiza > Acanthiza pusilla. The sequence goes on from JAXCHO010000034.1 coordinate 91,716,494, forward strand.
AACCTTTCCTTGGAGGTTTAGACTGGGCATTAGGAAGGATTTCTTTATTTATTGAGAGGTGGTCAAACAATGGAACAGGTTTCCTACAGATGTAGTAGATGCTTCAGGCCTGTCCATGTTTAATAGGCATTTGGGCAATGCCCTTAACAGTATGCTTTAAATTTTGCTCATCCCTCAAGTGGTCAGGCAGTTGGACTGATGGTCTTGTATGTCCCATCCAACTGAAATGGTCTGCTTTGTTTAGTTCTAGTCTGGTGATTCACAGTCAATAATTAAAAATCAGCTCTGCCCCTACACTGCTCATTGTGCTGAGTCCCCCAGAGTCGGCTCAGGCACCTGTGATGACCTGTGTGTCTGTTATCAGCCTGGTGCTAATGAGAGTTAACAATATTACAAAGTCCATTTTAAAAGCTGCCATTTCCAACTTTGATGCCAGATATAACCTGCAGGGAGGAAATAGCTTCATTTGTTTTATTAAGCAATTTAATTGTTCACTTAGCCTAAGCTTTCTGGGCCTACAGGCAACCTGAACAGGTTTCTCGAACCAGTTGCACCCAGGTACATATCAGAGAGCATTTAGCAGATTATATTTCCAATGTTGTTATTACAAATTAAGCCATCCAGGGTAGCTACTTCCAGAAAAATCTGAAATTTGACCAAATTAAACTCACCTACCTTCATTACTTGGAAGATTAATTTGTACAGGACTGAGGATTCTTTGTTCTTTTTCTTTTTCCCTAAAGGATAATATTTTTTCTACAAGTTGGTGAGAGTGGAAAGCTATAAACAACTGCTGATGGGTTGTGAACTGAATAGAATAGTCATCATAATTAATAACTTGGTAATATTCTGTACAATGTCATGACCTGGAAGAAACTTTCATCTATAATTAATTATAGTCCTCATTTTGGATTGGCTTTTTCTTTTTTTTTTTTAGAAAAAGGAATAACACTATTTGCGCTTATCTATTTAACTGCTAACATGAATCTAATTTCTTTCACAGTGAAATTCTGGGTTTGATTCGCAACAATGAAAACTCAGATGCATAAGCCCCAAAAATTACCTTAAAACTAACTAAAGCTCTTCTTGCTTTTACCAAAGTACAGAAATAGATTTTTTTCATATAAAAATAAGTTAAGAAAATATGCACTTACTTACTCTTATTGTCTGGAAATTGCTGTCCATTTTTTCCATTTCAATAATGTAGTAGCTGTTAGAGCTAAAAGATAGGTTTGGAGGACATTTGTTTTAAAATTTACTCTCCGGAGAGTTACTGGATTTATATGCTTTTATATGGGAAAGGGCAAAACAAAAACAATGTTGAAAACTAGGTTATATAAATAGAGCATGCACCTAGTTATGTACTATAAATCATGCAGATGAGTATTTTTAACTGGGGGAAGGAGACACAAGAACAATGAAGAAATATAGCTGTTCCTAAACCCTAAGGTGATGATATTCTGTTGTTCTGGAGACACCAGAAATGCTCATAGACATTGAACTTGGTTCTCAAAGAGAACTGATAAATGAGGGAAGGCATCCCAAGGGGTTCCTTTAGGTTCCCTTAGTTTAACAAAACCAAAAGTACTCTTCAGTACAATGCTTTTTCCTCACATCTATCCTCAAATAAAATGAATTATGCACACAGATTATTTATTTCAGTTTGGATGCTTTGGAATTTCTGTTGTAATAAACAGGGCTCTGAGGACTTCTCTGTAAATGCTTTTCTTGTTTATTTATGTAATTTTTATCAATGCAAACACTTATCTCAACCCCAACATCTTATCTCACCCCCCAAAAACCCCCACAAACCCAAACATTATTAAGTTGGAGATGCTGAGATATGTTTAAGTTGCTGCATCTCTGCATCTTTCCATCTGCAGAACAAATGGAAAAGGAAAATTTACATTCCTGTAGGATCGATTACGAGATTTTTTCATATTCATTATATACTTAGAAAATGGATTCTTTGGCTGTTTAAGTTAATTTTATAACTAAATTAGCTGCAGGATTTAGGAATAGTCATGCACAATTAAAAAGAAAAGTGCATATAAAAAAAACAACCTGAGGATATTTTTTATGGTAACTCCATTCTTTACACAAATATGGCTTTTTTTTTTTTCCCAAACAGATGTAATTCTGCCTTCTTTCCCTCAGAGCCCAAAGCAGGAGCTCTGTCAGGATCCAGAAAATATGTAGAGCAATGCCTAACACTCAGACACCCAGTCTGGAAGATGTCTTCTGAGAACAGTCGGGACACATACTTAAAAGGACAAATGCTGCCAAAATACACTTGTAGCATTTTTCTTTATAGAAACTGAGTTGCAGCAGTATCTGTCATTATATTAGCCCAGTAGCTGCAATATTTACCCAAAAACTGTTGAGAACTAACTTGTATGCTTTGGGAAGATTTTCCTCTCTTGGAAAGCTGCTCTAGACAGCAATTCACTTTTCCGCATCCATTCTCCTATTGCCATATGAATCTTTCCCCCTTTTCAACACAGGCAAACACTTTGAATGCACTCACAGGCTACTATGTTTTGCATTCAATAGACATTGGATTTAAACATGAAATAATCTGGAGGGCAACTTGAGACTCCAGGACTCCACACTTAATTCAAGGCATTAAGCACTGGTGTCAAAGGATTTCTGATTAAGTGTTAAACCCAGCAGGTTATTTTGCACAAAGGCATCACAATGCTTTTAGCACAAGATCTTTTTTTTCCATTTTTCAGATTGGACATCATCTCTCATAACTGGTTTTGAGTCTGGACTCTGAGAAGGTTGTTTAGGATCTCCTTCACAGAACTCTCTGTGGAGCCTAAATTGCAGAGAGGATACAAAAAATGGACTTCTCCCATGCTCAGAGTTTTCCACTAGAAACTGCTGAGGTAGTAGCAGTGCCCTAGTGAATCTGTCTGTCTCCTCAAAGGAAGTATTTCTTCCCAGAGCATTGCAGAGAAAGCATATGGTAGGCTCTGGCTTCCATTTCTTGGGACCAGCCACCTAAAAAAATAACCATTGCAAAAAAAATCACTGCAGTCCTTTATCCATCTGTCTTTAGAGTGCTGGTGTGAGACAATTTCGCTCCAAGTTGTTCGTACTGAAGGAGCCCTACTTATCTGAAGTACTGCCATAGAAAATAGCTGAGTGGAGAAGCTCCTCTTGGAGGATATCTTTGCTCACTGAAGAAGATGATAGTCCTCCACAGACTCACACAATCTTGAGAAAGCAGGGAGATGCAGAAGGCTCATTTCAGCTAAGGTTTTTGTGGCTCTCTGTTCCCATTATAAATTTGCTCATTAGAGTCCATCGTAAGAGGCCTTCACGCATGTCTGAAGTTAAACACCTGCACAAGGTTTTGCACAACAATCTTAGCTATTATCAGTTATGTTGGTACTTATGTTTATCTGCTCTCATCCTAGTTTGTTCTTATGAGGTTACCAAAGAGCTGTAATGTCATTAAATACCATCTAGACATGAAAAGCTTGGTGAAGAACTTCAATTCCTAAGGAAAAAATGATATGGTAAGCCACAGAGGAGCAAGTACTTACATTTTTAAAAGCATTTTTGAAATCACTAGCCTTACACAGTAGACTTAATCTGTGAAAACAAATCAGCTTATGATAGATTTCTTTGGGGTTAACATCAAGGAAACATCATGTTGCCATTGGATACAACTCTGCCATTTAGTGTGGACTAAATATTGTCTGAAGTCAATATATTTGTGTCCTTAACCAAGATGAGAAATCCCAATCATTCCAATAATCTTTGTCTGTAAAAAGAGATGGCATTTCTCAGGGACTTTCCATAAGCTGGAAAGAAATTCTCCATGGATGGGAAAGGGCTCAGTTCAGGTGTGTAAGCACAAGTATCTAGTGCTACTAAATGTTAAGGTGTATATATATACCTATACATATAGATAGATATCTCTCTATATATATATGCATACACACACACCTTAGGGAATATATATAAATTATACATATTCACACATACAGCTGGAGGCCAGGTGTGCTATTCCAGGCTTGTCATGTCACATTAGACACATGTTTGGTCCCTGCCTCCCTCCCAAGTGAATATTCTATCACCTTTATGCTGAAAGAGAGCTCAGTCCTTGGTGTGCACTCAGTGCTGAATCACAGCCTCACTGCCCACCTTTACTGATGGCCAGGAATTGAAACAAAGAAGCCAGAACTACACTCATGGATGTCAACAATTCTAACTCACCCTCTATTCTCCCTCCTTCACCTCTACAAGTTGAGTTAAGAACTTAGCTAGAAGAAATTATTTTTCATACATGAAATTTCAGCTATATATTTTTATTTCTCAGACACAGTTCAAGCACAACCAAGTTTAGAAATGAGTGTTTTGATTTAAACATCCATTAGTAGGTTCAGATTGACAGCAAAAAGAATTCACTGTGAATTTCCAAAAAAAGTCACATAGTTCTGGTGACCCCGTTATAAAAATGTAAGAGATCACTGTTTCACAAAGTAAATAGCAAATCTCATTTTCCAATAAATTCTTCTCTGTCTGGATTCGAGGCACTAAAAATGTTCTCCAGTGGTAGAGCAACACCTGCCTGCAGGGGAGCATTGCAGGAAACTGACTTCTACAGTGTACTAAAACTACAACCTACAGATAACAGAGGGGTATAAACAAAAGCTGTGTCGCCCCATTGAATATTGAAATAACGTAATAAAACTGAGGATTCCAACTACTACTACTACCAAAAAACCTCCCTCACCAACCCCTCCCCCCACCCCCGATAAAAGCCACTTATCTTAACAGAGTTCAACAGACGATTTATTCCATGTTGTTCTCAGACCCCACCATGAAGGAAATCATGAAACCCGATTCAAATGGTGCCACATTATGTTCATAAAAAATATGTCTTCTTTGCAGAAAGAAATCAAAACATGGGTTCTAAACCCATCAGATTATCCAGAGCAAATGGAGCACAAACATGGAAGGTTATGGACCCTGGTTGCACTCTCTTGCTCACATCAGCCTGTCTTTACTTGTAAGATACAGTTTTACCAAACACTACCAACTCTTCATCCCCTTTTCCCCATGGTGTTAATAAGGTTTAATTAGCACAGTAACCATTTGCAGTAGAACTAGATTTCTAGTGGGTTTTTTTTACAAAGCAGTTATTTTTCAACGCCTGTCAAGACCCATTTTCTTCTTGAACCTTTGTCAGGGAATGGATTTTAAGACCCAATTGAATCAGTCAATACAACTGATACTGTAGAGTTGTTCTCAGTTTAGGGTTTTCAGGCATTTGCAAACAAAGACAAAAGATTAAGTTTTTATAGGGTCCCTGTCTTGTCTCAGCTTAGTCTACTGTTGCATCTGTACAATGTCGTATATTACAACTAATTTCTTCATAACAAAATTTAAAAGAGCAACAAAATTTTCTAACAATTTCCTAAATTGTTAGAATTTTCTAAATTCTAAATTTTCTAAAAATTTCCTCAGCCCATGAAGTGTTAAATGACATGCAGCACAGGAAATATCAAGGGATATATTGTGAGCTTTCCTGGATGGGGGAGCTCTAAAAATTTTAAAACACACAAAGGATTCTTTTAATATGAGAGAACATGATTTTTCACATTTTTAATGCATGTTAATTTTTATGTGTTTCAAAATTACTTATATCGGAGTCAATGCCCATTTTGGTGGGTTGGTTCTAAGACTCTGGAGGATCAGAAATGGATTCAGAATTCCAGGGCTGCTTTTTTCTCAGTTTGGATAAAGAAACACATTACAAATAACAATAGCTGTGTGAGAGACCTTAGGGTTTTGTGGTTTTTAAGGGTGGACGTTGATGGCTTTTTTTAAACCAGGTTAGAAATTATTCCAGTAAAGACTCCTGCCGTGTCAGCAGATCTGGATAAAAGCAATCAGTACAAAATGATGTATGGGTTTCTTTTCTTTAATAAAAAACCCATATCAAACCAAACAAAGCCCCAAACGAAAACAGAAATTGAGAACTCAATGTAAATGAGGAAAAGCTAGCTGCTGCCACGAGTGAGTGGTTTAGGTTGCTTAAAGAATCACCAGCAAGGGATCAGCAAAAGCAGGTTTGATACAAATTTGCAAAAACATGACAAAGTTTGATGGCAAAGTTCACTCTACTACTTGCTGTATAAAAGCACACAAAGAAAAAAATATCTGGAAGTAACCACCAATGATTTTTGCTGAGACCATGGACACAAAAGGGTAAGGAGGGAAAAGGGTAAGAGATGCAAAGGAGTAACAGAAATCCTTCTGTTGTTTCCCAAGGTGCAGAGTGGACCCCCTTGCCAAACTTAACCTCAGACTGGATCAGCAGTTTAGGTTTAAAGCATTTAGCAGCACTTAATCATAATAACACCACAGAAAATATTTTTTCTATATAGTGAGAGGTACTATAGTGGGGGGTTAATTTAGGCTTTTATATTTTGTTTGATATAGGAAAGGGTAACTGGGCACTTTGTAGAGACTTAGGCTTAAAAAATTTCACATAATTATTCACATTCTTCAGGTTGGGTGAATATTACCAAACAAGAGGCAGGATATATAAGATCACCCTGCACAACCTGAACAAGTGGGATAAACTTTACATATGTTGTTTTACAGCTTCAGGGCAGAAGCTCAGGTCCTGCAGGGAGTGAGCTCTCTCTCTCTCCTGGTGCACTTGCAGCCGACAATGCGTTACATCAAAGGGGGTGGCCGAAGGTACAAGGGAAGGCCATTATGGGGGCAATTGCATCTAATTTTTGGCAAGACAGTTCAGCAGATATTACTGTTCCCTGGACTCTTTCCTTGGGCAAACTCTTGGATTAGATGACCTTGTGGGGTCCGTTCCACTCTCCTTTTTTTTCGGTTCTGTATCATGCTGCTCACTGTAAGACTGTGCTGCCTGTGCTGTCAAGAAAAAAAATTCATGTTGATATATTTCCTGCATGTAGAGGACAACAGCATCTGGCAAAGCAATCTTTTATGAAGTTGCACTTGACCACTAACCTGTTGTGTTCAGGAAATTTGAATATTCTTCCATATTGAAAAAACAGCAAGACTTCAACACTGCTGTAGATAAATACCATAAATCTTGAAATGAAAGCATATGTTTCTTTCACACATTCCCACTTTTATGCTTTAATTTGTCCCAGCCTACCTGAAGTGTTTTTACTGAAATTAGATCTGTTAGTAGTATAAAATTATAGCTGTTCTATTTATGTGATATAAAAAAAAGAAATAGAAATGTATCTAGTTATACTTAGGGTTGGATATTTTTAGTATTGTTCCCTAATCTTGCTGTAGAAATCTAATGTAATATAGAACGTAAGAGTTCACATGATTATACTTATAGCTATAATATAAGCAATCAGGAATTTAAAAACAAACAACAAACAATAATGGATATTAAAAATCTAATTATTTGTTTCATTTAGAACATTGTATTTGTTTTATAATACAGCCAAGAATATTGCACATTTGTGTAACACATTCAGTTTATTGAAAAACAAATCCAAGATGAGATAATTTTAACTGCATATTGTATCATGGGAACAGAAGATCTGTGGCAAAACACCAGGGGAAAAAAATCACAGTAATGAATGAAAAAATCAGTAGCTAAGAAACTTACAGCAAGGGACCAATTTATTTTTTAGGATTTTTATGCTAATTTTTGGGACTTGCTGGAGCAGCAAAGTAGAGATTTTAGGATGAAGGCATCAATTACTAAATACTAATGTTATAAAGATATCATTAACTTCTCAAGATAATTTAAAATACCCATACATACCCTAGTTTTCAAGTGCTGCACTTTTACTTGAACTCTGTAAGAGGTAAAACTCTTCAAAAGTCAATAAAACTTAAGTTTCCTTAAGAAAACAGAAGTAATTTCCTTGGGAAATATTATGTTCTAATCCACCACTAATTTGAAAAAAAGATAATAAACTATCTAGAGGCCCTTAAATAAGAACTAGAATTGAGATATTAGACAACTGATGCATTATTTTTAAGGAAGTGTGTGCTTGGATACATTTAAAGCCTTACTAAGCACTTCTTACCTGAGCTTACATTTCTGGCTGTTCATTGCCAAAACAAGGCAGTGCATGAATGAAATTCAAACTATTGATTGTTAGTGACTTATTTTGACAAAAATATATTTCTCAATTTAAGTCACATAATAAGTCAGAATCCCAAATTATTAAGGAAAATGACTGGTTGGGGAAGGGACACTACATCTAATGAAAATATTCTAGTAGGAGAGCAAAGAGATATTTTTGCCTTAACATTTCACTTTATACATTGATCTATAGTGAAATAGTCCTGCTATAATGAAACAGTCCTGCTTCTTACTTTCCCTCATTTTGCCAAAACTTAATAAATGGAAGTGCTGTGATTCTTGTGAATGTATGGTCAGGACTGTTTTCTTTCCAATTGACTTCTAAATTAAACATCTGAAATCATGCCATTTTCACCCATTGAATTCTCAGGCATACTCTATAGAAAAAGGTGTTTGGGGGTTTTGTTGTTTTTCTGGTTGGTTGGTTGGTTTGGTTTGGTTTGGTTTTCCCAATGATGTCTCTTTCCTTTCTCACAGCCACATTTCCTTTAACATGCCCCAAAGCAACAGCTCTCCCAACTCTTCCTGCAGTGCCAACTCTTCTTGGGATGTCCTATGCAGGGCCGGGAGTTGGACTCAATGATCCTTTTGGGTCCCTTCCAGCTCTGAATATTCTGCAATTCTATGATTGTGTCTATTTACTGTCTAAAGCTAAAGAGCTGCTAAACTTAAAGACACAACACAGAATTTGCTTACTACAAAAATTTAAAGTAAATTTAAGTAAGTAAACATTTTATTTCAAAACACAGGACCAAAACACAGTGATTAGAGGTTCCAATAGAAATTAACGTAAACTTATATGACAGATTTAAAGAACAGATTTCTTGTGAGATAAAATTCATAAATATAGAATGTGACAAAACTCTGCCTTGCTATCTGAGTTTTTTTCATTATTATTAAGAATTATCAATATATACACAGCTGAAGTATAAACAATTGTTCTGCATATATCATCTAAGTGGCTTTGTGATATTAAAAAAAAAAAAAAGCAATGAGATACACATGCAGCAGTCACATCAACATTGCGGAGGTGGTATTGATGGCTGGGTTGAAAGCATTGGGCCTTAGGAAACAGACCTACTTTGTGTTGTAAGTGCAAATGACATTATTTGGAGCTGGACATAAAATCACAACAGTCTTTTCAGCAACTGCTTGTGAGCTGAGCAAACTTCTGATGGCAAAGGTTGATGATTCTCTTTCTGCTTCTTAAATGTCTGCATCACAAAAGATATCAAAAACAGGATGCTGAGAATATTTTGTGCTGCTTGATCCTTTCACTGCAGCCTGGCAGAGTGGGAGCATGTACAAAATCCATGTTTCACAGACTGATTTCCATGTATGCTTCGAGCAGGAGCTGAGTCTTGATATTACATGGTGAGTTCCTCTTTCACCTGTTGCCTTGTACAAAGTACAGAAGGAGAATGGTTCCATTCCCAAAAGGAAAATAACTTAAAATGCTTTATGCCTTTTTTGTTTTTCCCCCCCCATCAGTTCCTTAGGGCCTCTCCTACAGCTGCTGTTTTGCTTCATAATCTCACTTCAGGTATGGAGACGCTTGAAGGTCACTCAAGAGGAACATTACTATTGTATGCACTTTGGTCTCAACACAGTCTGTGAAGTTTTCATGAGCTATGTTCTGGCTCACCCTCCAGCATTTTAAATAAGATTTTTTTATTCCAAGAGAAAAATGGACATTTTACTACTATTCCTCCTCCTTCTTAAGAGAAGCCTAAGAAATGCTTTTTATAAGACTGCTTTATTATTACTGTGTAGAGTTAAAGTTTAAAAGCAAATGCAATAAACCACCATCACCAAATGGCCTCTATTATATAATAACTTTAGTTTACTCTGACTCTCTGAGGATCTGAGCAGTCTGAACAATGTTATTTTCTGATATATTATGAGAAGAAAAGAAACTATGGTTTTCATGCAGAATAATGAAAGAAATGGGCCATGGGTAAATCAGAAATGAAATACTGCAGAAAATAGCTGTATATAGAAGATATTAATGTAGCAGATTTATTTCAGGGTTGGAGTGGATAATATTCTTCACCTTGGTTCCACTAGGTAACAAGGAAAAAGGCACTGATATTTTTAAAGCTCAAGTATCCAGTAAACTCATACAAGCAGAGAGGAAAACACAGACTGCAATTTTGAATTGAGTTCTGTTTCTTTTTCAAGAAAACATCACCATACAAAGATAAATGTTGTGAGACACATCATGGTCTTACTAAGACAACTGATAACTTATGGCTGATGAAGCCTTGGTAGTTAGGAAAGACAGTCTGTGAAAGACAAGCTTTTAATGGATTGAATGTAAGAGAAAAAAAATAGCAACAAACAATTTCACCCTGTAAAAAGCTGTCCTAAGAACAAAAGAGAATATTCATTAGCACACAACACAATGTGCTAAAAGATGTGAAAGCTGGAAGAGGACAGGTGTAACAAAGATAAGGGTATACTAGATTTGGCATCACCCACGTTCAGAGCAATAAAAGAGGTATGTGGGAGGAGCAGATGCATCAAGGTTTGTAATACACATTGATTGTCCCAACACTAGAGAAAACAGTCACAAAGTGCACAAGGCAAACCACTTTTGTAAGCATACTAGGCAGGAATATTGGAAATTAAAGAGCATACAATTTTGCAAAAGCTCCTAGAAGAGGAATTTAGCAATAGTACAACATTCCTTTATAGCTAGAGTATAAGATCAAGAAAGGAGTACTAAAATAGTATTTATATTCAAATACAATACAAGAGAAACAGAATATCCAGGAAAAGGGTTTTTTTTTGCCATGATAATGCTATCTCTTGCGTCATTAGAACTATAGGAAGTGAGTATTAGCAAGTATATAACAGAAAAGGAAAAAATCTAGATTTTTAACAAAAACTTGTACAAAGCCAATAATGGGCTGTAAAATCATTGCACCTTATTCAAAACAAAATTAGAAACGACCCTTTTAATATGAAAAAATGCTTCAGAGCAGAGAATACAAAGTTCATCAAGATGCCTACAGGCACATCATATGATCAAGGCACACGTGTGTGCAGCTCCAGGACTATGCGCACTGCTACAACTACCATTAGCAAAATGTCTAGAGGAAAGAGAAAAACCCTTCAGATCACGGCATACATCAATATAATGACGAAAGTGGTGAGCTCACTGCAATATATTGCCTTAATTACTGCACTAGAAATTGGAGAGACTGTTCTGATACTGTGTGTTAGCCTTTAAGACCTAGACAGAAAATAAAGTGGAATAAAGGACAAAAATTTACCTGCTACAGATTATGTAATCATTTTGCTCAACAGGTCTCATACATTCTATATACTGTGTTCTACCTTAACTTGGCTGGTTAGCTTGATTAGGTCCAAAAAGAACCTAAAGTTTGAACTACGAGGCAAGAGGTATAAAAAAGGAAGCTGTGCATTTTTAGAGAAAAGCGTTTGAAAGCAATTCATGATGGATGTCTTGATATGACAGTATACTCTATCTATTTTTCATATTTTAAAACACATGCAAGTTAAAAAAAAAAAAAGAAAGAAAAAGCCACAAGAGTATTGGAGAAAGGAGTGCAATGGTAGTTTCGTCATGCCTAATAGAAACTGTCAAGTAACACACTGTAATATTAAGGAAGCCAGAACCTACTGAGCAACCTGCTAGTCAGAACTGTGGTGAGTCACATCAATCACTAGATGTGGTATTTGTGACAAACTATTTCCCCAAACAGACTCTGCTTCTACAGGTCTTCAGCTGTGTGCATTTTAATGAGTCGAAGTCTCAAACAAATAATGATTCTGTAACAGTCTGTTGTGGTCTGAGATTTAAATCAGGAATCCAGGAGTTAATCAGAGGCAAGAACTACATCAGAGGCATGCAAAGTCTACCACAGAATTGCAAATGACCCCAGCAGAACGACAGCCTGTGAATGCAATGCCTTCTGTACCTGGAGTGAGGGTGTTGTGTCAACAGGCTCCCCTTGATCCCAGCCACAAGGCTGATTTTGTCTAAAATACTGTCCACTCAGTTTGGTTTTTCTCCTGTGACAAGGGTTCCATCTGTTCAGTGATCACACCCAGCTGCCACTGACTGTGGTGCGCTCGTATCCCACAAAGGCAACCCTACCTTGGGCTGCACCCAAAGCAGTGTGGGCAGCAGCGAGGGAGGTGACTCTGCTCTGCTCTCAGGAGACCCCACCTGCAGTGCTGCCTCCAGCTCTGGGCTCCTCAGGACAGGAAAGATATGGATGTATTGGAGCAGGTCCAGAGGAGGCCACAAAGGATGGTCAGATGTCTGGAACACCTTCCCTGTGAGGACAGGCTGAGTGAGTCGGGACAGTTCAGCTGGCAGAAGAAAAGGCTCTAGGAACCCTTACAGCAGCATTTTGGTACTTAAAGGGGGCTTATAAGAAAGAACAAACATTTTATCAGGACCTGTTGTGAGAGGACAAGATGTAATGGTTTTTAAATAAAAGAGAGTCGACTCAGACTAGATGTAAAGAAGAAATTCTTTACAATGAAAGTGGTGAACCACTAGACCAGGTTGCCCAGAGAGGTGGTAGATGTCCCATCCTGAAACATTCAATGTCAGTTTTGATGGGGCTCTGAGCAACCTGATCTAGTTGAAGATGTCCCTGCTCATTGTGGGAACAGAGTTGGACTGGATGACCTTTAAAGGTCACTTCCAACACAAACTATTCAATGATTCCATGGAAATGACAAATATTTAGCTGCACTTACAATATTTTGACCAAAGACTTAATGGTGAAATTACTGCTTGCTATGTTGATCCAACAAATAAAGAAAATGTAAGTTCATTAATTTGTACAGAATCCATATTCCAGAGAGAGGACACAGCTCAATTTCTGCCTCTTTATACATGGTCCCCTCATGTCCTGCTGGTACAGGAAAGTGAATCTCACTCCTGAGAGTGAAGATACCAACACATCCTAATGCTTCTAGTACATATGAGTGTTAATTTTGGCATTTACAACTTTAGCTTATAGATAGGCAGGTACACTGTCAGGTCAGATAACTGGGGCTTTAAAAAGAGCAGAGGATATTTGCCTGACATGGTTCCTGACTGATGTCCACCTACCAAACTAACTTCCTGAGACTACCACATGCATTGAACAGCAAAGCAGATGTGTACTGTTAGAGAGCAAACACATTCAAGCAATGAGTATTAAAAGTTTGGACTCACGGCTTTTCAATATTCCTGAATCCTACAGCTAATACTGGGCAGCTCCTTGAGCAAGCTGCTTTTCAAGCTTTGTATAGATTTCAGCAGTAAGAAAGCAATCAATCCTTGAGAGGATGGTGTTTCCTGCCTTTCCTGGACAGTAAAAATGATGCTCAGCAGGCTTTTCCCAGCTAACCACATCCTGGGCTGCTTTCTAGGGCCCAAGGCTCGTAATTTCCCATCCTTTCTTTCCTCCTCTTTTTTTATTGCATCCCAGTGAATTTCATTGGAGAAAACAATATCCTGTACTTGTTATGTGCAGGTTTGAGTTTGAACAATAGGGTACAATGTGGATAATTTTATAATTCCTATATTATTACAGACCTGGAGAGAACCAAGTCTTCAGACTTCCAGTAAGTCTTTCTCTGTTGAAAGCCAGAGGGAATTGGTATAATTTGGGAAGAAATACTGTGGTTTCTTGAAACACCAAATGTTTATTTAATCAGTTACCAGAGAGAATATGACTCTTTCCAAGAAAGGTAGATTGTGTTTTACACAATTTGTTATAACATAGCTACCTTTCTATCTGAGGTCCTGAATGCTTTAGTGGGACTTTAAACACATTTAGGCTTTACTGGCAAATATAGTGATTGTTTTGCTCCAGGTCATTCAATGAAGATTACACTCCTACATATTGTTCTGTGTCAGAGTTGTGTGCCTGCCTGCTTCACAACAGATGGCTGCATTTCAGTACTTTTATATAGAAGATGTATATGGAAGGTTGAAAAAAACATTCGTTTTAATTCAACTTCTTCCAGCTGCTTGTATGCTTTAGTTGTATCCATCAAGCTTGATGTCATGCAAGACAATTTTTTAAATAGAATTCTGCAAATTTGTTTCTGCTCATTCTAGATCAAGATTTATTTGGAATGGTTGTACAGGGAGTGTAAATCGAGTATCTTTCATGTTGCAACATACCAGACGTTGTTTCATGGGGTATTACAATCTGTGAAATACAACCAGGCATAAGACATCTTAAAATATAGTCTTTTGGTTTTCAGGGTGAAAGAGCACTTGCAGTTCTGAGAAGGGAACCTCAACCTCTTCTTCCAAGCTTTGAGTGACCATTTCTCATGCTGCTTTACCTTTTCAGAGCTTTTTTTCCTTCCTGTATTGCAAGGATATGAGTAAGATACATTGCAGATTTTTTTTTTTGTGTGTGTGTGTGTGCGCGTGTGTGTGTGTGTGAAATAGAAAAACTAAATGTGTGGTTATTCAATTCAGAGATATAAGAATATTTTCAGCGGCCTTTTAAGTCTAGATCATCAAAGTTTCTTATCGGCTTTTCCGGTAAACGTTGATTTAGAATGCTACTTTAACATTATGGGTTTGGCTTCAGTGATTTAGTAATTTTCCTCTGCTTTGCCCTTGTGCTCTGTGACAGGGAAGAGCTGGTCTGGCTTCCTCCGGGCTTTTGTCACCCAAGATTCATTGATGAGACACCTAAGGACTAATAAGGAAGCGATGGAAAGCCTCAAAGCTAAAGATCAGCGTGAATCATGACCTAGTATAATAAACGTACCCACTGAAAAAATATGAAAACAGGCTTGAGCAAGGTCTTTTAAACTTTGCTCCTCTTTCCTGTTTTAGATAGGGGTGAATCCCAAGCTCACTTACAGCCGCACATCAGGGCAACTCATCAGAAATGAGATTTTCTGGCTGATATTTATCAAGTGGTTTGTATTACTAGAGGCGCAAATACAGAACGCTGGACAGAGAATACCGCTGTTTGGGGGACGGAAAAAAAATTGTCCTTTCAACACATTTGCCTTTCTCCGCAACATCTGACAGGGACGGAGCGGACGGCGTCCTGGATCCCCGACCCCTCTCGCAGAACCTATGGCCCCGGGGAACGACCCCAAAGAGGGCTCGTGTGTTGGAGGGGTCACTGTGGGGTCTGAGGGGCTCCATGATTCTCGCGGGCTCAGGGGCACCCCTGGTACAGCTCCGCTCCCGCTCAGCCCCACTCACCTCGCGGTACGGAGCCGCTCTGAGACCGCTCCCTCAGCACGGCCCCTCACTAACCGCGGGGAGGCGGGGCCATCAGCAGCCACCAATGAGAAGCTGCGGCTCGCCTCTGACTGACAGGCTACGCCGTCCAATAGGAGCCTTTACTTGGGCAAGGGGGCGACAGTTGGGGGGCTCTGCTGTCCCCGCCCATTGGACGGGCCTGGGGCGGGGCACAGTTTGTGGGTGGGGCTTATGGCCGGTGGGGGGCGTGGTCTAGGCGCGGTATATAAACCTGGCGCGGCTCGTTTCCCTTGCTCAGTCGGCGCAGCGCCGCCGCTGCTGTTGTGCGTGGTGCGGTTTTGTGCGGCGCGACCGCCGCCGTCTTTCGATCCGTGTTTTATTGTGTACGGGTCTCCCGTCCTGCCTGGGTCAGCGGCTCCCGAGGCGCGTCCTTCCCCTCTTTTCCCTCCTCGTGCGCCTCCGCAGAGTGATTTCTACGCGCCCCTCGCCCGCTGAGGGGGGGCGTCCCCCCGGCCCGCGCCCCTTTTCTCCCCGCTGCTGGCCGGGGGCTTGCGGCGCTTCCTTCTGGATGCGTCCCCGCAGCCCCGGGCGGGAGGCGGCCAGGGGGAAGCGCTGCCTCCGAGGATTTACCGCCGCCTGGGACTCGGACCCGCTCCTTCCCCGCGGGCGCACCCGGCGCCCCGGCTCCGCTGCCGCTCCGGGCGGCCGCCGCCGCTGCCATGGACGAGAAGTACCTGCCCGAGCTGATGGCGGAGAAGGACTCGCTGGACCCGTCCTTCACCCACGCCTTGCGGCTGGTCAACCAAGGTGAGGGGCGGCGGGGCCGAGCGGGGTCGCCTCGTCCCGCGGTGGGGACGGGCCGGAGTGAGCGGCGGCCGCTGAGGATGCTCAGCGGGAGGTTCACTCCTCGCTTTGTATCGCTTGGAGGGGTTTTTTGTGCTCAGGCTCCCGGTGAGGTTCTCGGTGGGGGGTTCACCCTCCCGTTGCACCGCTTGGTGGGGTTTTTTGTGTCCAGGCTGTCGGTGTTTACCGGCTCCCGGCGCCTTCCCCTGCCGGGCAGCATCGCCCCGGGCAGCCGCGCACGCTGGAGACCTCCCCGTATTCCCCTCTTCCATCGGTGTTTTCTCTGCCATCGCTCACTGCTCGAGTTATAGATTATTACGAGTTTGGCTGTGTAGGACAGCTGGGTCTGCTGTGCTCTGCTCTGGCTGCGCGTCAATTAAAACCCCAAAAGGTTTTCTTCTTATACCCCATTTCTGAACAATGAGCAGCTGATTGTTTACATGTGTGTGAGCCTTCTTAAGAATGAACCTACTACCGATGTCCTTTCCTGGGAACTTCGGGGTCTGCAGCTAAATTATTAAGCGACCAACAATTCATTTTAGTAAACCTTTAGAAAACCACAAAGCATATTTTGTTTTCCAATTATGTAACTCTAGATAATAAATTGCTCCCACCCCTTCTGCATCTGTCACGTCAGATTTGCTTTAAAGTGCTAGCTTTTTGTTTCAGTGATGCAATACTGACTAGAAGAGTCATTCTGTGTGAATTACAATAAGGTTTAATGTGCATTTGGAGATACTGTGTAATTGGCATGTGACTTTCAAGTACACCTCTCGAGAGACAAATGCTTTATCCAGTGCTTGGGATGCTCAAGTGAAGTAAGTTATGAACTGATCCTCTAATATAACATAGTGGTAACCAGAATGATTTTGGTTTCAGTTGCAGTGATTATGAAGCTGTGGTTGGTGTACTTTATATCCTATAACAGGAACAGGCTTAAATTGATGTGGGTTCTTTTAATGCATTGTAGGTTTTGATGTGTAGTAGATGCAAACAACTGTCTTGAATCAGAATCACTATTGTCTAAAATACTCTGGAGTTTGGGGTGGTTGTCACAGTTTCAGCTGTGGAAGGAATATGCCAAGTGAGTTGTAGCTGCATGGCCATGGGTGGGTTGGTATTTTGCATATTTTTCCTAACTTTGAATCCATAAAAATGCCACTGTTGATAGTAGGAAAAGGAGAACTGTGTTGTTAAAGAGTTATTTGTTGCTTCTCCTGTAAATAAAAAGCCTTGTTAAAATTTAACTTATTAGCTGTGAATTATTGAAGTTCTTCCCCAGGTAGTTAAGGGTCTTTTTCCATGTGTAAATTATTCCAGGGAGTTACAGGAGTATGTGAATTACTTATTTTGTAAACAGTGTTAAAGGAAGTATATTTGACTTTTTGACTTTTATCAAAATAGTGACTTTCGGAGTTTATTATACTTTTTGATGTTCTCATTGAAATGAGAAATTAGAAGATTGAAACTTTTGCCTTTCTTCATGCGTATATTCAGCTCCAAAAAAATTATATTGTCTGTGAAAAAATGGAGATGTATGTAATCCAACCTCTATAATCTAGTAGGTCTCTTGATTTTGTGTTTACTTTGAAAGTGAAGTCTTGGATTATATCTGAACTGTTTCACATGTTAGAGAGGGGGAAAAGAAAGGCTGAGGGTGACTATCAAGTGGTTAACTGTAGTTTAAAATGGAAATTTGTATAATATCTATGTAAAATAGATAATCTGGTTGCAGAATCACCAAAGAGCCAAATAAAATGAAGTGACTGTATAATACAGGTGGGAAATATGACTTCAGAAGGGTATGTTTTACAAACCCATCCTGCCATGACACTAACTTATCAGGGACTGTTTTTTTCTCAATTGTAATAATTCTGTGCACTTAAATGAATGACATTAGTGGAAATGTATATGTAATGGTTCTGGCTTGGATTTTGTCTGCCAGGTCCACTGAGTATTTTCTGTTAGTTCATGTGCAGGAAAATGAAATGGCTTGTCTAGTTTTTTTAACTGGGTTTGTTTAGCTTTTAAGTTTAGAATGAAACAGGTTTCCAAGTTTGGCTTCTTTTGGGTATCTGTGAGAATGTCTTAGCAAAGGTTTTAAGTGCTTTAAATAACCAGCTTAATTATGTAATAGCATTAAATAGTATTAAATTTGCTATCTGTATTTACTTAAACTGAAATACTGTACATCAGTCAGCTTTCTTCAGAAACTCAAGATTGATCTCTAAGAATTGTATGGACGAAGTAGATGAGATCTTCTGAGATGCTGAAGCAATTCAGATGTGTTTCCTGTGTAGACAGAAGAGTCAAATTGCTAACAAATTTCCAGTCATGTTGAAATTTGGTTTCTAGGGAAAATCCTGGGTCTAGGCTTCTGAAATCTGGTAATTACAGTTTTCAAGTGGAAGTGGACAAATTTGCATATTATGCTTCTAATTACACATTATAATTTGTGTACACACAAATTAAGTAATTTTAAATTAAAAATGGGGAGCTTGACTTGCTTCAAGTTCCCAGGTAACATTTCAGTTAAAAAAGAACAATGTGGAAATAACTAAGATGCTGTAAGAATACCTTCGTGGGCAGTATTATTAATCTGTCTTTCTGAATTAAGATATGACAGAAATTTCTCTGCCTTGAAACCTTCTTTTGAAAGCACTAAAATAAAATATCAGTATCCTTCAGAGTTGCTGCATAGTACATATTGGTGGTGATTTTTCTTGTCGAGAACTCTGCTCAAGGATTTGATGCCCTGTCTCCTTGGCACACAAATATAATACCTATTGCTTAAATTGTGCTTTAAACAGTCATTGAAACATTTAGCTGCTTAAATTTTAAAACAGTGGGAGTCTTTTCCAGGTGACTAGACTTTATCCCTTGCTCTAATTAAGGAGATTTATTTGTATACTTGAGCATTAAGCCATCCTAAAAATGGGACTTTTGCTTGTAAACCATTAAACATGTTATATATTGGAAGAAGACTTATTTGCATGTGTAGTAAGATGACCATGCTAATAGGATGAATTTGCAGCTGGTAACAGACAGTGAGAACTGGAACATGTTGTCCAGTTATTAGCTTATAGTAAGTCCTGTAAATGAAGAACCTTGGGAAGGATGAGGTTCTATGAAGAAACAAGAGCTTAGTACATTTGTATTTTAATTTTTCCTATTTGCAGCTCTTACATGCTCATCTTTATACAAAATCTGAAAAATATTTGTGTTTCTGGAAGTGCTGCTAGTTCTGTAATCAAGCCTTATTTCGAAGGCTGACTGCGCAGTTGTGGCTGTATATAAATGTTGGTAAATGTGCAAATGTAGTGTTGATTGTCATAACTTGGTTCATGAGTGATGCTCTAAAAATGCTGAAAGATCTGTGAGAGAAGTTACTTTACCTTCTTTCACATGTATTTATAGTAGTGATTCAAGACGGGTAGTTTGCGAATGTTGAATGAAGTATGTGAAACTGCAGATGGAAGAAGCTAACTGTAAATAAAACATGTTGATATCAGACACATTTTGTAACAGGGGAGATGTGAAAATGTGTGCTTGGCAGTTGTTTGGTTTGTGTAAAATTAAATGTGTAGATAATGAAAGTTAGGGCTGCTGAAATCCTTATGCCAGAAGGTAATGAGTCCTGGTGCCATTGCTGAAAGACAGCTCTCAGTGTGCAGGTGCAGACTGGACCTCTGGAATTCTTCCTTACAAGCTCATTTTAGCTGCTTTGCGATTTGAGGTAATGTCTGAAGTTGGCAAGGCTTCCTTTGAAATGCCAGTGAGATGATGTACAGGAATACCAAGCCTTCCTATCAGTAGATGGCTGTATGTGCTAACTGTGTGTTGAATGGCTTCCCTGAGCCACATGTCTGGTAGTGATCAGCAGGGGCTTGCTGCTTCTAGCATCAAATTTTGGTTGGGAGTTCAATAACCAGAGCAGTGCCTCTCTAACTATCAGGGAGAATGGAGTGTGAGGAAGTGTACTCACTTTCTTTGTGGAGAATATTAGTAGTCTATTTTTTTTTTTCCAGCGGGTAAGGGATGGCTTTGTAAAAATGTTTGAAGTAGGAGCTTTATAATAAATTAAGATTCTATATATAAATGATTTTTGTTGTGGCTTAAGCTCAGCTTGGTTGGTAGGTACTGTGCAACAACTCGTTCCCTTTCCCCTGGTAGAATGTGGGGAGAGTTGGGAAAAAGTTATAACTTGTGGGTTTAATGATTGAAATAAAGTAAACTATAATAATTGTACTGAAAAGGAAAAAGAGCAATAAAACCCAAGAGAAACAAATGATGCATAATCCAGTTGTTCCCCATCTGCTGACTGATGCCCATGCTGTCCCTGAGCAGCAATCAGTGGCTCTGACTCAACTCCCCCCAGTTTATATACCAGGCATGCATCCTGTGGTGTGGAATATTCCTTTGTCCAGTTCAGGTCACCTCTCCTGGCCTTGCTCCCTCTGGGCTGCTTGTGCACCTGCTCCCCGGCAGAGCGTGAGACACTGCAAAGTCCTTGATTTAGAGTAAGCACAGCTTAGCAACAACCAAAACATCAGTGTGTTACCAACTCTCATACTGAATCTGAAGCGTAGCACTGTAGCAGGCACTAGGAAAAAAATGAGCTCTATCCCAGCCAAAACCAGGACAACTTCCAGTCAATCTGTCTAGGTGTGCAAGAGTTTTGGGGTTTTTCTTTAATCAAAAATAGGGTTGATTGTGTAGGGACGTACATATGTTGTAACGTAAGTAATCAGTTTGCTACTGAAGCATCCACTTTCCTGTTTGGACAAGTTTCATGTCATGGCACAGCACACATGGTGCTGCTCATTCCCTGTCCCTAATGGTGCTAAATGTACTCCACTGTCCTTTTTCTCATTGTAGTATCAATCACAGGAACTATACTTGTTTCAAGTGTCCTACTCTTTGAGGATTTCAAAGCACTTCATGAAGGTCATAGGTGTTTTGAAAATGAGGTATAGCTGTAGAAAGCTGATGGGGTTCTAAAACTATTCAGAGCGTCGTATTAAATATAGTAAATTTTGTGCTCTTCAGATTTTTTTCAGACGGCAGGTCACTTTTAGTTGTCGTTCTTAGAGGTTAACTAGAAAGAAACTCTTCTGGTTTTAGTGTGATTACTAGAAGACAGCAGTCCAAGAAAAATGTGTTGGTGGAATTGGATATTTTCCAGGCCAAATGTTATGAGAAATTTAAGTGACAGTAATGGGAAGGCATATGATGTAATGGCTGCACCATCAAACCAGGGAAGGCTAACTTGGGTTCTGTTTTCTTAAAGTAGCATGAAAAGTGGTAAGTCTTGGAGGGGAGAAGGGATATTTGAAAATCAGTTCCTTATCTCAGCTATCTGTATTTGGTGAAACTTAAGAAGTTCACATTTTTGTCATGGTTGCTCTTTGCTTTTACTGCGATGATTGGGACAGTCACAGGGCTTACTAAAAATTAGATTTCAGTCTTGCTCTCTTAAAAGGTAGGGAAGTGATTTATCAGATATTCCAGTCATGTTAACAGGGCTTCTGTGAAATGCAGCTGAAGATAATCGTACTTTCTTCAGCCCTGGGCTCGTCTGCTCTGAAGCCTCACTGAGCCTAGAGCCACTCACCACGATCACAGTCTAAAGCTGACTCCTAATTCACTTGCACACTCACTTTGGCAGTCAATGAGAGAGATCGAATTTAAAGGTTTCAAATGCAGGCTGACATGGTTTGTCACTTTCAATCCTTTTTGACACCAGCCATGCAAATTAAAACTGTAACCTTCTGAGTACTTATTTACTGGAGGAATCAGAAAGAAGGTCACAGCACTGTTCTTCTGGCCTGTGGCTTGTTTGACTTCACTTGCATGTACTTAAAATTTATGTATGTCACCTTTCTGCCCTCTGACTTTATTACCCTCTCTGACTTCAAGAATAATTAAGAAGCTAAAGAATTTAGGATGTGCTTTTGTGTGAAAGAATCGGGTATCAAAGTTCAGAGTTGAGAAGCTTCTGTCAAGTATTCAGTGTGGTACTGCATGACTTTTTAATTAGTATTTAGCAGGGTTCAGTAAAAAGCATGTTTAAATAGATTAACTGGTAACTGACACACCTAATATTTTATGGTGAATTAACTGACTGTTCTTAGCTGAGCTCTGCAGGAATCTTGCAAGCTTAATGTTTACATTATTAATACTGTTTTTCAAATAGAAAATGATGAAGAAGGCTTTTATATTGGGTGTGTGGAATATCTTGATAAAGTGGGGTTGTCTACCCCTGAATACTGGGAAGGCAAGTCTTGCCCATGCCATGGGAGCTGTTTGGTAGCAGTGGTGGTAGTTCTGAGAATTACTTTTAGAGCCATATATTTCCAGCTGAGTGTGATTTTTTTTCAAGTATAACACTGGCAAGAAAATTAATATCTTTATGGCCTTAAGCTAAGGTCATAAGGGCATATGGACTCAGGAATTTAATTTTCTTGTGACATTCTAGATACTGAAGTCCGTATGTCTTAATCTTTGAGGAAATCATGGAAAAAATACGCTTTGCAAGCTTGAGAAGGTCTGTAGGGATCTTGCTGGTCTGATTTGTGTGTGAAAGTGATCTTTGACTCGTGGTTTGAGTGCCTGACTGCCTTCAGTGGTGAATAAAGGTGCTAAGAGGCCCTTTAAACTGATGGTGAAATATCTGGCGAAGAAGTACAGATGAAAAAATGCACAATACTTTAGCAATGGATGATTAACTCTTAAACCAAACATAAGGACTGGTAGATTTTGCATGTCATGACACCTTTGATTCAAGATGAGGTGCATTTATGGACATTTGATCCCTGCTAAATTGTTAAGCTCTTGGAACTGGCAATGGCTTGGGCTGCACAGTAGCTGTAGGTTGGCTGTTTACGACAAGGAGCAAATTAAGGCGCAGTAACTGGAGAGGTAGCATGAAGAAGCATTGCTAGACTGACTGATGTTTTTTTGTTCCTCAACAGCCAAGCAGTGCATGTTTTATTCTTTGTGTGTTTATCCTATCTTAAAATTTTCCTTTGCTTCAACTTACCTTTGTCATATTTATCACTTACTGTTCTTTTATGTTGTGTTGTTGTTTTTCAGCATTTTGCCTTATTGTCAAGGTAAACTTATTAAGAAACTAGGAAGTTAAATGGATTTCCTTCCTTTCTGTTATCCATCTCCAGTTGCTATTTGCTGGATGCCTTTCATTTCTTATTTTGATGTGTTTATCAGACTTTTGGCTTCAGGTAGCAGCTCAACTTCAACAAAGTTGCAAGGCAGCAAAAAAATGTCAGTTTAATTCTTGTAGATGGTAAATCTTTCACTTTTTTGGCTTGGATAGGTGTTCTTTTACAGATCTTTATTTTCTAGGAAGAAGTTGTTGACAAAGTAATTGGAAACCTAAAAGATTAGAAATCATTTCAGTAAACCCATTGTACTTGATCCAACAGAAAATTTGTTATAACAACTGCTGCTGTGCTGATCTTGGTATAATATAGTGACAGTGAAAGCCTGAAGTTGCAAATCCTTTGAGGATTTACTGATTTTCTTTGACTTTAATAATCCATCAGGATTGTTCAAAAGGAATAGTTTGAGGAAGAGGCATTTATGTGGACAGGACAAAGAATAGAGGAAAACGTCTTGAGTAGTGTGTGCAGTTTCAGACACAACAATATAAATCACAGTGTAAGAAAGACATAAAACTGTTAGAGGGTGTCCAAAGGAGGACTATGAAGATGAAGGCTCTGGAGGAGAAGCCATATGAGATGTGGCTGGGCTCACTTGGTCTGTTCAGCCTGGAGAAGAAGAGACTGAGGGGAGAGCTCATTGCAACTGAGGGGAACAGGAGGGGCAGGCATTGGTCTCTCTCTGGTGACCAGTGACAGGACCTGAGGGAAAGGCCTGAATCTGTGTTGAGGAGGTTTAGGTTGGATATTAGGAAAAGGTTCTTGCCCCAGAGGGTGGCTGGGCCCTGGAACATCTCCCCAGGGCAGTGGTCACAGCACCAAGCCTGACACAGCTTGAGAAGCATTTGGACAATGCTTTCAGCTGCATGGTGGGATTCTTGAGCTGGTCTTGTGCAGGGGCAGGAGCTGAACTTCAGTCCTTGTGGGTCCCTTCCAACTCTGGATATTCTATGATTCTATAAATTGAAATTTCTTCTCTCACTGCTGTTGCATTTGTTGAATGATTGGAGAGTAAATGTGTCTGTAGCCTTTTCCTGCCTCATCATTCAGTAACAGTACTCTGGGAAGCACATGCTCTTGAAAGCAAAAGGTTTTAGATATTTTCAGCCATTTTTTCCTACTGCTTTGGGATAAAAATGATTTTCAGATGTAGAAATGGAAGGACTGCTTTTAATGTGGTCATTCTTTCTTTCATGTGTCCTTTCCTGGTTGCTGGTAGTGGGCAAAGGTTTTTGTTACTGGTTCATTTTGATCCATGTCGTAATTAACTAGAGATGGTCCAGTACCAATCCTGATGTGTCCCTGGTCAGCAGCCCAGTTTCTGCTCCCTGCAATCACATCTGCAGTATCTGAGGGTTAAAGTGATTTTTGTTGCCTTTGTTCTGCTAGCAAGCAGAAATGCTGTGCTGCCCTGTGCGCAGACTTCAGTGATACAGCTCCATGGGGTAAAGCAGGGAAGTGAAAAAATCACCCTTTCCTTTTCTACCCATCTCCAGACTAATGCTTAATGATAAATTCCGCTTTTGTGAAAATGGAAGGCACCATGGTCCCTCATGTCTGTTTAGTTGCTTGATTTTTTTGTCATGCTTAACTACCCCATCACCCTTCCTGAGCTTGAAGGAAATCAGATTTTTCCCAGACTTGCCTTCACACACTTGGGGCGTGATGTTCCATTTGTAGAGTCATGGAAGTTCAGAACCCATTTTTACGCTTTAGTAAGTATCCAACTGCTTCACAACCCTTTCCAGCCTACTTTTCTTAGGATCAAGAAGTCTTAATTTTGAGGAAATTTGGTCACAGATCAGTTTTCTTCCTTCCTTAAAGGGGTTCCCCAAAATCTTTGTGGTAGTTGGAGCTTTTTCTCAAAGCAAAAGGGTTTGTTCTTAATGATTGATTGAGTTTCTCTGTTTAAAGCCTGATGTGTCTGGAGGAGCTAAGCTGCAGATAGGCTGCAGTGATACCTTTAGCCCTAGTGAACTCTTGCTCCTTATCTAGAGTTATCCTAGTAATATCCTAGGCTGGATAGTCTGCAAGGTGAAATGGAGCACCTTAGTACTGGATCTCAAACACTGGAAAGGACTATTGTGGTCCAGTTTGTCTTGTGTTACACAGATGGGTCTTAAAGATTCTTTTCACCTGTCATATACCCTTGACCTTTTGTTACACCGTGCATCTATGGTCTGGAAAAATGATTAGGTTTTTTTGGCCTACTGTATAAAAGCATACAACAAAAGATTTATCATGTCTTTAAGGCTTACTGTGTCTGTTCTATAGACTTTTTTTGTTTCTCCAGGTACCTGAGTCTTCACAGAAACCTGTTAATACCATGTGAAACAAATGTTGGGAATGTTAAGCGTTAAGTTTGGCTGGGGTGGAGTTAATTTTTTGTTCCTAGTAGCTGGTATGGGGCTGTGTTTTGGATTTGTGATGAAAACAGTGTTGATAACACAGGGATGTTTTCATTACTGCTGAGCAGAGTTTACACAGAGGCCTTTTCTGCTCCTCCAAGGTTTTTTCTGCTCCTCCCTGCACCAGTGAGGAGGCTGTGGGGGTGATCAAGGAGTTGGGAGGAGACACAGCTGTGGGACAGCTGATCCCAACTGACCCGAGAGATTTTCCAGACCATATGGCATCATGCCCAGTATGGAAAGCTGGGGGGAAGAAGGATGAGAGGAAGTTTGGAGCGATGGTGTTTGTCTTCCCAAGTCACCATTATGTGTGATGGAGCCCTGCTTTCCTGGGAATGGCTAAGCACCTGCCTGGCCGTGGGAAGTGGTGACTGAATTCCTTGTTTTCCTTTGCTTATGTGCATGGATTTTGCTTCACTTACTATTAAACTTAATCTCAACCCACAAAGTTTCTTAATTTTACCCCTGCAATTCTCTCCTCCATCCTCCTTGGGCAGATGGGAGCACCTATGTGGGGCTCAGCTGCCAACTGGGGTTAAGCCATGGCAGAGAATTAATGACCTCTGAAGACTTTTTCCATCCTTATTTCTTATATGAATTTGGGGATCGCGGGCGATTATGAAGGATTACTATGGGCACTCTTTGGAAAGAGCAGAAGCCTTCCACAGTGGGTTTTCCTACAAGATACTGGGAGCATTTTACATGTAGTGATGCAGAAACCCTGATGATGCAGCTTATGCAGGAAGGATTTTGAATGTATCTGTGTCAGGCAACTCTATTAGCGGTAGGGCACTAGTTATCGGAGAAGGCATTAAGCCTGTTTCATTTTCCGGGGAGCTGTTTCGGGAATTATTTCTTTCGGGAATTATTTCAGGAGCGGTGCCGCCCGCACAGCCCCGCCTGCAGCGCCGCACGGTGCCAGGAGGGGGCGACAGCGGCCGCGCCCTGCGGGGCTCCGGGCATGGCGTGTGTGTCCCCGGGAGAGGCGGGATGGGGATCGGGGCGGGTTTGAGCGGGTGTGAGCCCCCGGGAGAGGCGGGATGGGGATCGGGGCGGGTTTGAGCGGGTGTGAGCCCCCGGGAGAGGCGGGATGGGGATCGGGGCGGGTTTGAGCGGGTGTGAGCCCCCGGGAGAGGCGGGATGGGGATCGGGGCGGGTTTGAGCGGGTGTGAGCCCCCGGGAGAGGCGGGATGGGGATCGGGGCGGGTTTGAGCGGGTGTGAGCCCCCGGGAGAGGCGGGATGGGGATCGGGGCGGGTTTGAGCGGGTGTGAGCCCCCGGGAGAGGCGGGATGGGGATCGGGGCGGGTTTGAGCGGGTGTGAGCCCCCGGGAGAGGCGGGATGGGGATCGGAGCGGGTGTGAGCCCCTGGGAGAGCCGGATTTGGGATCGGGGCTGTAGGAGCGGGGGTGAGCCCCCCGGGAGAGCAGGGATTGGGCTGGGGTGGGCGTCCCCGGGAGAGTCGGGATTGGGATCGGGATGTAGGAGCGGGTGTGAGCCCCGGGGAGAGCCGAGATTGGGATGGGTTGTGAACCCCCGGGAGAGCCTGGATCGGGGCTGTGGGGGCGGCTGTGAGCCCCCGGGAGAGCCAGGCTTGGGATCGGGG
Organism: Acanthiza pusilla; assembly: GCA_036630365.1. NCBI lineage: Eukaryota > Metazoa > Chordata > Aves > Passeriformes > Acanthizidae > Acanthiza > Acanthiza pusilla. The sequence continues at coordinate 91,743,865 of JAXCHO010000034.1, forward strand.
CTGTAGGAGCTGGGTGCCGGTCCCCCCGGGGAGCCGGGACCGGGAGTGGGTGTGAGCGCCCGGGAGAACCGGGATCGGGGCTGTAGGAACGAGTGTAAGCCCGTCGGGATCGTGGCGGGGGAAGCGGGTGTCAGCCCGTCGGGACAGCGGGTGTCCGGTGCCATCGGTGTTCGCCTCTCACAGCAGCTCTCGCAGCCAGATGTGTTCTGTCTGTTCTGCATCTCGAGGCGCAGGTGTGTCCCTGTCCTGCTGTGACCCCACAGCTCAGCCCCCGCAGCCTGTCGCTCCCACCCCTGCGGGAGGATGGGGAGGGGAATCGGAAAGGTAAAAACTACAAAACAGTGGGTTAAGATAGGACACTTTGATAAGCAAGGTAAAAGCTGTGCACATGGTTGAACGGAAACAAGGAATCCATTCAACACTTCACATGAGCAGGCAGGTGTTCAGCCATCTCCAGGAAGGCAGGATTCTAGTGGGGAGACAAAAGCCTCCGCTTCGAACATCCTCCCCTTCTTCCCCCTCACTCCAAATGTCCAGCTCTTCCTTCTACCCTTTGGTTATATATTGAGGATGACACCTTATCTTATGCAGAGCTGGTTTTAAATTAAAGGAGGAGGGACTTAGATTCGATATTAGGAAGAAATTCTTCCCTGTGAAGGTGCTGAGACACTGGCACAGGTTGCCCAGAGCAGCTGTGGAAGCCCCATCCCTTGGAGTGTTCGAGGTCAGGTTGGATGGAGTGTGGAGCAACCTGGTCTAGGGGAAGGTGGGGGGATGGAAGTGGATGATCTTTAAAGTCACTTCCACCCCCAAACCCTTCTATGACCTGAAGCAGCTTTGGCGTATGGTGTTTTCTTTATGTGTGCTTGAACTAGTATGACTGCTGTCAGTCCAATTTGATAAGTGTTGAATGAAATTTTAAAACAAACCTTCGCAGACTTTTAAAAGAAGTCAAGCTCTTATAATATTCTTTTATTATCAGCTGATTAAATAGAGAGTACAGGGAAATTACCATAATGTTATTTATAAATGATTGTTTATAGATACACATATATAGTTTGCAGACCTGAGATAATAGGCCTTGTTTGGAACCCTAAGTAATAGTTCATGTAGTTCAATATAAGGTTAATTAAAAATGCTGATGTGTATTTCATTACCACAGCAGTGGGCTGTGGGATCGGTTCTATAAAAAACTCTAGGCAAATTATCTTTTAGATTAATGCCCTGACAGTGGAAAATGGATGTGATTTGCTTTCTTAACTGGTAGATCATAGTTTCACTAGACTTCAGTGGTGTGCTGAGCATTGTGCTAACACAATGTATTTTCTGCCTCTGAGTAGATTGTAGCTCCTGAAGGCACCAATCCTTTATTCCTGTTCATGTGTTCAAAGCAATGACCAAAGCTTCCAGTGAGTGGTTGTCTGGGCTAGAAGGCTGCCTGCTATGATGCCTTGCATGAGGTTGATGCTGAGTATGTATTTAGATACTCTAGGCAATAGCTGAAGTACTCAGCTTCCTGGATAGTCTCCTGCTTGGTCTTTTTTCTGCAGAAAGCAGTGAAATGGGTAGGAAGTTATTCAATCAAAAGTTCTTTCCCACTTGGATAAAGTATAAGGTAAAACTGTAGGCTGAATTCTGTACAACCCTTTCAGAATATTTTCTACCATTGCACTGGCTAGAGCTCAACCCTGTAGCTTGTATTTCAGTAATTATTTTCAGCAGTAACTGTTCATTATTTCTAAGTCTGTGCAAGTGATGCTAATCACATAGGTATGTCTTGTCAGCATGTGAATGAGGTGTTTTTTGGCTCCTCATTTGGAAAATTTCATTGCTGTTATCAAAGCTGAGATTTGAAGCTTTTCTGCAGAGTCATCTGAAAAGAGCTGAGTGCAGGGAATGCAGAAAGCAAACAGAGTTCCTTTATTCAGGTTTGGTACCTGAAACATGGCTGTGCATTACTGTTAGTAATGGATGTCAAGCTATGCTATAATAAAACAAATGTTAGCATTATTTTTCTTTCATTTTATTGATGACTAATTAGCTGTTTGAGCTGCTTCAATTACAGTCAATCAGCTTTTGGTAATAATCCTTTTTCCCCTTACAGTATTTCATCCTCAAGACAGCCATCCTGATATGGGAGAAATTTTTACATGTACCTAATTGAAATCCTAACAGAATAGTGAATGCAATTTCAAGCTAAGCCACAAAATGAAGGAATAAGAGCAGATGGCCCCTTCAGAAAAAGAGATTTAAGAGAATAGATGCTTCTGGCCAGCTACATAGCTAATCTGATGTTTCTTGTCAAGGGGTACTGCCAATAAATAGTATTTACTCATGGGTAAAGTAAAAGCTGTATGAATGTAGTGAAAAAAGCTTTTTTCCATTCCCAGCTCCTTCTGATAATTCACTGTTACGTTCATATTTTTTAAGTTAGTTATAGCAAATAGGGATAGTAACTTACTAAATTAATTGTATCTTGCTTTAGAAGGGGGTACCGCAAAAAGAGCAGTTCTGGGAATAGTTCTAGTTCCATTTATGATCAATAAAGATTCTTGCAGCGTTTCTAGTATTTCCTGGCTCAGCGACACACTGATGATTGAGTCTTTAAACTCACATGTCAGATTTGGTAGAGGGATTTGTGAGTCTGTTTCTCCTGTCGGCATGAGGAAGAGCTTACCTTCCCTGTGGTTAAATGTTCTTTTCCAATTTATTAGTGGACAGTCAGATTTTTCAGGTCAGTGAAGCACCTTTGTTTCTTGGGTGTATGCAAAATAACACATTCCATCCTTTTAGGTGGTTCTTCTGTGTGTAAGTGGACATGTCACTCCTGCACTTGCTCTAAGATCAATGACTTGAGAAGGGGAAGTGAGATCTGAAACTTAGTGACATACGACCCATTTGCTAGGAAGACTTCTTTGTAGGTCCACAAATATCCACTGTGACAAATATACATTGTGGGTTTCTTGTTCTTCCCAAATGCACTTTTTGCTTTGTTTCTCTCTAGTAGCAAGGAGCAATAGAAAAAAATCTACCATATTCCCTGGTTATTGCTGTCTCAGCTCTCTTTCATTCTTTAGGCACTCAGACTCTAAATTTCTTAAGCAGCTGTGTTTTTTAAAATGCTTTGTCCTCTGCCACATTTAGAAGGTAACTTCATTCTGTGCTTTTGGAAAATGGAGCATCAACATTTTCTTTCCCATATAAAAGCAATTTAAGCATCACTGAATCAAGAAGTAATGGCACCTCAGGTAGTTTGCGTTGGCACTTTTCTTATTGTTTCTTGGCAGACAGAAGTGATGAAAGAGCAGAAACTTGAATATATGGGGCTGTGAGTGCAGGTGGGGGACAGGCAGGGCAGGTGTCTGGGTTAGAAGCAGCTTCTGCAGGTTCCCAGCACTACTGTTATAAATATGACCAGTTTTGTTTTTGCTGTCTCACCTTGAATGTAGGTGAACTTTGCTGTCAGTGAATTGTTCCACTGCACTTAAAGGTGTCAGCTGCCTTGTGCCTGTGATACTTTGCAGTAGTTGATTTTCTGTGTATAATTTGTAGCAAAGTACTGAAATCTGCTATTTAAACTATTGAATATAGGAATTACTCCCCTAAACAGGTTCATAACACACACACACACACTCCTCACTGGGAAAAAGTTGTGTTCAGTGAAAGTTGGTCCTTTGAAATTAGCTGGATTAAAACTAAAATAGTAGCATGTCTAAAGTTTGTTCATCACATAACTACATGACATGATGTGGCTGCAGTAAAACTCAGGCATCACATTTTCCAGTTCTATATAAGCATTTGATTTTAAACTGTCTTCAAAACAAATTAGTAAGACAAATGAATTTGCAGTATCTTGACTGCTGAGTAGTTGCACAGAACATGCAGTTACCTTGCTTCTTACAGCTATACCATAACCATGTCTGTTGGAAAGAAACTTGACCTTGGATGTTTAAAAATACTTTTTACTGAAGAAGGATGCTTTTTGTAAACAAATCTACTAACCTGAAATATAACTTACTCAGAAGAAACTGCTTAGTTCTGTTTAAGCCAAACATGAAGATTCTTTAAAGAAAGGTTTTGAGTCAGAGCTATTTCCTATGGCAAGTAAAACCATACCATAAATGCTATTAAAACTGTAGTGTATTTTAGCTTTGTAAGGTGTGTTTAATCAAAAACTTACTGGCTTAAGTTGGTAGTTCAGATATTTATGCAACTATAAAACATGGTCTGTTTCATTTTTTCTTAAATTTGGAAAGATGAGTAATGTTCTATTAGGTGAATGCTAGAAATACTAGTGTAAAGAAAAAAGCTTTCTTTGAGATATTCCATGAAAGTTGGAAGATTACCTTCCTCAGGGAAGGTGCTGCATGGACAGGCACATGGTCCGACAGAGCTGAGGTTTTATTGCAGCTGTAGATGTGACTGCTTTCCTGCAGAATCTGGTCTGTTGAAAGATGGTTGATCCTTTCCTTTTGAGTTGTGGCTGGAATGAGTCCATAAGCTGGGCTTTCAAGTTTTATAACACTTCTAGGGGAGTCTGATCTTGTTCTACAGTTCTAAAGTGATTCAACTAAATTCATGAGAGTAAGTTTAATAGCATAGTATTTGGAAAAAAATTGAATGTGGTAGCAATATGCATTAATTCTGCGTAATATGTGTATTCATACACAGAAAATAATTTGGATTCACCTGCTGTTGAGCATGTGGAAGAGATTGTAATTGTTATCCCTCTTCTAGTTAATTTTCAGCTTGGATGCTGGAAGTTTTTAACATCCAATTTATGGTGAAGCTCATACATAAAATTACCACACAAATTTCTTTAAGCTGAACTTTCCCATAGGACAGTGGATGTTCAAGCTGCCTTTGTGTGTTTTTCCTGCCAAGATGCATTACTGCAGCCGAGGACTGTAATGGGTGACAAATAATAAAAGTACTGCCTACAGTAATTTTGTCAAAAGTAGTGCTTTGCCTGTTTTATCTGCTGGCGGTGGGAGTGATGGCTTCCTGAAGGAATCACAAAATGGTTTGGGTTGGAAGGGACCTTAAAGGTCATCTAGTTCCCAGGGACACCTTCCACAGGACCAGCTAGCTCAAAGCCCAAGCAACCTGGTTTTGAGATTAGAGGATTAGGGTTGTGTTAACCAAATCCAGGGTGATGTACTGGAATTAGTCCTTTTTCTTTTACATGTGCCAACTTATATCCATAGGTTTGCTTCCTACAGCTGTGGATCAGAATGCACAGATGCTTTTAGGTATTTGGGTTGTTACCTTTCTCATAAGTATTCTGAAAGCATTTTTCAAATTCATGATGCTTTGGGGATTTTTTTCATTTTCAGATTATAACCCGTGTTGTGTCACATGACATCCTCCTATGGTTTTGTGTTCTTTCTATACAAGATTACTTTTTCAGAGTTAACTTGCACATCGGTAGTATGTGCGTTAAGAAGCAGAGTTACAGACATGGAAGTCTCAGTTGTCTGAGAATTTTACATCAAAGGACCAGGAAACTTGTGTTAAAATCAGCAAGATGAGAAAATTATGAGAAAAGATGAGAAGGTTGAAACAAGAGATTATGAATGAACCTTATTACAGTGTATACTGTGTGCAATGGTTCATCTTTTAGAGGCTCTAAGCAGTGATTGCATTCACTTTCCTAGCTCATTTGATCAGTGCAATGCCACAAAACATCTTCTATGTTTTTATCAATTCTTTAGTAAGACTGAGGTTATACTTCTGGTAGAGGTTATATTGGATCAGTGGGTATGAGTTTAAGTCATAGCAGTGTCTGAGACTAACTCTGAATTTCACTGAATTACGTATAAGAACTTAGAAACGTTATAGATACTTGCAGTAGCTTCATCTCTCTTCCTTTCCCTAACTCTGTGTGAAATATGGACATTGACAAGTTTTTATTGGACAGAACATGCATTTTGGACAATGTGGAGCTGTGGGAAGCAGTGGGAAGAGCTGTGTGTATTTTCAGTCATGCAGAGTAGGGTAAGGGTGGTACCATGGAGAGGGAAAGCAGTGGATTGCTGTACCCTGGTTGTCCATACCTGTTTCTCTGGACTGTTTGAGCATTCCTGTGATGAATGAATAACATTAATTTCTAGCATGCTTTCAGGTAACAGATCATGGCTTTCTACGCTCCAGTATTTAATGAGAAATCTTGGGCTGGAGGAAGAATTTCTTAGAACTTGTATTTTTTAAAAGTACCAGAGATGGAACAAATCTTCCCTTCAAAAAATAATTTCAAAACTCTTCAGCAAAACAGCAGAAATCAAGCAGCTTGTTGAAACTCACATGAGTGCTGAGAGGAAGGATCACCACTTCCAAAGTGCTGGCAGTGCTGTTCTGGTGCAGCCCAGGTGCTGATGGCCTTTGCAAGTACACCTTCCTGGCTGGTGTTCAGCTTTTTTGAGCTTCGGGTCCTTTTCTGCAAAGCAGCTTTCTGTCTGTTTGCTCTCCAGGCTGTTCACTTGCATGGGGTTGTTCAGGACTTTGCACCTCTCATTGAACTTCATGGTACTGTGTCAGCTTCCACCTCTTTGAGGTCCTTCTGAGTGTCATCACAACCCTCTGGTGTTTGAATTGCTCCAGTTTTCTGTTATGTCTAAACCTGCAGAAACTGCAGTGTGTGCCATCAGCCAGGCCATTGATGAAGGTGTTAAACATCAGTGACCCTCAGAGTACACCACTGATGTGTTGCCCCTGCCTGGCCTGGTGGTGATGCCACTGACAGAACCCTTTGTGCCAGGCAAGTCAGTTTTCAGTCCTCCTCGTGGTCCATGTCTCTATCCTGTGCCTCATGAGTCCATGAGGATGGTGTTTGTCAAAAGCCCCACTACAGATGGGGTGGACACATCAGCTCTTGTCTGATCTCATGTTGTTGATGGCTCTGTTTAGTATGGGGTGCCTTCCCTGTCATAAATTCATGCAAACTGCTCTCATCTTGTTCTTCTATGCTTGGAAATGGTTTTCAAGAGCTGTTTATTACATCACCATCCAAGAGATCAAGATGAGTTTTACCAACCTGTTTGTGCTCCAGATCCTGCTCCCTGCTATTGAAAATAGGATTGATATTTGCTTTGGCTCATTCATCAACGATGCTCCATTACAAAAATAGTGGCCTGTTGATGACATCAGCCAGCTTCCTCAGTATTTGTGGATGTTTCCTGAAACTTCTGCTTTAGTGATGATTTCAAGTAAATTGTGACTTACAGAAGGTGTGAGTTGTGATTTATTGGTATTTATCAGTGGGATATGGCACATTACTGAATTAAGGATTGCCAAAGTGTGAGGCTGTACCCTGGCCTTCTGTTATTGGGATGGAGGGTGCTGGCAAAGCTCTAGTTGCCTAGAAGTGATTTTTAGAGAAGGAGAAGATAACACTACTTTGTCTTGCTGATGGCTACATAAATCTTGCATAATGCTAAGTAAACAGCTGTACACTTATTTGTGTAACTATCAATTATACAAAACACAGGGATGTGTTTTGGTAGCATAGCTATCTTCCAGTATTAAATATGATTTGTTTGAATCTGCTAGCAAATTCTTAGACTGCAGTGTTTGCCAGTGCCTTAAAGTGTGGTCTTTAATAGTGCTCAAGTCTGTCTGTTGCAAAGGTCAACAACTGGGTGTGCTGTGGCTACTGCTTCACCTTGGCAGTAGTTTAAAATGTAGTATTTGCATATTAAGAGCTGCAGCTTGTATCCATTTTTCAGCTGAGATCTGAAAGTTGTCAAAGGAGCCACTGAAAGTTTGTAGTAGTATGCAGTGCTATGTACGTGATAAGGAAGAAAGATTACAGACCTTTCCTGATAACTCATCAGAATGACAAGTGAAATCTTGAGTAAGGGCTACCTGGCTGTGTATGTGCATAAATGAAAAAGGTGGAGCAGCTGCTTGTAAGGACTCTTGACAGAATATTAACTTCATTTTGCCTGAGTCCTGTGCACCAAGTAGTATAAGATGCTCTGTATATTGGATTTTATTTTTAAGTTACAGAACAAATGAGTTGACTTTGTGTGGTTAGTGGATGACTGACCTTGCTAATTTAAAAATATTTGTGCTTGAAGAAAACTGTAAGGAATAGGTAAATCATACAGCTGATTTCAGCATTTTGTTCTAAGTTACCTTCACAATGAGATAAATAATTTTTAGTGGAGTTGGTTGAGTATATGGGACTGAAGTCTATGTCTACATCTTGATTTCTTCATGAGCAAGACTGATTAAACATCTATTAATACCTTATACATGATTTTGACAGTTCCGACTGTGGTACTTCCTACCTTACTGCTAATATTAATCAGTCTAAACAGATTTTAGCAGACTCATTTTGGATGTGAATGTAATAGGTGTTCAATTAGTTTTGAATTGCTTAAATAAAAAAGCCCATTCAAAATATTTGTCATATTGGTGACTGAAATGTATTTTCAGATCAGTGCAGACAGTAGTACTTAGACTGTAAAATAGAACTTATAATGCCTGTGAATGCAATTTAAATAAAGATTGGTTTGAGTCCTTCAACAGGGATATTATTATTAATTTGAGGATTCTGAATGCTGTAGACATCATTCTAGCATGAACCGCTTATTTTATTGTAAATTGAAATTAGGTTCATTGTCAGTTGCCTTTACAAAATTAAGGTGGCATGTGAAAGACAGTTATTCTGAAATCAACTATTGTAATAATGCGCATTAGTTGAAACAAATTACTGTGGTTTTTTTATGCACAATTCACGCTCTTAATGCATTACTTTCATTACTTTCTATGCCAGTTCAGAATTAGGACCTATTATGGATGCAAAACTTCTGATTTTTAAAAAGACTTTTAAAGGATTAAAATGTTGGTTGAGGAGGGTAGTTGAAGTTTCCTGAGGTTCTTAAAGGAATGGGGGTGGGTGCAGTAATAGAGCAGCAGCATTAAAAATTGAAAATTCTGTTGCATTTTTTATTTGTGTTTTAGACCCATTCAGGATGAGTCTAAATGTTGCCATTCCACATCTATTTAGTTTCCTTATTTTAAATTTTTTGAGGCTATTTTTGTTTGCTTGATTACTTCAGTTCTCTAATTTGCCTTTTTTTTTTTTTTTTTAAGAAGATACACTAATTAGTATTTACTTTGGAAATATCTTGGGGGGTGGAAAAAGGATATTTGTCTAAGCATTTATTCATAGCAGAAAACATTTAATTGCTGCACTTGATTGTGTGTTTTTCTGGAGGATTGGGATGCTACATACAGTTGAACTTGGGGAATTCTGCATTTTTTTATGAATGTCTACACAGAGAAACTGCTTTGAAGCAAACTAGACTTTGCTAGACATAAGATACACAAGAATAGGAGGCTAAGGTTGCCTCTTCTGTTTAGTGCAAAAATTGGGAGGGTTGTCCAGCTTCATGCTGATCAGGAGGACAGGGAGTGAGTAGTTGCTCTCTTAGAGGCTGTTGTAAGGAAATCCGTGGGGTTTATTTCAGCAAGCCTTTTGAAATTTATTAAAGCCTTAGTGCGGTGATTCTAGTTCAAGTTCATGCTGTGCAGTACTGTTTTCAGCTCAAAAGATGAGAAATATTTGTTGGAAAGGTACTGATTCAAAGAACTTTTAATCATCCCCTAGTGGGACAGGGAATAAAGCAGTCCAGGGTAAGAGATGTATAATCTGAAGCATAATCAAGATGATTTTCCTACAACAATAATGCAATTAAACTCTTATCAATTTAATAAAAATTAGAACTATAATGGGGTTCACCATTGTGTGTTCCTGCAGTTTGGATTTACAGAACTCATGGAAGGACTGTGGGCATTAGGTCAGCATCTGGCACAGCAGATGAGTTGACTTGGCTTCATTGGTAAAGTTGTAATTTTTTTAAAAGATAGGTATTCTTAAAATGCAGCTGCTGGGATAAATTATGGGTTTTGCCACAGTGAAAATTTTCAAATAAACAGTATGGAATGCTGATACTGCCATATGCTGATATTTTTGTCCATTAAGGAAAAACTAGGTTTTTTTTCCTGAAATTCTGTTGCAACTGACTTGGAGTCCCGCTTTTCCTCTGTGAGTGTCTCTTTCCAAAGATTGAATGTGTTCCCTAAAGGGGGTCTTCATAAAATCTGAGCTTCTAAGTCAAGGTCTGGATTTTGTAGTACCATCATTGTGTTTTTTTTCTGATGTGAAACCAAAAGGAATCATGCTGCCAGAGGAGATGGCCATCCAGCTCAGCGTTCTGTCTCCAGCAATGGTCAAAAGCAGTGCTTTTTCAAGAACTAAAAGAACAGGGGAAGTATGTAAAGATACTTAGCCTTCAGTTTGACTTACGAGTTTTCTGAATTGAGGATGGTGTGATTTTTCTAAGGCAACTGTGAAGTTTTGAGAATTCACTGAGAAATACTATTGCTGTTGGGCTGTGCTTCAGTAGTTGTATAACAGGCTTGATTGAGTCAGTCTAAATTTGGATGTTTCCTTTTCTTAGATACAAGGCAACAAATTTCCCAAATAAAGCAAAATATATTGCTTTTATTGTATAATGCTAGTAATTTTCAAACCTACTTGATTTAGGAGTGTTTTTAAAGGATAATCTAGTTCTTAGGATATTTTCACTTTCAAAATGAACGTGGAAACTACTTCTAGTGCAGTTGCAGTGCAGTTCCATCATTGCCCTCTTCTCTGAAGCCAGCATCCTTTGAATATCCTAGAATGAGCCTTGCATTTTTTACTTGTTCTTCCACCTAAAGTAGGAAAAAATTAATATGAAGTTATTTGGATATAATGGGGTGTTTGATAGGACACCTGAACCTAAGGAAATACAGTAGAAAGTTTCTAAAGGATTTAAAGGCAAATTGACCTGATTTCTGTTTCTCCTGATCTTGTGTTAAGGAAATACTGCCTTAACGACAAATGCAGTAAGCATTTCTGTTTACTTTGAGTTTGACATTTGATCTTATATTTATTATATTGATTTTCTATAGACAAATAGGGCATCACATTGCTCATCTTTAAACACAAGTATTTATATTGGCTTAGCAGAGGGAGCTGAAATCCTGGATTGTAGTTTTGCCCCAGGAAGATTAATTCTAACTGAAGAATAACGTGAAACAATTCTACTTCGTTGTTATCTGTTGTATCTACCAACATTATTTGGTGAATTAACTGAGGCCTAATCATTGCTTAGATCTCTGCTATGATTAAATGTAAAGAAAAAAATCCATGCAGTTATTACTGCGTGCAGTTAAATTCCTGTTGCATTAGCTGCATCCTTGGTCTGAGAACATGAGATTTTAATCTCTGGCATTATGGGAAGCTTTAATCACATGTTTATTTACTGTTTGTGATCTAGGAAATGGCATTGCTTCATATAGCTAAGCAGTGCAGAATGTAATCTAAGGATTAAGAAAAGACAAATCTTCCTATCCATTTGACCTTGAAAATCTGATTGGATTTCCTGTGTGATCTGGCATGATTTTCCCCTAATTATCTAAAGCTTGATGCATGTGAATGATATCGCAAGAGCTGTGCAGGTATTAGAAATTCTAATGCTTAGCTGTATTTCCCATTCATTTTAGATTTCAAGTGCAAAAAAATTAAAAAAACAAAATGTGAGATAAAATGTGATCAGTGGACTGGACTTTGTTCATTCAAAACTAAAGTCTTATAATAGCAGTGACCAGGCAGAAAATCTTGAATCAGTTTGATTAATTTTAGACCATAACAGGAAAACATTATTTAATCTTATATTGTACTGCTATGGCAATGAGCTATGTCTGTTTGTTAGCCTTAAAACAAATGGGGAAAATTGTGATCCATTTTGCTGAGAGCTGATTTGCAGCCTCTTAAGGGGTTTCAGTATAGCTTCTTCAAAAAGAAAGTTGTCTTAACAGTGCAAGTAAAAGAATAAAGTGTTTTAGTGTGTAGATATTTGGGGTAGGAAAACTGATTTTCAGAGTAATTAATGTATTTTGTTTAATAATTACTTTAGTGACTTGAAATTCAGTATTTACTAGACTGAGGAGAGAATGGTCTTTTAAATTTTTTTATTAGCTAAATCAAAGCACTCCCAAATTATGAGCGAATGTAGCATTAATCACATTGTTGCAATCAAGTCCTTCAAATACCAAATTCAAATAACTTTTGTAAGCTAAAGTATTTAGGAAATATCATTAGCAGTGTATTGATCTCTTAAGGACTTTATGCAGCTGGCTCAGCTGAGCAATGTCACTGAGGTAGAGCTCTGTGCTTAACTCTTCAAATACATTTTAAATGCATTTGAGGTGTCTGAATGCTCCTGAAACAGCTCATTTCCAGGTGTAATATTTCTTTGCAATTTCTAAGAAGTACCTTAAACCACTGTTGATTCATGAACTTGTGGTTCTCATTTTCAGGTGAGCTGTGGGATTGCAGTGTGTGCCATGCTGTGCATTTGGTGATAGCAGCATATGACTCAACAAGGGAAAACAAATTTTTAGCTTTACCAGTTCATAAAAACTTGGTGGGCTTTGACGTTGAAGGTACTTCTATTTTGTGTAGGTTTAGATTCTTCAGGAAAAAGTGCTTTACTGCAACAATAATTATAATGACTGAAAACTCATAAAGGTCTTGTATCAGGCTGGTGTCAGTTGAACCACCTGGGGGTCTTGATGCACTGCTTTGTCACAAAAAAATACAGCAGAGTGCATTAATTGAATTTTAATATTGAATGGAGTTTAACTCTGCTTTTCTGACCTTGAACAAATTTTAGTCCTAACATTTAAAATCAATACTAAATCAAGTCATATCAAATTTTGTTGCAACTGTGTTTGCTTCAGTCATAACAAATCGATGCATTTTTATTACAATTTTTATATTCGACATTTATTGGTGTAGAATATTGCTAAAGAACATATTTTTGGTCAGTTTTAAACTTTGAATGTTTATACTAATAGAGTAATACCAACAGCAGCCTTAAAAATCAGTGTTGTGTTTTACCTTTAAAACATAAAAACTTCTAAGTATCTAATCTTGTTTTTCAAGAGAAATCAAAGAGCTTTGTCACTACTGCCCTCGTTGTGCAAGGGAAAGAGGGGTGTTAGATGTGTATTTGTATTTGAATGCTGTGATAGTACCATGCTTTTACATCTGAATGTGATACTTGGAAACTTTGTCTTTTAAATGAAAGCAGTCACCTGATTTTTGAGTGGGAACATCACACCCTATAAAATTTTCGTCTTAATTTCACCTGGAAATGAGTTCCAAATTAAACTGGTGTAACTTTACATCTGTTTAATTGCCTATAATTCCCTGGTCTATAATGTTGCATTTCCAAATTTCCTTTTTTACCTGGATTTCAACTACTAAAATGTTCTTCAGTTGTTGTTAGCTGCTGGGATAGTGGTGCTGGAGGCATTTTTACTGAGCATGCTGAAACAAAGGGCATTCTGGAGCAAGGTCGCTTTGGTAGAGCTCCTCCAGGATGTTTATATTGCTGGAGTCCATTGGAATCAAACACTTCCTAGAGTAGGGACAAGAAGTTTCTAAAGTATAGCTGAGGACATCTTTTCCTTCAAGAAGCCTTTGGATAGTCTGAGGCTGATTTGACTTTCTTAGTTTTTAGCCACTGAACAGTAACTTGGATAAATTGTGTTTATTTCCTGTTCTATCCTAACTGGAGTTTCAGTTATTGAAAAAGATGTTGGCAGCTTCATTTCTGTAGTGGTAAATGGAAATGGACTGGTATTCATTAGACAAATCTTCTAGTAATTAATGATTTTTTTTTTTTCTGTAGTAAGAAATGTGTTGGTTTATTCTTTTTTTCATTGGATGTAATTTCAAACCAGATTGTCTTTGAAAGTGTGCTAAAGGATGGTTTCTCCTGCATTTTTGGTTGGTTTCTTTGCATTCAGGTTTTTATTACTGTCTTCTCTTGGCATAAGATCACATTCCCATTAAAGAAACTGCAAGGTCTTGATCAATGTCCTTGACTTTGACTGGTCAAGTAGAGTAGAAGAATGTTTCTTGTAAAAAATTAACAAGATATGTGGAGATGCTTGTGGAGGACAAATGCTAGATTCCCATAGCAGAACTTCTGAAATGGATTGGATTTTGGTGTGTGTGCTAACATGTTTAACACTACAACCCCCAGCGTGAGGGACCCAATCCAGCAAATAACTCAAGCAGTGTTTCACTTTGTCTCCCTGTATGCTCCTCATGAAGCATCTTTAATGAAATGAAATCTGCAATTTTTCATTAGCACACTGGAGAGTCAACATTTGAAGAAAATTATAATCAAGAGTCGGTTTTGTATGTGTCTCTGGAATGAGTAGAGACATGCAAGCCAGGGTTTGAGCTTCGAAATCCCCTTCCTAATAATGTCATTGTTGGTATCACACTAATCTCAGATTTTTGGGTATGATCTGTGTGCCTCAATTACATTCCTGAAATTCTGAAAGATTAACTTGATATTTGCACCTACATACACTGTAGAAAGCCACCATTAGAACTGCATACTTTATTTACAGAAGAGGGATAAAATTGAAGAGTATAAAACTGTGTTGTGTGGTTTTTAATTTAAACATGCTCAAAGGTATCTAGGAGTAGTTTTCACTATTTGAGCCATATAAAATATGTATCTTAAGTGTTAAGTGAATACAATGTTTGCAATGCTAATTCAAGGTGCTGATAGAAACATGAATATAAAAAAAGCGAAATGTACTTTACACCATTGGCCTTGTATAACCGATTGTATGTGTTAATTATACAATGTCATATGTATGCCATGCAGTATTAACTTTGAAATTTATATATACTGACTTTGAAGATTCTCAGCTTTTACATTGTTGTATTGAACTGATAAAATAACTTTTTTCTTTAACAGAAATTGAAAAATTCCAAAAAGGGGAAGGAAAGGAAGAAGAAAAGTATATTGATGTAGTCATCAATAAAAATATGAAGTTGGGACAAAAAGTTCTGATTCCAGTAAAACAATTCCCTAAGGTAAGACAAATTTTCATATTTGATAAATTTAAGTTCTCATAAAAGATAATTCACTAGTATCTTAACTATTTTTTAAATGTTACATTTAAAACTATTACATCACTACTCTTGCTGTTCTGCAGTCTGTTCTGTAGGAGCTCTAAGGTAGAAATTATTCTTTTTGGAATAAATGTTCAGGAAAGTCCTGCTGGTCACACAAAACAGTAGGTTGAGAGCAAATAATTGAATCATATTTTTGGGATAGCAGGATCCTGCTCTTCAGAATATCAAAAGGAAAATCAAATGTTGAAGTTGAATCTGACACCAGGCTTTGAAACTTTCTTTTTGTAGCTGGAAGTGCAGCTTAAAATGCACCATTAAGGAACTAATTGTGTAAATTTTCTTCTCATCCTCTTAAGTTTCAGCCATTGTTAGTCTTGAATGAGTTGCAGCTTGACTGCTAAATTATGCTGTCTGTTCTGCAGGGGTAGAGACTGTTTCATTAATATCTTTGCCCACCATGAATTCTTAACACTTCTTTACTGCCAAGTATTATCCTGCACTAAAATATTGCTGCCTGGAAGCATTTATACAACATTCAGTAGGCTGTGGAACTTTATTATTTTTGTGCTGCTTAAAATTTTAAGGTTAATGTTATAACAATCAGATTAGCATTTTTTTAATTTGTTTGAAATGACTTCTTCTTCCTATTAGAAATTTCAAGACTTTCTGTTCATGGAGTAAAAAAAAATCACCATTCCTTCCTCCTTCTGTTTAGGAAAACCTTTTATAATTGTTTTTTTCAGCACAATATCAGTGTTTTTCTCACAGGCCTGTGCTGGGTTACTTGCAGGAATTTCTTTGCTGCTGTTCAAAGTTTCATGAAATACTTCTTGAGTGAGTGCAAGGCTGCACATCATGTGGGCACCTCTTTGGAACTCTGACTTAAGTCATCTTTATGACTAAGTAAAGCTATATACAAGCCTACAGAAACATAAAGATTGGAAGGTAAAATATAGGGACAGCTTACTCCATGGTCAGTGTTTGTGAGCAGGATGTTTTTCTTCTAAATGTTGAGATGTAGATACTTGAGCTCAGTGGCAAGAAAGGCAAAATGGCTATTAAAAAGGGAAACACTACCTTCTGAAAGATACTTCTGCTTCTTTATCTAGTGATAACTTTATAGGACTAAACACTAAAACTGGGATAGCTAGTAGGAAAGCCCTTGCTGTATTTTGAATGGCTAGAGATGCTCTGCTGTTTGATCAGTACTTCTGGCCCGTAGAGACACTGAACTGGTATAAAGCTTGGTGTGTGCCATGGAAAGAAGCTTGAACTTATGTCCAGGCAGATCCAGGGGTGCAAAATAAACCTGCTGTGCAGACCAAATATGTCATGTGAGTTCCTGCATCTTTACTAGGATTGCTCCACAGAAAGGAGAATACTGGTGTCTCTATTCACATAAATCTCTCTCCTGCCAGAGTGAATAAAATACTAGGTACTTAATATTTAAGAATATTTTTACTCCAATATTTGGGGATTCAGCTTCTCTTAGAAATTTCCATTTTATTACATATAGATGGATATTTGTTAAATGTTGCTCATTAAAGATTCTGTAGAGTCAAAATGAACTAAAATTTCTCACTGTATCAGAGTAGTCTGGGAGGTGAGTATCAAATCAGAATTATGATAGTGCTCTTGACATTCTCTGAAAACCACCTGCCCTTGTGGTTACAAGCAGTCACTGCAATTTGTTATCACTTGGTATTAGAATCAGGCTTGTGGTTTTATTTTTGAGATGTAATAAGTTATGATACATTGTATGAAGTGACACAGCTTCAACATGGCAAACAACCTTATCCTGGCATATTGTAGTCTGCCATAAGTGACATGAGTTTTAAGTGCCTGTACATAGAGGAACAAAGTCTTTTTGCATCCTAATTTTTTCTCTTAAATATTTATCCCATTTCTATTTCACGTGTTCTGAGAAGGGCTCAGAAGTTAGGAATGCTTCAAGATTTGTGGGGTAGATGTGAGGTTGTTGCAGTTGTCTTGGTCCCCCTGAGCTGTATGTAGTGTGCGTATGTTGGATATTTGTCCATGTTGTGTGATTTGTGACAGCCAAGATGGCTTCACTAAGGGCAAGTCGTGCCTGACAAAATTGGTGGACTCCTTTGACAGGGTTGCAGTGCTGGTGGACAAGGGAAGAGCAGCTGACATCATCTACCTGGATTTGTGCAAAGCATTTGACACTGTCCCATGTGTCACTCTTGTCTCTAAACTGGAGAGACGTGGAGTTGATGGATGGAGTACTTGGTGGATAAGGAATTGGCTGGATGGTTGCACCCAACAAGTTGTGGTCAACAGCTCAGTGTCCAGGTGGTGACCAGTGACAAGCGCTGTTCCTTGGAGGCTGGTCCTGTGGCCTGTTGGTGACATGGACAGTGACATCGAGGGCACACTCAGCAAGGGTTCAGTGACACCCAGCTGTGTGGTGCAATTGGCACATACTGGAGGGAAGGGGTGGCATCTCAGAGGGACCTTGAGAGGTTGGAGAGGAGGGGCTGTGTGAACCTCACAGAGTTCAGCAGGGCCAAGTGCAGGTGATCCCTGTGGGTCAGGGCAATCCTAAGTACAAACACAGGCTGGGCAGAGAATGCATCAAGAGCAGCCCAGAGGAGGACAGTTTGGGGTGTTGGTTGACAAGAACCAACATAACCCTGCAACATAACCCAGCCATGTGCTCTGGCAGCCCAGAAACCAAACAAGCCCTGGGCTGCATCCAGAGCCCTGTGGGCAGCAGGTGAGGGAGGGGATTCTGCCCCTATGCTCTGCTCTGGTGAGACCCCACCTGCATCAGCTCTGTGGTCCCCAACATAAGGATGTGGACCTGTTGGAATGAGTCTGTTGGAGGCCATGAAGATGTCTGGGGGCTGGAGCACCTCTCCTAGGAAGATGGGATGAGAGAGCTGGAGAAGGCTCCAGGGAGACCTGATAGCACCTTCCAGTACCTAAAGGGGGTTTACAAGAGAGCTGGAAAGAGATTTTCACCAAGGCATGGAGTGATTGGACAAGTGGGGTTAGCTTTAAATTGAAAGAGGAAAGATTTAGGTTTGATAGTAGGAAGAAATTCTTTACTATGAGAACAGTGAGGCATCTGACACAGGTTGCCCAGGGAATCTGTGGATGCTCCGTTGCTGGAAGTGTTCAGGACCAGGTTGGATGGGGCTTTGAACAACCTGATCTAGTGAAAGGTGTCCCTGCCTATGGCAGGAAGGTTGGAACTGGATGATCTTTAAAGTCCCTTCCATCCTATAACTTTCTGTGATTCTCTTCTGTGAAACTTAGCAAAAAATGTGGTGCTCATAAAAACCTGAAATGGTGTTTCACATAGGCTTTGTGCCTCTGTGCTGCGGTTCTCTGTGTATGTGTGCAGTTTCCTAGACCATTTTACCTATGGTAGGTGGTGGTATTGCTGCAAGAGTAGAAAATATCATGGGAGAATTCTTCAGAAAAATGGTTAAAAGATTTTTCTCATTTTTGAGTTTCCTACTGATCAGTGTGGTGACAAATGCTTTGGAAGAATGACATTTAAGACTTAAATATGGATGAAATCTGTGTGAAAAGATCTTCTGCATGCCAACACTTAATTCAGAGTACTCCCGTCGAGCTGTCCTGTGTGCCTGCGGTCCACACTCATGCTGTTACCTATTGTGCAAGATCCTGGACAAAGACACCTTCATTTTTTTCAAGGGATGTAGTCGGATGTAGTCTTTACAGGTTAATGACCTCAGAATCTGCTATTTGAAGCTGAAAAAATCATTATAATAATTGATAAATCTCTCAAACAAGCATTGGGTTACCAGTTTGGGTTTAATCTAACTAACTTTGGTAACCAGGAAGTAGTGGAAAAACTAAGTTTGCTTCAACTTCATTAACAGAATAGTCCCCTAAGTAAATGATCCTGTTTTTAAACTAGATCAAAAAAACCTGAAGTTATTAAAATGGTTAAATCCTTAACAGGCTTAAATAGATGAAAATTAAACTAACCACAAATATACAGGATTTTGCCAGCAGAAACGATTTCTTTATTTTTGCCAGGGATGACTCTGGGAAAGAAAGATGCCTCTGCTTTTTAGTTAAATTGATATTTCATTAATCCTATCTTAATTTTTTGTCATCAAAGATGTCTATGAACCAAAGCAGCCCATCAGTGCCCTGCCTCCATTCAGACAGCTTGCTAGACCTGAAATGTGTATTACATTGCCTTTGCCTTCTTTAAAACTTTTCTCTAAGTCTGACTCCTTGAATAAATCATAATAGCCTCAACACAGGTCAGGCAGTCCAGGCTCTGATCAGATCAGCCTGGCATGGTAATGCTTGCTCACATTTCCTGTCCTGTCACATACATTCTCATGAGCCCATAGCTGGCTCCTGTGCAATTACCTCTGACAGCCCTGGAAGGTGACAGGTTAAGTGCAGCAGAAGCTCTTCAACTAAAGTGCAGAGCAGCTGCGTTTCTGTTGGAAAAGAGTCTGGTAAACCTCACGTTCAAAAGTATGTATTGCACTTTTTTGGGATCTTTGCTCACCCTGAAAAACCTTATGAGTTTCTGGTCTTTTGCTTAGTGCACAAACAATTGAGTGCTCCTGGTGATGTGCTTAACTGGCTTCTACCTAAGAGCTCTTGGTTCCCTCTGTGATACTCTATAATTATATCCTGTAACTGGGAACTTTCATCTTGCTCAACCCTTAGCGGTGTCAGTTAACAGATTTAATCTCTTGCCACAGATAGTTGTTTTAAATGTTTGTTCATTGGGGTTTTTTTTCATATCTGGACCTTGATAGAAGGTAATAGAATAACTAAGACAACCTGAATTTTGTCTGTGCTGTGAAATAATTCAAGATGGTTAGTCCCAGGAGTTCTGTTCAGTTTCTTCTTAATGCTGGTTGTGCATTTGAATAAATTTCTTTGTGTTATTTGCAGACTCCTGTAAAAAGAGCCCCTGAATTAATGTCTTGATAAGGTGACAGACAGGTAGTCTTACTTGGTAAGGCAAAAACCATGTGGAAACTCCTTTACAAATTGCAGGCTTAGCCACGTCTTTTCCAAATATGATTGTGCAGAGTCTTACAGGTTTTTGGTTTGGTCCAGCTCTGCAGATTCCTCCAAGAGGTCTGAATTGCTGTGATAGGGAAATTAATCTGAGGTATTTAGGTGAAGCTTGAATAAGCTTTGGTAATGCTGTCTGCAATCCTGTTGTAACTGGGACATCCACTACAAGTAAGGATTAGAGAGGTTAGGCTTTTATGCAACCTTATAGGAAAAGGGCCAACTTTTTGAGGTAGAACTCAGTTCTAAATTAAGTAACCTAGCAGATAGGATGTGTTACCTAGCATGTGGATGCAGGATGTCTAAACAGCAGGTAGCGGAATGAGACCTTGTCAGCTTAGGACATTGAGGTTAGGGTGAGTTCCTGTTTGATCAGCTGAATACCTCAACTGACTCTGGGTTGTGTGTGAAAATGTGACCCTTAAACCTCTATTTCTGTTGTGTTTTATGCTTGAAAATAATCTTTAAATTTGCACGGACTTAAAGGCAGAAGAGGTGAGCCAGCCACTCAGGGAAGGTCCTGATGTGGTTGTGTTGGTGAAGGGACTCTGTGGATCTGTCCTAACTCTGCTGGGAAGAGCCATCAGGAGTGAAAGGTGTTTTAGAGCTTTGTTGGGTACTTGTGAGGCAGGAAGGTGTTATTCCCCCTCCCAGACATTTAATGCATTGTGAAGGAGTTTAGTCTCAGAAATCTGATTTTGCTTTGACAGTTTGCTGAACTTGGGTGTTCTGAATTAGGTGAAAAAAATAGCTTCCATGGATGGCAAATGGAACCATGATGGTTTTCCATGATAAGGATCAAAACTGTGGGGAACAATTATTTCCATTTTGGCAGGTTACCATTTTAAAAATTGCTCCTAGATCTACACTTAAATACTGGGTAAATCTCAGGAATCAGGAAGAAATGGTCTGTTGTTCCCTGAAGTGATACTTGAAATATATTTTCTCAAAAGTTACTGACTTGTGGAACTAGTATCCATTTAAGCCTTTTAGCTCAACTTTTAAAATGAAAATACCTGTTTCAAAATGTCATTGTCATATACAATCGATCTGCAGTTGTTATGTAAAGTCATGGAGAGATTAATATTTTAATCACATGACTAGTTAGAAAGCAGTTTTTCATAATAGCTTAGCTCTAAGGATTTCTTAGAGTAGAAATGAGAAAATGTGGTTGCATAACCAGAAGTGATGTGGAGGTACAAGCATCAATTGTAATACCAGAGAAAACTTTTGAGTAACTTTATAGTAAAATTGACCAAGTTTTCTGCTGTGAATAAATGTTTAATGGCCTATTATAATGTTACATGAAGGAGAGTAGTTTGAGGTGTAATGTAGATGCCTGAAGCACTTACTTTTCTATAGAAACTTTATCGTTCTGAGATGAATAGGAAAAACCTTGAAGTTTTCCTTGTTTCAGGTCATTCTAAGGAAAAGTGCTCTGAATCTTAAATTAAGTTTTTATTTTTTTTCCTAGTGACCCTGTCACAGAGGAACCACTGCAGAAAACTAATATGTCAAGAAAGCTTTCTATGGCTTTAATAACAATGGAGTGCTTAAAGCTTTACAGGAAAGCATTTGGTCAAGCTTTTATACTTTCACTAAGTATTTTAAGCTGGATGAACCATTCTTAGCAGACTTGCCTTGGTTGGGGATAAACAAGGATTACTTTTTCTATTATATCCCCTTTTCTGTAATACAAATATTTAAAAATGCTGTAGCACTGGCATTAATTCCTTTTTTTTTCTATAATTCATATAGTAGATCAAATGGTTCTGAAAAGAATATCTCACTTGAATGTTCTTTGTAACTGTGTTTCTCCAGAAATGTTTTCAGGGAATCGTTTCAAACAGTGATGTGGTAAGGAAACAAATCTCTATAGATATCTGTTCAAGACGAATTTTGATTTGGTGGTTCTGAATAAATGGATGCTATGCAGTGATGTCCATAATCTCCATTATATTATAGCTGAAAGAATGCTTCCCAAAATGAGGATTTATGAACATGTAAGAAAGGAAACAATTTTCATCAAAAACCTTATAATCAATTTCTTTTTGTTTGTTTCTATTTTGAAAGGTGCTTTCTATTTAAGATGTATTTTAAATTAGAGGTTTTTGTTACACTCTTCAGGATAATCTGTAAAGGGGAAACAGGTACACTCTTTCAGTACAGTTAACCAGTATTTGTCAGCTAATGGACACCATGGTCAAGAGAAAACCCTATATCCCAGGAATTTGAGGGCGGGCTGTTGCACTGCATGGTGTATCTTTACCCACAAAGTAAACCAGGGCTGTAGATAGAGGAGGATGTGCTTTCAGTGAGCACAGATTTTAGGAATAAGAACATCCCTTAGCTCCTGCATCCTTTTGCTCAAACTAATGTATTATCTGGTGATGTTTTGTAATGATCTAATGGTACAGAAGGTACCATTTGTCAATAGTGCAGAGTATTATTTGGTTAGAAATGTAGCTGAGGTGCTAATTTTTCCTATTTTATCTAATTGCTTCCTCCCAAATTAACGAATCTGAATCTTCATACTATTTTTGGAAAGATGCCTGAAGTTTTGCTGTAATTTTGCTTGAGATACCATATTTGCTTACTCTTCAGAGCTGGTCTAGAAGCAAAATTGAGTTGGGGACTTTATCTCCTCTTTTATATTCCACTATCCCTGGTAGTCTGGTACTTAAATAACACATTAGAAGCTGTCTTAATGCAGAGACAGTTCTTGGTTTGACAAAGGTGATCCAGTGTAGAGCAGTATTTATGGTTAATCTAGAGTTCATCTGTCCTGTAGAACTGAAAACTTCACCAGCTCTCACTGGAAAGCAGTGTGACTGCTTTTAATGAAATGTTAAGCTGAATCTGGTGAAGGTGAGGACAATCTTTGGTATTTACTGCAGTTTGGAGGTGATTGTGCTGTACTTGAGAGGGGCAAGTAAAGAGGGGAGTCTGGCATGTCTGATTCTGAGCCAAAACTAGTGAATGTGACTGGTCTGACTCGCAGAGCTGCTCAGATGTTTGTTACTATTCGGTGTTTGTAAGCTTGAGTTCAATAATACAAGTGAATTTATTCCTTGTTCTTGTGCTCTTGGCGCAAATAAACCCTAAATATGGAGCATGGGAAGCTCCCATGAAACTTGCATGTGAGCAGTCTTGTGTAAGATCTAACCTGGATCTGCCAGGCTTATTTGCTTTTGTTTCACCAGCAGGCACACAGGATTTACTAATTCTCTAAGTAAAATTTGTTTTTCAGTGTGCTGGTTTGTACCTTAAGGTTTGAGTCCTGCTATTTGATTGAAAGCAGTCTGTAAGTAATGGTAATAACTTAGTGACTGATACTTCAAGTGTTTCTATATCTGTGAAATATTTCAAAATTAACCTTTGATAAGATGTTTCCAATTTGATGTAAAAGGGAGATAAAACCAATAGTTTGAACAAAATTCAGTACCTGTTCAAAGTAAATAATCTGCTTTCTACTGAAAGGATTCCTTCAATATCATAAATGGGTTTTATTTATCGAATAATCAACTGAAATGTTCCAAAGCCTTTTAGCTTTGTTGTGTGGGAGCAAAAATGCTTTGTGACTGCATTGTAAGCCATTTTTTACTAACCTTTGTTTGCGCTTTTAAGCTGTACTTAGAGGTACTGTGCTTTCAAATCAGCAGAATTTCATACTTGCAACACAAGTTTCTTATGCTTCAGACTTGTCAAATCAAATATTTGGAACCTCAGTGCACAGAAAAGAATAGTTCAGTGGATCTCAGGATGCAGACAATAAATTTTCATGTTCATTAAATGTCTAGACCATGTCATCTGTGCAGTCCTTGTATAGCTGCTGTAATGTCTGGCTTTGGCACTAGAGATTTCATGGTTTGGAAAAGATGACAACTTTCGGTGGTATTAAAGTTTGGTAGGTCAGGCTTTAGATTTACACAACATTAGACAATTATGTTTTAAATAAAAGAATACAGCTGCAGTAAAGAGTAAGTGTTTATTTTTGTTCCTGGTAGCTTAAAAGGCTGTTATAAGTAGACATAAGTTGTCTTAAGTAATGCTTGAAAACCTGAGGTGGTGTCCCACTACATGAAAGAGTTAAGTTTAAATATGAGCTTCCTTTAAGGAAACTCCTGACAACAAGTAATTGACTCCTCAAAATTCAAATTTGCTGTGAATTGTTTCAGTTTGTTTGCTTTCTTTAGTTACAACTTCTGAAATAAAATTAAAAAAACTCAGAAGTCCAAATTAAGAGGAATCTCTAGAGGCTTCAGATGCTCAACCTTCTGTTGAAATGATTGTAAATTACATTGCACAGGACCTCATCAGTAGCCCTGAGTCCTGAATATTCTCAGCAAGGCAGATTTCTGCCTTTATCTGTTCAATCATTCTGAGTAATATTTTCCTTGACTGTATCTTAGGACCTATATGAAAAAAAAATGGGTATCTCTAATTAAAAAAAAAAGCAAAAACCCAAAAGTAATTGCCTGAGAATTTCTTGATGTGACCTGATAATTTCAGAAAAGACTGGTTCCTGCAAGGCCTTAAATTTAATAGGTTCTGTGGGCTGTAGTCATCCATAAGGCATTTTCTCAATAGTATTATATCACGTCTATTGGGAATTGAACTTGCAACTACTAGGGGGAATAAACTTACGTTTTCATATTTAGTTGACTTTTAATGCTTGCTTTCCTTTTTGTCTAAAGCTGAAAGAAATGAACTGGAGCTGTACACTTTTTGCATTATAGGGTGAGTGCAGCTGGGCTTTTGTTCCATCATCACTTCCACTGTGGCAACAAAAGATTTGGGGCTGCCACTGCCCCATTGTCAAGTCTTTTCAAGCTACTCCAGATGAACAGGGTGGTCAGTGCAGCTCATCCTGGCTCTTCAGTGACACAGTAGTAGAGGGACAAGCAAAGAACTTAAAAACTGATTCATAAATTTGAGGCCATAAAGCTTAAGCCTGTTTGCTCTTCAGCATCACTGTATTTTACTTGTACCTAAAACTATCTTTTTGATATGATTGTGTCAGTTCAGTTGTTGAGTACCTTAACCTTCTCCTCATCTGTTGTTACCAGGTTTCCAGCATTGTTTATTGGGGGAGAGGGGGAGCAATACCTTTTTGAACCTTTCTTCTCTGGTTGGGATACCTGGAGAAGCCCTTTCTGTTACTCTCTGTGTCCTTTGCCAGATTCAGTTTCAGCTTCACTTGAGTGTTCCTCACCCCAGCTCTACTCAACCAGACTTCATCTCTGTACTCTTCCCCCGTCACCTGTCCTAACTTTCGCTGTGTATACATTTGTTTCTTGCCCTTTAGTTTGACCAGCCCGTCCCTACTTGGCCATGCTGGACTCTTGCCTTCCTTGCCTGATTTCTTGCTCCTGGGAGTCGCTAGCTCCTGTGTTCAGTGGAAGACTTCTTTAAAGATCTGCCAGCTCTGTTCTACTCCTTGTCCCTGAGGGCAGTCTCTCAGGGGATCCCACTGACTAGCTCCCCAAAGAGCTGGAAGTCTGCTTTCCTAAAGTTCAGCATCCCAACTTTACTCCTTATCTGATCCATGTCCAATGCACGATTGCTGCCTCAAATTTTGATGTTCACAGTGAGCCTATTTGCATTGGTGACCAACAGATCCAGTAATGCCTCCCCTCTAGTAGGTCTGTCCATTACCTGGGTCAGGAAGTTATCCCACATGCATTCCAGGAGTCTCCAGGGTTGCCTGCAGCTCGCTGTGCCAGTTTCTCAGCAGATGTTGGGGTGGTTGGAGTCCCTCTGCAGGACAAAAGCCTCAGACACGATGTCTCCTGTAGCTGGAGCAAGAAGACTTTGTCAACAGGCTCCCCTTGATCTGGCAGTGTGTAGTGGACATCAAGTTATCCTGGAGTTCTGATAATTCTTCGGTCTTGCTGGAGCCGCTGACATTCTATTAATTGTACTATATAGACTACTGTACTTAATGTTTTTTAATTTATGATCTAATTGTTTGCACCTAGGACAAAAAGTTGTTTCAACAAAATATCCTGTTGTGCTCATTAATTTATGATTAAAAATCCAATAAGGTTAATGGGGTTTGGTTCTTTTTTTGTTTTCTTACAGTTCAACTTCGTGGGAAAACTTTTGGGTCCACGTGGTAATTCTCTAAAGCGTTTACAGGAAGAAACACTGACAAAAATGTCTATTTTGGGGAAAGGCTCTATGAGGGACAAGACAAAGGTAAGACCTGAGTATGTCTGGAATTTTGTAACTTTAAATTTTTGAGGAATGGAACAAACCCTGTAACAAAAATTGGAACAAATAAAAAGGATAGGAAATCCAAATAATGATTAGTGGTTAATGTCTCTCTTTGGCGAGCCAAGCCAGGTGTCCCCATGCAGTGGGCAAACCAAGGCCATAGATGTAGTGTCAAGTAATGGACGACAGAGGATTTCATGGGAGCTAAATTGCTGTCAAAGAGGGATACTGGAATGGAACAAGTTGAGGCTTTTGTGTTGGTCTTCATGGGAAATGAAAAAAAACCCTGAAATGCTTAATGTGTACCCAAGGCTGTGAGATGTAGCCAGTGAGTGAACTCATTTTCATTTCTGTGCTGTTGTAAGAGTGTATAGTGTTTTCATAGAATCACAGAATATCCCAAGTTAGAAGGTACCCGGATGGATCATCAAAGTCCAACTCCTGGCCTTGCTAGTAATGGAGAAAGTAATAGAAGCGTTGCCAAGTCATGTTACAGAACTAAAATAAAATACATTTATAAAAGTAAACTTTGAAAAAAAAAAACCCAAAAAACAAAAAAACCCCACAGAATGACTTTAAAAGCTTGCTTATGGGAATGATCTTAGAAAAACCTGTTTTTAAATTCTGTAGGTTTGTTAAAGGTTTTGATTGAAGTGCTTTTTTACCAGGTACTACACAGAAAATTGTGACTTTTCTATTGCTGATTGCTGTTACTAGCCAGCTTCATTGATAAACACAGAAAGGAAGTTTCTTAGCACTTTGTTTTCTGCACAAACTAACTGCCCAGTGATTTTTTTCTGCTTTAGGAAAAAGGGACAGGGAGTGCTTGGTGCAGGTATATACTAAAAACCAGTATATGGGGAACTCAGGTAGCTTCCAGTGCTAGTGATGGCTCATATGTTTTGAGTAACTGTGCTTAAAGTATTTAACTGAGAAGCAGTTCCTATTAAAACTAAATATTTGAGCTGTGCGGTTTATATTAGGTTACTTTTTATTTTTGAGATCTCTTATTTGTATTGACAAAATAATTATTTTGCTGACAAAATCTAATCCTGCTGAGTGACCTCTTGATATTCTTGCTGTGGGTGCTCTAACAGCAATCTAGACTGATTTCTTTTCTTTTTTCTTTTTTTTTTTTTAAACATAGTTCAACACAAATCATGTTGCTAAGAATGTTACTCATGAGAAGCAGAAATGGATTGTCACATATAAATCACAACCCGTAATTAAGGGGTGTGCAGGGGAGAAGATTTCAGTTATCATTGCAACTTATAATTTTAGTAATCTAAAGGTTGAAGTGCTTACCTGGTGCTTGCTAAACACAGGAAGCTTCAGGGGAGATTGAGGTTTTTTGACAGCAGAGCTGCTAAGCATTTGCTATAATGTTATCTGGTAAAGCAGTGAAATTATTTCTAATGCTGGTTTCATCTCTTGGACCTGGCAGATACACATGGGTGGGAGGCAGCCTGAGAAAAGCAAATGCTGCCCTTTAGGTCTGTGACTATCTTGCATGTGAATGTCAGCGTTTGAGAACTGAGCTCTGCTTCACTCCATTGAACTCAGCTTTGCTGTCATCGAAGTGGGTTGGGTGAAGGAGGATGAAAGAAATAAGCTTGCCTCTGTAATAGCTACTGAGCTCTTTCTGCTAATGTTCTCTTTCCTCATCTCATATGCTGTTAGCTTTATGTCCAAATAGCACAGTTCTGTGAAGGATGCACTCATTGGATAGAAACTTCACTGAGAACAGAAAATAAGTATCAAAGCAGTGCAGTAATACCAAGATTGAAATAATACTGGTAAAAGAATCTTGCTCTTGTGGAATATTAGATCAAACCTCTTTCTGTAGACTTTACTTTCAAGAAGAGAGTGTCTTCTTGAAATTGGTGCACCTGGGAAAACTCTTGGAAGCATTCCCCCTTGTGCTGGAGTTTCTGTATGTGAGCAGAAGCTCTTGGTGCTTATTTCATGTTACTTTTTTAGTTGCAGACATCTGAGCATGAGTAAACAGTGTCTGCAAATTCCTCTGGAGCAACTTTACACTTGCATTACAATGTTTAAAACAAGAATGTGTAAAACCAATCTTTTTCTTACTTCCTAGGAGGAAGAGTTGAGAAAAAGTGGAGAAGCCAAGTATTTCCACCTAAATGACGACTTGCATGTTTTAATTGAAGTATTTGCTCCGCCTGCAGAAGCATATGCCAGAATGGGACATGCATTGGAAGAAATCAAGAAGTTCCTCATCCCTGTTAGTATTTTTTTTTTTAATGAGAATTCTTGTGGTCTTGAGTGATCAATGTTACCTCTAAAACAGAATAGGCTGGTCTAGTGGAAGGTGTCCCTGACCATGGCAGGGGGTTGGAACTAGATGATGTTTAAGGTCCCTTCCAGCCCAAACTGTTCTATGATTCTGAACAGTGCACTATATTGGTCAGGTCATGTTGCTTAATTTCCTTTGTGAAAGAAATGACAATGTTGTCAAATATTTTGCATTTTGATATATGCAGTTACTGGGTAAATCTGTAACTGTCCACACAAATTTCATGATTTGACCTGAAGTAAAAAAGAAATTTATTCTTGCTTAACTAGTCATACACCAAAGTATCTGAAACTACAAATAATTGTAAAAATCTCTAAAATGTGTATCTTTTCTGTGTTCTAGGTACACATGAAACCTCAGCGTAGGGCTCTGTTTAAGAATAAATAAATTTAAAGTTGTTGTATTTTCTCTGACCTGTAATCTGCTTTTGTGTTCAGTGCTGAGAATCAATACAGGTTTATCCTGTATATTCATTTTTGTCACAATACTAGTGATGTGTGACCTGTACTTGTCTTCCGGCGTGTACTTCAGCTTGCATTGTAGGGTTGTATAAAAAGAGATCTGGTTTCCAGTACAAGATTGCACTCCAGGTTTGGGGTATATCTAGGCAATAGATTTCTAGTGTCTCCCATAGAAAGATAGCTCTTTATTTGCACCTCATGTAAGAACCAGCCTTACTGCTTTGCAATTTTAACTGCTCAGAACAATCCAACCTCTCTTCAGAAGCAGAGGCACTTGAGGTGATGTTTCTGTGTGTGAAGTTTCCAACTGTTTCAGCTCTTGAGTGAACATTCTGCAGTCTTTATTGGTGATCAAAGGAATGAGTATAGAAAGCAATGCATTATCGAGGTGCACTGACTTCTGTTTATTTTTACTGCTGAAAATGTTATCCAAGTGTTAGTTGTGATTTGTGTCAGATGTTGGAAGTATGGGGACCTGGTTAGGGAAACTTTCCTTAGGCATGGATCTGAGTGGCAGCAGCTTGTAAATGTTTGAATGGAGCCAGCGTGGCTGGTTGGGGACCAGTTGGGGATGTCTCTTGTACAGCAGTTGGTGCTGATGACCTGACAGTGCTCCTGTATGTATTCCGGGTATTACAGTTTGTACTAACCCTAGTCTAGATCCCTGAAACCACCCAGAGAGTGGTTAGGCACCAGAACAGGTTTCCCAGGGAAGTGGTCATGGCACCAAGCCTGACAGCGTTTGAGAAGTGGACAGCACTCTCAGGGAGATCACTGGTGGAATTCTTGGGGTGTCCTGTGCAGGGCTGGGAATTGGACTTGGATGATCCCTGTACTCAGGATATGCTATGAAACCAAGTCCCTGGGTGTTGGAACTGTGTGCTATTTGAGTGTTTCTTCTGGCCTGTTATTGTCTGAATGCAGGTGTGTTCATGTGCCCCAATACAACACCATGGCATGAACCAAAGCATGATAAATGGCAGTCATCAGGAGGCTCGTCAGGAATACATCCTCACATGAATACAAGAACATCAATGTAGATGTGCTTTAAGAGTTAAAAAACAAAGATGTCCTGGGCATTGTGTTCTCATGTTACGAAGAATCAAGCACCATGTTATAAATTTGTCTGCAGGTTCCAAATGGCTTTTTCTTTATGTATAAGGAAAGAGGTGAATAAGCATACTACTGTTCAGACATCCTAGCTGATCATACAGGGGATACTCAACAAGATATTTATAGGAATACTGGACTATCATAATGTGGAATGTTATTGTATTTATATGATTCATGATTTAATGGTGTGAAGACTTAAGGGAGAATTAAGTTCTTGGCTATTCTAGAGAACAAATAGCTGCCTTTTCTTAAGATGGAAATATGTTTGCTTTGCTAAATGCTTCTTCCACCTGCTGGAAGGAAGGATATGTCTGATCTGTGAGTCCCTTCCATCAGAGGTCTTATTTTTCTTCATTGTGCTTGATTTCCCTACTGTTGCCATAAATGAAGTAAGCTTATCAAAACCTGGTCATTAGTGTGCTAAACCAGTAGAATTACAGACTGATAATGAGCAATTCCATTGACCGGTGGTTATTCACTTTTCCATCTTGATTTTTGATCATTGCATCTTTATCGTACTGAGCTGAACTGATGCTACATAATCTTTTCTGAACTATGGGATCAAGCCAACACTGTCTTAATTTCCCTTTGGCTTTTCAAATGTAATCTTATCAGAATTGCTCTAAATGCCTTAATCTCTTTTGCCTGGCCCCTCCCTTGCAGCAGCCACTGAAGGAATAAGGAGCAGCTTTTTCCTCTCTAGAACTACAGTTTGGTTCACTGCTGCCAAATGCAACTTGATTTTTATTTTCTCTAAGGTCTGTTGTGGCTTTCTTAAGAAATTACCTTTTTTATTTCAGGAAAGATGTCCTTCTATGAGTATATATGATTATGATCATAATTTGCGTTCTCCTTACAATGTAAGATAACTATGCTTTCCTACAGTTTCAGATGCTGCACCCAATTTATGAATATCGTTATTGTTCATTTTTCAGATCAGTGCTGAACATAACATCACATTTGGTGCTAGAATGCAGAATACAAAATATCCTTGTGGTAACTGACTATAGCAAAAATGCCTCAGCCTCTCTTATTGGATCTTCAGATCCATGGGCAAGGATCCTTGCATTGAAGTTTAAACTTGAGCAGCTGCAAAGGTGTAATTTCACTTAAACTATTGGCATAACTCAAACCAAAACATAAAAACTGGTCTTGAGGATATTTTTGGCTGTGCTTATGTTGCCTTGATTCTTACCTCTCTTCTGCAGTTCGAATTGTGGCTTCTAACTTTAAGTGTATTTTTTTATCTTCCTTTAAATTAGCCAGTGCATTTATTCTGGCCAGAATCTCTGGTCAGCTGTCTGAGTATTAGATTGGTGGATGTTGTGCTTGGTATTAATTATCTCAGAATTACTTCTGTCAAGTCAAAAAGCCAGGTACTTTCAACCTCACCTGCCCCTGGTTGCTGTATTACACCATGATTTCAAGGCCAGGCTGGATGGGGCCCTGAGCAACCTGGTCTAGTGGAAGGTATCCCTGCCCATGGCTGGAGAGTTGGAATGAGATGGTCTCTAAGGTCCTTTCCATCCCAAACCGTCTGTGATTCTACAGTTATGGCAGTTTTGGCCATTAGAACTTAGTCTATTTTGCTTAATTTTTGAGTATTGGCAGTCATTTGTCTTCTGACAGGTACAGCACTAATTATCTTCTGCCATTGGATACCACAGATTCTTCTTTTCCTTGTCTTTAAAGCAAAGTGTAGAAATGTCTCTGAGAGAGCAATCTATAGCGGTTATATGACAATGTGAGCAGAATTCATAAGCTTTTCCTGTAGCCTGTCTTACCTTCTGCATATTTGGTTTGTAAGATGTAGTGATGAAATAGCATTAGTGGCATTGGAAGAGTTTGGTGGCCTTTGGAAACTCAGACTTTTCCTTTAGTAAGCTGCAAATAGCTGTAAGGTGTAAAAAACTGGAAACCTGATAACTATTGATTGCTCACTGTCAGCATAAAGACCTACTTGAGTGCTTTGCAAAGCTGCAAAGGGTTTTGTAAGGATCTGTCCTAACATGATATACATAAATAGCTTTGCTAATAGTTTAAATAGTTCAGAGTGATAAATTGAAATAAGGTCTGAAGTTAGGGTGATCCCAAGAAGAGCTGCTGCCAGTGTGTTGATCTGACTGGGTGAAAATCATAAATAAAATTTAAAAGACTGTTTGGTTAGATCATGCAGGTATGGGGACCTGTGGGATGAAAATCTCTTGCATGTATCTTGATGTAAATGCACCCTCCATATTTGGGTAAGAGTGTGGTTAGTCACGGTAGGCAATTTATTCATAAAATGAGAGTACATCTGTTCAATTGAAATTCAGCAGCAGCATTTGACTGAAATTTCAAGTGCTGCCACAGCCTAAGCTGGTCAGAGGAGGGATGAGTCTGAAGCATTTCCATGTCCGTCTTCTAGGTGAGGAAAAGATAGTCTCCTTAATTTGGCTTGAAGTGTGCTGTTTCCAGCAGTGAGTATTCATAAATTGACCATCTGCTACTTTTAATTGAGGAATCCATTTCAGAGTCTAATGGATTAACACTGCAGCTTATCGTGGCTGCCTTGTACTGCCCCTTCACTCTGTATCCTCCTGCTGCCTCTGGCTTATGTGATAAGGGCCATGTTTTCTGTTCTGTGCTGTGCCCAGTGGAGCCCTTGTCTGTGACCTAAGGCTGCTGCTGTGTCTGGTAATGTGCTGCAGGAAAGTGAGAAAGCATCAGGGAGAAAAGAAAAAGGACCCAACACACACAGAGGCAACCTAAGCACATCTTTGCTAAGGAATTAAATGAATTGAATATAAAATGATCAAAGGTATTTTTTCCAGGGGCCCAGTTCAGAAAAAAAATGTTTTGTGGAGAAATTATAAAGGGCATCTGATACAGGCTGTCAGAACTTTGATATTGTATGCTGGTGGTACAGTTTCTTGGCATTTTCTGTCAAGATTGAAGTTTTGTTCTATACGGCACATAGAATTTTGCATCTGTAGCCAGTTCTGAGCCAGCAACAAATAAAATATATAAAGTGGGTTTCTGTACAGTGGCTGGCCAGAGTGGTGTTCAGTTTCCTGTTCCTAGTCTACTCCCTGTGATGGATTGGTTATGTGTGGGGTCCTGGCTGTTTAATAATGGAATCTATTTCTCACAAGCTTCAATTATGCCCTTTGAAACAGTTATTTCAGTCTTCAAGACCTTTTTCATATTTGCCATTTGGTTTCTGCTGCTAAATAGAGGATGATCTCAGGTGGGCAGTTGGGTAAATAAATTTCAGAACCTATTCAAGGCAGTTTAGATAAAATGCTGTTATGGTGGTGCTTCTTTAAACACCACTGACTTTCTTCAGCAATGGCAAGTAAAGGAAAAGTTTTTTATTTCCGTTTGTAGAAGTCTAGGAGAAGCAGAATGTTTCAAGGATAATTGAGATATTTGAATTCATGGAAGTTTTAATCTCCTTTCAATGCAGGGTTATGTTTCGAAGTCTGTAAGACTGCCTGACAATCTTTTGGTCCCTGTCTAGTGAATAAATGTAATAAACTCAGATTTGCAGTGAGATGCAGATTCTTTGTCATTGTCAAATGGGGGTATTAGAACAAACTCTTGAAATGGGAGGATTTGCAGAAGAGCTGTTTTATCAGAAGTATCCCTTTGCTCCTATGGGAGGACCTATTAATATTTTGATAGTTTGTATGTATGCACTTTAGGTAAAACAGTTATCTTTAACTCACCTTTATGGCTGCATTCTCTTTGGCTCATTTTAAGTGGAGTAGAAGTGATAGAAAACTACCTCAAGAGTTCAGTGCTGGGTCTGTTTTATTCCTGTGTGCTCTGCTTGTTTCAGAGGTTGACTCAAGGTCCCTGAAAACTCTGCTTGAGAAGTACCACAGTAATTTCACATACAAAAACCTGAGCTTTCTTTTTGCTAGACCTTGAGAGTAGAGGATTTGTGCAGACAGGAGTAAGCCATATGTCCTTGGTTTTTTTACTGCTGCATATTATAGAATTTAATTTTTTGAGCTCTTTTTTAAATTAGGTAACAGTGCATGTGTGTATTGAATGAATTCCTGCATTTATTCTTTAACTCCTGATTTTAAAAGTGTGGATACCTAATCTATTCCTTCATTTTCATGGGCTGATCTCAACAGTGTATTTATTCTCTACTCTTTTGCAACTCTCTCTCCTCTGTTTCCTGCTTTTAACACACAATCATTCTACAGCTGTAACTACAAACTGAACCACAGTTCAGAATATGGGATTGTGGGGTGTTTCTTTTGTTTCCTTCTATCTCTGCAGCATTTTGAAATTGGCATTTTAATTGGTAAAGGTACATAGAAATAGTATGCAAAAGGAAAGAAAAACATGCCTTAAAATGGAAATTATTATGTAGATTTTTCAAATAATTTTTTGACTGAATACTATTCCTATCAAATTATGTATATTAAACTTTTTCAATGGAATGTTCACCTTTTTAAGAGGAAACTTTCAGGAGCAGTGTTTGATGAGAATGGTGGGTGAACAATTTGCTTTTTTTCTCACTCTGTCACCTCCCCCGTTTTAGGACTACAATGATGAAATCAGACAGGCACAGCTCCAAGAATTAACATATTTAAATGGTGGCTCAGAATCTGCAGAAGTTCCAGTTGTCCGTGGAAAAGCATCTATTCGAGCAAGAGGAGTACCTGTTCCTACTTTGTCCAGGTAAGTGGAATTCCATTTGAATGTACATGTTTCAAACTTCTCCCTTCAAACCCAATGGTAAAATACATGAAAGACTCTGAAAAGAAGAGCAAAAGATCGGGGAAACGACCTTCATTTATTGATGAAAGTTTAGTTCTTTTGAACTGAATTAACAATGGTGCTGAATTTTGTCTTGTGGAACTTGAATGCTGCCTTTGTAAAGAAGCAATGCAGAGCATAGCAGATGTTCAGTCTTACTGTGATCAACTTCTGGCCTTGAGTTGCTGTCTAGGTGCAGTCTGTATTTGGGCCCTATGGAGTTCACAGCTTTGCAAAACTGATAAATCTGCCTCACCTTGACTGACAGAAATTTCGGGCAATATCTCTAACTTACAGAATATTTTTTTTTTTTTATGTTATTACTATTTTCATAGTCACGATGAAATGATATAGAAGTGCTCTGGAGGTAGAATTTGGATTTTCTTGTCTGAGTGGCACTTACTTTGTGAAAAGTGGCTTTTGTTTGATTCAGGAATAGGCAAAGTCTTTTGCTTTGCTTTGTCACAGGAGAGGTTTTATTTTTGCTCTAGCATCGCCTATCTTCCTTGCAGTACTGAGGTGACAGTTTCAACTCCTTCAAGTTCTGAAGTGTGAAAACAAAAACTAAATAAAGTTCATAACTGTTTATATTTCAGAGTACAGAGATTGTGGCTGCAGCACCTAAGTGTGGCTGTTTACTATGGTAAACTATTTTCTTCTGTTGTGTCTACAGTTCTTGTTAATGCAACTTGGAACTTGCATTCCAACTTTTAAAGTAATTTAAGAATAATACTCTGAATCATTTTACCTCAGATGATAAAGCATGATAGAAGATGCAGCACTAAGGAAATGCATCTGCTTAGTTTTATGTATCCTGATAATGATTGCAAATGCAATGCAGAATCAATCTTAATTGTAAAGAAATTATGCTTACTGTGGATTGTGTCCTGTGAGAAAAGAATTTCCATCCTCAAATTGTTGTTCTTGCATTTTGTAATGCTGTGTAAAATATATGTTCTGGGTTTTTTTGCTGTTAGTGTTCTGAGTAGTTATACACCAAGGTTCACCCCTTGGCACTGTATTCAGCCATACAAGAGTTATTTCAAATTGGAGACCTCATTTGATTTTGGAGATTATATTTTCTTGCAAAATTTATTTTGGTTTTTAAATAGCTGTTTGTAACTTTGCCACAGATGCCTGTAATGACTCTGGTACAGATGCTCAGTACAGATACATTTGCATTACGATTTCAAGTTTATTTCATTTTCCATGTCCTTCAGCTAATATTTGTGATACAGAAGCTATTGTTTGGTTGGATCTTACCTCCTAAGCTTGATAACCAGTTCACACTGTTAGTATGTACAAAGTGCATATGTAAATAGTTTTTTATAGTACTGCATTTCTAACATCACTAGTTCTGTCCTCTGGATTTTGGTAACTTACTTTTTCACATCTGCATTTTATGCAAGAGAGACACTGTTACACAGCTCACAGTTGTGTAGTTTGCCTACAACTATTGAAGTGTCTTCAGGTTAAATGTAAATGTTAGCAGTGTTTGATTTGGAGATGACAGTAAAAGGTTGTGGTTTTGTCACTGCTGTTTTTCACGTATATTCTAAAGAAAAGTGAAAGGGTGTCTGACTTGTCCTTACTTCAAGGCTTGTCTTAAACTCCAAGACTTTCCTCTCAAACTGAAGTGCTCTGTTAGCATATCCCTTAAGTGAAATTCAATTCTATTGCTACTCAGATTCTACAGCCATTGAGCTGCAAATCTCAAACTCAGTTATAGTGCTCTGATTCTTTTTTAGCAGAAATGGATTTCAATGAATAATACTTTTGTTGAAGCAAAGCTTTGAAGGCTTTGTCTCAGTGTTGGATAAAACATTTTCAATAGCCAGCATCCCTGAGATATCCAGGAGAAGTTGAAGCAAAGCCTCAGAAAACATGTAAAATGAGGTCTAAAACCTTGATCCTAACCTCTCTTTGTAATCTGCAGAATGACTTTAAGATACCAACCTTGATGCATGGAACATCCTGAAAAGTGTGTTCAAGTTCCCACTTTTGAAACCTTTATTACTCCTGAATAGTTTCAGTTAGAAAAAAGAGAAAAAGTACTAATTTATGCCTTTCTTGCTCCTTATCAGACATGTGGGAACTGGATATAATGCATCTTT
The DNA here is from genome assembly GCA_036630365.1 of Acanthiza pusilla. Taxonomy (NCBI): domain Eukaryota; kingdom Metazoa; phylum Chordata; class Aves; order Passeriformes; family Acanthizidae; genus Acanthiza; species Acanthiza pusilla. Next base: position 91,780,900 of record JAXCHO010000034.1, read on the forward strand.
ATCAAACCTATTTTTAGCTCCATAATAAAATTTTATTTTGTAGAAAACAGTACATTTGTATTCGCATACAAAAAATCTAGCTTATGTACAGGCATTCCTGTATGTGGTAAGTAATTTCCTAATGGTTGTGGTTTGATAACTCTTTATTCTATTTCTGGCTTGTTACAGATTTTCTTGACCAAATTTTTTTTTACTGTAGAGCCAAGTAAGATTTTGTGGGTGATTGGATGGAATTTCTTCTGGAAGAGTTGTGTGTGTGTTGTGAGATTTACCTTCAGGAATGTTCTTTTCTCATCATCGATCTTGGAGGATGTAGCTGCTTCCAGTAGCTGCTTCCTTCTCCCCCACCTTGCCACCAGTTGCTATCCTTCATACTGTTAAAAATGACCTTCAGATGTAATCATGGCACTTCTATTTTCTGTAGTGGTCACACTGAGCACTTAAACTATTGTGGCATAACCCCTCTTCTGTACAACAAGATGGGACGGTGGTGAAAATCTGTCGTTCAGTCCTTTGTTTTTATTACGATGTTCTTAAATTCTTTCTTGGAGGCAGCTATATAAAATGATCATGCCAGTTGCATTTTAATTTATTGTGCTAGCAAGCTTTGAGGATCCATGGTGTTTAACGTGATGCTGTTACGATGAGAAACTAGGAAATGTAACCCTTTAGAAATCAGTGTTTCTTCAGTGCATTTGTATTCCCATCATGAATCAGTGCATTATATATGACAGCAACCAAAACAAAATGAGAATTTTGACTTCTGATTAACTAAAGACTTGAAATATACATATGTGAACATTCTAGTGGAAGGTGTCGCTGTCCATGGCAGCTGGGTTGGAATTGGATGATCTTTCAAGGTCTCTTCCAACCCAAACCCTTCTATGACTCTATACATGTTAAAGTACACCTCTAAGGAGGTTTTGCAACTAAAGCAGCATTTCCTCTCTAAAACTTCACACTATTTTATTAATAAAAATGAGATTCAAGGATCACTCAATTGTGACTCCAGCTCAGAAGTTTTAGGAAAGTGAAATTCTGGATGATGATGATGATGATAGTAAGTCTAAGGACTTGGCTAAAAGTTACTTGATGCCTTGGGGTGGCATAGAGGGAACCACTTCATGTCATTTATAGCTAGAAATCAGTGCTAGAATCACAGAGTAGTGTGGGCTGGAGGGGACTTTTAACAACTGTCTCATTTCATCCCCGCCATGGGCAGGACACCTTCCACTTGACCAGGTTGTTCGAAGTCCCTTCCAGCCTGGCCTTGAACACTTCCAGGGAATGCAGCTTCTCTGGGCAACCTGTTCCAGCGTTGTCTCACCACCCTCATCATAAGTTTCTTCCTTATGTCCAATCTCAACCTGCCCTCTTCAGTTGAAAGCTGTTGTTCCTTGTCCCATCACTACAGATGCTGATAAAATGACTCTACTTTATAAGCAGCTCCACTTAGGTATTGAAAGGCCACAATAAGGGAGAGCTGTCTGAGTTCACTCCCCAGATTGAGAGAGATTGTATTTGAAAATAGGTATTTTGGTTTCATTAAGGTGAGGGGGGAAAAATGTAATTTGTCATAAAGCCAATATTTATCAATAGTCCCATTAAAGAAATGGCAGATTTCTGGTTCACTCTTTCAAGAGGGTGTGGAGTTTTTTTTTGCTTTTCCCATTTCTTAGTAATATTTCAGTCTATGCATGGCTGGGATCATAATGGTTGAATGACTGTCAGTCTGTCTGGGGAAAAATAAAACTGCTACCGAAGTTGTAAGTTAGAACTTGCTGTCGTATATGTTAGAAGTAAGACGAGCTGATGTGGATCACTGCTGCCGTGTGTTCACAACTTCCAGCTGTTTTCCTGCCATAAGTCTGGAATGAACTGGTTTTGCTGTTTGAAGAATAACTTTTGTTGAGAACATGTAGATAGTGGAGTGCAAAAGATTCTGTGGCACAAAAGAAATAGTTGACAAAGCCAGTTCAGGTTCTAGGCCAAAGGCAGGTGTTATTAATGGTCACTGTGTTTTGTTTTAGTTTTTTGATCTCCCATTTTTCACAAAAGTTAGAAGTGAACACATATATTACTGTTTTCAAATAGAAATATGAAATAAAACTTGTATAAGAGTGTTAATTCAATGGTGACTTATTTTTTGAAGAAAGGATGAAAAGGCAGGAATCTGAGTTCTGAGTTGTATCCGGATATCAGTGTTTTAGTATTTTAGAATGCCAGCACTGAAATAACAGGTCTGTTATTCTTCAGATGTCTAATATAAAACAAAAATATTTACTCTTTGAGGAACATCGAATGTAGCTGGTCGTGCTCAAATGAAGACAATAAATCAACGTCTGGTAACCAAATTTGTTAGATCTACTTATTGAACAGTGTAAATCCCTACAGATATATGGAACTGTGAATGCTAAAATTAAAGAATTCTAAGTGTTTCCTCATTGAATGATACACTGTTTGAGAATTGGTCTTAAATTTTACAAGTATGTTTATTTTAAAGCTGTTCTTCCATTTAATGTTTCTGGGGGTAGATAGTGGTAAGTGTCTTCATATCATAAACTCTTGTATTTTTTGTTTTGCTAAAAGTGAAGGAAAGCTGTGAATTGACTCTAGTTGTGATTCCATGTTCAGAATAATTTTACTAACTCAGCCATCCAGCGACAGGTGAAACCTGAAATAAAAATCAGTGTTATTCTAGACCAGAGAAGGTTTTAAATGAAATTATGAGAAAGTGGCTATTGCTGAGGGCAGCTGGAGATGAGTGTGAGATGCTGTGCCTGCTACTGTGGTCAAGGGCAGTATCTTAGTTTGCTGGTAACAAATCCTAGAAACACTATGGGACTACTGTAACATAGAAATGTCAAATATTATTGCTAATAAAGGCCAAAGAGGAAGTATCTAAGTTGTATGAGTTGGTAAAATGCTACTTTAGGGGGAATCAATTATTAGATTAGTACTTATGAATGCCTTCTGAATGTTCACAAATATTTGGAGTCTAACATTGTGTAGTGTAGTTCTAAGTGGTATTAGATTTTGGTATTAGATTTTCTTGAGAATTTTCTTACACCGATTAAATTCTTGATTCAAACAGTGAGATGTTAATCATAAAATTCAATACTTTAGTAATACTGTTACTGGACAGAGTAAGGTAGACTTTCCATGTTTTTAGACATTAACCATCTAATGTCATTACTCCATAATGTTTACAAATCACCTTAGCACCTTTAGAAATCACATTCTGACACTTTTGTTAGAGGCTTTTTCTCCTGTTTTCTAGTGTTTTTATAGTTTCATAGAAATTATGCTTCACTTTGTATTTTCTTTTTCCTCATATACTGAATTGCAAGTATAAGAAATGAAATAATGTCATGGGAAGAGAGTTAGATTCCAGCAAAAACAGCTTTCATGACAGTATCTTCAAAATGTGATGTGGTATGTTAGATAAATTAGGTTATTTCTCCTATTTTGTAGTGAAACAAAAGCTATTAAATGAGTTACAAGAATTTGTTTTACTTAGTCTAGTCCACTGTACTCAGATTTAAAAGCCTTTTTAATACAGAGCCTACAAGTTAATTACCCAACTTTGGGAGTAAAATTATTCAGAGTTTAACAATCTAAATTATTTGTGTGTTTAATGGGGAAGAGTTAACTTCTTTCACTGGATTCACCACTGCCAGATAATAAGTTCAAAAAGGAAAATCAAAGCCAAAGTGATTATAAACAAATTTTCTTGAAACAATAATAATCTGACAATAAAATGTTTGTTTGAGAGCAAGTGCAGGATGATCATCTTGTTACTAAAGCCTGTCTGGAAGTGACAATAAGGGCACCTGGCTAGGTAGTAGGATTTGCTGAGTGTGTTTCTGCCAATAATTAAGTACTAGTGTCTGTTAGATAGAAATTACAGTTAATTGGTGCTTAGAGTCTTCCTTAAAAATGCAGCAAAAAGAAAAAACAAACACTAGTGTCCCCTGTGATGCTCCAGTACTTGTGTACTGCAGTGTCATACTCTGAGAGGTTACTGGCAAGGAAGGACCTTTTTATTTCACCCGTGCTGAAAACCTGTACTTGAACCTTGTTTCAAAGTATTTGCATAATCTAAGTCCTCACAGTTTTGGAGACAGATATGTGAGAGGTTCAGTGCTTGTTTGTGCACACTGTTAGCCTACAGATATTGGCAGTCTGTAAGAGGTTTCTGTAGTACTGGGTTATAGAGGACATCCAAAAGAGGAGGGAAAATAAAGGCAAAAATACTTTTCTTGTATTTCAGAATATGAGCTGATAGTTAAGGCTGGCATGGACTGACAAATGAGTTTTGATAGCATGGAACTTGTTACTATTCTATTTATTAGCAGTTGCATGAAAGTTTTTTTAATTTATAGGTGAGGCAATTGTAGAGGAAAAAGGGTAGAGAACTGGCCCCCCCTGTGCAGTATCTTCAGAGGCTTTGGAAGCAGATGGATACCCCTCAAAAGTAATGGATTAGAAGATGGAAAGCCCAAGAAAGTGAAAGAACAAAATTTCAAAATCAGCTTCATTCAATTTTATTCTGTCCTGTTGCTGGTCACCAGAGAGGAGCCCAGCACCTCCTGTTCCACTGCTGCCCTTGACGAAGGTGTAATTTGTGCTGAGGGCACCCCTCAGCCTTCTCCATTCCTTCGATACTTCTGTTGGATCCATCAGATAACCCTCAGTTGTCATTTGTAGAATGAAGTGGCTTAATCTACTTAATTGTTCCTGAGATGTGAACTGTCCTAGACTGCTTGTCGTCTTTGACGTAGTTTCTGATGCACTTCCAGTTATTTTATGTTTGACCATTTTCTTTAATTAGGAAAGAAGTTGAATTAGGAAAATGATGATTAGGAAACAAGTCTGTGAATACACACAGTGCAGTAGTGACTTTGTGTGTACTCTTATATTTTCTAAAACTGTGTTTTTAGTGTCCTGACCTCTGGGCCAATCCTAATTCTAGATATTCTATATATATAAATTTATACATGTAAATGTATTAACTCCCATGTGTCCCCTCCTGTAAGTTGGATTTTTTTTTTAAGCTGTTTTCGTTTCTAAAACATTCAGGTTGGGATTCAGCTACAGATTAAAGATCATGCATCTGAACCCATTACAGTGTATAGAATAATAGTGCATTTGCTTTTATTTGTTATTTTTGTCCTGTTACTTGTTTCTAAAGCATTGGCAGCACTGTCCATGGGATTACTGTAAGGACAGCTCTACTATGAGAACCTTGTCCAGTCTTTCTTGATTGTGTAGCAAAAACATAATGTGCATGTACCTGTACACATTCATATGTACAAATTGGTGTGCACTGGTGATTGAGGCTCACTCTGGGAGGTTTCCTGATTCTGGGATGATTGAAGGACTTCAGGTATTTCTGACCCACTTTTCTGAGTATTTTGTTTTATTAGCATTTTTCGTTTGAAGTTAGAGTTGGGTTCAGCCTTTCAAGTGATACCTCTTTCAAAACCTGTTCTGGCCTTACTGAATTCATATTGCCCTTTCTCAAGCTTTTTCTTTTTTGATGATAGTTGTGTATTTTCTCTGACTTCCTGTCAATTTGTCTTCCCATATCATGTGTATATATACACTTTATTCTTTTAAGCAGTTATAAACCTTATTTGTGTGGCTGCCCTTTTCAAATTAAGCAATACCTAACAGATCTGTTGTTTTCACAAATGTGTGCAAAGATTCCTGTTCAAGTGGTTCCTCAATATTTTGAGTCTGTTCATTGTAAATGTCCATCAAGCTTCTTTAGTTCCCCAATAACTTCTTAAAGAAATAGTTTACAGTTTATAAAAATTTCCTCCTAGCATCATACCCTGATACAACTCAAATCTGTGTGGTGGTGACTGAACTCTCCTGTCACTGGGTTTTCTATCTTGGTGCCTTTCCAGTCTTCAGCCTGGTGGAGTGACCATGAGAACCAGACATCTCAGATTCAGAGTTCCTGGAGGAGGAATGAACAAAGTTATGAAAAGTTAAAATCAGAAATTATGTTATCATACAAGAGAAATATTATTTCCCACCCATCACCATTCCAATCCTATTAACTGTTTTTTGAAATACAGAAAAGACCTCATCACATGGATCTGGTGTTCTAATTACCTCTCAAGAATAAATATATACTATCTTGAAAAACTACTTTTTTTCCTCCCTCAAATCTCTTTCCATGTTTTTTTCAGCATGTCTCACTTCCTGCTTTCACTTGCACCCTGCCTGAAGGATGCTATACCTAGTGATTTTTGAATCTTTTTACTGACCTCGTTCCTTTTTTTTTCTTTTTTTGACTTGGTATTGACTTTCATCTATGCCACTAGGTTCATTTCCCTTTCTTTGGCTTCTCTTGGAAAGTATCACATTTCCTATTTCTTTATATTACTTCAGCAGGCTGTGTCTGGGAACTTCACTGCCCACCCCTGCCCCCACTACAATGAAGTCAAATAAGCAGCTGGTACCCTGTCCTGAGGAGGCATTCTACAGATTAGCCAAAACCAAGTAATAAGCACAGTTTTAAATTGCTTACTCTCTAGGTTTGTTTAAAATACTTTGTGACTGTGTTTTGATCAGTAATTAAAATGAATAAAATCTATCCTGACTGTATCCTTACATTTTTTGCATTCCTCATTCAGTGATGCAGTTTTTGAAATACTGCTTATTTGTGGTAAAATTATTGCCTTGTTTTTTGATTGGTTTATTGATGTGAAATTATATGACATGTATGAAATGGGATAGGAAATCTTAAGGCCAAATCTGGATCTTTATAATACCGTTCAAGTTGGAAATTTTTACTGAAATCAGGACAGAGTATTATTACTCATTTACTGCTCTTGCAATAAATTAGATAATGGCTTGATATGTAGCAAGATAACGTAGAGCTTGTGCCTTGTTTCCTTCTATTTATCTGTTAGAGTGTATGATAAGGGTCTGACTTCTTTGGAACAATTCTATTTGCCCACAGCATTCAGACTCAATTATAGTCCATGGAGTGAAGTCATCTCCTTTAAAAAGGAGAAGCCTATTAACAATGTTTTAGATGTTCTGTTTAACAGAGAATAAATGGTGCAAATTTCTCACAAATTGTACACAAATTGTACCTCTCAGTCTCTCCCTTTACAACAGGGAGGCAGGAGGAAAGGCCACCTCTAAATGGATCAAATGTTTTTTGAAAACTGGTTCACCTGAAGTCTCATACTTTTCATCCATATTTCAAGTGTCCAGAATAATGGAATGCAAGTTAATGCTTATCACACCTTCAGAATTTTTAGACCAAATATCCTGTTACTTTGTTCTCAAATTCATGTAGAACATCAGGTTATATCCTATAATCACCCTGCACGCTTTGTTAAATGTTTGAGTGTTTCTTGAAGCAGCTGGAAGTCTCTTCAGAGGCCAAAGAAAATGTATTTTTTGTGACCCACTCAGTATCTCACACACAGTGTGATTTTTGGGTTGTGTTTAGAAGCTTTCACAGGATCAGAAGGGAGTGGCAACTGATTCCTCTGTGCAGGGTTTGAGTACGATATAGCCTGACACCTTCAAATGAAGCTGTTACTCTGTGGTTGTGATTTCATGTACTAGAAGTCAAATTCTTGTGAAGTTGATTGATTCCAGCAGATTGCTTTGGGTGTGTCTGTGTATGTGAGAATGACTCAACTCAGTGCAAGGTTCATCACTGAATCCCATGTCAAGTTTGTACCTTCCGGCATTTTTTTGCATAATGTGTGTAATCTGATTTAACCCTACAGAGAAATGACAAACTCTGAATCTCCTTCAGACTTTTTCTGGCTTTAGCAAAGGAAAAGTGTCATGATGTGGGGAGGGAGGTGTTGGAAGGCAGGTCCTGGGTTCAGTGTTTAATGGTGAGCGATCCGTATGTTCGCAGGGGTCGTGGGGGAGTGCCTCCACCACCAGCAGGAGTGCCCAGAGGGGCACCAGCTCCCAGGGGAGTCCCTCCCAGCAGAGGACCAGTCAGTCGGAGCCGGGGACTTCTGGCACCCAGAGCAAGAGGAGTTCCTCCCCCTGCAGGGTATCGGCCCCTGCCACCGCCCCCGGCACAGGAGACCTACGGCGAATACGTAAGTGGAGCTGTGATGTGCTGTGCATGGGATGTGTGGTTCTGGAGAGGTGAGATCCCTACAGAACAGAGTGTAATATCTGTCATTAGTACCTAATTAAGTCCTGCACCCAGCATCTATGACAAATGTGGTCATTTCTTTACTCTTTCAGACTTGAACTTGTCCATTTTTAAAAAAAATTCAGGTTCTTTGTATACACCACCATAAAGACTTTAATAGTGCATTTGGCATAATAGTTATGTGCCTCTTAAATGTTTTCTATTAGGTTTCTACTTTCCAAAAAATGTGAAAAATCACGATGTTGCAGGCTTTTAATCCTCAACTAAAACATAATAATATTCTAATCTTCCTTCCTAAACCTATCTTTGTGGTCATGCAGCTGTTTAGTGATTAGACAAGTAAAATATTTTTATGAAAGCTTCAGAACTAATCCTAAAATTTTAACAATGCACAGTGTATTTCAATAAGCCATACATATTCATCTTGATTTTATTGTATTAAATATTAGAATCATATCAAAATACTTTTAATGCTGTATATGACAAAATTATGCAGTTATGAATTGTTAGGGAAAACCTAAATTGAACTTACAGAGCAGTAAGATAGAGAAAAAAGATCATTAAATCAAAACTACAGTGATAAAAATGAATTTAGTCTTATAGAAAAGTAATACCTTCAAGGACAATGCTTTTAATGTTTTATATGTACTAAAGCTGTCAGTGTGCCCTCTTTACAGCCAAGTGAGTCTGTACGTCGTCTCTGTTGTTTAGACTAGCAAAAAAGGAGATCATGTATTCCTGAGAAAGATTTTGCTATTTAGACATTTTTTGCTTTTCTCTAAACCTTTCTTTCCCCTACTTTCTCCTTTCTTCTTCCAAAGCTCCCCACCAAAGCCCTCTGAATCAAATATCAGCTTTCGGCCTTCTGGTAGAAGCCCAGTTTTCTGTATAACGCTTACAGCTTGTTTCAAAAGAAGTTTCGTGTTGTGAATGTAAACATTTATGCATATAACCGAACAATTTAGAAGAAGTTAATGTAGTTCATGAATTTTGAGGATAAATACTTTAACAAGATATCTAAATTTCCCCTGACTATGCATGACTAGTCAAAGTGGATACTGCCAATAAGTGGTTCTGTCACAATGCTTTCAAAGGAATCAAAAGGCATTGAGCAGCCTGTTTCCAGGACATACATTCTAGAACACATAGAGAGATGGTAGAATATAAACCTATTTGGGCAACTTCATATTTATAGATAATCTGCTATTTATAGCATGTGTCTATAGAAGTGGCATGGAAGTAAGAGCTGTTTGACTCAGTATCCTGATGTATGCTTCACTTCTGAGAGAATAATTAGAAAATAGCATGGTACAGAAAAATAGTGCTGTGCTAAATAACTTCTGAAATGAATGTCCTTTAGAACTGGATCACTTACCTTCCAAACAAGATAGCTTAGCTGGGATACTTAAATCTGTAGTTGATATAGCAGTGCTAGGTGGTCCATTTTTTCTTTAGAAGAATGTTTAGCAGGGACATGAGCCATTGGTGTATTGCATGTTCAGTGTTAAATTTGATGCTTGTGGGTTTCTTACCTGTCCATTTGCATTACATTGTCAAAGTGTGTTGACTGTATCTTTTACAGGGTAAGGGAGCATGGCAGGAGTCATTAGTTGTATTTCTGCCCCTTCTTTACTAATTCCTGTTTATTTAGATCTAATATTAAAACATTAGTTAGCCAACCTGAGCAGAATAAGGTCTTGTTGATTGAGAAGTGTGTAGAATGAGAACATCAGAAAGACTTGGGGGTACCATAAGTTATTTTAAGCACCATCAAAGCTTTGGAGACTGGGATATCCGGAGAGGCTATAGAGCAACCTTTAGAAGTGTGTTGGGTTTGTGTGGCCAGATTTTGGTAGCAGAGGGGTGTAGGGGTGGCTCATGTGAGAAGCTTCTGGAAGCTTCCCCCATGTCCAGCAGAGCCAGTGTCAGCTGGCTTCAAGGTGAACCTGCTGCTGGCCAAGGCAAAGCCCAGCAGCAGTGGTGGTGCTGCCTCTGGGATAATGTATTTTGGAAAGAGGGGAAAAAAAACCCAGTCTGGAGCAGTCTGTTCCTAGATGGCTTCACCCTGTGGAAGGGGCCCATGGTGCACCAGTTCATGAAGAACTGCAGCGCAAGGGAAGGGCTCACGTTGGAGAAGTTTGTGTTGGACTGTCCCCATGGGAGGGAACTGATGCTGGAGCAGGTGAAGAGTATGAGATGTCCTGTCCCTGAGGAGGAAGAAGTAGCAGAGACAATGGTGAGCTCACCACAGCCTCCATTCCCACTTCCCTGCATTGCTGTGAGGGGAGGAAGTAAGAAATTTGGGAGTGAAGTTGAGACTGGGAAAGAAGGGAAGAGTGTGGGGGAAGGTGTTGCAATATTTAGCTTGTATTTCTCATCATCCTTCTCTGATTTCACTGGTAATAAGCTAATTTCCCCCAGCTGGATCTGTTTTGCCTGTGTCAATAACTGTGAGTGATCACAGTGAGTGATCTTGTTCTGCTCCTGTCATGAGCCATGAGATTTTGGTTATGGTTTCTCTCTCCTGTCCAGCTGAGGAGTGACCCAGCAGCTTTGATGGGCACCTGGTGTCCAGTCAGGGTCAACCCACCACAAGAAGGCTTTCCATTGAGGACTGGAGAGTCCTAAGGATTCATGAAGCTTTTTATTCCCTTAGGCTTACAAGCCTTTGCTTTGTACTCATTAAAATAATGTGAAACACTGCAAATCCAGGAAGAAGCAAACTGTGTGGATAGAAGCTTTGAACCACTCACTCCTGTAACTCTGTGAATATCTTAAAGGTGATTTAGGGCTTTCAGTGTGTAAAGTCCTTGCCCATTTCCTCTGTTGAATGCTGTTAAGTATACCTTGTTACAGACAATGAATTACAAACAGCTTCCCTTTTCCCTTCACTCCATTTGCTAACTCTGTGTAGTCCTTGAAACAAATGAATTTTTAACATCTGTGAGTAACTCAGTTCTGCCTCCTGCTTATCCTGATATCCCTCCTTCCTCTTCTTGATTAAGTAGCTGGTTTTTTTAAACGGGAAGGGCAATACCTATTTCATTCTGAAAAATTGGAAGAGTTACTTCTGGAGGCAGTATTTCATATGGAAAAAATGTCACAGGCAAAAAGTCATTAATTTGAAATGCATTTTAATGTGGGCTCAAGATCAAGAAAACTGGGTGAATATTGCTGTCCTGTGTTTGGAGCCCACAGGGCAGTGTTCCAGAACCTTGCCTATTAGAGGAATCTCTACTCAGAGTGAGCTGCCTCTGTCTTCTGTCAGTTTTCTGGGGTCTTTGCATTGGTGGCCTTTGAATGCTTTGGCTTTCTCTGCAGAAGTCACACAACATACTGGACTGGCAGCAATACTTGCACATTTTCCCAGTTCAATATAAGTAGTTTTCCCACTGCAGTGTTGCCAATCTCACTTAGGTTTGTGTCTCAGCCCCAGGACTCATTCCTCCCGGGACCCCACCACACTGTCAGTACCATGATGAAGCTTTTGAACCACTAAATGACAGTTCCTTGTCATTTTCTCTGAAGACTGACTCTTTGATAGCTGTAGCATCAGCTTAGAGAGGAGAAATTTAGGCCTCTACAGCCAGCCAGCTTTATAATCGCTGTTCTGACCTCACTGCTCTTGATGCTATGATAAATTTCCTCCGAAGACTAGCAGGACTCTCATTTTTATTTCCTCAACCGCTCAGGTCACGAGAAAACCTATTGTGATGTGTGATGCGTGGCCGGGATTATTTTTTTAATACTTGAATAAGGGAAACCATACTAGATGGATGCTGCATTTATTGAAGCACTTACAGATGGTTTCAGGAACATTTTTCTCTTAATTAAATGTGAATTTTTCTCTGCTCATTGAACTATATCGTGTAATAGATAAAAATATTTTTATGTATTTTCAAGCTGACAAGTTATTCCACTGAGATGAGAAATAGAAACTGTATTTAACTAGTAGCTGAAAATTTTAAGCTTTTCCATAATTTTCCAATAAGCAGGAAATTAGTAACAGTGTGCTAGCAATTCACTGCTTTTTAATAAGGTCAATTCCTTAGTGAATGTTCAGTCAAACATAGGTTGGAACAGAACTGCTCAGTCCCAGTTACTGTCTTGTAACACTTGCTGCTCTTGGCCTTGTCCTGCTGTCATCTTCTCAGCAGCTTCCAACCTCTGAGGCTTTTCTCCAAGTTTGCAGTCCAGCAGTGGGACTGAAGCTTTATCAGAGTAGATTTTTATTTGATGCTGTTTTCGTTTTACAAAGGCAAATATTTAGCAAATATTCTGCCAGTCTTTCATGACTTTGCATGAATATGTTTGTGATGATGCCATGTCAAGTCCTGTTTTGGCAGCTTAAGTGTGTTAAATGCGAAGTGAATTTTATCTGAGTTCATAATCAGATTTTAGGCATTAAGAACTTTAAACATGGATTTAAAACCTGTTGCTCTGGCAGTGTAGAAGGTCTACACTGAAAAAATAAGTCATCAGTCTAGCATATTATGGCCAAGGCTTGCTTCAACACTACTTTGGAAGGCAGTCAGATCTAAATATTCCTCCCAGTTCTGGGGAAAATTTGTGCCAGAGCTTTATTTCTGTTTGTGGCCATTTTATTGGTGTTTTCTTGTGTTTGGACAAGGGTTAACTCAGTGGCAGATTTTTCTAATGCACTGATCACATGTGTACTTTTTAGCATGGTGATTTAAATGGTGAATTATTTCCAATTAGAAGTCAAGATTATTTTAACTTAGATAGAGGCTACTCAAAAGGATGTACAAACAGTTGGATGCAAAAAAGGTTACTGATAACAAACTTCAAATCTCCTCCTTAAAATCTACATTTTGTTATTTCCGGTTTTTGCAAAATCATAAAGATTAGGGGTGTTTTTAAGCTTTATAGTCCCTGAAGCATTCATCTAGATATACATTGCTTCAACTGATGAACAAAGAAGACTTCAGACTTAAGATTGTAATTAGCACATTAAGTCTGTTATGAGACTATAATTAACACTGTATGTGTACTGTGAAGTACATGTGTATTATAGATATTACGATTGTATGAAACTATGCTTGTTCTGTTTCCCATGAGAAATGGGGAAGACCCAAAAGACATTACCATGACCTGCTGTCTAACAAGATCTCACCCCGAATAAAGAGCAGATCATATGTTGCTCTGTCTCTCTTTGTAATTGAAATCTCAGTATTTTTCCAGTAGTGAGAGGCCTGTGGTTCAAATTCCTGTTTCAGATATTCATGTTCCCTTGGTTCTCTCTAGAGATGATGATGTGCTGACCTCCAGGATACTGTCCCAGCGAACATGATGGTTTCTGTCCTTTTGGTTTTGCAAGAAGTTCTACAAATTGATGGTAGGACTTAGAGGAAGCTAGTTCACAAATAATATTTGGCTGGATGGCTAAGTAATTCATTTCATGATCCAGTGATTATTACAAAGTATTAATATAGGTATCCGTTAATGGAAAGAATGATTGCAAAACCATGCTATTTACAGGGGAGAGCCCGTTCAGTTGAAAAACCTATAGCCTGTTATTTAGTTCACTTTCTTAGAAAGCCAGTGCAAATTCTGTTTTAATCTCCGGCCTTGAGCTTGAATTCCCTGTCTCCCTATTGAGATCATAATTAATTTAGATTTTGAAAAACTGAAAATTAGGATTAATGTGGAAGCAATTTCTTGGAGCTATTAATACACTGCTGATTTTGTGTGGTGAACTGTTTTTAAAGTAGAGTTTTCTCATTAACATTCACTTGCTGTTTGGGGTTGAAGAAGGTAAGAGCTGTAGGAAAAAAGAGAAAAAACTCTGTGTATCATAAAAATCTGCTTTTTTTTTAAAATTTACAAATAAAGGCTTCTTAAAGTTGAGGTAGCAAAATATTAATGAAAGTAAGGGCTACTCCAGATGACATAAGATTTCAAAAAGAATTCAAAATTCTTAATGGAGTTCAAGTGTAATTTCAGTGTCATATTGCAAGTTTTACACCATGGTTTAATTTACCTTGGTCTTGTGAATGCTGATAGCTTCCTAATGACATGCAACATTTTAAATCAGTGGTTTTATTTACTTTACTTGTTTTGAATGTGAAGCTTTTTATTTGGGTTCCTGGAAAAGAGCTTGAATTAGCTTCAGTCTCTAAAAGTTAGAGCATGGGACAGCACGGACAAAATTATCTTTTGTCCGTGCTGTCCCTCTTCCCCTTTGTAGATAATGTTGTGGTTTCCACTTAGGTATTATGCCATGTTTTAAGCATTGTGTTTACTGAGTTCTGGCTTTTCAGAAGTGCTAAGAAAATTCTTAAATTCTGAGTGAATTCAAGTAACACTTTTAAAGTAACCACTTTTTAAATACTTTTTAGAACACTTTTTAAAAGCAAGTTCATAACATGAAACCATTTATTTCTTGGCTTTTTCTTCCCAATCCCATGGGATTTTTTTTCATAGTAAATAGGACAAGCAAGAAGAAATAAATGTAAAAAAAACCCCCAAACATATTTTAAGCCTATCAATTACCCATTTTGCTTAATTTTGAATCCTTTACCTTCTCTGAGGTTTTCAGGATGAGATGGATGCAAAATGTTTCCATTTTCCCAAGTACTCAGGTGACACTGGCTGTGGAAACAGAGGAATGTTATGTAGAAAAGGCGAAAAGCTTTTCCCCTTGCCTGTCTCAAAGTTCACCAATAAAGTTCCTATTAAATTATTTGTGAAGTATTTTAGTTTAAGCTGCTGATCTAGAACTTGGTATTATTGAATGAGCATGTGTCCTCCTGAATCCAACATTGCTCCCTGCTGTTGTGTATAGAAATCCAGACTTGTTTTGGTCTGATAGTAATTTGGTTTAAATGTTGCTGTCTATATTCATTAGCAACTCCTCAGGGGTTTTTTGAGGTGCATGAAAAACAATCCACTCCTGCATCTCTCATTCCAGGAATACCTTATTTGTTCTGGTTGGATATGCACTAGGCTCCTTCTGGATGAAAACAGATGAAAATCTCCAAAATAAGAGCTTACAGTCTGTGCATGTTTGCTGCTAATGTCCTTGATGTTGGCACTCAGACTTTAGATGGTTGTAGCTACCCATATTTGTTTTGATTGCCCCGTATTCCCTGTTGATTAAAGGGGGGGGATGTTATTTCCACATAACAAAATGGCAGTTCCTTCCCTTTACAGTTCTAATTTGCCAAGAAAAGTTCATTGCACTGCACTGATGTTGTTTTGTGTTTTCTCCTTTAAGTTAATTCTGCACCAACTTTTTTTTTTAATTTGATGGGGTTTTTTTAATCTAAAAGGAATATGTTCGTCCAGTATTCTGGGATAAAATAGTGGTGGAAGTATTAATTTCAGAGAATGATGAGGAAAAGAACCCACAGTCTTTTAGCTGTAGTAGTAACAGCCTTATTTTTTTCCCTTGGATGGATTTCCTTAGATGGGAACAGCTGGAAAATTGATTTCTTATTGATTTCATTATTTTTTTCCCAGCACTGCAAATGGCCTTTTTGTTAAAGGCCACTTTTACCCTCTTCTTTCTTCCTGTTTCTCTGTCTTGTTCTTTGAAACATTGTTCATTTTCCTTAAAGAGGGTCCAAACAGTAGTCTGTCATTGTCACTGCCAGCAGATTACAATTTAAAACCACCATTTCCTATTCTCCACTAGCAAGGCTATGTTTAGAGTAGTGCTGTAATTAAAAAGCACTGATGAGGAAGGCTTAGCATGATTTATAATGTTTTGGGGAGCGCAGAGGTTTTGGCAAAGATTGCTTTTATCATTTTTTGACCCATGATAGTAACTTTATATTTGAAGGGTGCATATTTACACATTGTCTTTGATTCTATTAATGAAAAATGTCTGTACTTTACACGGAGCAATTACAGCAACCAGCACTGCTCTTTGGATTTATATCCCCTGCAGGCACTATCATTGAGACCACTGCAGGCAGAAGCTCTCTTTAAGTAGAAATGCTTATAGGTTGGCCTAATAAAGGACTTTATTAATAAACTGAGAGATTTTAGAGTAATTTCGTATTATTTTTGGAATATCTATGTTGTAGCTCCAGTTGTTCTGTTACTTTGGGGGAAGATTCTTAAACCTGAAGTCAAGACTGTTGCTCTTGACACCTTCCCGGTGGATCCTTCAAACATTGGGTGATAAATACCTGTAGTTAAGAGGGCTTTAGCAGTTTCAGCTCTTTTTGCCCTGCATTTCTGTCGTAAGCACAGACTGTTCAGCACACTTGCTGCCTTTTGATCAGACTAAATCTGATAAGTTTTCTAGGTTATCCTGAAAAGTAGAATAATGAATAACAAAGAAAAGGCTTCTGTTCGTGGAATCAAGACATGATCTGGTGTGGGCTTTTGGGTTTTGAAGTGGGAGATGAGCTATGGGTTCACCAGTAAACTTTCTGATATCTAAGTACATTTAGGAAGAGCTATTTATAGGCATATGTAGTATGAATAGAGAGGGAAGTCTATTGTATTCCATTTAGCAGGTAGAAGGAATACAGACACTGTCATCCATGTAAAGAGGAATAATGGCTTTAAATATAATAGTGAATGCTTTTATGAGGACCTGAAAGATGCCCAAAATCAGCAGGAAAAATGTAATGAGAAGATTCATATGAAAGTGTAATTCTTTTGTTATTATATGGAAAGAAATCTGTGTAGCAGTGCTTGGGCTTAGTAGAATGGGCTTAGTACGAAAGTGTACTTTAGTGCAGGATTTATGTGCATGTAATTTCAGTCCTGTCTGTTTTCATTATATATGTGTAAAAATGATAGTTATTTTCCTTTAAGTTAGCATGGTATTTTATAGTACTGAAACATGCCAGATGGCCAAGGATATTTCACCCTAAATACTAAATAAAGTTAAGGAAAACATTCACTGAAGCCACTAGAGATCTGATTCAGAAACAAAATACTCAAGAAGTGTGGATATAATTTAAAACGTAAAAAATTCTGTCTCAGTTGGCCTTATTTGTGACCCCCTGAAAGAGTAAGTTTTCAAATACAGTATGACTAAGAGCAAATACTGTCAGACCTAGTTCAGGGAAAGCTCTGAAACATACTTCAGCTGCTCCTGCCTAATTGCTACTTCAAAGGAATCGTGCACAGTAAACACATATTTTGGAATTTGAATCTCTTATTTCTTAACAGAACAAGCTATTGAGAGCAAACCCATTCTATTTTTGGAGCATGTTGCACATGTTTATCTTGCTTCTAGTGTAAACTTTGAGGTTTATAACTGTAAATATTAGGGAAAAATTCTGTACTGTGAGGGTGGTGAGGCACTGGCACAGGCTGCCCAAAGAAGCTGTGGCTGCTCCATCCCTGGAAGTGTCCAAGGCCAGGTTGGATGGGGCTCTGAGAACTTGGTCTGGACACAAGGGAAGGTGTCCCTGTCCATGACAGGGGGTGGAACAAGATGATCATTAGGATCCCGTCCAACCCAAACCATTCTATGATTCTATTAAAAACATCAGTAAAAGATAATTCATCTATTTAAGCAGATCACAGAAATTTCAAAAGCACAGGTTAATGATTTTAATTCTAAGTGACGGGAGTCTCACATAAAAAACAAATCAGGTGTCTTTCCATACAAGGCTTCTAAAAGCCACCTTCAAAAGCATTGTAATGCAGGGCTTAATTTCAGCAGTTGTCAACTAACACACAAAGTGATGAACAGTAATTAATCCTGGACAAAAATTCTTTGGAAGAGAAGTGCTAACACTAGAAACAGTTCAGTCTGTTACAGCACAGACCTCCCCCAAATTTTCCTTTTTTTCTGCTGAACATCTTGTGAATATCTTCTCATTTCAAATTGATTTTGTTCCTTTGTTTTCAAGAACTCATAGATACATCATAACTTCGAAGTAGTCTCTTACCACCTTTTCTTCATGATCCATTTTTTCAGTAAAATAGTAAAATATTATTTCAGTAGTATAGTAAGATAGTTAACATAATGAGAGGACTGATTACTCAAGAGGTCTCCAATGATTGCTTAATGGCAAATCTTTCCTAATATATTAAAAAGTTAATTCCAGTCCTCTACTTTCATTTGTTGCCATTGATGGATGTGCCTGCTTTGAAGTTAGCAGCCCCTCTTAGGGAATGGCTGGTTCACAGTTGGGAGAGTCTATGAGAGGAGACCGAATGTCGTGTAAATGTTCTGGAACAGAGCAAATAAATTGGCTCAGGCAGCTTCTGCTGTTTGTCAGGGTCCGTATTGTTAACAGATGTCTGTGTATTGCATCAAGAAGAAATAAAATGCCTGTTTGGAATAACTGCCAGGAGGCTGTGGGGTTGGGGGTTGGTCTGTGGCTTATCGAGAGAAATCCATATCTGATGGGCAAGAAAATCAGAAGAGTCTGTTTTAATTTTTAGTTTCAGGGCAGTGAATTACTGAAAGAGAAAATGCATTTCCTTTTAAGAGTGACTGTTTACCCATGGATCTCCACACAATTGACAGCTGAAAGAATCCCAGTTTCTTCTTCAAACCAGTGAATAAACTCACTCAGCTATGCTGGCAAATATGCAGAGACACCCTTGTCCTAATGACTGCTGGGGAACAATCATGTGCACTGATCTAGCAGTGGTGAAGCTGCACTGATAGGCAGGTTGCCTGTTTTCCACAGAAGCAGTTTCAAATGACTGGAAAACTTGCTAAAAGCTCACAGGAAATTCAGTTTCCTATCAGTTGCTTTGAGGATGTCACTGGCTTCTGCTATAGAACGCTGTCAGATTCCCATCATTGGAGTTGTTTTCTGCTAGAGTTGGACAATCCATCATTTGTCATCCCTATCTAATTGATACTTCTTGTTGGTTTTGTTTTCTGTCACTGCTGAAAGATTCTTAAACATTCCTTTTTGTGAAAATACTGTTTTTTTCATGAAGCTTTATCTTTTAATTGCTAGGGTTTGATACACACTTATTCGGAAAACACAATTTAGATACATATATATATATACACACACACACACACACACATATATACACACATATGTATATGTAAAATAATCCCCAGTCTTCAAAGTGATTTCTCATTAGGTCATTCTCATCTGGCAAAGCAGGACAAGATACCCCTAAGTGTCCATTGAAGTATTTGGCATTTTTAGACCAGATTTAGATATTAGGATTTCCTAGGAATCAATACAATGGATGTGCCATTTCTACTTTTCCTGTATTTAGCTCAGTTAGGTACATTATTGGACAAAACAATAAATTAATGGCAGTTCTTTTGATTTCTGTAGCTTATCCTTCTCTGTGAAAACAACATAATTGAGACTTGTTTATATCTCAGACTACTGTATGGCTGGTGTTAGTGGTTTGTTCAAATTGGTGTTCAAATACAGTTTTGGGAACAGTGTTACTGTGTATCTTAAATAGTGTGCATAGTATGGAGAGAAGTGAGAAATCCTTACTTCTAGTTTCTTGATCAGTGCTAAACTCTCACAAGTTGAAGAGTATACAGAAGGCATTCAAAGTAGTAAAATTATCATTCTTACTAGTCTTATCTCTAGGGAAGTTCTTTCCTGACCAAGGTCTACATAGAATATTGAATTTATTGTCCAGAAATAAGTCAGATACCTAAATTAATTGCACAACATTTACTGAGATGTTTTGATTCCTGAGATGCTTCCCAGAGCTTTTCTGAACATCAGTAGCTCACTCAAACTCAAGAGCACGGAGACATGAAATGTTTGTACTGTCTCTGTACAAGCCAGTGTTAACTAAAAAAAAGTCTTTTTGAAGCACATTGTGAACAGCTCAAAATACCTTTAAAGAAATAATGGTCTAAGATTTGTAGATAGGAGTAGTCTCAATATTAAGATCTTGTCACATCATGGTGTACATATATATATATATACACATTTCAGGAGAGTATTGCCTTTCACACATAGAACTGGGTTACTACTTTGTTTCTGGAGTGTGTGAAGTTAATATTGCATTTTTTTATATATTTTCAGGAGTACGGTGATGGCTATGGAGCTGCTTATGATGAACAAAGCTATGATTCCTATGATAACAGCTATAGCACTCAAGCACAAAGGTAAGCCTCCAAATCAACTGTATCTGCATTTCAAAAATTCTGTGTTTGGCCAGTTAGTTTTACTTAGAATTTTTCAATTTCATCTTAAACAGAAAGAATTCATGAGAGGCTTTTTTAGAAATAACCACCATGTTACTTGTCTTTACTATCACATAAGCATAGAAGTTAAATTTCTGAGTGGCTGAAAAGAAACAGAACCGAGAACTTGTAACAGTTTTAGTGATGCAAAATCCTAAATCAAAGTTTTCGAAAGTTCAGGAAATTCAGGAAAATTTAATTCAGATTCATTGTGGGAGGGAGGAGTGGGCAAGGAGGGGAGAAAAAAAGACAACTTTATAAAAGGTATTAAATCATGTGAAACACAGCTGATTGCATTTTCTTACTGCTTTAACAAGGTTATATTTATCTTTGACTGTTAAAAAGTCAAAGTCACCCTTCAGTTTGTTGTACTCCTCTGTGGAATTCCTTGTGACAAATTTGAATCTCTTGCCACTTGTCTTCCTTCTCCCACTTCATTTTCAGCAGCATTTTTAAGCACTTAGGATTTATTTTTTTAAATTTTGCCTTCTTCAAAAGAGTCACTATCTGGCAACTCCATGAATAACATTGTGACCCAATGAAGGGAAAAATGCTATGAAGTACAAAACTACATCCTTTTTGTGGTTGTTTGAAGTTAATGGCAAAAATCCTATTACAAGTTTAGCAGCTTGGCTGATAATCTCAGCTTCTGGGTGTTTCCAATGTGCCTTTCTGGAAAGCGAACTTCTGTACACCTTTTACTGAGTTGTAATTTATTTTCATTCTTTTTCTCTTGGACTAAGCATTCCTAATATGCTCGGTAGTAGATGTTATAATGGCTTTGACAATGTCTTGAAACTTCCATGGCAAAGTTATGACCTGCCTGTGAGGTAGGGTTACTGAGGTTCCTGTTAATAAATCATTTGGGCTGAATTAGAGTTAAACTCAATAGTATATATGAGGCAGATTTATTTAAAAAAAAAATTAATTGCAGCCAAATTATGCAGCCATTTTGGTTCTTTGCTATAGAAATGTCATGAGAAAAATATATAAGGAAAAGAAAGAGAAGGAAAGGATAAGAGTAGATTGTGGAGAGGAAGGATGTCACAACTCAGGGATCCAGTGATGAGACTGAATTGTAATTTTGGTGTCTGTGATCAGAGTGATGGTTGTAGTCTTGATCCGTTGGGGTGAGGGCCCACAAAATATTTGTTAGGTTATAGATACTAAAAGCAGCATTAGAACACCCAGATCCCTCCCCAGGGAGGGAGTTCTGTGTGTCTGATGTGACACTGAGGCCTCTGTAGCCTTCAGATGGAGAGAAGAGTCGGGGGCTGCGTTGGGGTCCTTGGTGGTCTCAATCCCCTGTATCGCTTGTGCCCTTTCTGTGACCCCATTTCTGTGCTTGTGCTCTTTGTTGTGTGCTCACCATGAGCCTGAACAGGAAAATTGGCCCCAGGGAGGTGCTGCCCTGCCTTTTTACAGCCTCTCTTTCCAGGACATCCTGCTGTAACCCCCCCCTTCAGTGGTCATCTGTCTTTGAAGTGTAGCGATACGTTAACTCCTTACTGCCCAGGCTTCTGCAGGCAAAAAACCTTAAAATGGTTGAAAATGTTCAGAAAATCATTAAATAAAATACTATAGATCTGCATTACTGCTCTGGTTATTTTGGCTGATTGGAGCTTCAAACTTTGCCCAGTAGGAAGAACGTGGCAGTAGGAGAGGAAGATACTTGTGGTGTTGATGAATAAATGCTCCTTAGACTGTTCTACTTTCTGCTAAATATATAAGATTTCCAGTGCAGCTTTATCTGAAATAGTACAGAACTGTTCACAACAAAGTTGAGAACAAAGCTGTTTACACCCGGCATCTGCTCTGCTGTAGCATTGTCACACCCAACTTTTGTTGTGTAAATGAATATTTTTCTGTGCTCAACAACTTAGCGTGAAAAACCACAGTGGAATGTTCAAGTGTCATTTTTGTTGAGAACTAAAATAATGAAATTAGCTTTTGGGTCTCATACTTGGCTCCTAGAGAGTCTAAGCTACTGAAAATTGATAAAAATAATATGATTTAAGAAATCAGCAATGTAGGACCTTCAAAATATGAGACTCTGTAGAGTGTTACATTTCGAGAGCAGTTACTGGTAATGGATTTTTTTTTTTCCCCCAAAAGACAATTACTAAAGTAGTCCTCAGCTTTTATGTTGGTAATTCTGTTCTCTCTTCCTGCTTGTAGTGTTGGTAAATGGGTTTATTGCATGCAAACATTTGGACTTCATCACAAAGTCATTTGCCTGAGCCAAAATTAAACATTACTTGGATTAGATTTTTTTTTCCACCTTAAGAAGGTTTTCATTGAGATTTTCTTCCTTTGAACTAAAATTAGGAAAAAAAGCAAATCTCCCAAGGAATGAAACTGCTCTTGTAAAGGATTAATGCATAAGAATACATATAATATTCTTAAGATATATGTGCACATGCTTAGCTGTCTAGAAGGAGATACTTCTTAAAATGATTGGTCTACTTTGTATTTTACCTGTAGTTTCACAATACATATATTGTTAGATTTTAATGAATTTGTTACCTTCTCAATGATTACTTGACTTTTTCCCCTTAATTTTATTAAGTGCCCTGTGGTAAAGGAAAACAAGAAATGTACTTGCACGTTTCTCACAGGATATCAAGACTCGTTTTCAGGCATATTTTCTGGCTTGGCAAAGAGATTTTTAGGATAGTATTGGCAGGCAAAAAGTAATAACTATAAACAGCCATCTGAGCTACCTAGACCAGCATTCCTATCTTTAATCTGAATATCAAGTAGCAGCCCATATTGCAAAATATTATTGTGTAACCACGATGAGATGCTTACCATATTTATGTGCATTACAATGCCCTTAGTAAGAAGGAAATTAGGGAAAAGTGCATTGTTTTCATAGTTTAGCCTTATTTCATTTGTGGTATTTTGCCCTCATAAAACATGGAAAGAAACTGCATTTGCACATGGAGAGCAGTCATGTGTTTAAAATGCACCATTTAGTGACCAGGGTGTGGAAATAACTTACCCTTTCCTTTTCCAAGTTGAAAATTGTAATCTTGAAGTAATACAATTACTTTCACAGTAGTAGAAGTAATTGTAATCTTAAAGTAATCTAGTATGTCTTCTGATACTGATTTCTCTAGAAATATTGTGATATTAATGACACCGTTATTAAAGAGGATATCTGAGAAATAGCTAATAAACTGAAAACAAATTGGCTTATTAAATGACGTGCAGTAGTTTTTGGTAAATAACCACATTTGAGTGCAGGAACAGGGCTTAATGCTCACAAGTGTAAAATGTGGGATATGGTGGAAACACTTAAAATGCTAATTCGTGCCCCAAACATTTTGCTTATTTAGTGATTCCTTTGTTAAAGATGGAAACTTGCAATAGAATTTTAAATATCTTTAGGAATTTTGGAGATCTCTAAGATGTTGCACGACAGCAGATCTTTTGCTATAGGTGAACAGGAGTGTATATGGTAATTTGACCATTCACTACAACACAGTATGACTCTCTTTAATTGCTTTTAATCTGGATGTTTCAATTTTATTTCCCAGAAATAGCCAAATTTGAGATGGATTAGGATGGGTGACATGTTTAGATATGAAGAATAGAATACTGTGTATTTCTGTGTGCATTAAGGTGATTGAGACACTGTCTGCTCTGCAAATAAATTATTCCTTTCTATGTACTAACTGCTTGCTGATGCCAGATTGTGAGCGGTTAGAAGTTTAATGGCATTTTATTTGACACTGTGTGAGACTGTATCCTTCCTTGTGCCTGGTAATCTGAAGTTTGAGTTAAAACCTGCCACAGCGCTAACAGAGAGAGAAAGATGAGAATTTCCTGTGTTCTCATCTATCTTAATGCCCTGAAATCCTATAAAAAATGTTGTTTTCCTTTAGAACATTTTATTATCCGCTGTTGTTTGTTCATGCAACAAAGCCCCAAATAGTGCTTCAGGATGTCCTTTAACAGAATTATTTTTTATGGTTGAAAAGAATTAAAATATCCCTTGAAGCTGTACTGCACTTTAGTAGACACTTAATTGATTTTTAGAAGATTAAATTATATGTATAGTTTTTTTTGCAGAGGGATTGTTAGATAATATTTTCATCAGTATAAAATAGGATGGTTAATCAACTGGGCTGCTTAGCCTAGTTAAAACCAAAACAATCTAAAATTAACAAAATACTTTGCAGTTTCTGAAAATCAAAGGTTAACAAACACTTCATAGAATGGTTTGGGTTGGAAAGGACCTTAAAGATCATTCAGTTCCATCCCTCCTGCCGTGGGCAGGGACACCTTCCACTAGACCGGGGTGCTCTGAGCTCTGTCCAACATGGTCTTTGACACTTCCAGGGATGGGGCATTCACAACTTCTCTGGGCAACTTGTGGCAGTGCCTCACCACCCTCACAGTCAAGAATATCTTACCTAAATCTCGCATTTTTTAGTTTAAGGTCATACCCTTTTCTCCTATCACTACATGCCCCCCTATGCAATCAGGCTTTTGGGTTATATAATATGTAGTCACAGATATGCTATGCAGTCAGGAATTCCTTCATAAAATTTCTCCTTATATACATTATATTAATTTCAAGTGTGCAGTTGTGTGCCAAAAATCTTTTCAGGATCTTATAGTAAATATGAATTGCAGTTGTGAAAGCCAAACTCGTGACTCTTGGTGCTGATATTTGCCTATGTCAGACACCTGTAGATTTGTCACCAGCATGTATGCATCCTTACACAACTTAGCTCGCTCTTGAAGGACTTCCCAATCTTGTCTAGAAATATAGTTATTTACTTGGATTTATTGCAGAAAGTAGTGGGTATTTTAATAGCCTGGTGTTAATGCTAGATGAATTTTATTATAAAAAATCAACTGATGGTATTTTGGAGGAATCGTGAGGATTTAGTTGGGTCTTCATTTAAAACTGTAGTTTAAACATTTTCAGTATGAATAAAATCTAGTTATTCCAAATCTCTGAAATAGGTTTCAAATTGAGCCAAAGTGCTTTTGGTCCCTTAGTGACTCCACACATGATCTGCACAAGTGTTTGCGAGGACAATAATATGGCAAAGCCAAATGGATGCTAATAAATCAATTGTCACTGTCAGCTCACTGCTTAATGTTCTCTAGAATACATAAGATTTATCACTGAGGAATTGTAGAATAATGGCGGTGTATGGAAACAAAGTCCACCAGGGAGATGTACTACATCATTCGGATTTAGCGCTGCCATCTGCTTAATGGCATTGAGATGACTACAGAGGTACTTATGATCAACCATTCATAGCAGTGACAGATGCTGCAGAGAGTTAACATGCCAGGGAACGCGGTTTGGTGCTGAAATTCAGATTATGTGGCAGGGTTGCTGAGAAAGGGGGCTGGGTTTGTTACCTCTCCAGTAGCATTAGAGGGTTTACTGTGTGCTTTTAAGTTTACTGTTGAGAGAGAATGGCTAACACAGTTACTGTAGTGGGAAAAAAAAAAAAAAATTGGAGGAACCCCATCTGTCTGCTTGAGGCACTCAGAAGTTTCAAAGAACTTCTTTAGGCTTGTCTGCTAGCATTTAAAATGGGGTGCTTTTCCTAGGGGAAAAAAAGAGCTTTTGTCTGGCTTTATTTTTTAGCCTACAACAGAGATCACCAGCCTAAACTGTAAGAGGAACACTTTGTATAACTCTATGCCAGTGTCTGTTGAGGGACAAGAATGAGTAATTTATGTAGTAATGCTATTTTGTGTTTAATTATAATTTATAGTTTTAAAAGTATTTTAGATCTTCAGTTGAGGTGATCTCACATTCACTCTGTTTCAGAGTTTAATCTAAACACAGACATAAGAGTGGAAAAATTAGGACCTGGAGAAATTGCTGGCTTTGTTTACAGTTTTCTGTATTGTTTTCTGGTTTCCACATTACCTAATAGTGTTAAACATTTCTCTTGGCAACAACCATTTTGCCATTGGCTTAAATAGCATTTCTCAATTGCTCTTTGTGCATATCTAAAAATAATTACCATCACTTCAAATCATACCAAAATGTGATAAATTCAAGTCCCTCAAGTTGCTTGTGAGCCTTGGAGCCACCCAGTTAACCTAATTTAAGCTGAGGGAATTGGCAATTTCTCTTCAGTACACCTAAGTTTATTCAGTGCCACTAAATCATACTGTGGTTATTGTTGATGTGTTGGGAAGTAAGAAGTACATGCTGCAACTTAGTTAGATCATTTACTTAAATTTTAGTTAAATGCATAAAAACATAACTGCCCCTGTGGTAAGTCCTAGGCACATTAACAACATGGTGTTATAAATCATATAATTGTTGAGGTTGGAAAAGACCTCCAAGATCAGATCCAGTTGTTAACCCAACACCACCATGTTCACCACGAAACCATGTCCCCCAGGGCCACATCCACACTTTTTTGACACTTTCCAGATGGTGTTTCTTGGGCAGACTGTTCCAGTGCCTGACCACCCTTTCTGTGAAGAGGTTTTTCCCAATATGCAGTATTTCTCACATGGGAGAAGACCTTTCCACAACCTCCTTTCAGGTAGTTGTAGGGAGTGGTGAGGTCCCCCCTTAGCCTCCTTTATCATGCATCACCATCTTTACCATTTATTTCAAAAGTGTCTGATCCAAGACAGAAAATTTCTTCATAATAGGGAAGACTATACACAAAGACCCTGTGCTGTGAAAGGTTTGAGGAATTTTGTGTTTGGTAGCTTGTGGTAGTTACCTAAGAACAGAGTGACTGGATGTTGGGTTGAAAAGGACTTAGAAAAACACACTGAAATCCAGCAGTGGCCATTGTTAAACTGATGCCTGAAGAATACAACTAAATTGGTTTGCTAAAATCCCTCAAATCTCTAAATACTGCATTTTATGCTATTCCAGAAGCACTTTAGTTACAAGAGAAGCTGATTCCTAGTATGTAGCTCTTGGAAATACCCTCCTCATTTTCCACTAGGAGCTCAAATTTTCAGGTGTTTTTTGAAACTATGCTTAGTAGTCACACAAAAGATGATGACATTCCTGTTTAATAGGAGGATTTTCATGAAGAGCTGAGCATATGGATTTGAAATTGGCTTATGGAGATGTTGCTATTGGTATTTGAAAGTTAATTGCTAACAGTTTGTTTGTGATGCTCAGTGTTTTAAATTTACATTGTTGAGTTTGTCAGCAATCATGCATTTCCAGGATGTATAAATATGCATTATATGCAAACGAGTGTCTGTTACTGTAGTGTTCTAGGATGTAATTCTCTCCATTTTAATGCTTGTAGCTGTTTGTATTTCATGCTTTGACTTATAAATCAAATCAATCTGCAGGAGTTTGATTTCTGGGGATTGTGCAAAGGGTTGGCATTTTGTGTTGCTGTAGCTTATGAACACCTGGTATGTACCAGAGTGTACTGGAGGTTATAATTCTGCAAAATAAAGCCTTAAACCATTAGCATAAATAAGCTAATGTAGCTTTTAACTGAAAATCCTGCCATGTGGTTTCCTGCTTAATTTTTGCACTTTTATAACCAGAAGAGATTATTTACTGCAATTTTTCAGATCTGATTTTTCAGATTTAGATATATGTTTCCTTTTTTTATTACATGTTGAGATGTGACAAGGTAAACTATTCAGAAGTGCCTCAGTAGCATAGAGAGTTTTAATTGTGAGTCTAGTGTATTTTAATTTTTTAATTGATTTACAGAAATCTGAAATGTCAGTAAAAAGAAATAAGACTAAGGTGATTCAACTGTAGTGATGGAAAAGCCTTAACACAAATACATCTCATGGTGCACTCATAAAACTGGAAAGGTTTTTTAGAATCCTTGTGTTGATATTGGTAGATGGCTGCACTGTTTAATAAATGTTAGGATTACTCTTCATCATGTACTAATTATACTCAGTAAAATTCATTTGGTTCTCTTCATGATTTTGCTATTAAATTTAACTGTGGCTGTGCTTTCGTATTTAGGAAACAAGTAAAAATCCATTTGAAAATAAATTCAGAAAACTAATATGCAGGTGTTATAGTATTACAAAAAGCAGTAGTATTGAATCATAAGTATTGAGGAATAAAAAAACATTTAATGAGATTATATTAATTTTGTATTATTGGTTTAATTTTACTTAGGTAATTTTACAGCATCTCAAACTGGATATTTGAATTCCACAACACAATTAAAGAGGATAGTATTTGGTAGGATTTTGAATTTTTTTCCTTGGCTGATTACACAAGTGAAAACATGAGGAAATGGAAGATCAGAGTGGATTTTCCAAGTCCAAAATAAGAAAAAAAAAATTAGTGGGGAATATTTTTTAAACATTAAGTGTTGTATTGTACCTATTAGTGTAACTTGTGGAATTAGTCATAGTTTAAAAAAATCTTAATTATATGAAGGCTTCAAATTAATTGCAGTTTTTTTAAATAATAAGGTTATTTGAGCTTGGAAGATGGAAGTAACAAAGAGGAAGGGAGAGTATCCAGTTGCAGGCGTCAGCAGGATGCTGTACAAGTGGTGCTAGATATATGGGCTTTGGAGTCGGAACATGGATAATCAATCTTGCAAATTAAAGTTATTCATTTAGAAAGGACTTCTCAAATGTCTCACATGATAATTAACTTTCCAGCAGTTTGATTAAGAGATACAAAGAATAGTGACTATGTAGTCTCTCCAGACTAGAGAAAGGACATCTTAAATTTACATTTGCAGTAGACAGAGATATTATATATATATATGGAAGACTTTTTTTCCTGGTGTGGGGTTAAGAAGGAACTTCACTGGAAATTCACACTTGGAAGCCATTGCCTATTAGGTGAATGAGAAATCAGGCTGCATCAGCTCAGAACATATTTTTGTCACTGAACATGTTTTTGTAGGTGAAGATTTGACACTGTTTTGCTGGTTGATAGTCGACACACTTTGTCTGCTTACTAGCAGTAATTGGAAGTTGCAGTTGTCTCTCTGACTCCCCTGTTGTATTCAGTTTGCTTTCAAGGGAAGAAAAACTTTGCCTCTTTCTGTTGGTTAGGAAATACCTATTTAATTGGGCAACTTAAAAATGGGAGATGGTTGCAGGAAAACTTTATAAGGGTCTTAATTGTTTGTCCTTGTATTTTATTTAGTAGAGATATTAAGGGCAGTAAATTGTGCTTTTAAGCACAATTTTGATGTAATTCAGGTATAGATGGTGAAAAATATTGTAGTAGTAACCATCATAAGCACATTCATGTAGGTGTAATTGTGTAATGAGAACTGTATGTAAAGCACCTGAAACATACACATGGATAGAAGTAGTGGAGCTCACATGAGGCCAGGAAATAAGTCTTTGCACTTAAATGGATTGAATTGTCCTTAAGAGGATGAGTCCTGCCTTATTGTACCTGGAGAGGCAACGTTTGGACCCTGCTGGTGCAAAGGACGTTAGGGAAGTACTGAAAATATCTTGAACATGGTAAAGCTTATGATTATGCAGCCCTGAAAACAATTAACCTTTCTTTTACCAAACGTATTCCTTGATGGCACTTTTCATTATTTTTGAATAATATAAAACCGGGATGGAATGATACCTTGTCTCTCAAATGTTCTTCAGTTTCGACTCTCAAAAGTTGTACTGTTCCTTCAGTAAATCAAAAATATAAGAAGTTAAGACGTCTATCTTCTGGAGCAGTGCATTTTTTGATGGAATGGTGACAAACCAGCTGTGCAGTTTTTAAGGACAGTGTGTTAGAGGCAGTGTTGCCTTGTACTCCAGTGTGTGACAAGTAACATCATCTTGGATCTCGAACAGCATCATATGCAGGACTTAAAGAATAACCAAGAATTAACTGGAATAGTGCCCTCAGCTCTTTCCAGTGTTGCAATGAGTAGTCTAAAGATTCTTTAACTGATATGTCTCAGATCTTCGCTGTTCTCTGCTACGTCCACTGTCCAGAGTAATCTCGTTTGTTTGGAAAGAGAGAAGAAAACACATATTTTTCTGATGTTAATGTTTTTTCATGTATTTTTTTCTCCATTTAGCAGCTGGAATATGATTGTTGGACACCTGGGTAGTTAAAGACTTCCCAGTTTAGCTTCCTCCAGTGGCAGTTCACAACCTGCTTTGCAAACCAGACAGATGTGCTGTGGGGTGGCCGGGGCTTGGTTCTAATTCACCGGTCAAACCAAAATGCTGGATTTATGCAACCTGAGTTTTTAGTTTTTCTGCTGGTGCTTTCTTATTTGATGTAGTGAATTTTTTACATTAATATGGTTAGCATTTCTCATGTGCAGGGATGTTTTGTTGCTGTATTCTATTCACAGTTTCAAGGTAAAGCTATAGCTCCTGCTGCTGCTGTTCTTGAGAAACCTTATTTGTACCACATGCTTCAGTCACCTCTTCTATTTGCCATTTTCCTTTCCTCTTTTGCAGGGTGGGACATGAGAATGTAGTGGGCATGGGGGGAAAGACTAATTGAGTTGAGGCAACAACAACTCAACATTTCAGATGCTTTTAGATGCATTAAAACTGCTTTAGGCAACTGTCTAGAGTTCTGCTAGAAATACCTAGATAGTTCAGTGCCTGGTAGGTAGCCCCAGAATGCAGATGCCTCTGAGGACATTTCACTGTTCAGAAGTGAAATTTCTCACAATTTCTGCCATGAAAAGTAATTCTTAAATAGTGATAGCTAAGAGAATCCTTGAGAGGGCACCCTGGTCACCTTTTAGGATTACAGGTAACAGTTCTGCTCTTTGTGTTATCCTTTTGAGACTACAATAGGCTATAATTCAAGGAAGATTGCATCATTTTTCTGCATTTTGCAAAGCTTTCACACAGAGGTCTCAGTTGTTTTCTGAGACCGTTATCTGTTTTACAGACATAAACTGAGATGCAGGGATAAAAATATGAACCAAAGAAATCTCTACTAAGTAGTAGCAGAACTGGGCATTAGCTAAATATTTATCTACAAGATGCAAGAAAAGATGTGGATCTCTTGATATCCTGGATTTCTGCTGTCCTGGTGTAAGCTGGGTTCCAGAATATGGTGTTCTAGTGATCCACAGAAGCATTGAGAACGGATACTCAGTGTTCAAGACAATTACAGAGTTATGAGAAGCTTCATTGCAGTGATTGTTGTCTTGGACACTCTTCTGCTGACAGATGCTTTTTGTTACCAGAAGTAGCTGAGCGTGAAGCTATGACAGGAGTGATGGAAAGAGGCTTATCCTTATGGAAGAGTTCTCTTCAGATGTGATCATATCAGTCATGGTCTATCATATAAGAGCTCTTGCTCCAAGAGATCCTCATTTGTTTCTTCTGCTTTGCTGTTCTGTGCAACTCTGAGAAGCACAGAGGTGCTGCTTGTGGAGCTTCTTGTGGCACAAAAAGAAACCTTGGTGTTTGTAAGGGTTTTATTGTAACTGCTTGTTACTGCCCTGGTTTCTGTCTAAAGGGATCAAAATTACTTGTGATACTCATGTGAAAAAGAAAAAGTAGACATTTTGGTCAGTTTTTCCCTAATAAGCACTGCTGGAAGTGGAATTGTTTGCAAAGGCTGTTGCTGTCTTTCATCACTGAAGCCAAAGAAAGTTTCAGATCACTCAGTGCTTATACCAGCCTTGTCAGTGCTTAAGTCTGGCATTTTCCAGTAAACTAGAAGCTTTCACTCAGAGACCTTTTAATCTCCCCTTAGCAACCAGGCTCTCTGCCACGCTGCTTCTGTTTCAAACACAGAAATGTCATAATGACCGTTCTAAATGATGCCTGTATCAAATACAAAGAGCTGTGGCCATCTCATGAATTAATTGCAATATATTTTTACTACCTTCGTGCATTTTCGGAAGTACAGTTGAACTGTGTGGTTGATCTGCCTATTTTAGGGTTGTCCCAAAAATAGCCTAGTGACCTCTTCTGATAGGGAATCACAGAATCATTAAGTTTGGAAAAGACCTTCCAGATGAATCCAGCCTTTGACCAAACACCACCATGTCAACTAAACCACAGCACTAAGTTCCACATCTGGACACTTCTTGAATACTTCCAGGCATGGCAACCCCACCACCTCCCTCATCAGTTCATTCCAGTCTGACCACCCTTTCAGTGAAGAAATTCTTCCAGATGTCCAACCTGAATCTCCCCTGGTACAGCTTGAGGCCATTTCCTGTCATCCTGTCTCTAGTTGCTTGGGAGAAGAGACTGACCCCTCCCAAGGAAACAACCTCCTTTCAGGGAGTTGTGGGAGCAGTAAGGTCTCCCCTGAGCCTTTTCTCCAGACTTTTCAGGTAAACACCACCAGCTCCCTCAGCTGCTCCTCACAGGACTGACTTTCCAGACCCTTCCAAGGTCTGTTGTCCTTCTCTTGGTGCTCTCCAGCACATCAATGTCCATCTTGTAGTGATGGACCCACGAGAGTTGTGTTGAAATGACCATTCTGTTGATACCTGTCCCAAGAGAATATTCCAATATCTCTAGGTAGAAAAAGCTAATAGTTAATATGGCATAAAAGGTAAAGTTCTGTAAGACGTAACCATCATGTCAAAAGCAGTTAACTACTACTTGTTTTTTTTTTTTTTATAAATATTTGTTCTATTATGGTTCATCAAGATATTTTGAGAAACAAATCAGCTTAGTAGAAAAGCCTGAGAAATTGAGGTCATTTTTTATAGGGCCTTCGAAGGCTTATGTTGAATACCTCTAAATTAAAGTATTTTAAGATACTTCTCACAGTGATTCTAGAGAAATAGCAGGAAGCTTCCCAGTCCTCTAGTTTACTAAATAAAGCCTTAGAGAAGCATTTCTACTTCATCAGTGATGCTGTGCAAAAATTTGAGCTTGCTCGTTTCTATCTAAAGCTTTTTCTCTTAACACAGAAAACAGGCACTTCCCCTGGCCTTATTTAAACTATTTAAGCCTCACTTTACACTTCCTCTGAACATTGCAGGATTACTGCCCAGCCCTCAGCAATTAGAAACAACATGCTTAGGTTTATTGTTGTTTTCTAATCCTTCCGTAGCATTAAGTGGTTCCCAATTTTTATGCTGACATGAAAAATCAAAGCATTTTTTTCTTTGCCATCTCTGTCTTCTCTCCTGTCAGCCCAAAGCCATTGTGCTGGAATGGGAATACAAAAGAAGTTAAACAGAGGGCGATATAAGCAAAAGGTCTGTGTGTACAAAAGATCTGAATCACAGCTGTTAATCGCACTTGTATCATTTACTTGATGATTAGGAAGATGCTTGAAAACTCAGTTGGCTATAGCGTGTAATCCAATTATTTATCTAAAAAAGATGCATGGGAAATAAGAAAAAATAAAGGAAGTGGTTTCTTGAAGACAATTCACATCTGAAAACAAAAGAACTCCAAGCAGAGTCCATGTTTCAGTCTTGCTAGGTTAAAAAAGGAAAGGATTCTCCTTTTTTTTGTGAAAGGACTGAGTCACATAAGATTAAAAAGAAAATTAATTGGATTTGTGGATTTGTTTTCCTTTATATGAGACAAAATGAAAGGAAGAGGAGCAACCTGAGGTGGCGGAAGGTGTCCCAGTCCATGGAATTGGGTGATGTTTAAGGTGCTTTCTAACCCAAGCCTTTCTGTGATTCTGTGAAAAAGCCTTTCCTCGCAGAATAAATTCATGAAGGGAAATAAAAAGCTTAATAGTCTTTAGTCAGAATGCTAAGGTGTCGGAGAATATATGGAAGAAGAGTCTAAGTGTAAAGGATGTATTTAAAGAAAAAATGTATATCATATCTTCTGTCCAGAGGAAGAATTATTTAATATAGCAGCTTAAGTCCTTGCAGCAGGATTGACCTCAACTATCTCAGTTAATGAGTTAAAATGTACAGTTTAGAAGTTTCGTATTGCAAGCTTCTTTGAGTAAGTTTCCAGGCAATTGCTTTGAAACAAAATACAATTCTATAAGTTGTAAGTTCATACAGAGTACTAGATTTCTCTGTAATTCTAAAAAACCTCAAGAAAACCCATTACCGTCAGTCTTGGTTGTGAATGCTGTGGAATATTCAGACTCTGTAATGAATTAAATGAAAAACTATCCTTTTTTTTTTTTTTTTTTTTAAACAGAGCTCCTTACAATCATCTGTATTTACTCTTTTCTTTGGGTCTTTATGTTTTCTCAGTTGAAGTTTTGGGTTTGTTTAACATAAAGGTGACTGGAGAATGTTGGCATTATTCATGGAACATGAATGAAGTCGAGCAGGGAGTACTGAATTGCACTGGGCACGTTTGCTTCCCATTGTACCTTGTACTTTTCATACAGATTATTAATTTTGAAGGGTTTGTCTGTTAATAAAGATGAGTCATGATATACTTCCAGTATAAGTAAAAGGTTCCTTCCTTTCTGATGTTTATTTGTTTTGCAGTTTATGTGCTATAAAATGAGTCATTTTTTTGTTTAATGGATGTATCAGATCTATGAAATCAGACCCCGCAAAGTCATCCTGACAGGATTGACAGTTACAGGGATGGGGCTCAGCTGCTTTAGGCTTCTAAACTCGATGACAGCCTTAAAATAAATAAGTGCTGTGTGGAAGGATAGTGAATGTCAGTTTTCAGTTCATTGTCGGAATAAAGACTTTTATTACTGGCTGCTGCAGGGAAAAAATGCTTCTTATTCAAACTTTACCCTTATTTTGGAGTCCTCATCACATGAGTAACCATAGAGAATGGGTTTTGTAGAGTAGAGACGCTTTTTTGTGGGTCCTTGTAGTGCATTCTGGTTAAGTTTTTGTTTAGGAAGCATTATGCCAGCAATTAAAAATACTTATCCAGACTTTTTAGATATGCATTTTCACACACCAAAACTGTATTTTTTTTCTGGCCTGGTGATTTTGTAGGATTTAAAAATTTTTAGTTTAGTAAAAAAAAAAAAAAAGAGGAGAAACCCAAGCTAAAACACAAACAACCCAAGCACAAAAAATTCTTCTGTCAGTTCGGAAGTAATTGTGATGTGTTGTTTGTTTTATATAAATGCTTTACCTGCTAATTCTTGTCAAGGCTATAAATTGTTTATTTTCTCCCTGGTGTTTATTTTGTTAGCAATCAATCTAATGTTAGGAACATTTTGTCAATATCAGTAATTACTTGCTAGTGATCATATATTAGTGATTTCCTTCTCACTAAGAAGGTAATGACTTGGTAGCATCAGTTTGTAGAGTATTTTCAAATATTGTCAACCCTGACTCTGGCTGTGGTTAAAAAAAATAAACGGAAAAAAACTATTTAGGCACTTGCTTTTGATGTCCTACAAACTGTGTAAAAGACTATGTAGCTGGACTTATATGAAATTTGAAAGCATAATGGGATAGTGTGTAATAAGGACTGTTCTTCAGTTTCCATTTGGGTTCTTAATAAAAATACCATTATGAAATGGAAGACTGGTTTAGGCCATGGTTATGGTATTCATACACACTTTTGAATCTTAACAACTACAAATTTCAGCTTTTAACATAGTTCCTTTTGTCATCTTACTTGCCTGTTATAATGATAGCATTTATATTTGTCTCCTGTCTTGTTTTGAAAACACTGGAACTTGTACACACACGGTAGCTGTGTAACCCTCCAATCAGCAAATTGTTTGCCCTTTATTGCATTCTTGCCAGTGATTTTGGAGATACAAAGGCAAAGTACTAGGCAGCAGTAGGTAATGAAAAGTTTATAAGATAAATGAATTGGTTCAGTACCCACATCTGCAGTTTTTTCATTAACACTTGTAAGATCTTTAACCTTCCCAACTATAATTTTAAATGAAAAATTCCCACATTTACATTTACAATGTAGATGAATACCTGGGTGATGAAAAAAAATCCTAAATGAAATTAAATATGGTTTCTAATTAATAAACAAGCAGGACCTCAGTTTTCACAGTCACATGGATAATTACCTTTCTCAGGGCATGTCCTATATCCTTCAAGCTTTCTTTTCAACAGTAGAATGAGTTACGAAGATTTCTTCTCATAACTGTTTCTTTCTTGTTCTCTCCACGCCCCTCCTGCCCTGCAGTGGAGCAGATTACTACGACTATGGCCACGGACTGAGTGAAGACACCTACGACTCCTACGGTGAGTGCCTTTACAAGCTCAATGACTGCAGCAGCAGGCTCTTGAAAAAAAAACCAAAAACTAATGAAAGGATAATTTCTATAAGGCAAGGCTCAGTCCTGCAGCAGGGAACGGCTGTTCAGGGATTCCTGAGCTGTCACAGAGCTCCTCGTGTGCTTATTGAGAAAAATGCCCTCTGTGGTCTGTTAGCTAACGCAGTCATGGGAAACTAAAACCAAAGGAGTAGAGAAAACAAAACTTAAATCATGATGCACACAGCCTTTTCATGTCACATTCAATGAGATTTAAGGGAAAAAATGGGCATGTAGGACCTTTTTCCTGGCTGCCAAAAGCAAATGTGTGTGGTGTGGCACAGCTTGCATTGAGGCTTGGTACAAGGTAAGAATATGCTGAAGCTCCCAGCTGAATTAGGGCCTAATTAAGTGCGTTTTAGCCTTGTATGGTCTTTTTGTATTAGTTCATTTTCATGCATCAGTCTTGGGAAATCAAGCAGGGAGTCATTATGTAAAGGTTAGGGAAGTACTTTAGGTAGCTAATAGACATGAGGGCAGTGGGTTACTCTGTGTAGGGACAAAACAATGCGTAATGAAGCAAAAAACATGTGCCAGTGGTAAAGATCACTTTTTTTTTCTTTTTTTTTCTTTTTTTTTTTTAAATCTAGAAGTGTGGTAGTGACAGGTTTAATTAAAGAAATCTGTTATGGGTTAGAATCATAAAGCATATTAAAAGGCACCTTTGTTTAAGGGATAAATGTTAAGTCTTTGGCTAGACATCAGAGAAATACAATCTAGGTCTCTCAAATCTCAAACATTTGAGGGTTGTTAGAAACCTGTGTGAAAGTTGTGATTCTGAGTAATGAATGCTCCAATGGTTTTAGAGCTCTACTTAAAATTTTCCAAGGTCTGTTTCTTTAACTCCGTTTGGAAGTGCTTCCTGCTGAAAACTAAAGTGACCTTCACTCAGCTGCGATAAAGGCACCTAATGCAATAGTTTGCCCAACATATCTGCTTGAACTAATTATTTTGCTTAAGGGGAAAAGCAGTTCATCAAAAGAAGTCACTTGAAATTCCTCTGTCCCCCAGCACTTTCAGTTGGTGTTGATAGGCATATAGCTTAAATCTTTATTTCAGCATTAAAATAAACTGTTTGCCATTATTAACGTGATATTTCTGAGACTATTTCATTAATGCAGAATTGATGGGGGAAAAATGTATGAAACTGCTTAATGTAGATAGACTGATAGGGAGAGATATTGATTGCAGTATTTAAGGTTGAAAATATGGATTTTTCATTGCTTTTGCATTTAAAATTGGTTTTCTGTTTATCAAAGCACAGCCACTCAGAATATTAAGTGATGTATTTACTCAAGTTGAGAGAGAGACTATAAATACCTTGAAGAATGATTATGGGTTGCAGCCACTGAAGTTTTTGCACATATAAATAGTTATACACTTCATTTCTTAAGTATATCCATTAAAAGCAGAGTTAGAGATTAATAACCATCTTCACTATATGTAAAGAGCATTAGGTGCCTAGTGAGCAGGTGGTTGTCCACTGCTGGACAGGAGGAAATTCAGATTCCCAGGAGGTATCTGAACATCTCCTCTGAGAAACTCAGGTGGCAGTAGGGAGGATGTAGGAAGAGTATCAGTGTCTTCAGGATTTGGAGCCCTGAACAGCACCAAAATGAAAACTGATAAACAGTAAGGTATAACTCTTTACCCTACTGTATTTAGGAGCTGCTTGAAAAAGAGCAAGTGTTCCTCTTAAACTGTAACCAAGGTTGCTCTTTTCATTTAAGCAATTCTTGCAGCAGTGTTAACAAGCTTGGATATTTTTAATTCCTACCCCTTCAACAGCTGCCCTTACCGTTAGGCTCAGGATCTTTTTCTTTTTTAATGTAAGCCTTGCTTTCTGGGTGATGAAGAAGCACAAGAGGTTGTTAGCAGATACTTGCCTGAGGTGCAAGTTTAATTCTTTCAGCCTTACACCGAATTTGAACTTGTTCCTTTTACCTCCTAGGCAAATGTCCTGACCACCTGGGTATGATTTATAACCTGCACTCTGCAGGCAGCCACCTACCACCTACATTATTAAAAAGTGGTTAGGAAGAGGCTTCTGTGAAGGGATCGTGAAACTTAACCCCCTGACATATCGGATGTTTGTCATGCAATTTCAGATATCTCATGTCAGAGCAAGTTACCTCAGCCTTCATAGTGCAGGGGTTCTTTGAGTTTATTTTATTTTTTTTTAATGAAGTAGAAAGACAAAGTGATGTCTGCATTTTAGTCTTCCATACATTTGCCTTCTACCCTTAGTTTCTAGACTGTATTGGGTTCACATGGGGCACCTGTCTGTTTAGGGCAGGGCAAAATAGGTACGAAAGTGCAAAATAGGTATGGAAACACTGTTTTAAGGTGGTTTTGCTTTTTGGGTTGGTTTTTGGTTTGCGCTTTTTTTATTATTTTTTCTCAAAGATGTGGCATAGTACTCTTACTTGTTTGCATCATTAAAGTCTTCCTGAGTACTGTTTCATTTTTCATTATGCTCTGCGTTTAATCCTGTGTTTTCCCTTTTGCAACTGTCTGGCATAGTAGGTCTGACTCTCATTCAAGATAATAATTTTTGCTACTTTATTAAAATATTTATTGCCATTAAAAGGTGGTAGGATTATGAATCATTAAAAGCACAAGCTTTTTTACAAACTTACTTCATAGCCAAAATTCAAACAACCACTGTTCCTTGTCCTTTTAATTTTTCTTTTATAATGTGCCCTCCTATTTCTTGCATTTCAGAGGAGGTATATGTTTACCTCCAGAGAAATGGAATATTGGCCCTAGGATGTTAAAAGACCCAGGTGTTTGTAGTGATACTTGAGGCTTGGTTTGTGTGTTTGATTTAGGCCTGAATTGGTACTGATGGAGAGAAACTTACTTCTGAGGGCAGCTTTTTTCCTTATACATAATTCATACCCTCCATTCATTTCATCCCATTGCAATTATTGGTGTGTCTGCTCCTGGAGCTGACATTTCTGTGCATTTGCAACAAGCAGGTCCAGCTGAATTTCCAGAGCCCTAAATATTTTCCCCATTAGCCTGTCACACTCCCTGCTCTTAAGTGCTGAGAAATCATTGTGGGATAGCTCAGATGTGTTGTACCTATATTTCTTGTTTTGAGTGTTCTTCACTTTGTACACCTTGGTTCTGTAAACAGAATATGGCTATTTGATTCACAGATAAGAAAAAAAATAAGTACAGCATCTGAAAATGTTTGAAGGGCTCTGACCGTATTTTCTTTTCTTGTAGGGCAAGAAGAATGGACCAACTCACGACACAAGACACCTTCTGCAAGGACAACAAAAGGAGTCTACAGAGACCAGCCATATGCCAGATACTGATTGTACTGTCTGATGTTGTGAAATATCCAATCTCCACCAGTCCTGTATACTGTTCAAAGTAATTTTTTCTATGAACAATCCCTTTTTATTAACTCAAAGTGCATAAAAAATCTGAATGGATGGACTGAACTTAAAACATTTTGTTGAAAGAACAACCTGGACAGAAAGATATGTAAAACAAGGAACTTTGTTATTTCCAAACTGTGTTTGAAAAAATAGGTGATCAAAAAAATAACCTTTGATTAACTAGTGTTAAACAAAAAATAGGTTTACTAAATACGTTAGTCCGTTCTTTTTAACATAAGCGTAACCTTTTATTTTAAAGGTTTTCAACAATTTAGTTTTTAGCTTTTATTTTCAGTCATTTGCTAGATTTTCTCTTTGCAAACATGCGTAAAAAGGGAAGCAAACTACAAATGCGAATAATGTGGTATTTTGTAACTCAAGTCTTGAAATGTTCTGTAGTGTTAAGCAAAGTTTTACCCTTGCTTGATACTAAATAAACTTTTGAAAGAAAATCAGTGTCTGTGAGATTAATTTTATGCTTTATCTTATAATAAAACTTCATAAATAGTAGTAAACAGGGAGAAATGTTTAACAGTGATCAGCATAAAAGGCTCATATTAAACATTGTGCAACTTCTTTTAAAACAAAATGGTTTAAACCTAAATGTATCTCTCTATATACTCACAGTAGATATAAATGCTGTTTAAAATATCCAAATGGTATGGATCTGCTTGAGTGCCACTTTAAATCAAAATACTTTTTGTTAAAAAAATTGTTTAAAATAGCTAATGAATTTTCTGGAAAAAGATGTGACTAGTTTTCACCTTGTTGAGCATTTTTTCACTAGTGCAACTTTGGAATTTTTATGAGAATTTTGGTACGTTAATGACCACCTCGCTCCGTGCTGGAAGCAATAAACACAAAGCTTTTAAAGACTTTCTGACTTGACTAATTGAGGTCGCTTTCGTCAGAGGCAGAGGATGTGTAACCCTTAAAACGGTCTTCATTTGCAAAGGTAAATAAATCAAATAAGATTTTAATCTCACTTAAGTTATCTTAATATAACCAATAAAAACAGGGAGGCTACAACTTAGAAAGTTTCATTTTAGAATGTAGGAAAGACTTGTGAGGACACCTAAATTCTCATTTTAAAACGTTTAATTTGTATTAGTCATCTAAAAAGCCTTAGCTTAGCTAGTTAAATTTGGACAAACTATTCCCTATTAAACAACTGTAAAACCTCATAACCAATAGTTTGTAATATATTATTTTTCCATAAATTCAAGTAACTTAAACATTGCAAATGTTATCTAAAGCTTTGTTAAGCATTGTTTCTATTAATTATAGTTTGATTTACTTTGTTTTCTTTAGTTTTTATTTTAAATTCTTTGAAACTTAGTAAAATTATCCTTTTTTTTTCTCTCTTGTCAGGAAACTCACCTCCTTGGACAGCCAAGAGAACAAAAACCCTAATCTTCTGATGCTTTGGTAGGTATCTTTGCTCATCTGTGAAATTATTAGATAAATAATGGAACTTTTGATCAGGTCCTTAATTCTGCACAAAGCTTTAATTTAGGTATCTCTGCCTGTGTTCAGTTCTGGTAGGAAAAGTAATACTTTTCAACTCACATTAATCAGGTCATTAAGCTGTCACAGTGTCTGGACACTCCCCTGGCAGTTTATTGAAAGGTGTACATAGCTTTGACAGCATCTCAACCCATTAGGTATTTTATTGGACAGAGGAAGATGAAAAAAACTGAATGTAATTTAATGCTAGTAGTTTTCAAATGGGAATA
Source organism: Acanthiza pusilla (assembly GCA_036630365.1). Taxonomy (NCBI): domain Eukaryota; kingdom Metazoa; phylum Chordata; class Aves; order Passeriformes; family Acanthizidae; genus Acanthiza; species Acanthiza pusilla. The sequence goes on from JAXCHO010000034.1 coordinate 91,822,418, forward strand.
TAAAACTCCAATGTGGCCAACAAATATATCTAAAATTTGAAAAATAAATTTTGTAGACTTGATTTTCAAAGTCAGGCATTTCTGCACAAGTAGCAGACTGATTTCTGGCATAAATGAAAGGAGAACAAATCCATTAAGACACATTAGCTGAAGAATAGCTGGCTCTACTGTTTCTGGTCAATTCAATATGTAAAGTAAGAAATAATTTAACTGTGTTTATGCTCAGATGGTATATATTTTAAATAAAGCAGATTTTTTTTTCCTACTTGGAATTGTAATTCTTCCTGCTAACCTCATGATCTCAGTGCCTTTAGTTGACAAGGCTCAGATAAATAGAGCTCTATATAGTGAAATATTGCATAAGTTGCACTGCCTCTGTGTACTGCAGTAAATTTAAGAGGCTGCTGTCACAGGCTAAAGGAGCCTTTTGTACATACAAAATGGCTTTAGAACAATTTTGAGTGTTTTAAGGGCTTAAATCAAAGGACTCTTTAAGAGTAGGAGAGCTTGAAGAAGATTTCTTCCCTTTGGGGCTCAGAGGGCAAAGATTTAATACCAGCTGCTAGAATTGCTATGGCAAAACTGAATATATAAATATATTTTAAAAATATTTACAACAATTGGCCAAATCTCTCCTTCTGTTCACATCTTAAATCACATTGTATGATGAATTGCATAGGAAGTGTTCATCTGCAAATACCATGTATCATATTAAATAGACAAAATGAAACTGGAAGGGTTGAAACTAAAATATCTAGGAGCAAGGGTGGCTAGTAGATAAGTAAATGAATCAGAAGTGGGTTCACTGTTCTGCAATGTTTATCCAACTCTTACGTTTAATGCCATGTTTTCTTAGTGCCTCCACTATGGAGGATGAATGTGATTTGTGCAACTTCTCTGTTGCTCTGCCCTGCAGTCCTAGAGAACCCTAAATTGTTTTAGGTTCCCTTTGCGGAGGAAAAATGTGTCTCCCTGATAGCAGAGGCTTTTTAAGTGCACTATGAAAGATTTCCATATGAACTAAGTCTGCCTTCTTCCAATGATCTGCATTGGTACATCTTATTTCTTCTAAGAAAATGTGTTTCCGTGCCTCTTAAAAAAAAACTTCTGTAGGAATTCTCACGTCCTGTGTATGCACAATAAACTGCATCAGTTCAAACAACTGATATTGGATATTTTTCAAAACTATGTTTTTGCAGTGCAAAACTTCTCTTGACATTTCCTAAAATAACATGCACTAGCATTGTTCTGCTATTACATTTCTCGTGTGGGTGTTTTTTTCTTGTGGAGTAATCTCTTAAATTAAATCCATTAGATTTTGATTAGAGGGAAAAATACTCTAAAAAGGTCTCTAAATAAAAAAAGTGTGGAAAGGCAGCCTTTCTACCATTGTGAAAAACAAACTTAAAAGTGTGTTTTCGTTCCAGTAGAGTTTTGCACTCTGACATTGGTCTGTTACTGTATGTTACTGGTCAAACAAGTAGTGTTAATGGTCATAATTAATCATATCAATAATTTGCCTTTATTGAATCTTTTTATAACATTTGCACTAAATTTCAGTGACAGCAGTTTCTGCACTGGTTACCTACATCTACAAACATTTGTTATATGCATAATTGGCTGATTCCCCTACTTATAATCTGACAGTCTTCAGAGAATTCATGGTCTCTAGTCTCAAGATATGTACAAATGAATTGTATTTTTCTCTTTTTCAGGAACTTCTGCCATGTTAATTATGGACTGCTTAGAGCATTGTACTTTAGCCGTGTGCTCAGACACTGACAAGACGGAGTATGAAAATCCTGCTCAGCATTTCTTGTATGAAAGCCTTAAAGTGTATAACAGCATACACTTTTTAAAATAATTCTGTACTGAAACTCTTAATTGTATAGTGATGTAAAAATGTTTTATTTGGAGCTCAATAAAGACTTTCCATCTAAGTTCCTGTTACAAAGCAATAATGCAACCTCCTGTTCTTTAGTGACTCTTTTTAGCCTTATGCAGCAAGTGTAAGAGAGTGTGTGAAGTCTCATGACTAGAATTGAAATGCTTTTGGAAATAGCTTGTAATGTATGAACAACATGGATAAGTTAAAATGAAGAGTGGTGTTTTCTGCTGAAGCTTTTCTAAATAGCTGATTGTAAAGAAGTCTGCTCAAAACAAGACTCCTGGGTAGAAATAAGCGCCAACTTCCATTTCCTTCAAAAACTTGTATAACATGAAGGTGTTTAATCCCTGTCAATTATAGTATGCTGCTTATTCTCTTTCACTTGGTGTTTGATGCATAGAAATCTTTAATACACAGTCACAGGTTTTCTAGTAGTAGAGTCTTGGGTGAGGCTTTTACACCTTGATAAATCTTGTATCCAACAGTCATGTTTCCTCAGTGCTTTCTGTTTTATATTAATTGTGATTGTGATAATTTGTAACAGAAATAAAGTTCTGATAATTTATTTTCTTGTGTTCTTTTTCATAAATACTGCTTGTGAAGCATATGTGTCCCATTCCTCCGTTATGGTTCCATCAGATGCATTTTTCTTCACTGAATCTCAAATTATTTCCAACAAAAGCATAATTTGGTTCTGTGTTGTTGCTAGTTTGAAAATAAACAATATCAGTTGATAGTTTCACACCAAAATGCTGCCTCTTCAACAGGTTTTTATAACTTCTAATTCCATGTACTGAGTACTGAAAAATGGCTTTGAAATTGTGGGGATGCGGATAAAATTAAGATTTCCTGTTAACTGTGGCATTGATCAAATCATCTTAGGAAGACAATTTTTAGTAGATTTAAAAATCTAACCATAAAAACGTCTTTATTTTTAACCTCTGAATATTTGAACTGTTTTTATCAGTCAGTCTCAATCTGGAGAGGTTTTTCCCTGCCATCATTTCTCACTGTGCTAAAACTGCAGTTCTAAAATGTTTTCTACAGCCAGCAATAGTAATTATTTAAATAAGTGAAAGCAAAATTTTTAAAAAAAATACAAAACCAAAACAAACAAAAACCCGAAAAAAACCAAAACACCAGACCACAACTTTGAGTAAGCACAAGAGATGTCCAGTAATGATTCCTTCAGACTGACAGGCAGGAGCCTCTGGTGTGGAACAGCACCTGACATTTTAAATGCAGGCCAAGTATAAAAACTGTCTATAGATCATGTGTGGGGAGTTTAGATAAGCAGAATGCAATTTCACTTTCTGTAATTTGGACACCAGGATTACCACCACAGGCTCATTTGAGGAGTGCTATGAACTGTTCAAGGAGTGAAGTATCACCTTCCACTCTGGAGTCATGAACAACAGAGCTGCTTAATGGCAATACTAAAATATTTTGCTAGTATGACTTCATCTGTGACTGTTAAAGCTGTCTAGCAAATGTGATTTTCCTGGGGTCTTGTCTGATTGCTGAGTGGCCCAACAGGAACCACTGAGGTCCTGTCAAAGTGGGCTGACTCTGTATATCGATGTGTTGGTGTTAAAAGTATTTTGATTTGGTCACTAAGAGTTTAAGGACTGACTGGACTTCAGGCACTTCCCATCTGAACCATTCTCTGGTTCTGTGGCTCCATTTCTGCTGGGTTTTATCATCACTAGGTAAAAAATATAAAGTTCCTGTGACTGTGTTTTGAGTGAAATCTGGGTCTCATTTGTCGTTAATTTCAAGAGCACATGTGCATGCCTGTGCTGCCTCAGTGATGTTACACTGTGGGACAGTCCTCATGTTCCCAGCTGCCAGTTCTAGGTGACATCAATTTAATTAAAAGATTCTGAGCAGGGACCTGAGCCTGCTGATTCAAATGAGTTGTCCAGTCTGCATCACAGCCTTTCCAGCTGTGTCCTTGGTTTTTTGGGGTGACCCCACATTGAGGTACATAATAAATGTATGAAACGATGTTCTATCACTCTGAATTAGAACATACTTTGAGGTCATACATCTTTCCAAGTGATGTCACAGAACATACATTTCAAGTTGGAACTTCTTCCTGGGATTGAAGGAATTGAAAATTTTAAAAATCAAAATGCAAAGTTAAAATACATCTATTATGAAGCATGATAGATAGAATCAAAGCTGGTCTTGAGTGGTACTGCTCCCATTTCACCAAACAAAACTTTGCAATATTTTAAAAACTATTCTAGCATTGTAATTGGATTTTTGTAGTAAGTTCAAAAATGTGTGCTACAAGGCCAAATTTGTAGTAGAATTTCTAAGTTACCAATGTCCAAGAACAGCAGTACTGCTGGCAGTGAAGTAAATGCGCACCAAGCATCCAAATATCTTTGACTTTCTAACTTTATGAAAAAGACTAATTGGATGAAGGGGCTGAGAATTACTTTCACAAGCTCAGCAGTTTTGTCCAAGACAGCTGCATTTGTTTAATGGGGAGAAAAACCCCTTTGGTAATGGAAATTATTGAAGGTATTTAGTATTAAAGCAGATACTGTGAAGATAAATGTTTGTGCAGCCTCAAATACCTCATTGTGCATTGACCCTTGTCTTCAGGCAGGCTTTCTACATGATTGCAAGTCAAGGGAACATCTCGGCAAACTTGGATTTTAAAGATGCTTAAGCAGTAGCCAAGGGCTGAAATAAAGCTGCTTTGCTGCATAGTTCTTTTTTGGGTCTTTTTTCCCATCATTGGGAAAGCATTAATAAAGTATGAGATGTTGACACTCCTAAAAATAGCAAATTAGGAAATAGGCTTAATGGACACTTTCACTTTTTGGTCAAAGATGTACTTGAAAAATATGAAATTAAAATAATTTATATTTAATAAAGGTTTATGGCAGAATTTCTCAGGAATCTATATATCCACTAATCAAAGTAACTTGTGCTCTTTCAAGATAGAAATTCACTGAGCCAGAATTCCTGACGAAACAAGATTCTGATCTTATTACCCTGAGAAAAATCAAAAATCAGTCCTTGGATTATAGTTTCTGCTTTTGCAAAGCTAAACGCTAAACCCATTCTTTATGCTTAGGACCACTTGGCATGAAAGTGCTTACATGGTTTTATCTTTATGTTCTTACTGAAATTTAGAATAGAAAAAGAAGTTTTCACCTGAAGTGAAATTCTGGCCCCTTTGTGAAGTTAATGGGAAGTTGTGGGGTTTTTTATTCACCTCCACAGGGTGATTTTTTTTCTCCCTTGGACAAAACCTAGTGAACTGTTACAAATGCTTACTCAAGCAGGAACCCAGGAACTCAGATTTGTTGTCTTCAGTGGCAAAAGAGTCAGTGGTAACTTGTGCTCTTGCTGTTGATCTGGTTGTGAAAGATCCTGATGTCCTAAACATCTCAGGAGGATGAAACTCGTTTTATTCATTTGAATACTTGCCTTGTTTTTTTCGTTCTTCTGTCAGGAGTTTGAGTTCCTTAGTGTCGGAGTAGCTGTTTGTTGTCTTCCTTACTGAAAGAAAATATGTAGACTCCACCTCAGAATTGATCACAATTAGCAGTTCAAAAACCTATAGATGAAGATTCTGTTGCTTCAGATAGTGAGACTGCTACAGGATTATACTGCTAAAGCTGCATTCATGGACTCTGGGCTTTTGCTAAATCATTTTGCAATGTTTATATTACAATATAAATATTTACTATTTAGAAAATTCGATAGACCTTTCAGGATAGTTAATTACAGTTTGAAATCAAATGTGAAAACTATATAGACTTCTGCCTGCATGCATATTGGAAATCATCTGACTAATGTTGTTTATCAGAATTATCCACATGGGAAAATTGACCTTAATCTGTTTAGTAGAAGTTTAAAGATCCACTGAATATTCTGAGTTGGAAGGAACCCACAAGGATTATCAAATTCAACTCTTAATTATGGGTTGAACCCACAACCTTGGTGTTATCAGCACTGCGCTCTGACCAACTGAGCCAATCTCAATTATAAGCAACTAATAAGACTGCACAAACTTGCTTTCAAAACTCAAAATTAGAGCATATACCATGCACAGAGTTCCACTTTTTTATAGCACTTCAGGCTCTAACTTGAAATGGTTTGAATAGAAAATTCACTTAGATGTTTAAAGTATTCCAATGATGATTTTCTAATACAGCTTGCTAATAAAAGAAATGTGTATGATTTTTTTCTTTATTCACTTTACACTACTTTTTTTTTTTTTTTTCCACATCAAAAATAGGGTGCCTGTAAGACTGACAGAATTAATAAGCCACGAAAGCAGAGGTGATCCTCAGGCAGTTCTCCTGAAAGAACTGTGGGATGAATGCATAAGGGATTGTGGTAAAGTTTTGTGGTATGTTTGATGGTGGTGACCATGAAATGCATTTCCGTTATTACCCTAATTACAGGCTTGAGGAAATGAAAATGTAAAAAACAATATAAGCATATTACACAACAGAAAGCTGGAGGAGTGGTGGGGAAGAGTGGTTGTTAAAAAGCAGGCTAAATACTAAAAGGCATTTTGGATTTAAAATTCTGGAATAGAAGGAAAAAACCTCCATGCTCCAGAGCATATCTTCCCTCAGCTAGCTTGGGAAGCCATGCAATAGCTGCTAGTCTTTAAAATGTCTTTTTTGGTTGGTTGGTTGTTTTTTGTCTAGATTATTCCAGCCATTTTCCCCTGGAGTTCACTCTCAGTTTAGGCATATTTGATCTCAGGAAGTGATGTGTCCTTGTCCAGAGGGGCAAGATAAACACAGGTCACAGTTATGGTCTATGATAACTGACTTTTTTTTTTTTTTAATGTATGTATGTAACTGGTCTGGCATTGAAATTCCTCACATAGTAGGAACAGCAGCACTAATTTTTTGTGAAAAACTTCAAAGACAAAATGCATATAACTTTCGTAAATGCCACAATCAATATTCCTTTGAAAGGTCACTTTGTGTACTGAATAATATTTATATGCATGTGTACATAATTTAACGTTTTTAGTAAGGGCCCTTCAGAAGAATAATTCAAAGGACAGAAGATGATATCTTACTGTGAGAGACTTAAAAAGCTTGATTATGGTTTATAATTGCTCACACAGGGAGAAAATAACAAGTACTAAATGACTCTAATCTAGTAGTGAAAAAAAGTAAGAACTAATGCTGAGTAAAAACCCTGCAGTCTTAAATGAGAAATTAGGCTCAAATGAGAGTGATTAACCACAGCAGCAAGCTACATGCAAAAGAATGGGCTTCTCTTGGTTTTCATATATAGCAGCTAGATTAAATGATCTAATAACTGTGTCTGAGCCTGAAAGTCATGGATCAATGATTGTTGTATAATAATTGTCACTGTTACTTTTTTAAACTGATTTTCAGACTAGTAATATGTGAGAGTTAAGATGATCAAAATTCCTTTTCTAACAGGGATGAGTTCTCCATTTCTCTGTATCTTATTTATGTGTTGCACGTCCTTCTGACTTTACAAACTGGAAGGAATATGAGTTGGTATTTACTGGTGCTGACATAATACAACTCTTGTTCCTCATGCAAGCTGCATCTAGAACTTTTGGGTATTGCTGTGGTTGGCTCACAAATTGCACTTTTTGAAAAACACCATCTACTTTTTTAAATTAACAGAAGGCTCTAAATTTTGTTAAAGAAACAGGCTGGATTTTTTTGGTTCTGATTTAGGTATTTACAACTCAGATGATTCTTGACTGTTTGCCCTTGCCCAGGCTCCCCTTATCATGAACCAAGAGAAACGAGCTCAAAGGATAGATCAGCTTTTTGAGAGAGAAATGCAGTGAGCTCAGAGGACTGACTCATCCCTGAAAGCACCTGGCTCCTCCCCCTTGACTCTTGTGGGTGATTAAACTTATTTGGTTGTTTAAACCTTAGATGTCTGAAGTAAAGCATGATGAATCCCACTCATATTTCTGTTCCAAAACCTCCTTTATTGATATCTTAAAAACAGCAGCAAGGAACAAAGAAAGGCAGACTCTTTTTTGATGACTTCTGCTCCCAATCTTTCTCGAACAGCCTTCTTAGCATATGCATTGATCAGGAGGTTTTCACACTCAGTGTTTGTTTCCAGAGCCTTCTGTTAAACACAGCCACACGCTTTTGTTCGTAAGCATCTTAAATCTCAGGATTAGGTAGAATATTGGCTGAGAGAGCTTGTAAAAGAGGGAATTTCCTGTCCAATTCAGGATGTTCTATGAATCTGTATTCTTGGGCTGTCCTGTACAGGGACAGGAGCTGGACTTTGATAATCCTTGTGAGTATTTCTAACTCTGGATATTCAATGATTCTGTGAATTTATGGTTATACTATAAACATTAGTTGCTGCTTAAGAGAAAGCTTTAAATTCTGAAGGAAAGTCTATATACTGGAAAAAGCAGATGAATTTCTGTGCATAAATACTTTGAACAATTTTGAAGTAAAAGTTTTCCTCTCTGTCTTGTGTTTGAAATATTAATATCCAGCCCCCACTATGTTACACATAGTAACATACACAGTACACATAGTTCCTTTTAACTAGGAAACAAAAAATATGCAGCACTTCTGCTAATGAAAATATAAGACTTTTTACCTCTGTGGCTCATAACATTTAAAGAATTCACTAACTTTCAAACACTGTTCTGTTAAGGGAGTGGTGATGCAGGTAGATAATTATGCACTATACAGAGAAAGAGCCAAAGCAAGCCTAAAGTTCAGCATTGGTGAAATATTCCTCGGAAACTGAAATTTTCCCAGAAACATAGAGGTTTGCAGAAAAACATGTATTGGGAACAGAGTTACTATTTGTTTTAAAATAAGTTATTTAAAAATTTCTTTTAAAAAAATGTGAATTTTTAAAGGATGACTTTCTTTCAGGACAGCGTACTAGTCAGCATTTACCCAACACCAAAAGAAGGTAGTTGAGAGGAACCTAAACCTATACAGGTCCTTCCTTCTTCCCCTTCTGTAAAAAAAAAAGATGCATGAGAAGGAGATTAAAAATACTCTGCATGCTTTCTTGCTGTTACTTTTTCTTCTCAAGTCCATCAGGGTAAAAGAAAGATGTTTGCATGTCTTTATTCCTCTCTCAGCCAACAGATCCCAGGACCATTGCAAATTTTGTTCAACAGTCTTGAAGCATCAGTGTGTGTTGAGGTTTATGTGTTTCAGGTGTGTTGGACCCAGAAAATGTGACCCTAAGCCTGGCCTTGTAGCTGTTCCAGGCTCCTTTATAGCCAGCTGTGGTGGACAGAGGGAAGAAAGAGGGAAGAGCAGTGTGCCAGGTGTGATTTGGTTACCCTGGGAAACATCAGGCACTCTGCTCCCAGGCCAGGAACCTCCTTTGGTCGCCTCAGGTTATCTCACACCTCCTTACTGACTCACGTGAATGCCTTTTGAAATAATTGCAGTTCTTAGTAGAGTGATAGAATTACTATAGAATTTAATAATGAATAAACACACTAAATAGGAAGTCTGTACTCCCTCCTCTGTGTTCTGTGCTGTACACACACAGACTCTAAGATGATTAGAAATAAGTTCACAATGATCAGCATATGCCAGCAGGAAAGAGCTGACTTCCTTATTCTACTCCACCACCAGACCTCTTATTGTCCTTCGCTGCTGAAACACTCTTCTGCTAATTCCAGTGAAGGACTGCGTAAGTGGAAATGCTGTTAATCAGGTGGTGCTTGAGGAACGGTGTTACTGATTAATTATCCCTGCAGATCTTTTGTTCTACTGCAGGTACATCTAGAGAACAGGCAAAATTTTCAATTGTATGCAGGCATTTATTTTTCAAGGAGCTTCTCAGTATTAAAGCATCAGAAAACCTAGCAAAGTGCAATTTATTATTTATTTTCTTCTCAGCACTTTCTGAGTATTTCAGGTCTAGTGAGCAGAACTCATCTCTGCATTAGTCCATGCATCTGTGAATGTCTTTTTCCTATTAGCTCCATGTAAGAGGCATTAAAATTTAAAAACCCTAAAATTTAAAAAGTATGGTTTAGGACATGCCTCATGATCTATTGTTATCTTTCAAAAGAACAATCAGAATTTTAAGTCCCTGGCCATAATACATTCGGTTAGAATGGAGCAAGCCTTGAAAGATTTACAGCTTTGATTTAGACAGCTGCTCACCCAAGTACGAGTCACTGGTCTTTAAGTGAATAGAGTTCAAAATTTTGTCATTAGGGTCATATTTGCACATCAGGGCTGCTATGGTTTCATATATATATTTTAAAAAAAGTGCATCTCTTAAGCTCTTGGGTCAAGTGAAAGATGGGGAGATGACTGGGGTGAGTTGGCCTTGGCTGGCCAGCAGGTACCCACCCAGCTGCATTAGCAGTCCGTCTCTTAATTGGGCAGGGGGAGAAAATATAATGAAAAGCTCATTTGTGGGAGGAGGTGTGGGTAGGGCGAGATCACTCAGCAATTACCATCACAGTGTTGACTGAGATAGATAAGCATTGTTTGCCACACAGAGCTCCAGAGGGATGGTTTGAATGCCTCAGTATTTAGGGCCGATGGACCCTGGTTCCATTTACAGTGAATTTGTATTCAAGGGAGGAGCAGATCTGACTCACAAATTGTTGGAAATGGGGAAGGTTTGTGGGTGTCATAGATCAGGCCCCCAGTGGGACTTGGCAGCATCTGTTCAGCGTGTCTGCATCCTTCACTTAAAACTCAACTGGATATTAGGAAAATTTCCTTCGCTGGTGGTCAAGCATTGGAACAGGCAGCCCAGGGAAGTGGTGGAATCACTGTCCCTGGAAATGTTCAGAAAATGTGCAGATGTAGTGCTTAGGGACAAGGTCTAGTGCTGGACCTGGCAGTGCTGGCTTGGACTTGATGGCCTTGGAAGTCTTTTCCAACCTTTACAATCCGCTGATTGTCACTCTCCTGACCAGGGCTGTAGGTCAGTGACAGAGTGCCACTCTCCTGCCACCCAGGCAGGTCAGGAAAAAATGTATTTGTGCAAAACAGACAGCCCTGGTGGCAGAAGGAAAGTACCATCAGATCATCTCTTCTCCTGGTTAGAACAGCGATTTGTGAGCCCCACAAGAGCTTCTTCAGTGCTTCTTCTTTGGGTGTCTTTTACATTTACCAATGCTTTCATTAGATGTAGCAAAAATTTTTATGGGCAAATCCATCCCTACCTCCTAAGCTTCTGGTGAAGCCCATTTGTGTCTTAGATTTCCAGCAACTATGTTAATTTTCACCCTGTACTTCCCCTTTTAAGGAGCGAGTAAACCGTATTGATGAGATTCTAATATTCATCCAGAGCCAGGTATTTATTATCTCATTTCAGTTTCCCGCTGACTCAGTAGGTGGTACAGCTTTTGATTCATATTTAGATTGCTGCCTTTCCTGTTTTTAGGGGTTTTTTTCTGATTTTTTTTCTCTTTTCCTTTTTTTTACCCACCCACTTTTTGAAAGTGCCCAAAGTTATTTGCACCAGCAAACTGTGTCTGTAACCAGAAATTGCCCATGAATGAACTTGTATCTGCTGTTGAGACACCAGAACAGCACTCGCAGCAGCAGCAGAGCAAAGGGCCCTGTGAGGTGGTGCTTGCCAGGCTTCGAATAAGATATCAGACTTCAGGCTTTGCCACAGAGGACTGTTTAAAGGCCCTCTGCTACAGGAAGCCTAATTTCCATCTCTGTCCCAATAATCTGAAAGGGTAATGACTACACAGTTTGTCTAGAGAAGTTCCTGGTGCTGCTGTGCTTTCACGTGCAATTTTTCCTTTCCTGTCAAGTTCCTGTGTGGCATCACTATGTGTTATTACACAGCTGCTTCTCTTTACCCCAGAGAGAGCAACATTTCAGCACAAGACAAAGCAATTGCTGTTCTTCAAGCATGTGAAATTCCCTGGGAGTAAAGAGCTCCTAATCTTCTACCTTATTTGACTTTAAAATCTTTTTCAGACATCTGCAGATTTAAGATCCACTGTTTGGATATTGGTAGGGATGCATCCTTAAATTATTATTTCCTTGCAGATGACTATTTCTTTTCACCTCCCCTCACCCAGAAAAAATACTTTGCTAATCTCTTCTAGAAGAAACAGACTTGCAGGCTTAGTAAATCAGACTAAATGTTTGCAATTAAATATCAGTGTACTAGAGGTCATTTGTATTTGAAACTGAAAAAAAAAATAGCCTTAAGATCCCACCAGATGTGCTCGTTCTGCCTGTTCTTAGGATGAATTATATTTCATTTGAGTTTGTGTTTATTCCTACAGTAGTTTTTCAACTGACTTCCTCCATTTATACCAGAAGATCTGACATAAGTGTTTTGGTAAAATTAGATAATAAGTAAACAATCTATTATGCAAATAAGATGTTAAAAAATATAAAAAGCAAACACCACAAACCACATCCTTACACCAAGTATCTATTTTTTCTTTGAAGAAGGAAGATGTATGATCTTGGCAATTTCACATAACACAGACTGGGGACCATGAAGTGACCCTGATGCAGCTTGTTCAGATTAGCCATGTGTGGTGTGCAAGCTTCTTCCTGTCACAGAGAAAAGCCTAGCCATGAGCTGTTGCTGGTTTTCAGTATTAGCCAAGCCAAGCTTAAAAATGACTCCGGCAAAATTCAAGGACGCTAATTTTTCCAGACCCTCAGGACTGGTCTTTTTGTACAGCTCTCCTGAAAATAGAGTCTTCACACAAAGGTTCTCTATGTGTGTATGAAATTCACTTTCCCACTGTGCAAGCTTCATAGCCTGCCTTGTTTTGGCATCCTTACATTTTAAAAGTAGAGGGTTGAAAGAATTTCCACAATGTAGAATAGGTGTTTGACGTGATAGAAGGGCTGTGTCTCGTGAACTGGACAAGTCATGGCCACCACTGGCTTGGACAATGAGTTGGAGTTCTTCCCTAAAGGGTGGACATCAGATAATGAATCTAAATGAAACAAAGACATAAATTTAAATAGGTCAATTAAAAGTCATTAAGTTTTGTATGAGATTCTCTGAATCAAAGAATCATGAAATGGTTTGGATTGGAAAGTACCTTGAGGACCATCTCATTCCAACCCCCCTGCCATGGGCAGGGACAGCTTCACCTACACCAAGGTTCTCCAAGCCCCATCCAGCCTGGCCTGGGACACTTCCAGGGATGGGACATCCACAGCTTCTCTGGGCAAAAGAGCTGAACAGACTGTAAGAAGTGGTGAAAGGAGCCGTGAGTTTCTTGTGTAGGGATCTAACAAATTTTCTTTTGGTTCTGGTTTGCAGTGATTGATTTCACAAACCTCAGTTTCATATCTGGAAATCATCTGAAGCTCAATGGTGCCTGGTTTGGACACTGAGCTTGTCTTAGGGTGAGAGTATTTTAGCTAGGAAAATTTAACAGTGACAACGAAAGCCAATTGCCAACCCTCAACTCTTCCATCCTATTTCCCACCTCTCGTATTGTGTTACTATGGGACATGTCATTGAATGTGTATTTCTGCAGTGTGTTCACCTATGTACAGAGGAACATATCCTACATTTATTTCCTTTGTAACAAAAGTTTAAGGGGTCATTCTAACTCCCATTTGAACCAACAGTAATTGCATTTTGCTCATTACCAACTGTAAGAAGCCAACACTGGAAGCAAGGGCCACACCGAGTGGAGCACGGAATACCTAAATCTGATGCCCTTTTTCTTCGTATTTTATGTATGTAATGGAATCCTTATGGAAATTATAAGTGATAATCTGATAACATTAAGTTGTACTGCAAGAAATTATTAAGCCTTAGCTAAATGACTGTGCTATGATTGCATTGAGTGCAGCACAAAGAATCCGAGTCCTGCTGCTGGTGCTTGTATTCATTCAGCAGAATAGGTTCAAATGTCCTTTCCCCCTCAAAAAATGCAAATTCAACTATTCTTTACAAAGCTGGATAAAAGGATCTCAAACCTTGTCTAAAAGGCCACAGGAGACATTGCCTGCCCTTCCTTTCCTTGTGTAAGTATTGTGCTTGTGTCAGCTCTGAACAGTATTATTTCTAGGGAATCATCACTGATTTTAAGGTTAAATTTTGTTGTCTCCAGCTTCCAGCTCTTGTTAACAATGCCAAAATAAACGTTAGGGTATTTACATGGAATCCTATGGAGTGAATTAGCCCAGACGTGCTACCAAGTTTTTTTATTTTACACTAGAAAAGCATAGGTGATGAGAATATTACATTGTGTTTGACCAGGAGATGCAAGTCTAGCAGGTGGCACAGTGATATCTTTTCTAAAATTTCATAGCTTGTCACTTCACAAGTGCCAAAACAGACACAGCAGAGAAAGTCTGAGGAAGGCAAGTGAAATCCTTACCCAACAACACAAATACCAGAGGGAGAATGGCTATTAGGAGAATACACTGTTGGGATAATACACAGGAAGGCTTCGGGGGAAAAAAACAAACAACAACAACAAACCAGTCAAAACCCTCCAACACAAAACTATCAAAACCCAAAGGGTGATATTCAGATTAAAAGATGTCTTGGAATGTAAAATTCCCTGCCCTGTTCATTATCCAGCAGGCTCACAGAGCTGCCTGTGCAGATGGATGCAAATGCTGTGCTCCATCACAGAGAACAGCGCAGGGAAAGAGGGAGCAGCTCCCCTGCTCTGGTGGGACTGAGAGCTGTGCTTAGCAAAGCCAGAGCTTTTGGTCCTTTTAATAAAATGACAGTAATTTGACAGTAATAAACATTAGGCTGTCACCGTAATGTAGCAGTTTGCAAATAAGGTTGACATTATCTTATGCTTCATGTCAGAATGTGGGTCTGCTTTATCAGCTGATTAATGGGGAAATTGGATGAAATTCTTTAAATCTGACAAAAAGGAGCTTGGATTGCACTGGGAATTAATTTTGTTTTCACCTGTTCCATTTAAGCCCTGGTAGTGTTTTTCATCTCCTTTTTGTTGCCTGTTTTTCTTTTTTCCCTTAATTTTGAGCATTTGTGCAAAGCTATGACAAGTTCTACATAAAAAATAATGTTCTCCAAACTACTGAAAGTGCCATTTAAAGGGGTTCTGGAGGTGTTTTTTTCTAGAAATATACAGCGCTGAAATAGGTAAGTTTTGCTTTTTGTCGTGAGGTGTTTTTTGAGGGGCTGTTTTTTTGGTTGGTTGGATTTTATTGGTTAGTTTCTGTGTTTTGTTTTTTCGTTAAAGTGCTTTCATCATTAACTTTTGTCTCCCTGCTGCCACAGATTGTGGCTAATACAAGTGATGATCAGCCTTCCAGAATTCATTTTAGAACTGAGGGAATTATGGACACACAAATTTGCCAATGCCTTTCCAGGGATTCCCTTTGTCATTGAGCCCACCGTTGTGAGCCAGGCAATCTGTCGCACCACAGACCTTCCAACCACATCTTTGCAAATCTTATACTTCTCTTTCTTTCAGGATTTCCTAGAAATCCATCCGACTCCAGCTGACAGGCACCAGAAAGATTTGAACTTTGCATTAATTTCATAAGTGTGTACAATTCAAATGCCTTTCTTGCTGCTGAAGATGAGGATAGTGAGCAGGCTACTGAACATGTATGCAAATGCCAGACAAAATTATCAACTGTCTTTTTTCAGAAGGCAAAGTATCACCATCTAATAACCTCCTTCAGAGGTGTTTGAAGCTGGAAGCAACATCTGACTCACTCTGGTTGCTGTGTGTGCTGAATGTGGAGAATGATGGATATTCCCACCTGTCCATTGTCCAGGAAGGCTCACACAAATGGAGTTTCAGCACCAATGTGCCCATTTCATGGGCTCAGCAGATGTTTGGGTTAAATGGGACCCCAGGAGACCTCTGTTGAAACTTCCTTCACAAAACAAGGTTGGGATCCTATGAGCACTGCTCTGTTTGATCCGTTTGGGTCTGGAAAAGCTCTAAAGATGAGAAGGCACAATGTACCTGGGCAATCTGCTCCACTCTCTGGTAATCCTCATAGGGAAAAAACCCTTCTTCTATTCAGTGCGAGACTCTCTGATATCCTCCCACCACACACCAATGGGAAAAGCCTGGCTCCATCTTCCTGATGACCTTTCCATGGGAGCTGCTTTAAGGTCCCCCAAGGCCACCTCTTCTCCATGCTGAACACTTCCCATCCCTCAGCCTCTCCTTTGGGCAATCCAGCCCTGATCACCTCAGAGTCCTCCACGGAACTTGTTCTGGATGATTGCTGTATTTTCTGTATTTATCTGTGTAACCCTTAGTTAAGTCAGCTGAAATATGAGTTAATCAATTCAATCCCTGTGGACCTGGTACCTAGTGCTCAGACCCGTTCTGTGAATGGTAATAACCTGCCTTTTCCATCTCTGAATCCCATGGGCAAGAGGACAGGATTATCTTGCTTTCAGGATGAGGGATACAAACATATAACCCAAGCTGGACAGAGGTGGCCGAGTCTTCAGTGACATAGTCGCTTAGTCCTTTCCCGACTTTGCTGGACTGGACCTCAAACATCCATCTGTTTTTGCTGGCATGGGGTGACAATGATGATTGAATTGGGAATGAGTGTCAGTAAGTACTCCCAAGAGGCACTTGACACCCTCTACAGGAAAGTCAGCAGCCAGTATTAAAAATCAGTTAGCATTTTCACAGCACAACCTTTGCCATACAATGTACAATGACCTTTACAGGCCACAGAAGAGTCTGTTTAATGTACTATATAATGCCAGGTGGTAATGTCTTCCCTCACTTAGGTGGCTCATGATTAAACTCAATTATCTCAGCCACCAATTGACCTTTATCCATCTCCCACAGTTTAGTGAATGGATGTTGGTAAAAGCTAACAGGATAGATCCATCACGTTATGACAACTTCTCCTTAGAACAAGATACGAGTGGGAGTGAGGCATTTCTGAGATGCAATGGTTTCAAGCAAATTTTGTATTCTTCCAGATAAAGGAGAACTTGTTGAGATGCAACTGAGTTACCTTTGTGTCCTATGTTTATGTTTTCTGTTCCTCTTTTCACTGTCGTGCTGTGTTGGAGGTGTTCAGTAGATAAATATTTTGCATTTAACAAGAGTAAGAAGAGGCATTTGTCATACCCAACTGGTGGTCCAATAAACAAGGAGGGAATTTACCCTCCATATTCACCTTTGGAGTGTTTATTCAAAGTACATCTGGTAGTTGATACCATGCAGAGCCATAGTGCAAGAAATGGCCTTTGCAATAGTTGTTTATCTCCTTGCTGACGCAGTAACTTCCCATGATCCAGACACTTGATAGCTCTGGAGGTCTGACAAAAACTGTTCTAAGATCAGTAGTACAATGAGGTATCACAGTGAAATCTTCTCTCATGTGCAACTAGATTACTTCATCTCATTTATCCCATTTTTAAATCCATGCCAGGGGAAGACTACTTGGTAATTCTAAAACGCAAATATTTTTCCAACCTTTTCAATTCAACCCAAGGAGGGGTTTATCATTTACAATTGCATTTTCTCTGGAAAAGTTTGAATTTTACAAGGTCCCAGCATATGTGTGGCACATTTACCCTTCCTGATAAGACTTCTTGAAAAAGCGTTTCTGTTTCTTGTAAATGTTCCTCACATTACTGTGTCCAGGATACCCGAGTTTGAAATCTGGTTTAAATGAAAGCTGATTTGAGCTCTCCCTGTGGAACATGCTGTGGTTAACTCTGCACTCCAGTAAAGCAAACACAGCATTTAAAGAGTTTTTTTTTTTTAATGAAACAGCACAACTTTGTAAATAATTGAGTATTTTGCTTCTTTGGTTCTTCACCATGTTTCCTTTCTATTGAAATACTCTGGAAGCAAGGGAAGGGCAGTTTTATCATGATCCATTCCTATGGGCTCATCTTTTCTTCCCTTGCTGGTTTTCACTGTGCTCACATTTTGACAATGCCTAATATATTTTCCCTATTGCAATTGTCATTTGGAGCTCTCGTTTGGCAAAGCTTTCCTTAAGATGTTTTTATTTTCTCTCCAGATCCCAAAGACGCCAGCATATGGCCATGAAACGCTGTCACTGAATTACTGTCTCTTTTCATGGTAATTAGTTTAGACTTTTGGACTGCATCTCTCCTGGTTAATTGAATGGCACCAGGGAACATTCCCAGCAATGGCAACTTGATAGACTGTCCTGTTAAATGGTTCCTGCTATGATTTTGGCCCCATCCAGCTGGCACTCTCCCAAATGCATCCTGGACACAGTTGGAGAATCAGCACAGACCCGGGACGATTCCCAGAAAGCAGTTTGGATGTGCCCATCCTGTTTCCAAGTCTGGGAGAGTTTAACAGTACAGATATAGGCAAACCTGTGCCAAAGAATGATCCCAGACACATGTAGCATAATTATCTAACCATATTGTAACCCAAAAGTAAGTTTGGAGTCTCCCTTTTCATCTTATCTAAAAAGAATCACAATGACTGGCCTTAAAAAAGAAACCTACGTGCTTTTATTAACACTCATAACACATAGCTTGGGAATCACTAGAACTATCATTTTCTGTGACAGCTGAATGGATGCTGTTCGTAAGAATCTCTTACCTTCCAGACATTTATTGTACAAATCCATGCACCTGTTGCATCTGTGTATTGGACCTGCTCCGCAGATGAATCAGGACTGAGCAGTGAAAGGGCTCCACTGCCAAGGCATGTGGCTTGTTGAAGCAGTTGAGTATTATATGATGGATTGTAGCGTTGGTTCAAGCCCAGAGAGTTTCTTCCCCCCTGAGGAACCTCTGGAGACCTAGAGAATAAAACTCCCCCGGAGTAGAGTCGAAGATGGATTGCCCCAGAGAGGGGTCAAGGTTCCCCCCTGTCCCTCAGTTCATAATGGTATTCGTATCTCCCTCTCTCCTCCCTTCCTCCTTCCCGATTGGTCCCAGTCCCTTTGTCCCTCCCTGGTTCCTCCCCTGCGCGGTTCCAAGATTGGTTGTTACCCTCTGAATAAAAGTCTGATGCCCGGCTGAGTCGGGGTCTCCAGCCCCAGACGAAAGCCGCTGACCATCGCGGGACTCCGTGTCTGCTTTCAAGTCCGGGCGGGAGAACCCTCTCTCTTAGCAGCACTCCGGCTTAGACGCGGCGTGGCTGCCTCTGGGACGGTACAGCTCGCGGCCAGGAGATCTATCTCTGACTGCCGCGAACTTGGACCCCAAGAACGCGAGCAGACGCCGCTGCTGGGCTGTGACCGATCCCAGGTGGCCAGCGAGACCAGCGCGCTCTCGCTGCGTCAATGGATAAGAGACAAAATATGGGGATGGAAGGGAGGATTTCTTGCTTATCATTGTTGAATACTGAGCTGAAGAATGAGACACTATCCCTCCACCCAGAGCAGAGCTCCCACAAGGAGGCTCAGAGCCAGTAGTTTAGCCCAAGGTGGAAATTTTATTTATGACGCCTCAGAAAAGTGGCCATTGTCTGTATCTGCTGGTTGTAGGCAAATTCAGAGTGGGCTACAAAGAGACAACCAAAACTCATTCTCTTCCTTAATCAAAAAGTGTGGAGGAGAAAGAGGCAGGAATTAAGTCTTTGTGAAAAAAATCATATATGGCTGGATCTAGATTTACTTTTTGGAGTATTCAGGTAGCTCCTGTGGGATTTTCTGACTAATCAGATGGCAGATGTTTTCATGCCAAGACCTTTCCTTCTCTCAGAAGACCTTGAGGCAGCTCCCTTCCCGTGGTTACAGCTCCACATATCGTTTTTCTAGGTGACCACACACTCCCCTGAATAGTGATTTCTTGCAGTGAAAAACTTCCTGTGGTGTTCATCAACCACACATTCATACAGATATTGTGTCCCTGACACCAAAAGTTGGTGTTTACTTAGAATGATCTTAACCTGATTGCAAAATATGCCAATTTCAGTGGCCTGATAGGAAATTTGCACCAACACCTAGAAAAATTAGGAAGATCCTGCAAATAATTCACTTTTCATGGGATGTGACATTCTCTTTTACATCAAATGAGAAGAAATTCTTCAATCATTAAAAATGGAACAAAAATAGTTTTCCAATTCAACCAGCTATTAATATAAAAACATCATAAAAACCACCCTGTGCTCCAGAGATGTACAATTAAATGTCCCCAGAATGTAATATCAAGGATAGCAAGCATTATTGATTAATTTCATTGTGCAGGTTACAGTATTCACTTTAGAGAGTCACTCAATACTAGTTATCAAAATATATGCAGAGGACAGGTAAAGGTTATGAAACTGCCTGGAGAACAGAGCTAACAAAGTGAACTCTCAGCTTGAGTCCTGTGCATGACTTAGTACTTCTAATAGTGCAAGTATGTGCATATTAGAAGCCCTATTGATCATCAGGAGCTACATTTCAAGTCAGAAATAACAAAGGTAGTAAGACAAACACAGAAAATAATAGCCCATTAATCTGGATAACAGAAGGGAACGGCGAAGTTTGAAAGCCACTGGTGGAACAGTTTTATTCTACTCACGTCGTGGCTGCAGAGTGGAGGAGAAGGAAAAGTGTTGTCTTTCTTGTATGTCTGAGATTGGCACTGCAACAGGTACAACTGCAAACATATTTACTTTTTAATGCTATTTTTATTGTTCCCAGTGTTCTTAACATCTCAACATATAGGTTTGTTTTCACCAATGAACAGTAACATCCACTAAAAACAATTTACTGACTGGAGGGCAAATATAAGGATTTGGAAGGCAAATATAAGGGTTCTTTCTCTGAAACAAAGACTCTCTAAAACCACAGGCCGTTTGATTAATTCTTCTCGGCTTTTACCACCTTTCCTCTGCGTTAGGAACATTTATCTGGAATGGCTACTTACCTCATCTTGTTCCAGCTGATCTTCCCACTATAGCTGCAAGCTCTAATGCCTTATTAGAATATAAATTTATAATAGCTCTTACACACCAACTAAGAATTTAAGATTAACTTCCACTTTGGTAGAAACCAAACCCTTCCATTAACAAACAACAAATAAATAAATTTTAAAAATACCCCATCCCCAAAAATCTTAGCATCAGTAATTAATTTTTAAAGTTTCATTCTTAGGAAACTGCACAGAAAAAGAATTTATATGTAATAATTTTAATCTAAACTATAGCAATTTCACTGACTTTACATGGCCATTTGCAGTTATTTGAGGTGACAGGGACAGAGAGGGAGGTGAACTGTGTCACCTGGGTGATGAATGTGCTGGACATCATTCAAGTTTCCTCTTGCCAGCTGAAATAAGAATCCCCACCTCTTCCCATATGGATGTGGTCACCCAGCCACTTGCAGCTGGGGGCTATCACACCCACCCGATCACACCAACTTTCACTGCCCGTGAAGAATTAGATTTCCTTTTTTTATTGCTAAAGAGGAAAGGTAAGGAATGACGGCCTAGGAAATGGAAATCAGCACACTGAGCTCTGTGGCCATCTGTGTCTGGCAAGCTTGCAGGTTCATTTAGCTGGTGGAAACACATGATGCACTAGATTACATGAGAAGATGGAAACTTGAACCCACCTGAATCCTGTAAAATTACTTTTCCTCATGATGTGGCAGCTTTGTCATCTTTTAAAATGACTTACGGGAGATAACAAACACCCTCCACGGGGAGGCTACTCTAACTCTCCTATTGATTTTTGCCAGTCCTGTGTGCTTGTTTAATAAGAAAAATGTTGCTCAAAACTGAGTCTGATAATCTTAAATATGTTATTTACTTTTTGAAAGGTGAGCTGGATTATGATTAATATGGTAAATAGCTCAAACCTAATAGAGTCAATGCTTCTTTATATCTCACAGTGGTCCAGTCCTGGTGCAGAGAAGAAAGTAACAGTCAAGCCTGAATTAAACACTCTCAGCTTTCATGTTCATGCAAGGGGTTTTGATTTATTTATTGATATCTATGCATAAGCCTCCATTCAATCACAGGAGCTAATGTCATCCTGCTGCATAGCTGGGGATGAAAAACTCAGCTCTCTGCCAGGTACAACCTCCTTTCCCACTTCCCCTGCCCCTTCCTGGGGTCATCTCAGCACTGGACCCCCTCTCTTTTGATGCTCAGCTGAGAAACTTGGTATGTGTTTTCCTGTGAGTGTACCAGACACACCTTTTAGAGGGAATAGGTGACAGTTCTGTCTCTTGTTTGCACTGTGAGGATGTGAGAGGCACCTCAGGGCACCAGCACAGCCCAGCAGGAAGAGCAGAGGCGAACCACACCAACCTGGACTTGATCCCTATCCCTCTCTCCTCTTCATTCCTCCTTCCCTTTTTACCTGAAATCACACCCCACCCCTGCACCAAGACCCTCAGCACCTCCCTTAGGAGTCACCCTAGGATGGGAGCAGCCCCCACCAAGCACCTCTTGCCTCCCTGCCCTGGAACTGGGGGTGGTTTATCACGAGCCTGCAGAAGCTTCTCTTTGGCAGCGGAGGCACGGTGGATCCCAGCCCTGCCCTTCGTCTCAGAAGGGTCTCCAAGGCCCTGCCAGCCATGAACCTGTCCAAGGAGGCTTGTGTGGTGTTTTTCCTGTGGAATATGCAGGAACAGGACTTCTTCTGGCTATTGATTAGCAGCAGCTCAATATAAAAATGTTTTAGGTAGCAGAGTTTTACTGGAACCGCAGTTGCTCCTGGTGCTGCTGACTCCCAAAGACTGAGCACTGCTCATTACACTCTTCCTGAGCTCATCTTCCTTTCTCTTGAGATCACAATGTACATTTGTCATGTTGTGCAGGAGCCTACAAACACCAGTGCTTGCTTTGATTTTCCTCTTGGCATCCCAGCTGGGCAGTGATAAGTTGTCTTGTCATGCTGAACTACTGCTTTGTTTTGATATTTTTTTACACAGTGGCACAATATTTCTTGGCATCTTACCTTGAAATTGGAGCTGGGCCCAAATGGATGGGGAAAAAACCCCATTGTTAAAACTTTCTTGTTAAAATGAAAAAAAAAAAAATTGAATGGAACTTTAGGTGTTAATTCGCATAATGGGATTTATCTATGATATGGTGTGGTTTAAAGTTATAATTTTAAACTGGTGGTAACTTTTTACACTGTCAATATGTAAAATGTTACCTACCAACATTATTTTAATAAATTCTACTAAGAATAGGAATATTTCTACCATGTTCAAGATAGGACTGGAAGGAAACTCACTCAGTCTAAAAGACCATTCAGTATTATTTTTTCTTATTGATGCTGGGAGGAAATTCTGATGAGTTTTGTGAATTTGTACCAGAAACGTTTGACTCTTCAGTCAGGACTCATTCTGCGGAAGGAAACAAGCACAATTAAGTTAGTAAGACACCAGTGACACCGTGTAGAAGTCATAAAGAATAATGAAAACCCCAAATAACTCATGATTACTGGTCAACCTTTGCAGAAAACTGTGATTAAAAACATCAGCTGCAGGGGCTTTTTTTGTTTGTTTCAGTGATTACACTTTTCTGCTTTAAAAGGAATAAAATATACATCAGAAAGGCACCAATTAAAAATGAAACAGAGGAATGGAGTATTGGTTTAGTAAGTGCTGCAGTGGGCAGTGAAATGTGCACAGTGAAATCTCCACTCTGGCTCTCATGACAACATAATTGTTCTCATTAAGTGTTTTTCTGTGGATGGAGAATCCATACCATGCCCCTTCCACATGGATTATCTGGCGCTTAAATTATAGCTGAGGTTGAGACTCACCATTCCTTGGGGACAACACTGACTTGGGCCTTCCTTTTTGTATTTCAACACAACATGAAGGAATTCGCTAATTTAAATTTAGGTTCCTTCCACCAGTCTGAGAGGTGGAAAAATTTACTCCACTTCCCTACTCTGTCTTTTTTTGCCCTAGTGACTTTCCCATCTTGCAAGTGTTTACCCCTTGACCTGTCTGCTCCTTTATATATCTTCAAAGAAAAAGAGGAAAAGAAAAATAAAATATAAACAAACATGGAAAAAAAGCTATTTCCTCTTCAATTTCTGCTCCTTGTTCATCTCCTGCTCTTATTAATGTCACTGCCTAAAATCACTGTCTGCAATGGTTTGCTGCAGATAATCCCACTGTTCTGTCAAGGTTTGCAGTTCCTTAGCAATGTTCAAATTTAGGATTCCCTCTCCCAAATTAAAGTCCTTTGCAGCCATTCTGACATTCCAGCCCAAGTTTTGATCAGCTCCTGTTTTCATAAGCCAGAAGCTTCCCTGTCACCCTGGCATGTGGAAGCTGACCTTCCTCATCTCTGTGTAAGTCACTGCTGTCAGGAGTGATCTCCCAGGCTGCTGAGACCACATCATCCCACCGTGACGTCTTTCTGTGCTTCCCTCAGGATTCTCTTTTCTTATTACAAGGAAACCAAAACAAAGCACCTATTTGCCTGAACTGAACCAAATGAACTGAACTGAACTATCTACCCAGCCTCTTTCAATCAGGATCACAGTGTCAGCTCCTGCCTCTGCTCCACCCACGATCTGCCAGCTTCCACTGCTGGCCCTCTCCCTTACTGCTGTGCTTTTCCCATACCAAATGGCAAAATTCACGGCCTCATCCTCCTTAAAAACCCTCAAAGTCCATTCCCATCATGAACCCTACAAAGAAATTAACACTTTGCCATCTCCTCTGCAATCTGAATTTTTGCCTTTGTTTTCTTGGTTTTCCCACTTTACCCAGATGTTCAATTTCAGCTTCACTGGAAGCACTTTCGGGGTAGAGTCTACATTGGTTACCTGGTTGGAAAGTAGTCTCACTTCTCAGTGTGAGAATTTTTTCTCCAAGTGTCCAAGTCTAACTTGAAATGGTTTTGCATTTTGTATTTTAAAATGTTTTGTTTTATTTTAATCTCAAACCACTTAGTTTCAAAATTAATACACTATAAAAACCCACAGTCACCAAAAAGACTGTTCTAGATGTCTAATAGAAGAAGCCCCACATTCATGTTTCTCTTGGACTATTCCTCAAGCTCACTGGAGCTTTCCCATAACCCTCACCTTTGTGAGGAGCTGCCCTGTCAAGACTCACAAGCCTTTTTCTTTCGACCTTCATTCTTTTTGTTATCAGATCCATTCAGCCAGTGCCTTTTTTCTTATCCCTCCCTTGTCTGCCTGAATGACTCATCTGTTGTATCCCTTCTGGCATTTAGCTTTGGAGTTGTCTGGGCAGGGACTCTTGCTCTGATTTAACTTCATAGCATCTGGTCCTGAGGGACTCAGATCCCCAGTGATGCTCTTAGCAGCACTCCTGTTTTCCCAGGGATTCTGTCTCCCATAGCAGGCAGCTCAAGCAGTACCTGAAAATATATTAAACATATAGCACAATGGCATATCCCAAAAGAATCTGATTTAAGGACACATCTTTGCTTTTTCTGTGTACTTTCTTGTTGAATAGTTCAAGTTAAGGATGAAGTGTCAGCCTAAATTTACCGTGTTTGGTTATCTCATGTCACAGTCTTCATCTTATTTTAATGCAGCTTACTTGGACGTGCAACAAATAAAGGTCATTTCCTTCTACTTAGAAGAATTTGTATTGCTTTGTTTTTAAGAATGACCTTATTGCTGCTGAGGAGACAGATAGACAGGCAGTTCAGGAGTCTGGAATAGTTTATTCCTGAGTTTATCAAGCGTGGTGAACGTGCCATTGAGAGTGCACAAGAAAAGGCAAATGCAGAGAGTGCACAAGCAGCTGCTCCTGGTGGTTTCCTCAGACAGATGTGTCTGTGTGCTTCTCTCCAAGGACCTGCTTGGTCATTAACATTGATAAGGCACAAATTGGGGATGCAAGTGCAGATGTGGAAAACATTGGGATCAGAGTGATGGCTGTGTGACATTCATGAATGCAAAGCTCTGTGTTCTTGATGGTGGAAGGCTTGGACCAAGGGCATGGAGTTTGGCTTTAAGGAAAGGAAGTGAGGGTGCAGAATGTGGGGGTTGACTCATCTTTCATGGGTAAATTGTCCAGAACAGAGTTCAGAATGGACCTACAGCTGTGCTGGTGCCCAGACAAGCCAGTTCTGAGCAGCCCTTGTTTATGTGCAATGCTCCTTCAGACTGCACCACAAACTGCCTGGAGAGTTCAAGGGGATTTATCCCCAAGTGGATTTATCCCCAAGCCTCTGTGTCCTGGCTTCACCAAGGTCCTGTTCCCTACCCCGCACAAGTGATGATGCTGTTGCACAACAATTTAGTGGGTGGCTGCTATCTGCCCCTGTGCCATGAAGGTGGCATTACATTAATTCCAGGAAGGTAAACAAGGAGAGGGGGAGCTGTCACTGGGGAATTGTAAGGCAATCTGGCATGAAAGCTGCCTCTCACTCCTGCAGGAAGTAGTTCTTCAGAAGTGCCAGGAGAATTTAAATAAGAATGAGACAGAACAGCTAAAATATTTAACAGTAGACAACTTTTAAAATTAAAAATAAGGAAAAAGGTGTATTGAAAGAAATGCCATGAACACACACAAAAAGACAGCTATTTTTAAATATCCTTAGGAGTATGTGAGACAGTGAGTTTCATATCACGGTATTTTTCAGTGTCAAAAGCAAATTGGAATGAAATAACTATGCAATGTCAGAAATCACCCCTTCCACCTTGGGCTTTATTGTGTTTGAAAGCCTTTTCCAAATATCATTTTGAGATCATAGTCTTACCTCCCTCTAAATCAGAGTTACATATAAAAGTTTGTTTTGCAATTGTTCCCTTCAGCCTCAGAACTGTGTTTGAGTATCTTATAATGAATGGGTCATTGTGTAATATCTGAAGCACATTGAAATCAAAGTAAGCCAAAGGGTTGGTTAGAGAAATTTGCATCAAGATTTTCATGTCCCCCAGGTCACCATCTGTGTGCTTGGTGACAATTGCAATGATTGCACCAGAAATGCGTCACTTGCTATTTAGTACCTGCATCACTGGCAGGGAAATTTCCTCTTTATCTTTAGGGATTAGCCAGAATAATGGAATTATTATAAAAGAATGAATCTCCATAAGACAAAGCAAGGAGTTGTTTCCCACTTTTATGAGCAGAAAATAGAAGTAATAATAATAATTAATAATAATAATAATAATAGCACAATTAGACTCTAGTAAATTATACAAGATGTGGCTCCTTTATAAAAAGGCTCATGCGAACCTTTTAAAAAAAACCCCAAGAAACCAAAAACCACCAAAACCCAAAACAACCTCAAACCAAAGAGAAGTAAAGGAAAAACCCAATGTATTTCAAAATAATTATTCTGGAGTCAAGTGACATAGCCTGTTGAACTGAAGCCTGGAAAAGTCAGTGTAGTATGAAAAGTGACACAATCCATGCAAAGAAGTGTCACAATCAAATTTCTCTGCTCTGGTCATAGGCACATTCAAATTTGTTCTACAAGATACAGTGCAGGAAGTCCTGCAAAGCAGAACTTCTTTCCAATTTCCATGGCACTGAACCCAGTAGATTGATGATTTAAACAAGCTGTCTAGATTTCCAGCTAGATACACAATCAGAACGGAAATGCACTGGAAATGCATTTATTCATGCTACACTGGATTTATCTCACCATGAAGACACTTTGCAATGTCCTTTTCTCAGGATCAGTGCTGAAATGTCATTCTTGCTAATGCTTTGCATAAAAAAGGGATATTCTATGAAACGTGAGGTTGGCTCTCCTAGAAGTTAAAAGAATCAACCCTGATGGAGAATAAAATAATAAAGGATAACGGATACAAAACTGGAAATATCCATAATGTCTTTTACTTTGTGGGTGTGAAAAGGAGTGGGAGAAACTATTTTAAATTAAGTAATTAAAGAAAATGGATATGCTGGCAGCAGCTGTGAGGCAAGAATGTCATGTATGAGATTGCCTATTAATCTCAGTTCCTGCCCCTACTGCATTTTGAGAACTATTGCCTTATAATGGCTAAGAAGATCATAGAATCATAGAATGTTTTGGGTTGTAAGGGACCTTAAAGATCACCAAGTTCCAACCCCCCTGCCATGGGCAGGGACACCTTCCACTAGAGCAGGTTGCTGAAGGATGGTATCTTGTAATTACTGCTACTGATTGGAGAAAGATTGGAGCTGAAAAATATGCTAAAATTGCAATAACAGTAATAATACTGCCTTTCTCTGGCCTTATCTTACCCTTACCTGCCTTCTTGCAGTTATTGTTTAAGTGAAGGAGTAATAGCAGTCAACATAAGTACTGCAAATCCATACCTGGACAGTCCAACATCAGTTTAAATCAAACTTATTTCACATTAAGGTGGCTGGGAATAGTGTCTGTTGAGATGCTAAAGCTGCTGTTCTGCAGTGCACAGAGAACTGGGTGGGAGTTGACACAAACTCAATACAATGAGGTTCTGGGTGTTGCCAGAACTGTGCATTGACTCCAGTCTCAGTGGTGTGGGACAGTGGTGCCTGCTGGCTAAGGGTTGTGGCCCTTTTACCTGAGATAACTAATTCATTCTGTGAAACCTCTGTCACTGTTGCACGGCAGAACAAACAAACGAATAAATTACACGAACACAGAGACACACTCTGGTTTAGTCCAACCCACTTCATACTGTATAAAAAGGGACCTGATGGGGCAGTAATTGGAAATTAAAAAATGACCACATGTAAGACCATGAGATGACACTTGTGTGGCTACAACCACAACAAAATGCTGCCTGCGTGCCAAAGCTGGTTCACCACGAGTCACTCACCCAGGAGTCTGCATGGGGAAGTTGGTCACCTAAGATCTGATATTCTGAAATTTTATTTCACTGTTTCTCAGGGGAAAAATAAGCATTGAAAATTATCTGTGACAGGGTATTGAGCTTGGCTCTGGGGCTGTGGAAACCCTGGAAAACCTGAGAGCACATGGCCTGGTAGCTATCAGACAGGGAGTTTTGGCTCCTGAGGATCCATGAAGCACCTCTGGGCTCGGATCTTGTCCTTTCTGGCAGGTGAGCTGTCAAGAAACTGAGAATTATCAGAAAATTTGGTAACCTGGTGGACAAGCAAGGGAGCTGAAAGGTTAAAATTAGACAAACTGGTAAGGTACCTATGAGAAGCCTGGAAAATTAACCATCTCCTAAAAATTGCACAATTTTGGATCATTCCTAAATTCTGATAGGAAAGAAAACCTCAGCCTTGCTTTGGTTACATTCTTTTTGGTCTATACTACTACAGAAGAAAAAAAACCCCAGAATTCTTCTCCTTTTGTCTCCTCTTTTCCAGACATTGCCAAAGAAATAATATTAAATACCATTATTGCCATTATTTCTCAGACTGGTGTCCTTGGTGTTAATGGAATAAATCCATTGGCTTTAATGGAAGTAAGTTCAGACTCATCTGCGGTTTTCCAATTTCTATTCACTGATGTATCACCCACAGGAATTGCTAAAATGTTGCTAAGAGGTAGATTAGCAGAAGGGAAATGGAGATGAAATCCCATATGGGTGAGCTTGACTCACCAGAATACATAATCAATCAAGTGTTTATCTGCTTTTGCTGGCTACAGAGCTATTCCTAAGTCTTTAAAAAGTTCACCTAGGTCTTGATTAATCAAGGTAATCAAGGAAGATAAATCAATTAATCTATCAGATTTTTGTCTGTGGTGATATTAATAGAAAAGAGGAATTGAAGGCACAAATCTTACTGACATAATTCTAACTTGGCCACAGATGTGTTTCAAACATCCTACTCCCAAGAAGATGCAAGAAATACCACCACTTATTATGTACAAACTCTGAAAAGAGAGCTTTTGTCCTTCCCCCTGGAGACAATTATGGCTCTTTATTGACCATGAAATTTTATGGCCTTTGTACTTTTGTTCCCCTTTGCTTTTGCATGCAGATTTACAGCCAAACCTCAAGGGCATGTAGGCAGATCAAATGCAAACAGTAGAATTTCTTTTCCTTTAATGATAGGACAATATTTACATATGCAATATAACAGAGGATATCAGAGTGCTCAATTCTGCACACCTGATTTTGAAGAAATAAGGGATGCCTGCCGAAGTTGGTATTTTTTATAGTTTTATGGACTCTCTCTGCAGGAGGCTCCACCTCTGCTGTTGGCTCTGCTCAACTTTGATGATTCTCCACATTCTCCATGTACAAGATTAATTAGTTATCCCACAGAAGGTTCCTGTTTTCTTTAATTTGGTAATACATCCATCTGTCAATGCAGACTTTCTCTGAAATCCTCTGCATCTGTGAACTGTCCATTTTCAAGCAACCTTTTTAACCGTGGATTATCAATCACTTTGTGTTTTACTTCAGATACAGATTAAGACCTGATATTGTCCTTTTACTTCAGATACAGATTAAGACCTGGTATCTTCATTTTTAAAAATTTTTAAATCAAGCATGGTTCAGGATAACCTAAAGATACGTTTAGTCACATTTTTACTCTTTAAGTTACTGAGATTTGTCATCATTGCTAGAAATCCAAGTTACTCAGTTATAGTAGAAGAATATGTTTGTATGTATATATGTATGTGTATATGTAGCAACTACTATGTAATTACCACAATATTGTTGGTATTTATCAAACTCATTTCATGAAATTTGATCACATTTCCTTGGGCTTCAAACTGGCACAAGTCAAAACGATCTTCCTTTTTTCAGGAGAAAATATCTGTGGTAGGATTTGCTGTCTTGCCTCAGCTCCCCCAGCTTAGGGAGAGGCTGAGGAGGCTGAGGGGCGCTGGTGGAGCCTCAGCGCAGTGGTACCCAGCCCTCCATCTGCTCAAGGTTGTTGCTAAGGAACGTCTGCTGCAAATAACAGCAGCACCTTCCCCCACCTGCTCCCACACGGCTCCAAGGGCTCCGCTCTCTCTCCTTGACTCCACAGGCAGGGAAGCACCAGATGCTGCAGGGTTGCATGGAAGCTTTTCTACCTTTCCCCCCTCCCCAATCACTCCTTAAATCCTCCAGAACTGAAGTACCTGCTGCCACCCTAAGGGGAAGATTTCCAGCTTGCTCCCTCCCAACCATGCCAGGGTCAGTTTTTATGGAGCTTTTTCCTTGGGCTCCCTTCCTCGCCTCCTTTTCCATGGGGTGGTGGAGCACATCCCGACTCAGGCCTTCAGACCCAAATGCTTTGTGCATGGAATTACAGAGAAAAGGTGAGAATTCATGTAGCAAGTTCCCTCCCCTCCACAAATGCGTGGACTAGTCCCTTACAAGAGCTGTGACTTGGATCTCATAATTCATGTATGCTTGGAGGGAAATGAAAAAGCATGTCTCTGACTATCCTCATACTTTAATGATTACTCTGTTTGAATTAATTATACTCTTTTTGGTATTTTTTGAAAGGTCTGTGGCTGATGGTGTGAGATATGATTTTATAAGAACAGAAGAGCCAACCACTCGTGATTTTGAAATGATATACAGTTGAGCAAATATTCTTTATCTCTACTGAGAGCTGAGAAAAAGTTCATAGGCAGAGCACCCTACTATGAATAATCTTCTTATTTCTAATGCCACCCAGCCATGCAGACTTAAAGATAAGTACAGATGAACTAAGAGAGGCTGAAGTTATTAAATGTAATGGAAATGGACTTTAAATTTGGCGAATCAAAATTTTGGATTAACTTTTTCCTTTAATACACTTAAATTGCCACCATAGCAGTTCAATTTTTCTCATCAAATTAGTTAAGGGGGAGATGAAGTGATGCAAGAGTTCTGATTTATCAAGAAATCACAGCCTCTGAGAAGAAACAATTGAAATATGGAAATAGCTGTTGCAAAGCCAGGCCTTGTGCCAGTGTCTTTTGGAAGCTTTTATTCTTTAGAAATCCTTTTGAGAGGAGGCTTGTACCTCCAGTGAAACAGTATTACTCACCATATTCTGACATTTCTTTCATTTTCAGGTCTTCTAGGCCATTTTGTTCCTCATTTTGGGCAGCACAAAAAGGGTCTTGGGGCATCAAACAGCTGGGAGAGGAAGAGGTTTGGAGGAAACATGATCAAGGCTGTTGTAAGAATTCCCACAGCTGATGGTGTTTAAAGAAACTTATTGTTTGAGTGGAAATGCTAGCCTGGACACATGTGATTATGAAAATCCTTTTTCTTTTTTTTATACAGTTTTCAGTAGCTCAGTAGTAACAAAAGAAACCAAACCAAACCATACAAAACACAACGTGTTTCCAATCAAGCATGAACTGATAATGTGCAAATTGCAACACTTCAAAATCAAATCATCTTCATGAGAGCGACTCCACTAGAGGAATCACAAAGGTTGTGGTTTTTTTTTTTTCATTCCCATTTAATTTCTTTTCATTTTCAGTAATACCTATATTAAAAATATCCCAAATTAACATGGCGGTGCAAATTTAAATTATCGTTGAAATCAGCAAAATTATCAGAAAGCTTTGGCCTTACTTTACATAAAAATATTTCTCTATTTAAAATCATTTTGGTCTCATCTGTGCTGTCCAGAGTCATGACACCATGAAAAATAAAGTGTGTGAATAGCTTGCCTCTGGTTACTGTCCTCATGAGTCAGATGTCCTCATGTATAAGCAGGTTTGGGGGCTATAAACGCTGTGATTCTTCCCTTAATTGAATCAATGGGAGTCCTGCTAGTAATTTCAGTGGGAAATGGTTTTTCTAATGAAATGTTTCATATTTTTAGGGTCTCTCCAAGTCTGCATGAGGATTCTTTTCATCTTGGGTATAGGATGAGCCCAGCTTTAGACTAGACAGGAGTAACAAGTCCCCTCTGTAAGCAAATCCCTCAAGAAACCTGATAATGTGTAGAGTATCTTGGTTTAGCCACTAAAAAAAGAGAAACAACCCAAAGTGAAGCATCTCTGCCAAACATTGTGTCATTTTGTCACCCCATCTTCCCCCAAAAGGGCTGATATTGATCCAGGGCTCTGGAAAATACTGTGAAGAGACATCCAAGCTGGTTTGCATGTGTCATTTTTGCATCCAGAGCAAGGCAAGAGCATTTGTGGTGCTGGCCAGAGCAATTTTGCTGCTTTGGTCTCTGCCCCACGCCATTAAGATGCACTGTAGTCAAAACAGCTTTCCAAATCTCTGTCCTCCACCCTGTTGAACTGGGAAGATCTGTGCTTTCCTAGTCACTGGGGAGATGCTTTTCCTTCTTTCCTGCTTTGCTTATTACAGAGTCTGTTGCTTGATGTTGTCAGAGAATGGGGGAATGGGGTGTTTGAGTTTGTTGTAATCTCTTCTTTAATTCCACCTATTTTTTTTTCTTTAAGATACACTGACTATTGATATAGCAAAAACTCTTCTCTGTTTAACCCATTTGTTTATCAATTAATCTTCCAAGTGTCCTGAGATATTTGTGTCCAAGGAAAAAGGGAATCCCAACCACAACCTCATGGAAATGTGAAAACTGCAGCTAAAATGTCAGTCTAGGTGGATGGTGAGGATTATTTGACTGTTCCAGCTCACACCCCACAGCAAACCAGAGCCGTGGCTTTGTCTCTAGTTGCTCTGATCCCCCTTCCTCTGTTGCAAAGATACAAAACAAAATAATTGTGTGTTAAGGCTGCCAACTCCTTATTCCCTATCCCTAACTAAATCCCTCTAATATTCATGCTAAGGAACTGATTATAGGGTGTGCTGCTGGTTGGTGGTTTTTTCCCCCTTTTTACCATCTGTCTGCTGTGAATTCATCTGAAATCCCTGGCTTCACCAGCTAAAAAGTTCTCAGCAACCCATTTTTTTTCTCTTCTAATTATCCTTTTAATTTTCTTCTGCTCAACTCCCACACTTCCTCCCCCTTACCAGATTGTTTATATTTTTCCAAAGAGCTTCTGAGAATTGCTTATCCTGCTCTTTTCACCTTTTTCCTGCTCCTCATTCCAGAAATTACTCTCTTGTACCCTCCCTTGCTGTGATCTTGCAGGAGTGAATGTGGATCACAACCTTCACGACTGTTTCTGACAAATTTCCCCATGGAGAAGTGATCTGTGATATTAAGAGTATTTTCCTGTTACTCAGACCTCTCTGTTCTAAATTATCAAATGGGACAGATTCCAGTGATTATGAAGAGGTTTGGTGCAAACCAATAGTACTTTATTTCTGGAGAGAGATACTTCATCCAGTGACATCACCAAGCTCCACAAGCAGCTGCTAACTGAGATTTGACTCAAAACACGCCTGTAAAGTAATATTTGAATGGCTGGAAAAGTGCAGCCTGGAAAGAAATCATGGTCCTGGGCACAGGATATACATGAAAGATTTAGGAATAAAACTATCTGCCATCTTCCCAGCCTGGGGGGTTGATCTGGGCATGGATGCAGACAACTAGCACAAGGAATAAGTGAGACTGAGGTGTCTGGCTCCAAAATCTCATTCCCCTGCCTTGTTTTAAGGTGCTGGCATTTGAACTCTCTTGCCTCTTCAAATTTCCTCAGCCTCAGCACAGCCCTGTCTGAGCCCCTGCCTCTTGTCTAAATGGAATCAGGGAGTAGGAAGGAGGCAGCACGAGGCCCGTGTCTCCTGAGGAGCTCTGTGCAGTTTTCAGATCTTCCCTAACATGCAGTGACAGAACTGGGTTCCTCAAGAAGCTGTTGCTGGTGGTTTTATGTAATAGCCAACTCCATAAACACATTCATGGATATCTATAAAAAGCCTTTGCTGTAGTGTCTGCATGTGAACTGCCATGCACTTCATGTAACATATATAGAACACAACACATGTGAGGTATTCATAACAAGTACACTGTCATCTGTACAAAAATAACCATATTAATATAATATAATAATATGTGCTTTATGTAATACCGTTGTGGTTTAACCCCAGCTGGCAACTGGGTAGCACACAACCACTCGCTCCAGTCCTCCCCTGCTCCCTGTGGGATGGGAAAGAGAAACAGAAGAGTAAAAGTGAGAAAAGTCGTGGGTTGAGATAAGGACACATTAATAAGTAAAGCAAAAACCGCGCACACAAGCAGAGAAAACAAGGAATTCATTCACCACTTGCCATGTTCAGGAGGGTGTTCAGCCATGCCCGGGGAGCCAGCTCTCCATCACTTGTATCAGTTACCTGGGAAGACAAACACCATCACTCCAAATCCTACAAGATCATTGAGTCCTGCAACAAACCCATCCCTGCCAAGTCCATCACTAAACCATGGCCCCAGGTACCACATCTGCAGTGATTCCACACTTCCCTGGGCCTTTCAAAAACAGTGACAAGGATCTTGGCAATGGCATCAGGCACCTCTCAGCACCCAGATTTGAATATCCTGTGATCCCATGGACCTGAATATGTTCAGTTGAAGTGCTTCCTACCCACATCTTTCTCTGTTGAGGTCTATGTTGACTTCCCACAAAATCTGCTGGTGGGATCAGGGAGCTTGTAGGCCAAAGAACCGAACTTTTGAGAGAATTTGATAGAATAGAAATGGAACTTTGCCTTTCAAGTCCATCCACCTCACATCAAAATATTTTATTTTGACAAACATTCAAGTTATTGCAGTTCGGAGATATTTGATAGAATCAAATAGAATCTGTTTTTGACAGAAACATTAAGGTTGGAAAAGACCTCTAAGATCATTGAGTCCCATCATCAACCCAGCACCATCACCATGTGCAGCACTAAACCATGTCCTCAAGTGCCAAATCCACATGTTTTTTGAACACTTCCAGGAATGGTGACTCCACCACTTCCTGGAGAGCATGTTCCAATTCTTGACAACGCTTTCCATGAAGAAATATTTTTTTAATATCTAATCTAATTCTCTCCTGGGAAAACTCAAGGCCATTTCCTGTCATCCTGTCATGTGTTACCTGGCAAAAGAGACCAGCACCTACCTCACTACAACCTCCTTTGTTTGTCATGGAATTGTGTCTAAGCTGCTGTGGTGGATCATGGAAAGATAGTCCAGAGCTTTTCCTCAGGCTGGTGTCCTCATCTACATTTCCTTTCCCTTGAGACACCATGGTTCCCTTGATAGCTGAGTTGCCCCTGTGATTCATGGGTCACTTTTTTTGAACAATAAGGTTTACTGTTTGAAAACAGAAAGGACATAACTTTTTCAGACAGTTTTCTTTCATCAAAAACCAAGCAAATCAATAGAAGTAGACCAACTCTCACTGGCGATATTTTCACTCTCCATTATATTCAAGCTTGGGGATTTTCTCTGAGGTTAAATTCACTCCTGTGAAAATGGATTAGTGCAACAGAGGCCTTGTTCTTGGTCAACCAGCTGGAGACAAGAGGCCACAGGAATTCAGGGGACAGGCTGGCCTGAGCAGAAGAACGGAGGGCAAGAAGGAAGCCCCCAGACCTGGACTTCTTACATGAACAATGAAAGGCAGCAGAGAGGGAGAGATAGGCAAGATACAAGAGACCAGCTCTACAGTGATGCAGATTTTATTAGAGTACAGCTGCTGACCCTGAATCCTCCTGCCAGCCAGGGATGCTGCAGTATTGACTGCTCAGTCAGGTTTGCAGCAGATCAAGGACCCTGACTGCACAGCTGATCAAATGAGCCATCAAGCAAGTGACTCGCTTTGTGTACTTAAACCTCCTGCTCAAAGTCAGGTTATAATTCATAGAGCTGAACACCTCCCAGAGCAGCTACCTTAAACTTAAGGCAAGAGATGCTAAAGGAGGTAAAGCAGCTGAAAAATTAAATCGCCAGTGCTATTAATAAACATGAGAACTCCTTCTCCTGACCTCCTTCAAATGGCATCTCATAAAATCACAGAAATGAGATTTTTTAACTCGTTGGGGATTACCTTTATAGCAATGCAAGGAGGAACATTAGAAGATTACTGAAGTAGGAAATTGCTGACCACGCAAAGAGTGGGCAGTGAACATGGCTTTAAAAGGGACAGGACTAGCCAGGTGTGAAAGGGAGGCATTGTTTCCTTGGGTGGCTCTGCACCAACTAAAGGCACTGGGGCTGGCTGCATCCAGACTGGAGCTTGATTTGTTCGCCTACAAACAGGTTTCTAGTACCATGTGAGATGGCTTGAGGTATTTGAACAACTGCATGAGGAAGTCTGAAGAGAGACAGCACTTCACAGACTGACAGTCTTCAAGACCAGATGCTAAAATCCAGATCGTGAGATGAGGAGATCTCAAATGGCACTGTCATGATCAGACATAGTACACGTCTATAGTACAGCTCACTCAGCTTCGCTCAGGTGACTCCTTCCCCTTTCGTGGACTGTGACTAGCAGAGGGGAAACCTTTAATGCAACACTACTCTTGTGCACAGAGCATCTCATATTACATTAGTTTAAGCAAATTTAGCTTAATGGAACAGGGAAGGAAATTACAGTAGCATTGTGATTTAGATTCTGGAGCGTGGTTCACGTCTGGGGCACAGACTTTGCATGTAAGACATTGCAGTGTCTCTGTGCTCACCTCCTGTGCACAAAATGGGCATAACTGTGTTTTCCCTACTTTAAAAAAGTGACCTGAGGTAAGATGTGAAGTTCTGACACCCAAATCGAGGGTATTGCCATAGAGATGGGGCTGATGTGCAGTAATAGCTGTTTTTGTCAGGTCAGCTGTGTAAGGGTCTTAAATGGAACCCAGTTATTATGAATAACTCTATAACTAATATTCAGACAGCTCCCTAATGTTGCATTCAGCAGGAACAAGGAAACAATGACTTTATGGAAAGAGCATTTTACTTTCTTAAAAGACAAAGGGCCTAAATTTTTCTCCATATATTCATGTTTTCCAAGTTGCAAATCTTGTTTTGGAAGAACTGATGTGCTAAAGCACCTTGAAAAATATGAGAGGACTATGCCAAGACCTCTGCAAAGGTAACCTAAGCTACCTGTTAGCATCTCTTTAGACACAGACCCTGGTGCTGATTGGGCTAGTGGAAGAATGTGGAAAAATTTGCACTGTATGTCCCAAAAGTGAGCATAAGGGAACAATTAGATATCAGGATGTTGGTTATAATTGTTTTACATATATAGATTTAAAATCAAATTTACAGAAGTAGTTTATCTGCTGACATTATTGCCATGAACAGTACAGAACTGAAGTGTCTGAGTGTAAGTCAGACCCTATAAAATGGTCCTTACTGCTGTCCCTAGAAATATACATCTTTGTGTCTTCCTAAAGCCAAAGCTACTCTGGAAGCTGACGAAGCAGATCTTTGTAGCTGGAACATTGTTCAAAATTTTATTCAGTACCTGGGGACTTCTCCTCTGACATAGCATAGCCCAGGGATATTCAGGGATGGCTTTGTTACTTCCTCGCGAGTCTCCCACCCTCATAGGACTCCTCTCTGCTAGAGAGGCTGTAAAGGGGAAGGCTTAGAATTGGGCCAGTCCTTGCAATCCCATGTCATGAAATCATAGAATCATTTGGTTGAAAGAGATCTCTAAGATCTCTGAGTCCAACCATCAGCACAGCACTGCCAAGCCCACCCCTAAACCATGTCCCTCAGTGCCACATCCACACATCTTTTAGATATCTCCAGGGGTAGTGACTCCCCCACTGCCCCTGGGGAGTTTCTTCCAGCCTTCCAGTGAAGAAAATTTCCTCGTATCCAATAAAAACATTTTGAGATTGTTTCCTCTTGCTTTTGAAACATGAAGGATTGTCTTGAAGATCTTATTTTTGGTTCTCTGTTCAGTCACAGACTGTCTTTGTGTTCCATGAGGATGCCAAACCATTAGGACCAGGAGCCCGAAGACCCTGAAATTCACACATTTGTCTCCCTTGTCTGGGCAGAGCCCCTGCTCTGTGCAACGCCCCAAAATGTCCTGTGTGACCTCACTGGTATCCTTTCCAGCTGTGCTGCAACATCTGCTGCCTGTATTCCTATGGCAGCACTGGGGTAATGCATAAATAAATACAAAGGAAAGAGAGAAAAAGAAAGTTGCTCCCTTGGGGACTTTTATTCAAGGGAAAACAAGACAAAGATTTTGGTGGCTCACCTCACATGCATTTTGCTCCCATACAAGAGAGGTGTAATATATCAGGACTTCATGTCTATTTAAAGTGTTGGCAGCTATTGCTTCCAAAATAAAGTTGGCTTTTAAGTATTGGAGGTCATATCAAATCCTATCACTATGTCAACACTGGATTGCCAACTGTCATGAAATATTGAAACCTGGCAAAAAAGAGAACCTATCAAAATTGGCTGTCAATAAAATCAGTGGAGAAAAGAAAATGAATGTCAGTAAAGGCTTTAAGATAGTTTTAGAGAAAAAGAGATTTTTTTTCCTCCTGATCTGGTTTTAGTTCCTAAACTCAATTCATATTTTAATATGTAATTTGGAATTATTGGCTTTTTAATAGTTTGTACAACAGATTCAGCACAAACAAGCTATTCAGCGCAATATTGTAAAGACAGGTGGGAATCCAAAATTGCTTTAAGAACATAATTTCCTGATACGGAGAAGCATTTTTAATGTGCTATCTGTATTTATTGTGCTTTTATAGTCTGAAGTTTTATTAAGAAAAAAGTTGGGAAAGTGAAAAACAAAATGCAAATTTTCCCCCTAGTTTTGTTGTTGATGTTTGATTCTCTAGGCCAGAATCTTTCTTGTTTCTGTAAGCAGATCAGCATAACTCAATGGAGAAGGTGTAAAGCCAGTACAAATATTTTCTGTGCTCTGCTATGTGCTGGTCCTGCCTCTCACCACCTTTTCCTATAAAAACCCCAAGAATTTAAGGTAAAATCGAAAAGCTGTACAGCAATAATTATATTTTGCTTTTGCATCATGATTTCCTTAAGGTTTTTTCTGTGACAGCCTCCATTTCATGACAGGGCAGATCTCATAGGAAGACCAAGGGTTTTTTTCAGACATGACTAGAGGATTTGAGAGCAAAATTTCTATGGAAAGTGCACTGGTCATTTGTCTCTTGTGCTATTAGGAATTACAGGTCATTTTTGGAATGGGTTTTTTCTCCCAAATGTGAGTTCTAAGAAGCCCTTTCCTCATGGGAAGTCTTTTATGGTTGTCAAAATTCGGCAGCAGCATTCCTAGAATGTTTTAAGGATGCAGTTCAAAATTCAAGCCAGGTGAAATATGGAAAGCTACATCTCTACTAATAAACTGATCATGGGGAGAGCTTGCACACTGCAGATTATTTATGCACATGTGACTAAATTCACTTCTCCAAAACCCACACCTGCATCCAAACTTCTTCTTGGCTCACACTGTTCCCTGGAGCAGCCTGACCATTTTCTGTGAAAGTGGAGTATGCAGGGAAATAGAACTTTGTGTTTCAAAAATGCTGGGACCCCATTTCTGTGGTGTTCTGGTCCTGTTTATTTCATTAATCAGGATGTAGCCAAAGAGATGGATTGGGAATTAAAAGCACAGACAGGGATCAGATTATTCGAATTTCATCTACTAAAATGTCAAGAAGCCAACCGAGCACTGACCAGGCACCTTGTGCATGAATCAGCAGTGAAAAACTAGGAACCATTTTCAGGTAGTGGAGAATTTTCACTTTCACTCCTAGGAGAAGATGCTGTTGGAAGATGAAGATATATAAGGTAAAAAAGAAAAGTTCAGTGTTTGTGTCATCTGAAACCCCTCCATCATGAGGAATATTGCAGCTTATAAGAACAGGGAGATGTGAGGTTTAGAGCAAACATAGATGCTCTGGCCCAGCTCTGCTGTAGTAATCTGATTTCAGATCAAAGCCAGACCTGCTCTGACTCCTTGGAGCTATCACAACTCTGTTGCTCACACAGCAAAACAGCAAACAAGAGAAGACAGAACTGCAGAATTGTAGAATCATAGAATGGTTGGAGTTGGAAAGGACCTTACAGATCATCCAACACCAGCCCCATGCCATGAGCAGGGACACCTTCCACTAGATCAAGCTGTTCAGAGCCCCAGTCAGCCTGGGCTTGGAACCCTCCAGGGATGGGGAGTCCACAGCTCCTCTGAAAAACATGCTTGGAGGAATAAAATAATTTACTCAAGGTCTAATCCCAAGTCTCTAGCAGTGTAAGAAAAATAATTC
Organism: Acanthiza pusilla; assembly: GCA_036630365.1. NCBI lineage: Eukaryota > Metazoa > Chordata > Aves > Passeriformes > Acanthizidae > Acanthiza > Acanthiza pusilla. Next base: position 91,863,139 of record JAXCHO010000034.1, read on the forward strand.
TGATCTCCTGCTTCTGGATGATAGTGTTGCTTGCTGACTTTATCCACAGCAGGCAATAGTATGCTGTTAGAGACAGACCAAATCTCAGTGTGAAAAAAGGCCTCTGAAAGCACCATTTTCCTTTCCTTGTCCAGGCAGGGGCCAAGCTACTAAAACTTGGAAAGAAAAAGCTTAAAATAATCCTCAAATAATATTTTCAGAAATCCCCATACTTCTACCTGTGGCACATAGAGATTACAGATGTGTCTCCTGGAGAAACTGAAATTTGGCTTATAGTTAACCAATCAGTCTACTGGGGTTCTAGGTCAGTTTTACTCTTTTTTTTTTTTAGTACCTACATTGTGCTGGCTTACATCTAAGTTGAAGCTACTCTTTTGGATAGTCTGAGAAATGCATGTTTCTTTTTCTCTAAGCCTGATTCCACCTGGCTGTGTAACTATGGATTTCCTGTGTATGTGCTGTCTTGGATTTCAAAAAGCATTGTCTCTTGTGCTGACAATGAAGCCATCTCAGAAGGTGAGCTCCCACTTAGCCTCAGGTGGGATGTTCTTGAGTCCTCTTGTATACAGACCTAAAAAATCTTTCCAAACTCCATCTACTTTCCTGTCAGTTGTAGCATTCCCCCCTACCCCTCGTTCCCAACCTCAGTGTCCTAATTTCCTCCCTGACTGATTGCATGAGTCTTTTTCCCTTCTGCTGCTGTTGCTGCTGTCATTGTTACCCTTGTTATTTGGGGAACTGTTCTGCAGCTCAGTTAAGCATCCTGAAGCCAAAGAAAAATGTGTTAGAAAGTCACAGTGATGGGGAGGGATTCAGTGGGGACATCTGCTGACAATCCTGTTAGGTCAGCAGCGCATGGCATTGACAGCCTGATAGTCCTAAGACCTAAAAAGCTGCAATACTGGAAAGCTGACAACTTCTGCTGCCAGAAATCTGAGGGTCACTTGTCACAGCAAATGCAGGCACAGCTCCTGAGCAGTCAGGGTGAAAGCTGAGCCTGGAAGGGTCTGTGTACCTTCACCTGCTGCTGTGAAAGATGCAAACTGAAAAGGATCAGGCTGCAGAAGGGCTGTTTTTTCCTTCTGAGCCCACATCTGCAGTGCTGTGTTCAGCACTGTAGTTTGCAAGAAAGACTTCACAAAGTGCGGGAGATCAGCAAAGCCCCACAAGGATGGAGTGTTTGCCTGGTGAGCAGAGGCTGAGGGTGCCCAGAGAAGCTGTGAAATCTCACCTTGGTCAGTTAAAAAATCAGGTGAATGAGGCATTGAGCAACCTGATTTTATCTGGATTCTCTTTGAGAAAGGTGTTGAACCAGGTGGCCTTCATAGCTCATTTCCAACATTGATTATCCTGGGGTTCTGTCCACCACAAAGAATTGTTATTCTAGAGTTCTAATAGAAACTCTGGCCACTGATGTGTTTTATGTTTTTGCACAAAGTTAAAAAAGAAGAAAAAGGGCTTGGAAGAAGTTAATGGTTAAAGTTACTGGTCAGTTAATGGAAACAATTAATAAACAAATATTCTGTGGACAACAAAAGGGAACAAAAATTTGCCACATGTAAGCAAAAATGCATTATTAATTCTTTTGAAAGAATAAGAGACTTTCAGGGGACTCAAAATATCAAATGTTCATGAATAAATAAGTTAATTGAAAACTTTTCTTTCCAAAACCATCAGAGTAGGTTTTTTGTTAGTTGTTTTTGTTTTTGTTGTTGTTGTTGTTGGGGTTTTTTTTTAACTAGTTTTGTTTCATTTTTTGGGGTTTTTTGTTGTTGGTTTGGTTTGTTTTTTTTTTTTTGTTTTGTTTTGTTTTGTTTTGTTGAGGCTTTTTGGTTTTTTGGGGGTTTTTTTGGTTTGGTTTGATTTTTTTTTTTTTTGCTTAGGGTTTTTTTTTTATTTTTTTTTTCTTTGTTTTGGGGGTTTTTTTTTCACTTTAAAAAGTGAACTGTGACTTAGAAATCAGTTTTTCAGTCTCCAGAGAGAAGACACCAGTTCCATTTTTTCCATCTGCTTCTAATAAATAATGGAAGAAATAACTTGTATATACTAAGACATAGAAGAAAAATTTCTTGATGTCACATTATGTGACTACAGAGGGTTTGCAGGAATCTCTGTGCAAGCAGCACCTGAAACTTTTAGGGTCATACTCTGTGAACCAGCAGAGCAAGGCTTCACTCAGCCAGTGGAGCCATGCCCTTCCCTACTGCCAAAGGGTAAAGCTGCCTCTTTGTTCCACTATTGATTGCAACCATTTGTTATCTTCTGAATCTCCAGCCTTAGAGTGAAATTTGTCAGGTTTACCCTCTGTCAGAAGGTCACCTTCAAAGCAAGTTCAGCTATTTTTTTGTATAAAATACATATTAGGAAAGAAACCCTCATCCCTTTTAACCATCTTCTCTTCCTCACACCATAATTTATTCTTATCCAAACATTTTGATTTAATCTACATGTGTGGCTGATTGAATAACCCTTAGATTGAAGCTGGACACTTTTTGTTTACATTTTACTGTCCTTCCTCCATTAAGCTAAGGACAACCTGACTCTATTTATGCTGCCTCTGAGCTTTTCCCTTTCAGTTCTTGCTGAAATATACTTCTGATCCCTGCATGGCAATTGGGATAATTTAGATTTCAGAATGGACTGCTCCCTGTAGAGTCCTAAAAAACCCTCAGGGTCCAGCAATTTGTGACATCCATCACTTGTTCGTGAGGTGGCATATGCAGGACCTCAGCTAATCCTTGGGACAGGTGACTCTGGAATGGCCAAGCACAGACTGCAGATGGGTCTGCCTTTATTAGCAGCTGCAAATGAGATCGCTTTTACAGTTTGCAATAAAATGTCTATTACAGAACACTACAGCACCTACTTTTCAGTATGGTTGGCATGGCCACATCCCCTTCCTGTGCAGGGACATCAGATGCTTTTTAAGGCTGCCACTGGAAATGCTCTAAAATCCCATACCAGCTGTTCCATCTGGAGAGACAGGGCAAAAAGACATGCATAAGTAGCATCTCAGGACTGTAGAGGACATGTCCAACTTGGGAAACAGTCATAGGACTGGAAATGCCACCCAAAAGTCTCCTGCCTTTGAAATCTTCAAGGTATCTTTGGAGTCAGACCAAGTGCTCACCCCTATAACCAGTCAAATCCTCACAGTGACTTGCTACCAGAACCTGATAAAAAAAGAGAGGGAAAAAGCCTTTCCACATGGCACCCAGAAAATCATTAAAAGGAATAAGGACCTGACTTCCTCAGGGTGCACCATCTGGAGATCTGATGAAAAGCTGCCCAAAGGACAGGCTGAGGCTGCAAGAGCTGTCATGCTTTTTTATGTTACTTCTGGATGATGAAGTAGATGACTTTTAAAGTCCCTTCCAACCCAAGCCATCCTATGATTCTGTGAACAAAGCATGCCCAGTTGCAAGTCCAGCTGTCTGTAAGCACAGCTCACCTGTTTGTTTGGGCATGTGGGGCGGGGTGTGTGCACACATCTGTAGAGAAAGGCAAAAGGAGAATTCGTGTTGGAGCAGCTGAAACACTGATAGAAATCAGAAAGGTGGTGTGTGTTAGGGGTGTTAGCTACACTGTCACTGGAATCTAAAGCAAGCTCAGACCAAAAGGTCAGTGCAGTTTCTGAAGATGTTAAGTACTTCTAGCACGAGTGGCTGGTGCTGCAGATGCTTCTTGTTTCCCATCTTTGCTGAAAAGGGAACCGGTGCAGGAAAGAACAATTCTTTCTTGCAGTAAGAAAAATAACTCTGCCAAAGGAAATAGGGACATGCTGCCATTCAGATTGCCTAATGACATAAGGTAATGTTCAAATGCAGATCAGTGATGCTTGGTCTGAATCAGGCAGAAAAAGGCATTTACCCTTGATGTCTCACCCTGTAAAAGCCAGCAGCCAAATAATTTACATACCAGTCACTGAAGTAGATCTAACAGAGGGTTTCAAAGATGTTTTTAGCCACCTCTACTGTGAGCTGCCACCTTCCAGCAGTGAGGCTTGCCTGGTGAATTGCTGACTCTGAAGGAGCAGCACTGTGTCCCCATCCACTGACCCAAAGCTCTGACCTTGATGTAGTGAAATGGGGATGGGACCAATGCCTTTTTTTTTGTGAACTATTTTATAAAATGCTTATCCCTGCATAATCTCTGAAACATCTGAACTCACTGTGATTACTTCCTTAACGATACAATTTTATATTAAAGTGTACAAAACATAGTAAAAAAACCCCACCAAAACACTCCAGACAGAACTCTTGCTAAGGAGTGATAGTGCAGTCCCATGACTTTCCTTACCTGGAATCACTACAGATCATCCCATGAGGCAGCCCAATTATTGATTTAACTTTGAAGGATTTCTTGGAAGCACAGGCTTTTTCTTTTTGTTCTGCTTGTATGTTAGTAATCAAAAAAATCCATGAAGGAAATCAATGTGAATTAAGAATGTTAACTCCCAGTTATTATAAAGGGAATGAAGAGAATACAGTGAGCTGGGTACCTTAATTGTGTATCTTTCAGAGTGTTTGAAAAATATGGGTTTACTTGCTATACTTATTGCCTTTATTATCCAGTACAATTTGTAGTCAGAAATATATGAGAGTCAATTAAGGTTTTGAAGAAAAGTTTTCTTTTCTTTTCCAAACGAAAATGTCGTATATCATGCAATATCAACTCCAGTGTTAGACTAGCAGAAATTTACTGCATCATGTCCCTGCAGTGAAAATTTGCAGCTAGATTAATGTTCCTTTAGCTGGCATTAAATCAATTTCATACATATGCTCGTATTTTCACCAGTGACACTCTGCAATAGCTGATGTTTTGTAAGAGCTGTAAAGGAAAAAATCAGATTTTCTTCTATCTTCATATGTATGTATGTATATACAGGTGAACAAGATACTTCATGCTTCACTTCCTGTGAAATATCTTGAGTTTTTGAAGTTGGCCAACTTGCTTCCTGTTTTTCATGGCATATACACTGCTTTTTGTCACTACACCTTCATGTAGTTGAGAAGCATCTAGAGCTACATAGATCTAATCTGGATAGAATTGACATTTTCTTTTTTTCCCCAGTTTATTGGAATCGCTCTTGTTATGAAACTTGCACGTCAGCAATTGACATTTGGGGATAAAACTCTCACATCTTCCTACCTAATGCTCAGCACACTGCAGCTGATTTAATCCTGGCTGGTTGTCAGCGGATCCATGAGATAACAGCACCCTCCATGACAAGACAGAAACAGCCCAAGGAGGTTCTGTGCATCTCTGGGACTTTGCCTCCTGACCAGAGCACAGCAATCTCCAAAAAGGCCATTTTTTTCCTTAATTCTCCTTCTCAAGGAAGGATGCTGAGGAGAGCAGAGTCAGCTCATTCAGGATGCTCTGATGGAGCAGCAGCCCTGGGGACAAAGACAGTGTCAGTGGCATCAGCATGACATCACTGGCAAACAAGCCACTGGAATTTTATTTTCTCAGTTACCTTGTGGAAGATAAAACCACACGGATTGCCTCGGTCATCAATTGCTGTAACTCCCCGTCTTGTGCTGAACTGGTGTCTCACTGATGCTTGACATGAGTCCAGGCAATATGAATTTTCGGGGAAAAAAAACATTTCCTCACCTAGAGGATCTGATCTGAAAAAGAAAACCTCATTTTTTCCTCAAAATAGTAAAGAAGGAGTGAGTCTAATGGGTGGAGGAACCACTGCAAGTGAAAGGAGGATCAAGTCCGAGATTTGCAAGCAGCTTTAATGTGGATTTGTAATTGAGGAATTTACTAGGATTTATGGATTTACAGGCATTCAAGTACAGGTATATTGTGTGCTGAGACACCCTAGGATGTAGAGATAATGTAGCAGAGACAGATTAAATATACAGATATCTCTAAATATGCCCAGGGAAAAATTATTCCTTTTCCAGCATTACTGGGGTGTAATCAGGGACCTGTGAAGGTCTCTGAGGTCCCTTGGAGTGACAGTCAGTGGAAAGTGCTGATCCTGCAAGCCACCCTCAGGGTTCAAGTGAGCTGATCTAGCCCCTTTACTTCTGTATGATCTCTATTCTGTGATATCTAAGCACCTCACAGGCATCTCCAGCTCTCAGGGAGATAGGAAACCCTCATTATATTTCAGAGAAGGGAACAGAAATATAGAGATTACCATGACTGGCATTAATATCCAGGGCTCCAGGTGATCAACCACAACCCTGAGGTGTTTTGATTTTTCTTATGTATCTACATTTTATGGAAGAAAGATTCTAGCTTGGGAAGGCAGCTCTTCCTGCACAGAGAAAATTGGTAGGCAAGGTTTCCTTGGGGTGCTGCTCAAGGCTGATGTGTTCTTTGTGATGTTTTCATGTTACTAAGGTTGTGCATAAAGTTTGTCACTAACCTGGGTAACAAACTCAAGCTGCCTGAATGCCTGATTTGCACATAGTTTTCTATCTTTCTGTCTTTTTAGCTATGTTGGTTCATATCAGACCAAACTGTGTTTCTACGAGCAATCCAGAAACAGCAACATCCTCCAGTTTTCTTCAAAGGAGGGATACAGTTTAATTCTCTGGTTTCATATGTCCTTTGTCACTTATTTCTTAACCCTTTGTCCTGTTGTGATAAGTAAGTTTTGACAGCACAGAATACAGCTGACATCCAAATGTTGGAAAGAGAGGTTTGGGATTTTTTTCTGACATGTGAGGAAGCAAAATTCTAAATCAGTATAAAGTAATGGGTCACAAAGAAAGTGACCCATTAAACATTTACTATTGCAAGTTGCTCGAATGACTCTTTCAGCTTTGGTCAACATCATTAAGAGTAAAGAGAGGTCTCTTACATATATATTTATCATGAAAAATAAAAATGTTACCAACAGAGGTGTTATGGGTGTGGCTCCTTTTTAATACATATACCTTGGGGTTTGCTTTACCACTTCCCCCAATTATTATATAATTTTCAGTGCAAGGTGAACTGTGCACGAGGAGAGCCATAAATGAAAATCTAACTACAAAAATCCTCAAAGATATGACAGCCCTGGAAGACAGTTGATTGTTAAATATCTTTCAGCCTTGTGCACACAACAGCCACTGCATTGGTTCACACACCTCCACCTGCTTTATTGTTCCCAGGATGTCACGTTTTCCACATGGGTGACTGTCTCTCTAAACCTAAAGATAAGCTGCATAAGAATTTTATTTCTCAAATTTCTGATTGACAATATGTGCAACGTGTTGTATCTATTGACCCTTTGGCTCTGTTGTGCTTTCAGGTTTTTTTTTTTTTTTTTTTTAGTACAGGCTACATGATATATATGCTATAGGAAAAGAAAGTCTGACCATCATAGTAGTTTTAGGCTTTGTTCTTGAAGTGTTCCATTTTTTATTTGCTGTGCTGCTTCTTGGGGTTTTTTTTTGTTTATGTATGCACATGCATGCATTATCCATACCCATGCTTCTCTGTCATCTCAATTGCCTACCCTACCTTTTTTATAAATCACTTTTTAAAATTACTGACTATTCTCTGTGTCATATGTAATTTAATACAATATTTATAACCATGGTAAAATGAACAATCACGCAGTGCTCTTTCGTGCATAGTTTGAAGCAATTTTCATAAATAAGGATTTAATAAAAAACAGGTTTCATTTTTTACACTCTAATTAAAAATTAAGAAGAAACAAAATAAAAGAAGAGCAATAAAAATGGACTGAACCCTTCTCTAAATTGCATACACTAACCTGATTGGATTCACTGGATTTACTTTAATTTAGAATGTGCGTAAGGGAGAAAAGCAGAGCTTGGAGTAACCATTTCTGAAATGGAGAACGAGCTGCAATAAGAGGGTAGTAATTAAAGACTGCCCCTAGTGTGCTCCTTTGAAGGAGCTCACGTGCCTTTGCTCACTCTCCAAGAGCGTTACCCAAAAGTTCATTTTAACACAAAGCTTCAGGGTTAGCAAGGCAGCCAACAGATCAGCAGAGACCAGGGAAATCTTTGTCACTGTTGATTTATTGCAGCTCAGCCGACTGATAGGAGTGGGTTGTGGTGTCTTGCTGAGGTCCTCGTTACGTCCTTCCCAGCCATTGCCCTGCTCTGTTGTGTGATCTCTCTTGGGGGCTGGGAGAATTGGATCCATCATGGACTTCTCATCCACAAGGAGCTCATTCTCCCCCTCTGGAAGCAGGTGTGTCTGGAGTGGTGTGGTGCAGATGGGACTTTCCACAGTCAAAGCTCAAATTCAGGTTTTTGCTCAGAGGGATTCCTCATAAGCAACATGGAATATGGACAAGGAGCTGGAAGCATAAATTGGAGTGGGGAAATCCTCATCACACTATGGGAAAGGCTCTGGAAAGGGCCACTGGGTCATCCTCACCTTTTCTTCTTCATTGTCTTTTGCCTTCTGCTGCACCCAGCTCTATTGTCCCAACGCAGGAAAGATGGGGACCTGAGGGAGCAAGTCCAGAGGAGGCCATGAAGATGCTCAGAGGGCTGGAGCACCTCTCCTGTGAGGCTGCAAGGGTTGGGGCTGTTGAGCCTGGAGAGGAGACAGTTCCCGAGAGAAATTAAAGCACCTTCCAGTACCTAAAGGGAGCTACAAGACACCCAGAGAGGGACTTTTGACAAGGGCAGGAGCGACAGGACAAGAGGAATGAATTTAAGCTGAATCAGGGTAGGTTTAGATTAGATGCAAGGAGGAAATTCTTCTCTCTGAGGGTGGTGAGACAGTGGCACAGATTGCTCAGAGAATCTGTGGATTCCCCAACCCTGGAAGTGTTCAAGGCCAGGCTGGATGGGCCTTTGAACAAACTGGTCCAGTGGAAGGTGTCCCTGCCCACGGCAGGGGAGTTGGAACAAGATGATTTTCAAAGTCCCTTTCAACCCAAAACACTCTGTGATTCTATGTGGCTTTTTACGTCGCATTGTGAAATCCACAGAGAGAATATTATAATTTTCTGCGTTTTTCCCCTGAATGCACTGTGAAGGTATAAGCCCATATGATTTTACTGATTTTAAAAGATTTATTTCAGTTCCTTTCTCATATTGGTTATATATTTTGGTTCTGTTTGTTTGTTTGTCATTTGTTAGAAGCCAAGCTAATTTATTAAAGAGAAATGGAAGCATTTATTCCAAAATTCTTTGTATTGGATATATTTAGCCTTTCTAATGCTCTTTTTCCATGCCAGCCATGAGACATAAGACTTCTCTAGGAAAAAAAAAAAAGAAAAGAGAGAAAGCCTTTTACATAAGCAGCAAGCTCAAATCTTAATTACCTGTAGACATCCGTAGATGGTTTCAGACATTCACACAGGTGAAGAGGAATTGTTCGTGTCACCTTCCTGTAATTATATGAATACAGTAGAGGAAATCTGTATGGCATTTTGGCAAATGAAACCAAGGGGGCTGATACGAGGTGATCTTTAAGGTTCCTATCAACTCAAACCATTCTGTGATTATTATGGAGCAATCAAGGGTAAATATGGGTAATAACTCCTGAGAGGTATTCAAGGTTGTTTTTAAATATATAATGCATTTCTTCTATGGGAGAATGAGAAAAGCATAACCAAAAGAACCTGAACACCAAACTTATTTTTACCTCCGAAACAGTCTGGTGTTGAGTGATTTTGGGCATATCTGAGGAAACCAATGTTCTCTGCTTCTCTGGAAGTAACAGATGAGTGTAAAATGCTGTTTGGATCCAATCCCTGAATCATTAAAAACACCTTACAAGTCAGTGTGACTTGTTTAAATCTGAAAGGGTTACTGGTATGTCTGAACTGCCATTTGTCCAGTTCAGAGAAAAATCTTTCCTCAGTGGGAGTAAAACCCCACAATTTTCACACTGTGGAGAAAAATAACACAGCAGGGACTGGGCTATCTCACATTTTAAAAACTAAAGTATTCCTTATGGGACAACACATCACATGTGAAAGTGAAACACTTTTGATCTGCTAAATACTTAAAAGTGAAAATCTTCATCCTAAGGGAGAGAATGAAGTCTCTTATAAATTAAAACATTCTCATTTGGATTATTAAATGGTTTCTCAATGGGAAAAGAATAAAATTAGAAACAGGTCTTTCAGCGCGAAAATTGGGGGGAGGTGTGTTATGAGACTGCTTTCTTTTTGGAACAATGAAAAAGGCTTTCCATGTTTTCAAGGGAATCAATCATGGCCAGTCCTCAAAGGACCTTGCAAATATTACTGAGGTGTTGAACTGCTGCTTGTGAGAGAGGCAGGCAGTGCTTGGGCTGATGGAATGGAGCATCACAGCCCATGCAGCTCAGCGTGACTGGCAGCTTGGAGGTTATGTGAGAGCTGTAATACCATTAAGGCTGAGAGGCTAAGCCGCTTCTGAGAGTGGCAGTGAAGTCACTTACTCTCTTAATGCTTTTGCAAACAGTGCTCATAATTTCGCACGATGACTTCACCTGGATAAGAACCGGAGCCAGCCAGAGACTGGGTGCAACACAAAGGTTTTTCCTCAGTTAATTATTGTTAAAATGAAGGATTATAATAAGGAAGCCAGAATATAACCCTCCAAAGAGCACATTTGTTTATGCTTTATGTACCTACGTGTACTAGCATTTATTATTTTCTGTTGCAAGCAAGCAATAACAATCCTGTGTCTGGCCTCATAAAGTGCATGAATTTGCAAATGTGTCTGTATCAATATACAGCAATGCACAGTTGACTGGAATTTGCTTGCATCTATCTATTTCTTCAGAGCTAATCTCAGCTCCTATCCAGTATAAACCTGTCAGGTTGTCTGTTATGCTAGGAGACCATTTATATTTCCACTTGTGCACAGTTAAATCATTGTTTGCAAAAAGCCCAACTCATTCTTGTGTGTGTGTGTGTGTTCTTTAGTTCAAACAATACTGTGCTGGCAACTGCCCAAAAAAATTTGGGCACTCAGCATCAGAGCTGTTCCATCATTAAAGTCTTTCAGACATATGCAGCCATTGGGAGGTTAAGAGATAAAGTTTCTTGTTTGTTAAAGCATCAGTAGCTTATGCTGACTCAGAAAAAGTTTTTACTAAAGCCTTGTGGGATTAGGAAAGGGGGCTACGAGCTAGTCTGATTATATCAGAATTGATTAAATGTGCTGTAATCCTCATTCTCTGATGACAGACTTTTAACTGAATTTAGTTTCCTTTCACCACAGTTTAAAACAAAGTTCAAGGGCTTTAGGTAAGTAAAGCCACAGAATAACAATCTCTCTCTGTCTCCTGAATGTGAAAAAGTATGATATGAGAAAGAAAAGGTAGATATTATCAAAGTCATTATTTTGACAGTTTTATCACAGTACAAACAACTGCTCAGGTTTCTGAGTACTCACTGATAGGTATTTCTCTCTTTTTTTTTTTTTTTTGCATTCTTCAATTTAGGTCAGCCTTTCAAAGCAGAGGTAGTCAGAGGCAGAGCACTATTTAACTTCCTTTTCACAAGCACCTCGAGGTGTTTCACTGTTGTCTGGAATGTGACGGTAGAATCCTCCTCTAGAAAAAAGTAAAGTTTTTTTCTAGAACAATCCCCAAATTCTAAATATCTAATCAGAAAGGAAAAAAAAATATTAAAAATTGAAACGTTTGAACCTCAACAAGCAAAGACATGCAACTTTGTTGCCTATAAAGCATTTTTCAGTGAAGGGGTTCCAAAATCCAGGCAAGATTTTTCTCCTTCTCAATATAATATTTATAAAAAGAAACCTGTCATGCCCATCATCATGTCTGTCAAGCGCAGGCTTAGTGACTCTTCTGCAGAGGTGAGGTGGTAGCAGATACCTCAGACTGGAGGTGCAGCCAATTACACCTTCGGCAAGCTGAAACATGGCAGACCTTTAAAAGTGGATTTCTCCCACCTGTAGAACAATTTCTCTTTTGCTTATTAGGTGACTTTAGTACACACCAAATCCTAATCTGCCTGAAACCTAAGGATTTTTTTCCATTAATCCCACTGCCAGTGAATGGAGCCATAGTTTTGCTTAAAGAGTAGCTTGTGAGGAGTTTCTTTCCTTTTTTTTTTGTGTGAAGAGACTTGGATTTTTCCTCTCCTAAGACAGTAGTGGTGATGAGCCATGGGAGAGCAGATGATACAGATACTTCTTCGTTTTAAAGATAAGCATAGCTGCTGCTTGCTCCACTTATAGGATGACAGATAATATGTAATTTACTGATCCTTTTGGCCCCAAAAATATCCCAAATCCCACTGGGCACCACCCAAACATCCTTGTGCTTATCCTCTAACAAGAAAATGCTGGGACACAGAGAGCTGGGATGCTTTCTTTTCCATGGATAACTCTGTCCTATTACAACTAAATTTGAAAAGCTTCAACCCTGACAACAGCAGAGGAAACCTGTTGATCCTGGCATGATGCATCTTCCCCATAATCATGTGTGCATGTGTATGTCCTATTAGAGGTAATAAGGGTTATGTATTGAGAGCAGATGCTCTTTAACCAATAACTGTCTCATACTATTATGTCTGGATTTATTTATTTCCACAACAAACCATTGAGAAAATTGTCAGTGCTGCTGATTATCACGGTGCAAGGATAAATTTCAGATCCATACGGCTGACTTTTTTTTCTGAAGCTGACTTCACTGGTGTCAAACAAGCCTTGAACCACAAAAGATGAGTGTTCCCTTTACAGCAAAAGTGCAGTTTGAAATTGTCTTGAATTTGAGGAGGTGCACCTCAGTGTCACATTGCACTTGGACTGGCTTGTGCATGGGTGGGATTTTGACCAGAGTTAATAAAAAGGCAGAGGTTGGAGAAGGAAAAAAAATAATCTGTGATAAGTTTGCTCTTGGGTTGAAAGTGCAATTTGGTGTGAGCTGGGTTCGCTCACTTCTCCACGCCAGTGTCATGAAGTATTGCAAAGCTCACTTTCCAGCTCGGGTCAGTCAGGGCAACAGGTTACAAAAACCTCTGTGAGAGCTCAGGGAAAAGTAATGGGAAATGCTGTGTTTCGTAAAAAAGGCAAAGAAAGAGAGAAAGAGATATAGAAGGGACAGTGTGGGTGAGGAAACCCAATAACAAAATACATTTACTGTGCAAGGGCAGCTCTGCATGGGGAGCTGAAGTGAGTCAGGGGAAAGCAGAGGTTTTGTTATCACACACATTTTTCATCTCAGTCCTCATCTCTCCCTAAACACAATGGCAAATGGATAGGCTCTGTCAACATCACACAGGATTTCACATTTCACCTTGAGCACATCTTGAAACTCAGGGCTGCCCTGGGATCTCTCTTTTGGAGGTTCATGCCTTCTTGTCTTGAGCCTGTGGACTTCTTCCCTGATCTGCTGCAGGCAGAACTGGCTAAATCTTTTTAAAAGCTGCTAATGAATAATTAAATCCCCTCTCTCTATGCCACATTAGGTCTCACGATGCACAACACTCTTCTGACATTTAGCCCAGAGTACATAATATTCTCAAACTCACTTCGCAAAATGCCTTTATTGCTGGTTCTTCACTGACAGGTCGTGAGGTTTCAGGTAATGTCAGCTAATGTAGAAGGGAGAGCTGTCTGTGCTTTCTTTGCCATGGAGTCCTGGGATTTCTTACTATGGGAGAAAAACCATAGCAAGAGGGAAAGGCTGCAACCTCCAAAATGTCCCATTTTATGTATTTACTTGAGTACATAAAACTTGTACCAGCAAGCAGAAAACCTTGACACTGAATGTCTAATTAAAAGGCACTCAGAAATCCAGTCCTTGTTTCCACAGAGGTGACAGCACAGACGTATGGACATATTCACACCTTGGGGTGGCAGTCCTTAGAGGACTCCTTGGGACAGCACAATTAGAATTCACTATATATCTATCCAGCACACAGGACTGAAACATGGTGCTTCTCCTTCACAGACAAATTCTTTTTCCTCTCTAAGGTGACCAGGAGTCAGCTTTGAGGGGGAGCCCATCCTATATAAATCTGTAAGAAAATACCTTAACGTGTTGTTCAGCCTCTGGCTTTATACCCATTCAAATTAATTCAGTGACAATTGTCAGTAAAAATTCATATTTGCACATGCAGTTCCTTAATGTGGGCTCAAATGCATGGCTGACCCATACATTTTTAAGTAGCTGGTTTTAATCCTGGAACTGACTTACTTTTTGCATAAAACTTTTTTTTTTTCTGAATATATATAATATGATGTGGAGGGTAAGTACATGTCAGTGGTTAAATTTACTGAACACTCCAGAGCAGCAGCAAGACTGACCTTTCTGTCTGGGTCTTTAGGTGAGCAAAGGAATGTTGCTCTGATGTTTCCGTCTGGTGTTTCAACCTTGCAGGGCCGTTTTTTGCAGCACAGATGTCTGAGCAGCCTCCCAAAGGCAGAGGTGAGCGATTCCACAGGGGAAGCAAGTCAGGCATCTAAGAGATGAAGAGTTGTTGAATTCACAGTACTTTTGTCTGCTTTTCTAACCCAACCCCAGACTTAACAGATGGGTGCTAAGGTCTGTTTCATGACCCCCCATGCTGTCATTGAGATCAGAAATCCCTGCTGCAATTACTGATAAGTTCCCTTGTTCTCATCTGCTCTGAATGTTGAGTCTCTGGGGAGAACATGGAAGTCAAGGAACTGAGTAAGGCTGACACTGTGGTAGCGAGCTCACAGGATGGACCCAAAATATTATTTTTTATTTTGGGGTGGATAGTTTAATTTTTCCTTTTTTTTTTTTTCTTTTTAATTACCTTTTCTTGGCTTTCCCAGCTTAAAGCAATTAGCACAATAGCAATCTACTGAAAGAAAGGCCAATTACAACAACAACAACAACAAAAAAAGACAGGGATGAGGTAGGTCACTTTGCTATGAACCCATTAGTAAACTGTGCAAAATGCAGAGCCCTGGAAAGCTTCCACCAGCAGCCCTTGATCTAAGGATGAGTGGCTCTTTCTCCTCTTCTGCAATTGCAGTCTTTGCTTCAGTAGCATTATTCCTCCTCAGCCTGACTATGTTTTTCTATATTTCCCCTGCCTATTTTCTGAAGAGGCAATTGTTGTGAATGGTGGAGAAGGTTGAGTGCCTGACTGAAATAAAGGAAAATTAGTTTTTAAGGAGAGTAAATTGGATAGAATAGGACCCGTAAGGATAACAAGTTGGCGATAATTCAGTGTAGTCTTCCTGTTCTGCTCCTGTTTATTAAATATTCTTATTGACTTCTGCTTCTCAGTACTCTCTGTTCTAGTGTACTAAATTACAGTAACTGAATATTCTGTCTACATATGCTGACTGGTCATTTGAGAGATGAGTGCACTTAAGACAGAAATGTTTTCCTTTAGTCCTTGGATCCTTGAAATGCCTATTATAAAATGTACATCTGTGAGAAGGCACTTCTCCTTGCCAAATGAGATTTAATGCTGAAAAAGCTACAGAGCTAAATAAAATAATAAACTTTGAGGAGAAGCCTTATTTTTGACTCATATTTCTATTTTCTAGCCACTGCTAGAATTTTGGGTTAGGAATTAGTGCCTCCATACCCGTATTCTCCCTCCAATAAAAGAAGTCCTAATACATAAATATTCCACAAATCTTATTTTTTTCCTTGTTATGGCCTATTGATGGAGTTTCTTGAATGTTACACATTTTGGTTTCTGTTTCTTGGGGAACAAGATGCTTTGAGTTTCAGCCTCTTGGGCAATGCAGGGTAAACCATACTAAGCCAAGGAATGCTATCAAGCACTACCAGGAATTTAGCCTTCATATTTAACTGTTACTGTTTTCCCTGAAATAGTTTAGACAAGCACATCTAAAATTCTTTTGGATGATGCCTGGATGTGACAGGGGGAAGAGCACAGGCATGTGACTGTTCTCAGCAGACAACACAGATGAGACCATCCTGTTCTTGTGTGAGAAGCCTTGCTGCATGGATTTCCATCATGTTTTTGTGGCCAGACAACAGGTCTTGGTTATTTTTCTTTACTTCTGCAGAGTAGATTAAATGCTCCAACTTCCTTCCCTTTGCAGAAGAAGAAGAAAGGAAAAAAAGCCAGTTCACTCCCTTCCCTAACTCAGTTCAGAGCCAGGTTGGATGGGGCTCTGAGCAGCCAGGTCTGGTGGAAGGTGTCCCTGCCCATGGCAGGGGGAATTTCTCTGCCTTTCCACCCAGCCTGCCCTGCTCCTGGGAGCCAGAGCATTTGCCAGGAGGGAACAGGTTTGAGGTTCCGCCTTATGAGGAAAGAATTGAAACCAAGTCTTCCGAGGACCAGGCACACATGTGACCGTCAGATTGTACAGCAGTGTGGAATTTTCTCAGCTGTAATATTCTTTTTTTAAAATCACTTTTATCTGATATGTCAGTTACTCTCTGAAAGCACTTTTTACAATAAACTTCCAGAGGAGAAAAATTAGGGGACAAATGCCTAATTTCCTAATCCCAGTTAAGACTGTTTGTTAATCAGATGTTGAACTGCTCAACAAACTACACAGCAAAAAACCAGAAGTGCTCCTCCATTTGCTCAGAGATAGAACTTGTGGGCTCGTGAGATATTTGGCACTGAAAATAGTCACATTTATGGACTTCAAGTGCCTCCAAATACAGATGGAAGAAGTGCATTACTTTAGGAACGTATTTAAAATTATAATGTATAAATATAAATTCTATCCCTCAATGCCCTCATGTTATAGGGCTGCCTTTTTTCCCTGTATTAGTGATTGAGATTTGTCCTTGCCTCTCCTGCAAGAATATTCCTTGTCTCCCTTTGCTGAACTAAATATGTGCTCCATCTTGCTTAGCTGTCTCTGCAGCAGAGGCTAAGCCTGCCTCCGAAAGGGAATTCAACATCCTCAAACTCAACACACGTTGAGTGATTTGGAGGCAGCTGTTCAGTAAATGTTCATCTTGCTCTCATTGATCTCCCTCTTCCATTTGGAGTATCAGTCTTTTAAACCAAATACAAGACTCCCCCACTGAATCAAACCCCAGGGCCCCACACTTCTCACAAAAGCCAGGAGAATTTCCCTGCCTTATGAATCCATAAAGCATGTGCAGCCTTTTGTGGGGGAGGAAGATAATTTTTCCAGTAGGAAGTAGAATCACACAATCATAATGGCTTGGCTTGGAAGGAACCTAAAAAGATCAGCTTGTTCCACCTCCCTGCCTTGGACAGGGACACCTTCCCCTAGACCAGGTCACTCAGGGTCCCATCCAACCTGACCCTGAACACTTCCAGGGAAGGGGCATCCACAGTTTCTCTGGGCAACTTGTTTCAGTGTCTCATCATCCTCACAGTAAAGAATTTTTTCTCAATATCTAATTGAAATCTACCCTCTTTCAGCTTAAAGCCATTAAGTTATCTAAGCAGTTGCCATTAAAGACAAGTAGTTAGTTATCTGTTTTAAAGGACTTTAGACAAAATTGCTTGCAAGTATGAGATAAGTATATCTATCTGATTAGTCACTCTAAGATGTTGTACCTAGCCAACATCTGGTACCTCAACTTAGAGAAATGCTTGGGAAAGCAAACAGAAAGGGAAATTCTGTTCTCTCTCTATGGATACAAGTTTTAAGTTTTATACTCTTGGGATTCTTTATGACACTTA
Organism: Acanthiza pusilla; assembly: GCA_036630365.1. Lineage (NCBI taxonomy): Eukaryota > Metazoa > Chordata > Aves > Passeriformes > Acanthizidae > Acanthiza > Acanthiza pusilla. Next base: position 91,880,672 of record JAXCHO010000034.1, read on the forward strand.
AGGCCTTGTAAGTGTTTTGCTCAGCCTTTCCAGTTTAAGGTATCGCTCAGCTCCGCATTGTAGTCTTTGGAAAGAAAAGTAGGTGCTAGCTCCCATGTGTGCATCAGAAGAATAATTTCAGAATCATCAGAATTACGAACCCAACCTGTCAGTCTCAATTCTTTCTTAGGGTTGAATTCACAGCATGCAATTAAGGTGCCTATTTTATCACTCTCTTAAGGGAGAAAAAGTGGAATTAAAAGAATAGAAGAGACTTGGGTAACAATAATCATTTAGGCACAGCAGATTTCTTCCCTGAGTTTTTTTCAAGACGCAAGTTGTCACTTCTTTCCTTCTTTGTGTCACGAGGAGAAGACCTGGAAGAGCTCTTCTGAGTCATTCTCTCATGTCTGCTAATGCAGAAAACCTCACCACCTAACTCTGATTTAATAAACTCAGAGCAAACTCAAATATATGTAGGTACTATGTAAAATTTTGATTTCCCTTTCAAGACTCAAATATCTCGGAAAATAATCCAAAGAATATGGATTTTGTTAATTCATAGTTGACTTACCTTTAAGTTGAACTTTATGATGTCCATATGTCCTCTTTCCTGAATTATTCTATATATGGGATTCCACTGAGTTTTTAAATTTCACTATCCTGCTGGAGAGAAGTGAAAATTTGATAAGACTGTTGCTTTTGCTAATGCCATTAACTGCTGTTATTTTGTTATATCATCTTCATTTCTCTGAGATGCTTCAGCTTCCTCTGTTTATCCCCAAAAATGATTCAAAGCAGAAGCTCTACAGAGATGCCAGCAGTTGGAACAGAAAGAAGCAAGGAGTCATAAAAATCTGTTCAGCAAGAGGATGGGGAGGCAAAAATCACTTTTTATTGCCTCTATTATCACCACAACTGTTTCTTTGTCTTATGTTAATTATGAAAATGGAAATCACCAGAACACAGGGAATATGTGGAAATATTTCTATTGTCTTTAGTATATTCTTGACTTTGGCAGAGTTTGGATCTTCACAGAAGGCCGGAAACATGTTTGCTGACAGGAGCACATCCCTTCACCGAGTCTGCTAATGGTTTGTTAATGGCCACACAGTGCAGGCCAGGTGACCTCTGTGCCTTCTTGTCCCCTGCTGAGGCAGAAGCCATGCCAAGCAAGGGATAACAAAAGTTAAATACTTGTCCTGAGGGCCCCATGGCCAAAGGGGAGTGTGTACTGAAGAATATTCTGCTTATTCTCCAGTGTTGGCAGCATGTCTGACCAGGGCGTCTGGGCTTCTATTCATTTTCCTGTGCCTGCTCTCCACCTGTCTTCCAAAGAGAACAGCAGGTTGTTCTTACTTTCGTGGTCTCAGTCTTGGTTTTGAAACTTTTTTCCATTTTGGCAGCAGAAAGGAGGGTGAAGAGCTAATATCAGTTTTGTTGCGTGGGTCAGTCAGTGCTTCTTTTAGTGCTGGAGAGATACAGAATTATTATGGGACTGCTCAGCAGGTCTTATTAGCTTAGACTTGGCCACTGTGAGAAAGCACTTATGCCTGTCATGTTTTCCAGGTGTCTTGGGAAAACTCCTCCAAGTCCACTCTTAGGTGCTTTGCTCCTGGGGAAAGGACTGGGGTGAAACTGTTGTCCTTCCTATTCCTGTTATATATTACTCATGTGGGGAGTGCCATTTGCAGGGAGGTTTAAAAAGCCCTCTCTGCTTAATTAACAAATAGAACAAACTGATAGATGAAGGGGGGACAGAAAAGCAAAGGCTGCTGCATTGCAAAGCCCTGGCACAAGTCAACAGGCGTACAGCCAGCGGCACAGCAAAGTCCTACAAAGACTGAGAACATTTGGACATGGATTTCTAGGAAATAAAGCTTTATCTCTTAACTCTCTCTCTGTGTTTCCTTGACTTCAGGTTGTGCAGTTATTTCCTAATCAAGACGCAGTGACTTATGTAGCTATCATGTAAAGATGTGGGTGGAAATGATCCTCTCTTGAATTTCTGCTGCTTTAACATTTCTTCTGTGAAAGCAAGCAGCATCAAATAATGTACTTCAATGTCATTATTAGTTTAGTGATATAGATGTAATCACTGATGTGATTACAGCTCACTCTGAACCAAAGAAAGACTCTTACTGAGAATGTAACCTGTTAACGCAGTAACCTGCTCCTGACAGCTGCTGAAGGAAAGAAAAGTCAAGGGTGACATTTCTCCTGATACAACATCCTAAATACAAGGATCCAGTATTTCAGGTAGTTCTCTGTCTGAACACTGCATCTGTATAGTTATGTTTAAAGTTGTTGATGGACTTTGTTTCCAAGAATCTGTCAAATCACATTTTGACATTTCTGGAATTGTGGTTCTGAGAGTTTCACTGTGTCCTTGTACTCTCTATGAAAGTATAAATTCTTTATTATCTTATCTAATCTAAGAATCATTCAATCATTAAGGCTGGAAAAAGACCTCCAAGGTCATTGAGTCTGGCCTTTGACTGATCACCACCTTGTTAACTAAACCACAGCACTGAGTGCCACATCCAGTTGTTTCTTAAACACCTCCAGGGATGGTGACTCCAACCACTTCCCTAGGCAGCCCCTTCCAAAGCTTAACCAATATTCCACTGAGAAACTTCTTCCTGATGTCCAAAATTAACCTCGTCTGGCACAGCTTGAGGCTATGTACTCTCATCCTGTCACTTGTCACCTGGGAGGGGAGCCTGACCCCCACCTTGCTACAACCTCCTCTCAGGCAGTTGTAGAGCATGACAAGGTCTTCCCAGAGCCTCCTTTTCTCCAGGCTGCACAATCCCAGCTCCCTCAGCTGCTCCTCGTAAGACTTTTGTCCCTACTCATTCTTAAGTTGTGAGAAAAAATGCATGACAATTGCTTATTTCCTTTCTCCAAAATTTTCAAAAATTATATATTTCTCTATTGTGTCTCCCCATCTTCTTTTTTTTTTCCAGACAAACAAGTTTTCTGTTTAGTATCTGTCTGTATAGAAAATGGTCCATCTCTTTAGTATTTTTTTTCTTTTTGCATTTCTTCTAGTCCTAATACATATTTTTCATTTCATATAAGGGTGAGAATTGATGTAGTATATAAGATAAAAGATTATTTAGATTTTATGGATTAGAATGACAATATTTTCTGGTTTGTTGTCTGTGCCTTTTGCTGTAAGTCCTCCTGATGCAGATTGGTCTCTTCTCCCAAATAACAAGAAACAAGGCAATAGGAAATGCCCTCTAGTTGTTCCAGGGCAGTTTAGATTTTATATTATAATAAAATTTCTTCACTGAGAAGTTTGTCAAACATTAGAACTGTCTGCCCAGGGAAGTGGTGGAATCACCATCCTTGGAGATATTTAAAAGATATGTAGAGGTGGTACTTAGAGAATTGTTTTACTGGTGACTTGTTAGTGCTGGCTGAACAGTTGGACTTGATGATCCTCAGGGGATTTTTCCAACTAAATGATTTCATAGGTCTGTTACACCTGATATTCTGTCTGCTCTTGAGGCCTGAAGAGGCATTTTGAAGGTGTGAGTCTGAGTTACGAGGAAACGCTTTTCAATCCGATTCTATGAAAACACAGTATTTTTTGTAATCTACATGCAGAAATAAAAGGGTCTCTCACAAATTTTTGTATAAATGCACAGGTGGGATAAAAGGTGGTAACAGAATATGAATCAAAATGTGAGTTATGAGGTCTTACCTGATTAACTCTTGCTTGGAATGAAGAAGAGGTTTCTGGCTGAGAGGACTGGAGGTCGTCACTGAGTACAGTTCCATGGTGATTCTTACATTCTTTGGGTGTGGACATGTCTAGGAAAACTGTAATTTGAGAGACCTGTAGTATGGGTAAGACAGAATTTTCCACTAAGCAAGATACAACACTGTTATCTCAGTTGTATATAGGAGACAAAAAAGTTTAAAGAAAAAAATGGCGTTAAAAATGGGGAGGAAAAAAACCAAACAAAACCCAGACTTTTTGTTCAAAATATTTGTGTTCCAAAAAGTTGTTTGCCTGCAGGTTATGGCTAATCTTGGAGTGAAGCTCATGGCACCCGTTCAAGATGCCAGGACAGAGGGTGTTGTTCAGACAGGGATGAAGCTGTCCTTTATCAATAACTCCAGCACATTCAGTATAAACAAGCTTATTCCATCTGTGCTGCATCCTGTCACTGCCTGAACAATGCTGAAAGGAAAATCCTACGGCCCACTTGCTTCCTGCTCTTGACATATGAAGCGCCAAGAGATTGAAGGCAGCACATGGCTGAAAAGAAAGAGAAGAAATGAGATAATGATTGAGCATAGCACAGCTCTCCCATCTTGCTGACTCCTCCAGAGATGACAGAATAGATTCACCTGATGGTGACTCACCTGAAAGCCATGATGCTGTGAATTTTTGGTGTTATCTTTTGCTCTGGTTAAATTGCAGGGGGAAAGGTATGGCAGGTGGAGGCTTTTTGTTTCTCAGTTCCAGTACCCCATGCTGATGAACAAAATCCACACACCGTTTTACAAGCAGTGGATCTGAGAGGCCAAGCTGAGGAAAACCATCCTTGTGCTTTTTATGAAACAGCTTCTAATGTGTTTCTTATGAAAGCAAACCAAATCCAGGGCTGCATCGAAAACGGTGTGGGCAGCAGGGGGAGGGAGTGGATTCTCCCACTCCACTATGCCCTCGTGAGGCCCCACCTGGAGTGCTGTGTGTAGTTCTGGTGCCCCCAACATACGAAGCACATTGGAGTAAGTCCAGAGGAGAACCTTGAAGTTGATCTTGATAAGAGGACTGGAGCAACTCCCCGCTATAGACAAGCTGAGAAAGTTGGGTCTGTTCAGCCTGGAGAAGGTTCTGTGGAGAGCTCACAGCAGCCTTTCACAATCTGAAGGGGACACAGGGAAGCCAGAGAGGAACTTTTTGTCAGGAACTGTAGTGATAGAACAGGGAGTAATGGGTACACACCCATTAGGGGAAGAGGGGAAATTCAGAGTGCGTATTAGGAAGAAAGTCTTTACTATGAGAGTGGTGAGACAGTGGATCAGGTTGCCCCATCCTTGGAAGTGTCCAAGACCAGGTTGGATAAGGCCTTGAGCAACCTGATCTGGTGTGAGATGTCCCTGCTCACAGCAGGGACTGGGTCATCTTTAAGGTCCATTCCAACCTCTTAACATTCTGTCATTCTGTGTTCATGCAAGTTGAACACTCCAGCTTTTAGTGAGAAAGGGAGAGACAGACAACTGATATTTATGGGCCTGAATAAACAATTCATGGAGTAGTAACAAGGACTGTGATGGAAGAAAACTGCTTTACAGCAAGTGTGAGGAATAGCCATGGCTTATTTCTGCTCTTAAAGACTGCACACTGACTCCACTGACCCCTGCTCTAGCTCAAGACAAGCTATTATAAAACGTAGTTACTGCATTTCCCCTGCATTCTGAAGCATTTGTTTTACTGAGGTTCTGGAAAGATTTCTTCAACCTGTTTTGCTGACACCGTTCAAGGATGTGATGAAGCACTGGTATTTTTTTTACAAAGGAAGAAAGAGGAGATGCTCAGTAGTCCAACATTTAGTTCCATGCCCATGGAGGTTGGCCCTCTGCCACACTATCTGGAGCAGGGACAGGCATCTCAGATGCACCACATTGCAGACTATCCCTCATTCTATTCTTTGCCCTTTCTTTTGCAGAAAAAGAAGAGAAAAATAATAAAAAAACAATTTCTGGACACCTAGGAGAGGCTTTTCATCATGCAAGTGGAGATAGAAGCAGCACATTCCCATGCAAAGTCGTCCTTTTCAACTCCCACCTCCAAGCACTCTTCAATTCCTGGAGCCTCATGGGCGAGCAGAGGTTGTTCAGCTCCTCACACCACCAAAGGACCCAATGGATGCACCAGGCTTGGCACAGACTGATCTCTGAAGGGCAGTGACAGCAAACTCACCAACTTTCTGCACTCCTGTGCTTGCTGACAGGATGACTGATAATGATGACTGCTCACTGACTGATAATCAGGAGCATCCACAACAGGAAATCGGTTCGGCCAAGTTCTTCATTCCCCAGCCCCAAAGCCAATGACAAACATTTCACCCAGAGAAAAGTGGGTTAGAGTTACATGGAGTGACTGGCTAGTGCCTGGGACATGTTCACTGAAGCCTCTGTGCAATAATTCCCCCATGTGAGAAAAGCATCCAAACTAACAGGGCTATTCAAATTGAGGTCTCGTACTCCTCTGGAAGATTGGAGTTTTAAAAATAGCCCCTGTTCTTCTCCTTCCTGAGAAACATCTTGGCAAATGCACATAAGCAGCTGCAGCCTCAAGGCTGTGGCTGCACTGCTCCTCACCCACCTCCAGTTGTGTCCCCAATGGGAGGTAATTGCCTAATGAAGCCTAAGGATGGTTGGACCCCAAAAACACTGAAGGTCCAGGGCAGAAATTTAGGCATCCTTTCCTCAGAATTTCTTAGTTCTGCCTCAGCTTGGAGGGTGGTTTTGTGGTGATTTGGCTGAGAACATGCAAAATCTTAGGTGTTGAGAACCTGCCCTTCTTGCTTTTCTCTGATATGTCCTTTACAGCCTCTCCCCATTTTAGTGTCACAGCAACTGATGATCTTCAATTATCTATGTGCTGAAATAAAGAATTCTCATTTTGCAGGGAAAAAATTGACAGGCATAGCTGCTGAGGACTGAGGAGCCTGGTGGTCTGGCAAAATCATGCAGTGAAATTAAATACCCAGCCAACAGTTCCCCTCTTTTCCCTCCCCCCTGTGACATCCCATCTTAATAACAAAGTTCTTTGGCCCCTTCTGTTAAACATGGGAGAAACTTTTGCACAGAAGAATGTTCTGTTCTCCTCAACCAAAATATGGATTTTATACATCTGGTTATACATTTGTTCTCATCAGTTTAAGTGTAAGGTAAGTGGGTAATGTGGTCACAAGTACCTGAAGTCAGACCCACAATTTTTAAAATCTTCTTCTAAATGTATAAACAAGAACAGCAGCAGCAACAACAACAATGAAAGCACCAGAAAAACCAACAACCTTTTTTAAAGTATTGTCCCATAGTAAAATTAACTGCCTCCCCCCCCTCCCCCAAAGTGGCAGTTCTTACTGAAGTGTTCAGATTTAGGTCTTACATGGCACCAGGTAACGCCCATGGAGGAAATCAGGGCTATTGCAAACAAAATGCAGAATACAGGGATAATATGGTTAATAGCAATATAGCAGTAATAGTAACCTCAAGGACAAGATTCGCTTTTAGGAAGGGACAAATAAACCTCAAGATCACACAGAATTTAGGGCAAAGGAAACTCTACCCTACATTTTGTTGATGGTTATATGTCACTGTAGGAGGTGCTAAGTCTGGCTTTAAAGTGCCTGAAAATATAGAAAAGAACATACATCAGAATCTGCCCTCATTACAAACTGTGTTGCTTCTCTGACTTTTAGCAAAAGCAGAATATTGGTTTCCAAAAGCAGATTTTAGCCTCACAGATGACTCTGATCACATACAGTGCTATAAATTGCTAATGGGCTTGTGGATTCTGTATAGCAGGAAGGAATTGGTTGGAAAAGTGCTGTTTTCAAAAGAGCTTCTAAAAGAGGAGAGAAGTGAACATAATCAGGATTCCTGCAGAAATCCAAGGTCAGGCTGGGAGTAGAATTTTGGAGAAGGAAATCAGAAGAGAATGAAAAGTTAGAAGGGTGAGAAGGGGAAGGCAGAGAAAGGGTTAAAACAACAGAGGAAATGGAAAGGATGTCACGAAATGTTAATCCTGTGGCAAGGGCTCTATAAAACCCTTGCTGTCTGGCTAGGCCTCTTTGCCTGTGGTCCCTTCACGATTCTTAGCTGGGACCATCTCTCTGTTTGCACAAACTTCAGCACAACAGGGACCTGCTCTCTGTTCTCTTATATCTCCAGGCATTGGCATCACACAACTAATTAACAGCAGTAATAAATGATGCTGTATTGCCTCTTAACCCTTGGCATTTATTTTTCTGTGGGCTGCATTAAAAAGAACAAAAAAAAATTTAAAAAAAGAGAAAGATTAATAATCCTCAGTCAGAGTGAACCTCCGAAGAGATGACACCATCTGGATGATTACTACTTGTTTCATTTGCACGTTGAACTCAGTACTCTTCCGGCACTAATTATTGCTTACCCTTTCCTTATTCCATGACTTCTGGGGCTGTGTGTGGGATATAAATAGCCAGACTAATGACATGCCGCATGTTGCTCAGGAGACCTCATGTTAGTTTACAGCATTTCTCTGATTATTACTTTTTTAATAGAGAGAAGATAAAATACTGGTCTCACAAGCACAACATGAGAGCCTTAATTTGTTCACATTTTTCTCAGAGCGAGTGCATGATGAAATATTTATATGTTCCTCTCTGGCTGCAGCATTTTGAATGTGCTGGGTTGTTTATTGTTGTAGCTGAGGACTGATGGGGGAAGAAGAGCTGGAGCTCTCAGTAGCAGGGTATCCATGTCAAGTGTGAAAGTAAAATGGCTATAACCAAAGCAAACATAACCACAGACAGTGCTAAGGGCCTGACCTGTCCTTTACAGGTAGAGAATTTAATAATGTGTCAATTGGTGAAACATTTGTAGGGGAAGTTGCAGAGTCAAATGCTGCTCTTAGCACTGAAAGGCAAGGCAAACATAAGGTCATTAAAATAGCTCGTAATGACAACTAAAATAATGAGGTTTGTCATCTTATGGGGGTGTAACACAAACTATCTGCAATGGCCAAGAGAGGAAACAAAGCCACAGCTTTGGGATGCTGCCTGAAATACAGACACTGCTGATGAGGTGCCCATCCTTGGCTAATCTAAATGTGACCTGGTGACACATTATCCTCTTTAAGGTTTCGCCCCATGCATTTCTTTCTAGCTGTAAATTTACAATTTACAGAAATCAGTAACTGATGACGCTTGGTGTGGCATTTCCACTGCCGTGATGACATTTGGGTGGGTTAACTCATCGCCCTCGGGATGAGTTAATAAGCATTGATTGTTATTCACTCTTTGTTTGTATCAGGACTAGCAAAGATTTCTCTCCCTGTACAGAGCGTAGGTTTAATAAAGATTTTAAGAACAGTGTCGTGGCACATGAACAAGTGTGTATTCTAGCTTAAAGACCAGACTGGTAATCAGAAGAAGAATTAAGAGAATTTTCTGCTTCTGATTTTTGCCATAATTCCCTTGTTTAACTGTTTTCTGCCCAACTCACTCTCTGTTTAGATTCCAGCTCAGCGCCACTCTGCTGCAAGTCTGAAAGTCTCTGCAAACAAACGTTTTAACCATGGACTAGAGCACAGTCTTGAAAGTCACTGTTCCTGACTTATAGCCAGAAACTTCCAGTCCATCCTTGCTTTACTGTTGCTCACAGGTACTGGGATAACCCTGGAAGGAGACGCTGGTTCTCTGTGGGATGTCCACCCCAAGAGAATCTGTGCCTTAACATTGTGCTCAGGAGACACAGACAGAACTGAATAAGTGCTAGGGAATAAAAACAAAAGGCAGCTGACACCTTTTGATTAGAGCAGGATTTTAGATGTTCGTCTTGCCTGATTCATCAGTCTTCGAATTATCCAAACCTTATCCTGAAAATTTAAGCCTACTGAGAGGAGGTTTAGTTTGCTTAGCTATCTTTTGTGGTTCACAGACACTCAGAAGGCTGCAGCCCAGTTTGAAATGTAGAATTGAACATATATCATTGGAGACATTCTAGGTTTGGGTTAAGGTAGGGCAGGAATTTAGTGAGTCCATGGGGACTGAAAAGACTCTATTAAAGCATTTAAAGAAAAGATGATATGCTCCTCTTTCCCTTCCACTGTGGTGTTTCCCCACTGACCTTGCTCTGTTGCTAGCCCAGAAGATGAAAGCACTACTACCCTTTTCTGCACTCTTTTGGGTTTCCAGTCCTTTATCTCCACTGAAGCCTTCACATCCACAAAGTCCAGGGACCAAGAAGTGAAACAAGGAGAGGGAAGTCTCCTTACTACCTTCTCTTAACATTTTGTGCACCCATGCAGTGCCAGTTGCAATCCTGTCCCTCTGTGATTCATAAACCAGCCAATTCTTTTTTTTATAAAACACTCTCTTAAATCAAAGAATTTTGTTTCATTGCCTCCTGCTGCATGAAGGTCAAAGCCTAGTGGTGCATACTTCACTGATTCTTTATAACAGTGCGCTCTTCAAGATTGGTTTCATTTGCCATGTGTCAATGGTTTCCACTCCTGTCTTCATATAATTACAGAAAGGTGACATGAACAACCCTTCTTCACCTTTGGGAATGTCTGAAACTATCTCTGGACATCTACAGGTAATTAAGGTTTGGGTTTGCTGCTCATGTAAAAGTCTGTCTCTGTTTTGATTATCTTTTTTTTTTTTTTTTTAAAAGAAGTGTTATGTCTCCTGGCTTAGATTTTAGAGCTGGGCATGGAAAAAAATCAGTGCATTAGAAATGCTGAATGTATCAGATACAATGAATTTGAGAATAAATGTTTCCATTTCTTTTTCACAATTTATTTTGGCCTCTAACGAAAGACAAACGAAAGAATCAAACCCACAAAAAAGTAACTAATATCTGAAAGGAACTGAAAGAAGTAATTTAAATTAAGGAGAATTATATGGCTAATATGAATACTCAGGGGGAAAAGGCAGATAATTATAATATTATCTCTCTATTCAAAATACAGGATTTTACGGATTTCAAATTGCATGTAAAAATCCACATAGAATCATAGAATAACAGAGTGGTTTGGGTTGGAAGGGACCTTAAAGATCGTCTTCTTCCAACTCCCCTGCCATAGGCAGGGGCAACCTCCACTAGATCAGCTTGTTCAGAGCCCCATCCAGCCTGGCCCTGAACACTTCCAGGGATGTGACATCCACAGCTTCTGGGCAACCTGTGTCAGTGTCTTATCACCATCACAGTATAGAAATCCTTCCTAATAATCTAAATCTATCCTTTTTAAACTTAAAGCCATTGCCTTTTGTCCTGTTCTTTTACTTGAGGATATGGCAAAACTTCCATTGGTTTAATGAGTCAAAACTAACGTCTTGGTGGAAAAAAAAACTTGGTGTTTTTTGAAGGTTTTTTGTCTCTGATTGTATTTCAAATTGTATGCAAATACAGGTATTACATTCTGGCATAACACATACTAAAGTGTGTGCTGTAAAAAACACAACACATTTTAAGGCATTGTTTACGTTACAATTGCATACATTCATAATAATAAAATATATATTATATAATCCTATAATAGACTTCATAATTTTTCAAAATACCTCTTTTCTGATTGCTATCAAACAAAAATATGATCAGGAGTTGATGGCAGTTCAGGACAAGAGATAAGAGATGAGGATGTTTTCAATAAGTTTTAAATTTTAGCAGGAGAAAATTCAAATATCATGGCCAAATATCAAGAAAATATCATAATGTATATTTGGAGCCACTCAAAACTGGAAATGTCCCTTTTTTCCTGACTTGCTAATACCATCTGCCTGAATGGCTCTGGCAGGAGAAGAGCCTCTGAAGGAAAGTGCTGGGACATGTAAGACTAGATTGGACAAAACCCAAGAAAAAATTTTGTATAAAAAAATTGATGGACTAGAGAATTTAAAAAGCTTTTTTGGTCTCTGACTATGTGCTACTTAGTGGCTTTGCATCTGAGCTGTAGAGCTGAATATTTAATATTGAAATATTTTGAAAAGTGTCATAGAAACAGCATTGCCTTTGTATCCTGATGCTCAACACAGGATAGCAGAATGGTCAGCTCAGCGTAATAATGATTTTGCAGGACCTTGTTTTCTCTCTTTACACTGAGTAAAATCCCTGCCACAGAGGAGGGAGGAGGAGCAACCCAGACAGCTGTGCTTTTACTGTAGTCTGGGCCAGGTGGAGGTTTTTGATCCCGTGATGCTCCCAACTAACCAATGACGTTTTCTAGTGATGACAAAAGCTTGCAGAAGAATGGAAACTTCTAGAAGAAAGCAACTTACGGATTTGGTAGTAGGAAGAGTGAGGAAATGAGGGATTTGATGACAGGGAATGTATGTAAATAAGACAATAAAAATTCACATTATTTGCAAAATGGGATTTCACATTGTGTGTAGTGTCTCCAGTTTTCTCAGGTTATTGCAACAACTGTGAGAGAGAAAGAAGGAGCATGGCCAATCAGGTGTAGTCTCTGATTTGCACGTCCAGTTCTGAGCAGGATCTGTTTGCACAAGACTGGCCTGCAGATAACACTGTGACTCTTCAATCGAGTGTCCTGTTTCTGTTAATCTTGAAAACAGCCAATATCTTAGGCTTCTTAGCCTATATTAAAAATACACTGTAAATGTTGGAAAGAACAGCTGAGGCCCTCTCAAAATCCCTGCAGCAAGTGCATTTTCTTTCTAACAGAGCAGGCAAATAATTTCCTAAATTTTATGGAAATCAACCAAAAGTGCTCACCAATCTTGGCATTTTCTTGAAAATTTTCTAGTTTAACATGTAGCAAGAATCTGTGCTGTAGGATAACTTTGTTCAGTGCTATCTGCAAGAACTGGGCAAGGCAGGGAAGATTCCCTTTCCAATTTCAGTGTGCCATGGAAATGTCATCCATAGTAAGAGACAAGACTGGAAACAGGGCTGTGAGCATCAGTGGTTTCTTTTAAACTAATTGTTTCACTATTGATTGATTCCAGTGATCAGAGCAGCAAGTGCTCACTCACAGCCACCTACACACTTGGATAAGCCTAACAGACCTTCAATACAATGCACTGTCTTTTGTAAAGGTATTTGCTTCTAATTTGGAAGCATTTTCTTTGTTTGATTTGTGTCTGTGTGTTTTTTCCCCTCCATATTATTCAAATCCCTTCACTATCCACAGAAAATAGTGATTGATTCCTTCTTAATTTATTCAAGATATTGTTATTTTCCCCAGTGACAAGATTTAAGCAGTGTAATCATGTTTAAGAGTCAGGCAAGATTTAGAAACTGTTGGGTGCGTCACACGTCTCTTAGCTTCGGTGCTGAGACAGATAACAATGATGACCAGAGAAAAGAGCAATAAGATTTCTCTGATTTGGGAAAGAATTTGACTTCAGGGGGGGCTGATCTAAGCAATGACAAGGCACAGGGGTAGCTCCCACTGCCAGGGCAATCGAGTTGTTACTGAATCTGACACGAAAGGCTCTGTTGGGAGCAGCCAGGCAGAGCCCACGTGAGCCACATCCAACAGCTCACCCCACCAGCTCAGCAAACAACCCTCAGCTGCTAACAGCTGTTCTCTGAGCCTCTTGAGGTGGCATTTTAGCATACTCCAGCCTGCCACTTCTCGAGATGTTTGCTTTTAATCAATAGTACCTGCCTTTTCCAAAGGTTTTGGTATAGGAGCCTGTTCCGTTTTCGCTGTAAGAACAAATGTGGAATATGGTGAGCTGCTCACATGACAGGTGAATGCTGGGAAGACCAAACTGAGATCTAAGGATCAGTACAAAGCAGGGCCTCAATCAAAAGTGAGTCTGCAGGATGTCCTGACAAAAGCAACATAAAGGGAATACTGACATTAACATGAAGAGTCCATCATTACAGATGAATGCAGCTTTCCTAACTTCATTGACTTCTAAATTATTTTCAGAGTATTGCGCTTTACTCTGCAGTTCTCTCCTTTGTTCTCCCTTCCTGCTGCTTTTATCTTCTTCATGTGTGTATGATTGGCAAAAAAACAGAAGAGGCTTGGGAATAGCTAATGCTGAGCACTAGAAAATATCTGGAAGGGAAAAGCTTTCCAGATCTGAAGCTGTCTAGATGCTTTCAGTACAGCATTTACCACAGCTGCCTTTTCCTTTCAGAATGCTGGAGAACTCCACCAGTGCAAAGAAGTAGTCCTTCTTTGAAATGCCCCTTTTGTCTCTGAATGCTTCAGTTTTTACTCTTACATATGGCAGGGTACAGCTCAAAACTCTAAGAAGAAAATATTTTTCCAGATAAATTCTCACAAAAAATTGATGAATCTTATTTTGCATTAGAGAAAGAAAAGGAGGTTCTCAAAAGAGACAGGCAAAATTCTAGACATCAGTGATTTTGGCATTTCATTTTCACAGCACTTTTGTGTTGGTGGAGCTTGCTGATGTCTTAGTATTTCAGCTTGATCTAAATTCTTCCTGAGAATACCTGGCAATAGCAGAGACCTAACAGGAAACAGAAAAAAATCCTGAAACCCAACCTCCAAAAGCCCCTTGTCACCCAAACGCTGCACAATAAATTGAGCTAATCATTTAAGAGACTAATTTTAAAGAAGCTACATATTAAAGAAAAGAGTTCATTATGTGTCAGTAAAAAATACTGAGTATCCGTGACCCAGGAGAAGAAAAAGAAAAATTGAATTTGACATCTGAGTGAAAACCCTTGTAATAAAAACAATTAAGGCATTAATGTAAAAAGATTCAGCATTTTTTAATGTAATTGACCTTTGAAGCCCTATGAATCTATTTTACTCCTTTTTTTTTCTTTTTTTTAAGATTGCAAAGCATCTCTAAGAGCCCATTTGGGAACACGACAATTTAGAAATTGGAAAATGCATTCCTTAGCCTGACTTTAGTGCAGTTGCAGCCTCCCAGCACTACCCATGAGCTCACACTTCAGTGCTCTTGTTTTTCCCTTTCCCAAACTCAGACAGTTACATCCCCAGATACCATCTAGGAACCTTGGGTGTTTGTGCATCATTATGCTGTCTGCTTCACTCCTTCCCACCCCCAAATTGGATTAGGTCCATCATCCTTAAAGGCAAGGGAATAGAACATGAATCATCCGTTGCACCAACTTTGAGAAAACTGTAAAGTGCTGTAGAGTTCCAGAAGCGGCTTTTAATAAATCCATCAGATCATCCTCAGACGCAGCCTGATGCAATGGTTTCCATGGACAGTAAGTGTGATAATGAAACCGTAGATAATGAATAACAAGATCCTAGTAGGATGTTACAATAATAGAGGGTTTGGGCAGGCGCTGTCAATCCTGGTGACACCTATTTATAATGTTTCATTAATGCAAATGTAGCATAGCGTAAAGTAGGTACAAGTCCTTGGTGCCTTCCCTGACAGCTTCTTAGTGCACTTAAGTGTTAGGGTGTAACTTAACTTAGTGTATTTTATCATCAAAAAGGCAGGGTTCAATTTCTTCTGAGAGACTTAGTGGCACAAATAAAATGTTGTTAGTTCCAGTCATTATTCCAAGAAGTGGGCGATATTTCTCCTCCAGAACATAGTCAAGTCTATGGATTGAAAGTGAACAGGACTTCACCGCTGTGGAAAGGGACCACAAAGTCAGAAGGGCAAATTGTAACTTGAGAAATACCGTAAGATATTGCATTGCCAAGGGATCCCAGCAGAAGTCAAAGACTCATTTCTCTTCTTTTGTTGATGAATATTCACTGTTGGGGCACAGCAGCCTCCACTTTTTCCCCTTGAGCATTTCTAGTCAGACTTGTAATTATGCAGATTTCATTCAAGCTAGTTATAAATAGAAATTCCTAATATGTTTATTAACATTTTATTTCAGTCCACCACCCATACTGCCTTTTTGTCACCCATCTTTCACCTTGACCCTTTCATTCAAGGTGCTGGTTCCTCTTGACACAGAGTCAAATGTCCGTTCCACCTTTTGATATCCCTATTCTGCATTTTATTGAGTACTCTGCAAGAGAGAGAAAGATGAGACACCTTTCCGTGAGCTCATTTGAGTGTTTGGGACAGCACAGTATAATGCACTGCATAGAGCACATGAACCCACATTCCTCTTTCACAAATCCTACTTCTCGTGTACTGTTTTTTAATCTATTAAATCTAAAATGAATTTAATTAGCTTTGAACCACCTTCCTGTGTATTTGTTTCTGTGTGCAAGACAACTTTCTCACGTCATCTGGCCATGTGCAATGGGTCAAATTCTGTCTTTCACACTGTTTATATAACAAAGTTAGAGTCTGTAGGACTTAGTGAGAACTTAGCCTTAGCTACAAAGCCTGGTGGGTGAGGGTGTAGGAGTAGTGAAATTACAGCACTGTGAAGGATTAAGGTTTACTGGACATCCACAGGCCTGCGAGTGACTTTGGATGGCCTGTGAGGACATCTAGGGGAACAGCCAAAGAACTGATGTCTGTTTTGGATGAAAAAGTGTCAGGAAGATTCTGTTCCACAGCTAGTCTGAGCTAGAAACTGTGAAAGCTGTTGACTGAGATTAAGTAGTTTCTGCTCTTAGAAGTGAAGGTGTTAAAGCTCTTTCTTCTGAAGGAGAAAAAAATTACCATTTAAACTTTTCATTGATCAAGAAAATAATGAATTGATATTAATGTAAGTGAGATATCTATTGGAAAAATGACTTTTTGCACAGTCAGATAGTGATAAAAAAGGGCAAAGGTTCTAAACTAAAGTAGGACAGACTTACGTAAGATATTAGGAAGAAATTCTTTACTGTGACGGTGGTGAGACATTGGAACAGGTTGCCCAGAGGAGCTGTGGTTGCCCCATCCCTGGAAGTGCTCAGGGCCAGGCTGGATGTGGCCCTGAGCAACCTGGGATAGTGGAAAGTGTTCCTTCCCCTAGCAGGAGGGCTGGAATGAGATGGACTTTAAGGTTCCTTCTAAACCAAACCATTCTGTGATTCTCTGTGCCACTAGAAAAGGAAGTGAGGTCGTGGCTCCACCATGTCTTATTTTAAATCTAGTGTAATGCTAAAGGCATGAGGGCAGAGTGCCAATATTTAGGAAATGTTGCTATGAATCCACGCAGTGCATCAGACTGCAGCAGGGTGTCCTGGGGGAATCACTGAAAACATTGCATCTCGAGACCACAACCTGCAAACCATATCACACATAATCCTCCACAACAAATGGAGAAGACTCTTGTAGTAATGAGGGAGAAGAAAATATGGTTCAATAAGTTCTTTACCTTGATTTCTGAACAATAAAACCAAATATGTTGTTCTAATATAAGAGCTAGAAGAATAGGAATTTGATCAGATGGTGAGGTACTCTTTCCTTAAAGAAAAAAAAATTAATTTGCTTCCAATATTTTTTTTTCAGTACACTTGACTTGAATAATTCACTTAATCTTATTCACATAAGTGGGAGGATTCATGATGTGCAGTCCTATTCATACAAGCAATTGAGCCATTTTAGCCAAAGTAATTAGCTAATGGTGCTTTGGAAGCCTGTATTGGCACCAAAAATTAAATCTGAGTCTCTTGAATCCTGATCAGTTCCTTAAGTTCAGGGAAATTATCTCTTCTTTGTTTGAAACTGATCCCACTGATATGTTGCAATGGTCAAAGGTAATGATTGTTCTTCCAAAAAAAAGATGATATTTAACAATGGTAGAATTTTCACATCTATTTTCTGTATCTGATGAATATAAATGTTCTTTATAAAACTGAAATCTCTGATGACTGGCTGTATTTCAAAATAAGATTTTTTAGATTCTCTTGGAGAGCTTTTACTTGCTTAACAGAAAACAGATTTTAGTAGGATAACATTGGAACTCAAAGACAAAGCATAAATATTTTGGTATCTCAAAACCCTATGGAACAGCTATTCCAAAAGAACTCAAGTTATTTGTGAATCTTACTGTTCTTCTCCTTCCACCTCTTTGGGATCATGCATAATATATTTTCAGACAAAAAAATACTGAACCAAGAAAATCCCCCAGAAATTTGGAAACAAAAGAAATAAGACCTCAAAGACTGTAAAAGTAAAAATACTGGTGATGTGCTGACTCACAAGATTCACAACAGGCTTATGGAGAAAGCAGCATAGAATTTTATGTTTGTGTTAAATTACGCATCATTTTAATGCAGTTTTAATATGAATTATCTATGAATTATGCATTCATACCTAATAATTTAAATAAATTCAGTGGATAAAACAAAAAACGTATTATATAAATGAAAAGGGCCATAGTTTTAATATATAAGTGTGGGAATATTTTATTTCAGATAAGGATATAAACTTCTGAGTTCATGGAACCGAATTTACTTACTATAAAGAATATGTCTTAAAGACAAAAATTTTCTCTGAATTCTCTGAATTGTAAGGGAATACACTTTGTGTATAGGTAGGTGCAACCCCACACATCTCACGGCCATTTGCTGCTGTGTCACTTGAATATCTTCCTGATCCAGACAACTTACATAAGTTCTTTTAAACTGCAGCAATGAAATTATTCATAATGACAAAGAAGGGAACTGACCCAGTTTACTTGAAATGAGATTCCCCTCCTTCCCCCCAGCAATAGCTGACACCAGCAAGTTTCACTTCAAACTGGGGTTAAGGAAATTCTTTAAAACACAGGAGCAAACTTACAGAAATAACCATTGCAATGGGAAACAGGTGTTTGTAAGCAAATGACAAGCTTGGGTTCTTTAAAGCTGATGTTATGAAGCTGATTGCGCTCCTCAGTTATTTATATCTAAATGCCTCCACTCTTTAAATAGTGTCCATTTATATTTCAAGTGGCCTACATACACAAGGCTGGTGTTGCACGGCTGCTTCACATGCATTGTAATTGAATTACTGAACAAAATACAGGCAGGAGTCGTGACTTCTGATACTGTATAGTTATTGCAGCATAATAAGGTCAGCAGAGATTAATTGTGAAATCAGACTGCTCCATTTGAGGAGGAATGACAAGAATAGAGCACCATCCACATCACCTTTCAAAGTCGTGACTGTTTTATTCTCCTGTACTCTTAATTTTCTGCAAGTGAATCACAGAATTTAGAATCACAGAATGGCCTGGGTTGGAAGGGACCTTAAAGATCATCTCATTACAGCACCCCTGTCCTGGGCAGGGACATTTTCCACTAGATCAGGTTGTTCAAAGTCCCATCCAGCCTGGCCCTGGATGCTTCCAAGGATGGAGCATCCACGGCTTCTCTGGGCAACCTGTGCCAGTGCCTCACACCCTCACAGTTAAAATTTCATCCTGATATCTAATCTGGATCTACCATCTTTCAGCTTAAAGCCATTTAAAAACATTGAATTAAAAACACGCTGTCTAGTGCCAGCTGTGTCTGGTGCCAGCTGAGGAGCACAAGAGTTGGGAAATGACAATTTCTCAATTTCACTTGCTGACTTACATATTGTAAGGGTTTGCTGGGAAAAAAAGTTCATCATTTGAGAGAGAAGGTTTCTGCTCTGTCATTTAAGGTTGGAAAAAGCATCTTTGGAAATCCTTGGTATGCAGCTCTGGGGAGGAAGGAGATAGGAGCCTGGGATGTGGTTAGCCCATGGTTAAAATATTCACTGGTAAGAGGGAAAATGTTTGACTGGGACAGAGAATCAAGGTTTCCTTCAGCTACAGAGATCACAAAGGGCTTAATCATTAGTATATTGAATACTGTAAAGTAGGTTTTCTCTCACTGGGAATTTTACCCTGAACACAAAAAAAATCTCTGATTAAGATTCAGTTGACACATTTCATCATGAAGTGGTTCAGTTAAAACAAAGTAGCATATTCTAAGGAGAATAATTTAACTAAAAAGATTTAGCCAGATCTCTGCTTGCAACCTTTACAAAAATAGCTCCACAACAGGCAGATGTGGGATCATCTGTTTCCTCCATCCCCTGCTGTGCCCTCTTTCTGAAAAATTACAGTTCTGGATATGATACAGTAGTCCCTCACTGCCAGTCCTACATTCAGGGCGTTATTCAATTTGAATAACTTACAGCATTTAAATTTGCATTCACATTCTAGAAACTGTAAGGAGTCCTTTTTTGACCTCTGCTGTACTAGAAATACTCCTCCTAAGGCAGCTCTAAGGAGAATATCTAGTGTTGCTACAGTTTCTCCACATAGCTGCCTTTCTGTGCCCAGTCTGGTCTCTCAATTTACAATATTCTTTTTCACTCCCACAGGTTTTAGTCAATCAGTTTGTTTTCCTGTTATTTCAGCTCAGAAGTATATATGTTTTATCAAGTAACATAAATTTCCTTAATGATGATCTTGTTTGAGAACAAATACTAGCCTATGTCTTACTCAGAGATACTTTTATTTATTTATTATTTTTTTAATTAGGGCTGTAGGAGGTTGTTTCACTGGCAGATACAATCTGTACCTTTTCTTTCTCCTCTGATTATCCTGATGGCCATATGCATGGCTGCAATGTGTGCATGGTGTGTACACCCATTCTGATAAATGAGTAGGCACTGCAGCCCCAAATAGGGCTTCTCACAATTTGAATGCTGTTCTCATGGCAAACAGGGCAAAAAGAAAATCAAATGGGTGCGTAATTTCAAGTTTAAAAAATTTGTTTTATGTGATCGATGTCACATTTTTAACTTTACTAAAGTGTCTACCTGTTACTGAGGGAGATATATAAAAAGATCATGACACATGTCTGTGCTCTCCCCTGTAGAAGATTTTGTGAAAGCCTGACAGAGGCTGGTCACATGGCGACTTGTTGGCTCTAAAGGCTGCCCAGAAATTGAATTTATAAGGGCTAAGAGATCAGGCCATGTTTCTGTAGCTTGTAAGTGCAGGTGACACACCTCTCAATTGGCAGGTCTGGGAGTCCCTGAGCTCTGTAATGAATAATGTGTGACACGAATTGCCATGAAGATATAGCGGAAAAATGCTGAGACCACATGATGGAGTCTCCTGCTGGTGCAGCTCACCCTCAAGCTAACCTTGGGGAAACGCTTTGAAACGGAGCTGAAAAACAAGGAAGCAGGTTTTTGTATGTCAGTGGTGTTTCAGACACTGACTTAGCAACATTTAGAGTTGTTTCTTTGCTCAAACTTTTATATTCTGCTAAGAGAGGACTACTGAGGAACAGAATATGTTGAAATGATTGCTGTCACTTTTTGGCTTTATTTTTCCAAGGAGAAAGTAATTGCTATTTCCCCCAAAACTCCAGGTTCTAAAAACATCACTCTGTCATAATGACCTAGAAAAAAATTGACTTGTTCAAATGAATTGCTGGGTCATTGTAGTCAAAGGTTCAAAAATCAGTTCTCAGCTTCCCACAGCAATGAGGAAAAACACTGGCAAAAAGTGGAAAAATACAAACGTGCTAGGAAAAAACCCAAAGAAGCGCTTTAAGATCTTTCAAAATGTTTTGCATACACTATTACAAACATATTATAATTTTCAGAATAAACATCTTAGGAAAATATTGGGCAATATAAAATACTTACGCAGATTTTTTAGGTTAACTTTAGAAGTGCTACAATTATATCCACAAGTGAAGACAACCCCATGATTTAATAATATCATGAACTGCACTTGTTCTTTTACATATTTAGGATGACCAAGGAAACATAAGATGAGGTTCCTACATTTATCAATGGTTTGGAGAGTATAGGAGAAGCTGAATGCAACTGCTGACACTTTATCTTGCCATATTACTATCCAAAAGGCAAATATGGTTCCTTAGGCATTTTCTATATCCCAGTTTGTTCAAGCTTGGAAACTTAACAAGGGAACAGAAGATGCATTACAAAATCTGAAGCAAGCAGATAAGGATCTATACCCCAACTTTCCTTTGTCTCTCATTTTGAGAAGACCTATTTAATTTAATTATTTGGATGGAGTCAGAGGTGTGGGAAGTCAGTGCAAGATAAATTTTTAAGAAATTTATAAACCAAAGAAAGTCTAAATTCTAAACTTGAGCTATTCTGTGGACTGCGAATCCTTTGAAGTCAAAGCAAGTTCTGACTAACAGTTTTTACCCTATGTGTAATACAACAGGATCTGTTTGTACTGTGACTCCCTCTCTCTCAGTGACAAACATGCGCTTTCTGTGTTCACAAGCACAGTTTGTCCCCCTTTGCTTACGCCGTGGACTCTTGACAGGACAATCCTTTGATGCCCAGATCACTCTCCAGGCTTCCTCCATCCCTGCTGCCTCCAAGGCTCCACGTAAACAATTTGGGATGCTTTACACAGCCTGCATTTACAGGCACCATTGCAACCCAAGATTAGAAATAAGGAAGAGGTCAGGCAATCGCGGCGCCTCCCTTCATCTTCTTGAATCCTTTGTCCACACTTTTGTTCATCTTCCCCATCTCCCCTGCCCCTGTGACACATCTCTGTCTCGTTGCTTGGTAACCTCCCAGAACTGCTGTGCACGCCGGCATCAAATGCTCCCTGCTCCCCCTTCCACTTGCTCAAAACACCCAGTCTAAAATCAGATGAGATTTTCTCTCCGCTTCTGACAGACAAATCAAATTCAGAGGAAACGGGGAAAGCTCTTTCAGAAGGTAAATTCTCAATTAAGGAAAAGAAATAGAGGAAGATACGCATTCAGAAACAGCTGATTAACAACATGAGACTTTTATATGACAATTTTTTTGGGTAGCTGATGGAAACCCAGCTACTGTGAAAGAGATGAAAAAGGTTAAAAGAAATAAAGAAAAAAAAAGAGCAGAAAAAGGAGAAAAAAGAAAAAAAGGAGAAAAATAAAAAGAAGGATGGAGGGAGAGAGAGAGAGAGAAAAATTGTTTATTACTTGCATAGTACCAGTGGCTAAAGCTCCAGCTGGAAATGAAGTTGTAATCATTTAGCTATTATACAACAAAAATAAAGCAGATCTTATCTGGAGAGGCAGCAGTCTAAAATGATTGACTGACTGTTTTTAACATCAGGATGTCATCTTGCTACAGGACACTATATCTCCCCATCTTTTTTTCAAAATAAATTGGCAGTTTTTGATGCATCTTGTGCTTGGTGTTAGTACTCAAACTATTATAGAAAATTATAGATTAGTAGATATCTTTTGAGGATAGCTCTAAGAATGCATATTTAAGAGGAAAATGGCAGGACTGAGACACTTGCATGTGCAAGTGGGATTTTAAGTGTCTGAGGAACCTGAGTGCAGAAATTGGACATTTTAATGGAGTGGGGTTCTTCCAGAAATCAATCTGATCCAGACCGGAGGGAAAGCATAATTTTGGACTGAGCCGTGGCCTGAAGTGGGGTTATTTGATCTGGCTGAAGATGCTGTGTCCAGCACTGGACAGGTCCTGGCCTCTTCCCACACAGGCACGTGGGTTTGGACACTGGAGACATGGACCTACAGAAGATCTCCTAAAGGCAGAGGAGATTGAGCAAGGATATTTCACAGTAGACACCTACAGCTCTGCAGCTAAACTGTGCCTCTACAGTTGGAGCTATTTTCAGAGTAAGACACCTGAACTTTGACAGTGGCGTATCCAGTTCTGCACTGAGCACTCAGTAGAGACCTAAAGGGAGCCCATATTTCAGACCGCCCGGCAGTAGAACTCATTTTAGATGTGCTTAATTGCAGTCAGGGCTATATGGAGTTCAGGCTTGACTTGGTAGATCCAGGTATGTGCCCAGGAATATCTCAAAAGCTTTAGGCCATCCTCCCTCATTTCCAGATGTGTCTGCAAAATGGTCTGAGTCTCTGGCACACAGTTTGTCCCAGTTGTCAATTGCATGGGCATGCCTTGAGTGATCTACAGGGATTTAGTCTGTACCATTGTCCTGGGGTGGCCTAATGATATTTTGTATTCCCTATCGTTTGTATGCTTGACCAGAAATATGGTCCTGTAGCTTTAACTGTGTCCCGCAGCCGGGAGAAGCTCTGTGGCCAGTGCGAGACACTTTGAAACTGTCCCCCGGCTGTTCTACAGGGGAGTGAGAAGGAAAGGACACTGTTTTTTTTTTTAGTCAGTTGCTGCTGCTGGTTGCTGTTGCTACTGGTGTGGCTGCTGCTTGGGTTTTTTCTTTTTGTTTTTTTTTTTTTTTCCCCTGGGATTGTTTTTTTTCCTCATTGTTTTTGGACCTTTTTCTTTGATTTGCTTTCTCATCTGAGAACCTGAGTAGCCCCAGAGGACAGTGGACGAGAATCCTCCAGGGAGCCACAGGGGCAACTCCACCTGGCCCCTCCGGGGACTCCGGAAAGGGGAAGCTACGCCTGAGGAAAAGGACACTAAAGTTCATCAGCTGTTTATTCAGGTTTAATGACCCTTTTTTCCCTTTCCCCTTCCACTGTGTGGTCTGTTAATTAAACAGCTCTTTCCCACTTTCAGCCGAGATATTCTGTTGTTGTGGGGGGGGGAAGGGGTGCCAGAAACCTTTGCTGTGGGGGAGGCACCTCTTCAGAGTGCTTTCCACCTAGGAAATTAGTCTCTAATCCGAGACAACCATATATTTATCTGCAAGCCTAGATTGGTTTGATGTCTAATGGGAGTTTGGACATCTAGCACAAATGTGGACATTGCAGAGAGAAACCTAAGTTCAGCTGAATCAGTCTGGAGGAGAATTGCACTCTCACTTCTTGTCTGTTTCTTAGGGACTTTTCCCTCTGAACCTGCATTCCGCGAGTTGCATCCGTACAGTGAATCTGTAAGGACACTTGAAATCTTTGACTCAACTGAGAGAGTAGGAAGGTACACTGCAGGATTTCTGGGGCATAAATTTGTCAGAATTCAGCAGTAATTTAGTAGTAAATGAGGAGGAGAATGACTGAAGCTCCAGTAATGGCAATGAAATCTCTGTAGTGAGGCAGAGCTGTGTGTTTATCTGTACGTACAGACACAGACATCTACACGCCCCATACCTTCTCTTGAATGCAAACCAAAACCAAGACCCATGTTCCTTTAATATTCAACAGATTGTGCTCCCAGCAAGTCCATGCTGTTGCTCAGCCACCTCAAAAGAAACTGATGAGAGCTCTGGGGGGCTGTCAGTGAGTGAAAGATCAGGTCATTTGTATTCCCTTCCTTGGTCACTAAGGAGTTGTATCTTACTTTCCCTCATAATTTTCTTACACTTCATAGATGGTTCTTAGAATAATTTATCATTTCCCCCCCACTTTCTTCCATTATTTTTGGAAAAAAACCCACACACATGGAAATACAAAAAGGTAGACTGACTTTTATTTTTCATAAAAGAAGGAAAAAAAAACCCACAACATGAGGCAGAGAAAGGGGAAAGAAAGGGACAAACAATATGCTTTTTTGTAGTCTTTTGATTAAAAGCATTGACAGCAGCTTCACCTGAGGAAAGCAGTATTTTACAGAGCACCTGTCTAAACACCATATGTTTATAGGCTTTCTCTTTCTAAGATTCTCTATTCTTCTAAAAAAGAAGCTTTGATTGTTTCAAACTGCTCCTATATCTCATGACACTTATTCCAGCTGGCACCATGTGAATGTGTGAATGTCATTAAAGGTGAGGAAGGACCAAAAGATGCAAGACTATAAAATCAAGCCCCTTTCTTTCAGAGAAATTGAGTGATTCATATCTCATCAATTATTCCTCTGTGAGATTTTTTTGCCCGAGTAGAAGAGACCTCCTTTTTGGAACATATGGGTGAGTCAAACTGCAATAGGAAGAAAGCACGTCTCAGTAATTTAGTTTAAATTGCTCATTTACATCAATAAAAAAATACTGTAAACAATGCAGGGTTGTTTTCTTTAGCAATGCACCAGAATAGCTGTTGATGTCTGCATGAATATACAATGGGATCTGTCTGACACATCTCATTTATGCTTTTATTATTTTGCAAGGAACAATGCAAGTCTTATTAGATTCGTCTGCATTCACTTAATGGGGAAAAACAAAATCCCAACATCTTTCTTCCCCAACAAAATCTGGTATGTAAGGATAAAGTCACTCTGACTGCAGACTGCAATGGGATGAGAATAAATCGCAGTGCATTTTACTCTCCCAAGTTTCCTGCCATATTTAACAAGTTCCATACTGACAAAAGCAAACATTAATATGGGCTGACAAGCTGATGGGAAAGAAATTGTATAGCCACAAATGACATCATGGGTATCTCTGCTCTCTGCAGCTCTGATAAAATTTTTCATCTGAAGTATTTTCCTATTATCTGTGTAACAAAATGGATTCTACTCACCAAACTAATTCTACAATGAAATCCTGGACAATAAAACAAAATCTTTCTCTTCTTGTAAAGACAGTTTACTCAGCTGAAAAATGGAAGGAAAAAGTAAACTTGTGATATTTCTGGGAGATTTTTTAAAACTAAGAAGGAGTTAATTGTTTTGTTCTGAGAACGGCATGAATTTAATTAATTACAGTTTTAAAGATCAAACTCGTTACTTCTAAACTCTAATCAGGCATAAAACATGGCTGTATTGGTTCAGCAAAGTGCCCATTTAGTCCTCCATTTTGTTTTCAACCACAGCTGGAAGTAGAAGCATAGAAACAAATATGAGCAGAGCAATTGTGGTGCCTCTGTTTAAGCCAATATAATAGTCACTAATTGATGCATCCCCTACTTTTCCAATCTTCCTTTAAACAAGTGAGACTGTCTTGCATCCACTGAGATCCTTTCTCAAGGAGTTACACAGATCTACAACCTGTTGTGTGAAGAACTAAATGCTCCTTTTTTCATTTTGAACTGGGTTCTTACTCACTTCATTTGATTGCCTTTAGATCTTGCACTGAAGACAGAATGAAAGTAGCTCCCTGTCCATTTGCTTCATGCCCCTTATGATTCTGCAGACCTGTCACATCTGCTTTAAATGACCTCTCATAAAAAGTTTTGCTATTGTTTCTTGGTAGCAAGAGCTCTTCCACACCTCTGATCATACTTGTTACTTCCCCTGGTGCTTTTTCCCATCTAATACACCTTTTCATTGAGGGGAAGAGAAACTGAATGCTTTATCTGAGTTGTGGATTAACCTTGGATTTGCCAAAGGAGCACTCTGAGTTCTCATGAACTCATTGTACCAGACTTTTTGAATACTGTATTAAAATCTTCAACTTTCCAAGCAATTCTCTGCTGTGGGAATTTGATTTAGTGATGGAAGTTTCGCCGTTAACTTTAATGTGTTGGGGTTTTGTGTGTGACCTTAAATGTATTTGGTTTGGGAATGAATTTCATGGGGTGGGCTGTTGGGTTTTCCCTGGCTAAATAATCTTAACAATCACAGGAATAAGGTGGTCCGTGCAACGTATTTGGTAGGGTTTGGAGAATTTTTTACTGTTGTTGAGGATATGTCAAACTGACAACCCCTCAATGGGATAACTCATCTAGTCTTCTCTTCATGCAAAATTACTTACCATCAGTCAGTTTTCTTTTTCTGAGAGGTAGTACTAAAATATCAAGAAAAATGGTCTGACAATTTTCCAATCATCCTTGAATCTGTAAAAACTCACAATTCCCAAATGCACTCAGGTTAAGGATATGTTGATAAGTGCATTCAAATTCCTCGCAGTCATGTTTCTCTACTAAATAAGTATAGTATTTTTTCAGGGTTTTTTCTGCATGAAGGAAGAGACTATTAAGCTAAGAAATTTCATGTTATCTCCCTTGTCCATTTTTAACTTTTTTCTCACTTTCTTGAATTCATGCACTGAGTTTTATGCATTTTCACCTTTGATCCAGACTGTAAGTTTAAGATTACATCCTTCAAGGATCACTATAGTCTTTTGAACTGAAAAAAAACAAAAAAACCTGCTTTGTGTCCTTTTAAATAATTGATCTCAAAATATTCACATTTTCTTAATAATGTATTATTCAGTGAATAAAAACATATTAAAGTGAGTTTGCTGTAACTGATTGCAACCTTATTTTATATTTTTCCTCCTTTTGCTGGGTGCACTCCATAGTTCCTCTATGATTGCCTCTTTACCTATCTGTATGAAAGAAAATAATGGAAAAACAGAAGGCACAAAGAATTTTTAGGTCTAAGATGCCAAATTTGCTGTAACAAAAAGGTACATTTCATAGGGACATAAAGATATAGAGGACAATAGAATCACAGTGATTTATGACATGCTACCACTGGGTTGAATTCACGCTGGTGGTCTACTGATTTTTAGTTTAATTCTTGAACAAAAATAAGCAAAAGAGCACTTTTACCCATCTATTAGAAGAAGGAACATAATGCCATTTAAGTTACTCCTGCTTCTAGCAAATAAAAGTAACTATCCTGGGAAGTTATTTTCTGTGTTCCTTAGGTTCAAATATGAGTTCTGATTCCTGAGTGGCTTTCCCATAGCCACCGCCATGGCATTGTGTTAAATGCCATTCACCACAAAATCACACTCCCCTTCTTTTCATCAGAAGCCAATTTTGAGCTTTTCTAGGCAATGCAGGTGTTACATTCTGCATTGTGATCACCCTTAGGGAGGGCAGTGTTTGCCAACAGCTGTTGCAAAACAGTAGCTTAAATATTTTTCTATATTTCAAAGAGAAAATAGGGTATTTCTAGTAAAGTAAGGGTAATGCAGACTTTTTAGTGTGACTACTGAATTGAGAGCAGGAATCTAAATGTGGGGTTTTAACCAGTTCTGTTTAACAGCTTCATCAAAGACGTGGAGAGTGGGACTGAGCACACCCTCAGCAAGTTTGCTGATGACACCAGGCTGTGTCATGCTGCAAGGACAGGACCTGCATAAGCTTGGGAAGTGTGTCCATGTGAACCTTGTGAGGCTCAACAAGGACAGGAGCAACATCCTGTGCCGGGGCTGGGGCAACATCTGGTGTCAAATACCAGCTGGGGAGTGAAGGGATTGAGGGTGGCCCTGATGAGGGGGGTACGAGGGGGTGGAAGGCTGGACATGAACTGTCACTGTGCACTTGCAGCCCAAAAATTCAATTGTGTCCCAGGGTGCATCAAAGGAGGCTTGGCCAGCAAGTCGGGGAGGTGATTCCTTCTTTCTATTCTGCTCTCATGCAACCCCAATGGGATTAGTGCATCCAGCTCTGGGGTCCTCAGCACAGGAAGAACACAGAGCTCTCAGAGTGAGTCCAGAGCAGGTCCACAGAATGATCAGAGGGCTGGAGAACGCCTGCTTTGAAGACAGACTGAGTGAGTTGGAGTTGCTCAGCCTGGAGAAGGGAAGGCTCCAGGCAGGATCCATTGCAGCCTTTTGTACTTGAAAGAGGGTTGTAAGAAAGATGGGGACAACCTTTTTATTAGGGCCTGGTGTGATAGGGAAGGGCATAACAGTTTTAAACTAAAAGAGGGTGGACTCACACTTGAAATAAGGAAGACATTTTTTACAGTGACCATGGTGAGACATTGGCACAGATTGCCCAGATTTGGGCCCCATCCCTGGAAACATTCAAGGTCAAGCTAGACAGGACTCTGAAAACCTGTTCTAGTTGCAGATGTCCCTGTTCATTGCAGAGGGGCTTGACTAGATGACCTTTAATGCTCCCTTCCAACCCAAACTAGACTGTGATTCTATCCGCATAATTAAACCCTCAGCTGACATTAGTCAGCACAGCTACATTCCCTCTGGAACAGACTCTGGATAGGAATTTGGTTCTTATAATTTTTTTTTTTTTATTCCCTTTAATTAGATTTCTCTTTTCATCTTTCAACTTCTCTTTTTTTCCCACTTACGTATGCTTCCCCTATATGAAAATAGCCCCTAACTCTCATATATTCTAGCCATATTTCCAGTATTCAGCTGTTTATAAAGTTAAGCAAAACATGCTCAGCCAGTTGTCGGACACTACTCCCCTCCTCCCTGCCAAAGTAATGGCTTTCTATTTCCACAGCTCATTCCTGATTGGAAAACCAGATGGATTGCTCCCCACTACATGAGCACACGTATTCTCGATCAGAAAGTAGCAATCATTGAATATATCATGTACCCTGACACCAGGGAGGGAATTGTTCTTCATTCTGCCCAGTGAAGCATGTTGAAACACCTGTTTCCTGTCCTGAAAATGTTTGTGGCCACTGGCAATGAAGTTAGTGCTGAAACAGCACCATGAAGCCAAGTTACCCTGCTTGGACACCTGTTGAGAAAGAAAGCTGCTGAGGCAATTCCAAGCCTCAGCTGGTCCCAGGGATGTCAAACCTCTCTCTGCTTGTGGGGAAATTTTCTTATCAGCGAAAAAGTCTGCTGTTTGAGGAAGAGGAAAGCAGAAAGGGAAATATTCTAGTTTGTAAAAACTTTCTGTTATGGAAAAAAAAATTCTTTGCTAGGCAAGGTTTATAGAAAATACCTGAAGTGAATCTGAGAACTGGTGAATTTGAAGGGAAAAATGTGAACTCCATTCCTTCTGGGTGGAAGGAACCTGAGCTGCAGTCACAAAAGGGATTCAGAAAGCTTTCTAAATTCAGGCTTGTGCATCTTGTGTTTTATTGCACGTTAACTAACATGTTCATTGTCTAGATCAAATTTACCTATGCATGTGAGTTCTACTCCCTGCACTGACTGAATGAGAACTGATTTGTGTGTAGAGTGTATAAGATAAACTCACACTGAACACCTACTATAAAGGTGAGATGAGGTCATTACCTCTGCCACTTAATGTATTTTCCTCACGAATGGATGAAAAAGAAAGATTGGTGATATTTGGCCTTGCAGAGTTTTACTAGTTCCAGCACTGACATTGAAACTAGGCAACAAAACTAACTGAATTTGTGGTCTGTTGGTTGAAGTGGAATATAAAAGAAAAAAAAATCTATTTGTTTCAAACTACACACGTCAGTTGGGGTTTTTTAGGGAAAATTTGAACTCATTTACAGTGGGTTGAATTCTAAATCATAAAACAAATCAATATGTTTTGCTTTTGTTAAAATTTAACCTATTTGTAGTCAAATATTTTTCATTATTTCAAAGCTAATGTACTACCATTTTTGTAACTTTCTGTTTAATCAATTAAATTACTTTTATTAAAAAAACCTCAAACTTAGTTAATCTCAGGATTTCATTTTATTTCATGAAATCATTAAGTACAAGTGAAACAAATTAGTTAAGTACTTTCTCTGGCTAGAGGACATACTTTGCCTTAAAAAATTATCTCTGTGTTTTCACACATAAGGTTATTTATTTTTATACTGAAAATGTTACTTCTGACGTGAGACTGAACAATGATAATTTGGGATCCCAGGCTTCAAATATTACAGGGAGGTGCTAATGTTGCTTGGGGACCACTAAACATGGGGCCCACTATATAAAGACATAAATCAGTTGTTTAGAAATATGATTTGCACAGCTGGGTATACTTAGAATTTTCTGATGAATAATCAAAAGGAGACATCATGGGAAATACAACAGTGTTTGGTGGCCAAAGTTCCTTAACCATTCCCTAAACCATTATTTTTAATACAAAGCCAATTATCGGCAAGGGTGGAAGTGTGGTGGGTGGGCTTGCTGTCAGTAATAAAATGCGAAATATACTGGAATAGTTGGAGTTTGCAACTGCCAACAGTCTGGACGTTTCTGATTTGTTCTTTTGTCACTCATAAGGCTGAGTTGTGAAGACCCAGGCCCAGCATGTCTGTTGAGCAGGTCCTTGTAATCAGCTGTTGGCACTCAATGGTCACTGTTGCTCGAGTTCTCAGAAATGCTGAGTCTGTTATTGACTGGCCACTTCTGCTGATGAATTGGCAGCTTATCCTTTAGTGTCAGCCAGGTCAATAGTCAAAATGAGTCTATTTCCACCAAGCCTTTTGTTAAAATGGAATTGCCTGTTTTTTTTGGTTTTTTTTCCAAGCTGTGAAATGCTGTCAGTGCATAGTAAACTGAAGACTTTGTTATAATGGTTGGAGAAGCCCAGAAGACAAGGGTTTAATGTGTATGACTCAAACACCAATAGCTGGATGGTTGTGGAGCCAACTGAGGACTGTTGGTAATAACAGACAAGAATTGCTGGTAATTACCAAGGATTGTTGGTAATAACACACTGTGGGAAAGAACAAGATGTGTTTGGAGAAGGGGCCATGCAGAGGTTAGGCAGCTCTTTTCCAGGACAAACATGGTTGTTGCAGTTCCTGCAGATAAGCACAACACAGTCCTGTCCAAGCGCAGGAAGTGGGCATGGAATGTCGGGGGGAACAACACCACCCATGGTCCCCAGCGCCCCTGACCCATTTCCAGAAAGTCTGAAAGAACAGACTGTGAGCAACTAATTTGTACAGAAAGTGAGAAACTTATCTTCAGGGTGGGGAAAACCTGTCTATAAAAAGTGCCTCCACCAAGCCCCGCTGTGCTCATCGGGATCCTGGACATTCCATCAGCTGGATTGATGCTGGAACCAGGACTTGTGATCTCTTTGTCTCTTTTCTTTTCTTTTCTTTTCTTTTCTTTTCTTTTCTTTTCTTTTCTTTTCTTTTCTTTTCTTTTCTTTTCTTTTCTTTTCTTTTCTTTTCTTTTCTTTTCTTTTCTTTTCTTTTCTTTTCTTTTCTTTTCTTTTCTTTTCTTTTCTTTTCTTTTCTTTTCTTTTCTTTTCTTTTCTTTTCTTTTCTTTTCTTTTCTTTTCTTTTCTTTTCTTTTCTTTTCTTTTCTTTTCTTTTCTTTTCTTTTCTTTTCTTTTCTTTTCTTTTCTTTTCTTTTCTTTTCTTTTCTTTTCTTTTCTTTTCTTTTCTTTTCTTTTCTTTTCTTTTCTTTTCTTTTCTTTTCTTTTCTTTTCTTTTCTTTTCTTTTCTTTTCTTTTCTTTTCTTTTCTTTTCTTTTCTTTTCTTTTCTTTTCTTTTCTTTTCTTTTCTTTTCTTTTCTTTTCTTTTCTTTTCTTTTCTTTTCTTTTCTTTTCTTCTTTTCTTTTCTTTTCTTCTTTTCTTTTCTTTTCCTTTATTTTATTTTATTTTATTTTATTTTATTTTATTTTATTTTATTTTATTTTATTTATTTTATTTTATTTTATTTTATTTTATTTTATTTTATTTTATTTCCTTCCTTCCTTCCTTCCTTCCTTCCTTCCTTCCTTCCTTCCTTCCTTCCTTCCTTCCTTCCTTCCTTCCCATTCCCTCCTCTATCCAAAACCCACTGCAGTGTGCTTATATAACTTATACCAATTTCCATGCCAAGTGTGTAATTTGTTAATACAATTTTGTGAGATTTTTGAAACCCTTTGACTTTTGCTGTACCTTTTGACCACAATCATCTGTGAGTCTTGGGTGCTCCCTTCCCCTTAAGAGTGGGACATCAGGATGATGAAGCAGAAATGAGTTCAAGCCACTGACAATTTTTACAGATACTGGGTCCTCTGCCCTTGACATTTCAGAAAAAGATTGGTGAGAAGGTGCTCTCAGGAAAAAAAATGAGGCTGAAAATCTGAATCTCTCAAGAGGAAGAAGGAAGAAACTTAGTGCTGGATTGATTTAAATTTGGAATACTGAATAAGAAAAGTTAAAAAAAAAAGAACACCTCTGGGAATGACTTTAGGCAGCTAAGTCAGAAAAATACTGACAGTGGAGTCAATTTATATCATCTTTAATTGGCTACTGAGAATCTGTGGTGAAGGTGAGTTTCATTGTTCTGAAAAGATTTGAAATGCGAATATTACCTGGAATTCATGATTGTTATTTGATATTTCTCATTACAGAGATCTTAAAGCATGCTTCTTAATAGTTTGCTTTAAGTACTTGTAAATTTTTTTTTATAGAGACTGAAACTTCTAATAAGAAATACTTCTTTGTCATTTCACAATGCTTACTTGGATGTAGTGCATATTTTAAAGTATGGCAAGGCATCACGGTCTGATAATACAGCACCAGAACTTCTACAGAAAAGTAGGAATTTTGTTTTATTGTGGCTATTGGCCCTCACCAAACGCATGGAACACTAACACAGACCATCCTTCCCAATCAGGGAAGGACAGGGATGCTATATCATCCTAAAATGGTCATCATGTAAATAAATCTCTGATAAATACTGTTTAGACCTTAACAGTTTATTTTTACAAGATTATAATGGTTAATGTGCATTTATCATCACTACAAGAGAACCAAAATGAGAGCTAAGGCTGTGCATGTAGCACAGCCAGGTTCCTGTTATGATTCTCCTGAATCTGTGCCACTCACTGGAGCTCCTCATGCCATTGGAGGCCCATAACAATTTAGAAAGAGTGTTGAAAGTAGGTGAAAACCATTATTATTTCTCCAAACACACATGCATATATGTTTCTGCAGTTGGCAGAAGTGCCACTGCCGGCTGGTGGATGAAACTGGGAGATAACCCCTGCTGGCTGTTGGAGTGTAATTAGAGTGCTTGTAATTATGACAGTAAAATTAACGTTTTTGTAAAGCAGTAACATTTTGATTACGAACATGCTAAGTATTTTATTTATGTATCATTATCCCTGACCTGTAACTATCATGCTGTAGGAGGATTTCAGATACTTTTCATTTGAAAAATTGGAGACTCATTGCCATAAAACTGAGTCATACCTCTTTGAATTCTGACTATTTTGTTGGAGAGGAATGTTTTCTATTGTTTCTCTTCAAAGGGTGTATATCTGTAACTCTTCAAAACCAGTGAAGTACTTTCTGACAGTGGATAAGGTTTCCAGCCAGTAAAATTTCATATTTAGTTGTTTCACCTGCACCAATTGAACTTTAGCCACTACAGTCTAGAGGGGAATATCATGGAATTATACAATCATACATAAAACAAAACCTTATCACCAAAAATATTGTCCAGACACTCCTTGAACTCTGACAGACTTGGTGCCGTGAGCCATTCCCTGGGGACCCAGTGACTGACCATTCTCTCCATGAAGAACCTTTCCCAATGCCCAATCTGAACTTCTCCTGATGCAGCTTCATTCCATTTCCTCATATCTTATCTCTGGTTACCAGAGAGAGGAGATCAGCACCCCTTGTTTCACAGCTTCCCTTCACAGAGGGAGGGCACCCCTCAGTCCAGTCTTCTCTTCTCTTCTCTTCTCTTCTCTTCTCTTCTCTTCTCTTCTCTTCTCTTCTCTTCTCTTCTCTTCTCTTCTCTTCTCTTCTCTTCTCTTCTCTTCTCTTCTCTTCTCTTCTCTTCTCTTCTCTTCTCTTCTCTTCTCTTCTCTTCTCTTCTCTTCTCTTCTCTTCTCTTCTCTTCTCTTCTCTTCTCTTCTCTTCTCTTCTCTTCTCTTCTCTTCTCTTCTCTTCTCTTCTCTTCTCTTCTCTTCTCTTCTCTTCCCTTCTCTTCCCTTCTACTCCCTTCTCCTGAACGAACCAAGTGACCTCATCCACTCCTCAGAATTCTTCCCCTTGAGGCCTTTCACCGTATTGGTTGGCCTCCTCTGGACACACTTGCACAGTTTCATGTCCTTCTTATGCTGAGGTGCCCAAAACTGCACAGAGTACTCGAGCTGGGGCTGCTCCTTTGCTAGAAGACTCAAGTCACTTTGCCTTAGCCTTCTAGGGTTTAACTCTGCTGCCCCAACAAAAGAGTTGTTGCTGTTTGGGAATCAGAACATATGCGTGACACCTTCACAGCAGATGGGATAGGAAACCTGCAGGATCCCAGTGTCCCTCTGGAGAAGCAGGTGGGGCATTTGAGGGCAGTGCTGTGGTTGTAGCACTGATCTCCCAAGATGCAGCCAGCCATAAGACATCAAAACAATATACATCCTAGTACGTGTAATGCAGTAAACAAGTGAGGTCAGCAGTTCCTGGTGAAATGCAATTTTTCAGCTCTCCTAAATATGGTGGAATCAATGTACTTGACTTTAAGTGGGAAAAAACGCTACCTGTTCCATCTCTCCCAGCTTTCCTAGTATATGAGCTCACTCACCTGCCCAATTACCCAGATATCTTCTTCAGCTTCTCTCAGACAATATATGCTGTGCTGACATGCAGAAAGGCTGATTTTCAAACCCAGGGTGCCATGCTGGTCAGGGCTCAAAGCCAATGCAAGCTGTGTTTTTGCCTACTATGGATGGTTTTAAATTGACAAAGTAAAGTCTCAGGAAACTGTGCTTTAAAGAAATTCTTTCTCCGTTTCTTTGCAGTAACTGCTCACAAGTGAATTCAGAGTATATTCCACTTGTTAAAACTGACAAAACTTCCTTTATTCTCAAAAACTAATCCAGTTGGAATAAGAAATCAAAATTCTGCATTCTAACCAACTAAGGCTTGCAAATAAGTAACATCCCATTTAGCAGCCCACAAACCTTTGTGACTGGTGCATCTATGCAAGATGTGTAATTATTAAGGCCTAGCTTATTAAGCACATGTGGAAATTGGCTGAATTGCTTGATTTGGTAAAAAATTACATGCTACATTTAATCAGCCCTCCTTTAAGGAACAAATGTCATTAAACACCACTTAATTAGCTGTTCCTACATCCCCACTGTGTGAAAAATTGTATCCTTGATGACTACAAAACATTTTTAAGGTCAAATGTAGTGAATAAAAATATCATTGAATGCCCTCTGGTAACAGTCTACATAAAAGTGCAGCTCATTTGCATTAATTGAAAAGATTAGTTCTGTATCACAGTTAATCAGAATCTGATGTCTGTACTGTACAGATGGAGAAGACTTTCTATAGTTAAGCTTTTATTTTCTCTTCTTTTTTTCTTAATTGTTTGTAAGTCTGTTAATTTGTCATGGTGAATAGATATGAAAATACCTTCTTGCTCTATTAATTTTGGATTCCTGCTTTCTATTACACCAGTGTGCCACATTTGGAGAGAGGAGAAATGTACAGTAAAAACACAGGAATTTACCATTTTGAAAAAAATAATAGTTATTTTTCTCTCACCTTTTTTTTTTTTCTCCCAGGTAACTAACATATTTCCTCTCTCTCTATCTGTAGAAGAGCAGTTATCCATCTCACTATTATTCATTCAAGCCTTTCCCGTCTATTTATCCCTTCCTTTCTTTTCCCTGCCTCTATGCCATGTGCCTGAGACTCCAGTTTGTTTATTTCACCAAAATCCCTGAGTGTTATTTCTTTTTAGGAAAGGCATGAGAAACCATATTTTTGGCAAGCTCCAGTGAAACAGTCAAATAGTCTGAATTACTGATGTCACCCCCTGATGTATAAAACAAAAGGGAGAAGAAAAAGATGAGCTACAAGGATCAGATTTTATTTTTAGATAGGGAGCTGTGGCAGGTGTTGTGCTTTGTGACAAAGATTTCATCTGCTTTCTAAGCAAACTGTGGGAGGGATGTCAGCATGATCCCTGGAAAGAGCAGCAGCATAGACCCTTGCAGGCTTGCAGACAGTCAGATTTCCTTAGCTAGTAAGAATGAATTCAGCATTACCTGAAAAATGTACTGATCCAAGGTTTCACTGTGACATTTGGTTTCACAGGATGCATGCACAAGACCATTTTTCTTCTGGATATATTCCTAGAGACATAACCACCAGGACACTGAGCTTGCCAGGGATATTTAATGGAAGAGTTCTCTCTGATGGCAGATGCTCAGTAGTTTTATTTCTCTCTTGAGCTAGGAGAGGATGAAAATGTGGGAAGAATGATTTTATTCCACCTTATTGCCTCCTGCATTTTGGGATTCTACAGGAACTTCCCTAAACTTTAGTATAAAACCAAAAACAACCCCCCCACACACTCTGCAGTTTTACTTAACTTACACTTTGCAATGCCCTTAGAGTTTGGGGCATTTGAGGTTACATTGGTATGTAAGAGTCTAGTAAATGGTGTATAAGCTGGAGCAGCCTGGATCTTCCAGCTTGGATCAACAACAGGAAGGCTCATGGCATGGCAGCTGTCTGCAGAGGGCTCTGCCTCTTCCCTTTCCTTTACCCAATCAAGGAAACAAACCTTTTTCTTCTGTTTAATTGACTGAAACTCTTTTCTATTAAACAAAGAGCTGAGGAGATAATGTGAAGAGACTGTTTCTTATTTTTGACGTATTTTTGGGTCTTTTTAAAATTGTGACATCAGAGTGATCCTTTGTATCTGGGAGAACCTACTGAATGTTTTTGTTGTGGTACACAAGTGGTATATGCCTCTCATGGGATCTTCAAAGATGGTTTTGTGTCACAGTTTCCTTTTTTCTGTTGTACTTTTTTGTAATTTCTTCAGTTTTAAGCAAAGTTAAACGAAGTAATTGGAATACCCAGTTTCAAAACTGCTGAACAACTGGAACAGGCTTCCTAGAGAAGTGCTTCATTCCTTGAGCCCATTAGTGTTAAGAGACATTTAGACAATGCCCTTAATAACATGCTTTACCTCAGTCACAATGATGCTCTGAAGTAGTTAGGCAATTGAGTGCACTAGATGCTCACTGTAAGTCCTTTCCAATGGAAATATTATTCTATTCTATTCTATTCTATTCTATTCTATTCTATTCTATTCTATTCTATTCTATTCTATTCTATTCTATTCTATTCTATTCTATTCTATTCTATTCTATTCTATTCTATTCTATTCTATTCTATTCCATTCCATTCCATTCCATTCCATTCCATTCCATTCCATTCCATTCCATTCCATTGTGTGAATTGAATTACAATCTCTGGAAGGAGAGCAATAAAAAAACCCAGCAGCTATCATACCTCCCTTCCAAAAAAAACCCAAACAAAAACCAGCAACAACAAAGCCAAACAAAAAAACCCATCAACCCCCCCCAAAGAAAACAAACCAAAAATCACCACGTATTTTCTTTGTAAATTCAGAGGTCAGAATTTAAAAAAATGGCCCCCCCAATTAAGAAATCAATGTTTTTGTAAATTAAGTAGCTCCCAGTGGAAACAAGTTCCTTTTTCAGTCACTTTCCTGTTTTCTTATAATTGCACAACTTTCTCACAAATACGTAAGACAAAAATAAACTGCACAGGGTTTTTTTCAAAGGCAGAACAAGATTTATTGCTCATAGTTTTGTTTAAGCTAGAAAGTAATATTCTCTTTAGATCTAGAAGTCAAATCTTATGCTTACAGTGATACAAAAATAAATGTATTCCTGAAGAGGAGATGTAGGAGTTGAAGGGTGGGAAAGGACTGTGAGGACAGTATTTATATATAAATGTTACATTGTAATAAATATTATAAATATACATATTTCTCAATAAAGTTGAAGGATAATTTAAGGAAACACAAAATATTAATAAGTATATAGGCAGAGGTCACACTCTCCTTTCCTTTCCTGATGAGTAATTGTCCCAGACACATTTTTGCTAAGGAGGCAAGTTGATCCCAAAGATTCTTCCTTTCTTACAGGGCAAAGGTCTAACCCCTGAGTCCTTGTTTTCTGCTGAGCTCTTCTGAAGTTAGTGAATTCCTTTAAGCAGATCTTTGGTTCCACTCTGCTAAAATTCCCCAAAGACTATAATAGGAGTGTTTCTAACTAATCTCCTAAAAATAACTAAGAACAAACTCTGTGAAGTTAAATTGTACCAGATTTCTCTTTCAGCAGCAGAAGGCCTTCAAACTGCCCCCTTGGTCTCATGATGTTGAACCTTTCATTGTAATGAAACAATACTTAAAGTCCAAATGTTTTTTGCTTAATAGTGAATTTATTTGTGGTGTGAACTTCTTGGCTACCTATTTTTCTTCACTGTTTCTTCTTTCTTTTCTAATGGCGTCTCTTTTTTCCTAGCATATGTAGGCATTGCAAGCTTAGTTTAGATACTGTGAGAAAAAATAACCTTCATGCATTAAGTTCCTCACTCTTATTTTTGCATGCTTGTAGGCTGTGTTTGGATTTTTACTACTACAAATATGTTTAAACTCACAGATTACCTCAAAAAACTCTGCTCCATTGTGCTCAGTGAACCCATTATTTTGTTGCACATTTTCAAAATACTGCAGAAGCATTAATTTTATGTACTGTATGCATAAAATAGATAATATGGCATGATTGATTTCATGTACATACACAAGCATGTATGCACGTTGGATCTTATCCAACTGGCAGTGTTTATCTGATTAAAATCATTACACTTTTTCTGATATTTTGACAATTTTCTCTCCCATTTTGACTAAAAGTGTTTTACAATAAATAAGAATTTTTTTTAGAATTAATCTTGACTATTATCTTGCTTTATTAATCTATTAGCTTTCGATCCATGGCACGTAGTCAAGACAAATATTTCCTCCTTTCCAACCTGAAACCTTCCTCACTGGGCTGCCTCTGTTTTCCCAGCATTGCCCTGTCCTGTCAGACTCTTGTTTATTAAGAGCACAGACAAGGAACCTCTGCTGCAGGTACTTTATGAACACAGATAAAAAGGGTTCTACCAAGGCAGGTACAAATTCAGCAGCATCTTATCTGTGGCCCTCAGCAGAGTAGTGAGTGGACATGCATTAAATATTTCCCATTCTCATGAACTTTCATCTCTCTTCATCATGGTCAAGACATACTAAAATAACTGAAGAAGGTCTACACTGAGGCTGTTATTTTTGTAGAAGTTGCACTACAGCCTTCACTATAAATGTGGTAGCTCTCTTCCCTGTCTACAGATCTCTCAATCTCCTTCTATAAAGTTAACTTTGTATATTTTTTCTAGAAAAGGTTGGTCAGAACATGCAATGCATTTAAGCTTCACACAAATGTCTGGGTGTGTTCATGTCTGTGTACCACCATGATCTGGAGACAAACCTTCCACTGGTATAGTTGGATCTGTTTGCTGAAAACTATAAGTGTCAGATGTGATTGAAAGGAAGAATTAGAGATTCACTGATGGCTTGTGTTATACTCTTCAGTCTGATTGGACTATGCCTGGCAAAGAATGCAGAGGAAAAACAATGTATTATATCTGGTCACTCTATATATAAAAATGATTAAAGCACACATGGAGACTCAGTCTGTATCTGGAAGACATATTTGGGAAGCTTGCAATCTGTCCTCAGCCCAAAGTCCCAATTTGAGAACAAATACACCAAAAACATATATTAACTTTTTTGACTACTTGGGTGCATGAGCAGTAGGTATAAAGTTATGATTTCTTTTGGTTCCACAAGCATTTAAAGAACAGTGTTTCCAAGACATTAATATTCCTGACACATCACTCACAGCAGGAGCAAAGCAAAACAATTCCATGAAATCCCCTTTCCAGTGAATTCCTGATCCCCTCCATCTAGTAAGGTGGAATAATATGAACATAAACTTTTGGTAAAAAATCCCCACAAACAAACACATTCATATTCCTCTCATGCATGGCTGCTGAATCCATCCCCTCACCCAGGCTGTCTGCTGGTGAAGGAGGTGACCTATACATTTACCACTGAGTGCCAGAATAAGGTATCTTTTATCTGGTTTTGACTTTAAGACTACTGGAAGCCCTTTACTTTGATTGATGCTGATGAGCTACCACATGAACCATAGCACTGAACAGGACTTGGAGACCTCAGAAAATAATGTTTTGTCACATCGCTCCAGGACATTTTGTTTTGAAAAGAATAAAAGACACAAAATAAAGTCAAGTTTGCCTATGCCCCCAAACTCAAGAAAATGACCTTCTATCACATTGCTCTGGCAGACTAGCAGGTATCAGCAAAACTTGTATAATTCATTTGTCCTATCATAATCAAACTAATCCTCCTTTCTAATTTTGGGGGATAGTCACTGCATGCTCATTCTGTAAAAGATCTTTTTTATGATGGCAAACAGATGATTTATCTTCCTTTTATTTTAAGGGCTGCAGTAGACTTGAAGGCTGATTTATTTTGTCTGTATTAATATGGGCAACATCACTTGGTCTAATGATTAAGTATTCATGTCTGGATAAAAATTACTTTCTTTGCTCTAGATAATAACAGATTATTTTTCACTCCTGTTATATGTGAATTATGAAAGATAGTTATTTCTTTAATCTCCAGCATATCTTGCTATGTAAGGGCTTATGCATTTAATTCTCCTGGTTCAGGGAAGAAGTGATCTTTTAAGACAAACTAGGATGAATGTATAGCTGCTGTCAGAAATATTTTTCCTTTTTTAAACATACTTTAGGAGGAAGAGAAAAATGTCACAAAGATAGAACATTTCTTTTGCCTCATTTTCTTAAAAGTTAAATTCAAGTGGATACACAAAAGTATTTAGAAGCTGTTGAAAACCCCAGAATATCCATTTGCTCTGCCAGGATATTTCATCCTGCTATGTTCAGTGTCCAACCCTTCAGCAAGCAGATGAATCTTCCCTCCCCTGAGCGGTCTGGTGAGGCAGCCTTGTTGACAGGTTCTGAATGAGGCTTCAGAGAGATGGGAGTTCAATTCTACACTGAACTGTGTGAAAACTCCACAGCTTTGAACACTTCTTTTCCTGGTTTCAGCTGGGATAGAGTTAATTTTCTTCTGAATTCTGAAAACAAGCACAACAACTGCCAGAGCAAATAATTCAACATTGTGACCAGCAACTATTAAACCAATACAAGTCTCTATAGCTGGTAAACCTGTGTAGAAATTTGGGTGACAACTGTCCCTTGTCATGTGGAGAAATTTTCTGCTGTTCCTTAAGATGAGGAGAAATGAACCCATTAAACAACCTGATTTGATCTTGTTTGGTTGTAAAGGAAACCAGGAGCTACTCAAGTATAGATATCTCTGCTGCTGTAGGTATGTTTAATCAGGTGAATACCTACAGCCAAGGGCTGGCTGGCTGGATGCTGTCAGCCAGTTAAATATATTGCTTTTAGAAACTGATTTTCCTTAGTAAAAGCCAATAAAATTCACTTCTTCTGTTTTGATTCTCTTTATGCTGTATCTCTTCATATAGGCAGGAATGACTAGATTTTGCTTACCTGAGAAATTGCACAAGTTCATTCACAGAGTACAAGAAACCTACCCCCTCCAGTGCAGTATTGTATATTTTATTGCATTGTATGTGCTAGGGCATAAAGATATATTTACATCATCAGTGTAAGTTTGGCCAAGTGTCTTCCTCCATCTTGTTGCCACAGCTGCCAACTAACGCAACATCATGCACACATTTTTAAAGAAAATAAAGCAGACTCTTTGCTCAGGCAACAACAGACACCTTAAATCATTGCTTTTTTCTTCAAATTAGGATTTTTTTTCCCTTGGGCACCAGATGAAGCTAATCTTAATATGGCCTACTGCTTTTCAAATTGAAGAAAAGGTCATTATGGAGTGCAAATGCTGTTGGCAACATACTGCTGTATTAAACTTCCAGATGTCAGCTTTGACAGAGGAAGCCATCAACAATTCATGACATTGTAAAAACATTTTTCTTGCCGATCCATTTACGATGAAGTATTATGTTGCCCTCTTGACAAGTAATGCAATATCACGTTAAGTATAAATAAATCAAAAATACAGATTTACTTGCTTGAATTATGATGGTCACTAATGGCATTTTGGGGAGAAAAAGCAAATTCAAAGTCTGACTAATGTCTCTGTTTACTCCTGCCCAGTGTTTCTGAGGAGCTCTGAAGTCCTCACCAGAACAGTTGAGCTTCAAGGGAGCAAATGTTTGTGCTTGTTGGGTAACTGAGCTGGAGACATCCTCCCACACATTTGTTCTTCTTTTTTTTAAGGGGAATTCTGTTGCAGCAAGACCACTGAACTTCCTCTGGCAATGAAATTCAGAGGTTGCCAAGGGTGAGAAGAGAGTGGTCCAGCCAGAGTCTCTGGTTCTGAAGATACAGAATCCCACCCACCGACACTCAGCCTGGTGTCAGCATGATGATCTCTCTCGGGGAAATTTTCATGGTGATGATGCTCAAAACCTTAAACCTTATCAGCCACAATTTGTTCCAAATCAGTTTTTCTCTGCCAGTTTGAAGGAGAGTATAAACTAGATAAACAGATCTATCTTTAAACAAATGTAACCTTCTAAGAGGAAGTTGTTAACAGATCACCAGCATTTTTCTGATGCTATTTGCTTTTAGATGGGTACCCATAATTAGAATGGAGAAATCTTTTTTAAGGACTAATCCGTTCCATAAGAAATGAAAAAGTGCAGCTAAAACATGATGAATATTTCTTGGGAACAGGCTAAAAAGCATTTCGAGCTGTAATATTTAAACTTGGTGATTCATGATCGCAGAATACTTAAACTGCATAAAATGTACTCATCTTTTGAACTTGTTGTTTTGCTAGCATCTGAAATGATGGATTCAAACATCTTCATAATCCACTAGTTTATTATAATCTCTGCTCAGTGTTCTCGTAGTATTATTATCTCATTTGTTTATTTATTATTGTGTGCAATGTATTAAAAAGAGGGCGTTCTATTGACCTTAAGCTCTGAAAAAGTAGTATATGAGAGTGAAAAAGCAATAGCTGGAATTAATTATAGGCCTAGACATGATGGAGGACTCTCTGCCAGTGAATATTGGTGTAGTCCCATTAAAGTCAATAGAGTAAGACCAAATTACGTCAGCACAGGAGCTGATTTAGCAGGCATTGGAAGAAGAGGTTCTGAGATTTTCACAAATGGGAAGAGAGAGACAGAACACTGAAAATATCAGAATGTTTTGTGTTGTATTTGTATGTCTGCAATTAACTTTCACACCTGTTTGTGCATGCACTATAAAAGTAACTTTTTTTTCCCCATGTGCAGGAAAGGTGCAAAACTGCAAGGATATCAGCTGAGGGATTTTGCATGAATACAAAGCTTGCTGAAGTCCAATCATGATGTCTCATAAAATGGCAAAGCTCTTCTTTTTGAACATCAAAGAAGTACATCAAAGTGTACCTCCTGATGCTATGGAAGCTGGTTAAACAGATTCAACAGTTACCCTGTAATAAGCTTTGAAAAGATATCTATGCATAATGAGACAGAATATTTTGAATCATGGGAATCTTTCTAAAATTATGTGGAGTGAACAAATAGAAGGTCTAGTTCTTACCTCCCTTT
Source organism: Acanthiza pusilla (assembly GCA_036630365.1). Lineage (NCBI taxonomy): Eukaryota > Metazoa > Chordata > Aves > Passeriformes > Acanthizidae > Acanthiza > Acanthiza pusilla. Next base: position 91,925,112 of record JAXCHO010000034.1, read on the forward strand.
CATTTTGCTTCCTTGTACTTGCACTGACTTCAGTGGCCATATGTTGGATTTACACCATGTAAGGGTAACTCAAAACAGGCATTGTAAGGGCAAAGTGACAACAAGGTTATTTCTGATAAATTGCAGGAGAGCAGTAAGGAGTAATCAGATAATGTCTTTCAAATATTACTAGAAAAATAAGGCTGATTGTGGTTCCACTCTGTGAGTCAGAGTGCCTTTTCCTCTTGCTTTACAATCTGACTTCAAGAAAACCTACTTACTGTGGAGCTTTTGGTGAGGAAGCTATTCTTATATTGCAATGATTCATGCCTCCTATTTCATATGAAGTGTTATTCTGTGCTAAGCAAGGGTCTCACTGTGGCAGTCTGGGTGCCAAAACTACCTATAGAAAATAGAGACCTTTTTTGTAGCAGTAGAACTTGTTCCACAGCCAAGCTCCAGACTCCTTTGCTGGGAATAAAAAATTTTGAAGAACACTGTGTGTTAACAGTCAACCCTGAAAATTAGCTTTTCTTATTTATTTTATTCTTCTTTTTCTTCAAGCATGAATGACACTGGGGTAAGTGCAAAGACCTAATTTGAAGTTACAAGGATCACTCTACTCTTTCTTCCTCTAGCCATGTGAACACAGAGACAATGCCTGGAGGGACTGATCTCTGATGTTCTGGGCAGTTGCACAGAGTCACCTTAGCTATTTCAGAAGAGGGAGTTCAGTGGGGTATAGCTATGCTGAGGGTGAGGATGGTGCTCTGTCAGTCATGGGACTAGGCAGGACAGACAGAAAGGTGAGGAAAAATGTCCATGGGGATATCACGGAGGGAGAACAATGGAAAAGTCAAGTCTCTGCCTCAGAGAGACACAATCCCTACTGTTCCTTTGGAAGCAGAAAGCCAGGCTTTATATGGGAAAAAGAGTGGACAATCTTAAGCTGATCTTGCATCCACATAATTCCATCCTTTTCAGAGTATAAAGACTAATATCCCTCTTGGTTATCAAGGTCTCCATTAGGCAGAGATATGTTGTGCTGAGCTGTGCAATTATCAGAGGGGTTGGATCCCTTGGCTTCTTTGTGTCTTCATGGTGCCTTGCTAAAGGAATTAATACAATCCCACAAACATTAGACTGAGTTTCAGTAGGCAGAACCTTGATTCTGGAATAATTTTAACAAAAAATATAACACACGAATGGGATTGGACAGGGAGACAGTACAAAAGGGAATGTGTCTATATGGGTGCATAGTGAAATCCATAAAATAACCCTTCATTAGTTTTGAAAAAAAACTGATAAAACTCCCAGATTTCAGTTGGCTGAAGACATGGCCTTGTTAGTTTGCATTCATAAGGATCACCATATGTACAGACTTTCTGCCATTTTGCATTTCTCTGATGAACCTCAGCAATACATCATGAAAATAACATTCCTCTGATAATGTATTGCTGTGTTATGCTGTTCAAGTGACTTTGCTCGATGACACACTCAAGTAATACATCTTCAGACAGACGAGCTGCAGCAGTGGCCTGTCTGTCACATGTAAGGGAGTGTGGGGAGCAAGAAGATGCAGTGGCAGGGGCTAGGGAGGAGCACGAGGCTGAGCATGTGCCAGGCTCTCTGGGACAGAGAGGGTGCTAACCAGGAAATACACAGGAAGTCACTGAAACGACAAATTTAATGGGCTTGCCAAAAAGCATCTAGGTACAGGCTTTAGCAAAGTCAACAGCAAGGAGTGCCATGAGAAAATTCAGAGCACATTAAAATGATGTCTGTGAAGAATATTCCATGGGGATGTAAAACATTGGCTTCTCTTAAGACCAAGATAATGCATTCAAGCTGCAGCCCAGGAGACCCAACATCATATCTGGCTGAGACAAAATGAGTTTGGCATTGCAAATCCATTCCACTGGTGAGTTTGTCTCCATCGACTGTTCCGTAGTGCAATAGTTCAGGGCCATTAGAAAGTTGTGCTCAGGATCAAAAGTAACTCCACGCTGCTGAGTTTCTGAATGTTAGCAGGGATGCGTGGGAGAAACTTAGAGATCTTCTAGTCAGGAGGATCCTACAGAACAATGTGCATAGAAGATGCATTGAGATTCTCCTTTTGCCCTTTTCCCTGAAAGTAAACAAAACAAATTCAGGGAGAGGAAGCAACTCAATTCAAAGGCATACCATTTTTAAAAAATTGCTCAAAGAATAATGTGTTCAACTGAAAACTGGATAGCTCACCACTGTAATTCATTGCTACAGGAAGGTGGTGTGTCAATACCACTGGGTAGCTTTGTAGATTTAAGAATAGAGCTGGATCACGCCATAAACACAAATAACAGTGGTGTTACAACTACAAGAGTACAACTATAAGAGCTATGCAATCTATTTTTAAGGTATAGCACGACCTGCTGTGGTTAGACAAAATTGTCCTGTAACATCTTACACCACACAATCAGATTCACTGGAATAATTTTGCCTCTTCTGAAGCAGATGCACTGAAAACTCTTAGAGACAGCTACTTGTCCCTGCCAGTCCATTGATCTGTTTCTAGGTGACAATTTCTTTGTGCCCACAAGTAAATGCAGGGAATCTGCAAAAACTGCCCAAAGTGCAAACTGAAAAATGCTAAGCTTAGAGGATCAGGCTTTCGTTATCTGTTTTCTCTTCACATATAATAAACAGAGGTAACGTGACTAACAAATAATAAATAATAAATGGCTAATTCTTAGGTCTTACGTAGCACCTCTTATCAGAGTACTTCTGAACACACTGAAAAGTATAAATAAATTAATTCCTGTAGTATGCCATTGGGAGAGATATGTTTGGCTGTACACATTTCACAGCTTCCTAAATTATTTTGTGCCTTTCTAATTAGTGTAGTCCATAGTGGCCTCAGCCATAGAGCAGTCCTCTGCAGTTCTAGGTGCCCTGTAAGCTTGGTGGTCCCTGCAAACTCAGCACACAATCCAAGTATAAGGCAAAGGACAGGAATTGTACACAGGCAGGTGGCAAGAGCAACAAGCAACAGGGGGTGGGATTTCTGCACTTGAATTGCCTAAATAGTTCCATGCTTTCTGTAGGAATGCAGAACCTATAGTTGTGGTTTACACCAGCATTCGGCAACATAGTATATCATAGTGTATAAAGAGTATTTTTATTTCTATTTGAAATCACTATATATTTAAATCATTTATATATTCCCGACAAAACTGTGAAGTAAAGGAGTGATTTTTCTTCAAAAGGAAGTCATGGAAACTCCTGGAGAAAATAATTCATTCCTTTCACCTTCAGTTTTGATAGGCCATGACCTTAGGTGAGGTATTATCTGCCAGTATGTATCAAGCTCCATAAACTCCTGTGGTACAACTTTCCATCCTCCAAAACACAAACAAGCGAAAAATTGGGGCTGCGGGAAATATAACCTATCCAGTGATCTCTTCAGCTGACACTAATGAGTCCATGGGGAATGTGCACAACTCCAAAAAGAGCTACGTTTTTGTTGCAAATCTTTCCCTCCAGCTCAAACTTTTCAGAAACCCCCATATTTATTTTCACTACATTTTCTCATCGTTTTTTCTAAAAAGACAACTTTCCATCATACACACATCAGTGACTTATTCACAGATCACACCCTTTTGCTTTTTTTGAAAGGGTGTAAAAGACTGTAGTGGAACATAGGGTGTTGAGCACTTGAAAATCTAGCCCCAACTATTTTCCTGTAGGTCACATAACAAGATTCTGTCACTTGTTGTAACTTTGAGATAAAAGGTAAATGAACAGAGACAGTTTGTTGCTTATGTTCCATGAAGCTGGAACAGAGCAAACTCCACAGCACACCAGGACACATTTGGAAAGACGAAGAACAGGGGACATTTATTCTAAATCTTCACTTGCTATTATAAATTGTCATGGTCTGTGTCATTTAGAAAACGCTAATGAGAAGTTCAGTGAGTTCAGTGAAGCAAGTCGGAGAGATTCCGTAAAAGTGTTTTCTATTTCTATAACCAGCAAAAAGAAAGAAGTTAGAAAGCTTTGCAATCTTAAGTCCCTTCTCCAGCCCCATTCCCCATTTTAGGTTAAAAAACAGCCTGCGGTCTTGTAGAGTTATTAGTGTTTTCTTTCTTCTGCTGGAATTCATTAGTTTTTTCCTTTGTACCAGGCTTACAGGAATTTTTCCCCCATTTTTCACATGAGATAGTTTCCATGAAGGTCATAAAGCTATAAATATTTCTGTAAATTATTTGCAAAAATACAAATACATATTGAAAAAATAAACACTAATGACTAGGACTTAAAGGCCACTTTAACAGCCCAGGAACCAAGGAAATGAATAAGTCTAGTCTAATCTCTTTTCAGGAAAGAATCTGAATGCACAACTTTTCTGTCTAAATGCTATTTTACTGAATCAGACAAAGGTCACCCACAGACAATTAAGCTACTATTTTCATAGTGCAAAATCAGGCAGTTTATACTCAGGTCAAATTGTCCACACACTGTTAAGTAGCCCTCCGCTCCTCAAAATGTAAAGTGGCTCTAATTAAGGATGTAAGTAAAATCTACTCAATTGCTTGCATATGAATAAATTAAAATGCAAATAAATCTGAAATAAAATTGTACATATATCAAGAAAATAAAACCACTATTATAATACCAAATCTCAGCAGTATAATGGATCCCTATCATTGTCTTATAAAACATTAATATTATTAGATGCCTGCATTTTTGTTCATCTGAAATGCTGCAGTTAGGGTGGAATTTGTCTTCCATACTGTTAAGTTACTAAATAATGGTCTCACACTCAGGGATCTGATGTTTCAAGGTACCTCCCTCCACCTTGTCCAGAAAAGTGAAGGTCTCCCAGCAGTTCCCCTCCATGAGCCTCCTACACCCCAAGGTATTTACACGGTGCTGGATGTTTCCAGGACACTGGACATGGGACTGCAAGTTTAAAGGTCAAAGGGGTGAGCATATTGCCAAAAACCCAACCCCCTTTGTATGTCTCTGAAGTCAGAGATAAAAGTCAGTTCTTCTGGAAGCTGGTTTATCCCACCCTGGAGGCCCATTTTAGGACCCTCTGAGCTGCCTTCTGGAAGTGTTTGTCTCTGACCACGCAAGGCTGTCTGAGACACCAAGGGTATTTGTCCATTCTTGCAGTATGGAAATCCTTTTCTTCCCTTACAATAGGTTTTAAAGGAAAACGGTCTTGTTTTGCGTGTGAGCACCACAACTTTAGCACATTACTCACGCCTGCTGTGCTCAGATTCTCACAGTGCTCCCTTCACTGTCCATGTGCTTCCTGACAGCTGCTTGCCACCTCTGTGTATTGGGTGGATATTTTGGTTCTCCTTAAAATTTTTAGTGCATAAAATAGGTGAGAGAGAAAATCAGACTTTATCTCACTCACCACATTCAAGGTGCTGCACTGCTGTCTGACTGTCTTGTCCAAGTAAACCCACTCTCTTCACTTCAAGAGTGACTTGGGAAGGGAGTCCACCAGAGAAGGAATGATCTGTGGAAGGAAACCTCTGGTGGGGGAAAGCATAGATAAATAGAAACAACTAATGGGAACATCAAAGCACAGTTTTTTATTTGTTACACTATTCCTTTTGCCAATTATTTCCTTTTTAATAAAGGATTTATAAAGCAGAGAAGACTTGCAATTATAATTAAGTATAAAAATCCAACCCAATGCTGAACACATCTAGGAGGAAGTGAACAGTTACCATAAACTTAAACACTTGTTTACAACACAAAGGGCAAAAATTAGAGAAAAAAAGAAAGAAAAACAGAAAAGAAAGAAAGAAGAAAGCTTTTTTAAAAAATTATTATTAGAAAATAGAAAGAAGGAATATAAGTTTTTATATGATATTTCATGTAGTATGAGCTAGGAGGAAAATTTGATCTTTTATCAAGGTGTCCCTTGAGAGCTGGGACAAAAGTAGAAGCTATAGATCATCTGTGCTGATTTTCCAATCCTGTGTAAAAATTCTGTACTAACCTCTTAAGTTGGCACTAAAGCACCTATTAGAGAGGGGAGCAGCTAGAGAAAGGTACTGGTACAGAACCTCAGCTATAGGGAGACAGTGAAAGAAGGCACTGCAGGCGCAAAGGACAGTTCAGCTGTAGTTTGGCTCTTGTGACCAGGAAGACTTTAACATTTAAAATAGTGCATGAAAACTGCTGCAGCAAAGTACTAGGCTGGCCTAGATGATTGACAATGGTCTAATTAGTTAGTTCTATAAAGAGGCTGTCTGCTTGTTTATCTACCTTGAAATCTTTTCTTCTGGATTTAAAAAAAAAGCAACAATAACAAAAAAAGGAACAAAAATATTGGCTGCCTTATTCACATTTGTTGAAAGGAGAAAATATGTTCAATCGAGCATTGGAAGATTCATTATAACTCTCGGAGTCCTGTTTGGTTGGGGTTGGAGGAGGGTATTGATGTTATTTTGTTTTGTTTGTTTTGATTTTTTTGTCTTTTGATTTGTTTTTGTGAAGGGTTGGGGTGTTGGGGTTTTTTTTCTTTGTTGTTTGTTTGTTTGTTTGTTTGAATAAGCGACCACCTTAAATTTCACTTTTACTTAAATCCTGGCAGAACCCGTCATAGAATCATAGAATGGTTTGGGCTGGAAGGAATCTTAAAGATCTTCTCGTTCCAACTCCCCTGCCATGGTCAGGGACACCTTCCACTATCCCAGGCTGCTCAGAGCTCCATCTAACCTGGCCTTGAACACTTCCAGGGACGGAGTATCCACAGCTTCTCTGGGCTGTGACTGGGTGAGTTCCAGTGACTCACCATCCTCTGATTAAAAAATTTGTTCCTGATACGAAATCGAATCTCTCCTCATTTAAAACTGTTCCCCTTTGCTATCACTATCTGCCAGTGCAAAAAGTCTCCCTCCCTCTTTTTTGCAAAGCCCCCTGTAAGTACTGGGGGGCTGAAATGGGGTCCCCTCTGAGACCTCACTCATGAAATGTTGCTCAAGGCTGCTGAGGGGCACCCTCTGCTGTGGTGGTGGCATGGACAGACATGGTGGTTTGATTCTGGTGTGTTTTTTACACACAATTGCTCTGAAAATATGAAACTAAAGCAATCAGAAGAGATGGAACCAACCACATTGTAACGCTGTATATGAATATGTTTTCATAGACACTGCCTGGTGCAGTATTTTCTCATCTAATGTTTCCCCAGCATTCCCTGTTCGTTCTTTAGGTTCTTTTTTGTCTTTAATAGCTCGGCTATTATCTTTTCAGATGTGGCCCATTAATTCCTCTGTATGAATTCATGCACAGTCAGCTCTCCCGTGCTAATGACCAGAGGGGCATAATGGGTAATGCCCATGGAGAAGGATATGTATTGTTTTAGCTGCTTCTTGATTTATTGTAATCTCTCTATACATATCTGCCTTTTCATTTTTTACAGAATCTCAGCAAAGAAAACATTTCAGAAGCCAACCAAAATAATGGACCATTTCTGGCCTGTGTGAAAACATGGGTATTCTGGGAAGTGGGAGAGGAGAGGGCAGGAACAGAAAAAAAGATAATAAAAGAATACTTATCTAATGCATTTATAACACCAGAACAAGGAATGCCCCAAGAGATCATCAGCAAACACATTAAAAACTGGGAAAAATAACGTAATTTTGTGTATATCAGGTTTTAATGGCAGAACTTACCAAGACAAGGCATTAGGGGTTGTGAAAGAGCATGAATGGACAAAACCAAACAAAACAAGGATGTACCTTTATCTATCACTGCTAAAAACACAATTCCAGGCCAAAAAACCCCTAAAATACTGCTTATCAGAAACTGCCATAACTAAATCTTTTCCTTATCCTTTTACCCCCTATCAAACATCAGCTAACACTCACTATCAGACCAGGTAGATCCTGGGTCTATCCAGTTATCCTCTTGTACTGTTGCTTCCTTAGCAGGTCAAACAAACAATCTGCAGAGTAATGACCCTAAAATAAACTGGTCCATGAGCAAGCAAGACAAAGACAAGATAAATCTAAAATATTTAAGAAATCATTAAATTAAGAAATTAAATTAATGGGACACTATTATAATAATTAGGAAATCATTAAATTTTTTCCTTGCATTTCATATGCATTAAGGGTGGGGTTTCTGTTGCTCTGGTTCAAATTCTTTTCCTTAAGCAACATGGAAATACTATTTTTCATTTTCATACATCCATTGCTGAAGTGTTACTATCCATTATTCAGGTTCTACACGTGGACTGTGCTGCAGGCCACCTGCAAAGGAAAAATACTCTGTTTTGTTTATAGCTTGCAAAATATTTTAACATCCTCGAGGTAAATTAATGAATACAGAGAATGTCATCATATATCGAGGTTTCACGGTTTTGAGTTTCTGACTCAACCATCATATTTATAAATAAATGTCACAAATGACCATTTAAGAAAAGAAGGTAAAAGTTGAAAATTAATAATAGCTTCCTTGTCAGACAACACATAGACTGCCATAGACTACAGACAAGAAAGAGAATGTCTCTTTTCTTTTTTTCCACATCAAAAAATTGTTTAGTGTTCCCAATGTTGGCAAAGCTTTGTCTAGTGAAAGCCATGAAATTATTAGACCACTGGAGGAGACTGCTGACAAAAAAGGTCCAGCTGCCTTTGTGAGTGACATATCAGGTTATTTTCTCTTTGAAAAATACAGATTCAGATCTTACATATTTTCCTTTTATAGTTTCAGCCATCATAGTAATTTTCAGTTCTAACAGGCAACATAACTGCAACGGTTCAGTGTAACTGTTAAGAAGCATATTTGCAGAGGGTTTTAGTGGCAACTTCACTGACTTCAAAACTCTTCTCAGCATACAATTTTTTCAGGTTGTCATGAAGTTAAGAGGATTCTCTGTTCATAATTTCCACATCCCTGAACCACTCCTTTATATGTAGCTGTCAAAACATATGTCAGGACCCAAGCTTTTTGTATGATGCAGTTTTTTGTGGACAAGCTTTTAGCCAAATTAGTCCACTGAAGGTAAAAATATATTTGGCTAAAATCTGTCTTCAGTAATATTGGATATATGTAAAGTAAATGACGGAGTTTTTGCTTATTTGGGTTTCTTTGGTTGTTTTTTTTTGGGGGGAGAGAGGTTGTTTTTTGTGTGTATGTGGGATTTTATGTTTGTGTTACTAATTAAGTCTGCAAACCAGTCTAATATTTCAGCTGATTAAAGAAGAGAGTGGTAAGAAAAACAAAGCAAACTCTTTTCTTCGGGGGATATTGCTTACAGCAGGGAAGCAAAGGAATCCTATTTACAATTCAGACCAGCACAACATGAGATAAAGCATGCCCTTCCCAAAGTTATGATGTCTTCTTTATTTCACCAGTTTATCCAATAAAAGAAAGAAGGTGTTGGAAAAGCATCTTCTATATCCTGTCATCTACTCAGACGAGCACTCACTTCAGAGAAAGGAGACCCAAATTTCCTCTTCCAGACTTCAACCACTGGTAAATCACTGATTGTAATCATCTCCTTTACATCCAGATCAGTGGTGCACTTCTACACATGTATCTGGAGTGTGGAGCTGAATTATCTCTCTCCAAAGTCAGGTCAGATGAAATCCAATGTTATTGGCTCACCTGAGTAAATGACCCCTTTTGATTGACTATGTACATCTGGGTTTCACTTCAGTCACAACAAGCGTAATGTATGAAGTCTTAGGATGTGACTCAGTTGCTCAATGTACTTCATTGAACCACAGAAATAAAAAATGGTTTGGGTTGGAAGGGACCTCATGGGTCATCTCATTCCAGCCCCCCTGTCATGGGCAGGGACACCTTCCTCCAGACCAGGTCGTTCAGAGCCCCATCCAGCCTGGCCTTGAACACTTCTAAGGATGAGGCATTGTCGTGGTTGAACCCCAACCAGCAGCCAAGCCCCAGGCAGCCACTCACCCACTCTGCCACCAGTGGGACTGGGGAGAGAATCAGTAGGGTAAAAGCTGGAAAACTCATGGGTTGAGATAAAGACAGTTTAATAGGGAAATTAAAAGCTGTGCATACAAGCAAAGTAAAATAAGGAATGAATTCCCTGCTTCCCATGGGCAGGGAGGTGTTCAGCCATCTCCAGGAGAGCAGGGCCCCATCACAGGTAATGGTGACTTGGGAAGAGAAACACCATCACTCCAAATGTCCCCCGTTCCTCCTCCTTCCTCCCATTTTATATATTGAGTTTGTGTCACCTGTTCTGGCTGTGTCTCCTCCCAAGCTCCCCTGCATCCCCAATTTCCTCCCCAGCCTGGCTATACAAAAAGCAGAAAAGGCTTTGGCTCTGTGCAAGCCCTGCTCAGCAATAAAAGCTTCTCTGTATTATCAACCCTGTGTTCAGCACAAATCCAAAACACAGCCCCATATCAGCCACCATGAACAAAATTAACTACCCCAGCCAAACTCATCACATTACCCTCCTTGTTCCATACAATTTACATTATGTCAGGTCCCACACTATTGCATATAAACTCATTAACCACCACCCTCTTCTCACAGGCACACAGGCACCCACAACTCCTCTGGGCAGCTTGTTCCAGTCATCACCACCCTCACAATAAAGAATTTATTCCTAATATTTAAGTTAAATATACCATTTCTCAGTTTAAAGCCTTGACTCCTCGTTCTTTCACTACACAGCCTTGTCAAAAGTCCTTCTCCAACTTTTTTTTGTATTTGTTAATGTTGGGCTTTTAGTGTTATTTTAACTAAACTGTTAATGCCCTAAACTATAGAATAATATAATAGAATTGTTTAGATTGGAAAAGACCTCTAAGAAAACCAAGTCTGACCTTTCAACCAGCACTGGCAGGTCCACCACTAAACCGTGTCCCCAGGTGCCACATCCTCCTGCATTTTAAATACCTCTAGGAATGGTGACACCACCCTGGGCAGTCTGTTCCAGTGCCTGACCATCCTTTCAGTGAAGAAATTTTTCCTAATATACAACCTAAACCCGTCTAATTCAACTTAAGGCCATTTCTTCCTGTCCTGTCATTTGTTACCTGGAAGAAGTTGTTACCAACCTCCGCCTGGATATGACCTCTACTCAGATAGTTGTAGGAAGCAATGAAGTTCCTCCTGAGCCTCCTCTTCTCAAACAACCCCAGCTCCCTCAGCTCCTGCTTAAATTACACTAAATCTTATATTTTCTCCACTTTTTTTGTTCCAGGTCTTTACGATTTTTACACTGAACTTTGAGCAGACTCCACTCCCAGGGCGGGTAGTGGAATTTTATGTTAAAACTTTACCTCTATAATCATCTGCAAGTCACAGGGTCATTCTTAGTGGGTCTTTTTCTCTTCAATGTCTCCATTTTATTTCAAAGAGGTGAAGGGGTTAAGTATACCTTCATGCAATTAATAATCAAACCTATTCTTTTTTCTATAACAAATTGTCCACATCATAGAAATGGGAGAACAGAAAATTATTTATCAAAAAGGTAATAAAGTCCAGGAAGAACACACTGAGCCGTTCTAGTGACAAAGCAAACAATGCTGCTTAAATCATTTTCATTTATGAAGAAATCAGCTTTGGGAACATTTGACAAAATAATGTATCTTCATGCAATTTCAGGTTTGTTAAGTGGGTCTCTTAATTGCAGGTTGAGAGGAGCACAAGCTGTCTGTACCGATGTCTAACTAGAGTCAGACATAATTAGCATTCCAAATCACTGCTTGAGGAGACTATCATGTATTTACAGGAATTGTTTATTTGTACTTTTCTGTCACATACTTTATGTGCTGCTGTGATGTGATGACTTTCAGCTGTATTGCTTTCACTGACACAGTGGCTATATCAGCATAGGGAAATACAAATTATTTTAAATCCACTTTTATTCAAATCAAAAGAAAAAAACTGAAAAAAACCCCACTAGTAAGGGAGACAGGAAATTCTCTAATTTTAGTTATTAGAAGCCTCAACTTCATGGAAAATATACTTTAGTAAATGACAAATTAGGATGCTGAATGTGGAGTTATTTGCTTTGTAATGGGATCCTTCTGGCCATTGTAAGGATTTAAAAATCACCAGTACTTGAAAGAACCTCCACAGAGCTTTATGTACTCACGTTTAGTGCCTAAAAAGTTAATCTGCTTCCTAAAATCCTTTCTCTAAATAGGTAGACAGAGATTATTAGGATGTCTAGTTTGACTTGAATCTGTTATTCTCTGTTATTTTTTTAATATCTCAGGAAGGACAGAGCTCACCTGAGAATGTTACTCAGATTTCAGATATTGAGTTCTTTTAAAAATTGCATGCAGAAGATCTTTGGAGACATCCGATTTCAATTTTGAAACTGGAGAAGTGACAAAATAAAGAGAAATAAAACAGCACAGCTTGCTCCTTGAAGCTGGCTTGCAAGTCTGTGACATGGTTTATGCCTTGGCTATTAATACTCCAAGGAAGCCTGCTCTTTAAAAAAGGAGCTATGAAAGGAATAAGGCATTTGGACAATGCAGTGCTCATTACAAGTGTGTGGAAAAACTGGGAGGTGAAGTCTTGAGGACCACAAGAAGCACTCATAGAATCAGAATCACAGAATATCTCAAATTGGGAGGGACTCAAAAGGACCAAAAAATCTGACTTCCTGCTCCTGCAGGACTGCCTAAAACCAAACTATATGACTGAGACTGTGGTTCAGAAAGTGTTTCTTTCCCTCTATGATACAGTTTGGTTCATCATCCCATATTCAGTTTAACTGGTTTGCAGAAAGTGTCTGTACCCAAACTAACAAATCCTGTGGCTTGGTTCTGGCCCCTCTGGGTAATCTGGGAGGGCTGAGTACATCTTCATTTATAATATTCAGATTCATCCTCAAGAAGATTGTAGGATTGTTGAGAAAAAATGGGAATAGACTGAGAAGTATAGTGTATACGCACACCTTTCTGCCTTCAGTAATCCCAACTACAGACTGTATAGAGGAGAAAAAATTAAAAAGAGAATGAAACTAATAAAATTATTTAGGGAAAAAGGCAGGAAAGTTTAAATACATGCAGAGAAGAAGAACTAATGAAGCATATGAAGTTAAAGGAACTGGGTTAGAGAAAGTCTAATATGAGCAAGCTAAGGAGAGAAGCAAATGTGATTACCCAAAAGAAGAAAAGTGGAAAATACATGCTGTGAGTCAAGGAGGCATAAAGAAGGGTTAGATAAAGACCCACATGCAGAGACAACCACACACATCACCCTGAGGGAGCACGTTATCTGTAGACAGAGAGTAAAACACCTCAAAGGTATGGGAAGAAAACTTGCCTGCCTTTCCCTATCACAGGAAACTTAAAAAAGAAGACCTGAAGAATGCTAATAAGATGATGGTGACTGAAAGTCGAAAGTATAACCAGGCTTAGAAAACATGTTGATACCATTTGACTTATTTTTACCCAATTCCAGAGCTGGTTGTGGTGAGTATAGCTTTATATTTCTAATATACATTATACTGCTGGGAAATAAAGCAGCCATTGCTTAGATGCATAGCTGCAGATGGCACAAGTTTCAGTGCCATCCTTTAAATTACTCTAAAAACACGGAGAACTAGCTGTGTTACAAATAAATGCTGGCATAGAGGGTCTCACAAGGCTCTGGGGATCAGTAGCAGCTATTTAACCTCTGGGTAACACAGTTCAATACCAGTTCAAGGGAGTAATAGCAAAGAAAAAAGCTCTGTGGCCTGCATGACTTAAATTGGTGGTTTCAGCCCACATCCCTGTAGAAGTGTTGCCATGGTCAGGAAACATCAACGTTACAGCTGAACTGTCACAGGAACACGTTACCCATATGCTTTGGAAATAAAAACCTTAGAGATTTGTGACAGGGGTTGTGGCAGTGGTGGCAGAGATCTCAGGGCCAGATTCTGACACATCTGTATTTTGAATTCCAGACACTGGAAAAGTATCAACTGCTCATGTAACTGAGGTCAAAAAACACATGCAAAAGAGTTATTTGTTCCCCCCTGAGGTGAGATATCTTCACAGTACAGTTTATTACTATTTTAATGAAACCAGACTCAATCGCTATTAAGTGGAAGAGAAAGATGCATTATGCTAATATTATAATTAAAGGACTTACTGCCTTTTTTTTTTTCTCTATGGATTTTTATGATTTGCACAGTCTGACTGCAAGGTTCTTAAATCTGATGAAATGGTTGTATGGATAGCAACTCAATATATTGAAGACATATGTGGTACCATAGGCACTCCACTTCAGCTCCTGACATCTGTACTCCAGAGTTTTTAATTTAAATAGGACTCAATATGCCAGAGAAAACTTAAGGCAGTGTTGGCTGGTGAAGGATGTTGTTGATTCACAATGAACAGAGGAATTGTGACTCTCTTTGCAGATTTTGTATATTGTATATTGTATATTGTATACCTTTACCATGATTTGGCTTTCAAGGTTCCAATTACAAAATAAATTTTTTAAAAAAGAAGAAAAAAAAAAGACATAAAAAGACAAGGATAATTCTGTCACCAAATTCTACTTGTATGACTGCTTGAGAGAAGAGGCAAATCTGTGATTGCACTGTGCATATATTTACATTACATATCCTCTGCTAACATTCCTCATCTGAATGATTTAGTGGATTTAGTGTAATCACTCTATGTAACAAGAAAAAAGGAATTTGATAATGTTTTATTTGCACTGTAGAGCTGGCCTTAGACAAAATAATAATGAAAAAAGATATCTTGGCTGTGCTCTTGAATTACTGAAGAGATAAAATTTTATAGAATAAAAGGAGGACATGTGGAAGAAATTTATCTCACACCCATTGAATTTGGGAACAAAGGAGAAAATCCTGTTGGAAGTAACATATCAGCAAAAGTATCAGTCAGCAAACAAAAAGGAACTTTCTTTAATAAGTGCAGACTTCTGTAATAATCATGGACAGGAAGGAGTTATGACTGAAGAAAGAATACTAACACACCCTGAGTGGACTACTGAGCGAGCAGATTCCTGTGTCTTGCTGCCCCAGATCCTCTTTGGAAAACCTTATACTCTTATTTCTTCTTTCATAGGAGATGCCAAGCACCTTTATTTGTTGTTATCTTTTTCCATAACTGCTTCTCAAAGTGCAGTTGAATACAACTTCAGCCATGAGTAGCTGGTTAGCCACTCTGCACTCTCCTTAAATCAAGGCTCTCATTGCTACTTGTCAGTTTCCTGACCACTTCTTCCTAGGAGATTATGAGAAGGTGGCATAAAATCTGGCTTTTTCTATTCCTTGTAGGTCTGTGTAGTCAGCAGGGTTTCGTAGTCATTCTCTGAACAATGAACAATTTTTGTATCTGTTTGGTGCATATGGAAGTACTCTTGAAATGCTCTAACTTTTTTTTAAAGTGGGCAGAGGTAATGAACCAAGCCAAGACAATCACCAAACTGCGTACTTTAAGTAAGAAATATTTTCTTTCAATATTGTTCTTAACACGGTGCACTTTAATTTTTGAGCATTCATTTCTATTTCTTAGAAATTAATTTTTTAGAAATTAATTTAGAATCTGTTGATATTTTTCAACATCTTTCACAGCTTTACAACAAAGCAGATTGATCCATGCAGCTTTTCACTGTTCTATGTCAGTGCTCTATGCATGGGGCACCTGGTAATTAGTGCAGGCAATAATTGCTAAATGACAATACTGTCTTTTTTGGAATTTCACATAGGTTTATCAATGTTTTCACTACAAGATTTAATATAAGCAAATACATTATCCAGAATGTCTAGCACTACACCTCACATGAAAGAAAAATAATTGCTGCTCAGCAGTTCCCAAATGCTGCATGGTAATAGCAAAAAAGTGACTTAACTCCAATTTTTCATTGCTCTGATATACCCTTTCATTTAGACAAGCTAAAATTTTCAGAGCCATAATATGTAAACAGACATTTCAGTGACAGTTTGAGCAGCAAAGAATGGACTTAGTCCCACAAGCCCATTTATGCACTGACATAAGACACACTTACCCTGTTCAGATTTTTAAGAGATTCTTTCTATTAAAAAAACCAAAAAAAAACCAACAAAAAAACCCCACCCCCCTGCAAACAACTAAACAAGCAATCAATTAAAAACAAACAAAACAAAACAAAACTGTTTCAGGTTTAATTTCTCTTCTGAAGCAGAGTTAAAAAAAGAGGGAAAAGAGGAGCACAGGGATATGTAAAGCAACATGGGCAGTCTTTATTCGCATTAGGAAAGAAAAGAATAAAAGAAGGAGAAAAACAAAAAATTAGAAAACAAGAAAAGAGTTTGGGAAATGTTGGAACTTGCATGAAAAGCATGTGGAAGAAGAAGTGCAAGGATTTTTGCAGCTGTTTTTTCTCCTTTGTCTGAGCCAATGTTGTTTGCATACGACCTGCAAACCTCTGTAAAGAGGAAAGAATATAAATGGCATAAAACATACTACAGCAAGAAAAATTAAATGAGGAGAGAAAACCCCCACATCACTATATTTCTGAAGACTCTCATTTGTAAGCCAGAAAGCTTTCTTAAGTGCTACTTTATGCTAGAATTTGTGCAGTGAACCTATGTGAAAATGGGAGAGCTCAATATAAAAGCTTTCACCAAACTGACAAAAAACGCCACGATCATTTGCTTAAAAGCCAGCCTGGGTTTCTGAGTGGCAAATGCCATATGCTGCAGACATTTCTCTGCAGTTCAAGACACACACATAGACCATGGCTGCAAAGACAGTCATGGCATGAATGCCAGCACTCCCCTGTGACAAAATATACAGAGGGGAACACGGCTGTGCAGCATCAGAATGACTGATGTAGCAAGTAAGCTTAGGAAGGAGGAAAAATAAATATGACAGCGGCAGCAAGATTATTATGATTAAATGAACAACTTCTTGGTTTGCCCTTTGCATTGATGGATGGATAAAAGTGCTTCTGCTTTCCTCTGCAATATTGGAGTGCTTTTGTCACAGCGCTTCTTACACGTCCTCCAACAGTTTAGACCTCCTTTCTTGCAGATAATTGTTCTCTAATTCAACAGGAATCAGTACATTCTGGTACAGTAACAGCATTACAACCTTAGGTTCTGAACTTTTTGGGCACTTTTCTTACAAGTGCTGACTCTGGGTGTCTGCGAATGCAGCACAATGAAAGTCTGATTCTATTCTAAGGTCAAGGAGAAAATGGAGGCACTTCAGTGCCTCTCCACTTGAGGTGACAATGCAAGCAGCAGATCTGGATGTTTTGTGCAGCAGTTCACTGTCTGATTGCTCATGCTTTAGTACTTATTTGGATCAGATTTACTCTCAAAAAGATTCAAGTTCACCAGTGAGATTTACTGCCTGGAGGGGTGCAAACACCCTTATGAATTCTGTTTTGTTCCTTGACTCCCTGTTCATATGTCAGTGACTACAAATCCAGATACACGCACACACACACGCACACACATATGCACACATACACACACACAAAGCATAGTGGCAGAAAGGTGTTTATTTTGGTAATATATTCCTTCTATTTGCCATTTGAAAACTTTTTGAACTAAAGAGTATAATGAATTTGTCTGAACAGAAACATTTAATGTTGTTTGAGATGTCTGTGTCATCCTGTATGTCATTCAACTGCTGATCTTGCATCATATAGGTTTTGTGTTGGTCGTGTGTTATGTCTTTCAGCACGCACAGAACTGTGGGATAATCTAGGACATCTAGTGTGGAATATCATGGATTATGCATAAGGAGCTGACTAATGACCAATTTCCAGCCGAGCTGAATCACAGAGTCATAGAGTTGGTAAGGCTGGAAAAGACCATTGAGAGCGTCAAGTCCAACAATCAACCCAGCACCACCACCATGCTCATCACTAAACTGTGTCCTCAAGCGCTATATACACACATTTTTAGCCCATCCAGGGATGGTCACTCCACCACTTCCCTAGGCAGCTAGACCCAATGCTTTACACCCCTTTCCGTAAAGAAATTTTTCCTAATATCCAATCTGAACTTCCCCTGGTGCGATTCTCCTCTTGTTCTGTCACTTGCTTACAGTCCTGTCTGCTTTGAAGAGAATAGGGGAATCTGTGCAATATAATATATATCACTCACTGTGTTCCAGGTTCATGTTGAGAAAAGTTTGGAGATTTTTTAATTTAAAGGTGTTATGAGGAATTTCACATTTCATGCTAGACACCAAGAAACCCAGGAGTCATTTTCATCAACTTTTCAACTGGACACACAGCAGTGAGACTTGAAACAAAGACAATTTTAATGCAAACAGTGTGTAGGCATTATGTTTTATTATTCTGAAATTGGAAAAAAATAACAAGAGTTTTTTTCTGGATGAAAATAGAGCCAGTGGTTTGATGGCGATGAAGAGATATTGAACTAGTTCCTGGCTGCTCTTTGAAATTTGTAGTACTTGGGAAGTCTTAAAAAAATTTGACAGTGACAAATAGACATTTCTAAAATGTCAAGTAATTCTAACCATGAATTTTCATCTATTTATAGACTTTCTCTGATATCCCAAATGTTACAGAGCTTCCTGTAGACAGTATTTATCTTTCTATTAGGAATTTTCGGAATCTCAAAAGCTTTGACATATTCATGGAGATAATGTTCCTGTGACACATTTCACAAATAAAGGATACAAAACTAATGCTTGGTAAATTTTCTGAGTGCATTTTTCATACATTAAGCCACTTTGTAGAGAAATTGCTGCTTAAAAAAGAAAGTTGCCACTTCTCTGAAAAATTCTGAAATACCATATTATCACACAAGGATTAATTGATAACACTACTGAAATAAATATATTCCCTCTAATGCTAGTTGGATGGCCACAAAATAAATGTAATGTGCTACTGCAGTGTAAACTCAAAGTCTGCAAGTAAAAATCTTTTATTTCTTCTCAATTCCCTCTAATTTTAGCAAGGGTGAAAATTTCTGGCTTGTCAATTTTAGAAGTTAAAAAACCTCTTTATTTACAGGATGGGGTTTTTGAACTGGAGTAAATAAAAACCTTTTCTTTTATACTCCAACATACTTTAAAACTTTCATATCTCAACATTTATGTTCCTTCTAAATTTGTGCAGAAAACGGAAAGCTCCAAATTTTTTGTGCTTCTTTGGTCAACAAAAGCAGTTCTTAAGTTACTGTGCTCTGTCCTTTATTACCTTGTTTCAGCCTGCCACTGAGCTTTTTTACACTAAAACTGCACAAACCTTCCTTTTGCTACTTCTGCTCAACATTACAAAAGACAGAGAGGGAAAAGAAGACTTAAAAAATGACATTAGCTTTAAATGACCTGAAAGCCCATAAAACTTTACTTGGACCAAACCTGAATGAAACTGCTTATCCTTTTGAAACATGGTACAAAGACAGCATTTTGTCCTCACTGGATTGTTCTTTGCCAGCATTTTAATGACTTTCTACATTAAAATTTCTAAATGGATAAATGCAGCAATTTGTTTACAGGTTTCAGATGGGAGAAAAATGTGAAAAAAAAAAAAAAAGAAAAGAAAGAACAACTCTTAGAATATTGTCCTTCATCCTCACTGAGTTGGAAAATTTCTAAAAATCACCTTTGTGATTTTAAAAATAAATGGGTTACATAGTTTGGGGACAAGCAAACTTACAGATTTCTGGAAAATGAAATGTAAGAATCTTGAATTGTCACCATAGCTGGGTTCTGCAAGATTCTTCATAGTCTCTTCTTCTGGAAGTTATTAAACAATGATTTGTAATGTGTAATTTTGTCTACGAAAGGTTCTGAGTGTTTCCCCATTTCACTCCTGTTGAAAACTCCTTTAAAAACTCAGGTTTCTTCTACCAAGACCAAATTATCTACACTCAGTGGTGCTGGGAATGTTCTCAGTCCTTCCACCTATAGGCCATAGAGACACAGAGATCAGCAGCGCCAGCACACTTCACTCTGCACAGAGTTGCATCTTCCCTTTTGCTCAGGTGGACACAGCAAGCCTTGAATATGCAGGGTAAATCATGAGTGCATTCCCATGAATAGCTACTGAAAAATTATTTTCTTCATCTTTAGTGGAGTGGTCAACTCAATTTCTGAAACTCAGTGGGTTATCTGAAATTGGGAGTTGTAATCTGCACACTTATTTGGATATATCAAAACAAGCTTAGTTTTACAAGTGGATCCTGTTTAAATGTCCTACTAGTCTTTTTCAGGGCTATTACTTCTCCTCCAGCATAAACACTGAGTCTGACAGAATATCAAATTTGTCTGCGTGTTAATTTATTGATACTGGTTTGATTCACCTTACTTTGGGAATTATCTGTGTATTAATGCATTCTGTTCACCCAAATTCATTCCTGATATAGCTACATTTATGTCACAGGCCATTAATTTTCACATTCTAGCCCTAGGCTCATTCATCTAGACTGTCAGGGCTATCCTGCAAAGAGATTTTTTTGCAGAATTGCCTTATGAAAGAGCAACTTCCCTTAGCATCTTAACGTAGTTTATCTTTTCAGTGTTTTGTCTGTCATGGCTTTATTCAAACAGGGAAAAGTCATGGCTGTGCTTAACTTTGATTCCTGTTTCTCTACCTAAAAAATACCATATTAGGAACTTTGATTACTAATACCTAATCTATTTGAATTCAAAATGTATAATTCACATAATTGATTGATGAATCTTACAACTGCAAAGTCTTTGCTAAGTGTATTTGGGTTAATATTACTTGTTCATGTGGTAGCTTGAATCCTGAAATTGTGAAAATTCAGTGCTTTTTAAAAAGGAATCTTATACTAAAGTTGAGCATAAATAACTACTCACTCAGTACAAATAAGTCCTGCTTGTGGTAAACTGAGATTGTGTCAACATTTTCCCCAGAACAAAGCTGAGAGTGCTTCCTTCTGCACTGAGCCACCTGTGACAATGAAGAATAGATACAAAAAAAGTGCGAACACTAGTAAAACAATAAGAGTGAAGAGGGGTAAGTAAAGAAAAATAAAAATTCCTTGCTGTGAGGTAGGACTCAGAGACTGTTCAAATTTCTGTCATGTGTCATATCAGCAAAGATTTGCAGGCCTTTGGGGCTTTCTTAAATTTAACTGCAGCATGTTAAATATTAAAATCAGAAATGAGGAGAAATAATAGACATAACAAAATACATAAATAACAACAAAAAATTACAATAAAAATAACACACACACACACCAAAAAAAAAAAAAAAAAAAAAAAGGAGAAAAAAAAAGATAGAAAACAATCTTTTGCCTGTCTAAGGTGATATTACATTGCCATTCAGTGAACATTGTCCTACCAAGAGGAATGAAAAGCTTAAAAATGCCCCCGAAATGACATACTTCCTATTGGAAATTTGGAGAAATGCTGGTGTGAAATCTGAGAATGGTATTCAGATGATTCCAGCAAATGAAAAGGGCACATTTGGAATGCCATCAGATCAGGAGTCACTCTGCCAGCAGCTGCTTGATTGCCTCATTGCATTGCAGAAATGCTGCTGCTCGAGGCTCTGTTAACGCCGTATTCATTCGATGTTCATCTCCCATTGGCACGTGCAATTTCAAACTCTGTTTTCATTACCCCTGGTGCTTTCCTGGAAGGACCATTTCAAAATGAAAATGGAACAGGAAGCAAAGTTTTCTCTAAAGCACAGTGGCCATTAAAATAACCAAAATCATGGTATGTTAGAGGAGAAACTAAATAGAACCAACAAAGGCCATGCACATTTTAAAATACATTTGGAGCTGAGATGACTCCATACAAATTCCAAAGACAAACAAAAAGTTGTGGAAAGAGGCTGACAATAGGAGAGAAATGCTAAGTTTTATATCAGTTTAGTAAGGAAACAAATACAGGAGTCTTGACCTTAATGATGCATTTGGACACTTTTCAGCATTCATGGAAAAGGTTACTAAAATTGCAATTTTCCTTCCTTGGATGATTTGTTTTTTCGATTAAAGTAGTGCCTAAATGCCAGAAGTGAGATCAAGATTTTGCAGTGTTGAATGTCATAAAATAAAAGAAATGTTATAAAGCCAACCCTCCTCATAAAGACCACTGAAGAAACAGTGAAAATGTTATGGAACACTTTTCAGAAATGAGCAGTTTTCTTGAACCAGAAACTTCAGAAAAATTTCTAATATAGATCAGTGAAAAGGTAGGAATTCCACTAGAGCTTTTGTTTTCTTTCAATAATGTTTCTTCAAGCTTTATCTGACAAACCCCTGACAGCTATTTCGAAGCAGGTTTATAAACCATGAAAGTTTCATGAAAAATTATTTAGGAGTGCTTTTTAGTTATATTAGCTTGCAAGTCTTTAAAACAGAGCTCAAATATCGTGGTAATTTAGAGGGTAAATACAAGGAACAGAGCAAATACCACAGAAAACAGTAACTATACTTTGCCATAATAAAAACTCAAAGAGAATCTCAGCAAACTCAACAACAAGAAAGCTGAAAAAGTGATTAAAAAATTTATATAGAATGGACTTATTTTATGAAACTCATTATCACAAATTATTACCACTTGCTGGACTTATGCTTTGCACTGATGTATGAAAGTTCAGTGTAAACACAATTATGAATTAAACTGGATTTTTATATTGTTAATGTTAGATATCTTCTATTTCCTTTGATAGTGGTAAGGGTTGAGCAGATTGAAACAGAAAGTGGTACAGCTGTCAGCATGGGTTGGAGTCTTTTTTGGCTTATCTTTCCCAGAAACCAGATCTGTACAATTTCTCTTCATTCCAAGGAACATGTCTGCACAAATTTCAAAACATAACCCTATTTCCTTCTGTTCAGGGTACATAAAAGGGTACAGGTCAGAAAGCAGACATTTTACTGTAATGTTGACATCCTTCTGGTACCCAGGTTTAAATAACATATTTATCTCCCTTACCTGAGAAAATCAGAGCAGTCACACAGAGGTTACAACATTCAGTGATTAGCTGGCCCTCATTGACTGCACCTGAATCTAGCACCTGTGTTTAGCTACTCCAGTTTGACCTCTAGGATTTTTTGTTGAATTCTCAGTTGCTGTTCAGTAATCTCACAACAGCAATATCAAAGGAGTCAGCTTTGGAAAGAAAGCAGACTTAGTTGCTATATTCTGTTCTCCAGTGCCCTGGGGACCAGAGCATCACGTAAATGGCATGTTAAGCTACATCTTAAAGGTGACCCAGAATGCAATCTGGGAGTAAAAAAAAAAGCATCCTCGTAAAATAGAAGAGAAAGCTCTTACTGCAGGTCAGGTTAAATAAGAGGAACTCCAAGGAATTGCTTCTGGTCTGTCTTTTTAGGCAGTATCTCAGGAAGTGACACTTTAAGGTCTGAAATTTGCATGAAATGTAGGCATGGGCTGGACTCCACTTTATTTCCATTGGCTATTTTTTTTTGGCTTGCTGACTAGGAGCAGCTGCTGGGTTTAATTTAAATTTCCTACTTTATTTTTGGCAAGGACTCTTACATCTCTGAATGGACTTTCTTTTTCAAGGTTTTGATGTATTTATTATAAATAGAGAACAATAATAGATAATAATTGTCAGCTGAAAAGATACAGCGGGGCCAATTGGCTTCCTGTGACTCAGTGACCTTTTGGTATTAGAAACCACCCACTGCCGTGAGTTATGTTAAGACTTTGCAGCTGGGTTGCAACAATAGCAGAAATATTTGCTGTACCTCCATCTTGCCATCTCAGAACTACCAACAAGCCTCTTCATGCAGTGGGAGGGAACTTATTCAATGCATTTCAAAAGACCTCCCTGCTTGGATAAGGTTGGCTCTGGTGGAAAACATTGTTGGAGGATTCCCTTGAGAAGGGCACTGGCTTTATTAAGACACATCAGTGGTTTTGCTGCTTAGTGAATCAAGTTGTGCCTATAATTGACACCAATTTTTTTCTTTACTTTTTTTGTTAACACTATTCTTTCACAATTCTGGGTCTCAAACTATGCTTACAATCAAGAGTAAATAAAATAATTCTTAATACATCACCAGCAGAAGGTCCTGGCAGTGTATTTCTTTAAATGAGTCTGGAATAGGAAAGGAAAACAAACTCAGACCAAAAATCTTTAGCATAGCTGAATATCGAAAGTTTCTAGCTGTGAACAAAAATGTCTTGATAAGTGACTCAAGAATGCTGAGTTATAATTAATGCTTCAAAAACCTGAAGTGGAAACAAGGTCTGTGCCATCCATGTTTTGCACAGAGCATAAGGTGTTTTCTCGAGAAAAATGTGTCACATGTGTATAGAGATCCCGTGGTTTAAAGTTTCCTTTACCAGAGTAATGCCATGGAAGAGATGGAAGTGTCTGTTTTTCTAAGAGTACAGCTTGTCTTTTCTCTCCAGTGCCTGCAGTTTTTATGCCACAACATGGGGAAGCTTCTGTTCATGATGTCAGGACTTAAATATTACAAATGTGTTCAATCACAATTAAAGCGAGTTCCATCTTAGCACAAATCATTTAGAATTTGGAAATAAAAAAGGTCACATTTTTGGCCTATTGTTTTAATAGGAATTTCTGGTTCCTAAAGCCTACTGTCAATGCACACACTTGTGCCCCACATCATGTGTCCCACTTAACACATTTAATACACTTAATCCTAATTAATTCCACTTAAGTGTCTTTTTTCTCACATGCTGGTATTGCACAGCAATTGGGTGCTGTTTTACTTGATGCTGCTTGGCATTTTTGTGTGAAACACACCACATGGGAGGAATTCCTGAAGTCTCTGTTTGAAGAGGTTGGGATGATGGCTTCCAAGGTTAATAACCACTTACTGCAATGGTCACACTGCAAACAGACAGAAGCTGCAAGGTTGCCTGGGCCAGGATCAAGTGCGGATCAAGAACTCCCTCCCTGAAGTGCACGGTGTGTTGACAGACTGGATGGGTGGGATTCAACTTCAGATTGTAGGGCTGGGGTTTGGTTTAAGGTATGTAAAATCTCTTCAACTCACCCTGAAATATGACTTTGATCTGATTCTCAGCCCCTCTGCTGCTTTTCTTGGTATTTCACCCCCCTCTTTGTGTATCAAAGGGTGTTCAAAGGCTAATTAGAGGTAAGAAATTCTTATTTCTTTTAACCAGCTGAATTGCTACAATTTTAAGTGTTATGTAAACAGACCATAATGGGTTTGTCCTCAACCAGGTGTTAGCCTCCAGCAAGGAGGAAAAAAAAAGGCAAACTCAAACTGGTATTCCAGCACAGTCAAGCTCCTTGCTCTTCCAACCTGTGCTGCATCATTATCCTCCCATTAATTTCAAATTAATAGTTCTTACTTTGGATAATGGGAAAGAGATGTAACTAATTAAAAATAACCACACCAAATGCCAATTTCCCTCGAAACCTTTTTATTCTAAATACCTGGACACAATTCATGAGTGACAATGACTAAAGGGAGACTTCTTTAGCTTATTTCTGGATGGAGAGAAAATGACTGAGTTTCCCTGGAAGTTTACATAGTAATTTAAAACAAGTGGGCAGTAAGTAGATCCAAGTGCTTTGGCTCTTGGGTTAACCTAAAGAAACGGATGTGTTCCTACCTTTGAAAAATGCAGCTGTGTGTTCCTAGTGTTTCACCTGCTGTGGTAACACCACTTAAAGCACATGATCTCAAAGTATGCTAAAAATACCGAGCTTCAGAAATTTCTCCGAAGTGTTATTACTTGAGGAGAGGGAATAAAGTGCTTGATCTTAACTCCACTGTCTAACTTTACACCTTTTAAGGGTGCCAGACTCAATAGTAAGACGATTTCAGACAAAGCTGGGATGTCCCTGTTAGTATGCCATGTTTGACACCGAGGGATGGTGACCTGGGCTGTCCATATATTTGGGAGCCATCAGGAGCTATGAAGATATTCTGCTCTGGACATTGACCTTGTACAGCCACAAACCCATGAAGTCTCCACATTCATTTCTGGCTGAAATGAGTCAGGTAGACGTGTTATATCCTGTTTTATTCTTGCTTTTATCCAGGTGCCTGGATCTGAGCTTGCAATGCAGGTGATACTTGAGGCATAATTGGGCATGAAGAGTACATGGAATATGCCTGGGACTCCCTGGCTCGCCATGAAAGTCTGTTTTCTGCTATAGTGGCTGCTGAACATCCTTAATCTCCAAAAAGGGGCAACAAACTGTGCATTGGAAAGAGTCCTAAACTTGTTTTACTTCTGTCCCATCATGAGGTGTTTCTGACCATGCTGCCATGGGTGAAAACTATTCTAGGGACTGTTGATAGCAATCTAATTTTCATTCAGAACTATACCTTTCTATCATATTTGAATAGCACTAAATATTACTCTCAGAAATGAGTGGTGTGGGGGCTTAGAAGACAGAAAGTAAAAAAAAAAACCTAATGCGTGAGCCTTTCTTTCTTAAGAAATAAAGTGAATTAAATATTTCATAAACTGTATACTATTACATGTTATTTTTCCACTAACCAAATCTGCAGTTGCTCCACTGATCTCCTGAAAAACAAGTAGAGTAATATAAAATGTAAATTAAAGGGAACCTATTAAAGAAATTGAGCTCCATAAATGCTAATTGCAACAGAAAAGAAAATTAAAAGTTTAACAAGAGGGCAATAAAAGAAGGAATTTAAATATTCTAAGCGTATTCAGATATAACACTTAATTGGTGCTGAGCAAGTTTAAGTTAGGCAGCTAACAAGATAAACACTTCTGATGACAGAAAATTAATGTTGTGTCACAGCAAAAGACTACTTTATTTGATATTTTATACTTTATTCATGTTATATGACAATTTAATTAAACATTCAAGTAATCCAGTCAAATAATTTCCTAGTGAAATAAACCAAGAATGATCAACTCCCTTTTCCGTAAAGGATCGATGCAGTATGACACCTGATTTATGCTTTATGACTCTGCAGTCTTAAATTTTATGTCAAAATTAATGAGACAAAATAGATTTCTAAGGGCTGTTTTTTTCACCATCACACATGCATGGTAAGTCAATTGCTGGAAATAAGCTATAATAGAGAAACTGCCATGCTTCTTGTGATAGGATTACCTTGTAATTTAATAAAAGGATGTTGCTAAACCTCAGTGGAAGGGGGCAAAGAAAGGCTTTCTGTCCAGATCAGTTTGTTAGAAGTGCTTTTGGAACATTTTGAGTGATACTTTAACGTTTTGTAATCTGCTGCTTCTTACAGGAGCTAAAATGAAAACCTGCCAAGACATGTCATGTGATTCTGAACCAGTTTATTTGATCAGTATAAACATTCTTTCTACTGAATTCTATTAAAATGTTAATAATAATATTAATAATATTTCCTGGAAACTCTATTATGTGTTTGCTGTTTTAAAAGTTTCAATTAAGTTAATTGTTGTTTCTCTTGTAAATTGGTCACAATTTCAGGATTGGGTTCACTGGCATGGCTTGAGACAGACAGAACACATGTGAATGTATTTTATTCCTGTTTTTCTGACCTGTGGGTGTGCACATCTGTGAACCTGTGGTCTGACAGCATTTGGAAAAGGCTTGAGCTGCTGCTGAGACTGACCAGGATTCACAGGAAGAGCACTCCCACGAGTTGATGATATATTTTTGCCAAGGTAAAGCTGAACAAAGGTGAGCAAAGGCAGACACGGAGGTTGCCTTGCCCAAGCTCAGAACAGGTCCATGACAAAAGCGCTTCTCCTTTATGGATGTTTTTCGGTGGATGAATCCCTTAAGAAGGCCCTAAAAGCGTCTGCCTGAGGGAAGCAGATAATTTGCAAGTCTGAAGGGTTTTGCAAATATTGGGAAGGCTGTTCTACAACTAGACATGTCTGGTTTTATGTCTCCAATGTTTCTTCTTGATGGCCTACATTTGTATTTTGATTTTTTAATGTAGACCCTAAGCAAGTCTTTTAGTGACAGTAACATTTGAAATCTCAACTTTCTACTTCTAGCAAGACCATGCGTGGTCCTAAATTCTTTTATAAAATACTATAATTAATAATTTCCTTTTTTTTTAATGAGAAAATAAGTATTTTTCTTCCAATAAAATATACCCACTTTTAAATATGTCTAAAGAACATTAAAAATGCCTAAACAGCAATGTATTTCTCTGTCAAGGAGTAATAAAAACCCCCCATTGGCTTGCATGATTCAAGAACAGAGATTTTTATTAAAGAGCACAGATAGTTATCCAAGATTGGCAGCAACAAATAAATGAATTTACAGTGTAGAGTACACATATGTGTGTGCTAGCTTATCTGCAACACTTCAGCTTGTGTCACTTTAACACCCTCCCACAATTTTTAAATTATTTGCTTATTTTTTTTGTTTATTTCATATTAAAAGACCTCCAAAGGCTTACTAAATAGTCTATTTATGACAAACCTCTTTTTCCTTAATTAAACATAAAATATATTTACCCTCTGGATAGCTGACCTTGGTTGGCTACCAGAAGTCCACCAAGCTAATCTCTAATTCCCTGTCATCAACAGGACAGAGGTGGAAAATAAGATAGAAAAGCTCATAGGTTGAGAAAAAGACAGGGAATACTCTAACATTTTGTCATCTTAAAGCAATCTGATAGAGATTAAGTGATAGAGAAGGTCATATTGAATTTTTTTAAATGACAGGATTTCCATATAATACAGTCTTTGAAGAATGTACATCTAAAGGAAACTATGTATCAAGGTGCTAAATATTTTATTTTTTCAAATCCTTTCTTTTGGATGAAGGCTGAAACTAATTTACGGTTACAACTGAAAACTATTTAAAAGGCTGAAGATAAGAATATATGAAGATGATAAATTTTTTTCCTGAAATAAATGCCCCAGCAGTTTGCAGGAGATGAGTCCAGTAGCAGAGATATTCAAGCACAGTGAGAATAATAGATCACAGAATTTAACTGAAAAATAAAATCCTGGAGAAAATGAATCTGATAGAGTCTCTTTCACTCCACAAAGTTGTTTCAGAAAATGCTAGGCAGATAGAGCAGGATTGGTGAATGTTTATAACAAGGGTGTCACTTATGAGTCAACAAGGAGTGATGGAATGGTCAAGTCTGCTGGCTGAAGGATGCAGTTTCAGACCTAGGAGTGCATATGAAGATACAGACCATCAAGTGTTGGTGAAAAATGCCTGAAGCTGCAAAGTAATGATGGCAAGAGGGTTGTGAGCTATAAAGAGACAGTAATTTCCTCTGTTGTCACTGACAGACGGCAGGAAAATATGAAAAAAAAGGAAATTGTGCATGTAAGTTAACCTTTCCTCTTTGCTACCTCCTTATGTGAAATATGGTGATCATCTCAGATTATTGCTGTATATCTTTCTCTATGTAGGATGCCAAGAGAATTGACAACTACACATTTAAATACTGAAGTAACTGAGCAGTGACTCACCAAAAGCCTGGTGAACACAAGGATGGGGACAGCATTGACTGCAAACCTTCAAAGGCAGCAGAGGTTTCTTTCTGAAGAGTAAAGATTAAGGGCAGAACTGAGGAAGTAATAAGTAACAAATAATTTCTGAAGTATATTTGCTTCATTCTTCTGGCCAAAAAGCAGCTGTCAGTTTTTCTAGGCCTCTTGTTAGCTCTCCAGCAATAATATTGTCTTTGGTCCATCTATAGCTGATGAACAATTTGTTGCCAGAGCTCTCCAATTGTGCTGCCTTTGCTGGTGAAACTTCAGGGTGGAGGATGATACTTTCAGCATTTCAGCACTTAAATGACAGTCCAGATCAGTGGGAAAATCACCCCCTTTATTTTACAATCTCGTTTCTGACAGCTTTAATACCTGAAAGTTAAATTTATGTCACTTGGGTTTTTTTTGTTATGTGGGACTCTGGGAGGATTTTGGCCAGTTGTTCGGGACTACCTGAACTTTAATCAGCTTCTCCACTTTGGAGCGCAAACTCTCAAGCACAAACTTTGACATTTAGAGTTGGTTCCAAAGTGCTCCAGCGTGAGTGGTAAGGCAATTTGTTGCTGTGAAGAAACTACAGCTTTCTCTATCAGAAACGTGCAGGTCAAGCAGCAGGCTCAGAGAGGGCATTTGGAAATGGGGTCAGAGAAGGTGACAGTTCATCCTTTGCATGAAGTCAGCACATTTTGGCAGAGAGCGAGATCCTTGTACCTGCCCCCAGCCCAGAGAGTTTTTCTACCCCTCTACCTACCAAAGGATAGACCGATCAGTACAGCAGAAAGACAAGGCAGAGATTTTTGAAACTATTCAGCAAAAAATATCTATCACATAAGGAAGATAAGGAAGCCATGCACCCAGATGAGCCAAGGAGGAACAGCCTTTTTACCTCGATTTCTGTGCAATGTGAAGAGGCACAAGTAACTATATTCAGGACCCAGTGTAGAACAAAAACCTTTTTCACTGTCTTAGATACAGGAGAAGAAGCTTACGTGAGGACAGGAATGAGATTTCTCACTTCCTACACCATTTTCTTAACCATCAGGCCCCATGTCTCTGTAAAATGGAAGGTTTTGATTTGATAGTGCCCTCACTACCCTCAGGTGCATAGCCCAGTGATTAGGCTGTGCCTCTCTGAAAGGGAAACATGACAAAAGCAATAAGAATTGAGTTTGAAAAGGGGGAGCATAATTTGTCCATCCATTGAAGATGAATTTCATAGTTTCTTATGTATTTGAAAGTGAGAATTTACACGTGAAACCCAGATTTGAACCTCACAGGTAGTTAAAGTTTTCTTTGTTGGTGGGAATTGCTACTGTTTTATTGAAAATTTAATCTTTTCGTTATGCTTGTTGAAGGCAGGTATTTGATAACCTGATAATATTGGTTCATCTCCACACAAAGGTGAGTCTGCCAGATCCTGGCTCTCAGCAGGCCAGACCAAGTACCAAGTTGTCTTACTGCCTATGGTTTTATCAATTAATGAGAAATTTGCCACAGACTTCAAAGGCAATAGATTTGAGCCATGTTTCTGCATGTTATAATCATCCCCTCTAACTCTGAAGTCTTAGGATGTAGGTAGACATAAAAATGAAGGAAAAGGATTAAAAATAACTAATTTTTTTCCTTAGATTGTTCTAAACTTACACTCAATGGCACTACTTTACTCAGGTATGTTTTTATCTGTGATTTTCCCACAAAAAAATAAACACCATTAATTTTCTCCTTCTGATAATCTTTGCTTGTCTCTTTTATATTTATGTTCTATTTTTCAAAGATATAAATTTCTCTGCAGATAAATTAAAATTCTGTCCAATCAGTGAAAACCTAATCAAATATGAGATTTTTTTTCTTCACTGAGCAGCAGAATGACTCATGAAGCATCAGATATAAAATAATTCAACAATTAAATTCACTCTTTTCTTCCTCAGAAATAGAGCCAAAGCAGCTTGCCCCAAGGGTACTTAAAATTTTGCAGTTTCATGGTTTTGAGCTGAATAAAGACCTTCAGCCCTTAAATAACCAGCTCCTTCTTTCTAAATTTTTGTGAAAAATAAAGGTCTTTGTGTCTTACGAATGTAAAGATGATATATTAATTTGATTGCCGTGATAAGGGGATAAAACCCAGCGAAAAAAAATCCACACCCCTTGTGCAATGAATCAGTGCCTTGGCGTTGTGGTCTGATGATCCAGATAACTGAAATGGTTTAATCAATGTAACAGCACAGATTGAGTTGAGAAGTATCCACACATCACAGGTCCACACAATGATGTCTGAACTCTAAATCTTCAACAGCCCAACAACACAGGGAGGCAGATAAGGGCTCTGCTGGGCATTGTTTATGCTCTTGGGCTGGTGACCCATCTCCTGCTGGAACTGGAAGCCCATTGTCTGTGGTGTGACTGTGAGCTTGTGTGCAAAAGGATCAGCCCCATTTTTAAATAATTAAGTTTTCTAATTCCCTGCTGGTCTGTGTTGGTTGGAGGGTTTGGTGGTGTCCATTAGGACTCTCATTGATGCCTTAAACAGGCTGGTAAAAATATGAAGCAGACACAGTAGTACATGGAAAAGGGAATTTACCTCAGTTTAATAGGATCCTAGGTGCCCAGACTCATCAAAGGTGGAAAACATGCCATGGAGAGAATGACGAGTTGGGAATCCTGTACAACGCGTACCAGATTTTTATGGACTTCACAAAATTAGCATATCTACTCAAAATCCCCCAATAAGAAACTTAATAAATGAATAATTGCCCCCTATTCTAATGAACTCCCCCCCCATTTGAGACTACAGCCTAGTTTACAAAAACATGTTCCAAGAGAGAACAGGTTGGAGCCTCTAGTTCTGAGATAGTGTGAATGTTTGGTCTTCCTCGCTTTGCAGGACCCCAAACTAAGCTAAATATCAGACTACAAGGGTTGTAAACACATAGGGCTAAAGTACAAGGCAGGGTACAAGGAGTGTGTTTAGAGGGTAACAGGGAAGGGAAAGGGTATAAAAATTTATTAAAAGGGTATAAAAAGAAGATACAAAAATCACCGGCATTGTCATGCCAAATGCAATGTCTGTGTTTATGTTCCCCTAAATCAGCTGTGCTCGGTGAGCAGAACAGTGTTTCTTAGAATCACAGAATCATTAAGGTTGGAAAAGACCTCTAAGGTCCTCCACTCCAACCCTAAACCCCTCACTGCCACGTCCACCACTAAACCATGTCCCCAAGGACCAAATCTGCAGTTTTATCAATCCCCCCTACATGGTGACTGGACCACTTCCTCAGGCAAGCTGTTACAATGCTTGACCACCCTTCCAGTGAAGAAAATGTTTCCAATAACTAATCTAAACCTCCCCTGCTCCAGCTTGAAGCCATTTCCCCTCATCATGAAGATGTTTCTTGCTTGAAAGTGGGCAATGTGTGCTCGTGACAACCAAGAACAATTACACGTTCTCATCTGTTTTGCTATTTCTCCCTAGCACCAGCTCCCTCTGGAAAATCATGTTGGGCAAAATGTCACTTGTGGACAGAGCTGCAGTATGGGCCACTGTCCTTCCAGAGCTTCAGGACTGATTGTCCCACTCATCATCATTCCTCCAAAACAGTCAGTCTTGAGCTGCAGTGTGAGCAAAGTAGAGATGTAATGTCAGGTCTGCATCTCTGACAGCATCTCCCTCCTGGGAAAATTCCTGAATTATCTTTGCTGAGAGCCACTGAAGGAGGAAATCCCAGGAATTTCCTTGCATCTTTCTGTTATTCTTGCATAAATGTGACAAGTCCTGTTTGGCACCTGTGGTCCTTGTGGTCTTTTTTCCCACTCTGACTTCAGTGTGAGTTTTACTTGAGGAAGGCTTGAATAATAGTAACAGGGAAAGAGAAAGGTAAAAGGAAAAGGAAAAAAAAGGGAGAGATGAAGCAGAAGGGAGAAGGGGATGGCAAAAAAGAAAAAAAAAAAAAAGAAAAATGTAGACAAATATAGGGCAAAAGAAAAATTACAAGGGAGGGGGAAAAGTAAAAAAAAAAAAAAATAGAGTTTCTACATTCTGATGGTGATGCTAATTTTAAAACGTGGTTTATGCAGTAGTATCAGTCTAATGATTTCACTGGGACACATCCTAACAATGCTCCAGAGGAACAAGGCATACAAAATTTGTCTCATGGATGCTCATCACAGATTAAAGTAGCCAGGACGTCACCCACAGTGATGTTGGTTTTCATGGTTGCCTGACAAAATTTGGTGGGGGAAACACAATTCAAATCATACTTTAGTCCTGTCTAGTTACTGTTCTGAGTTCAACCCCGCTGGGTGCTTTGTATTCTGTATATTCTGATTCTTTTCTTTGGTATGCTTATTCTTGTGTTCAACTTCAAATGTATGAGAAGCCCCAGCAGTTCAAGCTAAATGTGTGTTCAAATGCTGCAATAAAGCTGTGCTGTTCTGCACTTCATGAGATAAAGGCTCTTCAGAGGATCTTGAAATCCTCCTGAAGCATTATTTAATTGATCTTTATGATATTTCTGCAACAAATGGAATATTGTTCTGTTTCTTAGGACACTAAACTGAGCTATGAGAGGTAAAAGTCATGATCCATCTGGGAATGTGTAAAGAAAGGAATTAAAATGTCTGGACTACCAATGTCATGGTATATGTACCAAACAACCTTAACCATGAAAATGCCATTATACCTTACTCCTGTAACCCTGGAATTTAGTAAATATTATTTTGTCATTGTCAATAACAGACCACAGCTTCACAGAACCTCAGCATAAGTAAGGTAGGAAAAGGTAAGACACTTCACATACAGCAAATTCTGAACCAGCAGGGAATAGCAAATCACAGAAGAAAAAAGCAGATGCAAAGCACCAGTGAATATGTATAAAAGGTAATATGCACTTTTTTCTGTCTTATTTTGGTCTAGATGAGTAACAATTCTTTGAGTAGGCTGTTAAGAATTCAATTACACATTCTTGATTTTACATAGAAGTTATATTTCCTTTTGCCCACAACAAGGTTTTGAATAGAATATTTTTATGCTTTTGCATGGCAGAAAATATATAGGGTCTATTAATGATGGGGTTTTGTTCAGTTTTTCTCTTTCAACAGGCAGCTAATGCAGCAATCAACACAATCATTAAATGATAATTTCTATATTTTGAAAACAGAGGAAAATAATATGAATTTAAAATGTGTTTCATTTTAGTGCATATATTTGTATATATTTTATTTATTTAAAAAATGCAAATCTGTACTCTGTCACCACTAAGGATTTATTTTTTCTAAAGACCATTCAAATTAAAGAGACTATTTGGCAGACCAAACTGAAATGTTTGTCTTCTGTTCTGAGATAATCTTTATCACTGATTTTGTTGTAGCCGTTGTTTTGTTTTGGGTTTGGTTTTGAGCATAGTAAATGATCTGAAATAATTTGGTTATTTTCTAATTCCTGGCTTGCAGTCTTATTTTGTTCTAGGTGTGATGTAGAAAAAGGCTTAGAGTAACACAAGACTGAATGATAAATGGCTGCTCTAGATGGGTTGAGCAAGAGAGAGGTGACTTTCATTTAAGTAATACAGACTTCACCAAACCAAATTGCTTTAAAATGGGCATTTAAGATTTTTAATTATGCTCTGGGAGAGTAAAGACATCTGCACTCAGATGGCAAATGCTACATAGATCCTAGAAAAGCCACACTCTTCTCCAGTCAACACAGTGCTCAAAATGACTGCAAACACTCACATGGAGACAACCTCACCATGTTGAGCATTAAAAATAAATGCTTTGAGTTGATTGTATGAATGCCTTTATTGGTCATTATAGGAAAAGAGGTTGTAAAAGAGTATCTGTTGAAAATAAAGGAGAGCATTTTTTTCTGAAGTAGGGACCTACAATAGGCCAAATGCCTTGCTGGTGAAAACATCCAACTTTTTCCATGAGGTGTAGCAGTGATCCAGCATGGCTTGTTAAATTCCTGTTGATATCATACATTCCATGAGATGAATACTTAGATACCAAATTCTGTAAAATTCTTCCATGTTTTTTGTTTTGGTTTGTGTTCTTTTGTTTGTTGGAAATATCTAATGACAAGAACTTTGCTGAATTATGTGAAATAATACTTCGCTTTGCTAGTGGATTTGCAGGCTTGTAGTCTGACTGCACATAATTTAAGGTCCCGTATGCTGCATACTGTTCTCAAAGCTGAATAGATCTATTGATTTGTTCAAGAGCAGTACCGCAGATCATCAGCTTCACAGTATTGTATTCGTATTCACTTCATCTCAAAATGCACAGCCTTTGTCATCCATGACAAAGAGTTGGGCAGAAATGTTTCCATAAGCGATACCTTGCAGATAAGTGGTACTTCTGAAAAATATATGCATCTAGGTTGTTTACATCACTTGGTTTTAAGAATGACATATACCTTCACAGTGCCTTTCTCCAGAAAACAAATATTTAACTGAGAATATTTGATATAAAACTACTGCTGACTTACGAGACATCACATAGAAAGTCTAAAATGAATCTGAAGTTCAAGTTAGGACTTCAGCTCTAGATTAAGACAGGTGAATAATGATGTCCTCATATGCCATCAGTATCCAATTTCCCTTTTCCTTTTTTTTGATGGGATTTTGAGTACTTTAAGACTAGACAGAAAATTACTTTAAATTTAACTTACTGACAAGTCAGCTGAATGATCCTTGAAATCTTCTATTTCTGCTCAAGGGATTCAGTTCAGCTTCCTACAAACAGACACCTATTGCCACTTAGGATGCTTTAGGGTATCCATGATATATATCCATGGCTGTGGCAGATATTTCACTAGAGGCTTATTAAATGCACACATTTCTGGTATGGATGGTCCATATGCAAAATACAGGAATCCCATGAAAAGTTGATAAATTAGATAAGAGTAGTAAAAGGAAGTATGTTAAACTCTCAAACTGTGAGAAAAAGTAATGCTCAGAAAGCTCTTGGTAAGAAGAACGTTATTTCAAGGTGCATATGAAATAGAAGTGAAGTTGTGAGACCCTTCCATGAGTGTAAAGTTGTGGGAATTCATTTTAGATGACAATGCAGTGACAGTTTTGGCTCCACTTTCTCTTCCTCCCAGACTGCCCCACTGTCCTCACCAAGTTTTTCAGAGGCTAATATATGTCTGCTGTGCTGAGCAGAAATTTTATACCCCAAGAAACATTTTCTAGTATGAATTTCACCGATAGTTTGATCTTAAAAAGTCTGTCTGCTGCAATAAACACATGATATCAAACTAGCAGAAAAAGATGTTTCATTAAATCATTCTCAAGCATCCTAGTCAGGGCTTGCCTTTGAAATTACATTGTCTATACTCTCTGAGAAAATATTACACTTGTGGTGTGAGGTGTAGTTATTTTCAAAGCCACTTAAGACCTGTGGAAGAAAAGAAAAGGTCACAGCAAAAATCCTTGTGACATGGACTGGGGATACAAATACTCTTGCAGTGTGGTTTTCAGGCTTTTGTACTTGGAGAAAGAATAGAAAAAAGGATTGATGAAAAGAAGAGAAGCAACACAAAAAATTTTAAAAGAACCTCATGAATTAAAAGGCTTGTCTCGTAATGATTGTAAACATGGACTTCACTAGCTAATCCTTGTGAATCTTTTCTTCTCCTTGATCCATTTTCTTTTTGAGTTTAGGAAACCTTAATGGCAATGTTTCATTGTCATAACCAGGAAAGATAATTTTCATTTACTTGAGTTTTACATCAAGAAAATTGAAGCTGTATCAGGCGAGGTTTAGGTTGGGCATTGGAACAGGCTCCCCAGGGAAGGTGTCACAGTACCAACCTGACAAAGTTCAAGAAGATTTTGGACAATTCTCTTGGACACGTTTTGTGATTCTTGAGGTTGTCATGTGCAGAACCAGGACTTTAACTTTGATGACCCATGTTGGTCTCTTCCAACTCAGGATATTCTATGATTCTGTGAAATTACTGAATTACCTTTTGAGGCAGTCTGATGTTTCATTTCTACCTACCCTTAGGAGAATATTACCCTTTGATTGCTGATATTTCATTATTCAATCCTCAAAACTACTATTATTTTTCTTATTCTGTTTTATGCTACGTGTCCTGCAGTTTGGAGTGAGAAATATTTTGTTGCTCGTCTTTTTTTCCAAGGTATGGATTATACCTGTACTTGTTTAGGGCTCAATACAGTAGAAATTTAGTACTAACTCCTGGTACAAATGCCAGCTTGCATTGCTGTGTTTTGCTCCCCCAATGAAACAGGAAGTCTTTGAAGAGTTCTACATACAGGAAGAAGGAAGAAAAACACAGAGTGAATATTTCTTTAGTTATTGGTAAAAGCCCTCAAAAGCTCAGACTTACAGACCTAGTTACTTCTTGTGCTACAGCAGGATTCAACTAGATCCTATTAAAAAAGGTAAGTTCCACTGTGTGGTTCCTGGACAAATATTAAGTGGAAGACAGCACAGAAATGAGGGAATTGAATATTTATTTTTAACAAATTGTACTAATGTTCAGCTATAACATATTGTGGAATGGGTCAAAAGAGGAAGTGAATAAGTAGGCAGATGAGAGAGAGAGTTAAATTTTCAAGTTCATCTGGAGATAAACTGAGCTATAGGGAATTCATGTTAAGCAGAAAACAAATACCAAAGATCTGCAAGTGAGAAAGGGAGAGCAGGGTTGTCAGAAAAACCTGGCTTGGGTCACAAGAAGGAGCCATGGACAACATGGAATTGACAGCATTGGAAGGGGCTTTAAGCACTGGAAGGGGCTGCCAGGGAGGTGGGAGAGTCACCCTCCCTGAAGGAGCTGAATAAACAAGTGGACATTGGACTTACTGCTATGGTTGAGTTGACAAGGTGGTGATTGGTCAAAGCTTGGACTTGATGATCTTGGGGCTCATTTCCAATCTAAATGATTCTGTGTTTCTGTGATTCTGTGAATGAATAAGAGCTGTGAAGTTTCACTCCACACTGACCACGTCTGGATTTTTCAAACTGCACAGACAGCTCTAACCTAGGTATGCCTTGTCTGGTATTGAACGGAACACTGCCTTACAGAGAATGTAAAATGTATTTTGAAGTTATACACATTAAGTTCAAATATTTTGTCACAGTATATTCACTTAACATTTCAAATATTGATCTAAGCTGAAAAAAAAATTAATTACCCTAAAGGAAAATAAACATTGATACTAACTTAGAAAAAATGTTTATTACATACAAACCCAAAAAATATCTTGTCAGAAACCAAAATATTCCATGTATTGTATTTTCCAATTCCTTCTACATTTTGAAACATAAAAATAATGTAAATGTGAACAGATGAAGTTATATCAGAAAATAAAATATGAGGAAGTAAGGCATAGATGCTGATCTGCCATTTTAGAACAATATTAGAACTTTTTTTTAGGATCTGCAGTACCATTTAACTATGGCAAATAATAGAAGTTAATTCTTAACATATATGTCTCTTTACCAGTAATTATAAGTTATTTTCACAGGAATGTTAGAGTATTACCTACTTAAAGGGCCTTTGTGATCGTTTTGTCATTCTCAGTAGCAGCAGTAGTAGTAGTAGTAGTAATAACTGTTTATTACTTCATCACTTATATATAAAGTAAAAATATGAATCCCATTCTTACACTATTGTTCTATAATGTCTAATAAAACAGGTCCTGAGCTCATCTCTGTTTCCAGCAGACCTGGAGATTTAGATTAGAAGCATAAAGATAGATTCACTGTAACAGTAAAAATTCTGCAGTGGTACCTTCACAACCTTGTGTGACTTCTGCAAGAAAAATATAAATAAAAGTAAGAAAACATGCAACTGTCAGTTAACAGACCTGGCTTTGAAAACACATAAGGAGAAAAAACATGAAGAAAAGTGTTATTTTCAGTAACATTCTTCATTTTTTTGAAGATAGACAATGTCCGCAAAGTGTTTTCTTATGCTTGGATGATCAGCACTAAATAAATTGAAGTGAAAATGTGCTGGATAAGTGTTATTAGTAAAAATATGGATTGCTAGCTGAAGTGATGTTTCATGGTACAACACGAAAATAAACCAAAACTCTTGAGGTAGAAACTGTTTTGCTTTGAAAAGTCAATGAATATTGATTTTAATATGAACTATGTTTGTTTTATATTGCTAGCTATAGAAAAGATTTTGATCCTTTCAAAAGAATAAAATGACAAATAGAATTGTAGAGGATTTTTCTCATTGGAATACCTAAAAATGTAATAAAACAGTCAGAGAGCTTTCAAGGATACAAGGCATTTTATCTATTAAAATACGTATTTCAAAACATTGATTCTGCATGTGCTGGAATTTAATTGAAAATTCAACTACATCATAGAGATTATTAAGAAATGAGAATGACTGGATGGGCCATGTCCTTCAATGCCAGTGAGTGGCTTTTTCAGCCACTTTGAGAATAGGCTTCCAGAAATTGGGAGGAGCAGGACCTGCCAGTCAGGGCCTAGAGTATGGAGACATCTCTGGCTTGGTTGCTAATGGAAAATCCTTTTTCTCTCTGGTTAAAAAGAATATAGTCACAACATAGCTACCTCACAGCCCTTTACAATACTAAAAATGGAGAAATTAGCATATAATCAGAATAGTGCGTGAATGTGAGTAAATGAGTATGTATATTTAATGTGTCTGGGTAAGACTGTTAAAGGGCTTTTATTTTCTAATTTGTGCCAATATCCTGTTGAGCTTCTGGCTGGGCAGACAACACTCTCCTCTCACCAGGCTGGAGCAGTGCTGTGCACATCCCTGCAGGAATGTACATGCACATTTACACAGAGTTGTCCACTCAATTCAGTAAGACAACATTGCTGGAAGCTTCCCTGCAGAAAGATAAGCTTTGCTGTTTATCCAGTTTAAAATGCACTTATTCAAAATGTGTCTGCAGGAATTGTATGTTTGAAATGTGTTGTGGTCTAACCTGGCAAGTATCTAAACACCACACAGTCACTTGCTCCCTCACCCTCCCCTGTGTGATGGGAGAGAGGATTGAGGGAAAAGCATAAAATTCATTGGTTGAGATAAAGACAGTTTAATAGGGCAAAAAAGGAAGGTATAATAATGGCAACAATAGAATAATTAGAAGTTACAAAACAAATGATACCTAATGTAATTGGTCACCATCTTTTGATCAACACCCAGCCAGATTCTGAGCAGTGGCCCCCAGCCACCTTTCCCTCCCCATTTTATATACTGAGCCTAAAACAACAGGGTCTGGAATATCCTTTTGGCCAGTTGGGGTCATCTGTCCCAGCTGTGTCTCCTCCCAACTCCTTGTGCACCCCCAGACTCCTCGCTGGTGCAGTGGTATGAGAAGCCAAAACGTCCCTGACTGAAGTAACCACTAAAACATCCATGTATTTTCCACACTATTCTCATCCTAAATTTAAAATGCAGCACTACACCTGGTACTAGGAAGAAAATTAACTCTATCTCAGCCAAAGCCAGGACAGTAAGTAAAAGCAGATTAACATAATTCAATCAGCCTATATCTGCTGAACACTCTTGTCATCTCCTCAAAGATTTAACAGTGCACGTCTTTTGCCTGACCTTTGCTCACTCTGACAATGATCTCTGAGAGTATTCCACTAACATTTCTACATAAGACCTGTTAGGAATGAAGTAATTTTAAAAACCGGAAACAAAAAAAAAGCTACTTAGGAAATATTACCTGTTAGAATGCAAATGTTTGGAAGTTTGCATCATAGTTGTTAGTACTAACTGGCAATAGTTGTTAGAATCAAAGGTAACCTAGAACAGATTTCAGTAATCAAGATGATTTTACTGTTATTAGGATGTATTGCAGTGCTCACTGAAAGCAAAGAAATTATTTTTTTATGCCTATAGATGACATACTCTGTGTTATTGATAACATTTTTTCTTTTTCCCCAGTAGGAAATGGTTCTGGATTTGATTAAAAGCTCATAGAGCCTCATATTGAGTCTGTAGAATTGACTACTGTGAGTGGTGCAAGAAGAAGGGACAAGAATGGGACAAGGATATTGCAATAATTTCTGGAACATTTTCCCAGCATCATGATAGGTGATTCAGAGGTCTCCTTAATCAGAAGACTTTTCTTCATATTTAATAACCAGTGATAGATATTCGTCTCATTAAGTTGTCTGATCCCTGTCAAAAAGTTCCTTTTCTTAGAAATCCATTAATGTTGAAATTTGTCTTCCCCAAATTTTCCATTTTTCCCTATTCACCTTCTCCACACCAGATCTGATTTTACAGACCTCTATTGCTTTTTTTTTAATTGTGTCCCTTCTTCCCCTGCTTCCTTTTGTTTTCAAACAAAAGGCTCTTGGTCTTGTAATTTATAGAATCACAGAATC
Organism: Acanthiza pusilla; assembly: GCA_036630365.1. Taxonomy (NCBI): domain Eukaryota; kingdom Metazoa; phylum Chordata; class Aves; order Passeriformes; family Acanthizidae; genus Acanthiza; species Acanthiza pusilla. The sequence goes on from JAXCHO010000034.1 coordinate 91,966,790, forward strand.
ATATAATTCTGACCATATAATTCATCGGAATGGTTTGGGTTGGAAGGGACCTGAAAAAGCATCTTGTTCCAAACCCTCCCCACACTCCCAGCAGGGGCACCTTCCACTAGACCAGGTTGCTCAAAGCCCCATCCAGCCTTTCTTTGAACATTTCCAGTGATAGGGCATCCATAACTTCTCTGGGCAACCTGTGCCTTGCCGCCCTCATAGTAAAGAATTTCTTCCCAATATCTGATGTAAACCTGCCCTCTTTCAGCTTAAAGCTATCACCCCTTGTTCTATCCCTGTTTGCCCTTGTATCTTCTTCAATCATTGTTTCTCGACAATAAGATGGTTAAAACTTTGCTTTAATATTTCTGTTTATAATTTTGCTCTTTATAACAGAAATATGACTGTATTCCTCTGTGCATCCATCCTCACAATTCCTGTTGACAAGTGTAGGAACTTTATAGAAAAAACCCCAAGCCCTGGGAGCTGTAGTGTCTGTGTGTACACAGTCTATAACAGTTAGAGAACACTGGTTTACAATGGCTGTGCTTTTTCCACAACCTAGTTAATGCCAAATAGCTACATTTGCTGCAACTAAAAGTTTTCAAAATGAAGAAAAATTTTTAGTTATAGTGGTGTAAGTACTGGCTAAATCCTTAAGTAATGCAAACTTGACTAGTAACAATGAGTTCACTAGTAACAGGACTCTGATAACAGATTTAAATGTCTGCAGGTTATATTCTGCTGTAGGCAAGTAATTTCTGTTCTCACATTAACTCAAATATACAGCTTGTTGCTGAACAAATCAAATAAAATGGAGGGTTCTTCTGGGTTTTATAATCTATGATTCTGTCTCACTGAAAAAAACAAAACATAAATAGATAATTAAAGGTATGACCAACTTATTCTTACTTTGCTAATGCATGTTTTTTAGAGTCCTGTTACATTAATTATATATTACATTAGCATTCATTCTTGCAATTAATATTATGTTATGTGAACAGGCAATAATTGCTGTTTACAGATTAATGGAGTCTGATAGTTGTGCAGATGCTTTTAGTCAAATTTGGAAATGGTCAGCAAAATTTTTTTCACATCTTTCTAATGGTTTTGACAACATCAGATGTTACTGGTGCTGCTGAGACCTGTGTGATGTGGTTTTACAAAAGGGACTGGAGTGTGCTTTGTAGGGGTCTGCAGGGTAAACCAATGCAGGAGCTGATGAAGAAGGAAACATTTTACTTGCTCAGAGTTATAACTCAGTATGAGAACCTAAGCTGAAGTTGTTGAGCACAGAAAGGGGCGATTCTGGCAGTCACGAAGGCTCTTCATGTCATTATTTGATTGGCACAAGGCCGAGTCTACAAAGACTGTACTTCATAAATCTGAGCCAACTTGGGTAAGCCCATGAGTATAGGAGGTCCAAGGGGTAAAATAGCATTCACTGAAGGTGTCGCTCTAAACTGGGGACAGTCTTATTCCCTTTCTCTTACGAGACCCTTAAACTTGATCACATCTAAAAGTCAACAGCTCCAGAAAGGTTTAACTCTGGCTGAGTCAAACTCCCACACAGCATCTCTCTCACTCCCCATCCTCAATAGCACAGGGAAGACAATAGGGTGGAAATGTTTGTGGTTTGAGATAAAGACAAAGAAATCGCTTACCAGGGATCCTTGTTCTGGGCTTGAAGCCCCTCTATCCCTCCTCTTCCTCCAGCCCCTCTTGGGGTCTCTCTGCTGCTGCTCATTCCTTGGCGTCCTCCTCCTCTGCCATTGCTGCCTTTGGCCTGTGCTGGAATCTGTTTCTCCCTCAGGCATCGCCAGCTTGGATGGCAGAGATCTTCCCAGAATTTGGGTCATATGAAAAGAACTTTATGAGAGACATCACACAGCATATAAGAAGCAGTAGAGTCTTACATGAAACTTAAGAACTTAAAGTTCTTTTCTTGATCTAAAGATTTATGGCTCAGAAAGTTATGGAAATATGTGTAGTCTCACAGCGAAGTTAGAGAGACATTCTGGTAAGAGATTTGCCATATGTCTTCAGCTCTCCTGTAAATGGCTGTGGTTCTATTCATAGGTATTATGCACAAGCCCTGAAGAAAGATGGCTGAAAAAAGGGTTTTGACAACAGGAATATATCTTTGTTAATAAGCTCCTTTGGAAATCTGAACAATCTTCCAGGATGTCTTCTGTTCTCATTTCCCTGTTCTTATATTAATTAATTTTCTGATCACCACAGATGGATATGTTTCAAGTGAGCCATAGTATGTCAAACTGATTTATAGAATAAAAGGTGTATTTACTATTCCTGGATCCTTCATCAATTAATATTGTAAAAGTGTGCTATTTATATAGTCAGAGAGGCAATTTGTCAGGACAATCGTTATTACCTCTTCCACCTCTCAGCAATAGTATTTCTTACAGTAAAACTCCAGTATATTTATGAGGGTTCTAATAAGCACAAGTTCACACCCACTGCTTCCATACTTGTAGATGGAACTGAATTTTAATTTAGATTTTAATTTAGTCTTAAAATAATTTCTATTAACTTGAGTTAGTTTTGGGTTTACATGACCAGTTAGCTTTGGGTTTATATTTTATCCTTCTGTTAATGTATGAGTCCCTCAAAAACATAGAAATGTTCTACTGGTTTGAAAGCAAAGACCCCACCCCTCTGAGTTTTCAACATATGAATTTGCATGCCCAAAATGAGAGAGCAGCCTCATTAGGTCAAAACATCCATGGGATCAAAAAAGGGATGAACAGGGAACTACCCTTTGTCAGCCATTGTAAAAATATATCCTATATATTTGCTGAAACTGATCTAAAAAGAATACTATCCCAGGTTTTTGTCTGGGATACATCTCAAGCTCTTCAAGTTTAAAAACAAACTAACTCTAGTGAAAAAAATAAGGGTATATTTTGAATAGCTTATCAAAATACTATTTGAAAGATGTGTTTCTTCACTTTTATGGTGCATGATGAGTTTACCTTTAGTCTCCTAATTTCAGCCTTTGAACAGAACAAACAGGGAAAGACAAAAGTTAACTGAGCTGATCCACATCATCTGAACAACTGAACCACTTTGATATACATTGACTAAAAATGTTGACAGCTGAGATGAAATACATGGAGGTTCTGTTAGGAGTTATTACCAAGCCCATCCTGGTCTTTCAAGAAAGGTTGCTGCCTTGACAGCAGGGCTGGTAGATCCAAGCAATGACCAAGTCCTCAATTCCATTGTTTTATAAACACTAGATAATATCCTAGGCTTTTTAAGAGGGTCTGATTCAATGTGTGTTGTAACACTGAACAAAGTAAAACTTTAAGTGTTTGGCTGAGTTATCCAGCACAGGCAGAGATCAGACACCGATGTTGGTAAAACACTCAGTTTACTCCTGTTACACTATATTGAGTCTATTATCTCTTGATGGGTGGCAGTACTATTAGCAGGATGACTGAACATCAAGGAATGAAGAATTGTACTGAAACATCTGTTTTGCAGATTTCCAATTAATATGAACAGTCATTAGCAGCACAATTCTCAAAAAGATGCAGCAAAAGGTCAGAAGTTTTCCTGATGTAATGGTATTTCATTGCCATAAACCCAGTCAATGAAATAAAACAACTGATTTTTTATTTAGGAGCAACCAGGACTTGGAGTCTGGCTAATGGGACATGAAGACATCACACTAAGTCATTGGTTTAATTTAGCCCAAGTCTGCAGTTCAAGTACACTTACCTGGTGGTGGCTGGTGTGAAAGGAAGTGCTGATTTCAAAGGAACACAGAGTCGCGGTTATTTTTGTCTTCACACCTAGTGGCAGATTTGCTAAGCAGTTTTCCTTTTTACTACAATTTATGCAGGAACATTATGAGTAACATCTCACCTTGCATCAGTGTGTAGAGTACTTGAAGATTAGAGCTGAAAAAAAAAAAGTAAATAGGTGCCAAGTTTCTCAGGTTGCCAAGTTTCTTTAAATCCAATGTGATTCATGAGCAAGAGTCAATTGGAATTTTTCAAACACAGAGATAAGTCCTATAGGAGAATTTATACCAAAAGTTAGCCATTTAAGGCTACCTCTAACATCATTCAAACTCAGAACTTGTTCTCCCACACTTAGATCCCTTTACCTAGCACTGAAGGAATTAAAATGAAAATAGAAAAAAAAATGAAAAGTGAAAAGCATAACTATGAATTGTTCTTGATTGAAAAGTAAACCCCATTCCTCTGTTACTATTTTATATCAAATGTACTGCATGAGAGCAAAGAAGAAACAAGAAGAAGATACTAAAAACTACAATCCCAAAGTATTTTAAGACATGCTCACAAGACAATATGTTTTAGTGCTAGTTTAGTTAATCATTGCAGAAATTCTTAGCTTTTCATAAGATTCTTGGGGGAAATGGCATAATATCTCTTCTTAAGGAGGCTCAGTTTCTTAATTTCTACTCCAGAGTGTATTAAGGCAATCCAGTGAAAAGAAAATCTAAAAATATACTAAGACTATAATGAGTCGTGAATTGATCTAAAGCAGAACTTAGCATGATATTAGTTTGTATTCCATTGAAAATTTACACTAAGGAAATTATTAGGTTTCTGCTTAATTTTAGTAGCAGAATAATTTGAGCAACCAAAAAGCAAGTTTTTTTTTACTCTTCTTCCTGGAGATACATTTCTTGGCAGTAAAGACATGTGGCATCCATGGGTATGGAGTAGAAGAATAAGCAGCGCACAGAAAGGCATAGGAAGAACTCTGTGCTTTGTGCTAAGGCAACTGAAACATATGGAAGATTCTGAGCATAGATCTTTCTTCTCCAATTTTACACAGTTCACATTAAATAGATATTGGGCCAGAAAGCAGATGACATTTTTGAATCCAAAACCCAGGCTGAGTGTCCCAGCAAATAAATCACCTAGAACACTGAATGCTTTGTCATGACATCTTTTCATACCATGTCTCAAAAAGAACCTGATGAGGAGTTTTCAGAATCCTTGCAGAATATACTGAGGTACCTTGATTCCCATGGGACTAATACAGGAGCAAGATGTATCTAATCACTAATGAAACAGCTCTAGACTTGTTCAGAGTAATGTTTTCCAGATACAGAAGAATATTTCAAGCAAAGTAAGAAGAGACTTTAAGAAATTATGTTAGATCACTGAAGTTGGTTTTAGATCCCAGTTGCACCAGGGTATATATGGCACTTTTAGACTACGAAGGTAAGTATATACCACAACAACAGGATTATGTTCTAGCTCCAGGGACTCTGCATCCTGACTAATATCCCAGCTCTACAGAAAAATGATATATGAATTCCAGCCATCTATTTCCTTTCCCCTCTACCTTCTTTCATGATATGATTTTCACAGTAGTGAAGCACAGACATAGCGACTGATCTACAGGTCTCCCAGACAAATTATGGGGACATATAGATATATATGACTAACTGCAATTTTTAGCTGTCCAAAAATATTAATTTCTGTGTTCTCTGTCCTAGCATTGCTGGGTGTTTAAGATAAACCCCAAAATTCTAAGGCTGGAATCTTCTTTTCATATTCAGGTGGAGTATTGGCAAGTGACTAAAATGAGAGAAATTTAATGCTGTTATTCTGTGCAGCGCTGTGTTTACTCTGTTGCTTCTTGCACCAGGACATTTTCTGTAAATTGAATTGAGGAGAAGTAAAACAAATACAGTCAAGATACCATCAATCCCTTAGAAGATTTTGACTATAAAGAGCAATGTTTGTACTTTAAATAAGAGATACGAAAACTCATTTCCCTTCCTGTTATCTATATGTAGGTGGTCCTGTCTTTTTAAAGTGAGAGCAAGATAAACAATGAAAAGCAATTTCAAGAAAGGTCTTTTAACTACGAAAATGAAATAAAAAACCCAGTTGTATTCTGTGTTATGTTTTGTCATGTTGCTGAGCTCTGACAGTCACTATGCAGAAGAGCATTGCAAAAGGGGAATGGTCTCTCATACTGAAGCATTATTTCTTCTTTTTTATAAATTCATGCCCTTTGATGGCAAGAAGCATACAGGTGACAATGACTGGCCTGGGGAAAAAAATTACATAACAAGCAAAGACAAATAGTTGGGCCAATTATAATGAACAAACTATTTTTTTTTTAGTCTGATCCTGAGCTGATGCCTTGATTGATTTGACTGCATTTAGTTAATAATTCCCTCTCCATTTTTTCTGATCTAACAGCTAACTCAATGTATGATGGACTCTTTGCTTCCCAGAATTGAAAATTATGGTCCAGATCCAGGAAAGAAGTCATGCAACTGAGTTGATTCTGTGTTCTATCTCATCCTCAGGAGGGTAGAACCATCACACCTGTATCAGTTTAAGCATGTACTTTTACCCTTCCAAAGGACTTGATCACTTGGAAATAGATCTGGAATGTATATGAATTAAGCACAATTTCACATACTTTTGCAGTATTAAAGAATGGCACAAAAGCCCTGTGGACTTCTTTCTTCCAAAAAACTGTACTGCAACAGGTGTTTCCCCATCACCTTAATGGGGTCACTGCTGTACTCAGAGCCAATGCCAGTCCTGCAATCCTCATCCTGTCCACAGCATTACAGCAGTTTGTCTCAGCCCAAAATTATAATCTCATGATTGTCTATTGCTTTATGACAGGAAACATGGTAATTCCTTTTCTTCTCACAATTTTCTGAAATGGCTCTATGTCTCTTTCTGTCTATAAAATACGATTACATCATTTCCATAGTCTATGATGTTATTGTAGTGTAATCCTATTAGAGATTGTGACGTTCCACAGTGTTAGTCCAAATATGGATTGCAATCAAATATTGTAATGACTGGCACAAAATCTAGCCTCTATAGACTTTTTTTCAGGGTTCAAGGGGCACTCACAGTTTGAACCTCTTCCAGGGCATTTCTCCTTCCCCTCTCTCTTCCAATGGCTCTGGACTCCAGTTCAGCTCCTCTGGGCTGCCAATCCCTGCCTCAGTGGCACCACAGGACATTGGTCTCCAGCTTTGGGAGATCCCTGCCCTCTGGCCAAAACATACCAGGACAATCCCGTCAGTGGGACAATTTCATGGCCTGCTCTTAGTCCATCTCCACCCCCAGGGAGGTGCCAGAGCCCAGGGCTGGTGTTGTCCTCTTCTGTACCTGACGACCCCAGTCTGCCCTGCTCCTGACTCGGATGTTGGGACTGACCTTAGCTATCGCCTTTGGAGAGTTTCCTTGGCCCCTGGACCCCAGTCCCAGAGAATTGCCACCCCTCATTATGTCCTGACACTTTTGGAGTTATACACCAAATATCATAAATAATCAACCTTAATTTAAAAATAATTCCATTTAAAAACAAATGGTCTCCTTGTTGCTTAAGTGATGATCGCTAACTACCTTTAGATGTTGTTTCAATAGGTCCATTTTTATGAAAACATTCAAATTAGATGTGTTTGTTCACAAACTAATATTGTCTCATGGAACAAAGGAACACTGAAGTCTTGTTCTCTTCGCAATGGGTGTTGCTATTGGATGTGCCAATGCCTGATGCAGCATGAGCTTGGAGGGTTTCAAGTCACAAAATTTGTGTAATGTCTTTTTATGGGATATTGTAGAAGGGAAAGGTATGTGAATAACATTTCTTCTCTTTGAAGCACATTTTAGGTGTTTTAGTTGAGCACCTTTTAGTTAAGGAACTAAAGAATTATAGCTAAGACCCTTTTCAAAGGTCTTTTTAGCTGCATGTGAAAACTGTGTTCCAGAGATATGTAGGGTAAACTTACTCACAAATATGCACAAAAGCTGTATAATTGCATGAGCATCATTTCTTTAAGGAAGATGAAATAGATGCACAAGGCTCTCATCACAGAAACGTTAGGTGAACCTTAGTTATTACTCCCAGTTTTCTGCTTTATTTATTTTTGTAATTTCCTGCATTTCTTTGCTCAAAAAACCCCATGAATATTCTTGCAGATTTGCAGAAATATAACTTTTTGCATCAAACCCTCGGAAAAGGAGAATGAGGCTGAGATACAAACAAAGCACAGGGAAGAGTGCCAGGAGCCATAGAACAGGGAACAGGAGTCAAAACCACAGACAGAACTGCTGATGCCATGATTGCCCCACCCTAGTTCAGGCTCTCAGGTAAGTACTTCAGACATTTGCTAGTTCTAAAAAAAAGAGTAAGAAAGCTCACAAGAGTAAGAAAGACCCTTTTGTGACAGTTTTAAAAAATGTAAGGAGGTTACTTTAAACTTACCAAGGTTTTATGATTTCCTGTAAGTGTTGAAATGAAAAACTAAAGGAAAATGCAGAATAGATTATATGAATAATAAAAGATATGTTTATTTTCTTTTCCTTCTTGAATCATTTTACAATAGCAGAAACTGAAGCTTTTATGTCAAATGCCAGATAATTTGTTGCAAACTGGGGGATGTTTGACCAATCAGTTAACTCTAAAGGTGCATATGTAGGATCAGTATATTTTCTATTTTCTTTTGCAGGGTGAATCTGAATGATTCACAAGCACATGCCTAGAGTACAGATGAATTCTTACATAAGTTATTGATTTATCTGATTTCACTATTTCTCACATTCCTGTCTACTGTGAGCATTTTGAATCGAAAAGTCTAACCAGAACAACGGCTGTAGTTAGTCAGAAATTTCATGTTGCTCCAAGGATAAATTCTCCCAATGACATTTTAGATGAGTGGCTGAGTCAGTGCTTTGGTGGCATGCAACTGTGAACCCTTGAGCGAATATCCCCTGGAAATAATACTTTGAAGAACAGTATTTTTTCTCACTTTCATCTCCTTGGACTGCCTGCAGCAATGGCTGACTCAGTTATCGATTAGTAAGCTGAACTCTAATGAAGCTGAAGTAAGGGACACTCAGCTGAACCTGTTTGCATGTCAGTGCTGAATTTCACTTATTACTGTACTGAGAGCATATTGTCTTACTGTGTTCAGTGTTCTGATACTGTGCTTTAGAGCAGATCGGGTACTGAAACCTTCTGGAAAGAATCCAGTTCTAATTTTAACTACTAAATAAATAAATTGGACATAGATAAAATAGCTGTCCAGCAATACAGTGATATGTCTTCCTTTATTATGCAGTCCTTTTTACAGTACACCATGCAGTTTTTATTTCAAAGGATAATTAGAGACAGGTTCTCAGTTTCACTGTAATTTGCTCTAAACAATTCTTTTGTTTCAAACTGCATTGTATTTCATCAGATATTGTAAAAAACAAAGCGTTCTGATATACATCAGCAAGAAATTTTGTAGCTTTAAGGGAGGTTTGTTGAAATACCTTTTTTTCTCCACAGATTTTCAAAATGCATGTAAGTCTCTTCCTAAGAAGGTATGTCATTCAAGAAAACTTCTAGAAAAGGCATATTGAAAGATCTCAACTTGGTGGTCAGGAAAACAATGGCAGGTTACTTATCTGCTACTGAGTTTAGGCCCTGCCTTGCTTTTTATTGTGTTAGCATCTCAAAGGCAAAGATTTTGATGCAGGAAAGCAAATAACAATATATTTAATTCCTAAGATAAGCATGTGAAGATCTATAATTGATTTGAATATTAAATCACTGATGATTCTGGTCTTCTGTGTGGAAAGGAACATTTTGTTTTCTACATTCCTTTATCCATTGAAGCAATGTGATTTTTTATTTATTTATTTTTCTTTTTTCTTTCTTTTTTTTTTTTCTTTCTTTTTTTTTTTAAATTTTTTTTCTGCCTTCAGTGATTGCATATGGTAAACCAAAGATAGTTCTGGATTTGTACCTTCATAGCTGCAGATTTCTAGCGACAAAGTCTTCAATCTTGGGAACACAGCTGCTGCTGTGCCAGTTTCTGTGCCATGCCACTGCTCTCTGAACATTCCTACTGTTCCTCAAGTTATCATCAATGCATGAGGAGTCACTCACTTAGCAAGTACTTACACACCACTTTCCTGGTGATAGATGTTTCAAGTTCTGTACTGCCTGGAAGTTCATGCTGTGGAATAAGGTTCCCGTTGGAGTGTGGACCACTCCACGGGTGGAAGAAAGAAGAAAAAGAAGACTTTTTCTAGCTAAGAAATCTTGCAATCTAAATAGAAATCTCAGCAATACAGACAGCTCGGAGACTCTGAGAAAGCCAGGGTTGTTTCTTGGCATAGCAGCAACTTGCTGTTCATTTATCTATTTTGTGTAAGAACAAAAGTGAATTTTGAGAAGAATGCTAAGAATAAAGTAGTTACTTTTGTTCAAACAAGTAAGTCTTCTTCCCACTCAGTATACAGACACATTTGAAAAGTGGAGTTCAAGGAAATGCAATGGGAATCATTGTAAGATGTACATAACACATTATTATCCTCATCCTTTCATGAGAATAGACTGTCTGTCAGATTTTTGTGCATTCATTGAGCTGCCACTTATCAACACTTATGCTGTCAGCAATTTCTGAATTGTTTAGTGCACCATTGCAAGACTGAGCAATGGCTATGTTGTAACTGCCTATACATTTCCCCATACATTGGAAGAGGTGGAGAATTGCTACAAAATTGATCAGAGGAAAAAAGCTCAGTTTCCATTGGCTACTGAATATAGGATTTGGTGTGGATACCCATCACTGATTTGACTCTTACCAGTTTTAAGCACTGCACAAATATGTAGGGATGTAAGAGAAATAAATGGCAGCAGTCTGTATGACTTTGTAAATTATACCTAGTAACTTCCACAGAAGCTTTCTCCCACTTATTTCACTGTAGAAATGTCTAAATTATTATGTCCGTTTGAGTGGTTTATTAAATCAAAAATCTATTTCACTTATTCTGTATTACTCCGTATCTACCTAAGATTTTCCTTGCCTTATGAAACTCATGGATGTTGTGTCTAAATCATGAATCACGTAAAGTGCTAAAAAAAGGCTTTCTTATTTTAATATCCCCTTGAGTCCTAGAAGAAAGCTCTTATACCCAGACTGACACAGTGATAGATCCTATTCCACTCATGCGTTTGATAGAACATGTCATCATCATTTACTATTTTATTTCTTTTCACCTGAGGATGTGTGTATGTTTGTGGAGAAAGACAGGCTTAAAAAGAAAGTTAAAAATAATATTTTCATTGTGTGTTTGGACAAGACATACATTTTAAGTGCTGAGTTTCAGAATCAGACAAAACACCACTGAAGCTTAAATGACTTCTTAATAGTACTAGGCAATTTAGATGCACTTAGAAGTGACACAGCTTCCATTGCTGGCCAATTGTTGAAGGAAGTATCATTTGTCAAAATGGTCTCCAAAATGCTCCATTTTTTAAGTGCCTCCACTGCCTACATATCAATCTCAAACATATTCCTGAGTGTTTAAAACTTATCTAATAAATTTTGCTGTAGTGTATTCTGTTTGTGCCTCAGAAGTCATTACCAAACCCATACTCACAGTGACAGGCTCATGGTACACAGTTTTAATTCTGACCTTCCACTTTCAAGAGAACCAGCTATTAAATTCTGAATTGCAGCACTTTTCAAAATCTGTTGAGCTGCAGGCTTTGTAAACAAACTAATCCATCAGCAGATATCAGCACTATATGCGAAAAAGGAAGAATAATTTGATGGCTATGGGTAGGAGAACAATGAACATGTTAAATTAATGGGAGATATTACTTCAGAAAATGTAAGCCCTTTCATAAAAGTCCTTTAAAATTTAAATTCTTTTCTTTCTCACCTCTAAATCTCATGTTTTGACAGTGATTATAACAATAATGTGGTTCCTATGAGTTTTCCTGGTGTAAAAGGCCTGCACTCAGGCTAATGTCTGCATTTTTCCTCTTAGGTTGTATGTAAATGTGGGAGGAGAGTTTGATTTTATAGGTTTTGACCCTCTCTTCCACAAACTATATTGAAATTCTGTACCCAGAAAGATGACAAGTGGAATCTTGAAATTATTTAACCCCTCTGTTAGAACTGCAGATGTTCTTACTTCTGCTATTTAGCTAAAAATCCCCCCTCACCAATCTTCAAAGACTTCAAAAAACCAGAAATGGGAGATTTATTTCCATATATACCCATTATTATAGCAAAGACAAAAGGAAATGAATACTGATTCAAGGTTTGCAAGTTCTGCTGGGATTTACATTGCCAGGGCAATTTTTCTATTAATGCTCACCAAAATAAAGATGCCGAAAGTCAGAAACTTGAAAATCCTTAGATTTCCATATTCAGTAGCCTCTTGCTTTTTAAGGGTTTCTGTGTTCTATAATTCAGATTTCCCCTTCTTTTCCAGATAGGTCATGTATTCCCTTGTATAAAATCTCACTCATAATATTTTACAATTTCTTATAATGTTGTAACACCCTAAAGCTTTCAAAATTAAATATGTATCTTTTGGAATGTGCACTTTTTTATACATATGTGCAGTTAAACTTATATACAGAACTGTCGGCAAATTTAAAAATTTAAAAAGCTTATCACAGCATTGATTGTTATATAGTGAAGGGAAACAACGTCTGAGAGATAATAACTAGAATATGTCCTATGAAAACTATAGTGTAGAGAAAAACTGAGACCAATTTATTCTGCCTACATTAAGCAAAACCATGGGTCTAGTTTCCAGAAAAGATTTCCATCAGGGAAATAGACCATAGTTTCTTCCAAGGCAGTAACTTTTGGATCTTTTTCCTATTTATCTTAGACTTGGGAAAGAGATTACCAGATCAGCTCAACTGATACAAATTGGCCTAACTTTGTTGTTCTGTGTACCTACAACATCCCCACAGTGCTGGGGGCTGCCCTGGATTGTCCCCATCCCTCCCTCAGGTCCTCCAGGAATCTCCTGCTGATCCTGACATGGAGTCACCAAACTCTGCAGCATCTTGCCAGCTCAGCGCATCTTCCTAGAAATTCTTTTTGCAAGGTATTGTGATTAATAAATAAGCTTTGCAGAGTCAATGGAAAACATTGTTCCAGTGGCATGGGAGGTTTTAAAAAACACTCAGCCTAAGTTGGCAAGCAAAGAACTGAGGGAAAAGCTTTATAAAAATATAAATACGTATCACTTGCCTTCCACCTCATGTAATGGCAACAGGAAGTGGGCAGAGTCAGTTATGAATGCTACAACAAATTGGAGTGAATATGAGGATTGACAGTCATTAAACCCTCCAAAGAAACTGGATAAGATAAATTAATTCTGAAGAGTACATAAGAATTTAAAGAGAGTGGTGATGAGGTTTGGAGATAGAGAAGATCAAACAGTGGAAACTGAAGTCCAAAACATCATTAAGGAGCAGCATTGGGACACCAGAAGCAACACAGGAACCTAATATTCCCTGCCAGTGATCAAATCTCCCTCAGTCACAGTTTTGTTTACTTAAACATATTTGATGTCGTGTAGCTGTTGATAATAAAATGATTCGTCAGGGGCTGCAGGGTGTCATTCCACTTGTGCTTTGAAGGAAGCCAGAGCAGGTTTTCACCCTCACAGCAGGGACTCCTTTGCCACCTCATTTTAAAACCAGTTTGTGAACGGGATTGTGAACCTCAGCTGGGTGGCCTGACCTGAGAGAGGCAGCAACCTTCAGCTGATGTGCAATAATTCAGGTGAACAAGTCAATCTTGGTGGGTATTGCACAACCAGAAGAATGCAATACCACCTTAAGGTCCCCTTGGAACTTGAGCAGACATCACCTATAGTCTACGGCAGAATGACATCTCAAGAGCCTCTTCCTCTCCTGAAATATATCACTTACATAAATATATAAGTTAATATATAAGTAATATATAAATGTATAAGTTAAGAAAAATGTCACTGAAAAAAAGGAGTATTAAAAAAAGATATCTGGGCTATACAAAGCCTTTATGGATCTATGGAATGGAGCTGAGCAAATAATTAAATCTTGGTTTTGTGTGAGGTCTGGAAAAAAACAATATTTTGTACTGAACAAACTATGTTGCTTTTTTCAAAAGTAAAGTTTTTTTTTTATCATTAAGTAAAAATACATTTTATTTCAAGATCTGCAAAAGAACAAACACTTTTTTGCCTCAAATTGCTTTCACGAGTGCATTTACAAAAATAATTTCAGGAAAAAATATCATTACTATTTTAGAAGTCTTGAAATAAAAAGAATTATTTTAAGTTACTTTTCGATGGCTTCTATGATTGACACAAATCTCTGTTTTTCAGAGGAAAGCACACTTCACCCATTTTTACTCAAGAGACTACAGATCATACAGCTGAACTCAGCTCAAAATAGTCAGCTTCTCTTTTAATTAATTTCTTTTGTCTTCACTGTATCTTGAGTTGTTTTGTTAGGTCTTTTTAATTTTAACTAATTCCTGGCATTTATTATACTGCGAGGATAACTAAGTGCATATGAGAACCAAATGTGCCTCATGAATCAGTTTTACCAAAGGGAGGAAAACAAAAACAATAAGGCAAAGTCCAAAATGCAGAAGCAGAAGCACTTTTATGATCTTCTATAAACAATCAAGAATTTAGATAGAATACTACCAATAAGAACAGGTCTGTCTAGCTGAAGCTGGGAAGTAATTTATTTTTTTTCTCATGTTTGACACTTAGAATCAGTCTATGACCCCAAAATAATGTGTTGACATATCTTGGAGAAACTCGACACAGCGCATCTAGATACTTCACTTTTTAAAGAACTATTCTTTCAAATAGCTGCTGCACATCTAAAAAGCAAGATGCTGCTTCAGAAATAATTGCAGTGAGGAGAAGGGAAACTAATAGCAGTACATGCAGATTCCTTGCAAAACAGCAGATGCAGAGGTTCTCAGGCTACCTGAATTATTTATGGTTAATTCGGCACAACTCTACTAATGTCTGAGGCTTTATAGGTCTCTGAAACACATCCAAGAAAAATGCAACCATATTCATGCACCTGCATACTTTTAATTATAAACTCCATGGATTGTGTGAGCCAGCCATTTAGAAATTTTGGCTGAATCATTCAGAGGGTAATTCGACAGACTTTGTGCTGCGGTCTGCAAAAGCCACCATTTATTTGCAGGCAAATTCATTTTAATCCAGTGACTTTCAAACATGATGTGATTCAATAGCATAGAGACACAGGAATCACAATCCCATCATGGATCAATGTTGCTTCTAGCCTGACTTTGACTCCAGTTCTACACCTGGATCCAGCAACACAAAATCCTACCAAAATCAATGAGACTGCACTGACATAGGATGCTCAATAGCTGAGGTGTTTGTTGGGCACAGTCCTTCAATAATACTCAGAGAAAAGATTGCTCAATAGGAAAGGGGGTACCTCAGTAACGTTCATGGGCCATTAATAGCTAAAGTTATTTACCTAATTAATTTTCTCCTTTAAAAACGCTTTTACCTCGTGTATATGCATATAGATCACTATTAATTTTGTGTGAATATTATGTGAAATCTTAATTATACATGTAACGACATTCAAATATCAGCAATCAAATCCAATTATTTTGTATATAAAAAATAACAAAAACCTTGCAATAAATGGATGTTCAAACAAGTAACAGATTATTGAACGTATAAAAAGTCTCAGAAATTGAAATACAAGGATTTAAATTTGAGGGTCTGGATGAAACAACCAGGATGAAAAAAAAAAATTTTCAGATTAACCTTCTGTTTTCTCAATATTTTTCTTTTTTTTTTCTTTCATGGAAACATTTTCTGAACAGAATGGACTAGGGCTTTAGTTAGCCTGTGTATGTCCTGTCTTTGTGTGTAATTTTTTCTCTAGTAACAAATATTTACATTTTATTCCTTCAGCTGTTCTATTGTTCAGAAGGTCCTTTAATTATTACAGCTTTAGGGTCAAGAAAACTGAGTCCTTAAGAGTAGCATTTAACTATGCTTGGTCTGTACAAATACCAAATAAACAACTCCTTCTGCAGAGACCCAGAGTATGGCAAGTGTTTGTAGTGATGTAATTCAGGTAAAACATCAGACACAACTGTCTGGTGCCTAAAGCCAAGTAGAGCTGGGACTGCCATCCAATTCATCCACATTCAAGAAAGAGCGTGACTGTAAGTTATCCAGATACTTTTTCCTCTCCAAAATGTCCCAAATATACATGTTAATCACAGAATACAAAATTCAGAGCAGCAGTCTAGAAGGATTAGGGCCTGAGACATTTGTTATTTTCAATTTTTTTTGTTAATTTCTTTGTTTCCTGTTTGGGTGGGTTTGGGTTTTGGTTTTTTCTTCTTTTAATCTTTTTGTTGTTGTTGTTGTTGTTGTTGTTGTTGTTGTTGTTGTTGTTGTTGTTGTTGCTGTTGTATTATTTTCTCATCTATTTATTGGTTGGTTTGTTTTCAATATTGACCCTTGGCTTTTCTATATTTCAGGTCTTTATTCTTAAAATTTAATATCACTTCCCTAATTCACAGTGATGTTGTCAAGATAACGTCCATTAACGGTTTTGAAGTGCTCAGATAACACAATTTATGTTCTCTGTAAAGATATTTTACTTAGATTTCCTCACACATACTTCCTTGTTTTACTCAGAAATTGGTTCAATGATGTGAGCATTAGAAAGAGCATTAACTAAAACTGAAGATTTCTAGCCCTCATTTGTTCATTAATTGCAGTGCAAGAAGGACTCTGGCATTTCAGAGAACTGTTAGTCTGTAAGCTTCACTGAAAGGAATGACTACACCTTGGATGTTTTATCTACAAAATCCTCTGCTGGTTTACTTGAAATAGTCAAACTCAGCTTTCCTAGGCTGAACACCATTCAGTTTAATTTCACCCACAATCTGATCTTCACAAAGGCTCCGGTGAAACACTTTTCACCCAACTACCAAAATGCACCAATAACAACATTCAGAATATTTTGGGAACTTCTGCTGTTGCTGCTTCTTTGTTTTCTCCCTCATTCAGTCATCCCTGGCAACCTTCACATGAGCTTTGTGGAACCAACATGAACCCATCACAGTTTGTCAGCTGAGGTTTGTTATCTGAAATTCCTACACACATCCTGCTGTTGAGTATTGTTATTTTTGCTAGTGTGAGATCAATGTATCTACCAGTTAAAAAAAAAAAAAAAAATTAAAAAAAAAAAATATATATACACACACAACTATAACCACGTTATTCTAAGAAACCTGCCAATTTGCAAAAGCAACACTCCAAAAATAATAACTTAATCTCCCTTGGATCTGAAGTGCTTTGTAGTACAAGCATTTCTGACCTCCCTTCATAGGCAATTAGAAATTCTGAGTTGTTGCGAGTTATTGAAGAGTAACTATGAAGCTTTTAAAAACTCACGAAAAAGCCTGTAAGAAGGAGAAAAAAAAAATCTGTAGGGTTGTAATGGGTTCAAACAAAAACCAACATGTACACAAAACCTATTTCTCAGGGGACATTCTTTTGAAAGGGTCTGGAAACATCTATTTACCAAAATGCACAAAAAACTGCTTTCATGTATTCAAAACACAGTAACCCAGTGCACTTTACAGTTGGTATTATGATATTAATATGGAGAAATTGGCATTTAGATGCCTAAATAGGTCTGCATTGCCTAAAGGGGGCTGCTTACAAGCTAAGTACTTTAGGAGACAGGCTCTGATCATTGAAGGAGAACAGTTTTTTCTTATTATTATTTTTATTTTTAGAGGATACCAGCAGTATCAATCAAGCAGGAAGCGAGACCACTTTTACAACAGGTCTTCTAGGAGAGGAACAAAAAGTAATGGAGATGATGACTGGTTAACACAGAAACACAGGAAACCAGAATGAGTGTGTAAGAAACATTAAATTATTTCAACTATTTTCAACTTTATTCAGTGTAGAAGTAGAAATGGACCAATTTAGTGACTGGCCTCTGTAATCTTTGGAGACAGCCCAAGGGTGTTTTCCAGAAGGGAAATATTTAATGTTCTTTAAAAACTTTATAAAAAAGCCAACCAGCAAGAATCAAAACATATCCTGCAGAAATGTCAGCTTTGCAGGGAATATTGTGATACATGAAAATATTGTATGACATTCAGCTATTTATTATCTATTATGTCTATTTTATGATATCACATCATATAACATTTATATTAAGTTATATAATATGTTAAATCACATGCTGCTTGATCTCCAATTAGCAGTCCAAAAAAGGTGCAGGTCTCTGTCAGTTCTTGTGTTGCACCCAACTGCTTTGTGAATATTTTGATTACCCTTGATGTTCTTAATCACCACTGGATGTCCTTTTTTTTCAGGCAGCTGAACTAATCCTCAAATTTTTATATGAAAAGCAGGCTATTTTTTGTTTCAGTACTCCTGGTATCTGAAT
Source organism: Acanthiza pusilla (assembly GCA_036630365.1). Classification (NCBI taxonomy): domain Eukaryota; kingdom Metazoa; phylum Chordata; class Aves; order Passeriformes; family Acanthizidae; genus Acanthiza; species Acanthiza pusilla. Next base: position 91,985,051 of record JAXCHO010000034.1, read on the forward strand.
GCTATCAAAGTAAATCAAGCTTGGCTTTTGGCTTGGCTGATCAGCACAGACTTCTCAGCTGTTCAGCTGATCTACCTTTTTTTTTCAGCTCTATGTTTTTTTGCAAACCAGAACATAATGTCATAAATGAAAAATGTGAAGGTGTAATAAAAAACATTACACAAAAATTAAAATATTCTCTGTGAAAGACCAGACTTTTCAGGTTATTTTTATTTATTATTTTATTTTGTTATTTGATTTTATAATTTATTTTACTTTGTTGACTTCATTTTCCACTGGGAAAATCAATACATTTGTTTTTCCTCCACAGTATGTCCAAAATTGAATATTTAATTTTATGGATGTAATTTTGGAATGTTTTTTCTTTGAATCAGAGCAAAATCATTTTTTTTTACACATTTGCTCTTGGAGACATGACATATGTGTCAGGATTGTCCCCCATAGTCTGAGCAGTTGAAGACACTCTTTACTTGGAGTTTGTGTGATTTCTTTTCCATTTTAGATATATTTAGTTTCTCAGTTTTGTGAGGTGAACAACTTACAGATTCTTCAGCAACTATATTTATTATCCAGCACTGCAGTACTTTGTTCAAGAACTCTTTATGGTTCCTCTTCCTTGTTTACTTGTGGGTGGACAACATCTTGAATCTTTGCAGTTTCATGCAGAAAATATATTTTCTGTTCACCATGAGGAGAGAACATAAAGATAAAAAAATTAGAACTGAAAGCAATAGACTGTAAAGAAAACATACACATCTACATTTGTTTACGAATGTGCAAAGTAGCGACTTTAAACATATCATTAGCTCATAGAGACTACAGAAATATGCAGCTGAAAAGGGATATATTGGATACAAATTCCTTACAATCCTGTGTACATATAATTTCATTGCCTTTTGTGCAATACTGAAAATTTTCTATGCCTGTTTTAGATTTAAGTCATAAAGCTGTTACAGTTGCTCCATATTTTTTCTAAACAATTGCTCCCCACTGCTCCTGGATTTTCCAAAACAAAGGCTTTTTCCAGCTGACATTTTACAGGGAAATTAAAGAAAATATATTTTTCAGGCATTCAATCTTTCCAACACATAATATATCTTGCTGCTGCATTGCATTCAAAACTAGAAACAACTAGAGACACACTGAGACAGAACAGTTTGAGGAAAGGCTTGCTTAAGTCTTGGTCTAGCAATATTAGATGACCTTATTGTCAAAAATGAGATATTGAATTTGACTTGATTAACTTTTATTTAGTATTATGAAATCTGATGAGTCCTACTGATTTTCAAGTCTATGACTCTATCCCTTTAATTCCTCGTATTAGCAGCATTAGGTACTGATTGATAATGTTAAGAGGCTTCATAACTGATAGAAACTGATCCTTATCATTAATTTGATATATCTGATGGCAATCATAACATTTGATAATTTCAGTATGTTGTTAATTGAATGACTTTTACATTGATTTACCTGTGCTATGATAAATAACCTGACAAATGCAATACATCAAATGGGTTTTGACTTCCTCGTGTAATATTTAGTTGTTAGAAAAGCACATGCTTTTCAGTCTGTTTGGGGAAAGGGGTCTATTTGAATTCTCCCTTTTGACAACGGTAAATCAAAGCACGAAGGTCAAACACTCTTAGGAGATGTTGGGACCTGATGAAGCGCATCCCAAGGTCCTGAGAGACCAAGCAGTTGTAGTTTCCAAGTCACTATCTAACATATTTCAAAAGTGTGGCAGTCAGGTGAAGACTCATTGACAGAAAAAAAGGGAAACATGATGCTCATCTTCAAAAACAGTCAAAAGGAACAGTTTGGGAAATACTAACCAGACAGCCTTAACTCCATGTGTGGTAAAATCATGGAATAGATCATCCTGGAAGACATATGGAGGACAGGAAAGTGATTGGAAACAGCCAATATGACTTCTCCAAGGGCAGCATACCCTGACTAATCTGGTGGCCTTCCACGTGAAAGACTGCCTCAATGGACAAGGGAAGGGTTATGGATATAATCTGCCTGGGATTCTGTAAGGTCTTTGACATGGTCCCCCACAATATCCTTGCTTTTAAATTGGAGAGATGTGGGTTTGGTGGATGGATAGAAAAAAGGAGAAGAAATTGGCTGCATGGCTGAATCCAAAGGGTGTCAGTCAGAAGCTCAATGTCCAAATCAAGATCAGCAACAAGTGATGTCCCTCTGGGGTCCATATTGGGACCAAAAACATTTAATATCTTCATCAATCACACAGACAGAGGGTTAAAGTGGGTCCAGCAGTGGCCACAAAAATAGGGAGGGCTGCAATGTCTCCCTTGTGAAGACAGGTTTGGAGAGCTGGAGTTGCTCAGCGTTTCAATTTAGAGAGTTACATGTACATTTTGCATTTAATTAACAGCATTACAAGTAAGACAATTTTGTAGATTCAAATTGACAACATAACTGTGATGTACCTGCTGGAGTTATGTCTTTATCATTCTTGCAAGGGTGGGGGGGAGATCAATTGAAAGCTAATTTTATTACTTTTTCCCTGTCAGATAAAATGGCTTTCTGTTGGTAGTACATTTTACATATAAAATACAGAAAGTAATTTTCAAGGGTGAGTGCTTATTTGATATCATTACTTCTGGACACTTTCAAGTGCCAAGAAGCAGAATATTGTCATAAATGTGATAACGCAAAAATGATAGACTTATATTACTTCTGTGAATGAGGAGAGGATAATTAGATAAATCAAAATACAACAAAAGTATTTCCAAATTACCTAGGCCCTAATTCAACAGAGCTCAGAACTAGTGAAGCATGATCAGAAACACCGTGTAATCCAATTTTAGGGATGACCCTTAACTCCTACAATGGAATTTTGAATGTTTGCTGTTAGCATGGGAAAAGAACCACTCACATTGTGACAATGGCTAGGATGCAAATTTTATATGGCGTTTGAATAGTATCAGTTTTCCCAGGTATTAAAATTTACTTTAGGATTTCATCCCAGTCTTGATTTTCATGTGGTTTTTTTATTTTGTTGTTGTTGTTGTGGTTTGTTTTTTGGGTTTTTTCCTTGGTTTTTTTGGTGGGGGTTTTTGGTTTTTTGTTGTTGCTGTTTGGTGTTTTTTTGTTGGTGCTGTTTTTTTCCCCTGACTCCAATTCTTCAGAAAAATTGAGGCAAATGCATGCTGTCAATTGCACACTTTCCAACTCTACTTTGCAATAGAAATCTCATTAGAATAACTGGCTCCCACTCCTCAGTTTTCTGATAATTTCAAACCAGGGATTAAAAAACTGTAGGCAAATTGCTATGACATACACATTGGAAATGTTTGGTTTATGTCCCAGTTCATTGGCTGGCTCACTGGAGACTCAAAGCTCTTTACTTCTACCTGCTCATGAAATTGTTCCCCTGCGTCCATGATCTAATGCTGTAAGTTATTGGTGGAGGTGCAGACAAGATGATTTTTCCAGTGTATGACTGATTTTTTCTTTCAAATTTTATGAAATGTCCTTCCCTTTCTGTGATAAAAGTAAGATTCTTAACATATTATATGGAAGAGTAAAGAGGGATTTTTCTTTCCAGGAGAATTTCAGAGCCTTACTTTTAATATGTAGCACCCCTCTATCTCTGAGTCAGGAAAGGGTTTGAATATATGTCCCAAATTTTATATTAATGGCTTTAAATATTGGCTATTGATTAAAAAACTTACAAACATACATACAGTCATTCTCCCACAAATGTATATTTCACTTGATTACATCCTTAAGGTATTTTACAGAAAATTTTTAGTTCTAAAGAACTACCATTTTATGTTTATTCTCCCTTGCGATTGGAAGTGCTGTGAAAATCCCTTTTTCTCTCTGTGTCACTCTAACATGCTCAAGAATTTTTCTTTCTGATCAAGTACCAACTGCACTTATGCCACTTTGTTGATCCTATTAAGACTCTAAACTTATGCTTAACCTGAATTCTATTTGTTTCAAACACGAAGCAGATCTGAACTCAACAGTGTCTTATTCGTTTTTTTCCCCACCAAATATAGCAATAACTTCAGAAATATTTTTTCAAAAAGAGGTATAAACTTCCTTATAAATTTTTAGTAATGGATTTGGATTTTATCAGTGGATTAAACCCCTGTTGGCTATCCTGTCTTGGATTTGTTAGAAATACCCCTTCATTACTGGTCTTGCATAATGTATGCAAATAAGAATAAGTTTTAAAAAAATAAAGCTTTTAAAATAAGGCTGTTTTAAATTATTTTTACAAGATCTTTCCCCATTGTTTTTGTAAACAGCCTTTCTCAAAGGCTTCAGAATTAAGGTTTGTTTAAAATGAATGCTAAAAATGCTCCCTGACTGCAGGATCAATGTATTTGGAGGTTTTTTATTAGTCAAATATGTTTGCCCATCCATGTTAAAAGATCTATTTTATTGGGATAAAAAATACTTTATCTGAGCTAGTTAGTATTATTCTATTTTAATCATGAGGAAGATGAAAAAATGAGCAATGCAATATCAGTCTCCTGTCAAATGTGTCAAAGAAAATGCCAAAGTTGCCCTGAAATACATTAGAGCTGTGAATGGAAAGAGGAAACCTAATAATCTTTCGGAATATTTTGAAGATTTTTGTAGTTAAAATAAAACATTGAACGTTTTGGAAATACTGGTGGAAAAAGGGAAAAATAGAAAATAGTGGGGAAAATAAACCTCCAGTTTCTGCAGTTATGCCTGGGATTTTTTTTTAATTTAAAGGTTTGCCACATAAATATTTCCATGCTAAATTGAAAATGTAATATGCAAAAGGAGAAAGCAGTATGGGTGTACAGTGCTTCTTAGGCACCATTGAATTAGAAAGTACTGCAGATATATAACAGACCTTTCATGGTGTAGTGGTTGCTCGTGGCAGATCAGCTGGATAAAGCTCCTGTAGCTTTAGTAGAGAAACACTGTGGTTGTAGCAGATTTAACCAAGTAAAATCATGTGTACATATCACCTTGCTCACATCATCCTTATCTCCTTCCTCTTTGTTTTCTTCTTTGTTTTTATCTTCAATGAATACAGACTCTTCTTCAGAATGAGCATTAAGGAAAAATCGTGAAATCTATCATTGGGAGAGGAAAATGAAACATAGTGAAGTGGAGGCCCTAGTCTTGTTTGCAAGTTTTAAAATGTGTGACTTATGAAATATATCCCCATTAAACTGGAATACTGAGAATGTCACCCTTGTTTTATTTATGAGGCTTCAACAATATCAAGTGTCAGAGAAGGCTGGTGCAAGAGACAGTGGCTTTGACATCCTTATTTTCAGTCTGTTTCTTGTGCTTTGCTTAGAAATCTGGTGAGATTGTCTGCACTGTTGAACTGTGACAAAAACAGCTCTAAACTTAATACAGACATGGCCATTGCTTCAGCTCCTACTTGGGCTCATCAAAAACTTCTCAGGGATCTGACGAAGAACCCTTAAAATATTCGTTTGTGGAAGCAGGTCATAAAGTGAGTCTGTGTACTATTAATCTTTTGTAAAGACAAGGTTAAATTAGTGCTAGAAAATACATTGCATTTAGGGATATCAGCTAGGATTTACAGCCTAGCTCAGACACTCGCCTGGCTGGCCAGTCAGTCTGAAAGTTAATAAAGAAGCCATGGAGCCTCATCAGCAGTTTCTTAGCTAAGTATTTTAGTAGGCTATACTGCACTTAAGCAATTAATATTATAAAGCAGAAAATCCAGCAGAAGTCCACCAAAACTTCTCAATGTTGAAGAAAGCAGAAGACCTCTAACTTCAGCCAGGCAGTGGCACCTGATCTTCCCTAGTGGGTTACACCCCAAAAAAGCAACATTAAGCAGTGAATGATAAATATATACTGCAGGGGGGATGACTTTAAGTCCTTTAAGTCCATCCTTTAATGGCCTCAGGTGAGATTTCATAAACTCCGAATATGCCCCATGGTGTAGAATGAAACAGGAACTCCTCTGGATCAAATTTTGGTGCCTCGGTGTTGGTTTCTGTTAGTGGAGAACCTGACCATGGATCTTCCAAAGACCACGAATAACTCTCTTTTTAGCCCTTGTAGCTGCTGATCACACCATAGCTTCCACACAGGGAATGTGCAGCCAAGGGGTAGGGTGACATTTCCCCCTTTGTTACAGGGAATGGTGCCATAACCTGCAGGGTAATGCTCCACACCTATCAATATTTACAGCTCAGCACCGGCATGGACAGAGTTACTAGTTTTGTGTTACGTGTGAACACAAACTGCACTCTTTGGTCACATTATAAATCCTTGTAGCCCAGTAGAATTTCTCTGAAAACGGCCAGCTGCAGATTCTAAGAAAAAAAGGAGCAGAATGATTTTGCAAAGAGATGCTTGAACAGCAGAGGATTTTATTTCTGTATGGTCATGACTGGCCTGGAGAAGATAAATAGGAAATGATGGTTCATTGTGTCTGCTATTGCAAACAGATCATCTGTTAAAGTTGATGCTACAGAAGCCAAAAGCTTCCATGTGACCAAAAAATAATTTAAAAAATTAAGGAAGAGAAGAAAAGCTCATCAAAACTCTTAAAAAACAAAACCTTCATCTCTGGCTCAGGAAATCTCAGAGTCCAAATGTTCCCTCTTGTCCCACAGCAAATTAAATTCATCAAACATGTTTGTTACTGGCCCTTGTCAAATGCCTTTTGGAAATGCAGTGTTCAGACAGTATTACCAAAAGACATTTGATAATGGCCATCAAGAGGATATTTTCAAGATTCTTTAGTAAACAATAAAAGCCAGTATCAAACTGAGCACTGCTTGGAAAAGGTATTGCTGTAGGGTTTGTTTTTGTGTTGTTTTTCTTTCCAAGGACAAGCCACAAATCTGTAAGAAGCTGTCAGGCCCAGCTACGATCCAAAACCCTCCCAAGCTTTTCTGAGGAGCAGTGTTAGCAGATTTCACTGTCAGCCATTTAATTTGAGCTCACAAGCTTAACCAGCTTCTTGTCTTCTTCCAGACTTCACGAAGTCAGTCTGGCTGCCACCAGCCAGGGGGCATTCAGGGGCTCTCAGGCTCACAATTCAAGCAGAGATTGAAATGATTAAGGCATGGGGAGATGGCTGGAGTAGCACCTGAGGCTGGTGAGTCTGTCTGCCAGAGCTGAGGCTTAGAAAATGCTAGTGAAGAGTGATTGTTTTCATATTTTAGAGGTCATCTGGTGTAGAGGCTTGTAACAGAGGTGGTGTAATCACAACAAAATCATGTACAAGATATCACTGAGTCCCCGCACTATTACAAATACCTCCCAGGTAAAAATAACAGTTTTCACTGTGGGAAAAACTTCCATAAATTTCTAATTAAGAAATGTATCTTTCTTCTCCTCTCAATACTTTTTTCTCTAATTAGCATTATAAATAGATGAAAATACTCACACCTTCATAAAGGTCCTTTATGAAACTCTCTAGTCCTGCAGAAAATCCAGAAATTCACTCATAAATCACCCCAAACTCACTTATCTCAGGAAATTTTTTTCCCTCTCAATACATTTGGTTGTTATTCTATTACCTCTGAACAGTCACCCAGAAGCTGTTAGTCCAATAACATCCGCTTCATGCTTAGCCACTGTTCAGGTTAAAGTATTGAAGCACCTCTGAGGAGTTCCTTTTATCAAAGAATTTTAGCACGAAGGCAAGAGAGTCTATCTTATTTTTTATAGAAGATTTCATCAGTTTCTCTCAGCTCTGCACAAAGCTTTGTGAAAGGACCCTGGATCAAGCCCTCAGTCAATGTAGTCGTCTTCGATTTCTTTTGAGCCATGACTCTACTGGAGGCAGTCTGGTGGAGTTAGGCAGGATTACTGCTAAACTTTGGACTTCTCTTTTGTGCTGCTGCCCTCTCCAATTTTCATCAACTGTGTTTGACTCAGGGCTCCTTCTGCTTTTTCTGTCGGCTTATTCCTGGGTTTGGAGGGCTTCATGGCTTCCCCAAATGCCATCTACTTTTCATGGGGAAAGGCCAGGAGTAATCCCTGTCACCCCCTCATGTAACAGCCCTGCTGCCTCGGTCTTGGTCCATTGCCCCTGGAGATAGATGATGCTTTTTTTGATAGCAATGGAACAAATTTACACCATCTGAGGATCTGCTGGGTTTTTACAGCTAAATAAATATCTCACCAGTGCAACCCCCACACCTCAGACCCACTGCTCTTCCAATATGCAGAAAATACCTTCTGAGTTTTCTTTTGGAGTGAATCAACTCAACAAAACAAAATTTTATTCCAGTTTTGGGCACAGTTCATTGCATGAATCCTCCCAAGTTCGAGGATGGGTGAGGTGATATCAGGTTTGTGTGTCCTGGGCCTGCACAACCCTCTGACACTCTCAAGAAATTCTCAAGCTGTATTTTCTTCCCTGCACTGAGGATATTTCTGTCAAAAGAACAGACAGTATGGGAAAGGGCTTGCTTTCTGGCTCTGAAGGCAAGTGACATAACTGCTCACATTCATACAGTTAATTCTCTCCCCCTTCAAAACAGAGTTGCCTCATCCATACAGCGCTTTGCGACAAATCCCAGAACATACCTGAGCTTTGCCTGGAGCAAAATCCATTCCAGCAACTGTGGTAGCAATTAATCTGTAGTGACAATCTCAGGACAGTGCTCAGAATTCTGCTCTGTCTCTGATTTATCAGTTAAGACATAGCTGGGGAGTCTGCAGAGAATTTGAAGAAAAACTTTGTAGTATGTGCATTTAAACCCTTTACAGCCCAAAATCACTTTTGCCAAATTCCATATAAATCTCTATATCCTTGCCTGGAACTATGTCTGCCCCAGCCATCAGTTTAGCAATGTTCTGGTGTGTTTTCCAACACGAGCAGGTGCAGCAGTGGGCACCTTTGCTAACAGAAATGCCCATTACATGGACAGCCAGGGCACGGAGCCGCCGCTGGATGCCCAGGAGCGAGATTTGTACTCTGCAAACAAGACACCTCTTTCTGCAAAATACCAGCCTGGTGCTGATTCCAGTTATTTGGGGAAAAGAGGGAATGTGGAAGGAGAGTGAGTAGCATGGAGGTGATATGTCTGAGGGAACAAGGACTGTGTGTTCTGTCCCAGCACAGAGACTGTGATCGCTTTTGTGGAGAGCTGTTTGAGACACTTGTGTCGGAATGCAGCTCATCTATTGCAAGGCTTTGTGGCATATTTATCCCCCATGCTTCAGTGAGTGACTAGCATGAGCTTTAAGGGCATAAGAATGGTCAAAGATACAGACAGATAGCTTAGACAATTTTAAATTGTCCTTCTTGACTGGCTCCTCCAGAAAGCCCTTATGTCCTTTAAATCTTAATCCTCTATCAGAGGATGTCAGCAATTTTTCCGTAAACAGTGCAGCTGATAAAAGTGTTGCCCTCATCCTGAAAAGGCAAACTTGGGCTCTCCATTTCTCTCCACAGAGAAATTGAATTTTAATTCACCAAGCATCTTTTTCAGCCTTGTTTCCTAGAGGAAGTCAAGGAGTGATTCCCAGAGGGTTGTAAACTTTATAACAGATCCTGCAGCTTTTAAATACCTTAGATAAGAATGTATATTGAATTTCAGAAGGGAAGGTCATGCTGTTACCATCTTGTAAAATATTATGGATTTATATTATTGTTGATGTTGTTCCCCCATCAGTAATATAAAAAAAATCTTCCAAATTTCTCGTGAAAGGGGGTGGGAAAATAGTAGAATAACACCTGTACCATAGTCACAGTTAGCACTTCTAGCACTCACCCAAAGTGTGCGTAAATCCTGGGTTCAACAAGGCACTTGCACCCCTGGTGAACTGTTCCACTGCCAAATTGATGAGAGAACTGCAAGGGTACTCTTTTGTAACATGCTTATCACTACAAATTCCAGCTGGATCAGAAGGATTTCTGCTTGGTGATGAACTTGTTAAGAGGAAGAAATTCTGATTTCAGTGACCCCTGGTGTCATAAAATAGGTTTTTCTGGGCAGTTTAAACCAAAATATGCTCAGCCCTCAAACTGAGGGGGAGCAGATAAAGTATGGGGAAAGTACATGTCCTGATCTCATGGACTTTCTCTGGTGTTTTATCAGCTGTTGATTGTCTTAATCACATCTTCTTTTCTTAATGTATCTATTCTTTTATGCTCTTTGGAAATTCTGCTTTCTACATGATTAGGCTGAGGCTGAGACAGATGGATACACAGTGGGTTATGAAAAAACAGTCTCTGTTGAGAAAGCAGCAGAGTGTGGAAGCTGGAGGGAGAAGTAATTTCTGCTGCTGTTATTTTTTAACAATTAAAATAATATACCTGAGAGACTAAGTAACTTAGAGGTACTTAGCAGAATAAAGAAGGCAAAATGAGCTGGTAAGGCATAAAGTGACAGAAAGCTTACTTGCTGAGTTGTTTGCAAGAATTTGGCAATTTCATGTAACAGAAAAAAGGAGCAAGTTAGAGAAAGAAATCTGTTTGTCTTCTTGATGTTACTGGAATGGTTTGATCATAAATGCTTGTAGGAAAAGGGCTCGTCTGGTAAAAAAAGCAAGGGGGCGAATGTTAAAACGGATGAAAATTAGATTTTTGAGGTAAACAATTTTGATCATATTGGAGTTAAAGTAGTTTTGATTTTGAAATATATGTTAATCTACAGAGAAGGAATTGTAGTCATTAGAAGGAATAATAATCAAATCAAACATCATGAAACAGTCCAAATGCATTCTTTCAGCCCCTGAAAGTTTTAGAGATTTCAGTGCACATTTCAATATTTTCACATTAACATCAATTTTTGAAATGGATCTTTTTAAAAATATCAGATATATCCAGGTGATACAAAATGAAGCAAACTAAAAATATTTCTTCCAGTTTGCCTTAGTGTTTCTTTTAATTATATTTAGGTTGTATTTTCAGTTCCATGCTTAACTTAAGCAGGTATTCCATGCTAACACTTAACATGTATCATATACAAAATCAGGTTCTCAGCTGATGTCAGGCAGTTTTATTTCATCGGCTTCAGTAAAGCAAATGCTTGTTTGCATCAGCTAAAGTTCTGGCCTAGGAATTGTAATATAAATAAATAAACCATTGAAAAAATCACTTGTGACTATCCCCACTAAACAGATGGGGAAAAAATGGAAGGACTCAGCAAATTAATCACTGTTCTCAATAGTGCAGTCCATGAAATGTACAGGAAGATTTATTGCAAAAAAAAGTCGGAGTAGGTACAATATTGCATAATAGTAAAATATTAATTTGTTCCTTGATTGTTACATGGGTAATAAGAAGAAACCAAAGGATCTGTGTAGACACAGCTGTATTAAGAGGAGGTTGCTGCTGTAGCATTCCCAGGGTAGCCATGGGAATATGTAACTGTTAGGCCAAATGCCTTTACCCTTTTTCACCAATTTAGATCTGGATAAACTAAATTCATTAAGTGTCTTGCTCCAGATTTCAATTGGTGAGCTGCACAGCATTTGGCTTCTTGTGCAAGAAATATACTCCCATCTGTAATTGTTACCATCTGTTTGGTATTCAGGATGTAAAAATGTAATGGAGATGAAGTCGTATTTCATATTTTTTCCTCCATTTGGAGGTAAGAATGAAGCTATAACAGCCTGCAAATGCATCTGCTGGTGATAAGATAGTACAGCTGGAAATGGGATGCTAGATTCTGCACGGTTCAGAAAGCCTGTGTGTAGAAGCTGTTATACTCTGGTGTGTGCTGGTATTCTGGGATCCCATGAGATGATTGATGTATCATAAAAATAGGGTGACAGAAGACTATTTTTGCCGGTGTGATGGGAATAGGAAGTGCAAAATGTCAGTAATGCCCTGAAAATAACCATTCAAATTTATGCAAATTGCTTAATTAATTGACCTCATTTGCGCTTGCAGATTTTCTTTGCATTTCCTTTGTGGATTAGTTATTTTTCATTGTACACTGACACAATATTCCAAGGCTAATTAAATCCTTTAAAGCTATAGGTTAATATCCGATTCTTATGTAAACGCATTTATAAACATTAATCAGATCTAAATTACCCATTTTATAAATAATGTTTTATTCAGTTGCAGCTAATGGATGTGCTGTCTGTATTTATTCTGCTTTGGGCTCGAGGAGTTCACGTTAATCTGTGAAAGTTATTATTTAAATGGTAGAATATTGTTTACTTGTGCATGCATTTTCAAGGGTCTCTGCTGCTTTATGATCTCAGGGAGATTATTGGGTAAGAGTCTGTTTGGAGTACAAGGGCTGAACTCAGAGACCTTCTGAGCCTTGAATCCTGCTGATGGTTTGGTGTATGCAAAGACGCTCTAGGGAGGGAGATTGTGCAAGAAGCAAAGTAGGCTGATCCTCTGGTGGAGAGGTGAGGCAAGGTGAACCTGTTACCATATGGTTAATATACCTCTTGAAATATCAGTGAATCACCTGCTCCGGGGAAACTGAGCTCTTACCCTGTGTGAAATGTAAACTAATTTGGCTTTCAGTGAAAGAACAATCTTTGATGCATGAAGTTTCATCTCCTTTCCAGAATTTCTTGTTAGTATTTGTCTAAACCTGGACAATGTAATTTTTTTTTTTTAAATAAATATCCTATCCCCCTTGGAATTTGATATGTTTTTTGGCAAACAGTTGCAAATATATGGGAAACAGGGAAAGGCATCTTTTTCTACTAGACAAGATCAATTTTCTGTTTCATATTTGAATGAATAGTGAATAAATGCTGCTTAAGAAGGGAAACTGTGGCTATTACTTCATGGAACATATGGTGTTATCTTCAATCATACAGTGATTCATTCTCTTGCTAGACCAGATGTAAGAAAATTTTGACTATTTGCATTGCTGCCATGCTTTTACATGGAATAGAGTTGCCAGAGGCTGTGGTGTCGATCCTGCCCTGGTGTGCTGGGTGAGTTACGAATACTGAACAGGAATCTCTCCTATTAGGAGGTATTTAGAACTTGCATTCATGGAATGGCCAACAGCTGGAGGAAGAGGTGAGACTCAAAAACGTTAAGAGGCCTTGCCCAGTGTCATACCTGAACTCTGTAGCAGAGATGAGGTTAATGTTCAGGTGTTGTTCCCAGTGTGGTGCCATGTTTGCTCATACCATGACAGCATAGTGCCTTGTGGTTTATAACACAGACATAGGTTAATCATTTGCTGTCAGCCTATATAGCTGCTGAGTATACTTTTCTGCTAGAATTTTTACTCCTTGCAGCATCACTTGCCAAAAATATCTTCTCTATGCTGCTCACCTTGTTTTGTGAAGTCACTGCTGGGGAGGCTGGTGAGACTCAGCATGCTGATGATTCCTGTGCTGCTTTAGATGCATCCCACAAACTTTCTGTTCCACTGTCATTATATTCTGTGGCCCCATAGCTTATTTGTTCTCAAACTGCCACTCTTTAAGTTCAAAATTATTTTAATGACTGTGCTGCCATTGCCAGTGTTTTAGTATAATCCAGGTATGTTTTCTGTTCGGCTCTTGTTGGTTTTTTTAATTTCATTCACTGATTCTTCAGAAAAACAATGAAGTTTGACTGCTGTGATTTCTTACAAGCTCACAGAGTTTGTTACTCAGAGATATATCTTGTACATGGTTAAAGGTTTTGGTTTTGTTTCTCTGTTGTGATTATTTTTTTTTCCCCCACCAAAACTCATTCTGTTCTGTAGAAGGGCTGGAAATTAAACTTACAAAGCAGTAATTACCAAGGTCAAATGCTGGAAGATTGATACCACATCTTAATCTCTGGAACTGCTCCATAACATTTTCAAATAGCTGTCAGTAGTTCTGTGCAGTTATTAGCTAATTAGACAAAATCTCTGAATGCACATCAACTGAGCAGCTGACAGTTTTATTAAAAGTTTGCAATTTTTCCTTAAATCTGGGGTGATTTTTGCTTTTAGTCTGAAGTACTGTGTCCAGTTCTAGGTTCCTCGGTTCAAGAGGGTCATGGAGCTCCAGGAACAGGTCTAGCAGAGAGCTTCAAAGATAATTAAGGAGCATGTCTCTTACAAGGACATCTGCCTTACTGAGGGAGGTGGGCCTGTTTAGCCCAGAAAAGAGATGGTTGAGAGGGAAAAATGCAAACAAGTGTCTGAAGGGAGGGTGTCAGGAGGATGGACCAGGCTGTGCTCAGTGATGCTGAGGGAACGGGAAGAAACTGATACGTGAGAAGATTCATCTCAACATGAGGAAGAACTTCTTTATGTTGTGGACAGATGGACAGATTGTCCAGAGAGGGTGTGTCTCACTGGAGAAATTCCAGAACTATCTGGAGACAATCCTGTGCCATGTGCTCTGGGATGACCCTGCCTGAGCAGGGAGTTTGGACCCTGATGACCCCACCCATGTTCCAACCCTACCCCTTCTGTGATTCTGTTATTCCAAGATCATGGTCTATTTTATTGTCAAAGATGAATGTGAGCCTTCACGAATGGATGTTTTCCTCTCTTCTCCCTCCCCCTTTCTCTCTGTATGGATATATATACATATTAAAGACACATACATGTATATGTCTAGCACATTTGGGAGAAGAAGAGTTGAAATTGTATTACAGCCTCTCGGCCATCTGAGGCTTGATTACACTCTTGCTTCTTAGGCAGCTGTGTAGAGGTAGCTAAGTAAAGCACTTATGAAAATCAAAGGAGACATGTCAGGCAAAGAGACCATTCTGTTACACTTGGAGTTTTCTCCTCCATTTCATTGCTAACTGCATTTGTCTCAAGGGATAGTGTCTTGAATTTGTGGGCCTAAACTTATCTGCTGTGAAAAGGCAAGCAAAAGGAAGAAGTTACATGTAACAGTCCTTTGAAAAACATAGCCCTAATTAAACAGAAGCAAAGATATTCAAGCTGAAGCTGTGTGAACCAGAGGATTCTTGTGCCAAAGGGTTTGAAGGACAGGTTTTTAGTACTTTTGGTTTATATTCCGTAGTTTGGTACTCAAAAGTCTTGGATATCAGCTCCATTCTGAAGGGGCTCAAAAATATACCTCCTCTGAAACTACTCTGATTCCATTTGCTAAGTCTTTGTAAGCAGGAAATCAACCAGCTGGTGTGACTTCCAGGTGACCTTGAAAAACATGCATTCCCGCATAAATTTAGGCCAAAATCTGGCATGGGAATGTGCTCAGAATATGGACTGAATGAAAAACAGCCAGAATTTGGCCCAAGATTGCTGAAAGCTTTGCAAATTATTTCTGGTTTGTTAGTAAAATGTTGCCCAGCTGTAGTCATTACAGATGCATTGCAACAATTAATGTACCAGTGAAAGAGTGTCCTGGGGGTGTGGAAAGATGGAAGGTACGTTTTTATCTTGTATACAACAGCAGAACGGGAATCCAAGTTTCACTTAGCAGAGTTCTGATTAGAGGGACTTACTGTTTTCTCACACAGTAGCCCAAAGAAACCCTTCTTGCTGGCTCAACAGCTGGTTCCCTCAGACATTTCCTCCAGATGGGTTCCATTTGTGTCCGGCGTGACAGCATCAGTCATGTGGCAAATATTTTTTATACAGTAAGGAGCCCTATGAGAAGATGGTTGTTTTCAAAGGGAAAAATACTAATACATCGTTTGAGAATTGTAGCCTGAATCACTGCATTTTTCTCTTTGCACCCTCCATTGCACAATGTTGTTTATGAGATTTTCATCATACATCATTGCAAAATAGGATGGACATATTTTATTCGTGTGCCTCTGGTTCAAAAGCTGAAGGCTTTTTTCGTTCCTCGGATATGAAAGAAATCCGCATGTAATTTATGAAATCTTCCTTTTCTCTGGTATTTTCCATGGTATGTTAAAGTGGAATCCTAACAATGTTGGTTGTAAGGAACCTCTGGAGCCATCTGGTCCAGTTGCCTGCTTGGAGCAGGACTATTGTCAATATCAACGTATCTGGATCAGGCCAGCTGGGCTTGATACATCCAGGAGTGAAAATCTCCGTGGATAGAGGGTCCAGTCTGAATATCCCGTGCCAGTCTTTTGCCTCTTGTTACATTCCTGTCACTGTGGATGAGAGTTTGGCTCCATCACCTCTGTAGTTTTTCTTCAAGTAGTTAAAAGCAGAGCTCAGATTGTCCCTCAGCCACCTTTTCATGAGGGTGAGTAGTGTGAGCTCCCCGAAGCTCATCCTGCAGGAAATGTGCCCCAGACTCCCAATTATCCTGATAATCCTCTGTGCAGCCTTTCCAGGTTTTTAACATAATAGTCCTGATGTATCCAGTTCCTATTAGCAATCTTATTCCATGTTTTTGGTGAAACTCTCCTCTGCTGCACTCTGTCTCTGTGATTTGGTTCATAGGCTTTTCTTTGGGTGAGTGGAGAAAAATGTAAAATGTGAGAAAAATGTTGAGAAACTGTGTGGGAATTTTCTTTAAACTCCAAGCAGGTTGAAGTTTGAATACGCAAAAAACCATCACCAAAGCTACCAAAGCAACAAACAAAAGCCTCTAAGCTTTCCCTGTTACTTCTCATCTCTATCTTGCAGCCAAAATTTTACAATGATCTAACATCTTGAAATGATTAAGATTTCTGAGCAGAACTTTTGCTTGTCTGCTTTAACAGCGATCCAAATAACTACATTAAATTCAGCATACTGGAGTTGAGTGCAAAGAAAAGTTTCCCAGCAGTGAAAGAAAGAAGTTTTAAAGGCATTTAGACTACACAAAAGTATGAATTGCTTTTCTGTTTCTCTACAGAGGAAAGCTGGATGGCTTAAAAGATTGCTTCCAGGGTGGACTGCTTCAGGGAATATATGACATTTATCAACTGACACATACCAAGATGCTTTTTTCTGTGATTGGTTCTCATCTTATAAAGGTGATATTTCTCACACACATACAGGTACGTGAAAAAAAAAAAAATCTGTATTTTCATGTTTTCAGCTGTAAAAAATCGCTAAGGCAGATATTCCTTCAGCTGACCATGTTCTGGGAAGAGCTCGTGTGAAGGCACCCTCTGGTGACCTCATAACTAAAGGTCACAATTAAGCACTTTTCCTGTTCACAGCCATGAGACTATAGTTTCCTTCTGGACTTGATTCCACTCCAAGGAAGAAAAAGAAAATACACAAAATTTTATTTGATCTTTTTCTGTCAGAGAGGAATTAGTCAGCTAAAGGGGAGAGTGCAGAACCTCCTGGGCTGGAATTTCCAGTGCTGTTTGCTGATGAGGCCAACACAGTTATGTCCATGTGCCAGCTGTTTTTTTGGAAGTCAGTGTGAAGTCTCTATCAGAATCTTTTCATTTAGATTATGGTATGGTAGATGCTGGGTCAAAACCCAGCAAAATCAAGGAAAACAAAACAATCAAAAATGTTTCTGCAGGAGAATGGAAGAAATGCCAGGACTTAGACCAATAGTGACAACCAAGGCCACAAGTTAGGATGCTAAGTCCAGGAAGAAATATAGGGTCCATTACTTTGCTTGGAAATAACTTGGCACAAAACCTCTCCCTTGAATTTAAACAAAAGACAGGGCAAAAGGATTCAAAGAAAGACTAGAAAATCACCAAAGTAAAAGTTCTGACTTTCTAAGAAATTTTGACATTTAAGCCTTTGTTTTCATTCAAAGTTAAAAGTGTAATCAAATACTCTTTTAAGTTTCATGAATAATAAAATCGTCAAAATAGAACTGAGATTCTAAAACGCCTTGACAGATTGATTTTTATTTTGCGTATTTCAATCACTTTCACATCTTTTCATGGTATTTGATTAAAGATGTTCTATATGTTAGAGTAGGTGACTTCTGGAAGTGACTATATGGTTGTTGAAATAATTATATTAATGATTTTCCAAATCATAAAGGACAACTGCTATTAGTAAAGATTGAAATATCTTATTTTCTTTGATGAATCAGTGTCTTCATATGTGGTTTTCTTCATCAAAATGTTCAACATTTTAATACAAATTATTTAATTATACCACAAGTAGAAGATTCTTTAATCTAGATGCTCAAGCATTTCACTACAGGAAACAGGAAAGAAATTGATTATCAGATAGGCTGTTTCAGTCCCTGTTAACTAGCAGATGCCCTTAAATTTTTTTACCAAGATAAACCCAAAGGCTGGAGAAGAGGATACTGAGAGGAGACCTATCTGTCCACAGCTTTCTGACCAGGGGAAGGGGAGGGGCAGGCACGGATCTCTTCTCTCCTGTGACAGTGACAGGACTTGAGGGGATGGCCTGAAGCTGTGTCAGGGCAGGTTTAGTTTCGATGTTAGGAAAAGGTTCTTCCCTCAGAGGGTGTTTGGGCACTAGAACAGCTCCCCAGGGAAGCCCTTCACAGCCCTAAGTCTGAGAAAATTCAATGAGGATTTGGACAATGCTTCAGGCACATGGTGGGATTCTTGGGCTGTCCTGTGCAGAGCCAGGAGTTGAACTTGCTAGTCCTGATGGGTGTCTTCCAACTCAGCATATTCTGTCATTCTATGGTTCTATCTTGTATTGTAGTATGTCAGCAATGATGGATGACATTATTTTGTGATACAATGAAATAAGGTCAAAAATAAAAATAAAACTATTGAATATGTAGATAAAAATCTGTTACTGTTACTCAGAAACTTGTGGTTGCCTTTTTTTTTTTTTTTTTTTCCCCCCAGACAACAACCCCCCAAATACATACATGAATTATACTTTCTGGAACCTTTCTCTTCCCCTAATCTTCCATTAGGTGTATTGGTACAGTTTCCTCTGAAAGCAGTAGCAGTTGTGTGTGCATTTATAGGTTGTCCTAAGGGCCGGAAAGACACATTTAACTAATTCCATTAGAAATTTCTTAAAGTTCATTAAAAAGCAGAGCCCAGAGACTGCTTAAAGTATTGGTGTCATTCTGCAGAGTCAAATGGAGTGATACATGCAAATAGAGCTGATCTTGCTGAGGAGGAAGCTGTTGAATGTGCATTCTCCAATATCTTTGCCTCCTTTAACAGCTCTGTAACTTATGCCTAAGGGAACATTTAAAGGGAATGTAAAAATCTGGTTCCCACAAGAGAGAAGAAAAGATGTTCAAAGTAAAATTAGGAGTGTAGAGCTTGCAGGCAGAAAATGGCATTGTTGAGGAAATCATGGCACATTTTAAATAGAAATCAGTTCTCAAAAAGAGATTGAAAGGTGTATTAATTTTACTTCAATTTAATGTTACAAGCACAATAGGAAAATGTCTTGCCTATATGTAAGTTTCAGTTCCTGTGGATAGGTCAGGATGATCTGGCCTTTTCAAAACAGCCTGCTTGAAAGTTTTATGACAAATATTATCATTACTGAGATTATGAAGACATCTTTTCCTATGTTGCTGCATTCCACCAGATGAAAGATTTTATTCCCAAAGAATGACAAATGTAGAACAATTTCAGTTTCAAATCAATAAGCTCTTTCTTGTTCATCAGAACCCCAGGTAGGCATTTTATTTTTACTTCATCCTCACAGAGGATAAACGGTGAGGAATAAATGTAATACATTTCAACCTTTTCTTTAATGCTTTTCACTTGTTCTTTGCTCCTTTCCACTTCTCCATTCCTTCTTATATTTTACACTGGATCAGAAACAAAGCTTCTGAAGATTAAGGCAAAATAAAATTATTTGAGAACAGCTGGTAACAGTACTCTTTTTAAAAGAATACATTTATTTTTATATGTCTGAAAATGATGGAAGATCTTGTGATAGACTTCAGAACTCTTCCATTATCAGATTTTAGAAGACAAGACTGGAAATCTGGCTCCAAGTGGTCTTCCTTGAGCAAAGAGGTTGGACCCGATGACCTCCAGTGGTCCCTTCCAACCTCAGCCATTCTGTGATTCTATGAATGGGCCTCCATGAACTGCTTTATTATTGAAGAAAAAGATATTTCAGCTAAAAATGAAAAATTCCTTTGTAACATGTCCCAATTAGCACAACCTTGGAGTGAGGTTCTAGGATGAAAAATGTCTTAATACAAACCTACACTTCAAATCTCTGATTTCTTTCAGCTCTAACTAAAACCTTTAACAGCAACTCAAGATTACTCTGTATTTTTAGGATAAATTGATCTTTGTAGCATTCAGTTTTGAAAGTATCTTGTCATTCCTACTTTCTGTCCCTTTTTCTTCTTCTTCCTAAATCCTTTCTTCTCTGCAGAAAGCAACTACAATTTGTTAAGAGTAATATTTTCTCATAGGCATCAACTAAAACCAGGATAGCATTTATTGTGCTTTGCATGCTTGTCTGATAATTGCTACACCTCACAATTAAGAGTAAATAGCACGTCAGAGATTAATGCTAAAAGAAGTGTCACCTATGAATTTGCTTGGTTTGGCTTGAGATTTTTGGTTTGGTTTGGATAACTAAAGAAAAGTAAATGAATCCTTCTAGAAAGTAATTTTCCTTCTTCTTGCTCCCTATACTCAGCAAATTAGGGAAAAAAACCTTTTTTTTATAGAATCATAGAATGTTTTGAATTGGAAAGGACCTTAGAGATCATTTAGATCCCACTGCCCTGCTGTGAGCAGGGATGCCATCCACTATTACAGCTTTCCCAGGGGAATGTCCAGCCTGGCTTTGAACACTTCCAGGGATGAAGCATCCACAGCTTCTCTGGAAAATCTGTGCCAGGGCCTCACCACCCTCATAGCAAAGACTTTTTCCTAACATCTAAGATAAATCTCTCCTCTTTTAGTTTTAAAACCATTTCCCTTTGTCCTGTCACTCTCTGCCTCTGTAGAAAGTCTCTCTCCCTCTTTTTTGTGATGCAAACCCAACACAGGAGCCACTAAATGCAAACAAGTATTCAAGTAAATGTTTTACGAAAACAAGGTTGGAAAAAATAGAAACCAATCATTTTTCTTAAAAGTCCTGGATGAACTTGAGGCACCTCCTGTCGAAAATGCTGATTAGTGGTTTTGTTCTTTTGAAAAACAACTTTCTAAATACACTTTCACTTCAGTTGTAACTGTCAGCTCAATTGTGCATCTGAAAAAGAAATTGTCATCCTGCTTTACCCAGATAACTGTGGGATGAAAGAATCAAAAAAATATGAGCACATAATTTAATTTAATTTGCTAACGTCATGTATTTCACCTCTTAAGAAACTTGTGGCTCTGTTGTTAATAATTAAGTCATAGGTCTGAGCACATCAATTGAACTGAATAAGATAACAAATATTGTAAAACATGTTAAAAAAATAAATGCTGAAATCCAGGCCTTCACAATTGTAAGAACTGTCTCCTTAACAAAGCCATTGCTAGACAGACGCAAACCAAACAATTTACAATAACTAAATTATAATAATTATTGTCCTCCAAAAGTCATGAAATTGCTGCTAAAACCTTGCAGAAATGGTGTGAGAGGGAACACATATTTAATCCTGATTCCAATCTTAGCCGTTAGTTTTAGTGCACATTTAAGGTATTATAATCCTCAAAAAAAAAAGATATTTTAATAAAATGTAGGAAGGAGTTGAAAAGCAAAAATAGTATTCCAGTAAATTGTAATGAACTGTGGATTTAATATGCTCTTTTTTTCTAGTGCTTATACAATTTTCAGGCAATAATTGGAAAAAAATGCTATTAAAATTTGTGCAAATTGAAGTTTATTTTAAAAAGCTAGAACCAAGAATCTTTTTCTCCTCCCTTGTAATAAAAGTAATTTGGTCCAGATTCTCTTTTGCCTTATATAATCTCTTTCTCATGTTCCTACCTTTCATCCGTGCAAAACAAGTGATGCTGGTACAGTAATGTTTTATATTCCTGATACTAATTTCTTCTCTCTATCAAATATATTTGACAAAGTTAAATACCAAATCAATTTTTATCAGAAATTCAGACCTGCATCACATAGCATAAACAAAAAAATATTTTCATTTCTAAATATCACATCAGGACAGGATTGAAAGTGTATAATCAACTTAGTCATCTACTGCAATAGGCAGTCTTCTGCCTTCCACAGAATTTGTGCCTCTTTTCACTTCCTGTCTGTGGTCTGTCAGGAGAAATGGAGTGAAGAGGAACAGGATGAATTTGAAACATAAAATCATTGAAGTATATTCATGAAAAGTTTTTTTGAGAGAAATATTTTTGTACATTGCAATTGATCAGAATCAATCTAATACAAAATAAAAATTTTCATATATAATTTCAAGGATAAGACGAATACCCCAGAAAGCAGCTGTTATTCTTCTGAATCTCTCTGCTTGACTCTCCAAACAGTTGATGGAGAATTAATGTGGATCAAAGCCGAGCAGCACCAAAACAGAGGTAAATGGCACCATTAGGCAGAGATCGTATCCATCCTAGTAACAATCAACAGCATCAGTAGATTAATCTTTCCCCACTATTTAATGACTAAAATTATATTTATGTAATTTACATTTTGCCTGTGAAAAGGGGTTTACATGTATTTAAATTTTAAAAGTTGTCATGCAGTCCCAGGCCTTTGAGGGCTACAGTGAATATTGGTATAAGTGATGTAGGGTGTGTGGGTGCTGGGAAGTCACCAGCTGTCCCCATCTGCCCTGAGCCGTACTGAAACCCTTTCCCTCTCTCAGACAGGAGCATTCACAGTGTCAGGAGTCCAAAAGTTCACGGCTTTATCACAAACCCCTTCTTGCTCTGAGTAATGTGTCTACCTGGAAAACACTGGCTCACAGTCTCCATCTGGGCTCTTCATGAAAAAAACCTAAAATAATCACTTGCACAGCAGTGTCTCAAATGCCATTATGCATTGTCACAGTCCCCTGCATGTTAAAACAACATTTGCTAGCCCAGCAGGAGCCATCCTGACAAAATTGCTGAACAGGGCACTTTGGACCAACCTTGTCCAATCCAACACTGTTTCAGCTCCCATGGAAAAGTGCAGGCTGTGATACATTTTCTCCTGCATCATAAAAAGACCATGTGAACTCTGAACAGGAGTCACACAGACTGGGCTTACACTGTGTTTTCCCTCATGGTACATCCCAAAACAATCCTCTTACCTTTACTCCTTACCTTTGCTGTTCCTGGGCTAATTATAAACTCAGTGTGTGACCACAGAATATTTTATATCAGACTCACTCAGAAAGTTTCCCCTACAAAGCTAAAAGATATTCTTTTGAAGAATGAGGATTCTTAATTAATGGTCTCCCCTTCCCTGCACTTGCTGCCCACCAGGCTGTCTCTTTACTCTTTTTTAAATGTTATTCCCGTATTCTTTCTTCTATTTACTCATATAATTACCTTGCTGTTGAACTCTGTTTGTCTTCACAGCAGCATCCCAGAAGAAATTTGCAAGTTTGCATTTGGTACAATTTATCTTCTTTGTGTTTGGGGATATTGGAGACATTCTATCGAGCACTTGTCTCTGCCAGTCTCCAAAGGATCCTCATTTTGCTCCACTCTTCTCTCTTGCTACAAGGTAAGCCCTCACATCAGCACCAGGACATGACTCCTATGAGTGCTAGCAAAACTCCCAGCACCATACAAGGTCTGTCCCCATCTGGGGGGACACATTGGTGCTTAATGAGTCACACTCATGGGGAGAGGGAAAAGAGTCAACAGTGTGCATGGCACAATGCTGTGCTGACTGCATCTGTCCAACCACTAACTGGGCATCTCTGAGTGATAAAGTTCTGGAATCATCTGCCCAGGGAGGTGGTAGAATCGCCACCCCTGGATGTTTTTAAAAGAAGATTGGATGTGGCGCTCAGTGCCGTGGTTTGGCTGAGGCGGTGTTAGGGCATGGGTTGTACTCGGTGATCTTGATCTTGAAGGTCTCTTCCAACCCAATGATTCTGTGATTCTGTGTTTCTGTGATCTCAGGGTGCTGCCTACGCCCAGTCTGTGTCCCTGTATTCGGCAGATGTTTTCTTGTCTGGAAGACAGAGTTGATCCCAGCCAAGCGCAGGACAGGAGCAAACCCTGGCAGTGACCACAGGGAGCCTGGGCTGGAGTGCAGGCTCAGTCCTGAGCATCACAGTGGTGAGGGCAGCCTCTGGGATGTAATTTAGATCTGTCAAAAGACAGATGAGCCTTTAATGGGAACAGCGCCTGGGCCACCTGTGATGGATTATCACCTTCCTGGCTCACTCTTAGAGGCCAGGTCTCCGCTGGCAGAGCAGGGCCAGCAGGGATTGTCTCTGTGACAGTGCTTGCAGCGAGGATTGGCTCAGGTGAGCGGTGAAGAGGGCAAGGAAAGACATAAATCCGGATTGCAGAGTGTATTGTGGTTTGAACAAACAAAATGACACTTTGGGCTCCAGGAACTGGTGGCTCTGGGGGAGAGCAGTTGGTGTGCTGGTGAAAAAGCCAACACACCTCCGGCAGCAGCTGGGGTTTGGATGACTTGTGGTGGCCTGAAAAGCAGCAGCTGCCAGATGCAGCTGTATTCCCATTTCCTTCGGTCTGCTGCCTTGGGCTGCAGGGCTTCCATTTACAGGATTCTTTTTTTCCTTTCTCCTAGCCACAGGGGAGCTTATCAGATAAAAGGACTTGGTGGAGTGACAAAGATTGATTAACACCGAGGTGGAATGGGATTTTTATTTCTGCCTCCATAAACACCTGAGTGACAGTCAGATGTGTGTGACTGTGGTCTTATCAATAACAGTTTATGTGAGATGGGTTTGAACTAAAACATTTTGTATTTAAACATCTAAATCTTGGGAGACTTGATAGGTAAAGGAATCACATTCTGCACTATTTCAGCATCATGGAATGGCTGCAATAAACAGGAAGTGTTTCCGAAAGATTACAAAAGCTGTGCAACAAGATTTGGAGTATTCCAAAGGATTGTTCCCACAAAATTAAAATCAATATGTGAAATTTTGTCTGAGATATTTAAGAAGATGGTAGAAGACATATTTCAATCCTTGGCCCGGTTCTCTTCAGCATCTAAGTTAACAACGTGGACCCAGTCTTGAAGGAATATGAAGTAAGTTTGCTGACTTAGGAGCTTTCTTAAGGAGCTGTCGAGTCCCAGGAGGGCAGGGAGGCCCTGCAGAGACACCTCAGCAAATCAGAGATGGGCAATTACCAACTGAATGGAGTTTAACAGGAGCAAGGGGTTGATTGTGCACATGGGATGGGTCAGCCCTGGATGTGTGGAGAGACTGGGGAATGAGATGCTGGAAAGCAGCTCATATAATTACCTTGTTGTTGTACTCTATTTGTCTTCATGGGAAGGGATCTGTGGGTCCTGGTCAATGGAAAGTTGAACATGGGGCAGCAGTGCCCTGGAGCCAGGAGGGACAACCCTGTCCTGGGGCCATCAGGCACAGCATCACCAGCTGGGCAAGGGAGGAGATTGTCTCACTCTGCTCTGCACGAGGTCTTACCTTGAGTGCTGGGGGCAATTTTGGGTGCCACAGTATAAAAAAGATATAAAACTATCAGAGTGTCCAAAGAAAAGTAACAAGGATGCTGAAAGGCCTTGAGAGGAAGCCATATGAGGAGTGGCTGAGGGCACTGGGTCAGCTCAGCCTGGAGGAGACTGAGGGGAGACCTCATTGCGGTCTGCAACATCCTCACGAGGGGAAGCAGAGGGGCAGACACTGATGTCTTCACTCTCGTGACCAGTGCCAGGACTTGAGAAAACAACGTGAAGCTGAGTCAGGGGAGGTTTAGGCTGGAAATCAGGAAAACATTTTTCACCCAGAGGGAGGCTGGGCACTGGAACAGGCTCCTCAGGGAAGTGGTCACAGCCCCAATCCTGACAGAGTTCAAGAAGTGTTTGGACAATGCTCTCAGGCACAGGGTGGGATTCTTGGGATGCCCTGTGCAGGGCCAGGAGTTGGACTTGATGATCCTGAGGAGTCCCTTCCAAGTCAGCACATTCTATGGTTCTGTGATCTGATTGCTCCATTTCTCATGCATCACATTGTAATGGAGGATTAAAAGGGATGTGGTGAAATTACAGCTGCTTTCAAAACCTGAACAAGAAAATACCTCCCTGGGATTTTGGGGAGATCTCTTCTTTATACAATCAAGGCTCATTTTTTTGAATGCAACAGATTATTTATTATTATTGTTACAGAATAATAAACTGAGGACTCTCTGGGATCCAAATCCTGTTTTTCAGTCAAAGACTTGGATAACAAGCAGGCTGCAAGTTTGGCAATATGGGTTAAGTAGGACCTTGAGAGGGTAAGTAACAGTGTCTGTTTTCATTACTGTAGGCCATGTGTGGATGAAGGGAGCCACAAGAGACCATTTAGATGAGTGACTGGTATTTAATCCATTTTCTGCAGATCTTGGTAAGGCTTTCATCCAATATGGCATGTCAAGGATGAAATTCCTTGGTGGAATTTCTCCTTCCGCTTCTGCCAGCAACGCCTTTTGTTCATGATTCTCTCTGTTGCTCACAGGCCTAATTGGGAAGCAAGGGCCCATTTACAATGAAACTGCCATTTCAGATTGGGCTAAAGGAAAATTTCAAAATTCAATAGCAGCTGCTAGGAGTCAGTTCACATCTCCTCTGTGCTGAATAACAAGAGGAGGATGAAACTTGCACGCACCCATGTGGGTTCTTGCACCAGGTAAAAAAACATTACCTCTCCCAAGAACTTCTCAGTTTGAAACCAGAAGCTTTCTTGACCCTTCTTTTCTATGCTATAAATAAATAAGTAAATACCTTTTTGTTTCTTCTGAGCTCTGTGTTGAGGGCCATTTGGTTCTTCTCAATAACAAGAAAAAACCCCTCCTGTATTTTCTATTTGCCTTTTTTTTTAAAATCATATCTTCCAGAGATAGCCTTCCACAGATAACCTACGATGGTCACATGGAAAGAGAAAAAGGCATTCAGCATTTTTTTTCTCTTTCACATTTCTCGATTATTTTCCAGTGGACACATAAATAGCTCCTTCAGCAGGATTCATTTCTGACCACAAGGTTGCTCAGGAGGCCCTGACAGATATGACACTGCAATCCCCCTCTGTCATTTCAGGATGCTGCAGCATCACAGCTGAGATTGGCTCTTAACTGAAACTGTGCTGAGGGTACTAGGAGCTGGAGTAAACACCAGTGTGAGAGCCTAGAAGTGTTTAAAGGCAAAATTTGTCATGAATCTTGAAAAGAATGAGGAAGCTAAAATGGAACAGAAGGACTAGTGTATGAGGGAAACAAAAGATTGGGTAGAAAAATGGAGAAAAAGAAAAATAGAGAGGTGTTCTAGATCACAAGGTTGGGAGACTGAATTTTGCAGAGGAGAGAAAGATAAAGAAATTGTAGCAATATTTGCTAGGCAATTTTTAATTTTTGTCATAAATACATTCTATCCTGAGTGTGCCATTCAATAGTTTAGTCAATATAATAACAGGGAAATCACTCACCTGATTTATTTGTAAAAAGCATTTTGATATTCCCTGAATATTAGTCTTTCTGTCTTGTGATATTAATATCTGTGCATCACAGAAGTTCCAACTGTTTCTTCACTTCTTTTACCTTTTCTCACTAATTTTCTTGATTGTCTTTGATTCTCTCCATGGCTTTGCATTTATAGTAGAGTCCACATTTTATCTATTTATTTATTTTAACTTCTAGCTCTGCATAAGTGAAGGCAACTTCAGGGTCACTTAACAAAATATGAGGTGGCTAGTCTAAAATCTGTGTGTATTTAGCCAGATTAACTCAAAACAGTTTGAAAATAACTGATGGATCTTTGAGTACCTCTGTCACTGGTTGAAATTCAGCTGTGGGTTAAAAAAATTCTGACATAAAAGAGAGGCAAAAAATATTTTATACTTAGTTGTGCTGCATGCTTTGAAATAATTTTTACTTATTGTGAGATCCTTAGCAACCTCAGTGAGTTTGAAGAAGGTTTTTCCAATTGATTTGATGGGAATATTTAAACATGTTTGAATAAAACTGTGAAGGTACTGTCCTCTCATAACTAAAACTGACTACTTTGAAATAAGTTAAAAGATACTGAGGAGAGTGACTCTTGTATACATATTCATTACATGAAAGTTCTGTATGGAGGCAAATTAGCAGGAGAACTTCATTCAAATTTTAATCTAGAGTAGTTTCTAAGCATCTTAACTCCAAAATCAAACTAAAATATTGTACTAGAGATATAACCAAAAATTCTAAGAAGAAAACACTTCAATAAAAGAATAGTTTATTAGTGTTTACTGAACACACATTGAGAATTCAAGAGTTCAGACTCCTCTGTTAGTGAGAGGGAGGATGAAGGCCAGAAGGAAAAGAAATCTTTCTGCAAGTTAATTGTGCAGAGCAGTGACTTCAGAGAAAATGCGTGGCGTCCGGCCTTTAAGAGAGTGTACAAGTCTTGTGACCCTCACTAAAGTTTGGTACAATCAGTGACATTTCCTAGATGAAATTTGAAACCGCCACATAGTAAATAAAGCTTTTTCTGTTTGCATTGACTTGCTGGAGGAAAGTCTAAAGTGCATTGTGGTGATCATATCTTGTTAATCCTTTTGTAACAGATGGTTGTTAAGACAATTGTCTTAATTGCCTTAATTTTAGACTCAAAGTCCCACAAGAAAATCAGAGATGTTTAGAAATCCATTCCTGATTCCCATTGGCTTCCAGCCCTGTGTTTTTAACCATAAAAACATCTAGAATTGTTACAATTATGTATAAATGGACTTCCTGCACTCAACATTTGATCCACTAAAACAGCACATCACTGAACATATTGGGGAGAAAAAAAGGTCAAGAAAGGGCTTAAATATTTTTCGTTCTGTTTCTAAGAATTCCTGCATGATTTACAATCACCAAGTTCTCATTTCAGCTACTGATTTGTTATTCTGCACAGGTAAGCATGGAAGATTTCATATTTACTTTTGTCATTCTGAGTGTCCAAAGAACTTGCCTGGACAAAAAGAATTATGCTCCCTATAAACAATTTAAGGGGGAGGAATAAAATGATGCATGAAGGTCTATAGTCATATGACATACTAAGAGCATTGTCCTGCTGCATAACATTTCGTGAAAGCACTGCACAATTACTAAATAACAAAATGTACTTATCCTTATGCATTGATAAGGATTTAAGTGATTCACAGTAATTCATGAATCCACTATGAGTCTTTTCATTTTTAATGGACTCAGTATGCTCATTTCCTGTGCCATAGTAAAGCCGTAGTAATGGGAGCAGGCTGTTGGCCTTTGCACACATGACCATAAAATTGAACTTGGTTTGGTTTATGACTTAAGCTTTAAAAGACCCTTAGAGATTGTGATAGGAACTGATTGCTGTCTCACATGAACAGGAGTATAATAGAGCAGTTGAAACCTCAAGAGGTGTGGTTTGTGATTCTCAAGTTCTTTTATCGCTGCCTTTTCTGGATGTTCTGGTTTTGCTTTTCTGATTATACTGTTTTTAACATGCTACTCTCTGATGGAGATGTATGAAAAAATGTTACTTACCAAAACCTTATTTTTGCACTTTTGCATTCTGTAAAGGCTGGCAACTCTCCCTTGTGTTATCCCAGGGACATCTGTACCTGCTAAACAGTCAACTGTGATGTGCTTTGAGGGAAATTCTGTGGAGAAAATGGATAAGAAGTGATGGGTTTTACTTCTGTCCTAGGGCATTTTAACACTATTAATAGTGAGGCAGAAGATGCATAGATACACAAAATATTTGGATTTGGATGGCCCAAATATTTGGGCTGTCCTGTATTCATTTTCTTCACAAGTAATACTATTGACTTCTCAGGTTCCAGTAAATATAAAGAATGAAGCTTCTGTTTAACTTTATGTGATGGATTCCAGCAGGCATCCGTGGAGCTTGGTAAAGCAATGAAATTACCTAACAATGTGCTTCTAATCAGAAGGTTTGTTTTTGTGTTTATGTTATTTTTGATTTCTTGGTAAAACAGCAGACTCAGAACAAAGGTATTATTTATACAAAACTGAGGAAAGAAATAACTGTATTTAATGTAATATATTTTTTCAAAACACCCGGTTTTTGTGGTTTTTTGGTTTTTTTTTAATGTGATGCTATTTTGAATACTGAGGGCCAGAATAAAGCAGACACTTTCAGTAAACCTTTTGGACATCAGGGTAGTTTAGAGATTGTTAAGCAGTTAAAGATGAATGAACTCATAAAAAGTTAAGGAAATAATAAAAAAAACCCCACAGTTATTTTGTCTTTTTTTTTTTTTTTTAAATGAAATTAGTTAGTTTTGAAAAGTTACAGGACTGTGTTTTTTAAAATAACATCTTAACATTCAAAACATACTTAAAAGGAAAGTGAGGTTAATGCAATAACCTAAAGAAAAATGTTACTCTTCTATGAAGAAACACTATTTTCAAACAGGGAATGTCAGGATTAAAATTCTTAGTGTTATACAAGAGCACATTGAAAACTGTTCCTGTTTGTGGAACTCTGGCAGTTACCTATGCAAAGAATAAAGGGGGGTGGAGTTCAAAGCCAAAGAGTTTGGATTTAAGCCGTTAATAGAAATTTAGTTTTCTGGCCATCCTCCAGAAGGTAGATGCCTAATGTTGAATTATTTGGCTTAAAGTCGCATAAACTAAATTATTTAATCTAAATGATCCCCTGCTCCATTCTTACTATTCTTTTTCTGCCAGTTTTTTTAAATAAAATTTGTTTGCCCAAAACTGTACTGGAAGACAAGATTCAGACACTGTAGGTAAGGCTGGAGGAAGTATTCATGTAATTTAGCGAATCTGATTGATGGCAAAATTTTCCATCAAATAACTTATTTGCAAATTGGTGCTTTCCTATTCTCAGCTGAAATACATCTGTGTGCAAAAGACCTCCGAGAAGCTTTATGTGTCACTTCCATCTCAGTTAAAAAGCATTTTGAGGACTCTTGTGGGACCAGCAAGATGAATAGGCCATGTTCTGACCTGCTGCGCAGGGGTGAGTTTTATCCTTTCTGACTGGCTAAAACGATACCAACCTTAAATAAAGCACATATTGACATTGTAAGACACTATTAAGGTCCTCAGTGTACCATGGTGATGAACCATGACCAAAGTACTCCCGGGGTTGTAATAATTCATTACTGAAGTAGCTTCCTTCTAATGACTAAGGCTGACTGTGTCAGAGAGCTTGGACTTCTAACCCCAAGGCTTGTTATATAGCATTAAATAAATCTCACTTTCTGTTCATTTACCTGCTGTATCAAAGGTCATGAATCATAGCTGGCAGCAAGATTTGGATAGGTATCTTTCAAGGATCTCCCTGATTATGGGATGAAGTTGCTGTTAGGCAAGCATGAGCTTGCACTGCCCAAGGGTGATAGGTACACATGGATGGTACTGAGAAATTCCTTCCCATTCGCATGAGTCACTGAGCCAGTTGTCCTCCAAATGTTTTCTTTGCATTTCTAATTCTTACTTTTATTTTTATTTTCATTTTTAGTTTGGAAATAAACAAATTCTGTTGCTCTTTCACATGAATCCCAGCTATCAGGGAACACAGCCAGTGCTACCTCAGTGTATTTAAGTCCATTGATTTTGAACTTTTTCAAGCTCTGCCAGGAAGTGACTCAATAAGAAATGGAGGGCTCATCCTCCCTCAGGCACCACCACTGAGTATTACCTTGGAGCCAAGGGAGGTGGGAATTAGTTCCATTTAACAAAGTAGAAAGTGGAAGGTGGATGTCTCCCAGCCTGGGTCAGTGCTCTAACTTCTGCATTACAAGAGAAAAGCACTTCATGGAGCACTCAAGCTGCTCCTCTAAATCAAAAGTGACAGCTAGCACCTTATGAATATCTCAGATTTTTCAGTGTATATTTGATACACTCTGGAAATACCCTAGTTTAGAAACACTCTGGGCTTTCACAGGACACCTGTCTTGAGACAATCAAGACTCACCAGTTTGGTCCTGGTCCCATAACATTTTCCTGTCTGCATATAACCCCTCTGACATCATTAAAGTCATTGGCAGAAGGGAAATGCATGCAAACCATCATGTATACAGCAAATGTAAACCTTCCTGACTAAACTACCACCAATTGCCTTTGAAATAAACAGGCAAATAACTAATAAAGGCCTTAAACATTTATTTGCATTTTTCAGAATGCAATGATCTGCATGCAGTGAAACAGATGGACCATGGAAATACATGCATGAAAATCAATAACTCTTTCTCCACAAGTATCTAGCAATCATAAGGCCCAGTGATCATTGGCTTTCTCCTATTTTCTTGAAATAGCTCTTAAATTAGAGATGAACAAAGGTTTTTTTTTTTTTTTTTTTTATGGACTTCATTTCACTTTTCATAAATAGAATTAATAAATAAAGGGAATAAATAAACTTTGAATTAATAAATAGAGGGAAATAATGAATTCAGATTTACAAAATACTTTTGAAAATACTTGTTAAAAGACATTTTAAGAAGGTGGCACTGAGATAAAGCAAAGAACTGGACTAATGAATGGGAAATCCAGGATAAAACAGTAATTTTTCAGTACGCCAAGGACTTAAAAATTAACTTCCTTGGCTTTTGCAGAACTTAGTTTATTTACATATTACCATCACAGGTGGTGAGTTAGAGAAAGGTGAAGGTGATAGGTAGGTAAAAGAGGAAAGGAAACACAGGGGAATACATGACAAGAACAGTTATTTTGCCAAAACTGCTTCTGATTTTCTTCACAACTGCAGTGTCCAATGTAGATCAGATCGCTCTGGAAAAATGTTTGAAGAGCTAGACCATCAAACAGTTGCCACTCTCCTTTCCAATTAGCCAGTAGTAAGAACATACCATAAAGAAATGAAATACCCTAATTATTCTATTTCCCTTAGAGAAAGTTCAGCTATGTGAATATTTTAACCATCAGGCTCTGACAAATGATGAACTGTTGCAACCTCTGTTGGTGAACCTCTCCCAGAAGTTTTGAGTAGATAACACTGTATTGATCTTACTCCTCAAAATATGTGGGCACCAGAGTATTTCATTTGAGGTTCCGTGAGAATATTGTCAAATACAGTAACCTACTCAACCTAGGCTTTCATTTTGGAAAGAAACAATGAAACATTTATATGCTTGTTTAAATGCTAATCAGTTTTTGTTTAGCAGCCAGACCAAAATATTAATTATTCTTGCAACCTTACTCAAGGACAAAGATCCTGTTGATGAGCTTCAGAGGGACTTCATCTTACATAAATGGGTTATTAGATGGCAAATTAAATTCTCTGCTGAAAAAAGAATAAAAATAATAAAGCACAAGGAACTCTAAAACCACTTTTCAAGCCTTGCAGCATTCAAGACTAGCTGCAGTGGATGAAGAAAGGAGCAAAGGCATCTCTAAAGATCTTTCCTCAATGTCTAGCTGCAGTTAAAATTCGTATATTGGAATGCACAGAAAATGATATTGTAGTATTTCAGATCATGTTATTGTGCCTGCATGTGTTCTGCATAGTAACCTCTCTTGTGTGATCTCGTCTGAGGTATTGTGTGGCATTGGTGAAACATTTCTCCAAAAGGACAATTCAAAACAAGAAGGAATTAAAGGAATCAGCAGGATTAGTAAAGGACATAGAAAGTCCCCTCAGTGAAAAACAAGAAAAATCTTATGAGATTATGGAGGAAACAAACAAGAATCAGACCATTAAAATGAAAAAAGGCAGAATTAATATAGATTTGGAACATTTTTTTCTGTTTACATCAGCCTACAATGCACCTTTATACCTTTTGACAGACCCAGTAAAAAGAAATGGTTTTTTGTGTGTAACAGTTTATTAAATTTGCGATTTTTTCATAGAAAATCTGTTTAAGATAACCAGTTTAACAGTATTCTCAAACAAATGTGGCTGCTCAGACTACACAGGTACCAACACGTACAATATCTTAGTTTTTGAAGGGATAGTCTGTGTGATAATGATTGTTTGAAAGAACGTATTTGTTCATGATTGTCTACTGCATGTTTTCAAGATTTTTTTAATATGAAAACCTTAAAGCTGGATATAAGGCTGCAACAAAACACTCCTAGATCACTTTTTCCTGGTCTTGCTCAGAAGAGATTTTCTCTCATATTCTTTTCTGACTTTTACTGCTCTGAGAGTGTAATCTAATTACACATCTTGAAGAATATCTCAGTTATATTTTGTGAAAGTAATTAACTGCATTCTCAACTTTTCCACATTCAGTCTTTAAGAAAATCAGCTCATTATCAGTCTTTTCGTCCCACATCTTCTCTGGAAATCGGGGGGAACT
The DNA here is from genome assembly GCA_036630365.1 of Acanthiza pusilla. Lineage (NCBI taxonomy): Eukaryota > Metazoa > Chordata > Aves > Passeriformes > Acanthizidae > Acanthiza > Acanthiza pusilla. The sequence goes on from JAXCHO010000034.1 coordinate 92,019,128, forward strand.
TTGCTTTCCCTGATACACATCTGCTGGCCGCATTGCTAATGAGCAGAAGATAGCCACTGTCTATTAAGAGAATAGCTAATTTTCATAAAGACCTTGGTATATAAAATATTCATTAGAACGTGAATAAATTGCACATTTAACCATCCAGAAGAAAAGAACTTATTTAATAGCAAAACAGTGAACAGACCTGAAATCTAAATAATGTTATGGAACATGAACACTTGGAAATATTTAATAGACAGTGAACTTTCTCTTCCTCCTATCACCAGAGATATAAGACTATTATAGCACTACCTTGCTCTACCACTACCATAAAATTAATTACCTTTGGACAGACCGCTTTTAATTGCTTATAAAATTGGTCTGACTTTCCAGCTTTTTTAGCAACCTGTATGTCATGAACAAAAGTGCTTAGAATAAATTAGCACTCCATCTTTTCCCATCTTCTTGTTATAATCACAAAATGAAAACTAAATGGATGGCCCAATGCATCTTGGCACAAGCAGTAAGTATATCTCAAGAATACACTAGAAAAATGTACACACATAGCCTTTTTAATATTTTTCCTTTAGAAAGGACACATGCTCTTTAATTTTCTGACACTGTTGAATCATTAAGGTATCATTCCATAAAGGTCACTGCTCTGGACTAAATTATGTTGAGGAGCTTGGTAGAATTTTATGGATTAAATGGTATGTAGAAATGGACATTCTTAACAATTGCATGGAAACATTCACAGTGCAGAATGAAAGAATGAAATGGAGTGGAGTGGAGTGGAGTGGAGTGGAGTGGAGTGGAGTGGAGTGGAGTGGAATGGAATGGAATAGAATAGAATAGAATAGAATAGAATAGAATAGAATAGAATAGAACGGAACGGAACAGAACAGAACAGAACAGAACAGAACAGAACAGAATAGAATAGAATAGAATAGAATAGAATAGAATAGAATAGAATAGAATAGAATAGAATAGAATAGAATAGAAAGAATAGAATAGTTGAGATGAGTTGGAAGAGACCTTCAACAATCATCTTCCTGATGAGTCCAGCTGCCTGACCTATTCAGGTCTGACCAAAACCTAAGGCTTGCTGATACGGGCATTGTCCAAATGACTCATTGACCAAATGACTGTCAGGCCATGGGCATCGGCCACATTTCTAGGAAACTTGTTTCAGTGTTTGGCCACCTCCTCTGTGAATAAATGCTTCCTAATGTCAAGTCTGAACCTCCCCTGATGCGGCTTTGGGTCATTCCCATGCACCCTGTCACAGGATATCAGGGAGAAGAGCAGCTGCTCTGCCAGCTGTATAGAATGATATATTCACCAAAATGTATTATTACACAAATAACTGTTCACTTTGAGTAGACTCATAAACCCCCTGCCCCTCCCCCAAAAAGAGAGAAGTGTGTATAAACTTGTTCTGGATAAACACTTTATCACCCAAAATCTGGGGGGGGGAAAAAAAAAAAAAAGAAAAAAAATTCTCTGGGGGAAAGAGTTAATTTTTTTTGCTTAATCCCAGAGTAAAACATGAAGTCTTATTTTAGCTTTCTAAAACTTTTAGATATTTAAAAATGAAGACAAAATCACTTCAAAGTATTGTATTTAAAAGCAGGTAAAATGCTAAATTCCTTTTTTAGATTTCTTTTTTGAGTTTTTTTATTTGTCTAAAAGAACAAATAGAAACTAGTGTAGCTCATAAAGCTGTCTATTGACTTTTCATAATTATCTCATTATTTTCTTTCTCAAGATTACGTAAGTAGGATTAGTCTTTGACCTACATATTTACATAGTCCATGTCTCTGATTTTAAACCCTGGTTTTAAAGTACTTGAGCCCAAAACTAGGGAGTCTATTTTAATCCAAACTACCTCTTTATTAGGAAATGCAGTACAGGTATTTTGACTAAAATAACCTATATTTAAACTCATCATTCTGATGCTTGTGATTCAGTTACCTTTGCACTTTGTAAATTGTCATATCAACATGAAGTTGTATGACTGGATGTTGCCAACTGCATTATTTAAGGTACTAACGGTGCTGGCTTTACTGGAGGTAAATTTTAATTGTATTGGCTTTGCATGGTCAGGTTTTGGAGGGCTACAAGGGTGCCTGGTAGCTGAAAACAAACAGATTTTTTTAGAAGTTGGGAATTGCAAAAAATTTTGGATGTGAGGCTGAATTTTCTTTCCTTTGGCAGTAGTACCCTTTGGTTAGCCACACTGCTGTAGCTTTTGGAGCATGGTCAGAAGGAAGTGAGAGCATCCTAGCCCTGGTCCTGACCACGCTCTGCAGTTCATTTCTGAAGGCAGCTGGAAGACTAGTGCTGGTCAAGGAGGCTACATGTCAGAATCACAGAATAGTTTTGAGTTGTAAGGGACCCAAAATGATCATCAAATCCAGCTCTTACGTCCAAGTGAATGGCTCATCCAGGGATCAAACCTGTGATCTTGGCATTGTCAGCACCATGCTCTGACCAACTGATCTAATGTCAGAACACAACCAACTTGTTTTACTTCATCCTGCTGCCCTGATTTTTGAGAACTCAGGAACAAGCTGCTTATCCTTCTGTTCATCATCAGGATAATCATGTTGTTTCAAATTCCAAACAATCCCAGGCACAATTCTAGTTTTTGTGAGACATGAGGCCACAGCCAACCCTTCTCCACAGTCACAACAGAACTCTCACACCCACATTGCTTTGGCTTCCAGAAACCGGGTGTCCTTTCCAGGTGGCACCAGATCTGACATTGCAAGACGAGGAGCTAGACCTGAGTTGCTGAGTGGTTTACGTGTGCCAGGAGACCAGCCAAGTTGTCTCGTGAGGGGGAGAAGTGATATAATTTCCTGGAAATCAGCAGTATAGTGATCCCTGGGAACTGGTGCACATGACCATTGCTGGTGCCAGAAGTGCAGGCTTCTCTCCCTCCAAAGAGTAGCCACATCATTGTGGAGCAGGTGCTGATGCAAACCACGACACACAGACAAAAGGAAAGCAGAATAATTCTATTTATTCCCATGCAGGGTATGAGGGTCTCACCCATGTGTCCTGTCCATCTCACCCCTGGACTGCTCCTTCCCATTCCCCAGTCTGATAGTGCCTGATGGTATTTTGCAGGCACAGGACCCCAAGGTAACACAGAACAAATTTAGCATGTGCCAAAGATCCAGTCAGGAGAAGGGTGGGTTTCTCTGGGATGGCTCAGTCTGACCTGTAAGGAACACAGACAATAGAATTTCCTGCTCCCTTCCATCTGTGTGCCCAGGCACAGGAGCACAACTGCAAACTTGCTCCAGTCATGCCCTATCCACTTCTCAGTGACAGGATATCACTGCCCCAACCTTGTCATATTTCCCTAGAAACCAGACTGACTTTTGTCTGACTCAGTTTATTTGAAGTCCTCCCAAGGAATGAGATTGGCACTTGGCAAAGTGCTTGGGACATCTCTGGAAAAACATATCATCACGCTACCATAGGTGTCAGGATGAATCATCTCCCACAGAAGGCTTTCCACAGCCCACACTGCTGCTCGGGTGACGAGCCACGCTCCTCCTGCACTCCGAGTCAGCGCCTCGGCACACGCTCGCGGTAATTGCAGGGGCGGAAAGCGGCACAAACAGAGCTCAGGGAATATTGATCAGCTGTGACGCAGCTTTCCTGGCCCTGACAACCCCACCGAGGTCTCCCTGTGTCTCTGCTTTTCATCTTAGGGTGGCAGCTAAACCATTCTTCAGATCATTCCTTTGACTTGTCCTTAGAGTCCTCATTCTTTGCGCTGCTGTGTTGGAAAGGGTGAGAAGCTCCTGCCTGTGCCTCACCAATCTTGATTTCCAGCTAAAAAACTTCCACAGCAGAGCAGGGAGCGAGTCTTGAGGATCTGAAGCTGGGTCCCTACTCTGCAGCATCAGAGTTTCTCAGGAGTTCATTTGATTCAGCAGAGGTCTTGATGACTTTCATTGTGTGTTCATCACAAGGTAGAGATAGAATATTAATATTAAGAAATAGTCAATATTAAGGAAACCACGTGAATTTCATGAGTACTAATAAATCAAATTTTCCTGGCAAGATTATACTTGATTTAGTTTTCCTAAGTAAAAAACATATATAACTTCTTGCCACTCCAATTACTTCATTCTCTTTAATCACATGGGGAAAAGCCCCAAAATTCCATATATTTTCTTTTAGTAAATTGATATGTCTATTTCTTTGGTTTTCATTTTCTTCTTACATAGTAAAGGGAAAAAAACCCTGAAGTGTTGTTTGGCTTGTTTTCCTGCAACTTTACGTATCACCTTTCTATTCTCTTTGTTTTTCAGAAATTATCTTGTTATTTTTAATTTCTCATTGATTTTTAATACCTTTTGTTACACATCTTTTAATGTTTTTTTTCTTTTTAATAGCATGAGATGGCTACACTGCATTGAAGATGTTTTATTGACTTATGTGGTGACTAGAACGAGACAAAGAGAGAGAGAGAGAGAGAAAATACACTTGTATTTTCAGAAAAGTTACATATTAGCTGTTGCCAAATGACTTCAGCTGGACAAGCCAGGAGGCATGGGGCAGATTTTGAGATATCACCAGGTGCCACTGCTAAGAATCTGGCCCTCTCTTTGTGTCCTCTAATTATTTCACAGCGCATGTGAAATTTCACAGCGTGATTTGGAATTGGAGCTTTAGTTGTCATGCTAGCACCATCACTGTGTTTTCCTTCCTTTTCCCCCCAGTGGATTTTCATCTCACAGACAGACAGGAAAGCAGGGAGGGGAACAGAGGAAGAAAAAGGGGAAAAAAATGTCCTTTTTAATTCTCCATCTGTATGGGGCCACAGAAATACCTTAAGATAAACACAACAGACTGAAAAAGGAGTGGGAAGAGATTATCAGAAGCCTGGCAAGGGGAGAGTGCAGTTGGTGGTCAGGTGAAGGCTGCTTTGGAGGATAAGCAATTTGTGTGTTATCAGTGCAGGAGGGAGAACAGTAGCTCCCTACACTGAAAGGAGATTAAAAGTAACAATAGTCTTTTCTGTACACCACAGGCCAATCTGTTAAATGCATGGAAAGCTGAGAAGCTGCTTAGAGCTGATGTTTGTTTAATTCTCACCTGCATCCACTTGAACTGTGTAAATGACATGGTGCTTTTCAGAACATATGCACGTTTCCATGTGGCACTGGTTTGTGAAACCGTGCCCAGTTAATCTAGCAGTGCAGGATTTGCTGTAAGTATAAAAGACAACCTCCCTCCCTCACTCTGGGAAGCCTTATGGTTCCAGAAAAGAATGAGGAAAAGTTATTTGGCTTTTTTGTTGTTGTTGCTGTCGTTCAGGGTTTTTTTTTTCTTTTAAAATCAATAGTAATGGGTAGCTGACAGTAATCCGGGGAGCGTACTACAAAATAAAGGCCAAAGCAAAGATGACCTCTTTTGCCAGAGGAAAACTTAGGAAACTCAAGCTTTGGCTCAGTTCAGACCAAAGATAATTTACACTCTTGATGAATCAGTACATCATATGCTCTATTTTGGAAGAAAGAGAGTGATGGAGGAGCACTACAGTCAGGTTGCCATGACAAGAGTTAGGATACAAGGATACAGGATTCTTTTTTTCTGCTACTGATTTTATATCAGTATATATGTGAATGATTTTATATGAAGAATGTTAGTTCCTCTGGCTTTAAAGGTACTAAGTACATATTATTGATATTTTTGTACATAATATTGATATTATTGTACAGAGGTGACAGAATTTTGTTATTCCACTTGCAAGTTAGCTTCACAAATGTGGCTGGATTGGCATTTTAGCTGTGTAAGCAGAAAGCTCTGTGCTCTTTGAGGGTCTTTTGTTTGCTAAACAATGGCACAGGGCAGACTCAGGAAACCTTTCTGTTGCTTTCTTTGCAGAGTCACAGCATTTCTCACAGTGCAGGCCCATAAGATGCAAGCCAACATAAAACAATCACTCATAATTTAATAATTGCACATTGTCTTTTCTAGCTGAATAATTGATTTCTCATTCCAGCTGTTCTGCTGACTGTAGTCTATGTTACAATTGCTGTTCACAGGCTGCTCACTGTTTTTATCCTGTGGGTATGATGGATATTGCATGATGGCTTCAGTTCTGTTCATTTTTTTTCTTTCTACTTTTGTGTGTAGGGTTGGTTTTTTTCTTTCACAAACACTTTTGAATCAAAAAGTGTTTGAATCAAAAGAAATTTTAAGGATGGCACAGTGAAACAGTTGCACGAAGCAGAGTTTAACCATCAAAGACCTCAAAATCCATTAACACAGGACCTGGGATTCAATCCCCCCGACAGTATCCAAGTCCCATTTCTGTCACTAAATTGTGGTGTAGCTCTGAGGAGGAAATATGTTCCCTGTCACACACATGCATGCAAACATGCATTTCCCTTCTTTTTAAAGCAGAAATACATTTTTCTTTATAATCAGCTTAGTATATAAGCTTTATTCAAATGGAGTCACCAAACACATAATGTTGGGAATATTTTCAGTTATATTTTTTTCCTCTTTTTCAACAATGTCTCATTAAGAAAAATCTTTGATTTTTGTTTGGGATTTTTAAATTTTTATTATTCAGTCTAGCAAAGCTTTCTCTCTGCTTTATGCAAGTTAAATATCTGATACCTGATATATCCTCTTCCTCTCTGTGAGTCAAACTCCATGACAAATCCTTTTGCCCATGATATTCTGACACTTCTTTTCATCCAGGCTGTCATCATCTATTAAATTATCGTCTCTATATTCTGGGTATTTTAGACAAACAGGAAATTAATTCCATGACATCAAGAGCTGGAATCTAGTGGACTGACTGGCTCATGAGTTCACTCAAAGCATTTCTAAATGGAAAATTTCTGATTTTCTGGCAAAATATTTTCTTTTTCAATTTTCAGTTGCTCCTGTTTTTCAGGAAAGAAAATGGAAATTTTACTCTTAAAAACATTTTTTACACACCCTAAAAACATTATCTACTTTAAAATGTTAATGTACAGCTTAATGTACTTGTGTACTTAATGTTAATTGTTAAAATCATGGCTTATTTAAGTCAATGGCAAATTTTCATTGACACTTAAAATATCAGTGAAAATAAGAAACTGCTTCCTTAATTATAAAGTTGATAGACTTACTTATAAAGGAATAACAGAAAATCTGAACTTCATCCTGCTGTCTTACACTACACCCTTCTTCAGAAATACTTACATTTAAACATCTTCTGAAATTGCTCAGCTCTTGTCTTGCCCGTGAAAAATAAGCTATGCTGCTCATAGAGAACTCATCAGAGATGTTGGAATTACACCAGAAACACTCTGATTCCATCTCACCTTCATAAAATGCAGGTGCCCTGAATTCTGATTTAATATCAGAATGCCTGATGTCTGATTTTACATCAACCTCCTAAAACCATCCATTGAAATGTGTCTCTTTTTTTAAAACTAAGAAATCTGAGAGGAAGCTCTTACTATGGGGCACTACTGCTGAAACCAGAGCAAACCAGGGTTAATAAAATGAAGGCACCCAACACAAAACGAGGCTGTGAAACAAACACACTTGTCCTGCTTTGCTCACAAGCTCTCGGCAGCGCTGAAGCGGAGTTGGCCACATGGCCGCATTAGCCATTCCATCAAGGTCAAGAATCCCAAATGAGTTGCTATGGGAAACAAATTACTGAGGTGTCAGCTGGAGCTGAAGGTTCAGATATGAGGGAACTTTACCCATTATATGCTTGAAAGATTTCTGGAACAACAGAAGCTGGAAAAGAGCATACTGGTAATAACAAGACCAGGAAAGCAGATGTTTCACTGACCTTTGCTCCGTGCATTTGGACTCCCCCTTTGCCAGCATGCCTGAGTGGACCAGAAAGGAATAGCAAATAAGATGGTCTCTCCTGAGGCACAAGTAAATAATTTTTTAAAAAATCAGATACCAAGTGCTTTTTTTAGGGAGATATGTAAAAGAAACTCAAAAGCACATGAAACCACCTGGGACTCATGCCCTGTTATTAGAGATGAGGAGAGACAGCTCTGATTTTATTACAGCGTTAATTTCAGGGGGAGGAATTGAAAGCCAGAGAAGGGGCAGCCTCCCTCGGAGATAAACTCCCCACCAGAACCCAGTTTTATTTACTCCACTCACTTGCTTGGTGGTCACTGTGAACATTACCTTTTCTGGAACTGTCTGTGGAAAGAGAACTGGGAGGACTATGCCTCCTATCCAACACTGACATTCCCCTTTGTCAAGGCACTGTGCTACGCTTGACCCCAGGAATCTTACCTCCAGATCTGAAGAAACTGAAATATTTTCAGCTTCCACCAAGTATTGATTTTGACAAAAGAAAGAATTTATTATGAGTTACATACAGGCTTGTTCAGAAAAGTTTAGGGTAAATCCCTTTCCTATTTTGGGACTACTGATCCAGCTGCTCACTCAGCAGTTATGGGATGGTTTGCAGATAGTGGTGTTATCACCAAAAATAAAATTAAGAACCTTGTCTTTGTCACATATTTGTTTAAATTTTCTCATATCCATTTACCTTTTTTTGCCATTGAAGATCTTTACATTATCTATCCAGGAACAAGAAAAGGACTTCTTTTTCTCTAGTGAGATAGAAGAAGAAATATGTTCTAATTTCCATTAATGAAGATATTTTACTGCATACACAGTGGAAAAAATTCTGGCCTACTATTTCCTTGACTTCAGGATATTTTTCCCAGGGCTTGTCTTTTCATCAGCTGATTTTCCTACTATGGCTTTACATTTGAGGGTTCCTTGTTAAATGTTTTAGAGCTGGAGCTGGGAGAAAGAATTAAGCACAGACTTCTGTTTGTTAAGACCTTGCATCCTTTCTACACCCTCTGTCCTGATAAAAATCTTGAAAAGTGACATGATTGGGTAATTTTTCACAGAAGTACTGTAAGCAAAACAAAAAACTAAAGACCTGTGCAGGAGGTCTTCACTTTCTCAGAGTACTTCTATGTATATTTATACATTATAGCCAGGACCTCAGTGTTCAGATGACTCTCAATATAAATGTATAACATCAGGATCAGGAGATATATTTTTATAAAGGACAAAGGAACATGCAATGAAAATCTTTCCATTTCTGCAATAAGGCATTATTCCTCTCCAAATATTTGTCTCTCTGGCTTTTTTCCTGTGTTACTTGTTGGATTGTAATGATCTTGAGTGAGTTAAAGCTGGATATTACATTTTATCGTGGCAGTGACAAAGCTTTGATGTCCTGGAAGACTTCCCCCCCCCCTTTGGATTAGGCTTTATTGCACTTAAGTATTGTGCAGAAATAACTGAAGGTAATGTCACTGACAGAACTGTGCCAGCAAGATCTGTAAATCAAACCAGAATTTATACACTCTCTGAATAGCTCTCTTGAAAATATCTGCTCTGACCCCTAATTTCAAAGCAGGACTAGTAGGGATTTTCTTGTGCAATTGCAGATGTGAGTGGCTTTCACATTCTTAGGCAGCCTGAAATGAAGCTACACTAATGAGAGCAAGGAGATTTCTAAATGCAGAGATGCAGCCTCTGTCTGCAGTGGAAGTTGTTGCCAGTGGGTTTTCTTTTAAGCCTTCTCTAGTTAGTCTTGTGGAGCAAACAGAGGTATTTCTGGGAATGCTCTGTAGGGGAACTTGAAAATAATCTCTATCTATTTCAGCTGCTGTCCTTAGAGCTAAAGTACAAGTGCTTCTGCATTAAGGAGATCTATGCAACTGGAGATTGCCTTGCCTCTCACTGAAAGGGAAATGCCTGAGGGAAGTGGAACAAGAGTTCAACTCTGCATGGCAGACAGAGCAAAAGTAGAAAAATACCTTAATTGGTGGACTCAAAGAAATAACAGGAGACCAGGAAGCCTAAGCAGAGCAAAGTTTCACTGTTGCTTAGGTGAAGGTGGGTTAGAAATGACTGGTCAATTAAGGTAAAAGAACAAAGGTAAGATGCTTTTGAGAGCTCGGATGCTAAGTGAAAATACCTAGAATGTAGGGAACTAACTTTAACATGAAATTCTACCTTGGGCCAGTGTCATTGCAAGAAATCCTGGAACTGTTATGAAAATTACTTTTCCTGAGTGATTAAATCTATTGTAAGAAAAATGAGTGCCTTTCCCCTATGGCAGGCAGAAAACTGCTTGATTTATTAAGTCATGATCAATACTAGTTTACCACTGGATTTATCAAAACACATGCCCATCCTATAGACTATGCCTGTGTTAGATGACCCAATGGCCCCAACTGAGGCAATGTGGGCTTCATTATCCTGACTTGCAGCTGTGAGTGGCCAAGAAACATCTGCTCTTGTCTGTGCTGCCCTGGGAAGAAACTAAAGTGGTTGCTTAAAATGCAGGACAATAGGACCAAAAAATTAGACACCATCTCTATTTTTTTTTTCTCATTCTCTTTTCCCAATTTGTTTTTACAAAAAGGGGGAAAAGTTTCCTTAGCACACCTTGAGTATGTTAGGCAGCAGATGAGATGGACAGAAAAAAAATAGAAGAATCAACACCAACACAATGAATTGGTGCAGTAGGTAGGTGAGCAAAAACAAATAGAGGAAATACAGGAAACCATAGCAGATCCAGTCTCACCACATGGCTGGACTGCGGCTAGAAGAAGAATATCTGTGTTCTGGATGGTGTATACTTAGAGCAACTGAAGTACAAAAGCATTAAATCACTTATATAAAGCCAGATCAACATCAGCATTCAAGAAGATTGTCTCAGCCTCAGCAATTTGGGAATCAGTCAAGTCAATGATGACAAATCTTGACTGCTCTTAATGTTGCTGTTGTCTTTGCAGCCATTCTTCTGTAAGAAGATGTCTGTTAGACTCTGCTTCCCCCTTCACCTTTTATCAAACAGACACCCCTTAGCCAGGACTGTCACTGTTACTGAGTATGGGAAGATCAGAAATTATCATGTAAACGTGAGATTTTCTGTGCTGGAGGAGCCTGGACAGGGTCCATTAAGATCATATCTAACCTCTGTCAGTGTTGAATACCAATATCGGTGTCCACAAAGAAATATTGACAAAGATGAAGTCATAGAGTAACTTTTCCCTTAATTCCATTAGTCTGTGATTGGCTTTGCAGGGTGTCAGTATAATATTCATATATGTCAAAATGTGGGGGGTTTATTTGGTTGGTTTTGCAGTTCTGGGTTTTTAAAACCATGTAACTGTAATTTGTGATGATTATCATGTATATAAAAACTGTAAGTGTGTTTTACTCTGAAAAGTTAGACATCTTGTGGCAAACATACTCTAAGAGAAGATGCAAATTTTTAATAGGGAGAGCTTCTGTGTATGGCAAACTTTGTATATGCCAGGTTTTATGTTGATTATCTATTCTGATAGATTAAATAAAACCTCACTTCTTTTTCTTTTAATAGCCATCAGGACTTTGTTTTTGTCATCATGTCTTATCTATCTCTGCTTCCTTAAGGTCCATATCCTCTTCCATTTTATTAGTTATTCTCTTTGACCATTTCTGCCTCATGTTGGTTCTCTCAAAGTCTGGTTTAGGGGTTAGGGGCATATTTTTCAAAGTTGTTTTTGCTTCTGATTATGCAGATAGGTACTTGCCAGACTTTTCAGAGACATCTTAAATACTGAGGAGACATGTAATTGATCTTAATAATACTTCAGTACCCACCTAATTTGTAAATTTAATCAGGTGCCAAATATCTTTGACAGGCTGACCCAAAGTAATTAGACCCATGCACAGAAGACCAAAAGTGACATACTTTTTGGACTAGAATATTACAGGATTCAAAATACTATTTTCTATGTCTGTTGCTATTTGCCCTTTGCTTTTCCTCATAATTTTGAATTCATCATTTCATACAGCAGAGGGATTACCTATAGCAGATCAAAATGAAGACATTGACATGCAGTTCAAACTGTCCATTCCATTGTGCATATTCTCTCCATGTGTTGGAGCAACACTTCATAGAATTGTGTGGATCATAAAGGACCTTTAAATATAATCCAGTCCAACCACTTTGCCATGGATAGGGACACTCTTCACTAGATCAGGTTGCTTAAAGTCCCATTACACCTGACCTTGAAGACTTCAGGTGATGGGATATTCACAACTTCTCTGGACAACCTGTTCCAGTGTCTCACCACCTTTTTTTGTCCCTTTTTATGTCCAGTCTGGATCTATCCTCTTTCAGTTTAAAACCACTGCCTCCTGTTCTGTCACTGCAGGACCTTGTAAAAAGTCTCTCTTGGTCTTTCTTAAAAGCACAATTTAAGTATTGAAAGGCTGAAGTAAGGTCTCCCTGGGGCCTTCTTTTCTCCAGGCTGAACAACCCCAACTCTTTCAGACTGTCTTCACAGGAGAGGTTCTTTACCCCTCTAATTTTTTTTTTGCCTCCTCTGCACATGATCCAAGAGGTCAATGCCTTTCTTGAGCTGGATGCAGTGCTCCAGGTGGGGTCTCATGAGAGCAGAGGGAGAGAATCACCACCCTCAACCTATTCTCACTCTTGTTTTTAGGCAGCTCAGGGTATTATCGGTTTTCTGCCCACAAGTGCACATTGTCAGTTTATGTCCAAGCTTTTATCAACACCCCAAGTCCTTTTCCAACCTCTCAATCCATTCATCACTCAGCCTGAACTGGTGCTGGTGATTACCTTGATCCAGATGCAGGGCTTTGCCCTGAGACTTTTTGGACTTGATGGGATCCATATGGGCTCAGTCCTTTAAGGTATCTCTGGATGCCATCACTTCCCTCAAGCTATTTAACTGGAACACTCAGTGAGGTGTTAGCAGTGAAGTTTCTGAGGCTGCATTCAGTCCCACTGTCAGTGTTTGATTTGAAATGTTATAATATTAGATTGTATTGGTCCCCATACAAACTCTTGAGTGGTAACATCACTTTTCACTTTCCACTTGGACATTGAGCCATTGACCACAACTCTTTGAATGCAGCCATTCATCAATTTCTTATTTATTGAAGAGTCCTGAATACTGAAATCTGTATTTCTCTAATTTAGTAGAAAGAATGGTTTGGGAACTGCATCAAAGGCCTTACAAAATTCAACCCATCCAGGCAGATGACACCCATAAGTCTTCCCTTGTCTACTGATGCAGTCACTCCATCACAGAAGGCCACTAGATTGGAAAGGCACAATTTGTCCATGGTGAAGTCATGCTGACTGTCTCTAATAACCTCCCTGTCTTCCATATGTTTCAAAATTTCTTCCAGTGGAATCTGTTCCATGATCTGTCTGCAGGGCTGACTTCCATACCTCCAGCTGAGCTTGTTTTCTTTGAATTTCTTCAGTAGAAAAATGGGAAGACACTATAATCCAGACATAAAAAACTGCAATGAAGCCCTTCAGAGTTCTCTTAGGTGGTGAAGTTACATCTGATCTGCTGCTTTCTATCTTTGCTGAGGAAACTGACAGTACTGAATTAAATTAGCTGTGGTACTTTATGTTGCTTGCCAGAGATATCTGCAGTAGTTACATCACACATCAATGGAAAGCAGCTTAGTTTTCTTCCTCCAAACCCCTTAGGAGCAGGGAATTTAGTGAAATGATATCTTTCAAGATGAAAGAAGGATTTGCACTGGGGTCATCTTTCCTTTTTGAAAGTTTATTGGGAGATTTGGAAAGGACCAGAAGGTTAACCTCATCCTCGCCAGGAGAAAATGAAAGTGGGAGAGGTTTTGTTTGATTGTTTGTTTTGTTATTCCTTTTTTTCTTTACCCCACTATAAAGAGAATTATTTGATCATTGTGAGTACTGTTTGCATATGTATAAATATAATGTTTTGGAGTTTTGGGTCTCCTATTAACACAGATCCATGAACTCATCAGCAAATATTTGTTGGAAAATCAGCAAAAAGCATTGCTCCCAATTCATTGAAATAGCCTGGAGTTGTGACCAATATGGATCTACCTCATGTTTGGTACAAAAACTGTCAGAATGACCATTCACAAGATTGCTACTAGCAAAAATATCATGATCAGCCCCTATTCAGAACTGTGGCTCACTGAGTTGTCTCCATTAGGATGACTCATGGCCAGCTGTACATTCTTTATTTGTGTTCTGATTGAATGTTGGAGTGAGGGTAAGGAGGGGAGCAAGCAGAATTGTGATGAGGTCAAACATCCTCATTTGCCCCATTTGGAAACCATTATCTGATCATTTAAGATGGTATATAAATTATTGCAAAATTGATACCTCACTGATCTCTGGGAAGATTCATATAAACTTGCTGATACAGTTTAAAATTACATTTAAGGTACTTTAATGCACTGTTGACCAAGCATTTTCTTGTTTAGCAAGGTTGATGACAATTTAGCTATACATAATGTAAAGAAATATATAATATAAAGGAAAACCCTACCTTTAGTCACCTCTAATTTCAATAAATTATAATGGGTAAAAGCCATAGGTAATATAGGTGTATATACTAAAAGCCATGTCATTTCTCCATTCCTGGTTGTGGGAACTGGCTTAAAGATGAGTCAAGAACTTCCAAGTCTACAAGAGGTTTCTTGCCTTTTCTCTGTGTTTTTGCAATGCTTTTTATTTTTTATTTTCCTTTTTTAAACATTTTTTCATTGATCATAAATATTTTGAGTGGAGAGAAAAATGTTTATAACAGCTATTTTTTCCAGCTGAAAGTGGTAAATCATATCCAGTGCTAGGTCTTATGGTGCAACTGGTTTCATTCAAAAGACCAGGAAGGTTCAACAAGCATCTTAAACTCTTGGAGAAATAAAAATAGAACAGAAAATCAGATCCTAAACAAGAGGGAGTTCCTATTGTCTTAATAAAGCAAAGTCAGTATATCAAGCACAAAGTGCAGGAGTAAGTGTGAAGATTAAATGTCACATTATTCAAGTGTTAAAGGAACAGACCCCAAAAATTCAGAATGACTAAAGAAGTAGGAAGGTATTCCAGAAGAAGCTCATGGTAATTCTGAGTCTTAAAAATATTCCTCACAAATAGAAGAGTTATTTATGGAAAATTATCTCCCCTCTTAAGAAATAGGATCATAAACTGCTGCAGTAAGGGCAGGTGGTTTCATCCCTCTGTCCTCTGGCTAATGACAGGAGTATCTGATGAGTTCTCTGAATTACATAATACTGTCATGGAAGATAATTATTTAAACTCTATGATCACTTTTAAACACAAGTCTGCCACAGGGCCATTAATTTTTTAGGGTTTCTTATTGAGTGGAAGAAATGTCTCTGTATCTGTAAAGGTTGCAGAGTTTGATCTCTGAGTTAATGGAAGGAGTTGTTACCTGCTTTGAAGTGTTTGATCTTTTTTGTACTCTTCGAAATTCAACTGGAATTGATGAAGGCCACCAAAGTGTTTAAAAATCCTGAAAAATAACAGCTTCATTGGAAACAACCACTGAGGATGATTTTGAGAGTATGATTCTGATTTCATATGGGAACATCTGTCCTTTAATTACTGTAAAATAACTGCAGATAGATCGGTGAGATTATGCAGAAATGTGTGACTTCTGAAAAAGTCATCTTTCAGCTACATTGGAAGTCTCACATTTTCTAGGATGTTAACTGATGTTAACATTTTATTCTTATTATAACACCACACACACTGAATAAGTAAAACTTCAGGCTAGTTAGCTAGAGGAAAAAATAAGAAACAATGTTACTTCAATCAATTTACAGCTCAACTAATAAAGAATTTTTTTCCAGAAGGACACAGACAAGCCATTTCCCTTCCTATTTATAAATACAGAAAAAACAATCCTTCCAAAAAACTCAGGATGAAAGCTATATTAGTATTTTTTTACCTCAATTTTTATGTAGGCTGATTTAAAACAAAATAAACAAACCAAAAAAAAAAAAAAAAAAAAAAAAGCACAACACAACCTTAATTAGTACATTTGTGCAGATAACAAACCTGTCTTCTTTCAAGAGACTACATAAACAACCTTTTCCTCTAATCTTTGCCTCCTTCTCACAATATGATAAACTATTCATTTATTTTGTTCTAGAAAAAAAAAAGGAGAATAGATCCAACTAAGAAAACAGATTCATATTAGGGCAAAAAGAAGCCTAGGAAGTAATTTCTTTCTTGCATTCCTGTGAGTCAGTATTGAAATTATACTCCTAAAACCTCACTTTCAAAGCTATGACTAAAATCCTTGATTACAGTGCCCTCTTCTATCAGGAAATTATTTCATTTTTCACATTTCCATTTCCGTGCAGTCAAGCAGGACTACTTATATCTTCCTTCCCGAATTAAGTGTCTTAAAGGTCCCAGGTTAAGGTCCTATTATATGAACACCATTAGAATTTTGCACTGTGATGAGCTGATTCAAATCACTCCAGTATTCTCCATTCCACCTTTTCTAAGGTGTGCTTAAAACCACAAAAAATTTGCATGAACAGTTATGCCAATTGATAGTCTGGAAAAAAAATTATGTCCATAATTTCTATGGAAATTTGAAAGATCTTTTTTCAGCTCTGTATTCTTGTGAAGCTAGATGCAAAGATTATTTTTATTTATTATTTATTTTTGATAATTTCTTTTTTTAACTGAAAAATGCAGCTATTTCCAGTTAGGCCAAAATATGAAAAAAGTTGAAATAGGATCTGGTAGGGTGACTAAAAGCAATTCTGCTTTTACTATCCTTAAATACCCCTTGAAATTCAAACATATTTAAATAGAAAAACTGCAATAAAAAGAAAACACAATAATCAGAAAACTGTGAAGCTTTTATTACAGGAAAAGCCATATATTCACTAGTTATGGCTTTTCAATTGGATGACCACAAAACAGTTGAACACTATTTTCTAGTACTTCCTGGATTATTAATGCACTTTTCTTACTCTTCAATGTGCCTCTCAGTAATGGCAGCAAAAATTTAGCCTGATTAGAAATATAATTCAATAAACATATTTTCTTGGAATGGGCAGATTGCTTTTTTGGTTTTATTAATGGATTTTTTATTTTATTTTACTAAAGCAATGCATTGAGTTTTCAGAGCACTAATTGCAGAGACAAACATGGGGCTTCTTTTGTACAGAATCACCAGAGTAAAGAGAGGACAAGTACAATTTCTTCCTCTAAGTAACAGTTTTTAAATAGTAGAAAAAAAGAAGGACTGGCAGCAACACTGTGGTCCCCTCATTAGAGCTATTAAGTTAAACTTTCTTTGAAATCAAATTATAATTCATATTTATGTCCTGTATTTTATACCTCGAGTTGACATTAGTTTTTGATCTACATACATGGAAACAAAAGATTATGGCCTACCTTTTTTATTGTCCTTTTGTTGTTATTACTGTGACTTGAATGGACTTTGGGAAAAGCACAAACCTCCCTGTGTTCTTATTTCTGCAGAGAGGAAACTGGGGACTAAAAAGGACAGGGGGAAATGGCGCTGGCAATGGGTGGTTTAGTGGTTGGGATGGCTCTTGATCCTGACATGAGGAAATGTTTTTCCTCTGGCTGTCTCTGCTTTGCACCATTCAGAGCTGAAGAGATGCATAAAAATTACCTAAATGGATTAGATGAGTATTTGGGTTCTTAGAGTGGTTAGTAAGAATGCTAAAGACACAGCTGAAGATAACTGGAGCAGTCATTTTCTATATTCTTTGATTTTCCGGACAAGTGCAACCCCCTATTTAGTGAGTATAATCAACAGAAAAATTGTGGATTTTTTCACAAGAGTTTTTCATGGCTCCTTTAAAGGATCTTTTATGGTCCTGAGGAGTTTGTACATCCTTACTGAGCTAGAAGATAATTAGCCTGTGGGGGAACAGTTCAACCACAGAAGTCATGGAAATTGAGGTTCCTCCTAGATTTTTTACCAGTTTTTTTTTCCCCCTTTACTTTTCTTCAGCATACATTGGCAGTTCTAAGCACTTCCTCTCCCAAATTTTAATGCCAGCTGTCTGCTCTCCTCTCTGGCTTCTGTGGCATGATTCCATCAATCTGGCATTGCCTCCTCTTTGTTATAGAGCTTTCCAGTTATGAAAAAAAAAAAAAAAAGAAAAAGAAAATCAGTCTTCATGTTACCACCTTCTCACATATTAAATAAAAAAGAACAGGCTTTTAAGGGAAAGTCACTTCCATACCTTTACTTTTTCTCCTTTAACATGCATTTATTTTTTTCACTTCCCATTAGTCCTTTTCACATGTGTTAAAAAAAAAGTAAAACAACACTCCTAAACATTTGGAAGAAGTTTTCTAGGTACTTCATGAAATCTACCAATTCATAGGTCAGATCTCTGGATGACCTTGTTTGCAGTTATCAGTATTTTCAGTTACACATTTCTCAATGACACTTATAACACTTTATTTATTGATTGATTGATTATTTATTTATTTATTTAAAATAATCTATGTCATCTCCTATGGTGTTCACCCTTGTATGTGAAAATGCTCCCTCTTCCATGGATCTCTGGGTTGCCAAGTCCTCCGATCTCACCTTGATTATTTGTCAACAAATGGCACATTTGAAGCAGCACTGCTGAAGTGGTCCAGCTCTCCTGAGCCCCTAAACATGAAGCATTAAATGTAGCTCAGCCTCCCTCTGACCCTGAGTTCAGCTCTGCCTCCCTGGCTGGGAGCAGCAGGAGCAGGATGCTCCATAGGGAAGATGGCCTGGGAGCTGACCTTGGCATGGCAGGCACAGCTGAGGGGACAGAAATCTTTTATCCTTATCTATTTAGATTCCTTGTGGTCATGGGGAATTCTGACAAAAGAGAAGAAAAGAAAAGCTGTAATTTTATATTCACAGCCAGAGCCTTTCCCAGCTCCTGTGCCACTTTGGGGGTGACCTCCGTGGGCTCAGGGACAGATTCTGTCCAGGTAGCTTGGGGTTTGTTCAGAACAGAGCACATCTAACACACTCCTGTTTCCTTACAAGCTCAGTCAAACCCCAACATTTTCCCATCTACTTCCATCTAAAATACATAATAAAATGGATGCTACTGGAAGTTTCCAGCTGCAGAATATGTACCAGATGCTTTGTTTTGGATTGGTACCAATTTCCTGTGTTTGAGTCAATGCGGAACTTCAGGTGAATTCTTGTTACTCTTCTGCATGCTCCTTTTCTCCAGTGCATCATGGTCCTAGACTACACCACTTGAATTATGATGTACTATTGTTAAGCCCTGATACAGTATTGGAAGCTTTCATTATATGAAAAGTCAGGATTTTTTTTGTTTGTTTGTTTTACTTATACTTTAAACAATATTTGTCTTTAGTCTGTTGTCAAAGTAAAAGCACTTTAAAATTTGAGGTCAACAAAAATATTTTAAAATAAAGGGGATTAGAAAAAGCATATATTACTGATGTTTGGAGGAATCTTCCTGTGAAGTTGTTTTTATTTTTTATTTTTATTTTCCTTTTAATAGCCTTCATAAAGACTTTTCTTCATAAACCTTCATAAGACTTTTCTTTAAGCCTCATATTAAAAAAGTAGCCTGTTTTTAGGACTTACTTTAAGTTCTATGAAAACCAAACCAAATCCTTCGGTGAAATCTATTTTATTGGGCTAAAGAGAAAGACATTTAATTAGAAAGGTTTTCTCCAACATTGATAGCAATTTGTGCAGTGTTGGTTTGGGCTCTTTGAAGCACACCTGGGTAGGTGGGGATGTAATGAATAACCTTGTGTTTGTTAATCAAATCTTACTCAAGCGAGGGAACAAATAGTTAAAACTGTGTCAGAAAGCAAGGCCAGGAGGAACAGATAGCTGAAGCAAGGCCAGGAGGCAATATCAGGAATGTAAACAATGTATGAGTCTCCCCCCACCCCCCAATTGTAAGAAGGCCACAGAAAGGACGTCAGAGGAAGACTACGGCCTTCAGCCTCATGACCACCGGAAGGCAGAAAAAGACCTCCTAGCAACAACCCGCGCAGGCACAGAGTACTCCTGGAAGATACACGTGTACCGGAACAAGAAGGGTATAAAACCAGAGATATTAGAAGGGGCAGTCGCGAGCCATTGGTGGAGCGAAGACTCCCCGGTCGCCCAGCACTGTTTTGCTTGCCGTCGCTTGCTTAATAAACCAAATTATCTTAATTGGCTTGGCTCCTGTCAATCTATTTTTACTCTAACTTATAACAGGGATGCCACAGGCTGTGAAAAAAGGAGACAATTCCTACCCTGAGCAAGAGTTTATTCACTCTGTCCCTACCCTGCCCCTACTCTCTCACTATAAGGGAGACATGGAGGGACTGGGGCATGTCCAGGGAAGGGACCTGAGCTGGGGAAGTGTCTGGAGCACAGGTCTGATGAGGAGCAGCTGAGAGAGCTGGGTGGGTTCAGCCTGGAGAAAAGGAGGCTCTGCGGGACCTCATCACTCTACAACTCCCTGAAAGGAGGCTGTAGCAAGACAGACAATAACATTTCCTTTTCATTATTTCTGTGTGGCCTCAGTGTGCTCCAGCAGCAGCGTTTCCCACAGTAATTTGGACCTACTTCTTCAAATCTCAGCTGGCATCAGAAAAAGCAGAGAAAGGAGGACAGATTTCAAAAGCACAACTTTTGTACCTAATATCCTTTTGTTCCAGTTCTAGAATAGATGAAGTGAAGCCTAGAACAGATCATCATCTATTTATATCCACAGCTTTAAATATCACACTGTCTCTTGATAAAATCTTCTTATTTTTTTCATATTTGAGAAAAAGTAAACGTACAAAGTACTTCACTTTTTTGGTTGGGTGCAGGTTTTGGGTTTTTTTGGGGGGGGGTTGGTGGTATGGGTTTTTTGTTTGGTTGGGTTTTGTTTTTGTGGGGTTTTTTTTGTTTTTTGTTTGGTTTGGTGTTTTGTTTGTTTGTTTGTTTTGTTTTGTTTTGTTTTTACTTTTTTGGTTTGTTTCTGTTTTTTGTGAAACTCTCTGACTCCCAAAGCTCAATGAGGTTTCAAACAGAATGGTCTTTAGGACCCAGTCAACATCTAGGATAAAGAAAGATGTCAGTGACATTTTACCACTTGCTCTTAGGTTTTCATGGTCTTTCACAGTATTTTCTTGAAGTTTCTAAAACAAGGACCTGAAACTGCTGCTAACACCTCCAGTCAATTCACTCTGATCTTGTAATCAAACAAGCCTGCAGAGAATCTGCCAGGCAATTTTACTGTAAAGTGTTTGAACCTTGCAGGCATATTTCTAGCGCCAAAAATCATTATAGAATTGAAAACCTCTTAGTCAGGTACAATCAAGTGTGAATCTTGGTCTCTGGGTATATAAATTTTTACATTTAAGGCATGTTAGTGTTAACAACTTGACAGCTTGTCTGAAACAATTAATTTTTTAAACCAAAGGATCTCTCCTGTCATAACTTTTTACCATTATCATAGAAGTGTTTGAGTACAGCCTGACAGAAAGGCATCCATTTTCTTTAAAGTAAATGACATGATGGTGATGATGATGATGATTGCAATTATATTAATCACCCTATGAAACAGACACCAAAAATTTGACTAACTTCAGCCAGATTTACACTTCCTTTTAGTAGTAATGAGTTTGAAAATTATTTTTCTACACTTCAGTATTTTCCTGTTGAAAAAAAATCCTGCTGATGCTTTGTATGTGTGCAATCAATGTGCACATATTTATTCCAAATTCAATGGATAATCAACACTTTTCTAGAATGAAATTGTGCCATCTTGCTAAAAACTTTTCCCATCACTCTCTGGTTAGACATCAATGATAATAAATAAATAAATCTGGAGCTATTGTCAGGTCATTATTTGCAACCTTCGCTATTCTAGAAATGAGAGTGACACTTTGAGGCCATATCAACAGTCTGAACAGATGTTTGGACTGTAAAGGGAACTTATGGAAAAAAAATAAATATAAAATCAACTTTAGTTTATTAAGGTATGTAAAGATTTGCTTTATTTTAGTAAGGGTTTTTTTTTTCCCCAGTAAGGACATTTAAATAATATTTCCTGAAATCAGCAGAATTTGTTCTTCATATTTACTCATGTCAGAAAGTTCATGGAAACTCAGGCATTTAAAATGTGGGCTTTTTCTGAATTTGTTCTTTGTAGGTTTGACATGTTACCACTGCCTCCTTTTGTGTGGATGTTGTCATCTATGGATTTTGACATGGTGAATCTTTTGCATGAATAATTTATTAAGAAATGAGGCTGGGCCCATCAAATCACTTCTGATAAAATCTTTTGTCCAGCTAAAAAACTGTTTAATTTCCCTAAATACCATTTTTTTTTTCAATTTCATCTTTTGAAGACACTTTTATTTTTGAATCTTGAACTTAACAAATTGTTTAAATACCTAAAAAAACCCCAAAAAGTTAAACTAACTAAACCTGGTCAGCATTTATTTTCTTCAGTTTCCTGAGAAAGCTGTTTCTCATTCTCTCTTACTCATGTCATCTTATTTTTAACAAAGATTTTCCAAACACTGTTAACCAAAATTCAGAGCTCACTGAAAGTTCTGTAAGACAACAAACTACTAAAAGTGGACAATTAAGGACACTTGATTATAAGTGGATGAAGAACAGAGATGCTGATGCTGTGAATTCCTGTACCACTGCCCCAATCCACAGCTGTTTTCTGTGAATATCTTTGTACCAATTTCTGTAAAGTCCATTCAGTTCCTTTTTTCCTCTGTCAATTCACTCTGTGTTGCAGCCCTAAAGCCTTTTTCTGACTGTTCCCATTCTCCAGTCTTCCTTTCATACGTGCATTGACAGTCCTTTGGGCTGTTCTTGCCTCCTTCAAAATCTGGCCTAAGAGGAGGGAGCAGCTTGAATTGATGAAGTGCTCACATCCCTGGTTTTGGCTGGATTGACTTGCAGTCATATTAAATGAATTGACATCTGTGGGCTCCCAGTGCCTCTAACTCTCAAAACTCTTTTAGGGTGCCCAATATGCAGCGTTTGGAACTCTTTTGTCGGCATTGTGGTCAGAGTTTTCTCTCATGACTGACTTTAAAAGTTACAGAGGCCCTGGTGGCAAACACAAGCTAAGAGCTTCTCTCTGGGTGTTTCCTCCTCTATCACTCTGTTTCTCTTGCTGATGGCTGTAACTATTGGTTCAGGATGATTTCAGTGGCCTTGAGATCAGCAAAATTTATCTCTGACAGCACTGAGATGTGAATTATTATTGATGCTGAGGCAGGCTGAGCATTTGTGGGGAACTTGTTCCAGGGTTACACCACTGTAACAATGAGAGACTTGTCAGACAATAAGATTTCTGCTGCATCCTAAGTTCTCTAATTGTTTATCATATTAACCTTGGGTGATCTTGCAATCTCCTGTCTGCAACATTAATCAGCTGACATCATCCTGTGTTCTGAAAGGACATTATCAAATCCAAGGACCAGAATACATCTCCAATGAGAAGGGCAGTGGGGCTTGGTGACCTGAAAAAGGGGATTAAAAAGACCTTTACTTTTTATCTTTGCCACATAACCTCAGATGAGTCACTCTCATCTTTGGATGGCTCTGTCTTTTGTCTGATGGAGAATTGTCTGAGCTGCTCTGCATATTGCTTGGCTCACAGGTTGTGACTGCTCCTGGACTTCCTACTGCTAAAACCAGGAGCTCACCCACGTTTTTAATAATTTGGACCTGGAATTTGGTCCATTCCAGGTCCAAATTATCATCAGAAGGCACCCGGTGTTCTGCAGACAGGCAGACACTCAAATTATTCAAATTACAGATGTAAACAACATCTGAGTCATCTTAGTGTATTTTAAGAATTATTGTTAGCCAACATCTATTCCTAAATTTTCTTCAGAGAGAGGATTGCAAAAAAAGGTTGCTCAAAGGTTTAGAGAGTTTTAGGTTGGACAATTTGGACTTTATTTTTCACTGTTTAGGTGTTTGGGGGGTTTTTTGGTTTGTTTTGGTTTAGGTTTCCTTCCCTCTCACTCCCAGCTGAAAATGGTCACATTTGTAATGTGAGCTCATATTTGATAGGAAGAAAGGTTGAAGTTCAGTGAAATCTGGATAATGAAATACTTTTGACATGGACTGGACTGAAATATGATAAACATTTAAATGGGAAAATTGCACTGGAAGGACAAAAGCACCATACTTATGAAATGCAAATTTTTTATTTAATACTTGTAGAAATATTTCAATAATACTCATTTGGTAAATGAACTGGTTTTATTGCGTGATGAACTTCATGAAACGTGAAGCAGATGTAAACCTACACAGAGATCAATTATTTGATTTCAGCTGCAAATACAACACCTTTCATAAATGGTTCGAATTCACTGATTCCCTGGGTTTAACTGATGGATGTTTACTTTGTGTATCAGTAACACAATCTTTTCCAGACAATGATGGATATGATTAGATGGCCTAGGGCTCTATTGGAACCAGACACAAAATAATCCTCCAAATTCTCTTTAGGGAATGAAGCAGTGTGGCTCAAAATATTTGACACAGCCACTGGCTGTTACTCAGCACTCTGCTCTGTCATGTATAAAATGTGTCTTTGTGCTCCCAAACCATGCCTGACCCTTTGGATACATCAGGAATGCTCAATCTTGTGCCAAAAATCACTCCCAGGGGCTACATTTGAGAGCTTTCTGGACAGGGTCAGTCCAGGTAAATTGTATGATACGCATACAGAGTTTGTTCAGGGGTTTGGCTGAGTCTGACCTGAGCTGGGGGAATTTGGGTCCATCTGCACCAGGTCTGCAGGGTGTTTGGGATCATCTCAGAGCTGTGCTTGAGCTACTCTAGAAACAGCAGTATGGACAGGAAGAAATATCTCTTGAGGCATGAGATTTTAAAAAGAAAACAAAGCTAGAAAATCCCCCAAAAAATCCTAAAATCATACCAAAATTGCTGACATAAAAGAATAAATGCAAAAAAAAATTCCTTATGTTGGTTTCCAAATTAACAATTGATCTGACAATTGGTTTAATTTGGGGTGACTTGAGTATATTACAGATGCTAATTTATTCTCTGGGCCTGAGCTCAGCACTGTGCCCAGTGAGAGCCCTGCAGCTCAGATTTTGTGCAGCCGTAAGCTCCTCACTGCCTGAGCACAAGAGGACTCGTGCTGTCAGCACCTCCTAAGCAGCTGCTTTTCAAACTGAGCTGTTTGCTAGGAATGACCTTCAGTCCTTCAAAAACACAAACACCTGCCCCCCCTGCTCAGAGTAGAAAAAAAAAAAAGAAAAAAAAAAAGGAGAAAAAAGGAAGCTGAAAGAAAAGGTAGAGAGAAGAATATGCACATCTTGATGGGAATCTTTTATTTATTTATATTTTTCAATTAATAAATCCCTAACTACTGCTACAGGTCTGAACCTCTATTCAGGCGGAGTGAGGCTGGCAAGATATTCATAAGATAACACTTACTGAGGAAAAAATCTATTAGAAAACTATTCAGCTATGTTGACATGGTGAATGGAACAGTTTTATTCCATTAGCATGCATTCAACAAAGAGAAGTTAATTAGTTTTGAGAACTTCTGATATTTCAGTAAAACTTTAGACTAATTTTCAGTTGGATTTTTTTGCCTTCTGGGGATCCTGTCAGTATTTTCAATTAACAGATTTCCCTGCACAAGCTCTTCAAAGAAATGGTGTTAGAAATAGAGGAGGGCAAGGACTGCATTTTCATTTCATGGGAAATACACAATTCCTTTCTTGTTATAAGAAGCAGCAAAAAAAGAAAACAGTCAAGTTTGGAGTATAAAATAAGTTTAATAATTTTGAACTGAGTTATACAAATAAATTCTCTGTGATCGATTAATATATTAGAACTGAAATGGAAAATCATTGCAACTGCCCATTCTAGACCACAGTAAACAGCATTCAAAGGCTTCTATCTCATTTGTTCCTCTACCAAGCAAGAATTCCCATATAACTCTAAAAATACCACAAGAATTATCAGTATTTCTGGAGAAATCCTACATCCTTCTTTGTTTTTTAAGTACTTGTAAAGGTATATGTGACCTTCAAGCTTTGCTCTAGTGTTAATTAAACAGATTTTTTGAAAGCTTTACTGTAGTATGTGTAGGCTTTACTGTATGAAGGTTTTACTGTAGGATGTATAACCAGAACCTACAGTCCACAGTGAAAAAACATATTTTATCTTTGCAGGAGAAACCTGATGTTCTTTTTAAAATGGTAATAGATGCTTATGTTCCATTTCAGCATTATATATTTTTCTACCGTAAACATGAACTTTGGTTTATTATATTAAATGATGACACACAAACACATAAAAGAAATGGATTTTTGTCAATGAAGAGCCTGATGTAAGGATTCTAATTGATGTGTAAGGACAGGCTGAATGATCTCTGGGTCTGGTACACAGGAATTCTTGGTGTAGAGAATAGATATGTGTTGAGATTGCTTTTCTGCATATTTACGGTCAGCTAACAGAGCTCAGAGGCTGTGGCTTTACTGGTGTGTTTCTGTATTTTGTCTTTCCTGCAATATTGAATCATGTCTTGAGAAGAATCCGCTGTTTTCCAAATATGGCTTTCATTTAATTATGATCATTCCACCATAAAACTCTTGATTTGTTCACCAAAATCACAGTCTTTATCCTTGTTTCCTCTTCCTCAATGACCACGAACTTTCCTCAGCTCTAAGAACTGAGAATCTCATACTCTTTTTCCTCCTTCTTTGATTCTCTCTTCTCCAGGCAATTATCTCAACCTTCTCTCATCTTGCCTTCAGGGCTTAAATTCACTAAAAACTTCCTCCCTTTCAACAGATTGCTTGCAACAATGATGAAACCAAACATAGCTCCCAGTCTTCTCTGCTTTAAAATTAGTATGTTGGGGCTTATAACTTTTTTCAACTTGGTATTTCTAAACAGTCAAAAAAGCTCTGCCCATAATGCTGGCCAGTTCTACATTCCTTCCATCACATACACTCTAAATTACTTCATCCAAAGTGCTGACCTGACTGTGCTTCTGAAGACTCTAAACTGCACATTTGTTAAGATTTTTACCTAAGATTCTGTCTAATTTCAGGTTACAGAAACTAAAGAATAGGCAAGGAAAGACTCTAGCTTCTATGTGAGACCTGAGCCTCCATAAAACAACTAATTACTGGGCATCTAAAATTATCTTTGAGTGCTTCTGGACACTTCTCAACTGTTCTGTTTCAGCTTCCTTCCTCTAGAGATGAGCAGCTCTTGGTTCTTTAGAGAATCTGATGCAGTAAAGCATTATATTGAAAGAAAATATATGAGCTTTCTTCAGAGGAAGGTACAGACAGCTTTTAGCATGGGCTCAAGATTTAAAAATAAAATATCCATTTTGCATCATTATTATGGTTTTGGATAATTTTTTTTAAACACCACACACTAATATCATCTCAATCAGTAGAGATAATAGAGCTTATTTGTTTCATTTGAACTCAGGTATTAGAGCTAGAGTGATTTTTTTCATAATTAATACTTGCTTCTCAGTTAAATGTTATGGTAAACAGCTGTAGATTAAGCCGATTTGTATATATTTTATATTCTCTCTTATCATTTTTGAAGAAAAATCCTGCTGTTGACAGCAACAACAATAAAAAGAAGGTAGAAGTCATACTGTATATAACAGAATTGTTTTACTTTGATCTACAGATTTGTGCTGTGTGTGGTGGAAGGCAGTAATGGAGGAATAGATATTTAAAGGAAAAATATTTATAGGATTGTTAGCATAAAAATAAATTAACTTCAGTATCAGATCAAGCAAAATAATGCAAAATCAGTTTGAGGGATTATCATGTGAAATGTCAAATCTGATATTCCAATAATAGGAATCCTTCAGTTAAAGCAGATCAAAAAGTGTCCAACAAAACTTTTCTGACAGAACTTTAAACATCTTTAATGAAAATTGCCTCATACAGAACATTTTAATTTTCTGGGACAAATCCCATGTACAGAGCTGGTGCCAGAATCTTGCAGCAGCTTTACCTCAGTTATCTCACATTTACACTGCTCTGACTCCCTGCAAAGGCAAAAAGACCTTTCCCATGATACTCTCAGAGAGTGACACACACAAGATGCAACATCTGCCTTCACACAGCACAGATATTGATTCATTATATCTGTCAAATTCACAGTGAAAAAAAAAAAAGAAAAAAGTATAAGACACCTACTACAGTAAATATGATGTGTCTTTAATTACATCTTAGGTTAAATAGGTAATAATTTTTAAAGGGATTCAAATTATCTCTATTTGCTAAAAATAATTGCCAATTAGAAGTATTTTTTCAACATAACTTTTGCATCCTAGACTAGAACTTGTTATTAAATAAACAAATGAACAAAGAAATAGAACAATGCACAAGATAATTTGCACTAATTCTGATTGACTTGGTTGGTCTCTAATGATCTAGAAGACTTTGGAAGAAGAAGAGAGAGTAATTTCTATTTCTGTGAGGTGATTGGCAAAATATAGATTTTTAAAAAACTTTTATTTTAAATGCTGGATATTATGATAAATAACCTAGAGTAATTTTCTAATTAAATTCCATTCTCCATGCAATGCTAGTCTGTATTTCTGAGAACATATCTGTCTTCCTAGAAGACAGGCTTGGAACTGCGACTCAATATGTCTGACTTTCAGTCTAGCACTTATTTTTAATTTCTGCTCATCTTTAACAACAAGAAAGATCTACTTGCCTGTAGATACATTTGATGAATGTTTTAGTTCTTGCATTTCTAAATTTAGGTGTTTATATTCATATTTAGAGACTTAAGATTTAGGCTTCCAAGTCTGAAACTTTTGGCAATGAGGATTCCAGTCACAAATGAAGATGGTGACAGTTCAAAATACAGACGATGCCAGGAGCAGCTTGTTTCTGCCAGACAGATTTACCACCTGGAATATAGGAAGACAAATCCATGGGTTTTGATGTGACTCATGTTGATCATTTGATATTATTGCAAGCAATTTTGTGGTATATAATAACACACATTCTTCAAACAGTTACAAATTTGCTGGTGCTTGTCTACACTGAAAGTGTGACCATATTGGGACCCCAATAAGAGACAATAAGCCTCAGATTTTTGCTTTGCTTTGCTTCAGTCTTTGTCCTAATGGTCTGATGTCACAACTGTTTAAACATTATAACAAGCAAGTTGTCTGACTTCAACTGGATTTTATTTTCACAGAAACATTTTATTAGGATAAACCCAAAAACTGATAGATTATTTATTTACAGAACACTTTGGGTATGAAAAGTAGAGATTAAAATACACTCGCTCTATAAATGGATAGGTCAGGGAACACACAAAAATGGTTTTTTTGGTGGAGGGAAGAAGGCAATTTCAGAAAGCTCAGCCATCAAAGTTTAGATGAAAAAAAGGAGGGATGTTGTTAAGTTTTGTTTTGTTCTCCCATGAGAAGTCTCCCCAACACTACAGGTGATCTTTGCGTCCATCAGTATGGGGGGAACTCAAGGTGATTTTATGGCAATGAGTTGAAATGCAGAAGAATTATCACCATGATGGTGTGGGGTTATGGTCACACTGCTGCCATAACGAGAGGGTCTGCACGCAAGCTGCTCCTGACACTGCACTGAGGTCTGCTCTGCTCTTACAGATGTAATAAATTGGTGTCTATTACTGCAGGCAGCTCCTGTCCCTTCTCACTTGGTCCTTTTCCCTCTGCTCAATGGGAAGCATGTGAAATCCTTCAGACCTTTCCCTGTGTGTGTGGTGGAGAGAGAGAAAGTGAAATTGGATTACTCCCAAAATGTCAGGTGTTTTAATTCAGGTTTCTCACAGGCCACTCTGAGTCACATACCTCCACCAGTAATATTCCAGAAGTGTTTTATGCTGTGATTTTGGCTCAGTGCAGCTGCACCTTCCCAAAGGGTTCCTGGATGAGATTTAGCAATTAGACTATGCCAGGGGTCCCAGCAGGCAGGTTTCAAGTGTTGAGCTCTTTGGGTGACTGACAGGTCATTAACATGGATGCAGGAGTCCTTGCCAGCTTATCTCAGTGTCTGGGAATGCTTCAGGGTACACACAGGTTATTGATGTAGATGGAGCTACAGTGTGCAGAGATTTCT
This sequence comes from Acanthiza pusilla, assembly GCA_036630365.1. Classification (NCBI taxonomy): domain Eukaryota; kingdom Metazoa; phylum Chordata; class Aves; order Passeriformes; family Acanthizidae; genus Acanthiza; species Acanthiza pusilla. The sequence continues at coordinate 92,049,117 of JAXCHO010000034.1, forward strand.
CCCTGGATTTCAGATACCTTCCCACCAATAATTTTAGTGAAATATATGTGTTTCAGTGGAAAACAGCAATAACTAATTAAATATTTTTTTTAAAAAAAGAAAGAGAGAGGGAGAGAAAAGACAAAAAATGCCAATGTTTTGAATATCAAATATTCTTCAACAATGGTAAAATCATTAACTAGACCCATTTTGAATATTAAAACAAAAATTACATTTTTTATTAAAAAAAGAGACATTTTTGCGTCTTGCAGACTTGTGGTTAAGGTAGATATTAGGGAATTATTATGCTCCCAAGCACTGTGGAGATTTGAACCAGTTATATATCTTTGGTAAACTGAAAAAAACAGGGAATTACTGACTGTCTTTGAGTAATGAAATTATTCTCCTGTGTTACTTAAACTTCTTCAGTGTTTTTTGGTTTTTGGTTTTTTTTACTCTAATCCTTTGGGTACATGATGTAATGAGACCTTTTCTGTGTTGTGGTGGAGGAAAAAATACTTTTATATCCTCTGCTACAATATGGTGTCCCAGAAGTGTGAAATATGATTTTGGATTATTGGAATTATTGTATGCAAAGGGATTTCCAGATTTTCAAAAGTTTTCTCTGTAATATTACCAACATACATCAAAACAGTGAATATTGGTCAAGAACAAATATCTGTTTTCTCTGACAATTTTCCACCAAGTCTGAGACCTTCTCTCCTGCTCCCACAGAGAGACGTCCATTTGGTAGTGATTATTTCACTGTTCTGGGTTGCTTTCCTTTCTTGCTACCCAAGCTTCTTGGAACCCTCTGGGTTGACTAAATCACTATCTTAGTGCTGAAAAATACATGTCTCAATGTATGGAAACAGAAGAGGCACAATTTATTTTAGTTTTTGCTTCCCAGCCTAGAAAAAGAAATGTGTGAAAAGTACATTGGGAACAGAAGTTCATGGGTGGAAATAACCCTAAATTGGCAGTTGTTGTTATTTTACTTTATCTTTGTTTATGCTTCTCTACTGTGGAAAAGACTATTTGACTGATGCTATGAGCAAAATAGATAATGATTGTAAAACAAAGCACAAAATAACTGTAATATAAGTTATTCTTAAGTGACAAAATGTAGGATTTCTGGGCATGCATCCATTGTTCATTATATTAGGCGCTGTACAAACACAGGCCTACTCACTGGTCTCTATTTTTAAGGTTTCCAGCTCTAAGAAGTGTATTCATCTTTATTTTCATCTGTGCAAAGGGAAAGCTAACACAAGGTGTGAGGCTTTGTCAATGCAAAGGAGGCAAGTCAAATTAGGAACAGACAACTCATGGTGCTGAATTGGTGGAGACAGTGGTATCTTTATACCACTGTAAACATCACTAACGTTTTTAGTATTAGTGTAATGGGGCCCTAGGGGGCTTAGTAAAGACACTACATGGCCCTGTAGCATATTAAGAAATTTGTCAGTTGGCACATGTTCTGATAAAACAAATAACATCTGTAATATAATCCAAAATATCACTGCCAAACAGAAGCCAATATTCTTGGAAGTCTTATCCAGTGGCTCGGGAAAGCTGGGGTGTTCCTGCGGTCTGTGAGGCAGCAGTTCGTTGTCAGCAGTGTGCTGCTTGCTGGATAGTTTTTATTGTCTTCTTAAACACCTCTTCCTCAGCCCCTGCTGTATCTGTGCGCATCCAGCACAGCAGATGTCTCATTACAATCCTGTGCCACAAAAGGCTCTTCTGTGTTCAGAAATTTTGTCCCATATTTGTCAGGGATTTGTTTTGATGGTGGGATAAACTAAATTAAGGTGAAGCTCGATTTGTTGCTACCAAATCTCCTCCATTTTGTCCTGCTGTCAAGGCATTTGTTTTTCTGTCCTTCCTCACTTTCTTCCTCTGCGAGGCTGTGAGTCTGCCATGCTTATAAATCACAGAACACCTCTCCCAGGAAAAGGTGACTGAAAGTGAGAGTGATGCCAGGAAACCAAGACCTAGAGGAGCACATTCAGCACGGATGTATTTGTGAGTTTGGAGCACAAGAGCAGAGAATAGTTGAGCTTGGAAAGGACTTCTGGAGCTCAGCTTGTCTAGTACCTCTGTTCCAACAAGTTCAGAATAACCATGTCTTTATTTCTATACAAGCCTTCCTAATATGCAGAAAACTACAATCCTGCATATAAGTAGGGTAAAGTCCTCAACCACTAAGACAATGCTTCTGGGAAGATGAAGATGAAAATAGTTACTTACATTTTCAAGGTAAGAAATCTTCCAACCAATCTTCCAATTTTTTCAAAAGCGTATAAACATCACTCTCCTGATTTTTCAGGTAGGAATCTAAAGTGATGAACGTTTACGAGAAGCGTATTCTGGGGACCTTAAGTCACAGGTGCCTAAAGACACAGTGCCTAGAGGCATGTCTGTGCTTAAAATACAGAGAAGGAAGGAAAATGGAATAGGAAAAATGTAATATCTTAGCCATGAACTTTCTTCAATCTATCCCATATATGTATATGTCTTCTCCTCTAAAACAAGAGACCCCCTGATTTCTGTATAGTAGAGCCTCACTTGAACCTACCAACAATTTTTGTCATTCAGTGGTTTTATTTTCTCATTCTTTCTCCTTTTGTCCTGACTCTGCACCGTGGCTGAAGTTTCATTAACATTTTAATAAGTGAGACTAAATTAACAACATGACTTTCTTGTCTCAGAGTGCTCTCAGACCTTCCAAGTATAGCCCAGACACATGGTTTGGGTTGGTCACTCTTGAGCGCCAACAGCTGAAAATAGGACTGAGAGGTGAAAGTTCACTCATTTTCTAAGAGCATCAGTGTAAGTTCCACATCATTAAACTTCAATTAAAATCTCAGTCTTATTAGTAACTACTCTGAAATTCTTATGATCTTGGCTTGTCTTTTGAGAGAGAATACCACTGCATCATTCTTCTGAGAGATATAGTGCTCATAACTGCATTTTTTCAAAACTGTGTGTATTTGCTTGTAGTTTTATTGCTGTTTCTCTGTTTCAGAATGTAACTCTCTTCACAAAAGACTGGTCTTTCAGAAAGTCTTTTTATTCAAGTGCTGAATTTTTTCCTGTCATGGCTTAGGAACAATTTTATTTTCAGTACATTTTTTATTTGTACAAGGTAGTCTTAAGTGTCATTCTCAAGAAAAGGAAAAACAACTACAAGAAGAAGAAAAAAACAGTGAAGTATTCAGTTTAATGCTGTCCTAAGCAAAGAAACATTGAACTGTTCTGCCAATTTGAGTTGTAAAGATGAGGGTTTGAAGACCTCAGCTTATATTTCCAATGTGTCAGTCACTGACTGTTGCATCTTACTTCCAAGTGTTTTCTTATCAGTGTTTTTTTGTTACCTTTTGCTTCTCTAAGCTTTGTGAAGAATAAGTTGAAAAGAATCAGGAAAAGTTCCTATTCAGTCACTGAATTGTTAGAATAATCCTTGCTACGGTTTTAACTTTGGACAGCTGGGACTATATGAATAAATTTTTGAGCATGGTTTAGCAGCTTTCCTGGATCTGAAAAGATTCCTAAATATGTTTGGATTTAGCTATACAATTTTAGAGTTTAATGATGTGGAGATGTCCAACTGTGACAGATGGTCTCACTGTCAGGGAATCATCCTAGAAATGCTTAATTTACTAATACCTGCATCTCTTTAGAGATTTATTGTGATCTCAGTCAATTCCCCCTCCAGAGGTCTGTGGAGGTTTTTTAATAATTTTTATCTATTTTAATATAATGCATGAAATTTTACTAACTGATCATTTCATAGGAAAATTAATCAGTTGAAAAGTAAACTAGTATCCCAAGGAACTTTCAGTCCTGAAAACAAAGAACATAATGACGTTGGAGATAGAACATCAAATAAAGAGCAAGATGATGGAGTAGAATGATTTGGGACAGTGAAGGGCAGGAATAGGAAAATGGTGCAGTCTAAATTCTTAAGCCTCAGTCATAGACATTTAAATATGTATATTGACTTTATTATCACAGTGAAGTTTATGTTGCAGGACAGAGCCTTATTTGGCACTCAGAACACATGAATCCCAGAAAATCAATGGTAGAATAATGCCCTGCTGGATTCTACAATAGAGGTGTTTTTGGATTCTTTGCAGTTTTTAAAATATTTTTTCACAAAGACAAAGCCTGCTGTAGGTGTTAAGATTATAAACAGAGGTTTGAAATACAGAGATTCTATTTCCTTCTTCAGTGTAGATTTTCTTTCTGACCATGTGCATTAATTACTGTCCATCACAGAAAGAAATGTAGGTAGGTACTGGGACAAATAGATAAAACACTCAAAAGGAGGAAATAAGGTATAATAATTTCTCCAAATAACCAAAGAAAGAATGTCATTTCTGAGAGAGCATGCATCTAAAGCTGTGCAAAAGAAGATGAAAGAGAGGAGTATACTTAGTTTTGTGGAGATTAGGTATCCAAATTAGGTTTACATAAATGGGAACTTCTGCAGATCACTGCGGTACCAAAACCAATTTTGACTCCTGCAGACACTGATTTGAGTACCTACTACGAAACAAATATGAAGTGATGAAAATCAAAAACTGCCTATAAGGAGTGTCTGGTAATTACCTTTTTAGAAGCATTTCTTGGCCAATAAATTTGTGAGAAGATATTTCTTTGCCTTCATGTAAGTAGTTCACAATGCTCCCAGATCACACTGTGTCAGAATTTGGCTAAAAATCCTGCTCTGTTTGACTGGAGACATTATCTGCTGAAATGCCATATTTTGCATGAAATACAAAGCCAAACCAAGATGCAAGCCTGAAGTTATCACTACAGAACTTTGCACCTCCAGTAAAAAATATAGCCAGGACTGCAACATTTTGGCCAGAATCTAGATTTTGTTAATACATTGTGGCAATGAAAATTATTCTTTCTCTTTCATTGCTTATGGGTACATATTTATGTACCATTACTGAGGGTAATTAAGTGGAGGCAGGTGAAATGACTCGTATGTTTTGGTACACTCACATAGACTATAAGTATATAATGTGCAGAAAATATGATTTTTATTATTAAATGAACTTAATTGAAGTTTTTGTATAAAGATAAGGAAAAAGAAAACAAAGGAGGAAAACAGGGCTCTTCTCATTAAGATTTTCTGAAAACAAAAAGAACCCTGTAATGTAGCAAAGTTGTTCCAGAGAAATCCACTTCTTCGATCTATTCCTTCACAGCCTTTTTTTGAATTTCATGAGTATGGTATTGGAAACTTCTTTGATAAGTTGTGCTTGGATTTGATTCTATCTTCTTGGTGGAGGCCAGAGTGACACTGATGAAATGTAGAAAGAAGGTGATGGGGAAAAAACAAATAATGGAGGGAGTCCTGTTTCCACTACACTAATTTTTTGTCAGAGTGCATAAAGATTGTTACTTCAGATAGCAAATGAAGAGGTAGAATATTGTCCTCCTGGGAAAAAAAAAAAAAAAAAAAAAAAACCAAAAAACCAAAAAACCAAAAAACCCAAAAAATCTAGAAGTAACTAGAGGTCTGGGAATTTGATGTAATACAAGAAATGACACCAGAAAGGAATGAGACTTTTGGTTCAATACAAGAAATTGCCTCCCACCTTCTCCATCTTTCTCCAGTCTTTCCATCAGTGGCACATCAAAAACACCATCAAAGCATTAAGATTTAATGGGGAGGAAGATCAAAAATAGGTAATTTATCACCCGTATAATTACCAGATGATATTTTGATTCCAGGGAGAGCTTAGAGAATTGGTTGCAGTTTTCTTTTAACTATCAATGTTGGCTCTTTGGAAAAGCACTTTGGTCTATCTTTTCTTATTTCTTTTTTCTATTTAGAATGTAAAAGCCTTTTGTATAGTACAACCTATTACTGATTCATCTCTATAAGAAACAAATATGTTCATTTCGTATGTAACTGGAAATTCCCTTAAAAATCCATCAGCACCCAGGATGTTCACTTGATGACATTTGGTCAGGAATCCATTCTCTCTGCATAATACCCCCAGCCTGAATATCACTGAAACCTCAAGCACAAAAGCAAATCACTTTGTTAGAAAGCTGCATAAACTTTGGCATAAAAACAAGAAAATAACCCCAAAATATTTCATCCAGCACCGCAATTCAGAAGGGAGAAAAAAGAAAAGAAAAAAAAAAGCCATTACCAGAAATGATTGTGTGTTCAGGACCGCTTACTTCATTGGAAAGTAAAATGGGCCATATCCAGCTCACCAAGCGTGTGGAATATATATCAAACATTAGAGCCTGACATCCTCCATTGTCCTGGTTGATGAGAGCATGTGTTTGAACAGAAAGGTCATGCCCAGTCATGTGTGCTGAGTGTTTAGCTGGTAATGCAAAGTCAACACTTTTTTTCCTCTTCCTTCTCTCTTTGTTTAGGTAGTAGAACACTGACAAGATGCTGAGGGTTGCCTTGATTTAAAATCCTCAACTGCAGAATCTCAAAAGTGATTTCGATTCTGCTTCATAGCGAAACTTTTCCTAACAATGTGTAATCTTACAGTATTCCTCTCTTAGGAGTGTCCGTCTGTCAGAAATGGTTTTGCTGAAGTACTTCCAGACCCAAAGAAAATCTGTGATGAAGGGCAGTAGGTATTTTTGTACTTCATATATATCTACATGTCTGGTTTGGAATCATCCATATCTACATGCATTTCTGTCACTTAACAAAGAGAGAAGTTGAAAGGCAAGGATGGAGAAGGTGAATAATTCTTCCTTCAAATGATAATAGGAAAGAAGTCAGAGAAACAGATGTTTTTTCCCTCCACACTAAATATTGCTGTCCCTTTAAACAATATATGACAGCTGAGCATTACTAGGCATATAACCCTTTTAGCAGGACAACTTTTTATCCCAGAAGTAGCGAAAATGGTGAGAGTTGACATTTGAGACACTATGATCAAATTGAGAGACCATTTGATTTCTTATGGAGCAGAAATTCTATTTTCTCCAATAACAAGTGTTAGATTCAATGAGTTATTATGACCTTAAGCAGTTCCAGTTCTGTCACTGATGCTTGAATAATTCTATGTCCTTATTTCCCCTCTTGTGTTTTGATCATCTCGTCAGCTCAAAAGGTGCATTTGGACTGCCCCGTATTAATTATGAGTACAATGCTTAGTATAATAAAGTTATTATGACTCCTAGAATCACAATTCCACATAAAATTTGAATGATAACAACCCTGTCATTTTCTTGATGTTGGAGTTCATCGGAGAAATGAAGAATAGAAAAAAAGCTTTGGCCTTGGCAATTGTGATAAAATTTTAAATTATAATTCAAATCTTCATAGACAATGTTTATTATATTTATTTATTAACATATCTTTCCATGGAAAAGTCATTAGAAAACTTATATCCCTCTCAAGCCTGTTTGGGTAATATACTCTTTATCTCCTAAAAATTACCATCTGTCACCTGAATGCTTTCCCTAGAAAAACAGGGAAATGAAATGTATTATTTGCAACATCAGATGGCAGAGTACTGTGTTGTGTTCTGTACATTCAGTTACTACAGTTTTCAAAACAATTGAAAGATTCAATACACATGGAAGAAATAGAATCTTGTCCAAGGCTTCGGATAAAAGAAAGCAATAAAGTCTCCATGGCGTTGAACACTGCTGATCGACTGTTCTTTCTTCAAATTAGTTTTTACTTTCCAGAAATGTGCAATGCAGATAAGCTCTGTGCAATTGTTGGGGCGGGGGGGGTGGGGGTGGGGGGGCGGAGGGGGGCAGGAATCACTGAGGCACAAATCTGACATAAAAACATTGATTATCCAGTATTTTAAGTATAAGGTACCCCAAAGGAAGGATTAGATGTCTTGTTAAGGTACTTGAATGGCATACCTAGTTATTTAAGATAAATATTGTAAGGCTTGACCATTCTTTGATACTATAGAATAGTGACCTGTGAACAGCAAATCCTTTTTATACTTCCTTTTTCTCTCAGAAGCACTCTCACAACCGTACATTGCAATAGCAGCCAAGTGTTGGAGAATAAATACTAATTAGGTGAATCCCAGGAAGCTCAGATCTAATCCTCATGCAGCTGTGTGTGTTTCCTATGTCATGCAGACACTAAATGAAGGATTTATCAATATCCTCTCAATCTACTTCTGTACAAGATTTGGTTTTCAGCAATCTAAGAGCCTTTGGCAGAAAATGTAGAGTTGGTCATACTCCTTTCACCTGACAATTCATCCAGCATAATTTAGTAAAAACTTTTTCCTTCTTTGAACCAGCCAGGGATTTGCCTTGTTTCCTGCTTCTACACTGTTTGTGGTCTTGTATGTGTTTTCTTCTCTATTTGATTCTATGGGGCTGTGTGGAGAATGCTGTAACAGGAAGAGTCCCGTGTGAAGCCCTCTGATCTCTTCTGAGCCACAGGGAGGCTCCTCATGAAGGCATAAGATGAAAAACTTTCCCTTAAAGGGGAAAAGCTGGAATATGTCCTTGGCACATTCTTTTTCAACACTGAATTTCGTAAAATCTCAAGCCACTCTTGAATAAGTGTGCTCATATGAAGATATCTGCCTGTTAGCTGAAAGTTTGTATGCCTTGCAAGCAGACAACAAACAAGCTACTATAATAGCAACAATAACAACATATATTTACTCCAGAATTCAATGTATTTTAAAATTCTCTTAGTATAATTTCTCTTTGGAAGCAAACAGGGCATTCTGTTTAGCAATGCAGATTGGTTTTACTAGGCATAAAATGATCCAAAATGGCTCCTCCAATCAACACAAAAATGCTTTCATATTTTTCATCAATAAATGCCACAAAGATGCTGTCAGCTCTCGTGCAGGAGAATTATGTCCAAAGGAAATACTGAGTATCACAGATTTGACTCTAAGATAAAAAGTAATGAAAAAAAATGTACATAAACTTTCATTATTATAAAAACAGGCAAAAAAGAGTGAAGATATCTGAAGAAGTAAACTTTCAGGCTTGGATATCTTTTCTGTGTTTCCTTTGGTAAGTTCTTACTCTTATCGACAAATATTGAAGCAGATCCAATTAGCATAGAATATTTGTGTATCAGAAAAGGCCATCTAACAAGCCCACACTTGGCAACAGAAAGGTGAATGTTCATCCAATTCTGTAGGAAGTGGATTTTTAAAAGAAAAATGGCTCTTCAATATGCAGTTATTAAATAGAGGTGCTGGAGCATGTCCAAGGAAGAGCAATGAGGCTGGTGAAGGGTTTGGAGCACAAGTGTAGTGAAGAGCAGATGAAGGAACTGGGAGTGTTTAGCCTGGATACTCAGGGGAGACATTATCACTCTCTACAACTACCTGACAGGAGGTGGTCAAGAGGAAATGGTCTCATATTACACCAGGAGAGGTTTAGATTGGACATTAGGAAGAATGTTCCCTGAAAGTGTTGTCAAGGACTGCAACAGGCGGCCTAGGAGAGCTGTGGCATCACCATCCCTGGATATATTTAAAAGACGTAAATGTGGCACTTAGTGACATGGTGTAGTGGTGGACTTGGTAGAGTTAAATTATTGGTTGGATTCAATGGTACTAGAAGTTTTTTCCAACCTAAACAATTCTGTGATTCTATGATTTATATTGTCTTTGACCAGGTCAAAGTCTAGGAAAGGGTGTTCATCAATAACAGGATAGGGTGGGTTTCCAAAATCATCACTGGAAACCATAGCCTCCAATGTCTCTGCCAGGCAAATACAATATTTTTTGTATTCTTAATTAAGTTGTACAAACACCTCATTTAAAATAAAGGAAGGAAAATGAAGAATTCGAATCCATCATTTATATCTATGCCAATTAAGGGCCATGTTTGTAACTCATTTGACTTGCATTAATATTTTCTTATGCAGCTCAGTCATTAAATTCAATGACACTACATTACAAGGCACTTCTGCTTGAGTAAGGATGTTGTCTTTTGTCCAGTGGAATAATTTCCAGAATAGCATACTGCTCTTAAAGGGAAGCAGAATTTGCCAGCTGGATTAATGAAGAAGTGAGACTAAAAACTTCAGTTCAAGCAGAGCTATTAGCTAAAGCTTCATACATTGACACACATCACAACTCAGGAGAGCTTTGAAAACAGGCAGCAGTAGGTAAAAACACGAACAGCTTTATGTGTACCTTGAGCCTGGAGACTCAGACTGTAACTGAATCAAATCACGTCCTGAAATAAATTTTCACTTGATTAATTGTTTTCATCTAAAGTCCTTAAAGAGCTTCTGGCAATGAACAAATCTCAGCATGCACATAGTCTGCATGAGCGCAGAAAATGTCTTATATTGAACTGTTGACATGAATCTTCGAACCAAGATGATTCACAAATTAGACAAGGAATTGAAATAGGAATTTGAGCTTTGCAGGGCCAATTCTCCATGTCTGTGAGTCAAACTGTTCTCATATCTGCGTTGCTAAGGGCTATATCTGTCACAGATAGTTAGGCAGGCTTTTTCCTTTAAGATGAACTGTGGTCATTTTAGCATGTATTTCATATATTTTGTTGCAGACAAAACTAAATGCTTCAGATTGATAATCTTATCAATTAAAGAATCATTTACTTATTGAACTTAGGTGTGAAAGGAGCTACACTTCCATCACAGTGCCCTGCCACATGCTCAGTGGAAATTCTCCCTCTGTCTTTGGTCAACACTGAGTAAACACAGTGCCTAGAAATACCACTGTTTTTACATAGTGAGAACTGGAGTTTTCATTCTTCATAAAAATTACAGAAGACCAAGGAAGACAGATTTTGAAGAAAAAAATGTTCATGCTATACTTTATGAATATTCAGATGATGTGAAGTTACAGGCAAAACAATATCAGCTGATGTTGTAGTCAACAGACAGAAACAAGCTGTTCCAGATGATTAGGTTGTCTTTATGCCGAGGTGCATAAAAATTGATATTGTTATTGTTATTATTAGTAGTAAGAGTATCAGTATTAATTTTCTAAAAACATCTGTTTCTCTTTAATAGTCATTAGAGACTGGAGGAATGGTTTAACAGTTCAAGTCAGTGAGGTGAATCTTACACTAGGGCTGAAGGTGCTGTTGACTGGGGCTCACAGATAGGAGATGTGCTAACATATTCAGAGATATAATTACCTCTATTATGCTTTAAAATAATCTTACAATCATTAAAGTCAGAAAAGGCCTCCAAGATCATCGAGTCCCACCTTCGCTCAAACACCAGCTTGTCAGCCAAACCACAGCACTGGGTGCCACACACAGTCATTTCTTGAACACTTCTAAGGATGGAGATTACATTGTGTTCCAATGCTTAACCACCCCTTCAGTGAAGGCATTCTTCCTGATGCCTGGCCTGAACCTCCCCTGGCACAGCCTGAAGTTATGTCCTCTTGTCTTGGTGCCAGTTTCCTGACAGAAGAAACCAACCCCCACCTGGCTACAATCTTCTTTCAGGGAGTCACAGAGACAATAAGCCTGAGCCTCCTTTTCTCCAGACTAAATACCCCCAGCTCCCTCAGCTGCTCCTCATCAGACTTGTGCTCCAGACCCTTCTCCAGCTCTGTGCCATTATCTGGATATGCTCCAGCACCTCAATATCTTCCCTGCAGTGAGGGGCACAAAATTGAACGCAGTTCTTATCCATTGGAAGCTTCCAGCCACTCTGTCCCCAGCCCAGAGCGCTGCAGGGGTTGTTGTGACCCAGGGACACAGCCTGGCCCTTGGCCTTGTTGAACATCATACAGCTGGCCTTGGACCATTGATCCAGCCTGTCCAGACCCCTCTGCAGAGCACTGCTACCCCCCAGCAGACCAACACTCCTGCTGAACTTGGTGCTGTCCATGAAGTGATTGAGAGTGCACTCGATCCCCTTGTACAGTTCATTGATAAAGATAATAAACAGAACTCCCCAGTACTGAGCCCTGCAGAACCTCACTGGTGCCCAGCCACCAACTGGATGCACCAACATTCACCACCACTCTCTGGGCCTGGCCCTCCAAATAAATACATAATTAATAGCAAATAGTAAAACCTTTAAAAAATGTGTACAGAACGCATCTCAAAACTACAACCACCAAAAAAGCACTGCATGTTTTAATGACTGTGGCAACTGAAGTTTCCCAATAATTCAGCATCTCTAGGAGTGATTGCAAAGGCAATGAGCTAGGGTCAGATGGTCTGATTCCTCCATCTTTAGGAGAAAAAAAAGGGAGATCTGTTTCATACAGTTCATATTTTTATTTTATCAAGAAGTAAAATCTGATATCCCTGAGAACTGGTAGGACCATTATTGATTCATTTACTGAGTAACCTTATATAGCAATTTAACACAGCATAAAGTGCTCTTTGGAGGCCTAAACGCCTATTTTTGAGCAAAATAAACCACAAATCTGATAGTATAAATAGAGGAAGGGAACTACCATATGTGACTTTGCTTTAAATAGCCCTTCATGTGGACGGTAGTGTTTCATAATAAAGTCAAAGATTTCTGTGTGGAAAAAGAGGAAAAACAAAAAACTTTCAAGGAAGCAACATCCCTTGACAGAGAAAGAACAGTCTGACACAAAGGAACAAAAAAAAAAGAAGAGACCTGACATGATCTTTTCTTTGCCAGTCTCCTTACTTATATCTGGTTTTATAAAGATTATTTTAATTACCTACCTCTGTTAACATGAGATATATTAATACAGGAAGATTCATTCATCCCACATACTATCCATTCATCTAGCCTAAATTTTCCCTTCCTTATAATATCTTCCAAAGGATGCAGAGTAAATGGGTTCTTGGTAATAGGATATAATAAAATAGTGTATATGAGAATATTGCGAACAGATTATTTTTCAATTAAATTATCTTTCCATTAAAAGTATATCTGCTGAATATTTTTCACCTTGGCTTTAATGTGCTCCATTTATTTATTTAATGAAGATATGAATGACGGTGCATTCATTCTAAATTTCAGTTTTCATAATGGAGTGGTCTTTTCAGACCTCAGCAGGACCCATAATTTCCTGTGCTGAGGGCTGTACAAACATACAAAAAGGAGATTGCTCTTGCTCTGATTAATTTATTATCTAAGAGATAAGCCAGACTCAGGATCCATCTACATGGGCTCTTGCCCTCTGAGCAGACATGAGCTCATTCTATTTGCATCCAAAGCAGATGGAAATTTTGTCTGCCTGTGCTCCATATTAACTGGAAGCCTTGTGAATACAAATAACATGGTGTTTAGCCCAAGCTATCAAGTGCTGATGAAAGATGTTATAACTTAACTAGTGCTTAGGGCTTCCCACAGCATCTTCTCATGAGCATAGGCAAAGCGAGCTCTAGGCTTTCTGAAAATTATTACATAGATAATTCTGAAGAATGCAAAATGGCAATATGGAAGAGGGCACTGTGGAAGAGAGCAATAGAATTTTGGGGGATGTCTGGATGGGTAAGACAAAGACAGGATTAGCAGTTTCTTGGGGAAGAACTGAATAACTGCACATTCAAGTATAAAATCCAGTCAGAGGCAGAATCAGTGTGCCTGTGTCTGCTAGAGTTAGTCATGACTGAGAGTCATTTAACTCTTGGAGTGATCATTTAACTGTCTAATAATTATCTTTATTAACTCAGCTACTCATTTATATTCCCTCTGGAGAGAATGGAGAAAAGCAGACACTCCCAGACAAGTTACCTGTCCAGTCGCCTCAGAATCTTAAATTACAATGGACTGAGTCATCTGTGGGTGTGGCTTTTCTCTCCCCACCTGAATACTGATAAAAAGACTGTACTTTCATATTTAGGTTACAGAACTGCTTCCCCTTGGTTTTGAAATGCTTAAGGTTTCCTTGAATTGGCTAAGTCTCTGTTCTGACCTGCAACTGCCTTCAGCTGTTACAGGACACTGTTTTCATTCTCCTTCAATAACCTTATTTTCTGGATTTTTTTCCTTATTTTCTGCCGCTCTGCTCTGCAGATTTCCACTCACCAACCCCAGACCTAAGGAAATATAAAAATAAGAAAAAAAAAAAAAGAATGGTGAGAAAAATAAAGTGATTACAAATCCATTTTACACTCATCCTCACCCAAGCTGAAATTATCCTGTTCACTGAGGCACAGGTGGTGATTTTCCTAACTTGATTTGGTCATTAAAAATCCTCTAGCTGCTTCAATACTTTCTCCCTGAGGCCCCTATCAGCACTCGCTTCTCCAGTGATTAGAATAGAGCCGATTGGCCTTCTGAACTTATTACAAGTTCTTTTTCTAATGATCTCATAATGACTGCAAACCTGAGCCCAGCAACCTGACAGATAATGATGTCAATTATGCAAAACAGAAATGAAGGCTTTGAATCTAATAGACTGTATTTGGGAGAGTAGGGGGAGGAGGATTATTTATAGTTTCATTGAATAATTGTCATATTTCAAAATATGTCAGTATAAGTTAATAAAGGAGAGGTTGGGGAACACACAAAGAGATGTTGGTTAAAAGACCTTTGATAAATTTTAAAAAGAGGGTAAGCTCTTCTTTCCTTCTTCTCTAAGTCTTATGATTGTTTTTGACTCTTGTGCTAATCAGTGAGATTTTACAACTTTAGTCCTCTCTTACTCTTTTCCAGTGGAATTCCTGTGCGGAATCCCAAGGTCTGTAGGCATGTCAACTGTCAATGTCAGTGGATTTGGTTTTAATTGACCACTTATCAGTAAAATCACACTATAATCATTTAACTATGAGGAATTTAAAAAATATTTCCATATATCTTCTATTGTTATAGCTATTATTATTGTATGTTTAAATCTTTTTCATTTTTTATTATGGTCCAATGACACACAAAGTTTCCCAATTTCTCTTGGTTGTGAAGAGCAACCTCAGCTGTGTGGCATGTTGCTTTATAAAGTCATCACTCATGGATTAAAATACAAGAAAGCATTTTAGACAAAACTAAGAGAGATTTAGTTTTCAGCCTTGCATAACCAAAACTTGTTCTGCTTTTTTGGAAAACTCCTGTAACTGTGTGAGAGCAGTGCTTATATGAGGTGTGCCATGAAGCTCAGTTTGTGTTAGGACCTCTCATCACACAACCGGTGACAAAAGTGGGTTCCATGTGCCAGCCCAGATTTCTGTTTACTAATTTGGATTATTCCAGTTATTCCCACCTTCCCATGATCCCCAGGCAACAGGAACCTCCTAGCTCTTAATTCTCATGGTATTTTGACACCCTCTAGTGAGCTGTTCTTTCTAGACCTCAAAGATTAAAAATCACAGAATCGTAGAATCTCTAAGACCATCTAGTCCAACCAACCACTGCTAAATCATGTCCCCAAGTGCTACATCCATATGTTTTTTGAATATTTCCAGGGAAGGTGATTCCACCATTTCCCTGTGCAGCCTGTTCCAATGCCACCACTCCTTCAGTGAAGAATTTTTTTCCTAATATTCAATCTAAACTCTTGGTGCAACTCATGGCCATTTCCTCTCATCCTCTCACTTCTTACCTGGGAGAAGGGACTGATGCTCCACTCTTCTAAAATGCAATTATTATTTTCAAAATACGAATCTGTCCCAGAGTAGCTGCAAAAAGTTGTAGGTTCTGGACATTCTGTGCGATTTCTTGTGTGAGAAGGGCCTGAAGAAAGGAAAGTCTCAGAGACACAAAGTCAGTGATATGGAGCATGACAAGTGTGTGATGGGAATAATGGCATTACAGAAGAGGGAATGTGCTTTGTAGTGGTGTTTCAGTATAAGGCTGGACGTGGGAAATGTGGCAATTACATCTTTTTATTCCTAACTTAATATGGCCAGGAGGCAGCAATCTTTCAAACTGACGTGCTACATTGCCCCTTCTAAAAACCAGTGATAATATTGCAGCCAGCTCCAGGAGTGGGAATAAAAAGTGCCTGTAATCAATGCAAATAGATGCATAATATTCTGCAGGTCTGATCCAGTACATAATGCAATTGACAGGAGAGTTCCTATTGATTTCTACAATGTTAGCCCAAACCTTGGCTGGCAGAGATATATCTCAAAAAATCATTCAAACTTGGTTATTTTTCTCACATTAGAAAAAATAAACACATGGATTTTTCAAAATCAGATACTTTTCACAGGGCTTTAGGATCCAATAATTTGCAGTGAATCATAAGTACTCTTTATATAATTTATTGCGACATGTTTGCAGATGAATATTTAAATGGTGTTATTTATAGTAGCATAGGAAATGTACTTGTAATGATCTCAGTATTTACCGGTAGAGAGAGATGGTGAGAAATCCTGCACAGGGGCGAACTCAGAAATCAGAACTAAAAAAAAGTTCTGCAGCCATCTAGCTGAAATATCACCACACCATAAATGTCAGATTTTTCTTTACAGTGGTGCTACTGTGCCATCCAGGATTTACCATGAAATGTGACAGTCTCCATCACTGATACACACAACTCTGATAAGGTATTACCTGGAGAGAAGCATCTCTTCACTCTGAATGCTCTCAGTTCTACTCTGTGCCCGCCCCACCTTGTGACACTGAGGAGAAAGTCCAAGTCGGGTGACTTCCTAGGGAGATCAACCAACAAAAAAAACCTAATAGAAAACAAAAAAAATCCCATGCCCCAAAACACCAAAGAGATTAAAAATGTGATCCCTGAGATTTTAAGTGTTATTTTGGTGCTGGAGCCAGAACAACATGAGTCATGGCAATCACTCTATTGCATTGTCAGTAAAATGGAAATTTTATATTTCTCTCTCTGTATTTTTCCTAGAGATTAAATGGTGTTGTAAATCTTTAGGTCATTTCACTGAGCTGATGGATTTTTACATATGTTGCCCACAAGTCATCCATTAATAAAACAAACAAACAAGCAAAATGTAATTCATTCTTCTGTTACATAGCTTGTATATAGATACAGGTATTAACACGGTGTTTTTTCACTAAAAATATTTTCCTTTCTATTACATCTCTTTAAGAGGATTTTTATTCCTTACTGGATCACTGAAGTTGCCCCATGCTCCATACAGTGATGCCTCCAGCAAGACCTGGGTATTTGCACGATGTCCTGTGGTCAAGGGAGATAATTTACCACTTATTGGTGTCAGCAGTGGGACAGATGACAAATATTGAAGAACTTATTCTCAGAGCACAGTCCTAGAGTAATTAACTGAATGGCCATCATAGATTTTCTGTTTAGCTTCTGCTGTGAACCACTTTTTTTCCCGTATAGAAAACCATTTCATTTTTATGTGATTTTTTTAATATGCTTGGAAATAAATATAAGGTTCCAGAGATATTCGTGGTTAGAAACCATCAAATTGCTGCTCCTCTTTTCATGCCTGCACTCCAGCACAGTGGTACCAAATGCTTTGTGCTTTTGTACTGCATGTTCATGTCTAATTTGCTCTTCACTACAACTTCTTAGTGCAATAAGCAGACTGACCCTGAAGGTGTTGCTTGGACTGCAGTCCTTTGGATTTTATACAATCTTTATTTTCTACAAGACAAACTGCCGCTTTGTGGAACAGTTCCACTTTAAAAAACTTTCACTGGAGCACTTCTATGAAATCACAAATTATGGCACACAAAATTCTCATCATAGTACTTCAAAATAAAATACATTTAATTTCGACCTTACATTTAATTGATTGTTTAATATTAGCACTTGTTGCTGAGGGGTATGTTGAAAGTGGAATTGACAGTGAAGGAACCAAAGACACATCTGTAATACCAATGCTTTTATTTTCTCTGCATGCAGTTACATCTTGTGTGATGGACAGGAGTATTACTCTTTCTGTCCAGAGAAAAAGCTATATAGCAACAGTTATTAAAGAGCAACAGGGGAAATAGATATCACCTACTGAATGTGTCTGGCACTTTCATATTGTTGCGAAAGAAAATCTTAGGTACTGGTATAAGTAATGTTCTAGTTCAGCTTCTGTGCCCACTGCACTTAGTGTTTCATTTCTTGCTGTAAGAGCTTTTTTCTTTTTTGAAAATTACAAAAAGTTATTCATTTTCCTATAAGCAAAAAATTCTGTCAGGTTTAGGAACAGATTTGTATGTCTCTGAGTACGTGACTAACCCAGATGCGATTTTCTTGCCATAAAAAAAAAAAAAAAAAGAAAAAAAAAAGTGGATTATTACTTATTTTCTTTGTGTCCAGGACGTTTAAAGTAAAATCCCACCTTTTTCTGCACTTCAGGAATACACGTCAAAAGAAAGCCAACCCTGAAGAGTTTGCAATGCAAAGATAAAACAAAACACAGCAGGCAAATACGACAGACAGATGGTGGGAACACAGGGTATCAAGAGGACAATCATTCCCCGTGTCAAAAGCAGCAGTCATGACCCACCAGCTGCCTACCTGCTGTCAGGAGTTTCACAGATACCCTGACAGAGAACAGAAGAGGAAAAGAGGTGAGGTGGATGTTGGCTAGAAGCATTTAAAAAAAAAACTTCAGTGGGAATTTTGAAATGTTATCGTATCTCATGACTTGGTAAAGCCCTTGGGTATGAGGGTAAGTAGGATTGTGCATTCACCTTTCATCATGCTGGTTATCCATGGTGACTGACTTCATCGTTTTTGTTTTCCTTGCCCCCTAATAACAACACAGCATTATTTATGAGGGACGTGAGCATTGCAAATATAAGTCACTGAAATTTCTTTTTTGTCAGTCATAAAAAAGGTGTCTAGGACATGGAAAAGTGGATACTTGTAACCTGCAGTAGACACAACCATGAACATTCAGTGCTGTTCAGTCACCACGTGGTCCTTGTTATTCCCCACCCATGGCAAATCCAGACCTTCTCGTGTAAAAAGAACATCTGAGAGCTCATAGATGAAAACACTCGAGAGCATGTGTGTTTGTACAGCTGCTTGTGCAGTGCCAGCAGAGCCCCAGCCCTGGCTGGGCAATCTCAGTGACCCCCAGCACTGAGGTCATCACCCAGTCTTCCAGGATGACCTTTGAGAGTTGAAGAAAGCGTGTGGGACTTCAAACAATTTGTGGCTGAGAGTGTCTCCCTCCATTTGTCAATGATGACAGTGTATTTCCTTTCCACGTATTCCAGCTAATTATTTCCTCCCTCCTCCAGACCACAGTGAGAAGTGATACCTTCACAAATAACAGCAGTTTATTAAAACAAAAGGGAAGCTGGTGACCACAAGTTCTTGTGCAGCTTTGCCTAGTGAGGTGATAACTTTTTGAGACAAGATGCCCTCTAAGGGTTGGTCTTCATGACAGTTAATTACTTACTGATGCAATGGAAGTGAAAAAATGGATCAGAATATGCACATAAAAACTTCCTGTGTCTGCTCATGCAGCTCTCTCACACAGCCTGAGGTCATCAAGGAAACTGCCACTCGCACACCCCTCCTGGTGGGAAATGTGCTGGCAGGAGAGAGCAACTGTGTGGGAAACATATTTTGGGAACCATGAAAAAAAGTGAAGGAAGAAGTGGAGAATCCTGATCCTTCCACTGCCATTTTTAAAGGTCAAAGATCAGATAATCTAGTCTAGATTTGCCCTGGAAAGCATTTGTTTTTTTGGTTTTTTTTGGTTTTTTTTCTGAAGGATAAATGACTTATTTTATCTCATTCAAAACACTGAGGAAAAAAGTCATTATTCAAAGACTCATAAATAAAAATTGTCTTTGTCTCAAGGCTTCCTTGATCCAGAATAAAATAGTAGAGGGAAGAACAAAACACTGGAGAATATATCATTATAATGAAGAAAATAAAAAGATGGTTTGGAGGCATATCTGGAGGGATGGTTTGCTTTAATCAAACTTCCTACTTTGTTCAGGACTGCTGTCCTCCCTGCTTTAGGAAAGGCTTGTTTCAAGAAAGCCAGAAGACTTCCAAGGAGAAAGATTTCACAAAGATGGTTGTTTGATCTGAGAAGCTGATGTTTGTTATGTTCTTAATGTCATGACTGCCATTTACAAGGGGAATATGGGGCTATGTGCAGGTGCTCCAGGTACCGGAGCTGAGGTTCCCCTGCAGCCCCTGGTGCAGCCCATGGTTGTTGTAGCCGCTCTTGAGAAGCTGCCTGGCCTTCCTGGCTGCCCTTGCCTGGGACACTAGCCCCGGCCCAGCAGGCTATTGCTGGGCTGGTTCCAGCCGAGGTGGGGCTGTTCCCGGCGAGTGGTCAGCTGCAGGTGCCAATGGTAAAGGAGGCGAGACGAGACAAAGGGTTGCAGGAGGGGGCCCCCCGCTTGCTCTCCTTTATTGATGGGTTCAGGGTATGGGTGTTCGGGAGGGAGAGAGGAGGAGAATCCCAAGACTGTTCCCAGGATGGCCGATTATAAGGGGGGAAGGGTAACCAATAGGAGAGGGCACGAGGGGAGGGAACAAGGGTTCAGGGTCCAATCGAAACATAAAAGGGGAGGGTACAATATACAACAACCAATAATACAATAAGCTTAACAGAAAACTCTGGAAGAGTGGGTAGGTCCCAAGCCCTGGACACGCCTTTCCTTCCAGAACGGGGGTGGGCCCAGGCGCTCAAACCCCTGAGTCCTCCCACAGCAAGGCTCCTCCCTCTGAGGAGGTGGAGCTGGCCTGAGAGGCTGAGGCTGCAAGGGGCAGACCCACCACACATAGTGAGGTACCTGTGCCCCTGCAGCCCATGTGGGTCCATGGAGGAGCAGAGATCCACCTGCAGCCCATGGAGGATCCCAACCTGGAGAAGGGGGGATGCCTGAAAGAGGTTGTGACCCTGTGGGAATCTTGCACTAGACCTGTAGCCCATGGAGAGGATCCCACACAGGAGCAGATTTTCTGGCAGGACCTGTGACCCCATGGGGCACCCACAGTAGGGCAGACTGTCCCTGTAGGACTGTACCCCATGGAAGGGACCCACACTAGAGCAGGTCGTGAAGAACTACAGATCATGGAAGGAGTCATGTTGGAGCGGTTTGTCAGGGATTGTATCCTGTGGGAAAGACTCCATCCTGAAGCTGGACAAGAGTGTAAAGAAGAAGAAGAGCTGAAGAATTATGACTGACCACAGCCACATCCCTAATTCCGCTGTGTCAATCAAGGGAAGGGTATAGAAGAGTTGGGAATAAAGTTGAGCCTGGGAAAAAGGGAGAGATTGAGGAGAGGTGTTCTTAAATTTTTTATTTCTTAAATGTTTTATGTCTCATTATCCTACTCTGATTTTGATTTAGAGTAAGTTAAATTAATCTTCCCCAGTTCAAGTCTGTTTTGTCCATGGTGATAACTGGTCAGTAATCTCCCTGTCCTTATCTCAACCCATGAGCTTTTTATTGTGTTTTCTTCCCTGTTCTGTTGAGGAAAGGGGAGAGATGGAGCAGCTTGTTGGATATCTGCTGTTCAAACAAGGTTAACCCACCGCAAAACCAAGGTGCAGATAACGACTCAAAGTGCTGTTTAGAAATAACTGGTAATCTGAACCCTTTATTTTACTTTTTAAGTAATTTTCTCTCTAATTTTTTGTAAAAGATTAGATTCTTCAAAGAAAAACCTAAATGATTGCAATGATAACAGTTAAAAAAGGAAGCAAATGAATACACCCTTAACAATAAGGAAGTATTTTCTATGCTGTGCAAATTTGGCAGTGGGACTGGGATAAATGGATCCTTCAGTTAAATGAAATAATACATGGTTTGCTGCATCTGTGAATTAGCTGTATAAAGATAACTGAGGCAGGTAAAAGCTGAATAAAACCGGATGATGTACATTAGAGAACCAATTGCATCTGTTAGCAAATAGCCTTTCTATTAGGCTGCCCACTAAGCACTGATGCCAAGCCAGCACTTGAAATGAATGGTTGCAGATCCTAATTTGATAACTGGTATGGATATGCTGGAAGCAATGAAAATGTGTTGATTTGGGGTACTTAGCAAGGAATAACCGATGCCTTAAAACAGAAACATTATTCTGTAAATGCTGAACATCTGTGTTCTCCCTGTGACTGCCACAGTTGAGATGAGATTTTCTTAATCTAATTTCTAGGATGTATTTAAATTGGAAAATTAGACCTTCCATCTACTCCATATGTGCCTAAATGTCAAACTTTGGAACCTACAGCTTTTTAGATATTTAAGGATATGATACACTCTGGGTCATGGTCTGAGCCAGGATTTAAGCACAAAAATTTGTCCAAACTAAAGGAGCTTTGAGGAAATTCCTTTGCCATCTTAATTCATATGTCCCAAGTGAAACTCATCCTAGGTGACATCATTGCCTTACACCCTCCAAAGAAATTTAGTATTCTATTAATAGCATTTTTTTCATTCATAGTTTGACCCACAACATGGCTGTTCCTTTCACAACCTTGCCGTCACAGAAGCCATCATTTTTCTCTTTTATAAAGCATCAGGTTCCTACAGCAATTTTTGTTCCTGAATAGAACTAACTTGGATTGCTAAGGTAGAACAGAAAGTCACAGAGAATGAGCATCTGGGAATTATTAAATGTGACTTTAAATTAAAAGCTGAACAAAGTAATTTTACAGTCATAGGAGAGAGGACCTGATACAAATATATACATATCCTTACTATTAAATTAAATCCATTGCAAGGCTGTGAGAAGCTTGGCTCCATTCTCCTGATGACCTCCACAGAGTTTCCTGAAGGACTGCTGTCAGGTCCTCTGCACTGTCCCATCTTCAGGATGAACAAGCTCCAGTCCCTCAGCCTCTCCTCTAACCCTGACCATCTCAGTGCTCCGCACTGAACTTCTTCCAGTTTGTAGATGCCTTTCCTGTTAGAGGGAAGACAAAAGTGGACACAGCATTATAGACAAAGTCTAAAATGTGGACTGATTCCATGCTCTTTATAAGTCAAAAAGGCAATCATCGCCTACAACTCACTAGAGTTCAAGTTTGGGTTGCATCTGTAGCTCACTGGGGAAAGATGTAAACTGGAAAATAGCAGACCACCTGTACTGGATACCTCTGTTAAAGACTTCTCTCTCCACTGACTGCAGAGAGCACTAGAGACTGTAAAGTCTGGTGGTTTAGTTTAGTATGGGTGGCAAAATACTTGATGGTTAAGGACAGGGAAGATGAATATCATACTTGTTGACTGCTCTGTAATTTCCAGTCAAAATTGATTCTTCAAGTACAAAGTTGAGGCAGAAACTGAAGGCTCGTAATGGCATATTTTGTGCTTGGTCTGTTGCAAGAATGAGGAGAGACCATTAGTTTGCTGTGCTGTCAAGACATGAATCTTTCACTGAGATGATGCTGATGTGGAAATGAAAAAGGATATTTTTTCTTTTGCTCCAACCAAAGGACTTTGACTTTCAATTCATGATTCACGAAGGACTTTGTGTGTCCAATGAGAGGGAGGTACAGAAGAAAAATTCAGATTAGCAAAATATCACTTATAATTTATTAAATATTTTTCGTAATTGAGACTACAAATTTACAGATCTCCTGAAAAAAAGTCCCACAGAAATAAAATGAAAGAAATAAAGTGAAAGCTGGGGTTTCTTGAGGTAAGAGACATCTTTGCAAAAAGTGGACATCATGTACAACTGACCTGCAGATGTGGAGTATCCCAGTCTAAATCCATAACACTGTCTCTTGCCAATACACTGTTTTCTTCCATTCGGTGGTTTTTTTTAAATTTTCTGCTCTAGTCCAAGAATGCATATTCATCAACCTCCTGAATATGGTCACCACCAGTTCATAAACCTCAGCGAACACTGTCAGCCCTCAAAACACTAAATATTCTGTAATTTTCTCTAATTAAAATGTTCCATGAACCACCTGGGAACCACTTACCATGGCTCCATGAAACACAAACACCACTCGGATTTCAGTTAGGGGACCAATAGTCCGTGCCATTGTATCTTCTGATATATCTGGCCCTGACTCAGCAAATATTTCTACATTTACAATTTGTTAGACTTCAGTGGGCTTAAAGATTGTCTTTAAGGTGGAGTGATTTGCTTAATAATGGTCTTTTTTGGGATGTGATTGGGTTTTTTTTGTTTGTTTTTTAAGATTGACTCTATTTTTCATTTGACTTGATTTTTTTTTAATATAATTTCTTCCAGTTTCTGTAAGTAGACTTAAAGAATAAATTGTTATGTAAAGTTCATAAAGAGTTGTTCCTGCAGTTGACAGGAGGAAAAAGTTCCAACTCGTGATACAACTTCTATTTTATTAAAAGGTATGAGGATCACAATTAAACACATGGAAGCTTCTAAACATTCAGTGATTTTGTGAAAAAAAGGATCCCAAAACCTTTTGAAATAAACTCCTCCCCATCCATTTAATGTTTAAAAATACAAATTAACTTCTCATGTTATCTAGGTGTGTTTTGGAAATAAACATTAACTGTTTGTCGAAATAATATGACCTTAAAACTCTAATCAAGTGACCACTCTTCTTATCCACTCTTTCAGTATAAAGTCCTTTCTATCCTTCTATTTCACTCATATGCTCTTTAGTCAAACCTCCATTCTTCCCAGTCTTGTTTCTTCTTTACAGTTTTTTTTCCCTCCAAACAAGAAAATAAAGCAGCGACTGAGCAATTCTTGGAGTTCTAGCTGAATGCTTCCACTCCTGTAGCCAGATTTTTTCACTCTCAAGACAATCAAACTCACTCAGCTCTAAAAATCAACAGTCTAAAGCAGCAAGGGTGTTAATTACTTTCAATGTTTGTTGGAGGCTATTAAGAAATTAATATATTAAACTTGATCATGTTTCCAGGAAATGCTACAGTGCTGATTAACTGCTTGTTAAAATAAGGAACATAGATGAAGCATTTCCATATAATTAATCTTTTCTATTCCTCATTTCTTCCTCATTTGTTGACCAAGATATGCTTTCTGAAAGCAGGATTTAAGCCTAGGAACAGCAGTGACATAATATTTCGAACTGAGCTAAGCACTTTGCCTATGGAAATGTTTTATGCATATCTTTGTGACGCACTGTAGGGAGAGATTTGGAAACACAGGATTAATCATGTTTCATTCTCAAGAGTTTGCATGTTAGTGAGAGATATTCAGCCTAGCAATACAAGAGCCAATAGGTTTTGGATAAAGTCAGATGTCTACCAACATAAATCCCCTTCACCGGACCTGCACTCACCATACTTTCCCTGAATTTCAGCCAAGCAAAGACCAACACATTTATCTCAGCTATACTCTTAACTCAGAAAAAATACTTTGTTCCCAGAAATACTTGATATTAACAATTAATACTAAGTCCTCTCTGAAATAAACTAGAACTTTGGGGTTTACCTAATTCTGATTCAGTCTTTGTGAAAATTTACTTCCAGATACGAAGTCATGGATTTGTTTCCAGTCCTGCTATGTTCCCATTCAACCTGTCAGATAAAAGCAGCATCAGAATACTCAGTGGAAAGCTTTGCTACCAGCTAATAACAGCCTGGTTATGGCCTAGTGATTCACACTGATGTATTGAGAGGTCTTAGATCTTCTGTCAAGCTTCATTTACAGTGAAAATGAGCCAATGACTCTTGTCTATTTTCCTTCCCAGGCTATCAGACCAGTCATCTCCTGACCATGTTTGTTATCCCTAGGGAAGGGCACAATTACGCTGATAATCACTTTCTTGATTCAGTCTGACATGCAATTTCTCTTCTTCTCCAAATCCAACAAGTCCTTTTTTAAATACACTTCTTCCAAAACATGCCTAAAGATTATATATCCCACACAGAGACAGGCATTACCTGACTGATCCTGGAGTTCATGAATATACCTTTGAACCAAATGAAGAAAAAAAAAGAATTGATCCTTTTCAAGATGGTGGGATTACTCTCATTGTGGTATTCTGTCCTTTTTCCATCTCCTTGCCTTTGCTGGGATTTGCCTGTTAGAAATAGAAGTTCCTCATGGCAAGGGTGACTCATTTCCCATAAGTCTGTAAGGCACCTAGACAGCTGGAGTGACAAAAATAATAGTTAAGCAACAACTGCTAATGAGCACTGCTGGTGTGGGAGTTTTATTATTGTGTTAATTTTAATAAATAGAAACAGTTGAAATTTGTTCCACAGAAATTATTTCTGATAAGAATTTTTTTCTTTCACCAAAGACACTGCTTGCTTTGGGGTGGAAAAAAGTCCACAAGCATAACCTGCCCAGTTTCTGAAGAACTGAACCCCAAAAGCTCTGTCTGATATAATTACATTTACAATCAAAAGAAAATTGTAAACATAGGTACATGTGCACTGCATTCATTCATTCATTCATTCATTCATTCGTTCATTCATTCATTCGTTCATTCAATCTGGTTCTGGGGGTTGGGGTGGAGACTGAACAAAATTTGAGAGACTGAGATCTCTTTGATATTTAATTAAACAGTTTACTACAAAAATTTTTAATGTCTGACTCAGCTGAACACTGAATGCTGTTGCATTGCTTTCTCTAATCAATAACATATGCATATATATATAGAAATGTGTATATATACTTGTACCTTGTGAAGTTAAATTTGGTTGTTTTTCCTCTAATACAGTTTTAAGTCGTATCTGTGCAGATAAAATACCAACTCTTATGTCTCATCTGAGCAACCTGTTCTAGTGGAAACTGTCCTTGCTCATCGAAGAGGGGTTGGAACTAGATAATCTTTAAGATCCCTTCCAACACAAACCATTCTGTAACTCTATGATTCTATATCCATTCTGTCACAACAATTTAAAATCTTATCTGTACTGGACTGGAGTGAAGAAAGTTATTTAGCTGTAACAGATTTTGCCCCACAGCTTGTTCAAAATGATGGTGGCAGCCTGCACAGTCAGTTCTGAACTTCACAAACCCTCACCCTGCAAGCAAAACTTAATTATAAATCCCCAAAGGAAGATTTGCTTGACACCATGGAAATTTCACTTAGTTTTTGAGCTGAAATCACACAAAACTGCCCATGAATAGGTATTAATCTTTGCATTCATTTGAAACTTCCACCAAGTTCCACTGTGACTGTGCAAAGACTCATTTTATCCAAACTGACCCTAATTTTATTTTGGGTTTTCAATCCAAATACAAAACCTGGAAAAATTTTACTGATTAATGGTTGGCTTAACTGTAAGAAGACATAAATGGCCCCAAACCTCTCCATTCCCCTTTTCTTTTATTTGCAATTACTGCAGTACACACACATGTACAATGCACATTTCTACTTTTCCCTCTTCTTGCTTTTCTGCACCAAACTAGCAGCTGTGTTGAAGGGGATTGCTGTCTGTCTAACATAAGTTGTTTACGAAGCACATATCAAAACTTAATTTCTACCTCTGTAGTTCACAGAAAACCTATTTTATGGAGATGACAGTCTATTTGAAGACTTAAAGGTGGTGTGTGGGATACACGGAGCTTTGAAGTCCAGACCCTGAAGGACAGACTTATAAATGGTTTGTAACCAAGAGTTTTGCTCACAGTTCAGACCATTTAACAGCTCAGCACAAGAAAGGCCATGTAGTAAGGCCAGGGGTAATTTGTTGCAAAGGCCCAAGATTAAAATTTTGATTTATGAAATATGTCTTTCCTTCAGTTGCTCCTACAGGACTTCTAAGTATTGTAAATGTGCCTTTCTGGATTAGGCTGTAATGATTAAAATTATATCTTCCACTGAAAGTAAGTGCTTAAAACTGAATATGAAATGATGTACTTAAAATTTTCAGTATGAAAATTCAATGATAATCACACTTTACAGCATAAAACTACAGGGCCCGATTAAGTTTGACATTAGCACAAACTCTAACAAGACATTACCAAGAAAAATAACACACTCAAATCAGACAATTCAGCTCTTGCCACATTAAGGAAGTAATAAGCTTCTAATATCTTTACTGCAAGACATAGCAAAAAATAGAAAAGCATCTTCCCTGTCAGATGTTTTAACATAAAATCAAAACAGATAAAAGAGAGGAAATGTAGCTTAAGCAGAAGCAAAGCAAGAGTAGCCAGAGGCTGACCTACATTTGAAAAAATAAAAGAACCCAACAGAAATGCTCACTGTATCACCAAGAATACAATTTCAAGTATTTTCCATGGCTTCCTATGAAATGGTGATGATCCAGCCTGAATCTGTGCAGCAGCTGCTGCAATGATCTATGGGAATTATCAGCAATAAGTCTAAGAGGAGTTTGAGAATGTGCCCTCTGAGCAGCTGAATCCTTCTCACCTCCCACTGGACAGCAGATCCTTCTTACTCTGCTCCATATGCCCGAAGTACCACAGGGCAATGGAGTTGCTTTGTAATTTTCCCACTGTCTGAGCAGCATTATTTTGTAATGAACCTCAATCAGACTTCATGATTTTTGCAAGTCTATTAGGCAGAGAACCTGCTTTATCTTTCCCCCTTGTAATGGGATTTGCAAAGCAATTATACATCGCCGTCTCAGTTGATGTGCCTCGGACTAAAACCTTACACATGACTGAATTAGTTTATCACGGTAGCACACACACTCTATAACCCACCTCTGCTACCTGTCACAACAGCCAAAGAAATTAAAGAAAAAGAGAAAACTGGGAAGTGCCTAACTGTTGTTGCTGTAGCCATTTTCCAAGTCAGTCTCAATTAATTTTTTTTAAGGGTGAGAATGACCTCTGTCCTCATGCACGAATCTGCAAGTATGTTTGAAAGGTTGGGAATGTGTTGATTATTCTTCTTTATGGAATAACTGGGGAAAAATAAATTATTTTCTACACAAAGGAAGAAATTCTGAGTTCTTCTGGGTGAGCATCAAGGCCAGCTCTGAGCTCAGTAATTGACCTCACCTGCAGTGCAGTGGAGATATGGGACAAAGACCACCTATAGGGCCAGTATTTCTGCCAGAGTAAATTTACACACTAAAAAAGTCGAGAAAGATGTTTTGTTGAGCAGTTACTAGGTTTAACTGAAAGTGGAGGGAGCGCTGACTAAACTGATAATGGGTTTTATGAGTGCAGAGGAAAATAGATACATGCAATGAAAGAGTAGTTTTAAAGATTTTTCGCTACTCCTTGTTCCTTTCAGTCAGGAAAAAAGAAAAAAAAGGCAGTTTGTCAAAAAATGAAATTCATCTTACGCTTTTATCCAGTTCAGTGAAATGTCTGCAGAGCAGGTTGCTGAGGTCCAGAGGGATCAAGAATGCAGAAGGGAATATGTCCATGAATGATCGACAGAGCAGGGATGCTGAGTCCCAGCTAGGAACCTCTGAATAACAGAAGAGCCAAACCAGAGAGAACTTTGATTCTCACTTTGTTATACTCAGAGACTCTAAATAGCTAATCCAAAATGTAAAGCTTTTTAAAATTACGTTTCTTTCCTCTTTCTTTCTTCTTCTGCTTTTTTCCTTTTTTTTTTTTTTTTTTTTTTTTTTTTTTTTTTGGTTGGTTGGTTGGTTGGTTGGTTTAGAGGTTTAGAGGAGGCAAGGAGGATGGAAATGGCTGTGTGGCTGTGATTTTAAAATGCTTAAAGGTCCAGATGCGGTAAGTTCCCAGTCAGTGTATTTTTCCAAGTATTTTGCCCTGCTCTGTCTGTTGATCTCTTCTATATGCTACTTACTGTACATCTGCTCTCTCTGGTTATTTTCACTGTAAGCTGGCAGGATTTGTTTCTCTTCCAGCATGCCAAGTTAAAAAAATAATCCTGCATTGGGTATAAACTGCATTCCCATGAGATCAACCCTTTTCTAATGAAGTCAGATGTTTTAGTTTTTTCATATACCAGATCATTTACTCTGAGATAATATAAATTTACAACTGGAATCACAGTTGACACCTGGCAGTGCACTAAACAATACGGGGCTTCCAATCTACATCATTAGTTGCTCATGCTCTGCTGAATCTCTCCTCATTAAACTCCAAATTCTGTCTCCAGTGAAGTCTCAGCAGCTTGTTGGTCACTGGGGAGTTCCTTCTGAAATAGAGAAGTAGGGACACTCTACAAATGCCACAAAAATAGAGGGCTGGAGCAGCTGTGCCTCTAGCTTCCTCTGTTTCTGGCAGGAAAAGCTTGATGATATGCATGATGGTGGATCCATCATTTATACTTTCCATTTCTCTTATTTGCACCAAATCCCTGATGCATGTTGGCAGACTCGGGCTTTAAAGATGAGCTGGAGATACTCATTACACACACAGCCTCCTCCAATCAGCAGAGATATGTTAGCTGCGGTGCAGGAATAGCTATCACTTCCCACAGAGATAAGGACCAAAGGGATATACTTCCAAAGCTATAAAACCGGAGTAATTTGATAGTGAGCCATAGAAATATAGTTCTGGAATCAAGCAGCTGCAGAAATCTGCTTTCCTGCCTCACTGCTTTACAAATTAGCTGTGGACATAACATGTCTATGACTCAACCATGGGACAAATCTGGGGGACATTCCTAGAGGCTGATACTGTACATGTTTTGTGGCCATAGAAAGAAACAGATGCTATTTCATTTGAAATTAAGCCCCATGTGAGATAGGCCTAGTTAGCTCTGTAGTCTAGTATTTGTCACTGGTGATTGTTTCTCAGAGCAGACTTTGCAGTAACATCGAATTATTTCTTCCATCTGAGACAAGGTATTGGCTTAGTTGAGAGGTAGCTGTGCCTTGACACATTCAGCAGAATTTTTGACTGTGCACACTGTGTTGCTAGATTAGGTTTAAATGAAGGAATACAAAAACTACTTATGAAGGGATAAAATAACTACATTTGTGTGGTGGTTTTGGCTTGGCTCAGTTTTTGCCAGTGAGTAGGGTGGGGTACAAAGATGGCTCCTGCATGTCCTGAGTAAAGATTCTGGAAATTTCTCCACCATGTCCAGCAGAGCCAGTCTCTGATGGCTCTGAAGATGATGGACATGCTGCTGGCCAAACCTGGGCCAATTAGGGATGTTAGTTACGCCTCTGTGAAAACATATTTAAGAAGAAATCAAAACAATGTGAGCATGCACTTCTTTTTAGCCAGAAGAGGAGGAGGAGGAGGTAAAAATATGTGAAGGAAGCAATATGGAGACACCAAGGTCAGTGGAGAAGGTGGGGGAGGAGCTGCTCCAGGCGCCGGAGCTGAAAACCTTCTGCCAGCCGTGGTGAAGACCGTGGGGTGAGCAGGTGGTCCCCCTGCAGCCCATGGGGTCCAGGGAGATGCAGAGAACTCCCCACAGCCTGTGGGGAGCTGCCCACGCCAGAGGAGCAGGTGGTGCCTGCAGGAAGCTGTGATCCAGTGGGAGTCCCAGAGACTGAGAGTTGCAAAGGCCTTGCAGGAGAGAGAAAGGCCTTGCTCCCGGGATGGAAACAGCCTGGCCTCAGCTCCCGGGATGGAAACAGCCTGGCCTCGGCTTGGAATTCTGCAGCCTGGACAGAGGAATCTCGGACTGCAGCAATCGGGCGGGTGCTGCTCGTGAGATTGGACCCACGCCAAAGAAGTTCGCAGAGGACTGTCTCTCGTGGGAGGGACCCCCATGGCTAAGTACAGGACTTTTCTCCCTGATGGACTGACCCTGACCAAAGAAAAAGCCCTCACACCCTGCCCCTGCCCTGGAGCTGTTGGTTAGAAAGAAGGAGGGAGGGGGTGAGCTGAGAAGCGGTGCCTTAAGAGGGAAGGGGGGTCAGTGAAGAAACAGTGTCTTAAGAGCTTATTTTTGCCTCTGATTTATCCTCCGACTCTGTTAGGTCAATAAATCACTTTTGCAACTTTAAGTTTTCATGTCTGCTCTGCCCAATCTGTGCATTCTGCTTATCAGTGATCTTAACTCATAAGTCCAGTGTTTTGCCTTAGTTTTCCCTCTCCTCTGGATAGCTGCAGCAGGAGAGAGCAGAGAGAGCAGACGTCATAGGTGCCTGACATTTAGCCAGGATCAAACCCACAGCATTTTGTCAGTATCAACTACAGGCTAAGAAGCATCTTTCCAGCTCAGGCTCTCTCTGGTGTTTTGTACCACTGGGCAGATACAACAGAAGTGACAGCAGAAATGAAATTTGAGAAGATTTATTTAATGTGCCCAAGTATTTCATGTTCACAGTAAAAAAGGTATTTGTAAAAAAGTTAGGAAACAAAGAGAAAATTAATAAATATTGATGACTAAAGTGAACCAGGATCTGGAATACATAGAGGGGAAGTTTTCAAAGTGCTTTTGGTAGCAATGGAGTGAGTAATTTGAGGACTAAAGACAACCTCAGTTGTTACACTGGTCACCTTCAACCTTGTAAAACTCATCTTTGCAGCAGGCAAAAGCTGGTAATATTAAGTGCAGACAGTTTTTGGAAGTGCAGGGAATGGTACTATGAATTTAGCAAGGAACACATGAAGTGTAGCAGAGATTTTTTCTGTATGTGTTTGTGTACTTAAGAAATAACTAGTACAGTCTGTGAGGAATTAACACACTCTTGCAACATTCAGCAATGGCATTCAATATTAAAAAAAATCAACATTCCTATATTTACAAAGACTGAATGAACTCTCCCTGGACCTGTTTTCACTACTAAAAGAATAGTGGGAGAACTAAATTAGTTTGTGGTGAACAGAAAAAGCCACAGATAAAGACAAAGTATATTTGGAAAGCTAATATTACCTGTGATACTGATTGAAGCTGGTTGGTTTTCAATCAGTGCTCTGCAAGTTCCTTGGGAACATAATAAGTACATCTATCAGACCAATAATGCTAAGCAAATCATGATTTGCAATTATTTCATTGAAATTTTTTAGGTATCTGTGTTACTGAGAAAATGTGGAAGAAATTGGTAGGTTAGTTTGATTGCAGAAAAAAAATAATTGCAGAAAAAGATTTTTTTTTTCTCCTCTTATATTTATTGGTTTTAGAATCACTAGATTATCTGGTAAGAAGAAAGGAAGGTTGTTCTCTGAGTGTAGCACAAGTTTTGCTTTGTTATCTCTTAAGAATTCTAGAAGTTCTGGCATAAGCTGAATTTCATTATTTGTCTACATGAGACACCTGTATTATTGCTCTTGACAGAAAAAGACTGGTTCTCTTTACTCTGGGAACGAAAATAAGGCCTTGGACAGAGCATGGCAGTGGGCTGTCCATGGAAATGTCCTAGCCTTATCTTTGTTCACACTTGCTCAAATTCTTCTGTTTATTTTTGTTGTGAGAACAACTGAAAAAGGTTAAGACCTTTGCTTAACAGACTTTACACAAAATAGGTTAAATGGGAATATATTGCTTTTGGAAAGGATGAAGACAGCATGGAGTAAGAACTGCTTGAGAAAATCTAACAGACATGATTTTATTGATGAAGAGCTGTGAGTTATTGATAACTGGATAATAAATAAGGAAGCCAATGCAATTAATTGTACTGGTTTTTGCTGACATAATGTTGTTTCTTTTCACAGTAGCTCATATGGTGCCGTATTTTGGATTTGTGACCAAAACACTGGGGCTGAGCTGCCTACTGGGTTATATGACAGTGGTAAACCAGTAAGATACTAAAGAAAATAGTGGAGCAGAGCTGCTGCTAGGACTCAGCAGAGATGTTTACTTACATGGTTTCCCTTCTTTTGTTCCCCTCAGTTTTCAATTCAGCATTTTCCATCTGAGTTAGTGGAGTACCGAGAGCTGTGTTTGGCAGTTGGTTCCAGCCCAGCTCGCGGTAAGTAGCAGAGCCATCTGAAACACTCGTTACACACAAAGTGACAAAGATTATAGTTTTAAAAACCCACGGTGGCAACTGATGCATTCTCTGTCAGCCATTTCTATTGTTGCTGTTCCTGTCAATAGAATGGACTCCTATTGTGACATTTCTTTCCTTTTTCCATCAATCTTTGTCTTAAAAATGGCAGTTAGAGCCCTTACATGTCACAGTCTCTACTGTGCAGTTGAAACAACCTCCTATGGATACTGAGATTTAACTGCTTACTATGGCAGGCTTTTTTAAAAAAAAAAAAAAAGAACCCAAGATAGAAACACAGGTTTCTGGAGAGAGGCTTTGTTCAAAGTAAAGTTATGCAAGACTTCAAGTTTTATACTTTGGCTGTGATTTGAAAACAAACGCTAGCAAGGGAAATTGAAGAAAGCTACGTATCATGAAGTCTTTATAATCATAACCAAAGCAGTGCACAAAGAACGAATTTGTCTCTTGCTTTCTGTAGAAAATGTCTCTCTTGAAATTCACACCTTCTTGAGAGACTTTCCATAAAATTTAAGAGCTACCTCATAGTCAAATTATTGGTGCAAATTTTCAATAGATCTTACTTCTGTGCTCCTGTGATATGCAAATGCTGATAATACAGTATGAATAGCAACCTCATGCTCCCCAGACCAGTCATGTCTGCAATAATGGGGTAAATAAAATACCAAGGCAGAAACTTGTTTTCTGAGTTCTCCCTAACTATCACAGCCTGAATGATGGTATCATGGCAATGCAATAAAAATTGTTATTTTGACTTTTTTTAAAGATTGCCAGGACAGAAAATATGGATTCAGTTCCATACATAGTGAAGAATTATATCTGTACTCACATGAGTTATCCAGACCTTGGCTTCAGAAACCAGTAAAAGTGGCTGCAGGAGGTAGGAACTAGGAAGAAATAACTACCCTTGAAAAAAATGGAAAGGAGGAAGATCTAGTGTTCAGAAGATGGTTCTCTAACCCTTAAATCTCTTCCATCTTCTAGACAAGTCAGTGAATTTGTTGCTTTTTGTTGCCTCATAGTTTTCCCTCTTCTGTGTTATTAAATTATAACTTCACGACATATTTTGGACCTTGATGTTCCTGACCATGATAATAGATTCTGAGTTCAACCATTCATAATTGCTATCAATAACTCTATGGTGACTATAGGGCATGGTCAGTACAAAATGTTTTAGTAAAGAGAGTTACACCACCTGTTCTCATCTCCCAGAGAATAATGTTTTCCACAGGACAACTTTCAACGCATAAATGGTGTGTCAGAAACATAAAGAAGCATCCAGTCCAAGTCAGTTAATTCAAACTATATTCCAGTGGAACTGGGCTTAGAGATGTGATTCTCTGATTGAGAATGTCAGGATATAATCACAGGTTTTGGGTGAAGGGAGAATAGTGGCCACAACATGCAGCTTACTAATGGCAGCACTGTGGATAAAATATCTAGACTATAGACACCAGCCAGAAACAGGAAGATGCTGACATAATCAAAGACAGAAACCAAACCTGCAGATTGCGTTAATTAGGATTTCTGTTTACATAATCACATGGGACTGGCAGTACTGTGCTTGTCAGATTCAGGGGGTGCATATGAGTCAGACCCTTTTATTTTTGTGTGTCTTTTTTACTGTAATAAGATCTTCTTCTTCTATGTCTGAGAAAGGCCCTTCCTTTTAAATAACTTATTTGAATCATAGAAAGGGAGAAAAAGTCACACCAGGTATGTGAAGATCATTAAAGAAAGTATTAATGAGGAAAGAAGTGCAGCTCACTAAAGTATTTGGGTGTTCCCTTTCTTTAGCCAACTTTGAAAACTGCTGTAGATAAGAGTTCTGCAGTTAACAGTCGTTTTCAAAATAATTTGAAAATAATTCTGCCACTGATTCCGGTGGTTTGGACTCTCTGGTCTGCTCACTGTTAACAGTATTTCTTGTGATTTTTGTTATCTCTGCCTTGCCCTGTGTGCGGTTGCATGAAAGACCTTTAAAGCTCTGCCCTGGAGCTTGGGATCAATAACAAATGAGTGAGGTTTTTGTCATTTGTGTGCCAATATGACAACAACATTCCTTCTCTTGCAGCCATTGGACATGGAGGTTTCCTCAGCCTGTGAGTTGCTCTTGTGCCTCAGCACATGTATTTTATTCACACACTTCCTACTGAACCCTCTATCTAGATTTTCAGGAACCCTTTTACAAATAAGCTCTGCTTTAAGGACTCATCTTTGTTTTCACTAATAACCCTCAGTATTCATGCTTCTTCAACTTATCTTACCTTCAAATACATTCTTGGTGTAGTTTTCACATTTCTTCTTTATAATGGTAGCTTAGCTAGTATTAGTTGGGGTGAGTAGTTGGACACCCTGCCCAATATTAACATGAGATTTGTTTTGGGTGACTCTTTAGGATGATTATCTCTTTTATACTTTTTTCATCTGTTGAAGTCGATGAAATATAAAAACCTTAATTGGTGATAGCAAGAAGAAAGGAGAAAGAATGTTTATTCTCAATTGTTAGATTTCTGATATTCATTTTCATTCATTAGAAGTACCCAAAGCCCCAAAATGACAGCAAACTTTATGTGTGTTTTGCCTTGTGCAAATGTATGTACTTGCCTTGGTTTAGAGAAAAGTTTGGGAGAAAATGCTCTGGCATGAATGTTTTCTCTAAAGAAAAGGGTTTCAGCAATCCCTACCCACTGATATAAAATGAATACTAGTGGATGAAAGTGAAAAAAGTCCTGCTTATTTGACAAACAAGGTGTCCAAACAGCACGGGGGAAAAAATGAATGACTGTTAGATATTGAATCATCAGAACCTTACACCACATACACACCCACCCATCCACAGCAGAACAACAAACCCCCCCCCCCAAAAAAAATTCCAGGGGAAGGGAAAAAGAAACTCTGCTGACCATGTGGCAAGAGTACATGCTTAGCCGGCTGCAGTGCTGGGCTGTGTCCGTTTGTTTTGGGTTTGGCTTGGTTTGGGGGATTTTTTTTTTTTGTTTTTAAACAGCTGAAGAAATAAGTAAGGAAAGAGGAGTAAGTGACAGAAAGCCTTGTATTTTGATTCAAATTTGGTCATATGGTTGCTAAGGGCCAAAGACCTCTGGCATCACTTTTCATAGGAATAACATGGAAGATATTAATTTGTGGATTATGGAATTACAACAACAGTTTCTTCCTTATGGCTTCCTTACATATTCTTTACCCATTGTGCAATCAAAATACTTTCTTGCCCTCCCCAAGTATTAAAATATTTTGCCATTGTTTACCTAGGGTTATTCATCTGAAAAAATTCCTTGACTATCCAATAAAATATGGCTCCTTCTTCAACATTATATTTAATTTACCCTCTCTAACTCTCATATCACAGCATTCTTATAGGTCAAGAATCAACAAATTACTTTAACCATGGAATTAAATTGACTCCAATTAACTATTTGGCTCAGTCCCTTCAAGGCCAATGAACCATAAGTATGTACTTACAGTTAAGGACATACTCAAAAACTTCACTAAATCAGAGACAGAGTTAATGATGTTATTTTAATCTCACTGTTTAAAAAAAACACCTTTCCATAAATCATGGGATTAGATAGTACAAGTATTCATTCTTTATTAACTAGAAAACCAGGAACATTTTCTTCTTTTATTTTTTCTAAATTTCTGTATACTTTCACATGTAGAACACTCTCTTTTAACTGAAGAGATGAATTACTGTAGAGACATTGATTCTGCTTAATTTCCCTGCAGATTCCACACACTTTGTTCTTTAAACAAATATCTCCTTTGAGCTGAAGAACGGCACATTCATTGTTATTAAACTGCCATTGCTCTTGCAGTCACTGCAGTATTTTTCAGGTCCTTGGCCTTGGGACATCTCTATGGATAACACATTTGGTTATCATCTTAACATTTGAGCTACTTACCCCATAAGAGGATATCTGCTGCAGCATCATGATCTAGGAACAGGGAACATTTTCACAGTTCATAAACAATTATATGTGTCTCTTGCTAAGCATTATCACCTTAGGGTATTTGGATACCTAATTTTTTATTATTGTTGCTGTTCTTGTTTTCTTCTCAGAAAGGCAATCACCATACTGAAAATTTATAATTAAAAAATAATAATAATACAACTCGTCTGCCAGAACTTGACTGGCAACAAGAACCAAGTTCTAATGTGAAGAAATCAATATTAACATACTCATTAGAGCCTCCACACAGAAACATGAGGGAGTTAAAATAAGATTTCTGATGCTCAGTGACCTAGTTTTTTCTCAGTCTCAAAGATTAATTAGTTTAAGAAACAACATTTGTATTAAATGAAGAAAACAAACCACCAACAAGACAGCTAAGCAAGGCAAGCAGCTCCAATCACAGAATCATAGAATTTTTAGGATTGGAAGAGACCTTAAAAATCATCTAGTCCCAGACCCTTCATAATTGACACCTTCCACTAGACCAGGTTGGTCAAGGCCTTATCCAGGCTGGCATTGAACACTGCCAGGGTTGGGATTCATAAAGTATAACTGCAATGTTTTTCAATCTTTATCCCTGGGGAAGCATTAATTCTGAAGCCTCCTGGTTTTCTACTACACAGTAAGTCTGTAGGGATCTTCTTGGAAGAATCCCGTGGGAGAGAATTATGGAAAAAAAGAAGGGTCCAGGAGAGTTGATTGATTTTTAAGCATCACCCTCCAAGCTCAAGAAAAATAATCATGATTTAATATGAAGGTAAGCAAAAGCAGCAGGAGCCCTGCGTGGTGTGGATGAAGAAGGAGGTCCTGACAAAAGTGCAACATAAAAAGGAACCATAAAAGAGGCGGAAGTAGAGACAGGTTATCCTGGAGGAATATAAGGGGGATTGGCAGTGCTGGGAAAGCCAAAGCCCAGATGAAGCTGATGAGGGACATAAAAAAAGGATTTGAGAAAAGGTGGATCTCCTGCTAATGGGGCAGAAGACCTGATGAAAAAGAACAAGGAATTCAGTGGCTTTTCTGGCCCATCCTTTAGTGATAAGACGGATTCAGGAATCCCCGGTGTCTGAGGGCAAAAGGAAAGTCAGGAGTTAGGAAAACCTACCGTTGGAGGAAGAAGATCAGGCCCTGCCAGGAAACAGGCCATACAATAGTCCCTGGTATGTAACAGGACACAGCTATTGATGCTGAGGCAGCCAGGGCTCTCAGTGAGATACCACTGATGACCATATTTGAAAGGCTGTGTCACAAGGAAAAAAAACATGGAAGAAAGAAAACACCAATCCTATCTTCAGTAAGGGAAAAATAGTATCTAAGGAGCTGCAAGCTGGTCAGCCTCACTTCTGTCCCTGGGAAATTAATGGAGTGACTGATTCTGGAAGCCATTTCCAAATGTGTGAAGGGCAAGAAGGTGATTGGGAGTAGTCATCAAGGATATATGATAGGAACATCCTGTGGATACAGGGGACAATACAATTTAACATCGTCATTAGGGGCTTACATGGTGGGATAGAACACACCTGGAGTGGGTCTGCAGAAAGTAAAAGCAGGAGTAGATTATCCAGTAGTTGTGCTGACCTTCAGAGGGACCTAGACATGCTGGAGAAAAGGGGAGATGGGAGGCAACTTTATGAAGTTCAACAACAGGAAATGTAGGGTCCTGTACCTGGGATTACCTCCACAGCCTTCCTCATGCCACTAGGAAATTGTAGGTGGTATAGGGAGGTTTCTGGGAAGTATGTAGTTTTGTGAGGGACTTGGACTTCTTTAACATTAAAGGAAACTGAGAGCTCACTTGCTACAGCTGGTTTCTTCAAACACCTGGGTCCTATTTGTGAAACCAGCAGATTTTAGATAGGATTAGAAATGAAGTAAAAGAGAGAAGGATTCAGTGATTCAGGACATTATGCAACAGAATTCTCCACATTGTTTAATTTGTACTAAATCTTGCAGCTTTATCAGTGATTTTAAATTAGCCAGCTGTTGTTTCCTGTTGGGCACTATCAAAATGTGTCTGATTACTTAGTAAATCTAGATTTTCTCTGAATATGTTTAAAGAGATGGAGACATTCACTTGCAAAAGTTCTCTGTATATTTGACAAGTAATTGGTGGAACTTACTGAGCAGTACTTTTTTTTTGCTACCACAGGAAGAAAAAGTCCTCCTCCATGTCTGTCTGTGCTGCAACTTTCCTGTGTTATTTCTTTGTTACCCTAAAGAGGAAAAAGAGAAAGAAGGCACAGAAGTCTGTCCAAAACCAGAAAGACAAAGCACTGAAGCACTTTGGAGAATCAGGAGATGCTGTTCCAAGGCTAACCTATATATATAGATGTGCATGTGTGTGTATCTATAAATT
Organism: Acanthiza pusilla; assembly: GCA_036630365.1. Classification (NCBI taxonomy): domain Eukaryota; kingdom Metazoa; phylum Chordata; class Aves; order Passeriformes; family Acanthizidae; genus Acanthiza; species Acanthiza pusilla. The sequence goes on from JAXCHO010000034.1 coordinate 92,088,949, forward strand.
ATGTAGCAGAAAGCGTAGTAGGAGAGTTTAGACATGTTGTAGCTTTCAGTGAGATTTTAATGCCATTGAAACTCGTGGCAGAATTTCTATTAGCTTCCGTGTTGCCCTAGTATTATTCATAAACAGGAAAACAATTTTACTGGAAGAGGAAGGAAACATATTTACTTCTCATTTGTTCATAAAGATGAATATGGGAACAGACATGTAAAGGCATTAAATTTTTTTTTGCATTTTCTTTCATCTTGACATTTCATGAACCAAGATGGATCCCTTCCCACCCGAAACCTATTGTATTGATGTCTCCTACTTTTAATAAACCTTAAAGTAGTACAGAATAGTTTCTGAGAGTGTAAAAACCTTGGACTACATCCAATAAAGAATGCAAGTATGAGAAACAGGACGTAGAATTTAGGCACCTGCTTCCAAAGCTGCACTGAAGAGCCATATGCACACCTGTTCTTTTCTACTTAACATCCATATTTCTCTTTTCAGATTTTATTTTGCTGTCCAGTATAAATTCCCAGACTGGTTTCCTGAGGTAGTCTGGAGGTGACATGCAAAATTAGTTGTTCAGATAGATGTCTAATCTGCCTCCTGAAGGCACTTTGTTCCAAACTAATATAGTTATAATAGAATTAATTGTCAGGGAGGTTCTTCGGTTTGGTTGTTGTCATTGTTGGTGGTTGGCTTTTATTGAATTTTTGAGGTAGTCTTGACCAGCTGAGTAGCTGAAACTCAAATAGCAGCTCAGGTTTAAAAACAGAGGGGATGAAAGGCAGTCTGGATGCTCAAGTTTATTTATAATTCTTGTCTTTGTCAACAGTACTCAGAATTAATTTCTATTGATGTTTGAAAACTTAAAAAACCCTGAAAAACCAAAAATGCAAATGATAATTCATATTTAGAAGTATTTTTCTGTGTTGTCTGTACTTACACTTCAGTGTAAGTCACATTTTCCTTGTTATAAACTGAAATTTGCTACAGCATAATTAAGCCTCAAGTCTCTTCCCACCAATCTTTAACAGAAAGTTTATTGGAAGATATTATTAATCCTCCTCTCTGATTCTTGCTAAATATCTGACAGTCTTTGTCCTTTTCTCTCCCTATAGATTTTTCTCTATCTAACCATATTACAAACACTACTACGCTTATATTAGTAGTTTACAGATTAATTTCTTTACCAAATAATTTCTATGTTTCTGAGTTTTTGTGAAAGTAGATTTCTGATTGCTGGAGTCTTCTGGCTCTGTGTTTCACAGCTGTGTTACCTTGTCTCTAATGAAGTGTCCATTCCAGCTGATGTTTTTACTGTACCAATGCTGGTATAGATTGTCTGATGTGTTTTAATTCTGTTGTTGACCAAAAATTCTGGACGTTTCCATAGTGGGTTCATTATTTTACATCACTCCTCTTTTAACAAAACTTCTTTGTCCTTTATAATTTTGCGATATGTTCATTCTAGATGGTAGCAATTAAAAATTAAGTTTTAAAGACATTTGGAGAGAGAACAAGGGAATGACAGAAAGATAACACACAGGCTGATCATACAGGTGTCATTTGACAACAGAAAAGGTTGAAAAAATATGTCTGTTTTGAAAAGGAAAAAACAATCATATCAATACTACTTTTTCAATAAACCTGAATTAATGTTTTCAATAGAGCTTAAAATGTGCATAAAACAGTATCTGACATTTCATTGGGAAATCTGAGACATATAAATTACAATATAAACATTATAATTATATATGTATATATATTTATGAATATCCTGTTTTTTCCTTTTTCAACGCATCTTAAGGCAGACATCTAAAATGGGTTGGATACATTGCATTCTAGAAGTGGGCATTTAACACCTCACATTAGTTTTTGGTTTTGGTTGCTGAAACTTAAGCTTCTTGTGTCATTTGGTACTCTAATGGGTATCCAAAAAATGTGTGTGGGGATGACAGGTGTGCACAGAAATCAGGAAAAAAGCACACTTGTGCTTTTCTGGTGCAGTGTATGGAAGCTGGACATTTCTAAAAGGACTTTAAATAACCATATTTAGTCATTGAAATCCTACTGCAGGGTGTGGGATTCAGCTTGAGGCTCAGATATGGAAATGAAGTATCTTCAATTCAGGTGTCTGCATGTAAGCAAAGTATCTCAGCTCCTGTCGTACTCAACAGAGATTTAGCAAGTCCAGTCAGTGAAGCCTTAGAGATAAGTTTAGCTGTAATGGAGATATAATATGTCAATTTTTCTATCTGAATTCTGTCCTAAATATCTCTGTTTGCATGATCGATGCCTGAAGTTTGATCAGATGAATTTTCAGTTATGTGTCACACAGCTCTTGTATACTTCTCTTGATCTGGGGGAGGTCATTCTTCCTCTGTGTCTACACAAAGGAAGGCAGAGGTAGGCTGGACAAGAGGTAATGGTAAACTAAGAGACAGTCGATTCAGATTAGACATAAGGAAGAATTTTTTTACAATGAGAGTTATAAAACAGTGGAAGAGTTTACCCAGACAGGTGATGGATTCTTCATCTTTGGAAACATTTGAGGTCAGACTGGATGGGACTTTGAGCAACCTTATTGAGATGAAGATTTCCCTCCTCATTTCAGGGGTCTTGGACTAGATGACATTTAAATACCCTTTCTAGTCCAAACTATTCTGAGTTTCTATAAACACTTCTCAAGTCAATGTATTTTGATTACTGAAATTACTTTTGCTGTGATGCCTTTTACACAGCTGTCAAGGGCTACAATTCTATTTTCTGGAGACTACATAATATGACAATTAATGCTTTTCTACTATTTTCTTGTGTTCTTCTCTCTTTTGGAAACTGCTTCTTACCTTGTAACTTAGATATTAAACTTTGCAGGGCAGGGCTACCTCCTTGTCCAGCATTGATAGGACACAGAGTGCTATCACAGGTTAGCAGGAGAGGCTATGTGAATAATTAATATTAAGTATTGTTGAAAATATGGTTTAAATAAAACTCTTTTTACTTTCATCAAGGTTCTTTAAAAGGATAGGAATAAAGTTCAGTTCTTTTATAGCAGTAATGAATTACCACACCTTACAAATAAGAAGACAAAGATATAGAGGAGGCAGCAGCGCTGGCAAATCCAATAGTGAACATGTATTTATTGAGAATTATACCATATTATAACTTTTTCCAGAGGAGTCTACAGAAATTTCATGGTACCTATAATTGTAATCCATTTTCTGTTGATCCTTCTGGTTTTGATGCTCTGTGGTCCCACCTTTTTCTTTTTAAGGATGCCTAATGGTGCCTCTTGCTGGCTGCTGGCTTTGAAGTGTAATACATTTGTTAAGCAGCTTTGCTGTTCACCTCTTCTGTAATGCAATAGATTACTTTGGTGTGGGATACTTTTAGCTTTCCACCTTTATGAGATCTGTGGCTTGGCTGATAAACGGCAATCAATTACTTCATTACATGCCTTTTCATCTTGGTTGTGCTTTTTCATCAGAGTGCCCTGACATTCAGCTGGGCTGGAGCTCGTTTAGCCTCATTGTGCTAGTTGGGATTCACTCCTCCCTCTTTTCCCATTTCACACTTTAATTTAATAGTCATACTTATGTTTATGTCTCATGGAGGCTTTTGATGCAGTTCAGCAGGAGGTGACGCTACTTTTAGCACAGTGTTTTTCTGGCGGTGTAGCTTGTCTAGACTCCAATGTTATGTGAAGTTTTCCTGTTACTGAGGGCTGTTCTATATTTGCAAAGGCAGAGGCTGGCTTAGGTGCTGAAATGTGAGAACCCTTCTTTGTCTCATTACTCTTTTGTGATCCTCATTTCTGCTATTTTTGTGCTGATTGGATTTCTTGCAGTGCATTTATTTATTCTGTGGCTTATAAATAAATCATATTTTCTTAAGTATGGATGACAAGTTTTTGCCATAGCCTGATTTTGATCTTAAGTGAATCATAACACTGTATAAAAGTTGCTTTGCAAGCGATAATGCTGCTTGAAAAATGAGCAAAACATACTTTAAAAATATCTTCTACCTTAATGTCCATGTAGAACAGATACTCAAGGGTACAACCCCATGAATTTGGGATTGTGTGAGATCAGCTCTAATGTACCAACCTGCCACTTGTGGATTGGGAGAAATGATGTGCTAAACAGTTCATTGCCAGGAGCTGTGAATATTGGATTCAGGTCAATAGTGTCTGCAGCTGTTATTTTAGATGGTGTGGTGAATCTGAGAGGGTAGAGGATAAGAAGAAGATTAGAGCTGATAAAATGAAATGTCTGACTAACATAAGAAATTCATGGTCACAAGAGACCAAAGCAAGGGTTTGCAATTGAAATTAAAGTTCCTAATTTTCAGTCAGAAAGGAGACTGACCCAGAAGTTGGAATGTGTTCTTCTCCATAACAGACAGAAGAGACTTTTTAGCTTTTTGGCCTGTTTCTATTGCGGGCTTTCCCAGACTAGGGTAGACTTCTGTCTGCTTTCCAAAATCCTTTTGGCACAACTTCACAGAATTTCTTCTAGGTTTGCATTTAAATTCAGGTTTCCAAGCAATGAATCTTTCTCTCTTTCTTGAATCCCCACCCTATAAACACTGAATCTTCCACAACCCTCAGATTCAGTAAAGATATATTATTACACATAAAAACGTAATTGAATTAATGCTCTCAGAATGTCTATGCTGAGCAAAATTTAATAACAAGCACTTGAGGAATGACATTACCCCTGTAGCGTATAATGGTGTGTAAGATTGGTGGATTGCAGCACAGTCCTCCAGGTGAGAACTCATTTAGAGGGCCATAAATGTCCTTCTGCTGTCTGCTTTGAAATGAGCCTTTTCCTTGTGCTGAAAGGAGATTGGGGAATGTATTTCCATAAGATGTGGAGATATGGCAGGACCTGCTGGCAGCCCTTCAAAGGAATGTACCATGAATGACAATTCTTATTGTCAATAATGGCTCTCCAGCTGACGTTGCCAGATGGACAAGGGGTGAATAAGAGACAAGGCCAAACTTCTAATTCCTCAATGCTATATTTTGATATTTTGTGTGTTGACTCAACAGTTTACATGCTTTTTCCACTAAATATATATATACACACACACACACGCATATATAAGAAAATTTCCACTTGTGAAAAAATATATACACTGCAATGAATTTTTATTGATTATTTGCACATACCATTCCCAAATGAAGAATTATCTTTTGTCTTTTACTTGTCATGTTTTTTCTTGAAATGTCTTGAAATATTTATTATTTCTGTTTTATTTAGTAAATAATTAATGCCATTACACCATAAGTTTTAAATTTATGTTCTTCTATTAAAATCCACTATTTTTCAGCTCAAAACTTATTTTGATAGTCTATTTTTTAACTTTCTTAACTTAAAAAATCTCTGTATATGTTTTAATTTCAAACTACCAGGAATTCTAAAAGAATGTGACTCATTGAGATAATTTAGAAAATTTTCGAAGCAGCTGATTTACTTTAAACATGAGTTATGCTTTGTATTCTATTTCTTGTGTCTGCATCTCTAAGGTAGCTCTCACAATGTCAGGAGCAATTTGATCTGACAGATTATTTTCCTTCCAGAAGGTTTCTCATGGTCCCTTTCCCTTTCCTTTTCCCTCTTTTTTATTTTTCCTTACTGGCCTAGAAAGGGAGAGATGACACACTGAGTGTCCAACACTGCTTTTTATTCTGTTTGATATAGAGAGTAAATATCCACAGCGCAAACCCAATAGTTGTGTTAAGGCAAATGAAACTGAGAGGAACAAACCATCCCTCAGTGATTTCCATAATAATGGAAAACATCTGGTTGGGTCACAGACCATGCTCCAGCATACTGTGCATGTCAGGTCAGTGAGGAAGCCAAATATACTCTGCCTCTCCAGACAGCCATTACAACAGACAAGAAAACATGGGAAAGGTTCTGGTGCTGCCACTTCAGGAAAGGTGGAATGGATGGTTGAAAGTGTTGTATTTACTCTTTGGCTGTTGCTGGTCTCTAGAGGGTGTCCATGTGTCCCTGAAGAGATGATGGCTGTACTTGCAAGCTCTGGAAAGGGAGGCAGATGAAAAAGCTGCCAAAGAAAATTGAAAAAGTAAGAGACGGAGTTTGTAGTACATAAATAAAATAAAATTTAAAAAATCACATAAAGAAGGACAAGATCCCCTATGCTCAAACTATTCCTGATTGATTTGTAACAGACTACTCTTAAAAATCTCTAGCAATGATGATTTCACAAGAGTATTCCAGTGCCTCACCATCTGTACCCTTTGTCAGTTTTCTAATGTCCAATGTTTGTCCTCCTAACCAGATCAGACATGACTGAAAGTTGTGTGCTTTATATTATCTCTTGTATTCCAGGTGTGTCTATGTCTACTGTGTCTTCTTCTAAACTAAGCAGTCACAATTTCTTCAATCTTTCCTCACAGCTCTTATCCTCAAGGCCTCTGAACTCTTCCTGCTCACCTCAGACCATTCTCCAAGAGTCCCACAACCTTCCTGAGCTGTTTTGCACAAAGCAGAATACGTAAATGAAGACTCATCATGTGAATTTGGTTTCATAGATAGAGAAGTGATCATCAAAGCCCCATGAAAAGCAGCAGTGCTAATTTCACATGGTTGTCTAGAACCGGAGGACTCATCCAACTTAGTCATGAAGAGCTCAGATCATGTCGCATAGAAACTCCCCTAAAACCACTACCTTAAGAGTAAACCTTTGCCTAATTTAAATTATCATTGTGCCATTAAAACAATTTATTCAGTGAAACCGTTCTGATTTATAGCAAAGAGCTTGCTCATGACTATTTTTGGCAGCATTAATCCTTACAATCATTTGGAAAATGTAGATAGGTTACATGAACTAAATCCCAGATGAAAGAAATTTGGAAAAAGTGCTCAAAATGACAGAGATCTTACCTTTATTATGGCAGTATCCCTCAAACCATTCAAAGAAATGCTGCATGTCAGAATTCCATTATGAACTCCAGTTTCTGGATTTAACACCACAGCTGTTTCAGATTGCCTGGGTGTGAAATGGAAATATATGTGTCAGTCCATGTGAGATTTTCTTTAACTTTAAAAAAAAAAAAAGTTTAAATAAGTCTTTGAAGAGTGCAGGGCACTCTTTTTATTTGCTTTAAGTGGGTTTAAGGCTTTTTTTTCTTGTCATATCCTAGATCGGTAATAGCCTTCCGCTGTTAGGTAAACTACAGAGGAAGAGAGCCCTTAATCCCTTTCAAGTCTTTGCATTCTCTTCCAGACAGTGACACTGCAAAAAAAGACAAAAGTGCAAAAATAACATTTTTTGACAGTGCTCGGAGGGCTGATAACAGCTGCACTTTTGTGCATCATTACTGCAACATCAGAGCAGCGCAGGCTGTAACTTCAGCTGCAGAACCCTTGGTGTTTGGAGACCTTGAAGGATGTACAGAGAGTTGTGCAGTGAGTTCCTCATCACAAAGCAGCAATTTGGAGTTGCTTTTGACACATGGGTACATCACACCTGAAGCATACAAAGTGTTATTTCTAGAATATTGGAATCAGGGAGCAAAGCGTGATCACCGGCCCAAGTGATGTAGAATGACTATTTATATGTCTAGAAATGTATTGAATATTCCTACCAAGAAAACTAATTAGTTTCCTCTGCTTGAAGTGTTGTATTCACGGTGTAGATGATGGGTAGAGCAGGTGAACTAGGTGAAATGAGTCCCTTTTGGGATAGAATTCTGACTTTCTCTTGTGCAAAATGACTCCCACTGTAGCTGGCAGAAGTTATTTCATTTTACAGAAGATAAATAGCTACCCCCAAACTTTGGCGTTTACTAGTATTTATTATTTATGACTATTTGTATGCATTTTTTATCTCTAGCCAAGTGTTTCCTGTGCATTTTCCCAGAAAAGGCCACAGCGCTTGACCCCTGCCCTGAGGAACTTGCAATCTGACCTGTAATTACTAAGAAATGGCTAAGTCTGGCAATTACTAATTTTCTGCAAGAGACACTGTATAGTCTCCAAAGAGCTTCACAAAGGGAGGCTACAGAGATTGGAAAATGTCTAATCCTGAACCATTAAGTATTTAATGCCTTACGTGAACTTGTGTGTGTTGCAGTAAGTAAACTGATTTCTCTATATATTTGGCAATCAAATCTTTTGTGGATTTTTTTTTTTTCCTGACTAGGGGGTACCTTTCCCATCATCTGGAAGCATTACACACACTGTGATTGTCAGCATATGTGTCAGCAATACACAATCTCTCTTATTTTAAGCTTCAGAAAACAAGGTGAGAGAAGCAGAGAAGTGTCTGGCCCCAGACACCTCATGGTGATCCCTCAACTAAACAATAAAGCACCTCTGCTCTCATCCCACTGCACCAGAGTGAAGTCTGTGACACTGTTAGGTTTGCAAAGACCACTTGAAATACAAAAAAAGATTCTGCATTTTCTAAGTTAGCCTAACCCTTTTGAGGAGGTTCTGGCTAAAGCAACACAGAATCTGTAGTCACATCTCAGTCTTCACTAAGTCATCTGCTTTTGGCAACAGGAAACATACTTGGGCTTGAAAACTCTTTTTTTTTCAATAAAGGGAAAATTTACATTCCAAATCAATGATCTAACCCCTCAAAGAAATGCAGGAATATGCTGAAGTATGCGAATAAAACCATAGCAGTAAAGCCAACCATAGAATAGCCAATGACAGATGGTTAAAATTTGCTAAATTATGTTTTATGACAATTGATAAGTCCAGAATTTGTAGAGATTGCATCTCATTGTCTTTCCACTGCTCAAATGTATAAAGGTAAGAGACTGCCCATTGGCACAAACAATGTCATTAAGGAAGACTAAGAAAACAGTAATTTATTTGGGTGCGAATGAGAACAAAGGAACATCATTGTCTGCAAGTAAACTCTGTTTTGTTTAAATAATGAGGTCACACAGTGTATCATCTCTTTTTCTCTTACTGTTTTTGTTTTCCTTGCATATAAATACAAAGACATGTAAATTGAGTCAAAGTCTCGATTACCATGGGTGGAATATTGTAAACAAAGATGTGGGACACCATAATACAAAGGCATGAATGACATTGTGACACAGAAAACAGACACCACAGATGGAGAACTTTTCAAGGAAAAAGTTAAAAGCTGTCAGAGGATTTCTCCATGACAAGAACATGCAGTCAACTAGATGTTAACAATATTGCAATTTATGAAGTGAAAATAAAGTATGAAGGTGAACACAAGAAAGGTGGGAAATGATCACTAGAGAAACATTAATCAAATTACAAGAATCTCCCTTTTATAGCATGAAGCTTGGCCAGTGTGAAGTCATGAGCAATTTACTCATCCCCTATGCAATGTATATTGATTTCTTATTTCATTTTATTTAATCTGACAATAAATTAATGTATCTCATAAAACTGGAACTGACTAAGAACTCACCACTGATTGTCCCTACAAAACTGTTGGTTTAACAAGGGGAGGAAGTTTATCTCCCTTCTATAAATATGGAACTCGGGCACAGAAAGCTGAAATATGAGCTTATACTGCTGCCAAAGGTCTAACAGAAACCTAAGTAGTTATATTTGACTTAATTTTGGTGTAGCAGAATACAAACTACTTTTGTTATGTTTACACGGCTTTTGACTGCAGCATAAACTAATCTTTTGTGATTTATGACAGAAGCTGCCCATAAAACTTCAATCATCTAAAAATCAGACATTTATTGTAAGCTTATTATCAATTAAGAAGGAGATTAGTATATCCCAAGTTATATTCAGCTCAATCTAAATCATCATAAGCTTGTACTCCAGCAATTGAATCACCTAACTTTTGATGTTTTAAATTAGTTTTCTCCCCTCCCCTAGGGATTTCACTTATCTTTTGAAAAGTACTTTTCTTAGCAAACTGTCTTTGTTTCTGGTGGCAAGGTTTCCAACACACTGTTGTTCTCCATGCTCCAAACAGTGGTTTCAGAGCTGAATGAATTTTGGGGTAGAGTTGTTCTACAGTGCCTCTGTGGCTTCCCTCTTGCCCTAACACAGTGTCTGTCGTGGCCATAACAAAGGGGTTTTCTGCCCTTGGTTCCTGTTCTTTCCCCATTAAAACAGCTTCCACAGCTTTCAGCAAGATGAAAGAAAAACTGTTTTGTGTTCTGTAAAGTGTGAGTTAAATAATGCAATAAACAAGGCCTTCCACTTGACCTCTCTGACTTCAGTGCCTTGATTACACCACATGAATCCTAAATGGACATGATTTCATTCCCAGTTCAATCACATTCTTCTCTGATGTTAAGTACAAGCAAATATTCCAAGAATTTATTTTGATTTGAAGCTACATTTCTGAAATACCATTGCTTTCCTCTGCAGTTTGGTTCCTATCACACAGACATTCCTTCCCTGACCACTACCAAAACATGTCTGGCACAGTCAGGCTCTCTGCTGAGAGATATTCTGGACATTCATACCTTTATCTGGGCATTTAGCCCATCAAATGTCTTAGCAATTTATGCATCAGACTTCTAGATATGAGAAGGAATATTATTTGGTCAAAAGACAGAAGCCCAAAACACGAACCCCATGGTAAAAAAATGAATATGTCTGTGAGTGTGGTGTTCTGGGACAAAACTCATTATTCATTTTTAATTCTAAGTCTCATTTCCTTCAAAAGTCAGTGGAATTTCTTTAACTCTTGAATGTTTCTAGGTATCTACAGGCACATAATTCCCTTTTAGTGCTGCAAGTAAAGAAAATTGTGTAGTACAGGGTTTAGTGCCTAGCTACTCTTCAGTCTAACAGCCTGTGATGATCTGTTCTTTGTAGATGCTGCTGCTTTCCTTGGAACTATTAATTTCCTCGTTTTTGGAGTGTCCTAGTGGAAGAGAAAATACACTGGACAAACAAAAAATTAATGGAATCCTTTCAGTGAACTGCAACAATAAATTGATAAGGTATGAGTAAAGGATGGGTATAAGATATTTGCTGAGCAAAGTTTTAGGACACACATGCAGCTCCATTTGATTAAAGATTGGTCTCTTAACAGCAGATGAAAAGAAAAGCACTTAGAGCACAGTAACCTAAAGAAGGCAGAGTGATGTCATCACATGTTTGTGTCCTGTTTCTGCAAGAATTCACTCACAGATAGACAGGAGTCTTACTGTGCTTGAGTAGCAAACACCGAGCTCCCCTCTTGCCAATCAGAGCAGTCATGCAGAGGTTAACACAGAGCAGTGAGAGTCTCTGAGGTCTGAGGATGAGTGGAGTAAAACACGGATCACTGGCTGTGGAAACTCGACATAGCTGCTGTATTTAAAATCCAGTGTTTATACTGTAACAAAAAAGGTCATAGAATCCTAGAACAGTTTGGGTTCGAAGGCTCCCTAAAGGTGATCTGGTTCCCAGCCCCCTGCCATAGGCAGGGACATCTTCTACTGGACCAAAATCTCCACCCAACCTGGCCTTGAACCTGGCCAGGGATGGAGCATCCATAACTTCTCTGGGCAACAGATTTTTCATTAATAAGTTTGTGATATAGCTCCCACAGGCATTATATAAATATGCCTGATGTGTGCATATATATGCATATATATGTATGTATGTATGTATGTATGTATGTATGTATGTACACATATATAAAACTTGTCCATATGTGTAGATACACTGTAAAAATTTTCTCAAATATCTGTTTTTAAGACAACACCGTTAAGCTCCCGATTAGCAAATGTGACAACAGTTCTTCTTCCATATACTTTGCAGAGGTTGCCTCTAATCAGGATTGCATTTTAAATAATAAACAGTAACTCTCCTCGACTAGCTAAAACACATTAATTTTTACACAGTCTATTTTAAGCAAGTGGGCATATGCAATTCACACTTTTTTAATAGCTTATGATTTTGTGTAAGAAGTGTTATGCAAAGATTGCTCTGTGACAGATCATCTGTGTTTATGGTATAAATTAGTATGAGTGTTATGTTAGCCATTGTAATTATACAGTTGAAAGAGAAAATTGTGACAGATAAAATTGGGCACATTATAAAAAATGGGTTTAAATTCCTGATAGAGTTGCATATTTCTAGAAATCCAGAGGTTTACGCTTTTCTTTTATTAGCAAGGAACTTTTTGAAATAGAAAGCAGGGATTTAGGTTTTTTTTTTAAACTATGTCTGTTATTAAAAATAATTTGAGATAGTCATATTATATACTGTGAGGGTGGTGAGGCACTGGCACAGGTTGCCCAGAGAACTTGTGGGTGCCCCATCTCTGGAAATGTTCAAGGCCAGGCTGGATGTGTTCTTGAACAACCTGGGCTGGTGAAAGGTGTCCCTGCCCATGGCAGCAGAGTTGGAAACGGACATCTTTAAGGTCCTTTCCAACCCAAACCATTCTGTGATTCTATAATTATTGTATATTTGCTCAAACCTCTCAAATTTTGTCATGGAACAAATGATACTACTGTTGAGAGAGAAATCTTGATTGTATTGATTAACTTTTCCAAGGTGCTATGGGCCATATGCCATGACATTGAATTGTAATTTACTCTGAGAGGAGGGCTGTTGATTTTATTGTGACTACTCAGATACTAAAGTGATATGTTGTGTGAGCTGCACTCTGCCATGAGTTGATTATTTACTATAGGATTATAGGACTTCTGCTCCAGGCTGAATAGCTTAAAATCCTAAATAGCTATTGAGAATTTGAAGGTGCGTTTTGCACTTCCAGGTTATGACTCAAAAGAGAAAGAAGAAAAAAGAAGTTTGACTAACACAGCAGTGATCTCATTCATCATCATGGGCATTTTTTCATTCCATATATTAAGGAAACTCCAAAACTTCTTTGTTTTTCTTTCTGTTTTCCCCCCTCTTTTTTTCTTTTTTCTTTTTCCTTTTTTTTTTTTTTTTTCTTTTCTTTTTTCCCAAGGATAGCCAGACAATACATTATTCTGTGGGTATCATGCTTTTGTTCTCACTGCTGACCAGGTCTGCAGCTGAAGCAACTTTGAGGGCACAATCACTTCCGGAAAGTCCTGAGTGAAGCTGTTATTTTGCTAATAGCAGTGTGTTTGGCTTACCCCCAGTAGCATTTACAGGCTGATCCAAGGATCAGGGAGACATTTTGTACCAAGTTTCCGTTCAGTGACTGCCTCAGGTTCATTGAAGTCTTCAAGAGAAGAAAAATGCAGTTGAAACTCCGGTAGATTGTCGAGGTATTTTTGTTCCTTTTACACACTAAACCCTGTCTTTCTTTGAAAACTATCTTCCCTTCACTCTCTTTCACCCAAATCTGAAATGAGAATGATTATTTTCCCTATAGTATTTTCTCTTAGAAAAAATAACCACACATTTTTTACTCATCTATATTATGTCCTTTATATTTATCAAAGCCTTTAGTAATCGGATTCCTTTGAGTTTAAAAAAAAATTACATTATCTTCTGCAGATATTTTTGCATCTCTCAGACTGTACCTGTGCCATCTTTAAGGTGCCTGTTGGCAGAAATGTGTAGATGTCCTACTATGATTTTATGATTTTGAGAATAACAATGAAGGTGCTAAATACTATACTGTAAAACAAGTATAAGGAACATATCAAAGTGCCCATGTGATTAACCAACATAACACATTTAAATTATTTTGTAGGAAAACATTAATTAGCTATTTCTGTTCTATATCAAGAATTAACAATAGGTATATTAGATATTAACTTGAGTTACTGTGGCTGCAATTATTATACAACAGATGCCATTGAATGTATATCTATACATTTGAAATCATGGCAAGATCTTCTGAAAATCTAAATAACATTAGGACACCTCCAAAAAATGTGTGTACTTTCCTGAGCTGTAAATCTTGGCTGTAAATTGTCCTGTTTCTAAAAACTTTGATAATTTAAATTATCATTCCAACAGTACTTTTTTTTTAAACACACTTGATGAGGACTCGGTATATCTGTCATACATTGTTCAAATGGACCTGAAAAATAAAAAACACAGATGACAGCATTTCAGACCTACTAACAGCTGAGAGAAGCTTTAAGCTAAAGTCTGAGCATTAAATCCTGATTCTATTGAAGCTCTTAACAAAATCCTACTGGCATTAGGAAAGCTGGAATTTCTACCCTATTGTGAATTCCCCATAGAATAAAAATGTTTTTTGATACCTATTTCTCAGATGTCTCTATATCTTATCTAAATCTTATCTTGGATTATCTCTATATCTAGCAATTCAGAGATCTGAAAGATTTGACTGGTGTTTTGCAGCAATGGGTTTTGAAACATCGTTTATGTTCAAAACATGAGAAATTTTGATGAACTCGAGGGTACACACACACACTGGCTTTGCATAGGAGTACCTTTTAGGCTAATTTTAGAAGGAATCAGTTGTGTTGAGAGAGAGGGATACCCTAAAGTACCCTTGAACATGATCAAGTATATATTTCCCTACAGACCCTACAGCGCTGTGGCTGACCAGCCTTATATGTCCCATTTGCTGTTGCACAGACACTACAGAGGAAAAAGGGGACAAGTAATCAAACTCAAAGACTATGATGTGTATCTCCTCCATAACACCAAGCACTGAAGGTTGGAGTCCTTCTGAAAGCACATGAACCAGCAAACCACATATACCTTCATGTAATAATTAGACTGAAAGGCTTTACTGTATCATATGCAAAATTTCAGCTCCCAAAACAGTGTAACTAAAAAAAAAAAAATATTGTGTTCCTACTATTTTGCTGAATTTGCCAATGCAGAAACATCTGCTGAAGCTGAGAAAAGCCAGAACTCTAGCGCAACAGAACAGAGATGTAAAATACTCTAACTACTTTTAATAAGTTAACATCTCTGAAAAATGCCGTCCAAGAGGTACTACCAATCAGTATTTCCTCTGGGCATTGAGAAAATAGGGCTGTTATTGCTAAAGAAACAGGATTTTCCTGAGATTGTGTCTTGGGGGTAAATCAATGGTAAATTTTCTATTTTCTCAGATATTTTCCATCTGATTTATAGACAGCACAGGAAAATTTGCAGAGAGAGAAGACATAGAGATGTGTGCATAAACATGGATATGGTCATGGAAAAAGCCCTTGGCAGAAACTGGTGCATGCCCTGGTTTGTGCCTTTACTTACGTTGCTTGATTTTGTATTAATGAACTGCTATTGTCAATATTCCCTTAGGATTTCTTTGCAGAGCATTATTACAAATCCCAGATTGAAATTTCATACATTTCATAGTATATCACATAAAAATGCGTTTTTACAAAAGGTGTATAATACTCACAATAAATTAATTTTCAGTAATCCGAGAGTTTGTTACTAATATTTGCCATTAATCAGCATATATGCTTTGTAACATAGATGATCAATAATCTATTCAAAATGCTTGCTGGCAGTGGTCAATAGCAGCCTTAATTAGGTTTTGCTCACTAACTCACAGTCATGAACTGAAAAGCTTAATCTATGTTTTCCCCTGTTATTCTTGAAGAGTCCCTGCTTCTAGGGACTGTGATGAACTCTGCTACTGAATGCAACTGTGCCCCTGTGTTTTGGTTGCTGCAGCTAGGAATGATGCTGGGAAGTGAGGGAGGCAGAGTTAACACAGTGATGGAGAACATGGAGATGAGCAAGCTGGCAAGTGAGATCAGATTTGAGGATGAGGGGAAAAGACTGGGATGTGTACAGCTTGTGTCTGGGACTATCCAGGTATTTTTGTTTGCTACTGATAAAAGATAAGCTGAAAAAAGCTGGATCATATTGCAGAGCTGGCACTGCTTAAAGCAAATAGTGTGCTGCTGGGAGGTTTTATTTGACATTTTTTGCTTTTTATTTCCCTGAAGCACTGCAAGATGCCAGGAAAGTTACTGAAAACTAACAGGTAAGCTTCTCTTGCAAGTCACTGGATATTCTTCATTTCCTCTAAGGATTGCATGTAAATAGAGATACTAAGATGTCAAAGGAACTTTTTAAATTGGTAATTGTTCCACTTCATGTCACTATAACAAAAAGCCATTTTCAAGTTTTTGTCTATTTCCTAAGATGTATAATGACATTTTTCTTAAAAAAATCCCAAAGAAACCCACAGAACCCCAACAAACCAAACAACACAACATGAAAATTAAAATTAGAATTTAAATGCAGCAGATTATGCTGTTGCCTGATAATCTCAGGAAAGAGAAAAGAAGAAAGAAAAATGTCCTCTGTCTTTATAAACCAATTCGCTCTAGGAGTTCCCTGATCCACCATTAATTAAAAAGTAGCTTCTGCCCGTAAGTGACTGTCGTAAAAATATTGCCTGAGTTTGGGCAACACACTTATTCCATATAGGCCCCTTCTCCAGCCCCAACCTGTCCTTCCTCACAACACATTCCTTCCTCATCATCAAACCTTGGCTGGCTCCACAGCCATCCAGCTATCACCGTTTGGGACATCCACATTGGGGCCCTCACAACTGAGGCTTCTGCAGAGAGATAAAACTCTCTTCAGCTGGTTTGACTTCAAGGTATTTAGTATGTTTCTGACAGAAATCTCAAACTGTACTGCTGTAGGTACTCCTGTGAGCAGTCATCTCTAGGTTCTGCGTAGGTCTGGCTTTCGCAGAGTTGGCCAAAGCTCCAGCGCCATCAACAACAGCCAAGTTCCATTTCTAGTCTGTGTTGTTCTAACATAAAATCCTTAGTAAAATTCTTATAAATGTCTTCAAAGAGAGATTGCCACTTGCCTTGTCTTTTCTTTAACACTATGAATAAACGGGGTTTTATTTCCCCCTTCATGTCCTAGCCTTATTTTGGAAAGTTTTATAACTTACAAGGAAAAATGGGGTAATGGAATAGAGAGCCATACGTATTTATTATTATAAAGATCAGACTCCTGAGTTTGAGAAAAAACAAAAAGAAACATTTGATGGTTACCAGTAAAAAGCTAAGAACATTATGAGCAAAGATATTAAATACATCACTTACAAAGAGAAAAATATAGATGTTTGTTTAAAAATGAGTTTTGTTTGAATTTGGCTGAAGATTTTTGATGATTGACATTTTTAAAAAGTAATTTGAAAATAGAAGAGCCATTATGTTTGTTTAAAAAGGGGAAAATGTTCTGATTTTCATTTAGGAGGTAGATTATGCAGACAGGTTAATTTAGAAAGACAATTTATCAAAGTCCTCAACATCTGGGCTAGAAATGAAATGAAAGGAGAAGAGAATTTCAGGAAGGCACATGCAGAATAATATTTGGGCTGCAGTATTAGGATGTTTGGTAGCTATATGCCAAATCTTCAGGACGGTTATTTTCTGAGAAATAACAGTTAAAGTAAATACCCTTGACATTTCAAGTGTAAGGAACGTACTCTGAGGGTTGGATTCAGAAGAAGTGATAGCACATCAATTCAACCTGAAAAATCATTTAGTCTCTCAGTTAGAATCAAAGAATGGCTTGGGTTGGAATATCCTTAAATTCTATCTAGACCAATTAAAGACTATCTATAATTAAGGACAAGACTGGCCTCATGCTTACAGTCCAGGGGGAGGCAGCAGGAGTTGCAGGTATGGTCTTCAGGTTTGCAGAGCACCAGCAGCATTTTGTGCTGCTTTCCTTTGTGCTTCCAGAACATGCTCTGCTCTGGCTCACCAGCTGTCACTCGCTGATAGTCTGAGGCTTTTTGCATTATAAGGAGCTAAATGCTAAGTGCCATGATTTGAGATGCGCCATTGTATCTGTCTCTCCGACCTAACCCCACTAATAATGCAGTCCTCAAATGTGTTTTAAAAACCGAGGTCAATTAAGAAAGCTACATTTTAAGTGGATTTTTTGTTGTTTTATTCCCAGCGAGAGGCTGTTGAAATGAAACATATTTGCTTTCAGAAAAATCCTACCAAAGCAAAATTACAGTACTGCTCACTTTTAAATTCCACAGCAAAGTAGCATTTAAGGCTTATTGCAGTGCATTAGATTTAAAATCAATTAAGTACAATGCTAAATCAGTGTAAACCGCATTTCTGAATTTATCTACAACATAATGAATAACATCTGCATCTGCAAAGAAAAGATTTACACTGAGCAGCAAAACAAAATATGTTGACAATTTGAGCAGTTTTCATTCCCTTATGTCATATGTCTTCATTATTTGGTAAAGCTTCACTACAATCCTTCGTTGTTAGAGCAGTAAAAGGGGAAGACACCCAAATGGAAACATATTGAGGTAGAATCTTCCTCAGTTCATTTCCTCTTCTCAGCAAAGGTACATCTTATTTACTTCAGGAGCTTTTCAAATTTGAAATCTATTCAGGATTTGACAGGGATCACCACTCTTCAGGGGTGTTGGAGGATCAAGAGTTGTCTCCTGACCTCCAATGGATATTTACAGTACTGCCCTCTCCAGAAAACAGACTTTCAGTAAAGCCAACCCACTCTGTTTCTGTCCCTAGATGATGACAGGCAGAAAGTACAACAAAGGGAACTGAAATGCTCCAGTGCTCTTTTAGGGACCAAATAATATCTTCAACAGAGCTGAGCTGCCTTGCTAAGTCTGCCTGAAGTTCCATGTGTGACTTTTAATGAATAACTTATATACTGCTCTGGACACAGTTTGCACAAATCTGTTTTGCAGGCTTGACCTGTTAAAACTTGCCTTCCTCTTACTCTCCACTCTTAAAAGAAAGTAGGAATGTTGGTCTATTTTACCTTTTCTTGGCTTGTAGTGTTTTTACCTCTATGTGTCTCCCTCTTAGACATGTACAGCACTCGGGTCAAGGGAAGGGAGCTTGGTCTGCATGTCTGAGCCCTGAGATGCAGGGCAAATTATCTCATGTTTATGACTTTTTTATTAATGTCCTGAGAATGCCACTATTTGTTGGTAGTGTACACATTATAATGAACAGCGAACCAGCAAAAGCTCCCACTGCTGCTGCCCTTCAGCTCTCTGCAACATATTTCTCTGTGTAAAAGAGCAATTTTACTGCCATTTAGTTTTTAGTATCTCTTATGTTGGAGAACATAGGAGAACAGCTGCTCTTCATGGTGAGAGGTTCTATGAGATAGAACTGTTGTCCACAGTGAGGTTCCTAGTAAGAAAATATTCATAAGGCTACCTCTGTATTTTAAGGATTAGCCCTTTGTGTTGGTAAAGCTGAGTCCCAATCTCAAAGAGGATTTTTGCTAAGAGTGCCCTTATTTTCCAAATTCACTCCTGCTCCCATTGTTATGGGCCTGTAAATCCTCTCATGCTTCTTGAAAATGGAGTGCTTGCTGGTAATAATTGGGCAGCATGAAGACTGACAAAAATTGATGTGAAATTTTATTGTAAAGCTTCATTCTTGATACTCTTACACCTGGAATTTCTAATCTTCAGGGCTTGGATGTAGCTCAAACTACACAGTGGGAGTTTGTGTTGTCTTGGCATGAAACAGAAGATGTAATATCAACAGAGCATTCATTTAGCAGTCTATTCCTCCTGTATGGTGTCCTGTGCTGAAAATACATAACCTGAGAAAAAAGTCCTTATGGCACACCTGAAACCTCAGGGGGTTTCTAAATCTGTAGAGTAAGGGGTAGCATGGGAGGGTGGGGAAAGAATTACAGAACTGCAAAGTCAAACAATGGAAGCAGCAGAAATTGAATTTAAAATCCCCATAAAATAATGTGTCAGCTGCAGCCTGGTAAGGATGCTGGTGCTGCAAGGAATGCTCTGCTCTAGCTCCAAGTAATGGGAGATGGGGCTTTCATCAGGTCTGCAACACCCAGCATGGCACAGGACAGACGCCCCCATATTTTTTGTAAAATCCATTGCTGATCACACTGGATGCTCATAGAGGGAATGGCTCTGCAGCTTCCAGAGCTGCAGCTGCTCTTTCTGCCTCATGTCGTGTTGTGCTACACAAACGTGACAAGATATTCACTTATCCCAGCGACACTGAATGCAATAGCCCAACCTTCCTGTACCAAACCATTATGGACCAGCCACAAACCAGTCTGAGTGAAGAAAGCTCAGTCTATACCACTATACCTTTGGATCTGGCTCTCACATATCCCAGGAGCTCACTGGTGTTGAGGAACTTATCCATAATATGGGGGAGTTTAACTCCATTTCCCTAGTGAGCAAAATGAGGCAAGTAAGGTTTCAGAGTAAATGCTAACACTTTTGTCTATGTTGGAATTAACATCTCTCCAGAAAGCCAACCTAATATTGTCCTCTGCTGGATAATCTGTCATAAATATTCTTATTGGCATGGCTGAAATGTGAACATTAGTGACTTTAAACCCAGTCTGTAGACTATTTATGCCAGAGAATCCAAAATATCTGCCTGAGACCACTAGCTTTGATAAGAGCTCTCTAGGGTTCCTGTGTCTTTCTGGAACTGGAGCAAGCGGTCAGGAAGGATATTTCATAGCATCTGAAATGGTACTGAATGCCCACAGTTTGGCAAACAGTTCTGTCTGTGGTATCTTAACTGAGAAATCCCCCTGAGGAAGAAAAGGAGGAAAAATTATACTCAACAAGCTAAGCAACAAAATTTGTCAATGAAACTTTGGGATGGGTTTTGTCACAAGACATTGCCATGGGAAGAAAAGCAGTCTCCCTTTTGAGGGCACTGTTTCAAGTGTTAAGCCTGGTACAGTGGTTTGTGCTTTTTGCAGTGAAATCTTGTTTGCAAAACACACAAGGGCTTTGACAGCTTTCATGAAAAGACTCATGCTTTGTGCTTTTCCTCTGCAAATGGGCAGTCAGGCCATTAACCAAAAAAACCCTTGTTTTCTTCTGCACCCAAAAGGGTCCCCAGCGGCCTGTGAACTGGCCTGGGTCTCTCTGCTAATCAATTCTAAATCTTATTGATTCTTCTTTAGGTTTGAATGGGGACCAGAAATTTACTTTTTCTAGTGACTTTTCTTGGATTACTCTGTGTTTTATACCTCTGGGGCTTAAGAACTGCTTCATTTACCAATATCAGGTAATTGCTACTGCAGCAATTTGGTACCATAGAAATGAGCAGCTGGAAGGTATTGATGTCTTGATAAAAGGTTGTTATTTGTGTTAATTTTCCCTCCCTCATTCTCAGTTTTGGCCAGCCAAACTTGGTATCATTTGCCATTGTTAATGGTTATGTTACCTGAAGCTGTTACAAAAGCCCATGCCAAGTTCATCCCAATGAATTGAGGAGTAATGTAGTTTTAATTTTAACTCCAATTATATCCAGGAAGATTAATTGTTGGGGGCAAATCCTTGC
The DNA here is from genome assembly GCA_036630365.1 of Acanthiza pusilla. Lineage (NCBI taxonomy): Eukaryota > Metazoa > Chordata > Aves > Passeriformes > Acanthizidae > Acanthiza > Acanthiza pusilla. Next base: position 92,110,145 of record JAXCHO010000034.1, read on the forward strand.
ATGGGGCCAAAAGGGAGTTATAAATCATTCAGTTAGATTATCAGATAATTTTCAAGCTCCTGTGGGTTTCAGAAAATGGACAGGAATAGCTTAAACCTGTCTCTTTCACAAAGAACTAGTAGCTTGTGATAAATTAGAATCTGTCTTTTTCCCCTCTCCAACGATCTCTCTGGATGTGGGTGAAATGTCCACTAGTGCTAATTTAATTGCAAGCGGAACCCTCTGCTGCCTGCAAGTAATTCACATTTTTCAGAAGAGATGATGGCAATAGCAAAAGTGTCTCCTTGCTCTCAGGTCATTTTATTTTTAAGTCAATGACAATGGAACTATTATGTACCAGCTGATGAGAGCTTAATTTGTTTAAGTATAGGAGAGGATTTATTAGCAGTAATATGTTAGTATTACTGTGGCCCTCTACTCAGAGCTCTTACATATGCATTAGACAATTTCACCTAATCTAAGAGAATGTAAACTAATCTAGCTGGATGCATAAGTATGGACCTCATTTTCCTTCAATGGAGACAAGTGTTAATTAGAAGACACTTACCAGACCTAAAGCAGAGTAACTTAGCAGAGAATCAGATCTCATCTCTTTTGTCTAATCTGAATATTGCATGATATGATGATGAATCTAAGCATAATTAGGGTCATGAAATATGACTAATTGCATCCAAGAAAGTGAACTCTCTCCCTCAGCAAGGCATGCATCTGTGTCAGCTGCCAAACAGCAGCACTGCAGAGCATCTGCGAATCAGCCCCTCTCGATTACTGCACAAATGACTCATTTTCTCTCACTTAAATAGATATGAAATAGAAAGAACCCAGGAAAACCTAGAAAAGTTAGGATGGGGCTGTGGTCATTCCCTTCCAGTTGTTCTGGGCCACTCCTCCCTGTGCCAGCATGGGCCTTTCCCTGGGCTGCAGGGGGAACATGCTGCAGCTGGGACCAGCTGTGCCCCGCATTTGGAACAGGTTGAATATTCTTGCAGTGGTGAAAAGCTGTTGTCTCCTTGTTCATGCAAGAGGTATTCTGAAGATTGTCTTGTTTTTTTAACCCAGTCTAAAATTTTATGACTGGGGCTAGAGTTCCTCTAACCTTACTTGGGGTTTTTGGTGGGAGTTTTTGTTGAAATTTCCTTTTTTTGTTTGGTTAGGTGGTTTTTGGTTGGTTGGTTGGTTGGTTTGGGTTTTTTTTGTTTTTTTTTTTTTGGTTGGTTGGTTGGTTGGTTTTGGGGTTTTTTTTTGTGTTTTTAGTTTTTGGGTTTTTTGGGGAGGTTTTTTTGGTTTTTTTTGTTTGTTTGGGTTTTGTTTGATTGATTGTTTTGTTTTTGCTTTTGTTTTTGTTTTTGTGGTGGGTTTTCAGTTTTTTGGGTTTTTGTTTGTTTGTTTGTTTTGTTTTGTTTTGCTTTGTTTTGTTTTGTTTTTCTTAAATTAAAATGGTAAAGGATAAGTGGGAAACTGGAGATCTGGAAGCCCTTGCAAACTTTCCCACAGTCTGGATCATCAGAACTATGGATTTGAAAGGAAATTCTGGGTAGATGAACTGCTTTAAACAAGTCATAGAGGTACTGAAAAAGGTACTAGCTACTCCAGAGGGGAGTGGATCCATGCATTTTGACAATTTATGTCTCCTGGGTCTTGTTCTGTTCCACTTATTTGAAATTTCATGGACTTTTCTAGGCTGAAGTCAGATTTAACATGATATTGTGAAACTCAGTGTCTATTTTAGTCTGAGTGCTTTGTTAAGAAATTCTGAGCAGTTATAGTAATGAATAAAGTGTTATAAATGAACTAAAGTGATTTTTCGCATATTGAGGCTAACCATTACTGTGGAACCTGTTGAATAAAGTTGAAAGTTTGGATTTTTGATAAAGTTATAGATTGAAAAGTTAAAAAGAGACTGTTTTAAAGATGTTTTAAGAGTGTAATGTTTCAGAAGTTATGTACCTTTTTTAAAAAATCCTTTATCTTTGTAATTTTATTTATGTAAAACTCAGTTTTTATGTTGTATTGTAAATCTGTAAGCCCATCACCCATCCCAATATTAAAGGCACCCTGCAGCACCCGAGCTAAAAATAGAAGGTTTGCACCTCTCCGCCCACCTCAAGTGGAATACTAATGAGGCTCTTTCCCGCCTTTGCAAATTACCCCTAGACACAAGCCATCTATTGGTGGGGAAGTCCACCTCATTAATTAGTATTCCCAATCACCAGCGAGCAAGAGGGCGGAGAGACTAATTTGGACCAGCCCATCAAAAACTTTATAAATTTGGTCACCCTCAGGGGCTGACGAGGTTTTTTTCCAGGTGCCTTTACCTCAAGCAGCTGCAGACTCTGGTCTGTGCAGGGTGCCTGGTGTCTCTGTCTCTCTGACTAGCAGGGAGTCAGAGACTGGGTCGGGTACTGGGCCTCTTACCCATTTTTTTATGGGTTTCGCTTAAAATCTTTTTTCCTGGAACTTAAGGCTAGCTTAAGTTCACCACCCGGCCTGAGGGATCTCCTGTCTCTGACCACCAACCGGTGGCCAGGGGAGTCTTATCACTGTCCCGGGACCTTCCTTTTTTGTGCTTTTTTTCTTTTTCTTTTCCTTCTCCTTTGGGAGATTCTGGACCTTGTGGGTCTGGGCAATAAACACCTTTTGCTTCACCCCACGAGTGAAATTGTCTTTTTATGACAATTTTCTTGGGGGCTCGTCCGGGATATCCCCTTTTTGCCCAAATTTGCCCAAAATCCCGATTTTTTTTTGGTTTTTTTCTAAATTTTTAATTTTTCCGATTTTTTCCCTCAAATTTGGACTCCGGCGGATACCATCTACGGTGAGAGGACTCCAAGACCATCGCAGGAGATCGGTGAGGCCCTACCCCTTTCTAGGGGACTGTAGTTAGGGAAAACCAACTTTTAAAAAGAAAATTTCTGTTTAGTTTCTCCCTAGCGCCAGCCCTGATTGGAGTGTGAGTGTGGGGGTTGGCCACCCCGAGTGTGATTGCAGAGTGAGTGAGACAGGGCAAGGAGCTGAGAGCCAGAGCTCTCTGACTCAGTTTTGGGGCAAGAGCAGAGAGAGTGAGCTTGAAGCGACTGAAAGTGGGAGATTCAAAGAAAATTGAAAATTTTTGTTAAGGGAAAAAACCCAGCCCCAGAAAGAAAAATAAATACCGCGCGGCCTTCATATATATATATTTTCTCCTCAGTTTTTATATTTCTATCTACTCTGTCCCCTTTCTCTAACTGCCCTTTAGCCAGAAGCTTCTCCGGGAAGGGGGGAGCGGCCATTTTGGGTTTTTTCTTCTTTAGCCAGAAGCTTCTCCGGGAAGGGGGGAGCGGCCATTTTGGGTTTTTCTTCTTTAGCCAGAAGCTTCTCCGGGAAGGGGGGAGCGGCCATTTTGTGTTCTTCTTCTTCAGCCAGAAGCTTCTCCGGAAAGGGGGAAGCGGCCATTTTGGTTATCAGCCGGTGGCCATCTTGGTTCTTTATTGTTTAATTGTTCATTGAGTTGTTTAATTGATTAAGTGAATCATTTATAGCGGCCATTTTGGTTTTCAGTCATCGGCCATCTTGGTTCTTTATTGTTTAATTGTTCATTGATTTAGTGAATCATTTATAGCGGCCATTTTGGTTTTCAGTCGTCGGCCATCTTGGTTCTTTATTGTTTAATTGTTCATTGCTTTATTTAATTGCTTGAGTGAATTATTTATAGCAGCCATTTTGGTTTTCAGTTGTCGGCCATCTTGGTTCCTTATTGTTTAATTGTCCATTGCATTGTTTAAGTGCTTAAGTGAAGTATTTATTTTTCCCACGGGAAGTTGTTATTGTCGGCCATCTTGGTTTCTTAGAGTTTAATTGTTCAATTGCTTTGTTTAATTGTTTAGGTGAAGTATTTATTTTCCCACGGGAAGTTATTAATTTCCCATCATAGAAAACAATTATTGTCAGCCATCTTGGTTCCTTATTGTTGAATTGTACATTGCTTTATTTAATTGTTTAAGTGATTTATTTATTTTTTTTCCCACATGAAGTTACTATTTTCCCATCATAGAAAATAATTATTGTCGGCCATCTTGGTTTCTTATTGTTTAATTATTCAATTGCTTTGTTAATTGTTTAAGTGAATTATTAATTTTTCCCATGGGAAGTTATCAAGTTCCCATCATAGAAAATAATTAAGTTAAGTAAAGAACATCAAAAGATATAGAAATGAATAAATAAATAAATTAAATTTAAAAAAAAAAAAAAAAAAGAAAAAAAGAAAAAAAAAGAAAAAATAGAAAAATAAATTTAAATAAATAAATTAAATAAAAAAAATAGAAAAAAATTGTAAAAATAAATTAAATCTATATATTCATATATTATTTATATTTATATTATTAAAAAAAAAAAAAAGAAAAAAGAAAGAAAATAGAGAGTGGGTATTTTAAATTCTATATTCTTTTTATTTTCCCATCGTTGCAGTTGAGCCAAAATGGGTCAGTGTGTAAGCAAGAGCCACTCTTCCCTGAAGAATTACAAAGTAGCACCTGACAGTCCCCTAGGCATTATGCTCAAAAATTGGGACAGTCATGAATTAACTAAAGGGAAGGATGCAGTGCAAATGATCCAGTACTGTGTCTTCGAGTGGCCTAGAAAGAAAATTCGAGAGGATGGACTCAAGTGGCCCAAACAGGGATCTTCAGAGATATGGCTCTGTAAGGCCCTTTGCTTATATCTACATTATAAGGGCCCAAAGAAATTGGAACAATTGGATTACGCACGAATTTGGTTAAAATATTGGAACAATGTGGAAACAAAAGACGAGAAAATCTTAACAGTAAAAGACAACTCAAAATTAACTAAACATGAAACATCAACCACTGACCAAAAAGATCAAAAAGTGAGGAAAGTTCAACCAAAGCGATGGGACCCTTTAGATGCCCTTCCACCAGTTGCTGCTAACCAAATTGATGGAGATAGTAGTGCCGAATCCTCAATAGAGGAGGAGGACACAAATAATTCCAGTCAGTCAGATGAGGGAGAAGTCTGTACACCAAAAAGAAAACATACTCTCTCTAACTCTCCTCGTCCAAAACATTCAAAAAGCAAAATTACTTCAATTGGAAAAGAAAAATCTCTCTCCTCAACCAGAAAACGAAATGTTAAATTGGCCTGCTCAATTTGTGAGGATTGTTCCAAAACTCCACAAGGTAAAACAAAGGCTTTCCCCCTGCGAGAAGTGCCTATGGGTGGAGCACGGGGAGGAATTGGATATGTAGTTGCACCTCTTTCCTCCTCAGAGGTAAGAGACTTCAAAAGAGAAATGAAATCCTTATTGAGTGACCCGATAGGGTTATCTCAACAATTTGATCAATTCCTCGGGCCAAACATATTCACTTGGCACGAAATGCAGTCCATCCTCCAGTCCCTGTTCTCCCTGGAGGAGCAACGTTTAATAAGGACTGCGGGAATGAAAGTGTGGGAGAGAGAAAATAATGATAATCAGGGCCCTCCTGGAGAACGGAAAATGCCAAATGAAGATCCAAATTGGAACCCAAATGACGAGGAGGATAGGAAAAATATGGAAGATTATAGAAAATTGATAATAAAAGGGATTAGAGAGGCTGTTCCGAGGGTGAACAACATCAAGAGGGCATTTGGAAGTACCCAAGGTAAAGATGAAACTCCCCATGACTGGCTGGAAAGGTTAAAGAACAATGTGCAATTGTACACCCAATTGGATTTAGACAGCGACAGCGGGCAAACAATGTTGAAAGTACATTTTGTGCTATACTCCTGGCCGGATATTCGTAAAAAACTGGAAAAATTGGACAAGTGGCCAGAGAGAGATTTAAAGGAATTACTCGAGGAAGCTCAGAGGGTCTTTGTTCGAAGAGATGAAGAAAATTGGAAAACAAAAGCAAAAATAATGAAAAATGTTGAAAAAGACCCTCCCAAAGATACTACAATTGGCTCTCCTAAACCCACTCAATTTACTAGAGGTGACTCGAGGTCGAGTGACCCGAGTATGAACAAAGCAAACCACTATTGTACCTATTGTAAGAAACCAGGCCATGGGACCTGGTATTGTTACAGGAAGCAGAAAGACCAAGTAGTGTACCAGGAAACCCAGGCCGAAAGTAACTGAAGGTGTCAGGGGCTCTATCCAGTGGGGACCGATAAACATCAACAAGAGCCCTTGATAACTTTATTAGTAGGTCCCCATCGTCAACCTGTAACATTTCTTGTGGACACTGGAGCTGAAAGGACTTGTATTGCGGAAGTACCAAAAGGACTATACGTTACCAAAAACAACACCATAGAGATCTCAGGAGCGAAGGGTGACACCTTTACCGTCCCAATCATTCCAAATGTGGAGATCAGGGGAAATGGAAGAATTCATATTAATGACATCCTTTTTGTTCCTCAAGCAGGAATAAATCTATTGGGGAGAGACCTGCAGATTCCACTGCAAATTGGGGTAGTCCCCCGTAAAGGTAAAATGGTTACCAAGCTATTTGTATTATCAGTACAGGATGAGAACCAGATAAACCCCATTGTCTGGGCCAAACCGGGCAACCGGGGAAAAATAGACATGACACCACTAACTGTGAACTTACTTCCAGGAACTAATCCTATTCGAGTTCCACAGTATCCCCTAACCAAGGAGAAGCGGAAGAAACTGAAGGTCACCATTGAAGAGCTGCTAGAGGATGGCATCCTAGAGCCTTGCAAGTCTCCCTTCAACACACCGATTCTGGGTGTCAGCAAACCAGACGGAGGCTGCCGACTTGTCCACGACCTGCGTAAGGTAAATGACAGAGTGGAAACCAGGTACCCCCTGGTTCCTAACCCATACACACTTTTAAACCAAATTCCACCCTCACATGCCTGGTTCTCTGTTGTAGACCTTAAGGACGCATTCTGGTCATGTCCCCTAGATCCTTCCTGCAGAAACATCTTTGCCTTTACTTGGGAGGATCCAGATACAGGGAGAAAGAGGCAGCTTCGATGGACTCGGTTGCCTCAGGGTTACACTGAGTCCCCCACGCTTTTTGGTCAGGCCCTTGAAGGCCTTTTAACTACCTTTGATCCACCAGAGGGCATAAAAATCACGCAGTATGTGGACGACCTGCTGGTGTCTGGGGAGCAGGAGGAGACAGTCAAATTGGCTACTATAAAATTATTAAACTTTCTAGGGCAGAAAGGGTTGCGAGTGTCAAAACAAAAATTGCAATTCGTACTACAAGAAGTAAAATACCTCGGACATTTAATTGGGCATGGCACAAAAAAACTGAGTGCCGAAAGAATAAAGGCAATAATTGACCTGCCACCTCCAAAAACAAAAAGAGAAATTAGACAATTACTGGGCCTGTTTGGATATTGTAGGCTCTGGATTGACAAGTACTCGCAATCCGTTCAATTCCTATACGAAAAATTAATTGAGGAGGAGCCAGTGCATTGGACAAAATCAGACGATCAAAAACTAAAAGATTTGAAAGGCAAATTAATGCAAGCTCCAGTCCTCAGCTTACCTGCCCTAGATAAGCCCTTTGATTTGTTTGTAAATGTGGACAAGGGAGTTGCCTTCGGGGTGCTGACCCAAACGTGGGGCGGGTCCAGAAAACCTGTAGCTTTCATTTCGAAGATCTTGGACCCTGTATCAAGAGAATGGCCACAATGCATCCAGGCAATCGCAGCGTCGGCAGTTCTGGTTGCTGAGAGCCAGAAGCTGGTGTTTGGAGGGACACTCACAGTGCACACACCTCACTGTGTAAAGGCCATTCTAACTCAGCGGGCCTCAGAGTGGCTCACGGATGCCCGAATTGTGCAATATGAGAGCCTCCTAATTGAATCTGAACATCTTCACTTCGCCACATGTACCTCACAGAACCCAGCACAATTTCTTTATGGCTTACCACAAGATGACTTAGCCCACAATTGCATAAATGTGATCGACCTACAAACAAAGGTGCGGGAAGACCTAACTGACATCGCCATCCTCGAAGGGAAAAAGATCTTTGTAGACGGATCATCCAGGGTAGTACGTAGAAACCGATGTTCCGGGTATGCCGTGGTAGACGGGTTGGAAATGAAAGTAATAGAAAAAGGGAAACTACCAAGACATTGGTCTGCTCAGGTATGCGAGCTTTATGCGTTGGAAAGAGCCCTCCACCACCTAGCCGGGGAAATTGGAACTATATACACAGACTCTAAATATGCCTTCGGGGTGGTCCACACCTTTGGTAAAATTTGGATGGAACGTGGGCTATTGAATTCAAAAGGGAAAGACATTTTGCATAAAGAAATGATTGTCAAAATCTTAGAGAGCTTAAAGAGACCAAAAGCCATTGCTGTGGTACATGTACCAGGACACCAAACCGGGCTCAGTCTAGAAGCTAGGGGAAATACTCTAGCAGATAATACAGCTAGAGAGGCAGCTATTGAAGGACTGTTCACAGAGACTGTTTTAAAGGTAACCACACGAACAGCAGCAAAAAGACAGGAAACAACTGATGCAGAGGAATCGAACAAGACCAAAGAAACCTCCGAGGAGGATGAAGTCCCTAAAACCCTGGAAGCAAATGAGGAAGAGATACCATCAGCACCAAACCAACAAGGGGTAAGTGAGAAAAACTTACCCAGGCCCATTTTCAACAACAAAGAAAAAGAACAATTGGCGGCAATTGGCGGAATAGAAGACCAGGAAGGTAGGTGGCACCTTCCTGATGGTAGGCAAATTCTAAACAAAGCACTGACTCGTGAAATTTTATTCGCTATACACAGGAATTACCATTGGGGCACAAAGGCTCTAGTAGATCACTTTTCCCGGGTCTTCTGTTGCCTGGGAGTATACGAAATTGCAAACCAAATTACCAGAAATTGTCTAGTATGCCAAAAAGTCAATAAAAAACAAATGAAAAATGTTCCAAAAGGGGGAATGGACATAGCTTCTCGTCCATTCCAGAGCATCCAGATTGACTTCACAGAGATGCCCCTTGTACAGCGGTGGAAGTACCTATTGGTCATAGTAGATCACCTCACTCACTGGGTGGAAGCTTTTCCTACCACCAATGCCACCGCCCACACAGTGAGTAAGGTGCTCTTAGAACAGATAATTCCCCGCTATGGAGTCCCTCTAAGAATTGACTCGGATAGAGGAACTCACTTTACATCTCAAATCACTCTAAATCTAATCAACCAATTAGGCTCAGATTGGAAATTGCATACTCCCTGGCACCCGGAGAGTTCGGGAAGAGTAGAACGCATGAATCAGACACTAAAAAGAATACTCACAAAATTAATGATAGAAACAAAATGGTCCTGGGTTAAGTGCCTCCCACTTGCCCTATTAAGCGTTCGAACACAACCACGAACTGACATTCAAGTCTCAGCGTATGAAATGTTGTTTGGACTCCCTTATTTAGCTGGACAGCGAGAGATCGATGTAAAAGAGACTGGAAACATAGCAATAAGGGAGTATGTAAAGATCATTGCACACAACATCCAAGAGTTAAAGGAAAAGGGCCTGCTTGTGCAAACACCACCTCTTGATTTCAATTTACATAATATTAATCCAGGAGAGTGGGTGTTAATCAAATGCTGGAAAGAAAAATCTCTAACCCCCTCTTGGGAAGGCCCCTTCCAGGTTCTTTTAACAACAGAAACAGCAATAAGAACAGCTGAAAAGGGATGGACACACATTCGGAGAGTAAAAGGTCCAGTGACTCCACCAGAGGATGAAGAAGAGCTCAGAGAAAAAGGAAGACCTTGAACCGCAACAGTATCCTTTAAAACTAAGATCTAGTCAAAGAAATGTTACCAGTTATTGTAAATGTTATTGTTGTTGAAGTTAAAAGACTGTTCAAGTTTCAAGTTATCATGTTCAACATTTGTTACATATATAAAACACTAACCTTGTTTCTCTCGCTTCCCACTTTTTGTAGGAAGGAAAACCTGCCTGATAAGATCTGCCTCTTCTTCTAAGACCAAAACAATTTGGCTACAAATTAACGGGCACACGTTCCTCACAGGAACTGACCAAGGCCAAGTAAAAATGAATCTCCTGCGGCCTGAGGGAGAGAACGCGCTTAGCACCAGTCCAGAGACTCCGGGAAAGGAATGCCAACCACCAGCACAAGCAGGAATAGAGCCTAAACCGAGAAAGGTCACCGTACAGCTCTTCCTGGCCGCGGCACTAGTTATCGCTGTGCCGAAGATCCTGGAAGCCAAGGCGGACGTAAGGTGCAACAAGTGCTATCACACCATTTACCAGACCGCAGGAAATTCATTCAGAATAAAACACTTTTTCCGTGCACATTCCTATGTGAGCCCAGGTTGCTACAATATTGTTAACTTAGGAAGGTGTACGGAAAAAGGACAGAAGTATTGGATTGGGCAAAACATTGGTACTCAAATTCAAAAGATAAAAGGAGAGTGCCCCTCCGATGATGTTTGGCTTTGTTTCAATTTCAATTATATCACAAAAAAAAGGAAGATTTAATAAAAAGAAAAACCTTCGAATTGGACTTGATTCAAGAAACTGTAATCGAAGAAAACCAAAAACAACAGGAAGCTGGCTTATCAAAAGTAGACCGAAATTTATTCATTGATTTGGCAGAGAGGATAAGTCAGCAACTAAATTTAACAAATTGTTGGGTGTGCGGAGGAACTTTAATGTCCGAGTACTGGCCTTGGCGAGGGGTCGGGATTGGACCCCTCGAAATCTTACAGCTGGGCAATCTTCCGCCAAACACCCGAACTGATAATGAAATTTGGCATTTAAGTAACACAGTCTTAGGGGAAGAGTGCATTTGGAGAAAAGCCCCAAGATTCTTCCAGAGGGTGGGAGAAACAACGTGTAAAAGATACCTGGTCACAGACGGGAAAAAGAGCTGGTGGCTGCCCACAACACCAAACGTATACTGGTCAAGTACACAACTACCTCATAAAAACTGTGTTTACAACAAAATCGAGAAGCTGTTCCAATGCTGGGAGGATGGTAATCCTTTTTCCACACTTCCTGCTTTCTCGAGGTATTGGACTCAGGCGAACTCAGTTAAAGACAGTTTCTGGGCAGCCCAAGAAGAAATGACAACTTTTCTGTAGCCAGGAACTATAGCCGAAAATACTTTATTCTGTTCCTACAGTGTTGCACGTGAGTGAAGTGGGTACACTGTGAGAGTAATGCGAAAAATCAAGGTTCCCCAAGAAAAAGAAAAAGGGGGGAGTTTGTTATAAATGAACTAAAGTGATTTTTCGCATATTGAGGCTAACCATTACTGTGGAACCTGTTGAATAAAGTTGAAAGTTTGGATTTTTGATAAAGTTATAGATTGAAAAGTTAAAAAGAGACTGTTTTAAAGATGTTTTAAGAGTGTAATGTTTCAGAAGTTATGTACCTTTTTTAAAAAATCCTTTATCTTTGTAATTTTATTTATGTAAAACTCAGTTTTTATGTTGTATTGTAAATCTGTAAGCCCATCACCCATCCCAATATTAAAGGCACCCTGCAGCACCCGAGCTAAAAATAGAAGGTTTGCACCTCTCCGCCCACCTCAAGTGGAATACTAATGAGGCTCTTTCCCGCCTTTGCAAATTACCCCTAGACACAAGCCATCTATTGGTGGGGAAGTCCACCTCATTAATTAGTATTCCCAATCACCAGCGAGCAAGAGGGCGGAGAGACTAATTTGGACCAGCCCATCAAAAACTTTATAAATTTGGTCACCCTCAGGGGCTGACGAGGTTTTTTTCCAGGTGCCTTTACCTCAAGCAGCTGCAGACTCTGGTCTGTGCAGGGTGCCTGGTGTCTCTGTCTCTCTGACTAGCAGGGAGTCAGAGACTGGGTCGGGTACTGGGCCTCTTACCCATTTTTTTATGGGTTTCGCTTAAAATCTTTTTTCCTGGAACTTAAGGCTAGCTTAAGTTCACCACCCGGCCTGAGGGATCTCCTGTCTCTGACCACCAACCGGTGGCCAGGGGAGTCTTATCACTGTCCCGGGACCTTCCTTTTTTGTGCTTTTTTTCTTTTTCTTTTCCTTCTCCTTTGGGAGATTCTGGACCTCGTGGGTCTGGGCAATAAACACCTTTTGCTTCACCCCACGAGTGAAATTGTCTTTTTATGACATAAAGTATATATATACAGATGTATGCATTTATAAGCCATATTAAATCTTATGCAACTGTACACAAATGCAAACTTTTGTTTATGAATATTTTATCCTATGCTTTTCACCTCAGAGTGAAAGTTTGTTTCAAGTGTTGAAAACTAGCTTCTGTTGGAACTGTTTTTGTTGAAAATGAACCCTGGAGAGGCTACTTAGAAATCCCTGTGGCTGTTTTGTCTCTCAACAACAGATGACTGCTGCAGAATTGGGGGCCACTTTTTGATATGATTTGCTCTACACCGAAGGTGCTGAATTTACATTTATTCCTGCAAAAATAAGATCAGAATCTTTATCCAAATCCTCTTGTCAACAAATATTTTAGCCTTTTCAAAGATGCTTTTGAAGTTATATTGTTGTGTCTATTCAGTAAATAAAAAATAAGTTCTTTATTCTGTGTTGTCATTTCTGTCTTTCACGAAAAAGTAATTTAAAAGAAAGGAATGAGGACAAACAGCATCTTGCCAGGCTGCATTCCTAATCCTTTTTTTGGTTATACAATGGATTTTAAAGAGCAACATACGTATTCTGATGGAAGAAGGAGCAAAATTACTGAGTGATTTTTCTAGGTTTTCAAACTTTTGAATATTGGAATATTTACAAGACAAAAAAATCAGACAGTGATTTCTATAGAAATTATCAATGTGAAAAATAAATTGTATGATGCAGTGTAGTAAGGTTCTAGTTTTCACTTTTATTGAAAAGGTTCAAGAGAGAAAACAATAGAGTTTGGTACAAAATAATGACTTCTTTTCAGAGGACAATTTGTTTGCCTTTATAAAGCAAACAAGTGAACCTAAATAAATAGATCTCCATGCTCCAAATCATCTTGATACCTTTAAAGGTATTTTCAGTTATAGATGGATATGGATGAATAACAGCATGGGGACCCCACCATGATACTTTTTAGGTAAAGGCCCACATTCCATATTCATTTGATAGCCAGATTTTCTTGTTATCTTTGCCTTTGCCAAAGATTTCCTTATTCTGTCATGTAATCTTTGAGCTATCCAATTTCAAGTAGAAAGTGTAAAATTTGTACCATTTAGAGATAAAATTAACTTCAAAATCTCTATTCAAGTAGTCAAATAGACTTTTTTGGAAGTTGGATTTCATATTCACACTAAAGCCCTCTACTGAGAAGGTGTCCTTTGCTCTTAAACATTAGTATTTATTAAAGTCCTTAAAAACGAAGCATTTTGGGAATGAGTATGTGGATGTGTAACTTCTGCTTCATCCCACAGTCACCAAGAACAGGTTTCCCTTCTTTTTGAAAGGAAAAAAGTAGAAATAATTTTAAAAGCTAATTGATCTTTTGTCTATAATGAGAAGTTACTGACAGATGAAAAGCAATACCACAGGCTTCAAAGACAAGTTGTTTGGAGGATTTCAAAGCTTTTCCTTGTTGAGGAACATGTTACAACAATAAGTTTTTGCATACTGGTCCCTCTCTTAAAGCAGACTGGCCAGAGAAAAATAATAGTTCTGATATATCCAAGAATGATACAGTTCCCTGAGTGATGGTGACAGCTGGGAGCTCTTGGGAAAATCCAAGTCCATGTTCCCCAAATCCAAGTTCAATTTCCTTTTCTTTTGTTATGTTGACAAACCAGGCCAGATCATAATTCCTCAAACTTCTTTTTTGCTTTCCTTTTCTCCCCAATTCAAAACCACCCCTAACCACCTAAAATACCAAATAAAATTTCTCTTAAACCTCCTTACTTTAGTTATAGAAATAAAAGTCTGTGAACCATTTTTTTCTCTGTGTTCATTCACATTCAAAGCATTTTTTTAGACATCAAATAAGAAAAAAGGGAACTGAGCTGCTACTACCTGGTGTGGCTTTTTTTTCGCATGTATGTATATATATACACATGTTCACACATGTACGTGGACCTCCCTTTGTTGCCAGTGCTCCATGAGCATCACAGGGACAAAAAGTGAAGTAGATTGTAACCTTTGAGACCTCCTCTCATGAATATTGCACTGAATTGCTTCAATGAGATATGCTGCCTAAAGATGCACATTTGTTTTTAAATGTCTATTTTATTCTCAAGAGCACTGAAACAGGTGAAAATAAATCAGGTTAAGGGTTTCATTCAGGTCCTTTGAATGTCTCAGTGCAGATGACAGATGTGTCACAGCTGACACAAAAGCTTGGTCTGAATTCTTGAATTTTGATTTTGTGTGTTATGCATTGTGTCAGTTGGACAGCATGAGCTTTGTCTTAACTCCAACATTCATTTTTCGTTTTTTCTTTTTCCTGCACTGTTTCAGGGTTAGTCTTGGGTCAAGGTTGGTTATTTTTCCAAGAATGAATTGCAAATAAGTGCAATTGGGAGAAATTTCATGGCTTCCTCTTGGTGAACTGCAGCCTGGGAATCCTAGTGTGACAAAGAGCATAGGGGTAGAATAAAAAATTCAGAGCTCCCTGTTTGGGATAGCATTCTTTGGATTGATTTATATATTCATAATCTTCTTTGGAACTGGGTGAAGTGTGGCATATGTCTAATAGAGGAAGATAGAATATGAAAGCTTTTTAAAGGGATTAAAATGATGCACTAAAATGCTAGGAATTGCCACCAGCATAACTCATATTTGCAAGCATTAGAATTTCACACTCAAGTCCATACTTCCACGTGGGTGAAGGGAGTCATCCCTGATCCTGCTTAGGAAGCTCTGATACATGTTTGGGGCATCACTGAGTCGTGACAGAACAGAAATGGTTCAGAAGCCCTGTTTTGTGAGCCAGTTGGAAAGTCCAGACTACAAAAGCACAGAACCACTGCATGAATTTTTTTGGCCAATAAAAAGAGCATGTTTGTTTGAATACTTCTGCTTCATTAGTTTTAACATGCATTCACTCCAAGTTGCATCAATGTTTGTAATCATTTGAACCTCATGAGATGTACATCAAGGTGAGAGTTAAATATTGGAAGGATGAATCAGTTTCTTTTGAAAATATACTGCTTATATCTTCCTTCCTGAGAAGCTTTAAATACTTAAATAATGATGTTTACATAATTTTCTTTGGAAAACAAACAAATGAACAGAACAGGCTTTTAATCTTCCTACCCCCCCTCCCCTACTGCTCTTCATCCTGAATGAAATAATTCTGCTTTCTCATTAGTAAGATGATACTTTTAGGCTATCCTCTTACCAATGCTTCTTAGTCTTCATTTATCCTCTTTCTGAACATTTAATCTTACCTTTAAAATAACAACAAACCATGAAATTAATGGACATCATAGGAAACCTGTGCTTTTTCAAAATCCATCTATCTTGCATGATAGAGTGTGTCATAGGACCTGTGATTTGAAGCAGGCAGATTCAAATTGTTATGGCTCTGGCTTAAATTCCATTTTTTTTTACAGTTCAGTTCCATTCCACAAATCTCCTACTGGTTTAATTACTTATTTTCTTTCTAAATTCCTTCTGGTTTGTCCATTTTTATTTTTTTTTTCCCTCTTAGAAGGGAAAAGACAAAGTATAGAGGCAAGAGGATGCAGGATGCACTGTAAAGATTCCTCTTCAGTATAATTTAGGTGTTTAGACATCTCCTAGTTACCAACAAGAGTAAAATGTGTTAATAAGCATTTCGTCTGTGCACTGAGAAGTTTAAACTGATTAAAGAAAAGCTAATAGAGCCTAGACCTAAACAGAGTGTTTGGATTTGATTCGTTGGAATGGACAAGAGTTCATTATCATATATGCATATATGCCAGAAGCAGGATTGGGCAGGTTGTTTTGTGAGCAATTTCTCCGTGGAAGGTGCCTGCTTGCTTTTCTCACCTAATAGAAGCAACCTTTTTTTTCTTTCTGGCCTGTGCTGTTCTAATATCACCATTCACCTAAGGCTAGTGGTGGAATTTGAAGTCCATCCTGCTCCTGAATATTAATTAGAAAAAGGAGCAATTTCAGCCTTGGGGTTTGAGGATTTGTCCACATCTTCAAAACAAGATACTTCCAGGCTGTGACTTAAAAATTAGCTGTACAATATCAGTCTGTAAGCTGTGGCTAATCGGCTTTATTAATTCCACTATGCATTCACTGATGCAAGAAAAATCTCCAGCTGCCCAAATTTTCATGACTGCTTTGTGTTGTGGATGTGTGTGTCATGGGCAGAAATGCAAAGTAACAGAGTTGCCTAAGGGAGGAGAAAACAATCAAGGTGTGATTCTCATGTAAAGGACCCTGGAGTTTTTTTTTTTGGTCTTCAGCTGTGGCACCAGAAGGTCATAACCTTCCTTGAGCCTTTCCCAGTGTCCTGCATGTTAGATACTTCAGCTGTCTTTAAAAGTCACTAAGTTTAGTCCAGTGGATTGACCTTAGTAGTGGGCATGGCCTGCTTTGAAACTGAAGCTTAAGAAAGAAGTCAAATCAGTAAATCTCACCCCGAGTTCTATACCATTCTCACATTCTGATATAATGAAGGCTAAAATCATAGCATGGCCAATACATATCTATTCCTTTTACTTCAGGAGGTCACTTTGAACTGTGGATTGTTAGAGAAGACTTTACATTGTGTGAAACACAACACAACAGAATGCCTGAATGCCCTGGGGTCCCCAGCAAAGGGAGGACATGGACCTGTTAGAGTGAGTCGAGAGGAGGTCCATGAGGAAAATTAGGGGGATGGAGCAACTCTTCTATGAGGAAATGCTGAGAGAATTGGGATTGTTCAACTGGAAACGGCTTTGGGGTAACCTAATTGTTGCCTTTTGGTAGCTAAGGGAGCCTACAAGAAAGATGGGGAGAGTACAAGAACAAGGGAGAGTATCTTCAAACTGAAAGAGGGCAGGTTCAGATTAGATATTAGGAAGAAGTTCTTTACTGTGAGGGAAGTGAGGCACTGGAGTAGGTTTCCCAGAGAAGTCATGGATGTCCCATCCCTGGAAGTGTTCAACATCAGGTTGGATGGGGCACTGAGCAACCGGGTCTAGCTGAAGGTGTCCCTGTACACAGCAGGGGGGTTTCAACTAGGTGATATTTAAGGTCCCTTTCAATCCAAGGAAACCATTCCATGATTTTCTGATTCTATGATTATGATTCTATATGGGAATAATAACTATTAGAGTCAAGAAAAACTTTAATGAGAAATTCTTAGCTTTTTATAACAATTTTCAGGATGCTCACTTATATTTTTCAATTTCTTAACAAAAATACACAAAGAAAAACAAAATCATCCAAGCTACAATAAATACCCACATGTTACTTGAAGACAAAAGAATATGGGAAAAGTGGTTAAGAGGAAGTGAAAATTACTGTTTTTTCTTTCCTGCAAACAAACAAACAAACAAACAATGAATAAATAAATAATATGCTTTAAACAACATTTCTATTGGTAGTTCTTCTTGAAAACCAAAACATTCAGATTTAAGGATAGCACTGATTTGTAACCGGAAATTCACAACAAGCACATGACCTTTTTGTTCTACTGTGTTTGATGTTTTTATCGTCTTTAAACATAGTTCATAGCACCAACATAACCCAAAATTTCTGTGAAAACTCTTAGAAGGTTTTGTCAAGGAACATAAATAATAACTATGATCATTTGAATTTTAGTTTATGAATTTCAAACTTAAATAATCTTATTCTAGGAGCTATTTTGTTGGCTCATTTTAGTAATAAAAATAAGCCCAGGAAGGAACTCAACACTTTGTCAAAGTTCCTAGTTTTTCCCTAGGGCAGGATGAGCAGTACGAGTTCTATTCCTGACAGATGTTGTCTAACTTGTTCTTTGAGATGTGTAAGGAGAACTCCACAATAACCTCAGGGAGTTTGTTTCAGCATTTTATACTTCCTCTTAAAAGCTTTCCCCATGTATATCCCTGAATCATTCCTCTTTCAGTTTAACCTCACTTTTTTTTATTCACCATAGGCACATAAACAAGGATTTTTCTTCTTTTCTGTAGCAGCAGAGATTTTGAGATTATTTACATAGTGTCGATCGAGTCTTATCTTCCTTAAGTTAAAGCTCCATCTATTTCAGTCTTTCCTGGCTGGGAATGATGAAAAGTCTTTTGCACCCCAAAACTAATTCACACATAACTTGAAGAGTGAGGCTTAAAGTGGAAAACTTACCTCAGCTGAGAGCTAATAACATATTATTAGTGGGAGATGTGAGTCTTTCTGACCACGTTCTCCTTTGTGTCATCCAATATTCACTTCATGGGCTGTTCACAGGTGAGAGCCAGACTTACGGGTGTTTATCAGTTTACAAGATAATTTGACTTTTTTTTCTTTTTAGTTTATAAAATAGTTATAAAGAAAGAGAACTATTTTTATTTTAACCAAAGAGAGTTTCATGAAGAACGTTAGTATCCAAATTCTTGGGAGATCCATTTTTTCAAAGTTTCTGAATGCACAAATCTGAAATATAAGAGGTCATAACATCTTTGCATATCAGTCTCCACCCTTTACAAGGTTACATTTTTTTAATTAATTAAATCACTCATGGTGTCACTGACGAAATGTTTAACTTACTGTAGTTTTGCATTCACTTTGTGAAGCTCTAGCTATAAACTCAGGTTCTTAGGAAACTTGCTTTGCCTTGCAATGACCTGTAATAAAGACTAAGGTGTTATATGCATCTCATTTTGCATTCTTATTACTTGGATCACATGCACTCATCTCACACAATTCTGGGGAAATCCTTTCAACTATAAAATACCAAAATCATTCCCTCTGTAATGTTGGTGAAACAGAGCTCTGAAGATAAACCAGTCATATTCACAACTGTGGAAAAGTTTCCATTCTTCCTTTGCTGTCCTACATGTGCAGAAAAAGTTGTACAGCATCCATCTTATCTTTTCAATAATTGTATTTTAAATTATGGTTATTTGTCAAATAGTCTTAAACCTGTAGCTGCAGATCTATAAGTACCATGACCTGTCTCCACTGGAAAAGGCTGATGTAATTAGAAAAAGGCCTATATCAATCACTGAGATAATGGGTGTTCTCTCTCTGTCCCTCTCTCCCTTTCTCTCTCTCATCATCAATTACCCTGACTATTTTAGACAAAATATTAGACAAACCTACCTTCTTTGAGCTACAGTGCTGCCATTGCTATTAATGGAATTTAAATTCTTCTGTTAGGCAGAAAGTTCCTATGCAGAGTGTTCTGTAACTGCCAGCTAAGGAAAGTCTAATCTATGTAATCTCACAGCATTAGTAATGGATTTAATAAATGTGGTAAAAGTTGACATGTCTGATATGGAGTGATTTTTCTGGAAATAGCTATCTGAATTAAGAGTGTTTCCCTTTTAGTCTTGTTGTGGCTGATATTAAACTTCATGAGTCAAAATGCTGATGTAAGGTTAAAATAGCCTTTGCTACTATTATTATTTCTAAAAATGCTTTGAAATGTGTTGAAAACACCAGTTTTAGAAAGGTATTGAATATCTCCCACTCTTAACGGGAGACATCCCACTATCAGTAGTTACCAGAAATGGCTCTTCAACTAACATTTTTCATAAATTGGTCCTTAGAAGCTGATTCAGGAAAAAAAAGGCAGTTTAATAAAAACATGTAGAACTAAAACCTTTGTAGAATAATGACAAATTTATGTATAAATTAAAACATGATCTGAACCATGCTTAAATTTAAGCATGTTTGTTGACACTTGTGGAGAAACATGTCTGACTTTAATTTTCAAATTGTATCCCTGATAATATGAGTGAGAGTAAACAGGACTGTGCGGAGCAATTTTGATCATGCAAGTCTTTGATTTCTTTGAGAATTGGGCCTTGCTGGAAGATAAAAAAGGGAAACCTACTGCACGAAATTATCAGCTGTCCTGACTATCAAAGGCCAAGTAATTTCACTGTGGATTTCCCTGATCAAGCCTAACCACTTAAAGATAGACGTCCTAGCATTTTTAAAGCAACATAAAACAAATGCCACACAGTTTCTGCAATGATTGTAGCACAGTGAAAAATGCTTTGCCTAAAATTAACACAACTACAGTCTGGTGAAATAAAAAGACTTGTCAAGTCTTGCTTTAAAATGTGAGAACATTTGAATACATGAGTATCAGAGTAGATGTAAGCTCTAATATGTTCTGTGAGTTAAGCCCCTGAAGACTGGCCATGGCAGGAGAGGCAGCTTGCACAGAGGTAGCCCAGAAAATAACAAAGAATTGCACCCAAGGGCTCTTCAGACAGAAATTGAGTCTCCCAGGTGGATGAGAAGAGGCTTGAACTTACCAACTTCTCTCTAAATTCAAAGTACTGCCAACAGTCAGGGATTTGCAGGTCAAGAAAACAAACCAATTGAAGATTTCTCACTCTCATCACCCGTAATTATTTATTTCACACAAATGCACTCCGGATTTGTATTGATTCTGGGATTATGTTCATGCAATGACATTATTGAAACAAAGGCCCAAGAAAACACTTTCTTCAGATTTTCTTTTTGCAGAGATCAGGCAAATAAATAAAACTTTCCCTACATTTCTCTGCCTTGAGTTGTCAGCTCTTCAACAGCAGAGGTGATAGATACCTTTAGCCTGTTGGCCTGTGTTGATTCCAATGGTGAGCCAAAACAATTCTTTGACAATGATGTAGGTTTATTCTTCATTCTCTTAGAGCAAGTGTCCTACAGCTGCATCATTTTTCAAGAGTGATTTACTCATTGGTGAAGCAGTGCTTGACTTTGCTACAGTTCTTATCTTTTGAAAATGTTCTGCATTGGTAGGAGCCTTTCCAGGTATGCAGAGAAATGCAAAAGATTAAGAAAGGCTGGCAGCAGAAGGCTTCTGAACCTCAGCATTTCAACTTTTACCAGAAAATTGCTGCTTATCTCTTCCTGATAATGAGTGTGTTTGTTATCAAACTGCACAAAGGCCACCTTATAAAACATGCTGAAGCTGTGTCATAAATTTGCAATTTGTGGCTTGGCCTATTGACCTTATCTCACTTGGATGTTCCTAACATTTTCACCAAGTTCAGTGCTATTGCTGTTAAATGTATTAATGCAACACTATTTCTCATTTTGTTACTGCTAAATGTTAACTTTATTCATATGGCATACAATTACCTTCAAAAACAATTAAAAACTGATAAAGAATTGGAAGTCCTGTGTGTCTGTCTTAGAATCTGTGTATGTATGTATCTGTATATATCTGCATGTGTTTCTGCAGCATCTGCACCCATTTAATTGACTATAAAAACTCCAGTTCTCTGCAATGAACAGAAATAAGCCAAGGGGAAGCATTCAATGATTTCAACCTTGCTCATTTGATATTTTTCATTGAAAAATATATTAATGACAGTGTCTCAGGACTGCAGTGCAACTGGAGTTTGCATTCATTTAGCAATGAATCTGAATTTCCCAGCTTGTCTTCATCTTACAAACAAGGGCAGTGGAATAGTTTGATTTGAACATCCCCTGGCAGAATTCAGTGATTTTGTGATGGTTGAGAACAGAATTGACTGTAACCTTAAGTCTTGAAGTTAGAAGACATCTGCCTGGTGAAGTCATTCACTGTTTACTGGAAAAGGCCATTTATGATAAATTCCACTTCTGCTTCTTGCTCAGTCTCAGCACAGAAATTATTCTCGCCTACATTTTTGTAATGGTTTATTAATGCACTTTGACTCTGGATATTGGAGTGTTTTAATGTTGCTTGATTTGAGTGCTGCTCTTTACACTTTTGATTATAATAGCATCCTACTTGATCATGTCTAATGTTCTCTGGGATTAACTGGATCTACATTTTGAGTTCATTTCCATCTTACTTTTTCAACACATCAGGTTTTTTTGGAGGTTGTTTGGTGTTGTTTTGATTGGTTTTGTTTTTGTTTTCCATTAGGAGAGTTTTTTCTGTCCATCTATGGAGAAGATATTTACAGGAAGGTTCTTTCACCCATCCAGTTCCAAGGGCTTTTTTCTGTACAACAGCAGCTAAAAAAGAGGAATATATGTCTCTTTTTACATGATTACCTCTTGAAATCTCACTTTGAGTATGCTGACTTTAACAACAACACGGCTTTATTCTGCATAGTAATATATCAGCATAACTGATATTCTGCTTTGTGTGCCAGGACTACTTGGCTAAATTTTTGTTAAATGCAAGTATAAAGAACCACAGCACACTTAAGGTATAAAAATTGCGCAGTAATTTTTAAGAAAAAACCTACCTTCACAAAAAATCTTAAGAAAGAGGAAATAAAAAAGAGCTGAAAAAAAGGGATTCTCACCAAGACTGAGGATTATCATGAATGAGACAACAGGAAACAAAGGTTTCATAAAACAAGAAGGGCAGTATATCACATCTGATCCACAGGTGACAAGATCATAGGGATAAAGGCTTTCCTTACAGGTAGATCATAGCCGTGCTTCAGGTCAGGAGTGAGAGACAATGCCTGTGCTTGGACCAAGGTCAAAATACTACGGGAGAAAAAATTGGACATTCTCATTGTCAGGCAAATAGATGACTTATTGCTGTCCAGAACTCTGTAGGATGAGTCCAAGCCCTCCATCCTGATCATGTCTGTCACAGAATCATAGAATGGTTTGGTTTGGAAAAGACCTTAAAGCTCATCTCATTCCAACCCGTCTGCCATCTCATTCCAACCCGTTCCACTAGACCAGGCTGCCCAAAGCCACATCCAGCCTTGAACACTCCAGGGATGGGGCATCCACAGGAGCCTGTTCCTGTGCCTCACCACCCTCACAGCAAGGAATTTCATCCCAATATATGATCTAAATCTGTCCTTCGCCTCAAGGCCATTTCCCCTTGTCTCAACACTACAAATCCTTGTCAAAAGTCCCTGTCTAGCTCTCTTGTAGCCCCTTCAGGTACGAGAAAGTGTTTTAACCTCTCCCCAAAGGCTTCTCCTTTCCAGGCTGAACAACCCCAACTCTTTCAGCCTGGTACTACAGGGGAAGTTCTCCAGTCCAGTGGTCATCTTCAGGACCCTCCCCTGGACTTGCTCCAACACTTCCATGTCCTTCTTGTGCTGGGACCTCAGAGCTGGATGCAGTACATGGTTTTTTGATCTCCAAGAGGTTCATACAGCCCTACCTCTCAAGCCTGTCAGGGTCCCTCAGGATGACATTCCTTCCCTCCAGAGTGTTGACTGAACCACACAATTTGGTGTCACCAGCAAACTTGCAGAGGGTGCACTTGATCCCACTGTCCATAAAAAATAGACTATACTTTGGTTTGAGTTTTAAGTAAAGAAGGAAGTAAAGGCTTTTAATAAAATGAGTATGAAATTAATCAAATGTCATATAGTACTAAATTAAAATTGTGGCCTTCAAACATGTGAAAATAATCTAGAAGTGTAAAGTCCCTTTAAAAGTTATCCCATGAAACAATTTTTGGTTCAGAGAAATGGATCAATAGACAAAAGGCAGGCAAGTGTTATGATCTGATTATAAGAGATGTCTGTGCCCAAATTAAGGTGCAAATGAGACAATATGCTGAAATCAATAGTACAAATTTTATTTAACAGTAAATGTGAGGTGGAGAGATAGAAAGAAATGGGGGGGAAAGGGAGGGAGGGAGAGAGAGCGTGAGAGCAAGAGAGAGATTAGGTAGAAAGATATCACCACCATAAGGATTCCTGTGAGTTCCCACTGGTCCTTCTTCACCCTGGTCCTCTTGGGGGTCCCTGAGTCATTCTTCTGGAGGTACCACTTTTGTCCTGTCCAGGTCATGGATATCCACAGGGTAGAGGAGCCATTGATTGCACTTGGCCACTCCTATGGGTTCACACATAAGCAGTGTTCACACACCAGAATTGTGGGGCTAAGGGTCTGAGGGGCTTTGACACATCTGTGTGGAATGATGGGATCTTCCCCATGGCAAGTGAGTGCAGAGGTGGATAAATGTATTTAAACAACTCCTATTTTCTGAAAACTATTCTGTTTTTTGTTTCCTCAGGCTGCCCAGTGAAACCTGCTTGATCAGAGCAGTCATGCATGAGGTTTCCCAGAGATTACCCTTGCGAGTGTTCTTCCCTCAGGTTTTCAAAATCAAAGATGAACTGAAATTAGGAGATTAAATTAGAGTAAATTTTCCTTTTGGTTTGAAGACATGATTAATAGTATGCTAATTAATTAGATTTGTTCTTAAGCACCTCTGATCTCCACTGTCCTCTTCAGTTTCTAGGTGGCCCAGAAAACAATATGTTTATGTCTTAAGCTGCCTCTTGCTGAGTGAAAAAGGCTTTTGGCACCACAATAGCAGATTAATTTACTGCAGTATTTTTTAGCTTTTCTATTTGCAAGGATAATGTGCAAGGAAATAGTGCAATATGCAGTAGCCTGTGTCCTTTGGAGACATTACTTAGTCAGTTCCACTAATGCTTTGTGCTACTTCCTAATGGATGCTGAATCTTCTGGATGCATTCACTAGATAAAATACGTCACCCTGGTTTTTTGGCAAGGTTAATTCTGAAAGACAGACATTGTTTTAACTATTAGCTCTGAAGTTTTGCAAGACCCAGTTTCCTTTCATTTTGGGTTTACTATATGTCTGATAAGCTTTTTCTCAAAATGGGAATTCTTATTTTCTTCCTTTCATATGGGTTCCATAGAGAGTGGAACAAAGCTGAGGTACAGCTAAGACTTTCCTCAGGGAAGGTGTGAACTTGAGTCTCCTCTCCACAGGAGTTTATTTTCAGAAGATATGTAAGAGTACAGCATGTTAGAGAACATTTTCTCTGGTTGCATTTGGCAGAAATTGGACAAGGAGATCAGAAGTTGTTAGGAACTGATGGGAAAAGAGCATAGGTCTGGTTTCCTTAAGGAAACAGTCTAAAAAATTCTCTGAATTGTCTTCTCATTAAAGCTTTATGTTATTAAAGCAAGGTAATGAAGCTGTTTCTTTTCAGAACTTCTTGTAGTGCAATGTTTTCAGACAGAATATATGATCCACCTCATAGCCCTCTTTACTCTCAAGTTTAGGATAATTACAACTAAATATCTTGGGCCTGGCTGAGATGGAGTTAACTTTCCCCATGGCAGCCCTCACAGGGCTGTGCTGTACATTGGTGTTGATGGCACACAAATGTTTGGGCTCCTGCTGAGCAGAGCTGGAACAGCACCAGCACTGTGTCTCCAACATTTCTCCCTTGACCCACTTGGCTGGGGTGGGAAGGATCTTGGGTAGGGACACAGCCAGGACACCTGACCCAAAGCATGTCCCATATCATATGGTGTCTGCTGAGCAACAAAACCTAAGAGAAAGGAAGTGGAGGGTGGAATTCATTACCGTGTTTGTCTTCCGAAGAAATTGCAATGAGTACTTGAGCCCTGCTTCCCAGGAAGCGGCTGGACTTCACTTGCTGATGGGAAGTAGAGAACAAATCTATTGCTTTCCTTTGTTTCCATGCATGGCCTTTGCTTTTGCTTCATTAAACTGCTTTTGCCTTGACCCATGAGCTTGTTTTCAACTTATTCCCTCCCTCCCATCCTGCTGAGGAGTGGGATGATAAAGTGGCTTGATAAGTATGTGGTGTCCAACCGAGGTCAACCCACCACAGTAACTGAAAAGTAAGGTAGATATAAAGCAGCCTTTACAGAGTCCAGGTAGAATTGGCCTCCCTTCTACTCCCATTTTATTTTGGAGACAGGTCAAGCTATGTGTTAAATCAGAATGTGGATATGTCATACACCAGAAGAAAAAGCACAAGAAAAATGATAGTAAGGAAAAGCCTCCAAAGATTATGCCTCTTATATGCATAGATATTTATCTTTACTATGATATACAGAAACACAACGCAAAGACACACAAGCTGCATGTCAACCTATGGGGTTCAGGTTTTGACCGAACAAACAAACTTGTTAGAAATTGTAGTTTCATTAAGGTCTTGACTTTGAAACTTAATGGCTTCTGGCAAATAAAACCACTTGGAGTGGTTTTCTTACTACCACACATTTTTAAAGTAGAAACACTGTCTTTTGTTTCAGGTGAAAAAGTCAAGTACCTGAATTATGACTGGCCTGTAGGAATTACTCTTCCCTTCCCTTCCTTTCCCTTCCCTTCAAGAATAGCTTGCAAGATATTTTTAAATACTCTGAAAGGAAATAAATGCAAATAGTACAAATTACTCAATATAATTAAACAAGTAACAACAGCAGAGAAAAGAGTTCAGCAGATGAACATTCTCCTTGACCATATTATTACAGGATTTGCAAAGGTATTTTACTGACCTCTAAAATACCTGGCAAAGAATTTTGCTCTTAAAATTATAGATTTTTTTAAAAATAATTTTTATTGCTATTTAAAATATTACAGGCGAAAGAATGTAATATGGAAGTTACCGAGTTAAAAGACCTTGAAAACCTTATGCTGAAAGAACACTTTTCATCCAAATTTCTCAGTAATGTACCATCAGGAGCCAGAATGGGATCCTTTCTCTCCTCTTCACATAATGACCATGGAACTTGGACATTGTCTCAAGTACTTCCCTGTAAGTCCATGTCTGATGTAGGCAGGGCAGAGGACATAACCAAACTGTGCTCCAAACACAGCAGACCTGTCTCAAAAATGTAGATCACATGGACAGGTTTGCTTGCTGACATTACACCTAAAAGCCTCGAGCAAAAACAGGTTAAAGCAAGAGATCAGATCAAGGAAACTGGAAATCAGAAAAGACGGAACTTCATCCCCATTTTACAGTCTGAAGACAGAGAAATTAAATTGTTTGTGGTCAAATGAGGGCAGAGAGGACACCTTTGGCAGAGGTAGAAATAAAATCACAGATCGCTCTCTTAAACATTAGATTAGCCTTTCCTCCTGGCTTTTACTTAAATCCATTTGACAGCAACAGACTCAATTATCCTTTGTGATTAATTTCCTGAATATGTTGGCTTTTGTTAATTTATTTTGCTGTTCGTATAGTGTTTTCAGACCAATCCCAGTGCCTATAAATGCATTTTTATTAGCATTACATGAATAGCTTTATTCATAATGCTGAGGGAGTAGATGGCAATTTAGTAAAAGACAATTAACAAAAAGCAGGAGCTATCAACCAAACACAAGATACAGTGATGTCTTCTCTACTGTGCAGGTTTGTTGTAATGATAAAACTAAATCAAAGGCAAAGAATAAATACTTCTACGTAAGTCTTTGTGTTCTTTACATATGTCTTTAGCTTTGCACATGTGTACATAATCTATTAATCATTAATAGGAGAATCAATTTATTTATTCTGCCAGCAGCTCAAAAGCTGTGGCCAGCAGCTTCTTATTTAAACAAGGTCATATTGCAGAGTTGTACAACACATTAGGTGGTGGAACAAGTAGATTGCGCTAGCACATGTATTAACTTGCAGTTGATAGGCTCAAGTTGCCCATGAAAACCTGCAGTAATATTTTGTCCTCTTTGAGAATCTTTGAAAAAGACAAAAGGACACCTCACTTGAATGAGTGTCTTGCACATTTCTTAAGGTTCCTGCCAGCTGAGGGTATATGCATGGAATATTTGATCATCAAACACAAAGCTGAATTGACAGAATTATTCTTATTCTTTATTCTTCAAATAAGAACAAAAACAGTATTACAGGGCAAGAAGTACTCTGATTGTGATTGTACTAACTTAGACTTCTAATTAATTTTTTTACATAAGAGACTGATAGCACAAGCTTGTTTAAGTCCACTGTGAGGTGGTAAGGGTTGTGCACACACCTTTTCAAGGAGTCACCCTGCTCTTGTAAAGTCCTTTTTATCATTTCTAGTGCAAAATTTTTCTTCCTGTCTTCTTCTCTTCCTGCATGATATTCAGCTCTTTATCTCCTTTTTTTCCCTTTCCATTTTTTCCTTTTCCTTTCCTTTCCTTTCCTTTCCTTTCCTTTCCTTTCCTTTCCTTTCCTTTCCTTTCCTTTCCTTTCCTTTCCTTTCCTTCCCTTTCTTTCCTTTCCTTTCCTTTCCTTTCCTTTCCTTTCCTTTCCTTTCCTTTCCTTTCCTTTCCTTTCCTTTCCTTTCCCTTTCCTTTCCTTTCCTTTCCTTTCCTTTCCTTTCCTTTCCTTTCCTTTCCTTTCCTTTCCTTTCCTTTCCTTTCCTTTCCTTTCCTTTCCTTTCCTTTCCTTTCTTTCCTTTCCTTTCCTTTCCTTTCCTTTCCTTTCCTTTCCTTTCCTTTCCTTCCCTTCCCTTCCCTTCCCTTCCCTTCCCTTCCCTTCCCTTCCCTTCCCTTCCCTTCCCTTCCCTTCCCTTCCCTTCCCTTCCCTTCCCTTCCCTTCCCAAGCCTTCCCAAACCTTCCCAAACCTTCCCAAACCTTCCCAAACCTTCCCAAACCTTCCCTTCCCCCCTCCCCCCCTCCCCACCTCCCCCCCCTCCCCCCCTCCCCCCCTCCCTCCCTCCCTTCCTTCCTTCCTTCCTTCCTTCCTTCCTTCCTTCCTTCCTTCCTTCCTTCCTTCCTTCCTTCCTTCCTTCCTTCCTTCCTTCCTTCCTTCCTTCCCCCATATTTTCTTTCTCTCTTTCTCTTTCTCTCTCTTTCTTTTCTTCTCTTTCTCTTTCTCTTTCTCTTTCTCTTTCTCTTTCTCTTTCTCTTTCTCTTTCTCTTTCTCTTTCTCTTTCTCTTTCTCTTTCTCTTTCTCTTTCTCTTTCTCTTTCTCTCTCTTTCTCTTCTCCTTCTTCTTCTCCTTCTCCTTCTCCTTCTCCTTCTCTTTCTCTTTCTCTTTCTCTTTCTCTTTCTCTTTCTCTTTCTCTTTCTCTTTCTCTTTCTCTTTCTCTTTCTCTTTCTCGTCTTTCTTTTTCTTTTTTTCTCTTTCTCTTTCTCCCAGCAGGGAATTTCATAATCTGCAGGAGTTCCTGGTGCCAGAAGCATCTAAATACAGACACTTGCCAAATGGAACGTGCCTGTCATGCCTGTGAGCAGAGGAGGGCACTCAACCCACTCAGCTCAGCTCCAAAGGGAAAGGAGATCTCCACAGAGTGGGAAGGTGGCTGCTCCTGCTGACTCCCACACAGAGCCTCAGTTAACCACCAGCAGCTTCAGGACATTAAATTTATTCACCACCTACAACAAAAAAAGCAAAGCTGCAGTGGGCAAGACTGAACAATTTTTGCACATCACAGTCAAGGGGTCTAGGTGCTGGTGCTGTTTACTTGGTAGGTGGATATGAACTCCAGTGTTGTGCTATTCCTCGACATTTTTAGAGCTAGACCTTCCTACCTCTCAATAAGTTCCTGGATGTTGTGCAGAACCAATCTACACCATCTGTGGGCTCCTATGGGCAATAGATCCTGCTCCAGCTTTCCTCCTTCAGCAGTTTTCACCTGTCCCAGTCTAGGTAGCAAAAACTCAAAAGTAAGTAATGCATCTCTTTTTACAAGCACTTTCTTTTTCCTCAGTTTGCTGGCTGGCATCTCTCCAGGAAGGTTTTTGAGGATCAACTGCACTAGCTGTGCAGCAGCTGTGCCTCTCGCCAGTTCTCCAAAGCACTGCACTGCAATATAAAGCAATTTGCTTCACACTCACACTCTTCTGCAAAGGATGTGGGGTAATTTCCATCTCTGATGGAGAAAAGAAAAAAAAAAGAAATTCTGGGAAGGAAAAAGAAGGCATCACAGACTTTGCTGATCAACAGGTCTATCTATATAAAATACCTAAACCCCAAAACTCACTGTTCAAGCTCACAAAGAACAGATGCCTTCCATGCTTGCCAGGAAGACATAATGAAGCACAGAATAAAACATGTCCATAAACTGATGAGTTTCTTTGCATGTGAGGATAGCCCTAAGGTTCAGCCACTGAATCCACTGTAGTCCAAAAAGCAATAGTTGAAATACCACAGTAGGTAAGTTAAGATGAATTTCTGAATAAATCAGGAAGAATTGTGACTAACATTTGTAAAATCAAGAAATTTCAAGCATGCAGTTTTAAGAAAGAGCAAAGTTTATTTTTGTTGGGTTTTTCTAAATAGAATTTTTATTTGGTGAGTCATGTGAGAATAAAACAGAAAAACCCATAAAAAAAAGTCTTTGTATGGTCACTGCCAAGTATCTTGGTGTTTGCACCATTTTTGGCTATGTGATGGAAAATTAATTCAAATCATATATAGCATTGTCAGCCAGTTTGATTTTAACCCCCCAGGATATGAAGTGGGTTTCAGAACTACCTGCTGAGATAAAACTACTTCACAATAGAAGGGAATAGAAAAAAAGTCCTTAGGCATTTTTGTTTTGTTTTGTTTTATTAAATTTCTTTTGTATGGCTTCAAGGGAAAAAAGTAATCTTCCTTGTATATCATAAACTACCGGTAAAGCTACTTAGGACAAAAATAGACACTTCATTGCTGAGAGGAGCCAGAATACATAAATGATACTATATTTAATTTTAAAAGTGATTATATGACCTGGTTCTACTTATGTGCAGGAAAATATTTAAGGGGGAAATTACTGCTGTGTCCCCATTTGATGTCTTTCCCAGAATAGCTAACAGCTCCAGAAACAAAATTCCATTTGCCAAATAATTACAAACTTTGGGGATGGTTACATTAAATAACCAAAGAGCAACTCAGGCTTTTCTAATTCAGGAAACTGAAGCTGTCTTTAAAGAATTGCTGTCTCCTATGGGGAAAAGGTAGTAATGAAATTATATCATTAGTACAAAGATTAATACAATTTCAAGAAGATATTCTTGGTCATCAGCTTAATATAAAGACATAGAAATGGAAAGTAATCATCTGACTCCAGAAATAACTATTGGCTCTGTCAGGAACTATAACATGTCAGACACGAAACTGAATGACAAAGTCTTGGAGAAAGCTAAATGCAGAAACAAAAAAACCTGTTTATTTTGTAGTGGGTGATGGTTGCTCTCCATGGTCAGAAGAGATACACATGACAACAATCTGATGTAGAAAAAGTATTTTGAAGGGATTTTTGTAAAGCCTGTTTCTCTGAGTTTACCAGGTGAATTTGTTTCAGTTAAATGCTTGCAGTTTATTTTGGAGGAGTTCTCAAAATTGCCGCAGTAATATTCAGTCAAACATTGGGGCAGTTGCCTCCCACACAGCAGGAAATGCACAGACACAATTCCTCCTGTTTGTGCGTGACCCAGCTCATCACATGATTATGCAAAGACTGGAGAATGTACATTCCTAAATTTTATTCTAATGTACAGGTTAGACACTTCTTGTGCTTGTGCTTGTGCTCAAATTAATAGGACAGGAAATAGGAAGAGGACAGGGAAAAGCAGGAATTTAAATCTTTAACACATTTCAGAGAAGTCAAACAGGAGGTGATTAAAAGACCAAATAATCACTTGATTTTAAGTAAAACTCAGTATGGGTGCTTCTTCCACATATGAAATTAAAAAATAAATGGCTGAATTTTTCAAAGACAAAAGGGAAATATTGTCCAACAGATGTAGTGAGGATTGAAAGAAAAATTTTCAGTTCTTCCTGGAAGATCAGCACTAATGAATGCAGGTTCATGGAACATACAAAATACTAACCACATGATTACTGGGGTTTTAGTGGTCATGTCTGAGGAAAGTTTTAATAGTTATATTTAAGGAACATTTTGGAAATGGTACACTACACAGAGAGCTTAATTATTGCTTTACAACTTATATATGTTGTACTTGTAGACAATTGATGATATAAATTATATAAAACAATATAACACTATACAATAAAATGATAAAAGACAATATAAAACCAAATATTCAGGAGAACTAATTTACTTTCTGACATTTTTGAACATTCCTGAAATATTTTAAAGTCTGTTTCTTTTTTTTTTCCCTTAAATTTTATTTCATATGAAGAGAAATATGGAAGTCGCTGCTCTGCATTCTGAGCCAGCAAATTGTTATTTTGCTATTTTATTATGTCACTGCTCAGGACATTGCAGAATTGTAATGCCGTGTAGACTAACTTACTGTTGTTTATGATATCTTGGGCTTGCTGTTATTTCCATCAGCAGAGAGGTTGGTAAATAAGTACTTAGCAGTCTGCCCTCCTTATGGATTTATCAGCTTTATTTAGGGTAATTGAGCTGCAAAGCTGGAGGTTGTTTCTACAGACACCTGCTCTGATCAAAAGGAGACATGCAAGGTAAAATTCTCAAAGCAGCCGACTTGTGGGTTTGAAATGCATGGCACTCATGAACTTTATGGCAAGATGCACAGCTACACTATAAATTTTTTGAAAGGTGAAAGCAGAAATTCGTGCATATGATAAGATAGTGTTAGAAAAGCCCTCATATTAGATTTTTGTCTGGGCCTTTGAAGGCAAATGCAGGCTGATCTTTATCTCTAAGTCAGATTTATATTTACCTCTTACATGCTCAGTTTTTCCCCTGCTGTTTTTCAAATATCATCACTTGCCTTAACCCCATGCAAGAGGGGTGTGTGTGTGAGACAAGCTATAGTCTGAGCCACAAAGACTGGTAATTCTGAAGAAAAAAAAAAGAAAAACAAAGCCCCAGGTTTATTTGTTCTGAGTGATTTTCTCTTAGTTTCATCAAACATGCTAACACAGATTCTTTTAGAATGGGCTCAGGTGATCCCTTTATTTTATTGCTACCAAAAAAAGCTGGTTTTGAGATGTTTAAAAGAGTCCTGCTGGGAAGAAAAGGAACATATAAAATTCAAACAAACAAACAAACAAAATCCAACCATAAAACAAAACAACTGTTCCTAATTTATGGCATTTTCATTTTGAGAAAGCTGTCGGGTATTTCACCTAATCATCTAACAAAGTGCCTTCAGAACTGCTCTGGGTAACAGGTTTGAGCTGATGGTGCTGTGGAAGCTTTAAATCAGGTTTTCATTGCTTTATTCAGCCTGAATGAGTGCCCAGATGTTCAGAGAATCATAGAATGGTTTGGGATGGAAGGGACCTTAAAAATCCTTTGGTTCCAACCTGCTGCCATGGACAGACAGTGACACATTTCACTAGACCAGGTTTTATGTTATTTAGATCAAGTTTCTTGTGTGTTATAAAGAAAGATAAGAGCTGTGCAAAACTTAGTCTTCACAGCATCGATACAAAGATGTTCTGTGCCTTCATCATTGGTGCATTTTCTGCTTCCCCAGATTTGCCTTCTGTCTGACATTTCAATGAGGTTACAAGTGGTAGGGGAAACACTGGAGAAGATGGGAAAAACGAGCCTTTCACAAACTTGGGGGTCAACAACGTATTCCAGGTTATATATATAGAAAATACAGGTATCAGAGAGGGCTGAACCAAATCTCATGCATTTCAGGAAAGACATGATGTGACCTCTGAGAACTTGTAGATGACTGTATCAGTTGTTAAGTTCATCCAAGAGATGAAGGGATGATCACATTCCCCCGACCTATTAGTTCTAATTTGAATTTTTCAGCAGAGACCAGGTTGGGTTTTTTTTTTTCAAGAAAACTTTGGGTTTTTTCAAGAATAGTGTTTTTGTTCGTCATAAGCGTGACTTTCTATCTCAAATTGCAACTTTCCGTAAAAGAATACACAGATCATCTAACCTGAAAGAATTTTGGGGAAAGAAAAAATAGTCCAGGGAAAAAAGCTAAAGCAAATTATAACAACAGCAACACACAAACAATTATAAAAGGAAAACCAGAGAGGATCAGTTCATCAGAAGCTATTACCTGAGTAGGATAATTGGTTTTGTTTGTTTTGGGGTTTTATTTAATGAAAACACAGATGCAAACCCACAATTAAAATTGAATGGAATTTGAATATAAATGATATCTGGATGAAACTGGTTTTTAAAAACATAATGTCAAAATAAAGATAATTAGCTAATTTTAATATACAAGAATGACGCTTCCTATCTCATTTTTGCAAATAACACATTTTACCAGGAAAAATTTCCAGAATTTGCCTTCATGCATATATTTGTACCACCTAGACAGATAGATAAGCAGATAAATAGATAATGTACTACTTGATTAAGGAAAGAAAATTCATTGTGTTGGGGAAAAAAGCTTTTCACCACTTAAACTCCATTATCTTTACAGCGATCACATGCCCACAATCTTCAATAACATTTGAAAAATACAAAGTCATATGCACTGCTCCCTGAAATCAAACAATCATCTTCAATTACAGTAAAATTACCTGCACAGGCCACTTACCATTGAAAACTTATTTTTGCAATAACAAAGCTGAGGCAAAATCTTCATCTCACAAGAAACACTTTCAAAGAAAAGAGAATATTTCTGGGCTGTATTATAGATTTCCCTCCAAAGCCTAAGCCAAAGTAATTAGTGAAAACAAAGACACAAAATAGCCAAAATTTCCAGTGGAAAGACAAGCCATGTTATTTTATCACCTTCAGTGCCATTTATTTAAAATTCTATCTGTGTATCACTATTTTGAAGTAAATGGATATAAAATGTCAGACATCCAACTGAGACTACAAATGCTGGGCCAAATTTTGTAGACACACCATCTAGTTTTGGATCTTTTGAGAGAGAAAGAAATGGTAGTTTTATATGCATTTACAGTTCATGAAAATAATAAAACAAAGCAAAACACCAGCGTTGCGGATTTTTTTGTATTCTCTTGAGTTTGTTCATTCACATTGCCATCATTTCTGATTAAAATTCCAGCATTTTCCAGCATTTTCCAGCATTTTCCAGCGTTTTCCAGCGTTTTCTAGCATTTTCCAGTTCTGAAGCTACTGGGGTAAGTAGTTGAACTAGTAAGGTTTCCAGTTCAGTATAAGTTCTGCTTCTGATTCAACTGAACTTAGAATAATCCAAATTCTGTTTCCATTTGAGTCCAACTAAAGTAAACAATAGTAGTTCATGTTTCTTTCCAATGCAAAAAAAGAAAAAATTATTGATCTGAACTCTTTTGATCTGAACTCTTTTGGACCCCTTGGCTGTGAGAAGCAGTGTGTCAAAGATGGTGAGACACTGGGGCACCAGAGCAAGAGTGAGACCTCATGAGTGCTGAAAACTAAAGTAAAACTGAAATCGGAACTGTCCAACTCCTGATGAACAAAATGAGGAAAAGACAACAACAACAAACCACAGCCACTTTCTTCTCCGTGAGAAACAGCTCAGAAACTAAAGAACAGTCATGATTCTGTCCAGCAAAAGACTCCTTTCTTTATACATACCGTATAGTTGCATATAAAACACTCATGTACATTTTGGTATTCTTAGGAATTCTATTGAATATAAACTGATTTGGACAGATGGAATAAAAAGTTGCTAAAATGCTATAATTTATTTGGTTAATATATTCCTTCAAAGGCTCCTGCCTGCCCATGGAAAATAGGTCAATTTAGAAGTGGAAGCAAATAAACAAAAGAGAGAAATTGTGGTTGGCTTAATGAACATTTCAGGGATACTTTGTTACAATGGATCCAGCTCTCATGATTTTCTCTGTAGGTGCTCTTATTCTGGAATAAGCAACCTTTAATTTTATTCTCAGGCTTTTAAAGAAGGATGCCCTGCCCCCACTTTGTTTAACAAATTGCAGTTCCATTATATCTTAATGCATTTAGTGATTACAGTCACTTAAAAAATCCTACATAAAATACTCACTGAACACTCGGTGACTTGAATAATGGTAATTTAAATCCAGAACATATCTTTTTTAGTCCTCTGAATGCCTGAGACTCAGTCCAATTGCAACAGACTCATAGAGAGCTCACAGTAATACCTTATATTGTCATAAACTGAGAAGCCTTATTTCAACAAATGATTTTTGAACTTTTTTCCAGTAGTTCCCAGCCATATTTTGAATGATATCAGAAACTCAGTTCTAGACTTTGTAACTATGGTCACAGAGTCTGATGGGAGTTTTGACCTTATCTTTCAAAGATGCTGCTCAATTTCTTTCCGTGTATCTGGCAAACAGCTGGCTGAGGGTCTGACTCCAGGCTCTGCTCTTCTGCAGGTTTTCAATAAAATGCTGGGGCAAGCTGCTGTGCTCTGTTCCCCATCTCCAGTTAATGACTCTGTTCTGTTTCGTTCTTGTTTTGGAGATGGAAACCATGAACTTTCTTAGGTGATCAAACATTGTGTTAACAAGGACAAATAAACACTTCCGTTTTGGCACTGGACAAGACTAGCAGGTCAAATAATGACAGAGAAAGGTGGTAATGCTTTTTCATGCCTATACAGAGTTAGAGTGAAAGAAATGCTTTGCACAGACATCTCTTATGCTCTTTAATCCTCATTAGTAGGTGAAGCTGTCCCTGAACATGCTCTAATGAAGAACACAGCCAAATTGACTGTGTGTAAAAGTGAATCCTCCTTTCTGTCTCTGTCTTATTTCAAAAAAGATGAATGCATGTATAAAGAACATTTTTCTGTGTGAAGCAAAGTAATTCTTTCTCTTGGCCTCTGGTTTGTCTTATAAGCTATTTATTTTTGCTTCTTAAAAATGAAAGTATTTTCTTATCAAAATTAACACCGTTCATGCAATTTGAAAAGCACAGAATATATTGTTATCTTGTGAAATCATTTTCATCTTACAATCTGTCCCTGAGATGTGAGCAGTCAAGGCAACCATCCCAGTTCAGCTCTGAGACCATCCTGGAAAGCAGGGGAAATCAGACTCACAAAGGATGTGGTTGCTCTAGAGCCTAAACTGAAGCTTTTAAAAGCTGCAACTCTTTATGTGAGATGTCAAACTCTGATATTGCAGAGTTCTTAAGCAGTACAATGTCCTCTCTCTTATTCAAAATATCATTTTCAGGGTTCAAGTTAAAGAACATCACAGTGTCTAGACAGTGGGTATGTGTCCCAGAAAAATGCTTTTTGGCAGAGGAAAACTCATTGTTTTTACATGCTGATGAAAGAGCTGTTAAAATGGTTGCACTCTCTTGCAGGTTGCAAGGCTCTCAGGCAGGGAATTCCACAAATCAAATTTTGAAAACCACTGTGATAGATCCAGATAATAAAAATAATTTTAAAAACTCCTGTGTGCATGTGGTCAGAGAACAATGACTCAAGTACATCTTTAGAAAGAAGGAGAGTTGAATTATAAACAACCTGTTGGGTCCAACTCTGACCACCAGGATAAGAAATGCCAGCCTTGAAATAATCTTCTTTCAGTGTAGGCAAAAGCATAAAATTTATAAAGTGAATAATGAAAAAAATAAGGTTCAACCTGAAGGTCAAAAAGTGAAGAATTTGATGGCTTGGACTTAAATGGGAGACTGCTGTTTTTATGAATAACAAAACCATTGTTGAGAAGAATCACACACAACAAAATGGGATCTTCCTGAAGCAAAGGAACAAGACAGCTGTCTTTCAAAACTGAAAACTGAATAAAGAAATGTCCTTCAGTACCCACTGTCCATCAAGAGGGGAAAAAATAAATACAGGAGGAACAAGAAATACTAAACTTGTGCTGTTCTCTTTGCACTCCAGGGACAGAAGCTGCTGCTGGCTTCTCTGTTTCACAAGCCACAGAAGCAGCAAGTGATCTTGAGTGGGGGAATATAGCGAATTTATGTGGTTTCCTCCTTAAAAAACATTAAAGATGAGGGTGGGTAGTATGTGTACAGACTAGATAAGTGACGATATGATGCCTATGTGGGTGACTGAAAACAGTCACTGAGGCAACAAGAACTGACATCTTACCAAGAAATCCCAGAAGAAGGGATTGCAGCCTCTTTTACTGAACTGAGTCAGCCTAGAATCAGTGATTGATAAGAGTTTTGGATAAATGACATAGTTCCCACGTTGTAGAGCTAGTTTTAGTTTATCTTTGTAGCTCTGCATTGTGCTACATATGAGCTGATATCAACACAGACTTAAAAAAATAAGTTCTGCTCTGGCAAGCACCCCCAAAATGGGTTAATTTGATGTTACATGTTCTTTACTTGCAAATATGTTGAAGAGCTCTGGAAAAAGATTTTGTTGCATTTGTTCAATACTTCTACCACTGTTATGCTTGACTTCAATGCACTCATATCATGGCTTTTAAAAGCCAGAGCATAAGCTACAGCTCAAGCTTATACATGACAACCAGGGAAAAGTCAAAGCAGCGTGTTCAGGAAGCTGTTCCAAATTTAGAGATACACTCCTGCTGCTAAGGTAACACAAATCTGGTGGACATTCACACCCATAGGGTTCTGGTTGAACCCTCTTTTTCCTTGGGAAGTTCCCTCAATAATCTCTGCCATGGGGTAAACCTCAGCTGACTGCCAGGTGTCCACCAAACTGTTCCCTCACTCTCACTCCTCAGCAGGACAGGACAGAACAAGATCAAAAACCTTGTGGGTCAGTATAAGGACACGGAAGTCACTTATCAAATACAGTCATGTTCAGAGCAGACTCAATTTAGGAAAAATTAATTTAATTGATGATGGATTTGTGGATGGTTTCTCAGAGCTGACTGGGACTGGTTCTGTCTGATTTTGGGGGTAACTCCTGCTGTCTTCTCCCAGAAGTCACACATGTAGCCTTACACATGTGACACGTAACCTTGTCACATAAACCCAATAAAGTCTTTCAATCTGTGATCTGAGACCATAAGGACCTGTTATCTCCTGATTGAATAATTTAATGTGTCTAAGTGTCATTTATTTTTCTCCATCTTTTTTCTTTGTGTTTATGTTGATTAAACAATAACCAGATACTCTCACAGACCATTACTTTCATTCAAAGAATCATAAAATTGTTAAGATGAGAAGGGACTTCAGAGATTCTCCAGTCTAATCCCTTGTTCAAAGCAATGTCATTTAGAACACACTGCTTGTGACCATGTACAGTCTGGCTTTGAATATATGCAAGGATGTAAGGTTCCACAACCTCTCTTGGCTGGAGGGCTCTAGTGTTCAAACATCCTCACAGTAAAAATATGTTTTCTTAAATAGAATTTACTGTATTTCAATTTTCCCATTGCTTGTTATCCTTTCACTGAAAGGAATTGGGTTTCAAAGCAGTCTTTTCAGATCATACTAATCCAGTCCTGGTGGAGATTCCTCAATACTCCTGCACTGCATGGCTCTTTCCCTTCCTCATTTTGTTTTTCTGCCTTCTCTTTCTGTAATTATGAGGTTGTCATAGATGGTGTCATGCCCTTCACTCATAAGAGGGAAGCAACAATACACTTTACTGATATAAACCACTGAGTTAACAAATTCAATGGTGAATGCCACACTGGTTTACAAGACTTGATGTCAAGGTACATTTGAGTATTTACTGCATAGAGAATGGGGTCTGATGAGGTTGTCAGGGACACTCTCCCACTGAGATTCCAAAAGGATGCCCTTGCTTTCTGAGCTGCTTCCTTGAGAGGAGCCCAGGTGCAGCAAGGAATCTCTCTGCCTTGAGGAGAAACCCAGGGAAGTGTCACCACCCAAGGGGAGATCCTGGCATTCAGCCCTGCAGGAGAGCTCACAGAGCTCTTTAGAACATAAGGTGATTGACATAAAGCTGTCTTTTTACACCAGCAAGTCATCCAGGTCACCATTCCAGACAGCCCTTGGCTACCATGCATTCTCTGTCCCCCAAAACCAACAGTAAGCTGGATGCAGCCACCACACTACACTGCCCATGTGTAGGTATGGATGTACCTGGAGAGGGGAGCACACACCACCACAGAGGTGAGAGAAGTTCTCCCTCTATCCAATTTGTTCAGGATTGATTATATCTCTAAAAGACAGTCCAGCTATCTTTGGCAGGTCAGCTGCAAGATCTTGAGTTTGCTTTAGGAGTTAACTTTTGGGTAAAATTTTATGACTCATGTTATGTGGCTCAGACTGGATGATTGCAGTAAGGGTTTTAGCCTCGGAATCTATGATTCTCTTCTTCTCTCTTAGTCTTGTATTCTTTTCTCTCCCACTCTGGCAGACATCCCTCTCCTGTGGAACCTGACATAGCACAGAATTATTTGGCTGTAATATTTTTCTTTAGCATTTCCCTGTATTTTAATTTCTTACAGCAGGATCAGCTTTTCCCATTTATCTCACTAGGACACTGGAGGGACACAAGAGAAACTGCACAGTGAGATGAGGAAGCAGGAAGGGGCAGTATGGCAAAACTCATAGAATCTGTTATTTTATTTTGACTACTAATTAGCAAAAGCAGCGCTGCAATATACATCCCATGCTGGCTCTGTCTGCCTCCTGATACTGATGAGGTGCTTGATTCATTGTTCCTTTCTTCCCTCTTTCCCTTCCTGTTGTATGAGCATCAGCTCATCAGAGCCTGTGGCCATTAAAATATTTCCTTGAGGAGAGTGGAGCCAGAATCTGGAATCTCACCACATGCATGCACTTCTCTTCCAGGATTATTTGTATTTCTCAGGCTCATGGCGTCAGAAGATTGTTTAGCACTTCAGGTGGATTTGATTCAACAGTGTCTGGATTGCTGACCTTCATGAGTTTTTGTCCAGATTTCTTTTTGCTGGAAGGTTCAGGCCCAGAAATCCTCTTTTCTGCAGTCTGACTACATGGAGTACACTCGTTGCTTACCGACAACCTTGGGCAGACACAGGAATCAACCTGAGTAAACCAGTCTACAGCACAGATGGCCATTGGGCATTGTCAGAGCTCACTGATGTAAAGGAACCTTGGATTTTCTGCTTGTTTAAGCAGATTAATAAAGGCCTAGGGAAAAAGTGCTAAACCCACCAGGACAGGCACAGGTGTTTGTGCTGCATTCTAGGAGCACCCAAGCACAGCCTCTGTGTGTACAACACCTTGTGGGCCTGGTTGATCATTTGAAATATCCTTCAATTAATTACTTACTTTTCAAAGATGAAATTCTAAATTTGTTTGTTTATCCTCCCTTCCCTCTACCCACTCTCATTAGGAAACCATCCAATATATCAGGATCTGCTTGATCCATTCCCAGATTTACTTTACATTCCCTGTCCAGGAAGTGAGAGCTTACATCATAAACACAGAACAATGTCTATCACCAAAATGCTTCTGTGATTTAAAAAAAACCCCAACAACACACCCTCCCCCACCACCGCAAC
Source organism: Acanthiza pusilla (assembly GCA_036630365.1). Taxonomy (NCBI): domain Eukaryota; kingdom Metazoa; phylum Chordata; class Aves; order Passeriformes; family Acanthizidae; genus Acanthiza; species Acanthiza pusilla. Next base: position 92,151,130 of record JAXCHO010000034.1, read on the forward strand.
AACAACAACACCACCACTAAAACTAACAAACAAACAAACAAACAAAAATAACCCACCCACCCCACCCCCCCCAAAAAAAAACCCAAAAAAACCCCCAAAACAAACAAACAAAGAAAACACCAAAAACCCAAGAATAGGCAATATCAGTTTGGAAAAACATCCTCTGTGTTGGGGTTTTTCGTCATAATTCCAATAAAAATAAAGAAAAACCTTATTTTGGATTCTTCTTCTCTTTTCAAGAATCAAATCTGCATTTCAGGCAATCCTAAACTTTATGAATTATAAGATTATCCACACTATAAGGAAGCCACCAAATCCTCCTTGATCCTGTGATTAAAATACTTCCCTCAAGCATGTCTGCAATGTCACCTTTGTAAGGATTTAATTTCTCATAGAGCTATATTTTCACGAGTTTAGTAGATAATGGAGTCATAGAATGGTTTGGGTTGGAAGGGACTGTATAGATTATCTCATCCCATCCCCCCTGCCATGGGTAAGAACACCTTTTACTTTCCCAGATTTCTCAGAACCCCATCCAACCTGGCCTTGACCACTTGCAGGGATGGGCATCCACATCTTCTCTGAGCAATCTGTTTCACCACCTTCACAGTCATAGTATTTCTTCCTAATATCTAATAGATTTTTTTTTTCCACATTCAAGCCATCCTCCCTTGTTCCATCGCTACACGCCGTTTTCAGGAGACCCTCATCATCACTTGAATTTTGTAATTTTCAACACTAATTTGGGATTTCTTTTCCACTTCCCTTCTTTTCCACTTCTGTTTCTTTCCTAATTGTTGCATGTCTTTACAACTCTCTCAGTCTGGCTTGCTTTATCAATAGGTTAGGTTCAAGACAGATGAAACATATTGATTGCTAGGCCAGCCTCAGGTCCTTTCTTGCTAATTTATTTTGCTAGGTGGGTCCTGGGATCTTCAACACTTGCCACTGAGCCTGTAAACCACATTTATAAATTATGGGGGGTGTATGGTGTGTGTCCCTTACCCACACTGACAACTCAATCTAAGCAGATAATGTCAGTATCTTTCTCTCACTGTTCTCTTACAGATTGTTTTGGGTAAACACCACAGAACTGCTGTTCCTGGCACCATGATAGGCCATATTAGGGCCTTCCCCAGGACTGCCTACTGATGAGCATTCTTGAAATAAGCCACTTATTAACTCCAACAATAATGAACCTTCTTTATGAGGTGTGTGTGCACCCTCCACTTAAAGAACAAACACTGTGCTGAGAAGGAATCAATTCTCCAGCCATTTCCTCAGACAGATGTTCCCAGTACCCCTGCTAGTTCCTCTGCCACTTCCCATCTATGAAAATAAATATTTGTCCTGTGTTTGTCCTTGGACATTTATCAACAACCAATTTATGATAACTATTCCTCTGTAAAATTGCTAAGTTCCTTGGATCAGTTCTTAGGACACTAAGCTTCCCGAGTCACCAGATTTGTAATCTCTAATGTCATCCCAGTAAAATATAATCAGTACTTTTATATGATTATTCCAAATACCAGGTAATTGTTGAGAATAATTAAAATGCAAATCCAGTCAATGATAGAACTTCATAATAGAGTCACACTACCAAACATATGCACATAAACACACTCATTTGCATGTATATGCACAGAAAACCTCATATGCAAATAAGGGGTCCAAAGCATCTGTCCATCTTTATGTTTCTGAGAAACTGATTTTATATGAGCCAAAATTGCTTTCAAATCGAAGGCCTTGGGACAAAGACCACCAAAAAAGGTAATAGGAGGCAAAGATTACCACTTGCCAAAATTCCTAATGTCAAAGAATGTAATGTGTGGCAACAGAGACAAAGAAAAGATATAATGAACCAATGCAAAGTGTAAATTCATGTATAATAAACATGCAGCATTCATTTCTATCAATAAAGAAGTGCACAGAGTTAAAAAATAATCTCTGCGATTTCAAGTAAATTTTCTTTCTATGGTGAGCTTTCTTTTGTAAACACTATTAATCATATTCATACTTTCATTTTCATTTGTTTCAGAGTCTTGAGTCTCCCATCCTTATTCTCATGAAATATTGTAATTACCTTCACAGGTGTCTTGCCTTCATTGGATGAGTCCTGGAACATCATGGGAATCCTGGCAAACACGTGATGGTAAGCTCACTCTTTTTGGTTTTTTATGGTTTTTGTGAGATGCTCATCCAGGGCAGCTTCTTCTCATCCAGCTAAAGTTCTGAGTAACAGCAGCGCTATAGTCAGAGTAAACTTCAAAAAAATATGAGTAGCAGAGGCAGGAAAGTGCTCCTGCATTGTGAAGAAGTAAATGCAAGATAAAAATGAGAGATTGCTCCATGGAAACAAGTATCTAAATGTGCAGGCTGTTTAAAGGGAGATAGAGCACCTATAAACAATGGTGCAATTCACCCGAAAAGCTTTGATGGAAATAATGCCCTGAGTGCTGCTAGTAGCACTGTATTTGAAGCTGTCTGCTCATAAAACACTTATGAAAGGTAATTAGCACTTCAATTAATGGTCTATCATTGTCTGTAATGCTTACACATAAACTATCATTCTTTTCTCTCTTTCATAATTGCCCAATTATAGGTATTTAGAAGCTGTAACATTTGAAATGGAGTAGAATCTGTGTAAAATATGCTCAATATCCATCTCGGTTTTGCTTCCAAATTACTATTTTGGTGCTTTCCATTCAGTTTTATTTTATAAATTCAACTTCTACTTCAACTTCATGGACTTAAACCATCTGGAGAACTGGACTAAGAGCCAGACAAAACTTCAACAATACATTCTTATTGCAGATTCACTTCAAGCACATTGAGAGTCAGTGCTTTGTCCTTGTGGTGGCCATCCTGCCAGAATCAGTCACCTACCAAGATCTCTATGACACACACCAAGATCCTTGTGACAGACTTCATTCCACTGAAGAGGGTGATACTGGCTTAGACGAAGCAGGTGGTCTCACTGTATTCCTGTGAAGCTGGAACCCTCCTGGGTTGACACCTGTTTTTGCCTTCAGCAGCATTTTTGTAGCTGACTTCCTTTTTTTTTATCCAGAGGACCTCATGCTATTACTGCCACCAGGTCATGACATCTCATCCTGGTCAGGAATTACACATGAAATGCTCATGACCTGCAATTTAGTCACCCATGCAGTATCCCATCTCTTTTCCTTTACTGTCAATTCTCCTGCAAGTGTTTATTAGTGTGGAAGAAACTTGTACAGATTCAGAATGTGCTACCTTTATTTACACTGAACAACCAGCTAGGTCTACCATATTTCTCTCAGTGGTTCAAGTGTTGTCTCAGCAGTGTTGCAAAATGCATATTTACTCCTGAGAACACACATCATGAAAGAAAAATTGTGCAGCAGTCTTGATGTCTTTTCTGTGTCCTTGTAGAAATTAAATGTTCTGTGTGAATCCAAGAGGATGGGGGAAATGGGAAAGTTTTGCAAGGATTGAATAGCCAATGTAGACAAAAATTAAGATATCTACACTACACAATATTAAACTACCACAATACATCATACTACACTAGTGCAGGTATCTCCGGTCCTGCTCTGTACTTTTGGATAAACTTGGTTTTGGAGAGGTGACTTCACATCAGGTGTTATGATAATTTCGCAAGCTTTGCAAAATGAGAGGCTTTGCTTTCTCAGGGTGGATTTGTTATCTCAGCAAGTTTAGGCAAAGGTGCCACTCATTTGGCTGCTGAGGATTTCATAATGTTGCTAATGAAACATCTGTTTCTAAGCTGTGCTTTGGAAGTAATCTGGAGCTCAGCACACACATGGATTGCTCCCTCCTATTCAGGGCCTGCCAGCAGCCACAGAGCGTGGGGTCACTTTGGGACTCGAGGTTGTCTTAGGCAGCACTTAAGATGAAGGGTTTATGGACTCAGGGCCCAGAAAACCACTGTGGAAATCAACAACTAATTGTAAACCACGTTGGGTTGGTGCGCTGCAGGCACCCTGTCAGGTTTAAGTGGCTTTCTGCAATAGATGAAAGAACTCCTGGATTAGGAGCTTTTGTCAGAGATAATTCCCTGTGTTTTGGGATTTGCGTTGAGGCGTATATTGGCCGCCAGGATATGAAAAGATTATTTGCTATAGCAAGAAGGAATTCCCCCCACTTCCCTCAGTGCACAAGTATTTAGGAGGGTTAGACAGGTCATAGGGACTATTCATAAAACAGGATTTTCTATGTTATCAAGATCATAAAAGAAATTAATTCTTCTTCCCCTGTGACCTTCCTAAGAACCTTCCAAAATACTACAGATATTGCTGTAAAAGGTACTGGTGGTAAGTAACTTTAGGAAAATAGAAATGGTTAAACATATCTGTGGAAGGACTCCTCCAAATGACTTTAAATTGAGATCAGCCAAGTGTTCTGCCTCATGTTCTGAAACTTCACTTCTCAATAGATTGGCTCCTCAGTGCATGCAAAGGATAAGATTTTAATTGATTTATCATCGGTGCTTGCAATTTAAGCTTTCACTATAAGCAAATTCTATGGGCAAATTCCTTAATGAAGTTACAGAAAGATTCTTAAAATAATAATTACCTCCTGTAACAGATGCCTAAAGTAAGCAATGTGCCTTTGGAGCTACTTATTTCCATCTCTTAAGTACAAAGTCAACAGCACTAGTTTAGCTCAGGCTTCAGGCTGACATTCTGAGACAAAGCAGAATGTGTCCTTCCAGTATGGCAAAGCCTGTGTTAACTCCTTTCTGTGATGCCTCCTGGCCGTGTGCTCCTGACCAGAGACTGGGCAAATCTTGCTTGATTTCTTGTGGCCTGTTTACCCAACTGTGTGGTATAATTCTTCCTTCAGTGATATAATCCCCTCAAACAATTTTGTAGAGAAGTTTTGTTTCCACTAAACAAAACAATTCACAAACCTTGGGGGAAAAAAAAAAAACAACCCACCCAAAAGAGCCTCCTTCTAAACAATGTTTTGAAATTCTGTGTTTTCTTCCTTCTTTGCATTTTAACTTCAGATAAAATGTTTTTCCTGTAGTCTTTGAATTTATTTCTCACTCTTTGTGCCATGGTTTACATTATGCATTTTAGCAGTTTGTCTCTGCTATAAATAAGTGTTATAATTGTGAATATAATTAGATTTGTTCCACACAATTGCATATAAATGTAATTCCAAGGTGTTTTTAGAACTCAGTTCCTTATTGATGGATTAGAAGCAAAGTCTGTTTAGAAATGGTGCTTTTCTCTGAGGTAATGCTATTCATGAATCCCAGTCCTACTTCCTCCTTATTTTTGCTACAGTTTCTGCCCAGCATTTCGCTAAAACTGGGAACATTGGCAAGTGGCTGCCTTGGCAACTGATAGCAAATTAACTTTTGGTTAGCCTACAAGGCATATTTATTCTGGGCCTTTCAACTTTAAATGAAAGCATGGATCATCTGAAATGTATTTCTTGGAAATGGAAGAATGAACAGCTGTTTCATGCTCCTTCTTTTAAATCTCTGAGAGTTGGAGCTCTGGTCGTAGGCAGCTTTAAATAACATTTAAAGATGGAGCAAATAGCAGCCTGCTACTCTACTGTGATTCCTGTGCAGAGCTGATCTAAGATGTTGAAGGTTTAAATGAGCTGGCAGACTTTTAACTCAGTAGTGTGAATTTTGATTTTTTTTTCATCATAAAAATGATGTGTGAAAGCTTATCTTTGGGTTGTTTTCTTCCTTTGTTTTCATAGTATAATAGGTGATTAATTATAAACCAGAATTATTTTTCTCTTCCCTTTTGGGAAGGATGGGAGTCCCTGGGTTTTTTTAAACGAACAAAATCTTAAATTTTAGAACCAAAACATTCTGGAAAGTCTCTGGAAAAGCAAATCTTGTGTGGGTAGTGAATGACTTGTGAACTAAATGGTTAATAGTATGATGAGTGTTAATCTAAGGAGGCCGAAAAATTAAATATTCTGTTAGTTTTGGATTTATATTCTCTCCCTAAAAGCTGCCCTGCCTATACAGCAAAATTTTAACTTTCACAGTTTTACCTCTGTCCTGCCACAGAAGAACATTCAAGAGAATGCATAGCCCAGACAGCTCAATGAAAGTAAAATACTTCAGAGCCTGTTGTGCTCATTATGGTTTTTCTTTCCTGGACCCTTACTGAAGATTGTGATGCATAAGTTGGAATAAGTACCAAGAAATCTGCCCTGGTCAATGATTCATGGACACCTGACCTCTGCCAGCAATTTTTAGAGTGATACTCTAAGATAAACTGAGACTGGTACCCATTTTGAGCCTCTTGTTCAAGCTGGGACATAGCAAAGCCGTATTTCTGCAAATTTTCAAGGACTTACAGGTTGAACTGTAAAGCCTGATGTGGATAAAGCTCATCTGAGGAAGACTGACATTTCATTCTTGTCTACTCCATGTTTAATACATTGATAAGCTAATTTTAAAACATAATCAGAAACCTCTGTAATGTTTCATGGTTGTTTCATATTCTTTTTGGACATCCTAACTTGAGGAAGCTCTTGCTAACCTCTTCATCACCCATATCCTTAACATTTTTTTATTTCTAACTGTTCAGTTGTCTAGTTCTGGGTAAGCTTGGGAAGCAAGCCCTCAGTAAGACATTTTTTCTAATGTGTTGAGATTTGAAAATCAGTGTGAGACTGTTGTAGAACTAAATATCTCACTCTCTAGAAATAAAAAAATCCCTCTAGTTTCTTATTTAATTGCATTTTAACATAAATCATCTACACAAGTGATGCATTTAGATAAGAAATTTGACTTGTCAGGAGTCCTTGTTTCAGGGGTGATTGGCTTGAACATTCTGAAATTTATGTGTCTGTGTGTTGGCTCAGCAAAGACAGAGGGCAAAGAGCTTTCGTGTTGGATCTGAAGGAAGATTTCACGAGAAGTCATAAGAGCTGTTTCAGATAAATATTAGGATGACTTTGTTTCTTTGTTTGTTTGTTTGTTTTCCTCTCTTTTTTTTTCTTTTTCTTTCCAAGAGAAGATTTCTCCCTAAGCAATGTTTTGCCCTCTTAGCATTTATTTGCTCCAGCCCTTATTTACTGGAGACACAGATAGATTGCAGGGTTGCATGCAGGGCTGCTTTTGAAAGAAGAATTTGAGGGCAGACACAAAGAAAGGCTGATTTGACTGTGTATTCTGCAAGTCAGACAATAGTAGGACATGCCATGAAATATAACAACTTGGAGTAAGTGCCTGTGTGCAGCTCAGGATGGAGTGGAACAGCCCCTGTTTGACATTCATACAGTGTCCATTGATGCAGTCTGGGAGTATCACACAAGAACATGAAATTGCTTGTCTTCTGTTTTCTGCTCCTTATCTTAACTGTATTTTTCACTCAATGGGGCACAATTATCTGACCACTGTGAAGTAATACAATGACAGCGTTGGTCAAGAGTAATTAAACTTCTGCACAATTGTTACTGAATACAAATGGATTTTTTCTTTTTAATTTTTTTTTCCCTGAGAAGCTCATATTTAATAAAATTCAAACTACTCATATAAGAACATTCTTTAATAATATTAAATGAAAAAAAATCATGTTGACTTCTTATGTCATCACCCACAATATAGAAAACTTTTTCATTATTATGAAAATATTTTTCTTTATTTATCTGTGACTACACATTACAGTATAAAATAGCATGTTCAAAATAAAATTCTGCAGCTCCGTGGAAAGGGAAAGGGAAAGGGAAAGGGAAAGGGAAAGGGAAAGGGAAAGGGAAAGGGAAAGGGAAAGGGAAAGGGAAAGGGAAAGGGAAAGGGAAAGGGAAAGGGAAAGGGAAAGGGAAAGGGAAAGGGAAAGGGAAAGGGAAAGGGAAAGGGAAAGGGAAAGGGAAAGGGAAAGGGAAAGGGAAAGGGAAAGGGAAAGGGAAAGGGAAAGGGAAAGGGAAAGGGAAAGGGAAAGGGAAAGGGAAAGGGAAAGGGAAGGGAAGGGAAGGGAAGGGAAGGGAAGGGAAGGGAAGGGAAGGGAAGGGAAGGGAAGGGAAGGGAAGGGAAGGGAAGGGAAGGGAAGGGAAGGGAAGGGAAGGGAAGGGAAGGGAAGGGAAGGGAAGGGAAGGGAAGGGAAGGGAAGGGAAGGGAAGGGAAAGGAGAAAAGACTGGGGAAATAAAATAGAAAAAAGGAAAAAGAAAGAAGAGGCAACACAAATTTATTTTTCCTTGGGATGAGATTAGAGTTAAATGAACCTCACATAGAAGAGTTGCGGCACTTTACATACTACTGGAAGATGCTCACATGCCTGTGCCTCTGCAAAACAATTGTAAAATGCTTCTTGGTTTGTTTGGAGAATACATGTTACTAAGAAGTCAAAGTTTTCTGATGCAACAGACCAGCCTGGTCTTATTTTTTGGCAACTTGCTGTTTCATATGGTGCAAATAATAATAAAATCAAATGACATCTATTATAATGTTATCATAGTTGCTTCTATAACACTTGCCAGTTTTTCCATAATAACATAATGTATAATTAGTACGTAATCTTCAGGCATAAATAACTCTCTAATTAGTCTATAATCTGTAATTGTGGTGTACTTACAGGCTAGTTATTTGCTTATATGTGCTCTGCAAAATAAAATACCTTCCTGACAAAACACTGAAGGAGACTTGTGTAGATTTTGGGTTTGAAAATCATTCTTAGAGTTGTCAGGAGAAAGAAAATAAGACGTAATACAGTAATTGAAATTAGAAAGTGTTCATCAGTAGCTACATGTTTATGATGATGATAAAAGAGGAGATGCAGATAAGGACTAAAAAATCAACACAAAGATTTATTGAAATCCTACGAAAGTAAACACACAATTTTCAGTTTCCTCTGGATCCAGATAACAAAGAGCTCTGGGATGAGAAACAGAAAGTCAGTGTCAAGACAATGTTTTGTTTCAGCTGTTTCTCTAAAGCCTGGCCTTGCCTTCCTTCTTCCCTTCCCCTTCCACTCCCCTTTCACTTGCCCTTCCATTTCCTTTCACTATTTTTCTCCCTTTACCTTCTTTTTTCCTTTATTTTCCTTTTGCCTTTGCGTCTCCCTTTCTCTTCCCTCTAATTATTTTCTTTAAGATGCCCTCTGGTTTATTTGCTCAGAGACAGCAGGTTTTGCTCTTTCAGCTGGGAATGGAAGTAGTGATGCTTGTGACAGGCCCAGGACCCTGCTGGAGCTCATTTCATAGCCTGAGGACCAACCAAGCACAGAACTATTTCCTTCACAAGTGACTGACAGTGTCATGTGCCTGAGGAGAGACAGAACCAGCTATGGATTTCAATTTCAAGGTTTAAGTGTCTCTCAAAGGAGCCAGACAGTCACCTATGGAGAGCATCTTGAAAAATCAAAGATCAGAAAAAAGGTCTAATACGTTAAATTGTATTGGAGAATGCTTTTTGTTTTAATTAATTATGCCTCCTTAAATTGGAAAGGCTAATTTCAACAGGATAGTGAATAAATTACTTTATCATTTCAGTGCTAAGCCAAAAACAATAACAAAAAAATCATGCCATCCAAAACTAAAGTGCATGTGTGCATGCCACCAGTGTTTGTTTTCCTGCCAAACCTGTGACATTTGAATTTGTAAAAATATTTTGTACAGCTGAAAGTGAAGTAGTTCATAGACAAATGTTTATTATAAATATCAGGAGGGAAAAAAATGAACTCTGATGTGCTAGTGATGGTCCACGATGTTCTTCTTAAGATACTTTAATAACAAAGTGAGAAATCCAGTTCTCTACTCATTTTTTCTGGAAGTGAAGTCAACCTCATGATCTCAAGTGACAATGAAGTTGCATAAGTTTCTGACTCAATTAGTATTTAAATATTTCATAGCAAATGGGACAGAGTCATTAGGAGAGATTGAGGGACATACAGACACTTGGGAAGGTTTTATGAGGACACAAGAAAGACTGTTTCAAAGAGTTCTGTGGGCTCAGACAGAGGACTTGCACAGTGTTGCTCCCAGCAGACCACAAGCCCCTAAACTGGAGAGGTTTAGGAAAAGTTCTTCTTGGTCTTTCCTGTCAGAGCTGTTCTGCTGTGTATGTCTGTTTTGCTGTTCTTTCTGCAGTGCCTGGTGGTGGCCAAAGCACCATCTTAAGGGACAAACTGCCCAGATCCCAGTCCCTTTTCAGTCAATATTTTATGCAAAAGAACACAGTTTCAAGAGGGAGCACTGGAAACATAAAAAAAAAACCAAACAAAAAACCCGAAAAAACAAACCAAAATGAAAAAAACCCAAACATTGTAGTTGGAGCTCTCTCCTTAGAGGTAAAGGTAGAAGAGACCAGATAGGGAGAAGTAGGACTGGTCCTACCCAGGACATTTAATCACCAGATAAAAGAGAAAATAGTCTGCTCCAGTTCTTTTGTGAATTCTGCTGGGAACTGTGTTTTTGTTCTCTCACCAAACCCTGGTTGAAATTATTCAGTGAATTAAGGTCAAACTATCAAAGCCATTTTAAGATGTCTATAACACCATTGTTGGTGAAAAATTTATGCTCTGGAAAAAAGAAAAAAAGGTGTTCAGATCTATATTTAGCAGGTCTTATAACTGCTTTAAAAGCTTCCTCTTTCACTAATTCAAAAGAGACAGGGGAAATAGTGTTACCTTACTGTAAAGGGCAGCTTTCTCTTGATTACTCTTTTTGTCACATTTAAGATGGTAAAAACATTTTAATATGTTATTCATCCTATAGGCAAATGGATCACTGTCTTTTGTATTACATAGTAATTATCTCTGGAGGTTGTCACTGAATAAAATGGGTCATTTTCAAAATGCATTCACTAATTTTCATTGTTCCTGTGCTTTGGTACTCCATACAAAGCTGTTTTAAAAGCTGTATTTCTTGGAGCAGCAGCCAGCTACAGCTCCTATTAGTCAGTGAGGGTGGTGGTGAGTTAACCCACATTATTGGTTGGTCTCAGAAATATTAACCATATAGGCCAGGTAATTAGACTGTGCAAATAATTCAAAGGAGCTGTTTCAATTTAGACCAGTTGAGGGTCTAATGAGAGGAGTATTTTCACCTGAGTGAAGTCTTTGAGCAACATTTACCACCTTGAGTAAGTTTCTTCTTATGCCATCAGGGTTGTGATGTTTAGAAGGAAAAGACAGCACATTAATATCGGCAAATCTATTTTAAGCAATCACAGTGTTTTTTCCTGACATTGTTATTACAGTAAAATTGCTCTAACATAAGGCCATGTTTATAGAGGCAGAGGTGCTTAATATTATTTCCACAAGCAATTCATAAGGTTCAGAGAGAGTCTCATGAAAACTTGTTATTTTTATTGTGTTTGATGCATGTAGTAACATTTCCTTTTCTAGTATTTTAGACTTCTTACTGTAACCCAAAAGTGGTGTTCAGCATTACTAAAAACAAAACAACACAAACAAAACCAGACTATTTACCTCATTTGAGCTCTGCATGCAAGTCCCCTGCAAGTCAGTGCAGGGGAAACCATGAGTCCTGATATGTTGACGGAGGGGAATTATGAAGCCCATTTTCTCCATCTCTAGCGGTTGTTAATGTTTTATGAAGGGAAAAGGAACATTTTGACATTTGGTAAAGACAGTTTCTAATTAAGGTTTGGATTGAACAAGGCACTTAAGGTCTAATGGGACTTAGACACATGCCTGACTGGAAACTTGCCCTGCTCTGTCCCAAATTTTCCATCTAACCGCGAAACCGCAGTGTCAGGCTCTTTCTTACTCACTCATCTTCTGACCCCACAAGCTTTTCCCACAGCAGCTTATCTCAGGAGGCAGGCTCAGGGGCCATTGCTATTCAGTGAGTGTTGCCAGGTTTGTTATCCACAATCCACACTACAGGCACCTAACACAGTCAGAAACAGCATAGAAAACAAGAGGTACTGGACTGAGCAGTGAGACCAAATTGCTCACTGAAGGCAGGGCTTCTGCTTATTGGAGAAATATATCAACAACCAGGTTGCAGGCTCAGCCTTGCAGACGGTGGAAATGCACAAATGTCTGGCTGTGCAGCTGTCCCTGGTGAGAATATTTGCTGAGCAGACTTTTCTAGCGCTCAGTCTGGAAGATGAATAATGCTTTAAGATATCTTTAGGTAACGTAAATTATCTGTGGATGCTGGGAGATTGCACTTTCCTGTTTACTCTTTAGGGTGCTTTATGTTAGCATTTTTTCATGTGCTATCCTGCAAGTAAAAAAAAAAAAAAAAAGGTAGGTATTGAAGGGACTCCTGTTACCTTACTTACCTAGGCTGGATAGACAGAGCCAGAGAGGAAATGTCAAGATAAACTATGAACTATGACATAAAGTTGAACAAAGGGACTGCTGCTGCCTTTCAGGGGAAGAGTGAAACTTTCTTAGTGCTTTGGAAAAGTTGTTGCTGATATCTACCTGGGGGAATTGGGCTGAAGATATTAGCGGAGGCTTTTGTTGAAGAAGTGTAAGTTCCAGAAACTTTAAGCTCTTAGAGTTGGTCATTTGGCTGTGTTTCCCTTTGGCTGACTTGATGTATCTTCTCTCTCAGAATAAAGATACATCTGAATAGACATTCAGAGGTAACTTCATTTTTCCTTATTTTGTTCTTTAGGTAGCTCTTAGAGAGACCTGTCTAGGAGCCTGTCCTGGTCACTGTGCTGTTCAGTTTCCCTGCCGTGACAGGGAGACTGGAACTGGATGATCTTCAAGGTCCCTTCCAACCCAAACCATTCTATGATTCTATGCTTCTATGATAATTGTAATATTTTTTAAAATTTCTTTGGGATGTTGCATACTCACTAACTAAAATATTTTCCATTCCCAATTCTAATGCTTATTATATTTAATTACTTTTTTTTTATTCTTTTGCCACTTCAGAAATGTTAGACATAGATCAGTTTATGGTTTGGTTATTTGCATGGACAAATGAGATCACTTTCTTATAGTAGTTTTAAATATAGTAAAAAAAACCTCCCTCCATTGTAAAGTTTTCATTTGTGTTAGTGAAAAAGATAATATTAAGAGACCATTCTCCAAAAAATATTTTGCAATTCTGGAATATTATCATGATCTCAGATTACATTGTTTTTTGGTCATGTTAATGGTAAAAAAACAAAAAAAAAAAGTTCATCAATGACAATGTCACCTTATTTATTCTGTAAAAAAGTGACATTCTGAAAATAGATCTTCTGCAGTCTTATGTTTACAGGCTGATTAGAAATGTGAGGGAGGTTACTGGATCATATTTTATGGAATGGAAGCCCATAGAAGAAGGCAAAAAAGTCATCTGAAGTTCATTATATTATAATTAAAGGCCAGATTTAATGTAGGAAACCTAATTACTGTGGGACATTGTAGTGTCCCAAATTACTCTGAGCATCTAACGTTAGACATGTATCATGTTTCCCATAATGTGAGGATCTATGCTTCAAAAACATCTAGGAATTTGGGCAAGAAGGGGAAGAAGTCCAGAAAGGACTCTCAGAATGAGCCAAGAACTACTAGGGACAAGTATTTAAAAAATTCTTCCCTTAAAAAATCACCTGCTGGATCCTCAAAATAGAGAGATAATGAAGCATCCTTGAAAAGCAAATTTATCTCCTATTGTTTTGGCTGAATTGTGGGCTTTAAGCTCCTTTCAATTACTTAAGAATATACTTATAATTAAGGAACAAGATCTAATATTAGAAATATTTTATAGACTGGTTTTGGTAGGAACAGACCTTAAAGATCGTGTGGTTCCAACCACCCTGTAATGGCCAGAAACATCTTCCACACGCCCAGGTTGCTCAAAGTGCCATCCAACCTGGTCTTGAACAGTTACAGAATGGAATTTTTGCAGCAGTATTTGAGTTTTATTGCATAATGTTTACTGCTTTGCCTCAAATACCAGACAAAATTTCCCTTTAATAAGTTTCAGATTCTAAAAGAAAAAGTCATAGTTATAGTTTTCCATGTCCTAAGATAGAATACTTCTTTTATTACTTTAACTTCTAGAAATATTTTTCATAAATTGACTTTATTTTAAACTGTTAGATCTTAATAATACAATTTAAATCTTCTGGTCAAAAGCAACACCATCAGAAATGTTTTCACCAATTCTGGTCACTCGCTTTTTTAAATTGTTTTTTAATTTTTTAATTTTTTTTTTTCTCTTCAGATGCGTCTGTACCTTATAGCAAGAGCCACCCAGTGACCACTGCCAGCAAAATCGTGGCTTTCCTGTCAGGTAAACTGATAAGTCCTAAAAATTTGAGTTCTGCTGTCTGCTGCCTCTGTAGGAATTATTTTTCTGTCTGTGTCACATTCATTCAATATTGTCTCATGCTCTAGAGACTCATGCATTTTGTATGTATATCACAATGCTAAGATGCAACTCTTTTTTATTTTTTTAATCTAAGAGTGCAAAAACTGAATTCTTTTTTTCATGCAAAATAAAATATGAAATATCTGCTACGAAAAAAAGTTTGTATTTCATACATGTGACCTTAATGACATACATTACTCGGTTTGGTTTGCAGTTGTTTATAGCTGCCTGCAGCACTTCAGCTGTAATTAAAAGAGTTGCAGGTCACCCAGTCTGCATTTTTAATCCTTACAGCTTCGGGGTGCTCATCATATAGAAAGATTTTGTTGTGAGGAAGAAGATTAAGCACTCCAAGTTTTTTTTGCTTTTTATTTAGCACCAAAACAAAGATTTTCTGGTTTTGTGTTTGGTTTGTTTTGGGGGTGAAGAGAGCAAATAACAGCTTTAACAATAATAAAGTGATTTACAGAATGAGAAAATAAATGTGGTATGGAGATTTTTCTGATTTTTTTAAGGAAAAAATTAAACAAAACAAAAAGCAGCAGACACCTGCCAAATGTAGGCACAGGAAATTATCCTCAGCTGGCAAAGTTCCTTCCTTTCATACCTACAGCTAATAAAAACTTGAAGGGAATATTCTTCAGTCTGAGGCCTTTTACACCATAAAACACAGCAGCAACCTCAAGTAGGTGTGGAACTCCTGCATTGCTAAATCATCTGTGAAAAATTGAGCAAGTCCATACTACAAGGTAGTGCAAAATGCTCTTCTGTGTCTTAGTTGTTATCATCAGCTGAACAAGGAAGCATCATAAGACAGAAAAAAAAGAAGGCAAAAAACCAAAACCAAAACCAAACCAAAACAACCAACTAACAAAGAAAACCCCCACCACCCCCCCAAAAAAAACTCTAAAAAACCCCCAAAAAACCACAAAAACAAAACAAAACAAAACAAAACAAACAAAAAAACCCACCAAAAAACCCATAAGAAGTGATAAAAATTTTTCATTGGAAAGCCGTTTGCCCTAATTTCTGTGACATTCTGGTTATCTTCTTTTCCCTGGACAATGTCTGTCAACAGTCACACTTCACACAGGTTTGGAAAGCTCTAACCAGCTGTTGCCTCAGTCTAGGTGGGAGCTATCTGAATAAATTTGAGTTCACAGAGTAGGTCCTTCCATGAGGAAAAAGTCACAATAATTCCCCTTAGATTGAACAGCACTGTGAGCAGCAGAGACAATGAAGCTGAGGACCCTTTGGTAATATCTTTTTATCCAGGGAATCTCATCATAAGTTGTGGTTACTGTATTGACCAAACTTTTAGATCTTCCTCAAATATAATGGGAAACCAGATGGCAAATTTACAAAAAGAGACATGCATGGGAGTGTGGAGGGGAGAAATTTTTGTCCCCACAGTGGCATCTGGGGCCACTTTTGTATTTTAGAGATACCCCTTGTGACCACCAGCTGATTCTCCAGGGCAATGCAGATCTGCCCTAAATCCAGTGTCACACTGGCCAGAACCATGCAGGGGTGCTGAATTTCTGTTAACTCAAAAGGCACCACATTTAAAAATCTTAGGTAAATTGCCTTAATTTAGGAAAGATGAGTTTGACATCTTATGGAAAGAAATATGTCCACACCCCCACAAGCTCTTTATATAACATTGGCATGCAAAATAATGTTTTTGGTAAACAGGGTAACACTTTCAAGAAATTCCACATTACACCAACCCTCTTTGTCCAAACTACTGTGGCCATTTTATTTTGTTTGATGAAAAAAGAATAACCCAAACTGTGGTAAAACAAGAGCAAAATACCTTTACTATAAGCATAGATACTGTAACATTGCTTTGAGACAGTAAAAAGAATCTTGTCTGCACTAAGGAACAGAATTCAGAGAGAAAGAAAAAAAGACAAAAATAACCTCTTGTTTATAAGCATTCAAAAATAAATGTACCATTTCTTTCTGCTTAAGAGGACACATCAGAAAAGCCAAACATTAAGAGATGAGCCAACTGTGATAGTTGCTGGAGCTTCAAAACTCAATTTCTTGACTGATGGGAGCCTGTAGTTAAACCCAGGGCAGGAAAACTGAGCTTGAAGAAGAATTTGATGAGGTATAGAAGAGGAGGGTGAAGAGACGGAGGCGGACAGGCTGTATGTGAAGTGAGCTCTAAACAGTACAGAGGGGAAAAAAGGAAAACAACAAAATCCCAAAACCCAAACAAAAAAACTGAGGATGAAGAAAGATGGAAGAAATGGCCAGATGGTCACAAATCAGTTTGTCATCTGCACATTGAATCATCATTGTCACTTTGGAGCACTGGAGGTGAACGTGTCAATGTAATTCATCAGTTGAGAATGTGGTTTCAAAGACAGTTCTTGAAAGATCCAGAAAAGGGTTTTTCTACAAGTTTAAGTGTTCATTCACAGTGAAAAAAAAATGTGTCATCAAAGAAAAATAGCATTGTTGTTTATAGAGATGCCAATTAATTTCAAAGTCTGTAGTTACAATACTTAGGAAGGGCAGTGTGAGGCTACCTGTGTGTCTAGTGATGCTGAAAACACAGAAATATTGACCAATAGTCAAAACACCACTGAGATGTAAGCAATTAGTATCCCTTCCATGAGAAATGAGGAATAGAAAGGAGACAGACTTTGCCTGAAGTTACAAGGGAAGCTCTGGAGACAGGGGAGGGAAGAGTGAGCACAAAGGTTAGAACAGAGCCAGGATTAATGCAGCCTGTGGAGGAGTTTAAATGTTTTTTGAGCAATCTGTTGAATGCAAGCTTGGTCTGGAATGACCCACACTGCCCAGACAGCCAGATTTCTGATACATAAAATAATTCTGGTAATTCCTGCTCTGGCTAAGTGGTCTGCACCAGAAAGCTTGCCAAATCAAACATCTTCTTAGCAAGACTGGAGATGACAATTTGCTTGATTTGAGCAAATAATTGCTTATGTAACTGAGAAATAAACCTCTTCCCACCACAAGGACCATTTTTTTTTTCCATTCTGAGGTCTTTATTACTGATCAATCTTGACAAGCTGTCATCATGCCATCTCTTTGCCCACTATGGGCAAGGTGTGCACAAAAAGAATTTATGCTCCTTGGTATATCACAGAGTTCAGACAGAGGACTTGCCTCTTCCTGTGTCCCTGTTTTGAAGCTGGCCAATGGTATAGGGTTTTTTTGAGGAGAGAGGGGCAGGTGGGTTGTAATTTCTATAGCCTAAAAATAACAGCTTTTAAATCGATGCTGAGGAGGTGGAAAGATGTGACAATAGAACACAAGTGAATACTCTGTAAGAAACTGGAAACTGAAATAGAGAGATGTGACCTGACATACAGAATCAACACAACTGGCACATGATTTATTGATTATGGCCTGTCATATGAGAAGGCCTCAGCTAGCTGAAAAGCCCAAAGCAAAGTAGTATTTTTCTCTCTATAGAATTTGGCATTTGGAAATTGCATACACTTTACAGTGATTACTCTCTCCAAACAAAGGAATATGTGGCTTTGCTTTTCAAGGCAGGCATGGTGCAAACTGTGTGATTTTTTTAGCTGTCAGTGCAAAAAAAGTGTGGATTATACTATTAATTCCCACAGATAACTTGGAGGGCCAGAAAAATACTTCATGAGTGCAAAGTCTGCATGTATTTGTGATTATGGAAAAGATATTGCAAGAATACAGAAAATACCACCACAATCAAAAACATTTTTTGTCTCCTTTGAATGCACTAATTCTGGGTGCATGAATTTTTGAGTACCTCTTTTGTGATCCTACCTTCTTTCATGAAGTGGGCAGTAAAAATTTGTAGCCATAATCTTAAAATAAGACCTCAGGATAAAGGGGTAGCAGCAGAGCCCAAAAATATTCACACAGTGAGTGGTCCAACTTCAGCCTTTTTGAAGTCAAGGGAAATTTGTCTTGTGGGATCTTTGATCTAACATCAATAAAATGCAGGAAGCTCAACAGAGGCCACCAAGGTGCTGGGGCTGGAACACTCAGTCCATGAGCAGTGGCTGAGGACCAAGAGGTGGCACTGGGGGATCTCCCAGCGGCCCCCAGTACACTGTGGCGACATCACCAAGATGATGGAGCCATGTTTTTCACTGTGGTGGTTGTTGGAAGGCTGAGAGACAGCAGACCTAAGATGAGAAAAAAAAATCAAATTGGCTATAATGAGAAAAAATTTCCCTGTAAGGACAGTCAAGCTGTAGATCAGGCGGACTACAAAGGTTGTGTTATCTCCATCCGCAAAGGTTTTCAAGACTCAATGGAGTAGAGCCCTGAGCAGCCTGACCCACTTGCAGAAGGAATTTGGGCTGGAGACCTCCTGAGAGTCCTTCACATCTGATTTATCCTGTGATCTTCATACCAAAGTGCTTCAAGAACTCATGATAGCTCAAGAATATATTAGTGTTATACACACTTACTATAAGATTAAATACAGAAATAAGAGTGAAAAAACCACACAGGTTTTTCTTTTATTTTGCTAATCTAAAGGTGTCTGTATCAAACTTCAGTGTTGGAATGCTTTATCAAAATATACTTGATTTCTAAGAGGGAAGGTGATCATCCTGATGAATAATCCATTTTTTCAGAGTACAAGTCAAACTGGTAGGTGCTAGTGCTTGGACATTTGTATGTGGGCTTCAAAGAAGGCTGTTCTTTCTTATTTCTGGTAATGAAGTTTTCACATATATAGCTGGTATCCTAGAAACTATTGCAAACTGACATTTATGCATCACATATAAGGAAACTAAAACCTTCTTTACAGTTACCTTTTTTTTTTTTTATTTTTTAACTTGAGAATAAAAACAATGATTTCCATTTTTTGTATAGGATTTTTATAAAAAAATCTAACTATTTCTTAGAGCAAAATAAAATGTATGAACTGTTAATCCAGAAACACAGCATACCCAGAATAACGTATCATGTTTTAATCAGTATCTCTGAATGAACTTGCCAGATATTATAGTTCGTGTAAGCTGCTAATGGACCAAACTACTGATATTCAATTTGTGTGCATAGAACAAGAAAGGATTTCTTACTATCTCACAGTGTAAGGCACTGCAAATTTGGCCAAATACACCAATCAGGATTCTGAGTATGTCTCTACAGGGTTCAGGGCATTTTGATTTGCCTCCACAATGCTGTTAACTAAACAAAAAGTAGTCTAATTATCAAATAGTTAAAGTAATAATTTTAATTTACTTTCTTAGGGGCTCAAACGCCATTTTAATGGGGTCTAATTAAGACTAAAAATAAAGTCAACAGGGAAGTATTTCATGGAATGTTTATCACATAAATTGTGTGCATTACTTTCTTTCTAATTTCACCATTTTTCTACTTACATGTTCTTACAGGATATTTTTCCTTTGTATCCATTTGAATTATGTAGACCTATTTTCAGTGTCTACTATTAGTCTGGAGGCTCTCCATTTGTATGAGTGATTTAATGGCCAGATGATCTAGACCTGAACCCTATCTCATACAGCTGTCAAATCTTAAATTCCAGTTCTTGAAATTTAGTGCCTACTTTTCTAGCCAGAACTGCAGACTTGTACTGAAATAATTTCTTAGGAATAGTCATAATGGATAACCCTTAGCTCCAGAAAGCTATTTCAAGATGATGCAATTGTGTACCACTAAGTCTTGATACAGAAAAGTTAATGAAAAGCCATGAAGACGGGAGAGCGTTTCCACAACATTTTCTCACGGGCACAGAATGGAGAATAACGAGTCATAGGCTCAACACTGATTGGTCATTTTTGCTCTATAATTAATCAAAGGATCATAAAACCCCATTAATTACCATGTCCTTAGCATTTTGGATCACTAGCTGATAGGTCATCTAGACAACCAGGAATAAACTACACAGGGGCTGAGAAATTAGAGAGCACAGTAGAATTCATCCTTGCTGTGAAGAAACAACCAATGTTATTATCTCCCATCTTCACCTTTCCCTTTATTATTTCCCATTTTTTAATATCTTCATAGTTTAGAGAACCTTTTTCCCCTTTCCCATCATCTATCAGTTTAAGGGTTGGAACAAGGTCAATCATAAATCACATTGTTTTTATTACTTGAGTTTATAGTTTTTCATTCCATATTTGGTTTTGTACTTGATTTCAGGGCTGTTCAAGGGTTGTGCAGTTTCTAGGGTGTGATGCATTAGGCACAGCATGGCTTAGGCTGGCTGGCTTTTGCCTCTGCATATTTTGACTGCAATTTTTCTGCAGTGAACTGCTGAGCTCTTACTGGGGTCCTTAAGGTAGCAGAAATGTTCTGCAGTGAAAATATTAAAAGCATTGGTGCAGGTTCTGAGCTGAGTATCACAGGATACAACATGAAATTAGTACTAAAAATGATAAATTTTTAAGGTCCCACGGCTAACAGAAGGCTGGCAGTTCCTTCTATAAGCCACCAAAAGCAGAGCAATGGAATAGTTACAAACAGGATGAAGGCAGGAGAAAAATTATTACACATTTTTATACTTTATTTATTTACAGGGCTTTAGTAATATAAGTATCTGTTTTAAGAAATTGCTAAACACCAGAAAAATAAATGGGATTTTTCCATTTGGGGCACTTGGATGTAGCTGCAGACTGAAACAGACTAATAACTTCAGATGCATAACTCAATTTGAAAGCAAAATGTCAAAATATTTCCAGAATCTCCACTCCAATTTAAAAACAATGAACGAGAGAAAATTCACAATAAAAAATATGGAGCTCTAGTCTTTGCAAGGTTGGCTCAGAACTAGTGGTCAGTGGGTGCGTGGTTATCGGAATAGTTCTCTGAGAATAATAAATATGATCTCACTGTGCTTCTTCTCTGTCACTGTCATCTCCCCTCAAAATATTCTTGGAATCCACAATCCAAATGAAATCTAATTTGTTAAAGGGAAACAGACAACAATGATACTGTCTTCTGGAAAAGGTTTTTGGAATATGCCATTGGGAAGAGCTTGGGAGTTCAGACTTTATTTGCTAGCAACAAGACAGAGAGTTTGAATGTCCCAAAGAATTGGTCAGGAATTTTTATAAATACCAGGGAGTGCAACCAATATACAGGAAGTCATGGGAAACCCAAGTTCCATTTTTTCCAGTGTTCCTGGGAAAGTTTGGGTGCCAAAAGAAGAGAAATATAGGCTGAAGCATTGTATTTATTCCTCCTGTTCAGTCCACTTAGGAAGCAGAAGGAAATGAGGTCTGTATGCCATACATCTGAGAGGACACAATCATGAATTTTAATTACACATTTATTGCAGGAACTTCAGACAAACTCAGAGGCAATTCCATTAAGCACTGTACAGATATATGGTACAAGATATTCTCTGCCTGAAAGTGACTGAAAAACAAATAAAAAAGAGAGAAAAGGCAATGTTAAATAGAGAGAAGAGGAGGAGAGGGGCAAGGTTACATTTAGTGCGTTACTAAATAATGTTTGTTTTGTGGTGGAAAAAGAGTAACTTAAAATATAACCGTTACAACTAATTAACAGGAAAGGAACTGAATCACATAGAGACAGTCAAAAATCGAAGAGAAATCTGTACAAAACTAGCACCTCGCCCCCAAATACCCAACTCTGGTTTTAAAAATAGATTTGCTACCAAACGTTTATGTTTCAGTTAAGGATATATAGATTCTCCTGGTGCTTAGAGTGTGGATGAGTTTGCAAGTACATTAAATCTGTATGTTTATCCAGATAAACCTTTCAGAATTCATTGCATTGCTGCTGCAATCACTAAATTCACTATAAAATTTCATTAAAATGGTTTAGAAATATATGCCTACCTAATTGCAGAAGGTTGAGGAATGCTGAAGACAAATTTGCCTACAGGATCTGACAACTGTATCATTCTAAATGCTCCCAGTGTTATCCTAAATATGGCTATTCTGTGCTCTAGCTTTAAAAAGTAAACATTTATCAACCTGTGGATTTTATTTTATGTCCTTCCACTCAAAACAATGCATAGCCCACTGGAAAAAAAAATTGCCTTTTCAGACAAAACTTCTATAAGGAAAAAAAACATAAAGCAATAACACACAAGTTTTATTTTATTAGTCTGAAACCACAAGCAGCAGGCTGTATATGGTGTAATAGTTGAACCAGAGATTTCAATTGCTTCTGCAGTTCAGTGACTCAAAGGTTTTCTTTCATCAATACAGCTATGCTTCCCTGCAACATCATCTTGATAATTTTCCTTCATTGTTTTTTTCTACTCTGTAATCATGGTTGGTCTGGTGAACCTACGAAAATAACTTTAAAGATCAGCTTAAAACTATTTTCATATTCTGTTTTGATTTTTATTCTGTAATTTGCCAGAAGCCTTACCCTGCTAAATGCTGGCAATATAACTCCTCCCAGAAAGAATGATACCCCCATACGTACAGCTGGACTCTCTTCATCCTGTTACCTTCAAAATATCTGGGTGGGTAGAGCAGAAGAGTTAGAGTGACAAGTGGTTTTTATTCCTTAGATGTGGGCAAAATGGTTTTCTTAAGAAGTTTTCAGAGCAATCCGAGCCCTCACCCTCATCTCTTTGGTGTCCTGGGTTGTACAGAAAAACAGAGAAGCATCCCATTATTTCCGGAAACATAAAAACATTTTATGTTTTTCCCTCAGAACAGTTGTCTACTCCAGTTTCAGTAGAGGCTGAAGTTACCCTGTAGGGCACAATAGCAGAGTTGGGTTTTTTTAACACAAGCAGATTTTACCTGTATAGTTCTGGATCAGCCAATTTACTTGACTTTAAATTGCACCAAGGCTAATTCACACACTCATTTCACTTCACAGATCTCTCCTGAGACACTAATCATAACTGCATATGATTTAGGGTCAGTCTTTTGCAGAAGTTTTAGTCTCATGAGATTTTAAAAGGCAATGACCAGATGTTAAAAAGCTGTCCAACAAACATTTAGTAATTTCTTCCAAATTCGCAGCTGCTGTAAATTGAGATGGTGCCACTGATACGAAGCACTAAATTTACATCCACTGAGAATATGGCTCTTGTAATTTGTTCTTTGTTCCCTACTATATTAAAGCTTTCCCAGGTGCACAATTCACAGCTTTATCTCTAGTTACAGAATGACCAAATAAAGGTCAGAACACACTGCCTCCACAGCACCACTCTGAAGCATTAACCATCTCCTGTTCATACAGTCAACACCTTGTACAGAGATGTAAAAAATATGCATATATTTAACCAGAACTTATAGAAGGATACTCAAAAAATAGACCCTTTAACAGGTGAAAAATGCCCTTATGAAACTAATTTCCTAAAACTATGATGGAGAGGGATTAAATTATAACAAATGTACTTTGCACCTGGAAAAGTATGAATGATTTACAAGAGATAAGAATTGAATCTGTGAGAAAGTGAAACCATCATCACCTAATAGACTTTATTTCACTGAATTGAGCTGAGCTGGAGTTAATTTGCAGTCCATTCACCAAAAACTATCGTAGGTTGGTGGTGATGGAAGCGTTTCTATCAAAAGACATAATGAAGTGAAATTGTAGGATTAGGAGAAATAAGGTGAAGGAGAGAATTTGACACACACACTGGCATACATTCCAGGGAAGAAAAGGCTTCATCAGCTGTTTTCCTGATAATAAGAACTTGTCATAAAACATGGGGGGTCCATTTGGAATTCAGATTTTAATGTGGCAGGTACTGTGCACAAATATTTCCAAATACTTGTCCAGTTGCACTAGGATTTGGAAGAGACTTTTGGAATTTACAGAGTGTACTTCCACCAAAAAAAAAAAAAGAGACAGAAACCAACCAAAAACCAACTAAATGAATAAAAAATCCTAAAAAAGAAAAACAAAAACAAAAAGAAAACCAAAACCAAAACAAACAACAACAACAACAACAACAACAAAAAACAACCACAAAACAAATCCTAAAACAAAAGAAAAAAGCCAACTCCCCCTGTACTTTCACAGCCTGAAGTTTTATGCCTGATGTCACTGATGCAATACAAATGGGTAAAACACTTTCTCTATGCTCTACTCTATATTTCCATTCCCCTCTTTGGTCCTATCATTCACTCCTCTTTCCTTCATATTCCTTTCCATTTATTTGGGATAACCATTGAGAATTTATTCTTAAATAGTAATTTAAGATTATAACTTTTCTAACAGATTCTTTTCTCCGCTGTTTGCTTAAAAAGTCACAGATTTCAGAAATTTAACTTTATTGAGAAAACATGGGAAATCCACACAGAAAATTATCCCAAGTCAGGCCAGATGCACCTCATGAAATTTTTAATTTGGAAATTACAGGACAAATAGATTTCATTATTTGGAAAACATCATACTGACAACAGACAAACAAACAACCCTGCTACCAGTTTTTGTTCTGTATTAAGGAAGTGTGTTCATTAACAACACAAAAAAAAAAAAAAAAGTACGCTTAAAAACTATTATTTTTCTTTTTGAAAAAAAGAAAAGAAACAAGAAATCTAGAAAATTTGACTAAGTGGTAATATGGTGTACAGCTGTATAATCTTCTAAGTGCAATATCTGGCATGAATGTTTGGTATGAAAGGGTCAGCGTTTCTGAAATAGGCAGAAAAAAGGTAACTTAAGGGATGCACATTCCAGGGTTATCTCTAAATCCCACTATCAAGATTTCCTTCTCTTGCTAGTGTGGTCTTAGAGGAAGCTTTGCTGCTGGAGCCAAAAACTTCATCTCACACCACTGTGAGTGAATATGTAGAAGGGAATTACAACTCTTAGAGCTGTCAGCAACTTTTACCTGTGTCTACAACAGGAAATTAAATTGTGCCAGTTTCCATCAGCAGGAAGTTTGCCAAAGATCAACCTGTTTTGTTCCCATGGGCATGCACCAAGCACGTGCAGGTCCTGTGTGTGTTCACAGGCAGGGGCAGCACCTAATTCCCTGGGGGTAAGGAAGTCTACAAGCTTCTAATGGAAGGAGGAGGAAGAAGGATGCTTTTTAATGCAAATTGTTTCCTTTTCCCACACCTTCCTCCCACTCCCTACCATTTGTCCTCCAACAAATAGTTGTAACAACTGTGTAGTTAAATCTAGGACAAAATAAAATAGAAGGGTTTTAACACATTAGAGCAGCAGATATAAGACACTATTTCTCACACATTGCTTTCAGTGTAGAAGACTTTCATAAATTCCTTAACATGGTTCTCAAATGGCTCTGGTGGCTAATTTTTAGTTTTTACCTGAGATTTAATCTTAATCAATCAAAGAGAATAGTTCTGGATGTCGACTTAGTGCAAGGGTTGAAAGGCAACTGTAGTAAAATGTAGAAATAAACATCCCAGGCTGATCCTCCTCTCATTTTTCAGGGTGGAAGTCAGGAGCAACTCCACTCTAAGGAATGTAACCATTCTGGAGAAAAACTGATGTAAACAAAAGTAGATTCCTGTTGTATAAGATGAAACAATTTCAGATTTGGCACTAAATTCTGATAAACATGCTACAGTGCAGCTGTATATTAAATAACCAATTTAGAACAAAAACAAGCCACTAATGCCTACATTTTTCTTCAGGTTAATAGGTGGCTGAAGCACAGTATTTTTGAAATAAATGACAGGGAGTGTTAGCTTTTGAAACATGTTTTCTTCAGTTGCCTGTAATAACTGCAGGAAATGAAGGAAAAATTGTCTTAGATTCACAGAAAAGAATATGCTTTTATGCCAAAGAAACATTGAGCCCTGATGTGTGTATATATATATATATACAGGGAATTTAAGACATCTACCCTGATATTCATAAAGGTGTTTAGATTTATAACTCCTGTTGTAGAACACCTAAACCCAAGATGAGAAAGAGGGGGAAGGAAGCTACAGGAGAGCTGGAGTTAGATATCCATGTCCTGAGCTGCAGCTCTCTTTCACAGGAGGACACAAAGAGGAAGCCAAGGAGCAGAGGAAAAAAAGTTCAGTCTGTGCCTTTGGGCCAAAATCTCACAATAACCAAAACAGAGTGTAAAAAGACCCTGATTGTCCTCCTAAGAGCATAACAAAAGCACACCCCAAACTTTTGTATTGAGAAGTTCTGTTTTATCTGGGAAAAAAGAGAAAGTGAGATTCATAAAAAATAAAGAAATTCAAATTTCCCCTGTCAAATACAAAAAAAGTGAAAGAATAACACACACAAAAATAGCCTTGTTGACACATATCTTTGTGATATTGGTTCTCTTTTAAGCCTTTGTCTCAAGCTAAGGCTCCCAAGGACATACTGAACTTCAAAACAACTCTACATGTCCTCTATGAAAATGTTTGTTGCCTCTGAGTTGCAGCCATGATGACATATTGGAAAGAGACAACATTCTTCCATCTGAAAGCATTTCAATTAACCTCAAATGCAGCAGCCAGATCAAGAAACATGCAAACCCTCGTTCTCTGCTCCTCTGCCATGAGCACATCAATCAGAACAGACATACCCTCCAAATAAACCATTTTGATCATATTGGTGAAATCAAACTCCTCCAAAGTTCATCTCTTACCAGTACCTCATCTCTGATCTTGGTAGCTGAATTTATGTAGGAGATGCCTGAAGACAGATCCAACATCTCCCAGTAGCAGATAAAATGCTGGTTACAGTAGGCTTCTGATATGAAGATCTCATCTCCCTTTCAATTAAATCAGGTCTCTGACACCAGGTCTCCCAGTTTTCTGAAGAATGCTGTAATTATTGGGCTGTTATGCCAAAGACAGCACAAACGTCAGGATCTGGATTTCAGGAATTTAAGACAAACTTTCTGGAGAACATTAGTACCTCCAGAAGGTGATAATTCCATTCATTTAAATTTTCTTAATTTTCTTTTTCTTAATTCAACACAAAATAAGGCTTGGTTGTCTGGTTTCCTGACCTTACAGAAACAATTCAGTGATGAACACTAAGTAGGGCTCAATGGCCTTGACCAGCCTTGCCTGGATCCATCACCTGCACCATGGGACCAGAAACACTTTTTAAGCTTGGCCTAGCCACACAGTGTTTGAATTTTCCTGTATTGTTGCTCCACCTCTGCAGCTTTACCGCTGGCTCTTGCATGGACATCAGGCCCAGGCAGTTAGCAACTTTATCCTGGGAAGATTCCTTGTATGTGCCTTGGAACTCACCTCCAGTACTGCCTTTGTCCCTGGACCATGGATGTGTCCTTGGATCCGTGGTTGGCCTTGTCTCTATTCCTGTTTCCAGCTCCATCTCCTTTATCTCCTGCCTGGGCTCACTGGATGGATCCCAGACCTGGTCCAACCCCTGCTGTGTTTGTCACTGCTCCTGGACCCTGTCACCAGCACCTGGAGGGACAGACCCTTGAGCTGGGGCCACCTTTGGCTTTCAGCTCCACACCCCTAATAGAGCAGCCAGATCTGCAAAGTTGGCCAAATGGGTCCTTGGGTGATTTAGGCATTTGAATTTCCTGATGGCCTTAGGTGGGTGCCCAGATGCCCACATCCACCTAAAAGGTGGTGATGTAGTGTCATCAGCAGGGTATTAGGCATTTAAAGAAAATAGCCCCGAAAAATAGAGGAGCAGAAGCCATCCTGTCTCAGCAATCTTTAGAATACAATCTGAAAAACCAATGTTGTCTCTGTTGCATTAGAGCATCTTCATTTTATTTTACACTGTGGTTTTGGTGTTCATCTACCTTCTGGATCATAGCATGAGTTTCTGTTCATTTTTCTGACTAGGTCCTGTCAATTAGATAATTAACTATTTTGTTGAGGAATTTGTGTTATAGATGCGTCCAGCAATTACCAGAATATCAACTCACATTCTACTGGAGGTCTCTAAGCACTCCTTTAAGAAGATATAATTGTGCCAGCAACAGCGGTGATGTCTGTTTGTATAAGTGTTGGTTTCAGTCTGACTAATGATTTTTGCAGGGAACTAGAATTCCTTTTCAGTTTTCTGTGCCTCATATGTGTGCTCCAGCAAGGGGGAAATCATATTTACAAGTGCCACAGGATAACACAAAATAATAATACTTACAGACCATCATGTATCACATAAGATATTCTTTGAGAAAGAATATATTTCTAGAAGTGTGAGCCCTCAACTTATTTGAGGTTTTAGCACTTTGATGGAGAAGGGGGGAGTTACATTAGCTGCGTTTGTACAGATATTCATATTCATGTATGAAACCCCTATTTATGACTGGAATTTTCAGTTTGAAGGGTAAGAGAAATCTAGTACAAGTGACAGAATCTGATCTTATATCTTTTTCTCCCAGCTGCTAAAGGAATTTGTAATGCAAAAGACAGAGGGTGAAGCAGGTTGGTATATTTGGGATTCAGCATTCCATTTAAAGCCTGCTCCTCGAACTGCTGTAATGATATGGGTGAATGTTGATTTCTATTAAATACATTGCAAATATGTACAGCATGTTCTGTCCCTGGGAAGATGCCACTATGAAGAGATATCACAGCTGAATTGCCAGAGAATTCAAGTGTGATGGGGAGGGGGAGGAGAAAGGAAGGAAGGAAGGAAGGCACAAAGAACAAAATGTCCCTACAGCCACCCACCAGGACACACTTTCAGTGAGATATGAATCAGCAACAGCCAAGGAAGCCCTGATGCCTAAAGGGGTTTGTGTAAGAATCTGAGATAAGTGGTGCCACCGGCACCTTTGGGTATTTCTCATGCATTTAACTGTGTCATTTAACCTGAAGTGAGATACCCTGCACCTTCCCTTAGTCTATGAAGAAAGCCAAGCAGCTGTTGAGGGTGATAATTTTAATAAGGAACCTAGAGCAGTAAATTAGGCATCCCACATGAAACTCTTTTGTTGTGCTGAATGTGAGCCTTAAGCTTGAACCTGTTTTAATGTTTTGTGTGCAGCTCTTTACTACCCAGTCTTGCAAATCCCAGTCTCCTTAGGAAGGTAAAATATCTTCCCCATTCCAGTATTCTGGTGCAAAGAATAGGTACCAAAACAATAATGGTAAGGCATAATTATTGTAATGAGAAGACATTTTAAGAAAAATCATAAAAGAGCAAACTATGAGGTCGTCACTGAAAAGGTGTCTGTTCTTTTACTGAATCCCTTTGCAAAACAGGGATTTTTGCAGAGCATTGAGACAAAAGAATCAGCAATTTTCATTGACGTCATCTACACATCTGATATCTCCAAAGTCAGATATTCAACCAGGTCTCCTTGGCTTATGAGTATGACCTTTTGTAGATCCTTTCCTCCTCTACTGGGGACGCCAGAGTGACTGAACTATCCAGATTAAGTGCATGTAAAACTGATCACAGCTATGGCAAATCATAATTGTTAACATATATTTCTGAGAAGAAATCATAATTTTGGTATTTAGTTGCTAATTTTGAAGTCACACTAGGCCTAATGAAATTTTAGGTTGATTTGGGTATCAGTGCCATAGGAGCACAGTCAGAACAACCTTCAGTACTCCTTCAGCTGCAAAATCACTGAATTTGTGTGGTACTCAGCATTCCCTTTGAGGGACATTGGACAACAGCCCCAAGGCTCTGCAGTTGTCCATGCTGTGATTCCAATTTGCTTCTGGGAATGGCTGTCCTGTACTCTTCCGAAATTTTCTCTGGCTCTGGGCAGGAGAAACAGGAATAGGAAGGCGGAGGAACAAAAATTAAAAGAAAGAAGTGTCAGTAGTACTGGAAGTTCTGCACAAATAAGTGTCACAGCCAGGTGACTTCAATATGTGATTTCAGACTACAAGGAGCTCAACCACAATTAAAGTTTCAGTAATTGCATAAAAAGAAAAGAGAGAGTTACAGAGTTCATCACCTTGGAGCTCAGTGGGTACATGGGACCAAGGTCATAAGCGTTGCACACTGAGGGCTGATGCCAGTCACCATTTAAGGTAGGTAATTTCTGTAATATTTTTGACCTGTCAGTGGGTTCCTTAAGGAGATGAGCAAGATGATCCCTACAGAGAAGGTGAAAAAAAGCAAAGTCCCTTATACTCTTGGTAAAATTTACTTCTTTTTCAAATATATGACTACAGGTGGAAATACACAGAGCAATTTCAGTGGAGAGAGGGAAGAGGAAGACACTAAACAGGTGAAAACAGCAAAGAAAGAAGTCCAAGAAAGTATCATTCACATAGGAAATTCTATCTCATTTTATACAAGGTGCAATATGAGGTTTTACACAATGATCATTCATAAGCAATATATGTTGAAATATTGTATCAGCTCAATGACCTGAAAATGTCGGAATTTTATATATCTGAAATTATTTATCCTAAAGGCAGAGATTTCTCATTTATGATTGACTACACTCAGGCTCGTGTCAATGTGCAGAAAAGCTGTATACAAATGAAGATTGAGATGAAATCTTTAAACACAGTAGGGAAGACAGAATTTATATTGTTTGATCTTTGCTCTCAGACATTTTGTATTAGTAGTTTTATTATTTACTTTGCTTTCAACACTTCAAAATTTTACATGTATAATAAGCTTTAATGCATTGTTTAGTTTTGTCCAAAGACTCAAAAAAGTGAAATTTTGGTTTTAATAAGTCTTCACTCTTTCATTGTACCTATTTCCATTTTAGTAGTTGTGTTATTGTGGATTTAACAAGTTATTTGGTTAAATGCAGAAAGTTGTTTCCAGTTTGAATAATGTCTAATCTGGAAATGGTGTTGAGGCAATTAAAACCATCCCAAATGAGAAAAGATCTGTTGAAGCCATTAGGCTGAAAGTACTGAGATTTGTACAGCTCTCTAGGAGTACAAGTTCTCTGATAATTACTCTAATTCCTTGCATATGGCAGGTGATACTGCAGCCTTTTCACGTTCCTGAAATCAGAGTGCTGCCTATTTAGAGAGAGCATATTTTTTTCCACTTTCCTTGCTATCTGTGTGTTCCTGGATCCACACCAAAGTTTGTTTAAAAGAGGAAGTTCAAAGCTACTTAGAAGATTGGACACCCATTCTATTTTAGATGCTAAATATAACTGTTCACTATGCTTTCAGAAATCCACAGTGAATGTCCCCCCTGCAGCATCCATCCTCCATTTGTTGCAGTTTGCTGTAATCGGGTGTGTAAAGCTTCCAAAAGTTGTGGAACAGCCTATTTTGAGAGAACTTGTAAGCAGGAACACATGAATGGGTATCAGGTGCAGCTATGAATTTAATGAATGGTTTGCTGGAAATGACATTAAATAGCAACATCCGTCTGCAGATGAGCTCTGTAATGTCCTTATTTCCAGCCCAGGCAGATGGAGGATTTGCAACGTGCTCTCTGTTTTCTGTTTTCTGTTTCACACAACATTGCTTGCCTGTAAATTCATCCACAATCATGCTAAAAAAGATTTGGACCCTGACTGTCCAGCCTTTTATTTTTGCAGCTTTCTCTTCAAAATAATGAGTAGAAGAAGAATGTAAAAAGGCTTATCATGAGAATTAAACTGGTCTAGGATTTTGTGCTGTTCCAAAACAAATCACAGCTTTTTTTTTCCTCTCAAACACTTTAGTTTGAAGAATGGGTGTGACAGGGAAACTGTCAGATTCTTTTTTAAATTGTCATTAATTTCTGATGCTAAAGTACATTTAGAAGTTTTATATTAAGAAACCAAAAATGGGAAATGCCACATGAGGAATCAAGACGAGTGACTTGGTGGCATACGGCAGGTCACATCATACAACTCTTGCAGACCGTTGTGGTAAATTAATTTTTAGTGTAGACATTCTAAAATGTCCCAAGTTCTTTTAATTACTAGCAATTTCAATCCAAATACATTCTATAACATTTATATATGGCTGTGTACTGGGGAAAGAAGAGGTGAAAACACTTTCCCAGAAAATTATTTCTATGGTACATGAGTGGATCAGGTACTACTTTCTTCCTTAGTCCTTGCCAAGGATAAGAAAGGAGGTAATCCCTCATCTTCTGTGTGAACTGTAGCCTATTTTTCCTATGATTCAAATAAAAAGGCTAACAGAGGAAAAGAAAGAGGATATTGGATATTGATTTTTTGTCTCAAATATAAGGAAGTCCATTTTGGGAATGGGTATAAAAAAAGAACTATTTATTAATGATAATCTTCTAAACGGCTTTTGAAAGTTTCTGATCAGTATTTGGACCAAGTTTAATCTCATGCATATAACGGTCGTCTCTCTTGCTCCAAGTCCAAGTCCAGAGTCCAAGTTTTTGAAGGACTATGTTCCTGAGTAGGTGAGACAAGATTTCTCAGACACGTACAAAAGTGGTGGAAAGGTGTGAAAATTTTCATTGGTAAGACCATACTGGTTAAAATATAAAATGTAAATTATCTTTCTATAAAATTCAGTTCCAGGTAGAAAAATAGTCTTATTCCCAATGTCACTCCTACCATGTTAACATAAATTCAGCTCAGTTCAGAACTACACCCGGTAGACAAATAACATAAATATACAACACTGTTGAAGTCAAGGGGGTCTCTGATGACTCACATCACTTGGAGCCGCAGCTCAGTTTGCTGTTTACAGAAATTTCCAAACTTGGAAACTCTTTTTCACGTTTCTAGCAAAGTCAAAATAGGTCTTTGCGAAATAACCGCAGCCAACAGTAAATGATGTATGAAATGAAATATCTCATCCATCCCGTACATGAAGAATGCGCAGAGGAAGCTTTGCTGCTCTCACCACGCAGTTTCAAACAAGTTGCTGATGCAGAATCATCATTTGCATGGAGTGATGGGAGGATGGGGGTTATGCTGTCATTCTCATCTGCTGTCAGGTGTGGCTCTTCCATACAGAGAGACTCAGATTTTATCCCTTCCCTATTTTATCTAATAAATACTGTCCTATATTCTGTCTAGTAACTTCCATAGAGTTTGATGCACTTTGAGCCTGAAATACTCAAAGGGGATTTATTCAAGACTATAAAAATATTTTACATTAAGTTAATTTTTTACCTGTAACAGATCTGATCTCTTAGCACATTTCTACACTACAAAAATGTGTTAAAGACCCCTAATCTTTCCATCAATAAACTGGCCTATTTAGTATATTGACACACAATTTTATTGTCTCAGGTGTCAAACCCACTACTGATTTATCAGCATGGTGACATGTCTGAGTTAATATTGCTGGCAAGGTATTGCTCAAGCAGCACCAGCCCTGCACTATGTAGCTTTTGCATCCTTCAGAAATTCTACATTTCACCTGAATTCCTTCAGTTTTGAAGTTAGAAAACTGGTTTATGTAATTTACCTAGTTTTTTTTTTACTAGGCATTTCCAAAGAACAGTTCAACTTACTAAACATAAATACCTATCTGAATAGCTTTTATGAGCTTGATCAAAGTAGAAGGATTCCAGAGAACTGGTTTAAATCATCCTAGTCCAGTGAAGTTAGGTGTGGTGAACTCTACCTGTATGTAACAAATAATTCAACAGTAATTGTAAGATTTCTGCTGTGTACTACCACAAATAAGAAAATTGAAAATTCTACTATTTGATTCTGTAACAGGAGAAAATTGAGTGCTAGTAAGTTCTGAAACTTTAAAGAGAGCCACAGCAAGGCTGGGGAAGCTCCTGAGAAGGATAATTTGTTTAAAGACTTTGCTCCTTTTTAGTGGCATGAGGTCTTCATGTCCCATTGTGATGGGCAAGTGACCTTTTCAGTGTGCTTATGATTTTGAAAATCTGAATCTGCAGACATCTGACTTTTTTGTTGGCATCTTTGCTATGACAGCCATGTCTGGCCCATACTGGGCAGACCTTTAACCAGGACTGGGCAGCTCTTCTCAGCCTATCTCCCTAAGTTCTTCTCACCAAAAACATTGTGGATGGGCATGGATTAGACTCTCTGTGCTGACTATATGGGGACTGGTTTCAAGTAGTACTTAAGTAATCAGCAAAGCAGCTCATACTCAGAGTTTAAGCATCACTAGAATTCATGCTGTTTTGGTGCATAACATCTCTAAATTCTTAGTCTCTTTTATTATTCATTTGACTGTGAAGGTCTGCTTGGCAGGGATGTGGTAGGAAATTTAGCCATCAGGCTTAGGGTGCTTCTGAGTTCCAGTGTGCTCTTCCTGAAGCTTTGTCAAAAACAGTTTGCTTGTCTCTGAAAACAGAGTGATTTGATCACTTTTGGCAGACACATTTTCCCCCATGTATTTTGTTTTGTTCCAAGAATGCCAAGAAAATGTTCTTTCTTTCAGAAAATAGTCTTCTCCCTGCTGAACTCATATTAAGATATCCTCAGAGGGCTTTGCTGTCACCTTCTGTAGGTTTAAACAACAGGATGTCCCCCCTTCCTCCCCCTAACTTTGAATAACATCATGCTGGGATGCCTTTTAAAGTTTTTTGAGCTGCAGTGTGTTACCTATGTGCAGTCAGATGTGCCAAAGAGCACCATCTAAGAACCTGAAAACTGCATTTGCCTTTTAGTAGAGGAGAATCAACATGCAGAGTTTTCAGACATCCTCATTCTCTTCCCCTCTGTAGGACACGGACTGTGGCAGCTGCTGCTGAGATTTCTGTGCAGTGTGGGCACAGCGAAGTTAATGAGAAGTTGGCTTGCTAAGGCAGAAGCAACCATTTCATCTGTCCATTCCCACATTTCACAAGGTTTTCTGTGCTGTTCAGTCAGGTCTGTTTGGGTCACAAACCAACTAATTCCAAAGCAGTTCATCTGCATTTTTACTAGGGGACAGGTACAGTGATGCAGCTGATATTCATGATACTGGGTGAGAAATAGATTTTCATAACTCCTGGTATTTATATATTTTAAGAATAAGTGTCTGCCTACTTCTGAAAGGGGTGGAGGGTTTGACAAGCTGATGCTGACATGAGACTGCTGATCAGGGGAAGAGCTCCACAGAGGAAATAGGATGAAGTTGAAGAGTTAAGAGGAACATGAAGGAAAAGCACAGTGATGCAGCATGGAAAGCATGTAGTTCTCCCACTCTAGAGCAGGCCATTGCAAAAGGGAAACTTATTCCCTCTCCCTGCATATGGGAGTTTTCAGGGGCTTTGACTCAAAACAAAGTTATCATGTGTTGATTTATCAGCTGAACCTTAGTAACTGCTCATGGTGTTCCTTGACTTAAGCCTCTTTTACTCTCTGTAAAAGATATGAAAGTAATTTGATGCCTTTATTTGGAGTGAAGATCCATCTTATTATACTTGGAGAGAGGTTTCACTTTGGAATCTCTCATTCACTTCACCAGCTAAAAACAGCCATGAGATGCAGTCACCATTAGCAGAGAACAGACAACCCTGTCTTTCCAGTCCTTTTTGATAATTACATCCTCACCCAGCAGCCAGCACATCACTCCCAAAACTGTGTGCAGTGGAAGACATGCACATGGACAGTGCTGCCGGCTCAATAATGTCCTTTGAGCTCTTGGTCATAATTTAATACCACCTCAAATACCTAAGAAGGCAGTAAAATAAGGACAAGATTACTTTTAATACCAAATACGCTATAATAATGCATATTATCCATGCCATCCAAATGCAGAAAGAGAAGAAAAAGCACCTCTAAGACATGTGCATTCTTATAACTCACAGTAAGTGTGGGGTTGGGGTGGGGGATTGAGGAAAGACAGAGGGAGAATTTGTTTTGAATTGCCATTTTCAGACAAGTTGCCCCTACAGTCAAAACATTTTGTCAGTTTGACAGTGATTAGATGTTACAAAAAAATTCAGAGCAATGAAAACTTAAAAAAAAAAAGGTAGAGAAAAAAAAGTTAGACTGAATATTAAAAAAAAACCCACAAATAAACAAACAAACAAACCAAAACACTTCAGAAAGAGAGATACTGTGAGCTCCTAAGAGAATTGGTGAAAACCTCAAAGCATTCAGGGAAATGATGTGCATTTCCTGCTATAGCTGATACCTTTTCTGTCTCAGGATTCTGGGAATATGTGAGATTAACCAGTGGGGGAAAGCCATTAGCTTTGGGTCTGCAGCAAAAGAATAACAATAATGCAATTCTGTTACTAAAGATCTAAAGACTAACGATTGCATTTTAAAATTTTTTTATTTATTTCCTCCAGGTGATGAAAGAAATCTAGATTACAGCAGCCTGTGTGAAAATAAAACCTTAAAATAATAGCTATACTACTTTTGTTAATTGGTGTTCCCAATCCCATTCTGAAACATCAGATTTCTGTGACTACAGCTGAGGGGAGATCTGTGCAATTACTTCAGGAGATGTGCCTGCTTTTGCTAAGCAGCAGAGCAGGTTCATGTTTCTTTGCAACTTCACTGTGAACTTTAATCTTCATGTTCATGTATGTCTGGTTAAATATCTTCAAGGCTTTCACTGTATGCTCCTTATGACTACATTCCTATTAAATCTGGCATTTCACTGTTGTTTCAAAGAGATGGAATAGCGATTGTCTTCTACATAGCTTGAACCTTTGATATTTGCATCCAAGTGTGCTCAAGAAACATCACAGTATAGTTATAGAAATATTCTATGTAACAAAGACACTATAAGAAAGAAATAAAGTCTTGGATTAGAGTCTTTTATTCTCTGAATAAGTGTTTTATTTTTAATACTATCTTTTTCTTGTTAACTTAGAAGGTTTGAAATCATATTTCATTTCAGCAGAAATGATAATTCAGAAGAGC
This sequence comes from Acanthiza pusilla, assembly GCA_036630365.1. NCBI lineage: Eukaryota > Metazoa > Chordata > Aves > Passeriformes > Acanthizidae > Acanthiza > Acanthiza pusilla. Next base: position 92,187,972 of record JAXCHO010000034.1, read on the forward strand.
TTGTCATTCATTAAAAAATATTTTATGTAGTCCTCTATAGATTTCTTTTATCTCTACTCTGTCCCAAAGAGAAATAAACAAAATCATACAGGTCCAGTCTCATGAATTTCAGTTCATCAGAAATGTTGGAAGGAAAGTAATATCTTATTAATTGGAAATGGTATTAAAAAGTCAGAGAAAAATACAATGTATTATCCAGGCAGCTACACTGAGAGTGTAAATGAAAGATTAATAGTTCATATATTTCTCATTGTGGTACATTGACACCTTTGACCAAAGGGAGGGAAAATATCCTTCTATTAGAATTAAATAGTGATTTCTCAGTCAGAGAGCTACACTAGATTCTTAAGGGGGTGAGCAATCAAAGAGAGATCAAGACCTACATTTTCCTAAAGTCTGCTATACAATCACTCTCAAAGTACAAAATAAGTCTAAAGAAGCAATTAGACATCTAAGTTCTTTTATGCATGTTATCACAGACTTTCTGTTTTAAAACAGCACTTCCTTCATATTATTGCCATGGTTTTTACTAGGAGAAATACTGTTGCATAAGAGATTTTGCACTAGATAATCATAGAATTCATTTATGCCTTTTTATAGGTTTTATTTTACTTTAATAGGTCTGGTTATGGATGTGGAATTGAGCAGCACAACTTTTAAATGGCTTAGGGTCAGATTAACTCAGGGCACTTCAGATGTTTTCTGGTTTCAGTTTTACAAGGTAAGGTATTGATATTGTAAAAGTAGAGCGTAAATAAGCTGTATTACACTTGTCTGAGCAGCAGGGCATGCTCCTGTGCTTATACGAGTCACTGTGTCCTCTCCCCTTTACCAAAGCTCTCCTCTGCACCCCGGCTGCAGCACTGATGAACGCTGCTCCAAACACGGGGGTGCCCTGGGGAGACACTCCTTTGGATCAGAGCTGATGGATTGTCTCCAGCTGAGGTGATCTAAAGACAGTGTGGGTATAACACACTTCTGGTGACCATGAGGGACTGGGCACAAGTTTGTTGAGAACACCTGGAGCCCTGTCCCTGATGCCGCACTGTGAAAGGGTCACTGTGTGCTTGCAATCACCAATTCCTCCCTCTTCATCACCCAGGAAATGCAGCACCAGGTTCTGCAGTGAAGGTGAAAAGGAGAAAAGGGCCAGAGCCGTACAAAGTTACTTTGTGACCAAATATTGATTTTGGGTACAGAACTAAATAAAAGAAACCCTCTGTGAACATAACCTTTTTGTCTGTATCTGCAGATCTGAGAATTTTCCTCTTAACTATGATTCATTCCTCTGTAATGATATTCCCTTTGTGGAGTGTCAATATATAATTAGAGGTGTGTGCTGTAGATCTCTTTGTTGGTCTTACTACAAAATATGAAAGTTCAGATCCACTCCCATAAATCAATAAAGCTCCATTAAAAGAAATAGAACTGTAGTGATCTGATGCTCTTGTGCATCTTATTTTCATTATTTCCTTTTTTTATGCAAATCATTATTTTCTGAACTCAGATAACTTGTTTTTGTAAATTTATCCACCACAATGCTAGATTTTTGTAGAAATAGATAATTACAGAGAATAGCTATAGTTAACAATAGAAAGTTTAAATAAAAAATTTTGTGCTATACTGCAAAAAAAGCAACTGATATGGCATCCTGCTCTAATTAAAGTATATTAATTATGGGAACAGATTTATTCAAATTATGCTTCCTATGTGTAAGTACAATATAGAACAGATTTTTGAATACTTATGCAAACATGGAAGAAAATAATTGAAATCCCTCACCTTACATTTCAGTTAGTCAATTCCCATTTCCTAATGCCATATATGAACCACTATGTTACAAATAAAAAGCTAAGTGAAAAATCTAAGCTACTGATTTAAACCCAGAAGGATGATTTTAACACTATGAAACAACCAGGAAAAACAGATTTTGGTATCACTGTTTTCTGATTTGGGAGATTTCCAAAGAAACTGAACTGAAAGAAAGCTTTAAAAGAAAACTTTAGTCATTTGTACTGCCTTGGGCACTGTCTCTGTTTAAGGCTACTCTGTTGTGTGTGTGTGGATGATGTGATCAGGAAGCTGGATAGTGATAGTACCAAGACAGATAATTTTAGAGCCATAACCCATTGCCACAGAGTTTGCCTGAAGTAATCCTTCCACGGATGTCAATGGATTTGCAGGAAATCAGGTCTCAGTTGCTTAAACACAGACAGTGGATGTCATTCGAATGTGTCTGGGTGTCTGAGTACCGCTCAATACCATGATTTTCAGGTGTGACAGCTGAATCTGGACTTGTGGGATCCCCTCAGGCACAGCAAACAGCACTAAGTGCCTCTGTGTGGGCAAATGAACTGAGCCTCCAGGGCTGAATTCATTTTCCCTAAGTAAACTTACACAATGTATATTTATACACGTGAGTTGGTTTCCTTGTTGAACTTTTACAGACAGGAACACATACGGGGTGCATTTGACTTATTTCAGGTGTTTACCTTGGATGAGATGTCCCCAGTACTCTCCTCTGCTGCTAAAAATATTTCAGAAAACTCAGTTATTGGCATCTTCGCTGCAGACACCTTGGATTTATGCAGTGCTCTAAATAAAAAACGTTAAAGGACATCTGATTACCTAGTAACTCATGTCAGTGCCCATTTCACAATCCTTCATCTGTTTACCCTGCAGATCTACCTACTTGTGTGATTAGCATTCCATAAGTCTTAAAAATCTAATTAAACCAAAGAGAAAGTTTGTGGCAGATTCAGAACTTTAACTCCATTCTTTTGACCATTACCTAGCCTGCCTACACACTTCTCTGATAATTAGTTACAGTCCACCACAGGAAGAAGGTTCTTGTGATTTTATCGTTCACATCTTCCTGCCTCTGGCTGAGAAGAAGAAAGTGGTACTGGTACCGTAAGACATTAATTTAAGGCAGCAAGATGGTAATTGGAAAATTTCCACTACCTTTAATGACCTTTGGACTGGAATCATAGAGAAAAAGTCTCGACAAACACCTTTCACTGAGAAAGTGGCTTGCTGAAATAGTCGTACAAGACTGATCAATGGTTTCACACTGCTCACAACACCTTGTGTGCCTTCATATTTCTCGGTGCGATGCAATCTCGTCACACTCTCCCATGGCTATGGGGGATGGGGGATTTGACTGTGTTTTGATCTCTATTTGAACTGTGAATCTTCACTTCTCTGAAGTAAAGGTCTGCTGTGGGTTGGCCTTGGCCAGCAGCCAGACACCCACACAGCCACTTGATCACTCCCCTCTCCCTCCCGCCTCCCCACAGGATGGGGGAGAGATTAAGAACAAAAGTGAGAAAATTTGTGGGTCGAGGCAATGACAGTTTAATAAGTGAAGGATTAAAAAAAAAAAAAAAAAAAAGTAAAAAAGTGATGCAAGAACAATCACTCACCACCTCCCACCAACAGACCCATGCCCAGCCACTCCCTGAGCAGCAGCCACCTTGGAAATCGAGTGCCCACTACCCCAGTTTTTATTGTTGAGTTATGTTATGTGGTATGGAACACACCTTTGGCCAGTTTGGGTCAGCTGTCCAAATCTCTTTCTCATCCCCAGCCTATTCCCTGCGTGGGCGGAATGGGGAAAAATGAAAGCTTTGTCAATGAGCAAGCTCTGTCCAGTAATACCCAAAACACTGTTGTGTCATTGTACTAAACCATTCAGACCTCGTGGCTAAATTTTGCAATAAATTGTTTTCAAACCAAAGGAGAAGGCATGGATCAGTAAGCCATGGATCCTGCAGAGGCAGCATTGCATGTTTTTTTTTACTGGGTTCTCTCCTGCACAGTGAGCCACTGCTGTACAGCCACAAACCTCAGAGAGGGTTACTGACAAACTTTGCTCAGAAACCTTGTCCAAGAGCAGACAGACACACAGACAGAGAGTCATGCACCCACCAGCACTGTCAGAGCTCCAGAATCTTCCAGAAAGAAGAATGCCCATGCCCTGAGTTCCTCCTGAAGGAAATATTGGAAGAATCGAAATTATAAAAAGGTGTACATGGGCCCCCAGCTCTGACAGACCAGGACTGTGCATGGCAACCATGGACCACGATCACTCACACATTGCTGGAGCCATGGGTGGTGATACCTTTCTATCTCTTCTTCTATCGCTCTTTCTTAGTTTTTCTCTTTCTAGTTTTCCTCTCTTAGGGTGATCATACGTTCCAGAACATCTATACACCCCTTTTTCATCTGTTACTTTTTTTCTCAGTTCAGTTGTTCTGAAAAAATCCATTGCTATTTGGTTTTTAGTGTTGTTTTGCTTTAATCCACCTCAAAGGTTCAGTTACCAATGAGCCTGCTTGCTCTGCCTCAGAGGCAGATTGGAACATCATCAGCATCTTTTAGCCTCAAATCCAAGCTGCAGCACCTCATGCACTGCTGTAGCGAAAATTAACACCATCCCAACCAGACCCAGCACAGGGTCTAATGTCTTCACCTTCTTGGGGGAAAGACAAAATCAGGAGTACTGGAGAACAACAGGGTTTGTCTGTTCCACCACCTGTTGAGCGCTGGGCACAGGAATGGGCTGAAGGGATGAGAGCCAAGGGGCAGTTCCAGAATGAGAGAGAACACCTCATCTGTCTGTAGCTCCCCCGAGCAACTCCACTGTTGTTATTAAGAACTAATTGTTGATTTGCTGCATGAATGGTCTAAAATGGAAAAGCACTCGGATATTATTCTTTGTCACTTCAGATCAGATTCCCAAGGGCAGAATGAAGGTTACATTGGATTATTTTCAGATTTTCCAGTTTTGCGGCCGTACCGAAGCAACAACATGAGTTTCATTTTAAAGAGAGCACAAAAATAAATAGATATTGCATATTTAAATGCATAGACCTTTAATTGTGTAGTCTAAGCCTTTTAAGGCAACAAGATTTTTTCTGCTTGTGTGGTATCTGTTAGATCCTGCCTCTCTTTGATTGCACATGCTTTCCCTCCTGCTCTAAATAGACTGAGATCATCACTACACTTTACTGAACATTTGCCAAGGGAAAGTGCTGTTTTTTTATGGAAAGTGTTGGAAACATCTCAAAATACAGGGTTTAGAGCAGAACACTCAGCTTTTGCATTGGTTAAGGATTTTTTTTTGCCCTGAACAGTGTCATATTGGCACACAAAATAACTAACTGTTTGTGTGGAACAGACACCCAATTAGTAACAAGCTGGTGCTTAGTCCATCAATAGTTGAAATGTTTTCTTTGGAAGCTCTGGCCTTGATTTTGGTTGGGGCTTTTTTTCTGTTTTGGGGTTTTGTTTTTTTTTTTTCCATTGAAGAAGCTATTGTTATCACACCATGTAAGCAACAGTGGTGCCAATTGTCCTAAATATCATTTGCTTGCAGCCTCACTGGCACTTAATTATTGTTTCATTTCATTTAAGCTACATTCTGTAGGAACATTTTGTACTTTAAACCAAAGAGAACAGTCTGGAACATTTTTTATCACTTATAAAAAGAGACACAGAAAACGGGTCAAGGCACCTGAATGCATCTCTCATTTAATATATAGTTAACTATATAATAACAAAGGCTGTCCATGAAAACATGAGGTTTTTATATAATAACTGGTTTTCGAAAATACAGGGGCTTCATACTGGTACTCCACCTTTTTTCTTTTTTTTTTTTTTTGATTGAGAAATTAACTGAAACTCTACATTGTTTTTTACTAATTTTACTTGGTCCTTGCTTGCCTGATGACAGCAAGTCAGAAGATGTAACTGGAATCTGATGTGAATGAGTTTGGCCAGTGTTTTTCATTATTATTATTATTATTATTATTATTATTATTATTATTATTATGCAGACTGAGCCAAAGTGCTTGATTCAGACATTTCTGTATTTTGGTGCATTTGAAATCCCCATTGCTGTGCATATTTTAACATGCGCTCACTTTTAGGGACTTTTGTGAACTCAGTGGGGGTAAACCCCAACAGTTGTGTTGGTGGACAAGCAACCACCTAAAGCTGTTCTCTGTAACATCAGGTGTGTGGTGACAACTTTAGGACAACCATGGGTCCTCCCACCTGCCCCAGACTGTAATTTGTGATGGAAGATCTCCCTGCTGCTGCTGGGTCACTCTGCACGTGCAGCACTGGGGAATGCTGGGAGGAGCTGTTAACCTGTTCCCTTAAAACTCTACAGGTACACAAACAGGAGAAGGTGACCAAACCCATAAATCCTCCCTCTCAGGGCATTGTCATTGTGAACATCAGATTAACATGACAAGGTTTCGCTGCATTTTACTGAAGCAAATCCCTATCAGGCTTCGCTGAGTCCTTGGAACATGACCCTTTTTCAAGCACCTCTCTGTGCTTGGGAAAATATTTCTATTTTGTCCTTTTTTTCTCCAAGTTGTCCATGCGTTTGTCACAAGACACATGGGCTGAGGCACAATTACAGAGCAGAATTCCAACACATAGTCCTGAAATATGAAAGTGTTCTCTAAGTGTTCACTGATGAAGAAAGAGTTGAGAAAAAAAACTGTAAAAGAAAGAAAAAAAAAAATCTATGCAACTTAATGATAAGAAAAGAAGAGTTATAGATGACAATTTAGTCCTTAGAAAATATTGAAGTTTCACCATCTTGGCCCAGGAGGAGTAAAAAATTGTAATCCTTAATGTGAAAGTATTATTACTATATTAATCTAAAGTACTGATGAAGTACAACTGAGAAAATAAGAAGCAAAAACAAATAGCTATTTTCATCTTAAGATATGACAACACCTGGTGAGACCATTTACTGCACTGTATTCCTACCATCCTCCAGTTTTCACATATATTTGTCTGCTTCTCTTCTAGATCTCTTATTGTCTCCATTAAGAACACAAACAAAGGAATGTTTACCTGCATAAAGTTTTCTTTTGTGCTTCCCAAGGTGAATTCAATCAAATGGTTTTCTGTAATGTCCCTGGTTTTCCTTTCTGATCTATTTTATCTGTGGGAAATGTGTCAGTAAACAGAGCTCAGTGGTCACTTGAATTTAATACTTCAATTTATTAGAATGTGATCAAAAGATTGGACATCATTTGGACAAGACAGGTGATTCCCATGCCTTGTACATGTTAATGAAGTACTGCAGAGCTCAGGAGAGATAAAATTATGCTTTTCTGTGAGAGGTTTATGAAATTTCTTTAGTGAAGTCTTTTACCAGTTTTCAAGGGACTAAAAAAAAGTAATCTGATAACTTGTTCATGATTAAAAAAGAAAACGTATAAAGGCTTTTTAGAAGGAATGATAACTACAAGCTATAAAGAAGATCAGCAGCTCTAGAAAGAACTTATCAGGAGCCTGGAAAAACAGAGACTTTAATGATATGGGTGAGTGTTTTTAGAGAGCAGAGGATGTGCCACATGAAAGAGAGATAAACTGACTGCACAGTTTAAGCAATTTGAACATGTGGATGGCAAAGGTTTTTGTCACATGCCTTTGTTCTGCCTTCAGCACAATTGATGTGTGTCTCCAAACCATGCTGTGCTGCCTCTCCCCAGAGGACTGTGATTCTGAGTGGTGTTTAAAATAAAGCTAATGGTATGTTATGTTGAACTTGAGAGGATCAACACCCTTGAATTCAGGGGTGAGATTACCTTTTCTTGACTGACAGAAATAAAATGCATGCAAGAAAAGGTTCCTGAGATTCTGAGTCAGCGAGGGTCAAAAAAGATTGTGTCCAGCTTTTTCCCAGAAGAATTGTCTCCTCCTATAACATGACATTTAGTCTTTATGTGAACTTTGGCAAATGTGTCAGATTGCAGAAGATTGCATAAATATTTTGTCCCCAAGGCAGAAAATAGACCCAATGCTTCCCTAATGTAATGTAATTAATTAGTGTACTGCTCTTTATCAGAAGAATCTATCTGGCTGTTTTGCATAATTATGGCTGGGTTCAAATTTCTAAAAACCTCTCTAGAACAGCCACAAACCAGATTTGCTTTCCTGAGCCAACTGTGTCTTGTTACGACAGTGGAGAGATAATGCCTTGGTGGAATTCATGATCTCGAGGGATATAGATCAGGCAAAAAGTGTAGATATAACCCTGAACCTTAAGAAAGTGATCTTCCAGTTTTTTTAAAAAACTATTGCATTGGACCCGCTGGGGAAATGTCCTCAGGGATAGAGGAGCAGGAGAAAGCTGGCGACTATTTATTTTTGTTAAAGCACAGAAAGAGCACTCAATTCCCATGTTCAAGAAATTGGTCAGGAATTTCAGGCAGGAGCCTGGCATGGCCAAGGAAGGACTGCCTGGTGAGACTGAAACACAGGAGGGAAATGCTTGGACAGCGAAAGTAGAGACAAGCATTCTAAAAACATAAGAATAATTGCCTGGGACTGCAGGGGTAGGGTCAGGAATGATAAGGTATAGCTGAAGATAAATTTGGATGTGAAGAATAATAAGAAGGGTTTCTACAAGTGCATTAGTCAGGAAAAGCAATACAGAGAAAACTTTACTGGAGCAATGAGACAGGGGAACTGGTAGAAGGTGACATTGAGCAGGTAATTTTTCACTGAGAATTGCTCTTCCCACAGCTTTCAAGTAGATGGAATGCAAGACACTTGGGGAATGAAGTCCCACCCATGACAGGACAAAAGGCAACAGTTTTAAACCGAAAGATGTTATTCCTTAAATAGAGGGAAGGAATTCTTTGTCATAAGAGTGGTGAAGCCCTGGCACAGGTTGTCCAGAGAAACTGTACCTTGGCATTTATGAATCCTAAATTAAATTTTTGGTACTTCAGCAGACTTTCTTTGTGACTTTGGATAAACCTTTTAGGAAAAGGTGTTTAAAGTTATTGGACATCTATGTAAAGTAGTGTCCAATATTTTAAATGGGATATGGGCCTCTTTGAAAATATCACAGATTACCAAATATTTAATTTTCATTTTGTTTTAGTCCTCTTTCCTCAGTTGCTCATCAGTAAATGAGATAAGAGGGAGATAAGAACGCTCTCCTGTCTCATGGGATAAAAATATATCAGGGCTGATTTTTTTTTCCACTTTTCATGTAAGAAATAGGAGATTAGATACTTTTGATGCAGATGTTAGATGTAAAGAGGTATTCATCATTTTTAGTATCTTCTGAAAAATCATGGATTACAGTAGTACCCATTTTCTCATAATAGAACAGCTTTGAAATATCCAAGTTGTGTATTTATCAAATAATGCAATTACAAAAGGAGAATCCCCTGTTATTCTAGAAACACAATGGAGAGAAATCTCAAGAACACATGTATTCATATAGATATAAATATATATTAAATGACACAATATAAAATCATAGCTATATAACAAACAATAACTGCTAAAATTACATCAGGGAATGGTAGTGGCATGTAGTAGCACAGATCTAAGAACAAAACAACCATGTCAGATGCTGTAATCCATTTCTACAATAAAATTATTTGCCTGGTCAGATGTTTCTGTCTGTAGCTCTTCCCCCTGACTTGCAGCATGCTGAAGTGACGGATGGATGATTTCCTCTGCTAAAGACTATAAATACTTGTGACAGTGAAATTCTTATTCAAGAAGAGACCATCACCAATGTTTTTGCCTAATAGGTTCTAATGCTGTTTGTGCAACTCAGTGTGCCATTATAGTCATTATCTTTTCCGGAGTAGAAGTGAGCAGCACGTGGAAAGTTCAGTGAAAAAGGCTATTTTGTAGGATAATAACACACCAGATTATCTAAACCTGAAAGTAAGGTCCTTTAATGCAGATTCATCTGTCTAATTCTGTCATAATCATACTTATCTTCATCCTTGTCATTTGCACTAAGTGCCCAGCTGAAAGCATCTCTATTCACTACAATTGCTGGCTCTGCTCTGTGATCAGGTGTTTTGCTACTTAAGTGGTAGCTTAATACATATTTCTTTACTACCCTTTGTGGTTTTGCCTTTGTGTGGTGTCACAGAGTAAAAGCACAGTGATTCTTTCCTACAGACTGATGGGTCATCCTCTAAGGACAGGGGGGAATTCACAACAGCCTCTCTTCCTACCTTCTCTTCCTACCTTCATGTATTTCCTGCCCTCCCCCAAAGCCTTCATGTTGGTAAATGATGGAGAATACAAGAATAAACAGGGAGGAAATTCATGTGACAGCTTAATTATTAGTTTCTGCTTATCTCAAGAGTATCAAATTAATTGTCCAGATTTGCTGATGTGCCTGAAAGCTGACTCAGAACATGAACTATGAAAACAACAAAAAATGTTCTTTTGGATCAGTTAGTGAGCTAGTGATCTTATAGGAGTATTATCACTGGAGCTTTATAAAAGATAGGGTTGGCATGCTTGTGTAAGGAAAATGGAGAGCAGGAATAGCCCTTTCGGAATTACTTCCTATTATCAACTGATTCAGTTGGCTGTAAACTCACAGAATTAGAGCAGACTTTACTTAATAAGCACAATTCTGTGTTCCTTCTATAGCAAGCATTGAAAGGACTAGGGTATTTTTTATTAAAATATACTTAAACATACATTTCTTACACACAAGCATTTTAATTAAATTTATCTTTATAACTCATTTTTATGCCAGTTATTATTATAATGCTTCATAAGCCATTCCCCAAAATTGCCTTCTTCAGTGGGGGCCACTGGAAATAAAAGGAAAAGTTCCCAAAAGGGAAGACATCCTATGTGATGGGCAGACTGGCCTGAAATTAGAATGCATGGTTTGACCTGGACAGACACAGCTGCACTGTGATTTTACAAATTGCTTTTCCTTTCTTACAGCTTAGCTTTGACAGCTGTAAAGCAGAAATAATTATATAGGTCTCCTCTGAAAGCGCATTCAGACTTGTGAGGACGGTGTGCTCTTGGAGAAATGTGCATTACCAACAGTTACTAAACCTTCCTGGGGTTAATGGAAGCAAGCAGACCTAGGGATAAGGTGGGGATTAATCTCTTTTTTCTTTCCTTTACAACACTTCATTGTGCTTATCTTTGATGAAAACTGGGAGAAAAGCATCATTTAGGCAACTAAAGTGCTTAATCCCAACTTTAGTGGTGTAAGAGGTTCTACTGCCATCACTGGCATTGCCTGCATGGTAAAGCTTGTCAAATGTGTCAGCAAGGACTGATGATGAGTTGATAATAAAAACCTGTCTTTGAAATGTATGGAAAATCGTTTTGGATGATTAGAAAGTGGACAACAACAGCTTGCCTGGTACTGTGTTCCTTAAAGTAAATGCCAGCCTTAAAATTCCTTATTGAAACTTCCCAGCTCCTATCACTGTCCACCACAGCACAAGCTGCAGATTCAACAGAACACTCAGGAGAGTTGAATACCAAACAATAAAGCTGACAGAACATGAAGCAAATTGAAGCAGTAATAAAGCTTCTGGGATTTGCTGTAAATGGCACCAAGTTTGTAACAAACCTTATGAAAGTCTGCTTACATCAGATGTGTTGGGTACCCACTAACTGCACAAGATCCCTTTCAGACAGCTGTGTCAATTCCTGTCAGAATAACAGAACAATAAAGCAGCAGATTCTGCAAAATTGAAGATTATGAAATAAAATTTCAGCAGATTTGATCTGCTGAGTGTTGTGTTGTATATATTTTTAAGATTAAAAGCAGACTTTCTGATGAATCCTGACATGTTTATTTCTTTGTTCCCCAGCACAACTAAAATAACCAATAAACACAAAAAATTCTCCTGCAGAGATTGTGATATTATTTTTCTTCCAGGTTTTGGAAGTCTGGCTTTTTGATGTACAATTCATTACTTATTTTATGGGTGATAGTAAAAATAAGTAGCCAACTAACTAGATATGTGTCCCCTCACCCCAAATATCAACAGAGCTATAAGCACTGGTTTATTTGAAAAAAAAAAAAAAAAAAGTTTATGGCTTTTATAGAACACTTTTGGGCAAACTTTACAATGGTTGCTGAAAGGCTCCTGAAAAAATATTACTTTGCTAGAAAACTATTTTGGTCTTCCTACATTGCAATGACTGGTATTTCAGACGAATACTTATTTAGCTTTGTCAGCAGAACTTTTTGTCTAGAATAACATCATTCTAGGGAGTTCCAGATGTATTTATAAAATGACTATTCCCTTTGCCCACTCCAATGACTGCATTTATGTGATGACAACATGTGCAAGCTCTGAGGACAACAGATAATGCCACCTTTGCTGCAGTACTTCAAGAGCTCCTGCACTGCGTTTCTGGTGTGCTTCATAAGCTGCCCTCAGTAAAGTGGCAAAGACTAAAGGCAAGATGCCTACATTGGTATGGAGAGCAGAACAAGGAGATCCAAAATTATTTTATAATAATAAAGGGAGATAAGGGAGATGATGACACACAAAGAAGAGAGGAAAGAGTGGATGGTGTTGGCACACAAAGTATGCAGTGTGATGTGAAATAGAGAGACCTTGAAAACAGTGACAAGGCTGAACGGGCTTCACCCCATGAATATGCACACCAATAATGAAGTGCCTAGAGGAAATCAGTGTGGGGGAAACTCTCATACTTTTTCAGGGATGTGTCCACATCTGGGGGCCCCTCTGAAGGGTTTGTATAATAATTCACACAAGAAGGGCGATGGCTGATGCTATGGGAAAGCCAGCTTTGATTGTCTTTAAGGTTTATTACAGTCAAGAGAGGTTCCTAAGGTTTGGAAGTAAAAAACCATGCTACTCATATTTTGAAGAATAGCAAGAAGGAGGATCTGTAGAAATACTGAGCTGTCAACTTTATTTAGGTCTCTGGCAAGATGATGAAGCAAATCCTGCTAAAAAGCATTTCCAAATATATGAAGGGCAAGAGGGTGATTGGGAATATTAAACACAGTTTTAGAAAGGTAAAATCATGGTTGACCAGCCTGACAGATTTCTACAACAAATTGTGTCTTGGTGGGCAAGAGAGGGAGCAGTAGAAGTTGTTTACCTTGAATTCAGCAAGGCTTTTGACATGGCCACTCTTGCCTTCCTTAGATAATCTATGAAATCAGGACAAGATGGTGAGATGTTCAGAAGGTGGATGAAGAGCTGGGCACAAAGGGCTGTGATTAGGTGCACAAAGTCCATCTGGAGGTCAGCTGGACAGAGGTACCACAGGGATCTGCACCGGAGTCTGTGCTGTTTAAGTTATTTGTTATTAGTGTACCCTCACCAAGTCTGCCAAGGATATAACACCACAAGGAGTGGCTGAGGCACCAGTGTTGTGCTGCCTACAGGAGGAACGTGAATAGGCTGGAGAAATGGGCTGGCAGAAACCTCATGCAGCTCAGCACAGGCAGAGTGCAAAATCCTGCCCCTGGGGGGAATAATCCTGTGCACCAGTACAGTTAAAAAACAACTTTGCAGAAATAATGCTGGAAGTGCTGGTGGACAGCAGGTTGTGTGTAACTCAAAAGTGGGCCCTGGCAGCAATGAAGGCATTAGGGAGAACATTGCCAGTAAACCATGGAATCATGGAACGGTTTGTGATAGAAGGGACATTTAAAGGTCACCTACTCCAACCCACCTGGCACAGGCAGGAACTTCCTTCACTAAATGAAGTTGTTTAAAGTCCAGTCCAACCTGACCTGGAACATTTTCAGGAATAGGGTATTCACGGTATCTCTGGACAACCTGTTCCACTGCCTCATCATCCTCATCGTAAGAACTTCTGCCTAATATCTAATTTAAACAATCATCTTTCAGTTTAAAACTGCACTCAACCCCACTGTCTATGTCACAGATATCTGCATACTAAGCAGTTTTGTTCCTAATATGGACTCTGAACGGAAACAATTCTCTATCCATCTAAGAGTCCATCCATCAAATCCTCATCCCTCCACTTTAGTGGCAAGAATGTTGTGTGGCACCATTCTAAATTCCATCCAAGAGTCCAGGTGAAATCAGTACCTCATCTCTTGTCCATTCATGCAGTCACTCCATCGTGGGAAGTCATTAGACTGTCCAGGTACAAATTGCCCTTGGTGAAGGTCATGGGAGATGACATTGTCCCTCTGCTGTAGTGAAACAGACCTAGAGTGCCATGTACAGTGCTGGTGGCTGGACCAGACAATCTTTAAATGTCCCTTCCAACTTCAACTATTCTGAGAATTCTGGTTCTTTGGTAGGAATTGTCACTGTAAATCAGCTCCTATAATCATAATTTTGTGTGGGAAACTACCCAAAGGAGTCATGAAAACTGCAAAACTGTTAATTCCAACATAACAAGAACATGATGAAGAGACTGTTCATATGCTAGAATTCTTTTGCCGAAACTTTAATGATTAGGCAAAGACAATATTGCAGGAACTTCTGAGAAATGCAATTCAAGGAAATCTTGGAAACATCAGTAAGGCAAAAAGAAAAAATCACCAAGAAGAACCAAGAAGGCAAAGAAAATGGCATTGTATTTACCTTAGAAAAATGCAAGGTAATTAACTTAAAGAAAATAGTATTTGAGAAAAGAGAGAAAACATAATCAAATAATAATATTTAAAATCTGGAGTTGATGATGGATAAAAACCAAAAATAAACAAAATTAATGTGGGAAATCATGTTGTAACTAAAGAGCAAAGAATAATCTGTTTTTCTCCTGCCTACTCTGAGACCTTGTATCACAAAAAGAAAGATGCCTGGTGAGATAACATCTGGTATGTTCAAAGATACACAGATTTTAAGGTCATTTTTATCGTTTAGTCTGATCTCACACAGCAAGAAACTTTCAAGTTCTGACATCCAGTGTCTTGTGGTTCAGGTTTCTTCTTGAAAACTTCTTGGAAGTTCAAATTTCAATATTGTCCTGAACTTGTTGGGACATGAGAAAATACCACCAGTTAGAAGACTGAGCTCATGTTGTGATTTTGATCTTAGGAGCTGGAAAGAAATGGAGACAAAAAGATGTGTTTCTGAAAAGAAGCAGAGGGGGAAAGAAAGACAGGGTCCAGACATAAGAAGGTGAAGGTCCTGATTGGAGAAAATGTCTTGGAAGTGGGAAGAAGTCTGGGAGATGGTGAGATGCATGGAGGTGAGAGTCTCTGAGGACACTGAGGAAACTCAGGCAGTAGCATCTGTGGCAACACACCTGTGGTCCAAGCACATCTTGGACCAACATGCCCTTCTCCTTGAGCTTGATGGACCTGCAGTGACCTCCCTGAAAGGGAAAGAGTTAAGGTCTGGTGAGCAGAGAGCCACAGGGAGAGGGAATGAGCTGGAAAATCAGGTAGAGAAAAACTCTTACCTCCTTTCTTCTTAAATAAACCCAAAGATCCAGATGCATCATAGATTGTCATTTACTCTTTCTTACCCATGACATAATGCAGACAGAGAGAAGAAGAAACTGGGCCCTCATGTGTGCTGGGGAGCTTGCAGGACAGATAAACCAAAATGTAATGAACCAATGTTCAAAGCAAAAAAATCTGAGAGTCTCTTTCATTTAGTTTAACATGTGCAAAACACATTCCATGTTTCAAATTATTATTATTATTATTGTTATCATTATCATTACCACCATCATCATCATACAATGATAAATGAACAAGTCAAACATTTTAAGGAAATTTTCTGAATTGTATTACACACAGCCTCTTTGACTTTCAGGAAAACCAAAACCAACCAAACCAAAAAATAAACCAAAACTCACTAACTTTGTATAAAGTGTATTTTCCCTTGAATTACATCAGTTACCAATGGAATCCCAAACCATGCCTGAAGTCATTGCTTTAAACCAAAACTGTAAGAAATATGATCTTACCAATAAAATGTAAAACCTCTGTAAGATCAATAAGTAAAGATGAAGATGCAGAGACTCCAGGTATCAACCAGGACCATTGACCTTGACCCCAGAGTACAAAAATAATAGATATTTTGTGTTACAGAAATAAGAATACATCATCAAATGCATAGAAAGACATCTAACCTTCTTCAAAAGAATATAGAGTTCAAATATTGATAAATACTTTAAAGTTTTTACCCTGTGATCACATATATTGCAAAATACACTGTTTTACCTCACATATTATAATACTGAACTCTTGGTGTTTATATTTGCATGCCTTAAATCCATGAAGTGTTCCAATTACAATCCCCCAAATGTTGTGGGTTTGTCCTCTGTTTGTAGATGCAGACCTGGAAAGAAAAATTAATTACCTGTACTAGGATACATTTTCATCATTTTTAGACAGTGCAGATACCTACATTTGAGTTAATTGTCTGGATTCCAGAGAAAAACTCCAGAAACTATAATCTTGCAGCTAATTTTATTTGTGCTAGAGGTCTTCTTTAGTAATGAATCACAAACTATTTATTTATAGACATTAAAATAAAAGAAAACCAGAAAAAGCATGTTTATATGAAATATTTCCCTTGGGAATAAATCCACATTAGGTTTATATTGCAGTGGGATCAGATTCATAAGGAAATGATACAATATGGATCATTTTGGTGCAGAGCACAAAGAGTGACTTCAGCGTGCACCGGGGGCTCACAGAGCTCCAATTAACTGAGGACAACCTGGAGGTAAAACCCTGTATCAATGTACATGACTGTGTAATGCACATCAGTCATCAGTGCACTCAAACCTCTCCTGGCACCAGTCCTGCTGACCTCTCTGTCCTTATTTCTGAACTGTTACAGTGCTTGATTACTCTAATTGCTTGGAAACTCTACATTATAATTTCTGGGGTTATTTTTTTCAACTCAGGGATGCACAAACCTAAACTGGTCTCGCTGTTCGCTGAATCCTGTTACAGATTTTTCTCTGTGCTTGCCTCATTAACAATACAGTGCCAAAACCAATTTCTTTAATAAGCTAAATAGACTGAGCTCCTAAAGTTTTTCAACATAAAATATGATCCGTAGAGTGTTTTTGCTGCCCTCCTGCCATATTCCTTCTTTCATGAGTATTTTTCTGCTTCATTTAAAAGTCTGGACCACAGAACTGTTGGGGATCTTGACAGATCTTGTACAGAGACAAGGCAATTTCTTTATTTTTGTTTGACAGTCCTGCTTTTTATACTTCTGAAGACAATATTAGTCCTTTCTGTTACAGTGCTTCACTGCCAGCATGTTGAGATGATATTCTCTTGTTGAACAAAAGGGGTTTTTTTTATGACTTACCACTTTCCACTCTAAGGTCCCTTATCAAGTAAATTCAGCATGAATTTCCTACTCTTGCACATGTTATTGAGCAGCTGATCACTGGGAAACAATTGTAAGATACTTTACAATACCCTGTTGAAGAAGCATGTCTCTATTATTTTTCCCACCCTTTTTTCATACCTTCAAGATTTACCTGTAAATATATGATATAATTATCAAAAACTTTATTATAAGCATTATAAATTGGTCAGGTAATAGGTGGCTTCCCTTTAACAGCTGCTGAAAGTGACATTAATCCATTTGATGTTTTATTTGTTCCATGGAAAGTAAAATATTGTGTAGTACATTCTCAAATGCCCTGCAGAAATTCCAGTGTGCTACATCAATATGTTTATCTTGATCAGATGGATGAATTATAGTAGCACAGAATAGGAAGGGGCATTCCATGTCATTGAATTACAGTTTTGTTATGTGACAAACAATGATGTTATGTAATACTTTCTATAGACTGCTTTATAAACAAAGAAGGATATTTGTCTGACTACTACAATTAGCCTGGTGTATCAAAACCTCATTACTGTTAAGATTTAAAAGTTTCTTCTAAATTCTAGCTTAATTAATTACACTCATGCTTCCTTGTCACACAATTGCCCTTTTCCTAAAAGAGTTCTTCTGTCATCCTGATATTTGGCCCCAGATATTATTTCTAAACAGAATACTCCATTTTTTTCCCCTCTCCCTCTCTCTCTTTTTTTTTTTTTTTTTTTTTTTCCCCCAGGTAAATGAAACCCAATTGTTTTACTCCTGGGATAGTAAAAATGACTCATTGTTCTTGGATTTCCATAGAAATTATTTTCAACTGTTATACTATGATGACAAAAATGGCATGTTTATTTGATGAGCTGCGTGGATAGATATTAATCATGGGGTTTGATGTTTTGTGTATTGAATAACTATTTTATCATTACAGTTCTCTCTGGGACTGAAATCAAGCAAAGCACTCTTCAACTTTTGCAAAATTTGTCTGTCCTGCTTAAAGGTACAAATGAGGCTGGTGGTCTTTTCACTCAAGAAGTTTCACATCTCCAGTTTATTTATTTATTTACTTATCTATTTGTTTGATAATTTTTCTTGTTCAGGAGGCTTCTCAAAATAGATCTTATAAGAAAGAAATTTCTATCAATAAAGATCTTGCATTTCAACAAATGCTACTTTTACCACCTTTATTCGCAATGCTATGTTTTCTATTTTATTCACAGCATGACAAAAAGCAAAATATATATTGAATATTTTCCTTGCTGTGCATCCTTACCTCTTACATTTCCATTCAAATGTAGCAGGGGATGCACACGTTACTTAGGAGCTCACCTCAATTGCAATATACCTATTTACTGGGCCATGACCCATGATTTTTACTGGGCCATTTAAACTTCAGTGGTTGCTTTGCTTTCTTTATCAGCTGCCTGCATTGAATATTCTATTTGAATCCATTATATTGCAGTGGTTTTTTTTCCATATCATATTGCATATTAAATTAGAATAGTCATTTTCACCTCCTCTTTTAATCAAGATTTTTTCATGTGTAATGAAAGATTCTCTGTGTTTCTGAAATCATGGCTTCTTATGCATCCAATAAAATGTCCTTGGAGTATTCATAATGACCATTAACACTTCTTTCTTTAAATTTATCACTTCATATAAAACATCATTAAGAACTGGGATTAAATTTATTCCTTATTATAAAACATCATTAGTGTTAGGGTGTTAATATAATCTCTTTAATTCAGAGAAAGATTTCAACAGTGCCTGTTGCAAGTGATTACAATTGATGAGAAAATTCTAAGAGTCCTGGAAGCTTAGCGATTTCCATAAATCCAGGTGATTTTTGTGGATCTGGACACATTCTTTTTCCTCACCAATGTAGCTGTAGCTGCTAAAGTGACTAATCCCACTAGTCCCCAGCAACTGGAGCCTGTGTAGTTCCTCCTGTTATTTCAGACTCAGCTCTTTAATTTGCCAGTGTTCCCAGTGCTTGTCGTTGCTCCTTACAAGCAGTCTCACAGATCTGTTGCTAAGTCCTGTAACTATTTACTTTAAACCTGCTGCTTTGTGGAATGTGCAATTTAATCTGTGTTGTAAAACTGCCTGTGACAAGATCCCCTTTTTCGAAAAGGGCCCTAGAAGGACTTTCTAATGGTAAGGCAGGATGCCACTGAGAATGCAATAAGTGCACAATCAGACAAGTCTAGGAGATTGTCAACAAAGTGAGAGGGAACAGAAAGGAAACAGCCTTTTCTGCAGGAGCAGTCAGGTTGGTACTTCTGAGGAAAAAAACCATGGGGTGCTAAAACATTTCTCTGCGATTCAAAAATATAAACTGACTGTACATAATGATGGCCAGAAGGTATATTATTTCCTTACCAAGGTGTTAGAAGAAAAAGCTTTTCTTGTTAACTGAAAATGTTTAACAAAATGAATGGTAAAAAATATTTTCCTCCTCTTTAGTGATAAGATTGTATAGTACCACTAGTGTTGCCAGGGACCTCTGGAGGTCAATTGATCCAACCTCCCTGCTCAAGCAGGAACACCGACAGGGAGTTGCTCAGGACTGTGTCCAGACAACTTTTTAGCATTTCCAAGGATGGAGATGCCGCAATCTTCCTGGACAATCTGTGCCAGTGGCAATCACACTCACAGGAAAGAAGTGCAGCCCTGTGTTCAGACGGAACCTCCTGTGTTCGTGCCCATTGCCTCTGGTCCTGTAACCACAAAGAGCCTGGCTCTGTCCTTTTTGCACTCTCCCTTCAGGTATTTACACACATGAATAAGATTCCCCTGATCCTTTTCTTCTCCAGGCTGAACAACCCCACCTCCCTCAGTTTTTCCTCACAGGCGAGATCTCCTGTCCATTCATCCTTTTTGCACATCCATTGGATTCCCTCCCTTATGTCCATGTCTCTGTTGAACTACAGAGTACACAAGTGGACTCACTTCTCCTGATGGGTTTTACACCTTGACTTGCAAACAATGCTCTTCCTGATGCAGCGCAGGACACTGCTGGACACGTTGCTGGATCATTTCCTGTCCAACAGGACTTCAGAACGTTTTTGGCAAAGCTGCTTTCCAGCTGCTCAGCTCTCAGTAGGTATTGCTGCAGGAGGTTATTCCCCCTGCTGTGGCTTGACCCTGGCCAAATGCCAGGCACCTAAAACATCTGCTCTCTCCACTCTCCCCTGCCACAGCTGCACAGAGGGGAGGGAAAAAAAAAAGCTAAGACACACACACAGGGCTCATGAGTTAAGCAACTGCAGGAAAATGCACTAAGAAAGGGAAAAAGTGCTTAAAATTTAAAGTTGCGAAGTGATTTATTGCTAGCCTAACCCTAAACAGAGTCAGAGGAGGCAAATAACAAGTAAAAAATTAAACTCTTATGACACCGTTTCTCCTCTCTCTCTGTTCGTCCCACCAACAGCAAGGTGGGGGGGAGGGTATAGGGTTTTTCTTTTCGTCAGCCCATCACTGAAATTTCTTCCACTGCTCAGGGAGAGGAGTCCTCTATGTTGCTATTGGGACCCTCCCAAGGGAGACAGTCCTCTCTGAACTTCTTTGGCGTGGGTCCAATCTCACAAGTAGCTGTCCGCCTGAATCTTCTGTGACATGAGTCCTGTCCACAGGGTGCAGACCTCCGAGCAGAGGCCAGGCTGTTCCATTTCGGGAGCAAGGCCTTTCTTTCCACTGGGACTCCCACTGGATCACAACCTCCTCCAGGCATCACCTGCTCCGGCATGGGCACCTCCCCACAGGCTGTGGGGGGTTTTCTGCACCCCCTGTGGACCCCATGGGCTGCAGGGTGACCTCCTGCTCCCTCATGGTCTTCACCACAGCCGGCAGAGGATTCTTGGCTCCAGCTCCTGGAGCACCTCCTCCCCAACCTTCTTCACTGACCTTGGTGCCTCCATGTTGTTTTCCCTCTCATATTCTCACCTCCTCCTCCTTCTCTGTCTAAATAGAAGTGTGTGCTCACATTGCTTTGATTTCTTCTTAAATATGCTTTCACAGAGGAGTAACTAACATCTCTAATTTGCCCAGGCTTGGCCAGCAGCATGTCCATCATCTTCAGAGTCATCAGAGATTAGCTCTGCTGGACAGGGTGAAAGCTTTCAGAACATTCACACAGAACACACAGGAGCAATCTTCGTGCCCCCCTCCACCCACTAGTAAAAACTGGGCTAAGCAAAACCAGCAGACCCCCCAGGAACAGGACTTTGATTTTATTTTATTGAACTTTAAGGCGTTCCTGTCAGCCCGGTGTTCCTGTCAGCCCAGTGCTCCATCTTGTAGGTGTACCTCCAAATGGCAGCACAATGTATGAATGTGGGAATTAATTGGTCTGGATCAGGAGGGGAGGAATTTCAGTCCATAGCCTTTAACACCCTGTTATTCCCATACATTTTTCACATCTGGTGGTTTCCTTTACCCAGTGATTTCATATTCAGACACGAAAATTAAAATGTTCTCATAAAAGGCTTCTCTTTCACAAGCTCTGTTTTCTGATATTTAACAGCTCATTTTATACCTTCCAGACATTCTGCATTCTTTTCTTTTCAGGTAATGAGTACATCCATACTTGCTGCCTAGGTACAGAATGAAAGACATCTGTGATCTGAGTTGCAGCAAGCCAAAAAAGGCAAAGAATACACATCACTGCTGCAGTCTGTAGAGAAATTTCTAGATTCAAGGTCATAAGTCAAGAAAAGCATTAACTCCTCAAAGGGGCACTGAGGCACTGTGGGGAGAGCTTGAAGGAATATCATCATAATTCCTCCATCTGGCGACAAACACTCTGTCATTTGCTGTCCTAATAAGGAACATGGTGATTAAATATGGCTAAGCACTCCGTCTAGTTGTGATTTTTTTAATTAAAAGAAAAGCAAATTGTTTTGATTTTTAATCATAGGGAAAAGATGTATTGTAAACCCTTGTGCACAAACAGAATCCAATTCAAATTCTGACTAAGCCTCTGAAACAGAGAACAAAACCCAGCATGGCCTTGTTTAGGCTTTTGTTCAAAAATACAGAAACACCTGTAATCAACTGCATTTGCTAATGGATGGTGTTTTATGTAGCAATGCTTTGGACTTATTTCTGCTGCTTTTGAAAGTACCCGTACCCTTGAATGGATAGTCCTTTATATTTGGTACAGGCTGTAAAGTACGGACCTGACTGAGCAGGATCCTGGGGAGGAGGAAAAGCGTTAGATGTTGAGGAGGGTCTTGCTAGTCTGCATATTTGCAAAATTTCCCTTTCACTGCAACAATTAACCGTTTATTTCTTATTTTTCTTATCTTCTATTCTGATACAGACCATTTTCAGAGAGAAGGATACTGCGCTAGAATGGACTTTTGGGGTGAACCCCACATTCTTCTTTACGGAAAGGTTTTGAAGCAAAAGCAGTTACAGCAATTCTGAAAGTCAGGCAGTCATGCACATAACTGAAGAGCAGTATTTGTTGACAGCTATGTCAGAGCATCATGCCTGATGAAAATGGCCTGGTTTGCTGCCAAAACCCATTAAAACCACAGAACATCCTCTGTTGATTCCAACCAAATACTTTATTTAAGTAAAATTGCATCCTCCGAAACATAATCTCTCTTTGTTACCTTACGTAATACTTGGTTATTAACCAAGCCACAAGAAAACAACTGATTTCAGCTCCAGCAATTCCTTTTGCCCCTGTGATTTTATGCCAAACCTACCACAGGTGAGCAGCACTGAGAAGTTCTTACAATTTCAGAAACGTCTGATGGCTTACATGAAATAAGATTGCTGATCAGCTCCACAATCATGTTTCATTTATAGTAATGATTTTTGTTCCAAGCATAAAGTCTGAGCATGGTGTAGGTAGGATGCTATCTTCCCTTATGTATACCAGAATCTCTCACCATACTGTCATGGAAACATATAAGAAAATGCTCTGTGCCTAATTTGAGACAGAGCTAAAGAAATACTATATTATTTAATTAAACAGCAAACTTAATATGGAGAGAGAGCGAGACAAGAAGAGAGAAGATTGTCAATACAAAAATATGTCCTGTTATCCTGTGGCAGTACTCTGAGATGTTTTTCACATTGGTTCCTGTACCCAGTTAATCCTGTTAACTGTAAATGATGAGTCAAGTTGACAGCTTGGTCCCTATTTATGCTTGTATTTTCTTTATGCTCAAAGTTTAAATAAATGTAATTTGATGGGGATGAATAAACCCTTCAGGCTTTTTACTGAAACAGCCAAGAAGAGACTATTTTAAATGGAAATACAAGAATGCAAACCAGAATTTCCTGAGAACAAAATAGCAGAGCAATTCTAAAATCCTGTGTACACTGCTTGTGAAGTAAAGAGTGAAAATGGAAAAGAACCTTAATAGTGAATGAATTTACTGTCTAATAACATCAGCTTGGTTAGTGTCATAAACTATGTGAGCAGAAAAACAGCTTATATATATTGAAACCTATGTCTTTATTAAGGTATGATGTTTGTTAGAGAAGATGAGGCAACAATGGAAAATATCCTTAACAGACAGCCTTAACATGAGATATCAGTGAATTTACCTTCCACTACTGCAAGATCTGAACAGCTCTGTTCATTAGTGAAATATGTCTTAACTCATCAGTTTATGGGCAGATAAAATACTAATGAAAGCTCTCCTCCTCTCCTCTCCCCTCCCCTACTCTCCTTTTTTAATGATTCTGTGATGCTGCTGAGAGGGTGGTGGGGCCCTGGCACAGGTCGCCAAGACAAGGTGTGGATGCCTCATCCCTGGAAGTTCAAGGCCAGGCTGAATGAGACTCTGAGCAACCTGGGATAGTGGAAGATGTCCCTGACCATGGCAGAAAGTTCAGAGTGAGATGATCTTTATGTTCCTTCCAACCCAAACCACTCTGTGATTCTCTGATTTGATTTATTCTCAGGACTGTAGAGACATCTGTGCAGACCACAGAGGTTTCTGTTAGCACACAGTGATGTAATTCTTGTCAGGCTGACATTCATTCTCACTTGCTTCCCCCTTTCTCTCAGCTGAAAACCAGACTTCAGCAGCAAGCCAAAAACTAAGAGGAAAAAAAATAAAGAAAGAAATATAAAGCTTTCACAGAACCATTTTGTGCAGATGTTAGCATCTTAGGGGTATCCATAGAGGTTTGCACACTCACAAAACTTCTAGCTGAAAGATAGATGACACCTAGTCTAATAAACACTGGTCTCTGAACAGGCATTCATTGATTTTAATCTTGTTAAATCATGTTCTAGTTTCTCAGAGACATAAAGAAGGAAAGAAATACAAAACACAACTCAGTAATAACCAAATTACCCAGGAGATGAAATCAACAATTTTACTGACTTCTCAGGCTAGGGAACAGGAGTTTAAAAGAATTTAAAGGATAAGTAATGAAAGCTGGTGTGTTTTACAACATGGCAACAAAACAGAAATAAGTAGCTGCAGAGAAAGCAGGTTTTAACAGGCAAAATGTGAAGAGCACCCTGAAACAAGAGTAAGAAAAGATATTCCACTGAGATCCAAACTCTCATGATATTCACCTGTTCATACAAAGAATAATGCTGAATTTATTTTTGAAACATGCTTATGAGCTTCTTTACAAGGCTGATTCATAGAATCATGGAATTGTTTGGGTTTCAGGGACTTTTAAATGTCCCCTATCCCAGCTTTCCTGCAATGAGCAGGGATATCTTCAACTTAATCAGGTTGCTCAGAGCCTGCAACTTGAATATTTCCAGGGATGGGGCATCTACCACCTCTCTGGGTGACCTGTTCCAGTGTTTTGCTATCCTTATCGTAAAAATATTTTTCTTTATGTCTAATATAAATTGAGCTTCTCTCAGATTAAAACCATTGCCTATTGCAATAAACCCTGCTTAAAAAAAAAACTGTCCCCATCTTTCCTCTAAGCCCCCGTTAAGTACTGAAAGGCCACAATGAGGTCTACCTTTGCTAAGCCTCCAGTCAAAAAGTGGGCTTGACACTTTTCAGAGAGGATACTGTGGACCAGGAACACTATGCAATCCAAAAGCAGAAATCAGTCTTAGGTCTGAGTGTCAGCTCTTGAGACATAACAAACAGTAAATCTTAATCAGGTGCCCAAATATTCATGGATTGGGTTGTTTTCCTTTTTCTCCTTTCTTTAACTAAATCTTTAAAATGTTCTCAGACTGCACAGAAAGCGTATTTTCTCTGTGACAAACACTCACAGAATGAGGGAAATCCTGAACTAGAGTTCAGAGCTTGGCATTGTGGGCTAGGTTACGCATGTTCCGTGTCTCACCAGTGGCTTGAGAAGTAGTTCAGGGAAAACATCTCTTTCTGTTTTCCCCATCTGTAGAATCACAGCATCATAAACGCGCTCAGGGCTTTAAGCCATCTAAAGTGACACCATTCTTATAATGGAGAGATAGCAACCAAATATCACTGCAATAATTACCACTTACCAGCCTCTCCTCAGATGGAGGGAAACTTAATCCACTAATGCTTGTAAAATGCTTCAAGACTGCACAGTGAAAGGCAGCATGAGAATGCAGAGCATGAGCCTTTTAAGTGACAGCAGAGTGCACTCTGGAAGGAAGAACAATAAGATCATTGGGTTAAATTCTCCAAACTCAGAGGAATTTTCCCAAGAGGATGTCTCAGTAGCAGCTCCTGATGTTAAGAAGAACTGACTTTAGATAAACACCAGTGCTTCATAAGGTCTGCTCCTTTTGCCCCAGAGCTGGAGGGATGGTATTGCACTGAATTTACTTGCTAGGAAATTACCTTGGTGTCTCTCCATTTCTGTGACAGTGACCACTGAGATTTCAGAGTAGGTGGTGGTTAATGATGCTCTCTCCTCCTGGAGTTGCTTATCCAGCTCTTGGATATGGCAAAGGGAATGTCTGCTGCTGCACATGACTTTGGCCTTAACAGTACCAGGGAACTCACTGAGGTTTCATCAATGTCTCTGTGAATAGTTCATCTGCCAATATTTTTATGACAGTCCTGCTGACCCTTTACTGTTTTTAACTATTTAACACATGCCAAGTTGGAAATACTCATCTGGAAAAATTGCCTCCAGTCAAGGAGCCAAGGCTTTGATCCTTATGTCCCAGTCCTTCCTAGTATGGCTGTGTCAGGTGCATACAATGTTGGATTAAATGCTGTGCGATTTAACCCTGGGGTCTGGCCCAAAGAGCACACCTTACAGCGTGAGGCTTGGAGCCTTGATTTGGTCGAGACAAAGAGAAAACCCAGTGCAGAAAAAACTCATTCTTTGTGCTGACAGTGAATCACTGTGGAATGCAAATGTGCCTTTAAAAACATGCCCTGTGTGGCTGCAAGTTTATAAAATACAAAGTTCTGGCATTTCTCTCTTCTGCTGGCTGATGCGTGGTGGTTTCCTCCACAGCCCACCAAATCACCACGTGCTAGTGGCACACAAGCATGGCATTCCTACAGCGTCCTTTTGGAGTACTTAAACTAGCAAACCCAGAAGTAAAAAGCTACAGTACTCACCTGTGAAGTAAAAATTTGAATGTTCTAGGTGAGTGTCACTCCAGTGAGTCCTATGTGTAAAATATAAGACCTTTTCTTATCAAGAAAAGCCGAGACACTTCCATTTGGTCCTCTCATGGGAGAGTCAATTGCTCGTGTACCTTCAGAGATCTTCTGTGTCTTGCCCGAGTAGGGCA
The DNA here is from genome assembly GCA_036630365.1 of Acanthiza pusilla. Taxonomy (NCBI): domain Eukaryota; kingdom Metazoa; phylum Chordata; class Aves; order Passeriformes; family Acanthizidae; genus Acanthiza; species Acanthiza pusilla. The sequence continues at coordinate 92,214,768 of JAXCHO010000034.1, forward strand.
ATAAACTGGTTTGATAGTTTGCAGCTCCCATATTACTCTTAGATTCTTGTCACCTGCACTTCTTTTTGTCTGTGCTTGTCCAGAAAATAGGGATTATCGGAGAGTATAAATCTCAGTGACCTAATAGAAATCATCTGTCAGAGAAGGATGATAATCATCCACAAAAAATACACATCAAATCCACTCCTTCCTCCCTCCTTCCTTATATTTTTCCACTCGAGCAACTCAGTCACTCCTGGAGCACAGTAACAGAGAAAACAAAAGACACAGGAATGACATCTGCATTTGCAGGGGGCAGATTTTCACCTGGCTAAGATGCAACATGAGAACCTACAACTTGTGTAATGCCATTCAATTTGATTTTTAAATGTACAAATAGCTGCCATTTTACTGCAGTAAAGTTCTGTCCCAAACCGTTCTGTTTCTCTTTTCATTGTCAAAAGTGAAATTACTCCTTTCCTTTGCCTCAGGAATTGTTAGGAGGCAGACAGAATTGTCTAACATCTTCAGACAGGAAAAATAATGCTACCTCTTGCCCACATCCCACTGCTGTTATATATGTAAAATATATGTTAAAATTGCTCTGTCAAACGTCATTTGGCCCAATGGTCATCACTGTAATGCAAAATTTTATTTAAAAAGCTCATTATAGTAGATTTGAACAGAATAGAATAGAATTAGACTAAAGTAGTTCTGTTGAAAGGATTTTACATTTTCAGCGGCCAAGGTCTGACAATCTCCTTTCTAAGCTCCCATCTCCTGTCATGGCCAATGTCAGGTGATAGCAGTGGCCCACCTCTTTCTCCAGGATTAGGTTTTGACTTTGTGATATTCCCTTCCTCTCCTCTGAGTTTGTGCGAAGGAAAGGCAAAGCACAATATGTCACCACAAGTCACAAGTTTGGTTTCAGAAAAACTATCACATGATCACTGCTTGATATTTTAGCACTGTTTAATCTATATCCTGCTACATGTTCGTTCTTGCCACATAGCAACAGGGAAATGAGGAATAGTGCACAGACGTGGCAGGATCCTAAATAATTTTATTTTCTAGATATAAGCACTTTCATGAGTCTGTTCTGCAAATACCTTGCTCTAATCTGCAGTATGAGCTGGTGTCACACATCAGATGTTTTCCAGAGCCTTAAATGGACAGGTCCTTTACACTTTGTGTCAGAGAGCAGTGAAAATGGGCTGCTCAGGAAGGGAAGGGGAGTCATGAGGTGGAGGGGACAGCCAGGCAAGCAGGGCAGTGCTCTGGAGCACAAGGGGAACAGTCCCACAGTACCCAAACGAGGGGAGCAGAGCAGCTCTGGTGACAGCAGCCAGGGACAGCTCAAAGCAGCAGTCAGTACATTAGACCCAATAATGAGCCAGATCTGAGCTCGACAGCAAATCAGATCTGCAAGATGCAAGGCCAGGCATGTCCTACAGACAAAGGCCAAGGGCAAGGGCTGGTCTAAAATGCACCTCCCAGTCAGGGCAAAGGGGGCAGAATGGGTCAATACCCTGGATAAGGTTTTCCACAGGGCTTTCTCACAGCTCAGTTTTTTCCACCTGAACTTTCTTTAGTGTTGTGCAGCTGCATCATATTCAGGCTGACTCTGAACATAAGCAGTTAAACACCCAGGCTGGAAAGGAGGAGGGAGTTTGCAGAGGAAGATCACAGATGTTTTCAGGCTGGCCAGAACAACGAGAGTCTCCCTGTTCACTCAGGTCTCCGGCACTCTGTGTTCCACCTCTGACCTCTGAAAATCAGCATTAACACCAACTTCAATTTATTAGACTGTGAATCTTCCCAACATCATTAAAAAACCATCTATAAGGTAGCATTAAGCTCTAGCTTAACACAGCCATCAAGGTTTGAGACAGCTGATCCACTGAATACCTGAGACACCTGCAGGAACTGGCAGATGTGACAGAGGGCTTGCAGGAAACCTGCAGCAGGAGGCCAAGCATGGTGCAATAAGACATTTAAAATGATGCTGGAGATCTAAGTTTGGCAGTTGAATGAAACAGTTCCCAGGATCATCAGGACTCTGTTACCTTTGTTTAATTAGATGATAACTTTTGCTGTGGATTGGCAGGCACAAGGCTCCCTGTGAAGTGGAAAGGCACATCTTTGGGAAATGTGCTGTGTTAAGCAAGCTGTTAGTGATAATTGTAGATGGTAATGCCTCTGACACTTATATGACCCATTAGCTTGTCTGGCAGAATAAAAGCCTGATGTCAAATTGTGCATGTGCTATTAAGAAAGCATTTTTTCCATGCCCACCTGGCCTCAATGCCCCATAGTGAAAGGGAGTCATATAGTGAATGCTATGCTACCGCTGGGGATGTATGCAGGGGTTGTGAGTTTTGAGATAAAGAACAGTCTGTGTATCAGTGGTGTTTTTCCCCTTAATTATCATTACAGCCCTGCTGATTTTGATACCTAGACCCCAGTGATAAAACCTACTACCTTTGTTGATAACTGAGACTGGCAGGTGATCAGAAGAAACAAATAGTAATGAGGAGCTATAAGGAAATTCATCTGGCTGAGCATGAAACTAGTTTCCAGTGAATGCTAAAATGATGAATGTGTAGCTGTTTATTTGAAGGAGAGTCTGAGATGCCAATTTGCAGAGGTAAAAAACGTATCCTATTCGTCATCACTGGAACAGATCTCGATCAAATCACTCTGTAAACATTCTCCTGCATCTTCTTTTTTTCCTGCACATATTTATACATGAGCAATGAGCAAGGAAATCTGAACATTTCCATGGAGGAAATTTAAAACTGTTCCCATGTCCTTTAACTTGCACATTAGTGTTTGGCAGGTGTATGTCTCATTAAGCCTCTTTGAAACCAACCTCAGTGCATCAGGGAACAGCTCTTCCTCCTCATTATATACTTATAGTTGTAGTCAATGCCTCTTCTGGTAGGGATTTATGTGTTTGTCACATGTTGTAAACACTGATGTAAATACTGTTTTGCTTAGACTTGAACCACTGTACAAACTGAAATTAAAGTGATATTTGAATCAATAAAAGAAAACATATTTAATCTTGGTGGACCAGCCTGTGTATCTGGCTATAGGGATAAGAAAAAGAAATTTTAATATGCTTAAAATTTGTAAAATTTAAAAATGAGTTGCTTCTTCATCCCTGTCCTGTCCTGTCCTTGGTTTCGCTATCACACATGCATTTAGTATCACAATCCATAAAACAAGACGGATTTTTAGGGAAATGACAGCACATAAAATGGACAAAAGCTGAATTGGTATCTCAGAAATCAAAATGTTTTAAAATGGCAGAATTCGGGAGAGCTTAAATATGTCAAACAAATAATATGAGATAGAAGAAATTCTACACAACCATCAACTATCCTCTGACATTTGCTAATGCTGGAGGTTGTCAAGTCCAATATTTTATATAGATTTATATATTTTTTTAAATGGCATATATTGTTTTGAAACTGAAGATGTAGTTAGGAGATAATTTGTTTCAGCAGCTCAAATCACTTCTGTTTACCTCTCCCCTCTCCATGTGATCTATTTTCTGGCATCTCGGTCTCCCTTCAGTACGCACATGGGGATATGTACATCCTGGTGCAGGAAGTGTGAACCTACTTGGAAGATCCATTCAAATTAAAAATCAACTTATTTGTCTACAAAGTTATTTGGCTTGAAATGTTTTATATCCTAATCACCATGTAGATCAGCGTAAAGAAGGGAGAGAGAAAAATGAGTGTTAAAGAGTAGATTAATGATTTTGCATCATGATTGCCAAAAATAATCCTTCTTGAATGACTCCTTAATAGAAAAGTAGTTAGAAATGTCACTCCAGTTGCTTAAATTATTCTTCATTTATTTAGGGACACTGGCTTTTATACAGATGACATTGGTTGTAAGTTCACTGAATCTCTCTTTTTCTCTGGAGTTAATGAAGACAGAAAGAAATAAAATATCTGCTTCAATGTTTTTAATCACAAGAAGGCTGGCTAGTAAGACACTATTTAAATACCTATGATCTCATGTTCTCTGATCAGGCAGTGGAGGTGGTTTAAGAAGTTTCCACCTCTTAGATGCTTTTTTTGCCTTCCTGCTATGCATTGGTACAGGAGTAGCAAAGCTGGGACATTATGACATGGACTCACACTTTAGCTACTTCATTTCTTGAATTCTAAGTATCCCGACCGTCTCTGAAAAACTGGTTACTAAATTCCAACCCTTCATTTGAAGTCCTAAGCACTAAGCACTGTGAAGCACTAAGTCCTGCTTCACAGCTGGAGAAAAAAGAAATACTGTTTATCTATTGGACAAGCAAAGCTTTAAAATTATTTAATGCTATGTAATGTTTTCTCTGGCTAACTTTGAAGTAGCTCTTGTTCAAAAAAGTCACTCTGCCTCCCTCCCTCCTTCTTACATGAAAATTCCTGCAGTGTTATGTTCTCTTGAAACAGAAAAAGCTACACATCTGGGAGAGAACACCACCTCTGGTCCCTGCTCTCTTGGAGGTGTATTTGCTGTTTATTAGACCAGGAGAAGACGACACAAAAGACACTGTCTCACAAATTATCTGGTTGGGACAGAGAGAGACAGAGAGGAATACAGGAGGCAAGGAAGTGTCCCTTGAACAAACTCGCAGAGGAAGCCCAAGCACCTTCAGCCTCATCACCAAAAACACGATCCAGTGATGCTTCTCACTGCCTGCAGCCCTCAAGTCTGTCACCTTTTCCGCATTAAGGTGAGGACAACAATGGGATAATGCAGCTGCCAGCTCCAGGATAGAAATTGCTGAGAAGGGGTCTGACTGCTGCTTTTTCAGCTCGTCTAGATTTCTTAATCCTCTCTGGCATTCTCGCTCACCAGAGATGCGATGGTGGCCAGAAGGATATAATTCTTGATGATTTTCTCTGAATAACCTTTCCACAGGTCAGCCCTAGCAGAGATAAGAGTGTCTCTCCTGAGAGAGACAACCGCTGATATATTTGGATACTTAACAAACGTGCTGTCTGAAGCACCTGTCACTGATAGCAGCTGAACAACAGTGGTGTAGAGCTGCTCAAATTATCTCAGGTTCAGAATGATTTTTCAGTGCTATCCACTTTGCTGCTATTCTCTCAAGAGGCTTTTCAAATGTCATATCACCCCTGCTCTTTATCACAATAGTCTTTACGTTAAAATGAGCTATAAAAATCAGCAAGCTCTACTGGGGAATGCAGGCTGTGCATATTTCACAGCAGGACAGTGCAGAATATTTTCAAGGGAGGAAAAAAAAGAAAAAGCTTTACATCTTTGCTGACTCTGAATGAAGACAATCTGTGTTATAAAATTCTGCTTTCACTGCTTACTTGTACAGGGGTTTGCATTATGTCAGACTTTTCAGATTGACTAGATCAGAGCATCCTAATGAACTAAGTATGAAGGCTAGATGGAATAAAGAAATAAAAATCACAGAAGATAGGGCCTGAATAACCTAGGGGGCTCTTGGAACCTGGAAAGCACTGTGACAATCAGCCTGGATCTTTGTATCAGGAGATTTGGGGGCCTCAAAACCACCCAAAGAACCAGGCCCTGAGGACAGAACCACTTGGAGCAAGACAAAGAGAAACACTGATGCCAGGGGTGTTTTTAGACTGATATTCCTCTCCCAAAGGACTACAACTCCAATATCCACTCCAAAACTGAAATCTCAAACTGAAACAAAGCTGGCACAGGATTGCCTTCCTGAGGGCCAGTGTCTCCTTCTGCTTTCCCAGAATTAAAACAGACTTCATATTTCTGCAAAAGAGCTTCATGGTTTGAAGAGTCATTTGGGTTGTGTGGGAAGATCCAACACAATGCCATTTTTAGGCGGAAAGAGTATCAAATCCTGCACTCAGGTTTTCTCAGAGGATCCCTTAACTATTGATCAATTTGTATCTTTCACTGGTGTTGAACTGACAGCACTTGGGAATGCCACATTATTTGAAGCAATGAGAGTTAACATGGAACGTAAGATTGTGAACCCTTGTACTTGAGCTCTCTGGCACTGAGGTAGTAATTAACAAGTAAAGTTTAGAGGAAAAGGAAATCATATTCAAGTGAAGGCTGTGCACACCAGCATTTGGTACCCTGTGAAGGTGCCCTTTAAGTCACTTCATTGCTGCCTTTTGGTGACCATCCTGAGCTACTTCACGTCTGCGTTCATGGAGAGTGTACACACATGAAGAGCCTCCTCAGGAAGATCTTTTCAAGCAGAACAAAAACATTTCAATAATCTGATCTCTGTTTTATTGAGGATAACCAGGTCAGCTTCTGTAAGGCCACTGCTCCTGTGGAAAACTAGAAGCTCAATTCCTGCAGTGTCCTGTGCGGAGCATCTTTTAAAACCACAGAAGATTGACATATTTCTTTTTGCCTGTGGACTGAAGCATAGTTTTGTACACCAGAGCAGTGGGGAGTTCACAATGTTAGTGTTCTCTGCAAAAAGAAGAAAACAAAGAATTACCCTTTGAGTCTTTGGTTTGTATCATTGATGTTTGAATGCGAAACTGTGGCATTTTTTATTTAATGCCCGAGTTCACTCACTGTGAGTGAGGACAGGGTTTAATCCACGGGGAATTATGCCATTGATTTACATGAAAGTTTTCTTATTTATGCTGAGCTGTATGGTTTTTTACTTCACGAATACATTTAAATCTTTCTCTTCAAAGCTAGAATATAGTCCAAAGGGAAAATAAAACCTTTTGCCATGATAATTTCTTTTAAGAAAAGTTGTCTTCCTCAGCCTATTCAAATGATCAGAGAATAAGAGGTTGTCTGGCAGAATAGAAAATCACATAAATTGTTATGCCTGGGCAGGGACTCTTCTATTTACTACAGGATGAAAAAGCAAAAACCAAGGCCTCAGCAGAATCTAGGGAAAATAAACTTTTCCTTCTTTGAATATAAGCATTCTCAATTGTTTTTTTCTTTTTATTGTCTCAAAAATATCATGGGAAGGTTTGATAGGATATGCTTGGAAACACCTGAGGTCTAAAATATATCCATGAAAAGGTAGATGTGTCAGTATCAGTAAGCATGATGCCATCTTGGTGAATCCTTTGTATGATGTGTAAATCTACTGTAAATAGATACAACATTGACTTTTCTAGAGAGGCTCCAGTTCTCCCATGCTGGGCAAGTGCACCTTCCTTTCTGCATTTGTTTACAGTCATGAAGACACCCCAGTGAAGTCTTTTAATACTGAATATTGAAATTCTGCAATTCCTCACAGATAACAAGGCAGACTGCAAGGATAAATGTGAATCAGCTGGTGGTAAAACAATCCCTCTCCTGTTCATTTAAAAAATATATTTTCCCTTAATGTAGTTCTATCAGCTTCTAGCATGAATAAATAATCATGTGCCAAAGTACAGTCTTCTTCTTGTTCCTGTTCTTTTTGTTCCTAATTAGTTATTAATACAGAAACAACTTCTGCATGGAACAGCTTTTTGGTATTTTAATTGTAAGAGCAGAAGAGATGATAAAAGTTATCAGGTGCTGCTGATTTACTACCAAGGGTTCTAAAAATCTAGAAAATCCCACTCAAAATCCCTGGTCTTTAGAGGTGATAAAGTGATGTGTGACATCATCTCCTTCTAAGATCAAAGAAATTGAAGGAACTCAACATTTCACAAGGTCAGGGTCTTACATTAAAAAGATATTAACAAAAAAGCAAAAGAAACAATCCCCTCATGTGTAGCTTGTCTTCTGTTTGTACCTGAGTTATGAGCAACAAAAGATTCCTGAGCACTTCTCAGAAAGAGAGATGCATTGTTATTTTCTTTCAGGGGAGCACAAGAGTGGAGAGGCTGAATACAATAAATAGTAATGACACCACCATTTTGTCTCAAACACTATAAATAGCAAACATTGTAATGAATGTTTCTGTATATTCCATTTATTTTCATCTCTGGAATAATCAGCTCTATGACTTTAGGAGTACTTTTTACTTTGGAGAATCACCCCAGTATTGTGGATTATGAGATTATTATGGGCAGCAGGGAAAACTGGGACTTAATTTTCCTTTGATGCTGGACCTCTACACCATTATTGAAGCATATCCATAGAAAACACAAAATGGCTTTAATATCTGAAGATGTTAAATATCTGAGCCAATATTGATCCTCAAAAATGGAGTTTGGAAAATTAAAAAATATTTGGAAAACATCCATTTGTTTTATTAAAATAGTGATCTACTGACTCTTGCCCCACCAAAAATCAGGCAAAAGAAATCAATATCAGTTTACAATCATTTTTCCATACAAAAATATAGTACTACATTGTAGCAAGCAACCCTGTCAGAAAGACTTTTTTCTTAAATTTTTTTTCATACAGAAATAAATAATAATTAACAAACTCTACAGAGAAGGGTGAACGAGTATTGGTGAGGCATTTCTTTTCTCTTTTTTTATCATCACAGGAGACATGACTCAGGGTGTTCTGTGCCAGGAGAGGCATCCCTTGGGTTTTGTTTCGGCAGTTTTTGTCAGAAACCTGTGATTTTTTTACACACATTTAGTACTTTATTCTGTGGGACGTTTTTTTCTGGTTTTGTTTTCATCGCATCCTGTACAAAACTTCTTTGCTTCAGGAAAGAATCTCACAATAACGTAGGTTACAAAAGGTCAGAGAGTCCAACTTGCTGGTCAAAGCTTGTCTTGTGGTCGCTTGATGCTTCCTGTCCCATCACTGCACTTCTGAGAAGAATTCCACTCTGTTTCCTTTACATCTTGCTGATGGGTAGATCAAGACAAAACACAAGATCTTCACTCAGCTTTCTCTATCCAAGGAAAAAGCAACAATTCCCACTCTTTTCAGCCTCCCCTCTCATCACTGATATTTCTTTTCTGGTCTGCTGTTCATCCACAGTGTACGTACATTAGTTTGAATCCAAACTTTGATATGGAGTAAAATAAGTTTGGGATTTTGTTGTTGGTTTGTTTTGGTTGTTTTTTGTGTTTTGTTTTTTTTTTTTTTCCCCCCCCAATAATAGCTCCATGAATGAGGGATAAATTTCATTAGATATCTTGGAATGGGTATTTTCTACTGTAAACATCAAGTATTTTTTTCCCCCTAAAGAACAGGGATTTGGCTAGTTCAATGCTTCCTAAAAAATGTTATTTTGACCCAACTAAGGTAATTTTAAAAGAAAAGTGTTTTCATGAATTATTATGTGGCATTTTATTATCTTTGGAAAGTCTCTTGATGAAAGACAAAGCATTAACATTGAAACAATGGTATAATATATTTGTGACATAATTATTAGTTGTGTTTCCAAAAAAAAAATTTAAAAATACAGTCATCAAATTAAGGTCATGATGGTTTGGTTCTTTGGACCATTGTCTGTCATATTTATCAGCAAACCAACTACAAGGAAGTATCATTTAGACAACGACGTCAAAGAAAATGTTCAGTAGTCCAATACATCTGAGAGAAAAGTTAGGGGGAAAATATGCATGGTTTAGAGTTGATTTCTAATTATTAAATCAACAAAACCATTCCCAAAGTCTCATCACTTGGAGATGCGACTATGAATAAGTGTTGAAAATTTAAATCCCTTCCTATTGTTTAAAATATTTATATTTTCACCTAACATATGGTGCTTTGTGATGTCTGCAAACAGTTTAAACTCTGCTTAACTGGTATTTCTATACATGAGTTTCAAGCAATCCACTACGCAATTTAATCTTCTTAGTATTAAAATTCACAGCTGCTACAAGCCAAGTCCTGCCCTCCCCTTTAATAGCTTTAGTTGCTGCAACTGTAGGTTGGGAACTCAGAAAATTATTTCATTTTCTTACGACCTCAGCTCGCAGTTGTACACTGCGGATGAGAATGCCTTGTAATCCTTTTCTGCCACACACCTGCTCTGTTTCCTTCACAGTTTCAGGAACAATTGAGCTACAAATTGCTGGAAGTCAGGGAGTTTTATCATGAACTGAGCCATTTTATTCTTTCTGTAATATCACATTTGTTCTCTAAGCTTTTGTTTTGGGCCTTTGTCAGCAATGGTTTGTGGTACTAAATGGGTGATACAATACAACTACTCTCATTTTCTTATAATCCCAAATCGCTGCCAGCAGCAATGCAGCGTGGATTAGACTACTATTTTAAAAGCTTTTGAGGAAGGAAATGTGAAGAAAAATAATAAGAGTATTCTATTTGTACTTCTAATGACAAGCATTATGTAACTACACAAAATTATCATTCATTATCAGTTTATTGGCAGAGATACACAAAAAACAGAATTATCCCAGACTTACTTTGGATTTACTGAGAGCAACATTATATCTTCATTTCACTAATTTGGCTTGTAGGCATCTTTAACTTTTCATACTGCTTGAAAAGATAAAAAAATGTTAGCTGTGTATTTATTCATTAGTTGTTTTTTTAAATTAGAGTTGGTTTTCATCTTTCAATTTCTTGTACATGGAGAATGCTGCTGTATCAAAAACTACTTTAGGTCATATTCAGTACTTGGAACAATTAATCAAGTGAAAGAATATTATCTTAAGAGAGACAAGTGGCTGTTCTAAAGGTTTTTGCCATTCAGGATGTACCAGAGAGGATGCACAGGGCTTCAGTGATAATGATGGGTCTGCAAAAGCCATGGGTTATCAAGATGAGAGTGTCCCCCAGATCAGGAGTGAGTGAATATGGTTTTATTGGCCCTTCTTCAACTTCAATGATGTATTTTCACAGTTCTGTTTAGAAAGCAACATTAAAAATGGATTTAGGGACCTAAGTGTTAATCGGGCATTTAAGTATATTATGAACAGATATCTGCAAATCAAAGAGCTTTACTGCTCCAGAAACAATTCAGATATTGACAGTCATTTACAACAGAAATTAATTCTTCTAATAAAATAAGTCCCCAGCAAATGATGCTGTTATGATGTGTGTGCTGAGATTAGCTAGAAACTCCCTAGCTAAAAGCCATCATTATTTACCAGTATGGATTTTGAGGGCAAGCTTTTCAAAGCCACTTAGGGCTGAGTATGCCCAATTCTCATTAATTTTATACATGATTTGGTATCCAAATCCCTTTGAAAAGCTGAATAGCTCATTTTCTGAAAGTCCAACAGGCATCTATGTCTGGATATTTCCTCTTGGGATCACAATTTGGATGTGCCCTAGACACTTGAAGAATTATTTTTCCCATTAACTTTTGAAGCAAAAAAGTCAGGACATGACACTCATGCAATATGTATATGAAGCTAAAATGGAAACTTTGATCTAACAAGTCATATGATATGAACAAACATAGAAAGTGAGCAAGGAAGAGACGGGAGAAAATTTTCGTTTCTGGAATATATTTTACTTCAGGGCAAAGAATCCTCTATTACAAGGCAAAATGGCCCCTGGCCACAAATACAAAAGCCACAGAACTGCAAGTAAAGCCTAAATTTGTTATTTTGCCTGTTTTTTCTCTTGAAGCTCCTCAAAAAATCAAGGAATTCTTACAGAATTCTTACAAAGGTGTTCTTAAGACAGGTTTTTCTACCTCAGAAGGGGAAGTTTTTTTCTCTTGCCTCGATGAGGATATATCCTGCTATGAGACAAAACCAATAGCTTTAATGCTAAGAAAAATTCTAGCAGATCTGCTGTATTTGATTAATGTTAGCAGTGATAACAGTACACCACCTAGCAGGCAGAGCATTAGGTATAAAAATAGTGATTTCTTAGTAGTAGTAATTTTCTTCCTGGAATATGTCTGTTTGCAATATCTGTGGTTTTGGAATAAAGAAATTATCATTTTCATGGGGCAGGTGTTAAATGAGAAGTGAGTAAATAGTACATTACCAGAAGTAGGGGTTCAATAATCGACTGTTATATGCTTGAAAATAAGGGGGTTTTTAATAAAATTATTATTAATATTATTAGTAATAATAGTAATAATAAATATTTTTATCAGTTATCTTGAATATTGCTTCTTTTTTTTTTTTTTTTTTTTCCCAAAATCTCATACAGTTATTTTTTTCATAATAGTTGGTGTTTCAAATAAATCCTTGTCTGGTGTCATGCACAGTCCTAAGTCCTACACACCAGTGTCACTTATTCAGCAAAGAATTGCCCACAGTAGATGACCCAATGAAGGAATATTTGCCTTGATCAATTAAGTATCAACCAACTTGTCTTTCTCCCTCACCAATCTTGTTTCCCTGCAGGTATCCATTCTCTAAGATCACTCACATGTGATTTGGTGTTTCATACCCTGCCTAAACACTTCAGTGTCGTATCTGAGTTTTTCCCAGCAAGCCTGCTGCAGAAAACTCCTACAGGTTAATCCCTGAATTAACTTTTTCTTTTTTTTTTTTTTTCCTGCAGTTTGTGCCATCTGAAGACTGGTTATTGAAACATGCAGCCATGAATAAAAAGAATAAGGGAAAAAATTGTTTGGTTTTCTCTCTCTCTCTTTTTTTTTTTTTTTCCTTCCCTGTAATCTGTAAAGACTTTGAGGCAAACTTGTTTATGTACTCTGAGTTTACAGAGAGATGCTCATCTCTACTGAGTGTTTCGCTTCTGCACAATGCTCTGCTCAGGGCAGGGTGTAAAGTGCTGCTCAAACCCACAGTGTGCAGCACATCAGTTCACACACATTTCTAATTAACATCTAATTTTGGATTAATTTCTGATTTCCTCCACTGGGCTTTTGTAATGAGATCATGAGTTACATTGGCAGAAAGTTTATACTTAAAATGTGCCTATAAGGTAGAACCAACTAGGTAGTTAACTGACAAAACAATTTAAAAAAATCTGAATCAAACATGCAAGAAAATCCCCCAAATCCCTATTTGTTAGACATTTGTAGTCTTATTTTTTAATTTCATCAGCCACAATCAAGGAAAGAATCTAAATACTTTCTGCTCTAGCACTTCTTTTCTTGCCTCTCTTTTCACGTATTAAAAAGCTGGGTGTTATTATTATGTTTTTCTTATTTTCCTTCAGTACACTGATTTAGGAAAGTGGACAATTTCGCTAAATAAAATGTCTTCACTACAAAATCCACATTCTTAATTAATTTCTTCCAAATTATTTGGCAAGAAGCATCTGCAGAAAATAGGTATTTTAAATATAGAAGGAATGCAGAAGTTAAATATTGGGTGAGCTGTTCTTATTTATCCATGCATGTGCAGGAATGCACTATTGGAAATGTGACAGTAAAACTGGTATTCTTTACGCATCTTATAGATTTCTTCAAAAGCAGAAAATCCTTAAAAGTACACAGTTAGCTTTCCACATGCACACAGTTTTTTTTAAAAAGAGATATAAGGCTGAAGTTCCCTGATATCTTGAAAAAATAAATGAGTATACACTTTATAGCTTCATTAGTAAAAGGATTTTAATGGATGAAGGGACCTCAGCTTTCAACTCTGGCACCCAAACCTAAAATTGTCTTCTTATCAGTTGATGCTCACATCAGCAGTTAAACTTCAAGGTCTGTCCTTAAGACCATCCTTTCATCCCATTTGCCTTGAACCTACACTTAGCAGAAGCATTTGAAGGTAGATATCATCAACTTTTTCCCAGATACTGGGGGGAGAATTCTTCAGAAAGCATTGCAGACCTTTTGTTGACTGCATCACCTCAAAGAGAGGCTTACCTGTGTCACTTGCCTAAGCACAGTACACATTTAGAACATCAAGTTTTCTACTGTAAAACCACAGGACTGCTGTTTTTAGATCCTGGGGACTTGCAGATCTGTGGTTTGCTGAAGAAACCAGTGGGTGCCAGCTGGAATATCCAAAGGGACAAAATGACACTTGACTTTGAAACTTGCCATTCTCACATGCCCCTTGCACTTTCAGCACACCTGAATGCTGGCTAGATATTTTTGTGCTGGTACAGAGTAGGATTGATCCTCTGATTCCACAACACAGGTGAAAAAGTCATTTCAGACAATGAAGGTTTAGAGATATGGGGGACACAACACAAGCTGGGTGGGTGTACAGGAGTCACACTTCCTGTAGGAAGTTTTCCCCCTGTTTCTGAAAAGCACTGGACAACAGAATTCTGTCCTCCATCTCCTTTGTCCTGACGGGACATCCTCAATACTCATGTAGCTACATGAAGACATTCATGCTTTTTTAGTACCTTGTAACCAAATTGAAGACCACCCTACACATTAAAAACATCTCTTTCTTACCTGGTTTGTAGGACCTGCTAAATGTATTTGCCCAGAGAGGCAAGAATGCCACAGCTCCACGCCCTGAAATCCAAACAGCAAGACTGAACACATGTTCCCAGCTGGAACTTGCACACAGAACACATATGTATAACACATCTGTTTGTAAGTGTCCAGCCAAAGAGATAGTACAGCACTCAGAGGAATATAAACAACACCATGGACCAATTGTGCTCTTCTCTCTGTCTGACCATAAGGAAGATATATTTCTGAGAGTGCAGATACACACATGTACAGTGTGGGTTCCTATAAGAGCTGCTCCCAGACCTTCAGTCTGCCCAGAAGCTGCCCCTCAATTCCAGTGTTCCTAGCTGCTGACACCTGACTGCTCAAGCTGCTATAAATCCCCTGTGTGTGCAGTAAAACCAATATATACACACAGGGTGCCTCCAGAAACTGGGCTTACACAAACACTCCATTCAGTAGCTGGTCCTGGTACCTCATTCCCCATCAATGTCTCATACAGACACAGAAAAAGGAGCAGACACAAGTGGGTCTGTCAGTTCACCCCCCTAAAAGGTACTGAAATCAGGGGCTGTCCTGGGCTTCTTGGCTGTCTGGCAGCCATGTCCTCCACATATCTCATCCTGGAGGATGTCACACACCCCCAGCTCCCAGGTCTGCCTTGATGCTCAGCAGAGATCACACTCAGGGTCACACCTGAACTCCCTCCAGGGGCACAGGGACACCATGAGAGCAAAAAGGATGTGATCTGTCACATACTGAGAGACACCAATGAAGAGGGGGCTGGAGCTCAGGCCCAACCTGCGGCAGGGAGACAGGGTAGGAGGGAAAAGCAGCCTAAGGAGGCTTGGAGGGACTGACCACAGCTCCCTCCCCATCCCTGCACCTCTTGAGGAAGAGGCCTTTAGAGCAAAACAGGGAAGGTGCTAGTGGGAAAGGGGGATGGAGATATTTTAATTTTTACTTTGTTTCTTACTAGTCAAATCTATTTTGATTGATAAATGCAATTAATTTCCCTAGGTCAGGTACGTTTTGCCTGTGATGTTAGCTGGTGTGTGATCTCCCTGTATCTCAGCCCATGAGCTTTCTCATTCTGTTTTCTCCCTGTGTACTCTGAAGAGAGGGAGTGAGGGTACAGCTGAGTGGGGTTTCTGACTGCCAGCCAAGGTCTCATAAACACACACAGAGAATAGAGAGTCCTTCATCCAGAAAAAATCATCAGAAGGAAATTTAATAAGACAATAAAACTTCCAGATACAGTCAGACCAACTCACTGACAAGGAACTTGTTAACATGTGACACTTTTATATCCCTTTATCCCTCAGTTTTACCATACTCTTTGGACCACATAAGCCTATTCCTTTTAAAACCCTTTTTTCCCCTGCTAAACCCACACAATAAGTCATGCACAGTCCCAGGAAGCTCTTCCTCTGTATCCCTGTGACTCTGGGCAGTGAACCTATTCTGCGGTGCCACCCCTGGCCCATGGGACTGAGGCATTCCTGGGACAGTCCTGGCAGCCCAGAGACACACTAGTGTGTCTGACTGGAGCACTGGGGTTTTTCTGCCTCCCGTGTTCCTCTGAGCTCCTGTGTGTGTATTGGGACAGGCTTCATATCACATAATCTGCCAGTTTTAAGCAGCTGGACTTCTTTCTCCCTCTGGGCCTCTGAGGAGTTTATGGTTCTGCCATCTCTCTGTCTCCCCCACAGACCTCAACCTCACAGTGGTTTTCAGGGTACTCCTAGGAGTTTAGACTCTTTGAAAGGCCCAGGGACAGTAACCACCTTTGTAAGTATCCCCAAAAGCACTGTCTCTGTGTTGTGGAAAGGGGCAGAAGAGACAGCTTTGAAGCATGAAGAAATTTGCAGCTAAACATCTCAGGAGAATGTTAAAACAGAAAAAGTATGGCTGACTGGAAGCTGGAGAATCCCGTTCCCACATATTAAACCTCTTCTACTTTAAATACGCCTTAGAAAGAAAATGAAATAAAAAATGGGAGAAACAATCTACAGAACTCAACATATATCTTCCATGATAGAACTAGAAAGTGGAAGGCATCATCATCTGCATTGCTCTGGAAAGGATACTACAATTTTTGAAAGAGATGCATCAGATACTTGACCCCAGTTTAGGATAGCAAACAAAAAGTGGAAAGACTTAAACTCTAGAGGCAGAATATGTAAGAAAATGTATATTTATTCTTTGCAATTCCTATAGTTATAGATGACTGGCTTAAACATATTTTTCACTTTTTCTCAGGAATTAAAAAGGATGCACAAAGGTAAAGGGTTTTGTCTCTATATGTATTTTATGAAGGACTATGCAACCAATAGAGATGCTTTTTGCTAAGCTTCTAAGTGTGTGCAATCCCTTGTGTAGATATCCTGTATTTTCCAAACGCTATTGAATTCCACACTGCAGGTCCAGAATGTCGGTGTAATTTCCATAGCTTTTGTATATTCTTTGAATCTATCTTCTTGGTAGATCCAATGACACAGGCTAACAAAAAGCTGAAAGGAAATGCCACACAGAAGGGCAGAATGATCACTGAGACCAAAGCTGAGGTTTTTGGTGTCATTGGTTAAGGTCTAGTTACAAGTTCATTATACCCTCAAGATACACTTTTAAACTGCACCTCTGATCCCATTTCAACTACTGTCTGCCTTTGTTTTTTGGTTGGGTTTTATTTTTCCTGAATGTCTCAAATTCTTTGTTTTCCTCTTGTCAACAATTATTTGTGAACTCTGAACAAATACATGTTGTAGGGCTGGATTACAGTGGAGATAGAGGAACTGTCTGACACAGCTTGCTTTTTGGAGAGGAAAATTTATTGCGGAGATAAAACCGCCTTACAACTTTAATAGAAGGACATTTAGAAGGAAAACTGAAGTGATTAATTATTACACAGTAGACAGTTAAATATTTATTAAAGGCTACAAATGCACACTATAGTGAAACAACTAATATGCACATGAGTTTATTATCATTATACCATAACTGCATACTTAAATCTCAAATTGAGCTAGGCAACTCACAAGTGTTTAGGGTGCACATTCCCAGGAGCGTTTGAAGCTTTATATAAGATATTCATGCACAGATAAATCTGTTAAATAGTAGACTAAACAGTCCTTGAAGAAAGGGCCAATTCTTTCTGCACCCAGAGTATTTGACCTCCTCAAGCTCCTCACAGAAACCACCCCTGTGCCTCCCCTGCTACCTAAACCTTGCCATGAAAACCATTTGCAGGGATTAACAAATCCTGTAGCTACAGCTCCATATGTTATACAAGGAATGGATACACTCTTCCCTCAAGGGGTCAATCAGCTGTCATAGTTATCTCAGCCTGGAGTTTTTATCCTCAGTTTATTCTGGGACTCAGGAATTGCTGTTCCTTATTGTGACCTGAAGATGATTTTGTAAAACCCCTGTGCTCTTTAAAGTGTGCATGCCTTTACTGTGTGTATTGATGTCCTTAAAAATAGCACCACTTCCTACAAACATTGCCTCTATCTTGTGTGCCACCAAGGCAACTACTCTAAATGATAAAATTAATGAATGGAACAGGGATAAAAAGCATGATAACATGGTAATAAAGCTATATTTGTCTTCTAAAGAGCTGCCATGGCAGCCAAGAAACCTCGAAGTAATGATGCCTTGTAGGAATATACAAATCTCAGCAAAAATATCTTTTCTAGCTTGGGTGTGACAGAGTCACTCACAACAGAAGGGATATCAAAGAAAATGAGAGCTAGGAAGAAACACAGGCGTCTAGTGCCACTTGGATTGCCCAAAAGTATCTAAGGTTGCCACACATGACTGGCAAATTGACACAGAACTTATGGGAGGTTAATATCTGTCTGAACAGTCATTTGCAGGCTCTGGTGAGATCTGAGACAGCCCAAGGTTTCAATTTTCAGTAAACTGAAATGTTGTCTCATGACTGAATGGTGTTGCTCCCTTCCATAGATGTTGCTGCTTACTCTGGAGGTTGCCTGTTTTGGAGAGATAAAAGGCTTGATATGAAACCTTTTGATCTTGAATAATGGGAATCAAGTGGAGAAGATATAGAGAGGTGTATGAGAGTGGGAAAGACATGGGAATGACTGTGGGAAAAGGGAAGGACGAGGTATAATCCTTCAGCACTTGGAAGAACAAAAATAGAAGGACTTTACATGCAAAGGGGAACCACTGATGTAGAGCTCAAATTGGGGAAGTAGAAAATCAGTTTTCGCTGTTGGTTGTTGGGAATGTTGAATGATTTATTTGGAATCTGAAATCACTAACCATTTCCAGCTACTGAAAAGTATGTTCTTTGAAAAACAAGAATAACTGTATGGATACTGCTAGTAGGGTAGCTAAAGTAGTCTTTCCATTAAATAAAAAAAAAAGGAAGGAAAAAAGTAAAAGTGTAGCTTTTAAAAGATAGAGTCATCTTCATTTTGATTCAAACAATTTTTCAGGAAAAAAACAGTTTTAAAATGTATTCCATGTATTAAGAGTGTTTCTATACTCCAAGAGGCTTTCCTTTGGGTACTGCAAGATGGTTTATTATCCATTATCTGTAACACGAAGATAATGAAAGTGGTTCTATTGCACTGTATGTGAAACCCACAGGAATACCATGATTTGACAGTCATGATATATCTCAGTTAGTTTCTAATGCGTAAAGCCATCACCAATCATAGAAGACAGTCTGTTGGTTAAATAACTCTACAAAGTAAGATGATAGAGTTCTTCATTTATCTTCATTGAAACAGCTTTGACTGCTGTGTGGTTGATAAAATAAATCTAGTCCTATTCAGAATGTCTCCTCTCTGCCCATTGTAAGCAAGCAGTTTCTATTCTCCCGTATCAATTCTTATGCAGCCATCACCCACAAGGTGGGAGTATCTTCCATTAGCACCTTGAGTAAAGTGACTCACGTGTGTCAGCTGTAGATCATTTTCTTGCTCATCCTCTCCCAGGGGAGAGAATTGTGGATGCAGAGAAAGATTTTGATTGGAAGGTTTGTTTTTGCTTTTGTTTTTGTTTTAATGCATTTATGAAAGAGGTGGTAGGCCAAACAAATGCATTAGGAGATGTTCAGGTTCATTATTGCCCTGACAGGTTGTGGATGCCCCATCTGTTGAAGAGTTCAAGGCCAGGCTGGATGGGGCTCTGAGCAACACAGTCTGGTGAATGACACCCCTGCCCATGACAGAAGCGTTGGAACTAAATGATCTCTAAGATTCCTTCCAATCCAATCCCAACCAAACCACACTATGATTCTATTATGGTTCTCCACTTTCGGGAGCTCATTGTATTCTTTAGGAATAATTCCATGAAACTCCATGAACTTCACAGTTACATAGAAAGTTTAGTACTGATATCAGACCAGAGCAGTTGATCACAGCCTCACACCTTCTGTTTTCTACAAAAGCCTGTTCCTTTCCAGAGGCTATAAAGACAGTTGAAGCACATACACACATATATATGATGCAAATTTTGCTGATAGACAAGACAAATATAACCTCTCTCCCTTGTGGACCGTAAATAAGGCTCAAGATTCTGTATTTGATTTGGTGTCAACAGCAAGCAGTGATAAAACCAGACACTTATGTTTGTTGTGTCTCCTAGACACACCAGATCCAATGCAGACAGGATCTACAATTAATGATTTAATTGTAAACTATATTTCATGGTTTGAACTCAGCCAAGTGAGAAAACCATGAAGATAACAGCCATTGCTATAGCAGTGTTGAGTCTCTTTGGACAACTGGTGACAAACAAAAGACATCACTCAGAAGTGTGGCTCAGTAAGAGTATAAATCACCAAGGAATGCAGTAAGGAGAATAAACTATAGACTATGTTGCCCAAACACAGATATGGACTCTTCAGACAAGAGCTGTTTCTTAGTAGAAGCCTCTTAAAGTGCTTTTCTTTCCTCGTCAGCATCATCACTGACCCTTTTGGTTTTAATTGCAACATACTTTTCCACTCAGACCTGGACCTACTTTCCAGGTTTTGTGCCATGTGTACCGAAGTAGTTTGGCTATATAGGGTGAGAGGTTGCTGATATGAGTCTATATCATTTTATGACTGCATTTAAATACCATGCAGCACCAGGGAGATGGTTGACCTTTGGAGCCCTTTTCCAATGCATTCTTCGAATGCACTTCAGTAACAAAACATTGCCTTGGAAATTTGACAGATGTGTCAAATGACTCAGGGAGTTCAAATATGAGGATGTCTCCCTGTTAATCATTCTTGATGGTAGCAAACCATCTATCCTGTCACCATGACCTTTCATGTATTGGTCTGAAACGAGACTATATCAAGTTCAGGATATCAAATATAATTTTGCAAGTTTGAGATCTCCTTGGACTTGCATTTATGTGAAATTTCAGTGAAAAGGGAAAAAAAAGATAATTGATTTTTCCAGAGAAAATAAGTCTTTCCTGATTGGAGTTTTTCTAGAATACAGTTATGTGTGTCATAGTAATTTGTTTACATGGAAGCTTAGAATGGCATTTTATAAAGAGGAAATAATATTGTAAAAAACCACAAAAAACCCCCAAACATGAAAAGCAGTGATAAATTGATTGAGAAGAGAGAGGAAAGGAAAAGGTTCTATCAGAATAAGATTGTGAGTTGTGAGTAACCAGCTGCTTAAAATAAAGGTACTTTACTTATCTGGCATCACTCATTTAGTATCATTGTGATTTCTATAATGTGTCAATGCAGAAGGTAAATTAACTGTTCAAATTTCAGTGACAAGGATGAAAAATCTGTTTATTCCTGAAATGGTAGTTTCTATTTACTATTACAGTAAATAGTCAAACTTCTGTTTAGGCTGGCATGGCACATAGAGCACATATAGCTCATAAATTGCTGTTACTGTTTTGTGTCAGAAATAGGAGGTATGGTCATGAAAGCTGACATGTTCATTTCAGGATTTGCAAGGGAACACTTGTTAGCTCTGTGAGGACCCCAGTGCTCCCATTTAGCTGAGTCATGTAAAGATAGTGGGGATGGCAATATGAAAAAATAGATGAAATGTCCCCTTTTCTTCATCTTTCATAAATCTTCAAGAAATTGCAGTTCCTAAAACCTGCAGTCATCCCAGATTGGTTTGTTCTTACTTTTGAGTTCTCCTCAAGCTATCAGAGATCAGAAACCTTAGGGTCCCCACGGCAGCCATTTGTAAAACCAAGTGCTGAATGGTGCCATGGACAACAGACAGATGTCATGAAACTTTCAAAATAAAACAATCTCCAGCATATAGGTATTTCCCAGCTGCAATTGAAAAGAAATAAGATAGAAAACTTAAGCATAGGTTGCATTTACAGCTGGGTAAAGGGGTAAATACAATTAAATTTTCTATCCTTTCTTTTGCAATCCCAATGTCTGTGGTGCAAGTCTGACAGATTCCAATAGTCAGCTAAAGCTGGACGGAATTCAGGAATGTGTGATAGAAAGGGAGGGAGGACCACCACACAGCTGCTAATGTCCCTGGTTAAACTGGTGTCACTTTTCTCTGGAATGAACATTGAAGAAAATGTTCTGTAGCAGAGAATAAGCATCACATGTAATTCTTAAAACTCCTTCATCAAAATAAGATCCCAGCCACTGTGGTTTACCTAGTTGTATTGCCAGTGCTCCTTCTGCTGGAGACTGATTGCTTAGTCACAGAAATAATATTCTACTTCAAAACAGAGCTGAGAAAGAAAAAATATTACAATCCAGCACAGTGCTTTCATCAAGGAGCAATGAGTGCCACTTGCATACATCTCAGTTGAGGATACATTGTGAATTTAAATGATTCTTTGGCAAAACTTTAAGAAAGTAAGATCAATTTACTTTCCTCAATAAAATTTGAGGACTGTGACCAATCCTTCATGGTGCTCTGTAGCACTTAGTCCTATGAAGTCTAGATCATCCAGGCCTGAGTTCTTCAATTTATATTTATACTTGTGAAATATATTACTGCTAAAACCCAGGGAATACTCTTAAATTAGCCTTTCACACTGCATGTGAGCTGCAGTGGAATTTGCTACATTAAATGATTAAAATAACATTTCTTCAAGTAAATACAAAGTTCAAAATGTTTGCTCACAGCTGTTTACTGCATTTATTCATCAATTTTAAAACCAGAATGGTCTATAAAGACAAAGGGCTCTTATCTCAAGGAGCAACGCACCCATTCAAGCCACAAGCAACCAGAATCTCCTGGAGAATGCTGTGGGAAAGTGTCAAAGACTTTGCCGAAGTCCAGGTAGGCACATCCACAGACTTTTCCTCATCCACTGGGGGAATCATTTTCTCACAGAAGGACATCAGTCGATCATGACCTGCCTTTCACAAATACATCTGGCCCTGCCTGTCCTCTGTGTTCCTTGAGATGGCTCTCAGGATGGACTGCTCTCAGGATGATCTGGTTACCCACACAACTTTTCGTCATTTGCAGCACATTCTGTTCATTTGTGTATTTTGAAATGCTGTATTTAGCTAGCTCCTGGGTTTCATATTCTCCTCCAGAAAGTACCAGAGGTGTCTTACATAGAACATCATTCGTATTTTGATGAATTGCAATCATCCTGCTCATCAGTCTAGTACCAGCTGCTCATCAGCTAAACTGCTGAGTTTTGCTGATAGAGACATTAGCATCTGCAATTCTTTCAAAATCAACAGTTGCCCTGGAAGTCAGTCCCAAAGAAATTTATTTTAAAGATAGGAATATAATGTAAGTTTGACTTGTTCTACAAATGATTGAAATGAGTACCCCAGGGAGCCATTTGATGTAAGATGAATGCTAATTTTAAAAGAGAACCGCCCTTTAAACTCTGTGGACTGTAGAGGGAGTCTCAGTGATTAGCTTAGATTTGACTTTTAGATGGCATAAGTTCAGCAATAAAAATCCCAGCCTGCGTGCCTAGAGTTTATTGGTATTTAATCAACATATCTTATTTGTATGCAGCTTTCTATTTTAGAACAAACGTAATCTAGTTAATGAAAACAAACTGAGAGAACAAAAGGAGATTCTACACTTGTAGTGGTAGCTATAATGAATTCCATGGAAATTTTCACTACTCTACCTGCAAGTAAGATTTTGCCTTCAGTTCCAACTCCCAGTGCACAGATTGTACATATGAGGACTGAATCTTTCCTAGAGGCATCTCTAAATACTGTGTTGTCAAGATATTCGAGCACTTTTAAGAGTTGAAAATTTACCTGTTAATCTAATTCAACAGTTAAAGAACGAGGAAAAAGAATTTTCTAATTTGATATCTGTGGTAATATACAATTGTTAGATAAAATAATAAGAGAAGCGAGTATGACTAAAAAAAGCCAATGCAAGCCATCATTAACAAAAAAGAAGATGCAGAACAGAAGGAATCTTTCATATACATTGATTTGAACCATTTCCAGCTCTTAGCAAATTCCTATCTGCCATAACCTTCTGTTTTTTTACGATATTACATGAGGTTTACAGCCCATTAAGATAAGCCATGCCCCTTGATCACTTCTCTTTCTGTAAATAGGTTATCAAAAGTTATTTTAGTTAGAAAACAAAATTGTTCGACATTATGGGCTATTGAAGAATATACAATAATTATTTTGCAGGGTAATCAAATCTATGTAACTTCCATCTTGTCCACTTCGAATATTAATCACATATTTCAGCACAAAAGTAGGTCTAGATTCGAATATTAATCACATATTTCAGCACAAAAGTAGGTCTAGACACAGCCTGAGCTTCCTGCGGGGAGTCTGGGATGCTCTGCAATTCACACCTTTCAAGCACCTGAATCATTGTGAAGCAGGTTAGAAGGTCAATCACCCATCCTGTCTCAGGTCAGTTTAGTATCTTACACCCACCCAATGTCTAACCCATACTGAGAAGACAATAAAGAGCTCACAAAAAAGACAGTCGGAGGAGCTCCTGGGCCACCCCAAAGATTAATGAGGTAAGTGCACAGAGTTCACACAAGATCTCTCATATTTATTAAGAAAACATATGATTCAGACTTGCAAATAAAATTCCGTAGCTCTTTCCACCCTGGTATTTTTGAAGTTTGTATTTGAAGGCCAGAAGAATGGAACCGCAAATGGATTTCATTTTACTGGTGGTTCATAGCGTGTGTTCAGATAGAATTTTGTATTCAAGGTTAAAAGTAGGATTATTTTTTATTTAGTATGTCTTCAAGCTTTTTCAAAAGACCTGCTGAAATGAGTTAAAAATTGTATTTGCAAACTGATTAGTTGGGAATGTGACCCTGGTTTTAATTAATTAATTTAAAATTAAAAAAAAAAAAAAAAGGTAAAAAATGCTTGGTCATTTTTCTCCTTTTCAATTATGTTTCTGGAAACTTTTAAAGATTTTTGGTTTTCTGCCTTGGCCTCTTACCAGTAGTGCAGGGTTCTATGCAATCTACTTTTAGGTTCAGTTGAATACAATAAAGAGTTCATATTAATTGTCTGTAGCTGGAACTAGCGTAGTATTAAAAAATTTTAAGGTTCAGTATCGGCTTTCAAGTGTAGTAGAACCTTGTTTAAGACCAGACTAAAGAAGCTATTTTTATCAGCTAAGCATTGAACGTATTGCAAAGACATAAAAATTAATAAACAGAATTAGCAGTTACATGAATTGCGGAATATCTCCCAAACAAAAAAAACCCCAAGTATCTATGTTAGTGTCTGAAAAATAAGAATAAAAACAAAGGTTCAAACTTAGTGAGAAACATGAAAATACCCAAGACCAAGGGTTCTTTCTTTCTGTTACAACACTGAAATCAGGGGAAGCACATTCAACATATGCTGCTTAGAAGATAGTTTGAGTTCTCAGTAATTTATATAGACAAACTTTGTACCTCAAAAGAGCACTTAATGGAATATATAAGACAAAATCTACTCATAAAACATGTAAATGTATGTGTGGTAGGTTGACCCTGGGTGGATGTCAGGTGCCCACTAAGCCCTTCTGCCCTTCCCCTCTTCATCTGAACAGAGGAGAAAAAGTAAAATGGGTCCAGATAAGGACAGGGAGAGATCACTCACCAATTATCTTTTTGGGCAAAACAGACTTCATTTGGGGAAAATAATTGAATGTATTACCAGTCACCTCTGAAAAATAAAAGCAAGTCTTGAAAACACCTTCTCCTCGCCCCTCCTTTCTTCCCAGTCTCAGCTTCACTCAGCTCATCACACACATTGTGTTTGCTGCTCCTTCTTCTGCCTTCTCTTCCCCTTCTCCACTGTGAGCTTCCCATGGGGTCACAGCCTCCTTTGGGCATGGCCCCGCTCTGGCTGGGGTCCTGCAGGGGCTGCAGGTGGATCTCTGCTCCCCCATGGACCTCCATGGGCTGCAGGGGCACAGCTGCCTCACCCTGGGCTGCACCAGGGGCTGCAGGGGAACCTCAGCTCTGGCACCTGGAGCACCTCCTGCCCCTCCTTCTGCACTGATCTCGGTGTCTGCAGGGGTGTTTCTCTCACATGTGCTCACTGTTTTCCCCCAGCTGCTGTTGCACAGTAGGGTTTTCTTCTCCTTGTTAAACGTGACCCCAGAGGCACCACCACCATCTCTGGTGACCTCAGCCTTGGCCAGCAGTGGGTCAGTCTTGGGGCCATCTGGCCCTGGTTCTATCAGGCATGGTGAGAAGCTTCTGACATCTTCTCACAGAAGCCAACCCTGCAGCCCATCCCTATGACCAAACCCTGGCCACTCAAACCCAGCACAGCGTGC
Organism: Acanthiza pusilla; assembly: GCA_036630365.1. Taxonomy (NCBI): domain Eukaryota; kingdom Metazoa; phylum Chordata; class Aves; order Passeriformes; family Acanthizidae; genus Acanthiza; species Acanthiza pusilla. The sequence continues at coordinate 92,240,652 of JAXCHO010000034.1, forward strand.
TCCTTTTGAAATGTTTCTTTGGGTTAATTGGATTTTCTTCATTAAAGAAATGTATTTTTAAAACACAGTGATGAATAAAGGTGATCTGATAGCTTTAAGACTGTTCTAGACCAACAAACCTTACCTGAATGAGTAAATGTATGTATTTAGTTACTAATAACTTGATTGAATACTCACAAGATACAGGCTCAAATATACTTGCTTTAGCTTTTGCACTGGAAATGTTACAACCACAGACTCAAGAAGCATAAACGAACAATTTGTCCAGAATTAGAGAAGACTTTTAGTGCAATGGTTATTTTTTTATCCCTCTGACATTTATAGATGAAAGAGTAAGAAAAAAAATGCAGTTGCTGTTTTTTTCCAGGTGACAGGTCTTTTCTGAAAACAACTGACTGCTATGATCAACATGTTTTGCTCAAAAATATCTTTGACTTATTTTGTGAAATGTCAGAACAATAAAGCATTTTTCTTCTGGAAGCTGACCTGAAATTAGCCAAAACCACTGAAAACCCAAGGCATTTCAGCAGCAGCCAAACTACCCCACCTTGAGTACATTTTTTCAAGGATCTAGCAGTCACTGAGTTTCTGCTGGACATCTGATATTTTCTAAAATCACTAATTTGAATTGATGCTGTTAAAACTACAAAGCTCCTTAACACAAGGCAAGGCTGGACTGCAGGCAACACAAAACTGGGAGGAGCGGTTTGTTCACCAGATGGTTGTGCTGCCCTTCAGGACATTGTCAGGCTGGGGAAATGGGCTGACAGACCCTTCTGAAGTTCAACAAAAGGAAGAGCCAAGTCCTTCACCAAAGGAGGGATAACCCCATGCACCAGTACAGACCGGAGACCAGGTTTGTAAAAGAGATGGAGGTCATGGGGCACACCAAGCTGCACGTGAGCAGCATTTCCTGGCAGCAAAATGTCAAGAGCCTCCTGCTGTGCATTGGACAGAGCAGTGGTGGAAGCTCAAACTGCCTAAGCTGGTTCTACAGCACCATGAATAGACTTAAATGCAGGCTTTGGAGTTCACACGTTTTGTCTAAGCAGTTTTAGATGCACATCTTCAAATAATGTCATTGAGAAGTACCTGTTTATCCCTATGACTATATCAGGTTAAGACACACAAAGAAGTGCTTAAATAAGTCCTGTCCCTGGAGAATTTATTCAATAAGAATAAATGCTTATCATTAACTTGGATGCAGAAGTACACAACTGCAATTAATACAATGCCACAAGTTTGCCTCCCCACAGTGCTGCACTGAGCTTTATAGACACATCAGTTTGAGCTGCCCTAACTCATGGTATCTGAAATATATGTATCATTACACAAATATTTATTTTTGCAGTGATAAAGCCCCAAACTAGTTGTAAATTTATATTTGCAGCTTTCTTTATTTCCTGTGTATATTTCAATTTTAAATAGACATGCCAGGATTCAGTGAGATGTCATTTTGAAGGAAAAGAGCAGTCTAAAACAGCATGACTTGTTCTGGTTCATCTTGTATCAGTGGACCTGTTCCCAGATCCTTGGCTACCTTTTGTTGATGCCTTGATTTCTGATGGACATAAATTGAGCACAAGCCAGAAAAGGGCTGTTGCTTTCTTTGGACAACCAATCTGCATGTACATAGAAGAGCTGACAAAAAAAAAAAAAGGTTTCTTAGAATGCCAGGTCCATTTTGACCCCTGCTTTCTGTTGTTTTAGGGATTTCAGTGATTTTTGAAAATATCAATTTAAGCTTATCCAAGGTCAACATGGATCTCAAGGAATGTGACTTTTGGATCCTCATTCTTATGTGTTTTTCCATTTCAGTTACTCTAGTCTTCCTTCTAAAATGGGTGGTGGTCTGCTTTTGCCTTCTCTAGTGTCCCCTGTTTGTCTCTTGAACTCTGTCAGAAAGGAGTGAGATGAGGCCAGAATATTTAAAAGGTTAAAGTCTGTTTGTAAGTCCATTAAGAGTTTATAGTTTTTAAACAGATTTTACTGGCCATTAAAATTCTGATGCCTTTGCCTGACAAAGATTGTAATGAGAATAGAAAATGGCATTAAATGGAATCCATTCTGAAAATGATTGCAAAAGATACAAGCCTAACTCATTCTCATTATAGCTTTGTGTTGGTATAATTGAGAATGTTATTCAGATACCTGAAATACTTGGAGAGAATTTTATTGTGATTGTAAAAAGGTGCTACTTAATTTGATTTAAAATTGGAACTGCAGTTGCCTACTTTTGCAGTTCTGCAAATGGCACAGGAGCAGCTGACTGATTTTGTGCAGCCCTGCAGGATTTTTCTCTTGTACAAGCCCAGCTACTGACATTCAAGACATCTATGTATGGGTTTAAGACTCAATTTGTGATCATCCACAGACCTGACATGTCAGCTGTTCCTGTCTTATTGTTTAAAGTGAAACCAGGCTGGAGGAAAATCCTACAGGTTTAAATTGTGTTGAAACATGTCTTTCTCCTTGTGCGGATGATCTTGAGGGACACAACCTCAATATTTGCATCTGGGTAGGCTTGTTTTGGGGTTTTGTTTTGTTTGGTTGTTTTGTTTGTTTGTTTGTGGGGTTTTTTGGGGTTTTTTGTTTGTTTGGTTTTGGTTTGGGTTTTTTTTTGAGGGGGTTGTGTGTTTTTTGGTGGGGTTTTTTTGTTTGTGGATTTTTTGGTTTTTTTTTTTTGTTGTTGGTTGGTTGGTTGGGTTTTGGTGGGTTTTTTTGTTTTGGTTTGGTTTGGTTTGGTTTGGTTTGGTTTGGTTTGGTTTGGTTTAGTTTTTTTTTAATTTAATGGCTGTGTCTCCTATAAAGATCTCAATGTGGCCTGCCTAGGAATCTGAGAAGTCTGAATTCAAGCAGGTGGAGCAAGCTAATATGAAAGCACACATTTAAGGAGTGCTCAAGGAACTCCCTGAGTCAATGATTTTGGATAAAACAGTAAAGATGTTCTGTATCTGTATGGAGGAGACAAGTCCATTCATCCCTGGGAAGTTTCAGAGCAAGGAAGCCTTGTCATACTGGGTGCCATTTGCTAAAACATCAGTGGAAAATCGTGGATTTTTTGTTTGCAACTGCTGAAGAACATTACATTTACATCTTTATTTATTGACTTTCATGGAAAAGAGTCCTCAGCTACTCTGCTTAAGAAAATAAAGTATATCTATCTTTTTCAGTGATCTTAGATGTAAGCGGTACAAAAAAACTCTGACAAATTATTGATATGGACTGTGTAGAGTTCATAATTCTAATTGAGAAATAAACATTTGCATTTTTGTCTATTATTAGACAACACACTGGCAATGTTTTCAAGGGACCCTAAATGCATTACAAGCCTGGCTTCCAGATTCAAAACCCAAAGTCTTTGGGAAAAAAAACTTATCTTTAACTATCTACCAGATCCAAATTTTGTTGCCTCTAAGAGCAGTATAATCAACAGCCAATAATTTGCAGTACAAACACCTTTTATTTAGTGACTACTAGCAGCAACCATAGAATAAGGAAAAAAAAAAAGAAAAAGATAAAGCAGAGACAAGAGGATAGCATTGTATTTTAGTGAAGAAGATCATTGGAACCTGCTCTCACTTCTTGCCCTTGAGCAGTCTAACACAAAGATTAGTTGTACCGGAAATTCAGTGTGAAAGCTGTATTATTCTGTTTCAAGTTTCATTTATCCTTTAGAGAGTCAGATGTGGAACAGAGTAGCAGGGAAGGAATCAGTGGGTTTCTCAGACACTAAGCAAAAACTGAATATTTTGGCAGAAAAAATATATTATTTTATAAAATTTGTAAGAATGATGGAAAATACACTTCAAATTCAATAGCACAGAATTGTTTATTTTTCATAATTTTTTTTTTTTTTGGTTTCCTTCTTTTTAAAGAAAATAATGTAATTGTTTCTAGATGAGGGGACCTGTTTTGACAGTTCATTTAAGTAAAATATAAGCAAGTATCATCACTTTCTCCCAAGTTTCATGCATGGCTGCTGTCCAAGGAATAACCTATAAAAAATGCAAATTTGAACAACATTTAAATAATCGTGAGCTTTTAATTTCATTTAAGGCATATCTCAGATCAACTGCAGGTCATAGTCATGAAGAAACTTTGAACAATCTGCCCTACAGAGTGAATCATTTGCTAAAATCCTCCAGCTTCACACATTCCAAATGCTTTGTCTACCACTTTTTAAAAATTTAACAGTAGGTGGATTTAGTTTGGGTTTTTTTTTGGGGACTGTGTATCTCTGTTTCCAGGAAAATATGAAAGAGCAGAGAGAGAAAATTCATATAAATTACTCAAATTATCTAAAACAAAAACTTGTGCACAGTGCACTCCAAAATTGTCCACAGTGCACAGCCTCTTCAAAACTAATAAGGTTTTTTCCTACAATTGTAAAAAATAAAATATAAGTACTCCCACCTCAAATAAATTTTTTCGTGATGTTGATCACACAGGTCAAGGCTAATAATGAACTCCCAAGGTGCTAGGAAGACCTCTGCCTTAGTACAGGTCCCAAATGCTGTTAATATTGTATAAGGAAATGAGACAATCCTTTCAAATCATCTGTCTTGATTCCTTTTACCCCAGTGTGTTACTGATAAATGTCAGCATCAGCTTGTTCTGAGTGGCTGTGTACGGAACTCGCTGCAAGAACAAATAAATCCCATGAAAATCCTTATAACTCAGTTAGAGAACTGTTAGTAAGTGGCAATGCAGCATCCTCTGAGGGAAAGAAAACATCATGAAAATGTGGAAAAATCAAAGATGACAATCAAATGAGAAGAGAAAAAAAAATACTTATGGCTGGTAATAGCAATCTGAAGCCCATATTCTTTTTGAATTGATGAAGAATCAATATTTCATGCAAGTGGAATTAGTATCAAATCTAAGAGAAAGACAATTCAGCCGAGAAACCACTGATCTGTTTTGCACAATAAATGCTGTTCATGCAACTCTGTGAATGTATTTGCATGTACACATGTATCTTTGTGTGAAAATGCACATTTGTGCATATTACTTCCCAAGAAATCAATATAATGCCATGTTCTTGCTTAAACTTCTGCTTTGTAATATGGATTCTTGGGGAGATTCATGGCCTGCTAATGTAGTGCAAATTGTCTTACAAGATTCTCAGCAGTGGTCAATATGTTTACGGTTTTAGGGAATAAAGCATTACCCTTGAGAGATATGGCTCATATCCTAAAGAACAAAGAAATGTTTAGTGAACAGAGAGCAGGGAATACAAACAGAGCTTTCGCTGAACATATTAATTTTAAATGATGTGGCCACATTCTTCATCACTTGCTCAGAGCAGATTTTGCTTGACATAGTAGAACTGCTTCTGATTTATGTCATGTGAATAATAGGAGAATCTGTTCTTCCATTTAAATGTGCTTCATTGGAAAACAATGAAAACAATTCCAAAGGCATGCATTGTTGAACAGCATAAGCAGTCCAACTGCACAAGCAAGATATCTGTATTGATCCCAAAGCCATTTTAGTCTTACTGGGAAGAAAATAGAAATAGAGAAAACCAAGATTGCATGGCTTGTCTGGACTTGGCTTAGCCTGTGCTGATTTTAGCTTCTTTCAGTTTGACAATTGTCTGGCCATCAAGTAAGTGTCATCAAATTTGTTTAAGCTTTAGTTTAGCTCTGTGTGGTGTACTGCCTATTGTTCATGGATAAGTAGTAAAACAAGTACTCTTCACAGGCTGAACTATCTTACGGCCTCAGAATAGAAATGTATTGTTTAAATGAGGACAGGAACAAGAGGACACAATTAGCGAGGCTTTACACACAAATTATGGTGGCCAGACACTGGTGACCAAAGGTATAAACAAACACATAAATAAAGAGGTGTGAGTCAGGTGAAAGAGGTTTCAGAGAAAGCAAGAACGCAAGAAAACAAGTCTACTGTTGTACTGGAAAGCAATGAAGTACTGGGTCAATCACGGCAAGAATGAAAGAGAATATTCTTCTAGAGTGGGACTGAAGGTGATAACCTTCAGAGACAAATGGACACTGCAGAGATGAGCATAACACCATGGCAGAATGTAGAGATCCTAGAAAGCTTTTGTTTATGCCTTGACTCTGTTACTAACTAAAAGCGTCAAGTGTCATCAAAACTGCCTTGTAATAACTATTGTGTTTGATTATACTACCTCAATGTTAATTGCAGTAACCGTAAATTCTTAGATCTGTATGTAAAGTGGATTTGATCCAGAAATGTGACCATGACACTCCCTCTCTAGAGACAGTGGCTAAATAAGGAAAGAGTAGAGGACATGGGAAAACAGGGAAAACAGGGAATAACTCCTGCTTCTGACTGCCATGTCACTTTTTAGCAACCTGAAATTTAGGAAATTCCTGGGCCAAATATGTTTGATATGTTTTTAATTAACTAGTCCTCCATGCATTTTTCTAAGCTCTTTCTGGAGTAATACGGTGTCTTCTGAAAACAACTACCGTGATTCATTTATACATTTGGTTAAAAAGATTTAAAAAAAAACCAAACAAAAACCACATCCCAATACTTCCTGCTTTTGAATGCATAGAGTTCTTCTTTATGCCAGCATAGCACAGTGTATCTTACACTGCATATTTTTTAAATAGCCATCTTCTGAGCTATGCTTTAAGGTTATAAACATGATATCAGTTATAATTTTGTAATTCATTAAGAGTTAATGAATGATACAGGAGAGATTGATTCAGACTATTTAGGAAGAAATTTTTAAAACCTCCACAGAAATACTTAACTTTGCAAAGCCTTTATCCCCTTTTGTTTCTGTCAGGTAAACCCCTCTTTTTTCTTGGGACTTCAGAGAGCATAGTGTGTAGTCCGACTTAAACGCAAGAACAGACAAACGTGGCTTATACAGGCCATGTTATTGCTTTGTGACCTGGCAAAGGGAACTCAATATGAAATGGTTTCTAGATTGAAACTTAATCTCCGTACATAGCATATACTCAACATTCTATGGAAATTCATCTCTTTTTATTGTTAAGGCAATGAAGCTAAAAATTCATTCCTTAAATTTAGAGTTAGAACAGATTTCCAAATAGGTCCCTTCATAAAAACATTGAATATTAACAAAGAAAATACCTTGTGTTATGAGCCTGTTTTTGAGTCTGAACTGCCTTACTCTGGCAGTATGACAAAGACATCCCTAATAGCTTTGTTTTCATGACTGACTTTCATCCCAGGTGAACTCAATTGATACCAAGGGATTTATATACAGGTATAATAAACAGGTCTTGGCATTTCCAAATTAATTTCCTTGACCTGATACAGAGACATAATCGTAATCTTGGATCGTCTTGCAAGAAAGTTTCCCCATTCTCATTAGCACAGAAACAAATATTAGCAAAACTTAGGCTGTCACTCACACTGGAAAAAACTTTATGATAGTCCATTTGGATATCAGAAAGAAATTCTTTAATGTGAGGGTGGTGAGGCCCTGGCACAGGTTTCCCAGAGAAGCTGTGCTGTTCCATCCCTGGAAGTGTCCAAGGCCAGATTGGATAGGGCTTGGAGCAACCTGGGGTAGTGGAATGTGTCTCTCCTCATGGTCAGGGGGTTGGAAGGAGATGATCTTTAAGGTCCCTTCCAACCCAATCCTCTCTCTTATTCTATGATTCTAAGATTTGAGCCTTTCTCTCTGTTCTCAGCGAGGGCAGACTTCATCCCTGAGTACTTGCTTATGTCTGCAATGAATGGGTGTAAATAGTACAGCAGTATCAGTACTTTTAGAATAGCTCAGGTTTCCTCCTTTCTGGTATTTCTTACTCTTCAAATCAGCGTGTGGGTGACAGCCTTCTACTGCAGTGAACCTGAGTTTATAGAAAGGATTTTCCTGCTAGCAGGGATTTGCTCGCTGTAGTGGCTTTGGCAAGCAGGAGCTTGTTGTTAAGGAGCACCAGAGCCCTCATTCAGAAATGCTTTTTGCAGCTGTGTACATCTGACTGACATCCCCAAAATCTGTGTATCCATGGTCACAGATCACCATAGCTGAGTTTCTCTGCTCTATTGGTTTAATTACGAGGAAGAGTTTGCTTATAAAATGAGTACTCAGGTTTTATACCTTATTGACTTTGTTACATTACAGAGTCACACACCTGCAGTTAATGTGTTCTCTGTCTTTTGTGACCTCTCTGTCTTTTTTTCCACTCATCCTTACAGATTTTATTAATTTTATTAACAATATAGATAGAAGTTTGTACAGGATGTATCATTGTTGGCTGAAGATGACGGCAAAGAGCTCTGGACAGTCTGGAACTATAACATGAGAACTGGAAGACCTGCTGAAGCAGCGGATAGAAATTTGGAGCATCTGCTGAGCACTGAAGGTGCTCAGAGAGGACCTGAATAATCTTAGCCCATCCCTGAGCCACAGAATGATGCTATTAAAAATAACTTCTGAATATGAACACATCCATGTGGAGTAAAAGAGTATAATGCAGAAATCTTTGATTCAGTAGAAACCTGAGAAGGTCCATATGATTCTGCACAGTGTTTATTGTTTTACCTGCCTGGACTTACAAGCAGCCTAGTTGTGTTTGTTCTGAATGGCACCAAATCCTCTCTGTTGGCAGAGATGTAATACCACACAAATACAGCAAAGAAAAAATTGTGCTGCTTTTCATTTCCACACCTTTCTGGTTCAGATAAGTACACAGAATTAACTGCTCCTTGTATGAACCCAGCAATGCTTTACAAGGCAGAGAAGCAGAAGGCTGTAGTTCTCAGCATGGCACTTCTTCAAGAACATAATTCCCCTTTTCTTCCTGTCCCAGTGTGTGGTCAAAGGTTAACGATCTTAAAATTGCTTCTCTTTTACTTGGCTTTACTCTTACTAAGGGCTTATGAAAACAGAATGCTTGATATGAAATCACAGAATCACAGAATTGTCTGGGTTGGAAGGGACCTTATAAATTCTGTAGTTTCCAATCCCCCTGCCATGGGCAAGGATGACACCCTTGGGCAGGCAGGCTGGCCAAGGCCTCATCCACCCTGGCCTTGAACACTTCCAGAAATGAGGAAATGAGCTGCATATTGCCCAATCCAGAGCCTTGCAAACCTTCACACCTCCTCAGGCCCTCATGCTTCTTTCCTCTATTAATGGTCATGCCCAGCTGCCCTCTTATAAATGGGAACCACAATTTAATCAACATGGATTTTAAGAACAATGGTGTACAAAACTTATAAATCATCACAGTGCCCCTGTGATACATGATGATAGATATTAAAGGTCCTTAGTAGTCAGTAGCAATGTCTGGAATTCCTGAGACAGCTCCTGTCAGCAATGTGCTATCAGAAGTGTCTGACACTACCAATATACATTAGCATTATCTCTTGAGGTTGGCCGGGCTTCTCCCCAAAACCAAAGAAAAAAGCCTGAAGATCCGCTACCATTCTCTTATGCAAGCTCTGCCCTGCACTAAAGAGATAATCAGCACTGAATTTCGTTGTATCTCCATTTGGTGCTTTTGTGTTCCCTTCCTTCCTCTGCAAGAAAAGTGAGCAGGATTTTTAGAGGCCAATGCAGTAATGTTTGCAAAGAAAGGTTTTTCAGCAATTGTTTTCTTGCTGCTGTTTTTTGGTTTGGTTTGGGGTTTTTTTCCCATTCATCCGAAAATGTTGATTCATGCCACGGAAAATTTTACTGGGAATGCCTTGTCTTGGTTGAATTTGGGAGTTTCCCCAGGTTGAAAATGAAATTGCTCACCAGAGAACTTTCCCTTCATTGCTGAATAGCTCAAATCACTATGGCACATAGAGAGCCTAAATCCCTTGTTTATCCTTTACCTCAGCCAAGGTCTGTTCAATGAAAGTAGAACATAAATTTCCTCATCAGAAGTTATCACATAAATAAGTGATTTTTTTTTAATATTTTCTTTTGCTCCTCTATAATGAATCTCACCAGCAGGTTTGTTTGTTTGTTTGAAATTTACAGTAAGGGACTAGGCTGCATTCTGAATCACATGAAAACAAGTGCTTAAACTTAAGTCAGTTAATATACTGGATAAGAAAAGGGATATGTTATTACTTGGAAGTTCATAAAGCTTACATTTTTGTTCTGAATTGCTAGGAGAGAGAGGCAAGTGGGAGAGATGTTAAGGAAAAAAATGAGAACAAAAATTATAATAAATGGCAAGTGCAGAAATATCAAGTGTTCTTTTAACAACACAGACCTAAAAGAAATTTATGTGACTGAAAAAACTGAGGAAACACATGCACCTCTTCACAGCCTGGCTGGCAAAAACAAGTAGTAAAACCTCAAAATTCTCAGTTGTTAAACTGAGACAAATCTAAGAGCTATGCAAAACTGTACCTTGAGTTCCACCCATGCAGTCTGACCGACTTCACTGAGTGTGAACAAAGTTACTCTTAGACCATTCAGAGTTACAGTATTCTCACATGGGCTTTATTTCACACAGATTGCACTCTGTTCCTTCAGTCTTGCTGGGAACATTGAGACCATAACATAGAGGACTGAAAGAGGAATACTTCAGTGTTCTGTTCTCTCTTTTCAATGCACAGAAAGAGGATTTGGGGCTCATAGGAAAGGAATATCTGATCTATACACCTCAGCTTTCAGGTAGCTCAAGTAATATAACTCCTACCTCTCCCACTTGTCTCTGCTGGTAATTCAGAAGAAAAAGAAGAGCAAAGTGTGCCCAAAAGTCTATGGAAATGTGGAAAAATGGGATATGAAAGGAAAACTGTAGAGTCATAAAACGGTTTCTGTTGGAAAGGACCTCAAAGATGATTTAGTTACAAATCCCCTGCCATGGCCTGGGACATTTTCTACTAGACCAGGTGGCTTGAACATTTTAAGGGATGAGGAGTCCACAACCAGTTTGGGCATCGAAATACTGAGCCTTTAGAGCTTTAAAATATTTCTAGTTCAAATCTGGTACCAAAGTTATTTTACACTTGTGCAAGAAGAGAAGAAATGCCATTTCAGTTTTATCCACTTCACTCATATTATTCTTATTTCATAATTCCTAATCTTCAGACTCTATTGGCATCAAAACTCCAGGCTATTTGGAAAACTTTGGAATGTATGAGTAGTTGTTACAGTATACTTACAAATTAAACTAATCCTTAGTGACAATAGTGCTTATCAAGAAAAAATCTGGATCTGAAATACTCATCTACTCTTCACCCCACTCTTCTGGTATTAGCATAGTAATCTGTCTTTCCAGTTCAAATGTAGCATTTGTAATACTATTTTGCAGTATGTTTCTGATGTCTTCTGCCCTTGTCTGTGTAATTCATGTTTGAAATGCAACAAAAGATTCTGGAGAACAAGAGAACTACATAAATCCTTTCTTAAATCCTTCAATCTTTAGATTAAAAAAAAATCCCTGCATTAATGTTTGTAAACCTAATAATGGGACCAGGTCCAACCATTTATGGCTACATTTGCAATTCAGATCTCTGTTAACATGAAGATTAAAGAAAGGATTATTTTCCAGCCCCAAAAGGCACGGTTTAGCAGCCAAATATGAGTTGATCATCAGATGTGCCAAAAAATAAAAATACAAGAAAGATCAAAATGGTCATTTCTGATGTCTCATCTTTGAAACAAAGATTAAAACCATTTTAAATGCCTTGGCATTCTGAACATTCCTGTAGGACTTGCCAACTGCTCCTTTTGATCCTGTCTCATTGACGGTAAAAATTATGAAGGCCCCAGATTTGGCGTCTTTCTGCTGAGGGTAATTTGACAGCGTTAGTGGAGGTGAGCTGCTTCTCCCGTGCACTGACCCAGGGTAGCAGATCTGGCAGATAAACAAGTCTGTGACAAATAGCACTGACATCCCTGTCAAAAGAAAAGACATGACTCAGACCCAGTTTCTGCACACAGCCCAGTGCTGGCTTTCAGTGACAAATGGTTTTAGTCTGACAGTGAGTTTCACTGCTTGAACTTTCATCTATCAAAACAAGACTCAGAAGGAGGGAGCACAAGAGAAAGCCACACATGCAGCCAGACAGCCTGGGCTGCCCACTCAAACAGTACTTAGAATTTTTTCCACTCTTTTGGTACCCTCATCATTCTCTGGAAAATATTTTATTTCTCCTCCTTTTTTTTTTCCTAAAGTTAAAAGAATAAGCCAAGGAAAGTTTAATTTCATTACTTGCAAATCCAAGCATTAGAAAAGGGCATGTGATATTTTAATGAAATCTCATTCCATATAGGATGCTAAGTTTCACTCACCCATGGATAGAGTCTAACAGTTAGTATTGGACTAATGGAAAATTTAGTTAACTTCCAGGCAGTTATCCATGCATGCTTTGAAGGCATCAGCAGGTAGAAAGTCAACACCAGGCAGTTCCTTCTCAATGTTCATCATCTCTCAACATTAGCAGCTTAGATCTGGATTTCTAGTTTTTATTTGTATGCCTCTGACTGCCAGCCAGGAATTAATTTAAAGTTTTTCTACACTAGAATGAAAAAAAGCCAAATGAAACACAAAAATCAGTGGACTGTTGTACTGTGAACATGTCAGGATGTTGGCAGGGGGGCTCTGCGGGTTGGGTTCTGCCAGGAGAGGCTGCGAGCAGTTGACTGTGCCAGCCACCAGCCTCTCAATGTCTTTTTCACAAAATCTATATTCTAGAATTCCGTTTTTACTCTCATTAACTCCATTCCTGTCTTCAGTTGTCCTGTCTCTTATTTTAACATGAAAATTGAGTGATAGTTTTCCTTACTTTAACAGACTTACAATCACGAGGTCATCCTACTCTTTTTTGTTGTTGTTTTGAATACTGGGCAAATACTGGTATTCTTCGGGGTTTTATAACCTTCTATTATCATATCCTTTAATAAATATCTAACTCTATATCCAGAGATATGCTCAAAAAATTCCCTAAGAAACTTGCACATGATTTTGAAGGCATCATGTTTTAATGAAGACAGATAGTGACTTCTTCATTAATAGTAATTCAAAATTACCTATTTTGCACCTGTGGTTCTATAACAGGTATTTTGGTTTGGTTTCCAAATGCAGAAGAAAACTTCAGTGTTTTCTTAAAAATTATTTATAATACTGTAGAGTTATCCTCAGAATTTTTTTCTTATTTGCATAGTCTTTTTATTTGAGCCATTAATTTTCCTTTTTGTGGTTGGCTTTTTGCATAAAATTTTATTCTTAGTGACTTTTAATTTACATCAATTAGTATCTTTTTCTTTTATTCCTTTTGATAGATAATGGTTTTTATTTTCCATGTATTGCCTTAATTTATCCACTAAGACAGGTTAAAAGCTAAACAAAAACAGTGTTCTTTACAAATATTGAATAATTATTTCTCAAGTAAATAGTAAAATAATCTCATAAATTCTTTTCATAAGGCTCTATCTTTCAAAGATAATACAATCATAGAACCATAGAATGGACTGGGATGGAGTTGACCTTAAAGATTATCTGAATCCAAACCCCCTGCCATGGGCAGGGACACCTTCCACTAGACCAAGTTGCTCAGAGATACTCAGATATTATTGTTTCCTTTTTTATTTATTTTTCTTCTACCTTCCATTAAATTCCCCTTTCCTTAGAAACTGAGCTTGTCTGAAATGCCATATATAATTCATACAGACAAGCTAATCACCAGCTTGGAAGTTGGTGGTTTCCTAGGAAGTGGTGGTCAAGACCATCTTACAATCAATGAAACAAAATAAAAGTGATTTGGACTATCTTTTTCCTTCTTTTATTAAATATAAGCAGGTCATAATCACCAGTCTCTAAGCAACAGACAGATACTAATCCAGCAATTAATTCATCTTTATCCATATAATGAGGTCCAAAATAGGGCTGGCTTGTGTTAAATGTGACACCTCTAGTGAGGAAAAAAAGAAAAGTAGGACCTACCTGTATGTACATGTATTCAAGAACTCTAATGACTAACCACTGTCTGTGTGAGACCTTTAATATATCTCCGAAATTGAAATTCTCCTTAGTAACACAGTTTTTCTTTCTATTACATACAGATATTAAAAAGCAAACCCTCTGTTCTCTGCCTTAAATAAGAATCTTGAATAGATTCCATTTCCATTCATTGCTATTTAGCCCTTTGGTCTTTTCACGTTGAGATCCGTGGATCTATTCATGCTAAAACTGGTACTGACATTGCTGCTAGACAGTGACACCATTTTTTATCCTCTTCACCCTTCCTTTTCCCTTGTTCAACCATTTCTGTTTTTGCTAAACTCATTGTAAGTGGAGCTGGCAATTCCAGTCATGTGAATTATCCCAACATCAATATTACAGTCACTCCACTTGCACCTCTCTTTTCTCAGGAGTGGGGGAGTCAAGTCTGATCCCCAGTTTTGTACCACAGATATCAAAACAACTGAGAGAAAGGAGAAAATTTGTTCTACTCTGTTTGTTACAGCTATATAGTCTGCATCATATAGATATTCACTTTTATGCAATTTTAATATAAATTCTATCTGTTCACACTTGACAATTCCCCCTACTTTCCAGAGAGACAAAGTCTCCATATTTGTGCAAGACGTAGGGTCTCCCATACAAACAATTAATTATCTATGGCGCCAAAAGGCTCTTGCCATCACTTGTTCATTGGTACTATTGAACCATTATCAAAAGTTGACAGCCAGCAGTGCTTAAAGAGACCCACCTTCAGTGAAACTAGACTTTTACAGTAATATGAAAAAGGAATTTTTAGCCCAATGCACTAATGGAACTTGCCATCAGCTCCATGAGGAGCTGCCCTATGGCCTTTTAAATGGCAATGACACCTTTGGTGAGACAAAGATTGCACCCCAAGGAAACAGTCAGCATAAGACTTTTACATTTAGGTCACTACTCACATGTTACTATTTCTAATCACCAGGGATTTTTTTTTCCATTTTTTTTCTCCCCATCCTGCAGTGATTCTAAAATTTCTTAATAGTATATAATATATATATGTGTATGTATGTGTATGTGTGTGTGTGTGTGTATATATATATGTATGTGTGTATATATATATATAAATAATATATATATATGTATATATATATATTTTTTTTTTTTTTTTTTGTTGGTAGTATGTTATTTCTTGAGAGTACAACCAAAATGTAGATAAGAATATACTGAGAAGATATTCATGTTGCCTAAAACTTTTGCTTATCTGCCCTTGCCGGGATAGAGCTGTGACATAAGAAAAGGCCATCATTCCTGACTGCTCATTGCTTCTCAACAGGTCCGGGCTACATCCCTCCAACATCCACAGACTAGTTTATTTAACTGCTCCCTAATTAATTGATAAAATTACCAGTTTTGTTGAAACTAACAAGCCATTGCAGTAACTTAAGTAATTTTGCCTGAATTTAATCAGGTATTGCCCATGAAATATTTTGAAGGCTAACTGACAGGACAGGTAATATGAAGAGCATTGTCAGTGAAGCAGGGGTATAGACAATAATTTCTTTTAGCCTTACAGCTTCTGAAGTGAGTGTCTGTCAGTGGCTTCTGTTACCAGCCAACAAGATGCAAACATTGCATAAAATCCCCACCTACTCTTCACTGAAAGTTACAAACTATGACTTAACAAAAAAAAGTAATGTGTCAAATTAGCACCAATGCATGGTCCTTTGCGGTTGTTCATGATAACAGATCCTTTTCAACACTGTCCTCTTTTTCCTGTTTCTTAGACCCCTCAGGTAGACTTTACACTTACCTTACAGAGTCATTAGAAGAGGGCAATGGTAAAAAGTCAAAACCAGGAGTCTCTGAAGCATTCAGTTTTTCATCTGGTTCCATGTGGTGTTCAGCATTTGGCTTCAATGTGTGCTGCCACCATCAGAGACTCCAGATTTTTGCTTTGGTAACACATTGCCAATTCTCTCTGCATTCTCTCCTGGATATTCTGGGCACCTTTTTTTTTTTGTTGTTGTTGTTTTTTTGGGTGGGGGGCATGATAAATGCTTAGGGGAAATGGACTCTGGAAGGTAAAGCCACATATTGGCTGAGTTTGGCATTCATATAATCATAAAATCTTTAAGGTAAGAAAAGACCTCAAAGATCATTGAGTCCAGTTGTTAATGCAGCACCACCGTGTTTATCCTTAAACCAGGTTCCCAAGTGCCACATTCACACTCCTTTTGAGCACTTCCACGCATGGTGAGTCCACTACTTCCCTCGGTAGCCTGCTCCAATGCCTGACCAAATTTTCAGTGAAGAAAATTTCTGTAACACTGAGTATAAACTTCTTCTTGAAAAACTGGAGGCCGTTTCCTGTTGTCCCATCAGTTGTTCCCTGGGAGATGTGGGGGTTCAGAGTGTTGTCACTGAATGAGATAGCTGTAGTGATCTTTTAGCTTTAGTTAGTATGAAACCTTGGGAGAAACACACAAGTTGCGTCTAGCAGGAGCCAAGAAAAAAGAGTAGGATAAGGCTGAGTTTACGCCATGAACAGTCGTTAACAGAAGATTAGGTGAGGAGACTGTAAGACTGTGAGACCTGTCCACAGCTTCCTTTCATGGAGTTGAAAAAAGAGATAAGGTGCCCCCTGAGCCTCCTTTTCTCCAGGTTAAACAACCCTAGACCTCTCACCTGCTCCTTACAAGAATAGTTCTCCAGACCCTTCACCAGCTTTATTGTCCTTCTTTGGACACTCAAAACTTCTGGGCTGGTATCAGCATTCGCAATGCACACTTCCAAGTTTGGTATGCTATCTCACTCTTTGTTAGGGTGAATGCAGCTTTATTTAAACATTGTTAAAAATGTATCTTCATGTCAGCCCCACCAATGGGATTTTTTGTCAATGATGTTTTTAAAATTTTATTTTTCAGAGAAAGCAGCTTACTGAAAGAAGCACGAGCATGTGATGTGCAGTTCTAATAAAATACATCCCCATACAGAACTGCTCTACACGCCTCTTTAGAATATTAAACTACTTTTATTCTTTTATGTGCTATTTAAAGTGACATGAAGATTTGTGGATACTCAAAGCCTGGAGACTATAAAAGAACATTCACAGAGATGTAAGATAGGAAGGGTTGTTTTGTTTGCTGTTTGTTTACTTCCTCAATTTAAAATATGTTTTTGAGCTAACTTGACCTCTATTGCTTACTAGGTGCATGAATTGCTTACTGATGTCTGAAAATACTTCAGTTCCATCTTAGCCACTTCATTTATGTGCAGTGCATTTATGTGCACTGCTCTCAGAAGTTCCTTGTTTTGTCAGGTTCTGATTTACAACATGCAAAAGTCTCTGAAATAGTTTCTTATGTGTAATTTGGCTGTTTTGGGTCATCTGTCCTGGCCATCCTCCCTCTCAGTTTTTTGTGCACCTCTCAGTTTCTTGTGAATGTGAGATGCTGGAAAGTCCTTGACTTAGTGTAACTCTCTATGGCAAAAACCAAAACATCAGCGTGTTATCAATGCTGTTCTCATACTAAAACCAAAACACAGCACTGTACCAGCTATTAAGAAGAAAAATAACTCTTATCCCAGCTGAAAGCAGGACAACAGTGAAAACTACTGAGTAATTATTCAACATTAAGGGTTAATCACTTGAACTTAGTGTGAGGTTAAATCAGGCATCTTTACCTGAGATAAAATATATGTAATCTACTTTCCTTCCTGAAAATTCCAGTTCCCAAAGTGTTATTAATTGACTGGTGTTGATTTTCTTTATTAAGTATAAACCCCCCTCTTCAAACAGGTCCTGCACTTTTAAGAGTTTTTTAAGTAATGTGTGGTTCAGTTAGAGAGCAGGTGTGTTATGGTTAAAATGTTCTCGACTGTATTTAGAAAACTCTCCTCTCCTGTTTGAAAATGGCAGCAAGGTAATTGCTTATCAGTTCAGATTCTCCTGAAAGTCAGGGAAACATCTTTTTCATCTTCCATGTAAATCCACAGCTCCACTAGTAGGTGTTTCTATACGTGTGGCTACAGCGAACCATGAAAGGGTGCTACAACAAAGGAATGACTACAGGGATGCTTCTGCAACATAGCTGAAAAACAGAAAATTTTCTGATTTATTATTTGAATCAAATCTGAAATCAGCTGATTATCATTTATTAGTTCCAGAACTATAAAGAATTAAGGATAAGTCTCACCTGACCAATACATCTGCAATGCAGACAACTAACCAGCTACCTGGCTACCACATGTGAATCCAGCTCCACTAGACAGTGGAGAAGAATGGACATTTTTAGGGAGCAAGCCAACTACCCTGCTCTAGCTGTTCATTAAACAACGAAATAGAACAAACATTTGAAGTGCCAATTCTCCCTTGACTCTATTTTGAATTTAGATAGTGAGCTTAGAAACACATCTCTACCTTGTCAATTCTTGCAGCTGATTCCCCCTCAGTGGGTAGGATTTATCCCATCAGTTTCTTATTTTTAGATAAGTTTTGTCACAATTTGGCAGAACTGTGCTCTCATTCTCTCAGAGAGGGACAAATGTTGGCTTCTCATGGGATCATAAACTTTTTCCTTTAAATTCTAGAGAGAATGAATCCCACACTTGGTGTTGGTTTAAAAACTATTCAGGATCCACTGATATTTGTATCTAAACTTTGAGTTTGGACATGAAATGGAAAGAAAATTTTAAGAAGATGGATCTAAACAAAGAAAATATCTTATCAAATTATAGTGACCAAAATTATTTGAATATAGTATTTTTCTTTGGTCTTTATTGTAATAGTTGATATCATTAAACTGACGTAAACTTAGGATTAACATAAGTTTACAGAAATTGACAGTTACATTGATTTGCACTGACTGTTATATTGCAGAAAATAGACAAAATAGACAAATAAGTGATTGGAGATTTAAAATGGGTTGTATAGTTGAATTTCCCCCTCGGTCACAAAGCCTGTGAACATTTTTATCATGCTGATCAGTACTTGAAAATTATCACCTGTTTATTTCATTTACCTGTCCCTTGAGTTTAAATTTTTGTGCCTTTCTCTGGCTAGATCTTAATTAATTCAAGACATGTAAATGAGGTTTATAGGCTTGGAGTTTCATTGCTCTTCTTTGCTAGTCAGTAGGGACAGACCTCATGATGCAAATAAAATATGAATTTTATTTGATTTTTGGAAACTTCTTTCTCTGTGATAACGGGAAAACAATTACACCAACTAAGATTCTAATTTTGCTTTTTAGTCAACTGACTCCTGTCCAAAGGGACTAAACTCAGCCTTCGTGTCTACTATAACAGAAGCTCCATTTGAGGCCTGAAAATATCTCTGCAGTGCTATAACCACGTTAACAGCACAGAGCAGAATGAACCTGACCTGTTCACCGGCACTCCACATGAGACACCACTTTCAAAAGCTGTTCTGACATCTGATGCAGCACTGTTTTAAGGCACAGATTGGTAGGCTTGTTTTTAGTTTATTTTCCACTGACTCAGTTTACCCTTCTTATTGAAAAAATTGAGTACTAACATTTCTTTTTTACATGAATGATAAATGCTGGAATTCACTGATCTTTGCAGTTGTGTTTAGAGGCCATCTGGTGGAAGAAGTTTCTTATGGAAGAGCAAAGTCTTTCATATTTTATACTTGTTCTTCTATTGTATGAAACAAAATATTTTGCATGATTAACTATATTTATAATTATACATATATACGTGTATATATATGTGTGTATATATACGTATATATATGCGTATATATGTGTGTGTGTATATATATTTATGCATATAAAATGCCTAGACTTAAGTCCCAGTTACTTAAATGCAAAGTATTTCATTTAAGCTGCATGTAAGTGGAAGGAGATCCATTTAAGAGTGGAGCAAATGAGAAAAGCACTCTGAAGTAGTCACCCATTATACCTTTTCTTTTGCAAATAAATGTTTAAAAAAATAATTAAAAAGAATGCAGAAAGTGGTCAGGGAGTAATTAGTTATCACTATGAAGCTCAGACTTTTATTCAATTGTGCACAATTCATGATAACAAAATTACAATATCGTTCCACTTTATAACTCCTTAACTACACTTATTCAACAAAAATGCAAAGATCAGGAAAAGCAGTGAAGAATAGAGCAGTACAATTAGTGAAATTGCATCAGAGCAGTATGAGAAAAAGTTATATCAATGGTCACTATATCACAGAAACACAGAAGCAGAGCTGCTGATTCTACAATGGTCATTTCATTAATCTGATGTGTTGAAGAAAGAGCCACACATCTTTTATTTGAATCTTTGTTTGATTTATTCTTAGTAATTATTTTTATGGAAATTCTATTCCAGAGACTTTGACTGTTTCTGCTGCTAGAAAATTTAGTTTTCTTATTTGTTTAAGCAAGCATCTTTGATCTTAAATTACACATCTGCTTTCACCTTAGTGAGTGTTTCTTTTTCTATTTCCACAAGCAACAGACAAAAATTAATTATGACCTATAAAAATTTTTTCATAAACAGAAATGTTCATCTTACCCTTGTTGACAGCAGGAGGATTGGAACTTTGGGAATGAGGGGCTGTGTCATTGGGGCTGTGTCATAACCCCATTATTCTTCTGCCTTCGAGGTGGGCACTCATGTTTTCCTGAGGTTTTTATACCTTTTGCCCAGTTGATGTTCAATAAAAATTTTGGTTCCTTGACTCAGGTGAATGTTTTAAACTTTGTGGGTCTTTTGATTTTGGGGGTACTGGGATTTTGGAGTGTTTTTATTTGGGTTTGTGGATTTTTTTCCCCTTTCTCTAAAAAAAACCAACCAAAAAAAAAACCCAAACAAACAAACAAACAAAATCAAACAAACAAAAAAAAAAAAAATAAAAATCCACCAAAAAAACAACAAAAAAAATCAAGAAAGGTGGGGAGAGTTTGCATTACCATTAACTTCCAACTTAGGCATTCCTAAAAAGATAATCAATCCCTGGCTGGAAAAATCCTGAAATAAATGCATACATCCATACCATCCAGATATCCTATGTTGCAAATGGATGGAGAAGCACTTTAAATATTTTAATGACATGCCCAATGTAGCACTGCAGAACTGCAGACACTGCCAGATAACGTGTCCTGCTGCTTGCCCTTGGCCATGTTGTGAGATTTCCCTCTGCATGGACCAAAATATTTTCAACCGTTTCGGCCGATGCTTAATCTTCCTACACACTGGTAAAGAGCCAAGGGTTTGAGTGCTTCTGTAAGGAAAAAGAGTTATGCAGTTTATCAATGTAAACTCCAAATTCTTGCTTCTTTACTTATGCTAATAACAAAGGTTTCACTGATTTTGCTGGATATGAAATTAAGCCTTCACTGCCCTTGAGTAATGAAATCCATGTTTCCTTTGTCATGAACATGTCTGATTGAATTAATTAGAGAGAGATTGCTTTGAGATTTGATCTGGATTCTCTTTCATGCTTTTAATTAATTATTTGTGATCTGACCCTCTTTTTTTTCCTTGTTTTAGAGTTTTTTAAATTGATTTTTGTTCAACTAATGTCCATCAAAGTGTAAATTTCAGTTTGTCATATCACATGTAGATTTTCTGTATGCTGTTTTCAATATTCTGTCTTGTTGGAGAATTTCCTTTGATTTTTTCCTTGTATAATTTTTTAATATTATTTATATTCTTAAACTCCAGATCATTTTCACAATTTTTGCTAGATGTGGCTATTTTGCCTATTCAAGATGTATTATATAAAAGAATGATAAAGGAAAGATTTGATTATTTTGCTACACCTTTTTCTGTTTCCTGATGGGATGAATAAGAAAGTATTAGCAAGAATATAAGTATAAAATTATGAAGAACTCACTTCCTGTTACGATATTTTAGATATATAATCACTTTTTCTAAATATCTGCCATATTTCTGAGCTTCCTGAAACTTAACATAGGTATGCAAGAGATGTTTGGGAAACAAACATTTGTTAGTTTGGGATCTTTTGAATCCAGTTCTATTATGAGGTAGATATTCCATTTTTGTGCAAATCACCTCATAAAACTCTAAATTGCACGAGTGAAGTTAACACAAAAAATAATTTGCTTTTTTATTATGTACTAGTGCTTTATTTTAAAAAGTTGAAGTGAGCTAAGAAGTTTTAATTTTGTTGTATTACAATACAAAAGCTTTTCTTCCATGGTCATGAAGCTGCTAGGTATGGGTGGGGGACACTGTGGAAAATGCAACATCAGACAGATCATGATGGGTGAAATCATAATGAATGGGAAAGAGGAGAGGGCTGAAATAGAAATGATATTCATTACCCTGGTAATATGTTCTAAAATTGTTAAGTGCCAGACTGAGCTTCATCCGCTGTGAAATATTCTAATGACCAATGAGTACATAAGTCTAAGTGAATTAGGAAGTCCACCTAAATCAAATAAATCTCATAACTTAGTACTCACAGATCATTATTAAACTTAATATGAAGGATAATAAGGGCTGCCCAGGGAAAATTTTATCACTGGAAATCCACGGACATAGGTGACTTGCAATTCCCTGTAATAATCAAAGACAATTTTTCTTTGAATTTCTAATAACCGCTTGAAGTACTTTTTTGTTTGCTTTCACTGAGAATTTCTATCACATGCAATGAGAATAGAGTGGTGGGACAATTACAGCACATTCATGAACACAGATTTTGTATTTTAGTGTTTGGTTAGAAACTATTTGCAATTAGTAGAATTACTTGCATGTATGCTTTAAAAATAAAGAATTTTTAAGAAAAAAAGACCAACGTGATACAAAAATAACAGATTTTGATGTGGTTTTATATTTCAGTAATCTTTTGTTCCAACAGCATATCAAAAGGACGTGTTGAAGATTCAAATTAACCTTAGAGTTTCCTTGTTCCTCTCTTTCATGCACAGACTCCGAAATGTTTTCAGTCTGGAAAGTAGCTGCCAGTTCTAGAGACAGCATTTTATATCCTTAAGTGGTTTAAGTATTTACATTAGCATGAAAACTTATGCAATTTGATATTAATTGTGTGTTTCATTGCAAGTTTCCATTCAGCTTGAGTTCTCAGTTTGGCAAAAGTTATACAATTGTCTGATGATGATCTGTGCTGAAGACCTGCACTAAATTGTGTCTCTCTGTTGAGAGATTGGTTAACAAATCTCTGCCATTAAATAGGAAAAACACACATATCCACACATTTGCACACACAGAGAAGTCTTTTGTAGATGTAATAACATATGGTCTTTATTTCTTATTTGGGATAGGAGTGGTTTTTCATAAAAGACAGTGAACCCTGGGTGTTCTGCTGTTGGCAGTCACCGCAGCTCCTTGGTAGGACACCTTGAAACAGTAAAAGAACTTTTTACTGACAGATGCCACTGTCATCTGCATCAAGTTCCTGGACTTTTCCTGTCTTTTTTCTGATATATTACAGCCTGAAAGTAATCTTTCCTTCATTTTCCACATCTCATTTCTCTTTCTTCTTTGCTTGAAAGACTGAAATTGCTCATTATCTGCTATAAATTGGCATCAACGGAGTTATCTCAATTTGTACCAGCTGGACCAAAGCAGTGAATGGCTATAAAATGCTGTTCTATTTTATTATAGAGTTGGCTTGGATTTAACCTATCATTGTATTTCACTGGCATGGGGTTTTTTTCCTCCATCATCTTGTAATAAAATTATTTAGTAAACAAACATATTAAACTACAATGGTTTTCCTTAAGAACCCATATATTTATTGTACCAGCCAGACCAGATAAACTGTTGTGGAAAAACTATTGAAGCAAAGAATGTGTAATATTAGGTTATGTGATGAAAGTTCATATGCAAACACAAAGAGGAGCTCAGACAGTGAAAAGGCTGTAAATATGCACATTAGTTCTAGAGATCACTTACTACTGATGCAATTCTTTACTTGAGACATTTGGTCTATTAACTGAGTCCTAATCCTAGAAAGACCATGTAGTTTCTCAGAACTATTTTAGCTGTATTTTAAAGCATAGAATTCTCTTGTATCTCTTCTAGGTTTCTAACAGGTTTGACTCAGACTGGTTTCTGTTTCATCTAGATGTGTTTACCTATCTGTTTGCTTTTAAAATCTCCAACCCTCATTTGATGAAGGTAATGTCATTCAGTTCGAATCAGGATCATAACTGACCTCCCTTTGAAAAGAACAAATCTCTCAGTGAAGAACAGCATTTTCTAGTATTTCAGATTATCCCCACAGCACCAAGCAATATCTCTCAATAATTTAGCTGGCATTTAACTATAGCTTTGTTAACTGATAGAAGTAATTATAGTGCTTTCTTAACATCACAAATCTCTTGTGTGCAATATAGAATATCATTGAATGGTATAAAATACGCAAAGGACTAACTAAAAGTTCTAAGTTGATTTAAATGCTGAGTTGAAATAAGAATATATTTTAAAAAATCATAGCAGTAGCTACTTTCTAAGTTCAATCCGGAAAGGGGACGACAAACTATGTGGACGCATACAAGTACATCAGGACAGTACATGAGGTGAATCAGAACCTTAGGTTAAACATGACAAAACTGCAGCAGTGCATTTTGCTGATTTATACACTCCAGGAAACTGACGTAAAAATATAAAAATATAAAAATATAAAAATATGAAAGTATAAAAATATAAAATATTTTATTTTTATACATACATACATACATACATACATACATACATACATACATACATATATATATATATATATATAAGGCCAATAAAATACAAACAGAACAAAGACCAATCTGTTTTTTTCTAGAAGTGTTCTCTATAACAGTACCTAGATGAACAACAGGAATAATTTAATCTGATTAAAATGTCTAATTTAAAACCTGTTGTGTGTCCAAATATGCTCCCCAGAAATGCATATCAATATGATTTTATAATCTGCCTCTGCACACAAAGAAGGAGAGGTTTGCGCATATATTTAAAATTAAAGGAGAATCATTAAAAAAAAATCAAGGTATTTGTTTAATATTTTATCCTGGCCTGTTGTTTATTGAGGAATAACATTTGAGAAGTAATACAATAAAGTGGCCAGTAAAAGGACAGAGCTGGAGCACTACCTGTAGATGAGCAGTAGGCAATAATACAGCTGTTACCTGAAACCCTGAACTCCAGGTTGCCATTAAGCTATCCAAGAGTTTTGCCATGCAAAAGAAACTTAGATATATTAATACATAGATATGTATGTGAGTGTGTGTGTGTAAGCTCCTCCATAATTCTCTCAGAAAAGGAGTCTCAAATTTCCTATTAAATAGTTTTTATCCATCCCAATACTATTTCACATTAGCATTCAGAATGACCAGATTTTTTTTTTCCCATCAAAAATTATCCTGATGATATAGATTTTGAGAAAATGTTGGAAGTTTCAGGCAAATCCATTGTGCATTAGTCCCAAATAATTTGTTTCTCTTTAAAAATGAAAAATACAGTGTGCACATGTGAGCTACTAAAGCACATAAACTTTTAAAATGTTTTTCATCTCTGCTGTTATTTATACTTCAAGAAGAAAAGATGATGAATGAAACTAATAAAATTTACAATAATGAGTTCTCTTTCTCCTTTCTTCTTTCTCGTTCTCATTCTTTTTCATTCCATTTTCTCTTTATCTCTTTCTCCCCTCCCTTTCTCCCTTCTTCCCTTCCTCCATTCTTTCCTTTAGTTCTTTCTGAAATGCAAAATAAAGAGGAGAAAAATGAGAAAAGGGAGTGGGAGGGCAGAAGAGACATGAAAATCACAGCAAGATAAACTTTATTTTCACATAAAACTCCAAATTTTCTCTTCTTTGCTTGGTTATGGATGGAAAATAAATCTCTTAAACTGTAAAATATTAAAATTTCATGTGAAACAGTAATCTTATCTTCAGTCATCTTTATTTATTAGCAAAATTAGTGTCATGATTATAGCAATGCAATATTTGAGCTGGTGTTTATATTACACTTTAATTCTACTCTTGAAGTTTCAGCTGTTGGATTTCTTTAACCGTAATGAATCTGAGCATTGATATTTCATAAATCAGAGTGTTCTAATAATTCATCTGGGTGGGAGGGTGCTTAAATGGATCACATCATGATTGAAATATTGGATTTGGGTTTACAGAGTTGATTAAATGTCTAAAGACTGCAGCTTTGCTCTCTTGCCCCATCCTGCATATGTCTAATTGAGAAATTATAATAAAGCCAAATCAGTAACACCAGCAGCTAATGGAAAGATTCAATTTTCTTACATCTTCATAGAAAGTTAAATTTATTGATTCAGCTTACCAAGGTTAACATAAAATCCAAAATATGGTTGCAGTTTTCATGTGAATCAGCTAACCATAAACAGTATTTTTCCCTCCTGAAAAGCAGAACACTTAATGGATTGCACTAACCATGATAATTTTGACCCAATTTCAAGATACATGGTAGTTTTTTGTCATGTTGATGCTTTTCGTTGTCCATCTTCTATATTTGCTCAACCAAGCTGCCTCTTTTAAGGTGGAAACAGCTCAGGATACCTCTGATGACTCGTTTTTCCTCCGATTTCCATTTCTCTCCATGTTTCTTTCATCTTTGATCTCAGGAGCAGCATCTACTCAAAATTTAATTCAATCTCTTACTTTGCCTCTGCTCAGCAGTGGTGAGACTGTACCTGGAGTTCTGTGTCTGTTTCTTGGCTCTCCAGTGCAAGAGAGACACAAACAGAGCAGAGGAATTCCACCGAAATGTGCTCCTCTGGATCTTCCTGAGCATTGTCCTGAAGGCAGCCTGCAGGGGCATGATGTGTGACACTTGTGCTTGATCCCCTCTTAACTGGAGACACACAGCATGAATTTACAACTACCCTTTGGTGGTTTTTCTTCAGCAGAGGGAGTGGGCAGCAACTTGAGGGGAGCAAATCTTCTGCTCATGTGCAAAGATAAATAACCCATGCACAGTGCTCTGTGTAAAAACAGTTTTGGGAGCACTTGCAGGAGTGGTTTTGCTCAAATTATATCTGGAGTGCTGAGTTTGATTCTGCTTTTATTATATAAAAGCAGGACTGGGCAAAACAGAGCAGAATATTATGGCATCATTTAGCTACCAATTATGCAAATATCTATGTTATCAGTTACTGTCAAATGCAGCTAATATAACTATTTGCTTAATACTCAGCTCCCAAGAAAGTTAATGTGCCATTCAACTGAGTTTATTGATCTCAACAATGATATTATGATGCTCTGGTGAGATTCAATTATTGCAGGAAAAGTGCAGGGGTAAGGGGATGGATACCAAGGGGAATACAATTTCTCAGCAAGTTTGAGGTGCGAGAGGGGCACATTTGGGACAACAAACAAAAAGCTATTTATACTGACACAATAGAGACAAGATAGTGTAAAGCAACAACCAGCTAGGAATTCAAGTTGCTGTCAAACCACAGTTTGGACTCATTGCACAGTTTTCTACAGCATTGCAACGTGCTCACTGTCACTGTCACTCGCCCTGGTTAGCAAGGCATAGTGATACAGCCTAACCTTCAAAGTTGTGTGCAGACTTAGCCACCTGATTTAAGCACTCAGAAATTGGCAGCTATTCCTAAACTTGCTGCCTAAGCTTCTTTCTATAGTCAATGGAGAACAAGAAGTATTTCCTGAAAAAGATATTCCAGACAGACTTCATGAATCACTTTCTGATGGAAGCTCTCATACCCTCTAGTGATTATGTATAGAAACTAGATTAATAACTTCACCACCTAATTTAAGGATGGCTAAAACGAGACAAGATGAATTCCATGCATTTGAAATGTACCAGTCCTGGATAATTAACCTGAATTAGAAAAGGACAGAAGTGGACATTAATTTGTCAGCTCTCAGCATATATTTGAATAGCTCTTCTGCTATAATGTTTAGGGGTCAGATGATTTCACAGGAGAGGCAGCTTGTGTAAGAATTGGAACACTCTCTGGTGGCAGAGGAATGCAGAGGCTGACTGCTTTATTGGCATTGTATAACAATTTTTATTTCAAGCTTTTATTTGAAGGTCCAAAAGATCGAAAAGGTTGGACTTGGATCTCTTTGCAGGTGACCCTGCTTTTTTTGCTGCCCAGGACATGTTTGGCTTTCTGGCCTGGGAGTGCACATTTCCAGCTCCTGTCCAGCCTCTCATCCACCAGCACCCCCAAGTCCTTTTCAGCACAGCTGATCTCGATCAAATATGAGCATGGACCACCATGAGGACAAAAGGGATGGAACAGATCTCTACAAGAAAAGTCTAAGAGAAGTGGGATTATTCAGTCTAGAATAGAGTTCGGAGTGACTTGATTTGGGTCTTTCAGTACCCACAGGGAGCCTATGAGAAAGGTGGAGAAAATCTATGTATAAGAGTGTATAGTGACATAACAAGGAATAATGGTTTCAGACTGATAGAGAGTATATTTTAGAATAGATATTATTAAGAAATTCTTTATTCAGAGGGTGGTGACGCACTGGAACAGGTTTCCCAGAGAAGTTGTCCCTGACAATGTTCAGGCCAGTTTGGCTGGACTTTGAGCAATCTGATCTAGTGGAAGGTGTAGCTGCCCATGGCAGAGGGGTTGGAACAAGATGCTCTTTAAGGTCTCTTCTAACTCAAACCATTCTGTGATTCTGTGAGATTTTGTGATCTAGATATCTCAAGCTGAATGTATTCAATAAATTATTCTCTTTTCACTTCAGTAAACAGTTAAAAATAAATAAGTACAATGCAGAGTCTTGTTTGGGATTGAAGACAAGTTTGTATTACGTCTTATGCTTTGTGCTGTATACCAAACATCTTTCCACACACTTGTTCATTTAGCTCAAAATACAGCCAGGCTTTTCTCTGAGCATTGCAAGGGAAAGAAGTGATAGCCTTCAACCCTCCACCTCTCATATCTATATCTCCTAATTCCTTTCTGTTAAGAAATGATCTCGGTAATTTTTTCTTTCTCTGTTCTGTATGTTTGAATTACATAAACACTTAACATGAAATGATATCTCATAAACAATTCATCTCTACATCATATCTTGGTCTTCATCTATTTTTCTCCTTGCCTCCCACGGGACATTTATTTTCTTGAAAATAAGTCAGCTATGCATTGGACATCTCTCAATGCTGCACAGACACACAGCAGAATCCTCAAAACTATCATTTGCTTTTAACCCGTCCATTTCTGTGCCGTGTAGTCACTAGATCATTTGATGCATGGTAAGAGTCAGAACTGATCTTTGTCACAAATGTGTTGAATATTAGAGTGAAAGATGAAGACTCTGAGGTAGCCTCTGAGTTGATAAAATACGTCAGAGTCCCTTGATGGCTTGCAATATCAAAAGATCTAGCCCAGCTTTTTCAACTTGTATTGAGATTTTCACATCTAAGCAGATCCATACTGCAGACAATTACCATCAGCAGATGGGAAGGGAGAAAGCAGATGCGTGTAATCAGACTTTCTATTGTGACTTTTGCTTTCTGTCTTATATATTTAAACTATCCATGTAACTCCTTGCAAAACTGACATGTTTTTACATACCATAATTACTGTTCATCTTTCCAAGGTTTTATTGATTTAAGTTATTGACATCTTGGAGTTCTAGTTCAAGAACTGCAGCATCTGTGTCCTCTGTTTCCAAACCCTTAAAAGGCTGATCCTGTGTAATAAACAAGGCAAAAAATGCAATTCAAACACTGACTTATCATTAAAATGTCTGTCAGTGCAGACTCACTCTGACAAACAGACTTTCTTTTCCTTCTGCCACACATCTGTCTTCTCTCAAACCTGAAGAGTATGGAACCTGAGGAGCACAGAGACACCAGCTAAGGCCAGTAGGCAGTAGTGGGTACTCAGAACAGGGCATACAGTGATACATTCTCACAATTGTATTTCCAAGTTGCAGAACCCTGTGGCTTAGTGGCTTTCTCAGCCAAAGAATTTATGTAAATCTCTGTTTTATGTCCTTTGATGGGCTTTAACTCCAAGGGACTGTGTCACGGAGGTTTGGAAAGAAGAAACAGTGGTGCTAAAAGATGAATAGAGAGGAAGGAGAAAGGTGCCAAAGAAGAAAGAGTCATGCTAAAAGATGAATAGAGAGGAAGGGGAGAGGTGTCAAATAAGTGAGGGACCACAGGCTGTGGAATGGACTCATGCTGGAGCAGTTTGTGAAGAACTGCAGCCATGAGAAGTGCCAACCCTGGAGCAGTCTGTGAAGGACAGTCCCTCCTGGCAAGAACCCTAAGCTGGAGCAGTGGGAAGGCAGGAGGAAGAAGGAGCAGCAGAGATTAAATGTTACAAATGTCTCTAACCCATGTTCTCTTTCCCTCTGCACTGCTTGGAGTGTTGGAGGTAGACAAGTTAAGAGAGAATTTGGGTGTGTAAAGAAGGGTAGGGTGAGGGAAAAGTGCTTTAATTTTATTCTTTTTTCTCGCTAACCTACTATGTTATTAATTGGAAATAAATTGAATTCATTGTCTCAAGTCAAGTCTGGGTTACCTGTGACAGAAATTGGTGAGTGATTTCCCTGTCTTTATTTTGACCTATGAGCTTTTTCATTCTATTTTTTCCCTCTGTCCTGCAAGAAGGTGGAGACATAGAGAGGTTTGGTGGGCACCTCTCTGACAGCCCAGGTCAACCTATCACAAAAATTTAGTCCTTTTTTGCAAGCCCAGATCCAGCTTTCTTTGCTGAAAACTCCTGAGAAAGGGTGTGAGGAAATGACAAAGTATCTCCCTTTATAACTGTGTTAAATTATTCCGCTACAGAGAAACCAAGAAGTTTACTGTGCATTTCCCAGAGATTCCCTTCCCTTTTTCAGTCTACAACTTTTCCAGTTGTTTTCTACAGACAGCAACAGAAAGTTTTTAGGACTTTGCAAGAAGCAAGTAAAACCTTAACTAGAAACTCTAATGGAGGTGTTTATTTCAGGCAGAAAAATTAAATGGTTTTGGCTCCCAGTCCTGTTCTCTACTTCCTAAAGCAAAATTCTCTTTCTTAGTTTATAAAAAAGTTTCACATCTGACAGCCATAATCATTCACTTCAAAAATATAAATACAATGAAAGAAAACTTGCCTAATGAATATAAATGCAAAACACGCTGGATTGCCAGATCAGTGAATTTCCTAATTCAGTATGTAAATCTCTCCAGGAACTCTCTCCTACAGAGAAATTAATTCACTGCTTGTTCAGTCTTTGGATAATGATAATCTCTTGGTCTGCACAGTTGAGTGCACTGTAAGGTAAAGATAGTTGATAACATCCTGCAAACAGTGGAGGACATGGTCTTGCTTTCCTCTTCTCTGTAAAGGATCAAGTTTTAAATGCCTGACTCTTTTAGAGAACCTCCTTCTCATAAAGCAATATGCTTCTAAAGCAGAAGTATGGCTTTTCTAAGTATATGATCACCGTAGCTTGACATGTATAATCTCTTGGATGTCAGAATAAACTCAGCCACAGCTACACTGAGCTTCTTGGCATCAGCAGGAGCAAACATAGGTCAATGCTCTGCATTTTTAACCACAAAAACCTTTGAGCATTTTAGGGGCTTTTTTTCATAGTTGTAGTATATGCAGATTCCCAGATCCAGCATACTTTTCTCTTTTAGAAAAGTTTTCTGTACTACATTCCTATCTCAGTTCAAAACAATTACAATAAAATATTCCAGAAAATTTTTACTGACATGGGAATAGCAAAGCTAATTTCCCTCATTCCTTCTTGCCTTACAATATATCTATTTGTTCATTCTCTGCCACATTCTCCTATACACTTGAATGAAAATGATTATTTATTCCAAATAATTTCCTTTTCTATTTTTCTTCTCTTTGTAGCTGACATGCCGTCATATGCACTCTTCATCTGGTACATTAGTCAGTTCCTGAGGCAATGAACATCCGCCAGGTTGTATTTGGCAAGGGGAAGAAGTGAGCTCGCACAACAGAAGATTCTTGGATCCCAAGCAGAAACTTCGCCTCACTGAACTACATCAATAAAGGACAGATTTTAAGATCAGTCAAATCAATACACTTAAGTCCCCAGATCAAATCTTTATCTGAAGGATCCAAGCAATCAAGATGTTTAAAGCACCATCAGAGAGGTTAATCCATGACACACAAAAAAGATAACACCGTTTCAGTGAACTAACTAGCAGCGATCATCAAGTTCATCCTCCCAAATCAACTGTATTGACAGAAATGGATTATATACAGACTTCCTTGGACAAATCCATTTGCTGACAAGCATTGTCAAGATTAAATTATTCCAGGCACCATTAATATGACTAAAGCTGTAGATAGCATAATTTAATTTATCTAATCTGATCATTGTGGTGTTTGGGACAAAAGATTAAAACAAAATGAGAAAGCAAGCAAAAACACAATCTAAAGAAAAGGGAATAAAAGTTTATTTACATTCCACATTCTAGCTTCAAATTGCAATTCTACTATAATAGAAATTTTAATTCACATCCTCAAGAGGAAAGTTTCCCAGATATTAAGAGTTACACCCACACAGGTTCGATATTGGCAGAGCTGTACACCTCTAAACTTATATGGAACCAGAAACTAGATTTTGCCTTTGAAAATACTTGAGGGATTCAGTAATTTAGAACTGTTTTGATAATGTCTGGAATTGTTCTGAATGGACAGATTGCATGAAAAGAATGTCATCTGCTCTCTTTTTAAATTTTTGCTCTCTATGAAGGCAGCAAAACCACCCACATGTTTTTCTAACACCTGAGTGGTTACAGCACTCTGATTTAATTCCAGCCTCATATCAAAGGGTTTCAGATTTAAAATTCTCTAATGCCTGGAATGTTTCCTAACCACTGGCTTACAGAGCATACTTCAGCCCTTCAGTGACTGCATTGCTATTCTGCAGAAAATTTGGACAGGTGGTGAGAAGACAGAAATAAAAAGAAGTTCTCTGTCTCCAAGTGATCAAAATAGTCACTTGAATATGAAAAGTCTGAGGGTTTAAAATCTACATCCAGGACTTGTTTTAGTATGTCCTTTTTTTTTTTCCTAAAAAAATATTATTTTATTTATTTAAAGTCTTCATTCATTTTTAAAGCACCAAATATTAGAACTATCTGTCAATTTGTTAGATTTTAGGCTTTGTTGCTAACATCAGCCAAAGCATACTTTTAATGAAAAGTGGCATCTGAATAAAGGAAGGCGAGCAGAATTCATGTGCTCTCTTGAAAACAAAACAAAAGAAAACAAAAAGATAGAATTGCTTAAGGACATATTGGCTAAAGAACTAATGAACATATATACATCTGCAAAAGCTCTGCTTCCTGCCTCACAGAAGGAAAGAGGATGTGGGAGGGAGGCAAGAATGCTATGTCATTTAGAGAACATTCTGGGAAGTGCTGATGTTAAAATGATAATCTAAAAATAGAGGGCAGGAGCTCTTAGAAAACAAGATCTGATGTGTTTAGGTGATCTACCAAATAATTATTTATACGTATCAAATGGATGTGAAATATAAACTAGGAAAGCTGTTCACAGGCAGAACTCACAGCAGTTTTTCCTCTGCCTGAAAGCTGAGACAGTGGATACAGTCAAGGTGTACTCCTTTTTTTCTGTGTCTCATTCAATTTTATTTACAACAGCATAAACTGGAGGGTATTAAAACCCTGTTCTCTTCCTTCTTAGATCTCACAGCACACTACTCTACAGACTGCTAGTAAGAACATGCTTCAGGAAAGAAGCAATACTGCTTTGAATATCTGAAGTAAAGTGAATAAAATGTTGATCTGCTTTGTCTGGAGATAGTATTCTGTCTATTGCATAAAAAGAAACGTGTTGGGGTTTTGGGTTTTTTGTTTGTTTGTTTGTTTTTTTAATGTGCATTAAATTAAAATGGAAGTCTTTGTGGTCATTTTGGATGGATTACCATCCAGTAGTTTTGATATTAATGATTTGGATGAGACACAAAGAGAGGGATTCTGTCTGATACCTAAATTAGAATATCTGTAAAGGTATTAGGTGTCTCTAAATTCCCTTTCAGTCAGTGGATATCTTGGCAGTACAGCGCAGGTGGAAAATCCATTCAGGTATTGAACTAACATGGGCTCAATTCTGTTATCTTAATGTGCCCTCAGAAATCTGCAGCAGGACTCACAGATCCAACACAGGAAGTTCAGGAGACACCCATCCTGCTGGATCACACGTTGGGGAGCAGATAAGATGCATAGGGCGTGCCAAATAGCATCAGGCGTGTTTAGTACACAAATCATGTCCTATTTGTCTACCTTTGGGTGATCTGAAAAGCTCAATAAGCTCTATTGATTGTATTAAGTAATTCAATAATAGATTACAACAGACACAGACAGGTAGATCCGCCATTCAGCTGCTGAAGATACACACACAGTCCCTTGTAAAATACTCTATATCCTGTCTGGAGGCAAGCTGCTGTTGCAGAAAGACATAATTTTTCTGTCGGTGTTGAATAGTATCTTCCAGCTCAATTTAAAGGTCATAAATATCCAAAGGTACCTTTAGCAAAACATGGTCTCTCTCTCATGATACCTCACCTGGACTCATTGAGGTCTGAGGTCCTCCAGACAAGAAAGATCACGACAAGAGCAAGTCCAGAGGAGGCCACAAATATGCTCAGAGGACTAGAGAACCTCTGCTGTGGGGACGGACCGAGAGAGCTGGGATTGTTCAGACTCAGAAAGACAAGGTTCTGGGAAGACCTCATTGAAACCTTCCAATAGCTTGGAAATATCTTGGTTTAGGAATGGTACTGAAACCACAATCTGTTTCCTTTCTAGTTGGAACCAGAAAAGGTAGAGATCACAGGTTGAGATAAGAATTATTTACTGGAAACAGCAAGGAGATAAGAAAATGAACGGTAAGAGAAGAATATTGTTAACAAATGTATAAGAAAAAGAAATTATTTACGCGGAAAGCCTGTGAAAACAAACAATGCCAGACAGCTTCTCCCACTACATTTTATTGACTGGAAGGAACTTCTTCTCCTAGGAAGTCAGAGTCCTTATCCCCCACCCCTCAATTATGTGGATGTTATAGAATAATCTCTGTGTTCTAGCCATGCCCCTCCCGGCTAGTACAAAAATTAACCCTGTCCTGACTGGAACCAGGACATACCTTAACAGGGCTTATTAAATGGAGGTAGGACTTATACCAGCAGAGAGTGAGGATAAGGGAAAATGGTTTTAAACAGACAGAGAAGAGATTTTAGACTAAATGGTAGGAAGAAATTCTTCATCCAGAGGATGATGAAGCACTGGGATGAGTTACTCCTAGAAGTTGTGGACCCCATCCCTGGAAGCGTTCAAAGCCAAGTTGCATGGAGCTCTGAGCCACCTGATCTGGTGAATGGCATCCCTGACCATGATTTTTAAGGTACCTTCTCACCAAAAACATTCTTCGATCCTATGAATCCTACATTTAGGCAATTGAATTGAGAATCTACACTGAAACTGAGTCACCTCTTGTTGCAGCAGCTTGAGTGGGCTAAGAACAAAAAATCCTAAATTTCTTTTAGAAAAAGAATGTTCTCCAAGAACTTTGAAACGAAAGTACAAAGGAAGAAATAAACAAATGATGAAATAACGGAACTGTTTGGTAAGGATTAAAACAACTTTAAGGGTTGTACGTTTTTCAGAAAAGTACAGTTTTAAGCATTATAATTTTGTACTCAGATATCTAATTCTTTAATTGCAAATTCTCTGAAGCAGCCTGCTATTATGCCTGACTATTACCTAACAAGGTGTTGCTTTCAGATGCAGGCTCTGTGTTTTGTCATAATAGAAACAGGAAATAACAGTAACAAATGTACAAACTGCTAGAGAACAAAGCCTACTGCCTAGTAATTAACTTGTATGTGTGTATATATAATCCACATGGTTTCAATGCCAAGAGCTCATATATTATAGTTTAAAAAACATTGTCCCAGTTGTGTGAGCAAATTTCCAAACCTTTGGCAATTTCTTTGAAGAGATGCCTTTCTGGGTCAGAATTCAAGACATGTCTGCACACATTTCAGTGTCCAGGTTTAGGAACAGTCTCTGTTGGGAAGACAGACCCATCTCTTCAAAGCACAAAACTTTATTGTTTCAGAGACATACTTTGTCGCAGTATTAGCCATGGACTGATCATAAATATTTATGCTTTCAGCAAATGGATCTGTTGTGCCAATAAACACTGGTGTTTTGTCTTCTTTTTCAATATTTCATGAGTGGTATGCAAAAGCTAAATTGTGCAGTGACAGGTAACACAATCCTCTTCAGCAGCATTGGCTTGGAGTTCAGAACCATGGAAAATGCAAAACCAAATATCACAATTGTATTGTTTTAATGTTTCCATTTCATAATCAGGCTTGCAAGGCAACATGCTCTGTCTGTTTTTAGTGATTAATTCCAGGTAATGAAGTGAGCTCATTTTGGTTTTTTTGATTATAACTAATAATATTCACATAAAACAGATTGGAAGTTCTTTCAGGCTACAAAATACACATATCTCAAATATATTCCTTTACAGTTACACCTAACAGACATTGTGTTGCTTTTATCTACACTTTAGTTTTCAGGAAAATATTATGATCACAGAGCTGAAGTTGTCTCTGTGTTTGTATGCACAGGGACCCATGTCTAAAATTCTTCCCAGGCTCTTTTATGTGTTTAAAGACAAAGTGCCATAATATGCCATTTTTGTAATACTGTAAATGATTCAGTAGCCTCCCTTTCCTAAGCTGTCCTTGATGTTGCAAGGAGCTTTTCAGATGAATTGAGATAGATATGGATTGCAGAGAAAGGCTTGGACAGCAAAACTCTGAAGTTTATTTTATTGTAAAGCTGTTATTTTACTGTAATTGTGCTCTTATATTTGCTCTAGGGTTCATCTAAAAAGCTGCAGGGGTCAAGGTCATTCTTCATGCAAGGCTGAGAGATAGGTTTGATTACTACTGAAATTTCAGTAGGAAAAGTATATGACTCTAAAAATGCTTGTATTCACAGTTCTATTGTTGGTGGGCCAGAATTCATGGACAGCACATGAAAGAGTTCATTAATGAAGAATGAGAGTTATCTTTTTGAGTAAGGGATGAACAGAGATCTCTTGATACATCTCAGTCAGTTAAAACACTTCCAGTTTCATATTTCTTAGCGTGCTGTAATTTTTGGGTCTTCCCTACTGTGAAGAAAAGCAGGAATACATTACTCCAAGGTCAAACGGAGATCAGATATGGTCTGATCTTTACTTTCTTTTCACTGCACTAAAAGAAAAGTTATTGCCTGCAATGATATTTAGAATAATTTTGGAAGTTTTTTTCAAAACACCGAGAATTGCCGGTTGCCTGTTATCTCTAAGCTGCAAGTGGTTTTTTATGGTCTTAGTTTATTTATTCACAATACACATAAGATTGGTCCAAAGTTCTTGGTAGTAAGGAAGTGGAGTCCCCCTAAAAATGGGTGTCTGGGCTATTTCTGTCTCCATGCAGTCTTTTATATGAGAGCAAATATACAGCTGCAGAAAGTTTCTGTTTTTACCAGACACATTGAAGAGTACCTGGCAGAATTTCCAGTCTCAAGACAAGGAACATGACAGTGATTTGCAAATAAATTGCAGAGACTTGTTGGGGGCAGTCAGAAAGAAAAGTAATCCTATACCAATTTTCATCAGAATTTTTCAGCTTTAAGCAGCTGCTGCAGGTTGAAGGTAATGCCTTGCAACATAGTTGCGCCTTGAATATGACCTGAAATGTGATGTGTAACCCAAGCACAATATTAATAGTAGTATATATATAATTAAACTGATTTTAACACAAAACTTGAAGGAAAAGAACTCCAAACTTGACTGTGATCACCAATGAATGTGGTTCATGAAGAGTGGTGTCTATCTTACGTAACAAAAAAGAAGAAATGGTTTCAATATGAGGTAGCAAAGAGGGAGTGTATTACCTGTATAGGTATTTGTATATACACACACACACACACATAAATATACAAACAGCCTAGTTTCATCCTGTATCCCATTGTGTCCATAATTCTGGTGTGCACAATGAAAAGAAAAAAAATCAGTTGATGCTTTATCACCTCTGTATTATTCATATTATCTTGGATGTATTGCTCTTTGGTTTTTATATTACTCCACTGCCTACAGAGCAAGGATGCAAATAGGTCAGCTTGGATGGTTAAATTTAATGCATGATCCATTGCTCAGAATTAAGTAACCTCATTGGACTTAAATCCTGAAGAAAATAAGAACATTATGAAGGCATGGACAGATGGGCTCTGAAATGCTGGAGCTCTGCGAACACCAGCACAGTGATACCATGATGCTTGATCTGCCTGTGCAGCTGTTCTCTTAAAGGCCAAGGAAATAACTTTCACCTTGGCCCCTTGACTGCAAAAATGTTTTTAATTCATGTGGTATGGGTTGAAAAAACAAACAAACAAGGATTTGGATTGACATTTCACATAAAATACCCCTTAATACTCCTTAAACCACGTTAAAATACCCACTCTTGTGAGATCTCACCTGGAATACTGTGTCCAGCTCTGGAATCTCTGGTAGAAGGACATGGACCTGTTGGAACAAGTCCAGAGTAGGCCACAACAATAATCAGAGGGCTGGAGCACCTCTTCTATGAGGAAATGTTGAGAGAGTTGGGGTAGTTCAGCCCGGAGAAGGGAAGGTTCCAGGGTGAGGTTAGTGTGGACTTTCAGCACCTGAAGGGAGCCTACAAAATGAATGGAAAGGCACTTTTGACAAGGGCATGTAGCGATAGAACAAGGGGGAATGTCTTTAAGCTGAAGCAGGTTGAATTCAGATTAGATGTTAGGAAGAAGTTATTTACTGTGCGAGTGGCGAGGCACTGGTGCAGGTTGCCAAGAGAAGCTGTGGATATCCCATCCCTGGAAGTGTTCAGGGTCAAGTTGGATGGAGCCTTAAGCAACCTGGTCTAGATGGAAGGTGTCCCTGCCCATGGCAGGAGGATTGGAACTACCTGAGGTCCCTTTGAGGTCCCTTCCACCCGAAACCATTCTATGATTCTATTCTTAACCACCTCTGAAAGTTTTCTTTATCCTTTTTTCAGCTTCTCACACTGTTTTTTATCATATTTGGCAAATTCTCAGTTGGTGTCCAGCACTTTTCTACATCTTGTTTGTTTAGCTTAACCTTAGGTCAGACTAGGCAGACCCAGTCACAGCCTAATCATTTGTCTGCAGAAAAAATAAGTGATCTGATCTGAGGCTACAGGCATTGATGATCTTCAGAATGGATATTTTTTATAGCCTTCAAATTCTGGGCTGATACATATGAGACATAAATGAGGTAAAAGCATTTAGTGTTTCTTAAAGAGGGAGATAAATGGAGCTCAGTAACTCTCACATCCGTACCCTGGTGTGTGTGAACATAAACCCTCCTCAGAGCTGTACTGCATTTTGCCAAAAGCAGCAGTTATTACAGGTGCCTTCTAACTTGTAAATGAGTCACATTCTGGGAAATTGCTAGAACTGTAGGAATGTTCTTAATTCAGTGCTTATCTCTTACATTTTATATATTTGCTTGAGTTGGAATGTTCTGTCTTCAGCTATTATAGCATGGATTTTGCTTGCAGAATCTTAGGAAGAAATGTACAGTTTGTGCAGATATTAGGAAAAAAAGAAAAAATTCTGTAACAGAGTTAGTATTCTACTGAAATATCTGTCTTTGGATCAGAGAGCTTGCAAACCATTGGATATTGTTTGTTCTGAAGTCTCATGGTTTAACCCCAACCAGCAGCCAAGCCTCAGGCAGTCACTCACTCTCTCCCCCACCAGAAGGATTGGAGAGAGAATCAGAAGAGTAAAAACTGAAAAACTCATGGGTTGAGATAAAGACAGTTTAATAGGGAAAGCAAAAGCTGAACCCAGAAGCAAAACAAAGCAAGGAATTAATTCCCTGCTTCCCATGGGCAGGCAGGTGCCCAGACATCTCCAGGAGAGCAGGACTCCATCACAGGAAATGGTTACTTGGGAAGACAAACACCATCACTCCAAATGTCCCCCTTCCTCTTTATTCCCCCCACCTTATATGCTGAGCATAGTCTGGAATATCCCTTTGGCCAGTTGGGGTCACCTGTCCTCGCTGTGTCTCCTCCCAGGCTCCCCTGCACCCCCAATTTCCTCTCCAGCCTGGCTGTACAAAAAGCAGAAAAGGCTTTGGCTCTGTGTAAGTCCTGCTCAGCAATAACAAAAACATCTCTGTATTATCAACCCTGTGTTCAGCACAAATCCAAAACGCAGCCTCATACCAGCCACCATGAATAAAATTAACCCAGATGAAACCATCACACTCTATGTGTTCCCAAATTTGTTTTCAGAATCTAAGGCTCAGTAAGCAAATTTACAGTTCACATTTTATATTAAAAATAATACAAATAAATTGTCTTAATTAAACTTTAGATCTTAATGCATAATTAGTCCTTCAGTTAGAAATAAGAAACATCTAAAAGTTAATTCTGGTCTCTCATTTAGAATTAAGAAGCATCTACAAGAGAATTCTGGACAGCCAAAGTTATCTTCTTTTTTCTTTTCTTTTTTTCTTTTTTTATTTTTTTTCTCTCTCAACTTTCTTGAAGGTCATATTTGCATAACAGTTCAGACTGTCCATTCATCCAATAAAGATAGATCTTAGTCAGGTTGGAGATGCACATACTGACACCAGAAATTTCCATGCATCTTAGAGAAATATTAGTCAGAGAGATTTATTTCTTCCTTTTTAAAATTGCATTGATATTTATTATGGTGTGTAATGACTGAGTTATATGGTTGATTGTTTCCAGGTATTAGTGCAATATGAATATATTAGTAGTCCCTTTCTTACTGTAATAAAGCACAAAAGCAAATGATACAAAACAGATTGAAATGGCTCAATATGTATTTACAGCCTCATCTAAATGAACAACCAGAAAATATGGAAAATATAGAGTAGTACGTAATGCTTCTTAACCTTGTTCCAACAATTGTGAAGGGCAGTTCCGCCCCAGCTTTTAAGTGACTGAGAAAGTGCTTTAAGAAAGTTAACATGCAGGGTTTTTTCTGTACTCATAAAAAGCTTTGTATCAATAGATTAGGAACCTAATATTGTATCCCTGCTCTGTTTGATAACACTCATTTTGTCAATTTATCATTGAAGTTCAATGGTCCACAGAGAAGAGAAAAAAGGAAGTACAGAAGAAATGTATGTCATAGTGGAAAGAAGTTGCCTTTACGAAGTCCCTGAAAGTGTGAAATAAACTGACTTCTTATAGGAGGTTTTTCATCCTCCTATAACAACTATTTAAGCTGTTAGATTCTGATTAGGGATGTGAAAGTTAATAGTATTAATTGATCTCTAATTTGATGTCTTCACCCACCAGTGGGGCCACTTCTATAATGGACCGGTCAAAAGGACTGTCATGTTTCTACGACATTATTTTTAAGAATGATGAATTCCATATTTTCAAGAGGAAATTTTGGCATCTTTCACAGGAGGAATATGAATTAATCTGGCCTTGTAAAATTCATGCCAAAGTATTCTGCATTCTACTTGTGAAAAGTGGTTGTTGTTTTTTTTTTTTAAATTGTTTTGCAATTGATATTTTGTAACTATTAAATATCCTCCTCATACATTCAAGGGCATGTGGAACAGATCTCTATCTTCCTCTTCTAGATCAATATTTATTTCAAAATTTTGTGCTCTTCTTGTTATTATTATCTGCCTCATGGGGCCTTTGTTTTATTTTATAACCTGTTCCAGGTTTTTCACTCCCTTCTCTTTGAGAAACTTTTGGATCAATTTTAGCAACTGCTCTCTTCTGAGACCCTTTTAATTTTGACATACTTGATGATTAGCTTCCCTCAGTCAGCAGTCTGAAAAAAGAAGGGCTATTCAGCATCTGAACACCACCATGTTTGCTGCTGACATGAAATTCACCTCAGTGCAAAGCAAATAAATGCTGAATCTACAAGGCTGCTGGTGATCCCTGCTCCAGCTTACAGCCTCTCCTGCCTTCATTCTCCTCCCTCTCCTCCTTCTCCTCCCTCTCCTCTTTGTCTTTGTTTCTCACACATTTTCTCCTATTCCTCATTGTGCCTGTGTGGTGTCTCCCTCTGGTGTATTTTCACAGAGGCTTCTCCAGACTTTAAAGAGAAATACAATCCCTACTTTACTTGTGAGACAGGTGTACTGCTGAACACACCTGGGGACTGGCAAAGGAACATTCTTCATTATAAGTGAGTGACAGAGGTTGCAGTGATGCCGAAGGAAAAGGCTTAGTTATGGTATGGGACACAGGGATAAGAATATATCTTCGTCTCTGAAGTTTAGGTGGGTTTGGGTTTTTGTTTTTCATTCTGAGGAAAGAATGGGGGACTGTATAAACTTAGAAAAGCTTGTGTAAGTTTGGAGATCAGGTTTTGAAAAAACTACAGTGTATCAGAAATGTGAAAAATTACAAATTGCCCTGTTTTAATCTGGGGGGAAAAAAAACCCACCAAAACCTAAAGAAGATTGAAATTTTACTTGCTTATAGGTTAGAGGTATCTTCAGGGGCAGAAAATCGCAAGTAGTGAAGACCATGTCACTGTAGTGGAGAAAGTAATAAAAACAATAAAAAATTAGGAGCTGAAGCCAGAAAAAGATTCAGCAAGAAGTGAATTTCTTAAATAGCAAAGCTGCTTAATTATTGAGACTGGCTGCTAAAGCAAATGAGACAATTTCAATGGCTTTCTGTCTTCAAATGAAAAACAGGATGATTTCATTAAATATTTCCTTTAACCAAGCTAGAGTTACTGGGCCATGTGCTGAACTACATGCAATCCAAAAGTACATTTTTTCTTTAAAGACTGAATCATCTATCATTTAAAACAAAAATCAAAAATATATTTTTCATTAAAAACATTTTCCTCAAAAATGATTGATTTATTCATACGCAAACAATGAAATTAAAACTGAAAAAAAGAAGTTGCAAATGAGATTTGAATCAGCTCTCTGAGAAAGTCAGTATCTTTTCCTTCAACATAAATATCATTGGTTAATCTGATTTACCCTTAAAGTTTCAAAAGAACTTTTCAGTTGACACTGTGTATTCTCTTCTGCACTTGCTGAGCTTCTCTGCTTCTGATTGCTTCTGAGACCCACAGGCTTTGTCTTATCAATTTATACTCTGGAGTTGTGTTACTATTATGCTAGTTAAGGGAATTATTGATGCTTTTTAACAGTATCCTTGGAAATTAATATATCACCAACATCTGTAAGAAAGTGGCTGTTCTGAGAGCGGCCTGTGACATCAATTTGCTGTGCAGTCCTGGGCTGTGTATATGTATGACACAGCTCTCAGGTTTTAGCTGAAATACTCTTCTGTCACTGGATTTAGGAACCTGCCTTCTCACAGCAGCTAATCTTTTGACATAGAAAAACCATGTCAACAGCTGTTGTCATAACACTGTTGAATGACATAAGAAATGTGATCTCCTGTTGCACCTGCTCCAGCTCAGGTTTCTGCTGCCCAGCTGATGGAGCCCAGGCCAGCTCCCAGGTTTCAGGGTCTCTGCCCACACTGAGCGATGCAGCTGCAGCTTGCCCAGTTGCTGCTTCAACCTAGCAAAAGAGGGCCCATGTGCCAGAGATAAAAACACAGAGACACACAAACACAGAGGACACTGGCATGGCTGATCACACACAGGACTCTCATCCAGCATAAACACAGAGAGCCACGTCCCCTCCTCCTCTTTACTCAGCAGCTGGCACCAGGCCAGCTTGGGTGCCTTCTCCAGACATTCTTCTTCCACATACTCTTACCTTTGGTCCTTTAATAGTAGTTTTGCATCTATGTCAACCTCTCAAACTGGGGACCAGCAATCTGTTGTGTTGGGGAAAGTTCACGGCCATAATGAATATTATATTCCCAGCCTTCATGGTTTTGTGGTTTAATATTTTAAGACAAAAACCGAGAACTCCAGGGAATAGATTAGAGCAAGCCAAGGTAAGAATAAAACTACTAAATTTACTGCAATAAAATATGCTTATAGTACATCAGCTGTCTAAATGAAGCCAATTGTATCAGTATCAGGAAAAAATAAAGAATAATTTATATCTCTGCCCTTCCTATGTAAGGCATATTTAAGAGTGGCATTAAAGCAAAAGAACAAGAAGCATGCTTTTTAAAACAAAGGAATCAATCACACTTTGAACTCAATGTGGTTATACATTTGTAGCTCTATTATGTTGGTAACATCTCAAATCAGTTGCCAATTTTA
The DNA here is from genome assembly GCA_036630365.1 of Acanthiza pusilla. Taxonomy (NCBI): domain Eukaryota; kingdom Metazoa; phylum Chordata; class Aves; order Passeriformes; family Acanthizidae; genus Acanthiza; species Acanthiza pusilla. The sequence goes on from JAXCHO010000034.1 coordinate 92,284,779, forward strand.
TTGGAATGCAAAGAATAATGTCTTCCTTCAAAATATCTGATAGGCTACAATGAAGCCTTCTGATAATTTAATTGCTTGGCTACATTCCTGTTTATATCACAGACCAACTAAGAACTTTACATTTGGACTTTGTATAAAAAACAATTCACTGATAATAAGCTGTGTTATGAATTAGAACTTCATAATGCACAATACAAGATTGTCCTCACCCTAAGGTACTGATAATACAGAAATACTTTTCTGAAGTACAGAATTTCTCATCTACTGCTTCTATAAATACTGCAGAGAACTTTGAATGATCAACTTACCAAAAGGGTAATTGGAGGCAAAACAGTAATTTACCTCATACTTTCATCCTGGATTATTTCAATAAAACCCTTGCAACACTCTCTGCTGTACTTCTTGCAGACCTAACTTAAATTGTTGAATGCAAAATAGTCATAATATCTAATTAACAGCAACATATATAAGCTGTGACAGTGACAGACAGTAAAGTCATTGCAGTAGAGAGCCACTGGCAATGGTTGATTAACTATTAAAAAATCTGCTTGAATAAGTAATTGATTACCATCCTCTGCACAATTAGGGGGTATATTGTCCCTACCCAGATGCATTTCAAATCATATACACATCTCATTTAAAAAATTTAAAGTTAATTTCTTTCCTAGGAAAAAGGAAACTCTTCTTTCCCCATACATTGATTGACAGGCAAGCTTGAACAAAACCATTTTTGAAACTTGAAAAAGTACTATTTACATTTACTCACATTTTGTGTTTTACCTCTCTTGGTCTTTCTTCTTTAATTGAGTCTTGGCTGAATTTGTTGGCAAAAATGTTTTAAATGTCAATGTTTTTGTCCCAAATTAAGCATGCCTAGTCAACTTGCTACATGAATGTAAAAATTGATGTTATGTATAATACACCTATGTTTTGAAAATGCATAAAATGACCACAGGGGAAGAGAAAAAAAACTTTTCACGTTCTCCTCTTGCACCCTGTTTCGTAAAAGTCTGAATTATATAGTTCAGATACGTATTCAATTGGTGAACTAGTTGTCAGAATGTCTACAAAGAGTCACATAGAGTCCTGCAAAATCAAATAGGTTGGAAAGGATCTCTGAGATCACTGAGTCCAACCTTTGACTGAACACCATCATCTCAATGTCGTGGGTTTGACCCTGGCTAAATGCCAGGCACCTACGACGTTTGCTTTCTATGCTCTCTCCTGCTATGGTTATGCAGAGGAGAAAAAAAAAACTAACACACTGGACTTATGAGTTGAGATAAGACTACTGATAACGAGGACGCACTAAATTCAGGGCAAAAGCAGGCGGGAGACTTAAAGTTGCAAAAAAGATGATTTATTAATCTAACAGAGTCGGAGGATAAATCAGAGGTAAAAATAAGCTCTCAAGACACCGTTTCTTCACTGACCCCCCTTCCCTCTTAAGGCACTGCTTTCCAGCTCACCCCCTCCCTCCTTTCCAACTAACCAACAACTCCCGGGCAGGGGCAGGGTGTGGGTTTTTTTTTTTTTTTCTTAGATCAGTCTATCACAACTCTTTTACTGCAGACACTGTTTCTCTATTCACCCTCTCTCTCTATTCAACTCACAGATCCGGGCTGGGGCAAGGTATGTGGCTTCTCTTAGTCAGTCCAATGCCACAATTCTTCTGCTACAAACGTTGTGTCTCTACTCACCCCCCTCCCTATTAAGGCCATTTCTCAGCTCACCCCCTCCCTCCTTCCTTCTAACCAACAGCTCCGGGGTGGGGGAAGGGTATGGGGGTTTCCTTTGGTCAGGGTCAGTCCATCAGGGAGAGGAGTCTTCTACTTAGCCATGGGGGTCCCTCCCACGAGAGACAGTCCTCTGGGAACTTCTTTGGCGTGGGTCCAATCTCACGAGCAGCACCCGCCCGATTGCTGCAGTCCGAGATTCCTCTGTCCAGGCTGCAGAATTCCAAGCCAAGGCCAGGCTGTTTCCATCCCGGGAGCAAGGCCTCTCTCTCTCTTGCAAGGCCTTTGCAACTCTCAGTCTCTGGGACTCCCACTGGATCACAGCTTCCTGCAGGCATCACCTGCTCCTCTGGCGTGGGCACCTCCCCACAGGCTGTGGGGGGTTCTCTGCATCCTCTGGACCCCATGGGCTGCAGGGGGACCACCTGCTTCCCCACGGTCTTCACCACGGCTGGCAGAAGGTTTTTCAGCTCCGGCGCCTAGAGCACTCCTCCCCCACCTTCTCCACTGACCTTGATGCTTCCATGTTGTTCTCCCTCACATATTTTTACCTCCTCCTCCTCCTGCCCTGGCTAAAAAGAAGTGCGTGCTCACGTTGTTTTGATTTCGTCTTAAATATGTTTTCACAGAGGCGTAACTAACATCTCTAATTGGCCCAGGTTTGGCCAGCAGCATGTCCATCATCTTCAGAGCCATCAGAGACTGGCTCTGCTGGACATGGTGGAAAAATTTCCAGAATCTTTACTCAGGACATGCAGGAGCCATCTTTGTGCCCCACCCTGCTCACTGGCAAAAACTGGGCCAGGCAAAACTACCACACTCAACTAAATCATGGCACTAATTGCCATGTCCAGTCTTTCCTTGGAAACCTACAGGGACAGTGACTTCACCACCTCCCTGGGAAATCCATTCCAATATCTAACCACCTCCTTCTGTGAAGAAATTCTTCCTGATGTCCAACCTAAACCTCTCATGGCACAGCTTAAGACAATGTACTCTTATCCTATCATTGGTTGTCTGGCAGAAAAAACTGAGTCCCACCTGGCTACAAACTCCTCTCAGAAAGTTGTAGAGTGATTAGATCACAATTGTGTACCTCCTTTTCTCCAGGCTGAAAAACCTCAGCTCCCTAAGCTACTCTTCACAAGTTTCATCAGTTTCATTGCAATTCTCTGGAACTGCTCCAGCACCTCAATGTCCTTCCTGAATTGGAAGGCCCAGCACAGGACACAGAACTCGAGATTTGCCCTGACCAGTGCCCAGAGCAGAGGGACAATCACTGCCCTGGTCCTGCTGGCCACACTATTGCTGACACAGAAGGCCAGGATGCCATTGGTCTTCCTGCCCACCTGGGCACACACCGGTTCACATTCAGCCGCTGTCAGCAGCACCCCCAGGGCTTTTCCCTGTGGGCAGCTTTCCAGCTACTCTGTCCCCAGCCTGGAAAATTGAAGGAGCTTGCTGTGGCAAAAGTGTGGGGCCCACCCAGCACTTCATTTCATTGAATCTCGTGCCTTTGGCCCTGGCATAGCATGTCCTGGTCTCTCTTAAGAGATTTTCTGCCATCCAGGAGATGGACACTCCTGCACAACTTGATATCGTCCAGAAATTTGCTAATGTTAAACTAAATCCCCTCACCCAGATGATCAAAAAAGATACCAAACAAAACTGGAATAAGCATTTACCCCAAGGGACACTGCAAGTGACTGGATGCCATCTTGATGTGGCAGCATTCACTGCCACTCTCTGGGCCCGGCCATCCTGACAGTTCTTAACCCAGCAGAGTGCACCTGCCCAAGCCCTGGGCTGGCAGCTTCTCCAGGACTCATCTGTGGGAGACGGAGTCAAAGACTTTGCTAAAGTCCAGGGAGACTCCATCCACACCTTTCCTCTCAGCCCCAAGGCAGTTCACCCACTCGTCAAAGGACATCAGGTTGCTCAGGGAGGACCTGCCTTTCCTAAACCCACGCTGGCTGGGCCTGATCCCTCGGTTGTCCTCTATGGGCTGTGTGATCCCACTCATGATGATTCAGAACCTTGCCAGGCCCCAAGGTCAGGCTGACAGGCCTGCAGTTCCTGCACCCTCCCTGCAGCCCTTCTTGGGCATGGGTGTCACACTGGCACCTCCAGTCACCTGGGACCTCCTGACTGGCCAGGACTGATAATAAAGGATGGAGAGAGGCTTAGCAAGCTCTTCTGCTGGGTCCCTGAGCACCCCGGGGGACTGCCGGCCAGCCCCACAGACTTGGCAGTGTCTAAGTGGCTCTGCAGGTCACTAACAACTTCCAGGATTGCAGCAGGTCTGGTCAGCTCTTCCTCCCTGTGTACTCGTTCAGCAGTATGCCAGTTATCTTTGAGACTCTAGGACAAGAAGATATTAGGTACCTCAGCCTTTCCCTCATCCTTTGGGGCTGTATACCCTTCTGCACCCAATAAAGAATGGAGAGTCTCCTTTAGCCCTCACCTTTTCAATAGCGTATTTATAAAAACACACTACAGAAATTGTCAGATTAAGTTCTAAATTAGCTTTTGCCTCTCTAATTTTCTTTCTGCTTGACCTAATGATATCCTTAAACAGTCCCTTGGTTTCCTGCTCTTTTTTCCAAAGGTGATATACCCTCCTTTTTTTCCTGAGCTGCTTCAAATCCTCCATGTTCAGCCTGGCCAATTGTTTTCCCTGCCAGGTCAACTTTGGTACATAGGGCCAGCCTGCTCCTGGGACTTCAAGATTTCTTTCTTAAAATATGTCCAGCCTTCTTGGAACTCTTTGTTATCAGAAATAATGGCTTAATTTTTCTAATATTAAACTTCTGCAGTCTAAGAATCTACACCTGAAGTATTGAATATAGGTTCCCTTTACAGTTAAGAGGGATTTTAAAGTTACAGTAACCTTCCTATTCTAATCATGTGCTTGAGTATAAGTAGGTTCCTTTTTAGATTTCTCTGTGGTTTTTTTCTGATAACTCAGCAAGAAAGTCAATTGAAAGAGTACACAAATATTGTTTAAAAATACTACCATATTTATGACATCTTAAGATATCTACACTTTTGTATAAATACATGTAAATAAAAATGAAAGTATATAAAGCAATTGACAAATACATGCACAGGCACTTTTCATATTGTGTTAAAAAATTCTAGTACTGAAAGAAAAAGGAAATGATATACAAAATAGTATTTGAGGTTTGAGAAGTTCATCAGCCAGGTTATATTATCCATAATTTCAAATTCAGTACAGCAATTTAGCTGGTGAGATAACTTATTCAGTTCTGATCAGCTGTCTTTAACTATCACTTCTTCAGCTTCATTTTTTGGAAAAACAAAATATATTATGTTTCTCTTTATTTCATTCATAGCACATTCAAGCAAAATAGGAATTGGCATCACTAGATGAGTAATCGAACAGGTGGCATCCAAAGCAGTTTTTGATATGTGCCCAGCGAAGACATGAGGCAGCTGGCAGATTACTTTGCATGCCAAGTAAGTCTGATGAAGAAAAGCAATCCTTTCAGGCCCCAAAAAAACCCAACAGATGAGAAGGAAAAAAAAAAAAAAAAAAAAAGGGAAGAAAAAGAGGAGCAATTTCTGCAAACAGAGGAAGATTTTTTTCTGGAGATTACAAGGAGCCTGGCCTTCTTGGCTAAGCTTTTCAAACATTGCTTGTGAGATAGAGTCTAATTCCTTGTCTTGGCCAGTCTGCCTCTGTGAACTTTGAGGAACCGCATGATTTTACTTCTTAAAGCACTCTCCACAGCCTTTTAGGCATCATTATGTCTTTCTGGGTTTCCTGAGCAACTCAATCGACAGTGAAGGGTAGAGAAATGTTGGATAAGATTTTAAGATACAAAACACAGAGAATAGAACAATGCTTTATGCAAATGGAAGATTTGGAGCCAAATGTGTTTGGAAAGCAAACAGTCTATCTCTGATTTATTTGCAGAATGACAATTCTAATCCCCTGAAGAAATATTAATATAATTTTGTATTTTTATTTATTTTCTATATGCAGTAGAGATCAAAGTGACATCATCAGAGCAACGAAAATTCCTGTCCTGGACCTAGTATCTTCTCTAATGTTATAAAAAAAAAATGCTATCATGAGAACAGTCTTCCTCCACAATCCATTACTGTAAGAAAAGGCATCCCAGAAGTGGTCTGAGGAACAAAAAAAGTCATACTTTGAATTTAGATCTCTCAGGATTCGGTTAGAATTGGAATGCAAATAACTCCACAATGAACAAATTGAAAATAACATTAAAATAACAGCTCTTCTGAGGCCTATCTTGCTTTCAAAATTTTTAATAACATGGTTAATAAATTTAAATTGTAAAAAAAAAACAAACCAAAACTAGAAGTCTATCTGCAAAACCAAACATACAAAATAAAAGGGTGTTTCAAGTGCATTTTTACTCCAAAGGAAAACTCCAAATATATAAGTATATAAATATATATGCAGGTACATATTTTTTAGCTTTTAAAAGTATGACTCTAAAAACAAAAATGTTAATTAAAAATTTCTTCTCAACTTTTAGTTTACCTCAATCTGATTTTTGAGCCACTAAATACTTCAATACTAACAATCACAGTTTATCTTATGGCCACCAAGTGTTTCCTTTAAAACAAAGACCATCATAATAACAACTTACCTAACAATTAAATAATATCTTGCTTAAGAAAGAATTGTAGTTTCCCAGGAAATGTGTTACTTTTTATTTGTAAATTATCTTTTACTACCTTATGTAGTAGACTCAGCTATGTATTCTGTCTTTGTTTTTAACTTATGAAGAAGAAAAGCACTGTCAGTATGAAACCCTCCTACATTATATATAGTTCAAACAGTATAGATACCCACACAATGGCTCTGAGAAAATGCAATTATAAAATGATCAGCTATATACATAAAATGGAAGCAAAAAACCACCCAGGGCTTTTGTGTCAGGTTTTGCTGTTATTTTTTTGGCTTCGCAGACCATGAAAAGCATAGGTAAAAGTCCTGATTTAAAGGTGTCTAAAAAGTTGAGCAGCTTCTGTATCATGAATGGTGTTTCTAAGGCCAGTTTGGTAGATGTTTTTATCCTCAACACTCAAGTCTCAATTTGTGTAGAGTTTTCATACCCTTGCATTTGTTTTCTCAAAAGACTGTTGGTCAAATTCTGCTACCAAAAGTAAAGTTTTTCTTTCAGGGAATATGATGGAGTCCCATGAACAAAATGATAACAGTCCCAGCTGAGATCCTAGAGAATGCTACAGAAATAGTTATCTTTTGTAACACAAGAGAAAAAAAATAATATCTGGGTAGTGGTTCTTTGCATTTCCTTTGAAAAATTATCAATAATCCAGTAACTTGCAAAGCAATGAGCAAACAGACTTTGATATTTTATGTATTCCTCTAAACCATATTTTCTACACTGAACTTTTCACGGAACCTGTATTTCAATACTGTAATGCAACCATTTTCATGGAATATTTATTATCAACACATCAGCTATCTATCTGAAAATAGTATCATTAAAGCAAAGGCTGTCAGTGATCTGAGGAAAAACAAATGTTATCAAAGACTCAATTAAATTATACTTTTTGTTCCTTCACTCAAGAAAGGCTCCACTAACTCTTGAAATAATCAGGGGCAATGAGAGATTTTGTTTGACATCTTACATACAGATCAAGAATTCAAACACTTATTTAATATAGAAACTAATATCCACAAACATATCTACCAACACATATTCTTTTCTTTTACTTTATCTTTGTTCTTGCAAATAATTTTTATGTAAAACTTAACTTCCCACATTACATTTATTTTCCAGTATTCTTAAAAATCACACCAAGTGTCATTAAATCTAAGGAAACACAAGCAATTGCTTCCTCCTTTGCAGCTTCCTTCCTTAGCCATGGAAGTGAAAGGTTGGAGGGGGTGGTTTTGGCTGCCACTGTCTCATAAAATTTGAAGGCTTCAAATGTTCAAGGCTTTCTTTTCTTCTTTACATTGTTTAGTGTGTGGTTCTTTTGCATAGTGAATTTTCATACGGAACATCACATGAAATGTGACGTTTCATCCTTCTTTGGATAGCACTACAAAAGCTTTCAGAATCTTTTCACTATTTAAAAATGGCTCAGGTGCCTTTTTATTGAATACTTGAATGGATCAATGATGCTTTCTATGAGCTAAAGATGTGCTTTTGTTTTGGTCCAAAAATGAAATGAGTAGATTTTGTCTGCATGCAAATGAGTAAGACAAGAAAAGAAGTGAAGAGATCTTACTAAGGGCCTTGGTTTGTGTTTTGGGTTTGGTTTGTTTGTTTTTTCCATACAAAGACAGGACAATAAAATGGCATTTCAAGAATCTATTAAAAGCAGAGGGGAAGATGGAGTGCATGTCCCGTGGATCTTATCTTTATTCAGGTCCTAACTACCCTGAATCTTCACATGCTTTTCAATCACATGTAGATTCACAATACCATTATGGACTAAAACACCTTTATAGTTTTTGTATTATAGCAGGATGGGGGATGGCATCCACAAGGCCCAGCACAAATGAACTGATCTGTTAGATGTAACGTAGAGTTTTTCTATAGCAATTTCATGTTTGAGAACATCATGAAGGCACAATTAAAACTGGAAATGGAGAGCAGAAATATTTTCACCCAACTTCTGCCATTTGAAAATCGGATGTCTGGTTCAGGTGTAATCTTTTTTTTCTCTGCAGGTGTGAAATTCAAACCTATTAGGAGATAGCCACACTGCACATGTGACACCTGTATGCAACACATTCTGACTTTTGTCTGGAATCTCAGCTTAGTTATCTGAGCTGTAATTGATTAAAGTGAAATGAAGTAAGCAGGAAGAGAGACACAGGCTCCTTAAAACAATTCTTACCTGTAACTGACTGTCTGCACTTTTCTAGCCCTTTCAGAGAAAACAAAAAGAGATTCAAGATTCACCTGTTTTGTTTTGTCCTGTGGGGCATTGAAATGTTAAAGATACAACTTAGAGAAGGCTAAGAAAACTAACACCATGATAGTACACAGTACATAATTGCCCCAGAAAATGTGGCAAAGAAATCAACAGTGGATGAAGACTTTTGTTTTTAGCTGCTATTCTGTAAATGTCTTGGGAACAGATCAAAATTTTCAACATGACTGTTTATCTCCAGGCTGTACAGAACTGATGATCTTCCTTTCCTGCCTTTAAAAAACCAGCAGTTTTTACTGTATCTTGTTTCCACTTTGGCATTTTTCAATACTTTTGCGTTTCTTTATCCTTTCTGATTTGAACAATAGAGCTTTCCTTAAGACCAGAAGCAGCTTAGTTATTTAGTGCCACATTCAGAGCTCAGATGCACCTATATAAATTCAAACTAAACTATCAACAACAGCAGGGTTACTCTGAGAGTCACTGTGAGGTGTACTGATGCTCTACATCTAATTACAACAACACACCTTGGTTGGATTGCAATTGGTCTTATGGGGAACAAAAATATGTCTTGTTCTATCTACCTAAGCAGTGTAATAAAAATAGGATTATTAGAACTGTGTCAGGGTGTCTGAGAACCTGAATTTGGGTCCTGAAAAATTGTGTCTGGTGTCACTCGATTATTAATAAAAACTTTCCAGCTACTTAAATCATGGGTAGGTGATGCCTCTGGAGAGTAGTTGGTCTTGTCAAAACATGTAGCAGTCATGATGACTGTAAATAGTAGAGACTTATTTTTCTGATAAAGATCAGTAGGAGGAATGGGTGACACTCAAGTTCAGCTTCTGCACCGACTGGGTGATTTGTGGGGCCCTATCTCTGCTGGAGGTGGGTCGTTCAAGTAATCTTTTAGGAACTTCTCGTCCTTCCTCCCTAAAATCCAGCGTTTTCCCTCCTGAAGTTTCGTGGACAGTTACTACCATCCCTCACCTGCACACTTTCTCATCTCTGCTCCACGTTTATTGCTCAAGGCCAAACACAGAGATGGTAGAAGGGGCCTGGAAGTTCTAGTAACCCCACCAAACAGAAAGGAGAAGAGATGATCCTTTCTATTTCTTGTCCTTGTCCATGCTCACACTTTCTGCCGTGTCTCCAAAACAGGGACCCAAAAACCTAATTCTATACAATCCCTGTAACTGGAGTAGGAAAACCTTTTCCCCTGCAGTGTAAATATATTAAGATGAAGAAGTAGTCAGAGAGTAGGAAGTCCCATGTTTGTCTCCATCTTTCATTCTAAAAATGTTTCTCTAAAGTCTGACCCTTAAACTAATGATATTAGGTACCAGATATCTTTTGCAGAAAACCTGTTTCTGTATCTTAAAATTCAGTATGAGGGAATTTAAATAGTTATGTAAATATTTTGAGATTGACATTTTGTTTTTCATGTATGCATTGAAGCAAATTAAAATAAATTCTATTCTGTAACAGAAATGTTTAGGATTTAATGCTTTGAAATAATATGTTGCTTCAAAATATCCTTTGACCAGTATTGCAGACAAAAGATGGCAAAAAAGATGGCAAAAAGATTTTTTTTTCCAAATTAAAAATTAATTTGAAGATCTTCTTTTCTATTAATTTTTTTCTAAATAATATAATTTTTAATTGTAATTTTGATTTTTATTTTTGAATTATTGGTGAGCCAAAAAATTATTCTTTCACTGCTTGTATTCAAAATACTTAATTACTAGATTTTGTTGTAATAATGACTAGAATTTGTTATAAGTAAAAAAAAATAAATTATTCTTTCTGCTTAAGTTATTATAAGATCCAGAAGCCAAGCAAGCCTCTCATAAACCTGTCTTCTTTGAAGTTTTTTTTTTTTAAGTTCATTGGAATTTTTCTGTTTATTTTCTCTGAACATTTTAAGTAATTGCCTCTGTCACATGCAAGCCTTACCTGCTCAAGATCTTCAAAGTATTTTCAATGATAAAATCATATCTCTTTTTTTATTTTAGTATTTTTTGGTGATCATTGGTAAGCAGATTGTAATAGAAAAACACAAAGATAATTCTCCACAGTTACAATGCGCATCTTTAACCTTGAGACATTACAAGAATAAAAGAGTAGGAAAAGAATAATCACATTTTCTTGGAAGGAGTTTCTTCATTTGCAGCTGTAGACTGAGACTTGCTAAGATGATGATTCAGCTGGCGGGATGGAACGTGACAAGAAATGATAATAAAATGGCTGTAGGCCAAACACATAAAAACAAGGTGGAAAATTTCCACAGGATTACATTTCTGAGGCAGACATATTCATAATACTTTAGACTACATAAATATTATTATACAGTAAATATTACTGATACTGGTATCCAGTCATCAATACTTTTCAATACTGGAAGCATTTTAGGCAGAGATATTCAAACTGTAACTAAATTTTAATTTCGCTATATAGTTATCCTTAAGGATTCCTTAAGGATAAATTGTGAAGTTTTCCTCCAGGAGCTGTTCACAAATATAAATATATAAATAAATAACCTGGTGAGTCCTTTTAATTTCAGTGCATGTGGGACTAAAAGAAGAACAAATTAATATGGGAAGATTGTTTTTAAATTGAGTTTTTTCTTCTTCTTTCCCTGGTTTTCATCTGCTGCTTTGGATTTAACTTTTCTATTCCTGTAACACAGAACACCTCTGTAGCCTCATTTCACAACATACATAAGACACCTGTGCTGGGAAAGTTTAACTTTCAGTGTAAGAGCTTTAGGTGATTTACTGGGATGTTACGGTGCCAAGTAGAAGATCTTGAAGTGGAGTGGGATGAATAGTGGGTGTCACAGGCCTTGTTTGTTTTTATTGTCAGGATGGAATGACAAAGGACTAAAATCTGGTTTTGACTTCATCACCTTACAGTTACTGCTGCCTAACACCTGTAGGAAGAGTGTACCTCTTGATGTTTTCACATGATAGGCACAGTACCTAAACATGAACTGCAACTGCTGTTACACTAGGTATTTATTTAATCCTTGTTCATTACAGCAGATGTTGCTTCTTATCCTTCAGTGAGATCTATTTTTTTGCAGTTGCTGTGGAATATGTTAGCACAGCTGTGATTTTCTTTGATTTTCTCCAAATATTCCCCCAAACTAAACACACTGTCATGAATCCTGGTTTAGTATCTTGCTGGCTACACTAATTTGTTGCAAAGAAGTTGTTTAGGTTGCTTAAATAAATCACTGGCAAAGGTATTAGGAAAATTAGGTCTAATAAAAATCTGTAAAAGGACAACAAAGTTCAATGGCAAGGTTCAATCTACTCCTTGCTACATGGATTAAGCATACAGAGGAGAATCAGATGAGAATGAATTTAAATGGTTTATGTGGAGGCTGGGGATATTATGGGTAAGGATCAAGAGGGTGAGGGTGAAAAGCGGTGGGGGTGACAACCTCCCATTTAGTCACAAGATTCAGAGTGGACTCTCTTGTCAGACTTAGACTTGACCAACAGTTTCTCTCAAAAGGATTTAGAGGCAATTAATCAATTGACCAAGTTAACCATTATAAAATGATCAATAGAATTTACTACAATTACAAGTGTGACTTAATTATAGCTCTGAGAGAGAAATATTTCTGCTATACATGCTATAAGGTATTTAAATCAATTCACATACAGATATAAAGAAGGTACAAGGGTATATTATGAAAAATTCCCCTCCAGTTCAGTGAAATACTTACATTAGGTGTCTTTGCATCTCTCAACAGGCTTAGGATTAATGAGATTCTAGGACTGGGGGTATCAGCTCAGGCACCATCATCAACTTTTGGCAATCATCCTCTGAATTTTTAATAAGTATCTAAAATTCAAGGGTCTGCAAGTTCTGAGAGGTGTCACATCACCTGACACAGCCTCCTGTGGTCCAGTAGACCTTGAAGATCCTCAGTAAGGATCACTGTTAATAGGATCACAAAGTGATGGGGTTTAGTAATCCATAGATCTTCTATCCTTAGGACTGTAATCTCTGGAGTTTCTAAAACAATTGGAATTTGTTTCCAAAACTCCTGCATCAATGGAGCTGGATTTTCCAAAACTCCAGGCATAATAGTATTGTTCCACTCAGGCTTTGACTAAGTTAGGGAATGCTCCAAGGCTGTCAGGGGATGATTGATTATCTGCTCTCTCACCCTTCAGCTCAGTGCCACTCCCGCCATGGCCATGCAAGGGTTCCTGGTATGACCAAGGGACAGGTCACTGCCCAACTCAATACACAAAGGTCTGATGGGAATTCTTGAGATCATATTTTTTTCTACATCCCACTGTTAGAGAGTGAGTGAGTGGCTCAGTTACTGGCTGGGGTTAAACCATGGCTACGGAGTTAAATCACCCTGACATTCTTGTATCCACAAAAATCTCTAAATCTTCAAAAAGCGTAAAAACCTGGCTCTGCAATGGAATGATGTATTTCCAGGGATTCCAGCAGATCTCCATGAGGATGTCATAGTTGTTTTCCAGGACTGCATACAGAAAAAGAGACATAGTACTTTACCAAAGAATTTCTGCTCAGTATCACTAACTATAGGCAGGAAATTCAGCAGCTGAAGATCATAGGAACTTATAGCTCAGAACATGAATAGACTCACTCAGTCGGCATCTCCTCAGCTAATCAGTAAAAGCTCTGCCTGCAACAAGCTACACATGCATTCATCCTTTGATGCATGATGTAATCACGTTCCCATCCATTTAATATTGACCATGTGGATTTATTATCATTTCAGTTTGCGAAAAAAGAGATATTATACACTACAAAATCTGATGCTTCACAGAAGTCTAAAAATATTTCAGCAATGATATTACCTTTATCAATTCAATCATCAAAAGATTATTAGAATTGTCAAAGGTATCCACAGGGAGTTTGTTTGTCCTGGTTCATTGAATTTTTTTGTGTTCTAGAGACTGAGCTGTGAATTATCATTAGTGTGCCAGAGGAAAAAGCATTTACACTTCTTTAAGCAATTTTACAGTCTTTTTTGTTTTTCTTTTACCTTCCCTTTCCCATTTTTGCTTGGTTTTGTTTTAGTCTGTTCTTTAACAAGTGATGAATTCCCTGCTGCTTTCATTATTGACTGACGAGAGGCCCATGTACCAGTGAAAGCCAAAAAGCAGAGCTGCTGAAAGATGTTTCTGAGTATTGTTTTCTTTAATGATGTGGAGCAGCACTGAAAATAACATCATCCTCTTCACACTCATTGGAATCCAACCTGAAATAGTGTGCATGTTTAAAAGTCATAAAGGATGTTGTTTACTTTGATATTGTAGTGCCTGTATCCATAAATTAAAGACATCAGCATTGTGTACTTTTCAACATTCATTTTTTAATTTTCTCCTGTGCACATAGGCAATTTCTTTGTTTCACAATGGTATAGCAGTATAATCTTTCTGTTAGGTTGGTAAAGGAATAGAAAAACACACTGCCTGTTATCAGCCTTATTTTTAGATTTACATATATTTATTAATAATGTTCTTCCACATGGAAGGTCCTGACAATCAGGGGAAAAAAAAACTTAAGAAAGGGGTTTTTAATTATTTGTGAGGTGTGCTTTAATTTGATTGGTTGGTTGATTTGTTTGTTTGTTTGTTTGTCTTTGTTGCTTTGGGGTTTTTTGGTTTGTTTGTTTGTTTGGGGGTTTTTTGTTTGTTTTGGTTTGGTTTTTTTTTGGGGGGGGGGTTGTGTGCTGTTTTTTCTTTGCTTGTCTAGTTTTATTTTTGCGGGATTTTTTTGTGGTTGTGGTGGGTTTTTTAACATCACTGCAAGGATTGTTACATCTTTCAGAATGGACATAGAGGAAGGAGAGAATGAGGAAATGTTAGAGGTCATTACAGATGGAGACTACAGAAGGAAACTTGGGGAAAGATTTTACCCCAGCCTTTTAGTATGTCAGTCTCTGCAGAGACTCAGCAACCCCAATTATATTTGCAGATTATTACATTTTTGTATATTGATGAGAACAGAAAAATACCATCGATTTATAAAGATCTCAATAAAGTTTGCTCTTTTGTTAATTCATTTTCAAAAGCTAAATTCTGGATTTCTGCCAATTGATGAAAGTTCCCATTTCCCTTTCCACTGTTTTTTTTAAGATGTGCTTTTACTCATGGAGTTTGCAAAGTTAGGCTACCTCATAGACTTAGATATCCATGGGCAAGGCCAGTTTCACACTTATTTGCTTATCTATTTTGCAGTCATGATGATTAACTCCGTCTTGAGGATATGGAAGTACAGTGTGTCCTTTAGGAACGCCTCTATGGTAGAAGAGAACATCAAAATGGACTCCTCAAATGGGCTTTAGCAGAACTGCTCCATCCCCATGACCCAACAAAGAGCGAAAAGGGCCCAAAATAATCACAGAATCACAGAATGGTTTGGGTTGGAAGGGACCTTAAAGATCACCCAGTTCCAACTCCTCTGCCATGGGCAGGGACACCTTCCACTAAACCAGGTCGCTCAGGGAAAGGCTCATAAATCTCCTCAGAGGCACTCTGTATTCCCAGGAAAGGCCTGTTCACACATGCTCACAGCACATTAACACAGCTATGATATTTCTACTCCTTGAATTTTTTGTTTAGCAGGAGTAGGGAGATCTCAAGCCACATTGGATAAAAGCCCTATTAGATTAGGCAAAGTACATAACAGACCTGTCCTCTGGCATTCAAAGACACATCTTTGGAGGTCCTGTGAGACAAATTGATTTTTTTAAGGGTATGCCTTGAGTGACATGACATTCTTTTTTCCCTCCATGAGAGGACATTCCCTTGCAATTCTCTTTACCCCAGTGGGATAGGATGCTGAACAAAACATTTCCTATTGTAAGAATAAGAGCAGAACCAAACCTTTACTTGTTAGCACGTTGGTGCTACAGACACATGTCTGCAGGAGCACAAGATATTTCCTGTGAAAGTGAGGCTGCCTACTTGTTTGGCTGAGAATAAAGCAAGGAAAACTTGATTTTCTAGATAAAATCCTGTTCATGGGGTTGGACTTTTCCCTCTCCCCCTCTGTCTCTTGAGATGTGTTAGCAGCTGGGAAGATAATGTGTGTCACTGCAATATCTGCAACATTATCAAAGAGAGCATGGGAATGGTCACATCCCCATCACGGTAATAATTTGAATTTATTCCTAAGGCATCAGCATCTTCGCCCGGTCTCTGCCTGAATGACAGCTCAGAGTCTGCAAAGGCATCATAAGTGATCCTGATTTGCTATGAGCAGCCAACTAGGTTGACATATTTCTGTAAAATTCAGCATAGCTGGCTGCTTTTCCCAACCAGTTTTCAATAATTTTTATTTCTATGTGTATGTATGTATAATATCTTTGTGGTAGCCTGATGCACTCTGTACAAATTAAGGAGGATTTCCATCTATGACTTCTTGTTAAATCTTTTTTTTCCCTTTCTCTCTTCTTTTAATAGAAAATCTGTCTGTCAAGGATAAGGTTCCATTGTGCTAGTTGCCATGTAAATATTCTCTAAGAAGGAGACAGGGTCACAGTAAAGATTAAAAATAAAAAGTAGGGAAAACATTGTTATCCCTAAGGGGATGAAGTAGGGAATTATTAGATGAATATTGTAGGACTATTGTAGGACATTAAAATAAAATAGTAAGTCTATGCCTTGGCTCAGGAATGACTGACCTTCTTTTGTGCTAGCTTATCTTAGGCCAAGGTTTATAAGACAGATTTAAGAATATACTTTTTTAAAGCATTGATAATTTTCTTTGATGCCCTTGAATGAAATTTTAGTGAGTCAGGCGTTTGTTGCTGCAGACTGTGACTGTTTCCATGCTTAGGGCACTGATATTCTTCTCACTTACTCATTGTAAACAGCAGTTGTTCCTACCACAAAGCAGTATCAGACAAGGCTCAGGGGTGACTCCAAAGGCATAAACCATAGAATACTAAACATTAAAACTGAAGCAAATTTCCAAAATCATCAAGGAAATCACCTTTTGCTTCACTTCTAGCTGGCCACAGGCAACTATCTACAAGCTGTTTGCTTTTTGGGGGGGTTTTTTATACCTTAAGGGTAAAGTAAGAGATTCCAGGAGAAGTGATCTGTACTGAAGATTAGTTTACACACAGCTGAGGTGCTTGGGCTTGGGTCCATAACCATGCCTTAAACACATACATTCCTGTCACTGGATAAATTTATGCAACAGAGGATAGAATCACTGAATCACAGAACCATAAAATCATTAGGGTTGGAAAAGACCTTTAAGATCATCAAGCCCAACTGTCAACCCAGCACCACTATGTTCACCTTTAAACTATGTCTTTAGGTGCCAAATTCACACATTTTTTTAACGCTTCCAGGAATGGTGAGTCCACCACTTCCCTGGGCAGTTTGTCAAAAATCTTTACAACCCTTTGTGCGAAGAAACTTCTCCTTATATCTGATCTAAACCTCCCCTGGTGCAACTAGCGGCCATTTGGTCTTGTCCTATCACTTATTACCTGGGAGAAGAGACTGACCCCTAATGCAGGGGTGGTGGCGGAGTGAGATGTAGTCTCCTGCGTGATGCAAGAAAGTCCTGATTTTCAGATAGACTCTCCTGGCCGCTGTATTCCACAGCGTGCAGGGAGACCTATTCTATCACTCGTACTGTTGGCTAGCACTGACATGCTCACACACCCCAGAGCTCAGAATAAGCTCAGCGTTACCAGGAATACAGAACTTCAGAGGGCTCAGTTGTCTGGGTATGTTCCAAATGCCTTCACTCCTCCAAAGGGATCCAGGAGTGAAAGAAGAAGAGCCCCTCTGTGTGGCCGTAGATATAGGGGTGAAGGGCCAATAGGGTTGGGGAGGAGGCGGGGAAATACAATGACAACCAATGGGAAGAAGGGAGGGGTGGAGTGTGTGTGGCACAATGAGAACCAATGAGGGGAAGGGAAGGGTGGAGTCAGGGATACAACAACCAATCAACACAGGAGGATTAACATAACCTTAGGGGGAGACCATTTAGCTGACCCTCAGAGGGTATTTCACTTCTCAGAGTTGTCCCACTAGTTTGCTGCTGCTGTGGGACACTTTCAGCTTCTCCAAGTTGGTTTCATCCACCGCAACAGACCCTTACCTGTTACAGCCACCTTCCAGGTACTTCTAGAGACTGATAAGATCTCCCCTGAGTCTCCTCCAGATTAAATATCCCCAGCTCCCTCAGCCACTCCTCACAAGACTTGTGCTTCATCCCCTTCACCAGTGCTATGAAATGGAGGTTTGTCTCCAAGTTCCTCAGCCCAAATCCTGAGTAATTTCCCAGAAAAAAGCCTTGAGTCTGCATCATGCACAGATTTTTGAGCCTACGACATAGAAACTATCTGCAGTGCATTCAAATAGTTGATATGGTAGTTCATTGAAGGAATAAAGCCCCAAAACACCTTTCAGAAGGTGAATATGGACAGCTAGAGAGAGTTAAACACTTTGAAACAGGGACAACAAGGAAGATTGGAGTAAGCAAGAGCTCTCAGGTTAAATTAAAAGATTAGTTGAAGTCAAGAACGTTCTTTTCCATCTAAAGGATAGACATTGCAGTCTAAGCACTCACATGAACCCTTGTACTAGTCCCTTGAAAATTAGACTTCAGCTCTAGAGGGCCTGGCTTCCCTTACCACTGCCTAGGTACATCTCCACCAGCAGATTTTCTTCTGGTTGAAACTGGTTCATTTTTCCTGTGTTTTTTAAAAAGTGATGCATAAAAAAGACTGAGTAGACATGAAAATTCTTGAGGAATAGAATGGTACAAAATTACATGTAGCGGCTTCTGAAAGAAGGAGATAGCTGAGCATGGATTTTAAGGTGGCAAAATTCACCATCAAGATAATTTAACTGAATTAATTAATTTTTCATAGAAATAAGTCCATCTATTAAGGAATATTGAAAGCGTTTTCTGGCTGTAACATAGAAAATCAGATGTCAACAAGAAAATATGCTGCACCTCAAACTTTGGTGATGTTAGAGCAGTATTCTTCTTTGCTTGAATTTACTGACTCCAGTAAATTATTTTACATTAATATGATAAAATGAGCTAAAATAATTATCTGGGCTTTAAGAACCAAAATTCAAAAGAAGCCAAATAATTTCCCCCCATTTTTCTGAGGTAATTTATTCATTTTCAGACAACCAGATTTTGGACAGTAAAACTTCTTATATATTCCCAATTTTACTATTTGAACTCATATGCAGATATACATTGCCAGTACTGATTTTGCTGCTCTGGGTTACTCAGTGTCATCATAACTCATGCGGTGTGTGGTACTGTACAAATAAATGCATCCCATTATGGCTATAGATTGGGATTGACTTGGGAAACTCAAGAAACTTTCATCTTTAAGGGAATATGAACTGACTGTTTTGACTTTCCTCAAAACTCAAGTCACCATCAAAAGTAAGACATTATGAACTCTTGTTTTTCTTTGTCTGTTGAATCTGTTCTGTTTTGTCTGACATACTCAACACAGACAAGGACACAGAGTTTCCAGCTGAATTTTCCACTTGTGTTAGTGTTGCTCCTTTTGCACCCCACTGCCCCAACTATTTATTTATTTATTTATTTACCCACTTCTTTATTGGAAAAAGTGAAGCAGTTGAGTCTGTGCTAAAAAGGGGGTGGCAACGAGGTACTTTATTATTTTGCTTGTTTATTTCTCACTACCCAAATGTATTTTAACTAGCATTAAATCAAATTACTTTCTGATGAGCTGAATCTGTTTTGCACACAGTAGTATCTGTTAAGCAAGCCACCTGTCTTTTTGTCGGTCCACAAGCTTTTCCACCCAATTTTCTTCCTCTGTCCTGTGAGAGAGGTACGGGTGAGGAGGAGGAGTGAGCACCTGAGTGTGCATTTGACAACTGACCAAGGTTAAACCTCCATGATTCCCTAATAGTGTGGGGAAACAGAAAGTTTGGGAGTTCCTGTTAACAGTGAGAGAAGTTTTTGCTCACTTTGTTAAGTGGATGTTCCTTTCCCTTTTTTTAAGATGATTATTACAGTAATACTAGGAAAGTGCTTGTTTTCTAGTCACTGGGAGTACCTGTAGAGAACTGAATCAGGTATTTTTTCCTTTTTCCAACACATTAACTTTCCCCAGTTTACTTGGACATGGAAACGCTACCTAATAATTGGCTTCCAGCAGAACCGTCTGGCCTTGCTCAACACTGATGATAAAACGTCTTTGTTTTCTCACCCTAAGCATGAATTTAGAATCTCTGTTGCTGTGGATGAAGTTTAACATTGAAGAGAAGATCACTGAAGAAAATTGATCATATTAAATTTCCCTGTTTCATGGGTGAACCATTTTATAGCCAGACTGTAATTCTTGAGAGAGAAGCAGTTAATAACAGGTAGGATGAAGCTCTTGTTTGTTTTATTATAAATGTAATCTTCTGCAATGGCAAAGTATCAGAAATATTTGCAAATGGTGCAGACTGGTGTAGAGGTGATAAACAACTTGTTTTTGCAGGGTTTTGCACATGATCACACACACACATTCATATACATCCAGGAACACTCAGGCTAAATTGGGCATTCCCAAGAGATCAAGGAACTTAATTTTATGTTACTAAATCTCATTATCAGAAATGAGGGCATAGTGGAAGAGAATAGTAATATTCATTATTTTATTTCTGTTTTTACGGGGTGTGTGTTTTTGGTTCGTTTATAAGATACAGAAATGTATCATTGTGTGCTTTTGCAGTGTGCTGATTTTACTAATGACTTTGGTATGGAAAAAAGGAAGACAAGTGAATGTAATCCAATGTGCAAACCACAAAAATAGGCTCAGAATACACTGTGTTGTTTTAACAGTGAGATGTTTTGTGTGCTCAAGAAAACTGTTGCCTCTCCCTTCTCGTCTGCTGATTCCGCAATTCTACCTTGGATTCATCCAAAGCCTTGTGTATTGGAGCCTGGTAGTTCAAGGCACTGCAAATACAAATAATCAGTAGACAGAAAGTAAATACATTTTCATAATAAAGAAAAAAAAAAGGTAGGAAATCACAAAACAATGATTGCTCTTTCACACTCTATTCAATTTCTGAATATACGCTGCAACAGGAAGCCTGAATAAAGGTCTTCCACATGTCCAAAGTTAATTTTATTCATAGTACCCAGTAGGGGGTTGGATTCGTGTTGAAAACAGTGCTCATGACACAGGGATGTTTTCATTACTGCTGAGCAGTATTTACAGAGCCAAGGCCTTTCCTGTGCCTCACCCCACCCCATCAGTGAGAAGGCTGGGGGTGCGCAGGGAAGGGAGTTGGGAGGGGACTCGAGCCAGGACAGTTGACCCTGACTGACCCTGAGGGATATCCCAGACTGTATGGCATCATGCTCAGCATAAAAATTGTTGAAAGAAGAAGGAAAAAGGGGACATTCAGAGTTATGGATTTTGTCTTACTAAGTCACCATTGTACACAATGGAGCGTTGTTTTCCGGGAGTCTGAACACCTGCCTGCCCATGAAAATTGATGGATTAACTCTTTGTATTGCTTTGCTGACATGTACAGATTTTTCTTTACCTGTTAAACTGTCTTTATTTCAACCTCGAATTTTCTCACTTTTACCCTTCCTATTCCCTCCCCTTTCTCTTGGAAGGGTGTGAACAAGTTGCTGTGCAGGGCTGAGCAGCCAGCTGGGGCTAAACCACAACATCCCCATGTCAGAGTTTGACAGCTCCACTGAGCTGATCACTCTAGGCTCTCCTTGTTCTAATTGGAGAAATAAATACATGAGTTTTAGGAGGAATTCAACTGCACCTTTACAGGGCCAGTTTCTAACCAATGAGTATAAGGAGATAATAAGTAACTTAGATATAGATATATAGACCCTTAAGGGATGAAAATCATTTGATGAAACACATCAAAGTAGAGCAAGAGCAGTGTAGACTCCGTAATCACTAGGTTATAAAATTATCATCTTTAAGATCAATACAAACTAAATACATTATTCCAAATAAAGCATCTTTAAAAGTGAGACTGTGAGATTTATTCCAGATCACTCTAAGGAGGTCAGAGCATACTCACAGCAGATGTGGTACCTGGATTCTAACAGAAATACTATCTGTTTGAATGTATAGATTTCAAGTGAAGGAAACACATCTTCTTGAAAAATTGGTCTCAGTTTATGGTCACTTCTATAGTTTGTGAACACTATATAACAGACAAAGAGAGGATTCAAAATCATATATTTTACAGTTCATTATGTGGCACCACAAGGCTGCATCTTAGGCTGGTGGTTCACAGCTCCAGTTGCTGTGTGAAATAAAGTGTGATCAGCTACGAGTCTTGTGCATTCATTGCAGATATTCTGAACTGAACAACTTCACGTACTAACTTTGGAAGCAAAACAGTTTGCAGAGTGTGATCATGAAATGAAAACAAGAGAGAAAATCTAACTGGCAAAGCTATGAAAAGCCTCAGAAATATCTATTGATGGGCAGCATTTACATTTATGCCTGGTTTTCTGCCCTCTGATCCTGACCTGAATCTCCTGCCCTATCTTTCTGGCTTTACCTGAGCTGTCTTATGACTATAAGATACATGATCCTGATTTGGGGTGGGTGTTCCTGATTTGCTGTCCCTGGCCCCCATTTGAGGGAGGTCCTCCCATTCACCTTGCTACTGTCCTTGGCTCCTGGCTCACCATCCCTTGTGGAAAAGGCAGACATCACTGTTCCCAGATAAAGCACATGCCATCATGAGAAAATGAATCAGCTGGTGGGCCACTGTGCCAGTTAGCATCCAGATGTCAATATTATATAACATATGATGCTCTATAATGAGGGATGATCCTCACATGCTTGACTTAAACTGAGAACTTTACATTCCCTTTTCCTCATGGGACATGCTGTCCTGTAGAATGCTGGTTTTATTTTCCATCATGTAGGTTAGCTTTAGTGGGCCTTTTCCCCACTTCAAACATTTGATGATTGGCTTAAAGCTTCAAAGACACTTTTGAATCTCTTATGTATCCTAAATTCCATCAGAAGAAAGTATCTCCTGTCACAAATATTGAGTAGGCATTCAATAGGTTGAATACTCTATTCTTCTTGGTTGGGAAAGAGCTGGTTAAAGATCTGCCTGCCACAACATGTGGATAGTAGACACAAATAACCTCACACCAACATCTTTGACATGTTTTGGAAGAGATATGTGTCAATTTGCTATATAAAATATCATTAGGATCAAATTAATTTAAAACACTCACTGAAAAGCTTTTCTGGGAGATGATTACTGGGTCAAAGACTGTACTTCCACTTCATATTTTCTGACATTTTTGTGTGGGACCTGCTTTTTCAGTACTTAAAAAAAAGCTGCCAATCATAAACTTGTTCTTTACAATGAAAAACTGTTGGATTAATCAAGGGAATCTGTTTAGGGACTTCTTCTATAAAGATGATGGACAGGCAGGGTTGGCTCATGAATGGCAAGTTTGATAATGAAAAAATAGAGAATCATAGAATTATAGAATCCTAGAACAATTTAGGTTGGAAAAGATCTCTAAGATCACTGAGTAAAACCATTTGCCCAGCACTGCCAAATCCACCACTAAACCACGTCTACAAGTGCCATGTCACACATCCTTCAAGGAATGGTGACTCAACCACTTCACTGGGAAGCCTCTTCCAGTGCTTGACCACCCAGTGTAGATCAAATGAAAATACTACACTCAGAAAAGATCACAGTTATGAAGTACACTCAAATAGTTCTAAAAGTGCATTTGGAATTTTTTCAAGCACTTTAGATGTTCAAAAACTGAAAATGTTGAAAATGTGTCCAAATGCAGGGGTAAATACAGGGACTAGACTTCCTACTTTTCATTCTATTAAAGCATGTTCTATTCATTGAATTCTTCCTCAGCTGGGAGGGTTTGCAAATCTGGAGATAAAATGCAGTACTATTTTAGAAAGACCTAAGTGGGTGGGAAATTTAAAGTCCTTTCATAACTCTCTTCCCTCTCCTGCTAAATTTGTTCCTGGCTTGATGCAACATATTTCTGACTTTCTAGTTTTGCACCCAGTGGAATGTGAATGTGACACACAATTACCACTTCATAGGCCTTTCTTTTCCCCCCCATTTTCAGAGTAAAGTGATGGACAACTTATCTCCAGATATGATCTCTCCCAGAAGAAAACTGGACGCTCTACCACACTGTCAGGGTTCAAAAGATTTTTTTAATTTTAACTCTCCAACAGGAAAATTACAAATCTGGCAAATTAGATTGAATGGTAATCTTCCCTTCTTGAAGGAAAATAGATGAGAAAAACCACGACCTTTATAAAATTTTCCTGAATTACAAGCTCAAAGAAAAAAATCCTCTGGCTGAAAGTTAAATTCTTATCTCAGTTTCATGTGTTTTCTCTGAGAAATTTCTCTGAGATAGACTCTGAGAACAAATTATGTAATTTTTCTGGTTTCTATTTCTTCATTTGAAAATATGTAAGAGGTTTGCATGTTCATAAGCAATTAATATTTTCTAGTAGTCAGCTTGATGGACTTAGTTTTCCAAATGTGATGGTGAGCATTCATTTGAAAACTGAAAGCATGCCAGAAAATGCTACCTAAAAGAAGATACCTAAAAGAAACTACTCTCATATTAAAGTCTAGACCATTTGAGTTATAAAATTATAAAGGTTTAGCATCAATTCTGCTTTGGTGATCATCTTCACGGTCCAGTTATTTACATCAGTGTGGTGTAAACTAATAGCTAGTAATCTAACAGAATTAACAGTGGTCTCAAATGTCCTAAAATCCTTTTCTTCAGAGAGTGATGGAAAGATGGGAGGAATAATTTTGCATTTTGTAATCTTTAAAATTGGTTTTATCTTTAGCTTTTTCATGGGGACATTTTTCTCTCTTGTGCATTGATTTTTCAGCCGATCTGATGAGAATAGGCAAAGTGAGAAGAGTTCAGCTGAGCAGAGGAGAAGATATTTCACTGGTTCTTTCCTGTTCTCAGTTTTGATTTCACTTTGCAACAGAAAAAAAAAAAAAAATTCAAAGCCAAGGAGGATTTTGTGAAAAGCATATATTTGGCTTCTAGTTTACTGTACCTCAGTTTGAATCACACAGGCAGGGTCATGGAGCCAAAGTTTTCAGTCCCAGCTGATCACCCTGCTCGTTTCAGATATTACTTTCTGGACACATTTTTCTTACACTCATTGTATACAAAGACATATACAGATTGTGTGTGTGATATATATAGATAGATATAGATACAGATACAGACAGATATAGATATAGACATAGATATAGATATAGATATATAAACATATTTTTCCCCTGGAATCTTTGTGTAAACTAAATCAGTGAGAGTAACAGAATTATTTCTGCTACTTTTAGTAACAAATAAACCCTAACAGCATAAGAAACAGAAGGGACAAAAAGGCAATTTTATTTTCATTTTTATTTTAAATTATATTTTACAATCCTGAAAATTCATAATACTGGCAAGTTTTCTTCTCAGTGCATATGAATTCCTTATGTCCACATTGTCTCAACTACAGATAATGACAGTTTCAAGTAAAAAGCTGTGTCACATCCAAATGGATGATGGTTTTCATGTTTTCCTCACCTCTCAGTTGTTCTGTGGCAATTTGGCATGCCAGAGAATGGGGTTTACAATACTTTAAAAATATTAAATGGGACATGTTACCACAGTACATCTCCACAGCTGTACAACAGCACTCTGCTGTACATTGCCTTCTGTTACAAAATGAATGACGTTCAAGGTCTTGCATGTTCTCTTCAAAGTGTTCCCCCTCTTGGCTTAGGATACTTAAGGAAGAAAACATCACCTAAATCTTTGAGATGAAGAATTTGGTTGACAGTTTTAGTCCCTTGGTGCAAGGAGCTGTCTGCAGGTGCAGGAGAGCAAATGAGAGAAAAATGGAATATTTTCAGGGGCAGTCCAAGGCTGTGAAGTAATTCACTTCAGAAACTTGGAACTGTCGTAAGTGTCACCACTTCTCACTCTAAGTGCTTTCTCTAACAATACCTGGCAACATGCATCTGAAGAAAAGGAGAACACAAAGCAAAATAAGTCACATCATTATGGGTATTTCTTTCCCAGGGGGTGGTGGAGAAAAAAATCATGAGCTGAGAGGTGTTTGTCACAAAATTTAAAACACTGTGGAAAACCTTTGGATACTAGAAAGATGGTCTGAAAGAATGAGTATGGGAATGGGAATGGGAATGGGAATGGGAATGGGAATGGGAATAGAATAGAATAGAATAGAATAGAATAGAATAGAATAGAATAGAACAGAACAGTACAGTACAGTATAGTATAGTATAGTATAGTATAGTATAGTATAGTATAGAATAGAAAGAAGAGTACAAAACTGAGCTGAACTGAATTTTCAGATGAAATTTAATTGAATCTATTGAAAGGTTGCTATCTTGTGTGCAGGAAGATAAACGTTCTATTTATTCTGTCTAAAACCTTGTACCTGAAGTCGAAAAGTGCACTGGCAGCACTCCATGATGAGTGATTTCATTGATATTATTCAGTATTTTCTCATGTTCTCCAGTCTATCCATGTGCAGCCGCCTGGAACCACATGCCTTATTTTCATACTATAATTTCTTTGAAGTGAGATTGCATTTTTCAGGCACTTGTACAAAGCCCAGTTCAATAAGCTTTTGTTTCTGCAGTGGAATTACTCAGTCCTACCACAGTACAAGAACCGTGGCTGCTAAAAGCTGTCAACACATATTTTGTGTTCCTTGGCTGTAATACATAAAGGAAAGAGAGTTGAATGAGGTCAGTATAGAGTTCAGTAGGACTTGGGTGTGACCTGTTCAGATGGAAAACATTTACCTCCTCCTATCTGAAATAAATTTGGACTGCCTCCTGATGTGGCTCCAGTACTGTCTCTGTCTGTTAACAAATACAAGAATCATTGTCGTGTTCCCTGTCTGCTTTCTTGGTGCTAGTTTTAGAGCTTATTTCCATGCTTTCTTTCTGACTAATGGGCCACAGCTCTTGAATTCCTTTGCCTGCATGCATTTTCGCTTTTTTTCCTCTTATTTTTAACTCAATAGTTATGACAATGAGAATGTTTTTTATTAATTCTATCACAATTTAGTTGTGCATGGACAGTTATTTTCTTCTGTTTCTTTTTTTTCCTTTTTTCCCTGACAGCTCTGAAATAATTAACAATGCAAGTCTGCCTGAGATGAAAAGGAGGGGAGGCGAGAAATTTGGAGTCACTTAACTTGCTGTTTGACTTTTGATTCAGTTTATCTGATGTTTGTTGCCATGCTAGATAGGTGTTTGATTCAAGGAAACTCAACCTATCTGAGTGAAAAGTGTTTTTAAAAACTATTTTTTGGTTTGTCCTCAGCACAACAACTCTGGTCTGCACTCTTGATCTGAAGAGGAAGAAAGAAAGTTTCTTATGAAGTCCCAGACATTTCACTCATGAACTTATTTCCTAGAGAAAAGCTGATGAAATAAATGTGGTGTTGAGAATGGGCATAGTGCTTTCTGTGCTCCCATTGCCCTCAATCTGTAAGGTAAACCCCACAGCCAAGTCAGAGGACAAAGGATGGAGCACAGAAAGGATGGAAGAGCCTCTCTTTGCCAGCTCCAGTACCCAGCCCTCCCTACAAGAAGTACAAGGGTGAAGCACAGAGAGTTCAGAGCAGATTGCAGTGAGAGAAACGTGAGGGGTAGAGGATACAGGTAATGAAATACATGCAGTGGCTAAAGCTCATCACGAAGTTGCAGAGAAAAGACAATGTAGGACAAATTATAGAAGTACTTTGTGCATGAGCAAAGCAATATACTTGTCATGCATTCTTTGTTTTGCGGTGTTTGCATGAGGAATGTTCTACTTTCTGTACTTTACTCAGAACAGCTAATATCAAAAAAGAATACAGTAGTGTCCTGAGTAAGTTTGCTGAGTAAATGCAATCTGGGGAGGCCGAGCTACATAGCAACTGCTGCAGTCATTACCTTTTTCCTATTTTGTTAGCTCTCAAATAGGTGTATTTGGCTTTTGGCAAGGTGTGGTTGGGGTGCAAATGTAGCAGACAACAGAAAACACATTATAAATCATTTACAATTGTGCATGATCCTTTCTTTTTAGCAGGAGCTGCACATTAAGTACTCTGTAATATATAAAGTCACTTGCCGTAAGTTATTATGTGTAGTGCTCAGCTGTCTTTAAATCATGAATTAGAAACCTCCCCTTCCAACCCACACTCTGAAGAAATGGAAAAATGGCCTGAAAATTTCTTATGCCCAGAGACTTTCTCAGATTCCACCTCATAACTGCTGTGACACCACCGTCTTGTAGCAAAAATACTAATGAGAGTGACCCAAGAGGGAAGAGACTGCTCAGGATTTTTACATCTTTGTATTTCCAGGCTTCAAAACGTACTGTGCTATACCATTTCACACTGAAAGAAATAAAAACCAAACCAAACCAAACCAAACCAAACCAAACCAAAACAAAACAAAACAAAACCAAAGAAACCCCAACAAACAAAACAAAACAAAAACCAAAAAAAAACCCAAAACCCAAACAAACAAAAAAAAAACCCCAAACCCAAACAAACAAACAAAAAAACACCACAAACAAACATACAACAAAAACCCTTAACATATTTATCATGGAAAGTAATCTTCAGGGTTAAAAAGAAAAACAAAATTGTGAAGGCTTATACAACAATCTGCTAACTCATCATAATGAAGTCAGCTTTGTTTGCACACTCTGCATTATTCCCCATAGCAAAAGGAGATTTTCTTCATCAAGGGCACATTGAAAACTTTGGGGCTGTGTTCTGTTCAGGTGAGCCACACAATGCTGCTGAAAAATTTTGAAGACCACTGCATTGGCAGCCTTTCAGACAACAGACACCCACTTAGAGGTCAATAGGCTGGAATGTGAGATTTGCCCGACAAAGCTACATGTAACAAATGTAGTCTCAGAAAATGAAACAGAATGTGTAAAAGATACGGCAAATCTTTCTGGTTTTTGTTGGTTTTTGTTTGTTTGTTTGTTTGTTTGTTTGTTTGTTTGTTTGTTTTTTCCACTTTCCAAGCAAATGGAAAGTATTTGTTTAGCATTACTAGGTTCTATTTAACATGGGTAGTTTCTGCATTTTCTCTGCAAAGAATGTTGTCTTAGCTCTCTGGGTCTGCTTCTGGAAAAAGAAGATAGATTCTGCTTTACATGTAGAATTTTGAAACATAATGCTAAGGGGATATTTGAAATGGAATGGCTACCTTGTTATTTTCTAGTGCAGGCTGGTTCCAGAGACATTGTATTGAAGGAAAGGTAGATTTGCAGACTATCCATGAAAATATCCACAAAAATCCTTTCTATGCTCAGAGCATGACTGAACTTTTGCTTTTCAGACGAAATCTTTCAGGGAGCCTCCATTTCTTAGTTGTGCTTGCCTGAGTGTGTTTCCATGGTGATTAGGAGACTCCAGGAATTAACTTTGTTTTATGATTATTGTGGAACATTCATGTGTGAGCTGATGATCTGTGTTTTAGAACCAGATCTGGAAGAGACAGTAACCATTTGGGGATTAGCAGCTTTTCCACTGTGAAAAATAAAGAACAACCTAGATTAAAGAAGGCCGGATTTGTAATTGATGGATTGAACCATTAGTGATTTCACTCCAGTCACACCTCTTTAAATCAGCCAGAAATCCATCTCAGTATGCTGTTAATTTTCCGCCAAAAAGCAATTGGATATGTAAACACTATGAAAATGAAGCAGCAAAATCAGTCAAACAAACCAGCTGCCAAATTGGGAATCTTCTGCCAGTGACCGCTATCCTGCAACACCCTGGTCTGTCAATGAAAATATTCCCTTTGCTATGCCACAGTTAAAATTGCTATTTCACTCTTTCAAGAGTGGATAACAATGACAACATCAACGACACTCTCTGCTTATATCCAGAGAAGAGAAATTCCTCTCTAATGGAAGTAAAATAGCAGGAGCTTAGCATATATTATCTAGATGGATGTACAATTCTTATTATAATTAGACATTTTTCATTTCTTTATAGATTTGTCTTTCCACTGACAGCTGAAAGAATTTTGACAGTATCCTTGTAAATGGAGGTAACCATTGACATGAAAAATGCCTAATTATAGAAAAGGTAAAAAATTTAATGTAGGAAAGACCATAGAATGAGTGAGTTCTGATCTTGGCTGACCCCCAAAGCCCCTCCTCCAGCCCCACTCATGCTTCCTACTTGGCTGGAGAGAAGAACAGCTTCTTCACCTTAGTCTTTTACAGGGGCTGAAGGGGAATATCTGTTCCAGCACCTGGAGCACCACTCCTCCTTCTTCTTCATTCACCTTGATGCCTACAGGGCAGGTCCTCTCACGTTTTTCTGATTGCTCTCTCCTGTCTTCTGTGGAATGATTTTCATCCTTTCTTAAACACGTTATCACAGAGACATTGCCAATGTCACTGGTGGACTTGGTTTTGGCCAAAGATGGGTGGGCTGGAGCTGGCTCTGTGTGACCTGGTGGCAGCTCCTGATCTCACAGAAGCCATCTCAGTTTATGATGAGTGTTCACCTCATTTTGACTTGATAAGGAACTTTCTTTCTTCCTCTTCAGATCAAGAGTGCAGACCAGAGTGGTTATGTTGAGGACAAACCAAAAATAGGTTTTAAAAACACTTTTCACTCTTAGATATGTTTAGTTTCCTTGAATCCAACACCTGTCTAGCATAGCAACAAACATCAGATAAACTGAATCAAAAGTCAAACAGCAAGTTAAGTGACTCCAAATTTCCCCTCTCCCCTCCCTTTCATCTCAGGCAGACTTGCATTGTTAGTTATTTCAGGGCTGTCATTATAAAAAAAGAAAAAAAAGACAAAAAAAAAAAAAAGCCCAACAAACCCCCCCCCAAAAAACACAGAAGAAAACAACTGTCCATGCACATCCTTGGGGATGTGGTGTTAAACAGGAAAGATCTCAAGATTGGCAGATATGCTACTCCCGATGTAATCATTCTTTAGGTGGAACACAGTCCCTTAACAACTCTTCCCTGAGATTAAGAACCTCACCTGTGTTCTATCCATCTGGTTGTCCAGATATTTTTACTTGAATAGTGGAAAATTTTGAGAGGCAGTGTCAAAAACCTCTGAGAAATCAAAGCAAATGACGTCCACCACTCCTCCCTCAGCAACAAACACAACTTATCACAGGAAGCAATCTGGTTGGTCATGTAAGATTTACTGACGATAAATTAATGTTAATTGTTATAAATTTCTTTCTTTTTCATGTGCCCAGAAACATGTTTCAAAAGGATCCATTCCATGGTTTTCCTGGCACTCGTGTTACTGGCCTTTAGTCTTGCGGATTGTCACCTTTTGAAGATGGATGTGACAGGTGCTTTTCCGCATTCATCAGGAATCTCCTCAAATCTCCACAAACTGTTGAAGGTGTCAGAGAGTGGCTTTCAAGGACATTGGCTATGTGTTTCAGCAGCCTTGGATGTAGCTTCTTCAATCCTGCAGCTTTACAGGCGCTGAGGTCTCTAGAAATCAGTGACTCTTCCCTCCTCCATTGGTGCCTCTTCTCCTTGAATCCTTTCTCTGATCACAAACGTCTGAGCAAAGAGGCACTGATTTCCTCATTCCTCTTCTATGTGTGTCTTAATGGTCTGGTTGGAAACTTTCCCATTCAATTGTGTTTTTAGTGATTCACTGTGCCAATAACCAATATAAAACACAGAAGACATGAAACTTTGAAAAAAAACAAAACAAAACAAAAAAAACAAAAAAAGAAAACAATACCTATATATTGGTTTATAATTCTAGAGATTTTTATTTGCATTCTGGATTTTTTCTCTCAATTTTTCCACCTTCAGTCCCATTTTCCCCCACCTTTTCTGTTTGACATTAATAATACCACAGCAGGGCTTAAAAACATTCTTAAATGAGTAAAAAGTGGCATAATTCCTCCTTTCCTGTACCCCAGCCAGAAAAATTAGTTTAAATCAATTGTAATCTGATGCTTGATTGTTCTGTTTCAATAATCAGGATGCTTGAACTATGATGCATAGGCACTGCTCTGTTTTGAAGTACGCTTGAGGAAGAAAAAAATTCAGACCTCGGTTCTTCAAGGCTGAACACATCACACAAAAGTCAAAAGGCTCCACTTTCATAAATCTCAGCAATGATTCAGAATCTCACTAATTTTTCAAATACAAGATGAAATTGGGTTTTGATGAGATGCAAAGGACCAAGCTTTCAAACAATGCTGTCTGAATTCCAGACAGCAATTTATATGTTATTAGGAATAAATTCTGATTATGAATTTGGGGTGTTTCTTGTGCTTGACCATGAGCAGGGTTCAGAGGCAAGTGGCAAGGAGATTTCTTGGTGTGTAAAAAAACACCTTTAAGTGAGGGAATAAAGAAGCAAAACCACAAGCTATTCTAATTTTCAGAGTGAAATGTAAGAAGCAAAGATCACCTTGGGAAGATAAAAGCAGATGGTCATTTTGCACAGTGTGTTTTTTAGGGAATAGTCTTCATTGTCACAGTGTTGGGATCTGTAATTCACAGCAGAGGAAAAAAAAATTGTTTTACTTTGGAATGAAGGAAACAATTCTATGATCAAATTAGGGGCGTTAGTACATTCCTATATATTGTATTTTAACCCTGACTGGAAAGTCAGTCCACACAGCCACACACTCACTTTCCCCCTCTGGGACAGTGGAGAGAGTCAGAAACATAAAAGTGAGAAAACTCATGGGTTGAGAAAAAGTTGAATAGGTAAAGCAAAAGCCATGCATATTAAGCAAAGCAAAGAATTAACTGACTAATTTAGATGGCAGCTGCTCAGCCAGCAGGATGGCAGAGCCTCATCACATGGAAGAGGGACTTGGGAAGACAAATGCCATCACTCCAAACATCTCCTCCCCCTGCTTCTTCTCCCCCAGCTTTGGATGACCCCATATGGTCTGGAATATCCCTTGGGTCAGTTGGGGTCGAAGCACAGCCCCATACCAGCAACTGAGAGGAAAATGAACTCAATCCTGGCTAAAACCAGCATGCTGTATCAGGGATAGCACATTTCTCCATCCCACACTCTGGTCTGTATATGATGTGGCCAGCTTTACTGACCCATATTTCTGCTAAATTGAGCTCTCTGGCTCAGTGTGCTCTGCAGCACAGCTTTCCAAGACTGTGAAGGCAGAACTAGTCAGAGGAAAAGGAGATATGAGACTGGAGACATGAAATAAAACTGTTCTTCTTTTCTTACTCTCTCTTTTGTTTATTACAACAACCTGGATAGATGGAAAGGCATGGGAAGGTCTCATGGTATAGGGTTGGTGAAGATCTTGAAGGAATCTAGCAGGTACAGGCAGAGTAAAAGACAGAGACTAGAAATCATCTTTGTCAATAACGTAAATTTTTAAGTTTTTGAGAATTTGAGGGGATAATGTCTTGGACAAAGCCTGGGGGTATTTTTCCATATTCTAATTCAAGACCAGGGAGTTTAGTACTTTGTGTTTTTCAGGCCTGTGGTATTTAGAGAGAAGAGCAGCAGAGGAAAGTGACACCTCTGTTGAATCAGATCAAAGTTCTGTCTTGTCTGAAATGTTCTTTAACAGCAGCAAATGGCTACAGAAGTATACAAGAGCAGAGGAAATATATGTGGTATCTTCCCTTCTCTGCTTCACTTTGTACACTTCCTCAGTTTCCAACAATCTGGGGCAGATGAATGAATGAGAAGGATCTGTAATATATGGATGTGCTTGACTGCATGTAATCTTCACACCTTAGATTTCTGGAGAGTTTGGAAACAATTCCTAACATGAAAAAAAACCCAAACAAATAAATGTACAACTCATCACATTTCATGAATTAAATTTTGAAGAAGAGCCCACGCACCAAAGATTGTATATTTTTATAACATTTAAAAATGTTTTGCTTCAGTAATGATATCTATATGTTTTAACCATCAAAAAAATCTATAAAGTCTGTTGGTTTTCAGCATTATTAAGAAAAAGAAATGCTTTTAAATAAATGGTTGCTCTTAGTATTTCAAGCATTTATTTATTTGACTTTAAACCAGGGAACTTAATTTGAAGGACTTTTCCAGATGAAGAGTCTTGGATAGAAAAAATGGTGGGTTTTGAGGGTTGAGTGGGTTTTTAAAAAAAAATCTTGATAAGGATGCATGTTCTGCAGACTTTCTACTTGATTATTCCATGTTTCCTTCTCCCAAAAAAACTTCTGCCAGAGAAAAAGGAGAATTGCTAGGAATATGGATGAACACGGAAGAAGGGCTGATAAGAGGAGTAGAAAATTACTCTGAGGAGGAGAAGCAGAAAAGATAAATTGCAGAGTAATGTAATACTCATATAAAACTCACAATGCAATAAGATTGAATTATGGGGAAGGTAGGATTATGTTGTTAAATGATAAACACCATTATGCAAACTGCTAAAGAAAGAAAAAGTGATATGTGACTACAGAACTAGATTCTGTCTAGGATAAGTGGTGGTAATAAAAAAAATGTTCATTTAAAATTCCTAATGTAATACTTTCCATGTAATGTTATTTATTAGACCAAAATATTGCATTCCCTTCTCTCATTTTGCTGTTCAATCTTATGTGATCAGAGGCCATTATTATTGAAAAAGTAAGATGTTTTAAATTCTTGAAAACTGCATTCTTTAGTAACATATAATGTAAAGGCATAGAAAAAGTCAATCATGATTTTCTAATACAGCAGTCAGCAAAATTTAGAGGAAGAGATGATCAACAAAAGCAATTATAAAAGGATGATGTTCATGGAAAAACATTGACATACAAAGTAACAGAAGGAGTCTGGCTTCCCTCACAGCCTGTCTCCCTTGTGTTTTCCAAGGGAAGTTTTTTATCACTTTTGCGACTTGCAGTATAAGAAAAAAAGAAATTCATAATAGCAATTGATTTCTTTGTGGTCCTTCATTCCAAGTCACCCTCCTGTCCTTTACCTGCCTTTCTGGGGATTTGTCAGGCACTTACTGAAAACATTTATTTAAGTGCACTGTTAGTGCAGCTCCTTTGGTTTTCTTTTTTAACTCCCTGTAGTTTCAAGACCATATGTTCTTTGACATTCTTTTTAATTAGTGACAGATGGATGAAAAAAAATTTAGATCCTAGACTGAATTTCTTGCTGTTGTGATTTTTTTTTTTCTTAAAATGAGACTTTCCACACACTATCAATTTCTCAAAATACCTTGACTTCTTTTTGGTGTTGGCTCCCCTCTCTGTTATATCAATGCCTCTATTTTGTTTTCAGCAAGCAGGAAAGAAAAGAAAAAGACTATTCATTTGAACTGCAGGATTTTTTTAATCCTATTTTCAGTGACAGTTAATGATCCTGTAGGTCTAGTCTGCTTCTCATTCTGATTGGTGTTGTCAGGATTTCTGAAAGAAAAGTCTGGTATTCAACTAAGTGAATTACAAAACAGTTATAAAGAGCTTGATACTTTATTTTGAAAGCATGTCCAGGACACAAAACACAGCAAAATAACACCAGAAATGCAAAACAAAGATTAAGGCAGTCTCTCTGGTATAATATGTCAACCATCATTTTATATTGCCTTTTATTTTAGGACTAAACAAATGCTCCTTTTATGTTTGTCATTCACAAACGTTGTATTTTCTTGGTTAGTTCTTTTTTTTGGTGTGTTTCTTCTTCCTCCACTTGCACCTTTCCATTGCTATGGGTAACAGAGCACATTGGGCATTTAAGATTTTTATAAATTACTTGTAATAGTTGCTCTTCCTTTTGCTCATTAAATAGTACCTTGCTTCCAGGGAATCTGGTACTGCAAGTGCTGTGATTTTATAGCCTTTTCAACACATCAGTTTTACCTTCTGCCAGCTAAAGAACAAAAAAAAAAAAAAAAAAAAAAGAAAAAAGAAAAGAAAATTAGCACTTAGCCCCTTGTTTGATCTACTAATCCTCTAAAATTTATTTCTTATGGGAAAAAAGAACAACAAAGAAGACCTAGTTTTATACTTAAGAATGTGATTAGTAATGACAAGTAAGCAGGCTGGAAATGTAATCGTTGGCAACATAATAAGTGCTGCTAATGTTGAGCAGAGAAGGTTGCATGGAGAATTCATAATAATATTCCACTATCTGAACGAAGCCTACAAGCCAGAGAGGGACTCTTCATCAGGAGCTGTTGTGATAGGACAAGGAGCAATGGGTACAAACTGAAAGAGAGGAAATTTAGGCCAGATATTAGGAAGAAATTCTTTACTGTGATGGTGGTGAGACACAGGAAAAGGTGTCCAGGGAGGTTGTGGATGTCCCAGTCCCAGTTCACAGCCAGGTGGGATAAGGACTTGAGCAACCTGGTCTAGTGGGAGGTGTCCCTGCCCATGGCAGGGGAGGTTGTGACTGGGTGATCTTAAAGGTCCTTTCTAAACCTTCACATTTTATGATTCTAATTATGAAAGGTTTTATTGCACAGATGTCAGGGTTCAACCCCAGCTGGCAGCTAAGTATCACTCAATGTCTTGCCACACCCCTCGGTGGGGAGGAGAATCCAAAATAAGATGCAGACTTTGTGAACTCAAAACACTTTAATAATTGAAATAAAATAAATTATAATACTAATAGTAAAATAATTAAATGCATAAATAAAAATATAATAATAAAAATATAATACTAATGCTACAAATGAAAAAGGGATAGGAAAGGAGGTACAAAACTCAAACAACATTTGCTCACCACCCACTGACCAATGCCCAACTGGTCCCTGGTCAGTAATTGGTGGCTCCCAGACAGCTGCTCCATTTCAGGCAACTCCACTTTATTTACTGGGTATGACATTTTCCCATGTGAAATATCCCCTTGGCCAGCTCAGGTCACCTCTCCTGGTCATGCTCCCTCTGGGCTTCTTGAGCACCTCCTCTGGCAGGGCATGAGATGCTGAAAGTCCTTGATTTAGAGTAAACACTAGTGAGCAACAACAAAATATCAGTGTGTTACCAAAATATTCATACTGAATGCAAAACACAGCTCTGGACTGGCTGCCAAGAAAATTACTCTATCTCAACCAAAACCAGGACAACAGACATGTCATTAAGTTATAACCTGGAGAAATATCTACCCAATAATACCTACACAACTACCCAAACCTGTGCAGACCTCCTAAATTAAGCTGTTCAGAAGCAGACTGCTTAGAAGGAGAAGATGGTGGCTAGTCTAGATATTAATAAGCATCTATTTCTCAGCTGCATTAGGATGTTACTGACCAACAGCACACCCAAAATTGCTAGATACGATAAAGTGGATTGTAAATATACACATTGTATTATATATTATTTGGATAAAACTACACATTAACATCTCTTGCCTTGCACAGAGAGCAAATAATGTTTTCTTTCATTGGTTGTCCAGAAGAAATAGTAATAGAATATTTTATCATCATATTCCTTGGAGGATTAATCTATTAGTATATGAATCTATTTTTATCTTCTCTTAATCTACCTGCTGATTTACACAGCTTTCTTTATTCATGTTTACCATTTTTCTTCATTGCTATACTCCTTTATGATGAAGAGAGAGATTGAATGTGTCCTTTAAATATTGCTTCAATTTCCCCTGTCAGAACCCCTACTAAGAGACAAGAAATAACATGCAAAGGAACATATTTATCCAACAGGACACACAGTGATTGTCATTTCTTATCCCGTCACCACTATTGTTTAACTTACTATACTTTTTTCCTGAGTAAAAAAATCCTGAGAGATTGAAGAGGGTAATGTATTTTGCATAAAAAAAGCTTTTCAGATGAGTTCCTCGAGTATTTACAAAGGAGAGAAAAAAAAGTTTTTGTTGCTGAGCTGTTTTGGAAGAGCAGATTGAAGGCCTAGAGCTCAGCAGCAGAACTGCTGCACCTGTAGCTGTGAGACAGTGACGAACAGCTGGTGGTGATTAGCACAGCAAAAACCCATCTACCACACACACTTCACTCTGATAAAGAAAAGAGCAAGCTGGGAAAAAAAAAATCACAGCCTGCAGCCTTCACTTTTCTCATCAAACCTTGGGGGGGCATCTTTTTGATAAAGGGATCTCGAGAACAGAAGCAGTGTGACGTATGTTTGTGTTTGCTCTTCCGCTCATAGTTAGGGTAGACTTAGAGGAAAGGTAAAAAGGAAGCTGACATCAGTATCAAATTTCACTAGTTAAGTTCAAAAATATAATTTTACTATGGAGATTAAAAATGAAAAATACCTTTCTCATGGTAGGTAGGCTGCTATCATCCTAACAAAAACTGGTGGCTGTCCTGAGTGTATGTCCTCTTCTGTGTCCAACTTCATGTTATTGTATCAAGCAACTTCTTTAAATAACCTACAAAGCAACATGAAAAAATGTCAAAGGATGTCATATAACTTTTGGATCAAGGATCATTCAATTTACAGAACTGTAGAATCACAGAACATTCTGAGTTGGAAGGGACCCACAAGGATCAAATCCAACTCTTAAGTGAATGGTCCATATAGGGATCAAGCCCACAACCTTGGCATTATTAACACCGTGCTCTGAACATCACGGAGATGGAAAATTAAGCCTCAGGCCTTAGTGAAGCTTCAAGCCTAAATTTCAGTCTCATTCCTTGAAAGCTGTTCAGCTCAAGCCAAGATGGATACCTCAGTTGTATCAGATGAATGGGCAATGAAAGTGTATTTAGATAAAATTTTGAGATAAAAACCAAATACAGAACCAGTGTGAAGGAGCCTCTGGAGACCATCTAGTGCCGTTCCCTGCTTAAGGAATAGCTAAGGCAGGCTGGCCAGGTTTCTAATTGGAGACTGAATGTCCCTAAGGATGGAGATTCCACAGGCTCCCTGGGCAGCCTCTTCTAGGGTTTTACTCAACTCACAGTTAAAAAAATGTTTTTTTCTTCTGTTTAAATGGAATTCCCTATATTCCAGTTTATTTCCTCCTGTCCTTTCATGCAATGTCACTGAGCAGCATCTACCTTTCAATTATGTCAGTACTTTAAACGAAACCAGATTTTGGTCTGAATTTCTAAATTCCTGATAAATGCTGACGTCATTAATCTAATTTAGTATTATAGCATCATCTAAAGGTGCCAGCTCAAATTAGTTGTCTAGATAATGTACGAAAGAGATGATTTCTACATGGGCAAGGAGAAAAAATAAAAAAGAAAAAATGAAACAGAAAAGCTTTTTCTTCATTTGCATGACAGACCGTTGTCAGAAATAGAGACATATCCTGGTTCTTTTCATTTCAGCTAGACTGCAATTTTTTTTGCTGGAAACATTCATACCATTTAAATTTCAGACCTTATAATTCCATGCTCTTCACTAATTAGTCAATTCTTTTCTTGTGAGTGAATGTTTGTTTATTACATCATTTGTTATTTAAAACATCTTGTTTATATAAAAGTCCTTCTATGAAATAAGCTCAATATACTTTTATTTTGGAATATATGTATTTAATTTTTAGGCTAGATAATTAGTTTGCTTTCAGACTATAATCTTTCATATATATGAACAAGCTAATAAAACCTCATGGAAGTATGACTGCTTAATTATTATCTATGCTCACGAGACATGGCGTTTATTTAAAAGGAAAGAACAAACAGGTTGCTACTTCAGTGATCTATAGGGAAGCAGATCTGCAATAACTACACTTCTCACTTGTACTTTTTTCTAAAATTAGATACTGGGCTTTTATTTCAAATGCTTAGAGTTACATTAATGAAGGCTTATCAGATGTTCCCTATAAAGAGCTTTCAAACCACCATAGGAGAAACATAACGATCTCCTTTTATCTATGTGACAATTTTGTTCCCATCTGAAGGGCATGAGGTGAAATCCCAACTCCAGCAACATCCAGAGATATTTTGATGGACCCATTATGATGTGTAGCTCAACTCTGCTTGCTGGTTCACCCCACTGTGTTGTAACAGTGACAACCATATCTATTTTTGCTGGCCCTTGACCATAAAATTACATCATATTACTACAAATGGCATGACAAACCATAATTCATTGAAATTTCTGCTGCTACTAAAAAAAACCCCCAAACCCAGGGAAATTCAGTCTGTACTTTGGATTAATACTGAAATTTAAAAATGGATGCTTTGATCATCATATCCTGAAAACAATATCTATGTGCTAGGAAAAAATGGTAAGTATTTTAGGAGAGCATTAACACATCTTTTTATATTGTTAAAAATGAGAGGAAGTGTAACTTCTTGTGTAAGACTTGCACGTTCAAATCCCAAGTTTGTAACACTGGAGATGTCTTGAATTGCACAGGAAATTCAGAAAAAAAGAAACAAACCAAAACAATTTCCATTGTTGATATTTACTTTTATGTTTCAACATGCTTCTGATGCATAAACAGACTTTCCATTTTCACTGCTGGTATTCTGCTATATCCTTTTGTTTCAGGGCATGTGGCAAATGTATTAGATATTACTTTCTTTTACAGAATCTGTTGATTCAAATAAAAGTGATAACTGAAAAACAGCAACACATTCATTGGCTATGCTCAGTGAAAAAAAGAATACCTTAATATTGCTGAATCAAATTTATGGTTATTATTGATGTCATCACCCCTAGAAAGAAGCAACCAATACACAGTGTAAAATGGAGATTTTTCACATGATTGGACACACAGAAAAGCCTGAGTCAAAATCCCCAGACAGACAACAATAAATGACTGGATCAAGATGAACATTCAGTATCCCAAAACTACAATTGTTCTGTTTAGGTCTTTTGGCATTAAATAGTTGATTTTCTCACACAAATTTCAAATTTATACTGCTCTCATCCATTGTGTGAGAAGAAATATTTTCCCATAAATTTTTAAGAGATGCAATTTCATAATTCCCTTCACTGGGTCCCAAATCACTTTGTTCTTCAGTTTCCATAATTCATGTAATGTGTGACATTTATTATCTCACTGAAAAGTTTTTGGGAACAAGTTCACTTTTGGTGAGTTTCTGTAATGACTGTAGCACAGTGGGAAAATACATTGCCCCAAAATTTAACATGGCTATAGATTATTTTTATTTTTTATATCTTTTACATCCTTTGACCGTCCCCTCCCTTTCCATTTGTCTTGTATTGCACAAAGCTTCAAACTTTTTCATATTAAAAAATGAGTAAAATCCTTGCAAGATTTCACATCGTATCTCAATTTCTTACAGAAAGACAGCAGGTTTGTATGGTTGGAAAAAAATTGTGACTTTTCCCCCGTTGCTTGCTTTTCTAAGCCTCTCTGTTTGTTTCTTTGACAGAAACAATACCTCTGCAAAGCTGTGCCTTCATGGCCTAATCCTGCCAAACTTTTCATGTGTATCTCTTTGGGAAGTCTGTGAAGATTCTGTGGGCATGAGGCATTGCTGTGAAAGAAAATATGCATATTTCAGCTTTGTGACATGTAGAATAATGTATATTTCTGCTCAGCTGACCTTTTTTGATTCATTTGAATCTTAAAGGTTTCAAGGAGTAACTGCCATGTAGAAGCTCTTTCCTAAGTGTACGCAAGTCCTAAGTGGGTTCTGGCAGCAATTTATTCTCCAATTCTATCCTTCTGAAAGCCCAGCCTGTCAAAGGGCATTTTAGATGTGACCAGGAGCATATCCTCTACTCGAATTCAGAACATGTTAGAATCAGAAATTTGCAGGTTTACAGTCTCTAGATAATTAATTTGTGTGAATTGTTCTTCATTCAAATCTGTAGTCCAGCCTAAAGACAGAAATTCCTGCAAACCTTCCTCAAGAGAAATTGCAAGGAATACACAAATAGTGCTGTCAGCCTCAAAACAAACCAAGCAGAGTGTTGCCAGGAAAGGAACTGAGAAAACACTGACCTCAGAACACTGAATGTATTACCTGTATTTAACCCAACTCGGTGGCCACATAGACTGGCACAGTTTGGAAGCCAGAAGTGAAAGGAAATGTGAAGTGAGAGTCAACCCTCCATGACACATGTGATAAAGCATCTTGATGGAAGAAACTTGCTTTGCATAGCACCTGTAAGACTGTAAAAAGTGCCTTATGAGAATAGAAGGCAAAAAAGAAAACAAAAGTAAAATACTGAAACAAAAGCATCAGGCATAAAGAAAGGAGCTGAGCAGCAGAGAGACATGAGAAATTCCCCAAGTATCCAAATTCCCATAAAGTTACAACTAAAATCTCATTAATCTTGCTTAAATTAAACTTTTTAGTGATAGAGGTTCAGTACATTATCTATTGTTTGGAATAATGATGTCATATACTGGATCTAAATGCATTTGTGCATTAAAGTCTCATGGTAAGACTAAATATATAGGTGGATGTTCCCTGTGGACGTTCCTCTGTCCAACCTCTTTAAGAGACATTTGCTGATCAAACTGTTGCTTTTTTCCAATCATTTGGTTTGATGGTAGCAGCCTTTGGGGCATAAAAATTACAGAAACACTGTGTGGAAATGTAAACGTTTTCTACACAGTCTAATAAACCATTTTTCCTCATGAGATTTCTTTCAGTTCAATATCTTTTTGGAAAGAGGATGCTTGTCATGCACTTTGGCACTTTGTGCAGTCAGGAAAGTGTTTCTTTTGCAAATGGGATATACTGGGGTATGCAGTGGATTAAGAGTAGCTGCTCCCACATCACTTCTGGGTGAGCCTAATTTTGCCTCCGAGATGTCCATAGTGCAATAATCACATTAGTAATTTCAGGATGTGCCAAATGGTTAGCAAGTGTTTATTATCTCCCAAAACAAGAGGTAAATAGTGAGCAGATAATATTTGTTTTCTGCCACAGTTACAGTTTAGATTTGACCTGTGAATAACAAAAAAATTATTTTAGGCTGCATGATTCAGTATGCTTGGACACAAAGATCCTCCAAGGTGAGGTTAGCTAACATAATTGTAGTAGAAATTAAGGGAGAGATTTTGCATGGCATATTCATTTGTTAAACAAATTGAAATACCAGAATCTGGGGTGAGACTTCATACTCAAGGCAGGTGAATCATGA
This sequence comes from Acanthiza pusilla, assembly GCA_036630365.1. Lineage (NCBI taxonomy): Eukaryota > Metazoa > Chordata > Aves > Passeriformes > Acanthizidae > Acanthiza > Acanthiza pusilla. The sequence goes on from JAXCHO010000034.1 coordinate 92,327,480, forward strand.
GGGCCACAATAGGGTTTCCTTCATTTTTCTTTAGGGCTTGGTACTGTACAGAGTTATGGTTCTGGAGGTTGGAAGGGACATTAAAGATTATCTATTTTCAACCCTCCTGCCATGGACAGGGACACAAAAAATTTTACTTCCCATCCAATCAAGTGTGATCACAAAAACATCAAAAAATGCAGGTTTGAGGAGATCTCTGGAAATTCTAATTCAATCCTTGCTATAAAATCAGCTCTGAGGTAAGATCAAGTTTCTATAGAGCCTTAAGAAATTGAGTGTTGAAAATCACAAAGGATATTGCAAATATTCTCAAAAGCCTCTCTGGGCAACCTGTGTCCATATTTTGACATCCTTCTCTGAGCACAGTCTGGCTTCAGCTCCTCCATAACTCCTCATTAGCTCAGAGTAAACAGATACTAGATGCCTCTTGAGCCTTCTCTTCTCCAGCCTAAACATCAAATTCTCTGGAATCCTCTGGACATGATTTGGGGCGGGGGGGATTTGCTTCATATCCTTTCCAGGGATGAGACTGAGCTGAGAAACTTTTATCTCACCACATCCCCCTCACTGCCCTTCCAGATGCTGGTTCCAGATGCAGACAGGGTCGAGGCTGAGCTCATTTATACCCACACCGATGCAGACGGAGAATAGCACCTTTATTTATACCCATCTAACCACAGCCAGTGCTTGCAGAACATCAGCAAGGATGGCTCAATTCTGCTTCTCAATCCCTTTTCCAATCAGATCTGAAAGTTGTTATTTGGAATGTGCATCCATCAAGGAGTCTTTCGCCCTCTGCCCAGTCCTCAGCTCAGAACCTGGTCTCCTCCTGCTCCTGTCCTCCAGCTCTCTCTTGGCTAGTCCTATTTGAATTCTGCATGGATGTCACACAAACACACTGAAAACAGATAATTCATGCCCATGGAAGACAGCTGCAATTAAATCTTAATGAGAATACAGGCTAGAATGGCTTGATGAGGCACAATGCTCAGCCAGACAAGAGAGCCTGACCATCAACCTGTTCACACAACAACTTTTTTCATTTACCTTCTGTTTTCACAAGCTTGCCCCCCATGATCCACCTTAAACCTTCCTTTTACCCATCTTTGGTCCTTTTCCTAAACTCTTTTGCACTAGGTTTCACATCTTACCACAGATCACAGTAAATAAGTCTGCTATTGATCATTAACCACTTATTTCTTACTCATGAGTGGCAGATCCAGGATGATAGAACCCTTGGGCTGTGTCTCCAGCACCTTCAGTTTCTGTGGATTATTTATGTCCTGATATGAGGTTTCTCTAGAAGATCCTAATTAAACCATCTAGCACTCTTTATGAATTAGTGGCATTTTTGAAAGCCAAGGAGAAATGGTGTTTTAGATGTAAATACAGTGTAATTGAACCTAAACAGAATAAGCGTAATGACTCTCTTTGTATTCCACTGTCATTTAAAGAACATGTCGTCAATAATATTTTGGTTATAGACCTAGCAAATCCCCTCTCTATCAGGGGGATATATGAGTTTCCATCTCAGCAGTCTACTTTTAAAATGCAGATAGTTCTTTTTTTAAATTTTGTTTTGGTTTCAAAAGCAACCTAACTAAAGAGTAACATTTAAAAGAGAAGGAAAAGCAGTCCCAAAGGGCTAACGTGAGTAATGTACCAATTATTTTCTGCTCTACAATTATATTTTCTGCCCTGAGAGAATACAAAAAAAATATTGCTGTATTTAAAAAAAGGTGGAAAAAAAAGAAAGAAAGAAGCATTTTTGTACATAAGAAGTGTCACTGCAAGTACGAACCATTCCATTCCACTAGGAAGTGAATTGCAGAACAGTCACATTTCTAATTAGCATTCTGCAATTTCAAGACAAGTTCATGCAAATAACTATATTTATAAACATAAATATATCCAAAAGCTTTCACTCATCACAAAAAATCTTTTCATAAAAATTCCTTTTTAAATCTATCAAATGATACATTAAATAGAGATATTGTCTTTCTTTATGCTATATCTTCTGAAAAGCTCCAGAGTCAAGATGTTCTGGAAGTTAGAAATCATTGCTCTCCAATTTAAGCATATTTAAAAGTTTTATTCTGATGTAAGAGATGTTATTTTTATATTTTTTTCTTTCCTGTTTGCTTTCCTTTCTATATTTTCAGAGAACATTATGCTTTGGTTCAAACAGTGATATTAGAGGACTTTGTATTCAATAATGTTTCAGTGACACTCACTGAGCTCCACCACTTATTTATGTATCAGTTGTTGTCTGCACTCCACCTTTCATAGCTTGATTAATATTTGCCTCTATGGCACTATAACAAAAACTTTTCATTTTTTCTCAGAAAATCATGAGCTCTCTAAGTAAAAAAGTGCTCATCTGATATAATCTGCCTTTATTAAAAGAATTTTACATTTTGCTCTCTGATGTGGTCAAACCAATTGCCTTACAGTTGACCTGATAAGATGTTCTTTTCATATATATGTATATAATATTATACACATGGGGATACATATTTTTTTTGTATATATATAGTAGATAGATATCAGTCTCTTTGGATAAGGAATTGAAATTATCACCACTGTGTTAGGGAAATTGTAAATTTATATTATTATAAGAAATTATCTGTATGTTAATATAAGAAATGATAAATATATGCTCCTCTGAGAGATGCATTGAGGTGAGTGTTTAATTATATCCCAAGGGTATCACATTTCAGTGTTCCAGGATTTTAGACTGAAGATATTTCTGAAAATGAATGAAACCCTTCAGATCCTTCTCATTTTAATTAGGTTTATGATGTTCAGTCTGTAATCCAGGAAGTCTTAAACTCATTATACATCTGCTACATGTTCCTTGGACTAACGTATTTGAAGAGATAATTCAATCCTGAATAAGGTCAGAGAAAAGAGTTGTGCTGCTGTTGCAGCAATGAAAAGAATTTGATCATTACCTGCCTTTGTTTGAAGTACAGGGAACCACAGCATCATTAAATTTAGATAGGACCACACAAGGAAAGCTTGATTGTGGCCCCACAGGTTATTTGATCTCGCTTGATATTAAGAATCATATTCTCAGGCCAGAAGAATACATAAGCATTCGATTAATTTTAAGCAGGTAAATTGTTCAGTGGATTTAAGCAGTCCTTAAACAGTGATACTTATATGGATTATTGGTGTGTTTCATGGCATTAAAACAAAGACTAAGCTGGAATGAGAGAAGCAGAGGACAAGGGGATCTGCTTAAGTAGTTCTAGAAATACCAAGTTTAATTAGGGTCTCATGAATTGGTACAGCTCCAGGCAAAAGTTTATATTGAAAGAAATAAAGACATTTTATTTGAAGGAAACTGTCTTGTCATTTCTTGCAATACTTTTTGCATGGAAAACTGCATTGCTAAAAAAAGTAAGATAGACCCATCATGAGATGTAATTCAAAGCTTTTCTAGAATTCTGAGGGAATGTTTGCAGGAAACACTGGACAGTTAGCTAATTAACGGCTTTTGTGAGTATCTTCATCAAATTGCCTAAAATCAATTAGCCCATTAGGAAAAATCAGGAAGTTTGTTACTGTTCTTTTGTTTTCAGAAATGAAACTAGCAATAAAAGTTGTCATATTCTGAATAAAGCATAAATTGGAATCTGAGAAAAAGGTATTTTAAAATCAGTGTAAATTTGCCAGAAGTACAGTCTAGATTGGTGAGGTTTTTTTCCACTCTCTTTAGAGAATTACTGATGAAATTCTTATGAAAAAATGGAGAGAATAGTGATTATATGCTTCTTATCATAGCAGTGAGATGACAAAATACATTATAGCAGTCATTCAAAATATTATTACACCTGTTTCAATTTGTTTTGACTAATCTGATAATGCAGGTGCTAATTGCTATGAATGCAAACTTTCAAATTTTCATATAAGTTTCTCTGGATTTTACACACTAAACACAAATCAAGGCATCGTAAATATATCCATCCTGAGATAAAGTATTACCACCAGAAGTGGAGTGAAAATCTCATGGTGATTTTTATAGAGCAGTAATATCTTTAGGGACCACAGTAGGAAGAGAACTCTCTACCTCAGGCTAAACTGCAAAAACTAGTTCACTTACTTCCACGCTTTCAGTTACTTCTCTCTGGGGCTGACTTCTGAGCCTACACCATTTAGCATTTAGTCTTAGTATGCTCTGGGAACCCTGTAGCATTCCTGGGACATAATCTGTATGTGTGTGTGCTTGCCTGCACTTATTTTTCCACACATGGAGGTGGCTATGCTGCAGTTTGATAGTGTTCCTTTCAAAGCATGAAATTCATGTTGCATATTGCCTGCCCCTGGAAGTCATGCTGGTAATTCAGTGGTGGAACTGCTGTTTTATAAGGGCACAAAGCCTCTTATCCTGGTGTTGTAGGATACATAATGCAGAAGGATTCATTTGTAAAGAACATCCTGACACCAGGGATGCAGCTTCTTGCTTCAGGATCCAGCCAGGGACAGAATCAAGGTGTGTGAAGTGTGGATAATGGGAGAAGGTTGAGCCCACAGTGAAATACAGAGTTGACATGTCCTTTGAAACATGGTAATGTTTATGAAGTGATGAGGGAATCAGGGCAAGATCAAGCTGAAGTCAGTGCCATTGAACAATACCATGTGGGATCAGGACACCCTTCAGACTTGCAGGTGCAAGTGACCAGGGATGAGATGTTGAAAGGTTCTATGCTTATGTTAAGGATAAATTTTAGTGGAAAAATGTGTGGTCTTACCAGATACCATAGAAATCCTCCTTTAGTTCCAACAGAGCAACCTGGAGGAGGCAGAAGATTGGAATGGAATCATAGAACAACCTGAGCTGCAAGGGATGGAGAAAGATAGTTGAGTCCAACTCCTGGCTCTACACAGGCCAACCCAAGAACCACAGAGGGTTTCATAACATGATACAAGAAACAGACATGCCTAACAGAATGAGTCCAGGAAAAATAAATTTATCCCTGATTGGATGCCACGGTGCTTTTGAACTGATCCAGAAAGAGGTAGCAATGGTGTGCCAAGGTAAGAGTAGGTTGTTTAATATCTGCAGAATAGTCTTGGGCAGGAGGGGCACCTAAGATAAAGCAGCAGCTGCAGAATGGCTCAAGGACTGAGTGGAACAGTCTGTAAACTAAATAATGATGGACAAGAATAAGGGCCCATGTGGTCATCTTACTGCAAACTATGATGAGCTCTATTCAGTTTGTTACCATACTGACATATATTCAGCAAGGATTGAAAACTATGACACCTGTACAAGCATTTTGGCCATGGAAGTCTGTGGGAATGAAGAAAAAAACCAAAACCACCACCAACAAAAAAACAAACCAAAGCAAACAAAAAACAAACAAAAAAACCACAAAAAAACCCCAAAACCACAAAACCACCCAAACCAAACCAAACCAAAACCAAAACTAAACCAAAACCAAACCAAAACCAAACCAAAACCAAACCAAAACCAAATCAAAACAAAACCAAATGAAATCAACAAAAGCAAACAACAACAAAAACCAAACAAAACTCCAAAACAAACACACAAACTAACCCCAAAAAACCAAAAAAACTCAAACCAACTAAAAAAAAACCAAAAACCAAAAACCAAAAAATCCAAAAAACAAAAAATCAAACAAAAAAATGTGGCTTTTTTCTTACAGTGAAGTCAGTAAAGACCTTATAGGTAAATTTTATTTTTAAATTTAAGGAAAATAAAAGTGATAATCTGGGAAGAAATGAAAGATACCTCACAGGATTTGCCATGAAATATCATTTGCCCTGCCATTTGGGACTGGGTCACTAAATCATCAGATCCGCTCCCTGTTCTCATCTACACAAGAAATACAGTGATTTGAAAGACCAGTTTCCATGTAAATAGGAATATAGATCTGCTTCTCGTACAGAATTAGGGCAACAACAGCCCTAGGCTTCTCAGGTTGACCAAAGCTGCTTAGGAAGCAGATGATTAATTGTGGCAGGTTTTGTGTATTTGTCTCTTCACATAAGGATGAGAGGGTAGGTCAGTTTTCTGCCACTTTCTGATATTTATGCTGCATTCCAGCAGGGATTCGCATCATTCCTAAGCTTTCTTCCTTACCAGTGAGACAAGAAAAGAGAAATGACCCCTACCTGGACTAACCCATTCCAAATGTCAGGAGCGACAGATCAGTAAGTGCGGTTTTAATTGTGTCAGAGTTTGAGCCAGTTCGGCCATGCCTTTCTCCTGTCTTATGCTTTGAGCCAGAGGGTACTACAGAAAAAAAGGAACTACAGCTGGAGCAAGACATTTTTTGGCCAGAAGATGGAGGTGGGCTTCAACTGACTTCATTTTAAATAAGACATTTACAGCTAAGCTCATCACCCTTGTTTCTAATTCTCTTCAGCAGAGATAATACGTTTCTCAGTGAGTGATTTTTCTTCCCTATTTTTAACCAACTACTTTAGTTGAAACTGTATTGCACCAAGGAGGAAATGCTTCTCTCCACTGACTGTAAAAGGAACTGAGATATTTAGTCTGGCTGTGCACGTTGTGCAAAATGAACCAAACTCAAAGTCCCCAATTCATTTTTCTGCAGTAACAGCTAAAAATAAGGTGTTAATATCCAGCCACAAACACATCCTAAAACCAGCCTGCAGAATTCAATATAGAGAGCCCTGGAAATGAAAATTATGAAGTTGGCCTGAGAAAGAACAGGCAATGGAAATGGATATTTGAAAGGGGCAGTTTCCATCACAAGTTATATCCCAGTGGACAGGTCAATGCAAAGGGAAGGGTATGACACTGGGGGCTTACACAAGTATTCTTTAGGCAGCAGTTGGAGTCATTAGTTAATGAAGACCCTGTACAAGTTGTTGTTCACAATCCAGTAAAGTTCCAGGGAATATCCCTCATGTGACTGGGTTGTTGCAAGGCAATAAAAATTGTTGCATTCAGATCTCTGGTCTTATTTCAAAGACGTCAGCCTTCTGCTGGGTCTCAGTATCAGATATATCTCCTACTTTGGTGCCAGTCTAGGACACACTGATTAATTGGTATTGACTGCTTTTAACACTTTGCCACATTTTTACTCTTCAAATTGTACAAAGCTCATGTTTTTGTGACGTCTTTGTACTCCAAATCTGAAATACTTGTTATATTTTGCTTTAGTGAAGCCATTTTTGTTCCGTTTCCCCCCCAAAAGTGTAACTGTTAATTCAGTCATTCTGGAATATAGAGACTGGTCAAGTAAAGTGAGACCTTGACCACCTCACTGTTGAGAAGGAGACAGTTAGAAAAGATATGAGGGATTTGAGTGAATCTTGCTGAATTATGTATTTAAATATTTGTTACTTCTTACATTAAAGTTGCAAGAAAGGGAAAGGAGAATGTGTGGGTCAGAAGGAAGAAATGAGGAGGAAAAAAAACACCCTAATAAGTTAAAGCTTTGAAATGTGTCAAGTATTGAGTAAGGAATTCAGTTTAGCAATGTCCTTCATTTGTTTAGCTGGTGAGGGATTTTGTAAAGAAAAATGATAAAGGGAGAGAAACTATTAAATAGTTTTTAAAAATTATTCCATACAGTAATATTTTCTCTTTCTGGGAAGAAGCTGCCTTCTCAATAACCCAGTCCTTTTACTTATTGGAACTAATTTCCCTCTTTTCCCCCTCCCCCAGTGTATTTGATGGTAGTGCAGAGCACATAAAGTGCCTTATTTATTAGTTATGAATTAGCTGAGAATGTCTGAAGGTTTTGATACCATTGTTATTAAAGTCTAATGCTATTTTGCTGAAGACAAAACAGGAATAACTTATGAAAGTGGGGAATGAGAGGAACAGGGGAGTAGCAATTTTTCTTCCTGCTGATGGTGCTTGCTTGTAAACCTCACTGATAAGAATAAATAGACATGCACACAGTTTTATTATGCACCATAGAAACTAATAAACTCTTGCTACTATCAGGATGTTTAAAAAGCTTTTAGCTGGGCTGGTGGCTTTGTGTTTTGTGGGTTTTTTCATCACTCTTTCAATTTTTCTTTGATGATGGGTTTGCAGCAGAGTAGTAAATGAAACCGTCATGGTGGTCTGCATATTTTTTAACAGAAATATAAAAAAGGAATTAGAAAGAGCAGAGAAAAGATCATTAAAGGAGAAGATCAAGGCAGGTTCAGGGTTTCCCCATTGCTGGCAGTGATCAGAATTTACCCAGAAGTAACAGAGACCATTAACAGTGATCAGTGACAGATCTGGTGGTTAAAGACTCACCTCCACAGGAACTGAGGAATCCAGAGACATAAAGGCAGACTGGGGAGCCCCAGCCTCAGACATGAGTCCCAGCTTCTTCCAGGACTGTTCCAAGCCTCACGCAGAGGGACAGTGGAGCAGCTCTCCATGTATGGAGAGGGTATGGGTATGGGATCCCTTACATGGTGCAAGGGAAGGACACTGATATGGAGATGGTCTGGGCTCAAGGGAGGCTTGGTCTTGGAGGGGCTAGGATGTCCCAGCCAGGTACTGAGGAGTCCAGAAGCTCTAGAGATCAACCAAGGGACACTTCTACAGGTGTGTGCCTCTGGGAGAGGTTCTTGGTCTGAATAGACAGTGTGTGTAAAGGGGACTGCAGGGACCCACAGTGTGCCTGTGTTGGTGTGTGACAGTGGGTCTGTGAACCACTTATTGGAGTGGGAATCTTACTGTTTAAAAGGATTAATGGTTGGAATTCTAACCCAAGCTGTGAAGTAATTCTGGGAACCACTGCTTGATGCGGGGGTGAATTGCCACTGAATTTCTTCTGTGCAGGAGTTGACAGCTTTTTCCTAAAGTCTGATTTCTACAAAATAAGACTATTAATAATTAAGGAGTGAGTAAAAGCGCATGTCACTCCTCAGCTATTTGGTATTGGCATTTGATGACAGTCACATTTCTAAATGTGATTTAGATGCTGGACTTCCCATAAAACAAAATAAAGTATGTCTGTCTAACTGAATTTGAGCAGTCATCTACTTTCAACTTTTCCAGATCATTCCCCATGAAATATTTACTCCCAAGAAAGCCTTCCTATCTATTACATATATATATATAATATTTTTAATTTCATAGGGGTGACAAGTGTCAAGTTTAATTCCTCATGATTCCTTTCTTTTTCATTTCATGTTATTCTATTTATCTATAACTAATTGTTTTGGTAATTGATTGATTCTAGGTTTTGGCATGCAAAATTTCGCCCACTGCTGCCACTCCAGATCCTTGGAGTTCCCCCGGTATGACATATAAAGATGTTCAAGGTATATCAGTAGGACACTAATTGGACTGTTTATCTCACCGAGTTTGTTTTTCCAACATTTCTATGCAAGAGTTCACTTAGGATTCTGCTTTCCAATGTCAGACACTGTCTCTGTAGCTTGTTAATCAAGTGCAAACAGTAAGAAAAACCCAGCACATGGCATCTGTGATTTACTTCTGACTGAGTCGGAGACATGAAAGAATAAGTGGAAACACAGAGAGTGAGGAATGCAATTTGTCCTTTCTGAAATCAAGGACAAGACGTGAAGCTTCATTTCTAATGCAAAATATGAGAGCAGTCCTAGGAACCCACACTGCTTTTCTCCCAGAGGACTGCCCAGGAAGGTGTTCTTTCTCACTTTTTCTCTCCATTCTTTGACTTGATCAACCCCAATTTCTTTTCCATATAGTCAGGCAAATTCAACAGGAATTTAACCTCTTTCTTGATCTTAATGGTCTCCTTATTAGACAACATGTTGCAATGAAGAAAAACTGTCTGTTTGAAATTATTCTGGCACAAGGGCTTGTTTTAGGTGTAACCTCTAAAAAGAAGTTGTTCTGCTTGCACTTCAAAACAAACAGCAAATCCTGATGTATTTTCTCATCAGCTGAACAAGACTTTCTTTACACTTTCCTGAGAGCCACCAGATCGAACTGCTTAGATGTATCCTGATTCCAGATCCTGTTTCAGCTCAGGTGATAAATGCTGGGTTGTCAAACATTGGAATTGGCTGCCCAAGGAGGTGGTGGCATCACCGCCCCTGGAGGTGGTCAAGACTGGATGGGACACTTAGTGCCATGTTCTTGTTGGTAATGTGGTGATCAAAGGCTGAGCTCAAGGATCTTGGAGGTCTTTTCTAACCTAACTAATTCTGTGATTCTGGTAGAATCTCAGATGTTTTTGAGCTGGAGATTTTGACCTGTCCATTACCAAGCTGTACAGAGGCAACACACCTGCAGCAAATCTGGGGTTGACACCAGAGATGGGAGAAGTTGTCACTGTCCTGCAGGGCATAGGCACTGTTCAGAGGCTCTCAACAAGCTTGAAAATGGGCTGAAAGAAAACTCATGGAGCTCAGCAGCACCAAATGCAGGAACTTGTTCTTGGAACACAAAGGGAAGAATCTGAATTTAACAGTTCCCAGTAGAAGAGACATGATAAAAAAACACATATGCATATTTAGAGCAAAAAGCTCTTAATATGGGTAGGGTTTGGAGCAAAATGAGTACCAGGAGATGTTGAGTTGCTTTAGGCTGGAAAATCTGCCTCTAAAGGCAATTAATAGTTCTCTACAACCACTAAATGAGCCAGGCTTTGCTCAAAACTATACAATGAAAGGACAAAGTACCAGAGTCAAAAATGTAAAAGGGGAATTTCCAAGAGACTCAAGTGAAAAACGACCTTTACAAGGGGAGTGGTTATCAGTGGAGTAGGCTGTCCAGAGAGGTTGTGGAGATTCTTCTTAAATACATTCAAAACTCAGCGTTTCAAAGACCTGAACAAGCTGATAGAACTTCAAATTTATACAAGCACAGAGCAAGTGGAATACTCCAGAGGGTTTTTTCTGACTTTTTTTTCATACTTCTTTTTGTATACACAAAATTAAGTCACTCTGGAAACTTGAATTTCCTTGGAGTCCAGATAATAGTTAAGTAGGAGCCCCGTGGATCATGATGCTATAATTTCACTAATGCAGCCCTACTTTAAATCCAGATCCTATGACTCTTGGATCACTTTTCCACCTACCTGGTTCTAACAATTACATGTCACATCAGCAAACTCACTGAGGAACGACCTAAATAAATGAATACCCATGGGATTTTACATATTGTGCTCTGTGGATTTCTTCTGTGGTAGACTAGGCAGTTTGTATGAGAAGCCAAACAAACAGTTTAGAGCCTCAGATTTTGCCATTTTCCTTTCTCCCTCAAAAGTAACTTGGCATGATAAAAATTCAATGTGTTTTTAACAGCAAGGAAAAATTTAGCAGCAATAAAAACTGAGGGTTTATATTGGGTCTTGACAGGTACATGAAGGCAAAGAAAGTTTTGAAACAATTTTCCAGGATAATTCAGTTCCAGAATTTGATTTGGGATCACACTCTCTCGTCTGAGGCTAGTATTTATTTCTTAAGGTATTTCAATTTACTGCTTAAGTAAATGCTAGGATGTGGAACAACTGTCACAGTACCTGAGCTTTAAGGTCCAGGTTGCTAATCATGACACCAAAGCCCCAAGGGCTTGGACCTGTAAGTTCCTGTTCAACAAGTACAGCAGGTGGGAGGGGAAATGATACATGAACACAAGTGAGATCGAGCTCTAGATACATTTCTCTGCACAGAGCAGAAGTGAAATTTCAGTTTTCCACAAAAATACCTTCTTATTTTCAAGAGTGGGAATGAAGGAAGGAAGGAAGGAAGGAAGGAAGGAAGGAAGGAAGGAAGGAAGGAAGGAAGGAAGGAAGGAAGGAAGGAAGGAAGGAAGGAAGGAAGGAAGGAAGGAAGGAAGGAAGGAAGGAAGGAAGGAAGGAAGGAAGGAAGGAAGGAAGGAAGGAAGGAAGGAAGGAAGGTGTTGTAGTCAATATTGAAGCCACCTGGCATCCCTGGCTGCCCTCGCCTGGGACACAAGCCGCCGGCCCACCACAGGCTACTGCTGGGGTGTCTCCAGCCGAGATGGGGCTGGAGCGGTCAGCAATGCAGGTGCCGCTGGTAAAGGAGGCAAGACAAGACAAAGGGTTGCGGGAGGGTTCTCCCCCATGCTCTCCTTTATTGTAGGGTCAGGGTGCAGGGTGTTTGGGAGGGAGAGTGGAGGAGAATCCCAGGGTGTGTCCCCTGGGTGGCTGGTTATAAAGGGGAACGGGCAACCAATAGGAGAGGAGAAGAGGGGAGGGAACAAGGGTCCGAGGTCTAATCATAATATAAAAAGGGAGGGTACAATGAACGCTAACCAATAACATAGTGTACTTAACAGAAGCTTCTGGAAGAGGGGGCAGATCCAGAGCCCTGGGCAAGCCTCTCCTACCAGCCCCGGGGTGGGTCTTAGGCCCCCCAGTCCTGCCCCTGCAGGGCTCCTTCTTCTAAGGAGGCAGAGCTGGTCCGGGAGATGGGTGCTACAAGGGATGAACCCTCCACAGGAAGGATTATTGTTCCCCAAAGTATGTGGTATCTGACAAATTAGTGTGCCACATCCACAGCCAGTTTATGCTGATTTATACCCATGAAGGTTCTGACTGTGGTGCTGAAATACAAAATTCAGCTCGGTAATGAGGCATTTACTCATCTAGTTCTGTTAACCCTGTTGCAGCTCTTCGGCAATCATTTGGTAGCTGCGCAACTCGGGTTGGTTCCCACCCTCTGTCCTGCATTTTTACCCCATGTTTTCACATAACAACTGATATCTGCCCAGAATGAAGGATCAGCTTGCTAAATCCATGGTGTAGGCATGGTGTGCATTTGCCAAAATAAGCTTCCATATCTTCTGGACTGATAGGGACATTCAGAACTTTATTTGACAAAGAAAAGCTAAGCAAAAAAATTCAAGTGTTACTAGGCTGCTGTAGCTGGGAAGACTCTTAAGAATTTGGAAAAGTCACCTCTGTTTTTTTATGAAGGTTTTGATTTTGTTCATGGCATTGGGGAAGTTTCAGATGTTATATGCATTGTTCCCTTTGTGGTTTCAGTGAATTTCATGGAAAGTTCAGCTGGCCCATGGGTGATTTTGGCACCTGTTCTTTAAGTTTATTTGTGTTCTTGTCATCAATTACATTTAACTCCAGTTTCAAACAAGCCCTTAACTTTAAATAACTTAGTGATATATATCAAAGCATGTTTACAACTCTTCCTAGTAGGGGCAGTTTTTGAGACTCATGTACTTTAAGTTAGTGCCCAAAGGAATACTGGATATCAATTATATCAATATATATGTATATAAATTATATCAATAAAAAAGATGTTTCCAGGGGCCCCCCAGGGGACTCTACTTTTTTCCATGGGAAAGTCTGAGCTCCTCACTTAAGCACTCATCTTGCTATAGGCACCCAATTATATACATTAGAATTCTACCTTAAGTGATAAAATGATTCCTAGGTGAGGTTGCACAAGAAATAAATAATAAAAGAAGCCTTGAAATAATTTAAAAATCTTTATATCAAGAAGAAGAGATTAATCCTGAGATTGGATATGAGCACAAGTGTTTGGTTCACCAGTCATGGCAAGCATACCATTTAATTGTACTGTAACGGTTCTATGGAATTTGATGGTTTGCATCGGAACTTACTGAAACAGAAGTCTAGGAAAATAAAATTTGCTAAGATTATACAGTAATCCTAGGCCCTTCCAGATCAAACTCCCCAAAGTGAATTAGCAACAATATTTTTAAGAGCTTTTTTTTTTATAGCAAGATATATTCCTTCAGCCTGGTGCTTCAGTGGGCTGGAGGAAATTGCCAAAGGCTCTCATTTGATTGTGATATGTCAATAGAAATTCCAGTTTTTCACCACTCTGTTGAAGAAGTTTTCTTAGTGGTGATGGAAAATCAATGCCCTTCCTGGAAGGCAGGATTTAATTTCACAACTTTGAAAACAAAACAAAACAAAAAGCATATTTAAGAGGAAAGATTTCCACAGTCAAACACAGTCAGTGATTTCCCACAGCTGGGCTTACTACAACTTTGTTTTGTGACACATTCTAGGCTAGAGCTACATCTGTCTCTTCTCACATCTCAAGTGTTTTGTGGTGCTACTCTGCCATTTCCTCCTGTCTGGAATGCAATAACGTGGAGGAGAGGAGAAAGTGGAAGGAAAGGAAGCAGGGATTACAAGGGAAAGGGAAGACAGGAAGGACAGTGAAGGAAGCAAGAAGGAAGGAAGGAAACAAGTCTTGCCTGGTTTTTAGTTGAGTTTCTTCCCTTCTTTTTCCAATATGTGGAAGGAGGCTGTGCCAGTGACCTCAGCCTGGTTCACGGCTCTGTGCTGCACTCAATCCTCTTCACTCAGCAATGCCCTTGAGCACAAAAGGTACAAAGAGATGAGGCAGTTTGGGAAAGTTTGGGGCATTTTTCACCTTTTAAGAATACTTCAAAGAGAAATGAAAAAGCTGTTATCCCTCTGTGTCCTTGCAGGGGGGTGGCTAAAATGCCTCCCCAGGGGCAAGTACAGAGTTTATTTTAAAAGGAGAACCTTTTTTCTGTTCTTACTATCACAACATTAAAAAAATAATAAATGCTGAGCCTGAAAAGAGACTCATCTTTCCACTCAATGCATAAATTATGACTTCGTGGGGGTTTTTTTGGTTTTTTTTTTTTTTTTTATAGTCTATGGCCTTGCATGCTCTTAAAAGGACTTTTCTTCAGTGATTCAAAGACAAATCCTTCCCTTTTGGATCTGATTGAAATTTGGGCTCCTAATTTCTCTTGAAGAATTTTCATAAGTTCCTCAAGAAAACATAGCAAGTATTTTTATGTCTTTGGGATGTGGGCATGATATCTTTAGCAACAATCCTTTGATTTGCAAACCAACCTGATTTTATATCCCATACTTTCTGGAGGCAGAGAAAGAGTGAATTGAGGAATGTGACTTTTTTTTCTTATGTAAACCTTTGTGTCTTCTGTGTAGAAATACCTAGGATAATTACATTCTTATTCCACCAGCAGCAAAAAAAAAGTTTGTGTGGGTTTGGTAATGTACTCCAGTGGCATGGGAAATGAAAATTAGTCTCTTGTCTATATAACATTTCCTTCAGAATAATAAGGAAAAGACACATGCGGAGATTGCCTATAGTCAGAATAAGGCAGAAAGGAAGACAAGTAGGTTCAGCACTGACAGTGTTCTGTTTCTCAAATAAAAGTTTTGAAAACTGGGATGTTCAGTATTTTAGGACTACTTTCTCTCTTTCTGTTTGTCTATTGCTTTTCAAAAGAGCTTAAGAACATCTTTTTGGGAGTATTATATTCTCACATAATGCTTTAGATTGTCCCAAAAAAAAAGGAGGAAAAAGGGTTTCAGTAACACTTAAGAAACTAGCTCTACCTTTGAGAGCGAATCAATTTTTAATAATTTCTCAATAGTAACTAAATTCCATTTGATATTTCCATAAAGCCATAATACTGTGAATTTTCTTGCTACCACTGCTAATCCTGCCACTAAAGCCTGTAATTCAGAGTGTTGACCTCAGTAGTAAAATATATTTGTCACCACTCTTTTTACATTTTGGCAACAAAACAAGATCTAACAGATATTCTTCAAAATTTGGGATCTTACCCAAACCATGGTCAGTTTTTTTGGTGACTGTCAATTAGTGTGTTATACTGCTGTTGTTTATGAATGATAGGCTTAAAGTTCTTGGCTTCTAAGTTTAAAAACACAGGACAAAATCACTAGACCTTATCACACTGTGGTATGAGTTTCCAGTAAGTCACCTGGCATGTCATTTCAAGCTATTGTTGTTATCACTGTGCTTAGAAAATGTTTTATGTTTGGCTAACCCATGAACACCAAAATGGCATCCATGATGTTGAGTTTTTGTGTTGAATAAGCCCTTTAGGAACCACTGATTTCAAGGGGAGAAACCCTTATTCTTCATTCTTTATGGCTGCATGACCTCACAGAGTTATTCTCAGACATTTAGTTTTTCATTAGGCTCTATAAATTAGATTAGACTGATCAGTGTTTGTTCTTATTTTTACTACACCTCTTTTTGAGTTATCCAGTAATTTTACATTTACTTCAGATCTTGATATTTGCTGTTGAATAACTTACTACCCAAGTTTTGATCTTTACACCATCATGCCAACATGAAATGCAGCATGACCTGGATGTTGACTTACTAAAATGTCAGATAGATATTCTTAGTCTTTTTAATACACACATTATGATTTGTGTGATGATATTGTCAGTTAAAATACCATGTTGGGTTAAGTGAAATGTCTATGCATATTAGATTGAAGCACATACCTTTACCAGTAAGGCACACTGCCAGAGAAAGTCTTGGGGCAAGGAAGGATAAATAATTTGTTTACTTGTATTTGTGCTTTATGGTGAGGCTAAAATAGCTGAGAATTCAGAAAATTAGCATGAACTGCTTTTTGATTGCAAACTTTCATTTTCATCAACATCTCTTGATAAATTTTCCTACAGAACTCCCAATTATCATTTATGTTCTTAATTATAAATTTATCTTGCCTCTCAGTTATACTCTCAAGATTACTTCCTTGGGATAAAGTATCCCTTTCATAATTTGGGACCACCTTCTGTTCTGAACTCATTTTAAATATGAGCTGTTGATCACTAACTCTTAGTTAGCCATCAACCTCCATTCTAGTGGATTCATCTTTATCAGTGACCATGACAAAAAAGTGAGACATAATCATTAAGATGATTTTAGTGACACAGAGGAAGAAGAATGAGATTAAGTGACTCACTCAAGACTATTCAGAAACTGTTTGTCAGAGTAGCACAGACCCTCTCAATTCCAAATTAGTGCCTTCAACAGAAGACCATCCTGTCAAACAAGTGCTGCCAACCCTACATCTGTCTGAGGCCCCCATCTGTTTTCATGCATAAACAGATGGTAAATACAACTTTTTCATGTGAAACTTTATTCCCCAGGAGCTATAGCTTCAAAAATTATATTTAAAAGAATCATAATCATTGGGATAGGATGTCAGTGTAACAAAAACTCACATTGTAAATCCCACTATAAGATGTAATTTTTTTTTGCCTAGTGACTTGGTCTATTATCCCAAAACTGTATGGGAAATTTTAATTACTGATTACAAAGACAGAGCAAACATTTAGTTATTCACTTCTACTTTTTAAATACAAGTTCATGAGATGTCTCACTGCAGTTAAATGAGGTGTACATGAAAATATGCACAGTGATTTAGTTGGTGCTAATATATCAGTAAACAGATATTTGTATAAACATCATTAATATTTGAAGTGTTTAATGGGGACCATATGACATCTTCTTTTTGCAGGTTAAAATATCCAGTATATTTCAGTACTTTTGTCAGTAAGCAATAAGGATGAGGGTTTAATGGGAGTCTTGTGGAACACATGGAATTGAAGGAGTTTGTTTTCTTGAGTAAACACTGACAGCCATGGTGGGCCTTGTGTTAAGGCTTGAGATCCTCATAGATCAGCCTGAGTGGCCACAGGGGCACACTAGTCATAAAAATAGAAAGGAACATACTGGAAGGCTCTAGACAAATATAGCCAGGTATCTTCCGGTGAAAACATTTGATAAAAAATTTCCTGTCACAACAAATGTATTTTGTTGTTCTATTAGACATACAGAGCCACAGTAAGGAGGTAAATCTCTCCATGGATGGGGTCTGCACAGCTCACTTGGGCTGTTCACCTGGATCATCCATGGGAGTGGAGTTCCCAACAGCTGAAGGAACAGAAGCCTAATTCACTGTCTATATTTCTCTTCCTAATTCTTATCATAATTACGGTTGTTATTGCAGCAGTTTTGTTGCAACACTGGCCCTTTTATTAGGATCTGGAAACCTGCACCCTTCCTGGGACAGAGAACAAGGCTAAATTCACATTTCTCCTGCTTTACATTTTGTAAAAAAAGTGTAAATTAGTGCAAAAATAGACCATTTTAGGATCTGTCTTTGACTTCTTGACCAATAGTAACATCTTAATTCACCAGAAAGTGCTGCAGGCTCACTGTCTCTCAGTTCTTTGTCTCTGCAGTACTGTGTACGCTCAAGTGCATTATTTTAGTTATGAACTCTGATTCCTAGCAGATCTCCACTGCACAATGGAAAGAGACAGCAGTGTGAGGAACAGCTGTAGTGAAAACATTCCAGTTATCATGTTAGCCATCAAATTAAAATTTTGAAACATCAGATGACTCAGTACAGGCTCTCACAAAATGTGGGGAAATCAGTTTAGCTGGGACAGATGCATTTAATGCAGTGACTAAACAAGTCAGTTTTAGGACAGTTTTAGCTTGTGGCAAGCTACAAGCAGCAGGGAGAGTTGCTAGTATAGAAAAGCATATAACTCTCATTTTATGAAAGAGAAAATGGTGCTGTTGTTTACAAACTCTCAAGTCTAGTGTGACTAATTTAGCATTTAACTTATGCATGGATAAGCCTCAGACATAGTGTTCTAAATATGTGCGGCAGAGAGAGAAGGGAGGGGGGTGTTAAGAATGGAAGAAATTGGTGGGAAATGAACCAGTACACATAAATGAAATATTTTAATCCTATAACTAGTCAGTGGAGAGCAATACAGTGTCTCTGACAACCTGCTTAGAACCATCTAGTTTGACTAAATTAGCTCCCTGGACTAAAAAGACTTGTGACTATAGTTGGAAGTTTACCAGCCTGCAGAGGATTTAAGCAAACTGTGATGAACTCAAGACTGTCACAGTGAGAACTGCACTATCTGGAGGTCAATATATAGAAATAGTTGTAAAATAACAGAGGAATTAAAAAGTAGCATGCTAGGAGAAAAAAAAAAAGAAAAAGAAAAAGAAAGGAGCAGAATAGAATAAAATACTTCACAAAAGATATAAGCATCAATAAACAAAAAATATTTTTGTACCCTCAAGCATAAGGGGAACTGATGTCTGTGGCATTTTGTTTACTGTAGACATCGCAGAAATGTACAGTAATTTAAATATATATATATAATATAGGCATTTTTGTCTATTCTAAAATTTGGTTGCATTTTGTCATCAGTAAAAATGTCAATATAAGATATTTGACTATAAGTTTCTATGTAGGAAACTCACATGGGCTCCTGTTAATGGACTAGTTTGCACTGAAAAATCACTACATAAAATCTTACTAAGGGGCATCCTAACAACTTGGCTGGATATTCACATCTACACTTACTTTTTCTTCCTGTCAGAATACAGAAATGCCTGTAAATTAAAATTAAAGAAGTCATAGAATAAAATTAGATGCATCAAAATGAAAACTAAAAGAAATATATACTTCTGCTTAACAAAACAGCTTACATAGTGGCAATTACTGTCCTGGATCTAAGTAAACAATTAAGGACTTCTGTTTTTGAAAGCAGGCACTTTTTCCTTCGCTTTGTATGTCATTATTTCTCTAACTTCTGTAGACAACCTTTTCTCTAGTGCTCAGTGAGATATAAGTCTTGTGAAGGGCTTAAAGATCACCTCCTGGTTAAAGTCTCTCTGCAAACACAGACAAATATTCAGATTGTGGCTCCATATCTCCAAATGAAAATCCTCTGACCTGTCAAGATGAGCCTCTCTGGCCACATGTCAAAGCCTAGACAGAGACACAGGCCAGGGACAGACCCACTTATGTGTTCACAACTGCACTGTGTGATACAGCAGGGCACATCAATCCAGTGCTTTTGCCTCCCTACAGCCTCTGCCACCACCTTCCAGTGCTGCTGTTCCCTAAATTGCATTGAGTAATGTCCAGTGAGCTGTAGCAGTGCTTCTTGCACAGAAACTGCTTTCATGCAGAAAATAATTAGGAAAGCACGTGGGAATTCAGAGCAATTCAGAGCAATTCAGAGCAGAGTATTTGTGGGGTTTTCTCTCTTCTGAGCCTTCTAGAAACTCTTTAAACTGCTTGGAGTTTGTTCTGTCCTGTGCTGCTGCACATGTCCTGGTTGGAGAAACTCCATCCCCACTACAAAATGCAACAGCTACAATTTCTAGTGTTATTTCAAAATTCACCTAAAAAATTGGAATCATGCTTAATGGTTTCTGAGAGTCAGAAATGATCTTCACCGTGCTGTTGACCAATCTTGTTGATTCAAAGCCTAAGTATACGGTGCAATTTCCAAAAGCAGGATATCTCCTGGGTCTGTCTGTACAGCCAAGCCTTCTGTTTATCATTGACAGGATGCTCCCTTCTTCTGTCCCCTATGGCTGGTCAAAGATGAGATCAGCTCATCTTTTAGGTTTAGAAAAGGCAAGAAAAGGTAAAGACAAAAAGGAAAATGCTAATATAATGTAGTTATACATGTTGGATAGGAAAGTTTATGTTACCTGAGCAGCCATGACAAGAAAAAAGATTGAGGCATTTAATGAGGCAGTCGTTAAAAAACCCCCAAAACCTATTATGCATCTTATTTGACTTTAAGCAACTAATTTGAGCTGTTGGGCATAGTTTCTCTGATTTAATAAAAAAATATTAAATTAACAAAATGTCTGTAAGTAATTCTTTTTTTTCCTGGGTTTGTGTTAATATTTTTTCCCCACTGCACTGAATTTATCTGAGACAGCTGTACCTTTAAATATGTAATTACTTTCCTTTGCCTACTGCTACAGAGCTTTCCTTGGGGGAAAGGTATCAGAAGAGCAGTTATCCGCACCTCGGATGAAGTGGAAAATTTAGTTGTAAGTGGCATTTACTTCTCTCTTCAGTAGCAATAATCCAACCATTGAAATGTTACTAAGATTGCTTCTTTTGACCCTTTTTAACAAGATCACAGCTGTCAGCATTTCAAGTACCCTTATCAACCAGACCCAGCAGTGGCTTCAGGAAAGGCATTACCTGATGCGGGAAGCTTTAAGGTGTCGGAAAGAGTCAATCAGCCCCAGTACAAAGCAATTCTTATCAGAAATCCCTTGCTCTTTACTTTGTATGATTGTTCCCTTCCATATTGAGGCGGGGGCTGTAAGAATGATTGAAGAAAGAGCTTTGTGAGTAATGTACAGGCGTTTTCTCTACATAAGTGTCTTTTATGAAATATCAACTCATTAAGGCAGTTGCTATGGTGTGTGCATTGGAGGTCATGGGAGTGAAAAGCTTTCAGAGTTGAGGTCTACAAAACACTGGGCAACCCTTAATGTGGTCAGACTAAAAAATCAGCAGGTCCCATCAGTATGGCCAGTACAAGGTCTGTACTGTGGCACCAAAATAATGGAAAATTTCCCCTGTTTTCTCATCTTCTCAACTGCAGTATCTCTTAATAAACAGGGGAAAGATAAATTGATACTACAGAAGAAGGTGAAAGTACTCCACGGTAGAAAATAGCCTTTGTCAACATCAAAAATTAGGGATTGGAGAAGACGCAGGTGTTAAAGAAAATTATCTCTCTAGGAACCCTTTTAAAGTTGAAAATTATAGCTTTTATTGACATCCAAAGCTAGTAAGAAATAGAATGAGGACTGAGGGAAATGTAATTTGAATTTTCTAATCTATCATAGAATCATAGAATATGCTGAGTTGGAAGGGACCCATCAGGATCTTCAAGTCCAGCTCCTGGCCCCACACAGGACACCCCAAGAATCTCACCATGTGCCTGAGAGCATTGTCCAAACACTTCTTGGACTCTGTCAGGCTTGGTGCTCAGACCACATCCCAGGGGAGACTGTTCCAGTGTCCAACCACCCTCCGGGTTGAAAACATTTTCCTGACATCCAACCTAAACCTGCCCTGGCTCATCTTCAGGCCGTTTCCTCGAGTTCTATCTCTGACCAAAAGTGAAAAGAGCAGCACCTGCCCCTCTGCTTCTCCTCATGAGGAAGTTGCAGACCACAATGAGGTCTCCCCTCAGTCTCCTCCACTTTAGGCTGACCAGACCAAGTGGCCTCAGATGCTCCTCATAAGGCTTCCTCTCCAGATCCTTCACCATTCTTGTTTCCCTCCTTTGGATGCTCTGTAATGTCTTAATGTCATGACTTTTTTTCTTCTTCCAAGCCACACATGAGATTCAAGGTGAGGCTGCCCCAGCTCAGAGCAGAGCAGGACAATTCCCTCCCTTGCCTGGCTGGTGATGCTGTTCCTGATGCCCCCAGGACAGGGTTGTCCCTCCTGGCTCCAGGGCACTGCTGACCCATATTCAACTTTCCATTGCCCAGGACCCACAGATCCCTTCCCACAGCTGCTTTCCAGACTCTCATTCCCCAATCTGTCCACACAGCCAGGGTTTCCCCTTCCCAGGTGCAAAATCTGGCACTTGTCCTTGGTAAAGTTCATATGGTTGCTTGAGATGTCCCTGCAGGGTCTGCCTGCCTTCCAGGAAGTTGACAACTCCCAATTTGGTGTCATCGGCAAACTCAGTATTCCTTGGAATCATTAAGGAACATCTGAAGAGCTCAGGGCTGAGGATGGAGCCCTGTGGAACCCCAGTGGTGACAGGCCCCCAGCCTGATGTCATCCCACTCAATTTAACTTTTTGTGCCTGACCAGTTGCTCACCCACCCCATAACAAGGTTATCCAACTTAGTGCTGGACACTTTGTCCATAAAGATACTTGTTGAAGTCCAAAAATATTTTATCTACTCTCTTTCCTAGGTCAACTCTGTGGGTTAAACTTTTGTAAAAGGAAATTGGGTTTGACAAGCAGGAATTTCCCCTCATGAAGCTCTTCTGGTTGTGATTGATGAGTGCTTTGTCCTCCAGGTGTTTTTCAGTACTTTCCAGAATAATCTTGTCCATGATTTTATGAAGATATCAAAGATAGTCTCTCTCTTTTTTTTTTTTTTTTTTTTTTTTTTTTTTTTTTTTTTTTGTATGTTACGGAAAGAATGGAAGCGGAAGTGTTTGGATTCATATGTCTTCATCTTTTTCTAGGTGTCGTCTAGGTGTTCTCTGCTGTATATCTTGTACCTTTTACATGAATTAAATAATTTTAGGCTCCACTGCAAAATATTTCAAGATCCATTGCCAAGACCCATCTTTTTCATGGTAAAATGGTAATGATTGATCATACAATTATTGATTGCTTAAAAACATATTCTAATCTATTACTATTATTTTTATTATTCAGAAGATTTAAAAAATTAAACAAAACATTATAAACAAACTCATATTTAACTGAAGTATTTTTGCATCATGTTCATAATCCTCTTGTATGTTTCTCATTAATAATAAAAACTAAAGACTAAGTTTTGTGGCAAGAAAAAGTGTTAATATTGAACCTTGCAAATAAATACAAAAATTTGGTGCAGATCTGGTATATTCTTTATCATTTGAAGATTCTTGATCCTTTGGGAATGTCATTCCACATAATTTGCAAGCAGTAATGAAAGGAATTGATGCAGAAATCATGTAGTGTAGTTGAAAAGCCTGGAGATGTCAGCCTTAAGGCCTGTGTAAACTTAGACAATGTTGTGAAGATCTACTAGAAAATAATACTGCAAACATCATACTCAACTACCTCTGATTTCTGAGACTGAGTGACATGTTCTACCTTTTCAGAAGAGGATATGGGGGTCCTGGTGGACACCAAGTAAAACATGAGCCGGCAAAGTGCTCTTGTGACAGAGAAATGTGTTTTGTAAGGTGAACCTCGTATTGTCTGGCATTGCCTGTGTGCTAAAATTGTGTTTTACTTTCTGTTTTCCTGAATCTATCAATACAGCAACATTCAAAGGATTTATTTATAAATTTAGTAAAGATCAATACGTTTTCAATATGCCTAGAATTGCTTAATGAGTGTCCTGAAAATAGGATGCAAGATGAAAAATTGATTTGATGCGATTCTTGTGTGAGACCACCTACGAACTCATTGATTTTTGCTGGATAACAGCTTTGCAAAATGGTTCTTAGAAGTTTTCAACTTTGAAACATCTGTGGTGAAATTTAAAGCCCACCTGAGCCAATAAAAAGCTTTGCTACCTTTCTGGTGCTGAAAAATTTCCACAAATGTACATTTTGTAAAAGGTATATAGTGCATTAGCATTCATTGCACCCCTCCTTCAAAGCACATATTTCTTATTGAATGTTATATGGGTTCCTTGCACAATTCAAAGAAAAAGAAAGGGAAATGAGGACACTTCATCCCTTGTCATAGGGATTAAAGCATTTTCTTGGGAAGGAAAGTCAACGGTCCCTACCAAGCTCTCCTGTAGAGTGACAGAGGAAAGGTATGATTCCAGCTCATACTTTTCAGCAGACAGATATTTTAGTAATTCTTTCAAAGGGAAGAAGGCTTTCATCTTCCAAATGGTTTAGTCCTCTCAAGAGCCATAAACTGATCCTTCTCCTGAAATTGCTAAGCTAGATACTTTTCTGAAGAAATAGGAAAGAAGATAGAATTTGTGGTGGAAGACACATAGATAAGAAAATAGCTTTCTGTGTTTTAGTCAAGAAGTGTATTGGGTTTGCATGGAAAGGTTTTGATAGTGGGGGGACTGCAGGGGTGGCTTCTGTTAGAAGCTGCCAGAAGCCTCCATCATATCCAGCAGAGCCAATCCCTGGTGGCTCCAAGACAGACCCATCACTGGCCCAGGCCACCAGTGACCCTGGTAGTGCCTCTGGGATAATGTATTTAAGTGGGAAAAGAACTTCACGGCAACAGGCAGAGAAGGAGGAGTGAGAATATGTGAAAAAAACATCCCTGCAGACACCAAGATCAGTGCAGAAGGAGGGGCAGGAGGTACCCCAGGTGCCAGAGTCGACATTCCCCTGCAGCCCCTGGTGCAGCCCATGGTGAGGCAGCTGTGCCCTGCAGCCCATGGGGGTCCATGGGGGAGCAGAGATTCTCCTGCAGCCCCTGCAGGACCCTAGCCAGAGCAGGGAGATGTTGAAGGAGGCTGTGACCCCCTGAGAAGCCCCTGCTGAAACACCAGAGTTAGAACATTAAGTCAATGCATGAATATTTAGAGTATGAGGTATTTGAGGGCATACTGCTCCCATTTGTCTCCTGTTAAAAACACTCTACCTTGTAAAAATACATAGGTGAATAAATAAATCAACAAATAATAATCTTCAGCCACTCACAAGTTTAAGAACAGAGAGCCAGTCTTCTGTGTTAAATGGTTACTGTTATGGTTTCCTACAGTCTCAGCTGATGAATATTTATTAACTTACAAAAACAGAAACAGCTTCAGCAAAAAAATTATTGAACAGTCGGATATCTGAATGACTATGTCTGGTCTCAAGTGACTTTTCATAGGCTATTTGAGTGCAAATACTTTCAGTCTAAGCTCAGGATTGTATTTGTCTTTTCTTTATGGGTTTCACTGCCATTAAATTAGAGATTCAGTCTCCTTTTGTTTTGCACATAGCCAAATTTATGCTTCACTCCTTAAACATGGCTACATATTCTGAGAGTAATACCTGAGCATAGTCGCTGATCAAATGTTGTGTGTGTTCAGTGGAGATGCTGGAGACTGGGATGCAATATCCCTGATTTAAGTATGAGGGCAGAGTTGATTCAGGGTTTAATTTATTCCAAAGGAGTATTTTTAATTACTGGCTACCATGCAAAAAAGAAGGACCCACACCTCTATCTTGATCAAAAAGTGACCTGGTTGGACTACCTGCTTAGGATGGCAAATTGTAATGGGAAAGATACACCAAAATACCTGAGAAGCACCATCCAGATGATAATATCAGCAATTAATTATCTTAGATGAGTTCCAAGGTCAACGTCATGGATTTATAGATTATAATCTTAAAATCTTATCTAGATAGGTCACAACACCAGATTGCAGAAAGCAGTGAAGTTAAGCTCTGCAGCTCTGCAGACCTTAAGTCCAAAGTTAGCTCAGAGGTCCCCACTGTGGATGTGGAATCATTCTCTTCCATAATTATCAATTTTGGACCTAGCACAGTGAAACAATACGACTAAAGGTCAGGATGAAGATCAGGTGAGAAAGGAAGAGAAAGGAATGTGACTATGAGAATAATTAGATTAGGACACATTTAAATATACTTTCGACATTTTTCAGCTGCTTTTTCCTCCAGGCAACAGAAATGGGTCTGACACCAAAATCTGGTTTGAGTGGGTTGAAAGCTTTCTGCAGTTATATGTGATGGCTCCAAGTCAGTTATTCTGGTTTATACATAAAGTAAAGCCACTTGTCTGTAATCACCTGCCATAAGAATGGTCAAAATAGATGTGTTAGCACAAGCTGCCTTTGCACATCTGGGCTACATGTGGGCATCTTATGCTACTATTTCTGTCAGATTCTATCCATTTCTGTAGCTTATTTCCT
Source organism: Acanthiza pusilla (assembly GCA_036630365.1). NCBI lineage: Eukaryota > Metazoa > Chordata > Aves > Passeriformes > Acanthizidae > Acanthiza > Acanthiza pusilla. The sequence continues at coordinate 92,353,652 of JAXCHO010000034.1, forward strand.
GCCATAACTGCTTTGATCGTTATGTCTTAGATTCAGTTTGGTGTGAAGGATTCTTCCTTCCCATCATCACAGAATCCAGTGAATAAGAATGGTTAGAAGTACCTTTAGATGAAGAAGATTTTAGAAAAATGACAAAGTACATATGGATTTTGTCTGAAATATATTTCAGAAGACATAACTAAAACAAAACAAAAGACAACAAAACAACCACAACAAACCCACCAACAAACAAAGCTTTCAGAAGATCAGAAAATGTTCATTATATCAAATTTGACACCCCAGCTGTATTACCATTTATGAAGGCTAGAATGGAATACTTTTATATAAATGTCCAATATAAAAAACATAGACGTAATTAGGTTTTCAGCTTTATTTGTATCTGCAAGTAGGGAAGAAACTGGAGGGAACTTAAAAAAAATTAAATAAATGTTGTAAACTTATCATATGCCCCAGGTGTTCAACTGGAGTCAATTAACTCCAAGTGATAATTTTCCTTAGTTGATACACATTTAAAAGCTGTCTTCATTTTTCCACCACTGCTAATAGAATTCTACCAATTTGATTTATGTTTCCCACAACCTGTTGCAGCATTCCCTTGAATTGCATAAAACAAATGGTCATATTCCACATGCTCTGCTTCCCAACAGGATGTACTTTGAGCAGATCAGCTCTGTAAATATGGTTAGCAATGCATCGTTGGTCTGTGCAGCAGAGCTTTTTCAGAGAAAAAGAAAAATTTAGTCTTCCTCATTGTTGCCTGTGAGTATTCAAGCCCAGTGGATTCATTTGCTTTCCATCTGCATCACTAGTTTTAGGATAGGAGACATTTCAAATTACATACAAGATATGCAGGTTTTGGATGTGTTCATCTGTGATTCAGCCTCATCTTTTGTTTGTTTGTTTGTTTTTCTCTAACCTGTTTTGAAATAAACAGCTGCTTGTGATTGTCTCACTGATAAGGCAAAAAGGCTGTAAGAGAAAGGTAAATCATATAATCCCATTTTAGTCAAAAGTGAGGTGCAATTACTGGTCAATGAGAAAAAAAAAAAATAGGTGTGTTTATTTTGACCAGCAAGTTCTTCCTTCCTTTCTCATGCCATATAGAATGTAAATCCAAATGCATCTGTTGCACTAAAAAAAAAAAAAAAAAAAAAAAAAAAAAAAAAGAGAGAGAGAGAGATATCAGGAGTGTATTTAACTGAGGCAAAAGATAAGTGTGCTTTTGCCTCCACCCTTTACTGACAGCATGGATTGAGTACATGATTTAAAGTCCAGGTGAGAGAGCGTGGATTTGACTGTAGATAATGATGCCTTAAAATTCAGCATCAGTAGAAACATGAGTCTGCATCTTCCTATCCTCTGTGTAATGAGTGAAGCCTTAGATGGATTCATAGAATCATAGAATACCCTGAGTCAGAAGGGACCACAATGGTCTTCAAGTCCAACTCCTGGCCCTGTGCAGGACATCCCAAAACCCCCACCATGTGCCTGTGAGTGTTGGACAAACGCTTCTCGAACTCTCTCAGGCTTGGTGTTGCGACCACTTCCTTTGGCCACCTGTTCCAGTGCCCAATAACCCTTGGGTGAAGAACCTTTCCTTAATATCCAACCTACACCTGCCCTGACACAACCTCAGGCCATTCCCTTGACTCCTGTCACTGTCACCACAGAGAAGAGATCAGTGTCTGTCAGTCTTTTTCCCCTCGTGAGAAAGTTGTAACTGCAATGAGGTCCCTTAGTTTCCTCTTCTCCAGGCTGAACAGAACAAATTACCTCAGCCCCTCATTGCATTGATCCCCAATGTTTTGTTGAATTTGCCTCTAACCATCAAAGCTGGGAAGATTTTAAAACTGTTCTGGGCATCCACGCTGAAATCCTAAATTTGATCAATGATTCTGACTAGAAGTTTGCTGGACAAAATGAACAGAAATGATGACTGCTGTGTTTGTCTAGCAGAGTGACAAAGGGATTGGGGAAGGTCTTGGATTATATGGACTGCAGATCTTCAGTATCCGCCCACTAAATTAAGTGTTAATCTTTCACCTGAACTATAAAGCCCAGGGCATCTGGAGTGTGCTGATCTCCAGTACCTAGAGAAGCATCAGTTCTGAACTAACGTGGATAGTTACGGGCCATGACACTCTTCAGAGAACACAGAGACTGTCCAAAGGCTGCCCTGGACTCATTTCCACTAGAATTTCCTGAGAGTTCATAGCCACTTCTGAATAGCAGAATCCAGCTGCACAATTAACTTATTCACACAAGGTGATTTGAAATGACTCACCTCCGGAATGACTTTTCAGTTTCTTGTTGGATTTTAACGTGCTTATTTTCTCTGTTTTCTTGTAGTGTAATCCTGGATTGTTTCCATGGCGTTTTGTTCATTTGCCACACTTTTGTACTTTCCTGACTGCCATTCAGTTCAAGACTTGGTAGAAAAAATACCTGAGAGTTGGTCTAGGTCCAGGACTCTCCAAGGACGTTTCCTGAAAAATAATGTAATCGTTATTATATTGTAACTTTTCCAAATCATACATGATGGAGAAGCTTCCCATCAAGCTTAACCACTAGTAAACACGTTATAATGAAAACATATAGGCCTTATTTTGTAACCAAGTATATGTCAGCCCAGATTAACCTTAAATTTCGAAAACATGTCAAGTAAGTATTCAGTTTAAAATGTGATCTAAGGGCAACATCTTTCCAAAGTAAATATTTTTCCTCATGCAAGTACTGCACTACGATAAAGAAATAAACGAAATTAAACTTGACATTGAGAAGATCCCAAAACGCTTGAACTGTTTCATGGAGAGGAAAAAAGTCTTCCCACAACTTCTGACTTAAACCTGATTGATCAAAGAGCCCTATTCTGATCTCTCCCAACTGTACTGCTTAGCAGACTTTGAATGAAAGCAGGAGAAAAGGAAACATGACACCAAGGGAGAAATAAAACAAAACAAAAGAAAAAGTCTCTTGATACTCGCTCAGTGTGTCACTTTGAAGGAATTATTTATCCATTTTAGCAAGCTATTCTACTTAACAAAATGAAAAGGTTTAATACGAATAAGAATCTTCTGAGGGCAAATTAATTTCAAGATAGATCCTCAGCAGGTGTAAATTAGTGTAATTTGATGCAATTCATAGCCTGACCTCAAGCTTCCCCAGATGAGCATCTGGTCTGTTGCGTGTTGTGTGTTTTAACAGCCTAAATACTATATTCAGGCTTTCAGGGAGCTTTATTTTTCTGTGATTTTTCTGTTCTCAAATCATGCCTGGTAGCTTGTTAATAGCCCCAGAAACTTCAATTAATTTGTTATAAAGTCTCTTCTTATATTGCACTAAACTAAACTCCCTTAACCTTTCTCTATGACACATCTCCAAGGATATTATTCTTGCTGCTCTGCTTCTTCCTAGCTCAAGGGCGATTATGTTCTTGCTGAGGTATTGCAGCAAAGCTGCAGAAAGTGCTCTGGGTGAGGTAAACCAAGAGCCTTTCACAGCAATAATGCCACCTCCTAAGAGCTATACCACCCTCCCACAGCACACTGAGATGGCATTCTCTTCATTTTCTCCTTGGGAGCTGTATATTTCATGGCACATTTAACGGACATTTTCAGCAGTTTTCCATTCTTTTCTTTCTTTTTTATTTGTGTTTGACCTCTTTTAGCAATTTTAATTCAAAAGGCAGTTTCCTATCTACCTACGTGATTCAGCCTTTCTTCGTCATTAACTTTTTGGATATCATTTTACAATGATTAATTATTTGAATTCAGTAGCATTCAGGAAAACTGTAGCTAAGTGCTAAGATGTTTTGCATAGCAACAGGGAGTCCATGTTCCAAAAACCATACTGTGAAAGGAGGGAAGAGAATTAGGGCAGAAATTGAAGCCTCTGAATTCACTATCAAGACATGGCTAAAAGCCAGTCAAGTCAAAGTCTCACAGAGAGACATTAAATCACATATTCCACAGCAATTCTGCACCTTATCTGGTAGCTGCTGAGTATGGAGCCCAGTGCTCTCTTCTCATCATAAAAGTAAAATACACTTAAAAGATATAAATACCTTACCACCTAATAAATGTCAGGTAAATTAATCACGTTGTTAATCATGAACGTATGACTGGTCATGCTACTCAATCAATGTTACATTTTAAAATATTCTTCTATGTAATTTCTGGAATAATCTCCACCAGAGAAAACAAGTGGTCTCTCATTTCATATTCCTGCCTCTCCATTTTGAACAGTTTGAGTAGCTGATTTATTCCATAGACTTTTGACATGAAAAGATGGAACATGTGATTCTCCTTTTAATCCAGCATTCAATGTTTTTAACTCTGCTTCCGTTAAAGGCTTTTAGTCATTCCATGAATTGTCATTTTACCATTCTCAAAGGATCCCACCTTTCCACAACAGTAAAAGTGACTAACCAGTTCTTCACCCCTCTCCCCTATTATGTGGGCTGATGGCAATTATTTAATATATTTTCTTTTTCCTTTGTCCTCTGTCTCTAAATCCTTACAATCATTCTTAGGACAATTCCATTTTCATTTCATTATTGTTTAGTTTCCCTGCCATGAAATCATATTATTTTTCTTCAGCGTCTTGCCATTCAAAGATCACGGTATTTTTCCTCTTTGATCTTTTTTTTTTGTTATTTTCACTTCCTGCCAGAGCAAGCCACATACACAAATTATTAGATTCTGAGTAACTTTTAAATATTTTTATCAATCTTTTATATTCTTGTTTACATCTTGGTTTAATCACATTGGGTTTTGCCTCATGCTGCCTTTTTGACAATTAGGGCAAAATTTATGAAACAAATGGATTATTTACATGACAATGACTTGTAACTAATATCTGGGGGGTTTTGATATTCATTAGGTTTCATGATGTATCAAAACACTTCCTTGACAGCTGTCTCCTCTACAGGATAGAGAAAATGAATGCTTAATATGTACTGTGATTATTTCCTTTTAGCATCCTTTACAGACTAATGAGGCCATTATGATATGACTATTTATGAAATTATATGCAATAGGGATAGGTCAGGCCTAAATTATTTTGAAAAGGGACAAGGTGTTTGGTCACAAGAATAATGCCTTAACTGCTAATGTAGTGAATTCATCCATGTCATCCCTCTTCCTGCTTTAGCACAATGAAGGACCACCAAGTTGATCAGAGGGATAGAGCACCTCTCCTACGAGGAAAGGTTGAGAGAATTGGAGTTGTTCAGCCTGGAAATGAGAAAGCTTTGGAGAGACCTAACTGTGGCCTTCCAGTACCTAAAAGGAGCCTACAGGAAAGGTGGAGAGAGGGTATTTTCAAGAGCAGAAAGAGACTAGGTTTAGATTAGATATTAAGAAAAAATTTTTTACTTTGAGAGTGATGAGGCTCTGCCACAATTTGCTCAGAGAAGCTGTGGATGCCTCATTCCTGGAGGTGTTCAAGGCCAGGCTGGATGGGGCTCTGAGCAACCTGATCTAGTGGAAGATGTCCCTGCCCACGGCTGGGGGTTGGAACAAGATGATCCTTAAGGTCCCTTTCAGTGCAGGCCATTCCATGATTCTGCGATTCTGAGATAAACCTTGATTTCTCTTCAAGGAGTTTTAAGATCCAAGGATCAGAAATACATGAATTTAAACACAATCACTGAAGAAAAAAAATTACAGGAGGTAAATTAACTCAAGTTGTTTGGACATGTACTTGTGTTACAAACAATATTTACATATGGCTTCCAATAAGCTTTGCCTGAAGCAATCTGGAAAGATAACCACTGTGACTCTCAGGGGATCATTGTGGCCATCAGCTGTTAAAGAAAGCACAAATAGGTGCAAGCCTGTCCTGTTCTTATTTTCGGTGCAACACCCTGGAAGACTGCAATGACAGGGGCTCTCATATTGCTGTGCCTCCAGACCTCACAGAATGTGTGAGACTGGAATAGTTTTGGCATCTGACCATAGCAGGAAGAGTTTTCCTCACAGTCCTTAATAATCACAACCACTACCTGGAACGCACTTCCCTGCCCCAGATGCTGGGGATGCAAAAAGAATTGGGAGGGGACCCAGCCAGGACAGCTGATCCCAACTGACCCAAGGGATATCCCATATCATGTGTCATATTCAACATATAAACTGGTGGAAGATAGAGGAACGGGATGACATTCAGGCTTATGGGGTCTGTCCTCCGAAGTAACCATCCTGCATGAGGAAGCCTTGCTTTCTTAGAGAAGACAAATAATAAATTAATTCCTTATTTTTCTTTGGTTCCACACATAGCACTTGCTTTACCTACTAAAGCCTCTTTATTTCAGCCCAGAGTTATGTGTTATCCTGCAGGATAACATGGGGAGATCATAACAATGTAGATAAATATTGTGCAGGAGGGAATGAAACAGTGAGATTGGACTCTTCTCAGTGGTGTGCAGTGACAGGTCAAGAGACAATGGGTACAAGATATCTGAACATAGATAAACCCTTTTTTCACTATGAGGGTGCTCAAATAATGTAACTTGCCCAGGGAGGTTGTGGAGTCTCTCACTGGAGATATTCAAGAGCTGTCTGGATGCTCTGGGATGATCCTGTTTGAGCAGAGAGGTTGCACCAGATTCTGTAATTTTGTAATTCTGTAATGTTGTGAGTTGGTCTGGGTTTTTTTTTTCCCCCCACAAAAATCTAATTTGAAATTTTAACTGTTATCATTTAATGGTACTCTTCCATTAGTGCAGAAGATTTATGAAATCTATCCCACATGCTTCCCCTCCTCAGCAGGGACAGGTAGCTCATTTGGTCACCTCCTCTCTTGTTTTACAACAATTTATTTCTAGTATGGGGAGATTCTCTCTCAGAGAAACACTGGGCCTTTACAGATCAGCTGAAACTTACAATAATTCAACTTTTATATTCTTTTAGGAAAAAAATTATCATCAATTCTGCAAACCAAATTAAATATGTAAAAAACCTTATTTTATAATTTAAAAACTTGTATTCCTGCAAGATGTTCAGCATGTTCTATTTATCAACACATGGAACTAAAGGGCCACAGAAGAGGACTTACTGTGATCATCTTCCGGTAAATCTTGTATTACTACATGAAGCCTAATAATGTGATATAAGTAGCAGGTAGCTAATAATTTAAAATATAACACTTCTGATATCACTGTTCTCTGTTTTTATTTTTATCTTTTGGAGCTTTTAAAAATACAGTCAAACTTCTGGCATTTTAGAGAATAAATAACCACCCTTAAGAAAAATATCATCATTGTTACAAGGTGTTCTGGAATTAATGTTTTATGTTTTGTTATTATTGTCATGGGTGAAATATTTTTAGTCTTTGCCTTTTCCATTTACATTAGTCTCGTGGATCTGATGTTGAAATGTCTTGAACTGTTAGTTAAAAAACCCAACAAATCTCAAACTGAATGAACATGAGTCTTATTATTGCAAAAATTCCAAAGATTCAGGAGGGGGAAAAAAAAAGCTAGGATGAAGCAACAAAAACCCCAACATAACTGAGAAAGTAATTATATTTTTAATTAGGAGGTTTAAAAATAAGACATTAATTTAGATGCATAAATAATGAAGAAAAAGAAAAACAGAAAGATGGTGATAGTTAAAATCAAATTGATATGCAACCTGGCCTTCTTTGATTCAAATCTATAGAGGTTAAATTGCAACAAATTTAAAAATGAAGTGGGAAGGTCCTCTGCCAAGTGATTGCACATATGTATGTACGTATACACATATACTATAACCAGAAAGTTAAAAATAGCATTCCAGAAATCAGCAAAAGTTTGGATGGAGAATTTATGCACTGGCTTTAATGATGCTGAATAAGGGTTCTATGAAAAAATAGCAGTAGAGCTCCTGATATCAGGGGTGCCCTCTAATGAAAAACATACACCGCTAGAGGTGTACTTTACAGGGAAAAATTTCATAGAATCATAGTGGTTTGAGTTGGAAGGGACCTTATAGGTCATCAGGTTAGTGTGATCTATTACACTAATTTATTTCTGCAGCTGTGCTTATTCCAGAACAAGCTATTCCAGTGTTGTGCAATAAAAATAAATAAATAAATAAATAAATAAATAAATAAGTAAATAAGTAAACATCATCAAATTCCATTCTCACAAAATCCATGCGTAATACAAACCTAATTCTTCATGGTCACGAGCATGAACAGCTCTATGGGTTTGGACAGGTTTTAACTGCAAACCACAGCATTTGTACCAACCACAAACTCTGTTTTGTTGCTGTTTGAGCCTCAGTTCTAATTACTCTGCCACATTTTGAGGGCAGGCAGCTTAAAACACAGCATGCTGATCCTTTTCCCTCCCCAGCTGCCAGCAGTCACCTGATTTGCAATGCATAAGAGTTTCTGTGAAGCACCTCTTGGCAGTCAGTAGTGCTAAGATGGGCTCCCTCATCCTGCCTTTGATGACGTATTTTTATTTGCATCTTAAGGGGAGCAATTTTCCAAACCATTGCTCGAAAACCATGATGGAGCTATTTTTTTTTTTTTTTTTTTTTTTGGTCTGATGATATTCCCTGTGCCATCATTGTATCAAAGAGCCTTTTTGATTCCTGGGAAAGAAAGCAGCAGCTGAGCATGAATGAGCTGTTTGCATGTGAATCCAAAGGGTTGATCATCACATGGCTGCAATAAGCTGGCGGCTGCAGCTGCTGGGTGATGTCACACCCAGCCCTGGCTGACATCATGCAGCAGCTCGGAGCACTTGTGTTGCCAGGCACCCATTGCCATTCAAAGTCTTGTTTAACCAAGAGAAACACAGAACACAATTGCTTGTTGTCCTCCAGAAAAGCTGCACCTTAAAATGCCAGCTCCACTGACTGAGCAGCAGGTCGGACTTAAGGCTGAAGATGAAAAATAACCTCCTACCTGAATTCTGGGTTCGGAAAGTTTGCCAAATAGCAGAGGCAAAGAGTTTTGATTGCCAGCAAAGCTACTTTGCTAAATTCCTCCTTTAGTTCATTTTGGTCTCTGGAATCCCATAAGGCCATTCCCCTGATGCAGTTCATTGCACAGAGCTGGTTTGGTTTGCCAGTCAGATCCCAAGCTTGGCTCAGTTTGAAAACTGGTGAGCCAACAGAGGCTGACCTGCTCTGGTTCACTTCTGTTCCCTCCCTGCTATGAACAGTGTTATCTGCAGGGATGCTTCAGTGGCCACTGCTCCCACTGAGCTTGAAATGGTTAAGACTCAGGCTTTGCTATTAAAAAGCTTTAATTTATGAACCAGGCTTCTGCAGGAGTTCAGGGCAGCCTATACAGCTTCACTGCCAAGCGTGTCTGATCTTCCCAGGATTTTTATTCTGCCCTCAAAACTGTTCACAGCAGTGAAAGGCAGCCACAAGTCAGTCAAAGGCTTCATGAGAGAAAAAAAGAAAACAGTTACTCACCAGAATGAGATATGGGTATGGGACCTTCAACCTCACCTACTCTGTGATTCTGTGATTCTGTGATTCTGTGATTCTGTGATTCTGTGATTCTGTGACAGAAGAATCTGTTTTGCAGGATCAGTATAAAGTCTTCTCCAATCCACTAATTAGTCAAATAAAGTGTGATGAATCACTGTATTTATGTGAATGGGGTGGCAACTCTGCACTGGGCTAGAAAAGCCACTTTAACTATGTTAGAAAGAAGCCTCTCCACAAGAAGAGTAGCAAAAATGAACGTGAGACTGTGTCATTTATCAGATTCTCGCTGCTGTTAGGACAAGAAGTAACATAGTTGTTCTTTTCCTCCACAAAACTGTAAAAAAATCCCCATTTTCTACTCTGAGAAAATTCCCTAGAGATCTGCCAGATGGTCTCTGCAAAAGGAAGGTTTTATTTGACCTGACTGCTTGAGCTTTTTAGGCTTGACACTCAACAGGAAGCTGAGGAATCTTCAGGGGATTCCTAGACAATAACCATGGGCAAGGATTCAGCTCCAGATTAAGACCTTAACTTCTGGTGTGAGTACATTGCCATCTACACATGAACAAGGTGTTCATCCTTCCATTGTAGACAGGGAAGACTCAGGACTCTCCTCTGTTGCCAACCACAGGCGATGCCTATTTGAAGTTCTTTGTTGTACTCAATTTTTTTATGTTGTGTTCTTAGGTACAGACATTCTTTTCCCAAATGAGAGATAGAGGCAGGCAAGATGCAGAGAAGCTAAATTGGCACCTGTGTTTGGACAGCTGAATCCAGCCCCATGTGTCCAGTAATGCAAAAATATCAATCACAGTTAGAATAGATGATCCCACAGGAAAATGGTGGATTAAAACATTGTAATCTCCAGCTTTTACTTCAGCAGAAGGTGTCAGCTCCCTTGATATAAGGTAATACAGGGATAGCTAAAAAAACCCCACAAGACAGAAAAGCTGTGATCTTTCTACTGCCCACTCTTCCTAATCAGGAGCATCACAATGACAGTTAAATATGCTCTGAACATCATTTATGTTAATGTATTAATGGCATGTAAATGTTTTCAGAATAAACTACACTCATGCAAATTTGTTGGCTCTGAACTTATTTTATTCTGACAGAGTAGTGTGTTTGATCTGGGCACAAAGCAAATTAACATTTTCAGAACTTATTAGTATGTGTGAACATCAGGCAAAGGTGACAAATCAGTTTGGTAGACTTCCATTATTTTAGGCCAAAAAGCCAGTCATTTGGGTGATTTGGGATACCTGATCCGAAGCACATTGCAGGCTGAGAGAGTTCAGCCAGTAACTAAAAGGGAATAAAAAGGTCAGATCCTCGGACACGGTGGCTTGTGCAGTGACAAAACACAGAGTGAAGTTCAGACTCAAGCTCTGCTAATAGATCTGTGGAATTATCAGGTGGAATAGGCTCAGTGGTATTGGGTCATTTAATTTCCCTTCATGTAACACTCACTGTAGGATCATTCCCTTTGGTATTACAAGCCTCTAATGCTTTATTTTAATTGTTCAATAAATTTCAGAGATGCAGTAATTAACATGGTCGATTAAATATAATCAACTACTTACTTCTAACCAATAGAAAAAAAAAAAAGTTTAGTCAAGTGCATCATTAGTCAGTACTTGCTACTAATCTGCCATTTGCTAAATTTTATCTTCCCTGTTACAAATATTTGGTCTATGAAGACAAATCTTGCTTTCTTGATAATTCTGGGAGAATATATTAATTTGTATAATTTTTTTTTTTAAAAATCCCTCAATATTTGGTACCAAATATAGGACTTAAAGGATTTGGGGAATGAATCATACAACACAATTTTAAATTGGCAGAAAGGACTGTTTGATTTACTTTTGTAGTTGATGCACAGACATTGATATCTATTTGAGGTTCCTTATGTGTGAAAAAATAGATAAGAAGAGGGCAAGAGACAATAATACATTACTTGCCAGAAACTCCTATCACCCATTGAAAAATATCTGCAATAATTGGAGGAGTCAGTTCTTATCAAGTGGCCTTATGTGTTTAAAAACTATGAAAAACCTCAAAGTCTTTGAGTAATGTTTGGGGTGGGGCTGGAGGGGGGGAGCAAACCAAAATCAGAGAACAGAATACCTGTGAAATATTCTGAGCCAAAGAGCTCATGTACACAGCTCAGCAGTCCCTGAGTTCTCAGTGACGTGAAATAATTTATCCAGAAAAAACAAATGCAATACATCTTGTGGAAATATCAACCCCTCTCCGAGTACTCCTGGGCTCCAGGAGAGATGGTTTATTTAGGATATGCTGTTCTGAGCCAAATATATCTTCAGGTACAGAGTCAGGCCAGGCGTCCCCATGTCATCCTCCATCACAAGATATCAACTTGTCCAGAGTCAAACTGTCTTACGGTGTTGTTACTCTGAAATGTTCTCTGTCCTTCCTCCACCCCAGCACCAAGCCTGACAGACTTTAAGAAGTGTTTGGACAGCGCTCTCAGCTACACAGTGTCATTCTTCCGGTGTCCTGTGCAGGGTTTGACTTTGATGACCTTTATGAGTCTCTTCCAACTCAGGATATTTCATGATTCTGAGATAACCCATGATATCGCTTGCAGAGAACGATATGTAGTCCATACTTTAGTCCAAATTAATTAGTAGTACTATTAATTCTGGTAGGACTCCAGGCATATTTTTAAGATTCATGATAAAAACTTATTATCTCTTTCTTCTTGCATCCTGTTTTCAGATAAATTTCAAGCTGTTTTGGGCATATGCCTTCTTCCGTCAAGATGGCATGTCCCATAAGGCAGCATGCTTGCTTAAGCATGTCTTCCAGCAGTTATGTGACTGATAAAAATAAGAGAAGAATGATGACAGGAATCATATCACCCCCACCCCCTTCAACTCTTCCAACTCCTTACAAATTGTAAGTTCTGCTTTGAAATGAAGTAAATGTAGACAAAGAATACAAGACCAATGGAACCTTGCTTCAGCTGCCCAAGGAGGTCTTGGGCAAAGAAAAGCTGATCCTCATGGGTGACTCCAATTACCCAGATATTTGTTGGGAAAACAGCACCATGACTGTCATAAATCCTGCCAACTAGACCAATTTGTCAGAAAGGAGTGATTTAGATCACTTAAAGAATAACTGTCAGAGGGAGCTTTAATATGATGTTGTAAAAGCGTGACTTAATAAAGATTGATGACAAGGTTCACTCTGTTATCTGCTGCATGGATTAAACACACAAATTTCTTCTAGAATCAAGCTAGAATGATTTATACAGAGATGAGAAGTGCAAGCAGGTGAGGAAGACCTTCTTGTTGAGTCATGAGGTCCAGAATGCATCCCCTGGCTTCTAAATTCCTCCTTAGGGAGAGCATAGGTACAGTTTGAACCAGACTTAGTCCTAGACTCGATCAATGGTTTATGTCCAAAGGATTACGTATGCGGAAATTTTATGATAATTAATATTAAATATAGCTTTAATTTGTATTAATTCAGCATGCTATCAGTCACTTATTCAAACGACACAGTCACGTATTAAATCCATTAATTAATATCAAGGCAGATTTTAAAAAAATCCTTGAAAAACAGGTTGTGAAGATCCCACAGTCTTCACAAGCCGTTTTGATGCCTAGAAGCAGGCTACCTGAAACAGATGCCAAGACAAATTACGAGTATAAAAAGTGGACAAATTTATTCAAGGCCTTCAAGGTACATTTGGGCAAGCAAAATCCCCCTCGTAGGACTACACCCAAAATGGATGCTGGGTCACAAGCCCTTCACCTTTTATAAATTCTGTCCTATTAGCATATTGGACCCTAACTCTCCAACCACTCCCTTAGGCGATTATGTTAACCACCCTGGGCCCACTCCCCCCAAGTCACAGTTGTTTACATATTTTCAGTCCTTAGGGCAACAAATGTGTCCTTGGATCCCTATTCAGAGGCATTTGTTTTGCCTAAAGGAGCTGGGAACAGAGTTTTTTAGCAATTTGTAAGAAGCACAGAACTACACAAGTTACAGATACACGAAGAGTAAAAACCCAAGAAATTATTAAGGCATCAATTTCACTTTCCAGATTTCTCTGTGTTGCACCACACTTTTTGTTAACATGGAGTCAGCCCTTGGACAAAAACACACAATATACAGAAGATTTTATCTCACATTCTTTCCCTTGAAAGTCAATGGGCATTTTGCCATTTCATACCATGCTGCCTGGTTTTATCATTTCTAGGGATATTGTAAGGATATGCTGAACTCTCTAAATAGAAAATAGTTAAGACCTTATCTTACTAGATCAATACATGTAAAGGACCAGATACTGTTCCATTTAATTCAGTGAACACTTTACCATTGATTTCCATGCATACAAACCAGGCCTACAGCATGAGATTATTGTTGATTTCTCATTTAAATTTTAATGAATGATTAAAAATAGAGAAACTGAACTGAAAGAAAAGCAACTGAAAGTATAGTGTCCTGTTTCATGTAAAGAATCAGTTGAACTGGGTCACAGAGAATCTAGATAATCTGAACATTAAAAATGTATTAGTATTATTCTTTGTTAGAATATGACCATGAGATAAAGTTGTTTGTTGGGAGAATAAAAGCAGAACAGCAGAGGATTGTTTAAAGGCTTCCTTTAAGAAAGTACTTTACCAACAGCTCTATTTTCAGCCCACGCTTAATCCTTTTGAGTTCAGTGGCTTAAATCTTTCCCTCAGTAAGGAACAAATTATGAATTGGGGCCTAACTGTCCCAATTCTGTGCAGAGCTATGGCTTAGGCCAAAGCTCACAGCACACAGTACAACTGTTTTGGAGCAGAATCAGCACATTTTGGACAGGACAGATAGACCAAACCTGCATATTTTCCAGGGGTGTTTCTCTCCTTTAAACAGAGAAACATAGGATGGAGGCAGATTTATCCCAAACTAGAATGTCTAGTATGTAGAATGGACTCAATAATCCTGATGAGTCCCTTCCAACTCAGCATATTCTATGATTCTGTGATTCTATGATTCTATGATGTACACAAACTGTTGAAAGAGATAATGATAATGATGGTATAATGAACGTCACGTATCAGAATGAAAACACTCTGTGTGTAATATGTTGCAATGTTTAATAAAATAGGTCATTTGAGGATAAAAGAGGGAGATGAAGGGAAAATTAATTATTTTGTGATTTTTTAATGTGCCTGTTGGATGCAATGTGTTACCTGTTTTGCCACCTGTAAACCACCCAAGTACTTTTCAGTGGCCAAGCTCACTGGCTGAAATTTAGAACATTTGAAGAACTATAGCTGTTAAGAGACATACACAAAGGTGAGAACACCACAATATAGCTGCTTTCATTTCCTGGCATCACTTGTAGTTGCTCGGTATGTGCCTTGGGAAAGTTTCACTTAAATTTTTCAAGAGTAAACTCAAGAGTTTTGAAGGAACAGTTACATATTTTAGCACATAAGAGGGGATTTCTGGAGGATGTTGCATTTGAAAGCATGGTATTATAAGGTCAGGTGACTGACATGAGTGAGCAATTCATAAAGCCAGATATGAAGCAGCACAACTAGTTATAAACACTATCCTGCAGAATCCAGAGAAGTAACAGAACCCTCTTACGGCAAACAGGGAGGAAAATGATCTGCTTATGCTGTGCAGTGCCTCCAATGCTTATGAGCTGATAAGAAGTACTCAAGCAGGCATTGCTCAGTTTGTAAATGAGAGGTCTGATGTGGTATTAAAGACATTTCCCTGGCCCTCTCACTGTGCACATGCAAGTTATACTTCATAATGGTTTCTTTTAAACTACAAGTCTGGCAACATTTAGTGTGATGTTGAAGGACATCCATGCAAAAATTCTCTCTGTATTTCTTCAGGGTAGATGTCTCTGCTGCTTACATATACCTTTACTTGGCTATGTAGTACTTTTGTGTTTTGTTGATTTATGCCATGTACTGTTAAGACTCTGTAAGTAATATATATCTCAAAGAAGAATCTGATGTTAAGAATGAAGAATATTTTTTACAAAATGAGAATTAATCAGACACTTTTGTGTACAGCATAAATTTTTACTAGAATATTCCAAAAAAGCATGTAGCCATTAGGTAATATTCTGTTCTCTAGGTGTTTGAAGAGTGTTTTTCTTTCATACCCTTTTGTAAAACTGTATGAAAACCATTCCCGCTCAATTCTGCAGGACATTAATTCGGTGACCAATTTTCACCTATTCCAAAAGGACCAGAGGTAGATTGCTTGCCCTTGAAATGATGGAAGAATAAAGGGGGTGAATGTTGTTATAAAGAGACAACTCACATTAATATGTTGAAAATCCTGTCCACTTTCAACTAAAATGTGTGTTAAAGACATGAAACCTCCAAGAGCATACAAAAGAATCTTTAGTATGGAACATCAGCTGAAAGAGTTGTCAAGGCAACTTAACTCCTTCACAGTGACAGATGTAAGAAAAAAAAAAAAAAAAACAACCAAAAACCCTGAAAAAACAAACCCTTAAAACTCCTTGTAATTAGGAAAAAAAAAAAAGAAAATAAAAGAAAAAACTGAAATATAAATTGATGTAATGTGAGCAGGAGAGGAGGCATTAGTAGCTGGAGTAATACCTCAGTGACAGACAGAAGTGTGGTGGAGATGCTTTACACCTCTGAGGCCACCTTGCAAGGTAAAAAATGTTTCCACACAAAACATTTCATCAAGAGGAATAACAGATGGCCTCTTTCTTAGCCTGTCCAGAATACTGTAATTTGCTTGGTGAAAGGATGACTGAAGACATATTACTACCTTGTTCCTGGAGGTTGCTTCAGAGACAGCTGTTGCAGTTTTCCTAAGAGAAGAAAATGGGTTTGCTGGCGGATTGTCAATCACCTTGGGTTACAAGGTCACAAAGACAGAGAGTCAGGATTATACATTTTGCATCTCAGTTGCAGCATAAGCAACCACTGCTCTGCTCCTTTTTGGATGCACTCATGTTGTTCAGGGTGGATTTATCAGATATCTTGCCTGCCAGATCCTCTTCATTCATATATGACTCCTAGTGCCTCACGCATGCAGTGATATATGATGTACTACCCCTGGATGATGATAGATTCAAACAGAAGTGCTAAAATAGTTTTTCTTCCTTCCTTTGAGGACAGGGATCTACCTCTGTATTTAGTATTAATCAGAGGGAGCATCAGTCAGGCAGTGGCTGCAGAAACTTAAACTCTTAAACTCAATATATTTTGTAAAAATTCAGGTGGTAAGGAGAAATAAAACAGTGAACATCTTTTCTGGCATTCATGTACACACAGGTCACTAACATCATTCTCCCCATTTTTTCCTATTTTTTGTGTATTCAGGGCTCTTACTGATGTCACTTACCTTGACTTGTGCAAAGCATTTGACCCTGTCCTGCATAACAACCTTGTGTCTAAACTGGACACACATGGACATGACAGAGGGACCACTTGGTGAGCAGGAATTGGCTGGATGGTCACACTCAAGTAGTCATGGTCAGTGGCTCAGTGTCCAAGTGGGGACCAGTGACAAGTGCTGTTCCCTTGAGATCAGTGCCGGGACCAGCACTGTTTGGTGTCTTTGTCAGTGATATGGACAGTGGGATTGAGGGCACCCTCAGGAAGGGGTTTTTGGGGCACAGGACTGTTAATTCAGCAACAAAGCGAAATAATTTCACCCTTTGAAGGGGGCTATGACCTTAGCCATCTTCTGGATAATTATTTCTGCCATTTACTGGAAAGGCAAGCTGAAGTCACTGACCTTTTAATTCAGATGTCTACACTGTGTCTAAGCCATACAGGTTAATCGTGGCATCAGAGATAACGACATTGTAAGAATACTGCTTGTCTGGATCTGCATCTGAAGGTAAGGACAAATGTTTCATAGTATTGTCTTCTTGACCTTATTTCTCCACAAAGGGAGAGCTGGAATAGAGTTCCCAAAGACTGTAGTCCCTTGAGATGTCTCTCAAGCATCAGGATTTCCAGGAATATATACCCTTGACACGACATTTTGAGGAATACTAATGGAAGTCCATCCATTTAACTTTATTATATTTTCTAGATTTGTATCAAGATGACAAAAATAACACATTTCATGAAAAAAAATTCTGTGGAAACAGCTATAAATTTTACAACTTTAAAGCTACACAAAAGTTGCCATATTGTAACTTACAAAATCACAGAACCAAAGAACCACTGACGCGGGAAGGGGCCTCTTGAGGTCAAGAATCCTAGCATCCTGCCCAAGTAGGGTCAGCTAAAGCAGATTGTGCAGGGCAGTGCTCTGATGAAAAATCTGCAGTGACTGGGCAACCCATGACAGTGCTGTCACTCTCACAGTCAAAAAGTGTTTTCTTGTTCTCAGCTGGAATTTTATGTGGGTTTTCTTTATTTTTTTTAAAAATTAATTACTTCTTGTTGTATCACTTGGTTCCCCCTGGAAGTCTGTCTCCCTCATCTTCATCTCCTCCATTCAGGTGTTTATACAGAGGGATAAAACCCTCATGAACTTTATCTTCTCGAAGCTCAACAGTCCCAGCTCTCTCAGCTTTTCCTCACAGGAAGGGTATTCCAATCCCTTAATCATCTAAACTCCAGGAGATTTTGTTACTGTTTTAGGGATTTGTTTCTTTGGGTGTTTGTTTTCTTTTCTAAGATGCACAATCAACCATGAATCACCATCAGTGGAAACTCATGGTTCCCTCTGGTCCTTGGTAAGGAATGCAACGCTGATATCTGTTAGTGTTTTGTTTGCTGTATGGCACTACTAAAAATTCAGATTTGGCACCTGGGTGGCAAAAAACTGTATACATTTTTTCCCATTTGAAACCAAAGGACCAGGGTTTTTGGTTTTTTTCGTTGTTGTTTGTTTGTTTCTTGTTGGTTTGGTTTTTTTTTTTTTTAAATTGTAAAAATTTGGCCAGTACAGTTTAGCCATGTCTCTCTGCTCACCTGTTTTTCTGACCTTCCCAGTTTTCTGGCAGCTTGCCCAGACAAAAAGTTGTAGTTGTACTCAGAGAAACTATAAATTTTCAAGTTAATTTTCTTTCAGGTAAGACCTGATTGACTGCACAGATCTCATGGAAAATGTTCAGCTGGAACAGCTTATTAGCGAAAGAGTAGGAATCTCCATCTGAGAGAAGAAAACCTCCAAACATGGCTTCAGTCACTTGTGATCATGTTAAACATATGCACAGTTCTTCATAGTGAGCTGATTTTTATTTATTCAGCCAGTTTTCTAGACGACCTTTATCTACTGAGAAGGTAATATTTTTCTGTGGAATGAAATTTCCATTTCTCTCCCTTTCCCCCACCCCCTAACATTCATACCAAGTGCTCTCTGAACGGATTTTGAGTGAAAATCAAATATTTAGAAGGATAGCCTTTCCACCATTGCACTACATGGAACAGGGATCAGAAAATCATCTTAGACCTTGAATTACCATGTTTACTATGTTCTAATCATGTACAGATTTGGTAGCATACCTATGCTCTTCATGGAATAAATGTTCTCTTGAAAGATCCACAGAAGAATTGTAGCCTTTAATGCATGAATGCTCATAGAACTGAATGCATGCATTAGGGGAAACTCAGATTAAGTTAATTATTTAATTAAATTAGTTAATTTAATGAATAAATATTAATTGTCATTAATTAATTTACTCTGAGAGTTACTTTATCTCTGTAAAACCACCTTAAAAGAAAAGTAATTATTTGGAGAAAAAAAAGTAAATTATGTTTTTGCTAATAGAGTTTGCCATATTGTCTCAAGCTAGGCTAAATTGCAGCAAGAGGGTAAGCCCAAGAGTAAATATGATTTGTGGTTTATTTTATTAGTGTTCAAAGATTATCCTGTTAGGTGGAGAATATTTGCTATGGAAAATTGATCCTGTTAATTTATCTTTGTTTAGAAAACATTAGAGATGATGTTTAGATCATATATTAACATTTTATCCATAATATGGAAGATCCAGATGCTCATGTTGTGCTTTTAACTGTGATTGCTTGCTCTTAAAACTTCTTCTTATGGATTTTTACGTTTATGGAAAGTGACAATTAAACTTCAATTATAAGTTCATTCTGGACTGTCTTTATTTTCTTTGTTTTAAATTAAAGTTTTTTCCCTCCCCTGTAAAAAACTGTAAGCTACTTTCTTTATTTGCTCTGCCATCTGTGCCACTGCACATTGGTCTCCCAATTTGCATTTTTCGGGGATAGAGCCCAAACCCTGCTGAAGCCAGTGGTCATTTGGCAGATCCAGGTGTGATCCTGCAGCGTAGGGGTACAAGAGATATCTCAGTGGCAGGAAGCTGTGTCAGGGCAGGTTTAGGTTGGAAATAAGGAAAAAGTTCTTCCCCCAGAAGGTGGTGGGGTCCTGAATTGGCTCCCCAGGGAAGCGGTCATAACACCAAGCCTGACACAGCTCAAGAAGCATTCGGACAATGCTCTCAGGCACACAGTGTGTTTCTTGCAGCTGTCCTGTGCAGGGCCAGGATCTGAACCTGATGATCCTTGTGGGTCCCTTCCAACTCAGGATATTCTGTGGTTCCATGATCTTCAGAAATGGGCACAAACACATGGATGAGTCAAGGTCAGTTGCACCAGCACCTACTTAAAATCCCAATAGCATGGTCTAAATTTTCTAGTCCAGCACAACACACCATGTGGTTCCATTTCTCATTTCACCAGCACTGTGGTCAACTGCAAAATCCGAGTGGTGAACCATACACTCACATGGGCAGACCAGCACCTCTGACTGCCACACATTGACAATGACCCTCCTAGAATAAAACCTGAAGGAGTAACCTTGGCAGTGATCAAGCACAACATTTTCCCAAATAACTATACTCTTGACAGGTAAACACATCTGGGGGTCAGTTGGAAAAATAAAATCAAAAACATAAGCAGAAAAAATGTAAAATGAGTGCTACAGAACAGCTTTCACAGGACAGCTCCAAACTCTTCAGTTTGAACTTGGCTATACAAATTAGAGATTGTGCTGAGGCAAGGAGAGCCTGTGGCAGAGAGCAAGGCTGGGATGGTGAGGCAGGAATAGATGCAGGAGCTCGAGAGGTTACCGATTTCCCAGGCTCTGCAAATGCTGTATCGCCTGTTTTGTGTGGCAGATGTCAACAGAGGATTCAAAACCTCGGAGGTGAGTGAAAGAAGGAGCACACGGAAAGAAGAGGATGGGAACATTCTTAACACGACAGAAAGATGTAATTTGATATTTTTCTTTTTTCATAATTAAAAAAACTCTAGTTAAGAGTAGAAGTACATTGAAGATTGGATAACTCTGTAATTGAATGGGAGGTATGTTTTTAGCCATTGTACCAGTAAAGGGACAGATTAAACCTATTTGTTAAGATCAATAACAAAAAATTGTCCAATCTGTGATCTGCTGCATCAAATCAACAAAACATTGTTTTGATTAACTGCCATTAGATAAAGCCTTTTAGATCCTACTGCAATTGAAAGTGGATGTGGAAGTATACCCTAGACCTGAAACTCCTCTTGACATGCTGGAGGGCCAAGAGAATTGTCCTTGAATATATTCCACCCTGACTCTCTATGCTTGGAGCACTGCAGTCACAATGATGAGGCAAGGAAGAGAAGAAGAAAATTACAGCTCATATAGACATGGAGATAAAATGAAACAAATTGAATTATTTATATATTTTTTCTGGCTGTAGGCAAATTTTTTTATCTCAAGAGAAAAAAAATTCAATTTACCTTAGCTATAGTTTTAGCTGTTCTGAACGTTCAGAGTTTTTACTCGAAATTCTCAGTGCTGTTCATCTGTGCACAAATGCACTTGAATTCATTTTAATTAAAATAAAGGTTTTAATAAATGGCTTATGCTGCTGAAAAAAATATTTTTTTTTTTTTCAGTAGGATATTAATGTGTTAAACTTGTTGTTTTATTAAAGTGAGTATATCAATCCAGAAACTACTTTTGTCCAATTATCTCAAATATTTTGGGGTCAGATCTTCTGATTGTTCAGGTATCTCAAACCATTCTATTCTAAGGAAATTTTTTGGATAATTTTGCAGAATAGCAAATTCAGCCAGTTTCTCATCTATTTAAAATACATCACTTTAATTTTCGACAAAAAAGTGTTATTTGCATTGCTCCAATAATCAAAGTTATAGTATTTGAGCACTAAGTCTCTCTCTCAAGACTAAGCATAAGCACTTCTTCAAAACAATTCTCTTTACTTTCATTTGTTTTATGCAGAAGAAAAAATAGTGGGATGATGAATTTATTCAGAGAAAGATCATCCCAGAAACTGAAGCCAATGATCCAAAGAAACAGGAAGGTTGACAGGGTGAGAGAGAGATAGTCCTGCAGGAAAGACTGAGCTCCTTTTCTTCACGTTTCATCCCTCAGGGTCATTCCTTTCCCCCTCTATCACCTTCACACCAGCGTGCAGCTGACTCCTGCTTGTACCACAGTGCTGCTCCGCTCTCCAGAGCAGGGATGTTCCCCTCAGAAGCAGTGTGGGTTTGCAGGGTTCAGAGCAGAAAACAGATGGAGTATCAGCTCTCCAGTGTGGCTGACAGAAGCAGGATGACTGAACTCAGTGCTCTTGGCGCGGAGGAGAGTGGCAAAGGAGAGGGGAGGTAGAGGGTAGAAACAATAGAACCCTTTGCTGTGAGATAAACTTCACCCACTGAGTCAGCATGCAAAGGATTGTATTATTTCCTAGAGGCCTCTATTCAAGTAGATATCTGGGGAATCCTACAGGATGTTTTATTGTGTCAAAGTTTGGTTAACACCAGCTGATGTTTTTGAAGCAAATTAGGAGGAAATTCTTTGCTGCAAGGTGGCGAGGCACTGGAACAGGGTTCCCAATGAAGTCGTGAATGCCCCACCCGTGGAAGTTTTCAAGGCCAGATTGGATGGGGCTCTGAGCAGCCTAGTCTAGTGGAAGCTTTTCCCTGCCCATGGAGTGCAAACTTTAGGATCCCTTTCAACCCAAACTATTCTATGCTTCTATGAACTCCTGAAAAGCCCCAAAACAATTCCTTCTCTCCCCAAACAGTTGAGAGGAAGACACTAATTTTGAACCTTCTCATCTCATCAGCTTGAAAATTCATCCCATCAAGCCTAAGACCATGTTGCTTTACCCTAAAGTCTTGAATATTGACATTCTCTGGCTCTTAATAGAATACGTGAAATTATTCCAAAGATGATGCACACAGGTGAGTTGGGTCTTTTGGCCACTAAACATTTGCCAAACCTTTAACAGGCCAAAATAAAATCTCCAAAGCAATAAAGTACATAAAACATGATAACAATCTCCTTGGCTTCTGAGACCAGCAAAAGTAGTTTCTATTGCTAGGCAATTTTCAGAATTGCACTGTAGTTTCTGTTTGTATTAGCCAGAAGTAGGGGAGAAAGTGTGAAACTATAAACTGTAAAGGAGCTAGTCTTTTCACTTATTTCTGTTGGTGCCATTCTCTTCAGTGCTATTAAATCTTACATATGAAATGAAGTTCCTCTGATTTAACAGCAAATTTCTTCCAGGCTCTTTTTTTTGGTGAGTGAAGCTGTTGGGTAGGAAAGGTGCTTGCTCCCTTCATAATCAGTGCAGCACTGATTATGTGTGTTGGTGACATACTTAATCTCATTCTGATTTTCTGGATAATCTTATAAAGCTAAAATAATCCTCAGGATGTTAACATGGTGATTCCATATTCCCAACTAATTAAATTAAGACTGTGTGACTGTGATATTGAAGGCACAGGGACAATTCTCTTGAAATAAATTAGCTGATCTTTCGATTTGTTGAGGCTTAATCAAAATTAACACATTTCAAGGCTTACATTATCCTAAAAATCTTGATCAGAGGGATTTTTTTCACTCATTCTTTCAGAAAGGGTGGGTTCATTTTGGGTGTTTTTCCTCTAGAAGGCTATATTACCAGACAGTGTTTCCAAAAATAAAGGATTTCTCTTGGGCTCCTTTGTCCTTCTCTAGTTCTGTATCACAGCAGAGAACTGTTACTTTTTTTTCTGTTCTCAAAAAACATCTTACAACTCTTCATGGCATATCTGAGCTGAGTGTTGACTTCTGAAGTTTCTGCCAGAAGATGTTTAATAATACTGTCGCTCCCAGAGAATCCATGCCATGGCAGGTTCTGACAAGGTGCAAAACATTGGACAGGTGTGAATTTACCATCTGCGCTTCCCCTTCAACACTGAGCCAGTGTCTGTTGGAATTAACTAAAGGAAAAACTTTGGGAGGGAAAGTCACAGTGTACCTTGTTCTTGGAGACATTTGCTGCCTGGGTAGGAAAACAGTCACAGAGCACTGGTAGAAAACTGTGTATCTTTGTTTCTCTGTCTTTATAAAGCACGTATAACAAATAAAACCTTGAGTTTTGTTTGTAGGCATTTAATGTAGACATTTGATAATACAAGTCCACATAACCAGGAGTTGTCCTAGAATACAGCAGATGAACTTTCTCATTTTGGCATTGCCACTTCCAGAGTAGTGTCAGTTAAACCTGAACCAACAATGTCATGCTGGAAAGGAACTTCTAAAAATTAATTTATTCTTGACTAAGGGGATTTGTGGCTAGGAGAATGGTCTGAGGGTCTAAATATTTGTTTCCTTCCTTTTCTGCTAATAACTCACCTTAATAGTGAGCTACAGCCAAATTCCTTGAGCTGTTTTATTTTAGAGGTTGTTAATCTTAAAAGAAACATAAAAATTGCTTGGCCTCAAGAATATAATACAGAGGAGCTAATTTAGGCACATGCAATCCTGAACTATACACTTAATAATGCCAAATATTCATTTATCACTATCGATGATGGTAGTTAATTCTGAACAGTGAATCTAAATGAAAAATTTCATATCATTGAAAGTTTCACTTTGTGATAGGGAAAAGGAATTATTTGGCAGACAGGAAAACCTCTCATCAAACAATTGATTCAGGGCACCTACATGTTTCTTCATTGGAATTGAGACCTTCATGCCTTCCCCTGACAGATGGTACTTTCTAACAGAGGTAAATATAATGTTACTTTACACTAGAGTAGTAAATCAGTGGCCCAGGAATAGGGAAAAAAATTCTAAATATCAGCAAATCCTGAAAAATTAAACATTCCTGAACATCAGAAAATTTTTAATGTAAATCTCTTCTAAGTTGCTGTACCCTCATCGGGCCATAAAATAGTTTCAAATTGGAGAAGGAGGGAAAGGAAGAGCATTTTCCATTATTAATGATGAAACTAAATTATTGCACAAGTACTTATTTAGAGCCTAAGACCAAGAGTTAGAAAGGGTTTCATCCCATCTTCTTTCATGGAGACTTGCCCTGATGATTTGGATATTCTTAGTCTCATCTTTACTTTTGTGGTTAATTCACTGTCCCGCAGAAAACCCACAATTACAGGATAAGTTAGGGTGCAAAGGCCCTTTATGATGTCATCTGGTTTGACTCTCCACTCAGAACAGATAAATTCCACAGCAGATCTGGCTGCCCAGGTCCTGTTTAATAGTGTTTGAAACATCTCCAGTAATGGATGTCCTAAAGCAGCTTTGGTAAACCTATTCGTATGTTTATCCATTGGCAGCAATCACGTGGACTGAAGAGGTGCATGGATTTAATGATCATGTCATTAAATCTCCCAAGGATTTTCTGTGGAAAGGTCACATCTTGAAAAATCAGTGATCACAATACTTTGCAAATTTACTAGATCATGCAAAGAGACAATAAAAACAGCTAGATTTTAAATAAATAAATAAATAAATAAATAAATAAATAAATAAATAAATAAAACCTAAGCCAACTTAAAAAAAAAAAAAAAAAAGCCCACAAAAATATCAATGGGTTACACGATAGGGGATTTTTTATCATGTCCTTTGGCAGCAACTCTTCCAGAATCTGACTAGCTCTCCTCTCATTTTCTGTCCCAGGGGAGGCAGTGAGTTCTTTCCAGATGTATTAACTCTATGAGCCTTTTGCAAAACCTTAGCTTCAAGGTCCTTTTTTCCTGTTGCAGTTATTAGTAAGGTTTCTATGATGGAAAAGAAAATGCCAAACCCCTTCTGGGTAGGTAAACAACTGGATTCAGAGTCGTGGTGCATCTGTGACAGAGAAGCATCTGACCCCAGCTTTGTGCCCACTAATGACAGTTTTACAAACATTTTCCCTGTTTATGGGTCACATGGGAGGTTTTCCATGTCAAGGAATCACAGTGCTACATATAATACCTGCAGGAAAAAAACTGTCAGTGTTAGAAATAGGAGTTTAGTATAAAAAAACCAGCACAGAAGACCCTCACAAAGAAAATGCTATGTTCCCCAGGAGCTCTTTGATGCCAGCTGTGGCATTAAAGATAGTTGTTCAGTGTCATGTGCAAACTGAACTTTTCCGTAGGTCAGACTCTTCTCCGTGGTGCCCAGTGACAGGGAAAAGGGCAATAAGTACAAACTGAAACACGGGAAGCCCTTTCTGGATATGGGGAAAATCATCTTTACTGCGAGGCTGACAGAGCACTGGAATAGGCTGCCCGAGAGGCTGTGGAGTCTTCTTCTCTGGGGACATTGAAAACCCACCTGGATGTGACCCTGTGCCACCTGCTCTGGGTGGACCAGCTTTTGTGGGGGTTGGACAAGAGGGACCCACAGGTCCCTTCCAGCCCCAGCAGTTCTGTGATGCTGTGAAAATAGTTTCCATTTCTACAAATATGATGTGACTCTCTCTAAAGATCGCCTGTATTCCACCTTCTTGCGCAGTTTTTGTCATTTACATCACAGCATAATCCCACTACATCAAATATTATAAGAAATCCAGCAGTTCCATATTAAGACTGCAGAAAGATTTGGAATAATTTGTGAACCAAAATTTTTCTGATTCTCTTTGTAACCATCAAATTGATGTTCAGTTTTAACAGTCTGTTTTGTCAACAGCTTAACCCTCTGACGGTAAAAATAAAGAGATTGAAATATAAAGAAATTATTGTTTCATGATTTAAGAAAATACAGAGTAAGTCTCTTTTTCATTGAAAACATAGATAAAATTGTTTTAATAAAATAGCAAGTTATATCTCCTTGACTTATATCTGACAAACAAAATGTCTAAACCTTAATGTTTTCTACAGGCTTCATGCAACAGTTTATTATTTTATTAAAACAGAAATATACCCTTCAGTATTTTCTTCAATTATGGCTTCATAGAAGAAAAGGACTTTAATTTCACCTGTGACATGGAAAGAGACAAAACATCCATTAGCTGGAGACAGGAACTGAGCCAATGTTTGAATGTTTTTTGATTTTTTTTATGTGGTACAAGTGTCCCCATAGGTTTCTGGCAAGAAATTAAAGCATAGGTGGGGAATTTACTTACCTGAATATTGTCCAATAATTTCTCTTCCAGTTGAATTATTTTGATGATTAGCTGACTAAAGTCATCCAGCTGAATCTCACTGTTTTTAATTCCTGTTGCCTTGAAACTGTGGGAAATAAAAAGGAATTATCTCTAGTATCACACCGAGGCTGCACATAAATGTCTTCTAAGGATATTTGCATTTTTATTCCACTTACACAAATGCAAATAGAACAAAACAAAACAAAAAATCTGATATTGAGATGTGCCTAATCCGTTATTGTGACAGAATTTTCTTTGACAGCGGTCAAAAACTGTCCTCATCTTTAGGTCTCAATAAACCTCACACAGGAAATTACTGTAGAGCCTGATTTATGTGCAGGGTGGTGATACCTTTTGAAGCTTACAATACTACCAGATTGATCAGCAGCATGAAGGACACTGAGGAGAGGCCTCTGGAGAAGTTTTACATGTTTTTTGTGTCTCAGATATCAAAAAAACTGGTGCAGTATGACTGGAAGAGAATCAGTGCAGGGGACTGAAAGAGAATCTGTAACTCACAACCCATGGGGTGGAGTCTGCAGTGCCCAGCCTTAACTACAGGAATTTAGGCATCCAGTTTAAGGTACTCTTCCAGGCTCCTTTGATGAGGAACTGTTACTATCAGGAGCTACTAATACCTATAACATCCAAGATAATTAGGACAAATTACCCTCTAGAGAGGCCTTTTTCTCTGCACAAGCATTAGAGGGAGTGTAAAGACTAGTTTAGACTAGATGTTTAAATTCCAGAAATGTTGTCTTATGTCAGATGAATCCTAATGTAAATCTAAAATGAAAACAAACCAACCAAAAACCAAAACCAAAACAAGCTAACCCCCACCCAAAACACAAAAAAACCCAAAAACCAAAAAAACCTATAGCAAACCAAAACAAAAATCCAATAATTAACAAACTAACAACCACAACAAAAACACAAAAAAACCCTACCACAAAACCTAGAGTTTGAATATAATTGGCACATCAATATTCCTAAAATAATTTCTTTTATTTTATACTAGCTTGGTACAAGTTATATTCTTTCAGAAATAATAGAATATATGGTCAATTTGGCTTTACTGCAGTGAAGAGAATTGTACAACTGTTAGCCTAACTTCAGTCATTTATCACCAGAAGATCTATCTGGTTTAAAAGGGGAACAGTGTACACTGATTTAGAAAAGCCAATGAATATAAGACCAGGTAGTGTTAGAAAGAGTTATTAACTGTTGATGAAGGTGCATTCCTTTGTACCTCCAAAAGGTAAAAAAGGTGTTCTGGGCATCTAAGGTGAATATTAATTGAATTAGTAATTACTTAGAGATATTTTTATTATTAAGTTGTGGGTAGGGGAGGGACAAATGCAAACACCTCTCCCCACCAAAAAAATGACCCAAATCACAACGAAAACCCCCCAAGAGATTCAGAAAGTCTGTGTCTGACCTCTCAGGATCAATTTTAAAGCATGTAATAAGTTAAGTAATTGGGCATTCTTTCCTATCCTACAGCGAAATGCCTCTCGATGCAATTAAATGGCTCAAGATTCAGAAACCCAGACCCACCAGTCTCTTCAGCTTGTGACAGCCAGTCATGTGTGAGAAAGGTCAGTCATGTAAAAGAAATTAAATGAGTTCTGCAAGGATTTGACTGGAATTGATGCAAAGCTCACCAAATAGGAAAGGTGATGAAAAGTCCAATCAAAGTCAGATGCAAGAAAAGATGCTCATTAATATCCACATCTCTTGGCCACAAACACCGTGCTCATCTGTATGGCAGGACTGTGTACTTAATGATGTGATCAAAAGTGATGTTCATGAGAGGACAGTGTGCTGCACCCCACCCCAGCATTATGCATTGCATATCCTGCCAATACTCCTAGAAAGAACACAAAAAATTTTCATATCTGCAGGAGGATTTTATAAAAGGAAGAAATGCATTTATATGAAGTCAAATAAATAGTGTGTGGCATGCTGAACGTAATATAGTTACTATTATTTCAGTGTTGAAAGTAAAACAAAACATACTCGAGGACCTTTCTGAAACTTAATTAAAATGAAAGAAAACTTTTAGCATTAAAAAAGATTGTTAGCACTAGGAATATTAATGATAACTCACTGATTGGAAAAGACATTTCAATAGCATTGCATACTTGTATAATAAAGATATGTATTGAGTAAAATAAAGGCTCACACTTGAAAAGCTCAGAAATGAAGATAGCCAAGTTCATTCACTTAATTACAAAAGAGATCCCTTTTAGCAAATTTTGGCAGATTTACAACTGAAAATCTAAGAGTTTTTATACTGCTTTAATATTGTGAAATAATACCCCTTTCTGGTTTAATAACAATAAACTGTTATTATTGGCTGTTATTATACTGCTCTATTATACTGCTCATTCTCTGCTCTGAATTTTTTCCCTTTGCAAACACAGCAAGTTGAATCAGAACACACAGGGGTGCAAATTTTCAAAGGAGAGAAGACAGGTTACAGTGGCTGGTGAATGACTTGCTGGCATTAAGTATTTAATTTCAACCTCTCTGGTTAAGATACCTTTATTGTTCTGGTCAGTGAAGGACAGGCACCTGAAGCATCAGCTCAGATGACACTGAGCAGAGCACTAAGGGGGTAAGTAGTCAATTCTGAGAAGATGGAACATTCTTCTTGTGTGGTGTTTAGTGTAACACACTGCATTCTTAATTTCTTCCCCCTTTTTTCACCTGTGCAGAGATGGTTTCATGAAATACTTCCCTCCCCCTGTGTGAAATAATGACCAAAGGAAACACCTTCTGAAGAATCAGATCCAGAATTATTCACAAATGATGTGTGCTATTGACCCAGGTGTGAACACAGAGGTCAGGAGCAACTCCTTATGTCCCAGTGAAACAGACATGAAGTTGAATACAAAACCCATCCTAGGAGGGCTTCATTTGTCTAATGCTGCTGAAGTAAGTGAAAAAAATAATCCAATTATTAATTTCAATGGGTTTATTTTTTCTGCATTTTCTTCATTGTCATTGTTATTTTCTTTAAGATCCTTCTTGATTTTCTCTCAGCATTTCTACCTATGGCTTGATTGGAAGACAAGAACTTGTAATTATTTGATCACTTTTCATTCTGGCTGATTAAATGAAAAAGGAAGTCTTTGCTTGGGTCAAAGGTTATTACAATGCATAATTAATTGTCCAATATCATCATAATCAACAACTTTCCACTTTCAGCTTCTTTGCATCTACCAAGGGAAAGGCAGCATTAAATAAAGGTATTTAATCAACGGTGCATGATTTGCCAGGAATGGATTTCTCTAAGGGAGCATTCAAGCAGTTATTAGGAAAGGTGCTGAAGTGAAACCACCCTCCTCTAAGCACTGTGGATTACACTGGTTTGCAGGGAATGAACTTACATCTTATTGAACAAAACGTTTCAGTCACAAGTTCCATCTCCATCTGCTTAATGAATTGAAGTGTCAAGAAAATTTGAAGAGGCAGCCCAGGAAAACAGAAATGTAATTTAATGCAACAAGGATCATTTGCTGGCCAAATGTACAGTATTGATGGGATTTCAGACAAAGCATTTAGATTATGGCTGTTGTTACAGGAAAAAACATTTAACTTGTCCAGCGAGTCTCATGTTTAAAAGATTTTCCAAAAAATATCACAGGAACCTAAACTTTTCCCAGGCTTCTAGATGACCTAATTGCCGAAGAAGTAAATCTAATTACCTTCAGAAATGGAATTTAAAGGCACCTCTGCATCTTTAATGCAGCCAGGAAAATATTCTGCATAACTTTCTTAAAAATCACCTAAAGTCTGAGGCTATCTGATAAAGATGTACAAGCTGGCTAAGCTCCTTTATCAGTTCCTGTTATTTGTCTCATTGTCTCTGTAGCTTTGGATGCAATAACCCAATTTACTGCATCTGGAACATCCCCAGACACCACTAAGTGGACACCCACTCTGTTTTCCTGTTCTCAATTTCCCTGATGCAGATAATATTTTATATGCAACACACTGGCTTTTTGTGTACCTTCTCTCTCTTTTTCTCTCCTTTCTCTCTTCAGAGCACTATTTAGTATGTAACTGTTAATGCATTGTCTTTTACCTGTGCATTAATTGAATTTTGCCCCTCTCGTAGTACAGTGTTCAGCTGCAGGAATGCAGAAAGGAAAAGCTGTGTCTTTAAAAGAAAACCTGAGCTGTCTAGTCTAGTCTAAATATGGTCATTTGGATCTTAACAACAACACAGTTCAAGGAACATCTGGAAGAGTGTCAATAGTTTAAAAGGTACTTAGAAAATCTTCAAGCCTTCACACTCTGTGGAGAGAGAACTGAGATCTTTACCCTATGGGTCTATGTGCACATCATGATCTTTCTATTTTTATCTAGTGATTTCACTGGCCCTGCTTTCTTACCTCTAAGGCCTCTTGACCTTTGTAAAAAACATGGGGTTTTTTTCCTAAACTTGGACCTTTGACTCAAAAGGCTGAGGTAATTTTCTGTGTTCATCTGTGGCTATACCTTTGGAGAAGCAGTGAAATGAAATCTCTTGGTTGCTGCAATCCACAATGTGCCAGGTTAGCTGAGATCTGAATCCATCACATTCTCCCTCAATCTGTGCACCACCTTCCTTACTTCAAAATGGGACAGAAGTTAAGCAACATTTGCATGAATTTCCAGTGCAATCAGAACATAAGCAACTGAATTAACCATAATAACACTTAATTACGTGCTTAAAATGATAAGCATGCCTCAGTGCTGCTCTAGCTGAAGACAGTCTGGAGCTCAGACCTCAGAGTCTGCCTCTGCCATTCAGTCTGTCTACTTGAGTTTACTCATTTACAAGACAGAATCTTTGCCTATATAACAGACAGGCTTATTCAATTAATATTTTAAGCTGCCAGGGGATTGTTGGATGAAAATCATTATAATACAAAATTAGAAAAATTCTTTTTATATAATCCTTTGGTTTCCAAATGAACTCTGAAAGAGCATTCCATGTTCAGATAAAAGCTGAATTAGTATAATTGTAAATGGCCAAAAAGCCCAGTACTACAGGACAATTTCTTCAGTGCGATAATACCTAAAAAAACTTCTGAAATCTTTCAATTAAATCTTTCCCATAGAGAACACCTGAAGCTACATGCAATGGACAACATTATTATTCTGTGATGAATACAATTTAAATCCCAATAGTTTAGTTCCTGCTCAGATAGCTGAAGAAAAATTATGGGAAAGTTTATTTGTTTGATTACTTGTCTGTGGTAAAATTCATTGAAGCTGTCAAGATTTTAAAATCCCCCTCTTCCCCTCTAATATAATTTGTATTTTTGCTAAAAAGTTTTCTGTTTTTTAGGATTGAATTTATATAAAACAAAACCCCACCTATATATCAGCTGGTGGATTTATACCAAAAGGAGTACAAATCCTTTATGGATTCTGTTAAAGCTGTTTTGTTATTGGACTGGCAGTTACAACACTAGGATTTCTGTTTACAGGTGAAAGACATTTCAGAAATGGTAATTTACCAGTATAGTTAAAGTCTGAAATCTTGCATTTGCTCCTGTTTTATCACAGAAATGACTCTGAGTTGGTCTTCTCTCCTTACCTTTCTGGAGAAAGAAATTAATCTCTCAATGTCAAGTACCACAATATCTGTTATATACATTTTATCATTCAGAGAAATGAAGACTTCTTACCTACTCTTTGTTCTTATTTATGAAGTCAATACAATTTCTCAGTTATGTACAGTAACTTAACAGGAGCTTATGGATGTCTACATAAACTTCTTCAGGGTGGAAATTTTTTCCTCAGTGTCATTTCATTTATTTCTTTAACATGCTGTGTTTCTTTAAAATTTCCCACCTCAAATCAGCAGGTTCTTGCACATCTACTTTTTGTACCA
This sequence comes from Acanthiza pusilla, assembly GCA_036630365.1. NCBI lineage: Eukaryota > Metazoa > Chordata > Aves > Passeriformes > Acanthizidae > Acanthiza > Acanthiza pusilla. Next base: position 92,386,371 of record JAXCHO010000034.1, read on the forward strand.
AGACTTCCAGATAGAAAAATTGAAAACAACCAAAACCTTTCTTTTTACTGGAAAAGATGCGCACTGCATGGAAATACATTCAGAATATACATTGACAACACTAAGTGTTCAAGCCTCAAGCTTCCACAATTTCATCTTGAATACGTCACACCTCTAATCAAAGCAATTTAAACCTCTGACTGTAACACAGGATAATTTTTGATTGAGCTAAATACACCTAACAGTATTAGCAATGGCTGTATAAAGTGACTCTTCTGCACTGCCCCTGGTGAGGATTTCTTCCTCTTTTGAGAAAATAAATTGATAATACTATTCATCTTTCTCCTTATTATTTTTTTTCCTTACCTGTTTGTTTTCTGGCAAATAACTTCATATAAGCAAAACATCTCGAACAGCTAAGGCACTGATTAGGACAGAAATCATATTTAATGCCTCCATCTTAATGTCTAAGTGAAATTCACTGTCACATATATTTTCAGCTATCTTTAAGGGATTAGCCAAAATAATCAGTACCTCGAGAAGTTCCCAAGGAAGAAATATTTGAAAACACTGGGAGATTCATTAAATTACTTTAAATTCTGGTTTTATTTTCTTTTGGGAATGCTTGGGTTTGTGTTTGTTTTTTGGTGGGTTTGTTGGGTTTTGGTTTGGTTTTTTTTTTGGTTGGTTGGTGGTCTTTTGTAAATAAAGGAATAGGAAAGCTTTCTGTCTTGTTTCTCTTTAATAATTTTGGGAAACTTTTGAGGCAAAAAACAAGCTGCCTAAAACTTTACAGATAACACCACTATGGGGCATCATCTTCCAGACCTACAATGTAGAAGCAATGGATATGCAGGACTTTCAAATTCCTGACAGTTGCTGCTTACTAGGAATGATTGCCCAAAGCTGTGTTCTTGCTCCACTACATGACAGATCTCAGAAATGATTTAGATGACACAACCCTTTAAAGGTACTCTTTACCCACGTGAAGGAAGTCTGGCACAGTTAGCACTGACGAAGTTTTAGATGCATAAAATGCATTGCAAACACTCAAAGGTTTGTTGTGATGACTGCCATTCCTGGCAAGAGAGCATGTTATCCTCCCATAATCGATTTTGTAGTTATTGGTAAAATTCCACACCAGCAATGTTTAATGTATCAGCTGAAGAATTGTTCTATGTGCATGAACATCTTTTCTTAACGATATGGTGTCATGGGGAAGTACAAATTTAATCTGAGTGAGGTCTGATCACATAAGCACATATTTTTCAAATTAATCAGTGTGTATGAATGGTGTTTATGCCAAGATAAAATAGTTTGCTGACTCCTTATAATTTTGGGTAGATATTAATAATTAATGAAACTCCTATTTTATTATATCATATCACAGACCCACTGGAGTGAGTTTTACTTATTTGTCTTCTCACATCTGTAAGGCAATGCTGGGACTAGAACTAGATAGCTCAGGCTTCCTCTAAAGCCAAAGAAGAAGAAGGCCACAATTCATCTGATTTATTATGGAAGTCTACTTTAGCATGGGACTGACTGCACCAGTCATGCCTGTTTCTCTAGACTACAAAGAGGAACCCAAGACACAGATCTAGTTACCTGTAAGGTTCATATATCCAATTCATATATCCAAATTCATATGTCCAATCATATACCCAATTGAATCCCACATCAACATTATTATTGTGGTTTTTTTCTTCCCCACTACCAGAGCTGAATCATTCCAGAGTGACACGTGTCGTTAATTCGGGTATATTTTTTCATTGCCAGTAAAACAGAAAAACTTAAAAGTTATTTAAACCATTGAAAACATATCTATAGTCATCAGCTAATCAATGAATTGAATAAATGGTTTGTGATTTGTAGTGCTTTCTTTCTGCCTTGACTTCTGCTAGAAAAGAAAACTTTTGTTTTTTAATAATAAACAGTGACAAATCGCAAAGCATCATATTAAGCACATAACATTTCCCAGTGACAAAGGAAGATGGAAGTTATGTTTTTTTACCTCACTTATCTCTTCACTCTGCCTGTTTTGCCATGTAACTGTTAGAAACTTGGTATCTTACTGAATATCTCCAGTCCCACTGCAGAGATATTGACATAAATAGTGATTAAAACAAGTTTTTAACAGGACTAGTAGCCAAAATTCTGTGACTTGCCAGCCTTCCATCTTGGGCCACACCATCAAAACCAGCTCCCAGTTTTGAGCAGGAGCGTATCTGGTAAAAATTGCATCAAAAGATGTGAACAAAGAGGTGAGCTTGATTTTCACAGCTGCTAGGCATATTGGAAGAAATCAAAATAAATGTGCACACAGTTTTTCCTAACCAGAAAAAGGGGAAGGTGAGAACATGTGAAGGAACAACACAGAGACACCGAGGTCAGTGGAGAAGTTGGGGGAAGAAATGCTCCAGGTGCCAGAGCTGAATTTCCTCTGCAGATCTCATGATGAGGATGCTAAAAGGGTGCAGGAAAAAGCAATAGTCTGTCCACCAAAACCACAGCCCCAGTCGATATTGTGATGACCCCTGACCAACTGGATGCCCGCGTGGGGTCTCTAATGCTTTATGCCATAAGTCACTTATGGGTAGATACATATAGAGACATGCACAAGAATCTTTCTAACCCAAATATGCTGCTGAGATTTCAGATATTTCCTTTACATATATTAGGATAAACCCAGAGCCTCATTAAATATAAAAAACAGTGAATAACACCAAAGCAAACTAATATTCAGTAACTTATCTATGTTAAAGGTCTGAGTAACACGCAATTTATGCCGCTGTGGATTTTTTGTTAGTGCTTAAATGGGCTGCTGTACTTAAGGAATTGCCAGGTAATGTCTTAATTCATTATGGACTGTAAGATAAAAGCTTATTTGATGGATGAATCAGAACAGCTTCTTAATTAACAGAATATTTTTTAAAAAGTTGAACTGGAAGAGCTTTAACCTTTACAGAATTGAGTTTTTGTTACTTTTTCTACATTTTTGACTAATAAGCTCTTTCTTGAAAAGATAAGGTTTTTTAGAGAGCAAGAATGGTATTTATGAAGACCTTTTGGTAGAAAAGGGGAACTAGGAAGACACTGTGTAAATGAACTATGTACATGCATACCATTAATAGTATTTGAATGGTTACTTAAGTACAGGAGGGATTTCTTAACTGTGTTTTTAGAGATGTTTAATTAATCAGTTGTTATAAATACACAAAAGAAATGGAAATTGCCTCAGAGCAAGCAGAAGTGTAATCTGAGGGCAGGACTAATAATTTAATCTGATTTAACATTAGCCGTGATTTTGGAATTCCACGCAATGATTTTGCCATGATTTCAGATAACAGCAAATTACCCAGCTTTAGAAAAAGCTATTTGGCTTGTAAAAAGTAGGGGTTGAGGGGAGAATTTAAGCAGTCCTTTGCTAAACGTCATTTATATGTCCCAGCCATGATGTGAGTGCTTCTTGCCCTTTTGAAATTTACTGATTTTAACTATTGGAGGCTTGATTTTATTGATATCTGCTTCACACTGTGGAGTTAAAGGACACTGTGGGAGAGACACAGTTGACTAAACACAGTTTATCATTTAGGATATTCAGTATCACTAGCTCCTGTCAATCAGCTCAGGTCCCCTAGAGGCCCTGCCATGCCTTCCACAAGGATATCTTGGATTATGAAACATTTCCTATGCACTACACTTAGATAACTGATACAAACCCTTTTTTAGCTAGCTGAAGACCATCTTGTTCCTCAGAAGTTTTCTGTCCTTTAACTTTCTGTAACCTTAACATTTATAATTAAAGCTTGTTTTTCACCAGGTTTGGTCATAAGCGGCTGTTCAACAGCAGATGAGTTCACATGCCTTGAAATCCATGTGTGTTTCCTATAAGGAAAATTCTGCTCTGAACTATAATCACAAGCGTATTGCAGAGTAGAAGAAATATTATTTAAATTTCAACAAAGGAGAGAACTAAACCAGTGCTTGTTTCTTGTTTCTTGACTTCAAATCAAAATGATTAGTTTAATCTTTGTGGAAGTGACAATAGGAGAAGGTGTGTGATGCGGGCTGAATCTGTAGCAATAAACAGTGCCAAGAGATGATCTTGGCCATTGGGGCTTGGTGGCTTTTACCACTGCACTTTTCCCACTGTCTGTGGCCTCACTGTGGTGTCTGCAAACTGTGCCTGTCTCAGACAGCTCACGGATATGGTTTGGAGGTGAGAAAGTCCAATGGCCCACAGAGACATAGAATCATTGAAAAGCTTGGGCTGGAATGGACTACAAAGATCATTCAGTTCCAATCCCCCTGCCATGGGCAGGGACACCTTCCACTAGAGCTCCATCCAGCGTGGCCTTGAACACTTCCAGGGATGGGATGCTCACCATCTCTTTCAACAACTTGTTCCAGGGCTTCACCACCCTCACAGTAAATAATTTCTTCCTAATGTTTAATCTGAACCTATTCTCTGTCAGTGTGAAGCCATTTCCCCTTGTCCTGTAATTCCATTCTCTTGTAAGAAGTCTCTTGCCATCTTTTGTGTAGGTTCCTTCAGGTACTGGAAGGCTACAATCAGGTGACCCCAAAACCTTCTTTTTCCAGGATGAACAGTCACAATTCTCTCAAACTTTTCTCAAAGGAGAGATGCTCCCTCCCTCTAATCAGCTTGGTGATTTCCTCTGGACTCCATGCAAGAAGTGTCTGTTCTTTCTGTGTTGGGGACCCCAGAGCTGGATGGGTGAGGTCACTCTAGGTGAGGTCACATGAGAACAGAGTACTGGGGCATAATCACCTCTCTCGTTTTAGAGATAAAGCGAATTTAGCAGTAAAGAAATTGGCTTGCTCTCCTATGAGCTGCTCTGTCTGAGACTGTTTCTAAACATGTTGAAACTACTGTAATAATATATCAAGTCTTAGATTTTTCAAACTCATATGGGCTTCTGAAGTATGGAAATTGCTGGAGGATCCTTCCAGAGCAGACACTGACACAGAAATATGTCCTTCACTGTTTCAGTACCCAGTCTGTGACCTCAAATTAGAGCAGATACAGAGCATGGCTGTGGCAGAGAGGGACCAAACCAGCTCTGATCCTAAGTGTCACAGGCCCAAGGCTGGTGAATGGCAGTAATCATCAGGGAACAGTGCTGTGTAAGCTGGAAGACTTAGTGGTCAAGCCAAAAGTGGTCAAAGGACTTTTGCTAATATGGGGATGAAAAGTAGGTGGGGGGTTGTTTGTTTGTTTGCTTTTTAATGTTTGTTGCTGAAAATTTGTTAGGAAAAATGCCTAAGATGCTGCTACATTGAGGGAACTGAAACTCAAAACATAGGAAAATCCTTGTTTTCAGTCATTATGGGATCATCTTTTGGACATTGATGGTGAGCCAGCAGGGGTTGTGAGTGCTGTTTTCAGCACAGCTCCTGCAGTGCAGGGCTCCTTCCGTGAGCATACCATCTCTTAGCAGCCAAAATTTGTTCCTGTGTAAAAACAGATTGAAACTTCCTGAGAGCAAAGAATCAGCATGTAGCAATTTACATTTTCATCAACAAGGAGGTGTTTCATCCTTTAACTTATGCCACATTTCTGTATTATAAATACAGGGCCTCATTGTGTATAGATAGCATTAGGCTGTGATACAGTTTAAAGAAGATATGTTATCCTGTTTTTGAGCTACAAAGCCATTCAGATTCCTTTTCAACTGATAAACTCAGTGTCATTTAATTTGGCAGTTGCTTACATTAGAGGAATAAAGAGATATTGAATATCCATAAGATGAATACCCTTCCATTATTTTTTATTGTTTCTGAGATTGTTTTATTTTTCTTTTTACATATGGAACACGATCAAGGGAATTAGCCAGGGGAATCAAAGTATTATTATTGGTTAATATTGTTGCAATTTGTATTATAGCAACACATAAAGGAATGAAATATTGCTAAGAATATTCTAAAGGGCTTGCAGTCTGAGTAGGCAAAATGTACTCATCTTGGTTCAATTTGAATAAAGGACAAGCTACTGAGGCACAGAACTGAATCTTAATGGGAGTTGGTTTATACCCTTTCCTGCTTCAAGAGAGACTTAATCACCTTCCCTGTGAGAAAACAAAGGAAATGTTGCATATTGTATTTAGAGAGAAAAATGTGGGGTCTCAGCAGCACCCAATACAATCCTCACCCAAATTATTATTCATCAGCCATCAATTCCTTAGATATTAATTTGTGTTTCTTCACTGATATCTGGCTTTGTGTAATGCATTTATGGACTCATCCCCTCTGCCTGCTGGCCTTTCAAAATAATCCTCAAATATATGGCCAGGCTTAAGCTATGGTAACTGAACACATGATACAAAACCCAGCAAAATCCATGCTGTATTTAACTTACTTCACATTAAATAGACAAGAGCAAGAACTCCTATCATGGCCCCATTAAACATATGTGATTTTTGTATATGCTTTGGCCCTCTCAGATTCAAGGGCAGAGACTGACCTTCCAGAGATGGGAAATTACACAGGGCAGACACAGAATCAGTGTCAAAGCTAAACAGTGTCAAAGCTCAGATCTGTTAACCACTAGTCAAGTGCTTTAACCTTATGTCCTACTTACATAGCTGATCCTATATATTTGGCAAAAGATGCAGTATGTCAGCTGTAATAATAATCCTAAATACTTACTTCAGTCATGCTTAACACTGCCAAACTGCTTCATAGCCTTGGGGCCGTGATGTGATTTTTCCTGGGATTTGTCCATGTTTTTCTGCCATCTAGACTATGACCAAAGCATAAATGCCCTTACACTCATGGTTATGAGTTATTATAAGAGGTTATTATAAACCTCTCCTGGGTTTAGGAGTGGCCTTTGTTTCAGAGCACCTGGCTTTGGATATACCTTGAACCTTCGATCTACTTACGCTGAAGAGTCTTCTCAATCTTAATAGCTTTGTGCTCACTACCCCTGAGAGGGCAGGAGTCTGTTATTTTTTTCTTTTAGATGAGAAACTGAACCACAGAAAAGGACAGAAGCAGATACCTAAAATTATTCGTGCCTTTCAGTCCTCGCTGATTTCTGTAGGTGTCTATACAAGTGTTAATTTAAGTGTACACCAGTCCTTTGGCACCTGTCAAGGAATGAATATGTTTTTACTAACTTTGTCTTTCAAGAATGAGGTTTGCAGCTTAAATTCCCTGTACAGATGGGAGAGAGAGAAATACTCTTAAATTAATGGTTTCTTTCCCCCTGTTTTAAGGTTGCTATGATGAATTATCCAGAACAGGTTCCTAGACTGCTTCTATCTTTACATTGACTATAGATACATTTTGCATGGCCAGTGTATTAAATTAGATATCCAATTTTAAATGCTCAAAGTTGGTTCAGATTAATCCTACCCTTATTTACCATTTAAAATGTCTCTCAAAAAATTGCCACAGGCCGTAGGAGAGAACTGAACACAGATGTCTCAGATCATGATCATTTCTCTCAAAACACGAGACCATTCTTAAGGAAAGGCTTGCTGAGACTATTTGTTATTCTTAAAGCCAATATGATCATATACCTCACTGGAAGAGTGCTGTTATGAATCATTAAGATACAGTGCAGCTTTTTCTTGGAAGGAATAAAGATAATATTATGAATGTACTCATGAAACATTAGTGCTTTGGTGATGAAAATACAGCTGAAATTAAATAAATAATACACTCTTTGATACTACTAAGTGACAGTTGATATTTTATTCCTAAAGTTGTGCTGCTACGGATAAGGGCTTAACAGTTAAAGTTTTGTGATTTTTAATTTTTTTTTGAAGCCGACTCAGAAGAAAGGCCGAGGACAAGGGTAGGAAAAAAGAAGAGTAGGGAAATGGGGAGAGGGAGGGACGGGAGGTGAAGGGAAAGGAAAGGAATAGAAAGGAGTGGGGCGAAGCAAAGTGAAGAGAGAATATCTGAATGAAATGAAAAATTATTCACGATTTGCAAAAGGAAATATGAGTAACACCATTAATGATTGCCTGGTCATGCAGGCAGGGCAAGATTTGTTAACCCATATATTGTGAGACCCTCTTGTGAGACATTCAGAACATCATAATATATCTGTAATCAGAAATACCTTTTCATTTGTTCCATATATTTTTATATTGGCAAATGTTAAGCACACACTGCTGTCATTTATGGATACCTGCATGAATCAAAAATTGGTGAATGGTGATAGAAAGGCGTGAATTACACCCTGTTCTAAGAGTCCAAAAATGAGTACTCAGATCTTATTTTCTTGTCCCTTCCTGCCACTGTTCCCCTCAACAATGTCATAAGATCTCGCTGGCCACCTGGGAACGGTCACAGCCCGGCAGCTGTGTCTGCTAGCGTTCCTAATGTCTAGGTTCGCTGCAGTTAGAGACGGATCTCCTGGCCGGGGGCTGTACCGTCCCAGAATGCAGCCACGCCGCGTGAGCCGGAGTGCTGTAGAGAGAGAGGGTTCTCCCGCCCGGACTAGAAGCAGACACGGAGTCCTTTGGTGGTAGGCAGCTTCCGTCTAGGGCGAAAAGACCTCGACCCAGACGGGCATCAGACTTTTATTCAGAGGGTAACAACCAATAATGGAACCGCGCAGGGGAGGACCAGGGAGGGACAAGGGACTCGGACCACTCGGGAACGAGGAAGGGAGGAGAGAGGGAGATACGAATACCATTATGAACTGAGGGACAGGGGGGGAACCTTGACCCCTCTCTGGGGCAATCCACTTTCTACTCTGCTCCAGGGGGGTCTTATTCTCTAGGCCTCCAGAGGTTCCTCAGGGGGGAAGGAACTCTCTGGGCTTGAACCAACGCTACAATAAGACATGTTTAATGTTATTATTATGTATTTATTTATTAATCTGCTTATATTTTAATCATTTATTTATTTTTAGCAGCCTCTTTTTTCCACCTTGCCAACACCAAAAGCTGACATTCTTAATTTCATCAAGACCAGGTTATTCCCTAGCATTATAATCCATGCAGTGCTGATTGGGAAGAGGAAGGAATTAGAATCCCCTTATTCTTTCGTACACCATGTTTAGCAGAGACTGTAGGGTATTTCCCAAAGGTAAAAGTGTTGAGGGAGTTTTGACTCACCCTGTTGCTATATAAAAGCGTGACACATCTTCCCTGTATTCAGCAAATTACTCTCCATTTTGGATAACAGTTTACATATTTTCTTTCTTTACCAGTACGGGGTCTAGATGTTTACCACAAGACAAATATTAAATTAAGTTACTGGTGCGAGCTTGAAAGGTGTTCAAAACACTCCTGTGCGTGAGAGCAATGTCCTAAGAGTTAACGGAAATCTGTCTGGGAATATTTGCTTTAGAATATAATTTACCTGCCCTAATATTATCTAAAAATAGGTATCTAATCTAAGTTAATCATTTATCTGTAATCAAAGGGGAAGAATACTTACTTCTGAGGAATGACTCATGCTGTCCTAGGGCAGATAAATCATTCTCTATATGTGCTGCTTTTTTATTCACTGGATATAATGAGAACCTAGAAATATATATTAGGTTATTTCTTTAAATCACACCTAATCAAAATTAAGAGAAATTAATCCTACATGAGATCAGATGGGGCTAAAAGATCCTAAGCTATCTTTAGTTCTACAGCTTGTGTAGGACAATCTCCTTGTCTTTCACTTCATTCAATGTGTAATAATTCTCCAGATATCAACTCACTTACAGCTGAACTGTGAAGAACTTGGGAGTCACTGTGGATTTGAGAGCTGGGCAGTTTCTTGGGTACCTTTTCTAGGTAGGAAACCTTCTAATCTCTCCAGTCTTGAGAAGAAAGAGATGCACTTTTAATCTGCAGCAACAATAGCAAGAAGTAATGAAATTATTTTTAGAGAATTACTTGATCTTCATAGAACTGGAGAGTGTGTGCACCACTATGAATATTTTCTTCTCAGGGTAATAGGATTGAAGTGTACACGTTTAAAATCCCTCCAAAATTATTGACATTTGGATGACTAATAGCCTATTTCTTTCACTACACTTCATGCTAACTTTCCTGAAAATATTGGAGTCATCATTAGCCTTAAAAACAGAAGATCAAGTTCACATGGATAAAAAAAGGCTTGCTATTTCCATATTTCTCACTTGTGTAAAATGATGTAGTAAAAGACATTATCACTATCCATGGGCTTCACATCAGTCACAGAATTCAAACTCATTAATAATGGTTTCTATTGAGAGTAGCATTTAAAGCTCGTTGGGGCCTATGGGAACACTTTCAGAAGTTACACGAGTAATCTTTTCATCTAACATCTGCTTCTGTGCTGCAAGAGGTTTTCACACAAAATGACTCATCAGAAAACCCTCAAAATTTTCCCATGTCTGAATGCTGAAGTCCTAATGCAGTGAGATCCTCAGTCAGGTTATACAGCCAGGCAGGACACAAGGGAGTAACATATCAAAAGAGGTGATTCTCTGCAGCTGGAAGCCAACCTAAAACAAAATGCAGAAGGAAGAGCTGGGGTAAAATATTTAGCACCATGCAGAAGATCTGGTTCATCTTCCTATACAAGTTGTCCCCTGGGAGGAAAAGAAAAAAAAAGTTGATGGAAATTGCAGTGAAAGGGATAGAATATGTATGGATGCCAAAATTTTATGAGCCTCCCCATGAGCGGGTCACAACCTTCTCTGCCTAAAGAATTTTTCTCTGTGTTTAGACATGAAGGTGCCTCTGGAATGTCTTGCTGTTTTCAGCAGGAGGCGAAACATGTGGGAAGGAGTCATTGAACAGATGGTTTAGGGACCTAAGCAGCCATGTGAGATGGTTTTGAGCATCCACATGCTTTTCCCATTATTTTTCACTAGCAATTAGATAATCCAGTCAACAAGTATTTCATCTGAGCTAACCATAGCATCTAGCATCCATTCCTTGGTATGATTCTGCTAATAGGGATTAGTAGTCATCAGTCAAGGATGACACAATTCTCAGTGCACGAAAGGAGAAACAGAGATCTGCCTGACTGCTCAGGCATGCCCAGAAACCCAAACAGGCATATATTTTCCATTACTTATGACTTCTGAGCCCCTGTTCTTGACATAGGCAGTGTGGCATGCTGTGAAGAGATAACTTGATTTAATGTTTTATTATAAAAGACTAATGTGAGAGTCTTACTGTGAAGACAGAGAGGTGCTCTAAAAATCATATGTTTTCTGTAATACTTTGCCTAGTTTAAACTTTGGGATTTGCATTTTTAACACATTTAAGTGTGACCCTAATTCACTTCCATGGTGTTTCAGGCTCTTGGAAGCCAGTGAGGAACTTGGAGGTTTTATTTTTTATGTTTCTGTTTGTATCTGCATTTTACCTATTTGAGAAATTTTTTTTAACTCCCAGCTTTTTGACTAAAGCTCCAGAAATGCTATGCCCTCTGGGTAGGTTGAGGGAAGGTTGGACTGAGGCTTTTTCAGGACAGAGGGTGTATAAATCTGAATGGAATGACTTGGAACTGCCTGAGGTACCTGTCAGTGTGTTCTTGCAAAGGAGGGTGTAATTACTGATGTCAGTTGGTCTCCGAAAAGGTTTGTGTGTGGTCCATGAAGCACGAAGGAGGGAACTGAATCTGGACCAAACACAACAGATGATTCCTTTTATGCTTTCATATGTCAGGGCTTGGCAGCGCTGCTAAAACAGAGAGACTGACAGTGGTTCCAATATAAAAGCCCATTTGCACAGGGATTCATCATTTTAAGCCTTTTAATTTGCCTCAGACTCATACCTGGCACTTGGTAGTCCCCATCCTCTCTTCTCTTCCCCTCCTGAGGTGATTTTTCTAATTTAATTTAAATTTGCTTGACTGCTTTATCGAGGGAGGCTATTATAATATCATGCCAGCAGTTGACATGGTGAGGCTGTGTTGCAATGCATCTCCACTCTCAGGTGTCTGTACATTCTTAATTTTACAGTTCCCTGACATGAAAGACTTGCTTTTGCACCAAAGTAATGCTTGGTAGCTTTCTGTGGAGAAATTTTGGCTCCTCCACAACTCAACCCCCTCCTTCTCACTTTGTGTTGCAAGTGGACACCAACAGAGCATCACCAAAAAACCCTCCATTGTGGAAAAGGAGAAACTATTTAGGAAGTATTTGAGTTCAGTAAAGTTCTATAGTTCACCAGATAAAGCAAACAGTTGCATCACATCACTGAATTGAAGTGCTGGCCAAATGAAAAAGAAGGGGCTGGGAATAGATGTGTTAAACCAGCTCTGCTGCTGAAGTAAATATATGTTGACCTGCCCCTTAAGCATTCTGTGTATGGGGAAGTTTTAAAAACAGTCCTGAGTCTGTTGTTAATGTCTGCCTGAGGACATTAATTCATGTTCTCCAGATCAAATTGTGAAATTGAAAGACAGTAATTGAAAGACAAATGTTCAAATGTTAATTGAGTACTTAAAAATAACACCTCAGCCTTAGAAATCAATTTTCTGGGGGAAAGAGGAAGAGAAGAACATCGTTTCCAATTAAAAATAGTAGCTGAAAATCTGAAGATACTCAAACTTGGAAAATTGAATTAAAAATTAAAAGGTAGTTGATTATATTCAAATTTAATTTAAAAAAAACCCAAACCTGTCCTATGTAGCACTATATTTTTAATTGCTTGAACTGACCTTTAAGAAAATACTTGAGACTTCATAAGATAACATTTAAAAGTCTGAGTTAAATCTGTGGGAACCAGAGCAATCCTCCACATGTCTAGGGGAACAGCCCAAAGACTCTGCCCTCTGCCAATCCACCAATGGGCATCCTAAACATTCATGCCACTTTACATCAATTCTGACACCACTGGTAGACACCCCAAAGTGAATTAAGGACAAGGTAGCAAGTTTAACTTGAAATTCATTTGCTTTTGTCAGTTCACATCAGATCCTTAATGTCATCTTCACAGAGATTTCATGTTTAATATTAATAATCTCTGGAGTCTCATGCTAATGTATTCTGTGAGCTTCTTTGATAATTTAAGACCATTTCATACACCAAAAAAAAACCAAACCCAAGCCATATTTATCAATGCAAGTATAAGGTTTGTTGAAGGTATCATTAGAACTTTATGTGGGCTCATCATCCCTTCATTATTGATATCAACATTTCATTTGAGGAAGGAGCTGCAATTAGAGTACAAACAGTATTTGTTAAAAAATGAGATTACTTCTGATCTCCTGATGCTCAGGATGGTCAGTTAGGAAATTGCAATGGTAGATTCTTCTTTCCACTGGTTGCAATTCTACCATGGACTTTTGCATGAAATTTATAACTCATACTATTTACATCTTTGTGGGGTTTTTTTGGTTGGTTGGTTGGTTGGTTGGTTGGTTGGTTGGTTGGTTGGTTGGTTGGTTGGTTGGTTTTTATGTATTGGGAAAGTCAGAGATGTCTTTATTATCTATTAAGTGATTATCTTACTCAAGCATTTCTCTAGCAGTTCCTGTCTGTCAGTTGTGGCTCACATGTTTGTTTTCTATTAGTAAGTCTTTGTGGCAAAGAAACAGTCTTAAAACACCTTCATATTTTTGATGGTAGTTTTCCCAGAGAAGGAATATTTGGACAGGGACTTCTAAGGCTGTTAAAAATTAGCAGTATAAATACACGTATGTGTGTGCAGTATATGTTTAAAGTCTTTGTGTGTGTCAACAAATACACACACAGAGCTTTAGCCACAAGGCCTGCATCCCTTCCCTAACAAGAATTTAAAGGGAAATTTACACATGGTAAATTCTATTGTTAGCACCCATTAATAGCAATTTGCAATAAATTGTCCAGTCTCAGAGTAAGTGAATAAGTCTTCATTTCTAGAGACTGAATTAAAATTAATTTAAATCTCTTGAGAGAAATTGGTGATCTTAATAAACACATTGTGGAGCATTTATTATAACAGGGATTTGTCTCTTAATATCTTATTATTTTTATCTCCCAGTTTGCAAAAACTTCCTCATGTGTTGGTGTTAATTTATTTGAATTTGAGCTAGTCCCAGAGAGAGAAGATTAAGTGGGAAAGGTGGTTGATACAAGAGAAACATAAACTATAAGGGAAATAGGGAAATAAAGGAGTGGCATGAACATAATTTGTCTCAACTGGGTGTTTCACACCTATTGTAAGTTACTCTGTCTTCCGACTGACCAAAGCAATAAAAGAGTACAAGCCAATGCACTTGCTTATCTCACTCCTGTCCAATTCCCTGGTAGGTTGGGCTTTAAACTGTTTTTGCAGCTGATTTCTCTTGTCGCAATGAAAAATCTTGTCCTTGTTGTGTTTCTTCCAACAGGGATTGCACCTGAGGGACTCCAGCATTTTCCCATATAACAAAATGACTTAATCTGATGTGTTTTTAATTAAACATGTCCAGTGATAAATTTGGAGCAGGCAAGGTCAGAGAAGCTCCCATCTGCTTTACAGCTCTGTCCACAGTACAATCTCCCAGTCAGGAAAATGTGTTTTTTCCACCTGCTGTCGGTTCCTTTTTGTGTTACTTTCTTGATTGTGTTGCAAATCCGAGGGAGCTGCTGACCTCTGCTCCCTTGGGTCTGGGAAAAGGATTTTGACTGGTCATGGTACTGCTGCTGCTGCTGGTGGATTGACGGATCAGGTGTACCTAGCCCTGTCTCCCAGTCAGGGACACTTAAATACTGAAAAACCATGAGGAGATGGCAGCCTGGATTTCAACAATGCTCAAGTTGCTCAAGAATATCCTTAATCTGTGCTCAGTATCCTGTTGTTTTGATATCAGCCATATCACAATGGCATCCAAACTCCCTTGGCTAAAGGCAGAAATGCCTTTTCTAAAAAGGATTTTTTTTTGAGCATCCGCAGATGCTCCAGTTACTTCCCTAATTTGCATTGACATTACCTGATCAGAGTCCAGGTTGTGGAGTCATGGAATAATTTAGGTTGGAAAAGCCCTCTAAAACCATCATGTCAAGCCACTAACCCAGCGCTGCCAAACCCACCACCGAACCCTGTTCCTAAGCCTTGAATCCACAGGCTTTTAAATGTCTCCAGGGATGGTGACTCAACCACTTCTTTGGGCCCTACTAGGAGTTTCAATGATGATTAAGTGTCAAAATCCATGTCTGAAAATAAGGAGAAAGATAAAAATATGTTTTATTAAGTGATTGTTAGGAGGTTTTTATTTTCCCCTGAACATGAGGAAGAACTTCTTACTGTGCAGAGGACCCTGCACTTGAACAGTTTTCCTGCAGAGAGGGTGTAGGGTCTCCCTCACTGAAGATATTCCAGAACAGTCTCGACACAATCCTGTGCCATGTGCTCTGGGATGACTTTGCCTCAGCAGGGAAGTTGGGCCAGATGACCCCACTGTGGTCCCTTCCAGCCTTATCTTTTCTGTGATTCTGTGTTTTGATAATCACTCCATTGTCAGAATGGTATCACACTGAAGAAACAAACCCATCTATCTCAGTTCAAGCTTGGGAAAATGGATTGAAAAATAATCTAGTGTTTGGGGTGGATTTTTATGGAGATCCTCTGAGGGACGTCATACAATGAGAAATAGATCAACTTAACAGTGCTGATGATTTCAGTTAAGCTTTTTCAGATAAGTGAGTACAGAGGAGGAATCCAAGTGAGGTGAAAGAGATGATGAAAACTATAGATAAAAGAGACTAAGTGTCATCTGTACTCAACGTAATTAACAGTTGAGAGAAATTAATTAAGTGTAAGTATATGAAGTTTTGAGAGTGAGATAATGAATAATAAAATTGTATGATTAAATTGGTATAAGGTTTCCTTTGAAGTAATATATAGCCAAATATTAGAGGACTCTTACACTAGTAACCCAAGTTTAACCATTTCATATCTCTTTATATCTCTTTGACACTTTTGTATTTCTGAAATGTAAACCTATAATGAATTGTAAAGTGATATGTGTAAAACTACTGTCTTTAAAGTAAAAGAAATTTGAGATGATGTTCAGAAATATAGGGACCACAGAAAACTAGGAAGGGTGATTTCCTCACATATTATAATTTTAAATATTTTCACCCCTAAGAATTATGAACTCAGACATAACTGACGAGAAGAAAGCATCACAAAACTACCTGATGGAAGAATTAGCTTTTTTTTTTTTTTTTTTTTACTGTTTCTGAACCATCTTCTCTACAAAGACATAATTCTTACTCTGTTCCAAGAAGTATTCACAACTGAATTAGAACCAACCCGTTTAACAATCCTTTATTTTACTTTATACCAGCCAATGACTACTTATGTTAAGACAATACCAGTATAAATACATTTAGGTCAAATTCAAGGCTTGTTCACTAACTCGGAGGAGTCATAACTAAGCAGAGATACAAGTAAGTATTATGAGGTTTGGAAGAACTTATTTCACTTCATCGTGTAAGGAGACAATGACTTTAAGTCAAGAACAAATGTGTTTATGGCACACTTGAAAAAGAAGCTGTTAAAAGAAGCAGACAGTAAATAGCCAGAGGGAAAGAAAGGATAGAGAGATCAAGAAGAATGTCAAACTTCTACAGAGGAAGATCATGAGTGGTGTATAGAAAAATAAGGAATAAGATAATTCAAAGAGAAGAAGAAATATCTAAGCATGTGTGGAGATTCAGACTAGAAATTTTGTAAATTCAGAAGTGAAAGAATAATCTTTTGTGGCTAGATAATTTAAAAAATCTATGTGTACATGTGTGTGTACATGTGTGTATGTGCACATAATATTTGTGTCTATGTGTACATGTATATTTGGAATATTTACATATTTATGTATGCACAGCTGAGGTATTGGACCTATTGCAGATGCCTGAGGGCATTCAGGGTGAGCAGGATGCCTTCTCATTCCAGTACATAATATGAGCAGTGGACTGACAGATTTTAGCAGGAGAATTAAAGGTTCAAACACCTCAAAATAGCTCAAAAAAAAAAAAAAAATAGAAGGCTACAAAATGTTTTTTCACTTTCCATTTTCTCTGGGTATTTCCAAGCACCCAACAGCCTAGAATTTCAGTGTTACTGTTGAGAATAGACAGCACTACATTAATGAAAGTCTGACTAAAGAGAGTGCATCACAAGAACTCATGGGCATGTGTGATTGGGACACTGATTGTCCCTAGTGAAGTCATAATTTCCCATCTTGGGGAGGAGAAATGCCTTAAGAGAAGAAAAACAAAAACTGCACTGCAGAATGCTTGATGGATATCATATCAGCAAGATACACACTAGTGTTCTCCTATTCATTAGTTTAGATTTTCGGTGGAGGAAAACTCCAATTATCCCCCCGATATCTGATTATCTACAGGAAGACTTGGTCAGAAGCAGAAGAAAAGTGAGTGAAAAAAATGGTTGCTTTAGTAGAGGAGCTATAGGGGTTTAAAATCTTGGCTCTACCCCAAATTTAGTTGTACACAATACGTAGAAGAGTTTCAGCAGGAGGTATCATGGGTTTTGGTACATCAGTGCAAGACATTTAAATTGAAGGTGGCTAAAAAAGAAGAATATTTCAGCAACCTCTTTCACTTCTGCTTTTTTTAAAGGTCTCTTCATTGGTTAAATGAAACATGCTCTTTTCTCAGCCTTCACAACCTACAGCAGGGTTCATAAAGCAATCACAACAAACTTGGGAGTAATTGGTTTTCAGGAAAGGTGAGAAGGGTTTTATACTCCAATTAACTCTCCCTAATAACAGGATAGTGGCCCTCAGCTGAGGATAATACAAATATTAGGATCAGCTGGTGCAGGTAAACCTCCCGTTACTGTGATAACAATGCAGGATACTGTTGTGAGAACCAGGTGTCTTTGGACAGGAATTCCAGTATTTAAAATTTTTTTATCTGATACAGATTGTGAAATATGGAGCGAGGATCTAGAAGGAATATTGGAAAAATACTGGGTGACAGGCAATCTGGTTGGTCTTTATATCATGTTTCTTTCATTTAAAAGAAAACATTATGAAAATTTATCTCACTGTTTAGCATCTATTAAATATGAATGTGAGAGAATAAATGCAGATGGACAGAAAAGAATCACATGAAAAAAATTTTATGAGCAGCATCAGCTGTAAATGTAGTATGTAGTCTCTTCTGTCAGGACCATCTAAATCATACTTTTTTTGGAAGTCAAACAATTATTTTTAAGTGTGTCTCCTTTCAGAGAGATTTATGGCACTCAGGTCAGGTAGATTGCTTGGTACCACAGGGAAGCCTTCTGCTAAAACAGATTTCTGTCCCTTTCTCTCCCCATTGCAAAGAAGAGTGATAACACCACATTGGAGGTTCTTTTGTTAACCCTTACAGATGAAGTACTTTTTAATTCCTAACTCATCAGCCTGAAGATGCTCTGACAGGAGAATCCAGAAATGTGGTGTTCTGAAGGCAAGACACACGAGTAGTTCTTCAGTTAAATTACGGTCCTCTCACCTTCTGGTTTAATTCACTTGTAACTACTTAGTGAAAAACATCTCCAGCCATAACTATCTCGTAAGACCAAGACGCCAAGATCCAAGTGTCAGACTGCCAGAGCTCAAGCCACAGCAACTTGCTAATGTATTCTGTGAGCTACTACCTAAACACTCAGGGGTTTAGCCACAACCCTTGTCTGAGGGTGGAAAGGAGAGCACCACTGAACAGTTGATCAAGCTAATCTTTCCTTCCCACTGGCTATAAGGATTTATTAAAAATAGAACTATAAAGCTGAGGAGGAAGGTGCAGTTTAATCAGTGTGTTTGCTATCATTCTTACTGTAGTACACGACTGCTATTCTTTAGGCTAGAGCTTTAGGCTAGTGTTTAAATTCTGCACAAATAGGTCACCAAAAAGTGCTGAGATAGTGTTTTGGTCTGCAAAGGCTTCAAAGGATGTTGCTAATAAAATAATAATAATGCAGAGTAATTAATTCAGGTCACGTATCTATACCTCATTTGCAACACAGACACACGTACAATGCCTACCATCTTTGACAAATTAAAAGTAAAATCACAAAAAGTGTTGATCCAAACTAATCCTTCATCACAATAATAGATACTTACCCAAAGAGGAAATCAGAACCTGGTGAAGATAGATGATTCAGCTGATGACAGAGGAGCCTACATCAAGGATTTATTTCATGGGTTGCTGAACAGACTCCTTGCCAACTCAAGGAACCACATAATCTATTCATACTCATAAATTCTTCAAGCTCCACATAAAATTAATTAGACCCTCCCTTTCCCATAATTCCCATAGAAACTCTATTCTAAATGTCCTCTTTTCATGTTGTTAGAACCTACCTCTGGTTTCCAGCCTAAAATAATTCACTGCCACCTTATGATAACCTTTATCCAATACCACAGTTCTTCTGGCATAATTTGCATTAATGCACTTCTCTACCAATCAAGTAAAAGAACAGATCAGACTCATTTGGGGTTTAATTAGAGCAATGCTGTCCTCCACTGCAAGTACCACGGTATGCCAAAATGGTTCTATGCCATCCTGTCTTAGTTGTGAGGTGTCTTTGGTCTCCAGATGGCATTTTTAACAGTGATATTCACAACCATCAGATGGAGGCTTAAAACAGGAGTTTAACTTTAGTTCTCATATCTGTCCTTTGCTTGAGTCTACCTCTTCTTAAATTAAAGGCAGCACCCAAGGAATTGAAATACGAGGTCTGGATTTGAGAGGCACAGATATTTGTCATGGATTTTTTTTTTAATTTACCTGTCAATGGAGGAAGGTACATGGGTGTTTGATCTCCGACCCTTATAGATTTGGTTTCATATTCTTTTTCAGCTGGATACATGCAACCCAATTTTAAGAGAAGCAGTCTGTCCTTTAATATGGGCAAATAAGAGAAGATACTGTGAGCAGGACTGATATGTATGAAGGCATATTCAGGAAAGAAAGGGTCTATCATTCCCAAACTTACAAACTCAATTTATTAATTGCGGTTACTGAAATATAACTATAAAGTAACTCTATCTGCAATTTTGCCAAGAGAGAAAAGACACCTAGGATTTTTCCCCATCTTGGATTTTATTAAATGGGGAATGTCTTAAATACCTTGATTACAATCAGATTTCTGCATTTGCAGGGGGAGAAATGAAAAACAGTAAGCAAGCACTCAAGTCTTCAGCTGGTCCTCATGCTGCCAGCAATGCACAGGCAGCACTGAGGGTGAGTGAGCCTGAGGGATAAAAGACAGCCAGATATTCAGGGTATATTTAATGTCTATCTGTTGTATATTGATTATTCCTTTGGAACACCTCCTAGAAGACTTGAGAAGCGAGAGTTAAATTACTCTTTAATTTAGTCTCTTTTCAGTGTCAAAACCTAAATAAGTTTTGACACTGGAAAGTGATTAAATTCAGCAAAGATATTTTTAGTGGTCCTTTAGTGTTTATCTGGAAAAGTGAAATCTTAAAAAAAAACTGGACTGAATTTTAACCCTTGTTACAGGTTTTCAAAGTTTCGACCTAAGGTTCCAATCTGACATGTAAAATGAATAGTCCCGCTAGCTTTTCATTTTCCCTTGTGATTCTCTGTGGAAAACTGTGAACAAAACTGGTCCTAGAGATGAATGTTCAGCTTAAAAAACAAGGTAAAGTTTTTCTTAAAGAAAAAATATTCAAAAGGGCACAATGAAGAATATTAACAGATGTCTAAATCTAAGAAACTTCAAATGAAGCGCATCATCAAATTCTTTATCTATCTGGTGAGCACTGAAATATGTCTACTGGAACTGCCAGTAGTTAACTTTAGTCAACTGTTATCATATATACGAAAAAAAAATGAAATAATTTGTTGGGGCTTTTGGTTTTGTTTTTGTTTTTTCACAAGCACATCTTAAATTACTTATTGGAATTGCTGAACCCAGGTACAAAAAGAAGCAACCTAACCCCAAGCCACCCAAACACAGAAACAACCCACACCATTTTATCCACAGATTATATTACAGTATATAGAGAAACTGAGCTTAAACAAAACAATCTTTCGATTTTACAATAATTTTATCTGTTGTCCGTGTTTATATTGAAGAAAATTGAACAATCTTAAATATTGAGCAAGGAAGGCAATTTTATAGCCTTTTATAGAGATTTTTTTTTTTATTAAACAGAAAGGCTACTTAATGCATTAAAACCATGAGTCTGCTTTCTCTTACCTGTTGTATAGCTTTTAGGCTTAAACAACATTTTGCTTGTGTGGATTCCCTCTCACCCACCAGGAATCAAGCATTCAATTCACCCTGTCTTTTGTATCCAGGATGTACAGGTCTGGGACTAGCAACCCCACCCTCAGGTTTTTTCCCATTTTTCATGCCCCATGATCCAATCTCATGCAGATCCAGCAACAAAAACATATTCCAATTGATTGGCTCTTCTCAGCAGAAGGCACCATTGCTGCCAAGAGACAATGAAAGCTATTGTAGTTGATTTCATGGGACCTGGGGATAATTCATTCTGCCTAAAAAGACACACACTAATTTTGAAAGAAATCCTCTTGCTGTCATCTGCTAGAACACATTCAATTTAGATAAATCCTTGAACTGGGATTCTTATGCATAATATATGCTGTTAAACAAATAGAGGCACAACCACGACAGTAAGAGTGTCCAAATGATTCCTTAGATTTAGCATCCTGGCTGTCCAATTTCTTATCTAAACTATTACAAACAAAGGCAGAATTGGAAGATTAAAATTTTCAAGTGACTGCTGAAGTTCAAAGAGTGCTTGTATTTTAATAACAAGTACTGTACATATTTCATGGAAGTGTTAGCCAGCTGATCTATATGTTAATTAGCCTGCCATTTGAAAAGGAAAATTATTCAAGTGCTTTCATCTCATTTCCAACACAAGCAGCCATGCTGAGTACATTAGGAAGTATCATTCCTGCATATTCTGGAGTCAGCTAAGCTCCTTTTTAGGCACTAGAGGAGGAAAAAAAGGAACAGAACTGATAGCCAATTTTATGGCAGAACGATTTTCAATCAGAGAACAATCCATTCAGAAAAAAAAAAATCATCTAAACTCTCCATAGGAAAAAAAATCCTTAGGATTTTCTGTAGAAAAATTGTGATTACGGTTTTGGTTGCTATTATCAACCTGAGGAAAAAGAATAAATATAGGAGAAAAGAAAACAAGTTTGTCAAAACCCCTTCATGTGAAGAATTAGGGAACTGGAAGTAGGCTTGGTACAGATGGGGATGCTGAGAACTGGAGAGGCAGAGGAAGCAGGTGAGCAGCATCTGGCTCTGGCTCCCTGCCTGGAAGATCCTCATCAGAGTCACTCTCTGCCTTCTGGCAGAAAATGAAAGTGACAAGAGGTCGGGAGGTGAAATTGACCGGAGTGCTCAGTTGGCAGGACGTTGACAAGATACCAAAGTCTCCATTTGCCTTCCCCAAAAAGAATTTCTTAGTCTTTTAGTTCAGGGGGTAGTGGTGGAGAGGGAGGCAGGGAGGGGGAAAAAAGAAACTTCCCATCATTTTAATTTCTCTTTCAAAACTGATACTTGCTGAGGTCAGAAATTTATTTTCCTGGTTGTATATGGAATGAAGTCTTCGAGGCTTCAGCGCTGTTTCTGTGTCCACCTGGAAAACCATTATGAGAAATGGAGGAGAGGGAAGTAACTCAGAAAAGGATATGAGTGCAGCTGAGCATTGCCTCATCTTCCTCTTATTTGTGTATCAAAATGCACAAAAGGCCATGAGGAATCCTGTTCAGAAATGCTCTTCAGGTAAAAATGTCCCACAAAGGTCTCAGTAACAGCACATTCCATTTCAGAGGTACCATACAGCTCCTTGTGAATCCTGTTTGAGCTGGAGCCATGCGCCATGCAGATGGGACCAGCAATCTTGAGCTACATATTTGCAATTGTCTTTATGAAGAGTTATGTGGTATAACCAACAAAGTAGTACACTTAATTTATCCAATGTGCTTTGTGATTTTATTTTATTTTATTTTATTTTGTTTTGTTTTGTTTTATCCTATTTTTCTGGCAAATTAGGTCAATAAAGATTCTGTCTTGTCTTGACTAATTGCATACAAAAATACCTGGGAGAATAAACACGGCAGCCTATGAGCTTTAGCGCTCAAACTAAAACACTTTGAAATATTACTTAAAAAAACAGAGCAATAAAAGAAGAATACTAGGATGACTCTCTATACTGGTCATAAAACACATTCATTTCTTTCTACACTAGGTCGTTCAGAACAAATTTGGAACAGAAGCTGTGTGCAATTGATAATTTCAAAATATTAGATCTGTACTGTCATTTTCCTCACTGTGTAAAGTTCTGGTTGGCAAAATATTTGACTTTTTTTCTCACACTCAGGAGGTTTTTTGTTTGTTTTTTGTTGCTGTTGTTTTTCTGAGTTTTTTGTGGGGGTTCTTTTTTTTTTGTTCGTTTTTGGTGGGTTTTTTTGGGTTTTTTTGCTAGGTGCTGACTGAACTTTTGAAAACATTTCTCTCTTTATAGATTGAAATTTATATTACCCAGCAATTTAGTTCAGTGCTGCAGGAGTGTAGGATGGACTGATGACAGACTTCATATAAAAAGAAACCACCAGCTAATGTCCCCCTTTATAATACATGCATATAGTCTTACCAAAATCAATGAAGCTGAGACAATTTACATCAGGTAACAATGTAGCACACTGAGATTACATTTACTCGCATTGCTTTATACATTTGCATATACAAAGAAAAGGAAAGATAGAGGGAAATTTTAGTTTGCAACTTCTCTGTGACTTATTTGCATGTATTCACCTTATCTCTTTCTCCAATGGACAATTTCATGTCTTTAAGCACTTTCTCCTCCTTGAACTCATTGTCATTGAATTTAAGCATTGTGTCAAGAATATCAGTTACATCATCATATTAATTTAACCTTTAGAATTTATGACCTCCCAAAAATGAAGATGGTCTTCTTCAAAGTCAATTTAGGAATGCAAATGAATATGAGAACATTGAAAGATCTGTCAGCTCATGTCTACAACTGCACATTGGGCTGGTCTCCTTTCTGTACAGATGAAGTGTCTGACCTTAGATTTCAGATGGTTTTGGTAGACACAACATCAGACCCACACCGAGGAATTCTACAATAAGTGTCCAAAGCCCTCTTTTGCCTCTCCCTGAGAGCACAAAGTAATTTCCTACTGTATCAGAGTCAGGACATAACTTTTCAGGGGCTTGAATTTCAAAAAGTCCTCAGAGGGTAGAACATGTATTCCTTTTTTATATTGTTAGGTTCCAGGAACATCAGAAAAATGATCATTCCCTGAAACTCACAGAAAGGGAAATTGTTGTAGTCGATAATAAGAAGCCGCCTGGCCTTCCTGGCAGCCCTCACCCTGGACACAAGCCCCGGCCCACCGCAGGCTACTGTGTGGATGTCTCACACTGAGGTGGAGCTGTTCCCAGCGAGTGGTCCACTACAGGTGCCGATGGAAAAGGAGGCGCAATAAGGCAAAGGGTGTGCGGGAGGGGGTCTCCCCCGAGCTCCCCTTTATTGAGGGTTCAGGGTGTAGGTGTTCGGGAGGGGGAGAGGAGAAGAATCCCGAGATCTGTCTCCGTGCAGCCACTTATAAGGGGGAAGGGGTAACCAATCAGGGAAGGGATGAGGGGAGGAGATAAGGGTACAAGAACCAATAGTTACAAAAGAGGGACGGGTACAATTCAAACCTACCAATGATACGGCTAATGGAACAGAACTTACTGGAAAGGTGGGTGGATCCAGAGCCCAGGGCTCGCCTTTTCCTGGGATCCAGGGGCGGACCCAGGCACTCAAACCCCGAGATCCTCCCCTGGTGGGCGGAGCCAGCTTGGGAGGCTGAGGCAGCTAGGGGGTGGATCCAGGAAATCACAAATTTGTGGCTACAGTTATGAGCAGAGAGACATGAGACACCAGAATGGTGGAGAGGAATCGGCTCCGTAAACAGAAACCAGGCCACAGTAAAACTACCCCTTTCCCCAGCCAGATCAAAACCATGCTCCGCTTATAATACCACACTTTGAAGTGAAAAAGAGAATAAATATGTCTTTTCATTTATTTGGGGGTTAGACTAGACGACCTTTAAAGGTCCCTTCCAACCCCAAGGATTTTATAACTAATCTTTTGATTCTGTATCTGGCCTTCTTCTCCACTTTATAAACCAGCCTAAAAAATGTGAAGATATTAACCCTCGGTATCAGAATGCATTATCTTCCATTTGATGCCAAACTGTGAAGACAAGATCCAGTACCACATTTTCACTTGCAAGAGCAGCTTTTTATAGCACTCATCTGCACAACAGGACTGCCTCACCAGTTTCCCTTGTGAAACCACTCCAGACATAAAATCTGTCACCACAGTGTGCTTCAATGTAGCCAAAGTGACAAAAAATATTTAATCTAAACTAACCTCTAGAATATCTCTGACCTTCAACAAAGTGTGAGAAAAAACATTTACATTTGGAGTCATCCCAATAACACTGGGCAGTTGTTCAACTATATTTTTTAATGAATGTTCTCTCATATTGAATTTCTTTTGCATTTTCTCTTATACCACTTTAAAGCCAATGACATAAGGCCAGAGGTTGATAATGTTAGACACTCCAAGAACAAATAAAATAGAAAGGGCTGGTTCCTGGTGTTAAGTTTTAGTCTTTGATCCAAGCCCAAAATGGTTTACTTTCTGGTTTTAGTGTCATGCTGAAGATTCCTGGGTAACCCATGAAGGTCTCCTTAACTTCAGCAATAATCAGGCAGATGAGCAATACCTGCAGAATCCCTGAAAGGTCTGCCAGCAGATTTTAGCCATCCATTGAGAGGCAATTATTCTGTCATCATTTGAAGAGAATGGCCTATCTGCTTCTGGCAGGCATCTCAGTTCCAGGCACGAATTCTGGTTCTGAGTTTGCTGCACATTCCCCGTGTGATAGACACCCTGGTCAGCAGTGCCATTAGTGCACCGAGCAATCACATCCCTGCCAGGAGTCAACCTTTAAACAAGGGATTCAGGATGAAAAATGCCTTTGTCTGTTCTAATTAGGATCAACACTTTTGCTTTCTTCATCAGAATCTGCTTGTTTTGTTGTCTGGGGCTGACATCAGCACATGAGCTGAAAAAGAAAGCAATTTGTTTACGTTTCTTCATTACCTGGTGCTTTCCACTTCACATGTATCACCTACAAAAGGAAACAACAAATAAACTCTCTCAATGTCATTTTGATCAAGTTAGCTAAAGCCTTCTGTTTGTAAGTAGTGCTTTCCATGCCTTTCAAACAGGTATGAACAGCCTGCTTTATCCTTTTTACCATCTGGACAATCTTCTCTGAACTCTGCTCCCTGATCAAAGGGGACATCAACAGGTTGTTCATAAAGTCCTATACGGTGTTTTCAGGTATTTTCCAGCAGTGACTAGCCATCCATTTGGCTCATTAGGAGAAACTGCCATTCCTCTGCAAGATGTTATCAGTTCTAAAATGAGACACAGTAATAAACCGTGAAAGCATGCCTAATTCATTGCAATAAAAAGCAAGCTGGCTTGCCTTCTTAGCTACGCCTTGATGGCTGACACGTTCTGAATTCTGGTGACAGCACGTAGATCTGCATTGGAAGGGCTGAGGTGAGGGCACAGCAGGGAAGATAAATAGTCTTAAATGTTTTGAATGGAGCTATTAATATGATATGATTCATGATTAGCCAGAGACCTGTGCTTTGGGAACTGTCAGAACGGTTCAGGCTGGCTATTCAGGACCACATTCCTGGTCTCCAGAAATGGCTCCAGGAGTTGTGGGGGAGTGTGAGGGTGTGGGAGTCCTCAGTCCTGTCCTCAAAACAGAGGAAACCTATTTGAAAACAGCTGACTCTGGCCTTGACAGCAGCCTGGATGTCACTCAGCTGGAATAAACATGTCAGTGGAAAGGCAGAGGTGACTGCAGCTGGAGGGGGAATCCAGAAAGGAGGAATTAATTCTGTTTTCTCTGTGTCTGGTGCACGTGAGCCATCTCACCCAGACATTCAGTGAGATCTATGTTTTAACCTTCCTTGCTTGTCAATAACTATGACAAAAAAGATGTGCCTTTCGTGCAACTCCTTCTTTGTCCTCAGTTTGTTGCTCACAATTGATAGAAAGGATAAGAAAATATATTATCTGAAAAACAGGACAGAACAATGAGGAGACCTAAAGCACTGTCTTATAGTGAAAGTGTTATTTACACTTACCTTATTTTTAATTTTTTTAAGACATTTTTTGATTGTTTGGTGGTTCCAAAAAGCTCCAGTAAGGAAAATAGATCGGATTCTTCTGCCTGCCTGGATTCAAGTACTTATGACACCTTCATGGTCAGAAACAAAGATGGATAAAAGGAGATATTTGTTCCACAAACATAGATAGTTCCTTTCTTAACAAGGTGGTTGACAGAGGGTATAACCTGCTCCTCCATTACAGATGGATGCTGAAGCACAGAGAGCAATTTGCTTCCTTGCAATGACATACATTCTATTCTTAATGGGCATCTTGGTGTTTCTGATTTCAAATGGGAGTTTTCCACAGCAGTAGAAAGGCTATTTTCCTGGGTTTATGACTCAGATCAAATTTTGTGCTTTATCACTTCAGTATACCTAAGATGAAAATATTCATAAAATTTTAATTGTATTTTTATTACAGAGTCTGTATGGGCACACAGTCTTTTTGTATGTGCAGACTCCTCTAGACAAAAATTCCTGGTACTGAACTGCAAGTTATATTTGATATATGTAGACAAATACATTTTTATGATCATATGCATGACATTTGCACAGTATTTGAGGCACCAAGTCTCTGTATGTATGAAAATATACAAAAAGGGAGGCTTGACTGCTTAAATGAGCCATTCACCAGTGTAACCAAGGATGAGTCAGGGAACTTCTTCCAAATTAGTTTAGTATAAATGAGAGAAAAATAAAGGAACTCTTGAGCCATTAGAAGGTTGAAATAAATCCCCAAAACACATCCCATGTTACCCATTCACTTGGATGTCTTTGATTCAGTAGTACTACTGTTGTGCTGTAGGATAACTGCACACCATCAGTGCTGTGCTCTGTGAAGAATGTTTGAATTAATGGTGGTTTACCTCAGCGCAGGGAACTGCACAGTACTCAGTGTGTGCATCACACCAACGATGACACAGTTTACAGAATTTGATTGGGAAAAAAAAAACCCTTGGAGTTTAAAAAAGCATTTTAAAACCCACAGCAAAACCCCTTTACAAAAATCTGTGCCCCACAAGCTGATTTTTTCCACAGAATTCCTTTTCAAGATTCAATTCCACCATCATGTCTGTGAAACGCTCAGCAATGAGTAGCAGGATAAGAAGCTGTTCCCTTCTGCCTCCTTTTTTTGCCGTGCTGTAGTTGCTCCTTGCACCAACGAAACCTGTGCACCTTTCTTTTACCACATGAGATTAATTTGATGCATCTTGAAGACAACTGATCAAGAGGAATCATAGAGTCCTATGATTCTGTGATTAGGCCATCGGTGTCTGGCAGCTTGATGATATGTCTACCCTTGATGAAATTAAGGGCTGCTCATCTTCTGCCATTCAATCTAACATATTCACATTGAATTACACTGAGGGAAATTAAAAAGGCAATTTTAATTCCCTAATTCCATGTAATACAGTACCTCACATTTCTAAAACCTTAAAATTGTAAAGTCCTGGAATATCTGTGCATTAGGATCAAAAGGGAAGACATTAAAACAATTTTCAGCTGGAAACTCATAAGTTTCAGAAATTCTGTGATATAATTTCCTAAACTAATTGATCTGAGAGATAGGTGATCAGGGTTAGATGTTTTTAATAAAAGCTTGTGTGTGTCTTCCTCCCTTTTATCTTTACGATATGTTCCTCTCACCAATGTTGGCTATGTTCTCTTTGCCCTTAAACACTGCATATTTTGGAGTATTTGTTTGGTGTTTTTTCCCACCTATCTCTTAATCTGTTATATTATTTGTATAAAATTTACAAAAGTCCCCTTCTATGAGCATAACCAAATAATTCCATGGAACCAGATCCTCTGCTGAAAGAGTTAATGGTAAAGTTATAATACATTTTGTCTGACCCAAGACCATGCACACTAACATAACACGCATTTTAAATTTTGAAGTTACATATTGGACTGGGCATTTGAATAAAAATATTAAGAGAAAAGTTCTGATATGAGATTAGAATGTTTACTGTAATATTCATATTCATATTCATCAGGCTATACTGAATATAAAGCAATGTCACAAAATTGATGAAGCAAGCATGTCAACTGGATTATTCCAGTCAGAATTACAACATGTTAAGAATCCCTTTGCCTTCTGCATCAATGTAGTTGCTAGCACTGAGGATGCTTCACCTCTCAGCTCTATTCTTTTTACTGTCACGAACAAAGCCCCCTCCATGTGCCAGTGGGTGGACCTGACATTGTTTAACCAGACGTGAGCAAATCACTGCCTTCTCAATAAGATCCAGCTGTGAGAGTAGGCTGACCAAGATCCTGGGATAATTTGTCAAAAATTAGCATGGTGACAGTCATTCCAGACAGATATTCCTAAATGCTATTAACAAAGGCAGTGTCATAATCTGAAAACAATTTTTGCTGGGGTGATTAATTGGTGCTGGCAAGGTTCCTTCTCTCCTGGTTGGGTTGAAGTACTGCTCTGTCGCTCCAGAAGGACCATCAAAAATGGTTTACACTTAGAAATAAGAATAATATTTCAAGACATGACAGAGACACAGAACATTAGATATGGGGTAAGGAGGAGTATCCTTCCTGGGCATGTAAGCAGTGAGTTGTTAACATTTCTGCACTGACATAAATATGTCGTGCTTCTTTGGATTTACCTTATTTGAACTTAATTTCACAGAATGTTTCCTCTCCATGCCCCAGCTTTTTATCCTTATTTACTGCCCCTACATTGACTTGCATCTCAAAGAAAATAATGGAGAATGAAGAGGAAGAAAATACCAAATCATTTCTTCACAATAAAGAGCAGGAAATATTGTAGTAGAAGACACTGCCAGAAGACACTGCCAAGTGTGCAGGTGAGGTACCAGCAGTGCCTTATCAAATTCAAACCCAGTTTCACCAGCAAACAGGGAAATGAGAAAAGAGGTAGTTCTTCCCCCTTTCCCACCCCACTAATTACAGCTCAGAGTGCTGCTGGCATTGGGTCACCAGACCAGGAATGGGTGTACAGCTCTCCTCATCCACCCCGTTGCTAGATCTGCCAATGCTGTTCTCTGGTTCAGCTGGCCAGCTGGCAGGCAATGCCTTTGACTAATGCTATAAATTGTCCTAGTCTCCAAAACCACATGGCCACATGCAAATGGTTTTCAGGAAATTATTCCTGGCCTGTCATAAGTCCCAAATAATTCCCAGCAGTTTTGGGGAGACTGCTTGCTGCCACAGTTCAACAGCATCACAGGATGCATTTTAATAGTATGAACAATTATATTTCCTTATCTAGAAACGTTGCCTGGCACTGTTTGAAGCACTAATTTTACCAGCACTTGTACATAAGGCCAATGTACATAAAACACTACTCCCATAGTGAATTAATTGGATTAAAACGCTACCAGAAGTGTAGCCATTAAACTTGTTGTTTTAATTCAGATAAATATCTTTCTGTTTCTCTTGAGAGCTCAGACGTCTTTTATGTAAATAAAGTGGACCAGAAATTTACTCGCCTTCAGGAAGGAAAATATTCAGGCAGTGTGAGAATGAGTTGCAGAATCTACAAACTGCATTGTCAGTGAGAAATTGGCAATTACTTTCTTGAAGTTCCTTTTAAATTCTTAGCACTAGAGAAATGTTTGAAACCAGAACTGCATTTATCTCTGCACAACACAGAACAAAAAATATATTGCCATGATATAGTGCTGGACATCATGTCAAACAACATGACAAGAGTAAAAATATATTGTGGATATGATTTACTAGAGTGATTGTGACAATTTTAAGTAGATTCTTCCTTATCATGGCTTTTCAAAGCTGGCTTGCACTGAGGTTTCTTTAATTTGCAGTGATATAGTGAAGTTGGCGCTCGTCAATAAATTATAACTGTCTATTTAACAAGCTTTAAAATACAGCAAGAAATCTACTGCCTAGTGTTGGCAATTGTTCTCTCATGCACAAAATCCTTCTCTACCTCTACCTATACCTGTACAACTCATCACTGGAAGAATATCAGGGTGCCTTCCTTTATGCACCAGCTTGGGTGGCTGGTGCAGTTTGACCCAGACCAAATTACATTTTCAGGGCGCAGTTCTGGGAGGTAGTACAGACCATGTACTCTTCCCAGTAGGCAGCCTGTGTGTGGGTGCTGTGTTTTGAAGACTAAAAGTTTAACAACATGAGAACAGGATGTTCTGTGCAAACAGATTTCAGTGCCAGTGTATGGTTTGAATCTATTTAATGCATTCCTATAGATATAACCTGTGTGTTCAAATAGCAAAAGTGCAGGCAATATTCTATAGATATATCATCTGGAAAGAGTGACTCATCCTAGACAGGGAACACTTGCTCTCAGTTTACTGAAAATAAACATTTTTGCAGTGCTGTGATGATCTAATGTTTGTCCTGCATGTAGGCACCTTAAAGCTGTAATTAAGGTTGGCATTGTTTGCTAATAGCACACTAGGAGACAATGTGACCAACACAATATTCTTCTAGCTCCACCAGACTACAAAGTTAACTAAGAATAACAGGAGCATTTTTAGTATAATTTTAGAATTAGATCAGAACCCACATGTGACATGCAACACTATCCATTTTGCCAGTGACAGGGATGCAGGAGACACATTTTTCAGACCATGAAAAAAAAGAGCTGGTTTCATCTTCAAACTATTTGTAAATTAAAAGAAAGGAAAAAAAAATCTATTGGGCTGGATAAGTGCAGGAGGTAGAATTTGGTAGAAAGGTGGCAATACTAATGGGCATTCAGAACACAACAAATGGTTGACTATTCAAGCAAGTGCTGTAACTGTGTGCAGTGGCTCATGCAAAGCCAGTGACTGAAGGACTCTGGTGGGACACAAGGACTTTCAGTAAGCAGCTGGGAGGTGAAGGAGGTGTGCAACTGTCAAGACACCTTTTCTTTTCTGTTGGGCTGAACTGTCCAGGAAGAAAGACGTACATATAAAGAGCATTTTGATTCCACAAGTGATCTGCTGGACTCTTCTTCATAGTTGTCTGTATAAACCCATGCACATCTCAGGAAATCAGTTTGTCCCTCTCAAAAACTCCATTAATAATACTCTTTCAGCTGCACAGATCAAGCATAAGCAAGGGGTCCACAGCACTTGTCCAGAATGATTTAGAAAATGGTCCTGGAAGGGATATTATTTAGGGAGATGTGACAGACCTAAGCACACTGCAATTGTTTATATTTATGATATTGGCTTTGGATGCAGCAACTACTTATCTGTGAGAGGGGGATGATGAAGAGATTTACATGGATAAAGCACAATAAAATGAAGATAGGAGATTTACACACTGTAGCACTACATAAGCTTAAGCCATGGACACTGAATCATCAGTGGCATTTTTCCAGACTTAGAAAGCTTTAAACATGCATATTTTTTCCCACTTAGATATTACAAAAATAGATATAAAAATAACTAGGACAGACTGGAAACAAGCAGAGGATCATGGTTTCCAGCTTTACAGGGATTGAAACACACCTGTTGATACTGAGGTATTTGTTCTTTTTTGGGAGAACACATATAGGTCCATGCATGGATATATGTGGGACTAACTGCTAGCAGACTCAGCATCCAGTTGAAAATTGTCAGAGAACTTGATTTTGCAGCCATTTGGGCACTGATTATGCATTTTACATTATTCTTAGTTCTTCAATTTTATAAACTATCCCTGATAATCCATGGATAGTTGTTACATGGAGTGTGAAACATATTGACCTTTCCTTTTGTTGCAAACCTGAAGTTTATCCAATATTCAAAATCCCTATGGTAAACTTGGATGAAGTTCTAAATAAACACAGGTTTTATTTGCTTAGGAGCTACGTGGATCTCAGATGATTCAGAGGATTTGAAACAAGGAAAACTTGTGTTCAGAGACTCGTTCTACTTTATTTATACTGGTATTATGTCTTTCAGCCACACAATGTTGAAACAGAGAGGAAGTTGGCACAGAGGGCTATGATGTCCTATATCCACTGTTGATTATGTTTTTAATGAACCTCAAGCAATCTGAAATTGCACCAACCATTGGTTGGTTGTCTGGGAATTCTCATCAATATTTTCCATGATGGAAATTTTAGGAAAAGAGCAGTTTAAATGGATAACACAAGTATGCTGCTGAACCAAGAATGTAAGTTTGTTTTCTTGAACCAGCGTCATGATCAGAGTCTGGTCCCTAGCAGAGAGTTTATCCATTATTGTTTTTCATTGTCTCAGTCTTGGGAAGGAGTGCGGATGCAGACAGACTGTCCACAACTGGCTTTTTTTTTTGTCTTGGGCTTGAGGGAGAGGATGTGCATGCAGAGAAGTCTGGGGGAGGACATTTTATTATTTTGTCTCGTGGTGTTGGCTGTGATCACCTCATGTCTGAGCATTTTGCCTGAAAAACATTTTTTTATACACTTTGTTTTGAGCATTGTTGCTGTTATTGTCCATTTTCTTATCTCATTGCTGTTTCCAGTAAATTGCTATCTCAACACATAATCTCTGTCTTTCTCTCATTTGAGGGGATGGGGGAAAGACTGAGGCTGCATGGGGCTTCATTTCCAGCTGAATTTTTATTTATTCAGTGTTTCTTAGCCAATATTCTGAAACACAGTTTCAGAGTGCTGCATTTGTATACACACACAGACACTAGCATGATATTTGGCATTATATCCATGTCACCAGCTACTCTGATCTATTCCATTCCCTGCTTTTCAGAAGGCATATACAAGCCAGGAAAATACTGTTTATGTTTTCCAGAGAACTGAAAGTCTCACCAAACAGTGCTCATCAAGCCTCACTAATAAGCCTGTTAGTTTTTTCTTCGTGCTTCTTAGTGAAATAAATTATATATGTAGGATGTTTGAAGACATCTGTAGTGATTTTTTGAGCAGATTTCTCCAACAATTGAGCAGTACCAAGTAGATTGTTCATAGTGCTTTAATAAACCTGTCTCAAAATAATCACCATGGATTATCCTGTTTCATGAAATGGAATGTTAAAGCACAGAATAATCAAAAGATTTGTACAGGAAGCCAGGAACAAAGCAAAAAAGTGAGTACAGGTCTTATTTTATCCAAGGACAACTAGCCTTTAATATTCCATGTAAAAAAAAAAACGTATAGGTTACATTGATGTTTGCTGAAAATTCCTTATGAGGAGCAGCTGAAGGAACTGGAGATTTTTGGCCTGGAGGAAAGGAGGCTCAGGGGAGACCTTATTGCTCTGTACAACAAACTGAAAGGAGGTTGTTGTGAGGTGGGGATGGGTGTCTTCCAAATAACAAGTAGTAGGACAAGAGGAAATGGCCTCAAGTTGTGTCAGGGAAGGCTTAGATTAGATATGAGGAAAAATTTCTTTACCAAAAGAGTTTTCAAGCACTGGAACAGGCTGCCCACAACAGGTGGAGTCAGATCCCTGGAGGTATTTAAAAGATGTGTAGATGTGGTGTTTGGCAACATGGTTTAGTGGCGGCCTTGGCAGTACTGGGTTAATGGTTAGACTTGATGATCTTAATGATCTTTTCCAACATAAGTGATTCTATGGTTCTATGATTCTATTATTTGCATCCAATAACTTTACAATATGTACATTCCTTATGATCAGCCAGGGAATATCAGAACAATTTCAGATATTAACACATCATCACGGTTTTGGGATTTTTTTTGTAGGAACTTGATCAAAGTCTGGCAGAACTTATCACAAAACTCTGCTAATTTCCAAGTGATTTTCATTCACCACCAGTTATTATTGATAGTATTTAAATTTTGTTTTGTATGTGCCTTAATTCCAAATCCCTCAGGTGCCATGATGTACATTAGGGTGATCTGTACCTTTGGATAAATTGCTGCTTGTCACCACACATCAGAGAAATTCTCTAGGGTAATCTTGGGTGGTAATTAAGGAGAGCTCTGTTTTACAGTCAAGAACAATAAAGAGTTTTTAATATAACAATAAAGAGTTTTATAATATAATTTGGTTAATAAACACCAAAATAAAGGGTCCATGAGGGAGAAAGGTGTCCAGACATATCTCACATGCTGCTTTCTCATTAACTGTTTTTAGTGTGTAGATTTTAGTGCAAGTTCCTTAAGGAGAAAGACATCTTCACATCAGAATGTTCCTGTCATTGAAAACCACCTTCTGCCACATATTCTCTAATATGAGAGTAGTAAACTCAACTGAAATATGATCTCCTCATCCCTCTTAATTTTTGAGTAATGTAACTTTTTGGAAAATGCAGGCTTTCTGCTTCAGAATACAGCAGGTATAACTATGCCGAGAATGCTGAGCTAAGACTGGATGTGAGCATTGTAAACTGCTTCTGCCTCTTTGGTGAGGCAGGGGACAGTGGCTGGACACAGAACAAGCAGGAAGATATTCATCTATCTTATCAACAGAGGAGGATGTGGCGGTTGTGACTTTGCCTTTTGCTTTCCCAAATTGGGGTGGAATATTCTGCTAAGTGAGCCATGTGGGCCATAATTTAATCTACTGATACAAAGATCCTGGATGCAGGTCCTTGCAGCCCCAGGAAGGTATCTTGTCCATCCCAGCACCACTATTTTGTCAGCTCTTCCTCTAGTAACTCTATAAGTATGCAAATATTGTCTCTAATGGAACAATTGTTTTTAATTGATAGCTCCTTTGTTGATAAAATGCAAAACTGTGATGTGACACAGTAGTTTTGGTGAAGCTGTGATGCCTCAATTGCAATGTAGGCTAAAAGGGTGTCAAGTGAGGAATGTGGAAGAGTTTAAAGTCACTTTTATGAAGGGATTCAGGATTAAAATCATGGAGCATATTGATTGTCTGGAGAAAAACCACCCGATTTTGCCACACTCCATATGAAGAGCAGAAAAGGGAAGTGGAATCAGATGATTGAAACTCTGTGAGCTGGCATCAATACAGTACTCTTTCAGAATGGCTGAATTGCATTTTCGCTCTGTAGCAGCAGAATAATCAGGAGTGTAAGCCAACAGGTACCAAGCAG
This sequence comes from Acanthiza pusilla, assembly GCA_036630365.1. Classification (NCBI taxonomy): domain Eukaryota; kingdom Metazoa; phylum Chordata; class Aves; order Passeriformes; family Acanthizidae; genus Acanthiza; species Acanthiza pusilla. The sequence goes on from JAXCHO010000034.1 coordinate 92,422,502, forward strand.
AGAGTACCTGGAAAGCACTTCCTGAAGGAGCTGTGATAAAGCTAAAGGTTATTGCTCTGAAAAAACATAACCCTGCAGAACTGCTACAAAGTTTGTTGAGCTTTGGGATTCTTGCTGTACTACAGAGACTTGGTTCTGGCAAGAATGAAGCCCATATTTTCCAAGAGGAATTTCAGTGTTATTGAAAGCAACTATTTGCTGTGAAATCAATGGACTTTGCATACTCAGAGACCTTTGAGTATCTGGGCTGTAGTCCAATACGAGAAATAAAAACTGCTGATGAGAAAAATAGACTTTAGAACACCAATACTGAGTTAATGGAGGTATTTCAATTCTGTTTCCTAATTGTATGCAATCCCATAGCTCACAGAGGAGACACAAGGTAAGAAATTTGGCTCCTGTTGCAATCCCATAGCTCACAAAGGAGACACAAGGTGAGAAAATTGGGTCTTGATGTTTCATGCTACACAGTTTTTATTAATTTTAAACAAAATTCTAAAGTGAAAAGAATCTGCTTAGAAATGAAATGAATAAAACAAGTGAGGATTAAAAAAAAAATCCAAAAAACTTGAAATAACTTGATTTCTGAATTGTACCCTAGGATTAACTACAGTATTAGGATAACTGAGCATTTTCCAAAACTTTTCCACATATTGATGGGCTGGAAACACAGTCCTCCTTCTTGCACACGGAATGGAGGCATCCCACGTCCTGTTAAACCTCTGTCCTCTCAAACACATTGGAGTGCATTTCCAGGTGCTTGGGCTATTCTTCCATATACTGCTGCCACTCTTTGGCCTCGTTTAGGAGAATGACCATAATAGTTTGATCACAATGACCTTTTTAGTCTTTGTACCTTTTTGAACTTGGATACTATCAGAGGAAAGAGATCTTAGAAATATCTATTCAAGTAAAGATAATAATTTTGTCAAATAAGTTTGTGACTAGAACTGAGCAGATACCTTCCCCAAAAAATGAGACACCTGTGATTCTTTTAATGTAAACCCTTTGATAAAGATGACTTAGAAAAAGGCTGGGATGTTTGTTTGTTTGTTTGTTTGTTTGTTTGTTTCTTGAGCTTTTTGTGTTTTGTTAGAAGTTCCCAGGTCAGAATAATGTAATTGTTAGTATTAAGATCTTCTATGCAGGGAAAATATTGTAATGACTACATTTAATTCACATCAAACATTTAGTTTTGGTTTGGTTTTTTTGTTTTGGTTTTTTTAATAAGGAAAATTTGTCTTTAATTTTTTTTTTTAATATTTTATTTGACACAAAATAGATAATTTTATAAACATTAAAAATATTTATAAAATTTTATAAATAGCTCATCATCAAAGCAAAGCTACATTGGTACATATTTTTCTGAGCATTATTGCTGAGTCGTGATGCTGCTTCTCACAATCCCAGATACTTGAAGCTTCTTGTCAACAGATGATAATAGATCTATTCCCATTGTCTGGCCAAGAGGTTCTGAAACAGGAAGGCACCTATTGGATTGCACAGGCAAATTGTGTTTCAAGCCCACTTATAAGGTGCCTGGTGCTTTATATAGAATCTATGTTCCAATAGTGTTGGCAGGACAAGAGGTAATGGGTATGTTCAGAATAGATATAAAGAAGTTGGGGTTTTTGTTTGTTTGGTTGGTTTTCTTGTTTGTTTTTTTTTTTTAAATTATGATCAGTGTTGTAAAATACTGGAACAGTTTGCCCAGAGAGGCTGTAGATGCCAATTCCCTGGAAATATTTAAGATCAGGTTGGATGGGGCTCTGAGCAAGCAGATCTAGTTGAAGATGCTCTTGTTTATGACAAGAAGGTTTGATTACGTGAACTTAAACATCCCTTCCAACCCAAAATATTCTTTGATCCTATGATATGTTGAATGCTGACTCCTTTTGCCAATGAGAACCAGATTATTCAGCCAAAGAGCACCTCAGGTAAAGACACCTAAGTAGCTGATCAGGGTCTTGTCTTAAACTGTAGAAGGGAGAGTCCTACTTGTGCTACACCTTGTGAATCAAAACTTTATGAAGAATGAAAATATGGATTAAATTGAGCTTAATTCTGAGCTGCAGTAATGAAGGCTTAAATTGAGAGTGTTCTTTCTTAAATGGAAATAATAATAAATATCTACTTTTATTTACCTGGGGCAAAATTTTATGTATTTATTTCTTTATTTATTGGACTGGACTGGGCACGTGAGCATAGATTCTTCAACGTGTTTATTCTTAACAGGAAAATAACATTTGAACGTATAAATGAAAGGAAGAAAGAAATAAAGGTCTTATATCTGCACTCCAATTTTCTATGACATTCATTATAAACCGTCGATGTCTGGTATTCATCAACCTCTTTCCCACAACACTTGCAAGCATGGCTTTTGAAAAATCACATCCATCTGTTGATACATCATGCCAATTACAGTTATCCTTTAAATATATTTACCAGGAGGAATATTTTGAGAAAATATGTCTGACGGTGACTAATTGACTTTTATGCAACAGCTAGGTATTAATTAGGAGAGTTTAAATTGAAGGTATTATCTGGGTTTACCGCCCTTGTCATTTTTATCCCCCTTTAAGACTAAATTTTATTTATGAAGTAGAATTAATTCAATGAGGAATAAATTTGGTGTGTACCAGCTCCTTGCAGTCATTCTATTCAATTAATGTTTGGTTTAAAGGTTGTTCTTATGTGTCTGAGTTTGTCGCTTTTTGTCTGCACTGTGCAATGTGCTGCAAAGTGGAGGCTTGGGGGATGAAAGGCACAACTGTTGAGTATTTTTGAATGAGCACCATGAGACGCTGACAACTCAACTTTTAGAGTATTTAGCATTTTTGCAGGACTGATTTAGCCATAACTGATAGCATGGAGTCTGAGAGCAGAATTTTTCTATAATGTAAATATAGTCTAGATTAACAAACTTTTAAATTTTATTTTTTTAATTTATTAATTAAATATTTCAATTGCAAACACATTAATAGAAAAGCTCTTTAATATCTGTAGTCTGACATACCCTTCTCAGTCCTCCTCAAAATATCTCAACCACCTACTTGCTAACTCATTGTTTTAGCTTTGACAGAACCATTCTGCAGCTCCTATTAATTCCCTTTTACTTCTTCTGTCACATATTTGGGACTGCCTGGATTTACTCTTACTGTTTAAAGATATGATTCCATGAAGGATTACCTCTGGATGTGAAGAGTCTTCACATGAATATCCCTCATCTCAGGGTTTTAAAGTGTCTGAGATGGTTATTTAAATAAACACATGTATAGCAGCTCATCCTCTAGAAAGGGGATAAGAAAGAAAGAAAGCTTACTCATCTGGGCTTAATAAAAACTTTTCATCTTTTCTGTGTCATACATTATTTTAGGGACAGCTCTAGGTATTTCTAGGTTACAGATGGGCAGAAAATTACTTCAAAATATAAGTCTTGAAAGCTTTTTCTTCCAAATCAGGTGAAAAGCCACATCTTTCAAAGTCTGCCATTGAAAAAAAAAAAAAATAGGATGGGTGTAAAGTTCATATTAAAAATACCTAATGGGGTAACAGGTTGAAGTGCAACAGACAAGGAATTTAAGTTGTAGTTCTCCCTCCTGCTTACCACAAAGCCAAAGAAAACAGAAATCTGACAGACTATACAAAAGAAGTTGATTATTTTAGATGAAAGATTATTTTGGAAAAATTTCAGGTGGCAGAACCAACACTGAAATCATTGCTCAGCACTAGGCAGGGTAAGGAAATCTATTGGAGACTCTTACAACCTAATGAAGTAGCCCTGTTACTCCAGTGTAGCCTTCCTTCGTATTCAATTTCATCTACACATAAGCAACCTTGTCTTGATTAAGTGTCCTGTTCATTCTAAAAAATAAACAGCTATTTGAAAATGAAAACACACAAATGAACCCCTGGAAAACAGATCTTGTCCTTGGCCAAGAAATATTAAAAGTGTACAGGACAATGCAATCTCCAGATCTCCAGATCATTAATTTTTTTTTTTTTTTTTTTTTTTTTTGCTTTTGCTTTGCTTTGCTTTGCTTTGCTTTGCTTTGCTTTGCTTTGCTCTTTCACAGTGGTTTTAAATACAGAGAATTCTGGTATGTTCTGTTGTAATCTGCCAATGCACTGTATTAGGGTAAAGAGCAGCTATACTTTTCTACGTACATGTGCATATGCCATTTTCTTCTTGTCTTTTTTTTTTCAGTGATGGAATGGACTTCAAGGATGAAATTTTGTCTGTATGTCTACTATTCCAGATTTCCTTAATTTTCTTAATAGTTACTCAAATGAGTTCTTTAGCTTGCCCACACAGCCACTTTCAATAAAATTATTCTGAATTAAAGGTGTTGTTTGAAATGGATTTCTTAAGCATATGAAATTACTATTCAGTCATTCCAAATGGAATGAGAGCAGAATTAACTGAATTTCCCTCCTCCACTTCCAAAACAAATAGAAACCAAATTTATCAAGTTATGTGCAGATTCATGAGGGATTTAAACCAGGCTAACTCCTTAGAAGACAGATGTGTGTCATGACCTATTTGTGGTGCACTCTGGGCCCACAGGCTTCAAAGAAAGGAAAACAGGCATAGATGGCATTTGAGGAAAGAGAGAAAAAGATTGAAGAATTCTGACCAGCTACCCACACACTTCATAAACATTTAATACTTTTCTGTGTGTAAATAACATTTGTTGACTAGAACGCAATTTTTTACATGTGCTTAGGAGCAGCAGCGTATCAGTAGACACGACTTTGACATCTCTTCTAAGACACTAAGCTTCCATGGAAGTGGGAAGATTTAGGGTGATGAAAATCTAGCAGGTGAATTTCCAACCTGATCAGAAGCAACTTGGTAACCTGTTTTGCCAACCAGCACCAGTGTTAATTACATTTTAACATGCCCATGTACTCAAAGTGCCTAGGCAACTGGATTAGAAGTCAAAATGTACTGAAACAGCCACGGCTCCTAAAACAATTTCTAGCAGTGGTACACACCGATAACACTGCAGACTAGATGAAGAAAAAGAATTTTAAATTTAAATGTAAATTTAAATCCATTAAATAAACTCTTAAAGCAGTATAAAAATCACAGTATTTTGAAGACTATTAGATGAGCTTTCATGAATTTTCGTGTGCTCCTCCATGATCCCACAACATCAATCACCTCAATATAATGTACAAAACATCTTAGAAGAATATCAAAACTATGTCCAATTCTTCATGGCCTGTGAACTGTAAGGTTTATTTTGAGCTAAACCGTACACAGAGAGGGTGGATGTGGGAGGAGGCTTGTGTTAGATCCTTATCCACAAGTCATTCACCTCTTGGAAAGCTTCAAAAAGCTCTATCTGTGGGATAAAGGAGGCAGAAAACAAACAAACATATGTTGTGATCTGTTCACATACTTGCAACAAGCAAGGAGGAAGAGCTTAGGAATTCAAGGAGAGAAGGAAAAGGGCTGTGCAAGCCTGGCCAGTATCCAGGGCCCCTTGCATGCTGCTAATAACAATTTTCTGTGCTTTAGTTGAATTACACACTGCTCAGTGTTTCGTTTCTTACATGTGTGTGGCTAGCAGCATGTCAGCAGACATGTCTAGAACATCACCTCTGGTAAAACACTGATTATTCTCCTAGGGAGGTGGGAAACTTAGGGGTACAAACCCCTCTTTGAAACAGCTGACAAGCTGCTGCTCTGAACAGAAGGTACATGGAACCTTGGCTTGGAAGATGGGACATGCAGAGTTCACAAAAGCTGTCAGGAGAATGTTTTAAAAGAAAAAAGGATTAGCATAAAAAAAATTGAATTCTTCTCTATCATAAATATTGATGTTTTTCATATATTAATGAATATTGAAACAGTTTCTTTAGATGAGATTACTCTTTTCTATTTAGTTTATTTTTTCCCATTCTGATGATTATATAAAAATGTCATTGTTTACATAAAGATTATCAGTGAGTATTCTTATCTTGGCATAGATAAGGTAAAGATTTACTAAGGTAAGATTTATTAGAAGTGATTTTGGCCTGATCAATTATGATGAACCCAGGGTCTCAAACAAGCTTTTTTGTGTTTTGCACAAACAGCTATAGATTATTCATCAGTGTCATACTGTTGCTTTCAGAAGCTGTACACCATATGTGAATAAAGTTGGACTCTTCAGCAATTTGAACTGCCTAAATGGTATTTCAATTGATGCATCATCTTATATAAAGTGTAGTTTTTTTCCCCTTATTAGAATTTTGTGACCGACAGTTAGTAATTGAGTACTAATTCCTTCTTCAGTGCACAAGGAATTTTGTCTGAGAGAAATCAGGAATAAAGACACAATGGAAATACTAGCTTTGCATTCCCTTTGCCACATTTGTGTGTCTGCCTTGGGACAATATTTCCTTTTACCTATTTAGCTGTTTTATAGGATTGTATTCAGAGGTAACAATTCTGTAAAATGGAATTTTCTTGCTGGTCTAGGAAATATCTCTGGATTTGAGATTTCTTATAGGCTGTAATGGCAGAACCATATGGAACACAATTTAATTATTTACTTATTTTATGAATTTTCCTTTAATGTGAATTACAGTATTTGAAACTGGATGTTGCAAAAGGGCTGCTGTGAAAGACAATGAAAATAGCCTGAAGAGGCTGCTCTTTAGTGACTTCGTTTGCTTTTGAAGGTTTAGACTTCTCCATTTTTATCAGCAGATTTCCAGGATTATTCTAATGGTTCTGAAACAATTTGCCAAATTATCTTAATCATCTGATGATAAAGTAGTTGAATAATTTCTTTTCTTCCACTTACAGCATTTTTTCCTCCAGCTGTTCCTAACAGAATGTAAGTCTGACTATACGAACATTGTGTGCTTTTTGAAGTTCTGTTTCAATGTCAGATATTGTATGAAATACGGTCTGTGAAGCAACCATGTGCAGAAAACAAGGTTCTTCTTGTTAGTATGGGTTCATTAAATATGCCTGCCTAGTTCTTGCACAACTTCATTTTCTTTTCAATATCATGGCTCTCTCATAACAGGGATTTTTGGAACTGAACTTCATCTAGCACTGATCATTATGCTGCTTATCTCAGGAGAGAATCAGCCGCCTTTCCCCATCATAAATGATGAATGTGGAATATGGATAAAGATACTTAAAAAAGGTTGTCAGCTGAAATATCCATTACAAACTATAAAATTATACTTAACCAACATTGGAGCCCTTGATACATGTGTAGCAGGACTTTTGGTGAAAGAGTATTGTGACAACTCACTGAAAGAGTATTTAGAATATTATTTAAAAGTGGAATCACAGAACAAAACTCAAACCAAACCAAACCAAACCAAACCAAACAAAAAAAACCTAACCAAACAAACAAAAAAAACCCACCACAAACCAAACCAAAACAAAAAAAACCACAAAAAAAACCCCAAAAAACAAACAAACAAACAAATAAACCAACCAAACAAACAAACAAAAACAATCAAAAAACGCCCAAAGCCTATAGAGGTTAGAAGCAAAGACAGAAGCCTGGAAGGAATACTCAGAGCCCAGAAAACCAACTGTATCCTAGGCTGCAACAAAGGCAACACTTCTAGGAAGGTGAGGGGGTGATTCTGGCCCTCTGCTGTGCTCTGGTGAGACCCCACCTGGGTAATTGTGCTGGTTTTGTGGTCTCTAACAGGTCCATGACCTTCCTACATCTGAAGATGATCAGAGAGAAGGCTGGAACACCTCTCCTATCAACACGGGCTGTGAGAGTTGGGTCTGTTCAGCCTGGAGAAGAGCAGGGTCTGGGGAGACCTTACAGCACCTTCCAGAACCTACAGAGGGCCATACAAGAAAGCAGGAGAGGGAGTTTTGAGAAAGGCAAGCAGTGATAGGATGAGGGAGAATGGTTTTAAACGGAAAGAGGGCAGGTTTATGGTAGATATTAGAGAGAAATTCTTTATGGGGAAGGTGGTGATGCACTGGAACAGGCTTCCCAGAGAAATTGTGGATGCCCCAACCCTGTAAATGTTCAAGGCTAGGTTGTTTGGCCTTGAGCTCTTGCGGGGCTTTCAGCAACCTGTTCTAGTGGAAAGCATCACTGCCAGGCAATGCAAGGGCAGCATGAAAACACATACAAGGTGACATTTCATAAAATGGCAACTCCCTGTCATATGGGAGCTGTAACAAAATGGCAGCACCAAGAATTCAGTGGGAAAGTATTTCCTCTTGTAATATCCTGCTGAATTAACCAGCTAAGGTGTCAGTGGGGCCATGGCTTCCCAGGGTAGTCTGTGTCCATATGATGTGTTTTACAAAATTTCAGACCCCCAGAAAGCTGTTTGGGGCTTCTTTCTTGCACTGTGTAGTAGGTGTCCGTGTCCAGGGGCTTGCAGTGGGGCTGCAGGGTGTTTCCTCTGTGGGGAGAAGGTGCTGGACACAGAAGGTCCCAGCCAGCTCCAGTGACCCACCCAGGGCACAGCCAAGCCCCTCAGCCAAGCTGGGGGAGCCAGGGGAAGCAGATTCCAGAAAAGTCAAATTGCAACAGCAGCAGAGGAAGAGGAAGCCAAGAAGGGAATAGCAGCAGAGAGAACCCCAAGGGAGGGCTAAGGAGGAGGGCAGAAGGGGCTTCAGACCTGGCGCAGGGATCTCCCCCTGGCAGGCCTGAAGGGACCCCACTGGAGCAGAGAACACCCTGCAGCCCAGGGAAGAGGAGTGAAGAGTGAAGAAAAGAAGAGAGACCTGGGGAGTTGTTGTAGTTAGCGCGCGTCATTGTCGATGGAAGAAACGACGTGGGGAGGCAAAAGGTTGGTGGGAGTTGTTCTCCTCCCCAAGCTCTCCTTTATTTAGGGTGAAGGGCTGCTGGTGGTCAGGAGGGAGAGCAGGGGAAGAGGGCGACCGATCGAGAGGTGCAGGAAGAAGGGTGGTGACTGCAGGGGTGCAGCCGGTTAAATAGAGAAAGGAACGACCAATAAGAAAAGAGGGAGAGGGAGGGTACAAGCATACAGAACCAATCCTTACATAAGAGGGTGGGGTACAATTCAAATCATCCAATAACGGAACTAACGGTAGAGAACGCTCAGGAAACGTGGGCGGGTCCTGAGCCCTGGGCATGCCTTACCCCTTAGTCCAGGGGCGGGCCCAGAAGCTTCTACCCCAAGGTCCTCCTACGGCAGACGGAGCCGGGCTGGGAGGCGGAGGCAGCATAGGGGCAGACCTGCTTCACGGAGTCATGGTGGGAGGGTTATATTTCAGTCTCTGTCTTTATTTCTCACTATCTGAATATACCTTAACTGACAATAAATTGAGCTGCCTTTCCCCAAGTCAAGTCTGTTCTGCCTGTGGTGATAATTCGTGGGGTCTTTACCTCAGTCCTGGAGCTTTTCCACCTTTTCTCCTTTTCTGGTGAGGGAAGGGGGCCAAGGTTAACCCACCAGGCAGAGTTAGTTACCAGCAGACCTTTGATCTGGGTCACCCTGTGGAGAGGCTAAAGCACATCACTGAAATCTTCCACCACTGAAGCAGAAGGAGGGGACGTCACTTCAGTCACTTCACTGCTGCACCACCATTTTTAAATTAATACAGGCTTGTAGGGTATCTGCACCCACAGGCTGCACTGTGACAGCATGGATTAAGGAAAAACTGATTTAATGTCTTCTGGTCACACTCCTTCCCCTTTCCCTTCTGTGGTTTGATGCACCCATGGGTTGTTTCCTTTGTGAAAACACTTGCATAAGTGTGATCTCTGTGGGCATGAAACCCTCAGGTGACCCAGAAAATAAGCACAGTAGAAAAATGTACAGCTTTCTCTGAACTGCTTTTCTGAGACCAAACAAGCTCCAGCACTGGTGTGAAGGAGGAGATGAAAATGAAAGTTACTCAGGGGCCCAAAGGGAAAGGAAATGAGACCATCCTGTGGCAGAGAGAGACCGAGGTGTGACATCACTTTGACTGTGACACAAAACTGCAACTTAACTATTCACAGAGAAAACACCCAAACTGGTAAATAAAGCAGAATAAAGTACATTCTCTGGCACTGAGGTCATTTGGCCCAGCAGCTTTGTTGTGAGTGAAATGACACATAGTCATAAGAGAGAAATAGCACATTTATTGAAATAAAACAGTGATTTTACAAAGTTGATGGTGAATGTGACAGTGATTTAACATGATTCAATGGCAAGGCATTCTTGAGTGTTCTCTGCATAGAGGATGGGGTCAGACTGTCAGGGAGGGCTTTTCATTGGCTCATTCATTCTGAATTTCTTCTCAGTGGGGAGTTTAAGTGTGGCTGGATCCAGACTTAGTCCCAGACTTGGTCAGTGAATTGTCTAAAGGATTATATCTGTGCAATCAATCCTTTATATCACTTACCTTAAATTTCAAAGTTTTCCAATTCACTGAGTGAATTGGACACAATAAAAACTTTCTTGGCCTTGAGGAGTGTCGCTGCTCAAGAGTAGATCCTGATGTGCAGCCCAGTGCCACAGTATGCCCGCCATTCAAGGAGTGAGAGGATTGACTCAGTTATATTTGCATACTGACTACAGATGTTGGTTTTTTCCAAACCTGGCTTGAGTCAAGCCTTGAGCAGCATTAAGGTTAGGCAGGTGCATGGCTTAAATTAGCCCTTGGCTATTAAGTCATTATCCACCTCCCCTGAATCCAATTTGAGTGACAGAGCGGCACAACTGCCATTGGGGATTATCACCTGAGCAGGGTTACAGGAAATAAAGGTCAGGTTGGGATAGCTTTGTTGTCCACACTATAAAACAGTCAGGACCTGTCCTAAGTGCCTAATTACAGCAGTCCCTGATCTTATCTAGCTCCTGGCTGCCCTCAGGCATTACTCAATAAAGTGCAAATCGACCCAAGCCATTGACCTGACCATTTTTAATTTATTAGTATGGACACAGTCATATCTGTTCACTGCAATGACTTTTTAGTGTCTCTTTCAGGACAAGCTCTCTGACTAACAGTCACGGAGGGTAGAATTCAGCTTCAGTTCAAAATACCTATTACAAAAGCATATAAACATGGGATATTGCCTAAATATTGGTATGTAAAGCCATGTGAAATGTCGCATATGTTTGAGAGCTAAGGAGACAGGGAGATCTGTCATTGAACCTATGCCATTCTGCAGTGACATATGTGCTGAGGGAAAATAAACCAGAGAAAATCAGAGCTGTTTATGGTGTAAATGAAACAGTGGATTTCCATTATAGTTAGTTAAGTGAATGAATTCTCACCAGAGTTGAAATTCAGTTTTCAATGCACAAAGGTCTGTCACCACCTGAGTTGTCTAAAGTTGCCTTGTCTTTGTTTCTTGTCTAAAGAAACTTTCACATTGAACTGGCAAATATAATAGAGAACTTAAGCCCTTCTGGAAAGTGGCAGCCATGCATGACACTCAAAAGCATCTGAAATTACAGTAGATAGCTCAGGGTGAAAAACTGAATCAGGCCAAAAAATCTCTTAAGGTATTGTAGCAAGTGCCAGTATTGAGAGTTTATATGGTAAACTGGGGCAGCAAGCCATTAATTATTTAAAATAAATTTGATCAGAATTTCCCTCTGGCACTAAATTTGAGTGAAACAGAATGGTCTCTGCTTTTCCTGTAAAACTCTCTTAGCCTCCAGATCAGAGCAGCCACATCCAAACAGCCAATTGGGAATGATCTCAAGCTTGCATGAAGGCCTAAAATGAGGCTGTCCTAAGGCTGTCCCAGATTAAAATCATGCCAAAGTTAATCACAATTTCACTGTAGGTAGAATGAAACTTCAGAACCCATGAATGTTCCTTCAAGCTATTTAATTAAGCAGAAAAGACATAGTGAAGGGATTTACAATATGGACAAAAAATGGCTTCAGTACCTGAAAGAAATAGTTTTGCTCTCCCATCTTGGTAAGTGCCATTGGTGCCAGAGATGGCTTAAGACTAGAATTTCTTTGACTGCTAAGAAGACAGAAGAAGCAGGATTTCAGAAAATTCTCCTGGTCACCGACCTGCAACTTCAACAACATTAGTAAAATTGGAAATCAGACCTAAGGACATAGTTTCAGGAATTAAGCTTCCTTATTTTTTAAACTTTTCTCCCAGTCCCTTTCTTCTTTTTGACAGAGGCATGGATTACTTTTCACTTCAGTCATCACGCTAACAAAAGCATTGTGCTAAAAATCTGCTGTTTTTTCTTGCTACAAAAAATCTCCTGCTCAGACATAAGGCCTATTTAATCTTAGTCCAGAGCAGTAATACAATACTCCCCTCAAGCAGAGGCTGCAAACCATTTTGTTTAATAGATGCTTATCTGGAAAGCTTGTGATTCCTCATGTGTGGATGAAGCTATTAAACCCCAAACCTTATTACACAAATAATGTCCATTTTGATATTTCAAAGTACTTTTAGCAAGGTGCCCACAAGAGTGTTGTAAATGATCCGTAAACAGTGGAACACTACAGGGACAAATTGTAGATTGGGCAATTTATTTTCACAAAAGTTTACTGCCAAAGGAGAAACCAATCACCACTGAGGGTCACTTGAAGGCCCAGTCCTACAAAGTTCCTCTCTTGTGTCTTCCTTGCTCATGCTGTGACACTGTAAATCAGGAAGATTAAACCTGTGAGTAAGTTATTCTTAGGTGAGTAAGGAGTTTTGAGGTATTGTGTTTTGTAATCATATAAAACAGGTGTCTCCTTTACATTCTTGTAGGTAATTCCCTCACTTTTCTAGATAACTTCTTTTATTTTTCTGGCAGATATGCCATCATCATAAGCATGAGAAACTAAGACTAAAAAGAGGACTACAACTTAAGAAAAGGAACCAAGCTCAAATTGTACATGACACTTTGTAAATGAAAATGAAAATTAATCACTTCTTGAAAGTGTAGATTTATTGAATATTCCTGGCTTCCAGGAAGGTAGAAAGGTGAGGTAAAAAAACCTGGTTTTACTCAGGTGTATCATGCACGATGCTTTCAATTTATCCCAAACAAATTAACAATGTCTGAATTTCAGTGGTGCTTTTCTATATTAATTTTATTTACTATATATCAAAACAGGTTTTAATCCTGCACATCACCATTTCCTGCTTCTAAACTGTGAAAATAGTATGCAATAACACAGGATGATAACCTTTAAAATCCCACTACCTGGCACCAGCTGAGGTGACAGAACTGGTGATGGAGACTTCAAAAGGACTGTGGCTTCATGATATTTGTTATCTTTTTTTTAAGGTCAGTAAGGGACTGATTCTGAAGAAAATCTGCAGAAACCACTTTATATTAATCTATGCCACTGGTCATTTTTTTGTGCTTGAAGCTTATTTCAGAGTCCCTGTGCTGCTTTTGACCTTCAGTATGCCCACCTAGCCACGTTCTCGCTCCTGCTCCTCAACAGGATAACAGAACGTGCAAAGGCAGAATTTTTTTCCCTCACATCATTTCTCACTCCTCTCTCACAGCTGCCACAGTGTTTTAAATTCCTTTTTAAATGTGTTGTCACAGAGACATCACCAGCTTTGCTGAAGAAGCAGCCTTTGGCCAGTGGCGGGGCCATTTTGGAACCAGCTGGAACCAACTGGGAACAATTAAGGGTCAGCCCCTGATCTCTTCTCACAAAGTCTTCCCCCACTCCCTAAGCCTTGACACACAAACAAAAAGGCCTTTGTCTCCATTACTCTGATATTAACCTCTGTCACAACCTAACCTGCATTTTGGGAATGACTGCTTAGCAAAAGAGCATTTACATTCTGCTCTTGTATTAGCTCAAAATCCTCATCATGTGCCTTCAGACTGGGTTTATTTCCAAGAGCACCTGTGGCACAGCTGGAAACTGGATAAAGGATAATGAAAGCAGCTGTAGTCAGGTAGTTGGTCCCCAGTGATTCGCAGACTGCCTCGTCTTGCATTCCTCATTAGGATGTGAATAACACAAACTAGTTTGGGTGTTTTTAGAGACACCTCAGGCATCATTATCTCAGCCTTAAGCTTTGCATGCTAAGAATGATATCAAACCCAAATTCAATAGAGAAAAGTTTCCTCAGGGCTCCAAGCAATATTCAGTCTAGATTCCATGCTCTTGCTCACAGGCTCTTCTTTAGGATTAGCCATATAAGTCTTCCCTTTTGCCAAGTACAAATCAGAAATGCATTCCAGAAACAAATCTGGAAGCCCAAAATCATTGGAAGACTAAGCCAGATGTGGAATTTGTTCCACTCCTTGCAGTATCAGTGCCCTCTGCAGTCAGTTGTCCTCATCCTTTAGTGAAATTTGACTGGATACCAAACTCAAAAGAGTTTTATGCAAATGAGTCTTAAAACTAGAAATTGACCTAATGACAGTTATAGGTCATTGAAAGGAGCCCTAATATTTGGGTGTCTGTGGAACTAACTTTGAAACTAGACCAGCTTTGAGATGCAAGTTGAACCACAAAATATCCACCTATCCTTCTCAGCCACAGTTATTCCATGTATCTATGACACTCCATTCTTCTAATCCCTAATAAACTGTTAAAAATTACTTTTTAGCTAAAACAATAGCTGTGGAACATAAATAGAGTTATCTGCCAGCAAAGGGGACAGCTAATTCATCTGCTGCTGAACACTATTTTCAGATGTAATCACAATGTTTCCTGCCTAGAATTATTGGCATTGAGCTTGTAAATGTATCCCCTAAGGGAGGAAAAACACTGTAAATAACTTGCCTTTAAAGAAGAGGTTTATTGGATTTTTACACCAGACAACACGAGCTCTGGTTAAATGCTGAGTGATATTTATATCCCTGTGCATCCAGCCATACCTCAGCAGCTATTTATTATTATTATTATTAATTATTTATTATTATTATTATTATTAGTTTTGTTTCAGCATTAATGAACATAGCAATCACTGGTATTTACTTCCAGAGTCTTTCTAGTTTCCAAAATATAGACACATTAAAGGAGGGTGAACATTGCAGCTGAAAGAATAGTGTTTTCCAATTTCTTTTACTACCTCATGAATTAAGGAAAAAAAAAAATAAGTGGAGGGGGAAGAAAGAGATGAAAACAGAGATTAAATTATTCTGCTGGTATTCATGTCCAATAAGACTGAATGGCCTAAAGGGAATATGAGCATGGGTTTTCAACATGCTCAGCTGAACCATGAGTTGTTACCAGCTTATCAGACAGTGCAATTTACACAGCCCTCAAGGGATATTGGGTATGGATCAGTACAAGTGTCATGGGAGCACAAATATAGCTTATATCTGCCACACTGTGTGGCACAAGGTGCTGAAGTATTTGGGCTAAGAGCTTGACTCTCAGCTTGTCAGACATGATGGGCTACTTCAGATCCCTGGATCAGTCAATCTCAGAGCTCCCTGCATTATATAATTGCTCCGCAACACTTTTAGCCTGTTTGTTCCATGGGCATGGACACTATAATGCAGATTGACCTGATGGAAATTATGCTGACCTGATTTTCTAAAGGCAGATGCATATATGTGATAAAACCTTTAAAAGTTATTTAGCCCTGTTCCAAAGGTGAAAATTTCCCCCTGAAGAAGTCAGAACAAAATGTGTTGTTACTCTGAGAGAGCCTGACCTCAGATTTTCACATGGCCATTTTGATATTTTGTAGATAGCTATGTAGTGTAATTTCTCCCAATTTACATGTCAAGAATCACTACTTCTTCCACCACACTGCAGAGGAAATAAGTTAAAGGAAAGTCCTCTTTCTCTCTCTTTATGAGATGAAAAGAGAACTGCTGTTTGGTGACCTGCTCAGTCCTATCAGGCTGGGTTAGACAAATTGTTGGAACATTTGTAATACTGAGTTCTTCAGGTGGCATCTCTTACAACAGGATTCATCTGACTAAATGGGTGCTAATGTGCATTTCAGCAAGTCACTTTCGATTCTCTTTACTGCCAGGGAAGATCTAGTAATAGAGGCAATGGAATTTAGAGTGTGATTCATCTCATCCTAAACAGATGCCTACATTTGTTCAGAGGAATTGCATCCTAAACTCCATTAACTGAATTGATCAGATCTCTGCTGATGATAATGGAAGCACAAATAACCAGTTAAAATTGTAGGTGCCTGTGCTGAAAGGCAGGTGAGATTGATGAGCCCTACCCCTTGTTTCTGAAACCTTCTCAGACTGAGGTCTATGTTGTACATTCAGCTGCTCCATCCTATTAAAACTGAGGTCCTTCCCTGGAGGAACTCTGTTTTAATGGCTGTGGAAACGCCTGCAGTCTGGTGCAGCAAAGAAATTCCCATGCCTTCAGATTTTACCAGGGAATAAATGTGGAGCTGCTAGAAGCAGAAGTCTGAAGTTTAACCACCTTCTACCCATTTTGGGGGTATATGATCTCTTTTTTTCAGAGTTGATCCAAAATGCCCTGTGTGTAAAGAAAACAGAGAGATGCCATCTCCTTCAACAATGATTAGATCTTCCTAAAATAAGGTTGGCCAGGACTTGAGTCAGAGCAAACGTTCATTTTCCCCAATATCCAGTTTCCTGCAGTTGTAGTATGTGAAGAGTTAAGTGTAGTGTGGGCATATATATGATACTTCCATCTTCTAGACTAAAGAAGGAACTCTGATAGATGTCAAAACTTTTCTTGTTTAATTTTAAAGCCTGCTGGTTTTCTTTCCTTACTTTGTCCAGGTTAAAACCATTTTAATTAATACAAGTCGTAATAGAATTATAATACATAATTCTTAGTGGATGAAAGGTTTTATAATAGCTTTTTTTTTGTTGTTATCAGTTTATTATTACTAACATGCTTACAGATTATTTTACTGGTGTACATTTTATCTGATGAGAGAGATGAATCTCATCTGATGAAAGACATGACACGGTCTCAGAATAAATTGCTTTACGTGTTTATATGCTGAACCTGAGAATCTACTTTCTTTCCAAACAAGGGAATATTTAGTCACCAAATAACTCTCTGGTCTTGGATACTATACATGAATCAAAGGTCAGTTGTAATTTATGATTAATTTTGTGTTCTTGACTTGAGTTCAATTTAAACAATGAAATTAATATTTTAGTAATTAAACTTTTACCTTCACTGAAACAAGGAGTGCTAAGATCATGATACGGCACTACACATCCATGAAAACAGTGGTGGTAGCCTGGAATCTATTTTACAATCATTGCAGATTACATTTGTATCCAGGTAATGTCCCATCACTCTGACAGCAAATTGCAAAGAGACCTTGTACAAGTGAAATGCACATCTCTCATAATTACTTGCATGTAAGTAGAAAAACATTCCCTAATTTTTAAAAGTGAAGTGTCAATTAGGAAAACAAGATCAGAAACACCTTTTTTTCCCCAATACTGACTTGTTTTAAATACTTCAGCTATTTACTTTGACAAGTTGTATCTCCCTGTACAGCTTTTTTATCTTTAATGATATTTACTGTTTCACATGTTTTTGTCTCTTAGTCTTTTTAGTCTCCCTGTTAGTCTTTTTCAATTTTGTCCATAGCTATAGAGAAATGCAAAGTTTGTACAATTATATTAAGGGCTCAATTAGAGTCTTTGGTATGTTTTTTGCCTAATTTTAAGATGTGATATCCAGGCCTATTTTGGTGTCTGTTTCCTCTGTATCATCACGAGGATATGTGTGTGTGTCTTCTGTACTTCCTTTCTCATGAATGGCACACAGATGCCAGCAGAAATGGTTTGCATGTCTGGTACTCTGCTATTTCTACTCGTCTGCTTCCGAGATCAGCAGATGGAGATTGGGTAATTCTGTAGCACTCTAAGTCGTAAACAAGATGGTATAAATATCACTGTCTCAAATATTATGCTGAGGTTGCTCCATTTGAACTTCTGCCTCACTAGAGCTTTGCTTAGGGTTGGTAGCATATGCTGCATACATTTGGTTGGTTATTGTCTCCATCCTAATCAACAGACAAAGGCACATCTGTTGAATTGGTCTTCTAAATTTTATTCATCTTTAGACTAGAACTGATTTCCATCTTGGAAAGTGCATTCCAAAATTCAGAGCAAACTCTACCTTTATCCTTCCCTCTTTACTCTGATGAGCAAACTAATGGGAAATATCATTATCCCTAACACCTGGTTATTGCCCACGAAAACTACTAGGATAATTGTCATTTCCAGATTGTGGATTCTGACTCTTTGCAGCATTAGGAAAACCTTTAGCATCATTTGCATGCAGGATATACTCTGCTTTCAGCTACAAAAGGTGTGAATATAAACCCAGCTTTTCAGATACAGCCACACAAACCACAACAACAGCAAAAAGAAAAATCACAGGTAAATACTTGGATATACTTTTCAAAACTTGTGAAGTAATCTCAGAACCTATCTCAGTGTGTCAGTTAGAGGCTGCTCAGCCTTTAACAGCAATGACAGCTCAGACCCTGGAGAGCTCTTCCTCTCTCATAAAAAAATAGGAAAATTTTGAAAAACCTGCAGTAACATCTTGCACCTCTTTGTCAAAACCAACGCCCACTGTAGCCTGGAGAGCACAGTCAGTGCACCAGTTTTCAACAGTTTTTAGAAGGTTCCTGTCCTCTGTCCACCAAATGTCCCAGGCTCACTGTTCATTCCCACTAGGTCCTCTCATTCCCTCCTATATTCCCCACTATTACCTCTGGGACTGGTTTTGATCTTTATTATTGACACTCCTTTTCCCCCATAACACATGTGGTTAGCCCAGGTTAGCTCTCAGTTTCACATGGCAGCCCAGGAACTGTTTCTAGTAGCAGAGCTGGGGGGGGGGGGGGGGTTGGGGTGGGGGGAAGACACCAAATAGAGAAAGTGAAGAAAGGTAGCAAGGAGGAAAATTCATAATCCACTTTTGTTGCTGAAATCACTACATGAAAAAACCCAAAAACCTCAGTTTCAGTTTGAATAAATTCTTTCAGTTCCAAAAAAAATCATGGTAAAGTCCAAAAGGACCACATCATATCCAAACTTCAAACAGAATTTAGACAAAACCAAGGTGTCAATGCACCCTGCAAACAGAATTACATTCTATCTGATCCTTGCTGTACAGGGTGGCATGTTTGGTGTTATTCAAGATTCCTTTTTCTTAAGCAAGGTAGAACTGAGAACAGAATCTGTCCACTTCAAAACACTAGAAAATAATTAATTTTATTTTAAATAATCACAACTGGCAGACTCAGAGAGTGTGAAGGAAGCAGGCTGGGAATATGCATCATTTGGATTGGAAAGGAAATTGAGTGTAAGAGGGTGTCAACAGAAAAGAAACAAACAAACAAGTTATTCTTACCTGATTTGAGGAATGGAGAAAAACAACAACTTGCAATAACAGAAAAAAAATCTTCTAGTCACAGATGGAGATAAGACAAGGACGTGTTTATATAGACCAGACTGCAATAATGTAAGCTGTTATATTAAAAATTTAAACATGAGAAAGCTGTTATGACAATAAATATTTGATTACTTAATTAACAGGAAACCTGATAGCATAATTATTTTTTGTTTTCCTTTAGGATAGCATTGCAAAAATTAAAATAATCTACTAAACCTTGATAAATGAAAAAAATAATTCATTTCAGTGCAATGACAGTCTTCTAAAGCAAAAGGATACTTAGATAACTGTTTATATTTTTTCTGTTATGCTTAATGTAATTTATCATTTATAATACATGAAGTGAGCAATGAATAACTATACCACTGTAGCTGAAAAAACAGACATCAATTTTCATGCAAGACAAATTTTGTTAGAAAAGATCTTTTTCAAAACTTGAGAATATTTTATGAATAATAATGACAGTGATTTTCCCTTTTTCATCACATTTCCTGGCGCAGTTTTAATGAGGTTTTAACAATTACATAATTAGATGAAAAATGAAAACTTTATGAAGTATTTTGTGTTTTCAAAAATATTGATAGATTTATTTGAAGAGCATGGTATTTGGAAAGGTCTATATTAACCAAAAGCAAGCAAACTAAACCCCCACTCCCCAAAACAAACAAACAAACAAAAAAATCCTCCAAACCCCAACAACTATGAAGTTATCAGCTTGGATACAGCAGGAAATGTGATGAACTATGGAAAACAGACCCATTTAAAGCTAGGCGAAGCAGAACATTTGTTCAGAATATTCCCATTATATATATAATTGGTTTCTCTTGACTCAGTCAACTGCAGCGATTTTTCTTGTGGTCTGAGTACTGAACTGCACTGAATGGCATCAGAGAGGAAGCAGCAGCAAACTGCATGCAGGACTTGTGAGCTGTGTGCCACCCACACTGAGAGGGAAGAGCTCTCCCATAGCCTGGACAGCTCTCCAGCCTTCATCTCTCACAGCATCACAGCATGGCTTGGGTTGGAAGGGATCTCAAAGATCATCCAGTTCCAACCCCCTCACCTGGGGATTGCTCTCACTAGATCAGGTTGTTCAGGGCCCCATACGAAAAAAATGATTTTTTTTATCCTCAGAGCAAACTTTCCTGTTCTGTGTTGACTCTGCATGAGGAATTATACTCAGCTGTCAGAACTGAGCTGTGCTAAAGCACTGTGACTTGAGTGATGTCAGTGTTTGCTCACTGCTTACTCATATTTTCCCCTGAATGCTCATTCCCCCAAACACATATAGAAGAACAAAGAGACCCATTTGGTTGTGTTAAAGTTACTGCTGGGAATTCTGACACATGCAGGTAAAATCCATGATTATGAGAAACTTCCTCTCCTAACTTTTATGTTTCTTCCTGTCTGCAGTCTGTTCTGCAGCAGTGTAGGACAGTTGGATAAATCTGTTTATCAGCAAAATAATTATTGTAATATGTAGTTACCAATAAAATGTTGTCATACAACCATTTAAAAGCATGACCTCACTTTGTTATATGACATAAAATTGAATAGAATGATGCAGGTAACTTTTGTTTCTTTTCCTTCTTTTTTAAAGAGAAATTAATAATCACAGTTTACCATTACAAAGAAATGGGTTCAATCTGATCAGAATCAGCAATGGTACTGTGAAATCTGGAATTACTCCAAGTCATAAATAGAAAAAACTTAATTCTTATCCCTGTATTTCTTACTAAGGCTTTACTTTAAAATAGCTGTGCCTGTAGTGCTGGTGAAAAAGTAAGGGGAACATGAACTTTCTTCTCATCCATTCTATAAATTTCCCAGATCATAATTTCCTGCTTAAGCTCACATTTTCATGTGGTTTTTATTATCATTTTTACGATATCTCTCTGCAAGGATTAAATAGCCTCTCAGCTACATTTAACTGCACTATAATATTCGGAGCAAGACCCTGCGACCCCGAATGAGATCTAGATTAGCAGAAGTTTGCAGTACTTTTAATTGCTCACAGTTTAAGAATCAATGTTTCTCAAGATCTTGCTTCACTCTTTTAGTTCTATGTGCTTTAACCCTCTGTGTGAAATGAGGTGAAATATTATTTAATGATTTCTATTTTTGTATAATAAACCACACACTCTGTAAACTGTTCCTCCAGTATAAATCAATGCCATGCAGGAAAAAATATTCATTGACTTGGAGGGCGGACTTTTGGGTAGTTGCAAGATATTCTTTTATATTGTAATTATCCTTGTTCCATCAATGAGATAGAAAATATAAAAAGCAATCTGCAGATCAGACCTCTTGGACTTCTGGAGCACTGAATTCTGGGAGTACAAGGAAATAATTCAGGAGGGAAGAGGAAAAATAGCAGGGAAACCTAAGAATAGTAGAAAAAAAGCCCTCTGCAATATTAAATGTAGGAGTTAGGGGTTTTTTAGGAAATAGAAAGTTAACATCATAAAAATATTTATAACTAGGAGAGGACTTTTACAAGGCCTGATGCTGTTAAACATTGTGATCAGAAATCAAGAAGAAATTGCAAAAATGCCTTTGATTTTATATGTTTAGTCATGTTTGTGAGCTAACATTAAAGATTGTGGTAAATTCACAATCACTGACAAGCAGGGGTTCATCAGGTGAGAAGATCAAAGGCAGCCCTGGCTGCAGTGACCACGAGATGGTGGAGTTCAGCATCCTGAGGGCAGGGAGATCTGCTTAGAAGTGTCCCATGGGAGGAAAGTGGGGCCCAGGAAAGATGGTTAATATTCAAATGTCACATGCTCCAAGATGAAAAGACCTCCATCCCAGTGAATAAGAGGTCACGAGATTCCACTGCAAGAAAGACATGGACATTGTCGAGACTGTTCCAGAGGAGGACCATGACAATGGCCAGGGGACAGGTAGAAGAAGAAAGGCCAAGAAGAAAGGCCAAGAAAGCTGGGGTTGTTGAGCCAGGAGAAGTCTTGGGAAGACCTTATCGTGGCCTTTCAATATATAAAAGAAACCTGAAGGAAAGACGGAGAAACACCAAGGATTCCAGGGACAGGACAAAGGGCAATAGATTTAAACTGAAAGATGGCAGGTTTAGATTAAATATGAGGAAGAAATTTTTTGTGATGAGAGTGATAAAATACTGGAACAGTTTGACCAGAGAAGCTGTAGATGCTCCATTACTATGTCTGGGAGAAACAGAAAATCTATTAAAAAGGAAGGACCGAGTCAGTGTTTTTGTCTGCAGTGGAACAGAATTCAGGCAGCTCAAACATCTGATAAGTGTATTGCATTCAGATCCAAATATTAATTCTTAGAATTCAAGAGCGCTTTAATATAATGTATTAATTTTGCTCATGTTTGGTGGCTCTTGGCTTGAGCGACCATTCTCACAGAGTGTTTTAGTTTGAGGTCTTACACTTGTCTGTTCCTATTTCTTTAGCTACACCTTAACTCTGTTAAAATAAATGGTAATTAATTGCAGCTAACAACTCCTGTCAGTGACACCGAGTTATGTTATGATTGTACATTTACAACAGAGTTCTGGACTTAGGAATATAGCTTTTATGCCCTAGCAAAGGCTGTACAATGGACAGCCAGAACTCACCATTAATCACTGGTCTAGGAAATCTCAGCTGCCCTACTGAATATATCCATAGATCACTGTTCACATACCCAGAGCCATTGTAAGACTGTCTGTGATAAGGTCATGAAAAAATCAGATTATGTGATTCAAGTTACAATAAATCTCTTTTTGAATACATATATGACATCTTTTAGAAACAGAATGAAATTATTAATGGAAGATTTGAAGACAAATGGGAGTTACATTCCCATGTTCTTATTTCCTTGTTTTTTCTTCTATTGGTTTTGTTGCTCAATGGGGTAAAAACAAATTAAATATTGGTATATTACCCAAAAATATGATGATTGCCAGTAGTGAAGAGATGGAGTTAGAGACAGAAACAAAAGACTTGGATATACATTTACATGCATTAAAAACCCTTTTCCAGTGTTCCTAAGACAGTGAGAAATTTCAGTCTCATCCTGGGTCATTTGCAAGATTTATTTTTGCTCTGAACAAGTAGGATGTGAACCAGGATGTAAACAGATCGCAAGACTTAACCTCAAGATGCAGTATGGCCAGAGCTTATATGTTGGTTAATATCTCACTGAAATAGACCCATTCTTATCAAATTGAAGACAACTTCATTGTATTAGCCTTTAATATGCATGGAGTTCAATCTTATTAAAAGTTTTGCCCTAGAAAGTCACACTTTCACTTATTCTGTAAATGATGTTAAAGCTTCAACCTCTATAATGAC
Source organism: Acanthiza pusilla (assembly GCA_036630365.1). Taxonomy (NCBI): domain Eukaryota; kingdom Metazoa; phylum Chordata; class Aves; order Passeriformes; family Acanthizidae; genus Acanthiza; species Acanthiza pusilla. The sequence continues at coordinate 92,446,099 of JAXCHO010000034.1, forward strand.
TTTAGCAGGTAATCCACCATATTGAGCACTGCTGACATCCTCATAGCCTTAATTTACCAGAACCTAACTTGATAGCCAATCTTACACCTGGATTAATTTCATCCAAAATTAGCATTTTAAGGAGCTGTCTTTGTTGGTTATCTCAGACCTTGCTTCCAGTAAAGAGAAGTAAACTTTGAAAATAGTTTAGGTCTTAGATCAATCAATCTGGATCAAGATTTCTCTCTCTGTAAGACAATTTGAAACAGTCATATTCATGGTTTTGACATGTGAGTGAATGTCTAAATGCAGAATGAATTGGATTCTTAATTTTCACTAACTCATATTTGCAAGGCCTAGATCTTCACAGTACCCCATGGCTAATGAAATGCTCAAAAATCCGCTTAAGGTAAATCCCTCAAAGTTTTTTAACTCCTTTCCCAAGCTGGGCAAAGAACATCTTTCACACTGGGGCTGTTTTAGCCTCTCCCTGCCAACAATTCCCTGGTATTTTCATAGGGCTCAAGAGGGAAAGTAAAGGTGATACCAGTTGAAAAAAACTGAAATGCTCTATTCAATTCCTCATGAATGATTAAAAGATATTAGTCACTAACACCTCAGACATTAGACAGTGTTGATGGGGATATTATGGCTGGTTGTCAGTTCCCAGAATCTTCCACTGGGATTAATATGATATAAATGGCTTCTTCTTCAGGATTCATCAAGGGTAATTTTTAATGTTTTGCAACTTGCTTTTATACATTTGATCCCTCCCTTGATCCTCAGCTCCATCCATGTCTCCACTTTTCAAGGCCTTCACTGTTTTACAGAACCTGCATTTCTCTATGTATTGTCATTGTGTTAATCATAACTAATGCATTCTGCATAGAACAACTGCTTGTTATTGTCACCTCTATAAAACTCTGACTCATGATAAACAAAAGTAAATCAAATTAATTACAGACACCTGGTTAATTAGAGAAATTGCTGTCACGGATTAATCAAGTACAACAAACCTGCAACCAGGTCAGGAAAAGTTCAGACAGAGCAAAGCTGATCAGCCTCAGTCCTGAGGCCTTGCAAACTTACTGCAAAGTTTACTTATGACCTGATTACTTATGTTCTTTTATTGCCAGGACCTGTTCTGAATGGTAGGATTACACAGTTAAAGTTTAGTCAATAGAGATTCTTCTGTGAATGTTTCTTAGGAAGATATAATTTGGGCATTGTTTATTGCCCTCCAGAGAAGCCTGTTATTTCCACTGAGCAATATAAATCTTTAATGTTTATCCCTAGAAATTTAGTTGCTTAAACAAGGCAATTTTCCCTGGAGATTTGAATGAAGCTCCAAACAAAGTTTAGGCAGCAGCTTGTGTCCAAATTATTCCAGCTTTCTCTGATGGTTTTTATCTTGCATGTGATTCCTGTGTTGTCACTTTATTTGTAGCATGCGGGACTGTTGGTGCTTTGACAATGCCCTTAATTCTCTTAACACAATTTCCCATTTTTCTCTCCTTTAGACAGTACCAAATGCTTCATTATTTCTGTTTGCAGTGCTTTCTTGCCAGCAAGTTTCAGAACTGCAACAATACCTCCCCTGCAACCATCCAGCATCACTCACCTTCAATGATTAGCATTGGATCATCCATATGGGCTTTGCTTTGGGGCCATCTCATAGCTGTGGCCACCAGTCAAGGAGGTGTGGTCTGCTGGATCCATTCCATACTTCCATTAAAATTCAGTCCCTGAATAAACAGAATTGTGAAGATAACTTTAATAAGTTCTTTATCTCAGCAGTGAAACATTTTTGAAGCTGAAAGTCTCAAGACCAAGCCTTGAAATTAAGATATAAAAAAATTGCAATAATTATTTTCTAAAAAATAATAATTCCCAAGCATGGACATTCTGCCTTAGCCTATTATTTTCATCTTTTTTTGAAGTTCACTGTAAACTCAATAATGTAACTGTTTGTTACAGTTTTAAAATTTACTTAATAGCAGCTGAGCATTGTAACTACCTAAGTAAAACTCTTAGCCTTAGACAGAGTTTAGTTATTAATTTTTTTTTTTTTTTCGCTATGCTATTTCCATTCCTTCCATTGACCTTGACTACAGCAAATCGGGAGTTTTCAACACACAGCTGTTGTGACACAATTGTGATTAGCAAGGTAACTTGATCCTTTGGTATGAATTCCATTATTTTTGACTCAGATGGCCTCACCATTTCCCAGATCTGGAAGCCACGTAGAACATCAGCCTTTAGTAAAATACATTAAACATCTAGACATAGGCAACAGAAACTGAGGGATCAGTCTAAACCACAGTCTCTGTAAACCTTAAGACAAACTGAAATGTTTTATAAGATGTCATCTAAAATCCACTGACCAAATTGTTTAGAGTTCTGCTGAATACAATTAAGGTTTAAACACTCATCAGACACCCTTAGAAAATATCCATAATGCCTACAGACGCAAACGTGTAGATATCTAAATTTATGTAATGTCATCTCAAACTGAAATCCACTCTTATTGCCTTAAGTCACACAGATTTGGTTAAAGAGTATTTAATATTTTTGTATATTTCTATTGGAAAGTAAAACTTTCCCTCCCCTGAAAAAAAAAAAAAAAAAAAAAAAAACCCCTACACTGACAATCACTATCACTGGGTTATAAATTTATTAAAGAAGTTGGATAATTGATAGAAAATGAACTACTTTTTGCTTTCTCTTCTGTTATTGAGGATGTAACCACAGAATAAGAAACCAAACTATCATTATAATTTGGTTATTTCCATTGGTTGAAGCAGATGCTGACAGTACAGGTTCCAATGAAATTCAAAGCTGAATGTAACATTAATATTTCATAAGAAAGATATTCAGCATTGCTGCTTTGATTTTAAGCCCTACACACTTAGCTAAAGTGATGTAAGTGTTGTACTTAAATGAGAATTCAAACTTTTTCAATTACAATTGCAGCTTCCAAATACCATTCTTGTACAAAGCCAGCATAGGTCCTACTCAATTTCCATCTCAGTCCTAACCAACTACAGCATATCCACTCTATCTCCATTAAGAATGGAAAAAGAAAACCACTTCTTATCCATGCTCAGTTTAGTAAGGGATTCAAAGGAACCACATCAGAAGGCAGGAGAAAAAATATTTTCTGTTTGTGTCCTGAAGTTGTTCAAATAACTCCAAAATTCTGCTACCTATGGAAAAAAAAACTTAACACACTTATGGCTTTACTTTATACTTGACATTTCAAAAACCTTCAGCTTTCTGATAATGGCACAGAGAATTTTCTGACTGGTACATCACAGCCGTCAAAAAAAGAGATATTTCTTCAGAAATCACAGGAGAAAAGGACAATTGCCTATCTGGCTTTCAAGTGGGAATCATTTTACATCTGTTTGCTTTAGCACTTGAGACATTTCAAGCCATCTTTATAAATCTTTTTCCAGCACCACAGTGGTCAATAAAACTAAAAGTGACCTTGTGCAAAATATGCTAGATTTTAATTATAATGGGATTATGTGCTAGATTAGGGCTAAATGTATTATGCTGTCACCCAATATGTCAAAGTTGGCAAACATAGCAATGCTTGGCCTGCAGCTCATTTTTTTTTCTTGAAATCTCTATCTATTGCCTGGAGCCTGATGCCTGAAGTTTTAACTTTTTTTTTTTCTTTTTTTTTTTCTTTCTTTTTTTGCTGTAATGCACATTTTTGTCTTCTTGGGTGTGAATGAGCCAAGCACCACAATATTACATTTTTTGTCAGAATGTGTTTGTGTCTATGTGTGTGCAGTTACTGGTTAATACCTATCACACAATCTATGGTTTGTTTGTTTTTTTGCCATTTAAGACTAAAAAAATCCCAGAGTAGTTTGTATTTTCAAACCTTCTTTGTATCCATGTACATAAACATAAACATATCGTATATCTCTCTAGATACAGATGGACATGTTCACACACTGACGAAGACAGAAAATGTTTGTATGCTGCACAACATTACAACTGATTGTTATGTTTTACTAAATTAAATACTACTGCTGGTTTTTGCTTAATGAAATTTAAAATATTACATTGTTTTAGAGCTTGTTTTAGGAAGTCTGGAGGATTTTTTGCTTGGGAATTTTAGATAGTGGAGAGAACAGGAGGAGAGAAGAACTGCCCAATGAAAGCAAACTTCAAACTGCCATGGAAGTCTTGGGGGTAACTAGTGTGAATCAAAATAACTTAGAAAGAAAATCCTTGCTCTGAAACAGACTGGGTGTGATTCCCTATGAAAATTCAAACATAATTAGATGGCTGATGTTAGGTAACTCAGATTCATATTTAATATTTGGGAAAAAAAGAGGAAAAAAAAAAAAAAGACATATATGAGACCGGGGTTTGGAAAAGAACTCTAAATTCAGAGTACATTTCTGCTCCTGGCTAACTTTTGATGTTGCACTGGAGAGATTTCTCAATCTGTTTGTTGTTCTTGTTACTGATGAATGAAATAAGATCAACAACAACAGAAGACTTCTTATTTATAATAAAATAGAAGTACAGAGAGTATGAGTCTGTTGGGGGCTGACAGGAAGGACTGGGATACTATTTCTGAAGGGATCTTATTTTTGACAGGCAATAAATTAATTGATCTTTAATCACCTCTTCAGTCCAAACAGGGATGCTCATATTACAACTTTCCCTCCTCCGCTGTCTGTTTGGATTATCATTCTCCATGTCATGCCAAGCAAGAGACGACCTTGATTTTGGAGTGAAACTGTAACTTTACAAATAATTTATAACAGCTCATTCTTCTGCCTTCACCTGGCTTCCTCCCACAGTCAAAAGTAATTAGAAAGTAATTAAGCCATCAAAAGCAAGGCAGGACTAAATTACAGTAAATTAAGCTACTAGATAGCTGGTAAGAGAGTCTCAGCTGCTGTAGGAGTTAAGGACAGAAAAGATGGGAGCAAAAATTATTATTTTGGTAAAATCTCCCTACTGTATTTCATGTAAAGCAACGATATGTCTTTTGAGTACTGTCTAAAAGAATTTTAAAATATGCCTAGAATAAGGAAACTAAATACCATTTAACTTATCACCTCTTCAGGTATTAAGAGTGAAAGTTTCCCTGAGAGGCTCATTTGCCCTCTAATTTTCCACTCACAATTTTTCATCTCTTTTACTAATTTATTTATTTATTTGTAGCTCCCTGTTCCTGATCTCTCCAAAACTATGTTTTCTGAGACAAAGAATAAAGAAGTAGGAAAGGTGGGAGGGATTTAGAGGGAGTCATACAGAGCAGAGTTGGGAGGATAAACCCAGGCAGGCTGGACACAGGGGAGCAGACAGCTGCTGAGATCAGGATAGAGAAAATCATGTCAGAACTTCATAAGGTTTTTATCAAAATCACAAAGTCTTTGCTTTAACTACTTTTTTCTTATTTTAAGAGCCTCTGCCTGGCTCTTCTCCAGAGTTTTGTCCAAAGATCATACAATCATATCATCCCTAACACCCCAGAGGGGTTGTCCTGCTCACTCCTGGGTTCAGTGGCTGTTCCAGCTCAAGGTTTTCGACAGGATGACAGTGCATGCAGCCACATGCCAGAATCCCTCTTTCCCTTCCTGCCACTTTCCACTGCTCGGGGAACTGCTGAAAGGTGTGTAATTCTCTGTGGCGTACAGGAGCTCTCACCTGATGCCAAGCAGCACAAACAACTCTCCCCCCAGCTGCCTTTCTGCACCTTGCTAAGGGAGAGGAGAAGCAAACAAGATGAAGGGGAAGCTGTGCTCTGTCAAGACACAGAGACCTGATGGCACCATGGGATCTGGGGGATGCATGAGTAGAGCTCAGAGGAGTGCAGCCACAGAGCAGGAGGACATTCCCAGCCTGGCTTTAAGCTCATTACTGCTGGCAGAGTTGTTCTGGCACTGCACCGCAGTCTGGAGGCTCAGATGCTTTCCCAAGATCCCAGCAAGACTATGCAGCCCCTGTGAGCTCTGACCTCTCTGCACACCACTGCCCAGTAACACCAAAACAGCCCAATTTTTAGACAGTTCAGGTATCATTTCCCAGTGAAACCTGTTGATTTCTAAGGCAGATTCTCCTGCATCCACCCATCAGGTCTGGATTTCCTGACCTGCTGACCAACACTGTAACAGCTACAGTCCTGTGCCTTCCTTCCTTCCTGTGCAGTGTGTACTGATGGCGATTGATTTTTGCCTTTTTTCTTTTATATATTCTCTGTATCCATTACACACATATTTGTAGCTCTGTAACCTATTATTGTATTAGTAGCTAGTCCCAGTAGTTTTCCACACCTTTCCCTAGGCAGAAAGACAAAACACATTCCAAGAGCCCCTCTCCTATCTTGGTTCTCCTGGGCTACCAAGGTTGAAAACAGCTCTTTGAGACACATTTTCATAAATAAAGTATAGCTAGTGCCAGGGGGCACTAGCTAGGGGGTCTCCAGAAAGAGGTTGTACCAGAAGGGGGAATTTCCTCATTACTTGTGCTTCTAATTGGGAATTCTTGTCATATACGCTAATTTGCTAAACTTATAAAAGTGTATTCACCCTGTGGCAGTGGGCTTTGGTGGACATTTTTCCATATTTTCCCCTTGGAGGTCTCCAATAAAGACCAGCTTTCATATTACCTCCTGTATTAATATCTCAAAAGTGTGTTGTTCTGTTTCTGGGGTGTTTAAGGCATCAGTATCAGCACCATAAACTAGGGCTACCCTCTGGTCTCACCTTTGCTGTGACTGCAGCTCTGGCCAAATTCTCAATGCAGCAGACATCATTTTATGATCCACCCTCAAGCTGCCATGCTGACGTGGGTGGTCCTTCTGCTACTTTACCTTTACAGAGCTGAAATTTTCTGTGTGAGGCTTTCTGTGGCCCTATGGAGTCCACCTCAGCATTGGACCACTGAAGCATCAAGGATATTTTTGTAATTCTGGCATGCAAACTATAACCTGCTGCAGGTAACGATATCTCTGGACTTGCACTCCAGTCGGCAGGAAGTGTTTTAAAAATTCAATGTTACAGAGAGAACAGTGAATTGGAAGAAGGACAGTCTGACTCTATGCATAATTTTGGATGATGGGACAAACTGAGAGCTACAAATCCAAAACCTATCTACAGGATGTGGCTCATCTCTGTATTTTGAAGTAGTAGCTTTATAATACAAGCATGAGTGTACAGACAAATAAAGATTTTTGATCACTTTTTCCTTCCCCCAAACATCCAGCCTTTATCAATGACATGGCCACTGTCAAAAACATCCAAAACTAAAACCACTACAGACTGGCAAGGTGATAGCTTGGCAGTGTTAAAACAGAGAGTTGGAAATGTCTCAATGAGAAATAAGAAGCCAAAGTAAAAGACAGTATCCAAGAAATTTACGGACATACTGTCTTCTGGAAAGCCTTATCCATATAGTTGCCAACAAGAAAAATTGTCCTCTGCCAACGTGGGGAAAGATTCTGGATGGCTACAGTGAAACATTTAGTTCATACCAACATATCACAAGAAGAAACACAAATCTGGCTCTTTTACCCAAGACAAATGTATTGGTGATAATACTACAAACATACCAAATTAATAGCAGACAGGTTAAGATTCTTTTTCCTTCACTATAATGACCCAAAAATAAGACTTTTAGTCTATGCCACTTGCTTAAAATCATTCCATACAGAGAAACAGCGAGTTCTTGAAGGCAATTTATTTGGTTGCAACAGGATGGCAACATTTTTGGGAAAATGTTCTTTATCTGAGGATGGCAATTCTGGACATGCATGTGGACCTTTGCAGGTGGAAATACACCCAGTTACTTACGGGATACACAAACAAAAGCAGGCTTCAGACTGCTTCTGTGACTTATTAAGGTATCCTTACCTTGTAAACAACTTCTATTGAATTTTTATTCCTAAATTAAATGGGAGACAAAGAATGATCCCTGGTTCTGAGGAGAACAAGTGGCATGGCCTTATGTCCATATGGTTCAGGGTTATTTCTCTTTAGAGCAAACTAACTACACCTGGACCATGCAGCCTTTAACCTTCTGTCTCCTCTTGACCTCATTAGCTCAAAAAATAAAAATAATACCTTTTTTGTGTGTTTGTTTTGTTGGGTTTTGTTTGGTTGCTTGATTGATTGCTTGGTTGGGTTCTTTTTTTTTTTTTCTTCATTTTAATTGAAAACAAATACAATGATGCTGTGTTCACTGCAGATCACCACATTGGTATTTTTATAACTATGTGAGGCCATATGTTTCATGCCCTTGCACGTGAGAGTGCTTGAGAATATGAAACCTGACAGGGAAACTGGGAAGTCTGTGGAAGGGGAGGAAACCAAATCTTATGCAGTATTTGAGATTTCCCTTGGAGAGACCTAACTGATAATCCAAAATAAAGTGTGAGAATAATTTTGCCTTTGAATTAAAATTGGGACACTTAATTACACAAATCCAGTTGATCTCTTTTGTTGGAATTCTTAATATTTTAATAAAGACTTAAAAATTCACCTATTTGAATCTTCAGTATACTCCAATCACTTGACTAAAAAATCTTTTTCTCTGACAAACATGTGATATGCATTTATTTTGAAGCTATTAAAAGCTTTAAAAAGTTAAAAAGGTCAATTTTATCCCAATGTGTAAGATAGTTTAAACATTTAAATTCTGAATGTTTTAATATTCAAAGTTAACTGGAAAAACTACTAAATGTAAATATGCTTCTTTAGAGAAAACAGAGAGAGGTTATTGTTTTTGACATTGTTGATGGTAGATGTCTTGACTGTGTGCCATGGCTCCCTTGCTCTTGGTGCTTACAGAGAAGGGAAAGGAAGGGAAAAAACCCTCTATTCCTCAAATCTTTTTTTCCAAGTGTAAGAGTATCTGTACTTGGAGAAATCCACACTGCCCTCTGCCCAGCAGAGATTGAAGGTAACCAAGGCCAGGCTGGATGGGGTTTTGAGCAATCTGGTCTAGTTAAAGGTGTCCCTGACAAGGGATTGGAACAGGATGACCTTTAAGGTCCCTTCCAACCCAAACTATTCTGTGATTCTATGATCTTTCCTTTTATTATTCTGCCTTTGAGAAATCACCCCTGGAAATGGAAAACCTACGCTTGTTCCCAGTTCTGAAGTCATGACTGCCAAAACCCTCTTAAATTCTTCCTGGGGATGGAAAAACTCCAGATGTACATCCATGGAGACCAATTTCTTAATCACATTCTCATAATTAATCATGGATTTAAGCACGACAGATGTAATACAGACATATCTCCTACAGTTAGAACTGTGTAAGGAAAGGCTGAAGAAAAGAAATTTTCTGAGTGTTGGTATTCACTGTCAGGCTCAGGAAATGCCCTGAGCAGAAAATAGTCAAAGGCTAAGAGAGTACTCCAGGCAAGTGTGTCTGCTCTGCTCTTTCTTTTTGGGGTCTGCTCATGCCCAGTTAGACACAGGAGCTTAGAGGAGATGGATGCTTGTTCTGAAGCAGCACTGTCCTGGTTGCAGAGATGGGGGCAGAGTTTAGCACAGTGTGGACACAACCTCAATCTTGTTTTTGTTCCCGGTGGTAAACACCTTTTTGTGGGTAAAACCGTTACATTTGCATACTTTCAGTATTAATATTGTTGCTGTTTTTGAGAATTTTTTTTATTCCATTGCTTTTTGCTTTCAGCAAATTTTTATCTCAATCCATAGTCTCTGTCTTGTGCCTCCCTTACTAGAAGGGACAGAGAGAAGGGCAGTGGTTGATTTGGAGTTTGGTTTCCTGCTGGTCTTAAACCACCACAAACAGTTTTACATTTTTATGCTTTTAAGGGATAGCTTGTGGTAAGAAATTCAGTAAGCTGTAGAACAGAAACTCTTGGAGCTTTTATGGAAAAGCAGTAAAGAAATTTGAAACAAACAAACAAAAAACCCCAAAAAAAAACCAACCCAAAAAAAAAAAAAAAACCGCAGAAATTCAGCACTACTATTACTGATTTCCTAACAATCTCTTGGGATGTGGAGGGTCTGTGCTCCTCTCACCTCCTCACGTGAAGAATGGAAGTCTGTACAGCAGCACATGTAATAGCAACACATTTCTGTTGAGAGACAAAGCTTCTGAGGGGAGACCGAAGGCTTTATTTGTCTTGGGCATTGGGAAGCCAACACAGATTTCTCGTACTCAATTTACTATGAAAGAAATGGGAACTATTATCTGCAAAGCCTTCAGAAGATTATAATTAAAGGAGACAGGCTTGAAAGAGGATTTCACGTTTCTTTCTATAGACAGTGCTGCCAATTGAAGACATTACAGTATTTTCCTATAGAGCCAAAGCTGCTCCTAGACACGTAATACTCAGTGATTTAAAAGCCCACACCCACAGCTTTCCCTCTTGCATCATAAATTGATTGATGATGACAAGTGAATAAGATTAGCACCTCATGGGGAAAACCTTCAGCTTAAATAAAGAATAAAACTACTTATCCTTTTCTATTTCTTTCACCTTCTCCCAGGAGAATATACAAAGTGTCCTAAAAGCTAGCTAGCTGAAATAATAATCCAAGCTTTAAGCTGGAGACTGTCAGACCCTAGAAGACCTTTCTTTCTACACTTTGAATCTACTTGTTTTTTTCCCAAAGCCAAAAAGGTATTTTGCACTTCATTTACTAAAAAAATTGCAAAATGTGTCTCACTCATTTGATTCTGGATAAGAAGATTTTAACATTTTACAAGGAAGGATTTTTTACTTTTTTCCCCCACACAGACATTGTATAAAAACAAAAAAATTATCTGATCAAGTTTGTTGTAGGTTTTTTTTTTTTCCCAAGCTTTAACTACCTTGCATGCCAAAAACCATATTTGTTCCTGAATCTAGGATATAAGAAAAAATTTTCTTAGTAATAAAGCTTAATTACCTTTCATATTCCAAGGCTGAACCCCTTACAGTAAAATAATGATTTTTAGCGTATCTCTGTTTAACCATTGTTTCAGTAAGTGGTAAATATTTCCTACAAAGATTGGCTGTGTGGGGCTGAGCTGCTGACTGAGGTTAAACCACAAAAACAAAGTAGCTTTGTTATGGTTGGCACAAATTTCAAGATCCTCAGTAACATGAGATTGTGCACACGCTGCAGCAGCCACGCAGGACCAGAGGCTACAGATACAGAAATTCAGCAGAACAGAGATTTGGGGAGTCCCATTAGATGCAGGTGAAGTTGAATCCACTCCTCCTGTGAAGAGTTCCGTGATACCTGACCTCCTCGTGGTCTCCATCACAGGTTGAGGAATTCAATATCTGATCTGTGGAGGTGCTGGCCATGCCTTGTGGTGTGAAATGTCAGCAGGAGTTTCGATAATGGCACATACAGTATCCAATATTTTCAAAGCTACAGTAAAAGTTTTTAGGTTTTTTCTGAAATACAGAAGACAGACTTATTTGATGGTTTTGAGGTGTCTAATAGTGCATACAGTATAATTAATGATCAATAGTAACAATTACAAAAATCTGATAGGAAGGCCCATTTCTGCTATGTGATTCCTAGATTTCTGTCTAACACCAGGAAAGTAGATGTCATGTGATCCTTATATAAAAAATTCCCTCATCTCACATTAGTGTGAAGAGGATTACACAAACTAAATTTAACAGATGTCTTTCCTCAGATTTGTTTTTTTTTTTTTTCCTGTTCAGTTTATCCTCTTGAAGTTCTTTTACAAAAAAGAATACTATTCTGTTTTGGGGCAGCACTTCGGCAACTCAACAAACATTTATGCAGGTATTTTTGCCCCAAGCCTAATTATTGTGTCCTTAGTCATTAAAAAAATTTTACCTGTACAAATGTTAGAAAATGGAATTTATTCAAGAGCCTACCATGGTCTATGGATCATTTCCCCTGCAGTTTCCTTGGAACATGCAACGATGATGGTGAGGTAGCTCCTAGAAGCAAATTGATACCTCATTTTTGACAAACAGCGACTTTCTTTTACAAGACTCCCAACATTTTCAAACCTTGAAGCAGAAGCTTTTTTTTTTTTTTTTAATTCCCTACTTTTTCATTTTTCAGAGTCTGAACTAATTTTTTATTCCCTGTGAGTTATATAGAGATTTGCAAATTCATTTAAAAAATCAAAAAACTCTAATGATATCATAATACCATAATTAGAGATGATTATTAAAGTACCATTATATCCATCCTGGGTTTAATTTGCACTGGTGACTGAGAGAAGTGTCCTTTGTTCAGCTTTGTCCTTGCCCTTGAAATGCAATGTCCATGACAGACAGCACTGGAGAAACATTGGCATGCAGTAGGGGCTAGTCCTGTCCTCCTTTTATGTATGCATCTTGTGTGTGACTCTATTCCCATCTTGGAAAGGACTTGTTCTTCTGCCATCTAAGCAAAGGCACTGTCATTTCATAAAATACATTATCCACCCTTTTCCAAGAACTGGCAGTGGCATATAATCCTATGCTGATTTATGTTGGATTTATGTAGAAAAATACTTTCATATACTTTTTGAATAATTGTGTATACAATTACTAAGCTTCTGGATTTTACAACCTCTACAAAAAGATTGATTTTTGACCATTCCTGCTTCAGCTGGGTTTAGCTTCAGACATGATGCAAACAGCCTGTGACCTGACAGAATATTAATCTATTCTCCAGAGTACTCCGCTGGGCTGAATAGTTTTTTTCAGTCTTACGAACAAAACAAATCTCCAATGTTTTGTTTAGGAAATCACGTAACAGGGTCACAGTGAATGAGTGTCCAGGTTAAATGATATTTATTATAAAGTAAGTATAAACAAACCCTCTTGTACACATTTTTAATTTGGGTGAAGAGCACTTGCCATCAGGAGTTTTTGCATAATGAGAATCTTCCACATGAAGTGATTTCCCTTCTTTAGATGCAGGGGTTTGAAAAGACAGGTAGGCTTTTAGCAGACAATACTCTTGATGGATGGATCTGCGCAGCTCTGAGTGAGGGAAAATCAGAGACAGGATTATTTCACAGCTAATTTCACCAAATGGAGAGACCATTTTTGTTTATAGAGGGGGTACGTCTGAATGCTTTTATATCTACAAAAATTATGTTTTAAAATGATATAATTTTGCCTGATGCAATCAATCTTGCTATCAGAGTACAACACAGAGAGGTCTAAATCACAAGTGGCAGTGTCTTGTTTTCAGCAATCTGGCTCCCTTAACAGTACCTAAATATTCTTCAATTTATCCTAACAGAAAGGAAAATGCTCCGCCTTTTAAAGATGGAGATGTGGGAGCAGAATAGGGCTCGAACCATGAGGTAAAGGGTTTGTAGAGCTGCAAGTGTATGAAACCAAGTCTTCCTACTCCTGATCATATTAAGTATGGTGTTGTAAATTAACACCAAAACCCCTCAACAGAAGTTTCCTTCTGTGATGGATCTTTGGATTTCTTTCTGCAACCAGGATTATCGTTTCTTCATCTAATTCTAGCCTTTTCTTTACTTTCTTTTTTTTTTTTTTCTTTAATGTATTGTTTTTAAAATTTTCAAAATCCTGGAACAGGAACTCAGGTGTGTGGATGTATTCCCATGAACAGGAGAATAATAAGTACTCTCCTCTGTCAAGGTTTGGAGTGAAGAGCAATTTAAATAGGAATATAACTTAGAATTAATAAAGATATTAATTAGATTAGTTTGGTAGTAAAATACCTATGACAACATTTACCAATATTATTTGAACAAATTATCCAACTCCACTTCCATGAGTTAATGTGTTTTAAGTGGCAGATTTAAGGAAAAAAAAAAAAAGGAAAGAGAGACCAAAAAATCCTACCAAAACAAAAAGAACTCCCAAACAATTACAAAACTCCATCACTGCAAGGTGTGATTTCTTACTGGGTAATAGTTATTAAATGTCTTTTCAGCAAACATAAACTCAATGACAAAACTCTCCTTTCTTTCTCTCTCAGACCTGAGCTTGGTTAAGGTACACCAAAATAGGTTTTTTTGCAGTGAAAACCATTTTCCCCCAGGTATGATGGACTTTGTTCTAGTTCTTGGCAGAAAATTATAAACCCTAGAAAAACATGGCCAAGTGTATCAGCTGTGCTGCTCAGCTGCTCCCTCAGTCCTTTGGAGTAATGATGCAGCCAATGCCTGTGTGTTGCTTCCTCCCTTACATCTCCACGGACACCTTCAGGGCTTTCCCCCTGCAGCTGTCACCATAAAGAAGGGAGGAATGACCTAAGGAAAAAACATAAAGAAGCACCAGAAGCAGCTCTGTGGAGTCCTTGGGGTGTTTGGAAGCTACGCAGCATTTGAGGCTGTGTTTTTCCTGTCTTTTCCTTTCCACAGAGCTCCCTCCTCAAGTTCTCCCTTTCTTTTTGAATTCTCTTTCTCTGAGTCCTTGATCCTCCACATCTACATTAGCTTAATTTTCAAGCCCAATAATTTACACCAGGGACGTGTTCTCATGATTGTCTTTGAAATCTTTCTCTCAATTTTCCCTCATTCTGTCTATCTATCATCTATCTATCTATCTATCTATCTATCTATCTATCTATCTATCATCTTCCTTATTTTCTTTTTTACATTACTTTGCTTTTTTTTTTTTTTTTTTTTTTTTTTTTTTTTGTTTTAATTCTTCATTTTTCTCCTCTACACAAATACTGGGCATGCTTCTTCCCCCACATGACCTGCTTCTCTGACATGGTGTAGAGTCCTGAGATTTGTCCCTGTAAATCTATTCTTTTGTTATTCTTTTCTTGTCCAACCTCTCCTTGTGGTAGGAGTTTGTGTGACCACACTACATAACAATATCTTTTAATCCAGCTTCCCTGATCAGGTTGTAGCTTGTGTGGAGTGCAGAAAGGCAGGGGGCTTCATGATTTGATTTACAGGTCAATCCTGAGTCTTCATGAAGAGGTACATTTATCACTGATAGTTTCCTGGCTTTTCTACACAAGATTTAGATTGCTGTAAACCAATTTTTGCACCTCAGGACTAAAGTATTAGTGTTAGGAATAAAGCATTATTGAACACATAAAAACACAGACACATATATATATATACAGTGTTGTAACAAAATTTTTCATTTTCTTATTTTATTTTTGCCTTTTTCCTATTAAAATATACATTAAAAACCCTTGCTATAGGAAAGTAGAACAACCCAAATGCCAGAAATTTCCTATTTTATTATTATTCAGCTTAGGTTTGTAACCACCTTTTTACTCCAAATTTTAGAGCTGAAGGTTGTTTACTTTTGTTGGTGGTTTTTGATTCTCAGGGTATGTATCTGTGAATTGAAGTGCACGGAGCGTGATTCAGTTCCTTTTTTTTTCTTCCTAAAGGGAAAAAACCCAAACACATATTGGCTTTGAGCCTACATCTTCCATTCCATACTGGAGCAGAATGTCTGAATGAATGTCAGTTGCTGAAAACTCTGTTCACATTGCCCCTCAATTCTTATAAATTTAAATACAGAAACAGGGTGGAGGTTCCAGAGCTTATCAATAGAAATACTTTAGTTCTAACAGAATGCCCAGAGAAGCAGGAGCATTATCATCGCTTCTTCAAAATTTCTCAACCCAAGCACTTTTTTGAATTGATTGCATCTCAGACTAAACTTTCTTATGGAACAGTAATTTGATTTCTGTACTTCAGCCCTCCTTGCTCAAAAAACTCACCACTGTGACTTCTGCCTGGTTCTTTTTTTCCCTATGAATATTTCTCAAGTTGAAATTCTGAGTTACACGTGAAGCGTGTTGAAGTGGGTCAGTGAGCTGTGCAGAAAATGATCAGTGCAAATTTGTGGGACGATATTTATACAGTCTAATTTTCACTGTAACGTGTGATTAATTTTGTCTGCATAACAGTCTTCCGAAGAGCTTGATAACAGGAAATTTCAAATCCTTATGTATATTCAAGAAATGGAAATGTTTTTACTTCTTCCCTAGAGTAGGACATGGAATTGGGCATCTTAACACTAGCAGAAGTCCATAATTTGAGAATTTCACACTAAGTATACTCATAACCTTTTCAAAAGGAATCTACTACATATTACCTGCCTTCAGCAGCATCAGTCAACATCAGGTGCACCAGATCCTCATAAAGGAACAGACATCAGATGAAAGATCATAAAATAATCTTTTTTTTGGCAATGCCAGTCATGGTACTTGCCAATCAGATACAATTTTTCATAGCATCTACCTTCTAAGGCACCATCGCTAAAGTAAGGACATGTAAATATTTTTGTAAATTATATATCTTGCTTTTTTCAGCTTCTTGAAGGTACCTCTGAAAGGCCTCAGGGTTTAGAAATCTTCTAGACTGCCAAAATATTCCTTCTGTCCTAAAAAAATATAAAAATACAGATTTACACAAGCTAAAAAGAAACTTGGTGGTAAAAATCATATTAGGTAATACTCCTCTTGTCCTGAAGTCATCTGGTCACTTACCAAAAGCAAATTGAAGAACAAAGAGATCAGTTTTTCATATTTTCTCATGTTTTTCGATCAATGCAGTTATTAAGCTATCTCTCCTCTTTATTATAATAACATCTGTCTTACTCTTGTCCCCCATGGTCTCACAGAACAACTTCTCCTTAGCAGCTGCCTGTGGAAAAAAAGATGAATTTTTAACTGAATATGCAGATATTTGGTGCCACATAATTTTTAGACACTCATGAAGACATAGCTGTGCTTTCCTCTGGGTAATGTCTGTGCTTCATTGATGCTGTTGCTCAAATGTTTGAAGGAAGGGAAGGCTTCTACTCACACAATTTTCACAGAGATGGTACAGAAACCCTTTTTAACCTCAGATTAATGAGCTCCTAAGTTGCATTTTCTTCTGCGTTGTGCAGGCTCTTGATGGCAAGTGGAGATTTAGAGGGAAGAAAAAGATGTTGGCCCTGGTCAGGAGGTCATGATTTGAGTATTGCTCTAGAAATAACCCAGATTTTTGTGTGTGGCAGGGGTCAAACAGAGTACGTGCTCCCTGTCAAACACGATGAGCTCAAAAGTCTTCCCAAACCAACATTTCCATGACATGACAGATCTTTGGATCACCACACTGGATACCTATAACTGTTTCCAAACAAATTGTTGGAAACTGCTTAAATTAACTGAAAATTTTGTGCAACCAGAGCTATTACAGTAGTTTCAGGGCTAATGCAATACCAGTTCTTTGAAAAGTACATCTGTGAACTGCAAAAAAGAAAAAAAATATCCCTAATACTAAACTATAGGCACAAGGAGATTAAATCTGTTTTCCAGAACTTTATAATGACAGTCAAGGTCACCGCCCTTATATTAATTTTATGTATTTTCTCTAACAATAATATATAAATATACTTTATATCATGTAATATAATATATTGTATGCTATATATATTATATATAGTAATATCATATCATATCATGTTATTATAACAATATATAATAAAATATAAATTGCAGTATAGGATATTTACTATATGAAAAATTTAATATATATTTAATAACATTTTTATGTATTTTCAACTCAACCCAGTGTTCTCTGACATATTCTTCTATCATTATGGGTTCAACACTAGACAAACACCATTCCCCTTAACTTATGTTATGTTGACCTGAAGGCTTTGTATCCTTAAGCAAACAAGCAAACAAACAAACAAACAAGAAAAAAAACACAGCAAAAACACCATCCCACAAGAAAAAGAAAACCACAGCAAAAAAAACCAAGAAACCTCAAACAAACAAAACCAAACAAAAAACCCCCAAAACAACAACAAAAAACCCCAAACAACTAAAGCAAAAGACCAAGCCAACCAAACAAAACAAAAAAAACCCAAAACAAGCAAAAACCAAACCAAACAAAAAACCACTAACTCTAAGCAAAGCCTAATTTAATATATTCAGAACCAGAGATGTAGAATAAGCATTGATTTTTCTCTATTCCTGTGTCTCTGATTATCTTGCCAACTATCTCATGAGGCTTTGTGTATGTTAAGTGGAATGCAGTGGAATATTGCAGGTTGGATTCCCTGGCATTGCCATCCACCAAGTGCCGAGGTTGAACTCCACTTGTATTGAGTGTTTTAGAGAAGCCTTTGCCCTCAAATCAGGATGATAACCTGCTTAACAACACAATGTGATTAAATTTTCACAATTGCCTTATTGTTTAGCCTAAAATGTAGAAAGGTGTCTACCTAGAAACAAAGCCTGCACATAAATCACATGAATTCCAGTTAAACAGATTATTCAGGGAAAACTTAAAGACAAGGGGCAGAGATGCCTCCGGTGAGGGAGACCAGACACAGCACAGAAAATGCATCAGGGCTGTGTTGGGACTTCAAGGACAGTGCAGAGATGCTCCAGCCAGACACTCAACCTGCCCGGGGCCCAAGGACAGCCCTCCTCAGACCCACCAGAGACTGCTGAACTTAACCCTGGACAGCAGCACAGCAGAGAAAGAGGGAATTATATCCTCATAAAGGCCATATGCAGACACATGTACATATGTGTGTCTGCTTATGTGTTAAAATTCTGTACACCATCTCTCAGGGATACAGTTGCACTTACAGTATATGCAAATATTTTTGTTGTTTTCCAGTTCTACACCCTTACCCACTTTTGTCAGAGGGAATTAAAAGTTTTGTTATTGAAATTTTGAAGGTGTGTTCAGAGCTTGTATTCCCCACTCTTTGACTCATGACATCTATTGACAATATGCCCTGCTAATTCACCCGTAATTTAAATCAGAATTATACCAAAATATCAGTTTTCCGAAAGCCTGTCATTTTATAAGAGAAAGGGGAGAATCTTTATTGGATTCTAAGGCATTGTGCTGTTACCCAATGCCCTTTGTAGTCTTTAAAACATGGAGAAAAAAGGACAAGTCCCATCTCCAAAGACCAGCACAGAAGATACCTCTTCTGAGGTGTGTGTCATCTCAGTACAAAATGAGATTTTATATATCACCCTTCCTTCTGAAGGAGATAATGGCTTTGCTCTTTTAATAGAGCAGCAGATGAAGGTCATCCAATACATGTGCTGTACACAACATGTGAATTCTTACTGTCAATCACCAAGTGTCTTTCCTGGAGACCTTTTATGATGCCCACATAGAAAGACAAGAGAAAATGCCACTTAATTTCAGTAGCTGGCATGGTTTTGCATGCACTGCCCACTCCTTGATCTCTGGCATACTTTATGGAGCAATCTGTCATCCTAAAACTCTGGGAGGTTTTGTGTGTCACTGACTGGATAATGATATCTCTAGTAGGTGAATACTTAACATTGAGCTGCTGAAGCTATGATAATTTTAACAGTTGCAGTGAATAACAGAAACAAACAAATCCAACAAAAATAAATGGCAAAAAATCCCCACAAGTTTGCCTTTTTGTTTGTTGCTCTGTTTTTTGGTTTTTTTAAAATTCTGTAACCTATAACACAGAAGCTAAGTGTCCTCAGATGAAGCAAATCAGTGAAGTCCCACTGAATGCAGGGAAGCTCTACTTATTCATATCAACTAGTTACAAGAAACAAGTTTTTTGTTAAAATAAGGTAAGCAGCCATGAATGACTCAGAATTGACTTCCACTGTTCAACTTGATCATCCTACTGCTGTCCAGGGATGTCTCAGAGCTCTCAAAGCCAGCAGGCAATATGAGACCTAATAAGACAAACTTTTCTACGATATTTCCTAATATTAATACAAACACTGCCTTGCTGTTGGGACACAGGGATGCTGTAATCATGCTGCTTGTGGCAATACAATCACTCTGAGTTAAAGGGAACAGCAGACAACTCTGGTTTATCAGATGTTAATAAAATCTGGCTAAGCATGGATATTTTATGCAGTCCCCAACTGATTTTGGATGCTTTTTTATGAACCCAGAATTACTAGTCTCACAACAAATTGTGTCTATGTGGTCTAGAAAATAGTGCTACCTCCCTTTGGAAAATTAATTTAAAGCTCAGTAAAATACACATGCACAGAAACAGGAAAAGTATCAGAGCAAAACATAGTGTTTCACTGTGCAAAAAGTCTGTAGCAAGTCATGAAGGTGTTACATAAAAATAATGTCAAGAGAGGAAATTGAAATATTGCCTCTTCTCTTTGATTTTATGATGTCTGATCGAGTAGCTGTGCATTTGAAAGATGCACTCTAATGGGTTCTCTAGGCAGCGTTAGGCCATCAATGCTTAGTTTTCTGTTGAAAAGTGTTGAAAGCACCCAGTGTGAAAGCACTAGGAAAAAAACCCCTCAGGTGGGGCTGAAGGAGCAGCTGAATGACATGGATGTTAAGTTTAGTTTTAGTAATCCAAATCCCTTTGTGGATCATGCTGTTTGGTTTCTCTTTGTCCATGAAATATGTTATTATATCTTCAAGCCTGATTTCTGCTGTTAGCATGTTATTTATGCAGACCACTTAAAAGTACATTTTAAAAAGTACTTCCTTTTTTTTTTTTTTTTTTTTAAATCCAAGTTTTATCATCCGTGGATAACTGATTGCAGATGACTTGAAGGACTATTACTGATTTAGCTGAGGAAGAGTAAATGAGCTGTTATGATTTCTGCAACTTCAGACTCAAGGACAAAAGGATGTCACACAGCATCCCAATAGTTGCATGGTGACAGGCACTGGAAACACAATTCACTTCACACAAACTACAGGTCCACCAGATCCTGATCTCCAAATATTATGTGTTGTGACTGTCACAATTCATCCAATGGTGTGGGGAGCTCATAATTTTTATTTGGAGTTCAAATAGTCCTGTCAATTGAGAAGGTTGCACACAGTGCATGGCTCAGTCAGATCACAGAATCTAGAATCAGTAGAAACATTAAGGTTAGAAAAGATCTCTAAGATCATCAAGCACAACTGTCAAACCAGCACTACCACCATGGTCACTTAATCATGGCCTCAAGTGCCATGTCCACACATTTTTTGAACCCTTCCAGAGATGGTGACTCCCAGGCAGCCGGTTCCAATGCTTGTCAACCCTTTCAGTGAAGACATTTTTCCTATGATATGATCTAAACCTGCCTGACCAATCTAAAAGATAACCTGCATTTTTTTACATACTGGCTATTGAAGTTCTGCCTGGCAGTGTAATGAAGGAATGAGAACTATTTCAATCATAGCATTTGAGCAGCAGCAAGCCGGAGTGTGGCAAAGTCGTGAGTACTATGTGATCCGAAATTAGAAGCATAAACTCTGAGTCCAAATCTGGTTTGGTGCCTGAGGCATTTTTCTCATCTTCATGCTCTGCAGAAGTGATCTTGTCTGGGAATAAGATCTTTTGAAACAATACTTTTTCAGAGTAAATAAAAATGTGCCTTTATCTCCATAAGTTCTCCCCAGAGCATCATGTGGATTTGTTGCCTCACAGGTCTCTGTGTTGAACAATTTTTTGTTCCGCTTACAGCAGGGAACCCATACAGGAAACCCTTATCACTTCCCAACCAGAATCTGAATTTGCTAAGCCGTTACAGAAGAAAATTAAATTTTTCTTTTCTGTATATGATTTGCTTTATATAATTAAAAAAGAAAAACAAAACCACAAAAAACCCAAATCAAAAACAAAACCCCCACAACCCTCCACTAGTGTGTAGAAGTGAGAATGTGATAACTTCTGTTTTCTGTGCTTTATTCTCATGCAAATGAGAGGTTTAAGTTCCAGCAGTTACTAGAGTGTGGCACTTTAATCGCCAGTTTTATTTACCAAGAATGACAACAGCTTCTGAGAATGATGCAGAGGCAGGAAAGATAGAGAGGAAATAGGACAAATGAGGTTTCTAACTCACAAGCTCATATTCTGAATATTAGCAAGTTAAGGCTGAAATAAGACTTTTCATATATACCATTTTCTCCCCCTTTCTTTCCTCTGCAGTGTGATGATTCTCTTAGATAATCTGGGCAAGTAAATTGTGTTCCAGTAAGAAACAATGGCTGCACATTCAAAAGCCAGTATTTTCTGGCTATTTTGATGTTTATCCATTTCATGAAACAGCCATTAAAGAGAGATAATTTTAATTAAATAAGGCAGAGTTCTGTCTAACTATGATACATGGGACAAGCACATTAATCAACATCTTGTAATAGACACTTATAAATCCTTTCTCCCTATAATTAAAGCATTCTCATTTCTGAATCACAGAGAAATGAAGACTTACTCATATGTTAAACTTCAGGTATTTGTGGTTTGTTTCCCTTTAGGAATTGTCTCAGAGATTGTGGTAAAATTATATATGACCTTTAATACTGATATGACAGCTCTATTTAAATTCATTTAATATCTGATAATACAGGAAAAATTAAAATGTGATTTAGCTCATTTCTTAGCTCAAGAAAAGTTTATATTCCATGGTGCACAGTAGTTGGAATGACATTTTAATAAAACAGTTGTTGAGCCCTGAGGAGTCTGACAGTAGCAAAGAAGTGAATAAAGAGGTCATGAATTTTTTGTAGAGATGAAATCAACCTGTAGAGTTCATGAATAATTCACTGAATTTTGAAAGGCAAACCTTGGGAAACATCTCATCAAAGCACCCTTAAGATGAATTGTCATGAACACTTACCTACTGGTCTTGAAAAACTAGCCTGATCTTGTTTCAAGCATATGTACGAGATCTTTCTTACAATGGTGCAGAGTCCTGGGTTGTTAGATACCTCTGGCCTTTAAATTCCATATTAAAATTCACTTCTCCTATGAATCCTACTAAATCTTTGAGAGTGGAAAGACAAATGAAGTGTCATGGGATTTTTATGATGTTTGTGTTTCATTCAGTTTTGGTTTGGACAGCTTTAGTTTCTTAAGGGATTCACAAATGGCTAAAACAGAAGATCTTGGGATGATCTGCAGCACAGAGAAATATATAGGGTCACACAGGATATTCTGGGTCATCTGAAGTACAAAAAAATGTGGTTTTAGGCAGGTAGTGAGGTCTAATCTATATAGTCAGGGATGTCTAGAAAGCAATTAGATGAATCTGTGTTGCTAGACTATCTATTTCAGTTATTTCCAGCTCTTTCTTTATTTTATACTGTAAAGTCTGAATGAATGCCAGTATTTTTGGATATTATATAAATAAACTAGAATTTTCAGCATATCAGTATTAAAGGTCATATATAAGTTTATTATAAATAATTTTGTCACACTCTCTAAGGTAATTGCTAAAGGAAAACAAACCACAAACACCTAAAGTTTAATATATGAGTAAGCCTTCATTTCCGTATGATACAGAAGAAATCAGAATGCATTAATTATGCACTGTAAGGTCAGAATTAATTTCACTGAACCTTTTCTACTAAACTGAAGTTCTTGTCTACAAAACTGAGACGTTGTGTGCTTTAGGACCTCTCACTAGACAAATAAGACAGAAAGCCAACTCTAAAGGCTGAAAGATCTGATTTAAGCCCTGCATCACTTTCCACAGGTGTTTCTTCCTCTCTCCAAAAACTGCTGAAGAAGCCTGGAGTATTGCATGTCGACAGATGTATCCAGTCCTCAAATCTTTGGACCAAGTTAGTGCTCAGTTGAAGGTTGGACTTGATGATCATGGAAGTATTTTCCAATTTTAATTATTCTATGATTCTCAGATCTTAATTTAATTTATAGAAATCTTTTCACTTAATGGGGCCTTGAGCCATGATGGAGCTGTTCTCGCCCTAGGTCATTAACAAGAACCATTCTGATCTTAAACATCTAAGCTGGGGTGGCTCTTGGAGACAGTGAAGTCTATCCTCGTTAAAGGCTTGCTGAAGCATTTGTTTGACATTCTATTTTGGTAATCACAAGTAAAAAGTTTCCCAAGGTGTATTTAATTTTTTTTTTTTTTTTTTCACTAAAGATTTAATGTGGTGCAGAATTCTCAGGCACATGATGGTGCCACATATGTGCCTGGGTGATGCCTAGGTTAGCCTGTGAAGGAGGTCACTGAAACCCATCCCAAAGAATAGGTTTCTGAATTGTTTTCTGCATCAATCTGGGCACCACAGATATACATATAGTATTTGAAAATCAACAAAATCTCTTGGTGTCAATTTTCCTGGTTACATCTGTGTCAAACAGGCCTCTGCCAACTTTGGCTAAATGTGACAAGATGAACATCTGAGAAAATTAAAAGGTCCCAACACTTTGACACTCCCATGAGTTTGATCAGGAAGCAGTTGAGAAGTATTTGCCCTCCAAAGGTGTGCTTCAGTAGTAGCTCTTTTTGGATACAATATCTTTTGTATAAGGCTGCTCTCTGAAACCTCTATTGCATTTTACAGGTGCGTGCATACAAAATTTTCTTTAGACATCTCCAATAGGAAAAAAAATAGAGCTGTCACTGGTGTAAGCCACCACATATGAATAAAATTTGAGTTTATTTAGATCTACCATACCTTGCATTATCATCCCTTCAGTACCACAGGTATTTATCATATACACAGAATTGCAATAAAAGGTCAAAATGTCAGTAAATAAATCAGACCAGCCTCAGTTTTCAGATTCACTTTTGGAAAAAAGGGAAAATATAAGAGCAAAGTGGAAGGGGACTAGGAAGGAGAAGGGGAAGGGAATTTAAGAAACCTGGGCAGTCAGGAGTTAATTTATTATTATGCCTCAAACACCAATGGCCATTCAATTGGGCAAACGAGAAAAGGACATTTCTGTTTTTGGGGGCTGTGCAAAGGCAGGACAGTACCTCCCTGGAGCCAATTTTCCTGTTCAGGTCCACAGTGACCACACAACAGACCACAAGCACAGAAATGGGGTCAAAGAACAGGCACAAGAAATACAAGGGGATCGAGACCACCCATGATCCTAAAGTGCCCCCAACTCTCCATCAGAAGACTGCACCTGTCTCATAGTGTTGCATTAGACACAAAGAATTTCCTCTAATTCCATGATAATTTTCATGCATATAACACAACAAACACTTCATTTCCTGGGCTCTCCCCCAACGAATTAAGACTGCAACCATTACTTCAATCATGGACATCAAAATTACAAAAATCATATCTCTGGATCTGCAGGTGTTCATATATATATACATATATACTCTTGTTCTTTCTCCTTTTTTCTTTCTATATTTTCTTCATGATATTTTTATACTTTATGTTAAAAAAAACCCCAACAAAACAAACAAAACAGCCACATACTTACTCTCCTCTCCACTGCAATTAAATTCTTTGAAAATAAATCTGCCTCATACCAGTCTTTCAGCATCCATTTCACTCTAATCCATCCCAAAAGACTTATTAACAAAGACTTCAGCTACACTGCCTCAGAGGTGGGTGGAACAGGGGGGGAGTTCTGTGTTCTCTCCTTCTGAGCTGTTCCACAGACCTTTCAATAAGTGGGACCAAGAAAAGCTCCTTCTTCCTTCAGCTGCCACCAAGATTCTCATTCCTGGACCTATTTTGACTGCACCCTCAGGGGTGCTTGGGTTTGAACTGTTCCAAATTTACAACAGCTCTCCATCTGCCTTGTTGAACTACAAGGCAGGAAACATTCATGCCATTTTGAAGGAAAAATAGTCGTCATTCCTGGGTGAAAGATGTCTTGAAGTCAAATATGCCACCCAAGTTACCCATTCCATGGGAATGGGGAGCAACACCTGTTGCTAATGGGGTGAAAACATTGTGATGACACATCTGCCCTATCCCCATTCCAAGACAGAGGTGAAGTTGGGAATGATAATGGAAACTATCATTTCCTTTCCCTCAGGTCTCTGAGGGGTGTGTTCTGCAGCTTACATTGATGTGACAATTTTGAAATATCTCTGGGGTTTTGTCCCAACTCATCATGTCTCTTTATTATCCTATGCACATTCTATGGTGCTCAGGACTCCTTTAGTAATCATTAAATGAAAACAGAAGAAAACAAAACTAGAAAGGTTTAAAAATCCTGACATTTTACCTCATTAAAAATTTGTTTCTAAATGCTGCATTTTTTGCAGCTATGCTGAACCACGAAAAAAAAGTCACTCTGAGGCTTAAAGTTTGGTATCTACATCCAGAGAAGAAAACAAAATTGCTCCTGAGTCTTTGAAGTTCATTGCTGCATCTGCCCATTAAAAATAAAATGAAGTCAGAAATCCACCTTTTACTTAGACACATATATGGCCTGGATTTCATAGCAATTTTACCAGGAAGAGACAGCTCAGAAGTAAGGAAAAAAATAAAACTATGCACTAAATTTATTTTCACTCTCAAAGACTAAAGAACAATGTATTTTCTGTTTAGCTGCAGCAGGTCATGAAAAAGACTGCATTAAAACAAGTATTTTTTTTATTAACATGTATAATGCAAGTGGTTAGACATGTGAGGAAAGATGGCCAAATAAAATAAAGGAGGATATAAGCAAGAGATTTGGTTTCCATTGAAACAGAAAAGATACTTTCTTTTTTTACAGTAAATCCATACTTTATCTCTGGAGGTTTGACCAAGCTCAGGAGAACAGCGCTATTTAGCTGACCAAAACACAAAATTGGGTTTAGATGGGTTATAGCCAGAATGTCTTTTTTCTGCTTTTCCTTCTTTTCACCAGCAAAAAGTAATTCAGAGCCCTGTATCAGGTTTTGTTTTCTTTTTTTGCTGTTCCCCAGTCAGAGATCATTGATAGGATTATCCCTTGAGCTTCATCAGCTCATTAAGCCCCTTTTACTGCTGGTCTTGCAGCTTGTTATTGTGTCCTAATAAAGCTTGTTTTATTTTCCTTATATCCACTTTTAATAAATTCTTCTATTTAAAGAAGCACCATCAGGGCATGCAGGCCAGTAAGTGCCCAAAAGCAAAATTACAGCGAGAGGAAGGTAGTTCCCATTCACAGGCACAGAGCTCGAGATAAAAGCTGAAAACATGCACTCTAGTCATGTGCTGCCTGCAGGTACTCAACAGGGGATAAATTTAATGTACCTAAATCCTCTCCATATCACTGAAACATCTAATAAAACCTGTCCAGCTCCAGAAAACACCTCCGAGGAAAAAAGCAGCGTAGTCAACGTGCTTCTATCCTAAGCGGTTTAACCCATGGGACGCTTAATAATCTGCTGGTGTGTTGCCTTGAGGAATAATCATTTTCTCCAGTATTTTGTCCAAGTCTCTAGAGAGTGAGCTGTCACAGGGAACAGCTGGTAAGTAACAGAAAAACCTGTTCTCTGTGACAAGGGGAGTCCTTCCTTCTCATTGATAACTCCTCATCTTACCTGAGCTTGCATTTTGATATTCTACTTCCAGTTTCCATCAAGTCACTTCCCTGTCTCCAGAGATCTGTTAATCACAATGGGCCCTCTCCCTGGATGAAATGATTCCAGAGGAATGAGAGTATAAAAAAAATTACTATTTTCTGCTTGTTGCTTGGTAAGCCATAATTTTATGCATTTGGGAAAGGAAGCAATTTAGCAAGGCAGGAGCAGTTGGAGAAGAATCAAAGTTACCAGAATTGCAAGGCAATTGAGAGTTCAAGGTGGATAAGTACAAAATCTATACCTTTGGAAGAACATCTCTATGAACCAATGTATGGGAGTCACAGAGTGTCCCTATGAAGGGGAAGGCAGTGCGCAAGATTCATATATGCCTGTGATAGAAAAGGATTAACAAAAGTCAGAGGGTCCATCAAAAATTGTAAAATTTAATAATGAAGTGTACACATAAAATTATCTCATAGTATTAACACACTGTGCTGGATTTTGAATAAGGCATAGGGTGAAAGAGAACAGAGAGGGATTAAAGAGAGGGAGAGAGAAAGAAAAGAAGAAACATGAACAATCCCAACTCCAGTGTCGATCCAGGTGATGGGGTATCCAGGGTCCGGGATCACCATCCGGGCTTTGTCAGGATTTGTTTTTATGGATGTTTCCCCACCCTGGAGGTGTTTCTCATGTTCTATGAAAAATAGTTATCCTGTACAGCCCATTCTTCTAGACCTTTCTGGAAAAGGAGCTCTTGAGGGCTTTGGGGCTCTTTGGTGATCTTGATTCCCCTGTACTGGATCAACCACAAGGGTCTTTTGACTTCCAACAGTCAAAGACTTGACTCAATGATCTTTGAGCTTTTTTCCAGCCTTAATGATTTTATGGCCAGTTGGTGTCTTTCAAATGCTGCACACATATATATATATATTTATTTCTAAATTCAATCTTTGACTCTCATTTTGCAAAGACAGTATAACTTTCCTGAAACAGGGAAGGGAAGGGAAGGGAAGGGAAGGGAAGGGAAGGGAAGGGAAAGGGAAAGGGAAAGGGAAAGGGAAAGGGAAAGGGAAAGGGAAAGGGAAAGGGAAAGGGAAAGGGAAAGGGAAAGGGAAAGGGAAAGGGAAAGGGAAAGGGAAAGGGAAAGGGAAAGGGAAAGGGAAAGGGAAAGGGAAAGGGAAAGGGAAAGGGAAAGGGAAAGGGAAAGGGAAAGGGAAAGGGAAAGGGAAAGGGAAAGGGAAAGGGAAAGGGAAAGGGAAAGGGAAAGGGAAAGGGAAATATAATGCCACATCTTAATCTGAAGAAAAGTGATACCTTCTCCTTCCATAAGATTCCACCTTTCTGCCACCAAAAAAACTACTAAAGATTTGCCATAAAAAAGTTCAAAGCATTTATATTACTATTCCAAATGCCCCCAATTTTACATAGAGGTGACCAGAGATGCAATGATACATAATATTCTAAAATAGGTAAGGATTAATATTGTTTTCATAGCTGTTGTGAAAATAATAATTGGGACTTTAATTATCAAATTCTGATATTATTTTACAGAATGCTTTAATAAACTGACCTTTTTTTTTCCCCCAGGATATGTACGATGTAGATACTGTAGATTTTCCTGGAAGATGTCCAGTTGTTTATCATGCATACAGACCTTGTCTTTAACTCTGGTATCAGCAAACTGTGGTTCAAATTAATCAATAAGGTAGCTCATGTAAGGGAATCTAAAGTAAAACAAACAAAAACCCCACACAAACAAATAGAAAACCCTAGACAATCAAACAAGGAAAACTCTCTTTGGTTGGGGTGAAAGTGTTACATAGCTCTTTAATTTGAGTCGGTAGTGATAGGGATTGAGCAAAACTTGACTTCACCTTTCTAATGCACAGAGCAGCTTCAGTCCTCCAAAAATAATGGGGATACAATACAGCCCTGATTAATTTCACTTAATTTCTAGGTGTCATGGTTTACCCACAGCTCAACATTTGTGCAGTGCTGGTGGTAATAGAATTAAAAAAGCCAACAACATTTGATAATTTTTGTCTCCAATCTGTGAATTTACATTATGAGCTTTTAATTTGTAAGCCTATTTCTAAGGCTGTCTGAAATAATGCTTTTATCCTTTATTAGGTATTCTGTTAATGATGACATGCTTGTTAGAGAGGGCCAAGGTCAGGTATAACAGTCTTCCATTACAAATTAGGCTCAGCAGTGATTTTGGTGCTGCTATTGATTTAACTTGTTGAGGTATGACCTGTCCCACTAAAATATTGTTAATAATTCCATGCATCTCCAAGTGCTGTCAGCAGCAGCAATTCATCTCATATTTGTCTTCACAATGGGTGTTTATTTGGTTTGACCATTCTCAGTTCATTTCATCAGGTTACTCATCTAATAATCAAACCTTGCAGCTGCCGGAGTTACAAATATCCCTTTTTTTTAATTGGTGGTGCTGCTTCAAATTAAATGATTATAAATGCTTTAAGGCCCTAGAGGAATAATTTTTGTGGCTGTCATTACATTGTCTCTTTCTTCTTTGAGGTTTATTTGTAAAGAAGTGAAAGTCAACAATCACCTTCACTTGAGTAAACTAAGGGGAAACTCAGGATTATTCTTCAACGAAAGCAGGTGATGAATTTGCATAAGGAAAGAGCTGGACTGGTAAAGTTGCTTATTTGCCAAGCATGCAACAAACAGGAACTGGAACATGTTTCCCAGAGAAGTTGTGGATGCTCAGTCCCTGGAAGTGTTCAAGGACAGTTTGGGTAGGGCTTGGAGCAACCTGGTCTAGTGGAAAGTGTGTCTGCCCATGGTAGGGGGTTGGAATGAGATGGTCTTTAAGGTCCCTTCCAACCCAAACCATTTTTCCATTCTATGATTTTGTGAAGGTTATTAAGTCCTATTTCCCTTATCCAAATCAAAATCAACTATAGCAGGTTGCTCAGGACGGTATCTGATCATGTTTTAAATTATTCTAATAATAGAGACAATGAAATCTCTCTGCACAAGCTTTTCCAGTGCTCGTGCACCCTTACAGTAAAAGTAATTTTTTCTTATGTTTAAATGTCACTCTCTGTTTCAGGTGGTGTCTCTGGGAATATGGGATCACACAAACACATTAACATAATCTAAATCACATGTGAATGTCCAGAGAACTCTCTGGTACCTAGAGCAAGTGTAGCCACGGGATGAAGCTGAGCTTAAAAACATGCAAGAAACATCCTTTTCTTCAAACACAGGAAAGTCCCTGCCCTGGCCCTGGAACAGGTTTAAATACTTATATACAGATATCTAGAGTAGTGTCAACAGGAGAAAATGAACAAGCCAGCAACATGCAATCCACTGCTTAGTGAAGGCAAAAAAGTGGTGAAACATTTTCAGGCATTGTTTCCACTTTCAGTGTGAGCGCTGTGCCTAAGGCAGAAGATAGAATTGTGAGATTTCTACCCTCACATTAGTGAATCAAACCATAGATATTATTTTCCCTCTCCAAAACACTTAACTGAGTCTCACAAGGCCAGAATTTTACTTTCCAGTGAACATTCTATTTTTATAAAGCTTTTTTTATAGCTCTATCACTGAGATAGAATTCCTTGCTTCTTTATCTCTTCACTTTTCTTTTTAGCACTGCATTTTGCTGTTGTTTGGACACACAATACACCTCCTCCTCTCAGGGATTTTCTTTAAGCATTAGATCTAGTGTCAGTTTATTTCTGGATTTGGGATTGAAACACTTCAGCTCCTCTTTTTGCCTCCACCCATTTGTGTTTGGCCAACTGCCACAAATCCACATGACTTTTCACCTTTACGAACACAGAGTGAAGTCATTGAGACGTTTTCACCTTCTCTTCCTTTCCTTCCTTTAGGGTGAGCATTTAAAACATTCACACCAACTGTAGTTTAGTTACATAAATCAACTAATAACTGTAATCACAGATTAATAGAATCATTAAGATTTGAAAAGGCCTCCAAGTTCATAAAGTCCAACTTTTGACCAAGTATCACGCTCACTAAACCATGCTAATAATCATATTTCAAAATGCAGTATTACTTCTTTCATTGTTCTTTCTCCCTTCTCTTTCTTGCTCACTTCCATCAGTTAAAAGGCTCAGATCCATCTCTTAGAAAACAGAAGTATTTATTCTGGTGTGGGTGAGTTCACTATGCCTGTGACATGATGGTTTAACTGATGACAAAGATAATTCTTGACTGGTGCGTGCAAACCTTTCATGTCAGAATGGCTTTGCCAACACTTTGATTCTGGTTTATAATATCTCGTCATCAAGCCCTTGAGAAGTTTGGAAACACACAAGTGATTGGGAGCATAAGGAGGAAACTGAAGGCACATTAAAATGCAGTGGCTTTTTGACAAATTCTTCAATTAATGTTATTGTTGGCCAAAGGCAGCCATTTTTCTGGAGGTACCAGATAATACCAAAGAGGCACTGACACTTCCACTAGATATAAATCAGTCACCAAGTGACATTTACAGTTGTATTTGATCAAGAAATAGCTAAGTTGCAGGTTTATATTTGGACTTTTCAACAGAAGACACCTTTCAAAGTAGTTAATGGAACAACTTATCTCCTGTCTGCCTTCTTCATTCACTCCTATTCTGTCTCAGAAGATGTTTTCTCATCTAGAACTTGTGCCTTTGGACAAGACATGTAAAACTATCTGTTGGAGTCAGTGGGAATCCACCTGGTCTGCTCCTGGTGGGTGACTGGTAGGACAGCTCACTAACATTTTTCCTCTGCATGAGTGGTGTTCCTGCCTTATTGCCACAGAATACCTTCCATGTAATCATTATTTGAAAAAATAAAGTCTTATTTTACTGCTTGGTCAGACACTGCCAGCTCACAGGGTCCTCACTACATCAGGCAGTGACTTTATGAGATTCCCTCTTTATATTCAGGTGACTTTATGACTCACTCATCCTACAGGCTTGGCAAATCAATGAAGCCTGCAAATTTATCTCTAGGTCAGTTACACAGGGGCATGCCAGCTGACTTTTAATTTTTCAGTATTTACCTCTCATTAAATATACGTCTCACAGCTTCCTGTCTTAATGTTCCATTTTAGAATACATTTTTTCCCTTTTTAAATTGTTGGGTTTTTTTGTTTATATGGTCACCTACTAAAGTAAGGAACAAGTGTTATTTAAAATATCAGATCTGAGAATGCAAAACACTTCTGTCATCAGTTCTAACTAGAGCTGTCACTTGTTTTAACTGATAAGTTTTCTTAAAATTGTTTTACTGGAACGTCTTGTAAATGTGCATGAATCACAGTAAATTAAAATGTTTAAAGTCTGAGTGAAACAACATACTGTTTTCTTTATTTTGTAAAAATAAGGCTTGGTCTCTATGTTTTAAATCGATCTTTGATTTCATTATTAACAGATAATATACATCTATGCAAAACTGCTCTAGCTTTAATGAGCAAGTCATTTATGAGCTGAGGTGGACACGTGGCGCTGACTGCATTCCACACTATTTGGTGTAAAGAAAGGAACATGACGCTTGTTAGCTGCACTCAAACACAGGGTTTTGGCAAGAACTGGGGTAATGGAATATCTACTTTTTGTTATTTTGATTCCAGCAAGCAATAACTGAATCCTGGAAACTTTATTCTAATAATTTATAAAATGTCTTATAAAAGATCTGATTTAAAGTCAGTGTTTGAAGAGAACTGAATTTAGCTTGAAAGAGGACAGAAATATTGCAAGTAGATAACAAACACAAAAGTATTTAATTTTCATTACTTAAAACTTAGAAGTATTTAAAGAAGATAACCTGACCTCTCATTTCTGGAGTAAATGGTACAATAATTGCTATGGTGTAGTTACTTTGAGCAGCTTGTTAATCACGGTGTTTATTATTAGTCTTGGGAAACTGTAATTAAATTTGAACCCACTTGAACTTGGTGTAGTGCTTGATCTTTAGCATTGGAAATTCATCTTGTATCATGTGTATCACATGGAACTGTCTTCGATCTCGATCTGGAGCCAGGTCTCCAATCAGACAAAACAGAGGTAAATATTTTAGGGTTTTTAGTGCAACTGTAGTCTCAGCAACCTTAAGATGAGTTTTGTCCATATTCCAAACTTAGGTGGGACCCTTCTGAAAATTTTGAGCTTTCTGACTCTAAACTGTGTGACATCATATCTAAATGAAAGGCTCCATATTAGCTCTGCTTTGATCTCTCAGCTCTTCAGTCCGTGTTGTGGCATTGAGAGACCACTACATTGACCACTTTCTTCTGATAAACTCACAAAGCCCCTGTGGCTCTAGGATGCTTCTCTGAGGAAGCCTCAACTCCCAGACTTTCAAAGGACTTTGCTGTACCTTTGTGCATCAGATCCCGTTCTCCTCATTTCCTATGTTGTGAAAATGGGCAAGTTTCCATATTGTTTGATCCATAATGCAATCAAAATTTCATTGAGGGAAAAGATAGAAAGAAGAAACCCATCATAGAATGGTTTGGGTTGGAATAGATCTTTGAAGGTCACCTAGTCCAAATCCCCTGCAATAAGCAGGAATATCTTCTACTAGATCAGGTTGCTCAAAGCGCTGTCTAAACTGACCTTGAATGTTTCCAGGGTTTGGGAATCTACAGCTGCTCTGGAAAACCTGATCCAGTTTTTTACAACCATCCTTGTTGTAAAGCATTTCTTCCTTGTATCTAGTCTAAATCTACCTTCTTTTGGTTTAAAATCATTACCTTTTGTCCTATCACTACAAGCCCTACAAAGGAGTCTGTCCCCATCTTTCTTATAAGCCCCCTGTAAATATTGAAAGTCTGCAACAAGATCTTCCTGGAGCCTTCTCCAGGCTGAACAATCCCAATTCTCTCAGCCTGTCTTCACAGGAGGGGCTTTCCATCCTTCTGATCATTTCCATGACCCCTCTGATCATTTCCATGACCCTCCTCTGGTCTGTCTCCAATAGGTCCATGGCTTTTCTGTGCTGAAGACTCCAGACCTGGACACAGGACTCCATGTGGGCTCTCATGAAAACAGAGTAGAGAGGCAAAGACCAGAGGGACAGAGGATATGACATAAATACCAAAAAAACATATTGTTTGCATGATCTCAGTTGTGAGAACAGAAACTGAGACACATTGTTTAAGGATTCACAAACCCTATAAAAGTTTCACTGCCAAGGAGACAAGTTGCTCAACCAAGACAGCAGGACATGGGCCAAATCTTGAGTCATGTTCTCAGGTGACTTGGGACTGTGAAAGGATAAAGTGAGGTGGGGGCTATTCCCCAAGTGACCACCAGACACCCCCTTGAAACCTTTCCCCAACTTGTATGTGCATGTCCTACTATAAGGTGTAGAGGTTCTCATACATAAATGATTTCTGACAAGGGGGAGGAGAATTCTGGGAATTTAGATGGATTTATATGGTTTGTATAGATAAATGACAGCTTTGGAGTTTTGCATGTGTGTGTTAGGAGGAGCAGTGCCTCATGGACATGGTGTTAATATAAAATAATACCTGTTATGATAATACTGAAATTGCAGTGTTAGAGAATTTTATTCTTCCCAACATTTTGGTGACAGATATACATCTGGATGTGGCCTGACACAAAGAAATGTGCATTTAGGTGTGCCAAGGATTGCATAATCTCCTGAATTTTAATTCCTCTCAAAATATGCAATCGGCCCTGTGGAAGGTTGGGGGGAGGGCAGGGGGGCAAGTGGAATTTTTCCCATTCTGTTGCTAAGCAACTAATGACCAGTCTTTAAGGGCCATCTACGCTCACAAAGCAGACAAAGCCTTTAGCTTTTCCAGGCAGGGGAACGAGAGATGACGGGATTTGATAAGGGGACACTCGCTCGCTGCTCTCGGGGAGAGAACAGTGGAAGAGACATCTCTCTGTTTCTGGCTGGGACCGCCGGAAAAGAAAAGCCTGGCTCTGCACTAGTTTTCTTTGCCTGCTGGGTGAGTTTCTTGCTTTGAGGGGAAGGTCACGGGACTCCAATCCTCCTGTCCCCTCCGGGAGGGTGCATCTACCAGCCGCGCCGCAGCGGAGGGGAACCTCTGCCTGCCACCACCCCGCGGCCTGCCTGCCGCTGCTCGGCCCCCTGCCTGCCCTAACTGCGGAGTTTCCTGCCGCCTCCTCTGCCGGCTCGCCCCGGTGGGCTGACCCGGCTGCTCCATCTCCCGGCTCTGAGCTCTCTGCTGCGCCCCCGTCCATCTGCACTCCACCCGGCTCCAACCCGTCGGCCATTTCACGTGTGGCACAAATCCAACCGCGCCACAGCGCCATCTGCAGCTTCCCGGGAGTCATCGCACCTGCCCTGCTGGTCTAGGAGCCCAACAGCGCCCCTGCTGGCCGTGACCGTGACTGCACCAAACGGGAAAGTACCTGACAGCCCCAGGGACATTTGCCACTGAGTTTTTTTTGGTTTTGTTATTGTTTTTTCTTATCTTGTTTACTGTTTTTATTACTGATTGTTTACCTCATTCTAGATACTAGTAAAAACTCTTATTCCTTTTCCCATACCTCTGCCTGAGAGCCCTTGATTCCAAAGTTACAATAATTCGGAGGGAAGGGGGTTCACATTTTCTGCTCTAAGGAAGGTTCCCACCTTCCTTAGCAGACACCTGTCTATCAAACGAAGACAGGCCCCAATAATCATGATGTGGTTCCGTGTTTCCCACAATGAAATCATCCATTTCCTACAATCGATCCAGCAGCCATGCTCAGTGCAACACTGGTCTTTTGAGCTGCCATGTTCAGAAAGACAAATGTTGTCAGGAATAAAACATTAAATAACAATCCAAATATTAATAATTTCCTTGAAAGTTATTAACTTGTCTCAACAATATTAGATTTTTTTTTTTTTTTAAGGTTTACACTGATTACTTTTAGGCCTGAAGTATGAAATCATTAAGATCTGTTTTCTGTCACTGTAACTGCATACTTTCCCTCTCTTTTAATTTCACATTCTAAGTTAATTTAATGTTAAGAATATTAGATTAAGCTCTAGGGTACTGAGCAGATCATGTGCTAAGCCAGATAGATGGGCAGTTTATCACAGCTAAGGCTCTGACTGCAATTGTTTTGCAAGTGGCAAAATAAAAGACTATTCCTTCTCTGTCTTTTCCTGGTTGTTTTCATTTATTTCACATAAGTGAAATAAAAATAAGATAACCTTTATATAAACCCAACTCAAAGGATGACTGTATTGCTGATTTGAGAGATATGTTTACCCTGCCAGACAGCTTAGCTCACAGTTCTCATCCTCCAGATTGCATAAATGCTAGTGTCTTCTCGTGAATAACTCAATTCCATCTAAAATGAAACTCGTCTCCTGTAAATAGTTTGTTTCAGGGGCCTGTGCCAATGAACAGAAGATGAAAGGTACTTTTATGTCCCTGTGTCCTCAGCAATCCCCCATGTTATAGCAGCAGCTTTTGTGTCCACAAACACATTCCCATATTTTCTTCCTTTCCCCACGGCACGCAACTCACATCCTCAGGTTTCTGGTATGAAACATCAATCCTTTACAAGGCTGCAACACAGCCCTCCCATTATTGCTGCACTTAGAACCAAAATAATGCAAAATAATGTGAACATGCACATCAGCATGTGCTAGGACTTCTGGGACACTGCCTGCAGTACAGAGACCCAAGGCCTGTTTGGTGTGTGACCAGACCACTCAGAGAGGTTTAGCACTGAAACATGAACACAACTACTCTGTGCTTTTTGGTTTTGAAGTCAGGGATTAGTGACTGCAGGCATTGCAATTAACAATCCAGAATAAATCGCATGCAGCCATTTGAAAATACATCACTTCCAACATGCAAGAGTGAGCAACCTCTAATGCAAGCGTTCTGGCAAATTGTTACCTTGCAGCACAGCTCCAAAACTGTTCCAGATCAGTAAACTCCTCTGTGAAGTCAAAAACTGTGGTGAAGAATGTCAGTGACAACAAAATCAAGCCAATTCAGTGTTTTACTGTGCGTGAGGCTTGAAGGATTGGCAGAGGGTACTTGTCCTGGGAACAGCAGAGCACTTGAGGAGGCTGAGGGGAGGAATACAAATCACAGACTCATAGAATCATAGAATACAATCTGTTGGAAAGAACCCACAAGGATCATGAAGTCCAGCTCCCAGCCTTGCACAGGACAACCCAAGACACCACATGCCTGAGAGCTTTGTCCAAACACGTCTTGGGCTCTGTCAGGCTTGGTGCTGTGGCCTTGGGAAGCCTGTCCCAGTGCCCAGCCACCCTCTGGGTGAAAGAACCTTTGCCTAATACCCAGGCTAAACCTCCCGTGACACAGATTTGTGCTGTACCCTGGGTCCTGTCATGGGTCACCGGAGAGAAGAAGCCAGTGCTGCTCCTCCTCTGCCCCTCGTGAGGAAGCTGCAGACTGAGGTGAGGCCTCCTCTCAGTTTTCTCTTCTCCAGGCTGAACAAACCAAGTGACCTCAGCCACTGCTCGTATGTCTTCCTCTCTAAACCCTCCTGTCTTAGAGCTGCTGCAGCTCTTACAGAGTTTTTAGCTCAGAGAACATGAGTAATTATCTCCCTAGTCCATGTTGTGATGTTGTTGTTGTTTTTATAAATTTTCTTCTGGGTCTCAGCTGCTTGAGTGTGTGCTATACACTATTCCATAAATTGAGATCATGGGTAAAAGAATGATTATGAGAAGTCCCCACAATCTCATGGCTGAGAAAGCAATCAGAAGAGGATTGTTAGAAGAAAAGCCAAAACAACAAATAAAGGGATACTGCCATTTAACTGGGCTCAGTGCTCAGCTCTGACTCGTAATTTTTGAAATTTTTACCAGTATGGCATAAGGGTGGAGTTCTTCAGAATCATAAATGGATTCATGGAAGTTAGGAAGTTGTTTGTGTGCTTTGGGTCATTTGCTTTCAGATGAAGTTCTGAAATTTGCAGGTTATGAAGAATGGATCAATTGTATTTTCCAATAGTTATTAAAGACACGTCTGTATTCAAGGAAAGTTTTTCTCTAATTATCAGTGTGCTACTGAAAGCAGAAGGCAGAAATCAGGCCTCTTCCTTTCTCCCCTGGTCCTGCATTGCTGTTTTTTATGAGCAATTTTCTGTTCTGGAGACATCCAGCTCATTAGAAATACAACACCCTAAATCTGATGCTGATAATGCAATAGTGTTAACTTTTTCCAGTTCACTGAAGAACTGGAAGAGAAAAATAAAGACAATCATCAGGGGAAATTTGGTCACCAGCCACTCACTCCTGACTCTCTGCTGACATAGGAAATACATAATTTATTCTAGCAAGTCTTCTTCATGCAGCTTTTTCAGTCACTAGGAAATGAGGTCAATATGTTTTCATTTACTCTGAATTGACTGCATTTATTTATTTATTTGCTTTTAGTGTGGTGCAGATATTTTTCTTCTAATAATTCCTGGCAGTTATATTAACTTTCTGCTATAGCTAATGCTTGAACAATTATTTTTCCTGGAATGCAAATTGAGAGGTTAACCTTAGTATTTTTTTAAATGTTTAAATTGTTTTCAATGTCAGGAGTGTTTATGATGCAGTAGCAGTTTAAAATAGAAAATAAATTAATAAATTAATTACTATTTCATCAGCTCAATAAGCAAAGTGAAAATTAAAAAGATTAACATGAGCCTGTGGTGTTATTGTTCTTTGATTTGTGACTCAGGAAATCTCAGACCCTTTAATAGTTATATTCTTGTTTAATCCACACAGAAGTGTTGATTTCTAAAAATTATGAACAAGTGTGTCTTGTCAACCAGTGCAGACTGATTCCCTTTAAGTTTGTTTGAAGGTGTTTACACCAGTGAAAGAATCTGAATGTGCATCCAAGTCTTTCTTAACTTAGGACTTCCCTTATCAAAAGAATTGATAACTTTTTCAATTCTATTTACTGTGGAAGGTCCCAACGAAGCAAAGAACATATACAAATCCTGATAAGCTTGTAAACACAGGATTAGATATGAGATATATACAACAAAGAGAGACTATTAGCCTGATTTTCTAATTGCTGCAGAATTTAGTGCTACACATTAAGAGTCATTCCTGAATCCTTCTCCTACTGAAAATCTTGGCTTTATTTTAAGAGAAGGAGTACATTCCAAACTTTTGGCAAATTAAATAACCTGGATTTTTCTTTAAAGTTCCTGTGGTTTAAAATCCCTGTATTTCTTGAGAGCAAATTGAATTGTCTTAAAACAGCAACAAGTAAACCCTAATGACACAGCAGTGTAGGCCTTTATTCTTTCTCAGTAACTATTTGCAGGCCTGTGTTGACATTTAGTTGTGTAATTGCCAAATGGTGTATATGGACATTATCAGCCATGGGAATGTTCACAAAGTGTTTATCTTCAGTGATGCACTTCACTACTTACAATTTATAATGTTTTCCTTTCTGTTGCATGCTTGTTTGTCATCTAGCATTTCAGTGAGTAAGACTAAATAATGAATAAATAACACATAAAGAAAAATAATTTTGTCAGATGATAATTCATGGCAATATGTTGGCTTTTTTTTTCTCCAGTAATCTTATACTAATATATATTGATTGAGCTTTTTATTTATGAAAAGAAATTGTAAGATTTCACTAATAAACTTTAAAGGACAATGTTATGATTAAGTCAATGATTCTCTTCTTATATTATTAGAGACAGAATATATTCTCATTGATATATAGTTATACTATATAGCACACACTGTGTACTATATAACATATAGCATAGAGTCAATATATTAATGCTCAAGGTAATGCTAGTAATAATAAAAATGTGGTAATTCAACACATGCGTAAGAACCAAATGGACCTTAATTCTCCTAAAAATCTTAGAGATGGGGGAAAGTCACCCTATAAAAAATATGAAGACATGTAAATAGCAAATGCATAACCATAGCGAAACAGAAGCTGTGTATGTTTCAATGAGTAGGGCAACACTACATTGTTAAAAGGTTGAGATTCTTATTAATTTTTATTGATTTCTGTAATACACAATTCACTTTCAAATACATTATATTAATTATATTATATTATATTATATTATATTATATTATAGGATTTAACATTACATATTATAGAAGTTTTTGTGCTTTTCAAATAAAAGCTGACTGAATATAATTTTACCGTTTATGTACTGAGTTTCAACAAAAGTTGTGAATTAAAATATTTATTACCTTGCAAATGGAGACTAATAAAACCAGAAGCTTAGAAGATTAAAAACTTATTAGAAAACAGTATGAAAAATAAAATACCATAGTAGTAAATATAAAGTTATTTAATTGCTTTACATATAGGATATTGCCCCTGATTCATCAACCTTTGAAGCTATCAAGCTTTGAAGAAACTTTGGATTAGCCTCTAGTTTGGTAATAAAATCTTTGTCATCTTGGAAAATGAATAAAATAGTTATGGAAACACTTCTAAAGTTCAGTTCTACAAAAAATTCAGTGGAAGCTGGGTTTGTTAATGAACAGAGTGTGAGGGTACTGTGCATTATGGGTCACCTGTTCCGACGGCTCCATCTATGGAGGAATTAATTCTCTGCCCTGGGATTACTTGCTCCTTCTGTATGTCCTTGACACCACATTTCTATCCCCTTCTTTGCACCAGCTCTGACTGACTGACCATTCGCACCAAACACTGTGATATTCCTGCAGAAATATCACCTGAGGGGAAAGAGGGGGAATAGTCCATTATTAAAAAGCAGAATGTGTCTAATTTGAGAAATAGGGTGAAATCACAGGCTTGAGAGTTAGGGTGGATCAGCCAGATGGGAAGGAGTGGGATAGCGTTTTGAGTGAGCAACAGTTCCTTTAGATGAGTTCTGGTAAACATTTATATCTACAATGTGCAACTGAACCAATTACTGAGACCTTGATCTTGGTATGTCATCAAAGAATTCCAGAGAAACATAATAGTGCATGCTATAAATATAAATATAAAAGGAAACACAGAATCCTTTACCTCCATCAGCCTTGTTAAACATTCCTCCTAATGTGAGTTTTCTCAGCTTCAGTGTCCAGAGATGAATTCTCATTACTTATTGGTTCTTTAAAATAAAAACATCAGACAGGAGTTAATTGAAATTACTTTTAAAGTGTCCAAGTCACCTTTCCCTGTTCTATACGATAAATTATACAGCTTGAAGTCTTATATTTTTTTACCCCTTAAAATCTTCTCTCATCCTCAGAAATTTTGTCTTTTTTCACTTTCTCCAGATTTAGAAGATTCGGTTTTTTATTAACCGGAACAAAACAAGCTCACATTTTCTCTATTATCATCCCTGTTGTATTAAGAAATTTGACTATGTATTCTTTTCTGTAGTCCCTTGTTTAAACATCCAGGACTACGTTAGCAGTCTGTAATTGCCCTGGGAATGGAGAGGTCACGTCCACTGTGACCCTCCCAGAGTCACTATTTTCCATTTCACAGTCACCACCTGCTTTCCCTTTTTAAGTTAAATTTAACGTTATTTTATAGTCAAAGTTTTGTTTCCACATGCCCATATAACAAGGTTAAACAAATCTTTATGTAACAGTCTTGTTCTTCTCATCTGTGACTCCCTGTACTTAACTGTAGAGGAGCACTTGGTCGGGAACAGGCACTTCACTATGTTTCAGGCCAATAATTGGCCAGCCTGGCTTTAATCCAAGGCCCCACATCAACAAAGCATATTTGCCACTTTTTCCTCATCCCTCTCCAGCAAAGTGCTTAATTTTAAATGGATAACAGAGGTACACTGTACAAAACAAGACTTAAACTTGACTGCTCTCTCAATAGTTTGATGATTTGAGGTCTTAAAGGTTTGGGGATGGTGGAAGAGATTTGTTCCACATAGGTTTAGATATTTGACCAATGCACTTTTAAAGTTCTTTGGGGTTCTTATATGCAGTGGAGAGGATTAAGCAAATTACACAGTCTGCTGCAGATTACAGGCTGAGCTACCCATACTCAGCATTGATTATAGAAGGAGTGATAGAAAAATTATATCCTAAGTGAAGTCCTTAATGAAGGACTTACTTAAAAGTTGGTTGGGTGGACTTAACTGATGGATTTTACAGAATGCAGAGGAAAAAGAGAGAGCTTGTTCCTTTGCATATGTAAAGCTGTGGAATCTAGCCCTGAGAAACACTGAGTCTCTACAAGTTGTCTTGACCTATATTATGAATTTACTCAAGTTTCACATTGTCAGAAATCGACTATGTTCACACCTTTTTTCTTCAACTGCCTAATGGATAAACTTGTGAAGAACTATTTTAATTACAAGTAATTATTAAAATCAGGCTTATTTGTTTAGGTAAGATTCTACTTACAGCACCCAACGAGGTGCAGATGAGAATGTGCAAAAAGCTTTACACTGGACGTACTCTCACAAAATATCCAGTTTGTTGGAGAGCAGAAGCAACTCAGGAAGAAAGGAATTAGGAAGAGCAAGGAAGCATAAAATGAGGAGAATTAGTAATAAGGACCAGTGGTTGACACACAACATAGCTGGAGCTCATCATGGTCTCAGACATGATCAGAACAAAAACACTTGACTAAATAGAGCCTCCTAGCCCAGGTCTGTGTGTATTTTCCATGCTGTCGAGTGAAGCAAGTTGATTTAATTTACCTAGGAAATCAATTTAAAAATATAGCTTTGCATAGGACACTAGAGTTATTACTGAAACTTATTAAATCAGATTCCTTAAAAAAAACCAAAATTGTATCAAAAGTGTATTTGACTTCATATTCCCCAAAAATCTTGAGCATTTGGAGGCTTTCTATGTGTGTTGGCAGAGAATAGATTCAGAGTATTGGGCAACAAACACACTCACCCACTTAATTGTTAAAAAGATAACCAAAAATGTGGAATGTTAAATCTAGTATACAGTTAAACCATCCAGTGCAAGTTTTTGTTTCCAGCCAGCATGGAAAGCATTTCCTCTAAATATACTCTTCCATGCATGAAAGATGACTGATACATTTTTGACTCAAAGGTTTAGCGGAGTTTGTATTGTTCAACCAAACTTTAAAATGCAACCTTTTATATTTAGGGCCATCATATCTTGAACCTATTTTTTATATCAGTTATGCTAGTAAAATTCCAAAGGAATTATAAGGAGCAGCTGCCCAATTCTCTCATAATATTTAAATGAGCTACTCTAATATTACTATGTGTGAATTTCAAACATGCAGAGCAAATAATGGTAGTGAAAGACTGGACTGAGACTATGCCCAGAAGTTTGCTAAATGTCCTCAACATTTGACTTTTTAATTCCATATGAACCATAATTTGAAGAAATTCTTGGGGATATTGTACATATTTCATTCTCTTAAGGCCTTGGGTTTTGTTTGAAAGCAGTTTTAGAGCTTAAGGAAAGTTGTTGACAGCTCATTTCTTCAGAAACTTAAACAGGTGGTAAATTAATAGCTTAGGTGGGGGCTTCCATGAAGCATGAAAAGTTATGTCTGGTGTCAGTCCAAATTACTGTCCTTAACTGCACATAAGGCACTGAAAAAATATTAGCTATGCGGTAAACATGGGTTTAGCCAACAAAAATACATTTTACAAGGTTTCCTCAAGCAATCTCTGAAAGGTCATTCCATGCATCTGCTCCAGCCATTGATATAATTTTGTAGCCATTTGTTGTTGTTTTAAATCCGTGGCTGCAACAATGATCTCATTAGCTAAATCAACGGACAGGGAGCATGCTGCAACCATTTTTTTCCAGTGGAACTCTGATTAAAAAAGTGCAGATATTTCAAAAGCTAAAATATGAATGTAAGTATTTCACTTGTTAATGCTAACATTTTTCACTTACAAGGATATTTCTGGTACAGGCTGGCTTTCAAGAAAGGAAATGTATTCCATTCATAGGCTCACTGAAATTTTCTT
The DNA here is from genome assembly GCA_036630365.1 of Acanthiza pusilla. Lineage (NCBI taxonomy): Eukaryota > Metazoa > Chordata > Aves > Passeriformes > Acanthizidae > Acanthiza > Acanthiza pusilla. The sequence continues at coordinate 92,490,088 of JAXCHO010000034.1, forward strand.
TGTTTGCAGAAGGTCTAGAAACTAGAAAGAGAAATAAAGCTATAGCTGGTAAACTGTATGTTATTGAGATAACACTCTAACATTGGCATGCAGTTGCCCACACACCATAATTTCACTTAGCATCCAGAACAGGGTGGTATGCAAGATGGGAGATTTTATTTTGGGCCTGAGATAGAACCTGAGTTGCACACACAATCGTTTGTGAGTAGTAATTGTTGCACTGCAGCAATTAAACAGCACAGGCAGTGGAGTTCCACTGCTCGGGGGCAGCCAATCCATGAGAGCAGAACCAGCTATAGAGAGCAGACATGGAGTGTCTAGGAAGTTCCTGGGTGGTGAGGGACTTCTTCAGGATTATCCTGGTGCTTGCATCTTCCACCTGCCATCGAAACATAGAATTGTAGAATGGTTGAGGTTGGAAGGGATCACCTTGCTCCAATAGCCCTGGGACACCTTCTGCTAGACCAGGCTGCTAAAGCCCCACCCCACCTGGCCTTGAACACTCTAGAGACAGGGCATCTACAGCTTCTACAGCAACCTCACCACCCTCATGTAAAGAATTTCTTCCTAATAACTGGTGTAAACCTTCCCTCTTTCAGCTTAAAGCCATTCCCACTTGTCCTATTAGTCCATGCCCTTGTAAAAAGTCCCTCTCCAGCTTTCTTGTAAGCTCCCTTTAGGTACTGAAAGGCTGCAAAAAGATCTCTCTGGTGCCTTCTCTTCTCCAGGCTGAACAACCCTAACTCTCACAGCCTCCCTCCCACCAAGCTGCTCTCACCCTCTGCTCCATACCTGAGTACTTGTACTGACTGTGCTCTTCTTGGCCCTTGCAGCCAAAATCCCAGAATGAGCACTCAGTGCATCTATAATTCTCCAGCATTCCCTTTGTGGATAGTCTCACTCAACAGAATCATCATGAAGCAATCCTGCTCATTTACAGAACTCTTCCCTCTGGTTTCCATAGTGTGATGATTGCTAATTACTCAGAATTAAGTGCACGGGAGTTGTACAGGATAGAAAGTCAGTGTCCAGTTAGATTTCTTCTGCAGAACTGGCTCCTTCTGAAGATGCCACTTGTGCACATGGTGTCACTTTCTTCCCAGGCAGCTTCAGAGGACCCCATCTGTGTACACTTTCAAGTATTCAAAGATCTAATTCTGCAAATGGGTGGCTGTGAGGAGAGCAGCACAGCTTCACAAAGGTCCCTGAGTGTGATTAGATTTTTTGAACATCACAAAGGAAATAAAAGACCACATCTGTGGGTGATTTTTGTGGAACTGGAACAAACATCAGACTTGCTGTGCATATGTGTTAGCCCCCTGGGAGCTCTTGAAACTTCAAGTAGTGTGACTTAGAAGATCAACATGCTTTTTAAAGGAAAGGAACTGAGTGCGAAAGGCTTTTATATAGGCCGAAGGTGTAAAAATCAGAGAGGTTTAAAGTGAATGCATGAGCCTGTCCAGACCTCCTTCTAACACCTACTGCATTTTATAAATGTGTGATATCTATCTTAATATATAGATATATTAAGATAGATATATAGTGTGGGAGAAGTGTGGTATAATATTAGTATGTTAGTGATGCTGAAGATAATATTTGACAAAAATATACAGGCTTGTCTCTTGAATAATGTCCTGATAAAGTTTGTGCTCTATAACTTCAGATAATTGATGCTTTGCACTAAACATAGTAACCTTCTGAGCTTACAAACACTGTTCCTCCTGTATGTGAGCAGAAGAGAGAAGACCTGGACTCAGGCAGGAATCTGTTAAAGCAAAAGTCAAGATGGATGAGATGAGGATCAGAAAATCTGGATTCCACTGTGGAGTCTTGTACTAGCTTTCATCTAGCATTTGTTGAGTCTTCTTGCTTTTCCGTCTTTATGGTCTTTTTACAATTTTTTATTTGTTTGTTTTGCTTATGTTGAGAAAATACAGAAAATATCATGATATCAACATTTCCATTTACAAGGTGGAATGTAAGATGGATTACATTTATTGTCTGTGGTTACTAAGGAATGCCTAGATGAATTAGATTTATTGAAAAAAAAAAAAAACTTTTTAAAAGCCTGCTCCAGTGTGGGCTTCTCTCTCCACAGATCCATAGGTCCTACCAAGAGCAAGGGCTTCCCATGGGGTTTCAATTCCATCTGCTCCAGCCTGGGGCTCCCACAAAGGCTGCAGGTGGGTTTCTGCAGCCCTGTGCCCTCCATGGGCTGCAGGGGCACATCTGCCTCATCTTGGGCTGCACCAGGGGCTGCAGGGGAACCTCAGCTCTGGCACCTGGAGGAGCTGCTGTCCCTCATTCTGCACTGATCTGGGGATCTACAGAGCTGTTTCTCTCACATATTCTATCTTCCCCCTCTGGCTGCACATTCACAGCATTTTTCCCCGTTCTTAAACACGTTATCCCAGAGACTCTGCCACTGTCGGTGATGGGCTCAGCCTTGTCCAGCACTCGGTCTGTCTTGGAGCCAGCACTGGCTCTATCAGACATGAGAGAGACTTCTGGCTGCTTTTCAGAGAATTCACCCCTGTAGCCCTCTCCAGCTTCCAAAACCTTGCCACACAAACCCAATACATTTACATATTCTTACATCTTTGAACATTCACAAGTGGTAAATACCAAAAATAAGATCAAGCTCCTGAATAGGTTTTTTATTTCTCAGATACATATCAGGTAGGAGTACGGCTATTCTTAGTGTTGTTCCAAATCGTGGCACAAATTATTCTTTCATGTTTATGTCCATTGTATTTCAGCTATTTAAAAGGCTAAATCAGATCTTTTTCCAAGTTAATAATTTTCTTACTCCTTAAAGTTCTTGTGGTTTGCCACATTATTTTCACCTTATTTTGGCTCTTGGATATACAGCATGTTATCCATCACCTGAGCTAATTTCACTTCAGTCTTCTATTTACACATTGAAGGGGGAAAGAACTGTTTTACAGGACAGTTCTTCCCACTCTTCAAAGGTGCTGCAGCTTGGGATCTCCAGAGATACTGCTGGGTGTGAACAGCCCACATGGAGATATGTGAAATCTTTATCTTTGGTCTTTTTCTTAGGAACTGAGAGGAGGAAATGCCTGTCAGAATTGCAAATATATTTGTGAATTAATGAACTGGACAGAAATAGATGATTGCCTAATGCTGCCTTCAGCTCCACGTGCCTTGTACGAATTTGGGTTAGTAAAGCAACTACTAAGTAGCATCCAAACTATCCTTTTGTAATCATGCCCGTACTGAAATTCCAGGCACAAATACAGGATCTCTAAAGACTGGTTTTATTTCTCAAAGGAAAAACAGAGGGATAGAACAGTGAATCATAGAATCATGGAATCATAGATTCATAGAATGGTTTGGGTTGGAAGGGACATTAAATGTCACCTAGTTCAAATCCCTCTGCCATGGGCAGGGACACCTCCCACTGGACAAGGTTGATCAGAGCCACATCCATCCTGGCCTTGAACACTTCCAGGGATGGGGCATCCACAACTTCTCTGGGAAACCTATGCCAGTGTCTGATCACCCTCACAGTAAAGAATTTCTTCCTAATATCTAATCTAAACTTACCTTCTTTCAGTTTGAGGCCATTCCCCCTTGTCCTGTCACCACATGCTCTTGTAAATATTCCTTCTCTATCTTACTTGAAGGCTGCAGTTAGGTGACCCCAAAGCCTTTAGGTGTAACTCAAAGGACGAGAGCTGTCATATCAAATGAAGACCCAGAGTTTGCAGAGATCTATGCAATGCTGCTGAGCAGTAATTCCCTGGTTCCAGCCTCCAGTGAGATGGAATCCATCTGACTAAATGCACTCATCTACAAATGCAAATGCTACTGCTTACAAGTGACCCTCAGCCTTTCTTCTGGTTGGGGAGATATTCAGAATGCTTCATGGAGATTAGAACACAAATAATTTCATCCTAAAATAGCTGTTTACATCTGGTGAAGTCATATCAAATTCTATTGATTATTTTGGTCAAATCTGTACTGCGCATAGTGAGTGCTGTAATTACTACCTGAAACATAAGTACTTATATGACAGATGTCACAGGTTGAATGAAAAAATCTACCCAAGAAAATGAAGCGGGGAGGGATTTTGAAGCGTTCATGAACATTTGCTTTCTCATTCCCTCCTCTTCCTGCTCTCCCAGGCAGCCTGTTACTCATGTGATTGTAGTGCTACACGATGCTGTTCAGTAGTACAAATCACTGAATTCAAGCAAGGAGGAAAACCTACTTTGTCTTTAGAGCTCTGAGTAGAGATTTAATCCAGTAAAAATATGTTCACATTGGCATTCGCTTTAACTAAAATTGTAGCAACCTGAAAGTACGTAATAGGTTAAGAACCATGACTCAGGACCCTAGGTTTGTTTCTACATTCAATAAAGTCCTAGTTTTCATGTATAAAGCCAGAGCAGTACAGGTCATGAAAAGAAAATAGCACTTTAATCAATAGTGGTAGCACTTGGTGAGGAGAAATGCAAGAAATATTTTGGTGCTACTTTAATTTTTCATAATACCTATGTCATGCTACCTGCTGTTAAGAGAAGACTTCATTTACCTATTCAGTGCAAACTTCGCCTATTTCCTATTACTCTGAGAATATTGAAATTTACCATAAACTAAACGTAGACAGCTCTGTGAAGTCATCTGTTTTAGCATGAAAAATAGGTGAGTATAAGCAGGGCTATCTCTAAAGCCAAACAGGGCAAAGTCCTGGCAACAGTTCGAGCTTTTATCCCTTGGTTTTGGTGCCCTGCAGGAGTCTGATGGCAGACTGGAAATAATGTGGCTGAGCATGCAAACTCAACACCGCAGTGAACTGCGGAATGGTAACGAACAATCTTTCAGACAAACATTCCTGAAAGAAAGTGGTCTCTGTATTGTCATGTGCAGTGGATTTTTTCCCCACCAAAAACCCCTTTCTTTTAATGTCAATGACAGTTGGATTCCTTCTTACTCAGTTCCACAGAAGTCATCCTTCCCTCCTCATTATCTTCTCTAGCATTTTCCATTGTTTGTCTCATATATGTTTAAAATGCTGCAGCAAATCGGACCTGACTCTCTTTTTATTCACCCCCATGTTCATGCATTTGCCTCAAGAGCTCACAGCTGTGATTGATATCCCAGGTCATGTGAAACCATCAAAAGACTATTTTGCTGAAGAGCAAAAAGAAAATTGTGTACTAAAGCACAGGCAGCATGGCTCCTTGCTTCACCTTTAATCTAAATTTTTTGATCAAAACCAACTGCATCTGAAGTTACTGTCAGCCACAATTTTATATTACCTTTTATAAATATATTTAGGTGAATGGATTTCAGCCTAAATGGACCTGTCAGGAGTGTAGAAGGGCAGAGAGTTGATTTCTTGGTTATATTTCAAATAGTGTCCTGAAATCAATTACACCAGCTAGAAGACTCCAGGTGAGTCCCTGGATCCACACTATAAACAATGGGATAAAATGGGACAGCTTCTCCCCTCTGCAGCATGGGAATAGCAGCAGGGCAGAAACTGAGTCAGTCTCAACAAAAAAGTTGACTTGCTCTATCAATACCTGCAAGTTTAAGTTGTGATTTGGCTTCATGCTGGCTGGAGAGAGGTTAAAGCCAGATTTTCCTTGAAAATGCATGTCATTCAGGCTTTAGATTAAAAAAAAAATAAAAAAGGAAAGAAAGAGCAAGCTCTGCATTGCTGAATTTCTTTCTACTCCTACTCATAGCCCAGTGATTACTGGAAGTTCAGCATTTCTGAAAATGCTGTCTGGCATAATTGCAGAAGGCAGATACTATGGGGGCTAAACTTCTGCTGACATTACCAGGTTGGCTACAGAAGTTAAACATTACATAATGTAGAACACAAAATGCTTCTGTTAACAATAATATATTTACAGTTTGCAATGGAAAAATCAACCAACTAACTGAACCCCAGCAGCCTACCAACTTAAGGTTCAATTTGACGATCTTTGAGGTATTTTCCAAACTTCAAGATTCTATGACTGAGCATAAGAAATAAAAATTTGTGTATTATATAAATAACTGTATTATATAAATACAGTTCAACATAATATTCCTGATAGTAATCAACAGGGGGTACTTAGAACAAAACAGTGAGAAAATATCAATAAATTGTTGGTTATACTTCCCTTAATGCTCTTGCAGTTCCTGATATGAGGATAGATGTGGGATTTATATGTGATTGAGTCAGTACCTTTAATCTCTTTAAAAAAATATGATCTCAGACTCTTGCAGTCTGCAGGTGAACCTCTTAACCAAGACATTGTTACTTCTGGGTATCACAGCATCAATTAAAAAAAAAAAAAAAAAAAAAGGAAAAATATTCATAATTCCCAATCACGTAAATATAGAGTGCAAGTTGTGTCATCGAAGAGAAGGAGCTTCATAAAGTTTCATAAACAACATATTGACATAATTTTGAAGACCAAATCCTAGGTGAATTCAGTAAACTTTAAGTTTTACTCTGTATTTAAATGTGTCTGTCATTTATGACAACAATGATGATTGTTTAATTTCTGGCTGGAGAAAAGGGTCAATGCTATGTAAGCATGTAAGGTAGAACCATGAATGGTCACAGTTGCATTTGACAACTTTTAAAATGCTACAGTTTATAATCATGCTTGTCCCAAGTTAGGCATTAAGTCTAAGCTTCTCATCTAGACTCAAGACGGAGAATAAAAGACAAAGATTGGGATCTCCAGAGACAGACATCTAAAAATCAGATGAATGACCTTCTGCAAGTGCTCTTTTTTTCTCTTTCTCGACAATAGTATGATTCTAAATGATAATCCAGACCAATAACTTTTAGACAGTTAAGGTTAGGTAAGATTAATCTCTCGCCTCACGCCTAAGGAAAATAATTTTATAGACTCTAAATTTTATCTCTAGTCCCATCAAATCTAATTTCATCTTATCTAATTTAATCTTTTTGTGTCCATATTGTTTCAGATCTAGCTATCAGGTTCATAGATAATTTCTTATCTATTAAAAAAGATGCTGGTGTCAAACACATACGCACAAACACACACATAAACACAGTAACAAAACTAATATTATTCAGCTTTACATCCAACATGCCCAGAACTTAATTTATGAACAGAGAGAAAATACTTACACAAGTATACTCACACTATAATATACGTAATCATCAATGAGCAAAGTAATTTTGAAGCTCCTGCCTCTCTTCCTGTAGTAATTCTCCATGTTTTCAATTCTTTCCCATTTCCCAGTGCTTGAGGGCAAGAAGATGAGTTCTCTCAGAGGAGTATAAAATAAAATGCAAAGTGTTCTTTGTCACTAACCAGAATTTCCTACATTATTAGATCTACTCTTTCAAGCTGCTTGAGGAAAAACTCATCCAGCTATAAACCTGGTTATAGACACTGTATCCATTCAAATAATCTCTGAAGTACCCGAGCACTGCCACGAATCTTTCCAACGATAAGTGCATAAAGGTCATGGTGTCAACTGGGTATTTGCATAATAATAAAAACTTGCCAGAAACAGGCCAAGAGGATAAACAAAGGTCTATTCAGAACAAAGTCTTTTATTCAGGAAGCCAATCTGTATTAATACATGTATCTGACACCACAGAGGTTAATCAAGGTCTGATCTAATGATCAGCAATATCACAGAGGTGTTAGGCTAGACCTTCTAGACCTCAAGCTAGAACTGCTTTTTGTTACCTTTTCCCTCCTGAGATTCTGTAAGAAAGATATTTATTTTTAATGGAAATAAGATACTTTGTTAATTTAACAATAAACTTGGCTTTCTTGATTCTACCTGTTTACATGCAAATACAGAACAAATTCTTATTATCTCATCTAAATTGCTAACATGTCTTGGGAGAATCAATTCTAGTGTAATACAAGCCATTATCTTTCTGACTTTACCTGGGAGGTTTTCACCCCTACAGGAGCAACACAGAAGGATTTGCTTGGAAGGTATTTTACATTCTTGTTAAATTTGCAATTATACTCTAAAATAATTCACTTCTGTACCTAGCAGGAACACAGGAAAATACTCATTTTGTGTAACAGAAATATGTATGTACATAAGAGGGTAACCTGCAGCCTATTTCAGTTCCCTGATGCACACTCAGAGCATGCCATTGCTTCTGTCCAAGTCATGTGCATCTGTTATTTCTGCTTCAAATCCAGGAATTCTGGCAGGGCTGGTATCTGCCATCAGCAGGCAGGACTGGAGTCGGGACATGGACATTTCAGCCTGTGTGTAGCAAGTCTGCACAGGGGTCCTAAGTCTCAACATACTTCAGCCTGCCTGAGCTGAAGGCAATTACAGCAGTTCAGTTCCTTTACAGAAAGTTCACCCTTGGAAATTTAACTGGGACTCATCTGCTCCTGGTGAAGTGGCAAAAAGGTGTCTGATGTGAGCTCACACTCTCTTTCACTCATACAATTGATTCTTTTGCCTGTCAGATCATAGCTCGATCTCCCATCTCGTACTTTCTCCCCTTTCCTCGCCTACACTGAACATGAAAACTTTCTTTTCCTTCAAACATGGAATCAAGATTAGGGAAAGTCTCCTCTTGCTCAAATGGGAATAAATACAGTCCTTACTTTCCTTTGATGTCACAAATTACCAGGCACAACTAAGTCAAAACTTCTTTAAAAATAACACTCATAATAAAGAACAATTACAACAGTCAGATTGAGATTTACATTTGTCCATAGTACTAAAACCAGTGCAACACTGTCACCTGGAAGCAAGCAACTCCAGATGTTTTCCCCATGATGGAGATACTGCTCACAGCTGAGACACCTGTATCAGAAGTGAGGTGTATTTTCTACTGGAGGACAATGTCATATTTCTAGTAAGTGCAAAGCTGGCAGTGCTTACAGCAGCACAGAACTAAGGAGCTGCTCATTTGTTTGAGTGCCCTAGACTATACATTAGGAGTCTTGGAGTCGTGCCAAACTACCTAGCAATAATTGTAGCAGTCATCTGTGAATAGTGATATTTGGCAGCATATTAGTAGTTCATTTAATTTATTGTCTTCCCACCTTATTAGCAGTACATCACTAGGCTGGAAAACTTTTTAAGCTCATATTTCAAAAGCAGAGCCCTTAAAGCTGCACCTTAAAACTAGAAATTTGGCTTATGTAATTTTGTTCAGCCATGTCAATATAAACTCCAGACAATATTGTGTTACAGAGCTCTCATTCATGCAATGACAGCTCTGTCTCCTCAGTGGCTAAGCTGGCAGTTAAAGTGATTCACTGCAATCAGCCTCAAAGGTTTCCAAGACAGACCCCAAGGTAACTTAGAAAGTTGTAGGGAAGTTTGACAGGATGCTTTATTTTGTTTTTGTTTGGAAATAATGCTCAGAAATCACAGTGAGCAGTGATGGCAGGGAAGGAACATCACCCTCTGTTTCAAACAGGTTGCTTTGTTGGCTTGTGTACAAAACCACAAAGCAGCAAATAACAGGGACATCAGTCACACACAAAAGCTCGCACGGGCTCATACACACTCAGCAGGAAGGATAACACTTGCTGTATACAATACCACTCTTTGTATTCTTTCCATTATTCTTCAAGCATTTGAAGTATTGGAACTGGGAAGTTATTGCCTTCAGCCTTATTCTTTGACTGGCCTGTCTAAACTTATGTATTTATATATGTATCTCTGAGAAGGTAAAACTAGGATTCCTGCAGTCTTGAGCCATTTTCTTCCTAAGCTCTGTATTCCAAGATTCAGCTCAATCACAAATAGATTTGTCTTGCAAATTGCATTATTAATATTGAGTCAGCCCATTGATTATCTTTTAAATGTGGTACGGCACACTGCCAAGATAAAAGCTGGAGGTAATTTAGGGAAGAGCACACCTTGTTCCCTACTAGGCATAAATATCACCAGCTGCTGTTCTTTAGATGATACAGTCTCCCACCCTGACTTCAATCTGCAAACACTTCTCTGCATCTTGCAAAAATGGATAATGGAGAATAACTTATGTTCTTTCATGTTGGCTTATTACAAAAATAGAAGATCTATTGGGCCAACATTTTTTAAGAAACAGGTTACATTATTTCCAACCAGAGACACGAGAGGAATACAGGACTTTGAGTACATCATGTTTCTTAAATCAGAAAAAAACCCACATATTCTCAAATAGAAAAGTGTTTTCAGGATGTTTTATTGACTGTGATGTTTATTGGCTTAAGCCTTAAAAGATACAGATAGGTAAGTGCTAAAACTGGCCACATACCTTCCACTGTTGGCAAAAATTCAATACTCAGCTAGGGTTAGCTGAATAAATTATTTAGACACTTGATTTTTCATTATATGAAAGAGGACTTCCATTGCTTTGGTGGGGTTAATTTTGTCTTCAAAAATTTTCATAAATTTTTGCTGAAGTTTCCAACTTTAGAACACATTGATTTGTTTCTTAAAGGATCATTCACATGAATAAAGGAAGCAGAATAAAGGAAGTCAGAGGGCCCTCCATGATCCTTTTAAGTCCAGACACACATACCCACAACCCCAACCAAAAGCTGATAGACCACCCAAATCCAGCAAAAACCCAGGTCAAGTATGGTGAGGTAGCCACAACAATCAATGTTTTCAAGCCTTATGATGGATGTAAATTTTTTAAACTGAGTTCTCCAAATGACTTGCTCATATGAAAAATTGAACTGTTAAAAATTACAAATTCAGTGGCTGATGTTTGAAATAGAGCAAATAATTCATGATTAAATGATTGAGTAGACCAAAGGATGCTTCATCATTTGTAAGACTGAATCCAAAGGTAAAGTAGAAAAAATCTGCAAAGTGCAGGTTAAAATTGTCAGGATTCATAGCATCATTAAGGTTGAGGCAAGAACTATAGACTTTAGGCTCTAAAACTGGATCAAATTCAAGTTGATATTAGGGTTGTGAAATAGTTGTACAGCAGGGCTGTTCTATTTAAACAGAAGTTGTTAAGATCCCATATGAGTGGTCCAGAAACTCTTCATCTCATCAGTCGCCCAAGTGATAAAGACACTCACCAAATTAAGTTAATGGACTGAACTCTTAGGTGGCTTCACAGCAGCTCATTTGACTTAATGCTACAGGACTTTTCCAGTGTGGGAACCTTTGTCAGTCCCACAGAGTTCTCTCTACCAGTTGCTCATTTACTTCAATGCTGATTAACATCCTTGGTGAGTAACCTGGCTGTTCCAGGCTCTGCTGGGAGGCTCCTGCTGCAGAATCCACACAACTAAACACTGCTCAGATCCTTGAGAATGATCGAGTTGCTCTTGCAGAAACAGACAGCCAAGTAGTTTAAGTCGTTAAGCTATATTTTGTACAAAGTTTAAGATATACAATAATGGTGGATCGCATGTGTGCTGGGTTGGGCACGTCAGATCACAAGTAAGCTGGAAAGAGGAATTGAGTAGAAATTCTACTTCAGCACATCACACAATGCCTTATTCGCCCACCTCTGCTCTCTTGTAGATGCCTGCCTGCCCTCTTTCTCCCCATCATGATTTCAGTGAGAATATTTGAACAGCAATTGTTTTCCACAAAAAAAACCTTTGGTGGTTTAGACAGGTAAAAGGATTGTAAAATATTTCTTTCTGAATGACAGCCAAGGATTTTCATTTGGATGGCCAAAATTTTTCTCCAAAACAGTTAAAAAATACATTTGAGATTCTGTTCACACATACTGTTAAAAGTCTTATTTCCTGAGGAATATATGTCCATCCACTTAGCCAATTTTGTGTAGCCAAAGGCAGTACATGTCCTTCCCTGTCAGCCTTCCACTGCAGCACAGGCAGTCATGGACATGAATGACACAGAGATGACACAGATGGGACAGGCATTGCAATGGCTATTTTATTTCTGAAAATTCTAGTATTTATGATCACAAAGAAAACAATTTGCTCTTGAAGGGGCAGGTACTTTGAAATAATAACTATTGTGCTTTATCGCTACAGAGATTTCTCTGTGGCTTTTCAGGCAGTCAAATAGGGGGGAAAAATAAGAAAACATGCTGTAAATGGTTTGCAGAAAATGAAGCAAGACTTATCCATGCTAATGATTACTATGAATATCCAACCATAAACATGTCTCATGAGTGAGAGAGCAGATAAATTGGCTGCATGCTACTGATGGTTCCCAGCATCAGCCTTCCAGAATTCATCTAGTCCCATCTAATTAAATGATGTCTCCTACACATGTGGATTTATTTACAAGTTGCTATCTCCCTTTGCTAATGCAGGAAAGCATGAAAAGGTACAACTGCAATTAGTACTTAAGTTTGGAAGGAAAACTGCTCATGAAGAAATAAAGGATGCTTTCGCAGGCAAGCATCTCCTGCTCATAGATGAGGTTGAAACCTGAATCTGAGTTTCAGCAGATATCAGACCAGTCCTGTGTCCAATTAGCTAAATAAAGGACAAGCTCTGTTTCTGAGATGGAGTGATAAGGCACAACTGGCAACCTGAAGGGTTGTTTCTTTCTCCCCTAACAAGGTGATAACCTCATACCATGAGGGTTTGTGCTGCCCTATAAACTGCCCAGAACAGTGTGTCTTGGCACAGGCCGTAACCACGCCAGAGACCATGCTAGCAAGTAGTATGGGTCATCACAGACTATATTTAAGCCCATGCCCTAGTGCTACTAACTCCCAAATATGGATGTAAACTCCAAGCAATCCACAGAACATTATTTAATCTCTAACTTTCACATAACTCTAACATAAACAGCCCTTTCTGTCTGCTTTGCCTGTGACAGTAACCAGCTCCTCCTGTTTCAAGAGATTAATGAAGCTTTCTTCAGGCTAGAACTCTTAGCCACTAGGGATAACAAAACAAAAAATACCACATATGTCTCAAGACCATCACTTGGGAAAAATATCATCATGTACCATGAGGTTTTCTGTAGAAAGTTCAACACTGTCTTAATGCTTAAGATTAAAATTGTCGTATCTCTTATCTCTTTGTACACATTTCCAGCTCCTGAAGCCCATTTCTGCTTGTTAAGAGCTGAATAAATTGACAGTTAGATAAAGTACCTAGTACATTTATTTTTACACACACCAATCATTTCTCAAAGAGAGTCAAAAGAGGCATCTTCCTTTTGACAAGAATGTTGTGTGCCCTTTGTTTTATTTATTTTTGTGTGTTTGTTCTTTTTTTTAGAGATTACCATAATGACAACAAAGCAACAATGAGGAAGTCCACCTGTATTCTCTGATTTCCCGGAGGAATCTGTGCATGACAACTGGAAGACAAACAAAACCCTTGACAGAGAAACAATGCAACACTTGTGAGCTAATGAGCAGCACGGAGATGGGCCAGGCATGCAGACGTGTGCTGCAGCCTAAAAACTGTACATAAAAATAAGAAGGAAGCACAGGGAGAAACTGGTCCTGTGTTGTATCACACTCCTGTGCCACAGAGACACTTTCAGAAGCAGATGCTATAACCTTCCAGGAGCATGTACTTGTGCTTAAGGGAGAGCTGTGAAGCAGCAGGAGCCCTGGATTTCTGTTCACACCTTTTCACACAGCCCCTTTTTTTTGCCAAAACTGGAGTGTCACAGCCTGAGGTCTGCCCTACAGGTAGATCGAGTTGATGTGCAGATGCACTTTAAATGGCCATGCAGTTGTCCCAGCATGAAAATACCTGATATCCCTTCCTGTCAATCAAGGAATTGTTTTGCTTCCAAAAAGGCATCTTTATATTGACTTCTGTTGGCACAGCTTCAGCAGTAAGAGTAGCAATAGCGCTGACACCTGACTGGCAAATGTGAGCTGGCAGAAGCTCCTTAGGTGAAGACAGGCCAAGTCCTTCTGTGACTGGCACAGTTTCTTTCTTCAGTGCTGCTTACCTGCATTCATATCAGGAATAATTTGCCAGTGCAATATATGAATATTCTGCTCTCCGGAAAGTAATCACACAGACAAACTCTACAGCTGTACAAGTGAGATTATGTTTGAGTCAAAGAAGCGGCATTTTTGACTACAAGGAGGGAAGGAATGGTGTGGAAGGAATGGTGCAGAAGGAATGGTGCGGAAGGAATGGTGTGGAAGGAAGGAAGGAAGGAAGGAAGGAAGGAAGGAAGGAAGGAAGGAAGGAAGGAAGGAAGGAAGGAAGGAGAGAAAGAAAAAAGAAAAGAAAAGAAAAGAAAAGAAAAGAAAAGAAAAGAAAAGAAAAGAAAAGAAAAGAAAAGAAAAGAAAAGAAAAGAAAAGAAAAGAAAAGAAAAGAAAAGAAAAGAGAAAAGAAAAGAAAAGAAAAGAAAAGAAAAGAAAAGAAAAGAAAAGAAAAGAAAAGAAAAGAAAAGAAAAAAGAAAAGAAGAAAAGAAAAGAAAAGAAAAGAAAAGAAAAGAAAAGAAAAGAAAAGAAAAGAAAAGAAAAGAAAAGAAAAGAAAAGAAAAGAAAAGAAAAGAAAAGAAAAGAAAAAAAAGAAAAGAAAAGAAAAGAAAAGAAAAGAAAAGAAAAGAAAAGAAAAGAAAAGAAAAGAAAGAGGTGTTGCTTGGTAGTGCTCATCACAGCAGGGGTGGGGGTCAAGACTACCTATATAAAACTTGTTTCTCCTGTGAGCAAAGGCAGAACCTGAGAGCACTGGGGAAGGCACACTGGTGTTATTGTCCTAGTAGGACCTTGAGTAGTTGCCAAATCTTTTCATCCTGATCTGCATGCAATGGAGTATCTGGACTGTGAACCTATAACCCATACCAGCCAAGAAATTCAATCCTCAGAGACAGGGTAAATTCAATGGGCCAATTAGCACCCATGTGAGCTGTTTCAAAGAGCAAAGACAATTATCTACATTTTGCAGCATGTGGTTTAAGCCTGCAATTAACCTATGCTTTAAGGGTTTCCTTTATTTTCTTTTGTTTGGCTTGTTGGGGTTTTTTTCCTTTTTGTTTTGTTTTGCTTTCTGTTTTAATTTCACTTCCACTTCTCTACAGAGAAAAAGCTAAGCTGGACACACACTAAAAATCTTGGCCACCACATTGAGCATGTGGCTATCCCTCATTTCTGCAGGAAAGACACATGTTTGCAATCTGCCTATTTAAATTGTGCCATGGATGTCATATTCGTGTCTAAGAGGTTTCTGCATATTCCTGTGTGTCTTGCTGTGTCTGGCACATGGGAAGAACAGATGAGAAGCCTCTGGACATTGCCAGCCACTGCTCAGCTGCAACTGCATGGCACAGGGGGCTCTGAGGGGTAGCAGTGTCCACAGCAGTGTCCACACTCTGGGTGGAGGAGCAGGCTCCCCTGGGTCATGGAGACAGATGCAGAAGGAGATTAAAAGGGGCAGAGAAGATCATAAAATAACTATGCAATTTCTTCCTAACAGAGATAAATATTGGGGGTTTGAGGAAGGAGTAATGAAAACTGCATCTTTGGTCTATGTATATTACCCAAAAAAAAGAGAAAAATAGAGTATTTCTTTCTCTGTGGACAGTGGAGTTACTGTTCAACTATCTAAACCTGAGTGCAGGATTGTGACAAAGGGCAAACCAAGATATTCCTTTTGGATATTAACATGGTATGAATTTTGAAGGACAACATTTCTTCATGACGTTTGATCATTCAACGAGAGAATGGAGGTCTCTGCCTTTTTTTGACGTCTCCCTATGACAGATCTCACAAGATTTCAGCTCACAAAGCCAGAAAGCTGGCTGGTCATCCTTCACTCAGCATTGGCACGAAGGTAAGAAAACAGAGGGAGAAGATCCCAGTTTTCAGAGCAGAAACATTTGGAGCAGGTGGCTCTGCTTCTGAGAACCTACAATTCTTGTAGAGGCAGATTTTGCAGATAGTAACATATGACTGTAATAAAAAAATGGTAGTTACTTTAATGCTGTATTTATGTACGTCATTATGAACAACTGTAACACATGGAGAAATATTTTGTTATGCCTTATTTCTTTATGGGAGAAAAAACATCATAATGATATTGACCTACTGATCTGGAGGTCTTGCTGGTACAAAGGAGCTGTTTTAGAAGGAAGTTTATCTGAGTGCCTCGGTGTGTCTATGGGTCTGGCTGAGCTGGAATTCATTTCCCATCGCAGGGACATGTCTCAACATTCCCCCTGCCAGCAGGCTGGGGGTGGGCAAGAGCTTGGGAGGGACACAACCCGGCCAGCTGACCCAAATTAACTGAAGGGATATTCCATACCATGGGATGTCAGCTCCGATACAAAACCTAAGGAAAGGAGGAGGAAGCGGGGGCATTTGGTTTTTACACTATTTGCCTTCTGGAGCAACCCCTACATGTGCTGAGATTCTCCTTCCTGGCAGGTGGCTGAACATCACTTGCTGATGGCAAGTAGGGAATAAATCCCCCTCTTTACTTGTGTGCATGCAACCTTTCACTTTTGCTTTAGAGCAATATTAGTATTCTCTGTCTATCCTCACAGATACTCTCAGGAGGAGTCATACATGACAGCAGCTTATCAGGTGGTGAGAAACTCTCTTCATAACTACAGATCCATAAGTATCATCTTTACAGAGAAATTCCTGACCAGCACAGAGAGCAGGTACAGTCAAACTCTAATTTATACTCTTAATCCAGGCATTTATTTTTATTTGACACACAATGAATACGTAATATATACACTTCATTGTACCAAATAAGGGTGTTATGTGGTAAGATAATATCTCTAATTTTCCATGGTTACCTGTACTTCTGAGCCAATAAAATACTGCTCATTGCTATTATTGGATTTCTTACCTGACCTGAGTTTTACTTTTACTAACACTTGTATTAATTTGACCGCACTGATAAAATTATAGATGAATGTGTTTTCTTCAAAATGGAAATGGATATATGCTGGTCAAAAGGGGTTGAATATGAAACTTCCATTAATTTGACATTTACAGGAAATGGGGGGGAACAGAATTAAAAGAAGGAACCAGTCCTAAAGAATAAATCAAGCATAAAGCACTAGAGCTGCTGAGCAGAATACCTACTAGAAGATTATGGAAGTTCACATGTTCTAAGCAGGAATGCAGAGAAGGCTTGAGCATTCTTGGTGTATGCAATTGCTCCAATGAGCCTGGACATGTCCCTGAATCATGGAAGACATAACAAACAAAACAAAGAAATACTCCCAAGAAAGAAGTAGTTAAACACTTAATTTATTTATTAACAGCTCTGTGTAACAATGTCTCCTCAAGCAAGGTCAACATAGCCTTTTCTCCACAGCAGTGATAAGGTAAATGCTGTCATCTGGTTCATCTCAAGGCAGGAATTTTGATCTATGGCCTAACCCTGACTGTGGCTGAAATCAGCAGGAGCTTCTCCTTTTATTTCAGTAGTGGCCATTCCCACATCCTCTTCACTGGGCTCTGAACCCCTGACTGAAATGTATAGGATAAGAAACCCAGGCTTCATCCAGATTCTATTGAAAAAGAGATTGATGCTACCCACCCAAAATCTAAATAACCTCTGCAATGTCCTATATTTCTCCATTGATTTCCTATCTCTCTCCATTCATTTTAATGAGTGTAGGGCAGTTATATCTCTAAATTAGCTAGTTCAGTTATGTGCCAAAAGTTTTACGGCCCTTGTGCTTAACCTTGCTTGAATCAACACGCTGCATCAGAGCCTTTTTTCCCTCGAGGAACCAGACTTCTTTTTCTGAGCAAACATCTGTAGTTTCAAACCCACTTCTTTTTTTTTTTTCTTTTTTTTTTTTTAAAGACAAAAAATTTAACAATTGAAAATTAATTTGGTTAAAAAAATGTTTTGCATTTGCACCTAAAAATACTTGAGTATTGTAGAGATAATTCAAACAACTGTGTTGGTTGAGTAAATATGCTTACAACTGTTTTCGAGAAGCATTACAACTGGAAGTAGTCTATCCTACGCTGTTTTTTTCTCTAACGGCAGCATTAAAATAGAAAAAAAAAAAAAGGCAGCACTTATTCTAACACAGAATTTACCATGTGCATGGAGTAAATGGGCAAATTGTTTTGTTAAGACAACTAATACAATGAAGAAGTGCTAACCAGTTTGTGGTAAAACTGGTTTTCTTTCTCTTTCTCAATTATTTCATGTTCTCACGCTGCCTGCTCCATCTGGATTAAAATTGCTTTTATGACTTGCATGAATAGCACCAGGAGTTAGCAGAGCTCACAAAGTCTCCACTGAGATTGTTGCTCTGCATTTTACTTCTGTTAACAAAATTAGGTACAAGTTGCCTGTGTGTCCTCAAAAGGGTTGTTTCTTGTACGCTGGGCTTCCCACAGAATATAAAGCAAGACAGTGCTTTTCAATAATTGTTTCATAAGTGATAAATTACACAATTTTCTTTAGGCTATTAATCACTGAATAATTTACCCAGAGGATAATGAAGCATACCTCAATAAAAATTGTTTGGTATAATTTCAATTTTATTCCAAGCCACTTATCTTATGCTCACTGAAGGTATTTTGGTGTTGGTTTTTTTTCCCCAATTACTTTGATTTTCCCTACAATATCAATTCTGAACTCTGCTCTCTGCCATTATAACTGAAAGTCTCATGTGAAAACATTGGTTCTGGTTTACTGAAGTCTACTGTATCATGATAATCATTGAGGATAAAATGCTTTTCTCACATCTTGATATAGTTATGATTATTTTCTTAGACAAGCAGGGCTCTTAATGTCCTCACTGAACAAAGTTTAACTTGCTGGCTTAGGTACCACTTTTAGTGAAGTTTCAACAAAGTGCAGCTAAGTATTTATTTTTGGGGTAGAAGCTTTGTTTCTGTGTTGAAATTCATGTAAAAACTCAATGGTTATGATTATATTAATAACACATATGTTCCAAAGGGCAGACGTGGTGTGATTGGGTGCACTATTCAATTGCTAGACTGGTTTTTGTCATGGTGTTAGCCTGGTGTGGTTCTACTGGACTTGTCCAGAAGTCAGCAGAGATGAGATCATTTTCAAAAGGCTGATCAGATACTGCTCTCTCTTTTGTAGGATGAGAGATTTTAGCTGGACTGGTCCAAGCCTATTATACCTCTTGGCCTCAGGATTAATAAACAGACAATTTTCTCCTCTTACTGCTAGAGCTGTGGATATTTGATCCCTGCCTGCTCTATCTAAAGGTTCTTCCAGAGCTAAGGAAATCCAAGGTCTTCAGAAGAAACCTAGTTGAGAAAAAAGTTGTGATTACCATATTAGAAGTTAATTTGCTGTTGCATTTCCACAGACATGCGATCTGTATTCTAAGTGTATTAACAAATGCAAGACCTCCCAAAAGAGATTTTGTGGAAAGTGAGCATGTTGAACAGAAAGATTTGCGAAGAAACATCTTGACAACAGCCCAGCTGTTAGGACACAAGTCTCCAGAAAGGAAAACTTATTTTTCACCCATCTTGAATACAGGTGAATTTGAATTCAAGGTGTTTATGCACTTTATATTAGGGAAGGGCAAACAAACATAAAAAAACAAACCAAAACCAACCAACCAACCAAAAAAAACCCCAAACAGCATTATTAGGCTGCTGTGCAAGTAGCAGTGAGCTGAAGGCTCCTGAACAAAGCTTAATTCTTGAGTTAATTAAATCTTGTTTCTCCTACTCTTCCTCTATGTGACCTTCACCTTGGTGACCACAGGGCTCTCTGGAGATGTGGGTTGAAGTCCCTAAACAGAACAAGGTCATGCTCTGTGCTTGTGTTCTTGCCAGAAGACTACTCTGCAAAGCACAAGTACTGCCAATTCCTCTGCCCATTTATATACTTAGTTCATTTCTAACAGTATCTAATCAGAGTTGATATTCTGATTTGGGTTCCTCTGGTTGAGTCTGAATTGCAACAGAGTGTTAGTGCCTAAGTTGAGCATTTCTGGATGTGTGTACATGGGAGTGAAGATATACAAGGAATATTCAGACACACAAGAGAGGTACCAGGGAGTTCTATGTGCACCAAAGATGAAACTCTGTCACAGATTGGGCCATCTGACATGTTTCCATTAAGTCTTAAATCTCAGGTCAATCATCTGGATTTCCCAGACCTTAGCCACAGGCTGTATCCAAAGCTGGCTGTTGTCAGAGGAGGCGCTCGTGTTGGGTGGCACTTAGTTTTATATGAGTTACAGCAGGCATCTCTTGAAAACCTGTATCTGAATAAATTCAATACATTGAACATCTTCTATTCAACGAAAAAATCCTGCTGTGTGTGAATGATTTTAATTTCCTGTTTGAGGACAGCTATTTAGCTTAGTGAGCTAGCTGTAAAATTATTTCCTTTGACTGGTTTCTTAGCCCAGAACTGACACTGGAATTGAACATTAGCCTGAACCAGGGATGATAACTTTTTGTCACTGAGGTTGCTGTTTTGATTTTTGCACCCATCTATGCTTCAAAAATTTTTGGGTACTCACAGACATAGACCTACTGCAAAGCAAATAAAGACTAGAATAATACAGATAAAAGTCAGACATGAAACACATTTGGATTCCACATTGTTTGTTTTTTAAGAGCTCATTTCAGTGACTGCATAGTCACGTGCATAGTCAGCCTTTATCTTTTATGGTTTCAGATATTTCTGTCGTATCTCAGGACATGAGTAATATGCTTGTGCTGATTCCATCTGAAAGTATCGTGTACCGTTGCGATTTATTTCAGTTATTCTCAGTAATGTCTTCTAAAAAATTCCCTTGTGAATAGAAGGTGGAGGGCAATAAATATTTCCAAACATGTTCAGACACTTGGAGGGGGACGGGGGAGAGAGAGACACTGGCATAGGGAGAAATAAAAAGGGACTGATAGAGAGAAAGGGGAAAAGAAATCTGATCTGTTTTCAACAAGCAAACACAACTTGCATGCAAAGTCCTTCACGTACAACATTTAGTACACTATAAAATAACATTATTTATATAAACTTTATCAGGTGTTTCATCTTTCAAATTTTATTTCACAATTGGTCTTGAAACATCCCTAAGGTATTGTCTTACTTGCAAAATGTTATTTCAATTAGTTGAATATCATTCTTTACAGGATTCAGGTCAAGCAAGGGGCAAAACTAAATCCAAACCAAACAATATGTGTCTGCGATAAATTTCTGTTCCTGAATTATTCATACATAATGGCATAGGTGACTCTTCAAGCATTTTGAATTAACTAGAATTGATTTCTTACTTTTTTATGCCTAGTTGTACAAGCTTTTTTGTACTTTTACTTCTCCTTAACAAATAAAGTATTGATTCAACTCCACTGAACATGTTTTATTTAAACTTTGCCCTTTGTCAGCAACTTAGTCTTCTACCCAGAATTCTCAGCTGTGACTTTCCATTGTCTCCTGATCAGGAAGGTGAAATATGCCAGATAGGCTCCTTGGTATGACATAACAGAATGAAATATATTCTAAATGTGGGAACAGTTACAATACAAAGCACATACCAAGCACATTAAAGCACTTACTGCTCATTCTCTTGACTAGACTCTCTAACGGCTCCCTGGGAAATTCAACAGCTTAAAATTCAGATAAACAGACATACAAACTACAGCCATTTTCCCCCATTTTTTCCCCTTTGGCTAGTTTATTCTTATTTCAATCTAAAATCAACATTATATGCCAAACCTGCATGCTTTCCCACTTTCCCTCAACTGGGAGACAATAAGACAAGAAAGTTCATGGGTTGAGAAAGGGCAGGGAGATCAGTTACCAATTGCCACCATGGGAAAAATAGAAGCAACCTGGGGAAAATTAATGAAATTTTCTGCCACTTAAAATAGAGCTGGATGGTGAGAAACAAAAACAAACGTTAAAATATGTTCCCCCTCACTACAATTTTTCCCAGTCCCACCTTCTCCCCACTAACTCCTGACTCCTCTAACATCTACCAAAGCTAATAAAAAGTCAAGGTTATCTTGGCTTTTTGACAAAACTAAAAGTTTTTGGTTCATTTTTCACATGAATTTTCATTCTGCGTATCCCACACTACCTACTTTCCTTAGTCCAAGTTTATGTCTACACACCAAGAAATTCCAGTGAAAAGCTCTGATTTTTCTGTCAGGTATGAGAAATGTAGATGACTGATTATGAAAAACAAATTGGTGTTTTGGTAAAATTAAAAATTACTACCTTCCAAGTGGTAATACTTAATCACACTGGTCACCATTTCAGTACAATGCTAGAATCCATTTGAATGGTGTCATTTACACTGCAGTCTAATTCTTTAACAGTAGTTCTTATATACATGGTAGAAGTAAAATCAGATTATTTCCAAATTTTATTATTTGCAAATGCCATAGGGTACAGCAGTTCATCAACTCCAGATTCAGAGTACAAATCCATCTTGGAGCATGGCTGACAACATTATTGTAATGGTTGCCACCTGTGTGACATCATACAAAATACAGATTATTATCGTCATTACCAAACCATAGGAAAAAAATACCCCATTTGTTCCATTTGCTCTGGTAAAGGTATTTGTTCCATAATGTATCCAAAATATTGGCTGTATTCCATGTAGAACCTTTTAACTCCACAAAACACTAGACATGGACATAAATATATTTCATCTGCAAAAAACTGCCCGATTGTAGGTCTAAAGACAAGTGAGGAAACAAGAAAATATCACGTTGATATGAACACAGAGCTCCTGTTCTTGATATGCAAACCCTTGTCCTCTAACAAGCACAGCTGTAGACCATTTCCTCTAAACAACCCTCAGTAAAAACTGACATCATTCTGTATCTGTACATCCCTTAGTGACACTCAAAGAAGAGTCAGTATTTACTGTGTGATGGTAGGCGTAAGAATCAAGCAGAAGTTTGTTTTAATTGGTGGAATACACTATAGACATATGTAGAAATGTAATAAAATCATAGAGGTAGCCATTATTCAGTATGAAGAAAAAGCAGGACCTATACTTTATAACTTCTTTTAGAAAGGCAAAGATCTGATGTCAGAGTTCATTAGATCTCAGGTTGGCCTCAGTGAGCTATGAGTCAGGCTCCAATCTGTGACTCAAGGTGATTGTTTTTATGCTCTCGGTTCCAGATTGTGAATTGTCTGAAATTGCAAATAAAGCAAGCCAGGAATAGAGTAATTCTTTCTTGGATTTCCTAAATAAATTTAAAGCTTGCATGGCCTTTAACATAAATTAACCATAGTGAATGCACAAACTTGCATGAATATTTACCTTACAGTTATTTTAATGACGCTCTAGGAATTCTTGAAACTCATTAAATTGACTTCTTCCAGTGGTGCCCTGTGACAGGACCAGAGACATTGGGCACAAACTGAAACACAGAAATTTCCTTGAACTTCAGGAAACCCTTTTTTATTGTGAGGGTAACCCAGCACTGGGACAGTGTTGCTCAGAGAGGTATGGACTCTTGTTTGTCAGAATCATTCCAAAGCCATCCAGATGCAGTTCCAGGGAGCTGTTTCTGTGTGGATCTCCTTGAGCAGAAGGGTCGGAAAAGATGACCTCCAGGGACTTTTCAAGCCTCAATCACTTCTGAATCTGTGATTCTGTGATAAATATTTTCTGTATAATTTTAGTCCATCAAGTCCATTAGACTGTAGGATGCAGACACACATTGCTATCAAGTACATACCTTTAAATTTCCCTGAGATATTAAAACCATCTTCATTGTTTCCTGTGGAAACTGCAACATGTTTACATTTGTGCTGTCATCTGTAAAACAAACATCCAGCATGTGCCACCACAACAGCTAGGAGAAATCCTGGAAGTTCATAAAGTTTTTGAAGGAAAGCACTGGCATTCTCTTTTACACCCAGCAGACAGAAATGCATGGGATTTTTGAAGCTGTCATATCTTGCAGCTTCCTAGAGTAAGTAACCACCTCACAAAGTGGGGTTTTTTTCATAATCTCACAAATTCCATTTTAAAACTAGATTAGCTTGTGGCCCCTATATACCTTGTGGAAAGCTATTTAAGATATCACTTAGATTACTAGAATCCTTCTTCTATTTTCCAGTTTAAATGCACTCCATTTCTTCTCATGTCAACATTGACAGTTAACTTAAGTAGTTCTTTTCCCTCCTTAATGCTTAGCCCTCCTGAGTATGATCCAATACCCACCTAATATTCATTTAGCTAAGCTAAAAGACAGTTTTCTCACTTTCTCCACCATCATTTTGTATTCTTTGGGTCTCCCTAGCAGCCTTTCTCTGTACTCGTTCCAGCTGGAATGTATCACTCTTGAATGCAGCTGACCAGAACAGCAGAGATGATCCCTCTGGGCTCGTCCTGATGTTTTCTGCAATCCACTGAACAATACGAACCTGGGTACCCAACCTGATTCTTTCAGAGCTTGCACTTCCATTTTTCTTGACAAGAAGCATCCATGTCCCAGGGACACTTTGCAATTCACTGTTTCAGAAAGCAGTGAGCAGGCTTTGCAGCAGCCTACATCTGTGAGTGCTCCCTTGAGAATGAGGATGTTCCTGGAATCAGTCTGTCTTCTGCTTTTCTCCCATTGTGGTCCCCACCAAGTGTCCACTCTGCATGACCTGAGTGAAATCTCAGATGGGGATTGCCAGAACATGGGAGGTGTGGGACTCATGCACATGTCACCATGAAGACAAAGCCACACAATGCCACCACAGAATCAGGCAAAGCAGCTTTCCCCTGAGGCACAAGAAGTCTGATCTTCCTCTTGCAAAGGAAACGCCTCACTGGGATTCATGTACATAATGAACTCTCTACAGTCTTTCCTAATAAAGGCAAAAAGGGGGATTTGTTTAATTTTATTTTGCTTGTTTGTCAAATCACCTGGTGATTTTCAGGAGAAAAATCATCTTGGAGCAGGAAACTTCACATTTAAACAATATGTTTGAGGTAGACATTGTAGAGACTGACCAAGCACAGAATGATTTGCTTCAGGATGATAATACTGATACTCAAACTGCGTGTTTCTCAGTTGCTCAATACTGAAGATTGTTTTTCTTCTCTTTTTATGTTCAATCGTGGACAAGAAAGGAGCAAGACAAAAGTTGTGTGGGCAGTGGAGGTATCCAGAACAGAGACTGATGAGGGTGGTAAGTGGCACGGTGTAATACAGAGAGCTGGAGAGAGAAGGCACAAATGTGGTACTTATCCCTTTCTCCTTCCCACTTCTTTCTCTGATGTTTTGATATTACTGAAGTACAAAGAAAGTACTGCTAAAAAGCTGTCATTGGTGTACTGTGAAAACACAATAGAAAACAGCAAGTAGTGGGCAATCATACTGAGTTGCTAATTAACTTGAACCAGCTTAAAATAAACCCTGTACAATGAAGTAGCACAGGTTCCAGCAATGAAATTAGCCTCCTATGAATATTTCTTCCTTGATGATGGCAGCAAAGTACAGTAAGAGACTTTTACCCATATCTACTTGATGAAACTTCTTGGACAGTGCAACTCCTTCCTCTCACAAGTCCTAACCATTAAATTTGAATCCATGAGGTGTTCAAGTAAAGGCTTCATTTCACAGTGAGAAGAAAATAACTGAATTTTTCCTGTTCCCTTCCTCCAGCTTGGGATCAGTGTTTCAAATAATAGCATCTCTTGATAAAGATTTAATTCTGTTAATCAACCTTTGCAATTAATTCTTGTCCCATACTTCAGTTTCCAGAATGTACAATAAAAAGCTGGTATTTACAACAGTTAGTTGGTAATTAATTTTTGCCATAATTTTTTCTCAAATTGAGAATACCAATTTCTCAGAACCAATATTTCTGAAGGCAAAAGATATGCTTTGACTGATATCTTCAGTGGAATTTTAAAAAATGAAAAATGAACAAATCTTAAAACCCACATAGCCTGGATGGGTGTTTTAAGGGTTTTGTGAGGTGTGAGTAATAAACCTACGACCAATCAGGAGGTCGGCCTCAAGTTGGGCCATCAGCAGGATTATATCTTGATGGAACAAATTACAGCAATGTCTTCTGTAGTAACTTCTTTGCACAGAGGGCAAAAGTCCACGGTAGCTTTGAAAAATGCTTATGGAATACATATGTTGAGTCAGTCATTAATGATCTTGGTTTGATCATTAACCTAGCACCTAACACCATCAGCAATTCCTGAAAATGTACAGGCATTGACCTAATAAAATTGGTGTGAGACCACCCACCAGTGATATGGGTTATGGCTCCAACATCAAGTGTGGCGTCAATTGCTAATCTAGGGATAGCTACAGACATTTTAGGCATCAATTTTCTTTTACAAGGTGATTTAAGCATTTCTAACAATACAGCCTTATATGTTGGACTAAACATAAAATTACATTTTGCAGAAATTGCCGTATACATTGGTTTCAATAAAATTACATGCCATTTAGTGAAAAGAATCAAATAGTTCAAATGTCCCACAAGTCTTTGAATTATTTTCCAGCAATATTCTTCATTACATAAAACCTTTTTCTCCACAGATTTTCCTTTGTCCCATTAATCATCAGGAATCCTCATGTGCTCATCAGAAATCGTGAAGCCTAGGAATCTAATATCTCTGGTAGATTCTGGTGTGTGTTTATCATAGTTTATTCATATTCCTAGTCCTTGAAAAAGATTGCATACACCATGGCTAACTGTAGACAAGTAGTGATGACTTGGGTGGCAGAGTAAGTCATCCATATAAAAGCCCAAATATTGAAACAGTTAGCAATTTCGACTGTGAGGGCAGTGCTGAGGAGATGGAGGAGAAAAGGGCCTCCACTGACCACCATGGAGTTTTCCTAAAATAGTAGACAAGTTCTCCATCAGATACAGCAAGCCACACAGCACTAAGAAGGTGCAAAGGAATATGATAAAAAGCCTGAGACACATGCAGAAAAATCCTGGGCATCCCCACGGGCAATATCTTGGACAGTACGGTGATGTTTGAGGCCCAGTATTTTGGAAAGGACACAGCAGTCTTGCCCCTGGAAAAATGAGAGAAGTCCACCACAAGTCTAGCTTCCTTAGTATTTCAAGAGTTTTTGTCAACAAGAAAGACACGATCAGTAACACACTTAGGGCAGTTAGTAGGTCGCTTAAGGCAGTGTTTGCCATTATTACTGTCTTGCCTCTTCCTTTGGACCTGGCCCTCGGTGGTACTATACTGAGGTTCAGATCCAGTCGAGAGACGACCCCTTGCAGGGTTTTGGTGTTGGCTACCTGTTCTTCTCATGTTACCAACTGGTCGGATTCTCGTGAGTCACTTGGTTTTGGTCCTTTTGGCGGGTCTCAAACAGGAGCTGATGGGGCCTTTAATGCCAGTCCTGGAGGCAGGGTTTTCCCCAGACGCAGGAACAGCTCGAGCTTGAGTGCATCCCACTGGCCCGGATTTGAGCCAAGCAGGTGTGAGGAGGATGCTGCTGCCTTTTTGGCTTCCACCCTCTTCACAGTTTTGTCCACCCCGAACATGTCAGGCATGGTATCAGCCAAGGGGATGAGGGATGGGGTTGGTCTGTGGATAACTGACGCCAATCCCTCTGCTCTGTGTACAGACATGGGATGTTGCTGACTTCCCATGTTGTACAGACAAGTATTTTTGCTCCCAATTTGTTGGAATACCTCTGAATGCAATTTTTGATCTTGATATTCTTCTATATAAAATCCCTGCTTGGTAGAGTTTAGTAAAATACTTACTAACTATCTGTTGGTGTTGCTCCTTGAACCCTGGATATTTATCTTTAACTCCTTCCTGTACAGGCAAGTAGGAGATGCCCTTTGGCCAGAACCACATCGGGGTCAAATATCTCCAAACCCGTGAGGGGATCTGGTTAACTATTTCAGGCCGGATGTCAGTTGCTGTGAGATCTGGTACTTGTCAATCAGGATTAAAGGTGCACCCTGAAATTTGGTACAATCCTGTTAATTTTCCCAGGGAATGAGAACCTAATTTATCATTGGCTAGGAGAGGGGGGATCTTCTCCCAGAGGCATAGGAGATCTCTTTCTGGGAGAAAAGGACTGAAAGCGAGTGCATCAGAAAATGGTCTTGGTCTTTGTGGAGACCACTTTTCTTTTATAATTTGTTCTGTTATTTCTGCTGGATTTGCCAGTCCTTCCAGATCCTGAAACACCTTAGTGAGTTGATGGGACCACTCGGATGCTCCTAGTGAGTGCTTCAATGATTGGGGCATCTCTGCCTCTATAGGCTGCAGAAGTTAACAGCCAGGTGCGCAACTTAGCCACGTATTCAGCTACTGGCCCTTCACCCCCAGTCAGCATGTTCATATGCCACCAAAATATTCTACCTGCTAGCACACACACTTTGTGTTGTTCTTTGTACATCTGTTGGGTTAGGATCACTATTCTAGAGAGAGTTGATGTTCCAGGTTTCCATGCGGAAATCCCTTTGATCACTTTGTTAAAAGCATATATACATCTGTATCCACATCATACCAGTCCACAATGTCAGGTGGCATTCCTGGATAAGGTGCATCTTGTGATCTTAGGCCTGCAGAAATTTCCTTCAGTGCTTGGGTCGTAGCTACAAACCCTGTGCACCCATCAAGGAAATTACTTGCCCATATCTCGTTAGGATTTCTAGTGTGATCCCGATCATAACCTCCCAACACATTTAAAGTGTGTTTAATCAATTAATTTATTGGAGGAAAGAAATCCTCAGGCAATTCATCAATGCTACTTAATTGTTGCAAAGCTACAGGATCCATATATAGCAGAGTATCAGTTCCACTAACAATCAGAAATCTGCAAGGTACAGTAACAAAGCACAACAGCAATAAAGAGACATAAAAATACCTACCAATTTGTCAGAACCAATATTTCTGAAGGCAAAAAATATGCTTTTATTGATAACTTTAGTCAAATTTTGAAAAATGAAGTTCTGGTTACTACATTATATTTTTTAGGATTTCTTTTCCCCCTCAGTTTTTAGACAAAACCTTTTTTTATTTTGAGTTTCTGATTAATTTATATTGTCATGCTTGCCAGATTGATAGCAAATCCTTTCTAATTTTCAAAATGAAATGTTTTGACTCACCCATTTATATTTCTTCCCTTCCCAGGGTTTCAATTTCTTTAACATTTTGTACATGCTAAAAATTTTGACTTTTTTGTCAAATCGTGACTTAAAGTTCATTGCACTTCTTATTTCTGAAACTTCTGGTGTGCTAAGAAAACTTGTTTTTTTAAAAAATTTATCTCCCACAGTTGCCTTCTCTTTAAAATTGCTGTGGTTCATTGACCTTGGCCGGCGCCAGGTGCCCACAAGGCTGCTCTGTCATTACCCCTCCATCAAAAGGAAATAAATATCACGGGTTTGAGATGAAGACAAGGAGATGACTCACCAATTACCATCATGGGCAAAACAGACACAACCTGGGGAAATTAATCTATTGCCAATTAAATGGAGCAAGATGGAAAGAAACTAAAAATGCTCTGCTTCGCGTCTCCCTTCTTCTCATGTTCCACTAAACTCTTCTACCACCTCCCTCCAAGCAGTACAGGAGGATGGGGATGGGGCTCTGTCGGACACAAGGATAGTTTTTGGTGTCTTCTGACAGAAGCCACCTCTTCAACCCCCCAATACAAAAATCTTGCCATGTGAGCCCAATACAGCTGCTTTAAGACCCATAAACTGAGATATCTAAGAGCTCTGCTTTTATCTTCACCCTGTGAAGAAACTGTGCATTACACCAGACAGCTCCAAAATCTTCTGTTCAGTACATCTGGGGATCAATGACACCCACGTCTTACACACTCTCACAGCAGCTCCAAAGCTGCAAAGCACTCCTTGCTATGATCCCTGACACAGATTCCCCCAGCAGCACAGGGACACTTGCATCCCTGCTAGCCTTGCCCATGTTCTTTATGGGGAGTGTTAACATCTAAATTGTGTCTGGGAACTGTCTGGAAGTGTTGCCAAAATCATGTCAGGACTGTTCCCTGAATTTAGCAACATGGATGATTGAATTCCAGTGCTTGGAATTGAGGCCAGTGAGGCCTCAGTTCATGAGCTTACGATTTACTTTGGAGTGCTGTTTGATCTTCTATCATCTTTTACTGAATGCTCATTGCCTTGGTGTGTGGAAGTGCTTTTGAGGTGAGAGACTAATACATCACATATAAAAGTAATCTGACCTAACTTTAATGGATAGGATTTCGTCCCATCAAAATCTGAAATTAAGGGACTTAATTGTGTTACAGAAAGGTTTGTCAGGTGGCTGCAGAAGGAACTGGGATGGCTGATTTAGTGTTGACTGCACTGGGCTATGTATGAACAATGTGCTACTGGAACCTCATGGCCTTTGACATCCATGTGTCAGGCGGTGACGATATCCAAGACTTTTGGCAGGCGTGGCAACAATTCTGAATATGTTCTCTTTGTACCAATACTGTACAGGTCAGATGAGCCTGTCTGACCATTACCTGATGCAGAAAATGAGCAGTTCCTCCCTGTCTTCCAGGCGCACATTCATACTTCCCTGTTAACACTGGCTCTAGTTTGACCCTTCTGTGATTTAACTCATTAAACAGGCGGGGGAATAGCCCATCAAAGTTAGAATAATGTTTTTCAGCTTTTTTTTTGTCAGAAGGTGAGAAGCCACCTGTGTAAGTGTAGTACACACACATAGTGTAAGTGGAGTACACAGCAAGGAAGGGAAGAGGACAAAAAGCTGTCGGACTTTCCTGAGCATCAGGAACCACTTTTGTCATCTCATGTCTCTCCTGTCCATTTCTCCTGGGCTTGGCTGCTTGATAATCAGAGCTGTCAGCACAATCACTTCAGCTGGTAACTACAGAAGTTTGAGAATTCTCTTTGCCGCTTTTTCTAGTTATAAACCTTTATCAAGCAAACAATAATCACTTCAAGCATCTTATGATTGCTCTTTTGGAAAAGTCATTTTTCTAGTCACTTAACTCCTCCTTTTTAGGGCTCTGAACATGGTTAGATAGGAGCTGTTCAGAGAAGAGCTTCATCTGGCTTCCCCATTATGCATGTTCAACTGCTATCTTGACATTACCTCCCTGCCAGTATTTCTCACCTGCCTCACAGAGGTGTTACGTGATGTAATTAGTTTTATTATTACTGTAATTACCATGAAATCAAGCTGACAAAATGAGACTGCTTCCCCAGGTTTTTCCCATCATTTTTGCTGAGCTTTAAGATTATTTTAGCAGTTAGAAATTTCTACTGTGCTAGTTGCCCATTCTCACTACTTCTTTCTTTTGCTTTTGTGCCGTTTGGCTGCAGGGGTGATAAAACCTGCTGACATATTCTGCTGCATAATTTTCTGCAGATGGCTTAAAAACAAAAGTCACTAATAAAATGCTGTTACTACTAGGACCCTGCTCTCATTTTATGCAAAGAGAGAACAAATAAAGGTATTCTATTTCTTTGGGTTTTTTTTCCCCCAAGGAAATTGAGCGCAACGGACACACACACTTTGCACACTCACAAAGCCTGGAGAACAAATTGAATGATTTGTGTAATGTTTTGATCTAAGTTCCCTGGTTTTGTCCCAGTGTCACAGAGAACTCAGGTGCTACCACACACAGAATTTCAATACTTCACTATGGCATGTTTTGTTCCAGGAGACAAATTCACAGTCCCCAAGCACAAGTTCTCTGTGCTGGAAGAGAGCAGGAGAAGGTGTTTCACACAGGAGAGGCAAAACGCAGTATGCTGAGCCAGTACGTGCTTATCAAAAGGGGAATACTGGAATTGTGTCTCTCCCAAAATCCTTCAGGGAACAAAAGGAAGTTCACAGGCATGTGCTATGCAAAAATTTTGCACCTCTACGTGGACAAGTGTAACGCAGTAGAGATTGCTGTGTTCATCAGGAAATCTGATGTTGGCGAAATTCCATCCATCCTCAAGGATATCAAGGGCTCAACCCTGCCTTTATAACATCCCAAAAGAGAACTGCAGATGGTCACCTCTAACTCAGGCTCCCCAAATCAATCTGTGTATTTATTGGGAGCTAACCCTCAGTTTATTTAATTTATCAAAGGGAAAAAGGAGAAAGAAGGGCATTTTGAAAGAGTCATGTTCACAGCTGCAATCAAGCAAAATCAAATACTTTAAAGATGATGCCGGAAATAAACCACTTGGAAAAGTTAATTCTTTTAAAATTTTACATATCTGTAGAAATATCTCACTTGAGCTCGGTGTACAGTTTCCATTAGTTTAATTCTTTCAAGAAATTTTGTATGCATTCCTAGTAAATAATCTTCTATTTTCTATTTATCTATTTCTTTATTAAATGCTATTAAATGTAATTTAAACACTGTTCATTATTTATCTTCAGTTTTAAAAATATTTTGAATAAATTTTTTATTCATCAAATATAAGTGTACAGTGTAATCTGCTTGCCATTAAAGATGATCTTGAAAGATTTATGTACAGCAAATTATTGATCACCTAAATTATTCTTTCTTTCTAATGATCTGCACTCTGTTTTGATCCATCAGTTTCAACACCATAATTTAAAAATCTTACTTTTTGGTTTGGATTTATTATGTTGAGCATTTTTTAGCTATTTTAAAACTCTTTTTTTTTTTTTAATACACTTTTTAGTGCCCTCAAGATTGATAAATGCATAAATATGCATTCTTTTTGGAGCAAGAGCAACTTTACCTTAATTTTTTTTAAAGCAGCCAAATAGTTTTTTGATTTCCCTAATACACTATTTCATATTTCACCTAATACATTATTTCATTTTTCAGTGAATTTATTCACAGTTAACTGCTTTATTCTCTCTGAATATGTGACACACTAAGTAAAAAAATCAAGAAAATTCTGGTCTGATTCTTCAAGATCTGAAACCCAGAACAACAGGAAAAAAACTCCACAAATGTAAAATAAAATGTAGCTTTGTGTCCAAGCCTGAGCTGGAGTGGTCAGACCCTGATTCTGAAGCAGCTCCTCTAAAAAGCAGGATCTGAAACCCTTGGAAAGTTGCTATTACCATTAAAACTGAAAGCTTGTCTTATCAGAAACTTATACGGAGTGTCTTTTTATTTCTCTCTTCTTATTTTTAACCAAATCTTTGGGGAACCTATGTGTAAGGGAGCCTTTTTCAGGGTGATTTTTTAGCATTTCCTCTTTTTTACAAAAGTCTTGATTGCTGCCTCCATGACTTGTCTTATCTCTTATCCTGATGGAAAATGAAAGGTTAAAACCTTGTTGTCTTAATTCCAGGTTCTGAAATATGCAATCAAAATGGAGAAATGGTGTAATACCATATGTGGTTTTCTGTGCTGGAATGGAATATGGGTAGATCAGATTGTATGCAGGATTTGAAAGGAAAGCCAATGTTCTTCTCTCGTTCCCATTCTCTTTTATAATTTTTTTTTTCCTCACTTGCTGATAATTATATTTACAGAATTAATTTTATCTAGACAATTTTGTGATCTGCTGATTGCAAACTTAAGAACTGCTGCATTTGAAATTTATGCTCTAAGCAGTTATTTTCCTCCATGGCGTCCATTAGTCCTCCACAGGTTTGATTCTGGAAAAGTTCCATGTAGGTAGTGAAATTAATGTGAATGTGTCCTGGACTTCATTAAAGATTGTATGGTATTTGAACACTGCTTTGAGGAAAATCAAATAAATATTCCTTCTGTTTTCTTTATGCTTTGTTAAGAGGTGAGAACACTGCAGGTGTTAACTACTGAGTTGTTATTCTGACTACTGAGAGACTTTTCAGGTGCATCTGTGTCAGTGAAAAGCCTTTCACCATGGCCTGCTCCAGCTTCTGGTCACTGCCTCCCCACCAACACATCCCTTTCATCTTTGTCCCACATACTTGAAGTGTAGCTACCAAAATTACTTCAATCTCCATGACCCAAGTTAGCAAAGATAAACTATTTTTAAACTCACCTGTCCCATTTTTACTGAACTGGATTAGATCAGAATCAAGGAAAAGCTCATCCAGCAGGTCAGAAGGGCAGCTGACCTTTCTGAGAAGAGCAGGGGTGATATGAGTGGTGAACTCTACGAATACATGGTATGGCTAAACAGGAGAGCAGATAAGAGTCTGGAATATTCTGTCTGTGAATGTATCATTAACAAGATCCATCCTGGTCTTTGCCTAGATGCATAATGTGACATTTTGCATGCTAGAAACTTTCTTATCTCTTACAGAGGTTTCAAGAAGGGCGAGAGGCATTCTGCTGCAGGGCTAACAAGGGCTTCATTTCCTGAGAGTCTTTAGAAATGCAGATCATCACAGTCGGTGGAGAAAGAGATCCTGCAGCTTGATTGCTTCTGGGATCTTGGGAAGTCCAGTTTATTACACAACCACAGGATGGCTGAGGTTGGAAGGGACCTTGGAGGTAATCTTGTTGGGCAGCCTTGCTCAAGCAGGGCTGCCTAGATCTGTTTGCCTAGGACCACGTGCAGATGGATTTTGAATCTCTCTAAACAGAGAAACTCCACAACCTCTCTGAGCAACCTGTGTCAGTGCCTGATCACCATGACAGTGAAAAGGTTTTCCTGATTTTCAGAAGGAACTTCCTGTATTTCAGTTGCATCTGCTACCTCTGGTTCTGTCACCAGGTACCACTGCAAAGAACCTGTCTGTCTTCTCTTCAGCCTTTCTTCAATACTTCTACACATTAATAGGGCCCCACCTGAGTCTTCTTCCTGGGTGAGAGTCTGAGCTCTCTCAGCCTTTCCTTATACATCAGGGGCTCCAGACCTTTAATCCTCTTCTGGGCCCTTCACTGGACTTCCTCCTGTATGACCATGGATGTCCTGTACTGGGCAGTTCAGCACTGGACACAGTATCTGGTGTGGCCTCTCCAGTGCAGAGCAGAGGGGAAGATCTCCTTCCTCCTTCCTGTTGCCAAATATTCTCAAGTAAGATAAACTAGCTCCTAGATGAAGAAACTGTTTCTTATCTCTTAACACATAAGATGTGTGTTTTTAAGAGCTTGTAAGACTTGGAAAAACATTATTCTCAAATCAAGAATTGACGAGAATTGTCAATCTGGACAAGAATTGT
This sequence comes from Acanthiza pusilla, assembly GCA_036630365.1. NCBI lineage: Eukaryota > Metazoa > Chordata > Aves > Passeriformes > Acanthizidae > Acanthiza > Acanthiza pusilla. The sequence continues at coordinate 92,524,980 of JAXCHO010000034.1, forward strand.
TATCAATGGACCAAATTTCTGTGCTATTGTAAGAGTTTTAACTAAATGCTTCTATACCTCAGCCGTGTAACATAGGACAAATATCTCTCCATAATTTGGTTTGAACTTGGTCAGCGAACAAAATGCTTTCCAAACCCAGGATTTTGCACACAAACATGCATGTCTGTACACAGATTACTCAGATAATGCCTTTTCACGAAGTGGGACTGAAAATAACTACCCTGCTCTTGGTCTGAAGACTCTAATTAATTTCAGCAACTGTAATTTATAATGTGTCTTTGAATCCATCCTGCCTTGAGAAAAAGTCAAGAACTTAATTAATCTCATCAGCAGTTGACCTGGACAGGATGAAAGGCTACTGTGGAAGGTTGGGGGGGGAGCAGGGGGCAAGTGGAATTTTTCCCATTCTGTTGCTAAGCAACTAATGACCGATCTTTAAGGGCCATCTACGCTCACAAAGGAGACAAAGCCTTTGGCTGCCAGGCGGGGGGAACTAGAGATTGGAGATTTGATAACAGCACACTCACTCGCCCGGAGTTCTTGGAGGAGGGAGCACGGGGAAAAGGCGGCTCTGCTTTTTTGGCTGCAACTGCAGAAAAGGCCCGGTCTTGCACTAGGTTTCCTCTGCCTGCTGGGTGAGTCCTTGCTTTGGGGGGAAGGTCACGGGACTCCGATCCTCTCGTCCCCTCCGGGAGGGCATCTACCAGCCGCACCGCCGCGGAGCGGGACCCCCCTGCCTGCCACCACCCCGCAGCCTGCCTGCCGCTGCTCGGTACCCTGCCTGCCCCAACTGCGGAGTTTCCTGCCGCCTCCTCTGCTGGCTGGCCCCGGTGGGCTGACCCGGCTGCTCCATCTCCCGGCTCTGGGCTCTCTGCTGCTCCCCCGTCCTCTGCGCTCCACCCGGCTCCAACCCGTCCGCCATTACACGTGTGGCACAGATCCAACCTCGCGGCACAGCGCCATCTGCAGCTTCCCGGGAGTCATCGCACCTGCCCTGCTGGTCTAGGAGCCCAACAGCGCCCCTGCTGGCCGTGACCGTGACTGCACCAAACGGGAAAGTGCCTGACAAACCCAGGGACATTTGCCACTAAGTTTTGTTTGGTTTTGTTTACTGTTTTTTTACCTTGTTTACTGTTTCTTTGTTACTGATTGTTTACCTCATTATAGATACTAGTAAAAAACTCTTATTCCTTTTCCCATACCTTTGCCTGAGAGCCCTTAATTTTAAAGTTATAATAATTCGGAGGGAAGGGGATTCACATTCTCTGTTCTAAGGAAGGTTCCCACCTTCCTTAGCAGACACCTGTCTATCAAACGAAGACAGATTTTGGCGCCCAACGTGGGGCACGAGGGCATAGAGAAAAAGGTGCAAAAGGAATAAAAGTTTCTAGGAGACCCATTTCTATTTTGCTGAACATAGAAACCTCTTTAAGTGACACCATGTGGTCTAGCATACCTTGGTTTGGCTGGCACATTCTCGTGGCCACGGTTTTCCCATTTGCAGCTCCCTATCTAAACATGGGTCCTATAACTAAGGCTTTGGTGGCTGTTATCCAGTTTTCACAATGGGTCAATAAGGTGAGGAATCTATGGATTTTCCAATTCCTTTGGACAGCGAGCACTTGGTTACAGGGCTTTAACACCGTGAGTACATGCTTTTGGAGTCTGTTTGGTAATGGTACCTTGTGTGAGGAGACAACACCAGGGGAAGATTTTTCTCAATCCTTCACCCATCTTTTTGGGCCTACCCTACCAGGGCTCAGAGGGTTCATATACTCTCTAAATACCAACGATGTCGTACAGTGGGTGGGGTTGCTGATAGGCCTGTTCAACTTTGCATTCCAAGTGAGAGGGGAAAAGATACGTCATGTGTTCAGGGAATATATTTCCTCAGCTGGTGGGAAGCCCTCTCCTTGCCCCACAGGGGAAGAGTTGGATGGTGCAGCAGCGGAACCCACGGATGTTACAACCGTTCAGGTTCCAGCTGACTCGCAAGGGCAGTCACAGCCAGCAGCAGTTGCCCCTGTACAGCGGAGAAAGTATAAGACCAAATCGGTACGCCCAGTTGATGATGATGGGGAACCAGGGCCCTCACAACCAGCAGGGGAGCCTGGGCCTATAATCATCACTGAGTCCCTGTCGTATGACACTATCCGTAATCTGTACAATGACATTGTGCGGCGGAAGGGTGAGGCTTTCTCAACCTGGTTGCTTCGGGTTTGGGACCGCATGGGCCCAGGTGTGCAGCTGGATGGTGGCGAGGCCCGGAATTTGGGAGCTGTGGCCCTGGACACGGGTGTTGAAAAGGTGTTCGTGAGGGAGGCAGGACCCATTTCTCTCTGGGAGAGGCTTTTAATGAGTGTAAGAGAGAGGTTTGTTCACAAAGACAGAATGCAGGAGAACTACCGTAGAGGGCCCTGGAAGACTGTTGAGGAAGCGATCCAACAGCTAAGAGAAGTGGCAGTACAGGAGGTGCTTTTTGGGAGGGACGGACAGCACGAAAATGATCCCGACAAGGTCAGGTGCACAGGGCAAATGTTGTGGAACCTGGCAAGTCTAGGGCCAACCCAATATGCCACCTACATTGCAATGATTAATCCTGATGACAACCGTGAGACAGTGGGGTCTGTAGCTGACAAGCTCAGGCATTATGCAAGTGTGATCACTGGCCCAATGCAAGCTCAGATCTCTGCTGTGGTTAAGGAGTTGAAGGAAGAGATGAGGGAGATGAGGAAAGAGATCAGGGACGAGATCAGGGAGGAGGTGAGGAAAAACAGTGTGGCGCCAGTGAGAGTCACAGGCCCCAACACCGGAGCCCGACGTCCCCCAGCTAGAGAGAGAGGGTACACCCCACGAGCTGAGTTCTGGTTCTTTCTGCATGACCATGGGGAAGACATGAAAAGGTGGGATGGGAAGCCCACTTCTGTCCTGGCAGAACGGGTGCGTCAGCTTAAGGAGGGCAACACTAGCCGAGGGGGTTCTGCCAGAGCAAAGGTAGCCTCAGCTTCCTGCAGCCGACCTGACGAGTACAACAGAAGGGAAAGTGTTGTGTCAGATTCCCTTGACGGTGGAATGCATGCTCAGGGAGGGAATGATAGCCAGGGCTAGAGGGGCCCTGCCTCTAGCCAGGTAGAGGCATGGGAAAACCGTGTCTTTTGGACTGTGTGGATTCGATGGCCTGGTACATCAGAGCCACAAAAATACGAAGCATTGGTCGATACAGGTGCACAGTGTACCCTAATGCCATCGGGACATGTTGGGGCAGAACCCATTTCTATTGCTGGGGTAACAGGGGGATCACAAGAGTTGACGCTGGTGGAAGCTGAGGTGAGCCTAACTGGGAAGGAGTGGCAGAAACATCCCATTGTGACTGGTCCAAAGGCCCCATGTATTTTGGGCATAGATTTCCTCCGGAATGGCTATTTCAAAGACCCGAAAGGACTCAGGTGGGCTTTTGGAATAGCTGCTGTTGAGGCAGAGGGCGTTAGGCAATTGAACACCTTGCCTGGACTATCAGAGAACCCTTCTGCAGTTGGTCTCTTGAAGGAGGAGGAACAACAGGTACCAATTGCCACCTCGACAGTGCACCGCCGGCAGTATCGAACAAATCGAGATGCTGTGATTCCCATCCACAAGCTGATCCGTGAGCTGGAGAGCCAAGGGGTGGTCAGCAAGGCCCACTCACCCTTCAACAGCCCCATCTGGCCTGTGCGCAGATCTGATGGAGATTGGAGATTGACTGTGGACTATCGTGCCTTGAACGAGGTGACTCCACCGCTGAGCGCTGCCGTGCCAGACATGCTGGAGCTCCAATATGAGCTGGAGTCCAAAGCAGCAAAGTGGTACGCCACTATTGACATTGCAAACGCATTTTTCTCCATTCCTCTGGCAGCAGAGTGCAGGCCTCAGTTTGCTTTCACCTGGAGAGGCGTGCAGTACACCTGGAACCGACTGCCCCAGGGGTGGAAGCACAGTCCCACCATCTGCCATGGACTGATCCAGGCTGCACTGGAAAAGGGTGAGGCTCCGGAACATCTGCAATACATCGATGACATCATTGTGTGGGGGGACACAGCAGAAGAAGTGTTCGAGAAAGGAGAGAAAATCATCCAGATTCTTCTGGAAGCTGGTCTCGCCATCAAAAGGAGCAAAGTCAAGGGGCCTGCCAAAGAGATCCAGTTCCTGGGGGTGAAGTGGCAAGATGGACGGCGTCAGATCCCCACCGAGGTCATCAATAAAATCACAGCGATGTCCCCACCAACCAACAAGAAGGAGACACAAGCTTTCCTAGGCGCCATAGGCTTCTGGAGGATGCACATCCCTGAGTACAGCCAGATTGTGAGCCCTCTCTACCTGGTGACACGCAAGAAGAATGATTTCCACTGGGGCCCTGAACAACAACAAGCCTTCGCCCAGATCAAGCAGGAGATCGCTCATGCGGTAGCCCTTGGCCCAGTCAGGACAGGACCGGAAGTAAAGAATGTGCTCTACTCTGCAGCCGGGGGCAATGGCCTGTCCTGGAGCCTTTGGCAGAAGGTGCCTGGTGAGACTCGAGGTCGTCCACTGGGATTCTGGAGCCGGAGCTACAGAGGGTCTGAAGCCAACTACACTCCCACAGAGAAGGAAATTCTGGCAGCCTATGAAGGTGTCCAAGCCGCCTCAGAAGTTATTGGCACGGAAGCACAACTTCTCCTCGCACCCCGACTACCGGTGCTGGGGTGGATGTTCAAGGGAAAGGTTCCCTCTACCCACCATGCCACTGATGCCACGTGGAGTAAATGGATTGCCCTCATCACGCAGCGCGCCCGTATTGGAAACCCGAATCGCCCTGGGATCTTGGAAATAATCACAAATTGGCCAGAAGGTGAAAACTTTGGCCTCACCGATGAAGAGGAGCAGGAACAGGTGACTCGTGCAGAGGAAGCTCCACCGTACAACCAACTGCCACAAGATGAAACACGCTACGCTCTCTTCACTGATGGTTCCTGTCGCATTGTGGGGGCAAATAGAAAATGGAAAGCAGCTGTATGGAGCCCCACACGGCAGGTCGCAGAGGCTACAGAAGGAGAAGGTGGATCAAGCCAACTCGCTGAACTCAAAGCCGTTCAGCTGGCCCTGGACATTGCTGAAAGAGAGAAGTGGCCAAAGCTATACCTGTACACCGATTCATGGATGGTAGCCAATGCTCTGTGGGGTTGGTTGGAAAGGTGGAAAAAGGCCAACTGGCAACGTAGAGGAAGACCAATCTGGGCTGCTGACGAATGGCGAGACATTGCCACTCGAGTAGAGAAGCTACCTGTGAAAGTCCGTCATGTGGATGCCCATGTCCCCAAGAGCCGAGCTAATGAAGAACACCGAAACAATGAACAGGTAGATCAGGCTGCAAAAATAAAGGTGTCACAGGTAGATTTAGATTGGCAGCACAAAGGAGAGTTGTTCCTAGCCCGATGGGCCCATGATGCCTCAGGCCATCAGGGCAGAGATGCCACCTATAAGTGGGCACGAGACCGAGGGGTGGATCTAACCATGGACTGTATCTCCCAGGTGATCCATAACTGTGAGACATGCGCTGCCATCAAGCAAGCCAAGCGGGTGAAACCCCTGTGGTATGGGGGAAGGTGGTCCAAATACAAGTATGGTGAGGCCTGGCAGATCGATTACATCACACTGCCTCAAACCCGCCACGGCAAGCGCTATGTGCTCACAATGGTAGAAGCCACCACGGGGTGGCTGGAGACCTACCCTGTGCCTCATGCCACTGCCCGCAACACCATCCTGGGCCTTGAAAGGCAAGTCCTTTGGAGGCATGGTACCCCTGAGAGAATTGAGTCAGACAATGGGACTCATTTCAAAAATAGCCTCATAAACACCTGGGCTAAGGAACATGGCATCGAGTGGGTGTACCACATTCCTTATCATGCACCTGCTGCTGGTAAAGTAGAGCGATGCAACGGCCTGCTCAAAACCACCTTAAAGGCTCTAGGTGGAGGGACTTTCAAAAATTGGGAACACCATCTAGCCAAGGCCACCTGGCTAGTTAACACCCGAGGCTCCACCAACAGGGCTGGCCCTGCCCAATCTGAACCCTTGCAAACAGCAGACGGGGATAAGGTTCCAGTGGTGCAAATGAGAGGCATGCTGGGAAAAACTGTTTGGATTAACTCTGCCTTGAGCAAAGACAGACCCACCCGTGGGGTAGTCTTCGCTCAGGGACCAGGGTGTACCTGGTGGGTGATGCAAGAGGATGGAAAGACACGATGCATACCTCAGGGGGACCTCAGTTGGGGTTGAACTGCCCATAACACTGTGCCTGTGTCGATACCCGTATGTATATAATCAGAGTAATGATTGTATGTATATAGTTTAAAGGTTTAAGTTCAATGTAATATGTTGGAATGGAAAAAATTCGGGGTGGATAATGTGGAAGGTTGGGGGGGGAGCAGGGGGCAAGTGGAATTTTTCCCATTCTGTTGCTAAGCAACTAATGACCGATCTTTAAGGGCCATCTACGCTCACAAAGGAGACAAAGCCTTTGGCTGCCAGGCGGGGGGAACTAGAGATTGGAGATTTGATAACAGCACACTCACTCGCCCGGAGTTCTTGGAGGAGGGAGCACGGGGAAAAGGCGGCTCTGCTTTTTTGGCTGCAACTGCAGAAAAGGCCCGGTCTTGCACTAGGTTTCCTCTGCCTGCTGGGTGAGTCCTTGCTTTGGGGGGAAGGTCACGGGACTCCGATCCTCTCGTCCCCTCCGGGAGGGCATCTACCAGCCGCGCCGCCGCGGAGCGGGACCCCCCTGCCTGCCACCACCCCGCAGCCTGCCTGCCGCTGCTCGGTACCCTGCCTGCCCCAACTGCGGAGTTTCCTGCCGCCTCCTCTGCTGGCTGGCCCCGGTGGGCTGACCCGGCTGCTCCATCTCCCGGCTCTGGGCTCTCTGCTGCTCCCCCGTCCTCTGCGCTCCACCCGGCTCCAACCCGTCCGCCATTACACGTGTGGCACAGATCCAACCTCGCGGCACAGCGCCATCTGCAGCTTCCCGGGAGTCATCGCACCTGCCCTGCTGGTCTAGGAGCCCAACAGCGCCCCTGCTGGCCGTGACCGTGACTGCACCAAACGGGAAAGTGCCTGACAAACCCAGGGACATTTGCCACTAAGTTTTGTTTGGTTTTGTTTACTGTTTTTTTACCTTGTTTACTGTTTCTTTGTTACTGATTGTTTACCTCATTATAGATACTAGTAAAAAACTCTTATTCCTTTTCCCATACCTTTGCCTGAGAGCCCTTAATTTTAAAGTTATAATAATTCGGAGGGAAGGGGATTCACATTCTCTGTTCTAAGGAAGGTTCCCACCTTCCTTAGCAGACACCTGTCTATCAAACGAAGACAGCTACACAGAAGCAAAGAGCACTCAGTAGTTGCTATGCCTGATGCTGCTTGGTTCAGTCTTAATAAGTTTGTGTTTTTTTCAGCTGACAAAGTTCTGGCACATCAGCAGCTTTTTCTACATCCATGGTCAGTTTGGACTGAATATTCTAGACAATACTGTATGTGGATGCCTTTCTTCTAAAAAGTTTTTATTATTCCAAAATAGATTTAGCTAGCAAGTAAGAAATTTGCTTTCTGAATACAAATATATATTGATATGTTGATATTGAATGAATATTAAACTTTAAATGCATACCTTTTTATTCAGATTATGCTTCATGAGTAAAAATATGCTGGAATGGATGGATATGATGGAATATGCTGGATATGATGGAATGATTTTTCACAATGACAAATGGAATCTAACTTGTCTTTATATTTTTGAAGAAATTCTAAGGAATATATTAGAACAAAAACCACTGAGTATTTGCTTAATCCAACTTCAAAACAAGCTAGAGTAACAACATTAACAATGGGTTAAGATGCAAGAACACTGATTTCATATGAGCGAAGAGAAGGGGAGGGAGGGGTAAGGAAGGGGCAGGGGAAAAGGAAGAGGAAAGGGAAAGGGAAGGAGAAGGGAAAAGGAAGGGAAAAAGTTAACCCCTTTTAGCCACTTCTTTAGGGATTGAAAAAAGAGTAGCAGAGAGAATTAACCACCTGCACAGCATCCTTCATTGCTTCTCTTTCAGAGCTGCTGTCCCTGGGAACTGGGTTGAGCCCATCATCTGTGTTTTGTGAGATTGTAGCCTTGGACACCAAGCGCACTGTGTCGGCTGCTTTGCTGCTGCTCGCTGATAATATGCAAACCTCTCCTCTAATTGAGAGTGTGCCACTTGACCTTGAATTCTGTATGGGTAAAAAGTTTATTTTAGACTCTAACTCATGCTTGAGGTCTGAGGATTTGGCTTGCTGTGGTGCAGCGCTCTCTGGGTTCTGCAGTCGCGGGGCTGCTCTCTTCACACAGTGATTTATAACAGCACACGGCTTACACACACACGCACTGATGCCATCACATTGACAGAATTAGATCACCTAAAGCAAGGGCCCCCCAAAAGGACAGGTTGCAGGAGGGGGAAAATTATTCATGTAGAAGGTAATGAATGACAGAGTTTTTTCTAAAATACTCAGATTTCTGTAATGTAACTAGAAGAATCAAGTTGTTTCTAATGAACGTGAGGTTCTGAGTGATTTGAGGATACTATTATAGGGTTTTTCCCCAAGTCTCCTGGAAAAACTTCAGTCAGGATATTCTTCACAAATCTTTATAGATCAAAACAAAGAATAAATTATATTACTAGTGTTGTAAAGGCAAGAAATAAACAACCTTTATTTATTTATTTATTTATTTATTTATTTATTTATTTATTTATTCCTTTATCCTGTCCAATATGGGGAATTAGCAATAAGGGATATACTGCATTTATAAACTGATTACTTTTTGACATTGTGATAGACAAGATGTTGGCTGGAACATTTCCCCTAAGGACATGGGTACTTTTCTCTACCCATGTAATGCTCTATGTCAGGAGTGAGAAATTTATTTCCAGCACTCCTTGCTAGTATGTTACCTTTCTCCTGAAGAATATTTTCTTAAAAAGCACCTCAGAAGAGAAATTGTGTACAAGAGGATTTCCTGTACTGATCTGCAAAAACACAGATGTAGGTACTTGAGCATCTTCTCACTGTAGGGTGAAATTTGAGGCTTATTCCATAAAGCTGTGGCTCAGCCAGAAGAACGTGGAATGTCTCAAGGGTGCAGTTGTTCCTCTTGGGTGAGATGCTCCAAGAATTTCCCTCTACCATATTTTGCTTGTTGTCTAAATGCACGAAGAAAAATAATACTATGTGGTCAGATTTTAGGAACACAATGTTTTAGATCCTCACTGGTGCTGAAAGCATAAATTTGCTGCTGTTAAGGTATTTTGCAGTGTGGCTGTAGATCTCAGCTCTTTTCTTTCAGCAGTGAGTAGTGGTTTATTACAGCAGTTCAGAGCAAAGTGCATCAGCCTACAGTGAAAGCTAGTGCAAGGTTACCTTGGTATTTGAATGCTGTGTGTGGAAATATCCATAGGCCAGAAATGTTATTTTGGGAAGATTGCTCACTCTGCTAAGGTAGGGTACATCACTCCTCACTTTGCAGACATCTATTCCTGAGCTCTCTTTTATGGTGAATGGAAATAAATAATCATTCCTGATGTAGGAGTCCTTTCATCTTACAAGAGTTCCAGAACAGGGAAGATGAATTGCATTCATTTCTCTCCATTTTCAGCACAGAGAATTCTCTTGACCGACTCAGATGGAGAGCTCTTCATTACATGAATCTAAATTAGAGGAGATAAACATCACAGCTGGGGGGTTCATTTCCTATCTGCAACATAGGAATAACATTTTCCTGGCAGATACTGCCAAGACAGATAGATAATAAATCTTGGTGCATCTTGTGTGTGTAAGAAAAAGAGAAAAAGGTGGAATAAATCACCAGTTGCTGGTTAGTTAATGATGCAAAAACAAGGTAAGGCATGTAATAAAAGTGGACTTCTACTACAGTGTCTGAGGTCAGAGTCTAAACGACTCATTTCCCAGCAATATGAGTTTTTTGAACACTCAGATCTGCCTGATGAGGATGGGAGCAGATTGACTCTGCACAGAGCACATTGGTGTTTCCACCCTGAGGGCCTTGCCACTCATCTTTGTTATTTTACACTAAGTATTTTATTTACAGCCTCTGGTAATTTGTCCTTTGTTTCTAAAATACAGTATGTCTGTTACCACCTTTCTTCTCACTCACAAAGGAAGTGGAAATAAAAGTTTGAGTTAAATGTAAGTTAAATTGTCAAAATTGGAAATCTGAATACATATACACACGCACACACACATAGTCCCAAATCCCTTAGAAATAATAAAATTGAATGAGGTTTGGGGGATTTTCTCTGTTTTCTTTGGACACCTGGTTTTAGCAATACTACACAGGAAATCTTGTTATGCCACCGAAGTGTAAACAAGTACTGCTGTAAGCCCAGTCAGAGAAGTAAAAAATACTGTGAACCACCAGTCTCTTACATGATCACAAATTTTAAGATAACAAAACAGCACAAACACCCACCCTACCTAGAGTTCTAGTCCTTACTCAGAACTAACCTTCGCTTTCTTTTTCTGTAAGGAAAAGGTGTTGCTCTTCCATCTAATCCATGTGAACTCACAGGAGACTACACTGATCTAGGTATCACTCTTTTTTAAATTAAGTGGATGCTGAGCAGGAGAGTGTAAAATTGGCAGAAGAATAAAGCTGCTTGTCTAACAGCAACATTTGAGAAGAGACTTTTTTTGGTACATCTTGGGCTCTGAACTCATTAGCATGATCCTTGGTAAACTTTTCTGACCTGTTTTTTACTTCGCACAGGACTGGCACAACTGCATCTCTCATTATATCACATCAAATGAGTTCCACTGACATGAACTAGGCACCAGCTTGTTAGGAAAAAGACAATAAAGGAAAAATTCTCCCAGCAGATCTGCATGACAGGTCCTGATTACTGATACTCTGCTCTCTAAAAATGTGTAGTCTTGTCTTTGACATACAGTCAGAGCCACAATATCAGAGGCAAAAGATTTTCCATGAAAAAATGAGTTTGCCAAATTGCATTAACAAACCTATTTTTAAGAACATTTTATTTTTAGATATTTTATTAACACTGTTCATGTAGAACATTTCAATAACAGAAGTGATCAGTGTTTAATTACAAGAAACAACAAATCACATATTCTTTCCTCTCAAAGCATTGTACAAGAAAGGGAGAAGATCAATATTTGGACAAATACATGCAAACTCAGCTGGGCACTTGGAGACTAAAAAGATCCTACAGATCATGTGGACTGTAGATTAACCCTGATCTCACCACAAGGCAGCACAAAAAGAGATAAAAATGAAATTTTACTGGTGGACTGGCTAACAATGCAAGAAACTTTTCCACAGAAAGGATCAAAATCTTCAACTTAAAAAACCTAATAAAATAAAATAAAATAAAATCCTGGGTAGCTGGAGGAGCAGACCCAGAAGTGCTTTGAAATCAGTGTTTGTGCCTTGTGTCCTTGCAATCAATACACAAAGATCACATTGAGTCACTGTACAAAATGACGGAAAAATCCGACCTGATTTTGGGCTAAGGCTGTGTCAGAAGTTTTTTTCTGGCAAAACCCTATTGCCTCTCAAGGAGGCAAATTTTCTGCTTTATTCTTTCTCTGCAAGGAGAGATAGGACAGCTTGAGATTTTCAAGCTTTTCAAGATTTTCATGTTTGCATGGTAAAATAAAGAGAGTGGTTGAGGCAAAGTGGGAAGAACTGTTGTAAGCACTTCAGCTGCTGAGGCTGACCCTTGGAAATATCTCCAGGGTTATTCCTGTGCTGGACATCTGAGCATTCCCACAGCCAAGAAAAAAGACTCCCCATAAAGTCAGGGGCTGTCAGGAGGGAGTAACCAAAGAAGAATATAAATTGCTATGAAAAAATCTGCATTTTTTAGTTATTAATTAAATGACTCTGCATTATCCTGAAGAAGCTGAGAATGCCTTCAGCCTAGAGAAAATATAAGTGTAATAAGCTTCTCTCTCATTTTTCACATGTACTGTACTTAGGGGCAATTTCTTCTTATCATACCTCTGTTCTTATAGCAACTGCCCATATGACGTTTCCTTAGAGAGTCCAGGTTTCAGTTTAATAATCATTTTCCTATCAATATTTCCCTACATTCATTTCATAACTAGAAATTCCGTAAAAATGTCTTTTTATTATTTCATTCTTAGTCAAATTACAGGTTTAATATAGAAAAATTTATATTGAACTGAAAAAAAAAAAATTAAACCCTCCCAGGCATCAAATTAAATCTGTCATGTTAAACAGGAAAGCAGAATTTACATTTTAAAGGAGTAATAATATTCTTAATAAATGCATGATATGAACAGACCATTGAGCTTAATTATGGATTGACATATATATATATATATATATACACATTAAAAAATAAATATATATATATATATATAAAGAAGATGGGAATTCCATTTGCATTACACTGACTTTGAATGCAAGATCAAGAAATCTAAAAACATATTTCTTTGTAGCCAGTCCCTTAGAGAAACAACTGCTGGATAATCATGAAAGGTGTGTCAAGATCTGTGTGTTCTCCTATCACCAATATTTCCACTTTCTCCTTCATTCCCCAAGTAACTTTTGAATCTGTTACCCAATCTCAGCAAAAGTCTGTGGATGATTTCCATCAAAACAGGTGGTACAGGAGAGGACAAAACTTCCCACTGATGAAGAGGCTGAAAACACTACCAGACATCAGAGAATCCACATGGGTTGCAGCCACATCTAACCGCATCTAGCCACATTTAGCTTCATTAATTTCATCCCTGGCTAGATAATCAGTTTATTACCCCATAATTTACCCACTCAGTTATGATGATCTCAGTATGACTTCTTCTTCAGAAATCACACTTTCCTAGGCTACACAGGATTTAGATTTTTGCTGTTCCAAAAGTTGTATTTCTTTCTTATTATAGAAAAAGAAATTGTCTAAAGCACCTTTCAAGTGCTCAGTATTCAGCTGGTACAAGCCACACTCAGAGCAGCAGGCTTACCTGCTCAACAGACATACTGGTCACTCTTAAAAATCCTTTTTCATTAAACACTTACTTGAGCGATGTGAAAAAGCCCCACAGAACAGGCAGCTTTGTGTAAGTTTAAAAACTTCATTCTTAAATTCAAATAGAGAAATGTGGGAAATCTTCTGCTCAGGCACATCCCTGATGTCAGCTGGATGGGAACCTGCACCTTGATATGGTGCTTGTGGCCAAGCTGCTGTGTTTGTGTGCTTGAAGTTTGTACAGCAAAGCTGAGGATATACAGGGAAAAATAAAATTCAGATAAACATTGTGGAGTTTAAGGTACCCCAGAGAGGACCTTGGAAGACCTGCTAATGGCAACATTAAATTTAATTAAATTATTAATATATTAAATCTTCATTATAGTATCTCAACAAATTCACATTTCATAGCATTTGCCTACCTTTGGCTTACAAACTATCACCTGCAAAAGACATCTTAGTGACAGGTAAGCAGTAATCTGGATCCAGATCATGTGCTTTGAAGATGCAGGGAGTTGTATCATCCAGTGAGAACTCCACGGAGCTCAACAACGCCAAGGTCCTGCACAGGAGTCAGGACAAAGCCAAGCACAAACAAAGGCTGGGTGGAGAATGGACTGAGAGCAGCCCTGGGGTGAAGGACTCGTGCGTGTTGATGAAGAAGCTCAACATGACCGAGCCACGTGCTCTGGCAGCCCCGAAACCAATCGTGTCCTGAGCTGCCTCCAAAACACCGTGCGCAGCAGGTGGGGAAGGGATTCTGCCCCTCTGCTCTGCTCTGCTCTGCTCTGCTCTGCTCTGCTCTGGTGAGACCCCACCTGCAGGGCTGCATCAGCTCTGGGGTCCCAGCACGGGAGGATGTGGAGATGTTGGGGAAAGGCCAGAGGAGGCCCGGAGATGCTCAGAGGGCTGGAACACCTCCGCTATGGAGACAGACTGAGACAGTTGGGGTTGCTCACCCTCGAGAAGAGAAGGCTCTAGAGAGACCTTTTAACGCCTTCAGTGCCTAAGGGAGGCTTACCAGCGAAGTGGAGAGGGACTTTTGACAAAGGTATGTAGTGACAGGACAAGGGGGAATGGTTTCAAATTGAAAGACAGCAGGTTTAGATGAGTTATTAGGAAGGAATTTTATATTCAGAGGGGGGTGAGGCCCTGACACAGGTTGCCCAGAGAAGCTGTGGCTACCCCAAGCCTGGAAGTGTTCAAGGCCAGGTTGGATGGAGCTTTGAGCAACCTGGTTTGGTGAAAGGTGTCCCTGCCCATGGCAGAGGGTTTGGAATGAGATGATCTTTACATGAAATGGTCCCTTCCAACCTAAACTGTTCTAAGATCCTGTGATCCACTTTCTCCTTTTATATCAGCACAATATGGCAGATTTTGTTTTTCATTGTCACAATGCCTGAACGAGAGGGCTTGCTGGTGTAAGACATGGGTAAGCTGGGTGGGGAGAGAGGCTTCACAGCAGAGTTGAAAAGTCAAATGTGTATGTTTGTTATTGTGAGGATGTCAGGCACTGTCTGTGTAACATTTTCTCTCCAGGTCATTGGCAGAAAAAACTCTCATGCAGAGCAGCATGTGACAAATTGATTTTCTTTGCAACTTTCAGCTGACCTTTGGATACATAACAAGTCAAGGCCACAATAACAAATCCCTTACCTCCTTTAATTTTCCTCTTTTTCTTAATAAACTGCCTGTGAAACATCTGTTCAGTACTGTCTTATTTTTGTTTGATCGATTCTTTAAGAAATAACTTTTCTGAGTAACTGCAAATAAGATTACTTAGTCTGAATCCCAATTTCTACATGCAACTTACCCCTCTTTTTCCTCTTCTTGGTTATAATTGAAGAATAAGAAATGTTTTGAGATGATGAAATCAAACCAATCCAAATCAAAATTTTTATTGAGGACATTTAATGTTTTGGGGTTTTCTACAAGAAAAATACAATGCTGCACAATATTTCACAATTCATAGGAGCTAGTCATGCAGTTCAATAAAAGATGCTGAAATTAGATAAGTTATGGTTTTGGCTGGGTTTATAATTGCCCTTCTGAGCTTTGAAAATGCATTATGCATCTAATTTTCTACAGTTTCTCATTGTTCTAGTATAGTAAGAAAATTGTCTTTTAGAGTCATTAAACAATACTGTGAATTGAGAAATATGTAGTGTAAAAACCTCAGACGATGCACGCTTCCTTCCAAAGACTTAACAAAGAGTCTGTTAAGATATACTAATATTTGTCATCTCTCCCTTTTTTTCTCTGCACAAGTTCACAAGATACTGGGGAGCATTGCTGTGACCATGTGGATGAGAAGGAAAACACAGCTGCTCACAGGCTTGGGAACACAGGATAAGGCACACAATTTGGGGAACTGGAAGAACTGTCTAAAAATCAGAATGTGTTTTGTTTTTAATTTCTGTTTTCCAGGTTTCCAATGGAGGAAGAAAAGAAGAAAGAGCATACTGCGTGTATAAGGTGTTTCTTTCATGAAAAATTAATATTTAAATAAGGCAAAAAATACATATTTGATACTGAAATTCACCCAGCTCTAGCAATTTATACTCCAATTAACTAAACACAACCCCAAGAGGGTTTTAAAAACTTTGCTGAACTTCCTGAATTTTTATAAAAGGTATGCATGGAAAAAGTACCTGTGGCACAATAATTTCTATCTTCTATCTAATCTATCTGTCTATCTATCTATCTATCTATCATAAAAGTTTTGAGTGAAGTTTTCAAACAGCTTTTGATTCTGTCAGTGTGTGTAACTCACTCCTAACTCACCCCAAAGATAGTTGGCATGCTATAAAGACTAAAAAAATCACAATTTTGTTTGCTTTCGACATGGAGTACAAAGGATTTCAAAATATGACAGCCCCCTCCTCAGAGCATCCTGGAAAGCAAGAGGATGTCACAGTTATTATAATGCACTGGGATTTCATAGTGGGAATGATTTATACAGGACATCTGGGAAATTTTGGAAGAAGCAACTACTAAAAATAATATATAATGTAGCAAGAGTAATAATAATGACATAGGAAGAGTTGTGCAGTGTTAGATTTCAATTAAAAACCAGATTTATCATCTCCCTCAGTAGACTTAAATATATCAGAAAAATAAATTGGTAAATATTTGCACTCATTTTAATGTTTGCTATTTGTTAATACCTGAAATCTTCATGTCAACATTTCCTCTGTGAGGAATGATAGCTCTGAAATAGAGCTTATGTACACTTCAAATGCTTTGGGATTTTGGTGTGATAAGGTGTTTTTCCCACCCTCCATTTGGCACTCGAGGGAGAATCCACCTCTATAGGTCCTGCTAAGTCTTCCAGCCCCAAGAAGCACTTTCAGATACCCTCGGCACATATAAAATGTCACATATAAAAGGGCAGAAGACTTTCATATCCTGACAGTGACCTCTCCCTATTTTTTTTGCCTTGAAAGTTGCAGTGACAGACAAAAAGTTCCAGAGCATTGTTTTCAGTTTAAATACACTTTGCTTCAGAGAAATTGTACTTGAAAAGTTTTGGGGTTTTTTTCTCAAAGAAAGGAATTTTCTGTAATTTAATTCATTTAACTTCATTTATACAATTATTTTCAACAACTGCCTTCAGAAACAAAGACATAAGACTATGCTAAAGTAGAGTTGCCAGCTTGGCAGCTAAGATTTTCTGTTTCTCTATGATTTGATCTTTGACAAAAGATGACAGCACCAATACAGGTGAGAAAACAAAATTAGCCCTTGCCTCGGTAACTAGATTTGGAAAGGTCCCATCCATTTCTTCTCCATATCTGGTAGAAATAACTCCCTCTCCTTTTGGACACATAATGCTAAACTTCCAGGAGTGGATGCAGATATGGAGAATTGTATCCCATCAGTAGCTGATGCAGCTTCATAATCTGCTGAAATACCATTCCCTTTTTCTGTCAAATTACTGTTTTATCCCATCTCTTGTATCAGGAAACCAGACAGGTACCAAAGCCAGTGAGAGAGAGTATGAGGTGGGAAAAGGGATGGATGAAGCAGGAAATATTCTCATTCTCCTTTTCCAGTATTTTAAACTATTATCTGTGCTTACCTCATCTGCTCTAATCTTATCTTGATGCACAACTTTTCCTCCTGAGTGACTTGCTGGCAACTCAAAATTCTCACTTTCAGTAGAAAACCTGAAATTTAGGGATCCCAAGAAGAAGTAGGTGTGCTTATTCATAAGGAAAGTGGGAAGGTGTAAGAAACTTATGACAAACAGTAGTAAACAGCAACAGCCCAAGTAACAGCTCTGACAATAACCAGATGCTACAGAGATCCTTTTGTTGCCTGGGGCTGTGCCAAGCACTGAAAGCAAACATACCCAGAAAAATTTCCTCTTTATAGGATCGTATCTTAAACCAAAGACAATCTTTGCTGATTTTTTTTCCCCCCATCAAAATCCTTTCTCTCTCAAAATAAGAAACTTCTCTTTTCTGCTAGAAGAAGGGGCCTTCCCACTTTTTCACTTTATGATGAGAAATCTCCTGTTTAGTTCCCTGCTGCAGATAATGACTTCAGTCTCAAAGGCTCTCTAAAGCAGTTGGAAAAACTGGCTCAGAAAAAAAGAACTGATCAGTCTCCAGACCATCCCAAAGCTGCAACAGCTCAGCGGCCTGGGGAAATAATGATGGCTCTTTCAAAGCTAGCACAGACCAGATGATGTCTACGTTTAAATGACAGAGAGAGAAGTGATTTCTGTGTGGCAGGCAGCTTGAACTTCTCGGCTTCTTGGGTTTCAGTGCTTTGCTGGGCACAGATAAAGCCTCCTGACTCTGGTGATAAGGAAAGCCTTGATGTGATGAATCCCTCTGAAGATTCATTCCCTGCTCTGATTTAAGCCGATTCAGTTCCAATCCCTGCAAACCAAACTTCTTTCAAACCCTACGATCCAAGCCCTGTGAAGTTCAAATAGCTCCTCTAAGGTGCAGTTCTTACACTTTGCTCTCGCAAGGAGGGTCTATAAACCTGGAGCTTCTGGCATGAAAACTTCTCCAAAAATAGGATTATTTGATAGTTAATGATTAGGATTTTGTAGTGTTTTCCCCAGCCTAGTTCACGAAGTAAGGGCAATATTGAGAAACAAAACACAAAAGCCTTGTTCTTGCTTAATTGCATGGAAAAAATAAACATCAGCTTCTTAACTGTTTTATGGGGTTTACATGGCAGGGTTTTGGTAGCAGGGAGGCTGCAGGGGTGGTTTCTGTTGGAAGAAACCAGAGACTGCTGCCATGTCAGACAAAACCAGACCCAGCCTGCTTCAAGATGGACCTGTCACTGCCCAAATTTTGAACCAATCACTGACATTAGTAGGGTCCCTGTGATAATGTAGTTAAGAAAGGGCAAAAAATGCTGCAGAGCAGCTAGAGAGAGGACTGGGAATAGGTGACAGAAACAGCCCCACAGAGACCCAGACCAGCGAAGGAGCTGCAGGAGGTGCTCCAGGCACCAGAGCTGAGCTTCCCCTGTATGCAGCCCTGGTGCACTCAGTGTCCCCACCCTGGTGCAGCCCGTGGTGAGGCAGCTGTGCCCCTGCAGCCCATGGGGGTCCATGGGGGAGCAGAGATCCACCTGCAGCCCCTGCAGGACCCCACACAGGAGCAGGCTCCTGGCAGGACCTGTGGCCCATGGAGAGGAGCCCACCCTGGAGTAGTTTTTGAAGAGCTGCAACCCCCATTCCCCATTCCCCTGCACCACTTCGGGCAAGTGGGGGCGATGTAGATCTGTGGGTGAAGTGATGTCCTGGTTTCAGCTGGGAAAGAGCTCATTTTCTTCCTAGTAGCTGGTACAGGGCTGTGGTTTGGATTTAGTGTGAGAATTATATTGGTACCACACCAATATTTCGGTTGTTGCTCAGCAGCTCCTGCTCTCAATCAAGAGCTTTGCAGTGTCTCACACTCTGCCAGAGGAGGTGCACCAGAAGCTGGGAGGGAGCCTGGCCTGGAGGGCTGACATGAACTGGACAAAGGGATATTCCACACAGTAGAATGTCATGCCCAGTACACAAACTGGAGGGAGTTTTTTGGGAGTTGCCAGTTGCTGCTCAGGGATGGGCTGGACATTGGCCAGTGGCTGGTGAGCAATTGTATTGTGCATCACTTGCCTGTCTTGGGCTTTGTTCCTTTCTTTCTTCTTCATTACAACTGTTGTTGCTGCTGGGCTTTTTAGAATTCTTTTCTTCATTAAGTAACTGTTCTTATATCAATCCACGTGTTTTGCTTTTGATTGCCCTCCCCACCCAGGCAAATAGAGAGTGAGCTGGCGTCTGCGTGTGCTCAGCTGTTGGCTGAGGTTAAGCCATGAGCCTGGAAAGAACGTACGGAGTATGGAAAGGTATTTTTAGGTTTGTTGTTTGGGGGTTTTTTTCTCATTTTCCTATATTGTTTAATTGGCAATTAATTAAACCAGTCTTTGAAAGTCAATTCTGTTTTGCCCATGATGGTAATTGATGGGTGCTCTCCCTGTCCTCACCTTCACCCACAAGCTTTTCCATCCTGTTTTCTCTCCTTCCCTGTTGAAGAGAGGGCGGGGGAGTGTGGCTGGGGGCATCTGGCAGTCAGCTGAGGTGAAACCACTGCACCTCTGTTATAGAGAGAAGTCCATTAAAAGCAGTAAGAATGAAGATATAGTTCCAATTTCTAACATAGAAAACCCCAAAGCAGGAGATGGCTGGATGATGAGAAAGCATTCAAGGATGGATGGATGCTGGTCTCTCACAGCTCTTCACAAAATATTTGGTAGTCAGAGAACTGCACCAATGGGGCCTAATTCAGCACTGCTGCTCTTACTGTCTGATGTTACTTGGAATACAGAGATATTTTTCATGTCAAAGTGCTAAAATTATGTTTGCAATCTTCTGAAAGCATCAGATATTAGTCTAACATCTTTCTGCATCCAAATCTTCTCTAAATGTGTCACCATCATGCACAAAGTTGTCCTCACAGAAAAGCCGTGGAACATTAGTGTTTCCAATCATGTTTCACAGATGGGGCATAGGTTTCCTGCCAAGATCAAAGGGGCAATCTGGCAATGCAGCAGCCCAGCAGAGCTTTGGCTCTGACTCCAGTGTATCCATGACTGCTAAAGGGGCTCACCAGAGCTGTTCTGCAGGAGAGGCACAGGAAAAAAATCCCATCTGTCATTTGTGTACTGTAAATGAAACGCCAATTTTTATTTTTCTGTATGTATTAGGGTTATATTAGGGTGATATTTGGCCCGCATGACTCACGGTAGCAAATGATAACAGCATAGACACTCCCACAGATACCATAGGACATGAAGCAAGGACAGGAATACTCAAAGCTCTAAAAGTACATGATTGATATACTTTATAAATTAAAAAATTAAGCAAACTTTAAAAAAGTTCCTGAATCCAATGTAATGATATCCGTCTGGGATAATGGCTTAAATGTCAAACCCACAGTTTGTTTGGGAAAATTTAACAATAAAATTATGTATTATACTATATACACATCTATGTATATGTATATATGTGTATATATATATATATGTACACATGTACATATACTATATACACATATATATATTCATAGCTTCTATCTCAGCAGGTGCATCTCAGTTTATTGTAATATATATAATTTAAGTGTGATAACTAGTCTAAGGAAAATTACTTTGTTGGATTTATCAGTAGAATGTTTTACCCTGACAGTGTATGATTCAGTTCTGTTTCAAAAATGATTAAATTACTGTTCAAATTAATGAACTGAAAAAAACCAGAAAATTGAATGTCTGAATATTAAATGCACTCATAAGAAGTTTCTTAAGACAGAAATTGAACAAGCTATAAGTGATGAGCAAGTGTCTCAAAACCATAATACTGGGACTGTAGCAACTGTCATTCCCTTAGTAACCACATCATAATCAACTAAATAAACCTGAAACGCCAGAGAGAAAAGGAAGGCAGATCTCTCCAGCATCTGGGCTCCAACACTCAGTCTGCTAAGCCCCTTGATCTCAGGGTTCCAAATTGCTGGCAACTGGACATATGAGCCCACAGGGCCACAAAAAAAAATTGCTTGCAGAACAGAGAACATCTCATCCAGAAAAAAAAACATTAGAAAGTGATTTAATAAATATACTGTGAAGTAGCTGCTTGCACATGATCAATCCTTTTTATGAACTTTATCCCTGTTTTGACACAGTTTTTCCTCCTTCAAACTATGTAGATCCCTCCCTTTCCCCAGTTCTGGCCATAATAAATTCTATTCAGTCCCAAAATGCTTTTCCCTCACATCCCATAATGTCTCCTATACCTCCAGGCAGCAACCTTCTCAATCCTAAAGGTGCTCCAGCATTAACTCCTCATGATGCATTTCTCTTATGGACAGTGGGAGTGAGGATCTTCTGGGACACCCCCCTGGGAGGGGATCAGACAGGGTGTCCCTTTCTCTGAGTCCTTAATTTGTATTCCTGTTTTTCTTTGTGCCCCTGTGCTCCCCTGTATTCCTGCAGATTGCCTTTTGATGGATTGATGGCTCCTGGAATGGGCCTGGGAGCAGCTGGGGCAAGATTTTATTGGGGGGAACCTCTCCTGTCATATCTCTGTGTACCTTTAGGGTGTGCCATGGGGCTTTTACCACCATATAGCATCACTGGTCCTCTCAAATATCCATGGTGGCTGTCAAGAGGGTTTATTGATTCTGCACAACACACTGGCTGTTGATACTTCATATTTCTGTATTTTAAATGGTTAAAGGCACAGGATATTAAAACTGGCTCACATTCAAGGAGAAAGTTAGATGTGCAAGATGTGAAAAGTGAGATAGGGAAGCAGGAACCAATATAGCACAAAACACTACTTCCAAATTGGAAAAGGAAAAAAAGATCCAAAGGGTTATGAAAAATAGCCTGAAAAATGCAAGAACCACTTGCTGTGTCTTTTCTCGTAATATTCAATGAAAGGCGTTAAAGAAGCACACTTGGCAAACATAAAATCCTCTGGTTTAGTTTGCTCTGCTGCTAACTCTGTTTAAATAAAAATATGCAAATATTTGTGTAAAGACTGATATGGCTTTTACTAGATGTTTCTAACTATCTCAGCAGCCTAATTGCAATGTGATTTTAACCTGAAATAATTAATTTCTTGCAAATAACAAATAATGACCTATGATGACTTAGCTCCATTTCATTAACATTTCTAAAGGACTTTCAAATCCCCAGGTGGAATCTACCGCAGAGATTTTATATAATACACATTCCAAAACAGTTTTTCTCCTGCATTGAACTTCCATGTACATATTTACACTCACCTCATGCTGCTGTTTACATTTTTTTTTCTCCAAGGAAGGCTAACATTTTAATGACCTGAATACTAGGATTAAATTTCCTAATAACATTTGAAAAAGATGTGATACGCATTCCTGGCATGTCTGTCTGTTCCCATGTGTGCCCTTCCCTGGACTCCAGGAGGGCTTTCCAGGGCTACTGGGGGGTGATCTCTGCTCCAGGCCTGCAGCCCCTCCTGCCCTCCACCTCTTCCCCCAGATGCCCTTGGGGTCCCTCTGCTGCTGCTCCTTGTTTGCTCACTCCTTCTCTGCCACTGCCTCCTTTGGTTTCTCAAGGAAATTTTCTATATGATTGAAAAAACGTGCTTATGTCACATACCAAGTCATACAACATGTCTGAAAAAGCCACTTCTTCATTGTCTGAACTTTAGAGATCATGGAATGGTTTGGGCTGGAAGGGACCTCAAAGATAGAATCATAGAATCATTGAGGTTGAAAAAGACCTCCAAGGTCATCAAGTCCCTCCTGTGACTGAAAACCGCCATGTCAACAAACCCGCAGCACGGAGTGCCACATCCAGTCATTTCCTGAACACTTCCAGGGATGGTGACTCCATCCCATCCCTTCCCTGCACAGCCTGTTCTAATGCTTGGCAACCCTTTAATTATCTCCTTCTAACCCCTCTCCTTGGACAGGGACACCTTCCACTGGATCTACTTGCTCAAAGCAACGAGAAAGTTGCTTGATCTCCAATGAGATCAAGTCTCTGCAACATCTCCCTGCCTTAGGTGTTCCTCTGAGCCAGCTGACTCCACGAAATCGAGAAATGGAGGCCAGGAACAAGACTGGCAGCAGAAAAAACATATTTGCATATTACCAGCATATTCTTTGTGAATACGCCGGAATTGGTAAATATGACAAATATTAGAATCAAACCCTTGCAATTTCTTGGTCATCCCGTGGTGATGGTGACAGGGGCTGATGGAAAAATATGAGCATCTTAGGCATGCTAGTGCTTCTTGAAATGGGGAAAGGCCTTGATGTAAGATAAAAGTAAAATAACTTTTGTCTTTGTAGAACAACGATAAGTACAAACCAAAGTCAAGCCTTTAACATTTGGGGGATGTCGATTTTGAAGACAATTCTGTGACCAATTTTCTAGAAACATATGGTGTATGAATGCCTCAGAGAGGATCTAGGCAGACATTTCAGCACAGTTGCAAATAGAGCTTCTCATTATCACTTACAGTTTCACTCACTTTTATAATTGTTTGCATTCAGTGAGGTGCAACTTTGGTGTACATCCCTACTTTTCCAATTAACAAAGTTTAAAAAGTTACAAAAGTGTGTGTGTTTATTAAGATATCTCTTGTTAATTAAAACTTGTAAGTGAAAGCTCGTTTTGCTCCTTTCTTCTCACATTTTTTCTCAGCAAAAGCGGTATGAAAAGGAACACATAATATTTTTCCTTTGTTTTGTACTGAGTTTTGTAATAGTCATTTTCCAAACAGGTTTGATATTTCCATTTCTCTTTCACCCATTTATTTTTCTTTAGGTTTTTTCTTGAATTTCTTTCTTTTAGAGATCAAAAAGAAAAAATATAGGAGGAAAGGTGAAAATAGAAGAAAAAAGAGAATAAAAAAGAAGTGAGACATTAGCACATAAATAAATAAAAACATTCAAAATGGTATAGATAAAAGACATTTTTGAGAAATATACTATACATATTTCAAAACTGAGTTTTTTGCACTAAGTATACAAAAACTTCTCTATGGAGATGCTAAATACACTTAACTCTGATATGAGTATACATAGTTCTAGTGGTCATGTTAGCTTCTAAAAGAGCATTTTACATCTTCATTGTGTGTAAAATTAATAAATAAAGAAATTTTAATTAGTGTTCATAAGCAACCAGATGAGGTAGTGGTCATGCTGACACTGAAGATGGTTTTCCTTCTTTGTGCATATGATAGATTTTTTTTTTTTTTTTTTTTTTTTTTTTTTTTTTTTTTTTTTTTTTTTAAGAAGAAGACACAGTGTTCAAGACCACAGAACCACAGAATGGTTTGGGAGGCACCTTAAAAATCACCTCGTTCCAAGCCCCTGCCATAGGCAGCAACAAATTCTACTAGAGCAGGTTGCTTAAAGCCCCTTCTAACCTGGCCTTGAACACTTCCAGGGATGGGAAGTGTTCTGGCAATTTCTCTGGGCAATCTCTTTCAGTGCCTCACCACCCTCACAGTAAAGAATTTTTTCTTCCTCATGTCCAACCTAAATCTCCCCTCTTTCAGTTTACACAGATCCCCCTTGTTCTATCACTCCTGTCTCTTGCAAAATGTCTCTCCCCAGCTCTCTTGAGGCCCCTTTTTGGTACTGGAAGGTGTTATGAGATCTCCTCAGAGCCTTCTCTTCTCCACGCTGAAAAGATAAGGATGAAGAGTTGCTACCAAGAATGCATGACTTTGCCTGCACCCTAACATGTCCATTTAATAAGTCAAGTAGGGAAGTCCTCTGTATTAAGATTTTGTGAAAAAAAAGGGACCTTAATATTTCATGTATAGCATAAAATATTAAATGCATCTACAAAGTCTGTTGCCAGACATTCTCCAAGTGGTTTGTAATGTATAACCTGTACCACACACCACTGAAATGTTGTTCTTTATTGCAGCTTTCCAATCTCATTTAAAAAACACTTTTTGGGTTGAAGGGCATAGTTTTCAAAAATGAGCAGAGTGGCAAAAGTCACTTCAGGGATTCCATGTACACAACTGAAGTTTCTGGTGCTCACAAAGCAGCCCCCCTATGCCCTATTCACCTCCATAGCTGCAAGAAACATGGGGGATAGGTTAGAAGAGAGAGACGAGGGAGTGAAAATGCTCTTATTACTTTGATAGTCCCAAATAACTCCATAAATGCTTCCCTGGCTCTTCCTGCTACTGGCCTACACTGCAAATTCTCCCCCACAGGATCAGACCTGCTGTATATTGTCTTTTTCATTCAGGGAACTCAAAGTTCTTTAAAAGACATCAGTTTCAAGGCCCATTAAAATCAGCGTGCATCTTTCCCACTAATGTCAAGAGGCTTTTAATCAGACTTTAAATTACTCCCCAGCTTCAACTGGGTTCTGAGCTATTTCTTCCCCACAAATACAGTTTCCCTGCTTGAGTCTCATTTCCTGCCTCTCCTTCTAAGCACCTTTTAGGGCCCTTTTGTTGTTTCTCTCTCCTTACATTTTATTTTGCAATGCTTCCCACCACAGTGTCAGTTGCAAGGTTTGCTCTGTCTTCCAGATCATTAGCAAAGGCACTAAGAACAATCCCAGGTGAAAAGTGCCCATGATACCCCATAGCCACTGTAGGGAATGACCTGCATTCCTCTGTTCCCAACAGGATTATACAGGTTCTCAAAATTCATCATTGTGAGCTCATCAAGCTTGTTCAAGCATCTTTTTCCCTCTCTCCACAGAAAGATCTGCTGTACACACAGAGGTACATAGGTAGACATATCTATATCATATTCAAGAAATGAGAAAATGTAAAGAAATGGTGTATGGCAGAGCTAAATAAAATTCATTTTTTCCACTGAGTCCAAACCACAGCTCTGGGCCAACTACAACGAAGAAAATTAATTCTATCCCAGCCAAAATTAGGATGGTACTGCAGGTAGAGAATTTTGTTTCTATGTTTGGTATTTATATACTTCATATTCACCTTTAGATAAGAAATCACATTATTATTTGCCACATTCCACAGGTGAACTCTCTCTATATATAAAACACTGCACTTAATTTTCCTAATTATTTATTTGAGTGGAAGAAATGCATTTGTTATTTTGCTGAGGCACATCAATACAAGTGACCCTCAGAGCATCCAAACATCTTGGAATAAGTGTCACCAGAGAGATTTGGGAGAACAGAGATGGTGCTTTGGAGTCAATGTGTGTGTATGGAGGTGCCATATGGAAATGCAGGCACAGAGGTGTCTCTGCATGGTCAGGAGCATCAACTGGCAGCAACACCAAGGATCCTTCACCTGCACTGCTGGCAGTGTGAGCCAGCCTGGTGTGAAGAAATTCTTTGTTCATTTTCTGATCATCTGTGTCTGCTCCCAGCTGAGAGCAAGATCTCCTCACTAACTCTGCACTCTTTATTCAGTTGTTCCTGGCGGAACTTTCTGCATACCATCAGAAAGGGGTAAATTTGGATTTAATCTCCACTATCCACTTCATCCATTTCTAATTTAGTTATATGGCTATTACATGGGTTGTGTAAGTGAATGGCAGCAAAGTATTCCTGCCATGTAATTATATTTTAAAATCCAAGTAATAGCAGTTACTTTTATTAGCAATAACAATTATCATCCCTCCTAGCATAGTCTCAGATAAAGAAATTCTTTGTAATGATCTTGTAATGACAGTCTTACATCCATGTCATATTGACATGAATAATAGATTTAATGTCAAAAGAAAAGTGATTAACAGTTTTTTCATTAAAGAAGCAAGAATTTCTATGCATCCACATACTTACACTAAGGTATCTTGTCTCGTTAGCTGGGAAATATATCAGAAAAAATAATGATTAACAAATTTTAGCCTTTTAAACAATAAAAATCCAGAAGATGATTTAAAAATTAAAAAAAAAAAAAAAAATGAGCTGAGCTCATAAGGATTCAAGGCAGGTCTATAGAGGTTGTGCAGAAGTAGAGACATTGAGTTAATTCCTGGGAAACTCGTATGTCTGGACTCATGAAAGGCTGTTGTGATGCCAAAAGCAGCAGAAAAGTTCCAATAAGGGCTTCCTGGCACCCAATGAGCCCTGCCCCTCTGTGCACCTAATTAGCCCTGACACAGCTCTGGTTATGCAGCTTTTGATGGCAGAGCCATTTGCCCCAGCAGTGTTTTAGGAACCTCAGTGGCTGAGTCCTCCTGTCCCACATCACCTTGTTCTTGCAGTCAGAGCCTGGGGATGTGCTGCCCAGCACTGTTTGCATGGAGTCTGTTACACAAAAGGGTGGAATCTGATCCTGGCCCAAGGTGTGCAAGGGGAGAACAAGCTCTGCTTGTTCAAAAGCTCTGTGTGTTTCAGTGACAGGAACAACAAACAAATAATGAAGCACAAGGATGGTGCTCCAGCTCAGATACCCACAACATTCCTGGGTATCTGCAGAGGGCAGGAAAACCTCACACAGTGTTTAAGGGACACTCTCAGCTTTCTGAGACATGAGCTGCTTGCCACACCAGTTGCTCCAGGAGCCTTACATGGCACTCAATTTACCTGAGTAATTCTCCAAAGGAACACTGCTGGAAGTGATGTGGACAATCCTCCTGAAGAGCAAATGCTGATGTCACAGTGCCATGAGCTAATTTGGGGTGTAAAAACCAAACCTTGGATTTATCCCTTTGGAGAACAAAACTGAAGTTAGTATTACTCTGATTCCAGCCCAAGAAGAGATATTAACCTCATGCTTAACTATCACTAACTGTGAGTGGGTGAATGAAAATTGTGTCCTGGGCTGTGTCAAAAGCCCTGTGGGCACCAGGTCAGGGGAGGGGATCAGATGCCTTTTACATTCTTTAGATTCTATTCTTTAGCAGGTATCAAATGCATATGAACTTCTCCAACTCTGAAACACCAACAGCTTTTGCCTAACACAATAAATAATATTGAAATCACAGGAAAAAATAAGAAAATAAAGAGATGTCTGATTCCTTTGAGATATGTCTCTGTGTACATTAACGCAGAAAAATACTCACATAGTTTTGCTGTTTCCTAATAATCTAATAATCTAATACTGGAGAATCCAAAGTAAAAGATAGTATATGCTTTCTTAAACAGCACACAGAAAGTGGAAAAATGGGGCATTTAAAGAAAATTATCACTTGTAAGTGTCACTATTTCTGTTTTTAGAAATTCTTGATTAAGTTCTGAGCTGCATTTTTAAACCTTCAGGGCACTTTTTCCTTTAGGAGATACTTCACTATCATAAATTTTCCCTGTGTACACATAATTTCATCATTATAATTTTTCTCATAATGGCAACATTTGAAAAACTATAAGATTGAAACACTTTTTTTATTAGAACTGCATACATGCTAAGTGCATTCACTGTCATGGGACAGAGAAGAAGATTACTGTAAGTACATAAAGCACAATATTGAAACATTTTCCCTACATCACTCATCTATTTTATTTAAGCTACAGAGTTAAGACTTACAGAATGGGGTGTAATATATCCACACAGGACACAGTGTAGAGCTGTTTTAATTCATTTTACTAATACCTCAATAATAAAGCTTAGTATGGGGCTCACATTTTTGATTGATTTTTCCTCATCTGAAGTAAAAGGTGAAATCTCATCCAGCAAAGTTCCCACTGCAATCTGTGTAACACATTTTTTACTCCCTCCCTGATGTGCTTGCTTTGGCAGTCAGCTCCCAGTGTCAGTGGAAGTTTGCCTGCCTATGAGCTGGGAAAGAAAGGAGGAAAATCTTCAAGATATGGCCTTGGGTTATCAGCAGTGAAGTCTCTGCAGTACTTTTGTGCCTCTGAACTCTAATTATCCAGAAGCTAAGCAAAGTTCACAGATCTGGCACTGGAGCTGAGCCAAGCCTAGTAGTCCTAACCTTAGCAAAGTTCTCACTGAGGCATGGGAGTTCCATTGGATTAAAAATTCCAGGGTCTGGCCTTCTCTCTTTTAACTTTGTGTGCGTTCACTAACCTGAGCTCAGGAAGCAGAGGGCTGTAAGATCTCAATCCCTTCACGGGGCTTCAGTTGAAATAAATGTGAACAGCTCCTGTGGCTTGAAATATGGGACATAATTTGAGATATGGCTTTTGAATTATTTTTTGAAACAAGGCAGCACAGCACTGCAAAGATTTGGAAACGTTCAAATGAAAGCTGTTTTTAAAAAAAAAGCTGCTTTCCTCACACTGTTTGGGTTTAGGTCTGAATGCTCATTTTTTAAAAACTAATGAGGTTAATCACGTACAAATCCTGGGATCACATCCTCCTAGAAAAGGCAAATCAACTAGTGATGAGGTCTTCTTCCTAGGGACAAGTGTTTAAATAGACTACACTCAATGCTGCCTTAGCAAGTTTGTTAAATGCGAAATGTGGGAAACAGCCTTACAGTTCATCATGGAGGGATGAAGACAACAATGTAAAAAAACAAAATAACTGGAAATCTTTTAGATTTTGAAGAAATGTGAGTTCTGCTTTCATTTCTCTGACAGGAACTGCCTTTGTCTTGGTTTTGCTTTGGGGTTTACAAAAAAAAACTAGTTTAAAAGTATAAATTAAATATTTTTCCAAGGGGCACAATACTCTCACAAGATTAAAAAACTTCTGCACATCTTTTGAAATTATCTCTTTAGGATCCTGTACTGCCCCAATTCCCTCTTCATCATTTCCACACCCAAAAATGTATATTTAGCAGCCTCTTGCAGTCTTTCAAAGGATGCCACCCTCTCTCTGTTTTAGACATCACCACAAGGCTCAGTGCTCTGTACTTTCTTGTTAACTAAACCCTTATTGCATTCTTCCATCTCTTTCTTGATTTCTGCCTGTCAGAGACATATCTGTCATCTTTATCTGTGATTGCTGTCACTTGAGATTTTCTGTTGCTCAGATGATATTTTATGCTTTTGTTGCCTTTATTTTATTCTTTGACCCCTTGAAATATTTTCTTATTGTACAGCACAAATTCTTGTGGCAATTTCAAATGAAGAGTTTTGCCACTTCAGCATATTATAATTTCTTGCTTGAATGCTGGTAGTTTTTCTTTTATTTTCTATTGCTTTCCCAAACCCTTTGAGATCTTTCTTAAGTCTTTTATATGAGTTATCTTCACTTCATTGCTCTTCTCTTTATTACTTGGTCAAACACCTTTTCAAAATGCTGCCCAGCTTTTCGTTCAGAACTGAAGTGCAGGTGGCTTAGAGCTCTTCAGACACTGAAAAAATCATTCTCAGAGTAGCAAGAAACTCAATTTTCTCTCATTCTTTTTGCTGCAAAATGGAAAGGAGAATTACTTTTCATTTTAATTGTAAAAGGCCCAATCACAGTGATCAGTGTCATTTTAAGCTCATTCTGTGGCAAACAGTAGAGGACATGGGTACCAAACCTTCAGTCTGTTTAAATGTTGAACAGCATGAAAAATGACAGAACTGTACAAACAGTATTGCTATCTGTCTTCTCTATATCCAAACATATATTAAGTTTCCCCATAGTACTCAAAACAGGAAAAATTGCATGATTTAGATGAAAATTCATTCTCAAAAGTCAGCACAAGTTATAATGTTGGCACATAAAAATAACAAAAAAAAATCCAGCCTGTCTTCGGTTGTTTTCAGCACTTTATCCCACATGTTGGATTTTTTTGTCCTTCTTAGTAGAGACCTGCTAGATCTGGATTGCGAAATTAATGAGAACCAGGTTATGTATTGCATATTTACAACTCTAAAATGTTATTCTCAAGAAATAAATATCCTTGAAATAATATAGCAAAAGTAAACCAAAAAATCCACAAGGAAAATAAAGCAGATCCAATCCAGCTGTGCCTCTGGTCTAGTATTTCACTATTGAATGATACATATTCATATTACATATAAGATACCATTAAATTTTACAAGCAATTTAATGAGTTCTGTATATGGCACACCCTCAGATATTTTCTGATAAGATGCTGTTTTCCAAAGCACAAGACTTTCCTGACTTTAATCGTTAGCCATAATCTGATTTATGATTCAGCTGAAATGACCCATCTGTTTCTGAGAGCTAAACAAAAGAAATGCAAAATAAAATAAAGCATAAAAGAAAATAAAATAAAACTCTTACATCAGCTTTAATAAAGAAGTACTTTATCTTTCATAGGGTGCATCCTGGAAATGGTGAAAGAATATTGAATGCCTGCAAAAATTAACCCAAAGCTGGGTATGTTATCCTGAAATCTCTCTTTGCCCATGTTTGCATTTGATGCTTTTCACATAAGTACATTTAATTTTCAGTGCAATAAAAAGCTGCTACAGATCGAAACTGCAGGAGGTAAACAAAGCCATATCTGCTGTTGTAACCCTCCTCTGGCAGGACTTGCAGGAATACCGAGAAAAGGGAATCTATATTCATGCAATATGACAAAGACAATGAAGAGGAGTCAGGGAAAGGTTGGGAGCAGAGATTAGTTTTTGCTGAAAGAATGGCATTGTCTGCCCAGCCAGGACACCTGCACATGCAATCTGTACCTGCTTCAAGAGGTCAAGCTCCCACCGCAGTCAGTGAGAGCTCAGTTCAGCCGATCACATCTCATTATTTTCTGCCATTATTTATTCTCCAAAGACATCCATGTCAGGCTTTCAGGCATGCCCACTACCTGGATCTGCATGGTAGATCCATGTCCTTCTGGAGCAGCAACTAAATGCCAGCGATGGATGTCCCAGAGGATGTCAAATGACTTAGAAGTAAACTTTTTCATTTGGGAAGTGAAACCGTCTCTCCATGTTAGCAAGGGGAGTGTTGGGAGCTGCTCAGCTGATTAGGCAAAAGAGTTCAGATTTGGTTACCAAAATATAGACACACAGAACCTTTTGAATCCCGAAGGTTACCCATGATCATAAAATGGGATATGCATAAAGGATCAGAGACTCCTGTGTTTCTGGAGTAGGAGCTCTGTAATGTGTCTGAAATGGGATTAAGAGCTTCTCTTTAAATAAGCAAATGGGTTATCTGCCCCATTCCTGGGCATCTGCCCTCAAATCACCCACATTCACCACCAGGCCTCCCTGGTCAGATTCCCACTGGCTGTAATGACAGCCTTCTTGCTCACAGCTGACAACCAACACTTGCATGCAGCAACCAGAGGGCTTTCCACGACTCACCCCAGGAAATCTTTGTGGCTGCTGACTTTGGTGGCATTTGAGAAGCCCTGAGGTAACCAGGAGGCCGAGAGGGGAATGCACATGAGCACAGAGTGCACTTTCTCACTGGTGTGTGCATTAGAGGACTGTAGGGAGAGGCACAGGTATAAATAAAGCTGGAGAACCTACATCTCAAAAAAGAGATGGGTCTAAATGGGGGACCTGCCCTTTCAGGAGAGGGGATGTGTCTGTAGCCCACATTTCCTGAAAACAGATATGTGCTCAGCTCAGTGTGTGTGTACTGGCACAGCTGTATGTATGATTATAACCATGTAGAATAAGCCATCAAAAACTGTTGAGATAGTTTTATTAACATCTTGCAAGTTCCTAATATTCTGATTCATCTGTTACATTGCTGTTGTTGATCCCTAATGCCTGGTTTACTGTTTGTGGGTTAATTAGGTGTTATAAACAAATAAAAACTTCTTTAAAACTGATTCTGTTTAAATTGCATGAATTGAGCAGTTTTCCTTGGTGCACAAACTCACAGAGGGGTATGATACTGGTCTAAAGGACAAAACATTGTTCCAGTGTGGATATTTATTCCATAGAAGAGATGCTCAGATTTTCATGGTTTTCTTGCATCAGTTACATCCCTGCAGCAGAAGAATGTGAGGATGTAAAAATTGAGTTCGCGAACTATGGGAAACAATTGAAAAGAGGTTTTGTGGGGCTTAAATTCTGTCTCTCTTTAATTATTTTGCAGTTTTAAATTACCCTAAAGATTGTCTGGAATACAGAGAGGTATATATTCCGCTTGTTTCTCAAGCGTGTGTTTCCTCCTAAGAGAATCTAAATCAAGATGCTTAAAGATCTCATAATCTGTGAACTGGAACCTGTGAACCTGTGAACTGGCAGTGTAAACATCTCAGTGACACGGGGGCTGGGTCAAAGTGTAAATCCAGACAGCATGAATAACATTTTGGGAAAGAAATCTCTTCCTCATCTGAAAACCTGCAAGTAGAGATCTGTGTTCGCATAGAACACTGAAGAGCCATTTGTGCACTCAGCATTTTGTGATAAAGCACTTATCCCTATCTTTTCATTTTGAATTCCCACACTGTTCTTTGTCCTTACTGTACCTGGTGGTGACACTCTCATCAGGGAGCAGAAGATTAGAGGCTGAACATATGTCACATTTTACGTTAATAGCTGAGGTCTCTTTAAACAAAGCTGATACGTATGACTTTATGTCTCCCTTTACCTTTGCTTCATACAGTGCAAAAATATCCAGGATACCCACAGAGCTTTGCTGTGTGTAAGAACTCTATGTTCTGTCAAAATAAATGCAGAGGAATCGTGCAAGCTTCTGAAGGATAAATCAGAGCTCTTCTGAGAGCTGTTTTGTTTCTAACCTCTTGATAATTCCCTCAGTGGTTACCAAAGTACCTAAATGAATGAGAGCTATATTGAGACGTGTCAGTATTAGCTGCGGAAACTGTAGATTTAATCCAGGAATAAGTGGCACCAACCTACATAGGATTTAGAGGTTCTGTAAAGGACACCAGCTAATCTATGAATAACTCCACAGGAATCACATTCTAGATAGCCTCCAGGGAATCAACTGAATTGGCTCTTATTCCATTCAAACTGAAATTCTGACAGAACTATGTGAACCTTAGGAGCAGAAAGGATTTTAAAAGAAATAGTAAAAGGAACCACAGGTTTGCTGCTTAATGCTTACATTTCCAGCCTTCTGTCTGTAGCTGCTGCACTTCTGTTAGGAAGGGAAAAGGGGAAGGAAAGAGGGGGCAGGGAAGCTCTCTGGAACAGATGCCAAAACACCATTAGACTTTATGAGATGTCCTGACTCCCCAGTGGACTCTGATGGTAGTTATGGAAGAGACTGCATCACCATTACCCTGACCTTCTGCTGTGTCGAACAGAATGACCTTGAAAAGTCTTTGAACAATGAACCTTTTGGCTGTTTTTTGCCTACAGAGATTCATGGTTTCTATGAGAAAAACTATAAACCTGTCAAATTTCAGATGCAGGGATCCTGTAGACATGCGATGGGATTAAGATAACACCCCTGCTTCTCTCACTGGATGTTTGTGTTAATGTAATCTGTTTGCTATGTGGAATATGAATTGTAAAATGAGAGAAGCCCAAATAAATTCTTCTCTTTTTTCGCCTTTTTTTTTTGTTGTTGTTGTTTTTTTCCCCTAGGGTGGACATACAAGATCAGCAGAAGGATGTAAATTTACTTCATTTGTAAACAGCGATTACTTGGTTGATATTACCTAGCTTCTGCCTGTGGGAAACAACATCAGTGTGTTTTTATGGGCTTTTTTTTTTTGGTTGTTATTCACATGCTGCACAATATTTTCTTGATGAAAATCTCAGAGCATGTTGTACTGCAGAAGACTTGGCATTAGCACACCACTGAATGCTGAGACTACCTCATCTGAGCATATCCATTTCTAAAAAAGAAGGCTGTTTGAATCTATAGTAAATCAAGAAAATGAACAAGTGCATTTAACAAGCAGTAGGAGGATGTTTAATCTACAGTGAAGAAATATAATTTTCAGTCATTTAAAGCCATACATCTGTTCTGTTCAGCTATGAAGGACTGATTCTCTTCTTACTTAATATGAAGTAAGGCAGGAGTATAAAGGCTGAAATCTGTTGGCAAATATTGTAAAATCAGGATTGAGAGAAAAACATTCAGGGTCTCTTATGCCACAGCCACAATCTCCCCAAAATGCATCATGGTCAATTCTAAAAGGATTATTTTGCATTAAATTTGTAGCTATAGATATATTTGCATTACAGCAGATGCTTAATGAGAAAAAAACCTTTGTCTAACAAATTTCTCCAAAGCAGTAGATTCAGTGCATGATTGCTGGTGTCACTGATTTTAATGGAAGTGGGAGCCGTTCATTGTAAGATTTCTGTTAATTTTTTTCATGGAAGGGAGGAGTAGTTCTGATCTGAATTTAGAGATGGGAGTCTTCAGATGGCAACACTTGTTGAAGGAGATGTTGAAGAAGCAATTTCATTTTCCTAACAGCATAAAAAAAATATTTGAGACAAGAATTGCATTGCCAGTGTCCTGTCATCTGCTTTGCCTTCGTTCACAGAATCATGGAATTGTTAGGTTGGAAGGCACCTCTGGAGGTTATCAAGTCAAACCCTGTGCCAAGGCAGGGTCACTTAGAGTAGGTTATAAAGGAACAAGTCCAGGTGGGTTTTGAATGTCTCTGGAGAGGGAGATTCCATGAGCTCCCTGAGCAGCCTGTCCCAGTGTCTTGCCCCCCTTAATATCTCCCTCAGCAGCTGTGGGTGTATTCCATCAGGGCCTGTGCATTTATGGCTGTTAAGACTCTCTGGCCAACCTCTAACCCAATGCTCTATGACCAAGGCAAAGTCTTCCTTTCTCCTACCTTCCTCTCATACCTCCAAGGTTCAGGATTCCTGAGGGCCAGCCTAAGCTGTAAAGTTTGAGACAAAGAAGGCATTCAGTAATTCTGACTTCTCTGTGTCTCTCGTCACAAGGGCACCCATCTGATTCAGCAGTGGTCCCACATTTCCCCTAATCTAGGTTAACTTTATTCCCAATTTCTCTGTTTCTTTACCTGCAGTAGCACAGGGAGACTGCAGCCAGTTCATCACAGGTTGTCTCTGCTGCTCCTTCCTGCCCAGGGTGAGGACTCCTCACACTCTTCTCCTGCCTCAGTGTGGGGTGCCTCCCATGGGAGTCAGTCCTCCATGAACTTCTCCAGCATGAGCCCTTCCCATGGATTGCAGTTCTTCACAAGCTGCTCCAGTACGAGTCTCTCCCATATGGTTACATTCTTCAGGAACCAACTGAGTCATCTTGAGCTTCCCATGGGGCCACAAGTCCTTCCAGCAAAGCTGCTCCAGCGTGGGCTTCCCAAGGGGTTTCAGCCTCCTCCATGCATCCCCCAGTACTGGCATGGGATGCCCCATGGGCTGCAGGGGCACAGCTGCCTCACCATGGGCTGCATCAGGGGCTGCAGGGGAACATCAGCTCCAGTGCTGGAGCATCTCCTGCCTCTCCTTCTGCACTGACCTTGGTGTCTGCAGAGCTGTTTCACTCACATATTCTCAATCCTCTCCAGCTGCAGTTTCACAACATTCCCCCTCCCCACTCCCTCTTAAATATGCTATCCCAGAGGCACTACTGCCATCACTGATGGGCTCAGCCTTGGCCAGCAGCAGGTCCATCCTGGAACCAGCTGGCATTAACTGTCAGACATGATGGAAGCCTCTGGAAGCCTCTCAGAGAAGCCACGCCTGCAGCCCCTGCTACCAAACCCTTGCCACACAAACCCAATACAAAAGATATTTTTCTCCTCGTGTCCCATTATGAAGAAAGTTAATCCTAGGTTACATAGGTAGCAGAAAGAAGAAAATCTGTTTATTGCATGACAGATTAGAGCAGGAAACATTCATAGTAAATTCGTAAGCGTTGTATGTGCTGATTAGAAAAACTGGAGAAAATTAATTTAGAGCAATCATTTCTAGCAACAGACAAGGCACAGCTCTGCCTTAGCAGGACAGCTGGCAGCTGGGAGGATGTCAGTAATTCAGTGCCAGTCTGTAACAGCTTTCTTTCATTGAAATAGAGGTGTTAAAACCAAACTGGATTTGCAATAGGGAATGCAAAATATGAGCATGTTATTGTCTCTGTCGGCATCACAAATGGAAACGTGGATGTGCTTCCCTGCTATTGTTGATTCCTTTTCTCATCACTGAAGTCTTTTTCAAGAATGAAACCATTTTAGCAATTCTCTCTGGAGGTATCTGTCTGGAATCTTCTCAGTTTCTTTTACCTTACAGACTCTACACTTGTCTGTTCAAGACAATGCCCATCTTTTGCTGTTTGTTATTGCAAGCCTTCTTTATCCCACACAGTGGAATTCTTTTCCATCTTTCATTGGTGCCATTTTTTGTCCATTATTTCAACACCTCAACGTTCCCCCTCCTTAATTGATCTGAATTGCCAATAAAAAAGATGTCTTTTGTAAGTTAATCAGCTGGCAGTACTAGTTTTCCTCCAGCAGATAAACAGTCATTTTTGTTCTTTGAGAATCACATAGTGTGTTTCAGGGTTAAAGACTTCTTCTTATATGTATTATCTTTCATCAATCAACTAAAATTTTCATTGGCCTCTGTTGTATCCACTCCAGCAGTTAGGTTTTTTTTAATATCTCCATGGAGATTTTTTTTATAATATTATATATAATTAGTCTAAGGAATTTTAAAATCAAGAAAAACTAGCAAATGGGCTTCTTCCATAAAACAGGCAGTAGTGGGAAAGGTGCGGGTCCTTAGAAAGCATGTGATTCTACAAGAAAAAGGTAAGAGGTTAACTATTTCCATTCATTAAATCCATTCAAAATAATTTATTAATAATATTCACAGGCTCACAGAATCACAGAACGGTTTAGATTGGTAGGGACGCTGAAGATCACCCAGTTTCAACCCTTGCCATGGGCAGGGACACCTTCTACCAGACCAGGCTGCTCAGAGTCTCATTCAGCCTGGCCTTGGACACTTCCAGGGATGGGGCATCCATGACTGTTCCAGTGTTTCATCACCCTCCTAGGGAAGGTGTGCATAAGGGTTGCATTTTGTAAAAAAGCAAAGCATAAGCCTGTGTTTATATCCAGATTTGTGCAGCGGACAAATGCAAAGGTGCATCCAACGTTATGCACATTAAGTCCTTTAGAAGATTATCAATCCAGTTTAAATCCTCTTTTATCAGGGTTTTTACTCAATTTTTCCTCTCTGGATTTATGTAAATGTAATAGTGAGTGGGTTTTTTTGGAGCTGATGGAAGAGTGCCTTGAGAGGAACAGAATTAACTGTAGAATCACTGGGCACAAATGTCATCTCAAAATTAACAATGTTTAGCTTTTTTTTTTTTCTTATGAAAGGTAGAATGTTACTTTTTCTGGTTTCTCCACTTCTTATCTGTATGTGGGAGAAGACCTCTAGTAGCTCTATCATCAGTTAAAATTATTTAATTAAATAGTGGTTATCAATTGATTCTTTAATAGGAAAAAAATGTCATGGATAAAGTAATTCTTCATTGAATGGAGAGTAAGTATGTTTTTGTTTTAAGAAAGAAGAAGAAATTTTTTGTTTTAAGAAGAAGAAAAAATAAGAATCAAGAATAGAGCTGAAATATTGAAAAGAAAGTGAGTTTTGAGACAATATTATGAGCATTTCACATGTGATTAAGAGGAAATTATGTAATTCATCATATCCTTGCCAGATAGATTCAGGGTAGATCAATACCCTGATCAATACCCTGATCAATACCCTGACCAATCACTGGTCTAATGAGAAGGTGTCGCATTTCCAACTTACCTGAGCAAGTGTTGCCACTCTCTGTAGTTTTCCAGTTTTCCATCTACCTCATGCTCAGCAACCACAGAGAGAATCACTAAATTCTGAACACAGTGAGTTCCCCAACCAGATCCAATGGTCACAAGACTTAAGCATTAGTGACAACTGCATTTAATCTGAAAACCAATTCAGACCAACCAAATCTGACAGTTTCATTTGAGTCAAGCCTAAATACTCCCCTAAAATCATGAACTAAACTGACTATGGGGCATTATTGAGTAATTTTCAACTTTTCTTTGTTAAAAAAAAGGCACTCCAGCATCACACTCCAAGCCTGTCACTCCCTGGCTGGTTTTGCACCACTGACTGACAAAGCCTCATCATGTCGACCTCCATGCATGCTCAACAGGGAATGCAATGATAATTTGCTTCTTGTAATATGCATTGTTTATTGCTTAATTTCCATGGATTTTCCCTTTAATTTACACCTCCAAATTCTTCCTTTCTTTAAAAACTAAGAGTTACATGCAAACATGAAGAGTACCTCTCCCTTTGTTAAAAACACTGAAGAATAATTGGAGGGTGTGTTGCTGCACACAGCTAATTAGTCTGTTCTTTAGAACAGATATGCATAGCTGATTCTAAATTACGGCACAGAACAGTACTAATTCAGTACTAAAGGTGAATGGTCAATTCAGGCAGCATATGGGCATTTTTTAAGTCTAATAAGATCAATGAACATGTTATTTTGGACCTACTCTACTGTGCCTCTAGGCAGTCTACAGCATCTAGCAAGAAGTTGATGGTTTTGAAATAACTTGTTCTCTTGATCTGAATCTGTAAATTATGTAAGCCTGACTCAAATTTTACATTTCCCCTTGTTTGTTCTGCTCCCCTCTGCTTCTTATCTAGAGCTTCAGAAATGCGTTGCTTTGGCTCAGCTGGTGTGGTAGGAGACCAATAGAAAGGTTTTATTCTATGAACAATTCAAGAGATATCACATGCAACGTAAATAAATAATGCAATGCAAGCCCATAGCTCCTGCTGGACCTGAACCGAATATTGCAGTTATCCCCAACCTCATTGGCAGCTCCTCATTTAATTAGAAAACAAACTCTTCTGTTTTCACCCCCTTGACATTATTACAATAAGGTTTGATTTTCACAGATGTAGCTGGGAATAGAGTTTAATTTAAATTGATAGTTCCCACTATGTTTTTAATTGCAAAAAGAAGGTCCTTGGTGCTTCTTTCTCTTACCTTTTTCTTAAGAAATTTAAATAAATGGATCTAAATACTCTTCACTGCTATTCAGAGACCGAATTCTTAAATCTTAGACGGATGTGTGATTTTTTCTTCACATAGTTCAACTGCATGGAACCAATTGTTAATGAAAATGTGCTTCATGTACTCTTGCTAGTGTTTAAAATATCCTGTAGTTACTGGACTAAATCCAGCAACATCAAGTGGAGAATAAATGAAAAGGCATCTGCAGCTTCACCTACTGAAATTATTTCTTTTTCTGATGTCTTGCTATAAATAACAGACAGACTAAAATATATTTTGTATGTGCTTTTCCGAATATATTCAAAACCAGTGAAGTAGTTTCTATTCAGATGTATGCTAAAAGCATGCAGAGAAGCTTTTATTATTAATTGTTAATTGATAATTTGCTGTTAATTAAGATTTTAATGAGAGCTGAATATAAAATACATTGCATCACCCTAACTAGGCTTTCCATCCATAAATAGTCCTTTTGCTGGAATTTTTGAGGCTGAAGAAGAGGAGGCTTGGGAAAATCTTCTCAACATGTAAAAATACCTAATAAGGGAAGTAAAAAAAAAGGAGCCACCCTTTTCTCAGTGAGAACCAATAGGAGTACAGGAGATAATAGACACAGAATGACATACAAGAAATTGTGTATAAAATAGGAAAAGGCTTTTTATTGTGTGTGTGATCAAAGACATCATCCAAGGATGCTATGAAATCTCCATCTCTAGAGATATTGAAACCCACCATGACATGGCCCTGAGCACCCTGCTGTAGCTGCCCCTAACTTGAGCAGAGGGTTAGACTGGATGACGGCAAGTGGTGCTTTGAAAGAGAAAAATATTGAAAAAAAAATCTGTTTTGTTAAGACAAAGTTTGTAAGGGTTGAAATTTCTTTTGCCTCTGCAACTTTCAATACTAGTAGCAAAGTCATGGCTAAGACAAATGTCTTTTAATAACATTACTTCAACATTGTTGTCTGGAAGAGGAACTCATGTCTGAAAAGGCATAAAAAGTAATTATCTTCTAACCACTCCTGTTTCTTTTTTTTCTTTCAACAACTCATCAAGATATTGCCTATACCCCCACTCCCATGGAGAAACAAAGCCTGTCCTTGTTCATTTAATTAAATGTCATTTTAAATGAAGCAAACAGTGAGAGAGCTCAGAGAGACTGGGGAACCTTGTCTGGTAAGTAAACTTGTATTTTAAAACAATTGTTTGTGAACATATGGGCAGCCCAGCATACAAGGACTAGAAAATATGCCTGGACATGCTGAGAAACATGGGAAGCATATTTAATACTCAGAGCTCTTCAGTGACTATATCTGTTCCATCCAGAGTATTTTCTTCCCATTTTCCTGTTCTTTCTGCTCTTCTTCAGGGGCACAACAGCAACAGTGATATTCTACAATGTACAGCACTGCTCCTGCTCTCCCAGGGACCCTGTAAAGATGTCTGAAGCTGGTGTCGTGGTTCAACCCTGGCTGGCAACGAAGTGCCACCTCCTCACCTACCTCACCTCCCCACCCTCCTTGTGGGGAAGAGAATTAGAAAGAAAAGATAGAGCTTTTCAAATTTGTGGGTTGAAATAAGAACAATTTAATAATTAAACCAAAATAATGTAGTAGTAGTAGTATCAGTAGTAATAATAATAATAATAATAATAATAATAATAATAATAGAAATTATAAAGAGAGAGAGAGAGAGAGTAACAAGCCAAGAGAAACAAGTGATGCACAGTACAGTTGCTCAATGCCCACGCCATCACTGAGAAGTGATTGGTGGCTCCCAGCCAATTCCCCCCAGTTTATATACTGGTCATGATGTTCTGCGTTGTGGAATATCTCTTTGGTCAGTTTGAGTCACCTGTCCTGGTCGTGCTCCCTGATCTCTTTTTGTGCAGCTCCTCAATAGCTGAGCTTGAGACAATGGGAAGTCCTTGATTTAGAGTAGCAACAACCACAACATCACTGTGGTTGATCAATCCAAACCACAACCTCGTATCAGCTACTAAACAGAAAATTACCTCTGTCCCTGGCCAAAACCAGGACGCCTGGTAATACAGCTTCTCCTTCAATAATGGCTCAGAACAACTGGTGCAAGCCCATGTGCCACCCTGGAACTATTCCAAAATCACTGTCTGGAGCTTTTTCTGGTTTAGAAGTCTCCAGCTGTTTCAGTGATGGATGGAAAAAGAACTAATGGAGTGGTAACTGCGTATGTTGGTGGTATAAATATCCTACCTAAGACAGGGATAGCTGTCAGATAGTGTGTTTACAAGTTTGATATGAGCTCTAAAAGAAACCATAAAAATAGAAGAAACTACATTAGTAACATTGAAGGGTGAAGATATGTAGATAAATGACATATTTCCAAAGAGCAGCTCTGTTCCTTTTGACAGAGGCATGGACAGTCTTCTCATCAGAGACCACAGGGTAACAACAGTGCAGCATCTAATCTGTCCAGATCTGATGCTCATTTTTTGAAATTACTATTGTGGATCAATATTTTTTATGACTGCAGATTATAAACTTTACTTTGCTTTGGCAGCTCCCAATTTTCACCTCCAGCTGAAGGTAGGAGGAGAGCTGGCCCTCTTCTCCATTAAACCACTATTTCTTAATACAGATGTGCCACCACAGCAGTCAATGACACCAAAATATTTGAATGCTGTTCACAGAACAGGTGGAAAACCAAGATTAAGATTAAAGCTGAACAGATCGGAATATTATTTATTATGATCCCTGACTTGCAAAATAAACTTAACTGAGGATTCATAATTAACTTCTTCACCCACCCAAGCAGAGCACACATAATTTTGAGCTGCTTGGGTAAATCTGTGAGAGCTCCTTTGAACACGTTGGACTCAGAGACTTGGAACATGTTTTTCCCGATTCTGCTGTAATTTCTGCCACCAAAACTGTGCTGTTGTTTCTACAAACACAGTAACACATGCTAGGAAATAAATGCAGTAGCAACACTGAGAGATGGGAGCAAGAAAACACTCATTTTTTAAGTCCAACTGCATAGGGGGTGGCGCCACATGGGATAAATAAATTCTGGGAGGCCTGAGAGGAGGTGAACTTAGAATGGTACAAAATTACAGCAATTTGTTCAGTGAATCCACAAGGATTATTTCCAGTCACACCATGACACACTTGCATAATTTGTGATTGAGCATAAGCTGGCAGTGATTTTTATTATATTGTTGAAAGGGGGAAAATGTCTTCACAGTAGGACCAGTGCAATAGGATTGTAGATGCAGACATGCTGTCTGTGTTATAAAGTACTCAATAAAATGTGAATATGGATGACTTAAGGTACTGCTCATGCATATGAATGAAGAGAGAGAAGAGGCAGAGAATGACACAAAGAAGCATATTTGCGTCCATAGTCAATGGGAACTTTACTGCTGTTTTCAAAGCCAGAAGAAATCACCAGACCTTTCGAAAAACAGTTTGTCCTGTCTATCTGGATTTTCACAGACTTTGTTTTTCTCTTACATGTTTCTGATCTTGACTGAAATACAAAGGCATGGGCAAGACTATTAATTCCATAGAGAAATGAGGGACAGAAAAGAGTAATTTGGGTACAGAGTACAGAGCATTTCCTTTGGAGCACAATATGTAGCAGTGACAAAGCTGCTGTTCCTATCTGTTGTTGCCATCTTACACTATTCCTAGAGCCCCAAATAGTAGTGTATTGGGTAGTGTGGTGCCTAAAATAATACACAGTTTTGTTTTAAAACTTGTTAGTTGTCACAGATGGTCCAAGGCATACCCACAACCTCAAAGGAAGTTCTGTCATCGGTGCAGCCAGGTTTTGAAGCAGGGTGTTGAATTTAATCTGAAAAGTCTTATGCAAAGTAAAGGGATAAGCAGAAAGATTACAACAATTTATATAAATATGTATTTATTATATTTTTGAAACAGTGTTATTATATTTTTATTTTATTAGATATTTGAAAGTGCCTAATATGCAGGGAAAGAATGTCCCTCTCTAGGTTAAGACATTGTTAACAGTGGGATTCCTTCCATGTCCCTGAAGGTGCTGTTCTGTGAACTGGTAAATCTCGTTAATTTTTCACGATGTTCAGCCAAATCATGTTTTTACCTAATTCCCCCTTATTTTCTCAATAAAGGCTTGATATCACACAAAAAATCT
Source organism: Acanthiza pusilla (assembly GCA_036630365.1). Classification (NCBI taxonomy): domain Eukaryota; kingdom Metazoa; phylum Chordata; class Aves; order Passeriformes; family Acanthizidae; genus Acanthiza; species Acanthiza pusilla. The sequence continues at coordinate 92,568,989 of JAXCHO010000034.1, forward strand.
TGAAGCCTAAGGTGTCTGTAATTGTACTAATTGGCTGTATTCTCCACACTCAGCTGGACAACTGTTCTCCCTGTGCACTAATGGCCTTTTAAAAGGCACATAGGAGCTTGAAAAAGGGAATTTTAAGTATGTGTACTCGACAGAGTGGATAGATTTCAGCTGAGGGTGATGATCATTTTCATTAGCAGGAAAACACTATACATTAAGCAACCACGTGCTACTAGTGGGGCAAAGAATTGTTCATAAATGGCAAAATTAGGCTTGGAAGAAGGGATCTGCTATTTTAAAATCTCAAGTCTTCAATTCCTTTCTTTCCATTTTGGTTCTTTTGATTTAATTATGTTTCCTTTGATTAAGCAACATGATAACTGTGAAACAAAAATAATGTTCAGTAGCACAAAAGGTAAATGCAACCTTTCAAATAAAGGTCAGGCTTCCTGCCAGGTCGCTGAGTGTTTTTGTCCTGTGCGGCTAACTCTGGTGCTTTCGTTCCCTCCCACTTCTTTCTTGCCACTTACTGATCTCTTTTGGCTTTCTGGCTTCCTTTTTATTTCCTTACCTACATCATAATGCCCTCTCTGCTCCAAATTCTGTTTTTAGTTAAGCTCTAGGTGTTCTCTTCTGACCCATTGATCCAGTTTCCCATTTTGTCTCCTTTGTGCTGTGTATATTCATTATGAAACAAGTGCAAGACTGCTCCTCTGGAACTTAGGCCAGCATGAATAGTGTGGTCTGTGTGCGCAATACTATAGAACATGAAATTTCAATGGTACCTGGTATTAAATTCATCCTCACTGTAGGGTCACAGACAAAGTAAATAATTATCTGAAAAAATCCCCAGTCTGTGCTAAATCACTGTATTTTGGAAAGAGATTTAGGATGCTGTTTGCTGACAAGGGCTATAAGAACACAAAGAACACCTTCTCTATTTCATTTCATTCGTGATCAAGAGGCAATGTTTGCATTAATTTCTTTGTCCAGTGCAATTTGCTAGCACAAGTGTAGTCTAAGTTCCTCAGCAAAACTTTCAAAATATGTTACTTGGTATTTATTTTTGTTAAATTTAGGGAGCCAGACAGTTAAAAATCTATTTGATTGATAATAAAATCAAACCAAACTAACCCAACAAACAAAAAAACCCAAAATTTTATTTCATTTGAAGGATCTTGTACATTGCATTTATGGAATACTTACATTTTTTCAGGCCAAGGATGTTTTAAAGGTGATAACCTTCCAATGAATACTGAAAAAAAAGCATATTTTTTAAAATAAAAATATAAGCTAAAATGTCTCAAAGTTATTTCTTTTGTTTTAAGACTTTGAGTGTCATATTACTACTGAAGTAATGATCTACTTTAGATTAAGTCACAATTGAAAGAAATCAATATGTCACAATAACTTTGAGGAGCCTGGAGCCTGATGTGGAGCAAGGGTCCCTTCATAATTCATAATCCTAAAGTCAGACATTACTCAGGCACTGCAATGATTTTACATTGTTTTCTGAGGAAAAAAATATTATGGAATAACATTGTCCATCTGCATCTCCTGTCATTCTCTGTCAGTCTGATCATAAGTCTTTGATTAATTGATACGTTTCAGCTCAATTCTATAGAGCAAAAATCTCCAAGCTTCTAAATTCCTAGATGTTCTTTGACAGAGAATGTCTAGATTGTAGAGAAAGTCCATAATAGGACCATATTCAGACAAAAACTGGATTTTCAATTAAAAACAGTTTCAAGTAAACATTTTAATTCTCTTTTGGTTTGTTTTTCCATGCCTGGCTAGTATCTGAATGATAATTATTACTCCCACAGAAACCATCCCATATGAAAACATAACACCAAAACTCCAGAATGCACAGTTCTGAGTTGATACTGGAAATGAGTTGGGACATACTGGAAAAATACAACTAGCAAAGAGCCAGAAATATCCAATTGGTTTTGGGTGGGGTGAAAAAGGTGATGGAGAAGGAAAGAGAAAGGGGGACGATCTTTAGCCTTGGTAATGTAGCTAAAAAGGAATATGAAACACAAGCACCCAGTAATTCAAAGCTGTCACAGTCATCAAACATATTTGTTATAAATATTTACAGGACATTTGTCTAGCAAGTTTGAAACTGGTTGCAAACACACATCTGCCACATATGTCCTCTTACAGCGAGACATTGCAATGACCACATGAGTTGAACAGAAAAACTAGAGAGCGAAACATGACATTCTGCCTTAGTGCTCAAGGAATTTTGCTGCAGGAAGTCAGTTTTTTGTATTACCTGCTTGAAAGATAGTTTTTTTACTCTAACTAAAGCAATAATTGAATCTGCGGAGATGTTCAAAGCCAGGTTGGATGAGCTTTGTGCAACCTGGTCTGGTGGAAGGCTCCCTGTCCATGGTGGGGGGCTTAGAACTAGATGCTAAAATCCCTTACCACCCTAATCATTCTGTGATTCTGTGAACTATATCTCCAAACCATTCCAAAGTAGAAGCAATCTCCATTGTTGTATCACTCTCTTTCTCTTGGTATCATCTCAATAAGAACACTTCAGTAAAAATAAGTCTGCCACTCTATTACACCTTCAAAGATCTCAACTTTGTGCTGAGTTTGTTGTGTAATTAAGTCAGAGATCCCGACTGGTTAAACCCATCAAGGGAAGAAATCTAACTTTTATGACTTTTGGTTTCCATTGTGCATTGGAAATGAGATAGATTCTGAGTGCTTCCACTCTTTCAAGTCCTGAAAGTTTTCAATTTGTTCAAAGGAGAAAATTATAAGATGCACACATCTTTATGGTAAAAATAAAATTCAGGGATTTGTGCAGACCTGGACCATGTTTAAACACCTAAAAAAAAAAAAAATTGAGCATGGCTATATTAGATAATGGAAGGCAGTATAGAGTTCCTTTATACAGAAGAAACTCCATTTGATTAAGCCACAGAATAGAATGCAATATCCTACTGATGCCATTTGGGGTGAAGATGGAAAGAAAAGTAGAGGAGACTCAACCACTTCCATTAAATAATCTCAACAGTTATTCTCATGTGAAAGAAAAAAACCCATCCTTTGTCAAGTACTTAGAAGACTTTTCATTTTTCTCTAACATGGAGAGGAGCAAAATCACAGAAGAAAATCTGATGAACACTCAGTCAGAAAAGCAAATTATTCTCCTTAGAAAACCAGTGCATGATACAGATAACTGTTGAAGGAGTGGATTTTGAAGGTCTAAGAAGGTCCTGCAGAGATGGATAGGATTTGGCTACATACCTGCCTTTAACGCTTACCAGGATGGAAGAAAATCTCATCTCTGTGTCAAGATTTTTCTATGCTGAGGGACTCATACTGAAAACTAATATTTCTTTTTTTACAAATTGTTTTTCTTCAAGCAACAAAATGTTATCTCTGAGGATGGTAGGATTCAACCTTCTGCTTATTTTTATTTCTCCCCACTTAACACTACCCTTCCCTTTCATCACTGTTAATAAATATTAATATCCTTAAATCCATAGGTAGTATAAAAATATTTAGACACTAATAGAAGTTCTTCCCCCTTCTTTCACATCTTCAAAACTCATATATCATCAAATCATAGGATGATTAAGGTTGGGAAAAATCTACAGTGACATTGACTGAATACCAACTTGTTCATTAAACCGTATCAGGAAATACCACACCCACCTGTTTTTGAACACTTTTTGTTGGAAAGAAATGGCAAAAAATACATTTCTTTGTAATCCTTGCTGGTTAGCACAATGCCCTATCAGATGCTGAACGGAATCAGAAAAGTAATGATGTACATCAGATAAGGTAACGGCAGAAGAGAAGCCAAAAGGAGCATTTTGGGGTGCGTCTGTGCAGTACTGAACCTACTCCTTTCAAATCAGAGAAGCTGTGACATTGTTTTCAAGCTTCCTGTCACCTTGTGAACTGCTGCTCACCTTCAGCAATGTGTCATCATTAACAGTGTGTCTTCCCTCTGTTTTAAGCAGTGTGCTATCATTAATTCTGAGCTGCTGCGTTCCTCAAGACGCTCAGCTCAAATATGAGTTTAATGAGGTTGAGATGCGTAAAGTTAGACAGTTGTGTATGAGGAAAATTCAAATGGAGAAGGGGAAAAAAAGTTTAAAAAAATAAGGAAACAAAGGGTGGAACAACACAATTTTGCTAATGTTTTAAGGAATAAATTGAGTTTAAAGAAATTCTATTCCTTCTCCATTTGCCTTTATCATTAGGGCACCCAAGACTGAACTTGAATGTTTCCCCCTTATCTTGATGAGTTTTGTTTTGTTTTATGAAGGAGTTGATGAGGTGTTCCATCATCGGATGGAATCTGATGAACTGTGATATTCCTCCCCAGAACAAGTGATTTGTAAGGGACAGGTTGACCTGGTAGGTTAAACAGTTAAGTGGTTAACATGAGCCTTCTACAAATGTCAGGAAATGGAAAGCAGTAGTGTTTTACATTATTTTAAATATTCTATATTTCTGGCAGTGGGAAATCATTTAGACTGATGCATCTGCTGGTTTCCTAGATGTAGAAATAATTCTTTAAGCTCTTTTAAGCAGGATTATTCCTGCACATTTTTATATAATCTGGTATGCTTTGAGCATTAATGGTTAACTAATAGCAATAAAAATATTTATTCATGACATGGAAAACTACCAGCAGGGAGTTGAACATTTTTTTTCCCAGAAAGAGAGAAATGATAAAACAATGAAATAAAATGGGGGGAAAAAAATGCCATGCCAGTGAAATGAACTGAGTTTGAATTACTATAACAACTTTCCATGGGTTCACTTTGTTTGACTTATTGCTTTTAGCTCTTAAATAGTACCTCCGTTAACAGAATCTTAAACTTCCTATTCTTTTCTTTAGGCTGACTTGATGAGGAAAGGAGATTTTTCTCTGTCTTTTTTGAGGGGTGGCCCCCACTATGCTGCTTCATCATAACAAACATTCACAGTGATGCATCATAACTGATGCTGTCTTCCCATTTCTTGTCAGAGTCAAAGGTCGATTGCAGCTTGACAGGGGTGGTGTCCTCACAGTTTTTTCTAAATGCAACATATTTATTTACTCAGGACCATGCAATTTGGTAACAATAAGGGAGGAAAGAGTAATGCAAAATCATTATTAAAATTAAGCTTGATTTTTAACATATTCTTTGCTGTGGGTACATAAATTTTATTTAAATTGAGGCATCAAAATGAGGTGCTTAAATAAGAACTCTATTCATCCTTGGGAGAATTTGCTGCTGGTAAGGGCTGCATAGTAACAGGAGAGTTCTGCAGCATTTTAATAATTTTGTTTTAACTCTTTACACAGAGATATATTTCAGTGCCCAGAAAGCAGGTGTTTCTCTCTTGTCCTCTTAAGATACTCCTTAAAATGCTTGCAGGCTGCTGGTAGGGAGCTAAAACTTATGATTGTTTGGTGTGGCAGTTCATTCATTGTTGTGCAGGCAGCTCCCAGTCTCAGTTCCCACCTGAGGAATGTCACATCTTGTGGGGACCAAAACAGGCTGAAGTGTCCCACATTCTCTGCTGGTGATACACAAAACTTACAGTATGCACACCTTCAATTTAAGCATGTTAACTGAATTTCAAAATGCAAGAAAGATTCTTGTGGTCCTTTCAAGTTTGGAGGAATTTCTGTGTGTTTATTTTGCTGTTATTTCCGATACAGTTCTCACTTGTTCCTCTTGCAGAAATGTGCCCATGTCACTCATTTTAGTTACGACATAGAATTTATTCTATCTTTTTTTTCATTGTATCACTTCTGCTGAAAAAAAGGAAGTTATGCAAATCTATCTGTTTATGTGACAAGGTTGAATTTATTTGGTTTATGTGACACAGTTGAATCTATTTGGTTTATGTGACAAGACTTTGGTTGCAGGGAGGCTCCAGGGACTACTTCTATGAGAAGATGCTGAAAGTTCCCCCCTGCCCAAAACAGTCAATACCAATTGGCTCCAAGATGGACTCGCTGCTGGCCAAGGATGAGCCCATCAGGAATGGTGGGAGAGCCTCTGGGATAACATGTGCAAGAGGAGAAAAAACCCTGCTGTGCAACAGCAGCTGGATGGGAATGAAAATATACGAGAGAATATTCTGCAGACACTGAGGTCAGTGCAGAAGGAGGGGCAGGAGCTGCTCCAGGTGTCAGAGCTGAGGCTCCCCTGCAGCCCCTGGCACAGCCCAGGGTGAGGCAGCTGTTTCCCTGCAGCCTATGGGGGTCCATGGGGGAGCAGAGATCCACCTGCAGCCCCTGTAGGACTCCACACCAGAGCAGGGGGATGCTCTGTCAGGAAAATTAATCCACAAACACCAGAGGTTTATGTCCAAAAAGGAGACAAAGGAGTCCTGTAACTTTGTTCATGAATAAAGGGAGAGGTCATGGGCATTTCCCATGGGGTGTCTCGAATTGCTAGAGGATGCAGCCTCTTTTTATCCTAATTTCCAAGCCACAGGTTCCTTCTCTCTTTCCCCATTGGCTGAGGTACTTGAGAAGTACAGACTTCCTGGAATGCCTAATGCAGACAAAAGTAATATACATCCCTCCTAATGCAGACTCCCTTAATACAAATCCCCCTTTTCTTCCTTTTTTAATGTCTCTGTTCCTGTAGTTTATTACCACAGTCTTGGGTGAGACAATCAGTGGAATTCCTATGGAAATCCTTCCTATTGTTTCTTCTGTCTCTCAGTATCGGTCTTATCTTACCAGCAGACTCAAGTCCCATCTTACCAGAAGTTTGTAATGACACTCCCTTATTCCTTTCACCCCAAGGAGGCTGTGACCCTGTGGGAAGCTGATTCTGGATCTTATTGTGGTTACAGCTTCCATATTAATATTTTTTCAATTTTTAGAAAATATTGTGAGGATACCACCCCTGTCAAGCTGCAGTTGACCTTTGTCTCAGAATGATAACCATGGCAATTGCTGACAGCAATTTGGACACCATGAGGAATTTTTTCACTCAAAAGTTTGTGAAACATTGGAACATGCTGCCCAGGAGGAGTCACCATACTTTGTGGTATTCAAGAAGCAAGTGGATGTGGCACGCCATGCTGTGGTTTAATTAACAAGGTGGTGATCAGTTAAAGGTTGGACTTGATGACCATGGCAGTCTTTACCAACCTAAATGACTTTGTGATTCTGTGATTCTTTGGTCTCTCTCTGCCCTTACCTTGACCCAGGAGCCTTTCACTATATTTTTGCTCCCCTGTTGAAATGAGAATGGGAGTGACAGAGCAGCTTTTGTGGGTACCTGGTGTCCAGCCAGGGTCAATCTACCACAATGAAATTTTGAACAATATTAATGTGGAAGCTATAACCACAATAAGGTTCATCCACAACATGAGCACAGTGGAAAGAGGAAGGGAAAAATCACAGTGATGTCTGTAGCATCATTTGACTTGACTTTTCTGCACCTTGTGAGGCACAGTGTGTACACATCAAGTTTTTCTTCAGATATATCCATTATATTCTACAGTGAGTCATTCTTGCTTAAGGCATAAAGCCCTTTGCAGTCTAAGATTATTGCCTGAATGCCATTTTTATGTCTCGAATTTTGCTTGGCTTTGGGCTTCCATCATTTCAGAAGTGTAATTTTCAACAAGAAGAACCATTTTTCTTCAGCAAACCAACTTCTTGCAACATTAGAAGAGAAGTAATAGTTGAATTTCCATGCTCTTGGGTGCCCAGTGGAACTTAATAAAACTCTTTGAGGTTTGCAGTGAAAATTAAAAAGTTTTTCATTAGATACAAGAGATGTACAATTGCTGTATTTGCTGTAAATCTGTGTGTGTGCATTTCTCTTAATAATGACTTAATAATGACTAAATATTTCTGCAATTCCATGTACAGGGAGAAACTTTTTCTTCCATTTGTCTAAATAAGTAAATTGAGAACAGATCTTCTTGTAAAGAGGATGTCCAGACTGCATGTGAGATAACAGGAGGAACACAAGGAATGATGAAAAATTAATTAACCTTTTGCTCACATTTCAACTGGTAGCTTTTATGAACACTCAACTTGCCTTATCAATACTTTCTTTTCTCACTGGATTTCCCCATTGGCTTTCCCATCTCTAGTCTTTGTGAAAAGAGGAACAGGTGGGGAGGAAGAGCAGAATTCTTATGATTTTTTAATGACAGAACAAAAGTAAAATTTAAGTTAGTTCATTTTTTTTTTTCATGTGAATGTTTGATTTACTTTGGAGCTGCTTTTACTAATCTAAAGCTGAATCTCCATTCCAGCCATTCAGTGTCTGCTCATCTTTAATGTGTCATAGAATAATCACACTCCTGACCGTAGAATAAGCCTATAATGAAAAATATATTTAAGAAGCTATCTACATTTGCAGCACTTGGGTGAAGTTTTGGGTTGTCTAAGTTGAAAAGTTTTACATTATATATCTGGTATAAGAACTTAATGATACTTGCCTCTAAAGTTGAGAATTTGACTTGCAAAAAGGATGCATGGGAATGCAGAAAAAAGCACACAAAGCAGATGCCAAGCTTTTCTTATATGTCACGTACCATACCTACAGAAAGTGACCTTATGTTGTTTCGATTTTGCCTGCATAAAAAATGTAAATCAGACTCAGCAAAAATTATACAAGAACAGAAGAGCAAAGATTATCTAGCACAGAGGAAGGGAAACTCACTGAGTCCTCATTATAGATTAAATTGTTTAAAAAAAAAAAGAATGCTCTATGCTCTTTTTCTGAGTCCAAAGATAAGTCATTGTTGCTTCAAAGGGTGATGTCCTATGGAAATATGAAGCAGAACTTCTTTTTTTGCTTATATAATGTTTTTCAGTTTCTCATTTATCTCTATTGTAAAGTATGTAATTCATAGATATGACTTCAAATTTCAATTCCATTCAGGCTTCTCACTAATAATGTGAAAGGTGATAAATTAGTGAAGTAATGACAGCAAATATTTTTACATGACAATGGAAAGGACATTGGGAAAAATGCTAAGCATTTGTTATTTTTGTTACGATGGGCATACTTTAACTACAGAGATAGAAAGAAATTTTCCATAATTTGGAGTACTAAGATTGTGGGTTGCAGAACCAAACAGAAATCAAGACATATTCCCTCAGACCTCCAAAATATATGAAATACGTCTAAAGCAATGTGACAACCAGGTGAAAAACCTCTTTATCTCAGCATGAAAAATAGCAGGAAAAGGGGTGATTTTTCTATATCAGACCTGTACTGTTTTAACACCTGTAAATATTTTATAAGTCAGTAGGTTTTCCATTCCTCACTGCAATTTTTTAGAGCTCTGGCTTGAATGAAACCATTCTGTAAATTGTATGATATAGCAGCTGCCATTTAGGATCCTTTGGAGCAGGAACAGAGAGTCTGTGCTGTGGATGATGACTCAAGCAAAACCAATGTTGTTTATCCTAAAGGGAATAGGTCTCCCTTGCACATTTATAAGATCAGATGTGATCTTCAGAATTTTATAAAACAGAGCTGTGTCCTGGTCCACCTCTCAGTCCACTATAGACATTGAGGGTGGAATAAACTTCTTCTAAATTTAGTTATCTAGGATGTGGATCTCTACATCTGAACTAGCTATCCAGATTGTCTTCCTGACAGGTTGTGGGGAAAACTTAACATTTAGGCAATATCCATCTTGTTTGGGAGCAGACATTTTCAGCAGATTGGGTGAAGCTTCTTCCATAATTTCTTATTTCACTTCATTGAGCAGAGAAATAAAGGCACCTTGTTTAGATGTTCTGATGCAAAAGCCTGCACAGAATCCACCTCCAAGACAGGTAAATGCAGAATCCACCTATGAGATGGGCAAAATAAATTCTACCCTTATTGCACATGAATTTCCATAGGAAACAGAATTTCATTTAAAGAGACAGGAGAATTTTGACCCTATACCAGGAATTTAAACACTCAGCAGGAATTTTCCATAGAATAATTATTCCATGATTTTTGGCATGTTCTGCATCCAAAAGTCTGAAAACATGGGCCGTGACTCATTAAGGAGATCAGTACTAGTCTGAATGGCTTAAATAGATTTGGGGGGGGGGCGATTTTTGGCAGCTTGTAAACTGATGCAGAAAGCAAATGAACTAGCCTGAAAAAATTAATGTCAAATATTATTTCAAATGTACTACACACACATTAATATTTTTGCAAAAATTTTTTATTGCAAAATTCTTTTATTGTTTTTCATTTCAAGATAAATGTCTAAGGACTATGTTGGAACCTCTTGTTGAATAATTAAAAAAGCTATAATTAAAAAATAAAAGAAAAATGCATTTCATTATATGTATGCTTTGATCAATTTAAGATAAGTAAATTTTCAATCATTATCAAAAAACCTGCTTCACTCTTCTGCATTGTCATTCCCTTTTTCAGTTCCTTTAAGTGAAAATAGGCACCACATTTTCATGCTCAACAATTCTCAAAGAATATGAATCACAAAATTACAGGATCTGTCTGCTTGGAAGGGCCACAGTGAATCATCTGGTCCAATTTCCCTGCTTAAACAGGGTCATCCCGGAGCACACGGCACAGGATTGTGTCCACATTTGGTTCTGGAATATCTCCAGTGAGGGAGACTCCACACCCTCTCTGGGCAAGCTATTCAGCAGTTGGTCACTGCACAATGAAGAAGTTCTTCCTCATATTCAGGTAGAACCTGAACATCAATTTCTGCCCATTTCCTCTTGTCTTGGTTGACACAACCATGTAGAGCCTGGTCCACCTTCATGGAGTCAAACTCGATCCTTGTGAGTCCCTTCCAACTCAGGAGATTCTGCGTCTGTAGCTGGGAATTTCTGGGGGTAATCACGTCGAGAATCACTTTGGAAGAAATCCCAATGAATTTCCATATTTTTCTTTTGCCTGAAAATGCTGTGTCTGTTGTAGCAATAGCTCCTGTCAAGATAGTAACCTCTGAAGAATGACATACTTTTCTCATCTACCACTTTCTCCAAGGTTTTTCTTCCCTATTCTACTAATTTTTCTGCTGACACATTTTAGGTTTTATTTCCCCAGCTCCTCATTTCTGTTTCCTATTTTTTAAAGATCAGCAATACCAGTATTTCAAGATCCATGTGATTTTTTGCTAGATAAATATTTACCTTGCTTTATTTCTTTCCCACCCACCATGGCAATATATTTCAGGGGTTTGACTCCACTCATTCTCATTGATGTCCACTTGATTTTACAGGGTGACTATTTGGAGTGGATGATGTCTTCGTTGTCACTTTCAGGGCTTCTTTTCAATTTCTGTGAGCAGACTTACCCAAAAGATTTATCATTAGTGTCCAGAAGCGCTGCCTCAGAGAATCACCCACTAAGACATGGTTTCTATTTGCTTTCTCTTCCTCTAAACAGTGTTGTAAACTTCCCAAACATGATGTACACTAGAAATCATGGAAAAATAAACATTTTCCTGCTTTAGTCTATATTTTCATCTATTTAGCAGGGCTGCAGAAACAACTTGTCGAGTTGTTTTGTTTAGATTCTCCCTAGAAACCACTATGTCAAAGTGAGCACAGTGAAAGAAATTTGGTTTAATTGCTAGTTTTCTTTTTCCTTTTTTTTTTTTTTTTTTTTAAAGCAAAGTGAAAACTTTTTATGAGGGATTTTCTCCATGAGAGAAGAAACTTCGGTGCTTCTTTATGGCTTTAGGATCCTAGTAGCTCTCTTCTTTCTGAAATGACAATGTTCCTTTGCCAATTATTTGGGTGATTCACCGTGTAGTACAAAGTGGACAATCTGGATGTCTTTCAGAACACACACACACACAAAAATTGTTTATAGTAACAAGATCATATCAAGATGTTATTTGCTTCTCACAATTTGCTTTCTGACCCCTTGTGTCCTACTAAAACCTCCCTTCTCACCCAGATTTCTCAACTCCCTTTTCTAGTCTTTCCTGGTTTTTCTCATAGCTGGCTTTGCTCATTCAGTTTGGAATCAAGACACCCACATTTAAGTCTGTATCACAGGTGGGAGGTCTCAGTTTCCACAGTGATCAGTGGAGTCAAGGAAGTAAATTTAAAAAAATACAGTAAATATAGATCCAGTTTGTTTCTCTAAATATCTTTGCAAAATTTCATTAAATTATTTGCGAATTATTTACTTAAACTCTAGTACTGTTTGAGATGTTATCACGTGCTGGCATGAACACTGAGAGTTGGAAAAAAGATACTTGGAGAATAATTTAAAAGGAAGCAAAAGGTACAGGAGACAGATTGTACAAGATTATGCCCCTTGGATTTTGGGAACCCTTCATGTGGTCAGTGCTGGACGGACTTCTCTGTCAGGTGATGCAGAATGCTGGACAGGAACCCATCTGTGCTGCAGAAAGGTGAAGATCACACAGAAACCTGTGGGCATTTCCCAATCTGATGCTCTCCTCTCTGTGCCTGTTAGTCCTGTGCCCAGCATTTTGCTTCATTTGCCATTTTTGTACTCTATCTGCCTTCCTTCAAATATTCAGACTTATTTCCTCTTCTGTTAGGATTTAATCTATAAATTGATGTTCATTCTCTTTCACGTGACCACGAATAATCAAGCCATGGCTGGAGCTCACATTCCTGCTGGAGCACCCAGGAACTACCCAGCCTGGAGAGGACGGAAGTGAGAGAATGACAAAAGCTAAAATGCCTCAGAAATTAAGGGGCATTAGCATCTCTTGGAAGACCACACCCAGCACTCCCTCTAATAGCAACGGAAAAGAGGTAACTTTATAGGGATACTCAGTGTGTTATGTTCCCAGACATCTCTGAAGTAAAGAGTCAGCAAATAAGCTTTTTAAAAAATTGGGAGCTCTTGACCCTGTATCTAATAGATGTGAAGATTTAGCTAAAAAATATGAGTACGAACTTAACCTGAGGAAGCTGGCACCTGGGATATGTGGTCCTTGATGGCTTGCATTTTGAAGCCAAAATATCCATCAGTGAAGCAACTGTCAGCACAATTTCTTTTGCTTGATCTACAGTTTTTAGATCTGTACATGTCTCTTGTGTTTATCTCCAGGATTCATGCCTTTTAACATTTTATTTCTTATTTCTACCATGGCATTTCAGAATCCCATTAAAAAGAATGATTTTTCCTCAAAGTTAATTATAAAGAGCTGGGAATAAACACATAGAGAGGAAAATAAGGGCATGAAGTGAGGGAAGAAACCAAAGTTTATTTAACATGCAAGGGGCAAAACCAGCTTTCAATATGAGGCATTTTTCCTACACATAGTTACAAAGTACCAACGTCAGTGTTAAAGAATGATCACTAATCTGAAATATGTTGTTTTTCCCCCACAGAAATCTAGTTACAGTATTTTTATTTATTCTCTTGGGTTCCTCAAATTAGGGTAAGTCATCCATAAAGTCTCATGTATAATTCATGCAAAGACTTAGTACACTGTGTATTTGCCCTGCTTCAGTAAAATCACATTATTATAATTTGACTTTCAATATAGAGTGCTTATTTATTTAAAATTTTAATTAGAGTCATAATTATGTCTAGTGTTCACAATAGTCAATTTTAATACTAGACCTGGACAAAAACAATTAGATCAGGATGTCTTTTTATAGATTAATTTTTTCCTCCCCCATGCCCTAAATTAAGGTGAAAGAGCATATGAAAAATAAGCTTATATATCCTATTTTAAACATACAACAACATAAAATGGAATTAAAATTAAGGAAAGAGTTACAAGATATTAATGAGAATTTCTGGAAATACAGTGTATTATCAGGATCTCACTTGCATTCTAGGTAAATAGGTAAATAATAGCTCTATTGAAAACATGATAATTTTGCTGGTATGAATGAACAGGAAGTCTGAGATAAAACAAATTTTTTGAATCCGTAAAAGCTGTAGGGAAGGATCTTCTGTACTGCCAGAAAGTAGAATTAGTAAGATTATTATTTTTCCTTCTTCAAATATTAATTATGAACTAGTTCATATCTTAACCAAAGTTAAGAGATATCTGTAATTATCTCTCCCATAACAATAGCAGAACATCATAACAAGAATTTATTATTTCAGCTACTTATTGCATGAAAGTGATGTTCAGACTAATCAAATACATGCCAGGCAGTTTTGAGTTTTTGTCATCCAAGTATCAAAACAGAAAGCATCCTCTTATCAGGTTTCAGAGCCCAGAACAGCTTTTTGATAGTAGCCAGCTGAGTTATTCAGAGCATCCTCCTCCTTGTGAGACTATTCAAATCAAACATTTCACAGAGCATCTTAATCAACACATTCAAGGCTTTCCTAAGGGATTCTATCCTGCATTCAAACTAATGATTACTTACTTAACTTTAATCAGCCGTTGACTAAAAATGTAATGCTTGAAAAGAAAGCATTACAGCAAGCTCCACATGATCAGCAGCTTGACCACTGGCTTATTAACTGATATCTGTGCATAAGCCTCAGCACTGAGTCTGGAAGGGATGGGAGAATGCCAGAGCAGAGGATTTCCTCTTGCAGATTGTAGCATCAGATCTGAGTTTGGCACACCACCTGGAGAGGCAGTGAGTGGCATATTTCCCTGTGCTAGACCACAGTTTTCAGAGCTGAAATGAGAGGTAGAGTTGTTCCTGTCTGACAGCATCTCAGAACAAGCAGGTGATGCTCCATTTATCGCATGGACAAAATCCATGGTGTTCCCAACACATTCCAATTTGATCATTATCCCTAACTGAAACAGGCATAGGGGTGAGTGTTTGGGGTACAGTGCTGCTGATTAATGACGTGGCAGGCCATGCATTGAGCTAAACCATTTGTAGATCAGTACTTTAACTTTAGACAGTGGAAAGCAGCATCCAGCTAGAGACCAAAGGCAGGACAGGATCAAGGAAAAAAGAAGATGAAGTTTACTTCCAGCTGCCTGGCATTTTGTGTCACAGGGTTCTCTGGAGCTGGAGCGCTTATGCATTGCTCTGTGCTTAATAGCTTTTCACAGGCTTTTTCTTCATGAGAGTGCTTAATCACTAATTTAATTTTATTTTTGGCCTTTGCAGAGTCTTACAATGAGTTCCTCAGTTTAATTATTTTCTGTCTGAAACAGATTTCCTGCCATGTTCCCAGTTCAGCTCAGTACTCTAATAGTGACACTATTCTGTATGCACTTATTTCAGAACACTGACAGTTTCCATTTTCCTCTTCCAAACTGAAATCTACACAACTCCTTGAATGGTAACTCTTCTGTATAGCTGAGGGTATTTTTTAATTGGTTTTTTTTTTTTTCCTCCTTGTAACTCTGCTTTTGACATTATCCATTTTAAGATATGGGAGAATCAGCTATAAACAATATGAATGCATGGGACAATAATAATTAAAAGAAAAATAAAATTCCTGTGTTCTTTTCTAAAAAGGTTTTGCATCATATTTGTCATTCTTAATCAACAACGGCAAAACTGAAAAACCTAGTCACCAGGAAATCTAAGTTCCTTTTCCATTGCTTGCTATTTTTAATTTAACAATTCATTCTCACCTTAATGATATGCATTTTTTGCTTTTCTGGGTCTTCCTCATCAGCTGAAAAAGAAAAGACCTGTATCATTAAAGAAAAATACCCATGTCTTCTGCTATATAAATGCAAATCCACACTTTCAGGATCATTTAAGTCTGAAAAGCCTATATTGAGTACAGATTTTTTTTTTTTATGAATAGTAAAGGGTGTCCAAACTTACTTGAAATAGAATTTTCCTCCCGTTAAAAGTCAATGAAGTCAAAGAACTATCTCAGAAAATTGACCGAATATAAGACTAACACATTTTAAAGCTTTGCTGAGAACATTTCACCACAAAGACAAAGACAGTGTAAGTACTAAGTTAAGCAGAATTACAGTGCCACAGCATTTGTCAGCGCAGATCACTCCCCAGGAACCAAAAGCATTAACAAGGCAGACTGTGTCAGTTTTGAGCTAATCAAAGGCTGACAATGAGAAGATTATAGAACTGGGGAAAGATCTTGTTCACTGCCCTCTTCCTCAGTATTCTACTACTCCTTAAAGACGTTTGCTAGACCAAGGCAGTTCAGGAAACAGCAGCATCCCATTTCAGATGGAAATGTCAAAAGAACTTCCACATACGTTGTCTAGATTTGGTTATAAAGCTCTGACAAGGGATTTTGTTAACATTTTCCTGCAGTGATTACAATGGTTTGTTGAAATGTTATTGCAATTTCAAACACTAACAGTCTTCCCTGGAAATCAACAAATGCCTTTATACTCTGGGAGAAGAGATACAAACTGACATTGATCTAAAAGGAGAAATAATTGTACTTAATTTTGTATTTAAGATGTTTGGTATTCCTTAATTTGCTTGCTGTGAGTTTATCCTTTTTTTTCCTTTTCTGATATATATTTTGTTTTTTACAATACTATGTTAGGATTATTCATATTTACCCATTTACAAAATTATTAGAGCTATTCATGGAGCACTAGATTAGACTATACTTAAATAAAATTAATTATCATCTGCAAATGTTTCTTTCAATTATCTATGACACACTAAATTATCAACCATGACAAAATGTGGAAATAAGGTACATGTTATACTCTAGAACATTTCACCTCTCAGGGTAGAGGATCACTAAAATTTCTCCTGAGAGGCATGCAAAGGACACTTTCAAGTCACTCTGTCAGTTTGTTGCTATTATTGTTCCTTTTATATCCTGGGGTTTTTTTGTCCAATTCCTCTTCAGTTAAAAGTTTTTTAAATTAAAACTTCATTTCTTTTCACTATTTTTAATTACTTTCACTTACCCATGGCAGAAAACTGTTATGATTAAATTACTGATGTAACTACTGGTGTCCTTAACCTGACCAGCAATAAGAAATGCAGTTACTGAGATACTTTTTGTTGCATATTCCTGACAGCTGGACTGCTGAACAGTTAGGGATAACAAGGGAGATGCTAAAGATTAAAAGATGTTTCACTTATATGACTTGTGAGAATAATGTGAGTGTATTTCTAGACAAGATTTTGTGATTCACTGGAAGAGAGCACATTCCTCTGGTGCTGAGTTAGCAAATCTTAAAAGCAAAACCTTTTGTCTTACATACATGTTTGCTGCCCTTAGATAGAGATCTAGAGAGATAGGTAGAGAGTACCTTCAATAAGTTGGTGTGACCTGAAAATCACATTTCACAAGCAGACGAACATCCTAGAGAAATCTCATGGTTGACTTTTGTCAAAGGGTAAGTCAAACATAAGTTGCAAAGGCTGCCTAAGAAAATTTCTCCATGGAAATGAGGGAACTTTCCTGCTTTTCCTAAAAAATTTCGTTCTGCCTATTATTTTGCAGGTATTATTTCCTAACTCTCACCAACACTGGCACAGAAGTTAGATCCCTGTTAGCTACCTATGAGTCAGACAGAAGGTTGACAGGAGCACAGAAAGTGAATAACTTGTCTCAAATATATATAGCTGGCTCCCCACCAAACCCGTATTCCTACTGTGGGTGAAATAAGGTCCTCAAAGCAATTCATAAAACTTTTCTCATGCTCACTTAATTTTTAATTATTATTAATATTCCCTTGTATTCAATACTTCTTGCAAATCCTCACTGCTTATCCCATTCACATGCAGACACTCACCTAGAGGATGCTCTTAACACTCAAGGCTAGGTCTGCAGATTGTCAGCAAATTTGCAACCTTGCAAATCCTTTGATTTCTAAGGACTGTGGAGCCCTGCTCCTGCCTCATTCTGATAATGATCCTCTAGTCATCAAAGTCTGTGACTGGATAACATGACTCGGAACAAATATCAGTCAGGGAAATCATGTGAAATGATTGCCCAGAACAAAAAGAATAAGATTCATGTTTCCTACATTTAGATATCTACCTCACTGCAGACATCTGTGCCAGAGGTAGGTAAGTCGGGCCCTTTATTGCAGTCAGTAGAAAAATAGGCACTTGCAGGATGAGATTCCCATCTCCTAAGGCAGTTGTTTCTAGCACAGCTTGTGTGAATAGACACCTGGAAATGTCTATTTCTCTCTCTTAAAACCCAACAAGTAAAAGAGCTTTGACAGGTAGGTCACACAAAGAGGTTCACACTCAGACAAGGCAAGTCTTATCAAGAAATCTGTCAATGACAAACTTAATGACAGAGCTACGTTCTGTGGTGACTCTGGAGACGACAGGCTTTGTCATAACATATTCACTGTGTTAATGCTAATGTGCTGCTGAGAGGGGAAATAATTAATTGTATAGACTCAGCAGCAGAACTCAAACTGTTCACAAATATTACTCATAGATTGTATTTCTCTGGAGCTTCAAGAATAAGGAAACCTTTGAAAATATAAAAATAAAAACTAGTATACATTTTAAGAAATGAAAGCACTTCTTATTTTAGGTATTGTATTCTATTTGCCTGTTATTGGTGATTAGCTTTTTGTGATATTGAGGCAATTGATTTATTATGAACAAGTCCACAAGTCTTAAAATCTTAATGCATTTGAACACATGTGCTGTGCCAAAATGTGCATCCAATACACATTATCCATTATCCACTTTTTTTTTATTATTCTCTTTCATAAATTTCAGTTATGTAGTCAAAGAGCAGAGAAAATTTCATGTATCTGACAACTGAAAACACAACATGAACAGTAAATACTTTGATATGCAAATTAAGATGAAAATTATCTGGATAAATTATTCCTGTATTCTAATAATTTGCTGAAAGAAAATATGACAGGTTCTCTTACAATTTGCTAAAGAGACAGGAAAAGAAATTATTTATAACACTAATAATAAGTATATAAGAATTAACTTTAGTTCTTCTAAATATCTCACAAATTGAGTTTGCAAAAGGTTAAACTGAGCCTTCGAACATTATCATGTCCATTCATTATTGATTAAATAGTAATTGTGAACAAGACAAAAATCTTAGTGTGCCCAACTCTGTATGAAAATATCTCTATTGTGTGACATACACAAACTGGAGACAATCTTTACAATAATAAATTCCCATTTCCATGCTATTTTTCTAATGGTGTTGTGCTTTCAGGTAATGTCATTAAGTATCAGTCACTTTCTTATTTCAAAACACAATAGTGTTTTGCTTGTATAAATAATAAACTTCTTATCTGCAAAAATCACATCTTGCCAAAGAGATAACATTCAAACTATATATTTTAAACCCATTGAATGAAACTTATGGGATAAGCATACATCATCTTATTTGACTTCATCTGAATTTAGAGGAACTTTTTTCTCTACAAGTCCAAAGATGATGCCACTGAAATGGAACCAAGTTTGGAAGCCTTTGGAAAGGTGGCGCATTTTATTCAAAATCAATTAATTAATTTACTTGCATACAGATAAGGTAAGAAAATATCTGTGGGAGCAGTCATTAACTATATCATGAAGGTTACTTTAAGAGAGAATAAGAGTAATACAGATGTATGCTCATATGCCACCAGGATGAAAAGAATGAGAAGAGTAGATTTGCTGTCTGTGTATGTGTATGATAAAATACCCTGATATTTTGAACCCTTGAGGTGTTTTTGAGTCTGAAAATTTCTCTCTTCTGTCCTGTTCTGTCCTATCCTGTCCTCCCATCTCATCTCCAAAATACTTCAGTCAGCATCAATAATGTCTGAAAAACTATATTGTGTTTAGATATGTTTTTTGAAAAAATTATTCTTTCTCAATTATTTTAATATTGTTCTATTTTTATTTCTACCATACACTGTTACCCCAGCCAGGGGTACATGTAGGCTATTTACTCCTTAAACAGGCACAATCTGGAGCACATTTCTCTTCAGAATTTGCAAACCACTGTGTCAAATAAAATCAACATTGTTCATCTATTTGGTGGCGCCTGTATTAGTTTTCCAAAAACACTGTGAGGAATTTGCACTCACTCAGCTCTGCAGTTTTTAACATTTTATTGTACCCTTTTAAGCTATACAATTCTGTCTTACTTCTCTCTTCTTCTTCTTCTTCTTCTTCTTTTGTTTTTCTGTTTTTTTTTTTTTTTAAACTCTATGTTGTTCTCTGTAAGCTCTTTCAGCAGGAGCATCTTTGAAACTGCAGCTTCAGCAGATGTCCCAAGACAAAGATGGCACAATGAAATGATGAAACAGGCCCTTCAAAAGGATGAATGTTGCTAAACAATTTGTTCACATACATCTTTGTCTAGCTGCTTAACTTGCTTTTAGAGTGGAAGATTGACCCAATTTTCTCTTCATTTGTATGCCTCTAGTGCACTGATTCATGCATCATAGAATTTAAATTATCTTCCCTCGTACTGTGAGCTAAAATGTAGTCTTATCTGAAAATCCATTTCTTCTTAAAATACTCATTCATCACATATACCAATGTATTTCTAAAAAAGTATATCCATAAAATGGGTATAATTGACTCATGTCCTGCTCTTTCAGAGAAGCTAATTGAAGCACTGTTCTGGCAGCAAAAGCTATGGTTTAAAACCTGAAGTTTTGGAACTATGTTGCAGAACCTACGGAGAGATGAGGGGGTCAACCTTTCATATGATCCTGAGAGTCTCACCAAGCCATGAAAGACATTTGGGGTAAGTGCTGATGGAAAGACAGCTCAGATCTGGTACTGAGGAGCTTCCTGGTCAGAGCAGAACAATGTGCTCAGAGAAAGAAGAAATGGCACCTGTATTCAACCCTGTAAAGGTCCAACCTTGGATTCAAGCTGTTCCTGAGGAGCAGACTTCAGCAAGCTGGAGAGCTGCCTCACAGGACTGTGACATCTTTTTTTTCTTCACAAGGCATCCCCTTTTTGGTTAGTCTTGGACATGTGAAAGATTGTAGATAAATGGACCTTTCTTAGCATGTTTGGCCACTCTTCTGTACCCAAAACAAGGAAATTGAACTTACATGGTGTTGCATACACATTGCCTTGTGTCATATTGCTAAGGATGAATGTATAGCAAACTAAAGATTCTGTAAAATTAGAATTGCTATTTAAAACTAAACTTCAAGGGGTCAGGTCCTTGCAACTTTCAGACTTCAAGTTTATTGCATTTCTAGCTGCTGAATTTGTCACAAATCATGCAGCCTTTAATGTCGCAAACCCAGACAATTATCTGCCTAATGAAGTGTCTTCTGGTCTGGACTAAGCTTTCTCCATAGAATCATTTTCACAGAGGGCCAGGTGAAAACGTCCCTCTTTCTTACAAACGGGAGGTATGGCTACCTGTTTGTTTTCTTGTTTACTTTTGACCATTTGTTTTATTTCTTTGGTTTTGGAGAGAAAGAGGAGTTAGCCTTGTAGAAATCAAAGTTTTATACGTACAGTGATCCAAAGCAGCAGTGCAACAGTTAAGACATGACAAAGGTAGAGCAATGTATAAATCCAGTATTTAAAGGAGGCTTATAAGACTTTCAAGTAGAACCTGTAGTAGTAAAACAAAGGGGAATGGCTTTAAACTGAAACAGGGTAGATCAGGAATAAATAAGGGTTTTTTTTGTGATGAAACACTGGAACAGGTCACCCCGAGAGGTGGTGGCTGCCTGCAAACATTCAAGCTCAGGTTGGATGATTCTCTGTGTGACCTGATCCAGTTGAAGTCCCTGCTCATCGCAGGGGCATTGGACAAGCTGACCTCTAAAGGTCTCTTCCAATAAAAACTATTCTATGATTCTATGAACCAAAGAGGACTTTTCTCATCAGTTTTGTGTATCTTTCTTTTATTATTCTTATCTTTGCCTTGAGGAACTCCTGTATATTAATATAGCAACGTTAGACAGAAAGAAGTATCTTATTGCATAAAGAGTTACATTTAGCTCAACAAGATAGAATACTCAGATTAAAAATTGCTGGTTCCCTGCTTGTTCTTAAGGTTACAAACCAGCAGAAATAGTAAAGAACAAAAAATAATGAAAGAGCAAAGCTAGCCCAACTGTTGTGAGAGAACTTACTTCAGTTTTGATTTCAGATTAATTTGGAAATTCAAGCTAGATTTTACCTGAAATGAAGCAGTTAATCTACCCTCAAACACCATTTATAGAAAAGCTGTGAAAAACAATATTACATCTTCAGCTAAATACCTGAGAAACAGAAGACAAGAAGGCAATGAATAAAATATTTAGAAAGATCATATGAAGTCAGATATGTGGATATAAACGTATGTCAGTATGCACTGTCCATAGACTTCTTGTTCTAATCTGTGTTATCAGCGTTACAAACTGGATTTTAAGGTTAAAAATAAAGAAAAGTCATACAGAAAAAAAAAAATAAAAGTTTTTGTGCTTGTGTTCTATTCTAGGGATGGAACGACAATGAAAAATGAGGAAAATATTCTTTAAAGTTGTGTCCTGAACACTGTTAATATCATATTTCACCTCAGTTAGCTGAAGTAAAACATGTGTCAAATACATAAAAGGAAAGAATAGGGAGCTGCCAAAATGCTGTTTTGCTGGACAAAGGAATATTATTCTTAGAACTCTTTCTGTAATGAAACTCATAATGGATGAGAACGGTGAGACAGGAATTCACTGTCATTTTCTCCAGTCAAGCAGAGGAAAAAGGTAAAACTGACTACTCTAATCAGCCCTGTCTCATTCAAATCATCTCATCATGTTTGGTTCAGAGCACAGAGGCTCTGCAAGAAAACACACAGGGAGAAGATGTCATTTTCAAAGCACAGCTTTCTGCCTGCACTCCCTGCAGCAGATTAGCTTCTTGCAGCTAAAAGGGCACTGGGGCTCTTCAGTTGCCTCTCCCAGCCCCAGAGCTGGCTGTGCTATTCCCTTACTATCAGCTTTGTCCTCTAAGAAAAGTTTTTACCCAGTCCTTGAGAATGGTAAATGATGGAAGAACAAGAAGTTTTATCTTTATTCTCTGCATGAACACCTGGCACAACTCTGTCTCTTGTATTCAATCTGCAACTACTGGCATAAGAAATTTGAGCAGTGTATTTTTGTCATCTTTATTTTTTCAAGATGCCATTATTGCTGAAGGCAATCAGCTTCAAGTAAAATGCCTTTAATAAGAGAACAGAGTATATCAGAAGAAAGGAGGGGGGAAATCTGTGTTTCAGGATAAGGACATCTCAGAATTATATGTCAGGGAAAAGTGAAATCTAACTTCACACCTCTCTGTAAAAGGCATTTACTTAGGCAGTCATTAGGATTTATTCCAAAGGATCTTTAACTCATCTTTCAGGAAGCAGCAGGGCTAAGCCCTGAAAGAAACTGTATCAAAGAAACATGCTGTAATGCAGGGACAAATTATCTTACTTGAAAATGGCTATAGGATCTTCCTACCTGCTGGGCTTAATTTAAAAGTATACTGATGCATTGTGGTAAGGAAAAAAAATAGAGCAAAGAAAGAAATGAGCTGTTTGGCTATATGTTTTTGTACTGCTTTATTTTCATTTCATCAATAACTGAAATGGCCAAAAAATATTACAGAAGGTCATGTCTTCTCTACATTCCTGAAACTATTATTTTAAAATTATCTTTTAAACATGCTAATTGGGCTGCATGGAGAGACTTTGCCAGGTTTGTTTGCAGAACAATGTCACAGTGTCTGCTCACTCGTTGTTTTAGGTAAGGAATACTCTTCCTACTGAGAATTATTATTCCTTCATCTATGACCAGTCATTGGGTGGTGAGGGGGAATATTTTAAGATATATAAAATAGCATTATAGGTGTGTATTTTAGCAAATGAGCTGCAAAATAGGTACCTTTAGTCACCAACATTAGCAATTGGCTCAAAACTCAGGGTGATGGCCTTCAAGCATATTTTTAAAAAAATCTCAGTTTTCCTTCAGGTCAGGAGCTGCCCTTGAACTCTGTTCAGAGACAATTAGCTGCAGATGGAACCTAACACAATACCTTAATTAATGCTCTGTTGAAATGTGAATGCAGATCAATGGGCCAAGAGAAAGATTCATGTAATGCCTTCTCTTTGGAAGTTTTTCAGTTCTGTACCTTCAGGATCTGCAACTTGCCAAGTGACAGTCACTCTTTGATGCATTCATGAGCCATGTTTTATTAGCAGGCAGCATCAACAGGAACTGCTGGTGGAGGAAACAGGATGGAATGTGATTTAGTGAACCACAGCTAGACTAAGAGGACAAATCTGAAGCAGAGCTTTCACTGAAAAATTCTGATTTTTCCAAGCGGAAATTTAAAGAACAGCCAACACTGGAAAGTACTGGGAATTTTCTTAGCTTCATGATAGAAATGATCAAAGCAAAGAAGTCCTATGATTAACTAACTACCCAAGTGCCAGTGTATTCAGCCATGAGAGACCTCATTTCAAACTTCTGCTTAATATGATTCAGATCAAAGTCTTCTTCATTCTAGCTGAATGCCCTAAATTCCATAATAAAAAGTATTTCTCTCTTTACCTAAGTGAATTTTTAATTATTCTATAAAAAGAGAAAATCAGAGAAATTCAATTTAAAGTGTAAAATACTGAAGAGAGCCTACATCACAAACAGCCCTGAATATAAGACCTATTTTTCAAACAGAGACCTCACTGTGGGTTTTCCAGACTGTTTTAGCATTTAGCATTCTGGTAATCTAAGATCTTGTCCAAAGAAGAGGCAGTTTCACAAAATAAGGGCTTTGGTTTCATCCTCATATAGAATGTGATTTTTTTACTTTGATGGACAGGAGGTGAGTTTGCAACCCTGCTCTAGTTTTATATTTTTTTTTCCTTTTATTTATTTATTTATTTTTTTTTTTTTTTAAGATAATCCTGGAAACATTAAGTAAAACTGTGTTCATTATTGGAAACCAATTATTTGCAACCTCAGGCAACTTTATAAATTACATTTTTTTAATCTTGGGCTCCCTAACTTTCTTTCAATTCGAGTGCTAAATTGAAATAGTTCCCCAACCCTTGAATTATGCTCAGCCCCAATATCCATGCAGTTTGGAAAATATTTCCTGAAAAAGAAGGTTAGGAATTGTTTGTTAAACAAAATAAATGGTTACCTCAAAATATATTTTCCTGCTTCTTCCTTTTTTTGCTCCTCCCTTAAACTATTTCCTTTAATCAGAGTCAGTAACCAGGACATGCCAACAGGAACCTCTCTATTTATCAGTGGGGAGTTCTAACTATACATTTACTTGTGCATTCAAGCTACATGGCAGGTCTCAGCTGCTTATTGATTTTACTGCATTAAAATAGATGGTTTTGTTTAGCATTGAAAAAGTGAACAATTTTCCTAACACCAACCACTTGTTTAATAGTCTTGGAATAATCTATATTTCATTAAAATGATGACTTATAACACCCAAGCACTCTCCTGTCTTCTTAACTATTGATTTAAGGCAGTTTAACACTTCTATAGCATATAATAAATTGGTCTGGACTGGCAGCACTTTTTTATAAAGTCATTCTTAACTATATAAACACTAAATTGGCATATTTTAGACATGTTCCTCAGATTACTTTCTGGGAAAGGATGTTTCCCACCAAAAGAGAGTCAGTACATTTTTTTTTAAAGCCTCATAAAACTTTTAGGTAAGTAGAAGTTACCACAATCAATATTCATAGCATGATTTATAGGAGAAAGAAGCTTTCCACTAAATCCTGACCGTAAACCCAGTACTGTAAAGTATTTAGTACAGTAATCCATCTCATAGATATTTTAAACTGGGCATTAATGGTGCTCAAAAGTCGAGTGACAGTGAATCAGCTGTATTAAGGAGTAGTTAGGAACTTTATTACTAGAAATGATTCAAACATACCTAAGCCCTTCACCCCTTTATTCTCCAATCAGTGACTTCTTATTTTCCCATATTTTTTCCTGATCACTCTCTTAGCTGCTCATATCACTAAAGCCTTGCTTTGACATGGTGGAATAGATTCATCCTCCTTGAGCTTACGAGAAGGCAAAGAGCAGAAAGAAGCAGGTTTCAAACTTAATCTGGTTTATGAGCTGTCAGCAGGTACTCCCCTGCTATTGTCATTCCACTTCAATTCACCTGAAGAAATCAAAACAGATGCAGTTAAGAGATTACAAAATTATTTCATAGAAGTCTTCAGCAAAAACCCAAAAGAATGCACAGGAAATTCCACTGGAGGAATTAGTCACTCCCACACTTACAACAGGATGATAATACTCCAAATATGTTGCTCTGTTCCCTCAAGGATTTGTGTCTTTATTCAATAGCAGGATTTAGTCATATTAAAAGGGTAGCTACAAATCTGTTACTCTTTCATAGGACAGCTAGATTTGCAAAGGAGAAAAAAATTCTCTACAAAATAAGGCAGTATTTTGTAGACAGACACTTTTGCTACTTCTCAAGACACACAAACAGCCATTTCTTCCCATCGTCCATCTAGAAAGAGAAACAAGGGGAAGAAAATAGGTTATTTTAAGTAGAAAAATATGATGACTAAAGTAGAGAAATGCTCAGGAAGAGCCAGATGTGGTTTAAAACCCTTTTCCTTCTAAATTGGACTTCAAAATGGTGACAGCCCTGAGAGACAGTAGAGTGATATTATTATTTTAGCATTTCAGAGAAGAATGTCAGAATACAGAGACTTGAAGACAAGCAACAATCACTTACTCTTTGAGATATTTATTGACAGAAATTACTGCTGTGCTCTAATCACCCAAGATATATTTTCAGCTTTCCTGGACAAACAATCACATACCTTTCTCCTGTGCAAGGGAGAAATATAATATCAGCAATTTTTCCACATGACCTTTCACTTGCATGTTTGCAGTAGGTTTGATTCTATCCTACTGCACAAGATATAATCAGATAAACAGTGCTGCTCCTATAGCAGAGACTGGAAAATTCCAGGAAGGATTAGCCCTGTGTCACAAGAGCCAAGGAAATGCAGAAAGAATACAACCAAACTGGCACAACCAGCGTGACTCATGAGATTCACTCCAATACAGGTTTTTCACATACATCAGCTGATAAGAATGGAGCAGGTGTGAGGTCTCACCCTTAAGGGAGTACTCAAGATTCACAGATGTTTGTGATCAAAAGGAAAGACAAAAGTCAGATGGTCTGCAAAAGCTTATAAAGTTTTATTGGTAACTTACACATTTACCATGGAAATTGATATAAGTTAGTCCCTTATAGTAAAAGTATATGGCAGTGGGTTTTGGATAAAGGAGTAGGATGGAAGGGAAGAGAGAGACAGGGATTAAAGGGGGGAAGAGAGAGGAAAAAGGAAGAAGGGAAGAAAGAGAGAGATCAACAGTTCTGGCTCTAGCATGGATCCAGCTGATGGCATGTCCAAGGTGTTTTACAGATGTTTTCCCCACCCTGGGGATATGTTTCCTGCTTTCTATGAAAGTCAGTTCTCATGTGCA
Organism: Acanthiza pusilla; assembly: GCA_036630365.1. Classification (NCBI taxonomy): domain Eukaryota; kingdom Metazoa; phylum Chordata; class Aves; order Passeriformes; family Acanthizidae; genus Acanthiza; species Acanthiza pusilla. The sequence continues at coordinate 92,596,259 of JAXCHO010000034.1, forward strand.
GTCCTTTCTTCTGGACCTTTCTGGAAATGGGTCAGAAGGTTTCCAGCCACATCCTGTCCTTTCTCACAACATGTTCTTACCAACAACCCTTGGTTGGCTCTACAGCTCTCCAGCTATCAGTGTTTTGGACACGAACATTTGCTCCCTTACCTTCCAGGCTTCAACAGAAGGCCACAACAGGTCCAAGTTACCCAAGTGGGTTTTATGCAATTCATAGACACTACAATGATGACCCCTACATTAACTAAAGTAATGAAGTTATTCAATATTACTTCTTCAACCAATCATGGTGACAATTAACAAATTTAATCCATATGTTATCTACTTACTATAAAAAAGCATGTAAGGTATGTATTAGTGAATTTAGCTCACTAGATGAGGTATACATTAACAACAGGAGAATAACACTTTACAGTGTATGTGTATCTGAAACATAAGGACGTGCTGGGTAAAATGTAAAAAAAGCAGCAAAGTACTCACCACCAATGGATGCAAAGTGTGCTTCAGCACTCATGAAATGTTTAAGAACCAATTACTTAGATGTAATGTGCCATATAATACTATATATTCATATAAATTATATGCATATATAGACTATATATGTTATCAAAGTTCACCATTTTTATTTTGGCAATTTGATGGTGGCAACTTTCTCTCGACAATCTTGGACTCTTTCCTCATATTTGCTTGTTTTTTCTCATCTATCCTGTTTAATCTGCTTTTGTGTCCACTCATTCTGGCCCTAAATGTCAGGCAAATCAGACACCTCTGGTCCCTCAGCAAGGCTCCTTTTCCATTGTGTGGGCCCACATTTTATTTGGTAGAAACCTTAGGGGTAATGACATAATGGGATGAAATTGTGTCTGTGCCTTGGCTCTGGATAGGGAGAGGGGAGAAGAGATGAGAATAGTTTCTATTTTGAGGTCCTTACATTCAGAAGTCTGTGTGAGGTTGTCAACACATCAGCGAGGAATCTCAGTTTCTGTCCTAAGCAGAGGACAGCCAGCATTTGATTCAGTTCCCCAAACATCCATTTGGGATGGTGTGGGATTTGTCCCCGGTTTTGTTTCGGACGATCGGGACGGAGATGAGAGATCTCTGAAGTCAGGTCTTAGAGCTTGAGGTTTATTGTGAAAGGGCGTGGGTGTAGGGGACCTGCTAGGAGCTGCCAGATGTAGCTTGAAGCAGGTCAGAGAAGTATGAGAGCAAGCAAGAGAGAGCAAGAGAGGGAGAGACAGTAGAGGAGAAAGAGGATCGAATAATGCAGTGGTTGCCGTTTACAATACAATAAATCATCTTCTGTGCTGAATGTTCTAATTTTCACTAACCAATCTAGACCATGCTACAAATCCTACAACATTTACATACAGCCTATGAGAGTCATTGCATTACCATACAGCGTTATATTTTAAACTCTAAAAACTGCTTTTTGGACCCTCTGCCAAGTTGGTAGGTTCTGCTCTGACCCTCAGACCTGTCTGCAAGCAGAGGGGATTGTTTAACCAAAAGGCGGATTACCTTCAGTTGGCCATACCATTGTTTTCCAGTTGCTCAGTAACTGGGGTTTGCTATCTCAAAGCTTGTCTTCATTTCAATTTCACTTATAGTTTCCATATTCTCAGCATCTTTTGCCAGGTAATAATATTTATAAGGTTTTCCTATTTCATCTTCCCCAACAGGATGGGTAGTTGGACCGAGGGTTTACAGGAGTAAATGACTCTGAAGCAGCATCTGTAGAGCAGGAAGTTTATCTCAGAGTCATTCAGATGGCACCACAGAACTGTTTTCAGGTAACTGAACAGCATACCTAATTAGTGAAGCTTAGAGCACAATTCCAACACCCCTAAAATAAACATCTACACTTGTCTAAATCATTATCCAGACTCCAGTGACTGAATAGAGCTCCTTTGAGTAAAGTTGGAACTTGCACATCTGGTGCAGAAGTAGATACCTCACCCTAGATGCCTTAATTTCTCACTGAATATGTTTTTTTTTAATATATGAAACAGGGCCTGGGAACACGAGGATTTTGTAGATGAAGCACAGCCTACATGCATAATACCCAAACCCCTTTCTCCATGACCCAGTGCAGTGACCTGAATGAAAGCATATGTCAGCTCTGAATAATCTCCTCTGGGACCCAGGAGTAGGATAACCATAACAGTTTCGTGCTCTTTCGGGGTTTATATGTCAAGTTTCTCATTCAGAGCTTGTTCAGGTGCGTCTCACATTACACTATACCTTTCTGATGTACCCTGAATGCCTTTCAGTGATGTGTTAAGTGATGTTGCTAACATCTGTCACATGTAATTTGTCCTCTCCTTTTAACTCCCCAAGGGAGGCATTATGCATGCAGTGTAGCGTTTTGTTTTAGTTAAGAATTCCTGCTCGCTGTTTACACATAAAAGATGCCAGGGCAGAGTGGCTGTAAGATGAAGGTCTCCTGCTGTGAATTCAGAGCTCTGGGTTTTTACCCTATTTTGAACCGTCACAAAAGGCTGACCTTCTGCTTAGCCTTTTGTGAGTGACTTCCCATGAACCATAGTCAAAAGTGTTTTACTACTCACTATTTTTCTCTGTTTGTCTGACTGAGAACACTAATATGCCATTAATTAGCAGTTTGCTGAAAGATGGTAAGACCTTTTGGCTTCTTGATCTGTCTGTGACAGTTGCTGTTCATACAGTGGGAAGGCAGGAGCCAAAACTTCCGAAAGGAAGAGAAAACAAGCTTTGTGATGACCCTAATTTTCTGTCACAGCTTATTCCATGGTATCATACTGCATTTGGAAACATTTCTGGAAAATGTACATTTGAAATAAAATCAAAACCTTTTTTTCCCCTGCTACTAGTATGTGTAATATTAAAACACATCACCAATGTTAGAAGTGGAATTTCAAGAAAAATTGTAAATAAGGCAAGTACAACAGATCTAATGGGAGAGAATTCACTCTTCTGAGCTCATCAAGCTTCTCACGCTTTCTCGTGAGATCTCATGGGAAAGCATGAGAGTCTCATGCTTTCCAGAAACATCTGCATTTTATGTGAAATTAATTTCTGACCCATTTCAAACTGATTCTGCTACAGATCTAAATTAACTCGAATTTAACAAAGTCCTGTGGAACTCTCAGGAAAGTGAAATCTTGTAACTTGGAGTTGGATCCTGACCTACCTGATAGAGATTTCATAGAATCATAGAACACTTTGGGTTGGGAGGACCCTTAAAGATCATTTCATTCCAATTCCTCTGCCATGGGCAGGGATACCTTCTACTAGGCCAGGTTAGTCAAGGCCCCACCCATATGTTTCTGACTATATATGCAAAATCATTCTTGAAAGGATGAATTTCCAGTGTCTAGCACTTTAAATTTTCTTGGAAGTTTCTCTTTTGTACCTACTCAAGTTCTTTTCTCTGTGCATCCCAGTGAAATAATTTCCCCCTAGTCTGCCTTTCTGCGCCAGAGGATAGTTTGAGAGGGAAAGAGATAAAAAAGTTGATTGTTGTCTTTTTGCATATGATTCATGGGCATTTATAATATAGTTTGCTGAAATGATAACTCTGTCCTTTAGAATGAGCTGACATTTAAAAAATAATAAAAGTTAAATTCTCCCACATCCACACCTACCTGTATTCCAAGAAAAAAAACCCTCAACTTCTGCAGTTAAGATTCATATCAAAATTAGACCCCATCAACCCAGAACCATTTGCTTTTTAAAGAATTCATAACAAACTCTGCAACTGAGTGTAGGCAGCAAAATAGCTATGCAGGTCTGCTCCATCTCTCTATACTGAAGTTCTCCTTACATTTTAACCTCCCTAAAATGGGAAGGGAGGAGAAAATACAGTCAAGGTCTTCTGCCTGCTTTTCTCAGCATAATGAATCCTCCCCCGTGTTCATTTAGTTCATCCCTACTATAAAAAATGACTTTTTCAATCAAAGCATTGTACTCCTTCCAAAGACATTAAGCCAAATGACAGAACATGAACTGAAATGACAAGGACAAGCCAGCTCAGTGCAAGGTAAGGGGAGTTTCTAAAGTGAATGATTGAAAACAAATACATACCAGGACTTTGCCCAAGGACTCTTAGCAAATTGATCCTACAGAGAACCTGATCTTGGACCAGGATAGGAGAAAAATGAGGTACTGAACCAGAAAACTACCACTTTCTTTGTTTCGCTTCTCTTGCTTACTTGCCATGAGTAGTTCTGCTCCTTATTTAGAGGTTTGAACTTTTCTGTACTCAAAGCTGAGAGAAATTTCAGAGGTTGGAATCAAAAATTGAAGTTTAGTCTACAACAAAAGGAGGGAGTTTAGCATCTTATTCTGAGAGTCACAGGAATAGTCATAGGGAATGGGTGGATTAATAAACAGAAGATCAAAACTGCCTTTAGGAGGAACACGTCTGATGCCTACACATTGCCAGAATTAGGAACTTATCTGAAGACCTGAGGTAAACTCCTACACAGAAATTGAGATTCACATACCAATACTGCTGGTTTTTACTAGGTGACATTCTCCCATATCTTCTATTTGCTTGTCCTAAATAGATGATAAACTGATTTTTTTGGCACCATCCTCATATTAACAAACACTGCAGCACATTTCTATAAATTCAACAAGGCTTAATTTTTGCTCAAATCTGCAAAATTCCATTTCCTTTTGCTACTATGAAACATTTTATTATCAAGTATCACATATTAAACTTTTTTTTAATCCATAATTTAACATATTTTTCACAGGCTCCCTCTCTTCCCACATAAATCAAGCTTCTAGATCTTTGTGTGTTCCACTATTTCTCTGGTTTTTAAAATATAATTTCAGAAAATGTTAGTTGCTTTCAATCCAATTTATCATAGGGCTGGAGTTCTCAAACAGGCATTGTATTTCTAGAATTTTCTTGAGAAAAACACCCAGAACAGCAACAACAATAAAGCCCCCACCCTCAGAAACAGCTTTATCTTCTTAGAAAACATTGATCAAAATATACAGATCTACAGGCAGTGCAGAATTTGATATATACACACAAACAAGCTCCCCTGTAAACAGACTAAACTGTGGGGCTTTAGCCATATTGTGATCTTCAGAGGTACTTGCTATCAGCAATGTATGAATGAAAATATCAAATATTGTCTCCTTCTCTGATTTTTTTTTTTAAATCTCCATTGCACTCATCAGAGGTCTGCACAGACATTTGTCATTTTACAGACACAACCTGAGACCCTGATTCTGTCCTTGCACTCCAGAACTGTCTCCTTTAAAGGTGACATTTTTTTCCTGAGCTACATAAAAGCAATCAGAGTAGACAATGCATGGGAAAAGGGTGACACTTTGTGGTTATACAAGAGAACTAAGGTCCCTTCATCCTTTTATGTATCATTAACTTTGCGTCCGTCTTCCCAATACCATTAAAATTTAATGGTGGAAAAAGTAGGATGGACTTTGACCATGATTAAACATATTTATTTTTTAAAAACAAAAGAAAACAAAACCTTCAAACCAAGAACATGAGAATGATTTTGAAGAAATGCTTCTGAAAACACAGCTAAGAAAGTAATTTTAAGGGTTACCAGAAGTTTTCTTGAACATCCATCATGTTGTATTCTGGCACACGAGCGAAAGTTAATTTAGGAAATAAGATTTGGGGAAGATTTTGCCTCTTCCAAAACCAATTTAACTCCCTCCCTCTATAGAGAGAGTTATTTTCTAAACTTCTCGTGAGCTCAGCCACCTTCACCAGATCTTTTGTTTTATGAAAACTAATGGAAGGATCACTCTTTCTGCAGAAAACTTGGTCTATAATCCATAATTGCCAAAAGCCATCAATTCCTAAATCCAGATTTATCTATGAAAAAATAAGAGATAGAAATTCTGTTGTTGATTTAAAAAACAATGTACAAGACAATGAAAGCAGTGAAGAAAGAAGTGAAACAGTGAAGAAGCAGTGAAGTTAAAGAGAACTATCAGTGCTGTACTGAACAAATCCAATGTTGAAAACCTGCACCTTGATTGCCCACTATTCTACATTTCTAGGGGTAAAAAATGCTGACAGTGTGAAAAGGAAGAGATGAGCTTTTCACCTTCTTGCATTCTTCATACATTGTCTTTCCATCAGGTCAATGCAGTAAATGTTGTCTCTGTGCACCAGGGTGCCCAGATGTTTTCACTTTTGATAGTAAACAGACCTAGTGGTGAGTCCTACTCTACCTCACGTGGCAAGATCATCCTGGAATGACACAAGGCACGTTCACTGGGTACTAACTATGTGAACAACTTTTCTGTGAAAGAGTAACTTCCCAGTTCCTTTTGCCACTGCTAGGGCCATTTGACCTGGATATGGTACAGCTTTACTGGAAATCTCATTTGACTCGAGTAATAGAACTGCCTCTTCATATTTACATGTATATATATATACACACATATATATACATACAAAAAAATAAAAAAATAGTATTTGGTGTCAGTGGCACTGATAAAGGGAGAGCATTCACACTAAATTGATTTTCATGGGTCTGTTCCTTCCAGGAACAGTACTTCATACTTCTTTGCTTCACAACACCCATGAAATTAGTGGCATAGTAAGTCCATTCTGCAGGGATAAAAATTTGGATGCAGAGTGATTTTAAATGCATTTTACAATTAGCATTGTGGAAAGAAGCCATAGCTGGGAGTCCTACTTAAAGAGCTCCCTTTTAGCAGATTGTTAACTTTTCAGTAGAAATAAAAGAGCATTTGCATAATTATCAAGAGTCAGACTGGGTCCTTGTAGCAGAGGTGGACACCAGGGAGCAAAATGCTGCAGAGCATTAAATTAGGGGGGAAGCAGTCACCCTCTTCCATATACACACCCATGGAATTGCTAATATTGCTCAGAAAAGGAAGATTAGTTGCCGTTCAATCCAGCTACCTTCAGGCCCTGGCTTTACCCCAGCACAGGCTTTTCCAATCCTGTTTAAGGACCTCCAGTGATGGAGGTCCTCACAGTTTCCAGGCAATCAATCCCAGTCCTATATTGGAAAGAATTTTGCTGTACTGCAATTCACATCAAAATTTCCTATGCCTGTATTTGTGTGTCCAGAGTGCAGACGTCTTCTTCTGAACAAGATATATAAGAGGCCATTGTAGTCAGTGGAGTATCAGAAAATTTTAATTTCAGTAATAGAAGAAGCTATTCAATCTTCTTTCTTTCCAGGCTCATGTTTATTCTTGTCACAGTTCTCTTGGTTAATATTAAATAATTGCACACATCTAGGTCCAAAACCTGAAGTTCCATCACCCCTAACACATTACTAGACCTGGAGAGTGAATCTCACATCTTTGAGAGTCTTTTGCGTTTTCTGCTATAAACAATAAAGATTTCTATTTTCACCGTACAATCTTTTTGTCTCATATTTGATCAATATTTTTCTCTAACTCCCAGATACCTTTTCTACAGATCTGCTACAGTCATACCCCATCCTGGAATTGTGTAGTTGACTATTTTCTTCACTTTTAACAACTCACAGTGTCTCTGCTCACCCAATCTCATCCACTCATTTATTTTTGCAATACCATTTTACCAGTTTTCAAGTTTACTTTCTGTTCTAATAATTTTATTTAGTGTATGTGTTTCCTGTCTCAGGTTCTTATGATCAGCAAACTGAAAAAAAGACACTTTTTTTTAGTTGCTTGCATGGTTAGTGAGTACATTGACCAGTTACATAGTAGTTTTCTGAAAGACTCCCCAAATATATTCCTTCTCTTTTGAAATTGATAAGTTCTTTATATGAATGGTTATCAGACTCATGTGGTAGTGGTTCCATGTTTTCATATTTCCATTCCATGTGAGAATCATCCTGGAGCATGAAATAAACCTTTCTAAAATTAATTGTTTTTCACAATTTACTTTTACCATCTTTTTTGAAAAGGCCTGTAACTTTGTCTTGGAGGAAAATTGCAGTGGTTTGATGTAATCATATAGTTTGGTTTTGTTGGTTGCTGTTGGTTTAGCCCTTCAGTTGTTAAGGTAGAGATAGTTACTAAAAATGTGATATTATTTTAGCTGGAAATTTATCGAGTGTTTGCCTTTACTTTTTCATTTCTGTTTTCCTTATTCAAAGCGGAAAACTCAGAAATCTTATCCTTTTATCACTACATTCGTATTTCCAGACATCTGTTAGTCATTGACCTTTTACAGGGAAACTTAAGAATGACAAGAACTTGAGTATCAGATCAAGATTTTCCATGATGTTTCACTTACTACTTGAAGAACAACTTCTTTTTACCCTTGATGCCTCTTACACATTGCACTCAATATTGCTTTCTGGTCTTTCTACCTTTCTGTCTACATGTTCATGTTATTTTTTAATATTTATATTCATTTTTATTAATCTCAGTTTGTATTTCTTGTTTCTTTTTGTATCTGAGTCCAAGCTTTAACCTCTTTGTTGCTTCATTAAAATACTGCTGTTCATGGGCAATGGAATTCTTTGCTTCTGTAGCTGCTTCATCTTTTGTCAAAGAAATGTCAAACCTCCTTCAGTCATCTCCCTACAATTCACCTTTTCTGGAATTATAGCTAGAAGTTATCAAACATCACTAATGACAGACAACCTTGGTGCACAGGGCTGTGCCACTTACTCTTTCCCTTTCCCCCTTTTAAATTATTTTTTATTTTCTTTCTGAATGATCCTCAGTCATTTCCTGTTCACAGTGCAGTTGTATGTAATTGCCTCAAAGCTCTGCTGCAGTAAATAAATTGCAGCTTTGTTTATGTATCAAAGCTTTCAAATCTTTTTTTTATCTTCACACGGTTCATGTCAGTGTACAGATATCCAGGGTGTTCAGCACACCAATTATTTTCTCCCTGTCTCTGATAGTCTAAATCTGATATAAATGAGCTTATTCTCATTTTCCATGAGGTAAATTGGTCCCTAAGCAAAGTGCTCATGGAAAATGACCATGCAGACATAGAAGGTGCAAATCTCCATCAGGTCCTCCCCATATGTGCACCCTTGTACCTGAAATAATTTTATCACTCTGCTCTTATGGTGAGGGACCCACACACTCTCCTAGATTTTTCACTCCAGCATCCAGCAGTAGTTCTGTTCCATGTGATACTATTTTCTCAGAGTCGTTCCCATTCACGATTTTGATAACTCCAAGAGCACATTAAGCCTAAGCAACCTTTTGGTAGAATCTCACATCCAGGATCTTGGGATTTCTAGTTCTGGAAAAAAATGTGTCTTTCTGAAATCTAAAATATTTGAGCTGCCTCTTTCTGTTTCTTCTCAAAGACTGTTGCTCTGAATCTCACATTTCTGACAGAATGAAACTTTTTCTACTGTCACAAGGACACAATTTTAATCTTCTGTCAGAATCAGCATATCCATTCTTGATGTCAGGGTTGCTGGTGAAGATAAAGTGCATGTTATGCACCAAGAAAATTAGTATTCAGTGTCTTTGTGGGGGATTGACTGGGTGTATATGATTAGATCTTAAGCTCTTTGTATTGTTTGATCTACTCAATTCTCATAATATGGTAGCTGGCTTTAACATCTTATGTTACTGAGTGACTGACTAAAAGCAGCATTCCCGAATATTTTAAAGCATCACTTTCCTTTCAGAAAGAAGTTATTCACTGTGTGATTGTACCATTTCAAAGAAAAAAAGTGAACACATCAACACATTTTGATTTGTAAATTAAATGAGTGGGATCTATTTCAAACAATGATACCTGCCAAGTTACCACTATGTAAAGAAAAGAAGAAAAAAAGTCACAGATTTAAGGTATAGTGTGGCTGTCCAAAAAGTCCTGATTTGGATGGTTTTAATCATTTGAGCAATCTGTGTTGAAGTGTCAGATTATTACAAACTTTGCTGGCAAGATAAAAGGTATTTTTGATTAGAGAAAAAAATCAAAAAAACCACAGCTAAAAATTTCCCTCTTGTTTCTGCACAAGTGGGTACTTGATATTAATAAAGCAAGAATTCCCATGTCACATTATGACTCTAAATTGTCACACTAGAAATTATTCACACAATAAATACAACTAAGTACAGGTGGCTATGTCTCCATCTTGTCCTTTGAGCAGCCTTCTAAACTGAACACTTTAACTTGGATGAAGCTTAGACCACTGGTATTGAGCACTTAAATAGATGCTAACACTTGCACTGACAGAGTGACAAGCAATATAAAAAAATAAGTAGCAGATTCTTAGCTGCCATGTTGACCAACAAGAATTATGTTTCTAATAGCAAATTTGCCTGCTTTCTTTCAAACTTTTATTAAATATGTACTGGTAAGATTTGTCTTTTGTTAGCCTTAGGCTATGTTTCCATGGCAGCCTCACTGCTGGTCACTGCATTTCCCCTGCCAGCTGTACATTTTCACCTTGTTCCTTACAAGACTTTCTGTAAAGGTCTTATGGTTTTTATATTCCAGTAGGAAAAAAAAAAAAAAAAAAGGAAAAAGAAGTTAGTATCTTCCCGTAAGATTAATGTGCTGGCTTTACTCAGAGTTCAACTAGAACAAGAAAGGAGGGAAGTGAATGGGAGAACGAGCCTGGAACATGTTCCATAGGAAGAGGGCAGAGACTGTGGCAGTCAGGAGTTAGAACTGCCACAGAAATAAAGATTTAGAAAACTCAAGGAGTTCAGGTCCATTGCTGACATTCAAATGTCTTGCTTCATTTAAGATGCTTGCACACCCTGCCTGACCTCCAGAGATTATCCTACATGCCCCAGGGTCCTGCTGCTGACCAAGTGTGAGTGTTTCTTGTACCCCAGGCCATCTCAGACAGCACAAGGTGCCCAGGTGTCAGCAGCTGAGTCAGACCCCTAAATTACCCCTAAATTACCCCCTAAATTACCCCTAAATTACTGTTGTCTTCTGCAAGTACCTCTGGGCAACACTGCTGCCTGCAGAGATGACCATCTACTGTTGGTATGCCCAGTTTCCAAACTCCTTCCCATCCCAATGTTTTTGGGCAGGAGTGTTGGTCTGCTTGAGGGTAGGAAGGATCTACAGATGAATCTGGACAGGCTGGAGTAGGCTGTGCAGGGCAGGGGTAGAATCACCATCCCTGGAATTGTTTAAAAGCTGTGTGGTTGTGGCACTTGGGGACACGGTTTAGTGGTGAACATGGTAGTGTTCTGTTAATGGTTGGACTCAATCTTAGAGATCTTTTCCACCCTTAATGATCCCATGATTCTAAAGAAGATCTTTGCACTAAAATAGCAGTGTATGATCCAACTGACCACACATTTAATTTGAAAGAATTTATAACACTGGCAGCAGAAAGCTGCAATTTCAACCACATGTACTCAGCACTGTTTACCTGGTGTGCAGAGCTTCATACCACCAGTGTTAAAAGGGAATTTTCCACTGATGTTTTTGAAACAAAAGCAGCTGATTTCACTCCTTTCGTTTCTATTATAAGCGCTATAACCACACTCAGACCAGAACATTTAAGTTTATATTACAGGTGAATTTAGCACAATCTAACAATAGTCTAAGCAGTGGTATTTAAAGAGATGAGACCTATGTTCATTAGATATTAGGAAGAAATTCTTTCCAGTGAGTGTGATGAGACACTGGACCACGTTGCCCAGAGAAGTTGCCAATGCCCTACACCAGGAATTTTCCAAGGCCAGGTTGGATGGGGCTTTGAGTACCTTCGACTACTGAAAGTTGTCCCTTCCAGTGGCAGGGGGTTGAAATTAAGTGATCTTTAAGGGTCCCTTCAAACCCAAGCCACTCTATGATTCTATGGCTCATTTTTGCCATGCACTTAAAAGGAATTAAAAGAACATCTCAGGGGGAAAAAAAAAAAAAAAAAAAAGCACAAAATAAAACAAGGGAAGAAAGGATCATCAATTGTTAAACAGAACATATTCAGAGTGGAAATCATCAAAAGACTTAAATATAGAACAGTGATATATCCTGGCTCTAGGAAATTTAGATTAGCTTGCATGCTATTGGAAAGGAATAAAGTGGATTTTGATGGATTTAGTCACTGCACCCAAATCATTATTAAATGCATACAACGTTTCATCACTCTAATTCTTTCCACTTTGGAGTAGCTTGCACTGTGATCATGTTATGTTTTGACTCCTTGTGCATAGTCTATTCTAATCTATTTTACCTCCTCAAGAGATCTTTCCCTTTAACGCAAAAGAAAGCATTCTAAGAGCAAGCCATGTAGTGCTTTTCCCTAGGTATAACCTTCTTCTACATGTCTGATCTATTTTAATTCTGTTGCCTGCCCCTTCATTTCAACCATCAAGCTAATTATAGTCCCATTGTACCTTACTGCATAACCCTGCAGGAGTCCTTCACACTCTGCCTGGCTTCTGACTTTTTCTGGCACTTTTTAATCCTCTATCTGCTTAACTTGTGAGATCTGAGCCTTGATAGGAGGTCACTCCCCAGACAGCAGACCTCTGAGGAGTGTTCAGGTGTCAGAAGAAACCTTTGCTGTCAGTTGCGAGCAACCTTGTACTTTTCTCCATCACTCAGAGTCTGATTCTGCGTGGCAGAAAACCCCGTCCTTCTCCCGAGCTGTGCAGTGGGATATACGAACTTCTCAGGGTCAGATCCCACATTTCAGACCTGTCAAACCTCATTCACTAAGCACCCAGAGCATACTCCTGCCTTTTCTTTCACAGTCCCTTACTGTTCTACCTGCAGCTCCCACATTAACAACCTGCAGCAATATGACTTCTTTCCTGTCCCACATGTCCTTAGCTTTGCATCCCAGTCATACAGACAGAAAAAAATAGTGGCCCTAAATAAGTCTGAACTTACCCTGAGGAATTAGACCCGATGGATGTTTTCCAGACCTATGATGCTATAGGTCAGCCACTGCCAGAATCTCATGATGGATCACAGATGTATCTTATTAATTGGATGTGTATTATGTTTTTGAGAGATTTACATTAGTTCTTTTGTTGTGTCCATGCAACTTCTTTCTACTTCATTTTCGATGTGGCACAGGCTTTACATGACCTGAAACTGAGATCACAGCATGTGCGACTGTGTCAAGTGTCACCCAGAAAAGTGGCAGAGAAACAGGTGGTTCCACAATAAAGTGGGGCAGAGGGAAGTAAGGACTGTGCCAGGCAGGATGTGAGAGAAGAAGAGAAAGAAGAAAAAGTTTTAAATATTGGAATAATATAACAACATGAAGTAGACAGAATGTAACAGACCTGAGGAGAAGAGCCGTGGAAAAGGACAGACCACTGAGACATATAGGCTTATGATTTCCAGGGTATTAAAATGAATATATCAGAACTAGATAGATTGAACTAGATGAGTTGATTGAATGAATTGATTGAATGAGACAAATTGACTATATCTGAACCAGATAAAAGAAACTGAAAGATTTTCATCTTACTGGCTGTAAATATTAAATTGATACCCAGATGCCAAATTAAAAAAAAAAATGAAAAAAATGCTAGAAGCAATCATAACGAATCTAGAGACATCAGTGTAAACAAACAACAACAACAAAAATCAGAATTGCTGCATTGCTGAAAGTCAGCTGATATAATGGATACATCAGATAGAGCAGATGGAAGGGAAGATACACAAGATACTGAAAACCAGAATCAAAGTTTGTTTTGATTTTATCAAAGTCAAAAATAATAGAGTTTATTGTGACAGATAGAAGGTCATGAGATTTGTTTTTCCAAAAGCAATAATGCAAGTAAAAGTATGAGAAGAGACAAGAGTTTGAAATGTGTAAGGGAAAATGTGGTGGTGGCCACATGGGTGTAACAACATTGCAGTGGATCATCACAGAATCACAGAATCACAGGATGGTTTGGGTCGAAATGGACCTTAAAGACCATCTACTTCCAACATCCCTGCCACAGGCAGGGACACCTTCCACTAGACCAGGTTTCTCAGGGTCCCATCCCTCCTGGCCCTGGACATTTCCAGAGAAACATCAGGATTCACATGGGGAGTGGTAAATGAAGAGTTCTTGAAGATATTTCATGTTTCTCAGTTCAGTCGTAGGTAAGTGGTGTTGCTCAGGGAAATTATTTTGCATGTTTTGGAGAAGAAAGAAAACTGTGCCAGTCTCTTGGCCAATGGTGAAGGGACAGTCAGGTATGTTCCCTTGGTCTGTCAGATATCCATCTTGAGAAGAGAGGGAGGCAAAGCAGTGTTCTTTGCTAAAAATGCCAAATATGGAAACCTGCTTTTAATTATCACCCATATGGCAAGTCATACAGCAATCCTAGCTACTAGAAAGCAGAAGTAAAGACTTTTAAAATTTATTTTGCACTAGTACCAGTAACAGTGAGACAGCTGTTCCTGTGTGAGAGCTGTTATATGGCTGTACACATTTGTTGGTGTATGTTTTGCAACTAGAAGGTTGCATACTAATAATTTGGCAGCTTATTTATCAGTTCTGCATTATTTTGGGGTGGGATTTTGTTAACTCATATTTTCTCACATTTCTCAGGATGTTGTGTGCATGTGAGAGGGAGATTTATGGATAGGAATAAAATCTCAAGTATCTGTGACAATATTAACATATTTCAAAAAGAAGTGGGAGATACTCAATAAATATTTTTGTATGTATATTGGGTTAAAGTATTTTGACTACAGTGAATCAAGGTTTTCTGAAGCAGGGGTGTTCATTTTTATGGTTCTCGATTAGCTGTGGTCTCTTGCATCCTTCAGCAGTAACCAGGCCATTTTTAAACTCAAGTAACCACAGTGATCTCAGCATTTGCAATTCCATCATAGCATAACATTATTTAGTACAGCATTACTACTTCCTGCTAGCAGTGTTTCTCCTGTGAAGGAGGCAGTAATTATAAAATAATTATGTCTGTGGTTTAAGTAGTTTAGTTGGATGCATATAGCATTTCAAGAGAATAATTTGTTACAGGAGGCTTAAAGACTTGTTTATATGCCTGCTTTACAGACACCAACTTTCTGTACAGTGAGCACGGTATCAGATATGACCTTTTATCAGGGGTCAGGTTCGTTGTGTCTTGTCACTCTCTTGTGTGAGCTATAAATAATCTGCCCAGGTTATCTCACCTTGTTGTACAGACACTCTGATGCTTCATTTTCTTTCTGCCATGTTGGATCACTGTTCAGTCACAAGTTCTGTATTTGATTTTCATAAAATCATAGGATACCCTGAGTTGGAAAGGGCCCACCAGGATCATTGAGAACAACTTCTGGCCCTGCACAGGACAACCCCAAAAATCCCACCATGTCCCCAAAAGCAGCCAAATGCTTCTTGAACTCTGGTAGGTTTGGGGCCATGACCGCTTCCTTGTTTTGCTACTGTCAGGGTTTAGACATTTTCCATACCTACTCATCCCCATAACTTAGCTGTCTGCATGACAAATAGTGTGTTCCTTACGTGATGTGAAACTGGCTTTAAACACATACAGTCCTCAGACAACACATTTCCAGAGTAGTGGTTCTCCACAGTTCATCCACTTCAGCCAGCTTTCTTCTCTTCTGATTCCCATTAAAATGTCCGTCACAGAATGAGTTTAATTAACATGATACTACAGCAGAGTATTAAAAAATGTCCAGACCATCACAAAATTGTTCAAATGAGCTTCCACCGAATATTTGCTGTTTGTCCACACATATTGCAATCCTGCCAGATGGGAATCAGTAAAGAAGTGGTCATTGTCATCACTGATGCCACAGAGCACATAGCCAACCCCAACTCAAACCTTCTGATTCTTGATGATGAAGAGTAAGCTATGGAAAAAATATGAAACAAAAAAAAAAAAAACTCTGTATGATTAAAACTGTATGGAAACTGTATGGGAAAAGTACTGTATGGTTGTGTGGGAGGCAGCTGAAATGCAATGCAAACAATACATCAAACAATACATTGTCATCAAAAAGCACTGAGCTAAATCAGACCAGAAGTGTGGCCAGTACCAAAGTGTTATCTCTACACAAATGACTCTGAATGTGGAAGCTCCTTCTTAGAAATTCTTGAGAAAGAAAAAAATTACAATATAATTTATGTCCATCAAGAAAGCAATTGTAGAAATCTTACATTTTTTAAAGTGTGAGGATTAATTTTAGCAGAAAATGTCAACTGGAACACTTCAGTTTTCATTCAGTCAAGGCATTTTTATAGAAAACTTTTCTTTTACTAGCTTAGTATATACCATGTACCTAAATAAAGAGAAGAGTAAAATCACCCCTGTGTGACTCATCTAAGTTTTTATGGAAAACAAACAACAACAGAGGTTAGAGATAAAAAAATGTTTCCTGGTCTCTTGACTAACAGTATAACTACTGGTTTCATGTTTTCACCTTGGAAATATGATTTAGATGAGGAAGAATCTTTCACTTACTTGCTATAGGATGAAATATGATTTCTCAGTGTTATGGCCATTCCATTTGAATTTGCTAATTTATTCACATACACATACACACACGAAAAAACCCTTAAAAATTATACAGAATAGAATATTATTTCTAAGTTTATAAAGAACATTATCTTATAAATAAATAATTCACTCACTGACAAGGGAAATTAAACTCCTGGGAATAAACACTTATGAAGGAAAGTTCTGTGACAGGCAAAAGAAGAGAGAAGAAGCTGTTTTTTTCATCCAAACCTCCTACTATTTGTCTCTATCTTTCACTCTGAGTTCCCAGCTGGCTTTTAAAATCTCAGGCAGAGCACCAACAGTGAGGTGGTAAACTCAACCACCCAGTCACTTCCATCCAATTAGACCTGATTTGTTCCTTTTTAAAGGGTGAACAATGACAATCTCAGATTTTCAGGGTAATGGATACTGACTCTGATGCAGTATTTGACCCATTTATATTGTGTTAGAGTGTCTTGCTGAAAAATCAGGGCTAGTCCTATCAGAATTTGCCTAAAGAGCCGGAAATATCTCTAATATTGGGGTTTTTTCAGATTTTTTTGGTATATTCTTTGCAGAGATAAATAATGTTTAATTACTTTAGTTAAATGCACCTTGTTCACCTTTATTCTCATTTGATGTCCATCCAAGATGTTCCGATATTGCCAACTCTTGCTTCTTATTTCCTACATTGGATTCCAGATTCCACTAAAACTGTTCTTTTGTTTTTCAGCATTTATCAATATCTTCATGACAGCCAATGAATAACAATTTTTAAGCTTTTCACCAGGCTGTTTCCATGATCACCCCAGAACACCTTAGACTTGGCATCTCTCAAAGGATCCTGTCTTCAGAAGGATATATGGGGGAAAAAAATGTTCACACTGGATATTAGGAGAAGGTTTTTCATCATAAGGGCCATTAAATATCAGAACAGATTGTCCAGTCAAGTTGTGCTGTTGACCACCCTTGGAGATTTTCAAGACTAGAGTGGACAAAGTTCTGAAAACTTGGTTTGGCCTCACATCTGACCATGCTTTTATCAAGAGGTGGACTTGATGTTTTCCTCAGGTCTCTCCCAAGCTGAAACTTCCTGTGATCCTGCAAATGAGAATCAGTAAGACCAGGGGACTAACCTCAGAGCCCTTTTTATTGACTCTGCCTGTGTTCCACAAGGACAAAGTATTCCCTTCATCTAAAGTTATCGATTATTTTGAGGCAAACTCAGTGGGAAATCTCTACATTTTTTCTGTTGGAGGCTGATGCACACAATAATTTGCTAGTAACTGTGCAGGAGTGTGCATTTTCCCATTGCCCATCTCAAGATAAAAGTCATATTGGAAAAATCTAGGATGAGGGAAGACATCAAGACAGCCAGTGATGAAAGAGGTGAAGTTTTATTGAAGTGCTGCCTGGAATAAAGAGGTCTAAGATGAATTCTCCTCTCTCAAGCGCGATGCCAGTGCAGAAGCTTTTAAGTGCCTCTACATTTCATAAAGCCACCTGTAAAACAGACACAGGACATCATTTCTTACAGCTTAACACAATGAGACTCTTCATACAGGCTGTTTTTGTGCACTTGTTTGTACAGTGTACAGCACATTAAAGTCTGCCCCAGTCCTGTCTGAGCACTCCAGATACTGCTGGATACTCAGAGCCAGGAACTGGGGCAGAAACGGGTGTTTCACAAGTTAATAGAGAAAAACAAAGTGTTAATATGACCCATCAGTCTTTCCTTGTTATATTACAGCATTTCTGATGGAGAAGAGTTTACAGAAGTCAAAATAGCAGTACCAATTTTTTGGCTGTCAATTGTGCTTAGATACTACTGTTATGAGTGCTATGGGAAATATGAGTGTTATGAGAAATAAAGATAGAAGGATAAATCGGGACGTAGGAGACAAGATGGCCTACATGATCCCATTCCTGTCATCTAGAAGTAATGATTATTGCTCTCAAAATATTCTTTAAAATTCAACAGAGACCTTGTTTTTCTTTTTGATCAATAAATGCATATTAATCTCAGATTCAATAACACCATAACTTAGTGGGGATATGCCAGAATTGGACAAAAAAATCTGTGAGTATTTCAGTATTTGCTTTCACCATTTCTCACCAGTTTTTCACAGTGAATAGATTAATAGTGCTGATCTTCCCCATTGGGGCTTGGAAATGGGAATTGGTCATAGAGCTCTGTGACCTGGAGGTGAATAATTATCATTAGAATCTAAGAATTGCACTGACAGGAGAAGGGATGCTGTAATGTAATTCCAGAACCAGCACCTTTCTCAGATCTTTTTAGACACCTTCAACAAATTTTGTCCTTGCTCTGAATCTCTCACTGCATCCGTTTAGCACTTCACTTTGTATCATCCATCAGAAAATAGATGACACATCTGTCTTCTCCCTTGCTTTCCTCTGGATAATCCTGTTTTTCTTTTTCTTCAGGAACTAAGACTTCTATGAATTCTACAGTATTTTACTGTGAAAAGATAATCTTTAGCAGGCATTTGCCCATAAGTGGAAACATTCCACTTATCTCTAATGGTGTCACTACAGAACATTACTCTTCCTCTCCTAAAGTGCGTAGTGGAGAAGATTATTCAGGGCCCATTTGTATCCTCCTTAAAAGAAGTTTTCTTCCCACCTCTCCTAATCACTACACTGATAAATGAGAATGTTTAATACCGCATAATTGGGCTGCATAAGAGTGACATAGGCCCTAACCAGACTGTAGATGATGTTTTGGAGCTCTGAAACTTTTATTGGGTCAAATCCTTCAAGAAAATACTTATCAAATGGATACTGGTGTTCCACTAGGTGTTATTTTGTATCATAAAACTCACCAAGTTCAACAGGGCCAAGTGGAAGTTGGATGGGTCTTTGATCAATCTGATCTAGTGTGAGTTGTGCCTGCCTGTGACACGGGAATTGGAATAGATGAACTTTAGTGGCTGCTTTCAACCCAAACCATTCTATGACTCTATGATTTTCTATATTTGCAACATCAACCATGAAGTACTTCACTGTTCACTGAGTTATGTTGATACTTTGCCTATAACCACACTAAAATGGTATTGAGGAGGTTACTAAGACATTTCTTTCTTGTTTGTGGGTTTCCTGCAGTGTTTAATGAACCACAGTAAACCTTCCAGAAATTCAGATTATTAGGCAGATGCGCATGAGTTGAAAAGGTAAACTCCACATTTAATTGGCGACCTGCATATCAGCACAGCTTATTGGGAATCCTCTAGGACAAAGTTTTCAGTTTATGCATAGATTATTAGAATACTGTTTACTGCTACCTCAGGTAGGCAAACCCAAAATGCTTCACATAAAAAACAGTCTGTAGCTCTTCCTCTGCATTTGTGTTCTTTGGATTAACAAGTACTGCTGATCTGTACAGAAACAGAACTCCTCAGAGTCCCCTGTAATGATTTGCATATGCAATACCCCACTAAAATCAAATACATTGTTTTTGTGCTCAGAAGTAATCTAATATCTTGTTTCTTTGACCTATATTCCGTGTGTGTTGTTTAGTGAATGCTGTCACACAGCCAAAGCCTGTGGTTAGTACTTAATTAATATGCTTCTGTTATACGCTAATTAGCACTTCAGTTAAAATCTCCAGATGCTGGAGATAAATAGATCCATGAAACCAATTGCAGTACATGTTCCAACCAGCAAAATAGTGGCATACTTCTCTATATAGGATAATGCTCAGTTAAAAGCTCTCATCTCTCAGTACTAGAAAAACAGCTTTCATTGTTTTTAAGTGGTGTTCTGGAAAATTATGGATGGGAAGAGGAAGAGAGAAGAGCAGCAAAGAAAAAGAGTAAAGATGGTATGTCTTCAGTTTCTCAAAAATCTGTGGGTTTTCTTTTCGTTATGTTTTTTATAGGACAAATTAACATCTTAAACCACTAAGTTCCAATTCAGTATTTTCCATTAAGATTTCAGTTATGCAGGAAAGTATAACTAACCTTTGAGTTATGCAAGAGAACACTGCCTTATTTGCCTTTTTTAATGCTTATTTTTAATTTTTTTAAGAAGGCTGTCATGTACTTTTCAATCAGAAAATTAGAGGGTATCATTAGTCTGGGACTTTTTATGTGCTTAAGAGTCTAAATTAATTTTTTAATAGAGCTGATTGCTGTTGTTATTACTGAAAAAGTATCCAGAAGCTTTGGAAATGGTCTAACCTTCCTTGTTCTAGGTATTGCACAAATACAGGCAAGAAGGAATCCTTTCCAAGAGGATTTTACAGAGTAAAATGTAGGAGTTACAGGTAAAGATGTACAGACTCTTACACAAGAATATGCCAGTGATTTCAACGCACTAATTTTCCACCTCTGAGCTTCCTGAATGACAGAATGGTTTAGGTTGGAAAAGACCTTAAAGATCCACTGGTTCCAATTCCCTGCTGTGGGCGGGGACACCTCCCTCTAGACCAGGTTGCTCCAAGCCCTATCCCACCCGGCCTTCAACACTTCCAGGTATGAGGCAGCCACATCTTCTCTGGGCAGCCTCTGCCAGTGCTTCACCAACCTCACAATAAAAAATTTTTTCTTAATATCTAATTTGAACCTACTGTCTGTCAGTTTAAATCTATTCCACTTCGCCCTGTCACTCAATGGCCTTGTCAAAAGTATCTCTCCATCTCTCTTGTAACCCCTTTAGGTGCTGGAAGGTCTCACCGGTGTGGAGCAGAGGGACAGAATCCACTCCCTTGCCCTGTTGCCCACACTGCTCTGGGTGCAGCCCAGGATGGAGTGTTTTTTCTGGATTGCCAGTGTACGTTGCTTGGTCATGCTCAGCCCCCTGTCCACCAGCACCCCCAAGTCCTTCTTGGCAGGGCTGTTCTCAATCCATTCTCTGCCCAGCCTGGGATTACTCAAGCCCCAGTACAGGACATTGCCCTTGACCTTGTTGAACTCCATGAGGTTTGCACATCTCCACCTCTCCAGCCTGTCCAGTACCTCTGGATCCATCCCTTCCCTCCAGTGTGTGACTGCACCACACAGATGGATGTCACCAGCAAGCTTACTGAGACTGCATTCAATGTCACTGCCCACATCTCCAACAAAGATGTCAAACGATGCCAGTCCCGATACCAAACCCTGAGAAACGCCACTCGTTTTTTGGTCCTCATACCCCTCAGACAATGTGGATGTGGCAGATACACTATCTCAAGTAGAACAAGCCACCCTTACTTAGAAAAGCAAACTGAATCTTCAGAGATCCTTTCAGTGTGTAAACTTTCTGCTCTTTGTCCTATGAGACCACTGAGCTGATGGGCACTACTGAAATAAACTAAGTGAAGTCTCCTTTGCAGTGGGATTAAGGGAAACTGTCCTCTTCTCAGGGAGTTATGGCAGCTTTTTTCTCACAGTTTGTCAGGATATCTGCAAGATGATGCTTTTATAAAAAACATTTTCAAATAGAATCTGCTCAGCTTGACACGTGCAATATTTTTTTTTTAAAGTCGGTGTTCTCCACTTCTTTATCATTAACTCTGTCAAGGAACAGAAGGATGACTTTTCAAATCAAAGGGTATTCTGTGAGTCTCTCTATCAAGATATTAGTTTTTCAGATGTTTCTAAGACAAGAGTTAGTGGGAAAAATGCTGAGCATGGAATAATGGTCCTTGTGCCTTTAGACTAAACTCAAAGAACTGGATCTGCCTGTTCCCTCTGATGCAGAGAAGAAAAATAAGGTGGTTAGATGGAGTGATAATTTTACTTATGCAAAAGAAAGAAACTAGTCTTTGGAGGCAAACATTTGAGAAGGTCTGCAGAGCTGATAAGCCATCTATCCAACCCTGCAAACCACCACAACGCCAAGAATGAACTCTGCAGATTACTGTAAGGTACACCAGGTCACTTTGAATATGCTGTTTAAAAACAACAGAGAAAGAAGAGTGCTAAGCCTCAGTTCGAGTGGAAGTTTCAAGGGCAACTGAAGGAGAGGGATGTGTGAGAGTAAAGATTTTTCCATATATATTAAAAGTGAAATGAGTTGTCAGAGAAATATCAGGATTTCTGCTAGCTTCTCCAAAGCTATGGCTTTGATCCATGCAAGACTGATCCCTCTCTAACTCTTTTTCTTTTTCTCTAACTCTATATTCTTTCTCAATTAGAATATTTCAGCAGGCTTGTTATCAGACAGTTCTTCCTAGAGAAGTTATTTTTGTATTTAATCCATGATGTCCGGTGAGTGAGCAAAATGCTTAAGGGAATTGATTACCATTTGTTAACTCTATGGTTTGTTTTTTCCCTTGGTCGTTCATTTTTGCAATAGATAGGCAGACAGACATGTTGTTTATTTTTAATCCATATATATATTCTAGCAATGTCTTGTACATTGTCATTGTCTCTACAAGTTACACTTACTAGGCAGATCAGGTCTCATACAGGCAGACAAATATATGTCAAATATTCTTGGTTTTCTTTGATATCCATGCATAATTTGCAATGGGAAAGTACACAGACTGAAAGTAACTTAAAAATGGGGAAAAAAATAATTTCTAGGTTTAGACAGACAGCAACTTTAAAAAATTTACTTTCCACTGTGGTTTTGCATTAAAAAACCTCATAGCTCATTTGGGGCTTCAATAATTCCCAAATAACACTAGCTTAACTCCAGTTCAAGGCTTCTTTTCAAGCTTATCCTCTTTTAGAACTCTTTTCTCTGACAAGTGTTCTCAAACTGTATTTTCTATCCCAAAGCTTGAATTATGCTTTGGGCTAGGTCCAGCAAGCCAAAACTCCTTCAGAAGGCTATCAATAATTGACCTGGATCTCCTACTCTTTTGTCTGATAGCACAAACCCACTGGAAATGACTGCAGCAAGAAACAGCCAAGAAATTAAACCTTCCTGCTGGTGATGTGAAAAATGTCAACCCAGGGCTGCAGGAACCTTCATGCTATAATTTCTGTATGACAATGACAATATTGCCTAGGTCTCATTAGGGTAAAAGATGAATTTTAATAATGTCTCCTGGCACAGATACCTGTGGTAAAATAAATATATATAGATATAGATGTAGATATTTATGTTTATGTAGTGGATGTGTCCTAGAATCATAACATCATAAAATCACAGAATGGCTTAGGTTGGAAAGGAATCATTCATGATCATTTAGTTCCACCAATCCTGCCATGGGCAGGGACACCTCCTGCTATCCCAGGTCGATCCAAGTCCTATCTAACCTGGCCTTGAACACTTCCAGTGATGGAGCAGACACAGCTTCTCTGGGAAACCTGTGCCAGAGCCTCACCACCCTCACAGGAAAGAATTTCTTGCTATTATCTGATCTAAACTTATTCTGGGACACTTTGAAGCCATTTCCCCTTGTCCTGTCACTACTTTCCGCAAAATCTTTCCGCAAAATCTTTCCACAAAAAGTCCCTCCCCATCTTTCTTGTAGGCTCCCTTCAGGTACTGGAATGCTGCAATAAGGTTACCCTAAAGCCTTCTCTTTTCCAGGCTGGAAAATCCCAATTTCCTCAGCCTTTCCTCATAGGAGAAGTTCTTTATCCCTCTAATCATCTTGGTGGCCCTCTGGACACACTCCAACAGGTCAATGAATGTGCTTCTTGTTCTGGGGTCCCCAGGGCTGGAGGCAGAATGTTCCTGGCTCATGGAGTAGAGGGACAATATGTACATGTGTCTGTACATATCTGTCTATATATATAAAAATATGTGTGTTTATATGTTAATTATGTAATAATAAAGAAATATCACCCTCACTTCCCTCTCTATGAGCCAATTTGACTCAGAGGGGAAATCACTGCTGAAAATTAATCTTGAAATCAGGCTTTTAAAATATGTTTTTCTCTTGAGATGGGAATCAACACCTCCGTGGTTAGGATACTTTGGAAAAGTTCTGATCTCCACAGTAGGACAGGAGCTCTGGGTATTTGGGACTGCTCATTAAAGCAAAATAGCTTTTTAAAAACCTGTTTTTAAAAATAAATTTCCCTTTAACTCCCTGATGCCAGCAGATTTCTCCCTTGTGATAAGTCCACTAGCAGCTCAAAAAGAATAAATAAATAAACATGAAAACGCCTGGCTGCTAATGAGGGTCCCAGAAGCAGGACTGGAGCTTGATACATCACCTCTGCTGCTTGATTTCTGTGGGAAGGTTCCAGCCCCTGCGTGATGTCAGCCTGAACGTCTGGCTCCAACACCTGAATTTTCATAAATTTTGCAATCAGCTCTGGAGTCCCAAAGGGGCTGTAAGGACTTAAAATCAAGGATTCAGGAGAGCTGCAGTTGTGCAGTGTGTGGGGTAGCCTCCTGTTTATCTTGCCTCATCACTGAGCGCTGGAGCATTAAGCTGCTGCTGCTCTCTGCAGATTGATGGCACAGCCACATGACACTTCTTCAGGGTGCACTCGTGTTAATTGAGATAAATATTCTTCTGCAAGATGCAGCTGGTGCTCAAGGAGTTCTGGAAGATACATTATCTGATTTGAGGAGGCCGATTTCTGATGATTTGTTTTCATGTTGCACAGTACCGAGGGTGAGTTTTTGGGCTCTGTGTCAGTATCTATAATTTTGGCAGCAGCCTGGTGCTCCTTGTCTCAGCAAAATTGTTTTCTAACCCATGTGCCTGTGTTGTACTCACAACTGCAACTCGGGGGGTTCAACTCTTTTTGTGTTCTGAGCTCTTTTCACAGAGGAACAAGCTCAGATGGAGAGGTGTTTTTAGTGAAACTTCATCAAATATAACTGCTCCTTCCTCAGAAATAGAATAACTTATGCACGACCTGATCCTTATTCAAGTTAAGGGACATATAAGCAGAAGTGTCCTGTGCTCTGATGTCTTCAAGTGGCAAAATTTCAGCTCATGGCAAATAACAAAAGGAATTTCAGGGTTTCCTATCCAATGCCCACCTGTTTCCTGCCTTCTGGCCCCCAAATGCTCTATTTCTAAGCTTCCTGAACAAACATGAATATGGATCATATTCCTTTGGAAAAAGGAATCTGTTTCAGTCCTCATACATCTGTCTCTCCCTGTTTTTTCTTCTAACCAGTACTAAACCTTTACATTGTGCTTTCTTTCATGAATCAACTTTCAACTAAGTCTCTTGAAAATCTAGGTCATGGGAATTACCATGATCTGAAATTCATAAATAATTGGGAGAAAAAATTCAGTCAGAATAGCAGGAGAAGAAAGCAGATGGGATTTTTCCTACGCTGATTTGGCATATAAAATAGTAAGGAAGAAGGAAGTAAGGAAGAAACCAGTATTTCCAAATACCCTGAAACACATTTTGTTATTTATTGAAAATACGCTTAAAATTCCCTTGTTCTTCCTTTCTCCATGACAAACAGAAACCTCAAAAAAACTATGGAAAAAGCCAGCACTTCAACTAATGAGCAGCTGAAGACTGAAATTTTTTTCTCACCAGTGTTGGAGCCTCTGTAAACAGTGGCTATATCAAAGGTTAAGTGTCTTCCCATATGTGAAGTCATCTGTGTAATGGTCTGTGGGACGAGTAAGAGCCCACCTGATCCTTTTCATGACTGTAATTGAGAAGTTGTTTCCCCATTTGGGTGTTTTATTTTAAATTATGCAAAGTTGCCACTAACTCTTTAGTAATACACGAGCAAGGGAAATTCAGCAGATGGTGTCACACCAAGCAGGACCATCTCATTTGAAACTACTTTAGCAAAAATTGCATTTGGTAGATGCAGACACATTTTGGGGCATGGCTGTTTTCGTTCTTGTTATTGCTTTCTTAAAGTTTCTTTGTAGATTGAATTACTAACTTAACATTCACGCAACTTCCACAGTAATCTAACTGCGCTGCTGCAGCGCAAGTTTTCTTGTTCAGAGCCTGTATATAGCCCATTCAAAAGATATAGGGATCTAGAGGATCAAATAAGAGTTATATTTCAATGAAATAATATCTTCAGTCAGAAAATTCATTTCACTGTATTTCATAATGTTTAATTTTGCATGATGCAAAACTGAATGTAAGAGTTATTCAGACGATATCTTGGCATTTCAGGTGTCTTTGGCCTGGGTCTGACTGGGACAGCAGTTGGTGCAGAGCTGTGTTTTACACTTGTGACCAAAAAAATGCTAATAAAGCAGTTTTGTTTTAGCTGTTGCTGAACACTATGGCAATCAGTTTATCTGTGTTTCTCACTTTGCCCTCCACTGAATTGACTGGGAGTGAACAAGATGTTGGGAGAGGACACAACCTGAACTAACTAAAGATGTTGAGGGAGGTGATTCTGTTCTTCTGCTCTGCTCTGGTGAGACCCCACCTGGAGATTCTGTCCAGCCCTGGGATGTCAGCACAGGAAGGACCTGTTGGATCCAGTCCAGAGGAGGCCACCAAGATGATCAGAGGCATGCAGAACCTCTCCTGTGAGGAAAGGCTGAGACACTGGGGTTGGTTCAGCCTGGAAAAAAAGAAAAGCTTTGGGAAAAACCAATTTTGGCTTTCCTGGAGGGAGCCTACAAGAAAGATAGAGAGGGATTTTTTTTCTGGGGTCTGGAGTGCCAGGACAAGGGGGGAATGGCTTCAAGCTCAAAGACAGTAGATTTAGACTAGATACTGTGAAGAAATTCTTTCCTGTGAGGGTGGTGAGGCCCTGGCACAGGTTGCCCGGAGAAGCTGTGGATGCTCCATCCCGGGAAGTGCTCAAAGCCAGGTTGGATGGGGCTCTGAGCAAGCTGATCTAATGAAAGGTGCCCATGGCAGGGGTGTTTGATCTAGTTGACCTTTAAGGTTCTTTCCAACCCAAGCCATTCTTATGTTTCTGTGATTCTATTATATTTCATACCATATGACATAAAATCATAGAATATCCTGAGTTAAAGGGAACCAAAAATGATCATTGAAGTCCATCTCCTGACATCAATGTCAGTAAAAAGGGAGTGAAGAGGATTTAGGGAAGTTAGTCATCTATTGTTCAGGAATTGGCTGGGATTTGTCTACTTATGGGAGATGATCACTAATTATCTTTGAATCTCACACCCTTTTCAAATACAGGTTTGGCTTGATGTTTGGAATTGGACATTGTTCAAAACCTGTATTTTGCCTTCATTTGAGATCTACTTCATTAGTCAGTGTTCAGTTTGCTTTTGAGGTAGATTTTTAATGGTATTGTCATTAATGTCATCAAGGACATTTGTCCATGACACCATTCCAACGAGAAAGAGAAAAACATGATGAAAAGTGAATGCCTGGGATCTACTGGATCAGGAAATACCTAGTGAAAAGGGGAAAGCAAAGGACAAGAATCTAAAACTTTCAGAGCTTCTTATATATTAAATGAAAGAAAAATGATGAAATTATCACCATCCCTCAGTGCTGTCAGAGGAAAGAAAGATATCTTAACTACAAATGAGTCTGTTGTTTTGTACATTCAGGAGTAAAAAACATTACTATTCACTCTCTGAATTCTTGAAATTGTTGCTCAAATGAGTATCATGATAGTGAACTTAATCTTCTGGGTAACTTTGAGGGACACAATGGTAGTGAATGAACCACTTGCCATGTCCATCTGTCATGTATTCAGGAACAGCTGAAGCTCAGTAACAAGCAGGATTCAAATTCAAGTTATATTATTCGGTGTCCTTACTCCACTGACATCCAAACAGACTGACAGAGTACACAAGATCTGTCATCAGTCCATTCGTAAATGCTCTGCCTTGTTTTTTTTTCTCTGAAACTGCAGTCATGTCCAACTCATAAATATAAACGCCTATGCGTATTACCTAAAATTGTTTACAGCAAGAAGTCCCTTTGTCAGAATATTCTCTGATTTCAGGTACGACTTCTGGCCCACTCCCAAAGAAGGTCCATAAAAGACAAGGCTACAGCTCTGCTTAGGGAAGGACAGGAAATCTTGGTAAATTGGTACAGCAGTCCTTTGCACAGTCTGACTTGCTTCAATGACAAGTGTCCCAATCAATTCCCAGCTGACACTCAAGGTGTAGCACAGTCTAGAGATTATTTCCCATAAGCACTTTGGATGAATGTTCATGTTCATGATTGCTGAGAGTAACAGCGCTTAGCAGGTGTTAACAACAGGATCGTTCCACGGCAGTTGGAATTGCTACCACAGAAGAGTATGAATTAAGAGTGTTTCATTTACCAAAGATCTTTAAAGTCATCCCAGAGTCCTTTAAAATCATTCCTGTTTCCAGGGGACATGTAAACAAGCTGTGATGGAGCAAAATTCTGCAGGCTCTGTAGTGTGTATAATGGTACCTATATAATCTGAATGAAACATTTTCTTGGCTCTCTCTGTAGTGACTTCAACAACTTCCCCTGAGTGATTTGAGCTCAAATAAGTGAAATCACTACAGCACCTTATCACATTTTCTGTGGATTTGTTTTCGAAATTTGGGTTTTAATTTTATTTTATTATTTTTCTGTTGTTTTTTATATATTTTTAGTAAACCATCAAGAAAAATATGTTTCAGACATTTTCCACATTATTCTGCAGAGGCTGACCCTGATTTCACTAAGAGCACTGTTAAAACAGTGCAGAATGCTGATGAACTTTTAATTTTGGATATTTTAGTGGAGTCTTGTTTAAAAAAAAATCTGCCAGTTGCTGACTAGTTTTCTCTGCTGTTTTCGTGGTCAAGGAAGGTAATGTTGAATCAAATAAGCCTTGTAAAGGAAAGAGATAAAAAAGTTGACATTGTTTTTCTGTCAACGGGAATGGATGCAAACTGCAGGTGCCTTTATCTTTATTACTTTTTATATCTAAATGGTGCTATACAGCATTTTGCGTATTTATATTTTAGCACATATTTTGTTTCAGAAAATTTCATGGCAACTAAAGGTATTTCAGAAAAAGAGAAAAAAAACCCGAACCACAATACTCTGTTTGATCAGCTTTGCATGTATATTTTTATATTCTGTTAAATAAATGATAGTAGTTCTCTTCAGACGAGTGAATAATTGCATATTTATTTTAGTTGAATTTGTGTTAGCATAGAAGGAAAAGTAACCACATATTTGAGCAAGGTTATGGCAGTAGTTAATGTGAAAGCAGGTTTTTTTATCTAAAGTAATCTAAATTGGAGCAAGGTTGTAAGTCAAATAACAAAGGTTCCTGACAAAGCTGTGATATACTTAATTTCTTTTCTCATTAAAGAGTGATACAGTGTCCTTAGCAGACAGTCACTTTTTGAGTATCTCAGGAGATCAGATTAATATGGAGCTAGTAGTAAAGTGCTTAAATGGACTCAATCAAGACCAAGTGAAATCCTTCCTAGGATTATTAGAAAGATAGAAGGAGAAATTACAAAACTCTATTAGTGTAGAGATCTGTCTTATTATATGCTATGGAAAAAAAAAAAAAAAAAAAAAAAGAAAAAGCAGGGAGGAAAGTTAAAATGAACTTTCCTTTCTCCTTGTCAACTTTTCACCAGTTTCCTAGAAGACCTTGAAATGATGACTACTGCTTTTTCATTTACTAATGAATATAACCCCTGGACAACCCTAAACCCTCCATTCATTCTCCTGACTAAGCAAGTCACATAACCTCTTTGAACAGAAAGTTATCTCCTCATTAAACTGCACTAATAAAGATTCTGTGTGACTCAGGAAGAGTTCCATGAAGACATAAACAGGAAGGATCTATAGGATTTGCAGCAGCTTCTGACCACATGTAAATTTTGCCTCGATGTTTGTAAAGCAGTGTAAGTTGGGGTGGGGGAAGTGTGTCAGGGACAATTATGTTTAACACTTCAATTAACTGAAAGGATTTTGGGTTCACAGGGAGCAGAAGTCTGCTGTTACAGGAAGACCACGTATTCTTATACTTACTTTGCAAAGCAGACCTGTACATTTTTATATTATTATCAACTATTTTATTGACAGTTATATTAGAAGAAACATAAATACTCACAGTTTAATGGTCATAACTGCAACAGGGACCTACTAGTTTCCAGAAAATTTATTTTCCATTTACATTTTGCCGCTCTTTAATAAACTTTAGGGGATTTTCCTTCCATCCCAAATTGGTTTTGTGTCTCTTTCCATCCTTGGTTCTAAGTATAAACCAGGGACAATGCCACTGTAGTATAAAGTCATAATAAAATCCATAAAAAGACTTGAAAGCAATTCCAGAACGAAACAGCAGGACAAGAAAGTTCTCATCAACCATCTACTTGTGAGCTGAGGGGTAGACCATAGCTTTGCTACCTAATGCCATCCTCCTATTCCACAAATCTCTAAAACCTCTCACTAAACAAATCCCATTTGTTCTCCTCAGTGCCCTTTAATTACCCAGTATTTTCCCATTAACTTCATTATTTCAATGCTTCTCAATCCCATGTTGTTGCATGTACAGATGCTATGTGTATAATACATTAAACCTGCATAATTGACTTACGTTTAAGTGTCACCAGTTGTGTAATGTTCTGTGTTTGGTTTGTGTTCATGACACCATGAAGAAATGAAATGCTTTGTGTTAGTAAACAGACCACACTTTTATGGTTGTTCAGAGCTGGAGCAATTTGGGAAAAATCCCCACTACTGCTATTTAAAAACATGGAACTGTGGAAACAGCAGCAGTGACAACCACTCAATCATCTGCATCACTGTTATCTGAAACTGTAAATGTTTTTCTGTTAAAACCATGGGAAAACAGCAAGGACACATTTGGAGACTGACATTTTCCTGTATTTAAGAGCATAGCTACTTACTGAGCCAGGAAACCACAGCTGTAAGGAAGCTCAACAGAATTGAAACATTAGTGGCTGCTTATTTCCTAATTACTTGAGGTCCTGAGTGGCCTGCTGAAAAACAAACCAACCAGAAACTCTTTAAAGGCAAAAAACCCCAAACAGCAGCCTCCGAATCACTTCCCTGAGATTTGTCATTACTTTCTGTTTATCTTACCCAAGTGTTGGGATTAGGTGTAAAGTCTCTGGATAAAACCAGAATCAATTTTAAGGCCTTCTGGCAGCTGAGATCTCAGGTATCAAACACTGTTTGCAAACACCTTTGCAATATTTCTCAATGAAATAAATGCAGTGAGTTTGTCACCTTAAGTTTGAAGTTATCAGTCAAGTATGTCTGGCAAGGGCCAAGAGGAGTCAGGGGCAATTCCCATCTGAGACAGGTCATCTCTGTGCATTTCCCTTTGGCAAATTTGCCATAAAGGCACATTGATCAGTAAAGACTGGGTGCCTCGGGCAGACCAATGACCTCCCTGTCCCACAGCACAATCAATCACCAGGGGCCTGTCACAGCGAGAGGGTTTTATTGTCATGGCTGAACATGTGTAGCCTAACCCAGTAGGAACTGAACAAAGCCACTGCTTTCTTCAGAAGGAAAAAGAGCTCTGATAAAAATACTGTGTTTATTACATGTTCTTTTAAAATTCCACTCTGTAAATTGAATCCTGAGATTAGATGTGCAACGCTTGTGCAAGAGATGTATGCTTAGAAAATGGAATAAAAATTTTAATGTCTAATTGAAACTCACAAATGAAAATTTGTGCTTGATTTCGGTGAAACATTAGGGAATAGTTTTGTATGAAGAAATAAAAGAAACAATAGTAAAAAAACCCCCAAAAAACAAAAAATACCCTGTTGCATTTAATGCCAATAAAAATAATAAATATCCACCAAAACCTAGGAAATAATACAGTCTAAGACTTTAAAACTGTGAATTAGAGTTGAAGATCAAAATTGCTTTTGTGTCTTTTTCTTCTGCGTTTCTCCAAGATTAACACAAGGGAAGGAGTGTGAGTGTTTGCCTTTCCTTTTTGGGTGTGGTTGATGAGCAATTACAGCCTTGACTGTTCTTATTAAGTGTCTGAATGGCTCATTTCATTTTTCTTCAGCCATGTGGGGCTGAGTGCATATTGGTAAAAATACAGCACCAGGATGCAGGCTCAGGATCTGGACTGTGTTTTTCCTGAAATAATATCATGTGCGAGCTAGTACAACACTGCTCAGTTGTTCAGAATCTATCAGGAACCAGAAACAAGACCCAAAAGGTCAGTAATGGACCAGGTTTGGCTCTTTACATGTTACACAGCATCTAACACTGTCCCATCAGGATGTGCACTCTCAAACACCACCATCTGCTGTGCCAACGGGGCTGTAACACACACTGTCAGCTTTGTGGTGTGAAAACCCCACTGTGAGGGGTTGCTATACAGCTGACACATTGTTTATGACACATTGAACTGGGAGAAAAAAAAGAGGAAAAAAACAAAGATAGACAAAAAATATGATTCTAAAGAGGCAATTGGGGGTTCCAGAGGAGGCCTAGTACCCAATGCTTAGCACTGAGATGGTTCGTCAGTGCAAATATGACTCAGAGGCAGAGAAGTATCCCTATTTAGCAGCATATATAGAAGAATGTTATTGACCCAGTCATTGCAGTAGTTCTGTAATGAATGAGAGAAGAGGAACTTCTAAGTGATCACTTATATCCCACCCATATCACAAGTATATTTCAAAATGGAGTCTGTCACTCTCTAGAACTGGCTGGATTTCCCTCCAAGCAGACACTGAACTTTTAGACTGACAAAGTTAGCAGAGACAAGTCCTCTAGTCGTGAGCAGTCTCATAAAGTTATTGGATCGTTTCCATTTTCCATTCATACAATTAAAACGTCTCCCCCTGCCCCATATCTGTAAGTTCGTACTTTTCTCTGCATGAGTTACCTTTCATTTGGTATCACTAGACCAGATTACCCTCTAAGCAGAAAGTCAGTAGAATTTGTCACAGAAATCCCAAACATGCACCATTCCCGTATGGAGAGAAATGAGATGTTGACATACCTGTCCTCTATGTGCTGAACTACCCAAAATGCAGATTCTTTAATCAATAACCTGCATTTAAGAAAGTTTGACATTTTAAAGAAAAAACAATGCAAAATTAAGCCGCTCAGATCAGTGGCTTGCTCAGGATGCATAGTAAATGAAATACAGCTTTTTTCTCTGTGTGAAATTCACCCATCAATGAGCACAACCCACCTTCAAATGCTTGAAGGGCAAATCAACTGCTTCATAAGCCTGGCTCACACATGATTTACTTCCATTCCAGGCTGTGCCCCTTCTGCCCAGTGAGAGCAACTTTTCTTCCTGCTTTTGTGACCTCATTGATGGGGTCATCTGGTCCATCCTCCCTGCTCAAGCAGGACCATCCCAGAGCACAGGGCACAGGATTGTGTCTAGACAGTTCTGGAACATCTCCAGTGAGGGAGACTCCACACCCTCTCTGAGCAATCTGTTCAGTGCTTGTTCATTGCACAGTGAAGAAGTTCTTCCTCATGTTCAGGTGGAACTTCCTGGGCATCAGTTCCTTCCTGTTCCCGTTGTGCCATTGCTGGGCACAGGAGCAGAGCCTGGTCCATGCTCTGACCCCTCCCTGCAGACGCTGACAGACATTGATAATGGCCCCTCTTGGTTGTCTCTTTGAGGCTGAACAGGCCCAGTTCCCTCAGCCTTTTCTTGTAAGAGAGATGCTTCAGTCACTTCCTCATCTTTGTCCCCCTCCACTGGATCTGCTCCAGGAGCTCCATGTCTCTCCTGTACTGAGGAGCCCAGAATGGACACAGCACTCCAGATGCCCCTCCGTAGGGCTGAGCAGAGAGGCAGGATCACCTCCCTGGCCTGCTGGTAATGCTCTTCCTGATGTCCCCAAAGTGCATTTGTTGTGTTCCATTTCATCTCTTTTTTCATGATGTGTTGTAGTTTCCAAGTCTTCACAGGAGAGCTGCAGCACTTGGTGATACTGAGCTGGGAGATGAGGAGATTGTAGTAATGTGAAAATATGGGAATGACAGTGTGCACAGTGTAAATGAAACATCTTGTAGAATAAAACACCTTTTTTCTTTAGTTTGAGCCCATGTGTGAGGATTGAAAACATAATAATATTATTGAAATCAGGGGAAGAAATTGCACATCCAAGGTTTGACTTATGACAAAAATTTAAAAGATTACATTGCTCTTGCTCTGTTTCTCAACTTCTGATTCAGTGTCTCAGGCAGGTAAACCTGCTACTACCCACACATACACATATTTCAAATGCAGATGAAATTGAAGGAATACTGAATGCACGTTTCTTATGGTAGACACTGGGGTTTTTTATCAGCAGTGGAATAGAAAAAGAAGCATAAATGAATCATAAATGTTGAAAGAAAAGGCATTTGAAAGACCGAAAAAGAATCAAATTAAGGACCATATTCTGCAACTGATTTAATGGGGAATAAATCCTGGGATGTGAAAGAGCTACCCTGATATAATCCAGAGGCTGACTTGTGAGGTTGCTTAACAGATTAAGGGTTCATCTCTGTTATACATCCTGCTTACCTTTTTGGTGCAGACTGTGAACCAAAATAGCAAATTAGAGTTCATTATACCCAAGGAGAGAAAATAAAACTGCTTTGTGAAGAGACCCAAGTCAATATGGGGTTTTTCATGTTTGTTATTGGTATTTCCTAGCATTTTTCCTACTCACTCTTGTGGCTGTTTTTGAAGACAGGACCCTGGTGTAAAAGGATGATTTGCTGTACAATTTTACCAAGCAGGATTAGGAATTGGGAAGGTATCAGGTCACCCTTCTTGTGACATCAAAGATTGGCTAAATCTCTGCCATTACTCTGGGACTCATAAAAGATTCTTGCACATGGAAGGTAATTGTGAGGGTGGAAGAAAATGTTTTTGTGTCCCTTTTACTTTCCCTGATGTAAAAATATCCCAGAAGGACCTTCTGCACCATCCAGTGGTGTAAAGTGATACTCAAACTATTCCTGTAGCATAGTCACACTACTAGGGAGCTATATCCTTGTAATCCATAGCTATTTTCTTTCCACCTACCCTTTTCACTCTGATAGCTACCCAGAGACTCTGCTGAAAATGTGTCCACAGCATTGGAGCACATGGCAGAGCTATTTGCTGCCTTCAGATAGCAGAACTTTGAATTACAACCTGGGCTTCATTATTTTAGATACAGTCACTCAGCCATAACACCGTCTCAGACCTGACTCATAAATCTGTTTCTCAAAGATCACTTCTTTGCACTTGGCACGGTGTGTTGGGTTTACATGGTGAGGTTTTGGTAGTGCAGGAGCTTCAGGGGTGGATTCTGTGAGAAAAGCCCAGGAGCTGCTCCTCTGTCAGACAGAGCCATGTCCAGGTGGACTCGTGCACCAAACATCCACCAGCAGCTCAGGTGTTTCCACACCTGTGGAGGGAGAGCAACCACAGCCCTGACCTCATGACCTCCTTCAACCAGATTCAATCCAGTTATTTCGTTAATTGTTTTTCACAGTGTAGCTTGTGTTATTCTTTATTTAAAATATTTTTACTGTCATACTCATCCTGTGAAAGCTTTTATCTAGTTATTTCTTCAAACCAGCTAGTGATGGGCACCAGACTCTTCTCCATCTCTGAAATCATTACCAGCACTGTTAGCTAAATTGCAAGTTCTTGATCTCTACTGTCTGGGTAAAAATTTAAATTTTGAGAGATGAGCCTTTTAAGGAATAGAAGGGTTCAAGTTTTGACATTTTATTTTGTTGTAAAAGAAAAAAAAAAAGAAGAAAAAGAATTACCTTCCATTATTTACATAGGTTGTATGAATGCAACATCCATCACAAAGCTCACTGACACAAATCTTTTCAGTTAATTCTTTCATTAGATCATTTACACATGTAATATAATAAATTTAATAATTAAACATGTAATATATATCCATGACACAATCTGTATATATTTATATAGTGAGAGAGGTACAAGTATAAATCAGTGGCTTCTCTGTAAAGATTTTGGTTCTACTTCATCATGTATTAAAATATTTGACCTATCTCTGAGGTAAATCACTGGCCAGTGAATGAGATCTTAATGTTCTTCCTTAATGATGCTACTCAGCAGGTGATTTAAAATTCCTATTTAAATACAACACCTTAAGCAACTTCTGAGAGACCAGCAAAAAGACTATTTAAACTCTTAAATGAAAATATTTCACTGTAATTTAATGTAAATCTTCTGGTATACGTATGAGATTAGTTATAAAGTGCTCATACACATAATATTTGGAATTGTTTTCTCTTTGACTAGAAGTGTCTTTCCTGCCGACAAGTTCTCCCAAGCTTGAGGAGCTAAGTTATGCTGCCATGTCCTGTGTTCATGCACCAGTTGCCCTGGAGGGAAAATGACAATTTGATACAAAAATACAATCAGGGATATGTGGGTGGCAGTGACAATGGCAGAACCAAGTCTCAAAACAGGAGTCAGACTCTGAATATCAGAGTGCTGATCATACTCTAAAAATATCCCTAAAATATTCAGCTGAATATATGAATATATTCATGATTACTTCATAATAAACTTGTTGCATGTGTTTTTATATCTCTAGGCCGTTTTACTGCTTTTGCAGCCTTTGCGACTGCACAGAGTGACAAGGTGGAATGCGCCTATTTCCTGGTGTCTGAGATGTTGAGAGATCTGCCTAAACTCATCAGAGTACTGGATTTTTTTATGAATGTCATATCCAAACATATATGAGCATAAAGATTTCCCCCATGGAAACTGGGAATGAGAAATAGGTTGGAATTCAATTTTTCTCAAGAAAGTTTGCTTTCAGATAAATTACATTTCAAAATATCAAAACAGTGAAATATTGAAATAGTGATTTTTTGGGCATATTATATTTTTCTGATTTTCTTCTTTTATTTTAAAACAGTTTAATGATACATTTAATTGTGACTGCTGCATCCTGGGGTTCAGAAGGCATGAACTATATCACAAGAGAAAAGAAGCAAATGTGGTATCTTGAAGAAAGTCCTCTGTCCCACACAACAGCCAGAATTCTGTCTGGATTGAGATGTCACTGTTGAAGACAAATGTGAGCTTGCTGGACATAACAGGAATTAGAAAAAGAGTGATCAGAAATTCTTAATTCATTGCAAGGGAAGAATTAAGAAAGTCAAATTAAATGGGAAAAATCTTCAGTGATTAAAACCATCACTGAGAAATAGAGTGGGAATAAATCAATTCTTGTACCTACCACAGACAGGAGAAGAAACAATGGATTGAAATACAAGAAGATACATTAATAGTGGACATTAATCAAGATACTCTTGTCAGTGGGCACACATGGAATAATGCCCATAATGGTTGCAGGCCTCTTCTGTGGCTGGAAGATTTTAATTAAATTTGAACGTAGCTGTGTACAGAACACTGCAGGGACATTTCTCCATAGTTTAGCTCATGGACAAAAATCTACTTATTTTCTATGACTTCCTAATGAGTTTATGTACCCCTTAAAAAAGTCAGCTGTTTGCTACGCATAACCTAGAGGTGACAAAAATCTTAATACTAGACCAGTATGATAATATGCTGAATACAACTAAATAAATTTCACTAAGTTCAGCAATTTTTAGCAATGCAAGAGACTGGAATGAAAAGCCTTTAAATGTATCTGTTCAATGACCTCTTAATCACTTGTAAAAATTCTAAGCAGCTTGAAGGGGTTTCAGTTCATGTTTATTCAAGTGTCAGAAATTCTAAGCATCCTTGTAATTTTGACCAACAGGAAAAAAACCTAGGAAAATATATGAAACTGTTTGCCTAGAAAATTTGTACATTTGCATTTGATTTTGTAAATTGCTATGGCTTTACTGGAAGACATTTTTTCTTTCCCAATAACTTGTACAGAATGAATAGTAAGATGGAGATACAAATACATCCTGTATTTCTAGAACTTATATTTGAGGGAAGAGCAACTCAATCATCTCCATAAATAAAGAAAATAAGGTTAAATTAGTTATTAAGTTATTTTGGAGGTGATCAAAATAATATTGTCTAACAATATTAAAATATACATGTTTCATTTAATACAGAGACTTTTTTTTTTTTTTGCATTTTGTCAGTTATAAATGAAAATAAATGCAAGGAAAATAATTTCTATGACTTCTAGAATTGTTTCACAAATTTAGAATACTTTACCAAAAGAGATACCAAAAAGAAACTCCTGGATTACCAAAACCAGTCTCAATGCTATCACAGACACCCACAGTATCCAATCCCTTCACTCCATTGATAAATACCTGGTTTAAGATCCAAGAGGGCTTTTTATTCTCACTTATCCTGCTGAAAAGCTTTTTAGGACCTCACAGCTGTGATAGTTAGAAAACATCTAATTTCTGTTCCAAATTTATTCATGGCTAGTAATAAAGAATCATTTCATATTTTATCGGTGAGATAATAAATGTCATTTCTCTGTAACAGGACAAAAATCAACAGAACAGATTGTGAATCTCTTAAGAAAAGAGTACCAAAAAAAGCCCCCAAAAAACTCAAAACAGATAAAAATTAAATTTATCATTAATGTATTAAAAATAATATTGTTCATTTTAAAATCATGCTTTATAGTTCTTCTCAAAGTTTTATTTTGAATTGTAAAACTTTTACAAGTTGAAACGTTTATCCTGTGATTTTGTTTTTGACTCTTTGCTCAAACAAGATAGAAATTAAATTTACCATTAATGTATTAAAAAGAATACTGTTCATTTTCAAAACAGTCTTCAAAGTTTTTCTCAGAGTCTTATTTTGAACAGTTAAACTTTTACAAGATGAAATGTTTAACCTATGATATTGCTTGTGACTTTTATAACAAGGCAGAACATATTATTTGCAGGAAGAAACTAAAATATCTGTAACTTGCTCCCAATGAGTAATGAGTAACTTATCTGTTTATTTACTGCAAATATATGTATCGAGTGTTGTCTGTTCTAATAAATTGCACATCATATTGTTCATGAGGTGCCCACAACTATGGAAGCAAAAGTACATGTAAGAAGAAAATTAAATCCAAAAGGAAAATACATCTACAGCAAGAGGTAGCCAGTTTTAATCCTCTGATTCCAAAGGGCTTGTATTGGTTTATATCAGATAAAGCCAAAGCTTGTTGTTTTTCTGTCTACATTTTTATCTTGTTGCGTAATGTGTTCATCATCCTAATTTTCAGACAGCATATGGAAAATGGAGAGCAACAGTTCTATAAATCCCTGGATGTCCACCTGATAATGAAGTGTGTCTTTCAGAAAGAATTTGTATTACTGAGCATTTTCCATAAGGAAATTTGCAGGGTAGTTCGCATTATTTCATTATTTGAACACTTTTATGAACCTCATATTATTAATCGTGGTTTTGGACTCTCACTTCAGAGCTGTTTGCTCATGTGGTCAAAGCACGGGGCCAAGACTTTGGAGACAAAGATCTGTTCCTGACCATATAACAACTTTCATCGCTTCAAATGATATGAAGGACATTTTTCTTTTGTCACCTATAAATTTCTATCATTATTACTTTGCAAGGGGTGAATTTTGCCATATATGATAAATGTCTTTTTCCACTGTGTTTCCCTAGAATAAAAGACAACAGCAATTACCGTAATGGAAAAGCAAAACATTTAGGTCCTAAATTAGACAGGAGAGATTTAAGTCTTTAGGAGAGATTGTCCATTGATGCTCCATAAGGCACTAGTGTTGTAACAGGTGCTTTCTATATTAATTCCTGCTTCTCTTCAGAGCACCAGCTGCCAGATGAAACCTTATTCAGGTGGCTGAATTTGTGAAACAGTCAGGTAATGAACTACACCTCTTCATGGTTGATTTTAAAATTTTGTGACCTTGAGTATTCTTAGCATACTCAGTCTGCATGACAAATTTTTGATACCTCTTCTTTTGTTGTTCAACTTCTGGCCCCTTGCCTTCCATTTGTGTTTTCAGAGAGGTTTATAGCAGAATTTATAGTTTCTTAATTCAAATAATATGAAAATATTAAGTGGTGGGGTTTTTTTGGGTCAACTTTTTTCTTCCCTTCAGGATATAATACATGACGTCTTGTGTGAGGATGTTTTAATACAACTTTATTATACAAATAATTGAACAGAACCAACCATTCCTCATTTTAGTGTTTGGTATGGTTGGTTTTGGTTCTACGGTGTGTTTTTATTCAAATGTCTCTTTTTAATAACTCAGTAAAATACTTGAAATCTAGATATTTTCCCTCAAAATTATTAACAAATTCTTCAGAAATTCTGTGACAGCAGAAGGAACAATCTGCATTTCAGTAACCTCAATGAAACTCTGACTCCCAAATTTACCCCCAAATTATTTGCCAAGGAGATGCTGATGCAGGCATGTTGTCTTTGAAAAGTGGGTCTAAATTAAAGTTGTGTCATTAGTGCTGAATGGCTGTCTGAGTGAATGACAGCAGCAGCCTGAGTGGGAGACTGAGGGTTGCCAAATTGGATAGTGAACAATCTATATAATTCAAATAAATTTAGGTGTGAGGATAATATCTGCATTATTCTTGCTATGTATGCAAAGCATTCATACAGGCAGCTTTCTGATATTCCAGGAATTCCTCCAGCACTTATTAAAAGGAGTTTCAATAAGATGGAAATTACTTTCTCAGGTACTCTTCCTTGCACTGGAGCGAAAAAAATTCCCAGCTTTGATAGGAAGAGTCTAGTTTTTCCAATTTTTTTTTGAGCTACGAAAGTATGCTACAATGCAGGGCAAGTGGAGGCAGTGTAGCCTCTACTGAGATTTGTAATCATAGAATATTTTATAAACTCAGATTTTTAGATTCTATTTCCTTGGTGAGATTTTCTTTCCCTCTTTTCCTGGCACTAGTCCCTTTTATGGACAGGTATTTGGGTTTCCTTCCTAGTGGAAACCAAGGCACAGAGGATTTGTGTGGATGTTGTGTTTGGAAGAAAAAAGGTATCCAGAGCCTGCAGTCAAATCTGGGATTAGGGTGCTCCCCTTGGCCATGGGGACAAGATAGAGTCTAAGGATGGCAATTAACAATTTCCACAATTATATTTATCTCTGGTGTAAAATGACTGCACATTTTTGCCATGATGGTGGTGTGGGAAGCTCTGGAGCCTCATCCCACAGCATTCAAAAAAAACACTAAAAATCTGTTCTGGCGCCTATTCTGCTATTTCAAGCGCGGTTTTTATCCAGGTGACAGAAATGAGGGATTGCTGGGAACTGCAGTTTCCAAAGGGTGAGTCAAAAGCTGGTCAGAGAGCAGCAAGAGTCTGGGTCACTGACACTGAACAGAATTGCATCAGCTGGCCAAAATCCAGCTGCTCACTGGCCCCTAATTTCATACAGGTCTATACATTAAGTCAAGAATGAACTGTGGTGACTTTTTATTTTCATCTTTGTATAGCACAGATGAGATGAAAGAGCAATTTCTTCACTGAGTCTATAATGTCTAGTTAAAATAAAATGTATATTTAAGAAGCCCAATCTTGATTTAAAGGCTTCAAGTCAGGGAAATACTCCTTGCCCTAACACGATCTTTTCCTGGTAAAAAGAAAATGTCTTGCTTTTAGCTCATGTAATTTTGGATCCAGCTCATCCACCCACCCATTTATTTCACTTTGTAAATGTTCACTTCATTGTCAAGTGTTCATGGGTGAAGTGTAGAGTTCAGGCTTTCAAAGTATTTTCCTATAACTCAAGTTTCCTAAACATCAATGAAATTTCAAATTTATTTTTAAGCCTTTTGTGATTGGCCATTTTTTTAATATGCAGACATTAAATCAATTCCAGAATGATCTCAGTACTATTTCTCTACTCCTACTTGATGTTTTTCAGTTAATGTATTCTGAGTTCAAGTCAGTCCCCTTTGCTACAACAGCAATTTGAAATCTTGATTCAGCTAGCTACTTCCATAATTTACAAGTTTTTTCTAATACTTTATTCCAAGACCTTGTTCACCAGCTTGCAAATTGACAGTGTTCTGCAACATGGTGTATGGCTTCACTCTTTTTACAAGTGATCCATCTTGGTTTTACACCTTTGTCAAACATTACATCATTGACATTTTTTACTAGAAATAATAGGATGTCACCACTATGTCCTCATAGAGCTTCAGCATTAATAATTGCTCCTTGAAACTGCTATACCCTTTAAATAGCTCTGCCTCACCTATTATGATAAAATCAAAGAATCATAGAGTTGTTTGGGTTGGAAAGGACCTTAAAGACCCTCCAGTTCCAATCCCCTGCCATGGGCAGGGACACCTTTCACCAGACCAGGCTGCTAAAAGCACCATCCAGCCTGACCTTGAACAATTCCAGGGCTGGGGCATCCACAGCTCCTCTGGGCAATACCATATTATATTTCGGTGAAGTTCATAAATATAGCACCTATTTTACATGGCATTAACAGATTATTCAAAATATAAGGCTGAAGGAACATATAACACCAGAGACAACCGGAGACAAGGTATGGGCTGGATTTTAGCGCTACACTTTTGCTGCTGTCAACCCTAGCGGTGATTATCTGGCAGGACAGCTCTAGGTATACCCTGAAAAGCATTTATTACACCGACTTTCAACTGTACTGAGTTGAATCAAAAATCAAGCATTTCCAAAATCCATCCATTTATAAGAATGTCTGTAAAGTCCTTTTTCATTTCTTTCACTTTTAATTCCACTTTTGTTCTCAAAGTGAAGGAAAAAAAACCCTTCCGCTGGAAATTTTGCAACTCATGTGTTTCTTAACAATGAGCGCTGCCTTTGCACTTAGATCAGCTTCTCAGAAGTCAGTGTGTGTGTGAAACATTCCCATGGGAATCTCATGAGGTTTAACAGGACCAAGTGCAAGGTGCTGCACCTGCTTAGGGGCAACCCCTGATATCAGCACAGCCTAGGGGATGATAACAGGAAGAAATTATTCACCCTGAGGGTGGTGAGGCCCTGGCACAGGTTGCCCAGAGAAGCTGTGGCTGCCCCATCCCTGGAAGTGTCCAAGGCCAGGTTGGATGGGGCTTGGAGCAACCTGGGATAATGGGAGGTCTTCCTGTCATTGGCAGGGGTTGGAACTGAATGATCTTTAAGGTCCCTCTCAACCCAAACCATTTTGTGTTTCTATGACTCTCAGCAGGAAGCTGAATGATCAGATTCTGCATCCTGATATCTGCTTTATCTGCAGAACTCCTACTTCCTATAGTTTGCTTATTACAGGTGATGAGGGCAAATTTTGTGAGAATTTCTTGTTTATGCAATGATGGTCAGCCACCGAAAAGTGAAATCTTCTCTTCTTTTCCCCTTCTTTCTGCCATTTGTCAGCTAAGCCATCTCAGTATTTCCTGACATTTTCTGCTTTCTACTTTAATATGATTTAACTTGTGATATATTGTCAGAGGGTTTGGCCAATGGCAGGGTTACAAAATGCCAGGCACATCACTGCTAGTTCCACTCAAGCTCTTCTTAAATATGTTCCTTTTTGATACAAATTGCTCATGATCTGTGGGTGGCAAACGAGATCCTATCAATTCCAACAACTCCTTTGAAAGCTGAGAGGTTAATAGTTCATTTAGGATTTGACAAAAAAATCTAGCCAGTAATCTAACAAACCTTTAGTTTGAAGCTTTTAGTAGTGGAAGTAAG
This sequence comes from Acanthiza pusilla, assembly GCA_036630365.1. Lineage (NCBI taxonomy): Eukaryota > Metazoa > Chordata > Aves > Passeriformes > Acanthizidae > Acanthiza > Acanthiza pusilla. Next base: position 92,640,039 of record JAXCHO010000034.1, read on the forward strand.
GAATATATGTACCCATACTTAATATTTGGGACTTACCCACAAAGTCAACAAATTAATATAATGGAACATGTATATTAATTCAATAAATATTTCCTGGGGAAATTATTCCTGCCTTCTCCAACTACAACATAAGACATATGTATATATGTGTACATACATACATATATATATAAAAATATTATAAACGTACAAACACCTTCCATTCAGATGGATTGGCTGGTCACTTGGAACAGAAAGACACCACTGTCTTCATCACTGAAGAAAGGAAGGCACACTATGAGAAATTTTCCAGATGCCTTCTTGTTGCTAGCACCAAGTAAAAGTTATTAGTTGGTTACATCAGATATAATTCACTCCCTTTCTCCTATCCCTTCTTATGCTGAGGCGGGAGCTGAGTGAAGTCCTACCTGGCCATCTCCTTTAGGCCTGCCGGGACACAGAGTGCCTGCTCTGTGAGATTTTGCATGGCATGCTGCCAGATCAAACCTCCCCCACGTCTCCAATTGCTTTCAGGCTTTCTTCTTTTGAACTACCTCAACAACAATGCTCATTTACTGATTGCTCAACAGCATCCAGCCCTGACATGGCTGGATGGGTACACTCATTATTCTGAGAGTTGTCCTGAGTGGCAACCCAACCACATCCCTTTTATTTTTTGTATTCTTTTCACATTCATCCCATTACCACTCCTTTGCATGTGAGCTTATTTGGCCTTGTTCTATCCCTTTTTTTCTCTATACCAGATCACACCTCTGGTGAAATGTGTGGGTTCAGATACCCTGAAGTTAGATGATCCCACTGCGGTCCTTTCCAACCTTACCCATTCTATGACTCTGTGATTCTATGTTTCTGTGATTATGAAGTGGAACCTACTCAAGGAGAAAATGAAGCCATGATCAGCTAAGGGATAAAATGAAGTGATCCTGTATCACTTGACCCAGTAATATTTAATATCTCCAGCAAATAGGAATGTTTTGAGATGGTGGGAGAGTGAGGGCAGGAAAGGTATTTGATCAGAAAGTTTATAAGTCTCTCCCTATTGGAAGGGTCATTATGGGAACCCAAGGTTGTCGTGTTTGCATGATGCTGAGGCAAGTGTGTGGGACAGGCTGTTGTGAGGGCTGCAGGATGTGGGGCTGTGCCTGGACATCAGAGCCTTATGGAGATTACAAAGGACCTCAGGTGCTGAGGCCAAAAATTCTTCCAGTAGGGAAACCAAGAGATAAAACTGAATCCTGCACCTGACTGTCACAGGAGGGGAATCCCTCACAGTGCCATGAAGGAAGGAATGGTAATTAATTCAAAACCAGATGTTTTACTGCCATAGCTTCTTCAGTCCCCATTGTTTGTAATAAAGAGGAAATGCCAAGTTCTCAGCTAATGTTTTATTTCTATGGCCCTGTTCTGTGTGCCAGTGATTTTCACCAAATCTTGTAACACATATCAGAATGAACTTTTTCTCTCTAACTCTGCTATTTCTGATGGAACAGATAAGGCAGCATGTCAAAATGTTCTTAAATAATGGGTCGTGATTGGTATGAAATTACTTCATCCCACATGCTCTTTGGCCACTACATGTGATTAATCAAGAGTGTGTGACTGCCAGAAGACTTAAAACTCCTGTCAAAATGGTCGTTAATTTATCTGGAACGTAAACAAACACAAAACTACAGCAAATACCCACAGTGTTTATTTGTATAATGAAGAGCAGTGTTTGGTGAGATCATAAATACATAGAATAATAGAGTCATAGAATGGTGTGAGTTTGGAAGGGATCTTGAAGATCCCCTAGTTCCAACCTCTCTGCCATGGGCAGGGAACTTTCTACACATATTTGAAAGAAAAACAACCTATTATATTTCTCATAATTAATCCCACTCCAGCCTTAGACAATTGAAAAGTAATACAGGATTAAGCACCTCATGACATTTATTTTATTTTTATTGCCTTTTTAAAATATATATTCTGTGGAGAATTTGAAGCATACTTAGTCAATATAAATCATCCAGCTAGCTTGGAGAATATTTATTGAAGAATATTATTTTTTCCTGCAATTTAGTTATAGATATAGATAGATATAGATATAGATATAGATATAGATATATAGATACAGATACAGATATAGATAGATAGATATAGATAATATAGATATAGATATAGATATAGATATAGATATAGATATAGATTAGATATAGATATAGATATAGATATAGATATAGATATAGATATAGATATAGATAGATATATAGCCAACTGCTTTTTAGGGAGTAAAATGCAAAAAACAAAAAAAAAAAAACAACAAAACCCAAAAAGATCAGAGCTTCAATTAGATTATGCATTTACTTATAGCGTTGAATTTTTCTGAAGTGTCAGTTGTGGAAAAGGATAACTTCTGAAATTCGGTCTAGGAGAATGAGATCTGCTGAGAGATAGAAAAACATGAAGTGGGGATGCAAATACAACAATTGAAGGGGGTGCTCTTCCTTAAGGAGAACTGAACCATCCCAGTTTCTTACTGTTTCTGAGCTGTCCTGTCTGATCCAACAGGCAGCAAGCTGAATGAGTGCAGCTATGACATCTGCCAAGTCCTACAATTTATTTATAATCTTCTTATGCGTCCTTAATTTCTTAAGTCAAACTAGTTTCTGGAGATCAACATATAATTTTTATAGCTCCTCTGCCCAGCTCACTCCTCTCATCCAGTGGCTGTTTCAGTCAGGTCTGTGACTCACAAAACATGCTGGAAGGAAAGTGTGAGCTGAAAAAGAGGTGAGTATTTAATAGAAAGACAGGAGGCTGCAGGAGATCTGAAGACAACAGCAGTCTGATTGTGAGACTCATGCCAAGATGTTGGTGATTAATGGGAGAGAAGATGAGTTGGCACACGGCTGTGAGATTGTCCTGCCCTTCTGTTCCCTTAACATTTCTAAGGCCATCTCCCACACTGCATCCCGAAACACACTCCCCATTCCATCTCTGTATATTTTCTTTTTTGGCTATTCTGGCTTGTCTAATATATTCAAATTTCCAAAATGATGCTCTTTCTAGTAGTGATGTCTGCCCCTGGCATATCTTAGGCTGTCAAATTTCCTCAAGTAAAGCCTGTCATATTTTTTTATGAAGAAAAAAATCTGTTGCAAATAGCAGGGGGAAAAAAGACTCATAAAGATGTCAAATTACAGCCATAGTAGAAAACATTCTGTGACTTCTTTAATATTAAGATGTCACTGCCCTTTAAAAACCTTTCTTCCTGCATGCTCCTCATGCCCACTATAAAAATCAAGTCTGAATGAAACATGACATACATATAAGTAATATGACAGACTTATAGATATGGTAAAAAACATGGAATTACCTCAACCTCAATGAGATCCAGGATATGAAGAACAGAGACTTAATATCACAGGATCATAGAATCATTAAGGTTGGAAAAGACATTTTAGATTGAGTTCAACCATCAAGCCAGCACCATCACCATCACCATTAAACCATGTCCTCAAGTGCCACATCCACAAGGTTTTTGAACACTTCCAGGGATGGTGACTCCACCACTTCCCTGGGCACTTTGATCCAATGCTTTACAACCCCTTCAACAAAAACAAATTTCCTAATATCTTATCTAAACCTCCCCTGACGTAACTTGAGGCCATTTCCTCTTGTCCTGTCTCTTGTTACCTGGGAGAAGAGGCCAACCCACACCTCTCTACAGGCAGGCCATGCCCTATCTTCTCCCAGAACCATCCCAGGAGCCATCAGACAGCCAAAATCCCATCTGCATGATCACAGGTGGGAGCACGATTTAGGGACTCAGAGGAAGGATCACCCTGCCCAGCCACTCTCCCTGATGACTTTTGTACATCCAGGTGCCATCAATGGCAGAGGCTGGGAAGGAGGGGCAGCTACTGGGAAAGCTGAATATCTGAGCTTCACTTCTGGAGGGATCCACCTTGTATGGATTTAGATCTGGGCACATGGAGCTGTGTCAGCCTTGCCTCCCTCGGGCTGTCACTCTGGCTGAATATATTCTCCTTGCACATTAAATATATCTACTGAATGTTCTGGAACTGCTGTCTAAAGAAGTTTAGTATAATGCATTAATCTGGAAAGAAAACAGAGTGCTTTGTAACGGGGAGGAAAAGATCTCTTCATGTCAACAGATCTCTGGCACAGTCATAGCTTCGGTGAATATGAATCAACTCACAAATCATTGTTGATGCCCTTATCTGCAAGTGTCACATCAGCTCAAAATTGTATTTGGATACTGCAGCTGCCTGTCTGTCTGTCTAGATGGCAGATGTCAAAATATTGTTAATTTTTTGTTAAAAGGTGTTGGCAGCTGCCACAGTGGAGGTCTCTAATCTAAAAATACTCCCACATCTACTGAAATATATCAAACATTTCCCTTCAAACTAATTGGAAACAGAAGTCAAATCCTTTATGTCATAGCATTTCCAATGTGGAAGGGAAGCTGCTGCCCAAGGAACCTCTGGTTTATCTAGAACTTGCTTAGGACTTTTCTCCTGCCTCCAGCCTGAAGGATTTACAAAGGAGCTCTTAATAGAAGGAGAAAAACCAAACTTACTACTGAGTTTAGAGGTGCTAAAGACATGGGGAATTTCAAGAAAGGAATTTCTATTTCATTGAGATTTTTTAGCAAAATTTTTTGCCTTTTCATTTTATTTTTTCTTACAACGGTGAAATGAACATGGTTTTGTGCATTTACATTCCTTCCTTCCTTCCTTCCGTCCTTCCTTCCTTCCTTCCTTCCTCCCTCCCTCCCTCCCTCCCTTCTTATTTATATCATAGAATCACCAAACCATTTGGATTGAAAAGGGAACATCAAGGTCATATTGTTCCAAATTTCGTGCCATGGGTAGAAACACCTTTCACTAGATCAGGTTGTTCCAAGCCCCATCCAGTCTGGCCTTAGACACTTCCAGAGATGCAGCAGCCACAGCATCTCTGGGCAACCTGTGCCAGGATCTCCCCACCCTCAGGGTCAAGAATTTTTTCCTATTATCTAATTTCACCCTTCTTTATTTCAGTCTGAAATATTCCCCCTTGTCCTGTCACTCCAAGCCCTGGTAAATACTCCCTCTCCATCTTTCTTGCAAGCTTCCTTCAGGTACTGGAGGGCTGAAATTAGGTCACCCAAAGGCTTCTCTTCTTCAGCCTGAACAATCCCAATTCCCTCAGCCTTTCCTCATAGGAGATGTTCTCCAATCTTCTAATCATCTTGGTGGCCTCCTCTGGACTGGCTCCAACAGCTCCATGTCCTACCTGTGCTGGGGACCCCAGAGGTGGACACAGCACTGCAGGTAGGGTCTCAGCACAGCAGAGCAGAGGGGCAGAATCCTCTCTCTTGACCTGTTGCCTGCCTTGGATGCAGCCCAGGACACATTTGGCTTTTCGGGCTGCAAGTGAATATTGTCAGCTCATATCCAGCAGCACCCCAAGTCCTTCTCAATCCATTCACCCCCAGCCTGGATTGATACCAGGGGTTGCCCTGACCCAGGTGCAGCACCTTGCACTTGGTCTTGTTAAGCCTCAATGTTTAAGCGCTCCAGGTGTGGTCTCACCAGCCATAAAGGGGAGACATCACCTCCGTCAGCCTGTTGGTAGAACTTTGTCTGATGCAGCAGAGGATTCAATTCACCTCCTTTCACAGCAAGGGCATTTTGCTGGCTCATGTCCAGCTTGGTGTGTACCAGAAGCCCCAGCTCCTTTTCTGCCAAGTTGTTTCCAGCTGGGTTTCCTCCAGCAAATATTGGTGCATGTTAATATCTGTATGCAGTCCTGAGATCATCCTTCGTACGTGGTAAAGAAATGCAATGGTTAAATTCCTATGACTTTTTTTTTCTCGCTGTCACTTGAGCCAGGATTACTTCCTCATGGTTGTCCCATATAATTTTTAATCAAAATCTCCATTAGTAAACATGAGGAATGTGGTCCCATGGGATTCAACAGGACTCGACAGGACTGCACCAGCATGTAAATAGCAGGATTAGTGTAATAATGTTTAAAGACAAAATATGACACAGTGGGAGATAACAAGAAGAGAAAAATGCAGAGGCTGGAAGAAGGCAGCACACACAGTGGTGATACAGAACTTCACAGCAGTGTCCCTCTCACTGCCAAGTCCTCTGCTTGTTTGGAGCCCTGCATGTTACTTGGTCAAAAGGGATCAGCAGATCTGTGTTAGGAAAATGGTAGGCATTGAGGAATGCTTTCAAATTGTTGTTATTGATTTAGGGGAGCAATTTGAGATTTAGCACTTCTAGGGGGATCTCATTCTGATACCCTTGTGCACTATTTTCACTCCAAGAGTGAAATGAGTCTCACTCACTTCCTTGGACAGAGAAAATAGCTATTTAACATGAATAGAACTAAGCCAACCCCCTGTGTATCAGTGAATTAAAGAATCATAGCTAATTCTTCACAGATGCTCTAAATTCAGAAGAAGGATGAAAAAGGTTGATAGAAGGCAGTGGGGAGTTTTGATTAAAAAAAAATCTTTTTCCATAGCATTAATTTTAGATCAATTCATTTTAATGGTTTTGATTGCCCTCAAGAGGTCTTGCCTGAAGCAAAGGAAACTAATTCTAATCACAGGAAATTTATGTTGCTTAATTTTGACCTTGCCCAGATAGCAGAGGATTATGTGTCTGAGTTTTGTGACCCACCTAGGACAGACTCCAAAAACAGAAACTAGGAGAGAACACAGGCAGACAAAATAATTCAGGAACACAGGAAAATAAGGAGAAAATAAAAAGTGGAATAGAGGCAAAGTTATAAGCAAAATTACAGCTATCACAAGATCCTAAAAAATGAGGTAATATTTTGAGTTCATGCAATCTAACAAATATTCCTTCAACAAGTAGGAGTGAATACTTTACTGGGCAACATGTTAGATGATCTGTTGTTCCAGAAGACTTTCCACATCACTGTTAAATCGCCTCAAATAGCTAGATATTTCTGTCCTTCCATTTCTTTTTCTGCATTTTCTTAATTGCAAGGCATCCAAGAGTTTGCAAAGCAATGCAAGTCTGTGTGACCTGTGCTTGTAATCTCCATATGCATAAGGGACTCAGTTCTTCTCTTCTGCTTGATTGGAAGCTGTAGCAATATCATGTCACCTTTACATTCCCTGTAGAAATGAGGAGTTGGGCAATTCACCCATGTGGGGTAAAACAGACAGTGTGATTACCTCAGTAACAGCACAGAGCACACAAGGTAGATACAGCTCCATGGGAAGGGAATTAGCCCTTCTCTTTTGGTCCCTCACGCATCCAGAGAGGATCCTCGTATTCTCGCAGTCCATGCCTGGGCACAGTTAGGGAGGCAGCTTGGGAAGCAACTGCTCCCAGGAGGCCACAGCTTCCAGAAACAACCAAATTATAATAGAAAGCAATAGCTCCCAGAAGCTGTGGAAAACAAGGTTTAGCTTGTCTTTGACCCATGGTTTGCAGCTGCCTCTCAGGGCCAGAGACCAAACCTTGATCCTGTTCTGCATATTGAGACAGCAGCTTCCACTTTAATCCAGACTCATCCTTGCCATAGTTGTGTGGCCTCTTGGAGTCCATGTTCTGTGACTTTTATTTCTCTGCCATTTCATTTATGTCAGCATGATTCCGGGCTGCTGTAGAGACAGAAAACAGATTAACAGATGGGTGTGTTCTGTCAGGAGCTGTCCTGGCATAGAGGCCCATCCTTGTGTCTGATGTGCCTCATTGCCTTCAAGGTGAAATCATCCTCATTGCTTTCTCCTGTGAGCACTACTCCCCAAGACATGGCCACTTTTCTTCTATGAATGTGCTCCCCTTGCCTTCTCTCCATTTCCAGGGGGCTTTTTTACATTCAAAACTGCTTCTTCATTCCTCACCAGATAAAAATATAATAAAAAAAAGTTGTCCTGACGAAAGAAAAAGACCTTAAGTGAACTCATTTTAAAACCACCATTTTAAAGATTTGCTACAAAGCAGTGTTTCAATCCAGAATGTGCCATGTATTTCATGATGTAAGTAATAAAAATGATCGTGTGACATGTACTGTGTTATAAAATCTTATAGCATCACAGTTTGTGACAAAATGTTATTTAAAACATTGTTATCTTTCTAATGCCTATGAAGCTATTACATAAGGAAATAGATGTGAATAGATATTGAAATGATTTTAAGCTCATTTCTGAATCAGTCACTCATGCTTGAATATTTGGACATCTTTGATGTTTCCAGCAAGAAAATAAGATATGTACTAAAAGTACTCATTACAGAACTAACCCTTTTAAGTCTGCTTTTCACATTAGATTTGAAGCACTGGTCCCACTAAAAGACTCAGCTCTCAAGAAAATCCCCATTGATTACACGTACATTGTGGAATGTGTCCAAAAGTTTCATTCAATTTATTGTGTTTATCAATACATAAAATTTTAAATGAAAACTCAGTGTACCACTTTTTTTCCACAGGTAGCTTAATGCATTTTTTTTAAAGGACATCTGGTTTTTATAGCAAATTCACCCTTTACTACACTAGTTAAAAAAAAAAAAAAATCTAGGTTCATGGAACACTTTATCCTTCAGGGATATCTTTATTAAACACATTGATCTGTATCTTTCATGTTTCTTTGGTAGTCAGATACCACAGCTGGGATGCACATGCATCTGAGTTAAGTCAGTTGGATGACTGTGAGCACTCTTTCAAGGATATCAGCGTAAATGAGGTTACACTGCACAATCCAAATGTCTCTGAAAAGCCATCACCTTGAACAGCAAATTCTGTTTATGTGTTAACCTCGGCATTTACTGTACGGTACTCAGAGTCTGTGCAGCTGCAAGTAGTTTAAAGTCAATAACTGTGGAATATTTCCCCCTCTTTTAATGGAGATCAGAAAGATCTATGCACTGGATGTCCTGTGATATTCAGTTGGGTCTTACTTAGGGCTTGGAACAAACTGCATTATGTTATGCTACATCTTCTCTTCTTGGGATTTTGTTGGTGGTGGTGGCTCTTTTCCAGAATTATTTTATTTCCGCAGTTAAATGACACAAACATCTTGTGGACAGATGCAGATATTTTTCCTTCAAATCTAACAACAACAACGACAACAAGAACAATAATATAATGCAAGATTTCCATTAGAGGTGTAATTTAAATCATGGAGCAAAAAAGTAGAAGACTGAAATTTGGGGACACTAACAGCACACTCCTTTCATTCAACAGCCCAAAGTTGAGGTATCAGGGAAATGCTCACTCTCAGTATAAAAGTTTCAATCTATGTTATCTTCCTTACTGGGAGCTTTTAGCACATTTCATAATCAGATTCATCAGCCATTGACTAACTGGGCACTGCTGTGGTGGGATGAAGTCACAGTATCACTTTGATTTTTATGTTGCACAAATTATTGAAAAGAAGAGCAAAAATAGTGCTCAGTTGTAGTGCCAGATTTGAATATTTCTGTTCTTGCTTCAGTGTATATTTAAATATTCAGTTCAACATGCAGCATTTACCCTGGGAAAGCACAGAGGACTTCACACCAAATGCCTCGGAATACAGTGAGATGATGCGAAGTAGAGTTCACATCTCTTTAAAATTTGTTTCTTGGAAAGAATTTTCTCACTAAAGGCAATCAAACTTTCAATCTTTGCCAAGAAAGTTTGTGTTTAAATTAGGGAGGTCACAGTTCACTACAATGTTTTGAACTGAAAGTCTGAGTCATCAAAACTTAGATTAAATGAGGATTCTAAAGGGAGAAAAATAATCTTAGGCTTTTCTGTTTTTTTTTTTTAAACACTAACTCCACAACATGTTCAGATATATATTAGCCATATTATATAGCTCAGGGTGAATGGAATGGAAACCCAGAGTAGAGAAAGCTGTTTACAGGTATGCCACCCACTAGTCATAATGTGAGAGGGAAATGATGTGGAGAGTGACATTTGTGGATATATTGTAAGAAGTGACAAGCAATTTTAAAGTGAAAGGTCAAACTGTCAATCACTTATGGCAAATACCCATTTTCAAGGACTCTGATGTCCATTACTTACAGATGTTCTGGCATGCAACCTAGGCAACAAAGGATGTGTAATGATCTCAGGGGTTTGATCTTTGGTTATTTTTTGAAGGAGAAATATTTGATGGATTTGGTCTTAGAATAGGCACAGTGTTACAGAATACACTGGAAGAAAAAGATGTCTACAAGAGAAAGTTTGTCAGGAAGTTCAGATTTACCTTCTCCTTCAGTCACATCAGTTAAGAAAAGGATATAACAAAGACCAAGTTCTCTTTGTGTTATGTTAGATTTAAGGACTAATACTTTAAAATGAAATAAATATAAATGTCTAGTAGATAAAATAACTTTAAAATATTTTATAGGACATTCCATAGCCTGTACAGCCCTTAGAGCATTGGCTGTTTTCTATACCTACTGTAGCCCCTAACTAGACTTGCAGGTACAGTGGATAGGTGGAGAAACCAGGCCAATGCCTCTAATAAAACGGCATTTTTATTGTTTCTAGTTCTAATCAAAAATCTTGGAAAAAATGTCATACTTGTCCCTCAAACAGAGGATTGTGTTCAATTTCTCCATAGCCTTCTTTTGACTCTCTCATGACTTTATTTTTGAGATAAATCAGAGCATTCATGTCTTCCATACCACTGACCTAAGGGACAATGTAGTAATCACAAGAAGGAATGAAGATGAGAAAAACTATCATCCATTGTAAATCTGAAATTTCTATGGTGAATTAATTAGATCAACCTATCTCTCTCCTGCATGTATTAAAGGCATGTCCCAGGAATTTTGGCCCTATTTCATGCATAAATGTAGCAGAAAATTTGTAACTTCCTCTTCTTAAGCCATTTTACTACCATTGATTTGGAAACACCGCTGCAAGATGTTGCTGGAAATGCTTACATGAAGGTTATTTATTCTTCTTCCATAAAAGAAGGAAAAAATACGTTAAGAAAATAGTCCCATGCTTTAAGGAAAAAAAAAAAAAAAACAACAAAAAATTGGAGTGGCCATTTTCTTTCTTTCACAGTCACATTTACTGCTTCTTGCCACCCTCCCTGTCACTTGAGTGCAAGTATTACAGATTATTTTAGAGAGCCTTTTATCTGAAAAGAGTAATGCCTCTCAGAAACTTGAGGAAAAGAGCTGAAAAATAGTTCTGTGCAGTCAATATTCTCAAGCAGGTGGAAAAGACTGTGCCAGACAGAGGATGTGTGAATTCATAATTTCCTATTCCTCCATTTCTAACACTTAGCCAGCATCACAACTCTCCATATGACTGACAAACAGCCACAGCAACGTTAATTACTTCGCTTTGAATTTACACCTTACTTTGGTTGTTTTGCTCAGTTCTTTAGACCATAGGCAGACAAGTCCTCTTCCTCCTCTTTGGCTGATAAAGATAAAACTCAGTAGTGAAGGCAGCTATAGACCACTCAAAGGGTCTCATAAACCAATGGCTGTCCCTGGATTGCTACTTTAGAGAAGACACTGAAGTTGATTTTTCTATAAAATAATATTGTGTCTCATAATTTTTTCTTATCAGTTTAATGATCTGTGTTACTTCCACTTTCACCATGAATATTAGCCATCAGACCTTTACACTGTGACTTAGAAGATTGATCAGGAAGCTGTTCATATTCTTCTTTTTCATATTCTATTACTTCTACCAGAGCATATGATTGTCTAAAATTTATTTTGCTTTGCTTGGATCTCTAAAATCTGTCTTGGATTAAAATTATGGGCCAGTGCAATTAATATTTTTGCTATCTTTTTCTGATATGGTTGAACTTTTTTATGCAGATATGTCAACAAAGGAGACAGAAAGGGTGGGTTTGTTTTTAAAATTGGTTAGATAAGTAATGCCCTTGCTCCCCAATGGGAATATTGCAGAACAAGTAAGTGGACTTCCTATGCAGGCCTAAAATGGGATGGTAAGAGATTATAAAGAGAATCACCACATCATATCAAAAAAGACTTCCCCTTTATGGATGGATTTTGGGAAAAGGAATCACTGATCAAAACTCAAAAAAGAATGTTTTGATCAGTGTTGGGTGTGTTGCAAATGCCACTTCTGTTGCAAGAACAAAAAAGTTTTTATACAGAATATGGGTGATGTCAATTTTAAATTATTGTTTCTTGAAAAAAATGGGTAAGTTTCTATTCCCAGAAAGGTCTTTGTGTTATTTGTCCCAGATGAACATGGCAAATCTTATTTCAAGTACACTATGGTTATACACACCTTCCTGCAATAGTTACATAATCTGAATGGGAATATCCATAACACAGGCAAACATGTAATCTGGGTATTTAATCTGTTATCCATGGATACTTTCTTCTTCTTCCTGTAGGTATTTTATTTTAAATAATTTAAAACAGGTGTCTGAACACAGACACAGGAGCCCTTTTGCCAATGAAGTAATCAGAGTTGAAAATATCTCGGGTAGTTTTTAGTTCAATCTCGTGTTCAAAGAAGGTTGAGCTATGGGATTGAATGAAGTCAGTCAAGGATTTATCCAGATGACAAACATGTACAATGGCAATACTAATAGGTTTCTCTGGACAAGGTTTTGCTCTCCCAAAGGATTCCCAGTGAATTTGGAAATAATGTAACTATACTGAGAGTATGGACCCAAAGAGGATCAAATCTTGATTTTGCAGAGATAGAGGAAATTTAAGAATACAAAAGGCAACTTCTGGGAAACAAAACCACATTTATCCCAGTAATAGAAATATGAAAACAAAGAGAAGGCAGATATGGCATCTAAACAACAGAGTAGACACAGCACCTTAAATTTGTCAGTTAGGTGCCTGAGCTATAGCTAAATGCTACTTTTAATGTATAAAGTATCTTTATTTGAATCAAGAGCCTCTTACCAGATAATCCAAATAATGTTTTACTTGACCAAAATCACAGTACCATTTAACCTCACCTGAACTTTCCATTTATTACTGTTTATCTCCCTCCTTGATAGTAACTATTTCCCAACTGAATTGTTTCACAGAAAGAAAGAAAGAAAGAGATTTCCAGGTTGTTTTGTCGTACATAAATACACAACTTCAGGCAGGCATACATCTGTCTTGGAGAGCCCAATATGTGCACAATGAGTACATTTAAGTAATTAATGAGAGGAAGCTTAAGGGATAGTGCAAAAGGCATTGAAGAAAGATACTGTGGGATAGTCATAGCACTCTATTTTAATGTTCTTGCACAGTGCATCCTCTAGATATCATGCTGGCCTGGCACATCTCTTACATCACTGTGGGTCACTGTTATTCAGTGTTATCTGTTATTCAGATCCTACTGCCACAATCAGGAACTGATATATCAGTTCTTGCTGTGTTTCCCTGTTTCCCTGTCTTATCTTTCTTTTTGTTTGTCTACAGTTGCTACCTTTTTTTTTTTTTTTTTTTTTTTTGTCTACAGTTTTCGTGTCCAGGAACATCACATATAAAGAATACCAAAATAAAATCTTAGTAGAGGAAATATAACAAATGGAAAACGATGTGTTCATTCTGAACATGCTGCCAATCCCCTGTCTGTAGTAAGGGAAACTGATAGATGGTTCTGGTTTTGCGTTATCATTGAAATATAAAATTTTAGAGACTGAATTTCTAGATTTAGGTGCAGTCAGTTGAATAATAAAACTTACTTTGACTTCAAAAGATAAAAAAAAAAATAGTAGCTTTCCCTCATTCTCCTTGTTTTGTTTTGTTTTGTTTTGTTTTGTTTTGTTTTGTTTTTCTTTTGCCATTACACTTCTGAGAGCACAGTTTTGGGTGTAGCTTTGCTCTCAGGTCCTCCAATTTCTTATTTGGCTTCAAGAGGGCAGGAAGAGCAGATTGTCCAGAATTATTATTTTTCATAATCTAGGACACTGGGTAGTTTGCAGAATCTATGACTTGTCTTTCACGCAGGAATATGTAAAAATCAGAAAGAGAAATATTGTTAACATTTTACAGTGTGGTGAATAATGCTGTGAACTTTATTGAGTATTATTTTTCTTTTCCCTCATCAACTCTGAATTTCTTTTTAAATGTTGTACTAGTGTTGGTGATTTGAACATTGATATGCTGCCCTCAGGGTTGTGAACAGAAAAGTGTCAAAAGAAATCTAAGATTAATAAAGGAACATAATATTTAATCACTTTTTTTGGGGTTGTTAAACCACTCCTGAGCTATCAATATTCCTTGTTGTTCACTTCAGAGATCCTGGTCAGAAATATTGCTCTCGCAGTTTATGTCCTTTTGATGGACAGGTCAGCTCTCAGCATTTTCAGAAAAGAAAACCCACTTAATTTGCATCATCAACAATTTACATATTTGTTAGAAGACTGCATCAACTGCAGCTATAGGATGCTTACATTCAGAGAAAATTTCCCTTTCAACCTTTCTTTTTCTCCTCCATTTGAAAATAAAATTCTATTAAAAGTGCTGGGGGTTCCCTTACTTGGTTGTTTTTGCTTTTTATGCAGCAGTTGGTGTAAGCAGCCATAAAGGTGATCTATTTTGAAAAAGTATTGATTCTTTCTGCAATTGATTATTGCCATACCAGTATATTATTGATTGCTGACAGTTTGAGAAGGAGATATTTATCTACTTTACAAATTATAGTTATACTTGCTAGTGGTGATTTTTTGTGCTATTTGTGGTAATTTGGAATAAACAATAGGAATTTATGGAATAAAACCTCCTTGTTCTTGTGCATTATGAAATCCTACAAACACATCATCACAATCTCTACATGCCCACAGACCAGGCAAGCCTTCAGATCATGACAAGAGTATACTCTGTATTTTTTATCCATTAAGAACATAATCCTTTTAGTTTTCTCCTCCTAAATCCCTTCAGTGCTGCACCTGAAAGAGGTGAATTATCTATTCATTCTAGACTGGTAGTAAGTGAGACTGTGCAAGAATAAGTGTCTGCTTCCCAAAGCATGGTGACTTACAACCAAAATAGACTAAGAAATACAGCAGGAATTCAGTTTGCTGACATTTTGACCCAAATCTACCACGTCTAAATTTCTAATTTCTGATTAAAAAATCAAGGTCTAGAACACTAGTTACATTAAACATTTAATAACTTGTTATCTTTCCCCCAGTCTGACTAAAGAGGCCTACAAACAAACAACTTCAGTAGAACTCAAAAACTGAAGGGTTAAGAACTCTTCATAGTCTAAGATAACAGCTTTAAATTATTAATTACTATCGTAAGGACAAAATTAGCAAATAATTATTGAAAAGGAGTGGAGGGTACTTTGTTTTTGGTGGGGGGGGCCGTGGGTTTTTTCTTAGATTTTTTTTTTCAAATAGACAATGAAAATAGATTTGGACATTGTGCTCTTGTAGGAAATTCTATTCAACATGCACCTGACTGATCCCAGCCAAGCAACACAAGTCACCCAACTATGCATCCAAACATTTTCTCACAGAGATCTGCTTCGTTGTGGGGGCTTCTAAGCTCTTGGTGAAGGAGGACCTCCACTTCTGTACCATACAAACGGGCGAAAGTCAACATGGCATTGATTTTCTTACTTCAGCAGATGCAACATGCAGGGAATCAGAGTCTGCAACATGAGCAACGGAGCTGTTCCTGCAGTGGAACAGGCACCGGGGGGTGGAACCATGTAGGGAGCCTTGTGCAAGTCATCCTGCCTCTAAGTCACAGTCAATCTTCAGACACATGGGCACAGTATAAAAATCTAGCTAAAGCATGTAGGTCTTTGTTTGGGAAGCTTCTGACCAGTGGACGTTTCAAATTAAAGGAAACTGGCTTTCTTTTTTTAAGTTACCGTTTGGTGACATGAGTCAGTCATTTTGAAATGGTCTTTTAACCTTACAAAGATGACTGGCCAAATTTTATGCACTGAAATATTTCTGTATGATCAGTGATTATTCAGCATAAGGACACAGATTTAGATCCTCAAATAAGTGAGTCAAATAGACACTGATAATCAGGATAATGATGCCAGTAATACACACACAAGAGAACTTTAAATGCCCAGCTAGTGCTGAAACGATCCTGATTCATAATAGCATGCTTTGAGAAGTTTCATTCTTCTAGCATCTGAGGCATTTTTCTCCTAGTTAAATGCAAGATCATTCTAACCGATGTTGAATTCCTTCCAGTGAACAGCAAACAGCCTTGAGCCAAACACCAATGATAGTCCCAAGTGACTGTATCAGTCCAGATCTGGGTGTTGTTTAGATCAGTTCGTGCCTTTGAACTGTGCTGGATCACACCAGTGCAGGCACCAGGGCATTTAATTTTGTAGCAAGCTGTCATCAGCACGTTCTATTACGCTGAATTTCTGTTGCCACCTTCCAAACTCTGCCAGCCTCCATTACTGACTGAGTCTGAGTCATTGTTGGGTCATGTAAGCATCAAACTGTGCACAGCAGCTTCTCCAGTGATGAGTTGTATCTTATGTTTCCACTGAGCATGTCAAAACCTCTGGCTTATCATTTATTGCTACCCTTGGACAAGCTTTCCATCAGAAGATCACTCCCAGCTCAGCTTGTCACTAAAAAAAAACTAAAACAGGCTTTTAACATCTAATATATTCTAAATAAGTAATACCTGCAAAACAGCAGAAGGAATCTACAAAAGAATTTCCAAATTTGTAACATTTATTTTGTTGCTGCTATTCTGCTGTTTGTAGTACCCAGGGCCTTAGGACAGCATTCATCAGTAATACATTACAGTCAAGATTCACATAGAGCTTGGAATCAATTATTTCATAGGTTTCCTCCAGCCTTAACAATTCTATGATTGTGTGGTTTAATTCTCATCTCATTATTGGGAGAACTGAATTTTTGTAGATAGAGGGGTCCTGGATTTTTTACCATTAACCCAAATCTGTTATACCATTTACCATCCACAGCTCCATTAATGAAAAGGATGAGATTATGTACAGTTATGCAGGGAAGAAAGTTCTTGAATCAACATTGTGATCAAAGAACAAATGTATACACATAACTTCAAATTCAGGCAACACTTTTGGTGTTGCACATTAAGTCTGAATTCACAAATCTGCATATTATTCTGGATCTGGGCAAATAAAGTTTTTGTGCCTGTCACTCCTAGCTTGTCCCTGTCCAAGAGAAAGGCAGACCAGAAGCAGTTCACATGTGCTTTCCTTTTTAGGGTTTTGAACCAGATCACCCCACAAAGTGACATATATTGAGCTATAGACTTTTTTGGTATGACATTTTCTACTAACTACTTGCATACATGGCTAATGGGGAGCTTTGCACGTAGAACCCAATTTCTCTCATCCTGCCTGGTGCCTTATCCACTTGCTCTACTCCCTCTTGCCTCTCTTTGGTGTGAAGAAGATCACTGTAAATTTCCTTTTCCTCATTTGGGAACATAACCTTTTCCTTCAGCAAGGCAATATTAATAGAGAGAAACTGTTATTAATAAAAAGTCACATATCACATCCACTTGCTTGTTCATGGTGCTCAAACACACACACATTTACTTGCAATTATCCATTTGGAGGGCAGCTCAAGAACAATCTCAGCCACGATTTGACAACAGCAACTGCCCTCTCAGGAAGGGGGGATTTTGCTGATTTGCTAGCAGCTACTTTTTCATCTTTTCAAAACTGTCCTGCAGCACTCCTCGTTCCTGTGCTTGTCCATGCATCCTCATAGCCTTTGCCCACAGCTGCCTCCCCTTTGGGTGCAGTCTGAGCTCCACAGCCCAGCTGTGGCCTTGTGCAGATTGAGCAGGCTCTGGGTGTGCTGATTTTGTCAGTTTTTGCAGATTAAACTGGAGCTGTAGTAGCAAGGACTGCCAGTCCTTGGGAAACTTCCAAACACAAGCTTCTTGGCGGGCACCTCTCTCCTGCTAGGTAATTGCCAGTAGCTATTTCTACATCCAAAACTATTTATATACACAGAGACCACTTACAAAAATGCACACAGACAGTGACTTTCTGATATTACCACTTCAGAGGCAGTCATGTTCTACAGTATAAAATGGAAAAGAAAAAAAAAAAAAAAAAAAAGTTGAGTAAATCCAGCGTCAGTATTTCTGTGTTTTAACATGTCTACTTTTGTTTCTTTTCACCTCAGGCTTGTTCCCATTCCAAAAACACATCTCAAAGAGAGTGAGACAACAAGAGTTAATAATATTTATGATCATTTTAAATTCCCTGTTGGTGCTTAATCCCTCACAATATGTACAGAAACAAAATAACCTCCTGCAATGCAATAACCAAAGGACATTCTCTGCTTTGCAAAGGACGCTCAGCTGCTCTCTTTCAGTTGCTTCATCCTTATAAGATGATGCGATACAGATCTGTGCAGGTGTTTTGGGAAAAAATCCAAATTGTAAAGGAGATTCTGACCTTGGCTTTAAATAAGGCTGGAATTTGTAGATAGTATTTCATTAACTCTGGAACTTGTGGCATTTCAGCATAGACATTTTCCAAGAGGGCCATCATTAATTACACCTACAGAGTGCATTGTGTTTTATCCCCCCTTGAATATGGGACTGCATAGCCTGAGTCACATTTTCATGCCTGCATTAAATACTGTGGAGTTTCATACCTGTAAGTGCAAAATTATATTGTTCTCTGATTGTCATGTTTGTCTACCTCTTTTAGAAACACTCCCTGGTTCTGATGTGCTGCTAAGTGGGGGGGAAAAAAAAGCCAGCAGTAAATTTATTTTCAAAATGGAAAGTTTTAAATAGGACAGTTCCTTTCATGTTTACTCTCACGAATTGTTCAATCTAGGAAAAAGAAGAACATCTATTGAATTAGTTTGCAGGAAGAAAAACAGACTTGCTGGATAGGTCTTCATTTCTTTGAGCTCAGTAGTGTACATTTTCAAGTTGCAAGACTTTTATAAATAGCATATGCTCAAAAGATGAGACAGCAGGAAAATGAAAGTCTAAACCAAGAAAATAAAAAAAGATAATTCAACACTCTTGGTAAACACAAAATTCCCACGCTGGTTTGAAAGAGATCATCTGGAATTTATGGTAACTCTATGGAGATTGCAAATAAAATAAAGTTTAAATGGATTCTCCATCTCTACCTGAATCTTTATAATCTGTACAGTGTTCTACAAAAATATAAAAATACTAAAAAATCCTACAATTATTAAAACACCAAACCTAAGTTTAGAATTCACATGGTAAATAAAAAATTCAGGTGGAGATTACTGTTGTTACCTTAGGGAATTCATTTGGAATGAAATCTATCAAACAAGTTAGAAAACCTTGAGTACTTACATTCGAAAATATGAAATTCGTATTTTCTTATTCCTGTGTGACATAATCTTATTACACATTTCTACTGCAACACCTTTCTGTGTTCATTAGAAAGAACTACCCAACATTGATTAGTTAGACAGAATCTGCAGATAAACAACCTTCCTCTGGGCCTCAGACCTTTACCCAGAGCAAGAAACTTCCATCAGCCTTTTTTTACCTTATTCACCAGTAAATATTTAATGTAGCCATTACTACCTCATGAAATTTGCTTCTCTAACTTGACCAAAAGGAGTTTAAAACCTACTTAGACAAATGCACAGAGACTGAAAATTTCAGAGTCATGTGTGATAAACTCCCCTGTTAACTTCCCAAACTTTTAGGCCAAGTTGTATGGGCTACTGACAAGAAAGTTCTGTTGAGTTCCCAGCTCTTTATCCAGGGATTTGTGCACTTAAATGGCCTTACACTGCTATTCTTTCTATCAAAATCATGATATATCCAACATAAGGGG
The DNA here is from genome assembly GCA_036630365.1 of Acanthiza pusilla. Lineage (NCBI taxonomy): Eukaryota > Metazoa > Chordata > Aves > Passeriformes > Acanthizidae > Acanthiza > Acanthiza pusilla. The sequence continues at coordinate 92,659,791 of JAXCHO010000034.1, forward strand.
CTGTTGTGTGACTATGGAGGCAGCCATTTAAATTAAATGCCACGTGTAAGAGATTGACACATTAAAGGACAACCACTGCTGTTTAACATCTTTTTTAATGATGTGGACAGTGGGATCGAGTGCAACCTCAGCAATTCCGTGATGACACTGAGCTGTTTGGTGCAGTTGCACTTTGGAGGAAGGAATAGAGTCCAGAGGGACCCGGGCAGGATGGAGAGGTGGGGCTGTGGTGGTGAACACCTTGTGGTGTTCAATGAGGCCAAGAACAAGGTCCTGCACCTGGGTTGGGACAACTCCAAGCACTAACATAGGCTGGGCAGAGAATGGATTCAGAGCAGCCCTGAGGAGAAGGACTTGGGGCTGACGGTGGATAAGAATCTGGACCTGACCTGAGTTTGCACCTGCAGCCCAAAAAGCCAAATGTATCCTGGTCTGCACCAAAAAGATGAGGAAACCTGATATATTGGATAGCATTCCTGCCCATGGCAGTAGGGGTAGAACTAGATAATCTTTAATGTCCCTTCCAACCCAAACCATTCTATGATTCTAATTGCTTGGCAGTAATTGTGATTAGCTCTTTAGAATTTAATGTTGTAGGGGCAAAGCAATATCTCTAAGTATAGTAAAAAGTAACTAATTTTTAGCACCTGTTGTTTGGGTCTCTTTTCTCAGCCTACCTCCACCTGATAAAGATACCGTTCTATTTTTTTGATAGCATGCAAAAATTATTTCTACTGAATTTAGACTAGCCTGAATAAACATCCTTCTAGAAATATGCTCTCAATACAGCAAGCTGCAAATTTATTTCCTTATACTAATATGTGCAATACAGATAATGTGTAATTTAAAGACAAAATATGTTTGTTGAGTAACTCCTCCTGGACTGCCACACTTGAAGTTTTTTAAAGGACTGTGAATACAACACAATCGAGTTATCCACTGAATATATTTGATTAACTAAAATTGTGCAGTAGCTCTAGATCAGTGGAATTAATTCCAGTGGACTGGGAATTGTTTGGAAAACAAAAAAGAAACTTTCTTTCTGATGGAGCCGGTTTAACAAAATAGATTAGGTTAAGATCCAGAAATGAACTTAGTGACTCAAAATTGCATGTTTGTAAATGATAGCTTTCTATCTCAAAAGACAGCATAAAGCTTGTCCATTTGAAGTCACCTTGTCCCAAAAGTAAGTAACCTTTCCTATGCATTTGAGATCCTTCAGTTGGATACAAACCTGTCTCAATATCCAAAAGGACTTGCCTTTGTGTGTCCACAGGGTTAAAATCCCAAAATAACAAAATGAAACGGAATGCTCAAAGATTAATTAAAAGTTGCGAAAAATGGCCTGACCATTTTCAGCTATGCTGAAAATTTGGGACTGATTAGAAATAAAACAAGCAGCAGCTAGAAATGGCTTATGCGTCTCATATGCAACATAAAATACTTTTTTTTTTTTTTTTTTAATATGCAGCTATTGACTGCTCAGTTTAGGGAGAATGTGAGTTTTCCTCTGTTTAGCAATTATGAACATCAGTGACCCTTCTTCCTGTGTCTGCATTTTCAGGAGTTAACGTGGTTCATTTCTTCCAGGGAACACTTGTAGACATCTACTTTGAAGACTGATTTCAAAGGTCTGAACAGAGCTACCTCTCCTGAAGTCAAAATCCCTACAGGGTTAGAATTTCAGACATGTCATGTGTTTCCTATTCCACTCTTGCCCCTGGTCTATGATTTATTGCTCATTCTAAGGCTCCTAAAACTCTTCTGTTAAATATGGGAGGCCTGCTTCTGGGTTTTATTTGAAATTCACATAAATGTTTAAATTAAATACAGGAATTGCAAATCTCATTAGTAGATTAAAAAAAACTCTGTTTGGAGAAATCATATTAATTGGGCTATATTTGCATAAACATGACATTGATTATTCCAAAATCATATTATGAATATGAAAATATATCAAGTTTGATTGGATCTTACAGCAAAGAAAATTAAATAACAAATTCTAATCATTTTCAGCAGCTGAATTTGGAAACTCTTTGCCGGTTTCCAATTTAATCTAAATATTTGATCTCTTCCTTACTTTAGCTAATCTCTAATTAATTTTATGTTTATGTCTTCATATTATATTTACTGTCAGAGTATCAGTTCCTTATCTCTTTGATAAAAGGTCATGTTCTCTTCAGTTTCCTTAGAGCAGATCTCCTGGGGAAGGTTAATAATAAAAGGCTTCTAAATGCTGAGGTGCTTATACTGTTTTATTAAGACTGATAAACAGAATGGTCCATCAATATTAAGGGCAGTTGGGAAAGAATTTTTTCTCTAGATCTTTTACTTCAGAAAGAAATTATTTGTATGCAATAACATTATTCTTCTGTTGTCCCGAAAATCAAAACTTGTATTTTATCTTATTCTCTACCCTTTCTTGGCTTTTTTTTTTTTCCTTTTCCAATGAAATGGATGGTCCACTAAGGTTAAACTCACAGGGAGAAGGACAGAAGTGACCAAAGAATAAAAAAATCATATCTGGTTTCCCAAAAGGTACCCAGAAGTGAAGGTCAGAGTGAAGGAAAAGAAAAAAAATGTTAATTTCACAGCTGATTCTGTAAGGAAACCAGCATGCAACAAATCCTCTCTATAGCAATAATTAATTGAGTTCCTATCAAGTGGAGTCAGGGAACCCCCACTACTGATACCACATAGTCTTGAATTAAAAAAAAAAAAATCATTTAAATTTAGAATCTTTTAGAATTTCATATCTTGTCTGGTCCAGAGGCATCAGCTCATATTGAACAAAAAGCTACAAATATTGAGATGATATTATAGAGAGAGGTCAGATTTTAAATACTCCTTTTTCCAGAAGATTGCTGTACTTTTCAGCCCTGAAAGAACATCTTTCTTTTTGTTTTCTCAAGTATAGAAAACTTCATAGATGAGGGATTTATTCTAAAGCTTCTATTTACAAAAATTTCATTCGTAATGTTTCCTAACAAACTAATCAGTAGTACCACTTCATTATAATTAATAAGCCATAAGCATATTGTTTGAGGATGCTAAATGTTTGTGGTTTTCCTTTTCTCACTTGTTTTTCAGTAACCTAATGTATCTGTGTAGACATTAACTAGGCAGAAGGCTTTTGGCTTTATTGTTATTACCAACTGCATTCAGTTTTGACTAATCCATTAAAACACTTTAGATAATTGATGCACTTACTTGCAGCTTGTGGAAGAGGCAAATATAATCCCCAAATGAATTTGACCCAGTAAAGTTATTGCTTTGTTTTTCTACACCTTCTTAAGTAGAAACAAAATTCTTGTGCTTAGAAGCGAGTACATTGAAAGTATCAAGGACCATCACTTCCAAAGCTTCCTAATTCTTAGTCTTGTTATATATTTTGATTAAAATTTTTCCTGCTCTTTCTCTTCCCATACCTTCCTCTGGATTCTGCCATCATGTGAGCATGAAAAATCCTGTAGGCTTCCCCAAGAGCAGTTGGAGTTCTACACTTGCAGCATCTGAGGGATCATAAGTTCATGATTCTCTTATCTGCCATAGAGTTTGCCATTATGAGAAAATAATTTAGAAGAAAAGTCGTTAGAGGCACTCAATGTCTCAAAATAATGAGTAGAGGATCAGAACCTCTGAAAATTGAACCCCTACCCAGTTTGTACAGCAACTTCAGCAGTTTCTCAGATGTCTGCAAAGTATCTGTGAATTTCAAGAAATGACTCACTGTGGAACATAGTGGTAATTGGTAAAATGTTGGACATGATTATATAGCACCTATGGTCTCTCAAGATCATTATTCCAACTTTTTAGTGTCACACGCATCTCAAGAGGAGGAGGATAAGCCATGACTGGTCCTCTTTGACCACTGGCAAAGGAATTTTCTGGATTTATAATTAGTTTTATGAAAAGTTTATAGGGTTTTGCACCTCAAGCCCATTGTGAATTTGCATCTAATTTACTTTAGAAGAGTATTGTTGGAATTAGGCAGTCAAACAGAAAATATCCTTGAGCAATTCAGAAAGTTGCAGTTTCCACTGGAAACTGTCTTACAGCATCAGGACTAGCTTTGGTTTGGTGCACAATTCAGAAAGTTGCAGTTTCCACTGGAAACTGTCTTACAGCATCAGGACTAGCTTTGGTTTGGTGCAAATAAATATTATTGATGTTCTATAGGCAAGATTCTATGAGTCTAAAACAGCCAGCCACTGTAAATTAATACAGCTGCAACATTAAGTAGACCTACTGTGATTTGAACTACCTGAAAACCTGACCTTTATATTTTATGTTGTTATTCTCTACAGACATAGTTTGAAAGTGAATCTACTTGAAAGTCTGAGTTTTTTGCTTAATATTCTGACAAATTTTGCTCTGGGGTTGAAAGAGAGAACTGAGGTAGTAGTCCCACAATGTCCCAAGAAGGAATACACAGGTTATGTATTATATAAACATGATGAAGTAGAAATGCAAGAAGAAACTGTGCAACAAATCAGCAGTCATTTCCCTGTGCTCTTTTCAACTGTAAAAACATAACACAGACAGTGAGGGAGGTATATGATTCCTCATGGAATAAAAATTTGAAGCAGACACAAATATTTGCTTTTAACAGAAACAATATTTCTACCACACATTCACATAGTATGAAGAAAAAAAAAAAAAAATTAAGTCAGGAGATCTGTAGAAAACACTCTAAAGTGATCTCACCCTTTCATTGCACCAGGTGTTCTGCTCTGCCTTGTGTATCATCTTCACTCTGTTTCTTTCCTGAACGAAGACCTGTGTAATTAAGATGGAGGGGCAGTTTTTTTCTGGAATTTGAGTTCTAGAGATGTGTTTTGCAGCAGTAGAATATGTAGAAGCATTTTTTGATTATATGAATAAACACTAATCAAATGTTTGGAGGCTCAGATATCTGAAAGTATTTATGCAACTTCCCATTCAGTCACCCTTCTGAGGATTCCTGTCTATCAACGGCAAAATACTCTTTTTTAAGAAAGAACTCATGAGAACATGAAAAATAAAATATATTCCGTATAATGACTTATTTCCTACTTTTAGATCCCCGTTCGGATTGTTTTATGCTGCCATTAGAGTGGAGGAAGTAGAATTATAGTCAGCATCAAATCTAATCCTATTTTAATCCTTTTCCCTCTGCAATGAGTCACACGATTTTGCGTATACAAAATAAAACAAAAAAAAAAAATGGGAGAGTGGGGGCTAGGAAAAGACAGGAGAGTTGAGTTTTGTTTGCTTTTTGATTGTTTATTTTTCACTCTGATAAAGAAATATGCAAGACTTCACAGAAAGGCAAAAAAACCCACAATGATTTGTCATAAATCCTCCCAGCCCATCTGCAAGGAAAGCAATTTCCACTGCTCTAGGATTATTTGTAAAATAGTTTGCATAACGTTAATCATAACCATCTGATTCTCATCCCTGAATTTCTTGAGGTCAGGGATATTAATCTCATATATGAAGAACAAATAGATTTCTCATACACACATTTTAGTCAAACAAATTCAGGTATTTGTATCTATGAACTGTCAGCCTTTGCATCTTTTGTCATATTGTTTTCTTTCACAGCAAGAAGTTTTTCACAGCTCCCAGTTTTTAGGAGCATAAAAGTGGCTCAAATTAGATTCTCTTCAGTTTCAGTTTTGGAATAATGCAGTCAGTGCTTATATTAGTTGTTGAAAATTATCCAATTTATTATCCAAAATTCTTCTTTTTAAGCTTAATATTAGCATAAAATAAAAATATGTATATTGGACACAAAAAGAAAAAAAAACAACTAAAGCTGTTTCACTATGGTCACATTGCTTTGGAGTACATGACTGAAAAAATTAAATTACTAATGAGGTGAAAAGAGCCCACAGCTCAACCTTCTCCACAATTTATGTGAGAATTAAGAGTCGTTCCTAAGTAGGGACACAGCATTCATCCGAAAAAGGCTTCAGATGAAGAGGTCTGAAAAATAACAAGTTCATTTGGGCTTGCTTGGATCTTATCCATTTAAATGTAATATCTGGTCAGAGCAATTATACTTATTCCAGTAAGATTTAAGTCAGAATTTGTCTTGTCCTACCCCTTGCACAGTTCTGATTTCAGCTCAGATCAGCATCCAGCTCCTAGGAATCTTCCTGGTTGCTGCCCCTCTCTGATCTTTGTGGAGTTGCCCCTTCCCCTTTCTGATGCAAATCCCACAAGGCAGAGGTCCCTTTCACAGGTCAGCATTCCTTGTTAATCACCTGTTAATCCTGTGCTGCTACAAAAGCCTCTTTTCAGCCCCAAAATTATCTGAACTCAGATTTCATGCTTTATTCCCACCTCTGGAACTGCTTTGTTTTGATCATGGCCAAATCATTAAAACCCCTCCAAGTCAGAAGCAACACATCTGTTCATTCTCTTCTGTGGCTTTACTCCAGGCTTTTAACCACCGTGGTACCAAAAATTATGGTTTGCCACTCTCAGGGATATTACACTGTATTTCAGACATGGTGTTGAGGCAAGTGCTTTGTTTGGTCCCAGCTGTGGGGCCATGGCAGTACAGAGATAACAGCACAGCCATAAACAGACACTGAAAATGAACAGGGACATGGAGAGTCCAAGCAGAAATTTGTGCCATTAACGTGATCATGAATAGTCTCTACAGAAACCTGTATCATAATTGTAATGAAAAGTCTGTACAATACATTGCACAATTCTTTTTTTCTTTTTTTTATTATGCATGCAAGCAGAAAATTGTTATAAAGGAATGAAAATGCTTCTCTTGCCAGTAATACTTCCTTGGAAGAAAAATAAACAATTTCAGACACATGCATGATGTCAAAAAGATTTTCAGGTATTTACTTTCAAAAATGTTATAATGGAAGGTTTTGGCTGAAAAACAGTTTAGCTGCTGATGGAAGAAACAAAAATGGGTAGAAAAAGAGATATTTTAGTGTCCCATTTTTATTTAGGTAGGAAATTTAATCTTGAGATTATTTTAGACACAAAGACCACTTAAAAGCAAAAGAACAATATAAAAAAGGACTCTTGTTTATCCAAGATGTAAAAGTAGCCATAAAAGCTCCAAATAGAAAAATAATTTAATTACAAATAAGAAAAGGAAAGGACAGACAGAGCTCCAGGGGGAGCACGCTGCCATCCTTTTGCCAGATGCAGGCTGCGGATCTGTGCCCAGGAAGGGAAACTGTCTGCTCCATGTCAGAGCTCTGGGAAGAAGTGAATAGATTGAGGAATAGTGAAAAAACACAGAATCAGAGAATGATTGAGGTTGGCAAAGACAAAAAAAAAAAAAAAATTCAGGGAGAAGGAATTGTGGGTAATGTGGTAGTTGGAGCCTATCTTGGGTGGAACAATCATGAAAGGATGGAGTTGTTGAGTCTTGGAGGAATAAGGAGAGGGGTCAGCAGAATTGCTGCCTTGGACTTTCTGAGGGCAGTCTTTGGGCTGTTTAGTCACGCTGAAGAACCATGATGAAAGCAAACCCATGATGAAAAGAAGGAAGGGGTATCACCAACATTTTTACTTTCCCAGTGCTAGGAAGAGAAGCTACAGCAACTAGAATTCGAGGCATTGTAAAGCACCTGAGGCATTATCACTGGGAAACTCCACTCATTCCTTATCTCAGCTGCTGTGTCACAGTTATAGCTTCAGGATCTGCTCTGCTTGAAATGCTTTACCTGGACATATCTGTATATACTGATGAACCAACAGGTTTGTGTTATCTGTTACGTGTCTGTAAAGAGTTCTGATACGAAAAAATAGAAGACAAAATCAAGAAGAAATATGTTTATATTTTATTATTTGCCTTCCTGTCATAATTAGTACAGGAGACTATAACACTTGGTACGTAATTTCATTTTTAATCTGTATTTTCAGAAATTGAGTTCACACTCTGAAAATTAACAGCACAGATGATACTGTGATAGGAAGAGTAAACTACAAATATCAAGAAAACCTTTCTTCAACAAAAGAGAGGTTGTTTTTATGTTCTTATATAATTTTATTTCTACTAACAAAAAAGTTACCTATAAATATGGGAAAATAATCACACACGCTAGCAAAAGATATATAGAAAAAACTCTAAGAAGCATACAAACAGAATTGAAATAAATTCAAACTTGTGTCATGAAGAATTGACAGTTTGATGTTGCAACCTCAAATAAGAAGTGTTTAATCTTTAAAATTACCAGTAAAAATAAATTTCCAGGATATTTGGCTTTAGATAAAAATCTGATATGAATGTTTATATATTAGTAAGGAATTTTAATGTAATTTAAAACATTATAACAAATTCATATTTATTTTTTATTTGCTTATTATACCAGCTGTATTCCAGGCAGGACAACTTGCTGATATTAGAAATGCTTTATTTATGAAAGTGTGGATGCAACTCTGTACTAATAGAAACATCCTTTCTTCTCTACATCAAAGTATTTCCCATACAGTTAATAAGAGACTTTTTCACTCCAAACAGGGTTTGCTTTTCATTGCCATATTCCAGAAGACCATAAAACATCAGTGGGATTTGAAAGACGCACGGAGTAATTTCTCACCCCCTGCTGACCAATGCCCAGCCCATCCCTGAGCAGGGGCTGCCACCCCAGGGGCAAACTCAACCTCATGTTATTGTTCAGCATGAGGCTGGAAGAGAGGGAATATCCCTTTGGTGATTGGGGTCCACTGTCCTGGCTGTGTCTCCTCCCAGCTTCTGCTGCATCCCAACATCCTCATTGGCAGGTGTGCTGGTTCTGCTCCAGCTTTTTGGTGGGGGGTCTACAAAGATGGCTCCTAAGTGTTCTGTGTGAATGTTCTGGAAGTTTTCACCATGTCCAGCAGAGCCAATCTCTGATGGCTCTGAAGATGATGGACATGCTGCTGGCCAAACCTGGGCCAATTAGAGATGTTGGTTACGCCTCCTGTGAAAACATATTTAAGAAGAAATCAAAACAATGTGTGCACTCACTTCTTTTTAGCCAGCAAAGGACGAGGAGCTGAGAATATGTGAGGGAAAACAACATGGAGACACCAAGGTCAGTGGAGAAGGTGGGGGAGGAGGTGCTCCAGGCGCCGGAGCTGAAAACCCTCTGCCAGCCATGGCAATAACCATGGTGAAGCAGGTGGTCCCCCTGCAGCCCACGGGGTCTGCGGGGGTTGCAGAGATCCACCCACAGCCATGGGGAGGTGCCCACCCCAGAGGAGCAGGTGGATGCCTGGAGGAGGCTGTGATCCAGTGGGAGTCCCAGTGGAGAGTGAGGCTTTTCTCCCAAGGTGGAACAGCCTGGCCTTGGAGGTCTGCACCCCGGGGACAAGGGACTCACATTGCAGCAGATTCGGGTGGGCTGCTGCCTGTGAGATTGGACCCACGCCGGAGAAGTTCACAGAGGATGACTCCTTTCCCTAAGTAGCGGAAGAAGATCACAGTGATGGACTGACCAAACCTCCACACCCTGTCCCCCTGTGCTGCTGGGGGGGGGTGAGGGAGGGGGGATGATTGCAGAAACAGTTTCTGAAGGGTTTGTCTTTATTTCTCATTTGCTTCCTCTGACTCTGTTAGCAACAAATCACTTTGCAACTCTGAATTTCATCCTATTTTGCCCTCGGTGAATCTTCTCCTGGTTCCTTATCTCAATCATGAGCCCTTTGTGTGTGTGCATGTTAACATTTTTTGTTTCTCTCTCCTCTGACCAGCTGTGGCAGGGGAGAGCAGAGACAGCAGATGTCATAGGTGCCTGGCATTTGACCAGGGTCAAACCACAACAGCAGGGCAGCATGAGAAGCTGAAAAAGTTCTTGACTGAGTGTGAGCACTGCTTAGCAACAACCAAAATATCAGTGTTACCAACCTTTTTTTTTTCCCTAGTCCAAAACACAGCACTTTTCTAGCTACTAGGAAGAAAATTCTATCCCAGACAAAACCAAGATACAACATACACAAGTCTCTCACTTCTCATTTCATAAACCTTATATTTGAATTTCTTTTTCTTTATTTTTTTTAATCTGAATTGTGGTTTAGCTGGAAGGCTTTGAGATATTATTGCATAGTGACATAATTTATGGCTTGAGAGATTATGTTTTAACCAGACCTGAGATTCCAATTTCCTTTAGCTCCTGTCAATGTCAAGAACCATAGTGACCTAAAAAGAATGGAAGATAAGCTGTATACCTTGGTAGTAACAAACAGATCTCCCCAATAAGCTCAATGTCAAAATAAAATAGAATAGAGTGGTTAAAATACTATCACAATGTATGAGCAAGTTATACATAAAGAAAACAATATACCATTGGAACGCAAATGTTGTATTTTAACTACTTAAATCTTGAAGAGTAATTTTAAGTAAATGAAAATTCCACTCAAACAAAACAATTATTTTTTTTTAATTTCATCCTCTTCAACAAATTCTGATTAAACAAATAAATAAAAAAATCCATTCAAATTCCAGGTAGAAATTGAGACGGACAACCCAAAGCAAAATAAATCAAACTACTTCCCTTAAAATATTTTAGAAGTGTTATGTCCCTAAGTAATTCAAAGGATATAATCAGAAATTAGTTCATTAACTCTCACCAGATAAATCTTTCTTAAGAACTGTTCTGTTACTATGGGAATCCATTGCTCAACCCTTCATTCATTACTAATTTCTGTGAAATCTCATTAGCCATCACTATAAAAATTATTCTTCTCTCTGTCATAAGAATCAAGGAGTTGTGGACTGGATGGGTCTGTCTGCAGCACTGAGGCCAGTGCAATGTTCCATGAAGTCTCAGTATATAATGGCATTTCAGAAACTGAATTTTCTTGTCTCTGTAATCCTTCCTGAAAGGCTGTTCCCAAGAGAGGCAGCCCAGAAATTTAGGCATTTTGTTGTGATTTACAAACACATTGTTTCCATTTGCCATTGTGCCAAGGTTGTGTTTCATCCATAGCTCTGTCTTCTCTGCCTTCCCATGCATTCCCACATATACTCCTCTCTAACCTCTATTTATAGATGGCAATCACATCCCTTCTTAGCTTTTGTTTCACAAGGGTAATCAAGCCAAAATCTTCTCGTTTGCTCATGGAATACAGGCTCTTCATTCACTTGATTACCCAAGGAATTATTTTTCCCTGCATTTCAATAAGTATTTATTAAACATGTTGAAAAGAATTTGCACACATTTGCCAGAAGTATCTTGTCTGAGATTTCACCCTGACATAAATAATTTTTATTTCCTCAGTAAATATCTGTGCTGCTGCATTACACGTGCATTGCTTGTGGCTGTCACCAGATGTGCCACCCTGTAGCCCTCCCTGTAATGCAATATTGCCATTCCCACAGGTGTTGAGTCAATTAATCTGTATTCAAAACCCCAAAATTCTGCCAGTGACACCAGTCAGGAAGCAATTGGTCAGCTGGGTCTTCTTGTTTCTTCACTTGTCATTCCTTGCAACTGGAAGGATATAGGAGAACACTATTTGCCCTCTAGATCCCTTAACCTGCTGTACCAAGGGCTGTGAAGACTCTCTTGACTGCCCTGAGACTTCTTACTGTAATTTCATAGCTGTCAGCATGAAAAGCAATAATGGCTATTCTCCAAAGCTGGGAATATTCTTCATGAACCTTAGTGGAGATGACTTCATCTGAAGTGAATCAGGGTTTCCCTCAGAAAGGTTCAGGTTAGAACTCATCTGACCTATTTCACGGTCTGCTTTAGAATGAGACAAATGCATTGCAAAAATGCATATTCCTTTCTTTTGAACGCAAAGGTAGCCGAGGTAACTAACCAGTCAGGTGTTATCTCCTAGGTGAATTGTTGAAAATCTGTATCATTGAATCACTGGATAGTACAATATTTTTAGTTCTTGAAGTCCCCCAGTTCTCTGCAATGAAATCCTCGTCTTTTGTTGCACAGTGCTCAAAGTGCCCTAAACTTTGTGATGCTAAAGGCCTTCCACCTGCAATTTTGCAGCCTCTCTTTTCCTTGAAGCTCTTGAATCCTTTCCTTAATAATTAAGGCAGTTTTTCAGTGGTTCTTGAGCCGTGTATTTCCCTGTGGTTCCATTGTCCTCACACTGTTGTTACGTTCATTGCCTCGCACCTGCAAATGCAGACACCGCTGCAGTGTTGGGCTCTCGTGGGGCATGGCTGCCATAGCAGGAGACACCTGCACCTGATTAGGCACATCCATTCGGCACTAACAGCAGCAGGAACTGAAACAAACTGTGTCAGCAAAGACATCTCCATTGTTAGCACTCAATGCGCTGGAGAGAGCACTGAGAGGAGGATGCTCCTCTAAATGGAGCAACTGCTGCTCTCTGCCTCCAGCTGCTGGGGTTTCCCTTCCCTTCCCTTCCCTTCCCTTCCCTTCCCTTCCCTTCCCTTCCCTTCCCTTCCCTTCCCTTCCCTTCCCTTCCCTTCCCTTCCCTTCCCTTCCCTTCCCTTCCCTTCCCTTCCCTTCCCTTCCCTTCCCTTCCCTTCCCTTCCCTTCCCTTCCCTTCCCTTCCCTTCCCTTCCCTTCCCTTCCCTTCCCTTCCCTTCCCTTCCCTTCCCTTCCCTTCCCTTCCCTTCCCTTCCCTTCCCTTCCCTTCCCTTCCCTTCCCTTCCCTTCCCTTCCCTTCCCTTCCCTTCCCTTCCCTTCCCTTCCCTATTGTTTCTATGTCTATGTCACCAGCCATGTACCCTGTGGGTAGAGTTTTGTGCAACACTCACTGTTGTCAGTGTCTTTCTTTTTTTTAATCTCAATTACAATTTATCATTAAATTATTTTATCATGAATTTATCAACAAAATTGTCACACACATGAATTTATCACAAAACTGTCAATGGAAAACGTATTGCAAAAATCAGTCATTCCCATGAGCTCATATAGAGATCAATTCCTCAAAGTCTTAGATTCTGTAGGAAAACTAAAACTAAAAAAGAAAACAGAATAATCAGTTAAAATCTTATTATAAAAATGTATAAAGTAATTGGATAAACCAGGAGACAATGATGAGAGATATAGTAACGTGGAAAAGCAACATAATTTTCCAAGTACAACAAAGCAGTCAAAGAAGATATTTCCTATTTCTATGATAGTGCCTTCTCATCTGTTAAAAAACAAAGCAAGCAAGTAATCAAGAAACCAAACCTACTTTCTGAAGTATTTAATAAGATACAGGTTGTGCAGAATTAAATGTCACATCCTATTCAATATTATTGGTCCCTGAATTTCTCTCTTTCTAAGCTGTATTAATTTCTAGGCTATTTTAACACATTAAGAAATAGCTGGTCATTCTTGTTTGGTGAAAAAGTATTTTAGTCTTCAATTATCACTTCTAATGTGAGCAGAGACATTTCTGTCTAGTTAAATAAATTAAGATCTACAATGAAAATGTCTTCTATATGATTAGATTTGATTAATCAATTCTCAAAAAGTGAACACTCTTTTTTTTTATATTTTATAACATGCCTCTGCTTCTAAGTTTATCACATATGTTGTTCTTTATTGTGAAAAATGACAAAAAAAAAATTCATACTGGGTACTTGAAACTAGAATCCAGAATCAAACTCAGGAAGAGAGGATTGAAAATTATTTGGTATTTTAGAAATCTTATAAATATGTCTGAACGACATTTAATTTCTTTTTTGTCACTCAGAACATACTGCTTATTTCTTCATATCCCTATCTTGCAATTCAGTAATTTCTCAGCCTTAATAACAACACTAGTCCACTTTTGAAAATTCCATTTTTGTCACTCTAAACCTTTGCCTGTAAAAATTACAAAATATTAGAATTAATGCCATATTTACAGAAAATCTTCCTGTTTGGGGGTTTCCCCTCTCCTTTTCTCCTTCCTTTTTCCTGTCTATGCTACTATATTGGTCCTTACATGTGGATAAATTCCTAACACTGCTTTGTGCTCCCTGTGACCATGTCCAAGTTGAAACCAACAAGTTCTGGACTCCTGGATGTTAAGACATTTCCTGACTGCCTCACGCATATCAAAGTGAAAACTCTGAGTCTAACACCTTTGTTGTAAAGGAAGCTCCGTTTGCAGAGAATCTGTAGCAAGTTCTATCAGGCTCCCAGTCTTGAAAAATGTATTCTTAAATGTAGTCAAGAATAAAAGTTAATTTGAACAAAGTTAAAGTACCAGGTATAACCACTTAGTGTTCCCAGAACTTCTGTTTATTATCACCTGTGCAAAGTCAAAATTAGCATTTCATCCTCCAATCTTCAGGATGCATCCAGTCAATACAGTGTTGTAACTGAACATATTTTTGTTTGGATGGGTCAGTATTTATCAACTAGGAAACCAGAGATCACCACAAGAGTTTTTAGAAGATTGATAAATCAGATAAGCTTCAAATCTTAAAAGAAATTTCACTATTTCCATTCATTAGAAGACACTTTGTGCTAATAGTTAATCACTGTCTGTACTTCTCACTGAAACTGTTAAGTCTTTTGCACTTAATCTGCTAATTAGCTCTGTCTGTGCATTACCATGGAAATGATGCTGTGTAGTGCTGGTGGCCGCAGCCCCTGATGGCTCTTGCTCTCCCAGGTGTAGGATGGAGAGCTCTTTGAGGAATTAAGTCAAAACACAAGCAGACATCTTCCCAAATTTCCTTTGCTTTTTCATGTGATGTTACACTACTTTTCCCCCTCCCAGCGTGGGTAGATAGGGAATCTCATCTGCTCTCAAATCTCTCTTTCTTGTTTTGGGTTTTACAAGTCATGCTTTTGTGTAATGGGCAGGGTGTCCTTCCTCTTTGCTGTCTTTTGTGCTTATTTCTTCTTCCTTGTCTTGCAAACTGATCCTCCTGTGATGCCTGTTTCCATGTTTCCCTATGTCTTATTTTTTAAGGCTCTTCATATGCACCTTTAACTTGTGTTTACCCAGTAAAAAAAGGTCATCTTCCTGTTCAAATATACTCCTAGAGAAAAAAACCCCCGCCATGCAGTAGAGAGATTTTAATATTTTTCCTCACACTTTCCCTTTTGCTAACAGAAGCTACCACAAGAGTAGTAATTTAGGGATAAATTTGTCCTGAAAACCATAATTATTCTGTGATGGTTACAAAAAATATTGAGGTATGCGAATGGAAAAGCTTCAGGACTACTGCTTCTAAAGAGTGTCCATTTTCTCAAACTGATATCCATTTTTCTTTGTTTTCTTTTTCTGTCTGCATCACTGGTCCCTAAGTTTCTGTTGAAAAAGTTGTTACCCTTGAGAATTCTGCCTTGCCCTTATAGTCTGTGCAACAAAGTGTTAGTCCAAGATTTGTTATATTATCCCACTAAAAATAATAGGTAAAAATAATAGATTTACACGTTAAATAAGTTATGTTGTTATAATAGAAGTAGAAAGAGAAATAGAAATGGAAATAGAAATACTAGAAATAGAAATAGATCAGAGTGTCTTACAAGTGGCATATCATTTCTATTGCCTAGGAAAACAACATTAAAGAATTTTAGGTATAAATTAGTGTTTACACAACATTAAAGAATGAGTTAATATGCCAGGGAGGTGCAGGCTGTGTTACAGCCTGTCCAGCAGCCTAGTGAAATTTGTTAATAGATGGTTGTACCTTCTACCATACTCAGACTCAGAAGTGCAAGTTCTTTTTCTCAGGTAAACTGGGAAGGCACAGGCATGTCAAAGTGTGAAATCTGGTGTTATTTACTCTTTTATAAAATAACTTTTTATTGAAAGTCTATTTTCTAGTGTGTACAGAAGAAGATAATGACAAAAATAAAAAAAAAGAAAAACACAGGAAACTAATAGACGGTGCAGTGAAAGCTTTCTTTCAGCTTAGCCAAGCTTATTGAATTTTATGAATGAAGCATCCACAGTTTTTCATTCTTTCTTTCAGTTCCTGTGCCTGCAGCAGGGTTAGCAGGTGGGATGTCCTGAAAGGACTCTGGGAAACAAGGGGCCATTCTGAATTACTCTTTATCTTTTTGTTTACCAAGCCCTGCGTTACTTTGTGCTTGCCTCTTACTTCCTACATGAGTAGTATGTGCACAAGAAGTGAAAGGGATTACTCTTACTCTTACAATTAAGTACAACAGTGTTGGCAAGAACACAAATTGCCATTACAAATCTGTCTTGCTCTGTCCTGGCTACATTTTATCTAAAATTAATCTCTATTTTATGTGGTGATTTTTTTTCTTTTTTATTCAAAACTATTGTGTATATGACAAAATATTAGGGTTTTGGTATATGATACGCTTCTTCACTAGAAGAGATGGAGATGAGCCTTACTTAAAAAACAGTTTGAATGTTACAGTATTTATTTATTAATATTATCTCCAAAGTTCTGGTATGAAAACTTTAAATCTGGAAGGTGGGTAATGTGAAAACAGCAGCAGTACTTCAGTCTGCATCATCGTAATCTGAAAGACATCAGCTTAACATTAGACAATAGAAAGAAATTCTTTCTTATTAGGGTGGTGAGGCAGTGGAACGGGGTGCCCAGAAAAGTTGTGGCTGCCCCATCCATCTCTGGAAGTGTTCAAGGCCAAATTGGGTGGAGCTCTGAGCACCCTGGAATAATGGAAGGTGTCCCTGGCCAGGGGGTTGGGACTGGAGGATCTTGAAGGTTCCTTCCAACCCAAACCATTCAAATGGGCCTGTGATTCTGCACTTGCCAGAGTAATTCCACAAAGCTGTCCCCTGGAGTAATTCTGCATCCCAGCTACAGCTACTGTTGTTCCTTCTCACTGATTCTCCATTCATTATATTCAGTTACTTGGCATTTCAGATATCCAGCATCTCCTGGCTCAGGACTGAACATAAGAAATCACTGTGTAAATAATTGTTCTTATTTTAAGGAAAACAGTGACTTTGCCATAAAAAAAAAATGAAGCCTTTGTAGATCAAATGGTGCATGAAGGAAAGGAACTGCTTATAAGGCTGCTTAAGATGGGAGAAAACTCTGATAAACCAGCAGCTGTAACATTTTGAGATCTACCACTTTTTTATAGGCCATATTTTTTTTTTTATTGCCTTTCTCTAAAGTCTCTTTTTTCAGATTCTGTTCAGTATGACTTTTCCTCTGAGTAAAGCCCTCAGGACTTCGCAGTGCCATTTGATAGAGTCAGACTTTCAGACAGCTCCACAGTGATCTCCATTAGGAATTGGATAGCACAAATCCAAGATTTGGGAAAAAGAATAAACTTATCTGATCTGACCTCTGCTACAGTAAAGCACACCAAAACGAATGATAGTGATGATATTCCTACCTGAAAACTAAACAGTACCTCAGAATGTTCTCAACCAGTGGATCGTAACTCTTAACATTGTAACTAGAACTGTCCCTCAAATGATTTTGTCCCGTGATAACTAATGCCTTCCAAAAAATTCCTCAGAGCTGCTAAAAATCCATCCTGGTTTTCAGTCTCCTAATTTTGGTCTGGTTAAGAAATTCTTTTCCAGAAACCACCTCACATTCTGTTTAGGTATAGACTTCAGTGTTTGTTTTCTTTTATTATGTTTTAATGTTTTGTATCTTCTTTTTCTAACCTGAATCTGTCAGGGCAGTCCTTCTTTTTGAATGAAAAGCTGCAAATTTTAACAGTCAATAAGATAAATAATAAAAACAGAGAGCTCAACTATCAGCATTCTGACATTTGTAATTCTTTAACTTGAGAAGGGAGTCACCAAGGGGGTCCTGGAAGCTTGACCATTTTAACTTTAAAAATCGGTTTGGATGAAACCCTGTCATTTGCACTGCTGGTAAAAGCCTTCCATTTTCAGGGAGAGCTAATAAACAGTCTCTCAGATCTGTATTACAAGGGTATTATTCTCCCATATAAGATTATTTGTTCCGGTATAGTTTTTCAAAAGCAACATTGCTACTTAATGTAATGTTTACAAGAGGAGTTGAAATAATATTAATTCTAGGTGTTTGGTTTTTTTCCCCTCAGCTATTTTCAAAGGTTTACTTTGTCACCTATTAGCTCTTGGAAGCAAATCTTGAGCAGCCCAAAGTTGTACAAAGTCTAGAAATAACATGAAATGAATTATTATCAAACTGATCCAAGGAGTTTTGAACTCTCAAATCACTTAACCAAGGGAGTTGCTATAACTTTGACTTTTCTGTCATTTAACTTCTGTACTAGATCTGTATCACCTCTTGTTGTTTCTTTGAGCAAGCTGATCAGTGAAGTGGGTTACTGCAAGAGAAACAGAATCCTTCATTCGAGCATGAATGTCATGCCTGGGCAAAAAACAGTAAGGGTACTGAAAATTTCAAAGAACTCCTTTGAAAATTGTGTTTGTTACACAAGAAAATTCTATGTCAATATTCAGCAAAATTCAAACACCCACCTTCATAACAACCCCGTATATAGATAGATGTTATATATAGATAGGAATAGCAAGGTAAAGGGAGCTGTATGCATGCTTGGATCCTATCCCATTGAAATGTAAGTGGTGGTTTAATGATACACTAAATGTAGATGTGATGTAAAATGTAATATCAGGGAATAATGAGCTTAAGTCTTCTGATTTTGGTTGTAGTATAAGTTGGCATCACAAGTTAATTAAGTTTTCATCAGTCATGTTGGTAACACTATATTAAGAAGAATAAGATCCTTAATGACATAGAGAGTTACAGAGAGACCAAATTTATCTACAAAAGAGAACATTAAACTATGCAGAGTTTTGCATCCAGCTAAAGAAAAGTGGGGGGTTTTTTGTTGGATCAATGGCACCACATAATTTTCCTGTTCCTTAAAGCCTTTTTTCCCCTATAGCTTGTACTTGACTGGCATTTCTGTAAAAGATTCATTTTACTGAGGACAGTGTCAGAGCCCGAGGTGATGTGATTCAAGACTGCAGATCATGAAGCTTTATCATGCCAAGTGCATTTTGGCTGAATACAAATCTATTGTATTTTAGACGCTTGAATATGATCATAATAAACTCTAAAATGAGCTTTACTCTGAGAAAAACTCAACAATCAGCATCAATTGAAATCCCTTCAACAACCAGAAGATTAACAAATCTGAAGACAGAGATCACAGTTAAGAAGATTCAATTCTAAGAAAAAATAAAGACAGTCAACTAATAATATTATTGTTTTGTCAAAATAACTCAGAGGAGAGCAAACAATTCCTTTTTATAAGATTTTAAAAAAAAATCCTACATAGTTATATTTAGCTGATAGTTATCAAATTTTTATCTAATTTCTTATTACATCTAAAGTTATTGTTCTTCATGTAATTGAATCTGCTTGAAAGTCTAAAAAAATCTGTGGATGGTGTAAAAAAGCAGGAATTATAAATAATATTAGGTAATTATTATATAAAATTATTTTATATATTTTAATAAAACTTGATGCCAGTGTTCTCTTGTAATTTTCTAGCCCTCCTACCAAATGGTAACTTTCTGTTATTTATGCTGAAGATTTTCTCGCCACATACACATATTACAGATACATTTAAGCCTCTGCAACAATATTAGAATCTGCACTTTTATATACACATAATTTATACAAGCACATGAAAATGCATTAAAAAATTTACAATATGACTATGTCATAGAAACCAGGCTGAATATATTTTTAAAAAATAAAATTAAATGTTCTTAGTTAGCAGAATCTAACTGATAAAGTTTCATGCAAGCTAGTTTTCTCACCTAGGAAATATTTATTATTGAAAAACAATTTCTTCCATAACCAGCATAAAATGTTTCAGATATATGCCCATACTAATAAAATGTTTCAACCAATGACTTGGAGTAACCGAAGCATATCTGTATTTCTTCTGTGTTTTTCCTGTGATTAATTATTAGTATGCATTCCAGACTGCCTTCACACAAAAAAAGCCAGTATTTTAAAAGCTTGAGGAAAGTTGTGATTAGCAAAAGCAGCATAACTTATTTGTTTAGACAAATTGGCAATGTGCAGTAAAAAAAGAAGAAAAAAAAAGGCTTCATCATATTCTCCATCCCCTTCACTGAGGTGTTCCTTGGCTATTACAGTACCTGACACAGTGGTATCTCACTTCTTGATAGGGTCCCAGCACAGCCCAATTAGTCACAACACATCACAATTTGTGACATTGAAGGTTTTCTGTAAATGCTCCTTTCTGTACAATTGCTCAACCCTTAGGATATATTTAATATTACTTAATTTATTTTAGGCTAGAAGAAGCTGGTTTAACTTTTGAACTCATTTTTGTATCTTGTAGTCTGGTGGAAGCTGTAGCAGAGATTGCTCATTATTCAGAGAGGTGTGGTGTGCCCAATATTACACAATCAAGCCTTTGTGTCAAACTGTAAAATATCCCACAGTTCATTGATTCCATCAATCAAAATGTGAGGGTTGTGAAAAAGAAAACCATCAGAAAATGGCAGAAATCCATCTGATGGGTAACAATCATGGTCAGGGTGGTCCAGCAGGCACGGATGATATCATCCAGTCTCACACTGGAAGACAGATGTGTGCTGACATTTATAAAATGATTTCATGAAGATAATTTACTATAAATCTTCACAACAGACCTTTGCTAACATAGCCAAGTGCCAAGTCCTGAACCAGAGAAGGGTTAAAATAATGTTCCTGAATGAAATGGGAGTGAAGTGGACAAATAAACCAGGAAGAATCCTGTTCTCTTGATTTTGGTTGTGGATGGGGGTATTTTGTATTTTGGAGGGTTTGTTTGTTTGTTTGTTTGTTTGTTTGTTTGTTTCTTTCTTTCTTTCTTTCTTTCTTTCTTTCTTTCTTTCTTTCTTTTAAGGAAGTTTGAAGCTGATCATAAAGTACACTAATGTCCTAACAAAAGCATCAGAATGCTAATAATTCTATGTTGATTGAACTGCCTGTCACTGAATTTGGCATTGATGGAAAATTCTGTATGCTTAATTGTCAGATTTGTGCCATTTGAAATGGCAAAATTAATAGCAGTAAAAAGCTAAGGAATAAACAAACTTGTTGGTATTTTATACTCTTATTTCCCTCGTAGTCTGTGATTTAAAGACCAATAGCTATCAATCACAAAAGCCTGAAAAATCTGTAGGGAAAAATTAACACTGAGAGAAATTAATTCCTAATAAACATTTGTTAGATGTAATCAAAAAGTTCCTATATATGTTATGAAGACATAGACTTTAATTTAGGTAGATCTTACTGTTTCTCACATTTTTTGTTATTCTATTGATAGATAAAAAACTCACTTGGGTCAAAACAAAACAAGGAGCCCCTTTCTACACTTTTGTTGTTTGTATGTTTGTATCTGTATGAATATATGAAGATATATCTACTTAGATAAAATAATTGGTAGATTGAAATACTTATTTACAAAAAAAAGGGAGTTTATGAAGGGGACTCATTTCAATTCTTGGTTTGGCTTCTTTCTTTTCCTCATTTGGAATTTATTTTTTGGTCTGCAGTCTTTTTTTTTTTGTTTGTTGGTTTGTTTTTTTTTGTTTTGTTTTTGGTTTTTTGTTTTCTTTTTTCTTTTTCTTTTTCTTTTTCTTTTTTTTTTTTTTTTTTGTTGTTGTTGTTGTTGTTAAATTTATTGAAAAAGTATATTTAAACCATTCGGCTAGATTTTTCAGGCTGTCTGAGCATATCTCTTCATTGCAGTTAACTATAGAAACAGTTTTTTAAATGACTGATGTGAGTCAAAACAAGCATGACATTGCTGATAATCACTGAATTCTTGATAAATCTGTTTAATTTTGTCACCATGATTGAGTTTATGCTTTATCTTACCCCTTAACTCACTGCACTTTCCACCTCCTGTCACCACCTCCAACTGGCAGAGGGGGAGAATGCCCTTCATTTGTGCTCTCTGCAACCACAAAAGAAGTTTTTCTCAATATTTCTCTCTCTTGGTCTGCCCAGCAATTCCCAATAGGAAACTAGAGCAATAATTTTGCTGTCAGGCAATTGTCTTGCATCATCCATTTCCTGGTTTTAAAGAAGTGGCTTTCACAATATGTGGGGGTGCAATCTGGCTTGGATGAATGTGAACTCTAAGACTCTTAATGGATTAAGTTTAGTGAACTATCCAGATAACACTAAAAAAGAAATATTCTCTTACAATAAGAGTCTAAATAATTCAAGCAACTTCTGACAGCTCTAGAGTGGGTCCAACAAGAAGACCTTTAGAAGTCGAATCTAAATTAAAAGGCACTGAGTTAATTTGGGAGATGTCTACATGCACTTTGAGTAACCTTATGGATATTTTAATTTATCTGAGCTTTTGTTCTTTGTCAGTGGAGATTGCAAGACTTTGGGGCAGGGGTGCTGTTACAAAGATATATAGATCCCTGCAGTGGGGAAAATCAATTTCTAGGTCACCTTTTGTGGATGATTGCACTAGGAATAACAATTTTAATTCAATAAAACAGCAGAAATTGGTGGAGTAAAAGCAGTTATTAGAAGTAAGCAGTTCAGCTCCAGCTCTACGCAGGTTATTAATGACACAGGCCAAGAATTAAGCAGCCTCATACTCTCACAAATCAGCAGAGATAAGATATAATTTTCCTATAATAATTAACTAACCACTTCTCATTGTCATCACCATATTTAAAAGCCCAAAGCACACAATATCTACTTTTGATTAAGCAGATATTCATGTTTTTTAATCTAGAATAATATTTGTATGACATTTCCTTTTGTTATGAAAGATTGGTTGGACAATCAAACATATTCTGAAAAGACTTAAGCTGAAATTTTATTTCTAAAAATAA
Organism: Acanthiza pusilla; assembly: GCA_036630365.1. NCBI lineage: Eukaryota > Metazoa > Chordata > Aves > Passeriformes > Acanthizidae > Acanthiza > Acanthiza pusilla. The sequence continues at coordinate 92,682,471 of JAXCHO010000034.1, forward strand.
ATAAATTGTCTTGCAATGGTTAAAACTCTTAGCTGGAAGATGCTCTTCAGTAAAGCACCCCTTAACCAGGATGTAGCTTTTCTCTTCAAAGAAAATATAATTTCATTTACCTACCTTGCTCTCTTTGATAGCTGTTGTCAATTAGAAAGAGCAGAGACAATACAACATGAATGTTTCTACTGACACAACAAAATGTGGTGTTTCTGTGAAGGCATAATTATATCTGTACTGAAGAAGTCTTATTGTTCTTCAGCTTCCACTGTTTTCTTTTGCAAAATAAAATGTGCTTCTCCATTATTAATAATATTTATTCATGGTTACTGTTACAAATCTCCTCCTTTTCATTTAAAATGAAAGTTCTCATAAAAAATACAGAATGTTACATAGTCAAAAGTGGTAGCAGTTTTCTTTCTAACTTAATGGAGAAATTATGAATTTATTTATTTATCTGCTAAGAAAAAAGTCTTAGCAATTTCAGGTATAGACAGCAAAAACTTGCACATTTTCTTCTCTTGTCATTGCTCTGAAAATCTTTATGCAAAAAATGAATTTTTGCAAGGATATAAAGTTTTTATTTCAAATTAACATACTGTCATTCTTTTACAGTTTCTTGAGTATTTTGTTTCTGGGTTTGATATGGGGATTTTTGAGAGAAAGAATAACACATTGTTTGCCATTCTTCGAGAAAGAAATTTTTTGACAACTAGCCTGATGAACTCGATTTTAATTTCATTTAATATTTTGTCTATGTTTTAATAATATCTTTCTTTAAAGGTATAAATTCACAGATTTTGATTATTTGATTATGCAAGTAATGGGGTATATGTGAAATAGTTAAAGAGGTGTCATGAAAAATACTCTGTATGGCATATTGAAATCCTAACTATGGGTTTTTGTATCAAAATTCAGAAATGAAATTCTAAGCTTTCTAATGTTTGAGTTCTATCAATTGCCACCTCACCTCAACCAGTTAAAAATGGGCACTTCTCTGTTAGGCTAAACAGCCAGAGAATGCCACATTGGTCCTTTAAGTGCTATTGGCCACCAGAATTGATGTGCCATTCTCAAGCTTGCCAATGCACAGCCTGACTCAGAATGGAAAGTTGAGCTTATAAATGTTTTTCTGTTTTGGTTGTTGTTCAACATGCATGTACCAGAGCAGTGAATACTCTTGGAGTTAAATAGCATTTATCTTGCATAAAATAATACTGTCAAAACTTTTTTTTTTTTTTTAATCCATAGGGCTATTAATTGTAACACAGTTTCAAGATATGTGATTAAATATCTATGCTGAAAAACATATTACAAACGGTCACTGTGGCTCAAATAGTGTTGAAACTGAAATAGTCAATTTTTTTTCATCAGGCTGGACCAGAAGACAAAACTTCAAACCACCAGATATTCCCCAGAGCCTCAGAAGAACACAGCAATCAAAAGACACATTCTGCCAGGAGTACCAAATAACTGATGTTTGATCAGTTTGTCATTTGACTTTGTGTTTTAGCAAAATTCAGTCAACACCTTGTAACTACAAACAAAGCCTATACAGACAACATCAGTGATATTTTTATCTCAGACAGATTGAACTGGCAGAGGTTGCAGACACAGCAATGGCAGAATACACTGTGGTCACAACAAATGCTTACCCAGGTGCTGTCATCTGTCAGGTGTCCTGACAGGAACCTCCTTAACATAGGAGCTCTGAAGAAAATTACACAGAGACTAACCGTGTCCTTCCCATACTTGTCAGAAAAGGAAATCCTTCCAAAGGAACTTCATGAGATTTTATCTTCTGTTTTATCTAACCAGATTTTGTGTTTCCTTCTTTTAGAAGCAGACCTGGTGTCATCATGAGTAGCATTTGGAGTTGCCTTTGAAAGCAGAAGTGAACACTTGAATTTTTCTGTGAATTGTCAGCACTTTCTACTGCCATTGAAATGCCCATCACATGTGATAGGAAGAAACACACAGTGACATTTTGTTTTATGTAACACTTGGCAAATTCTCCGTGCCATAAATTAGTTACACCCAATTAACAAAAACAGTGATCCACATGCCAAACACTCCAATTTGAAACATGTTCAGTGTTTGGGGATAAAAACTGCTAGAGAAAGCAGCTGAGCTTTCAGAAGGTACATCCTCAAAATTGTCTTTAATTTTGGGAAGGCTTTCTTAGTTTCCTTTATGTAAAGCACCCCAAATATTTACCTGCTTGGAATCTCTGATCACCTCTGAAAACTAGACTCAGATCCAAACTCCCTCCAAGACCCATATTTTATGTACATGTATTGATAAATGCAATGAGTAGAAAACCAAGAAGAAAGAAAACCAAGTTACTACAATGATATTTACAGATGTCTGCTTCAAGACAAATGTGTTCATGGATCAAACAGAAACAGATTAAATACTCATAAGTATTTTATTTATATAAGTTATAGGAAAATTCCTCTACCAACAGATTTTTCAATTTCTCTTAAATATCTTTCTAATAATTTTTGTGAAAGAAGTGTACATTCTGGATCATGTATAGAATGAATAAAAATATTTAACCTTCAAGTGCATAATCTTAATTAGTGTATTGATGGGTGTCTGTTGAATATGAAAATTAATAGTGTTGAAAATTTTAAGGATGTCAAAAGCACGTTTACTTTTACTTTTCATCTGACATATTTTAAAAAAAATCATAGAAAAAAAGAAAAATGAAAAAGTGATTTTGTGCTTAAGTTACACATGCAGAATGTTGCAGAAATTAGGTTTTGTCCTTGAAGCACATTATGCAGTTCAGGCATTCAAACATCAATCTCTCATAACTCATAAACATGCCATGAAAGCAAATAGAGACTCTTCAATCTTTCTGCTCAGAAGCCACCAAAGAACCTCTGACCCACAGAAATTCCATCAAGACGATCCATCTATGTTAGATATATGTAAGAAATGTTTCTTTCATTAAAATAAAAATTAAAATAATAGAAAAAAAAAGGTGTAGTTCTGTAGTGGCATAAACCTCTGCACTTTTAACCTTGAAGATGCATGCTTTGTTTTCAACTCTGCACCTGTAAGAGTAAAAATCCCAAATCTACTCTATGATACTTGACACAGAAAATCCAGAAATATTAGTGCCTGTTTCCTAGAAAAGAAGACAAAAAACCCACAGGACTCAGGACCAATTTATGTAGAGTTGGTTACGGTTCTTCAGGATTTGGAGAGGGCTTTGAGAAGGAAGGTTTGAGGGCTTTGAGAAGGCTTTGAGAAGACAGAGCATGACTTCCCCTGCAGCCTGCACTCTAAGAAGGAAGCACCAGGAAGGACATCCCCCTGTCTTCCATTAAGGCATGAAGGGATAACACATCACTTTAAATGGAGATATCACCATTGGTAAGGTGATATTTCCTGTGAGAGGAGTGGAAGAGACAGAAACACACCAGTGAGTACCACATGCACCTTCATAACAGTTCTGTGGACATGGTGCTTCTTTAGGAAAGGCCTCAAAATGGATATCAGGAAAATCTAGCCACCAGATATATTGAGGGACCCCTAGGGTGCCAGCTAGGGAAGGATGCGTGATGCCTGCCAGCTTTCTTGGAGGGATTTACCTGCAAGGCTCACAGGTGCGGATGGTCCTCATGACCTGTGTAGGCTGCAACTGCCTTGTCCATTCTCTCGGTGAAGATACTCAGAAGGACAACGATCCTTCTGTGAAAGATCCTTCTTAGAATGCCCTGAAATAGTTTGCCACAGCAACAAATGAGGCTTAAACATCTTCTCAAGTCAAGCAAAATGTGCAGCATGTTGCCTTCATTGTCTTTACCATCCACCTGGCCAGAGTTCCCAGATCTCCCAATGAAGTGGCAGTGGATCTGAGACCCATTTCATCAGAATTGGTTGTTACTCAGTAATCCAAAGCCCATCAAAAGCTGTGAGAGTCTTTCCTTTGGTTACGTTTTCCTCTGGAATGTTTTTAAGGTTTATTCTTGCAGTGCTGTGTATTCACACCACCTATTTCACTGTCTCCTGTCCCTGACCACTGTTCCACTAGAAAACCTAAACAGAGGGAAATGAGACCTTCCATATCAATACACAACTCAGACCCATGGAACTGGGATATCTCTGTCTCTCCAGACGTGTTTATAAAATACAGAGCTTATTGAGATTACTCATGCAACCTTAAGGAAGAATAAGCTAAGTAAAGGAGTAACAGTCAATTTGTATTTTGAATATAAAAGGCAATTTTTATTATACAGCCTTTGAAATGTGAATTATACATTATGAGATGAGTTAAACTATCATCTCTGGGAAGAGAAGATTTATATTTGTCCCTAATATATACAGTTACTGATTGATAGGCATAAGTACTTAATTTCTCTTTACTTTTCATTTTCTTATCACCTTTGATTCCTATTACTCTGCCATCATTCAAACTGTGGCTAGAAATACAGACAGGTAGAAGCAAAAACAGACTTCGTTTAGCATCTAGCTTTCGAAGTAAATGTTAATAATGCCAATTTAAACTGCTACAGGTACTGGTTAGCATTTAAGTGACAACACAAAGATTGGCTTAGGCTGTAAAAGAATCTGTATGAAAAATGACACATCTTTTTAGCAGCTCATCATAGACCAATAAATCGCCTTTCAGCTTATGAAAAACTCACACTGTTACAAGCTTGCAGACACAAAGCTCTTTTATGTATTTTTGTTATTTTAATATTTAATATTTTGGGGGAGGAGAAACTTAAATCATAATCAATTATCTTTTTCCCTCAGATCACTTTCCTAAAAGCTGACAATAAGGCCTCAGTTTGAAACCCTGTCAACATTAATTCCTGATTGCCTCTCAGAAATGCTTTATTCTTAATAGACTATTTCAGGACTTACATTCCTACTATTAATAATAATAACAATACATCAGAACTAATGTTAAAAAATAGAAGAAAATGAGATAAAATGAGTGCTAATGACACAAAGACTTTTGCGTGTAGCCTGTGCCCTGCACAAAGGGACTCCTTTTTTTTTTTTTTTGAGGGACCTACACATTATCGTAATGTAAACAACCAGTATTACCCATTTTAAAAAGTGTACTTCTATCAGCACTGGGTTTGTGAGAAAAACAATTTTGAAATGAAAAGGCAACCTATCTCCAAACCCTGCTTTTCAAAGAATCAAATACCCCATTATTAGAAGCAATTTTTGCAGGTGTTGAGACAACATAGTGACAGAAAACAAAAGGTAATAGGTACTCTTTCTAAATCAATATTAGAGAATTGTTTCAGTACAGTGTCCCATAGCTTTCAGGGGAAAAAAATGTCAACTGTTTTGAGCTGCCAAAATAATAAATTGAAACAGGAGGTCTGACCAGTAAGCACTGAGCTGTTAGTAAGGGGTGACAATAGCACTTTAACACAAACATTGATTCAAATGATAGCTTTGACTTGGAACTGCAGATTGCACCCTAATAATTTATCACAGACAGGGCATGAAATGCTGCAATGGCCCTTGATGGTCTACGAGGAGGTAGTGCAGCATCTTGAAAAAATGCTGATCGAAAGCACCATTTTCATGGATTTATATTGCCAAGCTTAAAGACAAAGATGGTTACCAGAGAAAAGTGATAAGAAATGAACAGGTGAAGCAGGAGTTTATAAGTGCAAATATAACTCTGGTCCTTTCTTGTCAAAAATAAATTGTTTTTCAAAGAAATGCTGAGGACCAACAGAAACTGAAATTGCGTGATAATTAGATATCCAGTATAGAGCTTTTACAAAGTTCCCATGTGATTTTCATGCAGGGGAAAGGTGGAAAGATGCTCCAACCCACACTGGAACACTTCTTTTACCAGTGTAAAATTCTAGAAGATATTGTTCTCCATCCAGATTTTTTTAAATAATATAAATTTATTGAGATCAATTACAGTTGATTTCAATAATTCATAAAGATGCAAATATGGACTGCTTTAAGAATAAGCAGGGCCTTGGTAGATTTTGAAATACTGATTAAGTCATATGGGGAATAACATGATGAGACAATTCAAACTTTCTGAGTTATAAAGCAAAAAGAGTATTTGATGTGAGAGGTCTGGGTGGAATACAGGAGCCTGGAACTGGACCACAGGCAATCAAACACTGACTGGGATTTACCAGAGTTCCAAGATAGGTAGTCTAGAAAGGCAGCTCTAGCAATTGCCTATAAAGACAATTTAGATCCCCAGCCCACCCATCATAAGCAGAGAAAGTTTACACACCAGAAATTATATTCAATTAAGTAAGAAAGTCAAAATCATCAAGACACTTCACACATTTGTTTATTTACCGATTCCTAACTTTATTTCAAATGCAATTACCTGGCCGTGCATCCAATAGTGTCTTTTAAAGGGACAGTTTTGCAACACAATACCATTTGGATTACAAACTCTTCCGAATTGCTGTTCATCCCACCAGAGTTAATAATTGGTTTGACTGCCCTATGACTAGCCCAAATATGAGACTAAGTCATGGTGCTAGACTTAAGCATGTGTTTTGCAGGATAAATGAAATACTCATCTTTGTCAGATGCTGATCCCTGATAAACTATAAATGGGACTGTCTCTTTGAAGCAAATTACTTAGTCTCTTAAATGACGTGGAATTCTGCACCTTGGCAATGTGTGGGACACCTATAAAATACCTAAAAGCTAAAATACCTTTCTCACGGTATGAATTCAATAGAGTCAACTTGGATGTTAACTTTAATGAGAGTTTTTAAAAACTCCAAAGCTCCAGATATATAACTGCATTTAAATACCTCTATCTGAAGTGCTAATTAATTAGGAACTCTTTAATTTCTAAAAGCAATATGATTAATGACAATGAACACATTGTTAAAGGCAAAAAAAAAAAAAAAACCACACCCTGAGAAAAAGATTAAAGATTATGAGAATGGAGGTGCCCAGAGACTAAAATACAAATTAAAAGCACTTCAGGTCTTTTTTAAGTATTCACTTTGTAGAAGTCACTTTGAATTTTTTTTTCCTTTTTTTTTCTTTCATGTTATGACCCTGCTTTTGCATGACATTTAAACTCATAGTCTTAATTTAAATGGGTATATAATTTTATAGGAGTTAATAAGGTACTTTTTTTTTATTATTATTTCTTTATTTTCCACTAGGGTGGCAAAGTCTTTGGGGGTTTCTATTCCCCAGTTTTTCATTACTTTGGTCCTATCTGCTTATGCTTCCAATGGAAACAATGTGTAAGATTTGGCTCCAGTCTGTAATCAACTATATCTCAATGTCTAAACATGACATGAGTTTCTAAGCTTCCACTACAGCATGCAAAAATCAATTTATTATGTTCAATAGAGTCTGGGAAAGTATTCACCTGAGTACTTCAGATCTCTTCAGAATTTGTTTTTGGTTATGGGGTTGATACAACTGCCCAGTAGGAAGGCTTTCCATGCTTTCTGAGAAACCTGGAGTACCCTACCTGACCTTTGGGTACTATTCATAGAGGAATAGGATCACAGAATCATTAAGTTTGGAAAAGACCTCCAAGATCATCAAGTCCAACCTTTGACCAAACACCACCTTGTCAACTAAACCACAGCACTGAGTGTACACAAGTCCATGAACATTTATCCCCCTTTTCAAAATTTCTGTTTGGGAGTCTAAATATGTAAGCAAAATGAACTCAGGGTTTAAGAATACAAGAAATCTGCCAGTTTGGACAAGTGCAACATTAGAGCTGTTCTGCAATATAGACAAAACCAAAAATCCTACAAAGTCTGGAGGAAACAGCTAGGCTTAGTAAGAGTTTTTATAGTTTCCAGAGTGGGTACAAGATTTCACTGAGAACTTAGACTTTGTTTGACAGGAGATTTCTGCATAGGAGAAATTTTCTTTTGAGTTACTGATCTATTAGAAAAGCTTATTAAATACCAAAATGGCCAAGCAGTCAGTCATAAGGCAGATATTATTAGGAAACCACGTTAGTGAAATAGTTGACAGTCCATTGCAAGTGTCCCAATGTTATTATTGATGCATTTGGCAACTGTAGGTGCCTTTAATTTTCTCTCTTCTCTTTTTTCCATTGAATTTAAAGCAGGTTTTCAGTTTGCAAAAAATTTACATTTTAGTTAAAAACAAATAAAGCAAGTAAAATCTTAGGGAAAAAAACCCAAACTATGTATCTTTTTAATCACTAGTTTAATGTAAACCTAATACAATACAAGCAGCTCTTTCTCTTCAAGAAATTATTTTTAAAGAGAATCCTGGGTTCTTTATTATTCCCTAAGTTTACACTCTATGCTGTTCACTTATCTACTTCACTAAATTTTCGCAAATTATTTTGCTTGCGTTTTTACTTCTGTCTGCGAATATTTCTAGCCTCCTTTGCTTAGTTGCAGCTAATTAATTTTCCTGCTTCCGTTGCTCTTATTCTGTTTGTAGGTTTGTACCCAGACACATCCTTTGAGTGCTGGAATTATCTCCATCCTCGTAGCGTTGTCATAGATACACACAGACCCATTTATTGTTGGAGAAATGTAGATAAATAGTTGCCCAGTGTTCTGCTCTTTCCTGTTTATCCTTTAATTCAGACTGGTCATCAATGGCTCACTCCCCTCTCGCTTGTCACCTCTGTTAACTAGGGGAACATCTGTGCAGCTGGAAGATGTGGCCCAAAGGAGACAGGGCTCATTATGTCCCTGCTCAGAGAGCAGCCAGAGAGCCAGGGTGGGTCTGTCTCTTTGAAAGGGCAGAGGGGCAGTCACACCCATTATACCTGGTCCCAAAACCTGAAGGGACTGATTTTTAAGTTTTGAAACCTTTGTCTTTTTCATTATCTTCAGAAGGAGGGAAGAAACTGGAGACTTGGAGCTCTGCCAGTTTTTGTTGTCTCGGTTGGAACCACACTGTCCTGCAGAAAGAGCCTCTATGTTCTTTTTTTTTTCCAAAACCAACAAGAGCTTAGTGGTTAAAACATTTCTCTTCTACTCTAGCTGGAGTTGCCCCAGGTCTTAATCTCAGCTGCAAATGCAGAAGCTAATTTTCTGATGCCTGTTACGAGTTTGTTTTGTCCATTTAGCCTGTATATTGCTTAGAGTGAGAGTGAACATATTTTGGAACTGCTGTTGTTGTATTAATATATTGTTGTAGTAGTAGTAGTAGCTGTTATTATTGTTGTTACTACTACTATTATTATTGTTGTTGTTATTGTTATTATTACTATTATTTTGTTTCTCCATAGGATTCAGTAAACTCTTGCCATGACATAAGGTAAAGCCTTAGAAATTTGGGTTAACATTGGCAAAGGTCCTTTACACCACCGCACAAATGAGTCTTGAGTTTTATTTATGGACACACCTCCAACAACCCCTCAATTACTGCAAATGGAAACACATCACAGCCAAATCAGAGGAGTAAAAATTCCCTTTAGTGCTCTGTAGAAAGGAAAGAAAGTATGAAAATCTGTACAATAGGTAAATCCAGATTCATTGGACATTAAATGTTAACATTGACTTTCATTATAGGGGAGGTTTTTACCCTTTATTGATAAAAGTAATTTAATTTTATTTGAAGAGTGTCTTCATAGTGAGAGAAGGGTAAAAAGATTTCTGCTTAATAGTAGACAGTGATTTCTTCTCAGATAAATTTCTAGCTTCCTTTGATCCAGCCAATTTTAGGATATTCTTTCATTAAAAGCATTGACTTTTATAAATTTCAGTGTAACATATTCTGGTTTTAAGCTTTGTCCTATGCAAAGCCTGCAGCTTAAACATTCCAGCAGAAAAATCTCTCTCAAGTTGCCAGAAACTCAGTAACTGCATTAAAGAAACAAGATTTTAATTTGTTTTTAAACTCCTGAAGGACTGCCCTTCATGTGCATTTGGAATAACTAAATTCTATTTCTCTGTTAGCTGGGATTGACTGGAATCTTCAGATAAAAGTGTTTTTCTCGACTTCTGAGGTGAGTATCCTGCATCAGTGGAATGCCATCCTCCAGGAAGAGTTGCTGCTGAAAAGGTTCTCACTATGGAGCCTCTCTGCAGTATCTATATATAGTTATAAAAGCTTGCTGCAAATGAATAGTGGTATAGAAATGTGAAATATAAATAATCATCATAATTAATGGGCTGTGCTCTTGCTGCAGCACTCAGTCCAAAAGCTTATCTCAGTTTGAATATTTCTCCACCCCACATTTTTCTCTCTTACTCCTTAGCAGCTCTGGTAAAGTTATTTGAGTTTGACTGCTCAGGATTGAGATTGCTGCACTGCATTTTCTGACCAAATGTATTTAAAAGGAAAAGATTAAAACATTTTGATTAAATCTACTACCAAATTTAAAAAAAAAAAAAAAAAAAAAAAAAGTTTGCTTTGTGTGAACTGTTCCTTAGCCTTTTTAAAAACCCTTCTAGTATAGAGTCCAGGATAACGCCCCCCCCCGCCACCACCTTTTAAAGATAGGGAAACTGAGGCTGAGTGAAGCGAGAATCTGCAGTTTTCAGGAGGCAGAACAAATTTGGAAACAAAGTTCAAAGAGGGTCCAGTTTTCAGAGCTTTTAGAACTTGCAGCAGTTCAATTCGATGAGAGCTTTTGAATATTACGGCAAACCTTGAATTCAGATTCTTTCAACCCTGCTCTTCTGCCTGAGTATGGATGAGAGCAGCCATGCTGTTTCATTCTACTGAGCTGAAATTCGTGGCATTAATTCTGGATTGAGCCCCCCCAGCACTGGAACAAACACTCCTCACACCCATCTGCACTCACATGCTCAGAGGCGAGAAGGTGCCTAGGCTAGAGTTCAGTATTCAGGAAGCAGAATTTCACTGTGCCTTATTTACCATCCGATCTAAGGTATTAGAGAAGGCAATGTGAGGTACTGCAATTTTTCCTTAAATCCATCTGGGAGTATGACCAGTCACTCATGTATACGGGGAAAATAAAAGTCTACTTTTCAATTCCTCTCTGTTTTTTTAGCAAAAGTTCATGATCTTCCTCATTGCAAATTCCATCTCTACAGAGCAAAAAAAAAGGGCTTTAAGCCCAGCCTGTTAGAATTGCTTCATGCCAACTAAATCTACCTCCCACAATTTAATCCATTTTTTTCTTGCACTGCTCTGCCCAAAACCACTCTTCCTTTTGCCATTGATTGCTATGGCAACCTGAGAAACCAGAAAGAATATTTTCATATTTGCATTCATGAAAAGGAATAACTGGGCTGTCATTTGAGCCAGGTTCTCCCCAAAACAGATATGTGCTTGGGTCTAAGAGCACGGGAGGAATAGCAAAAAAACACTGTGAATTGACTGGGATTTGAACTGGAGCTTTGGAATTATAAACTCTTAGGAGTTAGAAAGGTCCTGTTGGAGTATTTTATGTGCTGTATTAACCAAGACCAGGCAAGCTTTTCAGCTGATGAGTGTAAAGCTCATGAGATGGTAGAAGAGGAGGCAGAGGCAGCCCTGGAAAGTATCACAAGGCTGGGTGCAGCAGGCCAGCGGTTACTGACCACATTCCCAAATGTACAGTATTTGGAAGATGTAGATAGAAAGTCGGAAGTGAAAAGATACACTTTTGGTGCCTCAGTAACTTGACTGTTATGCTTTAATTCTTAAATACATTCTCACATCTGGTGACTTGTTTATTTCTTTCATATTTTCTCCTCTATTAGATTTTAGACTTCAGATACTTAGTAAAAAATAACAACTTTGTTTTTTCAAACATAGTGCATAAAATTAACTGCAGGGGAGGACAAATAAAATACTTTCCAGGACGGACATTTTCCTCTTAAAGAAAGGGAAAATCGAGGAACTAGACATGATGCAATGTGAAAACTTTTTAAAAAATCAAAACTACTTCTTCTGGCCACTTTTAAATTTTCATTTAGAAGGTGCTACCATAGTGACACAATGTCAGGAGGCACTCATCTGTCAGTTTAGAGGAAGGTTCAGAAAGGAAAAGATGAGCTTGTGGCCTACAGTGTCTGAAATGAAGCAAAAAAAAAAAAAAAAGTAGTAAAAACTATAAGATTGTGCTATTAGGAGCTAATAAGAATTTCTGGTACTGGCTGGGAACTCAGCATACAGATAAGGTGATGAGGATCTGGATGTACTTGTAAATCACAGGATGACTCTGGGTCAGCAGCAAAACATAACCATGGAAAAGGCTGATGGGATACAAGGCTGACTCAGCAAAAACAGAGGAAATCAAAAATTGTATTTATCAAGCAACTCTGGTAAAACCTTGACAGAAGTAGTGGATGCATTTCAGAGAACATGATCTTGAAATGGAATAAATGCAGGCTTTATGGAAAATGAAAGAAATTTAAAACCTCAATAATATTTAAAAGAACAAGTCCAGAAGAGACTCTTATCCCAATAACGCAGACATCGGAATTGGACTGGAATCACTGACAAGAAATAAAAACTGAATATTTTAAAGGCTGGCATAGGAAGTAGACCATAACATTGGCTCAGAATAAAAATAATGAGAATTTCTGGCTATTTGAGTACTGAGATTCTGAAACAAATTTAAAATAGGAGTGAGCAAGTAAAAAATACTTTGTGATGTATTTATCATCTGTCAAATGTAATAAGCTATTTGACTACCTCTGAATTCAGTGACTATTAAGCAGTCACACACTTTCAAGAGGAGTTGTATCCAATTCTGGAAGGGAAAGGTCAATTGTTTGCCTATGGAAAAAGCTCTGAGTTTCCACAGGTCTCTCATACAGGGAGCTTGGACAATTACTTTATCTGATTGGCTGGATCAAATATATCCCTGCTTGCATGGTGTCAAACCTTGGCACAAGAAGTTGAGATTTTGAGATTTCTGACCCTCTCTGAGTCCCTGAGATTTCTTCTCCCACTCCTTCAGTCTACTTGAGTAAGTACTGTTGTTTTCACATCCATCTATTCACACATGGTGTTAACTTGTCATTTTCTGCCTGGAGATAATAGAGATTAAAAATGAAAATCAAACAAATAAAATAAAGTAAGGTTTTCTGAATCAAATTGCTGCTTTGGACATAGGATCAGCCCATGGTAATGGACTTTTTATCACACTTAGTAACAGTGAGCTTTGTTAACAGAAGGAGAGAGGAGAAGAACATGTTGATCTTTCAAGGTTTCTCTGTCTCTGAATATGAAACAGAGAACCCTTAAGAGCCTCTTTCAGCAAAAATCAAGTGTCTTATTGGGAAATGAGAAGATAATCAGTCAGATGAGCTACTTTCCACTTAATGTTTATACTGTTTTCCTTGACAGTTGCTGAGACAAGGCAGGATCTCGAGTTGCTGGGGAGGGGAGTTCTATCCAAATCACTTATTGGCTCTTCACCTGACAGTATTGATCAGTCCCTTTTCTGAGAGCAAGAGACCCTGTTCAGGCTAGTCCCAGCCTCGTACAAACAGAATACAGGACTCCTTCTCATTCTTGCTGACCAGGACGTGGTCACCTGCAACCACCTATTGACCCATTTCAAGATCTGCAATTCTGTGTCCCAGCAGCTACAGAAATCACAGGTATTTCAGTTCTGTTGACTAAAAATAGCTGAAGGACTGAAATTAATAGATAGATATAGATGACAGATATAGACATAGATATATAGATAGATTATATAGATATAGATAGAGATAGCTGATATAGATATAGATGATATATAGATATAGATATAGATAATATGTAGATGTAGATACAGATGTAGATATAGATATAAATATAGATAGATATAGATAGATGTAGACAGGTATAGATATAGATACATTTCTAGAAGTAGATACATAAGTGTATAAGTATAAAGGTATAGCAGTATATCGGCATAGATGATGTATCAGACTAAAGTTGGAAGTTTCAGAGTCCCATCATGATGAGACCTGACAGACAAAAGGAGGACCTTAGAATGGTGTGGTTATGTCATAAAAAAGACAAAACCTCAAAGAAAATACATTTATCCAGATCCTAGACCTAGTGTGAGGCTGACTGAGAGAGGCACCTCTATTTCTGCAACTCCTACATTTATTCTGGGTAGCTGGTCCTCTTCTTCTTTTGATTTCATATTTCTTTTTCTTTGGACTCATAATCATTGCAAGAAACAAAGAATTAAATCTACATTTCAGATTTACAGAAGGAAAAAAGCTCTTTTGAATAAACATAATTTAACTGCAATTTTTTTCCCTAGCTCTTAAGACTCATGCTGAAGACTCACATTACCAGTTTTTGTGTCATAGTGTATATTAAATGCAGGAAATCAGTCTGAGATGTATTATTGGTTTAGGAGGATCCATGTACAATTACTTTTTTAAAATTACAACATACTTCAAACTGTAATAACTGTGCCTCTTTATAGAAATAGGGGTTATAATCTAGCCATTAAAATTCCATAACCAACTGCTTCCAGCTATTCACATGCATGAAACACCACACAGCTTCCGATTTATTTTTTTTTAATATAAATTTGCCGCTTTCAGGCTCCTACAGAGAGTAATTTCCTTGGAAATTGTCTTCATCTAAATAATATTTAAGTATGCCACAAGGAATATCAACAAAGACCGATTGTACCACATCTCAACATAATCAAATGCTTATTTATTAATCTATTGAAAACCTGATCAAGATGGAATGAGCTGAAGTTCTCTCAAAGCAAACTAGAACAGAAAAGTGAGGGGAAGGTTTGGGATGACAGGAGTTTTAAAACGTAGAAGCAGGTCTGACCTGCATTGTTGCAGGCACACACAATAGTCTGTGAAAACAGAATTAGACAAAATGCGGTTGTGAACACACAGTGATTTGTAGCACTTATGGTTGTGTAAAGGATCACCACGTAGAAGATTACTTCACAGCATTTTTAATATATTAGGGAACTGACCCCACACCTGGTGTCCAGCGTGGCTGTGGCTCCAGTCTTGTGGTGTATGAGACCCTGATCCTATCCAGGTGTTTTTCAGAATGAGTTATATTATTTTATATATAGCAATATATTACATTATCCTCAGAGAGGATTTGGGTGCTGTACACCATAAAAAGATGAGCGTGAAGAGTTTAAAATTTAAATACATTGAAATTCTCAGTACTCTGTACAGAAAGGTTGGCAAACTTTCTGCCTATTTTGATAGGCTTGGGAACACTGCTGTTATTGCTATTTCTGAGCTAATAACATCACAGGAAAAGAAATTCATAGGCAAATGTATTATCAGACATATGGACAACATGAATTCGAAACAAGCTGTGGGCTTTACAGAAAGTTCACACAAAATGCCAATAGGATTCCAGTTTCACCTTGGAATGACACTTTCAGAGCTGGAACAGCCAACCTAACTGCTGTGTTAATCATATTGATTTTCTCCTGAACTTTATTTCAAACAGTGATCTGTGAATGACTGATGCCCATAAAACAATAGAAGGAAACCCATGAAGTGACTGCAGGAATATATTTAAGATAAAAATAAAGTATATTCTGCCCCCACCAAGCGCATGAATTGAATCAAAATGACAGGGAAATTAAGAACAGAAAAGATATAATCTTTCAGCAATTGGGAACAGCTTCTCTTTCTTTCGTTTTTGCTTCTTGAATGCCGCTGTGGTGACAACATTATGAAATTATTCACGGCTTTTCGAAAATATACAAGTTCACTTTATCAATTATTCAGTGATCAAGATTAGGCATGTACCTCTAACTGGACTAGATTCACTAAGAAATGACCACTGTATAAGGCCAAATACAACTATTCCAACTTTACTCCACTCTTCCATCATCTGGAAGGAGCCCTGTGGATTGCAAAGTTCTCAGAGTTTCTGTTTGTACTCAGCATTGCAAATTCTCCTTTCTCTGGAAGAAAACATCTCTCTACAGTATCTGTTTCTAGACATTATTAAAAAAAATAGATTTTTGGGGAAAAATGCAAGGTTTAATCTCCTTCTGTGTCTTACTTTAATAACTACATGCTGTGGAGGGGAAGTTGTATGATGGGCCATTAATAATTTGAGGTATAATTTGTGATGTTATCTCGCCTAAATTTGTGTTCCTTTTTTCTTCTCCACCTTATGTAAATCCACTTTTCAACAGATGCACTCATGTAACATTCAACTGGATTATGTGCTGTAAATTCAACACTTACCCTATATTGCAAAAACATATTTCCTTCCAAATTAGATCTCCTGCAAAGACTATCCTGTGCAGGGAAAATAAGAATCTCTAAGTGTTACACATACATCAATGTAATTTCTAAAATAAAAAATCTGTTAATCCTGACTTCATTTATTAAAAATAAAACAAACAAATTTAAAAAAAAAAAGGAAAAAAAAACACACAAAAAAACACACAGAAAGAAAGAAAGAAAGAAAGAAAAGATAGAAAGAAAGAAAAAAAATCCCAATGCCCAAAATAAATTGGTTTCTAGTTCTTTCTATCACTTTTTTTTTTTCATGTGAAATATTTGAAAGATAGGATAATGTTGGTGTAAATGTATGGTATTAAAGCTTGGAACATATAAAATTCTTTCCTAGCTCTGGCAGAGGAAGGTTGCCTGAGCTTCATAAAGTCACTTGATTCCTCTATCCACCAGTTGAAGGTGTCTGACTACGATTCATTTCAGTCACAGCTATGCAGTCATATATATTTCACGTTTTCTGCATAATTTAATTTAATTTATCATGAGTTTTACAACACTTTTTCTACTCATGAATGTCTGAATGAGAACCTGGAAGAAAGAGACTGTCTTAGATTCTCCATTTGCAATAATCCTGCTGTAATGGTCTTTCTAGTGGAAAGAGACTTCTAGGGATGCATTTGTAGAAATGATAAATACTAATAATTTAAAGAACTTAATGAAACTATCAATTTCAATGAGATATTTCCATGTTAAAGAGAGAAGTTAAGCAGGGGAAACATTTAAAACTCAGGACATTAAATGCAGTGTTGAACTTTCCATTATGTAATACTGTGTAACAAGACTATGATGGAAATTTGGAATGACAAAATTCTCATTTACAACAGTAACCAGTTTAGCAGGGCATACATAATATTCACTAATTTTGGTTTTTTAATGAAGTATTAACATGGTTTTCATATTTTAGTTCTGAAGGTAAGAGCACATTATTCTTACTAAGAGCACATTTTTATTATTGTTATTCTTCAGAAATGTTGTGGATCAAAAAATAGGTTGTACTGAGACATGGTAGTGAAAAGGGAAAACAGATGCAGATACAAGCAGACTGGTAAATCTGTAATTCTGTAATGAATTGTCATCAATGAAGGAGTGCAAATTATATCAAACCTCCTGAAAAACTGAATTTCAGTCAGTTTACCGAGTCTTGTTTAAGGGTTGTCTTGAGAGCTGATGTTCTATAAATCTGAAGTTTAGGCTACTGGTCTGGCTTTATACTGTAAAGAATATTATCCAAGCTCAGGCAATGAGCTCTGAAAATGGCATTTTTATCTGCTGGGTCATTCAGTGCCTTTCTAGGAAGTTGTCCCTACCCGTGGCAGGAGGTCAGGACTGGGGGATCTTTGAGGCCACTTCCAACCCAAACCACTCCACGAATTTGAGGTAGAAGAAACACACATATTAGTCCTGGCTCAATCAGTGACTTTTTATATAGCCTTAAGATGTTACTGTGGTGTCTTTTTCCAAAACAACAAAATCTCCCCTGTTTAGTCTGCCTATTTAAAATATTTATTTTCAAGATTATTAAAATGGGCCAAATGTTGTAAAAGCTTGTCATAGCCTGTAATTCTGTCCAAAGTCTGTGAATGAACCAAGTTAGGATATTTTTGTCCTCTGCAAACTTACAACAAAAACCCAATTTTCTTTTGGGTTTTGCTTGTATATCTGGTTTAGGACCAACACTGTAAGAAACTCTCTTAGAGATAAAAAGTCAAATCTTCCAGCAAAGTTTAAAATATTGGTCTGCATTATAATACAAATATTTTGAGTAGATTAAATACATATGTACAAGGAACACAAGTGAATATGCTATACATCTTGGGGAAAAGATTTAATAAAAAATCCTCAAGTGTAAGGGAGTGAAAAGTGGAAATAGAAGATTTTTTGCCCTATTCAGCACAGTCCTTTATGATTTCAGACTCTTTAACTTTTTAAATGAAACGGATTTTGATCAATGTAGCACTCAGGAAATGTGAGATTAATCCCTTTGACAGAAGCAGAAAACAGAGAAAATAGGCATTTCACAGGTTTCATGAGAAAGCTCAGCTACTGCCCTTGAATGTGATCTTTCGACTTTTATTATGGACTCTAACTCCTCAAACTGCCAGCTATGTCATTTCTACTTTTTTTTTTGAGCCATTTTACAAGGAATATGAATGAGGCCACCACAGTTGTGGGAGGCGAAAGGTTAGGCTGAGTTCAAATAAGCATGTTCATATTTGCCTGGTTTACCAAACACATAGTCCATAGAACCCTGTATTAAGCTTGACACAATATCCTAAAAAATATAAAATAAAAACTCAAACATATTTTATTTTAGAAAAATAAAATATTTGGAGAGCAAACATTGCCTACACTTCATGGAGTTTCACTCCAAGCCTGTTAGGAAGATTCTTTTGGGGTGGAAGTGTGTTCATTATTGTTACTTGCAATCTGAAACAATATTAACTCACAGTTGTTGCAGTGGCTGAAACCATCTTGGAGAAGCCCAGAGGTACCCACAGCAGCAGCAAACTGGTGGGACAACTCTGAAGTGTGAAATACCCTCTGAGTGTTGGCTAAATGGTGTCTCCCTAAGGTTATGTTAATCTTCTTATGTTGATTGGCCTTGACCTGGTCGTTGACTCTGCCCTTCCCTTCCACTCATTGGTTCTCATTGTATCACACACTCCACCCCTCCCTTCTTCCCATTGGTTGTCATTGTATTTCCCCGCCTCCTCCCTAACCCTATTGGACCTGGACCCCTATATCTGTAGTTATGCAGAGTGGCTCTATCTCTTACACCACTAGATTCCCTTCATGGAATAAATCCTTGGAATATATCTATGCATCTGGGCCCTCTGAAGTCCTGTATCTCTGGTAAATGCATTTAGCTAATTAGGAACTCTGGGGTGTGTGAGTGTGACTGTGCAATACACCCGCACGAGTGATAGAAAAGGGCTTACCTGCACACTGTGGAATGCAGCAGCTGGAAGGGTCTGTCTGGGAATCGGGACACTCTCGGATCACGCAGGACACCGCATCTCACCCCATCACCGCCCCCGTGTTACGCAGTCTTCAGTTTGAAAAATCTGTGACAATGTTAACAGGTGTAGATAAAATGCAGGTGTAAGCAAGATAAAACTTTATCTGTAGGATTCACAGAATCATGGAATTATTAGGGCTGGAAAAGGCCTCTAAGATCACCAAGATCAAGCATCAACTCAGCAGCATCACCATGCTCACCACTAAACCATAGTCTCAAAGATACAGCAGATTTTGAAAGATCACCTGCTTTGTTTGTCCACTTCCATTTGGAATGAAAAAGGAGACAAAACTCCCTGGAACACTACCCTTCAGTGATGATGGCTCAACAGCCTCCATTAATTCATCTGAGACTGAACCTCAGGAAGACTGCTGCTTCTGGGAACTAGAATTAAAGCCAGTCAGAAATCTTCCAGAAAAAAAAAGATTTTTCTGTTAAATGATCTATTATAGAAACAAACAAACAAGCAACAACAACAAAAAATGACAGAAATTTAGCCAAGTCTTCTTACAAGCATTTCCTATGACCGGCCAATGGTCTGGAAAAAATCTGGAAGTGAAGCTATTTTCTAAATAGTCTGATGTTACAAGCAATTTCCTAGGTGATGGGTGACCCATGTTCAAACCTTCTATTGTCCTGATTTGAAGCTGAAAACAACTGTCACTTTCATGAGGCAGAAATGTTGTTTTTCAGCCAGCTCTCACACTATCTTCTTGATAAGATGAGAAATGTTGTTTGCTAAAGAGCATGACAAGATTGAATAGCTTTTTGGAAGTAGGAACGGTAACTTACGACTCTTGGTGCATTTATCTGTGACTCTTGGTTTACTTTTTCACACAGTAAAAACAGTTTATCCAATGAGAGAGATGTCAGATCGAGTGCTGGGAGGAAAAGCCCACATTAGTGTTATGAGTCTCACCTCACAGAGCAGCTTTGGATCTGAGACTGTGAATAGAAGTTTTAGCTCCTTCTTTATATGAATTTGTCTGCTAGTTTGTATTGAAGGAGGGAATTTTTTTCTTCACTTTTCATGAACCTCTTATTGCATTTTTTTAATCTGATATTAAAGAACTGTCATTTTGAATTTTGGAAGTGACTATAAATCAACAGCACCATTAAGGATTCCTTTTCCTCTTTAATTTGCAAGTAACAGTCACATTTAAAAGCATTCCTTACTACAATTTCACCACAAGATATATTTACTGTATGACTCATTCACCTGCAGACAGATAAATGTCTTGGAGATAGCCAGAGGAAAGAGGGTAAACAGTTGCAAGTGTTCATCTGCACAATTAGCAACGCTTAGTTTTAATAGATAAATTACTACTAAAATCTTTATTCCTTTAAGAAACTACTTAGAACACTGAACCCCTTTGTAAAAACTGTATCTACTACACCAACTATAGAAAGGTAAATTTTTGACTGCAGCTGCATACTAAGTAGTGAATAATTTATTTTGCTCTTATCTCTTTTGCCTCTCTTACATAACTGTTTTTTTCTCTGGAAATTGGCAGATTTTTAAAGCTATGGTATTTTTAAAAGCTATGGATCTTATAATATGAGCTCATGTTTATGCTGGACAATTAAATGTCACTTTTTAATATCATATTCAACCTAAAAGGCATAAGATACATTCAAGAAAATCATTCAATCGTGATTTTTACTGCAAGAGCATCTACCATTTCCCTTTGTACTTTATCCAGTAGTTAATCACCCCCAGTGTAGAACAGGTGTGATGTGAATATATGCATTGAGGGAGTGGGTAAGACTGAGAGCTGATAAATCCAAGAGGAATTCCAATGAGGAGTTTTTAGAATTTGAACCCCTGCATCTTCCTGATATATGCAAGCAGGCTCCACAGTTAGTAATTTTAAATTTTTATCATGGCTTTAATCTGTATTCTTTCTACACATCTTTTTACTTTGTCTGCTATTATGAGCACCAATGTAGACTCTTTGTTTTTCTAAATGTTTTTTTTTCTAAATGTTTTTTCTTAAACATATTAAGAAGAGTTTTTTGCTTACAGTGTTACTTTCAGTGTTGACATCTGTCACACTATTTGTCTTTTGAAGGACAGTGTTTTTATGAATGCGTAATTTACATAGTATAATTTGCAAATAGAAACAAAAATACTATCTTTAAATGTGCCAGTTATGTAAGTGATGTCAGATTTCAGAACATCTTCATATGCTGCCTTGCTGAATAAATAATTCACATTGAGATGAAGTATATATTTTTACTCCTTTCCTAAATAGCTCAAATACTTTGCTAAAGTAATCTTCCTACAGTCTGATTATAAAGAAGATTTATTTTAAGATTTACGTATTTTGCCTAACATGTCCAATCACATAGAAAAAAGTTCAATTAATATTTTTTTTCTGAGTGAATAGACCTTAGTGAGAGTATATCCATTTTTTAAGTGGGGGAATATTTTTGATCCATATTAATGCACCGTCTCTTCCCAAACACCACACCTTTACTCACACTGAGTTACTCCTCACATGGAGTGAATACATGAGTTTGGGAAAACAGCTGGTCCTTCTTTTACATTCTCTGGGTCCCTATTCTCCCCAACTTAGTATCTACATTTTTGTTTTGCTCTTGCACAGGAGATCCAAAATTCTACCAGGACCTCAAACTGCAGGAAACTCTGGAAGAGCAGAATAGGAACAGGAACCCCATCCTGGAACATTTAGTAACCACACCTCATCACAGAGCTACAAACAGAGCAGCCACTGATGATGTGAGGGTGACCATGTTAACCACATCTACAGGCGTGGCTCTCTTTTATCAATCAGTAACAGCACAGAAAAACAGTGAATTAAATATATAACTTCACTAAGGGCTGAAAAAACCCTAGTGAATTAAATATTTAACTTCACCAGCTCGGCGGTACTTGGAAACCTTTCCATTTGACATGGCAATTGTTTAATAAGTGTTTTCAAGATGCTGTGCAGTGTTTTTACCTGTGACCGCCTACCAGACCTCTAGATGAACCAAGTGGAGCCCTTAGACAGCCCACACAGCACTTTTCTACCTCCAGACTGTCACATACTTTTCAAGGAGGTACACAAACTTAGAGGCATATGCAGACAAAGGGGCTTCTTTTTGACCTCCAAATTCTCTGTTTGGACATAAAGGTGTCTGAGGTAGCACACATTCAAAATTTATCAAAAAAAATGAAGGCACATTATATCATCTCAGATGCATCTCTGCAATGGCTCCAGCTGGGAGGTTTGTGCAATGCAATTCATCAGAGTGAATTTCTTTGCCCACACATTGTGTAAATGTGAATGCCTGTCCCTCTGCAATTTTCCATTTCTTGTTGTTTGGTGTTGTCTCCATTTTCTTCTGCTCTTGAAAGTTAAATCCCTTTTGCCTCCCAACACGTATGATTATTTTGCACTGAAGTTTGCAAAAAATGTACTGATATGATCTGAATGCTGTTCTGAACACTTGTGAGATATCATCTTTCTTGCTCTGTAGATAATCTGGATTAATACTGTGTTGTTCCTGGATGCTTTACAAGGCCTGCTTTGCAGAAGATATCACTTAATGTATTAGAGCAACTTCCACCTATATATGTCACTCAGGCAGAGTTTTCTAACACGGTTTAAACATTAGATTACTGTTAACCAATACAATTTTAAACATCTAAAAATAAATATTAATAAGTCCAAGAGTATAAGATTGGAAAGAGGCTTGTAGATGAAGAGTGTGCTATCACACCGCTGCCATCCTAAATTTCTTCATAACCTGAAATGGTTATTTTCCTTACAATAGGTTATTTTCTTCTTCCCTCACTACTTTCTTACCCATCCTGTTCCAAAACTTCACTGACCCTATGACTAGAAACCTTCTTCTAATTTCCAGACTAAATTTATTCACAGCCAGTTAATTCCCAATTGTCCTTAAGACAACATTGTGCTTTAGCTTAAATAGCGCTTCCCCTTCTCCCATGTTTACCCCTATGATATATTTATAGACAGCAATCATGTCTCTTCTCAGCCTTTGTTTGGCAAGACTAAACAACCTCTGCTCTTCTGGTCTCTTCTTGTAATGAGGCTGCCCCCCAGTATCAGGGCTTGGGAATTAGGGCTTAATTGAAAATGTGAAGCAAGAAACAAGGAAGATCCTATGGAAAAGAAATTCCTCAGAGCCCCTGCCTGAGCTCTTCCACCTTCTTTAAAGTAAGTGACTGATTTTGTTCCACAAGTATCTCAAATGTTTAGGTTTCATCTTTCTTTTGTCTGAAAATTATGCAAAGAAGCACATTACTGAACAGTCATTTTCAGCACAGTCAATCTCCCAAATCCAAATTACTGGACTGGTGTTCCCTGGCAGAGACATATCTATTCAAGTTCAACTAAATGCCCTCAGATGGACCACAAAACCCATTAGCACTGTGTAAGTGTTATAAGGCTTGGAATATTTTTCACCAGGCAGGTAGCAGCCCTGATGGGTTCTCGCTCATGTGGGAAACCATCCTGAGGACAGAGTTTTACACTGTGACTTGAAGAGATGCAGGGCAGGAAAACAGACTGAAGTTTGTTTTGGGGTTTTTTTGTTGACTATATGTTGACTTTTTTGAATAAAGTTTTGAAGAGATCTGAGAATCAGCTTTTCAAGCAGTCAAAGTTGCTGCATTCAGTCAGTGTGTCACTGTTCTGCATCCTGCACTTTCATGCATTGCACCAAAAATAGTTGGAACACCTTTATATAAAGGTCGGGTTCATGACAACCTGAGGAACCTAAATGTAGTTAAGTTTGTGGGGCTCAATAAGATGCATCCCAGAGTCCTGAGGGAATTTTCTGATGTAGTTGCCAAGACATTCTCTGGGCTATTTGAAAAGTCATGGCAGTCCCTACGGACTGGAAAACAGGAAATATTTTCCCCATTTTTGAAAACCATAGAAAGGAGGACCCTGGTAAATACCACCCTGACAGCCTCTCTTCTGTGCCTGGGAAGATCATGGAACAGATCCTCCTGGAAGCCATGCTGAGGCCCATGGAGAACAGGGACGTGATTTGGGACACCAGCAAGGCTTCACCAAGGGAAGTTCCTGTCTGACCAACCAAGGTGTCTTCTGTGATGGAGTGACCACATCAGGGGACAAGAGAAGGGCTATGGATCTCATCTATCTGGACTTCTGCGAAGCCTTTGACATGGTCCCCCACAACATCCTTCTCTCCTAATTGGAGAGAGATGGATTTGATGAGTGGAGTGTTAGATGGATAAGAAAGTAGCTGCATGTTTGCATCCAGAGGGTGATGGTCAATGGCTCAGAGTCCCAGTGGATATCAGAGACAAGTGATGACCCTCAGGGGTCCACATTGAGACCAGCGATATTCAGGATGCCATCCAGTAGGACCTGGACAAGCTCGAGACATGGGTACAAGGGAATTTCTTGAGGTTTAACAAGACCAAGTGCAAGGTACTGCACCTGGGTTGGGGCAACACCTGGTGTCAGGCCAGGCTTGGGAATGAAGGGATTTAGAGAAGTCCACCCCTCAAGGACTTGGGGGTGTTGGTGGATGAAAACCTTGACATGAGCTGGCAATCCACACTTGCAGCCCAGACAGCCAAACGTGTTCTGAGCTGCATCAAAAGCCCCATGGACAGAAGGGTGAGGGAGGTGATTCTGCTCCTCTACTCTGTACCCATGAAATCCCAGCTGGGGCATTGCATCCAGCCCTGGCATCCCCAGCACAGGAAAGATATCAGCCAGTCCAGAGGAGGCCACCAAGATGATTCGAAGGCTGGAGCCCCTCGCTGGAAAGGAGAAGAAAGTTGGGGTTGTTCAGCCTGGGAAAAAGAAGGCCTAGGGGTGACCTAATTTTGGCCTTCCAGTACCTGAAGGAGCCTACAAGAAAAATGGAGAGGGACTTTTTACAGGAACATGTAGTGACAGGACAGGGGTAATGGCTTCAAATTGTCAGAGAATAGGGTTAGATTGCATATGAAGAAGAAATTTCTGTGGGGGTTATGAGATACTGGAACAGGTTGTCTAGGGAATTTTCAGATGCTTCATCACAGGAAGTGTTCAAGGCCCAGCTGGAGAGAACTCTGAGCAATTTTGTCTATCGAAAGATGTCCCCATACATGGCAGGGGGTTGAAGCAGGTCATCTTGAAGTTCTCTTCCAACACAGGAAATTCTATAATTTTATGATAATAGAGTAGGAGCCAGAATGGAATCACGGAGCAGAGCTCTTGATTTAAGTTATTCAACTGTTATTTACATACTGAAACAGAAAAAAAGCAGAAAAAACCCACTATTTGCCTATATCCACTGTTTGCTGATGTTTTATATGTATATCAATGAATTAGTAGAGTCTTCAAAAAAAATTAACAGAATTAATAATAATGCCTAGAAACAATGAAGTCCCATCTTGAGCAATTTCTTCCAGCAGACAAAAGACAACAGCTTGCTGGGTGTTGCTTTTGCTATAAAATATGTGCTAAAATACATTATTGGTGGAGTCAGTTTGAAAGGACAAGTCTCTGATCTTGCCTTTGTAATTAATACTTAATATCAGATTAAGTCAATTTTATAAGATTGCCTGATTTTTGTATTAGCTTTCACATATATTTCTAACTACCCAGTCGGCAGAGTGATTTTAAATCCATGGAGAAAACCGCTAGACAAGATTAAGATAACTTTTAGCCCTGTACTATGAACCTTTGTTGTTAAGATACCCTGTCCATGGCAAGGTGATGACAAGCATGCTGGGATGCTACTTCAGTGGCATTTCAAACCTTTTTTTTTCATACTTAATCACTGTAGGACCAAGGGGCTCTCACAGAGATAAAATATAAATGTGTAACATGAATTAATTCCCTCCTTGAAGAACTTAGATTTTCATCAAATCTTTAAGGAAACTACCAAGTAAAAATATTATTATAGTAATTCTGGTATATCCTTTATAAAATCATTTTTATATAAAATATAAAAACTGGTATATCCTTTATAAATACCTTTTATAAAATCATTTTAAAGAAGAAAAACATGCTTCTGAATTAGGTTCCAAAGCACACCTTCACTTACAAAAACACATTAAGTTAAACCAGCAGTAAACTGATTAAAATATATGTATACATTAGAGTAGTCCTTGGCTACAGCATCTTTGACAGAATGTAATTTCCCTCTAAAATGTTGAGAAACAATTAGTAAATTGTCCAATTCAATCTAAATTTAAATCCTGCATTGAATCAAATTTAGACTTTGCAAAGCTACTTGAATTATATTGTTCCCTTTTGTGATGTGTGTAACTGGAAAAGAGGTGTATAAGTATGGAATGCATTGCAAGGTTTTTATGGCTAGTTATTTTATATTGTTTTAAATGATGGCTCTTGGAAGAGGCTGTCAAACACTCACGTTGTGCCTTTTTGGCTGACTTCTCGCTCCAGTTTTGCTACAGACGGAATATATTTGAGTTTATTTTTTGTAAAGTGTAAGGCAATCTGAGCTGAAAATTTTGGATCTACAGGTGAGCTGGATTCAGCTTGATACTGATCTTTACTAATGTGACATCTTCTTCAAGATGGAATATAAAAGCTGCGTTCATGAGTGCATCACATTGGTTGTTTTGCTAAACTGAGGGATGCTGCTTTGCTCTTCAGCAAACAACCTCTGTTTCTAGAGCCGGAGGCCCCGAGTTCTGTTATGGATGCCATTTGCATTCATTTGGATGGAAAGTAAAACAAAAATAAAAATAATAATAAAAAAAATAAATAGAAGGAGCAAAAATTTACTTTTAAAGGCTTGAGGTGGCCTTCAATGGGGCAGGAAGAATCCAGTTATCTCATTTTGCAATGCTCCTCCCACCTCCTGTTCCAAATGGCAGTCAAAAGACCCAGATGCCAGGATTAAAATAGTCTCCCTTCATCATTTTCTTTTTGTGAGTGTTCTTCTTGCAGCTGTGCTGGCAGCATTAAATATACCTCACAGCTATTCACGAGGTTACAGCCTGATGCAATGCACACAGAAGTCTTTTCATTAACCTCTGTGGCTTTGGATCAGTCCTGGGGACTGTGCCTCAGCCTTTTTTTTTCCAGAGTGTTACGTTTTCTGTTCTCAGATAACAGTTGTGTACTCATTTTATGAAGTTCAAGCATAGAGTATATATTCACACAGACGTACCAGAGCACCTTTACCTTGCATTGTTCTGGGTTATCATGTGGAAAAATCCCTGAGCCCTCCACAAGGAAGTAATTACCAAGTGCTCATGGCATTACATTACAGTTCGTTCTGTCTCTGACTACCGAGGGTACACTGGATAAACAAATAAGCTGTAAGAAAAAAAAATTGCACTGGAAAGGTGCTGAGAAAAATCTTCCCTTTAGTTTATGAATAAAGATTGGGTATGGAGATAGGAGGGGAAGCCAAAGCACTCAAAACACATTCACAGAAGGCAGAGCTAAAGGATGTAGGGTCTTATTCAAATAAATTTTCTAAAGGCAGGTAGAATAGAAAAACAACAGGAGAATTAAAAGAAGTTTTCATTGATGGTTGATCAGGAACAAAAAAAAAAAAAAAAAAAAAAAGCTGAAACTGGCACAGAAACATTCTGGAGTACATTCAGAGGAAGAATATCAAGAGAAAATTTGACCCAGAAGCTTTTGAACCCTGGGTTTACCTTTTTTATAATATAGAACATCTTCTCATCCTGAGCGTATTTTTTACCACACTTATACACTAACACTTGAATACTTACTGATATAGACAGTCATGGTCTGTGTTCAGGCTTTGCCATGGTTTTTAGTGGTATAAATAGAGGGTGAAATACTTTTGCATGGTCCTCTAGACTGAAGAGGTTCATTAATAGGTCCTAGACATAGAATTGACACTATGTGAACACAGATTTATAAAAGCCAAATTGTTGAGCATCTCGGTCCCTTCACCAGCTCTTGCAAGCTCCATCTGTGGGATCAGGCAGGAGACATTTAATTGTGGGTCATAATCTTATTTATCATTTTGCAGTGCATAACAGATAAGATTATAAGAGACTAGGTAAAGGTTTGGCTGTTGTTACAGCAGTGTAAGCGGCACCATTGTTGGCTGCCTGAACACCTAAAGATAGAGTGTCATGGGATATAATGAACTGACAAGGCTGGACATGCTGGATGCCCAGAATTCAAAAGGCTCTTGTAGATGAAATATTAGCACTTTAGGAATTTCTTTACACTTATCTCATTTCAGCTTCTCAAATGGCTAAAACAGGGCTGATATAGAATGATAATTTAACGTTCCTGTTTTATCCTGTTATGTTTATTTTTCTTGTGGGTTGATCATGGCTGGCTGTCAAGGGCCCACCAAGGCACCCTCTCACTTCCTCTCTTCAGTGGGATGGGATAAGATGAAAAACTTGTGGATTTAACAAAGAAAACTCCATGCATAAAAACAAAGGAAAACAGAAAAAATTATCTCTACTTCCCCTCAGTAGGTAATGTCCAGCTGCCTTCTGGTAAGGAGGCCTTAGTACACACAGGGGTAACTTTAGAATGGGAACATTTGAGTAATGGATGCTGCCCTTCTTTCTCTTGATTTTTATTGTTGAGCACAACACATGGGATGGGATATCCCTCTGTCCCCTCTCAACTGATTGCTTACCCTCAGCCTGGTTTTAGGTTTTTAGGTGGAAACTGGGGTAGGAGAGACAGCACTGATGCTGCACCAGCTCTGCTCAGCAGGAGCTAAAACACCAAAGCATCACCAACACCTTTGCAGCCACCAACACCCAGCACAGCACATGGGGAAAGTTAACTCCATCTCAGCCAGAGCCAGTACAGAAACTGGGCAGTAACTAATTATTACTGCATTTTTAAAACTAAAATATGAATGGATGTAGCCTTGAAGCCAGTATCAGTGTACTTGTTTACATGTAAACATGTCCCAGAAAAAGTTAGATGTGTGTTCCAATTACTTACATTCAAATAATTTCCCCCCACTTCCTGAGAAAGAAAAGCATTACTTCCACAGTATTTTCAAGTTCACACCTAAAGAAGCCCCATAATAGACTTTGAAGCTTTCATTTAGATTTGTGTCATCACTAGATCCTAGCCAGAAAAGTAAAAAGAAAAACTTGCTCTATTTCTAGGGCATCTTAGTCCCAGATGAGAAAAAATAGAATTATCAAAAAGAGTTGCTGTGTGGTCAGTAAAGTCAAATCACCAAATAAAAACCCAGAGCATTGCTATATTTTTTCATGGTTTGTGTGTTACCAAAAGGATGAAACTTGAAGAAAAACCCAAACATGAATGAAAAGTGAGAGTGGCTGGGCAGAATACAGGAAAGGAGGATACAGAGTAAGGTAATTTCCTGCTCTACTCTGTTGACACTTTTGCTCTTCCATGGACTTTCTTTGCTCTCAGAAAGTCACCTGGTGCCTACCTCACTTCAGGGCTTACCTGCACTCTCGCTGGATGCTTTTAACTCGTCCATAGCTTCCATGGACCCAATGTTTATTATAACTTGAATTCACTGGTGCAGTTGTGGGCTAGAGAATGATTTTTGCTTCCATTCAAGTTTTCGTACTGAGGAGACAGATTAAAATGTTCAGAAGGCCTCCAAAGCAGCACCAGCAGCTCAGAAGGTCTGATGTCATCTCATCTCACATTTCTGATGGGCTCCTGGGTAACTCAGGGAAGAGGGGGAAACTGTCACAAAGTCCTAACAGAGTTTGTAGGGACACTGTGGTGCCAGGTATTCCAGCACAGATACAGCTCTCCCAAATTCACTTTGCGATGAAATCAAGGCTTTGTGATGAAATCAAGCCTTTGTGTTATTCTTAATTCCCTGTCTCTTAATTATTTCTTCAAGCAACATTAAAACATTAATCTTGAGGGATGATCAGGTACTGAACTAATGGACAAGTATGCACATAATAGAGATTTTATTCCTTTAATCTTTCTCACAGTTTCAATTCTTTGTCAGACAGTTCTGGAATTTATTTTTAATACAAATTCTACATATCCCTTTCTAAGAGATAAAAGTCAATGCCAGGAGTTACGCTCTTAGAAAGGGTCCACGGAATATAAAGAAGTGTTCTTTTGCTTTTATGTCATGGAAAATACGGTCTAGAACCATCGAAATCAAGCACAATCGCTTATCTTCAAATTTTACTATAAAATACTCCAAGGATATAAAAGTGTGTTTAATGACACAGGACTGATTAACTCTCTGTGGTTTCCACTTCTTTAAATTACCTTAGCAGTAACACACAACACAAAGAGGACTGTTTTTTTTTCGCTTTGGGATTGTGGCAGCAATCGGAAGATGGTGTTTTTACCAGTGATTTTTTTATCAGAGTGGAAGAGGAAGAAAAGCAGTGGGGGAAAAGATGATCCAAACTGTCTTTAATGGTTTTATTATTTTAAAAGGCAATAAAGGCAACATCTTTTACAGAGAGTCAGAAAAGAGACACTGACAAATTATTCATATGGGATAATTAAAAGCAGATATCAATCCTCAGGTGTAAATGACTCTATTCCTTAACTATTATAGTCTTTTATCTCCAGCAAAAATAACTGTAAATAAAAGAGGAATGGGAAAGAAAAGCTAACATCAAGATACTGAGATGAGGAATGTTACACAAAAAAAACCAAGTACCAGTCCTAAAAATTATGCACAGCAATTGTTTTGCATTAGTGAAGGAGAAAGAATGGACAGGGGGGAAAAAACACATGGAAAAGGACAGAAGGTGACTCTTGTAATAATTCTTTTAACTGGCAGTCATCTATATTATTCTGTTTGTGTTTTCATTCCATCATGGGGGAGAAAAATAGCTATGAGCAAAACACTTTCAGCATGCAATAAGTTCAACATCTCTTCATCCCTAGGCACTCTTAGGAAAGCTGAAAATATACTGAAATTCAAACCCTGGGGGACAGGGTGGGCAGGACATTGTGATTGTGTGTGAAGTAAAGAAAGGAAATATCTGGAAAATCTGAATATTTAGTTCTGGTATTTTCAAAGTGTTTACTTGTTTCAATGACATGCATGTGTTCAGTCCAAAATTAACTTGGAAAAAAAAAAGTTAAACAGGATTAAACCACCCCAAAATTAATTAGAGACAAGTGTTTCCATTCAAACCCTCAGATAAACAGAATTTTTGTTCCATTTGCCCAGAGAACAAAGCCATCTCCTTCTTTCCCCTCACCACCCTTAGTGCCAGCATCTCAAGAGTGCGTGCATTGTATGGCTCCTGCTGTGAGCAAACCCAACAGTTTTTGTGCAGGAAGGGAAAATGAGAAGACAAGCCACCTCACCCCTACACACTTCTTTATTTTATGCTAGACAAAAGGATCACTTTGTTCAACTACTTAAATCTTGCACTGAATAGAGAAGTCGCTGTGGGGAAGTGGAGCTTGCAGAATGCTGTCTGAGACTAATACTCTAAATCCCTCACATTAAGCACACCAATAGCAACTAAACAAATATCCACACAGATGTCATGCCATTCTACTGAGCAGTTTTATTCCATTTATAAAATGAAAGAGCAATCCCTTGACTGCTTGTCATGGCAGGTGTCTGCGTATTTAAATGCTGGTCAGTTTTAAATGGAACACGTGTATTTAACTTTCCCAGCATGTCTAAAGCTTTTAAAGCCCATCACACTGATGCTAAAATAATAAGGGCCAGCAGCCTGGTGATATGATTGCTTTTTTATTGCTCAGTTTGTGCTGAGAGCTCATTTTAATTCCAAAGGTTACGGCTTTTAAAGCAGCACTACACCCATTTCCCTCCCCCAAACTGAAGCTGAATCAAGAAGGGCCATAAATGAGAGCTGAAAACGTATGCTGGCATGGCAATCCATCCTCTGATCCTTTTTATTTTTTGTGTGCTTTCTAACCACTCTTCCCAGCAAAGATCAAGAACGTGTCTCACTTAAGAAGAGATCAGCTGTTGTGAAATTGGCAGATGGACAATTAAGGTACTTCAAGGTAAAAACATAAATAAAATGCAGGGAAAAGAGAGAAAGAATGCAATTACTGCTCACTGCTGCTGTCTCCTTGTTTAGGAATTTCAATGTCAGAGGAAAGGTTTTGTCTACCAATTGCTCATTGTTAACTATGGCAATTATAGTACAGAAATACTAAAGGAAAGGCAGATGAATGGACAGAGTGTCAAACTAAGGCTGGAGGAATGGCTTCTAAAAACATTAATGGTGCAATAATGTCCTCTGATAGGAACATATTGTGCCTGTTCCCACCAAGGTCAGTCTTGCATGATACTTCATAGAATCACAGAGTTGTGGAATATTCTGAGTTGGAAGGAACCCACAAGGATCATCAAACCCAACTCCCGGCCTTACACAGGACACCCCAAAATCCTACTGTGTGCCTGAAAGCATACTCAGAGAGGTTTTGAATATTCCAGATCCTCTGAAGGCATCACAAAAGAAGGCAGAAAAACAGACAAATGAGTAGCCAATAGCCACAGGGGGAACAGTGAGTGGCATTTCTTACAAAGATGTGGTATATCACATGGATATATGCTAAGAAAGTAGAGGTGACATATCTATGAAACAAGCTCAATAAAGATAGCACAGAGTTAAACACCTTCAGGAGGTATTTTCACAGTGAAGTAAATTATGAAGATGACATTGAGAAGAAAAATAATTTTTCTAGTTATAATTATTGGGTTTTATACTTTTGTTTCACATGAAAGGTGACATCTAAATTTTTTCTGTTTGAATGGATATTCTTTTGGTAAAATCAGTCTAATTACTTGAAACTCACAACAGAAGACTGGCATTTTAGAAGCCAGGCTTTTATACCTACTTTACTTTTCACCTTTCTTATAAAATTCAGAATAAATATTTCAGCTTGCATAGTGTAGGTAACAGTTGTGATTAATGTTATAAGCAGGAGTTGAACCTTTCATTTTGTAATAGAAATAGACAACAAACTCTGGAGCTGGGCCCATCCATGCCACATTCCACATGGGTGGAACAGCAAGTTTTGCAACAGATAAGACACTGCTGTCAACAGCTTTTCTAGGAAAAAGAAGAAATGTAAAAGTAGGGAAAAGGGCTGAGGAGCTGGGGGATAGCAAGCAGCATATGAAAATACTTTTCAATGCCTTAAACCAAAGAAAATACTCAATTATTGGAAACTTAGTCCAGAGGGACTTCAAAGGATGTGTTTTACACCAGCCACACTGAACAAATCCTGGGATGACATGAAAAAGGAAACCAATGTATAGATTTTATTCATTTGTTTGATAAACTCAAACCCTGCAACTCTTGTCTTTACTCTTTTGTGTACCCAGAAAAGTAAATCCTTATATGAAAGCTGTCTTTGAAAGTATCTTCTGAGAGAGGCTTGGGCAGCTTTTCCACTGTTTCCAATGTCTGTGACAGCAGAGTCCCCCATGAGAGGAATTGGGAAAGCAGTCTCCTCTCAGGTGTGTTTCTGGGAGCCTGAGCCTCAGGAGGAAAAGAACAGATCCTGTTCAGACCCAGCTAACCTGGAAATCTGTGAACCTCCAGCGCAGTGTATGTTACCCCAAGCTGGACTCCCCATTAGGAATTCTGGAATCAGTTTCTAAAGAAATACCTATCCTTTAGTTTATTGCTAGTTAGTGAATTGCGTATTTGAAAAACTCTTGTAGGATAGAAGTGGTTATTTTATTGCACAGAACATAATGAAACAGTAAAAAAAGAATACAGACAAAGATAACACATGATTAAAGCTGCAGAATGATTTCGATGCCAGGAGAGGTTAAGGAGACTGAGAGTCTTCACCTGGAAGAAGAGATAACTGACATGTAACAACATGAAAGAAATAAAGAAAATGCAGTGAGAGTGAGCATTTCTTGTAACAGGCAGAGGGCATAAAGGGAGATTTAAAAAATAATATAAAATAAGCTGAAAAAGGGTCTTTTTGTGGTTTATATTGTGACATCCTTTGTCCCAAGAAATTACAGAGACCAGGGGCAGATTTTTGTCTTGGGAATATAACCCCAGACAAACCTTATTTCTATCTTCTGTTCAGCACAGACTGCTCTCAGCCATTTCTATTTTCCTTGATAGGAAATAGCAATGCCTGCTGGAAGTAGGCAGGAGTAGCCTGTGGTGGCACATTGCATATTCTGTATTCCAAGAAGTGTTCAATTTATGCATAAGTCAAGGTTAAGTACCTCTGAGGAAATCTGTACAGGTACTGTATATTTCTGTAAAAGGTAAGATGCTGATACCCTCAAGTTTTGTCATGAAGCCTTTCCCTTTTTTTCAAATAGCGCAGTTTTGCTGAGGTGGAATTTCTCTTTTTTTTTTTTTGGGGGGGGGGGTTGGGGGGGCAAGTTTCCCAGTATTTTCCATGCCAGAACAAGCACAATTCCAAAGGAGAAATCGTTACTTTGCAATTCAGAAGGCCTGCCTGTGAAATATTATGAGCACTGTGATTATGAACATCACAAACTCCAGGGTTCATTTAATTACCCATGGATTTCTTCAATGTTGAGACATCTGACTAAATTACTCTGTGTTTCTTTTTCGAGTCCATGGGGGACTAGTCAATAAACTCAACAGAATGGAGGTCTGAGGAGTTTATCTCACCTAAAATAAACACATTTATCCAAATTAATCACCTTTAACTCTATTGACTGTATTGATTAGGCTACATTGACTATTGTGGATGGCTAAACAGCCAGCTCAGCTGTAGAGAGATATATTTTATACTCAAGAAACAGATGAAACCGATCCTATCCCCGAATTCCCCATTCCAGTCAGCCATCACACAGTGATATTTCCAATAGTTTTGTTTAACAGCAGAAATGGATTGTTTATTGCCATGGATTTCAAGTACTTTGCATAGCTGAGCCTCAAGACAAGTCTGGGCTTAGTATCATACAAAGGAGATTAATAAATTCTGCCCTGGAATAGCCAGTTCCTGCATAAAGCTAATTCTCATTCTTCACTGTATACTTTTGTACTCTGCCTTTTATGACTTTCTGAAATAGAAAATGTGACAGGATTTAGCACTGGAAGTCAAAATGAACAGCGCAAAAAGCCCAAACAATAATTTTTTTTTTTAAAATCCCCTTTAGGACTATGCATAAAATTCACTTAAGAAAATATTGCAATGAATCGTTGATTTTTTTTTAATAAGAATGAAGGAAATGATCAACAATTTTCTGGCATCATCAGAAAACTTCAAGTCAGAAGAACCTCTCACTTGCTTCAGGTTTCAACAATCCCCATGTATCCTTTCTCTCACTAGAGGTGAGAAAGAGTTGGTTTGTTTATCAGCTACAGCAAACCAGCGTTTCCATCTATTAATTATGGCTGTTGCTTATAATATATAGATGCATTTTACTTTTATCCATTTGTTGTGGTTTTAAGCCCATCCGGAGATAAACACCATTACCCTTCTCTTCCTCCCCACCCAAGTGGTTTGTGGAGGAGAGTCGAAGAAAAATTTGTATGTTGAGATAAGAACAGTTTAATAATTGAAAATAAATTAAAATACAATAATAGTGGTAAATACTACTACTACTACTATTACTACTAATACAAAAAGGAAAAAAACCCCAAGTGATGCACAGTCCTATTGTTCACCACAGCTCCTTTGGAAAAAACCTCTAAATACTGCCTTCATATGCCAGAGAAACACCTCAGAATATTTTTAAAATTATGATGACAGAAAACCTCTGTGGCAGCTGGTGTTTAATTTTACAGTTTTCCTTTCTAAATTTGGTTCCATTTCTCCTGTTATTTGACCCTATGTTGAGTAAGAGAGAATATTATGTTCTTTCAGTGACAAGAAAGATATATTGTTAGTTATAGATTGGTCATTATATATTTAAATGAATGTTGTTTCTGCTAATTATATCATCCAAATTTACAGAGTCCAGAAAATTCTACTAGACAAATTCTAAACCTAAATAAATTTTGTTGTACATGTGATGGTCTTCTTATATTTATAAGAATCTCACCTTCTTTTGGCAAGGAGGTGAAAGTTGTCCCATTTATGATTTTTCCTGGATTAGGAAAATTGTACCAAGAATAAACCTGGTTCCTCAGAAGTTTTTTGTTCTCCTTGCGATAATTTTTCCAAGGGCAGGGCAAAGGCTTAGTACAGAAAACCTAACCTAGACCTTCAATTCCCAGAGGTGCTTGTTTTTCATTTTCACTTAATTTCAAAATTTCACATAACACCTTTCAATTCCTCAGCTCTCCTCTCTTTTGGTATCCCAGGAAGATGATTAGCCATTTGTTTTCCACCTTGATGATACTTTCACTCTGGCCTGTGCAGTAAACTCCAGGAACAAAGTCTAAGATCTGATTTTTCCTCCATGCCAAGTTGGTTAAATCTTCATATGTTCCACTGTTAGAAAGAACAAAATTTTGTCCCATTCACTTGGTACAGAAAATTCAGAGAGTACTTCATTCCAAGTCCCTGATAACCAGCTCTTAATACTTCTTGGAGTACAACATGTTCCTCAGCTCCACAATTAATATATGAGTTTTCTTTAGCCACAGCACTAATTGCTGAGATTTGCCAATGGAAAGACAACTCTTCACTATAATTATTAATTTTTCTGTAACTCTTCACTATAATTATTAATTTTTCTGTAAGTTGCCACTTCAGCAGTGGAATTCACTTGACATTTATTCATTCCCTATTCCTCAAATTATTAAAATATCTGCTTGTACAAATAAGACAAGTGTTTTCTCTAACAGAAAGTTTGGCAAACCAATGGTTTTAAAGATTACCTTAAACCACAGACAAGCCCTGGAGTGCTTACTGCACAAAATTTAGAGAGAAATTAGGATAATGTTTTTTTCCATTAGTAAACTCAGAGCATTTGTGTGAATACTCTCCAAACCTCAGTGTGAAACAATGTTGTTGAGCTGTAAGAGGAGGTATCATAAGTTATTCAAATTAGACACATATAAGAATACCATAACACACAATTCTTTGTCTTTTAAATAACCCATCCTCACTGCCTAGGAGTCAATCAAATCCTCTCATGCATCTTCTATGACCATTTATCCTTCTTCAATGACTGAACAATCCAGGGCATGTTAGAGTCAATAGCTGGTTATTAAGAACTATAATTTAATACTAAAAATCAGTGTCAGTGGGAATGCCATAAACTTCTCAAGGTGACTGTGAAACAGGCCCCATGGGGTATTTATTAAAAGAAATTTCAGAGTGAATGTATTACACAACTATTTGCTTTTGCTTTTGGCATAAATATAAGGAAATATGCTTAGAGTTTTGAGAAGGTCTTGAGTTATTAGGAAATCATGACTTGATGGAAATAAATACAGACTGTTCTACAAGTAGCAATTAATTAATACATGGAGATATAAATTCCTGGAATGTAAAAGAGAAATTCAGAAACCTAAATTCTATCTTCAAACTCTAGTTTGAGTTCTCTAATATCACAAATCAAATGTGTCCTGTCCTTCCTATCAGAAATATTTTCTATTAAATGTTTGATTTTGTGGAAATTTTTTAACTTCTGTGTCTTTCTTCATCTACCACCCTATAAAGATTGTCTTGAGATATGCCTCTGTGTAGAGAACCTAACATGTCCACTCTTGAGCTGGCACTCAACAGAGCTATTTGGATTTTTTTTCCCCACTTTCTCATCTACCACAATTTAGTCTAGTCAAGCCATTTATTACCTTTGTTTTTTCATGTTCCCTTCCTTTTCTACTGACACAGCACTTCCAAGAGCTGAGAACAGTCCCTGTCCAGTTTTTACAAAATCATCTTGGCAGGCACAATGTTAAATTGATCTTGCACCTGCCTGTCTTGTAAATGCCTTAGCAGAAGATAAAGATCCAGCAACACAATTTAGGGAAAACAAACAAACAAACAAACAAACAAACAAACAAACACAAAACAACAGCAACACCACCAAAAGAAAAAAAAAAAGAAAACAAAACAAAAAGAAAAAGAGAACAAAAAAACCCCCAAAAAACAAAAACCAAAAAAAAGCCCAACCCAAACCAACCAAAAAAATCCAGTACAACCCCCCCCTTCTCCCCCCCAAAAAAAAGCAAAAGGGAAAATTCTGTCTTTCTGAACATAAGAAAAATGGGAACCAATAACTGTGTCTTCATGAACTATTAATAAGTAAAAACTACCCATTGTATTTATACTCACAGCTGTCATACTGTTTTCACCTAACATGTATCTTTGCAAAGTCGTGTGTGAAACATGGAATATGGAAAGAAATATGGTTAAAAACATCCACTGCTTATATTAATATTCAGGACCAATCTACCTTCTGGTGCAGTGCACTCTCTACTCAAAGACATTCCACTTCCCTTCTCTCTAATTTTCATGGGCAGTCTTTATCTGTCCATCTGCAATGCATTTCTACTCCATTAAGTTATTATAATACACAGCCATAAAGATAATGCAACTGTAAATTATTGCATTAACATTCTAGTCATCAACACATAAACTCAGACTGAACAAAAGACAGAAGCTATTTTACCTGATAATGTGTCATTTCAGAAACAGAATGCTCTCTTTCAAAATGGTCAAAAAACCACTCAAAATGGCAATTAATACTGTTCAGAAATACCATCCTGATGTGTTTTGCTTTTGTATTTGTTCAAATGTATCTCAACACTCAAACTGAATGAAAAAAAGAAACAAACAATATAACAGGATAGAGAAGAGAAGAGAAGAGAAGAGAAGAGAAGAGAAGAGAAGAGAAGAGAAGAGAAGAGAAGAGAAGAGAAGAGAAGAGAAGAGAAGAGAAGAGAAGAGAAGAGAAGAGAAGAGAAGAGAAGAGAATAGTTATTTGAGAAGGAACCTAAAAGAATTATCTAGTCCAACTGAGTGACCAATTCAGGGCTGACCAAAAGATGAATCATTTTAAGCACCTTGTCCAAATGCCTCTTTGTGCTGATATGTCAGAGGCATTGATCACCTCTCTAGGAAGACTGTCCCAGTTTCTAACCCAATCTCACAGCAAAGAACTGTTTATACCAAGTCTGAACCTCTCCTGATGCAGCTTTGAATAATTCCTGTACAAAATTAAGAGAAATACTTTTTAAAATGCTAATTGAAACCCAGATACTGAAAGAAGGATGATGCGAAACACGTGGCAGGTGGGGGGGGAACTAATTATCACCTGAATTCATAAAAACTATAAGATTGATACTTTTATTATATCACCATTCCAAATAGGAAAAGAAAATAAAAATAAAAATTACAAACAAGTTACACTATTTGTCAGTGTAGGTTAAATGTTTTTCTTTCATCGGTTACCAGTATCAGACACCCCAGGAAAATCACAAGCACACTAAGTTTTCACTAGATCAACCCCACTTCCAGCAATTATAAGCTTAGAGATGCCTTGAACCAGAAATTACTTCGAATTGACTTTTTTCAAAGGCACTTAATATGGTCCTAATGGAACAAGCTAGGCATGCCTTGTCATTTTGTCTCAATATTTATAAGCATTGCAATCTTAGAAGAGCTTGGGTAACAGTTCTACAGAAATTGTGAACAGAAGTCCAAAGAACCATTTTCAGATGGCAAAAATCTGAATGTTAACAGCAGCAACAGTACTTGTGCTCATACAAGAATCAAAGCATCTTGCTTTGAGAGCAAACCTTCCAAATGCAAAATTAAAAGGGCTGTGAGTTTTGGGGTTTTTTTGGCTCAGTAAGAGTTGGTGGTCTGGACCCTGGGATTTCTTCAAAAGTTACTACAGTCTTCTCTTCACTGGTTTTAGAAATGAAAATGGGCTAGTAGTAGCTCTATGAAAGAAGAAACCAGAATTTCTTTTAGATAAATATTTTAAAAGTTGTTCGTATTTTGGAAATGCAAATAAATTAAGCTTGCTACTTAAACTTATTTATTTCAGAACTAAATATTTCCATGGCAGACTTGCAATGGGAAAAAAACTCAAAAATAAGATCATATGACAATAAGAAAGGACAAAGTAGCCCCTCTATTTGGTGGTGCTTCTGATCCCTTCACAGTGATGGAAGTTCTTAGGTGTCAGGCATATTTCCTGGGCAGACTGAGACCCAGGGATACAGACTGGACCTTATTTAGTCAGGTGATGTGGGATCGTACCTCCAAACTCCAGGCAGGGATAGACAGTGTGCACTTTTTTTTCCCAAATGAAGCATACAAAAAACAAGCTAATTCTTTAATAAGTCCCATTTCATTCTCTTTTTCACAGGTTTCAGGACACTACAGTTAGAAGCTATTTCTTTAAACTCTGGGAGAGAGAGAGCAGGAAGACTAGCCAACAGAACATTCTTTCTTTTCCGTGGAACAGTAGGATAAGAATAAGCAAAGCAGCATTTGTATTATCCCTCTGTTATATGAATGAGTGATCCATCACATCATTGCCTCTTTGAAATATGGGAGTTTTAAAAACCTTTGTGCAGCAGAGGAAAAAATGCACAAATAAGTGATTTAACTGGTCAATAGACAAGTCTTATGCTGGATCTCTCTTCCCACAGTGATCATCAAGAGTGGTGCTCATCACCTTTAGTTCAAAGTTGTGGCCAATGGCCAAAACCCCTACCAGTCTTCTTAGGAAAAAGTCAACAACAGCATTGCCCGTGGAGACCTGGAGCAGTATCAGAGTGCACAGTAAATGAAAGTGTTAATGACATCAATGACTTAATCCTAAGGTGCTTTAATCACCGACTTTTTTTTGTGTAGATAACACACTAACGCACATGTAGCAACCACCCACCAAAGAGCTAAAGCAATAAATCTTTCCAAAAGCAACAGGGTTTTTACCAGGTCGCAGGAGGTGTGACTGAGGGCAAAGCTTCCAGAGTCCATGAAAAAAATGTGCCTGTAGCAGTTCAAAATAAAGGAAACAAACAAAAAATCCAAGCATTTTCTCTATTATCAGGGTCAAGACTGTGAAAGTTGAATCTATAACCTTAGAACAGATTTTTATGTTTCTTATTGAAAACTTCATATGTCTGGAATCAGTGTCCTTCCCTGCAGGTATCTTCATCACTCAGAATTCACAACAAGGAAACCTCTCTTCTCTTTGAGTTTTCTTCTTTTTTTTTTTTTTTCCTTAAATCAAGTAAAAAAAAAAAAAACTCCTTTTTTAATACTGATTCATAAAATGATACATTCCCAAACATTTGTGGAAGACTGGAGAGACTGATATCCAGAAGTGTTGTTGTAGGTTGGACATTATCACATCATAAAACCTAATAAGAGGACAAATATTGAATCATTGGCTCATGATGCTGCAGGCTTAATTTCATATATTTATTCTCAATTAAGAGAAGGTTTCTTCACGTAACAAAATTGCAATTGCAGAATCTGTTTCCATCAAGGACCTGGTCAATGACCAGCCAAGGTAGAAAAGCAAGGACATTTGCTTCTAAATTGAATCATTTCTTAACAGGAGCAAAAACTTGTTACAGTTTTATTTAGAAATAATAAAGCTTCAACATGTTATTGTGAGCATTGTGCAGAGAATACAGAAATATGCATTGTGCTTGTACTTATGTCAGAAGAACTTTAAATCAGTGCAACTTGCACCGTTCATCCCATGAATTTGAGCTTCCAGTCTCCTTACTCAAGTCTTTTTCTCTAGACAGAAATTTTGAGTCATAACACGTAACAATCATCCTTATTTAATCTTAAAATTAGCTGGTTTAAGATCCATCTCCTCTAAGAAATATTTCCCCTTATTTCAATGTCATTTACATTAAAACATCTGGCATAATCAGTGGTGCTGGCTGACCAGAATCTGACATTTTTAGGAGAATCTTTTCTTATTAATATTGAAAGTCTTAGAACTATTTTAATTCTGGAAAGAAGCAAGTAATATTCAAACAAAAAATATCCTTATTCATAAGACTTTGGTCCACAGGATACTAGAATACCTCTGTCAAAAAAAAAAGAAGAAACTAAAATTTATTGAGGACAAAAGCAAGCAGAAAAAGACGGAGTGCTGGGGGGACTTAAGGAAACAAAGGGGCAGAGTTGATGCCAGAGGTAGTTCTCAGATCTCAGCCACCTTCACACAAAGTAATTAGGTTATTTTTATGAGTCAGAGTACAACACTATCTGAAAGAGAAATTTAAAAGGAATGAGAATAACT
This sequence comes from Acanthiza pusilla, assembly GCA_036630365.1. NCBI lineage: Eukaryota > Metazoa > Chordata > Aves > Passeriformes > Acanthizidae > Acanthiza > Acanthiza pusilla. The sequence goes on from JAXCHO010000034.1 coordinate 92,724,702, forward strand.
CTTGTTTCCAGAACTCTGGCTGTACTATAGACCAAACTACATGAATCTTTATATGCTCCAGTTCGAACTGTATACCATTGTCACTGCAGGTTTGCATTTCAGAACCAAAATACAGTGCAATATTAAGCAACAATTTAGAAGAATAGGTTTCCCACTACATGAAGGTCAAGAAAGCAACATTACAGTGACATGAAATCATTCTTTTGCTTTTCTATCATAGCTGCTCATAACCCAAAATCTAGCTCTGAGCTGTGCTAGGATATATTTCCTTTTCTCTTTACCCTCTTTTCTTTCTTTTATATTTCATTATTCAGCTACAGAAGCATACAATCAGTCCCTCATTATTTCAGGACAACAGTCACTCTCTAATTGTTTCACGTCTGATGAGCATTTCAATGATGGATGACCTGCCTCACTCTACAGAGTTTTATAGCTGAAAAATAGATTCAGGGTTAGGAGAAAGTAATCTAGAGACTGCCATACACCATCTAGTAAAACCCTAAGTCTTTTGTTTTATCTTTCTGTTATTGTTAATTCCATATACTCTTTACAAATCTAGTGAGCAGACATGAACTCTTCTCTCATTTACTTTCCAACATAAGTGTAACTCCTCTGCTGTTTTCCAAGATATGATGGTTATATGGGAAGACTCAAATGTCAACATTAATCACCCACTTGATTCTAGGGAAGAGCAGATTCAAAATTTTGAAGTGTCTGAATTAGTGCTTTTCTTCTCCAGACCTAGATTTTCCATTTGGATAAAATGGTGAAAAAATCCTGGGATTAAAATTTAATAATAATAATAATAATAATAACAATAATAATTTTACTAGATTTGTCCTTTTGAAAGTGAAGTGAGTTACTTGAACTGTCCAGCAAAAACTGATGGAGTAACACTGTCTTATCATAAATGTAGCAATATCTGTGAGCCAAACACCAGTCTTTGTGGATTTATAACAATTCATGTTATTTTTGAAGGTTTTTGCAAATTTTCCTGTTGCGCTGGTTCTGACTGAGCTAGAGTTAATTTTCTTCTCAGTAGTTAGTATAGGGCTGTGTTTTGGATTTGTTACCAAAACAGTGTTGATAACACAGCGATGTTTTCATTACAGCTGATCACAGCTCATACAGAGCCAAAGTGTGGAGGGAGGAGGCTGGGGGGAAACAAGGAGGTGGGAGTGGACACAGCCAGGACAGCTGACCCCAAGTGACCTAAGGAATATTTCAGGCCATACTGAGTCATTTTCAGCATATAAAATTGGGGGAGGAAGAAAGGGGGGACATTTTGAGTGATGTCATTTGTATTCCCATCACCCTTAAGTGTGATGGTGCCCTGCTCCCCTGGAGTTGGCTAAACACCTGCCTGGCCATGGGAAGGGGTGAATTAATTCCTTTTCTTTCTTTGCTTGTGTGCTTGGATTCTGCTTTACCAGTTAAACTGTCCCTATCTCAACCCACGAGTTTTCTCACTTTTGCCCTTCTCATTCTCTCCCCCATCCCACCCAGGGCAGAGAGTGAGCAGCTGTGTGGGGCTTGGTCACTGCCAGGAGTTATGGTTTAACATTTGTTCATCCCCTTTTATCTTACCCTAAAATCTTGATTTTACTTCCTCTGCAATTCTGTTTTACAGCTAAGCTTCACCCTTTTGGAAACTTAGTTTGCAGAAGTTGCTGCTTACTGCCAGATTTGTAAGTATCTTCACCATCCTCTGAATGTACTTTGGAAATAAGTACCTCTTCGGTACCTACATTAAATTACTATTCCTTTTCCTTTTAATATATCCTAAAAAATTTGAGACAATATGCTAGTTAGGTCCCCCCACCCCCCAAAAAATCCATGAAGTTTTTACTCTATAGATCTGTTACAACTTTTTACTTCATAAATCGTACTCATGACTTTAAGAATTTGTTTCCAATATAGTCAGAGAAAATCCAGTTTTTATAAAACTACTGCTTTCTTTTCCCTCAAATCTTTACAAATGATCATTCCAGCTGCAGTACCAGAAGGTAAAAACTAGAAAAGGTGAGAAGAAAGTCAGTAAGTATAACTAATATGTTTTTACATAACAACCGGTGCTGTGTTTTTTCTCACCACTCTAACACATCCAAAGCCTTAAACTGTGTCCTCAGACTGTGCCTTATTATTTGTCATGCCAATTATTAGTCTACTGTTGGTGCTATCACAGTAGGATAAAATAGTAGCAATTTTCTGAGCATGGTTATAGGTTCTAACAGGAAAATATGTTGCTTTGCAATAGTGTTGAAAGAACTGCATGGACCTTTTTAAGGCCAATCGTTACTGACACAAGAATTAGTATCTATTAATTTATTATTTGTGACTGATCAAAAGCATTTAATCAACTTTTTTAGAGGAGAAAAAAAAGACATATGATCAACCACCTCCTTAAGGGTCTAATGCATTGGCAATCAGTTGTGATATCCAGTTTCATCTCCTTAGCCTCCTAAATTACACTTGTACTTTAAAAATGCATTTTCCAGCATCTTGCTATCATATTTTCACATCTGAGCATCTGCCAGACTTTACAAAATACCATCTCTCCTACCTTCAAGTAAACAAGTGGTTTTATTTCTATAAAAACTAGGGAGTAAGAATGGATGATACATATCCAGAATTTATATTTGCTTTCTGGATGTAGGAACCTGTGAGCATCCTTGTGCTGTCACACAGAGGTAGACACACAGTTGGTTTATAGCTGGTTTACAACCTTATAAATCTCATTTCAACTCCGTTTTATTTGCTCTGGTTGCTTACACCATTTGCATTCTAACTTAGTAGTCTTAGGTTAGGTATTGGGAACAAAATTCTTCCCTGTGAGGGCAGTGAAGCACTGGAAGAGGTTGTCCAGAGAAGCTGTGGATGCCCCAGTCATGGAAGTGTTCAAGGCCAGGTTGGATGGGGCTTGGAGCATCCTGGGAGAGTGGGAGGAGTCCCTGACCACGGGAGGGGATTAGAACAAGATGGTTTTGAAGGTCCTATCCAACCCAAGCCATTCTACAACTCTTTGAACTTACAGAATTAAAACTGCCTCCAAGCACAATATGACCCTAATTCTGGAAGCCAGTAGAACTATCTTTCAAAGTCCAAAATCCTCTAAGAAGCTGGAACACACTGGAAGCTAACAAAACACATGTTTAATTCTGGTTTTCACTTACTAATCAATAGAGTTTTATAGAAATAACACAAAAGACCCAAAATTTATTTTGAAAAATCCCTATTAAAGTGGAGTTTCCGGTGAAAGAAAAATGTGGAAGAATTCTGGTGAGGAAATTAAGAAAAAGAAAACAACATTAAAGTATCTTGGATACTCCTGTCTTTACATTTTTAAACATACAAAATAACTTCTCATAAAAAGGCAAGATGTTATGGACTTCTGACTGCAGAAAATTTAAGGAGGGAGCAAGACTAGAAATTAATTGCTTATTTAACACAGTATGCACCATAACAAAAATTTGCCTGTCTCCTTGTTAGCAAGGGCTGTTTCACAGTTTATGTTCGACAAATAAATCAAGTGCAGAAGAAAAATTTGTTTAAAAATCAAAATCTCATAAATAGAAAAATCTCATGCTTCTGTTAGTATGTAAGCAATGATCATTAAAAAAGTCTAATAAATATGGACTAAAAATATAGAAGAAAAAAACCCAAACAATCCAGTAGTAAAATGCAGGGTACTCTTTATATTCCGCAAACAGGTTTATTTTGCTCCAGAGTGATCAGAATAATAAATGGGAAGATTTATCCTGCAAAGGACTGGCATAATCAAAGAAACTGTCAACAGAGTGAGATTCTAAGATAGTCCTGATGGAATAAATATATCATTGTCACAATGGAATTTTTAATTTTTGACATATTCCTTAAATGTCAGGATGAGAAGTAGATGATAGTTTTATCTCAGCAGCCCAGTCTCCAACTTTTTTATTATTCATATGTGGTTTACAAGTCAACAGAGTATTTTTTGAATTTGTAGGAACTCAGACACCGATTAATGACCTGATGGTACACTCCTAATGCACTCTTTCAAGCCAATTAGTTCTCACATTTATTGCAATTCTATATTACAGTGTGAAAAGTTGATTTTGTTGGAATTAGGAGGTCCAGAAATTAAGTATGTCAACTGTAAAATATCTACTAGCAATAACAAAGTTGATGGCCTTGGTAAATAAAAGTCAAGGCACAGAAAATAGGTTTTATTACAACTTTTCTCAAGCTGAAAACTTCAAGCCTCATTTTACTGTATTTTCATGTCTCTGTGGCAAAAATAAAGGTGAATGAAATGCCACATGAACATGATGGAAATGAAAGGAACGTTCATACAATTACCATTGTGTTTGGATGTATTCATAAACAGTGGCACCTGACAGTAATATTATTTGCATAGACAAAGTAAGACTGCTATTATTACAATTAATAGACTCTAAATCTGCAAAAAACTCAGCATGAAGTTTTGTTTACAAACTGGGGAGCCTAACAGACTTAAAGATTTTTTTTTGTGGCTATAGTAAACACAAAAGGAGACTGAATTTGGCAGGAACTGGTCTAAGCTTTGTTGCAGGTAGAAATGCTAATGTCAATTTAACTTTTAGGTCAAAGAACATGGTCCAGGGTTACGCAGCTTCCCAGAAGGGACTGCCATTGTGTTTCAAACAACCAAAATTTCCTAAATCTTGTTGCAGAGTCTGAAATTATCTTTTCGGCTTCAGTTCCTGGGTTCTGTTGGCACTTTTGAAAGTGAAAGTATTTCACAAATAGAGCTTCAATCAAAAGGCACTGTATTGCTCTTGTACAGAAAAAATCCTCCAATTTATGTGGGCCATTTTTTAAATGGAGGCACTTAAGTATCCACAACTTTTGTTTGCAGGTGAGGACTCAGATAGCTCCTTCCAATCACTAGACATTGATCCGTGTGAAGTACAGAATTTGTTAGGATCTCTTTACCGGTGCAGAAGTACAGTTATTTCCAGAGTCATACTTTTCACTACAAATTGATTTTGCCTCTGCAGTTCCAGTGTTTTTTAATTGATAAAACTGTCTAAAATCCCCAAATCGGCATTCAGGTCAACACTTACAGTAAGGTGTGATGAATTTGGTCCTTAATATGTAAAATGAAACTGAAATCTTTAGAGAGGCTGGGGTCTCATGGCTCCATGCTATTCAGAGGCTGTGCACCAACCATTTAAGGTGATGGCACTGATATCATTTTTATGCCTCTACCAGGAGCAGAAGGAATGGATTTTCAAAGAGATGAAAGACAAAATGATCAATCTATGAACAAATTATTTTTTTCTCTGATTTATTATTTTTAAATTACTCATCGCAGATATTCTGAGTTGGACAGGATCCACAAAGTCCAACAGTTAAGTGACTGGCCCATATGGGAATCAAGCCCATGACCTTGGTATTCTTTTACCAGCTTCATAACACGCTCAGAAAAATTAAGATATCTATGTTGCATTAGCTGTGATGAGAATTTTTTAAGAATAGAGTTGGGAGGAAGAATGTTAAAATAGATTTGTATCTGCAGCCAGGCATAATTACAAGGTAAATCCCCCCCTTATCAATACAGTTATTAAATAGATAGTAAAGCTGTTCTCCCTTGGCTTCAGAGTATGAGACTCCTCCCATCCAGTTCACAAAATTGGCTTAGTGACAACATCAAAAACCTTTTTTCTCTATATCTGGACAAAACCAGCACCTCATTCCTACATTCTGACTCCTAAAACTGACCCCTGCTGGTTAGTACAGGTATTATGGCATTCTCATATTTGTTTCCTCACACAGAAAAACTATCAAAAATTTCCTGTTTTCCATAACGGGTGAGAAGGAATTATTGTTTCTTCCTGGAAAACTCATATCACAGGGTTCTTTTCTTCTTTTAAGATCAAAAGGAAATTTTAGTTGCCTCAAATGAGCATATCAAGATTTCTTTGTCATAAGTAATTGAGGAAGATATCTATGTGGAAAAACTCTATGAATGTGTTTATTTAGAGACAGCTTATGGTGAGGCACTGAAACATGCACAAAGGCACGACGTTTAACAGCCAAATATCTATAGTTTAAGTGAAAGTGAAGAAATAAAACCTAGGAGGGAATTTAAGTAGGTGGAATTTAATTACCTGAACTGGAATTTAGCCAGGGCAGCAAGGTTAACACCTCCACTGATCCCATATTTTTGCAATCAGTTACTTTAACAACCTTGTATTTGCATATTTCTCAAGTGAAATCCAAGGCAGAGCAGTTAGAGGTGAGTATTGTTGCTGTCAATATGATGCACTAAACCAATATTATTTTTGCTGCTTGCCTGTGCTCTTGATTGCTGTGCAGTCTTCCAATGAAGTTTGGAAATTAATTTCTCAGGCACAGAAACAGGGGCTGGTATTTATCAATTTTAGATTTATATCTTCTAATCAACCCAGGTGGAAAATTGGGTGAAATGCAAGAATTCATTGAACGAACAGATGTTATGTCTCTGCTGAGCTGTCTTAGGTCAAGAAATTACACAAAGCCCTCTTATTTTGTTAGTATAAACAAACATTAAGTAAACAAACATAAAAATATGTTATTGCACAAACAGCAAATAATGTTATCTTTAATGAATCACGAAACAAGCAGTTGATGACTTTTTTAAAATAATAACAACAAGAATAATTTGAGGCCTGTATATTTTAACATTTTACTCAAGCCAGAAAAATTAATAAAATTTAAACATTAATAAAATAAAGGAGCTGCAATTTCTGAGAATTTTCTGGTGAAAGAAAAAAGTTTTGTGTGTAGAGCCAGAGCTTCAGAGCTGACCAAACATGGCCGGGGCATTTATATAAGGGTATCTTGTAAAAATATCTCCCAAAAGGCCTGATTTGGAAAGGGAGAAAAGACAACCTGGATCTCAGAGGCAGATGTTTTCATAGACCTGAATGACCTGGAGCATCCCTCAGTAAAGGAGGAGGAACATGGGCCTCTGACACAATGACAAAGTGACCTTTCCAGCCAGTGTCCAACAGCTCACTGGAATCCTGAGGAAGGGAATGGCAATGGCTTTCCCTGTTTTGGAACCCAAACAGAGACTGTAAGAAGTTATACTCTCTAGGAATTTGAACTTCACCTTCTCTGCATAACCTTCTATTTTTTTAATTTTTTTTTTTTTTTTTTAATTTGAATGGCTATTAGAAAAGACAAAGGATCCCACTCAAAAGAACACAGATAATTAAAGCCAATAAACAAACTTTCAGAAATAGTATCTTGACATTATTTTCTTCATTAAAATAAACTGCTGTTATAGTTAAATACACTCCACTCATAGACCTGTAGAAAACATAAGCTCTTTTTTTTTCCTTTTTACAATAAAAGGTGAACAAATTAGTTTCAGTGCTTTGAAATAATTTGAAATAATTAAATTGGAACATTGGGGTTTTTAAAATTTTAAATTTGGATTATCCCTAACTTCTCATCATTAAAGTATGTCTGCATCCAAAGTCAACCACGAATTAAAGAAAAAAGTTAAATTAAGCTCCAAATTATATGTTTTAAGTCGCACTGATCCTTTTGGTGCAGGAGAATACCCTATTCCCTTACAGCTGACTACACGAATTCCCAATTTCTCTTTCAGAATTATTTCCCTTTATTTTTTTTTTCTAAATCACATCAAATTTCCTTTTTATTGTTGTTTACTTTTTACCTATTTCTGATTGAAAGCAAATATCAAATATTATGACTTTTTTGAAAAACAATTGTTTCAGATTTTGACCACTTCCGTGGACATCCAATCAGTTATTCATTTTGGGTTTCCCCCCAGCTAGTTATTGTCGTCACTAATGAGCTCTATTAAAATTAGTTCAGAAATATATTAGCAACTAGAATCAAACAGTTCATATTTATTTTAATCATATGACCGTAATGTTAGATCTTTATCACAATGGTAGGAACAGAAGAGATGAAATCTAAAATGTATTATTCCTGAAAATGAAAAAATAAATTAGTAATGAACAGAAGGAAGCTTATTGGAGAAGAATTTAGGATTTTCTTCTCCATAATTTTGAAATGAAAGGCAGCTATCCAGGGACCAGAAGTTATATTGCACAGAATAACTGCCTGATTTCTGCCTCATTAAAAATCAAATTGCATAAATCTATTATTATTAGTAATAATGCTGATCAATTAAAATACAATTGCCTCACCAGGACCTGATTGCAGTAGTATCATACAAGACAAAATTAGAGCTCAAGTGGCTCTTTAAATCCCAGGCCCGGAACAAAACTCTATGTTTTTAAGCCTGAATAATGATTACCAGTAGAATATATTGCTAGGAAAGGTCCCTGTCACAAGAAAACACTGTGGCAAATAGCACTAATTGATATCTCTGATAGCTGTGTGAGCAGAAGTGTCAAGGATTGATCACACATGGACCTTTTAAAATCTCAACCCTATGAGGATCAGACATCTGTGATGTACAAAAATAGAGCTGATGGCTTCAAAGTGCAGGAGCACAGAGCAGTATTGCTATCTGAAAACTCACAGCAAAATGCTGTCACATTCCCAAAGGAGAGGAATTCGCTAACACAGATATTTTATCCTCATCGAATAAGAGTTCACCCTACAAGGATTTCAATTCACATGATGGTATAAATACCTAAAACTGATAATCAGAATGAAGAAAAAGATCAGCATCTTACTCTCAAGGAATCCTATCAAATTATATTTATTACCATTTCCTCCAGAACAATTGTTGTAAGAACATGACTGGTGACCTGAGCTAGCACTGCATCACCTGAACCCCAAAATGAGAAGAATTTGTATTAATTCTTTCATAGTTAAACCACAAAAAAAGTCCACTTCACTAAATCTTCTTTTAGTCTTTCTCATTGCCTCACTAATTAACACTTGAATAGCTGGTAGGTCCATGTCTTCACTCAGTGTACACCTTCTCACCGTTAAATTGATGAGGCCATTACACAAATGTACTATGTTTGGGAATTCCAGGGCCATCCATCATGATCCAAGTGAGATATCCTCACTCTCTGAAAGAATAGCAAGCATGATTTAAAGACATCATGGCAGAGTTTAGGGACTGCACTAAAAACAGGCAGAATTTTAGCCTCCTGCCCAATTGCTGGTGGATGGCCGGAGACAAAAGTGAAAATTTGCCTCTGATTTGCCATCATTTTGTGTATAATTCAGTCAGGCCTGCAGCAAGCCTGCCTGGAGAGTCGTAGCTCTCTGTAGCATGCAGATCCCTCCCTCTTCTGCCCCAGGGCTGATCCATGGACAGCTGGGCAGCCTTCCCAGCACCACCCTCCTCCTCCTCATCACACACACCCCTGTACCCCCTGTACCCCCCCGTACACACACAACAGGGTCAGTCCCTCTCAGCTCAGTTACAGCTCCTACACCTCACCTGCCTCCAAGCAAGAAAAATGGTGTAAACCAAGAATTTCACTGTATCATTTCTCAGTCCTATTTCCTGTGCCGCACAAGAGGTTTCTCAGGATGAGGGAGGCCTTTCCTGGTTAAAGGAGTTGGAATCAATGGCCCTCGTTGTAAAAACAGACTGTCAGCCTTGCATGTCAGCACATACTTGATGCAGCTGTTTGTCAAGTAAACTCTGGTTATACGGAGGTCTAAATGAATTGAACTTTTTAAGAGAGTAGTGCATCTCAACCCTGGTGCCAAAAGAACTTTTCTGTGTAAAAATTTATATTTTGATTTCTGCTAAGTCAATGTATCCCAATGCTGACTACTGTACATAGTGTAGAGACTGTAGATACTGTACATAGATTATGTGACAAATATCTCTAATTACAGTGAAAATACTTCCTTGTTGCACACACTATGATGACATTAAGCATCCATCCTGTTCAGTTCATACATATACAGTCACTCACCTTCCTTTAAATTGAATCCAAGTCCGGCTTTACTGTGATTTGCCACACTTTCACCTTTCAGTTCACCATGAATTGTGATATACAGTATTGTCATTTGGAGACAATGATGAAGATATTAATTTAATATCATCTATCTAATTTTTGAACTCTTTCAGTTGCAATTCAACAATTCATGGACATTAAGGAGACAACCTGGGTATGAATGGATGTCTTCAAAGTTCTAAGTCCCAGGGTGAATTCCCCAACTTCTGTTGCTCATAATGGTCTGTGAGGGTATAACCAATTGAATACAACAGTGATAGTATCTCCAAGCATTTAAAATTTGGGGAACACCACCAACTAAATGCTGAGAAAGTCATTTTAGAAGCCCTTTGCACAGAGTCATAACCTGGACCATGAGTAAGTTGTTGAGATAAGGTACCTGTGGTGTCCTTCCAAGAATCCCATCTCAGATAGCCACACCAGACATGCTAATGAGAAATATCAAATTTCTAGACAAAAAATGCATAGTAGACTTGAGAAAATGATTATAAATCTGCATTTTTCTTCAAAAGACAAACCACATCTGAAGGTTTTTTTGAAAAGTTTTGATAACATGCTCTTAGCTCTCCATTGTGTCAAGCAATTTGTTGTGGCCTAAATCATCTAGGTTGTTAGGAGCTATTTGTGCCACTGTTTTTTTTGTTCAGCAGTTTTCATTTTTCTTTTAAATCACAGATCGATGTAAGTAGCTATAAATTCCAAACCACTGGTAAGTCTGAAACTTATTTGTTTTTCTCTCAAATGATATTTGAGCAAGTCAATAAATCCCAAAGAAGACTGACAATACAAAAAGTATTTTTTGTTCTGATCAAATAAATTCTTAATAACTGGCTTTTTAAAAAATCTATCCCATTGACAATGTTGATTTCAATTTCCTTGGAGTCAAGTTTTAGATGAAATTGGACCATACTATAGCAGTATCAAGGAATGAGCTTGCCATCAAAAAATAATGTAGAGGCTATACACTCTCTCTTTATATGACAGTCTAAAAGCTATTTAATTCAACACGGATCATGATATCCTGGCAGCAGATTTTTACCTAATTTTCTACACTGTTTGAAAATTGAGTACAAGTTGGTGAATGTATGTAACAACATTTCTGTAGTTTTGGAACAGAAACGTCTCATGCAGTTCTAACCACCTACACTCATGAGTCTACATAAACAATATGGGTGAGACCTAGAACCACAGTTAGCCCCATCTTCATTTGGGAAAATAGTTTATATATGTGATGCAGTGTAGGTTTCACTTTACCAAATATTTCTACAATTTAGTTATGTAGGCTCCTTATATAGACAATGGAAGGAAGTAAATCCTTCCAGGGGCTGGTATAGCTAGCTCAGCCTAAATGTGTCAACTGCACCCTACTCTGTCATTCCTCTCCACAGATTTTAAAGGCCAGTATTTTAATTTTGGCTGGAATAGTTAACTTTCTTCACATGGTGGCTCATATGATGCTGTGTTTTGGATTTGTGACCAAAACAGTATGGCTTTTGATTTAACTGTGAGACTGTCCTTGATTTAACCTACAAGGTTTTCCACCTTTACCCTTCCAATTCTGTCCCCCATCCTTGGGAGGAATGAGTGAGGAGCTGTGCGGGGCTAAGCTGCCTGTTGGGGTCAACCCCCAGCAGATGGTTGGTCCACATACAAATATCTATACAGCTGACATTAGGAAATTGATCCCTTTGCCCAGACAGAGACATCTGGTGGTACATAAAACATATTAGATAATCATATTTCAACATAGAATCTCCTTGTGAGATGCCATAACTCATCTCAAAAATGCCTGTCCTTAGCTAAGACCTTCCCCAGGTTCAAAAACTGCATTGAATGGCTTGTCCTTGGCTCTTGCTTAGGTTTAACTCATCACACTATTAAAAGAGCTATTGGATGGGACTTAGTACAGAAAACAAAGACAGGCACAGTAACAAGAAAGAAAGAAATTGATTTTTTTTAAGTTAACAACTACTCTGGCAAATCGCAGCTTATCATAGACTAAGTTCAGTTGTCAAATAAAGGCATCAAGAAGCAGCTGAAATTTCCTGTGGTACTTGAACTGGTAGATATGAACTGGTAAGTACAAAATACATAAAATTTGACTTGCAGAAGACTGCTGTACTACCAGAGCAAGTGCTAGAGACCAGGGTGTACCCCAGAACATGTCAAATGTCAGCAGACATAAAGAATGCAGTCGTTAATGTTTAAAAAAAAAATTATGCCAAAGCAGTGAAGTTATGGATATCTTATCCCTGGAAGTGTTCAAGTCCAGGCTGGATGGGGCTTGGAGACCTGGCTCTCACAGAAGGTGACCCTGCCTGTGTCAGGGGGGTTGGGACCAGATGGTCTTAAAGGTCTCTTCCAAGCCAGGCCACACTATGATTTCATTATTTCCATTTTAAGTAGCTTATTAATGCCCTCTTCCATACATTACTGAGCTGTTGCAGGAGCCCAGAGAGATGATTAATGGCTCAAAACAACTAAAGTGTGTGTGTGGGGTGGGGCAGGGCAAGTTCTACATAAATGGGGCAGTGCACTGCTGCACACCCCACCCACTAGAGCCTCTGGTCAATCCCCAGAGTGGTTACCAAGCCACTGGCACACCAAAAACCCCACCTGTGAGAAGGGCCCCAAGACTTCACAGCAGATAAAAGACCATGACACGGGTGTGCCCAGTGACATGTCCCACTGCCCCAAACCTTACAGGAGCTGAGACCTCGCTGGACCCAAGGCAGTAGCAACTGGTCTTCCCTTCCCTTCCCTTCCCTTCCCTTCCCTTCCCTTCCCTTCCCTTCCCTTCCCTTCCCTTCCCTTCCCTTCCCTTCCCTTCCCTTCCCTTCCCTTCCCTTCCCTTCCCTTCCCTTCCCTTCCCTTCCCTTCCCTTCCCTTCCCTTCCCTTCCCTTCCCTTCCCTTCCCTTCCCTTCCCTTCCCTTCCCTTCCCTTCCCTTCCCTTCCCTTCCCTTCCCTTCCCTTCCCTTCCCTTCCCTTCCCTTCCCTTCCCTTCCCTTCCCTTCCCTTCCCTTCCCTTCCCTTCCCTTCCCTTCCCTTCCCTTCCCTTCCCTTCCCTTCCCTTCCCTTCCCTTCCCTTCCCTTCCCTTCCCTTCCCTTCCCTTCCCTTCCCTTCCCTTCCCTTCCCTTCCCTTCCCTTCCCTTCCCTTCCCTTCCCTTCCCTTCCCTTCCCTTGCCTTGCCTTGCCTTGCCTTGCCTTGCCTTGCCTTGCCTTTTTCCCTTTTCAATTTACTTTTTTTGGGGTCTTTTTTCTTTTCTAATACAGCAATGTGGGAACTCATACATTACATTTTGGTTAATTCCTGCCACAGAATTTGAAAGGGATTTAACTTCTCGGTTATGCACAAGTTATACAGTCACAGTAACAACACACACGCAAGCAGCCATTATACTTATGTATGTAGATATGAGTAATTATAAAATTTAATTACAAGGCATTACTTCTGTATTGACACTTGTGGCAGCTCCTTTTTTATCTCATCTTGTAGGATTCAAGGAAATATTAATTGGATAAGAAAGGATGTTACTGGAGAGCAGAACAGCCTGAACTCTGTAATGGATATTATTCTTACAGTGATAAAAGGAGCTAAGACACAGCTGAGGAGTCACTACCATGAAAACCTCACAAACCAAGGTCCCAGGAACACAGAAAAGAGGACTGCAAAGAGTGCCTTGTTCGGCTGGCACAATGATCTCTGCCAAGGATGAGAACACAGCCTCTTCACTCAGCTCACTCTGCAAGCTGGGAGGGGTTCAACATCCTGCAGAGATATCGAGCCTTAGCTACTTGTGGAACCTCCTTACAGTCAGTGAAAAGAGACAGGCACTGGGAGGGGCCAGTTTATCCAAGCTGCCTTCAACATCTTCCCTTATGGAATAAATCTGTCTTTGCAAAGTCTTCTTTTCCCACAACTGACATGGGGCACTTAACAAGTCTAGTTTCACACCTAAAATATTTTAGCACAAAATTGCTATTGCAAAATAGCAAAATGCATTGTTTATATATTTATTCTTTCTTTCTTTCTTTCTCTCTCTCTCTCTTTTTTTTTTTTTTTTTTTTTTTTTTAAATGAATGGCATAACAAACCTCCGAATATGGCAGAGGAATACTGGAAAACATAGAATCTGTGTTAGCTGGGAATTCTGCCTTCTCTTGCAGTCATTAAAGAAAACAGCGTGCTGAGATTTTCAGCACTCAGATGAAAAAGACATTCAAGGACCAAAGGGTGATTATGCCTGAGATAATGATGTGGAGGACGAGGGCATTAGCTAAATTCACATTCATGCTTTAATAATTGCTTAGATCATCCAGTTCACAAGTGACTTGGAGTTAATAACAGCCAGGTCAGCTGATTAATAGCAGTGCTTTTAATTTTACCAGTGTTGTTCTTTGCCAACCCATTTTTATTCAAAGCAACATCACCCGAGTGACATTGCTCTTCTTTATCATCACTTTCCAAAATTTTATACAGATGAATAATTACTACAAAGGAAAGAAACAAGCTACAGGCAGTAACAAGAAAAGCAGTTTATTTATCCAAGAAACTGAAAATTTAAAAAGTGAAAAATAAGGATCTCTATACACAAAGGGAAAATATTTCAAACAATCTATGAGGATTTTGTGGTTTTGATTTGGGGATTTTGTGGTGGGTTTTTTTTGTTGCCCTGAAGCTACATTTGTCATTTACGGTGTCCCAAATGCCGTATGTATTTTTATTCATGCAATACCCTCTCTTTTTCCCTGTGGCACACAAGTTCCTTCCATGCTGCACAGAAAAACAATAGATTTTACAGCAGCATCGAATTTCCAAATAATTTCTTAAAGATATGCTGTGTCCATGCACAGGAAAAGAACCTGTGATCCCACATGCACGCCCAGTCACATGTCCCACTATGCATGTCGGTGGAATTGAATGTCAGAATGCAAGGCAGGGAGTTATGACAGTTCTCCAGGCTCTACCAGTAGAACTTTAAGAGGCCCTGAAATTTTCCATTCCAGGTGGGAAATGGGCTATTGGATCATATCCTTCCTATTAAAAACCAAACAGTATTAACAACAAATTAACAAAAAAATACCTTTGCCTAATGCTTTTTCTTTTTTTTTTTTTCCTTTAAGAAAAATGGAAAAGAAAGATATGGTAGGGACTTCTGCATTGGAAAGACCTAATGATATTGCTTCACTAACTTCTAGAAAAAACTCTAATAAGTGCTGTGAAGAATAGAGTAAAATTAAAGAAAGAATAAGGGGGTTTGCTGGCCCTGCATGTTAGAATAAATTGTGTGGTCTCCATCTATGAACTAGCCAGCATAGCAACAAGAAAATATTTTATATATTAGAAAGGTGTAGAAAATATATTTAAAAATAGTATTGAATAATAGTATTAAATGATTTATACAACTTTTTCCTACTCCTGACTTTCTGATTACAGAGGTTTTTAATATAAATTGTATTTTGAAACAGTTATTCACAGTTTCAAACACTACAAATTGATGTATAAATTGACTTTTTTCAGGAGAGTATAATTACATGGCAGGAAATCTTGTATAATTGTATTATTCAATCCAGTTCAGCACATGGTTTTACAACAGATGTAATGAGAGCACAATCAGAATTACATCTTCTATTCTCAATTCTAAACTAATTATAACATTTTTTAGCTTTTAATAACAGCATAATGTGGTAATGCTGCTAGGTGACAATTCATACAACCAAAAGACTAATACAGTAGGACAGGAAGAGTTATGGGAAAAGACAATCTCTGAATGAATAAAACTTTCAGAAAAAAAAGCCTAAAAAATTATAATAAATTATAACTGCCTCTAGATTTTCATAACTGTGTGCTGGATTTTTCATGTGGAATAATAAGGCTGACATTGCCTCCTGCAACTGGACATGGCATGAGTGTGTGGGCAAGGTGAACTCTACTTCTGTGCCATGTTACAAGGGGGTGTACTGGATTGTCCTTTCCTCCTTGGAACAAAGATCCTGTTTTATGCTCCTCCTATGCAACGTGAATCCAAAGGGGAAACATTTCACTAATCTGTGGATACGGAAAACAATGGACCAGGTAAAAATAGTGATGGGGAGTAGGAAGTAAAAAAGATTAAAAAAAAAACCAAAAAGGTGGAAAAGAGTAAAATAAAAAAAAGAGCCTTTGACCCTCTGTCTGTAGCCTGTGCTTTCCTTCCCCATGAGCACCACCTGTGTCCCCCTGCAATGTGGAAGGAAAGAACCTGTGCCCTTTAGAGCTCACTGCCACCCTCATTACAATTTCCGCATCTCTATTTTCTCCATCTGCCAACAGTAACCAGAGAAGAAGTGGTGACACTGAGTCCCCAGTGTCACCAGCATGGGGCTTGTGGGACTTACCCTAGTCAGGAATGGAGATGCCTCCACATCACTAATACAGATCTTATCTCAGGTAGGATTTAAAAGGTGGTGGCATGGCCCCTCTGAATGTTTCTTGAGAATTTTAGAACACACAAAATCTTATAAAAAGTAGAAGTAAAGATTTGTGTAGTGCAGTCAGGTGCTTAAAGAAAAACCTAAGGGCATGACATTTTGTCTGTAGTTCTTCAGTGATTCTGAATTGAATATAATTACAATTCAACCTCCAGAGTATTATGGATCATTTATTTACTTGCATCATTTTTTCTGTTCTTTTTAGGGTGCCTAATTTTTCTATTTAATAATAATTACCAAAAGCAAAAGGAATTTTCTCAAAGTTATGACCAGTTCTGAAAGTGATAAAAGCCCAAGGCAGCAACAGCCAAATTTCTTAATCATTTTTCCTACCTCCTCAGTTCTCAAGAAAGAGGAGAAACAGCCCTTATTGTGAAAACCTTCATTCCAAATTAACTTCTTGTATTGGGTATGTTTTATTATGGCTGAGAAGACACACAAAAACACACACACAAATAACCAATATAATGTCTTTCCATATAGGATGAAATTGTAGTATGCGGAAAACAGGGAGCCTTAAAAGTGATTTCCCATTCAGCTTTCCCCACAACTCCACTGCTTTTCCTTCCTGGTAATCCTTTAAGATGGATATGACTGTGATTCACTGTCTTTAATTGGATGAGCAATTAGAAGTTTGGGCATTCATCTTTATTTATCTTAACTCTGCAAAACTGGCCTGGGATTTGCTAGAGAACTGGCTGTCTTGGGAAATTTCCTATCATCACTTTGTCATGCATATTACCAATACATGGGTGTCTCCTGAGAGTTTTTCTCTTTTTTGAGAGTCTGATGCTTGGATTTATTCATATTTGGAAAAGGAATAATTTTAAATTTAGCTTAAAATTCATGGGAATTAGAAACAAAATTAATACAGGAAGATAATGGGCCAGCATGAGGTTTTAATTAATCTTTGTCTTACCCTGGGATGTGGAAAATGTCAATTTGCACTAGCTCCATGAAGGATTAAGACAAGTAATATGTACAGTCCATTTAGCTTTGAAATAAAGCATAAAGAAAATAAAAATGAGAACTTTTGATTCAATGTGACACTAAAGGGAAAGAGAATTAAACAGTTATTAAATGGAGCTGGCTCAATTACCACCATTGGAGGTGACCCTTACAAAACACAGCTGGTTTTACCAGACACCATTTATATCCCCAAGCCACATTTATAGCAATGTTTGCCAAAATCAGAATTCAAACAAATGTCTTCTGCTGACTGCTGTGCAGGCCAGAACATCCCATTTGTTCCACTGAAACATCAAAAAAGATTGGGGAAGAAGCCAAATTAGTTAACTGAGGAGGTTTTGGCTTTGTGTAATCCATACTTCATACCTTGTGCCCCTGGGTATAGATACAGCTGCAAAAAGGATGCGAGGGAAACAAACTGGATGTGTGAGATCTACAGTTTATGGTGACCTGACAGAGATTTGGGTTCAGAAAGTGGGCAGAGAGCTACTTTTGCAATGCTATGTGTAAAGTGAATCTTATGCACCAGACCCAGAAAAATACTTGTGCTCATCTCAGCCAAAGTATCCCTATTCCCTTGGTTTAGTCATTAGAGAAATTTGATCTTCTCTAAAGGACTAGTAAATTTATTGAAGGGATTAAGACATTAGGCAGAAACTTTATTACTACTAATAATACAAATCTAACTTCTAGGGAAAAATAAATCATAAACAAGTCATCAGTTGGTCTATCCATTCTCCTTCAGTCTTTTGCCCAAACCTTCTTTTTGAATCCTTTTCCAATTCTAAGTATTGCAACCTTTCAATTTTTCACTGAGTGCCATAGTTATTTCCATTCCTGTCTTTGTGGGTTCTAAATGTTTCCCTTTCTTTATGAAACAGGGAACAGACAGAAAATTCTTTTTAAGTGACAACTTTTCCTCTACTTCTGATCTGCTAATATTCTAAACAAATATTATAGACCTACTCTTGCATACTTCAGACTCACCCCACCCTTATCTAAATTGTCTTTGGATTGGACTCACACCAAAAATACATACACAGACTACAAGACAACTCAAGAGAAATCTTGGAAAGAAATAGCAGACAGCTTCAGAGGATGTTTCCTGGTATCATGAAACATTCTGCTTTGGAGGAAGGAGAATTGAGGCGTTCCCTCCTCCCACCCTTCCTTCTGGTTGAACAGTACCCTGTACCCTTCCAAGATTACTGCACACGTCCTCTTACCTTGAAGGCAAATCTATGGATGAGGAAATTACAGCAACAAATTGAGTATTACATCCAGCTCTGGGGTTTCCAGCACAGGAACGACGTCAACCTGTTGGAGCAAGTCCAGAGGAGGCCACAAAGATGATCAGAGGGATGGAGCACCTCTCCTGCAAGGAAAGGCTGAGAGAATTGGGATTGCTCAGCCTGGAAAAGAGAAGGCTTTGGGGTGAGCTAATTTTGGCCTTCCAGTACCTGAAGAAGCTGACAAGAAAAATGGAGAGAGACTTTTTACAAGAGCCTGGAGTGATAGGACAAGGAGGAATGGCTTCAAACTGAAAGAGAGTTGGTTTAGATTAGATATTGGGAACAAATTCTTTCCTGTGAGGGTGGTGAGGCACTGAACAGGTTGCCCAGAGAAGCTGTGGCTGTCCCATCCCTAGAAGTGTTCAATGCCAGCTTGGATGGGGCCCTGAGCAGCCTGGTCTGGTGGAATGTGACCCTGACCATATCACAGGGTGGAACTGGGTGATCTTTAAGGTCCCTGCCAATACAAACCATTCTATGATTCTGTGAAGAGTCTATGAACCCCTCAAACACAGTTTTGCTGCTAGTTTCTTTAAATATTATATCATTCTTCTTCCCCCCTGCACCGAATAAAAAAGTGAAATAGTGAAATCCATTCTTTATGGGTCATTCAAATGGTCAGAAGGTTTTGGGCAGGTTTTGTGTATATTTTCCCTTTAACATCTCCAGTAACAGGAACTTCCCCCCCGCCCCAAAATACCATCTTCATTCATTAATTAAAAGTGGGCAGAAGGGGGAACACAAACAAACGTGTTATATTGTATAAGAGACTGAAGAGAAACATGAAAATAACAGCAGAAGGTGGATTAAGTAACACAAGAAAATAGATTGGGGAGTGAAAAAATAATTAATATATTGGAAATTTAATAATAAATAGAGAAACTAAGCAATGGAATGAGGTCATTACTAAAACGTTTTTATAGGGATGTGAAGAAGGCAGTAACTCACATTTATCGAATAGGACTACTCTGGAGAAAGAGGAGTAATTGCAGCTCATCATAATAAGAACTGCATTCTGATTCATTTCTTGCAGTATCTGAAAGAAATTGTTTCACTACAGACTAAAAGGTGCTGCTGAAGATCATGGAAGAGAAACCTATCAGAAGAGGAAGCAGGAAAGTAGCCACCAATACTCAGGAAGATCCTCAGCAGCCAACCCCTGCAAATTGAGAGATTGCTCCAAGTATCATCTGTGATGGCCTCTCTCTAGGGGAGAGAGGCCACTTATTGTATTATATGTCATAATACAAGATATGAAGTTACACACCTTTTTGGTCCAACTCATAGCCATGTGTTATGATTTATTTTGGCACTGGAATAAGTACTGTAGTGTCATAGAATCATGGAATGGTTTGAGTTGAAGAGGACCTTAAAGATTGTTGTTGTTCTGACATTCCTGCCATGGGCAGGGCCACCTTCCACTAGACCAGGTTGTTCAGAGCCTGCACTAGTGTGGCACTTTACTTAGAGTAAAACTAGTAGGTTTTTTTATTATCAGTCTAGTAATTGGCACTTTGCACTTTTTATAAACCCTTTTATACAGTATACAATTGCTTATTATGTATTTGATGAGTTTTCATGGTATTTAAATAAAGCATTAATTTGATTTTGTTACGCTGATTCCTTGCTGTTCCAAGTTTATGTGCATTCTTGAATTATATAGTCATGGAAAATTTGTGGTTTGGAGTTTTTTTTCCATTTTTGTTTTCAGTACCCATCAATTCAAGAAATATTGACGAAAAATATTGCCTCCACATCTGTTTAACTCCGCTGGGTTGTGCATTTGAGCATCTACTTCAACAGATACTTTGTAAACTGATAATACTCTTGTAAACCATGGCTGCAGGCACTTGAAATGGTGAAACATTGAGGACATTTAAGGTTAAGAAAACTTTTATCAGTTCTTCCCCTTTCTTAATAAAAATGTCTCCAAAGTAGAAATAAAATTAAATTCAAAAAAAAGAAAAAAAGAGAAAAAAAGAGAGAACTCACACATTTTTTTGTCCTAAAAGGTTTTGAAATCATAATAATTTGAACACTATTTTTAAACTTGCATCCTTAGGTTATAACATGATCCCTGCAGGAAGTCAGGTGGTATTTTAATCTCATATAAAGCTGTTGACATCAGTAGAGACATAGAAATAGTTACTACTCAGCATGAATGAGAACAATCCAGTACAAAGACGTAATTTATATCAAGGAAAACAAGGTACTTTGCTTGAAATTGGAGGTGTACAGGTGGGCAAAAATCTGGAAAACAGTTTTATTCTTCCTATGAGGCTTTAGGGCAGAAATTTTCATCTCACTTGTGACTCCATTTTGAGTAAAACAAAAAACATTCCAATTTATTCCAAGCTTGAAAGCCATTTAGGATATGATCCAACTTTTAATAATCTCATCTCTAACGTGCTGACATAAGTAGCTTGATCCCATACTGCAATTTGCTACCACATGAAAGCCACTCCACAAACCTAGAGCTATATCTCCAACTACACTTTTCAAACTGCACTGCAGAGCTTAACTGAAGATTTTTAAATACTTGTCCTTGCCCTGCTGTTATTTAAGAAGCCAGCTAATTACACCGTCCCACATTTAAAAAAATGGGGTTGTGTTTTCATTATATATACATATTTTACTTTTTTAAACACAATAACAATTCTGATGACAGGTCTCCACACTTGAAACGTGTTTCAATTGTACACTATGTCGGGACAACTTCAGCCTTCATGAATAAGCTGATTAATTAATATCAAACATCTAACTGACATCAGGGATGTTTTTACTGTCTGCTAAATATTGATTGCATGTAATATATACAGCAAAGCGCATAGAAATAAAGCATTTGAGGTTAAGCTGCTGAAAATGAATCAATCTGCCATGCTGTACCTACATGTTTTAGTCTGCACTCAAATTCGATTTCCAAGCTTTGAAACTTCCCAGGACATAAACTGTTAACACCCATATAATTAAAAAAGTATCATGTCTCCCTCCAAAATGCAAGCATTTTGGAGATGTAAAACTAATATTAGCAAATACATTAAAAAAAAAAAAAAGTGGAGAAAAATTATTAGTCAGAAATCAAGGTAGTATCTCTGCTTCTTTGTATTCCATGCTTAAGAGCTACCTCAATTTGATGAACTCTCTACAAAATTTTATTCTTAAACTAGTTTAGGAATGCATAAAGAGGAATGCATAAAGACATCAATGTACAAATAAAAATAATACACTACAAAATAATCTTATCTTTACACAAAAAGTTTCCAAGTGAAGGTCTATTTTACCACATGAAACCAACATGATACGTTTCAAAATAGTGAACAAAATAAATGTGGGGTTTTAACAGAAATAGAGTACAATTTCTTATTACTTAGTCATTTTATAATCCAGAAATTATTTATCCTGTTAGCTTTTCTGTTGTATCCTCATTTTCAAGGAGTATTGATATGAATCTTTTAGAAGGAATGTCTACTTGACTGTCGGAGTTAGAGGATGGCTTGCTGTGCAGTTGTTCTAGAATTTCATTGCTGGTTTATCAGATTTTCTCCTTCATTTCTCATTATTCAATCAGCATTTACATTCCTTTACTATTTTTTTAGTGACATATGCAGCTCTCTCTTCTCATTCATGGGTTCAGCATCACCTACTTTGCACCTTGCCACTCCCTGAGGCCCATCCTTCCAAAAGGCTTGACCCAATGTTTGCTGGATTCAGGCAGTCTGTACACCTCAGTAAGAGGGAGTTAAATACAGCTGGGAGAGCATTACCAGAATAGAAAGAGAACTTCATAGGTGCCTGAGGGATTGAGGTACCACCTTTTCTTGAATCACAACCTATCCCAGCCTCTGACACTGCTTAGGGGGCAAAGCTTAGCCCAGCTGGATCTGTAAGGTGCCCACCTAACCACGTGTCGACCAGGAGGGTGTGCATCCCAACACACCAACATTTTAAACAAAAAGCCACTAATCATTGCCTTCCATTGCAAATGTCGCTTCCAAAGTGATTCTAGACCATGTGGGACATCAGTTTTCAGGCCACATTCTTTACCGAGAATAGGATCACAGAATTATAGAATGGTTTGGGTTAGAAGGGACCTAAAAGATCATTTAGTTCCAACCTCCATGCCATGGTCAGAGACATCTTCCACTAGACCAGGTTGTTCAATCAATCAAGTCTTGCCTTCTGAGCAGTCTTGCAGATTTAGACATATCCTAAATATGAAGGATGCTCAGTCAGCTGTAAGGAAAACCTGCATTGACTTCCTTTGTTATATGCTTTCTGCTTTCAATTTTCATAAGAATACAGGTTCCTAATGTGTATTGTATGTTAATTTTGAAAGGAAAATTTTGGATTCCTAAACACAAGTCAGAAGCTTGGTTGTAAAGAAGGCATTTACATGCAGTAATAGTATTAAAAAAGTTTAGGTACATAAGTTATTCTTTCTATTTATCAGTATTATCATGTGAGAAAAGACTGAAAGAACTGGCACTATTTAGCTTGGAAAAGAGAAAGTTCGATGGGATCTTATCCCCATTTATAAATACCTGATGAGAAGGACATTCTGAGAACCATGTTCTGCCCACTGACAGGACATGAGGTAATAGGCCCAAATCAAAACCCATAAAATTCCATCTGAGTGAAAAAAAACCCCAAAAACCGAGAAGGCAAAACACTTTTGAACTGTGAGCATGCTCAAATAGCTGAAGATGCTGTGCAGAGCTTTTTCTGAACAGTATTTTTACAGCTAGAACATTACTGTATTTTCAGTACTGTCCTTGTCACAAATCCGAAATAAAGCACTTCATGACCTGCTATGAAGAATATTAACTTTATCCCAGCCCAAACCAGCACATATCTCAATGATTATGTGATTATCATAGTGTATACCATCCCTCTTTTATTTATAGTGAGGCTTTCCCTGTAATACACATTGTAAAACCATGTAATAGTGTCTTTACTGGAAGACTTTTTATTCCATGGATTAACTCTTCAGAAGGCTGCTGTCAGTTAAACACACAGCTTACAACAAACTTCACATTTTAGCACAATCACATTTTAAAATCAAGAGAAATTTCTAGGGTAAAGTAAACATTGTGAATGAGAGTAAATACATTCTTCAATTTTTAAGTTCTGTGACTGCATGAGTCAGTTTTCATGCAGGTATATCCAAATTTGCATATACATTCAACCCTCTGCATAACCTGAATGAGAAGATTTCACTGTAGAAAATTCACTGTAGAAGAGTCAGAAATGCGAAAAGGATAACCCAGTTACATTTCTTTTCTCTATACTTTCCCTAATGATTTATATCCCCTCACTAAAAGAGATATACTTGTCAAGAACACCCAGACTGAACAATGTGTGACCTCTTTTTGTAAGTGAAGAGGGGGAACAGGTCAGTCATTAGAGTGAATAAGACCCTCATTGATTTTAATTGAATCCTATTGATTTGCATAGAAGACAATTAGTTTGAATTGACTTTTATTGATTTGTGCCTAATTGGACTCAATTAAAACCCAGTGACTTGCATTGAACAAACTAAATTGCACTGACTAATTGGACTGAACTGAAGCTCATTGAAGTGAAGAGTGTTCAGAGAGATGAGCAAAAAGCCTGCGATTGCTTTTAATAAGACTCCTATGCTGTTGACGAGCGCCTGCTGAAATCTGAGTGAATGTCATTATTAAAGACCCTCTTTGAAAAAGAGAGTGTTGTTAGCACATGACTTGTGATTACCTTCAGCTGTTGATTTATTTCATTTATATTTTTCTTTTCTCTTGCCTAAGGACCTTGCCAAAAAAGCAGAAATTCAATTTAATTACTTTAAAAAGTGTTGCAACACTTCCTCTTTTTTTTTTTTTTTTTTAATGAAGAATCCATCTTGCAGATGTAACCCACTTCACAGGTGGCATCAGGAATTAGTCTAGCCAAACAGGGGTATTAATAAAACATCCAGACAGGACCTGCAGACTCCTAGCTTGCTTTCTCCATTATGCAGGTGGTTCACTATACTCATACACACAGTACCATTAAGTGACTTGGAGCACAGGGCAGCTTAGTGGAGCACTGGGAACCCTGTGAAATGAAAGGTTATCAGATGCAGCTGAAGTGTAATCAATCTTATAAGTAATTTGATGAGTTTGTTGAAATCATTGAATACATTTTTAATTAGGATCACCAACACAGAGTGAGGACAGCACCATTCTGCCAGAAATCAGTGATTTCTTTGTTTATTGAAACTATATAATATACAATGATGTTGATCAAGGCTATTCAGACTGCGGCTGAAGGGTTGGATTTGGACTGAAAGATGGTCCTCTTCAGCTTTCAAATGATTCTGAGCCCACCCTATCTTCCTCAGTACACA
This sequence comes from Acanthiza pusilla, assembly GCA_036630365.1. Classification (NCBI taxonomy): domain Eukaryota; kingdom Metazoa; phylum Chordata; class Aves; order Passeriformes; family Acanthizidae; genus Acanthiza; species Acanthiza pusilla. Next base: position 92,749,734 of record JAXCHO010000034.1, read on the forward strand.
AATGCAGGAACCACAGCTGTGAGCAGGCATCTCCATGGCTGATTCAGGAAGGTGCCTTCAGACAGACAATTATTCAAACTGCAGAAACCCTGTGGGCCTGTGGTTTAAGTTGCAAATCACAAAGTATGGCAGTGGTGGTGGGTGCCACCACACTTCTCAATCTAGTAGAGGAAAAGATAATCCAACAGACAAAAGACCATAACTCTCAGTTTGAAAAGGAAACACAGAATATGGAAAAGAAGGTATTTCCTGGGCCACTAAGACCAGTATTTTTCTGTCCCAGGCACACATCACATATTCCCTTACATAAACCTATAAAACTCCCATATTTTTACCCATATTACTCTTACCAGAATATTCTTTATGTCTCATTTCTTCCATGGGAATCAATGTCTAGCTCTCAGTATCTGTCTAGTCATAGCTACATTACACTAGCTATGTAAAAACATTGTGCTTTAGCAGTACTTTTCTCTCACTAATGTTTACTCCCCTGGCATATTTATAGATCACAATTATATTCCTTGACGGTCTTTGTTTTATTATGCTAAATAAGCCAAGCTCTTTCAGCATGCTCTCACGAGGTATGGTTTTTCATTGCCTGTGTACAATCATTTGTCTCAATACCTATTCTAGCCTGAATTGTTATTTTTTTTACTTACACATGAATGATCAGAACTGTTACACACAGATAGAAAAACTGGAGAGGAAGAGAGAGAGAGACATAAAGAAAGAGAGAGAAAGGGAGAGAGAAAGGGAGAGAAAGAGAAAGAGAGAGAGAGAGAGAGGAAGGAAGGAAGGAAGGAAGGAAGGAATGGTGCGGAAGGAAGGAAGGAAGGAATGGTGCGGAAGGAATGGTGCGGAAGGAAGGAAGGAAGGAAGGAAGGAAGGAAGGAAGGAAGGAAGGAAGGAAGGAAGGAAGGAAGGAAGGAAGGAAGGAAGAAAGGAAGGAAGGACGGAAGGAATGGTGCGGAAGGAAGGAAGGAAGGAATGGTGTGGAAGGAAGGAATGGTGCGGAAGGAAGGAAGGAAGGAAGGAAGGAAGGAAGGAAGGAAGGAAGGAAGGAAGGAAGGAAGGAAGGAAGGAAAAAGAAAGAAAGATTGATTTGTTGGGATTCTGACAGAGTAATGCCATGATAATTTGATTTGCCCAAACAATTATACGATGTCTGATGTTGACGGGAACCCCTGTTACAACAGTCCTTGCATCACTATCGTCACACAAATCAAAGATGCTCCAGACCACTGTTTTTCTCAGTCTGTGCAAGCCAGATGGGCTCACTGATATGAGAACCCCAGCACATTAAATACACATGTTAATACACATTAAATACATTTTAAAAACCCATCTTGACTGTCTTAACTGCATAGAAAAGACTGTCCTACACAATCAGCTCTCCAAGAAAACATTTCTATTGTTCATTTATGTTCAATGATATTATCTACACACAACAATCCTGCAGTAGGAATGCTGTAAAAAGTCTTTGGCTTAGTTCACCCAGGAGTTCACTCAGCCTAGCTAGATGTATAAACTGCTCCTGATGCAGCAGAAGCTGACTCAGGTGGAATTTGTAGTTTGAAATGCCCATCCGAACAGCTCCTGTAACAACCACTTGAAAACGCTGGGTCAGTCACCTGGTTTTGACTTTTGATGCTGTCTCCAGTCAATCCCTCATCCTACCTGTGCAGGTGTTGGTCCAGAAACCTCTTGGATCATGCCAGCAGGACTCTGTGCTGGTTATGCACAGGTACAGCTTTGAACCACATATTCCACTGTTATAACTAATGAACAAACTTAAACTTCATAATTGAAACTCAACTTACAATCTAAGTCACATAATCCTGCCACAACTGCACAGAATATCCCAATAGAGTTTTCGTTGGAAAATGGCACAAAGACTTTGGTATTTCTACAGAAATTTCATCCTCTGATAAAAGGAAAGACCTTTTTTTCCCTACAAGCACTTCGCATTATCCATATTCATCCTTTGAGGTGATAAAATGACAGAATTTTTCTCAGTCATATACAGCTAATGAATTATGTAGAAATATTGCCATTAGGATCCATGTTCAAGAAGCACTTTTGTTAGAAAATATACATTTTCAAGAGATATCTTGGGCTCCTTTGTTCATACATTTTTTGAAAAAAATACTGAATTTTCCTAACAAATAATGTTTTGTTTTTTCTTTTAAATGAAAGCATGAAGTCCTTCAGTTTAAGTGACTTCTTATTTGAAAATATAGGGTAATTATTTATAGAGTCTATGACATTGTATCAAAGTGACAATTCTCTGTGCTCAATCTTGTAAGACCATCAACTTTTGGGACTAATTCAAGAATGGAAAAAAGGGTGCTATCTCAAAAAAGAAACCAATGATCTAAAGACATTTTGATCTAAGGATCATAATGGTCTATTGAGGGTATAATATCAATGAGAAAGAAGAAACTCTGGAGCAGTCTTCTGCAATTGATTAACCACTTAGTAACTCCTCACAAACTTTTTATGGGCATGTCTTTAATATAACAGAAATATATTTCCAGCACTGTTTTATTTTTGGATTTGCTTTAATGACTATTAAATTGCCATAAATGAATCATTTCAAATATCATCTATTTCTGCTATAATATCATAGCAGAAATCCACATTTTAAGATCATCTTTTGCATCGCTGCCATTTATCTTCACTATCAGAATCAGTGCTGTTACCAGTGTCCTTTATTACATTGTTGTAATTTCACACAGATTTTCTCATTACTGGAAAAGTGTTTTTCCTGAGTCAATTCTGCATTTAAATTAACCATTGTGTATTTCATTCTAATTTCTTAATTTCATGGCTAGCTTTTGCCTATGATTTTTATAGAAATTGAGGATGATAACCATAATATTGACAATTATTTTTATTTTTTTTTAATTTGGCATCCAACTTTCTGTGCTTCATTGAATTCCTTTGATTTGTTTGGAAGGGAGTGTGAGTGGGGAGAGAAATCTTTACATGCAGCCAGTTTTAGTACAGAAATACAACAGAGGAGTCATTTTCATCCTGAGTTATTACCATATATAGGATTTGTTCTCGTTTTCTGGAGTGCTGATTCTCTGTATTGAAAGAAAGCAATTGCAGGCACCTGACCACACACATTAAAGGCTGCTGTGCCTTCGAATGAGAGATGAAAGCTTGTGATTTCAAACACACAAAAGCATTCAATGTGGGCACAATTGAGATTTGCCAGCACAGTATTATTTGCACTGTCTAGGCCAGTATATAAGAGCATCATTAAAAAGCAAAATAGGCCCAGAAGAACCCAATCCATCTCCTGAACATTCATTGCATGTCTGTTTGATTATCCAAGAGCACAGCCTTGCAAAGCCACACAGAACAATACTGGGAGAAAAGAACTGCACTTTGTTTTTGTGGGAGGGTAAGCAGCAAGACATCGCCTTTTAACAGGCAGACAATACTAGGAAAGTTGGACCTGCAAAATTATCTTAGTGTTTAGCAAGCAGCATGGAAAACATTCAGGATGTTTTTTTGTCACTGGTTACCCTTCTCAGCCCATCACCAAAGCTCCCTGCAGGGAGTCACTGTGGTCACAGGGAATATTCCAAACTCCTGTGGACACTTCAATGCATACAGAATGTTTTGAAAGTGACTGTCTGAGTCACAACTTCATAAGGCTGGACGATTTTTTTTTTTTTGCTAAACCCAAACATTTCTCATCAGGCAACTCAACAGATAGAGTCCATTGAACCCTAATCCAAAGCCTTTTGATCCAATACTGCTCTAGATTTTGATGGGTTTCTACTCAGACTTAACCCTGACCTCTGCAAACACAAATCTTTTTGGCTAAAATTATTGTTTCCTGTTAACATGTTGTTTTTATACATTTATATATTTTTTCTGGAAATATAGAAGAAAGAAAAAAAGAAATTTTTATTGTATCCCACAGCTCTTCTTCAATCCATTTTCTAGACTCTTCCTATATTTTTGGCCCATGAGTTTCATCTCTTTTTCTATAAAAATCAAAGATCATGACACATTTTTTTAAATCATAATTATTCAACTTCTAAAGCACAGACTTAGAATCTCACACACCCACAGTTTTCTGTTCTTTCTTTCCTTCATTCTCTGGCCCACAGTCTCATCTTGCTCATCCATCATATTTCAGCATATATTTATCTCTTTTCCTTCTGATACACTCTGACCTCTGTTTCCTGGAAGATTCCCCCAACGTGCAGCTTTCACCTCACCTCCCTTGCTGTCTTTTCATAGCTTTTGTTTTCTCCAAACTTTAAGGATCTTATACCCTCCTAAGACATCACTCATATGCCCTGTGCCCTTTGCCACTCTCAGTCCTTGAAAAATCCTTCTTCTTCCTCCAAATTGGAGTAGAAAATAGGAGAAATCTGAAGCAGTTGTTTCTGCCTCTTCTTTGCTTCCCTGAGGTGCAGGAGACTGCAAGAAAGGGGATAAAAGAGAGGTCTGCACAAAAGAAAGGTAGATCACCTTAGAGGGAGTAGCCTGGAAGGCCAGAGGTCCTGTTCTGAGCTTTCAGATGAGAGGAAAAAATTATAAGAATGTAGGCAACAGCTTCTACTGCTTCCTCATGGGGAAAAGAATGGCCATCACCTGTCACCATGGCTCACCAGCCCTGCTTTAGTTCTTTGAATGCCACTACAATCCAAATAAATAAAAGTTTTTACATATCCTAACTCCTTCTGATCAAGAGGAATGATCTTTCATAGCACGTACATGCTGGTCCCTGGAGCACTTAACACATTTAATTTCAGACTATGCGAAACTCAGGCACAATTATCTTTTATGTGAACGAAAAATTCGCAAGCTCTGTCTATATTATCAATTATTAAACTCAGACAATTAGAAACACATTTGGCAGATCCTGCATGCATCCATTTCCAAGTCCCTGTATACCTGCTTCTACATGAGGAGAAAAAAAGATCTGAATTAGAACCTCCATTAAAAGGACAACATGCCTTTAGCATTTTCTTAACCTCTAATTGGTGTGTCATTTGCCACAACCCCTCAATATAAATTTTTAAAGCATGTTTTCTTCCCTTTCTTATTCCATTTCAGGACACTTGGGACAGGGAAGATTTCTGAGAGTCTCTTCAAAAGAAAAGCATAATAGCTCTAAATTGAATAATGGAAAATTTGAGTTTAAAAAAAGAGTCAAAAATCATAGAATCCTAGAATGGTTAGGGTTGGAAGGACCATAAAAAATCATTTACTTCCAACCCCCCTGCCATGGGCACAGACACCTTCCACTAGACAAAGTTACTCCAAGCAAAACATGTTAAAAATGAAACTTAGCTTATGTTGCCTTCTTGGTAGAAGGTCTTTACTTTAGCTAACAGATGGCAAAAGACAATAAATAAAAGAGGTATCTCTGGTTATAAAACCTGTTGGCCCATGGAAAGTTCTATGGCTTCTCAAAGGAAAAGAAAGCTGTCTTTTGACAGCTAAAATTAGCAAAAAAAAAAAAAAAAAAAAAAGAGTATTTCACAGAGAAGATTTTCGTTAGAGAGCCTTATTGTGGCTCTAAGAAGAGCTCACTGTTTTTGTATTTGAATGATGATGGACCAGAGAATGCCAAAATTGAGTTAAGCCAAAGAAATTTAAATAATTATCAAGATAAAAAGCCTGCACTACTTAAACCTGTAAACCAGCTAGGATAACAGGATAGACTGTTTTCTAAATGCCTCTTGTTTGGAAAAGTTTTCTTTTCCTAAGATCATGCTTGCCATCAAAGGAAACTGAAAATCACCAAGCTCTTGGAATAATTAAAGTTCTTCATTAAAACATATTGAATATAAGAGGCAAGAAAGATCTATTTATCATGGGAAAGATAAAGAGGTGCTGATGCTGAGAGGAGACAGTGATCCTTCTTGCTTCTAGAGAACTTCCCAGGTTCTTTGAAGGGAAGCTCCAGTGAGCTATGGGTACTGATGTAACCACTCAGCTTTCCCTTCAGGTGGTTCTGCACCTTGCTCTAAGTGCTTTTGTTCCTTTAAATGGTTAATAGAGAATGCTTTATTTGGAAGGTAATTCATTGTTTCTGCATCGCTGCAGGCCTGCTCTCACATTTTATTAAAAGGAAACTGCTGTAGGGCCCAATTACCCCTGCTGGGCCTGCTGAAGTGGACAAGTTTTATGCAACTTTAGAGCAGCTGAAGAGCACCAGTCACAAAAGGTAAAGGCTGAAAGTGAGATGCACACCCCAGCACATCCACTAAGACCTTGGGAAAGGGTGCAAAGGCAACCAGTTAATAAATTAGACTATGTGCATACATTTCTTTTAATACATGTTATAAATCTTAAGGCGATTGCAAAAGTAGGAATGGATTCAGAAAATATAGTAGCTAGTTTCTAGTGCCCCCTTCTGCTATTAGTGATGATCTTCTCTATAGCATAATTAAGCCCATTGTGCACCTGAATTTGTTTTCATGCTGATCTGAATGTAATTTGGCTAGATTGTAATACAGCACATTAAGTCTGTTTGAAGACGAACGAGACTTAAATTGCTGAAACATACACCTCAGGTTTATTGTTGTTGTTGTTGTTTGTTTGCTTGGGTTTTTTTCTCAATTCTAATTTAGTTTTTCAGATGATGCACACATGCAGAATGCTACCGAATCTTAATGATGTGTGGCTTGTGCTTAACCAGGTGCTTTACGATGTCTAAAGCAATAGCTTTGCTTTTGCAGCTCTGAAACAAAGCTCACCTTTAACATAAAATATGGATTCACGTACATAGGGGAAGCAGCAAATGTTTAACAAAGAGGTGTATACTTCAGATAATCTCTTTGGAAAGTGTTGGATCAAAACCAAACAATACACAACCCTGAGCCAAGTCAAACATTTCAATTTCCCTGTTCATTTCTATATGTATGTACAAAGAATATTTGGTGGGCATATGTGCTGGTTTCAGCTGAGGTAGAGTTAATTTCCTTCCCAGTGGCTGGTGTGGGGCTGTGTTTGGTATTTTTGCTGAACACAGGGATGATAATATAGAAATGTTTTTGTTATTGCTGAGCAGGGCTTACACAGAGCCAAGGCCATTTCTGCTTTTCCTACAGCCACACTGGGAAGGAAATTGGGGCTGCAGTTGAGCTTGGAAAGAGCCACAGCCAGAACAGGTGACCCAAACTGACCAAAGGGATACTCCAGACCATGGGATATCATGCTCAGTATATAAAATGGGAGGAAAGAGGAGGAAGGGGAGATGTTTATAACGAAGTTTTTCTTACCAAGTCACCATTACCTGTGATGGGGCCCTGCTCTCCTGGAGATGGCTGAACAGCTGCCTGCCCATGGGAAACAGGGAATTAATTCTTTAATTACTTTATGTGCACAGTTTTTGCTTTCCCTATTAACCTGTCCTTATCTCGAGCCATGAGTTTTCCATCTTTTACCCTTCTGATTGTCTCCCTGATTCTGCTTCTGGGGGAGTGAGTGGCTGCGTGGGGCTTGGCTGCTGGCTGGGGTGAAACCACAATACCTTTTAATCATATAAAGTGAATTGTACATATCTTTATCTTAAGAGAACTCTTCAACTCTTCACCATAACAGCCATGTAAAAATCCTTCCTGACTTTTTGGGAAGATCTGTGTGAGATTGTAAAGTACTCGCACATTAAAACTGTGGGATTAGGTAAGAAAACTTGTCTTCTTTTCAAGGGAACACAGAATCTGGTTCTGCCTTAATTAAAGATGAAGCTTTTCTTTTTTGCTTTTACAGTAAAGCTAGGATGGAGTTCAGCTCCAGTTTAAGACCCCTACATGTAGATATCTACCCGTAGATGTCTGAAGAGCACATGGAAATTCACTCTGCCTTGGATTATGAGGATAGGGTACCACTCCTGGCTGCAAATCTCCCAGCAGACCTTATATACATACATACATACATACATACATACATACATACATACATACATACATACATACATATATATATATAAAAATAAAACATGTAAATGGGTGCCTCGGATACACCATGACATCTCAAATGGAACTAAATATCAGTGTTTAGGGAGAAAAAAAGGGAAAAAAATCAAGTCCATCCTGGTTAATCCGTGAACTAGATCTGTGTAATGGGAATTTGACATCTCACTCATATATAGACTCCTGTGTACAGAATCCTGCTTAGAAACACCTTGATCCTGAGCTAAATCTTAACTGACTGTGCTAAATGGACAATGCCTTTAGGAGGGAGACTGAGAAGGAATTATCATGTGAAGATCACGAATTACATTACAATAATTAAACCCCAAGCAAATAAAATCAAACAACCAAAAAGAAAATTTTTATAAATATTTATATATATACACGATCAGGAAAATTCAATATGCAATATAGGAAGTCTAAAGAAAATAAATTTTTCAGCTACTGTCAGTATTAGATTGTTAATATGGATACAGACCATGACTCAGGCATCTGAAGTCTGACTAACAGGGTTAGAGGGTCTGTATTGTTTGCACAGTCCAGGAGCATTGAGTGAGACATTTAAGAGGTCTGGCACACACTACTGCAAGTGTGTGTTACTCACAGTAACTGCACTATTACTTTCACTTAGACACAGACAGGCCCTGAAGTGATGCAGTAGGGAAGAGGCTCTTTGGTGAATCAGTAACACTCTCAACAGCCAGTTCATGCATTAAAAGGACAGTTCACAACTTATGGTAATTTTTTTTTTTTTTTTTCTGAGCTGGAAGGATGTAGGCTTGATGATCCAACACGGATAACTGCATCTTTAAATTAGAATGCCCATTTGTCTGGACCAGAGTGTTTTATTCATGGAGAAATTGAATACAAAAAGCCCTGTACTCCTCTCTGAAGCCCATTCACACTTCATTAACTGAGCAGAAACCTTTAAGGATACACAGTTAGGCAAATGCCCATCTCCAGACAGAAGTCTGGGGTTTGTAAATTGATGCTGAGATTTTAATAAAAGGTAGCAGGTACATAAAAAGTCCTTTGTACATTTGGGTTTTCTCTCTTTATTTTGACCTGCAGTGTAGAAAATCCAGAAATAAATTATCTTGATTGTGATAGATTATGACCCACAGTACCCCCAGACTGTGCCTTTGTTGTCTATTCATGCTAAATATACTGCAGCAGAATTAATTTCATTTGTTTGTTTGCTTTTGCCTTTTTTTCCCCTTGAGGGAAGGCATGACCAGTTATAAGTGATTTCATGTCTCAAGACCCTCTGCTTTTAACATCTGAGGAGCTTAGAGGAGTGATTTATACTAGGGAATTCGAAGCTAATGGAAAACTACACAGTTAAACCTGCTGACAGAGAGGATCTGCTTCCATATTGTTATTAAGTTATCAGGAAGTCCTTTAAATTTTCAACAGGATGTGCTTTCTGATTGAGCAGGTTAGCATAAGAAAGACAGACTCTAATGAATCAATCTCAGTGTTTCTTCCTTGCGTGGCAAACGGTATAGATTTCTCTGTTGTGTTCACTTAGCTGGCTGAGCTGATTGCATTTTGGGTTGATGAACTGAATCTTTCAAAGCATTTAAATTGGAGAGGTAATGAGGGAGTTAGAGCTAAGACTTCCATGTAACTCATAATATGGTGAGAGTGTAGGTAGATGAAATAAAGGTTCCAAAAATGTTGCTAGCAAAATTCTCACTCTGTTATTTTTTCTGGGATTTTAGTTGATGGTCTCTAAGAGGGGTGGTTTCCAGGGGTAAATTAATCCTCAAGATACCTCCTGAATAAAAGTAGAGCTCATTCTTCTTTAGTGGGGGTGGAAGGTCCTTTTCCATTAACCACAAAATCATAGAATATCCTGAGTTGGAAGGCACCCAGGAGGATCTGTGAGTCCAGCTCCTGGCCCTGTGCAGGACACCCCAAGAATCCCACCCTGTGCCTGAGAGTGTTGTCCAAACACTCCTTGAACTCTGTCAGCCTTGGGGCTGTGACTGCTGCCCTGGGGAGCTGTTCCAGTGCCCAGCACCTTCTGGGGGAAGAACATTTTCCCATCATCCAATCCCAGCCTCCCTGGCACAGCTCCAGCCATTCCTTCAGGTCCTGTTATTGGTCACCAGAGAACAGATCGTTTCTGCCACTCTGCTTCCCCTCAGTGTAATGAGGTCTCCCCCCAGTCTCCTCTTATTTCCATCCATGATATTTGTATATTTGCAACCAGGAACATCTTGGAACTGAGACACCCAGATATTAAATCAGTGGTCTAAATAATTGCTTTGATAAAGAGAAAAGCAGTTTTAATATGCTTTATTGACCAAGGCTTCTGATTTACCAGTGCAGTCACATAATTTCCATTTCCAAGGGAGTTTTCTAGGCCAAAGGTAAAGAACGGGATGTGTTAAACACTGCAGCCCTGTAATTTCTCCTAACAGATCTCCTCTCTGTGGTGTAAGTGAGAGGAACCTGGGAATCATTTGGACTCTACCAAGAGCGTTTTGATCCACCTGGCAGTCCTTAGGTTTCAGAGTTATGAGGACATCAGCTGCTATTTGATCCCTATTCATGTCATGTGTCATTTTAAAATCGGGCTATTCACGGCCTGTGTTTTGAATAGCACCATTACACTGGTAGTAACTAGCTGAACACAGGATTGCTATATGGCTCGGGGTCATTGGCAAACAGGTATTTGGCAGAAATTCCTCCCAAAAATCTTCATTCCACACATATCAAGAGCAGCTTTCTTATGCCATGAGGCCTAAAGTTTAGGAGTCTATAAAATTGGACTTTACTGTTGAAAAAAATACAGGGCACTACCACTGTTGTCCCTTAAAAACTTGAAGCAAAAATTCTTCCTTGTTCCAAAAGTATATAAACCATATTTTCATAAGAAAGATATAAAAACATGCCCAAAATCTTCCAGTATGTCTAGGAGGCATGGTCTAACCAGCTCAATTCTATTTCTGTTATGAGCCAATACCTTTCAAAGAAAGATATTAAAATGAAGAACCCTCCAAACTTCTCAACTAGATTAAATAGAAAATTTTTTAAAAAGAGAGCAGGGGAGAAGCTGATGCTTCCATGGCCCTTCTAATGGTCAGAAGTGCAGTATAAATACTTTCAATACAGCATCTCAGTTATAATGATCCAGTAGTTCATTCAGCTTCACTTCAAGATGGTAACAAGTCAAATACACAAAAGAAGGAAAGAAATGGTTTGAGGGACACTAAAAATTTAAAACATTGCAATAAAATTTAAAAAGGACAGTCAAGGTCACTTTGAATTTATAGAAAAGTAGTAGCAGAAAAGAGAAGCAGTAAGGTGCAATGACAGCCAGGTGGATGAGAGGGCAGACATTTATGGTGTCAGTGATTGAAAGAAGGAAACAACTGTTATCTGTTGAATTAACACTGTAGACAGGAAAGAAAAATATTGCTGAGACTTAAATATGACCACTATATTGTTAGACAGGATATTTTAAAAATACACTCAAATCTAATAAGTTAAATTATTTCTCTAATATTTTTTTGTTTCTTCTTTTATTTTTTATATCCCGCAAAGCATTTTTCTATTTTTGCTTGCTCCTCACTCATCACTGAGTTGCACCATAGGCTTTGACTTTTATTTAGCTAAATAACCACAGGTGATTCTCCCAAAACATTTTAATGGACAGAAGATTGAAAAAACCCCAACACTTCAGACCAATGTAGAGGCTACTGGGGAGGCAGAGACCAGGGTAAGAAATTAATATACTTTTAACTTCAGAGTGCTTTGTTTGTTTCTTTTATAGTAGAGATAAAAAGCTATTGAAGATAGCCATCATATTTCCACATGTGTCAGGAATGGAATGTGCAGAGCAAAGAAACAGATAACACTTTTCTGAAGTCCTTCCTGCTATGGTGAGATGTGCAACCACAGGGTTTAACTCTGAGTCTCAAAAAGCTTTTGATAAGGTTACGCATCTAAGATAATTGGTTGTGGGAGATACAAATATTCCAGGAGTTAAAGAAGGTTTTAAAACTCAGGAAGTCCACAGAAGAAATTCTCTTCAGTTTTTAACTGATATGGAAAAGGTGAAAATCAGATCAAAGGGGTAGAACCTTCTCCCACTTCATGGGAACCCTGAATACAAGTCTGATTAAAATTGTGTGGTGTGCTTTATGTCTTTGCAATCTCAGGTGCCAAATGTTGAAATACATGAATTTAAAAGGCTACATTTGATTGCTTATATTTTCAAGGAAATGCCAGGTCCTGCACTAAAGTTACAACAACCGTGCAGTATTGCAGCTTTGGGGGCTGGAAAGCTCCCAGTGGAAAAGGACATGGAGGTGCTGGACAACAGCAAGTGAACATGTTTTTTCTGACCAAAGTATTTTGTCTGATTTTAAACACTATGCATATAGATTTGGCAATTATATTATTTTATATATATACACTAAATATAAATATAGTATATAGTATATAGTATATTAAATATTATATATTTTATATTTTATATTTTATATCTATATAATATATAATATTATGTATATTACATAAAATTGGCAGTTATAATTCCTCAAAAAAGAAACAAGGAAGAAAGTTAACCCCTGCAGATTTATTTCAGTGTACTTGTTAATTGTTCTCAAACACACGTCAAATTCCATTGTTTTATCAGTAAAGACTAATGAAAAAATACTTTTCACATTATCCTAAATATTAACTAAACTTCTACCACGAATTCTAACAACCCATTTGTTCAGAAGTGATTAATTTTCTTTACCAGTCTGCATTTTGACAAGACAAGAAGGCATACACCACTTGTTACACAAAAATATACCACACCAACATTCTTCCTCTTCTTGACCTTCCAAACCAGGGTAAAGAAACGCCTTCTTCAGTCTGACATCTCTCAGGTGCAAGAGCTGCTGCCCTGCTGTAGTCAGTTACACCTTTATCACAGGCTGATCGAGTAAGTCATTCTAATTTTGCATGTGCAATGATTTGCTTTCATGAATAGCGATAAAGACTTAAAAAGATTCTGAACAGTTTGATTGGGAATGCTTCAGCTGGTGGATCAAAGATAAATTTGACCAGCAGCTGAAACTGCCGTTCTCAAGTCTGCTTGATCCTAGAACTTGTTTGATTGTACCTCTCCCTTTGGTGATGGGTTTTGTTCATGTTAAAAATGTAGAAAAAAATTACAGCAAATTTGATTAAATTTAACTGGTTTTGCTCCTATTTTGCTAGTCTTCTTTAAAAATATATGAACAAAACTATGGCTTGCACAGAATTATTCCCTTGACTGAAGTATTAGAGTCCAATTGTAGTATGAATATTCATAATAGGTTATTAAATGTGTAATTCAATCTGTATACTGATAAATATATTGCTTGATAATAGGAACTGCAACAGCAAAAGAGTGGTTTGCGTCAGTGATGCACAAATAACATGTATTTCAAAAAAATATATATATTTAAGAGTGGAAAACTAAAGACGTGAAGAAATGAAATAACACTTCTAAAGTTAGGATGGGACTATGGATTATCCCAAAAAAGCAAATGGGGATATGGAATGCTGGCATTGTTTCTTGGGTGCAACACTGCACTGCTCTGTCAAAGGCACCTCTGCAGCAGAACACCCCAAACCAACGAGCCTAGAAACACACAACGACGGGGTGCATGATGGAGATGGAGCCTCTGCTTTCTGAATCTCACATTTAGTGAACTAGTAAACATTCTGTAAGGAGCAGTTAAACTCAGGGTTTATAAAGGGCTGCCTTTCATTCCACTCCCAACCCTTGTATTTCCCCTTCTAAGATTTTGTTGGATAGTACATGTCAGGAAGGATTTGACGAACCTTTTTTTCTCCTTACTGTGATATGTTGATATGAAACAAATAAACAGGTGGGAAGTTGGGTTATTCCCATTTTTCATGTAGGCCCGGATTTTTAAAGGTAAGTATAAATAGTTGTTAACTTGAGTCACCTTCAACAGTAATTGGGCAATTAAAAATGCCTTTGTCCATATTCCACACCCCAAACTCAAGAAAATAAATTTAATTTGAGACTAATTAATCCTACTGCTTCATTCTTCAACCCGTGAGGGACTACTGAGTGAATAACAACTTTTTGTGCTCTCTGTCACTGAACACTGGGCTCCATCTTGGTTTTTCCAGCCATATCTTCCTGCTGAGATGAAAAGTTCCAAAGGATGTCCCTGGGAACAATGATGCTCCCTGGAATATCCCATGCACAGGCTGCCTTGTGTACTCCCACACAGTTCCCACATATGGTACAAGATGTGGAACAACTTCAGATCCATTCCCAGCTCGTTTTGTGTCTGATCATATTTCCACAGGGTAAAAGAATGGGGCAGAATGTCATGGGTTTAAGTGTCTACCATGAGGCCTTACTGCTGGGAGGCAGCCCTGGCACACAGATGTTGCTGAGGATGCTCTGTGTGTCAGCCTGGGGAAATCCCAGCCCTGTGCGATGCAGAATGAGCTCTGCCTTGTCACAGACAAACCAGGGAAGTGTTAATACAAAGGAAACATTCAAAGATGCAGTTCCAAAGCAGCTCCCTCTGTGCGCAGTGCTTGCTTGCTCTCAAGTGTGCCCATGAGTTTTCAGGGTAATAAGGAAGGCAAGAAAACCTCACAGAAGGTAGAGCTAGCAGTGCCTGCACTCAGCAACGCCTGCAGTGTGTGCTCCTTTGTTGGGGTCAAAATTTCTGTCCTGGCACCGTCTTATTCCGAGGACAATCCCCACAGCACAGGGAACCATCTGCTTGATGTTTTTTGCAGAAACCACAATCCAGTCATGCCTTACTGCTGTGAGGCCCTTCTGTCCTGCTCGCTCTTTACAACCAACTTCACCTGTCAGTAATACCTTCTGTCGTGGCTGATATCAACACAAACTTCTTTAATTTCAGACCCTGCTGCAAGGAAACAACAGTCTGCTGATGACCTCAAAATGTCTCTCTCATTGGCAGCTGGTGCTCGGATGACATGCAGGTTGGTTTAATAAGCAACTGGTGATTTATGAGGATACCCAGAATATCCAGAATTGTCACAGTGATAGCAAAAAATAAATAATTAAAACTGGTATCAGCTAGAGCTCAGTGGATACTGACTGCATATTCATACCTTTCTCAGTATTTGAAATTACTTTGCTTTTTCTCCACAAAGAAAATTTGTACCTACATGCCCCTTCAGACAATCAGAGAATTATCGAATGGTTTGGGTTGGAAGGGACCTTCAAGATCACCCAGTTCCAACCCCCCTGACAGGGACAGGAGGACAGGGACACCTCCTAGCAGATCAGGTTGCTCAAAGTCCCATCCACCCTGGCATTAAATGCTTCCAGGGATCGAGCATTCACAACTACTGCTGTGTCAACCTGTGCCAGTGCCTCATCACCCTCACACTAAAGAATTTCTTCTTAATACCTTCAAGTTATTAAGATAGCACAAGGTATTAAGATAGTTGTTAAGATAATGCAAGGTTGCATCTTGGTGGCCTTGAAGGTCCCTTCCCATGCAAACCATTCTATGATTCTATGAATTCCCACTGGCAAAACTTCAAAGGAGGAAATAGAGAGCAACCATTGTTTCCCTGTAACCCTGTCCCTAGAAAAGAGCTTGCCATGAGTTTTGCATCCTCTGAGCAGAGCAATACCCATGGGCAAACCTGCTGCTGGGAAGACAATGTAGTAACCAGCCTTGTTATCCACAGTTTTATCTGTGTACTGTATTGGTGTACTCCTGAGGGTCTGAGACTGCTCCCCAGAACATGAGACTGCCTGGTGTCTGAAAGCCGATATGGTTCAGTGTGAACTCAATTCCATCAATTCAGGTGTCTTAAGTCCAAGCAAAAGAATTTTCTAAGCCCTTTTGGATTCAGGTGCCTTAATTCTACCCAAGTCCTACCTTAAAAGCCTAAATCCCTTCTCAGAGCTGGCTCCAATTACCTGTAATGAGCAGGATGAAGCAAAGTCTTTGAACTCTGGTTTGCTAAGCCAGTGCTCATTTCTCACTCCCTGGCAGGAAAACATTTTATTGAAGCATTTTGTCTTTGTGAAGCAAGCGATACATGCTCTGCGACAACATATCCTTCCCAGGCTGTGAAATGCTAATTAACACTGATTCTTAAAGAAAATATTTTATTTCCTCTTATTTAACTATAAATTCAGATACAATATTGGGAGGCAAATCAAAATGAAAGGGGTTTTTTAAATTATTTTTCTTTTTCTATAGCAACATTCTAATTTATACAAATGAAGGCACAATTAAGCAGCCTGAAATTTAATTACATCTTGCATTTCGTGTAAGCAAACACATTAAAACTGAGAATGCTAATCCTGGATGAAGAAATTGCCATAATATAACAGAAAAAATCCAAGTGCAAGAGGCATAAGGTAAGCTTTGCCACTGTCACTTTGAACGTGGCCACAGAAGTGTGACATGAACAGATACCGTTTCTCATGTTGCTTATTAGCAATAGTAGAAGAATGGAACAATATGGGCCAAATTCTCAGCTGGCATTTATAGCATCCCAACTCCACTGAATTTTTAAAGTTTACTAAGTTTTCACCAAATACATGTGTTTCCTGAGGGCCAACCACTGCACTTCAGTAACACCAATAGACACTGATTGTGAATCAGATTTTACAGTGCCAGAAGCCCATAGATCTTCTTTGCCAAATTAAAAAAAATGGACAGTAGTTGCTTTTTTAAATCCTAGATTTCTTCGTAGTTTACAACGACAGCTCCAAACTCCTCTTTGCATTTGGGAGCTGCATTACAAATATCCTTCACACTCATCTGCTACCAATCAAGCAAATGAGATGGACAGGAGAGGTATTAGTTCCAATAATTTGTATTATTGTGCTCTTTATAAGTTATCATTCCACCATTGTCACTGCAATATTTGGGTGCCTGCCAACAGAACTTCAAATTATGTGACTAATATTGGTCATGGAGAATTCATTCTCTCTCATCATTTCTCCAGGAATAAAACTGGGGTTTGTTTGCCTGTGTTTCATGTCCACACAGCTTTGTGCTACTATTAAAGACAAAAGTTTTAAAAATAATTGGAAATCCCACATTGAAGATGGGGCATCAGCCATAAAGGTGTGCTCTATGAGATTTCTTTCATTCTCTGAGAAAGAAAAAAACCTTAAGGGTTTTTTCTTCTAACTCTTGTGTTAATTTTCACATTTCTGAGGAGAAAAAATTTCAGCTGGAGTACTCGGGCCAGTGATTTTGGTGACCTTTTGAGTATCCAGGCAGCACACTGCAGCATTGCCCTGAAAGTGCAGGACAGTCCTCCCTTTAATTTTGTTGTTGGTACAAGGTAAGAATGCAAAATACAAAAAGAGGTCACAACCCAAGCGAAAAACTGAGAGGAGACTCTCTAGCTACCTCTTCACTGAAAATATCTTCCAGGCCAAAATATCCATTTAATCTATTCCTTGATTCTCAGAGATCTTTGAAAAGACCGCAATAAGCATTTCCGGAAGAGGAACCCTTGGATAATCCCTTGGCTTTTAAGTGTTTTCAGAGTAGATGTAGCTGCCACCCAGGTTGTGGCACTGTATGACTGCTCCAGCTGTGTCACTTAGGTGATGATATCATAAGAAACTGAACTCAAAAAGGCTAGAATGAGAATTTATCCAGGCTAGTCTCAGTCTGAGCTGATTTAACCTGTTTAGCTGCAATAACAGTTGCCCAGCTGTCAGATGAGTATTGCCCAAATTGTTTTTGCTTAAATCATTTTAGTTCATCTCTGTGAATGCCATGTGTGGAAAAGTCTAGCAAGCCTGAGTAGTCATTGCAAAAACCATATCATGGCTTTGTGGTAATTGAAGAGGGAGAAGGTGATGGTGAAGCTTCACTTTATCTTGAAACCAATGAAAAAAGCAGACTGCGTTAAGAAACATCAAAGTATACCAAGGAAACTACCCAGATTATGGAGTAAGAACTTCCTCACTGTAAACATCATGTGAAGATGGGTGGAGAACGTGGAACGCTGGTAACTCATCACAGTCTCTTCCTTCTGGGGAAATGCAAGCAGCACTGACTTTGGCAGTCAGGGAGACGCTGCAAGGCCGAGTGCAAAAACATTACAAGAAAGGGGGCAAATACTTGGGTTTGTCTAAATCAGTCAGTAATTGTATAGTAATATGTCTGGCCCAATAAGAATGGTGGTATTTCTGCTTAGAAAGTTAATACATTAATTACACTAAAAGCAATTTCCAGCTCTGACAACTGGATTCCATAACAAGATTTTCCTTGTAAAAAACAGAAGGGATTTATAAGCTGCTTGATCTCAGGGAAAATAAAGACCATGCACAATGGACTTGTAGAGATCAAGGGAAGGATTCAGTTACCTAAACAGAGGCATTTAATGCCCTTTGAGACATCCTGCCTGGTTTACAGCTGCTGTGGTTTATGGATTTCCCATAAATTCTGTGTCATTGCTGCCAGCTCATACCCAAATGATGTGCTGCCTACAAAATCAAAGCAGCTTGTTTGCAGAAAGACCTGAGCATCCAGAGTCACCAAAAATAGTTCTGCACATCTTAGGATGGAGTTGTGCACTGTTCCACATGCTGACTGCTTAGGCACAAAGGAAATCCATCATAACCACCCTTTTTTTGCCAAATAATATTGCTTTGGTTTCTCTGACTGGAAATTGCATTTTTATTTGCTCATCTCCTTTGTGCCTGACAGAATTAAAAACATTCTGGGGACTTTATGTGAAGAAGGTGTCAGTTTATTGAAAGGCTTTTATCTTTGTATTTTGCAGTTGGTAATTACCTCTCATGAGTGAAACAAAAGGCTAGTCACTGCTCTGGCTGCCTTTTATTTCCCTTCAAACTGAATGTGACTCCAGACTCCGATGTTCTTGGCAAGGATTTTACTAATACAGCAGGTTGTTTCAAACCAATGTTTTTCGCATGATACAAAATTAATTAGAAAAGTCTGTTCTAATTTATAAATATGCAATTATGGTTAAACAAATCAGAAGTTGAGGCCTTCAAGGTTCCCAGTGGGTTGTTATTTTCACGATTCTAGTGCATCCAGAAGAAAGAGTCACTGATCTGTCCTCTGATGTAAAAATGTAATTTGCTTTATTCAAGTGGGAATTGCAGATGTATTAAAACATATTTTTGGAGTTTGTTCAAATTAATTATTATGAAAACAAGTGAATTTGTGAAATAGCTTTTACAGAAAAGCACAGTCACTGAAATAACCTAATTACTTTCAAAGACCAAATAAGCAAAAGGAGGGTGTAAGCTTCACATTGCTTTATATGATACCCCAGATATTAAATTCAAAGAGATCAAAGCTCAGAGAGAGTAAATAAGGCCTCCTGCCCTATGTCCCAATCCTCTTCTCATTGAAAGTCTGTATTTCCCATCCCTATTTCATAGGCTCTTCTATGACTCTCTGATCTCCTGACTTCCTGCCTACGAAAGGTCACAGAGCTTCCCTCCCTGACTCCAATTTTGAATTTAATTCATCCTGACTCCAAGCTGCCTGTCTTTGGCCCTTTATATCTGATTTATTTTTTAGGGGTTTTTTTAAACAAATGAAAATCTGTTATCCCAAACTTTGTTCTTATTGAGGTCCTTTTTTTATTTTGTCTAATGACAAAAAGCTGTCATAGGACTCCAAAGGAAGAGTCTGTGTCCAGTATAAAAGCACTGCAGGTTATTCCTTGACCACTGCTTGTAACAGTTGGGTTGCATCCACACACAATGTTCCTTCACAAAACAGGGTTGTTATTAAGTTTGTTAGGATAGTTCATAGGAGACAGAAGCCCAGGCAACACAATTCAACAACTCCTTCCACACACATCCTATGCCCTACATACAGGAAAGGGTCATCTGTCCTCGATTGCCTTCTCACAGTTTCTTTGGAGATGTCCAGACAAGAAGTTCTCCTACAAAATGTCATAAACCAGCCTGGACTGGGCACTGATGCAGCATTAATAACATATTTGAATAAATGGAACACCAAGGGTAAAAGAACATTACTGTGGCCTTCCTCACTCATATCAGTTCAACTAGAAAATATATTTTCAGTTGACTGCCCATTCAAGATAAGTCTATTAAATCTGTGAATGACAGCTCTACTCAATGGGATGGCAATTTCCCATTGACATCAATGGGATCAAAATATTATATCATAGAATCATAAAATATGTTGAGTTGGAAAGGACCTATTAGGATTATTGAGTCCAGCTCCTGGCCCTACACTTCATTAGTGTGTCTGTAGGTTTAATTAGCTAATTTCAGTTCCCTGGTGTAAGTGTGGAGTAGTTTCAGAGAACTGAACAGAACTGAAGCCCGAAACTATCAGACAATATTTGATTTGGAAATCTGGAGGAATGATTAGAAAGAAAAGCAGAGCTGTTACCGCAGGACTGATTGGAAGCTGATGTAGGTTTGTACCCTTCTGATCTTTGAGGTGTTTTCATGGTAATAGAGAGTCTCTAAGGCCTTCAGATGTACAGTGAGATACACAAGACAGAGGCATAGTCTGTCTATCATCCCTGACTGAACAGCGAAGTCTTAACTTGGTGATTTTGGAGATCTTTTACTATCTTAATGATTCTGTGATTCTTTGATCTTATATCTGGACTGTGCCTGCAGAAGACAAAACAATCCATCACAGATATGAATTACTCTGGATGTTTGCCAAATCAATGGGAATGTACAGTCATTTTTCACTTAGACATCTGAAATCAGGTGAAATTTACCTGGACCATCTAAAATCTTTGAATTGTGTAAGCTGCTTATGTGATCTAATGTTCCTACCCTATTTCTTGCCTTAGCCTTAAGGGAAAGGAAAACGTTAAAAACCCCCTGTGGCTGAGTGCATCCAAACAGAAATAACAATGAATGCTGACACTGAGCTCATCAAGGAGAGTTTTCTTCTCACTCAAGCACTGGCACAGTCCATCATAAGCAGGAGCCATTTCAAAGCTCTAATGGAGTCCAAATCCCATATCAGATGTGTGCAATTGCTTCTGGCAGCAGGCAAGGACCAGACTCAGTGGCCTGATTCACAACCCTGCCTCCCGTGCACACAACACTGTGTAAGGGGGAAAAAACAAAGAAACATAAAAAATTTAAAATAAAATAATTAAAAATAAATTTTTTTTAAAAAGTAAAAAAAATAAAAAGAGCCTTAGGAGGAAGGCAGAAGTTTTGAGCCCTTTCAAGAACATGTTGCCAAGGAAACCCGTTCTTGCTATGCTTTTCATCCTCCTTGTCTCACTCTCTCTGTGGAGAGAAATGACATTGGGGATCTCTTCTTGTATGGGAGATTATTTGAGACAGTTATTTATATACATATATTTTACTCAATTCCCAATGTTACTGCTTTTTTTTTTTTTTTTTGTAGATTGTGACAGGATGTAAGGTCATCCCAAGGGGAAGAGTTCAAAAAGGAAATTAATACAACTGTTAACAAGTCTTTTGTGGAAAGGAAGACTGTGAACTTGTTGTTTATAAACACTTAGAGCTTTAGTACTTGAAACAAATTAGAGGTTTCCTTGACATTATGTGCTTTCTAAATTCTGTGCTGTTGTGTCAGCCCCACACATTGTGTATATAATGTGCCAAATAATAAAAAAAATATAGTATTTGTTTCTATTCTGTGTCTTAAGCATACGGTGAAATTCACACTCCTTCACAAAATCAATATTCCTGATTCACCTTCATGTTGCTCTAGCTTGCAGATCCCAGGGAAACCTGTCTGGGATCGCATTACAGAGGGGGACAAGTCAGGCTCCCCAAAGAGCCCCAGCATCAAGGGATCCAGTGGGCACCCTCATGATGAAGTAGACTAGAAAGTTACTTTAGGTCCTTTATTTTGCAAGTATTGGGACATTTTTCCCAAGGCTACTCTAAAACATCTTTGTCCATTCCACTATTTACCTCAAGCCTATTTCTGAAGGGAGCCACAGAGCTCCTACATTTAGAAAATCATATGCCAGCAAAGACTTGTAAATACACATAATTAACCTTAATCCTTTACCATTGTTTCCCTGCATTTAATACAATATTAAATAGTAAAAATATTCACTAAGAGTTATCATCTTGTTGTGATAGAGGCTTGAGATAGAGACTTGCCCTTTTCAGAATGTTATACACTTCTTACTCTTCTTTAAAAATTTTCTGCTGCTGGGGAAGCCATGGACTAGAACTTCTTGGTTTCATGAAGAAACTGAGCTGTTGGTGTGCATATCCTTAGGGAACATTGCAACCATGTAGGTTTTATCCTGGGAGAAGAACAGAGAGCAGGACTGCTCTTGCCTGTTCCAAGGCTAAACTAAAAAGATAAATGGCCAACAGATTTCTGTGGTCCCTGAATTAGTAAGCAAGAATTAAGAAAGAAAGGTTCTTTGTTTTTCCCAGGTAACCAGGGTATATCAGCTTAGGACCAGACTGCTCAGCCCTGTCGAAAGCAAAACTTCTGCCTCCTGACTCACTGTAATGTCAAATACTCCATTGTCTGCACAGCTTGGGCACCAGGAGGGCAGGAGGGGAGGCTGAAAAAAAGACATGAAGGCAAGAACTCAGTGAACTCAGACTCTTTAGGTTAAGTCCTTTTTCAGATCTCACTTCAAAGAAAAAGTGTTTGAATTTTATTGTGGGATGTGAAAGAACAGGTGCAGAGAAGGGCCACTAAGTTGATCACAGGGCTAAAAAACCTCTCCCATCAAGACAGGCTGAGAGAGCTGGGACTGCTCAGCCTGGAAAAGAGGAGGTTCTGGAGGGTGGTGAGACACTGGAAGAGGTTACCCCAGAGAATTTGTGGCTGCCCCATCCCTGGAAGTGTTCAAGACCAGGTTGGATGGGGCTTGGAGCAGCCTGGTCTAGTGCAAGGTGTCCCTGCCCATAGCAGGGGGTTGGAATAAAATGATCTTTGAAGGTGTCTTCCATCTGAAGCCATTCTCTGATGGTTCTATGATTCTATGAGGTGCATATTGACTGGTTTGGGGTATCAGGCCATGCCTGAGTCTTGCCCTAAGTGCTGTGACCATGGGTGAATATCTTGGTGAATTTTCAGTACAGGTTCACTATCTAGATTATTTCCAGCCCTGTTTTCCAGCTACATGCACAGATTATCTGATTTGCACCCATAATATCAGATAAATCTTGGCCCTCTTTTTCCTCTCTCTCATTGTGCATTTGTCAATTAGTCATTTTTATCGAGGAATATTACTCCATGGCCTCTGTGGTGAAACAATTTACAATTTTCAAAAGACACAGCAATCATGCATTTATTGATAAGCTATTGAAGCGGCGTTGGTACTATATTAATTTTTGGAGTTCTGTATACTCACTCCCAACTTGGATCCCCAGTAAAGATTACAGGGTCTTACTCAGATCTTCATAACTGAATGGCAGCTGAGGGATGGAGTAAATTCCATATTGGACACTAAAGGGAAGACATAACATTAATGACCCCAAGGTTAATAAATATAAAGGAGAAAGAAAGAGGGAAAAAAAATTAGATATTACAAAATTAAGGGATGTGGTCATTATTTGTCACCAAAAAACAAAAGTAAATCTAGGCAAGTTAAAAGCAACAAGAAGACAGCCAAATACCATTTGGCAGGAGGTAGTGTAATCTCAGAAAGAAAAGAATGAGTCATGTGCATTCCTGCATTTCACACCAGGCCTGCACTCAATAAATCAACACATGGATTTAATTGCTGTGACAAATGAATATAGAGAGCGGAGTCAAATTCTGCTGGGTAATGCAGTCATCCAGCAAAACCCTGGTCAGCAGAGATATGTAGGTCAGTCATTATGGACCAGTGAGCAGAGGGAGTCCCTCGTGTGAGAGCTTAGATGGAAATCTCACAGTGTAATCTCTAATAAAATACCAGACTGTAAGTGTGTCTGGCTTCAGCATCCTTCTTAATAACCTTTAGCAGAAGAGGAAGGTATCACATAAAGTGGCAATTAACAAGACTGACAGAGCAAGAGACTGGGATTTATTGCTGGATTTTTCAGTTTGCTTGATTATTTGGTTGGGGGTTTTAGCTGTATTTCTACTTCCCTATTTAAAGACAGCTTCAAAAAGGAAATCAGAGGAGATTTTAGAGTTAGAAAAAAGGGAAATGAGAGCTTGATAGAACTATTATTCCAAAGAAAGGCAGTAGGGTGCTGTTGCATCCTGTTTGCCCCATGACCTCTGTCATAGTCTGTCATATGTGGAAGTGGGAACACAAAGGGGCTGATAAGTCAACCCTGATCTGAGGGATGAAGTATTGAGGAATGGTGCCCACTCCTATGCCAAGGTCTCAGCAGTGCTGAAACCCTCCTTCAGCCCAGTGCTAGATGGCAGAAGTTGTTCTGATACATAAGATTGATTTTTTTGTGAAGTCAATTACAGCTAGAAAAAAACAAGCTCTGAATCCTCCTAATATTTACTTGCCTGTGCAAAACTGATTGCAATTCCTGCTCTCAGGAAGTATCTTTTCCACAGTATGGACCATGTCACCCACTCCCTGCTGTCCCCTTTGATATCAATGCAAGTGATGTGGATGACCTTGAACCAATTTTCTACATCCAACTCATTACATTCCTCTGATGGAAAAAACACATTCTCCCAAATGCAGGCAAGCCTTCCTCCATCAGGGGCTCTGAGCAACCTGGTTTAGTTGAAGATGTTCCTGCTCATGTTGTGGGGTTGGAACTAGATGACTTTTAAATGTCCCTTCCAACTCAAAATGTTCTATAATCAGGATGTCCTTGTGGAAGAACACAAACGAGATCTAAGGTGCCTTTTCTACTGCTGAAGCCAGCTAAGCCCATTGTAACTGTTAAGCTTTTTAAACACTTTAATATTGGTTATAGCAGTGAATCTGAGAGGAATACCACTGCCTCTAGGAGATACCGTACTTCTTTTCTCAGTTTTTATCATTACTGGAGGAATGGCACCACCAAAAAAATGCAACGCGTAATAAAACATGTTTAAATAGCACATATCACTAGAAATGCTACTTTGCGACTTCCTAGCTGCATTGTCAGGAGCTTCTACTGATCAGATCTTGCAATTGCAACAGCTTTCCCCAAGAAAGCTCAAAATATTTTATAGGAAGTGCAGTAAGTTCAAATATCAATGTGCAATGCTCACTGGTTGCAATTAAGGCAACTTGTTTTATTATTCTGATTACATATGAAAGATTGATAATTTTTTCCTCTTATTCCATAATTAATAAAGCAGGGGTGATCATGAGCAGGTAGAATGACAAAGCAGAAGTGTAGTCAGCTGCATTGCCTGCACATTCATCTGCAGGTTCCTCAGTGGGTAACAAATTAACAAATCCTTTGTATTAGTCTCCAGGGATCACAATACTGAGTCAACGTATTTTGTTTCATGAAATATATCGAGGACAAATTCACCTTTTAAAGCAAGTTATTAGTTTTATGGATTTGCCTGTCATGTTATCCATGTTTTTTTTTTTTAACCTCCTGACTTACATACAGCCACAAAGAGCTTTTACTTCTCCCTCCCTTCCCACTTCTTTTTCTTTACTCCTCCAATACCATGTTACATGGTGCAACCCAGCCAGTAAAACAAAGAGAGATTAATTTTATTTTTTTGTTTCAATTTTCCTTTCACTCGGGACTCCTGCCTGCTAAGACAGTTACTAGCTCTGGGAGAGAGACCTTACAGAGACAAGAGGTAAACTGAAGAAGGGACTTACACTAATTGCAGAAGCACAGAAAAACAGAAGATACTCCTCTAGAATGCAGGAGCTGTAGTCTTTATATATTACAGCCATAGAAAAAAGGCATTTTTTAGTTATTCTTCATGAAGGCCCCTAAATAACTTACAGTGGCTAAGTCTGAGCTTTCTAGATGTATGGCTTACACCTGAACTTGGTTTCTTTTGGCTCAGACACCAGGGAGAGTCACCAAAAGAGTACATGTGGTGTGTAGCTAACAGAGAGATATCTTCTTGCCATTTTAATTATCTCAACTGTATTTTATGATTGTGACATATTTTGTGACTTTATGTAATGACAGATGATGGTAGAAGACAGGCTACTCCCTGTTGGATTTAAGGCAGTCTCAAAGCAAAGGGAAAATAATCTCTGTATTAAAGAGAACTTTCTTTACCAAATGGACCCTGAAGGTATACTGCTGTTATTTCTTGCCAGCAAATCCTTCATTGCCAGAAACAATCTTCTCCCTTTATTTTATTTATTTAGTTAGCTATGTTACAAAACTTAGCTCTGATGATTTATTCAGGCCCCGTGAGGTTTACAGTAAGTTTATTCAGTTGCCACAGGAAGGGAACACAAGAAGAGACAAAAATAAACCTGAGTCTGTGACACAAGAGGCAGATAAGTATTTTGTCTCAAAATTTCTCAGATACAGACCTATCATCTTTTGCAAATGAGAACACTAATCAGTAGTCTTGAGTCTGAGCTGAATCTTCAAGTTGCATTAGGTAAACTATCATTTATATTCCAAAGCTGCTATACATTTGAAGTTGGATTGAAAGTGGTACTAGAAAATATTGCATGAGACAAGTTTATTAAAATAAAATCTACACTGAAAATATGCTCTCTGGAGGAAATAAATTATGTTGTATTGTCTAGTAAGTTAATTTGTTTTTCCTTCCTTGTAATATATTCCCATTAGGGCTAACATTTACATCTTTTGGTTACACTTGTCTGGAAAGACCCAGGTCATGATACCCAACACACCCATGTTATTTAGAACAAAGTATGGGACAGTGACCCAACCATCCTGTAAGAACAGAAATAATGTTTTTATGCTGTGTTTTGGTCTCATGTTCAGGGAGAAAAAAAAATTTCCTTTTACAATATTTTCTCCAGGGAAGCTGGACTCATAACGTTTAGAATGAAAAGGTGTAATGTGAATAAAAGACTCATGCTTGGAAAAGAGGTATTAGATATACATGCCCAAAGTCAATTGCTGACCTTGAGAGAACATTGAGATTAATCTTTTCTTTTTCCATCCACGTAAAGCAGAGCTTACTTGAAGGAAAACTGAGCATAATCAGACCCATTTTTCAATGTAGTACCATACAGAGGCACATATATAATAATCAGTGTTGGCCTGATCGAATCACAGATGTAAGCCTACACTTTCTAGATAAGTCATTCGGCTTTTGTTTCGTTTTATTTTGCTTGGGTTTTTTTTTCCCTCAAAAGGAGGCAGCCACAAGGACTTCTGATCATCTCATAGTCCTTCCAGTGTTTACCCTGATAACTGTATCAGGAATTACAATTAGCTTGTTTTTAGAGACAGAGGGAATTCTGAGGAACAGTATTTGTTTGGATGACTACAACAAAGCAGCTACTCCTGGGTTTGGGTGGAAACACAACTTAAAACCAAAGCATTTCAGTAGTGGAGCTCCCCATATAGGCTTACAAAGCCACATTTCCCTAAGTTAACTCTATTCCCTTCATTCTTTGACCCTAACTTCTATTCCAGTGCTTTTACTCCACAGAATATTTCATAGTGTCATGAGAACTGGAACTGCTTTAGCAGTTGGGACTGAGGGAACCTTATACAGAATATTCTGGTTTGTTGATTAGACAAAGCACAGGAGATATGCTTTCAAACACAGTCAGAAAAAAAATAGACAAAAGAAAAGAGCAGCAGTAAAAGAGGCATTATAAAAGCAGTAAAAATGGTGAAGGATTATCTTGAATTTCCTTAGGTATAGGAGATGCAAAGCCTAAAGTGCATCCCATGATGCCTGACTACTGGCCCTAAAGAGAAGGCATTTGACATAATACCCAGGTTATAAAACACTCAGACCCTACCTTTTCCTCCAAAATTCCATGACCATAGGCAAGTCTGAGTGTACCTGGCAGTGATTACTTTTAGGCTACATTGGAGAAATCTTAAATGACAGAAATCTTTTGGTAGTAACTGAGTAGTGCTCTTTGAGAATCTAAAGACTGGGTTTGGGAGCATCCAGATGGATTTAGCAGCCTGAACAGATCTTTCAAAAATCAAGTCATAGTTATTTGTGAGGAGTGGGATATTAGATATTACAGGTGAAGTCCCCTAAGATTCAGCCCAGCCTTCTAACCAGGAAAATTAGCATATGTTCGTTGAGAAGTTTGTCAAGCATAATTAGCTGCTCAATTAACTACTGTCTCTTTTTGCTTCCTGTTTGCTAGTTTATGTAAGATCTGATTTACAAAGGTGACACATTATCATCATGTGGGCCACAGGATCTGGGAGTTATTTCTGATATTAGCAGAAACATAGAATGGGAAAATCACTATTTCTGATACAAATACCAGTGGTCTCAATTATGCTTACAGTGATGCTGCATTCCTAATAAATCTGTAATGGAAGACTTCCACAGAAATTGCAGCAAGCTCCCTTTTTCTTTTCCCTAATTCAAGCTTTTCCACAAATTACTCTGTCTGCCTGGTCCCCTGGGAGACCTGTGTGCAGTCATACAATGCTGAGGAAAAAAAAAGAGAAAGAAGAAAAAGAAGAAAAATCCCTTTGTCCTCAACACACACACACACACACACACACACACACACACACACACACACAGAGCTATTTACCTAATGGATGAATGCTGATTATTTCAAACCATAGCTACCGGCATGAAGCATTCAAGATTGGGAGAGGAAATATACTGTTGAAACTAATGCCTGCAGGTGTGGAAACAGAGGTGGCTATAAATTTCCATTGAATTTGGTACCTAATGGGGTGGTATTTTTTCAATAATTCTTGTGCACTTGTCACAGAAATTTCACAAAATGGTCTATATATTGTATTGCATGTCATAAATACAGTAATTTATGGTGCATTGCTCCTTGCAATCTAGTGCACAGTACTAAATTTGGGAACAGGACGTTTTTGTCAGCTTAGAAGTGTAATCAGTGGCAACATATCTTCAAGATTCCATTCTCTTCTTCTCCCACTCCCCAAAATGACTAATAGTTCTATTAATGGAGAGAAAGGGAAAAATAATAAGCCAGACAAAGATGGATTTGCACAAGAAGGTAAAAATAATACGAAGGAGACTTGGATGACCTGCATAGTTGAATGGACACTCCAGAGGGCCAGTGGCTCAATGTTCAGATGGAGATCTGTGGCAAGTGGTGTCCCTCAATGGTCTGGTGAGCTTTAAAATCCTTATCAGTGATACAGAGTGAGACTGAGTGAACCCTCAGCAAGTTTGCCAATGATATGGCATCGAACAGTGCAGTTGGCACAACAGAAGGATGGAATGCCATCCACAGGGATCTGGACAAGCTTGAGAAATGGTCCCACAAGAACCTAGTGAGAAACACATCCAAGTGCAAGATGCTTCAGCTGTGTCAGGGCACAGGCTGGGGGATGTAATCACTGACAGCAGCCCTGGGGAGAAGCACTTGGGGGCTCTGGTGGGTGAAAAGCTGGGGATGAGCCAGCAGTGTGCACTCACAGCCCAGAAAGCCAAATGCATCCTGAACTGCATCAGAAGACACGTGGCCAGCATGTTGAGGGCGGTGATTCTCCGTCTCTACCCTTCCCTCATGAGTCCCCAGCTGGAGAACTGTGCCCAATTCTGGGTCCTCAGCAGAGGAAAGGTGTGGACCTTGTGGAGAGTGTTCAGAGGAGGCCATGAACATGATCAGAGGGATGGAGCACCTCTCCTGTGAGGACAGGCTGAGAGAGCTGGGGTTGTTCAGCCTGGAGAAGACTGAGGATCCCTCATTGTGCCTTTAAATACTGAAATATTTAAAGGGGTCTTGAAAGAGAGACAGGGGCAGACTTTTCAGGACAGTCTGCTGTGATAGAACAAGCGATAAAGGCGTAAAACCAAAAGTGGGTAGATTTATTCAAGATATAAGGAAGTAAGTTTTAACGATTTTTTCAATGAGGGTGATGAAACACTGGACCAGGGTGCTCAGAGATGTGGTAGATTCCCCATCCTTGGAAACATTCAGGGACAGGTTGGATGGGGGGGCAGAGCAGCCTGATCTATTTGCAGGGGGGTTTGCCCTAGATGAACTTTAAAGGTCTCTTTCAATCTGAACAATTCTATGATTCTATGACTCTTTTTTCTGTCAGCCAGCCTAGGTGCCTAGCCTCTTGCCTAAATAAATAAAAGAATCTTCGTGAACTACATGGATAAAGAGAAACAGTTCAATTATGTGTCAACTTTTGATATTTTCATTTTAACTAATAATTTCATTTTCTAATCTGGAAATAATACCTGCATGAAATAGTGTTTAGGGGGATGGTATTAATCTTAAAAAAAGAAGACATGAGGGAGGAAATTCTGCTCCTGACTATTAAATAATGAAAGTAGGCCAAGTCTCTGCTTGGATCCCAAGCTCTTCAAAATATTTCATTATTTTCTTTTCCTTCTTCCCTTACCCTAGTTTCAGATTTTTGGAGGGTTTTTTTATTATTTTTTTAAAGAAAGTTAAATGAAAATCAAGCTTCTAAGTAGCTCTTGGGATGCCTGTGAATTCTACATCAGGGCTTCCCAGTCTGCTGCTCAGCTGCAACAAAAGGATAAAAGAATATCAATGTCTCCTGTTCAGATAAACACTTGTAGGCCTTTTATAACAAAGGGAGATATTTAGTCTTTTACTTGAGCAAGGGTAATAAAACATTCTTTTTCATTGCAGACTGTAGTAAAAGTAGATTTGTCCCCAATGTTGTAAAAAGTCAATGCTGGTATATTTATAGTTATTCTGCAAAGATTCAGGTAACAGAACAAGGGGGCAAACAAGTGAGGATCTGACTTTCCATTGTCACTGACAATTTGCCTTTATTAGGAAACAAAGGTGGGATTCACCTCATCCAGCTCTAGAGATCTTCAGTGCTGATGCCTCCAGCTGTGCCAGTCACCTCAGGTTTCTTTGTAGTCAGCTGAGAGAAGAGGCATGAGTGAATAAGTACAATTCCCATGACCTACTTTAGAAGTCTAAATTCAGACCGTGCAGGGATTTATCTCTCTTCATAGGCTAGAAAGAGGTCCTAAATGGAAACGTCAAAATTTATTTAGATGAACTACAGTGTAGATGACCTGAAGAAGTGGGACATGAAAACATTGTGAGATGCAATGTGGTACCATTTGTAAGGCCCTGGTCAGGAAATAAATTTCTACTAAACTTACTTAGAGTCTGGTCCAAAGGCAAGCTGTCAAATCAAGGTAGGAGAAAGATATTGTTATGGGAAACTAAAAGGTAGAGTTTAAAACAGAGAAAACAATGGATATGAAAATTATTTCTATTTACATTGTTGAGAATCTCATTGCCCTGAAAGAATCAAGCATTAAACGAATTTCAGCTAATTTATCCATTAATTTTCTAGTCTTGAGTAACCTCTGCATAGGAAAAAAAAATCATAAATTCAAAGTGACTCACTTTCAAACTTAAAATATTTTCTTTCTATTTTCAGTAAGACCTCATGCAAAAACAGCAGTTTTCAAATGCTATATGGGGAATTTTAAAATGTTAATTTTAATGTTTCTGATATCATCTTTGGGGTACAGCAATGATGATGAGAGTCACCTTTCAAGAATCAGCTGCAGGCTAGGGCTGAAGTCTTGTGCTAGATTAATTTACTGTGGGTACAGTATCATTAATTTCAACGAGGCACAGGGTTCTCCCCTCAGTAGTATTATCTGCAGGGCTTAGGTCAAAATTTGTAACGAAATTTGGGCTAAAAGGTTACTAATCCTCCATGGTGTGTGTGGTCATGCAGTGCTCCCTCTCATTATGTTGAATAAAATCCTGTCCTGCGTCAAGCCCACGAATTTCTGCTTCAGGCACTGTCCCTGCCTGTGCAGCCGTGGTGGTGCTTGGGGAGCCCTCAGCCTCTGACTCCTCTCTGATTTCAGAGCAGAGTGTTGCTCTGGCTGGCAGCTCTGGCTGGCATCGCTCTGTTCACATTTCTGTTGTCTGTCCTGCCCCTCAGACCGATTTAGGAGAGAGCAACCTCCCCGTGGCTTTCAGCCAAGCTCCCCGTGCTCTGTCTGGTGTGAAAAGCCAAGGAGCAGTTCTCATTCAAAAAAACAGGGTCAAATTCTAGTCTCATGATGAAAGTGCTCTCTCTTTTCATGTGAGTGGGTCTTGCACTCATTAAATTTATTGCATGGGGCCACAGACATCCAGAGTTTAATAAGTGTAATACTATGAAAACTGTGGAGTTTCTTACAGTATAGCTGCAAGAAAAGAACTGAAGACTGAAAATAATTTCAATAGATATCTGTGAAGGAGATAATCCTGGCTGAGAGTTAAATTGCTGAGTTTTGCTATCTGTATAATTATTAATGATCTGTAATTTTTTCAACTTTCATTATTTTTTCAGGGAATGCATAGATCCTTGGTGCCACAAAAAATGGATTACAGAGTATATATGTTGTTCAGATTATTGTTTTGTCTAAAAGTATACGATGATGACTTTTGAAATTGTCACCGATCCATGATACCATGTGTATGTTATTTCAATAATAAAATTGCAAACTATGCTATGTATGTAGTTTTATCAGACTGCAAAATCGGCAAGATAATTATTCTGTGAGCTGATGGAATAGCAGGGTAGGGAGGGACTTGATCTTGCTGTTTAGTCACTGCAAAGTGAGAACAGAGCAGAGAGGCTGACAAATCTTTAATGAGTATTGGTTTGACTCTCCCACCAGTCCTGGAAGTGGGAGAACATCAAGTTTGCTAGAGCCACATTTCACGGAAAAAGCTGCTTATTTCTCATCTATCCCCACATGAAACAACATCAGCAAAGACCTACAAGCAGGAGATGACAAATGGCTCTAACAATAGGCATTGTTCTAACAGCTGATTTCCATCTCTCAAAGGAAAGTGTCTGTTTTTTTGTCTCCAGTTGTTCATTGTCTTGTGTGACGGATTACTTGTCTGATGTCCAAGCCAATTCTGCCTCGATACCTGGCACAAAATACAAAACAAGCCAGACACTCCATTCATGTCTATGTTGAATATAATATCCCAGAAAAAAAATAACTATAGATCCAAGTCTGACTCTTTCAGAAGTCTGTGGGGCAGAGTAGTTTGAAAACCTCTTTCTTAGGCTTCCTCTAGAAGTTCTGTCTCAGCATAAGACAACCAGAGAAAGCAGAGTTTCAGCTGTGGCAGCCCAGGCATGGGAAATAACCGAGTGCCCTGTGGGTAAATTGCCACTGAGTTCAGAACCTGACTGCTTATGAGCATGCAGAAAACCAGCTCTTGCCTGAAATGTTCAGACAAACATACAGTCTATGGAAAAGAGGCAAAAAGTCTCACAGAAACCTTTCACTCAGATTTATGATTATCTTCTTCTGAGGAACCCCCATAATTTTTTACAGCAACATCTCTGATGATGTGTCATATTTTTTCACTTGATTATCAGGGATAATCTCAATATAAGAACCATCCAATGTCATATAATAAAAAGTTTCAGGAAACTAGAAGACAGCTTTTTTTGGTACATACTTCTCCCAGATTAAATCTCCCAAGTCTCTGGAACAAATCTATTCTATTTGCTCATTAGGTTGTTGTATTCACATAAGGGCAATCCCTTACCTTTTTAACTCTGGGCAGTAACCAGTGCATTATCATAGATGAAGAAAGAGAACTACCAAAGAGCTGTAACTATTCCAAAGAATAAAATCTCAGAGGAGTGTTGTTATAAAAGCAAATTTGATATGGACACACAAGCCAGCACAAACTCTCTCCCAGCATAAATCACACCAGTGCCATTATAAATCTGGACCAGGTTTTAGACCCGCAGAGGATCTGACCTCTTGCTCTTGCAGCGGGCAGCTCGGAAAGGCTGTTCCAGTAATTGCATCCTCAACCATGCATGTGTTCAGCTGGAGCACGTCCCTCTGATCAGCTCATGGGACTTGAGACACACAATTCATATAAAGGTGGAAAGACAGCATAAGTTATGGACCCCATGAAGGAGCTGCCAAGGTCACTGAGCCAGTGGTTTTTGTGTCATTACAGAAAATGAAATTTTTTGGGAGAGACAAATTTCCACAAGGAAGGAAACAGACAGAGCGAGTGTTTTGCAAATGACTCTGGGAAAAAACAGTACAGAAATATTGTTCTCATTATGGGTACTAGCACATGAGATAATTGTGTTTGAGGCTGGTAATTACCATATTTGCATGTTTAGGTTGTATCTGTTCCTTCCATGTTATTAAGTGACTGCTGCATTATTTCATCAGAATGGCACGCTGTCATCATGGGGGCTGAAATATCTTCTGTGTGTCAAAGCACACAGCTGTAAAAAACATTGTATGGCCCCTTGTTTTCATTCTACATCAAACTAGCAGAAAGCAAATTCATTACTGGAAAAGATCAGCAAAGCTAATGGAGCTATGGCTGGGGGAGATGGATTTGGAAGTATAGGGCTGTATAATTTAGAGTACCTGGGCTAAGCATCTCCCCCACACAGTGAGATACAGGATTAATAATTATTGTGTTTTGTTCTGTGCACTTACAGACCTTTAGTCTGAACAGAGCAAAGTGCTTTATGGATAATAATTAATCAAACTTTAAAATACATATTTAGGACACTTAATTTACTGCTACTTACAACAAAATTCAATTTAACTGTAAACATCATAAAAGCCTTGAAAAGTAAGTAGCCCTGTCTAAATCTGAAAATACATCCTGATCATTTCCTCAAGCCATTTATAAGTTGCCTACTGAGATATTTCTGGAATTTTCTGGGCAGTTAACATCAAATATGTAAAACTTACCCTCCTCAAAGAAAGATCTAGTAAGAAGTAAAGGAAACAACTGAAGATTAATGGACAACATTGCAACAAATGGGATAATCCCCTCATAGAGAAACTGCCCATCTCTCCACATCTTTCCTAACACCTTCATTCCATTCAGCAATGGAAGGTCAATGCCGAAGCTGAGTAATTAAACACTGAAGGTAAGGAAAATGAAAAAGGGTGGTGCGTTGTTTGAAACAGGATTTTTGATACTGGCCCTCAGTTCTTGGGTATTGTCATTAGTCAAGAACAAGCAAAATAAGAAGAATTACTTGCTTGTAATTAGATGTGAATACACAAGTGAAAAAATCTAATGTCAAAGCTATATCAGTTCAGTTTCTGAGGTCCTTCCATTTTCAGTCTTACCCTCCAATTAAGACAATTACTAAATATTGCTATTAAGCAAATCACTAAATGGTTATCTAAAAAAATTGTTTCAATGTTTCTCCTTTTTTTTCAGCTACAGTCAAAGAGGTTTATAACGAAAAGTTTAATGCAGAGGTAGTGAAAATTATAAACTATTTTGGGAAACTAAAATTGTTATTTTGTCTGTCTTGGAACCAGCGATACTTTCAAATTATTTATTTCACTGGAAGTTAAGCTTCTATGCATATATTCTATGATTCTTTACCAAAGTGACCTTCTATTCTTTTTTCTCTTTTTGCAGAGAAATGATAAGTGAACTCCATGGTGGAATATGAAGAGGACTCTTATTAAAGTAGTGCACAAGAAAAGGTTCTAAGGAAACTGAAGAGTCCTTGGAATGAAATGGAGAGCTGAAAGTGAAAAGTACAGAAAAATATGGTGAAACAATAAAGATTCAAGTTTAGGTCAGAAGCGTAGAAACAGTATCAAGTGATTTGGAGGTGGACATAATACTTTCTTGTTGTGACAGCCTAAGCAGTTGTTGATTTCAGTGATTCAGTACAAAATTTAGAAAGTCCAAATGGGAAAACTAACACTAGAAGATGCCTCTGGAGGCAGAACTTCTCTTACATCACTTTGTATAACATTAGATGATATGAATTGAATAGAAGAGAGATTAGAAGAAGAGAGATCTCTCTCATTACAGGAGAGTACATGTAACAACACAGTGGGAAGAGGCAGTTACTGACTCATTGATGTTCTCTTTCATTTGTCACTCAGAACATTAGAGTCTGGAGAGATCACCTGATTTAACTATTTCTCAGGAAACTTTTAATTGTGACTTGTAGTCGCTCCTGCTTTTCCATGGGCCTGCAGAGCCCTTGACCATAGTTTTCAGGCTACTCTAGTAGAGATCTAGCCATTGTGGATTTCAGGTGAGCTGAAGATTAATCTGCTCTAAAGGCATCTTTTGTCTACAGATCTTAAACATTTTCTTTCATTTAAAAGTAGCTTACACTACTACATATTATAAAAATATACAACAAAATAAAAGTGGTAGCCATCTCTGGTATCACAATTACTCTTCTTTGTAATTTTTTCCAGAGTTTGAGCAAATTCATGGTTTTTTTTTAGTTATTATGTGCAGGTATGGTGCTTAGGGATGTGGTTTAGTGGCAGACCTGGCTGTGTAGGGTTAATGCTTGGACTTGATGATCTTAGAGGTCTTTTCCAGTCTTAATGATTCTGTGATTTTACTCAATTATTGAATTATATCATTGCAACCTAGACACAGAATGTGAGTATTTAACATTCCTTACAAACCATTTTCCAAGTTGAAATCTGTATATCAAGAGAGTTCTTATTTAATATTGCTCATGCCTTGCTTCATGAAATACTTGTCTGCAAGGTTCTGAATGTCAGTAACTGCAGTCAAGCCATGCATGCATGAAAAAGATGTTCGCTTTGAGGGATCAAATAGCAATTAAAGAAGTTTAGAATTACTCTTGGGAAGATAAAGTTGGGGCTTACTCCTTAGCCCAAACATTCAAGCCCAAAATGTTACAGCATGGGACAAAACTCAAGAGTGTGTCCTGCGCCCTAGGGTTTCCCAGGACCCATCTTCTTTCTTGAAACACGTTTTTCAACACACCCTTTTCAGTCTGGTAACAGCTATGTTGCTTCTTCCTTACACTTCTGTTCAGAATCCAAATTTACATGACTAAGAGGAAAGTTTGAAGCTTTCAGTAGAATTAAAGACGTGACAACATTGTTTTTAAGCACTGAGTCAAAACAAAAAGCGGACTATTTCATCTTAATATTGCTCGGTAATCTGGAAGAAGAGAGCCCCTTCCCTGGCTGTTAGGTTTAGCATGTCTCCTGTCATCCCTAAGAGCTCTTCTCTGACAGGCTGATTTGCCTGCAGGTTGCCAGATTTTCACTTCAGCAGCTGCTCTTCATCCCCTCGCTCCTGCCCTGGAGGCACGATGACATCTGTCACAGCCATTGAGGCCGTTCAAGGCCCATGTTTACAGGGACCATGATTTGGGGTGTCAGGAGCAGCCTGGTGACAGTGGTTCCCCAGGCACTTTACAGCTTCCCTGAGAGATTATCTGTCTTCTAAAACACAGGAAAGATGTTAGACCCAACATTTGGATATAAAATAGAGATGGCACCAGTTACTGGCAGGACTCCTTGTGGTGCACAGGACAGAAAAATCATTGCTGTTTGAATTCACCTCTCTGTCCTCCCTGTGTTTCAGAGGTGTGACAGAAATATCTTGGCCTGACAGATTTCGAGGCTCGCTAGCCCAACAAAGAGTGTATGTAGAAATGTTTGTCACTTGTTAATGGTTCTGATCAGGTCATCCAGCACCTTCAATGTCCACACGATATTTTTCTTGTCTTTTGACCATGAATGAATTTGAACTATTTGCATTTCTTTTGTAGCTACTTCTTCAGTTTCTGCACCAAAACTTTATTTTACATGGTTTTAAGAAAATATTGTACTGAATATTTTTGGGAAAGGATATTCCTTTAAGAATAATTTTGGTGATTTCCTCTGCTGGCAGATCAGTCAGCTGCTTGTCTCTACAGGAGACACAAAGACATTGGTTACTAATGGCTCACTTTTCTTTGCTGCTTCATGTGACATAAAAAAATCTGATTGTATAGGCTGCTCTATCCATCAGGTTTGCCCTGCAAGGGTTTGTGAGATGACAGACTGCGCGGTGAAGATTTCTATAGATTTGCCAAATATGTCCCAGATACTCTTTTAGGGAAGTTGGTATGACATCGAAGAGAATCCTTAGAGCATTTCCAAAGTTTTAACATTGATGTGTCTTATGGCATTGATAATGAGAAATGAATTTATATTTAATCACTCAGGACTTACACTGGGTCAGGTATTTTTGAACAAATGCATTTCTAATTGAACACTTACTGACTTTTCAGCCTTTTGGTTTCCAAATCTGTTTTCAATATATTTATCTCTTATTAAAAGAAGAGAAAGCACAGTATGCTCATTTATTGAAAAGACTTAGCCAAACAAATATTTTCTGAAATTCCTGGCTTTTCCTTAATTTTTAAATAGACAATTGCTACTTCAAGTATATGGGATACTTTTGGAAAGACTTGTGCAGGTGTTTCCAGAAATTGCAGAGGTACATGTGTTTAATTCTGGCAGGCAGTATTTGCCTGGATCAATAACCTTGAAACACTTTAATTGCATTCTCCAGCTCTGCTGGTGGAACTTAAAATAGCTTAAAAATGGTAACGTACTGTAACTAATCTGCAGCAGTACAAGTCAACATGATTCATACTTCCATTAAATTTTGTCAGTCTGGTAAATTTTCCTATTTTTAAATTTCTGTGGAAAGAAAACTTGTCTATGACACTATGAATGGGGTTATTCTGGGCCACCTTCAGTGGAACATATCAAGATTTTTCATAATTGTTAATTATGCTACAATACTCATTTTGGTGCTTTAACTCAGCATGCTCTCCTGAATTCTGCCTGCTAGGACACACTAAGAGTGAATATGATGAAAAAGCAGGTCTGAATCACTGGCTACGCTTGAAAATCCTTGCCAGGATCTTTCAGAGGGGTCAGGGTGGAGTTCACGCTCCTTTGCTGTAGAACAAAGGCATGAGCGGCAAACCTCCTGTCAGGGATGTGCACAGGACAGCCCCAGGTGCTGGGTCAGCACGGACAGACAGACAGACAGACAGACTGAGTGAGTGCTCAGGACCAACAGGCAGGACTGCACTGACACTGTGCATGTGTGTGCCTCATATTGACACAGGCTGTTCTCTGTGTGCTTTCTTGTTTTCCCATCCTTTTGTGCTACCTAATTAACGTCAACTCATTTTTCTTTTCCTGTGCTGTAAGAATTTTGTTTTTATTCTTTTTATTTCACCCTGTTTTCCTTTTCTTAACATCATTTTTTTCTTAATTTATCATTCATTTACATTTCAATTAACACTAGCTGTTTGTAAAAGCTACCCTGATGGGAAGTATGAAATAAATTATTGAAGTTAGTATAATCTGCACTTCCCATTACCACCTCATTTACCTTAATGGCACTAAAAAGTCTGTTGCACTCAATGCAGCTCATGCTTCTAATAGGAATTCCCTTGGGAGCCAATCTCATGTGAATTACATATTTACATATGGCATAGGTTTTGCTAGGTGATTATAGACTGAGATTTAGAGTGGTATCCTTTAAGGATGGCAGCTGTACAGAAAGCTGCCTTTCCAAAGTCAAAGGATGACACTGCTTGACTCAAACAGCTAATATGTTGAAGAAGAGTCACCAAAAGTATTGTCAGTTTATTGGGCATTTTCAAAGTTCTCTGCTGATTAAATAAATAAATAAATAAGAGTATAATTTTTCCCAAATTGAACTGATATTTTTTTATCATGAAACTATTGTTCTTTTGAACAATGGTGTCCTGTTGTTTGGGTAAACTAAAACTTGATTTATGTTTGGGTTTTTTTTGTTTTGGTTTATTTTATTTTATTTTTTTTTATTTCTGCATCTCCCTGTTGTTTTAATATGAAGTTTTTTTAAAAAAATTAAAATCTGTATTTCAAAATATTTTTTAGTTTCAACTAATATCTTCCAGCTAAAGCTGCCACCCGTGAACTAGTGTTTTGTCATGAAGATTTCAGTCTTTATTGTTCTTTTCAGTATGACAACATCCAGATACTAACCAGGATCCAGAAGTAGATGCAGTAGAGCTATTTAACAAGAAACAGTCCCACTTCCAATGGCTTTTTGCAATATAAACAAAATGGTAAAAGAAGTAACATGGAAAGGAGGCAAAAGAGACATATATAGTGACTTTTAAAAAATACAAATTTGCAAGGATAATCTGATTAGTAAACTATCTAATTTGTCTTTCTTTAAGTTTCAGGTTATTTTAGCTAACATCATTCAAAATAGCTACATACAGAACTGTGCAAACTGAGTCCTGGGGAAGAGATTTTCCTTATTTGTTGCTCCACTACCAGGAAAGACGTGCTCTCTTTTGATGCCCAGAGTTCATCTGTGGGGCGATATCCATACTTTGAAACAGCAACATCCAAATTTCATGATCTAGATGTTGGTACCACATGAAAGCCGGCCCTGGGCTACCTCTCATTGCCATGAGTCATCTTGAAACTTTGAGACATTTTTATTTCTATTTGTGTTTGTGTCTTGCCCCCTCCCACATGAAACTGTCTTGAAGCCCAGTACTGTGGTGTTTTTATAACAAAGAGCTGATGTTGAACACTCCAGGGTACAATGACACCTTCCACTAGACCAGGTCTCTCTTTTCTTGAATTACTATAGAGGAAAGGAATGTGCAAGAGATTTCTACATTTTTTGCTCCCAAGAATGAAAAAGTATTATTTCAGGGATAACTCAACTCTTATGGGGCAGGTTCCTGCTCCACACCATCCAAGTCCATCATGTCAAAGCAGAACAGTTCCAGGCTTAGTTCAGGATGAAAACTCTACAGTTAGAATTTTATAATTTACTGTAACACAAATCTCCTTGAAAAGTTATTTCACTTTCTGGAGTCACTCCTGGTAAACATGGTGGTTAGTGATAAAAGAAATCTTAGTCCTTTTGGTAAGAAAAAGGAAGGGAAGTTCAGGGAAAAGAAAGCGAAGGGAAGTTCGGGGAAGTTCAGAAGGAAGGAAGTTCAGAAAGAAGGAGGGAAGTTCGGAAAGAAGTTCGGAAGTTCGGAAAGAAGTTCGGAAGTTCGGAAAGAAGTTCGGAAGTTCGGAAGGAAGTTCGGAAGTTTGGAAGTTTGGAAGTTTGGAAGTTTGGAAGTTTGGAAGGAAGGAAGGAAGGAAGGAAGGAAGGAAGGAAGGAAGGAAGGAGGATTGCAAACTAAGGTCCACAAGTCTTTACAAAGACAACCAAAAGTTAATGACCTAGCAGAGAGGACAACCTATGAGTGGATTCAACCTCATCTGCCTTTTTCAAATGAAAGACATGACAATATAGTCGTTGGTAATTTCCCCTTCATTCAAATTCTCTCAACTCAAGCCAGTTTTGTACTGCGAGCTTTCCTTAATGGTGGCATATGTCATCCCACACAAAGGCATCCAACACAAAGAGGGTGGTGAGGCTCTGGAGCAGCTTGTACAGAGAAGTTGTGGCGGCCCCATCCCTGCAAGTGTTCAAGGCCAGGTTGGATGGGGCTTGGAGAAACCTGGGATAGTGGAAGGAATCCCTGCCAATGGCTGGCGGTTGAAACTGAATGACCTTTAAGATCCCCTCATGTGGAGGAGTGAAGCGGTTCCGCCCCTATGATGCTCCTGCCTCCCAGCCTGGCTCCACCTGCTGTGGGAGGACCTTGGGGAAGAAGCCTCTGGGGCCGCCCCTGGACTAAGGGACAAGGCGTGCCAAGGGCTCAGGAACCGCCCACCTCTCCAGCACATTCCTTACTGTTATGTATATGATTGGTTAATTCAAACTGTACTCCTCCTTCTTATGTACGGATTGGCTACTGTATGCTTGTACCCTTCCTCACCCTCCTTCCTGGTTGGTTATCCTGTTTCATATTTAACTGGCTGTAACCATCAGTCTGGGCTCTCTCTTTCCCTGCACTCCCCCAGGGCGGAGGATCTCCGACCACCCCTCGGGGGTGCAGAGGAATGGGTCAGCCCTCTCTCTGCTCTCCCCTCCCGACCACCCAAGACCTGCAACCCTGAATAAAGGAGAGCTTAGGGAGAGAACAACTCCCACCAACCTTTTGCCTCTTCGCGTCATCGTTCCATCGACACGCGGCCCGGACTCTATTTATTCGGCTACTACACCTTCAAACCCAAACCATTCTATGATTCTATGATGACCCTCTCTAATACCACAGGGCCAGAGCCATGTGAAGGAGAAAACAACTCATTGTACAGTCTCTTTCTGCTTCTGAAACCAAGTGTAACAAACTCAGTGCCATGAGCTTTCTCCAGCAGGGAGTCTGTTTCCACTTTTCTGAGGCTCTTCGTTCCACAGCGCACATGTACTCTCTTCCATCAAGGCTGGAACCAACACACCAGTCAAAACAATTCACTGACTAATTTTAAACAAAAAGCCTGTTTACATGAATAATCATTACTGAATATGTCTAACTATGAAAAGACTGCTCACAATAGCCACCTATTGTTGGAAGTCAATGCATTATGCATTGTTTGAATTAAATCAGGATCTATATTGCAATGGATTAATCTCGCCAGTGTCTTGTGGATTTTTTTCTCTTCCTGTTTTTGTAACCCATCTGCCAACTACAATAGGTTGCAGTTTTGTTCAGTTTTTTATGCTGGAAAGTTATTAATACCAGATGTTCATTTTTTGGAATATCTTGAGTATAAAACATTCTATAATGAAAAACAAAATGTTAACAATTATATACCTAAACTTAGTGGATTAAAGATCCTATTAAAATTCTGGAGTATGTCCTATGTTTAATGCATTAACTGTTTTTTCCATCAAGGGAGGCCTGAGGCAGACTAGGTTTCATTTTGCTTGAGGGAGAAAGGAAATGTATTCACATCTCTAGCATTGTTCTTTCACTGTGTTTTGTCAAAAATAGCATGAGTATAATAGAGTTACGGAGAGGACAATGAAAATACATAGGTCAGGGATTTAGCTGTAGATAAGGATTGCCATGCAGGACTTTCAGTGAATTTTCAGCTGAGGTCAGCTCTGCATTCCAATGAACAAATAATCCACTGACAGAAAAATAGAAATTATATCTAAAAAAAGAAGAAAACTTTCTTCTCTTGAAAAGAGAGACAGCTTTATCAGGGAAG
Source organism: Acanthiza pusilla (assembly GCA_036630365.1). Classification (NCBI taxonomy): domain Eukaryota; kingdom Metazoa; phylum Chordata; class Aves; order Passeriformes; family Acanthizidae; genus Acanthiza; species Acanthiza pusilla. Next base: position 92,792,611 of record JAXCHO010000034.1, read on the forward strand.
ATAAGCAAAAGACTGGATCTTCAGCTGCTATAAACTCATGCAGCTGCATTATTAATTCTAGAGAGTTGCCTCTTTTCATAGCTTATCTCCCTCCATTAGTTTTGCTGAAAGCCATTGTTAATTTTCTGTGGCCTGACTTTTGGGGGAGTATAGCCTGGTTTGTAAAATTTCAGTGAACTCTTTCTGTCCACATTATTTAAGGTGCTGTAGATATTCCCAAGGGATTTCTAAGCCCAAGAACAGGGAGGGAAGTAATCACTGCTGACTGGGCAAGCCAGAATTTGCAACTCATGTCAATAAACTGTTGTGGGGAGGGGCTTTTATGATGTTTTGCATGTTATACAAGCCCCTTGTTGCAGCTTTCCACCTTGAACTTCTTTCAAGCTAAGATGCAAGAGGGCAAATCAAGAAGTAATCGAGGTTTGAGAGAAAGAGAAAGGGCAGTGTTTGCTCTTCTTGGTGCTCCTCAGGGTTGAAGGTATGGGAGTAGCAGAGCATCCAGACAGTTTTCCTGGCTGGGGTGTTTCATACCTATTTTCTAACCATGCGCTGGTGAGTACTTCTCTGGAAGTGCTCAAGGTCAGGTTGGACGCAACCCTGGGTGAGTTGGTCGAGAGGAAAGTGTCCCTGTTTGTGGTTGCACTGTTTTAGAGTCTTTCTGTTCCTTCTCACAGAGAACATAGATAAGTTGCATTCTTTTACTTTCTTAATCTCTGTGTTTGGCATTAGGTGTCATTTAGTCATGACCAATGGGTCTAGGAGGTGGATTCTTTACTGACCAGTAGTTGTTAGAGTATGAATGGCTATAAAACCCCTTTCCTGTAAATAAACGGTCCTTCTCCGCCATACTTTGTCTGCCTGGTTTCTCTCAGCAAGCTTCTGCACCCAGGGGGATCAGAAAACCATACCTGTTCATGACAGGGGGCTTGGAACCAGATGGTCTTTAAGCTTCCTTCCAACATGAACCATTCCCTGATTCTGTGAGTAATTAATTTTTCATAAACAAGAAATGGGCCAATTTGGTGCTGTGAAGTCTGGAACACACCCCTGGGATACGTAGTGTTATTTTGGCTTGCTAAGAGTGAATTTAAATCAAGAGAAAAAGTAGTTTTAAATTCTGCATTTCAAGAATTGTATAAAGTATGAAAAGCTTTTTAGTGATAAAATTCTTTTCTGTCTATTAGATCTTGCAAGTACATGTACATGGAAGCATCCTTAAAGCTGATGTCTATGTTGAAAGCAAAAGGTTACTTTCAGTTCACAATTTAATCAATTTAGTTTTATATGGTAATATTGCTAGTTTAAAAAGCAAACTGCCTGTCATACCTCAAGAACTAATTTTTTGGCACTGTTGTGTCTTCTAATTCATATGCTCTTAGCTTTTCTGTTTTGTGGATATCTGTTGGATAATCTCCTCTCATTCAGTGCACAGAGCTCGCATTAACATCAGTGAAAATTTCCTGCTTGGAACAAGTGCAGGATTAGCAATAGGTGCACTTCAATAGCTTTCCTTCACATTGGATAAACCCTGCAAAGGTCAGATGTTTATCTGGAGCTTATCTGACTCACCCAAGCCTCTGGAGGTTACTAAATATTGTAAACTGAACCTCTCTTTAAAGACTGATAGAAGTTCCTAATCTAAACCTGACCAGAAATACCACAGGTAAAGGTTTTCCAGCAGGATCTTTTCTTTTTGTCCCAGGTTCAAAAGGACATGATAATGAAGCAGACAGTTATTTCATGTCCACAGAAAATTCTTTACGAAATTCGTTTGTAAAAAAATTGGAGAGGTAAAGGGCGATATGAGACTTTTCTCTACCTGAACAGATTTAGCTGTCCTTATACAGGCCTGGGGAGAAATATTTGATAAGACTGGAGAGTTTTTTCCAGTGTGATTTAATTTTTTTTTCCTTAAATGATGTATCACTTCTCTTTATCCTCTGCTTGCTTCCATCGATGCAAGTGCACCTGTACACACACACATATACATTTACATATATATATATGTGTAATAATTGATCAGGATAAAATATTTTTCCACTGTAAGATATACAGGCAGCAGTTAACTAGGTCTTTCGAATTTGCAGTCAGACTGTGAGAAAATGATATTTTCCTCAAGCAAGGTTATTTCTTATAGTTCACAATTCTGCCTCCTACCAAAATAGCATTTTTTGATTTTCCAACAAATGAAAAAGAATAAAATAAAGATTAAGGGTGAAATGATGCAACTCACAAAATTAAATAAACAGGTGTGATAATACAGTGGATAGTTGCAGAGCTGTTTTTATAAGGCAGAAGAAAATAAGGGATTGGAAAAATACTCCCTACAATTTTATTTTTTGCTCCTAGCTCTATCAAAGTGCTGCTTTCTCTCTATCTAACCCATTTATCTGTCTCACTGTAAACACATCTGCTTATGCAGCCCTCTGCTCCTATATGTGTCTTCTTCCATCTTAAATTCATCAGTCCTGTATCAGAGTTCTCTGCAATGCAGAAGCCTAATCAGGTTCTCTTCATTAAGCATTTTTGTTGGATCTTGTTTTGTTTATTTTTTATACTGTCATTTGATTTCTTTTTACATGTCACCTTTGGTTATAAAAAATGTCTGTCACATTGCACACCATGGCAATAGGAATAAAGGCGACCTGTTTTACAGGTCCAGTCACTTCCAGCCCTGCTTTTCTTTGCCTTATAAGCCTGAAGGTGATTCTCCACCCAGTGTCACAAAATTCAGACATTTCTAAGAGCACTCAACACCAACACTCACCTCCCCAGCCTGAGGGTTAGGATCCTCTTGCCAACCTGGAATTGGCTTTATAAAAATTTGGAGATACCATAGAAGCATAACCAGAAAGTATGAATGGAAAAGATACCAAAGCTAAACAGTACTTCAATGTTCATTTATATATGTAGTGCCTGCAGTCTTTTGGGAGACAAAAGACATGGTGGCCCATCCTCAGGCTATAAATGGCTGCTTCTCTTGCCTAATTCACACCAGATGTGTGCTTGGTCCGGCTCTGACCTCTAGGAGGGTTGCATTCTCTGTCCTGGCTGTAAGACTGCTTGTCTTCATCTCAAAATATTCCATTTCAGTCTTGGTTTTGAGGTGGGCTGACAGGTCTCAAACTGATAAGCTATCAGAGCTGTCTGTCTGTGTATGAATATTTTGGAGTTAATTTTAGCATGAAAATGTACCCATGGTATACAGTTAGCCATGGATTTATGTACTGGTCTACTGGTTGCTTAATGGCAGACAAAAGTGTTTCACACCTTTGCAGAGAAAATATAAACCAAATTGATTAGGATTTGTTTGTCCCACTTTATAAAGACCTTGAAGACCCATTTGTAAATATATAAAATTTATTAATGCATGCCATTTTTTCTTGAGATATTAATGTCTAATTTTAAACTATTCTCAACAAGAAATCTTATCAAGCAGACCAGAAATCTGATTTACAAATATTAATCCATAGCTGGAATTTTGCTTTAGGAAGACACCATTCAAAAAACATGCTTATTTCCAATATACTATTTAACAACTTATTGACCAGCCTATCAGAACTGAGTTTCTAGTTAATTTCTACAGAACTGTAGCTAATACTCCAGGGATATTAAGATATAGTCATGTAAATAAATGCTCTGGCTTTTTTTTTTTTGTTTTAATAAAATATCATAAAATGCACTTGAGATGCTGATTTCTGAGGTGTTCAGAACAAAATTCTTGAGGAAACTTGTTTTGTAATGGAATTAATTTACAAAATCTTACATCAAGTTGCTGAAATTGGCTTTATTTTTGCATTTTTTTCTACTACAATGACTTTCTTGTCATGTACTCTAGACACCTGTAGCCCTCCTCATCAGAAATATAAAGTAATATTTCTTGCTTACAAGATTGCTTTCAGAAGAAAAAGATCTTTAGAGTCCAACATTTTTTGTATTGAGTCTAACCTACACCTTCCAGATCAAAATCCTTATCTTATCTGTCTATGCCAAATGTATATTTGCCATGTAGGGTAGACAATTTAGGATTAGCTAAATATGCTTTGCTTCAAAAGCAAAATTGTCAAAATTATCTCTTTTTACTGAACAAGCTTTGCTTCTTACTCTAATTAGCATTGTAGAGGACCTGTAGCAGCAGTCATGAAACACTCAGGACAGGCATTGTAACCTGAATTATTCCCGTGCATTAGACCAAATTGCATTTAGTTAACTGAATTCAAACATAAAAAGGCAGTGCTCAGCAGGTGGAAGTCAGGTCAGGTGAGCCAGAAGGAATCCAGTTCCTAGAAACTTTCTTTGAATATACCACCAGAAATGGTTAATAGGAGCTACTTGAGTGTGGTGTGATGGGAAGGATTCTGTCCAGCATTTCCTCCCTTGGCATAGCAGGCAATGAAGGAAAGGGCACAGCTGAGTCCTTGCAGTACACAAAGGACATCGATAAACTATTGGAAAAACTCAGTGAAGCACAACTGAAATGATAAAGGTGCTACAGAACGTGTGAGACACTATTACAGGGCCTGAAAATGAAGAGTTCTTAGGAAAAAAAAAAAAAAAAAAAAAAAAAAGGGACATTTTGGCCTCTACATTAATGCACAATAGATAGAAAATATGTATACAATGTCACGTGATAAGAATTTTTCATTCACTCTGCACAAGATGTCAGGCAGTGAAGAATCTGGCTTATGTTAATTGTTTTTACCCTGGTGGGAAAGTAGTTTAGAATTTAATTGTGACTTAATCAATGATGTTTTCTAGAAATTAGTCTGAAAACCTAAGACACTTAATAGAGAAAAAGTTTATTCTCTGTAGAATGTCTGAGTCATCCAATGGAATTCAATCACAGGGCTCTAATTCTCTACTAAATACCAAATTATAGCTTCAAGTAAAAAACAAATTATTGAATGCTAGATATTTTCTGTCAAGTTCTAAATAATTTTTCATTAAAAAATGCTTTAAAGCATAAAGTGGGAAGCCAGAATGATTCAAAATGATTTTAAATATGTTATCAATGTATTTCAACTAACATTTTCTAGAAGTAGAATGTAGACAACATTGTTGTTTTAAAAAAAGATAAATTGGTTAAATGGAAGTTTAATTCACTGCATTAGCATTATGGTAATCTACATATAAATTGTTATTTATTTTCCTAATTTAGAAGAAAGTGAAGGACTGAAGAGTAATTTTTCCAATTCGATTTTTTTTTATTTCTAATGCTTTTGAAAAGCGCTCAATTTTTGCCTGTTTGGTTTTTGTTTTTTATTTTTACACAATATCAAGATCTGAATTTTCTTCTTCTATAATCCTAATCCCATAATTGCTTCTTAAAATATTATGTTAATATTTATTATCTATACTTGTTCTTAAATTTTAGTTCTTTCTACTATTTCATTCCCATCTTTATTTACAAATTGTCTAGCCACAGGAATGGTAACAAAACTAACCAGAAGAACAGCATGTGGATGTGATTATTTAGTACAAACTTTCCTCTGAAAGGTCCAGATGCTGCTTAAGCAAAACTGGACTCTGCAACTGAAAAATCCAGAACTGTGATTTCAGCCTGCCTTCCTTCCTTCCTTCCTTCCTTCCTTCCTTCCTTCCTTCCTTCCTTCCTTCCTTCCTTCCTTCCTTCCTTCCTTCCTTCCTTCTCACAGTTACCTCCAGATGTCAACTTTCTTACATTTCCTAACCTACCAACGATGAGCTAACACAAAATCGGAAAACTGATCACGCACGCAGGATCAATTTGAGTATTTGAGGAAGGATTCAATAAAGTACATGGGTTCCAGCCTGGAGTGTCTGGGATAAAGAATCCCATTTTGCAGGAGAGGAACGGGTCCCATATGGGAAGGGGTCAGGTTCTCACACTGCTGGTGGATCTCCCTCCTGCAGCACGGCAGTCCCAGCTCTCCCACACCATTAAGGGATGCCTGTGCAGCACAGATCATCCTACAAAACGGTGGTACTGGCACCACCCTCGGCAAAATTAGATTACCCTTTGAGGATGTTGGAGGAATCAGGAAAAAGGAAGAAAGAAAGTACAATTTAAACCTCATCATAATTCCAAAATTCCTCCAAGTCCCCGATTTCCACCAGAACACCAGAAACAGGATGACATTTAGCAGAACTACAGAATTGCTGTCACACTGAGCATAGCTGCCAAAACTGATGGGTTTGTACAGCCGAGGGCCAGCCCTGACCTCAACAACCCTGCTGAACCCAATCAGTGTAGGTTGTGCCAAAACACAGTCCCTCACAATATTTAGTATTGCACACGTAGAAACAGATGCCTCCTCTCAGTGTGTTTCTTGACAGGCAGGATGAGAAGATATTGAATTACAATAAAATCCTATGACAGCAGTCTGCCTTGGGATCTTCTCCAGTGAACCTGTTACTTTTTTTTCATGCAGTGAGACATTTTTGCAGTCAATGTTTGACTTCCCAAAGGATACTTAATTCTGTAACAAAGACAGACAACCATTCCCTGTGTGATTATTTTTTTATTTTTAACAATTTAGATCCGTAAACTAAATTGCATTACAGAGTCATTCTGAGTGGCTTTCAGAGTAAAAAAAAAATATCTCACAGACTTCTTTCTCCACAAGATATGTCCTGTTGAGTAGAGGTTTTCAACCATATAGTGAGAAGTACATACTAACTTAATTTACTGTACCGAGCACTTCAGAGACATGGCTGCAGTAAAATAAACAACATCAATTCAATTATTTCCTCTTATGTCACACTGTAAACTTCATAAACATGTAAATTCAAAAATCTCCATAAACACTTTAGTATTATGAATCACTGCAGGGTATCACAGCTGGTTACCTGCAGAAATTGTGTCTGGAACCTAGTCCATCATTTAGAGGCAGCAGCAGATGTTAAAGGGAAACTGTTTTATATAATCATCCCAAACGAAAAATAAAGCAAGAGAAGAGCAAGATACATAGCCAGACATTTCTGGCATCTGTTTGATACAAAATCAGGGATCTGAATGTTGTTAGTGAATCTATACACATGGCTGGGAAAGATCATTCTGAAATGTGTTTGTTCAGAGCAGCATTGCTCTCAGGTTGGGTTCTGACTGTGAATTGGAAATGAGATTTTCACATGAACCACAATGATGAAAAAGCTGCTCCCCACAGTCCTGCCTAGAACTAGCAATGGGTCCAATAAATATTCTGTGGTCAACACCATCATATGTGTCTGTTTTTACCTGGGATTGTCACAGGATCCTGTGGCAGCTGGGTGCCTAAATCTCACTATGTAGCTGTTGTGCTTTCTGGTTTTCCAGACTCTACTTAACATCCGGTTCCTATGCTTATAGGAATCACAGTGTAAAATGATTTATGTTGTTATTTGACAAACACCTGAACCTCTGACCCAGCATAGCAAGAGTTGTGTCCTGCAATGATGGATTGCAATCCAGCTGTGTTTGCCTGCTCTCAGACCAGGTTGGAGTATTTTACGTAACAGTCTTGTTAACCAGGGCTTGGTCTGTGGAAGCTGTGGCCTGTCAAAAACGCCTCACATGCCATTTATATTTATTTTAAAAGAGGTAGTGGAAGGGTCTATTTAACTCTCCAGCTCAACTACAGTGCTCCCTCTAAAAGAAACCCTCCTGGAGACAGTCTGAAATCCTTCATGATGTACTGCTGACTCCAGGGGAACAAGGGAATTCACTTTCTTGGCTTTGAGATCTGCTTCTATTTATTTCCATCTGTATTCCTCTTTCTTCTGTGAGTTCCTGCAAAAACATAAATTTCTTATTGATATACTTTTCAATAACTGAAGTGAAGGTTTTGCTTTGGTAAGAAAAATCCTGAAAAATTAAATTATTGATAAATACAAAAACATTGATAAATCATGGAACACTTGTAAAAACATGCAAGAGATAATTGTAGATTTTATGTTACACAATGTTTAGGCATTCTGTGATATGCACCTAAACAAAAAAAACCACAAACACAAAAACAAACAAACAAACAAACAAACAAACAAACAACAAAAAAAACCACAGACAACCCCCCCCCAAAAAAAAAAAAAAAAACTGAATAAATTGAAAATATAACTTTCTGGTCATTTAAGAAAATATCTTTAAAAAAAGGCCATATCTAGTAGGGGAAAGCATATACTATCACCAACAAGGGATTCAGAAGTGTGCAATCTTCATGTGACTGGTCTGTGTAGGTTATGTTATAATAAAAATGTTAGCCAGAGGAATTGCATTTGAACCAAACCTACTTTTTATCACTATCAGCCAGAAGGGAACAATTAAAAAAAAAAAAAAGTCAGGTATTTATGACTTAAAACAATAATCTATTTAAGGTGGGAAAATATCCACTCATTCTATAATGAAAAGAAAAAGTTCTGATTATATTCTTCTTTTAAAAAATTATATATTATGAAAAATAAACCATACTTAGACACTGATGGACAGGCCAAGCATATATTGATTACAATATTTGGTGATTTTGACTGATGAAGTCCCAGGCGAAAAGTTTACAGAGTGAAACTTCCCATTTGTTGACCAGTAGTTTACTTTAGCATTTCTCTAATCTGAGAGCAGTGACATTTCCTTCCACACTGTTGAGGTGTTCAGGTTTGTCCCCAGGGTTCTGCTGATTTCCATACTTAGGGAATTCACAATTTCATGATGAAACAGCAGCAGTAGCACCATGTAAGCAATGCTAAGGGCTGCAACTTCAGCTCTGGCACAATGGGAATTCCCAGTTGAAGGTGACTGAGCACAGTGCTCAAATGAGCCTTTGGAAATTAGTTCTCAAAACTGGAGGTTGATTGCCAACCCCTCTGTAGGTAGGGAAGCCTGAAAAAATCTGGGTGTAGTCCTGAAAGTCTCCTTACCCACAGGTTATAGGCCAGACACTCAGCATCTGTAAATTACAACTGTTGCACTGAAAGTGGATGATGTTGATTGCACCTGCCTGTAGATTGGTTTTTTCCCCTGATCCTATCTAAACCTTTAATTTCTGATGTATCTGCCTCATATATCCTTTTACACAAAATAGGTATAAAATGAAGAACATTTTGGCCATTGGTGTTGTACTAGACTGCTCTTTTTTGTTGGACTTTTTCTTCATTACTCTGTAAATGAAGAGTAATGAAGAGAGGAGGAAAGGATAGGAAAGGATGCATCATGAAGAAAAAAGACTGAGAGGAGAATTCTTCTCTTCCAAATTAAACAGAAGTGTTGCTCCCCATCCAGCTCCTTCTCTGCTCTGCCAAGTGACAGCCTCTGTATTATATGTGTTCTAAGGGGTATAAGGAGTATTACTGAAAAAAAAATTGCATACATTGCCTCTGCTTTTCCTATTATTAATTTTATAAAACAATAAGTTTCATGAACTGGGAGCTGTTCTTCCCTCCCTGAGACAAAACATGATAATGTATCCTCCTTATGAGTGCCATTGCTCTCAAGAAGGAATGAAAAGACTTAAATGTTTTTAGGTAAATTAATGGAAAGTGCTTTCTCCCACTGAATAAAACACCTGCAAGGCCTCTGAAACCATGGGCCACATTCTATCCCTAGAAAGGCAGGGACTTCAGAGCTCCCCACAGCTTTTATTCTAATTCTGACCTTTGGTTTGCCATGTACGGTTCCATTCTTCACTTTTGTTCTCTTCCTCTTTTTTGGGGGATTTCCTTTTTCTTGCTCACTTTTTTCTGGGGTTCCATTACACTTAGCAACTCCCTGCACTTCACCACAGATCTCCCCCCCACATGCTTGTTTTACATGGATCTGGTATCTTAATAGAAATTCAGCTTTTACTTTCTGATTTCTCATTTTCCTGAAAATTTCCTTGCCTTGAGTTCTGTAGAAAGATCACCTTTCTGTCGAGATTTTATCAGTAACCATTCATTTTTTTCCACATCGTTACCTTACTGGCTTCCTGCACTGTCCAGTACACAGTGGCAGAGCACCAAGCCTCTTCCCACTCTTAACTGCCTTTCCCATCTGGCGTGTTCAGTGCAAATCATCTTTCCTTCCTGGTCACAGACATTGGACAGCAGAACGATCCTAGCCTAAAAAGCCTTCCCAACATTTTGTTTTGTGGATCGTTAGCCAACCCCAGCATAAGGACCGAGACACAACCTCTGTACGTTGACTTTAAAAACAGAATTTGATTTGGTGAAAAAAAACAAAACCAAAATGAACAGACTCAATATAAATTTCTATATTTGTATGCATAACATATATAAATTTATATTGTGCATATATAAGTATATATACATACACAGACATACTCCATTGATGGGGTGAGAGGCAAGGACGTGGCTCAGCAGATTCCATGGCAACTCCTGCAGGAGAACATGCAGGGAGTGCACTTCACTTCCCAGAGAAGGGAATGGAGCTGGGGAAAGCTCTGGAGCACAAATCTGATGAGGAGCAGCTGAGGGAGCTGGGAATGCTCAGCCTGGAGAAGAGGAGGCTCAAGAAGAGACCTTATTGCTCTCCACGATCACTAGAAAAGAGGTTGTGATGAGGTGGAGATTGGTCTCTTCTCCCAAATAACAAGTGGTAGCACAAGAGTAAATGGCCTGAAGTTGCACCAGGAGGGGTTTAGATTGGATATTAGGAGAAATTTCTTTAGGGAAAGGGTGGTCAAGCATTGGAACAGACAACCCAGGGAAGTAATTGACTCAGCATCCCTGGGAGTGTTCAAAAAACACATGGATGTGGCACCTAGGGACATGGTTCAGTGATGGACTTGGCAGTGCTGAGTTTATGATTGGACTGAAGGATCTTAGAGGTCCTTTCCAACATAAATGATTCTGTGATTCTATATCGTTCCAAATAAATACTTATGATAAATTTTAAAACCACATTTAATTGAGCTTTTTAATGCCTGGTGAATGGGGCCTTTATGGAGCCATTCTCTGCAAGTTTAAAGCTGGTCCAGACCATTAAGGACTGCTATGCTCGTGCTGAAATATTTCTGATAGAGTCACATATGAAATTAATTGAGTTGCTCAGCTGTGTCACAAATTCATTATCCCAACTAGCTGCTGGAAAGGCAAAGATTTTGAAGCCTGGAGGATGGCTGAGGATATCTGTCAGTTTCTTGCACATCCTTTATATATGGGGGGTTTTGTATCTGATAAAACAGCTGAATGACTGGTAGCAACACTGTGAGCAATTCAGAGTTATTTAAATATTTATTTGGTATATGTGACTAGCTGGCAGCTCAGTCATCTCTTGGGGGACAGAATAAAGGCTGAATAGGGTCTACAACCAATTTTGAAAAAATATACCTTAGTCTTTTTGTGCTTTATACTCACCTCTTCAATGATCTCAAAAATAGCCACTGAATCCCAAAGTTATCAGGTTAAATAAAACTTGTAAACAGAGAGATGGCAAACTCACATCATGAAGTACAAACAGGAAAGCAGGTCAAGAATTATAAAACGCTTGTAGAAACCAAAACAACACAACCTCCCCCCTCCCAAAAAATAAGCGCAGACAAACAAAATCATCAAGAAACAACAACAAAAACCCCACAAACCAACCAACCACACAAACACCCCCCCCCCCCAAACCCCCTCCCCCTCCACTTAAGGTAGAATAATCATTAAATTTCAATCATATATAAATATGTGTTTCAAAATTCGAAGGGACACATTTCTAGGTATACCAGAAAAAATATCAGAGCCAACTGGAATGCCATTAGCAAGTAACGTGGATGTGTTTCCTGGCAGAAGATGTGTCAGAAGACAAAATCCATAGTTTATTGAGGTTGCAGAGAGATGAGCCCTCACACACCCTAAAGCAATGGGCACTGCCAGACCTTTTCCTTTGCCTGAATGTGCCTATTCCCAGGCTGTAGGATTGGCCTAAGCAGTGGACGTATGGACTACATTTTCCTAGAAATGAAGAGCAGAGGATCTTTCATGGACCTCGACTGACCTTCACAGATCTCATACTGCACTGTGCTTCATTAGCTACGCTCTTGTCTGGCCCATTATGTCCTGTCCATACCTGAGAAGCAGCCAAGGAGTGACTAAACAAGTCCAAGAAGTCAGAACACATGGAGTTAATCCAATCTGTCCTTCCTTGTAGAGTTTTGTTTAGGATGTAACTTCTGCAAACATATAACTTAAGAGCCGTATCATTTTCCTCATGGTTGGTAACCACCTATAAACTGTCTGCCATGTGGAGAAACCTTAAGCTGGGGTAAGTAAATAATTGCACAACTCTTAGTTTACACTCATTGGGCATTTTTTTCCAGCAGACCAACTCATCTGTGCTCATTAGCTGCTACCTCTTTTCTTTGCCATCTTTTGCCTTTATCCTCCTTTTCTTAAGAGCAGATTAACTGGTGCTCGCTCTTTCAACTCTCTCCAGTTACACAGGATATGATTGTGGCCCTAGGTCAGAGCTTGCATAATTTGGGTGGAAAGGGACCCTTTAATGAAAACAGTATTTCCCTCACTCCCTGCACACATCTCAGCATCAAAACAAGCTACTCTGCCAGCCCAAGCACTCTGTGATCAAGGCCTGTGGCATCAGACTGTCTCCTTAGTAACAATTCAGCTAAACTGCTGGGCTGACCTAGTGGTCCCTTGGAGGTTTTCTCTATCCCAGAGATGGAATAATTTGGGAACTGTATATTTAAAATGTCTACTGGAACAGCTTGTGCTGGAGCTAAGCTACTGTGACTGTGTTTACCCTGAAAAATGAAGGAAAAAAGTTAAAAATGAGAGGAAATATAAGGCCAAATTGTACTGTATTCTGGTCTGAAAAACCAAAATGCAATCAATAAGATTTTTTTCTTCTTGTATAGAATCACTTTCAGTTTCTGTAACTGTTGCAAAACCACAAGAGTCTGGAACAGGAAACAAGGGTTCAAAAGGCAGACTTTCAGCTGACATTTTCTCCAGCAAACTGATACTAAATGAAAGGTTAAAGCCTCTAAGGATATACCCCCTTAATCCTTTTACTTTTGATTTCCCCAGCCATTTTAATTTCAAGAAGTTCTGTAAATTGGCAATCCTGTAGAGAAACCTGCCCACCCTTCCCAGTTCGCTGTATTTTTCCAAATGATGTGATTCTCTAAATCACTTACCTTCTCCTCTTGCCACGGGAGACCTGACTGTCCCAGCAGCCAGCTTTGCACAGATACGTCCCCTTTAGGATATGGAAGTCCTCAGTTTTCCCTGTGACATATCTTTGTTTTTCATTCCAAGACAGTAGAAACCACCCACCCTGTTTTGCTGAGGCCACTCAGGGGAACTTTGGGATGTGAGTTTTGCCCCTAAGGGATCTGTGTAATATTTGATGAGAGACAGCACTGCTTTTAGAGTGAGCTTCCCTCACTAAACAACACTCCTGGCATCTGTGCTGTGCATACCTGTGTGCAACGATGGCTCATTACCTTTCACTGTGCTTTATTCAGCTTCAGGCAATTTTGTGTCGTCCATGCTGAGACTGACAGTTTCTCCTTTCCATAACCCTCGTTCTGTAGTCAGCACTTGTTTTGTCTCCTACTTCCACAGCTTTAATGCAATTCAGGAAGTCTTTTCAGAGCTACGACACATTTTATTCTGTATTTTAGGATCTGTGGCCTGACTTCCAGGGGTCCCCCCATCAACTGTTTTCTGGTAAATGTAATTTCTACAGCCTAAAGGCAGCTTTACAGCAGCTACTCAGGTTCTTTTTCTTTTGACATTAATTAATCTGTTGGTGTTGCATGCAGCAAATAAGAGCCTTTCAAAGTTCATATTTTTTACTTTTGCACTATTTGATGATACATCGATGCCTCACAGAGACAAGGTTTATCCTGCCAACAAATCTGGATGCCTTCTCAAAGGTATCCCACTTGTGTTTTCGTCTCAACAGGGTTGACATCATCTCTGCAAAAGGAATAGAAGTTCACCGGTTATGCTAATGTTTAAGGTTTTTTTTAAAGTTTTAACACTACCAAGTAGTATGAAACTTCTTGTTTGTCTTTGTATATGGCCCTGGCAGTCCCAGACTAAGTTTATGTGCCAACAGGACACAGCTAATGGAAATAATTTTTTAAGTTGCAGCCAATCTGGTTAGCTCTGCAACTGAAAAATATAGAACCCAGGTTCTAATTTGTGTGATGCTATGGTTCTCTGAAGTACTGAATGAGCCATTTCAAATGCAAGAAGCAGTTAGGATTTTAAAAGGAGCCAAAATTGAGCAGAAGCTTTTTGTACCATTACAGTAACATCCACAGGTTAGAAATTATTTAAATTGTTGGTTTTAAAAATATCTTTCAGCATGAGGTCCAAAATTATTTTATGGTGAAATACAATAAATTGGTTTTAGGCACTTCCTACTATACCAGTTAAGCATATAAAAAAATCTGTCATGCAGAGAAGAAGAAATTGTATTGATTTTTTTTTCACCTACACAAAAGCAAGAAAACTTTTTGCACCTGCTTTGACACACAGTCCAATGCCTGAATAGTTACTGACATCAGAAGAAGATCAGACATTCAGATGATATATTAGATATGCAGTTGCACTAAGAAAACAGATCATGAAGATGAGCTGTGGTGGATTAACCCTGGTTAAGGGTCAAATACCCACCCAGCTGCTCACTCACTCCAGCTCCTCAAGTGGGCAGGGTGTAAAAGTATGAGGGATGAAGTAAAGATAGAAAGAAACTTACCAGTCACTCTCACAGAAAAAACAGACACGGATTGACTAAAATTACCTAAATTATTGCCAGTTAAAATAGATTTAAGTAATGAGAAACAAAGACAAACATTAAAGCAACACCTTTCATCCCTTTGTTCCCTTTCCAGGACCAACTGCACTCCCTCACTTCCTCCACATCAGTATAGGAGAGTTCCATTATAAATGCTGGTTGGGATATTGCTATAATGTTGTTTGAGATAGATTGGTTAGGTTAATTAAACATCTGACTTGTCCTGAGTGGTGCTGGGTTGGCATTGCACTAAGGACGATGTGGCCCAGCATCTGCCTTCATCAGAGGAGACTGAAAATCTTTCACACTAAGTAGAGGCTGGTGAAAGATAAACCATTAGAACATTACCTGGTTTTTTTTAATTGAAAAAAATCCAAAAAAAACAAACAGGTAAAATTATTTCAGGCAGAATCTGCTTTCTGTAGATTTTCCTCTTTTTAAAAGATGTATATATCACTGAAAAGTTAAACTTGCTGGTGACGTTCACCAGGTGTTCTACAACATGACCCTGCTGGGCCCAGGTGTTGGATTGGAATTCCCAAACACAGCACTTGTCTGATGGTCAGAAAATGGTGCAGAAGGAGGGAAGACTGAACCCCACTGAGAGAGCCTGGCTGAGGAGAACACGACAAATGAGTTACTGACAAATTAAAGACTTCTGTTTCCATATAAATTGACCCTTATTATACCATTTAAATGCTACATATTTCTTTCACTTAGAATTACTAATTGCAAAAATTGAAATTTCTCATCTGTTCTACAATCCATGGTCATGTATCAAAGACAAACTAATATCATCAATTTTTTTGTGCAAATAAAAAAGTAGGATCCTGAATCTCCAGAGCAATATACCGCAACACTCACTGAGCTTTTTCTTGTCTATAGAATGACATTTATTTTGCCACAAGTTGACAATAAGCAGTGTGCTAAAAATGAGCCAGGTTTACTTGATACTTGTGATGGAATGAGCAAATTTATTTATCTAAGAGCCCAAACCCCTTTTAGGATATTAGATAATTTTCTCTGCGGGTTTTTTTTTTTTTCTTCTTGCTTTTTTTCCAATTTATAGCTTTTTACAAAGATCCATTCAGATTGATTTCTATTTGTTCCTTAAATATTTAACCAAAAAAACACATACAGAATTATGGAATGGGTCAGGCTGGAAGGGACGACAGTGGGGTCATCTGGTCCAACCTTTCTGCTCAAGCGGGGTCATCCCAGAGCACACAGCATAGAATTGTGTCCAGACAGTCCTGGAATATCTCCAGTGAAGGAGACTAAACACCCTTTTTGGGCAACCTGGTCAGTGCTTGGTCACGGCACAATGAAGAAGTTCTTCCTCATATTCAGGTGGAACTACCCCTGCATCGGTTCCTGCCCATTGACTCTTGTCTTCATAAAAAAAGTAAAGGGAAAATCAGTGGCTTAGGTTTATTAAGTACATAGCAAAAAAATGTAATTTGAGAGGCTCCAGAATTTAATTTAAACTCACTGAATAATTCTGGAAAAATAGAAAAGACAATATTTTTGGAAATGTTGAAAATAATTCAATTAGTAATTTTCAAAGGACATTGACATATCTGAAATAGAGACTTGAGGAAAAAAATATCCAACTAGATTCCCAAAATGGTGGATGCCAAAATATCTTCATTTATGCCTAATTAGCATGCTTAGCCAACATGTGAGATTGAGCAGCAGAAAGTCAGTAGTGGAAGGAATGACTCTGTATCCCGGCCAACATTACACCCAAAGGGTATATTTGTGTTGCAGTACTGATCTAGTGAATATTTAATAGAGTCGAATATGGAATAAAGTCAGAGGAGATACTGAGAATACCACATAAGATTAGAGCACACTCTGGGGAAACGGGTAATGTGGGTTCAAAGTCTTTTAGAAATAAGGAAGATGTGAACATGGATCTCTCAGTTCTGAGGTTTTTTGTGTTGTCTGTTTTGAAATACTTCTTCTGGGCATTTCTGTTACTTATCCTTTTTTTTGGGGGGGGGACATAAAATATTTTTAGAAATATAAGAACAGCCTCTGAAAAGTATTTTTTAAATATTTTTGTTCTTGGGCTGAAAACATATTATTCACCTTTTCCTGTAGTGAGAAGTGACATAAAGGACATGCAAGGAGATAATGTGGTAATTTGCAACAATATTATTTTGTTGCATATTAAAAAGGTTGGGAAGGACCTTGGTTGTTGTCTGTTGAGAAATGTGCTCAAATTTTAATCCAATGTAACAGAAAAAGTATTTTTGTCTCCCACTAATTAGGAGTATCTCTCCTCATTATTAACCAGTCTGTGTCATTCCGGTAATATAAATACTCTGCTTTCTAATGAATGAAAATATATTAAATTACAAGTTTACCAGAAAAAGAAGAGCTTATTTGGGGAAATGTAGGAGTAAAATAAAAAAATAAGTAAAGTGAGAAAGATACACAAACTTGCATATGAAAAGTAATCAACAAGTTCAGAAGATCAATTATATACAATTTAGTGTCAAACAGGCTTGAACAAGGGTAGAAACATAAATTACATCTTTATATCTGTGTGTGTGCATATATATATATAACAGTAGAGAAATATAAATGGAAAAAAATGTATTTTTGTATGTGTTTTGGATTTGGCTTTATTGTCTCAGCCCTTAGTCTTGTGAGTTAGAAATCCATTTCTCACAAGACAGGATTCCTTATTAAGAAACAGTTATTGTTTCCAAAGTTAAATGGATGTTGTTCTGTTGTTATGACTCACACACTTTTTTCTTTTTCTGTTTCTTCTGTACTATTACTCTTGAAACCATGGGTTGCATTGATCCATTTTTCACAGCTTAAACTTGCTATCTTTTGAAGCAAAGCACAAATGAGGTGGAAAAAATTAAAATAAAATAAAATAAAATAAAATAAAAAAATAAAATAAAATAAAATAAAATAAAATAAAATAAAATAAAATAAAATAATAAAATAAATACCCAGAGTGTGCAAGATTCAAAATCTTGTCTGTGTTTTTATGTGTTTGTCTATACCATGACATAAAGTTATATTGATTGAGAAACATTAGCTGGTGACTGAGACTACCCAGCTGTTCAAATTCAAAGGCTTTTGAACTTTTGGCCAACTTTTGGCCACTGTTTCTAGTTATCTGTTTATTTGTCTAAAATAGCTAAGCACTTCATAAGTTATAAAATTATGATGTAATAGCAAATTAATTTTAATTTGCTACATTTTATTGCTGACAGTCAAGTAACAGATACCTCCTATAACCACAATAAAGGAAGTTTGAGTATCTTTCTCAAGTGCCATTGAAATAAATGTAGGAGTAAATAATAGACATTCAATTACATTTTTCTAAGATCTTACATCTTAGAAAAGAATCAGTTGACTGTCACCATTCCTATTTCTGTATCAGTGTCCCAAAGGAACTGGCCAGAATGAATGATGATAATAATAATAGTTAGTTTTGAAATCTGTAAATTTTATGGATAATTTTGAAGTTAATTCATTGTTGAATTGGTTCTCAAAGTTGGGATGAGAGACATGAATTGGTTTCTTTGCAGACTTATTCAAGTCCACAAATTTATGTAATGAAGATGTAATCAGGCCGATGACCTTCTTGTCTTCTTTTAAGTGGAAGCCTGAGTATTAAAAAGTGTTTAATTTATGAAGTAAAATTATTAAAATCATCTAGGAAAAAAAGAATATTTTGGAGGCAGCTCTTCAGTGGAAAAATGTCAGTTTAAGTACAAGTTATTTCAGGAATATGCGTCCATATTACAACTATTTAGAAAAAAACGAAAACAAAACAAAAACAAATCCCTCACACCTATTTCATATTCAGTATAAATCCTCCCCTGAAGGTCTGCAGTGAGCTCACAATTATAATTGTAAATTTCCAAATGGAAAGTTTTACATGCAAAGATATACTTTGTATTTACAGAGAGAGCCCTGGAAGTCAAGATTTGATTGTTTTATACCTTAAGAGGAATGGGATGAAAATACCAAACAGCAACCACAACTGAACACCCTGTATTAGGAAAGCTCAGGACCAGAGAAAGCAAACAAACAAACCTATATAAATGTAACCGGCTCCTAAAATCGCACTTTGTTTTAAAATGTAAATGAAATGTTCTTCATTTCACTGTTCAATACTGCTGCGTAGATTTGCATATTATCTCCTTCTCCCTTTTCAGTATCCTCGACCAACAGCTGTGACTTGTCAAAACTTGCCAGCACAAGGGAAAAAGAAAGTGAAGGGGCATATTGGAAACTGTGTCAGCTTATCTATTGCTTTCAGTAAAATGTAATTGCTGAAGATGCCATTAAGAGTTGCCTGAAAAAATGTGTTAAGGCTGCTTAAATTGTCTTTTTTTTTTCTTCTCTCTTTTTAGTAGCAGAGGTGCGATACCTGGGAAGGGCAGAAGGAAGAGAACAGAACACGTGTGCCCTTCTCACAAGCTTTCTCCCAGGGATGATGGGCCACTGAAGCTGCTGTCTCTGTCCTTCGTCACAGGTGTTTTGGGCTGCCCTTCCTGCACTCTGAACTCCTTCTCCAGCTCCTAGCTGAGGCTCACTTTCTCTCTTGAGACACCTTGTACAACAAAGAGCTCAAGGCTCCCGTGTCACCATGCAGGGAGGTGAGAGGAGCTGTGTGGGCAAGGAAACCTCTCTGAAGTGACACTTGGAGCAATATCCTTTGTGCCAGTGTGAGGGGTCGGACCTGGGTCATGGCCGCTGAGAGTGCACCACGAAAAGAGGCCACTTTTGGCTGGAGAAAAGTGTTTGAGAAGAGGGATTGAATTCCAAACCCCAGCTTGACAACAAAGCTCCAGCTCTTTGGCATTGTTCTGGCTGTTAGGTAGGGGTGAGGGTGGCCACGGAGCAATGAAACATCTGCTGCCAGCAGGGCTTTGCCCATTGGGATGGGTGAGATCCATGCTGAGATTCAGGGGGTTCAGTACTCGTGTGAGCCACGGAGGGGCTTGGGTTCTCATAGAATTCGTGTCTGGCACTGGAGGGGAGGGGAGGGGAGGGGAGGGGAGGGGAGGGGAGGGGAGGGGAGGGGAGGGGAGGGGAGGGGAGGGGAGGGGAGGGGAGGGGAGGGGAGGGGAGGGGAGGGGAGGGGAGGGGAGGGGAGGGGAGGGGAGGGGAGGGGAGGGGAGGGATATGAGCTGTTAAGAATTAAGTCTCCAGGCTGCCATAAGGTGATTTAGAGAATGTGAGGTTATCAAATTGCAGTCCAGAATACTGACTAAGCTCCACTATATTATCTCTGCTTTTCTGACAATTGGATCAAGATTCTTTGTGTTTCCTGGCTGGCCTCATTAAGTTGCTATAATTATTGCTTTATTGGTACAATGCCTGCCCTTGGTGAGACCTGGGGGATGCTGTGCAATTAAAATAACAGATTATATGTGTGTAAGATAATGTACTAACAGCTAGAACAAAACTTTTCTTACAGGAAAAAATAGGTAGTAGTTGGGATTCTTCCCTAATACTAGGACTGAAGGGGGAATACTTTCTGGAAGTGAAAAACTCATGCATTCAAATGGGATTTTTTTTAAAAAAACTTCCTTATTTCTCATTGGAACAGCTGAAAATTAGTTGTCAGACAGCCCAGGTATTGATGCCTGTTTCTCCTGTCTGTCTCCATGGTTTTGAGACAAACCCATAGACCTGAATTTCTAAAATCTAGCTAACTTTGAGCTAACTTCTGGCTCTTGAGTTTCCTAAATCTAGGCTAATCAAGATGTGAAAGTCATTTAAAAAAATCTGAAATTCCAGTTAGGTTCTTGATGAAATAGGTATGTGGGCATATAGGGCAATGAGAGAGACCCATGGAGCAATTTAGGTGCACAATTGCTAAACTGACAAAGAGAATCTGGAGATTGAAGAAGGTTGATGGCAAACCTTCACCAAGGGAGCCTAGGCATTATGATAGTCATAAAAAGTGTAAGATGAAGGTGCCAAGGTTGTCAGGATCTCATAAAGATGGGTTAAGTGTGTGTGTTCCCCATGCAGAGGGATGAGATAAGTCTCCTCTTTCATCATTCATACAAGCCCAAAATTCTCAACACCAGGAGAAATTCCAAGTACATCTGTCCTTGGTGTGAGCTCATCTACCTCTAGGAAATCACATCCAGGTTTGCCTTTCAGAGTGCAAAACTCTGTGCCTTGTTTAGGAGTACAGTTGAAATCTTGTTCCCATCCTCCAAATTACTTCTGTACTTTTTCGTCAGTTATTGTCTAATTAAACAACACCCATTGTTTTTGCTCTTAGCTGAATGGCCTAACCAACATTCTGTAAATTCAGGATTCACTGCAGGTGCCTTCCTTTATAGCCTCCAGATCATGCCTTTTTGGATACATAGGAAGCATCTTTACTAGATAGCAAGACAGAAGAGCGCTTCAAGCCAGCTGGCAAGGGGTCAGGAAAAGACAGCAATGGGCTTAGGAAGGACCTACAGATGAAATTTTATATGTTTCTTTATGATGTCATGCAAAGGAGAGGTATCCCTCCTCCAGAGCAAGCTAAACAAATTAGACATAGTAATTAACCTAGCAAATGGAGCTTCCTTAGAGATGGGGGCTGAGGGGTCTGTTTCTGTTTCCCTGTCTCTAAGCAATCTGAAGTAGAAGATAAGTGCTGAACCAGTACCCTGACAAGATAAAGACTTGGTAGCATCATTCCCGTGCCTGAATTTGTTAAACAAAGTTTCCTTAGAAGGTGTGTGCTGTGTGTTTAGGATCCCCTTCACCCTCCACAAAGTGAATGTGGGCTCAATAGCTGGAAGGTTACAGCAGCCTGAAAAAAGGTATTTGGATAGCCCAGACATGACGGCAGAAGGAAACTCTCATTCATTTTCATGTTGCTTGGTCCATGTAATTATACTACATACTTTTGCTTCTGTGAGATTATTTGCTCTGTATAAAATAAATATTTATTTAACACTTTCACTGTGCAGGCAGTGCTATCATTCTTCTTTTAATTACTATTCAGCTTTTAATAATAATAGGTAACACTCAGCATGCTGTTTCTGTATTCACAGCACTTTGCAAATGTGAAAGATGGTTATATGTAACTGATTTTCTATATTAAAAGAAGAGGAACTGGGAAAAAAAACCACCTGGGAACTGTTTTTTCTCTGTAATTTCTGAAGATTAAAATAATGTTTATATAAATAATATTAATGAAAAATCCTTTCCTATGTATTTGTCTGAGAGCAGGTAACGGAATCCTTGGTTTACACTGGAAGTCAAAATTAGTTCCATAGATAACTCGCCTTAATTTCAGCATACACAGGCATTCAAAAATGCAGTCAGTGTCTAAGCTGACCATCTGTAAACAGTCTATAAACTAACCCTTACCAACTCAGACAGCAGGATCTCAATTCACACAGCCATGTGTAAATGCTTGGTAAATGATCTGCACATGGTGAGAACTTCTGCTGCTTTCCTCAGTACCCTTGGGTGGATCCCACCCGGCTCCATGGACCGTGTGTGTCAGTATAGGTCAGTGACCATTTCCCCTTGTGTTATAGAGTTTCATTCTGCTCCCAGAAGTCTTCCAGCTCAGGAGGTTGGGTACCTGGAGAACAACTGTTTTTACTATTAAAGGCTGAGGCAAAGGTAGAATGAAAAATCTCAGCATTTGCATATTCCTTTGTCACTATATTTCCCCCATATTAAATAAGACAGAGGTTCTTCTTAACCCTACTTCTGTTGCTAAAAGAAAACAATGTTCTACAAAGATATGGAAAAAACCCAAAAGTGACACAAGCATCACAATGTCTTAGGAGGTTGGAGAATATGAGGTAATTGTTCTTAAACCTTTTTCTTGGTTTCATTAAGATATTATTTAATAACTGTGGATTTAATCAGCAGCCAGCATCAGTGAGTCATTTGCACAGGTTCTGTGTCTTACTAGTGCTTTTTCATGCTATCACACATATACTGAGGCAACAAAACCAGAAGTCCTCTGAATCTTTCATGTGTTGTCATTAAACTGATGTCACAACAAATTCAGTTCCACGCATCTGTGGTGCAACTGTATTCCTAACAATTTATGAACAATAGACTCTCTTAAAACAAGCCATGCAGACTGATGCCAGGTTGCCAACTGATTCTGCATCTGTTTCCTATGAAATGAAAGGCCAAGAAGAGGAAAAATTCAGGTCTTGCACAGTATTTTTTATTATTCCCCAGATTTTCAAAAGCTCTGTTGCTTCAGCCATCATTAGATCTCACAGACAAACTCGAGAGTAAAGCAACTTGATTTTCCTACATAAAATTTGTTCATTTCACCACAAACACATCTGTGCACCAAGGAAATCTCATCTGACTGACATAAGACTTTGTTCTCTTCTTACTCCCTTTTGTTAAGTTAAGGGGAAATTGGTCTTTTTTGCTTTGCTGTTTTTGGGGGGTTTCTTGGGGGGTATTTTTAACAAGCAGTAGTGTTATACATCATCTTTATTCCACAACAGAGATCAGAGTCCTGTTGTAGTAGCCCAGGCTCCCCTTGTATAAGGCAATGAAACATGAAAAAACAACAAATAAGAAAGAATAATCCTTATCTCAAAATAAATTACAATTTTTACAATTTTATACAAATTCCTTACTGTGTCAATGTGCTTCCCAAAGGTGTAGGCTCAGCCAGCCAGAGACCTGCATGAATTTATCTGGGGGCTTTATGTGTATTTATGGTTTTTTAAGGGCATAGCTATCTTATTCCCTAAGCTAGAGAAGTATTTTGTGGGGAATTCAGCTTCCACAAGCCTGAAGGTTCAGAATGTCAAAATCAAGACTGAGAAAGCCCTCAGGTTTCTTCTGTACTGGATGACCAGAGTGAATGCAGCTCCAGCTGACCCATGGGTGCTTACAGACTGAACCACATCAAAAACTTCCTTGGCAATATTGATCAGGCTTCCATGTACTGTTAAGGGGAAAAAAGCCATTAATTCTATGAAATGCAGACACCTGTACTGTAAACCATTACATTTAGCCAGGAAGTTCTTAGTCCTTATACCTGGATTGTATTCAGAGCTGATGCTTTATGCATTCAATTACAGGTTACATACAACTAATAAAGCCATTTTCATTACTGCAAATCATCTACAAATACCTGCAACAGCAACTTAGCACCCTGTCATGAAGTAATTGCTGCTTTCTAGCCTCTGCTATCACGTCTCCAACAAAATAGCAAAAATTCACTGACTTGAACAAAGTTCCCCAGATCACGTGTTCATTAGAAGGAGAGGTGACAAGAAGAAAATACCTTATACAGATATTATCAGCCTTCATTAAATTTTTCAGCATAATCTGGGACTGGATCATTATTGTAGAGTGTTTTTCTGTTGGTCAATATTTAAGTTAAGAGCATGTAAGAACTGGTTAATTTTTTTTTGTGTGTGTGTGTGTTCGTAGTAAAATAATAACTGAATATTAGCAAGGTTTAAATGCTGCCCAAAAATACATGGGAGGAAACAAAAAAAAATCTCAAAACACATATTGTAATTGAAAATAAGAGTACTGGAAAAAGGGTAGTTTAAGGCTAACCTATTGGTATTGTATAAGGATTTTTTTACAATCAGTATTGCTAACACTGGCAGGAGGAAAGGAAGTTTTCACACCAAGGCTTTGAAAAGCAAGGGATTGACTTCAGTCATTTATCTAAAATGCTTCAGATCTTAAAAGTTAAGTTCAAGTTTTATGTTTGCTATGTAAATATTTTTAACTCACATGCATATGGGGAACCATGGCAGCTATGTTCTTACAAGAAAAATTCCACCAGAAGAGTGTCAGGATAGATCCTGATTTCTTTTACTATTTCTTTCATTTTATTTGTTAGTTTCAAATGTAAATATGTATTCTCCTATTTATTTTCTCTTCTGCTATTTTTCATAGAGTGTCTTTAAGATGATTGGAAAGGTCTTAATTAATGCTCTTCTGCAAAATATATTATCACATTATCATATTCTGTTTGGTGTTAAGGTAAACCAGAACAGAATAATCTGCTCTCAACATTTTGTTCATCATAATTCAGCATCTGTTGAGCAGGGTAGGAGCCTCTCACAAGTTACTGGGAGAAATTCCCCGTGTTTTTGGACCAGGAAGCCATGGCCCCCATGACTCTATCTATCCCCCATGGCCTGCAGAGGCACATTTCACTCTGAAGAAGTGCTAAATGCATGAACAGCACGATTTTCCTTTTAGGCAGAATGCCTGGAAAGCAGGATTGTCATTAACATGAAATTGCTTCGGCCAGCACTTAAGCTCAATAGGATAATATTTAAAACATTAACTACAGGCTTCCAGCTGAGCTCTTCAACCTTTCTTTTCTGTCACATTACACAATACAACTGCTTTATGCTGACTATCTGCCCTTTCTTCCTCTTTCTTAGGCTTATCTCAATAGGCACCGTCTCAGAGTCACTGAAAGGAAGAAAGAGAAGCTGAATATATCTGACAGCTATTTCTATCAGATAAACTAAAGTTCAAATGACTGGAACTCTTTTGCCTTTCAAAGGCCTTCAGTCCCCTGATGTTTTCTCATGCAGTATAGACCTTTCTGAAAAAGGGGGATTGCTGTCACTCTCTTTGTGCAATGGTGTGGGACCGATCCACCTTTGATTTGCCAATTTTATTGAAGGATAAACACTTCTGCTGTGGGCAAGGGGAGTGTGGCATCACTCAAAGGAAAGTATAATGTTATTGACTGCTTTTCCATCTGCCCATCAAAATAAGTTTTAATGTTATTTACCGATATCAATCTCTGGTCCTGTTTAGGCCAGGTTGTTCTCTGTTCTTACAGTGCCAAATGGGCACACAGAACGTTTCCTATTTGATGGGGTTCACCTCAATGATCTTTCAGATTAAGGTGAGTGTATTGATTTGAGCTGATTTGGGATAAAAATTACCCTTCAATGGAAACATTTTCTAGCCTATTCAGCCAAAAAGAAAGCACACAGAACAATGTGGTATTTTCAACATCAGTTGTCTTGGCTGTGGCAGATAGGGAAAGTCTTTGAAGTGACCTCCAGGAGGTCCATGATGTCTCAGAACAAGAGATGCATCCTGGGTATGTTCAATCCTCTCCCTTTTACTGGAGATGAAGTTTTCTGTGCACATCTACATTGAGCAGAAGAATATTTTAGCCCCAGCTTCACTGTAACTGCTGTTTAACAAGGAGTGGCCCTGAGCCTCTTGGTGTTGAACTCCATTAAAGCAGAGCTCTGCCCTGTTAAACATTAATTGTACTTTGAGTCTGAAGCAAACCCCAAGAACAAAAGTTATAGTTTTGCCAAATTACTCTGGCTACTAAAGTGGTTATAAACTTTATTAGTGTGATTATGACCTATTAAAGTCACATTAACTTTTTAATATGCCAGGGGTTGCCACTGTAATGTCTGAGGGACTAAACTGAGAGCTTATTTCCTGCTCTTTATGCTTCAGAAACAGACTTTTACAAACCAAATTATATCTGCTCTGTAATTAGTAAGTTCCGTAATGGAATCTTTATCAGTATTTCCAGTAGGCAAGGCTATACTCCTAATTTAACAGCATCTCTACCTGCCCCGTAAGATCTTGTCTTCCTTTTTTCTTCCTTTTTTCCTTTTTATTGGTAGTTCCAGATGTTGAGTGTCAGTTTGGGGTATGATGCAGGCTGCTCAACAAACTGCCTTACTGGGTAAAGAGTCAAAGCTTTTAAGTGATAAAAGCTTAAATCGTGTCTTAGGACAGGCTCAGAGTCAGAAAACGCTGCAAAGGATTCATACATTTGTTTCATGGTCCAGTGACAATGATGTATTCAGGAGCAAACCTGCACATCATTGGAGAGAACTATTTGAAAAGCTTATGAATATTATAAAGAGGCACTTAGCTCTATTTACAGCAGCTCCATCCACTGTGAACAAGTACAGAATGTCCCTTTATACAAAAAGCAAATTACCACTAAGACCCTCTCTTCCACAAACACAAGTAGAACATGTCACTGTTTCTTTCTTTAGATCTTTAGTACTGCATTTTGAGGAAGCCTCAAAGGCATCAGCTGGCCAGATATTTACCTGCTCTTTGCTCCAGAAGCTCCACATGGCTTGGCAATGTGTGCTCACAGCCCAGAAAACCATCTGCATCCTGGGCTGCAGCGAAAGATCTGTGCCCAGCAGGTGAAAGGAGGGGATTCTCCCCCTCTGCTCTGCTGTTCTGAGATCCCACCTGGAGTGCTGTGTCCAGTTCTGGGGTCTGCAACATGAGAAAGGCATCAACCTGTTGGAGCAAACCCAGATGAGGCCACAAAGATGGTCAGAGAGCTGGAGTACCTCGGCCATGGAGACAAGATGGGAGAGATTGGTCAGCCTGGAGAAAAGAAGGCTCTGCGGAGTTCTTAGAACAGCTTCCAGCACCTAAAGCGGCTACAAGAGAGCTGCAGAGGGACCTTTTTATTAGGGCAAGGAGTGACAGGATGAGGGGAAACGGCTTTAAGTTGAAGTAGATTTAGATTAGATATTGGGAAGAAATTCTTCACTGAAAGAAAAGGCCCTGGCACAGGTTGCCCAGAGAAGCTGTGGATGTTCCATCCCTGGAAGTGTTCAAGGCCAGGCTGGATGGATCCTTGAGCAACCTGGGATAATGGAAGGTGTCCCTGTTGACCACAAGGGGATTGGAACTGGATGATTTTCAAGTTCTCTTCTAAACTGAGCCATTTTATGATTCTACTTGGAGACACATTATTATTTTGCACATATCAGTCCTAAATTTAACGTTTTAAATGTTTTTGAATGTTTGAAAATTATCTGAACAGACCTGTATGGAAATATAAGTGTTTAAGTACCATACTTCACCAAATCATGATGATTAGTAGAAGCATTTATCTATTTTACAATACAAGTTTTTAACCATAAATTACCAGTGTGATAAACAAAATTGTTCACAGGAAATGATAACTTTAAAAGTTCCCCCTACTAAGGGCAATTTTAGAATGGCTGAAATATAAGTTTTTTAAAGATGAGGCTCTGTTTTTCAGTCTGATTTTTTTTAACTTTAAATTTTATTTTCAGAGTAGAAAAAAGTTACATATGAAATGAAACTGCGAACAGATAAATATTTAATTATATGATTTCCTTAATTCAAAGCTTCTGCTTTTTATATTTTAGACAGAAGTATATGTGGGGTTTTGCCTCAGTATGTGTAATTTAACAAAGCATTTTTCATAATATACAAAGCTACTTCCAGTCCTTTTTATGCACCTTCAAGATGAAAAAAAATATTACCATCCCCTTTTTACAAGCATGGATTTGACTGATTTTGTTAGTAGAGACAAAATTAATTTCCACTTACAGTAAATAAGAAATATTGACCATCTTGAAAGCTCAGTTGTTCTTCATTAAGGATCTTTATTATTTGTAGACTTCTGCAGTGTCATGAAGTAGAAGTCATATTTTAAAATCTATCCACTACCTACATAGTAACACTTTTTTTGTTGTTGTTGTTGTTGTTGTTCTGAAAGACATGAATGGGAAATGGATCAGCTTTTAACTTGGTCAAGTTTATCAGTGCATGGTAGTCTTATTCTGAGGAATGAGTTTGGCTCCACAGCTGAAGAAAGAAGTTTTTGCAGAAGCTTTTGATCAAGACCAAAAACATATGAGTTCAAGGTCTCCACAATCTCCTTCGATTAAAGTTAAAACAAAAAAAAATTTATGAATTTTATATAATCTTTTGTAAGACCTACATCCCATAATTCATTGATTAAATATAAGTTATAGGGAGTGCAGTCATTATTTTGGATCTTCTATTCTTATTTTTGAATGGAGGTAAAATAAGGTGGTTGAAACCAAAATAAAATATCTGATTTATGGTCCCTCTCAGACTTAGACACAGCACCTGAAGAGGTCACCTTTCAAGGTGTCTGCCAAACCTTTCCAACTGTGCTTGCCACACCAAAGAAGTGTGTGTAGAGACCAGAGGTAGGGACTAAAGTTTGCAAATTGGGGAAAACCAGAAATGTTCTGACTTTTGTTTGCATTTTTTTTTTTGGTGGAAAGGACAACCAAAAGTTCAAGAGATTTCATTTTATTTCCTTTCATTTCAGTCTTCTTCATCTGCCTTTTTATAATCTAATTTATCTTCTTAAAGGAAATTCTCAGATTCCATTAATAAACAGATTGATCTATGTAGATAAATGCAAAATGTGCATTCTGGAGAATTGCAGCATTCCTCTTTTGTTCAGCTGCATGAGCTGCTGTTAGAGTTCATTGTCCTACATCAGATCCTGCAACAGAGTTACAGAAATATGTTAAATACATCAAAAGAAACTATTAGCTTTTCAATTTTTACATGGCTTCTTTTTGATGACCTTGGAGGTCTTTTCCAACCTAAATGACCCTATGATTCTATGATCCCTCTTTCTCCAATATATGTATTCTTGTTTACTGCCTTGAAAATTTCAGAAGACATTGCTATTTCCCACTCCTAAAGCATAGCACTGGCTGGTTCAGAGCCAAATCCCTGATGGGAAATAGGGTAAATAACATATATGGCCATTTTGAGCAGACTGGACTGTGGTTGAACCCAACACACGGGAGAACGAGACAGGAAACTGTAGATATTTAGCAGAGACATGCTGAAATTAGTCTGCGAAAAGACAGCTTAATGCAATCGCAGGGGCCTTCCTGATAACACATTAGAGGGTTGTTAGACTAATCTTTCTCTCATTAGTTCATTCTCTGTGGTTTGACACTTACAACTTAAGACCCCACAAGTTAAACGGGCTGAAGCAACGATGGAGTCATGCCATGTACAGTTATTTCCCTCGGCATGGAGCAATTAGGAAACAATAATGAGCATCCCATGAGGATTCCCTGAAGATCCTCACTGCTGAATGTCATATGAACAGCAACAAAGAACAGTGGGAAACAATGCTTTGAAATGTTTATAAACTTGATTGTGACTTGCTGCTACTTTAACCTATAACTGCAGTGCAGTAAGCCCTGCCAGCTCCTGATTTCCCTGAAGAAGCAAGACAGTATAAATCTGGATAAAACAGAAAGTTTGGATGAACTATTAAGCCTCATCCTGCTGGTGGGAGTAACAATAAAGCAAAGAGAAATTAAATCAGAGATTTGGGAAGTAATCTATTCAATTTTGTATACATTAGTGAAATTAAAGCTGGACCCTAAGAGGTATGAAAAAGTGAAGTTGATGGACAGTTGCTTCAAGCTAGGCCCGTGTTGCATTGGTGGGCAATGGAAAAAAAGGAACAATGCAAGTTAATTACACAGCCTGGCTTTAGACTTCTAATTTAAGTCCTAAGAAAAAAACCCCCAAACTCTCAGGGGGTGATTCAGAGCTTAGTTTTCTACACTGGCTGTATTGAAAACTCAGCATCCAAACTTAGATACAAAAACTTTTTGCAAAATTAAGAATACCCACTTCCTTCGTGCTACTCTGTCTCATTTATTGGAATAATTAGCCATTGAAATAACCATGAAGCTTTTTCTTCTGTCACATCACAGAGTCATTGAGCTGAGTCTGGCTGAGCTGCAGTTCATTTCTCCATGGCCCCCACAGTGCTGTTCTGGCTATTGGTAACTGCAGAGGTGTTGGTGACACCCCAGGGGCTTGGCTCCTGCTGATCAGAGCTGGCACAGCACCAGGGCTGTCTCCAACATTCCCCCCATCTGTAGGGTGGGGAAAGATCCTGGAAGGGAACACAACCAGGCCAGCTGACCCAAATTAACCTAAGGGATATTCCATACCATAGGATGTCAGCTCAGATACAAAAACTAAGGAAAAGGGGAGTAAAGGTGCACATTTGTTATTGACAAAGTTCAGCCTCCAGAGCAACCCCTGCATGTGCTGAGGCCCTGCTTCCCAGGAAATGGCTGAGCATCCCTTGCTGATGGGAAGTAGAGAGTAAACTTTGGGGTTTTTTCTCTTTGTTTGTGTGCATGCAAACTGTACTTTAGCAAGCCACTTCTATCAGCCTGTGAGAGACTGAAATGTTAGTGGTTAATGAATCAAAATGAATGCACATTTCTGGAGGCAGCTTTGCTGAGGTCAAGTTTGCACCTCCTGAGGGGAACATGCATTTTTGGCCGTTTGGTGATAAAGACTCTGGTCCACATAAGACAGAAGGGGAGAACACCCACCACCGGAGGCTGCAATCTGGGCTTTGAGCCAGATAAGAGGCAGATCCTGCCAGGTGGGATAGTGCTTTTCATCATGCCAATTGTCCTCCCTTACACACTCCCTGCTCCCCAGGAAGGTCACATTCAGACAGGGCATTCATATTCACACGTAGGTCTGAGGGCGTTTATCCCTTCTGATGGGGCATAACTGGCTCTACTGCTCTGACATTAGAGGCAGCTGTCATGCTCCAGGGGGGGTCACAAACCATCAAAGACCCCCAAAGTGCCCCAAGACCCATTTCTGAGGCCTTCCACCAGAGGGCTGAAAGCTACCCCTGCCACCAGGAGGGTACCTGGGAAATCTCACCGAGCCTGAACATGTATTAACAGGTTGAACTGTATCTCATGGGCTTCCCCATCCCCAGTGGATCAAGACTGCGACCATCACTTCACAGCAATCAGGCTGTATCATGGGATCCATTGCGTAGTGATATTTTTCTACTCTTATCCTTTCTTCCTCTTTCTTTCTTTTCTCTCATACATTTTCTTAAGCGATATTTCTATGCTTTTATATTGCTATATTACTATAGATAATAATAATAACAATAATAATAATAATAATAATAATAACAAAAATGGTTATACTTGCTTTCCATTGTAATGAAATTGTTCTAAAATAAACCCTATATATATATACACACACATATATTTGCGAACACCAATCATTCAGTGTTGTTTCACTCTCATCCACCCCATGGGGTCTATTAACAAGAACCTGGGTTACCCTTGCCCTCAAGGGTGGATCGTAACGCAACCTGTGAGTTGTTTCCATTCTTATTTTGTCTCCCCTGTTCAGCTGGGGAAAGGAGGGGTAGAGTGGCTTGGTGGGCACCTGTCATCCAGCCAAAGTGAGCCCACCACAATCAGAACCACAGAAAGGTTTGGGTTGGAAGGGACCTTAAAGATCACCTAGTTGCAAATTCCCCACCCTGGGCAGGGACACCTTTAACTGGACCAGGTTGCTCAAAGCCCCATCCAACCTGGCCTTGAACATTTCCAGATATGCAGCAGCAACAGCTTCTCTGGGCAACCTCTTTCAGTGTCTCACCACTTCTATAGCAATGAATTTCTCTCCAATACCTAATTTAAACTTACCTTCCTTCAGCTCAAGAACATTCTCCCTTGTCCTATCACTACAAGTCCTCATGAAAAGTCCTTCTCCAACCTTCTTGGAGGTCCCCATTAGGTTCTGGAAGCTGCTTTAAGATCTCCCTGGAGCACTCACTTCTCCAGCTCCAACTCTCTCAGACTGTCTACATGGTGGTGGCTTCCTCTGGACTCATTCCAACAAGTCAACACCTTAGCTGAACATCCATGGTGCACTTACACACCCTCCTCCTTTTTTTTTAGTCAATGAACTCTATGACTGAGAGAAACTTGCAGTTCTGCAAGGCAGATTTCTTTGAGGTACTATATGTTCATAGATGCAAAATATGATTTGCATCTCCATTCATAAATCTAGATATTTATGTTGAATAGCTCTTTACCACCACAAAAGACTAAAGCATGATTAGCATAATGTGTATTGCAATGTAATTTTAAGACAAATTTTACACACTGTTCTTTTAAAAAAGCTAACATTGCTTTGGTTAAAGAATATATTAAATGATAAACAATAGTTTGTGACTGTGACTTGTGCAGTGAAAAAGAGCTGTAAAACCTGACAAATTCTTTCCAAATACCTTGGAAATATCAGGGAGCCACAGATAGCCAATATTTGTAATGAAGGAAATAAATCAATTTTTCCTGTATACAATTGTTTGTGTATTGAGAAGAAGTTGGTAATGCCATATTTTTACTTTGGTAAGACTTCTGAAGCAGGCTTAGTGGTTATTTTCCCAAACAAGCCTGAGAAATCTGGACTAGATAAAACTACCAGAGTAGGTGGAAAAACAATTTGGAAGCTGTACTCAGGGATTATTTGTCAGTGGTTCATAGTCAAAACAGAGGGAAGTGCTGGGCTGGATCCAACAGGCGTCTGCCTTCATTTTGGAGCTCTTCAATACTTTTGCTAATGATCCAGATGATGGAATGCAAAGTGTACTTATTAAATCCGCAGGTGACAACAAGCTTCAAGAAGTTCAAGGACAGGACTGGAATTCAAAATTATGCTGAGACACAGGAGTACGGTTGGAAAAACTGTGCTGAAATTCATTAGGGACTCATGCAAAATATAACACTTCACAGGCATAATCAGCTGTAAAAATTCGGAATGGGGAGCAGCTGCTTGAGCAGCCGTTACACAGAGAAGTGTTTAGAAGTTATAGTGGGTCATAAGCGAGCAGTCACCCTCCTCCAACGCCCTCCATCAGGACTGTAAAACCAGTGGCATAACCTTCAGTCCCATATGCCGTCATCCCTTCAATTTATCCAGCACTGGGGAGGCCACTTCCAGAGCAACACATCAAAGAGAGCTGTGGACAAAAGCCAGAGGACAAGAGCGAGAGTGATCACATATCTGAAAAGAGTGATATTTTAGTAAAGACTAAAAAATAATCCAACCATTCTGCCAAAAGAGGAAAAGACTGGAAGCATACTGGTAACAACCTTCATGTAGGCAATGTGCTGCTGAAAACAGGAAAGAAATGTCCATGTAGGACATGTTAAGAAATAGCAACCTCTATTTTATAAAGATTAAGTTTAGGTTTTGGGACAAAACTTCTAGAAGCAGCGGAATGGGTTTCATGGAGTCATGGGAATATTTGTTTGAAAGGATTTCTGCAGGCCATTTGATCTAATCTTCAGTTCAGTGATGGACTGTTGCCACTGTTAACTTTCCTGGAGGAGGTGTGGAGTCTTTATAACATAAGGAGTTTTAGAGGAGAAAGAAGCCACAAAGATGCACTTAGCCAAGGAATAGACATCTCCATATTTCAGTATTTCTGCTCTGACTGTTGTGTCTGCCAGCTGCTCCAGTTAGCTGCTTGGAAGGGGAAATGTTCAGTTTCCCAAAATATGTGAATTCTGAGTATTCATTTCTAAAGGAGCTTTCTTTAGGGAGCTGCTGCTTTTTTATTTGGAAGTCTTCGTAACCAAGCACCTTAGGCAGGTCATGGAATCTCCTTACTTCTTGGCCATTTTGAGGTATTTGGTATGACCAGGCATAATTTTCTTTTTTGAGTAAAGTCCATAACCAGCTCTTTCACAACCAGAAAGCACAAAATTTGTGTGAGCAAAAGTGACTGTTGCAACTACCAGAACCTATTGCTACAAACCGTTATGTTAGACCCATTCCTGTTAAATCATCTCTATGCATGGCCATTGTCTGATTGAAAAGTCATTCTTATGAAAGGAGATCTCACCTGGATGTTTTGGTCAGAATGAAAAAGGAGTGAATATTCTGCGGTTTATCCTGTAGCAGTTTTTACATTCAATCGCATTGTTGGAGGAGTAAATTAGGTCTCCAGGGGGTCCTAATCACTAAGGCTATAGACTTATGCTGCCACTTGTGCTCTGCTGGGTTTCATGAATCTCAAATTATTTTGCTATCTAGTAGATTACTATCCTCAGGAGGGAGTAAAGAATGAGAAATAAGCACAAATTCCCTCATTCCCCCTCTCTATTCTATATGTAGAGTGTTAAAGTAGTTTATTCAGAAAATGAGAGAAGTAGGAATGAAACTGCACAGGTAGAGTTGACTATCAACCTGGACTCTACCACCTCATAAGAGAGTCATTAAAAAAAAAAAAAAAAAAAAAAAAAAAAAAGCTCAAGGCGGAGAGAAGACGTGAATGGCATTCCAAACTTTTGCCTTGTGAGACATTCTGTGGGAATCTGTAATATACCACACTTTTCCAGGATGGATCCTGGGTAGAAAATATCACAGACCTACCAGCACAGAATACTCTGTGAAATTGAAGAGGAGCTTAGAGCAGCTAGAGAAATTTTGGGTAAATGGGTAAATAAAATTCCTGTGGCATTTAGATGCCTCCACATCTAGAGTAAAACCTCTGAAGGTAAAGTTCAACTTCACCTTGTGTGAAAAATCACCACTTCTTGTTTGCTTTGAATCTGAAAATAATTGCATTCAGTGATTTGCAGAATTTATGCTGAAAAGAGAGAAAATGAAACCATTTCCTGTTCGTCTTCCCCAAACCACCTATGACTTGGCAGATCTATGATACTTCCATAAGACATGGTTTTGTGCATGAGCACTGCAGGGTTTAGATACAGAGGCCCAGATTAATTTCACTGAAATCTCGTTATCCAACACATCTAAATTAGTGCTGTAATTGCTGTGCAATTTCTCTGTAGTCAATGCATAGGACAAGGCATTACAGAAGCCAGCTTAGATCTCCTGTGGTCTGAACACCTTTCTGAGACATCATCATCCTCCTTCCTCTGATGACAGGTTGAATCTTGACCAGAGAAGCAGAGAAATTTGGCCTGTTGTGTCTTGGATGCACACAGTGGGTCTAGCACCCAGGACCCACCACACCATCAATCACAGCATTCAAAGACTCAGGAAGTTTCAAAGGTTCTTAAAGTGTTTGTTTTTTTCATTCAGTGCTGGGAATGATTCTTTTCAAACTCAAACCTATGTGAAACTATCTGATTGATGTGAAGAGGCAACTAATTTGTCCACTAATTGAACCACATATCTTGCTATTTCTTGTGTATATACTTGAACTTTGTTCAAAATAAAGCAAACCATTTCTATTTATTTTGTCATCTTCTTCATGTCGAGAATCATTAACTTCTTTATAGGTCATAACTCACAATGTCCTTTTATCAACCTCTCCTACAATTAACAAAATTTATTCTAATAAATTGTTCTCAATGTTATATTGTCCAGTGGATGATTTTATAGTTATTGGCACTTGGAAAAACAATTAAAAATAAACTCCCAAATATTTTACTGGTTAAACAATACATTCTTGTGATTGATATTCATTAAAAACAATATTTGCAATTCTTGATCAGTTCAACTTGGTAAGATATTTCTTTAGAATCCAGTATAAATGTTTGAGGAAAATAGGACTCCAGAGAACTGCACAGAAAGCCTAGCAAATCCAAATTAATCCCACCCTGACAGCAGAAATATTGCCACCTCTTACTCATTTCCCATTTCTAAGATAGACCACAGGGACTTTAGGCCAAACATAAAGACCTAAGTTACATGTGACAGTACAGGGGAGTCTGGACAAAAAAACCCTTTTTAATTATGAATGGATTGAATGACATGTACACAAGGTCATGTAGTGATAAGACAAGGGGGAATGGCCTTAAACTGAGGGAGTTTCGATTTAGATTAGATATTAAAAATAAAATTCTTTACTGTGAGGGTGGTGAGGCACAAGAGCAGGCTGCCCAGACAGGTTGTGGGCTCCCCATCCCTGGAAGTGTTCAAGGCCAGGCTGGATGGGGCTCTGAGTAATCTGCTCTAGTGGAAAGTGTCCCTTCCTATGGCAGGGGCTTGGAACTCCTTAATCTTTAAGGCCCAGGAATGGCCTCATTAGGGCCAAGTAGAGGGGAAGGATCACCTCCCCCAACCTGCTGGCCACACTCTTCCTGATGCACCCCAGGATATCACTGACCCTCCTGGGCACTGCCGGCTCATGGTCAACTTGTCCCCCACCAAGAGTCTCAGGTCCTTCTTAGCAGAGTTGCTCTATTGTAGGTCAGCCCCCAACTGCTGCTGGTATTTGGGGTTATTCCTCCCCAGGTGCAGGATCCGACACTTACCTATGACTCTTTGATTGAATATTCCTAATGTTAAATTAACATTCAAAATGGATTTTTCACGAAGGGAGAACTCTCATATTGTCCCGTGAAGACCCAGCAGCTACTGGAGTGGGGGTGATGTTCATAAGCCAGACCCTGACCCACTAAGGAAGCACAGAGTAAAAGATAAATGCCAACCCATTCCTTCAGGATTTTCCTACTGATCTGTTCTTGGAACGCATACTAATTGATTTTGATGTAATGTCCATTGATTGACTATTCTAACCTTGAATTCTCATACATGAAGGAACAAATATTTTTGAAAGGATTTGAGACAAAAGATGCAATTTGACAGTCAATGCAGATAATGTGGTGCAATTGATTCCTTTAGGAGATTCATGTCTACATTTGAAACTAAAGTCTAGACAACAGCTACAGCACTGGCATTTTCAAAGTACTGTATTACAGCCTCAGCTGGCATGAAATGGTGTGCACAATGGAGCTAGAGTGATTTACACCTGCAGAAAAGCTGGCTAGCTTTAAAGGTTTGTTTATGAAGGTTAAAAAAAAAAAAAAAACCCACCAAAAATCACTTTTCTGTCTGTTTTCCTTCTTTTTTTCTTTGCTTATTTTTTATGATCTGTCAAAAGCCAAAGAAGAAAAGTCAGAGCAAACTGCTGTGACCAGGGAAAAAAAAAAATAAAAAAAGTCGGGGATAGCAATTCTAGAAAAGAGCATAAGCAAATTAAAATGGAAAGAAAATGCCAGAGACTACTACCGTGCTGCATTCTTTGGAGAATCAACTTGCAATGGATTAGCGCAAATGTGCCTTGATCCATCATCATGTTCTCCAGTTCAGCAAGCACAAACTGATAGTTTGGAATGGAGGTAGCGTGAAGTAAATGCTGTAATTTGTGACTGTGTGACAGCAAATGAAACTCGGCAAGAGGGCCAAGCTATCTGAAGCAAAACAATAATAGCTTGGTGAGCATATTAGGCAACCCCAGAGGAGAGGAGATGAAAGATTCAGGCAATAAGGAGAATGTATGTATTTTAGACGTTAGGCAACCCTATTCTCAAGGCATTACAAGCAACAAGAATGTCTGAAAAGTGCATCTGGGTTGGGCAGAAACATATTCACCCCTGGTAAGCACATTTCCCAGTAATGCCTTGGCAAGAAGAAATAAAAATAAATATGAAAATAGAAAAGGATTATCACCCTGGCTAGTAGATTCTTTTCAGAAAGCATCTGGCTAGAGGTAAAAAGTATTATGAGACCTTTGCCTAGTTTTTATGATTTATGTGTTAGTTTCATCAGATCTAGGATATGGTGTTTATTGGGTACTACATGCTCTGAGAATTTATGTTGCATAGCTAAACATCATGTCTGTATATCTTTTCTCAGTAATCTCTGATAATACCCAAATGGGCTTTTTATTTTAAACATCTGGACAGCCGTATGGTTCGTGAGAATTAAGGTGCTAAGTGAAGAAAACAGCACAACCATAAAACCTTTCAAATAAACAAAGCTTTCTTTGGAACATTAACTTCTTTACAGAGAAATCTTCTCTGTTCTTAAAAATGCACTTAGTACTTTATGTCTTAATCTCAAGGTAACGCTTTTCTCTAACAAATAATCTCAAGGCATTTAATGGTGCCATTACTGTAGAAAACTATGAGATATTTGCATAAAAGGCACATCACCAAAAGAAATATAGAAAAAAACCCTCTTCTTTTTCCCCTAGCTTTTGTCTTTGTTTCATGCTAAAAGCAGGAAAATACTGTTCAGCAGGGTATTCTCTTCTACTCAGTAATAACACTGTCAGCACTGTCATAAAAATAGCTAAAGGTGTAATTTAGGGAAATTTGTCTGCATATTAATAATTGAGTTTCTATTTGTTGATCCTGAAATCCAAAAGAGAGGGAGAGATAATACAATGAATTCAATTCTTTGTCTTTATGCATGTGCATGTCTATGGCAGTGCATGTCTGCATGTTTATAGCTCAAAACCGTACATAAAACTATTCTTTCATATGCAAATAATAAAAATATGTTGAGAATCACTACTCACAAGTCATATAAATAAAAATCACTGGGTATTACTCTCCTTCCAAAGTATTTTAAAGAGTTGACAATATGCTTCTATTTCAAATTAGAGAGATATTATATACACACACATATATGAGACAACCTCCTTCAGCAAGAAAAGAAATAAAAATATGGAGAACTGCATAATCTGGTGGCCTTCCTCTTTTGCAATGCACTTTTCTTCATGAGTGATTCAATTTCTTTTATAAACTATTGTTGCTCTATTCTACTGAGGAATTAGTTTCCATCTTAACCGAATCTTCAGTATCATAACCTGTCTTTCTTCCTGTATCGACTCATTCTCATGTATTTAAATCTATTAAATGCAGTGGAACAGGATGGATAAGTAAAGTTCGCTTGGATAACCATGATTGCAAGACTAGACCCTGGAAGTAAAGAGTTTGCTTGGTCATACTTGACCTATATTGAACCATATGTTTTGGGGGGACTTCTGACTTAAAAAACAATTAGAAAATTCTTGTCCAGATGTAAAGATTTTTCCTGATTTATCGTGTTTTGCAAACTTCCTACTCACTGGTTCTACCGGCATACTTATGGTTAAAAATCAGACTAGATGTACACAAAGGATTTATGCAAAAATCAGTGTTTGGGGTTCTCCAGCTCAGTTGCACTTTGCAGATTTTCTTAAGGCAGGTTGGATAGTTTTTGTTTGGATTTTGTTTCTAGCAAGAATAATTTTGTAAATTTTAAGGCATAATTTTGCTGGAGGATAAACTAGATGGTCTTGGCAAAACTGCCCAAGTGTTATTCTGAAAAGCTGTGATTTTCACAGAATTTGTTCAGTACTGAGCTGTAGCTTAGAAATTGAAGAAACTGCACAATTGTAAATGCTAATTTCTCTCTGTACCATTGAACTTGACTGAATATATGGGAGTTGCTGAGCGATGTTTACATCTTTGGGGTGATCTCATGCTACTTATTATCATTACTTTTGTGAATAAACCAGTGTCAGACCAGTGGAGGGCCACTAAGGTGATCAGGGTCTACAGTACATTGGATATAAAGTCAGGCTGAGGGAAATGGAATTACTCAGCCTGGAGAAGGGAAAGGTAAAGGTGGCTGTAAGGGCTCCCATCATTTCATAAAAAGAAGTTTTTAAAGAACACAGATTCAAACTCTTAGAGGTATTGGGAAGATGAGAGACAGCGGTCTTCCTCGGAAATTCTGACTGGAAACTAGGAAAACATTTTCCCCCAGGAGAATGGTGAATGTTGTGTCTCCACCTTTGGAGATTTTTGAAAACAGTCTGGAAAATATTGCCTGAAGCCAGCTTAACTTTGGAGTTAGATTTGCTTTGATGGAGAATTTGGGTTAAAGACCTCCAGAGGTTTCTCCCAATGACCTTTTATTATATTTACTTAAGTGAAGAACATAAGGCAGCTTTTACAGTCAAAGGGAAGAATATGTTTCTGGAGGAATCACTCTTTCATTGGCTGAAGATGGACCTAAAATCACCCAAAATATCTTCTAACTCAAGGTTTAATATGCAAATTTTTGGCAAAAACAAAATGTTAGTCTTCTAGTCTAGACAGATATTCATTATAAAGCTTGGAGAAAACCTGGATAACACTTCAATCCTAGTTAAGAAGGCCATTTTTTTCCACCCTGCTCCTTTTCTGTGCAGGTTTCTTGCTTGGTTGCCCAGACACTGAGAGGGAAAGGTGTGGCTCGAAGGAGAGGAAAACAAAGCAGCCAGAAACACTGTGCTGTACTGACACGCAGCCTGTGACCCAATTTGTGTCCTGCTGGTAATGAAGTAAATGCAAAGCAACATTAGCAGGCAGCCCAAATGCAATCCTTCAGGCAAAGGCTCTTTTTTACTCAAACTCACACTCCATTTTGCATCTAAAAATGCCAGAGGACGATTTGTCTGGAGATTAAAATCTGTTCTAATGTATAGGGATTGACAAGCAATAAGTTTCTTTGCATTTGAGGTTTTGAGACTTATTCCAAGTATTTATTAATGAAAAGGGGGCAAAAATGAACTATCTGAATCACTGATCTTTTTATAGATAATATACATTTTTATGAGAAAGAAAGAGAGAAAAGGACTTCAAATTTTAATTCTACTCAGCTTCCGACAGCAATCCAAATTTCCAGTGTGAAGACAGTTCATTCTCTGGTAAAATTGGTGCTGAAAAACTCCTTATAGGTTGTAAAGACCAAGTATTTTCTAAGTGGTCTAAAGAAGGCAAGAGTCTGTATGTCTGTGTACAGGGTTTCAGGCCCACTCTCTAAATCCAGAATACAGGTTAAAGTCATAACACAGAAAAGAAATCTGGATGCATTTTACTGTATTTTCTGCCACAAAACAAAAATGATTGACTTTGTTGAGGTTTACCTGATCCACAGACTGAGGTGCAGTATTGGAGATGCAGCATGACTATTTCAGAGGTCAAGACTGGAAAAATATGGGCTCAGAGAGCCAGGTTTCCACTCAAAAAATGGAAACAAACCATTAATGAGGATGGCCTTGTTTGACTTCCTTTTTCTCTTTTTTCTTTTATTTTCTTTTTGTTCCATGGCAAATGAAAAATGCAAGCACAATCTGGATCAAGGGTGAAAATCTGCTGTTCAGTTTTGGGGGAGCCTGTTTTGTTTAGCTTTAGTTTGGCTTTTTGGTTTTTTCACTGGTTTGATGGTCTTTTTCCTCACCTGAAGGGGTATTTTGATAAGGGTTCAGTGTGCAAGTTGTCACTTTTGTTGAAGTCTAGCACAGAACTGCCTGTATTTATCAAAGTAATGTCTTCCACCGCACAAATCTAGTATGACAAGAAGGACAGACCCTTTCCTTTTTGGGGTTTGGATTTTATTTATAATAGCATAGTACCAGCAATGTTTTACTAAGAACCTCTGCTCTCAGAAACAAAAAAGTGCTGTTGAGTAAGAACTGGAGAGAAGAAACCAGCTCAGGGTTATCTCTGCTCCACCCCAAGTGTCTTCACAGCAGATGAAGCAGATACAACCTTATTGCCATTTTTATAGAAAAGGAAAGAAAAAAGGAGAATTATGCCTCTGTTTGCCTCTTCTGTTTGGTCTTGTATCCTAATAAATTAGCTGCTTCTGATTTTCAGTGGCCCAGTTCTCACTGTTGTTTATCCTTGGTATGTTGATGACTCCAAGGCATATTTTGGTAATAAGATAGGCAAATTGCAGCTTTTCACTTTCTTCCCGGTGTGGGTATTTTGGGTCACATACACTCTGGAGATTCCTGTCAGTGTCTGAAGAATATTTTCTGACTGCTTTTTAATGTGTCTGGGGTTTTTTTGAACAATACTGTTTTAATAAGAAACATTATAAAATTGGTAATTTTGCTCTCTATGTAATCACCATTCACATGCAAAGCAGACACTTGATCTAACAGGAGAAGGAAGTGAATATATGCAAATAAATGGTGTGAGGAGAGAAGGTGCTGAAAGTCTCAAAGTTTCAAATATTTTAGCCGTATATATAATTGACTGGCTTTCCCCTTTCCAATATGCTGTACAAAGTGAGTTAGTCCCTTTGGAAAATGGATTAGGAAAGGAAAAACTCTATTTATCATAGGCTATTTTGAATTCTTCTGTAGGAAGTACTCTGCAGAGAGCTGCCCTGGAGTCCTTGTCCCAGAGTTTCTTCTCCAACTCCTGTGCTGTTTCTGCCTCTTGTCTGCCACTCTTTGTCCCAGACATTCCTTAAATGGATGAGGGCAGTGATTCATGGTCAGAATTCACAACCCCTGCAGGAATCCTCAGGGAAAAGAAAAAAAAAAGCAACTATATATATGGGGAGGATATTTTGGCTTGAGATACTTAAAGAAAGGACAAAATCACCACTGTTTTCAGGGAATGTTTTCTTTCAGCTCCTTCACATGACACAAAGCATCATGCTTTGTCTGACCTGCTGCACAGCATGAGTGACATCGCTAACACAAAGTGACGGCGCTAAAGAAAACCAATGGGATGCAGCCAGAGCGGTTGTGTTGATGGCTCCAAAGTGGCTCCTGGGACTGTCAAGCAGTTAAGCTGCAAATGGACTATTTACTATGCCCTGATCCTTGACATTCTTTGCACTGCCAGACAAAGAAGGGGGGTGGGGACGACACTATTTGCCTTTTCATTGAGATTTTTTTCCCTTCACAAAAGCATGTGATTTAAGCTCAGTTTTTGTTTTGGCTCAAATTATTTTCCAAATAACACCGTGACTCAGGGAACAATGAATGGTGAGAATAATGTACACCTCCAGAACGCTGTGCAGGAGAACACATTATTTTGCATCCACCACATTAGCTGTACACTGGCCTTTGTTTTCCACCACATCATTTATGTTACAAGTTAATTACGCACTTTCAATGTGCTGTTTTCTTTCTTACCACACAAGATAATACAATTCGGAACTCATTTAAGCAAAGCATTTTTTTCTTCTTATTATGTATTGTGCCAAGCAGTAAATAATAGTAATTAATAAAAAGCAGAACAGAGTTCAGCAAAGTCACTTCTTGCTTTTATTCAAAGAGAAAACCAAGTTTTCATTAAGGACAGTGCCGGATGTTCCTCTGCTCTTCCCAAAATGTGATATTGGTCATAGGCAATTGTTTCTTGAGACAGGCAGACAGTGACAATGAAGATTTAACCTGCTTTCCTCAGCATATCCCAGAATTAGCTTTCTATGGCATAATGGGTAAACTGCAAACACATCTCTTGTGAAACAAGACAGCTGGCACCAGGAGTTTATCCTGTGTATGGATGTGCCAACAAAGCTCTTGCTCTGATCTTCTTCCTCTTCTCTCAATTTAGTCTGATTAACCAAATTGTAGTAGTCTTCAAAGCTTTTCACTTTTACCACAGTACTTATTCAAATTTCTCCATGAGTTCCCAGCT
This sequence comes from Acanthiza pusilla, assembly GCA_036630365.1. Taxonomy (NCBI): domain Eukaryota; kingdom Metazoa; phylum Chordata; class Aves; order Passeriformes; family Acanthizidae; genus Acanthiza; species Acanthiza pusilla. The sequence continues at coordinate 92,836,129 of JAXCHO010000034.1, forward strand.
TCACATTCTGATGTCCTTCTCCCTACATAATTTTCTACATTTATCTACATCCCAGAGACTACATATATCTTAGCACCTGAGCATTCCAAGATTGGGGTTTTGCTCTCTTCTGGAACACACACTAACAGTGGGGCTGTTGACATTCAAAGGAATATAATTATCAGAACTTTTTTTGTATTTAATTTCACTACGCTGAAGGCTTGTTTGGTCAGCAATGTCTGCTTCCTGTCAGCAGCCTGTACCATCACATGCAGTGTGGGCAGGTGTCCCTGCCCATGGCATGGGGTTTGGAACTAGTTAATCTTTAAGATCCCTTCCAACCTAAATCATTCTATGATTCTATGATTCAGTTATTAAGGAAGAGGGACTTATTTTGCTTGCCTGTTTAAGAAGGTTGTAGGTGGTAGCCAAGGTACCTGAAGAGGGTGGTAATGACCAAATGTCACCTCAGTTAGAGAAGGCTACAATTCCAAAATCTCATTAACAGCTAGATGCTCCTAAGGTTTATGACCCCAGGGGATCCAAGGAGAAGGGAAGGCAGGGAGAGGAAGTGAGCAAGTTTCTCCATGAGTTGAGAAAGTTATCACAGTTATACTAGAGAAGAATGAGTGATTTTTCTCTCTAACTTGCTATATAACTGTCCTTCCACTAGATGTGCATATCAGAGGCCTGTGGGACACTCTTGTAATGAGTCCTTCATCACCAAAGCCACCTAATTTATAGCTATATTAAATTATTTCAACATGTGAAATACAGAAGACAGGTCATACAATAATTCTAAAATTAGGAAAAAAGCCAAAACAGTTGAAAATCACATGTCTCAGTGTAGGCCTCTCCTAACAATTTGTGCTGGTACCAATTAAATACATAGTCATTAGTACTTATGTACTATACTTTGGGATTAGTCTATAAATAAGTGTTTTGTAGTCTAGGAGATAAATTATTTCATCATTTATTTTTAGTCACAAAAGCCAAAAGTGCCATTTACACAAACAAATTGCTCCAGCTTGCCTGTATTTAAATGGTCAAGCTAGGCTTTAAAATTAGAACCATTTAGATGAATGACTCAGAATTTTTTCTTTGACTAAAGCTTTTTTTTAAAAAACTCTGACTTCCACTTAGGAAATTAAACAGGTTAATGAGTAGCTGGAAGCTATGTTTTCATTCTTAATGGAAAATTTTAACAGGAGAAGGAATGATGGGAGTTTTTAATAGATTTATGTCCTTTATTTTTAGTTTTGTAACCTCAATGTTGAGCCTTATCCTCACCTCCTGCAACAGTCAGAGACTTTATCATACCTAACAGAAGTCCTAAACTAATAGGTGTTTTATTAAACATTGATATTCATCTTTCAAATGCAAGAACATCTTGGATTAAGTGCTATTAATATAGGCAAGGTAGTTTAAGTCTGAATTATATAAATGAATTGCAGGACATGAATTGAGGCTGGGTAGGAAAGCTGTATATTATGTTCTAGACACCTATGAAAAGATTGATTCTGACCATTTCAGAGAGACAAGAACTAGAAATGAATTTTGAAGTGGAAACAGGGACTTCCCTCTAATCAAATATTGGTGAAAATGCTGACAAAAATCACATATGCTGACAAAAATCACCTTTACTTTGTATGGCTTAGTTTACTTCTCATGCTACTGAGGGTAGAGTCTCTGCTTGAAATTTGCAGAAAGAATTTATCTGAAACTTCTTGTCTCTTCAATGACAAATGTTCTGTCTCCCTGAAAAGATGATTATAAAGCAGAGTGCTCTCTTGGGAAGAAAAGAGCAGTTCAGGAAATCCTAGAGATAGATTTAAGACACTGTCTTTAGGTCTGAGTGGTTTGAACCCCCTCTGTTTTCTAAGATGGCACACCAGAATTATTTTTTTGGCCTAAGAAATAACACCAGAGGACAAAGATTTGCAGTATTACTGCACACAATTCTTAAAAAAGTGTATCATTTTGCACTTTTTTCTGAGAAAAATTTAAACAGTCAAGTTTAAGTGTTGGCATTCAAATTTATCATCTTGATAGAAGAGAAAGGCTTCTTCTCTTGGTGGGTGATATTGTCTGCTCTCACAGGAAGCATACTGGATCTCTGCTCTGGGAGAGTTCTTTGTTTTAAGCCACGTACTGTTTACTGCTCATGTTAGGCTGAAATGGAAGCATGTTAAGCTTGAAGAAGATGAATCTCATGTAAGCATTTCAAAGACACACAATGACTTCAGTGAGAGAAGTTTATTTTGGCTGAAAGAATTACAGCTTATTCTTTTCTCTTTCCATGACCTTGTGCCACTTGACAGAGGCAAACTGCCTTAATACACCACCAGTTTGATTCCCCCACACAGACACAAAACACACTGCCCAATTTTGCATTCAGCATTTCATGCATTCAGATTTCTATTATTTCAATCAGTTTCTTTCTCTTTTTTTTCTCTCTCCTATTTTGAACTTCATAGAGTTAAGTGTGATTGAAGTTGTAACACTTTCCTACTGGTTTTCAATCTGTAAATGAAAAAAATCTAACAGAAAATGGATATGAGCTGCATGAAGAAGCATTAATACCTGCTGAATAATCGCCCTAAGTAGAGCATTGATTTTTGCAGTACGTGTGCCAGGTAAACATGAACAAAGGTATTAATATTCATATTTCAGTAAACAGGGAGGAGTGAAGTGTAGAGAATTGAAGAGAAGCTTAAAAAGAAAATGCTATAACTGCAAACTCACACTGCAAAATATTTTTCCCTATTTTGATTTGGATTATATATACATTATATATTTGATTTATACCCATGTAGGCAAGAAATCTTGAATAAGTGCTCACTGAGTCCAAGACCAGAAGGGACCCTGTATCTATAAATAAGCGATTTCAACTTCCAAGCCATTTGCAGTTCAGTAACATGTAGGTATTAGAAGATTCAAGAACAGAAGTGGCCTTCTAGACAGATGTTGTGAGTGGTCTATTTAATTTGTTATCAAGTGATTTCATAGAATGAATACTACACATAGTATATTTTAAAAGACAGTGCCTTGAAGGAGGGTGCAATAATGCTGGGATCTATATTCTGCTTGCTGCAGAAACTGCTGGAAGAATGGAGAAGGTTTTCCCTTGGAACAGTTGGAGAATTGCCGAGCAGAAAAGGAATGAAAGAGACCTTGGAGAGGTCTGCAACACAAATGCAGAAAGCGAATGCTCTGTGCTAGGAAAAGCCTCCATGGCAAGGGACTTGGGGAAGAAGAATCCCTTGTGAGTGGTGTTGAACTTGTTTGTCAGTGAAGGCTACTGGTTGGGAAGAATGGAGAAAGAGGAAAACACTTTGAGGGTATGCTTCACAAAAGAATATAAATTTAATTTGCTTTTATCTAGTCTCAAAATGAAGCATTGTCATGTTCTAATTTGCCTTGTACTTACTCGTGCAGTAAGAATTACACAAACTTCTTGCTCCTGAATACTGACCTTTCAGTCTGGTGTATTAAAACATATTTTGTTTAAAGAAATGCCCCTCACCAGGCACTCAAGTGCTTCATAGTGCCACAAATTCATTCTCATTACCATGATGGCAACACTACTAGAATCTAGAGGATTTGTATCCTCAGTCGCTAACAGAAATGTTCAAGAATTTTTCCAGTGTGGACGTCTATACTGAAGCCACTTAAATTGTTTGAATTTCTGAATTAATTACATCACCATTATTTATAAGTTTTGTCTTCAGGGGTTTGCTGTCCAAGAAACATTAGAAAGGACCTGTCTGTGCTTGGCAAACCTTCCCCTTCCATAGGACTGTAGCAGGCTTTATGCTTCATAAAATCATAGACCGGTTTGGATTAGAAGGGACTTTAAAGATCACCCAATTCCAACCTCCTGCCATGGGCAGGGACACCTTCCACTATCCCAGGTTTCTCACAGCCCCATCCAGCCCGGTCTTGAACATTTCCATGGATGGGACATCCACAGCGTCTCTGGGCAGCTTTTTCCTACCGATTTGCCTCCAGCAGCACTGTGCGAGTGTGAGCTCAGACACTTCACCTGAAAATACAGCAGAATTACATCAAGGATGACATGAAAAGGGATTTAAGTGTTGAATTGGTATTTTCAGAATGATAGGTGATTACTAAGGATATGCTAAGAAAATTTGTCTCTAGAGGAAAAACAGAAAGCTTTTAAAGAAATTTCATCTGTTTTAGCTGATTACTTTCTCTCTGCACTGTGAATTAGATAGATTGCCATCTGTACTTACATCAGAATAGTGTTCAAGCTTCAGTCAGCAGATGCCCCTAAGACTTCCCAATTTAACTCAAAAATCTCACTGCTTTCAGGAGTGTGTTACTTACCTTTTCAGAGAAGTCATACCCCATCACCTCTGACAGAATTTTCTGAGGACCATTGTTCATTAGATTAAGAAAGTCTATCAAGAAAGAATAGGTAGTATAACATCTTATACTAAAATTTACACAGATTTCACACACGATTTCTGTCTCAATGTACTTTTCTTTGTATGAAAAAATATGGGGAGAGTGTAGGACTTATTCTCCAATGTTACCTGCATATTCACTAATGGAAGCAACATGTGCCGTTTTAAGTAACCTTTTTCCCAGCTGGATCTAAATCAAATGGAAGAATGGATAAACTGTGGTTCACAGAGATACCAGTCACTATTAACTTCACATTCAAATCAAAGTTAGTCCAAGTCCAATAATTGCTCAGGAAAGAGAGACAGGCACCACAGCATTCCAGAAATACAGAGACTTATTCAATAGAGAAAGCAACTATGCAGAAAGAACCTTAAAGAAATTTCTAATATAGGTAAAGACATAGGTGGACTCAAGAAGCAGAGTAAAATGAAAATGCAAAGCAGGTTCTGAGAAATGATTCGGAGGTGGAGTCATGGGTTGATAATAAGTACTGCAGTGCAATAATCAGTTTTGGGGGTTGGATTTTGTTCATGGCTGTTGGTGTGGTGGTTTTTGGGGGCTTATTTTGAGGACCATTTTGAATACATATAATTGTGCAATTAATGACTCCACAGTTTAGTATTCCAGACTGTGGCTCATCCAGAGCTGTCACTGAAGCACTTTTGAAATTCCAGCCATTTTCCTGAGAGGCTAGAAATATATTTCAAACTGAATCTGCTAAAATTAATATGAGATTGCTTGCATACTTCTTTCCTTTAATCTGTATAACTCCCTGTGTGTCATAACACTTGCTGACTTGCTTTCCTTCCTTCCACTTTTTTTCTTTTCCCAGGAACTCGTGCTCACCAGTTTGAATACACATATGTTCTCTTGTTTATTGCTCCAGACACATCCTTCATTTGTTAATAGATTCATATGCTTGTGCTCCTGATGGGTTTTGTTTGCTCTTGATTCAGTCACAGAAATCCATGTGTAGCAAGGAATTTGAAAAGAGCGTGCAGCTGTTTGCCAGATAAACAGACACATCATAATTTTGTACTTTTAGCATCCTCCTTTGTTTTAATAAGTACGGATGTCATGGATTTATAAACAAGTGCTTTGAGGGTTTGAAGTTCATTTCAGTATTGACTTTCTCTTATCTTTTATTTTCTCCTTATTTTTGTAGATGTATTTGTGGACTTTGGAACAATCTAATGATGTAGCAATCATATCACTTTCAATTTGCACAGGGTTATTTTACTGTCAGACTTCTTTAATGGAATGGTAATGGTTCTTCTTTATACCATGGCTGAAATGTGCTAGAAGCTTTACAAGCAAATAAACAAAATCTGGCCTTGTCTGTTCAACTGGACTCAGTCCCATACATAATCACTCTAACTGAGCACATAATAATAACCCATAATTGCACTGTCTTGTTGGTAGGGTTTAGATGACAGCAGACTGAATCCTGATTTGGTTACTCAGTACTGTGGCAGTGTAACTATGAGCAGAATTCTGCTCTTGGGCCAAGGAGTTTAGGAATATGCTAAGCCCCTGGCTTTTTCAGTAATTCCTATGGATTTATTCATTCTAACAGAAAATGTAGTTTACAAATTGATTTTGTTACACCTGCATGGCAAATGTTTTATAAACAAGAAAATAGTCTAAATGTGAGCCGACAATGAAAAACGAGGTTACAAAGATGTATTTGGAAGTATCAAAATGTTCCCCAGGAGTAACCTCTGTGCACCTAAGCTTGGGTGAAACAGGACCTTTTACAAAACAACCTTCATATTGTGCATAAATATTAAGCAAAGGAACAGGCTATGTATGAAATGGACATCAGCTCTGCTTGGCCTTTGTGACCACAACTCTGTTCCTCTATTTGGTGATCCCAGGGCTATCAGTAAGGACTGTGTCATCTCCTTGATCTCACTCCATTTTGCAATGCCCCTGTCATTTTTGTAAGTAATATCTCACCTCAGGAGGCTTAGATAAGATATTAGGATTTTTTTTTTTTCATGGAAAGGGGTGTAAAGCATTGGAACAGATTGCTCAGGGAAGTGGTTGAGTCGTCATCCCTGGAAGCACTAAAAAAATGTGTAGATGTGGGACTTGAGGACATGGCTTAATGGTGAACATGGTCCTGGTGCTATGTTGATGGTTGGACTTGGTGGTCTTAAAAGTCTTCTCCAACATTAACTATTCTACGATTCTGTGATCTCACATAGAAATGTTTCTGTGGGATTCTCTGGGTAGGACAAAATTCCAGCATGTAGGAGGTTGTTACGAATGGAGACAGGAGCTTAGCTAAATCTCTGCCTTTGCTCTGGCCTTTGGCAGCAGGCAGTAGCTCTTATTGGGGTGGCCAGCACCCAAGACCTGGTCTTGTTCATAAGATTTTTAATAATGGCCTATTAGGTCTAATATGACATAAATTATCATTTATTAGACACAGTAAATAACAGACATAAGACTTGGGACAAAACTACATACTACACAGAACAAATGCAAAACTATGAATAGCTAAAAATGCAGCACGTGAAAAGGTACTTATTATTGTTAGCAAAGAAATGTACAATTTAGGAAACCAATGTATCTTACCAAGTTCCAATTTGGTGCTGGAATACACATCAGAATCCTCATTCAGTCCCCAGGAAGTTACCACAGAACTGCGTCCAGACTCTGGGGAGAAGCTTTTTCATGCCCCAGTGTCCATGTAGAAAAGCGTCTGCCTCTGTGATATTTCGTGTGTCTTTTATAGTGTAAAAGTGTGTCTTTTGGTCACGTACTCATTTCTTTTATCTTTCTCTCCACATCTGCTCTCCATGCCAAGATGTAGATTCAAGGTTGGAGATTCCAGACTTTCAGGCACCAAGAGATAACTTCTTGATGGGCTTGACTCAATCTGAGTTATCTATGCACAAGCCATGGCAGGGGTGAGGGGTGCATCCTGCCATAGAGGTCTGAATTTAGCAGTCCAAAGATCTACTGATTTCTTGAGCAGGATAGCCTTCTTCGTATTCTAGCATACAATCATGCAACTCAAGAGGAGGCAAATTTGAGCAAAAATCTCAGGTCATGCACGACTTCCACGTTAAAGCTTATACCCCATAGGAACTCATTTCAGTGCTGTGTTGTTTCTAGTAAAGTTGTCAAGGGTAACAATTAAAAAACAGTAAGAAACAATACTGACTGGTGACCAGTTTCCACTGAGTTTTGTTTGCTCTTTTTTTTTTTTTTTTTAGATTTGTCCAAAGATGAAAACAAAACAAAATTGTTTCACTGCAAAATCAACAGAACAATTTTTCTTGAAGGAATCTGTCTGTTGCTCTATCTCTTTCTGTACCCATATCCTCAAATAGCAAGCACAAGAGGTGATAATTTGCTTTTTCATGTCCCTGTCATGAAATTTTTCAGCACAAATATGGGAATAAATATTACCTATTAGTGTATCAATCCCTTCATCTCCACTCATACACAATCAGAATAACTAATTATTGCCACAGTACAGCAACAAAGCTGTGCTGTGCCTCACACCAAGTAGTTGTTTAAATATCTCCAAGTGGTAAGAACTCTCTCCAGAATTATCAGCAAATTGTAGTCTCACTGTGAAAACTGAGCACACAATTTTCTGCAATTTTATCAGCCCATCAGTCTTGACAGTGAATGAGCATTTGTACCAAGCTGTCCCCAGTCATCTACTGTTATATTCAGTCTCTAGATGTTTCAGGTTTCCATTCCTCCTCAGCGGATAATAACAAGGCATCTGTTCTTCATGTTCAGAGAGGATAAATTGAGGGTGGGTCTCTGAGGGTGTTGTATCTCTGCTCACTGGAAAGGAGAGTATGATTGTTAATAATTTGAAGGGACAAGGGTGATGTCATTCCTTTGTTGGAAGTGGCTGCTTAACTTTTCAAATAAATGCAGAATTTCAAAGGAATGTAGAAATGCAAGTTCAATCTATTTTAGATTAAATCAATGCCTTAGAAATGCTGGGGCTTAGACTCCTTGTATAATTGACGGAAAGATTTGGCAAGAATTTAGGCAAAGCCACACATACATCCAGGGCTCCCGAGGCTGACAACTTAGTCAAGTGCCTGAAGCTGGCAGAGTGAATATCTCAACCCTCATCTTCTTCCCAGGTTCAAAACCTCTTGTATCAACCAAGCTGGTGCTGGTTCCTTGGTAACACCATTCCATAGGATGATCTGTGCTGCACAGGCATCCCTTAATGGTGTGGGAGAGCTGAGACTGCCATGCTACAGGAGGGAGATCCACCAGCAGTGTGAGAACCTGACCCCTTCCCATATGGGACCCGTTCCTCTCCTGCAAAATGGGATTCTTTATCCCAGACTCCAGGCTGGAACCCACGTACTGTACTGGGGCCTTCCTCAAATATTCAAATTGATCCTGCATGCGTGATCAGTTTTCAGATTTTGTCTTAGCGTATTGTTGGTAGGTTAGGAAACGCAAGAAAGTCAACATCTGGATGTAACTGAGTAATTGATCATTAATATTCCAGTCTCTCACAGACAGAAGGGAGATATCAAGTGATTATAGGATCAATTTCAGTTGATGAGCAGGATGTGCGTTCTAAAGCTCCAGCTCACTCTTCATGGATGTGGGTGAAGAGCACCTAAAGATCATACATATGTCTGAGGAGTTGTCCACTCAGGTTGGGGATGTCCATACCATGATTCAAAAGACTTGTGAGAATTATCTTGGGCATTGATTATCCTCACTGGGACCAGGAAAAGGGAAAAATTTAAGAGGGAAGCTCCCCAGTCGTTGAAATACAACTGTCTGATCTTCCCAGGGAGAATGTGTGCATATTGCATACAATGGTTTCACACAGTAACAGAACATTGATCCTAATGCTGCCCATTTTCTTTGTACAACTTTACACCATTAGTATATTTTTCTGTGTTCCTCCCAAATATCTGCACTGTTTCATGAATATCTATACTTCAGGAATAGCCACAAATAATTAAATCTGCACAACAGTGAAGAGTTTATGAAACGAATTTAGTCTCCATGAATTATTCCATGAAAGGAGATGAGTTTGTCGGGCTTAAGTCCATCATATTAAGGATAACAGCAAATGTTTAGCTTTAAACATGCAGTTTCCTGAAGTAAAGTTCTTTCTTTCTGTTATCAACGTGACATTAAAAGTGGCCACAGGTATTTCAAAGCTTTCCCACCAGATCAATTTCAATTACTTACTGTAATTGAAGAAGTGCAGGAGTTTCTGAGGTGGCCATATGTTTTGTGTGTCTGTCTTTGCATGCCACGTACAAATCTGCCCACATAAGATAAAGTTTGAATCCTCAGCTCCACAACTGACTTTAAACCTGCATTTTCATTGCCAGACTAAGGAGCATTGAAGCGTCTTGTTTCTTGCTGTTTCCAAAAAGTAAAGATGATGGCTACTTGTTTTGTTTAAAAAGCCAGCAGGAATATTAATTTTTTCTGGAGCAATGGCATATATGCATTTTACATAGATCCTCCATGTTTATTTTTCAGAAAATGGGAAAAGGAATCATGGGATTGTTCTGGGAGTTTTCACAGTATTTTCCTTAACCACAAAATAAATAAATAAATACAGAAAAGACAAAGTGTAGTGATGAGACACAACTACAAAATTAGTTTTTTTACTCCCAGTGAATAGGCTCTTTACAAGAGCAGTTCATTTCAACCTTCTCATCTTCCTGAAATGAATTTGTAGTGAAAAGCAATTACAGTGAATATTTCCATATTCCCAGTGCCCCTAAATGTACCTATATTAATTTGCTGGAGTTATCTTAGTAATATATTGTGTTTTCTCATGTATTTTCTTATGTATATGTTTGTGTGCCAGTGACTCTGTGTATTTGTGCTTGAAAATTCCCCAGGGAGGGCCAAATTTGACCACCAGGATGATTACCATTGACAGCAACTGGGAAAGCAGTTGTAAAGACATCTAGTCCCATCTCTAGGGCTGCAATGACTGTTCTTTGTGGAATTAGAGTGGGAATACTGACATTTCCATCTTGAACATCAAAGAGCTGCTCAGGAAATCAAAACATATCATTTAAACCAACCCCACAGTTCTGAGGATGCTGTTGTCTCAAGGTGTCCCTGAAGAGGGTCCATTACTGCAGCAGCTGCTGCAGGAAGAGATTGTACACAGTGGATACAGATTGAGTTAAATTTAAGAATCCTCTGAAGAGTTACCTCAAAGAGCTTGATTGAAACCGCATGCAGGGAGAATTATGCCTAAATGTCTAAATTCTGACTCTCATCAGGAGGACCATGGAGTTAAACGTGATATCAGGAAAGAAAAAAATTCACTTATAAGTGTTAAATGATCATGAAGGTAGTGAAAATTTCCCCAGCTTCGTTCTAACATTTCACTTCAAATCTGTGTGTGATTTAAATGGAGGCTTTTAGGTGCACTGCCAGAGTACTCAGGTTTACATGGCCCTTAAGCAGAGGGAATGTGTACCTTTATTCTCATCTCAGCAATAACTTAAAGAATAATGGCTGAAGGCATTTAACTTGACTGAAAGGGTAGAGAATTCATAAATGTCTGTAGTCCTGCAGGTCTTACAGGGAGCTGGGGATAAAACACAAAAATTCCTAAATGCTCATATGGAAAGAAAAGGTTTGGTCAGAGTTCACACCTCCTGGGTCACAAGAAATACAAGTGTGTCGAAGGAGCAATATTTTAGATTACATTGTATGAGGAAGCATTGTTTTTGCATAAGCAAGGTCGTTGAGTAGAACAGCTGAAGAAAAAAGAAGGGGAAAGATGTGACCTTTCCTATAACTCACTTACCTCATCAGCATTTACAAAACATGCTAGAAATGGGTTTTCTAAGCCCTATGACTGATCTAGAATTGTGAAAAATCAATGTTACCCCTGGAATAATAGCAAAAATTATGTGTTTCAATTAGGAAACTCTGCCAGTGCTCAATCACTTGAGTAGACCATGTCCCTTCTCTCTTCTTCAGGTTTTTTTTCCCCTCAAAAGAATCATAGAAACATTTAGTTTGGAAAAGATCTCTAAGGTCATTGAGTCCAACTATAAACCCAGCACTGCCAAATCCACCACTAAAACATGTCCCTGAGGGTCTCAACTACATGGCTTTAAATACCTCCAGGAATGGTGACTCCACCACTTTCCTGGGCAGCCTATTCCAAGGTTTGGCAAACCTTTCAAGAAAGAGAGATCACAAAGATATTTCCTTTCCTACGAGTTTGACAACACCAACGCTCTGAGCAAAGAAAGCAGTTCAAATGTTCATAACTTTGTTCCTAAAACACTCTCATGTGCTAACTTCTGTAATCAAACATGGCAGCCTGAATTTACGATCAAACTCTACATTAAGGGGTTGACACACAAGAGAAAAAACTCTTTATTGTTAAATGGTGGGTCAGCTGAGAAGCACAAGTCCACACACAGCTTAATTAACTCTGCAACTCCAAAACTGCTGGAGTTGTTTGCTTGATTGTGTATGGCAAAGCAGCGTTACTGGAGTATGATGTTTCTTCATTTTGCTCTTTCTTTTTTTTCTTTTTTTTTTTTTCCTGGTGAATATAGGAAAAAAAAAGGAAAGGAAAGAAAAAGAAAGGGGAGAGGAATGGAAAAATGTTTAAAAGTGTGAGGGAAAAGAATTTTTGTTCCTCTGTGATAAAAGTTGAGAACTGATGGCCATCTATTTCTGATCATTTTGTTGTTTGTGTTTAACTATAGTGCTTTTAAAATCAGCTGTCACAGAGCCCACTCTACCTCCACGCAGCTGCCAAAAATATTCCTGTTCAATCTGCTTTTGTGTATTTTGGATGTTTGTTCTAACCCACCAATTTTCCTTCATGAAGCTATGTATTGGCAGTATTTGGCAAAAACTCCAGTGGAAAAGAGAGGCATTGAGACTGAATTTCTGTTGTTTGTTTGTTTGGGGACATGGGGGGGATGTGGGGGGGTCAAGGACAGAGCAGGAAATTGCTCATATCTTCTTAAGCACACTCTATAACAACTGTCCTTTCATATAAGGCAGCCACACATAGAGGGAAGTGATAGAAAAATGCAGCAATAATCCCACTGAGTCCCGTAAAGAGCTGGCTGTATAGTACATTCTGTACCTGGGAAATGCCAGATGTCTATACATCCAGGACTGCAGAAATTACCATTGAAATTACATGTTTGTCCAGCTAAACAGCTCCCAGACAGAAGCGACAATCACAGGGGGTTATTATTAAATGTGTGGAGTGGTCCCAGCTCCAGCCAGGGGAACCCAAAGCATCTGTGCAAATCTGCTCTGTACAGACTGGTCTGTTTGTCCCTGACTCCAAAGGACTTGCACACAGCCCAAATCTGTTTCAGTTTAGCTCTCTTTTTTCCTTTTTCTTTTTTTTTTTTCTTTTTTGACCCACTTCTTTCTAAAAACTCATCAGGTGTGATGGAGGGAAAAATGGAAACTAACAGTGCCATCTAATGGGTGTACGATTTTATTGCCTAATAGACCTAGGTTTAGAAATTAAGAAAGAAAACAAACAAGCAGATCCTCCAGGGTAGAGGATATTCAAAGTCTCTTTCCTAGAGTCTGGGATTTTATTTATTTTTTCCTAGAGAATCTAAAATACAAATAAAACTAATTTATCTCTATTATTTCAACCAGGACTGCTCAACATTGCTGCATTTTGGACAGTAATTCTTGTTGGGATGGATAACACAGGTCAAAATGACTTGGGAAAATGGGGAATGAACAGCTGGGTCAGGTTCATTGAAAGGTTCGCTTTCAAGTCCATGTTGCTTCAAAAATGGAGCAAACAAACTAAAACCAAGGAAAAACAGTCAAAAGTCATCTTCATCATACAGTCTTGATGTCGTTAAGGAAACGTCTCAGCTTTCCCATTCACAAGACTCTCTGGCAGTCCCACTCCCAGTGCCAGAGACTTTAACTGCTGGGACCAAAGCCTCTTCACGGTGGGCAGCTCCAGCGAGCCCACAAATCCCTGCCTGACTTCCTATAAATCCCCCTCACACAGCCAGACCAGGTTTCCTTACCAGTTTGACCTCAGGTTTCCCATAGCAGTCTCAGATATTTCATTCTTTAAAACCATTTATTCATGGTGCATTAACACAGAAACAGTTCAGGCTGGATGCCTCCAAGGAGGGTCCCCAACAAAAGAACCCTTGGGCATTTATACCCTCGCAGTCTCCCAGTGCAAGTCTCTCTTCCTCCTGAGTCTTCAGCTCCCCATCTTTTTTCATGTCCACTCTCCTCACTGGCATCACCAGTCTTCATTTCGTTTGTTATCCAAAAGATTGGAAATTTCTGCTTCTGGTGTCCCCCAGCATCCATTCCCCTTACTGGCATCACCCATCTTCATGTGCTTTGTTATCCCAAACAGTTCACAGTCTCTTGTCTTCATCTGTAGCTTTTGAGCTGAGCTACCTGGACCGGATATGCTCCTCAACAACCTTAGTTGCATTCGAGAGATGGGGACTCTCAGAAAAAAATGAGAGCTGAAATCTTCTGGATGCTCTGAAATCCATGCTTCTCTTACCTGGGTTTTCAACAAGAGCTTGGTAGACTTCTCGAGGGGGAAACACAGGTATCTGTTTTCAGAAGAGGGGTTTTGTCTGCGTTTTTTCATCCTAGATGACAAGTATCTTTTAGCTGGAAGGCCATGGGTAGATATAAATGGAAGTAGTAGAGAAGGAGCATTGATGTTTTTTAAACACTCATTACCAATCAGCTGACTGTCTCAAAAATGCAGTTTTGTAAACATCCTTACAAGGGCCTTTGCACATATTAGAATATTTTTCTCAGTGCAGATGCATACATTTAAAAATTGTGTCACTACTAGGCTTTGTTTGCAGCCGTCTGTGTGGTAAAAACATATCATCAAAATGAGACACTGAGTGTTTTATTCCCTGTTGGTTTCATTTGAGATGTGGACCTGAAAATGTGGATTGACTTCTGGCATCTCAAGCCATTCCAGTGAAAGGCACGATCCATCCCATCACACCCACCAAACTCACCATGCCAGCAATTTGCTACAATTGCATCCCTGCAACTATGAGATGAAAACAAATTGACTTTATAATTTTTAAAAGTTAGGGGTATTATGATACTTCTGATATAGTAGCGTAGCCACAGAAAACAGCAAAAAACTGTAGTGTGCATAACATGTAATTGCACAATCCAAATTAAATTCACATCTGTGTTTGGCTTGAGGCAAAACACCAGAGCAGAAAAATGAGATCTGAGAATGCTATGATGTTCCACAGGCAGAGGAGATCTTCCTTTGGAGGAAATGAGCCATCTTCTGAATATGTAGAAAAGCACCATTTTCTGACAAAGTGAGTGAGGGCACAGATCAGTTTGGTCTTGTTCAGGCTTCTGGAAAACTATATCTTATGCCGGCTCATTTAGTTCTTCTTACCTCTAAAATGAAAACAATCAGCTGTTAAGTCTTTGCATTAGTACCAAACCATCCCTCATTCTGGTTCCCTTTAACAGTTCTTTATAAGATCACTTTTTTCTTCCCCAAAGAAATTAAGATTTAGAGAACAATCAGATTGTCTACCTCTTTCTTAATTTAAAACCAGATGGCTGTCTCAGTTAAATCAAAGTGTATTACAGTTTAGGGAGGTTACACTTCGCCATTGCACACTCAACTGGGGGATGCAGTCCTCTGCAGGATGGATGGTTGCAGCATCATAAACTGACTTTCTTCAGAGGATTTCTGATGACCCTTCTGAAAAATGTCCCAACCCCAGCACAATTTCAAAGTCTGGAGCAAGAACAGAAGACACTGTGATCAGTCAATCACACAATCTTAGAATCATTTAGGCTGGAAAGGACCTCTAAGATCAACAAGTTCAACCATTAACCCGCCACGGCCAGAGCCCATCACTAAACCATGTCCCCAAATTCCACATGTACAGACCTTTGAAATACCTCCAGGTTGTTGATGCAATCCCTGTGCTGGGCAGCATGTTCCAATGTTTGACAATTCTTTCACTGAAGAAATGTTTCATAATGTCCATTCTAAACCTCCTTTGGCATAACCTGAGGTCCCTTCTGTGGTGGGTCGCCTCTCTTCCTCCCAGGCGATGCTCTTCTGGAGTCAGTCCTTGGCTTAACATCTTGGTCTTGGCCTTGCCTGGGCGGGAGTTGGGGCCTGCCCTTTGCCTCCTAGGTGACGCCCTCCGCACTCCTTGGGCCTTGCCTGGGCGGGCTTTGAGGCATGCCTTGGGCTTGGATCTGCCCATCCCTCCAGATTCTTCCCCACCGTTACTTGTATCATTGGATGATTTGAATTGTACCCCGCCCTCTTATGTTACTATTGGTTTATGTATCCTTGCACCGCCCTCTCCCTCTTACCTTATTGGTCAACCCTTTCCCTACTTAAACAGGTGCTCCCAGGCACTCCGTGCCATATTGTCCCTGCTGTTCCACCGCTCTGGACATGGCCCTCCTTCCCCCGCTCTCCCTCCCGACCACCATGGACCTGCTATCCCAATAAAGGAGAGCTTGGGTAGGAGCATTCCTCCCACCATGACCATGTCGTCGCCTTCCTTCGCCTGCGTCTACCCGTTACTTGCCTACCGCCTGGGCTAGCTAGACCATCCCGCTCGGCACCGGGCTGACCAGAGGAAGGCCTCTGCCTAAGGAGATTAGGCACTGGTCTTCTACACCCCTCCTCTTGCACTATTGATTGTTTCTAGGGAGAAGGGACCATCATATCCCATGGCATCATTGGCTTCCAACTTGAGAGTAGGGTAGAGTACCAGAGTAATAGAAGAGATGATCGTTTATGTGGTATGATGATCATACCATGCTTGGTTTCATCTGTTTTGGTTTTGTTTTACTGTTTCCACAGATGCCACTGTCATTTTCTGTAATCAATATAACTTTTTTATTTCCTGGATTTCAAGGCAGGAAATTATACTAACACCCCTTGGAGAGGGTGATGTGATTTTCACGGTACAGTTCTCAGTCTTTCCCAGATTCAGCTTCCTTCACATGGGAAATTGATACTGAAGTGATGTTTTAGTGATTTAAATAGTATCAGATGGGGTTTGCTGGAGAAAAAAGACAAAAAACAACTCACAAGTAGCAATTTATCCAACAAATCTGTTTTGTGTAAACAATAGCTTATTTCAGGTTTTTATATAAACTGATGCCTGGTTAAAAGGATTTCCCAGGTGGCCATAGCAAATGTAGCTCCTTCCATTAGCACTCCTGGTGTGGTGGGAGAGCTTTTTGTGATGTGAGAGGGATGTGTATTTTGCTGGATCTCCACTTTTCCATTCATACCCGCCTGGTGTCCCACACTGACACAGCTAACACGTGTTAAAAGGAATTAATGTTTTTGTAAAGTGGTGTAGCAGCATTTGTCCCTGCACAAAAACGTGGGCTTTACTTAAACACCAAAAACCCAGTGCAAGATAAAATCAAGCTTCTACTACAGAAAAGCTTTAAAAATTCTTTTGAGAAATTTGAAATCTATTCAGTCATTATTGTTCTTAAATACCCCCAGTCAACAGAACAAAACACATCTGACACAATGAAAAGGTTTTCCAAGGTAATTCTGGATTTTGCCTCCCCTGAAGGTAAAACCACTTTGTAATGTGGTTTAATTCCCCTTTCCTCCTCTCTTCCCATTCTTTCCTTTTCTCCTTCCTCATCATTCTTTTTCCACCATGTCATGGGAATGGGCTCTGATTTACCCTGTCAAAAAGTCCACTGGAATGGGAGCATGATGTTGGGCCATCTTGTCCTCTTAATGATTAATAAAATAAGCTAATGTTAAACTATATTTGAAGGCAGATTAGCTTGGGTTTGGGTCTTCTCTCTTTCATGCCGAGCAGGGTTTAGCTGCGAGGTTTCCAAAACCTTGTCCGAAGTCAGTCTGTGCCTTGGCTCCCCCTGAGAAACTGTGGGAGTGATGGTTCCTCCTGGTGCCAGATTTTTTATGTGTGTCTATGACTTGAACAGCACTTTGCACTGTTAGGCTGGTCTAACAAAGAGCTGCAGCATTCCCAGGAGACTTCACATCCTCCCTCTCATATACCTGCTCCAGAGGAGTATTAGATACCACATGGACTCCTGGAGTCCAAGTCTGGGCTATAGCTCAATATTGGTCCCATCCCAACCACTTTGTGCCCAGCCATGGTTTGTCACACTTGTCCCAGAACTGTTACCACCTTGGCTGAGCTGAGCATCCCTGGACAGTTCCCAGCTCTGAAATTCAGATTAATTAACTGGGCATTTCTGGCCAGATACCCCCACAAGGAATTTCTAGTTAATTTTTATGTCAAGGATACCTTATATACAGGAAAGTTGGCTTTCCTGCATGTCCTCATCACTGCTTCCTGTTAACTGACTTAGTTCTTCCTCCACTGTAGAGCAATTTTAGGCCTCCAATGCCTAGTTCATGCCTTCCCCTACATGGCATGAAACATAAAAGTTAAACATTTCCATGGCTCAGTGAACCTCGCTCCTAGAACATTAAGCTTACTGACTCTGAAAAGGTGGCTTTGATGCCTTCCTTTAACATAAAAACCAGAGCACGTTAAACTCTTGCTTATTACTACAGCGGATTTTAGTGTCGTGGGTGGAAATAAAAGCTCAGCTAAAGCATGGTGAGAAACCTCTACTGGTGCTGTTCTGTATCCTCTGGGCACACTTTCCCTAGGGCTATTCCTTTCTCTTTTCCACAGGGTCTATGCCAGCCCTGTCACCATATCAGCTGGATGCCTTCCAGAGGAGGATTAGCTGTCGCACGGCTGCTTTCCATTTTGTTCTCCCGCCTGAGGAAAACCAGGCTGTCACCCTTGCACAAGCACCAGATCTGACTTAAATCAGCATTTCCCAGAAACAAATCCCTACTATTGTATTTAGTGTTTAGAAAATTATACTCTACTAAATAAATCAGCCTTTCTTTCTTCATTTATCGGCCCCACTCTCCTCCCTCCATCCCTCCCTTCACTCCCTCCCTCCTACATGTACATATATGAGCTGCACTATTCTACCTGCAAATCCTGTTGTAAACTCTTGGCTGAGGCTCTGTGGAAAGAAACTGCTAAATAGTTACTGTATTTTTAGTGATATGTGGGTCAAAGTAGTTACAAGCAACTCTAAACAGAGATACCTAATTAAAGTTCTGTTAAAGGATGCAGGTCTGGGATGGGAATCTGGACATGCAGCTGATTTGCTTTTTTCTTTTCTTTGTTTTTCCTCTTCTTCTTTTTTTCCCCTGAAAATCTTTCTTTGAGGACCGTGAGAAAATTAACTGATCCTCACTGGACCCATCTTCAATCAAACAAAAAAGTGAAATGTAACTCACTCTCCTAAGGTAAAACTGAAAGTTCAAGAAAATGTTCAGGTCTGACCACAGACCCAGGGTATTATTGCATTTCACCTTCTGCAGTGGCTCCTCTTGAAAGTTACCACTCCTCACCTGACCCAATTTTAAGAAAAACACACCCAAAAGTCAACCTAGTCTTGAAAGCACTGCTCTGATGAGGGTGACTTCTGAAGGAGGGAGGTAGAACAGGCTGATTTGTTCTGCCATACAAGCAGCATCTGTGCTCTCCTAAAGCAGCGACTGACACGAGATGCGTGGAAGGGAAAGGCAGGATTTCTTCTTTTCTCCCTTCTCCTGGCAGGTGTCACAGCAATACAAAAGTGTCAGAAGACTTTGGCTGCAACAACAGAAAAAGAAGTGGGGAAAATCGGTAAAGGAATTAGAAACAGGAGGATAACAGATAGTTTTTGTTTTCACCGCAGCTTTGGCTATGTGTGTGCATGTGTGTACAAGGGATGGAGAGGAAATAAAAAGATACTTCCTTCTGCTTAAAGCTTTTTTTAAACATGACTTTTGAAACCTCACTCCTCCCCACACACCTGGTATCTTGTAAGAAAAATGTTTTTCCCTCACAGTGAGATCTCAGATTTAGTGCTTACCAACACAGTACTCATCATCGATCATGCATTGTCCATTCCTTATTAAGTTCTTGCCTTTACCATGTCAATATTTTCCCATTTTATTAAATCCTCTTGGTTTTTTATTATTCATTTCCTCACACACTCACTTCCTCACAGTTTGCTCTGGTTGTGGTCTGCAGCTTTCAGCAGAAATAGCACAAAACCTCAAGCATCTCAGAATCAAAGAGCTTTCTTTGAGAAAAGCTAACAACAAAACAGCAAACAAAGCCCTTCATATAATACCTTTCATATCCCCCCCATAAGAAATTCACTGTCACGCAGTGTTCTTCACTCAGATATTATCATAATTTGGATGAAGAAGGACTAAGTGTATTTCAATATCCCATCTCTAATCTCCTGAGATTAAGCTTTAATCATCAGGCAACTAAGTATCTTGAAGGAAAGGGAGGGGAAGAAGGGAGGATGACATGCACAACTCAGTTGTTTAATTTCTTACATTTTATATTAAAATATTGACATAGTAATTGAATTTGCATTCCCTCTTTCACAAGGTGAGTCTTAAGACCATTGTAAAGGTCCCTCTCTCTCCATGAGAAAGCATAACAGAATTCCTAGCATTCCTGGTATCCTTTGCTAGACTTGGAAACTGAGCATTCCCTACAGTATGTTAGAGGATTTGGGACATAGAATTGCCAAAAGAACTGAACCCTGAGAAGAAATTGAAATCTCAGGGCAGCCCAGAGGTAAACTCTAAAATGTTTTAGAGGTCTGGATTTTCAGGCCCTCTCTCAGCACTTGTTTTTGCTACACTCTGTTCAGGATAATGTGTTTTGCAGGTCCCATTACTATGTTCCAACCTCTTCATCTTCCCTGTGCAGGGAATCCAAGCATCTCCTTCAGGGTCATGAATAAATTTAGGAGCTGGGGAACCTGAATCACTTAGGTTTCCAGTGTTCATTTCCTTGTGCAGAATCCTGGAGGAGTGATTCCACCTTTGCTCTGCCCTCACCAGGAATACACACTGATTTAATCATCACTAAGGCTTCGGAGGGTACCAGGAGTATTTATCGCAGTACAATATATTAGCTCATCCATAATTTCTGACAGAGTTTTTTTGTTTTATGGCAGTGACAGGAAAAGAGAGGCTGATACTGCTGTCTGCCTAGAAGAGGGCACTGAGCATGGAACTCAACTCAAAACTTCTCAGAAATGTGGGTCAAACCGATGATAACAGCACCAGCTCCATTATAAGGAGATACCAGCATCAGCCTGCCTTGAATGAATTCTGATGAATTCTGCTGCTCTGCTGCTGACTTTGTGTGTGCCTGGAGCATCTTGTCCTGGCCCTGCACTCAGTGCTGAGAAACCTCCAGCCCAGGGGCTACGAGGGGACTCTCACACCCAATTCACAGCTGCACTGACCCCAGCACAGCCCAACGCCACAGGGTGGGCAGGAGAGACTGAATGTGCCACAGAGGGAGAGCAGCAGCACACAATGTAATTTCATTAACAAATGGATGCATCCCCTTGCTTTTTGACCCAAACTGGAAGGGATCCTGCAACAACCAGCATGCCATTTCTCCCACTAACCAGCTGTAAGAGACAGAGAATATTAGCTCACTAAAGGACAGAGAACTGCTGCTGCTTTCAGATCATAACTTAATTAACTGTGATTTTCCTAACAAGTGCCTTTTTTTTTTTCTTTTTCATTACCATAAAGTAATGGACCCAGGGCTGATCCCATAGGCTTCGAGGCTTTAAGGACAGTAACAACTTAATGAGGCAACTTACATCATGTTTATCATCCCGCTGCAGGTGCAAACACTCCGTGGGCTCCTGGGCAGGAGCTGAGAAGTGAATGGGCCCACCTAGGATTCAGGATCAACGTAGACCTCTCTGTGAGCAGATCCAAATTAGCCAAATTAGCCAGGGGCTTTTTCTCATGTGGTTTTAAGTGCCCTGGACCATTTTCAGATGTGCAACTGTTTTAGAACCTGGCAAAATTAAAAATGTAGACTATTTTGTCAACAGCCTGCACTCTGCCTCCCTTTCCTCCCGCAGAGAGATCCTCTTGCTATTTCTTTTCTATGTCTGAGGCTTGGAGTTAGGTTCTTGGCAAAGAGTGCCACAATTTCAAGTTAATAGTGCCATCTAGTGATGTGGGAGACAAAGAGTCGCCAGGCAGAGCTTCAGGGCTCCAGGGCTTCCCCAGGAATAAACCATCGTGTATAATATTTAATAATATCTCAGGGTGACCTGTTCCAGAAGCAGGCAGAGTCCCAGATATTGCTAAGAGGTGCCCTGGAGGTGGGTGCAAAGGTTAGGAGTCAGTATCCAGAGCTCGGAAAAAAAAGAAAACCCACTGAGATCTGGATGTAAGGTTTTAGGATACTTCGCTTAGTAATTACAGGAAGTAGAGAAGGTAAAAAATATGATACTGTGATGCTCTTGTATATTTCTGGCGCATATATACACTTATATTCCACACATACATATATTACACACACACACACACACACACACACACACACACGGATATATATATATAATATGAATAGATGCATCCCTCTGTAAATAGATGCATCTGTCTCTCCCCAGTGGCATATATAAATATCTGTTGAATCCTCAAAATTCAGCAACCTCATTCCCAGAGGCTGTATTTCATTATATCATTCTATTTCCAAATAGAGGAATAAGGCAGGTGGACACGGACGGAGAGGAACCAATCCTAAATGCATGATCATTTGAAGTTTCTCACTATGGCAAATTAATCAACTGCATGTAAAATCTCAGGGGCTCTTTAATACATCCCAAAGGTTGAATTTTCAAAAGTAGATACAATGAAATTTTATTCTCACTCCCTTTCTGGACCTTTTTCTCCGTGCTCTCTCCATGTGCCTTTCAGAGTTTGCCTTTATGCCCATCCCTGAAGATATGAAGGACCTGAGGGCTTCTGTTTAAGTCCAGAGCATGCAATGACAACAGTTTGTGTGATTTATTCTAATGAGAAGGCAAAGCACTATTATGCAGCCAGACTCCAAGCGAATCTTTCATTCCATCTGCTACAGGAGGATGCTGGATGATACATTTCTGTGCCTTCTTGCAGCTGAGGGAATGAAATGAAGTAAAAGTTGTTCTCAGTTTCCTGAATAAAAGATAGGAAAAGTGAGTCTTGAAACAAGGTTTCCAGGTAGTTGAACAAACATGGTTATGTCAAAGGTCTAAAAGGAGACCTGACTGCTCTTTACTCTGCTTGTGTTTATTCTGTACTTCGTGTTTTGCAGTTTCCCCTAGTGACTTCCAATGGCTGGGGTAAAACAAGTCTGATTCTTTTCCTCTCTCTGCTCATTATTTATTTCGGTTTTTAATTAGTGGTGGTGTTTGTCTGTTTGTTTACTATTTTTCCTCTGACATGTGAGATTTTAGCCAGGGGTGCAGGGTGGGATGTTCTGGTGATGGGAGTGAAACAGAATTTCCTCTAGAATCTGGATGGCAATTCTTCAACATGCACTCAGGGCTGAAATATTTTTCAGGCTGAAGGCAGAAGGCAATTTGTAGGACAAAGCTCTGCAGACCTATAAAGTATGGTTTGTTTATTTAATTTTTTTCCTAAATCATTGTTGGTTTTGCAGGAGGTGAATACACTGGCAACACCCAACATCTCTCTCAGCCTTTTTCTTTGACACATCATATTTAGAGATTTTGGTCTCATACTGTTAAATTTAGGTTTCATGTAGACTCTTTGAAAGTATTTTTTGCCCCAGGGTTTGAAGTATGTTTTGCCAATGAAACATTAATTGCATTGTTTCCTGTGAGTTTGAGGACTGGACTTCATGACCCCACAAGTCACTTTGTACTCCTAAAATTGTTTTCCTTTCCTATCATTTTTTTTTGAGGCATAGTTTTCTTTAAATCTTAAAATAGCTGCAGCATCTAGCTTAAAATCAAGTTGCAAAACTAGGATAGGATCAAAGAAAGCCTGGAGATATATATCCAGGGACCTGGTTTCTCTCTCCCCCCTCACCATTTGCTGCCCCAAATTGCAGAAAGTAAATGCACTCCTGGAAGACTCTGTCTGAAAGGTTCGTCTGAGGAGCAGCACACAGCTCCAGTGCGGAGCTGCAGGGTCAAAGTGTTATTTGCATGATTCAGGCAGGGAAATTATGTATATGTGTGGCACACAAAGACTAACTACAGCCCTACAGCCTCTAAGGATCCTGCAGAAGAACCTTCACGCACCCCGATGCATATAATTTGTTACACAGTGGGCTTGGGTTTCCATGTGTACCCAACAGAAATGCCTCTCAATTATCCTGATCAGTGGGTCTCTTGGCTGCAGAGATCAGTTTGAAAGCTCTGATGCTTTGTCAGAAGCGGCAGAGGATTTCACACCATTCTGAGCTGCCATTTGCCTGCAGGTGAAGTGCGTCACTGTGCCAATTAGAGCAAATTATGAGAGGGGTGACCTGCCATGACATGGAGATGTCAGGCGGGATTTAGTTCGCCTTTGCAGAACAGAGAAGGTAGATCCCGAACTGGAATCTGGAATTTTCATATCTGGGTTTTATGCAGCCTTTGGATATAGGTTTCCTGACTTTTTCTTTAGAGGGAACTTATTTGGGATCACATCTGCATGAGGAGCTGTAGTGCTGTGCGTCATGGCCAAGGCCGTGCAGTGATACCTGCACCAATTGCCCTCTCCTTCCCTTCTCAGTATAGATCAGCATTGCATCTGTCCCCAGTGAACAGGCACAGAATCACAGAACCACAGAATGGTTTGGGTTGGAAGGGACCTTAAGGGTTGACGCAGTGAGAGCGCGCTGGTCTCGCTGGCCACCTGGGATCGGTCACAGCCCGGTAGTGGCGTCTGCTCGCGTTCTTGGGGTCCAAGTTCGCTGCAGTTAGAGACAGATCTCCTGGCTGCGAGCTGTACCATCCCAGAAGCAGCCACGCCGCGTCTAAGCTGGAGTGCTGCTAAGAGAGAGGGTTCTCCCGCCCGGACTAGAAAGCAGACACGGGGTCCTGCGATGGTCAGCGGCTTTCGTCTGGGGCTGGAGACCCCGACCCAGCCGGGCATCAGACTTTTATTCCGAGGGTAACAACCAATCTTGGAACAGCGCAGGGGAGGGATCAGGGAGGGACAAAGGGACTGGGACCAATCGGGAAGGAGGAAGGGAGGAGAGAGGGAGATACGAATACCATTATGAACTGAGGGACGGGGGGGAACCTTGACCCCTCTCTGGGGCAATCCACCTTCTACTCTGCTCCAGGGGGGTCTTATTCTCTAGGTCTCCAGAGGTTCGTCAGGGGGGAAGAAACTCTCTGGGCTTGAACCAACGCTACAAAGGGTTTTCTAGTTCCAATCCCCCTGCTAGACCAGTTTGCTCATAGCCCCAGACAATCTGGCCTTGAACACTTAAATAACAATATAAATACCAGTCTGTATTTCATGCAGATTTTTGCAGTTGATTTTTTTATCTAAAATCTAAATTGAGAGCCAGACTCTATCCCCTGCCACCAAAAAACCTCCATTCCCAGATTTCCATCTATTTTTCTCAAGATCATTGGTAAATCCGTTATGTCAGGAGATTTGGAGTTATCTGGAGTTCTTTGACGTGTTTTCACCTTCTGTTTGCTCTTCACAAAGAACATCAGACTAATAGGATGGTAAGCAATGCCTGTAAGCATGTCAGCTCTGTGACACGCATTGTTCTCATCCCTGAGTGTCCATGTGTGCTCAGGAACTGTTGTTCCCTGCCTGTCTCAAAGCACTTGTGTCACGTTTCAGAAGAGGGCTGTGCTGGCGTGGGATGGAGGGAGGTGACACTCCTGTTTGGAGCAGTAGGTGTGAAACGTCAGCAGAGATGAAGTCACTCTTCTAAAACACAGCACTCCATTCCTCTATGCCTGTGCTTTGGCTTGTTGCCTTCTGTATTAATCAGAAGATAAGAAACTGAATGTGATCTCTCCGCACACTCCTGGACATACAACAGTGCCTTGCTTGGCTCCAGGTGAGGGGAGAACAAAGCAGTGAAGCATCTCAAAGGCCAAAACTCAAACCCAGACACTCTCATCTCTGTCCTAGCCTGGGGTTTGCCAGCAGTGCCCATGCCCTGCAGGTGTCTCTGAGAGTAAAGGATTGGAACCAGGTGGTTTTAGGGTCCCTTCCAACACAAATCATTCTGTGATTCTGTGTTAGGTGAGGAGAATCCCACCCACTCTTCCCAGTCATCCAGCAACCATATCTAAAAGTCCAAATATTTAAATTAGGAAGGTCTAGGCAGGACTATGGTCTTTAGTTCTCATTTTTAGTCTGTGCAACTGCCTCCTATGCCGTATGGAGAAGTTGAGGTGTATATAGCATATGTCCAAAAGTATCACAATGCTGAGACTCATATCTTTTCCCGTTGAATTCAGAGGGAGCAAGAATGTAACAAGAAAAAAAAAAAAATGGAATTGTAAATAAGTAAAAACCTGAGTAAACACAGAATGTGGCTTTATGACTGGAAGTATAATGGTCCTTTCAATAATGCAGTATCTTTGGATTATCAAATCCAGTTTTTGAAAAGAAACCCTCTTTGGAGCCATTCCAGATGCATACAGTTGGTCTAATTAGTAGTGGGTTTATCACATTCCACTCTTTTCAGAGGAGAATACATTCTGAAAGGTTGCTGTCTTTGTTTGAGCTCATTAAGGTTGTATGTACCATTACAATTACAAAACTTATACTTTTGCTTATTCTTCGGGAAAAAAAGAAAGATATCTACTTGGAATAGTATCTGGCACATTAAGATATTTATATTCCCACCATCAATAGCTTATTGTCTCTACTCCTGCCTACATTTACAGAAAACACCTCCAGCCCAGAACTAAAAAATACTACAAATATCACAATTTCTTTACACTTTGATAACTCATGAAAGGGAGCATTTACAAACATAAGTCTTGCTTTTATAAGACTCTTATCATGCTTTTCAGCTGTGATGTCAGACCAAATCACAGCTGAGCAGTGTTACAGCTGCTCTAATTCAAACTCTGTGCCAGCAGCTTGGGAGCAGTTCTACAGAATTTGATGGAGGGCAGTGGCATGAACTGAAAATCCAGTGGCATGGATCAGAAATGCAGAGAAAGTACTTAATCTTTATTATTATTAGAGCCACAGAATGGTTTGTGTTGGAAGGGACTTCAAAGATCATCTCATTCCACCCTCTCTGCCATGGGCAGGGACACCTTCCACTAGACCAGGTTTCTCAAAGCCCCATCCAACCTGGCCTAAACACTTCCAGGAATGGGATATCCACAGCTTCTTTGAGCAACATGTGCCTGCGCTCAGTGTGGATGGGTTTTTTTAATATATCTCTTTTGCAGATTTGTGGTGCTTTGAGACCAAAACATCTTTAAAACATTCATGTAAACTGAAACCAACCATTTGGGTTTTTTATTTTCCTATCTTTTTTTTTTTCCTTCCCTTCCTTTCTTCAGGAACAGTATGATACACACATTACAGTGTGCACAAACTGCACACAACTACATGACAGATCAAAATTCAAATCTACACATCTCTCCAAGAACCTTGGGCTGCTATGGTAAAGAGCACTCTACTCCTTGGGCCCTCAGATAGTACAAAATAAAAGACAAAGAGAAGGACAGTGTGAAAAAAGATCACTAAGTTCAAATTATTTCACCATAGAAAGCTGTTGATACAGGGAAATTGAAACGAAAGAGCATGTAAGAGAAAAAAAAAAAAACCAAGCATAACATGCTACCTGTACTAAGTCCCAGACAGAATTTATTTTCCTTTTATTTGAGTGGAATTGGTGTTTCAGAGCATAGTCTGCTGCCACTGAAATTACCAAGAGATTTTATAGCAAATGAGAATATGATTAGGCAAAGTAGGGCAGCATGGGTTAATTGGGACAATACTTGAGGACTCTACAAGGATGGACTTATAAACCCATTTTAGAGCAAAGAGGTGGTAAGTTGACCATGATGAACATTTAAAACAGAAAACAAGGGTAGAGACCTGCACCTACAAAAGGTGTGAGCAGTACTGTGGTGATGGTAACGCCCTTCAACACATCCATTGCTGAGCTAAAATTCTGTAAAAGCATTGGGAGTTTCTCAGAATTAGCAAGCCAATGACAGAGAAGGGAGGAATTCTAATTATTTAACTGAGTGTGAAAAAGAGAGAGAATAAGAGTAATGAATGCATAAAGTTTAAAAAGAAGGGAATTCTAGAGAGTGTTGTTTTATTTAAAACTGAGGAAAGAGCATATTGCGAACAAAGAAAAGGACACCATTAATGCAATTACAAATTTAGGCTCATGTTGTAGACAGAATTGGGCCAGTTGTTACCAGAAGACCCAGCACTCATTATAATTCATTCAGAAAGCAAAATCAAGCTGTTGAAAAAGCAGCAAGACAGTGGAAGGGAATTAGGACCCAATGAAAAATAGGAAAGATAATCAAAGACCCAGCCAGGGCTTCATATCTTTCTTCTTTCTGTCCACATCTTCAGACCCAGCTCCTCAGGAGGACATGCCTTCTCTGATCAGAACCCATATTCCGTCTTGTACCCTGGAAAATACCCTAAGGTAAAAAATGTGTTGCCAAGTCAAGAGCATTGTTTCAGTAGGAAAAGGGTAAAACTGGTCACGTGTCGCTTAGTGTATGGAATAATAGTTTCATACTAACCTTTTTTGGCCAGGTCCTGGTGTGAGTACTGGCAAAAAAGGCATGAAAATGAAAACCATACAAAAACAAACAAACAAAAGGCAAAAGAAATAGGAAAACCATGTAGATGGATTTCAGGATGATCTCAGACATGGATGTCTTTGTTCTGCATTGATCCAAAGGCTTGATTTCCTAGACCAGAAGGCAGACAGAACTGTTGTTGACATAATTTTTTTTCTATGGCTTCATGGGACTTTATTTGTGAAAGAATCATCAGAAAATATTACAATTTAACATATTTCAATCATCTATGCTCAGCTGAGCATGGTAATTATTTCTCTTTTCACAGGTAACTGCTAATTTAAGCTAGTAAATTATTTTCCTTAAATTCTGAAGCCTGTGTATTTTCAGATAGCAAACGATGTATTTGTTTAACTTCAGGCTTTTGTGTGCTGAGGGATCCTGTTCTGCTTGAGAGCAACTGCTGTCATTTGAAAAACAGCTGAAAATGTTCCAGAAAAAGAGAATGAACCCAAACTGTGTGGGAGCCTGGCTGTCTGTGACCATGGCCATGCCCTTTTCTGAAAATGACCGAAGGTTCCATGCAGGTTTCAGAACCAAGGGGTCACTTCTGTGAGAAGTAGCCAGAAGCTCCTCCCATGTCCAACAGAGCCAAAGCCACAGCTCCACAATGGACTCAACACTGGCCAAGGCTGATCCCTTCAGTGACAGAGGAAGCACTTCTGGGATCATATATTTAAAAGAGGGATAAATTTACTGCACAATAGCAAATGCAGGCAGAGAGAGGAGGGGTAAAATGTGAGAGAAATAACCCCTGCATCTCCCTGCAGGACCCCACGCTGGAGCAGGGAGATGCCTGAAGGAGGCTGTGACCTCATGGGAAGCCCACGCTGGAGCAGACTCCTGGAAGGACCTGTGACCCATGGAGAGAGGATCCCACGCTGGAGCAGGTTTGCTGGCAGGACCTGTGGCCCCGAGGGAAGCCCACACTGGAGCAGCCTGTTCCTGAAGGGCTGACCCTGTGGGAGCGACCCCACAGGAACAGCTCATCAAGAACTGCAGCTCGTGGGAAGGGCTCACTTTGGAGAAGTTCATGGGTCACTGCCTCCCATGGTAGGGACCTTGTTCTAGAGCAGAGGGAAATTGTGAGGAGTTCTCCTCCTGAAAAAGAAGGAGCAGCAGAAAACATGTGATGAACTGACTGCAGCCCCCATTCTCTGTCCCCCTGCATCACTGCAGAGGAAGAGGTAGATAATTTGAGAGTGAAATTGAACCTGGGAAAGGAGGGTTAGGGAGAAAATGTTTTAAGATTTGGTTTTATTTCTGATTTGATTGGTAATAAATTAAATTATTTTTCCCTGTGATGATTACTGATGAGTGATCATTCCATGTCCTTATCTCACCCTACAAGATTTTCATTATATTTTCTCTCCCTGTCCATCTGACAGAGCGGCTTTGGTGGGCACCTGGTGGTCAGGATGGCCCACGCAGTTCTCTAAATCAGTGTACTCTGAGAGTTGGAGCCTTTGGCTTCCTTTTGTGCAAACTGTCCCTTGAAGTAAATTTGTGTTGCTATAGAAACACAATACCTGGCACATGAATTGTGTTGGCAAGGAAAAAAAAACAGCATGCTTTCCTTTAAAGTTCCTCAGCGTTGACCATTCCCTTAGGGAGGATCTGCTTCAACAACATCTCTGACACGTTTATTTATGTCATTGAAATCCCTACAGGTATCACGGGACTGGATGCTCTCCTCCTGAGCCCAACTTCTCCCCCACTGACTGTTTATCCTTCCCCTGTTTTAGACTCACAGTTGGTTCTGAGAATTGAACCCTCTTGAAGAAGTTTAGTCCATTAAAGTCTTTGACTACAGCCACTCTACCCTATGGCACATTTCTTTTTACAAGCTTAAGAAGTCTGTGGCAGCATTTCTTTTCAATGAAAAATGAGGTAGAAGCTTCCAAATTATTTGTTTTCTCACAGTTACCAGACACTGTGGATGGACTAAAAACACAGAAGAACTTGCAGGCAACACCCGTCTAGTATCATATCCATATCAAAAATACACCCCTGTTTTGTTCCAGCAAGAAGAAAATTGCCATACCTCCAGTCATCCATGCAGTACATGACATTTGCATTATGAGAGTGCTTATCAAATTTGAACAGAAGTTGATGTAAAATTCTAGAGAAAAGCAACTGATTTATTTTTGTGTGGCACAGAAATAGCACAGCAGCACAATGTAGGCCTGAGATATTGATGTAGAGGCAACAGCAATAAAAGATGGTGCCTTCAGTCTTCAAAACACTAGAAATTTACCTTAGTAATTATGTTTGCACATTAGTAATGGATTAGAAACTGAGCTAATTCATTAGGAAAACTACATGCATTTGTATTCATCACATTTTATCAGTTGAGAGCAGACATCGAAATAACTTGTTTAAGAAGTTGATAAGAATATGCAGCAAGCCAGTGGTGTGAGGCAGGAGTGCAATTTGGTAACAATGTCGTGCTAGCGGTTACGCAAGTTAGCACAGATATTGTTATCTGACCAAAGGCTAAGTAAATTAAATGTACTGAATCTGGCAAGGATCAGAGGACCAATGAGAGGTGAAGGAGCATGTGGTACCTTTGTCACGGAACGCCAGAGCACTGAACCAGCCCATCAAAGAAAGCCTAGACCTTTGTCCTGGTCAGGAACCTACCATGATGGGCCAGTCCCTCCCAAGAAAGCTGTGCAGACTAAAGGGGTTATTGCCTAGGGTGGTTAACACCTTGGGGAAATGCTGTTTTATGCGAGGTTTTGTGATAAAAGTGCTGAAAACCTGTTATTGTATCATGCGACTGCAATGACACAAAGTTTAATGCATGACTGGATCACTCTTCATAGCTGGCAGTCAATACTGAAAATTTTTGCTACATGTCTTGGAGCTCGCTCAAATATGAAACCTTCCCCCAGCCTTCCCTACTTTTAGCTTTTAAGACCATTCACGGCAATTTTTGGAAATGTCTGGTGATTCTGAACTCCCTGGATTTCTGGAAAGCCTGCCTTGCATCAGCCTGGCTTACTGAGAAGCTGCAATTCAAGCTCTGAATTAGTCACCTCTTGGAAAAACTTCTGTTTTAAAGTTGTGCCTAAATCGTCACAGATGTACCTACACACAAATCGGGAAGAGATTAATTTCCTTCCTATATCAGCTGGGACTTCTGCATCTCAGTACTGCAGTGACCACATCTATTTTGCATTGAGATGGAGAAGGAAAGCATGCATTTATGCGTTCTGAGCAAAAGAATTGTACTTTAAATTGTGCTAGACATTCATCATCTTCACTGTCCCCAGTAGCTATACTGCACTCTACAGGGATGGCCTGAGCTGCAATAATGAGCATCTATTTCCAGCTCTGTTTTGGAGGTTAGAGCCTGAATTTGCATAGATCCTTCAAGGGAAAAACTTCGTTCCTCAGTTTTGTTCCTTGTTTTATTTAATTCATTCTATTTTCTTGGTACACTTGTACTCCCCAAAACAGAAGAAAAAGCATTAATTTCCTTTATAAAATACATATAAAATTAGTTTTCAAAAATATTTTCTTCAGATATTAAGCTCAAGATTGCTTCCTCAAATAGTTCCTCAACAGCTTTTTCCACAAAAGTTTATTCTTAAGCATTTAATTTCAGATTCTGCAAAGTAGCACAATGCCATAATCACCATTTAATTGATGTTTTAATCCTTCTGTTTGTCTGAGTGACAGCAAAGGGAAATTCAATTACACAGCAGTGTTGTTGTGATAATATTTAAAAGCCCACTAAAAAAAAATTAAAAGAATTTGACATTTCACAGCACTGACACCTGCCTGAAAATATAATCTATTATATCTTAATGAAATGTGCTGTGAAAATACATTTTTATGCAGTATATAGATTTCAGTTGAATTGCAGATTGTTTTGTCCTTTGAAAAGAAGATGCCAAGACCTAATTGAATAGACCAGGGAATAGGTCACAGCCTTGGTGCATGCTGTTTGTAAAATGCACAGTTTTATTTTCTTGCATAGCCATGAGAAAACTCCTTTATCGAGCTTTTCTGCATACTTTCCATGTATAAAATTGAGAAGACATTGACATGAAGTTAGCTTTAGCTCAGAAATGAATACATTCTAGTTATAAAGCATGTCTACAGATGTATTTATTACAACTATCTAATTCTAGTGATATTTCAGAATAATCTGCATTTGCTTTCTTTCTTGTCAGCCACTGCCACCTAGGTTTCAGTTCAGACCATCCTGAAGCCACCACCAAGATTTGGTTGGCTCCTGTGTTATCAAAGAAGATTGAATGCGATTTTGTTTGTCCTTTCAAAACAGAGCATGAGAAAAAATGTTATTATTGACTGAAGAAATTAATATGTACTCAACTCTGTATTAATGTAGGAGACTGTTTCTAACTGAGATCAATATTGCCTTGGAACACCCTCCAAGTTGTTATGGAGAGGCAGAACGTACACTGCGATGGTGCTCTGTCTTCTGCCATGGCCAAGGTACAAGGGGAGGATTTTGGTAGCAGAAAAACAGTTCAAGTAAAAAAACTACGACACTAATGATTTAACATAAAGACTAATGAACAAACTGCTGCTGATGGGGTGGGGTGGTATTTAGTGTGGCCCAATCTGCAGTTAAATCTTATTTCATCTTTTAGATTTAGATGGTAACTGACAGTGGAAAAAAAAGAGAGTGTAAGAAAAGAGCTCCTACTTTGCTTTGAATATACACATCTCAAGAGGGTTGCTCTGACCTATATTTAAGATCCAACTTGAGTTTCCCTAATTAATTTAATTTACGTTTTCTATTTTATTCTGCCTTTCTCCTTCCCCTATCAAGATTTCTCTTGACAGATCTTGAAGGTAAATATTAAGAAGAAAAAGGGCTTCCTGGGCTGCGTAAAAAGAAGTACATCCAGTAGGTTAAGGGAGGTGATTCACCACTGTTACTCCTCTCTTGTGATATCCCACCTGGAGCTCTGTTTCCAGCTCTGGAGTCCCCTGCACAAGAAAGACAAAAGGTTTAGAGGAGACCACGAAGATTCTCAAAGGGCTGGAGCACCTCTTATGAAGACGGGCTGAGAAACTTGGTGTTGTTTAGCTCGGAGAAAAGGAGATTCCGGGGAGAACTTATACCACTTTTCCAGTATGTACAGGGGGTCATCAAAAGAGCTAAAATTTGTTAGGACATGCAGTGATAGGACAGGAGGAATGGTTTTAAACTGAGAAAAAGTAGATTTAGACCATAAAGAAGACATTTTTTTACAATGACAGTGGTGAAGCACAGGAACTGGCTGCCCATAGATGATGTTAAGAGCCCTTCCAAACCAAACCGTTCTATGATTATATGAAATCTGATTTACAGAGCTTTGCTTCTTCCTTTAAATCTTTGTTTAGCAAATTTCTCTCTGCAATACTCACTCATTTATTTTAATTAGTGAGAATTCTGTAACCCACTACAACAAATAAAATCAATAAAATAAAAAATAAAACAAACAGCCTGGTCAATGTCTTTCTTTGTTTTTTAATAGATTTTCCCCAGTCCCTCAGGAAATGAAACATCCACAGCACCAGCCCACCTACTGTATTGACATAATTCAGTTCATTTCAGCTCTTTAGCTGACTTGCTAAAAAAGCAGTTTACTTGCTAATTGAGTCTCAAATAGAAGCATCCTCTCCCCCCCCCCCCCCCTTTGTTCTGTGTTCATTTCCTTCTCTGTCAAAAGGAAGAAATTACCACATAGCAGTTTTTTGGTTGTTTCCTCCTGGGTTGTCTGTTGGAGTTTTATTTTTCTTAAGGCATCTTCTGGTATGTGTATCTCAACTGTCAGGCACACCTCACATCCTGATTTTACATGTGCCTTGGTGAGAGACTTTCAGACGCTGCACACTTCATTCAACACAATCAAGCTCTCATCCTAAATTATGCTATTGAGTAAATCTATTTAAGTAATAAAAATAATAATGATAGGTCATTCTCAGGGTGATTCTTACTCCTAAGACAAAACAGGATACCTCTTATTAACCTTGACAAATGACAAATCAAATTCAGTGATGTTATATCACTATTGGTTTCACCACCCCTGTTGAGAGAATTCTCAGGAAAATAATAAACATCTTCCGTTGTTGCATTTACACTGTCTCTGAGAGTCCTGCTGCTGATTTTCTGGAGTTAGTTATGATGGCATATGTGCTTCTTACAGAGTTGTCATGGATTATTCCTCTTAAGGTGTGACTTTACAAAGGGTAAGGAACAACTTCAATAAAAGATAGCATTGTCTCAAAGGAATATACTGAAAAGTGAGAGAACCTCTTAGAGAGACTTCAAAGACTGGAACAACAATGGGAGAAGAGTACAAAGCACTGAGGAAGTAATTAAAGAGAGAAAAGTGCATTTTCTGCCTGCCTGCCATGGGATACATGGGCAAGAAGTGACCTGTTGCCTCTACTTTGCAAAGCCAAATTTTCTTGAATATAAGGGATGCAAAGAGCAGTGAAAAGGCTTGCTCTGGATTACAGATGTCTGGAACACGATGTGCTCTGCTTGATTTTCAGGTTCCCTGAGATTCACAAATAGCTGAATATGAGGTATCAGGAGGGAAGGGAGAAATTAGGAGTGCATTGGTAGGGTAACATCAGGGGTGGAAACTGAGAGTGGTTTTGAAGAAGGCTAATGAATTGTTATTTCATAGAATCGTGGAATACTTCAGGCTGGAAGTGGCCTTAAAGATTATCTCATTCCAACCCTCCTGCCATGGGCAGGGACACCTTCCACTATCCCAGGTTTCTCCAAGCCCCATCCAGCGTGGCCTTGAAATCTGCCAGGGGTGGGACAGCCACAGCTTCTCTGGGCAACCTGTGCCAGTTGCTCACCACCCTCACAGTGAAGAATTTCTTCCTAATCGCCAATCTAAACCTGGACTCTTTCAACTTAAAGTCATTCCCCCAATATGATATTTGCAGTATCTCTAAAGAGATTGGACTGCATTTTCTTGATAACAATAAACAGTAACATGTGAAGTTGTGTAAAAACTCACTGTTCCACTTCATCAAGTGCAGTTTGGTGACTGCAGAAAATGCATATGACATTCAATTGAGTCATTCAATACTCAGTACTTTGGAAAATTTAAAATGCTTTGCTTCCTGCTTATGAAAGAAATCATCACCCAAGGTCTTTGCAAATTACAAAATGAAAACAATGACTGTGAGGGTTTTTTAATAAAGAATATTTGACAAAATATTAAACTGCACAATGTCCATATTTATTGTTTATATCTTAACCTTTTATTATATTTCTGAATTTAGACTGCTCTCAGGAAGGTAAAATTAATGTATTTAATTCCTGTCCTTTCAGTCTATATTTTTTAAAAAAGTATACATATTACAAACAAAAGTTATATTATTTAAACAATATAAAGTTATTTTTTCATGTGTCCTCTTGGATGACTAATACAAACCTAATGCCATCAAATAGAACTGCAGAATTATGAGTGGAATGACCATGGGACGCATCTATTCTAATGGCTTTCCTGTTCATATTTTTTGCAAGCTCTTTTTTTCTTGTATCAAAACCTCCAATCTCGAGATGATTCAGTAAAAGCTTCCTGATTTAAAAGATCCATTATTGTTAATGGTGCTTATGTAGAATTTTAATTGTTTTATAGCTTCCTATTCTTTTACAGTTTGCTGTTTTCATTGGGTTACTCATGACGTTAGTCATTAAACGCACTGGCATGATGTTTTTAAGACCTGTGTGCTCAGCAGCCATTCAAGGAATAAGTGGATAGTCTTTCTTAGCTGGATGGGTCGTATGTAATTAAAACTACATCATTCATATTGGACAGGATGAGATCAGAACATGTTATTTTTTATTAAAAAAGATTTTTGTAATGGGAAGCAAAAAAATGGACCTGTTGAATGGAATTTCAGGAAAATGTCTTGGTAAAAATGGGCAAAATACTTTTCTTCCCTCATAGTTCTTTTTCCTTTTTTAGACACCACTTCCTGAATCATACAGGAAACAAGTAGCGACAATGCCAAAATCAAAATCAAAAAAGGCAGCCCTCTACAAAGGGCATCCAAACTTCTCCCACACACCTCTGCCTGCTCCTCCCCACCCGTCACCCCAGTAACAATGTCGATTTCTTTATATAAGCAAAGCCTTGTATCTCAGGAAATAGCCTGGCTTCTAGAAAACAGCTGAGCTACTTACAGCAAAGTGGATTTGACTTTATCACTAAATCATGAAAAAGCAGGATTAGGGATTGTTTCCTTTTCAATTTCTCAGGCTTGTGCTTCAAAGCATGTGGAAGCCTAGCATAAAGCATGGCTTCAGTGTTCGGAGCTAATCCCTTTCCTCTGTGCAAGAGGTGGGGAATGGTTTTTCTCCACTCTGAGACCTTGCCCTGTATTTACCCATCTCTGCCATTGTCACTGAGCAAGTTTTCTTCCTCCTCTCATCCCTCACCTTGTTTATAGCAATCTTGTCCTCTGCTTGCTTCTTTTGGCCCCAGATAGGCCATTCAGGGTGGCTTCTTCCAGGGGATAAAAAAGCAACCAACCTAGTGAAAGAAGTCAGGAAAGTTTAATTCTTAAGTTCTGCTCCTGAGCAGGGATTTGAAGGATGTGTGGGGCAATCAGGGGAAGAGTTTCCATTAGGGCCATTCAGAGCATGCAGACATCAAAGTCTCCCCAACACTCCCCAGCTCTTGGAGCCAGAGATGCTGTCAGCTATCATGGCTTCATGTATTATGCAGGCAATGGAGCCTGCTCTTTGATCAGGGGGAAACTGAGAAGAAAAAGCACAGGAAACAGCCCAAGAGGGTTGCTGTGAAGTGAATATCTGCCTGCTCTTCTGCAGTTACCTTCGCTTTCAAGGCTCTCCCTTTTGTCTTACCAAGATTCAAAGGCTGCAGACGAACAGCTTTGCATTTGATTCCAAGGCAAGGCCTTATGGAAAACAGAAATGCAAGGAATAAGCAAGGGCCTGCTTCTGGGAGAGAGTTTGAGTTAGTTCTTTGTTTACATGCAGTGTCCTAATTTAACAACACATGGAAACAGGGACAGTGTAGAGCAGTGAGCAAAGGATTCCTGCAAATATCGTTGTTATTATTTGCTGCTTCCCTAACTTTTTGCTTTGTCAAGGCAAAAAGCAGAGCGTACATGGGGAGGGAACAAGACTCTTCTGAAGGACGGATCTCACTCTGTTCTCCTGCCATTCCAGCTCTGTGCTGTCTACAGTGTGGTTATTGCGATGTGAGGACCCAATCTTGTCTTTTGGTGAACGTTGGCCTGAGGAATGGTTGAAGTCT
This sequence comes from Acanthiza pusilla, assembly GCA_036630365.1. Taxonomy (NCBI): domain Eukaryota; kingdom Metazoa; phylum Chordata; class Aves; order Passeriformes; family Acanthizidae; genus Acanthiza; species Acanthiza pusilla. The sequence goes on from JAXCHO010000034.1 coordinate 92,873,505, forward strand.
AAGGACTGTTGAAGTTGGGTCCATCTAGGACCCACTTCCACTGAGGTGAGTCCATTTGGGGCAGACTAACTTCTGTTTGCCACAGACTCCTGCAATCCTAAATAGCTACAGCAGATAATCAGACTACTGGAGGGCAAATACACAAATCCTTGTTGAGCGATTCAACTGTGTTTGTGTCCTGCTCAGGCTCTGACAGCACCTTGTGCTATAACACTGTTGATTTGTTAAAATGGTGCCTGGCATGGTTTTGGGCAGGACAAACCCACACTCTCTAGACAAGTCCCAGGCACTTAACCAGTGAAAGATGAGGTCATGGGCCATTTCCAAGAAGCACATTAGATGCAGCCATTGTGTTTTGGAAGGCAAGAGAGTTTCATAGGATAGATCTTGACCCCTGTATGCCAGTAGGGTCAGTGCCAGAGGAAAGTCACAGTGCATTTAATAGGGCACGTGTGTGCCTTGACTCATTCTGCTATGCAAGCATTGGCTAATAAACTGAAATAACTCAAGAGCTGGGGTGAAAACTGCTCCCATTGCAGCTTATTACCCTCACTAGGAGCTTTGGGATTCCCCCCTATGGATATGGGAGACCTCCAGGTGAAAGAAGGCCTAGTTCCCAGGACTTGCCCCTCTGAGCTCTCCCTTATGAATATGTTTGCACAGGTTTGGTTGGGCTGGAGTTTATGTTGACCTTCCTAGCAGCTGGTACAGAGCTGTGTTTTACATTTGGGATCAAAACCATACTGTGAACACATTCAAATTTTATCTATTCCTGAACAGCGTCTACACATCACCAAGGCCTCTCCTGCTTCTCCCTCTGCTGTCACAGTGAAGACATCAGGAACAGAATTCTTTTTTCTTTAAATCCATCCTCTAGTTTTTGGGGTTTTTTTAATTCAATCCCTTTTCTCTCTACTTCCCCTTCTACAAGAGTAGCTCTGCAGAACTATGGCAGAAGTGATGCAAATGTGGTTTGTGAAACATGGAAAGCAGGGAGTCATGATATTCAACTTCTCTTAACTATAACATACCTTTCTTCAATTGTTTGGAAAATTCTTCTTAATAAGATGTTCAGCTATTATAAGTGTTAAAATGAGTATCCGACGTGCTATCCGACTCACCTAGAAAGTACTTATTACAGAAAATAGCATATGCCAACCTGCACCAATAATAATAATATTTAAGTTTAAAAAAAGAAACCGGAATATTATTCATAAGGAACAGAAAAGGAAAAAAACCAACAAAAAAACAAACCCACCCAGTGTGTTCCCCACTTATTTATATTTTTAAAAGACTTGGTGTCTTCTTTGCTTGCTGAGAATAGTCCCACAGCAGATGTCTAATGGCACTTACCAAGGTCCTGGAGACCAAGTTGGTAATAACTAAAAGGTGCAATTACAATAATTTTCTCAGAGTGCCACTGGGTAAAATCCACCCTGTTACTGTGCACAGGCTTTTAAGCAATTTTCAATCTGTGCCTCATTACACAGTTAGCAACATGTTCTTTCTCACCCCCAGCCATTTGGAAGGATAGGCAGGAGTGGAAGGGCTTTTACCTCAGTACTGTTTTCGGGGTTATTTTCCCATTTTGTTGTGCTGATGAGGCTTTTCTCTCAACGACCACAGATTTCATCCTGTTTTGGTCTCAGGGAAGTGAAATCAAACTCAAGAAGGTAATTCAATTGCTTGTCTAGCACATGAAAGCTGACAGTTTTCAACTGTGCAGATTGTTCCATTTCTGAAACTTCCCAGATACCTTTTGGTCATACTTTGAAATCACAGGGACTTGAGGGCAGAAACTGCTAGATATTCTCTGTAACTTTGTTAAGTTGCAGTGTTTAACACAATGTGGTCCAAGGCTGGATGAAATTGGGAGATAATGCATTTCAGCAGCAGGTGAAATTCTGCTGTTGGTAGAATATACATTACAGAGTCTCCATGTTTCCTTCTGGGCATAATATTTTACTATGAGTCCAAAACTAAGCATTGGAGACTGAATTTGGTGGTATTGCATGTATGACTGGGCAGTAAATCATAAATCTTTATTGATGATTGATTTAAAAAGGAAGTTAAACTTTCAGATCATGAGATAAGGACTGAAACTTGCAAGTCCACTGTGTCCAGATCAAGTGACAGAAAAACAACCACAATATCATGCAGGTGTGTACGTTTTAAGCAAGAACAGTAATTTTCTTCTTAGTATTTTGCACGGCCCTAGTATGGATTGAAACTACTGTAAATATAAATTTTCTTTTGTGGCAAAAGATTAAGAATATTTCAACTCATATTTTTCCTCCCTGATTCAAGGTGCTCTTAGAAGCAGCAGCATAAATGAGACATTTCTTTTAAAGGTATTGGAATGACATAGGCTTCTGGATCTTTTTGAAAGCAAATGGAACTTTGATTTTCAAAGTTACTTGAAGATGAAACTTAAGCCAAATCATTCACGCATTTTGCAAACTTAAGCCATTCATATCTTTGCAGGAAAAAAAATCCTACTTTTCTCTTGAAGCAACTTTCAGATTTCAACTTACTTGTGAAATTTGTTATGCCTTCAGCTGTGAATGTTCCTTCTTCACTCATAGCAGACCATGACCATTTTCATAAATAGTCAATAGCAGCTTCTAGTCTCAGTTATATTCCCTATTCTTGACCTTTATTTTAATAGAGGTGGACAAGATTTGCTGAAAGGAGAAAAGGTCACTGCTCTGAGACATGATGAGAATCAAATTTTGATTTGGAAACACAGGTCTGTATAAAAGTATGATATTTGATTGAAAGCAATATCTTAGCTTGCAGAGAAGAGAGTTCTGGAATCTCAGTTACAAAATCACTGACCAACAACCTGAGGCAAGCTCTGCTTTCACTTACCTTTATTCCCTTTATTCCCACCAGAAGGCTGTTTCAGACCATAATGTTTGGTGGCTGGAAGCCTTTTATATTCAGTGAAATTATATTCAAAGCTGCTTTATAAGAGTTTGGGGATTTTTGTGTTCTAACATTTTTGTCTTCTTCTCCCTGTTACCTCCTTGTTTACAGGCAGCATTTCTCCCCTTTAACCTTGATTTTAGACTAAAGCCAAGCTCTTTATATTTTTAAAGGTTTTTCTCTGTTTTCATATTAGTCTATTTATATGATCCTTCATCTCCTTATGTCAATTAATCATTTTTTATCATTGATTGGACAGGAGTGGTCAACACTGTACATTCAGCTTCAAATGAGATTTCACTGGTAGCTACTCTGACAGATAAAATCTATGACCTTTTCCCTGTAATTTAAATTAATTTTTGTGTTATTTTGTCTTGTCTTTTTGTTGATTTCTGTTGAATTTTGTCTTAGGTTTGCAAGCTCCACAATCTTTATTCTTAATCCTTAAAATATTGCGTGCTAATCAGATGCAACAAAAGGATCTGCATATATTCAGTTAGTTCTTTGCCTCCAGACTTGCTTCTGTCATGTGAAGACATGAATGGACAATCTGTGAGCAGCTCATCCCTGCTCCTCTGGAGGGTGCCAGAAAAGAAACAGGAGAGAAGGGACAGGTGCTTCTCACCCACTGCCTTTCTGTTTCCCATAGAAAAAGGAGAACCTAATGCTGTTACAAAATCAGTCTGAGTATTCAAAAAAGACTATTCCTTATAAACCCTTTAAATAATGTCATACTCCTAGGATAGGGAATATTTTAGCTGGGGAAGAGAAGGCTCTAGGATAACCTTATAGCACCATTCCAGTACCTAAAGTGTCTACACGAGATCTGGAGGGGGACTTTTTGCAAGGTCATCTAGTGACCAGCCAAAAGGGAATGACTTTAAATTGAAAAAAGGCAGGTTCATATGAGACATTAGGAAGAAATTCTTTACTGTGGGGGTGGTGAGGCACTGGCACAGGTTGCCTAGAGAAGCTGTGGCTACCCTATCCCTGGAAATGTTCAAGGCCAGGCTGGATGGGGCTCTGAGCAACCTGGTCTGGTGGAAGGTGTCCCTTTCCATGGCAGAAGGGTTGGAACAAGATGATATTGAAGGTCCCTTCCAACCCAAACCATTGTGTTTGTATGATCCCTTGGTTATCTGCCATAAGTCTTTATGTCTCCTTGCTTTTCCTCAATACCTTCCTCTCTTTCTCTCCCTCTCTTTCTTCCTTCCTTGTCTCTGTGATCCCTTTGCCAAAATCATTGGGATAGTTCTTTTAAACTGGCATGGACAAACAAAGAGGTTTTGATCCTGTAGCACATGAATCCCCACTGAGGGGACCTGCAGAACCGAGCAAGGGCTTGGGGTTTGGTTGGTTCCACAATCACACCTTTTGTGTCCTCAGACACTGACTAACTTACTGCTGTATTCAAAGGTGAGACTGCAGGAAGCTTGAGAGCATGACGGCCAGCTGGGACTATTGAAAAGATTAGATATTATAATTGTTACATGGTCCCTGTAACAGCAGGGACAGGACAAAATAACTCTGGCCAGAGCAGGGAGCGTTGTATTCTGCTCTGCTGAAGCAAGCATGCCATATAATTTAGATCTAGCTCTGAGACACCTACAGTCCTTCCCCAAATGGCATTTCATTGGAGAGGAGTCCCAGCTAGTTCTGTCAGAATGAGTATTTATTGCTAAGCATAAAGAAGCCTCAGAAGAGACAGGGTAACACGGACAATTTGCTATTCATCACACCATGGTATTGCAGAAAGTAACAGCCAGGAAAGCTGAACTAACTGCCCACTGCATTAATGCCATGCTGTAAGTTATCAGGAGTCCTCTGCATCTGGGAGCTCTAACAGGCACAGGCACTTTGTCAAAAAACGTCAGTTACGGTGTGACAGCCACCAAATAACAAACCAAGAGTCAATTTTGTCACTGAGTTCTGGTTGGGCACCAGGACAAAACCTGCTCAACCTAGTGGGAAGTGACAGTACATCAGGCTAAGAAATATAAATATAAGTCTGACAGTACTGACCTGTCTTTGGTATCTCACACCAGATGCGAGATGAGGTTTTGGTTTCCTTCGGCTTCTCCAACGCTGTTATTCAAGTTATGAAGCATTCTCCAATGCTCCAATTTAATATTGTATTTGAAAACACACAGCTACTGCAGTGAAAAGAGTAGGGACCCTGAGGGACAGATACCTTGGGAATAATTTCTTACTATTTGCATTTGATGTGGTTGTTTATAACCCCGCAAGGTGCACGTGGCACACTGATAAGTGAGAACATCATCTACCTCTACCACTGGTGAAGATGGAGTGGATGAACAAGATCCCTAGTGAATTTTGTTGCCCTTTTCTTTACTTTAGAGTGAGACACAGAGACTTGTGAGCCCAGACTGAATGCAGCAACACAGAACAACAAGCTGAGAAAAAATTTTGGGTCGTGTCTTTTCCCTTTTCCCTTGTCTTTTCCCTTTTCCCTTTTCACCTCTTCTATCTTTCCTCATGGCATATAAATTTTAACTTTGTAACATCACGAGATTTTAATCCCCTCAATATTTGTAGTGTAGATTAAGACTGGTTTACTGTTCAGATGAGCACAGTGGCCACTCAGTTATTAATGTTAACTCCTTTCAGAAGGCAAAAGAAACTATTGTCTGGTTACTAGCAAGACAGGGTAAATGTGCCTTTAAAATTTAAAGGAAAGTGAGAGTAAGAGGAGAATTAACTGTTCATTTTATTACTTAAGAACTCCAGGAACTACTCAATAATTTTAGATTTCTTAGTGTTAAGCATTACTTTTAAAAGCAATAAATAATCGTTATAAATTAAGTCTATATTGGTGCTGAATTACTCTGATGCTTAAAACAAAATGAGCAAATTAACATAGCTAATAAAGATCAAGATAGTACTTCAGTGTTTGTTTTGTTTTTATTTTGTTTTGTTTTGTTTTGTTTTTCTGATGCATTCTCTTGCTTAGAGGAGTGAGAATTTAATACCTAAATGAATTCTATCTCCCCATCAAATTTACATGAAATTGGACTCCAGCTGAAATGCTTAGCAGGACAGTATAAGCATCATTTTGTCAAGGAAATAGTCTGCAAAACAGCTGAGGGAGTATTGAAACTCCTTTACCCTCAGAGAACAAGTGGAGCAGTGATACTTCTTCACCAATCACTATGCCTTTAGGATCAACTGGAAACCTCTCTTCCCAAGAGTGGCAGTCAGAGGATATGTTTAATTGATTCCACTCTTCCATTTTGTCTTGTTCAAAGGAGGGGGTCAATATTTGCACTAATTTAGGAACCATTGAAGAATTTGTGCTAAAAGCCTTGAAACTACAAAACCTACAAGCACTCTTGTCTACTAGGAATATTGCTTCAAAATTGCCCTGATGAAGATTAATCAGGTCATTATAACATGGTGACATGACATGAGTGTTTGCAGGGTCTCTCAATTGTCGAGTTTGTTTTGCTCCTGCTTGTTTCTCTTAACACTTCAGCCTAACAATGTATTGTGTCCTCTGTGAAAGATGAGCGCTGCAGAGATAGCTGAAATAGTTTTGATAAATGTGTCTGAGGCTTTAAAAGCCTCTGACAGAGTCTTGACTGAGTGTTCTCTAACAAAAATCTTTTTGAATTTTCTTTAAATTATTATTATTTGTTGTTCTTCATTAACTTATCCTGTTTGGTGTATTGCATTGTACGTTGCGACTGTACTTGGTCTGGCCTCTGATACCTAATTTCAGCCACTTGCCATCAGACTTGGAGGCTGCACCCGACCCTTGAGGACAATGTGCTTAGTTGGACCCAAATAATACCCTATTCAGAAAGAAAGTTAAGGGAAACAGAGTTTTCCTAGTGCAGATCTAAAGTTGTACCACAAATCCTTCTATAAGCCAAGGACCACCATGCAGGCTTTGCACTCCTTGGATATGCTTTTTCTAATTTATCTGCAGTAGAGGATGGGAATAAAATTAATAATCTCCTTAGTAGTTAAAAAAAAAAAAAAAAAGAAAAAGAAAAAAAACACAACAACAACAACAAAAAAACCCCTCAATTTGGCTCCAGTTCCCCTCTGGAAAATTAATATCAACAAGTAATTTGCATTCCTGTGGGAAGTGCATTGGGCAGGAGGGCATTCACCACATGCTGCTGGTGAGAGCAATCCCAAAGAGGAAGAGAGAGCTGGGGGTATGTTTTGGTGTTTGGGTCTGTGTCATGGGACCTTTATTATGGAAATTTTCTTCCGAGAGGGACTGAATGGCATTGCAGGAGGCTCGAAGGAAGGTAGGAGAATTGTATCTAAGGATCTTTTCCATGACTTGAACTTCCATTTTCCTTGTATTTGATTATGAAAAAAGCCCATATGAAAGCCTTTCACAGGGAGGCTGTGACATTCACTTTTAGGTTGGTTGAAAGAAAGATCAGTCTCAAAGAAGTAATTTCACTCTACTTTTAGATCCCAAGATAAAGCAGAAAGTAGTGTCTTTGCCCTGAATCCTTCCTCCATCTGGATTCAGAGGGAATGGAAGAGGAAGAACAGTGGTATAATGTGATCCTGTCATTTACTGATGAAACCAGAAGGGCTGAAGCACTTCCACTTTAGTTCTGACACATTTTCACCCTGGATTTCATTTCTGGAGCAGAACTGTTTACTGTGACACTTGAATCTGACCTGAACTGGGGAAAGAAGGCAAATGGATTTGTTCCATCTCAAGCAGAAGAGTTATCAAGGGTTACTTAGAACGCTTCAAGAGAACCCTAGCTTGGAAAGACCTCACTGTTTCTATGAACTAGTAATTTCCACCCATTTTAACAAAAAGGGGAGGAAGCACACAGGTGGCTGTTCTGATATCCTTAGAGAACAGCCAAGGTGTAGCAGATCAACGGCAAAAAGTTGGTCCAGTTGCTGTATCTGTTTTTCCAGAGACAACCACACTGGAAGACTTCTAATCAATATCATTCAAAACAAACAAACAAACAAAAAAATCTAAAATTAAACTAAAATAGAAACTTGTTTCTTAACTATAACACCAACAGCTGGCTTCCTGCTAAAGAGGTTTAAGAGGATTTCAGTATTTAACTATGATTTGTCATTTTGTTGTTGTTTGTGTTTATACCACCAAAAATATGGCAACGGAGAAAACAGTTGTTCTACTGCAGAGCTAATCTTTCTCTGTGTATGAATCATCTCTTAGAAAATAAAGTATAGAACACCAGAAACCCAGAAACCTAAAAAGGTTTCCAGAATGTAGCCAGCTTATGCTTTCAGCTGAGCTTTGACATGTCACCGGTAGAATGGATTAAATTTTTCAACATAAGCTCTAGAGCATCATTCCTAAAAATAGTTAGGGATGTTTGAACTGAAGGAGAAATCCAGCCAAGTGGCAGATCTGTTCCATTTCTAGCTCAGTACTTGCATATTCTCCAGTGGAAAATTATATCCAAACTTTCATTTAAACTTCATATAAAAATACATTCCCTTCTTTAGGAATCATAGAATCATTGAGGTTGCAAAAGACCTCTAAGATCATTTAGTCCAACCATCAACCCATCATCACCACCGTGTTCACCACTAAACCATGTTCTTAATTGCCATATCCATGTTTTTTGAAAGTTTCTTGAGATGGTGACTTTCCCACTTCCCTAGGCAGGCAGGCCCAATGCTTGAAAACCCTTCCAGTGAAGAAATGATTGTAATTTCTGGGAGGTCTTCTAATACCAAAGCTTCACTAGCCATTTTAATGAAAGCTGTATGAAGCACAAAGGTGGTGTTTGACTGTAGCCTCATTGAAATTCCTGTGTTAAGAGCTTGATCTATTGAGATGTTCCAGTTAAATTTCAGGAAACTCTGTGCCCTCATGCTTTTTAATAGTGAAATTTCACAATCTGAGTTGACTTATTTTAATAAGACACAGTGAGTCCTGAACAGCCTGTAAAAGAAATCAGGCTTGTGACAACTCAGTGTTAATCTTCTGAGAAAATCATGATATAAAGCACAAAACAATCTATGGGCACTAAGCCACATGCTGGATCTGAAGCTCCAAATTATGGTATCAGTAACTGGAAAAACATAAGGAAGCCGTGATTCATACACCCTCAGGATACATGGTGGTAGTCTAGAAAAGAGAAATGATTTACCGGAGGAAAGACTGCACATCAGAAGAACACAGAGCTTTGTCTCTCCGTCCATTCTACTGTGTGCTTGGTTCTGTGCTTGGGCATGGCGTTCCACCTACCTGGGGTTACTTCCAGCATCACATCCTTGAGCTGTCACAGCCCTGGCAGGTGCACAATGACATTCAAGGGAATGCAGAACTCATTCTATTTGTATGAGCCAATACTGACCTCGTGTGGCTGCTGGCAAGGGCAAGACAACTCTCCCTCAGGCTTCCCTTGGGACCGTCCACTGCCTGTAGAGCTAGGAATCACGGTGATTTTTTAAAAGCATCAGTTAATGATTTGCGGCTTGGGAAGCCAAAATAAAAGTAACAAAATCTGAATCATCCCTCCTGTTTTCCTTCTGAATATTTCCTTCTGAATATTTCCAGTGGCAAAATGTTGTGTACAAAATGAGTTTGCAGGTTATTTGGGACTGTTATTGCCACCCTGCTGGTTCACCAGTCAGTGGAATTTCAGCTGTGGAGGAAATGACATGGACATGCAGGTGGCAGCTTGGATTCAGAGCTTAACACTGAGAATAGGAGCAAAGATATGCTGCCTGTTTAGCCCTGCCAAAGATACTGCTTGTCGAATCCATTCACAAGGAGATGAGGCAGGATGCAGTTACACAACCACAAAATGTTCTTGGGAATGTTCACATCTAACCCAGACTGAACCAGACACGGAAAGTCTGCAGTTACTATTACTGGTGATTTAAAATAACTTTCTTTTTGACTAGCTATGTCTCCCTGCCATGTACAGATTGCTTTTATGATTTATCAAAGCTTCTTAAGGATGCTCTTTCTGAGCTGCCTGCTGCTTCTTTACAGTTAGTACAGTAGTGCATGGCTCTAGTATTGCTGTATATGTCCCACATTAAAGATCAGACAGGGTAATCCATAAATAACTCTGCAGCTAAAAAGCTTGAGGCAGCTTTGGATTATACAACCGGGTAAGATGCATGTTTATGGCAAGAGTTTGTGCAATTTAAAGTGAGACAATTCCATGAATTTGATGTCCAAGTCCACCAGAATAATTTGAAATTTGGTAAAGAAATCACCAGACCTGTATAAAACAAATTGATGGAGCACAGTCAGTGATTTCTGAGCTAATCTATCCGACTGCACAGTGCAAGACAGACTTCTCATGTTTCTATATATTCCTTCTCAGTCCGTGCAATGAACACCTCATGGTGCTTATGGGATGAATATATCCTAAATGCAGGTGCAAAAACTGCTACTAATTATTAATTAATGGGTGAATTTGAATGCAAAATGCAGAAGACATGAGAGGGAGAAAAGGCAAAAAGTGATGAAAGAATTTTCAGTCTGGGTATTGGTTCTTATTTTCAATGTGATGGCTCAAGGAAGAAAAGCACAGGCCAAGTTTCATCTGTCTCCATATGAAGGCAATTTCCTATGAATATGAAGCTATTAGTTGCCTACAGTAGAATTTACTGTAAGTATGGTAGATGCTATCTCTGTGTGCATGTGTGCATGTGTGTGTGACAGAGAGTGTATGAATGCATGTCTCACTCCTTCTCTGACTCAAATCAGAGAGGAAACCTCTTTGGAGAACTATAATAAAAACTTGATCAAGCCAGTGTAAGCTCTCAGGAACCATTCAAGATGAAGAGCAGGTTGCTAAAGCCACCAACCACCACTCTGGACATATCAGTGTCTGACCAACGGCACCCAGAAGGTTGAAATGCAAAAAATTCACATTTACTCCTTTATTCAGCAATTAACCCTCAATTCCAGCAAAGTAAACTCTAAGTCCAGCAGATCAGTTTTGGATTATTTGTTTGCTAATTGCAGTCTTAATTGTGTAAATAGGTGCTTGGGTCTGCATTAAGTCTTCTTTGAATTTTTCTCCTGAATTTTAAAATCAATTGTTCATCACCCTGGGTATTATCTTTGGTAATGGGCAGGGAATGAGGATATGTTTGTGTGGGAAACACGGGCTGGAGGAAAAGCAGAGAGAATTTGGAATATAAGTATTATGGGAAGGGACACAGGTTGCAGCTGCAGGTATCAGTTACATCTGGAAGAACAGGACTAAAGGCTACCATCCAAAGGCTAGAACTAAGGGAAACACACTGTGCTTCCAAGTGCTGGAGAAGCTTTAGACCAGATTTGCTTTGGGCAATACAGAGTAATATTTTACCAGATTACCTACTTGCATTTGGCTCTCCCACCATAAAGGAAAAAAGCAGACTGTACCTTGGCTTGAAAAGGCTACAAAAACTTGTGTCACCTGCACTCTACTTCATGTTACTTGTGCCTGTCACAGAGTCATTTGTGATTCCCCCCATTTCTCAAGGGCACATGTATCCTTTACACTTATACTCCCCTGAGAAGTTATTCAAAGGGCCAAACTGAGCCTTCACCCTCTGATAGGTACCTGCCTATTGCCTTTGAGAAAATGGAAGCCTTCTTTTAAAGTGTTGCTTTTATTTTACTCTGTTGTTCTAGAAATTACATGTATCTATGGCTAAAACCTAACCAGGAGCTGGACTGTACCACAGACCTTTTTTGGAAACACCTACTTCATTTTTGACAGCCATGACATCAAATCATGGTGCTTCTTCACTAGGAGTCCCCAGTACAAAATTAGATTCTGATAAGGATGTAGTTTACCATATTACCACAATTAGATTCAGAAGAATAACAAGTGGTATTTAGCAATTTTTTAAAATAATGTGGTAAAAAATACCAGTTTGGACCAGATATCATAAAACTGGCCTTGGTTTGGCTTTCCTGCGCAGTTGTGATGAGTCTTTCCTGGCACTGACCAGAGTACCTGCTTATCTGCTTATCCTGGTTGCTTTGAGGTGCATTCTGCCAAATCACAGACAATATGCCAACTCTGCCCTGTAGCATTTTGAGGATGGACAAATGACTTGTTGGGATTAAGGTGAGGTCAATTCATTTTCTGCCTGTGAGAGAGGAATGTAATTACAAACAAAAGGAAAATGCATTTAACCACTGTATTAATTATGCCCTCCCTGCTGCTGGCCATTTGCCATTTGATATGATTGTGAAATGAGTCAGGAACAAAACTATCTAAACAGGTACAGCCACAACAGCACAGCCCTTGTTGAACACTAATCAGTTTGCAACAGGAAGGCAGCAATCCCCTAAATTTCGCACTCCCTCCCTGGTTGCCCAAGGGCTTCCATCAGCTTCTCGATATGTTTGTTGTCTTTTGGAGTCTTTGGGGAAGACATCTCTGAATACCTCTTTTTCCACAAGAATTGCCTCAAAGAGTGTAAAGCACTAGTTAGGACCAGGAAACTTCTGGAACTGGACTCTGCTCTGTCTCACTTCCATCCTTTCCATTTCCCAAGACAGACAGCAAGTGATGGATCCCATCGTAACACACTGTACTACCAATGCCATCTACAGTCTGTAAATACCCCTGAAGAAAAATTAAACAAATAGACAGAGAGGGATATATCCTTGCTAGAAGGATAAGCAGACAATTGTGTTGCTGATGTAGAGCTGTGGCTAATAGTAAGTACAGATGTATTTTTATGGAAATTGTGAGTTGAGACCAGAACTTATGGCTATAGTCCTTGTTCGTTTGACTAGAGTAAAAACAGAAATATCCTTTCCTTGTTTGGTTAACTGGTGTAGACATTGCCACAGAGCCTTGAAGAAACTTCAAATCCCTCCGATCCCAGCCCACCAATTTCCATAAGTTCCTGGTAACAGTGTCCAGCTGGATGTAAGGAAGTTCCCAGTCACAATATTTGGAGCCAGAGGAACTCTACTTATGAATAACATTCCTAAAATTCCTTCTTAAACATTAAACACAAAAAGACCTATAAAGTGTCCTAGCATTTATTAATTTGCTGCCTTCGAAGTTTTGCTGCTTCAAGGTCTCATTATTTTAACTGGTCAAAAAGCTCCATGTTCAAGGCCTTTTAGACCATGAATACTTTACTGAATAACTATATTCAATAAGTCAGAGATGGTTTGCATGCCTGAAACAGAAGGATAGTCTGACACATAGAATCACAGAATATTTTGGGTTGGAAATTATGTTAAAAACCATCTTGCTTCAATATTCCTGCCATGGGTAGAGACACCTTCCACCAGACCAGGTTGCTCAAAGTCCCACCCAGCCTGGTCCTGAACACTTCCAGGGATGATACAGCCACAGTCCTTCATATAACTCACCTATTTGTTTGTACTGAAACATCTTTTATTCTGCTTCTCTTTATCACTGTCATCATGTTTGCCATGAGCTACATGGACAAAGGGGGTTGGGGAAGTTCCTAACAATCATGAACCACAGAAAGTACAGACAAAAGGAAGCAAAGATTTTATTGACATTTCTTTACACAGAACACAAGCTACACAAAATGCCACGATAAAGCATATGTAGAAAAATAGTAGAATCATATTGGCACTGACGACTATTAGTTATTATTATTATTATTTTATTATTATTGTCATCATCATCTTATTATACATGTTTCATCATAACCATAATAAATAAGCATTAAAATTTCACAGTGGCATTATAAGCTTTACATTCATGATCTTGTTTATACAAGGGACCATGTCAAATTTCTTCAGCTTTTTGTATGGTCATGATTCAAAGTAGTAGATTTAAAAATTAAAAGCCCTTTCCCTTAACCTATAAGGATCTGTCCACATTAATCCATTGACTTGATCCCTTGGAGAGGTCTGCATTTGTCTAAAAAGACATTACCTTTAAAACACATTGGACCAACTGGAAAATTGGCCTTAAAAAAAAACCCCAGATCATTTGTTATCTTGTGGTGGTCTGACTTTGAGATGCCATGGATGCTGCTGGTTGCCATTCATTAAGATCCTGGGGCTGTATAAGCTCTCCACGAGGTCAATCCACTTGCAGATCTGGTCCATGATATCAAGAGTGCATTTGACCAGCATTTCGCAGGATCAGACCTTTAGTAAAGACCTTGTGAATGCTGTTGAGTCTGAACTTACATTTCAAAAAAATTGATTTGCATTTCTGCTTTCCATTAAATTTCATGGAATTGACTCAACTTCACATTTCCACTTAGTGAGATTAGTTTTGGTTTTTTGATGTAAGTCTCACTTAAATCCTGACAGACATAGTTAAAGAAAATTGAAGTGTGTGGCAGTTGACAAATGTTCATTAGGGAAAGGGAAGTAAATTAGAGAGAGGCAGACGGAGCATGTGTTGTAAATCTTGGTGTCTTAAAAAAAATAGTACAGATTTTCTAAGCTCTCAGCCTCTAAATATGGCCTGTTCTGTGTGATTTGAAATAATTTTTGAGAAACATAACTGCCTCAATCAAATATAATAATGTCTCGTTTAAAAGTCCAACCTCTAGTGTCACATGACAGAATCGTCTGCGCTCATATTCAGACCACAGAAATGGTTATAATTAAAAATACCATAGACTACTCATCTGCAAAGTTCTGCCTCAGTATCAAGTTACTGTCTAAATTCAAATTTGCAGAATGTTGTAGTTACTGTCACATGCACCAGTTATATCATGCATATTGCTTGTCCTGAACAATCAGCCCCAAAGGAAGTACTTGGAGATAACTCTGATGCTTTGCTTTGCAGCCTGTGTGCACAAACATGGGCATGTATCCAGTGCTACTATTTTACATCCACTATGCAAGAGTACAAATGGTTATTAAGTTCAGGGGCCAACCTCTTGATTTTGTAGGGTTTTTTATGATTAAAACCCCCATAAATTTGAAATGCCTCAAGTTGAAATTACCCATTTGAAACTCAGCCCAACATATTTGGCAGTTGCTTATCTGAAAAAAACCTCAAATCATACTGTTTCTTTTAAAAAATTTTCTAGCCTTGCATTTGTTAACTAAAAATTGTGATAATGTGCATAAAGAAAATGATTTTCAGAGGTAATTATTTACAGGAAACAGTAGAGTTTAATTCCAAGAGGTATTTTCTTAATATTTAATGAGTAGAAGGTAACTCTTTGTAACACAGGACAAGGATCTCCACAGAATTATGCTCCTGTCCATTGAATTCTATTCCACATGTCAGCTGAGGAACAGCGAAGATCCAATGTTAGGTGTTACCATTGAGCTGAGAATTAATCCAGCAGTATTAGGTGTTCCATTTGAATAGACACTGTAAAAATGCAGTTACTTCTGCTGCCATTGTTAACTTTAACTATTAAAAAGTTAAAGCCTGATTTTGAGGGCTACAATTTTAAGACACTTTGAAGACAGTGTCATTAAGTTTTCCAGGACTCTTAAACCAAGGATATGGTTCCAGCATCAAACCAGAGTAACTGTGTTAGTACATTGCATACAGGGGAAGATATTATATCAATCCAAACCTGCCTCAGAGATGTGTTTTGTTTGTAACATAAACTAGAACATTTAATTTTAAGTGCCTGGTTGTGACTTTGCAGCATGGAACAGACGGCTAAGAAATAGGACAGAATTCACCTACTTTTTTTAAATTTGACTAAGTTAGACTCATCAACATAAACTTTCTCTAAACCAGAAAGAAGATCTCCCAGCAGACAAGTCTTTCCCACTTAAGGCTTGTACTGCTCATTAAAGGTAATTCTGTAAGTAGAGAAAGTTTAATTTTCTCATGTCTCAGATGTTGTGGCTAATTGTCTAAGCATAATTGGAAGACAGAGATTTAAGAACAGATTTTAAAGGACTTGAGTATATTTTAAGGGAGTTATAAAGGTGATTGAGGGCTGAGTCCAAGACCCTCAATAATAAGCAGATTCATTGTTCAAGTCCAAGAAAACAAGTTCTAGGTTACGCTGTTTCTCTTTTAAGGAATCTTATTATTAGAGACAAATCCAAGTAGAGAAACATCAATATAAATTTCAATTTACTTCTGAACTTTGTGTTTTGGAATATGCTGATCTGTGTTTTGGTTTTGACCTGATTCTTTTACCAAACATCCAATGATATTCTGGAGTCATTTATTTTGATGAATTGGATAGGACTTGGAAAGTTGTTCTTTTTGATTTCTTTGTCATTACTGACATCTCAGTGGGGTATATTCAGGTCACATCACAGACAGAAGGAGGATTTATTTTTGCTTTCTCTTCAGTCTATCAGAGCTATATCTAGACTCTGGCTCACCTGAAGACCCAAAAAGGAATGGAACAAAACATCAGTGTATGTTTTTCTTGGCAAAACAAACACAGTAGAAAATAAACATAGAATATTCTATGAGTGCAAGTAAGAATACCATGAAAACTAGTAGGTTTTCAGTGGTGTGGGTTTTTTCCACACATGCAGTGTCAAACGAATACCATGGCTTGTCTAGACTTCTCGCCTGATTTCCTTCATATTTCATAAGAAGATTTAACTGTAGAAAAAAGAAATAGCTGATCTCCCAAACTGAATGCATAGTCAAATATATAGAAGACTAAAATTAGCAAGAAGAGTGGCAAAGCTGATAAATAATTGATCTACCAGCTTAAAAAATGAATGCTTGATTGAAGAGGATGGATGTCAAGGAAAATTAAAAGATGGTGACAAGCTGCCTGTCTTAGGAGATAGGGCAGCTCAGTGTGACAGGTTGCATTGACCATGGAACCCATGGAGGTGGCAGATTACACACATCAAACCCAGGACTGCTTAGATGAGATTAGTCAGCTCATGGTGTGCCAAGAGGTTGACAAATCAGTGTATAAAACAATCTCTCTCCTCCAGTGAGGTGGATGAAGCCAGCAAACTCCTCCTTCACAGGAGCTTTGAGGGACAACCAATGTAAACTGCCTCCAAAAGCAGCAGAAACCTGTTAGAATGAATGATGACCACCAGCTCCCTCCTAAGTAGGGTATGGCATGAAATTTATACACTGCACCTGGGAACACATGTTCACCACGTATGGGAATAACATACAGCTCATATGGGAAAAGATACTTTCTGCATATATATGTATTTAGGGTATACATCGTACGGTAGAGATGGCATACAAGAACATATTATCATTTCTATTGAACGGGATGTCTAATTTTGCATCAAAAACTCTCCCACAGTCTCTCCTTCAACCTTTCCTGTGCATGTAGCTGCAAATTTGGTAGTATTGGAAATGCCTTGACCTCTTTCCACAGCTGGGAATAATGCACATAATCTTATCCATATAAAAGTAGCATAGAGTAAGTGTCCCCTGGGCTGGAACAGGTAGATTTCCACTAGGACTTATGCTTTCAGGAAGGAATGATACACTTGTTAAAACAGTTGCTTGAAATATTGGAATTTTAAGCACCAAAAGCTGTTATTAGTATTTATCCCATTTACAGGATGCATAAAATGAGCAAGGCCATCACAGTATTCCAAACACCCACTCCAAAAAAAAAATATAACTACTGCAGACTGGACTTTTATGTGGAGAAGATTTTTTTTTGTTCCTTTGGATAAGTTGTTTATGTTTGTACCTGATGTCTTAGGAAGACTGGAAGGTGTGATGGATTGCTTTAAGAATAGACTGATTCACTCTGTCACAGTTTCTTATTTGCAGAGGAAGAAGGTACTTGAAGACATGAAGCTCCATGCAATTAGCATCTAGCCAATGGACTTCTGGAACATATATGCATGTGTGCAAATCCATTTGAGACAGATATGGTTAGTTTGCTACTCAGATAAGAGCATCTTGCAGCACTTTGGGTGAAAGTAGAGAACTGAATTTTCAGAAGTGGAGAAATCAAGTTTCAAGGTTGCAACAGAAGTTAATTTAGTCTGACCTTTCACACAAGAAGAGTTTATACATATTTATTCTTTATGCTTTTGTCCTATGAGGTGAAGGCCTGACTCATCTGCATTTAAAGCATTCTAACTGTTTAACACAGCTTAAACTGTTCTCATAAGCATGTCTATTCAGTGCATGGATTTCTCTTAGGGATGTGCAGATGCATTGTACAGTCTTCCTAAAACTGAGAAGAAACAGCAGCAGCTCTGGTCACATTAGGCTTCCTCATTATCTGTGCCCAAAGTAAAGATTAATTCATAGGGTGATGGAAGATTCCAGTTGTGTCAACAGGAGAACAGCTCCAGGTCATTGGGTTAGAGCCTCAGGCAGGGAGAGGACGTGGTGAGTGTCAGCAGCCCCTGAGGCTCTCCTGAACAGGAAAAAGGCAGCAGTCTGCAGCAGAGCCTCCATCCAAGGAAGTTCACCAGGGGCTGGATCCTCTCAAACCCAATTCAAAGTTGAGAAACTGGATGGGGCCCAACAAAGGATTACTAAGACAGTGAGAGATCTAAACACACAGCTTCTGAGGAGAGGCTCAGTTAGGCTTGTCTAGCCTG
The DNA here is from genome assembly GCA_036630365.1 of Acanthiza pusilla. Taxonomy (NCBI): domain Eukaryota; kingdom Metazoa; phylum Chordata; class Aves; order Passeriformes; family Acanthizidae; genus Acanthiza; species Acanthiza pusilla. The sequence continues at coordinate 92,891,872 of JAXCHO010000034.1, forward strand.
GCACAAGACACCAAGTGACAAAAAGCTGTCTGAAAGCATGGGAAAGGGAGTTACAGCTACACCAACAGCAGGATCACTCCCATGGAATAAAAAGGTGGGATTAAAAAAGGTAACAGAATGAAGCTGCAGCTCAAAAAGTTTAAATTGGGTTTTTTTCTTTATTTTTCTGGTTGGTTGGTTGTTTTCCCTAGGAGTGATATACAGCAGTTGAGAAGGTATTCCAGAGTAGCTGTAGTGTATCCATCACCCGACGTTTTTAATATCCAGCAAGGCAAAGACATGGTTGGCCTTACCATGACACTCACGATAATCCTGCTTTGAACAGGAATTATACTGGGATACTTCCAACTGTTCCTTCTGAAACAAAATATTCTGCCATCTCTTACATGTGTGGCTAGGTGCAGAGCAGTCCATATAAAGTGCTGAGAAAATCGACTGGAATGAATGTGTGAGCACAATATCCCACCCCTGGATATTTGGAATGGCAGTGCTCGATATATTTGTGAATGCCTGTCTACACTGACTTCACAGTATCTGGAGGAGATACAGTCAGGTCATGGGAAGGTGACCAAGCAAATGTGGGAATGTCTGGACAAAGCAGAGCAGAAGTTTAGGGCAATTTAGGCATCTCAAAGGAACAGCAAATTAAGGGCACCATGAACAGAGCCAGAGGTACAACCTTGCTGTGGTTGTTGGACCCAAAAGGCAAAACCAAACCCAAGAAGAGTGAACTGCAGCTAAACAAGTCCCAGACTATGAATTTTATTACTCTAGACATTAATGGCCTAATTTTTAATTCAGTGATTATTTGCCCTCAGACTGTGGTACCACAGCCCTAATACAACTCCATTAAAGATGAACACTGACTCCAATAGACCTGTATTTATACTGTTTTATGACCTGAAAATAATTCAGTCATTAAATAAACACCAAAAATTTTGGGGAGGAGGTAAATTGAGCTAGAAACTGTCAATTACATAACAACATTAACTATCAAAACTGCTGAGCATATGTATTGAAAGAAAGAAAAGCACTCCATAAAAGTTCTCCATGGACATGACCTTTAGCATCTAAATAACCAACTGGAGTGAAATATGTTAGGCTGTTCTGATGCTAATTTATAAATGGAAATTTAAGTCCAAAAAGAAAATAATCATTCAGCTAAGCTGACACATATTGGCATGCTGAGGCTGCTTCAGAAATGCTCCATGACTATTCATTGTATATTAAATTTCATGGGATATTTGCAAAAGCCTTCACAAGAGTCTAACCCTGTTATTAGAAGTTCTCACCTTTCTCCTTCATCACCACTTAGCTATTTTGAATGCAGAGGTAGAAAGCAAGAGAACTTTTTTTTTTTTTTTAGCTTGCAAAAAGCACCAAAGAAAACTACAAATTCTAATGAAAACTTTGGCTTGAATTCCGAGTTTTCACACTGTCTTGTGATAGCTTTCTCTCTCAAGTGTGGCTCTTTTCTGGCAAGAGAACACTGAAGAGGATTGGTCAGTGGATATTTATGAAGTGCTTTGAAGTAAAATAGTGCTCAGTATTTGTGCAGGCAATTCCAAAGCTCTGTGCTAAGGTTTCAAGTCTTTAGAAAATAATCCTTTAAAGCTAAGAAATTTCAGCTTCCTCTATTGTCAGTGAACAGACCTGATTTTGAAAACAAATTATGAATTTCATTAAAGAGGAAATGAGCATTCATTGGAGACTGGGAAAAGACACATTCCCTGCCAAATTTTAAAGGAGCCTTATTCATATCTTCGGTGTTTGCTTTTGGTCAAGGTGTGCAGTCAAAACTTACACCCAGGTATGAAAAACTGAAGATGTCATCCAGCCCACAAATGCTAAGCCTCCAGTTTCTGTTTAAGTCTTAGACACCCAGAAAATGGGTCTTACTATAAGTTCCCTGGACAGGGAACAGAGGTAAATAACTCTGAGTGCTACCAAAGCAGAAAACAGGATCACTCCTCAGACTTTCAGTTGTACTTACCTCTCCTCACTGAGTACAGAGAGAAATTAAGACTTTTATTTTAGTGGAACAAATTCATTTTGCAACAGATTTTTAAGCACAAATTAGGTGGTGAAATTAAACAGGAAAAATTCTACATTTCTCCAAGAAGAAACATTTCCAGAGGATCCAGGGGACTGGATTTTCATTTTCCAGGAGATTGAAAACCAACTCCTTGAAAATCTGCAGCCCAGATGTAGAAAGAGCTTGCTCGTTTCCCTCATCTACTCACACACAGTCAATACTGCAATTTCTTTCCATTTATATTTAAGGGAAAAAGATATTCAATTTCAGAAGATACCAAATTCTTTCAAAAGTGAAGCTGAATAGGCTCTAGGAATCCCAGAACACTGGAGAAAAATTAATCCAAGCTATTAATAAAGGCACAATCATAGAATCATAGATATCCACTGAGTTGCTATAATCACACTGTTTTCAAGTGTTTCAAATTTTTTAAAACAGTTAATGTCAGTCCTTTTAAATACTGTACACTGCTTCAGGAATGTCTTGTCTTTCTCCCATCACCCTATATTTGCCTCTGTCTTTCAAAGCCTTGAGATCTGCTGGCTCTGCTCCTCTTTTTCTACACATGGGCTATGACCTTTCCTTTCAGAAAATCTGTTCACCTGAGCTATAGCCCATGCTTCACCTCTGACACTGGAAAACCTCAATAGCCAAATGCACTTTACCCAGTAGTGTCAGGAGATCCTCCATGGAGGTTTTAAGCTTTCTAAAAGCTAAAGAAACAACCCTGGAATTTTGGCTTTGTTTTTTTCTCTTGTCTGAACAATCCCATAGAATTGAAGGGAGTTTCCTTTCAAATACAGCTGACATGAATATTGAAAAGCTACAGAAAAAAAACCAAGTTTGTCCCTCCTCTGTCCAAGGTCTTGAAAAACTCTCTTATCCTCTATGAATGTGATATATTCACTGATGAGTTTAAGCCCTGCCCCCATAGATACAGGAAGCCAAGGGGAGCTTGTGTAGATTGCAGAGAAAATCCTTGCATCATTACTGCAAATGTACTTAAATGTATTTAAAAAGGCTTTATGTGGAAGGACAATATATTAAAATTCCAAAGGTTGAGACAGAAACAAAGATGCTAACTGTGCATTTACTTTGCTCTTTCTTATGAAGATAATTCTTGCTATATATTTCTATGCAAATAAAAAATCTGAAAATAAGTCTGTGCTGATTGCTATAGTTTGATGAAGTCCAACAATTTAGATATTATTTATATAATCTTGAAAATGCAAGTTTCTTTGCACTGTAGTCTACATAATTAAGTGGATTTACACTATTGAGAGGCAACATCCCATTAAAGAGAATAAACAAAGAAAAAGAGAGGAAGGCTATTCTGAGAACCTTAAAATGGAAGCTCATCTAGACCACTACTGCCAATTTATCCCACAATGTTCTTCCAGCAGAAGGAAGATAAAATCTGTGCCTTATCATTTGACAGAAATGATACCTCCCAGATTTTTCTGAGGTTCCACAGAAGCTTTCTTCCATGCCCCACAAGCTGTAAGTTATATGGACCTGATCCAATTCTATACACAATCCAACTCCAGCTCTGAAGACAGACTGAGCCATCAAAGTATTCCATATGAACAGGAACATCGAAACCTTTAGGTATATTTATCCATAAGTTAGAGCACTGGTGGGAGTACAGAACATCAAAGGGAACATACGGAAGGGCCCTCCAACTTCTGCAGCAATGCAGAGACCTTTTCCCATCTCCCTGTTCTCACAGTCATGCAAATAGATGGTTGGGAATGCTGTCCAACGCACCAGGCAAGGCAAGAACCGCCCATCTGAGAGTAGGAACAGCTACACTGATGTGGTGTCACACTCAGGAATGAGAAAGTTGGTGTGTGAGGCCTGGAAATAAGCAAGATTCTTTGTACAGACTGTATACATATACACACATCAGGCATGTATATAGACGTAAACTAATTTCTTTCTAAATGTTTTTGAAAATTTTCTCTTGGCAGACTCCGGAACATTTTCTACAAGTGGACCAGATGCTCATATAACCCAGTGAAGCTTGTTGATGGTTCAAGATTGCTTTTCTTTCTTGTTTTTTTTCATATAGAAGTACTTGCCCTGGCTCAAAAACACTTCACAGCTCAACCTCCATGTCCCACTATATTTAAAATTCTCTAAACAATTTATTGAGGAAGAAGTAAGGTGTGATATTTCACTGCAGCTGGCACTGGACTGCTGAGGCCAAAAAATGAGAAAGAATTTCCAAACAAGAAGTCGAAACCAGAAGTTCTTGATTCCTGACAGAATTCATTTGTTAACTGGGTAAAACTGACTGTTAACATTTAACAGTCAATTTATAAAAAGATTTTTTAAAAAAGAATACAATAGTATCTACCTGTTCAATTCAAGTATTTAGTTAATATTTAATGTTTAAGAAAGTTGTCAATATTTAATCACACTACGGAATTGTAGTACGGAATTGTACGGAATTTCTGCCTCTATGAGGGCACAAGATTTTTATGTGCAATATACCTTTTCAGGTGATATAATCTCACCCTTTGGTATATTCCTTCTTTCTCCTTCCTATTTTGAAAAAATGCATTAGTTATCAAACCAGCTTTTTTCTTTTACCGGCATTTACCAGTCTGCTCGAAACTCTTTCCTTTAACTAAGTCTGTGTATATTTTAAAATGTATTTTCTTTCGAGAAAAAATTAGTTTTACTTTTTGCAAGCACAAATATTTCCCTGTGGCTGTGATTTTTTTTGTTTTCATTCTTATTTCACAAATCTCCACTATCTTGATCTTAGTTTACTGAATGGAGTTTTGACACCTAAAGCCAACTTAGTAATTTTTTTACAGTCTTTGTTAGAAGATATAGAGACCTATTATTTGTATTTTTAAACAAATTGTATTTGCATTAAAAAATTGCCTTCCTTCCAAACAAAAATAATTATTTTTGAAGAATTATTCCCTTCCTCTTTTTTCAAAAAATTGCTGTGACATTGAAAATTTATCAAAATGTTATGAAAATGTGAAGAAAGTTATTGAAATTTGTCACTTTATATCTGATAACTTTTTGATAAAAATCTTAATGAACATTTGATGAAAAAATTAAAATTTGAGAAATATGTTCTTTTTCAAATTCTTAAAAATAACTCAGATATCATTGCATGAATAAAGTTTTAAATATTTCAACCAACTGTAACCATATAATAATTAAGACTGTATATAGCACTGCAAATGGGCATTAACAAAGCATTTATAGAGTATTGCAGAGGATCTTAAGACATCCTTATATTTTTTAAGCTTTCCGCAATCCTTACCATTCTGTATCTCCAGCCTTTTTTTTCTCATATGTTCGAGGTTTTTAAAGGTATAACTGGATAGATGTTGCATTCCATACCAGTGTAATAAATTTAAAAAAAAAAAAAAGTTGGGGAAATGGACTTAGATTCAAATGTAAAAGTAAAAATTTTACCTTTAAGGTTATAACAAGCACAGTTATGACCCTCTATAAATGTAAACAGAAGAAATGTTAACAGATGCCACTGATATTTTACAAGTAATCCAATATACTCTTGGTTTGGCAGCTTCTGATTTGAACAAAATTCTTCCCAACCTAAACTTGGTGTTTCTTTTTAGAGACAAATATCAGTATTTCTTCCTTTTTTGTAAAATATTTTACTCCTTTCCATTATTTGAATACATCATTTGTATGTTACAAATTATTAGCAGTAATGGAACCACCCAAATATTTTCTTCCAACAAACAGAAAGACTGAATCTTTCATAAATGGTTTTCAGACTTCTCAGTTCATCACAAAGAAGGTTTTAACCTGAGTTCACATACACTTGTTTCCTTGTGTGTTAACTACCCCAAAAGTGCTACAAATGTAGAGCTTTTTTAATACATAAATAAGCATTAAATCAAGGACAGACAAGTTCCTGGTTTAATATTCAGGAGAAACAGGAATTATATTGGTCCAATCACATTTAGAGAATTAACCTTCTTATTCTGATTCTGTCCTTCAGAAGTGTATCATGTCTTTATGTGGACAAAGAACTTAGAAACTGAAGAGGAATATTTATTTCTTCCAAAAGCACCAATACTTGGAAGCTTGAATGCCTTAAAGCCATAGCACTTTATTCTCTGAAAGAGAAATGGAAATGGAGAGTTTGAAAGTCCCACCTGATCTCATTTCTAACATTGCACTCCTTTGGCTAAGGGAGTCTCCTCCACTCAATGGAAAGGTTGGCCTCTGTTACCCCGCACTTCAGGCACTATTTGAAGTAATTGAGTCCTGCCACGAGGAAAAACTTCTCCAGGAAAAGTTCAGAATCCAGCACAGCAATGTGGGCAGCCCGGCCTATCAACGTGTTGGCGGTGTTAGGCAGAGCATGGAACACGTTGTGTCTGATCAAAGTGCAGTCCTTGGCCCCGATCAAAGGCTGGAGCAGGTTGTTGATCATTTCTGCGTAAACAGGACCTGGAAAAGAGTTGAGATACCACACTTACATGCCAAAGCTCACAGATACTCTTTCCTTCCAGTGTCATTTAATTACAATTAAGGAAAAGAAGGAGAAGGAAAATGGAAGCAAAATGGAAGAAAGGTCAAAATTAATATAAAAGACGGCAGTCCAGTTCAAAGGGGTTGTGTTGCCAGATACCAGAGTGGTGTTCATCTAATGGAGGCACTGGACATGAGGAGAGACCTGCTGAAGATGCTTGAGGACTGGGCCAGCCTCAACATTTAATCACCTTCCCTCTGTCAGTGAAGAAAATGCTTGTGTTTCTTTTAGGGGAGTTGTGGATTCAAATGCGAGAGGGTCTGTCAGGACACAAGTCCATTTGGGTTTCTCTAGGGATTCTAATGCAGGAAGGATGTCATGTTGATGGTTGAGGTGTTTACAGGGGCAGAAACAATGGCTCAGGAAACATGTACCGATAAATGATCTGATGTACTGATAAATGTACTGATCTGGCTCCTGCTAGGGCAAACATCTCCCTGAGAAACTGTAAGAGAGTTGAAGAATTGCCTTTTAATTCATGTCTGAGCTGGGATAGAAAGAGCCATCATTTAACTAAGGGGTATGAAGGCAACCATGCTGATTATTGGGCCTGTGTGTCTCTTTCTGCTTCCAAAGTGTACCTCCATTTCTAGGTAATCACATGTGTGAAATGGGGATGAAATTGCACAGAACATTATTCCTGGAACTGGTATCAAACTGAAGCCATGAAACATTTTATAAATGAGGAAGACTGCTAATAACAAAGGCAATACCTGGGACAGCATACAGCCTGAGCTCACAGGAGGGCCTCTGGTGGTGTAAGTCCTGATGTGTTTTACAGATTTTATTACAAACCAATATGATTTTAGATCTGTCGCTTAAATTATCTTGCAATCATTCAAACACTACTGAAAACAAAGGGAAAACTCCCTTACTCTGGATGTGTTGAGAGAGGTTTCATTATGTGTAAAAAAGGGGAGACAATACAAGTAAATCAGTAGACTACAGAAAAACATTGTCAAGAGCTAGTACTATTATCACTTAAAAAAAAAATAGAGGGAAGCGGAGGAAACAGTACGAAACCTTTGATTATGACCTGATTGGAATTTGTTTTCATCAGGCAAAGAGCTTCTTGAAAAGCTTCTTTTATTGATTTCAGTAATTTCCTGCGGGAAGCAAACACTTTCTTCCTTATCAAATAAGCATTTGAGTTTTCATCATGCTGACGAAAAACTCTTCTAATGTAATGACCTTAGTTGCACAAAAATGCAATTCTTCAACAGCCTTGGGAATATATTAAAGATCTTAAACATACCTGTGTGTCTGTCCTTAAGTGCATTTTTGCACATTTCTATTCTTGCTGAATGAAAGGGTACGTATCTGTCTTGGGGTGAGGCCACTAGCACAACATTTTTAAAATACTGAAGACCTGTGGCAAACATATTAAATACATTAATCACAATGAGGCACAGTGATGAAAATACATACAGTGTCAGCGTGACTATTTCAGGTTCAAAGGCTTTTGAAAATCTACATTTCAAAATAGATGATAATTATTAAAACCCGCAACGCAAGCTTAGATAGATTCATAACAGCTTAAACATATTTCTGTTGCTTCTATTAACTACTTGTTACATATTAACACTCACACAAATTAATTGTATGTCAACAAAATGGCTTTTAAAAATATTTTAATTAAAACCTTATTCTTGCAAATATTTATACCTATAAACAAGATCTAGTTAAAAAATAACACAGCAAATTAGTAAAATTCTCAAACAAAATAGAGAGAGGGAGAAGGAAAGGACACTGCTATGATGTCATACTGTTATATCGGTGATGAGGGAGCCTTAGGATCCATCCAGTCCCTGCATTCAGCAGTCACTTGATAAATCGACAGTGCTGGTGTCATCAACCAAAAACCCCAAATCCTCCCTCTTCCCTGGAGATAATGGGGCCACTGATGAGCTGTGGAAACAAGCTCCTGATATTTGACCTGTCTGTGTCTTCTTGAGCACTCCATCACCCACATTTAACAGAAAAGTAGGAAAATGGACACTGATGACCTAATCTACTTGTCCAGAGAGCATCCTCAATATCGAAGAGCTGTGAGTTTGTCCTTCATCTTTCTCACCCTCTTATGGGAAAGAGGTCCAGAACCAAGGCCAGGTTGGATGAGGCTTTTAGTTACTTGGTCAAGTGGAAGGTGTCCCTGCCTATGGCAGCAGGATTGGAACTAAATGATCTCTGAGGTGCCTTTCCATGTTTCTATGATTCCATGGCTATGATTTCTAGATTTTCTCAGAAAAGCTGACCATCACCATCACAATGAAAAGTCCTGCTGGCTGCCTTTCCAAAACCTGACTGAAGCTGTTTATCATTTTCTTTTTATGCAATCAAACCAACAGAGTTTGCAACTTCAGTCTGAAGTAAAAGGCAGGAGAAGCATCAGTGAGTGTTACCATATCTAAAACCTTATGTGAAGAAGTTCAATAGGGAAGAATATTTTATTTTGGGTTTGTTTTGTTGGTGTTTTTTTTTTTTTTAACAAACATGAGGAACATTTGTTAAAGCGATTGAAAAGTGGCAGGGACTTCTACATTAATAAGAAAGTCTGAAATTGCTGAACGTTTAAAGAGTGATCTGGGAATGCAAGTACAACACTGCTTCTGGCATTTCTCCCTCTGTAGGTTCTCCCAAATTCTTTTGAGGCAGGGTGCCAGAGTAGGGGCATCTCTTTATTGAATCAGTGTGCCAGCTCATATGCTCACATTTACCTATTACATCTTCAGATATTTTGCCTAAGCATCTACCTGGATGATTCTGGCTTTACAGACAATTCTCTCCACGCTAAGATTTCTGCTGTCTCCATTTTCAAGGACAGCACCTTCATTTATCACCTCTTATATCTCCAGTCTACCAAGCTAACAAGCAGCAAATCACTTCAACACACATCACATGCTTGGCAATTCATTGCTTGGGAAGCTACAACATGAGCTTTCTGTGTAGACCCAATTTTATTTGAACTTGATGGTAATAAACCAGTCATCAACTGTTCTCGATGGAAATAAGAGCTAGGGAATCAAAGGGAAAATTCAAATAACACTAATTTACATCAACTTCCTGTCATCGATTGAGGTATGTAGTTTGTATCTGTAGAATTTATATGTTCTATTCTTATTAATATAGTCTTTGTTTTTCTATTAGCAGTGTACCAAAGTATGAGAAACGTATTAAACATCCATTAGTGACGTTGTCACTACATAGTTACTACCAGTTTGTTCACACAATATTAAAAATAACTCTTAAAAGAAAACAATTTCTTCAACAGAAGGATTATGCTTGCTTTCTTTTCTTAAGAAAGGCCTGATTTATTTCATTTATTCATGACAGACCAAAGAGTGGGAAAAATATTCTCTATTCAGACATCATTCTTCTAGTGTGAGGTCATACATCTCTCCCTGTAGTACAGAAGTGTCACAATAGACATGAATAAAATTTTCTCTTCATCTCACAGAGTCATATTTCCTAGAGACAAGAGATGTAAAACTTACAAAAAATAATAAAAAAGGAAAAATGGTTTTCATCTCATAGCATAAATTAAGCAATGATGGCCTGTCAAGAATGATGTTTCCTGCTTGCAGAATATAAACTTAGGTGCATGTTTTACTGCAGCACGAAGGTCTTATTTGATGTGAACAGTTTGGCAAATACATTCTCTGATAACTGGCACAGAAAAAATGCGCAGATAAAATTGATATCAGATTTTAGACAGGGCAGCCCTTCTAAAAAACGTGTTTAAAGACAGATCATTAACAAAATGCAGATTTCCTTCACTCCCTGGAGAACAGGCCAATCCAGCACAAGCCAATGTAAGAGCTCTTGGTATTTACAAGGGCACATCAAGTCCTACTCACCCGTTTTTTGGCTGAGCTGATAGAGGAAACACTTGCGCAGATCCGCGTTGTCCCTGAAGGTCAGTTGCAAAAGTGACCCTGACTTTTTCAACTTCTGCATGAGCCATAGACCTGGAATGGAAATTGGTACATATTTTTATCCTTTGCTAATCATCAAGCAGGGGGGTTAAAGGCAAGTGCCTACTGTAAGTATAACACTGTAATTTAGCAGTAGTGTTGTTTACTCTTCCAATCCTAAACAACAAGGAGAAAAGTCTAAGGGTCTCACAGGATAGAGGTAACAGTTTTAAACTAAAAGAGGGTAGATTTAGACTACATATAAGGAAGAAATTCTCTACAATGGGGGTGGTGAGACAGGTGGGAACAGGTTGCCCAGAGAGGTGGTAGATGTCTCATCCAGGGAAACATTCAAGGTCAGGTTGGAGAAACTGATCTAATTGAAGATGTCCCTGCTCATGGCAGGGGGAATGGAACTAGATGATCTTTGAGGTCCCTCCAATGCAAACTGTGCTGATTCTGTGGTTGTCTCACAGTAGCAGGAACTCTCAGGAAGACTGAACTATGTGACATTCCATTTCCATAATAATGTTTCTTTTTCAGCTTCTCTTTATTTGCAGAAGAGAAGTGGGAGACTAAGTGGAAACAGGGTCGTCTCACAGCTGCACACCCCTGGGCTTTCCAGGGAGCACTATGATGGACCTTGTAGGTGATATGGAAATTGCAATTTTTTCTGTGTGGGTTTGAGGTCTTCAGCAAGTATTTTCCACAGCTTCAATGTACAAGTCATGCTACAATAAATTCCTACCTCCATGTGTTACCCTCTCATGCACTCTGCCATGGACCACAGGCAGTCAAAGCTTTCCCATCAACTCTTACCTGTACTAACCAAAGTGCTGTTGTTGTAAAGGGTTCCCAGGTGAGGCCCAGAGAGGGACAGGAAGGTGTGTAACTTGTTGAGGTAATAGCGAAACCTGGGCCGAGTTAGTACAGACCGAATGATGACATTACCAAGGGAATGTCCAATAAAACTGTTGGAAAAGAAAGAATTACATTAACACGAAACCAATCTGTGTTTTCTTTAATTTAAAAACGATAGCACAAAGTCCTCAGGGCAGGGGGGGATTTTATCAGGGCTTTCAATAAAATCCTTTAGTTATCACTTCATGGGTTTTGCAGCCTACAAGATCCTCTTTCATCTATAACAATATAAAAATTAGTCTCACCGATTCAATGGCTTTTGACACAGAGCACTTTAGGAACAGCTAATTTCACTGGATGTTGCTCATGAAAATCAAACAGTTACAGACTATTAGCTATCATAAAGCTTACCTTATTCGGGATATGGAGAGGTTGTACAACTGGATATGCTGAATTATTTCATCCAATAACCGGTCAGTCATTGTATCAAAATCAGCAAAAGTATCAGTCTGGTGAAAAATGAAATGAGTTGGTGAATTAAAATATATTACACTTATTGCAGACTGATGTTATTCTCAAAGTCAAATGCAGGCAGAAATGTAATAACCAGTGTAAATTTTCTCTGTAGATGTTCAAGGGGGAGAAAAGGGGGATTTTTCCAAGTCCTCTTTTAAACTGAAGTTCTCCTTTGAGAGAGGTTGCTCCAGAATCATAAGCCCCATGCTAAGGCAGCCTGACTTGACACTGGTGAGAACTGCTAATGCTCAGCTGCTCTAGATACCAGGCTCTGCACATGGAGGAAAAGCTTTTGGCATTTAGGGTTCAACAGATTACTGCAATAAAATACTTTACAGCATTATACATCGGCATGAGGGTTATGCTGATGCTAAGGTTGTCATCACAAAATTATTTGGCCATCTTAATCAAATGCTGTGTGTTTGTTATTCAACAGTCATCAGTAAGAAAATGAGTGCTAGAGACAGACGAATAATTTGTTGCTTGCAACAGCACTGCCAGTTGTGAGACAATAAAACAAGCAATATATTTCCAGTCTATACGATTACAGGCAGATCTTATTCAGAACTTCGTAATTTGGCAATCCAACAGGACTCTAAATCAAACTCATAACTAATGAGATGCCACAAAACAATCATCAAATGTTGGAACAGCTATTCAGAGCAAACATATGAGTAATTAATGCTTTTGAAACATATCAGTAATTAATGCTTTTGTGACACAACTCATCTTGCTAATTGCAGCTCTTGCAAAGGAAAACATGAGCATATTCACTTTGCAATACAGACTTAAAATAAATGTCCTCATAAACTACAAACAGTCCACTAACCTTCTGCCTGTTTGTTTTGTCTGCATTGATAATTAATGATTTCCTTCTAGGCTCATTATCCCAAACCTTTCAGGTTGTTTAAAAGTGGAAGAATATCAGCCTGAATGTTAATCATAAACAAAACACATCAAGCATTATATTTCACCTGATGATATCTCCATCTTTTAGTGTCATTTCAGCCTGATTGAGATTGTCAATGCCTCACAAATGAATGCCTGAAAAAAGTGATTTGAATTTTCTTCTGCAAGGCAACCCAGATAAATGACTGATTTCTTGGGTCATTTTCAGTGTGGTTCTCAGAGAAGGGAAAAAACCAGTGATGGGATGCCCTAGAGCATTGAAACAGCCATCAAGCCACCCAGCTTTCACTTCCAGTGCTATGAGAACTTCCCCACCTTCCCAGACTATAAGACCTCTAAAGAGTCCCCATTGTAGGCTCGGGATAATGTTAAATACACATGTTGTAAGATGTTTCATTCTCTGAAGGCATTCTCTTCTCTGAGAAGAGTCTGTGATGGAAGTAGGGAGTGGTCTCCTCACTATTTCCACCTTGCTTACGTTCAGTGTGCAGGTCTGCTGCTGACAGAGCCGTACACTGGAAGTGGCAAGTTCACAGACTTGCACCCACCAGCCACTTCAAAATATAAAAGCTGTTGAATAAAGAAGGGTGGAAAGTTTTGACTCAAGTTTCTCAGGTGCTCATAAATCAGAATAATGTTTCTGACTGCACAGTGGAAATCCTTATCTTGTGCATAAAGTTAGGCCTTTGGGTCATAAATATGGCTCCATTGCCAAGGAAAGCACAGGATTCATTTCTGTTTCTCTGCCTGGACCAGCAATCAATTTTTCTGGAAGACATTTCTTTATCACTCAAGGAAATAAATCCCCCAAACTCTGCAACATGAGAAACAATGGCTGATGCAGCAAAGGAAGCTGACAAGACCTGCTGGATATTCCACATCCTCTGGAGAATTTAGCATCACTAAACTTGCTGCTTTCTGTTGGTGCTGGGTTGCAGAGGCACCAGGCTGGCAGGATAAATTCATTTTCTTCCTCCAAGGTCTAGTCCTATTACTGCTAATGTCATTACCTTTGACTTTAACACCAGGAATATTTTCCAATAGGTTTGAACACCCTATCAGAAAGGAATAGAACCAAGCCTTTTCACTAAATACTACATAAAACTCCCTGAATTCCACAGTACTTTTGTTTCCCTCAGCTGGTGAAAAGGCTTTTGCTGAAGGCCCTGTTTCAGCAATCTAAAGGAAGACAGAAATTATCTTGGTACTACCTGATTTCTTTCAGACATTAGGAAGTCCAGTTTTCCACCGGGAAGTCCCAGTTCTATAAAAGTCTTTACCAGCCGCAGATCTGCACTGTTACCTAGGAACAAATGGTACTTTATAAGATGCAGTTCGACAGGAAAATAACCAATATAGAGTCAATTTAACACGACAACCTTGACACCTCAAAGCTCTTGCTAAGTGCTGCTGAGAAGGTTATCACATCTCAGGACCATGCTTTGAAACAGAGAGAGAACAGGAATTCCCACAGCCTGCCCCAGGTGGGCTGGAGCTCACCTGCTGCTGTGGGGGACTGTAAATGGTGGGGAAAAAAGGGTAAAGATCAGGTCCAGAATAAATCTGTCCTCTATTTTCTGAACAGTAAGATGAAAAGACAAGAAGCTGAGATGAGGCCCCCAGGGACACCTCAGTGGCTGTGCTGGGCTGTAGGTCTGTACCTTCTGATGCAGAGCAGCCCATCTCATGTATTCACAATTAGAGATGCTGCTGAAATACTGTCAGGCTACTAATATTTTGAGAGTTGCCTCATTCTGCACCAGGAAATCCCAAAGTCTTCTGAAATATTTCGTTGGTGAAGGAGGTACTGCCACCTCACGAGAAGGGCATTCCTGCTACTGAGATAATCAATGGCAAACATCTTTTACTCAAGTCAGTAAGTGTTTGTTTTCCATTTGTTTGAGATTTCAGAGCCTCTGCCCCTCCTTCCCTCTAGTTTCAAGGTTGACAACCACGCCTTTCTAATTGATACCAGTAATTTGTCAAGAGAAAGTTCACATTTAATATAATTGCTTTCTGCTTAGAAAGCATATATGGAAAAAATCCCAGGACCTGCTTCCTCCGTAGTGAAGAATTATTTTTATTCTCTCACTTTCTAAAATCAGCCACTATCTACTCTCTAACAGTGTTTTGGGAGTTTAAATAACATTTTCCTCCTGGGGACACACTGAGAAACAACCAAGAGTCTGTGGAAAGACAAGAGGAGTTACTGTAATGCACTCTTCCTGTACACAGGAGGATTGATGTGCTTTGGTGTAAAATTCTGTTTAAAAAAAAACCAAAACCAAAACCAGGTAGCAGGACCCCATTCATTAGTGAAAATATTTAATATTCCCCTAGATCCTTTATTAGAAGGGACTCAATAGCATAATAAGGAATAAATACTTAGCTGAAACAAATACTTAGACTCTTCATTTTTTCCTAGTTGTTGAACACCTGTATTTTTTTTAGATTTATACCAAAATGACTTACAAACAGCAATTCTTCCTGGCCTTACCATCCAATCCATGGACACAGACAACCAGGTGAATTCCATCTTCCAAATTTTCTTCCTCTTCCTCTGGTGGAAAATATGGGATATCAGAAGCTAGTACAGATAAGTCACTGTACAGAAATCCTTCAATCTTCATTTCTTTTTTAAATTTTTCTTTGGCCTGATAAAAACTGGAGAATACATTAATTAATCACAATAGAACTGGGTGTTCAGCAACAAACCTTCAAACTAGAAATGAGGAGGCTTCATTATGTTTTCAGCTTTCAAGTAGAGACCTGGATGCAATTCCTTATCTATTAGAACTGAGAGAAGTCAGAATGAAGGGAAAAAACTCTGTTTCTGAGTAATTTGGCTACATACAGGGAATAGCTAAAGTGCATTAGCAACTCACACTTGCCAGAGAAATGAAAGAGTAGCAAAAAATAATTTTCTGATAGCACATAAAATGAGACTGAGCTACAGAATTAGCAATTTTGCTTCTTAACAATGTAATTGGCCTTATAGGTATTGAAATGCAAAATGTACAATTTTGCTACCATCAGATGCACTTACAGTCAGGTAGAAGGTGTTCTCCCCCTTCTTCAGATTAGAGATAAAGAACGTACCTCATGTGGTGGATATTTTTGGTTTTGTCTGGGTTTGGATTCTTTTGAAAACATTCAGTAGAATTTAGAAGTGCTGAAAGAATTAAGATCACACCTTTCCTGCTAAAGGTCTAAAATTTGACATCTGAATTCACCCTGAAGCTTTCTCTGTCTGAAGATGCCGAACTTTTCAGTGGCTTTTTCACTTAGTAAAATTTATCCAGATAATTTAGGAATCAATAATCACAATGTAAGTGTAGAATTGAGTAGACAACTGGGATGGAACAGCTTAGGAGATATAACCTTTAAATCTTGGGGATATCTTTAGGCAACTTGATATAGTCATAGAATCATTAAGGTTGGAAAAGACCTCTAAGATACTCAAGTACAATGGTGAGTAATTACTTACATCAGCCCAACCAATTTTAAGGAACACAAGAACGAAAAAACATAGCTTTTGGGCCATGAACCTAGAGGCCCTGGATTCGTGTGCATGAATACATGCCTAAATGTTCTGTTTCACAAAGAAATAAATTCTGTGCTTAGATTTGACAGGACCTAGGCATGGTGTATAAAACAAACTTCAGGACACTTTCAAAAGAATAAAAATAAAGTCTTGGGTTGCAAATGAATGTACACGCAGGCAGCCAACATTTTGGGCAGCTTAATGAGTTGAGAAATTTCAGTGTTACTGTTTTTCCTCAGCACAGCAGAGGCACCAAAATATAATGCAAATATGTAAGTGCTAGTGTGCCAATCTGTGAAATGGGCCCCTGTGACACCAAGGTTATTATGTGGCATTTTACATGGGGCAATGTAGCGAGAAACAAAATTAATGCCTTTTCAGCTATCCGTTCCAATTCTCCCGTTTTTCCAGTTTGAGAAGGTGAAACTAAGACCTACCAGCCAATCTGAACTCCCCATTTCACAGTTTAACCAATGAGTGCAATTATTGAAACAGGAATAAAAAGCAGTGTGTGGTACTGCCAGAGTGAACTGACTCTCCGGGATCAATACTCAGGTATGGGTAGTCTTGATTTCATGACAGAGGTTCAGATCTTAAAGATTATTTGGACACCTAAATCCCCCCGCTTTTCATGAGAATTAAGGACCTGATGTCTTTGGCAATCTTGGTCTCTGTCTGTTTTCATCCTTCCTGTCTATTTAGATAATTCATTCTATATGAACCAATTGTCTGTTTGAATTATTTATCCTGAAACTCCCCAGGCAACAGTCTCAAGCACAAGCTTCCTGTATGCCTCGTGCATTAGGGTCCTGAGCTGTGCCAGGGTCTCTTGGCATTATCGTTACATTAATGAATTAATTAGTCATTCTTACTTCAGCATCCTTTCGTTGGTCTCTTCATCCACCTCATCGGAATTAGAGCAGACAACTCCGAAGGAGCCCAGCGGCTGGCGCGTGATGGGGAACGCCGCCTGCTTTGCCGAGGAGCCCGCCATGGCAGGGGTCTCTTTGAGCACGGAAGAAAAGGGAAGACAGGTGGCTGTGCAAGAGACGGACAGGTTAACCACATCAGCAGCCTTCCTGCTTTCCAGGGCTACTCCCTCTGTCGTGGCCAAAGGGAACCCGGTGCCGTTCGCTACAAGTTTATTCTCTTGGCTGTCGGGCTCCTGAGGACGTTCAGCCTGGTGGGACCCTGCCGCAGGGTCTGCTGAGGCAGGGGAGTCATTGAGCTCAATTTCTTGCAACCCCTGCATTTCTGCATGCACTGCAGGGCTCTCACCAGAGAGAGAGCTGCCACATTCTCCTCGCAGTGAGCCAAATTCAGTGGAGGTTTCTGAAGGAGCTGCAACAGGATAGCAAAAATCTGGTACCACCTTTATGCTTTGTGAGAAACTCTCCTCTCCTGAAATTCTACTATTGGAGGAGCCCTGTTGAATTTTTAAAATGTCCGGCTTAAGTTTATCCTTTGGATCCTCAATGCACGTATCAACCTGATCTACATTTTTGTCCAAGTAATTACAAACCCTTGGTGTTTTTAAGCTGCACTCACCATTGCTCTCCAGTGACAGGCACTCAGAGACATTATCTTGGAGCTGCTTTGGACAAATGGGTGGTCCTGTATTTTCCGAACTACAGCAAGTCTCTGGAAAACCTCTGTCCTCCTCCTCTTGTAACTCAGTGTTACTGCTACTGTGTTTGAGGAGGGGTATGGGAGGTCTTCTTGGTTCTATCTTTCCACTTTCAGTGGTGATTTGACACTTTGGAAAGTCCATGAGTATTTTTCCATCTTTATCCTCTGTTTCCATGCAGCTTCTTAAGTTTTGATCTGAATCTCCTGAGGTGGCATCGCTGTGTTTTGATATATCCATCTCCTCCGTGGGCTCTTCTGGGCTACTGATCTGAGGAGCTGAGACAGATTTCGTCAGTTTGGTAAGCTCCACTTCCCTCTCCTCTTCCTCGAAGGGCAAAGAGCTGATGGATGTGAGCGACGCTTGGATGCCACTGGGCAAGCTGGTGTTGCTTTCCGTGTGGCCACCCTCCAGGGAATTTCTGTGGATGGCGTGCCTCCGGACCAGGTGGTGCAGGATCTCTCGGTCACTGGGCAGCTCCAGGGCCCGGCTACGAGCGTCAGACCATGCCACTGAGCTTGGTTCACTTTCAATGCCCGAATCAGATATTATGGAGGAGGATCTTTTTATGACCCCTGACATCAGGGTAAATTCTTCACCCTCCTCACCTCGTTGCTCCTTTGTGACTGATTTCATGTCACAGCTGTGTGAAGGCACAGCTTTCAAAACAGGGAGATGAGCCTTGGTGTCTGCATCTTCTGTTTTTTCAAGACTGGTCAGTTCATTCAGTGCAAGCTCAGATGAAGTGAAATTAGTTTCAGAGTGACCAAATTCATCTAGCTCATGTATTTCAGTCCTGTCTTCCAAGCCATCAGTTCCACATGCTCCACACTCATACTGAGCACTGACAATTAACACAGGCTCATTTTTGTGAGAGTCCTTATTGCTGGGTACCATGTCTCCACAGGTAACATCTGCCCCAAGTCCATTATCTTTTAATAAAACTTCCTCAGATGTTTTAAAGTCTTCTGACATGTGTTCTGTATTGCCTGGCTCCGAGTCAGAAATAGTTTCCTTTCTTGAAACAAAAATATTTTCAGGCTTCCTTTGGCCTTCTTTGTTGGCTGTACATACCTGAGATGTGGAGTGCTGGTTCAAACCCTTAGCAGCAACTTCAGTACTGCTGTGTAGGCATGAAGGATTCTCATTTATCCTGTCTGTGTGTATTAGCAGAGTATCTTTTCCAAAGTCTCCTTTCATTACTGCAGTGGCATCATCTGATGCACAGTCTTCATTTTCCTGCATTACATCCATCTGAGTATTTACAGGGACCTCAAAATCTGAGAAAACTTCCAAATTCTCATCTGAAAGAAAGAAAAATCGTAGTATTACCTGTAAGAACACAATAAACCACCCTAATACAATGTGGGAATTTAAAAGGGATTTTAAAGTCTAAAATATTATTCTATATATTTATATTATATAAATTATGTATACATTACAGGCATGTTACAAACACACATGCCAGAGCGCATTTAACTAGAATTTTGCTCACCGAAGGGTTATATTTAGGGCAAAGAAGACAATATCAATAAAATACTCAGTATATCTGTACCAATACTGCTAATTTTTTACAGCATAGGTAAATGAAATAAAACTGATACTTCTTTGTATTCCTGCTGTCCTTCAACACTGTTCATAGTATAGCTCGTACTTTGAATCAGTTTAATACTCAGTTTAATAATTTTAATACCTATGACAAACACTGTCAAAATTTAGGCAGTAGAATAACTGTGGAAGAGTGAAAATTTTGTACCACAAGCTATATTCACCAGATATAATACAAATACATATTTCTTCCTTGGTACTCTTTATGGTTGAGTGAAAAGTATAAAATAGTAAGGGCCATGAGGTTTTACTAAACAATTGTGGAAATAAATAATTTCTTAATTAAAAATTTGATTTAAGTAGTCAAGGGCAAAATATTTTTTGGAAGGCAATGCTGCCTTTCAGGGGAGTGTGGGGTTTTACACTGAAATTGTGGGATTTTGTTCTGAGATTTCTTACCACTAGATGTCATAGTGGGATTGTCAGTTTAGATTTGTTTTTCCTTTAAACTTGTACTGTCGCAAAAATCCAAAAGATCTGGTTTTCTTTATAGATTTTTCCCTCCAGCTCTTTTAACAAAACAGCTTAATTTGAAGAGGAAAAATGTGAAGTAAAAACTCTAGTTTGCTATTAGGGAAAATGCTAAAATTGAGTTATATTACTTAGGGAGTCACACTCTCTTCTGAGCTCATAAACCCAAGGGATATGAGATAATTTCTGGGCTGGAGAAGTACCTCCCTCAGCTCAAGCTGTCTCAAAGCTGCACCCTGTGGTGTTTCACTCACCTTTGCCAGGCATGTCCGTGTACCTGTCTTCAAAGATAACTGGGAGCGTGTTCCAGTCCCCATCGATGTCGAGGCATTCCGCTGGCAGCGGGGGCATGCTGGTGAAATAATCCGAATTACGAATTTCCGTAGAGATCTGTGCGTGGCTTTGGATCCTGGCAGCAAAGCACAAAACAAATTGAGTGCGTGAGTAGTTACTGTGCTGTGTTTCCATCACTCCTGCAAGCCCAGGATATGCAGGCAGAGAACAGAGTTAATGAGTTTCAAAGGAGAGGGAAGAAGTATTGCATGATGAGGGGGAACCAGCACTTCTAGGATGTTTCCATTTCTCAGTTAGAGATACCCAAAACTTGCATATTGCTTCCTGAAAAACCTCAGTGGTTTTGAAATTATTCCAGATCCCACTGCCACAGGCTCCTGTTAGCTGCCATAACCTATTACTGTGCTCCCAAGGGTCTCGGCTGCTGGCTGGGACTGGATCACTCAGCTGGTTTCTGGTCAGGAAATGAGGTCAGTCACTCTGGCTGTGGTCAGGGTTTCAAAACCCAGATGCAGGAAGTAATAACCCAAAATTTGGTTGAGCAGTACAGGGAAGAACACAGCAAGAAGGATGCATGGCAAGTCCTCTGTCTCACTTATACCAGACCTCAGAGCACTGTAGAATCTCACAAATATACGAGTTTGGAAGAGCTAAGGCACACTAATTCCGTCACTGTCTCTTGGCAGAACTGGAGCCACAGAATCATAGAATGGTTTGGGGTTGAAGGGACCTTCAAGATCATTGAGTTCTAACCCTGCTGACATGGGCAGGGACAGCTTCCACCAGACCAGGTTGCTCAGCCTGGCCATGAACACTTCCAGGGATGGGGCAGCCACAGC
This sequence comes from Acanthiza pusilla, assembly GCA_036630365.1. NCBI lineage: Eukaryota > Metazoa > Chordata > Aves > Passeriformes > Acanthizidae > Acanthiza > Acanthiza pusilla. Next base: position 92,913,024 of record JAXCHO010000034.1, read on the forward strand.
TCCTCTGAACAACCTGTTCCAGTGCCCCACCACCTTCATAGCAAAAAATTTCTTTCTAATATCTGATCTAAACTTCCTCTCTTTCAGTTAGAAGCCATTCCCCCTTGTCCTATCACTACAATCCTTGTAAAAAACTCCCTCTCTGGCTTTTTTGTAGCCCCCCATCTGTTTCCATCATTTGGGCCATTCAAAATGCTACCTGACTCTCCTCAGTGAATGTGACATTTAACTGGCACATTAATATGTGTTCATCTATAATAAATACAATAATTTTTATTTCTGATAAACTTTCCTATTTAAACATCTGTATCAAAAAGTAAGGAAAATACAAAAAGAGTAAAGAAAAAAGATTTTCATAGATCGTCAGCTGAAAGCAAATCTGTGCTTCATCTTAAAGCCAGTACCCCTTGTCTGATTACTACATACCCTTGTAAAAAAGATTAATAATTGATATTAAAACGAGTGAGGATAAATATTTTTGTCTGTAAAATCTAAGGAGGATATGTCACCTACTAGAGGCCTCCACCCTGTGCCATATCCAGCCTGCTGGAAATGATGAGTCCTCTTCTGCCTAAGCAGTCAGGATGTGGGTGCACAGCCTCACACAAACTCGTAAGAGTAAGGGAGGCAAAAACTGCTCTTTTCTGATAAGAAGGAAGAGAAAAAATGGGGGGAAAATCTTGCTGCCTGAGGTGGTTGTACAGCACCTGGCACACTGAGCACTGATCTCAGCAGGGGAGCCCGTGAACCCAATTAATAATCCCTACTACCACTCCCAATATTAATAATTCCCTGACAACCAAGACTCTGTTTTTCCAACTATATCATCTAGCAAATTCAGAAAGAAAACATGACTCTCCCACAAGGCCTGTATAGACTGGATTTTTTACACAGACCAACTTTTTTTTTTAACTATTTTGGGTCTCTTTTTTTGTTTGTTTTGTTTTTGTTTTTTTGGTTTTTTTTTGTTTTTTTTTTTGTTTTGTTTTTTGTTGGGTTTTTTGTTTGCTTTCTTGAATTTTTTGTTTTGTTTTGGTTTTTTGGGGTTTTTTTTTAACTTAGTCTCCTTGATAATGACTGAGAAAAACATTATGTTTATGCATAGGAAATCGGCTACCTCTGTGCTGGCCTGGAGGAATAGAAGCACTTCATGCAATTAGGCTTCCCCCAGTGCAGGATTATATTTGTTTGAAGGGGACCATGAGAGCATGTGTCCTCACCCCAGGATCTTGATGTGGGGTTTTCCTTGTACACAGCTCACTAAAATCCTGACATGGGAGAGCCAGGTGAGCACAGCTGGGCCCCTGCAGCCGTGGTGCTGCTCTAATTTGGCAGAACAAGGCAGCCTTGTACAACCCATCCACTAATGAAGTCATGGCCCTTTCCATCAACACTGAATCAGCCCTAATGTCCCCTGTGACAGCTCTGAGAAAAGCAATTTTCTTCTTTGCACTGGGTCAGAAGCAAATGTCTCACTTAAAAATCATCATTGTGACAGGACCTGGTGTCATGGCCTTTCAGCCCCTTCTGAAAGATGGGTTTCACACTGCTAATGTTGTGGTCTTCCCGTGGTGACAAATAGTCTGGACAACCTTCATTACACAGAAATTCAAATCTGAACATCTTTCTTTGAGCTCTGCCTTCAGCGGTCAGGTCCTGAGTATCACTCAAGTGCTGTACTTGGGTTCACTGGCTAAAACCAAAGGTAGGATTTGCCCTGGTGTAACTTTAAAACTGGCTCCTCATACTTCCCAGATTGGTTATAAGCAAGAATTTTCCAGCAGAAAGTAATACTTCCTTTGCCACTGGTTTAGAGCATATTTTTATGAATGGAGCCCAGTGCAATGTTTGTTTTCCCAGTCTTCTTGCATATTTGGTTCTTGGCCAATTAATTATCAGACCTGAACTCAGGTCACACCCATGATTTTCTCTGCTCAGCTAACATGGTGTTATTTGCCATTCCTGCCCTTCACTGATGCATCTAGTCAACATCCACAGCTTTGCATTGTCTGTTTAATGCTCTTGTCTGCATTTAAACATCATTTCTGCTAGAGAAAGTAGGGCTGGGCTAAACAATAAAAAAAGAAATCCATGACTGCCTACCCCAAAATCTATATTGGGGCTGGTAAAAAGAAAATTTGTAAATGTTAAGATTTCTTGCTTATCAACAGTTATTTCCTACTAAAAGTACCAGTGCTGGATCTGATGTATTTGGTTTAGGAAGTTAATTGAAGAATGGAATATCTATATATCTATATATCTATATATCTATATATCTATATATCTACATATCTATATATCTATATACATAAATGTATATGTATTATGTATATGCAATGTTTATATGTATGTGTATGTGTATATGTGTATATATATATATATATGAAGCTTGCAATTAATTACTTCTGGGACCTGCCTGATCACTCACTTACTTTTGAAAGACATTTCAATAGGTTTACAATATGGAGCTAAAACAGAGCCAATGACCTATCTCAAACCAAGCTCCTTCATACCCTGCAGAAAAAGATCTCATTCTTGATTGCAAAATATTTTAAAGTAAATTTTTAGTCATTCCAGAAGCAGGGGAGTGTTAATGGGTTACTTACAGGCCTTCCTGGAACATAAGCACAGCAGGTTTCTGGTGCTCGGTGTAGAAGAAGGCTTCTGAGAATCTCCTCACCTGAGAGAGAGAGACACACAAGTTAAACACAAGGTGACAAGTGCCATAAGTTTAAGAACAGAGCAGTGACTGTCAGGACCAAATTCCTTAGTTTGCTCCATCTGTGTTGCATCACACCGTTGACATTAAAAAAAAAAACAAGAGTTCAATTGTGTTTCATTTTCCCGGACCAGCTCAGAGCAGCTGGTGTTGTGGCACATTTTGCTGTGAGGTAAGAAGAGTCCCTTGAAAATAAATCAAAATTTGGTTATCTGCATCTTCTGACAACTTTTCTAAAAGCTGTCAAATTTACCATTTTCCCTGTATTGTTAAAGTGGGGAAGATTGATTCCTTTCCCATTGTGCAAAAAGCAGTAGAGCAGTGACTTACTGAATTAGAGCAATTCTTAATTGATTGCCTCTTCTAGGGGAACATCCACAGTGACTCTCAAACTACCATGACAGCAAAGGAAGTCTTACACATCAGCCCAGAGGGGAATAAGCCCTATCAAGGTAGAAGCACACCTGCCTATGTCATGATACTTACAGAATGAGAGCTCTTCAAATCCCTTCATGGACATTAGATCTGTTCATTGTTGGATAATCAATTACAAAAGAGCCATGGATCTGAAGTGGCTGGCAGAGCACAGAGTGTGAAATAAGCTATAAAAAATTCAGTGCTGTCATCTGCCCTGGAATAAGCTTTGAGTTTAAATGAATCAAGCATAATATGCAATCAAATGTACTGAGCTGTTAAACTGCAGCACATACATTGCTAATAATAATTGTAAAAGTGACCTCTGTTACAGGGACAGAAAATGGCAGTGAAAAGCATATGTCAGAGCATCCCAGCATCTCCCTAAGCCCCAGCTATGCTTTAGCAAACAGCCTTTCTAAACTAAGGGTGAGCAACCCTTCAAACAGACTGTAGGATTTTCATCTCAGGCTCTCACACTGTTTTCCAGAGGTAAAAAAGTATAATTACACACAGTTTATTCTGGGAGGAACCAGAGCATACAAAGTTATGTAATTTGACAAAGGTCAAGAAGATAGTTGGCATCAGCTGAGACTGGAACAAACCACAGGCTGTGATTCACCTTGACAGGGCTGGGAGCATTCAAAGTTGGGTCCTTTGGCTGAAAGCCACCCAAGTCCCCTCAGAGTCAAGGGGGACCTCATCAGATTAACCAAGAGCTTCAGCATCAGGTGCTCAGCCACATCGTCCTGAATTTTATGCCCCATTTTTGCAAGCACCAGGGAAGACTTTTCTAGCCACTCTGACCTCCACTGACTTTGACAAGAGCAGAAACATAAGCTGAGATGTCAATACCTGCACTGTACACTCCTAATGCTATGCAAGGTGAATCCTGCCCTTTTCTCTATTGTCCCTTCTCCAGTGATTAGATCAGACTTTGGGTTCAGCTCAGGTGATGTGCTGGACTGGTGTCTGGTCAATAACCAAGAACGTCCTGATGGAAGACAGAGCACTTGCTGAACTAATCAGATAAGCAGATCTGACAGCATTTGCTCAAATGACAAATGGCTTTGTGCCTTCTTTATTACCCAGCAGAAGAAGCAATTTCAACATCAACATTAATATTTTGTCATGTGCACTTCACTGTGAGAAAGGCAAATAGCTATATATATATATATATATATATATATATATCTAGCCATATATCTATATGTGACATTGTGAAGAGAAAAAATCCATATTCCTCATGGTTGTTTTGTGAAACAAGTTGAGATAAAATAATATTTTTGGTTATTTGTCAAAGTGATGTTTGTGTTTTTTAAAACAAATGTTTATTATTCAGGGATATCTAGGAAGTATAGGTGATATTATATACCTCTTCCCACACACCTCCTGTTCTGTGTCTGATCCTGGTGTTCAAAGTCTTTTCATTTCACATGGGATCCCAGGTCACACAAAATCAACAGTCTTCATTCCAGAAATTGAAATCTGTAATTTCAAATCCTGGGTTTCACCTCTTCTTCCCCTCCCATTCAACTCTTGTTGTGCTCACCCCATTTCATGTCAATATTCACAGAGGCAGAATTGCATTGGAAATATACATCCAGATTAATCACTAATGTTTATCAGGAGGTGACTGTTACTGAACTTGCTTTTAACTCCTTAACATTACCCTTAGCATGTGATGTTCCTGAGTCAGATATGCTGTGACTTCTGGATGGAGCGTTGCCACCTCTAGGAACTGGGTCCACAGGGCCAGGAGGTGAGAGCAAAGCCAGGCAAGGTCCTTGCTAATCTGTTCTGCCATCTTCTCTGGATTGCTCAGCAGCTGGAGCAGAGAAAAAAAAAAAAAAGAGATCAAGAAAATGTTATGAAAAAAATCAATACATAGATCAGATTAAGTTCTTTGAGGAACAACAGCAACAAGAAAAATTTATTTTGATTTAGAAATATTATTACTGAAGCTGCCATTTTCAGTATTCCATCCCAAATAAAGCTGGTGAGACATTTTATTTTACTCTTGAAAATCACACACTTTAGTGCAAAGTGTCTCAGCTACCCAGTTAGAGAGCAAGAAGTGGGAACAGATAATTTTTTGCAGACGTTTTACTGCAGGGGTAGCAACTGGCAGGAAAAAGAAATCAGAGTGTGGGTTCTAAATTATCCACCAGATGGTGCTGGATGCTCTCAAATAACAAACCATAGCCGGGCTCAGTTAGTAAAAGGAGCCCTCTCAGCCACGTCACATTAGGATACAGATGGATGACTTAGGGGGAACCAAACAAGAAACCTCAAACCAAAACAGTGTCCTCAACACAGGATGTAAACAGAGATCCCAGAGTGTGCTGCTGCCTGTGTCCCCCACTAAAGCATGCTGGGGCTCTGTGTGCCCTCCAGCTCTGTGCTAAAGCTCTGTGAGAAAGCAAAAGTCTCTGCACACCAAACTTCCTGGTTTCACAATTTCACAGAATCACAGAATAGTGAAATGGGTTGGGTTGAAGCTCCTCTTGTTCCAACACCCTGCCATGGACAGGGACACCTTCCACTAGACCAGGTGGCTGAGAGCTCCATTCAGCCTGGCCCTGAACACTTCCAGGGATGGAGCATCCACAGCTTCTCTGGGCGACCTGTGCCAGTGCCTCACCACTGTCACAATAAAGGATTTCTACCAAATATCTAATCTAAACCTGCCCTCTGTCACTTTAACACAGTATCTACTTGTCCTAGCACTACACACCCTTGTAAAAAGTCCCTCTCCAGCTCTCCTATAGCCCCCTTTAGATACTGAGAGGTCCTAAATGTTCTCCCTGGAGAACATCTCCCAGCCTTCTCTAGACTGAACAAACCCAGCTCTCTCAACTTGTCAGCTTATTAATTTCTTTAATGAGAGACAGACATTGCATTTTACCTCCATGTTATTCACCAGATTTTTTTTTGTTTTGTTTTGGGTTTTGGTTTTTTTGTTGTTGTTGTTGTTTTGTTGTTGTTAGGACTGCACTCTGGCTGAAAGCCTGCTTATTTTCACATTTTATGATGCAGGTAGTTTCCAGATTGGTGACTCTGCAAACTAAGCCATGATTAAAAGCAAATTGTCTGTGTGTGAGAGAAGCAGAGAAAATTTGTGTGTGGATAAAACAGATATTGTCACTGAGTTTCCATTGTTTGGATGCTATTCTGTTTTAATGATTTGTCCAAAATGGCACAAGCTCCATCACCCAGTCTGGTACAGGAAAAATCAGGGGGATACTGGGAAGCAAAAGATCCTGCCTAAACATTTCCCTTTGCAGAGTCAGGGCACTACTTTATTTATGGCACCCAATTTTATATGCTGTATGTCAACGTTAATTTTTTATTTGTTAAGTCAGTAAGCTGTTTCTTACATCATAAACTGAAAGCTCCGTCTTCAAAGCAGATGCATTATTAATGCAAGTCATCTTAGGAATAGGTGTGCAATGGCTATTTTTCTATTTTATTGGTTGTCAAACATTTGGATTTGTCAGGAAGGGAGGGAGGGAGGGAGGGAGGGAGGAAGGAAGGAAGGAAGGAAGGAAGGAAGGAAGGAAGGAAGGAAGGAAGGAAGGAAGGAAGGAAGGAAGGAAGGAAGGAAGGAAGGAATGGTGCGGAAGGAAGGAATGGTGCGGAAGGAAGGAATGGTGCGGAAGGAAGGAAGGAAGGAAGGAAGGAAGGAAGGAAGGAAGGAAGGAAGGAAGGAAGGAAGGAAGGAAGGAAGGAAGGAAGGAAGGAAGGAAGGAAGGAAGGAAGGAAGGAAGGAAGGAAGGAAGGAAGGAAGGAAGGAAGGAAGGAAGGAAGGAAACTACTTCTAAATTAGTCCAAAGGAGACTCTAGATTGTGTTGTCTGTCCTATACCCTTACAACTTCTAAATCTAGTAGAAATGAGCCCAATAAATTATGCTTCTCCAAATCAATTTTATGTGAAATCAGATTTCCTGCGAAGTCAGGACTTTAATAAATTTGTCATTTCAAACATTTTTTAAGCCATGGCTGACAAACACTAGTTCACAATTTATAACAGGAGTGTAAATGGACTTCTCATTTGGTTTAGACTCATCTTCCCTCCATTAATTGTTACCAAATTCTCTTCCCCAGAGAAGTTGTGGAATCACTAACCCTGGAATTGTCTAAAAAATGAGTAGGTGGCACTTTATTTATATGGTTTACTGGGCATGGTGATATTCGGTCAAACAATGCTCTTGATGATCTTTTCCAAACGTAATGATTCTATGATACTATGGTAAATAAAATATATTAAATCTCTGATTCTCAAACACTTTTCTCAGTCATCAGCTGGTGCTTGCATTTCTTCCTGACACTGCTGATGACTTGTCTTTGTCTCACTTGAAATAAACTTGGCAGAAGCAAGTTCAAGAGAGTAGTTCAGTCACTTCTGTGCCAAAATCACTTTTTTCCTCCCATGAGCCCCCAACACATTTAGGTATTTTTATTTGAAAAGATATGGTTGTACAACCTGCCAAAGTATCTTTTCTCCTGTCAGCAGAAAAGCTATAATTGCAAACTACCCCAAATAATATGTTTTGTCATTCTGATACTCAGGGCTAGGCTCACTGAAGGATGTTAGGACAATCCAGCTGGTGACTTATTAAAAGTGACAGGAACAGCTTATGCACAGCCAGTCAAAGCTATATGAAATAGCTGGTGGAAGAGAAACAATCAACAAAGTTCGTGATGGCACCAAATTCACTTTTTCCCTGCTATGATACATGACTGGGCTGTCTCAGTGCACTTGAAAAATGGACTTGGAAAACACATGGACAGGTTCTGTTGAAGGAAATACCTGCAGCTCCATACAAAGCTGGGATAATGTCTCTTCCACAGATAGCTCCTCTGGGGAAAAAACACAAAGAAAGACATCAGGTTTGGGAACAGTGGATGTGAAATATTAATGCTCTGCTGTTTATTCATGAGAGAAATTGGTCATTTGGTATTCTTACTTGACAGACAAATTTCTGTTTGGGTGTGGGCACTCCACAACACATTTTGTAGTGCTGCAGGTGCAACTTCTGCTTATGCAACCTGGACCACTAAACCAGTAGAAGCTGTTGTTTTTGTGGTGACAAAGACAACATATTTTGTTTTTTTGTTGACTCTCTTTTGCTAGAAGTTTGATTTTTATCCTTCGGTATTTATGGCCAACTGTAGAACTGAATACAGAGTCTGAGCAAACGATGTGCAAGGAATGGTTGTCCCTGGTGTGCTACAGAGAACTGTGTAGCAACATCAAATTCCTGAGTAGTAAGAAAATTGGGCATCTCTGTTCTGCCTTGTGAAGCTGGAATTGCCTCACCACTGCAAGCAGCAGTGTTTTGATGTATTCCTGAGAGAAACCAGCACAGGGACACTCCGCTTTAAATGCATCACAGACTATAAAGCAAAGGAGGACATCAATCAACTCTCCAACTTTGGCAGCTTGATTTTGCAATGCAGAACTTTCTAATGGTGTCCGTAAAGAAACAAAGCAGAAACAAAGCAGAAAAACTCACAGACCAATCCCACCCCCCAATCCCCAAGTGTCTCTTCTCAGATGGCACTAATAAATGGGAAAGGACAGACCAAGATAGGTAATGCCTGGAAAAGACCCAATCATGGATGGTAAAATTTAGGAAATAACTGTTCCCATTTTTAATATCTAAAGTAAGCTACATTCTTTTTAAATATACTACTCAGGGAGCTAGGAAAATAAAAAATTAAAAAAATTAAAGAAGTGTGCAGAGATTTATATTCTTGGATTTATCTTAACCTTCTGTAAAAACCTATGAGATTAATATAACCAATATAGATGTTACAATTAAATGAGTAATTTGCATTTTTTCCCCCAGTCAGTGGAAAAATAAGCAAGTACAAGGTGCAGTTTATGCCATCCCAAACTAGAAAACACTGCATGTGTCAGATAATATATTTTTTAATGGGCATGTTTCACCCCATTGAATGTAAGGAAACAGATATAAAAATTTCATTTATATTCATCTTACTGCGTGAATCTTACACCCCATAATTTTACTGAGTTTTGCAACAGGTGTCAGAAGATCAGCCTTAAAACCAAATCTTCAGTAGATTTTCAGACTGTGAATAAAATGATGCAAATAACACTCTGCTCAAGAGGCTAAAAAGGGTATTTGCATTTAGCAAAATTTCATACGTTACAAGAAGTACATTTGCAAATGAGGTGGCTGCTTCAGTGCCAGCATTGGTTTCAAAACCAGGGAAATGGATTTAAGAACATCAGCATGTGCGCTGGGGTGGTCCTGGAGCTGTGGTTAATCATCCACATATGACTGCCATCTCACACCCTATAGCCCTGTCCAGGTGAGCCACAAATCCACTCTTGTCTTTGCCTGATAATAAAGAGCCATGAAGCAGTTTTGTTGCATCATGTATTCTGTCTGAAAGCTCACAAGCTGCAAATGAAAATGCTGTATTTCTTTTTTCTCTTGCAGTTGGATTGAATAACATGGTTACTTACCTATGACTTTTAGACTGTCTTGAAGGGAAATACATGTTGGGGAGCAAGAGATGAAGTGGTGAACAGGATCTATCAAGTCCGTGAGTGTGTGAAGCATAATGCATTGTGTTTGATAGTTCTTATATACAAGGATTATACTGGAAAATTATACTGCCTTTTAAAACCTGCTGGCCGATGCAATCGACCCTCCTAATGTAATTATCTCTGCAACATAACAAAACTGGTAACTTCAATGCCTGCACACACACAGAAATACAAAGACACAAGGATGTGAAATTATTTATTATGAATTCATTCCTTGAATTCAAAGAAACAAGTGAGAGAGCAGGATTTAGTCAGGAATGAGTCTCATTTTCATAGACCTCATGTTGTAATTACAAAGATGACTAAACACAAATTACAGAGCTCCATCCTGCAAATCCAGCCAGCCAGCACTTGCACATTAGACCTAACAGGACTGACCAGCCATAAAAACCTCCTGCCAAAAAATCAGAAAATCTATTAAACAATTGAATTAGGAAGAAAATCAGAATAATTTTGAAGAGCAAATTGTAATTGGCAGGGGAGAAATACATTGTGAGTTATAAAGAAGGGAGTATAATTTAAACGCACTTGTATTACCCTTCAGATTTTTTTTCAATTATTAAAAAAATGTTCGCTCAAGAGAAAAAAAATTATTAAGAGTCTTCCCAACATTTCATGGCCACTCAGAACTGGAAGCTACACTTTTCAAAATGTAACTGAGGCCAAAAATCACTGAAAGGCAATTATTCTGAGAAATGCACCAAAATATTGTGTCCATCTACACATCAGGCCACATCCTATAAAAGGATTCACATAAGCTGAGGTGTCAGTAATTTTTAACAGTGTAAAAAAATGAATTTTAATCAGAAAACACAGATGATAATCCCTTGAAGTCTCTGAACAGACCAAGAATTTTGGTACTAAAATGTGCGTTTAAAAATGCAACACTGTAAAATATTCAGTGATTTTAAATGTCTTTTCACTTACCTAACTTCAGCTGTGGTAAATCAGGAATCTCGTTCATTATGAGAGTGTAGTATGTGTGAAGACCCCTCTGAGCATTCAAGAGCAGAAGACAGAGATCCTTGTGCCACTTGTATGCATGCTGCATGCAGTTTTCAGATGGGACATAAAAGCTGCCCTGTGTAGCAAGAGTATCAAGAAAATAGAGAAAATAAAATTCATGGTCTGCATTTGTGCTACAGGTGTCAACAAAAACCCAGTTGTGGACAGTCATTCATGTGTTTTTCCAAGAGTATGTAGTGATAGGACAAGGGGAAATGGCTTTAAACTAAAAAAGCTTAGGTTTAGACATGATATTAGGAACAAAATTCTTTGCTGTGATGGTGGTGAGGCCCTGGCACAGGTTTCCCAGAGAAACTGTGGATGTCCCGTCCCTGGAAGTGTTCAATGCCAGGTTGGATGGGGCTTGGAGTACCCTGGTCTAGTGGAAGGTGTCCCTGCCCATGGCAGGGGGTTTGAACTTGGTGGTATTTAAGGTCCCTTCCAACCCAAGCCATTCTATGATTCCTCAATTCTAATCAAGCAGATGTTACCAAACAGAGATTTTAACCATCCCAACCTCCCAACCACGTAACTAGCTGGATGTGCAATCCAATAGTTTCACATTTACCTGTTCATTTCACCCAAACCATAACAAAAACAGCAATGCTGCCACAGGCAGAGACCCTCAAACCAAACAGTCCAACAGGGAACTCTATCTCTGTCCATCACCCATGTCCCACTGTGGAACCAGTGAGACACATGGGATGGACAGAGATGTGAGAACCAATGTCTCTCCCCACAACAGAGAGTCCTGTGGGAAATACACCCTCTCTGCTGGAGAAGGAGGCTGGAAAGAACTATAAAGATGGCTCTATTCACTTTCCTTTTCCCTCCTTATCACCTTCTGCAAAGGTTATAGCTTGGTAGTACCATGGTATGCTTCGTTACGTGTGCATTAGTGAAAAAATGCAGATGGCATTGCTATCCCATCGATAAATCTGAGCTTCTCTGTCCTCCAGGATCAATGTCTGTGTTAGTAAATCTCTTGTGGGAGAATGTAATTGGACAGATCACAGCATGTTTACTACAAATATTTCCCAAACAACACTTTTACACTCAGAATGTAAGCAGAGTTTGCATTAGGGCACCACAAATCAGAGGTTTTCACTTCTGTCAAAAGATGCTTGTATAAATTACTGATATTTGAAATTTGCATGGCTTAGGTTTAAAATAAAACTGTTTATTAATCTGTGGGTTTATGGAAAATGGACAATTTGCAACTTTGTCCACTGCTTATCACTGCTGGGGTAAGAATAGAATTCCTACAGGCCAACCAGGTACTGACTGCCTTTTTGGACAGTCCCAAAACTGTGCATCTCCAGGAGCAACAGAGAAGAACCAACCACATGCCAGTGCATCACCTGTGGTTTTCTCCCTCTGACTTCCCTAAAACCTGTATTTCACACCTCCTGGCCTGAGCCAGGATGTTTCCCTCAGCTTCTTACGCAAATCTTCAAGAAGTTAACTAGAATTCTGTGGTAGACACAAAGGGAGATGCTCACTAGACCTGCAGGGAAACAGCTGATGATAATTGACAGAGTTGGCTGCTCTTCAAAGGTTTCAAAATCTCCAGCCTCAGCATGAATATTTTTTAATCTCACCATAGCCTAAAAAAAAAAAAAAAAAAAGAAAAAAAAAAAAAGTAAAGAAAAAAAAAGGGGAGCATAGAGCATAAAGAAATGCTCAAAACAATAGAAAACTGGAAGTGGATTGATTTACAATGCCATGAAAATATGCCCTCCTTTACTATCCATTGCTGATTTTTTTAAGGCAAAAATTAGTCTGGCATTTAAATGCTACAATGATGAGCAGAAGGAAGAATGTGAGTTAATTTCATAGTTTGTATGAATACTATAACATGGTGTTGTGCATGACTACACTTTAATAGGTCTATTTTCAGCCACTCCTTGGCATAGATTATCGTTTAAACTTAAAAAGAGGAAAATGCACTTCAGGGGGGCTCAAAACATCAAAAGATGTTTAAAATATTACTCAACTAGTTCAGTTTTGAATTCTTTAATATTTGTCTTCCTATCTTATGGTGCTTTTTCATACTTGTCCTCAGCTGATTTCCGCTGGGCAACTGACCACATGTTCTACACTGTAGACACAGAATTAGGACCACTGAGTACAACCACAACAGGTAAGTAAAATCTTCTCTAGCATTTCTCTCCTTTGCAATGTGAACTTTCTTCAAAGTACCGTGAGATATGAGTGGTAAATATGTGTGAATAGAGGGTTGAAAAGATTGCTCCAAGCTCTCTTTTCCTGTCCCAGCTCTCTGAGAAGGGTGTCTGTGCCAAAGAAAGGTGCTGTGCTTTGAGAATGCCATTGCATGAGAGAAACAGAGCTGCACAGTCCAGGTTGTGCCGTGCATGAGTAAGAGGCCATATCATTAAGCTGAAGCATTTTGATGAAATTCTATTAAATGGCAACTGGCTTTGAAACCCTGTTGTTTAATGGGAACATCCATCCTAATCTGAAAGATCTTTTTGTCAAGGTGGAAAGCGAGCGTGACAGAAAAAAGGTGACAAGCTCCAAATTTCTTGTTCTTCGTCAACTTAAAGACATTACTGCTCTCACAGGACTGCTTCTTCTGAAAGTTGTCACACACATACAGGATACAGAGCAGGACATTACAGAGATTATTAAACCCACCTCGGGGACAGTTTAAACTAATGTGAGCTAAGGTCTGTGCATCTTCATCTGCAGGGACCCCAACAGGGCAGGCATCTGTCAGATGATGCCATTATAAACTGCTGCAGCTAAATCAGCTTATCCATCACGGCTCAGTAAGCTGAGAAATGTCAAGAAATGTCTTCCTTTGGGAGGATCTAAAGATTGCAGACCTTTCACATTTGCTATTTTAATTGCATCTTCTCTGTATTTATTCAGGTGATTCCCTATTTCCTTGTCAATAGACAGAAACATGGATTCAAACTACCATACTAACAAATCAAGTTTGGTTAAAAATATGTCTAACGCTGTTTTAAGGGAAAACACTGCTGTGAAACCAGCACTCAGGAAAAACAGTGTCTATGACCCATTAAACAGCTACAAAGTGCTCAGCTTTCCAGGTTTCTTGACTCAGGATGACAGATATTGGTTTATTTCTGGTTAAGACAAAACCCTTATTAAACCAAAAAAGAATACTGAAGCTGACAATCCCGCCTTGCACAAAGCCTGAGGCCTGCTCTGGGCTTGAAATATCCATTGTAAAAGTAGATGCTGGTTTCCATTGTAGATGCTGGTTTCCGTTGTAAACATTCTCATGGCCTGTTGAATTCATTCCTTTGGTCTACCATTATTTTAATCTCATTTTTGTCAGGTAGATACATACATCTGTGCTGGTTGTAAAATGCATCTGTGCTGATTTCTTTTTCCAAGACCCCCTCTGTCTGTAATGGGAGACTGTATCTCTGTCTTTTGCCCTTTACTATTTCTGAAAATTTTGGAAGGAAATGAATGCCTGACAAATTTCACTTCAGGACTTAAGACCTAAAGGTACTCTGATGGCAAAGATGGATGACAACACAGAAGCTAGTGGTACTAACACAAAAAGATTTCTTTCATTGTGCCAACATCACTAAAGTAAAATAGACCAAGAAAGTTGAGACATAATGGGAAAAAAGGCAGTCTGGAAACTCATCCAATACAAGATGGAAATTCTCCTTAGCCCTCCTCTTGTTCTGAATGTTTTTATACAAATATTTTGTATTTTTTAAACGGTAGTCAAATTAGGTTTTACCTGAGCTCTGGCTGTTCTAATTTTCTCCCTGCATAATCTCACAACACCCTTGTAGTCCTCCTGAGTGTTCTGCAACTTCTTCCAAAGTTCATAAACTCTCGCTAGCTAAAGAGCTCTGAATCTTTCTCATGAAGAATCCTATGCATATTGTCTTAATTTCTCCATTTCCTTGTTTACTGTGATCATCTTCAATCACAGAGTCATAGAATGGTTTGGATTGGAAGGGATCCTAAAGATCATCTGGTTCCAAACCCCCAGCCATGGGTAGGGACACCTCGCACTAGATGATCACACAAACAAAACCCTAGGCAAATGTCAGATAAAAACTGCTGCCTGGTGTTTTGGAAAAGTAAAGGCTTCAGTACACTTTAATCATGATGTATAAAGCTAGACCCCAACACTGGACCATCACTGACCCTTGTCCATCCCTCCTCTAAGGCGATCTTCTGTTAGATTTACCCAGCCAAGTAAAGAAGCCTTCAAAATCAACAACCCCAAAAAAACTAAACATTCTTCGTAATATCACTGCTGAATACATTTAAGTAAATCAGCCTTTCAAATGAATATGTTCGCTGTACAATGCTCTTATCAGTCAACATATTTCTCCTATAATTAGACTGTATTGCTTTATAAATGTACTTTTTCTTTATAACAAAAGAAAGGAAAATTACTCACAAAAAGCAAACATCTTCATCAAATAAGGTTCATGCCAATTCATTATTCAAATGCAGAGAATAATTTGTGGATATTTGCTTCCAGTGTACTAGGTCTAATATCAAAAGGTACCAACTGAATTTCGTGCTTTGTAAAGTACAGTTAAGTAGCTTGCATTTGTTTTGTATTAAAGCAATTTCATGAGCTATGTTAACTACGTGCAATGCTCAACAATAGCACTAACAGTTGGTAAATGAGACCCTTTATGTTTAATCTAACTCTTAACACATTTCACTATTCAGATTCAAATTGCTTGTCAAGAATTTTAAGTATACTAAAAAGCCGTTCTGGTCTAAATAGAAAAGTTTTGCTGTCTCCAACAGTTTTCCTGTAGCAGAGAGAGCTACCCTGCCTCACCTTCTTCTGGGAAAGATCTACAGAACTGCTTGAAACTGAGGGATAAATCTCAGCATCCCAAGATCAGTGCAATTTATGAGCCCACAGCATCTGCCCATTCGTCTGCAAGCCCATTTTGATTACCTAATATGAAAATTTTATTCTGGCTTTAAACTCAAGGACAAGGCATTTCTTCATCTCTACTTTGGATGCTGTTTTCTAAGATAAGATTTCCTGTTCTTTGGTGGTTGGAAATTAAATTATAGTTATGTCTTTTGCTAAAACCCTAGTGTTTCCACTTCATTAGTGAAAGTGCTTGAGCAGTAGTGGAAGAAGGACAAGTTTTTACTCCATTTGCTGAAACTGGTTGCATGTCAGAAATTATTTTTCTCTTAAAGAGGTTGTCACCTAAATATGTAGAACTCTCAGAGAAGACTGAAGAGGCAAAGAATGTATTTTGAGCCATTCTTATGACAAAAATTACATTAAATTTGCAGAGAAAAAATAATCTAGGTGATTGAAAATTAAAAACTTTTAATGGCAATATTTAATGAGGAAAACAACAACCAATCAACAAAAATAAAGGGGGGGGGAAATTTTGCATTTCGGTTGGCTAAGAATATTTTTATAAATATATATGGTATATATAGAAAAAGCATATATGTATACATATAGAGTCATTGTAGAAGTTTAGATTGGATATTAAGAAAGATTTCTTCATGGAAAGGGTTATCCAGTATAGGAACAGGTTGCCCAGGAAAGTGGTGGGATCGTTGTCCCTGGAAGTGTTCAAAAATCCCATGGATGTGGCAGTTGAGGACATGGTTTAATGGAGAGCATGATGGTGGTGCTGTGTTGACAGCTGGACTTGATAATCTTAAAGGTCTTTTCCACCCTTAATGATTCTATATCTGTGTATATGTATATGAATATTTACATCTCCATTCAGCTGTGGAAAATTGCCAAGCCCAAACAACTCCCCCTCATTAATTCATTCATCAATACAAACATCTTCTAGATCCCTGTGCCAGGCAGTGAAAAATTATTGGCAAACTGAAAATAAACTGTACTTCAGAGACATGGGAGCCCACAGTGGTCAAATTGTGGATGCCACTCTGTGGTGACACAGTATTTTCTGAAAGAAATTTAAATATTTTTATTAAACAGAGCAACCACATCCTCCATATAAGCACCACGGTACACAAAACTTGACCCTATCTGGCAGAAAAACAACGTATCTCTGTTCTTCATCTGTCAGCAGCAGAGATGTGAATGCAGAATTTTCTTGGGGGTAGGGTGACAAACACATAAGCTAGCTCCTGTAAACATCTTTCCTCTAAAATCCACTGACAGGAAGACAGCATGCTTATGGGATGAACCGTTATGGAAAACTGAGAAAATTAATGTTTTCCATTAAAAAAAGTAAAACCTAGGACTAAACATTTAAGATAAATAGAAATATTTGACTAGGATGCACTTGAATGTGTATATTCTATCAACTTAATAAATTGCCTTGTTGGTATTGATTTACTGGTCTGTATTTGATATGATAGTTCATTATCCAAAGCTCTAAAAGAAAAGTAAAATCATTACATTATATTTAAATTATATTTCAGTAACACTAATAATGCTAATGTAAAGCTTCAATAAAGGGCATTAATTAGAAAGGCATTGACAATATATGGAACCATTTATGTTATGCCTCTCACTAAATCTGTTATGTAAGGAAATGTAGGTTGGTATTTCATAAATACAATTTGACATTTATATCACCTCTGAAAGTTAGAGCTACTTTGTCAAAACCCCTGGGATAACAATGCAGTAGAAAAAATATTTGACATTGCTGTCAGATTTAGTGACAGGTTCACTGATAATTTACACTTTGCACAAAATTAGCAGTTAGAAAGTATTTGACTTGAGACCTTTGAAAGATCAGGAACCATCAGGCCTGAAAAAGAGCATTCTCTGAACAGGTAGAAGAGAATTATCCCTGTGAGCTCTAATGATTGTGTCTCATGGTTCCAGTATTATCAGCTACTGTTATAAATACAGGCTGTAGGTTTCTTAAATACAATTGGCCAAGGAAGGAGAAGCGGCCAAGAGAGTATTTTTTTTGGAAAATTTTCGTCTAAAAATATCATTCTAGTAAAGCAAAAATATTTCACAGGTCACACAGATTTCCCTTAAACTTATTCTAGGAGAAAAAAACACTGACATAGTGTCTCATATTGACCTTCTCACAAAAAAACCCAAAACATTGATTTTTCATCTACAATAAAATTTCTGGGTTTTTTTTTTCATTTTCTTTTTCATGAAGATTAAGTTCATATAGCAATATATTGTAGAATTTAAAGGCCAAAAAACCCCAAAACCACTGTAATTCATGCACAGATGTTTTGGTTTCTTGTGGAGTTTTTTCCAGATTTTTCTTTTAGGGGACATTTCACAATTTTTAAAATTACTGTGCAGTAAAAGTGACACCAAATTCTGAAATCACCTCAGCTTGTTTGAAATGTAATTCTCACATCACTTTAGAAAATTAACTTAATGAGTGGAGATAATGTTATATCCTATATATCATCTCAAGTGTCTACAATCATGATGGCTCTTCCTGTAAAAATACATATAGGATATCCTATCAAAGTTTTTTAACATTTCTGATTATGATAAATAAGAAGGGGAAAAAATCCTCTTTCTACACCTGGTCTCTAGGGTTATACATCACCACAGAGAAAATCAAAGCCGTAAAAACATTGCTTTAGCAGTAAATTAAGCACCAGGGAAAACGTCTCATGAAAGTCAGAGCAGTGTCTGACACAAGGCATCCTTCTTCCAAGATGAGCACTGAATCATCTGGCACAAGGAAAGCTGTGTGAATCATAGATCACAGAATTAGAGAAGCTCCTGATTTGGAAGGGACCCATTAGGATTATCGAGTCCGACTCCTAGTCCTCAACTGCTTCTCATATATCTTCCCCTCCAGACCCTTCACCATCTTCATAGCCCTTCACAAATTTCATAACTCCTATTTGGACACCCTCTAACACCTTAATGTCTTTCCTATATTGTGGCACCCAAAATTGTCCCCAGCACTCGAAGTGAGGCCACCCCAGCTCAGAGCAGAGCAGGACAATTCCCTCCCCTGCCTGGCTGGTGATGCTGTGCCTGATGGCCCCAGGACAGGGCTGTCCCTCCTGTCTGCCAGGGCACTGCTGACCCATGCTCAACTTTCCATTGACCAGGACCCACAGATCCCTTCCCACAGCTGCTTTCCAGCCTCTCATTCCCCAGTCTCTCCACACACCCGGGGTTGTTCCATCCCAGGTGCAGAATCCACCCCTTGCTCCTGTTAAACTCCATATAGTTGGCAATTGCCCATCTCTCTGATTTGCTGAGGTGTCTCAGCAGGGCCTCCCTGCCCCTGAGGGACTCGACAGCTCCTCCCAATTTAGTGTAGTTAACAAATTTGCTTAGTACTCCTTCAAGTTCTGCATTCAAGTAGTTAATGAAGATGTTGAAGAGAACACCTTGAAGGGACAAGGATGGGACCCTAAAAAATCCCACAATTTACACTGCCAGACTCATGTCACCCTATTCCCTAAAATCCTTTGGTTATGCTTTTGTTTGGCTCTGTTACATGTAGGTCTGAAAATGATGCATTAGTCCATATCTTATTATTATTACTAAGAGTCTGTGTAGGGAACATTCAAAAAGCACACTAAGACATCCTATGTCTAAAAGATGATACAGCAACACTGAATAATTACAATTTTAGGGGGGAAAACCCCAAAATATTTGAAAATAATTGTTTACATAAAAAGAGGGCCAGATTAGATTAATAGATCTATATATATGTCTGTCTATCTGTCTATCTATCTGTCCATCCATCCATCCATCCACCTATCTATCTATCTATCTATCTATCTATCTATCTATCTATCTATCTATCTATTTGTCTATCTGTCTATCTGTCTATTTATCTATCCATCTATCAAAGCTGGTCCTTATATATAATTTTAAATTAAATATTTATTAATACATACACACTTATGGTGCAAATTCTCATCTCCTAAGCAAAAATAACACAGTGGAGACATCAAAAAGGGCCTTAATACATTGTCCTTTCTTATTAAAGAGAGTCCATGCTGCCGAGTCATAGATAAGGAAAGCAAATCCACTCCTGTTTCTGTGATCAAACAAGGACCCCCGAGCTGAAGACCTGCTTTGTTATTACTCATCTCTGCAGGCAGCAGCATAAAACCAGTCAATTTTTCAAAGGACACTCATAACATCTTTCTGTCGCTCCCACCTGTGTGTACACACTCACACACAGAGAACGAGATCCTGTTCAGTGATATTAACACAACTGTGCCATTACAGTTGGCATTCAGGACATCAGAAAATGTCAAAAATGTTTTGATTCAACTTGTATGCCTAGCAACAGGGAAGGATGTGTTCAGCTGTGGCTCTGGCTGGGGTGAAGATGGCTTTATGCTGTGTAATCATACAGGTTAGCAGCTGGCAGAGGAATATTTCTCTTTATAACAGTGATATATACTGTTTGATATTAACTACTCAAATAAATAACTAGATAATTGAACAAATAAATGCATTTCCCCCCGATTTTCATAGAATATTATTGGGTTTGTTTAAAAAAGTTTGCAGTGAATTACATGATGGTAAATGATCAAAGCTCTAATACATGTCGCAGTTTGCTTATAAAACAATGGTGAGATTAGTGTCTAGCAAATATTTTATATTTAGACAGAAAACATGTCCAGCTCAGCTCATCACCCTGGACTCTCTTCATAGCACACAGAGAGGCATTTTTGGAGCACAGTTCATCCTCTCTACTTCAAATGGTGATGTTATAGTATCATAAAATGGTTAGGGTTTAAAGCGACTTGAATGTTCATTCCGTTCCAAATCCCTGCCCTGGGCAGGGGCACCTCCCCCTAGACCAGGTTGCTCAGAACCTCAGCCAATCTGCTCTTGGACACTTCCAGGGTTGAGACATCCACAGCTTCTCTGGGCAACCTCTCCAGCGCCTCACCACCCTCACAGAAACAAATATCTTCCTAATACTCAGGACAAATCTACCCTCCTCCTCTTAAAATCATTCCCCCTGATTGTCCTATCACTTTATGCCCTTGCAAAAAGTCCGTCTTCTGCATTGTTATGATGTACAGTTTCCTAGAAATGTTCCTTGCTTTCCACAGACTATGTATGAAGGAAAATTAAACTAGAAGCTCAGAGGCAGACAATTCAGAGATGGGCAGAGAAGTTCCACCCCAGCACTTATTAACAAAAAAACCCCAAAAACAAACAAAGGAACAAACAAAAAATTAATTCATTCAGTTTTGAACAGAGGAAAATAAATGTGGAGCATCCTGAATTCGAAGAGGTATTTTCTTCCCTCAGAGAGGAGAAATGTTTCGGACATTATGAATTGGATTCTTCACTCAGCAGTAACTGCTGACTCCAAGAAGCTGACAATCAGTCCCAGAGGGTGTAGTTTTTGGGTCTAGTGTGAGTTCAGAGAGCTTTCTCTAACTTAGAGAAAAATAAGGAACTGAAGGGACCTGAGATAGAAGTGATGTGTAGGGATGTGAAGGTCTCATCTTGTCCTTAAAAGAGAGTACGGCCATGGCTGATACAAGAGCCAGCTGAAGATACTTTGCCAATGCTAGTCAGAACCTAAAAAACTAAACTCAGTTCTCTCACAGATGCCATTTCTCTGATAGTGTTTGGCAGAATCTGCTATTAAACACAGTGAACTTCTATCACACTGCACGTACCAAACCACTCGGCTCTGTGTTGCCTTCTGAAGCACAGACCCAAAGCAAATGGTCACTCTGACATGCTCTTTATTTAATAGAAGCAACAGCAAGGACCCAGCTTCCTATTTAGAAATGCCAGGCTCTATTATGTACTGACAGTCACTGCCAGAGAGAAAGTGACTTCAGGCTTCGATCTTGGTTCACGTATGACAAGAGCTACAGGGATAATTGATTTTACAGTTCAGTGCCCAAATGGGGAAAAAAGGAACGTGCTAAGTCAACTTGGAAAGAAGTATTTGCTTCTTCAAAGTGAAATGAAACACCCTTCTTTTGCTTTTTTTCCTTTCTTTTAAAGACATTTTTCTTAGTGATTGCAAGCTATCCAGTCATTGAAACTTCACATTTCAAGGCTTGACACTTAAGCACCACAACAAACATTTTATAACCTCTTAATGTGCTACAAATACAGATTAAATCACACATTACACTCACCTGCACACTGAGAAGCTAAATAAATTGTCATGTGCAGAGTCATGTAACACAGCACAGGATGCCACAGCAATTATTTAACGTGGGGAACAGCAAACAGTAAGATGCAGAGAGGATGTTCATATGGAAAGTTTATTCCAGTCTATTGTAGTATATGCCTATTTCAGAATTTCCCACAGAGGTGGTGGACTGAACTCGGCAGTCACACCACTCGTTCCTGTCTCTGACCACAGCCTTTGGGGTTTCTCTCTTGCTAGGAAAATGGCACGGCAGTGGGCTACAACACATAGGAGGAGAACCAGGCTGACACTGCATTCTCTGCACATCACTCAGATTCTGGAAATAACCCAAGTCTTACTGCACTTGTCCCACTGATATTCCATTTGGACTTTCTGAAATTTGGGTCCTTTTTTTACCTTTCCAAAATGGAAAAATTAAATTAAAAGTGCCTCAAAAGCCTCAAAATTAAATTTCAAAGTGATCAAATATTTGATGAGCTCTGTTTCTGAGGAACAGTATTATCACTGGAATCAGACTGGTTAGGGTTATCCTGACTGATATCCTGCCACTAAGCACAGGATGTACTGAACAGTCTTATTAATGAAATGTCCTTGTTGCAACAAATCTTGCCCTGTTTATGCAGCAGGTGATGACAATGAGAAATTAATTGGGACGACTTGAAATTTCCCAACAAACTGTTCTTGAGTTGTGTGAATGCCCTGAGACAACAGAACACAAAGCTGACATTTTAAGCCTAAAAACCCAACAACTTGACATCCTGCTGCTCCTTAAAATAAAATTATTCTCAGCTACAAATATGTCCATGTATGGAGGAAGAATTGCTTACTTCAAACACTGAAGCACCATTTGTGCAGAAGGAAACACTCTAAGGCAAAGACAGCTATCCTCCAATCCAAGGAAAGGAATATATAAAGAACCAGACATGACAGAAGTGCAGACAGGATACTAAAGAGATGATTAAAAATTAAGCCACATTTAAATGAGTTGATGAATTTCCTCATTTCCTGCTCACATTTTGTAGGAAAGACTGTTATGGGTTAGATGCTGCACAAGCAAAATCTGAGGACCACTATTCAAACATCATATAAATACTATAAAAACCAGGATATATTTCCTTTTCTTGGGAAACCTAAAATTCAAGGAGGCCATAAACATTAAAAAAAAAAAAAAAAAAAAAAAAAGAAAGTCTCTTTGTCTATATTGCCCATCAATCTGTCAGGCTGAGCCTTTGCTTTAATCAACACTCACTGGGATTAGTTGTGGGGATCATATATCTACTGTCTTGCAACCTGGCATGGAGCCATCAAGAAACCAAGAAGGCTGGAGAATTATTTTAATAACAAGGGTATAGACATGACCCCCTTGGGATTTTTGATACGTTTCCACTCTTGCCTATAAGCAGGATGTTTATGAATTGTGCCATTTGCTTTCCAGGCTACTACAGCAGGTGGCCAAGTTCACTGGATCCTGTCATTTAGCTACCCCTAGCTTGGCTTCTGAAATCATAGGTAATCTCTGAAAATAGGTCCCTAGTGGGTTATTTTAATTCTTGATCACAGAAAATCTCATAGAAGGGAAGAGATATGGTGCCAACTGTGCCCACCCGAGTCTATTTATTGAGACCTTCGCCCAGAATTCACTGTTGAAAGGTCTATAATCAGAGCAGTTGGTGCATGCTTGTTAATTAGCTTTGTCTTCACAAATGGGGAAAAAAATAAAATCACAACACTATTTCTGATCTTTTCCTCATCTTGGTAAATTTAAACATTAGCAACAATGTCAAACAATGTCTAAAGAGGAAATATTTAACTGTCATTTGACAGTGACAAATTACTTCAACCTTTACAGGTTCATTTTTTAAGCAGTTTGACAGTTCGTTACCAAGGCAGATTTTTTATTTTATTGTTTCCTTCAGTCTGTTACACAGCCACAAATGTTACCACGTAGGTTCCTATGATTGAAATTCAAGTGGAAAGAAATCATGTCTCTATTGACAGCACTGTTATTTTTTATTATTATTTACAAATGCTTCTGCATATCCCAGACTTCTACTTGGTTCATGACTGACTTCTCATTTTTATCCAAAGAGGTGAGTAAAAGATTTTGACTTGTATAGTCTTTGTCAGATGGGATCAGAAGAGAAATCCAAGTCTTGTATTTTGCAAGCAATCACAGTCAAGTATTTGATACTCACGGAGAAGACAGAGGTAAACAAAGAGAACAAAATAAAAGCCTAAGCCCTGACAGCTTCAGAAATTGAATGCCTGCAAGCAAAGTCTTCCCCAAATTACCCAAATATTAGTTCATATCACAGTCCTCACAGTTCCCATCCTTTCAGAACAAGGACTGCAAGAATTGTCAGTGCTGTCATTTTGCACAATTCTGTCAAATCCTACAAAGTTCACAGAAGCACCTTCCGGCAATGTGTTCTACCAGGTCTCTTATTGTCTACAGAAACCGTGAGAAAACGAATCATTTTATTGGGTCTAAACATGCTATTTTTCAGGTTACCTGAATTTTGTCCATTATTGTATTGTGAAAAATAAGCAACAGAAGATCTATTGCAAGAACATACTTCAAGTTCTGTTGTAAAGCCAAGTCAAATCAATTTCCATTACTTCCCTACTTATTTTGCTGAAGATAATCCTGAGGCTCAGAGAGTCCCATCACTCAGGTAATTGACATTGTCAAAGTGACCCAATGTGATCCATTAGATTTTTCTTTTACAAATGTTTCAAACCCTGTTTTTTAATGAATATTATTTTATTTCAACCAATCACACCCACAAAAAAGATTTACAGCCTGGCTTAATGGCACCTTCCATCTAGCAAAAAATTGGTCTGCACAAAAATTGCTCCTCTTTGGCCCAGGTGCTGTGATGCTGGTCTGGTTTGTTTGATGTGAGGATGAGGTTTCTATGCCTTTTGCTGCCAGGGAACAGCTCAACGTTTAATCCTGTGGTGCCTCATTCATGAAGTTTTCACTTATGACACTCCCAGGCAATGAATCATTTATAGGTCTTTCACATGCATGCAAACATACGTCAAATGGAAAAGCCAATGATAAAATAATATACTGCCCTTTTTATCACTGCAGAAATCCACAATTTCTGTTCTAACACTGGAACAGAAATAATGGCTAATCAGAATATTTCCTGGATATGTTACTTTAAGGCAATTACATTAATGTGCTATAATTTACTGCAACAAAATAGGGAACTTTTGAATAGCTGGAACTGTATAAATTTGCATAATAATTACATCTTCACAGGTTCATTTTCATAGCCCCATAGATACCTCCTGTATTATGCATAGTACATATACCAGCCCTCAAGTAATTTACACTCAAAGACAATTAAATTTCATGAGCTATGAGTAGCTTACCATTTATTCTGCAGGCCATAATTTTATGGTTTTAAATAAAATACTTCTAATGAGTTCAGTAGCAGAGAAAGAGACTGATTGACAGCTCTGGAGAGTTGAACTGCATTTGTTTACAAAAGAAACAGAATGTACAGAGCAAAACCAGAGTTTTACCACCCACATGAACATTATTTATCACTGCCTTGGGGGTTCAGCCTTTCACCCCTGCTTCTCCTCAGCCAACTCTGTGTACCGCTGCCAAGAAGACCTAATTCCAGCAGAGACATTGCAGATTGCATCAAGGCCTAACAAAAACCTGTGAGATGGCAAAGAATTTGGCCTTGGGTCATCCAAGAGTAGATACATCGTGCCTTCAACTGACTTTATGGTTTTCTCTTAAACATGGAAAGAGTTTGGGAATATCTTGGGAGACCTTACAGCAGCCTTTCAATACTTAAGGGCAACTTATAAGAAATATGGGGTCAGACTTTTTAGCAGGGCTTGTTGGGATAGGACAAAGGGTAATGGTTTAAAACTAAAAGAGAGGAGATTCAGACTAGATATGAGGGTGACATCTTTTGTGATGAGGGTGGTGAGACACTGGGCCAGATTGCCCAGAGAGCTGGTAAATGTCCCATTCCTGGAAACATTCAAGGCCAGGTTTGACAGGGCTCTGAGCAACTTGATCTTGTTGACAAAGTCCCTGCTCATTGAAAGGAGTTTGGACTAGATGATGTTTAAAGGTTCTTCCAATCCAAACCATTCTATGAGTCTCTGAAGAAGACAAGGAAGAAAAGTGGTGAGGATAGGTTTATCTGACTTGGCCTTCTCTGATCTGCTAGGAACCAGAGGCAACAGACGAATGGTACTGCAGCTCCTTCACATTTCATGACACACACAGCTCGCCTGGGATCATGCAGTGACTGACTGCACAGATATCTAAAATACATCAGACCCTATTCAAATACCATATTGTGAGGCTGGGAAAAGTAGAGGTAAATACTATTGTAAAATTAGGCTGACTAGAATGTAGATTTCTCAAGAGTTATGCCAGTCAAAGTAGTGTAAGCTCATTTGCCTCTGACTGTGTCTGGCTTACCCTAAATAAATCTTTAGATCCACATTCTCATCCAAGTATTCATAAGTGTAACTGCACGAATACTCACACACCTTTCCTGGTTGTGCAAAGTGCTTCCTTGAAGCATTAACCAATTCTGATCCAAAATTCTTTTCCTTTTGGCACTCATCGCAACACTTGAGTATAGATTCGGGATATGTGATTAAGTCAAGTCATCTTCAGAAGAAGTTATTCTTGTCCTGAAGAGCTTCTAAAATTATTTTTATTTTGCCATAAAGTTACAAAAAGTGTTTTGTTGATAAATTTTTGTCTAATGTTATTCACCTCTGTCTAGCAGCGCTTTTGAGAATCATAACACAGTGACCCATCTCTTTCTCTTAGCCCACTCTTTTCTGTTTGTCAGACTGCCGAAACTTGTCTGATCCTTGGAGAAAATATGAGACCATTTGAGCAGGTTTTGCACAAACTGATGTTGCAGGGATTGCACTTCTAAATCCTCCTCCCTAGCACTGCACCAAAACCTAGAATTCTTATCAGCTGTGAAGCTGTTTCTTGGGTCATTACGAGTGATGGCTGTGAACAGAGGTGTAGGTTTTTGCTGTCACTTGAAGATTTGTTTCCACAAAACAAGCCAAAGTGGTTGGAAAAAGAGGGAATCTTTTTTCTCATTTTCCCAGTCCTCGAGCTGCTGTCTGGGACACTTGCCAATAGCAAAGGGTTGGCTTTCAGATGATGGATCTCAACTGTGCTGTTGCTGGCATCTCTACTCACGCTGGAAAGGCCTTCAGCTCAGAAGCTATGAGAGTTGATTTGATTTGGTCTCCCTTCAGGAACTCTCTCATCAGTCAGTGGGAATTATTGTTCCTTAGGAACTAAGGATTCGTGTTCCTTAGGGCATATGAACATGATTTTTCAGCAAAGTACCACTGGAAGAAAATACTGAGAAGAAAGAAAAGGTGAATCATAAAGCACTCTTTCAAAAGGTAGAGAGCAGCCAAGTCCAATTCCTGAAGTGAGGAGTAAAAAGTCTGTTCGTGCTGCTCCTGCACTTTACTTCAAAGTAAAGTGAAAGTGAAAGAAAAAAAAAAAGGTATCTGCCAAGCCCCTTCCTGTAAAATTCCTGAAAAATCATTGCTGATATCTCCAGAAAAGAAAAAGTTGAATTGAAAGAACGGCAGCCAACTGAATGACTGTACAAACCACATAAATGGATTCCGACAAAGTGAGAAATTATGGTGAGGGAAGCCAAATAAATTCTTCAGTATATAACTGTAATAGTAGCTGTGAAAGAGAAATAAATCCTCCATGCTTAGTCTGCCTTTTACCACACTACTAACAACTCTCTAAATTAGCCATAATAAAAGTCATCAGTTATACAAGTCCAGGTGAGATTTGGAAAGAGAATGCAACAATCTGATTCTTTACAATACAAAAACAACATAGAAAAATAGTAAAAAATACATACAAAAAGAGCAACTTCCTATGTAAATTCTATTGCTTAACAAAAGGAATAAATTATCAGTCCCAAATCCCAAAGATTTTCTCCAGAACAACACTCCATCACTATCCTATCTGGGGTGCCACAAGCATCTCCAGTTGATTTCATGCCATTTTCATTGAACACTCACAGCAAAAAATTGTAAGGCTTTTTCAACACCATGTTTTAGGCCTAAACCGAAATTATCTCAGTTTTGAACTCTCTAATAATGCAGATCATTGCTTTGCTATACTCTGCATATTCTGGATCAAAAATTAAGAGCCACAGAAAAGAAATATGCCAGTGATTAAAGAAACCAGTTATTGTCCCATTATTAGTTACATGTTTTCTGCTACAGCTAGGAAATCATTTAGCTCTTTCTAGAGATCAGCCATTTTTCTTCAGGCAACTGAAGATTAAAGACTTCATCAGTAATTATCACAAATGGTGTCCTGAACATACTGATTAAAGACACTTGTCATTGTACCTTATAAAGAGCAGTAGATCACCTCTCTTACTATTTCTGAATGATTATGTGTTGGGCATCTGCTGGAGTCCCAGTAACAGCTAATCACCATTTGCATCAGCAAGACACACAAGGAATCTTTTAAAACCACCAATTTCAAACACATGCTAGCACAAGTGTCTGCCACTGCACACTCACGCCAGAGCAGAGAAGTCTGAGATGAAAATTAAAGGCATTTCCATATAAAAGTAACAATTCCAGATCAAATTCTTATGTAAATGACACTTCTGCAGTCTGGATTAGCTACACTGAGTAATTATAAATAAAAGCTATTTTAAATACTGAGATTTTTTTAAAAATTGATTTTAAAAAAATGTGATCAGCTTTCTTAGATTCACAGAATCATGTTACATATTACAATTTCCACAATAGATCCTACATGGCATCTTCTCTGATGCAAAATCTTCACAGAATCACTGAATATTCTGAGTTGGAAGGGGTCCAAAAGGATCATCAAGTCGAACTTTTAAATGAATGGCCTCTACAGGGATCAAATTCACAACCTTGGGCTTATTAGCCCCATGCTCTAATGAACTGATATAATCTCAGGATCTTCTCTCTTCAAGAGCAGAAAAAGTAAACCATTTTTCCAAAGAGCCATGACTACAGAGAAGAGAACAGAACCACAGATGACTCCTATGTGACATAAAAATGTGGGTCTGAATAATGTTTTCATGCTAGGCTAGAACAGCCCAGGTTTCGCATATGTTGCTGAAAAGATGAAAATATTAGCAAACTGTCTGTGGAAAAGAACCCTTGTCATCAACAAAATTTTATTTGAATGGCACTCCTGGTTCTTGTGTTATGCCAGACATAAACCTCGTGTCTTTTGGGATTGCTACATCAATGTTAGATGAAAGAAGAACACTTCTCATCAAACACCAGTGCCTTATTAATGAGAAATCATATGATTAATCAATCTGATTACTTGGAAGTCAATTTATCTGCAGTGCAACTGCTAGCCAAATGAAAATAAGATTACTGTGAGTACAGTTCATTAATAATCCCCAGTATGCCATTGATTCAACTTGATTATAACACAGCAGGCATGTGATGCACAATATTACAAAGACATTAAACCAGCCTGACAACAGCAGATACAGAAGAGGTTTATGGTTCTGGGTAAGGCACAAAAATCCTGAAGTGTAAGTGACCATTCAATTTGCAGATCTGCAAGGAACATTTTATTTTATTGTAGACAATAAAGCTGCTGACATTTTTCAATATCCAACTCTTGTGGCTGTTGAGATCACCTGAAAGTGTGAGTCAGTGTGGAGTTGAGATACAGACCTTGTAACATCCAAAACAACCCCCTGGACTTCCTCACACAGAAAAGCAATTTAGCAGACACAAAGGGGAATTCAGATTCCCCCAAGGGAAACCAGTCACACACAGCTCACGAAGCTGTTCCATCCCACTGGGATCTCCCAAGACTGCAGTAGATATGATCCTGTTTTGAACACATCTACTGTGATATATATTCCCTCTGAGTACAGGTTATGTGCTGAAGATAACTTGAGAAAGTCTTAGCACTTTTGATTATTTTGTAGATTTTATTATTCTGTAGATTATTCTCTTTTAGTTTTTTGATCACAAAATTTTGTTCCTTCATATTTATCTGACAGCACAAAAAATACCTTCTTTCAATAATAAATATCTTTGATGTCTTAATTGTGCTTGAAAGGAAAAGTGTAGTACAGATAGAGAGAAAATATTAGAGAGGGAGGGAAGGAGGAAAGGAGAAAAGGAAGATCCCTGTTTGCTAGGAGAACTCAGAAGAGACAGGAAGACTTAAAAAAGAATCACCAAGGTTTAAACAGAATTAATTATTACAACTACTCTGCTAAGCCAGGGGATGAGGAAAGTGTCAGTGATGTCCAGAAGTCATTTGGGGAGAACCAGGGAAAAGCACATGTGCAATCCAAAGCTGCTGGCATTTAATTAGTCTCCACAGTGAGAAGTCAGAAGTGCAGAACGAGAAGCCTTCAGGATCTATCATTAAGCAGTGGCACCTCAGCAGCCCAAACTCAGAAGATTGGGCCAGGAAGTGACAAGAAGCGCTGATTGATGCAGACTATCTTTAGAAATTAAGGCAGTCAATTGCCTTTTCAGTAAGGAAAAAACAAATCAGGGACATAAACTAGATGAGCGTTTCCACAGTCATCCCGTGGGCCTAAAAAGAGCATTAACTCTCTTATGCACACAAGTTCTATCAGAAAAAAGGAGGGGAAATGGAAAGTATGACCTATGTATATCAAGGTAAGAGTCTTCTACTTTGTATTCGAGAGGTATCTAGAAAACATAACTTAGTAGTTTTAACATCATATTTCAGCACATTCTTGGTTTTCCTGAGGATTTAACACTATTGTAAATCCAGCCACTACTCTACTGTGTTCAAATCTTTTCTGAACCATGTGTGGAGGACTTTGTTGGCCATCAGGTGCCCACCAAGCCACTCCCCTCTTCAATCAGAGAGAAAAATACAAGAGGCTCAAGAGACAAGACAAGGACAGGGAAATCACTTACCAATTATTGTCATGGACAAAACAGACTCTGCTTGGGGAAATTAATATAATTTATTACTAATTAAACAGAGTAGAATAGGAAATAAGAACAAATCTAAAAGGCCCCAGCCACTTGCCCTGGCACAGGGCTCTCCCAGGCTTTGTCACCAGGCTTTGACCCTTTGTCACCAGGGACTTTATCACAGGCTGAAGGGAAATCTGCTCTGGAACCTGGAGCACCTCCTTTCTCCCTTCTTCACTGACCTTGGTGACTGAATAGTTGTTTGTTTCCCATTTTCTCACTCTTCTCTCTCACAGCTGCTGGACAGTGGTTTTTACTCTTTCTTAAATATCACAGAGGTTCTACAATCATTACTGATGGGCTCAGCTTTGGCCAGCAGTGGATCTGCCTTGGAGCCAGCTGGAATTGTCTCTGTCTGTGTGGGGGAAGGTTCTTCTTTCCTCTCACAGAAACCTCCCCAGGTCCCATCCCCCTCTGGTACCAAAACCTTGCCACATATACCCAAAACATCACGCCAGTAATCCATCTACTGCATATGATGACTCTAGTGAGGACAAAATTTACATTTGTGAGCCAATCTGCGTCTTGAATTTGTAGAATTTATACCAAACCTATGAAACTGAATAAATTGTGGAGTTAGCAAGTGCTTCAGACACCACAAACTACTATTTTCCTGGGGTTTTATGCCTAGTCTTGAGAAAAAGGGTGCAATTGGAATGATTTAGAGTTCCTACCCATTACGACCCTCTGTTCATTTGTAATATTTTAGAAAGTATTCTGGAAAAATAATCTATCTGCAGCTGTCAGGGGAGAAAAAGCTCTTTTTGGTTTACTCACAATAGCTAAAGCTAAAATAAGGAAAGTCTTGACTGTTTTCAGTCATACAGTAAACTGAATAATCAGATTTGGTTTCCTCAAAAAGATACTAACAGAAGGCACTTGCCCAGGAGATGCATTTTAAGAGCTTAAGCCTAGAGACTTCTTAGATCAAGGAAAACACAGAAATGCATATGAAATGTGGAAGGAGACAAAAACAGAACTAAACAAAATTAAAAACAGGATAGACCAACATTAACTGTTCCATGGAAGTTTATGATATGAAAAGGAACTAACCAAAGTCTCTATAAAATTAATTTTCTGATGTTCGGCCTCCCAGTGAAGCTTTGTCAGCCTTGGAAGACAAAATCTATTAATTGTTCTACTCTAAATTTAGCCAGTTGTGTCAAATCAGAATAGTTTACAAACAGAAATATGTGTGGTTTGTTTTGAGTTCTGGTATTTAGCAGTTACTAACTCAGACTTGCAGTATGCAAAGTCCAAACAAAAATATGTGTAATGTAATCAGAGAGGTCTGCAGGTTTTGGGGTTTTGTTTTGTTTTGTTTTGTTTTTTAATTTAACGAAAAGGGCAGGATCCATTCTCATGCCCACTGACAGTAATGCAAAATTTGCCAAACTAATTGAAGTTTAAAAAACACATTCAAACAACCTGGAATATTATCTACAAGTTTTTCAAAGGAAGAAAACTTGACCCAGTGCCAAGTATTGCAGCACTGCAGGAAGTAATATTTCTCTTCTTTCTTCAATCCCTTACAGCTTGACATAAACTTCCCTATAAACCAGCAGTCAGTCACATGGCCTTTGCTTGCAGTTAGGTCTACACCCAAAAGAGTTCCTTTTCTAGCTCTGATTTTTTACTATTTTTATGTTAAACCAAGAGAAATAGCCTTTGCTCATTATCATTACATCATCCATAGCATAGGCAAAATGGCCATCACAATCTATTAAATTAAAATATTCAGTTCAGGAGCAGATGTCATGACTAATGGAGGTTTCTGTAGCTGAGCAAATGCACACCTGGCCATGCAGACTGTGCAGCATTATATTTATGCTTGTTTGGTGTGTGGCATTCTGATGACTGCAGGGTAGCAGTGTGCCAAAGCCAGTGCTTGGTGGAGCAGTTTCATTTTGCCATTCTATAGGTCACTTGCTCGGATAATAATAATTGTATTGGCTCTACCTGGGGTGGAGTTAGCTTTCCCCATGGCAGCCCTCCCAGAGCTGTGCTGGGGGTTGTGGTTTCAGGGTGTTGGTGACACCCCAGGGTTTTGGCTCCTGCTGAGCAGTGCTCAGCCACTCCATTATTCCCCCACCAGCAGGGAGGGAGTGGGCAAGATCCTGGAGGGGACACAAGCAGGCCAGCTGACCCAAACTGACCAAAGGGATATTCTGTACCAGAGGATGTCTGCTGAGCAATAAAAGCTAAGAAAAAGGAGGAGAAGGGGTAGCATTGACTATTTTGACATTTGTCTTCCAGAGAAACTACTTCACAACTTGAAGCTCCACTTCCCAGTGAGTGGCTGGACATCAGCTGCTGATGGGAAGGAGAGAAAAAATCTTTTGTTTTCTTTTGCTTCTGCAGTGATTTTATCTTTACCCTCAATTTTTCTCTATCACACCCTGTCCTGTTTAGGAGGGGAAGGATAGAGTGGCTTGGTAAACATCTTGCTTCCATCAGGGTCAACTCATCAAACTTATAATGCCATTTAAAACAAAAAAAATTAGTCTACAGAGTTAGGCGGAAGATAGAGTTTCCAGCTAAGGAAAAATTTTGGGAAGGAAATAAGTTTTGGGGTTTTTTTGTAATTACGACAGAACAAGGTTTTTTCCATGAAGACTAAAAGCAAAGTAGGGAGTGGAGAGCTGGCCTTTCCATCTTTCTTCTTTCAGCAGAGACTTTTCTAGAAGATAATGAAAATAGGCACCACTCTGCAAAGAACCCTCTGTCTCATGTGATGTACAGAGTTGTACAGAGATTGGTCTAAAATACAAGCAGCTATTTAAATGTCTGTGATGTGACTGTCTACAAGAGAGGCAGAGGTTGAGGTCAGTTTGTTTCCCAAAAGCATACACTGACCCAATGTTTTGGATAGCAGCCCCAGGCCAAACATTCTCTCAGCCCAAGTTAATTCCCTGGTAGTTTCACTGCACCAGATGCTCTAGGCTTGCATATTTTAATATTTATACATAACAGCTTTGACAGGAAAGGCTGAAGGAAGGTGAGGGCAGCATGTTAATCAGAAGCCTTGAATCAAGGTTTCTCAACAGGTTAATGGTTGCAATATTCTGGGGTGGGTTTTTAGAGCTGAGGAAAAGTTTTTGACAAAAAAGAAAATTAAAAAAACACTTCAAAGCAACCACTTAAAACAAAACATGACAAAAACCCAAAAAAGCAACAAAATCCCAACTAATCAGTGTTTTTCAAAAGAACAACTTTCTACTACAAACTGAACAAGAGCTCTCCTTTTTACCTGTGTAAGTAGTAAGATCAAAGGCACACACTAACTGTGGGACCTGCCATGAGTAAGGCATTGCGTGTAACACCCTGCGACCAACACACACAACACTCTGGATGCAAAACCTTCTTTCACAACATCCTTAATAATGACTCATGTCCTCTGACTGTCATACATAAAACCTGAAATCCAGGACCTTTCCTGAATAATAAATTTCACCTTACAGCAGACACCTGGTCAGGTGATTCCTGTCCTAAAAGTGTCACTGTCAGTGGGGCATATATATATATATATATATATATATATATATATATATATATATATATATACATCTTGAACTGTGAAATGGTCCATGCAGGTGGGGGTTGATCATCCAGGGACTGTGCACCCAGCTCCCAGATGGTTCATGAAGAAATGTTTGAAAGATTCTTCTGCCAACAAAACCCCTTTATTGGAAATATAAAACCATTACATGTTTTCTCCACAGACAGTGTGGACACTGTGTGATCAAATTGAAGTAAGACATCGTTCCTCATCCTCCTTACCTCTGAAGCAGTAGGTTTGCAGTAGCCAGCTCCAAACACTAGATTTTCTAATGACATACTGGACTGGTCTGGTCCTGCCTCCAGGTTACCTTTACCAAGCCATGAACCTTTCCCTGGACGAGCGAAACTATAAGGAGAAAAATTGAGAAGAAAAAATAATCAGAGACGCATTGTTAGAGAAGAGTCATTGTTATCCAAATATTATTTCCTTGCTTTGAAAATATTTAAAGTTCTGGTGGGTTTTGCTTTTGTTTCTTTCAAGTTAGCACTGTAAATTCATGTTTTCCTTGGAAATGATCATTGTCAAGTGTGCAGTAGCTCAAGAAATGTGCATGAAGCCTGTTTGCTAGGTATTCAGTCCAGTGGTTTGAGTATTATCTTTCAGTCCTTTCTCTCCTGTCTTACAGATCTTTTTCGAGCATAACATGTCACAAACACAATCTTTCCATCTATCCACACAGAGCATACTCTTATGCAACCTCTCATCATCCATTTGCACCTTGATAAACACAACATCTTTCTCTGGCTTTAACCATATCATCCTTCCTCTTTGAGTTGTGCATGATCTCTTAACTACCAACATCTTTTCTAGCTCAACCCAAACTTTTTATTACAGATTGGAAGTTTAGTTCCCACTTCTCACTCTCCCATGGCATTAGCTTTCAGTACCAAAAGGACAAGACTTCAGCCAAAAAACTACATTTCTTTTTGCAATTTGCAACATGATTTCAGTGTTACCCAAATTCTTCCTCAAAAAACGGACAGAGTGTAAGTTGTTTTATTCTCAGTGCTGACTGTTGTGATCTGTGTTCCCTTCTGGCTACATATACACATTTCCTGTTGTAGACCAAGAGTCCATTAAGAGTGGAATATCCTGTCTGGAGTTTACTCAGCATTAAGCCCACCAGAGAACTGATGCACAGCCAGGGCTCATACTCTGGAATAATCTGAGCAATAGTTACACCCCAGTTAATTGTGTGGGCTGCCTTCATATTCACTGGAGAGGAATTGGAATTTCCAGCACATGAGTCATCTCTTGCTGAAGCAGAGATACCAAACATATCAGAGGAATTTTACCATCCAAGTATTTAATTCTTTTTGTGGACTATAAAGAGAGGCTGGATGAGTGCCTCAACAACTGGAGGTCGATGAGATAACCCCACTGTTAGAGCCTCTGATAACATGTGCTGTACACAAACTACATCAAGATCTCAAGAGGGAAATTAGGCTACTTGTGGGGAATATGAGTCAAATTACAGATCATGATCTCTAAATTGTGATGCAAGCAACCAGAAGGGTTCTTAAAAAACATACAGGCAAAGGTGGAGCTGAAATAATGAACTGTAGAGAAAAAAGGAAAACAGAAAACACATTTGCTGTTTGTGCAAAGTGCAGAGGTAATGGCACTGAATTTGTGCTACAACTTCCAGACTGGGATCACCATCCATAGGCATCTGACACCCATCCAGGCATCCCCAATCACATCATACCCAGGAGACCTGGTCTCCTTGAAAGAATAAAAACTTCCAGGATGGAGAACACAAAAAACACCTTAAAACCCTACTGTGCCAGAACTAAAAGCCACAGAAAAGTGTTGTTCCTGCTGCAAAGCCTTTCAAATCCAAGGTAATTCTTCTATGTCTGCATCATGTGGCCACATCAGGTCAGATCAAAATAATGCATTGATATCTGGAATAGATTCTGTTTTTATGGGCAAATTAAAGAGCTGAATGCTGTACAGAAACACAGAGAAAACAGAGAATTGTAGAATCACAGAACATCCTGAGATGCAAAGGATCCATAAAGACCACTGAAATCCAGCTCCTGACCCTGCACAGGGCAGCCCCAGTCACACCAGGAGCCCCAGAGCATTGTCCAGATACTTGCTGAGCTCAGGAAGGATGTCGATATTAAAGATACAAAAGAAATGTTCAACAATACCCATACAAAAGGTGAGGCAAAACAGAGTTTCTGCAACATCAGAGAGAGAATATCAAGCAAAATTACAAATTGGACCAGTTTCAGAAGGTTAAACACAAATCCCTGTCTGGTCTGTAGAACAAAACTGTTGCTTGTTTTTTGTAAATACTGGCAAAAAAGGCCATTCCATAAGAAGGAGGTTAGAGTAGAAGAAATTAGAAAATATCTATTCTTGCTTACGGATATTTTAATTTATGCGATCGAAGCAATTTCCAGCTGGTTGCTCCTAAGCAGCATGAAGCCTTTCCATGTATTTCCTACATGTACCATTTAAGATAAAAATAATAAATAAATAAACAAATAAATAAAGCTATTCCAAACAGACAAGAGCTATACACTGCTCTGAATAATTTCAGCTGTTATTGAATGATGTTGTCTGCTGTGGTCTGCTGGAAAGGCTCAAGAAAAAAAAATAAAAATGATTGCTGTGTTATCAGAGAGAGAAGCTTAAACAAATGTTGCATGCACATGAAAAACTCCTCATTAGAATATGAGCAAAGCTTTCAAAGGTTTAAAGGGAAAGAAGAGCACTTTTTAATGCCTTTTTTATTTATTTATCTTTTGCTTTTACAGCAGAGAAGGGATTTTAATCTGTTGGTTTTATGGAAATTGATTTCACTTAGCACTGTAAAACAAAAACCTTTTTTTGGGAAACCTGCCAAAACACCATCAGTCTGCGGAGGGGAAGTTTCAGTGGAAGGCTTACAAACTGATGAGTGAGTCCCCCTAATGTTTTACAAAGTACTTTGTGCTTGAAGAAATTTTTTTATTAGCAATAACAGCTTAATTTGCTGCATGATTTTTTTCCTGTATTTATTTCTTCTAAATATTTTGCAAACATGCTCATTTATATGAATCATGAACCTTGGTTACTTATGTGTCCATTTGGACTATCTATTTAATAGCTTTGATTTAACATCAACATTTCGATCCTTATCCAGTATGATAACCTCGGCTTTTAATTGGAGTCAGGATAAAAAAGGTCAAAAGAGGTAACATGTGTGTGTCCAAGAGGATTAACATGGGTGCAGAACTATTAATATTTTCAGTGAAATGTTTCATGCTTTTTTTTTTTTTTTTTTTTTTTTTTTTTTTTTTTTTTTTGAGCTGGCCTTTTGATGACCTTATCCATGAGACCATGAGCAGTGAGGCCTTGGAACACATTGTCCAGAGAAGCTGTGGATGTTCCATCCTTGGAAGTTTTTAAAGTCAGGTTGGATGGGGTTTGGAGTAACCTGGTCCAGTGAAAGGTGTCCCTTCCCATGGCAGGAGGTTGGAATGAGATGGGCCTTAAGGTCCCTTGCAACCCAAACCATTTTAGAATTCTAGGATTTAATGCCTTTATCCTTCAAAAGAGTCTCCCAATTACTACAGCAGCCATCTGTGGACACACAGCACAGTAAACTGCCTTGAAAAGTCCATTTTTTCCCTTTGTTACAGCCTGCAAGATTCCAGCAAGCAAAATTTAAGACCTTTCTGACTCTAAGGTTATATTCAAGCAATTATTTCCAGCAGCTGTAGTTACCTTCTATGAATTTGTGTCCATGCTTTTTTGATTTATACTTTTGGCCTCTGTAACATCTTTTGGAATGAATTGCATGTTGTAATAAGTGCTGAACTTTCTGGTTCTTTTGAACTTGCTGTTGCAGAATTGAATGTGACACCGCTAGGTTCTTGTGTAGCACAAAATATTAAATAATCATTCCCTGGTTTTTTATTTTCTGTGGACAATTCCCTTACATACAAATGAAATGACAGTTCCCTAGCATAAGAAATGGAATGGCCTTAATAAATGTTCATTCAGATGTGTCATTGAAGCAAATCAGAAAAAATAATTTAGGGCAGTTTAATAGAGCGAAATGTTCTCTTTGAGATTAAACTGCCCAAAAAAAGAAATAACTTTTTCTAATTTTTAATTTTGTTTTGGTGTTTTGTGACTTTCTTCATGTGTGAGGAGTTTGGTTGGGGTTTTTTTGGTAACCAAAATAATCTTTTTCATTAATTGAAGTTTTTAGCAGAACAGGGGAAAAAATGGGATCCAATTCTTGCTTGGAGAAAAAACCTATCTTGCACTATATGAAATCATCAAACTGTAAAAAAAAAAAACAAACCAAATAAGCCCCCCACACACAAAATCATCACATTTCTAATGACAAGAAATTGTAATCTTGTGACTAAACCAGGAGTGGAAACTCAGGAAATGAACTTGTATCCCATTTAGGCCAGATCCTTAGAGAAACCACTTCTTTTTCTCCCAGTCCCTTATACATAAAATATTACTGCTTTAAAAAATTGAAAATATGAGTCAGTCCCATAGAAATAAGTTACCACAGAATTAAACCCTCACCATCCCCACTACCAGCTGTTTGCATTTCACCAGGAACTTCCTTCTCCCATAGATCAGGAAAATTGTAATGACAACACTAATTTCCCTCATTGTTTTAACTCAAAACTTTAATATAGCCTTTGGCAAATTACTAGTGGCACATGGTCATAGGGTACCTGGGTGATCTGTTACTTATTTTTGAGAATAATCTGTGGATGTTTACAGATTGTGCTCCTCTAGACATGGGTCTCTCTTACCCAAGGAGTTTCACTAAGGTTATAATCAGTGCCTGTAAAATGTTCTGAGCTTTTTGGGTAAAACTGATAAGATTTATTAAAATTTTAGTGAAAATAGATGTCCCTCCTTAGACCCCAAACAGGGTTGAGGGGGAATCTGGTTTG
Source organism: Acanthiza pusilla (assembly GCA_036630365.1). NCBI lineage: Eukaryota > Metazoa > Chordata > Aves > Passeriformes > Acanthizidae > Acanthiza > Acanthiza pusilla. The sequence continues at coordinate 92,952,349 of JAXCHO010000034.1, forward strand.
AAATCTCTAGTGATTTTGACTGCTGGAAAATGCTGGCTCATTTGTCCTGAACTTAACCTTAGTTGCTATAAAATCTGAAAGCAAATATAGCCATGTGGTGATATTTAATTTACTTCTGAGTGGGATTTTTTTTTTTTTAAAATTTGACTCAGAAATTGTCATGCTTTTCTTATGTGACTTCTCAGCTGGTAGCTCAGGAGAATGGCATGTCAAACTGGAGGTTTATCTTCGCAGACACATAACAAATTACCAAATAAAAGAAAATTCAAAGGAAAAATAATTCAGTTATTGTGGATGAGTTCTTAGAGGAAAACAATATACACCAGTATTCTAATAAAAATATTAGGGAAGGAATAGTTCTTTATTGTATAAATATTCTGTATTATTTCTACAGATTATTTGCAAATAGGGTGGAGAGGGAAAATAAGTTAAGAGCTTTACTCCCCAGTATCACATTTGCAGTTTCTGATAAAAGCTGCTCATGAGTAGGAGTCAGCCACACTTGCAGTTGTAGGAAAATGGTCCTGAAAAATCTGCACCCAGAGTTAAGGCACATGAGGCAGCACAGTGTCTGTATCACTTACAGATAGATCAGTCGTGCTTTTGAGGAACAGGAGGATGCCTGGAAATAAACGAATTTAGGTGAGAGAAAATTGCTCAAGAATAGCCAGGGTTGGCCTAATTCCTCAGTGCAGTGGAGCAGAGAACTAGATCAGGGCTGAAATCTTTAAAAACTCTGTGTCCCTCTGATTCTGCTTCCTCTTCCCAGAACAGAACAATGTATAGGCATTGAAAAATTGAGTGTCTTTGTTTTGATTTCTCCACCAACAAAATGTGTATTGTATTATTTCCCCCTCTCAGATTCCACCAAGATTTCACGTTTCTCAAACAGTGGCTTGGATGTTGGCAATTAAGAACTCAGTGTTAACAAATAAAATCCTGAAAGCCTGCTTTCTTTTCCACATAAACTTGAATATGAAAGTGGGGAAAGGAACAGAAAGTTGCAGAGAATCCAGAGAGCTGAGAAAAACAAACCCCTTTCTTGTGTAAGCCAGAGGAAACAGGTTTGGCAGCCGCCTGTGGCAAAGGATCTGCTTATCTGCAGTGATTTCAAGACTGGCTTTTTTTCTTTTTTTTTTTTTTTTATTTCCTTGTTGGTTTGGGTTTTTATTTTTTGGGAAGCAGTGATCTGTGGAATTAATGAACCGTATTTCTTGCTGTTTGCCTCCTAAGTGAGTCCAGTATAAGTAAGGCACTGTACCTGCAGAATGCCTGAAACTAAGCAGACCTCTACACCATAGACCTGCACATTTTCCTTGGGGGAAAACAGAAATATTTCTCGAAGTCTGAGCTATGTTGGAGCAAAGCACCTTTTCTAACAGCTGAAGCTGGGCTAATAAGCACTGGTTGCTCTCAGACTGGACCAGTGACAGGGAGCTAAGGGAGAAGTCAGTGCCTCAGGCCAGAAACCAAACTGATCCATACAAATGAGAAAACTCGAGTCCATAGCTCCAAATCCTCCTCCCCCTTACCCGTTCACATTTAGCCTCTGGATCTTTGCTAAGAGAATGGAAGGTATTTAAGCTCTTTATGAGGCCAGAGCCTCAGCAGGGGAGCAGTCTGAAGCTTGAACGTTGTTCCTTTTTCCTGGTTATCTTTTGAAAGACTCTCTGCACTCATCTCCTGTCACCCTGGGTAAAATGAGGTTGCCAGAGGCAAGCCCTCGACTTTCCAAAGAGAACTGTCACTTGTGTCATACCAGGAGAGATGTGGCATCCAACTCCTGCTGTAGGTTCTCTTTTTGTCCCACATCCCAAAAGTCTGAAATTCTGCTCCATGTTCTGCAGGTGCCAAAAGCACTCAGGGCAGGCAGCACAGCCCAGCACAGCAGCTGTCACTTCTCCGCCACCCACAACCCCATCCCTGGTGTCACAGCGTCCTGTTGTGCCTGGCGGAAGGGTTTGGGTGTAGGGCAAGGCACAGGTGAGGGGAGCAGTGTTTCAGGTCAAGATAGCAGCTATCACAGCCACTGAACCCTAAATCCCAGTTCTCTCCTATTATTCCACTCCTGCCTGAAAAGCAGAGTCTTGGACTTGGTCCCAGGCAGTTCAGCTTCCTCAGCCACTTCTGGGGTGCTTTTTAGAGGAGTAAGAGAGCTCTAAGGGTCAAAGTGAGAGGTTTTCACCAGGCTCTGGCTCAGTGTTTTGTAAGGACAAGTAAAAGCCACACAGTCCCTTCCCTGCTCTCAGAGTTCTCTCTGCAGTGGGATGCAGCTGCCCAAGGACCAGAGAGGAGGTGATCCAAGCACCCAAGTGTCACACCGTGCTTCTGGTCATCCCACATCTACAGCAAATAGCATTGCTCTGGAGATCAGTGGGCCCAAGAGAAACAAGTGCTACACTTGAGTTTGGGTACTCCCAGGTCTGAGAGCAGACTGAGACTCATTGAGAGGAGCCCTGTGAAGGACCTGAGGGGTCTGGTGGATGGAAAACCGCAGATGAGCCAACACCATGCTGCCCAGAAATCCAACCCTGTCCTGGGCTCATCCAAAGCACATCCAAAGTGGGCAGCAGGTCAAGAGAAGGGATTCTGCCCTTCTGCCCTGCCCTTGTGAATCCCACCTGCAGTGCTGCATCAGCTCTGGGGTCCCTGCACAGGAAATTGTGGAACATCATGGACCTCTCAGAGCAGATCCAAAGGAGGCCACAAAGGTGATCACAGGGGTTGAGCATCTCTCCTCTGAGGACAGGCTGAGAGCGCTGATGTTGTTCAGCCTTCAGAAGAAAAAGCTCCAGGGTGACCTTACAGCACCTTAATATTGCTTATAAGAGAGAGGGAGAGACACGTTTGACAAGTGTGTAGTAGGGTGTGTAGTGAAGGCGGAATGTCTTTATACTGAAAAAGAAATTTATTTCAGATTTTAGGATGAAGATTTTTACTGTGAGGGTGGTGAGGCCCTGGCACAGGTTGCTCAGAGAAGATGTGGCTGTCCCACCCCTGGAAGTGCTCAGGGTCAGGCCAGATGGAGCTCTGTGCAACCTGGGATAGTGGAAAGTGTCCCTGTTCATGGCGGGGGGGTGGAACTAAATTATCTTTAAGGTTCCTTCCAATCCAAACCATTCTGTGATTCTGTGATAACAAAGCTGGAGATAAATTGACTCAAAGCCTACCTCACCGCCTTCCTACCCAACCTTTCACCTTCTCTGTAAATCCATAAAGCCATTAGCAGTTGCCATGGATTTGGACCCTGTTAAAAAGCTGAGGGTCGCACTCTTTAGGAAAGCTGAATCACAACATTTCCATCCAGAAGCCTGCAAAAGATTCCAGAAATGTGAATTTCACTCGTTCTCAGGTTGGTAAAAGGTGAGGACTTCAAAGTCTCAAACCTAATGTAATATTTATTAGATCAGAATTTTTAGCCAGGACAAATATCAGTATCAAAATGTTCACCTGTCAAAAAGCAGGAGGTAGTGGAGGCATCCTGGAAAAGTTCCCCCAGCAGGAACGATTTGTAAGTATATATTACCCTGAAGGGAAAGGCCTGAGTTGGTCTTGCTGGTTTTTCTCTTTAGATACAGACAACATGGAAGAACTTTGGAGAAGAGTATCTAATTTGTCAACAGAGCTGACAAAATCTGAAGAGCTGAGTCCACAGGGCATATATGAGCTTCAGGCAAAGTGGTTTTCCAGGAAAAAGTCAATACAGCAGTGAATTTCAATTTTACATACTTATTTTCAGGGTAGGTCTAGAACTGTTGCAATTTTCTGTTCAAGTCTACAGATATGTGTAGGAATAATGTGCATATACACACAAAGTATATACCATGATGGGACAGTTCAAGGTAGCAAACTAAACCACAGTGAAACATTCCATAGATTTCTTTTTTGTTTGTTTTCCTCTCATATTGAAACTATCTCCATCCTTGGAGGTGTTCAAGGCCAGGCTAGATGGTGCTCTGAACAACCCGGTCTAGTGGAAGGTATTCCTGCCCATATCAGGAGGGTTGGAACAAAGTGATCTTTAAGGTCCCTTCCAACCCAATCTATTTTGTGCGTCTATGATCTGGGTTTTTTGGGTTTTTTTTTTCTATAATATGACACAGAAAAAAAAAACCTTTTTAGTCATTCAGGGTCTACTGTTTTATGAAAAAAAATCTGATTTTACAGTTAATATTTTTATCTTCCTAGTAAACTCCAATGATAAGAGATAAACAGGAAAGCTCTGAGTTGTGAGAAACGCAAATAAGTTTTAGTTGGCTGGTTTTGGTTTAGAGTGCTTAGAACTGCCATTTATTTTACATTAGTGTCTTCCTCCTGATTTATACTTAGAGAATGCCTGATATAAAAACTCTTCGGGTTTCAAATATTTATCAAGAAGAAGATAAATCCTCAGTATCGCACTTTAAAATGAGTTTATGGGCTTAAGCAAATGAGTCTGTATACTCTGTTGTCAAAAATCTTCATTCCACCACATTAAGTAAATACACTGTATACTTCACAAATGTCCACAAAATAGCATTTTAAAAGCTGTAATAATCTGACTATGAAACAGTTGCTCATCATGTGATTTATGCCTAATAACAGCTACAAGGCTCTGCAGTCCCATTCATTAGAGCATAACACAGAACTGAAAACAGTCATTAAGCCTGTTAAGCTGTTGCTCTTTCATCCTTTTCTATAGTACAACAATGAGCAAATTATCTGATCAAAACTATCTGGCTAGAAGTAGCCTGTTACAATCTAAAAAATTCACTGTTTAAAGGGTCAACACCTAGGAAATCAGAAATACAGCAGTTACCTGTGTCACATCAGCAGAACGCAGATTTGTCAGTCTGATCTGCTGATATGAAACACAACCCTGGAATGTCTCACAGAACCACAGAACCTTAGGATAGTTTGGGTTGGAAGGCACCTTAAAGGTTATCTGGTTTCAACCTTCCTGCCATGGGCAGGGTCACCTTACACCAGACCAGGTTGCTCAAAGCCCCATCCAGTTTGGCCTTGAACACTTCCAGGGATGGGATATCCACAGCTTCTCAACACCTCAAAACCTCAGGCTCAACCTCATAAAATCCCAATTTATTCTGCGGCATCATGTGGAAGCTATACCTTCATGCTAATGGAGAACTGAAGCAAAGATGTGTTAAGTCAAAACATGAAACCTGAGGAAAATAGACTCTACATGTACATCTTATTTTCTGACACCGTGCTCTTCTCACAATATTTGACAAACTTCAGGTTTCCTGGTCATTTGAGAAACAAGACCTTGCTGGAGTTAAGGGAAGCAGAACAAAGCTGAACACTGCATTTTGCTTCAAAACCACAGGAGTTCCCTCCCTCTCAGCACTTTCTATCTCACGTGCTGACAAGATTGGGCACTAAGTAAATAGCCAGAAAGACCTTCGCTTCCCTTCTCCTGCTCTAAATATTAGAGGATATTGACCTCCAGCCCTGTTTTACTTGAAGAAGTTCTGAATTATTTTCTTGTCATTATGAATCAGATAGCATAAATCACACCTAGACCCCATGGCAGCTGGGATTATAGCTGCAAAGGAAAAATCCAGTGGAGCCTTATCTAACGCTGACTCCTGCATGCCTCCTCCTCACCACCTTATGAATTATGGTCATGCACAGCGGCCACGGATGAGTTCAGCTGTCCTGAATGCTTTACAAATCATCAGAGAGGGAAAATGGAAATGCTTTTAGTTGCTTTTAGACTAGAGAGGAAAAATAGACTATGAGAACAGAGTTTTCACTCTCCTCATTACAGGTGGGGAACAGAGAGATTGACACTAATCCAAATACTTAACCTCTTTCCCAAAAGAAAAGGGAAAGAGGTTAACCTCTTTCCCAAAAGAAAAGGGAAAGATGTCACTTTTGATCAGACCCCAGTGTCTTACCAAGGGAAGAGGCCTCTATCAGAGTTTTGCTCTAAACCCCAATCTCCAGACTTTCAGTGCAGGACAAAAAAGGTTAAATTAAATTATCCTCTCTGCTTCTCCCATCCAGTGAGCAAATTGTAAGAGTGAACAAGGCAGAGGAACCTCCTCTGCCTTTCCCTGCCTGGCTGTGCCCGTTACCTGATCAGAGGCTGGTGCAGAGCCACCAGGGACGCGTGCACTGTGACAGAGACCACGGACAGGTGGAAATAGTCAAACATGACAGGAACGTGGTGGTGCAGCCCTCGGCGGGGGTGGAAGTGCAGACACAGGGTACGGCTGCTGATCATGGGGATCGCTGGCACATCCCTCAGCCTGCAAGGAAAATGGGGTTACAGGGATTACTGAAAGCCTGAGCTGTAACCTGCTACAGACAGCAGAGTGAGAGAGGCTTGCGGTGAAATTTCATCACTCCCCAGCTTCGTAAGAGTTAACAAAACTGAAGAGCATCTTGTGCTGTACTTGTGCCAAACATAAATATTAATACTAATGTAGATATAATTAATGGAAATGCAAAAAATAAAGAACATATGTAGAGTTATGCGAATGTACTGCATAAAAGAAGAACAGATGTGATGCGATTCTGTTTTTCCCTGGTGGCTGCCCTTGATGTCCACCTATGCACTGGTGGGGATATCAAGATCTAAACAGCAGAAGGAAATGCAGTTAGCAAACTGTTCAGATTATTTGAGTGTTCAAAAATGGGACAGCACACTGCTTGCAATTTTCTGTGTAAGAACAATCAGCTCAGGCAATCTGTGAGAGTTAGAAGCAGTTCTGTGTCTGAGACAGATGAAAATATTCAAAGTACCTTTCCAGGTCGCCAATCTGAAAAAACATTTTGGAAGAGGCCAAAACAAAAGAGAAATTGAAGCAACTACAGAGAATCAGTACAAGCTGGATTAACTTCTTTTTTTTCCCCCACTAAATAAAAGTCAAGACTTTTAAATTATAGCTTGTTCATAACTATTCCAGAATAACTATCCTAGCGTGCAGTCAGCTACATGACATCTGAGTCATCTATAGGACAGGAGACTGAGCTGTAAACCTGGAGCATGCCTAACCACATCCTCCCAATGCAAGTGAAACTTCTAAAGAGGAGTTATTTTACAGCATTAAAGACTCTTCGGAAGCCAATTTTTGTCCCAAAGCTAAGAAAACCTAGGATGAGATGCTTGAGGGGTGCATGGTTAGTCCCAAGAAATGTTTCAATGATATTTGCAGAATATTGTTTTGTAAAAATCACTAATTTTGTTTGTAGTAAATCAGACTAATCTTTCAGGTGATAACAGAAATTAAGTGTATAGGTTAGAGCACAATTTCATAACTTAAATGTTTCAGTTATTTTTATTCTTGGCTGTAACTTAATGTTTGCTTTTCCTTTCTTCAAGATCCATAAGCACTGTTACCCAAGTCCCACCTCCCTGAGAGAACAAGTTGTCGCTTTTTTGTAAGTTGAAGATAACAGAAACACGTTCTTGAGATTTGTTTGCGTGCTCTGTGGGTATGAATAAAATCCCACGGGGACACTCAGCATGAAACACAGCTCAGGTGATTTCTCTGCACTCTCTCCCCCTCCATAGATGCTTCTCAAGTCATGGCAAACCTTTTTCCCCATTCAGTGAGGCTAAAAAACATCTGGGATCACACTTTCTGCTGTCTCAGGAAGGGATGCTACTCCCACTTCACCTAAGATTACAGAAACAAATTCAGTTAGAGGAAATCAAATTCAATGGGAAAACTCTTTCCTCCTAAAATGTAAAGGCAGGTCTAGTTCTTAATAGAAGAAAAGTGCTTATCATGCTCATACTCCTGTCTTCAGCCAGAAAATACTTCATTGCCTCCTGAGATAAATGCATTCCTGAGTCACAGACCCTGACCACATGGAGGTCAGTGATGATATTCCCTTTAACAGCAGCAGAGATAGAGCAACACTTGAAACCTTTGAAAATATTACACTTCAAGGAGAAAAAATGTTTTTCCTTTTAAAGAGGAATATGAGATGCACTCTTCAAATAAGAGAGTAGAAACAGGAAAACTTCAACACTGAGGCAAAGGGAAGCCTTATCAAAGCTCTTCCTTTTTATAAAGGACTCATTTCATCAAAGTAATTTTCCAATTGAACAGACCCCCACATTACCAACTGAGCTTTAAACCAGCACTTACTGTTGCTCACTATCAGTAAAGTGCAGGTCCAGCTTGAGCTGAAAATCTGCCTCATTCAATGCATCTTCCACCTACAAAAAGAGAGAGACAAGGTTACCTTTGTAAGTTGGCACCTGCAACACAGAAGGCAGAGGTGGGTGGGTTTGTCTGATAAGAGCAAAGCCAAAACCACACAGCAGCAGCAGCAGCATGAGAGCACAGAGGCAGAAAGAAGCAAATGTGACAGTGAGTTGAGGTAATTGCTGAAGGAGTCAGAGGGAAGCAGAGCAGTCAGAGGTGTTATCTGCCCCCGGGTACCCTGACATGTCAAAAAAATCACTCCAGACAAGAGGAACCAGAGAGCGTTGAGCTCTGCATTTGTTGGATCCTTGCTCTTTGCACACCAAGAGCCAGAGGAGCATTTCTGAGGCTGCTCTCCCTCGCTGAGTGAGCCTTTGTTTGGGTTATCTTGTCAGCTGAATGAGAGCAAGGACCGGGTTTTTGTGGATGAGAAACAGCCACAAATCCTTGTGGTTACCTACCTGTAACTAATACAAATTTCAGACTTTACAGCTTAAAACATTCAGAGATGGCTCAAATAATTCTGGCAATTTTTTATCTCTTATCATTAACCTTTTAGTTTATGTCTCAGCAAACCAAGGCTTTCCTGACCCCTGGTCACTCTTTCACGTCCTTAGCAGATTCATGGAGGTATTTTGTCATTGATTCTCACATAAACCATTTTCTTTCCAAAATTCAAAGGCTTTTGTTGTTTTTAAAACTTCAGTTAACAGAAGTTTAACTGTTCCCTTTGTTGTAGGATGTTCAGCATGTCTATACCTAGCAGATTCTGCTCCCCAAAAGCATTGAAGAATTCATGTGTGACTCACTGGTGCCTTCTTTCTAACTCATCTAACAGATCCCACCAGTAAAATTACCACTCTTTTATTGTCAATAAAATAGTTTGATTGGATTTTTGGAAACAGTGCTGGACCTGATAGTTCATTACCTTCACCTGGAAAGAACTAAATTGGATAACACACCCCAGCTTGGCAGAGTTAAAACAACTGTAATTAATGGAAATAAATAAAATAGAATGGGAGAGGTTTAAGCTGTCCAGGACTTTCTCATTCACTCCTTTGAAATATCAGTGCTTCCCCAAGGAAAATAAATTTAGTAGAATAAAAAAAAATTCTAACAACCTAAATGGAAATATGAACAAAAAAAAATACACATTTTATAACCAAAATAGTCTTCTTCTGTGAATGTAAGCATCCTTTATTGTATGACAGAATACAACAGGAGATCTCCAGGAATACAGGTGAAAAAGTGAAGTTATTCACTGGGGATATAGTATTATAAATAAAACTTATTTTTACCCAATTTTTGCCACACAAAGGTGATGTGAGATGCAGGGGTTCTGTCTTCTGTCAGAGGCAAGAAACAAGCAGAGGCAGAGAGTGATCATTGGAGAAGGACAATAAATTTCTAATTTTGTCTGTCTCTTTCCATTGACAATACACAGAGCTTAGAGAAATATCTTGGCTTAGATACATTTGCATTTTAGATGGCAAGATGGACTCTGTTTTCCAAAGCTGATCATCACCTTAACAACAGACCACAGACTACACTAAAAATGCACTGAATGCACCATCAGAGGCATCTACCCTGCTCTGATAGGGAGGATTCATAAAATGCCTAACCTAAACCATGTCTAGCCAGGTTTTCCAAAGGGGAAACTGCATCAACAATGCAGAATCTTCTCCTGCTGGTATAAAAAAATTGGGAGTCAAGGATTGATTTTTCTTTGACAAAATTCTGAAAGATGTTAAATTTAATCCCTTCTGAAGTAACATAGTATTTCTTCTAGCATGGCCACAGGCAGGGAGATGTGAGGAGAAAATTCCCTCTTCTATTTACTGAAAATTTGCTTTCTCTTTTGTGATTGTCTCAAAACACCTGGAAGTATGCCTTTCACTAAAAAAAAATAAAAAAATAAAAAACTTTTTCCTTTTTAATGAGCTCTTGTCACGAAAAATCACAGTTGCTGGCAGTGGCAAAGAAAGTAATCATTACTGAAGCTACATTCTGAATTTAAACTAAGATTTCAGCATAGTGCTTCAGACAAAGCAAACCTCCTCCTCCTCCTCCAAATAAAGGGGATGAAATTTTGGGTCTGTGCCCAACTCTGCTGAGCACCTGCAACTACCACTGAGATCTGAGTCTGTGCTCCAAACGAGTCCAGTAGCTGCTGACACTCACCCAAAACACCTTGAGGCAGTGAGCAGATGTCTGAGAGACCAAGAGACACTCTTCACTGCATGGGGTCATGCAGTCAGGTGCATATATTGAGTATTTTTAATCCCAAAACTGTATTGAAATCAGACTGATCAGAATAGTGCAAAACCCCACATAAAATCAATTGCGGTTCTCACTACAGAGGTAAGATTTTCTCTTTTCTCTTGGGGGTGTAAATAATAAGACAAGTGAAAATGGGACAGTTAATCAAAAAGTGGAGTGTTCGTGAGAGAATATCATTAAAAGGCTTATGCACAGATGGAGACACAGAAAATTACTGACAGGAATTACCTGACATATTACTACACAGTTCTGATACCTGTGATTTACTTTTTTCCACTTATTAGAGACATGAGACCTTTTACACATGAAAACAACAAAATGGCATTTTTATAGCTAATACAGAAGAGGAACGGATATTTCTATCATTCCTTAGTCTCCTGAATGAAATAATATTGTCCTAAATGAAATATTGGTTGCTTATTTTAGCATTAATGGGACTATTACACAATTGTTCCCAGTTGTCTTTTACAGACTGTATAATTCTCCAAAAGTTTGATAGACTATCTGACTTCTTTTCCTCCTGAAAAATAGTTTTGAATTTTCACACTAAATCCCATAATAAATTAGCCTGTAAAATTTATCTGTAACATAATTAGTGTTTGACTGGCTAGGATAAGTAGTGTCCTCTCAGATACCAAAGGGTAAAGGATATTCCAGTGGGTTTTTTTATAGTCTTTTGATCTCTTAGAAGAAAAATCACAGTTCATGAAAGAGAAAATAAAGATCCATTCCTGGAAGTGTTTAAGGCCAGGTTGGATGGGGCTTGGAGCAACCTGGGATAGTGGAAGTTGTCCCTGCCCAAGGCAGAGGGTTGGAACAAGATGATCTTTAAAGTCTTTTCCATCCCACACCATTCTATGAGTATATGATCTGTGTTTGTAGAAATACCTTCATACTAAATAAGGAATATTTTCTGTTCTGTAATATTCCATACACCCAAACTCCTACTTTGGGCCTCAAAACTTGTGCAAAAATACCCCATATTCATCTCAGAGCACACATAATTTTCCAGAAGATGATGTCAAAAGTTCAGGCTGTTTCTTAAGTTCTGACTGTCTTGCCAAAGCATTGCACTCACAGGGAAATGCATTTTATTAAATGCTGTTCAAAATCTGTACAAAAGGCAGTATTTGATTGTCAAAAGTAAAATTATTTTATACAATTAAAGGTATATACAAAGCAAAGTACTCCAGTTTCTGTTGAACTGGCATGGAATCAAGTGCATAATTACAGGTTTTCATTCAAATTTTTTCATCTTTGTTTAGCTTTTAAGAACTGTGATAATACTGATAACTGCAGCTTCCTGTATCCTTGTGATGTACCTCTCTAATATTTAACCATTTAGCCAGGGTGTCAAACTGACTGATCTGGATGTCCCAGCTCACTTAAATTTCTCTGGAAAATAGAAAATCTAATACACTGTCACATCCCAGCCTGCCTCACTGTGTCCTCTCCCTGCTATTAAATTCTCACTGAATGGGGCCAGCAAGAAAGAAGCAAGACAAGTTACCAGTTCCACTGTTTGGTGAAAGAGGCAAAGCTTCTTCTCTAATAAGAAAGAAAGCAAAAGCTTATGAAAGTAAATTGGACTTCTTTGTAGCAATAAAGGCTGCCCCAGCCCTGCAATATCGTTTCCTTTGAATTGAAAAAATGCTGTATGCTGGGATAATATAGAAAAAGGCATCAAATAAACCAGAGAGTTTTAAAGCACCATTTATATGGTGAAAGGTATGTTCAGTGCCACTTCTAGGCAAAAAATAGAGCTTCCTTCCCTTTAATACCAAACCAAAAAAGAAAGTGTATTTACATATTTAAGCATATCTAGAGTTATGCTAGAGGTGGAGGGGAAGGGCAAAGAATTTTAAAAAATTGTCGTTTGGTTGTTTTTTGTTTGTTTGGTTTGGTTTTTTTTTCTATCTGGGTCTATCTCAGCAAACCATCTCATCAGCAAATCAACAGTTCTAGGGAGGAATAAATTGATGACACTATCTTAAAAATAAAAAAAAATCAAGTCAAAACAGCAAAAAGAAAGTGGGAGAGAAAAGGAAGCATGTTAAGCTTAAATTAGGTTCTCAAGCTGTTTTAATTTGGATCTATATATAACACATATATATATGCTCTGAAATAAGACAAAAGGGAAAATATAAATCTTTTCATGATCAAATAGAAAGCTATGCACAGAGGGACAGGGGTGTGTCTCTGGCCCCAAGTTCCCCAGGCAGCATATGATTCACACTGGCTGTGTAACTCATGGAACCTCTTTTTGATGCCATGCTGCCTTTGCAAAGATGCTGATGTTGTGTCTCTTGTCACCTCTGAGAGCAAGTACCAATGTCATGCATTTTGTACCAGTCCCTGGGCTGGCAAAGAACCGTGATGGCACATTGGACATGCCTGAATGCCATTCTACTGTGACACTTTCTCCCCTTCGGATTTAATATTTCAGTAAAACAGTGCTCTCTCTGAATGAAGATTGTTCCTCCCTTGTAGCTCCTGGGAACAGGAATTACTGCTGGAGGACATTGGTTTCACATCAGTACGATTAAACCAAAGGTACTCTACAAGTTGAGTGTCCCAGACCATGTTCTTACCTTGTGTGGGTGCTCCTGGTGGCTGAAAGTATGGAAGGAGAAGGGGGAGAAGGGTCTTGGGATGGACTTATTTTAGCTGAGTTACCACAGAAAGCAAAGGGGTTGGACATGGACCATAAGGAAGGGAAAGCTCCAGCAGCTCTTCCATGGACTTCTGAAGTCAGGAGCAACAAGGACAAAGGCCAGGAGACCTCTGAGGGGTGGAAAGGGACTGGGTAGCTGGAGAAAATTTGAGTCACAAGGGAGAAGAGGGGAAGATAGTAATAATAAAGAATTGCAGTAGTAGCTGGTCCGAGTAAGAAGCAGCAGATTCTCAGTTTTCTCCGGTGGGGCTGATGAGCAGAGCTGTGTAAAATGAGTGAACCAGTGCACAAATGACAAACTATGGTTGAGACATCTGAGTTTCTCATATACTGATTTACCAGTGGATGTCAACATCTTATTCCACTGGAAAGCCAAAGTGTGTCCTGCTCTTCATAGCAGGCACAGCCTGACCTCATGCAGAGGTTTATAGCGTCAGCATTTACAAACAAATAAATCACTGGTATTGATGGGTTCAGGACAGTCAATCTCCTTCTAATGCAGCTGCTGGTGTATTGGTCAGATAAATCGTGCCCTTCCCTCCACCAGTTGCCTTCATGAGACCCCTGACAGCACAGGGACCTTCACAACTTCTGCAATGGAGATACCTGTGCAATGCACATGTAATCTGAAGCAAGAGGAATCCCAGCCCTCCCGGTTTTTATATGCATCCCAAAACAACTCACCCTTTCACCATCCAGAAGCAGGTGCACTCTGAAGTTCATTGACTCATTAAGAACGATCTCTTCATTTCTGTACAAAATCTGAAATATTCTGCTGTAAACGTTATTTTCATGAACGCAGGCCGAGCAAAGGCTGGAATCACCTGCACAAAACACAGACAGACTCCTGGTGTGATTTCTGCATGGAGATTATTTTTTATCCTATGGTTTCACTCCAGGGTTACCTAGGTAATACTTGTAATTAAACACTTGCATTCTCAATAATTAATGGTAGTGGAGCAGACTGTTGTTGTGGGTTGAAGGTTCACAAACAAGATATTTAAAGAAAAATTATGTTAAACTGTAGGCAGGCTGTATTTCAAAATAAGAATGCTGGATCCTGTGACAGCACTTACGCTATTAACTTTATTTCTAATAAAAGCCAAAGCATCAAATTCTTAGCTGGGTACACCCAGCACCATGAGAACCGTGGGCGTTCACCTGTGAAACTTCATCTTTTATCTGCAATGGGCATCTTTCAGAAAAGGCAGTTTTCTTGTCATCCCTGGTTCTCCCAGAAGTTACTACCTGGGAGCGGAACAATAGCAGATCTTGAATGTAGAGACGCAAAGTGCAGAGGTTTTAAGTTAAAATACAGAAATAGAAAAACATTGTCTTTTTTATCAAGATGCCTGTGTAATCCTTCAGGTCCTTGGCACATGTGAGAGATGCCAATTTGGTCCATAAAACTGGGATAAATCTGAGGAACTCAAGAACCAAACCCCTAAGGTTCTCCATATCAAATTCAGCCAATAGCTTCTCTTCTGTGCTGATGCATCACATCATCCCAAATAAACATCACATAAACTCAGGTGGGATTTATCCTTCCTAACTTTTAGGTACCTCCAGTGTATGTATTTTGTTTTGGTTACAATGGAGCATATGGAATTGAAGACATCATTTAAAAAAAAAAAAAAAAAGGTGCGTGCTTTATACTGAGGCAAATTTTTGCTTCAAGTCTACTTCTTGTTGAGTAATTCCCCTTTCATTAAGAGAAGCTTGCTGAGCTGTACAAACCAACACTGGAGGCAACAACATGTACTACAGTGAATGCCTTCTATAGGAGCCTGCAATGACAGTGTGACTTTTAAATTAACAACTGGGCACCAGAGTTAGTACTTTCAAGGAGTGTCTTGCCTGGCAATCAGAATCCCCTTTTAATTCCATTTTTGTAGCCCCAGAGCAACAACTTGTCGGTAAATATACTCAAAGCTGGTTTTGTCCCTTTCCAGCATTTAGTCCTGTAGGAATCTGAGCTTTTGAAATATAGTCCTTTAGCAAATGGTGTTTTGGAATTCTCCTGACAAGGAGTGTTTAAAAAAGGTGTACCAGAACCAGTCCTGCAGAGAGAGACAGATCTGTGATCATTACCAGGAAGTCAGGAGGCACATGTTTTTTAGAAAATATAGCTTTTCAGAAGGTACTTCTGGGAATTTGTGCCTTTGCAGAATTGTTTTGAGTCCACAAGCTGTGGTAAGATAAAAGTCCAGGTTTGTCAAGTTTCAAATCAGGACAGGTCTATTCTGCTTGGAATTATATATAATTTGCAATCATAGGTCAGTGAGTCAAGACTGACAGGGGATTAAACATTTTTTGAGATAAAGTTTGGTTAGAAGGAATAAAAATAAAAGAGTGGAAAGGACTTCAAAACAATTTTAAAAAACCCAAAAAAAACAAAGAAAAAGGTACTAAAGACAAGTAGACAAGTGAATGGAGTTTTGTCATTATAATGATTAATTTTGTGGTGCCAGTCTGCTGGAACTGGGGTAACATGGACAAACAACATCTAAAACAAAAAAAAATCATATGGGGCAGAACTGACTAAATGCCAATAAGACCAATAAGACTTGAGCTAATTAATTAGCAGAACTGTAGTGGTGGCATCCAGGCTACATTCAAATATTTTTCCTATTACTGACTTTTATCAAGCACACCCAGGAGCAGCCTGAGTGCTCCCAGTATTTCACCCTGCTATTGCCTCCCCATCACCCATTCTGCACAATAGTTATGCATAAATCCAGGCAGCCTAGATAAATACATATTTATTTTCATGTGCTACACCAGTTAGGCTAGAATGTTTCAGCCTGATTAGCTCTTCAAAAGCATGCAGTCATATTTATTTTAATTTAAACCTCATGATATTACAGACACCACAAAAATCATATTAGAGGTATAATGCATTCTTATTCCTAGCTGGCATACAAAGGAAACTTTATGTTATTTGATTTGGATATTGATACACTGGTACTCTTCTCAGATGGAAAGTTTAATCTCATTTTCTTTTCAAACACAGTCCTGAGCACACCACTCCTCGTGTGTAATTGCTTTAGGAGCTGGATTTGCAAGGCAGCATAAGGAGTCATTTCTCATGTTGGAAAAGTCAGAGTCAATGACATGCTACAGTGTTTGGGGCTGCCTCAAATCAGAGTATGATGTCACAGGGTCAAAAATCAGTCAGTTTTAGGCAGAGAGACTTGTCTTTGCAGACATCTGGCACAGAACTACAGCAGATGAGTGACTGATCCCCCCTAAATGCATCCATCCCTGCCCACTGAAATGGCCACAGGAGGTTCCTTCCCCTCCTAGAGTGTGACCTAAGGCTGCAGCAGGAATTTCCTCAGAGGAGAGTTTGGCAGTCTTGTCAACCCTGACAGCAGTGCAGGGATCCTGCCTCTCAAAGCAAAGGGGAATGACAGCATCTGCACAAATATTGCCCTTCAGGCTGCAGCTGCTGCATTCCCTGCTTTAAGGTACAGGCAGGGACCAGGCTACAGTACTCTGCTTGAGCTTCTTGCACCTACTAGAAATGGCTGCTGCTCCAAACATACCCCTCCTTAGTCCACTCCATGTAAACATCATCATCCCAGTCCCTTTTCCAAAGTTCCCCTAGTTCCTGGGATTCCTTCTGAAACTGATGTCTCTAAACCCCAGACATGTTTGCTGACAGACAGTGGCACTAAGGTTGGTGTTTGTCACAGCTGTCACTGTTCTGCTGGCAGAGCAGGTGTACCCCATGTTCAGGAGACACAGCAGATGTATCCCTGTGTGCACACAAGCGCCTCTGTCCTTTGCCACAGGAGAGTGTGAGAGAGAAGATCAGAACCATAGGTTTTTCCACATCTCTTTCTAACACAACCTCAGGTGTGCAAACATCTCAGCAGTCACAGGCAGGCCAAGGGAGACAGATACAGTGTGTGGGAGCTGCTGGGAGCTCCCACTCCCAGCTGAGATTCTACAGACCTGCATTTCAAAGTTTCAAAGGCTTGTGCTTTGGTGAATTCAAAAAAAGAAGTCTAATATTGTGGTAATGAATTTTTGATCACTAAATTTCCCAGTCAGGAGATTTATCTGGGACAAATGCAGTATTCCTGAAGCTAGAAAGAATCCTGTTTTCTCTATCATCTTACTAAGTGTCTATTCCATTTACTGCTTATTGTTTTGGGGTTGAATAGCTTTTCAACTTATCTAGAAAGTGAAAGAGCTCTCGGGGCTGTAAGAACCATTGCACGTATGAAGAGGAGAGTTGTGTTCGACAGGCATTCAGTTAAAAGAATGAGAAAAGCCTATTTATGCATCCTTCTCTCACTGTTCTTTCCATGCTGTCCCACCATCACTCCTAGAAATTCCTTCACAGACTGTTGAGCAATGAATGGCATTTTTAAAAAGGAAGGGGAAAAAGGCTCTTTGCAGTTGTGGATGCTTTAATACACAGGGTACTCATCCAGACCAGTCACTATATCATGTCCTGCTTTCCCACTCTCTCCACATACAATTTTCCAAGCTTCCCCAGATACACTCCACTCTACCTAACTTTCCTGGGAAATCTGGGAGTTTCTATAGATGGTGGTTTCTAAATATTATTGCAGCACATCACACAGAAATTACTCATCTCTTTAAAGATTCAGAGAGAGGCTATTTAGATCCTGGAGGCCTTTGAAAAATTCTCTCCAGATAATCTTACAAGAAAGGAATTGATGGATAGGTGACCTGTAAACAATTTTGTTACATATTTACAACCTAATTTAATGACAATAGAAACCATTTTATTCTGACCACTGCCTGTGGTGGGTTGGGGTTGTGGATGTCTGGGGCAGATGTACAAAAGCTCCTAAAGAATAGAATAGAATAATGAATAGAATCAAATAGAATAGAATAGAATAGAATAGAATAGAATAATGAATGGAATAGGATTTGCATAATGCCTCAGAACATATGAGGAGTGGGATAAGAATGTAGAAAGAAGTAAGCAATGGATAAGAAAGTCTGCTTTAACATCTTTAACAAAAAGCACTGGAACCTGAAGGACACCATCAGAAACCTTAGCCTTGTACAGAGATATGTGATAAACCCTGATCAACCCCACTGATCAAACCCACTTAACCACAGCTTTGATGTTGGCAGTAGGTATAATTTGATAAAGTTGATAATGAAATCATCTTCTGTTGACTGTTGTGCTGTATTTTGAAGCACTGTCTTTTGCCAGAACAATTGGCCTTTCTACTTGAAAGCCCCACTGGTGCAGCAGCTGAAGGTGTTCCTGGCCAGAATGGCAGTGTCCCTCAGCTGCTGCAAAGCTGTGACAGGGACTCGGGTTTTCTTGATTTTCAAGTGTTCTCATTTGTGTTATTTCTCCCAAGAGAACCCTCACACCACTCCCATTCATGTGAGGAGAGGGAAACATTTACAGGAAAACTAATGGAAGATGGTGATAATAATCTGCAGGTCAGAACTCTTCCCCTGAACTTTCTAAGATCCTAATGCACACACCAGATAGATTAGCACTCCTCCTCCCAAACTCCAGTGGCCAATTATCCCAATTGTCCTCTCCAGGTAACTCAAATTATTCATTTGTCAACTGTGAGCTTTTATAGCATCCTTTCACTGCTTTCATCATGCCTAAATTATATCACTTTCCTTTGAAATTCCTTTATTTGAGCCCTCCTTTACTCATTTTTTTTTTAACTGCTGTAAAAATGGTTTGAAAACTTCATGACTGCTCTATATCCATAACTCTCCCATGGAGCAAACAATGACACATGCACATCTCAACTTCTGATTTCTGCCAAGGAGAGACTCTGAAACAGCAAAGTCTTGGTGTAGCTGAGACTCAATGACAAATGATTTCCCCAGAGCCCCCAGAGTCACATGAGCCCTCACTGTTTGCAAAGAGGATTGGCTGATTCCTGTGCCCTCTGCGTTCTGTTTGCCATGTCAGTGACTGGAGTGCTCCAATCTCCGCAGCTAGGATTTTCCCATAATTAATTTTTTTGATTGTGCTTCCTCATGATGTCTCTAACTGCCAAAGAAAACTGGAATGAATGTCAACCAACAACCTTCTCAAGGATGGTAAGCATCCTGCTGTGCAAAGCCAGATTTGCCCAGCAGAATTAACCTTTGAGAAGTGATGGAGGTTTGTTCATATTTATTTTTTCAAGTCTTTAAAACATATAAATTCCTTGTGGCACAGCCCTTAACAAAGAACTACTGCATGAGAGAATGCTCCTCTGATAGGAGGATACCTTGAAAACCATGAGTGAAAGACAGTAGGCTTTGGAGAGGTTCTGAAGAAAAATAAAAATTTAGAGGATTAGAAAAGGAAAGTTAGAAATCTTTCATTGCCTCAATTTGCTTGACTTTCTAGCTCTGCTTCCAACAGGCAGTAGAAGCATGAAGAAAGCCTTGGAATTAGGTCCTTGGTTTATTTTAAAATTTATTGTCTTGCTAAGAACAGCTTAAAATAATGTTAGATTTCTCCACACTACAAAGAGCATGAGACCTAAATGAAACATGAAAATTTCCTTTCTTCAGAGGAAACACATTAAAACCTCCTGCACAGCAAATTTTGTCCTATACAGCTTTTCTTTTAAATGTCTAGAACTTGGCTAGAATTTCAGGGGAAAACAACACACTTATACCCCCCTGTACACTTTTCTTATAGTATAGTTTAACTTCTGGGCTTCACAAAGGAATAGCAGAGACAGGATTTACCTGAACTCTGTCCTCTATTCTGCAGCCCATAAAAGTAATATTAATTACTACTTTTTCAAAGGAAGGAAGGAGGAAATGTGACAATTCAGTCCTTACACACTTCTGCTGAAAACATTACATTGCTTCCTATCCCCAATGTAATGCAGAGAACAAGAAAAGCTTTTTTTTTTTTTTTTTAATTCTAAATATAAAATTACAACTCCAGGCCTTTTAGACAGACAATTTCAGGTTTACAACCAGCTTTCTCTAGAATTATCTCTCTGCAGTTCCATGAGCATGGTGTCAGAGTCTAAAATAAATGGAGACTGCTTACACACTCAGGAAAAATCCATATGGAAAACAAATTTAACTTCAGATCTAGCCTCTTTAATGTCTTTATGACTATAGCACTGGAAATTAGATAATTACTCAAATGCTGGCAACTTCTTGAATCTCTCTTACTATCTGGGAAAAGTAGTATTATTATGCTGCTATTCAGACAAATGGAAAAGCAGGATTTTGTTAAGTTTTGCTTTAATGAAAGAGATGCACTTCAATAATGTAGGGAAATGAAGATACTGCAGCTGTAAAAAGAGCTTTACTGTAAATATTTCTTCATAAATAACAGCGCACACTTAAACATTTGTATTTCAGCCTAACTCATGGCCACAAGAAGCATATCATAGCCTCTGTACTTGTGTTTCCACACAGCAAAATCTCAGAGGCAGATGATAGTTTTGAAGGCAGATGGGTTCATCCTCTCAGGTCACTCGTGCACAGACGGAGGGAGGGCACTGCAAGGCACTCACTCCAGAACGAGCTGTGAACGTTTTGAAACTTTCCTGCCCACGAACCTTATGTTCTTCCCACACAGACATGTGGTGTCAGCAGTTCATGTGATCTCTCCGAATCTGCCTCTCTGGAAAGCCTGCTGGCGGTAAATCCCAGCAGAAGGCAGTTTGAACCAACCCGCATTTGAACTGAGCTCCCTGCCCTGGAGCCAGCTGGAAGCAATCACATAATCAATTAAACAGAGGTGGACGGGGAGGGTGACAATAAACAGGTAGAAAGAGTATCATAAAATAATCACAGAATCACAGAATAGCTTGGGATGGAAGAGATCTTAAAGATCCTGTAGCTCCAAGCCCCTGCCATGGGCAGGGACACATTCCATGGTTGCTCCAATCTCATCCAGCCTGGACTTGAACATCTCCAGGGTCAGGGAATCCAAAGCTTCTCTGGGTGACCTGTGCCAGGACCTTACCACCCTCACAGTAAAGAAAATATCTCTTCCTAACATCTAATCTAAATCTCTCCTCTTTCAGATTAAAACTGTTCCCCTTGTCCTATCCCTATCTGTGAAAAAAGCCTCTTTTTTAAATACTGGAAGGCTGCAGTGAGGTCTCCCCAAAGCATTTAAAATATCAGACTGGACCAGCTGTAACCACCTCCCTCGCCCTGCCAGCACACCAGCTCAGCACACACTGCCCTGTCCCTTGCTTTTTAACATCTGAAATTCCTACTAACTTCACAAGAAGAGCTGGTTCTTGTTCAGAACTCCAACAGAAAAGACAAAAAAAAGAAAAGGATTTTTTAATTTATACATTTCCGTGTCATCTCAAGTCTACTATTCTGGTATTTTTAGAGAAAATTAAGACATGTAAGCATTCCTCACATGAAGAGTAGGCCATCTTCCCAGAACCTAAGCAAGCACTGTGCTGCAAAATATAAGCAAAGGAGATAAGAAAACCTTGTGCAAATAGCCCTGTTTATCTAACTTGCTTTTTTTCCTTTACCATCTGTTGGAGCCATATGCCTTCTTAAATAAGAGCTAATTATAGGTCTCCACCAATACTAATCAAATTGTGGTAACTGTTGCAAACTTCAGCTGGAATTTTCATTTTTCCTTTATAAAAATTACTCCAAACCAGGCTCTGAGAGGGTTGCCTTTCTCTGGTTTTCTGGACTTAGGTACACAGCAGTCAGAGCTGTCACACTCATGTCTGTGTTGACACATGGGAGAAATTCATGACAAGCTGGGGAGGCAGTAAGAGCCAAAGTACAGCTCCCACCAAGCACATTAGGTGGGATGAGTTTGGGACAGAAAATGGCTGTGTCTAATGAATATCCACTGACACATACCTTAGCACAGAGCTCTTGGTAATTTGAGTTTTCCTTCACTGCCCCTGTGCTGCTGTAGTGAGTGAAAGAGAGGAAAGGAACAACCCTGTCACAAAATCATCTGGCTTTCAGCACTGAAGAACTGGAGCAAGGACGGATCCAGTACTAAAATTAAATTCTGGAAGAGAGATTCCAGCCTATTTAGAGAACAATATAACTCCTAATGAGCTCAAAAAAGATGAGACTTCACTTTCATGTCCAATGAGCATTTGTATAAATGTCCATTTGTATAAATGTCAATTTGTACCATTCAGGCAAATGTTCTATAACTGCTTCTAGTGTCAATGTTATTCTGCATTGCTGTGTAATGTGAAAAGACTGAAGGATAAAAATTAATCCAGTCCTAAATATGGCAAATGAAGAGTTGAAGTGCCTTTAAAAAACCCCAAACACTAAATAGCTCTCTCAGCATCACAAGACTGACAATTTCAGACTGTCATACTGACCTTCCAGGAAGTTTAGAACTATTCTAGCAGAAATTAACACTAAGGGGAAAAAAAAAAAAAAAAAAAAAAAAAAAAAAAGAGAAAAAAAAAAAAGGAAATTAAAATAATATGGTTTAAATTCATTCCATCAATCAGGTAGATAGTTATTTCTCACTGTAATCACCAAGATCTCTTTGTGTAAATGAGTGGTGGACATAGAAGAAAGAAATCACTTCCAGAATTTCATTTCAATCAGTCTTCACTTTGGCAGCTGGGAAACCTAATGTTCAGAGGTCCAGAAATATAAGAGTTGAAATACGCATAAAAATGTGACTATCTGTACTTTACAGACAAGCATAGAAATTGCATTAATCCGCTGTTCATCCCCTCAGTGTCTGACAGTGTATCCAGCACCATCCCATCAACACAACCACTACAGATTCAGAAAGAAAAGTCCTGAGTTAAAATCCCAGACCTGAAGTCAAACTGGAAAATTAAAGACTTCCCTGATGTGTCTGTGACACTTTCAAGTCCTCTATCAGTGGTGTAGATTGGGAACTAAATGCTCTGGTAATGTGCTATTTCAGTGCCTCCTGTGTTCAAGAAGGTGATGGATGAAAGTTGTGCATTTACCAAACTCTCATCTTCAGCACTAGGGCCAGTTGCACTTTACTCAGAGGGTATGTAAAATATTTTGTGACAGTCTAATAAAAAACCTGGCAAGAAAACTAATTTCTCAGAGTTAGGGTGTAGTTCCTAATATTCCACCCTAAAATAAAAATCCTGAGGATACAGAGTGAAGGACTTTTCCACTGGAAGAAGCCGCCACAGCTGGTTAGTGTTTCTGAGCAGCCAGGCAAGTTATCCAGGTATTGGAATACAGAATTCTGAATCCCACTCTGGATCACAAAAGTAAACATACAAAAAAGGCCTCAAGGTCCTACAGATTTTTTTCTCTCCATGTACAATGCAAATAAGAAGTTATTTCACATCCTTTCTGTGATTAATCTTCAGAGTTAATTTAAATACAAGAAACCTGATAGCTGCAGCTGCTGCAGCTGAGGGTTTTCATTCTACAGGCTGCAAGTTCAATGCACAGTGTGATGTCCAAGGTGGGTTTGTCACACCCACATCTGCAAAGGGATCTCTCCACATTTTGTTCTTCGTCTGCATTCCACTGGACTGGAATGGTACACATCCGTTGGTCATTCATGGAAGACCTGATCCTACTGTCCATGTGGCCTCTGATTCTGATCACTAGATTTGGTATCTATATGCAATGGGAGAAAGGGTAGCAACACATCCAGCTCCTTCCTTGCCCATAAAAATGTGGAAGAACTCTACAAGTTCCCAGGTCAAGATAATGTGCTCTAAATCAGATGTTCCTCTTCTGACCCAAGTTCTTTCCATGAATTACAATACAGCCTTTGTTCTGGAGACGTTTCACATGGACAGCACTGATTTCCTGAGGCAAAGAAATTACAAACCAGCCTCCAGAAAGGCAGTGAACATGATGGAGACTGGCAGGGTCAGACCACAGGTGAGTCATGTCAAGGCCTCATATTTTCAACACAAATGTCATCACAACCTTTGAAGCAGACAGGTGTCATTTAGATACTCAAGAAAAACTCTACAAAGACAATTTTATCTGCTAGCTAAAGGAATAAAAATTTCTCCTAAATACTAACCCACATGCACACCAAAATAAATTTAATTTCCTTTCGGTGAGAAAAAATTTCTGTTAAAAATAAAACCAATATCATTATAAAGTAGCTTCCAAATGAGTAAACTGTATTGCTAATCTGCCGTAGGAACTGTTTCCATAAGTCATAAACTTATTTGAAACCCAGAATATTCTTCTGTTTGTTTTGTATCCTTTAAATACTCCTTTGAGCAGATATTTTTAAACTTCCCATCCAGCTGAGACATGAGATTTCTCCTTTCCTAGGTCAGCCAACTCTTGCCTGATTAGTGATTTAATTGCTGCCTATATAGCTCAGCACAAAAATACAATAGATTTTTTTTTGTTATTTATTTGCTTCTCCACTTAGATTCCATCAACCTCTGCCACTGCATTGGACTTTGTTTTGGGGTTTTTTTTTACTTTTTAGTTATGCAATTTTTCTCAATTGGAATCCTCAGGTTTGATCTGTATCACACAGATACAAATCAACAAGAGACCAATCCTTCTTTGTCAAGGTATGTCAGGCAGGAGCCATTTGGGTTTCTGTCTGGGATTTCACTAAACTGCATTACTGTTCTCTCTGTCTGTGATGTGCCAGAAATATCATTAGCTGTTCTCTTTCTTTGGATTGTTTTCTTGTAAGGCCATTCATTGCCTTCAGCCTGAGTCAAGGGTCACTCACGAAAAGGACCTGTTATTACTTTCTGAGCAGTCTGGGTTTTTATTTGGCATAAACTTTGCATACGCATCATGGTTCTGCAGTGAGCTCTTAAATGGAGTAATCACCATGAGACAAAGTGCCTTGAATCTAATCCCACCTGCCTTCCACAACAAAACCCATCTAAGACTCTGAAATTGAAATGGGCCAAATCCTGCTGATCCAAAAAATGCCTTATAAACTCCCCTATATTCAAAATTTTAAATGCCTTTACCTCTCCAAGTAAAATACAGGTGCCAGAAAAGGTCTTACAGCCACCACACTACAGATAGTAAAATTCCACAAAGTTATGGTTAACTGCTCGAGAGAATCCTGAAAATCAGTGGCAAACCTGGGAAGGAATTCAGAATGGTTTGGGTTAGAAAGAATCTCAAAGGAGAGAAATCTGAGATCCCTGTGCTGTCACTATCTTCTTGAGAGACAGGAGGCAAACCATGAGGCAACTCTGTGCCTCAGTTTCCCACCTATTGACTTCTCCGTTGTTTTGTCTCTCATATAACCAACCTGCTCTCAGAGAGCTGAATCTTACTTCAATATTTACCACACTGCTTTCAGCTGTATTTAACTAGGCTGAGAAATACTGCTGAGCCTGGGATGCGAGTCCTTAACGGCTCCTACAGTGGATAAATTGTGCCGATATTTACTTAGATATTTTTGCCTAGTGACAATCATACTTTCCTTTGTCTAAATTCATCCATAAATATTCCCAATAATTTTGAAAGTAATGACTCCAAGTGCAGTCCATGGAGACAGGTTTAAGCTGACAATATTCAGGACATGATTTGCAAGGTTTGAATTGAAGTCCATTTGCTGGAGGCATTATAACTTCTTACAAAGTTCACAGAAGACAACAGGTGAGACTGGGTTGAAGCTGCTTACAGCTAGCTCCCCTCCTAGCTTTTAAACTCTGTCCCAAAGAATGATAGCATGAACGGTATATATTCAAATGTCATAGCTTTGGAAAAAAATTATCATTTCTGCAGCTATGGCTAAATTAAGAAAATTCAGTGGTAGGAAAGTCTGAAAGAAGAACAAATACTGGAGAACACAACCATAAAATATTCACAAAATCACAGGATCATGGAATTGTTAGAGTTGGAAGGGACCTCTGAAGATCATCTAGTCCACTCCCTTACCAACGCAGGGTTACCTGGAGCAGGTTGCACAGGAACTCATCCAGGTGGGTTTTGAATGCCTCTAGAGAGACTTCATGACCTCCCAGGGTATCCTCTTCCAATGTTTTGAATGTAAAGAACTTCTTTCCTCATGCTGAGGTAGAACTTCCTTTGCTTTAGTTTATGGCCATTTCTCCTCATCCTGTCCTGCGCACAACAGAAGAGTCTGGCCCCATCCTCCTGGCACCCACCTTTGAGATATCTGTGTGTATTGAACCTCAGCCTTCTCCTCTCCACACTAACCAGGCCCAGCTCCTGCAGCGTCTCCTCTAAGATGCTCCAGACCCCTCCTCCTCTTTGTGGCCCCTGCTGGACCCTCTCCAGCAGCGCCTTATCTTTCTGGAACTGTGGAGAGCAGAACTGGACACAACCTTCCAGGTGTGACCTCACCAGGGCTGAGTAGAGGGGCAGGATCACCTCCCTCGACCTGCTGGCCACACTTTTCCCCATAAACTCCAGGGTACCATTGGCCCTCCTGGCAGCAAGGACACACTGCGAGCCCAACACTGCACTAATCAGGAAACTACGTGAATAAAGTAGCGTAAGAAAATTCAAAGCCAGTAAAAACCATGTCTCTTCTCTTTCTGATATTTTTACAAATGCCTGAAAGCAAGATGTTTTTTCCATTACCCAGGGAACAGTGATTTAGGCTAAGCTTGTTCTACAGGTATTAAGATGCAGAAAAAAAATGACAGTGCATTTTGCAGAAGGCTTTTCCACATGCCTATGTCCATGCAAGGACAGCTGTCCTTGAAAATGAGAGCTATGGGAAATCCTGTAAAAGCTCATGGATATGAATCACTGGGTAAAGACTAAGAGTTAGCTTGTTCTTATTCAAAAGTAATAAAGAGGATTTAAAGACTTAACGGGAACCTTTCATGCAAAAAAAAAAAAAAAGAAAAAAAGAGACAAACTTTTTGCAGACAGAGTTTTCAAGATTTTCCATCCCGTTGACTCTCTACCTTTCTGTGAGCCAGCCCTGTAGCAATGATCAGAGCTGGAAGGTGACAGTGGGAGCTATTGTGAAACCTCTTAATAAAATAAACTTGAAATATGAGATGTGCACAGTCAGGTAAGGTGTTTACACCTGCGTTTTGAGTGAATTTTGTGCTCCTCCTTAATTTATTCAAAAAATACAGGGTTGAGGACAGCATAAAACCATGGCACAAATTCTAATCCTGTTCCAGTGACCTCAGCACTGAACTTGACAGTAGACACTCTTGTTCCAGCTTTATCAGATACTTGGTCTGGGGTTCTGAGTAAATTACAAGTGACTGGATTAAAATCCTGGCTTCATGTTCCTAAAGACCATTAATATACACAATCATGCGCTACTCTTATATACCCAAATCAGGGCAAGGTCTCCTGGTTCTTTGAAGCATTATCCAGCCAGCAGACTTTTCCAGAGCAAGAGATAGTTTTTAGAAGCTCAGAAGTTTTGGAAAAGTCATCAATTAAGTAAATTAAAAAGGGAAAAAAAAAAAATCTCATTTTTTCTCTGAAAAACATCCTTTCTCTGGTTTTCCTTAGTTGCAGCTGAAGTTCTGCATAGGATAAAGGCAAGAAGGTTCTGTCCAAAATTGAATCCTGCAGAAACTGTGTCTAAATCAGCCAGAATTATGGCTGAACAGCTGACTGAATCTTGATTTCCACAACCAGATGAATAATTTAAACCCCACAAACATCAACACCTGGTAAATGTTTATTTAATCTTGTTGCCATTTTCTTAATTTCTACATTTCTCTGGCTGAAATTATTCAAATTCAGCTGGTTTTCTTTCATACTTTTAATGCGGACTTCAATGTCTTTTTTGAGAAAATGCTCTGTCAGGCAAGAACTGTAAGTGCACCAGTTTCAAGATGATTTCATGTAAAGCTGGGTCAGCACCTCTGGAGAGAGCTTGTGCTGGAATGGCAGCTCTTTCTTCAGTGCAGCTGTGCCTTTCCTGCTTGAGAACACTCTCGAGTCATTTGCCACTGGGTCACTTCTGGGAACTCTCTCAAAATGTACCAAAAAGAGATGGCTTTCCACTCAAGCCTGCAGAGCTGAAAAAACAAAAACTGCCTACTGGAATGGTTTTGTTTCTTTCCTGCTACAATTAACTAAGATGTTTCGTAAGGCTGAACTCTTCCTAGCTGAGAATGGCTTTTCCCTTCATGCTGCTGCCTTTCAGCAGCAGTTGTATATTAAGGTCTACCTTGCACTCGGATTGTCTAAAAGCTTGCAGCAACAAGGACCTGGTGGAAAACAAGAGACACTTTGATCAACTCATCAGGTCACAGCTGTTACTTATCCTTTAGCTTTTCATTTAACTCCGCTTCTAACCTTGTAGATCAAGGATGCTGCTGAAGTCCCCTTTGGCAGAGATGGGAGTGATATCAAAATCAGTGCCTTCCCTGTGAGGTTTGGATCAGAGGAGAATAAACATTCCAGTGGAGTATAAAGTATGTTAGGACTAATCTCCATAGAATCATTGCTCCTTCTTGAACTTTTTTAGTGAAATAGGATTTGATAATTTC
Organism: Acanthiza pusilla; assembly: GCA_036630365.1. Taxonomy (NCBI): domain Eukaryota; kingdom Metazoa; phylum Chordata; class Aves; order Passeriformes; family Acanthizidae; genus Acanthiza; species Acanthiza pusilla. The sequence goes on from JAXCHO010000034.1 coordinate 92,980,857, forward strand.
TTATTTGTACAAAATCATCGCCAACGTACTGTTTTACCCTCTCCTTCATGTTGGAAGGGCCATTTGAATCAAGATGTGTAAGTGAATGCTATCAAATTTCTGTGCAGGATTGGCTCCTCATGTGTCTTCATTCCCCCCTTTCCCCAGGCTGCTGATGGACCTAAAGCCTTGAAGAACAAGGAGAGGGTTTAATCCCTTTTATCCATGGGTATATATTCTACAGCACAACACAGATTACAAAGCACTTATTTAATCTATGGTGATCACCCTGTATGAAAATAAAGTACCTCTTCCCACACATCCCCAAATATTCTTTTGCTGTGCAAGTCAGCAGGATTTTGTTTGAAATCACCAGGCAAGTGACCTCACAGAAACAGGCACACACACTCAATTCCATTCAATTCACTTGAGTTTTCATTAATTGGCTGGCTAACAGGAATGTGTCTCCTCAGACACCCCCACAACCTTCAACTGCACACTAATGCAGGGAGCCCTCCCTCTCCTAAAGATGCTTGTCACTAATGAGTCTCAGCTTCCTTGCATAAGCCAATTTCCCATTCCACATAGCAATTATGTAAATGAAGGTGAAGCTCCTGATAACTTCCATTGGTTCCACTTGGCTCACAATTAAAAAGATGAAAAACATTAAAAACCTTTCATTTCAGTCTGGGGAAAGAACTGGCTACCCAGGGAAAAAAAAAAAACTTAAATGGGCTTTCCTCTATATCCAAAAAGGACAACAATAAATGGATGAAACACCACTTCCAGATGATATTCAGAGTTTACTTCATTGAGTGCAGTCATTCAATTTCCTGTTGCCGCTAACTGCTGCCAAAACCAGGCACTGTCAATGCAAACAGTGATCAACATTCTACATTAAATCTCTTTGACATTACATGAAAGCCTCCAAATTTTTTAATGGCTTAGAGGGAATGTATCACATGAACATTTTTATGGCCTTTACCACATCCCTACAGTGTGAAAAAGTAATAAGTTCCACCTTTACCTCTCACAATTGTAATTGCAATTACTGTTCTAAAGGTGGGAAATATGTCTCTTCTAAAGGGAAACATGCAGAGCTTGACTTGGACCTGTTTCCTTGGGAGTATTCAGTTTAAGTCAATGTAAATTAGGCCTTTGAGGGATATTGAGGACCTGCATCTAAGTGCTTAACATTGGAGAGGAAGTCTGCTGGAGAGTAGGAAACAGAAGCCACATTTCACAGGTCATCAACGGTATGAACTCCTTCTTCAGTTGGAGTTCTTCTTCTCTTCCTATAGAAACTTCTATAGGAGGTTTTTATTTCCTAAATAGAAACTTCTATTTCTGGAAATCAAAAAGCCAAAACAATCTGCAGTTTAATTTGATTTCTTTAAAACCTAAAGACCAATTCAAAACCAAATAATGAAAATGAAAAAAAAACCAATACAGCCTTCTGATCATAATCCACAAACAAGAGAAATCCATTACAGAGGTCTAAATTTCTGGTTTTGCTTCCTGTGTGTAACTCCAGTACAGAACCACACAGTATTTGCTTGCATCCTGTCAGAGATCCTTTGTGGTCTCTTCTAATCTAACCTAGAGCCTCTGAACTCTGATGAGTGTATTTTTAATCAAATATTATTATGTCTGCTAACACAGAAATCCTTATTGTATTATTTATAGCAGAGATTTTTCATCTCCCACAAATACACTGCTACTTTATTAGTATTTGAATGGAGTTATTACACTATTTTCCACTACCTAAGAGGGAGGGAAGTAACCCTTGATATTTTTTACAAGGTCTTATGGAGAAAACTCAAATCCTGATTTCCACATACTTTTTACAGATTACTGGTGAGGTTTCCCAGGTCCACCTCATATCAGCAGTGCCCTTTGGTTGCACCCACTAGCCTTGAACAAAATTTTAGGGTGTCATCTGTCTCATTTTGGTCACTGGAAAGGCAAGCAACTAATTTTTTTTTTGGTTTTTTTTTTTTTTGTTTGGTTGGTTTTTTTGTTTTTTGTTTTTTTGTTTTTTTAATATCAGTGACAAGAAATCAAGGCCTAATAGCAGGAATCACTACAAAACTAAAACCAATCCTACAGGAATGGAGAATGAAGTCCTTCCAGGGTTGCTTAGGATGGAAACTTGTACTATAACCTTACTTATGCTACTTGATCTGACTCCAAGCCTGTAATCATTGCTAAAATCACATGAGAAGCTCCTATTCCTCCTCGTGAGATTGGGAATCCAATGCCAGGATCAGCAGACAGAGATGCAAGAGATGATTCAAACCTATCACGGGTATGGTAGAAAATGTGCCTGCAAAACTCAAATCTAAACCAAAGTGATATTCACCTTCGTAAATGGCTTTGAGGTGAAGTGTGGGATGAGAGATAACAGATGGGCAGACATAAATAGACAAATCCAGGAAATTAGGAGATGATATTAGACTCCATCACTAGAAGTACTCTCAGCACAACTTGGCTGAACTTGCTGAGACCTTCACCAAAGCACCATTATTGATGGAAAACCTTATACTATTCAGGGGAAGAGAGGAGGCTCAAGGAGAACCTCAGTCAGGAGCTTCCATTATTTCCCTGGATAAAACTTGAACTCCAGTTATACTTCCAGCTCCTGAGATTGCTTGCAGACAAAACCACAACATGGCTGGCCAACATCCATGCAGGGCTTTGTGTGGGGCTTTTTTTGGGTGAAAATTAGGGGAAATAAACTTGGCATGATATCAACAATTGCTCAAGAGAGAATGGTGCCAATCCTCCTAAGATAAGAGCCAGCAAAATTCTTTCAGAGCAGGAAGCAGGATGAGTAACATGCAATGTGCTGGCAAAGACACATTTAGCTCAAGTGCAGGCTCTCAGAACACAAGTTAGATCAGGGAAGGTGTTTATTCAGTCACAGAATGCACCAGGACAGAGCCAGGCTAAAGATCTTGAATATGTTTTTGTGCTTGGCAGTATAGCCAAAATCTCCTGTTTACCTCACAAGAACTTGGACTCAAAGCCAAATTAACTCACAATAACGAGACATGCTGAGATGTGCAGATGGAAAGTGTTACACAGAAGTGGCAAAACCCAGTAGCTGTTAAGGAGAAAATACCAAATATCATTAATCAATGTATCTGAACTGTTTAAAATGAAAGGTCTTTCCCCACGTTTTAATTGGTTTGCCTGTTGCTTCTCAAGACATAAACATGTATCTTCCTCTATACCCATGACAGGCATTAAGGTCAAGTTTCCCAGGAAATTGAAGAGCATCGCCCAGTAAACAGGAAAGTGTCATCTGCCTAAGGGCAGCCCTAAGGTGAAAAAGGAATTAAAAAGAAAAAATTCCACTGAAGTAGTATCTGGCTGCATACATTGTGCTACTCAGGTACAGTGCAGAAAGGATGTCACTAAGCTGGTGGGGAAAGTGATTTTTGCTGCTGGAGTTTTAAAACTCCTTTCCTCTGAGCAGCCCTTAACTGCACACTCATCTCAGCTGGTCTCTGTTTCCTATTCACAAATTGTGTATCCCGTGTGCTTTGATGGACACAAAGGGTCTTGGAGCAAGTGAGGCAGTGTAGCCTCCTCCCATGGGATACCAGTCTGAGCTCCAAAGGGAGCTCTGCATTCATCTGTGCTCAAGATGGGACTCATCTTCTGGACCTGGATCCAGAGGTGCTGTCATTGACCAGACTCTCTGAGAGGAGTCTTCCATGCTGGCATGCAGGTGAAATCGGAATAGTTTTAGTGGGCAGGTAAAAGGAGTAGTATTATACTTTCCTTTATATATAATAAGAGAAAAAGTCCTAGACCCCCCTTTCCCTCCCTCACTGTGTCACATACGCTGGAGTGCTGAGGACCAAAACCTTCTACTATGCTGTCCTTTATTCCTTGCTCTGAAGGACTGTAGTACTGGTGAAACTCCAGAGCCACTAGCTGTATTCAGACTGTGAAAAGCAGAAATTGGTTCACTGCTGAAGATTTTCCAAATGCATACTACATATAGTAAATTCTGACATATTATTGTGCAGAGGTTCAGGAAAAATATGCTCACGAGCAGAATTATTCTCCTAATTTTGGATGTGATACAACAGCTATGATGAATTTGCCGCATACTTCCATTTAGGACATCAGCCACATTTAAAAACCTCCCACCTAGAGGAAAAGTCAGTGGTTTTAATTACATTAACAGGCTCCTACTGTTATCACTGTGCATCATTACACAGTGTATAGTAGAAATAGGTCAAACATTTAGATCTCTAAAATGTGAACCAACCATAAAAAGTTTCAAACCCATAAATAATTATCTACTCTCCTGCACTGTCACATATCCCAAAAAAATCAAAGTTCTTTATATTAAGTAATTAAATTTCAAAATACCCTTATGATACAACTACAATTAAGCCCATTACACATATGGGGAAACTAAGAGAGAAGCTGATTGCTCAAGATCAGAGCTGGGGAAAAGAGCCTAGCAATCATAGGAATTAAGGACTGGTAAATCCTCCTAGGTCCCCAGCTCCTTCAGCTATCACATTCCACACAGATACAGCTCAGTGCTACAAAGACTCAGGGTTTTTGTTTCTGTTAAGTTCTGTCCTGGGGTTCTGCTTCTGGTGTTCACTGACTTGGGTGAGGCCATTGGATGTGGGTTATTGGACACTGGGTACTATCCATAGTTTCTTTTTTTGTGTGTTATTTAACCAAATGAAATGTCAGTAACACAGGAATCTTCTCTGCACTCTGCTTTCCATTGAGTTTCTTTTGTAACAGCAACAAATCCTGAAATAATTTTCGGGGACATAAATATGAGTAACAATTTCATGACTGTTTCTTCTAACATAATGAGAAAGATTTATCCTTGTTCTGAAGGGATAATGTGTTTATATCCTGCATGATTTTTTTCTAATTAACTTTGTTTGTTTTTTGTTTGAATGTTAGCTTTTGATACTAACAGCTGCTATTAACATCATTCATTTAGGATGAAAAAACAGAAGATAGAGCATTATCCCTCAGTTACACCCTTTGCTTCGCATGTTACACTTTCTACATTACCCACAGCATTATAAAATACTCTTGTGAAACAGATCTCTCTCAAAGTTACAGCCTGCAATACTAGAGTAAAAAATTATGGCCCAGAGTTCCTGGAGACTGATTTTATCACTTTCTACCCTGACACAGAAAGATGTAGTGAGTCGACTACTCCACTGAACTCCCCACTTTATATGCAGCCCTCGGAGGAACGTTTAAATGGACACTGTGTAATTTCAGGGAGTTTTATGATCTTACCAGTGGAGGGGGTTGTGGTAGCAAATTTTACTACTCATTATGACTTCCCACAGAGATATGCAAGGGGAAGAATAAGTTACACATCATCTGCAGCAGAATGTGCGCTTTTACCACCTGTCTGTAAAAGCCAAGTATGTAATTTTGAACTTTCTTAGTTCCTATTTCCTATTGCATCAATTTTATGCTACCAGCTACATAATTTAAAATCAAGGTGAAACCATGGGTTTTCCTAACACTCTTCCCCAATCTGTCAAACAAGATAAGCTATTTAAGCAACAGCTTATCTAATAAATAAGCAGGATCTCTTTAAGCAAACACGATTGTTTGTAAGTTTTAAGTTATAAATCAGCATTTTACTACCCAGGATTTTACATCAGTCACCAGAGAAAGTGCCTGCTTCTGACAGATTAGGTCATATTCACAAATATTAGGTTTCTTATGGGGTGGAGGAAGTTGTTTGTTCATGGTATAAGAAAGGCCCAAAGGTACATGATCCTAGATATAGAAAAGAAGAAATCAAGAAACTAAATGTGGTTTTGCTCCCCCAAAGCTTGCACCTGTTATCGTGCTTCAAGTTATCGTGCTTCAAGTGCTTCCCTTCATTTCTGAAAAGTACAAAAACAATGTAAATTGTAAATTCCTGCTGAGGATACAACTTGCTTTTAGTCTTCAGCAAAGGTGTGAAAACTTTGTATGAAATCCAAGGCAAAAAGGGGTAGTTAAGTAATATATAAACACAGAGACATTACTTCTGCATGTGAAATCTGTAGAACAGTGTTGAGTTCCAGCATTGTCCGCAGGCTCCGTGGTGTCACACCAACAGGGAATGCAGTCCAAAGAGGATGCAGCAAGCCTGAATCATTCTCCTGTTCTCAGAATGTTATACAAATCTGATGTCTCGTTCACCTCATACCTCTACCTTCTTACTCAGTTTGCTGCAATTCCCATGATTTCCCAAAGATTCCCTCAATCTTTTTGTTAGAGAGAGCAAGATCAGGTCTTGTGGCTTAAGCGAGTGGCTTAAGGCTGGCATTCAAACCAGATTCACTCTCTGTGAAATGGACCCCAGGCAACAACATCTAAAGCAAAACTGGGGTTTTCCCCCTGGGACAAATGGTAAAATGCCAAGGCTGACCAGTGCATCTAAGCACAGTTTTATACCATGACACACCCCCAATCTATTCAGTTTAAACAGCAAATTTAAATGTAAACACTTGAAGGGCAATCTCAATCCAGCAAAAGTGCTTATGACTAAATGGACCAATTTATTTACATTTCTTCACACACTCAATGGGTAGATAAGGCAATTGCAAACACAAAATTGAAATTGCTGCATTAAAACCCATACTTTTCGTTCGTTCTGATCATGGCAATTTATACATAAAATCATGGACTCATTAGATGGTTTGAGTTGGAAGGTACCTTTGAAGTTCACCTAATTCCAAACACTCTGCTGTGGGCAAGGATATCTTTCACAAGATTATGTGGCTAAAAGTCCTCTCCAACTGATCATATCAGAATTTTTTAGCTTCTTTCATCAATGAGAAAAAGGAAAAGCAGATGAATACAAATTAAAACTACAAGACTAGACATCGTAAGTCTCTGATTACAACTGCTAGAAAGGCAGTGAGTGTTCCAAATGTTTATACTATAAAGTTATTTACAGAAAGCAGGAAAATTCTTTCTCTAAAGTGAAAATGGAAAAGAAAAACCCAAACAAACTACAAACCTAACCCAAAAACAGTAACCCCAACCCACCTGCCATCTTCTAAAAATTTATATTGAGCATACTTCTCCAAAGATATGTCACAATTCACATACTGGAGCTGTACTTTGCACACAAAGCACTGGCTAAAGCTCTATGGCTTAGGTTTACAGCATTTCAGATGAGCTATAAAAATGGACAGAAATTTCTTCTGGACAGAAAAGAATTCATGCACAAATCACACATAATTTTCTGCTTTCATTGTGGCATCATTACTCTACCTGGGACATGGCTTTTATTCAGATGGAATATTTTGAGGCAGCTGCTAGAGGGTGTATGTCTCTAGCTATTTGGATTCCTTTTGCTTATCTTACATGTTTGGAAAGTTATTAAATTATATGTACATTTGCACCTCTGAAGCAGTGCCATCATTTTACAGATAAGACACAGTTTGTGCTGCTGTCTGTGCTCCCGGAGTGTTCCTAGACTGCAGGAATTTTCAGAGCAATCCCTGTCAGTGATATCCATGGGCAATTAAAGCAACCAACATTCCTTGGCTAGAATAGTAAATTAAGCAAATCCTTCTAAAAGGCCCACATACACACCAGGATCCACAGAAAGTTCTCTCATTTTTCTAATTTATGGTCACATCTCATACACAGTGTTAAGCTTCAAAGGTACTGACCACAGAGTTATGTCCTAGAGGTCTACTAATAGCACAGAATGCTTTGCTGAACCTCAAATTAAATTCCTGGTTTGTCAGAATTCAAACCCAGCTTCTATGTCCCAGGATATTTTTTGTTCATTTATGAGGTTTAGGGTGAAAGTAGAGTCATAGTTTTAGTCTTTCAAAATACAAATAAACAAACTATACCACTTTCACAACTTCATTTTCAATTAATAAATTACAGTGCCATTATGAAAGGAAAATGTTAATGCTTTTTTTTTTTTTTTTTTTTTTTTTTTTTTTTTTTTTTTTTTTTTTACATAATACAGTGGATTTTTTTTTTTTTCTATTAGTGCCAGAAAGAATTTCTAAGAAAAGAATAAGAAAGTCGTTCTCATACCGGAGTCTTCTCCTTGCTCTTATTTCTCACCCTGAAAAATCCCTTCAGGAGCATTATGCAAAATCCTGAATCAAGATGCCATCTTTGATTATTTGCTGGGAAAGACAAGAGCACCATCTTCTTTCTATGTTGACTATGTCACCTTTCCCACCTTTTATTATTACTTGCCTAATTTGCATACATACATGAAGGCACAAACTGCAATCAGCCTTTTTGTGCAAAGTCTTTCACAAGCACAATGGAAATGTCTCTCTCTGCAGAAGTTCCTGCAACCTCTTTTATAGTAAACGGACAGAAATAGGTGTGATTCAACTCATCTTAAAATAGATATGTTAAATTACTTGCTCAAATTACCTGTTCCTCTCCTCTGGCTATAAAGAGATACTGGTTGATTAGCTTAGGTAGAGACACCCACAGCACAGATTTCAGCACTTAGATAAGATTATTTTTACCGTTAGCCACAGATTTCCTGAGCTTCTTCCATCTCACAGCCATAACTCATGATACAGATGATTTATCGCCTGCCCTTCGGATGTAGCCTAACAGATCATTACAAAACAACTATTTCCTGCTGGTTTAGAAAGCTTGGTGAAATAAGCATTGTTAGAAAGCTAATATATAAATCATGAAAGATACCATCCCCAGGGAAGAACCATTATTACCTGTAGCTGGTAAGAGTACATATATATATATACATTCTAACAAATGAATATTGACTTCTTATTTAACAACTGTTATTTAAACTGACATCTAACTGTCATCTATGGATCTCAGAATACTTAAATCCTAATTTTTTCAGGTGTTCTGCATTCCATAGTCACTAGGAAATGCTGACCACCTGTATTTTCAAGGAACCATCACTCCCTGCAGCATGTCTGTTATCTGTAATGATTTGTCAAGCAGAACATGGGCACATAATCCACCATTCATAAGGTTTTTTCAAAGAAAGTCTTAAAAATACTTGTAGTTCCCATACAAAAATACAGCTGCACCTTCCTGCAATTGTAATAATTTAGTTCTTACAGGCCCCAAAGTCTTTCAACACAGATGAATAATAACACTGTATTTGTCACCTTGGCTGTGTAGCAAATTCTTTATTGCAGAATTACCTGCTAAATATGAAAGTAATACATGAAGAGGCTGAGATAAATGAGAATATAATCCCACTAAATGATCTTGTTACTTGGGGAACCCCTCTAACACCTGACTACAGGCAGGCTGCATGGTCCTTCATATAATCCCTCACACCCTTCTGCATTTTAGATCCATAGATCATCCCTTAATTGGTGATTCACAGCCTTCAACAAAGGTGCCTGTGCACTTTCTTTTAGGAGTTTAACTATCTAAAAAATGTAGAAAGCAGCTTTTGGGAAAACAGAAAGATGAAAGCACTAAAAAGCAGATGACAGCGAGCTGGGCAGGAGCGCTGCTCTGCTGGAGAGTGGGAAGGCTCCACAGAGCAATCTGTCCAGGCTGGGCCAATGGACCTCGATTGTATGGAGTAGTGAGGTGGGGATTGGTCTCTTCTGCCGAGTAACAAGTGATAGAACAAAGGGAAAGGCTTCCAGTTGAGCCATGGGAAGTTCAGATTGGATATAAGGAAAAATTTCTTCACAGAAAGGGTTGTCAAGCACTGGAAGAGGCTGCCCAGGGATGTGGTTGAGTTACCATCCCTGGAGGTACTTAAAAGACGTGGATGTGGCACTTGAAGATGTTATTTAGTGGTGGACTTGGTCAGATTCGATCATCTCAGGGGTCTTTAAAAAAAAAAATCTATGAAAACACTCAGTTGTGCTATTTACCTATTTCTTAGCTAGCATAAATCCAGCATAGGAGCATCTACTGCAGAATTTTCTAGTGTTCTCTAGACTTTTATTCCGTGTGTCCTATTCCCTCTGATATATTCCCCTTCAAGGGAACATGAGGTTGTTAGAGCTGCCAGCAACACACGATACTACTCTGAGCTCACACTGAATTCAAACAATGCAGGACAAACTTTCAGTTTTGTCTATCATACCTTCAGAAAGACCATATTCCTGTTCTTCAGTCTTAGCACTAAATCTGCTGCACCAACATTCCAGGCACCTGAAGTTCACAAGAATTTACAGCTCCCTGAAGGATTAGGACAAACCCTGGTTTTGTCTCTGATCACAGACTTCAGGGAGCTTTGTTGGTAAAACAGGGTTGCCTCCTGCATAGAATTCTGGGTGCCTTTTGTGAGGTTTTTTTTCTCATGTAACATATATAAAATTTTTATGTGCTAGTTTGTAACAGTCAATTGTCAAGATTTTCATAATTTGTTGCAAGCTGTCCATTTTTATTGCCTTTTTGGCACTCTGTGAAGAGGAAATATTAGATCTTATTGCTGACTTTAAGCTGTGATATGTTATTTAGTTTGCCCATTTTGACATCCCTGTTTCAAGTACCTTTCTATTGAAACTTTATTGTTCCAGACTGAACAAAAAAATAAATAAAGACTGAACTGGCACTTATAAGCAGTGACTTCTGAAAATTTAAGCTCTGAAATCAACAAACCAGGGTTGAACACGCCACATTTATCCTCATGTATTGAGTTGAAAGTTGCTTTCAAGAAAGTTTGAAAACTCAGTTGCTGAAGGTTGAAAATACACATTCTTTGGCAGAGGAACACTCATGCAGACCCTCCAGGGCTAAAATAAGCCTACTTGGAAAGTGCAAAGACAACATTTTTCGGGCATGAACTCATTCAATGCATAATCATTTTCATATTTAAATATTTGAAGAGACTTGTTTTAGTTTTGAAATATTATGTTTAGCATATTTATATTTAGAATAAATGGAGATTTTATATCTCTAAAGGAGACACCGTAATTTTAAAATTGCTTGATCAAAAAGTTCAGGATGTTTTTCTCCCTCAGTGTGACTTTTGATTAAAGCTGCACATTTCTGAGATGAATCCTTTATCTTAACTTTGCCTTTTGACATTTTGAATTAGCCTCATGGAAAGAATTATATAAAACTGCCTCTCTACCCATACATAGATCCAGGGATGATAAAAAGCAAGATGTCCTATTAATTTCCTTGTACAAAGGATCCCAACATAAATACAGTCTCTTATCAGTAATTTGTTCTATAAACCAATGTTCATTTCTCAGACATGCTGAAATTTGAGATGACAGAATAACTGACCTGCTTCGGAGCAGCAAAAAGTTTTCTTTCTTAAATGATTAATGCTTTGTTAAAGCAAACAGAATCAATGGAGTTTTGTACTGTTTATATCTGTTTCTAAACCCATTGCTAGTTCCCTAAGAACCTTGTTTAGTTAGAGAATTCATATCTGAAAGCCATAAATACTTTTCAGTTTCCATCTTTTGAGGTATTTATGAAAGGCCTTGACTGGAAAACAATTGAGGCACACACACACAGAGAAGTATCACATCGGTCAGAAAGTTCTTCTGTTTGCTTGTTTTAATTTTTTTTTCTCTGTTTCTCTTTTTCTCTTGAAATGTCATGGAATTCGTTCTGTTTAGATTGTGAATTAACAATTCTGAAAACGTCTGATCATAGATTCATAAAATACTTTGGGTTGTAAGGGACCTTAAAGATCGTCTCGTTCCAATCCCTTTGTCATAGACCAGGTTGCTCAGGGGCCCATCTGCCCTGGTCTTGAATGTTTTCAGGGTTGGGGTCATGTCTTATGACCTCACAACTGAAGTTTTCTAAGACAACTCATCCCCAAAACACCTTCTCTCAACCCCCCTCTGGATATAATTTGTATTCATCAGGTATGCGTTCTTTTATATATAAAATGCATATTTATTTTCAGATTACTTTTAATAAGCATTGAAAACAAACCCCTGTGTTTGCTAAAGCATAAATTTCTCCCCCTTTTTCTCATACGTCAAAAACAGTAACCTTACCGCCACTTAATGGGGGAAGAAATTACCTTTCAAAAAATTATTGAAACTAATGACTGCAATTTCATACTGTTCCACAAGTCATGGTGCTGTTTCTCCTTGCTCTAATGAGCAACTAACTGTAACTGTTTGTTTTGACTGCATTAGAGAGCCATTAAAAAGAAAAGGTTTCTCTTTAATAATCAAAGCAGAATTCTTGCACTGGGAACTGCACTGAGATAATCAAACATTAATGAAGAGATTAAGACCACTGCTTGTTTATTAAAAACAGGTACAAACAGTTAATTATGGAGCACATCAGAAATGCAAATAACCCTTCAAATTATGTCTTAGGTTCAAGGTAGCCACAGATTTAGTTACATTAAATCATTTAATTTATAGGAAAAGGAGTTCAGTGTGGGTTATCATGAACTTGTATAGTTCAGACAGAGGTTATAGCAATGGTCTTCCTTTTAGGGACATTTTAGTGGTGTACTTTAATGTGTTAGGTTAATGGTTGAACACAATCTTAGACATCTTTTCTAACCTAAGTTGTTCTGTGATTCCATGATTTTCTGATACTCCTATTTTTTATTTCTTTGCATACCACAATTAAGATTTTGCTTCTTCTTTCCACCTGAAGTCAGGTATTCCATTTTAAGAGAAAGCATGTGTACATGAAACACCTCTACATCAACAATAAAAAGAGTTCAAGTGTAATGGCAATCACAGCTACTTTTTCTTGACTTGTCTGGAAGAAATATTGTATCTTATCTCTCCTGCCTTTTATGAGAAAAATGAAGAAAGATCCACATTCCTTGGCTGTCCTTCGCTTTCTGTACTTTTAAACAATAACCCAGTTTAATTGACTAAAATTAGATGGAAGACTTCTACAATCTAATAAAGATTAACATAGCCAGTGATAATTTTTCTTAAATACTTTGTATTGCTTGTAATTACATTATCTGGTCAAGTTTTCAAAAGTATTTGTCTTTTATAGTTTTGAGAATTGGTAATGTGGTACTTCTGGATGGAGAATAAAAGGAAATTAGGACACAAATCAAAGTCCTGAGTAATTTCTTCAGCTATATGCCATGCAAAATATTCTTTTTTTCTTAATGTTCACCCAGAAAAACAATTTCCTTGACCTATAAGGTAAACAAGTAGGCAAGGTGGTAGCAAACAGCAATCCCTGGTTGCAGTACATGGGAGTGAGGCATAGTGGGCTGTAAAACACAACTTACAAAGAAACCCACCTGCAACTTTCACTACTAAAGAATAATTCTCCCCAAAAACAGTAATGCATTCAAGTGGTGTGTAGACCTCTGCCAAACACTGCTGAGGAAATGGAAATTTATATTCTTTCTGTGATTTGGCTTATCTTCAATGGCATTTTCAATTATATAATTCACCCTCTGTTGGCAATAATGCTGCCAAGATTTATCCCATGCCTACCATGTTCCTTAACTGGTCCTCTTCTGTACTGTTCTGGTCTCCATTTTCCCCTTTCATACAGTGCAGAAAATCAGGATAAAACTACTAATCCTAAATGTTTCTGAGCTCTTTCTCCCAATGTTTTGAGCAATGATGTTGTGTGCTTAAGGGCAAATAAAACTGTTTTAAACACATGTTTTTAAGATAAGCTCCTTCAGTCTTTCAGCTTGTGTCTGTAGCCTGGAAATCAATGAGTGACTGCATGTTCATCACTTCTGTGAATCCTTGCCCCAAAATTTACACAGTATCCTAAAATCTTACAGAAGACACTTAGTACATCATGAGACAAGTCAGCCGAGGAGCTAATTACGCAAATTATAGCTGTGAGATGGCACATTCACCTTCTCTGCTCTGATTTAAGGGGGCTAAGAGATTTACTACAAGATGTTTGTTAAAACAAGGTATATAGCTTTCATTTTAGGGACTAGGAGGTAGATAATGATTTACTAAGGGCTGCTTGATAAAACAATGCATATAGCTTGCTCAATATTTTTGTGCTTGCCAAGCAAAGAGGGAGGATATAAAGAAGATGCCAAACTATTGATAAAGAGAAGGAACCATGACCAGATATCTTGTTTGTGGATCCTGAAACCAGCCCGAGTCAGCTTTAAGGTTTGGACCTGGACCAGGGACCCAGGGAGTATGTGCAGGGAAGCAGAGTGAAGAGTTCAACCCGAGGAAGACTTCTTTACTTCATCTTAAGACCCCTGCCCACAACCACCAGGCGGCACTGTGCAGGCACAAGGGTATTTAAATGAACTTTGGACTCATTATAATATAAAGCAGGAATAGATAATGAATATGTATAGGGCATTGTGTAATTTATGCATATGTAAATTTTAACCCAATATAAAACGGACAGAGTACCACTGGGGTGACTTTTGAGGAAAATATTCCCCTGTGCACCCCAGAGCTGGAATAAACATACCAACTTTACAACTTTTCTTTTAGTTGTAGAGTTAATTCACGCCTCAGCTCCTCAAGCTGCTCATGCTTGGGTCCCACAGACTCAGCCCGCTGTGTGCTGCAGGCAGACACCAACCCATGGTGACGTTAACAAGCCACGCTGCTGAGGAGCACCAGAGGCCAAAGCCCCATAAATCTACTCAGAAAGGCATTTCTAGAGTTTAACTTCAGGGTATGTCTGCATTAACTCAGCCCTGCAGGAGGGGTGCTGAGGGCAATGGAGTTTGTGCTGTTATGAGCTGCACATGAATGAGCAGAGAACATAATTTGTTCTTCAGAAGCCCAAAGCAGGCTTCAGTCATGGTATCTGTTAAAAGACAGCTGAATTTCATGGGGGTTCAAAACCTGCATGAGAGCAACTAAAGACTCTGCACAGCTTTGTTCCCTCTCTCCTTTTTACTGCTGAAAAATGAGGAACATAATCTGGAACATAAGTCCTATGAGGAGCAGCTGAGGCAGCTGGGGTGGTTTAGTCTGGAGAGAAAAAGAATCAGGGGAGACCTTATCATTCTCTACAACAACCTGAAAAGGAGGTGGTGGTCAGTCTCTTCTCCCAGACAACTTCTGATAGGACAATGGGAAATGACCTCTAATTGAGTCAGGGGAGTTTCAGGTTGACTACAAGGAAAAAATTTCTTCCTGGAAAGAGTGGGTAAGCATTGGCACAAGCTCCCCGGGGAAGTGGTGGAGTCACCATCCCTGGAAGTGTTCAAAAAATAGAAATGTCACTCCACTGTATGGTTTAGTGGGCATGGTGGTATTCAGACCAAAGGTTGGACTTGATCTTGGAGGTCTTTTCCAAACTTTGTGTTTGCATGATTCTATGAAAAGTCACCAGCCAGCAGTTTTGTCTTGTCTTTAAGAAAAAGCACCTTGCTAAAAATTCTTAGGAGTATGACTGAAATGTACACGATTTTATGAATATATTTCTGTTCACAGCATATTCCTGTTCGTGCACCCTGACTCAATGCAAGCTAATGGTCAGCCTTGAGGACAGGAGTGACCACACCACGGAAGCTCCTGGGCTCCAGCACAGCTCTCCTGTGCTTTGACTGAGCCACACAGCCCATTCTCCTCCTAAACTGTACACAGAACTTGGACAAACTGTGGACCTCAGAGTGGGTCATCGAGGTTTCCTGTACAACCTGTCAGTCCTGGGCCATGGACAGAGTTCTTTCTGTACACATTTGGTTAGTCACCACCACAGGACTATCCAATACAGATTTCAGCTTCCCTTCTGCTGAATTATAGAAAACCATGGGCTTTTTTGCCTCTGTTGCTGAAAAATCTAAAGGGAAGTAAACATTGCTAATGCTGTCAGTTCCCAAGGTTTTATCGTAAATCCTGTACATTTAATAAAAATAAAAATCCATGTGCATTGGAAGATAAATATTGCCTCTTATTTATTTTATATACTTACATATTTTATATATTTTATTACTGCATATATTCACAGATTCTACTTTATGAATTTACATAATCATTTCCAAAATATATTCTCAGTTTTCACAGATCCTACGAACTCGATAAGGGAAAGATTAAAAATACTTCCTTTAAACCAGACTCATGAATTCCACTTATTTTATAGTCATTCTTGTTGGTGAAGTAGGAGTTTATTCACTATTTTATATCACCCCTGTTCTGTTGTAATGTTATTTTAACAGGACTGTCTTATTGAAACATGCACAGCAATTTAATTAGCCCTATCCCAGCTATCCACATACTGAGAGAGATCAGCAGCATGGAAAAAAAAAAAAAAACCCAACACATTATGGAGTATATACCTTTAAGTTCAGTCCCATTAAATAATGCTCTCTTGCAGATCTATGAAATCAATTAGGAAGTACTTGCAAAGATAGCCAAGGAGAAACTGTTTAAAGCCTTAATGGCTTAAATATCCCTTGTCTTGATGTTAGCCCTATAAAGCTATTAGAGCCCAGTCTGGATTGCATTAGCACTATGAAAGTCAACTGCTAATCCTGTAACTGCACTGCCAGCCTCGCCTCTCCCCTGCCCATGCGGCTACGTGAATTGTTTCTAGAAGAGCTGGAAGAATCTTCAGAATTGTCTTGATGCTGAAGATGTATGAGTGAAAAAAAATTATTCTTTTTTTTGGTGAAAAAAGTAAATATAAAAGATAGTTTATTTCAAACAGGAGTAGTTTGGCTTTTTTATTGGCTGTTATTGGTTTTTGCCCCAAGAAAGTAAAAATTTAGCTGTCTTCACAGGAGGTTATTTCATTAGTATAAGACTCTTTATGCCAGAAACGGTTGTAATTTGAGGACATTTCCAGAGATCAAAGAAACTCCAGGGGATTCTGCATATGTCAAGGGCAAATTACACTGGAATGTGGTGTAAAATAATTTTGTTTCTTCCTTGAGTATTTTTCACAACAAGATGTTTTTCCAAACCTAGACTAAATTTATTTATATATTCATTGATTTTCCATGGGATTTTTTTAATTCGGCTCTTGAGTTTGGGATTTTTTTTTTTTTCAAATTTTGGTGTAATTATTTTTGTTTTATAAAACCCATCTAATAGTCTTGCATTTTAATTGAACCAGACTTCCAAATTGAACAATACCTTTTCCTTAAAAAAAAAAAAAAAAAAAAAAAAAAAAAAAAAAAACAAAGAACTTTAAATACATAAAATAATATTGAACTGAAAAATTATCAGCAAGGAGCCACATATAAGAGAGATGCTTTCAGATAAGATGCTGAGAATTTCCTCTGCTTTTCTGACAGATGCAAGCCCAACACCAGTCACAAACCCACATTGGAACACATGAACAATTACTGATCATTAGGGAAATACAAGTTTGGGTCCCAATCCAGGCTCACCTGTTCCCCATATAGACTCTCCCTGTCCATCCTACCCCACCTGCAGTCGCGTCCCATTCCTCTGGGACCTGCTTACCTGTCTGTCCTGCAATGGTAGCAAACAGCCTGTGGGGAATCCTGGATGGGATCTTCAGTCCAGCTCTTATCTGGTAATACCTGGAGAGAAAAAATGAAATATTACACACTGTTAGAGAAGTGACCTCTTGATCCAAACTAAAATTCTGTGAGAGCACATCCTGGGCATCTGCATTCAAAAGTGCTCAAGAGAACAGGTATGCTCAGGATCTTTTCTTCTGATTTTTAGCTTTAATTAAGGAGGGTTTAATCTGGCCCCTCCTACTTTACACCAGGCAGAGTGGACACAATGGCCTGATGTGTGAATAATGAGGAAAACCTGTGAAAAGCACTTGGCCTCCTGTAGGGAAAGGAGACATAGAAAAACATCTATGATTAAAGGCAGTGAGATCAGACAAGATGTGAGAAAAATTTAATACAAAGGAAAAAAAAAGAGGACACTTTAGTGGAGAGACAACAACAGTGCTAATCTCACATCTAGGAACATTCAAATCATACATAGTAGTTATCATTCTGCTGTTCCACATCGAGTCTACCTTATTGAGAAAATGTTAACATTAATCATTTGCCCAGAGATGGTGTGGAGCCTTCTTCACTGGAGATATTCCAGAACTGTCTGGACACAGTCCTGTGCCATGTGCTCTAAGCTGACCCTCCATGAACAAGGAGGTTGGATCAGATGCCCTACTGTGGTCCCTTCCATTCTGTGATTCTGTTAATCATTGCTAAACCAGCTGTATTCTGTTTTTTTGCTATCCTAGGGGGATCTCTGCATTAGATGAAGGAAGACAGAAAAAGAAAACATCAGCAGATTCACTGGCTTAAGTTGCACATATAAACATAGAATACCCTGAGTTGCAAGAGACCCACAAGGATCATTGAGTTCAACTTCTGGCCATGCACAGAACATCCCAAAAACCCCGCCATGAGTCTGAGAGCATTGTCCAAATACTTCTTGAACTCCAGAAGTTTTGGTGCTGTGACCACTTGCTGGGGAGCTTGGTCCAGTGCCCAAAACATGAGCTCATTCCAAACAGCGGAAAAAACTCATCCTAGTGTTCCTTGATAACCACTTCCAGGGATGAGGAACACGAGGCAGTGCTCAGTACAGTACTCAATCCAGTATGCTGTAGCTCAGGATATCCCCACTTGTTTGTAGATCTTCCACTGACCTGCTGTAACATCATATTGGTGTCAGTCTCCCTTTCTCTGAATTCTCCATCCTTTGGCCTCTTTGTTTATAAGTTCTTCTAACCCACTAGTATTTGCAGTTTTGATCTAATTTTTGTCCAAACCTCTAAATGCAAACCATTCTCTAACTCTGTGAAAACACCAAGTTTTCTGTGAACTCCTGTATGAACATTTCACACAGGTTGCACTTACCAGTAAAATCTTAGCTAAGTTTGTTGTAGTGGATGAACTAGCTCTGTCTCCGTGATGTTAAGAGCTGAAGAAAGGGGTTTGATGGGGAGAAAACAGAACAAAACAAAACACAAAAAACCACCACTCCAGAGGTAATTGTGACATGTCCTTCACAGGTGAAAGCACACGTTACTCTACATGCTCCAAGTGGCAGCTCCTTCCCAACTGGGTTATAATTCCAGCACTACTTTTAACATTTCTAGGTATCTGTTCTGGTCAAGAGCATGAACATGAAAACTCTCTGTTTGCATTTTAGTTTTCAGAAAAGAAAATAAAAGCCGTTCATATTCTAAATACACACAGTATCAGGTTAAACATAACAGCAAGCAAATCTAAGCTACCTGATCTTTTTCTCCCTTATGCTGTCCTTGTATTACGCAGGATTTTCTAATTGATGGTATTGATCCTGATTTTTTCTAAAGCAAGTACAACAATTATGCCTCAAGACCCCTTGAATTTTCATTACAGTTTTATGAAAACAATTTTTTTGACTGACAAAAATACCCTGTGTGAACTACTCATAAAGTCTAATAACTTCAAAATAACAGTAACAGAGTATTAAAGTGGTATTACACATTAGTGTAATGGGGCACTTCTGCATATATAGATATTAAAGATTTATCATGTGTCCATTCCACTAGATCAATTCCAAAGAATAATATTCTATGACTGGCCACTTCTTTTTTAGATTTTTGCTGCTCAAAGTTATGGTGGGTTATCCTTGGCTAACAGCCAAATTCCGAAGCACATGCTCTCTCCCTCCCCCTCACCAACAGAAGAACAGGGAAAACTAGGCTGGAAAATAGGATGGGATAAAGATAGGGAGATCACCTACCAGTTATTGTCACAGGCAAAACTGATTCACCTTTGGGGAAATTAATTTAATTTATTCACTATGGGGTAGAAAGAAACAAACCCAAACATTAAAATAAAACCTCTCTCCAGCCCACTCCCTTCTTCCCAAGCTGGGCTTCACTCTTTCAGACTCTTCCCAAGCAGCTCAGGAAGATGGGGATGGGAGTTACTGTCAGTCCATAAAAGCACCTCTCAGCTGCTCTGTCGTCTTCACACATTCCCTGCTCCCATGTGGCTGCTTCCACAGGCTGCAGTTCCTTCAGGGAATATCCAACGGGGTACCTACTGCCACGCTATCATAATATCAGCCTTCCCTCATCGCGTGCCTCATGCTCAGAAGCATCTTAAGCAGCCCTAAATATTTCCATTAGGAAACTCATTTCCACTGGCTTGGCTGGTGCTTCTGATTAAGCCACCTGAAGTGGGAAGAATATGCATAGGTGCCTAAAGTGACACTTCCACATCACGGAATCATGGAATCATAGACTGGTTTGGGTTGGAAGAGACCTTAAAGCCCATCTCTTTCCACCCTCCTGCCATGGGCAGGGACACCTTCCACGAGACCAGCTTGCCCAGAGCTCCATCCAGCCTGCCCTTGAACACTTCCAACGGTGGGACATTCACAACACTTCTGGGCAATTATGGCCATGAAGTCAAAACTCTCAGCAGACTTAGAGACGTTCAGCTCCTAAGAGGATGCTGGGTAGGCCTTTATTTCCTCATTGCCAAGACAATACTGCCTTGGATATCAAAACCACATGAAGATACCTCAGTGCTGGTGACTTCATAACAAGGTCAGTTCCAAACTTCATTACATCTTTGCCAAATGGACTAGGTGCAAGGACATAAAAGAAATAGATCTTCATCTTATTTAAACATTCCCCTGTTCATCCCCTAAATTTTTGTAAATTCACTTGGATGTCAGAGATATTACAGTGGTCACAAATAGTTGTCTTTCTTTGTACCCACCAAACTGAACTGGCCAAAGTAAAAAATGCATAGCAAAGTCATAGAAACCTTAGGAACTCTCAGACTAAGGTCAAACTCTGAAAGCTGAAGGTCCAGACATAAAGAGAATCCAGACTAGGAAGGTCTGCATTTTAAGGATTGCAGCCAAAAACGCAGCTCATATTTTTAGGTGACCAAGCATGTTTTAATTCTTAATTTAAAAAATGGCAATAAACAGTTATTAATAAATGATTTATTGCAGATTGTTTGGCACCTGATGCCAAAAGGTTCGCCTTTCATAACGCAATGGCATAAAGCAGTTCTGGTATAAATCATCATGGAATTGAATACATTCTTCCTAAAGAAAGATTTTAGGGAATGGTCTCCTAGTCAGAAGACACAAGAGGCTTCTAAATATCCTGTTGCTGGTTCAGTTGTGCATATGAGTGCTTTGCAAAGACTTGCATCTCCTGGTGCTCAGTTGGATTAATGGCAGAGGACAGAGATGTAGATCCC
The DNA here is from genome assembly GCA_036630365.1 of Acanthiza pusilla. Taxonomy (NCBI): domain Eukaryota; kingdom Metazoa; phylum Chordata; class Aves; order Passeriformes; family Acanthizidae; genus Acanthiza; species Acanthiza pusilla. The sequence goes on from JAXCHO010000034.1 coordinate 93,001,897, forward strand.
CCAACACCTCAGTGATATGGAAAAAAACACATGGGGCACTGAAAATGTTAAAGGCTCAAACTGGTAGACCGAGTTAAAAATCACATAGCAATACTAGTGCTCACAAGTTAACAGTTTATTCCTTTAAAATTTAATATTTTTCTTGAAAATATTTTCCGTGAAAGTTTCAGGCAAAATGTTAACAACCGCTACCAAGGAGGTAAATAATGGAGATAAATATCAAAAGTCATATATAAGCAAACAACAGCTTCACCCTGGGTGGACAGAAAAACCCAAAGACATCCTTATTTGAATTTCACAGGAATGCTTGTTGTCCAGTTAAAATAAGCAATGTCCATACAGGAAACTGAATAAAACCTATTATCTCTTGTGTGGTTGCTGGTTTTGGTTTATTTGTTTGCTTTTTTATCCTATTTTTAAGCCACATATCAATATTTAAATCATTAGACAGGCAAACATTATCCATTCCTCCTCAGAACTTCCTCTAAGCCTTTGTAAGCAGAGAGGAATTGCCAAACAGTGACTTTATAACCAAGCAAAAACAAAAATATGGAAGTCTGTGCTCCCACACTGTGAAACTGGATGTTACTCATAATAGCTTGTGCATTGTGAGGAGAGTTTTCTGATCAAAATACAAGAAATCAAATATGTTATAAAGTACATTGCAAGATGCAGAGTCCCACACAATTCCTTCAGCAGCAAAGGCAGATGTCTATCTCCACTTCTGCATTGTGAGGAGGGTTTTCTGATCAAACTACAAGAAATCAAATACGTTATAAAGTACATTGCAAGATGCAGAGTCCCACACAATTCCTTCAGCAGCAAAGGCAGATGTCTATCTCCACTTCCCCATCCCACTGTCCTACAAACCTCTTGGTTGTGCCAGTCTGAGTGACACTGAGACCAACATATCAAATAAAGCCATGGCACTATGAGCATAAATAAAACACTTGTCAGTGCCTCTGCAAAAACCAGAGTGTTGGATGTCTGAATGCTGTGCTCAGTCCCTGTTAAGGGAGAGGAAAAGGGGAATGGCTTCAAACTGAAAGAGGGCAGGTTTTGATTAGACATTAGGAAGCAATTATTTACTGTGAGGGAGGTGAGGCCCTGGCACAGGACTCCTAGAGGAGTTAAGGATGCCCTGGAGATGCTCAAGGCCAGGTTGGATGTGACCCTGAGCAACCTGGTCTAATGGAAGGTGTTCCTGCCCTGGCAAGGGGTTGGAAAAAGATGATCTTTAGGGCCCTTTCAACCCAAACCATTCTATGATTCTAACAGGATGGCAGATGGAAAATGTGTTTTGGGATGCTAAGACCATTCCTTCTCTCCCAGTGAGGCACACACTGAACTAGAAATGGCATAAATCATGCTGAGAAGCAATAGGTACCCCTGACCATAGGGTGCGCCTGGTTTTCCTCGAAACAAAGTGAACCATCTCCAGCTGCCTCTAAATACCCTCATCAAGGAGTAGCCTCATAGTCTGATCATCCTCATCAGACTCTTCTAACACCCTCAAAATGAAGAGGGATCAGTTTAGTCTCCTGAGGTCTCTTAGAGTCTGCATGACCTGTTCTCACCTGAGGGGAACATTTGTTGCGTGGACCCTGCAGCAGCAGAGCCTTGAGGGTGGGATTCTGCCTGGCTGGGGCAATTGTAGGGACACAGCTTCTCCCTCTTTGTGTAAGCAGATGCTCTCTGAATTTCAGGCTTGGGAAGAAATCCTACAGACAACTTTATCTCTTCCCAGCTGAGTGATGCTCTCCAAAATTATGAGAGGCATGAAAAGAAGAGAAAAGGATGTGGAGATCAAAATCTCTACTTAAAACTGGAGAATTGGACTGAGGGAGACATTGCAAAGACCACTAAAAGAGTTACAGGAGGTCTCCCACCACAAATGTGTAGGAAAGGACTGCCTGGGAGTGATATGGAGCTGACAGTAATGATAAATGAGATATTGCTTCCAAAAATAACAAGCAATTTTTCTTACAGAACCTTTGTAGAAGTGGCATGTGCATTGGACACTTAATACAGACTTACAACATATCCAAGAAATCCACAAAGTTACAGAAGGGCTGGTGAAGAGCAGAAGCTGAACAGTCATTTTGCAAAGGAAGTGGAATGGACATTGTTTGGCCTGAGTGTGGCCCCAGAAGTACATAAAGCTTTACAGTAGATTTTAAGGAAAAGAATAATTAGGAAATAAATGAGAAACTGCAGTACAATTCCTGTTTTACTGCAATTAGGCTGAGTCTGGCTCATTAGACTGGGTGGTACCTCTTTTTGAGTAAACATCTGGTTTATGGTGGGATTTTTCCCTTTTTAAAGAGCAGAGCAGTGCAGAAAATCTTATTTAGACTTCAGTGCAGCAGGGAGAGCATGAAAAATTGTCAGCTAATTGTGAAGGGAAGATCAGGAAACAGCAAGCTGATTTTAAGAACTAAAGGAACTTGGTACACTTAACTCAGCAAAACAGAGCAATCAGATCCCCTCTCCATCTATAAATATATTGGGAGGAAAATAATCAGGAAGAAAGAAGACTGAGGTACAAGAAAGTACAACACTGGCACAAGAACAAACACATATAAACTGCCCGTGAATAAATCTAGTTTAGTTGTAAAAAGCTGTAGCTGCCAAAGGAGCAAGACCGTAAAAAAAAAAAAGAAGCAGGAATGAAAAAGCCAATTTGTTTTTAGGGGAAGCTCAGTAAATTTCCAAATGATTTATAGGACATGGATCCTTGTTATTTGCAGGACAATATTATTTATGCAGGCAGTGCATGCTACTCCAAGTCCCTTCTCTCTTGCAAGATAAACTGTACGGGCCACCCTGGCAGCAATGAATTTGCCATCCCCACCTTCACTGGCTATTTGCGAATTTCTAATCTTTAAAATTAAATAATTTGAGTGGCTTCCTTGTTTCCCTGTGGCTGGGGACATCCCAAGCTCTGCCGAGCTGCACTGGCTCCCCTCACCTGCCTGGCTGCACTCACAGATGTGCTGAGTGACCCTGCCTGTCCCTGCTCCCTGCACAGCCAGAGCTGCTGTCACCTCTCCATCTCTCGACACTGAGGTACTCAGACCTCCTCTCCTAAAGTTAAGATAATAAAATGTTTTAGCTTCAGATAACTCATCACGTCATCTCTGGTGATCTAACCATACCACAGGGCAGTACCTAATTGTAGAGGATTTACTTCAAAACCAGCAGAGAGCAGGGTGGTACCAGCCCTGATATTGATCCTTTGGACTCCATCCTGCTCTTCCTTCTTCTTCTCAGATTAAAACCAGAGTATCTCAGCTCCCATCTAGTCCTGCAAGTTGCTGCCTCCTTGTCTTCCCCTGCCATTGGCTTGTAATGGCACTGCAAAACCCACGTTATGAAGGATTGACTGGTTAGAGAGAAGGAATTTGTAAGATAATATTGATGCATCAGGCCACCAAACCAGATCACTCCCACCAGCAGCACTGACAGACCAGACTGCTCCTTCCTGATCATTCCTGCAGCATGGAAATCAAAACCTTTGGCTCCGTAACAGTGCCATAGGAGCCAGACAAGTTCAGAACTGAAAAGCTTCAATCTGCTTTCCTTTATACCTGAACAGCTCCAAGGCTTAAAGTTTCATCCCAGGTTAGGCTGCATTTAAAGAAACAACCTTAAGCTTAAAACACACTAAAAATTTCGTTCCGTGTGCTGAGCCTGTGAATCAGCCTGGAGTTTCAGCTGCTCCTCAGATCTGAGTTGGCACTGTCCTCCAGGAACTGCTGTCCTATCAGCAAAACTTCTCCACTGAATTACTGCTGCCAGGGAGCCAAGTACTGCAGCACACTGTTTTGGAAGTCAGAGAGAAAAAGCCTTACAGGAAAGTAAAAAGATTAATTTCTTCATGAAAACAGCAACAGAAGATATTTCAAATCTCATTGCAAGACTCATGGGCTTTGAACTCAACATCTTCAGATGTAAAAAAACACATTCTCTCTCTAGAAACATGAAGAGACCTTTCTGTCCTCTACTGTTCCCCAGCAGAGGACTGCCAAGTGTGTTACCATCTGAAGGCCTCCTGATATTCCAGAAGTTTTTACAGGACACAAGAAACTCTGTGACCATCCAGGCTGGTTCCCAGAAAAACACAGTAATGCATAATCTGCCAAACATGCTATTATTTTCCATACAAACACTGGGGACCAAAACTTTAAAAAAAAAAAGCTTTCTGTCTGGTTAGCTTCCTGCTGAAAATGTAAACAGTGAAAAGCAATAGCCATCGTGGAGGTATAGGGAGAAAGCTGTGGTAAAGCAGGTAAGCAGACCCTTTTTATTTCTCCTTTCCTTTCAGTGAAACAAATCAGAGGTGTAGCCATAAAAAATTCTGCATGTTTGCATAAAACAGCAGCGAATGTCCCTTGTTTGTGGTGATAATGCTTTAGGTTACATCTCTAAGAGAATCAATAATATTTTGTGGATCTATAAACTGCATGAGCCACACAGAAGTGCACTGTATGAATCCATCCCTATTTTGCATATAAATATTTTGGTATGTTCTTTGGCTATTCAAACAGGAGAGCATGGGAAAAGGTGATAGTTTTACACCTAAGATTGAAGTGAGACAGATAAATCAGGCCGTGGAGCATATCAGAAAAATTGCCACGTTGTTATATAAGCAAGCACAATATGCAATACCATATGCATGAGAAAGACCTACAATATGACCAAAAAATGTTTCAGACACAGCTGCAAAATCCAGACATTTCTCAATTAAATATTATTTTAGGAAGCTTTTCTGACCTAACTCTACCTCAAGTTTCTGACAGGCTCTAGAATAGCCCAGAAAAAAAGGAGTGATTGTGTGACACAGGAGCTAGCAGCAGGCAGGAGGTTGTTGTTCACAGAAGTCATCTCCATTCCCACTATCAGCATTTTCTTCTCACCCTTCTGGCAATGGGATGAACACCTCAGACAGCCCAGGGAATTTTACACTCACTTTGAAGCTATTAGAGGTAGAAGAGGAAGGCTTTCCTCAACCCTCAGTCTTACACACACATTGAGCAAGGTGACAGGAGTGTCTGGCAGCTCCCTCTGTGATGCCCAGGGCTGCTGTGCCAGGGCAGGCCAGTCAAACATGACTGCAGAGCTCTGATCCAGACTCCACAGCCATTTATCACACCAAGTTCCTACGATTCTCATCCCAGTTTTATTCTCAGGCTCTTTAACTTTTGATGAACATAAGTCTAAAATTAATAGTGTGAGGAGGGTGATCGATACCCTCCTTGCAGTACAGCAAGTAATGTACTTGTCTCTCAGTAAAAGACACAGTGGGTCTATGAAAGCAAATTCTGGATCATGCAGATAAAATTAAATGGTTCGATTATAATGTATGGCAGCCCACATTTTTTTTCTTTCTTATTTTTGTTATGATACAAAATACTGTTTTAAAAACAGATGCTGCCTAGTTCTGCAGGCCTGAAAAATGCTTGGTGTTATTCCTTCTCAACCAAAGAGTGCTCAGCATATCCTGGGGTTGAACACAAATACCTATGTCCTAGTCTGGGATTTAGGGCTGGAAGCTCTCAAGAGCTGAGTGCTCTGGTTATAACATGGAAAAAATACACCCAGCTTCTGGCAAATGAGCTCTAGTGTCCACAGAAGTGTTTCAGTGCATTGCTCAAGGAAAGCCTGCACTTGGTATTCAATCCTTTTCAGGCAAGGATTTCATTTGGATCTGGGTAAGCCACAACCTTGATCATTTTTTATACACTCAGCTTCTTGTAGTTTCATCAGATCACCTCTGCTCTGCAGAAACCTGCAGTCCCACAAGCCATAAAACCCCCAGCCCATGAAATCCTGTGGCTCTCTGACAATTATACCAACCAGCTCTCTTTACACCTCCTTTTATGCTCACCTCAGGGGCTCTTGCACTTTTGTGCTTATCAAGGTAGCAATGCTGTCTTTTATTTAGTCCCATATTCATACACTTAAAGCAATTTGCCCTTTGCTTCCCTTTCAGTCATCATAGCAAGGTAGGGGTGAAGAGGAGTGGGCAGTAGAATGGTGAACAAAGAGTAAAATGATAGAAATGTGCTTTATTGTTGGAAAAGAAAGGCAGTGAAAGGAAAGGGCAGAAAAATTAGGACCCCAATAAGGATATGAGCACTTATATTCTTGTCTCAAAAGCAATAGAAAACCTTGAAAACATAGTTTAATTTAGTCTCACAGTCAAGTAGTAACCTTTTCCAATCTGTTCTTATATTATATGAAGAGCTAAAGATGAGAGATTTTGTGCTCTTCTAACTGAAGCACCTGGAAAAACTTGCACTCTGATCATCTGAGAGAGAGAATTAACCCTCACCTGTTCTGGGTGCAATCAAGAGACTATAACAATCATTTAATAGATATAAAATGAGCTTAACATTCCTGAAGATCAATTCAAACTTTTCGATTACATCTTATTTTTTTCGGTAGAATAAGACAAACATGGTGTCTCATGAGATTTCTAAAGTGCTTCTGTAATGCTCGCAGAGTGAAATGGATAAACAGGTTTGGAGATGTGGTTATTTACATTATATTTTGTTTTGTATCTCACTCTTGGAAACAGGAGAAAAATGAAAATGATAGGCATGAAATGGCTTCTCAGAAGCTGCTGCTTTAAAAATTTTACAATTTTTTTTTTCCATATCTCAGAACTTCTCAGAAGATTGAAAACCAAAGTGACCTTGAAACAAAGATGCAAACTACTGGGGACACAATGTCTAATCCAGCAGACCAAGGAGTGACCCTCACTTTATTCACAGCCTGCTAATTGTCTAATCCCAAATGAATGTCTTCTAGCCATTGACCCTGACCTAGATTCCAAACGGAAGTTTAGGGAAATGAGCAAAGGGGAGATGTAGTGTGATCTGACACACAGTGAATCATGATCCCAGGACGAGTCATGTTGCTTAGTCCGTCCAGGAGATCCCTAAATTCTGCTGTCACTGAATTGGTCAGCTCGTGTATCTGGAAGTCTCTTACAAGTTGAACACATCCTGTGATGGAACAAAGCCGTGGAGATAGGTCAGATCGTATGGTCTCCGACTAGCTCTATCTCATGGCTAGGCCTGTGTCTCTCGCAATTTCAGGAAGGTCTCCTGATCCCAGACAGCCATTGCTCTGTTATTGATCTGCCAAAATTGGACTCTATTTCAGTCATTGCTGCCTAGCAGAACATTACCATGGAAAGTGCATCCACTAGGGCCTGACTAACGCGGGGGTGGTGGTGGAGTAAGATGTGGTCTCCTGTGTGTTCCGTGAGCGTCTCGATTCCCAGACAGACACTTTTGGTCGGTGCCTCTGACACCATGCAGGTACCTTCTCTATTACCTGTGCTGTTGGGTAGCACAGACACACACACACCCCAGAGCCTTTGATACGCCCAGCATTACCAGGAACAAGGAACTCAGAGGGCCCAGATGCACAGATACATCCCAGAGATTTATTCCATGAAGGGAATCCAGCAGCGTAAGAGGCCTGGTCACTCTGCAGGAGTACAGATATAGGGGTCCAGGTCCAATAGGGTTAGGGAGGAGGCGGAGAAATACAGTGTCAACCAATGGGAAGAAGGGAGGGGTGGAGTGTGTGATACAATGAGAACCAATGAGGAGAAGGGAAGGGAAGGGTGGAGTCAGGGATACAACAACAACAACCAATCAACATAGGAGGATTAACATAACCTTAGGGAGAGACCATTTGGCCAACACTCAGAGGATATTTCACACCTCAGGTGTCCCACCAGTTTGCTGCTGTTTTTTGTCCTCTCGGTTCCTCTGAGAAAGTTTCAGCTACCACAACACCTGACTTTTAAAGACCCCAAGGGGAATTCACTCTCACTGCCAGCTCTGTCCCAAAGCAGGTCCTGCTCTGCATCACTGACCCAACACATCAGGTCTCGCTCAGCTCAGGTGCATCAGCAGGTGCAAGGTGGGAGCACCTGGCAATAGCACAGAGCAAATTTCCCAGGGCAATGCAGAGCTGCATCAAACTGAGCCCAGGGGTGGCTGATCAGTACCAAAGAAAAGAAAAATACAAAATTCAGCATTTCTGTCTGGGTCCAGCTCAGTTCTTAAGGTCAGAAAACAGAAATTTATTTCAGAAATACAAAGACACTGCTTCAGTGGTTTCTGCTGAAGTGCAGCATTTTTTGTTCTGGGGTGTTTTGAGGGGAGTAGGCTTTTTCATTCAAGTCACAGAATCATGGAATATCTCAGGTTGGAAGGGACCCATCACTGGTCCAATCAATCATTGAGTCCAAGTCTCTACTTCCCACAGGACTAATTAAAACTAAACCAGATGACTGAGAGCATCATTCCTTGAATGCTGACAGCCATTTCCTACGATGTCTCAGGTGGGTTTCAGAGAAGGTTTTGATCCTGTCCTGTTTTGGAACCCAATTCCTAGAACTCATTACAACTCAATTTTCTCCTGTTAAAAGAAAAGGGATTGCAATGGTCCATTTCTTCTCAAAATGTGGTTCTTAATTCAGACAGACAGCTTGAGTTATGAGGGTAACCCCCATGAGATAGAAACAGAGATTTACATGTCTGTGCCATACATGTAGCAAATAAAGAAATAAAAAAACCCAAAAATACCCCAAAAAGGCAGCATTCCCTATTCTAAAAGACTAAAGATCTCAATATAGAATCAGAAAAAAAAGAAAAAAGACACCTCAAAGAAGAGATAAGAAATGTAGACACTTTTCAGTGTCAGATTAGACCAAAAACTACATGTTTGTACAAAACATCATTTTTTCGATGTTGCACACATCCTGTACAACTCCATAAGAAAATAAAAAGAAAGTGATGTGCCACAAAATTGTAACACCTCTGCTCCTGTTATAATTACTTTCTAGGACTGGAAGTAGAATTTTTAGCAAAGAATAAATTAGAGTTTCAGTGTCAGGCAGGAAAGCACCATTCGAGCTTGCCCTCTCAAATGATAAAATAGGATGTAAAACACGGAGAACAACTGCATAGAAACCAGGACGTATCTAAGTAATCATTGGAGCCTATATAACTCTGAAAACAAATTCCAGTCCTTGAAAAACAGCAGCAAATGAATGGATAAACAAGCTGTAAAAAGGAAAATTTAATGGGGTGCAAGAAATTTAGGAATTGGAAGATAAAACTTAGAAGTAACATCAAAGACGTCTGGAATGCTTACAGAATACAAGGTAGAATTTTTGCAAGCAGAAATAAAATAGAAGATGGATGAATGCAATAAGTTCTTATTAGGAAAGGAGCAAAACCATCAAGAATTTACAGCCTCTGACAAAGAAATAGAGAAACTGGTAGCACAGGTGCAAGAACTGGAGAACAGAAGTAATGAGGTCTTAGAGACTATAAGCTGGCTGGGACAACAACTGCAAAGAATTAAGAAAGTGGTAAGAGAATTAAAAGAAAATGAAGAAAGATTACAACAGCAAGAGTACAATAACCAGATTCAGATGTCTGCTTTACAGTTTAAATTGGATGATATAAGGCATGGCTACCTACAGAAGGCATCTCTGATCAAGTGCTAAAGGAACAGTTAGAGGCAGAGCAGGAAGCACCAGTGACAAAAGAGCGATTGCAGCCTCATTAGAACAAATAGAACAATATAGAGATAATTTGATCAGTAAAAAAGAGGAGATATTACAGCTGAAGTGACAGTTAGAGAAGCAGGACAAGCACAGGACTTCCACCATTCCTCAGCTTTGGTCAGAGAATGCACACCTGGAGATGGACCTGGGTGTTGTGGTTTAGCCTGGGTCAGCTGCCAGCCCTCACTCCCTTGCCTCCAAAGCACAGGGGGAGAGTAAAACAAAAAAAGCTCTTGCCTCATGATAAAGACAGGGAGAGCACTTTCTACTTACCATCACAGGCAAAACATATGGGGTTTGGGGGAAATGAATTTATTGATACTTAAAAGCAGAGTAGGATGATGATAAACAAAAATAAACCACATTCCCATGTATCAATTCCTTTTTTTCTTTTTTTTTTTTTTTTGAGGCTCAACCAGCCACACTCTTTGATTCCTGACTCCTCTCCCTGCCTTTTTCCCAATCTCAACCTTACTCCTTCATTCCAAGCTCCTCTATCTCCTCACCCTTGGGACTGTCTGTGTCCTGCAGGGTTCAGCCCCAGCCTCTCCCCACAGATCCCCTCCCTGCTTTCCCTGCTTTCCCTGTTTCCAGTACCTGCACAGGGACACCTGGCATCCCTGATTACAACGACCTTTCAGCTTTCCTTTTCCAACAAACAGTTTCAAGAGGCAGATTCATGACACAATGTCTGCATTACATTTTCTTTCCTAATCTTCCTGAAGAAATGGGTCATCTCTATATCTACCCACTCATTCCACAGAAATAAAACTAATTGCTAAATTTGGGATCTTGCCAAAATTCACCTATGTTTCTCACTGAAGTGTTGGCAGCATTAAAGGGATATTTCCCCCTCTACCAAGAAGGATGAATACTCTCTTCTGAAAGTACACTCAGTGCTGGCACCGGCCTGACAGCTCTGGAGATGAAAATCCCATTTTCTGCTGAATGAATTCAGCACTAACAACTACATTGAAACCTCATCACAATGTTTTTGTCAATATGGGTCCTCAGTCCTTTACAGAAAATCTATACAGGGAGGTGAAAAGAGTTTTCATTCCCAATTGTATCATGAATCTGTCCCCTCTGCTAAAGCTCTGATCTAATTTTTGAGCTAATCCTAAAAAATATTAATATTAATAATGTAAGAATTCACAAAACCTTGTGTTTCAGAAATTTTCTCTCAGGAGAAATTATTCACTGAACAATAGAATCAGAACAATACTGAACAACATAGCAGTAGAGACAAATGATGTGTCCACTTGAGCTGCCACTGATTCCTGGAAACACCAAGAGTTTGCAGCCACTTATCTTTGCAGCAGTAAAGCCTCCAAGTTGTTTGCAAATCTGCTCTAGGTATGAGGAGGGCTTATTTCCAAAACAGAAAGAAGTGAAACCCACACTTATCTTCCAGCGGGATCCACAAATGAAATATTCTATAGAGTCATAGAATCAAGGAATAGCCTAGTAGGGAAGTGACCTCAAAAGATAATCTGATCCAGCCAAGAGATCATCCAGCAGCCTTGTCTAGACCAGTCCCATCTAGAAATCCTCCAGACATGTGGACTCTACCATGACCCTGAGGTTGTTCCAGTGAATGATCGTTCTCCCTCTAAAAACTTTATTTCTTATTCAGGGATGAAACCTCTTTTGGTGAAATTGTAGCCATTTATGGATTTGCCATCCACCTCAGAGAATTAAAGTCTCACTGGCTCCCTTTACCAGTTTCTCTATTATCCTTAATTTTTGCAGGACTTTCAGTATCTGAATTCAGTGGATTTTATACCTTGCTAATTTGGCCAGCAGAGAATCTTGAAAAATATAGGATGTTATCTAACACCATGATAATCTTGGGATTGGACCGTCCTAAAAGGCTTGACCATCAACTAAGTTCTGTAGAGTTCTGAAGCAGAGCAAGAGCTAAAGAATAACCCAGCATTGCTTCTGAGGGGGGAAACAAACATTAGGAGATGAGAAGAGGGGAAAAAAATAATGACTTTTTACTGGTGAAATGATAGAATAAAAATTGTTCAGCCTTGAGAAGAGAAGGCTCCAGGAGACCCCATTGCAGTCTTCCAGTACCCAAAGGGGGCTTATAAGAGAGCAATGGACTCTATAGGCTAGCAGATGGTGACAGGACAAGGGATGTTAAACTAAAGAGGAGAGGTTTAGATTAGCTATTATGAAGAAATTATTTACTCAGAGGGTGGTGAGGCCCTGGCAAGGTTGCCCAGAGAAGCTGTGGATGCCCCAGCCCTGGAAATGTTCAAGGCCAGGTTGGATGGGGCTTTAAGCAATTTGGGATAGTGGAAGGTGTCCCTGCCCATGGCAGAGGAATTGGAAAAATATGAGCTTTAAGATCCCAAACCCAAATTCTATGATTTAGCCTTCTTTCTTCATATTGTATAAAGTTTTAGGTTGTTGAACAACCCAGGGCTGTTCCTCTCTGAGAATCTTCACAGTCACTTTCCTTAAACTCTTGCAGGTCTGCTGCACCACCCTGTCTCTTTCCACTGCTTCACAAAGTTTATCTTGTGAGGAGGACCTGTGAGTCCTGGAAATATCTAAACCAGAGAGATTACTTTAAACTGGTCAACAAAAAGAAATTACAAAATAAATTAAAAATCCACAGCTTCCTCAGTGTTTGTGGTGGGTTTTGGTTGCAGACATCACTCCAAACAATCACTTTATAAACTGACTTCTCATTTGTTGCAAGACATCATTTTAAAGACTTAGGCATAGCCAAACAGGAACAAGAGATTACTAAACAACAGTTCATTTTTCAGCTGCATTTTATTTGTAATACCTTTTATTGGCAGATGTTATCCCCCACAAATGAAATAGTGTTCCACAGTAACAAAGTGGACGTGGATTGATGGGAGAAATTGATTTGTGTTTGTTAATGTACTTTTGTTGCAGCAAGTACATTAAGTAATTAAAGTGCTAGAAGAGTTCGCCCCATCCAGACACACAATATACTGAACTCCATTAATGCAAGGACAAAGGACAACTGGTTTTTTCATTGCATCTTTAGTGCACCCTGTCTGCAGCATAAACACCATATAGTTTAATTGCATCCATAGAATTAAACTACCCAGTTCCCAGTTAATTTAGAAAGGAAACTCTAAAGGATTACATGCCAAAAAAAGATTTATTATTTTGGGTTGCCAGCATAAGCCATCTTCAAAGTGTCTGATCAAGAGATTGCGTGAGGTTTTCCATTCTGGAAATTAAACTTTGGAATCTTTTAAGATGAATACAAAGATATCTAAAAAATGAAAGTCAGAGCTCCTCTTGAACAAACCTTTCCCATATACAATTATATTTTCTATCACAGCATCTCAGCATTTGTAATTGTACCCTATAAAGAACAATCTTCTGAGACATTATTACTATTCCCACGTTTGTAGATAATAGTTGATGAGCAAAAAGACTGTTCAAGCCCACCTCAAGTAATTTCCCAAACTCTCTACTCATTCCAACAAATAACAACAGTCAGATATTTTATTTCAGCTTGGAACAGTTACATTAAAATGCACCTTACAAAAGTGCAGTGAAGCATATGAACAGTATTGCCAAAGGACAGGATTGCTTCAAATGTGGGACAGGGAAATAGAGCTGAGCCACAACTCCTGGACATTAGGCAGTGCCTCCTCTCTGAAAATAATGCGTATTAGGGACATAATAATGAGAGACAATACTGGTGGGGGTTTTTTTTCCTTCATCTAGCACTGCTGGGAGCTGCTCAGATGTTAGTGATGAATATCGTATAAAAATCTCATACAGAATGGGATAAAAATGAGAAAAAAGCTTGTCACCTGATGTGTTTATGTGCATGTTTGTAACTAAAGAGTTTGTAGCTGAGTCTTTGGTAATGTCTATGCTTTATATGTCCGTCCTTCCTATTTCTTCTAAAATCATATTTCCTGGAGTGAGGCGATTTGGCAAGAAACTCTTGTGCTATTTACAATTAAACTTTTAATGTTCAAAATTGTTATGGAAACCATGGAAGGCTGTACCCCAAAGCACCAAAAATAATTAAATATGTAAAAGTATACAAAAAAAATAATGCTAAATCAAGATTTCATTCACTCGTTAAACAATTCCTTGTTGTTAATCAGTGATAGAGGAGTGGAAAGGAGCTGTGCCCTTTGCAAGTCCTTTTTTAACCAAAAAAAAAAAAACCACCAAAACCCAAACTGGGCTAAATGTTGCATTTGGCTGGCCAAAAATTAAACCTTTGTCCCTTAACATCTACATACTAACTCCTCTGAGGAAAGCAAATATCACCCCAGTTCAAGTGACATTTACATTGCTGCTTTGATGAATTTCTGAGTGAATCATGTCAGAAAGTAGCTTCAAATTCACCTCACATGATTTATATTTATACACAGCTATACTTGAGATGTTGACTAACTTGAGAGTTCCTAACTCAGAGAGTTACAGATGGACTCATGACTGCTGCTGGGAATCACTCAGCTCTCTGTACGTGTAAGTCATGGAGGGAAATCTAAGCCCTCAGGCTTGTGGAAGGATTTATGTGTAGGTGCTGCAACATTTTATTACTTAAGAACAAGTGAAGTGACACATTTTTAAAGCACTGATTTTAACTAGAACAAGCCAGAAACACGGCATCGGCATAGACTGTGTCAGTGCAATTATTTTAAACAAGAGAGAGTTCCAGAAATCAGTGAATGAGAAGGTCTAGTAATAAAATAATTATGAAATGATTCAAAAAATACCACTGTGCTTCTTGTGTGCAATTTTTTTTAGGAAATGAGAATTTATTCCCCAAGTTTCCACGTGAGAGTGATTGTGGTATTTTTAGCCCTTCTGGCACTTTTCCTCCCTAAAGCACTCTGCAAACAACGATTGATGGAGGCAGCTGACATTATCTGTATTTGGAATGTTTTATTACATTGTTACATAGGTGGGTTGTAATGAGATGGTCTTTAAGGTCCCTTCCAACCCAAACCATTCCCTGCCTCTGTGGGCCCACTGTCCATATCCCAGAAAGCACAGTGTGATCACCAGCAGCAAATACTGTCTTTAAATACAGGACAAACTGTTGGAAGAACAGCTAGACCTGGTCCTTTCTTAGAGTCCCTGGTTGTAAGGGAAAAAATGAAATCCTGTGGTTATACTCAAGATTTGCAATTTACTGACCAGAGTCTGGAGAATCTCTATCCCTGGAAGTTTTCAAGACTGCACTGGAAATGGCACTGAGTTATTTGGTCTGAATTCATTAATTGTTCCAACTTTAAGCAGGTATTGGCTGAAGACTAGGCAAATTCCCTTCCATATGACCTTCCATATGACCATAATCTTCCTCAGCATAGAAACAATGCTGTGCAGCTTCTCTCTGCATCACACAGTTTCAGACCACGAAGTTTATGTTTTAATGATTTATCATCGGCACAGTGGTCTCCAGTAATTCATCTTGCTGTTTAACTTACAGCACAAAAGAGGTTTACTTGATTATCATTAAAATGTGACTTTAGCTGAGAAATGCAGTTTGCTAATAAAATTAGGTTCTGCTCTTCATCTGTATGAACGCTCCATGCCTTAAGTCTTGATGTCACCATGTCCAGTTCCTCAACAAATTCATCACATCCCAGAGGAGCCCAGTTCTCAACACTGCACTCAATGACATCTGATTCTAAAAATTTATGGGGCTTGTGTTATCAATTGATTAAGGAAATAGACTCAGAGGGTAAAGCAGCTAGACCCAAGTGCATCAATGAAGATCACAGCTACTTCTAAAAGACCTATGAACAAAGAGCAACCACTTTTTGTATAAAGTCTATTGGTTCAAGTAGAAATTAACCTCAAAGTAATGTATTTAGTCCATTACATTAATACTTTTCCTAAGCAGAACTTAAGGGGGATCAAAGCCACTCTCTGATACTCTAGGGAATGATACTTTAAATTTAAGACCTCTGCTCATAGAAATATTTTTATTTTATGAATTGAATTAATAGAAATAGGAAAGACAGTGCCAAATTACACATCAAGAGCTTTGAAGAAAATCTTATAATAGTCAATTTTTAATGTTATAGATGATAGAATGAGCTGTCTTCCAGGTTAATGGCTGATGAGAATTAAAAGCTGGCTAAATCCCAAAAGTTTCATTTTGGTTTTTTCTTCTCTTTTTAACTCTATTTTTTTTGCCCAGGACTTTAATCTAACATCACAGCTTGCATTTTATTTCCTAGGAGAGTGGATCCCATCTGTTTGCATGACATTCCTCTTGACTAGCACTGTCTATATGAAATATTTTAATGTTTGTCTTCCAGGAGCAAGCAGAATGCCTTCTCTGGATCCTTACCTTTGATTTATGAATTTTCCTAGTGTGTACACAGCTTTCCACCTGGGTGCCAGAGTATCTATACCGAACTGTTCTCTCTGTATCACCACCTTTTATCTTTGTATCAGAAATAGCTTTGCAGCATTTACTGATCCTTCAAAATGTCTTTTTAAGTCCCTGTTGTTTATTTTCTCCAGGTGGGGAAACCTGAGACAACTCTAACGAGACCAGGATCAGAAAGAGAGCTAGAAAGTGGATGTATTGATTCACTAGACTGCATTTAAACTTTTTTTCCTCTGAGACCCATGAAGAGAGGCCAATTAGCTAAATGTTGTGCAGTGTGTACTTTTAAGTAAGTTCTTTCAATTACTAGTTATCATTCTAGTGTGCTTGACCAAGAAAGAAACAGTTGCTATCCATGTGTGAGGGGTGGCTGAAGTAAACCGAGGACATCCTTCCTCAACAGATGACTCAGTCAACTCATGTCGTGTTTCATGGGCACCAAATGGGAGCAGAACAAGTGGTGGAGCTGGACCATATGGGTTGAGGAGTGGTAAGATGACATTTGGAGTTCTCAGAAGCTCTCAAATTACTATAACATTTCTGGGCTCTCCAACATGTGTTTGTTCTAAATAACTATGTTGTCCAGAATTTTCCCTCTGACCTCGCACATGCCTGGTTTTAGCTCCGTATTAAGGATCGTTGGGAACTGCTCGTGGAAAACAATCTCAAACTAGCATGTAAAGCTACTCAGGGCCTTGAGTACTATCTATCCAGACTCCTCACTTCTGCATTTGTACTAATTCTGTGATATGGCCTTGGTTAGCCAACCTATCAGGACATTGGAGTTGTCCTTTAGCTCCGTTGTCCGTAAGTGACAAAGTGACACAGAATAGTTACTGATGTATTTAGGGTCAGATAAGCCAGAGTATCACTTATTTGAAGGAGAAAGATAATTTCCAGACATGAGAGTACCCTACTTTCAACTGCCCAATCAATTACCAGTCCATGGAGTTTGCTGAGATGCTCTTCACCTGCAGATCAGCCTCATCCCTCAGGCTCCACTCCATTTAGTTCAATGTTTTCCCCCCACCATTGACTCAGGAGATCCCAACTCTTCAGCAGACATGGGGTGCCGAGAAATTAAAGATGGTTGTACTCATTAACCAAATGAGAAAATTGTCTTCAGCAGCTGTCATGGCAATAACTCATTGTTCATGATTCTTCTGAAATTGCCATTTGCTACACTTCAGGACATTAATGTTTAGTTTCCTGCACACCTGCACTTCAGCTACTTTCATGAGTTTAGATATGTGCTAAACTAAGTTCAATATTGTCAGTTCAGTGCAGCAGGTTCTCAACTATCATTGCATGGCCATGTAGAGTCACTGTCTTCTTACTCCTCAGGGCTTTTTTCCTTTTTTTTTTTCTTTTTCTTTGTTTTTTTCTCTTTTTTTTTCTTTTTTTTTTAAGAAGATATTTGACACCACCTTAAAGTGAAGGTAATATGCCATTACAGCAAGAAAAAAGTCAGTTCTGCCAATACATCTGTTCCAAGGGACAACGTTTCTTATTCCAAAAAGACATAATTTTACCTGCTTTTAAGCTCTCTTCCTTTTATTTCCCCCTGCCTTTTTTTTTTTTCTTCATTTATAATAAAGAGAATTCATGCATCATAAATTAACTAGGTCAGTATTTTCAAAATTACATAGATTTAGAGTCCAAAAGTGATTTGTGTTTCGTTATAGGTGAGAAGTCTGAAGAAATATATATTTTTATGAACAAAGTAGCCAGATTTGCTTCTGTCGTACACTTTCAAATTATATATTCTGACACTGTACCTCAAAGACTCTGTTGAATAAGGACTGAACCTCTGAATTATGTGCATTTTTCAAGCACCCATCTGACAAGAAAGGCAATGGTGGATCGCTGAACCCATTTGCTGGGAAAAGGAGCTGCTGCATTTCGTCTCCAAAGGAATCACTTCATGGCTAAGTACACTGAAGCCCTTTTGTCCATCTGGTAGTTAACAAGGATGTTTTGCCACATAAAAGCTTAGTCTGTTAAGTCAGAAGATCTTGTTTCCAGCAGCTCTGAATGCTATTGATCCTTGGTCTGATCCTTGCAGGGTTTTGTAAGCTGATCTTTTCTCCAGGTGCATTCCTTTTAGAAGAAACTGGACTTCATTTTTCCACTCATCTTTAATCAGCACCACCCCTCACACATATAAACCACCAGTGGAAGTGCCAGACACTTACAAATTGCAGCCTAGAATTTGAGGATTGATAAGGCTGATCAGCAGTTGATTCAGCCCTGTGATCAATAACCAGTGACTTTCCTTGATCCTAGTTTTATAATACATCATTGCCAGAATCCTATCACTAGTCAGTCACTATTTCACCCTCTTTGTGCCCTCTGCTTCCTCAGAAACTCCAAATATTACTCACCCTGTGAATGCAGTAGTTATGGGGTTCATTTTTTTTCCTCAGTCAAATAGATTTTGAAAAGCTTTAAAAAAAAAAAAGGTGCAGAAGGATTGCTTCTGACAGAACCAGACAAATCAATTAATTGATCTCTGGCAGTCAGGGATAATTTTATTTCCTACTCTATTAAGGAAAATCAGAATCAGTTAGCTAATTTCACCAGAGAAAATGTCACCAGTTATTAAGCAGCACACGATGGAAAGAATTAAAGACGGAAAACTCAAAAATGTTTTTCCTTCCAGAAATTGCATTACTTATTACTTAACCTTTAGGACTCTAGCATCAAGCAGCATTGCAAATCTTTTGGTTTGACCAAAGAAAATGTTTTTTTTCCTCTATAGAAGTACCTACAGCATTTAACCTTTGATGTCTATAAATACTGACATGGTTATATTTGTGCTCCAGAAGATAAATTTACCACTAACTGACCAAAGTACCTGAACACAATTTACTGACATATATTTGCCACAAACATATAGCCGTGACAAATATTCACAAAAAAAAAAAAAAAAAAAAAAAAAAAAAAAAAAAAAATCCTGATTTTTGTATCAGCCTCTTTTCAATAATAACTATTCATACAGACAAAAAAAACCCCATGATCCAAACATCACAAGTTGTAGTTCAAATAATTTAAGGATCTTCCATTTCTCGTGGTGAGGTAGAGGTGGAAACTGGCTGTGCATGCATACAGAATTCAAAATAGCATCCAGTAAAATCAAAAATAGAACAGGACCATTACCAGCAGCCAAACATTTTGAAGTACTTTGTGTCTTACGGACAGCAGATCATGTCCTTAATCAAGCTTGATTATTAACTGTCACCTAATGGTTCCAGAAAGGCTGATTGTCCCAGGATTTTCTTGCTAAATCTTGTTGATGTATTCATTCCTTCTTTTGAATGGAGTGCTCTTCTTGAAAAGACTCACAGTTGGCACAGACACATTCTCCCAAAGAGCAATGTCTTCAGAAGGACAGCTAGCCACAAGGAAGTATTTTGGAAAACACTGCCCTTATTTCTGCAGTTAGGCAGTTCCAAACCAGAATTTTCAACCTTGTTGGTTAAACATACAGGAGCAGGACTATTCTGTATTTGTGGAGATTTATATTCCTGATTTTTTATTTTGTTTTTGTGCCAAAATATTAAGAGAAAAAGTAGGTGTTATAAATGAATATTAATACTTGTCATTTTTGTTCATGCTTTTGATGTTTAGAAAACATGGCCTCTTGGGTTCCAACAGAAATTAAGATGAATTTCAGTTTCTCTGCTTTTCTGATAGACAACCCTTCATAAATCACCTTTCTGACCTTCAGCAGGACAAAATTGACGCAATTCACAAGTCACTCAGAGAAGAAAAACATTAGTAAAATAGAAAATAAACATCATTCTTAATTCTACCACACTCTCGTCTGTGGAGGCCATGTAAATCCAAGATAACCCAGATGTCTATAGTGAATATCAAAAACAGCAATATAAAAATGGCAAAATAAAAAGCGTGCCCAAGTTAAAATGCGATTTGGCAAGCTCACCTACTCTTTCTCTTCACACATTCATGCTACACTGAGAGGGCCTGCTGAGCAGGTGAAGTCAGCCAGAGGATAGTGACCAGCAAATATGAGACACAAGGATTTGGCTGGAAATGCAAAGGTTAAAATGACAGAAGGAAAGCAAACGTAACACCATGCAGGATACATAGAAAGAAAAATTACTGCAAACAAATTAATACAGTATAACCTATAGTATCATGTGTTTGGAATATTAATCAGTAAAGCAAGGTAAGTACCAGTGGGGAAAAAAGCAAAGGTAATTAGGAACTCATTAGTGTGACAGCTGAATATATTATCTGGGTTAGAGCTAGGCTTACCCCCACACCAGAGATTTGATCTGACTGTCAAAGCCAAGGAAAGCATTTTACAGAAATGATTGAATGCAAAATCAGACCAATACAACAAAAAACAGGCAGGTCATCACACAGGAACATGGAAAGACTCCCGGCTAAACTCTGAACAAACTATTGTCTAAGTCCAATAAATTGCTTAGCCCACAGATGGGTGTGGATTTTCTGTTATGAGGAAAATCAAAGATGTTACAATGATCACCAGAAATAAAAGGGAAAAAAATCTATAGCTAGAGCTGTCTTCTGTTATCATGAGGGTTTTTTTAATAGCTGGGATAAATCAAGCAGCTCAAGCATAGAGGGGTTTTTTCAGTTTGACACCAGTACTTGACATAGTCAGAATACTTCCTAACATAAAGTTGGTGGATATTCTCTTGGAGAGAGCAACAGAATGACAGATGCCAGCTGTTAAAACCAAATAGAGCTGTGTTTCCTTCATTCAAGTTCCCAGCACTTTTCCCACACAGTTCATCAAAGCAAATCAAATAACAAAATGCCTCTATACTGATGGAAAGAGCTCTACCTAATCCATCCCAATACCTGAAACGATTCCCTGGTTTTCATGAGGGAAATTGTGCTTGAGATAGATCAGCTGCGAACTGCCCTGTGCAAGCTAAGGCTTAAAAGAGAATATGTAGTATTCTGTAGACATCAGTTATCATAAGTGGAAGAAAATAATATTCCTCTAGACCCACAGTTTTCCACGAAGTACATTCTTTTGACCTGAGTGTCCTGATCTCCTCAAAAAGTGATTCTTTACCTCATTTTTCTTCACTGAAGAACACCTGTGGGGTGCAATATGCAAGCAGAGCAACAACTCACACCTGATCAGGCTTCTTCACAGGCACCAGGTTGTTATAAAAACTATGAGGAAGAGTGGTGAAAAAAGAATAGGCAAAAGTTTAAGTAGACCAGGACTGTACATGTCCTTCTATCTTAGGGCGATGTGAAAAATCGGCGCGGCCATCAGAAGCAGAGCTTTAGACAGACGTGAGTATTCATTTTCCTTTCTGAAACAGTGCGATTCAGCTAAATTTCATTAAAAGAACATAGTCATTAGATTTATGGCCCTAAAATGAAAATGTTTGCATTGTAACTCAATGCAGCTATCATTTACCACGGAGACTCAAATCCAGTCCAGAAGCATTTTGAAGCAGCCCTTGTACTTATATCTGAACAGGGGCTTAAAATAATTTGGAGCATTACAACATTGTATTGCAAAAACAAGTCAGTCAGTCTGACTTTATAGTGAAAGTAATGTACATTGATCTTCCTTGACAGCAATGAAAGCCCAATGACATCCTTCTCTGCCCTGGAGATTGCATGAAATATAACTGTATTTGGCAGAAAAGAACCTGTTTTGCAATTTAACTCTTTTCTGTAAGCTGCTTCTCTGGTGTCAGCTGCAAATTAATGGAAACATCAACTCACCCCCTCTGGAAGAGGTCCACATTATGGAATTTGTGTAGCTCCACAGAAAACTCGACCGTTCCCTGAACCTCAGACATGGTTTTTTCAGGTCATCACCTAAATAACACATATATAAAGACATTATAAACGTTTGAAGTATTTTGCTTAACAAATCCATGAATGGTTTATTTCATTTTAGTCAGCATCTTGGGGTTCATGCAAAGCTTGAAATCGACTGATATCAGTTGGAATCTTTCCAATGACATCATTTGGCTCCATCTTCAGGAAAACTCACTAAAAGCCAGATCAAAGCAGTAATTAAGAGAGGTAAGAAGCCTAATTAAGCCTGAGGACAGAATGATAATATTATGAAAAGTATAAGAAGCAAAAAGTAAATAACATATTATGTGCAAGAATCTCAGAGCAAATTTTAATTAACTCTCTTGCTGCTCTTGTATGGGAAATTGATTTTTTTTCTTCCCATTTTATGAAATGGCAGATTTCCAGGGTCAGCACAGCTCATTTCTATAAAAGCACAGGCCAAAAAGACAAGAACCCTAGATAGATGAGAGCAGAATTCAGATTTCTCTTGCTTTTGACCCCTTTTATGACTTAAATAAAATCCCAGAAGGGAAGCCTCTGAGGGAATATGAATAATTTAAAAATTAATGAATGGAAGATATTCTTCTAAAGAAAATGCTGACAATCGTGGCACCTAATAGGCCACAACAGTCAGATCATGATTTTGAAGCATTACAGCCATTTACATATAACATCTCATGTGCTTATTGAATCTAAGAGTAATTCTGATTGGAAGGGACCTGAGGAGGTCATGCCTCACCCAAGGAAGGAAGTTTCCAAACCAGCCCTATTTAATGCACCAGTGTAGATTCTTAACATTTCCATAATTATAACAGATGCAAGCCAAGGACTTTTAGAGCTTTTGGACAGATTTTTAATTATTTTTTGCCCTTCCCTCCTTCCCTCCCCCCCCCCCCCCACTACTGTACTTCTGGCAATTTGCCAAGCTGCCTGGAAATTGTCTGTAGGATCAATGAGAGGATAAAGATTAATTTATTTCATTAACACATTAATAAGCAATGCTTTAGTTTTTGACTGCAGACAAGTGCAGTCTCTGAGGAAGACCCATGTTAGGGCTCTTAACAATTTCCCCTTCAGAGACACAGGGCTTTAAGGGGACATTAGCTCAGATGCAAAGTGAAAAATTTCTCCAGAGCTGCTAATCAATAATTTTCATGGCACTCATAGATTCGACCACGTCCTTTAATGAAGCAGAAGTGAAGAGGATTTTGATACATTAAGTCCTCAGATAAGCATTAGGCTTTAGCTTTCTCAAGGCCCGCTCTTGATTAGTAATTTTCCAACTGACTGACTTATTACACTGATTATTTGAAACTAAAGGTTTTTTCCTGGCTATCCTCTCAAGCACTACAGTTTTTCAAAAAGATCTCATTGCAGAGTTAAAAGGCTATTAATTTTTTATTCACCATCCTCGAACTTTGGACTGACAAGGATGTGAGGTAAAATATATGTAATATATGTCTATAACTGTGAGAAAGAAAAGGAGAATTGCTAAGCTACACATCTGATACGCCTCCAAGGTAAGGAACTCTACATTAGCTTGTGTCAGGCCATGATTTGGGTGTGCCAAAGGTGTATTCAAACTCCATTAGTTGTCACAGAATCACAGAATCAATGAGGTTGGAAAAGACCCTTGAGATCATCAAGCCCAACCTATGAGCTAACACCACCTTGTCGAGAAGATCATGGCACTGAGTGCCACATCCAGTCTTTTCTTAATCAATTTCAGGGATGGTGACTCCACCACCTCCCTGGGCAGCCAATTCCAATGCCCAGACACCCTTTCTGTGAAGAAATTCTTCCTAATGTCCAACCTAAACCTCCCCTGGTGCAGTTTAAGACGGTATCCTCTTGTGCTGTCGCTGTTGCCTGGGAGAAGAGGCCAATCCCTGCCTGGCCACAACCTCCTTTCAGGGATTTGTGGAGTGATAAGGTCTCCCCTGAGCCTCCTCTTCTCCAGGCTAAACACCCCCAGTTTCCTCATCTGCTTCTCATAGGACTTGTGTTCTAAACATGTCACCAGCATTGTTGCCCTTCTCTGGACATGCTCCAGCATCTCAAGGTCCTTCCTAAATTGAGGCTTCCAGAACTGGATACAACACTCAAGGTATGACCTAAGCAGTGCTGAGTACAGGGGAAGAAAAGTCTTCTTTTTTTTTTTTTTTTTTTTTTTTTGTTTTTGTTTTCTTTGTCCCCTGTTTCAACAGGAATGAAACTGATACTTTGTCTTTTTGCTTATTGGCACAGATTAAGAAGTTGTATACAGTTTACAAGTCATGAACATAGCATATCCACCAGGTTATGTGTGAGTCTGTGTGTGTGTGATAGTCCTGCCTGAGTCAAATGGCAGACTGTGTGGGAATCTGGTAGGAAACCATACAAACCACAAAGCAATACTCTGACAAGGTATTTAGTCTTGAGAAGAGTGCTAATTAAAAGAACTGCCTTTGGCAATAAATCTGCATGTTGGGCTGAGGTGCATTTCCCTACACTGAAAGCTCAGGATCAAAGGAAATTCCATGCTTTTGAAGACAACAGTTTAAAGAGGAGAGGTGTGAAAGGATGGCCAGCGAGTTCAGACTAGTGCCAGTCTTGTCAAAGATAGAAAGGATGGCATGAAATTAGGATTAACTAAGGTATGAGAAAAGTTAAATACATAGTAATAGACAAACAAGTCTGCACTATATTTGCAATATATTTTTCAAGCTTTACACCTCTTCAAAACAAACATAGAAGAGTTATCCTGAAAAAAAAAAAACCAAACAACCCCCCCCCAAAAAAAAACACCAAAAAAACAAAACCAAGCAAAAAAAAAAACCCCTGTTTCTGTAACTTATTTCCCTCACTGATCACCAGAATTAAAGTGTAAACACCTGCTGGACTAGTTTGAACTTCCATCCACCCCACCAGCACACCAGAAGATCAGAGCACACAAATCTATGCCCCCAGCTCTAGAACCTGGTAACTCAGGGAACACAAGTACCAAAAAGGGTTCCTGATGCACCTTATTTTCATGGCACTAAGCAAGGTTCAAAGAGTTCTGATTAGAAACGTGGGTAGCATTCTTCAATGAAAGAAGCTATGAAACTTGACAAAACAGCTTCAGGCACACCTGGATCAAGAAAACATTAAATCATTAAAACGATGCACTGATTTTTTACTCCTGCACCAAGTGCCCACTTAAAGGAACCTTATCATAACCCTCTAAAATCCAGGGGCCATGAAGGACCTCTGATCAACCCTTGTGTGGGATAACCTTGGGTTATAAATAGAGGAATAGTCGGTAAAAATATACTTAAAGTTGCCATGACATCAGTATTGTAAACACAATAGGGAATGCTGCCAGTATTGAAGTATCACCAGTTATCTAATAAGCAGTTTAAAGAAAAATATAGAGGTCATTCTTGGGAAGGCTTTAGTACATTTGTATTTCTGAAATGTCTGTTTCTATATTAAACTCCTTGCATTTTTCAGAAGAGACCTGAAGACAACACTAATAAATATCAATGTGAAGCTAATAACGCAATGAGGGAAGTGTTTTGGCCATCTGCTCCTGTGAAAGCAGTGCCTATGGTCACCCTCATCACTCCAAAACCCTGGATTGCTTCAGATGCTGTTGCCTTTGTCACCGGCTGTCCTGTCCTGTCCTACACACATCAGTGGCACCAGGCAGGTCACCAGTTTGACTGTTTGTCCTTCCAGCCAGAGCTGGTGTCCCAGCAAGAGACAGTCAGTTTCAATTGTCGCTTTACTTGGAGCAAGGACACAGTAAATGAAAATCAGAATCCTTTATACAAATAAAGGCTATGAAAATCTATATGTTTGAAGACTGGAGACAGTCTCACTTGCATTTTTAAAGGAAGGTTGGATTTTACTCCCCACTTTTCCATTGCTGTTAGCAGAGATACCTTCTGCATTGGAGGCTATTCAAGAAATTATACTGGCCAAGCACAACCTTTTTAATTTACTGTATTTGTACTTAATGACATTTTAGGGATCCAGTCAACTGACCAAGCCCTCTGCCAGGAAGTGATTAGTTGATTACATCCCACACACACCACTATTAAACACCTTGAAGATAAAAATGGATCTGACAATTCCCCTGATTGCTGAAATAGCAACCACGGTCACCCCAACTTATGGGAGGAAAGGAAGGTGAGATGGGGAGAGAGCACATTGGATAGAAGGACAGGACACCACATAATCTGACAGTCCATGAAACTTCTAACATTGGCACAATTAAATCCAAGCAAAAAATAAAACATATTTTTAAAACATAAACCACATTTTTTTAATGTTTTCACTGTTCTTAACCATCTCCATAAGCAAAACTAGGTTTAAAAAAAGGGGAAAAAAATTTAAAAACACCAAGGACAAAAGAACAAAATGACATGTGACCAAGGACAATGACTCATGAACCTGGAAGCTTTCATTTAGGAGAATAGAGTTAACTCTCAAGGAATACAGCACATACTATCTCCAGGATACCACCACTGTCCTTACTGGTTTTAAAGCATCTTTTATTTTATTACAATTTTTTTCAGAAGCTGGCATTTGTTTCAAGATAGGCATTATTTATTTAAATATATAATAATTATATATATATATATATGAAATATCAATTTATTATATTTCTATATATAATATCCATTTATTTATTTATTAAGAATTTCCTGATTAAATACATAAAGTTGCAGTGAATAGCTTTATTCTCCTCTCCACTAATGCCTTCACCCACTGTACTTCTAAGAAGAGGAACACAATACAAGGAGGAGAGTAAACACACACAAACATGCTCTGACATTAAAGGATTAGGAGAAGCAAACTCATTAGACCAAACCTCATTTTCATTGTTGTTTTCTATTTTAATTGTGCACCTTCATTCAGCTGAACTGGATCCCAGTTCTTAGGCCAGTGATTGCATCTCAATAGCCTTGTCTGAGCATACATTAATTTCCTGAGACAAAACAGTCACAAATGTCACTAAGTCTTTTCACTACAACACTGTCATTAGCTGTTCTCCACTCTACAGAACCTGTCAGTTTTTCCTGCAAGTACATCAGAAAATGGGAGAGGTGAGGTCTTCAACAAAGTAGTGATTCCAAAAGTGAACACCTCATTTTGTTAAAATAAATCAAGCCAGTATTTCTTGTCTAAGATTCTGGGTGGCAGTAAGATACTTCCTTTACACTTTAAAAGGAGCCAATCTAAGTGCAACACTAAAGATACAAAAAGAGACAAGGTTTATCAACGGCATCAGTAGTCAAGTCCATCACTTGATCACAAGCCCTTGTGTCTGTTACGTCTCTTCCTAAATGTCCTGATGTGTCATAGACTCACTGAGCTATAAATAGCTCACCCATATGTTCCAAATCCAGATCCACCTGGGCCCCTTCAATTCGAGCAGCCTGGTCCATCTGTCCATTGTTTTCAAGTTCTTCAGTGTGACAAGTCTTGGCCACCTGAACGTGTACCCTCTGGCCAGTCAAATCCACGTTTCTCAGGTGCTCAGGATTTCCAATCTGAGCCCATCTGTGCAACCCACGTACTCCATGTAGCATCAATTTCATGATGCCTGGAGGGGACCCTCCCTTTAAGCGTCCAGCTGACCCCAGATAACTGAGATACCAAAAGGAGCTGTGCTTCAGTACCAGCTACCTTTGAAGAGGCTCAAGTTCCTTCATATGTTGCTAATATTTCTTTCTCAGTTGCACTGGGCTTCAGATCCCCCATATCTCCCATTTCTAAACCTCTCAGGAAGAAGTATAGTTGTTAATCATCTCCATAAAATGGTACCAGAAGTACAATCATGGCTTCAGATCAGAGCTCAAACACCAGATTAAACTCAAGATCAGTGTTTCAGTAACAAACCTCCCAGGCAAAACATCACTAATTTCTACAGAGCACAGCAAACTGCAAAGCCAACGCCCATCTTTAAAAGGAGCTGGGGAAAAAAAAAAAGAGCATGGTGCAGATCACAAAAACCAATATCAAGAGCAGATTAATCAATATTGTGATCCACAAATGTTAACATATAAATAATTTCTAATATGCTCTGATCAATCTATCATCTCAAACTCTTCAAGCTCTGAAGGTGGTAAAAAGAAGTGTTGTCGTTTGACCCCAGCTGGTAACTAAACAACACACAATACACCCCAGCAGGATGTCGGGAAGAGAACTCGAAGCATAAAATGAGGAAACTTGTGGGTTGAGACAAGAATCATGTCATAACTGAAATATAATATTAGCAAAAACCATTAATAATAATAACAAGAGCATTGAAAAGAAAAATTTAAAAACAAAAATGAGTGAACTAAAACCCAAGAAAGACAAATTATGCAAATGAAAAACAATTGCTTATCACCAATTGACCAGTGTCCAGCCTTCCCCTGAGCAGTGGCCCCAGGACATCTTTCTCCCTAGTTCATCTGCTGAGCAGGATGAAATATAGTCTGGAATATCCCTTTAGTCAGCTGGGGTCAGCTGTCCTGGCTGTGTCCCCTCCCAACTCCTTGTGCATCCCCAGCCTCCTCACAGATGGGGCTGTGTAAAAGGCAGAAAAGTCCTTTACTCTGTGTAAGCTCTGCTCAGCAGTAATGAAAACATCTCTGTGTTATCAACACCTTCCAACAGAAATCCAACATAGCTCCATGCCAGCTATTGTGAAGAAAATTAACTCTCTCCCATGTAAAACCAGTGCAGTAGACACTGTACATACACAGTTGGACTCAATGATCTTCAAAGTGTTTTCCAACCTAAATGCTTCTATGATTTTATGATATAAATCTCAGCCCAAAGACCTGTTAGTCTTGTTAGACTTTGGGTCAATGCTTGTTTCTGCCTTTCTGTTTGTTCTAATATGTATTACAATCAAGGCTTCAGTCTCAAGTCTTCTCCAGAAATCAAGTTATTCTCCACCAAGAGAAACCTTTTAATGCTCTCTTTAGTCATGGAAGTGTCAGGGATTGCTTTGTAAGATCTCCAATCTTTACAACCACCTAACAGCACCCAATATCGTTTACAGAATGAGATAGCATCACAGGTAATCCCTTACAGCTCTTTTGATAAGGTTTTAGGTTTCCAGTCTGCTGTAATCCTTTGCATATTTTCTTCAATATGGAAGCCAAAGTAAAGATTTGTGATACAGGTGAAAACAAATACAAGGCACATAATCTTATTCAGTCACATCTGTGAAACGTGCTTTTCATCCGGTGCATAAGCATTTAGCCTGGTTTAAAATCATGAAGATTAATTTGGTTTTTATGCTTTAAAGAGCTAACTCAATTTGGACTCAAGCCCTGAAAATAATCCTCCAATATTTAAAAAAAAAAATAAAATTGCTGTTTAATATTCTTGGGTAAATCAATATTCAAAATTTTGTCAGATGCGTTAGACATATGTTCACAAAGAGTGCAACACCATGAATCACTTTTTCCAAAGTCTGTTGATTGCTGCCACTGAAATGTAATGAGTTAGAGACACAGAGACAAATATTAAATGATTCTTTAAAAAATTACTCATAGCCTGAAAGACTATACAGAGTGGAACAAATATGAAAGGAGCTTTTTTTCACTTTTACAAACTCCACTGTGGTTTGTTTTTAGCATTTCAACTGCAATTCACAAAGTACCAGTGGTACGCAGTTCACTGGGGGTAGATACCCATTCAACCTTTAAGAAAAAACAATGTTAAGATTAAAACCACTTGAACCCCACAGCTGAGAACTTTCACTCCAGATCAATAGCTTCAAATATATGGACCACACAGGGTGAAAACAGACTGTAAATAAAGCATCCAAAGAAAATCACTCAGGACAACAAGTAGACAACTTACTTCAATTCCTTTCACATTCTGTTTGTGGGACCAATCTACAAGAGAGATTTTGTACAGGTCAACAGCTCCAAGAAGGCTGAGAAGCAAGTCTAGATTACACCTTTCATAAACTGGTCATTTCAAGGGTGTTTAGATGGAAGAATAAATCTGCTGAGGGAAAAACCAAAAAATACCAGGTTGTGCCAGAGGATTTTTAAGGCAGAACTGAAGAGGGCCAGAATAAATGTCAGGTGCCAGTAGGCTGCTCTTATGAGATATAAAGTCTTTGAGCTATTACACAGGATTAAATGTGAACACAGCTGTGCAAATTTAGGTCAGATCATTCAAAAAAAAAAAAAAAAAAAAAAAGAATGAAGAGCAACCTCGATTTGTCCTCTGTTAGCACGTGCTGCTGAGTTCAGCTCAGCACAAATCACTATCTGCTTACACCAGTTAATAATAACCTGCTGGTGGTATTGTGCAAAAAATGAAGCAGCAGGGGAAATTCAGACAGAGGAGGAGGGAAAGCAAAACAGAAGGAAAAAGGAGATAATTCAAACTTTCCCCTGGACTAGCTTCCCACTGCTACCTAATCCTCTCTTCTTCACGCCTTCCCTACCTCTTCCTTCTCTCACTTATATCTCTTCTTTATGACCTTCAAAAGAAAAAGATGTTTTAAAATTTTATGCACAACTGAGAGCTAAAACTTCAGACTCGTCAGAACACCATCATCTTCAATCTTCAGCAGTTTTGTTTCTTATTCCCACTGTTCACCTGAATCTTTTTTTTTCTGATATTCCCATTGTCAGTGTTAGAAACACAAAATGCATCAAAAGGCAGCAAGTTATTTGAAGCCTATTTAGGACACTCAGACAGAATTATCCATCGTTCTCACATTTGACTGTGCTCCTCTTCCCAGTAAAAGGAGATATATTCTTCTCAGTCTGGCCTCTTCTGTTGGTTTTATATAGGAAATTAGAGCTCTTTAGGGGACTGACCTTATATTATTTTCATGTACTCACAGAAAAGCACCACAATTTATTTTTATCTTTTTTTTTTTTTTTTTAATTCTACTCCAGCTCATAACTGACTGATCTCAAAACTGCATGGGCATAGGTCTATATTATGTCTTTGGAAGTTTATCAGAATCTTTGGCCACATTCAAAACTTTAACATCAGCTAAAGGTCAGTTCTGTCTCTCTTCTGAATCCTGTACAGCAACTTGACCAAGATCCTCCTTGTAACGAGTCCAGCATCAGGTCTGTAGGGCTGGAGAGATGAGAAGATAAATGAGAGGCTTCCCCTTGCAAGAGATTGGGGCTGCCTGAGTAAAGGAGCTCGCTTGGAGCACAAACTGCCATGTCAATAGAGACATCACCAAAGAATCAGAGAGGAAGCAGAGGGACTTGAACACCATCCTGATGCTACAAACTAGTCACAGCTAATAAACTAGTGACAGTTATGACAGAGAAAGACTACAGAGTTATATGTTTTCTTGGCACTGTTCTGACTGCATTTCCATTTCTGGCCATGAAAAATTTCATGGCACTGCATAACTGTGCTGTAAACTCAACTGTCCTTGTCAGGTCTTTAATGCTTATTTTGCATTTCGCCTGATGAAATTCACTGCAGAGTTTCTCAGACAAGTCATAGTCTCCTTCAGATGTTCTGAGGACACTCTAAGTGAGCACATACTTCACATTAATTGCGTTGATTATCTTTGTTTGTGAAAAATTTAAAGCACAGACACTTGCCCATGAGATTCCTCTCACTAACTAGAAATGCCTTCCTATGTATGAAGTGTTCAGAGTCATGCTGTAGTCAGTAGGGATGTAGAAAATGCCCTCAACAGGATTCATGTGACCATTGTTGGCTTCCAAGGGAGCTGAAGGCAATGTTCTCAGGTGTAGACATGTGGCCCAAGTCCACATCTAGTTAGATGAATGTCATACATAGCAAAATTCCACATATAAATAGGATTTTGAATGTATCTGCAGAATCACACATGGAAAGGGTGAGGGAGGCAGAATGTGTGTCTCTATAGATATATTTATACCTTCTGTTGGACTTGATGATCTTGGAGGTATTTTCTAACCTCAATTATTCTATGATTCCTATATGGGTTTAAAAAGCAGAAAGGAAAAAAAAAAGCAAATCCTCAGAACTTGATGATACAGCGTTTTTCTTTACTTTGCCTGAAAACATTTTGCCTTTTATCGTACATATGTAGAAATCCAGCTGGAATCAGCACTCAGATTATCATTGAAAGGTGCTCAGCACTTAGGAAATGTCAAAGATAAGGCTGGCCATGGAATCTCCATTATCTCCTCACTTAATGCACATGGATTGTGTTATGATCAGACACTGATCTACAAAACCACTTCTGCCTCTTGCAGTGTTCAGGACACGCAAGGTCTGGGAATTAACCTGGACATTACAGATGAGGTTTTTTTGCTTTGCACACTTCAAAAGTTGTGTTATAAGGGAGATAAGAGACTGTAAAAAAGAGACGACTGCTGCTTCAAGAAAATATGTGCATATTTAACAAGTCGGGTTCTCTCTTGTCTTGTTCTCTTGATACAAGTTTTGAGCAAGTTAAAGGTTCTTAATGCAGCCCTTTTTAGTCAATAAAATAATCTGAAATTGTTAGAGAGGAAACGCAGTCAGCAGATATTAAGGTTTCATGTGGAGTCAGAGGAGCTACTGATGCATGTAAGGAGCTATTGAATTGAGTGCTTGCAGTGTTGGACCGAAAGAGAGAAGCACAACAAGAGGTGTTGTACCCTCACACACTGCACAAGACCAGAATTCAGAGCACTGGAAGTTCGACAAGCAGTTGTGGATCAATTACCACCACCAGAAATGCTTAAAAGATGGGACAGGGTGGGAAAAGGTCCCTGGAAATCTTCAAGGCCAGGGTGGATGGGGCTTGGAGCAACCTGGCCTAGCGAAAGGTGTCCCTACCCATGGCAGGGGGTTGGAACTGGATGATATCTGAGGTCCCTTCAAATGTAAAACCATTCTATGATTCTATGATTCTATGATTCTATGATTCTATGATTCTATGATTCTATGATTCTATGATTCTATGATTCTACGATTCTATGATTCTAAGATAAGGATGTTGGTGAGAGAACTTGACAGAGAGAGGTGGTCAGAGCAGCAGCAGCCAAAGCAGGGTCTTGGTATCACTGGAAGAGGGAATATTTGCAATACTGAAATTAACACAATATGGATTTACTTTCCGGCTCATAGAAAAAAAAAAGCTAAAAATAATCTTTTCATAGCCATCCTCAGCTGTAAAATATTTAACAAATTGCTCACAAATTTTGAAGCAGACATTTGTTACAAGGGCCATGGACTACTATAGTAAGTAAAGAAGCTGCAGACTATTTTCCATTGTAACAACTCTTTGGATAGGCAGAAATTATTAAAGTGGGATGTGATAAGGGAAGAACAGGTGCTGTTTTAGAGCAGTGTGATTTAAGCACAGTCAATAAAATATGCAGAGCCATAATCAGAATTTTGACTTGTTTTAAGTGCTTGGGGCCATGTTGATATAAATAACTGCACCAGGTTTTCCTACAGAGCAAGAGCTAAATTAAGTCGTTTACAAACAGAGGAAAAGGCTGAGTTATTTCTCATGGCACTGCTTGATCTGTGACAAAAATAGAAAGGGCCAACTGCGCCACTGCTAGACACGAAGCCAACACAACAGGGCTGGAGGTACAGCTGTTGAATACAGCGAGGCCAGCAGAGTCTATCAAAACAACAGGAAACACATTTCTTTCTCAAATTCAGCTCAGCGTCTTGGCAAACTCCTCCAGAAGGTTTTGTGCAGCAAGAAAGTTTGCCTCACAGAAGGGCTGTAATTCTTCCTGAAGGCTGTGGCTCTTATTTCAGCTGCAGAACAGCTGTCCCTCAGCTGTGTCTGTGGCGCTATGAGGACACTGCTCAGTCACCTCATGGAGATGTGGCCCCTTCTCAAATGAGTAAAAGTTGACAGGATGAGCTTTTGAGGTTCCGTTGGACATGGAGATGGATTTCCTTTTAGATACTGGGGACACTGGCAACCCATTAATGCTTGAAAATTCCTGATTCTCCACAGCATCTAAGTGTTGGCTTTGGTGGTGTCTTTAACACAAGTGCTCGAGTTTCAACACAAACAGTGCCTGAAGAGGAAGGTGACATTCCAATTTGGGGCTTTTCCGCTGAAATGCTCTTTGTTTGCACCCAAATATTTCAAGCCAAGTAAATTTGGGCATAACAGACAGGGAATTTTCCAGAAAGGTGCCACCGTGGCACCAGTGCCACAACCCTGACATGTCACCTCCATGTCCCTTGAAGTTCTGCTTTTCTGGAGTCATTGTGATCAGGCTGGATGTCCAAGACACACTGCAGGTGTACAAAAGCCAGCAGTGAACTGCAGCTTTCTGATGTAGTTGGTAGAAGAAATTTCATATGGACAGTCACAGGAGAAACCCCATCAGGCACAGAAATCTCGAGAATTTGTGAGGACAAGGCTGTACTGATATCACATCCTCATGACATTGCAGTGAAGTTCTTCCTCTTAGATACACTCCTATTTCCTTCCTAATTTTGTTGTCAGACTGTTATTCCTGACAAACAAAATAAAGAATGAGTAACTTTATCACCTTTTTTATTATTGTTTTGGGTTTGGGGGTTTTTAACCTCCTTTGTCAAAGCTCTGTGTCCACAGGGACACTCTATGCCTTATTGGAGAATCGCTTAGAAAAACTAAGGGACACTTGATTTTTGTTCTTGGTCACTGCCACACAGCAGTATTGAGCGTGTTCCTGATACTGAACTATTCGCAATATGGCAGTGATAACTACTGCTAGTTTGCACAGCTTAAAGTTAGTGATCTTGGAGGTCTATTTAATTTCTTTTTGGTTTAGGTAAAGCAGATACGCAATTCCAATCAGAAGCCAGAACCAGGCCGTGAACACACCAAATACTGCAATTTTATGAAAACCCCAACTCTTCCCATATAAATATTTATACTCAAATAAACATAACATGGGAAAAGATGCTAGGAAACCATCATGTGAGAACTCTTCCAAAGGCAAAATACTGCAAATCTGAAAGTTGTGGAGTAATTCTCCCAGCTACATGCCTTCCACACAATAAAATCCTGCTTTGTCATTTCAGGAATGAAAAACATTTATAAGCACACTTTCTTATGTCTTTAGAACTTTAGATATGCATTCAAAATACACTATATGAAGGCATCCAGATATTTTCATCGTTTCAGAAAAACTCAGATGGAAAGATACAATTCCACCTTAAAAAGATTAAACTGTTTTCTGCTAAACATTTCTATATTATGTGGTAGAATCTCAGCAAAATGAAGTCATGAACCCAACACCATGACAAATTTGCAGCCCGCAAAGATATATTTTTTGTAATTTTGCTCCCATTTCACTAATACACAGCACATGGAGGAACAAGAATATTTTGAGGAAAATATCTATCACACCAGTATCTTGTACAACACTAATTACACAACCTCACACTAAGCTGCTGAGCTAAAAACCAAACCAAAACAGCTACAGATGCTCCTGGCCAGGAATTCAGTAAGAATGAAACAGCTGGTCAGAAGCAGAGAGTTTGTCTATGAGCAGAGGAAATTTCATCACTAAAGCTGAATCTGGGATGGCATTTCGGATGAAACACTTATTCATAGAAGGAATCTTTTGCAAACAAGTCTGAGATTCAGCCCAAATTTTTAGTTTTATGCCAAACAAACTATTCAGATTTCCACTGGCACATGGGAACTTTTCAGATAATTTGCTTCCTACCAGCTTGAAATAAAATGTCATTTTGAAAATTATTGACTGTATTTTTTAATTAATTGAATTATTTCAGATGACTAGCCTTCAAATCCTGATGTTGATAGTTTGTTGAGCTCCTCATATTTATATATCTCACAGGGTACATCCATGATCTCTTCAGAATTAGGAGAGGCGTTAATTAACGAATGAATGTCAGGCTCAGATCAATCATCTATATTAAAACAAGCAGAGGACTTTTCCTCCATCTCCAAACAAGACAGCGAGGTGTGAACTTGAAGTCAAGTGAATGTAGTTAGCCAGGAATTTATAACAAAAATAAGTACATCAACATCTAAATAAAAGTCATGTGAACAGCCCTGTGCAGAGCAGGTGTATTTAGTACAAATGTCTGTTCTGTTCCCATGGGCTTTTCATAGTCTAATTCTTGGCAACAGATTAATCATTCCTGGTGCCCCACAATCAAATTCTTAACCCTCATTGGTTTGAGGTTTTGTATTAGAAATACAATCAATACAGAGGACATCAGGAGCACTTGCAGTGCACTCAGTGCTATGTGCAGCCTCACAAACTCCAGGAAATGTCTGGGATTTCTTACAGCCTCATTTTACCTCTGCTGAGGAGGGTCTAGCCAATTTAAAAATTCCATATGACTTTTGTCAGATGCATAATTTTATTTCCAGAACTCACAGTAGAAGTGATGATGGGCCTGCAGAGCTGAAAGGAGATGAAACTAGCTTCATGTTTGCATCTCACTTTGAATTTCAGACACTAGCTTGCTGTGCAGGCAAACATTTCAGATTTGATCTGAAAATCAACAAAACACAAGGAGCAGAGGGCCTCCAGGGTCTTTTTATTGACGTTTTAAAAGCAGTGGCATTTTGCCTTTCATTTTGCCCCCTGAGAATGTTTATATCTATGTAAGATACTTTTGAAAAAGGGTAATTTAGGACATCTTGCAGAATCAAATGCCAGAGTGTCAAACTATTACTATTTTCACCCATAACACCAGATACGAAATTATTAAAGCTCTATTTTCAACAGCAATTAAACAGCAAGGGAGAAATTCCAATGCCTAAACATAGAGCTCTAGTGTCATTTTATACCCCCTAAGATGTAAAATAAGACAATTATTCCCAACTGTCAGTTTACCCACAATGTGGGAGAGTCCTGCTTTCTTTGGAAGCAACAGCTAAATATCAGATGAGGCATCTTAAAGCCTCTCAAATGACAACACACATTTATGATTAGGCAACTGAGTGTTTTCTCTAAAATCTGCAAACAAATAAAGCCTAGAAACTGATTGAACTTAGCCTGAAACAGCCACCCAGATGAAATAATTCAGCCTCTGCTGACAACATCGCTTTTAGAAGTAATGGAAGCTTGAACACTTGGATGTCTGCACACAGTGCCTTAACAACAGAATGGAGGTGCCTCGATGTGGGAATTCATCCCATTCTCAAACTGAAACCTATTTCACCTATTTTTGGTACCTACATTGTCTATTTCTACACATGGGCTACTTGTCTACAAAAGGGAAAAAAATTACCTTTAGAAAGAGATTCCCCTGACCCATTTCTCTACATCCATTTTACACTGAAATGAATCACACCTTTTGTCTCCACAGATTAGCAGGAGAACCTCAGTGCTTATCTCTGACATAGCTTCATAAGGACAGATGAGAAATCCCACTTCTAGAAAATGGGTATTGATCAAGAGTTAGATACCTGCCTCTCAGAAGTACCACTAGGCAGTCACACGTATCTTCAGGCACTTAAGATTCACTTTAAACTCTAAATTTTAAAGTCCTAGATTCCACTGCTCTCCAAAACACAGCTCAAAAGAATCCCCTGAAAGGAATCAGTTCCAAATTATATATTTATAGAACAAAAAATTATTGCTAGGAATCTAAATGCAACTTTGACCTACAGACTTTATACCTCAGACAGAAAAATAAATATAAGCATTTAAAAATGGATACAAGACTTTTATGTAGGGACTTGGTGTATGAACATCACACTAATCAGATCTCTTAGAGATTTAAATGAAATTTTTATTGTATTTATATTTTCCTAATTTCTTAGGAGTGGATGGAAAAGAAAGGTAAGTTTAAATAATAATAGAAAAGATCCCAGGCACAACAGGAATTATATTATGAAAATAAGTCCTGTCCACTCACAGGTAGAAGTTCCCTTCACCTAACTCCCAATTGCATTTTTTCACTTATAATTTTTCAATGCCACATAGTAAGTTTCAAACCAGTTTCCAGTTTTGATGCTATAAAATAGCTGCTTTCTACAGTTGAGAGAAAATATTCAGATATATGTATACAGGAGAGCCCTTTGCTGCTCCTCTGGGTTAAAGTAATGCGAATTATTGTTGGAACAAAGCAGCAAAGCAGCAAGTCACATCTTCCCCAGAAGTGATGGTCTGTCATTCTGGGCAAGAAAATATAGAGGCTTATTTTCTCCTACTCACATTATAACCATCAACATCAGCTTTCAGTGCCTCACACAAGATCCCTCTCTTGTAAAAAAAAAAAAAAAAATTAAAATCTGAAAAAAATTGTGTGATATCAAGGGGAAAGTCTCAACACATCTTTGGAGTTTTAATCACAATCGTGAACTTGATGTATTGAAGAAACATTCATTCTGGATTTCTGATTTCATCCTCCTATTAGCAGCCAGGCATCCATGAAATATAATTCTCACACAGCACTGAAAACGAGGAAAACAGACAGAACACGCAACTATGGCAGGCACATGATTTCATTGGGCCATAAATAGCAAGTTGTGAAATGTTCTGTTCCTCTGCATTTGAATAAAGATCACTATGAAGCAGAAGGAGACAGGAGACCCAAGTATTTACACCTCTGTCACGAGGAAAATGCAGTCGTGTTTCCACCCTGATGGCAGAGCCGCTCCTGAGTGTGTGTTCCATGGTGTATGAGAGCGGAACAGCACAGGGTCTGCTAGGTAAGAAAATCAAATTTGGGCCAGGATTGACATTTCACCTGCACTAGGATCTCACTCTGATCCTGCAGGGGAGAGTCAGTGATGATTGGGGCACAGTTCTGTTTGCAGGGCTTGACTCCTGCAGGATGAACACACTTTAGGCTGCTCCAGCACTCTTTACTTCGTATTTATATGCAGAAATGGGCCATCTGTGTGTCTTCTGAGATAAAATTTTGGCAGCAGAGACATCACACACTGAGTAATAGCCCAGTGATTCCTGGAATATACTGACTGCAGTAAAAATAAGGATGTTGGGTAAAATTCTGGTTATACTGGTGTCAACAGAACAGCTTTGTCAATGTTAAACTATTTGGGGATATCAGAAAAATGAGAAAATAGAAACCACTGCATCGGTCTTCTTATTCACAGTTGCATCTGAGGTCACTGTTAAGACTTTATCAGCACTATCCACACTAGAGAGAGCAGAATACTGTTATTATTTTCATAATCTAGATTCTCACACACAATACCTCACATATGATACCTGTAAAATACAAAAGCAGCTTCAGGGTTGTAGAAATAAAATCTGTGCAGGATAACACATTTTACATTGTACATCCTTGGCACAATGTAGACTTTCACTTTAACCTTCTTTCCATTGTCTCTCCTTTAGACAGAACTACTCGCAATAACTTCTTTTTTTTTTCTTTTTCTTTTTTTTTTTTCTTTTTTGGGGGATTTTTTTGTTTTGTTTGTTTGTTTTTCACAACAGAAATCTTGTTTCTATTTGCATGGTCAAAGTATACCAAGACATAAAATGTGATTCCACTGAAACGTACTCATTTCACATAATCTTATTTCACGCCCATGCTAAGCCAGGAAGGGGGAAAAAAAAAAAGTCTGTGTCTGTAGAAATAAAAAATAACTTCAATTCGGCATCTCACTTATGAAACATTACAAATTTGGCCATCAATAAAACTTTTTCCAGAAAAGGTTTCCTCTCTCATCCAAAGCAACAAAACGGCTATTTTCAATTATTTTTTTTGCATATAACTACATGTCACTGTTAAGATCAGGAGATACAAATGACTCTGAAAATTACAAAAAGAGTTCTCACGAACCTGTCAAGCTGAATGGGTTTGTGGGCTGATACTGTACAAAGAACATTAATTATCAAATGGCACAGAACCTGAACAACATGGCATCTGGAATATTCCTCATCAGTCAGGTGTTCAGGCAGTGAATATTGGTGCCGTTTGACTGAGATCAAGGGGGTTTGTACCTACTTATACCACTGGAGGTTGTTAAACTGCATGTTTAAAATATCTTATCCTTTTCTCTTCTTGTATAATAAGCCATTATTTCTGCAGCCAAGGCTTCTGAAAAAACATGATTTCTGTGTCAGAGGGATAAAAATACCCTTGACACATGCAGATTTCATTTAGAAAAGCATCAGAAGATTCCCAGTTTGAGCTGAAATTTATTATTGATCCTTTCAGCTCGATGCCAATTTGAAATTACGCTCTGAAACAATACACTTTCCTTTGTCAAATCCTTACAGTAGCATTAAGAAAAAGATAAAAACACACAATTTTAAAATTAACCACTGGTTTTTAAAGTATCTAATGGATCCGTCATTAGAGGTATAGATTAAAAAATGGGGAGGAATTTGTTCTGGATAGGAATTTGCAAAACTTGCATTTTCTTCTTTTTGGTTTGTATTTCTCTGAAAATAATTTAACTTCTGTCTTGAGAGTACCAGGCAGAGATTGGAGACAAAATGTAATAATGCCTATAGAGACAGAGTAACAATATGTAATTAACCCTTGGAACTTGACAAAACACTTTTAAATCTAAAGCAAACCAGATTTTCTTGTGAAGAAAAATTGACATAATTCATGTTCTCTTCCATTCAGAATAATGTGCCCATAGAAACTTCTGCACAAAAACGAAACTTCAGTTTGTTTCTTACGGATTTTCTTTTTTTTAACATAACCAAATGCCCAAGTTTCTCAAACATTTAAAATCCAGAAGCCCAAAATTGCTTAGCTATTTATAGCCCTACTATGCTAAAATTAAGGTTAGGAATGAGTCGACCTGTGTGCTTCCTTCCATGCCATCCAGGGCCTTACCTGAGATTTCACCACCAGAAGAACTCTCTTGGTACCTGCAGTTCTGGATGAGGTCCTACTGGCAGAATTTTGGCCAAGCTGAGCACCTATAATGCCATTTCCCAGTGGAATGGGACAGAATTTTGGCCAGGCTGAGCGCCTGTAATGCCATTTCCCAATGGAATGGGACAGAATTTTGGCCAGGCTGAGCACCTGTAATGCCATTTCCCAATGGAATGGGACAGGGCAACTCCAAAACCTGCAACCTTTTGGTGATGTTCTTTGACTGTTCTAGTCTAGAAAGTATCTTCTGGACATGCCTAGAGAACATGAAAAACAGCAAACTGCATCCCAAATGCAGTGTCTAGCGGTGATTTCACCCCAAACCCAAAGTTCTGGTTGCAAAGGTCAGAAAGGGAGAGAGTCTGGGGACTGAATGAAACTCCCTAAGGATCAGTGTGGAGATATATGGCTTAAACACAGTCAACACTCATTTACTACTGTGTGTCCCCACCTTATGCCTTGCCTGGCAGCTCCTAAATTTACATTCATTCTTTTGGCTCTGACAGTTTGGCAGCCCTTGTCTGTCACTCTCAGCCCTCAAACAGAAGTTTGCCTGCTGAAGCACAGGCTGCAGAAGATATGTGTGCTGTGAGTCTCCAACACGCTTCTTCAGCAAAAAATCACATTCATCAGTATCTTGCCTAATAAACAGAATTCTGAAGTGAAAAGCAGATATCTCCCAGCCTTATTTTCCATAAGCATGACTGTGCCTTTAACCCTCAGACATCTCCTTACAGCCATTCATCTGTCAGGGACTTCATCATCTGCAACTCCACCACTTTAGAACCCAACAAAAATTCTTACTGGCACCCTTTATTTCTAAACTTTGTAAAATGTGGGTGTTTTGGATGAAAAACCATAAATGTGGAGAGAGTAGGACTTTCCTGGGGAGTATAATTTTTGGCAGCAGGCATAGTTCGCAAGCTGCAGCTGCAAGTTCCAGTCTTTGTACACCTCATTTACGACACAGACTTTCTCTGGAATAATCCTTTTAGTGATGTTACAGCTGTTAGGGTTGTAATTCTACAGAACTAGCATATCACAGACTCCCTCTGAAATCACCAGCCATTTCAGAGGTATGAAAGAGCACATTGGATTGCAGTGGGGATTCAGAACACCAGAAAGCTTGTGAGGAAGCCTGCTTTCTAACGAGTATGTTTTCAAAGAGTCTGATTTTACAAGGCTAGTTTGTGAACTGCTGGCTAAGCAGCCAGGTGGTGCAGCTGATTCCAGATATAGCAGGTCTTAAAAATTACAACGGCACTGTATAAAAATAAGATGGGAAGAGTATAAACTCTGAAGAGGAGAAAAATTAGTTTCCATGCTTCAGATAATTTTGGAAGTTGGCTAAAAGGACTCTGGAATCTGTCAGTAGCAACTGACCATGTGTGGTCTCTTCTGAGCCAATTTATGAATGCTCATCCATAAAGACTTCCATAGAACCACAGAATTCTTGAATATCCTGAGTTGGAAGGGACCCCCAAGGATCTTTGAGTCTAACTCCCAGCCCTACACAGAACAACCCTAAGAATCCCACCCTGTGCTTGAAAGCATTGTCCAAATGCTGTTTGAGCTCTGCCAGGCTTGGTGCTGTGACCACTCCCCTAGGGAGCTGTTCCAATGCCCAGACACCCTCTGGGGGGAGAACTTTTTCCTCATATCCAACCTAAACCTCCCCTGGCACAACTTCAGGCCATTCCCTCTGGTCCTGTCACTGTCACCACAGAGCAGAGATCAGTGCTTGTCCCTCCTGCTCCCCTCACAAAGAAGCTGTAACTGCAATGAGGTCTCCCTTCAGTCTCCTCCAGGCTGAACAAGCCAAGTGACCTCATTCACTCCTCACACGGCTTCCCCCTCTAAGCCCTTCACCTCTGGTATAAGACACTGTGTTTCATTGCTATTCCTAGAGCAGGGAAAATCCTTCACTGCCAAAACTTAGTGATTCTACAAAACCTGTCATATGGGAACTTCAGCAGTGCTTCATCTCTGCGCTCCCCCGGGAAGTAAACTTACATTATCATCCTTATTCTACAACTACGCCTAGACAGGGAAATGTTTGCTAAGAGAACATCAGGAGAAAACTGCAGAATGGAGATTGCTATGAGCACATTTGTAAATGATCAAACTGAAGGTCCCTCTAGGCCTGTAACATATTTTTAGAGACAAAAAAGGGAGTCAGAAAAAGTTCCTTCCAGTCCTCTGCAGTAACACCATGGCTCCCAGGCAGTTCTTCCCCAAACTGAATCATGGAATCATAGAACCACAGAATAATAGAATCATACAATCATAGAATGGTTTGGGTTGAAAGGGACATTAAAGATCATCTAGTTTCTACACCCCTGCCATGGGCAGAGACACTTCCCACTATCCCATGTTGCTCAGAGCTCTGTTCAACCTGGCCCTAAACCCTTCCAGGGATGGGGCACCCACAGCATCTCTGGACAACCTGTGCCAGGGCCTCACCACCCTCACACTAAAGAATTTCTTCCTAGTATTCAACTTAAATCTCCCCTCCTGTCATTTCCTACCTCTGATTTGCCTTTTGGTTTGCTCAGAAGTGAGCTGCTTGCATGAATTTTTCACTGTCTTTCCCATATGTCTTTGTGCTCCAAGCAACTACTTTAGAGCATTAGTTTAGTTAACTACTGAGGATTTTGAGGATTTTTTTTCCTTGAGCATTTTTCTTCATTAGCTGACACAGAAATTGTGCTTCTACAGAAAAGTTCATCTGAGCTTGACTTGACTTTTACTGAAATCAAGGGCAGGTTGAACATTAAACACAGCTTGTGTTTTGACAAGAGAGCATGTCAAACCAGGTGTCAGCAGAAGGGAAAATCCTCCCTTATTCCATAAGGAAGATATGATAGAGAAGCCAATATACAGCTGGGAAGTACATACCAGGCAGAGGATGATACTACAGTGATAACAACAACAATAACAAAGTACAATCTTTTAGAATCTAGAGGTAAGTACCTTTCAAAGAGCCATTTAGTGGATTATCCTAAAATCCTCACTATCAACATGTTGGTCAGTTAATCCAGAGTTGGGGAAAGTCCCCAGGCACAAAAAGAAAAAGAAGTTCCAAAATAAAGAGGGAGGGGAAAAAAAACTAAAAGAGAGAGTAACATAGAGCAGTAGAGGCACAGTACATAAGCACACACAGGGACATGCATCACCTCTGTGCTCACAGAGCAAAACAGCTTCACCTCTGATCTTATTTGAACCACCAAAAGCAAATCTGATCTCAGAAGCATTCTGCAGTAGGAGCATAAAGATGATAATTGAAAGTTTAT
Organism: Acanthiza pusilla; assembly: GCA_036630365.1. Classification (NCBI taxonomy): domain Eukaryota; kingdom Metazoa; phylum Chordata; class Aves; order Passeriformes; family Acanthizidae; genus Acanthiza; species Acanthiza pusilla. The sequence goes on from JAXCHO010000034.1 coordinate 93,045,740, forward strand.
TACTTAATGTTTGGCAAAGCTATTTCCCATGGCAATTGGATAAATACCTTGACTTTTCTGCCCGTCATAACCTCAGACGTTTATTGCCTCATTTGCTATAACAAACGTTCAGTTATCTCCCAGCTAAGCAGCTCACATTTAACAAACCATGCAGAGGGAATGTTGCCTCGGTAGAAAAAAGCCCAGATGAGGCTGGAATTTCAGGTAGCAGGAGAGACATCAGCTTTTCAAGAACTGCAACCCATCTTACACTAGAAAAGCTGCCGAGTTGAAGCAGAAGTAAGCTGGGGGAAGCAGAGGGTCCTTTCTGTTGATGGAGTCTCTCCTCACTCTTTCCAAGCTGTAGGGAGAGCAGAGAGACACATCTCCACACAATACCATAGGGTAGTCAGAAAAAATCATCATGGGTCACCTCACTGGTGACATTAAGCATTTATTGCTTTATTTACTGCAAGTCAGCTCTTGCTTAGGCAAGGTCATCACAGACAGCAGGGCTTTGCAATGAAAAAAAAATATTGTGGTGGGGGAATCCAGTCTCAGAGTAGATAATATGCCTCCAGAGCAGTGGGATTTTTATGGCCAAAAGGATAAACAGAATGTGGGCTGACACTGCCACCAGGCTGAGTTCTCTCTTCTGTAAAGAATAAATGAATTTATTGTTTGTAGGCACAGGGCTGTGGAGCAAGACAGGGTTCTCCTCCTGTGGGGCACCAGGGCCAGCATGTTCCCAGCCAGCAATGGAAAATATGTATTTTGAAGATGAGGGCAGCTTGGAGAAGAGATAGAAAAATATCTTGATGCTTACTTGAGAATTATGGGGGAAATATTGCCATTAGCAAGGAGATCCAGCTTCAGTGAGGTTGTGTACCTCTCTCCTTGGGACTCACTCCAATCCCCAGGTATTTGGGATCAGCAGGTGTACTGTGCCACCTGCACAGGCACAACCTGCCCTTGGCACAGTGTCTGCACATGCAGGTGGTGATTGTGAGGCAAACCTGTCCCAAGTCACCTCTCGGTGACAGTAACTGACACCTATGGCACCTGTACAGGTAGCACCCGCAGCACTACATCCTCCACATCTGGAGAGGTTTCATCTTTTATATAAGGAAGTGAAATGGAATAAATTCCCTAGCTGATAAAAAGAGAAGTGGATTTTTCCAACGGAAAGCAGAGAATACTTTTAAAATTGTCAGGGTTGGAAAAGACCTCCAAAATCATCAAGTCCAATGTCCAGCCAAGTACCACCATACCAACTAAATCACAATGCAAAGTGCCAGGTCTACTCATTCTTTGAGCACTTCCCAGGATGGTGACTCCATCACTTCCCTGGGAATCTTCTTCCAATGTTCAACAAGTCTTTCAACAAAGAAATTTTTCCTCATATCCGACCTGAACTTGACCTGGTGCAACATTTGCCTTTGTCCCATCTCTAGTTGCCTGGGAAAAAAGGGAAAAAAAATACACAGAAGACGACTGCAGTGGAAAACATCAGGCCTGCTGTTTTCAGAACCTACCTTGGTGTTTGGCTAATTCCAGCACCTGAGGAAACTTCAAAGGACCTCAAAGAAACCAATGGATTATAATTTCCTATGGAGCCATTATTAGAAGTTTATTCTTTGGTCTGCATTTCTCAGATATTATTCTAATTAGCTGCATTATGATGGGGGTGCCTGGAGGCTCAATTATTTCAGTTCACCAGGGATGCCTGCTGTATTAATTTTTAAACAATACATTTTAAATATTTACTGAAGTTGTTAAGAACCTGAAATAAGATGCCAAAACCGTTCTTAACAACAAGAAGGTTTCATCTGTTTTCTAAAAAGTTCTGCTTGTTTTATCATTCAGCCAAACTCCAAAATTTAAGGGGAAATATTAACTTGTCTTTGTAATAACTCTCTAACCTAAAAGGATTTGTGAAGTGGGTTTTTTTTCCATTTCTTTTATCTGTACATTTCACCTGGAGACATTTCTGGTGAGAGAATTCATTCTCTTAGTGATAAATTCCACACTCTGCATTAAGAGAAAGAAGAGGACAAAGTAAAAAAAAAAAAAAAGGGAATGGTGAAAATGGGACTAATTTCCAAATATTTTGCTCTTTTCTTGAAATTCCAGATCTCAGACACAAGTGTATATAGAAATGTTCATCTTCTGGTACATAAAGGCAAAACAGGAGGAAAAAAAATAAATTTGCAAATTTTAAAGGAAATTTGTGTAAAACACAAAATTATTTCATTCTGAAGTTCAAAACCAAGCTGACAAATAACAGAAGTGGTTATATACACCAATGCACATTCTTTGATCAAAGATTTTAACTAGTGTCCAGAGTGGCTGTGGGATCTCCACCCATGGAGTTACTCCAAGTTCACTTGGAAATGTCCCTGAGCAATCTGACCTAATTTTGAAGGTGGCTTTGCTCTAACCAGGAGGTTTGTATAGGTGACTTACACGGGTTATCTTAAATCAGTCTATGGTTCCATGCCTATAAATGATAAAGTATCTAGAAAGGCCTTCAGTGAAATTTCAAAGCCTGGAGCACATCTCCAGGGAGGAAACCCATTCGGTCAATCTCTCCTGCAGGTCCAAACTGCTCTGTGGATTTAGAGATGTAGAGAAAGGAAGTCACAGATGCAAGGACATGGCTGAATGGTGAGCCTGAGCAGTCCCTGTGGCCTTGTTCCTCACAGACTAGATCCCATGAAAGCAGCATTAGGTCATTCTCCAGAGAAAAAAGCTGGATTTTGAATCAACATCAATGACAAATTTAGGAGATTCCTATGGCAGGCTTTCCCTGGAACAATCTTGGAGTGGGTTTTTCTTCTTTTTTGAGAGGTACAGACTATTTTTTGTTGTTGATTTTTTTTAAGAAATGATTGTGCCATCACTGATGTGTTTCAGAAGGTTCCAGTTCTATGGTTTATTTCCCCCCTCAAATGAAAATTTCATCACAATCAACACTTTCTTGTAATATGACTACTTTTTTGTGATAAAAGCAGCATTTTTCCAATAGAAGAATATTTCTTGGCAATGTTTTTCCTCCAGCTTGATCTGTAATATTTATTCAGCACATTTGTGGTGGGTTGACCTTGTCTGGATGCAGGGGCACATCAAAGCCAGACTGTCACTTCCCTCCTCAACTGGACAGGGCAGGAAGAAATTAAGATGGAAGGCTCATGGGTTGAGATAAGGACAGAGAGAAATCACTCACCAGTGACCATCACAGGCAAAACAGCTGTGACTTGGGAAAAAATTTAATTTATTACAAATCAGCTCAGAGCAGGATAACAAGGAAAAACCTAAATCTTAAAACACCTTTGCCTCCACTCTTCCTTTCTTGCCAGGTTCAACTTTACTTTCAATTTCTTAGCAATGCAGTGGGATGGGGAATGGGGATTTGGTCAGTTCATCACGTGCTATTTCCAGCACTCCCTCCTCCTCAGTGGGAGGACTCCACACACTCTTCCCCTGCTACATGGAGTCCTCCCCCAGGGAGATATCCTTCATTAACTTCTCCACCCTGAGTCCTTTCCACATCTTCCATGAACTGCTGCAGCACAGGTCCCCTGTGGGGTCACAGGTTCTGCCAGCAAACCTGCTCCAGCACAGGCTCTCCAGGGGCTCACCTTCTCCTTTGGACACATCCACCTGCTCTGGAGTGGGGTATCCAATGGGCTGCAGGGGAACCTCTGCTCCAGTCCCTGGAGCACCTCCTCCCCTTCCTTCACTGACTGTGGTGTTTGCAGAGTTGCTCTCACATATTATCACTCCTCTCTCTGGCTGCAGTTCCAAAGGGCTTTTTCCCCACTTCTTAAATACATTATCCCAGAGGTGCTTCCACCATCACTGGTGGACTCAGCCTTGGCCAGCTGTGGGTCCATCTTGGAGCTCCCAGGGATTGGCTCTGTCAGACATGGAGGAAGCTTCTGGTAGCTTCTCACTGAAGCCACTCCTGAGCCCCCTGCTACCAAAACCTTACCACACAAACCCAACACAGCTTTCTGTTGCCTGCTCAGCAACTGTGATATTGTTGCACGCTGGGCACTAAATGAAAATGAAAATAAACTAAGAACAAAATTCTCATCTGGCCTGAAGCAGCGGAGATGAAATCAATATAAGGAGGGAAGGAATCCCTCCCAATTGCATATAAGGAGGGAAGAACCTGTAATGCAATGTACAAGATTTCTAGCAGCACCTCAAAAACAGACACTTCTATCTGTTGAAGAATTCACATCTTAACCATTCATAGGAAAGCCTTCTTGTAATTCAGCTCTGCAGAGTAATTTATCACTTGTTTCCCTCTCTGCTTATCTAAGTATTTCTGTTCATATGCTATTTTAATATCAACATCCCCAGGCTAATTCAGTGGGATTTCTTGGTTCACAGCTGAGGAATTACGTGGGTTTGGTAGGACTGAGCATTCAGCAGTTGAAGTGACTCTTCATGGTGCTCTGTGTTATTTTGATTGTTATGGGCAAATCCAAAGACCTGCACCTGCTGCTGGAAGCAGTGGGTCCAGCACAACTTTAGTCACAGGTGTTGCTCAGAACACTCAGGATTTACACAAAAAAGCAGGTTAAATCCTTGACATCAGAGTTCTGTCACCTTTTCTGCAGTAAGGAACTTCTCTACAACAATTTTCTCTGTCCAAGAGAGAACTCTACATAAATAACAGAGAAACACTTTATATATGAGAAAAAGTTGGCAACATCAGCCAAAATATTTAGTTTAGATGACAATAGACATAAAATGCAGCAAAGGAGATTATCATCAAAGGGAATTATTTTTTACTCTGGGTGGTTTCACTCTGGGAACTTGCCCAGAACATTGATGGAATCTCCATCCCTCGAGATATTTATAACTCTTCAGGACGTGGCCCTGTGTAAATGAATAGATTTTCAAAGGCGCCCCTGCTTTGGGCATGGGATGGATCAGCTCTCCAGGGATGCCTTCCAACTCAGGTAAGAAATGATATGAAGAAGCTTTGCAGTCCTTTTCAGCCATGACATGCTGACAGACAGCTAAATTCAGCCATGCTGCCTGACTGTAAATCTACAGCATAAGGATGATCCCCTCCCAAGAGGCATAGCTAAATCAGGGCATTTAAAACTGCACATCTGTGTTGTTACAACAGGAGGAATAAAAGGGGAAAGGACACCGCAATGTGCTGTATTTGCTGGCATATGTAGAGAAATGTCATCAACTGCAGAGAAACTCATCAGCTGTGGAGAAATTCCACAGCAGAGCTATTATGGCCCTTTCTACAGGAGCAAGAATATTTCAGAGGAAAATTAAATGAATAACTCATCAGTCATAACTGTAAGAAAAAAATCAACAAGTGTTACACAAAGGCTATCAGGTCCACCTCCTCAGTGTCCTTATACTCCAGGACTCTGAAGAGTGGCAAATACAACCTGAGAACAATCAGACAAGCAAGACGGGCTGTCAGTACTGTCTCAACAGGGAAGTAGGTGGAAGCTCTGCAGCTTTCTGAGCTTTCACAGCAGGGCCTGGCAAACTCCCATGCAGAGTGGCTCACGGCTGTGGGACTCACAGCTGGTGCAGACCCACCTGAACCTCTCAGTGCTCCCCAGGCCTGGCTGCAGGAGCTTCCCTGGCTGCAGGAGGGGAAATGAAGCAGTGCTCATGTGAGGAGCCCAGGACTGAGATGAGCACTGCAGGCTGGTGTTGCAGCAAGCACAGGGAGAACCAGGCTGAGGTTGTAAAGGTGATGGACTGGAGGACGCACAAGACAAGGGACACTTCTCGTTCCTTGCCTCATATTGCCCACGTCAGGCACCCTGCAGAGGTGACAGCAGGAGGGGAAGAAACGAGACTGAAAGACCTGATGTCATTGGTGCAGGGCAGACTAAAGAAAAAGGCTGTTAGGGTTCCAAACTTAAACCCATACCTGTGCTCATACACTGCAGCAATATGTGGACAAATTAATAGACTGGTTCAGCCCTGAAAAAAAATCTTCTCCATGGTATTCTAGCACTTTCTATATTTATATTTTGCACCTGATTTAAACAATACTGAGAGAAAGTGAAACCTGAAAATATTGACTAGTACTTTTCGTTTCCTTACTTGACAGAACTTTGTTTTAAATTGTAGGAAAGCAATTTCTCTGGAATAAAAGCTTAGATTAAATGTGTTAATTGTAAATTTAGTATTTTCTCTACTGCTATCATCTATAGGCTGGCCTTTGCAGCAAAAAGATCAGCACGTTTCTCCTGGGTTCTCCCCAGAATTTGTGTTATGAAAGAGATGAACAGAGAAAGAGTCTAAAGAAGGATGGATGAGAAGACTGGAAGGTGACACAAGTTTCCTGGCTGGGTAATATAAAGATCAATTTAATTGAAAATGTTGTTCCTCTTGTCACCCTATCCTTCACCACTCTTAATGCATATAGGAATTGATATAAAATTAATCTCAATGTATTAAAAATGCTAGCTGAAATTTTTATCTTCTCCAGGGAAGATTTAATAGTAACAAGACCCCTATTTCACATAAAATAATAAATTTGGAGAGGGTACAAGACACATTGTCTCCTATTGCACTGTCATTAATGTTTAATTTTTTAAATACAAAACAGAACAATTTTAATAAATCAATAAAAAAACGATCTAAAACTTGGAGCCCCCTAAAACCCTGGCAAACCTCTCTCCTGGGAGAAGGGAGATTAATTTCTGTTCCAGGTAGCCTTCTCTAGTGACAAAAACCACCTGAATAGAGAATTTAAAATTCCTAAAATCTCATGGATGGCACTTGAGCTTTGATGTTACTTAACTCTAAATGTGAGGGGAGGCGTGAGGACTGCAGCTGTAAGAGCACTGCAGGCAGAGTTTTTCTGAAATCGCTTTGCTCACCTCTCCTTTAAAGAGCTTCTGAACACCTGCAGCTCACATTAACTGCAATTTATGGAAGCCAAACCAGTCTGGGAATCAGCCCCATTGCCCACACGAAAACGTGCATTAAAATGAAGCACTCTGGTACTTCAACACCAGCAAGTCACTAATAATCTAAATAACTAATAATTACTGAAAACCACCTGTATACAGCCCGCCTGAAAGACTTCTATTGCTGAAAATACCAAGCAAGCAAATGCCTCATTCTTTCAACATCTAATTTAGCTTAATATGCTATCTGCACATCTGCTTTTTCAAAAAGCTATTAAACAAATTATATTGTAGTACATATTTTTTTTTCTTTTTTTTTTTTTTGAAACGACCCACCAATTCAGAACTCACTTGCATCCTACTGTATAATTTTTGTGCCAGGAATAGACTGAAATACCGATAAAGCCATTTTAGGAGCTATTCACTGTTGCTAAGAGGACATCAACACAACTGTTAGCCAGCACCAGTCATGGTAGAGAATAAGAGAATAATGTTCCTGTGGATTTTTTGTCTAGCTTCATAGTCTAAATCAAGGGAACAATAGAAGCTATTTTCTTTAGTTGTTAAAATCTCCCATTAGTAGTTCAATGTCATTTAGCCAGTTGAACTGGCATTTGTTCTAAACAAATCCACCAATGAACTGCTTTACAGCAGTCAATAAATCACCATTAGTCCTACTTAGGAAATAAAATATGATGTTCAAAACGCAGCATGGGCATTGAAGTTCATTATAACAGGCATGTAGCTACCTACGTAACAAATGTGGGATCACATCAGCTCCAACATACACAGGATTATGGTGTCTGCAGAGGAGCAGGATGGTGAATAAATTTCATTCCAACTCGTGTGTACCTGCACATGGCAAATGTTGGAAATTTCAGAATGTAGATTTACTGGTTGCGTGTGTCCCTTTGATGATGCATTAAGGAGGTCTTCAAAACTTCAGTTTTGTACAGAAATGTGTTTGTTCATTTACCTGAGTTGAAATTATCTGTGGCATTGTCAGGAGGTAAAAATTCCCCCAGGACTTTTAAGCATATTGACACTTTCCTAACACTAACCACTGGACATTAAAGTGATAAGAGCTGTAGAATGCAGAGAAAGTGTTGAACTTGATTTTTCTTGCATAAAGCAAACATCATGAGGCTCATCTGTTTTAATATAGTCATGATCTATGACTTAAAAACTTACTTCTTAGTAGATTATTTACCTAGGTGTGCAACATTTATTTAAAAATAGGTGGGTTGTTTTGGGGTTTTTTTAGCAGAGAGTAAAAACAAAGAGATACTTATTTCTTTTCTTGAAAGTGAAAAGTGAAGAAGGCTAAAGGAGAAACAGAAAAGGCACAATATGTCACCTGACATGTGAATGATTCCCCCATGTGTGAATTTAGGTACAGACAGCCCAGGGGGGCTGTGGGCTGTCCTTCTCTACAGACATTCCAAACACACCTGGAGGTGTTCCTGTGTCATCTGCTCCAGCTGACCTTGCCTTGCCAAGTGCCTTGGATGATGTGTAGAGGTCCCTTCCAACCCTAAAAATTCTGTGATTCTGTAATCTATAACCGAAAGTTGTATGATTACAAACAGGATTATTGGAGTGTCTTTTAGCTTCCTTGTTCTGAGGTGCTGTATCTACTGTTATTTTTGTTTCTTTATTGTTTAGTTGTCATCTGAAGATCTAAAAAGATTTGGTTTTTATGGGAAACAAAAAAACTTAAAAAAGGAAAGAAAAGCCAATATTTCTTTGGCCAACAACATGTATGGGAAAAAATATTATCAGCTTTGGAGAGTTTGCAATAAAAGCATTCCAGTTTTTAAGTCCTATTTTTTCATTCCTATTGCTGCATGAAAGATTAAAATAAGTAATGACTACCCTAATTAGAAATCAAAATATTAAAAAATATATGTGAAAATAATACATTACAGAATCAAACTTTGAGAAACAAATTTTTCTTCCCTTCTAGACTTTCAGCTCAGAACACTTTCACACTTTTCATACCAGCATAGAAGAAATAATTCCAGGAAAACAGATTATTTCAGTTTGCAAGGACAGTTCCAGGACCAGAGAGACAGAAGGCTGCACACACAGCCTCGACAAACTGGTATCACAGAATAAAGGTATCACACCAAAAATGAAGATTTTAAAGGAATAGACTCAAGTCCCTTCAAGCTTTCCCTTACATATGAACATTATATTTTAAGTGACAGGAAAATTGCTAGCTATCCACTTTGAAACCCTCAGACCAACAAGGCATGATAGTAGACAACAGGAAATTTGACCATTGGCTCAGCCTGAGCTGCAGGAACAAGATCTGAAAGATATCATCCTTTTTTGTCTCTGACACACATGGAAATTGACCTTAGGAGCTGTGCTTTATTGGCCTGCACACATATGGCACAATCTGGGTGAACAGGACTCTGTACAGGAGGAGAAATGAGGTGTTGTTTCCCCCTTTCTTCATGCTAAAATTCTCCCTCCACCCTGAGGAAATTCCACCTCTTGGCTTGATAAGTCAGAAAAGGAAAAAAAGGAAGAAGAAAGGAAAAACAAATTCTTCCTTTTCAGTGCATTTTATGTGTGAGAAATCAATATTCAGCCATTGAATTCAGGACTACATCTGATCTGCAATCTCAAACCCAATGATCCACTCTTAATGCCTCAACCAGGATTTCAGTAAAGGAAGACTAGGCTTAACCCTGGCACGAGGTACTGTGCCAGCCTGGAATGCAAACACGGTGGTATGAATCCAGGCATCTAACCAGAAAAGATGGGAGATAGATGTCAGGGAACTTATCTTGAAGTACCTAATATAATTCAGTTTTAGGAAAATTCATAATTAAATTCTTAATCTTTCCATACCCAGTCAACACCTGAAAGCAATGAAGCAATTCCCAATCCCTGCTTCCCAGGGATTTTCACACTAAAATATATAAAGTTTGGGGTTTTTTTAAGCATATAAAATTTCAGATGTTTGCAGTGAGTGGATTATTACACTTTAATGCAGCAAGAAATGCACACAGGAGGTATCTACAGGCTGCATTTTGTGAAGTCGACATCTCTTCATTCCTCTCTGCCTGTCAACAGCCCGGGATGTTTTGTCACTACAAAAAGGTAGCTAAATGTTTTAATAACACACAGTGTTTACCTTTTTAGTCCTCAGGAGGGAGAGGGGATAGCTGGGTATTTAAAAATTGCAAGCAAGATGTGAAGATATATTAGAATTTAAAGATTTCCTTAGTCAACAGAGCACAGGCATGGGAATACAAGAAATGCTGTGGCTGAGGATGAAGCTTATTCAAGGGATATTTGTTACAGACTAAAGGAAGAAATACAGAGTCACAGAATAGTTGGAAGGGACTTTCAAATTTATCTTGTTCCACCAAACCACATTACTTCAAGCCCCATCCAAAGTGTCCTTGAACAATTCCAGGGAAGGGGCAGCCACAACTTCTCGCACAATATTCCCACCAACGCACAAGCATACAACCAAAAATACACCTGCACAAAATTATACATCCATGGTGATTTATATAATGTGAGTGCAGGAGAATTCTTTATGTCATTTCCATGCTGTTGCCTTGATGATGATGATATCTAATGGCAAAATCTAAATGTTTTGAAGACCATAGTCCTGTTGTTTATGAGCACGGCTAGCAATCCTCATGATAGGAGTGATAATATTAGGGTTTTGTTTCATAGCTGTGCCACAGAGTGTCTGAAAATATCCCAAGTGCTTACCCAAAGCATAGAGAGATGGTGAATGAAGACTTGTACAAACATGACAAATGCATGTCAACACTGAAAAGCAGACCCTGCAGTTTTAAGAATTTTTTTTTTGTCACTTGTGCTGAAAATGTTTCTAACTGCAGCCAGTTGTTCTGCTGCTGTCGCATCTCTCACTTCCCTAAGCTTTGGTACTTGCCACTGAGGGAGAAGCCTTTTAAATTGTGGCTCACATCCAACCCCTTAAAAGGGCACCCTCGAGTTTAATGACCCTGACAAAAATGAACAATGTTGAAACAACTTACTGAAACAAAATCAGTTAGAAATCAAAGTGCATCTCTACTAAAGCCTGGGCTCCTGCAGCAAGGCTTGTCAGTACCAGACCCTCTGCCTTTCCCTACAACAATTGTTCAAAACCAGTGTAAATCTCACAAATGTGATTATTATTCCAGAATCACAGGGAAAGTTTCTTGCTTCAGACTTTTTTTTTTTTTTTTTAGTGTTTCATTTTAGTTGCCCTTAATAGGTATTTATGTCACTATTTGAATTAAAGAGCATTAAAAGAAAATATTTCTTACACACAGAACAGTGAGACTTATGTCAACCCTTTGCTGCCTGGAGAAGGTCGATGTGATTTTCCACTGAAAAATTCCTCTTTTACATACATAAGAGCTTAAATTCCATAGAGTTCAAACAGATCAGAAGAGCTGTCCAACAAAAGACGTCTTTTGTCATCATTAGCTGATCTCCACGGTGTTGTGTGCTTGTCTGATGCTATTGAAGACTGAAATGTTTCAGATACTCTTGGACAGAAAATATAAAATATATGCATGGGGTTGGTTACCAGATGTCTCTGAAGAAACATATTTCACTGTTCTGTATAATTTGGAGTTTCTAGGGTTTATGTTCAGAAATACCACATTTTCATAATTCATCTGAGAAGAAATTAAATTAATATCTGTTCATTGCCTGTGAGTATAGAGTGGTTTTCATATGGCTTGGGGTAACTGCTCAAAGACTTAAATAGCCACACTTCCAACCAAATGAAACTCCAAAAAGGATTAAAACCCCTATGAATTCCAAAAGAAATTTCCTCTGCATATGAGTTCTGCCTGTTTTCCTCAGTCACTTCAGCCAGGGTAATTGTTCAAGAGACAGACAGTCACTATAAGCATAATTTTTATTCACTAAACATCAGTGAATGTTCTAGTCACTAAATGTTTTGATGAAATTACCTGATCTAGTTAGCTCTTGGATCTTTCCACTGTTTGGCTGGATCTGGAGCAAACATGATCAGCTCTTCCAATCTGTGCATGCAGTGGTCCCTGTATCCTTTCCAAAACTTCATTTCACAGTCTCACTCCTGCACAGATACTTCTTCATTACAAAACAGCCTGGCACCCTGCTCCCATCTCAAGGTGGAAGAATGATTCCATGAACACTAGGCAACTTTGTAATACAAGAAATCTGAATTCATTTCTGTGTTGAGACACATTTTAGTTTCTTTGTGCTTTTACTCCCATTATGGGGAAACAAAACCAAACCCACCCCAAATCCACAGAATCGACACCACTTACTTCGCCCAAAGGCTACAATTAAAGCTCACATCCCAGCAAATTACTTCACATACTGTGTTTTTCGTGCTGTTTCAAATACTTTCTTCTTCCAGCACACCAGGCAATTTGTACTTCAGCAGCTTGCAGGTATTGAACTGGTTGCCATAAAGGCTCAACAACCATTCCTACTTCATGCCACAAGTGGCCTTTTTTAGCTCATATTTAACAAGAGAGCTTTGGAATTGGCAAAGTGGAAACCTGGCTGAAGATCTTGGCAAATGACTATGAACCCACATTTATCCTTCCTGCAGTCTCATGATTTTTGTCTAGACCTGAAACCTCTCCTTGAATACTTTTGAAACTTCAGAGGCTGATCTATGCTGGGATCTTCGCTCTAACTTCTGCTACAATTTTAGTTTTTAAATAGCTTCTGCCCGACAGCACAGTTGAAAAGCAAGGGAGTTAACACAAACAAAAACCAAACAAAAACAACAAAAACAACAAAAACAACCAAAAAACCCAAAAACAAACAAAAACCAAACAACTAAAGAGTGAAAGACAATTTTTAAGGTTAAATATGTTAAATTTAAATGAAGAATGATCAGCATAGAACGGCTTAATTTTACACTGGGTCATATCTATTCAACCTAACTCTGGTAGGAAGGGACAAAAAGCAGACCTTATTTATTGAAAGGCAGAGAACTGAGAATGCCTTATGAAGAAGGCAGGTTCCCCTAAGGCCAGTGGCTTTGGAACAATACACGAGTTCGGGCAGAAATAGTTTCAAAGGGTCACAAACTCCATTCCCATTAAGTGTTTTCAGCTGTAAAAATCTACCAGCCTCTCAAAAAAACCAAAAAAACTGAATGTGCACACGCAGTACTGTGTTTGTAGTGATCTTTACATGTAAAAGAGTAGGACAGACAAAAACAGAGATGAGGTGACCACTGGTTACACCATAGTAAGATTACATGGAATGCCCAGAAAACATTTTCGAGAATGAAAATGGAAGACACACTCAATAACCACACTGAGACCGAGCTCAGGAGCTGACACCAAGCACACCAGGCAATGATGGAGAACATTGAAATAACTCCTTTGCATGGGATTCAGCTCCATATTTGTATTTTACTTATGGATTTAGGTGACTTTGTGTGCATTTAGGTACTCTCCCCATTACAGCCAATAGAACTGGTGGATACTGGAGAGTTTCCAGTGCACTCTAAACCAGGAAAATCAGAATTGCAGTCGATCAGCTGAATAGACTGTTTTAAGTCTCTCATTCTTCCCAAGAAGTTTAAAAGTTTTGAAATTCTTTTATAATCCCTTAATTCTTTAGTAACCTGTTTGAAACCAGAATAAAGTCTGACAGTGGCTGTCACTGAGCTTCAGTGAAGACTTAATATTTACTCCTTTCTCTTCAGTATTGGCAGTCCCCTCAACACAAAGTCCCACAGAACACAAAGGCACTTATTAAAGCCTGGATCTTTAGATTAATATTTGAAAATGTTTGTCTTATTTTAAAAACCATTATTATTAACTTTTTCCTGAATGCATTCAAATATCAGATGCAAAAAAAGTTATCAGGTAAAGTGCTTTTAAAGTTATATAAACCACAAATCATATTTGTTAACTTAGCTGACCTTAATATGGTAATTAACATAGAATTAATCTCTCTCGAGGAGATATAAAACATATGAAATCAAGACAATCTGGAATCCAGCCCAGCAAAAGGGTTATATAAAAAGGATGTACTGAACCATTTAGTCAACAACACTGCACTAATCTTTTGAAAGGATATTCTAAATTCTAAATTTTAAAGTGATAGAATAAATAAAACCTTCAGGACTTTATTCCTAACCCCATGAAGCAGAATATTAATTACATCTTCAGAATGAGATAATTTTCTTATGCATTAACATGGCTCACAGGTTAACCATCCTTTTTGCTAGAGGGTTTTGTCAGCTGGGAATATTAATTCATTTAAAGAAAAAAAAATGAAAACCAAAAACAAGATCAAAAAAACCCAGACACAGACTGTCAGTTTTATTGCAATGGCAAGGGACAAATCTGGCACAAGCACATAGTGGCCAAATCATTGACTCAGTCTCCCGAGCAAAAAAAGGTCCAGCTAAAACCTGGAGAATGGGGACCTGCTATTGGAAAAATAGATTCATAACCTGGTTTTAAAAATAAAACCACCAGAAATGATCCAAGGAAGGGGAATAAATTCACCAAGAAATGAGAGCAGTGAACAAAAGAATGATTAAGGAGATAAAGAGTCCTCTTCAGGAGGATCTACAGCCTCACACAAAGAACCCGCAATCACAAAAGTGATGAAAACTAAGCAGATATTCGCTATTTTCTACACTCCATACCCTCCAGATACTTTTCTTTCATGGAAGAGGACCTATCCCTTGTTCAATTGCAAACTTTGAGTCTTCAGATTCTTTGAGGCTCCCAAAATGTTGAAACATGGTCCTGAGATGAGCACAAATAAACTATGGAAGAAAAACAAAGCTGAAATCTGAAAGTATCATGGTACAGGATTGTACCACCCAGATGAATGAAATTGTGTGAGGAGCATCAAATGGACAAGGCACCACCCAAAACCACTTGCCTTAGGAACTTTTGGAGCTCAAAGCTGTCATTCACACAACTCATTGGCGATGAACAGAAAAAAAAAAGGAGAAGTCAATTTTCGAACAGGAATGTGTTGTTTTCTCCTAGTGCCTCTGAGGTCAAACAGACATAAAGGCAGTAAATTTCTCTCAAGAGATGTGTGGTTGCATCATTCACAACTGGTGATTTCTAATGCCCACACTTTATTAAGCCAAATCAGCATGGACCTGTTAGAGAACACAGCAAGGAAGCATAAGAAATCTACTGGACAGAGGAGATGACTTTTCATGCCAGTAATCTAAATATACTATTGCTCACAAAGATGAAACACATACCTCAATCCCAATAAAGCCTAAGCAAAGTTATCCAAGTAACCCTTACAGATATGTAAATATGATAAATACATTTAATATGTTGCACCTGCATTTAAAAACGTGCAGACTTTGTAAGGAGGACACAAAAACTGGAGCTGTATTAGGCACTGAACAATGCCCATGTCATTTAGATCTCTTCTTTGCCCTCAGCAAGCGACTCTTCCCCTTGCCTGTTTGTACAGCCTTGGCACTAGGGGTCCGTCATTCCCAATGTGCAGCTCTCGAGGCTCAGACAGCTGAACATATTTAGTCTTATAAATAGAAAAAACATTTGCGTCAGCCACTACACTATGTTAATTCCCTAAATTGCCATATTTTCATTACTCGTTATAAAACATCCCTTGACCCCCCCCCTCTCCCCCCATCCCCCCCTCATCAGGGAATGATCTCTTGTGTAAAGGAGATAAATGTGGTTAACAGTTTAATTAATCCTCACGTTAAATCATAGCTCCTTACAGGGAAATACTTAAATTTGTAGAAGGCAAAGAAGAATGTCACTGAAATGGAAGCTCTCCTTTCTCAAAAAAAAAAAAAGTTCAGATCTGCTGTCCAGTTACAGTCCCATTAATTATAATACCTCATTATTCATTTCATCTGCATCGGAACAAGTTTCCCGGAGAAATGGATGTCCCATCCCTGAAAGTGTCAAAGGCCAGGTTGGATGGGACTCAGAAACCCAGTCTAGTGGAAGGAGTCCCTGCCCATGGCAGGGAGTCTGGAGATAAATGGTCTTTAAGATCCATTCCAACCCAAACCATTCTATGATTTTATGATATCATTTCCTTTCCCATTTCTCAGAGAAGCTTGCAGAGATGATAATTCTCTGCCGGTTAAGCCACACTCCTACCCCCATGGATTCCCATATGAACAGAAGACAATTCTTTGCTTCCATAACAGGTCACACTTCCCTTTGTTCTTTCTGTTCTTCCTATGGAATCTGCCACAATGCAGCAATTTTACTGTAAATCTGAATAACCTTTGCAATAAAGCAATTCATAATGGGTGGCTTCAGGGCCCTCACTTAGCAAAATTTTCTTTGCATTATATATATATATATATATATATATATATCACTATGTATACACATACATATATAATATGTAGTCTTATAAGCAATATGGTTATTTTCATTTACTGGAGAACCAGATAATCGAATAACTATCATCATATTTCACAGGGCAATGAGGCAGCAATTAATTTGTTAATAATCGTGCAGTGCTTTGAAAAGGTAAAGAGCGCAAAGTGCTGGGTACCATAATTAAGAAATTGCTAAATGTTGATAAACTGAAAACCAAAATTTGTATCTGAAATTGCTACAGAGACATTCACCCTCCATCTGCGGATGCTGTTCTTGAAGCAGCTATTGATTGCACACAGCAGTAAGCTTGAGAAAGCTTCTTGCTGAAAAACTAGCAGGTGAAATACTGGGTTTATTCAAGGCAATAAACACCTTGACCTAAACATCAGAGGGTCTCTGTTTTCAGACTGTACCAGCTACAAGGAAGAAAATTACTCCATCCCAGCCAAAACAAGGGCAGAGTCTAACTTTCATGGTGATTTCTTTTTTTTAGCTTAGGCACCAATAGATCATTTTAAGTAAGCAGTTTGTTTTGGGTTTTGTTTTATTGCCTCAAGAAGCCACCTTGTCTGTGCACAATGATTGCCTGGAGTCACTGGTTATGTACAGAAAGGATCACAGAGTGGGTTGGGTTGGAAGGAACCTTAAAGACCATTCAGTTCTGAATCCTTGCCATGGGCAAGGACACCTTCCACCAGACTAGGTTGCTCAGAGCCCCATCTAACCTGGCCTTGAGCTTTTCCAGGGATGGGGCACCCACAGCTTCTCTGGGCAACGTGTGCCAGTGCCTCACCACCCTCAAATTCAGTGAAGAATTTCTTCCTGACATCAAATCCAAAGCTCCTCTATTTCAATTTGAAGCCATTGACCCTTGGCCTATCCCTACATGCTCTTGTAAAATGTTCTACTCAATGGGCTTCAGCAATTTTTTATGAGAAAGGCAGGTATGAAAAAAGGCTTCTCTTCTTCCATGCTTGGAGATCAGCTTCAATAGCTTAAAATAGCCACAACTAGTAGAAACTCTTTAAAATTTAATCATGCCCATTGGAATACACTCGTATTTCAAATCAGGATTAATTTTTCCTTCGAAACAGGCCCTGAAATTTTTGCTTTGTCTCATATTCACTAATATCATTAGAGACTCTTGGGCAATTGATTTGCCACAAAGTTCTGCCCCTTGTTCTGCATCGATCAATGGAGGACAGTGACCTGCAGCAAGGAGTGACTTGGGAAGGGATCAGCGTGGTTTACCACAGTGGTTAACTATTTGCATCACCAACAAGGGAATTATTTACTGTTGTCTACTAGGTTAGAGAAATCATGAAGAAATTAGCCTATCCTTTACCTTGAACCAGAGATCTCGACTGATATGTTGTCTGTCTAGAAAAGGAATTAAGTAGGAGCACCCTTCCACTAATGAAAAACTACCAAATTAAAGGCAGTATGACTTAGCTTCTATGTTGTCTTCCAGTACCATGTCCAAACCTGGTCTCAGTGATTGTGCACAGAAGATTCATACAGTGAACCTGTTTGAAACAGCTAAGAAAACAAAATCTGCTTTTCCAGATAAAACACGATACTGAGATCAAGGTGGATGCATAGCAGCTCAAGTCCATTTGCAGTCTAATCTGACTTTGAAGGCACAACAAGGAGGGTAGCGAGAGTACAGGTTAATAGTGCAAACTCGTGCCTAAATTCATACAAGCACAGCTTCAGGGGATTACTTTTATACCCATGACACCTTCCAAGTCACTGCTTTGTTTTGTGATAAGTCTTCATGTTGGCTGTCAAATCTGGAGCTGGCACCGCTGGATTGATTGCTCCCAAAACGTGTTTCCTCACATTTCTAGCAAAATTAAACAAATCTAAGGAACAGATCAGTTTGATTTCAAAAAGATATACAGATCTACTACTTAATTTGATTTTTGTGATCGTAGTCAAAAGATCTGCAGCCTCTCCCTAGTCACACAAATAAATCATTGAGCTGAAAAACAGCATTTGAAGCATTATGGTTTAACAATCACTTCTGGTAATAAAAGCATGGGGAGCACAGCCACAGAGCCTGGGTAGATGGAAAGCCAAGGCTTTCCAAGGCTCAATACAACAGTAGGGAGCTCTCTGCATAAAGAAGAAATTTCCAGCTTGCATGCAGTTAAGTAGGCAAAATATAGAACTGGTTTGCTTAGCACAAACCTCTTTTGTGTTGGGAGAAAGACACTAATATCTAGGAAAATAAAATGAAATTAAACAATCATTTGTATAAAGAGATTTGGCCACAAGAGGCTGAAGAAATACTCTGAAACACTAAAAAATAATTCACTATTCCTCATTTTTTGGTCAGCTATCACAACAAAATGGACTACCCTGAGTAGAGTGAGACACAGTAGTGCCTCAAAATAACACAACTCAAACTCACACCATGGTGTCTTTGGAGACACAGGATGGAAAGACCCCAATTCTGCAGGAAAACAGCAGCATGGAGAAGTTATTCCTTATGTTGCAAACATCCAGATAAAACAGAAGAAACTGGGTTATGAGTGTTCCCCACAGAGTTATGAAGACATTTGAAGTATAGGAAACAATCAGTGGGTTTGGGGTTTTTTAATCAGTCTTGTACTACTACAGGTATCCTATGTTTCGTTTTCTTTTTCAGATTTGCTCTGGAAGTTTCTTGTCTCAGTGCACTACAAAGGCAGGAGACTGTTTTAAAGCTGCATATGTTCATGTTCATGTTATAGTTCCAAGACAGAATTATCATCATCAACTTCACTTGATAAAGGTTGCTATCAGTTCTTAACCAGTCTAATTAAGGCTGCTTTTTCCTGAGCGGAAAGATCACAGTAAAAAAATAAACTTCTAGCACCTACGCCTCATCTCCCATTTTTTTGTGTAGTTTTGAGAAGCACACAATGCTGTGTAGCACTTAATGCATTTGGAAAATTCAGAGAGGTTGCAGGGAAAATATTGGCTGAAGAATAATAAAAGATGATAAGCTGTCTACCTGAGTATGGTTATCAGAACTAAAAAAAAAAAAAAAATGGAATGTAATTTAAAGGTGACTGCTCCCCATAACTTCTCTTTTACAAAATATAACCATGTACTGTGTCTGTCTCTTTTCCTCTGAAACTCTTACCAGCCTACCTCTAGGCATTCAAAGACCTGCAGATGAAAGAATAAACAGATCCAAGACAGTGAATAACTGATCCCTCTCCTCCATTCGACACCAATCATAGTAATGAGACCTTCCTTGGAAAATAAACAAACTACATAATTAGTCTGCTATCCGGAGTCTCTTATATTCCTCATTTCAAGCAACATCAATCACTCACATCCCACGTTATTTCCACTCAAGCACAGCATCCTTCTCAGTGCTATCACAGAGCATTAGTTCTGTGGGAAATGTCAAATCACATAAGCAAAGTGAAATAGAATATTGTTTACAACCCTGTATGGAATTCCATAATGCTTTATATTTTCTGCTTAAATTGTGTATATATATATATATATATATATATATATGTTTCCACTTCACATTTGAGCCTTGGCAGGCTCAGAATGATGCTTACTAGCTCAGTTAAGGCATCAGTTCACACTCTTACAAAATGCTCATGTAACTCCCTAGTGAACCAGTCAGATGCTGGAAAATAGCTTCCAGATCACAGCAGCACAAGCCAAGGAACACAGCACCCTTTATGAAAGCTGACTATTACAGGATATCAGAGAAGAAAGGGGAGGAAAGGAAAGATGTAATCTGGAACTTTAGGGGGCTGCACACCATTTATCTATCGCTGTCTCCTGGCCGCTCGCTGGCTGATGACAAGAGCTACAGATGGAAAAGGTGGGAGGGAGTTAAACGGAAAGCTGTCCAGCTTTTCAGACTGTCAACAGCTCTTCTCTGTTATTTTTTGTGAAGTTTTTTTCCAGTCTCCCTGGGGAGAATTGTTCATAGCTTTAATTACTCTCAATTACTAAGAAAGAACATTGAAACAGAAAACAAAGACACAGCAGTTCTTCTCTGCTCCTGAATTCTGTAAGGATCATGTCACTGACTCCCACCAGCTTCACAGGGACCCTCAGAGAACTGCAACAGGTCAGCACAATCTAGGAACAACTTCTTTCAGGGTTTGGCTGTCTGAAGCTCATTTGTGAGCCATCTTTCAATGAGATCCACACACTTCCAAACTGATACCTGTTACTCTGAGCTTGACCAGTGATTTTTTTCTAGTAATTTTTTTCTCCCAGGCTGAAACTTAACAATTCCCTCAGTGCAGCCTGTATAAATGAGGAAACATCGCTAGAGTTAGATTTTAAATGTGACATTGTTTTTCTTCCCTACCCTTTCCCTTCCTATCTTCAAAAGCTGGCACTGTACAAAGTGAACTAAAGAGAGTAATAAGGTTTGACAGAAATCTGAAGCCTAAATAATATCTCACCAAGGCATAAAGTCTCCCAAGCCTTTTGTAATAAATAAATGGCATACTGTAAAACACAAATGAGCATCACTGTGGCTGTGATTTCATTGTCCCGATGGGGGACCTGTGCCTGGCACAGGACCAACCATGTAATTCAATACTGAGACAGCGCACACAAATGGACCTCAGAAGGAGGATCAATTTTAATGTAATCCTATCTACTAATCAAAAGAGACTGAGGGATTAACATTCACTAAGAAATGTCTGCTCAAAGTTGTCATAGCCCATTGATAAAGATACCTTTGTTTTAATTAAGATACAAAATGCCAATTCCAGGTCTAATTTTAGCTGCAAATAATCAGTTATTGATGATGTGTCTGGCTGAATTGTTTTAACCTCTTTAGAATATTGTTTTTTTAACTAGATCAGCCAGCATGGATTGTTGATACTACAAGGAGACCACATTCTCATACTGTCTTCATCCTCCTGGTATGAGTTGTCCATAGTTTCCTGTTTTCCCAATATTTGCTATTGGCCCCATGCTAAACTCGACTCATGACTCTCCATCCACCGCTGTCTATCCACCTGTATCCCATTTTTCTAGCCTATGACATGCTGAAAGCAGCAAGTCCATCTGCATGCCTCAAAAGGCCAGAGGACATCTCAAAAACTCAAGTAAGATGTGCAAAAAATAGTCATCTCCTGCATTATCTCATCACAGAGAGCAGAAAACACCATGCCTGGTCTAGGCTGGGTGAGTTTTCTAAAATAAGCAGCACTGGCTTGCTTGTATAGTGTGGCCAGCAGGACCAGGGCAGTGACTGTCTCCCTGTACTGGGCACTGGTGAGGCCACACCTTGAATCCTGAGTTCAGTTTTGGATCCAGCACGACAAGAAGGACATTGAGGGACTGGAGCATGTCCAGAAAAGGGAACGGAACTGTGGAAGGGGCTGACCACAAATCTGGTGAGGATCAGCTGAGGGAGTTGGGGGTGTTTAGTCTGGGGAAGGAGACTCAGGGGTCTCACCTGTCAGGGTCTTTTCACTCTTTACACTTACCGGAAAGGAGGCTGTAGCCAGGTGAGGGTTGCTTTCTTTTCCCACGCAGCAAGCGATAGGATGAGAGGAAATGGCCCCAAGCTGTGCCAGAGGAAGATTAGATTGGATATTAGGAAAAATACCTTTGTGGAAAGGGTGGTCAGGCATTGGAACAGGCTGGCCTGGGAAGCGGTAGAGTCACCATCGCTGGAGGTATTCAAAAACTGTATGGATGTGGCACTTGGAGACATGGTTTAGTGGTGGACTTGGCAGTGCTGGGTGTTCTGGGGTGGTGTAATGATATCTTGTATTCCCTA
Organism: Acanthiza pusilla; assembly: GCA_036630365.1. Taxonomy (NCBI): domain Eukaryota; kingdom Metazoa; phylum Chordata; class Aves; order Passeriformes; family Acanthizidae; genus Acanthiza; species Acanthiza pusilla. Next base: position 93,067,756 of record JAXCHO010000034.1, read on the forward strand.
TCGTTTGTATGTTTGACCAGAATACGGTCCTGTAGCTTTAACTGTGTCCCGCAGCCAAGAGAAGCTCTGCCAGCGCGGGATGTTTTGAAACTCTTTCCCCGGCTGTTCTACGGGGGAGTGAGAAGGAAGGGACACTGGTTTTTTGGGGTTTTTTTTCCCAGTCGGCTGCTGCTGCTGCTGGTTGCTGGTGCTACTGGTGGGGCTGCTGCTTGGGTTTTCTCTTTGATTTTTTCTTTCCCCCTGGGATTGTTTCTTCATCGTTTTGGACCTTTTTCCTTGACTTGCTTTCTCATCCAAGAACCTGAGGAGCCCCAGAGGACAGCGGACAAGAATCCTCTAGGGAGCCACTGGAGGAACTCCACCTGGCCCCTCAGGGACCCTGGAAAAGGGAAGCTACGCCTGAGGAAAAAGATACTAAAGTGTCTTTCTCCAGTGCCTTGAGTTGAAAGGGATATATATGTTTCCACTTCACTGTAAAGGAAAAAAAGTTTCTACCCCCCCTGCCATGGGCAGGGACACCTTCCACCAGGGCAGGTTGTTCCCAGTCCCATCCAATCTGGCCCTGAACACTTTCAGGGATGGGGGATCTACAGCTTCTCTGGGAAACCTGTTCCAGTGACTCACCCCCCTCACAGTGAAGAATTTCTTCCTAACATCTAATCTCTCCTCTTTTAGTTTAAAACTGTTACTCTCAGTAACAGATAGTCCTGTCACTATCCGCTCATGTTCCATCATATTGATCTTAAACACTGAGGTTTGAATGTGTTTTCTGATTTGACTCAAATCACAGTACATTCTTTTTCCTAATGTTGGTGTTCGAGGAGCTATGTACAAGCAGTCAGACTAAGAGACAGAGACTAAATCCTGCATGGCATCTCACAGCCTGACCAATCCTCTGCTGATCTCCCACTTTCTTCATTCAGACAGAATGCTTTCAAGGTGTAATTTAACTTTAAAGCTCAGGCTTTACTTCTTTGACAAGGACTCTGTTGCCTCCATGGTACTGCTGCAGAGCTGTCAGTCCTACCTCGCCCCAGATCATACCCCAGCTCTGTAGATAGCTCTTTATCCCTACCTTGCCAGTACAAAACACGGGGCCTCTTCCCCTCCCACCCACTCATTTGCAGTCAGCTGGTGCAACTGTGACTCATCCCATTCTAGTACAGACTTCAGAAACCTGTTCAAGGCATTTATTAGCTCATCTCACTGTAGCTGTAGCCTCCATAATTAGTCATGACCATTCAGAGAGGAATGATTTTAAATATTGCCATTTCCTCTCACTTCTTTCCCTGGCTTAGAAAAGGATGGGGTCCTTCCAGAAGACAGCTGGCAGCAGAGATAAGAGCATTGGTAAAATTGGTCCCCACCTAAGTACAGAATCAATCACACAATCACAGAATGGGCCAGGTTGGAAGGGACCACAGTGGGATCATTTGGTCAAACCTCTCTGATTCAAGCAGGGTCATGCCAGAGCACAGGGCCCAGGATTGAGTCCAGCAGTGCTGCAATATCTCCCATGAGGAAGACTCCACACCCTCTCTAGGCAATCTGTTCAAAGCTTGGTCACTGCACAGTAAAGAAATTATTCTTCACATTCAGGTGGAACTTCTATGCAGCAGTTCCTGCCCATTCCTCTTGTGCCACTGCTGGGCACCAGGAGCAGAGCCTGGTCCATCTCTGTGCCCTCCCTGCAGACACTGACAGACATTAATGAGGTCCTCTCTCAGATGTTTTTTCCTGAGGCTGAACAGGCCCAGGTCTCAGAGCTTATCTTTGTAGGAGAGATGCTCCAATCCCTTAATCACATTTTATTGTTCTCCAGTGGACACTCTTCAGGGGCTCCATGTCTCTCTTGTCCTGAGGAGCCCAGAATTGGACACAGCACTCTAGATTCCCCTCATTAGGGCTGAGTAGAGGGACAGGGACCCCTGTCCCAGTAGAGGGACCCCTCTCCACCTGGCAATGTTCTTCCTAATGCACCCCAGGATCCCATTGGTCTTCTCGGCCACAAGGGCACTGCTGGCTCCTGGGCTTTGGATGGTTAGAACTCTACAGAAGAGAGAGAGAGATGGCAAAGAAAGCTGCCTTCCTGGGGAAAGATGATGAGATTTTGGGGAAGCGCAGATTGGCTATATGTTGGAGGGTAAGGGAACGAAGGTGTGGAGAGGGAAGGCAGTGAATGAAAGCAAGAACATGGACAATCCAGCTTCTTCTTCCAGAAAAAATAGCAATCTCAAGCACACCTAAAATGAAGGGGTTACAGATTTCAGTAAAGATATATTTATTTCTGCATCACTTCAGAACTGTTCGGCACTCACAGCTGAACAAGCTTACAGAGACAGGGACATCAACTAACAGAGGGAAGGAGCAGAGATTCGTATGACACAAAAAAGCACAAGGATAGACCCACCTCAAGAACATCCTTCCCAAACTGAACAAAAGGGGAGGAGATTTAATTTTGAAAGCGAAGAACTACCCTCCAAAACCAGAGGCAGATCACCACAGCTTTCTGTCTTGGCTAATGGGAAGAAGGATAAAAGCAAAGGCAGAGAGCTGGGAGCAGCTGATGGCAGTCAGCACTGTGGTTTGCTGGGATTGACACTGAGTTGTAGCAGAACTGTTTCCATGCAGGGACAGCAGAGACAAGGACAGAAGGGTGAGCACAGGACAGCAGGAGGCAGCGGTCAGAACATGTCCATGAAATTGGAGACAGACAAGACAAACCTGCTGAAACACCACTGAAGTCAGGACATGTTCTGGTCAGGAGCTGTGCCTGGGCACAGTAATGCAAAGCAGTAATGGCACAACACAATTTCAGGGAAGTGGCAATGAAAGAATTTCCCTTCTTTCTGCAGCAATCTCTTTATGGGACTCGGGAATAAGACCTGGCCCAAGCAGTACAAGAAGTCCAGTATATGGAGAGGTATTTTACACAGCTCTGCCTCCATTTTACATGGGACCTATGGGAGGCCGTGGAAGATGCTGACAAAAAGGGGAAATGGGTAGGATAGGATGTGATGTTTCTAAACTGAAAGAGAAGAAAGAAAGAAAAATGTCGATTGGAACTTTGCTACCTTTAGCTTTCCTGTTCTGAACTTGTAATCATGAATACTGTGGCTTTTAACAACCACCTTTTACAATAACAGCTACAAAATGATGGAAAATATTAAATCCTATTATGGCACAATGGGGGTTTTTCTTGAGAGAGATACTGAATGTTTTAATCTACTGTGGCAATGCAGATGGGTCTCCTTTGAGCCCTGAAAAAGAGATTGCTAATAATTGATTTATTATAGGACAACTTCACCATGCAGACAGAAGAGAAAAAAAATATTTCCAGTTTTGTTTTCCATTGTTACAATTATTTTTCTGTGTATACATTGAGCTCTAGCATTCTGCAGTACATTTGTATTTCCTCCCCTCATTTTTCACAGAGTTCAGCATTCTTATTTCTTACACATTGAATAAAAGGAACTTTAGTTTTACCATAAAAAAACCCAAACCATAAAAAAATCCTAAGGAAGTTAATTAACAGGTTGGGTTGAGTATTTCCTTTTTTTTTTCCTAATCTTGCATAACACAGTATGCAGCACCAAACCCAGGCTTTCTGAATGCTTTTAGCAAGGAAGGCACCGTGACATTTAAAAAGCAAAGCAGAATACAGATAGTGTTCTATGTACTAAAGCCTAGCATTATGTGCACTATGACCTAAGAATTTCAGTGCTGATAGAAACAAACATTTAAAAAAAAGAAATCCTAGATATATCTCTAGATATAGATAGGGGTTTATGACCCAAGAAATAGATGCTGGAGTTCACCTTTTCACTTCAGAATACTGTAGACAAATACCACATTGCAGTACCAATGACATAGGCTTCAATGAAAAGTGAAAATCATCCAGAAATGACAAATTAGACAAACTGCATCTCTGAGGCAAAATGGCAAGATAGGCTGGATGACTGGTCTGCAAGATGGGCAGGAAATTGGCTAAAATTTGGTGACCAGAATGCGTCCAGCTCCAGTCCCCACAGCTCAAGAATGACACAGAAAGACTGGAGAGGCTCCAAAGGAGTGCCATGACCTGACCTCTGAGGAATGACAGAAGACCTTTTTCCTGGAGAAGAGAAGCCTCAGGGGGAACCTCATCACATTATTCCAGTAAGTATTCCCAGGTAGCTAAAAGAGATCAAACTGTCTTTTTATGATGCACCACATGGAGAAGACAAGGGGCAATGGTTACAATTTACGCCAGAAAAGGTTTCATCCCTGTATAGGAAAGAAAGTTTTTACAGTGAGAGTAATCTTTCCCTGGAACAACCTCTGTGTGGTTGTGGCAGAGTCTCCATCTATCTCTGTGTGTTTCTCAGATGTGGCTGGACAGGCTGCTACATGATCCCCTCTTTGCTCCCCTGAATTAACTTTTGACATCTCTGCCAGTCTGGGCTATTCTATGATAATGAAAAGTTATAAAATGTGTTTCCTAGCTGGTGCCTTTTGTTTTAATTTCCCTCAAATATTGCTTGATGCAAAAATTAATCAGGTGGGAATCTTTCCATTTTCTCAGCCTCTGTGACCTCAGCCTCTATTTAAAACCTGATTTTAAACTCATCCTCTCATCCTCTAACTACAAATGGAGCACTTTTCCCTCCCTTCATCATTTCCTTTTTAAAAATGTTCCTCTGATATTTTTCCCTAGTTTTTGAAGGCTTTGTTTTGGTTTCATTTGATTTGGTTTCATATTTTTGCAAGCTACATGGCTTAAAAGTGGGTTTTTTAAAAATCTGCATATAATATAATGCCTTTAACTTTCACAGAATGCTGTCTATCTAAAAAAAAAGAGACAATATAAATTGTTTCACCTTCTGTTATTCTAGGTGCTCAGCAGTGAGTTCTGCAGAGCACAACTGTACCCAGCTTGCCACAAGGACTACCTGATATCAAAACCAGAAGTGAAAATCTTTCCCATCCAGTGGGAAGCTTTTCCATTAACTCCATAGAAACTGAGAACACGAGCACCTCACCCTTCAGCCAAGAATTTCCTTAATTTTCAACTGAAATAACATATTCATTTTGCTCAGACCCAAAGCACAGAAAGCAGTTTGAATTATGATCACCTGCTCCTGTGAAATGGACGCTTGGGAGACAATGACCAAATTAAAATGCAGCGCTTTAGGAGAGGCCGTGCTTGTGGTGAGACATTGCAATGTTTTGGAGAACACACCCATGGGACCTGTAGCAAGAAATTTTCAGCCTGCGAGTGGGTGGGTGTTTGTGCTCAGACTCCAAATGAAAGCCCTATATTTCCCACAAAACTTTTTGACAGAAAGAAAAATATTTTGATGGATCGGAGCACTGCCTCTCAGTGAATCAACGCTTTTCATTTAAGTCTTTTTTTTAAATGTAAATAGCTTCTTTTTCTAAAACAATTGCATTGTGGCTTTAAAAAAAAAAAAAAAAAGAGTTTCAAAACAAAACAAACCCTGGATTTTCCAATTGGATACCTTAATTTCCAGATTTTTTCCTGAATGAATTCTAGATCAATACTTCCCACAGCTTCACGTTAATTGAAGTGAAAATATTTTTAATTGCCAAATATTTCCCTGAAGGGAAAATAAAGCAGTATGATTAATTTTCCTATTCACAAATAATCTTCATCCCAGTTCTTATGCACCAAATAGTCTATTTACTCACAGAGGATTTTATTTCCTAAGGAACCATACACATAGAAAGGTTTTCTGAAGACTTTCTTTTCTCTCAAGTAGTCAGAATTTATTTTTAAGCCAGCAAGGGCTATGAATCATTGAAGTTAATTCTTTCCGTTGTACATTATTTTGTATTCATCAACAGAGAATTTCATCCCCTTTCAGACAGCTTTGTTAAGTTGCCACAAGTCTCACCTAAGCATAATAATTCTGAATTTTCTACCATCTTTATTACTTTGTTGATCATTAAATCAATGATCTGGGGGAAAAAATAATGGATTTATTCAACACTCATTTGGGGCTTACAGTAGATGCGCTGAGACTTGACAGAGATTCATAAACAAAACAAGATAAATATTGCCCTTAAAATTAAAAGGGAGGAGTTTGTCTTCTGCCTCAGCAGTTCCAGTGCTACAGACTGGAGTAGCAAAATGTTTAAATTAATATTTCAGGTTCCTGGGGATAACCCACCCTCTTGACCTGCAGATACCGAACAACCTGGTCCAGTGGAAGGTGTTGGGGTGGTTGGAATGAGATGATCTTTAAGGTCCCTTCCAACTCAAACTGTTCTAGGATTCTGTGGTTGATCCTCCGAGAGCAGCTACAGAAATTAAGTGAACAGCAGTCACAGGGTTGTACTTTGCACAGCGGCGGAGAAAGAAGGAAGCATTTAAATTGTCTTCTTAACATATCGTCAGCAATGTCTAAGAGGACAGAGGAGTGAAAATTTCTGGAACAAGTTTCCAGAACACATCATCCTCTACAGAGAGGAACAGCTGGATGATCAGCAGAATCAGTGCAGCTGTGCAGCAGGACTGTCTAACCAGGGCTGGACAAAGGGCGCAAATTTCAAGTTTACTCCCTGGATTCTTCAATTTTTTTCTCAATCCTACACACCTCAGGCTTTAGGTATTCACCTGGCATCATATTGCTGCTCTCCTTCACTTCCAGAGTCAGAAAGACTCGCAGTGCATGAGACAGGATAAATCTGCAGCCACATTGGAAGTTCATGCTCCACAGTAACAAAAGGAAAATCCGGGAGAGTCCTCACAGAGACAATGATGGCTAAACCTCACAGAAGCATAGAATCATAGAATGTCCTGAGCTGAAAGAGACCCACAGGGACCATCGAGCCCAACTCCTGGCTCTGTACAGGACATCCCAAGAATCCCACCATGTCCCTGAGAGGATTGTCCAAACACTTTTTGAACTCTGTCAGGCTCTGGGTTGTGATCACTTCCCAGGGGAGCCTGTTCCAGTGCTCCACCATGCCCTGGGTGAAAACCCTTTTCCTAATATCCAACCTAAACCTGTCCTGACTCAGCTTCGTGCTGCTCCCTTGAGCCTTATTTCTGGTCACCAGAGAGAAGATATCAGTGTCTTCCCCTCTGCTTGCCCTCATGAGGAAGTGTAGACTGCAGTGAGATCTCCCCTCAGTCTCTTCAGCTTGAGCAAGCCAAGTGACCTCAACCATTCCTTGCACAGCTTCTCCTCTAGGCCCTTCGCCATCTTCACAGCCCTCCTTTGGACACCTTCCAGTGGCTCTATATCCTTACATTCTTTGCCTCACTTATTGCCATTCTGATAGCAGTTGTAGGAATTAGACCTTCAGGGGCAATTCTTTCCACAAGGTTTTTGATTTGTTAAGCACCAGACATACTTCATCCTTTCAGAAATCAGCTTCCAACTCCTTTCCCCACACAGAATAAGCTGTTAAGCTACAAATAAGAACTGCTGGTGAATAATGGAAATTTCCTGCACTAAATGTGTTTTGTTTTGGTTTTTTTCCCTCCTAATGCGCAGCCATAACCTCTGCAAACACAAGAACCTTGTCTATTACTTTAAGAGGATCTGTGTGTTCCCATAAAAGCACCCACACAAAGCACTAAATTACTCTTTCAAACAAAGGGTACTGCATCTCTGAACCTCTGCAGAGGTGTGCATGAGCTGTCTCTGAACCAGCTCTCTCAGGGGCAGGGAACAAATGCTGCTCTGCTTGGGCTAAGGCATCCTTCCCAGCTGCTGTGCATCCCAGGGATGTCCTGCTGCACCTGGGCACCAGGCTAAGGTAGTTACAGTGCCTCTGTTATCCAAACTGGCTCATGGATTCTGCATCTTTGAAGTTCAAAGGCTGTTTCTGAACAGGCTTTATTTTTGCCAAATATGCCATTTATCCCCTGATTATATCTTAAAACCAAAATCCTCTAGGATTCATAATGTGAAGCAATGCTAGGTTTACTTCACCATTTTTTTCCCTGTGCTAGTCCAGCAACCAGCCAGGAGTCCAGAGTGGGGCATCACACAGAGGAGCATGATGGCAGATCAGAGGGAAGGTGGTCTTGTCATGTAAAATGCCGGAACAGACTGGAAACTTGAATGGTAAAGGCAGGAGGACTGTGTATGATCCCTTCGGCAAAAAAAGATGGCTATGCCATAAAGACAAGTGTAAAGGGTGTCTGGAAAAGAGGGATAAGGCTCAGGATGTCTGTCCCCTGTTCCATATTTTGACAATAAATAAGTTTGTATACACTTGGTAAAAGGAGAGGCATCTACAATGTAAATGGTTGTTCCTCAACTGTTTGTCCAGGCTCCTATCCAGACAGTGAAGACAAAGCTTGAATGTGATCTTTCTGTCCTAAAGCATGCATTTTAAAAAAGTTATTTGTGTAGTTCCTTAGAAATATCTATTCTTCTGCCCTGTCCACAAAAAGAAAGCTTGTGGCTACTTTGCATGAAGATGACTCTACTAAAGTAAAGCAAAATAAATCCCACTCATGATCAGTATCTCAGATAAAATGCACTTACAGGCCAGCGCATAACCATAGAAGAATTATCAGTGGTATTTCAGCATGGAGATCCTGGTGTAAATAGGTAAGGGGGTGGTGAGAAATCTTCACTGCAGTTCATAGAACCCCAAGATTATGTGAGTGATCCCCAAAATTGAGGGGGCTGGGGGTGGGGCACAGCATTTATCCTCTCATGGTCTGGTTGGACAAACCAATGTCTTACAGGATGAGCTAGAGCCAATATTCCTCCAGTTTTTAACCTGTGTAACCATAGGGGAAATGTTCTCACCCATTGCAAGCCTGCACTCCACACTGGGAGCACATGGAGATGCATCAGCTCCAGACAGTCCAGCCCCAAAGGTGGGATGAAGGCAGGAAAGAGGACTTCTGGTAAGAACATTATCCCCATCACAAATGCACCATGGTTCAATAACTGTTTCTGTTTATGAGATATATTGAAATGGAAAGGACTTATAACCAAGACACACTTCAGCACTCACATGGCATATACAGATTTTAGATAATGCATCTCTCTTAAGACTAAGAAATACTGTTCTTTCTAGCCAGAACAGGCTACAGGGATTCTGTTGCCAACCATAACATATAAAAGAACCTATAAAATTACAGTCACACACTAAGACATATGTCTCACATTTAACTTAATGTTTATCTTGTCAGGAAATTCAGCTAGACCATGCCAACATTTTGTTTCATTCATGCTGTCTTCAAAATCATCTGTTGTTGAGGGAGGAAAAGGAAGGGGAGAGAAAAGAAAATGCAACAGAATTATCCAAATATATATATATAAAAGGAACAAAGTCCAAATTAATCTCACAAATAAGGCTCAAACCCAAAAGCACCGCACAAAGGACTCCATAGTAACAGCACTCACCTTTACTTTACATGAATTGAAGTTGCCATCCCCAATTTAATCTGGAAAATAAACGATTCTAAATTTCTAAGTTCTAAATCATGCCCTTTACAGATCTACAACAGGAAGTGGACTCCTTGATTTCTGATAAGCCTTATTCTGCTGAAAGGTTTTGTGTTTTTTGGTGCTGAGGAAGTCACCTTCACACACTACAGACCTGGTATCAGCCACTCCTGAAGAACACACTCATAATAAAAATCAATTGCAATGCAAATAAAAGCCAAAGAGTGAAATGGCAGCTAATTCTTTCAAAATTATCTAGAATATCTTAATTCCCCTCATATTAGGAAAAAAAAAATTTCCTTACTTAAAATACAGCTTACACAACTAAATAATTCATCATGATGAATTATTTAGAGATATGTGGACTTAATATGTTTACAAGTCCCAAGCTGTCTTACAAAAGAGGAAACATTTATATAGTTGGCCCTCAAACTCTTTTTAAAATGTTCCTGTGATGTGAGGTTTCTGATTATCAGTGGCACTGATCCTGAAAGCAAAGCTTTTATAAACAGAGCACTTGGTGGGAAGATGGGAGCAGTGGGAAATGACTAAGTAAGGTGATCTTTTCTTAGTAATTGGTGATTATTGCTGCTGAGTAAGATGATTCTTCAAAACGCCATCCTGTAAGCCTTGAGTTATCTCAGGTATGGCAAAAGGTCTCCAAACCAGACATAATTAAATCACTGACCTGAGGCATTATCTCCCAGAACAGTCATCTACCATGTACAGACACAGGGCAAGCCAGACCCTTTTCACTCTGAACGTCAGCACTTTCCCCCCGGCAGTGTGTATTCCACAAGTCCCCAGAGGAAGCCACTTATGCTGAAGAATAAACCTGCCCTGGACAGCCCAAGGAGGCTTTTGATAAGTTCATTTTCACCTCTGTCATGCTTTGCACACCACTCTCAGCTCAGAGTCTCTGCCAGTTTCCCCTGGATATCTCCACAGTCAGAAGTCCTCATGGAAATGCTTTTTGCACACACTGCCAGATCTCCCATGTCTCTCTTAAAACCAACTCACTCTGAAAGCTCCTGATGATCCTGGTCCCGACAATTTAGAAAATTTTAGAGGCCACTCACTTTTTTTTATAGATGTATAAAAACCTGGACTAGATAAAACCCTAAGAAGGCTGGTCTGACCCCACAGGTGACCCTGATTGTAGCAGGTGATTAGAATAGATGTTCCTTCCAACTGGAATTATCCTGTGAACAAAAATAGCTTTTTTTTATTCACTTCATCAGAGAATAAGTACAATAGCAGACCCAGAAAGAAGCTAAGACTGTCTAAGAAAGACAGGAAAGGAAGCTTGTCATTGCTGGTGTTCCCTTTATTAAGGTAACCTCAACCCAGAGAAGTCCACACAAGAAATACCTATCCCAAGATAAATAACCTCTGTGCTTTGCCTGCTCTGTCTCCAGCTGAACCCTAAAACTTCAAAGAGTCCATGAGATGACACAAAGGAGATTGGTGTCCTTGGATCTCCTGGTTGTGATACAGCAAAAAAAAGAAAACAGACAGAAGAAAATCTCATGTGCATTGAGGAAAGGGCTTACCTCTATGTCGGATCTTACAAAAGCAGTTCTGTTAGCTGCCATTTCTTCATGCAATATCCTGACACGTTCTGCTCTGAGGAGGGCACCTGTGCTTGCTCAGGAAGCAGGCACCTGACTTTGGGAAGGGAAGCAAGGCAGGAGTGACGATGCAGCCCGTGTCCCTCCTGCCTGCAGCTGTGGTGGCCAAAGGAGCTACAGCCACCTCCCCTCTCCTAGCCCAGCCATAGGTCTCTGTGTTCCAACAAGTGAAGGAGTCCCACCACAGCTGGGTTTTATCACACTTAGTGCAGGAATTCCGAATTAGAGCATTAGGCTTTGCTTGTCTTCACCCTCTCAGAATTATGCTGTGTTTGAATCCTTTATCCTGAGACAATGTCTCATCACTTGTGCCCAACACAGTCGATTAACTCCCTCTTTTCACTGAGCACTTTTCCTCATCTCAGCAGGGCTGGGTTAGAGGTAGGACTCGATGATCCTAAAGGTCTTTTCCAACTTAAATTGTTCTATGATGCTGTGATTCATCCACAAGGCGTTCCTCACCTTTGATCTACCATCTGACAATGCAGCAGATATCCACGTTGCACTGCTGATTCTGGCATTAGATGTGTCCTAATTTCATCTAACTAACCTATTTCAGGGTACCCGATCCCCACTACATCTGGGCCACTTTTAGCTTATTGTCATGGAGATTCTGAGACTCACAGCACAGAAATGTGTACATGCTAAACTGAATTTCACCCTTGTAGAGGCCAAGTGGAGAGGGTGGGTAAACCCTGGGAGGCTGTAGGGAAAAATTAGATAAATCTCATTTGACCACATTGTGCAGCAGCGACTCCAAGGCTCATAATTCAGCAGCAATCTTGACATCTGCTGTTTGTCCCCAAGCAGGAGCAGGGAGCAGAGGAGCAGAGTAGCCATGGTTACATCTCGGTCCCTGCTGCAGGTCACTCCCATGTCGCTGGGTGATTCCATGATCACAAAGTCCCACCCTGGGACAAATTGGCTGAATAAGTCACCTGATGCAGCCCATTTCACCCTATATAGTCTGTTTATGACTCTGGCTAATGATTAACTTGCAAGGATATTAATTCACTTGCTCTGAGGGACCTTGCACATCTCAGGTAGCATTAGGCAGTCACACACACGAATCATCACAGAGCACTGCTGATCCAGCAGCTGCCAAAAACAAAGGGAAGCCATTCCCCCAAAGTGCCAGCACCCAAAGTGTGTTCAGCATGTGGTGCTGTAGGCAAGAGGGTTATGCTGCTGTGTATTTTTAGTTCAACTAGCAGCGACTATTTCTGCACTCCCATGTCTGATGCTGAGCTATCCCACCTTCTGTTTCTCCATCAGGGTATTATTATTAGCTGCACTAAACCCATGAGCTCCTCAGCACGGCAAGTTTAATAAAGCACTAATGTCACCCACTACCAACGCAAGGAGCCTAAAGAAAACAAGGCCTAATTTACAGTGTTACTAAAAATTAGTGAGAGTCTGCTGATCATCCCTCATTCGTTTATTCACTGGTTTTTTTTCTTTTTCTCCAACAATCTTTTTTCCTTCAGACAAAAGGATTGATGTAATCCAGAAGAATTGAAGCAATCCAAAGGAATTGATACAATCCAAAATCTATTCCTCCCTTTCCCACTATGGAAAGAAAGAGCACATCTAAGGGCTTTTCACGTAGCCTTCTGGAAATATTATTCATCTCCATTTCATCCATTCATACATATGGACTTCTTTTAGAAAAGACTAGCCTTGCTGAAATAATGTCTCTCTGACTTGTCTCTGCCTCTCTATGCCCCTGATTTTGCTGCTTGGTTCCCCAAGCAAAGACCAGGAATGTTCAGGTGGTTGTGACATCCCAGGCTAAAACAGCAACTTGACTTTGATCCATCCATGGCAGCCAACAAAAGCTTTTCTACCGAGAGGGTTCAGGCTTCCACGCCTTTCTCAAACAACAATCTCTTCACAGCCTTGTGCATTATCTTTCCTTCTGAAAAGACTTTTGTGCATGGGGATGACTCCTGCTGTTCCTGAGGTCAGCAGAAAACATCCCACAGCCTCCAGTGGTGCAAGGGCTGGGTGGCTGCAGAGCAAAGCAGTCTGGAACATCACACAATGAGACTTTATTTCCTCTAACATCTACCCTGGCAAACTGCACCCTCACACAGCTCAGCCTAAACACAGCTGCAAAGGGACAGGGGAACGGAGAGAAAACAATGAGGCATGAACAAAAAAGACAAGTTTTCAGCTGAGATTTTAAACCAAGGGAGGCAGGAAAAGAAAATAAATGGTGCTGTGCTACTGCAGGGTGTAGAACAGGTTTATGCAGGGCAGTGCACTCTGCAAGCACCTGTAAAAAAGTCACTTGCAGCAGCAGACACTGCTCATCTCTAATGAAGTCCATCTGCCTCGTCCCACAGAGATCCTCATGTCTTATGACGTGGGATAGTTGGGCCCTAATAGCGCAGAAGAGCTGTGCAGATGTGAGCCACTACCTGCAGCACTCAGGTGCTCAATCACTCCGAGAGGCAGCAGTTGCTACAGGTACGGGCAGATTGCCAGCCCAAAACCTGTAGCCCAGAGTCCTCTGCAGACACCAAAATAGCAGTAAGAACCCAATTTTTTTAGAGCACATGAATCCAGAAACGTGGCATACAAAGGGATGTGATGTTCCAAAAGTCTGTGTTGCCCCATGCTGCCCCATCGCCTCTAAAACAAATGGGAGACTTTTTTATGCAAATAAAATCACCAGTTTCATGCAGACTTCTCAAAGCTGACACTTACAAGCCAAAGGCCTATTTAGCAAGAATATGAGGTTACATCATCTATAGGCATCATCTCCCCGCAATGAGGTCAAGACAAAGCCACTGAGAAGAACATGAAACTGTGAGTGGAAAGGAGGAGATAATTTAATAGAGATAGAAGTTCTCATACTGAAACACCTCTCCTGTGAAAGATTCAGTGGATGGAAATGTTGGTCCTTTTGCTCTGTTCTTTAAGAAATCATTCTCATACAACAGGATTGCTTTTCCTATTGCCACAATGGTTTTAGCAGTGTGGGTTGACAAATTGATGGAGATACAAGCAACATTTCATTCAAGCCGCATCCTCCAAGTAATACTCATGTTCTTCTGGGCCATAAAAAGGTAATGGGACTGTGCTTCCCAGCCTCAGAAACAAATGCAATGTTAGCAATGAGAGAAACCAAAATTACACATTAGAAGGTGCTGCAGAGCTGGATTCCTTCCCAGTTATGAAGATCTGCACAACAATACAGAAGGGAGATTTGTTTGCCCAGTGCTGGAGCAAGAAAGAGCCTGGTCCTCCCCAGGCTGCTCAATGGTGCCATCAGGGTCTTAACAGCACAGGCAGTCCCTACCAAATCAAGCTGCAATAAGGAAGTCGCACTTCCCATTGTGCTGCATCCTGTGAATCCTAAAAAGCCACGCTGTGGCCAGAGTTTGAAGTTTCCATGCAAATGAGAAAACATCAATTCACTGTCACACCACTGTTATGCATTTTCAATACAAGCCTGTTGTTTAATATCTGCAATTTCACCTCTAAATCCCAATAGGATGCACAAGGTCCCACCTATCCATGACACCACCACATAGCTAAGAACAAATAAAAAGAAATTATGATGAATATAACTACTAGATATACATGCACTATATACATATACATATATATATATATATATATATACATATACACACTAGATATACTACTACTAAAGCAAGAATTTGGTAGGTATATATACCAGAAAAAGGTCAAACTACTGCTTAGGTTGTCTTATTGCCATGATCTTAAGGATGACAAAACACAACAGGTAGGAAGAACATACCAGGATATGCATTTACCTACAGTGCCTCATGTGCAGTAAGTGAAGTAAATTTTGTGGGTCCCTCTGCATCCACTGAAAATGATCTTAGTACTGAAACATACCCAGATCAGAGGTTTAGGGGTTACAGAAAAAAAGAAACCACACCAAAGCAAGAACCTGAGCGAGAAGCAGAAATGCCATGAGGTTTCTGGCAGATTTGTAGGAGGACCAGAGGGAGCACCCACCCCCCTCAAAGCTATTCTCCTTCCATATGGGACAGCACATGGGTGTCAGCAGCATCTGAGTGTACAAAAGAATGAAATTCTTCCTTTTACACTTTGTTTGGATGCTCCGTCTGCGGCAGTGGAACAGAGAAGAAATAAAACTGCTGAATAACAGAGTCCTTAACATTGCAGGCACTAATAATAGGATTAGAGAGAGAATAAAATCATATCCTCTTGGATTTGGAACATTTGGAGGAAGCCAGCTTCTGACTCACTCTCCCAACAAGTTGAGATCAGGCATGCCGTGGTGCTGACCTTCTGAAGGAGGACTTGGCTCAGCCCAGCAGCCACAACTGCTCAGGTGGCTCGAGCCCATCCCCTCCTGGAGCAGTGTTAGCAGAGGTCGTGCTCCATCCCAGGCCCTGAGGTTCTTGCAGCATGGCAGGCACTGCCAGCGGGCAAGGGAGGGAGCTGGGTACAGAGGAGATCAGAAATACACACCAAGAGAGACACCTGCACATATTCGTGCTTGTGGACACATTTCTGTCAGAGCTGTGCTGGGAGAAAGCACAAACACTCAGACTTCCTCACCCACAGAGAAAGGGGGAAGGTTTCAGCTCATGAGCAAGGAATCTGATGGACCCCAGGGGCTGCAGAGCAAAGAAACCAAAAGCTTGCACCACCTGAGCCAGCAGACCAGGAAGGAATTATTATAACCTTTCCAAGTGCTGATGGGAGTAAATGCTCAGTGGGCACAAAGGTTCCTATTGCATCATCATGGGTATCATTTAGACTAAGACAACCTGCCAAGACCAGTCTGACTCTGCAAGAAGATAAAAGTTGGCAAAAAAAGGGTTATTACAGTATCAAATATAGACTGGCTACATAATTATAAGAGAACCAAAAAATGAGTGTCCAGTTTCTAATGTAAAGATCTCATTGTCCCCCTCTTCACTGGGAAAACTTTTCCATGGTTATGTGTCTGTTTCACTGAATAGTGAATCTAACCAATCACCATAGAGTGCAAAAGGAAAAAACCATAATACTGCAAGAGGGAAAATAACAGAGTGTGATTATTAAATAGAATAATAAACATCAGTGTACACATAGGCTCAAAATAAAATGAATAGCATTGTTAAACTAAAGGCAAGGTACAACATTCAACTTCAAATCATCCCTTGCTTTGGGTTACTACAGAGCATGATCTGGAAAAAATATTTTCCTTATTTAAAGAAAAACAAACAAAAAAAATCAACAAGAGCAAAAACAAACAAACAAACAAACAAACCAAAAACAAAACCAAAACCACCAACAACAGCAAAAAAATCCCCAAAACCCTGTCTGCAGCATTTCCAAAAATCCCTGCTTCAACCTGTTGGCAAATGCTGACTTTAGAACAGCAACTGTTGTGTAAGTCTTCTTTTGTTCTGAGCTCTGAGAGCCACAGTGGGTGACTAATGAAAATAAGGAGCGAGATTTTAAAAGATGCTTGGTTATATCATGAGATATATTTTTTCTCCTTAGAATGGTGCTAGTGAACAATAAGTGAGCATTGAGGGAGCAGCTCTTAACAGCCATGCACAAAACAAAAGAAAGACCGTGTTCCTTTCCATTACTAAGCCAATAAAATATAATAGAAAAAGCCATAAGGCAAAATGAAAAAATCTCTCCTAAGCTTTCCAGGTTAAGCAATGGAAAGAGCAGCAGGAGAGGGGGACACTGAGCATTAAATACTGGATATCTAACGTGGGGAGCATCCTTGCTGTTTCCACTGATCTCAGCCTTAGTGCCCTGACTTTCCATGAACAGCCCTCCACAGAGGGTTTCTACAGCCAAGCAGTGCTCATGAAAACATCAAGCTCCCCTGCCTTACACAGAGTCATTTCTACCAGAAGTTTTGCAGCCCTGTAGCAATCAAAAATCCGTGTATGAATTCTGGCTTCTCCATAATCACCTGCCCCCAGCCAGCAGCAAAGCAGGACTGTGTAGGAATACTTGCAGGATGTTAATGTGCAATACCCAGAGCCCTTTGACCTTCAATCATCTGCTCGTGGTGATGAGAGGGTCACTGCTCGGCATCTCACTGAGCTGCCCCTGGATTAGGCACTTTACATCTCTGCAGCACATGTAAACAGGATTGTGGTTCTGTTACTGCTCTCAGTGTCAGACACACAATCAGGTTTGAGCTCTTTTTACAGGCATTCTGACAGGCACTTTTATTCCCTCTCTGTCATTACAAAGAGATCTCAAGATTTAAATATTCTCTAGATTTGAAGCAAACACCAGATCTTATGCAGAAACACACCATGTAATGTGCCCAGTCTCTTAAGGACTGTAGCCCTACAGTGCTTTAGTTTAATTAATACAAGTATCCAAAATCATCCTCTTCAGTTAAACTTGGTGTCTGTGAGCACTGTTATTAACATGGATCAAAGAGCCCCTTGTAGGGAAGACCTGTTGTGATGAGGTCAAGTTCCTCAAGAAATTATTTTTCAATTCAAAGCACTGATTCCAAATAGCTGCCTATATTTGCTTTTTTTATCCCTTACCTTATCAATTTCCCTTGGGATGGAACATAATTCCCAGGTGATTTTTACAGCACTTCTGCATAAGAACTGGATGTAAGGTCCTGCCTACCCAAATTCCTTGTTCTGTAGCTTGCAGGAGGAGGATGTTTATAAACATAGAGAAAAGGTGGGCACAATTCTGTCATCTGTTCTGTACCCATAAACTTAAATTATATTCCAGCTCCTGCTGATTTTAGGGGATCTACAGATGTAGCAAAAATGCAGGATTGGGACCAAAAACCACTCTGATTTTCAAATCAGGTTGAACATGAGAGACAGGTGCTTCTTAACCTTTACTATACATACAAGGATATACATATACATATATATATATATATATATATATATATATATATATATATATATATACACACACACAAGTATACCAATACTTGGGCCATACCCAGACTATCCCCATGTTATAATTAGGAAGCATTTCCAGCTACACAGACAAGGATGATTTGGGGAGGACAAGAGAGGAAGAACAGGGCTTTACAGAAGGAGACAGAGACAGCAGCAGCGTCAGATCTCTTTCTCCTTACTGCTGACAATAACAAACAAACAAACAAAAATAGTTCTGTGGAAGTGGAAAGAGCTCTCTGCAGTCATTACACAGCAAACACTCACAGCTTAAACACTTGGCTTAAACTTACTTCTTATCCTCCCCCCTCCATGCTCCTCAGACATACTCACTCATCCACATCTATTTGCCTGCACAAGGACACTCCACGGCTTTGGATCTCTTCTGTTTATAAAATGACAAGGACTGTCCTCATGTGCCTTTGCATTAGAACTATTCTCCCTACCTTTTGAAATGTACCCAGTACATGCATTCCCCACAACAGATGAAGCGAGCGTCTTTGACTGTATGGCCATCAGACCCACATCTTTAGGATAATTTTATTTTTTTTACTTCTTACAAGGTATAAAGATTTAAGAGCAGTATTTTTGCAATAATATATATACATATATTCTCATATATGATTGCATTGATATTGCAATGATTTCATCTGGTTTTAAAGCACTTAAGGTAAATCTGACAGTTGTGGACTACAGTGAGGTTTCTTGTCTCGGCTATTCATATACCTCTCTGCTTTACAGCACTCTGCTGAATATGATGAGAGCGATTTATTTGTAGAGTGGGTAGAGACAGAAGTGTGTTGTCGCATATTTTTTTTTCTTTAAGGGTTATTAATTACCATGTCAACCTTTGCTCTGCTGCCGCTGCCCACTTTTATTTTAGAAGCGCAGCCGTTCCCCACTCTGATCCCATTGGGCCCCCCGGCATCCCATTTTCCAACAACCTTTTAGAACATTATTTATTATTCTTTATGTATCTGGGTGGAGAAGAGAGCGAGAGGGACAGTATGGCAGAGATGGGGAGCATGAGCTGGAAAACACGCTTGCCTGGAATTGTCATCACACTGCTGTTGGAAGGAGCGAGCCGGAAAACTCGCAGCCAACACTCGCACGCAAACACACGCCAGGCACACAACACATCCATCCCGGGGAGTTTGCGAGCAGCCCCGCAGCTCTTACCTGGCTTGTCTGGGATCCCTCTGCAGTGCAGCTCCCTCAGCTCCCTCTGCCCTATTTCCCCCGGGAGCTGTGGGGCAGGGGCTGTGACCGGGTGCCGGTGTGGGTAGGGGATGGCAGCAGCTGGCCGCAGCCTGGGCTGCCGGGCTCTGGCTCCTGCCAGGGCTGCTGCTGCTGCTGCTGCTGCTGCTCCTGATGATGCCGAGGAGGAGGAGAGCCGGGTGAGGAGGAGGAGGATGCTGGCGGTGATGCTGTTGCCATGGTTACCCAACTCGGCGGCGGCACCGCTCAGAGCAACAGCTGCCCCAGCGCCCAGAGCTGCTCGAACCCATGGCAGCCCTCGGTGTACGGCACGGGGATGTCACCCCAGAGCCCTCTCCGTAGGGCAAGCGACAGCCGGGAGGATGGAGGTCACTCCTTGGCACGCTTTTGGGGCTTTGGGAAAACAGACTGAGTGATGCATCCAAAATGTTTGCATTCTGCACTTGTCGGCAAAGAGCTCGCTGCCCTGCAAAGGTCAAACGCCAGCTTCCAGGAGGGAGCTTTCCTTTTTTAGGGGTTCTTGCATTTTTATAAGGAGCTGAACAAAACAGCAAAGCTGAGGAAGGGAATGATTTTCAAAGTTGCTGCTGTGATGTAATTTTAAACTTTTTCTTTTTTAAACTAAAGGCCAAACCTCTGCCTTTAAAGCAGGACTCAAAAGTGTGATTTTACTATCGTCTTGCATAAAAGTTCTTTGCATTAAAAAATCACCTTAAAAGTGAACTCCCTGTGCAACACAGAACTGCCTTTAACCACCAAACAGTGAGAAAAAAACCTTCCAGAAAGGAGCCCTCTTACACAGCACAGGACACTAATTCTTTCATGCATGAGGTAAACAAGCTGAACTTTGCCTTTGTCTAATGATCTGAAAAGAAAGGAAAAAAGACCTCAGGTGAATGGGCTGCCACATGACCAAAATACAGAGTATTAACTGAGAGAGACATGTGAAATCAAGGCATTCTGCTGCCATTTATCTATCAAAGATGCTTATTGTGAGGCTCTCATTTTGCACTGGAACATCACAAGACACAACAAGGTCACAACAATCAAATGTCACTTCCATCCAAAAATGTCAGTGCAAAGCTACGTAATGCTCATAGGCCATGACAGTTCTTTCACAAGCTGGTACTGTTTGCAGGACATTGTGAAACACTGTCTGAAACATACTGAATAAAAGAGAAATATCACTGGTGGAAACTTTCTAAAGGGATTTGCTTCCTGCTGCCAGATCTCTGCTTGTGACCTGAATGCTGCAGATGATATGAATCTGTGAGCTTGGGGCACCAAGGAAATGCACTGGATGGTATTTCCTATTAAAGTATCAAACCTGGATAAATGGTTATAAAAGATGGAAGCCTGCAAGAAAGATGGAGAGGGATTTTTACAAGAGCACGTAGTGACAGGGCAAGGAGGAGTGGCTTCAAACTGAATGAGAATAGGTTTGAATTAGATATTAGGAAAATGTTCTTTGCCGTGAGGGTGGTAAGGCACTGGAATAGGTTGCCCAGAGAAGCTGAGGCTGCCCTGTCTCCAGAGGTATTCAAGGCCAGGCTGGGTGCAACTTAGAGCAACCTGGTTTAGTGGAAGGTGTTCCTGTCCCTAGCAGGGAGGTTGGAATGAAATGTTCTTTAAGGTCCCTCCAAACCCAAGCAATTCTACGATTCTATGATGTGCTCTCGGCAGCATTTCTCAAGATATTCTAGAAGACAGTGTCTCCACACCGTGTTCATTTGCAGAGCCATAATCTGGTTCATATAAAATCATTTTCTATATATCTCATGACTGCAGGAAAACCTGGAACTACGTGATTGAGGAGGAAAAAGTGCCAGCCAACATACACTGTCAGACCTCCTTGGAGTAGCTTCCCATTTCACAGCCTCCATGTATCTTATAAACCATTATCCCTGAAGATTTTTTAATTAATCTCCTTTTAGGCAACAATTTTGATGTCTGCTCAGAGATT
Source organism: Acanthiza pusilla (assembly GCA_036630365.1). Lineage (NCBI taxonomy): Eukaryota > Metazoa > Chordata > Aves > Passeriformes > Acanthizidae > Acanthiza > Acanthiza pusilla. The sequence continues at coordinate 93,088,892 of JAXCHO010000034.1, forward strand.
ATGTGGAATAGTTAACTCAAAGAGACTTTCTGGCACTCTAAAAAGAAGTAAGAAATATGTTATCTATTTTAATCTTTAAAAATGTAATGCATGTAAAATTAGACGGTACCCTGAAACCCTTCTCAAGAGCTAAAAAATATTTGCCGCATGTGTGGCCCAGGAGATTCCCTGCTGTAATTTTGAATGCAGGGCAAGAAGATCTCATTGCAGTAATGATGGTGAGCACATCTAAATCACCCACCTCATTATTAACTAGCAGACAGCAAAACCCGTGGTTATTCTGAATAGATCCCTGAGACCACAAACAGATCTTATTTCTGCTGAATCAGGATGTCTACTGCAAACTGCACCTGCTGAGATGTGTGTAATCAGCTTGCAAGCTTATACTGTCTACCTTTGCTTATTGGGGCTATTTTTTGAAAGCTGCATCTTTGATTTCAAGAACACACATAAGAATAGCAGGAGAGGGTTGGCCTCTAGCTTCAGGTTCATGGCTGTGTTATACCAGTGAGGAGCTGCCCACCTTAATTCTCTTGTTGGTGCTAATCTGCAACACTGAAGAAAAATCCACCTCAAAGGAGATGCAGAGTCCATGAAAACCAATGGCTCTGATACCTCCCAGTCTGTACCCTGCAGAGTGAGCATCTTCAGCTGTGCCAAGTGAGGACAAAGTGGATATAAAGGTCTAACAAAGCACCAAAAAAAAAAAAAAAAAAAAAAAAAAAAAAAAAAAAAAAAAAGCAAGCCTTTTCTTTTAAAAAAGAAAGGTAAAATAGTTTCATTTTCTCTCAGTCGTACAAGAAGGTTCTGCATGGTGGGATCAATGACTTGCACTGTTCGCTAGGGAGATAAGTGGTGTTGCAGTATGTAAAGCATGCTGATTTCATAAGCTGATATGATTCGATAAAGGAAGGACACTTCACAGATGAATTTGACAGAGCCAAGAGGAAAGGCTGTGTTTTTAAGAACAGCATTAGTTTTTAAGGAGAGACCTATGTCATATCTTGCAGACTTGCTAGCGAATTACAGACCTTAGGGCATCTCAGGTGGTACTAGGCACTTATGTTTAGTCATGTCCAGATTAACTTCTTGCTTTAAATACTAACAACAGGCAAATCAACTTAACCCAACACAGATTTCTAAAACAAAACAGTTAAATTCTCCCTTGTGCCTCTTTTTCTCTCCCAGTTGTTAGGAAAACACAAGGGCTGACTTACTTAGCTGTATTTATCTACAACAACCTGAGGCAAAGGCAAATCCCAGCCCTAACACCAATCCAGAAGAACTATCCCACCAATTCAGCCATCTGAGCTCTGACACCTGTCAACAAAGTTTTAAACCAAAACATATCTTCTGGAAATGTCTCTTAACTGTCACCTTAGCCCCACAGCAGACTGAGGTTTCAGCAATGAGGATGGCCCAGAGCTTGTTTAGCTGCTGAATGTTCCCAGACTGGCAGTAATCCCTACAGCACAGACATCCTTGGACATGCTTGGTGTCCTGTATCCCATCCCAGGCAGAAAAATTTATATTCTGGATTTTTTGTGTAGAGCCTTTGGGTTATTTAATAATAACCTGAAACAGATATTCCCATTAGGTAGCAGGATAACTAATAGATGTTCAGTGGAGCAGTCCCTGCTGCAGGGCACTCACTGGGCTGGTAAACATTTCCACAGGTTGTAGACTCCACTTCAGTCTGCTACTCTACACTACCGGAGATGGAGTGTAATTGTACCAATTCTGCTAAGAGCAGGATTAAATTTTTAAAAAAGGCTTAAAATAACTGAAATAAGCTTAGAACTACAAACTTCTTACTGCCTCTTCATGCCTGACCAATTTGGTGACCTTCTATGGCAGGGCTGCAGTGTTGGTGGATAGGTCAGAGCGACTGACATTGTCTACTTGGATTTACACAAAGCTTTTGGCACTGTTCAACACAACATCCTTGTCTCTAAACCGGAGAGATGTGGATTTGATGGACGTTCCCCTCAGTGGATAAAGAACTGGCTGGATGGTGCACACAAAGAGCTGTGGTCAACAGTGAGTATCCAGTGGCCAGTGGGGTCCCTCAGGTGTCAGTACTGGGGCTGATGCTGTGCAACAGCTTTGTCAGTGACATGGACAGTGGGATTGAGGCACTCTCAGCAAATTCACTGACCACTCCAAGCTGTGTGGTGAAGACCCTGCAGGTAAGGGATGAATCCAGAGGGACCTGGACAGGCTGGAGAGGTGGGGCTGTGCAAATCTCATGAAATCCAACAAAGCAAAGTGCAAGGTTCTGCACCTGGGTCATGACAACCCCAGACACACTGAGAGGTTGGGTGGAGAAGTGATTCAGAGCAGCCCTGAGGAGAAGGACTTGGGGGTGCTGGCTGATGAAAAATCAGTGGAATCCTGGGCTGCATCCACAGGAGTGTGGCCAGCAGGTCAAAGAAGCTGATTTTCCCCCTCTGCTCCTCTGCACCTGGAGTGCTGAGCACAGCTCTTGAGCTCCCAACATGAGAAGGACATGGAATGGTTGGAGCAAGTCCAGAGTTGATAAGAGGACTGGAGCACCTCCCCCACCAAGACAGGCTGAGAAAGTTGGGGCTGTTCATCCTGGAGAAGAGAAGGTCATGCGAAGAATTCATAACATCCTATAAAGGGGGCCTTCAAGGAGAGGGATTCTTGTCAGGAACTGTAGTGACAGGACAGGGAGTAATGGGTACAAAGAGGGAAAATCTAGGTTAGATATCAGGAAGAAATTCTTTACTGTGAGGGTGGTGATACACTGGACCAGGCTGCGCAGAGAAGTTGTGGATGCACCAACCCTGACAGTGTTCAAAGCCAGGCTGGAAAAGGCCTCGAGAAACCTGGGCAAGTGGGAGGTGTCCCTGGCATGGCTAAGGGCATTGGGACCAGACGATCTTTAAGGTCCCTTCCAACCCCTTAACATTCTATGATTCTGTCATTCCTCTGACACCTCAGTGTCAGCACAAAAAACCTTACACGATGGGGCACAAGCTTGCGATTTAAACACACACACACACAGAGCAGGGAAGTGAGTGTGTCTCGTGTCAAGGAAAGACCACAACCCTCAGCTTCCACCTGGAGCACACAAAGAGCGGCAGCAGGCAGAGACCTCATCGTGGCTGCAACAGCTTTCCTCAAGCTCTGGGACACAGCCTGCAGCAGAAAATCCCAGTGGAAGGTCCCTGTGGATGTGGAACAGGTCACACTCCTGGCTGGGGAGAAGAAGGCAAGGCTAAATGTGTGCTCCAGGCTAGCAGCAGGAAACACAGCAGCTCTGGAGGTAATGGGCAGAGAAAGTTAAGCTTCTCTTTTAATTGGAAGCTGAATTTACCTTTTGATTGTGATGCAGTTTCCAGGGGCTCTTTCTTTCTACTTTATAAATTCAGGAAAGGGTAATGTCCAAAGGGAAAGTCTGACACACAAAAACAAACAGAACTCTCAGTCCTGGGGCTTTGATTTCTTCTCTGTGCACTCTAGGAGCATTTAGATGGCAAGACCCTTTTAAGAAGCAAATGCACCATATTGTTATAGCAGGATTTGAAACACCCTCTAATGTGAATTACACAGTCTCACATAATCCAGTTCTGTGCTATGCAACAGAGAAGCAGTTAAGCAAAAGAAGGAGAAAAACAGGAGAGGGGATCAAAAGATGCCTTTCACACAGATATTTGAGAAAAATATAACCAGAAGTGTCAAGTAAAATATATCAATATTTGTTTGGATGCAGATAGTGACAGTCAGATCTCCATCATTCACGCCCCATCATTGGAAGTATTCAAAGTCAGGTTGGATGGAGCTTTGGGCAACTTGATCAAGTGAAATTATCACTTTGCATGGCAAGGAGTTTGCACCTAGATGATCTTTAAGGTCCCTCCCAACCCAAACCATTCTATGATTCTAAGAAATATAACAGATTCTTAGGGAGTACCACAGTATAAAGGTGTTTTTAAAATAATGCAGCATTTAAAATCATGCAGTATTTTCACATATCATAGTGGAGAATTAAAGGTAAAGTCTACAGTACTACAAAAAGTATAATTTATCATTTAACTAAGTATATATTTCACACAAAACCCACACAGTATAATATAAAAAGGATCACAAAGACTTTGCTTGCTTTAATAGCTGCATCCAAGAGAAGATTACACCTCTCCTTCCAAGTCTTTACTTTTATCCTGTCCTCAAGCCACAGAGTCCTCATTCAGCTGCCATCCCTTTAATGTTTTGTTCATTCAACCACTCAGTTTTAGTCCAGCATCTTGTTACAACCAACCTACCAATGAACAACCTTGCTTTATGTAAGAAAAAGCTACTTTTACCCACCAGGGCTTCCCTTACCTACAAGGCAGTGGGAAACCTCAGGTTACAGTCCTCTCATTCAGAGCTCTGGACAGTTGCATAATGGATAGAAAACAGAAAATAAATAAGTACATTTCAAATGTTTAACATGATACAAACATCTGATAGGACTTGAAGGAGCTACTGCAGTATTAGAAGTTAAAAAACCAAAAACAAATAAAACAAAACAAAAACAAAACAAAACAAAAACAAAACACAAAACCCAACAACAACAACAACAAAGGACTTTGTGAATAACACAGCTCAGGCCCAAAACATCATCTTGCCTTAGGAGCTCCAGATCATTGCTCACTACTGCAGTACCTCACAGAGTCACAATCAATATTTTCCTAAACACTCCTATAGGGAAAAGGTTGCCACTGCCATACATTTTGTGCATGGAAAACAAGTCCTGGACTTTTCCAGAGGCACCCACACGAGCAGCTGAGATTTTCTGGAGGTCAGTGCTGAACTCCCTGAACACTGGAACATGTTGTCCAGCTGTGGAGTCCCCATCACTGGAAATATTCAAAATTTGATTGATCATTTTCCTCTGTATCCTGCTCTAGCTGATCTTTCTTTGGGCAGGGCCAGGTCTGATGTGATCTCAGGAGATGACTTCTGACATGAGCCATTCTATCAAATCCTGAACAAGTCCCATACTCCCAGCAGTCATTCCACAGATTCCTGATGTCTACTCCCTTAGTTCACCAACTCTTGGCCTCTTCCTTGGTTTTATACAAAACCTCCTTTTCCCTCCACACACAAACATATTGCCATGCACCTATAGTCTCACCTTACACTCATCCATCCCAGCCTACCTCCAGGATCCTAAACCTAAATCTGTTGGTCTCTTCCTAGGCCCCTTGTTACCTCCTAGACCTCCCTCTGCCAATTTTGTGCAGTAAATCATAAGGACAACTTCCTTCCCTGTTTAGTTTGGGCACAGTGCAAGATTTCCTCTCACTCTGAGTGTTGCATCTCCCACCTTGTGTCCTACCTTAGGTCTGGCCTAACCTACCGAGCCTCACAGAAAAAAGAAGGAAAGTTGCAGAGAAATTCTGTTTTGACACAGACTGGAAAGCATCCAGTACATTCAGCATGTCAGAGAACTTAGATGTTTATGCCTAGTTGCTGCTGAGCACCCCAAAAATGTTTATTCAAAGGTTTATGGGCTCCCTCATTATAGAAGTTCTGAAAGATGGACACAACATAAAGACCATTTCTTATTATTTTTTTTTTCTCTTTGGGGTATGTGCTCCTAAGCACGTAATTGCAATCTTCCAAAGAAGAGCATATGATCCATTTCTAATGTAGGCAAAACTGATTATTTCTCCTAGATTCCTCTATGGAAATATCTAAACTATTTTGGCTGCAGTTTTTCCAAATTAATTCAGTCCAAGGAAGATGCCCCTGCATTAAATGTTTCAGCCCAAGCAATTAAGATACAGTAAAATGATAAGCAATAAAAGCTAGAGTGTTACTATAAGAAATGCTGGACAACCTTAACAACACTCACTGGTATCACTCCCACCTAAAATACATATTAATTCACTAAACAGCCAGATGGGCTTGTTTGTTTAAGACTCTTCCCTAGAGGTTTTCAGCTTCTTTTTTTTTTTTTCAAATATGTCTTTTATAATGCAAAATACCAGCTGGCCGCCAGTACTAGTAGTACCTAACGACTAACTGGAGTTTGCATATAAAGATTATTTTAAAATATCCAAAGCAAAGATTATTTTAAAATATCAAAACCAAACACTTGTCTAGCATTGCTTGCAATAAGCACAAGATTTCAGCCTTGCAAGGAGATGAAAAATATCATCCTCATTTGTGTCTAGGTAAGCCATGATGCAGAAAAGCTAAATATGCTTGAGGAAGGGTGTATTACAGGTGGGAAAAGGACAGGGGAGCAGGCAGCTTGCTCCAATATATTCTTGAATGCAACAAGCCATTCAGCCACTGGATGGCATTTTGTTGGCAAATCCCAAGTAAGTGTCAAACCAGCACTTTTGGGAGGTTTCATGTTTGAGATTTGAACACCTGCTTAAAGTTGCTCTAAGTGCTGACCTATAACTTCCAACCACTGTCTCAATTTCTAGGTCAATGACACCCCAAAGCCCATTTAGATGGGAAAGATGGAAACTGCTAGAGATACTATAGTCTTCCCTGACTCAAGGTGGAAGTGCAATGGTATGAAGGAATAAGATGAGGGAAAAGTCAAGCTCCTAATAGTTTTTCTAAAGTTGGGCAAAGCAAATTAAAAATTCATTATCCAGGCTGATGAATCCCACCTTTTACCACAACTCTATAGCCTCCATCACAACAAAACCAGAATAGGGTATTTTTCAGCATTCTCACCACTCCAAGTAATGACTGTGGTTGCTAATGGACACTTCCTTACCTTACATTCATATTTTCTTTCAGCAAATAGGTCATTCATGAGAAGGAAAGAGCTTAGTTCAGAAACTTTTGAGACATGTCTACATTGCTTTGGAAAGAAATGCAGACTTACTGACCCCTGAAATCCCATAGATCGTGGCTTCATAGGACCAGGTCTCACCTGTCTTCTGTGGGTGGCTAGAAAAGTTAATCAGAAGAAATTAACCAACCTGCTTTGTAGATTTAATGCCAAAAAACCCCCACCCTTCTCTCTTTGAATGAAAGGCAAACAGTGTTTATGAAACACATGTGTTGTAACTCTAAAATAAACAGAAAATTGAGGGTTTTCATAAGGGGGAATATGCCAGTTACATGATGCTCTTTGGGCTGTGGTAGTTCAAAGAAAGGTGAAAGATACTACACTGGAGAAGAAATCGAGGAACCCTGTTTTAGCACCTGTGTTCAGCATCTGCTGTTCTTCTTAAAGCTAATTATTTATTGAAGAGAAATGAGAACTGCTACATGTCTAAAGAGGTGAACCACAGGTGCAAAGAGCAGCTGCAGGACTTCAGGGATTTGCCATAAAGTGGATTTATCTTGAAGTCCACAGGTAAATAATTCAAAAACATTTCCTCCTCTTAGTGCCTTGATTAAGCATATGACAACAGAAGTCAGTGATAACACAAGCCACCAAATGATTTGTCTCAATGGGAGGACAAAGACTGAGTAGATGTGAAGTTAGAGCTGATCTGGGAGGATGACAATGCACTCACTGCATGTCCCAGCCATGTCTGTAACACTGAGACCAAACAGCCAGGATATTGGCAGATATAGATATCTGAATGACTAGGGATGGAAAGATTTGGGTCTTTGTGCTCAGTAACTTAGCTGGAGGCTTGACAGGAACTGAGAGGGATTTGATTTCCCAGTGAAATGAACCCCACCAGCAAAACTCACATTCAGCATTCAGTCAAAGCAGAGTATTCTTCTATGTGCTATTAACAAAATTTTTTAAAAAGACATTGTCCATCTCCAAAAGGAATAAAAAGAAAGCTGCTGAGGATTTTCACTGTAGGTTGCCCATGTTATTCTTGAGGAACAGCTGCAGAGCACCGTATGTAATTTAGCATGGTCAGAGTCCGGGGAACAACAATAAAGGCTGGATGTGCATGTGACAGAAGGAAGGTCACTTTCCTTTTCCTTCTCCACTTTCTAAGTCTGGGGGAAGGGAAGGGAAACATTTTTGTTTCCCCTCTCCCATTCCACCCTGGCAGGAAAATTCCCCCCCACACAATCAGCAACAGAGACTCGAACAGAGCCAAAGCCCTGGGCGCAGCTCCATCCCCAGAGTGTATTTTATGGTCTTCCCTGCCACCTAAGTGCTAAAAGGAAACTCCACGTGCACACACCACAGCCTACACAGACGGTGCAGATGGGAGCATGAGGCACCTGGCACTCCCCACAGCAACATCATGGCAAAACATCCAGAATATTGTTATATATAGATCCAGTACCAGAGAGGAGAACTGCAAAATGTGGCTCTTACAAACCCTGCTGTGTCCTTAGAATCCCTGATTCAGGGGATTGGGAAGGAAGAGACATTGGAAGCACTGGGCTGATGGACTGGAGAAAAGGCTCAGGGGGTCTTGCTGGAATGTGAGTTGGATGCAATGCTTGGCAGCAAAGACAATGAGCCTCAGGGGCTGTACCAACAAGGCTACAAACTGCAGATAAAGGGAAGAGATTAACCCTCCCTGCCTCCATGCTCTTCAGAGCACAGCTAATACTGAACCCATCTTCAGTCCCCCAGTACAAGGAGAATCTGGATAAACCACAGCATAGAGGATGACTGAAAATATCAGATCTGAAGCACTTTCCCAGTAAGGAGAGCATGGAGGACCAGCTTCTTCTATTCATCTGGATAAGATACTGCTTTGGATGGACTGTTAAGGGGTCAGCATCTCCTCCCTACCTATTGGGAGAGATCATTCAGAAAATGGAAAAAGGTTCTTCCTGGTGGTGCATGGCAGGGAAAGCAGAGACAACAGGCATAAATTAAATGAGAGAGATTCAAACCTTTTCCCCCAAGGGCAGTCAAGCAGTGGAGCTAGTTGTCCAGAGAGGTTGTGTGGTGTCCATCCTTGGAAATTTTCAAGACTGGACTGGATAAAGCCCTGAGTAATCTTAGCTGGCCCACATCTGACTCTGCTTGGAGCAGAGAACTGAGCTAAAGACCCTCTGGATTATTCTGTGATACCTGTGACTTGTCTCACTACAGAAGTCACTTTCCCAGGTTTCTAAATCTTCCCTTTGTAGCCTGCTTTGCACTCAGTCTGTGAAAGGAGTCTTGTGTACTTCTCAGTGACGACATCCTGGCTAACAGATTGGCACAGCAGGTACATGTCAAGCCAATAAAAAGGAAAAGTAAAGGAGGCTAAAGATAATCATGGAATTTATCAGAGCATTACATCACATTCTTTTTATTATCCTTTCTTCTCCAGTCACAAACACAGCTATAGCATTGACTTCATTACCCAGCTCTGAAATTAAATGGGGCAAGAGAGAGGCTCAATCTCTTCAACACAAAGGGAAAAGTAAACATTTCCCTCTGCCTTGAAAGCCTGCGTGACCCAGTTCCCTGCCAACACCCAGATAGGAGAGATATGAAAGGAGGGATAGTTTGAGGTGAAAAGCAGTTGTTTTTCTCAGAGCCTGCCTGTTGAGAGGAGATGAACCCTTATCTGTTGTTTTGCCCAGTTCCCACCACAGAGCACACCCTTCTTGCATGGGACAGGGGATGGTAACAGCCCCTCTGTGTTAATTAAGTTTTACCATCATCCTCTGCAATCTCCAGAAACAACCCAAACCTGCACAAGTTATTTGCATTTTAACAGGATCCTTATGCTTGAGTGGCCACAGCACAGCCCCAGGACAAGCACTACCTCCTGACAGAAATCACAGCACTCTGTGTGCTGCATGTCACCAGACACAAAGTGGGGAAAACCCTGTGAGATCACCCCAACCTTGCCTGCCTTGATATGAACAACAAGGGCTCCTCCAGCATCCCAATCCTCCAAAGGCAGCTGTACCTTTCCCTTCCAGGCAAAAACAGTTCATTCATTAATGTGGCCAGGCATCATCACCTGTATTTTTATTTGAAACAGAGAAAAAAGTGGGACTGTTTTGTTTCGCTCTGTTCTGCCACCAAGCACCACCATTACTCATTTTAGGGTGAACTTTAGTAAATCCTCTGCTGAGGTATAGCTGTGCCACAAGGAACAAACAGGGTCAGGTGGGTGCAGAATAATGATGTGTCACCCACAAGAAGTCAGAAGTGACTCTGCACAGGCATAAAGAGGTTGGAAAAGGAAGCTTTGTCAGTACTGGCCCTGAACAGCAGGACTGAGTGCTGTGGTTAGTCCTGCTGCAGGATCTTCACTGCAGCCCTGGGAAAATAAAACCTGGCAGGGAATTCAGTGTGCCTAGATAGGAAAGCTCTCTCCCTCCTGTAGAGACCTGGGGGTCTCCAAAATTCCACTCAAAGGACACCAATTTGAGTTTATCTCCAGCCTACCCTCAACAGTAGCTCTGAAAAATACCAGAACTGAGCTAAGGATCATTTTGAGCTACTTCATCATAGCGAGACTGAATTCCCCCCTGGAGGCCTTGAGGGCTCCCAGTTTCCAGGAGATTTTCCTGGAGACCAAAACTAATGTTCACCCAAAACAGTGACCTCTGCCTGTTCAGTGACTCCCTGGCTGGGCAAGGGGGATTGAGGCACTGCAGATCCCTAAGGGTCTCCCCTGGGATGGAGGGAGCAGCATTGCACATCCCAGCTTCCAGGAGCTGCTGGCAATCAAGTAAATATTACTAAATATTATTTATGTGCTGGAGTGGGAAACTCAGCTCAGCACCTTGCTCAAAAAAAATGCAGAAGTCCATGTTTCTTCACTCCTATGTTTTAATGGCCTAGAATCACAAATGAATATATACATACAGATATACATTCATATAGACATCCACAAATACATTATTTCTATAAATACACATGAATTTTTACACACACATTTATATGCAAATGTGCACAGACATTAAATATGTGAGTATACACACACACACACACTATGATTTAGTCCATAATCACATATTAAGAAGATATTTTACGTGTGTGCTTTTGCAAAAATAACTTTGGGCCTTACAGAACTAATCTAATTACACACAGGTTTAATGCACATTTAGCATAAATAAGGTTCAATCCAAGTTCCTAGAATAACTTAATATTTTTTTTATGTAAAACTTCTTTTCCTCTTGAATTTGAAATTTAAAAAAATATTTTAGGAAGATGACTAATATAATGCTGGCTATGAAGGATAAGCTCAGTTTCAAAAGAAAAAAATTGTTTTCTAAAATATTCTCATATTTGTATTTTTCAAGTTCTAAATTACCATAAATTAACATTTTCAATTACCCAAAGAGCATTCCTATGAAAGTTCAACAAATCTGTTTCAATCACAAGGAAAATCATGTCTGATTATTTCAATCCTTCCAGTTTCACAGACTTGCAAAGGCTTTGTCAGCTTCCAAAAAAGACTAAGAAATTTGAGATGAGATTGGAGATGAGATTGATTACTTATTTGTCCTCCTGTTTCTCTAATATGATAAATCAATTAAACGGAATTCTTTGAACTAAAGTGGTGCAGGACATTAGAAAGTTTTTTTCCACTAACTCAACTGCTTTGTCATTTTCTGTTTTATTCAATTCCAATGCTCAAAGAACTCCTTGGACATGAGCACGCACCAGAGGAAAAGGAGTCCTGAACACTAGAGGGCAGATAAGAAACAAACCATCAAGTTTATCCCTCATCATACAGCCCCTGAAATAAAAATTTTCTTCTAGCAATTTTTACTCAATTATTTTTTTCTTTTTTTTATTCCATAAACAAATGTGATTATTTTCACTTTAAATATCCGTGCGAATGGTCATAATTGCATAGGATTTTATTTTTGCCTTCTTATTGCCTGACAAGCAAAGAGGAACCTTCATGAAAATAAAAATCATGTTGAAACTTCGAGATTGAAGGGCTGTCACTTAATGCAACCAGTGGGAAATAACCCACAGGAATAATATATTTACTATGTAGAGAGTGATTTCCAAAGCAAACCAAACCAAACTGGTGCATGTGCTGGTGGTGCAAACACATGTAAGTTATAGTGACCAGCACCCAGGGCTACACATTTGCACATTAAAAATGAGATTCACTTGCTTGGCTCTATTTCATTGAGCTCTTCCTCACTGCAGTCTTGTCCTTTGTTTCTTCCGCCCCTGTAAACACTCTGTGCACCTCTTCCTATAACCCCACACCCTGAGTTTTCTGCATTTGGGTGAAAAGGATGAGACCTCTGTCACTCCCAGCCATTGGTAGCTTCTCGTAGAGAGGCAGAACGCATGTGCACAGCAGAAGTGACACACACATTTACAAACATGGGAGGAGTTATCATAGAATCATAAAATAATAGATGGGCTTGGCTTGGGATGATCTTAAAGATCATCAACTTCAAACCCTCTGTCCTGGGCAGGGACACCTTCCACCAGACCAGCTGGATCAAAGTTCCATCCAGCCTTACCTTGAACACTTCCAGGGGTGGGGCATCCTCAGCTTCTCTGGGTAACCTGTGCCAGGGCCTCACCACCCTCACAGAAAAGCATTTCTTCCTAACAGCTAATCTAAATTTCTCCTCTTTTAGTTTAAAACTTTCCCCCTTGTCCTATCACTATCTGCTCATGTAAAAAATCTTTCTCTCTATTTTATAAGCCCCCATCCCTCTGATCATCATCCCTCATGCTGCCAGGAACAGCCAGTCTCTAAATATTTGAGAAAATTCACCTCCTACCTCAGGACAGCTTGAGCGAATGCTTTTTTAAAAAGTCAGTCATGGCCTCACATAAACCTCTGAATCACACCTGGGATGAAGCAATCCTGCTTAACTCCTTTGCACATCCTTAGCATGTCTCTTCTCACCACCAGGAGCCTGGCAGACTGCTGTAATTCAGGGCGATGCTTCAGAACTATTTACAAACACACCTCCTTGTGCAGCACTGCTCCCTCAGCAGAAATGCAAATACAGCCTCTGCAGTACCTCACACACACAACATTTACTGCTATGCAGATCATGCCTAGATGTTTTGGGAAGCTGCCTTCTCCTAAATGCTGAAATAAAAAACAAATCTGCTGTTCTTCCAGACATTTTTTTATTTCCTGGCAAACCTCAGTCTATGGTCACCCAGAATGTATCTTATGGATTTTTGTTTACCCCTTGGCCAGGGAAAAAAAATAGCCAGGCTCTGCTGCCTGAGTGTATAGACAGAGACATGCAGCTGCTTTAGTGGGGCTCAAAGCCTGGGCTGATCCATCTCATGGCTCTCAGGACTTACAAACCTGGGGTGCAGACACATGTTCCCATGCCATACAGCCTCTGGCTCAGAGTGGGCACTCACAAACATGCAGAAATGCAGACCACAACCCTCATACAACCAGTCTTCTGGAGAGCTAAGACACTTCTCTCAACCACACAAATTGGACATTGAGAACCTGATCAAAATCCCTTTGAGAAGCCTTAAAAGGACCAGACAATACAGTCATTGCTGGTGAAGGGCCAAATACTCACCCAGCTGTGCAGTTATTCCCGTCAGAGACAGAAGGAGAGAAAGCAGAATGAGACAGCTCAGGGGCTGAGGTGAAGACAGGGAGATCATTTACCAGTTCCTGTCATGGGTTAAACAGCATTATACCGAGAAAACTAATTTAATTTATTTACTGTTAAAATATATTCTGGTATCAAGAAAGATGATATGGTAGTTTTGCCTGGGCCAGTTTTTGCCAGTGAATAGGGTGGGGCACAAAGATGGCTCCTGCATGTCCTGAGTAAAGATTCTGGAAATTTCTCCACCATCTCCAGTAGAGCCAATCTCGGATGGCTCTGAAGATGATGGACGTGCTGCTGGCCAAACCTGGGCCAATTAGAGGTGTTAGTTACGCCTCTGTGAAAACATATTTAAGAAGAAATCAAAACAATGTGAGCACACACTTCTTTTTAGCCAGGGCAGGAGGAGAAGGAGGTGAAAATATGTGAGGGAGAACAACATGGAGGCACCAAGGTCAGTGGAGAAGGTGGGGGAGGAGGTGCCCCATGCACCGGAGCTGAAAACCCTCTGCCAGCCATGCTGAAGACCGTGGGGAAGCAGGTGGTCCCCCTGCAGCCCATGGAGTCCAGGGAGATGCAGAGAACCCCCCACAGCCTGTGGGGAGGTGCCAGCACCAGGGGAGCAGGTGATGCCTGCAGGAAGCTGTGATCCAGTGGGAGTCCCAGAGACTGAGAGCTGCAAAGGCCTTGCAGGAGAGAGAGAGGCCTTGCTCCCGGGATGGAAACAGCCTGGCCTCGGCTTGGAATTCTGCAACCTGGACAGAGGAATCTTGGACTGCAGCAATCGGGCGGGTGCTGCTCGTGAGATTGGACCCATGCCAAAGAAGTTCACAGAGGACTGTCTCTCGTGGGAGGGACCCCCATGGCTAAGTAGAGGACTCTTCTCCCTGCTGGACTGACCCTGACCAAAGGAAACCCCCATGCCCTGCCCCCACCCCAGAGCTGTTGGTTAGAAGGAAGGAGGGAGGGGGTGAGCTGAGAAATAACCTTAATAGGGAGAGGGGTGAGTAGAGAAACAGCGTTTGTAGCAGAAGAATTGTGGCATTGAACTGACTAAGAAAAGCCACATACCTTGCCCCGGCCCGGATCTGTTGGTTGAATGGAGGGAGGGGGGGAATAGAGAAACAGTGTCTGTAGTAAAAGAATTGTGATAGACTGACTTGAGGAAAAAAAAAAAACCACACCCTGCCCCTGCCCGGGGAATTGTTGGTTAATTGGAAAGGAGGGAGGGGGTGAGCTGAGGAGCGGTGCCTTAAGAGGGAAGGGGAGTCAGTGAAGAAACAGTGTCTTGAGAGCTTATTTTTACCTCTGATTTATCCTCTGACTCTGTTAGATTAATAAATCACTTTTTTTGCAACTTTAAGTTTTCTACCTGCTTTTGCCCTGAATTTTGTGCGTCCTGCTTATCAGTAGTCTTATCTCAACTCATAAGTCCAGTGTTTGTGTTAGTTTTCTCTCTCTTCTGCATAGCTGCAGCAGGAGAGACCATAGAGAGCAAACGTCGTAGGTGCCTGGCATTTAGCCAGGGTCAAACCCACGACAGACGAATAGCACAAAAAACACCTTCCACGCAGCTTTTCCCCAAACCCCTCCTTCCCCACTTCACTCGTGACTCCTCTCCCCTGACAGGGTGGGGTTGGTCCCTCTCAGGCTGCTCCTCCCTCCTCCCCTGGCTCTCTGCTCCAGGTCAGGCCTTTTCCCAGGCTGAATCCCTTCAGGGACAGATGCTCCTGCCTGAGCTCTCCAAGGCTGTGAATTTGCTGTGAATCCAGCAGAGCTGTTATTGTGACATGTCTGTGTGGAAAGCAAGAACTTCATCGCATGACCTAAATGCAGGGGGATACTAAATCATGTACTGATAAGGACAAAATTGCATCCCCCAGAGATGAGATAAACAGCAAATTGTGCCTTCAGAGTTAACTTATTTCCTTAGTGGCCTCCCTTGACACTGCATTCCAGTGGGCTGCTCCTCACCTCCGCTCATCCCCAAGCAGCTCCATTTCTGTGCTTGTGAGAGCTCAGCCCATGAGCGAGTTCCTCACAGCACAACATAAGAAATATCTAAAGCTATTAGAGAGTGTCTGGAGGAGGGCTGTGATGGTGAAGGGTCTGGAGGGGAAGTTGTGTGAAATGTGGCTGAGGTTACTCGGCTTGTTCAGCCTGGGGGAGACTGAGGGGAGACCTCACTGCAGCTACAGCTTCCTCACAAAGGGAACCAGAGAGGAAAACATTGATCTCTTCTCTCTGGTGAGGAGTGACAGGACCTGAGGGACTGGCAATGAAGCTGTGTCAGGTTTAGGTTGAACATTAATTAAAGGTTCTTCCCCCAGAGGGTGGCTGGGCCCTGAAGAGGCTCCCCAAGGACAGGGTCACAGCCCCAAGCCTGACAGAGTTCAGGTGTTTGAACACACTCTGATACTTGGGGTTATTCTTGAGGCTGTCCTGTACAGGGCCAGGAGTTGAAGTCAATGATCCTGGTGGGTCCTTTTGAACTCAGGATATTCTGTGAATCAATGGACACAGTATAAGTACAAATGGCAAAGCATTCTGAATCTGGTTCAGTACAGGTAAAGAATTACCCATACCACTGTAAAAAATGCTCGATTGTAGTATCAGATGGACTTGTGTTTAGCATTTCTAAGCACCTGTTTTCAAGAGAAAAGAAGGGAAATGGAAGGAGGAACTAAAAAGGGGACTAGGATCATTGTGGACAAGGATACACAAAAAGCTCAACTTGGCATAGGAATAGAAAGGCTGTGGGAGGATATGGTGACTCGTAATTGTACAGGCTGAATGTCAAGACAGTGGAAGAGTTAGCTAACTTTAAGAATGATACTGCCACAAGATCAATGGGATATATAATGTTCAGAAATGGACTTTGGTTGGAAAATTACGAGATGATTTCTAGCAATCCAGGAATGGTGGTTTTGTCCAGGCAAGATTGATAAGGTTTGTCATGGACTGAAGAAAGAAAAAAATTGCTTCTCTTTATACTACTCGACTTCATCTTCTTCCTCAGATCTCAGAGGGGATTTGTTAGATTGAATTTCCACTGCTGCAGGAGGGTAGGATAAGTGCTAACAGCCATGTCTCCTACTTCTTGAGGAATTATATCATAGCAGCTCTAGATTTCACACTGGGAGGTGGGAAGGTTAGTATTATTTATCAGGCATCATATTATCCCAGTTATTATGCTAAAAAATGGGTTTGTTTTGGAATGGGTGTCAGCAAACTTAAGGGCATTTTATGCCTCTAGCCAAGACCTGGTATAATTTTTTTTTTTTCGATATCACTGACAGCCAGTCTTTTAAGCAGCAATTTGGCACTTAATTCCCATTTATTTAAATGAAACTGATGCAACCAAACACCTCAGTAAAGCTGTCCTCATATTTTTTTTCATACCTAAATCCCTGGTCAATAAATATAACATAAAAAATCTGTGCTGTCGCTCTTTGGCCTTTCTCTAGACTCAGTTTTGAGCTCTGTGGTTCACTGACGACACCTTAGCCAGAGTATGTGCTTGCACTTTATTGTGAGATAAATAACAATAGGAGCTGGGAATGCATAAGTAATTCACATGTGCCAGCAGGTGTGAATCCTCCACCCTCTTTAATAAAAGAACACTCTGCAAAAGTTCCTCTAAACCTCTGCAAGAAATTATATGGAGGGGAGAAAATAAATCCTAGCACATTCATTTGTCCTGGTTTTTTAACACTCAAGCAAATCTTGCCCATCTATTAATTTTGCATGCATTATGCACTCGGGCTAAGTACTAACTGCACATTTGTACTTACCTAGAAGAAAGGAGGTCAATGCTAGAAATGTCCTGGATGGCAAACTGCTTTGCTTAAAACTTAATCAAATAGTGAAAGAATTAAAAGTGATAATGAACCTACAAGAAAGCAAGGAAATGTTACGTAATCAGGTCCACTTGTATAAATGGATCTGAAATTCCTGCTTATTTAACATTTTAAGTTTCCTCTGTTGAATAATACATAGTCTATTGAACGATTTAAGTTAGAACACGGAGCTGAACGTTACATATTAAATATTAAGTGTATAGCAAGGAAAACACTTGAGTTCCTTGCGGGCATACAACTCTGGGCGCAGTGGTTCAAAGGGAAGGCATAGTCCCCATGTGGGGAACCCTGGTGGAAAATAAGGATGGAAGGAAGCAAACGGAAGATTTCTGTGACTGGCGGGCTTTTTTCTGCAATTTTAATGAATCTATATTGATGTGTGTCATAAAAATAAGATGTAACTAAATCTCCTCACATCTCTCCTACTCTACAGAATATTTTTCATGGAACAGTTCCTTTAGTAGCAAAAGGAGTTGTAAGAGACTGATAAATCACATCAGTCATGCCGGTTGCATAATGTTAGAGTGTAGTGCAGTATTTTTCATTCTTGTCATTATTTATTTAATGTTTTTGATGGGAAAGAAAAGGTCTTTTTATGGACTATTATTCCTTGAAATGCAGAACTTCACGAAGTTGAAAGGATTTTGACAAGACAAACTAAATAGAATTGATGCAATTATTTTAGTACCAAAATTTGACTATGTTGCCCTCCTCTGACCCCCTAAAGAAGCAGCCACAGCAGCAGAAGATGTTCAAGAACACAGTGAACTTTGAAAATTTGTGAACTACTCAAAACAGTCAAAGAAACTGGACAGCATATGATGTACTACAAAGCAGGGACATCTTATTTAAGTGAACAGCTAAAAAAAGTAGATGATTGAATGACAAACTCGTATCACGGCTATACATGAGAAGTTTGGATACTTACAAAGTTTGTGCCTTTAAACATTTTTAATCGGTGCTTAACAGTGCACAGAGCACCTGGTGTGGTTCTAGTCAGATTTATTCAATTAGTTATTCTTAACACTCTGGTCATCTAAACTGGAAAAAGTTGGCTAATCTGGAAGGCAGTCAGAGATTCATTTTTCTAAGAGCTGGTCATGGTAAATCTCCTGTTCCTGTGTAATTGCAGTTGAAATTTCAGCTACATTTAGGACCAAGCACAGGCTAACTGCCTGACACTTAGCAGTGGTGCTAAAAAGTACAAGGATATATTTCAACCCTAATTTTCTCAAGTGGAAACTGCCGTGCTTGTTGTGTATGGAGCGTGCCTGCTGTTCCACTGAGAGTGAGCAGTGATGGATGCTTGTCTGGGCACGGTGAGAAATAGGGCCCTCGTTCTTTTATCTGAAGCAACTGTTCTTTCTTTCATAAACCTAATTACTATTCACTGTGGCAATGACTTTTATTGAATTATTTATCAAGATTTAGACGCTGGGAAAGGCTGAAAAAACACTGCTACCATCCCTTTATGAATCCATTAAAACCGGAGCACGCACCTTGCTCTTGAGCAAAAACCCCATCAAGGATTTTTTCTTGTCCACAAGTTGAAATTAAACAATAAGATATCAGAGAAATTAATTGTGCATGCAGAAATATACTTTCAACACACAGCACCTCTTCTGTGTTGTCTCCTCTTTTTACCTTTTTTTAAAGATATAGGTGTATTTGTTCATTCTTCAGCCTGTGGCTGCCCTGTATTAAATACTGTATGATCAGGAAAATAAACCCCACATTTCTTAAAAGCCACAAATCAACCTAGAGCAGTTTAAACTGTTTTTTATTGTTCCACAGAATCAACACACTACCAAATTTAAGGTGCCAGGTTAATTGAACACCTGAGATTTCTCACTGTTCATTGATATCTTCATGAAGTCAATACACATAGAAATAAAGGTGGGTCAGCAGGACTGTATACACCTAATTAGGAAAAAAAAACCCCAAAACCAAAACAACATCAACACAAAAACAAACAAACAAAACCACAAAACAAACAAACAAACAAACAAACAAAAACCAAAAAACAAGAACACTACCCCTTAGATTAAGTTTGCCAGGTTTTAATTTCAACCAAAAGAACATGAGGTATTCACAAGTCACTTGAAGGTTTTGTTTTGGTACAGATATGGACAGATATATTTAGAATGTAGCTCCTGAATGTGACAACAACTGTGATAAAAAAGAATTAAGCATACAACCAGTCAGTTGTGATGGAGAGGCCATTGCAGCAACGAAAACATTTTACTAAGCAGAAGAAAGTTGAGGCCTGCCTGAAATATTATCTAAAAACATTAGGGCTGAATATGCAGTTTAAAACATTCAGTGGAAAACTTCAATTTCATGCTGACTTCATTCATTTTTTTACAGCTTCCTCCTGTAACATTTTGTGAAGAGGAAGATTTTCCAGGCAGTAAACATTCCTATGCAACAACACATTTGGATAAGCGTTTAATTTCAAGTATATCCTTATTTCCTGTGGTTTGCTGAATCACACACAAGCTCAGCTGGAAGCCTCAGGTCCTGCACAGAGTTTGTGTGAGCAGGTTTGGGGCAAAGGGGTGTCTGGGGACAGCTTCTGAGAAGCTCCAAAAGTTTCCCCTGTGTCCTAGAGAGACAATGCCAGCTGGCTCCAGGACAGAGTCACTGCAGGCCAAGGGAGGACACACTTAAAACCCAAAAGGGGGAAATTTCATCAGTCTCACCTGATCTTTATCAGCCCTCTGTATGCCAAAGCACAGGATTTAGGATCCACTTCAAAGAACTTAACAGAAATATTACTGAGCCTCTTGTTATCCATGTACAAACATCTCATCCCTTTCTAATTCACTTTCATTGCTGTTCTCAGGACTTTTCACATCCTAATCATGAATTTTGGGGGGAAAAACATTTTTGTTGGTTGAATTTGAGCTCCCCACTGTTTAGTTTCAGTGGCTGTGCTTAGTTCCAAATGTTCACATATAGGGAAAACATAGAAGGTCTTGATCTACTTCCTCAAAAACACTGGTGGGGGTTTTTTTTTGGTAGTATTAAAATTCATAGCTTTTCTTCAAAGAAGACCTCTCACAGTACTTTATATTAGAGTCATCACCCTTCTTTGCACTCATCTGAGGTCTAAAATATCCTTTTTGAGATAAGGCATCAATTCTACATAGTATCTCAAGTAAAATGCACTTTTTTCTTAGAGGTCTCTAGTGCACTCCATAGAGATCACAAAGTATTTTTCTGCTTTGCTGTTTAACTCTGCAGATGACCAAACCAAAACTAATTGGGGTTTTTAGTTCAACAAAACTTATTCTGAAGCAATTAAAACTGTAAAGGCAATCTCATTTTTCTCTCCAAATAATGATAACCATCCCCCTTTGGACCAAGTGATTGAGATGTTTTTCAAGAAAGTTAAAGATATTGTTTACACATTTATATACATATGAAAGTTGATTTCCAATGCTCCCTACACCAACTGTGATTCCAGTTACAGTGGACATAAAAATAAACTTTAAAATTCAGCCTCCTTGGAAAAAAAATCTACCACTGAGTTCTACTTCTGTCTGCACATTCTCTCTGATATTCTTTGTGCTTTCATAATCATATTATCTGGCTTTTGAAATACCTTCCCCCTTCTGTATGAAAGCCTGAGCTATTGCAGAGGAAGCCATGAATCTGCCACTCATCAGTGTACTGCTGAACCTGAACAATGGAAGCCAATGGAAGAAAATAAGTGATCTTTCCCTCCCCTCCATCTTGGCTTTTCTAATCTCTTAGGTTTGTATTTTGGACAGTGCCTTTAGACAGCTCTGAGAGAAAGGTGGGAAGGAAAGGCCATCTGCCAGGAGTAGAGAACAAAATTAGTCTTGATTTCTGTTTTTATTTCCTCTCTGCATAGTTCTAAATTTGATTTTTTTTCTTAACTTTCTTTTCAAGTATAAAATAGCAATAGTGTGGCTACAACAGAGATCCTTTTAGAGATGTGAGGGAGTTCATTTGTGGAAGTGAAAAGAAACAGTGAGGAATTACTCAAAGTTAAAAATCAAACTCAACACAGATATGATCTGCTCCAGAGTAAAGCAAAAGATCTCCCTCAACAACAAAATTTTAAAAATCACTTTTTAAAAATTTTTTATTTGTTATATTTCAACTGCAAATTGATGGAAGACTCCTAGCTGTACTGGACTTTTGGGATATGCTAAAGATATCTGCAACAGGGTCTTACCCCATGCTCAGCAGAATTTATATGTTTGGGAAAAGATAGCCCATTAGGAGTGATGTTAAGAGCCATGGGAGAGATGGATAGTTTTTGATGTAATCCAGAAGAGCTAAATTGTAATTATGGAAGTCCTGCTACATAATTAGATAGAAACATGCCCTTCTCATCGCCAAAAAGTACCAAGAGAAATTAATTTTCATATGAAAGAAAATGAAAATTTAATCTCTTCTCCTGATTCTTCTTTTTTTTTTTTTCATCAGTCCAATTAAATGGCAAATACATCCCTATTACAACTATGGCCTGCAAGCCATTCTAGAAAGCTACACAGAATCACAATTGTCCTAAGCCTTCAGGCACTGCAGAAAAACAAAATTGATCAGCAGTACGATATTGCTAAAATGGAAAAGCTTTTCTTACCCGCTTGTTAAATAAGAACATGGTTAAACACTCGTGCAAACTCACAGATCTCAAGTTTAAAGCCCAGGTCAATGAAAGTTGCTAATACAGTTTGTGATGGTGTTGGGATATTCAGGGCTAAGAGACAATAGATTAACACACACAACTGTATATCCTTGGATATCAAATTTCATTGGGCATAGAAAACATCCATAAGATGAGAGATGAGGAAGAGGGAATGGAAAACTCCCTAAGGAACCTTCCAGACAACATATTTCATCATCAGCTATGAAAATAAAGATGCCACAGTGACCACAAGGAGGTATCCAAAGTGGAAGCTTGCAAAAGCCACAGGATATTGTCTGAAGCAAACCTGGGGAACCACATACCACAGAAATTAAAGCAATTTTCTTCTATCTGTGGACAGGTATGAACAAATGATTTAGAAGACGATGAAGAAGGGGAACCAGGATATTCTGAGCTAGGCAAGGAAAGAGTCACCTTCCAGCCATGGAAGGATAAATAGGAGAGAAGTCTGACTTTGTCTCTTTTCACCAGCATCTCCTCTGGCTGCATCTCTGCTTTTATCACAGCAGAGCCTGAAGTGATAAGCACCATTTTCATGTTTGCATCATCAAGGAATCCACATCATTAAAGAACGGGATCCCTTTCCATAATGTTGCCATGAGAAGCTGTGGATGCCCCATCCCTGGAAATGTTCCAGGACAGGCTGGACAGGATTCTGAGCAATCTGTTCTGTGGAAGGTGTGCCTGCCCATGGCAGGGGGGTTGGAACACCCTTCCACTCCAAAGCTTTCTATGATCCTAACGTTTTTAACTTGTCAGGTTATCTGGGTTATTCATTTGTACCTCTGCTTCAGCAAGTATGTTCAATCCCTATATATATTTTATTAACTTTTTCTAGAGAGAAAATACAAATATTTTGTTATTATTTTCTAGAGAGAAAATACAAATGTTTGAGACAGTACAAACACATAATGTTGGGATTTCAGAGGTGTGTGGCAGAGAAGCAGGTCAGGGAAATTCCAAAGACAAAAAATTTTAAGATTTTTTTTAAATAGAAGTTTCAAAAGTTCCAAATAAAATTGGCAGAGGATATCATCTTAATTTTAAAATTCCCATTAAAAAATGTAGTTTTCACAGTAACAAAATTCAAATTTTATCTTCTTACAACACTGCCACAATATTTTTCCCGTGATGTTTTTTTCTCTATTCTGGCTGCAAAAATATTTATTACTAATTCTGCTTCCCATAGTCTTCTCATAAAGATTCTGAAATCATTTTAAGAGTAAAGAATTGCAAGGATTTTGGTCTTTCTTACAGCAGATAAGCACTTGCAATTTCTAGAGCCGTGCTGTGAAAGCACAAAACCAAGGCTATCAAAAGGGCAGTGAGAGCTGGGTAGGCAAAGACCATCTGCAGCAGAGTGTCTTCGGTGCAGACAGTCTCCCAAATAAACCAATATTCGATAAGAATGACACTGGTCAGTCTTCCCCAAGCAAATCTTTATGGAATAGCAAAGGAAAAAGAGGGAGGGAAAGGAGAAACTGCTAAAATCCACGTGCTTCCGTTATCAAGAGAAAATCCTCCAGCAGCTGACTCAGAAGCATTCAGCCTCATGGAAGCCTGTAAATGCTTTCCTGAAAAGGTTTGCTGCCCAGAGGAGTGATTTTCAAATATCAAGCATAATCAGTTCTTCCAGCAGACCCAGGACCAACTTCTTTGCCTGGGCTTATCTTTTCTGAACAAACTTACTCTACAAAGACAACTGACTGGCTTTGTCCCTCAACATCTTTCTGCATTCTTCCCAGGTCAGTACCAACACCATTATCAGTACAACACAACACCAGGCAGAGATAAGAAAAACAAAGCGATCGTAAATGTATTCGGGTTACAAAAATGTGATTGTCCTGATCATCTCAGAGACAAAAGCTGCTTTTCCAGAGTAATGGCAGAGCATTTAACACTGCCAACTGCAGAGGAAACTGTTCAGTACAGCTCAGGCCACTGCTAAATTGCAAAATGCGCCTGTGGCAGCTTTGAACAAAATCCATCTGGGAGAGTTCTGCCAGCCAATGCTCATGGTGTATAATAAAAAACCTATTAAACACTTCTTGAGTTGCATTCTCAACCCTGAGCTCCTTTTTAAAGGACTTAATACAGCAACACGTCTTGCCTGAAAATGCATTCAAAGAATCATGATGGATCTTCCACATAGATATTTCAGCTAGCAGAGGAATGTTATTTGGGAACATCATCTTGGCTTTCTGTCTCTAAATGAGATCTTTACATGGAACTCTTTGCAAGCCCACCACCATCACTCTAAGTTTTAGCTTTTTCTTCTATAACATGTCTGGTTATAATCTGATTCCAATTGCTTTGAAAGAAATAGACACATCAAGGTATTTTTATTTTCCTGACATATAGCGCACTTCTCCTGACTGATTAGAAGATGCTTGCCCTGAACCTAGTGCCCTGAAGTCCATGACTTCTAGGCACTGTTTTGTGAAAGCCAACATTTTCTTCTCCTTTTGCATTCTCTGCCCAAATCAAATTACTCTTGATTTAAACTGGTAGGAAAAAACAGTTATTGTAAAAGGCTGAGTTTGATTATATGGGAATGAGGGGGCTTGTTTGTTTTTTACTGTTTTTAATTACAAATCTCATGTTTTAAAACATTAATGATCTTTTGTTTGTTTCAGAATCCCTTCCAAATTTTTTTTAAACTGAAAATCATAAAATACATTAAGAAATAGCTTTTCTGTATGTACCTCTTTATATTAAATTAACTGTGACAACACATATCAACAGCCCTAAAGCTTCTGCTGAATTATGGCCAAACTCCCCCTAAAAGTTTGAGCTCCTTTGCTTTCTTCATCACTATCAATTTAATAACTTCTCTGCCTGCAACACAAGGTTTAACCTTGCAAGTTCTTAAATGCAAATATTTAGGTCCTTATGTTTAATCCATATGTTGGCAGGTTCATTTCACAGGAACTTTGCTATCTCTGGACATACCTAAAACACCTCTCCTGCCTGCTTTTATCCCACCCTGCCTGGGAACAGCCTTTTCCCTGGCCTCGATGAATGAGGTCTGGCCATGTTCATTGCCTGCTAGGCATGAGATTTCAAAGGCCATTTTCCTGGCCTGTCATGGGCTTATTTTCTGTTTCAGTGATCCTTAATCTCTCCTCCTTTTCCAAAATCAGTTTGAACACTAACCTTTCACCTCATGTTGTGCACTTCCCTTACTTCACCCCTCATTCAGAACTAGTGAGAATTCCAAAGGTTTTCAAATGTTGTTTTCTCATCTTGCCATCAAGTTCCTGCCTTCAAGGAAACTTCCAGAAACATGCAGTTTCTTATTAAATAAATAATAAAAACCTTATTATTTTCCTTCAAATGCCTCCTTTTCAATCAGGTACTTCACAAACACTGCATGGTTTAGAAGAAAAAGCGTAGGACTTACTGACACCTGGATCCTAGAAGTAAGACTTGGAGACTTACAGGAAAACGGACCCTAAAAAAAAATATGGTGCAAAATTCTGACATCTGCTCTTTGGAAAGGGTTGGGTTAAATAGGTGTGATGAACTTTTAAAGCTCCATTGTTCATGGATCAGAAGCTTCACCTCTTCCTACCTTTTTTCCTTCCTAAGCCACAAAAACCACAAGAGGAATCCCCTTTGCCATGACAGTCTTTAACAG
Source organism: Acanthiza pusilla (assembly GCA_036630365.1). Classification (NCBI taxonomy): domain Eukaryota; kingdom Metazoa; phylum Chordata; class Aves; order Passeriformes; family Acanthizidae; genus Acanthiza; species Acanthiza pusilla. The sequence continues at coordinate 93,114,510 of JAXCHO010000034.1, forward strand.
GTCTGTTTCACATGGGCAATAGTCACACTTTATGCTTTTCCAATTAACCTTGAAGTCTTCCCCTCCAAGGAAAATTTCTATTTTGCAGGACACAGCAAAACACCTGAATTTCTTGATAAATAGGAGCCATGTGGAGTAAGTGAGGTTGGCTCTCTAGAGAATTCCCTTTTAGTCATTTGAAAAACAAAAGAGGGGAACTAAGGACACAAAATTAACCCAAAAATATCCAGAATGATGGTCAAAGCAAAGAAGTGTGCAGTAGTATGACACACTATCTTGTTTTAGTACCAAGTATGACCAAACCCTGCCATTTTCAGGCACATAGGTTCAGTCTAAACTTTAATAGGCATTTATGAGGAGATCAGGTTTCCACCTCACTGGGAAAAGCTAACAAGCTCTGTTGTTGCTGGTTAGGCAATAAATCCTGGTTGCAAAATCCCAATGCCACACTTTCTCCTCTAAAATAATGTTGAGCATGGATTGTAGGAGAAGAAAAATAAGCCGTGGGGGGGTTTTAACATAAAACCACGGTTACTGTTGTAATAAAGTCCTTTTATGTCCAATGAAGCAGAGTAGGACAAGTGAATGGATGTTCTCCCCATGGAATTTTCCGGGATAGCAAAGCTCGTGTTGATCTGCAGTCAACACTTCCTACCATTTTACTCAAACATTGAATCAAACAAGGATGGAATTAAATCATGCATTTTCACTTCATCACCCACTGAATATACTTTCACATACAGAATCCTTCCAAGTATATCACTGAGAGCCAGACACCATCTACCCCACACTGAGTCTATGCAATCAAGTCTCCATTGAAAACACAAATATAGAGCTGGCTGAGTGACTGATAGGCAAATTAGTTCCTGAGCTAAGCCCTGCAGGATGGGCTTAGCAAACTAAGAGAATATTTGATATCTTCTAGAAAACCAAGGAAAAGAAAAACACAGAAAAATAAAAATACAGACAGTTCTCAATTCAAGAATTATGGCTTCATATTAGTCTTCAGTAAATACAGATGTGAGAAATACAAGGTTGCCTTGATGCCTTTGCCAGAGAAGGTGAGAAACCATATTAATTTCTTTGAAAGACAAAGACTCCAGCTCTTTTTTTGCACAGAGACTCTTCATTGTTCTTTCACAGAGCTAAGACACATTCCAAACTATTTGGCTTACTGAAGGTGTAGTGCTCTTAAAAATGTTCAAGAAACAGATCTCCAAGAAACCCAGCCCTACAGCAGTAACCCAGCCTTCAGATATGCACAGGTCTCATCAGCTCTCATTGAATTCATACTCAGTGTCTTTGGCTGAGTATGTAATGTAAAGGCTGACAAAATCTTCCAGAACTGTTCCTGAGAGTGTATTGAATACAGAGCTTTGGTTCATACATCACTAGTTTGAAAACTGTAAAGAATCAAGCAACACATCCACCAGATAGTTTTTACAAACAGCTATATCACTGTTATTAATTCAATGAGGCAAAGCAGGTAGGAAAGAGAGTAATTCAGATTTACTGTGTGATTGGACAACCAGCTACTGGCACAGTTGAGGTATTGTTTCATTCAGTATAGTAGACACCTCTGAAGTCAGAAGAGAACAACATATGATTCACCAGCTTCCTGTAGATTTGAAGTATCATCAATCTTAGCCACTTAACCATCAATGTACTTTCTTCCTTTATATGAAATTGAGGATATGAGACAAACTTGCTCATGGCACATCCAATTTCTGCATTGATAAATCAGGATAAAGATTCAGATCATTGATAAATGTAGTGAACAGGACTGGAGCTAGGCTTGAACTCAGAGAAACCCCTCCGGTGTCCAGTCACCAGCCAGATGTAGCCACATTCACTACAACCCTCTGAGCTCTGCCCTTCAGCCAACTCACTGTGAGCTTCCTCATCCCACAGCTGGACAACTTGCCCACAGAGCTGATAGGAGTGACAGTATCAACAGCTTCACTAAAACCCAAAACCACCACCTTCCCCTCAACCACTTGGAAAGTGACTCTAACATAGGATATCAAACTAGTTAGAGGACTTTCCTTTTGTGAACCCATGTATTATTCTTTAAATGCCTTTCAACAGTACTCAGTATAATCTTCTCCATAAATTTTTATAGGAACTGAGGTTAGAAAAGCATATGTGTAGTTCCTGGGGTCTCTCCTCATGCCTTTTTGTAATTGGAATATCACTGGCAAGTTTCCAGTCAACAGGGACTTTCCAGGCTCCCAGGATGTGTCATAGATGAAAGAGATGGGTCTGCCATAACATTTGTTATCTCCCTCAGAACTCTGGCATGAATCCCATCAGGCCCCACGGACTTGTGAGCATTCAGCTGATACAGTTGGTCCCTTACAATTTCAGTGTCCACAAAGGAAAAGTCGCTGTTCTACACTGGTGGTCCTCTGACTCAGAGGACCAGGCAGCTCGGTAAGGAACAGTGACCGAAGTGTGTGTGAAGGTTTCATTTTGCCTTTGCTGGTCTCTTGAGCATTTCACAGTTGTCCTGTGATGTGCTAACAAAAACTCAGGCAGTTTCTTCAATTTCAAAAGTACCAAAAACAGCCCCAGAGATACACAAGCTAACAAAGCAGTATGGAAGAGACGGTAAGGCTGGAAAAGGTACAAAGCAGGTGGAAAACATCTCCATGCTAGTGGAGTGAAACCATCTTGTATGGATGCTTTCGATTTGGAGCAGTACCACAGGATCCCAAGTGACAGAGGCCTGAGTTTAGAAAGAGGGTGAGAAGCAATAGAAGAGCTCTTAAGAGAGTAAAAGTTAAGCAACTATTTAAAAATTCCTGAGAATTCTATAATATTCAAAAGTCTTTGAAATAAAATGGAGAAAGATTTTGGAGATGTTGATTTTGTTTCAGCCCATTTGATTACCTGACACTTTTCTTGAGATCTCACCATGATAAAAATCTTTTCTGCTGGAATCAAGTTCTTCAGTCAAAAAAGCCATGGAGTCAGTCAGAAGTTACCAGTACCTCCTCACTCATAATGTTTGTTGGGATTGTTTTTTTTTTAATGTTCTATATGTGTCAGAATAGTTAGAACGTTCCCAGTTAAATGTATGTGGGAAGTTAGCACAAACCTACCAAAAACTTTGCTAAGGAACTGTCAAATTGGTGAAACATGTCAGAAAGGTACAATGCCATCTGATCCAACAAAAAGTAATCTGCTACTGCCACAGGTCCTTACCAAATAAAAAATTTTATCATCTTCCTTGGTATCTCTGGCCATGTAGGACACTGAGAATGGAACAGACAAAGCTTCACCAACCCTTGCTTTCTCGGCTTGCAGCCGAGTGGTTCTGGAGCCTCTTCCATGCTCCTTCTGAAATGGGAAAGATTTATTTCTTCTCACTCTTTGCTATTTTCTAAAATACCCCAGTGGGGAGACCTAAGCAAATATCTCTGTCCTTTCTCACCATCTGCCCTTGGGTTCCAAGAAACAAAGCAGGGGGGGAGCACAGCGTCAATAGACATTTTGTAATATATCACTTCCTACCCCTTAAGTAAACAGTTCCTGGAAGTTGCCAAGGTGTTGATTTAAAATACCTAGAGCTCTAAAGATTTCTTTTTCCATGAAAATCCCTCCTGGGTTGCAACAATCCAGGCTTTTAAAGATTTAAGTTACAAAACGTGTTGCTTTACTTTGTGCAAAGAATTGTGGGTTTGGGGTTTTGGTGTATTATTTTGTGGGGAGAGTTTATTTGAGGGCTTTGTTTGGTTTATGTTTTGGGGTTTGTTTCTTTTGTGGGATAGTGTTGCATTAGGACTGAGCAGGGGCACTGGACACTGCAGAGAAAGAATGAGTAATTTTGAGTGCACAAGACTACATGGAGTCAAAGTGAGATAAGTTCATTGAAGAAAAATGCACTGAGGAGGCACAGCAACAAATTGTGACTCAGGAAGTCCCTGAAGGGGAAAGTAGTAGAACACTGGGAGAGAAACTTCAGGGAAGAACTTCATGAAGATACTCTACCCTTTTTATTCTTTCTTGGATATCCACTTCGAGCCCAGAGCCAGTAGAACCTTTGATCTTGCACAGCTTGACTATGAGGGTCTAGTGGATGGTTGATTCTCCAACACATGGAGTGAAAAAACTCACTGGAAAAAAAAATGGTTCTGAGTGAATCATTCACAGAAGAGGGTGGAACACTGAAGGTATATTTGAACTTTCCCTTGAGCCAACTGGTTGTGTAAAAAGGCCTTTGGGAATAAAGGGACATGGCTCTTTTTGCTCTTTGACATCTTCCCTGGTCTGATCCTCCAGGACTGACTAGCAAGGAGGTAAAACACCTTTGCATTTTCAAAGACAAGCAGGTTGTACAGTGCATTGTTGGGTCACTAAATTGCTATTACAACTGAGAGAAAGGCATGGACACCTTTCCTGGGGTGTGGGTGATGCCCTGGAGATATCCCCAAGGGTCCTTGCTTAGCCATAAAAGAACCTCAACTTTAGATTGAGTCCATTCCAATCCATCTACCCACTTGCATCCTCACAGCCTGGCAGGAAACTCTTTGGCACAAGTTTAGGTTTAGTCACTTTTTAAAAGGAATTCTGTACCTGGAGGGCTGTCTATCTTGGTAAGTAGTACTAATTCATCTCTCTCTTTATATAAAATACTTTCCAGCCTTAGAGAGGAGTTTCCGTAGTAGAACCATAATATAAATGAATGATCTCATTAGAAAGATCAATCTTAGACTCATAGAATCATTTAGGTTGGAAAAGACCTTTAAGATCATTGAGTCCAACTGTTAACCCAGAATTGCCAAGACCAGCATTAAACCATGTCCCTGAAGTCTTTACAAATGAACACAGTTCATTTCTAGCTATGAAGTAGGACTGTCATTCTCTGTTCTGACAATAGACATTTTTGGGTTTCATAAATATTGATTTATGTTTAATTTCTGAATGGGGAAGAACCCATCCTCCATGAGAAATCAACCCCCTAAGGCTGAGTTTGAGCAAGCCCTTGGCAGTGCTTTTAGCTCTGAGTACTTTCTTTTAATATGAACATTTCAATATCTCTGTTGTTACCTGGCTGAGCTTCAAGAGTGGGGCAGCCACTTAACAAATGAGATATTTCTGAAGAGAATGAAAGAGGGAGCAAGAAATCAGTTATCAGAGACAGCTCTGCATTGCCTTGAGAATTAAAAAACTAATGACCCCATAGCTGGAGCCAAAATACTTTATTGTCTTCTCCTATTATAAATCAGCCAAACCAAATTCAGTCCAACTAATTATTATGCCAACCACCTGCAGGAGAATGTGCCTTATGAAGTTACTGGCAATGGAAGGTAATCAGTCACTCTTTGGAGCCTCACATCAGAGCTTGGAAATGGACTGTGCAGAGCTTCCTTTCAACCATGTCAGATTATGAACCTATAGATCTGGGCTAGAAGACACATCTATAGGTCCTGGCCAAAGTCTGATGTCATTGTGGAAGGATTTTGAAACACAAGTGGGCTCAACAGGGACCATGAGCTGCAAAATGATGATAAGAATGCAGACAGGAACAAGCAGAGGAATCAGAAGAATCTTTGCTGATACTGCTGTCACCTAAGCTTTCATCCTGAATTTTCCTCTCTTTACCAATGTTTCAAACTATTGTTATAACTTGACCAATTTATTCTCAGACACTTATTTAGCAACTCTGCAGTGTTGCTGTCATTTTCCATTCAGTGGCACATGAACTGAAACCGCCCTCCATCAATCTTGCATCTGCAAGTTGGAAAGGTTCACCCCCTCTTGAGAAAGCCCAGCTACCTCTGCTTCAGCCTTTCTGATATGGAATTGCCCACAGAGTTTCTTTGCCATGGAGATCAGACATTGGCCCTGTAGGAGCAGCAATTCAAATAGAAATGCTTATTCCAGTCTCACTGTACACTCCAACCTTTCCTACAGAGTGAATTTTTCCATTAAATGTTTTTGCAATCCCATTCAACAGACATATGTCTATCTGTCAAAATAAGTATCTTCATATCATTCTAAAAATTTACCTTTTACTCCCACAACGTTTGACAAGGACAAATTTTAGTATTTTCTCCCAGGGTCTTAACTTTTCAGTATTTTTCAAAATCGTATTTTTAGATGCCAATTGTGGCCGTTTTGTCAAAATGTCTGCAAGAGGCAAGGGAGAGACATGCAGAAAAAGACACCATCCCTTCAATCCATTCTTGTGAGATCTCTTTACTATCACAGAGGACTCTCTAGGGAAACACCTCCTGAGGAAGTTGATTTCTGTGGGTTCAGGAAAACTGAGGAGAAAATAAATTTTGTAGTGACCTACACAGCCAAGCAAATGTGACAGTCTGGAGGTTAATGAGCTCCTGTAAAAGTCCCTCAAGACTGTCCTGGCCATGGTGTCCAGAGCTCCAATTTCAGAAAAAACAACCATGTCTCACTTTTACCCTTGACCTCAGCAGAGAGATGAGGGTGAGAGGCATCAATCGCTGTTTCCTTCACCCCATGACTTCCAGGACTGACCCTACAGTCTTCCCTCACCCCATCTGAATTTGCGAGCAATTCCCCATACACATTTGAGGTGTCCATTTGAGGTTTCAGAGTGACCCAGAGAAAGGAACAAGCTGCACATTAATTAAATCCACATCTGCTACAGCAAATATTGCTGTTCCTAGCACTACAGAGAAATGATATAAAAGGACCCCGGGCCATAAAGGAGAAATTCATCTGATTTCCTTCCAGTGCTGCTGACTCAGAGCTGTCCCCCTTGTCCTTGATCTCTATCTCTTTGGCTTGCCCTCTTGACCCCAATCACCCCAGGGCTTCTCAATGGCTCATTTTCAGCCTAATTCTCTCCTCCTTATTCAATGCCTGTCTTCATGCCTGTCTCCTAGGTACAGCAGGAGCATGCTCTTCACCCACCATCTTTGAATTTATGAGCCCCTCTTCCTGCATTCAACCCTTGATGGCATGGCCTATTTCACATTTTTAATGGCCTTGACTCCCTGTTTCATTGGGTGAGATGTGTTAGTACATAAAAACATGGACTTAAATGTTAAGTGTAATTCTTGGCTTTTAATTGTTAGCAGGAGCTTGCTGTGGTGTATTTAGAATGCCAATTAGCAGCTTTTCAGGCAGGTTTAGGATTGAGCACTTGCCAGACACCATTCCCTGGAGGCAGTGTGAGCTGAGGGAAGGAGAGGAGGAGCAAGCCCTTGCCATTTGACCTCTGGGCTGGAGATCAATGCCTAACCTGTTTTATTTAGCAATGTAGCAGCACCCTTGCAGTCTGGCTCCTCTGTTGCCATTGAAAATCCTCTTGGTGGGTCCATTTGCTGGTGGATGGATCCATTTGCTTATTTTCCTCTCCGCACAAAGTGTACTCTTTTTTTCCTCCAGCTACTGCACCAAACCATCATTCAGGGGTGTTGTAACACCTGTGTCTTCTTGAACACCTCACCACTGGTCATGTCCCTCCAGGATCTTCCCTCCTGTCACCCCTTTAATGTGTTTGACCTTTCCTTCGATTACAAACAGTCACTCAGCATTAATTTCTGTTTCCCAGACCTGCCAGTCCCCAAAAGCTGAACTGGCATTTGCCCAGTTTTGCTGTCACATCTCTGTGGGACTATCCAGCAGCCAAACCTAACAAGAGGTACACTTTTCATTCATGTCTGGCAGATAAATTTACAACTCTGTGTGGCAAGATCAGAGAAATCAAATTCAATTTTCAGTAGGATTTTCTAACAAGATTGCATAAAAAAATGTTTAAAAGTGCCTCCCAGCAATTTCCTCCAACCATCTTTCATCATCACTTGACACCTCCATCTAAGATGTGAATTGCAGCTCAGAGAGGAACTGGGTACAATAGTTATTGATTTGGATCAAGGGCATTTCTGTGCATGTAATTTACATTTGTACCTTAATGGCCTTTTCCTGCTTAAAATGTCTGTTAATTGTCCTTTTTCTTCCACAGCCACGGTGGAATATCCTCTGTGTCGCTTTCCAAGTGTTTGAGGCATATCTAAATTCTCTGATTATTTTGCAACACAGACCTTCCATCTTAAGCACTGAGCCAGGTGTTCTCCACCACTGCAGCTACTGCAGACTTTGCTTCTTTCTGAGGTTTTCAATCTCAGCTCACGAGTTTGGAATAATCAGTAAGGTAAGAATCATCTCTCCTGCCCAAAGCTTAATATTTGTCAGCCAAACTCTTCAATAACTTTTATGGTCTTCCTTTTGCCTGCATCACCTCTTCTTCCACAGACTTTTGCTCCTGCAGATCTGAGCCTGCCTCACTTTCTTCACTGCTCCTTCCTAAATCATTCTCATGACATCCCACTCTGTTTTACCACAGGAAACTTTCCAGGAGTGTACACATATCTTCATTAAAAACACAATACATTTCTTGGAAACACACACTTGGTATACATTGTTCTATTATAAACTGAACCTGATTCCATTGAAAATCAAATCCAAACACACAGCACACTTGGCAACTTTGTGTCAAGGAAGATCCATGTTTTATTTTAAAATAAATATATGTTTATATTTCTAAATAGACACCCTGAAACTCACAGTATTTTCACCTTCAGAAAGATGTCTCCCCCTCATTATCAACAAACTCACATAAAGGAATTTTCTAGGCTCTTTTAAAATTGAAAACACAGGCTTTTATTTTTCCTATATTGCTACTTTTATCTCAGAAACTGCACACCCTAACTTCTCATGTTTTGTGCCTGTTGGTTTTCATTGCACATTATACTGGCAATTCATGTGATACTGCAAGGATTTTTTGTGAGGATACAGAATTATTAACATAAAGCTACTTTCTTTATTAATTGCATCAAACTATTTAATGATATTCAATATATTTAGGGACCAAAAGGAAAACAACCTTCTGGTGCTATTTTTTCAGAAAAGGATGTATGGTAGGCACTGTACAAATTAATACACTCTTCCTATCACTGCTCTTGTCCTTCAAGGAAATGAAAGTTTCTTCAATGATAAATTCACCATTAAGTTTGCACTGTGCTGATGCTTAATTTTGTTCAAACATTAATTAAAGGAGATGTTAGTTATATTGGCACCAGTAACTGCTGAAGGTATGTTAGCCTCAATGTTGCAGTAATTTCAGTTTCCTGAGTATATTTCCAACAAAGGGATTTTTCAATCCTAATACATATGTATAAGTCTCATTTTTAGAAAAGGTAAGCAATTATTCTATCAAAATTCAACTGCTCAATCTTTGCAAAGCCTCTGCTCTTCTGCCCACATTTACTTCACCTAGATATTCTGCCTGTGAAGCAATATCCACAATAATAACAACAAAACATGCTTTCTTTACCTGTTTGAGCAGTAATCAGCATCATTATCACAATCATTCTTGGTGTGTATTTAGAAAAATGCTATGGTGCCATGCAGCAACTCTGCTTCAGGGAGCTCAGACGAAATGAGCATGGATTTATGCAACCAGGTTAGTCTCATTTCTGGGAACAGTGGGAACTGTTCATACCAAAACTAAATGTTGAGATACCTTGTAAGACACTGTGGGATAGAGCATGGCTTAGAGTACACAATGGACTTCAACTGGAGACATATCTACATAGACTTCTGTAAAATTTCAATGGAAGAATCACCTTTTGGAGTGCCAGAAAATTTGGGCGCTGTGCACAGGGCACCGCCTGACCAGAGTGGTCTTCTCCTAGGCTTTACGCCATTCTAGCCATCTCTTAAAAATACAATTATCCTCCAGGTTTTTTACCTATTTTCAATCTTTGTGGATGACAGTGGTACAGTAACATCTTCAGCAGGGACAACCTGTCAGGCACACACCCACCACTGTTCTAATTTGGGTGTCATGAAGCGCTGCATCAAATGCTGTGCCTATTTTAGGGATGCACAGTCCCCTCCACCCCTCCAAGATGCATCCGTTCACCATGCCCAAGTTCCTGCTGTGATCCAGTCTTTTAATAGCTATACAGCACAAGCCAGTGAAGTCTGTCTAACACTGTGCTTCTTCTCTCCTCCGAATCACTGCTGCTCAGTAAGTACAGCTTCCTGACTTAAAAGCTGTTTAAAACTTTAAATAAGTAGGTAAATAAATAGGAATCATCAGGTGTCCCTGCTCTGCTGTGAGCAAGCCTTCTCCTCAGACAGTGAACGAGCCAGGGACAGGCACAGCCAGCCTGCAATGCTGCAAAGAGGCTGACACTAATGCAGTTGGATGTTCCCTTTGAACAAAACTTGGCTGCTGGCGTGCGTTCTGCTTTGAGACAGCACCAAGACGACAGCTCTGACAAATGCCTTGAAATTCAGTGCCCGTGGCCCTGCCCTTGCTGTGCTGCAGCCTGTAGCAAAGAACGGTGACAGTTCAAATGGCTGGCTGGCAGATACATTCACAATACATTAACATTTTGTTAGAATCCTGCCAAGTGTGTCTCTGGTCTCAGTGGGAAATAACCAACTGCTTCAGCTACATTTGGACGGGACAGCTGCTTCATCAAAATATCCCATCTGTGAATGCTTTTGCAGGGTGCACTACATAGCAATAGCCTTTTTCAACCCTTTTAAAATGTTTCTTCCCTGTTAGAAGAGACTGGTTTAATCTGCCTTTGTCCGGTCTTCAACTATTTTGGGTCCTGTTCACAAGAAACAAGAAAATCTCAATTTCACAAAGTCCAACATGGAATCGTAAACTCTGTTTGACAGTCTTAGGGCAACTCCACCAAACCCTGGTTCAGCCTGCATTCTGCCTCCAGGAGTACATAGGGATTTCATTAATGGAAGGTCAAATTACATTGACACATCTAAAGTCCAGCTGCCTCTCTGCACCCAAGCAGAACCTGTGAGGCAGTCCATGAATTACCCAAAAGGTGAATTATCTCACCTTGATTAGTTTCACAGAAGGTCTCCGTCTGCAGAGAAACTCCTGCTTTCCTGCAGGGAGCTCCTGACATGACCTCAGGTGTGTGTGGTGTCAGACCAGGGCACAAACAGGAAAGTCAGCAAGAGCTTCAATGATAAAGTGCATCCTCCTCACTCCTTTGGAAAAACAGTGCAGTCTGGATGTATTTTAAATCATCAACTCTCTGTTATGTAGAAACTTTGCTTCCTATTTCACAGCTCTGGGTCCTCCACTACTGTTAAGACTTGTTGACTCAGGGCAGCAATGAAAAGGTTTTGAATTTTAGCCCAATGTGGTAGTTCCAAACCTCTTGACAGTTCACCAGATTCATTTAAAGCCACAAAATTTGGTTCTCAATTCTGACATGCAGAAATACAATTACAGGTATTGAAACATCTGTTTCCCACTGTGCAAATGGTGTTCCTTGGCTTTGGAGCTGACACAAGCTGCTCTCTGGAAGCCACGAGTCCCACTCTGACAGCGCTGTAGCAGCCCAATTCCAACTTCCACAGTGTGGGTATGGAATTTGACCCTGCCCACAACAGAGGAGTTGGAATTAGATGATCTTTGAAGACCCTTCCAGTCCAGACCTTTGTATGATACTGCTATTCTGTGGACCCTGTTCCTCTTTAATTCATACTACACTGGGCATAGCTTTCTAGACTGAAATAGCCATAGGAACAGCCAAGAATCAGACAGTAAATTGGTGTTCACATCAGGGTCCAGAGATCAGAAGTGAAGGTAAATGGGGGGAAAAAAAAAAAAAAAAAAAAAAAAGGAAGATAAGGGTGCAATTGGACCTGCTGTTTTGCCAGGCATCATATGTGCGTGGTTGCTTAACACATTACAGTGTGAGTCCATTTCCACCTAATATGTGTTAAACTGAAAACACTGAGAGGAAGAGGAGGGAGGCACAGATTCAGAGATCAGCATTTAGCTGGAGAGAAGCTCTGCTCATTTTTTACAGTATAATTTCAAAGAACAAATCAGATGTCATCTTAGGCAATCAATACAGTAACTCCAAGCATAAATCCAAGTCAGAAAAGCAGCAAGGATTTGTGCACACAGCTATCAGATCCATGGTATTTACTCCAAGTGTAACACAAAGAGCATTTTAGATTGCTGTCGAGTAGACAGATGGTATAGGAGAAAGGAGCAAGTTGAACATTACCTTTTCAACTGGAAACCAGTCCTCAACTCCATAAGGTCCAATTTCAAAGTGTGGTGAATGAACAGTGGCAGCTCAAATGGATCACAGGGTATTACAGATACAATCCTAAAATCAGTCTATCAGCAAATCAGCAAACTGATTGTGGCAAGAATGGACCATAAAGCAGCGTACACTCACAAAAGGTTAAAATAAATTAACTTCACTGACCAGCTGTTGTATTCTCCACCTCCAATAGTAGCAGGTTATAAATCTGTCCATTATCTACACTGTAATATAAAATCACAGATTCGTAGAGTAGCTGGAGTTGGAAGGGAATTTAAGGAGTATCCAGTTCCAAACCTCTGCCATGGCATGGACACCTTCCACCGTACCAGGGTCAAAGCCCCATCCAGCCTGGCCTTAAACACTTCCAAGGATGGGGCATCTGCATCTTCTCTGGGCACTCTGAGTGCCTCTCCACCCTTACAGAAATATCTACTCTAAAACTACTCTCTTTCAGTTATCCAAAATCTGCTGCAGCCTGGATGCCTAGTAGAAGATTTTTTAGAACCCTACCCATTTCTAATTTATAACTGCCCAGTTTTTCCTTTTTTTCCTGATGGCTCTGACTGCCCTTGGCTGAAGGACTCAGCTCTTTGTGAACCAAGACCCAGCTTGGTGCAGAACAGCTGCATAACCCTGGTCCTGTGTTCCTAACAAAAGTTCTGGGAGGTGGTAGTGAATATGTCAATCCTCATGGTGAGAACACCCAAAAGTTAAAACCTCTCAAGACCAGAAAGGCGAAAACAAAGACAGAAAAATAATAGCTAATTAGCTGGCAGCGCTAGCATTCAATTGGGAAAAAGTATTGACACAAAAAGGGTATGAGACCCTAATTAAAAAAACAGGCGATCAGAAGATGGCTGCAGCAGGGACCAGGCTGTTCCAGGGAGCAATGAGATGAGCCCTTCCCCGCCTGATTGATGAGTGCCTGGCCAACAGGAGCTCTGCGGTGAGCATATTAATGCTCAGCCTGCCAGCTCATTAAACAGGTGTCTGCCGTGCATATTAGCCAGCAAAAAACTGCTGTGCATTCCTTAAGTTGCCCACGGCCTGCTTGGAGAGTCTCTGTGTGCACACGAAACTTGTCAGAGTCAAATGTGCTGAAAAACAAGAGCTACAGCCCACCAAGAAAATCATCCACACGACCAAGTCTTCACAGTAGGTCAAGAATCCTTCTCTCTGTGCATTCTCCCACTTGCAATCACCCTTTTTTCTGCTCTGACTAAGAGGTCAGCTAATTCTGGCTCTGAAGCAAACCAAAGGAGAATTGAGTCAGGGCAGCAATGATTTCTGGATCACTGCTGCTCTATTTCCTCCTCCCATCACAGCTCTCACACTGCTGCTTAGGTATAGCTTTAAAAGGATGATCTTCCTTTGGCCTAAAGCATCACTGAGCAGTAAATAACATTCCTCTGTTCTGACACAACTAGACACCCTCAAGCTCCTTGCAGAAGAATTTCATGTTTTCTATTGGAGCCAAATCAAATTGTTCATTGCTGCACTTTTCAAAAATCAGAGGAAAAAGGAAAAAAAAATCAGGCAGCTTTAGAAAAATAATCACTGTGATGAAAACTGAAAGAATATAAAGCCACATGCAGAAATCTTGAAGTCAGAAAAAAATCTAAAAATAACCTGACTAAATAATAAGAGGCATTGGGAGGTCAGATGGTTAAAACACTACTGAAACATTAGTAGTATGAAATCTTGACTACCAAAAATTATAAAAAAAAAATACTTCTTTTTATTTTTTTACTGAAATAAAGGTGCTTAAACCTGAAACAATGAAAATGATCTTTTAAAATCAAGATCTATTGATTTCCACCTGTCTCTGAATTTATCTCCTTTCTCTAATTAACAGGCTATGTCACTGGAAGAGAAGAACATTAATGGTGCAAGACAACAGTGTCACCTCCTACTACAGAGTAAATCTTGAAGGAAAAAAATCAAAGCAGTTGTTTAAAATAAATCAACATCCATGGCTGAGTTGGCTGTCTGCATGCCAGGTAAAGGTATTTATTGCCTTTCACAATCCTTTTAGAGGGGAAAAATCTGACACCAACTGGTTAAAATAAATTAAGAAAGGTGCTTCCAGTGAGAGAAACAAATAATACTGTTCAGTTGGGGTTTTTTCTGGTTAAGATAGAAACAGTCTCTTGAGCAGAGCATGAAGATATGTTTAAATCACAGCCCCCAGTTGTGAATACTACCCTGAATCAACTCTAGTGTCAATTTAACAATATGTATTGCTATTTCATTTTTATTTCATCTCATGTTTCATGTCATCCAGGAACCACACCATATAATTTAAAAGGGTAAGTCATATGGAGGTCTCCTTTCCCAGGCACTGAGTTCCCAGCTGTGCCTGAGCTCCAGCTAGAGACACTTCAGACCTTATCCCACAGTCACCATGAGGACTACACACCAAAAGGCACTCAAGTTTTTCTGCCATGAGGCTCAAATCCAAGAGGGCAAGCAGCATTTTGGGATACCTCCCAGCTCCGTCTCTTCCCAGAAGAGGTATGGCTCTCCCAGAAAGCTCAGATGTTTTCCAATTTAGGCAAAAGGGTCTCCTGCTGCAGGTACTATCCCCCAGCCCAGACCTGCTGGCAGGCACATCTTCAGTGCTGGGCACACAAACCTGGCAGACACTCCAAAGTCAGCCATCACCCAAACATTCACATTTACTTTTAAAGTTTAGTGTCCCTGGATTATCAAAGACTGCATTTTTAACCTTTACAACAGTTAACACAAGGATCTTGCAATCTGCTAAAAATATATTTTTCATTGACACAGCCTTAGTTTTTTGATGGGAATTGAGTGCAATATTAACAAATATGACAGAGTAGTAGCTCGTCTCAGGCTACATTTAAGAGAGGATTACAAAGTTTAGCAAAGGTCACAGATCTCCCACTGCAGGCATATGTGGTTTCCAAGATAAGACCAGCGGGAACAATGCAATCATCTATTCTTAGCTACTCCATGACGTTAGACCCTTTCTCTCAGTGCAGCAGGGAAAACCCTTTTTCTTTAATGTGTTCCTACCTATGAATTCTTTAAACTGTCATTGAACTAGGTCAAATATTTTCTAAGAGATATGGTACTGACCCTATTTAAGATTGCATCTGGGCCAGCTGAGTCTGGTGTTTTGTACAAAGAGCTTTCTAAAATAAATGTTCATGATCTTTTCTTCTCAGCTTGTGTGGCAGTTTTCAGGAAGAATAAAGATCAGCACCTTCAAGCAGTGGTATAAAAATTCAGCTTTTTTGTTACAAGATCTTGCCGTGTCTTTGACCAAAACACCATCTGCTTTCCTTGGGAAGAATGAGGCTTCTGACTTTTAAAATCTCAGAGCCAAGCTTCTTTCACAACAGTCAGAATAATTCTTGATGCCTGTGGTGACTCTTTCCTTCCATGTTGTAGGGAGGCTGGAAGAATGAAACAAAGGATTACAGAGATGTGTTTAAGTGCACATAACAGGAATTTGTGCTGTGTCTCACCTGGCAGCTGCTGGGCAGTTGCATCTCTTGGCATCCTGGTTAGCCATGGATGCACAGGGTTGTTATTTGCTGGATAAAGAAGCCTGTGACACAAATCTGCTGTTGAAATCTCACTCTGGTTAAAGGTAATTAAGTCAGTGTCCTCAGCAAGAGGGACTTAGTGACAAACCAGGGGTCATGACAGAAGCCCAGGACACAGAAATGAGTGAAACTGATTTTTCCACACAGCACTGGACTGTTGTTCCTATGAAACTCCCCAGAAGGCATAAAATCAGCAGTGGGCATGAGAACAGAGAAGGTTTAATTTTCTCATGAACCTGACATGAAGTATTACAACTGAAATTTCTGCATTTTCATTTTCCTTCTGTCTTTGTATTTCTTTTGTTCACCTGCCTTTTCATGTGCATTATTGCAGAGGAACTGCTGACAGTCACTACTTCAGATGTGGGACTTTATCACAGCAGGATTAACGAAACCACAAAGGCAGAGTCGGTTCAGCATCAACCCCCTTCCTCTTCACATCCCAGAAGCAGATGGCAATACAAAATGGATTTTCTCATATTGTCAAAGCTTATGCTTTTTCACCTGTGAGAAGGATTTTAGCTTTGGTTCAAGGAGGGAGCTGATTTTACAATCACAATAGAAAATATTAATAGGCACTACAGCAAGGTGACTAATATGCTCTGTAAGTTTGTGAAAAACAGGGATTTTTTCTTTTTCTTTTTTTTAATTAGAGTTTCAAGAACTGTTTTTGCTTTTCATACAGCCTTATGCTAAGATATCTGTAGGTTATTAGTGTGAGTTCTTGCAACACAAATGTATAATGATCCAATCCCATGTTGGATCTGCTCTTTATCCCACACACAGACTTGGAACTCCCATGATATTTGGATATGTGAGGCTGGTGCATGACAGATTTATGAATTTCAGGCTATCACAGGATTATCACCTGTGGCAAGGCACTGAGCGTGATACAGCCAGAACAAACTTTCTCAAGATCTTTGAGATACTGTAGTAAAAGAACCTCTGCCAGAGCAATGCAATGAAAAAATTGTGCAAGAAATATGAGTTCTTTCAAAAGATTTTCCCCTGCAAAGATCTTCTTTAGAGTGAAAGAGAGTATGACATGCAAGCTCTTAGTCTGAGGGTGAGTTTAAACCCAGTTATCTCACTAAGGAGACACAATACAGATGAATGATTTCACACAGGCCCCACAAATGCAGAACACCCAGTTTTAGTACTGATAAATATAGAAACAAATGAGGTTCTTACTACATTCAGGTACAATGCAATGACTCAGAAAATTGCAGGTTTTTGTCCAGAGAAGTTGTGGACACTTTTTCCCTGGAAATGTTCAAAGTCAGGCTGGATGGGGCTTTGAGCAGCCTGGTCTGGTGGAAGGGGACCCTGCCCATGGCAGGAGGGGTGGAATGAGAGGATCTTTAAGGTCCCTTCCAGCCTAAACCATTCTATGATTCTATGAATTGACATGGAAAACTGCATCCTCTTTGTGCCTGCAGTGGTAAAGGCAAATTTCTTCCAGGCACCCTACTTTTGTCCACGGTTAGATCTCAGACTGGACAGGAAAGTTATTTCAAGGTGAAGCCTAGCGTGGACAGCCAGGAAATCACTCCCAACCTCCTCCACTGATGCTCTTCCTGCTCCAAGTGACATTTTGAAGCTTCTCCAAGTTCCGTCCTAAGCAGACATATGTTAACTAAAACAAAAACACTGTTCTGAAGAAACTCCATGGGGAAAAGACATTCCAGCCAACTTCCTGAGACAGATGAGCTCTGAAAAAGATATTTAGTCAGCATTTTCCTTAGTCTTTGAGCTTTGCATAGTAATGTTGTTATGGGGGATGTTTTGACTGTAATAATGACTTCTTCCAAACAAACTGTTTAACAAAGACAAGGGGGGAAAGTTTTTGGGGCTCTTTCTGCTATGTCCTGGCATTGAACCATGATCCACCCTCTTCTTCCTCACAGATACAAGACAATAAAACCTCTTACTCACTCAAAAATTAAGCTGGGTTTGAGTTATGTGTGACTGACTGTAGAATAGAAAGTGTCCCAAGACATATTCAAGTCCCTCAAGCAAGTTTTTTTTAATTCCTTTTTTCCTAAAGAACTCCGAAGGGTGCTCCATATGATCGATTGGAATTTGATCACACAAAATAAATGGAGAACTGCAATCTCCATCTTTCTAGCTATTTTTTTAAATTAACACAGTCATTAATAATCGGCTTGCTTTTACTTCATATTGATTATGTATTAGATCTTCATAGCAGTAATGGGAATGTGGAAATCACCTTCCATTATTGAGGCATTTAATATAAAACGATGTCTGGAACAGATGAGATAGCCATATCAAACTTGTATGAAGATGTAGCTATTAAAAAAGTCCCATTGTTTACATGACTTTTCTTTTTTTTTTTTCTTTTTTTGGTTTTTTTTTTTGGGGTGGTTGGGGGGGTGGGGTTTTTGGGGGGTTTTTTGGGTTTTGGTTGCTTTTTGGGAGGGGTTTGGGGTTTTTTTGTTGTTGTTGATTTTTGGTTTTTTGGAGGGTTTGTTGTTGTTGTTGTTTGGGGTTTTTATTATTATTACTATTTTTATTGAGTTCTGAACTGGTGCCTTTATCACAAAGGCAAACTTTGTGTAGAAGACCATCCTCCTCATTCACATACTTCTCCACGTAGTCAAATGTACAACCAAGCTTTCAGCTCTTGACTTGCTTTTCTACCATGATAAATCTGTGGCAATTATTGCTGTTTAAATGCAGGTTGAGCTCTCCACAGGCACAGCACGTGTGTTGGTCATTACTGTGGCACAGCTGAGCTCAGCCCACAAGGCTGGACATGCACATACTCTCTTTGAGGGCTATTCCTCTGCATCATTAACAGCTGGCATTGATGAAACATATAGTTTAGCTTTATTTAGCAATTTTCTTTAAATTCAAACAAACTGCAATACTGCTATCACACATTAGCCATATTCTTTTTGAACCTGACCACAGTCACCGTCTTTCTTAAAGTACCCCTCTGTAGAAACAGAGATCTGAAGTGAAAGTCCTGTTTTCATGTAGCATATTTAATACTTATTTTTAGAGAAAAATCTTTCAAATGAAATCCCAAAAAAATTAGATAATTTGGATAATAGGATAATTTGGATAATAAGATAATCTGGCTCTGAGAATTTTTAACACTTTAACAACTCTGAAATTCATGCATTTGATTATAGCTGCTTCTGAAACAAATCCCCCACAGACAAACACAGGCATCTCTGGGTTCATTGATTTCTGCCCCTTTTCATTGTGTCTGTCTTCATCTCTGCTAGTTGATCTTTGTTTCAAATGAACTCTCAAGAATAATTCAAGTTTTTCTTGAAATGGTTTAAGTTTCAGTTCAGTCTCAAATTCAGAATGCACAACACACCATAGAAAGCATTTTTATAAGATCAATCTCTTTAAAAAATGTACTTCAGTTAGTGTGTAAACAGGCTGAATTGAATGCAAAGATAAAGAGGAAAGAGATTTAGAAATAAATGTTTGAAGTGAAGGACTCAAAGAGCTTAAAAATATGGTTTACTACATCTGTCAAAAAAGAGTTGCTTTCTACAAACACTCAGACCAGAAGAAAAATAAATCTATTTAAGCATTTCTCACAAAAAGATTCATCTGTGTTTGATAAAAACTCACGGTGCACACCACTGGAATATTTCTACACCCCAGACGGGAAAAAGAAACTCTTAGTCAATTTTTTTTAGAGCACATCTCCCTGACAGTCCATTATTCCCATCAGTCTGAGGACAGTCCATTATTCCCATCAGTCTGAGGTCCATCCATCCATCCCAATTCCTCCCATCACCTCTGTCTCAGCAGGTTCATCTCCTGATCTACATCCTCTCCCCAGAACACCAACTCTCTCCACATTTTGTTTTCTTCTCGCCTCCAAACCCAGCAGGTGATAGTGGCAGTCAGTGGAGGTGAGGGCAGAGGACAGAAAGCACAGAGCTGAGGTTCCACCAGCTCAGCTGCTCTGGGCTGACCCTCACTGTGGCCTGGGGGTTTGGCTGAGCAGAGCTGGGGACTCTGAGGACATGGTACAGCTACCACAGCAAATCATTCCAGGTCCCAGTCCCACCTCCTTCCCAGAGAAATGAAGACAAGAGTGGAGGTAGAACAGGGAGAAAAAGCAGGAAGGAGCAAGCAGAGCTATTGAGACACCCCAGCCTACATTTTACCTGCCAGATTTCTTAATTTATTGGTTAGGTACTCTGGATTAGACTACATATATTAGTGAAAAAAAGCAGAAAATTAAGGCCAGGATGGAAGAACAAATCATCATAATTTCAAAAGCTTCCAGAAGCACCGATGCTTTTAACACCTATTCACATGAATTATGATTGTCTTCCTGGAGTAACACCAAGAGCAATGCTGTAAATGCTATTTAAGATACTTTGACTGGACTGAAAATATTTAAAGCTTCTGCATTAGTGCATATAATTAATTGCTTTTGTAGCTTTATTGTCCTATAAAACTGCTCAGTACTGATAGAGCCAACAGTGGCAGATGTTTCATTTTAAAGTTCTAATAAAACCCAATCAGAATTAATTTAATAAGCACAATTTTCAGTAAACAGGAAAATTCAGGAAGCTTACCCATTAAAACCAAGTCTCCTTCAGGAAGGTTGTGCTGGACAAAAAGGAACTCAGCATCACTGATCACACATCAGTTCTTAATGCTTTTCTCCCTCTCCCAACAAGTCCAAGTCTATTTCCCCCTGTTAGACCCCCCCCATTTTAGCCATTATCTCTTCCCACTACTGCTCTAACTCCAGCCTTTCATTACCACTTTCACCTTCCCCACTGCCATCTGCTAGCTCTGCAGTAACTTCCCAAAAATGTACACTACACAGCTCCCACTTGGACAGGAAAAACTTTCATTTAATGCCTTCTGAGCAACATGAACCTGTTGGCTTCTACACCTGAAAGATATTAAAAATCAAAACAAGCTTTCGTGTCCCAGAAAGAGGACGTGAGAGATGCCTCAAATGATCCTCACTTTATCTGCCCCAGTGTCCCATCATGATGTCTGTAATGTGTTCTCAGATAGCACTGTGACAGATAGCACTACCTACAGCTCTAATTCCAGATTGTTGCTAATAAAAACAAGAGTGGTAATAATATCTAGAGTTTTCCCACTGGCTGTGATTGTGCTGAAGTACAAATGATGCCTGAAGACTGTGCAGAAGGAGATGAGAATTTTATTTTTTTCTTGTGATTCACACTATCTTCTTTTGCCTTTAGGATTTCTCCCCTCTGGTGACAGTAGAGACAAGCATGGCTGATTTTCTTTATGGCTACCACTTAGTGACACATAAGTGCCAGTTGCTGTGCCCAGAGAAGGGTATCAAATGCAAAACAAATCACAGCATGGAGACTGAATGAACAAGCAGAATCCGTGGGTCTCAACAAGCTGAGCAGTTTGCTGTTATGAGGTACAACAACTGAAGATCTCCATCAGCAGAAAAAAACCCAGCACTGTCTGAGCAGCATACTGATGTCCACCTCATGTTCTGGGTGACAAGTTCTTTGCAAGCCATTTTCAGACTCAGTGGCTGAGATAAGGATAGCTTCACGGTCTCAGCATGAGCCAGATTTCACCTTTGTTGAAGATATTTTGACATACTGGAGCGCTTCAGATACATTCTACAATAATCCTTCTACAGCATGTTGGCTGACTGAGCCCATGTTTCCAGACACAGACTATTTAGATATGTACAGTGTAGATATACAAATACAACAAAAAACCTAAACTTTTCCAGTTACAATCTATGTCAAAACTCATATTGCTCTACAAAAAGAGCCCAAACCATCCAGCGGTATTGTGGCAAAAGACTCATTTATCTGCCCTGGCTAAAGAGAGAGGTTAAATGGATCACTCAGAACTTGAGCACAGCAAGGTAAGCATTTGAATCAAAACAAACAAATAAACAAACAAACAGAAAAACCAAACCAAGCAAACAAAAAAGCAGAATTTTTCCTAGTTCCTGACTCTGTATCTAACACTCACAATTTGCTTGCTTTGTGTGTGACAGCTTCTTGCGTCAAAGAAGGACCAGCCTTGGGGAGAATCTCCTAGAGTTCATGAGTTACACTGTGCTTGTAGAGTGCAACAGAAAGGGACTGTACTAGGCTACGTTTTTTTTTTCTACCCACTTTTCCAGATTGGGATAGACTATTTATTTGTAATAATATTTTGCCTTCTGCAGCACCTTGCCTCTCAGCATGGCAGAATACACTGCAAGCATTTAATTAAGCCTTATGATGTCCCATTGAGGTTGGCAGGTAGGTGTTTCATAATAGCATCAGATATTTAAAACGACTTACACAGACACACGAAAAGCTGATCATTAGGTTAGGGGCATCAGTGGGACCACAGAAATGTCATTGCCACTTCTCCAGTGTGACTGCCTGAGAGCTGTCTGACTTTGAAGTGTCTTGTGTGCTATGTCAGGCAGCAGTAAAGCTGACAGCTAGAAAGGAAGATGAAACAGAGTGTGTTATGGCAACCTTCCCAGGATTTCAGGTGACAGAAGCCAGAGTGTCTGGCCTTTGGCTTCATTCACCGAAGGACAGAAGGGTATAAGATTATTCTCCATCCTGGAAGAGGCTGTGGATGATCACAGTGCCCAAGTGTTCTGTTCTGGCATCCAGAATGGCATCCCGAAACAGAAGGTCAAACCCTCGCCCACACAAGCTGGCAGAGCTGGCTGAGGAGCTTTAAGCTGGTATTTTACATGCAGTTCTAAGACTTTCCTCAGGCTGCCATAATCTATGGCAGCACAGCACCTGTCTCAGTAAATTCCAGGGATATGTTCATTCTTGGAATACAGAAAGAAGGACAGAAGTCAACTCTGTGATCTTGCATATGCTCTACAGTGAAGTCTCAGCCCACTGGCTAAAAAAATCAGAACTCATTTGGGGATTTATCTACCGCTTCATCATAATCTTTGTGTCTGAAGCTCACTCTTCAAATCTTACCTGAACCTGTCCTTTTCCTTCTGCTCGAGATTCCTGGTAACTCACTGGTTTGCAGAGGTGGCTTAAGAGAGCCGCAGGACTTGTGTCTGCTCACAGTGGGTTTCTAAGCATCCTTGGCTGGTATCTTTAGCTTTGTTTGCCATATTCCATGACATGAAGTCAGAGCTGGCAATCTGCTAGGTAGCAGTTTCCTGTTCATTGCTCAAGAGACAGCTCTGAATCCCAGCCCAGGACAGACTTCTTTGCTCATATGAGCCAAGCCACTTCTCTGTCACATACTATGACACAGTCTTTAAAAACGTGGCAACAGAAGTTCTCTTCCTTGTATCAAGTGTAGCATACTTCAGATTAATGAGTTTTGCATAGGTACCAATGACCTAAATGTTACCTAAATTCTGCACAACTCCGAGTGTGAAATAATCTTTTAATTATTGTGGTCCTAATTTCTCCACCTCAGCTTTCTTACCTAGCAAGGAGTTGAGCAGCATCTGAAGGAGAGGTCGGATGTTCAGGGCTCCTTGTGTACCTTCCACACTGCTGGTACAGCATGCTCAAACATTTTACTCATTTCTTTTATTTATTCCTTTTTTTTTTCCCATAAGCCTTGATTGAGTGTAACAGAACAGGGAACAACAAGTCCAAAGGACAGAGAGGAAAGGAACACCTGCCAAATAAATATAACTGGTACATATGCACCCATCTGAGCCAAGCAGGGCGGGCAATTAACAAAATCATTTAATCCATTCCATTCTTTCCAAGCTCTTTGCAGGCAAAAGCAATTGGGACATTCTCATCAATAACTACATACAAGAGATTTAAAAATCTCTTAAAGAAATAGATTACTGCAGGATTTTATACATTTTAAGGATTGTTTTATTTCTGCTTGCAGAGGAATGTTGTTAGGGGTTATGAAATATCTCTGCGTATTCCACAAGTACACCTTGCATTAGCAGGACAATTTGGCTAATGTGCTGCATTTGAAGACCAACAAGGGTCAGGGAAAGAGCCACATGAGGTAGCTGTGCTGTCACCTCTTAAAAGCTGCAGTCTGCTCCATCGTGTCCATATTTTACAAATGTGTTTGCTGGTATTTCTAAGTACGATTTATGGCAGGTTGCTAAATGCAGGAGACTGCTTAAAATAACCATCAAGCATTTAGCCCAGCCTAGCTTTCCTGAGACCTGAAGCATTTTAGTGGGACAAAGCACCTGCAACACATTTGAAATTCAAAGCATTTAAAATCAGAATGCCTTTTTCAACAGCATCACGTCAAAAGGCCTTAAATAATCTGCCTGGGATCTTGCACTGAGACCATAACCACAGCCATTGTTAGGGTGCCTTTTGTTGCTGTATACCTGTTTATTTGGCTTTGGGAAAACACTGCCTTAGACATGTGACAACGAAGCAGCAACTGAAACACTTTCTGCCGGAAAATCCCTGCATATATCACAAAAAAAAAATAAAAAAATAAAGGCATTAAAACTTTTGCATTCTACTACTGCAAAACCACATAGCACTTGGGTTGCTCTTGAGAAGAAACGCAGGGATCCATCCCCTGAAGGAGCTCTCTACCTCAGAGCAGCGCACACTCACAAGTCAGGACAGGTATCAAATACTTCCCTTCCTACCTCATTGTGCTCCTTGAAGCTGAACACTGATGTAAAGATGAATGGGATGAGGCTGTTCAGCAGAACATGGCATTCTCTGGGATCCGTTCCCAGGGAATGTAAATTGACAGGTATCTGCTGACTTAAGCTGGGAGAAGCCAAGGTGATCTACAAAAGCAATCAGTGGGACAGTTGAGACCTGACTCTCTTTCCCATGGAGGTGAGCTCCTCTAGGAATTTGGTGCCATTTCAAACTTGTGGGAAGCTATGTGTGGGAATACCAGCAGCAGATCCCAGAAGACTTAATAGCAATTTGTCAATTCCCAGGAGATTCTCAAGTCAAGACTCAAGAATGGCAGGCTCTTCCTAGATCTCTGTGTTAAGGATGATGTTTCCCTCAGCATCCAGCACCATGGGATGAAGCTAAGAAGGAACCACTGGTGACTCTCAATGAATCATCTCTTTAGCAGGCAAAATTTGCCCTTACTTCCTCAACTCTGGATAGTGAAGATTTGGGTGTTGCTCCAACCACAGCAAACACAAATAGCCCTCTCACATCATGGTGTGTCTGGGGTGCTGGGGCAATCCAGAGAGGACTGAAGCATTTGGGTAAATGTTTGAAAGAGAAGACTAGAAGGGAAAAAAGGAAGGGAAGAGCCTTTGACCATTGGAGAGCCTTTTATCTCCCTACAATTATTTGGGGTTTTATTGGTTCCCTCCCTCAGTCCTTTAACATGGAAAAAATCATCATCCAGAAGGGGAAGGCAAAGCTATTTTTTACCAAGTAGATAAAATCCAGAGTGTAACCCCCTTGCTCCCTGAAACAGGGGGTGTCTTATCTCAGAGTCCTGAGATCAATTAACTTGGAAAGATACAGTGGGGATGTGAACTGACAATTTACAACAACCCAGAAACATTTTTATTTTCCTCTAGGTGAGGACAGGGAAAAAAAAGAAACCAAGAAACAATAACAACAAAAAAACTCGAACCAAAAAAAAAAAAAAAAAAAAAAAAAAAGTCATAGGGACAAACAGTCCTTTCAGGACATCAGCCTTAAATAGATTTCACGTAATCTTTATATCCTACAAAGGTGAAATAAATCTGAGGGACAGCAGACGAGACAAAGCAACCCAGACAACTGGAGGTCCATTTTCTTCCCACATTGTCTGTCTGGAACAGCCTTGTGAGGGCTTCATGTCATTTGTCACCTCCACCTACACATACTTCCCAGGGAAGGGCACAGATAGAGACTGGCATCCCTGCAAATCCTTCATAACTGTCTAATTCCAGCAGCATGGTTTCCTGCAGAAGGGAGAGGACAGGCAAAACAGAGAGAGAGAAAGAGGCAAGAGTATCATGAAAGTTTGAGGGGGTATAAGGCTGGAGCAGGGAAAGCAAGGGATGAAGTGAGGAAGAATTGATAAATACCCAAAAATGAAGGTTGGGGTGGATGTTACAACAACCTTGAGCTGAGAGGAGTTGGAAGGTGGAAGGGAGTGGCAAATCAGAGCAAAAATCATGTTTGGAAACTGTTTGCTGCAGTTAGATGCTGATTTTTTCTTAAACTTTTTTAGGTGGGCAGCTGCCTGAGGCCAACCCTGCCGACAGCAGGAGTAAAATCCATTTTGCTGCATCACTTTAGGGCAAATCCCATCTGAGGAAGAGGTGGGCAGAGAGCAGAGAAAGCCCAATACGCACA
Source organism: Acanthiza pusilla (assembly GCA_036630365.1). Classification (NCBI taxonomy): domain Eukaryota; kingdom Metazoa; phylum Chordata; class Aves; order Passeriformes; family Acanthizidae; genus Acanthiza; species Acanthiza pusilla. Next base: position 93,140,454 of record JAXCHO010000034.1, read on the forward strand.
AACCACTTTGCAACTGAATGCATTCAAATTCATCATTTCCAATGTCCACTGGAGATCGTTTGGTCACAGTACTGAATCTGGAATCACCACAGAGAGAAATAATGATGCTATTCAGGTTTTAGCTTAGACATCACATATTCAGTGTCTGGATGCTTTTTCCCCAGGCTCTGGGCAGTCAGTGCCACAGGACAGAGAAAACATTCCACAAGGTTTCTGATGATAGCAGTGCAGATTTCTTCCTTCCTTAAACTGAAGTCTTTCTACAGACTTTTCTCAGCCTGGCCAAAATTCCCCCTTCACACTAATTTATTGTGCTGTGTGCTGTGAATTCACATGAAGACAGCTTCATAAAAGAACATGCAACCACTCTTACGCCTGCAATGGCATAAATAAGATTTAGTGTAAACAAGGATGGGGACTGAAGGCACAGAACCAGTGGGAAGTCAGGTCTCGTGACTGAATTAGTACAGTGACAGCCACTCTGAAATTTGTCTTTTCTAGCAAAATGATGAGGTAACCTGAAAGTCTCCATGACAACACAGCCCAACCTTGCATTACAAGATGCTTGTGCAAGAAAGCGTCTAAAAGTACAGTGCCTGGGGAAAGTCTTCCAACAAACAAACCCCACAGGGTTTCAGCTTCTTCCCCTACCTTATTGATATTATTTTCCATGTGTTTGGGTTTTTTTTCCTTTCTGAAACTTCAGATAAGAAAGGAATTTTACACAGTCTTCTGATTGTATGGTTGCTTGCTATTTTAAATTAAAAAGGCATGCACAGAAATGTCGAATAACATAGGATCATAGGATCTCAGAATGGTTTTGGTTGGAAGGAACCTTAAGGATCATCTAGCTTTGAACCCCTGCCAGGGCCAGGGATGAAACTCACAGGGATGACACAAACTGACCCCTGAACATCTTCAGGTGCTCAGGGTCCCAGGCAATCTGGCCTTGGACACTTCCAGGGACGGGGCAGCCACAGCTTCTCTGGGCAATCTGTGCCAGGGCCTCGTCACCCTCACAGTAAAGATCTTCCTCCATTACCTAACCCAAATCTCTCCTCCTTTAAAACCAACTTCCCTTGTCCTGTGACTATCTGCCTATGTAAAAAGTCACTCTCCCCCCTTTCTGTAAGCCCCGTTTGGTACTGGAACATAACACGTTTTATTCCAGTCAAAGTAGAAAAACCTCATCTCTCAATCCATTTTTGTGTTTCCAGAAGAGCTGTGTTTGCTGTTAGATCCCATAGCAGTGGACATCAGTGCCAAACATCAGAAGCACTGTTCTTCACAGTGCATGCAGTCTAAAATAGAAGCTATCAAATTTAGACAGAAGATGCTTTAATCCAAGATTCTTCCATAGCAAAAGAGGGAGTGCTTTTACCTCAGAGGAGCTCTCACCCAAGGCAGGATAGAGCTGCCTGCACAAAGATGTCTGAGGCCACTGAAGATGCTCCAGGCTTCCCTGCTGGCCTCCAGCTGTTAGTCCAGAGGAGATCAGGGCTCCTACAGGACTTGTGTCATATCCAGCTCTTCATGAATAACTCAGACAGCAGAACAATAATACCCAAGTTAGGGGCTTCAGAGATAGTGGTATCTGCCACTACCACAGTCAATAAATAGTCTTCAGATGCCAGGATTTCATCCCATAAATCTTATCTAGTGCATATCCTGAATAAAAATGATCAATCAAAAAAAAGTATCCAAGTGCTTAGCTTAGATCCCATCTCTAGGAAGTGCCTGGACTTTTCCAATGTCAGGACCCATTCTATTGATTTAAGTGTTACTGAAAAATTGCAGGTCAGAAAGAAATGCAAGAATTTGGGGCTTGAAACAGTCTCTTTTCCTACAGGTTGGCCAAGTTTCCCAGCAAAGCCTTCCACTAGGATCACAGAAATACAGGAGGAATATTAAAAGATGTCTTATTAAGTTAACATGACTGGAGAATTATCCTGCAAACAAATAAGCCAGGCAGGGATTATATAAGCTTTAATACAATCTTCTATCAGCACTGAGGAGTCCCCAGTCAAACTAACTATGGAAAATAGTACTTAATGAATCTGTAAATAAATATCAGCAGGAGAGATGGCAGGGTTAAGGAATACTTTTTCAGGGAAGGTCTGATCTCCGGGGCAGAGTTAAAAGGAGCAAGGCAAGATTAGAACTGCTAGAGCACCCCAGATCACTAATGGACATCCCAAATACCCAGGAGGGCACCCACAACCTCCTGCCTTCCTTCAGCAGCTCTTACCATGTCCCTTCATCTCTGCCAGTTCCTATGGAGAGCAACATCAGTAAACATTCCAACCATTCATCAGTTCAAACGTCCTTTGAAGTCTTTCCTTTCACACACAACATTTCACTGTGCTCAAACCACTGCAGACACTCCAGCAAGTTCTCCCTGACATTGTCTTTGATTAGAAGGGTGTGTGCCAAGTCCAACAAACAAAAGCTGTGCACATGTAGAGGTCAGTCATTCTGCTGCGGGGGAAGGTGAGCAGATGCTTTCCTTGGGAGCAGAGTTGGTCATCTTTCTCTTGCGGGCCACCCCTCCACAATAAAAACATTTTAATGGTCTGTTTTGGATGCCACCCATCCCTCTGCCCACATCCTGTCACCTGTGAGCATTGCTGACACAACCACCCTGTACAATCATCCAAGTACCTGCCCACAACTCTGCTCCTTCTGGAAATGATTCTGCCACAGTTCTTCCCAGCATCACTCCAGGAAATTCAAATGAGCCATAAAAAATCACCCTAAAAACCTCAACCACCAAGACAAACAACCTACAATCCCACAGACTGTACCTTTATTCTTCCCTTAGCTCTTTCTACCACTACACCAATCCTCCTTTTCCAGTTACTCTCTGGAATAACTTCTACTCCAGAAGCAGCAGACATACAGATAATTTTCCCAGGAAGAGGGGGAAAAAAACCACAAACAAGTCTGAATAGTCTCATATTAGAAAGTCTAATTCCATTTCTATGATTAGCATAACACAACTGTGTACAAGCCCATAACTTACAGGACAACTTTACACAAGCCACTGAGCTGGAAAGTCAAGCAGGGAATCAGCAAATAAACAAACAGATTACTCTTTTCATTTTGTTTGAATAATTTGTTTCAACAAGGCTTTATTACATCACGCCTCATTATGGATACTAACACACCAAGGTCCTCAAGGAAAGCTCATAGCCTTACATCCCAATTTCCACATGCAGTACAAAAGAAATAATATTTTGGAAGCTCCATACAACCCTTATTTATCAGTAAATATCTTACAGTGTTACCTTTGTCTCAATTAGGCAAACAATGGGATGGTGAGAACACAATGCCGATATCATGGGGAAGACAATACATTCATGAAGTTACAGATTATGTGGTATTTCACCTCCTTTTTGTCAGCTTTTGACAGCTGATCTTGACACCTCACTCAAAGAGGAGTCTTCAATGCATTTCAATTACAGGAAGACAATAACCAAAATTTTGCACAATAATGAGCTAACGTCAAGACTGACAGACAGCTTGGAGATTTGAGATGTCTCCTTGCACAGAGAACAATATTGATCTGCAACATCTATTTCCAACCCTCACTTTATCCCTTTATCCTATTCTAATGCAAAATAACTTTTCTCCCCCCTTTCTAAATCTGTTTTTCTCCATCTTTTCCTAGTTCAAATAACTTACCAGTTTCAGCGAGCTTGTTCTGGGTGGCGTCTCTTAAAAATAAAAATACGTGCCTTAGGAGGCAGTGTTTATAGGAGAAGCTCCACCACAATCTAGATTATGTTAAGTGGTGGGAAGGACTAAGATCCCAAACATGTGCATACATATTCATCTACACCCACAGCATCACTGCCAGCATTAGGTGAGCTCGTCTCTCTGCAGGTGCTGGCTCACGTCAAAGCATTTTGTTTACGTGCATCATGTTGAAGCTTGGCTTCATTTTGTTTCTTCTTCTGAAATCGGAATGATGGAGATAGCAGCTGAAGGAAATTTTATTTTGAGATAACTACATTTTGCAATAATGAGATTCTGGTATAACATATAAATGACCACGGTGACTGTCAGCCTGAGTTAGATCTGGAAAAATGGCATTCAAGTGTGTTTGTTTGGGTTTTTTTCTTCTTTCTTTTATGTGGGACAGAATTATTCTGCTTTCTGTTTATGTCAGAACTGATATTTGAGAAACTGAGAATCCAACATCTGAAGTTGGAGCTATAAGTGATTAATTCCTCTGGAAAAGAAAAAAACCAAACCTAACCCAAAACCAACAATCAAACAATACAGTGGGTTTTTGGTGTATTTTATAACATTTTTGCATTTTCAATAATGTGCAGCAGTTTTGGAGAATAAAACAAGCATCAGGGCTGCTTGTTGCAGCTGAATCAGGAGAGCTGCTGTGAGTGCTTCCTGAAATCAAAGGGATGTGATACCTTTTGCCAGCTGAAGTCCTTTCCAATTCAGAAATCTTCTGTTTATGGATAAAAATAGCACCGTGGTGACAGGGCTAAGTCCAGCCCTGAAACAAGACAGCACCTGGCAAGAAGCTGCTGGTGTTAATGAGGTGATGTGCAAACACCGATGCTATCAGCTGCTCTGCTCCCGGGCAATGTGACTTTTCCTCTTGCCCTCTGTGCACAGCACCACGCAAGCGCCTCATGTCAGAACTTGCCATTTGTTGTGTTTCTCCTGCATTTTCCAATCTCAGGTGCTGAGCTTTTCCTTTCTGCTCCCTGCTGTGAGGGCAGGTCGTATTTCCAAAGAAACAAATTTCAAACTTTTTTTTAAAACCTTTAGCTCTACTTTCTATTTTTACTCTTGAAACAATTTCCAAGCATTCCTGTCCCCTCCTCATTATCCCTGTCCTAGCTTTTCAAGTTTCATCACATAGAAGCAGATTGGTTTGTGAGGTTTTTGTGGGTTTTTTTTAACAAACAGAAGGACAGAGAAGATGAATCCGTCAATTTTTATCTCCCTGCAGGATTTAATATCTTCCTTACTGTATTCTTCTGGGTCATTTCAGAGAGGGTTACCTGTGTGCACTTTCACTGTTCAAAAAAAAAACCAAACCCTCTAACCTTCAACATTTATTTACTAATGTGTGTTATTACTTGGCTTAAATACCTCTGTTCCCTCTGTGGTGCTACCTTTCTTTTCTTCCAAGTATATTTATAGGCAGTTATCTCTACCCTAATTTCATTAAGCAAGGTCTCAGACTCCCAATTGTCTTAGCATATTTGCATTTCCTATTCCTCACAGCTCCATAATTGAGAGCTGAAGCATGGCTCTCCATCAAACATGAGACCTGGGAAGAGCATGGAAGAGCTCTACCTTTTTGGGAGAGCACCACTCATGTCACCTTCCCATGGTCTTGATCCTTCAGCAGGCACAGCCCAGACCCACAATATTGCTTTCAAAGGAAAGCACATCTCTGATGCTCTGCATCACAGCTGCAGGACCACAGTAATTCCTCCCACAGCTCCAAATCTGATGGTGACAGCTCAATACTCCAACCCAGAAGAGCATCCTTTTATCAGGAATACACCTACATAGTTTCAAACCTTCACCTGGGTAATAGAAGAACTCTAATCATAGACTCACAGGACCACAGAATGGTTTGGGTTTGAAGGGACCTTAAAGATCACCTCATTCCAACCCCTGCCCTGGGCAGGGACACCTTTCACCAGACCAGGCTGCTCAGAGCTCCATCCAGCCTGGCCTTGAATGTTTCCAGGTATGTGTGTGTGTGTGTGTGTGTGTGTGTGTGTGTGTGAATTAAGGGATGGATTTAACATTTGCTTTAAAAGTAATTCCTGGGTCATGGGCTTTACCTGAGCTTTTCTCTGTCATATGGGAGCAGAGCCAGGAAGGAGAGAAACAGTTAAATCATTTGCTCTGCTTAAGATTTTTGGTTGATTTCATTGTGGGCACTGCTATGGAGTGGAGGTCTGTGTCAGAGAAGATTCCTACACATGGAAACAAATAACAAGGACACTCACATCTCTGCTCCTGGAGAAGGCGAGGGATAGCAAACTGCAATGAGCAGATTGGGCAATGAGAGCCAAGGTCTAAATCAGAATCTGAGCCTCACTGTGGCTGTCAGTCAGCACCTTTATCCGTTCCAACCAAATGACCCAGACAGGTGAGAAACATGAAGATTAAAGTAATGGAGCATGCAAATATGTGCAGCAGCTCACCACTGAAGGTAAAAGCAGTTGCTGTTCATGGGGAAAAGATTCCAAGTGTGAGTGATCCATTTTTTTTCAAAGGACATTGCAAACTATTCTAAATTCTAACCCCTGAAATGCTGCAATTTTGTACTTAAGAAAGCAGATGGCTAGGATGGCATGTGGTAAAAGAATATAGGATAATGAATGCTCTGGAGAAGATTCTTCCTTTCTTATGAGTCCAGATACTTGTTCCAAGAAATTAAGAGATGAGGAATGGAAAGCAGATCAAAGGAATGTCACTTTTAATTCACCCATGTGATTAAACTGTAATTAATAGCTATAGGATAGGGATGAGGCCAAAATGTAGAATTTTAAATGGGGCAGAACATCTACATAGGTATCAGGAGTATCCTTAGTTAGTTTTATTGATGATTAAAATTTTTAATTAAAATAATTCATCCTGTCAAAATATTAGGAAAGGACGCTAAATCTCTTGCTGTAGGGCTTAAGAGAATTTCCAAATATTAAGAACTCTGGACAAGTCCCAGCAAACAGAGCCGATTATTCATGTCTTTCAATCGCTAATTCTGACATTTCCATCCTAGTCCATGGTTTCAAATGAATGGGGCTGGGCCTCTGCTTCTCTTGAGCTAATTGGAATTTCTGAGCCCTAAACCATACTGTCCTTGTGCCCAGTCAGGACACATTGCTACTCATTACTTCAAAACATATTTCCATGAGCAATTGTATATGACTATTTGTCAGCCCAAAGGCCAGAGTAGAAGATAAATTATATCGAATTATTTCCTGTTGCCCTCTCAGATATAAGATTTTTCTAGCTTCTCTTTAAAATAGCTTCTCTTCAAAACTTCTCACCTTCCTGGTTTCCCATTAGCTTGCTACTGACTTGGTAAAAAAAAAATTAAAAAAATATTTCAAAGCAGCTTACCATGGAGACATGACTGTATATAGAACAAGAGTGACGTGTGGGAACCAAGGACTCATTTCAGAGATATTATCTTTTTTTGGATCAATTCATGGGAACTCCAGAAGTGGTTTCTGTCTCACATGTATCTTTGGCCTGCTGATGTTAACTTCAGTGTACTTCATATCCTCAGCTAAATGCTGAGGCTAATGGCTTTAACATTCCGATCAATAATAGCTTGAAACAGATTGGAGTCAATTTAGGGCAGGGCAAATTAATATACTGAATCCCTGGGGCCCCACCTTGTAGCTCTTCAAAACAGGCACAGCACAGGCATTGTACAACCTGCCTCGATTGTGCTGCTCTGCCAGCATGCTCTGGTCTGATTCTGGGGAAACTGCTCCCAGGCATGACAGAATAAACCTCCTCCCTCTTTAATTTGACTCCTTGGGGTGCCAATTAGCACAGGTTGATAGGAGCTCCAGTATGGTGAGAAATCTATTGTATGCCCAAAGGTAGAGCTAAAAACTCATTTCCTGCTAGGATGAAAAAAAAAAAATCATGCAACTTTGTTATTGCAAAAGTTAGAAACCCCAGTGAAATGCACAAACTTGAACACAGATAACTTTAGTTCTTGAACTTTAAGTAGATTCATTTTCTAGCTGCTGTTAGATTAAACTTTACAAAGATCAAACTTTATTTTCAAATTGTGTGTTTCTTTAGTACGTCTGGTTACTTAGTTTTGTCGTTTTCTCCTGCATATCTTGTGGGTTTGCGCTTACAGCAGAAGCAAGAGACAGCTAAAATCATACTTATCACTGACATTGCAGTGTAGGGGAATGCAGCAGGTTACACTGCAGCAGTAGAGATTACTCTAGAATGCCTTTTGGAAAACACATGGCTTCCTTTTGTTTACCTTTTCTTTTTTTTTCCTTTTAAAATTGTCCCCTGCAGTTGATTCACCCACCATTAGTTACATAGGATCCATCTTTGATGGCTAAGGTGTGCCCAACACATGATTAACTAGAAACAGTTGCTAGGCTCATCCAGGTGTATTTTCCAATATCAAATTCCTTCCTCCTGCAGGAGCCCAGGATAACAAAAGCATCTCTGATCCTTTTTTTCTGTAGACAAAGTCTTCAGGCTCTGGTACCTCCGTACTGCAGGTGAAGCCATGTGTTTTTACACACACATGTATAAGAGCAACTGCATCTATGCCAGGAACCTTCTGCAGACTCATCTAAAAGCAGCACTGATTTGATCTTTCCTGGTGTTCAGAGTGCTGGGCTGGGCTGAGCAGACCAGCTGTTTTTTTCCAGCTACCTACACATTCCAGTATTTTGTTGGACAAAAGATACATGTAATTCCTAGCAACATTCCTAGCACCCAGCTCTGGGCTTGTGTATGCTCTACTGTGAGTCAACAGGATTTCAGGGTGAGAGCCTTCAAAAACATGAGCTGCAAAATCCTTCTTTTGCCCCTCTTTTATCCATGATGCCCTGGGAATAACAGGAGTGGCTCCAGGCACTTAACTCTGTGTGTATCCTATGTACAGCTTTTTGCTTTGAGGCATCCGTAGCTAAAGGTCTAAATCATATCTAACCCAGGGAGGACTCAAAAGTTAGCAATTCCCCTTCCAGTGTTACCAAAGAAGTTTTCATGGGGAAAACACAAGGGAAACATAAGCACTTCATAACTGTATTTTCTGTATCCAGGCTCCTTGGAAAGCACAGCTGGAGCAGTCACAGTGATGTCTTTCATTCAAAAATTCAATGAATAAACTATTCACAATCACATGGCAGACTCTCAAGATTAGTTCCCTTGCCCTGCTTCTGTTGATCTTAATCCACATCTCCTCGCCTCAATCTGCCCAAAGGGCTCTGTTCCATGACATACTGAGAGCAGCTTTGGAAGTGGTGTGCACCTCATGTTGCAGTTGGACTACTTGTGGATAGAGAGCCTAAAAAACATTATGTGAACCCAGTAACTACACAGAACTTCCCCCTGCCTGCCCCCAGCTCTTCATTAATTTATATTTCTTCCCTTAGGTACTCAGTGAAACAAAGAATGGAAAGGTTTTCCCTTCTTCATCCCTTCATGGAAGGTTTACCATTAAGCAAAACAATCACCCTTGCTCTCTTTTAACCTTAAGAATTTATCACTATTTAAATCAAAGTGAAACTGCTTCAATAAACTACAGGAGAGGAGCTACTCCACAGTGCTTTTGTGAGCTATACCAAGTGCTTAAACTCTTTGCCTCACATTTGGAGTTCTGGTTCTATGTTTCCTTTAGGCAGAAGGAGTTAAATCTCCCAAATCTCTGTGAGCATTCTAACTACTGATCTGTTGGATGAAAGGATATCATAATATCTTTCTGTGTTCTGCTTCAGGACAGATTTGTAAGGGATACTCCAAGCCTTTTTACCAGACTGAGAGATACAGGTACGTGATCACCATGAGAAACTGTTGATTTGGTTAAACATATAAGTAAATCAGGATTTACAAAACTGGGACACTTTAAACACATTAAAGAGAAGAGCAGTGAGTGCCTGAGGAATTTATCCCCTGAAACTCAGTGTCTGCATCTTGATACTTCCAGAGTAAGGAAGTTGAGCACAGATTGACTGAGCAGGCACACCAAAGCAAGCAGGTAGCAAGGTTTACTTACCAAAGTCCTTCTGTTCCCTTGTTTCCATTCATCACTGCTTTTTCAGAGCTGGTCACTCCACCTTTGTGGTTTATTTCAAGTATCCATATGCTGTTAACAGAAATAGGTCTCTGTACAAGTTGCTTTACATCTGAGGAGGGTGAAAATACTGTTCTGTCATGGAGAACAACTTGTGCTACTCCCCATTTTAAGTGGTATTTACTGGCTAGTTACTCCATGTGACTGTCCTGTGAAAGTGGGAATGAAAGCAGCTTCTCAGCTGTGCACCAGAAAAGCTGGATATGGTGTAAGAAGTATGCTTTATGAAGGTTTTATCCCACAAGGCTGATTATCATTCATTTTTCAGAATGATCCCAGCTAAACTTACGATCTAATGTTAATCAGATCATTCTTTCCGTCCTGCCTCTGACACAGAGCTGCACTCATCTGGCTGTTACTTAGGGTTGTTACCTTTTAATTTCAGGCAAGATAGAAATTTCTTCCTTCTGTATATGTTCTTTCTTTAACAAAACCCTCTCAAATGGTGTTTCCACTATTTTGCCTGTGCACAGAGGTAAAAACCTCCTCTCTTCATCTCATTTCTGCTCTTTGGTCACCACAAGTTTCCTTTTGCACATCGACCCAGCTGCAGCTAAGCTGGGCACATTGCTCTCCCTGAGCTCCCTTTGATCATTTAATCTTTCTCTACACACCAGAAACAAGATCCTTTAAGCAGACTTATAATTTATGCCCCATCCCACTTTAACTGTCTCCTTAGCATCTGAAAACCAAACCAATTTCTGCTGCCCTTCCAGCAGACTTAACACTAAGGCATTAAGTGAAGCACAGTGTTTCTGCCTTCAAGGGATGGCATCCACCTCTTGCTCTGACATGAGGAGCAGATGCTGCCAGAGTAGGGATCCAACTCTGCTGCTCCTCAGGGGTTCTCATGAGGAGCAGGATGCTGCCAGAGTAGGGATCCAACTCTGCTGCTCCTCAGTGGTTCTCATGATGAGCAGGATGCTGCCAGAGTAGGGATCCAGCTCTGCTGTTCCCCAGTGGCTCTGTGCCCAGGTGCCATCACGTCCCATTCAAACACTGCTGGAGTTGTAATCACGCAGGGGTTTGCAATCACTACATACCCAACTCACCTGTTCTTTTCATGAACCGAGCCAAATAGATAAAGCTAAATGTTTTATTTGAAAGGTTGCCAATCTCATTATGGGGTTTGGGGTTTTTTTCCCTTTAAAAGTTGCTCCAGTGACTCCATTTTCATTCAAAAGTATGTGATTTTAAGAATCTGACAGGATCTATGTGAGCTATTTGAGCAACATTTATATCAAGGCTTGAAATGAACAAACTCCAACTTCTTTATCAGATGAATACTTTCACTTCACAGCCAATTACTTTATATCTAGGATTAATATGCAAACTCTGAAAAAATACTACCCAAAGGAATGCCCACACTCTATCCAACAAGCACAAAAACATGGATTTATTCTCTCTCTAAGGAGCCTGTGCAGCCAGTGAGGAGAGCCAGCGTCCTCCAGACCTCAGGAAGGGATAAATTATTCTAAAAAGATTCTGTCTCTCTATAGAAGAAACATTTGCCAAACAGACACATGCAGTGGTTTCAGGTATCTGAAGCCTAGCAGTATGAATCTGGACTTTTAAGCAAGTCATTAATTTTTACAGTTGAGATTTAAGGATATAAACTTCTGTAAAATCACGAACCCTAATAAAATTCTATTTTGGATTGTGGATCCAACCATTTCCGATTTCTTCATTTTCTCCACAGCAGACAGTTTTACACTGGAATGGCTGCATAAACCCTTTTTTCCCACTCTTTCTTCTTTTATATATTTCTGTTTCAGGTATCATGAACAAACTTTAAATTAATTATTTTTTCCACAGTTTTACTTTAAAATCCATTTGCTATGCAGTGCACATCTTTAAAAGGCACTTCAGGGATATCTTCTTGTTTTGCTGTTACACCTTTATAGTGTTGAATAAATCAATAAGGATTGCCTTTGTCGGTTTTCATGTTAAACTTCCTGCATGATTACACCTAAAAGGGAAAGAAATTATTCCAGGGGAAACAATGTGCTACGGCCCCACAAGACTCAGATTTACAGCTGGGGTTTCTTTCCAGCTCTAGCAGTTTCTGTTTGTAGACTCCTTTTCCTTTTTAGACGCTTTTCATGGAAAAAGATGATTGCAGATATAAACAAGTGATGTGAAGAAATAGCACACCGATGATTTTCCTCACTCCAGTGCATCCTATTAAGATAGAAATTAATGAATAAGTGAGGTCATGGTTTAAATATGGTTCAGATTAGTCATGAACTAAATCTGTTCCTAATAAAAACTTCCCAGAGGCCTGTGTAAAAGATACATGATGTTCACCCAGACCTCCTAAAGAGACCTAATTATCACCTTTTTTGTTGTTGTTGTTTTTTTTTTTTTTTTTCTTAAATGATAGGTGGGAGGAAGGACTGCTGCTCTTCAGCATACATTTCCTCTGATTTGCTGTAGCGGCCCCACAGCAGAGCAGGGCTTGTCGTTGTCTCTCAGGAACATGAACTCACCACAAAATTAGTGCAAAAGACCACAAAAAATAGTTGCCATCTTTGGCTAAACCTGAAATAACACAGTCTTTTTCACTGCAGATATCCCTAAAATATTTTAGTCAGAGTTGCCACCATGGAAAAAGCAAAAATTATTACTTTCTTGGAGTGTTACCTTCTGTTTTCTGCTTCTTCCTCTGTGTTAACCTCCTTGATGTGTGTGCAGCTTTTGAGAGGAGGATTGGGGCTGGGGGAGAACAAATGGACATATGTCTCCTCAGGTCCACTTTCTTTCTTTGATACATTGCTACTTTGATATTTCCTGACCTAATAAATGTTCTCTACTGAGTCCTATTTACTACAGCGTTCTGGTCTTCCCTGTTAGAGAAAATTGCAAAGCAGAATTGAAGGCAGTGCATCTAATCTGGTAAGGAGAAAACCTGCCCTACACGAGCCAGGCACAGGGGAGGGTGAGGAGAGAGAACACAGTGGGATGGGGAAAAAAGAGCTCCTTCAACCAAACAATGATCTCAGCTGACACCAGAGAAGGGCAACAGAGCTGGGGAAGGATCTGGAGCACAAGTCTGAGGAGGAGGAGCAGCTGAGGGTGTCTATTCTGGGGAAAAACAGGCTCGGGATGGACTTTCTTGCTCTCTCAAACTCCCTGAAAGGAGGTTATAGCCAGCTGGGGGTCAGCCTCTTCTCCCAAGTAACAATCAATAGGACAAGAGGAAACAGCCTAAGGCTGCACCAGGGGAAGTTTAGATTGGATATTAGGGAAAATTTCTTCACCAAAAAGGTTGTCAAGCACTGGAACAATCTGTCCAAGGAAATGGTGGAATCCAGTCCTTGAGATATTTAAAAGCTGTGCAGATGTGGTGCTTAGGGACAAGGTTCAGTATTTGAATTGGCAGTGCTGGGTCAATAGTTGGACTCAATGATCCTAAAGGTCCTTTTCAACTTCAATGAATCTATGATTCCATGTACATTACATTCAGTGGGGCTGCTCCAGATCAGCACAGATTTTAATCAGGCTGCCACAGTGTGTCCTATTGAGTACAGGCTCCCATTTACAGCCAGCTGTACACCTGAACTGCTCCGATGATGTTGCTGAGAGCTGATGTTTCAGCAGGGTCCATCTTCATCTTATTTCTGCTCACAGCTGTCATTAGCATCTCCAGGCTTACTCACAGCGTACCCACAGTCTCGGGCTCTGCTCGTGAAACTAATGACATGCTAATCAATACTGTTCTGTGCATGTTGTTTAGCATGCCTGGCAGGGCTATAAATTTGAAAAAGCAACATGTTGGAGAAAGAAAACACCTTATATAACTTCCTCTTCTGATGTTCAAGTGGTACCTGTTTTGAAGAACGTACGGAGCTGAATGATTCTGTCTGCAACATCCCCTTATGAAAGGATAGTTTTGATCTAATCTTGCTAATGATGTCTTCCATGCCAGTGTTTTGCTCAGACTCGAAGAAATTGAAGTAGTGAAGTTTTAAAATAGCTTGAAACAAAGCAGCATCCATAGCACAGGTGGTAAAAGGCCTGCAAGGGATGAAATGGGAAGGAAGCGTAAAGAGACTTAGCTCACACAGTTTAAAAGAAGGGAAGGTGAGGTTGAGGGAAAATGAAAATTCGTGACAATTTTTCAAGTGAAAATTAGATAAGGGCAAGAGCAATCTGTTCCAGGCTGCCCTGAAATATATTCCAGAAAGTTTTTGCCTTATATTTGAGGTGAGGAAAAACTTTGATAAAAGGGATAATTTTCCACTGAAAGCCATTTAATCATCAAAAGGCACCCAACAAAATTCCCAGGCTGCTCTTGGTGCTAAGCGAGCTGCTCTTATATTGCTTAGCACTCAAAGGGATTTAGCAAATGTCATCAACAGAATTGTGTAGGATCAATACCCTCAAGCAAGCGAGTGCCTACAGTGCGAATGAAAACACAGGGTGATTTTCACCCTCTTAGCCAATATCTCTGGTCTTCCACAGCTGGAAGTAGGGAAACTTTATCAGGCTGAAGTTTCAGACTAGTAAAAAAACCATTTCTTCCATTATGAAGATCAAAGCAACATATAAAACACAGAAGATGTCTTCTCCAGATGGAGATCAGGGTGAAAATCTACCTTCAGAGAAGAAAAATGAAGTTTTAGGAGGCCGTACTTGGTGAGATGGAAGAGGTCCTCTAGTTTTAGCTGCTAACACTGTTAATGGGATTTTCTTTGGAAACTCTTATAATATACATATATTTACAGGAAACAGTGAACTCAAATGATTTAACAAGGCTTCAAGCTGGCACAGGTAGAAAACTTGCTGCCTCTTCCCCATTGAGGCAGTTCAAAGGAAAAGGCTCGGCACCTGGAAATGGGAGTGGCTGAGAGATGCCAATCTTGTGTTTCCAGATTTCTTATGTTTCTAATCTCTCTGTGCAGCAGAGACCTTAAACAAATTAGCCAGAAATAGGAAAGAAACGCAATGTGAAGCCTGGCCCCTGCACTGATGGATGCAGCTGAGCTGTAGCACAGGGAGGAGAGATCTCCATGTTCCCAGGGAGAGAACAGAATATGCTTCCTCTGTAAATGGCTCTAATTATGCCCTAATTACTGTACCTGGAGGAAATCCTTCAGATGTTTTGCACTGAGGTCTCACCTATGAATGTTGACAAACAGCTGCAAATTGCTGTCAGTCATTAAGCTCCTGGTGAGAAGGTCACCAGCCAGCTCAGCACCAAAGCTTTAACAGCTCCTGGGTTTCCTTCATTCACTTTGTTGTGCCCTTTACATGCACTCCAGACATAGGATTGGATCAGCATCTCCCTCTGAAAGGAGAGGCTGTGGCAGACTAAGGTGCTTCATTCAGGGGTCTTCAAATCGGGGGTAAGACACTGGCACAGGTTGCCCTGAGAAGTGCTCCGACCATGGAAGTGTTCAAGGCCAGGTTGGATGGGGCTCTGAGCAATTTGGGATAGTGGAAGGTGTCCCTGCCCATGGCAGAGGGTTAAAAAGAGGTGATTTTTATGATTCCTTCCAGCCCAAGCCCCTCTATGATTCTGCAGTGTGACACTGGAGCATGAGCTTAATTTAAAGGGCTCAGCTGGGACATTGCCTGGTCTGTCACCTTTCCCACAGAGGTGGTCATTTGGGTTAACATGCCAAGCAGACAAGTAGAAATTGTAAAGTTAAAGTGTCAGTCACGAATCCTGAGTCCCTTGGTTCTCTCCCATGGGAGATTTGTTGTTCAGTTTTTGCTCCCATTAACAAGACGACAAGATACCACATGTGTGAAAGACATTCCAGTTTTAGGTAGGACATTCTCGTGAGAAGTCTTAATGTTTGATGAAAATCCTGAACCAGGCAGTTCTTCACCCATTTTGCTGCCATGTATATGAAAGATATGAAATCGCAGCAGGGCTTATTGACTCAGTGCAGTATATGTTAGACTACTTTTATTTAGCAAAAGGAGGAGCTAGGACAAAGACATATCCTGAGGTCATGATGGTACTTAGAACCAGTTCTAAAACAAGCTTCCAATCCTTGATCTATCCACTGGATAGTATTTGATAAAATCATTTGGCTAAGAAAAATATAATAATAATTTTTCAGCAGTGTCAAATATTAGTTCTCATGTTGCTGTGAGATTTGTGTCTGGTACAAGCCCTCAGTTTTCTATTTGCATGGCAAAGAGGCACAGGACAAGTGTAGGTGGAATATTCATGGATGTTCTGGTTTTTCAGGAACATGTTTTTGCTGCTGTTTCTGGAAGACCTGGTATGGCTCATGTTAAATCACAAGGATTCATCAATGTTAAAACACTCCATTTGGCAGGAAGCTCTGGAAGACCGTCATGATAGAGAGGTGGAGGAGTAACTTTCTTGGTCTCTCCAGCAAAGTGTAACTACAAACAAGATTAAATTTATTTCCTGAAGGCCTAGAGGCATCAGATTTGTGTAGCACTGATAAACTCATTAATACTCTCTAGTTCAGCCACAGGTTGTGTAACTGAATGCTTACAGAATAGATGCCTTGAAGATAAGAAATGAAGATACAGTGGAATACTAGTTTGTTGGTTTTTTTTTTTTAATAAACTAATTAGTTATGCACAGTCCAGTGCAAAAATGCTCATTAAAAATAGAGCACAGTCCTGGCATCATTATTGCTTTTTTATCTGTGAGAAGAACAGCCCCAGTACCATTCAATAGAAATTACCATATAAAACAGATAATTTTTCAGTCTTCAGAATACTTCTGTCAGCCTAGGCTTTGTTCAGACATTAAAATATTTAAACCATCTCTAAGTGTTACTGGGAAGATTTTTCTGCTCATTGAAGGTCTACGGTGAATGGACCATAAGGAGGAGGGGGTGAGGCTGTGCACACACCACAGCAGACTGCACCACCCTCCCCAATCCCTCACTAGAAAAAAAACCTTTTTCTACACCACAGGTGGGAAGAAGACCTAAAACCTTCACACAAATCAACCTCTTTTTAAACCTCCATGTGCCCATTCAGCAGCACCACCATGGACCTGACTCTGGGAACACCCAGAGAGGCAGGAGCATCCAAATGAGGATAACCACTGGGTGGTTCAGCCTTCAGAACCAGAAAAACAACCTAACATCACAACCAGGTTTTGAAAGAGGAAGGGAAGCAGGAAGCCACACACCGCGCATCTTCTAGTGCACCAGAACCTCTGGCTGGTCAGTCTGCACAACACCAACAGCACACAGAAGCACTGAGCCATGCTGAATATCCTTACACAGAGACAACAAAACTCTCTAGCATTCATATAAAATCATGTGTAAACAGAGAGACCTGGGAAGTCAGGGGAGAGCACGAAGCAGGAAGATAGAGAGCAGAAATAATTGGTTTAATCCACGCAAGGACTCGGTGCCAGTTGGCACTGCTGGCACTCAGTGCATTAACTGTCAGCGCCTGGCGGATTAAGCAGCAGAGCTCAGGGATAGGTTTCTGCTGTAGGAGGCAATTTCACACTGATGAAGGGCATTTACTTAGAAGGAAAAA
Organism: Acanthiza pusilla; assembly: GCA_036630365.1. Classification (NCBI taxonomy): domain Eukaryota; kingdom Metazoa; phylum Chordata; class Aves; order Passeriformes; family Acanthizidae; genus Acanthiza; species Acanthiza pusilla. Next base: position 93,157,786 of record JAXCHO010000034.1, read on the forward strand.
CCTTGCTGTGTACTCTGTGTTTTTGTTGAAATAACAACAAAGTGGCTTTAGATATACTCCAGGGTAGCTGACAACAGAGTTTGACCTGACTTCAACAGAACTACATCCTATTAAAGAGGAAGGGATGCTCTCTGCAAGGATGGAGAGCTCATTGTGCCTGTGTTTGTACAGCTGTTAAGGCAAGAGGGTTCTTGATCCATGACCAGGGCTCCTGGGCATTACAAAACACTAACTATAAAATCCATCTATGTGACAACACAAGTCTGAAAACACAATCTGAAGCACTTCTCAGTAACTTTCTTATATTTAGAACAAACCACAGACAGTCTGAAACTCTGAAATGTAAGGGCTCCACAAAGCTATCTGAAGTCAAGTTTTGGGTAAGTATTAGAGGGCTTGCAGAAATTCCAGATAAGATTTGCCATAATTCAGCAAAATAATTGTTTATGCCTTATGGTGTTGTACGAGCTAGTTAATGAAATTAATGAATTTCTTTTCAAAATATTTAGAAAGAAATTTAGATTGGCCAAAGATTCACTCTGGGTGTAAATATGATGGAGAGATAAGTGGATGAGTTGCTCAGAGCTGTGTTGTTTCCCAGCCTCTGATCTGAACTTTGTACAAGACCCTGCATAGGATCATTGCCAGCTGAGAGCACCATGTGTTGCGTGGCTATGGAGAGTGTGCAAGAGGTTTTGTCAAGACTTTTTAATGTTTTGTTGCTGATGATCTTTTTTCTGTTTGTTTTTAATGAAAACCATAATTCTAAAAGTTATTTTCTCCTCCATCTGTCCCTCATTTTATGAAGAAATGAGGTTATGACATAGATATTCTCAAGTGTAGGAATTTGTTTCTGTTGCATGTTATACAAGGGCATCCTTTGAGGCTTATTTTGCTTTTCCTGTGGGGGGAAAAAAAGAAAGCTGCTCCTATTCTTCTACCCAGAAAGTAGTTTCCTTCAATAAAAATAGTCCTCTACTACTGGCTCTGTTTTAATCTGCTTTGTTGCCTGCCCACTCCAAACCATCTTTCCTTTCCACACCTCTTTATGTAGGTCACTCTATCCCCTCCAGTCTCATATCTCTTGGTACCTGGGGTCCTTGGACTTTGCCCTCAGATTTGTTGGCTTGCAGCCCTCCTCTGCTGCCTTTAGCCAGAATCTCCTTCCCTTCCTCCTGATCCCTGCACGAAAAGCAGCCCTGAACACAAGCCATAGGCTTTCTGTTGTCAGCACTCATTCTCTGTCAACACCTTCAGCTGTCAACACCCTTATCTCCAGTTTTCCAGAGATAGGAGGGATGGGATTGAATTCCAGATCCAAGTACCTACGTATAGATGTCAACATGTAGGTGTCCAACTTTCCCTGAAGTCAACAGAGATTTGGCCAATCAGTCAATCAAGCCTAGAGAACAGTTCACATCTCCTCTAGGTCTATCTGGAGCCTATCGTGCACGTTAACACTCACCTGGATGGACCTTCACATAACTGATGTGGATGTTGATACTCAGAAAGACCTTGGGTCCTGTGATAATCCTGTGAAAGGGTCAGTGAAGAGAAGGTTCTGCTCAATGTATGGGAGCTGCAGGTGCTGCCACTGCTCATGGGGGTGCTGGGAGATGCTGCAGAATCCCTCAGAGCACCCATGCCTTCAGAGCTTTTTGCTTCTACCATGTTTTCCAAGATTTACAAACTTGGATATCCGTTACCAGCAAAAAGACACATCACTAGCATTAACATTAACAACTGGACTTTAACTCCGTGCATTAGAGCCTCTTGACAAAATAAAAAAGGCTGGTGCCTTTGTTTCACATAGAAAAAAAAAAAAAAATCTTTCTTCTGTTCTCAGTTTTCATAATGACTGAAATAGTAAAACACACAGAGACACATACACACCCTTCAGTTTTAGGCACACACCCAGCACGAAAAAATTCAGCCAGGATAATTAAAATTTGGCAAAGTTACAAGTAACAGAAATGAGGGCAAGTCTTGCATAATCTTAACCCTCTCTGGCTCTACTAGCTCAGTTATGATAATAAAAGCCTTCCTTTAATCAACCACACACAGTTCTTTCTCCGCTATGTTTTCACTGACTTCTCAAGGAGCGACAATCCTATTCTTTGTTCTTGTCCCTTATTATTAAAAGCAAAAAATGACTTTTCTTGCCTAAATAAATGAAAAGTTGGTCTTCTCTCAGCTCTGCCAGTGTCACTCCACTCATGCCATCTGACCTCTTAGGTTCCCCTTGTGTGACCCTCATGACTGCTTCTCAAATCCTTGCCTCTTTCAGAGAATTCCATGTGATCTGTATTGGTTTCTTTTCTGCTTGTGCCTCCCCATCACCTGTATACACCCAGTTACCTCGATTGTTTTTCATGCTTTACATTGACAGTATCTTTTTTTTAGGTCAGAGACCACTGTTCTGTTCTGTTTTCACAGCTTTCCGACACAATCCCTGCACAAGACTCATCTAAATGCCAGTGCACAGGTACAAATAAAAGCCATGAAAGACATGCACAACTAATGGCTACAAGCAGATCTTAGCAAAAGTTTCAGCTAAGACATTCCAGCCATCAAAAATGTGTTATTTTCCTTATTAATCCCTAGGTCAAAACAGAGTTTTCTAACCTTTTCAATTAAAATGCAGCCAGACCTGATAATGAATCACTGAATCTCTACAGAAACGAAACACCTCTCACAATGCATCTCTTGTTATTGACATTCCCCTTGGCTCGGGAGTGACTCACCAGCTGCTGAGCTATGAACTTTGAAATGTTTACTTTCACACTGAACAATTTGGCCTCTGCTGCTAATGAAGAGTGAGGACAAGGCAGGGAGATCAACCACTCTGTGCCAGAAATTTCACCCTCAAACATCACAACAACGTGACAGTTAAAAACATTGAGAATTTTTTTACACAATACATTGAAAACCACTATTAAATTAATCATTTTCAAGACTCCTATACATGGAAATAACAAATTGAAGAGATGCTACTCTGCTCTGCCTAGAGGATCTCATAATCAAAGTCAAAATCAGCAAAGATTTCTGCTTTTGCCTCAGTTTTCTGCCCTCTGAGTGTGTGTGGGACAGGACCTGCTCTGGGCTCAACCTTCTAGCAACAAATGAGTGAATTATGGTCAGAGACATCAGTTCTGGAGCTGAAAACACAGAGCATGGGGCAAAACAGTGACTGGCATAATTTGTGTCTCAAAAAAAAGGGAATAAAATATGCTGGAGTTAAGAAGAGTAAGGGCTGTTGGGTTTTGAAGGATCTCTGATGAACTTATGGAAGTATCAAATTTAAGCAGTTTTTGAGATGAGACTATAGAAGTGGACACAGTTCTATTAAACCATAGATAGAAATTTCAAAAATGGTAACACCTGACTCCAGTCATGCTTTCTGGAGACAGTTTAAGACTGCTCAAATATCCTAAGTGACCACACTTCTCATCTAGTCACTCTAATTACTTCCAGTCCAAACCACTCCATGTTTCTTTGCTTTTGGGAAATATCTGAAATCAAACTGAACTCTCAAGCAGGAGCCTGCTGCTTGCTGCAACAGCAGAGGCTGGTTATAAATTTAAGTTCTGGTCAAAACAGAAGTGGCACATCCTGAATCCTTCTATCAATAAACTAATATGAAAAAGGACCACCAGATAGGAGGGTGATCAGTTTCTGTGGTTCTGTACCTAAACCATTCAGATCGGGAAAAATGAGGGCTCTCAGTCTGCAAAGAAGACTTATACCTGAAAATAATAATGAGGTTTTTGAGAAGAAATTGGGAGCCTGAAAAGAAGAAGCTGAAGATCCTGACTGGAGGAAGACCCTGAGAACGGAGGGAAGGCTTGGGGGTGGGACAGATGCATGAGGCCAAGTCCAGGGGGACACCCAGGGACCTCACCTGTAATGACCAAGGGCTCCACATGTGAAACCAGCTCAGTGCAGACTGATGTGACTTCCTTCCAAATATCCCAGGCCAACAGCAACCTCCCTGCATGGGAGGGAAGATGAATCCTGATGAATGCAAACACTGTGTGGCAAAGTGTGTGTGTGAGTCTGAGATAATCAGGTAGGGTAAAAATTCCTGTCTCCTTGGTTATTTAATAGGCTTCAGCACCTAGAAACACCACATGTTAAGGTACACTTTGTCTTACCCTTGGCAAACCCCCACACAGTTTATATATCCACCCCTAAGAATGTTTATGTGGCTCTATATTTGGGGTAATTTCAACATGAATTAATGGCCCAAGGTTTCCTAAAGAAGTGGACATATTAGATACAGTGCAAGGCATGAGTGAGATACACATTCCAAATTTTGCTCTGATGATTCTCCTTATTATCCCTTATTCTCTACTCTAAAAGGATATTTTAATCTCTCTTAGGCAGATCCGGACTCCCGTGGGATGTCAGTGACACTCTCTGTGTGTGCTTGCCTGAGGTACCAGGCTTAAGTCTGCAGGGAACAGATCAAACCTGACAGTTCCCATGTCGTAAATAATGGACTGATCTGAATGACAGATGCTGGCACCACTTAAGCTCTTTGGGAAAAGATATCTCCTGCTCTACTAATAATAGCATGCAAACCCCTGCAATTCTGAGTGAGAAACACCGAAAACTCATGTCCTTATTCTTGTCCCAGCTTTGAAAAAGATCTCTTCCGCATTGCTTAAGTTTTAGGGCACTTTTCTTTTATTCTTTTCCCCTAGGAGTCTGACTGGCACACAAGTGCAGTATTGCTTTGTATCCAAGGAAGAGCACAGCGTTGTAATGTCATTGTTCTCCAGATCTGTCCAACAGTATTTTGGTACTCTGGGTAAGGCATCCCATGGGACAGAGCACAAAGATAGCTGCATCTTTATCGGAGATTAGAGTCAGCAAGGACCCACAGTTTGGGATTTCCTGCTTGGGATCCTTTTCCTCATCATTATACTTGAATATATTAAAGCAAAGGGACTCACAGCTTTTGGGTACCATACTTCTATATTTTTTTGTTATTCATTGACGAACCAAATTGTTCAGCTTGGTTTTCTGAGGCAATTTTCTGAGGCAAAAACTACGCAATTTTTCCTTCATTATTGGGCTTTGTGGCTAGCAGGTCTGAATTTTTGAAAAGAATGTAAGTGCTGCATCTTCTGTTGCTCCCCCAGCAAAAAGCTTCATGTACAGCCTGCTGCACGGCTGTAACTGGCTTAAGCTAAAGCTGTGATACTGAAGCCTACAGTGTGCTCATAAACCTGAACCATGAAATATTTGCCAACTATAAATAGAAGACTTATCAACCAGATAAAAGCAATCTTTTCTGAAAACACTTTCTGGTGCTCACAGACAACTTCCACAGTCATTATATAAAAAATAGGTAGAAACTGCTGCTGCTAACCTGAAGGATTTTAGCTTCTTCAATAACTTGCACACGATTTTACTGACTTGGCTCTTTTTTGTTGTTGTTCTAGAGATGTTGATAAAAACAGTGAGCAGCCAGAAAAATCTATATAAAATGAGATGCTGCTGTGGGCCAGCATACAGAATGTAGTCTACCCTGAGACGCCTTTGATGGGCGAGCGAGCAGCAGCTAAATCAAGCAGTCTGTGTAATGTCATTGTCTTGTCTCCCTCTGTATCTAATTCAGCACATCGCTCCTCTCCTTTAGTAAAGACAAGCATCCTGTGACCCTTGCTGTGCTGGGCTTGTTTTCACCATGTTACCTGATGACTTTTCAAGCCTTGGTCCAGTAGGCAGAGATTTAACAGCAATCCCTGCAATCTGATATATTCTCTCCACTTGCTGTTTTCTTAAATTCCTTGGCATAAGCCCAGGCAGACAAGTGTGAACATGAATGCTCATTGACCAGAGTCTTGTACTAAGCTGATTTTAATTTTGAGAGGCAAGGGTGTGTTTATCTGTTCAGGTTTCAAAGCAGATACATAATGGCCCAGAATTCTTACTGTTGTGATAATTCACCATAAAGGCAACAAAAAATACTTCTGTATGCAATTTGTTTTCTACACGTGTATGACTGAATTAAATCTGGACCAAGGAGCTTATCAGCCACTCTATGTCTCCCTTCTGTTCTGTTAACCTGGCGTGGAGAAAGCACGTGACTGATGTAATTATATTTACTGAGACCTTTGACAGGTCTGAAAGCTGAGGAGGCTGCAATGTATTCATGCCTTGCATTTTCATTGCACTCTTTCTTTATAGAATTCCTCCACACAAATATGCTGTAGCTCTTGATCCCTGCTGCTATCTCTAGCACTGTTATCCGTGGGGAGTTTATGCATCCACAATATAATATGTACTGAACACTGCATAAAATTCTCTTGCATCAGGGAAAAAAAAACCAGTAATAGAGAGGCACAAGGACACCTGCTGTTGTGAAATCTCATTTTCATTTTGGAGACCATTTTGGAAAAGCTATTTGTGTACAAAAGCTAAGCATCCTTCAACAGGTGCAACAAAATTCAGTCTGAAACTCCACTGCCTGTGTTACTTTGGTTTCACTTTGCCTCATGGACTCACTTAGTAGGAAAGTAGGCAAGGAATGAAAGACAAGACGCAAAACAATAATGAAAAAAATACACTTGTGATTTACTCAGTGAATATCACTCAAAAGGAAGTGAGTGGGAGGGTTAAAGAAAAAGCCTGTGTTCTTCATTAAGACATGAGAGATGTTATTCTGTGAGAAAGATTAGTCTTGACCATACAGAGTGGCCAGTACCACAGACTGGATTCTGGAATTACATGCTTCACTGCGTGAATGAACTCAGCTTCTTAAAGACCTGGATGCTGCCCTCAAAGGTTCCCTCCTAAAAACCAGTCCTTCCCCTCAGTGCTCATCATCAGTTCTGAATCACAGCCTAACACACTGCACGTGCAGCTTTGCAGAACTCTCTTAGTGCAGTTCACACTGTAGGAGTTTCATTCAATTGCTCATGGATAGATATTGTGTAGATATTTTATAGTGCTCTAATACAGTGATGGTCCTGCAAAGCTCAGGTGTAAAGCTTTAATGGGAACTGGAAATTCTGTTCCAACTCTGTCTTTTAAAAAGGCAGAACTAATGATGGAATGCTCTGTGCAGATATCTAGAGCTGTACATTGGAATTAGAGAGTAAAATGAACATGGAAAGAATTAAATCAATGTCCTTCTCATCCATGATTCATCCACTTCATACATAGCCAGCACAGCTCACCTGTGAACAGGGCAAAGATCCATTTCCGTCCTGCAGACTCTGTGGTGGGTTTCTGATGGGTCTCCTGTAGAGGTAATTTCATGTGAAAATTATAACTGATTCCCAAGTCGTACAAACTACAGAGGAAACAAAGTCAGAATGCTAATCTCCAGGGTAGGCAGATTTCCACCTGTTAAAAACAGGAGTGTGTGGACTTGTGGTATCAAGATTCACTGTGTTCACTGACAGTTTCTTACTTCCTAAGAGTTCGTTGAGCAAGAAATCAAGGTCTCTGAGTTCTGACTTTGTATCAAAGACATTATTCAGGGAACAATCTGGAAAAGGCAGCAGTATTACTTATCTGCCTCATAGGTTTCTTGAAAATAGAGTAGAATATCAAACATTTCCTTTCTAAATCTCATGGTAAAGGTCAAATGCAGTAAATTGCTGCAGTTGTACAGGAGCAAGTGGAACAAAAGCAGACTTCACTATAGATCAAACTTACACTTTCATACTCAATGACTTTGCACCTTTCCTTTTTAGTACTGGGGTGTCCTTTATCCCACAGAGACTTGTAATTCAGTCCCAAACATGTTTAGTTTTAATTTATGTATTAGCTCAAAAATTATTTTATTTTAATTGTAAAACAAATGTTCTTTTTAGAGCAAAGAAAAACTGCTGGAGTGGAGGGGGCTGTAAAAAAATGAATGGATTCAGAATCTCTCACTGAGAAAAAAATTCAGTGAGACCAGTCTTATGTGTTTCACATGTTATTTATGTGTTTTCCTTTCAAAAGGCTGTGGTGAGGAGTGAGAAGGCAGGAATTCCCTTCCAGGGGCATTCACCTCTCTGGGCAACCTGTGCCAGCATTTCACCCCACTCTGAATAAAGCAGTTCTTCTTAACATCTCATCTAAACCTGCCCTCTTTCCATTTAAAGCCATTGCCTCTTTTCCCATCACCACCTGCCCAGATTAAAAGTCCCTCTCCCTCCTTTTTTTAAGACCCTTTAATACCTCACAAGCAGCAAAAAGAGGGTGGATGAGAACTGAATATTCAGAGTACCATGAAGTGAGATCAGAAGACACCTCAAATGGGGGTGATTCTTTATGAAATGGGACTGTAGACCTAGGAAATTCCTTGCCAAAGATTGTGTGGATGCAGGAAGTTTGTGTGGGCTCAAAACAGACTGGACTAGAATTTGAAGGAGATTTTGGGATTATCTGACAAACTCTGACAGGTTAGAGTGTCTCCTAAACTGTAAATACTCAGGAACTGGCAAAGCTTTACAAGGTAGTATTTTATATTTTTCCTTGTTCTTGTTTATCCTAAGGTTACTTTTTACAGCCCTAATTAGAGTGCAAATGCTGCAGAGATGGTCTGAGATAACCCTTAATCTGAACCAACATGGTTCTTCCACCAGAGACAGGCAGTCAGGACCAATATGGGATGAAAATAAAGTCCTCCAGAGGGTACCATGTGCGTAAATGGTGATCCCAGAAACTACTGAAAAATTCCTGAAGAGACAACAAATCTCACACAAAGGACTGGACTGCCAGTATGGAGCTGTGTTTATAAACCAATCTGAAATTGCTCCCTCCCACTCAGAGTTTTCCTGGGTTTAAAATCATTATTGCCATAGTTCCTATTGTAATACAACCCAGCTTTCTTTCTCTGTTGGGAATTTTTGGGGGCAGGGGAGTCTCATTTTCAGAAAACATGGAGGTAAATCCACCTTCTTCTCCAAGAAGCACCAACAAGGCTGGCAATGAGCAGCACTACTGTCCCATGGAGGGTCCTCAGTGGGAATGGTTTGAGGCCATTTGCATACAGGGTCAGAGACTAAGGTCTGCAATCGAACCTGGAGGTAGCAGGGAATCAGTCTTTGCAGATCCCTGAATGATGCTGCAGCTCGACAGCTCCAGCTCTGAAAACATCTACTTAAATTTATGCCTATAGCCATGCTCTTTTTATTCAGGGAATTAGATGAAAAAATCTTCGTCTTTTTATGCAACAATAACATCTGTATTTTGTCAACATACCAAAAATGCCCACTTGAAAAATAAACCACATTCACAGAAAAAGAATGCTGATTCGCTGCTACTGTTTGCAATAACAAAACTTACAGACAAAGTTTTGATAATTCTGAAATAAAGCACTATTCTTATTTAAATTTATTTGGAAGGGGGCAAGGGATGATTTTTAATGAAAAGCACATTTAATTTTGAAAATTAATTGCAGAATACCCTATGTGCTCTTCTCTAGACAGAAAAGATCATTTTGGCTTATGCTCTTTCTGCCAATGTCTGCAATGCAAGACATTTCCAATGACAATCTACCTAATTCAAATAAAGCAAATGTTAGTTTTCCTGTATAATGTCAGACCATTATTATCCTTTCTCTCTGAAGGTCTGGCATGAACGCAATGACATCCAGAAGAGTATATAAAGTGCTTTGAATATTAAAACAGGGCAAAGAACTGGGATCTGTACAGGGCATCTGCCTAATGGCTCTGCTGGATGAGGATGCAGAATCCTTACACAAACATACACATGGAATTACATAACTTATTTTATTTTGTTTTCCAGTTTCATTCAGGCAGATCATCAAAAGTTTTCTAGGAAACAACAACAAAAAATCCCAGTGTATATGACTGTGCAGAATGTGTCAGAGCTGTGCAGAAGTGGTGTCAGCCTGCAGTACAAAGAACAGAATGAAAAGCTAAAGAAAAATAACATTTCAAACAGAAAAATTCTTGATATACAGAGCATCAGTTTAGCATGTTCCCAATGAACAATGCCATCTAATAAACAGACAACTGGGAACAGGAACTCGAAAGAACAAGCAGGGTCATCTAGTCTAAGTCCTTGGGAGAGCAGGCAGCTTTTAGACAGATATCAGCTCAAAAAGAGTCTACAGAGAAGCTCAGCCTCTCAGTCCCACATAGCCCTTTGAGTTGGGCAAATCCTGACACCACCAAACACTAGGAGAGTGAATCAAGGGCATAGCCAAAGTGCTTGAACCTCACAGTTGGAAAAAAAAAAAAAACCTGAATAAGGGATAATTTAGGTTTGTTAGTGTTCTAGGAACATATCACAGTTACTCAGTCTGGGAAAGGCCTGCTTTACACCTAAAAAGGAAACTTTGCCAGTAGCAACCAGACACAGAACCCTGCTGTTATCACTGTGTGGATGTTTAGAAATAGCTGAAGTGCTACAGTAATTTTATGTGTGAAAATGATGCAGGAGCAATCAGCCTGGCAGATATTTAGCCCACGTGAATAACTTTTTTTTTTCCCTTATTCTCTCTGTGAACATACAGACCCAATGCAAAGGGACATCCTCCTAAGAGGCAGCACGAGTGTTGAGAACAAAAAGGAATCCTCCTTTCATCTAGATCAAAAGATGATGTCTGAGCTGATCTGAGCCTTTTTACAAGTGGAAGGGTGCAGATATCCTCCAGTTGACACAGCTGCCCAGGGAACACACACAGACACATGCTGTGAGCTACTGAAGCTAGTTACTTCAGGATCACAACTCTCAGTTTCCTGCTGCCTTCTGAGAAATTTCATGCTGCTCAGGCCCATTCTGAGTCTGAGAAATAGGATTAAGGACATCCATTTGAAAATAGGACACAGGAAAAAAAGCCAAGGAGAGCTTCCAGCTGACAGGACAAGACCAAAATGGGTTAGGTACCTCGAGACTTGTGTCTTTTCCCCCTTGCAGTGCCTGCCTTTTCCCTGAGCTGTGACCAGGCTGAAGTCCTCTGCACAGCAGCCAAGTAAGCAAATGGAAATTAGTGTTATCCCACACGATTCTGAACTGCACTTCCCAAACTGCAAGAGGAGCTGTAGCCCTCAACTCCCACTATGGGGCCACTCTGAGCATATCAGGACTGGCCACAACACAGAACAGACCCTACCAAATCCTTCCAGCCTGGATGTGCTGGTGCTCTGCTGAGCTCTGCTGCAGTCCTGGTCCCCCACCAGCCCTGAATTTTTCTCCTAAGGTTGAAACAGCAAGTGGCTGTTGCATTAAAGATAGTTTCTTGTTGGGAGAGAGGGGTGGGAAATGATCCTCACCTGCCTTTGAGACTTGCACAAATTCTGGAACAAATGCACATTTCATAAGCCCTTGGAAGATAACAAGTCACAGCTTGAAACGTGAAACAGCTGCTCCACGTAGCAGCAAGGACAAGTAGCCCGTGTGGATTTGTCAAGAATCCATTGTGTTGAACTGATCTAATCTCCACTTTTAGCAAGGTAACAGGCCTTAAGAATAAAGGAGAAGTAGCTGTCACAAATCTTACCCCCCTACTGAGGTTTTCAAAAGGGTTGCATGTGACATTCTCATAAGTGAGCCCCGGCAGCCTGGTCTGGATGAGACTGTGATCGATTGGGTGCAAAGCTGGTTTGATAACATATCAGAAAGGTTATCAATGGTGCTTTGTCAGAGTGGAAGGATGAAGAAATGGAGTTCAGCCAGGTCTCTTCTGGATACAATCCTGGCATATGCTTTCATTAATGAATTAGATGATACAAAAGAAAGTATGGTTATTAAATTTTCAGATGGCATAAAGCTCAGAGACATCCTAAGCACAGGAGAACAGGTTTTGAATTCAGAATTATTTGGAAGAATTGTATAACACGTCTGGGGTGGGAAAGGGGAAGGTGAAATTCAACAGGGACAAGTGCAAGGCCACAAACTTCAGCTTATACTATACACAAATACCAAAATTTCCCAATAATGGCTCTGTAGCAAAGTGTGGAATCGCAGTAGATGACAAGGTGAATTCCTTGTTAAAAAAAAAGAAACTGCCACCATGCAGGAGTAAACAAACAGGGTTATAACATTTGAGATGTGTAATAATCCTTCCTTTGTCACTAGGAAAACTTCAGTACGTCTTACTCAGTTTTGAACGTGTTGGCTCAGTAAAGGTGTGCAGCAACAGTCCAGAGGAGAAGATGACTACCTGAGGTGTGGGAAACATGGCCAGAGCAGAAAGACTCGCAGGCTCAGTGTTTATTTACCTTTAGTAAGTCTCATAAGAAGCTCTTCAACAAGCTTCATGCATGTAAAAGGCTTGTTGCAAACAAGAGTGCAGTAATCTGTTTTCTAAATCTCCAGGGAATAGGAAACAAAATAAACAAAAAGCAGCTCTCTTTACAATTAGAAGTTTCAGTCTGAATTTTTCAACAGTGAGACTTGCAAAGCACCTGGAAGTTTTCTCTTTAGACACAACTTTGTGCTAATGGGCTGACCTCAGCTGGATCAATACCTTTGATGCAGGAGTCAGTGCGTCCTGCTGAAAGCAAGTCCTCATAAATTTCATGCACCAAATGATTGGATGTGGGATCACTTTGGGAATCTCAGCAGCAGAGCTCCAGACTGGCTCTGTCTGAACTCTGACAAAACCCACTGAGTTTCAGTACAAAGTCTCAGTGTGGGTTACTCCATCTGGGCTTTGCTTGTGGCATCACTCTCCCCCTCTTGCTGCCTGAATTGTTCAAGGAAAGTTGTTTGCATGGCAGTGAGGATGACATTTTATAGTTTCCATAGGGTGGCAGAAAAATAAAAAGCTTCTTGATGACTCCTGAGATCTTAAATAAACATAAGAAATCGATGGCTTGGATATAGCATTTGTTAAGGCACCATTGTCTCTTGGTTTGTGGGCAGAACACTCTGGGGAGTCAAAATCATGGTTGGTATGGCTTAGAGTGATCTTCATTAGATATGCTACTTAGACTTTCATTGCAATTTAATGTGCTGAATGATATGGCACTTGCCCAGGGTAGATTGCTTTGTTTCTCCTGTGGCAACATTGCCCAAGTGTAGGGAAACATCTGCAAGTGAATCTGGTTCCTCTGGCAGTGACTTATCAAATGCATTCAATGATTATTAAACCTGTCCATCCTCTGGATTCACGTCAGGCCTGAGCACTGATTCAGTGCTGCATCACCTGAAAATTGTCATTGCTGAAGTTGGACTCGAGCTCTGAGATGAGGCTGCAGAGCCCAGCAGACAGAAAGGCAGGTGGTGCTGGGTCCATCCAGCCAGCAAGCACTGTGCCTCTCCCGATGGTGATGACCTTTTCCCCAACAACAGCACATTCACAAGCTATATGTGAATGACAAATATGTTTGTCATTTACATAGGACAGTGCTGCAGTGTCTCTTGTTTTCTGGCAGTCTGCAAAGTCATGTTTGCTTTGAAGTCTGTTAATATGCAGTATGCCTGATGGATCACCCTCAAGACTTTTCAAAATCTTGGAAAACTGGTCAGTGCTAAAATCCACTCAAGGTGAATTTAGGACCAGCCTTTCAATTGTTAGCTTGGAAATCTGCTGCTGACTCCAACAGGCATGAGGAGAACAGCAACTGCTTTCATGTTTTGTTTTGCCATCTCAGAGACCCCATCACTGGCCACAAGAGCCCTGATCGTGAAACTTAGGAACCTTCAACTTTTTAAGTACTGCTCGTAGCCATTAAAAACTAAAAAGCTGAATTTCACATAAAGGCAAATTGAGGGAGAAGTAAGTAAATGCTGGGATCGAATCTTTTAGATTTATGGTAGCCATAGACTGTAAACATATGCTTTAAAGACAGAAGGAGCCTTTTAAAGTCTGACTTTGCATAAAACGAGGCAAGTGTTATACAGTCATACCTTAAGGTGAGTGAGACTGTGGGGTTTAGACTTTTCAGGGAGTGCAGAATCTGCCATATCCTCAGGTGAACTCTCCAGCATTAAAAATATGCAGCTTATCTGTAGTCAGAACTTGTCCAGCTTGAGCTACCAGCCTGTGAAGTGTTATGTACTTGTATGTTAAATTAAAAAGCCCTCTGCCCTTATATATCATATTTCCCTGAATTTCTATTCGGAGCTATTTCCACTCACTGCTTTTACATTTCATTACTGCTCTGCTGCAAGAGTTCAAAGTTTTCAAGTGGAAGTCCTGTGTGGTTCCAGGGGACGATGCTCTCCTAGGCCAGGCTGTTTGCAGTGCAAGACAGGGTAAAGGGAAATGCAAGCACAACTCCCATCAATACTGAAAGGCAGATTTGACAATTCCCCCCTCTCCCTCCACCCCCTCACCCCTGAGTATGGATTATCTCCATGTCTCTTCACCAGGGGCCTATATCCTAGCAGTTTGCCATCCTCTGATATTAACACTTGAAGTTTTAATGAGCACAAGCAAAGGAGGATGCTTAGCAACAATACAGAAAGTACAACAAATACAGGATAAGCAGTTTGAGATTAGATTTTAATGCCATCTTAATGACAACACCAGGATCTACTCATTGCTCAGTATAACTATGCCATTAACACAGATGCCAGTGCATATATTGCAGAGTATATGCACTGGGTTTTCCAGTTTGGGAAGTGGGATTTTGGAAGCTACCAGGAAAAGGGAAACAAAGGGGCAAGAGACAGTAAAGTGTCAGGACATAAACTGACTAACATTTAATCTGCTCAAGCATCTTCATAGAATGGTCAAAGTGGCCTCACTTGCATTAGTTTCTCAGAATTTCTCTTGTTCCCAACAGACTAGAGAATAACCGAGATATTGGCACTCCTTCTTAAAGATTCCCCTTTTTTTGCATTCTTTAATCCCCCCCCTTTTAGCTCCATTCAGTCCCAGATATGACAGGTATACTATTAGCAGGCACAATGAGGCTTCACAAATTATGTTTGTGGGTTTTGGAGTGAGGAAAAATTAAACAAAGCACATGAAACCTGATTGGTCAAACTCAAAAGTGAAAGCTTTGAGAGGCTATATAGCCCCCAAAGAAGCTGAAGTCAGCTTGCCTTTCAGGAGCCACCAGCTGAGAAGCAGAAGGGAGAGGCTGCCAAAACTGGAAATGGAACCTATAAGCCCAAAACTTGTGCCATGTAGAAGAAAAACAGGAAGGTTGAGTCTGAAGGGTTTGACATGGAACATGAGAAATCGTCCCTCTTAGCACCTGTGTAAGGTGATGTCCTGGAAGGACTTGGTGTGTTAGGCACAATCCTCTACCAAAGACCACAGTTACTACAATTTAGTTCTCACACATATCCAAAACTGGGTGATAACCTTTACTTGGGTTAGGTCATACTGCATTTGACCTCCTGTCCTACACCAGGCAAGCTTTAGAAAGGCAAGATGACTGCACATATTGAATGGGGTGAGAGAAATGGGGAATCAGCAGAAATAGTGGGGAAATAAGACCTGTTTGAATCTGGAGAATGCATCAATGACAGGAACAGGAACAAGACCGCAGTTATTCAACATCTTTAATGTTGCCACCTTGATACAGCCTCTGCCTGAGCTGCATCAGGTTCAGGAGCTACTTCACACACAGTCCCAAATCTCCTCTGAGAAAACCTGAACTGCAAAAGACTTGCACTTCATTGTCCTGCTCCTTCATCTCCAGTTCTCCATGCTGCCACAGGAAGAGCCAACTGAGGAAGGCACCATGGTCCCTTTACTCCTTTCTTTCCTATGTCACACGTCTTAGAAATAATCAGCTGCAGGAAAAGCGAACGAGCTGGTGTGATATAATTGTGTGCCCGTTGCTGCCATGCACTCACTTATCTCTCTCTCTGTGACAGCCCACTGATATAATGAATCTGGTTACCATGACACCAAAAAGTCACAGCTGGTTTGAAAAATTCACAGAGGTCAGGGGCAGAACAATGTAAAAATCAGTTCATGTTAAACATATCTGGAGTTGTGCTTCTGTCATCCAGAAAAAATTCAGCATTAATTCAGATCTCCCTGTGCTGATCTTTGCTATAAGGAGAAGAAAATGAACAAGACAATTAATGGCCTGTGTGTCAATGTTTCAAGTCCTTTCTCCCTTTTTCTGTGTAAGAACATACTCAGCTCCCACCTGGCCTGACTCAGCCCTTCTTTCCAGGAAAAATGGAAAACTATATCTTTCCGTGTGTTGGCCAAAGGAGAACTAGGAAACAAAGGAGACAGAGGGCAAAGGAAAGGATTTATAAGAGAATGAGAGACTTTTGATGAGAAAAAAATGAAATACAAATGTCAAGAGGGAGTAGCCACAGAGAAAACACCCACGAAGAGCAAAGTTAAGGAGAGGTGGGAGGAAAATGTTGATGATAGGGGGAAGAGAGAGCAAAATGAAATAGAAAGGAGTCTCAGCAAATTTCCATAATGTAGCACTGATGAAGCCTTTTATGATTATGACAGGGATTCTCAGAATGTTCCCTTGCAGGAAGTTTGCATACTCACATTTTAATAACTCTGAACACTTTCCCAGACTCAGTAAAAGTGAAAACTTTTTCTGCTGGTGCTGCCTGCTCCAAATCTGGGCTACCCCTGGGCATCACCAAGCTCCAAGGAGCTGTTATCTCTGAGGTCTGCTCTGGATGCACATCCAGTCCAGGTCCATGCTGCCCCCAGAGAGTGTGACAGCCCTGACTGTGCACTCTGCAGAGCCTGCTGATGCTGCTCTGCAGGAGAAACACACTATGTCCTGCCAGAGGAATGGAGACATTGTTTGCACGGTACTTTGTGGGACCTGGATACAGGTTGTTTTTTATCCAGAGCCAGACAGAAGCCTGAGCTGATTCAACCTGTGTGTTTGATGTAAAATACCACAGAAAATGATGAGATTCTGGGCTACATGAAGCAAAGCCAAATCCACAAGTTAGTACTGACCTTAAATGCTTCCAGAAATCTCAGCTTGCACTTATTTCTAGTCCAGACTCAAGCCCCAACCCAGTGTGCAAACAAAGAGTACAGATTATCGCTATTTGCATACCAGTTGTTTACCCAACTATCCTTTCAGACTTGCTCATTTTCTCAGACTGGATATTTGTTTGCCACACTTCCTGAGATAAGTCTATGCAACTATAAATAAGAAAAAAGATTACAGTTGTCCCTGGATGAGTTTTTTGAAAGGTATATACAAACATTCAAAATTAGTTAAAAAAAAAAAAAAAAAAAGACTGTCAGAGAAATCACCTTAGAGCAGAGAGGAAGCTTTTGAGCTCCACAGAGTGATTTCACCACACCTTTCTGTCTGAAACACATTTTGCTTGTGCAGATGATTTGTGCAGAATAAATCCATCACAGTTACTTCAAGAGGACTGACACCAGTGTTTTAGTCTCTCCAAATCCCATGAAGGGAATAGAAATAGTCTCTGATCCCTTCAGGACCTCTGCTGCAGACTTCAGGGGGAGGACTTTCCAGTGGATTCCCCTCAAAATTGCATGAGCAGTAGTTGTATCCCCAGTCCAGGTTCACCAGCTCCCCAAAGGCTGCTGGAAGGGACTGTAGGTGGTTGTTTCCCAACCAAAGCGTGTGCAGATTCATTAAAAAACAGACATCCTCAGGAAGGCTCTCCAGTGAGTTAAAGAGCAATAGCAACGTTTCCAGTTTCTCCAGATGCCGAATGCTGGAGGGGATTGTGTCTATTTTGTTGTCACTCACATCCAGAAAAGTGAGGTTCCTGAGCTGGCAGAGGGGCGCAGGCAGCTCCGTGAGGCTGTTGTTGGCAAGGTGGAGGCTGTGCAGCCTCTGCAGTGCCCCCATCTCTGCAGGCAGCGAGCTCAGGCTGTTGTTGCTCAGAGTGAGCCTCTCCAAGCGACTCAAAGTGCCAATTTCAGCTGGGATTTCCTTCAAGTTGTTGGAGTCCACGTAGAGGCAGGTGAGGTTCCTCAGGCAGCTGATCTCCTGAGGAAGCAGCTCCATTTGGTACCGCAGGCAGCTCTCTCGTTCTGGGCTCATCTCCAGCACCTGCAGCTGCTCCAGGCCAAAGACCTCTGTGGGAACTGACAGCAGCTCTCTGCCCGAGACCTTGAGCTTCTTCTTCCCTTCGTACTTTGGATCGTGCTCTGGAAGGTACCTCCAGAGTGGATCAGGACCTGGACAGGCACATCTGGGAGAGGTGACTGCGTCCATATCCCCCCAGGACAGCGGCTGCTTGGATGGAGACTGTCAGTCACAATCACTTGGTGCTCCACAGGCAATCTCTGAGGTTTTTGGTGGATTAAGGTTCTCCAAGAGCTTTCTGCTCTGCTGGGCATGTTACCAACACACATGCAGAGCGTTTGAGTTGCTCAGATACATCCCACTGAGTAAACATTTGGTGTTCTCACATGATCAGGTGTTTCCCCTCCTGCTCTGCAGAGTACACAAACGCAGCTCCTGGGCTGTGATGTGGCCTCTCATGGCTGCAACCAGTGAGCAGTGGTTAGAAAGTAAAAATTCTGCCTCTGCTTTTCAGCAGATGTGGTCAAATCACTGCTTGTGTGTAGCTCTCCTTCTGAGAGCATCAAGGGTGCCTTTGCCTCAAGAATTCACGTGGATTGGGATTGCAATGGAAGCAGCAAGGCAGATAAGGCACATTGTAAATGGGATAAGAACATGGGAAATGGGACAAGAAGAAGACAGGGATACCTAGTGGTCTGGGAACTGGGAACCATGAACATATCTTCTTCTCAGGTCAGTTTGTGCCTTTAGTATTCAGCACATATAATAAAGGATCAGTTTTGAAATCTGGAAGTCGTTCTCCCTCCTGCTAAGTGCATGAACCCTTACACCATGAAGATACCATTTTTCTTGTGTTGCACTTGCTCTGGCACATTTAAAAGCAAATTTTTATTCCTTGCTGTCACAGGTTTTATAGGAGATGTGTAAAATGCCAGGTTTATCCCAAGCCACTCAGCACAGCATGTGACGTAGAGAGCAGGGCATTATTCTGGAAGGAGAAAATTGTGGGTTTGAAGCCTCAGGCTGAGCAAGCCGACTTCTTTTACTTCATTCACTAATCCATAAGACTTTCAGCTAAAAAACTACTTAGGACAACCATTTCAAAAGCTTCTCAAGGAGAGAAGTCTCCACAGCACCTCACAGGCTATCAGAGGTAGAAGACAATGTGCTACAGTCTAAGCTGGTCTATCAGGTCAGGTCTTGTGGATGTGGAGCACATCAGCTTTGATTTCCCAGCCTGCTCAGTTCTGATCTCCTCAGGCCAGGATGGTCCTGAATTTGCTGGAACCTGTGTTCCAGCACCAGGGGAGTGTGTAGCTGCACAGATGGGGGGTGAGTGGTAGTAGCTGTCTATTCAGACAATGCTGGCAAGAGGATTTGGGGATTCTCGTTCAGCTCTCAGAGCTTACATTCTAGATTCTAGTGATTTTTATTTGAGTTTCACCCTGAAATACACATTTTCAGGCCCAGCATGTACCAGCTGTCACCCTTGACTTGGATTCAGAGTGCAAAAACCATAATCATATTGCAATCAAGCCTGGGATTTCCTCCAGATAAGTTTTCAGCATTTGTAAGAGAAAACTGTATCACTTGCCTGTGAGGCTGCTTAGGCATTATAGGCTCCTGGGATAGAATCACAGAATTCTTTGGATTGGAAGGGACCTTAAATATCATCTAGTTCCAACACCTTTGCCATGGGCAGGCGTGTCACCCACTAGATCAGGTTGCTCAGGTTCTCATCCAACTTGGCACTGAAACCTTCCAGGGATGGAATTCACATGAAAAAGATTCAGCAGAACTTGAGCGAGTTTAATAGTTGTTCATAAGCATGAATGGGTACAATAACTTAGAAATATCTGTACATCAGACATGAATGCAGCAGCCAAGGAAAAGTGAGATTTTCACTTGCGGAGAGGTTGCTTTCCAACAGACCTCACAAATAACTGTAAAAATAAGACTCAACTCCCATCAAGAAGGTGCTGAAGAAGTTACTGCACTGACAATAATTTCAGACTTGGGTGAAAACCATCCCCCACACTGCTAAGGGGAAAAATGTGTCTCTAAGAACACATTGTCAGATACATCTGTCCTGTGAAATAAAGCAAATTGCTGTGTGTGCTGCCTTCTGCTTGAACAAGCTTTTCTCTTCAAGTCCAAACCCGAGTCTTTCAGACAGAATGTCATGCACAGACTAAGCTGTGGTCAGAAAGAAGTTTCTGTTTTCTGATTTTTGGCACTCTTCTCTTGCTGCACTTGTTCAAACCTAGAGTTTGACCCTGTGTTTTCCTTTATGAAGGTGGCAGGTTCTTCTCTGCTCCATCTTGCAGGACATCCTTCTTCCTGGTGCTGATTCCTGGCTCATCAGGAATGTCAGAGTATGATTAATGTTCCTAATTGTCCCCTTGTGCTTTCTACATAAAGCTCACGTCACAAAATGTAAAGAAAGAAAGAGCCTATATTTTCAACACATAATCACTTAGAGACCCAGCAGGATGTTCTCATTCTCAGTTCAGAAAAACTTCAGCAATGCTGCCAGCATCAATACTGTCCAGACAAGCCGTGCAAGGCATTCAGATGTTAACCCTTACAACAAAAATCTGCTTTGTAAAGCAACTACCAAGACCAGTCTCCTCTTCATCACATCTTCATGCTTTTCTAGTTTGTTGTTTCCATCTCAGAAGTCAGAAGACAAATAGCTATGCTTGTGACCTCTGGGTTTAAACCAAATCAATGAAATTAAGCAGGCTTTTTATTAATTCAACTTCACTATTTACAAAGGTGCTGAAAGAAAAATCCAAACCCTGCTGGACCTTTATTGCCCTAATGACCTCAGGTACCAAATTTAGTATGTAGGAGGCAGTTGGGTGGCTGATAAAGAGAATCTTCCCCCAGCAGCTCTGGCTCTGCAGAAACAGCAGCAAGGAGGACTCTTCTTGGTGGTCTCTGGTGGATGGTCACCCCTGCACAGGGCTGGGGCAGGAGCCTGCCTTAACTCCAAACTGGCTTCATCCCTGTGCTGCTCTTCCTCCCCTGCCATGGAGCTTGAGTACCTCAGTCCTTAACCCTCATTAGCACTGAGCTCCAGCTCACAGAGGCTAAAAGGGTGGTAGTAGATTTTTTTCAGTCTATGCTGTAACTGTTGAGTTAGTGCAGTCATTTGAAGAAAATTTTCATGGCCCAAGGACAGAAGAAGTTCCTGCAGTAACCTTGTCCCTCCCCCTGAATGGCCTCAGTGCTAGTGACAGAGCACCCGACGTGCCATCACCTCTAACATGAATATCCCCACATCAGCTCAGGGGAATGTGAGTTACTGATGCTGATACTGATACTGATGCATAAAGACACATACGAGAAGATCTTTTCTTTCCATGGAGATGTAGTCACTGTAGGCAAAGCAGCTCAGGGTGCTGCAGCTGAATACTTTAGGATAAACTGAATGGATCTCCAGGCTCTGCAGCTCTCATTGGAGCCACCAAAGTGCAGGTGCCACGCTTGGCTCCCTGAAGTCCAGGAGTTGGAGTTTGATGGTCCTTGCAGTTCCCTTCCAACTCAAGATATTCTGTGTTCTGGGACTCTGAATCTCACTGTGAGAGACTGAACATGGGACTGAGGTACCCAGACACAAACATTTTATATTATTTGGCATGATCTCCCATGGCTCACCCACTGAAGCTCTGGAAAGACTTCCCTAGGTCCTACATCACACCTGCCAGTCCCTGTCAGTGTCTCTGGCCCCATATATTGTGGATGGTAACAGCTAGCCACTCCTAGGCACTAAGTCCTACTCCAGAAGTTGCCAGAATGCAATCTTCAGCAGGGCAGAGCTTGGCTAGTTTCCACATTAAAAGACTGAGACATCAGTATTCTCTATTTTAGGTTTGTTTTTTAATAAAAAAAAATATAACTTTTAACTTCTTTTTTAAAAAAAAATTCTCTAGAATGTAAAATCTATGTTTGTCTCCCAACCAGTTCTATGGTCAGAGCCCAGAGTTTGGGCTGCCACAGTATTTTTATTGTCTCTCCGGAAAGAAAAAAAAAAAAAAAACAACAAACCACAGGCCTTTGATACGGCTTCCAAGAAGTAGCTAATTCAAAACTGTTTAGAAAACAAGTAGAAATTGTTAAATAATTTAACACAAAAAAAAATATTTCCCCCAAATGATCCTGTTGCTTTGTTCTGTCTTTGTAATTTGTTTATTTGACAGGCAAAAAATTAAATTAAATAATGGTCTGTTTGCTATAATTACAGTAATTTACACATCATATAAAAAAAGGAAAAAAAAGAGCAACTGACAGTGGTGCCATAAATCCTACATGTACCTTTAAAAATGTGAATAATATATTGTCTGGCTCTCTAATGCAATTTTAACAGTACATTGCCACAGGGCCAAAACAAAATCCAACAAAAAATCAGCCTATTCCCAGATTTAAACCTCAGTGAATAGACTGCACGGTGATTTACCAAACACTTGGTTGCAGAGACAGGAACACAGAGATGCCAAAGCCACAGCTTTCCCTTATTCAAGGGCTGTTAGGAGAGAGCCACCAGCACCATCCCTGCCCTACCTGCCACCTCCTGCTTGTGGTGCTCACCTTGCACGGCGCTGGACCGACAATACACACACAGTCACAGGCACAGAGACACCTGCATTTGCTGGAGGGCAGTTTCTGACCATGCCCAGGGCTGTACTTGTAGGTTTAGTGACTTCCCAGATGGCAGACCTCCTTTGGAAAGTAATCTCAGGCCACCTTTCCAAACACTGAAAATACACACAAACAGACTGAGGCAAAAGCTGTGGCAGTCCTCAAAATCCTCTGAATAAACCCTCCATTCTTACCTGTTATTGCAGGTGACTTTTTAGGCACATTCCTGTAGGGCTTACTTCTGTAAGAGGTGGCAGCTATAGAAACCTCCCTTTGATGACTAAAATCTGTGTGGGCACAAACACAGGTCTTGATCTGGGTCTGCAGCTCATGTCTCATTCTCTGCTCACTAACGACAGTTTCTGCCTGGTAAATGCTGTTTAACTGGCTGCAGAGAAAACAAGGTTTAAGGAAAAGCAGGGAAATGGCACCCACTGAATTCAGGGCACAGAGACAGTCTGGGGTGTCTCCAGGAGCAGACTGAACAGATAGCCATATGCTTGGGAATATGCTGGAGCAATGGGAATTAGGCTGAGTCCCCTTTTATGGGTGGAAAATGTTCAGAATCGCAGTCTGTGTCTAACCCATGCAGATTTTTCAACTGCAATTAAAGGTGCGAGTGTGTCCCTTGTGCTCCTACTACAGGCTCTTGGAAATGGTTTCCACAGACAGTCAAATGAAAAGGGTTATCAAAAAAACCTCTTAGATCTCCTTCAGCTGAATGCCACTGCACCATCTCACCTACTGTGGACTGCATTAATGACCCTTAGATGTCCCTTCCAATCCAAATTATTCTGTGATTCTATGATCTCACATGAGTTAAAGACCCTGAAATTTGTTTAACATCATTATGTATGTTCCCTTCTCTATAGTGCACTAGAATGTACTGAATTCTATGCCATGCATGGCACATCAGAGACACAGGATGAGAGAGAGTGTGTAGAGACAAAGGAGTCACCATCATGACAGGAATTAAATGTCCCATTGGCATGGCCCAGTTAACGTGTTTGACTTCCATAACACCTGTTCAATTCCATCAAATTTACCCAAAACAATGTCTCATCCCATGTTAGGAGGCATCTCTCAAGTAGGGACCCTGTTCTGCCTCACCACTGGAGGGATGAAATCTCACTCAGCCTGGACTAGGAAAAATATTTCTGTTAAATATGTGATCAAGATGTTTGCTTAATAGTAAAATCTAGCAAGCTGACCCAAGATGCAGTACAGTAAAAGATATACCATTGAGAGTTACTTAAAAGTGGTAAGCTTTTCACTTCATGGTATTTTCACTTTGATTGGTCTTTCCATAGCAAGAAACACAGTGAAATCAAATCAAAGAGTTTATTTGCATAGGAAATAGCAAAAATAGCACCACTGAGAGCTACACAGTAAAGATTTTGTTTAACCCTGGCATTTGAACATGTTATTTAATTTCATTTTTCAGTAAAGCAGAGGCAAATTTTATCTGCTACTGGGTGAGAAAAGGACTCCAAGGCTGGCAAATGCTTATCTCTGGGCTTTAGCCTCAGGGTCTGATTCTGGGCTGGTTATCGACAGCTGTGGCTTCTGCTTGGGCTGGCCAGTTTGGAAGCACCATGCCATATGGTGAATGTGTTAGCAGGGCAGGATGCCTCTTCTCTGTCTCCAAAAGAGCAGATGAGATTCCCAAACACATTCAGCACTTAGTGCCTGTGTCAGGTCCATTACTCCCATCTCTCACTACAAACTGCTTTGTGCAGAAGAGGTTTGAGAATGCAGCTGCTTTGCTGGCTGGCACATACCCGAGGCCTGATCACTTCTCAGATCTGCACTTAGTGGGTGGGCATGGCTTGGTCAGAGGGTTAATCTCACAAACGACCTATTGTGAAGGTCTTTTCAGACCCCATCCTCATTTCACTTTGCCTTCACATTCTCAGATTGATTTTGGCAATTAGCTG
This sequence comes from Acanthiza pusilla, assembly GCA_036630365.1. NCBI lineage: Eukaryota > Metazoa > Chordata > Aves > Passeriformes > Acanthizidae > Acanthiza > Acanthiza pusilla. The sequence goes on from JAXCHO010000034.1 coordinate 93,182,255, forward strand.
ATGGGGAAAGGGCCACTGTCTGGCTTGTTGCTTTTCCCCTCAAAAACAATTTTCCCCATGTTTCTGAACACCTCTCTGCTCTGATCCTTTTATCAGAGATCAGCATCCTCCTAGACCAGCCAGCACTATGCACACAACCTCTAAATAACACAGCTTGCCAAGTTATTGTCATAGTGGATCAACCAAAACAGTGAATTGGGTCACAGTTGGCTTCCTGAGTTTTTAATACCAGGGGACTTTCTATGCTGCTTTGGCTGATTTTTGGGAGAAGCAGTGGTAGGGAGCTGTGCATGTGCTGACAGTGCACAGAGGATTTGGCATCCTTGACCTGACAGAGGATAACCTTGAAGAGGCATCTTCCTGACAGAGGGAAGTGAGCTCCATTTCTTGGAACCAAACTCTCTGAGTACAGAGAATAGCGAGAAGGTTTAGCTCATCTGTGTCATCTCTTCAGGCCTTTACTATAAAATCCCACATGACTCCATAAAAAAGTAGCTCCTATAGAATATTGATTCACTTAGCAGCAGAGGAACATTAAATTTAACAAGGATCTTCTGTCCAAAATTGCCTGTCCATTTGGAGTCGGATATACTGGAGACCCCTTTTCCAGCTTTGGCATGGCTTTATCTTTCCCCTCTCCATGTGGATGGCAAGTAACACCAACCATTCTGTGCCTGTGTATCACAGTTAATGCCCCAGGCTTCAGGATTTGATTTCAGTTGAAAGGGTAAGGGATTAAGCTTTGTAAAGAATTAATCAGATAACAGATAAAAAATGTGGCATTGGAATGGTTTTGCATAAACAGTCACACAACACATTGCTATTATATGCTCTTCAAAAGAGGAAAAAACCCCACTTATTTTTAACATTTTAATATGCCCTGATGTTAGAGAAAACAACAAAAAAAAATAAGTTCACATATCACATCAAAGATAATAATAATAATAATTATAATTCATAAAAATAATCTGACCGACCGGCAGCATTTGTTGGCTTTAGAAGACCTCCCGCGAAAGAAACACAGCTGAAGACATTGGAGAGCTCTTGGCAGGTGTGAGGAATTCAAGTTTTCAAAACAAGTCTGGGGGTGCTCCCTGCACGCTATGGCCCTTTGACATTGGAGGGCCGAGCAGCCAGGCTTGCATAGTAAGCGCACTGAGAGGGGTCACACTGTCCATTGGCTCCCGGGGGTCCCTGGGGACCTGCCAGACCTGGCACACCGGCTTCGCCTTGAGGGCCGGGTGGTCCTGGCATCCCGTCTTTGGCATAGCCAGGCTCCCCTGGGAGGCCTGAAACAGAAACAAAATGCCCTTGGTGAGTGACACCTGAGTGACACCCTCAGGGTGCAGTGCTCAGCAGTGTAATGTCACAGGAGATGGCCTTGCTGCCAAACTGGGATGCAGATAGCAGCTTCCAGAGATTTGGATTTGGCTAGGATCTATCTCAAGGATTTAAACAGTGTGTCTCTTCTGAAATAAAGATTTCCACTCCCTATGGCAATCTTGGGATGCTCAGGTCTGCTATGGCTGCTCTTCCTCTATCGTCATGCTGAAGTTGTGAAGCTGCATGAGACAACTAATGACATACAGTCCTCACAGAGAGGAGGTGAGGATGGGAAAGCTGGAGGCAAGAGCCAGTTTGGGGAGATAACTCATTGGGGCAGAGCACGGAGGGCCCATTGTTATTTGAAGGCAATGCAGGGCCAGGCTGCCAAATGCAGACCATGGGGTTACGAGGGCTTCCTGTAGTTCCTTCCCCAAGAAAGCAGTGAAGGTAAAACTGATCAATGGCTTCTAATTTCAGACTGCAGACAAACTATATTGCTGCTGCTTTGTCAGTAACAGTAGAGCAGAAGCTGTATGCCTGAGGCACAGGTCCTCAACATGACCTTTTATAACATCTGAAGCTGCCTGAACCTCTGGGTTCAGCATGGCCACAAGACTCTGCCAAGGACAGAAAGAACACTTCACAGTGCATCTAATAATAAAAGCTTCCCTTTGGATTTGACCCAAAGGTCAGTTAACTTAGTTGTAACTGAGATGGATCATTATACTCGTTCATCAGGCTGAGGTCTGAGGCCAGTGACATAGTTCTTCCCTTTGGACCACATCCTACAGAAATCATGTATGTTGTATTTATGTCATCTTGATGGTCTCTAATACAGCAGGGACCTGAGTCCTGGTAGTGGTTCTAAGTGATGTGTTTTGTGGGGTGTTCTGAATAACACACCTGGAATTCCTGGAGGACCCATTTCCCCTCGTTGGCCAACGCCAGTGTCTCCTTTCTCACCCTTTGCTCCTCTTTCTCCTGTAAAGAGGGAAAGAAAAAATATGAACTGATAAGTATGATCTACAGAACTAAACACTACTATAGGACTTTCATACACACTGAAGCCAATATATTTGGTAAAAATAGTTCCTAATTGTGGCCAGTCCTCTGAGAGGGGACATCAAGTGGGAATAAAGACTTGTCCAGTTTCTGGCCAGAGGTGGAACATACTGGCAATTGCTGGTCATATTCAACACCTCTGGTTCAACAGGTCTCTTCCAACACCTGCATTTCAAGGACTATTTATATGCTACTAAAAGGAAAGGCAGATGCCAAAGTGGAGTGGACCCATCCTTTTATTGGACTGTCACAACACACCAAGCTTCACTCACCTTTGGGACCAATTGGTCCAGGTGGACCTTCAGACCCAGTCTGTCCAGGCCGGCCAGGCTCTCCTGGAGGACCAGTTCTTCCTGGGAGTCCTTCCTTCCCAGGGGGACCAGGAGGTCCTGGTCTGCCATGGGATGCTTTTACCTGTGCAGGCTGTATGTGAGCCAGGATATAGGGTATCTTTGCTGTGAAGAGAGAGAAATGAGTTTGTTAGACTAGAAGGACTATGCTCAAAGAGATGGAGAGCCAGAACCAGGGGCGCAGCAAAGTCCAGGTGTTGTCACAGATCACTTTTCCAGGGCCACCCATTTGTTGTCCCCCCATAATCCATGACTGTGCCTCCCTGATCCTCTCTAAAATATTTAAATCTCATTTCTCAGTAGCTTTAAATTTCTCCTAAATTTCATACTTTATCATAAACTTTTCTCTCATCCTCTGCTTCTTGTCCTCCAAGAATCTGAAATGTCCTTCCTTTAGTTGTGCAAGTGGTGGATCCCTGTTAAACTGGGACCATCACTGCTCTGAAAAGCAGAGCCTTTTCCTACTGCTTCTGTTACAAATGGCTGGTCTCTGGTCTGTAGGGAGAAAGCTTTTCTCATTCTGGGCTGTGTCACACGTGGAGTTAAAGCCTAATGTACCCATCTCTGGCTGTGAAGTCAGAAGCTGTAACTAAGCTCCCTGCATATTCTGCTGTTCCAGGCAGGCACACATTGCCTGCCATTTCAGACCTAAGACCCTGAACAACTGTGCTGGTTTTGGATGGGGTAGAGTTAATTTGCTTCACAGTGGCTGGTATGGAGCTGTGTTTTGGATTTGTGTTGATATGACAGAGATGTTTTTGTTATTGCTGAGCAGGGCTTACACAGATCCAAGGCCTTTTCTGCTTTTTGTACAGCCAGGCTGGAGAGGAAGTTGGGGATGCAGGGGAGCTTGGGAAGAGCCGCAGCCAGAACAGGTGACACAAACTGACCAAAGGGATACTGCAGACCATGGGACATCATGCTCAGTATATAAAGTGGGGGGAACAAGGAGGAAGGGGAAACATTTGGAGTGATGGTTTTTCTTCCCAGGTAACCATTACCCTGCTCTCCTGGAGATGGCTGAACACCTGCCTGCCCACAGGAAGCAGGAAATAAATTCCTTGCTTTGTTTTGCTTTTGGGCACAGCTTTTGCATTCCCTATTAAACTGTCTTTATCTCAACCCATGAGTTTTCCAGCCTATACCCTTCAGATTCTCTCCCCAGTCCTGCTGGTGGGGGAGTGAGTGTGGCTGCATGGGGCTTGGCTGCTGGCTGGGGTTACACCATGGCAACAACTTTGAGAGCTCAGAAAACACACTCAGCATCACATAAACATCCTACAGAACAGAGGGAGAAGAGTGTTCTATCTCCTCGTCATTGATCCTAAATCTTAAATGCTTTTAGACTGGTGTGTACATTGAAGACTGAGTGTGTAAATAAAAACTGTGAAATAATCACTCCATTTACCTGTGATCTTTAGCAGGGAGGAAAATGTCTGCAGCTATGTCAGCTGCTTCAAGAGCTGTGTGAGAAGGACTACAGCTCTGCATCTCACTGTCAATGGGATCAGTACTGGTCTGCAATTCCCATACTTTGAGAGAAACAGCAGCCCACATCCCCTCCAGCCCCTCTTCTTATACTGATGAGTATCAAAAGTCACAGGGAAAAATCAGGAACATTTCTTCTCCAGCTGGGACCTCAAAAGCAAGTTTATGGTCTACTCTGATTACTTTCTGCGCTATTGCTGGGAACATCGAAGCTTGGGGAGCTGTAAAACACATTTCCTTTTACACATCTTCCAAGCAAGCTTGCTGCAATACCACCTTCCTTTAGCAGGAGAGGTTCAGGTGCCAGCACACCTACGGAAAGCATCTTTCATACTCTTAGATACATCTCTGGATTCCTGGAACTGATTACTTACCATCTAGCTGCTTGGATAACTCCTCTTGGATGAGTCTCCTTAGAATCTCTAGAGATGGGGGTTCTCCCTAAAGAGCCAGAATCACAGTGATGAGACAAGATAATCACAGCCAGGGATGAGACAGTGATAGGACAAGGGGGAACAGTTTTAAACTAAGAGAGGAAGGATTTAGATTAGATGTTAGGAAGAAATTCTTTACTGTGAGGGAGGTGATGCACTGGAATGGGCTGCCCAGAGAAACTGCAGATGCCCCAGCCCTGGAATTGTTCAAAGCAAGTTGGGTGGGCTTTGGAGCAACCTGATCTAGTGGGTGGCATCCCTGCCAATGGCGGTGGGTTGGAAGTAGATGATCTTTAAGGTCCCTTCAACCCAAAACAGTCTGTGGTTCTGTGATGTGCAAACTAAACCCTCCACAAAGGGCTCAGCATGTGCCATGTCATCACCTACACAACACATAGGGCTGCAGGCTCTGCCTAAAAGAGGAATGTAAAGGGACTCAAAACAATCACAGAATCAATTAGGCTCTAGGAGAAGACCTCTGAGATCATGAACTCCAGCGTTTGACTGAACACCACCATATCAAGTAAACCATGGCACTGACTGCCACATCCAGTCTTTCCTTAAAGATCTCCAGTGACAGTGACTCCACCACTTCCCTGGGCAGCCCATTCCAATATATAATTACCCTTTCTGTGAAGAAATTCTTCCTAGTGTCCAACCTAAACCTTGCTGGCCCAGCTTGAAACTATGTCCTCTTGTCCTATCACTAGTTGTCTGGAAGAAGAGACAGACCCCCACATGCATAGATCTTCCACTTAGGCAGTTATAGACACTGAAAAAGTCTTCCCTGAGCCTCCTTTTCTCCAAGAAGAACAACCCCAGCACCCTCAGTCTTCACAGGAGTTGTGCTCCAGACCTTCACCATCTCTGTTCCCTTCTCTGGAACTGCTGCAGAACCTCAGCGTCCTTCCTGAACTAAGGGGCCCAGAACTGGACAAAGGATTTGCGGTGTGGCATCCCCAGTGCCCAGCACAGAGGGACAATCACCGCCCTGGTCCTGCTGGCCACACTGTTGCTGACACACAAGGCCATGTTGTCCCCAGCCTCCTTGCCCACCTGGGCTCACACCAGCTCACGTTTGGCTGCTGTCAGCAGCACCCCCAGGGCCTTTCCCGCTGGGCAGCTTTCCAGCCATTCTGCCCCAGCCTGGAGCACTGCAGGGCCTTGTTGGGACACGAGGGCAGGACCCAGGCCTTGCTCTTCTTGAACCTCATCCTGCTGGCCTCACAGCATTGATCCAGGCTGTCCATATGCTCCCACGGAGCCTTCCTACCCTCTAGCATGACAACACTCCCACCCACCTTGGTGTCATCACAAATTCACTACTGAGGGTACCCTCAATGCCCTTGTCCACATCAGCAGGACACATATGGAACAGGACTGGGCCCAGGGGACACCGCTAGTGACCAGGAGACAACTCAATGTGGCACCATTCAGCACCACTCTCTGGGCTTGGCCATCCTGACAGTTCTTAACCCAGCAAAGAGTGCACCTGCCCAAGCCCTGGGCTGATGGCTTGTCCAGGACTGTTCTGTGTGAGATGGTTGCAAAGGCATCCTCAATTTCCAGCCTGCTGGCAAACCATGGGCTCAATGGTTTAAGCAGGGAGCCTGGTCGGAGGGCAATAGCTGCAGTACTGTTCCCATCTCCATCCTTGGGAAAATCTCCTTCCTATGCCTGGATCTTATATTTAAGATCCAAGCAGTCACAGGACAAGTAGTAGAAATCACATCAAGAGCCATTTTAGCCCTACTTGATCACAGTGGAGATCCCATGTCCTTTTTTTTCCCAGCATGTTTCCTGGCAGAGAGACATACACGTGCTCCCAGAGTACTAATGCTGGGTATCTGGACTTGCTAAAAACACTCATATTTGATGCATCCCCTGCCAACAGGCCTTATCTCAGGAAACAGAAGCCAGTTTATGCATATGATACCTATTCTTTCAAACCAGTACAAGGTCTTCCCTGATTTCAGGCAGTTGAAGGGAGACAGGGGATGTGGTTGCCTGGCTTTGGCCCCCTACTCAGCCCCCAAGGCACAGTATCTTTCATCCCTTCTCTTAGTTCTTTTGTGATGTTGCTGTTGTACAGCTGTAATAGCTGTAAAAATACAAAGTAATGTGAACAACAACTCTGGATGATGCAACTAAATTATGAAAGCATTTTTGATAGGCGGAAGAATTTTTTGGATTGTGGCTTTCCAAGTAAATAATTTTTAAAAAGTTTTTAGGGTAGCCAGGCTCTTGCCTTTGCAAAAACTCAAAAGAAAAAAATATAGCTACATTTAAACAATAAAGCATTTTCAAGCAGCAAGATCAAATGTTTTCCTTTGTAAGTCAGAAAGGGAGATGTTCCACTTGAAATACACATTTCACTTTTTGGCTAAAATTATTCTTTGCATTTCTCTCAGTTTTGAAAATACTTCTGGTCAACCTAAAGACTGCATTCTTTTCTGTATGAACTGCTTGCAAAAATGTTGCTTTTCCCACATACTTATTCTTTTAACATACAAGGATGCAGTTTGTGTCCTCTATGTTTATAAAAACATAGTGAGCTCTTCTGAATTAGCAGTTACTCTTCATTAAGAAATGAGTTTTTACTAAATACCTAGGTAACATTTCAGTTTTGATCATTAACATTGCTGATAAGCACACCGTTGGTCTACTTGCTGCCTCCTTCCCAACACAAATTTTGCATGAGAAAAAGATGTGTCGCTGGTCACAAAAGAAACAATTTTGTCATTAAGTACTAACCATTTGTGATGGCTCTTAGTGCATATCCCCCTAAGAAAACACAGTTGTGGAGCACACCTTTAAAGGCTTACAAAAAATGTTTTCAAGTCTTAACCCTATTAGTTACATTAAGTTTCCATAATCATCACTTGATTTCATCAAATCTCTGTATTGTTGAGACATACAAAGAACTGGTTTGTGTAAAATTTAGTCAGCTTTTACATCAGAGATGATTCTGTGTTTATTCTCCTCTGAGATGATCTCAAACTCATGCTCAGGATGGGCACAGTGGCTCCACTGCTGCTGGTAGTTTTTCTCATTCTGCTACATACACCACCCTCAGGCATTCTCAGCAGTGAGATTGTTTCCCAAAGGGGTGGGGGGGAAGAGGGAGAATATTAAACAAAAACAGTGTTTCATGAATTCTGATGAGCTGACTCCAGGATTTCCAGGAATAGAGCGGTGACCTTTCCACGGCTCAGCATTTTGTCTCTCATAACAACCAGCAGCAGCAGAAGGTGTTAGTCCTCTGTATGAAGTGCTACACATTTTTGCCCTTACAGAAAGGATTTTTTCAGACTCCAGTGCCATGGCCACTATCACAGGACCTGATTTAGGCATTTAGGGGTAAAAGGAGCAAGCAACTGGCCACACTGGCTATGGGTCTGGATTACTCAGCTTCCCTAAAGTGCAATTCAACACCCATACAACCCTTCCCCAACCCCCACCCATGGAAGTGTCCAAGGCCAGGCTGGATGGAGCTTGGAGCAACCTGGTCTAGTGGAAGGTGTCCCAGCACATGGCAGCAGGGTTGGAGCTAAATGATCGTTAAGTTCCCTTTCAACCCAAACCATTCTGATTCCACGATTCCCTGAGATGTGCCATAGCTCCCCTTTATAGGTATCAAGAGCTACAAGCACTGCCTCCCCATTATAACACACTCCTGCTCTAGTTTCTGTCAGCCTCCATGTACTCTGAGGCACTTTTCTGATCCCTGTAGCAGGAAATTACTGTACAAAGCCTTTCTCTGGCAATCTTACCCTTGGTCCTGGAAATCCTGGCTGTCCCGGAGGACCAGGAGGTCCAACTTGCCCAGTGTCCCCTGGAGGTCCATGGGGACCCATCAGTCCTGGATGGCCCTTATGACCAGGTATCCCAGGATCACCTGGAGGTCCCTTTTCTCCTTGAGGGCCTTTTTCGCCTTTAATTCCAGGCTCACCCTAAGTGAAAAGAACAACATTACCACCACAAAATAAGAGGCAAATTTCTGATTTCCAGACACAGAGAAACACTCGCAACTGAGCTGGCAAAGTTACTGAGTACAACATCTGGTGCACTACAAATGATCCACAAATTATTACTGACTGAGAATGATTAAAAAGAGAGCTGGGAGACTGGGAAGCACTGGCCATGCTTCACTTTTGAATGACCTCTGCCCCCAGCCCCTAACTCAAAATAGCTCTATTTATTTCAACATAATGAAATAAGTAGTAACATTCTCCAACTTACCCTCTCTCCTTTGGAGCCAATTGCACCGTGTTTCCCTGGAGTGCCCTGAAACAAAATAAAGGTAAACATAAAAGAACCATCCATAATTACAGTGAACAGTAAAACATATACCTCTGTAATGATTCCTGTGACCCGAGGAAAATTTATTTCCGTGACAGTCCCACAGTTTCCTGAGAGCTCCCCACTTGCTCCCAATTAAGGGGGGTGATTCTCCCCCTCCACTCCACTTTGGTGAATCCCCACTTGGAGTGCTGTGTCCAGTTCTGGTGACAGCAACATAGGAAGGACATGAACCTGTTGGAGCAAGTTCAGATGAGGCCATGAAGATGCTCAGATGGCTGGAGCACCTCTGCTGTGGAGACAGACTGAGAGAGCTGGAGTTGTCGAGCCTGAAGAAGAGAAGGCTCGGTGGGTACCTTAGAGCCCCTTCCAGTACTAAAAATGGGGTTTATAAGAAAGATGGGGATAAACTTTTTTGTCAGGTGCTGTAGTGATAGGGTAGGAGGCAAAGGCTTCACAATCAGAGAGGGTAGGATATTTGGTAGAAAGTTTTCACTGTGAGGGTGGTGAGGCACTGGAACAGGTGTCCAGAAAAGTTGTGAATGCCCCATCTCTGGAATGGTTCAAGGTCAGGTTGAATGGGGCTCTGAGCAACCTGGTCTAGTGGAAGGTGTCTCTGCCCCTGGCAGGGTGGGTGGAAATAAATGATATTTAAGATCCCTTCCAACACAAACCATTCTACGAAAAGAAAACCCAACGACTTGTTGCAACCCTGATAACACCCTTGATGGTTTCTTCCCATGACACCAGCCCTATATTGAAACAACTGGGAATTTAACTTACCTCTTTTCCAGGAGGACCTTTCTCTCCTGGTTCTCCCTAAGACACACAGAAAGTGAATTTAGCGTCACACTGGAGGAGCTGGAAGAAGACTCCACCTAACAACTGTAAGTCTTCCTTTCTGATAACAACACAAGTTTTCTCCTACACAGTAGCAGGTTTGCATGATTTACCCTTATCCTACTGCTATTAGTCATTCCTGGACAGACAAATTCTACTATTTGCAAAGCATTTTTAGTGAATTTGCACCCCATGTAAACACAAACAACAGGAAGCAATTTCTAATAAGCCATCTGAGGGCAGATGTTTCACTGAATGTGTGTTCCTGCTTTCAATACATTTTGTTCCTTTTTCTTACCAACACTTTCCAAAGCTTCATACACTTTATATGGTCTTGTTTAACTTAAGGAGCACTAGCATTATACCCATAAGAGTCTAAAGATGTAAATGAAGTAAATTTTGTAGGTAGAAGTACCATCTTGTATTACACCAGCTGGAATAACACATACAGAGACAGTGATAAAGGAATTTAAACCCAAGTGCTCACCTGTTCTTTCAGAACTATATTAAATAATCTCAATTTGAATAAGCACCCTCTTAGAATTATTTTCATGCACATATTTAGATTATATTCCCTCCATTTATAATGTGATAATTAGACAATACAGTTTCCATTTTAGTATTTCTATGAAAAAAAAGTTACTGCAGTCCTAAACTGCAGATAAAGCAAAATGAACATTAAACTAGTTATTGCTGAAATTCTGCCCAGTTTCCTACATCATGAATGGAGGAATTAATCTTTCTAAGTCTGATTGCAATCAACACACATGATCGTATCTATAATGTGCATGGAGGTGGTATTTTCCCTGTTACCTGGAAGCATAACACCTTCAGCTGCATTAGCATCCACACATGTAGCCATGGAAAATGGAACTAATCACAGATGTGTGATCACATCAGCTCCAAATTAGACTGCATTAGACTCACTCACTCAAGTTTTCCTTAGGGCCACTTCAGTTTTGAACGGCCACCATGTTTGCTGCTTAAAATTAATTTTCCAGAGAAATATTTCTTTCTCCTCTTTTCATCCCAAAGCTCCCTTTCAAATTATAAAATAAAATAAAACATTTAAAAATACAGAAGGAAAAAAGAACCATCCTGTGGAAGACTCAGGTCTGCTAGAGCCACACAAAAATCGTCTAAATCTTTTTTTGTCACAACAGATCTAGAAAAAAGAAAATTACCTGACATTCACCTTTTCCATCCCTCCAGTGGAATTTAACATCTTTTAGTCACCTTGAAAGGTCTAAAGACACTGGATTTTGAGGCTGTGATATTGTCATGTGTACAGGTATTATTTTAGATCACATTGGGTGATACATGAATGCTTTCATGGCAATGTACCTCTGTTTCTGGCAACAAAGGAATTTCCCTCAGAACAGCAAATATCAGAAATATAATTATCAGCACTCACAATTTCCCTATTTAGTCCATCTAAGGTGCATGCAGAGGTATAGTCTGAGAACTTAAATACTCCATACCTGTATTAAGGAGACTACTGAGCCATGTTCTTGCAGTCTAATTATCAGGGCTGACTGACAAGTACCAGCTCCATACATGAGACTGTAGCTGTTCATTCATATGAAAAATGCTTTTTTTTTGCAGTCCATTTTCCTTTGGAAGTAAAATTACATGGCTTCTAGATTTGTCAGATCTCCTGCTTATGCTTTTTTCCTCTACCTAACTAAAGATGACTGTGTCCCATCTTCATCAGTCTAACATGTTTAAAAGTGGATAAAGAGAGGATCTAATCCATCCCCAGACATACTCACAGGTGGTCCTCGTGGTCCTATAAAGCCAGGAAGTCCTGGGCTGCCTGTTTCTCCTTTATTTCCTTTGGGACCCTTAGGACAGAAATGAGACAAACACTAGCAGACCTTTCCCCAACACCTCTTTCCCAGAGTATTCATTTACAGATATACTGGAACTGAGAAATTTCACTTTAGCAGCAGGACTCCCAAAACTGACCAGGAAGAACAAAATATTTTAGAAAAAGCAGGTTGCAGGCAGCATGGTTGCATTATTGATAAGCTATGCAGGGTCCCTGGGAGAAGATGAAAAGGAAGGGACAATTATGGCAGGGGCAGGAGGTGTGTCCCATGGTTGTTGTGGTGCCACATGGTTTATAAGGGAGGATTGAGAGTGGAAATGCTGGGATAGGTGATGACAGGGAAGCAGTGAAGGTGGTCATACTGCTCAAATCCGAGAATACAACCAACAGACAGCTACAGAGCTTCTCCTTTGCCTTTATTTACAGGTTCAATTTAGAAAATGTCTTTCTTTCACTTATCTCTTGTGATATGCTGTCAAACTCTGTCTTTTCCTTACAGATCAGGGCAGTTTAAATGACAGTTCATGATACAGAACCATTTCACGCACATTTCTGATGTGGTTTTAACTCTTATTTTAATCTTTGCTTTCACAACTTTGTTGCCTTCTTTTTAGTTCAGAACACAGCCCTTTTTCTTCTTCGAGTAAAAGTTGTGCAAAGTGAAGACCAATGAGCCTGACAGGCACAAAGCACATGGATTTGGGGTGTGCAACTTGCCCCAGAGACTTCAGGGGTTGGACTGTGTTGCTGTATGTGGGCTGAAGCATGAGCACTGTGGATTGTGATGGGCACTGTCAAACAGCAAATGCAAAAGGAGGAGGCTCCTGGCAGGTTTTACCTTGTGATCACAAGTCAAGAATGGTGAAGGTGGAAAGAAAAAAATCATCCTTATTGCCATGATAACCTTCCTCACTTCTCCTTTTTTTCAAAATAGAAATATAAAATATTGGCTTGTCACACCACACTCTGAAGGAAATTAGTGCATTTCAAAATAAATGGATTTATGTACAGCACAAGGAGATACTTCCCATAATAACCTTTATGAAAAGGAGAGGATTCATTTTAATGACAGAAAAAGATAATGATGAGATGACTGTCTGTTCTGCTGACCAACACTGTCTCATTGTTTCCCCTTCCTCATCCATCTGACTTTATCCTTTTTCAATCTCCTATGTTATTTTTGGACTCTAAATCCTCTGAAGCAAAGGCTGCTATGGTGCTGCTTGTGCAGGAAGCAGCCTGGTGAGTCCCTGGGTCACATCATATAGGTACTGTGATAACACTATGATGATTAAAATAATAATCCTCACTTGGCATTCACCAGGCATCCCAAAGCCACAGTGACCTGATAAAGACCCAGAAGGTAAAAAAGCAGTGATAGGCATTGGGAACAGGGGAGGGTGTAACAAAAAGAAGTTTGAAAAGGCAAGAGCAAGGATGCATGGGGCAGGAAGCAATGGTAGCAGACCCAGGAAGGTAAGAAGAGCTTATGTCAAGGACAAAAAAATTGTGGCACTTATTTTTTGATGCAGAAAGGCTGTGAGACAGCACGACTCCTGCCCCACCTCCCCACAGAGAAAGAGTGTGTGTCTTCCCTGAGACATCCCTGCCGATGCTTGATCAGGGCACAAGTCTGGGGCGAGGCTGAGGTGGCTTTTTGACATTGCAAGGGTCACAAAGAGTGAAGTCCTGCTGTAACTTTTCACATTCCTCCTGCTCTGCCTTTGTTTCCCTATTCATCGAGCAGTCCAGCAAGCTGTACTGTCTCCATGGGCAATAGAGGGAAGAACCCTGCATTGTGATAGATGCTACTGGACACAAAGGAATATTTGCATGAATTTGCTGAATTCTGGACAATTTTCAGCAGCAGAACAGAGTAAAAAAACCTAAAAAACAACCAAACCACCAGCTCCTCACTGTCCTTCTTACAGCTCTTCATTTCCAAGCTGTTCTTCCCCTCAGGATGGCCTCAGGGGAGTTTCATTCTGCTTCCTGATCTTGGTTTACTGCCCGCTGTCTGTTCTTCCCTCAAGTGCCTGTAAGGATTTTTCTGCTGCCACTATTCCTCGATGGCAGCCTGCCAGCTCCCCGAGGCCCTCTCCTTCCTTGTGACAACTCTCTGCTGGCTGCACGCTCTCTGCTTGGCAAAATTAAATCTACTGGTGAAGATGAGGCATGCCAATCTTTTTCCCCATGCTAGGCAATCAATCATTTCCATTTGCTGTGAACACTTAACTTTCACTGGGAAAAGTGATGACCCAGCTAGCATCTCAATTCCAGGAACACAGCCAAACCCCTTCCAAAGTTGTGGCCAGCCAGTGATTTTCAGATCACCCATCTTCAGACATGGAAACCTCAGGGAATGGCAACCAGCTACACATAATCCACTCCACCTACACTCCATCAGTCACCTCTCCGGGCTGAACAAGTTTCCCTTTGTGGTACTTACTGGGACACCTGCTGGGCCAGGTTCTCCTGCAGCTCCAGGCAATCCATTCTTGCCCTGTGTCAAAAGGAAAAAGGTTAGTGATGTAATGCATGCTAGAAATATCCAGCTGCACTTACACCAGCCATGATTTCTTTAGCGTTGTTCAGTCTCCTCTCCTGATAGACTGTGAAGAATATTATTTCCAATTGACCTCATAGCTTCTGCATCCCTGATTGCATGGCTGATCTCAGGACAAAAATTGAGATGTGGACCCAAGTCCACACACCTGAGGAGGACCAAACCAGCACTTCTTCTCCTTTCCTTCACCCTTGTCCTTATCATATGGAGCATCCTTCCGGATGGAAGGGGCCACCTGCTCTGTCTGCTGCAAGTCACCAGTGCTCAGACATGACTCTTTAATTATCTCAGACTTCCTCTTTTTTGGGGGATGGAGAGAAACACTTGTTGTAAAGTCTTGAGGCATTTGATACTTCCCTGACACCAGACAACTCAGAATGAGCCAAATATTCTTTTGAAAGGACCCATTTCTCACTGTTCCTTAACAAAGCAGCTGAGCTGATCATCTACAAAGTTTGACGAGATGAAGTTCTACACTCTGTACCTCTCAACTCACCATGCAGAGTCTTTCCCTGCATTGGAGTTGACCATAAAGACCAGCCCTTGTACTGTCAAGATTCAAATTCATGCCTCAAACTCCTTTTTAGATAAGAAACAAGAGGGCAGACAAGGGAAACTGATACTTTGTCCTCCAACACACAAACCCATAAGTATCTCTTCTCCAAAGAAGAATATGGCCTGGAGTTATGATAATTTCTACCTCTTCAATATTTTCACTCACTGCTAGTGCTGTGCAGGGGCATGACACGATAGTGAGTGATGGCAGCAGTACAGGAATAATGAGATAAATTATGAAGTAGACACAGGAGCTCTCCATATGTTCTTGCAGTCTAATCTAAATCCCAACACTCCCAGCTTGGAAGGACCTGCTGCTCCAGCTCCTGGCATTGCTGGCTGAATCAGCATTTCCCCCTGACTATGGATGGACTACCAGGTCCATCAAGAAGAACTCATTCATTGCAATACATTGAAGATGTGCCTTGGTTCAGCAACAGAGACCTTGACTCAGATTTGATAAGAATTAATTTCTAAGACAGAATTTTAAGCCCCATGAATTTAATAAAAGTAATTTTTGAGCCATCCCAAATGGCACTTTTTGAAATGTCAACTAGATTGCTATTTCTCCACTGAAGTGTAATACAATTGTTCAGGTGAATAGTATCACAACTGGACCGCACATAACTCAGCATGAGTACCCACAGTGATCATCTGCCTTTGAAAATTGAGACCATGTGAGAAGTGAGTGAGATCTCAGAGGCAGGACTGAAGTATGAGTATTTCTGACTCTGCAGTCCTGATAGAATCCATTGAACTGTTCTTCCCACTGAGTCAGCAACCATCAATCCACTGCAATATTAACAAGTCTTCATCAGTTTCTAGCAATATCATTGTTATTTGTCTTTCTGAAAGAAGGCAAAGTGTTTTAATCAAACACCATCTGAATCTTCCTTAACTCTCTTCTTTCAAACCAGTTCTGGACTGCAGAACATTCCCACTACACCCAGCATATGGATGCCCCTTCCCTGGAAGTGTTCAAGGCCAGGAATGGGACTCTGAGCATCCTAGTCTAGTGGGTAGCATCCCTTTCCGTGGCAAGGGGTTAGAACTACATTATCTTTAAGGTTCCTTCCAATCCCAACCATGCTATGAGCTATATTGTATCTCCAGAATTGGCTTGTCAGGAGAGAAAACTCACCGGCTGCCCTCGGAGTCCTCGAGGGCCCTGTGGTCCTATGGGACCAGGATCACCCTGAAAGGAAGAGAAGTATTCTGGTGAGTGAGAAAGATCTGGCATGGAGGCAAGTGAACAAACATTTTCAAATCTTCCTACTAAATTACATGGTTCACATAATAGTGGAAACAGTATTAAAGGAATCTCTCTGCCCCCTTTCAGTTATTTATGAGGAAGACCAACCCTCAGAATTTTAAACACCTACCACTAAATGCAGCCTGATTACAGGTAGAAACCATTTCTATCAGATTATTATCAGATTATCTTAAAGCTGTATTTCTTAGGCAAAGAGATTCTCTGATATTTCTCAAGAATTGACAAGTCTGCTCTCTCTTCAGGGATGCTTCAGAGCTGCTTCCATCTTCTCCAAGGGGTTCCTTTGGGTCTGCCTTACATTTTGCTTTGTAGGGTATCATTTACAACACACCAGTCTCCAGTGACATGAGGGGGTGCAAATGAGAAGCCACTTCTCCAGGTCCCACGGCAGTGGCACATCAGCTGCTCGGAACATTGCTCAGCAGCCACTGCAGGATCCCACGTCAGCTGCGCCCTCCCAGGACTTTGTTATGTGGCTGCACTTGACACTAATCATGCCAGAGGAACTGTTTATGCCATCTTTCTTTCCCCTGAGCAGCAGCAACTTATTCCATAGGTATTTCACAGACTTCAGTGGAGCGACACACTCAGTCAGGTACAGCTGTGGCAGAGGCAGCGTGACAGAGCCTGGCCTGGTGGGACCTGCAGAGCTCAGAGATGGGTGCCAGAAGGCACCATGGCTACACAGCACAGCCTGGGTTTCACACTATGCTGCTTTCTCTGCTTATCCAGACATACATCTGACATTTTAGTGTCAGCAGCTGAGCAGTGACAAAGGCTTTCTAATTCTTCATTTCCCCTAATGATCTTTGCACAAGTCATTCCCTGCAGTAATTCACCCTTTATTGCAGTTTCTGCAGCTGTTTCAGGTCAGGGTCACTGTGAATTAAAATTTTCATTTGTCAGGGAGAAGGAGATTCATTTCTGCTCAAAATGGTGCACTTACATCCTTCCCTGGTGGCCCCTCACGACCAGCAGGACCCGCCACACCTGGCTCCCCCTGCAATTCAGCAAAAAGGGAAGAGAGATCAGCTCAAGGTCAAATTCAGACCAGTATCACCACTATAAGGGGTATGGGGTTTCTGCAAAGTGTGACTGAGCTCAGTGAAAACTTTTTTAAAGCCAGCAAGAGCCTCGTTCATCTTATATGACATGCAGCTTATAAAAATAACTCAGAAACATCTCCTGTAAGTGATGTACAAGGCAGTGCTCTGCTTTCCAGCAGATTATTTGTTACTGCTACTGCAGGCACTGAAAACCACCAACACATTCATGATACAGAAGCTATCGTAATGAGGAAGAGATGAGGAACAGCAGCACAGGATTTTTCACATAAGCTTCTGCAAGCAGAGAATTTTATTTCACCGTAAAAAAGGCAGAATTAGGTGGAAGAACATTCAGTTTTGTATTCCCCCTTTTACACCAAGGAGCTCCAAACGGAGTGGAGAACAACTTTTCATGCAGGACCTGAGGTTTGGGTTTTATGATCCACAGGCAACTAAGTCAAAGGGACATTTCTATTCACATTTCTGTTAGTTTGTACTTGAACTTGTTTTGCACTTCTTCAGCAGTTTTGGAGGAGAGCTAGTACTTGTCCAACAAGTGCAGTAGGGTTCCTCACCTTGTCAGTATTTTTGCCAGAAGGATGTGGTATGGAGGCATCACTGAGGCTTGCTCACAAAGGACTATCACAAAGGGAACACCAGAGGATTCAGCTCTAACAGCTGCCTCACCTTCCCCAGAATCAGAAGTTCAGCAGAGGGAATGAAGACAGCTGTTGTCAATTTTGTGCCATAGATGTGGCCCATGGAATCATAGTCAAAAACAGCCACATGAAACACTGTCATCATTTTACCCTACTGCCTCAGAAAGGGCAACATTGCACAATCTTTCTCCAAAGGATTGTCCATGAGGTACCTGTTACTTACCCGGGGACCTGGGGGACCTGTATCTCCTCTCTGTCCTTTGAAACCCTGCACAAGGGAATGAAATCAATAATTATCCATCACCCTGATGCACGAAAAATTAAGAAAATGCTAGCTTGAATGTTTATTTAATAACCTTTCCAGTTGTTTCAAAGGTTACTGGAGACTGGTCAGCATGGAGCAGCTGTGTACCAGGGAGTAATTAGGAAGGGCCACATCATAGGAAAAGCTTTCCATAGCTCCTTAGGCTGTAAAACCAAGGCTCTGCCCTGTGTATCCCTGGTGTGATGAGACAATATAATATTTAACCCTAAATTTTACTGTCCCCACTCTTCTGAAGGACACGTAACAGAACACAAGGACAACACCTGTGACTTCTGGTAGAGGGGTATCATGAGGCAATGTGCTTTAATTTCTAGGTAAGGGATTTAATCTTCTCCAAGTGTGAAGAATTCAGAAATGTCCGTGCTCTACTTTTGTTCTTATTTATGTATTTATTTAGTGACAATGCCATGACTGGTTATATGTTTGCATCAGTAAAGAACCTCATCTGCCCAAGAAATGTTTCCTGACTACAGTACAGAAGACTGAGTGGACAGAACCCTTCAGGTTCACCTACCGGTAATCCTCTGGCCCCCTCCCGGCCTGGGAGCCCTTGTTCTCCAGGCTTTCCCTGTGGGAAACAACGATGCTCATGTTAGAGAGAGCCCCAGCTCTGTCCCTCTGCTGTAGAAAAATTCCCACTCTTCTCCCTTAGACATAACATCACTGAGAACTGTAAAACCCTGTAAAAAGGGAGCTTGAGTCTGAGTTTGCAAGAACAGCAGTGACAGCAGTGACATTCCCAAACACACCTCGACCTGCACTGTTCACCTGCACTCTGAGTTCCTGAGGTCTTTTACAGCTCTGGACTGCTGCACCTTTGCAGTGTCAGAGGGGTAAGGCACAGAGCTGCACCAAAACCTAATCAGCACATGCAAAATCAGCCTCTGCACTTAGAAATTGGGTGGTTTGGTGCAAACACAAACTGTTTGCAGCTTCTGTGACAAGCACTCCTCTACTTAGCAGTTGTGCTAATGACTGGGAACTTGGCTCTTCCCAGAACCACTGAAGTCCCAATTGACAAGTCTGAAAGCCTTGAAATGTACTTCAAGTATCAGGCATTGCCAGCCAATTGAAAGAGGCTGGCAATGCCTGATACTTGAAATACATTCTTCATGTAACACACACAGTTGCAAGAAATAACATTCACTGCCAAATTTATTAACATTTCCTTTTAGCTGACAACTTCGTGGCTCAGCCTTTTTTCCCTCAGCAAATGCAAGTATAGACTAAGTAGAGAAAATCAAATATAAACCCTCTAATTCTGGACAACAGAACTGTCTCAGAGCAATCCAGAAAAAAAGCTTCTTTAAACACACCCCCTCTAAACTTTAAATGCCCCATAAACTTCTATCAAAAGGATGGATCACTAGGTTTAATGGTACAAGACAACCTTCCTTCTCCTTGGTGTTTAAGGCAGCTGTAAAAGTGGAGTCACTAAGTTTTAGTGTATTTATGGTAGCTGTAAAATAAAAAAACCCAATTCTTTTCAAGATTGCTCGTGTGACATGTTTATAAATTGCTCAAGACAATACAGTCCTTCTGGTGTTAAAAACAGATGTGCAAACAGGTTCCTTGCTCCCCCTAAGGAGTCCAGAGACAGGCAGCTCTGAAAACAACAACTGGATGCAGCTTCTGATTGCCTGAGCAAAACAGTTTTAAATTACATTACCGGCTCCCCCAGAGATCCTGGTTTGCCATCTTTGCCATCACTCCCAGCAATGCCCTGTTAAATGAAATACAAAACTGGGTAAAAGGAATTGATAAGGAAGATTGGGGGGTGGTTTGTCAGTAGGAAAACTCTGCTCATCATGACATGCTGATGTTTGCCTAAACCTCCAAAATCTCCCTACTTCCATAGCTCTGTTGTAAACCTCTCCCTGCACGCCCCTGTAATAGCATAAACTGTTTCTCTTTCCGATATGGCAATAGTTCCCTTTCCAGCAAGGCGAGAACTCCAACAATCTTAAGTCAGGATTCCAAAACCAGCTCTTACAAATCATTACAATGCCATTATCTTCATTCATGTAGGCTACCTTACAGTAGAATTTTCTCTGGCTCTATCCTTAGATTAAAAAACTCCCAGAAGGTTGTACTATTACATTTTCTGGAAGAGCGGAGCCTATGCCCAAAGTGCACTTGAACTTGAGTCAGTGCAAAGGAATCATTTTGACTGTGGATTCAGATAAAGTCAGTATCTCAGTCTCTGAATCCTTTTGCCCTTACACTGCAGTCATAAGTTGATTTTTGTGCTCTGTATAACAGTGTTTCTTCCAATGAGGAGACAGGCAAGGAACAGACCTGATTCATGTTGTTATTAACTCTTTGCTTCAAAGTGATCAAATACAGCATCCACACTGTCCTGGACCATGGGCCTTGCATCAGCATGACAGACACTGCTACAGACCACACATGGCTTCCAAAGCACCTCAGAAACGTCACCTCTTTGTTTTACATACCTATGTGTGCCTGAGTAATTTAATGTACTGAATTAGAGGAAGCTTAATCACACTCACTGGAAGTCCAGGGAGCCCAGGTGGGCCCTGTGGACCTGGGGGACCATCTTTGCCCTGGAAAGAAAGAACAAACACTGCGGGTCAGGCAAGCTCCTCAGATGCGTCTAACAGATGAAGATTTATCACATGTTGTAGGAAATGTGGAGTCTGACAATGGACAACTGTGAGAAGCTGGTTTTGTAGCCCATGTCACACAGTCTGTGAGGTTTCCTTGAACTCCTTCTAGTTTAGAATGGATGGCTCTCTTTTCACATTAAAAATTCAGTATAATCTATGAGTTCTTACAAATTGGTAACTTTTTTTCTGAAGCTTAATTATATTTAATATTTCATTCTTAACTTCCTGGATGAAGTTTCCAGCCTGGAAGCAGATATATATTTTATACCTTTTAAATGAGTAGTTACAAGAAGTGCCTGGCTGACTGTCCCAAGAAGTCCCCTTACTCCACAGGACTGGACAATATCATCCCAGGTCTTTCACAGTGTCACAACCTTATCATCCATTAGAAGTGGAATTTCAGCCAGCCAGTTCATCTTGTCTCTGGCCTCTCTGCTGAGAGTGCTCCCTGATTTCATAACAGCCATCACAAGGACCATCACTGTTCCCTTATGAAGAAGTTCAGGCTGTGAAATGGATCTGCAAAAGGCACCTTGTCCCTTAGGAAACCTTGCTCTAGAAATTAATCACAGAACTATACAGCCTTAAAATATTCCAACTCAACAGTGTGTATTCTTCAAGGAAGGTTCATTTTAAACTTTTCAAGCTGAAGTTAGCATCAGTCAGATTACCTGTCTCTCCCAGGGTTTTCTGATGCATTACCATAAAGTAGCATCTAAAACCCTTCAAATGAAACAGCAGTAGCAAAATTCTTCATGGGCTTCTCAAAGGTTATACCTACACTGGTATTTTTGGTGGTTGCCAGGAAATTATGTCAGGCCCCAGCATCTGAGCAGTCTGTGCTGT
Organism: Acanthiza pusilla; assembly: GCA_036630365.1. Taxonomy (NCBI): domain Eukaryota; kingdom Metazoa; phylum Chordata; class Aves; order Passeriformes; family Acanthizidae; genus Acanthiza; species Acanthiza pusilla. The sequence goes on from JAXCHO010000034.1 coordinate 93,203,788, forward strand.
GACATCCTCCAACAGGTTGCTGGTTATTTTTTTATAAACCCCACATAGATTTCAGATATTAGCCTCAGGTCATGAAGCTTCTTAACATATTTAGTAATCCTGCTCTGGAGACTAAGAGATAGCAAGGACAGACAAGAGGTACAAAAACTTCCACAGAGGTCCCATGGACTGGATTATCCTCTGGCTAATTTGGAGTTTCACTTAGTGAGTTAAAAATAATCAAAAAAACCCAAAACAAGAACAGAGTAATCTGTGGTTATTGTGGAGGTTCTACAGGCAGGTGCAGAGTTGATGCAGGCTGACTATTTTGGGGAGCTTTCAAAGGACATTACACAGGTGCCAGCTCAGCTTTACTTCACAGACCTAAACACAGGTGAAGCCATGGTGAAGCACAGAGCTTAGAGCTTACTATGTCTCCTGGGTTTCCTGCTGGTCCTATTGGTCCTGGTGCCCCATCTGATCCCTAAACAAAATAAAGTAGAAACACATGAATGATTAATGCATTTTGTATGTTTGTCAACACATTCCCTACCACAGCTGGCAATTCTGGAGCTTTCTACAGTCACTCAGTTCAACATTCATTCCATTTCTTCATTCATCACTGAAAAGCCTCTGCACTCAATCAGCCTCCAAAGCCAGAAATAGTCAGATATTTGAGTTTAGTCTTGGCTCTTCCTTCTGAAAATAGGGGACAAATAGGAAAAAGCCAATCACGACAAAAATAGCTCTGAAGAACAGCAATTACGGGAGAACAGAAATTATGAAGCACACTCTGTGGCAGGCAAACTCCTGGAGCCACGAGTCAATGCAGACAGAGGGAAAAGTCAGCAAAAGCTGAAGAACAAAATTGTCTAGGGGACATCACATTTTGCTCTGTTTTGACAGGCTCAGTTTTACTTTGCACATTTCCTTTGGCTGCGAATCTGTTCAGAAGGTCTCATAGGACAATTTTAAGTGTTTCAATCCCACTGGTATAACTGTGTAGTTGTAGCAGTATTAGGTTAATAGAGACACAGCAAATGTGTTTGTTATTAACTTCTCCTAAAATAATGCTCATGGGAGCTCAAATGACCCAAGAAGCAAGTCCACATGTTGTCCCAGTAGCAAAGCATTCAGCATCCTTTAGGCACTGCTACCATCCAATATGGAATTTTAGTCTAACCCCCCTATTCTGGTATGTCCTGTCATTTAGTCAGTGCAATGTGAATTCAGTCTGTGCTGATCCCCAGAACAGATGAAGGTGGCACACCCTCAGCACTGCAGAGCCAAACTGCACTGTAAGCAGCAATATGAGCAGTGATGACTCTGGGCAACGAAAGATAACTTGGACAGAAAAGTCCTTCACTCAGAAAAAATCCCCAAACTTGATGGAAGTAAAGCAGAGATATCACCAGCAGGAGAGCCGAGTGATTTCAACCATGATTCTGCACTGTCACCCCTTTTTAAATACAAGCAAGCATAGCTGTATTCATGGAGACAGCAGAACTAAGAATGAGGAAGACTGTGATGGAGAGGGAGATGTGTAAAAGACCTTTTAATTCAAAAGCAACTCACATGACATGAAAATTGGAGAAAATCCAGTCTCATACAACTGTGTAAAATTGAGAAGTAAAATGCTCTTAGATCTGCCAGTTCTAGACTAACAACTTATTCCACATACAGGAAAGCACCTATACATGTACTAAACAGTCCCTATGGAAGAGTTTTCATCATCATCTTTGTGTTGTATAAAGAAAGCAACTGAAGCTTAGCAACAATTTACAGAATGAGTTGAAGCAATCAGTGGAAAGTGGCCAATGTATTAAATAGCAATTACCACGAGTGGGGAACTCTATCACTCTCAGGGGTCATTAGGAACCCACTGGAAAATGCAAATTCAATGCACAGACAGATGGGAATGGCCCTTTCCACCACATGGAGCTTGCAACACCCTTTATTAGGAAGAAAACTACAGAACCATCTTTACAAAAGAGGAACTTACAGGAGGACCAGGGCTTCCAGGAGCCCCTGAGAAGCCAGGCATTCCAGGGTGGCCCTGCAGAATGAAAACAGAGACTTTCTTTATGCATTAGTCACATATCTACTTGTATAAAAGTTTATCAGTGATTATTGTGAGGTAACATCAAAATGAGTCAATTCACAAAGAGCTGGTTGTAAGGAAATAAAGAACAATGGCTTTCTAAAGCGAAACTTTGGCTTTCAAAACATGCATTTCAGAAATAACATGGTTAAATTTCAGGTGTACTTTTTCCAATATGTATTTTAGTCTATGCTAATGGAAGATGAGAACAGATATTGTGGAATTCCACAAGACAGGAGGTCAATCGGGAAACCAAACCTGTTTAAGCTGTCCTACAGATGTCATTGAAGAGGTGCTGATTTGCACCTTAAACCAGTGACTCAGCCCTTGGCAAAATTAACTATGAAAGTTTGCTCTAATTTAAATCATTCTCATCTTTCCTGTGTCATCTCAGTCCCTCCTAAAAGAGGTCCTCCTAACATTCATCATCTAAGACAAACATTGGCTTTTTCAACCCAAAGGCATCTGAACTCCTGGATATCATCTAGGAATTATCCAAGGAAATGAGTAAGGGTTAGGTAATGCAGAGGATTCAAAGCATTCAATCCAGAGATGAGGAAACAGATGGTACTGGGAAGTTTTTATTGGAGATGAGGATGGAAGTCTGTGGAGGATTTCTGTGGTTCCACTCTTCAGCATAGCCCATTTGTGGATTGTCAGTGATGAAGAGCTCCCATCTTCCTGCTCTGCCCGAGAAGGGAGTCCTTGTACAGGTATCACAGGAGTTACTGATGAAGGAACAACCACAGTGACATCACTGCTGGAAAGCACACTCTGTTTTTACCTGTTCACCTTTTTCTCCTACTTCCCCAGTCATACCACGGTCTCCTTTAGCACCCTGGAAATAAAAAAAGAGCCATTGAAAGTCAATGAGATTCAGTGTTGTGACAGCTTTTTGACCTCTTTCATAAAGCACTTGGACATTCAAGAATAAAACTCAAGAATCAGGACTGAGCCCTCCTTGCCCTCCTCTTAAATCCTTCTCTACGCTTTCACTACCACTGCTGGAGCCAGGAATATATGTGGAATATGCCCTTTGAGCAGACCCAGCATAGCTGGGTTTTAATGTTTGAGTCTCATAGGCATAAAGAGGAATTACATATCCTTAAAAAGGAGGTAGGTTGTTAGGAACTTCACTAAATCACATCTTGATAAGGAATCATCTGCCCCCACAAAGGTGTGGGGTATCCACAGCCTTCAGGGACAACAGCAATAAAACCAGAATTCCAAACTGCAGCCAGAAAATTCAGACCCAGAGAGTGCTCCCCTCTTTCTCTCTCTCTGTTTCTCTTCCTGTTCTGGAGACACAGGACCGAGACAGCTAATTCAAATGTACATGTCTGCATTACCAGTGAAAATTACTGAGGTGATGGTGAGCAAGGTGTGAACAATGCACAGAACAATAATGAATTGCTGGCCATGGACAGAATGCACTGGTTTACTGCACAGGATCTAGCATACAAGGGGTGGAAAGAGGGTTGCTATTTATGAATAAAAAGAGCTCTAACTTGTATGGCCAGAAGGAATGAAGCTGCTCATGAGCAAAGATCTGCAGTTCTACTGCTCTCTCTCAGAGTGGGACACAATAGTTGGGATAGTGTTGGTAAGGACAATAAACCAAAAGTGCAGAGCAATTTGGGTCTTCCCCTGCAAGAATGCTCCTAAGGTATGTAGAAAAGAGTCACAAAGACTATGTTTGCTCCTTCCCAGGGGTCTTACACTACTTCCTTTTTGCATTTGTAAACTCTTTGTACTGAATTCAAGTTAGATTTGAATCTAGACTTACCAGTTACTTGATTTTACTTTATGCACATGTACAGTTTGACATTTGTCCTGTTCCTTCACATCCATTCTTGCTGCCTAAATCTCTGCTTTCTCATGGCATATAAGAAAGAAGCAGATGTGGGATGTCTCAGACTGATTGGCATTTCTGCCAGTTATTGGCTTTATGGTTTACTAACTTTCTTGAAAATTTTATCCTGGACCATACTTTCATTTTGATCAACTCTATGTTTACTTTTGAGATTGTGCTGCTCTCCCCACCACACTTTTAATTGCAATATATGAAATTAATTCATGAAACTCTATTAGCTTGTTCTGCACTCTAACAAGTGCAAACACAACATTAAAATATGAGCATTTTAGACAGTCAGTAATGAAGGGATGTCTGGAGAAAACTGTGGCCCATCAGTAAATCACCTTATCTCTCCTCCCATTGATTTGTTTTGATTTATTTCACATTAGGCAGCTGTAAAGGTTTTAATTGTGGCCAGGCACTGGTATTGTGAGCAGACTGGTGACAGACCTCTTCATGGAAAAAGTCCGAAATGTGACATTACTGGAATACTTCAGACAATGGAAGTTTTATGTTGGCCTATGTCCCTAGACCATGAGGCAGGAACATATAGCTGAAACAAGGAATTCTTCCAATAACATGTTTCAGGAAATATTTGGAGTTTGTGGGTAAGATCACCATGGCAGATGGGGTATTTAGAGCCCAGCAGCCCATTTCAGCCTTAATTTAAGAGGTCCCAGCATATAAGATTCAAAGAGGAGAAGAGCAGGCATGGTAGCTTCTGCTGAGGCTTTAATTTCTTCCTCACCTGATTTGAGTTGAAACTTACTCTCAAATCTTTATCCATCATTAGAACACCAATGGAATGAAATTCAACCTCAAGAATCAGGCCCTTTAGATGTTTCTGAGTGTCTGTGAGTGAACAAAGGAATGGTGGAAGACACTATTGAAGTGAAACAGTCCCTCATGCCATGGGCACTAAACAAGGTTGCTCAAAACCCCATCCAACTTAGCCTTAAATGTTTCCAGAGATGGGACATTCACAACATCGTTGGGTAACCTGTTCCCAAAATAGTTAGCGCAACTAACCAGTCACAAGTAAGTTTCCATTTGACAACTGAAGAAAACCAACCAACCTTTGGGCCATCGAGCCCAGGTGGGCCTGGAGGACCTCTGGGACCAGCAATCCCCTGCAACACAGAAGAGATAGAGGCAAACACCAATTTAGTTCATTGATTCCACAGGCTTCTAGAAAAAATTCATCAGGTTGTTGATGAAAAATAAATAAAACCAAACTATCTTATAAGAAACCATCAACCATATTCATAGAAAAGACAAGGTTATGGCAGATCCAAGGCATGGTCACTTCCCCAGCTCTCTTACCATTTTCCCATCCTGGCCATCTCTGCCTGGTGGTCCCCGGAGACCTTTATCGCCTTTGAAACCTGGGATGCCTGGCAGTCCTGGTGGGCCAGGAGGGCATTCACTGCACACATCCTGGGAGAGAACATGGAGAAACATATCAGCAAGAGGCTGCAGGCACTTAGCAGGCCCTACAGACACCCACTATGAGTGCAGCACCGTGGGCTCGTATAACATGTAAAGCTTTTCCATTTTACCTCAGGACTGGGGTGAATTCGCCTTAAAGAACCACAATGAGGGCAGTGTGAAACAGTGAGGGTCAGCAGCTGAGCTCACACATGCTCCCATGGGATGTTTCCTATCAGTTCTAGGCCCTAAATGGTCATCCAGGATCGGGAAACCAAGGAAAAGCTCTTCCTGATGGAGAGGTCGTGGAAACTAGCAAGACAAAACATTGGTTTGACTCTACAAATCTACTAGAAAACTGTGTCTGCTCCAGTCTGAAAGAGCTGGGTAACTGCTTAGAGGGCAGAGTTCTAGGGAAAAATCAGGTGTAGCAGAATGTCAGAAAGGGTTCTGCAGGGGAAACTATTCAGCAGCCAGCATGGCCAGGGAGAACTCATTGGATGGAGTCTGTGGACACCAAGTGAAAGTCACAGTCTCCTGGCCAAATTTTATTAGGGAGAATCATAACCTCCCTCCTTCCAAACCTCTTTGAAGCATCATCTTAGCAGTCTTTACATGACAGCTATTCTCAGGAAATTGAGTCCATGTATGGCATTTCCATTTCAAAGGCAGACTCCCTTCAGTAAAAGGGGAGGGAATCCTGCCCCTAGGATAGAGTAGCACAAAACAGATCATCAGGTTGAGAGCCAGGAGCTCCTGCTACAACACCCAACTCTGTCCATGATCTGTGGCAAAACTGTGGGGTAAATTATCTTTCTGAGTCTCAGTCCCTACATCCACATTTATCTACTTACAATGTAAGTGCTTGACAAACACCTATAACAGCAGAGCCCTAATTTCATCTGGGATTTCAAGGTGTTCCTTTCTGTACCAAGCGTGGAGTGAAAAAATAACAAGCAGAAAAAAAATGCACAAATGTGTTTAACCATAATATAAGCAAAGAAAGAAAATGAAAGAACATCAAAATGACATCCTGTACCCAAGAATGAGTCTCTTGCTCTTGTCCAGATCAAAAATCCCAAACAATATGTTACAGTGAAACCTCCTCCACAAAACAAAGACAGCTCTTCAATGAAGAATAATTTCACAGCAGCAATCTTAAAAGGGTCCTTTGGTTAATGTGGTTGGTAGAAGAAAGTAATTTTTTTAGTTTCTTTTAATCAATAAGGAAAGATTTCTTGCCAGGTCTCAAGACAGCTTAAAAACCTCACAACTCAGCCCATGTAAATTGGTAAGGATTTTCCAGTCAACACCTATCAAAGACTGACTAATTTCTCCGACAACACTCTACATGGAGAGTAGAGGCAGACAGATTATCATTTTTGAAACACGGGTCCTTCTGGGGTTAATTACCTGCATCCTTTTAGATTCACAATGCAAACTAAATTTGCACCCAGAGTTACCCAAATTTAGTCCAGTCACTGTTGAAAGCATATGTGAAAAAATCCAACATTTTATTAAAATGGTTTCCATTTTCTGGTTTAGAAAATGCAACTTGGTGATGTTTATTTCTCCTTGGGAATACATGCCTCAGAAAGAGCTGAGAAAGTCTCAGAGATGTTATAGAGAACTTTTTAGGTCATTTCACTGCTGGGGAAGAGATTTTGATCTCCAGTATGAGCTCATGTCCCAATACCAGTGCAAGCAGGAGACTTGCAAGTTTTGAGCTTTGAAAGAGTGTTTAAAGACACCTTTTTCACTTGTAGTTCAGACATTTTCCTGTCACAGAGCATTAGTCAGGTCTGAATTAAACAGAGAGATAAACTCCCGTCCCCATCAAAGGCTGATTACCTTTACCAGGAGATTTATGTCCTCTGGAGTAAGCAGGGGTGGGGAGCCCTGTGGAATAAGAATTTCATTATCTCAGGCAATTTTAAGAGGCATCAAGACATAAGAATTTTTCCTGAACATGTTCATGGATTCTCACTGGTTTCCCTTGTCCTGCCTGGGACTCACTGGGCCAAACATGCACTTCCCACGCTCCATTATCAATACACTTCATCACACCTGAGGTGAGTTCTTGCTGAGGGTACTGCACAGTGGTGCTAAGCAAGTGCCCTTAAAATTTTTGCCTTTTATTTACATGCAGAATATCCAGTTATTTTCATATTATTCCAAAGCCATCACAGAAAAACCATAGCCCCTTACTGGGTAAAAACCACTAAGGTTTTCCCATTGCTCTGCTGGGAAGAAACAACAGTGGCAAAACACCCAAGTGCACTTCTCAGGCAAAGCGTAGAGGTGGAAACTGAATTAAAAGGAAGATGTAATACAGAAGGGAAGTTACGTACAGGTTTTCCAGGAGGTCCTCTTTCCCCTGGATTTCCAGGTACACCCTACAGATCAAGAAAAAGAAAAAACTTGGGAAATTATCATACAATAACCCTCTGGCTGCTCCTGCATTATGCTGACTGCTCTGGACTAGCACACATTTTACTTTCTGCTTCTGAGCAGCACTGCTCCTTGCATGAGACAAACAGGAAACTCCTCCAAATATCTGCCACTTTAACATCCTCTCAACACCTTCTAAAGTACATTTTCCTACCATCTGACCTTGCTAAATTCACTTGAGTCACACAGAGACTGAAATTGCTTTAGCTTGTCTTCTGGTCATAGGAAATACTGCAGTAGTGTGAAGGATGAAGCTTTAAATCTCTGGAGACATCTGTAATATGCAAAATCAAGACCTTGCTTTGCACAAATCTTGCAAACAGGTCCCTTGCACCTGAAATAGCAGTGAGCCTGTTTGTTTGTTTGTTTGTTTGTTTGTTTGTTTGTTTGTTTGTTTGTTTGTGGCAGTGTAGTGGTAGCAGTTTTCATGAGATGAAGGCAAAGAAATAACCACCACTCTCAGAATTTTAGATCTTGAAAGTCATGGTTTGGAAAAGGGACAACCTCGACCCCTCAGTGTGCATCTCTTGTGTCATTAACAAGGAATTAGTTTGTTAAAAACAAACAAAACAAAACCCATGTCTAAAGATTATTGTAAAATCTTTTCATAAAGTAATGCCCACTTGGGAAACCAAATCTTTTGATTTGGTGGTCGTTGTCCAGATGGTGACAAAAATCTGCATTGTGAGGATGCTTGCAGTGGTGTTTTAAGATAGTCAGTGAGATTTCCCCAAACCATTCTCTGCTCAATTCCTGTACCCACCTGGTCCATCACCCTGTGTCATCACTCAATCAAATGCATGTTCTATTCATATTGAGAACCTTAAAGAGCATATGAAATTCACCACATACAAAAGCTGTCCTACCTGATTATTTTTGTTTCTAAAGAAACACCTTCTACTAACCATCTAAAAGCATCTTATCTGTTAAGCTTTGTTGATTCTGCAGCAGGTCCCACCTGGGGGTTTTCTCTGGGATGGTTCCAGATTTGCCACCCAGGATGTTCACAGATTCATAGAATGGTTTGGGTTGGAACGGACCATAAATATTATCCAGTTGAAACCCTCCTGCCTTGGGCAGGGACACCTTCCACTGGACCAGGTTTCTGAGATCTCCATCCAACCTGGCCTTGAACACTTCCACGGATGGGTGACCCACAGCTTCTCTGAGCAACCTCTGCCAGTGTTTCACCACCCTCACAGTAAAGAATTTCTTCCATATACCTAATTTAAACCTACTCTCTTCTAGTTTGAAGCTATTACCCCATTTTCATGTCACTATATGTCCTTGTGTGGGGAGTAAAAGGTTGAAAGTGGAAGATTTCGTGAAGAGGGAAAAATTGAGCTGTTTTCACTCAAAACCTTGCAGCTGGAGGATGCTAAGAATATTTAGCATGGAAAATGTCACATTGTGTTTTCTTTGGGTTGTTTTCCATCTTGAGAAGCAGAGATTCTGCAGAAGATATCAGAATGCTGCAAAAAGCTTAAAAGGCATTCTTCACAGGCTTGGGCCTCCCTGCTGGGAGAAGGAGAGATAAAAAGCTTGGAGGTTATCCTGAGCGCTTTTTGCCCATTTTAGCAGTGTATGTGTCTCCATTCTGCCAGTGTGGTAACAGAATAAATCAACTCTTTACACTTTAGCTCTGGATTTTGGCTCTCTTGGTTACCTACATATATTCAGTTCTCACACCTTGTCAAAAGTCCTTCTCCATCTTTCTGGAAGGCTCCCTTCAGGTATTGGCAGGCCACAAATAGGTCTTCCTGAAGTCTTCTCTTTTCCAGGCTGAACAACCAAAATTTTCTCTGCCTTTCCTCGTGAGAATTGCTCCATCCTTTCAATAGCCTCTGGACTCGCTCCAGCAGCTCTATGTGCTTCCTATGCTGGGGACCCCAGAGCAGGACACAGCACTGCAGGTGGGGTCTGACCAGAGCAGAGGGGCAGAATCCCCTCCCTTGAGCTGCTGGCCACAGTGGTTTTGATACAGCCCAGGATTTGACTGGCATTTTCGGCTGCATCAACATCTGGATGTTGATCAAGGTACAAGTAGTGACTTTCAAGCAGTCTAGGCTCAGCAGGGGCTACCTAGGAGACTCTCTGAGACTATCTAATATTCCCATCTGGAAAGCTCCTTTAAAAATTGGTCAAATGTTTAGCCAGGAAGGGGACTGGGTGTTCTTTCTGCCACCTTGTCCCAGGTTAGCCTGTTGTCACCAATCAGTTCACTGCATTATTTACACAGACAGCCAGACAGGGGCTGTGGGGATTAATGACTGGAGTGCACTGTGTGTCATCATACACCACTGTTATAGCTGTAGGGCAAACTTGGATTTCATCCTTGAGTCCTACTTAGTATTTAAATCCTGTATGTCTTGTTAGAGGAGAGAAAAAAATGGGAAAATATATTTATTAGCTTCTTCCGTGGCTACATAAAATGCTTCTGGGCAAGCAAAAACCCTTTAACTAGCTTGACTTTCTAGGAGATGAAAATTAAACACAAACTGAAGTAGGCCTAAAGTGGAACTGAAGTAGTACTGAAGTCTGTTGGGTGTTTTTAATAGGCAGGGCAGTGAGATGTGCACAATCCAGCATTAGCTTAGCAGAGCCAACAGAAGCAGCGTTTGTATGACAGCTCACCATCGCGCTAAGTGATTCGTTTAGATGTGTAAACAAGTAGCTAGTAACCAATCTACTGCTTAGATATAGAGAAGTAGAAGATGTATATAAGTAGCCTTCTGATCTGTAATAAACGGCTTTCACCGATCACATTGGTCTGCGTGTGATTGACCCGTGCCCCCGCTACAACATAATGGTGACCCCGACTTGCCTGAATGAATTCGTAACGAATTGCTTGTGCACGGGGTGCGGGGAAGGCAGTCGTATTTCCCTGCAAGCCCCGGCAGGATGACCCCTTTTCAGGCCTGAACTTTCCCTGCAGTCCCGTGCAGGATGAATTATTAAGACGGAGCTCCGCGAAACGTCAAGACGACGTGGAATCTCACCGATAAGAGGTGAGCGGCTGCAGGGGGAGATGGGGCGGGACCACCATGAACGGGACGCGGTCCTAAACCTCCTCCAACTAATTCTCTCTAAGAGAGAGCAGAAATTTGATGCCTCGACTTTGAAAAGCTTTCGTAGCTGGGTGTGGGAGCAGGACTTGATATCGGGTGCTTCGGTAGCTTTTGAGATCAGCACCTGAGAGGCAATCGGAACAGCACTCTGGAATACTATAGCTGCAGGGGAGAAGGGAGTGAAGGAGGCTACAAAGTATGCTCCTCTTTGGAAGATCATAATTGATGTTTTGCGTGTTATGAAAGCGGAGAAACAGGCGGCTGCCGCTGCAGCGTCAACTCTCGACCCACCCCCTGCAGAGGCCCCACAGGCTTTTCCCATCAATAACTTGTTTTCGACCCAGCTGGACATTCCTTCTCGAGTGCCGGTTCTCCCCCCCGATCTCGCCGCCCCCCTTCATCTTGTTCGCCCCTTCCAACGGCGACAGGGGTGGAGGTTGATGCTCCCTTCCCCCCGTCACCACCACCACCGGTGGCTGCGCCACTCCCACCACCAGAGGTGCCCGGGGCCGAGGCCAGGGTCTCTCATAGAGACTCCAACTCCCCATCCTCCAACTCCCGATCCTACAACTCCCGATCCAACTCCCGACCCTCCAACTCCCGACCCTCCTCTCAAGGCCCTGATGATGTCAGAGGCGAGGAGGGGGAGGGAGCACCCCCTCCTAGAGCTTTGATCAAGGCTGATCCTCTGACTCCTCCGACTCCTCCCGATCTGTCCGCTGTGATTCAAGATCTAACAAAGACCCTACAGGCAATAACCTTAGATCAATCTCCTAAGGACCCTTCACCCGTAAACAGTCCGTATGTCTTCTCAAGCCCCCAACTGTCCCTGCGAAGTGCCCCCCTTGGATCGCAGCCAACGACTGCCGTACCGGCAGCTTCCCCTGGCTATTCAGCCAACAAGTGTCGTGCCAGCGGCTCCCCCCGCGCCTCAACCAGAAGCCATCGTGCCAGTAGCTCCCCCCCCACCACCCTCATCACCGGAGGCTGCCAAGGCCAAGGACGCAGCCTCGTAGAGGCTGATCCCCAATCCCCCTCTCAAGGGGAGGTCGAGGCTGGTCCGTTGACCTCTACTGATTTTTTAATTGTCGTCCAAGATTTAGCAGAAACCTTGCAAGCGATACCTCTTAGTCTACCTGCTAGAGCTGCTTCACCCGTGAACGAATCGTACACCTTCTCGGACTTTCTCCCCTACTTGAAGATCTACTTTGAAGTTAACATCTCTCCCCCCGGGAGCTGCGCGGTGCTCACAGCTTCGACCCCCAACAACCTGTGCTGACAGCTCCCCCACTGCGGCTGCTTTACTGACCGTGCGACCTGTCCAGTTACCCTGGCAGAGCCATCTCGGGAAGCAGCACAGAAGAAACAGCAGTTACCTGCCGCTTCCAGTCTTCGAAGTGCCTTTTTAATTAGTGTATCTGAGTTGTATTTTGAATTTGTTTCCAACTTTTCAAAACCAGACAGCAGTAATGATAACAGCTTGGTTAAATGAGAGGGTTTAGAAAGTGTTTTATGTGTATCTTTTATGCTCTGAAAGTCTTGTGTAGATTGTTAAGTTACTCGACTTTTCCCTACACATCTTATCTTATTCCACAGAATTGGAATGTGAACTATGACATTTTGCCTTAAATCACGGCAGCAAGCCCCCTCTTGCTTTCTCACTGTGTATGTTTCCTTTAAGGACTTTTACAAGCTTTCTGTTGAAGTTCTAACATTATCCAACTCTGATAAAACTTGTTTTTTCCCACAGGAAAAAATTTATCTTGTTTTCTACCTAGCTTGGCACCATTCCTGCTGTTTGGCCTTCAGATTCCTTGAGCTGCCTGGAGTAACCCAAATACTAAAACATAATTAAACACAGCACAGTTATATCCCATACAAAATTAGCAAAGTCCAAAGTGAAATTTTCAGGTTGTTTCCTCAAAGCATCATTTATACTTATATGTCGATGCATCAACTCGGTGGTTTTTTTTTTTTGTTGTTTTTTTTTTAGTCTTACTCAGCATACATTCACATTGGACAAGACGCATAGCTACAGCAATTAACTTTAAATCCTGCTAGGCCTGACTCCCTATTTGTTATCTGCAGAAACTTTTAAGAATTGACTATAATTAGATCATAGTTTTCTACTGTAAAAAGTGTAGTGCTAGCTTTACCTGTTTGCATACACAGCTTTAATAAAACAATTTAAATGTGACTGTTTTCCCATAAACACATGTGACAACATTTTCAGCTAGTACAGCTGTTCAGAGATGTAAATGTGCGTGGTCTTCCTTGTCACCTATAGCTTGCACATGAACTTAACGTCAGAATAGTTTAAGCCCTTGATGTCGTCTTTACATCTCAAAGCTATTGTATTTATATTTACTGACAGTTGTCTTACCATCTGCGAATTAAGCAGGTTTTAGATGCAATTTTCCAAGATGTACACTGTCATCCCTGTGAGTAAAGCTGCACCTCGAAAACATCTTAGTAAACTTACCCTTATCTCAGAGGAGTACTGACTGTTAAACAGGCATTTTCAACACGACTATAAATCTACCACACTTTAAATTTCTTTCCAGTTAATCCTACCCTCTAAAGTTCTATGTTGCTGCTATTTCATTTACAACTCAGTTATTTTTCTTGATATTATTCGCTGATGTTTAATTGCTGTATGATGAATTTTCAGTAGTTTCTTATACGGGAGAGGTCAAAATACGTTGAGTTCTGCTGTACCTGGAACTCTCAAAGTGTACCCTTAACCTTATATCTAGTTTAGTAGATTTAGAGTTAAACGCTTGCAAAGGCATCCAGAGTGACTACTTCTCTAATTCAAAAGATTTGTTTTTTCTTTCCACAGGTATGCTGCAGCAAATGTACTAAGAATGTTGTTTGAGTCTTTTATGTATTCTGAGTTTATAAGTCAGACCTGTCAACTTTAAGTTGATCAAAATTTATGTAAAGTCTGTTGATTTTCAGTTCGATTAAGAAGTTAAATTTTAGTAACCTCTGAAAGAAAGAAAAGAGAAGACAGACGCTTGTGGTCTAGTGAAGAAAATTTCCATGTTTGTGAGTGGTGGTGTTGTTCAGTGAATTTGTAACAGCTGGCAGAGGGTGTACCTTGCTGCCTCAAAGCCAGAACTGGCAGAGTAGCATCCTGAGGCCAATTCTGTAAAGTATTTTGTGGCCTAAGAGTCAGTGGGAACTTTAGCAAAATCAAGTCAGCTTTTGTTTCCTTGTGCGTGTGTGTGAATTGTCTGTGTTAATTTGTATTTTGCCGGCATGTAAATCTAGGTAGAGGCGCCTATGAGATAAAACTTATTTTTTAAGTGCTTAACATTAATTTCTCTTCACTTTCAATTATTGACTTTAAGCTCTGTTAGATTTATCTTAGTTTTAAGCAAAGTTAAAGTTCTGTCAAAACAAGCAAAACAAGACAACACAAAGCAAAACAGAACAAAAGAAAACCAAAAAAAAAAAAAAAAAAAAAAAAAAAAAAGAGGGGGAAACAGGGAAAAGTGTTCTTTACAGTTATTTTTCTTTACAGTTCCTTTGCTATAGAGACAAGATAAAGTCAACTGAAATGTTCATGATCAAGAATTGGTAAGACAAGTAACTGAAGATGCAATTTGTTCAAATCCTTAATTTCATCACAAATCCTATGGTTCTGAATGTTCTACATTAGTCAATCAAGATGACTATAACAACTTTTGCAGCTTTACCTTCTGTAGGTAACAGAGAAGAATGAACATCAATTTCAAATCATGAATATTATTAATTGTAAGATGCTTAGTGCTTCTCTCTTGTTTTCATTTTGCTTTACTGTCACATATGCATAGATGTGTAGAAAACATAATCTCACTTTTTCAGAACAGTTATTGTTACTGTATTAACAATTCTAGATGTGTTGTTAATGTAATGATATGAATTTACTAAGCTTTTATAGAGAGCATTATCCAAAAGATATTATTTGATGCTATACATATGTATTTCTTTGTTCACAGCTATTTGTAGTTTGTTTATGGTACCATTGATTATTTAGTTAAAACTAAATTGACAATGATAAATTTTCACATAACCCTGTGTAGTTATCTGTAAGAAGTGTATTGTTTTAAAAAAAACTGATATTAATAGAGGCTTCTTGTTAGATGGTTTAGACCCTCTCAGTGAAGGCCTAGGCTCTGGCCAAGCCCTGGCCCTAAGCTGATCGGGTACTGAATCTTTAATCCCAGATGTTTCTACCCTAAAACTGCAATTGAGTCATTTTGACTCACCAATTCGGCTTGATAAGAACTGGAACCCCTTTCAGGTAAACTTGAAAGCCTTGCCCGGGAAAGGTCTTCAAGTCTCACCTGTGAAATGGGACTCTCCAGTGATTGTAGACTCTGGGTAGTAGCTAATAGCTAAATGGTTAATAATCTGTGTACTTTTAAAGTACTGTTCTCTTTCTCTTATGTATTGCACCTGTAGTTGCACCTGTTGCCTTTATCACCTTCGCTCATAATGCAAAACTCACAACTGAGTGTGTAATAACACATAATACAAAAGCTCAAGTAACCTGTTAACCTAGAGAAGGGAGTATGCATGTGTTCTATCACCAACAGGTTCAAAGCAATTACCTGCTCACCTGATCAGAATCAAGAACCAGAGTTCAGAAGAAACCATGGACTCTTTAATCAAGATTTGAGCTTGACAGAGACTTTAGAGCAACGGTGTATATTGTTTTCACAGTTTCAATTAACTAAAGTAGTACTTGCTAGAGAAATTATTTTAAGTAACCGTATAGTAACGAGTTAAAGTAGAAAGGTTGCTCAAAGCTGAAGAATCATTGAGGAGCTCAAGAATTTGTGTAAGACAGTGTTGTTGTTGATTTTGATAATAATAACTTTCAAAATGTTGTTTTGCTGTGCTTTGCAATGCTGCTCTATGCTAATTCACAGAGTGATAGAAAAATACACCAATCAGGCCTGGCTTGTGCAAAAAGAAAACGGGGGATATGTTGGGTGTTTTTAATAGGCAGGGCAGTGAGATGTGCACAATCCAGCATTAGCTTAGCAGAGCCAACAGAAGCAGCGTTTGTATGACAGCTCACCATCGCGCTAAGTGATTCGTTTAGATGTGTAAACAAGTAGCTAGTAACCAATCTACTGCTTAGATATAGAGAAGTAGAAGATGTATATAAGTAGCCTTCTGATCTGTAATAAACGGCTTTCACCGATCACATTGGTCTGCGTGTGATTGACCCGTGCCCCCGCTACAACAGAAGTCCATGGAGGAACTCATGTTTCCTGAAGAACTAAACCTTCTGCAGGTGAAAACAAAGAGAAGATAATGTCTGAAGAAGATGGTTAGCTCACAGTTTTCCCCAGATGTCCTTCTGGGGAACTGTGTAAACATAAGTAAACATTTTAGTCATTTATAGTTTTGCCTCTTCCATGGAACATCAAGGTGAATCCAGAGGATTGTGCAATGTTCCCAAAGTCCCTTCCCTTTCACAGAAGCTAATTGTCAGGTCATGCTTTTGGCACCCTCTCCACTGTGGTTCTCAGCCTCTTCTGCAAGTGGGAAGAGGGATGGCTAAATAAAAATTACACAGATCTTATATTCCCAGACCTACTTTGTTCAGGAAGACTCACGCAGAACTTGTTTTAAAAAGTGTGCTGCAAAGCAAAAACTTGAGCCATGAGAATAATCCTGGATCAGAAAGCAACACAGAAAAGACAGTTCAGAAATGTCTTTCATGCTGACTAGTAGCATAGCTATAAATATATGCCATAGGGCTCGCTGACAGCCTTCTGCTTTGGGATCTGAAATATGAACATGGCACTAGCAGTGTAATTTGAGTATTTAAAGTTCTGTCAAAAAAAGAATGTAGGAAAGACTTCTTAGTTACGTGAAAAGACACGCAAGTAGGGAGTGAATAAAATGGAAATCCTTGGAAAGGATTAAACACAGCTATCATATCCACATGGTATCAGATTGTCTTGAGACAAAAAGGGATGGACCTATTTTCTTGCATGCTGTATGGTGTAGAGCTGGTGATGTCTCTAAAAGAGTGGAAATGAGAGAGGAAAAGAGATTAAGTTCTGTGCCATGTCTGACAAACCTGAAAAAAACACTGAATCACCAGGAAAAGTAAAACAATTGAAAGGTACAAGACTGAAAACAGAGAATGCCCTTTGGAGAATGCTTCTGTGAGCCAAAATGAACAAACCAGATGTAGGATGATGGCACTTCAGCATGGTGCATTATCAGAGAACAGGTCAATGGAAGCAGAGTCAAAAGTAGAGGAAATATTGCTGGTCTGTAAAGGCCTGGAGTTAGAAAAGGTTGACAAGAAAGGAGGAGCTGCAAATATAGAATCACTGAATATCCTGAGTTCTAAAGGACCCACAAAAATCAAGTCCAGTTCCTGGTCTTGCACAGGACAATCCCAAGAATCACATCATGTGCCTGAGAGCATTGTCCAAACGCTCCTTGAACTCTGTCAGTCTTGGTGCTGTGACCACTTGCCTGGGGATCCTGTTCTAATGTCTGGCCACTACCTGGATGAAGAACCTTTTCCTAATATTCAATCTAAACCTTCCCTGATCCAGCTTCAGATTGCTCAGAGCAGAATGAAAATGCTAGAAGACATGAAAGTTAAAACTGCATCTGATAAGATAATAGGAGAGGGAACTGGAAAATGAGAAAGCCAGAAAATTCAGAAAAAAGGAAATGAGCCTGACCAAAAAACTGCATGGCACTGAAAAGGAATGCTGCTAACACGATGTGGGAAAATGCAGAGAGCCAAATAACAACCAGTGTTGGAAGGCTCATAAAGTTTGAACACTTTCAGGAGTTTGCAGCCAAGAGTGGCTGGCACAAAGCAGAATATACAATGAGAGGTACAGCACACCAGCACAGGGAAAAGATGTCAGCCATAAGGAGGTGTGATGCACAGTATCCAGAGCATCAGTCTGCAAAATCTGACAGACAGGAATGGTCTTTAAATGGGACCTGATGGAAATTGTGCTGCTGATAATGCTGAAAAACAGTATTTAGCTTAGTTGGTTGGCAAATGGCGCTAATAACACAAAGGTTGTGGGTTTGATCCCCTTGTGGCCCATTCACTTCAGACTTGGACTCGATGATCCTTGTGGGTCCCTTCCAACTCAGAATATTCTGTGATTCTGTAACTAAGAAGAAATTAAATGCTGGGGCAGTTTACAGGCAAAATCTATGTTGGGGAAAATGATGCTCAGGTAAGTGGTGCATGTGAAAATACTCAATGTAAAGGAAATCTCTAAGGAAACCTAACTGTACAAGGAAAGTGTACAAGTCACACAGGCATATGGTGGGACAGTTCTATTACAAGACTGAAAATTAAACTTGAAATGCAATAGCGAAAATGGGTTATAAGTCACAGCAATAAAGAGACAATAAGAGGTATAATAAGTGTACTCTGGTTTGGGGTGTAAGTACCCTAAAACAAACACAAAGGCTCCTTGGAATTCTCCTTCCAACTGCATGGGAAAATCAACCTCAGAACAGAAAACCCTGCTCTTCAAAACCAGCAGCAGTAATGTATGCATCCACAAAGGCTTTACAATTATGAAAGCAAACGCAGGGGAAAGATTAACTTCCCAGTAATGCTGGAACTTAGTTACCATAAATAATTAACCTAATTTAAAAGTGATTAATTCAATGTTTATGTTAATTAAAATTATCATAATCAAAATACAGAAAGAGCCTATTAAACAGGTGCCCTCACTACTAATAGTGGGATAAGAGAATGTCTCATTCAGATTGTTTCCTACTCTAAGGACACTAAATAGATGTGTTGAACAGAAACATTTTATCTCCCAGCAGACAGTCAGGGCAGAACAGATGATTCCCAAAACATGTAGTGCAAGGGTGGCTGGCCAGAGACTGTCTGCTCCTTTAGGGGTATCTGGTCAAGGACCTTTCCAAATTCAACAAAGCAAGATAAGGAAAAAATCATAAACTAAAACTTCAAGGAAACAAACCTGACCAACAAAAAGGATGGCAGTGATGGGAAGCAAACCTGGACATTCACAATAATCGAAGAAGGCATGTGGAAATATGAGGAGGCTTATTCCAGCAAGGTTACCTGATTCAGGACCTTGTCAACTAGGAAATTAAGGGAAAAGGACGAAATCAGAAACTAAATTTGCCAAGACACTGACCCAAAAAGAAGCAGATCTTGTCACTCACACTAATTGATGGGCTATCAAGGAACCATAGACTGCACTTCCTGGGAGATCAACCCAGACCTTGCAAGTAATAAGATTGCAAACTAGGGGACCATGAACTGGGAGGGCTGAAGGATTGATAGAGCTGGGGAGATGCATGAGGTGCTGTGTAGGAGAAAAGACAGTAACAAACACAGGGGATGACAGAAAAGGGTATCAAAGGGGCTGGTCATGTGTAAAACACAGGTGGTCAGTGCATTTGTTTGGCTGAGCCCTGCACCTGACCACCATAGTTTGTCCTGTTATCTTACAAACCTTTTCATAGACTCATGGAATGGTTTGGGTTGGAAGGGACCTCGATAATCATCTCATTCCAACCCCCTGCCATGGGCCAGGATGCCTTCCACTGGACCAGGTTGCTCCAAGTCCCATCCAGCCTGGCCTTGGACACTTCCAGGGATGGGGCATACACAATTTCTCTGGGCATTCTGTGCCAGGGCTTCATTTGTGCACAGTAAAGAATTTGATCCTAATATTTAATCTAACCCTGTCCCTACTATGGAGGAAACACCTGGTCTGCAGCAGCTGGAGGAGACAGCATTGCATATAACATTTAACATGTAGAAATACATTTTTATAATTCCCAGACTAGGAGATTGGCCAGCTTCTCTGACAGAAGGTATTTAAGGCTACACTATTTTAATGCTCGATACAGGAATACTGCCAGATTAAAATGTGATTTGGATTTTTTTTTTTTCCAAAAGCTAGAGAAAGTAATTTTTTTAAGTGACTGAGGTCCTTAAAGCAGGCACAACATATAGTAGTTCTGTTATGGAAAAAATTAGTCATATTATTGGGAAGAAAAAGACCTAAAAAAAGCACTTTTCAGGTTTTAAGAACTGGAGCTTTAGTTAATCAGAAAAAAATGTAAATTTAAAGACAAGAAAATTATGTATATGGAAGAAGACAACATGCCCCAGCTTTGTCGCAGAAGAGAATTTGTAGGGATTTAGGGACATAATGAACTCTAGAGGACAAACAAATAGCAAGGCTTTTGCTAAGAGGAACAGAACAAGGCCAAACCAGCACAACAGTACTGTAAACCTAGGCAACTATTTTCAAAACCTAAATTTTAATAAAACAAGGCACTGTCCTGAGAACTCTTGATATTAGATTGAGTAGCCAACATATATTTCAAAAGGTGAACTTGAGCTATCCCAAAAAAACATGGCACATGCTTTTAGCAAAAATCTAGAATGTAAAAAAAAACCAATTTCATCACCTATGGGAGAGAATTCTGGCCATAGCTATTGCAAAAGAAGTATTGACTCTTCCACTTCCCTAATGCAATTGTAAATCTGATTTGCATCATCTGGGAATGCAACTTATAGGAGGCACTTCCTCAAGCATCTGATGAGTTTGCAACTGGAAAAAATAATGCAGAGAGTAATTTAATGCATGTAAATGTGATTTAAAAGAATTCTTCTGTCTCAGAAAAAAACATGGAATACATTTGCAAAGGCCACAGCAAAGTACAAGACACTGAGGCAAATTCATATTAGCAATTCAAATCGGAGCTTTCCTATCCAATGATATCCTGTTTGAATGCAGCAGAGAACAAAAATGGACATGTTTCAGAGGATACAGGAACACTGCATTGGTATACAAGAGTGCAGAAGCAGAACAAAAAATTCCTCATGCTAGTTAAATAAAGATAGAGGTCAGGAAAATGCAAATGCATGAGCTTGTCAAAATAGGTTATCCCTGCTGACACACAAGGAATGTTGGAATGTGCCCTGCACCTCCATTTACACCTCCTGAAACACAGGCAGAATGGCTTAACAGATGATCAAAAAATACAGAACGTCCTAAAAGACATATTGAGTGCAATTAAAGCAGTGAGCATAATGGAGAATGTGTTTCATAAGTAGCCTGAGGAATGGTTGTGTTTGGGTTAATTTTCTGCAGGGAAAAGAAGGATGTAAAGACCTTAGTGCTGCCATCTCCAAGAGTTGACCAACCAATGTTGATCTGAGCAGAGCCAGAAAGAGACTCCAAAAAGCTGCTTTTGACACTCTCCTCACACAGTACAGCTCTAATAAACCCATCTATCCCATCTCCTGTTCAAAACTGCTTGATTAAAAATCTCAAACATCTGCGGCAAGGTGACAAGATCTAGGGACAGGCAGAAGGACACAATCAATCCCAAATCTCTGCTCAGGAACACAGGGAGATGGAGGCAAAGGACCACTTCAACTCTCAGGGGCTCTGGAAGAATAGCCAGGCATAATCATTTGTCTTGTGACAAAGTATAGAATCATAGGATCATAGAACGGTTTGGGTTGGAAGGAACCTTAAAAATCATCCAATTCCAACCCCCTGCCTTGGGCAGGGACATCTTCCACTATCCCAGGCTGCTCAGAGCCCCATCCAACCTGGCCTTGAACACTTCCAGGGATGAGGCATCCACAGTCTCTCTGGGCAATAAGTAGGTGGGAAGAAAACTAGACCCTCTTCCCACAGGAAAATATCCCATTCAGGCCCCATGATGGATGTCAATAAAGCCACATTAAGGTTGAAAATCGCTTGCTGTGGAGTTGGTGAGAACCGGTACCCATTTCAGACATGACAGCATCATGGAGCAGCACTGAGAAGGAGAGGTACGGAAGGTCACTTCCCTCTCCTCACAATGTTCCCTCAACAGGCACAAATCCAAAGATCAAGCCCTTCAAAATCTTCAGAGCCTCCTTCAAAGGACTGTTTTCCCCATCACAGAAGAAAAAAATTCTCCTCTTTCTGATGCAGCACTGAAGCAGAACCAGGCAGAGAGTGGGGCCGCCTTTCCAGCTGGGAGTCTGCCACGTTCCTCTCTATTCCTCAGTTCCATGACTCACCCACTGAGACAGCAGGAGGACAATGCTCCAAGAGGTTAAGATGTCCTCAAACATGCACAGTAGCAGTAAAATGAACTCATAAAGAGCTTTTTAACAGCTGTGGCCCTGTTTTAACAGAAACACTACAGGGTACTTATCTCAGTGGATTCTAAGAAGTTCCTAGAGAGCCTAACCACCATCCCTTTCCAGTGTGGGGTCTTTCCTTAGTGTATGCTGCCAAGTCCCTTCCCCAGTGTCATTTTAAAATGGTTCAGTGGCGATGTCCACCACTTTCCTTGAAGCAATCCTCCTTATTCCAACTGTTTTCCACTTTGACATCCTAAGTTGTAAAAGCTCCACTTCTTCAAATCATCTCCCTTGTAACACTCAGAGTTACACTAGTGTTACTATCCTAGTAACACTCAGTGACTGCAGTTGATTATCAGCACAAATTTTTAAGGAAATTAGATTCAAGCACTGACAAATTTCTTGAGCACTTACACTTTTATTTTACTTACATCCTGGCCAGGAGGCCCCTGTGGTCCAGGGATACCAGGCACACCACGGGGACCCTGGTAGGGAGAGAACAGACAAACCCAGTAACGTGAGTAGAATTTATGAGGGGCTTCTTAGCTGAAGAGAAGAAATCCTTAACCCTACAGTTATTGATGGAAAAATTAACCAGCAGTTACACAACTGTGAGAGAGTTTAAGAGAAAATACAATTACATCTTTCACTATCCTGGTATCAGTAATTTCTGGGCCTCAGGGGACCTCATGGGCATCACTAAAGTCAAGCTTCACATACATTGATTGGAGAGATAATAATTATTCTTTATAGGAGGCAGGTTTTTGAACAGGGAGAAAATATGACAGAGCACAGGGCAGTAGAGGTGAAAAGAATGTCCATCTCCTCAGTTCCAGGCTATCACACTGTCTAGGACCGGCTGTTGTGCTGGAAATTCATGCCAGTGTCTACTGAGACCATAACACACAGTTGTTTGTTCCACACCAATGGATTCCATCCTTGAAAAACAATGCTGAGGGACTAAAGTGTGTTTGGTGAATACTGAAATCTAAAATTTAAGTAAGAAAAATACTTTAAAATGGTTTATTTTAAACCTTTGAGGCCTTGCCTATAAGGCATGCAGCATGCCCTTGAATTACGAGCCTTGAAATAATTTTTTCAATGAAGGGTGAAACAAGTCACTCATTATTTCTCTTGCAGGACTATTGACACATAAGGAAAAGTTTCCACCAGGTAAAGACTCTTTCTTGATCAGCTCTTTCTCACAACTCAGTATAGCAGACAAGTACCGGGAAATACACAAAAGAGTTCCCTGTGGAGGGTCAGCCACCCTGTGACCAATCCTCGAGCAAAACCAAACCAATTGCACATGCCTCCATGAAATCACAATTAGTGTGGTTGACCCCTCCCCACAGAATGTGGCTATAGCTAGAAAGACATACTGTACCAGAGACCCTTTGTCTCCTGGGGGTCCTGCAGGGCCCTGTGAACAGAAAAGACACAGCAATCAAAACATTTGAAATTCTCGTCCCCCTTTGGCTGACCAGCGTGGGTCCTGCATCATTCAGGCATTACTCTTTGCACTGGATTCTGTGGCTGCACTCGTGAGTGTGGATGTGTGTGCACTCCATGTGCCTGAGGACAATCTGTGCTCAGCCTCACTCCTGGCTGGGCCTGGACACACAGAACCACAGCACCCTCACATCTCTTGGGCTAGGACAGGACAACTCCCCCGGGTCCTGAAGACTACATTCAGCTGCCTCTTACACAAGGGAAAACATCCCACAGGACCTCTGCGCTCTTTAATTTAGATCAAAGCAGGGGGTTCAGAGGGCTTGTGCATGCTGTATGTTTGGGGGTGCAACTTAAAATGTGCAAATGAGTAGAGTGAGCCACTGGAAGGTACTACTTCTACAGGAACACCACAGAACTAATGCAGTGCCCATATCCAGTGTGGGTGAACCAATCTGGTGTTCCAAACACACCCAAAACTAGGCTTAAATAAATTGCCTCACACCACAACTCTTCTCCTTTTCCTTTCTACTTCAGGCACAGGAGCTCACTAATCCTCATACAGTCCTCCACAAAAGACACCCTAGTACTGTGCTAAAGAAATGGCTAAATGCATAATTTAATTAGTATCAATGAGGTAAGGCAGGGCAAGATTGAAACCTTTCTACTTATACTGTGCATCCATCCATTAGGCAACTTCAGCACAAACATGGGAATTCACCCCAATTCTCCAGGCTGTCCCCTCCTCTGTTGGGAATAACACCCTCTGCTAATGCTCAAGTTTATGGCTCAGTGTTACATAAATTGTAAATCAATACTTCAGCAGATAAGGTAAAAAAAAAATTCCTTATCCATATATACTTTTTGTGCAGGGAGCAAATCCTGAGAGGGGTTAAGGGCACAGGAGGAAACAGGGTGAGGATTCCAATTAAAAAGAGTTGCTGGCTCTCAGCTCTGAAGCTGAAGTATTATAAACACAATTTTGTCACGTCGCTAAAAAGGGTAGACACTGACGCCTTTAATTCAGTGTGTAATATGCACTGAAGCAGCTTCACTGATTTTATTCTGGTTGGTGGTTTTTTTTTTTGTTTTGTTTTGTTTTCTTTTTTTTTTTTACTGTGGCATTCAGTCTTTGTGACAGTCTGCTAGATTCAAGGTTATAAGGAGTTTTTTTTCCAATTCCAGTCTTTTCACTGGAGCTGAGGTTATGATGAATCTACAGTGGAAAAAACCACCATAATAGTAGTTTGGGGTTTTTGTTGTTTTGTTTTTTTTTTTCCTTAATTTTTTTAAGCATTTAGTAAAGCAGATTAAATAAATAAAACATATTTGAGAATAGTGTGGTGTGTAGGTGGCTACACATCCTGACAGTGGGCAAATAACGAAGACACAGAAAAAACAATCTTCTAGTGTGAGACAAGAGATGTCTGCATTTGGAGTCAAGTTCTTAGTCATTTGTGTTTATGGATTTGAAGATGCTAAATCCCCAATGAAGAACAACTTTGTCATCCTGTGTACATCAGGATGCAGACGTGAATTCATTTAGCCCTGAATGGAATCTAAAAATCTGTAATTAAAAACTATCCACAAGCTCGTCATTTTCAAACAAGCCAGATACTCACTCGCTAATTTTATTTTAATGTAATTAATGACTGAACACTGAGAAGTGCAAGAACACCACTGTTCCTTAGATAAATCATAACAATTGACACCCAGCAAACCTGCAGTCATTGGTAACCCTGTGAGGACCATAAAAGCCATGATACAGTCACAGTGTGAAACATGACTGACCCAGTCTGCTTTAACTCAGATAGAACTCAGCATGGTAAAAGCAAATATTAAGTGGAAATACACCTCAGAAAGCCAGATTTTTCAATCCATTACCCAGCAATATGACTTATCATTTCAAGGCAATTTCCTGTACTACTTGGGACATTTATATCTAAACACAGCATTTATAACCAAACACTGACTGATTGGTACAGGACCATGGCATGTACAAGGTATTGCAAAAGAATGCAAGGGCTCAGATGTCCTCTAGCAATTACAGACAGAAATAGAGTCTAATTCCTCCTAAACATGTTTCATTAGCAAATTCAGTGCATATCTGGACGTCTCTGAGCAGGGCTACAGCCAGAGCACTCCCAAATCCCCCTCATCTCAAGAGGAGTTGTGCATGACGGGTACTGGAGTGATCAAAGACCGGCAATAGGAAAATCCAAATTTTGTGACCTACTCATATAAAGGGGGTGAGGGCAGAGCTGGATGAGGTTCAACCAACCAAATATTTGTTGGAAATTATGGGGATACTGTCCCTCTTGGAACACAGCAGTTTCAGCAATCTGCTTTTGTATTTTGCTATCAGAGTGTCACTATGTCACTGATGTGGGCATCTGTGTCACACTCATCCCTCCCAACAGGGGTTATATAACAGCAAGGTTGTGTCTGTCCAGGAGGCCAGCTGGCTCAGCACAGATCTCCACTCACATCCACAGCCAGTGTGTCAGGATGATGCAGAAAATTCAGGAGTGACAGTGTCGTGGGTTTCACCCTGGCTAAAAAGAAGTGCGTGCTCACATTGTTTTGATTTCTTCTTAAATATGTTTTCACAGAGGCATAACTAACATCTCTAATTGGCCCAGGTTTGGCCAGCAGCATGTCCATCATTTTCAGAGCCATCAGAGATTGGCTCTGCTGGACATGGTGGAAAAATTACAGAATCTTCACACAGGACATGCAGGAGCCATCTTTGTACCCCACCGTACTCACTGGCAAAAACTGGGCCAAGCCAAAACCACCACAGACAGCCAGTGATACCTATCAGCCCTATTTTCCCACTGTTTCAACTAAAACCAAATGCATCAAGAGCCCTCACATGTGACCCCTGAGCCAGGCAGCCTCTGGACTCGTCTGGAATCTGCATCTCCAGAAGGCAAAGTGTCCCACAGGCTCACAGCACAGCTGAGCACAGACAGTGCATTCCCCAGGTGGCAATGCCTGGTCTTCCACCTTGTTACAGGCTGCAGCAGGACCTGCTACTTACAGGGGGTCCAGGCAGGCCGATTCCTGGCACACCTCTGTCTCCAGGCTGCCCAGGGAGGCCAGGAGCTCCCCTCTCACCCTGAAACAAAGGAAGGAGTTAAAGGCTTTGTGCACTGATGAGAAAATGAGCAGAAATGCAAGCAGGCTGTACACCAGAATGTCACACTGGTGCATCTGCACCTGAGCCTCCCACAGAGTAACACGTTCAGGTGTGGCAGCATGGGGATATGGCACAGTTACTGTCCCATCATGCCAAGAAAAGTGACCTTTTCCACCACATGAGCCCCAGCCCATCTCTGTGGGCTTGTGTGTGCCACGGCACATAACTGAGCTGGAATATAACCTCTGCAAGTATTTTATTTTAGCGCACAACATCGAATTTCCAGTTTTTCACAAAATCACCAAAGTTGGAAGAGACCTTCAAGATCAATTAGTGCAACCATCAGCCCAGCACCACTTTAATCACCCCAAATCATATCCACAAGAGCCACATCCATCTGTCACTTCCAGAGACAGTGGCTTCACCAGGGTATCAGGCACTTTCCTTGGCTTGGGGAAGCACTAAGCACCATAAATCACTTTTCTCTCTCTGTGTTTGTATAGTAGAAGGCTAAGGCACAAAATTGCTGAATACAGATTATTTATCTGGGGAAGACAGGATTAGGGATGTTTTATTGCATCTTAATGTTCTCATTTCCTTTACCAACCACAGAAGTGCATGAAATGCTTTTGGTAAAAATTAAGTCAACACTTCTACCACTGTGTCTTGAGCACTGTACTACAAAAGGAGAGCTCTCCCTTCTAGAAAACAGGATTTTCAAAGTAAAACCTGAATAGCACAGAAAACAGCTTGACATTGTTCAATGTCCATTGCAGACAGAGGGCTAAGAAAGAATTCAGCAGTAAGACTTTAATTCAACATCTGTTTTCTAGTTATAAGGAAAAATCAATAAGATTTTTATGGATTGCATTGCAGTTGTGAAATTTGGTCTCATGTTGGCAGTAGATTTATAACAGTGAATCTTATTTATGCTCTTTATTATGACATTATTTCTAGCTATATAGAAGCACGATAGAAAAATTGTTACCTGTGGATTCTGCCCACTCAAATTTAAATTTGCAATATCTCCTATTTTTCCCCTTTCTTGCTTTCTTCTTAAATTAATCTTATACTACAAAGAAATTATACTGCAAGGCCAGTGAGAAAGAATGTATTCTGGTTAGTTCAAACACACCACAGCTTCCTTATCAGTTATTTTATTCAAAAAGATAATTTCAATACAAAACCTTCAATAGTATTTTCCCACACACAATTAAGACTTTTACCATCTTCTGTTGATATTGAATAGAATACTTAATAGGATTTCTTTTAGTGGTTTTTTTTCTGACTTTTATATTAATTCCCAGTCTATTAGTGTATGTCTGCGTGGGTGTAGGTGTGTGTTCTGAACTGTCAAAGATATATCGATCAGACTACAATGCATTTACACCAAATGCATCAAAATTAAAAAAAATCATAGCAGTATGGTTATTTCAAAAATATGGGACCTAGATGAATTGGATCTCATATTGTTGTAATCCTACTTCTATCATTTACAGATTCTGTTTCAACATCTGATTCTTCCTCCAGTCCAGATCAGAACACGGTCATTTTGAAGAGGAGAATTTCTGAAATGTCTGACTGAAGGTTTAAGCACAATTCAGATCCTCCCAGAATCAAAGATTTTTGCTGTTTTATTCCTTTCTCTCTTTTCTGTGTGCTTACAAGGGAATAAACATTACTTTCAGCAGAAGAAATTAGTGTCATCCACCTCTTCTACTAGCTAATCTTTGCTTTAATAGAGGAAGGGAGACCAGAGCTACCTGGTTCCACTGGAAAATCATTCACATCCTCCTTGGAGAGAGGTGAAGGGAATGAGTGCTTACAGAAAAGTGCTCTTTGAGGCCTGACAGGTGGTCCTGAGAGCAGATCATCCCAGAGCCATGCAGTGTCTCCCTGTCTGTGTGGATTAAAGGGTCAAGGGTCCCAGCCACAGTTTCCCTGAAAAGGTGTGTACTTAGACTCCCACCTGTGTTGAATTCTTATGGCGCTGGAAGGAATATTAAATGTGGAAAGTGAACACAGCTAATTCATATCTGAGTATTTGCATCTACAGAGATACTGGAATAATAAAGAAAGGAATCTCCTACTAGGCTAGAACTGCATTTTTGAGTCACAGCTTCACAAACTCTATTTTCCAGTGGAAAACAGACTATGTTTGCACCATGTTCTTCTTCCAGTTCAAGTGATTAAGAGCAGTCCACAATGAAGTCCATGCTCACCTTATGTCCAAAGGGTCCTGGCAAGCCTGGTGGTCCTCTTTCTCCCTAAAGTGACAGAAGCAAAACAAGAAAACTGTCACCACCCAGCCAAACAGGAGCCTGGACTTTGATATAATCAAGGCAGCAATTTTCCCACCACCGCCCTCCTGAGCTCACACCGTCCTGGCAATATTTTACTGACAACATGTAACTAAATTAAGCAATCTGCTAATTGGTCTAGAATTAAATGCTTTCACGGAACTTCCATCAAGCTAATAATTTTTGTACTAGTCACAAGGACAATGGCTACTCCTTGTGGAGGCCTCTGTTTTCAATGTAATGTTCAGAAATACAACTTCAGTTCTCTTTGTTATTTTCTTTTATGCAAAGATAGGATCTGGAGCATTTTGCATAGCCAGGACTTTCACGGATTCAGGCAAATCCACACTCTCTTGCAGAAGTCATGCTTGTCTATCTCATACTGGACTGGTCAAGCACAAAGCTTGCCAGCAGTACTTACCCTTTCTCCATCTTTACCCTTCCCAGGCAAACCTGGCTCTCCAGCAGGCCCTGGCTCACCACGTGGCCCAGGCAAACCCACTTTTCCTTCTTTTCCAGGATCACCCTGTAGAAGACAATCCATCAGAATTCATTCAAATACTATCGACAATTCCCACCTCAGGTTTTTCATTGGAACTGTGAGAGATGGATTTTTCCTAGCTTTCTCATCTGGATTTCTTTCTGTATCATAGGAAACCTCTTTTACGGGAAGTCTTTTCCTTCAGTAATCTCAAGGCACTTGTAATTTCCATTAAGGAAAGCAAAAGGAGCCTTCAAAATGTTTTGGGAATCAACTACACGGGGCCGTGTCCTCTCTCCACAGAGCACACCCCAACCTGACTTTGCCAAAATTGGTTATCCCTGCTGTCGCACCAAGAAATGTTGGAATGTGCCCTGATCCCAACCTGATCTTTGCTTCCTATAACCTTGTCCAAGTGACACCCACCAGCAGCAGTAGCAGTGGTTGTATCTGGTTGTGATGGCTGCATCTGACTCACAGTGGGTTCAGGGGAGGCAGATAACAGCCCTACAGGCAAGGGCTGGTTTGGGCAATGCCCACCTAACCACAGTGCTGATCAACGTCTTGTCGCTGTGGGGAGTAAACGAAACTCAGAGGCAGACGACAGCGGAAGCGCAAGAGAGAGAATTTTATTACTGAAAGTCTACTTATATACATGCTAAGAGCCCAATACTGATTGGACAGTGAACACCCACCCCCCAGGGTGATGGGCTGAAGCCCTTACAGCACTCAGTTCCAAAATACAGATTAGAAAGAGCAAGAAGAATTCAGCTTAGCTTTGTTTCCCACAAGATTGTGAGAAAGAAGAGAATTCTCAGAACAGTGCATCCACAAACGTCTTTCCAAATTTGGGAGAAACGAACATTTGTAGTCAGTATGAAAATATGAGCCAATTATTTTACCCCATCAACAGTGGGCTGCAGACCCAGATCTCCCCTTGAGCACAGATGCCTCTCAAGGTTACCCCTCAAATTAACACCTAATCACATCAGACACTCAGCAAACAAATTGGGAATAAGTGCATTGAAATGTTGAAACATAAGTGATATAAAGGATTGGTTGTGCACATATAATGTTTTAGACAAAATACTGATCAAGTTCAGGACTAAGTCTGGATGCAGCCACACCTAAACTCCTCTCTGAGAAGGAGTTTAGAATGCAAAGAGATCCCTTCTGAACCTCATGACTCAATGCCTCCCTGGCAGCTCTGTCTGACCCTGTCCTCTATGCAGTAAATAATCCAGTGTACCTTGCATTGAATCTTGTTAAACCACTGTGGCATTTACCACTGAACTTTGTTAACTTGGTGTCTTATATCAATAAAATATACTGTTGCTTCTTTCTTCTGAGTGAAGTGCATCACTCTATCTGCAACACTGTATGAGAGAGCCCTTGGTCCTCAAATGACCCCCAGGCTGAGCTCAGTAATTTGGAAGAAGATTTTATTGAAGGAGCTGGGATTTCTTCCCTTTTAAGCCCCAAATACATGGATATATAGGGCTATGTTTCTGATTAATCATTCCTACTCCAGCAGACAAAGACCAGGACTCCAGCATGCTGGGCACTGTGAGGTACATGACCAAATCACAACCCCCTGACCTCAGAAAGCTCATGGGAGGGGACATAAAGCCAGTTTTTCTTCCAGCTTTGGATTTACAGTGATGAATAGGAGTCTCTTAAAACACCAAATGCCTCTTCTTGTCAGGTAATGAGGACAGCTGAAGACCATAATTGCGTAGTGGTGACTTCACCATATCGAGTCTTATCCCGGTGGTTTATTAGGTAAATTATAAATTTGCAACTGTGTGAAAACCTCACAGCATGTGTAACAGAGGAGTTCAGACAAGATGATCTCATGAACCCAAGTGTCTTAACCATCCCTGAACCTATGAAATAATTTCTCAGTTCAGACTGAAAAAGAAAAAAGGAAACAAATCCATCAAAGAACCAGCTCACCTTTTCCCCCTTTTCTCCTGCCCTTCCTGGGAGTCCAGGGCCTCCAGGCACACCCTGGAGAGAAAAGAACTTTAAAGCTTAAAAGTTTTTTTGTAGGCAGTATTGGATCCTAAACAAAGGGGCAGATCTGTGGGTTCAGTACAGTTTATCTCAAGGATCAGCATCAGCTCTACATTTCCCAGTACAGAAAACCTGTAATCCAGAGAACACCACAAAAGAGCTGTGTAACAAGTCCTTAAAGGAAGAATTTTTTCCTCAATATAAAAAAAATAGCTGAATGGAAAAAGCAGAAACTGAGCAACTACCAGATCTGCGCATTCTACCAGTAACTGGTTTTTTCATTTTGTGAAATCCTCAGCAGTTCCTAATATATTACCAATGACCCCCAAATCATCACATCCGTATCAGAGAAGCCAAAAGCATCCCAACATTGGGAAATGTAGCTATGCTCATTTTTTCCTCTATTTCAGTTTTCAATCCTTTTAATATCTTGGCAGATCTCAAAGGACTCCGTGTCAAAATACAGATGATTTAGAGCTCTAAATTAAATACTGTAACTTCCTAACCCACCAAAACACATTTTAGAATGGTACTCCATTTTCAGGTGTGAAATCATGTCTTGGCACCATTAAGATTGGATTGACCTCAGAATGGATGTGATAATTATTTTCCTTTCTGCACCAGTAAAAATTATTTCCAACAATATTAGCTTTTATAGGTAATATATTGGTATTACTGGTATAGAAGTTTGCTTAATGGAATATGAAATTGAAAAGTTCTTCATTTTCAGTATCACCTTTCAGTTTTGAAATTAAATCACTGCATTAATACAATCTAATTAAATGTATCTTAACAATTAGTAGAAAGGCAATTTAGGTTTTCTTGGATCGCCCAGGTAATAAACTCTGGTTCTAACAGTCCTGTGTTCTAAACCACTGTGCCGGCACACATTATATTCTGAGGTCTAAATCCTGTTTTTCACCTACTCCAGTCTAAGCCCAGAGAAACCCCAGGAACCAGAGAGAAAATTACCCTAGTGGAGCTGGGAGTAGAGTTAGTCCAAAGATGTCTTTCAGCAAATATGAAAAGTTTCATCACACAAAACTTAATAATGGTGATGAAGCCCCCAGGAAGGTGGGACACTATTTCAAGGCTCTTTAGGCTCAAATGCCTACATGCTTTCATAACAAAAGTGGGGCTTTTCCATGCTATTTTTATATCAAGAAGCAATGTTTACAAAATGAGAGGACAAATGAAAACAAGGCAAAGAAAACAAAACCAAACAGACAATAAACATTGAGTTTTTTCTCTTGAGGAGTTGGCAGCAAAAATTTCTTTTGACAATTTGGTGAGGAATGAAGGAGCTCTGTTCCTCCTCTTAATAAAATGAATATGTGAAGATATTTCATGGATACACCATTCCCAGGTGCCTCCAGATCTTTCAATTCAGCCATAAGAAACAAGTGTAATGAAACACAGCCTTTTGAACCTCATAGTAATCCCCATGGAAGGGAAAACTAAACACATTAAATAAAGAAATCAGGGCACAGATGGGAAAACAAACACTGGTGCATACTTACCACATTTCCTGGCAAGCCTCTTGGACCTGGGGGCCCTGCTGGTCCACTCACACCCTGTTTTAACAAAATGAAGTGTGTGTGTGCATATATAAATCACAACTTGTATCACCATAGGAACAAGACGTTACAAGTGAGATTGGATTTCATGTCGGACAAGGTGTTGT
The DNA here is from genome assembly GCA_036630365.1 of Acanthiza pusilla. Lineage (NCBI taxonomy): Eukaryota > Metazoa > Chordata > Aves > Passeriformes > Acanthizidae > Acanthiza > Acanthiza pusilla. The sequence goes on from JAXCHO010000034.1 coordinate 93,236,882, forward strand.
ACAACAAGAAAGCAAAAAATAGCATGTTTGTTTGAAACTTTTTAGTGTAAAGAATAATGAAACAGTACAAAATAGATGGAGGCTCTCTTTGGGACCTTAAAGCTACCCTCTATCAAAATAAATCCTAAATCTAGCTCAGATACAGAAAGAAAAGTCTGGGCCAGAAACATCAAAAGAACAGAGGAAAGTATGTTGATTTATCTAAAAAAAATCTGGGTCAACAAAATATGCTTTGTTGACAATTCTACCTTTCCCTGCTGTGGGGAGCAAAACCTTAAAACATTCATTTGCACTAAATAGGTGAAATAGCCCAAACCATCCAGAATGTATAGTTTTGAATTGCAGGTCTTTTTCCTTTTGCAGGTGAAAGCTTTGTAGCATGACAAAGCCCACGTGTATCCCCAGAATTCCATGGGAGACATTAGAGGACATACGTTTGAGGATTTATGCCTCCATAGAGATGTATGTTTGGGGTTACCAGGCAATATTTAGATGTTTCATAGAGTCATAGATTTGAGTCAGAAGGGACCTTAAACATCAACTGGTTCCAAATCTTCCATCACAGACAGGGCCACCCTCCACTAGACCAACCAACTTGGGCAACCTGTGCCAGTGCTTCATCCCCTTCACAGTAAACAATTTCTTCCTAATATTAATCTAAACCTACTCTCAGTTTGAAGCCATTCCCCCTTGTCCCATCACTCCATGCCCTTGTAGAAAGTCCCTCCTCAGCACTCTTGTAGGCACTGGAAGGGGCTCTAAGGTCTCCCTGGAGCCTTCTCTTCTCCAGGCTGAACAATCCCAATCCTCTCAGCCTCTCCTCATAGAAGAGGTTTAAAGGTTTCCTCATTTCTGTGTTATTTACAGTCACTGGCCTATGAGCCACTAGAAACACTTGAAGCAGCAGCAGTTTGTAAAAAGATGGCAAAAAAAGAGAAGGGGCCTGCAAATACCTGCATTTCCATATCATTAACATCCTCTGAGCAAGCAGGTTATACAAAGACATAAAACCAGTGTAAAGGTTTGATGGAAGGGGGACATTTTTTGCCTTCTTTTTCTTTTCCTCTCCAAAATACTGAGGGGTCATTCAACCAAGAGTGAAAGACACCTGAAAACAGGCAGTTCAGGGTTTAGGGTCAAAGCACTCCTTAGGGACAATGTCTAAGCACAAGCCCAAGAAGGAAAACCAGGAACACAAAGGTGGAAGAAGAAATTTCAGTGCTGTAGGACGCATCATTTGGATTTCCTATTCCCTCCTTCTCCTAATTGCAGTCATTCCTGTCTCAGTCATTATTTCAAACAGTCCTTCAGTGTTTCTTCCTTCTCTGCTTGCAAAGAAAGTCTGTGGCCTTTTATTCAGCCACCAAGGGGCTTATAAGCTCTCACAATAATAAAACAGGACTGGAATCCTTTGCTGTTCCTGAGCACACAGCCAGACAGCAGCAGCACTCTCTACAACAAATGCTTCAAAAAGGGGGGTGGGATGAGTCTTCTGGATGAGCCAGTATTTAAAAAATAGCAGAACTGACACTGAAGCCTAAAAGCAACCACGATCAAAACCCAATTCCTGCTGCTGCAGAGCAGTGAGCTCCCTGCTCCAGCTGGCTGCCTGTGCTGGGCTGACACTGCAGCACAGTCATATCCAGAAAAGGGTGTTTTGTTAGGCAGGGAGAGATTTGAGCAGGAAAATATGCACAGTCTCGAGCTGTGCTGAATGGGGCATTGATGTGTTTGGTGCAGATGGGCCTGTTTGCCCACAAACAGCCACTCTTCCAGCTGCAGATTAGGATGTGCCCTGTGCCCAAGCAGCCTGGGACTGCAAATCCACAAGATGTTGATGTCAGTGTCCTTTCATATGTGTTATTGTCAGAGAAAAATGCTGCAAGGGAAGCAGCTACTCACAGTCTCCCCAGGGGCTCCAGCCTCTCCTCGGGCTCCTTTCTCCCCTTTTGCACCCTGTGCAGAAAGTAGAGAGAGATACCAGCTGATTAGACATGGGAAAGGATTTCCTGCCAGACAAAAAGACTTCAAGATGCCTGAATGTGTACTAGGCAATGGTTTTTGTTAGGCAATTCACAGAGGAGTTAATGGCTGAGGAAATACCTCCTGGTTCTCTATGCAGCAAGAAAAGGAACTATAAAAATAAAACCCTGAGACTTAACAAGAATTACTAATGACTGATCAGCTCAGAGGCTGTTTCTCAGCACAGGATGCTGAAACTTGCAGATACTGATCTGGGTGAAACCCCTTCCTATCCTCAGGCCTACCAACTACTTCATTTCCAGCTGAACTTTGATGGTCTTCCTTCAGAGAGGAAGATTTGCCTACAGTTCTAAATTTTTTTGCAAGACCTGTGGCTTGGTGGTAGCAGTACAAGATGCCCTCTTGAAGGACCATGAAGTGGGAAGAAGTCTCTCAGACAATACTGATCATGCTTACAGAGATACCATATTTCTGAGCTGCTTTCCCTCCTGTTGTGCTGATGTCCAGCATAAGCAAACACCTCTACAGAAGTCCCTGAACATACAACAGTGAAAAAAAAAGCAATGGGCTGCTGGTGCATACTGGAAGAATCATTTACAGTGACATAGACCTCGAGGGCACTCCTCTCTGGTCATGTCAAAGATTTTTCTTCAAGAGCCCTCTTACCTGTACTCCTGCAGGTCCTGGCCCACCTCGTTCACCTGGGACCCCAGGTAACCCCTGCAAAACAGAGGGAGAGGTAAAGGAGCTCCTTCCACTGAGAGAAGTGTGATTTTACAGAGGCTGTCACTGCACAGGACTCTGTCTCTTCTGGGAGCTCCATCCAGAACAAGAGAGTCCAGAATACAAACATAGTGGCCAAATCCACAATTCACCTGGGCCACATCACTTCAAAATCCCTTAATAAAATCTGCACATAAATTACTGTCAGCCAAGCTCTGTCTAGCAAATCCCATAGTCCTCTTTCAGCTACTGAGGCCGAGAATTATAGAGTAGGTGCTTAAATTCTTGTAGTCATGTAGCTTCCTCTACAGGCAGTACAAAGACAAGCACCACTGTGCCTATTTCTGATCAGAGAAGCATCCCAACTACGGGAGGAGCATGTCCCACCCTCTCCCTCCAACTGATCACTCTCATGTCCTCTCCTTGCTAAAGATCAAAACCAGCTGAAGAAACATTTGGCTGTACTTACAGGTTCTCCACTCACTCCTCGATCTCCTTTGTCCCCTTTTGGTCCAGGTTCACCCTGATATAAAACAGTAAAACAAAGAGAGAAATAAAAGCTATTTCCAGGGCTGGGACTCACACTAGTCCTGTTTAGAAAAGAGAGCTCTTTCAATCAATTATCCATTTCTAACACAGAGTAGCTTCTTCAGAGAGCTTTGACGTCAATGACTAAAAACTAATATCCCACACTAAGACATGGAGATCACTGTCTAGACTTCTTGGTCTGTTCTGATACTATTTGAGAAAATATTCCATTTAAAAAGAGAATATTTTCCCCTCATAGAGAACAGTAGCTAAAAATGTACCATCCCAAAATTTGATCAATTAATCTCTAACATATTAAAAGGCCACATGATGTTACCAATAGCAAAATCACCAGCGTCACTGCACTATCTCCCTTTAGGACCACAGACCTAATGTCATCCTACAATGATCCCACATAAAGACAGTTCCCTATTCCAGCCCTAAGAGAGAAGTGTTCAGAGCTCATCTTGAGCATTTCCAGAGGTGTGCACTCTGCAGCACTCCTGATCTCTAATTCTATTAACATTTCCATACATTCATGCAGCTTCCTCTCCTTCCTCCAATGTCAAGACAGTTTTTCATGCACCACCATCACTGCCTAATAGGATTAATTTATTCCTGTTCTTCCTCCTTACAGTAAATTGAATATGCACTCAGACAGAAGTTCATCAGCTTTGTCCTGTGGTCTAGAGCAATAATCAATAAATCCATATTTCTGCTTTTTATAAATTGGAAAGGAAAACACAGAATTATTGAACTAGGTGGAATAAACCAGGCACTACACGAATACTCACATTTGTATATTGTTATGAACATATGTATTCAAGCAACAGCAATCTTTACTTATTCATTATTTATCATACCAAGTGTTTCAATTATGCAATCAAGGAGAGTAAGAACATCAGTGATTTAAGCTACACACACAAGCAAGGAATAGTGATCAGCCAAAATGCAGAGCCAGACAAATCAGCTTGAATTTTATTTACGTCAGCTATTTGCCAATCATTTCTGCAACACCTGGGAATTCACAGTCCATTTTCAAATGATTCTCTAACAGACAAAATAAATGTAGCTGCACAAATATTAGTTATGCTTTCATTTATTATGCATTATGAATAAATATTATCATCTGTGATAAATAATGGGAGGAATTTTACTCTACAAGTAGCATCCCATTAAATCGACATTTAACCAGGCAGTCCCTGATGCCATCTAGTGTCCTTCAGAAAGATACCAGGATCACATGAAGTAGCTCAAACAAAGGGTCTAAAGCTGCAAACCTGTATGTTTGTGCCTGGAAGTTGTTTTGTGCAATGACATTTCAATTTCTGAAACTCTTTTGAAAAAGAAGAACAACAAAGCACAGACATACATTTGTAGGCAGGAATGGTGTTACTGCTTGGGAATAAGGATATATTTTACTAGGGAAAACAAAACTGTAAAGGGAAGAAGTAACTCAGAAGGTAAAGGGATGACATTTTTAATATTCTCCTTTCTCCCACTTTTTCCTTGATAGTTGAATTGTACAGTAGTTTCAATCTGACAGCAACAGGCAGGGATAGATGAAGCATTTTTTCCTGGAACTGCACATGGTTTGGATCAGAAGGGACATTAAAATCAACATAATTCCAAGCCCCCTGCCATTGGAAAGGATTGGGGAAAGGACGGCACCCACTAGATCAGGTAGCTCAAAGCCCCATCCAACCTGGCCTTGAACATTTCCAGGCATGGGGCACCCACAGCTTCTCTGGACAACCTGTGCCAGTGCCTCACCCTCCTCACAGTAAAGAACTTCTTCCAAATACCTAATCCAAACCTGCCCTCTGTCAGTTTAAAGCCATTTCCCCTTGTTCTGCCACTACATGCCCATGTTGAAACACCCTCTGCAGCTCTCTTGTAGCTACTTTAGGTACTGAAAGGTTCCATAAGGTCTCCCTGGAGATTCTCTTTTCCAGGCTGAACAGCCCTAACTCTCTCAGCCTTTCCTCACAGGAGAGGTGCTCCAGTCCTCTGACCACCTCTGTGGTCCTCCTCTGGATTTGCTCCAAGAGGTCCAAGATGTGCTTGTTTTCGGAGCTCCAGAGCTGGATGCAGCACTCCAGGAGGGCTCTCACCAGAGCAGAGGGATAGAATCACCTCCCTTGACTTTCTGGCCATTGCTGCAGCCCAGTGCACAACTGGTTTTTGTTAACCTAGCCCTTCAGCAAATCTGCCTGCGAGTCCTTTCAAGTTTGCCAAAGCCATTTCTGTCTGCTGAGGCTGTTAGCACTGCCTGTTAGTGCTGTCCACTGGCAGCTGCCCTTAATCCACTGCCACCCACATCTTACCTACAGCACAGAAATGACACAGTGACAGCTGACAGCTGCCACCAGCCTGGGCCAGAGGACTTACAGCTTCCCTGACCTGCTCTCGGCAGTGTCCTCTTGCAGTCTCAATCATGCCCCAGTAATTCCTGTGCCACTCAAAGGAAAGCAAAAGCAGTGGCGGTTCAGCTGTGCCAGCCACAGTGGGAGACAGAAGGCAAAGAGAGGAGCCACCTCTTTTTTCTGCTTTTGCCTCTTTTCAGCTGTTATACCTGACCACCACTGTGGTACTCTCATCCCATCTCCAAAAATATTTCATTATTGTAGCCCATTAGTCTAAATATATATGGGAAAGCTCCCTGGTACTATGCACCACACTCAGTGGGAAACAATGGCAAGGACTGGTTTTCGGAGAATGCATGACAACTGTGTGCACCCTGCTGGTCCTGACACCTCTATAACATTATCCATGACACTCTCCTAAGGCTTATCACCTCCTTCTGACACTTTAATTTGTACACCTGTAAATCAAAGGTAACTATTCTTACCTCCCCTTCTCCTCACAAAGCTGGCAGTGCTATGTGCAGAGCTGTGCACATAGCAGGTGGCAGGTGTCACCACAGTTATCTTACACATAGAGAAATCTCAGCAAAGTGAACAGCTGACACACTTCAAGCCTTTTATTCCTTACTGTCTTGCAGCTCCTTTACAAGAGCAATACACTCAAACCAAAAGAAACAAGTAACTCCTTCTGTGACTGCAGCATTACAAATGCAACATAAGATGTCATTGTTCTGTATGTTTCCTTAGTGTGTGTGTATTATATATACAAATAAGCAGAAACTTTGAGCCAAGGGGAAAAGCAAACCAAAGAAATCTTGTCTCTATTTCCAGTACTACCTCATATGTTTATTTCCTTCCTCAACCTCTGAAGAACCTGGCATATATGTTTTTCTTCCAATGACACTCTTACAGCCCAACTCCATAAAACGTCAACCATAAAATGTTCTGATCCATAACAAACTTATTCACAGATCATGTTATGTCATTTATTTCCCACTAGGTGCTGCAAGTGGGAAATAAAACTTAATTTTAAACTCAGCTTAAGAGGCTGGGATAACACACAGCTATGTCCCAGCCACAGCTGGCTTGAATGCTGCTCTTGCCAGCACAACTTTGGACTTCTCATCATAGCTGTGATGGTTACAGCGATGAGAATGCCCAGAACCAGACTCAATCTGAGTTCTTTACTGAGAGCTTTTAAATAACACAGAAAACACTAAGGGCTGTGTGCCTATCAGACACAAGAGGGGATAAGCCAGAGGCCATGTTTGTTAGAGAGGTTACTTACAGGAATCCTGGGGGGTGGGGTGAAGAAGGCTGTCTGGAACAGAAACCAGAGTGTTAGAAACAGGATTGCCTATTTTCCTTAAAATGCAATAGTTTACATACTCTCCTGTCATTACAGGTTACACATTCCATACACCCAAAAGTAGGTTTATAAAAGAGAAGCTCATTTTAACATCTGGATGTTTGGAAAGAAGCCCGCAAGTATCTCACATCTCCCAGAATATTTGAAATATGAACATAAACTCAAGACTATCCTGTGTGTCCCACCACAATGAAAAACCAATCAATCTTCAAACTTTATAGCAATTTTACTGCTGGCAATCTTCAGCTACTTTTCCACTTGGAGACATCTTCTGTATTATTAAAATTCCTGACACCGTGGTTGAGCTTGGTGTGTTCTCCCTCTGCTTCGTACCATGTACATGACATCTCAACACTGTTTTCTTAGGGAATACTCTGTGCATTTCTCTGCAGTAACTCTGAAGGACACAGTTTTGTAGAAAGACACTATATATTTTCTCAGAGTTGATAAAATTTTGAAGAAAATAACAGTCCTTAATGACATGAACACATATCAAAAGCATCACCTATTTTTAACAGCTGGAACAGTGCCCTGGTCCCAGCCTAGATCAGTGGGAGGGAGCATGGCCAAGACATGATGTTATTCAGTATCACCTTATGTCATTGCCAGGGGTGGGGGAAAGGGCTTCTCTCTCACTTCCAAGAAGGGTGACGGAGCAAGCACAGCAGATGGAGCAGTGGGATAATGCTTGTCCTGACTGGAGGGAGCATTTTCGGTGGCATGGCTGCAGTCAGGTCAAGCTCCACACTCTCTCTTTTGTACACTTTTGCTATTAATATTTTTGCTGTTGCTGTTTGTTTTCTTATCTCATTGCTGTTTCCAGTAAATTGCTCTTATCTCAACCCATGATCTTTGCCTTTTGTGCCCCCAGGTCTCCTCTCCAGCCACACTCAGGACGAAGAGGGCAGAAGGGGAAATGAGTGACCAACATGGGGTTTTGGAGTCTCAAGGGGTAAGGGGCACTAAACTGGGGAATACCATTCCTAAACCACAACAAATAGAAACTATGTCTCCCTACAAACACAGAAAGCTGGAGCAGTGGGGCACATCTCCATGTCCAGCCATGCTGGATTTTGTTTGTGAGCTGCCTTCTCTGCCTTTACTAACACAGATTCATCCTTGGTGCTGTGACTGGGTCATTCTCGTGTCCAACATGTGGAGCCTTAATGTTGTCTGTTGTCATTCAGTGGGTGCTTATTTAATCACCAGTGAACTTCATTGTAATTATACTCAAGCTCCCCAAAGTAACTTCGCATCTTCATTTTAAAAGAAATAAATTCATCTATTCTTGGTCTGTTTTTGCAAAGAAGCAGAGGAAAAGGCACAATCTCACAAAAATAAAAAAAAAGACCAAATAAACCTTGATAACACTTCTCTGAAACAAAAGGAGATAATCTGAGAGTAAATAGGTCCTAAATTTTCTGCAGAGAAGTAAGAAACTTGAAAATGTTTGTTTCTGAGGAATTTATGTGGAAGAAGTGTGATGGTGCCTTGAATATTGTTACAGCCACAATCTCACTTACTGTTCCGGGTAAGCCTGGGGGTCCAGGGGAACCTGTGTCACCCTGGAGAGAGGAGAAAAATGTAACCAAATACATAAACAGATTCCCAAATAAAACTCAACATTATCATTTGGAAGATGCAGCATTACCAGATGAGATATAACCAAACCCACCAGCTGAATGACACTTCTGGACAGAACATTTGCCGTCCTTGCTTTGTTGCATGCAGGATTCTCACTCTGTTGTCTTCATCCCTCTGTGATTTTATCATTGACCTGACTTCACTTCAATGAATTTCTAAAGTTGCCCCATACAGTTAAGGATGTAGAGTTTAATTTGCTTTTTAAATTAAAGTTGAACAAAATTCTTGCTTGAAAAACACGTTTCAGCTGAACTTCTTCCACTGACGAAATAAACTCCATGTTTTCCATCAAATATTTAAGCTTCTAAATCCATTTCTCACCTAATTTTGAGTTAAAACAATACTGTTGTTGGAGGATCTCCTGAGCATTATAATCTGGATGTTGTAGCTGGCATTGACCTTCCTGGGGGCTGTGCTCCAAAAACATCAGTCCCCTGACACTTGAAAACCAAGAACTACAAACAGCACTTGTTAACCTCCCAGACACAGGAGATTCAGGTGCTTCATTGATGGCAGCTGACCTCCCATGAAAGAATTCCCACCTCCACAGACAGTAAATGATAAACTGAGAAATTATGTATCCTAGAAAGAAAAAAACCCACATCCTGAATGCTACTGCCACTGTAATGAGGGCAGTTTTTCACTATACACCCCCAAGCATCTGCAAGGTCAGTGCTCCTTCTTCACCTTCATGTTCACAAGGGTTGAATGTAAATTTTGGTGGCTATTACCTTTTTCAACTTCCCTCATTTTCACTAAAATTAATGGTGTTGTGATAGCAGAAGCCCAGACTGTTCCTTAAATTATTGTTCTATCACATCACAGACAGGCACAGAAAACTTTTTAGATTTTAGTTCCAGACTCATTTATATCAGCCAGTTATAACACAAAGAAGATTTTCCTTGAATTAAAGAAATTATCCTTAATTTCATCAGATTTCATTGCTCAATAAGTGATTGTCTCCATCCCACACACATAGCTATTTCGGCTGCTTCTCTGTAAAGTTCAGCTAAATATCTTCCAAATTTTCTAATCTTCCTCAGACAGCCTCCTCTATCACTTGTCTCTGCCCCTCTGCCTGTTTTCCTCTCTTGTCTAAGGAAGATCAGGGTCATTTCATGACTTACCTTTTCTCCTCTTTCACCTTTCATTCCTGGGAAACCATCTCTTCCTTTTTCTCCCTAAAAGCAGGGAAAGGAAAGCAAGAAATGTGCACATTTTAATTTGATTGCATTAGCCTCACTAAAATATTTTACACTTTCAGTTATCTTACCTATCTTCCAAGATGTAGAGCAAGTAATTAAAAATGTAACATTTTGAAGATGGCTTCAAAAATCCACTATATTTTCAAAAACAAGTATCGATTGAGTTCACAGAAAGCAAAGCACCAATCCTAAAATAACTTGTTTGCAGAAGATCCTACTGCCTAATGTAGTCATAAAAAATGGATTTTTTTTCCCAGTTGGAAAAGAGAGGCAGCAGAACAGCAGTTAAGACCCAAAATAGATATTTATATTACCATTTTGTTTATATAAGAGATTTCTGAATCATCCATTCCCTGGTGCCTATGTCTCTATTTTTCCCAGGTAACTTGGCCTTCTGAATGAGAGATACTTAACAAAGATGACGTGATACTCCTCAAAGTACAGACAAAAAGTGTATTTATCTGTATCCAAATTGGAGTTATCTTACCTATACTTATGATTTTATTTACAGAGCGAATCACAGAATCATAGAATGGTCTGGGTTGGAAGGGACCTTAAAGACCATTTAGTTCCAATCCCCTGCCATGGGCAGTGACAACTTCTTCTAGACCAGGTTGCTCAGAGCTCCATCCAGCCTGGCCTCAAACACTTCCAATAGAACATACCCTACGCTCTACAAAGCATATAATGGAGTGAACTGCATGGAAAAACCTCAGTTGATTTTAGATCCTTCTTGATCACATTCAAGCATGCTGTCAGTTATCAGGATTACAGACCTCATTTGCGTGGCTAAATTTACTATCAGGCCCCTGATCCAAGTATTTCCAGGTATGAAGACATCTCCAGAGCTCTGCAGCTACCCAGAGGAAGCGGTAGACACCAGGACTTGGGTGGAAGCCAGGCCAGCAGAAAATAACCTAGCCATTCTGAAGCCTTTTCCAGGGCTCAGTGACAAGGGGGATTAGTGATTTTTTGCTCTTACCAAGAATTTTTAATGTTCTGAAATCAGGCAAGTAAATCTGAATGTGAGTCCTAAAATGCAGTCTAACCTCTAGAGTCCTAACCTTTTCTATTACCTCACAAGCAGGATGGCACAACTCTTCACATTTAGGATAGACACTGTTCATTAACACCTCTGTGTCAATTAGGAGCAGTCACCAGGCAGGGAATACTTTTTTGGGCGCTTGGTAACATTGCTGGCTGCCAATCAGCTGCTCACCACAGCCATCACACCAAGAGAGAACATCATCTAGGCACACTCAAAATAAGTGCTGATGCTAAATGGCCAAAAAAAGATCAGTTTGTGACTCAAAGTCACTCACCCGGTCTCCTTTTTCTCCACTTAGTCCAGGTAAACCCCTAGGACCAGGAAAACCTGCTTCGCCCTGAAAATAAAACAAAGTAGTGTGTGAAACCTAGAACATTGTAGGACAGACCCTGCCTGAGTTTTCTCATGGGATTGATTGTAGATGTAGTTTGCTGAGGGAGAATGAAATTAATTTAATTATAAAAGAATTCCTTAGTTTTCTTAAATCATTGCTTAAACCAGCAGTTAAGACTTCTCCTTTTTTGCCTGTAAACTGATGTCACAGAATTTAGGACATATTTGCTTCATGCTGCTCTGTAGCAGGACCAAGCGAGCAAATAAAAGCAGATAAAGAAATAAAATCTAACTTTTATTTTCATCTTTGATGAGCTGGTATAGTCTGGAAATGCAAAATCTGTGCTGTATTAATCTGAATGGTACAGATGTCACCTTATGAACAGATCTAGAATTTTCCGAGTGAATTATTGCATATTTGGATTTCTGTTTGAACATTACCTTTGAGTTTCTGCTTTACAATACTTTTTATTGGAGTAACTATGATCTCTGTGACGTGGTTTCCCCTAAATATATCAAGCACTCTCAAATTTAGCTCCCCGTTGACCCAGTTTGTCATTTGAAAATAACCATGTGGCTTCCTATTTATAATTCTTTTCTATCTGAATTTATAGTGCAATATCACAAAGGGGATCAGTCATGGACAGGACCCAAATTCACTAAGTCTTGTACAAATACTGAACTAAGAAGAGGTAATCCCTGCTTTAAAGAGATTATCTTAAGTATAGGGAGAACCAAAAGATTATCATGGTAGAGGTGCAATGGGTCTGTAGACAAAATTAGGTGAGGAACAAAATGCTGTGGTAAGTAAGGATGATTAAGAACATCAGGGTGATGGTGGGAGAACTTTAAAGTGGCATTTGGTGACAGATGGAATGGTGCTTTCTCAGAGCTGCTGTGGGATCCTGGCAATCATGGAATCACAGAATGGAGCCCATAACAATCCCTAAAGATTCCCTAGTTCCACCCCCCTGCCATGGGCAGGGACACCCTGCCCTGGACCAGGTTACTCAAGGCCAGACACATCCAGTCTGGCCTTAAACACTTCCAGGGATGGAAATGACAATGAGATGCCAGAGATTCCTGAGATTCAGAGAACAATCAGAGCAGCTAACATTGAAGAAAAAGGAGAATTTGGAGAGAAAATAAATCATGGTGTAAATTTGGCCTCTGAAAAGGTCCTGAAGCAAAACATCAATGAGTTCCTATGAGTTCAAGGACAGAAAGATAATACAAAACACCAATGCTTGACAATGCTTTCCATTTTTCCTGATATCCAACTGAAACTTCTCTGAGTGCAACTTGAGGCTGTTTCCTCTTGTTTTGTTACTTCTTACACGGGAGAAGAGACCAAGCCCCACCTGGCTATAACCTCCTTTCAGTCAATTGTAGAGAGAGATATGGCCCCCCGGGCCCCTTTCCTCCAGGATAAATAAACCCACTTCCCTCATTCACTCCTCACAGGAAAAGGGGAGGTAGCAGCAGGGAGTCTCACCACAACACTGTGACAAACAGGAAAACTGGTCATCAGTTCCTAAAATGTAATGGTCATGCAGAGACTGCTGCAGCTTGAGGAAAACTGCAATTTGGGACTCCTCATGGACAGCTTCTTCCCTTACTCCCTCCAGGTCCAGTTGGTAGCTTTTGTTCTGCTTTATTGTACATATTTATTCATGAGAGCAGAGGCGATGACCATCCTCCTATTTCATCCTTACTGCAGAAGACTGGACTGAGACTGGTTGGGCTAAGAAAAGACTGGCTCTAAGACTCCATAGCTGGGATAGACTCTGTACCCAAAATCTTGTACAGAGCCTTGCATCTTTCCAAAGAGAAAAGACTCTGTCTTATACAGATTTCTCTTTCTACAGAAGTTTATAGGTCAGTCGAGAAGTTGACATGCAATTAACAATGTCAGCATCTGTGGTTACTAGTCCTGACTGGTCTCCGGACAGCTGTGTCCTTTAGGAAATTGCAGAACATTGTCCCCATTCTTCCCTGAGCTCAGCAGTCTAGTGCTGAAACCTAAATTCCAATGTGAAAAGACTAAGATAACTGTGTAACTGCCATCTGAGGTTATTTCCTAGCAAGAATTCACCTCTCAGAGATGACAGCATCACCCCTTGCATCATGTAGTTACAAATAAGGTCCTCATCTTCTAGAAGCAGCACCTCGTGTTAACATGAGGTGTGAAGGAACATAAGCACTTACGCAGCTCTGCCTTCTTTTTCTTCCCTATCTGCCAGGAATAAGATGACTGAATTTTCCAGTACAGAATGAAAAGTTGGATTTTGCATATTTTGGAAAATATGCATTATTTGGGAATTTTTGCATTACTCAGTTAAATCATACGTCTAATCCACACATCTGTTGCATCTTCAATCACAGATGAGAATGACATGCCCAGATCTTCATTGGCAAATGGCTTTTTATTGCATGTGGTCACTTTATACTGCTTTGACAGGTAGGTCTTGCAGTTAAGACTTTTTCCTGCTCACCTGCTCACCAGGTTGGCCACGGCTCCCAGGCTCACCCTGGAAAAACAAAAACAAATCTATAACACCGTAAGGACCTGACCCTTTGTAAGAACACTTTCTCATTAGCAAAATGTGGTCCCTAATTATCCATGTTGTTCTGCCTACATCCCAACAGGCTCTGAAATTGCCTTTTTGATGGCTTGGGAATGTAGACCACAGGGAGCCAACGCAAAGTCCAGGTTAGATCTCCCTGCACACTTGGGCTTGAGAGAGGAGCATCAAACAAGGGTTGGTATTTCAGAACATCATGAAATTCAGTGAGCCCCATCTGCTCATTGTCTCCAACTTCAGAGAAATCTTACTCTCCTGACTTTGGTATGAAACCTTCCAAAATCACACCTTGGTTGACTCAGTGGACACAGCAAACTATGAAATAAAATCCCTTACCTTAGGGCCAGCTTTTCCAGGAAAGCCTTCCTCACCCTTTTCCCCTCGTTCTCCCTGCAGGGAACACAAGAAGTGAAAACACAAACTCCTCTGGTGTTTGTGCAGCACATTTGCAGTCAATGGTGAGGAATATTTTAACTAAGCTCCTCAGGATCAGCCTGAGGGTGTAAATGGAATCATGTCAGAATACGCTTCCTGGAATGTTTTCCCATTCTAGTACTGTTTGCAATCACATCTGCAGCAGTCTACTGCAGAATTTCTGGAATTACACGATCATTGTCACATTAAAGATGTCCATAGTGAATTACCTGAAAAACAACACATCCATTCAGCTTCTTCAAACTGCATGTGGTTAGAAAGTAAAAAAGTGTTCCAAAAAAATGTAAAATTTTGGGACTAGGGCCTTGGTCACTGGGTCCATTATGTAAATACTTTAACATTGACCTTCCAATGTGGGGGGTGTCAGCATGGACAGGAGAGGCTGCAGTGGTTGAAATGTGGCTGCATAGCTGGGGAAGCGCAGTAAGTACTACACGGATGTATGGATAAAATCCAAAGTTTATTTAACATCAGAAATATGTTATGGGCTCCAAATTCCTCACCTTTATTCATCAATAAATGGGAGCTGGGGACTCTGCTAGTCCTGGGCTATCAGAACCAAGAAAACCTCTGCCAATGCAATCCAAGGCAATGGATGGTTAAGAACAGTTTTCCTCAATCCAGAATAGCATCAGCATCCCCAAAGTCTAGTTTGGCCTTTGTAGTCTAATTCTTTGACCCTTATTTGCACAGGAATGGCAAATTGAACAGAGTGTCTCCTATCTCTATATCTCCTATCTCCCTTCTCTCAATGCAGAGACAACAGAGGAGACAACTCCCCAAGCTGTCATTTGGAGAAACTTTCAAATAGGGCATAAGAAGCAGGAAATAATAAAGAACCAACTTTCTGCTACACAGACCTAGAGAAGCCTCGGGGGGGGTGGCACCTCTTCTTTCCAGCCCTTCCGGGAGGAAAGAAAGGAAAATCTTTGGAGCCTGCTACACTTCTTTGTTCTTCTTTGTGCCTTGAATACACACCTTGACTTGCCAGAATCACTGGATGTCCTGAATGATTGTTTGCATTGCCCAACAGTGTTTTTCCTCCTTCCCTTGCTCGCTCACCCCAATGATCTGCCCAGGTAAGCAGCTTAATCCCAGGGTCTGTGGTGTCACTTGCCTTTTGACCTGGAAGCCCTGGAAGCCCACTGAGTCCATCTTTGCCAGGCAGCCCCTAAACAAGAGGAAAAAATTAGCTATAAGTACCAGTTCTTTAAATTACTATCAGCAAACTCAGCATAAGTGTGCTCAGTTCATCCCTCTTGCCACTCACCCAAGAAAAGAAAAATCTCCTCATGCATTTTGGCTTTAATTTTTTTTTTCCTACTGTGTCTCAAAATACACAAAAATTCTCACACTGTACATATTTGCTGTGCCCTTTTTCCAGTATCCCAGTTTTAGTGAATGACCACTGGATGTCAGCATTGTTACAAAGAAATTTCAGAAGAGAGCTTTTATGCAGTGCGGATCTTTAAATAATTTTTTATGTATCTTACTTACATTTTAAGTTTTTTTCTGTAAGTCCCTGTTAGCTTTATCTGTAAAGATTTTTAACATCTATTTCTCCTCTTAAATATTGGTAATTTATTACACAATACATAGATTCCTAAAATTAAATTCTGTAACACATAGTGACGGAGTGGTTCAGCAAGATAAGAATTAAAATTATTTCCTGTAATGCATTTAAAATGGTGAAAAAAAGTTTTCTTCCATTTTCCAAGTGTCAGTCAATCCCCAAACACTGCAGGATGTAGGTGGCAGTTCTGTACTAAGTATTTAATAATTCAGCTTTTATGAGTTAAAACCAACAGAAATTGCTATGCTCTGCTAAATCTGATATTTTAATCATGAGTTATTTGGCCTGATTCAGGAAATTCCAGGTTTGGAAAAACAATATTATGTCAAATGCAAAAGGAATTTTGAAAGGTATTATATCAAGAAAATATCATTATCCAATTCCGTAGGAACAGTGAGACTGCACCTGGTAAAATTCTTATTCACAAAAGGTATCAGAGATTAATTTCTAAATTAAAAGTGACAGCATTGGAGTCCATGTTAAAACCTTGTGTGCAGACAAGATGTGGGAAGAAAAGCAGACTGCAGAATTAAACTATCTGAAGTAATGGAGAGCTTGGAGGTGAGGGAAGCAACTTCTCAACACTTACAGCTGGTCCAGGTGGTCCAGGTTTACCAGCAACTCCAATCTCTCCTGGCAGTCCCTGAGAAATGAAATCAGAAATAAAAATAAATCAGTATTTCTGTTCTTTGCAGGAACATCACTAGGGATTGCTGCTTTCCACCAAAGTGCAGTTTTCCCTTCCACTGCAGTCAGGTCACTGCCATGGGAGCCCTGGAGACACTGAATTATCCCCAGGAAGCACCGATGTGGCTCTAAGGCTCTACAGGGAGAAGCTGTGCTCTAGGATCAGCTGTGGCTTTGCAGTGAGAAAATATAAGAGAAAACACACATTGCCAGAGGCCCTAACTCTGTTCCCTCTGAAAGCCATGACCTAAAATTTTCACCAGCCACTTTTTCTTCTCCCTGATATAAAACAAAAACCCCCAAACTTTCTTACCGGTGGTCCAGGCAGTCCCGGGGGTCCAGCAGTGCCTGGGGGCCCTGGGGGTCCCTGCAAGAGAGAAAGCAAAGCCAGTTTATCAAACTCTCTGGTAGTGGCTGAAAGCCTCAGGTCCTTCCTGTGTAATACGGAATGGGCAAAAGCACTGAGTTTTATTTGCTTAACTTCGACCCAAAAAGTGCAAGATGCCAAACCAAGGGGCCACGGACACAGGTAGAACAGAATCTTCTGCTTATGCCACTGCTGCCATTGCCACAAGGGAGCTCCATCCTCCACTCCAGCACAAGAGATGGAGGAGTTGAAGGCCATCAGTGGGAACCTACAACACAAAGCTTGAGCAGTGGAATTCCTTGGAGTGTCCAGTCTAAGTTAACCTTGATTCATGTTGTTTCAAAGTGAATAATTTACCACTGCAAAAAGATTGCTGAAAGCAACTAATGAATGGAAGAGGCTTGTGGTTTCAGCTTGCTTTTTTTGGGAGAGTGGAGGTAAAACTATGAATCTAAGAATACGGAGAAATGCTGTAGTGACTCAAGTGTTTTAAAACAGAATGCGCCACCATTTTGTTGCTTGACATCAACCTGGTAGGTAGTAAAAGATCCTCATGAACTCATAGGTTGATGAACACATTCAGTTGGAAATATCTTAACATTCTTACTCATCTCCCTGCAACAGCTGTTTCTCTTAGGGAAAATATTCTCTCAATAACCACCCGCTTTAAAGAAAGAATTAATTTTATGCATTGAGCAAATTGTTAAGTTTGGCTTCCTATGAGAAATTTGTTTCCAGCCTTGACAGATCTTAACATGTTGCTTGAGATACAAAGGTGTTTGTTACTGCCAGTTTCCCCTGTAGACAAGACAGGATTTCTCCTATGCTCAGAACGAAGCATGTGTTCATGTATTTTTTGGATCAAGATCTGAGCAAACTGCGTGAGAAATGGATATGATGGAGTTGAAATCTTACCCTGACTTCCTCTTTCTCTCTAACATGACAACCTTATTCATTTTCAGTTTTCAGCATTAGGGGAGTTCTGCTGTTATTGTACTTAAAAAACAACCTTCCCACCCCACCAAGAACCTCTGTAAAGATTTGAAACTGAGCAACTGATGCAAGCTAGAAAATGGCCCGACAGCATTTTCCCTGTCACCATTCAATATTCAGGTATTCCAAGTCATGGATCAATACTAGCATTTATGTTTAACAAAACAGTGTATATTATGAGAAGGAAATGGTGTGAAAAAGTGAGGACAAGGAGCTATTTGTGGCATGGTTTGGCAGAGATGGCAGAAAAGTGATCTTATAGAATACATTCCCATAATTCAGCCAGGAGCTAAGATAGTCTCTCACCAATAGATGGGGCAAAGCGACCAGAAAAGATCCCTCAGATTCATTTGCCTCCCATGGTCTGCTTTCATTGCAACTCAGAACAGACATGGAATTATCCTGTCAACAACACTTTCACTTGTAGAGTGCCTCAAATGTGAACATAGCTAAAACATCCCCTGAAAGACGTGCCTTCAGATGCACTGATGCTGATGATTTAATTCATGAGGAATCCTGCAGTTGGGTCCTGCATTTAAAGATCCTATACCCATCAGGAGACACTTGGTCAAGACCATCCTTCATTCAAAAAGGCTTCACCATTCAAGGAAAAGACTCAACAGTCCAAATTAGGCCAGCACAAGAGAAAATACCACACACAGACACAACTGTGAGCAGACACAGCTGGGTGGAGCAGCCTCTGACACCAAGGACACGGAAATTCTGCCTGGCCCTATTCTACCTCTACATGGCATTGCTGAGAGGCCCTACAGAAGCTATGGGCTCCAAGACATGAAAAGTGGGAGGAAACTGGGAAAGAAGGCAAAACTTAAGAAAAACCACAAACTGATTCAGATTGGACTATGTGCAAATTTACCTTTGCAGGTTTTCCTTGACAATTCCATTGGGTCCTTCCTAATAATTTAATACTGTTCCCTCTCTGTCAACAAGTGAACTGTCTCCCACCATGAAACACACATCCTCCACGGCCCTACAACAGGGAATTTCTATCAGGAGGTGAAAAACCCCAGTCAGGACCCAGTCGCAGCCCAAGCAACCCCAGCTATGATGTGAATTAACCCACACAATGACCTAAAAGTGATCTAAAAGCAAAGTCTTACTCCAGCATCTGTCAGCTACCAGCGTAATCCCTAAAATGTGAAGCGCTACATCCTCCTCATCTCAACTCTTTCTCCCAGTAACTCTTGGTATTCTCACTATCCAAGAAAATTTCTAATTTTTCTCTTAAACTTCCCATATCCTAGACCACAATAACCTTATGCAACCGTAAGTCCTGAAATAGAATCTCACTGATCCGTTTCCTAAATTGTCACTAATAATTCCATTTCATTGTTCTCCAAGAGATAATTACCAAGGATATCATGCCCAAACTGGTTTACAGGTAGCCTCACCACATGCTGCACTAACAAATGCTACACCCACTAATGGGAAGCTCTTCTGATAAAATCTTCTCTGAGATGGACACAGGAAGAACAGTTTTATGGAATGGCCAGCAGTATCCCTTGGAGATGCACAGGGTGCTGGCAGCTGCTCCAGCTGACTGCACACACCAGTTCATCAACTGTCCTGCTGGGCTTCCTGCTTTCTGCAGCCTGGCTACAGTGAGTGATGAGACAAAGTGAAATAAAATGGCAGAAATATATCATAAATGTCCTTTATAGAGCCCTCCCTTTTGCTACTGTGCAGAGAAGTTCTGCTTCACTTGTATATCAATATCTCTTATTGCAGCCCTTCTCCTGAATTCTGAGTTTAATTCAGAGCAAGGAATATTCTTTTTTAATATTAGAATGCACCAAACTGACAGAATCTATTTGTGATTTAAAAAACCCAACACCATAAAACCACAGCAGCAGGACTGTGTGTAATGTTTACCCCAAAAATCTCATACCATCTGTTTCCTTCGCTTCCATTTTTAAGTGAATCCAGATTAAAGCACCTGATTTATACAACCACCTTTCTCAGAGCTTATTTGATGAATTATACAGATGAGAGTCCCTATCCCAAATCCAGACAACAGTGTTGTCCTGTTAAAACTCTGAACCAGACGAAAATAATCACAGGGTGTATTTTTTTTCTGGCTGACAAACACTCTGATGTGTGCTTTGCACATGGTGAAGAAAAAACTGATACATGAAAACTTGATCTTAAAACAGATCTACACAAACTTTCCTTGGAAAACAAATGCAAAACATGGATATTTTCATTAAAATGTTTAGACCAGAATATTCTCAAACTGTTGTTTTGAAACAAAAATATTTCAAACACTCAGTAAAATCTAAAATCAAAATAGTGTGTAGAGGTGTGTGTGTGTGTGTGCTATGGGATGGGACATCTTTAAAAACATTGTGGGGGTGGATTTCTTCAGGCTTGTGTTTAATCCAGTTCCATTCCTTAGACCATGTTAACAGTGTACAGGAAAGAAATCTGTCTGCTCATACTGGAGGAACAGCTGTGTCTGTCCTCCAGAATCCACTAAAGGATGCTCTCCTCTTCCAGTGTGTACCTTGCTTGAAGATGGGCTGGGAAAGGCAGAGATATTAAGATTTAGGCTCTGCACTCCCTAAGGAGGCTCTGAGAAGGAACAGAAACCTTTCTCTATGACTCCATCAGTAGGCTGCTTGGCCTAAATCTCTTTTCCATGAAAGAAGGGATGACTCAATGGCATTCCACAATGAAAACCAAAGTCTGATGGCTTTCCCAGACACCTGAAGGCAAAGCCTGCACAGACATATTCTCTGTGTATGATTCCATGCCAATGTCTGGGTTCTCTTACACTATGACAAAGGTTTAGATAAGCCCTTAACCCATATTAAAACAGACTGTGGTCTGGGCTGTTAAGGCAGAGAGCCAGCTCCATGAGCAAGGGACATTGCAGGAGCATTCTGTCTGCTGCCACAGTGAGAGCAAAATCAGTAACTGAGGACCTGACAGCCCTTTCACTCTTTTTGTCTCCACTTCAAAGACATTCCCCATGATTTCACCCCCCAGAAAGACCCCACAGTCCCTTCCAGTTGGCTTTGTGCTGTCTTCCCTTTATTTACACTCCTTTCCCATCAGAAATGAAGCTGTTGCAGCCAGTTCTGTGGAGCAGCCCACATCTCACTATGTCCCTTGCTACTCCAGTGCTCCAATTCTCCTCCACTGCGTCTGAGTGGATTCCAGGATCAGCTCCTCAAATCTGCTTTTCATTTCGCACCCCAGCCACCACAGTATCACCAGCAAAACTACTGTGAATTAGAATTATACAGTCAGAGAATCGTTATGGTCAGAAAAGATCTCTAAGACCCTCGAGTCCAACCACCAATCCAGGGCTGCCACAGCTGCCACCAAACCACATCTCCCAGTGCCACATCTTTTAAATAGCTCCAGGGGCAATGATTCTATCTCTTCCCTGAGTAGCCTGATCCAGCACTTGACCACCCTTTCAGTAAAGAAATTTTTCCTTATATCCAATCTAAAATGGAAATTATTACTGAGTTACTTTCTGTAATGCTGCATTAGAGCACTGTGTTGCTCTCTACAAATCAATACAAAAGAGGACATACAAAAAAAGCTGTTGCTGATGACACTAAAAACCAAAAGCCTGAAGAGCAAACAGATCTGAGCATTTGTCTACAATATATGTCCTATAGTCAGCATCAGTGACAGTGCCATAACTCACACACAGATCCAGTCTCCAGTCATTTCATCAGGTGGCATTGGAACAGGAGTACCAACATTAAATTGAAGTTCTCTCAATAAAAAATTCTCAAAACTGTCTTTGCAGCTCTTTAAAAGTACCGAATAAAGTTGACTTTGTACATAGAATTCTCTCTAGGAGAGTTTCCTGCTTCCAGTGAAAAGCAGTGTTTGTTTAATTTAATCACTTAGTGTAAACTGTGGACATGATCTCTTTTGTCTACAGAGAACGATTTATTTCCCTGTGTGTTCGTGTGGAGTTCCTTTACTGAGCCAGTGCAGCAAATGAGAAAAAACAACTTAAAAAACCTCCTTTAATGTCTTTTGTTTCAGCACTATCTTCACTGCACAGGTGAAGATTTTTTTAATTTTTTTAAAGGTATAGATCTTATTAAAGATAGCTCTAAGCAATATCTTCCAATTCCAAGCAGCACTGGCAAAGTTTGAATTCAATCTGAGCTTTTCAACTGGGGCCCACATCCTTTTCTTACATGTTGCAGCATTAACTTGCAATTTAAAAAGGACATTAAGGACACTGTGCGTTTCAGAGGAGATCATTTATTTCCTGAATTGCTTAAGAAAATCTGGGCTTCAGCTCACACCCTACAGACAAGTCTATACTAATTAAATCACTGCCAGCCTGGCCCATAATAGGTACAGCTTGTACTGATCTTCCTCTCAGGTCTTACACCACCAGCTTATCAAGCGTAAGGCAAGCCTCAGTAAGAGCCTAGAGGTACTGCAAGGCTGAGGTATGGTATTTTTGTTTAAATCTCACAGTTTTGACGTGTTTTGCTGTCTCACAGGTGGTCAGCAAGTACCCACTCATCTCGGGGAGCCTCGACAGTGCCTCAGTGTCTGTTTTGAGAGTCCAGAGCCTGTTTTGAGAGAGCTCCAGGCGCCACTGATGATATTAATTGGATCCTCATTAACAAGAGCAGGCCCCTGCATCCCCATTCTTAACCCAAAAAGTGCTTGCATTTGGAGCCAAACACCAACACTGGTAATTCAGGGATACAGCTCAGAGTGCCTGAACCAGCTATTTCAGCTGAAAGTTCTTTATAGAAATGCTCATTTTTCAGTCTGCATTTGAACATCCTCCTGCAATAGAAGTTGGGTCCATGATTAAGGTTCCTGGACGCTAAAATAATACAAATAAATAATAACAACATAAACACATTGTAAATTCAGGTGTCTGTGTCCTTGCTGCCAGAATATCATTCAAATCCAGAGGGAAAAAAATAGGCAGAGTTTCTATTCCATGGCTTAATGATGCTGCAAGATGCACCACTTCTAAAGCCACTGGAAGATAAATGTTTGGTTTTGGGGGTGTTGACCAGACAACATGGAGCAAATAAGCACACGGACAGACTCACTACCACAGCTGATTTGGAAGGAAAAATAGGTATTTAATTTTTTTTTTTTATATTACAATTTGGTTTGAGTTGGTGTGTGCAAAGAAAAGGTAAAACTAGGGCCACCCTATTGTCACATAACATCCCCAGATTAGCAGCTAAGTTGCCTCCTAGATGCTGCTTCAGGGTCTGACACTTAGATTAGTTTTCAAATGGTCCTTGAGAGCTGGACTGACTCATCTCAACCGCAGTTCATCACTGGATCATTGAATCACAGAACATCCTGAGTTGAAAGGGACCCACAAGAGCAGCCCTTAAGTGAGTTCCCTTGCACAGCTGCCTGATCTGTGGCTTCTCAGTTGGACTGAGCATGACAGCAACCATTTCTCTCGACAAAGCTAAAAAAAAACTTGAGAAGATCTTTTCTGTGTCCTTCAACAACAATGAGCCTTCTAAAGCTCCCACATCCACTCCTTCCTTTTGTCCACACAGGTATCAATGGGGGGAATCAGGTCACAAAAAAAATCAGACATAAATTTAAAATGGCAGAGGCAACGGAAACTGTTTTCGTGTCCTAATCTCATTTAGGTAGAGCCAACTCAAATCAGCTGGCCCTCAACACCATGGGGACAGCAGAGGAACAGCTGACACAAGCTTCCATACATAACTTGAATGAATATCTATGTAATTACAGTATAAGGAAACCACTTTTCTTCCTGGGCATTTTTGGAGCATAGTCTAATTTAAAAAAAAAAAAAAAAAAAGGGGGAAAAAAAAGAGAAAATAAAAAAATAATAAAAGAAAAACGAAAATGCTGATAAAATGCTTTAAAAACTTAATGCCACAAAAAGTGCTGTTAAGCTGAAAAATAGTTTTGTCACAAAGTGAATGTAAGCATTTTCTTTAAAGAGAAATATGGAAATCCGCAATAATATGTCCAGAACAGAGTGCGACTGCAGGAATAGGAACAATATTTTACCTTTCTTGCAGTTAGCTTGGAGGAAGAGTCAATTTAAGTATCCCTTGATGGGGCTAGCATTTTGTGCAGTTTTAATTAACATAAAATTTGCTAACTTTATTTAGCTTGTGCAAAAAGGAAATTATTTAATCCTATGTCAGCAACTTTCTCAGATACATTTATAAAATTGCTAACACATGCATATATATGTTTAATTTGCAGAGAACTTGAGCTAAGTGTGACATTGTTTGGATGGATAATGTCAGGTATCTTAAAAATAATGTATTGCTAAAAATCTTCCTCCAAAATTAAGGAAAGAAACACAATCAAACAAAAACAGCCAAAAATGAACCAAACTAAGAAAAATTTAAAAAAACACAATAAAAGCAGGGAGTTGGACTCAATGATCCAAGAGTTCAAGGAGCATTTGGACAATGCTCTCAGGCACATGAAGGGATTCTTGGGGTGTCCTGTGCAGGGTTAGGAGTTGGACTTTGATGATCTTATGAATTCCTTCAAACTCAGAATACTCTATGATTCTAAAATCTTTTAAATCCATTAGTGTCTTCATTCTTGCAAGCTGCTGCTGAAATACTTGCAAACTAGATACTGCACTGAAGGAAAATGTCTTAAAATATGCAAACCAGTATCAAGTGGTGTTTTGCAGGGCAAGGTTCCCAGCTAGACACAAGTGACTTCACCTGCACAGGGTCTCAAACCCTTGGATTGCCTCACTGACATCCTCCACAGACATGTGAGCAGCTCATTACAAAAATCCTGCCACACAAACCACTTCTAGATCATTTCTCCTGGTTACAAGGGCATAGATTGCCAGAGCAAATAAATGAGCAATCAGTATCTGCTGTCTAGCAGTGTGCTGCTTCTTGCAATACATCACCAACAGCTGTAGCGAGGGAGCTCATCATTCTTCCCCAAACTTTACCAATTATTGAAACAGAATCCTAAAGCCAAGGTCCAGCTTGTTAATTTATTATTGAAAGGGGAACACATGAAATGCTTGGTTTTACTCTGAGTGGTCAGCTCAATGTGAGTTTGCATCTTTCCTGCTTGAGGACATTCTCATGGATATTTTTCTTATTGCAGGGGTGACCCCACAAAGTGATTCAGGTCTGCTGAATTTGTCTCCAAAGTTAGCAAGAAACTAAGCAGAGGCTTAGTTTCAGTGTCAGTGTTATCATAATACAGGGCAGAATGGGCTGACCCAAGGTGGAGCTAAATCCTCTCTGATGATTCTTAGCATAAACCGCACTATTTTCCCTTTATGATGTCATGGTGCAATTTGGAGTTCTAGCTTGCCAGAAGCTTTAGAACAAAGGAGCTAAGGGGTCATTAACTCCAGACATGCCACTTCATCACAAAACACAATCTAGTGATTTCCCTCCAGAACGTACTCTAAGCACAAGGGGAAATCACATACGAAACTCCTGCCCATGTTCAAAGATGCTGAAAAGCTGTGGAAGGTTAAAATAATTGCTGTCAGAGACAAAATTCTCTCAATCACAAGAGAAATTATTTGGCTCTTAAAAGGAGAAACATGAATTTCAAATATGGTACAGAAGAGAAGATCACACATGCTGCATTGTGGTTCCAAATTCCCTGCTGCCACAAAAGCCTGTTTTTCCACATATTATATAAAAATGAAGAAATCATCGCTTACCTGAGGGCCAATCAGACCATTGATTCCTGGGAATCCTGGTTCTCCCTTTTTACCCTGCATGTTCAACAGAGAAGCACACATTAGAGAGCAGACCAAAGACACTATTGATTTTCCAGCCTCTTTCACCCCCAAACTGGTAAAGCAATGTAATGTGGGTACACAAAACACAAAACCTAGAAATGAAGACAACAGACACCACTTGAAAACGAAACTCCAGTTGTCTTTGACAATCCTGTATCTCCCAAACTGTGGCAATGGTCCTAAAGTTGAGGGTTGTTCTCATGCACACAACGGCAGTTCCTGCAATCTCTGCAATCCCACCTGGCTTCTCCCTACAGACAGGTAAGCAAGTCACAGTGCTGAGATGCAGCCAAGGGAGGCGCCAAGGGTAGACACAGGCTGAGGGGCAAAGCAGTGTCCCTTTGGTCCCTTGCACTGCTTCATGCATTAAAAAATAAAATAATTAAGAACTCTGGTGCATGGTTGAATAGAAAAGATTTACAATCTCTAAGAGGACTCCATGAGGCAATTCTAAGGTTGGCATTAGGACCAAGGGGCAGAGCTCACTGACTCCTCTGCAAGCAGAAAAGATCCCTCCAGAGGAACCAGAGAACTTCACGGGTGCGAAGGAAGAACAAGCCAAGACCTGGAGTATACCCTGGAGACAAGGTCACCTGTATGGATGCTGCAGCATCTGTGTCCCCATGGGTTTGACCTCAAATAATTCAAAAGGAAAAAATCCTACATGAGAAAAATGAGGAAGAAAGCATGAAGAAAGCACGGGAGTTATGGCAGAGGTTGGATTTGTTTCTCCACCCAACAGCTGACTTGCTGTGTTACTTTAGGCAAGTCGCATATTTTATAAAAACGATCTGTTCTTCCCTCACGTGTAATAGACACTGAATCATTAATAGTTCTGAGGCTGTTAGCAATATAGTAGTAGGGTACAAGAGGAATCATGTAAATATCTGAGACAGACTTTTTTCTCCCTCATTTCTCCTTCTCATCCAGACTGATTTTCTTTTTAGAAGGAAAATACCATTAAGGAAGTTTCATGTCCCTGATGTTGTGAATGGTCATGTAGATGTTCAAGATTCATATATAAATTTTCCCTTTATTTTTCTTTATTGAAATATGTCCAGAAACTATGCCTATGAACAACAGCTTTCTGCTGACTTTAATGAATGAAAAATCTAAAACAGAAGAAACAAAATGTTTTCATCATATTTTCCTCAGTTTTGATAGAGATTCACTAGCTGGTGTGTCAGAAGCTGACCTTTTAATTATTTTTCTCATTTAAAAAAACAACCAATGAAACAAAACAAAACAAAAAAACCAAACAACAAAAAAACCAAAATCAAAACAAAAAACCTCAAAAAACCCCAAAACAAAAAAAATCACACAAAAAGAAAAACAAAAAAACAAAACAAAACAAAAGCCCACACCAAAAAACCCATGAAAACCAGCAGTCAAATACAAAAGAATTTAAGAAGAAAATTAAAGGATTATAGGGTCCTTTAGTACCAGAAGTTTGTAATCATTTCTAGGACTCTAACACCAATAAAAATTTGAATTATATACTCAAGCACATCCACTACTCATAAATGTTCCTTCTACTTTTCCAACATCCTTCACTTCCTTTCTTGTCAAAGCCAACAAGAGGCCATTTAAAACTGGAAGGACTCCTGTCATCACATGATTAAACGTATGTTTTCTAGTTAAAGATGCTCATGTTGCCCACTGCCAAGATGACCATGCAAAGAACACTGTTAAAATACTCATTTAAATAAATAAGTAAGCTTATGAATAAAGCATACAGGATGTGGTGTGTGCGGCCCGACACTGGAGAGGAGCCACCTCCAGCTTCCTATCCATGTGGGAGCCATGCATCAAGGTGGCTGGTTCTAGAGCTCACCTCATCATTGAGGCCAGCTCACAAAATCACAGAATCATCATAGAATCATCACAGGATCATCACAGAATCATCACAGAATCACAGAGTGGGTCAGGTTGGAAGGGACCACAGTGGGGTTATCTGGTCCAACCTTCCTGCTCAAGCAGGGCCATCCCAGAGCACAGGGCACAGGATTGTGCCCAGACAGTTCTGGAGCATCTCCAGTGAGGGAGACTTCACACCCTTTCTAGACAATCTGTTCAGTGCACATTAAAGTTCTTCCTCATGTTCAGGTGGAACTTCCTGTGCATCAAGTCCTGCCCATTGCCTCTTGTGCCATTGCTGGGCACCAGGAGCAGAGCCTGGTCTGTGCTCTGACCCTGCCCCGCAGACAGACATTAATGAGGTCCCTTCTCAATCATCCCTTCTCCAGGCTGAACAGCCCCAGCTCCCTCAGCTTTTCCTCAGAAGAGAGAAGCTGCAGTGCTTTTCTCCGAGGCTTGGTCCCAGGAACAGAGGTGGATTTGGTACCAGGAACATAGGCAGCATCCTTAATTGTGTCCATCAAAACAACACAGTGTTCTTGATTCCTTTACGTGCCACTAACAAACTGTCCATTTCCAGGCTGATGCCCAGGAACACTCATCTGTAGCAGCAATGAGAGATGTGAGAGGAGCCATTCTTTCCTTGGGTATAATGCTGAGAACCCTCAGTGCTTTTCAAAACACTAAGAAATCCCTTACAGCAACATATAATTATACTGACAGAAAGACTGAGAGAGGTTTCCCATTGTGAATTTTTGGGCCACTCGGAGGTTAGCTGAAATCCAGCTACAACAGATTTGCTCCAAAGCATTAGAGTCTGTCTACAAAGGACAGAAATACTTGCTGGGAGAAATTATACCTATGAAAGCAAAGCTCAGTGGAATGTCACGCTGCATAATAATATGATAGAGAAACCCAAAAATTAAACTAATATTATTATTAGTATGAATCAGGCAAGTGTGTTATTCATTCAATAAGTAAGTCATTCAACTAAATGAAATATAAACTATTTGCCTTATTAGCAATTTGAGCAAGAGCACAGTTAAAATGTGTGTTTTATTGGAAATTGATGTATTTACCTTACCGACAATTACAGTTTCACTTTGGATTTAGTCTACAGCATCTCTTTTTCCTTCCTTTTGTTAATTTGCTTACATTTTGATTTCTGCATGGCTGAACTTTGCCAGGGCAAAGTCATCTGAACATTTCAAACACCGACAAATAACTACGAACACAACCACCCATCAGAAAGATGTCTACTATACAGAAGACAGGAAATCAAGGAAAAATGTTGTTTCCACTCTGCTAGAGGGGAAATTTTGAAAGGTATCATAGCCCAAGACTATTTCCCATCTTGCTGTCCAATAGCCAGAATGGCTACATATTTTCTTAGTATGTTTTTCTCTGAAGTTTGGCCCAGGAACAGAGGTGGATTTGGAAAAAAACACACAGAAAACCTCCTTAATTGTGAACGAATATGACTGCTAGCATAAATGACAACTGTTTCCCTGTAGCCTCGATGGGATGCTAGGATTACCCATTTCACCCTCTCTTTTTACCTCTGCATTTCTAGAGAAACCAGAAGAAATCCAGCAATGTTAACCAATGTTTGAAACCCCTGAAAGCACCAGCCTTTTGCAACCTCCATATGCGTTAGATAATACCAGTTAAATTTTGAAGTGAGAGCATCTCCATAGCTTGAGGATGAAAATACCATCAGGGCTGGCCAGATTATGGATGATTAATCGGGCAGTAGTGGCAAAGTAAAAGGTTAGAACGACTTCTGGACATTGAGAGAGACTGCACCTTGGGACTGGCTCCTTCCAAAAAACCTACTTCATTTTCTAGGCAAACTTATTTCCTCTCTCCTGGATTATTTAGCCATCTTGCCTTAGAACAACCAGTCAGCTCTCTCCTTCCCTTGGATCCTGTGAGCCTAAGGTGGCTCAAATCAAGGGCAGTTCATACACAGAGACATAAGAGTGGGAATAATGTTGATTGCCAAATTGAAGTTGTGACTGGCCTGAACAGCCAGTTGAGCAACATCATATGCAATAACCCACTTAGGAGAGAGATGGGTCAGAAATGGAAAGTCAAATGCCTGTATTTCTTCCACCATCAAACATGGGAAGAGCTCAGCAACCCTCCAGAGATCTGTTAACTTTATCTCTCCTGTGACAGCTAAGAGGGATAAACCCATTCTGCATTGCCAAGTGCTCTTAACACTTCCTCTGGGTGGAAGGTGTACCCTGAACCCAGGAGTTCCCAATTTAAAGAGCATTTATTATTATTATTATTATTATTATTATTATTATTATTATTATTATTATTAATCTGTCTAAGTTATGTACATTGAGTCTTAAACATGGAGAAGAACATTCATTAAATGTTACTATATTATAAATACATTTTCCATTAATTTTCATAAGATTATTCTCACTAGCCTATGAGACTCCCGTATTGTTTTTTTGTTTGCACTGATTGTATCTTGAACTTGGAAAGAGTTTATTAGTGCAATTTTATAAAACTAAGCTGCAGTCCAGCATATTAAACTCAAAACGGTCTAGATAACTCCTACTTCATGCCTATGCGGGAAGTACTGCTGCAGGAAAAATGTTTTCTCTTGGTCCCTTTCAGAAATTTCAATCACTTGAATGAACTTGCAACATTTAAATAAGAGGCAAATTCTTGAAATCCAAGTTATTGAGTAAAGTTCAGAAGAACCCTATGCGTACTGGCCACAGATCTGCGTGCTTTCCAGGAGCATGTCATACATCTGTACCTTTTGGGTCTATCAGGAAAAAATTTAGTTTTATTTCCAACAAATATTTCAGTAGATCAGGTATCAAAGACTTAAGGGCAGAACCAAAGCACTTCAATTCTCTTCAATTTGATGGAAGAAAAAGGAGGACAGGAAGAGAAAAAAAAAGCCACAAAACCACCCTAAAATGAAAACAGAATCTCAAAGTCCTACATCTTTTTCAGGCAGTTTTAATAAAATCAGGACAGTATTGTCTGTCACTCAAAGGTCTCACAGGTCACTCGAGAACAGCAAAGCATTTTTCTTCCCACAGTGCACTCCTGATGTGAGAGTATTGTCAAAATGCAGACATCATGTTCCAGGCACTTCTGACTAATGAAATGAACATAACCTAGTTGTTTGGTTCAGGTTGGAATTGTTACCTCCTGTCCCCAGACAGGATCTGTGTAGATCCACCAAGCCCAGGACTTTGATTCATCTCATGTATTCAGTCATTGAATAATGGCCTTTAATTAAAAAAAAAAATCTATTCATCTAAGATGCCTGGTGACTAATAAACACCCTTAGGAGAAGTCTAACTAGCTAGACAAAACAGAGTCTAGGGAAAAATTCTAAGACAGAACGGATCAAATCACATCTATAATAAAATAATCATTAGCAGCAGCATTTTCTGTCCTGTTGCAAATCCTGACGGATCACTGTCCTTTACCCAGCTAATATGCTCTATTAATCTTATTCAAGAAACAACGTTTCACAGCAGGCTTTAAAACCAGGATAATTTCTAATTTACCAACTTATGAGTAAAGCACTGCAGAGCCATTTGCTAAAGTGATATTTTCCAAGGACTGGGAAAATACAAGAAAGCAAGTAAATTCCCTTTTCCACTGAGGCATTGGCTAAAGACTGCACTATCTGCCCAAGGAGAAGATTCCTAAAAGTCACGCTTACAGCTAAATTTAATAGCATGCAATCCGATGGACAGTCTGTAGAAAACCTCTTAGCAAGGTATATATTCTTCCCTGTACTGTTGTTTGCTCCTCACCCTTCTGTGCTCACAGGTTCTCACACAGGCTGACAACAGCACTGGTGCTGAGTCAAAGCACTGCAGGCAAACCCCAAGATCTCCTTTAAGGAGTGAGCTGTGATCAAGTCTCTGTGACTACTTAAAACAGTGACCCATTAACCAGCAGTACTGAGACCCAAGTGACTGCCCCCAAAAAGGCTAAGCAGGTATCTCACTTCTACTCTCCTTTGTTGACTCCCTCGAGGGCAGAGAGGCCATGCAGAGAGACCTTGACAAATGGATGGGGCAATCACCAACTGTAACAAAAGCCACAATGGCAAGTGCACCTTGGATGGGGCAACCCTGGATGTATGGACAGACTGGGGAATGAGAGGCTGGAAAGAAGCATTGCTGAAAGGGATCTGTGGGTCCTGGTCAATGGAAAGTTCAACATGGGTCAGCAGTGCCCTGGAAGCCAGGAGGGACAGCCCTGTCCTGGGGCCATCAGGCACAGCATCACCAGCCAGGCAAGGGAAGGGATTGTCCTGCTCTGCTCAGCACTGGGAAGGCCTCACATCGAGTCCTGGGGGCAGGTTTGGGTGACACAGTATAAGAAAAACATTAAACTACTAGAGAGTGTCCAAAGGAGGGCAATGAGAATGGCCTCACGAGGAGTGGCTGAGGACACTTGGTCTATTCAGCCTGCAGGAGACTGAGGAGAAAGCCTCATTGCTGTGAGGAGGGGCAGGTACAGATCTCTTCTCTTTGGTGACCAGTGACAGGACTTGAGGAAATGGCATCAAGCTGAATTGGGGGAAGTTTAGGTTGGATATCAGGAAGAAGCTTTTCACCCACAGGGTGGCTGGGCACTGGAACAGGCTCCCGTGGGAAGTGGTCACAGCACAAAGCCTGACAGAGTTCAAGAGTTTGGACAGTGCTCTCAGGCACATGGTGGAATTCTTGGGGTTGCTTTGTGCAGGGCCAGGACTTGGACTCAACAATCTTTGCTGTTCCTTTCCAATTCAGGATATTCTGATTCTACATTGTCTAGTGAGATGTTGCTCATATGAACAGGCTGAAGCAAGGAAAGGTAAGGTTCTGAGTATGAGTGTAATATCATCAGACCTACTGTGAAATTTACCATTTAGCAGTACTTGAATACTTGAAGACATAATTCTGTGTCAGGAAAAAATCCAAGATTTTTTCATATTTGGGAAAACTAAGCTCCTGTTGGAGAATGGTACACCAGTTACCATTTTTGGGGACCCTCTGCTTGAGTACAGACCAAACAGAACAGAAAACAGTAAGTATTCCTAGAGTCTTTACACTGATTTGACTTCCAGGGCAACAAAATTTCTCTGAACTTTCAAGCTGACCGCATTAGTAATAGTTCTGCACACTCAGAGCCATATCAAGAATCCTCTTGGCAGTAAAGAGCAGAGGCAAATACAAGAGAGCACATGGCAAGAAAGAACCTGCACTGCATTCAACCTGTCAACTCCAAGAGGTACTGAAAGTTCCTGGACCTTTAAGGAATACAGGAAGGGATCTGGGCCTCAGGATTCTTATATAAGTAGAAAAGTATATGTAAGGTGGGTGAAAGCAGCAAACCTTATTGAACAAAGCTGTCCCAAGCCTCTTGAGACTCAGATTAAACAAAGAAAGCAACTCACCCTTTGACCTGGCAAACCAGGGACTCCAGGCTTGCCTTCCAGACCAGGCTCTCCCTTTAAAAGTGAAAAGATTTAGAAAGTTAACATAATCAGAAAAACTAGTGAACTATATAACAATTTCCTAGCTGCTTTGTGCTACCATTACTGCATGACTACCTAGACAACTCTTACCTGATAATTATGTTGTCCTGTGAGCAGAAGAGAATGAGTAAACAAGACAGAGAAAAGTGACAATGCCCTGATTAAATACAGAGCACACAACTATATTTAAATTGCATAATTCAAACCAGATTTGCCTAAATAACACATCTTCACAATGCCATCAATTTTACAAAAGCCAATCAACAGTGAAACACAAGAAGCAATTCAAAAGAGAGGAAACACAGTTTGCAAATGAGGCAGCAGTGACAGTCTGAACTGAGACATCCTGCAGAGCTGGGTCATAAAATATAACTAGAATAGGCTACAATTCAAGTCAGAAGTAAGAATGCTGGCATGTACAAACTGTTGTAAAAATTGTGTTGAAATATAAACGCACATACCCAATTCTTAGTTTTCACCCACAAAATATTTCAGCCATGACCTTGTGGCATAACACCAACCACTTTGACAGCAACAATTCCCTGACCTAAATGACATGACAGCTCGCAAGTTATCAGTCAGTGCCATTCTGAGATGTGCTGAATGCTCATACAGCTCTTCAGGACATTAGAAACAGAAAAACAATCAGGTTCTGCATGACAAAAGCCTTGAGGCAAAGTCTGCCCATGTCCTGGTTGTCACCTCCCTGTGTTCAGACAGGCCATCCACAGCATGACACCTTCTCTCAGCAATGAAGAAAACTGGAGGCTGTGGGCACTGTTTAAATATTTTAGAGACTGAATTATGTATAAGACTTTCATAAGCCTCACTCGAGTTTGAGTTTCAGTTTCTGAAATTACAAGCAGTGAGAGAAACAACTTACTGGGGGTCCAGGAAGTCCAGGCAGGCCTTGTGGTCCTCGTGGCCCAGGCTTTCCCTATAGGAATGTTTGGGTTTTTTTAAAAAAGTGTTAAAATATCTTTATGAAAATGTGCATGGGCACATTAGACATGTTATCTGTTCTTACAGGATCTATACCACCCCTTTCCCCACAAGTCCTGAAGAACCAGTGCAGAGACCAGCTGGTTTTCTCCTTAATCTCTGGCTACTCAAATTATCAGCACTCACTAAACTGCAGACAGACTGATCCACCCACACTCAGCAGGCACTTATCCGTATCTGGCTCTCTGTATCTCAAAGGTAGTAACTCGACCAAAGACATTGGGATATCCTGTATATTCCACTAAAACACTCTGGGTTGAGGTTTGGTGGTGATGAAGAGTAATTTTTGCACAAGCAGCTTCCACCAGCATCTCCTCCAAGCCAGCAAAGCTCTGAAGGGCTTTAAAGTATTATTGATATGATGCATACAATTCTTTTAAGTAACAGCTAAATGAAAATTACATACCTACCAACACAACATCATATTTTAAACATGTACGTATTTTTATATACAGGACTAACAGACTGAGACAATGGATATGTCCCCCCCATTTGAGTGCCCAGGTTCAGAGACAAACTGGGCACAAAACTCAAATGTAGTTTAATATTAATGTTAACACATCCCTGTCCTTAAATAATTGCATAGCTGACTCTACAATTCATACTTCTCATACATGTAAGATTCACCACATCTGAGAAGGATATTTTCCTTTTTCCCTTTCTTGGTTATTTTCTCTACTGTAAATAAGAAAATTTATTTCTTGATGTCCTAAAAATGCTTCCATCCACCTTCCCTTTAAAGTACTATTTTAAAGAAAAATCTAACCTATCAGGCAACAGAATTACATTAAAATATCCTTGCAATGAAAGAAGAGATATTGAGTCTCTCTTACTTCCTCTCCTTTCAGGCCTTCAATTTGCACCTGCAACAGAAATGCAGAGTCATAAAGGATAGAAAGAGCAAAGACAAGACAGAAGGTGCCCAAGGTATGATGGGCCCCCACTGGGTGGTTTTCTCCCCTTGCTGCTCCATCAAGTTGCATGATAACTCCTACAGCTCCTCAAATCCCGTTGTAGGCTGGGGGATGCTCTCTATTTAAAGAGCTCAGGCTGACAAAAGATTTGCTCACATAATTAGCTGTGAAGTGATTTGAGTGGCTGCATAAATAGTAAAAACTTATTCAATTATCTCATCATACAAACAAGTCAATAAATTCCCCAGATCTTGTTTTATTCGAAATTACAAAGATCTATTGAATGCAGAAGGAATCACATAAGAAGCGGACTGGCTTGGGATATACCCCACCTGTTTTAGTCTCATTTTCAGGTGTTATACTCATCTTTCAAAATTTCTTGGTGACTACTGTCCCATCATTAATACCACATTTAAGCAGGACAGCAAAATGCAACCTGAATAGGTATTTTTTCATAGTTTTTCTAATTCCTTTACTTTCTATCCCATTCTGAGTAACTGAATTGCTTGCTGACTTTCCCATGATTACCAGGGAGCCTCTCATTCTTGTCCTTAGGTGAAGTGTTTTTTCCTAATTTCAATCCTTTCGGAAAATAAAAGGGATACCCGAATTGCTTTGTTACAGCCCATCCTGAACTCAGTTCTAGACCTCTTCTCTGCATACTTTGTGGTAAATTTTTCTCCATTCACTTCTTCATACCGACAATACAAAGCTCTGGACATCCTTACATCCCTGCCAGAGATGTCTGGCACCAGTGAAGGCACTGCTGAAGGCAGAGGGATGCACAATGGATGTTAATCTAGTGACACAGGAAAGATAAACTCCACTCTTCTGTTTTCTCAATTTAATTTTTTCATCACTTTTCCTGATTTCAGCACATCAAGTCCTGGTTGTCTTATATTCCACCAGGACATTTTCAAATATAAGCCAAGGAAAGATCATTCCCTCTAATCAGAAACTGCCTTTTTCTTCTCCTGCCCCAACTCTCACACCCAGTCCATGTCAAAGGCACTCAGTTACTCAACTCAATACTGAAATTCCATTTGCTTTTATAACTTTCACAGGCTCTATGTACCAAAGGCCATTTGGAATCAACTCAACAACTGTCAGAAACCACACAGTTCTGTCACATTATTACTCCGTCTGATGCACTTGAGGTAATGCTTTCATTGCCTCAAGTCCAGATCTTCACACTTCACAATCTCCCAAAATTGTCGCAGAGCATCTCTGTGTTGGAACCTGTGACATGCCTTCTTCAAAAGTCCTCACTTTAAAAAACTTCTTTAAAAAAAAACCAAAACGACCCAAAGTATTTAAGAACATCTCTCAGTGAGATCCTCCCACTAAGCATTTCCACTTTCTTGTCTCGTGCAACAATACACAAACTTTGGGAAAGCTAGAAAAAAAATCTTACTTTAGTGCCAGGCAATCCTGGAAGTCCTGGTTCACCCTGCAGGGAAACATGAAAGAAATGAAAAAACATAACACAGAACACAACATGGCACAATACACAACACAGTGCAAAACAAAAGCAACTCCCTGAGCATGTTTTTCAACTGTTGTTGTACATTCTTATTTTCAATACCATCCCATAATTAATAGATCTGGACCTACAACCTCAGCTAACTGTTTTCTCTGCTTTGCTGATGAATATACACAGGAACTGGTTGCAGTCTGTGTTACCGTGACATTTTACATTGATTTTAATGACATTCAGTGACTTAAAATGAATGATGCACTGGGTGCACAACAGCATTAGATCTGTGCATCAAAAAATCTTGTATTTGCTCTGTACACATACCACACAAACAAATCTGCTTGATTCTTAGATCCTTAACAGACCCCAACGGGATGGATATTTAGGAAGTCAAAACGCTTTTGCTTGTTAGTGACCAAAATAACTTTGATAAAAAGTGAGAAATGGTACCATGCGGAAGGAGAAAATCCTAACTCCGCACTCACTAGGGCCAGCTCAGCCTCTCTGGGCGGAGAGGAGGCTGAGTCGATGGTATAGGCGCCACCCCACTGGGCTGGCCTCGGAGCGCCCGGAAAACACTCCGCCCAGTGGGTGGATGCAAGGGCGTGTCGATGAGGCTAACCCCGCCTTTCCATCTAGAAGGTTCGCAGCCGTTACCTCCCTGATTTGTTCCTTTGTATTTTCCCCGCCTCTGTTTATTCCCGAGTGGTCCTGTATTCCCGGCACCGCCTCTACCCTCTCCCAGGATTGGCTGAGCCTATCCGGTTAAAAACCCATGCGCAGCCCCCGCTCCAGCAGTTCGGCTCGCCCCCCCCAGATGTGTATGGTTGCCCCGTTTGGGTTTCCATAATAAAGCACGATCTGTTGGCACCGAACCCCTCCCAGCATCTTTCGTCTCTCTGGGTGCGCGCGACGCTTTGCCGACGCGGACTCGGCACACCACCAGGAGCCGCGGGGACCGAGCTCGGGGAGACGAGCGGCGCCACAACCCGCAGCAGGAGTCGGAACACGACACTACCATTTTCCCCAAGTCATTTTATAGAGCAAATCATGCCACAGTGTTTGCAGCACACTGAGATGCTACGCCCTCTTTCCATGATTTTTTGCCATCTAGGCTATCAATTTGTTCCAGTTCATTTTTCTCCAGCAATGTCCACCATTTATTATGCTTTAAGACTGTGCATACAGGAGGTATATCCTTTACTTTAGGTGCATACTGGTGTTAAATTTATCACATAGCTTCCTTTCACACTCTATTTATTCATTACTCATGTAGATCTCTGATTGACCCAGCATATCCTCCGTATTTTTTTCTCTTAAGTTCAATTACTCTTTGTTATTTATTCAGCGTGTCATGGAATGGTTTGGGCTGGAAGGACCTTAAAGATAGAATGACTGAAACATTAAGGTTGGAAAGACCTCCAAGGTCACTGAGTCCAAACTTTGAACACCACTATGACAACAAGACTGAGGTGCCATGTCCAGCTCTTCCCTGAACACCTCCAGGGATGGTGACTCCACCACCTCCCTGGGCAGAACCTTCCAATGCCTGACAACCCTTTCAGTGAACAAATTCTTCCCAAAGCACATCCTGGCATAGCTTGAGGCCATTTCCTTTCGTCCTGTCGCTGGTTGCCTCAGAGTAGAGGCTGATCCCAATCTGGCTACAGCCTCTTGCCAGGGCGTTGTAAAGAGTAATAAGGTCCCCCCTGAGCCTCCTTTTCTCCACAATAAACACACCCAGCTCCCACAGAAACCCTACACAGGACTCACCCTCTAGACCCTTCACCAACTGCACTGCCCTTCTCTGGAAATGCTCCAGCACCTCAATCTCTTTCTTGTCATAAGGGGCCCAGAACTGAATGCAGGACTTCTCCTCAGTGCCCAGCACAGAGGGACAATCACTGCCCTGGTCCTGCTGACCACACTGATGCTGACAGACAAGGCCACGTTGTCCCCAGCCTCCTTGCCCACCTGGGCTCACATCGGCTCAAATTCAGCCACTGTCAGAAGCACCCCCAGGGCCTTTCCCACTGGGCAGCTTTCCAGCTGCTCTGCCCCATCCTGGAGCACTGCAGGGCCTTGTTGGGACACGAGGGCAGGACCCAGGCCTTGCTCTTCTTGAACCTCATCCTGCTGGCCTCACAGCATTGATCCAGGCTGTCCATATCCCCCCACAGAGCCTTCCTACCCTCCAGCATGACAACACTCCCACCCACCTTGGTGTTGTCACAAATTCTCTACTGAGGGTACCCTTGATGCCCTTGTCCACATGAGCAGGACAGATACTGAACAGGACTGGCTCCAGGGGACACCACTAGTGACCAGGTGCCAAGTCAATGTGGCACAATTCAGCGCCACTCTCTGGGCCCAGCCATCCCGACAGTTCTTAACCCAGCAGAGTGCACCTGCCCAAGCCCTGGGCTGGCGGCTTCTCCAGGACTCATCTGTGGGAGACGGAGTCAAAGACTTTGCTCAAGTCCAGGGAGACTCCACCCACATCTTTTTCCTCAGCCCCAAGGCAGGTCACCTGCTTGTCAAAGGACATCAGGCTGCTCAGGCAGGATCTGCCTTTCCTAAACCCACATTGGCGGGGCCTGATCCCTCGGTTGTCCTCTATGGGCTGTGTGATCCCACTCACGATGATCTGCTCCAGAACCT
This sequence comes from Acanthiza pusilla, assembly GCA_036630365.1. NCBI lineage: Eukaryota > Metazoa > Chordata > Aves > Passeriformes > Acanthizidae > Acanthiza > Acanthiza pusilla. The sequence continues at coordinate 93,275,921 of JAXCHO010000034.1, forward strand.
TGCCAGGCCCCAGGAGTGGCCAAGTGTCTGCCAAGAGGCAGATGCAGAGCCCCAGGTGCTGCCCAGTGCTCTCGGCTTGACCCAAGGCTCCACAGGAGAGACAGGAAACTCCTCCGAGCTCCTGTCTCCTGCTCGGTGGGCAGAGCCACTCCCTGGCTCTGATAACTCGCAGCCCCGGGACACTTTTCCAAAGGATCCAGAGGAAAATTGGGAGAAGGAAGAGGTCCCTGACACAGAGGCTGCAGCAGAAGGGGACAGCAACACACAGAGTGTGTCGCTTGCCCTGTTGAAAGAGGCAGGAGCTTCTGCCCTGGATGAAGATCCCTGGGATGAGGGGTCCAGCGAGCTTTTCCCCACATCAGAGCCTGAGGAAACCTCCGGCTTCTCACCTTCTCCCTCATCTGAAGGCCCCTGTGAGGAGAAGGGAACTTATGAGTCAGCGGAGCAAAGTGCACCTGGCAATCTGCTGGGCACGGAGACTTTGAAGCATCTTCTGCATATTGAGGCAGAGGAGCTAGAGAAGTTGGAGGAAGACATCCTCTCCTCCCCGGATGGAGAAAGCTCCATCAAGACCACCTGCATCCTCAGGCATCCATTCAAGTCTCACCCTGGGGCCTGTTGCAGAAAAGCTACAAGGCTTTTCCAGCTGGACCAAAGACTGTGCAGGAGAGACTGAAAACTGCTCACAGCTTGTGCCTCCTGACCTGTTTGAGGTGTTGTGGTCTCTCTTTAACAACAAGGATGCGCCATCCTGGGACACTCGGATAGACGAGCTACTGGAAAAGTGGGAGGAAGAAGAGCTCTCTGACAGAGACGCTGCAGGAGAGGGGGACAGAGAGCCGGAGAGTGCATTGTGTCCCCCCCGCAAGACAAAGAAGCTGAGCCAGAAGCGGCCGGAGACAGGGACAGCGAGCCACAGAGTGCGTTGTCTCTCCCTCCACAAGACAAAGAAGCAAAGCCAGCAGCTTCTGCCCTGGACAGCGATCCCTGCGGCGAGGGGCACAGCGAGCCTCTCCCCACGGCACTGACCGAAGACACAAAGATGTCTGCGGTTTGTGCCGTGCCTGCCGATCCCGCGGAGGAGGCCGGCACAGCTCGCACGGAGCCTGGCCGTGCCCAGGCCGCCCCTCCCCAGGAGAAGCCCTGCGGGGCTGAGGCAGCGGCAGGGCCTTGCCCGGTGCCTGCCCGGCCCCGGCCATGCAGTGTCCCTTCTGCCCCCGCTGGCACGGCCACTGTCCCGCGGCCCCCGGCCCCACGGCCATGGCGCTCCATCGTCAGGATGGCCCGGCGGGTTCTGTGCCGGTTTTGTCCTTCGGCTGCCTCAGGGGGCAGCGGGAGGAGTGACCCCGGCTGCCAGCACCCCACAGATGACTGCTCGCCATGAGGCAAGCACTGGCCAAAGGTGGGTCCTGCTGCGGCCCCAGCCCGGCACGCCCGAGCGAACAGCAAGGCAGCCTGGCCGGGGAGAGCTGAGGAAGGACTGCAGCGCTGCCTTGTACAATCCCACAGAAGCTGACTTTAGTCCCGGGCTGCACTGTCCGGGAGCATCCCCGCCCTGCCCCAGGCTGCATTAGGAGCTGAGAAACGCTCCTTGGGCCTCAGCACTGCGGGCAAATGAAGACACACCCATCCACCTTTCACAGAGCAAATAGGAAAACGCCTCCCTGGATACCCGAAACACGGACTGGAGAAAGCTGTTAGCCCCGGAAGAACGACCCGGGGCCCACAGCTCCACCTCCACAAGAACCACCGGGACCCCAGCGCAGAGAAGCGCAGAGTGAGGAAGGACCGATGGGACACTGCTGGAGCCAAGAGTCTTGGACTGGTTTCTGTTTGATCTCTTCCCCACCCCGCTCTTCCCCCTCTTTCCTTCTCACCCTCCTCTGTTCCTTTCTATTGCTTTACCCCACATTTACTGTTAAATTAAATCCCTGTTGTTGACTTTGATAGATGGTCTGCTTGGCACCTTAATTCATGCAGAGGCATCTCTCACTGATCGCCTCTTAACAAGGACACACATCTGCACACAGCACTCGAGGTGTGCTGTCCCCAGTGCCCAGCACAGAGGGACAATCACCGCCCTGGTCCTGCTTGTCACACTATTGCTGATACAGAAGGACAGGTTGCCCCCGGCCTCCTTGCCCAGCTGGGCACACACCGGCTCACGTTTGGCCACTGTCGGCCAGCACCCCCAAGGCCTTTCTGCTGGGCAGCTCTCCAGCCGCTCTTCCCCAGCCTGGAGCACTGCAGGGGTTGTTTGGGCCAAAATGCACAACCCAGAACGTTGCCTTTTTGAACCTAATAACATTGAGCTCAGCTCTTCAGTCCAGCCTGTCCAAAATACCTGGTTCCAGCCCTGTGCCTTAAGCAGAGATGCTTCCCACTACATCAGGTTGCCCAGGGTCCCATCAAAACCAGCCTTTTCTAAAAAGAGCCTATATTATGTGAGAAGCCCTGAAGAGACACACACCAGCCACCCTGAAAGTATCAGACCATGGAGAGAAACATCTTCTGGAAGCTCCAGTTGCAGCTGCTTCAGAAACACGGATGAAGTGTTTTAAACATAAGACTGATCACTACTGCAGGGAGAGAATAGAGGGAATTGCTTCCAATCTCTGCATTCTTGGAGAAGGCTCACTGACTTAATCCGGAGGAGAAAAAGAGAAAGAAATCCAGAACTGGCCATGCCTTTCTACTCATACCGACGATCTGGGTAGGAAATACCAAAACCACAACCTCATCTCTAGCAAAGAGGGAAACATAAGGCTGCCCTGAGTAGTCTAGCAAGTCTGTAAAATGACAAGGTCAAAATTGCTGCTGAGAGCACTGAATAATTATTTTGCAGGTAGGAGGCTCAGAGTAATTTTGTTGTCACTTTCTGAGTCAATTCTGCATCTCCTGGGTCGGAAAAACAGCTTCTACACAAACATATTGACATTTCTATCCATATTTCTTAGACGAGGAAGATTTCCTGACCCAAACTATGCTCTTATTTCCTTCTACTCCCACTATGAGCGTTAAACTAAGAGCAGAGGAGCCATAACCAGACACTCTTTAACACACAGCCATTTCAGACTGAAGCCATGTTAGAAGAGTGAAACATTTAAATGTATATAAACTTCAGTTTATATAAAACTTCAGTTTATATATAAACTTCAGTTATACATAAATGGGATAACTATTAGGTCAACAGCCCGGATATTTCTAGCAATGAGGGCCCAAGGAAGAACTAACAAATGTGTTTCTAAATCCCCTCTGTGCATCCCATCCCAACTTACCTTTTCTCCTTTGGTCCCACTAGCACCGGGAGGGCCAGGGCTGCCAGGAGGGCCCTATAAACAGGTAAAATTGAGAGAAAACTCTTTGTTTCTAATGTGCAGGAGAAACATAAGGCTGCAGGTATTGGCAGCACAAACAGTGATGTCGTATTGCACTGGGGAGGAACTAATAGAACACATGAGGCAGCTTTGACTCTGCTGCACAGAGAGGAAAGAGAATAATGATGGAGATGCCACAGCAGCCATGATAACACCAATCCAATTTCAGCTCGTTCAGACAAAGTGAAGTTCAGTGAGTATATCAAACACAAAATTTAGTATAAAATTCAGGCATGAAGGTTTCCCACCTTCTAAGTGTCTAGACATGAAGAAGGAAGAAAAGCTTCAGAAAACCCAGCTTCTGCAACAGGTTTTCACTTGGAGAAATTGTTCAAGTACTAAATATTCAGTATCCATCTTCACATCCCTCTGCAATTTCCTACTTCATCTACATTTGCTGCAAGTATAAACCAGTTCGTTATCCATCTGTAACACCAGAAAAGATTTCCATCTTACAAGGATAGTGATAAACACTAACTAGACACACACTTCTTGGTGCAAGGTAAACTGTGGCTGAGGAACAGAGCAGGATGCAGATGCTGCAGCCTGGAGGCTTCAGGCTCAAGGGTGGCAGTGATTAGCTGCACAGCTTTTGGCAAACCACTTCTGGCCTCTTCTTCTTACTCTGTCCTTTGCTATTTAGACCAGAAGATCCTTGGAAGGAAAGGATGCCTCTCATTACATATCATTCCCTGGGTAATGAAAACAGTCTTGTGGAATCTACAGATAACAGTTTTAGACAAAGCATTGTGTGTCTGATCAGCAGAAATGTACGGATCTTTTAGGCCATTTTCTGTTTTCCTCTTGTCTTAAAAATGTAAATAGTTCCAACCTTTTTTTTATTGAAAACAAACCAAATATATTAAATCCAGTTCTCTTCCTTTCCTGTTGTGGGCTTAAGCAACTGAATTTTTTATGAGTGCTTTCTTATGTATTTAATGAAAATTAAGACAAACATTTGACCTATCACGTTTAAAGGACTGGCATTTCCTGTAAGTGTATATTGCATTATAGTTTAATCATAAAACCAAGCCAACAGGAAAAGAAAACTGTGCCAACAAAGATCCTCAGAATAGGGACATGGTGGAGCCCTGTCATAACTCAACAGCCACCCAGAATAAGTGTCAGTTTTAGAGTTAACTTCCAGTTGTTCCAAAGAAACACTTCCAGTTACTGAGTATTTGCCACGTACCTGCTTCCCCTCCAAACCTGGCTTTCCAGGGAACCCATCCAGGCCTCTGTCTCCCTGGAAAAAGAAGGGAAAGAACCACTATAACTCAAATCTGGGGTGTTTAGGTCACTGCCCTGCAGATGATGGCCATGTTACCTGCTCCAAGAGTAATGAATAAGGAAGAAATTCCAGCCAGTCCAATAGAGAGAATGGCTAAAGTTCCCACATCTGTACCAAGAAAAGCTGGTGCAACCAGAAGCAGTTGTGTGCTAGCTTTTCTTGGTGGCATCCTTCCTCTGCCTGCTGAGGTGGGTTCATGAGAACTGGACAATGTGCTCCAGGAGAACAACAGCCCAGAACAGCTTTTATGAAAATAGTTAAGGAATCCAGCAATAAGTCAGCTTTACCCAGTAAAGAAAAATCTTTCATTTTTCACCTTTCCTTTCTGTATCCTGGGGGAACAATTAATCTATTCCTATATGTCTCCAGAGCTGACCAGTGCACAAAGTCCATATGCAGTAGATTTCACTACTTTATTTTTATTACCTGAAGATATGGGGTTTTTCCCCTGTACCTAAACCTGACTTTTTTTTGCTGCAGTTCCAGACTAGTAAGTCTTTCCCTAAACCCACACAGAGGGGGACTGTTTCCTTCAACTTTACAATGACCTGTTATGTATTTGAAGATTTACAAAACTCCCCTTTCAAACTTCTCTAGACTAAACAACCATAATACTTTCAACTTTTCTTCATGGGCATGTTTGTCAGTCCTCTGATCATTTTTGTTGCTCCCCTTTGTGCAGTGTCGAATTTTTCCACATCTTCATTGTAGCTAGGTGCATGACACTCGTCGCAGCTGAGGCTAACTTTGAGCAGAAATATGTTTTCATGTTTTATAGACTATTCTTCTGTTTAAATCCCAAGATAATGTTTACTTTACACCAAACCCCCTTCCACAAGGCAGCTCCTTGATCAGTTGTTCCCAATCCATAACTGCAATTTGTTGTCCTATGTGTATGAAGCATGCTGCAGCTGCCCCTTCTCTGTCATCTTCTGCTTTTGGGGGTTGTGTTTACAGGATAATTTTGAATTCTGACCTTGATCTCTACTGTTCTTCCATATTCAAGCTCAACATATTTCATATTTTATAATCAAGGTTCTTGATAGAGATAACTGTATCCATTATATGCTTGTGCTGAACTTCACTTTTCGCCTACAGATTGTGGCCTTTGACCATTCCAACCTCTTTAGCTTAAAAACTCCTAGAAACAGAGACTTTCTTTTACTCTGTAAAATCCTTAAACCTCTGTAAAATGAAATACAGATTTTACTTGGATCCTGCACACAGAGCTGAATATAAACTATGAAACACACACACACAGTGCCAATATTAATGTGAATGTGCATGTGAAAACAAATTCTGCAAGTACAAGCAGTGAAAGAAAGCTAATAGTTCTATGCTACTTTTAAAATGTTTTTATATCTCTTAAACCCTGTTAGACAACTGTTATTACCTGCAAGCCCACACTTACAGCATTGGATTTAATTAGCTTCTTTTCTAAACTACATTGATTTGGCAAGTCAGAAATGGATTTGCTAATTGCTATTTATTTTTCCTCCTTAGAAAGTCAATCAATCTTCTAACATAAACGTTATTTCAAATTATGTATTCAAGGAATGAAATTAGAGAGACCCATATCATATAGAAAGCAGCTGAAAACCAGTGTCAGACACCCAGATCCACTCACTTTGGAGGTGATAGTTTCCACATTAATGCTTTCCTTTGCACTGACTGAAGTACAAATATCCTGAATTTAAGACTTTAAGTAAGCAACAGCCTCGTATATTGCTGACAAAATGTGCAGTGTGTTCCCAGGAGAATTTTTAACATCAATACACTGCAGCAATGAGTACTTCACACATGGTGGTTTAGCTGCCAAAACAGAAAAGTGTCGATGTTCTTACTGCTACCAATGGGGGCTGGGAAAGGCTAATGTATTATTTATACAAGCAAATACAAAAAAAGCTGTTCAAAAACACTCCAAACAATTGTGTTCTCTGCTGTTTCTTCAGAAAAAAAAAATGTCATTATAAATACTTAAATACTTTTTATTATTTTTTCATTCTTTAAATAAGGCTACTCAAGTGAAAGGTACTTTTCTCCCAACAGAAAGAACAAACACATTAAAATTTCATTCTCAAATTTTCACTTTAAGACTCCATTTCCTTCTCCTGTCTTCTGTTTTTTCATCTTTTAACCACTAGAACAAAATGGTGAAGAGTCACAATCAACCAGGAGAAATGACAATTCTGCCAAAACTTCAGTGTTGTTCTCTGACCTCTACCATTTAGAAAATGTAATGATTTGTTGGAGAAAGGATTACCCAGGAGTCTATAGGGCCATGGGAAAGGTTGGAGGAGAAAAAAACCACTCTAGAGGGATCTGCAGTGGCAGACCACCCCTGCTCCCTCCTTACACAATCCCTTCTCAATAAAATAGACAAGGGTTTACAGAATGGACACAGGATTATGCAGCAAAAGCAGTGCCCCTTGTCACACTGACCTGCTGGACATGCCTAAATCAACATGCCAAGTGTCACATACAGATATGGCTCATGGTGGCAGGCAAGTGCATCATATTTGTCTCTATGGAGTCTGTCCTGGGGTCTACAATGAGCTCATTGGATGCAAAAGGACATGGGAAATCCCTCATGGTGCAGTGCTTTTCCTAAAGTACAGGTGTAGCCAGTACTGCTGGATTTGGAAACCTCGCTATAAAACCTCAGTATTTACATCCAAGGTCCCAGGATATATAAATAAAGCAGCAAGATGTATTATGGAATACTTTTGACTTTTTTTTTACAGTAAGGGTGAAGACTTGATAGAACAATACTTAGTGCATGAACTAGTGCTCCCATCTGATATTACAACCCCTTTTCTCCTCAGGCACACAGAAACACAGGTTGTGTAGGTGTCAGTATTCAAGTTACAGACTGAAGAGCAGACAAGAAAATATTTGGCCCACCGAATTTACGCCCACTGTTTTCACAGTAGTACTGACTGGTGAAAGTTAAAGCAAAGGCAGTGGGTGCTCTGAGACCATCATTAAAACCTGGAAAAGAATCAAAGCACAATTGTTGTAGCAGAGATTTGGCTGCTTCAGGGAAAAAAAAAAAAAGGATGGGGGGAACCTCTAATTGTGCAGATCCTTCTAATGAAACAAAACCTAATGCATTTCTTCCCCACTGTAATCTTCCTCTCCTTAGTCAGCTGCCTGCCCACACACAGTTCTAGCTTCCTCTCCCATCACAGTGATGTCAGAAAGATGGATTTTCTTTCAGGAGCCAAATATTCCAGCAGATTAGACAATGTTGCCTCTGGAAAAGGAGCGAAGGCACTGGCTAGACACAGGACACCTACCCAGTTCTGCAAAGGGCTGAGGGAAAGGCATGAGGAAGATAAAGTACAATCCAGCCATTTGCTCTAGCTGCAATAACAAGGATAGGTAATGCAAAATGTGATCGTGGCTACTTCATCAAAAACAGCAGCAAGGACGCTGGTGAAGACAAGCACAATATCTCATGCTAAGGGTCTATTGATAATTTTTCCCAGTAGGCAAAAGTTTGTGTTAATGGTTGGGTTTCCTCTCCAGAAGAAGAGAGAGACTGAGAAATGGGAACAAAGCTGTGCCAGTAGGATAATGAGTGCCTCCTTTACACAAACACAGTCAAAGCTGCCAGACCCTCCCTGGGATAAACCTGTGTCAGGACCAGCTTGAGTCATAAGCAAGATAGGACATTTTTGGGGGACCTCAAGCACTTCGAGGCAGGTCTACAGCAGAAGTGGGTGCACATCTGAGGTCCCTCTGAACACAATGAGCAAACTGAAATAACTAAGGCTTTGTGCCTGCCCAGCTCTCCTTTAAAATGCTTTTTCCAGGTATGGTAAGCACTTGGTCTCGTCCTTGAGCCACAAATATGGTTCAAATCCCAGAGTGACCTGTACTCTGTAAAAGAGTTATTCCCAGTCAGGAGGGAACATGGAACTGGGAAGCAGCTCCATTTGAGTGAAGCCTTTAACACAGCACAAATTACCTGCTGCTTACTACTAGTGAATTTATGGGGACAGGAGAAGAAAGTAACATAGAAAGCTGAATAATGTGAAAAACTGGAATGACATGAGAAAATGCTGGATGCAGACATGGTCAGTGGCAGTCAGTGATCATCCTCAGCTCTCAGGTGGAGCACACAATATGGACACCCCTCCAGATCTCCACAGTGGCAACCTTCACTCCTCTCCTCCTCTCTCTCCTCCATACCTGGCTAACACACAGACAAGAATTCCCTGAATGTGTGCTCAGTAGACAGCGCAGATCCAGAAAGCCCTTCTGCACACCCATGGGAGGTGGAGAGCACTTGGAAGTGCAACACAGTGAGGAAACTCCATCATTCATCCCCCTCCAGAGCTGTTGGTGGCAGCCCACCACACCTAACAGGCAAAGGAAAGGCCTGGCTTTTCCTAGCATGCAGCAGGAATACCTTGTCTCCTCGTGTTCCCTTCTCTCCTCTTTCTCCTTGGAGACCCTAAAAATAAAAAGAAACAGAGATTATGAGCTAAATCCAAGTAGAAGCATAGTTACCTCCTGTAATTAGTCACCAAATCAGTGTGCACATCTGCACAAGCCATTCAAGTGAACCTCAAGGACATTTTGTGTGTTGCCAGTCCTCAGAGTTGGCCGCAGGCATGGTCTAGGCAGACTCATAGAGCAGGGACTGCTTGTGAGCCCAGGAACATCTGTAATATTATATTGCCTGCAGACACATGACCCTCCTGCCAACAGCAGAGTGGAGGGACAGGGAACACACCACAGCCACAGATGGTCTGGAAAACAACCAATGCTCTGCATTTTTCATGTTTCTTGTAAACAACGAGAACTTTGGTAGGGGACAATACTGATGAGAAAACCTATCGCATAAACAAGCAAGAATTTCCATTCCTAGTGGGTTTGGATGTGGTAGCCAGGCAGACAGCAGGTAGCTTTGAGAATTGGCAAAGGTTAGATGCACTCTGTCCTGGGGGCCCAGCACATTTTTGTGGTGTGAATCCAATGCCAGTGTTCCTCAGGACTGCATAATTCATCTCCTCCCAGCTACACCAGAAACATTGCTGGAGCTTGGTTTGGTGTGGCACTAACACAGACAATCGACTCAATGGGCACAAAGGGATTTCACCTTCCTTTGGCTCAGCAAATGCCTTGTATTTTATGTTTATTGTAGAAACTGAGCAATCAACTAATAGCTATAGAGAGACAAATATGCTCAGTCAGTAATGACCTCTCTGAAACTGCCAAAGCTTAAAGTGCTTCTTGCTCTAATAATTTAAACTTCAGTTGACTTTACACTATAGTGGAGTCTTAGCTCAAGCTAAAGAAAGCTCCATATCTGGGTATATTTGGCCCTTAGGATGATTTACATGATCATCTAAATGAGCAGGGATATTTTATACTAGAGCAGCTTGGTCAAAACCCAGTTCAAGCTGCCCTTGAATGTTGTCAGCAATGGGGGATCCACCACCTCTCCAGACAACCTCTTCCAGAGTGTCACCATCCTCACAGTAAAAACTTGCTGCCTTATATCTAATCTAAATCGAATCCCTTTTACTTTCAAGCCATTATCCCTTGTCCTATCAGAAGAGATCTTGTTAAAATTTTGGCTTCCTTTAAATATTGAAAGGCCACAATAAGGTCTCCTTGGAGCCTTCTCCAGACTGAACAATCTCAGTTCTAAGCCTAATCTCCCAGGAGAGGTGTTCCAGCCTTCCTACAATTTCCAACGGCCCCGTTCTGGACCCTCTCTCAGAGGTCCATGAATGTTTCCTGTGCTGGGACCCAGTGCTGGATGCAGCCATGCAGGTGGGGTCTCACCAGAACAGAGGAGAGGAGCAGAATAATTTCTCTCACCTGCTGCTCACAGTGCTCTTAGGCTCTGAGTGTACATTATCAGCTCACATCCAACTTTTCATCCACCAGCACCCCATGTCTCACCAGGGCAGCTCACAATCCTTTCATCCCCCAGCCTGTGGGGGGTGGCCCCAACCCACCTGGGTCCTCAAATCTCATAAAATCCAGTCAGCCTTTCCAACATCAGCTTAAAGGCTGCTTACCAAGCTGGGACCAAAAGACAGAGGTACTAACTGGGTAGAATCTAATTTATTTTGATCTTGCTGTCTGTTCATTCAGTGCAGGTTAGTCCTCTGAGCCCAAAAGCTATTCCCTGAGAGTTTTGAAAATATGATTGGAAACTTGCTGAGAGGTGGTATTTTTTTCTTGGTGTTCTGATGAAGTTTTCAAGCACCATATAAATGGTGCATCATCACAGACCAAAGCAATTGCATTACAGTGGGAGCATCACAGAATCACCAGCTGTTCTCTCTGTAATCAAGTCATTTCTGCTGACACCTCTCTACTGGCTACAGGTCTGTTCTCATTTAAAGAAGACAGAAGAAACTCAGTGAAGTGAAGAAAATTTCACCACTTTGACATAGTGCAGATTAAGTGGTCAGACAGACTGTATACTGCTTAATAATAAAAAAATATAGCTGAGCAGAAGACACCGAAAAAGTAAAGAAAGTTTCTAGAGTGTTAGAAATTGAAGAAGAGCCATGACTTACCGGTGCACCTACGTAGCCTTTAATTCCTGGAGGACCTGGTTTTCCTTCAGATCCCTGGCGAGGAATTGAGATACAGTAAACCACCAGAAACTCTTTGACATAAAAACCAAGAATAAAATTAGTTAGTCAGAAATTTAAGTTGCTCTTCCAAGCTCACATTGAGCTATTGAAGTTTCTTGAGTCTCTCAGTGCTAATACAGGAGTAATATCTGACTTCCCAAATACTTACCCAAAGTGACACCCCAGTATTTTCCTCTGTCCCCTCATACATTAGCAAGTTTTGTCCTTCTGCTTGCAGACTTAACCTGCAAAGGCAAACTGTCCCATACAAGTTTCTCTACAGGTTATCTCAGAAGGTTTGGCAATGTCAGTTGTTGCACACCACAACTGTTTTGGCTCCTGAACACAGTGTTAATGGAACAAAGCAAAGGTATGCATTGCTACAAAATGACCACAGACTTCATGTTTTGAAGAGTAAATGAAAAGAAACAGATCAGAACTACATTTTCCAATGCTTATTTTCAATAATAAGAAAAAATGCAAGAGGATCAGGTACATTTCATCAGTCCTTCAGCTGCTTGCACATTGACTCTCCCTGGCGAAGGTACACTGAAATGGAGAGCACTCACTGTGTGCTTTTATGTGTTTTACAATGCCTTAAAATTATCTGGATCATCAGCTGAACAGGCTCAGCCCTCGGAGCCATCCTATGGAGACAGCCTGGGCCTGACAAGCTGACCTAGAGAGCTGGTTTGGCATCTTACATCACCTTTTTGTCTGATTATTTTCTTACTTATATCACTTCCCTTTTCCCACCACTCTCATCTAACTCATGTCTGACCCTAATTGGGTGGCTGTAATGGATAAGGCTTCAAAACAGATAGAGATTTTATTTTTAAATATTTTTCAAATAATGTCTACATTTCATATTAATAGAAGTTTCATATTAAAAAGATAATAAAATTAAAATGCAAGATGTGTTTGCAATTAATTAGTAGCAGAACTGAGGCTTTTTTTTCCCCCACTGCAGGTTAACAAGAGCAGGGTTCAAGCACAAGCAAAGGCGGCTCTGGGTTCTTTACAACATCAGATATATGAGAACCTCTGCAAGGTCAGGAAGCATTTCAAGCCCTCTAATAGCAGAGGGAGAGCAGCAGGCATGTACCTAAATCTCTCCTTCAGCCTGCAGAAAAATACTGCTACCAAAGTCTAGGCAAAACCCCAAGAGAAACAGAGTCCTGCTCCAAGTTGTCCAAATTATGAAAGTCCAACTCAGTGCTGTTATATAAAACGTGGTTGTAACATAGACCAAAAGTTACAGAGAAACTGAGTTTGTCTGGAGGAGATGTGCTGAACCCACTCAAGGCCTGTGCTGAGATCATGTCTGGTAAACCAGAGAAGCGTGAGACCTTCGACAGCTCAAGCAAGCAAGAAAGAAATTTGTCAAAATGAAACTCTTACCTAATACTTTTTATTTCAAAGGATTGATTTTTTCCCCCTCTCCCTCTGCTTTTTCTATTAAGTGCAGATAACTGTCAGTTCAGATGGGAATGCTATAGCTATGTCTGTGCCACAGCAATGACAACCACAAAAAACCTCTTTATCCTTTTATTAGAGATACAGGGGGAAAAAAAGAAGGAAAAGGTTGAATATTTGCTGCAGGATATTACAGGCTAAAGGGCCTGATCTCAAAAATCCAAACTTTATTTCTCTGTTACAACATCATACAGTGAACAATATGAGCTATGGCCCTTTTTCTCTGGACCCACTGATTCCATTTAAATTAACTTGCCAGGTCCCACATATTTATGTGGGAGTTTTCTCCACTGATCAGTGGATATTTCTTGCCACCTCAGACCACCATGACACCTTCTATAACCAGAAGGTCCAACACCTCAGCACAAGCATGACTTTGATAACTCTTCTTTGTGTCCAGCTTGTAGCCAGCAAGATCACACATCCTTCTTGGGAAGCAGTGAGGTTTATCCTCCAGGTTTGATGAAAAAGAAAAAACCCACAGCGAACCCCACTGTTTCATGCTGAAGACATTGAACTAGGAACAATCTTTCTTGGGGACATCAGTGAGCAGCAAAAGCAGTAAAACCAGGGATGACACACCAAGGCCATTTAATTCCTGTAACCTATACATGTACCCTAATGGGCTCAGCAGCCATTTCTGTAACTCTTTGGACTGAAATCCCATTACCAGAAGTCTGGAGGACCCTTATCTGTGCTACTGGAAGCTTCACACAATTAATGAGGTCTGTAAAAAGTACAAGACAACTTCTTAAAAGAAAGTGCTGGCAATTCCCACTGAAGCAAAAGGCTCCTAAGCCAAGGAGATAAACAAGGGGCTGAATTTCCTGGGGCACAGGTATCATTGCTGAGCACACACTGGGCTTGCCTGGCTCAATGCTAATGAAGATGGATTGAGCCAGGAAGGATCACAACCCAACCAGCCAGAGAAACTGCAAGGTAGCTCTCCATGGAGCCTGGGGTAGAGCCCAGAGCTGCTATATTGATGCTGATGACAAAAATAAGTGATCTGGCAAAAAAAACCTCCAAACAATCATTACACCAGTAATTGGAGGTGTGACCTCTCTAATTGCCAACTTCACCCATCCTTATACACCTTATTCCACACTGGTGAGGTGCTCAGGCTTTATACTGAGGCGTAAAGGAGTACGGATTCCTATTTTAGATTTTAAAGCCCTGATAACAAAGCCAGGGTTGTTTCTTAAAATAGCTCAGGCCAGAATGCAGCTCAAGGACACTGCACACAGCCAATACATCCATTGAGATAAATGAAAGTCACTGTGGAAACACACAATCATTTTATATTTAGGTGTTGTGAGAAGCTGGAGTTGGCCAAGCTCTCATCTTCCCTGGGAGCACCTGACACTGTCCAGTCAGATGTCTTTAGGTCCAGCCCCACCAGAACCTGTTCTGCCCAGCCCAAGAGTGTGAGCTCATATTCAGCAATGGCTCATTACTTGGCTGAACTGCATGTTCCTGATGAACCTGGTGGGAAATATGGCATAGGATCAAATCCACCTTGAGGTAAATGTAGGTGCCTCACTTTAGCTTGGTTTGTGAAAGCTTTGTGAGGAACTTCATACCACAAAGAGCATTGTATAGACTGCTGGTTTGTAATTCCACCACAAGACATGCAGAACAGAGAGAAAATATATATATTTATTTACTTGATAGGAGATACACAGCTGGCAAGCATTTTTGAGTGATAAATTCAGTTCATTTCATCCAAGATCCAAATCGCACTGAAAGGCAAAATATTCAGAGTGCCTCCACTCAGCCCAGCCCAGCCCTGCTTTGCATGTATCATTTATCCCCTGCTGAAACCAGTATGGCTCCCACAGAGAACCCTGGGATGGCTGCCAAATATTTCTGCTGATCCACAAGCACCCTGTTAGCTCTGATACCCTCCTGATGGGGCTTTGGGAAACAGTGAACATTTCCCTCTGTGCAAAAACACAGGGACATTTTGGAGACAGGGCTCTCCAGAGCTGAGGAACCCAGAGGATCTATATGTGACTTGCTTCATTGAGTCCTCTCAGACAGAGCCAAGTGACAGTCAAGGCTACACCCAGAAAGGTGCTGAGGTACTTAACTCCTATTTGAGGACAAAGGCCCCAGTGAAGTAACTGTGAGATTTAGGTGACTAGAAATGGCTCTTCCAGAAAAAGATGAGATATTCAAAGGTCTTGGCTTGTACAGGAACAGAACTGGGTGAAGTTAATTCAGGCAATCAAACTGTTGTCCCTGCAGCACCTTTCACAGGATGAGCTGAACTTGCTGTGCATGATACCCCTAATAACACACTTGTCTCAGTGCACTTTTTGTGTTATAACAACAAGACCAAAGGGGTATTTATCCCCTCAATAACCAGGGAACAAGGCAAAGAGAACTGAGGCTTTGAATGGAGGTTAAAGAATTGTTCCTTCAAAATTCAGGCACATTTCTGTGTGCATGATACCCCTAAAAACACACTTGTCACAGTGCACCATCTCCTTTTTGTGTTACAACAAGACTGAAACCCCCTGAGGGGGGTTTATCCCCTCAGTAACCAGGGAACAAGGCAAGGAGAGCTGAGACTTTGAAAGGAGCTTAAAGAATGGCTCCTTCAAAATTCAGGCACATTTCTGATGCTCAGCTAAGTCTCACCAGATCTGCATTCAGAAGCACCTTGTTTTAAACAAACCCAGTGATACAAGCACTGGCTCAAGTTCTGTATCACTCAGGCACTGTTCACTGTGCAAAACTGAAGCTCCCGATCCAGGCTAGGATCTCTACATGATTTTTTTTCACGTCATAGAGTAGGGATAATAATTCTCATCTTCATCTTTGTGAGAGTTAGGAAAGCTACTGAAGACATGAAAAAAGGCTTATGTGCCCCAAAACATGTTTTCTTCACCTTCTTCAGCTACGCTGTTGATTGAACAAAAGGTATTTCTTCTTTTTACATACTTTGCATAATTGTTGATACCTTAGCAGACCCCTGATGAAAATGAGCATTTTGGGTTTCTTCATTCACCAGTGAGAATATCAAATGTCATAAACAAGGAGTTTTGACAACAATAGTTGTCAAACAATAGTTATGACAATTCAAGCAACATACACATAAAAAGTGAAAAAAAATATGCCTGCCCATATAAAGAAGAAATGGAAAGCTTACCTTTGGACCTGCTGGCCCAGGCAGTCCAAATGCCCCTGGCTGTCCTGGTTCACCCTGCAATTAACAGGAATATTGCTGGTAAACACAAATCTTTTATATATAAAGGGTAGGATAGCTCAAACCATTCAGTACGTGCAGTTAGAAATATTGACAGTCCCGAGCACCATTATACAGAAATCTGAAAGTTTACGGTGTGTTTTCCTCACAAAAATAAAAGCAGAAAGAAACAAAATGAAAACTGAAGCAGATTTTCATCTGCTGTCAAAACGCAACGAAGTAGCAAGAAATTAATTCCCTAAGTTGTGAACAGCTTGCACGGATTACAGTGTGCAAAGATGGATTCCTTGGAGTCAGCATAATGCATTTGTTCTTGAATTGTGATATTACAGTGTATAAACACATAAGAAATTCTGCAAGGACAAGTATGCCACTGTCCAATCCCACGCCATGTGTGGTGAGATGAAATTGCATCAGTTCTGGTGGCAATATTGGAAAATTGTCACAGTTTTTCCAAAGTAGGACAAGTGTGGCACAAAGAAGAAATGGGATGTAAAGAAAAGTGCTTCTTTTCTGTGTGTCCCTCCTTTTGTGTATGCCTACCCTTCCCAGAAGAAGAATCCTGTCCCAAGCTCCTTCAGTTGCCACCAAGTGACTGCCACAAAGGGACAGTGAATGAGATGGCGAAGGTCCACCATCAGGTTGAAGATAATTCTAAGGGATGGTGATCAAGCTGGGGAAAGGATGTAAAGCTCTAAAACACACTTCTATAAGATACTGGAAAATGTGTTTGCAGTTTTGTGTTTCAACTGCAGTCCTCTTCCAGGCAGTATTTGTTATGCTGCCTCCTTCCTTGAGCTAACCCTGCACCTCCTCCTCTTATCTTAGTTTTTTATTAATGCACAAGAGGAGTTCAGTTCCTTGCTTCTGTGACCAAGACTCCAATATCGCCAACCCATGTCTGCGGTGGAAGCACAAGATGGTTCCCTGCACCCCTGCCACCTCCACGAGCTGAGGACTCCTTGCCAGCCATCGAACAAGTGGCCAGGCTCTGCAGCTGCAGCTATTTACCAACAGGTCCCAAAGCACAGGCTGCTGGCTTTCCCTCCTTAGTGAATGATATCAGAGCTGCCCCTGGAGTCTCCAGCAATGGTTAATCCATAGGATACCTGCCTTGGCTGCAAACATGTGAGGCAGAGTTTTGGGGCTATTAACCTCCTGCCATTTGTTTTTACTGCTCCTAAAATGGCCACACACATCCCCCAGACATGTTCCACTCAAGGCAGATTGATTCCCACTGCCTGCCTTGCACTGAAAATCAGGATTGCCCAGGAGGCATAAAAAGGCTTACGGCTTCTCCTTTTGCTCCATCCCTCCCAGGGGGGCCAGGTGAGCCCAGGGAGCCCTGTAAGAACAACAGAGTTATCATCAGCGCAGCATTAACACTCTCTGCAAGTGCAGTGACACGAGTAGTGCATCAAGACAAGAATAAGGAATGAGCAGAAACATTTCAACACAAACATTTATTATTTACAGTTTCTGGAGGAGCTGCTGCTGACATTAACACACTAGGGACGATTGATGAGCTGCTAATGAGGAGCTAGGCACTCTCGGCCACTTAACTCATTTAAGAATAAATTAATATAAAAGCTCTGGAGCTAATTAGACACATTACAACTGAGTCATCTTAACATTATCATATCATCTTCCCTTAACCTCTTGCATCACCATTCCATTGTCTCAAAATATTATATTTTAAATTTTTGTTTCCTCCTTGATTATACAGCATCCATTCCAAAGCTCAGAAGCCTCTAGGCAAAAGTATAATATACATAAGTAGCAAGCCTAAAAGCAAAAAGAAAAGAAGCCTTGAAAAATTCAAGCATTCCTCAAGAATGACCCTGGCCACTGGGAAGTGAGTCCCAGAGCTGTGAATGTGCAGAGGTGTAGAAAACAAAAAGACAGAAATCCAAGCACCACTTAAATTTAAAATGTTAACATTTAAAATCTTCCTATGCACCAGGATGGATGGAACTAAATACGTTGAGATTTTTAGTTCCCCAGCTAACAGAGACTGCAGCAAATGTGAAGAAAAGGCAAGTTTGCTGCCTGCAGCTGGCAATTTAAAGAACAAATGGAGAATGGAAAGACAATAGACAAACAACAAGCAAGTCAACACACACAGTGAGGAACTGGCTTAGTATTTTCACTTCTAGGCATTGCAGCAGTTTCTTCTTAAGTGTGTTATAAAAAAAGTCTCAAATGAGAAACAGACACAGGCACTGCAAGATGCCACTGCGGGCTGTGATTGTACAGGGCTGGTTTGTTGTGTATTACTTGCAGGGGCATCTTGCTATTTTATGAGGTGGGAAAAGTTTGAATTCCTAAAATTCCTCCTGCAAAAATATGATTAAGGGATTTCTTTGTGTCCAGAGTAAATACTAGTCAACAGAACTAGCTCAGTAGTGGATTTAATTTTTTTTTTGAGATGATGACACAGTAAACAGCTAAAGGCCACCACAGTCCAAAAGTTATTTAAGCTCTCATATTGAAGAGAGACTAGTGTTTCTGTGTCTATTAGCACTGAGTTCCTGTTCTGTCACACTTACATATCTTGGAGTTTTACAAAGCTTAGGCAAAATTCATGTCTTTGAGCTCTTCACACATTTGGCTGTGGCTGAGCATCGCCAGTAGGTTTAAAAACCTTAAGCTGCACTTTGATGAAAAACAGTACAACATCGGTCTCCTTTTCCTAGCACCTTGCTTACACAAAATGAAACAAAACAAAATACAGAAGTAAAACAAAAGACTTAGAGGAGGCTCAGTTTCCATTAGACTTACACAACAGCTTTATAAACTCCTCAATTTTTCAGAGCATAATTAATAAAAACTTGGACTTACTTTTTCTCCTTTATCCCCTTTCAGTCCAGGAAAGCCAGGGAGTCCTTCTTCACCCTACAACACCAATGGAAAAAATACCTCAAATCAAATGCCATATCATTCTGTGGTATATCTGTGTATTTCAGACCATGAGTTGTCATCTCTTGAGAACTGAGTCCAACTTCTCACCCTTGCTGTAACAGTGCTGTGCTCAGTCACCTGGAACTTGCCCATATTTGAACAGGTTCACTTTCAGTTTTCCATTCCAGTGCATTCCTGCCCCTCTTTTTTTGTAACTACCATCCGGAACCAGTAGTTTTCCAAGAACAAGATTAGAGACCTGCTCTTGTTAAATGAAAGTGTTTGAAGCATAGCAAAGAAATGCTTTCTTCCCTGAGAAACTTGAAGTTTTGCATGGCCAACTTACTACAATGCCAAGTTCCCAATGGCATGGATTTGTTGTTGTTTTTGTTTGGTTCTGGTTTTTGGGTTTTTGTTTGTTTGTTCTTGTTTTCTTTAATTTAAATAAATGGCATGGAAATTGACATGGAAATTTTTGGAAAAATTCTAATGTTGGATTTTTTTTCCTTTATCTTCTCTCATTAGGACAAAGGAGAGCTTTTTCCCCATCTACTTTTGTAAAAGCTCACTGGCACATAAAAATCCTTTTGCAAGAACATTAAATTGGCTAAGAAGTTGATGCATATATTTCCAAGTTGCCTGTGTATGCATTAGGACTATCTACACATGCAGATAAATTCAGGTAAAATTCTGCCACATGCAATCTTATTTGGGACTTTTTTTCTGTATGTCTAGTCCAGCAGACTTAGATGGATGTATTGCTAGGGCAAGGTTCCAGACAACAGACAAATTGAAATCCAGCCTTATTTATTTATAGGTGTATTTGTCACTTAAAAGTAAATAAAAGATAGTATCTGAAAAATATCTGTGCTGTATATGCAAATCAAAGTCTTTACGTTTATAATCACATTTCTCACTACCTGGATCTTCACAAAGCACTCCAGACTTTGCAATGCAGCTGGTGATAAAAATCAGGTCTGCTATATTCAAATGGCTCTCCAATGAGACAGAAAACCCATCAAATAGCAAATATGATTTTTGAGGAAATAATTTGCTCTAAGAGGTCAATATAACTTGAAGGAACTCCTTTTCCATGGCAAATTGTGTCACACAGCTAGGAGAACAATTTGTGTCTTTTCTATGCAGAGCAAAAGGAGTTTGCATAAGGTCCAGTTAATTAGCTTCTTCTCTTCCTTTTTTTTTTTCTTTTCTCCTCCATGAAATAGCAACTGCTTGGCAAAGCGGAACAAATTAATCCTAGGAGCAGTCAATAAGTTTGAAGCACAGTGCTCTTAGAAATATTCATGCAGGACAGGAGGGTATCCAGCAGCTTTTCCAGTTTCTCTCCAAGGAGAAAATTGCACAGAAACAACCTAGACTTTAGAGACAGGTTTAGTGTCCTCTTGGGGAACCCCCACTGAAAAGGCTACAGAGTAAGAAGGGCTCCTACTTTTCTGCCCCTTCTGCTGACTTCCTCTAGAATCATTAAGGGCTGAAAAGACTTTCAAGATCGAGTCCAACCGTAACCCAGCACTGCCAGGTCCACCACTAAACCATGTCCTCAAGTGCCACATCTGCAGGTTTTTTCAACACTTCCAAGGACAGTGATTCCTTAACTTCCCTGGGCAGTTGTTCCAATGCTTCACTGCCCTTTCAGTGAAGATTTTTTTCTAAGATCCAATCTAAAACTCCCCAGGTACAACTTGAGTCCATTTCCCCTTATCCTCTTGCTGGTACTTGGGAGAAAAGACCACCACCCTACCCCACTAAAACCTCCTTTCAGGGAGTTGTAGAGATCAATGAGGTCTCCTGAGCCTCCTTTTCTCCAGGATAAACACTTCCATTTCGCCAGCTGGCTTCTTTGTATCCCTCAGTACTGAGGAAAACAGGTCAGGATAAGGGTAGGTTCTGCAGATGTTTGAACCTCAATGAAAGCACAAGAGGAGATCATGTAGCCTGTTCCAAAAAGCTCACATTCACAGGCTCTTCACAGGAGTGAGCAGGGGTAAAAGTAAAGCAGAGAGACATTGGTGCTGCTGCACTGCACAGGACCAAAGGAGCTGTGACAGGCAGGGATGGGAGAGCAATCAACAGCTCGAACCCTTAAATTCCCAGCCAGCTGCCAAAACCCTGCTGAGGGTGCAGCTAACTGGAACAGTCATGTTGTCACAGCAATTTACTTCATTAAGCAACTAATTCTTTTTTCTTCCCCCCTAACTGGCTAACTTTGTGAACTGCATTGCAGAACAATCACCTTTTCTTTTCACTTGTCTACCAGAATTTTTGAATCAGGTAAAATCCCAAGTATTGTGCTCGGCATGCTGCTAAGACCTAGGGAAGTCCTGGTGTACCCAAAAGATATCTGTTCCTCCCCCTAGCCCCTCCAATTAGGTCAGTTGGTTTAGAAAATGAGCTCTCCTCTCTCCCCAGCACTTGTGGATTAGAGGTGTCTGCTGCCACATCTATGCTGGAAATTACTTTCCATGGATAGTTGCAGTTAAAGAAAAACAAAATTGTCCAAGGAAGAAATCGCAGGGACCCAAAATAATGCTGTTCAAGAGGAGATCTTGCTGGGGATGTTACAGCTTTGGCAATTAGGCTCAAAGAAAGGCAATAGATTTAAACAAGAACTTTCCCTTTCCCAGCTCATGAACCTGCTGTCCCTTCCTGACCCACCAGAAAAACAGAAATTTGGGTTGAGTTTCCCCTCTGAGCTGCACAGCCTTTAATCAAACATTTCCACCAAAGTTAGCAAGGGAATAAACATGGTCATTAGCTCGCAGTTGACAAAATATTTGTCAAAAAAGCCTAGATTTGGCAAGTCTGCTCCAAAGCAAGCAGAAGAGTTTTCTTGCACGGTGGCAGTGAAGTGTAAGGGGAGACAGGCAGTACTGCAAGCACTGAAGTCATGTACTGCCGTGGGCTGTGAGGATACCGAGATTACACAGCACACACGACACATTTCTACAAATGCCAATTTCTGCTTTTCAATATTTGTTCTATGGTTATTTACTTGAATTACAACAACAACTCATTTGTTCCCTGCTTGGGTCACTGCTGAACATGGTATGAATAAACATTAAATGACAACCACTGTGCTTCAAAGCTCCATTTAAAATTGCAAGCAATGTGTAAATATAAGAAAGAAATAGCAGAGAGCACAGGGAATAGTAACCAAGCAGATACAGTCCACAAATACTCTGGGATGAACCACACTGGGAGAACAGGTAGGCTCTGGCAGCTGGCATTGAGCCCTGTGGGGAACAAAGGTCCATCACATTCTTTGCACAAAGGCCAAACCTGGTTGTGCCACTGAGAGGGATTAAAATAACTCTGTATTCCCTCAGACTGGCTGCACTCCCAGCTTCAACACAGTGGGAATCGGGTGGTGACATGGAAACCACACTCAGCTGTTTATGCCATGCATTTGTATTGTCACCCATCTATTTTATTATATCTGAAATTCAAAGGCTGTCCTTTCCTGGAGAAGCATCAGGACCAGAATAGGAAGGTAACAAGGACCAGGGAAATGAGAAGAACCAGAAAAAGAAGAATAGGCTTCTGATAAAGAGGGAAACAGACTAGAGCTTCTAAGGCATCTTCCCTTGGGCTTAGCCTACGTTTTCTGAGATAGTTTTATACTTCAGATGGGGTAATCTTTTGCTTTTTTGGTCAATAGTTTTGTGAAGATAACTTGAATGTGCAGATAGTGGTATATGAGAGGTATTTTGCAGTAACAAATATGGCATTTGCAGTAACAAATAAGCTTGGCCTAGGAAATTCTTAAAAAATTACATACTGCAAGCTCTGAGGATGCAGCACTAGAAGAGTCACTCTGAAAACTCCAACTTTCATTGCTCAAAGAATTGACAACAATTCTACAAGAAAATTAGGAAGGTTTTCTGAACCATACTAAAGCAAAAATTTTAAGCAGAATTCAGTAAAAAGGATAAAATTTTGCATTTCTTTGTATTTGCTTTTAAAAGGAAGCATTCAAAGCCACACAATGGATACAAAGTAAGGGGTAACCACTACTTCTGTTCTTCCAGGGGGCTCTCAGAGCAGGGCCCACATGGGAACTTGGGTTGTCCAGACCCAGTGGACCAAAGGAAATGTCGCATCATGAGGAACTTCAAAGCACAGACAACTCTCAGCTGCTGCAAACAGAATATAGGGGTGATTAAAACTAAAAATACTCCTCTTGCCTTCTGCCATTAAACAAAAATAGGTAATCTGGGTAAGGACAGACACACCCAGAGAGGTGCCTTTGTTACTTTGTGTATATCAGCAGAATTATTCCATTTCTATATTTGAGGAGGGATGTCTTCCTGGTACACCAGCATCCCGTGGATTTATCAGATCATGCCAGCTCTGGTTAGCGATCCCTCCATACTCACCACATGCATGTGTACCTTAATTTGTTGTAGGTCACGCAAAGATTCACCTTATTTGGGTTACAGTGAGACCCACTACCCCACAGATTCACCTGAATGCTATGTTTATGGTCTGTGACCAAATTATATCCACATTTTTCATGGTTTAACCCCAGCCAGCAGCCAAGCCCCACGCAGCCACTCAATTACTCCCTCACCAGCAGGACTGGGGAGAGAGTCAGAAGAGTAAAGGCTGGAAAACTCATGAGTTGAGATCAAGACAGTTTAATAGGGAAAACAAAGCCACACACACAAGCAAAGTAAACCAAGGAATTAATTCCCTGCTTCCCATGGGCAGGCAGATGCCCAGGCATCTCCAGGAGAGCAGGGCCCCACCACAGGTAATGGTGACTTGGGAAGACAAACACCATCACTCCAAATGCTCCCCCTTCCTCCTTGTTCCCCCCACTTTATATACTGAGCACGATGTCCCATGGTCTGGAATATCCCTTTGGTCAGTTTGGATCACCTGTTCTGGCTGTAGCTCTTCCCAAGCTCCCCTGCACCCCCAGCTTCATCCCCAGCGTGGCTGTATGAAAAGCAGGAAAAGCCTTGGATCTGTGTAAGCCCTGCTCAGCAATAACAAAAACATCTCTGTATTATCAGCACAAATCCAAAACACAGCCCCATAACAGCCACTGTGAAGCAAATTAACTCTACCTCATCCAAAACCCCAACATCCCATGTAGATCCTGATAGGTCTTAGTGGAGATAATGATGAAATTACAGAGAAAATAACCTTAATTGCTAGATGACATTTCATCAGAGTGGGAAAAACTAGTGCACAGATTTTGCCATATCCAGCCTCATAACAAATTTTTTTTTCTGAAGAGACCTAAAACTGAGAAGGAAGGAATCTGCAGGTATAAGGAGAGATGCAGAGATAGAACAATTCAGTACTACCTGATCCTAGAGCGACATCAGAAGCACATAAAGGAAAAATTCCTCAGTGATTTTTTTAAGCAATCCACTCAAATTTAAATGTTTTTCTTTCCTCCATTTGCAGCTCCTCAAGCAGCTGCCAAGTTTACAAATATTTCTTCTAACTTGAGAACAGCTGTGGCCTATAATCACATATTTTATTTGAAACTCTGGGTTGCGGCCTACATTAATGAAAATAGAACAAACTAAACAAAAAAAAAAAAAAATGGGGAAAAATCAGTCCAAAACACATGGTTAGATTCTCATTTGCCTGTCAAATTCAAATAAATCACTGGACTTTTCCCTCAGCATACAGAGCAGACAACAGAAGATAGATCATTCTAAGGTCAATTCCATACATCTTATTTATTTTATCTTCCAAACTGGTCTACATCTCACATAAAAGTGCCACTTTTCTAATCCTTGTATGAAATGAAAATTTCTAACCCTGTCACAAAATGTCAATGGGGGTGTCATTGGGAGACCTGCAAAAAATCTGCCAAGCAGAGCCTCATGAATCACACGCTCAGCATCTTGGCAGCTGCACAGACTGGGGGGTCCAGAGCCAAGGCAGGAGACAAAATAGCAAGATCTGAAGAGAAACAGAACAATTGGGCAAGATGAGATGAAAACAGAAGTAAAATTGAACTGTTCAGTGGTGGCACTTCACCATTAACACACGCCTCTCTCCTTTGTTAATTAACTTCACAGCATCCCTGTGAAATGAGAAGGGAGTTACAGAAACTGTGATATTGCTGTCACCTCATGAGGGTGCTGAGCCAGAGGTACAGTGAAGCACAGAACATTCAGAAGGTGCCGGAGTCTGGGGCAAAGACAGGAACTCACTCCACGTTTCCTGTGCCCTAGGTCAGTGCTTTAATCATAAATTTATTCTTTCTCCTGGCTCTTTGGCCTTCACCTAACTTGGCAGCTTGATGTTCATGAAGAATAAATGAGAGGATGATGGGTGACTGTCCTACTGCTGATCCATGGTCACACTCTGAATTGTCCCCAGTGTTCAGTGAGTCATATGCACTGGCAGGACAGAAGAGATCTCACCAGCTGGGTGGGGTCCTCAGGTTTAATGTCTTAGAACACTTCCAAGAGACCTCATGGGCTGGAAGAATGCAGTATCTTTCTTTTCAGGGTTTCTCCGTTGAAGGGAACCAACCAATGACAATATAAATATTTTATTGAAACATACTGTAAATTCTGGGTGTTTTCTCTGTGGGTTTTTTGTTTTGTTTTGTTTTGTTTTGTTTTGTTTTGTTTTGTTTTGTTTTGTTTTGTTTTTTTAGAGAGGCAAGGCAAAGATGAAGGTTTCGTTAACAGCCAGGGATTATCTGCAGATCATCTGAGAGGCAGAGCTGCGGTGGATATATGTCACCTAGCTCCATTTTCAAAAGCTGCTGACCAAACAGGCAGCACAAATGACTGCCATTCTCCAGTGCCCAGATGCAGGATTCTATTAGCTTAATTATGCTAAAACCCTATTAATATCTTGGCAAATTTGACACCAAAGCTGGCCTAATCTTCTGCTTCCACATAAAATAAAATATTCATCTCAACTTGGACTTTACTGCAGTAAAGAATAAGAAAGAAATGAAGAAAATCTTCTCTTCTGGGTCTCTGTATTATATTCTGATTTAATAAACAGAATGGAAATGTGGACATGATAGACAG
Source organism: Acanthiza pusilla (assembly GCA_036630365.1). Classification (NCBI taxonomy): domain Eukaryota; kingdom Metazoa; phylum Chordata; class Aves; order Passeriformes; family Acanthizidae; genus Acanthiza; species Acanthiza pusilla. Next base: position 93,301,825 of record JAXCHO010000034.1, read on the forward strand.
TGGTCAATTGAAGTCATAGGTTCTGAAGGAGTACCAGGAAATCCAGCCCAGTGCAAACAACTGTTTAAATGCTAACTATTAGCATTTTTTGTATTTCAAACATATGAAAGATTTTACTTAATCTATTACATAGAAGTCAATTGTTCCCAAAAGGTATTTTCCCGGAAGAAATTCAGGGAACCATGCTTTCAAAAGCTCTCTGAACACTGAATCTTATCATGAATGTCATGGACTCCACCATGAGACCAGAAGGGTCCTTCTGACCCTCCATTTTATGGTCACTGTTCTTCTGGAGAGAGCAGCTGCGTCGTTTTTCAGAGATTCCAACAGGTATCTTTCTCTCAAGAAATCTGATACTCCACATTTTCATAAAAATAGGTAAAGCACCAGCTGGGTTGTAGTTAATTTGACACATGTTTGTTACACATGACTACAAGTTTGTGACTGCAGGAGAAAAGATGCATCAGAGCTCACTCATGTGGCACAGCTCTACACTAACCAAGGGCACTGTAGAGGTCAGTATAACACAGAAACATCCTAAAGACTTCCAAGCTGTCACTGGCACCCAAATCCTGTCCATCAGCTTCATATTATCTGCCTCCCCACCACGACACTTCTTCACTCCCTCACAGGAGATTGCTGAGAGGCTGGGGTGGTCAGACTCCTCTGACAGCTCCTGAAATGCTGCTTCATCTCCAGCCCAGGCTGAGCCAAGTGGAGAGTGCCACTAAAGAAAGCACTTCTGCAGCAGAGAGCACAGGAGAGTACAAAAGGGAGCTCTTCTGTCTGAAATACTTCTGTTCAAGAGCTAGAGTTGCTTCATCAATTGCTGAATGTTCAAATTAAGAAATGGTGAAGAGTTTGCAGAGATATTTATGATTGAACGTAATGAATAGGAGGTAAAATATAATTGGAAACAATTGGTACCACAATCCCACTGCACAGAGGAATAACCTGACAAATAAACTGGACTGCAGTGAGTTGGATTTGCAGAAGTAGGACTAATAGATCCCAAAAGTCCATTTTTTCTTGATGCATGGTTGGGGCAAGAGAATCTTCAATTAAAGATACATTTATTAGAAACATCTAAATATGAAAAATATAACTCTGCTCCAAAAACTTCTTTGTTCTGAACCACAAGCTGATGCTCCTTGCCAGCACCTGACATTGCTCAGGACCAGACAAACAGCTTGCCAAGTGCCAGAGGGAAGTGTTCATTGAAACAGAAAAATATTCCAGTCATGTATTGTGGCATTGATGAATTAAAGTCCTTACATCTAGAAGAAGAACACAGAAAATGGTTCTGGTGTTGTGGATGATTTGACATACACTGGTTCATATTTTTTCTTGCAAGAATAATCTATAAATTCCATTTTCTCTGCTTCTGGAAAACTTCCGATGCTTCAGATCATACACATACCCCTCAAAAATTTCAGTAGCTCCAAGAAGAGCACTTTAGGGTGGAGGAGTAATGTGTCAGAGCACTCCAAACTCTGGTGTTGGTCTGCTCTTAACCCTCTTCTGCTACTGATATTCCACATTCACCCCTTAGTCTATATTCTGGTGCCTCACTGAAATAAGTATAAAGCTTTTCCTTAGGATTAACTGCATCATCTAGTCCATGATTCCTCCCCTCCTTGCGGAGTCCCTTCCTCTAAATCTCTCCCTGTTGAGTAAATTTGCCGAATCACTGATCATTCTTCTCATTGCTCTTTTCAAGAACAGCATCTCTCCACACCTCTCTAAATGTCACACCCAAACTGGAGAGAATATCTGCCTAAAGTCTCATCACCACCTACTTGTGACTTGCAGTGATGCACTGCTGTTCACTGCCAAACACACCTGAGGCTGCTCAGTCAAGTCTTTGCCAAAGCTATAAATCTCTTTGATCCAGCCAGACACAGGGGTTGGAACTGGATGATCTTTAAGGTCTCTTCCAACCCAAACTATTCTATGATTTTAAGCTATTTCTTTATGAAGTGGTGCTGCTCCGTAGGTCTTTTTCATCTCAGAGGTCATGGCAAAGGTCATGACCCTTCTTCCCATTTTACTTGGACACTGAGGTAGGAGAAGAGGAAAAGCTCTGGTCAAGATCTCCTTTGGAGCCAGTGACAAGGACAGAAATAAAAACAGAGTCTCCAGAGACCAAATCCACTCACAACACCAAATGTATCAGATATCCTTCAAATAAGAACCACTAAGGGTCCGCACACTGCTTCAGCAGGGAAGAAAACATTTGCAGTGAAAAAACCCTCACATTTCCTCATCTGGCACTTACTACTGTGTGTACATTCATTACTCAGCAGGGTCTGAGACCCAAAACACCATCATCCTGTCAGTGCAGGAGACAAAAGGCCTTGTGGGCTTTGGGACACACAAAATCTCAAGGTAGTGCTGAAGAGAAAGGGTGAGAGACCCAAGAGAGGAAATTAAAGGTGTCCAGAGTTGTACCTGGACAAGTTAAGAACAGCATAAAATCCAGCGGTGCCCTGGCTCAGAGGACACCTTCAGAGAGTCCATGAACAAGGCACCCTCAGCTGTCACCAAGCCATGAACAGCCCAGCAACAGCTTTGAGCTGGGAAGGGAAAATTCTGTCTACATAACTGGATAGGTTAACTAGCAGGGAGAGAGGCAGGGAATGCTGAGGATACCTCTAATAAACCACTGATAGCAACTTACTTCGTGTAATGCCTCAGCTCTCTGTGATTCATTAGGCTGTGAGCTGCACGTCGGAGGGTGTGCTCCAGACTGCTGGGAAAGCTGTTTTATTTTCCACCTAACAGGCAGATAATCCATACCTCTCCACTGCAATATCACTCTCAGGAGCATCCCACATTCCAAGATTTATCAATTACGGAATCAAGACAATCTGTTCCCCCCCCCATTTATTTTGAGAAGAAACATGAAGCTGGCAAATCTCTCTCATATGCTTCCTTTCCCCACTGCCAGTGGATCTTGGCAGAGAAATCCTCTAAAGAAACAAGTGCTGGAGACTTTGCAAACTTCTGGCAGCCAGTAGATGTCATTGCATACCAGCAATGTACCTGCCAGCCAGGGGCCACTGCTGAAAAAAAAATACATGTTTTCTAAGTTTATGTAAGAAAAAAAAAAAAAAAAAGAACCAAGTTACTAGTACTCTTACACTGCTGAGAATTAAACTGTCACAATCACAATAAGTATGTGAGCTGACTTCGAATTATTGCAATCTTCAGCTGTTATTCTGGGTCACAGAAACCCACAGAATTTATCTAAAACCCTCTAATTATGGTTAAGAAAAAGAACTGCATCAAACCATGGTTATTTAGCTGTGCAGAATATGCTTTAACTACAGTTAAGGGGACACAAAAATACTCAGCATGCAGACCAAAATTGGCCCACGTACACAAGAGGATTCAGAACATATTAAGGCAGATAGTAATGTTAGCAGACCTCACTTTTTAGTAAGAGGGTTCTGAAAAGAAATCAGAGATATTAACAACTCCAGTGAACTGCATGACAGCCTTATGAAGTAGAGGAGGTATTATTATACAGATGTTTAAGTGGTGGACTGAGAGGTTAAGTGCTGCGTGACCTTAACTACATGAAGTCAGTAGCTAAGAATAGGTCCTGAGAGAGATGATTCCCAGCACCAAAGGGAAAAAAAAACCAAACAAACCCAAAACATATATAAAAAAGCCCTGCAGATTGTGCTTTCACTTTTCACTGCCAGGTCAGTTTTATCTACACTCACATTACTTTTTATTCTGCAATAAAATAAGAAGAACTGAGCACTAAGAACATTAGAATGCAACCCTGAGGAGGCAATGTTTCCATAGCCACTGTCTCCAAGGAACATCAGTGACAGGGCATTGGGGTTTTGTTTTGTCTTCAAATTTCAACTCAATATCATCTCTAAACTTGGAGATGTTTTCCCATTTTGTTACTGTCAAGATGTGCTCTCTGAAGGAGCCAGCAGGGATGCTGATGCACCGAGGCTCCTGCAGCTTGCTGCTGCCTTAGTCTCTCAGGGGAAACCCTCCAGCTCACCAGTCCTGGGTAAAATGGGTGGTATTTATGAGTTTGGGGACCTGGTGACACTACCTGAACACCATGGCAGCCCAAGCAAGGTGTGTAACCTCACTGGAGCATCTTCCCTGCTCTGGGCTCATGGTTTCAGCAGTGGAAAGGACACACATATCATCTCTTGGAGTGATATTCATTTTATTTGGACGTTTCAGTAATAAGGACTATTTCTTGGTTCATGTAAGCTCAGGCCCCACATCATTTAAGGGCTCAGAGAACACATCCTGCTTTTAGAAGTTCAGCTCTCCCTCCTTTGTACTGAAGCTGTTGTCAAGCTCTCACCTCTGGCCCTTGGGTCTAAAATATCACTGTCAGCCTGAAGCCTCACCTGCAAGCTATTCACACACCATCTTCCTGGTCCCAAAATGCATCCCTTAAAAATATACAGATGAAAGCTCTCCTTCACCACCCATCCAGCCTGCAGCACCAGACTCCAGCTATGCCTGCAGCACTTTTTGCAGGCAGAACTGCATTTTCTTGTGTCCCAAGTTGCTGGATGCTGGCCAGCCCTGATCTAAAGGCACAGCACTCGTGCTAATTTGGTAAGTCCTGCTGACAGCACAGCACAAGGGTAACAAAGCAACAGGGCTTTTAGGTCAGGCCTTTCATATATACAGCTGCCTCAGGGCAGACAGAGAGCACAGGGCTCAGTGTGGAGAGACTGTATCTAACAGAGTAGATTTCCACAGCTTTTTGAGAAGCCCTAAAAATGGCAATAACTTCAATTTGGAAGAGAAGGGAAGGGGAAGCAAAGCCTTTATTCAAAGGATCTAACAGGCAAGATATACAAACCTGGAGGGAAAGAGGTTCTTCAGCTTAATTTTAGAGGAACGAAGGCTAGCTGCTTTGCCCAAGGTCAGCAAGCCCATTAGAGCCAAGTTTCAGGTCTGGATGTCCTACAGTCTAGCCCAGAGTCTTAACTATCTGCCTGCTTTTCATTTCTATCCTTGGTCTTGCAGTCACTGCATCTCTAATAAGCCAAGCCACTTCAGAGATTTTATTCTCCTTAGAAATCCTATAATAATCCTTCTGCATTTTTATCAGAGAGAGTCATTATCATGAAAAAAAAAATTGCTAGGAGAATATAGACTTAATCTACTAAAGTTGTTTCTCATATTCATTGCTGCCTGTGTGATTATTAACATGAAGGGAAACAGATAAAGCACAAAAGGAAAGCTTGGATACTCTTGGAAACTCATTTGTGAGGAAAGTCCCAGTGCAAAATATAACGAAATCTTCATCCACCACCTCTGCAGAAGGTGGGTGCTCATGGTTAGAGCTTTTTCCTCTGACAAATTGGTTTCCTGTAGAAAAATCGTGGTAGTGATCACTTGATGCAGTTGTTTCAAAACACCCTTCTTGTGTTTCTTACTCTTTTCAGCAGGTGTGGGTAGTGTTGGCCCAAGCCCTGAACAGACTATGGAAATTCCTTTCATGGAATTAAAAGAAAATGCTCTTTCTGGGCAGTGAGGAAATTAGGAATATTCAAGAGTTGTACAAAAGTCTAAGAACAGCTACCAGCAGGCAAGACAAAGGTGTAGCAAGTTCCTGTCCTATCTGCCTCACTTTTCCTTAGGGGAAACTTCTCAGACCTTCTGTCCTGCTGCCACCAATCACTGTTGCAGAGGCCCACTCACATCCTGAAGCAGAGAATGTCTTTGTACTGACTAGAGGTGTCTCAATACCTGCTGGATGAAAAGCAACTTCATTTTGTTAATTTTAAACTTGCCATCAGGTAGGTTGATTTGCTTCCCCTTAGGTTTTACAACAGACGAAAGAGTGAAAAATAATTTCTCACTGATACCTCCATCCCACTCAAATTTTGACAGATTTTCATCTTATTCTCTCCAAAGTCATTACTTTTTCCAAGCACCTTCCTGCCTGCAGAGCCTTCTCACTGCCCTTGGCCTTTGGGATGCTAGAAGGGTGGCTCAGCACCATTGCAGGATGCTCTCTGTGCTTTGCAAGACAAAGGGATAAGTTTTTGAAAGCCTCCCAGTTAAATTTTGCACGGAGGCATTGGAGGGGCTGGCGGGTGATGTGGATGGCTGTGCCCCAGGAATGCAGACCTCATGCTCTACAGAACCTCCCTTGTCAGACATGAATTCTCTGACTTTGATCGAGTTACTGAAACCCCGTTTTGCTTGAATCAGCCTCAAAAATGCTCTCCAGCTGCTCCTGCTGCCCTCACTCCTCTCCTGCCCCTACTCCTCTTGAATCAATAGAGATTTGAAGATGTGACTTATAACCCTTCCAGGATCAGGCCATCTGGTTTATCAGATATCCACTTGAATAATCTCCAGAATAAAGCTAAAACATTCCCTTTCGTGGTGATGACACTACAGATTTGGATATTTACCCATGTATAATAATCAGTTCAACAACAGAAGCATTTGCAAAAGTGAATGAATACATAGTAAAGGGACACAGGTTTATGAGAAGAAATATGACAGACTACATCTAATGTGAAAGGATTAAGAACTCCAAGGGCTGAAAAATGACAGTCAACAATGGAAATTTAAGGTCTATGACAGACCTGCAATAGCTGAATCCCACCTCTCCAGGAAATTCACCTGAGAGTGGTTTACAAGGGCATTGTAGATGCATTACGGTGTTTTCTTTTTTTTGTATTTGTGTACAATAACTTGGCTGCTTGTGCATGTTTCTGTACATAAAAAGCATCCTCCATCACTCTGAGCTATTTTGGCCTGGCAGAACATGCCAGGCTGCTGCTTGAACCATCACAGTGAATTTCCTGAGTTTAAAAGTCACACAAGTCCTCATGTCAACATGAATTAGATTTTTAGCCACAGGTGCTATTATCTTTGGGTTTTCCACTAATGATGTGCTTGACGTTATAAATTCTAATACAAGCATCATTTTGGCTTTAACTTGGTGATATAACCAAGGTAATGACTTGGAGAAGCGAAGTTAGTGCCTCTGCTGTCCTCCTGGAAAAGCACAGGATTATCCCTCTCAAAAATACCTCAGATCTCACATAAATGCCCTACAAACAGCACTTGGCAACAGCATGGTCTGACAGGTGCTTGGCACTGGCACAGCTGGAGAGAAAGACTATAATAAGAGGATGATTTTAATCTTGTCATCTCAGTCTTTTCAAAGATGAGACAACTTTGTTCCATCAACATTTAGGATCTGAGCCTTGTCCTTTTAAAGGATCCCACAGCACAAGCACAACAACAATCACACAGACTGCAGCTGTTAGTAAAGTCCAGCATCTCTGATCCAGCTTTCCAGCACTGGCTCATACCCATAAAAATCAAGAAAACAAAGCTGTCACAGCCAAAGGGAAAAACAAGAATTCCTGCTCCTGCAGCCATTGCAGCACAGCAGGCAAGCAAAGGAGACACATGAATCCTCTCCTTCCAGATATTCTCCTGTCTGGGAAGGTTTTAATTCCATAGGCTATTCCACTTTTCTTCAGGAGTAGAGGTGGTAATTGGCATTGCAGGCACTTAGAGCCCCACTCCCTGTGGTTCTGGCTACATCTTGGGCATTGAACAGACTCTGCAGGGGCATGGTCAGGGCACCAAGCCTGTCAGAGCTCAGGAACGTCTGGATGGTGCTCTCAGTTACACAGTTTAGTTTTAGGTAGTCCTGGAAGGGGCAGGGAGTTGAATTGGATGATCCATATGGGTTCCTTCCAACTTGAGACATTCTGTGATTTTATGATTTTATGATTCTATGTCCCCAGGCTCCCTTTCTAATCAAGCCAACAACATGATCTGATATATCTTTGCTCTGCGTCAGCAGCAGCACTGACGCTCAGCCATTGGGTGCACATGGGGCACAAACACCCTGGGTACCAAATGCCCTCCCTCCACAGCTGGGAGCAAGCTGCCTCAGCTGGCAGAAGTACCAAATAAACACAACAAGCTGACGATAAACTCCTCCAAGCCTACACATTTGTTTGGGCACTCAGTGCTCTTTGGCTACTCCAGCTGTACATATTGTGAGGTCTCTCTACTTTTTCCCCTCCAGACCTGCAAACCTATTTGCCTATGCATGAAAGTAATACAGATGGAATTACATTTTCCGTCATTTTTCTGCAGGGTTCAAAATGTAAGAAAACAACTTGCTTCAACTACAGCAAAACTCATATTTAAACATCATGTTTCCCACCACACTGGTGACTCTCACCACCTGCCAAACATGAGCTGGTTTCCAAAGGCTGACTCCTGAGTCTCAAAGGCTAAATAGTGGCTGTCAGTAGGAGGACTGCAGGAAAATGAATGCAGAAATGTGTTCTTTATAGTCCCTGTGTCTCTAGCCTGGCTCAATAATATTTCCTGCCATGAGCAACCCTAATTTTGATTGTAATTTCACGTGATGAATTACCACTATATACAATCAATATATCATAGTCGTAGAAAGAACAAATGAGAAGATGCAATGGCCCTAAATGCCATGTTCTCTCTAGTGCAGCATTCTTCCTTTCTGTTCACAATCCAATATTGTTTTAAATTCTCTGAGCAATTGAATAGCCACAGATTCTCTGAAAAACAGCTCAACAGATTCTTAATCTCATTTTCAATATGAACCATGACTTTTTTCTTAATATATTCATCTCCTATAGCCTCCTGTCAATCTTTTTCCATTGTTCCCTGCAACTTGAAATTTCATTTTGATCATAAGGAAAACACCCTCGATCAGGTGTGATGTGGAGCTGCAGACAGAAAGAGCTAATTCTCCTCTGAAGTCTAGGCATGAAGACTCATCTTTTTGTGCAGAATGGAAAGCTTGCAGCCAGGATTGCCTCGAAATCACCATCTTTTTTTAGTGCAAATTAATCCAGTCATGCTACTTGTTTCCCACTGTTGATTACAAGTGAAAGAGTTTTCCAAGACAGATAACTCAGAAATTTTCAGTGGTTTTTCTGTATCCTCAGTTTTAACCTCCAAGTCTTATTACTCTGTCCTGCCTAATATTTGAAGTAAAAAAATATTCCAGCTTTTGTCATTCAGTTTATTAATGAAAAGATCCAGTTGAAAGAAAGACTACAACAGACTTCTCATAAGCCAAATTTAATCCTGCTGAAAAATTAAATAAACTCAAAATTATGCTTTCCTTTTGTTTTTCATCCTTCCAGCCAATTTCTTTAGTGTGTTATCCTCCATGAACTGACTGCTGCTTACACAAAGCAAAGATTATGATTTCAATTTGATAAGATTTTCCATGGCCAATGCACAAAGGAAACTCAAAGAACACGAAGGGGAAAAAGCAATGAACACCCAAAAGCTTGTCTGCAGAAAGAGGCATACACAGCATAAAAGTTCCCGACAAAGATCCGACTGTATCACATCTTTTGCATCCTATGCACTCCAAAAGCAACCCCTGAACTACAGAAGGCAAGAGCAAGCAACTCATTTGTTGGACCAATGAAGGATTAGATTTTACCTTTTCTCCTTTTGCTCCTATGCCATAGACTTTGCCCTAGAAATGAAAAAAAAAAAAAAAAAAGAGTGGAAAATGGGAAAATGTACATTTGAAAACAAGGATATCAAACAACACTATAGATATATATTTCATGTTTCCCTTGTTACGGATCCAAGATCTGTCTCTCTTTATATATAGATGCACAAGTCACAGCTACTACAGGGAAAGCAATTTTCTTTGGGCATAATTCCTTGATAATAATTCAGTGACAAATTAAACTAAAAAACTTATCCCAAATTCTCCTACTGCAGCCAAAAAAAACATCTTATTTTTTATTCATGAAAAAGTCTGATGTTACATTTCCAAAAGCAAAGTTGCCAACAGTGCTTACTGGAATGAATTTTACATAGGGTTAAAGATTTTCTTGCCTAAAAACTCAGTCTGGCATTTGCATTAATTTCAGCTGGGGAAGGCTGCATCTTGGTCATCTGAATGTAAAAAGTCGAGAGAGATTTGCATCTTCTTTGTGTTCAGTTGCCTCATATTGTCCCCAGCAGATGTGCAGCTGTGGTATAATCAAGTGCATCCAAGTTACATATTTAATTAGAAGGTCCATACTTTACATATTTAATTAGAAGGTCAATATCAGTGTCAGTTATCAGCTCTGTTCAGGGATGAATCCTCCATTTCCCCCTCTCCAAGAGAGCACAGTCAGTGCCAGGAAGATCAGAGCAGCTTCCTCCTGGGATTCAGGCCCAGCAGAGGGAACGTATTTGACCAGGACATGCAACATTGTGGACAAGTTCTCACCATAAAGGAGAAAAAATACTTACATTTTCATCTCCTTAACTAAAATCATTGGATCTTTCTTACTTACTGACTCTCCTTTTTCTCCTCGGAGTCCAGGAAGCCCTGGGATGCCTCTTTCCCCCTTGAAAAAGAAAGTGTGTTAATATCACAGAGATAATTCATTCCTTTCTTAGGCTTAGAAGGAAAGTGATGCAACAAGGGTTTGACTGAAATTATGGACTCTTTTGGTCCCACCATCTCTACAGCCAAGATTTCAGCTCCTGCCCTAAGGACTGGCTGTGCCTAATTGCATGTCTTGAACATCCAAGTCTTCCGATTGATTTTTATTCTATTTTTCACGTGAAAATAAAGGTGGAAGCCTTCAGAGTGTACTTGCGAGGCAGAGAGTTTTCTCTTTCAAAAGTCCTTATTTTTTATTAAAACAGGAAGTACTTGGAAAAGTGCTTTGCATAAGACCTAGAGGGTACATGCCTAAAATGTGAAAAAATAACGTGAAAATATTATTATTTTAGAGCTTTTTCTTTTTAATTTCAAACCCCTTGTTTTCAGTAACACTAAATTTTCAGTATCAGCTAACTCTTCCCTCCCACAAGTGTGCAGCACACACAGAGTCTCTCTTCCTGCTTGTTCCAATTGGAGAGAGGGAAAGTTACACAGATAAGAGACAGTTGAAAAGATATAATTTATGATGGGTGGAAAAATCATAACTGGAGAAGGAAAAGAGAAATATGGTCAATCAAAAACCAAGAAAAAATTTCCCTTCACTGTTCTCCTAAAAAGGGCAAGGGTAAAGGGGATAAAGAATCAGAGAAGATACAAAATTTCATAAATATTTATCAGATACAGAACTAAAAGTGGTGCGAAAACCAGCGAGTGCAGAAAAAATACCCGCAAATCATTTTCACACACTGCCCAAAACTAAAGGAAGGACCAGCTGGGGATATTTCCACTACCAGGACTAGTTTAAGGCTCTGTGCAGTGCTACCACCAGTTCCTTCCATTCCTCTGGCGCTGGGAGCTGCTGGGGAGCAGAGGGCTCTGCCTGATTCCCCTTTGCTCCTACCTGATTCTCACCCAAAATGTGTAAAGTAGCATATATGCAAAAAGTTATGTCAGCCTGTGGTAAAATTCATAAAAATTTTTATGCAACTGTCCCTTTTAAGTCACTTCCTAATTTGGAGGAAAAGATACATCCTGCTAGAGCTTGTCCAGATGAACTCACAAACTTCACGGTGGCAGGTAAGCATTGTAATTTCTATGTGGACAAAAACACAGAGAAAGGATTTTCTCTAAACTTGGATCAATAGCAGTGCTGGAAGAGAGAAGAAGACTGTTGATCATCATCCCAGTGCCCCAACCAGCCATTCTGGCTGCCTCCAAACAACACAGCCTGCAGAGGGACTGGGGAAGGAAAATGTATTAGACTGGGCTGTCATTAGCATCTAAAATTTATCAACAGGACCCAGCTTCAGACACATTAGCCAATTTTGCCACAGCTATTTCCTGTCTAACTCTTTCCCAGTATGATTTTTACCGTGTCTCCTTCCAAAACACATCGACTACATCTCCATGCATTACCCTCAGTCTGGCAGCATGGGTGATTGAGGCAGAGGTGTTTATCTCCCAGGAAAATTTTCCACTTCTTTAATAACTGCAAGCTCTCCTGTTTTGCCCTTCCTTTGAAGGCTTGAAGATCAGAAACTCATTATCTTCATCTTTCTTTAATAAACACCAGGTGGTAATGTTGGGGAGTCGTGAATAGCATTGGATTCCTTCCCCATGACCAGCATTTTGGCCTGGGTAGCTCAGTAACATTGCAGAGAGAGAGGAGAGAAAAATTCATTCTTGAACATAGAGCAAGGAGTGTGACAAGCTAGTCCTTGGCAATAGTGATGTAAGAACTGCTGTCAAGAGTAGTATTTGTTATTTAATCACAACATCTTTGCAAGCTGGGAGAAAAATCTACTACTTGCCTTATTTAGCAGATAGAGAAGCTAAGTCATTTGTCTCAAATCATCACATTTGTACTAAATTGTTATCAGATCCTGGATTCAAATGGCATCATCCCCAGGTCCTTGGGACTGTGACAGTCCTGCCTCGTCTGTGTACAAGTCTCAAACCACTTCAGCCAGGGAAAATCACCCACATCTGCAGGAGTATCCCATTGGTGTGTCCTGCGTGCCAGAACTGTCCCATGGGACACACTGAGACACCCCCACCAGCACAGAGACCTTGGCAAATCAGGGAAAGACAATGGGATAGTGCTGCAGGGCCCTTTTGACATTATCATCATTGTCTTTTCTGCAACCTCCTCACAACAGTCATGGCTTTGCCATTGCTCAAAATAGCCCATCACTATTTAAGTTGTCATGGATTAAAATAGAAAGCTCCTATTTATATATATGTGGAAGCCTAAGGAACCTTTTTCTGCACTTCCAGCCAGGCACGTTTGAGCAGTAATGAGCCCATGTTCTTTCATTCCACCCTCCAAAAGACATATTCTTATCTGCAGAACTTCTCCCCGCAGAAAAACAGACCAAGCTTTGCCAAAAGATAATACATCTCTGAGGATGTCTGACCTTCCAAGACCCAGAGATTTTTCCTTTCCCCTTCCACAGTCTTTCATAAGAGCAAAGTGACTTCTGGTGGGATGAAACTCAGTTATTCACCAAAGAGGTAAAAATTCAGTGACTCAATTTGCAGAAGTGATTGAGATGGAAACAGTTTTTGAATACAACTTTTTCCCAAACATACTTTCAACCACACAGAAGGGTAAAACTGGGAACCACCAACACCACCAACTTTCACCTCTTCAGCAATGTTGTGGCTCTCCGTTTTCTCCCTGTACAAGAGCTCTCTTTGAGTCTGTTGCCTCACGCCTTTATTTGCAACCAGGCACAGAAGGAAAATGTGTTTATGCTGAATGCACACGTGTGTATCAAAGAAGCTTGCAGAACATGCAGGGTAATAAAAAGGCTGCACTGTGAAACTTGAAGCAGACATCACAACCACTCTCCTATCCTTTTATCTAGGAGGAAGAGTACTGAGGGAAGTGGCCTATATTTAACATCATGACTCAGGCAATCTTGCTAAGGATAACAGATTGTGACTGATCCTTTATCCCAAGTCTCAAGAAATTTTCTAGAGTGTGACTGGAAGGCTGCTCCCTAAACTATGCACATATATTACTGCTGAGCAAGGCACAGCATGGAAGCAGCACCTCGTTTTCCAGGTGACCTGCCATGGAAGCTGTGCATGACCTGGCAAATAACAGTAATTTGCTAAAATGCCAGTTTAGAAGCTACAGGAGAGGATTTTGAAACACATTTACTCTAAGAATGACATAAAGCAGCAAGAGAGAAGCCTAAATGCAAGTGTAGAATAAAGGTAAAAGATGGACAGAAACTTCTGCAGTCCCAGGCTCATCCAAAACAGAACTTGGTCATATACTAAATTGGCTCTTATTTCTCAGAATCTTCAGATCCTCAGTTTACTCTAAAATTGTTTCACTGTTGCTGTTTTTGTTAAATAAATGAACTAGCAGTTATTACTGACCTTTTGACCTTTGGGGCCTTCAAAGCCAAGTGGACCCCTCTCCCCCTGAGACAAAAAAGACATGATTAATCAAACTGATCTTCTCATTTTATAATCAAGCAAGAGGTCCAATCCTACAACTATTGAGGACAACAAAAATGTTTTTAGGTTTAAGCAGAGAAGAGAATAAAGCTGACATGCCCTCAGGAGCAATGACAATGAAGCTGGCTTCTCAGAGGTCCTAGTGAGAGCCAGAATAAGCCAGAACATTGCTTTTAAAAGCTATGAGATCTTTTTCAATGTGGCCACATTTACCTTCAGAATCTGTTTTATTTTATTTGAAGAAGAATGCACATAACTGAGCTGGATAAGAATGATCACTTTGTTTTCAGTGTTGCTACCAGGACCACCAGCATGATCAGCATCACTAAATTAGGTAACGAGAAAACACTTGGAGAAACTTCCATTACCTCTGTAGATGTCCCAAATGAAACACACTCATCTCAACACTCACCTTTTGTCCAGGAGGACAGGAGCAGTTGAAAATCTTGAGATGTCCAACTTGCTCACTGCCAACAGTGGGCCTCACTTCCAGGGGAGGTGCTTCTGTCAGGACCGTGACCTGGCACTGCACCCAAACACCCAAGGTCAGGACAAAGCCTTCTGTGCTGGAAAGTTTCCCCTTCCACCCCCTTTAGACAAACCCTACAGGCACTACTGTGTAACAGACAGCCAAATGTGTCCTCCTGAGGAATGAAATCCCACAAAAGCCATTTATCCAAGCCATAGGGGAAAATGTGACAAAATGAACAATGAACCTCTTTAACCAAGGTCTAAGGGAGAAGAGTGAAAGGAGAGTGGAAGTTTCTAGCGAGAGTTGGGCACAGGAAAATAAGCAGCAACTGGCACTGTTTTTTAGCTGTTTCCAAGTAAAAACAGTGGGAAACATGTTGAATATTTAATGCTGCATTTCTGTTGTTCCATCATCACTTCGGGGTTTTGTTTCCCCTGACAGTTTGACAAGGAAAGAGGAACTTGGAAACTTCAAATTCCTCAGACTCATCCCTCTGCTGTGGTCCTCCTCTGGCACTGCTACACTGCCAATTACACAGTTAGGTTTCAATCACCCTTATTAAACAAAATTATAATCCCACACTGCCATATATTCCCTGATTTATGTCATAGATTTCAATGAGGAGTGTTCATGTGAAAATGAATAAATGACAAAAAGGAGTTTACTGGTCCAGAGGGGATGTCGCAGCAGGTCTCCAGCTCGGCGTGACGAGAATCACAATAAATCACCATCCTCTGAAGATCAAACTGGGAGACAAAGGGAGGCAACACTCTCAGGGACAGTGAATTATTAAAAACTGCATGTCCTTTTGCTTGGACACAAACAGAGCAGTCAAATACAAACAAAAAACAGATGGTGCTAACTTCAGAGCAGTTCTATGGATCGTGTAGTCAATCTCCATCTCTCCCTATCAATAATAGACCAATATCTCAGCATGCTCCCAGAGCTGAGATAATGAGACCCTGAAAATGCCTTTTCAAATTCTAGTGAAGGTTTTCATGCTAATCCCCATGTTCTGGCCAAATTTCTGTCTGAGAAGACATATGCTGGCCACATCTATCCCTCTTAGAGTTTCATCTAGACACAAGGTTTGTTTTTCTCCTGTTGTGCCTTGCATCTTCAGACCATTTATTTCTGCGTGAGAAATGTTATGAACATGTTTGATGTGCATGTGCCATCCATTTTGCACAGCTAGGTAAGATTATATGAGTCTCAAACACCAATTACCAGGGTAACAGTGCTGCTGGGCAATCAACCTCTGTGTCTCAACTTTAGTTCATTTGTACTAAGAGTCATTAAATATCTGAGGAACGGAGAATATATCAACCCTCCTGAGTTAACAAGCTTCCTTTATTTTCCCATCTCTTTCTATCACATGTGGAAACATTCATGATGCCAAAATCAGATGGAGAAGACCTTTCTGTGTAGTTCAGTACCCAGTTTGATGATATTTGTGTACAATTTTGTCTCTGCTTCTAACTGTAGCACATTCTGTGACTAGACTGGAAGATGAAATAAATTTCTCATTGTTAATCCGTTATGGAGACACCGTTTCACATAAAAAGACAGCAAGTCCTGTACATCGTAAGGTGTCAGTCTTTCTTAGCTGTGTAACACTGGCAACATTTCAGTGATGCTGCCTCAGGAAAAGGGTCAGTTACAACATAACCCCCAAAACCCCATTCTTTCACATGCTGCAAGCCCAATGCTGAGCATCGCCCCTCCTCTGACCAGCGAGTGCAGTACTTACATCAATGGGGACACTGTCATACAGGCGTTTGCCAATCACCGTCTTTCCTTGGATGTCAATGTTTTCCCTGTCTTCAATCGGCAGCATCTGCACCAGCTTGCAGTCTATGTAGAGCGAGACAGCCTTGGCCTGGATGCTGAGGGCGATTTTGTGCCAGTTGCGGTCGAACAGGTCACTGACCCGTGCGTTTCGGAAAACCACCCTGACGGCGTCCTTGGTGAGCCCCACGGCGTTGTACTCCACAGCTTTGTTCTCTCCGTCCAGCCGGATCGACACCTGCAGGGAAACAGAAGGGCTTCTGATAAGGGAAAAAGCCTTCTCCTTCCTCCCGACAGCTTTCCGTCACCACCAACACCCCAAAGCCAGGGATGGCACAGCCTGCGGTGAGAAGCCCAAGCAAAGAGCAGAGGATGAAATTTTGTGGGAGATATGGACAGGGAGCCTCCACCTGTGCTGGAAGATCAGATAGGCTGCACAGGCTTTGGCGCAGAGCCGTGAGCAGCCAAAGCCTCCTCCTGTGAGCACAGCCCTTGGCGTGGTCTCAGCACAGGCACCTTGCTGCCAGGGCTGGGTGCAGCACAGGTCAGGGACACTGTCCCCAAGGGCACAGAGCTGAACCTGGTTTGGATCCCTCTATCCTCTGCGCTCCTCCACTACTTCCCAGCAGTCTCTTTACTCCCGTCACATGTCCTCAGCTGTCCCATAGGACATGGGAAAATGCTTCATTTCCTGATATGAAACCAGTCTGCTGAGCTGTGGCACTGCCCACACTTTATTTCAGGTGCTTTGAACAGAAAACTAAGCTGTACCCCATCCCCTGTGTTACAAACCACAAACCAGGAAATAAATAGGTTTTTGAAGACAAGCAGCTTTTAGTTCATTAACAAACTGATTCTTCTTCCACCAAAGCCAGGCAGCTACCAGCAAGCAGCAGGGAATGGAGCAGGCAAAGCCAGGAATGCTGTGTCCACAAGCTGCAGAGCTGGGAGGAGTTTGGGCCACCTTGGCACCGAGCTGTGTGTGATGTGGGGAGCCCAGGACAGGCTGACTCCACATCTGACCCAAGTTCTCTGTGCAGCTGAGCATGGTGCTGGCTGGGAGTGCCAGCTGGGAATGCCAGCTGGGATCAGGGCTGGCTCAGGAGTGTCTGTGTCTGGGAGCTGTGCAGGTCTGCAGTAGAGTGGCCAAACCATGACCAACTTCACATGAAACAAGGCTCATGGGGCTCTAAAGCACTTCTGGCACCACAGTTTAAGGCTCTTTTGAAATTATTACTGGAAATATTGAGTGCTTTTTTTCTCTTCTCACCTAAGCAGTTCAAGTTTTCAACTTCCTCCAAGAAATACTGAGTGATACACACATTCTCACTCTGCAGCAGATAGGAATGCATGGGGCACAGTAAATCACATTTCATTTAACAGAGTTGCAGCTGACAATAACTTTCATATAAACCTTTTACCATAGTCTCAAACACAGTTAGCTAAGACTTCAAACTGCACCCATCCTTCACTGAGAGCTCCCCAAACCCTTTTAAGTACCAGTCCCAAAGCAGCAATACTGAATTACATGGCTGGTGTGAGCCCATGCTGACAGTCCAGTTTAGAGTCCTGGGTAATGCCATCACAACTATATTTGGTGCTGAGCAGAAGAGTGTAGAGCCCATCTAAACCATTCCCTCCCAAGCACCCTCGAAAACTTAAACTCTTCCAAGCTGCTAAGAACATGTTGTGTAGAGGCAGACAGCCCTTTAGTAGATACTTACGGTATTTTTCTTCTAAGAACTTGAGACTACTTGAAAAAAAAGTCATTAAATCAAATTGTGCAGCAGCCAGGACTCAGGGTCATGGAGCTATAATAGGTGTCACGCCCACATCCAGAGCAGGAACCCACAATGCCTTTACAGGATACCTACTAGTCTGTGCAAAACCTGACATAACTCACTGCTCTGCAGCACATCTGTGTGACAATCTTTATCCAAACAGGCAAAATATTTTCCCTAAGCAGAACTATCTGAACAAAACAACTGAAAACCCAGCAGTTGTTTCAAGAGCAAGGATGTTATGTTTTTGTCCCCCTTTCCAACTAACACTTTTATCTGCATCGTAATGAAACCAGGCCTACACAAACCTTCCTTCAGGCTTTGAATTAAAGGGAGAGGATTTTCGGCAAGATGCACTGAAAGAGTAATGGGATTTTTACCAGTTCACAAGAAAAAGGAGTGGGGGTAAAGGCAAGAAGACTGGCTCATGGTCAAAAAAAGAAGGCTGTTCCTGCTGGCTGCAAAAGGGCCTCTTACCTGTGGTATGCCGTACTTGTCAATAATCTGCCAGATATACCAGTCTTCTTTCCTGGAAGCCTTCCGGAATTTGAAGGTGGTTACAAAGGCATATTCATCAGGCAGACCTTGTGGAAATACATCCCTGGCATGGGGAGGGGAAAGAGAGCAATGTATCAGGCTTAGCAGTGAAGAGCTGAACTTCTAAAACTCTCTCCATGTCCCAGCAATGCTTCCTAGAAGTATCATTATAGTTTCTACAAAATCTGCTTTATTTGGAAGCCTACAGAGAGATGAACATGAGCTTGTGCCCTCCAGGTTCTGTCTTTGTGGAGCCCTTTTTTCATTCCAATGGCTCTCAAATTGGATAGAATATAATAAAAATCTGCAGTCAAGTATTCATCATGTTAAAAAGGTTGTTTTTCACTTCATGCTTCTGTTTATGTGACCTGTAAATAATTCTGTTCTGCTCCAGATACACTGGAGTCCTGTAATTTCTGAGAATGTCCAGGAGCACCCAAAACCCTCTATAAATGCACCAAATTATAACAACAAATATTGTAATATTTGCCCCAAAACAGGCACTACACCTCATGTCTTTCCAAGATGTTCCATAGCTTGCACTCCTGGATAAGAGAAGAAGCTTCTCAAATCAAAGATTGCACACACATCCGACAAAAACTTCTTCAGTGTGACACCATGACCCCTGCACGTAACCAAACACGTGAAGTAACCAAATCCAACACTGTTTTTCCCCAGCATAAGAACCTGTCATAATAGGGGGGTCAGGACAAAGGGATAACTAAGCCAGTATCACTGTTTTGTTTTTTTTTTTTCTGTTACTAGCCATTACTGGATGCTTAAGAACAAGAATGAAAAGAAAAATCATCTCTCTCCTACCTCCAGATCTTTGGAATACAGGAGTCAAATTCAGTGACAAATGCAATTCCTATATCAATAACTTTTTGTGGATTTATCTCATATAAACCTCTGCATGCTCCCCTTGAACTCAGGTAAACTTAGGACATTCCCAACGGCCCTTGACAAGGAATTACTCTCTGCTGCCCATTGCATAATGAGCCTTCTTGTGTTTGTTTAGGACCTAACTCAGTTCTTATCAGGGACAACACAATGAACCTAATCTTTTGCTATTTTTTATGCCATCCATGATTTTTTAAACTTTGCTTATAATGCCTCTAAGCCACCTCTTTTCCCACCTGAAGAGTCTCAGTTAACATTGTTCTTCATGCCCAAGCCAACCTGCTCCTATCCTCATTCCTAAATAAACCCTTCCTAAATATCATGTCTTTGCTTCAGGACATCTGAGCAGTCAGGCATAAGCACTCGACAGAAAACAAAACATAATGGCAGCAATTAATGAAGAGCAAACTATGAAGATGTTGTCTTAACGAATATATGGCATAATCCATCACTATGCAGAAACTGGCACAGTTCAAGGCACATAAAATAGAGGCCTTTAATTGTATTAAAAGCAAAAAGCCCTCAAAATTTCCAGAATACTGTTTTGCAATTGCAGCAAAGGTTGAGAGTCAGTCACCTAATGCCAAAATCTTCAATCATATTTTAATCTGTGCTTTGAGTCCCCAATCTTTTCAGCCCAGTTGTAAATTCAGAACATTCTGGTTTCATCCATTGACGTGGCTTTTGCTGTATAAAGTGCCCATGCAGGTTATGCACCATTATGAGCATGGGGACACGGAGACTCTCTGAATTCTTGCAACACAAAAGACAACTGAAGCAGGCTCCAACTACCTCCTTTACAAAACCTTTGCTTTAGGAGAGCAGACAAGGCTGTCTCACTTTTTGGTACTAGTTATTTTAACCAGGGGGGTCCCAGTTGCCTGGAAGTTACCAAATCTGCAGGAAGGGCCAGAAGGAGCATCTGGAGATGAACAGGAGTAGGATCCAGAAGGAGGATCACCTTAAACTAGATAGTAGAGAAAAATTCTTTACTGAAAAGAGGTCAGGCTCGGAACAGTCTGCCCAGGGAAGTGGTGGATTCGCCACCCCTGGAAATGTTCAAATAAAAGTGTGGATGTGGCACTTGGGGACATTGTTTAGTGACGAACATGGAAGCGTAGGGTAACTGTTGGGCTCAGTGATCTTACGGGTCTTTTCCAAACGTAACGATTTTATGATTGTGGACAGCTCTGAGCTGGGAACAGGAGTATCATTATGCAAGCTTAATTTCAAAAACGGTTTTCAGATGTTTAATGCCCACAGAAATAACTGGGAGTTAGGTGCCTAAATATCCCTGTGAGTCTGGCCACACCTCATCACACAAGGCTGACAAACAGCCCATCAGGTAGATTTAAACTGACAGAAAGTCATAATGACCTATTACCTGCCACCCTCAACTGATTTTTAAAGCTGCCGAGGAACCAGCTGCAAGTTCCCAACAGAGAAGGTTTTCATGCCAAAAGCAAATCTAAAGGCACTCTCATTGCTTTGAAGATGTGATAAAAGCTGTTCCTGAAGTCATTGGTCCCTGTATCTTTTACAGAGCTGCATTGTTACATAAATAACAAAAACTTTGTTTAGGAGTTTTAACTTATTTCCTCACTTAAAAACTATCTCTATCTAGAAGTTCAGCTTTACTTTGGGATCCAAGAGTGGGAATTGCTGTCCCCAGAAATGTTTTATGTTCCTCTTTCACACGAGGCTGAATTGAACTGATGATCAATATTATGGAACTTTGTTGGATGCCTGGTTCCTACAGGGAGCATTCCTCCAGCTCCTTGGTCTATAATTCTGACAACAGGACAGATTGCAGAAGAGGCCCTTATAAAACTCCAAGACAAAAGAATCCCCCGGTGCTGCAGGTTAGTCTAAGAGTCAATTAACTCAACCACAAGGTCAGGTGAATCACAACTTGTACAAACACAAAAATTTTAATACAAAGGCAGAAAATTCTTTTAACCATTGCTGACTTTCAATACAGAGCGACCTTCTCACATGCTTTAATTTGCAATAAGAGCTTTCATCTGTGACAATAAGCATGAGATCCTACAACTATAATAACACTATGGAGAAAATTTATATTATCAGTTCTCATTTCAGGCACTCAATGTAACAACATTTAATAGGGTTTTTACATTTGGTGAGAAAGATTAATGTACTTGAGAATTTTGACCAATTGTACAACAGCTAAAACCTGGTAATATTAAATGTAACCCACTGAGGTCGGCAAAACCAAGTTGGAGAAACACAGTTCATTTCCATATGCATCACATTAGAAATACAGGGGGAAAAAAAAAAAAAAAAAAAAAAAGAAAAAGGGAAAAGGACAAAGCTGTAGAAGGATTTTCACAACAGAGAGCCTCACCCATATAGCCTTGGCAGACATCTTTTTGGCTTCTGCTTCAGAAACCTCAGTGATGGAATAGATACAACCTCTCTAGGTAATTTTTTCCTGTCGTTCACTATCCTACATGCTGCAAAAAAAAGAATCTATCCTAAATCTCACTTGCTGTAGTTTAATTTTCCCAAAACAACTTTTTTCCACAAGGAGCCATGTGAACAAGTTGTTCTCCTCTCCTTGCTGCCTTCTTTTCTGTGTTTCTCAGCTCTCCCTACAGTCCTTTACTCTCTACAAGACCAAAAAAGCCTTCACTCATTTCACCTCAGTCATGTTTTATCTCCTTTGCCTTATTAGAAATAGGAGACAGTGAGAGACCTCTTGAAATCATTTCATCTAAAGAAAGTTTTTCTTGTGTTTCGATTTCATGGATTTAAATTATTCCCATTCCTTCTTGTCCTGTCAATGAATATGACAGAGAAGATTCTGGCTCTGTCTTCTTTGCTTCCTCCCCATCAGGATTTTATACACAAGGATAAGATCCTCTCTTTCTGAGTCTTCCCTCCTCTAAGCTGAACAAGCTTAGTTGTCTCTGTCATGCTTCATAGGAATTTTTTTTTTTAAAGTTAGAAACAAGGAAGATTTCAACAGGTTCCATGATCAGTGTAGGAGTTTTTGGTGGCTTTTTGTACAATTTCTTCTCTGGGAAGGAGACAAATGATGAGGCCAGGGCAGGAGCTCATGGAGAAGACAGGTGACTGAAGTCAAAGCTGATGTCAGGAGACACAGTCCCCAGAAAAACACACATGTTAGGGTATACATGCCCTAAACAACCCAAGACTCTGAAACGCGCCAAAAAAACACTGTCCCGATATAAAGAGCAAATACATCACAACCAGAAGCTTGGCCAAGCATCAGGTAATTCTGTGAGGTGGTAGCCAAGGTCATGACCAAGTCAGGCTGGAACCAGACCAGGCAAGAGAAAACTGAGGGATGGACATGGCCAGTGGGAAGGCCCTGGAGTTAGGGCTAGGAGATAGCCATGGAGGACAGAAAAAGAGTGAGCCAAAATCTTGGCATTAGATTAGGCAAGACACCAGTAACGAGAAACAAGCCTGAGCACTCAAAAACAGAAGTCTGGGGCACAGTTGTGGCCAGAAGATCAACTGGGGAGCCATGAACAAACAGTAGGACAGCCCCAGCTCCATGAGGAGTGGGAAGAAGCACCGGCCAGATTTTGGGACCTGCTCTGAGCCAGCTACAGAGACCTGCTGGTCCCTCAGTGATCAGGTCCTTGACTGCAGCCAAGCTCTGCCTGCTGGGTTTGCTTCTCACAGATGATGCCTCACCACAAAGAGGAAGCAAGTTCATAGTTGTAGGTTACAGATCACAAGATGAGTAGGCACATTTCCCAGACAGCTAATCTGGCACTTTGTAAAAGTACTATTGCTTGTATAAAAGAATACAAATCCTTTAAGCAGATAATAAAGTGAATTACATATATTACTCGGTTAATGATTTTGTGTCTAATTATGAGATGTTGCTATCAGTTGCTAAACATTGCTGGAGGTTATCTGTGAGCCACGACAGATGTTTTTGTTTGGTTTATTATTCCAGTTATCGGTTTTGTGCAGCTTTACAAGATTTCATTTTCTGTGAGCAATGACCCTATATGCAGTATCTCAGACTCCTGGCATACAAATGCTAAAATGAACCAAATATGCAAACACCTTCCATGGTGTTATACCCATTTGGGTTCATTCCCAAACCACAGGAGTGTGGAAGTTACAATACAAAAGGCTAAAAATGTAAAAGTCCTCTTTTAATTCCATGTTTCAGAATCATTCAAAAGGAATCTTATTCATTTCAATCTACTAATTAAGGATGTTTTACTTCTAATTGTCCCGGGCGATAAAATATTCTGCTTATTTTAAAGACAGCAGCAACAAGAAATAAATGGGTGTAATCTGAGCAGATGGAAAGCCGTCATAGCTGGTTGGTCTGGCTTCACTCCCTCAGTCTTTCTGCGAAAACAACAACAGAAACAACAGCAACAAAGTGCTTCAACCCTTAATTTGAAAAAGGGATTCAAATGGACAACTCTCTGTAATCTGTTCTAACTTTTTGTCAGTGGTTAATTACATTCATCCTTAAAAGCGTGCCTTTCTTCCCTGCTGGTTTTTGATGCCAAGTAGCCACTGACTTTCAGTCTACCATGACCCTTAGTAAAAAAGACTCTTTACCAAGATTTCCCAGAGGTTCTTCTAGAGAATGATCACTTCAGTTGTTAACTGCTTCCTATTTACCTGTCTACACTGCAGTTCTTGAATTTCCCACCATCACACTTGATCCACAGCTCTTCGAACTTTCATTCACTCCATTTATCCCTACTGAATTATGGAAACTAGGACTGGACATGACAGTGATGCTTGATGATTTCTGCCTTTTTCTTTTCATATACCTTTCATATATTCTCTGTATCCTTAGCCTACATACTTGTAATTTTTGTGGCCTGGTATTCTGGCTTAGTTCCGGGGTTCTGCTTGGCAGGGAGACCAAACATCCTCAGCAGGAGGCCGGAAAGCCCCTAGGCTATCTTAAGAACCCAAGGTTTCAACCTTGATTGAAACCTTCTCTCTGGAACATATTTCGTAGACTGGGTTCAAGACTCATCTCGGGGGCAATTCTTTAGAGTAGGGGGGTATCACACCATTTTTTTAAGCTTCCTATTGGGAGATCCTTGTCAGATATGCTAATTTGCAAGGTCTATAAGAATTGTACACACATTATACGGTGTTTGCATCTCGGTGTTTTTCCACCTTTACGAGCTGTGCATCATAATGATCCTTATTAAAATATCGAGGTATAAAAGGCTTTTTATCCTTTAACCGTGTCTGGCTCATAAGTCTAGGACCAGGAAAAGGCAACAGCAGCAGTGGTGACTGAGCTGCATGATACGAAGTTTCTCAGCTCTTACTTGACAGTTCCTGCTAATACTCCAAGGATTGCACTATTTGTCATAGTATCACCCAGAACCCAGGGATCACAGTGAGACAAATGAAATAGGTTTATTCCCATCCAAATGAAATAGGTTTATGGTTTACTTCCATCCACACTCAGACCAGTTATGTATATACCAAGCCTAAGATGTTTTTATTTGCCTGGGTTGAATCAGCTCATAGATCATGACTTTACTTACCCTTAGACTTGATATAATTTATGGACTCTAGAGCAAACAGTTTTCTACTCAGTATATCATATTTTTACTTTTTAAACATTTTTTTAAACTGTGTATTAATACAGAGAAAGAGAGGGAGGGGGAAAGGGCAAATCAATCCCTTTTTTATTCCAGGATGAAAAGGTATGAAATCAAGCAAATTTAAGTCATAGGACAATCTCAAAAATGCAGTGAGCTGAGTAAAAGAGCTAAAAACAGAATAAAAAATAAGAGCCCTCATCCATAAGAAAGAAAAGAAGTAATATTGATTTTTTTAAAGCTGAAGTTCAAACCAGCACAGAGAAATTTACTGCAAAAATGTTAATGATGACAATTCAATCTATGGCTCATACTTACTCAGTGAAATTATGCACTCATTCTTTTCAAGGCTAATGCTGGCAGGGCTCAAGTGGCAACCCAAGAGAAACACTTGTGACAGACTGCGACACAGCCTTAGGTCCTAAAAGACTCCGAGGACTGAATCCATGTTGACACAGGATTAAAAACTGCTCATTCTTCTACAAAGCCAGAACCCATATTTGCTAACTGGTAACCTCAACCAGCAACTGGTCTCTGGCGTTTAGCAAATTTCCATCTCAATGAGAGTGCTCCCAAATATTCCTTCTAAAAGCTATTTGTGACACCCTAATTTTTGTGAATCTCTTGATACTGCTCCTCAGAACCTCTGAATACACCAAACGCAGCTCAAATTCTACCAGGATGGAGCCTGTCATTAGTGCTGAGTCTCTCAACCACGTTGTGCATGTTCTGTGCCAGCTGAACCGAAAGAGCTGCTCAAAGCAGCTCATACCTGCGGGTATGAGAAAATTACTAAAGGGTTAACGTAGAGGAGCCAAATAATGTAAGGCAGAGGTTCAGATGAAAATAAAGTGAAAAACCAGAGTACTCACTCAGTTTTCTGAACAACAGGAAAGCTTCCAAGCCGTACATAAGCACTCTGAATCCCATCTTCTTTCATTCCAAAAATCTGTTTCACGCTGAACGAATCCATCAGGTCAAATCCTATCCGTTACAGAAATATAAATAAAATACATTAATCAGGCAGTGGGACATGCCTCCAACTGCACTTACATAGATATCTTAGCCCAAAAACAGCACTTCAGAAACGAGCCTTGTTCTTGTTGGGAAAAGCCAGAACAAAATTCTCATATGGTCTAATCCTTTCAGTCCAAAAAATCAAAACCAAGCATAAATTCAAGCTGTCAGAGGCTTGAACAGAGTTTCCCAGAAATCAGTAGCTAATGTTTGCATTGCCACAACATCCTGAAAATGCTGTATAATTCATTAAATCCCCATGGCAGAAAAATGCACAGGTGAAGTCTGAAACACTTATTCATAGAGTAATAGAAAACACAGAATGTCCTCGGTGGGAAGGGACCTTTGAAAATCATTTCATTCCAACCCCCCTCATGGGCAGGGACCCCTTCCACTATCCCAGGTTGCTTAAGGCCCCATCCAACCTGGCCTTGAACACTTCCAGGAATGGGGAGCCCATAGCTTCTCTGGGCAACCTGGCCCAGTGTCTCCCCACCCTCACTGCAAAAATTTAATTCTTTATCTCCAACCTAAATCTACCCTCTTTCAGTTTAAAACTGCTGCCCCTTGTTTTGTCACTACAGACCTTGATAAAAGGCCTCTTTCTTTCTTTCAAGACCCTTTTACGCATTAAAAGGCCATGAGAAAACCCCACAGAGGCTTTGCTTCTCCAGGCTGAACATCCACAACTTTCTCAAAATTTCTTCACAGCAGAGGTGTTCCAGCCCTCTTATCATTTTCAGGAACCTCCACTACATCCACTCCAATGTGTTCACTGAAAACTACTTGTACAAGAACTTTAACCACATACACTTTTCATATAATTTTAATATGACTTTGTCTTAGTCCAATCTTATAATGATAACTTATCATGAGCTATTAATCTTGACTAAAGGCATTTGCCTAAAGCTTCTGCCTTTGTTTTAACAAGCTGTTATTAGATCAGTCATAAACCACACAAGTGATTCTGCACAGCTCCAGCATCAGCACGGTCCCAGCCACAAGGAACCCATGGTTTTGGACATGAAGTCACAGCTGCTAAACCCTGTGAAGGACAGTGGGGCTGCAATGATACCAGGAATGCATCCATTTCCTGGAGGTGCAGAACTGTGTGGATGCAAGCATCCTGTTTTTAGCTCCAAACTGGCTCCACAGGATGCAAATCCAAACTCTCAGCCACTCCCAGAGCCAAACCCACTGTGGAGTTAAAGGCACTGTAAACGGCAGGTTGTGAGCAACCGAGCAGAGAATATGTGTTTTGCTTTTATTCGGGTTATTCCAACATTTCTCCCCCTCACACATGTACAATTACACATTAACTCCTGGTTTTGTAATTCCTGATGACGTAAGTACAGCTTATTCGGATAAATTGCTTTTAAATGAAAGTACTACTTCTTTAAATCATAGAACTATGGCAGTTCTTTCAACTTTTTTCAGTTAGTGAGCTCCTAAAACTTTTCTAGGATAATAAACATTTTTATGTGATGAACTTAAGCCCAAAGATTCTTGGGTTTCTTAGTTGCCCTCATGAACCTTTCAGGCTGAAAGTCACTGCAGAACTTGAAAATAGCTTCAACAGGAAAAGGTACCAACGTAATTATATTATTCTCCCCATTTAGATTAATAAATAGGTGCAAAAACCAGTGTGGGCCAGTACCTAGGCAAACTGAGATAGCAAACAGCAAATAAAATGTAAAGCTTCCATCATTTTCTGGACCTTTTTCTGAAGAAATTGCTTCTTCTGAGGAAATATAATCTTAATTGTTTGCAAAGACAGAAATAGCTGTCTGGTGCCAAGTTGAGGCCTTTAGTATTACAGTAACTTTCCTGGCTGTCAACAGCTTTTCCCTCCTGTCCACTCTATTTTCAGCTATTATGGGCATTCAGGAGGGCAAATAAAGCAGTTAAGATGCTCCAGGGCCTCATGGCTGCACCTCATAATCACCTCTGCAGCCACTCCAGCGATCCAGCCCTCCAACAAACTGCAATCAGCCTCGATGGCAGCTGTAAATCAGGGAAAATAGAACCCCCCAGGACAGGAGAGCTCCCTGACAAACAGCACCGTGCCTTGTCCATACTGCTCATTTCACCACAGCACACATTCCCTCATCCACACCAAACACAGGAATGAGAGGAAAGCAATTGAGTGTTATTGGCAGCCAGGCACACGGTCTGGGGAGGGAAATTGTGAGCCATGCACAGGAGAGGAGCTGATGATGGTGAAGGCTGAAATGCTGCCCCAGTGACGCTCTCATGTCTGGTCACCAGAGGCCTCGAGCTGTGAAATCCTGCTCACCTCACGGCTCTTGTAAAGCTCCATTGCTAAAAATACACCAGGACAGGCTGCAGTGACAAGAACTTCCTGCTAAGCTTTCCCATCATTAGCTCAGACCCAAAGCTGATCTCATTTTCTCCAACAATTCAAATGAAGGTTCACATCATGAGCAGCTCTGAGGCTGTGCACATTGGGATGCTTCTCCAGGGGAAACAAGTTAAGAATACAATTCAATCAATCTCATTTTTTTTCCTGAATTTCCTATGAAAATGCAGTTTCAAAAGCCGAAATAACACCATGAAATATAAACAAGGTTATCAAAACTATTTTGCAAACAGAACTTGGTGTAATGAAAATAAGTCACGCTCTCACAACATAATCACATTTATATTTAGGATTGGATACAGCACAAAAGTAAATCATAATAGGATTTTTTTCTTTTATCCAGATTATGGATTGGCAAATCAAAAATTTCTTTCTGTATTTTTAATTAATTGATGAATGAGGATGGCTCTTTGAAAGATGTAATGTAGGTCCAGGGAAAAGTTAAGTCTTTAGGTGTGTCAGAGTCCACACTCAAAAGCAAATGTGTTTTTTTAAATCACACTATTAATTTGTTCTGCGTCAAATTCAGATATTGCCTACTGGTGAGATAATCTCCACTCTTGAATACTCCACTTCAAACCAAAGCCCTTGGAGGTAAGGGACACTTTGGTTGCTGAAGGATTTCAGTAGAATTGTCATCAGGCCTTACACTAAAAAATTAAGAATTCTGCCAAAGATGAAATGCATCTCACCTAATTTTAGCTGTCTGTAAAGGAGACACCTGATGGATGCAGGTTGCCTCAGTTTCCTTGTGAGTCAGCAGAGAAATACAGGAGTCTTTCAGGCATCTCATCACATCTGTCTCAGACTGAGCTAAAGATGGACTGAAGCCCTGCCTGGAAGTGCCTCTTTCCATTCAGCAGAAAGGCAGCTCATACAGACAGGAATTTTCAGAGTACTGAAGTTGTCTGAGATGCATTCTGCTTACAGGGAATGCTATCCATTTTGTGCAGTGAGTAAAGTAGAGGTAAAGAGGACAAAAATGTTAACAAATCACGCATAACTTATATTCACATTGCCTCATTTTCCCTCAGGATTAAAGAAAGGCTTCAGATTTTTAAATTCAGCTATCAACTTGATTAATCAGCTAGGAGTTTCAGGATCTCTTCTAGAGAAGAAACAAACAAACCCAAAATATTGTTGTTTGAGCTGAGAAAGTAGTCAAGGCAGATTACCCAAGTGGAACTGGAAAGAAAACACATAGGGAAACCTGAAATGAATTTATGAATTAAAGTAACCTCTAAGATTGTTTCAGCTGAAGGACAAGCAAATATATTACCACCATTACTATTATCACTACCATTACTAGTACTATTACTACTAGTAGTACTAACATTACTACAATTATTACTATTATTTTGTTTACTTCGTGTGCCTGGAAGCACTTTGCATGGATTATGTTCCCTTGACTTTAGAAATGGAACTGGGTTTGTGAGCGAGACATCATGAAGCTTTTAATTTTAATTTTTTTTGATCTTGAACGACAATATTAATGTAAAAAAAACCAAAAACGTAATGCTGTGATCATTTCTGCAACACTTAACCAGGACATTTCACCTGGCAGTGTTTGTCCACTAACAGTGTAATAAAAACTGCTCAGTGAGATCTTTCCCCAAACAGTTAAACGTTTTGCACAGCATTTCTGTGCTGGAGTTATAGCAGAAATACAGGCTGTTTTTTGGTTTTCCCACCACCAAGGAGGCACCATATTGTCAGTGACATATGGAAAATGAGATACCACACAGAACTTCTCAGTTCTCTCTATAAGTGAACAAGGAAAAACAGACCTGCCTAAATTAGCGAGGACAAAGATGCTGTTACCCTCTGCACCATGCTCAAGCACAGGGTGAAAGGGTAGGATTCTCCTGTCCCAGTTGCTTTGATTTAAAGGGTGGCTTTTTGTGTAGCAGGGCAGGTGTGGTTTCCCAATTGGCTCATAAACTGCTTAATCAGTAATGGCATAAACATGGCATTTAATAAGAGGCCCTTTGATCTTAAGCTTCTTACTACATTAGAGCTTCTGAAACAATATGGGGCCACTGAAACCCTCTAACATGATTACATCTCCTGAAAAGCAGCAGACCCTAGTCCATATTAAAATTAAAATAGTGAGCTGAAAGAGAGGCTCAGATTTGTAACAGCATACTTGGCTTGAAAAGTAATTTCTTACGCACTGCTCTGCTGATCAAATCAGCCAAATGTCTCACTACGTGAGAGTTATAACCCCCTTACAGGAAGCAGCCTGTTTTCCAGAATCAGAAAACACACCCAGATATTTCTGTTACAGTGGGAAGATGGCAAAACTTGGCATTGGACAATTTATACATCATCTAACTGTAATGTGCAGCCAGATTCTCTTTTACAGAACAAATGTCCACACTGCCACCCAGCACCTTAAAGCATGGCCAAAGGGTGATCCAACAGCTCTGTACTCATCCTGTGATACTACAACCTTTGTTTCATGATAATTATCTGAAGATCTGACTAAAGGGGCCATGGTTGGTTGCCCTGACTATGAGCTGGATTTCTGCCTGGCTCCATTAAGGATCTGGAATGGACAGCATGGTGGAAACTCATGTGTATGTCGAGATTTTCCTGACTGTTATGTCTTCAGGGGTGAAAAAAACACAAAATAAAAAACACCACCCAAAGCCAGAAAAACAGAGCAATGAGGGTAAGTTTTAATAGCCAGAAAACACTGCAGTGAGCACATTTGGAAAGGCTTCTCAAAGCAGGACAGAGTTATTAACTTCTTATTTTGCCCAAAGATGCTTTCTGAAAAAAAGTCTCTTGTTTTGTGTTCCCAAGGACCCCAAGATAACAATCACAGGGGGGAACAACTGGACTACTTCTAATTGTGAAAGTTTTTGGTGAGACAACAACCTGGACAGGAATGTGGAAAGGGGTTGAAAAAGGGGTCAGGAAAGGCACTGGACATCACAGCCTCAAGTGTGCTGTCTGGAATGTGTTTACTACAGTGGATTGCCAACCACAAGTGTACTAATATCAAACGAAGCAGCTTTTGCAGGAAATGCTCCTTTCTCTGGTCTTGCTCAAACTCCCCGCTGAGTGATCAGCCTTGTCAATGCATTGATGATGTACCACCAATAGCCAAGATCAGGAGATCAGGGAGGTTGTTATCACCTGCTCGTTCACTGACACTTCTGAAAACAGCAATCTGTGCAGCCTGTGATAAAATAGCACACACTGCTTTTACTAGAAGATAGTCAATGGCACTAAACTTTACTGTACACCAGAGAAGTGTATAAATTCCTATGAAAAACAGTAAAACCTTGGAGCCTTTCAGCAAATACGGGATCTCTGCAGTCTTGAAAGTTAAGCTTTCACAGACTGCCTGTGGAAGAGCCTCTATGCACTCAGTGTCCCTTTAATTCCTACAGTATGGTCTGCAAGGTAATTGCCACTGTAAAGAGCCCTGGGTTTTGTTACCTGTCTTAGTTACTTTTTGTGCTAATACATACCCTAAAAAAAGAGAGAAAAAAAAATCCTATCATGCCATATTGTAAAGTTACATGGTGTATTTAATGAGATATGCCTGACGATTAGTTATATGAAATGAGAGTGTAGATGAAGGTAATTTTTCTTGTCTTGTATCTAAACATTTGGCATCCTTGTCTTCCACAATGCTTTATGCTGAAAGCATCTACTTTTGGACAGCCAAGATGTGTCTCAATTCAGGGCTGGAGTAGAAGTGTCCAAATCCCAAAGGAGAGACCTATTACTTTATTCAGCATGTGTTGCTGTTATTGTTACAGAAGCCATCATCTGCTACAGTATTTTTGCTGTTCCTGACATTTCTTCCATCTTCAGGAAAGGAAATCCTATAATGAGCTGAGAGAGTATCAGATTTTAAGCATATTTTTAAGAGCTCACTGAAGTCTCCATCTCCAAGGGTCTTCCACCACATCTAATCTAAACCTACTCTTTATGTTTAAAGCCATTTTCCCTTGTCTGATCGCCAAAAGCATTTTTAAAATATCTTTTTCCAGCTTTCTTGTCAGCCCCCTTTAAGTACTGAAGGTTGCAAGAAGGTGTCCTTGGACCCCTCTCTTCTCCAGGGTGAGCATCCCCAAATCTCTCAGCCTGTCTTCACAGCAGAGGTGCTCCAGCCCTCTGAGCATCTTTGTGGCCTCCTCTGGACTTTCTCCAACAGTTCCACGTCCTTCTTACTTTGGATAACCCAGAGCTGATGCAGCACTCCAGATGGGGTCTCACAGGGGCAGAATAGAGGAATGGAATCACCTCCCTCAACCTGCTGCCCACGGGGCTTTGGGTGCAGCCCAGACAGGATTGGCTTTTTGGGCTGCAAGTGCACGTTGCAGAGTCATGAACTTCTCATCCACCAGCACCCCCAGGTCCTTCTCCTCAGGGCTGCAATCAGTGCATTCTCTGCCTGTGTTTGGTCTCAGGATTGCTCTGACTCACGTGCAGGACCTTGTGTGTGGCCTTGCTGAATTTCATGAGGTTCAGGCCCACCTCTCCCGCCTGTCCAGGTCCCTCTGGATGCCATCCCTCCCTTCCAGTGTGTGACTGCACTCACAGCTTGCTGTGCTTGGCAGACTCGGTGAGGGTGCCCTCGACCCCACTGTCCATGTCACCAAAAAAATGTCAAACAGCATCAGTCCCAATACCAACCCCAAGATAATTTGAGTGCCAACCCATCCAATTCCTTATCCAAGTGGTCCATCTGTCCAATCCATGTCTCTCCAGTTTAGAGACAAGCATGTCATGCAGCACAGTGTCAAATGCACCGCACAAGTCCAGGTAGATGAGTCTTGCAGCTCACACTGTTTAGATCTGTGCCATTGCAAATGTTTGTAAAAAGGAGTTTGAAAGGTAGTAGTTCTCTTGAGTAATTTTTTTCCAACTATCTCTGGCTGGTAGAAGAAATAAGAGTTCTGTGTTCTTACCCTGTTTATTTCACTGTATTCCACCTCTCCAGCAAAAATGGAAGAAAAAGCAGCTTATTCTTGCATGGGTAATTCACCCCACATTCAGCTCTCCCTGCAGTTTTATTCAGCATCATCAGTCAGCAGTGGTTGCCTGCTTATCCCCAAAGCATTAGGGACTGCACCTCTGAAGGAACAAACCAGAGATTTATTGGCTTCCCACAAGCCCTGCATGAAACGCTGTAGTGATGACTAAATGGGTTGAACAGGTCATTAAAAAAATTAGTTAGCTAAACTTTACAAGAAGCTTGCAAGGGAATTTTGGAACTATAAAACTTTCCGAAGTCTATAGATTAAGGGCCTCAAGAGTGTTTTAAAGAGGTTCTTGCTATTAACCTTTGTTTCCACTGATGTTCCAGCTGGGATTCAAGCAGCATTTCATGCTGACCCAACTTTCTTTTCACCAGATCCCCAGATTCCAGTAGGGAGAGCAGCTAAGATCTTCAGCTAATGATGAGGTTTAGCTGAAGCACACGGAACAGGTCTTAAACCAGCATGAAGGAGGTATTTTTCAGCAAGCCTTCCAGGTCACACTCAACAAGGTGCCTTAGAGCACTTCAGATGGTCTCAATTTTATAAAAATCAGTTATCAGATTTACCCCTGGTACACAGTGTCACCACTCAGGATGTTGGTTTACTGATCCTGGTTCGCCTCCTCTGCATCACAACACTGAAAGAAACAAATTCTACATTTCCTTGGCCCCAGGAAAGGAACAAGCCACAAGAGTCCCAACCAGACCACAAAAGGAGCTTGATCTCAGCTCGAGCATTAAACCACATTTGGGATTATGAGGAGCAGAAACCATACTTGAGGTATATAATGGAGTTATACTTCAAAAAACCTTCCAGACGCAGTGAGGCAGGTGAGCAGGCTTGAAATATGGGGCCACTGTTTCAGAAACATCACTAAACTTTCAGCCAAAACAGAGAGGGCAAATAGAGCACTTGGTGCCCTTCCACAGGAAAGAAAAGATAACACTCCAGGAAAGATAAAACAAACATAAACTAGTAAGAAAATTACACCAAAGATACAGTATGAGAAAGAATTAAAAAACAGAAGCAAGTAAGTGAATACACAATTCTAGCCACCCCACCTTGTAAAGACTGTTGTAATCTAACCCCCAGCATGCTGTAAAAACAGGAAATAAATTCATGTATACAGCAGCTGCCTTTGAGGCAGCACCTTTCAACACCTGATCCCATGTTAATAACACACCACTTTATGTGATGCATTGTTCTGTTTATCTACATCAGTGCCCTGCTTCTCTCTTACCCTTTTGCCTCTCAGTTTTCAAACAGTTGCAAGTGGCATATTGAACAACACTGAAAGCTAGTTTTGACACTGAACTCCTTGCCTCATTACTGAAGGCTTTTCTTGTGTTGAAGTCATCTCCATTTTCTCAGTGATGGACACTCGGCTTGGTGCCATAGGGCCTCTTTCAGCTCCTTTCCTGCTCCAGTGATTTACAAGATTAAACAGGAGTTCATTATTCCTTTGATGTCCTTGTGGGCCAGATAGGCTTGAACCAGCTGAATTTACCTGGGACTATTTTTATTAGGTTCTGGTTTTAATTAGTTCCCCTATTTTGAAGGCCTCTTTTGAGTTCCGCGGGTGTCAAGGTGCTCTGTGTTTCTCCAGAAAGCCATGAAATGGCACATGTGGAAAGTCATCCCTTGGGATAGCAGTGAGGAGGGGCAACCTCTGTACCAGCAAGTAGTATTACTTTTAAGGCAAGAAAATATATCTAAGGAAAAACATCTTACTGAGATCTGCTAGATGTTCATTGTAATGCTGTCTGGGCTATAGGAAAACTCAACCAATACCTATTCTTGAAAATAAAAATATTCTCATTAATTTTAGCTGTGATGAACAAGGCCTAATATGAAAGCAGGTAGAGACTATTCTTTAAGAGACTGTCATGGTTGCTTATGCCAGGTGATCAGAACAAAACAGCTTAGACCTACCACTACCCCAAAACCTGGCTACAATCTGAATTCTCATTAGACAAATTAATTTAACTCCAAGAATTAGATGTAGTTTATGAAGATTCTATATATGCCTTCTTCCCATCATGTGTGCACAATAACCAGAAAGCTTGCACTGATGAAAAATCCATGGGATGGTTTCTGAAGGAGAATTAATCTAAAATATTTAGACTGAGAAATATCTGAAAATATATCTTCGTTAGACAACCTATTAGTCTTTTTATAGCCAAAGGATCGGTTGCTTCTTGGGCTATGAACAGACAAAATTGGATTTATTTCCTGTTCATCAATCTCAAATGCACTGGAATAAGAAAAAGACCTGGCTTGTTTAACTTCTGGGAGAAAGCAAATACCACTAGTCAAATTAAAAAAAAAAATTAAAAAAAGCTTTAGGGACAGGTTTATTTTTATTTTAATTTAATATGCAGGTAGATCTGAATAATTCATGTGTGCTTTCACGTGCATGATTAACCCTTGTTAAACATTCTGTGTGAATGCGGATGTCAGAATTTGTCACTGCTAGGATTCAGACCAGGGAAAGTCTTTCACAGGGACTGCTCAGCTGTCACCAGTTTACTTCCTGCAGCAGCACATTTTAAAGTAAATTCGGCACTCATTTTCCATATTTCCTGATGTCTTTGGGCAGCTCAGCCAGGCTCCCTGCTCCAGCACAGCCCTGATGCTCTCAGGTCATTCAGAGTGTCAGGAGTCCACTGAGATCCATGGCCTTGTGTTACAGCTACATCTCTGACCATATTAAGAGAAGAGATTAATTTAAAACATGTTTTTCTTAATTCAAAGAACTCATCCCAGGTCTGTTGGTGTCAGCCTGATTGTGAACACTTTAGAGGATGCTCTAGTATTTCCAGGCTCCTAATCCTGATGCACACTTTGGTGACTCCCTGCTCCCTGCTGGGGTGACCGTACACTTTCATTTGCCAATTCTTCAGTTTCTGCAGAAGGGAAATTCCTCGGCACACAAGCCCTAAAGAAACCAAGGTCCCCATGTTGGATGACTGGTGGATCTGGACATCGGGCATGCACAGGTTAGAGTCAACCCACAGGACTGCAGTGGCTGTGCTTAGAAGTCATAGATGATAGATTGGTAATTATTTTCCTGCTTGACCTGTTTTTTCTTCTTTTTTTTTTAATAGCTACTAGATATTAAAATGCCTTTGAACACGAGTGAACCATTTGTCAACCTCTGAAAAACTTCAAAGACCTTTTAAGTGCAGTGATCTGGGCTATAGCATTTAGATTAACTGTTGCACAGTAGAACTGTAGAATCACAGAATCGTTAAGGTTGAAAAAGATCTCTAAGATTATTGAGTCCAACCATTAACCTAACACTGCCAGGTCCCCAGGTACCACATCTACATGTCTTTAAAATCCTTCCAGTGATTCCACCAGTTCCCTGGGCAACCTGTTCCAATGCTTGATCCTCCTTTCAGTGAAGAAATTTTCCCTAATATCCAAATAAAACCTCCCCTGGCACAACTTGAGGCCATTTCCTCTGGTCCTGTCACTTGTTACACACCATGAGAAACTGACCCCCATCCTCCTCTCAGGAAGTTGTAGAGAGCAATAAGGTCCCTCCTGAGTCTCCTTTTCTCCAGGCTAAACACCCCCAGCTCCCTCAGCTGCTCTTCATAGGATTTGTACATAGACTCCTAAAAAACAAACCAACAGGAACTCGATAAGGTCACCTGCACTGCAGGTATCACGTCCGCCAGCACAGAGGACAAATCCACCCACAGCACAAGTCCAGCCATGTTCTCCAGCTCACAGGAGATGCACATAACTCCTGTGACTACAGGTACAGGTCAGCTGTTCCTTTCCCTATTTGCTTCTCAGGAGTTACAGCTATTATTGCCAGATCTCTGTAGGTCAGGAACTCAGTTTCAAATTCAGCTCAGTTTCACATTATCTGAGGGACTTCCTAGAGAAAATGTGGGGGGAGGAGGAAATAAGAAGCCCTGAGCCCTATCCATTATTGTGTTTTTGAGTGACCCTATCCACCAGGCAATGCTATCACCCATTAGCATTGCCTGGTGATGGGTCACTGAAAAACACAAAAGTGTGCTGTGCCATGGCACAGCAAAGCTCCATCCTTCTGCCCGATCTCTCACCAATGTCACAGCTGCTTCCAGTCCTGCCTGGCCGTGCATAACCCCGAGGATGGGGAGGAGAGTGGCGGTGTCTGCACGAACAGGCACTGCACATGTGTGGTGTTTCCTGGTGACCACTGTGTCTGTGCATCTTCTGTCCCAAGGCAGTGATCCCTCACAAATCTCTGCAGCTATTCAGGGACTGCTCGCTGGCCTCTCGGGGGCTTCCCAAGGAGACTGCCAAGTGCAGGGGGA
Organism: Acanthiza pusilla; assembly: GCA_036630365.1. Lineage (NCBI taxonomy): Eukaryota > Metazoa > Chordata > Aves > Passeriformes > Acanthizidae > Acanthiza > Acanthiza pusilla. The sequence goes on from JAXCHO010000034.1 coordinate 93,339,519, forward strand.
GGGCACAATGCCTGTCACACAGGCACCACAAATACACCATTTTCCCCAGGAGAACACCGGCTGAGCGCACTCGTCCTGCAGGTTCAGCAATCTGGACGCTCCAATTTTCTCATACTACCACGTGTTTCAGTGGGCAAATATAAATAGTCTCAGGGATATTGTAATTAGCTAGTGAGTCACTGGCATCTCTGGAATGTGAACCCTGTGCTGCAAACCACAGGACACTGGAGACACACTGACAGATAAACGCAGCCACTGCAGCCTGTAATTGTAGGGCACGAGTTTTACAACCAGCGCCTTCATCGTAAAATGCCCAAACACCCTTTATAGAGTTAGAGAAAAACACCCAGGCCATAAACGTGTTGGAATTTTGGTCATTTGCACGTGGAGGTTTCAGAGACAGGGAGGAGAGTTGGAGGCTGAGGTCAGTCTGTGGTACAACCCAGAATGCAGATTCTGCTGCTGTTCACACGCACAGCCTGTGCGACTCCTTAGGAGTTAAAGTCAGGGTTTTATGTTCCTCCCTTGCCCCATTAACACCATCCAGTGGGGGATATTTAATGCCATGTAGTGGCTGGAACTGTCCCTCCCCAGGGTTTATTTTTCTTAGCACTCTGTGGAAATCACTTCAGGCCTTTCTTTACTTCCATGGCAGAGTCCCCTGAGAGCAGCAGCCATTACCTGTTGAGGAGTATTATCTCCTCTGGTAATGCCCAGGACTAGAGCTCAGCTCCTTCTTAATTCTAGGGATCATCCAGATTTCTGCAACCAAATCCCATGTCCAGCAGGTCTAGTTTAAAATACAAATAATTCAAATGTGAAGTCTTAAAACCTCAGGAAGTATAATTCATTTTAAATAACTTTCACGTGTAGCTTTGATTCAATATTATGGTTCCTAAAAATACACAAAGGGTACATCTTCAGGATGCAAAACATTTATCATTTTGTTTTCCTGCTTGGCCATGATCCTTGATTAAATGCAGATGAAATGAAAATGACAATTCAGCATAATAAAAGGTATTAAATATGATAAGTGGGGAGATTTTATTGAATATTTTAGGGCAGATGAGTTAAACCCTCTTTTGTCTTAATTTCTCTTTAAAAAAACAAAACAAAAACAAAACATTGTACCCACAAGAACACTCTACAAACTTTGTTTAAATCATCATTAGGCATTATTTTAGAATACCAGACTTTGTGGAAGATAAAGTGATATTCTAAGTAAATTTCTTGTTTTCTTTGAAAATTCCCTGTTGATTTCTTACACATTCAGCAACATATTCAGCATTATATTCTGAATTCATGTGTTATGTACTGTTAAGCAGATGCTGCTTCACCTCACTGACAAAATTTTATCAGTAGTAAAGCTGCCTATATATTCTTCCTCATGCAATCCTCTTTCACTGTAGCAACCATTCCTGAAGGCGACAGCTGGAGATTTTTAATTTAAATGCTTTGAGACCAGAGGGTCACAGAGTACAAACCTCTTCCACAAGAGGACTCATGACTATCCATCACTGTTTTTTTGTCTCCATTAGTATAACTTCACCTCTTGTCCCAGCACTTCATATCTCTGACAGCTTCAAGTCTTCTCCTGATGCACTGAATGTATCTCTTAAACAGCTGATAGTCATTTCTTATTGTTGCCTTTGTCCTTCAGCTTGAGTGGCTCCCCTGTCCCCCTCCTGCTGTTTTTCTGATCTACTGACAGAGATCAGCTTTAGCTCCCCTTTCCACCTGCACACTGCGAGATTAACCAAACACAGATTTTTCATCGCCCATCTCTGGCTCCTGAGCACACCAACAGCTCCTCAAGGCTGAATCCATCTTTCCCGAGCTAAGGAGGGCTGAGCACACTTTTCTAGATAAGCAGTAACCAAAAGCCCTGTCCAGCATCATGAATTCTTCCCTTCTCTATCATATCCAGTGACCTTTCCCCAGCTGCACAGGACTGTGATGTACAAACATCTGCTGACTGAGACACCATCAGTTCCCACAGGATGAGTTTATAGTTTATAATCCTGATATTGATCCATACCTACCATAACAGGCCTTTTAAACTATTAGTCCCAAGTTAGTTGGAAAAAAATCCCTAGGTTTTTGGAGCCAACCAGTTCCTCCTTCAAGGATATTTTAATCCAAATATATAGAGTGGAAAATCACAGGGGAGATTAGACCTAAAACTAGACCCTGAGGAATTTCATCACAGCCTACTCTCTGACTTGTTACTCCCTTTCCTAGAAACTTCATAATTGTCTCCCTGCCAGGCAGTTTCTGGCTCACTTTACATTTATTAATCTCTACCCTTTTTCACTTCAGCAGTGACTTTCAATGCAGTACTCAACAAATGCTTGCTGAAATCCAGATAGATGAGATTTACTTAGTCCTGTTTGTCTAAAGAAAAACAATCATCTGTCTTTTAAAAGTAAAATATTAGTTTAGAGCATTGGCTCTCCTCTAGATCACCGTGTGGTTTTTTGATGTAGTTATTTGATTCTGCATGGAGCCACCCTCACTACCCTCACCCCTATTTTCAGTCTCTGACTGAACAAAATCCCATGAATCTTCCACCTCAACCACACCACTGTTTCCCTTTGTCTCACAGAGTTCCTCCTTTTATAGCTCATTTTATAGTTTAGCTTCTATTTTTACTTCTGCTGATACAGAGTGACTCAATTCACATCCCCTTAAAAGCAGACACAGAACTAAATGTAGCAGATCATTCTATAACTTGTAGGCAGGTAGGGTGGACAAAAAAGGGCTGGATTTGGTGATTTCCAGAGTGAAACAATTGTCTGTGCCTTCTGCTGCTGCATTTCACCCAACAAAAATATAAGAAAAATAAAAAATAAAAAAAGAAATCCACAGAAATATTTTTGCCACTCTTACCCTCAGTTCTAATGTCTTGTCACTCTCTGAGAGGAAAAGCTGTTAAATCTAAGAAGATTTTAAATACAGTTTTCCCTGTCCCAAAAATGAGATTTACTGCAACTTCTACCCCATGAGACTGCACTTTGCATCCATCTAAAAAGAAGATTGTGCAAGACATAGCTGTGAAGTTCTGGTGTTAACTTAAAATCCTTGTACATGTGAGGACCTGGGTGGCAAAGGAACATTCTCCCCCTCAGTGCTGTCACCACAGACAGCTCAGAGCTGAATGTCCCTCACAGGTGAGAGGGAGCAGGACACAGGCTGTGCCTTCAAACGGAAGTGCCGTTCCCTTTGGAGCAGAACACAAAAGCTTTTCATCTCAACATATCCTTTTGGAATAGGAAACACAGCACAGTGGGCCAAGGGAAATTTTCCAGTTTAGTTGGAAGAAGACAATGATTTTCTGTTGGAATCAGACCCAGGAGCTCAGAGTCTTCAGCAAATGTTATAGAGTAACTAAGGAGCACATCAGGAGTGGAACAGCACTTTGATCTTACATGATCCATCTCAGCAGCATAATAATCCTTCACAGACCCAGACTCTCTGTTCCATTTCTTCCAGGGTAGAGACATACATTTTCCTAATCACCAGGAACAAGACGAGAAACAAATAATTTTTCTACCATATTGAAGCAATCAGGGGCCTTCTACAAATCCTCTGTATTGTCGGTGAGGGACTGGAGTTGTCACTTTTAATTAACTAATCTGTTGTTAAGACATCAAATATGGTGAATGTTTGCAGTGAACAGAGATCCCTTAGGTCAAATAAATGAGAGCCCTGAATGATCAGCCTGACCAGACATGTTGCAAAAAATTGATTTCTGCTTAGGGAATTTCCTAATACAGTGAAAAAAAAAATTGCTGTGATATTGAACAAACTGGAACAGTTGTCCAGAGGACCTTTGAAATATCCATCTTTGGAGATATTCAAAACTCAACTATACAAGGTCCTGAACCACCTGCTCCAACTTTAAAGTGGACTTAACTTTGAAGCAGACCCATTTTGAGTGGGAGGCTGGACTAGATGGTTTCCATAGGACACTTCCAACCCAAACTTATATAAGACAGCAAAGTTGTCTCTCTTGTTAAAATACTGGATATTGGTTTGTTTCCTGGGAGGGAAGTGGGATTTGAAAAGGAAAAAATACCTCAAAAATATTATGGAAGAGCCGAAGTGTGTGTGTGTGTATATATATATGTATAAATATGTATATATATACACACATGGATATAAATATTACTGCATGTAGGCATCTACACTTCATTCTATTCAAAACCTTTGTGCCAGATCTGAATTGGGATTCCTGTCCTTTACATTGCTCAATGAAAGATATATTTTTGAAGTCAAATAAAAGCAAAGAGTCTATTAACTAGCACTTGAATTCAAAATTCAGATAAACAAGAACTGGATATAGGAATCCATTTGCAGTTCAATTCTTCTGGAAAGAAACACATAGTAGGTGATCATCTGAGAAGGGACACGATCCTCCTACTCATTTTAAGCAGCAGTTTCCACTGCAAATAGGTTCGTTCAGAATCAGAAGGACTCTTTAGAGCTGAATAGCCCTAAAGTTTGCCGAGCCCAGTGACAGGAGGATTGTCGGGACAGGTTAATGCAAGACCCAGCAATAGGCAGCAGTTCAAAATAGGTGTTTGGGGATAATCAGCTTGGTCTAATGATCAGAAAAGATGTTACCACCCAACATTACCCCAGGCTTAGATGTAATCAGACTTCAGCCAAAATAAGCTGCCCACAGACAGCACAGTTGGAGCTGATATTTTGTGCAGGCAGTGAAAATCCTCCAATGAACAAATTCCAAGTGAGTAGCAAAGCTGTCAGGCATTGACCATTTCTACTCATAATCAATCTGCAGAAGAGCCTTCAGCCTCCCACTGCAGCGAGTTATGTTCTTGGGTCACTCACAATTATTCCCAATGCAACCTTGATGGGCAGGTTTTCTCTGCCAGCCACTCAAACAGTCTTGGGAGGCTGGAAAAGAGGCACAGTCCACGCATATATCTGACAGATTAAGTCCTTCATCTGGCTGAAAAGATATATCAGAGCTCACAGAAAAGCAGAAGTATCACCAGACTGCATTTCCCCTTGATCTCTCCCCAGTGCTCCAGAAAATCTTTTATTTATATAAATACACACATAAAGCTTTCTTCAATGGTAATTACCATTGTGCTTGGATTTCCACAACAATCACAGATCAAATAAATGGACATTAGAATTCACTAAAAGTGCAGTGGTAAGAAAAAAGTGATCTCCAAGACTTACTGCACTCCTCTAGCTATTACACTAAGCTCCATTGGCTTTTTAATTTGATGCCACATCAAAAGACACTTGTGATTAATTTGGTGTTGGCTGTCAACAGAGAACTCATTTGCAGCCTCACAGTTTCTAATACGTTCCTCCACCACTGAGCATGTGTTGGAATAAGAAAATTCCAGGTAGGAAAGGAGTAACAAATCAGAGCATCACTCAAGAAATGCACAGTTATACCATTTCAGTTCCCAGAGGGACAGCAGAAAAGTGTGCCTTTACCTGGAATCTCATCAGTCCCCCCATTGGTGTGTTTGAACCGATCTCCTTCCACGTGGACATTTGGGCACAGGACATCTGAAAAGCAAGAGAACCAGCACAAAGTTACCACAAGGAAACGCATCATTTTGGAAGCTGCAGAACTGACAAAAGCTGATCTTCTGGCTTCTGTTCAGAACTCGTACGTGGTCCCTCAGCAATAATTCCATTCTAGGCCCTGCACTTCCTAAATACCCTCCCTCTCTCCTGTTTCCTGACTGAACAATGGACAAGAGGCCCAACATCCTGGGTCTGGGTTTGAGCCATTTTTTTCTCACTGACCAGACAGGAAGACAAGCAGGATAAATGAACCAAGCCTTTCCATCAGCTGGGACAACACTCTGAATTTGCGTCTTTCTCCTGTCTGTAAATCTGAATGGAAGTCACAAAAATCTTAAGAAAATACAGAATGTGCTTCTGACTCTCAGCTTGACTGGAGAGGAAGTTCTGAAGGGCCAGCTGACATCAGGGTGCTGCCCAAACTTTTCAGAAAGGACAGCTCCTACTCTGGGAAACCTCCTTGAGCTTGTTCAAGCAGAAATCAGAGTTAAACATGACTAAAACTTTGAAGAATATTCACCCCTACACACAGATTTCAAAAAGTCATGAAAATACCCAGCCTTTGTCAGGCATTTCTCATGCGCCCAATTAGTGTCAACACAATTGCAGATAAATGCTTTTCCACAGAGAACTGTCTACGTATCCACCTCTTTCCTGCCATACCTATGAAATAACTTTTATTTATGCTGTCTTTTCCCAAATCAGTAGGTTATTGCACATTTGCAAATGATGGTGATGGGTAGCTCAAGGGATCAGTTTAATGAGAAGACCTGTTGGAGATATGGTGTCTGTAAAGGTCTGATATTATAACAATAATAACAGCAATAACAATAACAAATATATATAATTATATATATAATTTTGAGCAGTTCCAGAGGAGGGCCATAAAGATGATCTGAGGGCTGGAGCACCTCTCCTGTGAAAACAGGCTGAGAGAGCTGAGGTTGTTTAGCCTGGAGAAGAGAAAGCTCCAGGAAGACCTTACAGCACCTTCCACTAATTAAAAGAGGTTTACAAAAAGCATGGAAGGGACCTTTCACATGGGCAGATAGTGATAGGACAATCTCTTATTACCTCTTAAAGAACTGTAGCCTCACTTTTGCCTCTATTTTTCAAATCCTGTGCTCCTTTGGCTCCTCCCTGCCTGCCTGTATCTAAAGCACAAGCATAAGTAGTTGGCAAGGGAAGGACAATTATTGCAATTCTCACTTTCCAGACACAAAATAATTCACAGAGTCACAAACGAGGTTGGTACTTTACCATCGCAAACACTTGCGATGCTCAGAGGATTTGCAGCAATGAGCAACCACTGCAAATGGCAGAGACAGGAACAAAATCTGCACTGCAGCTAAAGCTCTGCTAATTTGTAAATCTTTACAGATTTGCAGGAGAGAAAATACAGCTGAGTGACCTGAGCTTTTAGCCCCTGCTCCTTGTTACATCCTCACTGGACATGACTTTCAAATCTATATAAGCTTGCAGTTGCCTTTAAATATGTATTGTTCAAAACTTCTTCCTTGTCTGCAACCTTATATAATATTCTGTCAATCATTTGCTTTATCCAAAATTTTTATCAGCCAAGATTGTACATTTTTATCCATGGGGTTCGTGGAAATTTTTAATAGCACCAGAAGTGCTATATTTCCCCTTACAGTTGCACTAGGAATGATGACTTTCCACTGACACCTGCTACATGAGATCAGTCAGCTCTTAATCCATTGTAGAGTGCTACTTTTTAATGCAAATGCTATTCAATACATATTAACAATGCCTAAGAAAAAATGTACTTTATTAAAGAACAAATGTACTTTATCAAGGTAGTTACCATATCAACCAAACTGTAACTCCACAGAAGAAAATTAGTTTTGTTAGAGATGACCTCTTTCTCATAAAATTATAATTCTTGAATAGGGATACATAATAATTCCCATTCTGTAATACTTTATTCACTGGCTTCAACATCAAATACTACTTTTTTGTGAGTGAGATCAGGAAAATTGCTCTATACCTATACATATGGACCAATTTTTAAATTTTTAATAGTCTTACATAATCATCATTTCAAAGGTCCATAATTAGAGGGAGTAGGCAGATCCATGTATGTAAATCTGCAGGTGACACCAAGCTGAGTGATGCTGCTGACACACCTGAAGGATGGGGGCACCCAGAGGGACCTGGACAAGCTCGAGAATGGCTCAGGGGAATCTCATGAGGTTTGACAAGACCGAGTGCTGGTGCTGCACCTGGGCTGGGGCAGCCCCTGCTATCCACCCCCGGTGTCCCTCCAGGCTGGGGAGTGAAGGGATTGGGAGCAGCCCTGCTCGGAAGGACTTGGGGGTGCTGGTGGAGGAGAGGCTGGACATGAGTGCTCCATCTGCACTGGCAGCCCAAAAACCAACCGTGTCCTTGGTTTGGATGAGCTTCTTGTTAAAGGAAGAATTTCTGAAAGCAATTTAACTGCAGAAAACACCCTTTTCTGTAAGCAAATCACACCCAGATCTGTTTGATGAGGAGGGACTTAAACCTCACTTTTAAACATCATTTTTTAGAACCTTCCCTATGAAAAAAAATCCCAAAGCTGTCAAATATTTTAAAAGGAAGAGACTATGCGTCCTACAGAGTACATGTTCTGTAAAGAGACATGTCAAAGAACATGTTGGCTCAGGAGCATTCACTAGCACTAAAAATAACATTAATAACCTTTTGTCATTAAAATGTTACAACAGGGCTGCGAGTTTGGGAAAGAACAATGGCAATGATCTGGTTGTTTAAATCTCTTTGCCTCCAAGCCATTTCAAAAGAAATACAAGTAAACAGGATAGAAAACAAAGGGGAAAACCGAAGAGAATGAGAAAGGAGTGGAGAGAAGAGCAGGTGGGTGGAGTTGGAGGGAGGGAGGGAGGGAGGGAGGGAGGGAGGGAGGGAAGGAAGGAAGGAAGGAAGGAAGGAAGGAAGGAAGGAAGGAAGGAAGGAAGGAAGGAAGGAAGGAAGGAAGGAAGGAAGGAAGGAAGGAAGGAAGGAAGGAAGGAAGGAAGGAAGGAAGGAAGGAAGGAAGGAAGGAAGGAAGGAAGGAGGGAAGGAGGGAAGGAAGGAAGGAATGGTGCGGAAGGAAGGAAGGAAGGAATGGTGCGGAAGGAAGGAAGGAAGGAAGGAAGGAAGGAAGGAAGGAAGGAAGGAAGGAAGGAAGGAAGGAAGGAAGGAAGGAAGGAATGGTGCGGAAGGAAGGAAGGAAGGAAGGAAGGAAGGAAGGAAGGAAGGAAGGAAGGAAGGAAGGAAGGAAGGAAGGAAGGAAGGAAGGAAGGAAGGAAGGAAGGAAGGAAGGAAGGAAGGAAGGAAGGAAGGAAGGAAGGAAGGAAGGAAGGAAGGAAGGAAGGAAGGAAGGAAGGAAGGAAGGAAGGAAGGAAGGAAGGAAGGAAGGAAGGAAGGAAGGAAGGAAGGAAGGAAGGACAAAAAAGAGAGAGAAAAGGAAAAAAAGGAAAAGTCAGTATTGTGTCTGTTATAGCAGTTTCTGGCCAGAACAGTGTAATTCAGCTGCCCCTTAAGTTTTTCTACAGAGAAACCTTCCCTGTAAAGTGACAAACACAAATCTCCGTTGCCAGCACTCCGTCCTTGTGTCCATAGGACTCTGCTGAAGCAGTTTCTTAATTTTCATTTTAATTCTTTCAAGAATAAGTAAGCCCTCAGCTGCCAAGGACTCCTCTGGGGACTTGTGTATAATGAATGCTGAACATGTGTAGCTGTCAAGTTCCACAAGAATAAAGTAGAGAGGTGAGAATGGAAACACAAGAAGGTTAAAGCAAACATTATTTATTGCCATGTTTGTTTGGTTTTTTTTTCCTTTTTTTGCTTTTCAGGATGGGAATTTCAGGATACCAGAATCTCAGCAGCACCCAGTGCGTTGGCAGAGATTCAGATACACTCTGAACCTCCATCATTATTCCATTCCCACAAGAGAGATTCTCTAGTTTCTCTCAAAAGATGTGATACTCCCAGCCTAAACATTTGAGTTGTCTCATCCCCTGGCAATGAAGTTTAGCCCCTCATAATTCTATCCATGGATAAGGCAATGAAGGGCAAATGCAGGCTTCCCTAAAAATTGTCTCCCAAAACTTTAGACCAAACAGCCTCATAAGAACGAGAGATTTAGGTTAAAGCGTGGTTGGGCTTAATGTTTTTTTATGTAGACAGCATTGCTTATTTTTTCTACACTGAAACAATTTTTCCTATTGAAGCTTGCACTTAAAGGGGAAGGGGCCTGATGAGAAAATTTTTCTTAAAGTCAAGAATATTTCATGAAAGTAGTTTCTCAGAGGAGCTTTCTCAGAGCCCATTAGCTCTGTTCTTTAATTACGCAGGCGGTTCTCTGTGCAGCAGTTCCTCCAGCACATTTAATTCCCTGCAGTCAGTTGATGACTCCTATATATAGAGCTACCTTTATTTGTTCTTTTCTTTTCTGTTATAAAACATTGCACATACACCATTTTATAGCCTCAACATTTAAGTGGGTTTTTTCCCCACTCTTTTGAAAATAATTCTTTTAAAAGAATACCTCTACTCTCTGCCCATATTTACTGAATATTTTTTGTCAAATTCTTGTTGTCAGATATTCTTTCCCTGCAAATGAACCAATTCATAAAGTGCCACCCACCATGGAAACAAATTTATAAGGAAAAAGGTGGCATCTTTTTCAGCTGCAGTGGCGGGCGGTGCTGACAGTGTAATGATACTGCAATAGTGTCTGTTCTAACTATAATTTGTAGCAAGGTGTAGGTACAACAGAGCATCACAGCAATTATATGATTACACCTTGCAGTTTAATGCCTTGTGCAACTCTCCCTGCCTTTCTGAAATCACACTGAAACTTCACACTGTGCAGTTTGAAGTCCATCAGTGCCAGGAAAATCCCCTGTTTGTGGCTGCTGAAGTCAAGGTCGATTCTGCTTTTTTTCTGTCAAATAATGCTTACGTTGATTCTGGATGAGGTTTCCATGTTTGCTCTCACACAAAGGCTCTCTGTCACTACAGGGATAGAATCAGAGCATCATGGAATGCTTTGGGCTGGAAGGGGCCTTAAAGATCCTCTATTTCCAATCCCTCTGCTATGGGCAAGGACACCTTTCACCAGACCAAGTTTCTCAGGGCCCCATCCAGCCTGGCCTTGAACACCTCCAGGGATGGGGCATCCACAGCTTCTCTGGGCAACCTCTGCCAGGGCCCCACCACCCTCACAGTAACGAATTTCTTCATTATATCTAATCTAAACCTGCCCTTTTTTGGGAAATTTTGGGAAAATTTAAAACCATTACCCTTTTCCTATCACTACATACCCTTGCCAAAATTCCCTCTCCATCTGTCTTGTAGAGCTCATAAATGCTCGTGGTGAAATGGAAAGGGAATAGCAAACCCTCCCCACAGCACAGCTGCCAGGCTGAGCAAACACAGCCACAGCCCACCCTACACCTCACAATGTCCTAAGGCTGTCACATTTTTCCTGTAAAACATTATTCTGAAAATGCACCAGACCCCAGCTGAACTTCTCCCCAGGCTCCTCTGTCTGCTGAGACAGTCCCAAGTGACTTCAGTGGGAGTGTGGCTATCTGTGTCCTCAGGGCTCCCTCCCCTTCTCCAGCACAATAGCCAGAAAAAGGGAATCTCTGTGTGACCACCCATCCAGCGCTGGCACTGCTCAGTAGATGGTTTATTCCCCACAGAGAGTAAGCAAAACTACTCCAGGATATTATACCCCAGAGAGCCTTCATGAAACACGCATTTAAGGTCCCAGGCAAGAGGACCCTCTTCTTTGAAAGGCTCTTTCTATAGAATGGAGAAACAGGGCTCCTTCAAAGAGCAATTCAGAGCAGAAACCCAATTTAGATGCCCTGATGTAGCCCTGGAAAAGCTACTCTCTTCTCATTGTTTCTAGGGGAAACCCAGGAACACATGGTTCCCAAATTAGACATCTATCAAGGGCACCAAAGTTACATCCGTCCAATTAAAACAAGCATGGTTGGGTGCATTCCTGGGCAATGAGGCCAAGGCATGTTCAAGCCCACATCTATGCTAGCAAATGGTCTTAGCCTCCAAAATGAGGGGCTGCTGACCATGAACACTCCTGGCACGTTGGAAGTACCCATCTGGGCCCTAGAAATGTTCCAATGGTGTGTCAGCTTGCCTGGGGTGAAACATGCCAGACTCCAGAGCAGATGAGTGCATTCCACTGCCCAGGAATGCTTCTGGCCATATTTATGGGTACTAGTTTAGATACAGCCCATAAATATCATCCATTGATAAAGGTTGTCTAATGTAGATCAAAAGGACCCTCTCAAGCAAAAATGCTAATTGATTTTATGGTCACAGGTCATCAATTTTTAAATGCATTCAGTGCAAATGGGAAAGTGGGGTGGGGACTGAGTGCACAGCCAAGAAATATTGTATCCTATTTAAATAGCAGGAACGCAGGGAGTCCCAGCCTTTGCAAAACTTGCAGTCATTTTGAAGGAGAAAAAGTAGAACTAAAAAAATTAAATCATTCTCCTACACTTTTCTTCCTGTCCTCCCTCACTTACACTGGAACTGATCAGAGAGATGTGAAAAGTACTGTTTTCCCCACAATGTGGCAGGCTGTGCTGTGCATTTATACCATCTTCTCACCCTGGATCCAAACACCTCTCTCTTCTCCTTTTGTCACTATCAATTGCCTTTTTTATTTTTCATTTTTCTCTGTCCCATGCTCTGGATCTTGACTCCCAAAGGGACTGTGCTGGCACAGGTACTCACACCCCACCAGCACAGGGAACTCTTGACAGCCCATCAGCCCCGTCTCTAGGCTGACCCCATACTCCATCCCTTAGCTCATCTTCAGACACCCATTAAAATTTCCTAGAGAAGTTCCTGAATCTTGGTGAGGACTCATCTTTCCAAGAGGCACCTGCACTGCAGGATGCTCAGAGAACCTCTCCCTCTCTAATGCACCCACATAAATGCAAGAAACTCGTTGTTTGACTGGCAGCAGAAGTATATTGTCAAGAGGACTGATGCAATTAGCACCGTTTAAGTGAGCAGCATACAGAATTAATTTGCACATGCTCCCACAGGGAATAAGTGGCACTCTGGGAACTATGAAAATAGTATCAGGCCCTGGCACTTCCAAGCTAATTTGCTTGTGTCTGCCCCTAAACAAACACAGAGACTGTGTGCCAAGGAGCTTGTCGGCAAACAGCACAAGGTTTTGAGGAAAGCAATTAGCAGCTGCAGGGCTCTCCATCCAGGCCAGGAGCTGATTGCTGCTCTGGGGCACGAGTCCACCTCGTTCTCTCATTTTGGGTGGGAGGTGCAGCTTCACCATGCCAAGTGTACTTGATCCTAGTGAGCTGCAGGGTTCCTCCTGAGTGGCCAATCATTGCCTCAGCAAATAAATTGCCATGAGCACGTCTTCATGCTGATGACCTATGAAATATTTAACAGGATGGTGTAGAGCTGGAGCACATCCTCCAGCAGCCAGCAGCCACAGCAACAAGCCCTTCCCCAGTGGCTGCTCTCCTGGCACAGATGGAAAATGTCACTCCTGGCCCAGCTATTGGGCTCCTTGGCCCAATTTTAGCTGTGTTTGCTGCCTGTACCCCAAAGCCTGGAGAGAACAGGGTGAAAAAGTTTCCTGCTAGGCCTTGTGCCCCAGATGAGGAGCGAAGATCAAAGGTATGGCTCACCTGGCTGTGGGGGACAAAGCCACCCCACCTACCCACAGGAGGACCCCAAGAGTGCAGAAAGAAGGGATCAGCACATGGAGCCTCTCCAGGGGCGTCGGTCGGAATGAGTAGTCTGAGGATGGAACAGAGAGCACGAGGCAAGTCGTCTCACCTGCCAACCACAAAACTGCTGAGCATCAAAAAATTCCATCCTTCTCTCTCCCCTTCTCACTCATAAAGTTTTAGAAAATAAAGTTTTTATCTTCTGGGATTTTGCATCATTGGATATGGATCAATTCCAATATCCACCAGTGTAATGAACAGTGAGATTTCTACGGTAAGGAGACCCAAGCTAAAACATCTGTGCTTTATAGTCCTTAAAAAACTTACAAGGATCAATACCACACTTGGTTGTAGAAACAGCAGAAGCATTTCACTAACAGAAGCAGATCTCTCTTATTTTTTTTCCTGTGTTATTAAACAAGTAATATGGAAGCAAAATTCTGCCAGCAGCAAATTTCACAGCAGGGTAGCAACAGTAGCAAAAAATGCTAAATCTCTTACAGCAATGGCTGGTTTTAGGATGGACTCAAACGTCATAAAATGCTATCAACACAAAAGAGGTGGTTCTTTTTTTCATTTGGCTTTTAAAATAGCAGTTCTGTGTTAGTCCTGTAATTGAAACGACTAGAGATGATTAAAAATAAACTTGGTGTGAAGCTCCAGTAGGTTGGTTCTCACTGAATAGGAACATTACAGTATTTCTGCTATAAAACCCCATCAATCTCACTTGCATTCGGCATTCATGAAAGGCACATTCCCCAAATGAGCCCAATGGAGCGGTGCAGCTACAGATCTGCTGAAGCCATCAGTTCCCACTGCTGGCGGCAGGGACAAGACAGTCTGTCCATTATCCTCCCATGCGCCACAACACGGAAACAAGAGTGCAGAATCTCCTCATCTGAGCACTTCCAGAGAGCTGAGATGCCAAGTTACAGTTTATAATTGATTTTTTAAAAAAGCAAATCCTGGGCAGACTGCAAATGTTATTTTATTTGTTAAGTTTCTGTAAAAGCAATTACTTATCCAGAATAATAACAAGAAATCCAGGTAAGGCATTCTGTTCCCTCACAGTAGTTCCAAAAGTGAATTAATTAGAAGCAACTTGTTTCAAAGCTCATGGCTTTTCAGCTGATCAATAAATATACACTAGCTGTTCTCAAATAACTTCCAAGAGAGAAATATAGCTCAAGGACAAGTTTAAGAGGGACTCTGACTGCCATTACTCTTCTGGTGTAATTATACAACTGCAAATTGAACAGTATCTCCTTCCACATGGGTATTTTTGGGGGCTACTGTAACTGTGGCTTTGGGATTCTGACCAGCAGCAGTATAAATATATCAAAAGAGCAAAGCAAGGAAATTTCTGTATAAATACAAGACATGACTCAGGCTAAGAGTTTGGTTTTGTTTCATAAAGAATTTTAACATCACCTTTGCAAAATGGAGGGGGTTTAAGACAAATAAGTGACTTTAGTTTCCTCCTAGAAGAAACCAGGTTAAAATAACATCCTGGCTGAAGGCTGCTGTTTTATGGATGCACATCACTCAGAAGTTTGCCTGGTTGCTGTCCACATCCTGAACTTGGCCTTTCCTGGCCACACCGAGGCTGAAGGTAGCAGCAGGCACGTGCCAGCCCCACCACCATCTAGAGAAAGCAATGGGACACTTCTGCAGTGGTACAGCTCTTCAGAAGAGATCCTTTAAGAGCAAGCCATCCATCTAATAATTTTACAGATTTAAAGGCCTTTTGGAGACTATCTAGGTTTTATAGCTTTCAAACACACCTAAAAATAACCAGGTTGAAAGCACTGCATTCACTTTGGACTTAAATTTTAAAAGATAACTCCAGTCTAAAATTAATTTTATCCAAACAGCTTCATCCACCTGCCCATTTCAAACATGCCGCCAGGCCCAAGCTTTCTAAGGAGGTTTGCACAAGTTCTGGGTGCTTCCTTCCCATGGCACTTCAGCAATCTCTCCTGAAGCCTAAAAGCAGCTGAAAGAAAAGCAACAGAGGAGGAAGTGGTTTTGAGGGCATCTGCCCTCTCCACACTCCACTAAACAAAGGATGTGACAAGTGGAGCCTGGAAAACAAGGGTTTGTGAGCAATAAATCAAAGAGGCACAAGCTGGGCGATGTTACTCAAGCCAGGTGCACATAGTTCAAATGTCATTTTCCCCTTTCTTTGCCCCGACAGAGGTTTTCCTGGTCAAAAATGTCAACCACTCATTTTTAAGGAGGTCTGAAAAGATATTTCAGCCAAGACAACTGTTCAAGAAGAGAAAAAGGAAAGAATCAAACCAGAGCACAAAAAAGAAATGAGCCAAGAGGCAAAAAGCACATGGGTATCAATCAGCAGCTACAGCTTTGCCACTTCTGTGCACAGAGATCTTCCTTCTCCACGAAACGCTTATCTGTGCCAGAAAAGCCCCCATTCATCAAGCCCTCTGCATTAATACACAGCTGCCCCACTGTGCAATACACCTGCAATGTCCTATTCATGTACCTGCAATCAAATTGTGCTGTTGTTGTGCAACTCTGCAGCAGCACAGCCCGAGCCTCCCCACAGGCACACCAGGATGAGTTAATGCTGTAAAACTTTCAGCTACACAGCCACTAAGCCCAGAATGAGAGAATCTGTGTTTCCAGAGGACCTGCAGAGTCAGGGCAGTTGTCCCTGTCCCCATGGTCCCTCTCCAGGGAGCTGAGCACGCTGACTCTCTGAAAGGGAACATGGTTTGCATTGATTTTTTAAAACATATTAAGTAATTGATGTTTTGAACCAAAATCAGAACTTCTCCACTTCACAAAAAAACCCAAGTTCAAAATAAAGCATTTTGATAGTTTCAAAGGTTTTATTTTTTCCCAATCCTTCTCCATTATCAAAAATTCATCTAAATTGGTTTTGCCCATAAGTTTTGATCTTGATGAATTAGCATTTTCCCTACGACAGATATTTAATTAAGAGGTCCCAAATCAATTCTGAGAGGTTCCTTTTCCTACAGAACGTAATGTCTGCTAGCCCATGTACCTAGGGACATATGGTGTGGGAGGTGGATAATTTTACCTGCTGTCAGTTAGGAATGAGAGATTTGGAACTGACATTTAAATCTGAAATGAAATAAAATATTAGAGGCAGAAGTACAGTGTATCAGCAACATTCAGCATCATACTCATTGTGCATGCACCTCTCCAGCCTGAGAAGGAAAGGGATTTCAGAAAACCTTTCGTGGGCTCAGGAAGGGAGATTTGCTGTATCATATCAGTTGCCTCAGCAACAGTTCAGCAAGCTGTCTGTAGTAAAACTGATCCCCAAAGTTATTTTTGCAGGGTCACTGCACATTTTAATGCACATCCAACAGGTCTGGGGTTTTCTTTAAGTTTTTTTATTTACACATACCTAATTTTTTCCAAGGGCTTCTGAACCCTGCATTTCAAATTTAAGCCAAAACCCATTTCTTTCCTCTTGGACTTTTTTCCCTCCACATGAGATGCTTCTGCAGAGCATTGCAGGGTATTGCTGCATCAGGTGGGGCAACATCGCTGGGAAGTGAGATTTCAGTCAGTTCTGCATCCTGAGTCTGCATCACCTGGCACGGGGATCCCATGGGATCCTCCTCCTCACAGCCACTTCAGGGATTTGCACCTTTGTACAGTGCTGAAGATGCTCTCATTCCACCAAAGAGCCACACAGGCACTGACAACTGGCCAGACTCTATTTTTTTTAACCCTATCCTATAGAACCAGTGGATTGCTGAATCATTATGGTTGGAAAGGACCTCCACGATCATTGAGTCCAAACTTTAACCTCATACACCATGCCCACTAAACCATACTGCAGTGTCATGCCCACTCATTTTTTGAGCACTTCCAGGGATGGTGACTCCACTATTTCCCTGGGAAGCCTGTTCCAATGCTTAATCTTTTTTCAGTGAAGAATTTTTTCCTAATATCCAACCTATTTTCTTATGTAATCCTCCCCCTTTCTGCATTGGCAGGGAGGCAGATACCTGTATAATTGACACCTCAAAAAGTAATTATTGGGTCTCTTTAGCAGTTATTTCCCAGACTTTATAGAGTGTGTTGGGCACAAAGCAAAATAAAAGCATGGAAAGCAGGGATAGAGCTTGTCTGGGATGTCCATGTGTCTGGATACTAACAGAGCACAGCCAGGAGGGCTCACAAACACCTAGTAAGGAACAGGGCTTTGGTTTTATCAGGGAGGACTAATCAAATCAACCCTGCAGTGTCATTCCTAATTGCCCATAAGATGCAGAAGTTAGAAATCTGTGCAACTACTGAGCAATCAGAGCTGTTATTTCACCTGGATCACAGCGTCTGTCCCTCAAGGAAGATGGAAAAATGACATCTCAGCTTAACTTCCTAGGGGAGCTGCCTATTCAGCAAGGTTTGATTTGCAGTTCTATGTTGCCCATGCAGGGGGAGAACTGGAAAAGGATCTAACGTTATCACAGAAACTCAATCCTAAGGAAGTTTCCAGCTGCCTTTTGCAGGGGGGATTCCTCCCCTCTAGAGACTTGAACCTTAAGTGAATGTGGTGAAGGCTTGTGTGAGTTTATCTGACGTGGCTTGCAGAGGTACTGACTTGGGGAGTGGATATTTTAGGTGCTGACCTGAAGAAGAAATTGTTTCTAGGAAAGGATCGTGGAAGAATGAGTTTGTGCTTGCAGAAGTGTATCAGGGCACATGCTGGCCTGGGACTTTTTGTGCGACGGAAGGAACAGTGAAATCTGCTGCAAGAAAATGTCTAGACACGTTAAAGCTCTCCATCAGCACTTTCTGATAAGATTATAAATAGTCTGTATAATTGCTGTTAGCTAGAGTAGCCAAAAGCCTGAAGTGGCAAAAAAGTGTAAGTTCATTATAAAAATTACGCAGAACTCACATGAGAGGGGAAAGCAGGAGATGGAAAAAACAGAGCTGAAGAAGTTAATCCACTCCTTAAAAGAACCTTTTAATAACTCTAAAACACACCGCCCAAGCCCCAGCGTGGACCAGTTGGCCCTTTGCCACCTTCTCCTCCAGGGCAGTGGAAATGGGATCCATCAGCTCAGCAAATAGCGCCGGCGAACAAAGGCCCCACTGCCAAGATTTGCTGGCACCAGCACCATTCCCACGCATCGCCCACAGCCCCTCCGGAGAGCAGGGCTGCCTTTGACACGTTTAGCCCGAGTGTCCCTGCTTGGCACCAGCTCCAGGAGCTTTGTCCTTTTCCCCTCCCCGTTTCCCCGCGGGTCTTTGGGAGGCCTGGGCTGTCTGAGCCATCCAGGGGGTTCCCTTGCACACTGAGCCAACCTCATTGTGCTCTGCCCCAGTGAGCACAACTAATAACCGCACTCTGCCTCCTTTAATTGAGGCTCTGAATGACTGGGAGCAAGGACCCACCCCCCAACAAAGGCTGAGCTCCCCTGGCCGCGGAGCGCAGCTGCCGTTCGCGCTGCTCTGCGCGAGGGTGCCACAAAAGCTGGGCTATTCTGCATGGAAAGCAGCGATCACAAAACCCAGCTATGAGCAAATGGGGGCCAGCGTGAATTCCAGGAAAGTCCCCATGGCAGAGAGCATGTCCAGCCCTCCGTGCCCCACGCTTGCTGAGCACCAGAAGCTTGGTGAAATTATTTTGCCCCGCAACAGGTTTTTCTAAGAGGCTGCGGAAGCCCAGAGGAATGACATACATGCTGGCGATGAAAATTACCACAGAGGGTGTTTTTTTCAGCGCAGAATACAAAACAGATTGGCTTTTCTGCAGGCACTGGTAAGAAAAATACTAATTAGTACAAAGTATGGTGATAGGCCAACTCCCTGGCTTAGTTGCTCATTCATTAAAGTGAAATTAATCTGGATTTAGATCAATGTGAATGAGTGAGGAATGTAGCTGGGTGTTTTGTTTTGTGTACACCCATTTGCTGCTGTTGCTGATCACAAAGAAACAAAGCTAAAAGCACAGCACAGGACACCTCAAAGTCAGCTCTATCCCTAATGAGCAAGGCCTGCTATCAAACAGATGTGTCCTGCTACAGCTGTGACCCCGCCAAAACACAGTCTGAGGATGTGGAGGCATTCAGGTGAACAGATATCAATCTAGATAAAGCTCACACAGAAGTAAAAGGAGGAAACAGGAAAGGCAGCCTGCCTCAAGTTCCCTGTTTGGAGGGGTCAAAGACAGCCTTGGCTTGGTAAACAGTGAGAAACCTTCATATTTAATACAAGAAATTTGGAGAGGAGCACTTCACAGGAGCAGGCAGTGACAGGTCAAGGGGAAATGGCTTCAAACTGAAAAGGAGTAGATTTAGATTAGATCTGAGGATTAGGAAGAAACTCTTTATAATAAAGGTGATAAGGCATTAGTACAGGTTGCCCAGAAAAGCTGTGAACGCCTCATCCCTGGAAGTGTTCAAGGTGGGATGGGGCTTTGAGCAACCAGGTCTAGTCAAAGGTGTCTCTGGCCATAGCAGGGGCTTAGAACTGGATGAATTTTTAACTTCTCCTCCAACCCAAACTATTCAATGATTCTATGACTCTGTGATCACATTCTTGGCTTTGGCCATGAGGTCAGACCTTCTTTATTACACTGAGCCTCTCATCCCAGCAACAGCTCAGACAAGATTTCACAGATCACTGTACCAAATCCACATAGAAAAAACCACCCTAAAGGATGTGGTTTGTAAGAACTACTTACAAACCTGATAACTGTGCCACTACATGAAAAATGACAACAGCATTTATGACTGGCTGAGGAAACCCCCACCCACCCCAAAATAGCATAGTATGGACCAATGCTTCCACATTCAAACATCTCGTCCACTTTACATGCTCAGCATTCCCATATTTCTATACAAACCAAACTCATTCTTTGGCCAGGAGGGCAGGAAGGCAGAGCCAAGCTATTCTCCCTACTCCCATCCACCCAAAATTGGGATGCCACATTCCCACTGCCCATTAGGGAAAGGGTCCTGGCCTGGGACTCAGCGATTCCCTGAACCATGTCAGGTCATTGTTTAGAAAGAGCTCATTAGCACAGAGTGAACCCATCCCACTGAGTGTCCTATGGGCTGTGGTGGGACAGTGCCAGGGCCCAGGACTTTTCCTGGCAGTGGTGTGGCTTCCAAGGGCCTGTGCTGACACAGGACATCCCTCTGGGTGGCATTTCCCCTGGCTGTACTGTGCGTGCACAGGAAGAGTTGGGCTCTCCGTTGCTTCTCCTCATTCAAAGGGCTTGCCTTGGTCCCAGAGCTCATATGGAGATATCCAGAACCATAAGGGATGTGGCTGAGTTACTCCAGTGCTGATTCCAGAGATGCTGGAGCATGTCCAGAGAAGGGAAAGGACACTGGGGAAGGGGCTGGAGCACAAGTCTGACAAGGAGCAGCTGAAGGACCTGGGGCTGTTTAGCCTGGAGAAATGTAGGCTCAGGGGAGACCTTATTATTATCCACAACTCCCTGAGTGTTTAGCCAGGTGGGGATGGGTCTCTTCTCCCAAATAACAAGCAAGGGGACAAGATGAAATGGCCTCAAGTTGCACCAGGGATTGAATATTAGGAACAATTTCTTCACTGGAAAGGTTGTCGAGCACTGGAACAGGCTGCCAACGGAAATGGTGGAATCATTGCTCCTGGAAGTTCTCAAAAAATGTGCAGATGGGTTAAAAGTTGAACTTGATGATCTTGGAGGTCTTTCCTCACTTTAATGATTCTGATTTTTTGGTAACAGTGGAGTGCAAAGGAGACAAGTGACGTGCTGAGTGTGTAGCAGTGGTCACTTGCAACTCTGGTAGTTTAAGTTTCACAGGATGTTGCCTTAAGCTCATAGTGGTGGCTGTTGTGGCCAGAATGCCTTCCAGGTGACAGTGACCCCATAAAGACCCACACAGGGGCGTGTATTTGGGCAGGACATGATTTCATATGGTGTTACAGAAAAAGGGGATTTTCATATGAGATAAGAAATAAGACAAGGAAGAACTGGGTCCTTTCAAAGTTAGGCTTGATCCATCTTGAGTCTGTTTTTCCCTAGCCATCCACTAGCCATCACATCATTAGCTCCTCACAGAACTGACTGTGTTTATAATGATCCAAGGCCAGTTTCTCTTGAATTGTTCTCCCACAGCCTCTCTGGGAGCAGATAAGTTAGCGAGAGTGATATGGACCCGGTGCTCCTGCTGGGAAATTGAGAACTTGCTCCCTGCAGTGATCACCACCATCAGTGTCTGACCCCTTTCCCTGGAAAGTGCTGGATATGTGGTGTTGTTTTCTGTGCCCATAACTGACTCGGGATTAGTTACTGAGAAATAGCTTGGCAGCCTTCCAGGCCAGCACACAAGAAAATCACTCTATTGCCTTATGGCCAAACAAAGTCTACAGTTTGTCTCTAATCACCTCCGTTAGAGTTCCGTTTGTCTTATAATCGAAGGCTATATTTTCAGCTTTATTTTTCTTCTCATCTTCCACCCATGCCAGGGCCAAGATGCTACAAACATTCCTGTATATGTGGACACTTAAAGATTAAAAGATCCCTCCTCCAAGATCTGAAAGCTCAGTGTCTAATAGAGAGGTTCTGGTGGATTTTTCTGCTGGAAGGAATCACAAGGAAAAGATATTGGTGATCTCTCAGCAAAGCTTTTTTTCATCTCTCTGCCAGACTCACAAATTTTACAGCTACAGAAAACTGACCAGCGTCAAGACCTCTTGCACACAACATCAGACATTTCATATTCCACAGCAATATTGGCTCGTTTGGAAAAGAATCTTTCCTTTTTCAGAAGAAAAAGCTGTTAAAGCCTCAGTTTGAAGCTGAGATGAACAAGACCTCATGTCTTACAAAAGCCTCAGCCTGCATTTTAAAGAAGCCAGAGCACACTCTACCAACACCAAAAGTGATCTTTCAGGGATTAACTGAGCTCAGAAAAATACAAATCTTATAGGTCCCTTAAGAAGCAGCCTCTAGTTTCCACTTTTGTCTTGCTGAAGGGATTCAGACAATCAGTGCAAGAAATTTTAATACTGCTTATGTGCCCTCTGTTTCCATGTTTCCATACTCTCCAAAGGCAAGATAGGTATTGGTGGTCATATCTCCTTATGTATTCTTCCACAGGTGGTTTGGGAATTTTGATCATTACCAATGTCAGTGTTTAATGTGGCATGAATTTTCTTAGTGCAAGATTATGTACAAGTCTAAATGAAATAGCAATTTAAAGGTAAGATTCAGTGTCATGGTTCTCTAGACATCTTGCACAAATACCGAGCAAGCCTAAATTTCCATCACACAGTGTCTGCCCAGACAAAAATAAAGCTGCACATGCACATCCAATCTATTATTTGCATTAACTTCTAAATTGGACATCAACCTGTGGGAGCAAGTCTGGAGGACAACACCAAGTTGATTAGAGGGATGGAGCATGTCTTCTATGAGGAAAGGTGGACAGAATTGGAATTATTTGGGAGGTAAAGAGAAGGCTTTGGGGCTACGTGATAGCAGCCTTTCAATGCCTGAGAGATGGAGAGAGACTTTTTACAAGAGCCTGGAGTGACAGGACAAGGGAGAGTGGCTTCACACTGAAAGACAGTAGGTTTAGATTAGATATTAGAAAAAAGTTCTTTAAAGGTGGTAAAGCACTGGGACAGTGAGGTTGTGGATGCCCCAAACCAGAGAGGTTTTGGATGCCCCATTCCTGTCAGAGCTCAAGGCTAGGCTGGATGGGGCTCTGAGCAACCTGATCTAGTGAAAGGTCTCCCTGCCTGTGGCAGGAGGTTGAAAATAGATGATCTTTAATGTCCCTGCCAATCTATTCTATGATTCTATAATAAACTTCTAAATGCAATTCTTTTTGAGGTAATGTTGCCGTGGTGTACCTTACTAGAACCACTCCCTGAGCTGGCCCATTTTAACCAAGAAAGGATCCACCTCCCAGAGCTGGAATCCATCACTTTGTGCTCCACCTTCATTGCCATAGCAGGAGGAGGGAATCCAACAGAGAAGGTTAAATGCTGCTTGGCAGAATCATAGGCAAGTAATCACTGTGTTGATTTCCTTGGTGAAAGATGACATTAACCATTTCTTCATGCTATCACCGTGGCGCAGCTCCCTCCAGAAGTGTAGGGAGAGTCAAGCTTAGCATCCAGCCTGGAATTCCAGACAGAAAGTGAAATGAAAAGCTCAGCCCAAGAGCAGGAAAACACACAGACACTGTTTCCCCTTTACTAACTTCAGCTGTTTTTTCATGGGTCCCACCAACCCCAGGAAAATCATCAACGTGTCAAAAAAAACCAAAACCCAAACCACCAAAAACCTGACAAAATTACAGAAATTACTACATAATTATAGATTCATTGCAGATATATGTCCACACTCTCCACTTTCCCTTTCAAAATTATATAATTAAACATCTACTGATTTAATGAAAACTCAGTCTGTGCTATTCTGAAATTAGGACACTCACCTCCCCCCGTGGGAGCACAGATCCACCCAGCAAGAACAGCATGTTTATCCACCCTTGTGGTTTCCATTCCTAGATTTTATTTGTGTTTACTGAGAGAAAATCATTCACTTCCAGTTATATATATATGTGTGTGTGCACATATATACACATTAAAAAATGTGGATGCTATAAAAAGAACTAAGTCCAAAAGAGAAGAAAATAAAGAATGTCTGTACTCCAAAAGAGGCTTATTTCAAGGATGGATTGTGGGGGATGCTTGAGTCCATGCGAGTTGTGGAGTCCCCCATCAGTGACCATTCTTCACCAGAAAGGTCTCAAATCCACAGTCAGACGGGCAGCCAGCGCCTTCACTCAGTGACTTGATCAACACTTCGTCCCCTGCTCAGTTTGAACCCATCCAGATGCAGGAAAAAAAGTCACAGGCTCCTGGGACAAAGCAGATGAAGGGGAGAGGGCCCTTGGTGCCTTCAGCCCCCTGTGCTCTGGTGATGGCAGGTTACTTGGAAGTTTATGCTATAACGAAGGGTGGCGGGGGAAGAAAAAACACAGACAAAACAACCTCTGTGACTGTGAACTTACTGACATCAATTTACTTGCACTCCTTGGCATTTCTCCCTCTCACTCCACCACAGAGTTACGGGAAAAAAACGCTTTTCCTGAAAAGCTGTTCTTCTCCTGCACATTTTGTGGTGAAGGGGAGACAATTATTGAGAAGAAAAAAGGAAAGAACAGAAGATGAAAGGTTCAGCCTCACACAATTACAGCCTCAAGTGCTCCTGCACTGTTCCTGAGCTGCACCAACACAGCCTCAGCCTGGCCCCACACTGGTGGTGCCTGTCAGGCAGCAGTGGAAGAGACAAGAGCAGAAACAGCATCCAGAATCCTACAGAGCCAGGCCAGGTCCATCTGGAGAGCTGGGCTGTGCTGAGCACACGAAAAAGGTGTAGGGACAGCCCCAACGCCACCCCTGACCCCATAAGAAAAACCTCC
The DNA here is from genome assembly GCA_036630365.1 of Acanthiza pusilla. Taxonomy (NCBI): domain Eukaryota; kingdom Metazoa; phylum Chordata; class Aves; order Passeriformes; family Acanthizidae; genus Acanthiza; species Acanthiza pusilla. The sequence goes on from JAXCHO010000034.1 coordinate 93,364,282, forward strand.
ACTTACAGCCAGCAGGGAGGAACCATTTCCTAATAAGAATTTCTACATTTGTTCTACATTTGTTTCACATGCCTTCCCTGCTGGTAGGGCAAAAGTTCTTTAGGACTAAGAGCTCTTTATGACCCAATGTGCAACTTCATTATACTTGACTGCACCAAACTTCCCATGGAAAATCTTCAGTGTCCCACAAGGAAGGGATTTGCACCACATGTAAATCTGTTCAGCCAAGGTTTATTTCTGAGGTCTTTTACTGCCCTGCTGTGAGCTTAAGAAAACCACTGCATTCACTAGAAATAGCTCAGAATGTATGTAAATAGCTGTACAAAGTTGTGACAAATCAGTCTGATACTTTCTCAGATGTTTGGTTAATTAAACATTTATTATCTTGCACATTACTAGTTCATGGAAAATAATTATCATTGAGATATTACTGAGCATAAACATAGGGGAGTGAAACTACTCCATGCTCCAAAATAAAAATTCATGCTTCAGTTATAAGCTAAACTAAAGAATGGAAAAAAAAAAAAAAAAATAACAACGTTCTCTAGGATCTGAACAAGGAAGAATTTTCTTGACCATGTGAGACCAAGAGATGTTTTTCAAAATTCTGGTGGGGCCTAACACTTTATGATCAAGGCATGTGCCCACAGACGTAAAAGTAAAAGGCTGAGAGACTTCTCTTTATTACAGGCTCCCTAGAACAAATAAAAATATCGACCTCCAAAGCCAAATTACTTATAATCAACTCAAAAGTAGTTTGCAGAGATGAATGTGGTGGCAGGGTGTAGCAACCCATCCACTAATTCCATTTATTTAGAGATCCTATGCTGTTTTCTAGTGCTGACAGCAAGCACACAGCACAGTATTTTTAACTAAATAATAGCATGTGAAAAGATTTATGATGAAAAAAATCCCACCCACTGGGACAAACTCCTAATTACAGATGATAAAAATCCTTGATTTGGAGCTAGTCATACATTAAAAGAGATTCCTGTGTACCATCTTACATTGTGTGCAGCCACAGTGTCTTACAGCTTGTAAGGCTGTGAGCACAGAAATACTCAGCTGGTGATAAATACATTATAAAAATAATATTAATCCAGGAAATTAATTCTTCAGGCTATTATCAAGGTCACTACAAAGGACAGTTTATCAGACAGGTAAATTAGACAGGCATCTGCTTCTATGCTGGCTAATAGAAATCAGAACAGCCAGTGTAAATGATGTTGAATTTTGAAAGATTTGCAGTTCTGAAAATGTTGCACTTGTCCTTAAACAACTTTGTTAAAAATCAACATGCATGACTCATTATTCCAGCACAGAGCTCTGATAGCTGGAAGGAACAGTTAGCAGATACATCCCTGAATAAACTAACACAGTAAATTTTCCAGTACATTTTGCTTTATTTCATGAGTATTACATACTCACAATTCAACTAAGACTCATATCCTATTCATTGCAAGCAAGGATAATGATGATTTCCTTCTATTTTTATACTCTGTTATCCTTTTCATTAGAGCAATGAGCGCTAATAGAGTAGAAGTGGTGTTATTTCTCTGCAATGGGAGTGGTGATTGCAGGTTGCCATTAAGCTCAGCTAGAGCAGGAAAATGATGGCCAGTGTTTGCAGTCTAGCAAAACTCTGGGGCTGGAGCTGGACATGGCCAAAATTTATAGGGAAATATGGTGTCAGGAATGGAAAAAAACAGATATCCAATATCTTAGTCTAGACACCTGAGTGACCTTTCCAAAGTGGCCAATCTGTGCAGTGTGGGTGCACCCGAGAGCATTGAGACTGCGTTCCAGGAATGTGACTCAAAGGCTGGTCTAGATCATTTCAGTCCCTCCGAGATTGTTAGTTCTGAGCACAGCCCCTTGTCTTCCATCATCCTTCTTACATGTGTTGTGTTTATATATGAGTCAAGACATTCAAGACAAGCCCTGCTGTAGTCCATCAGAGAAGCACTGCTCAGCAGTAACAAAAACATCTCTGTATTGTCAACACTGTGTTCAGCACAAATCTGAAACATATCTCATAGCAGCAACTGGGAAAAAAGTTCACTCCATCCCAGCCAAAACGAGCACACTACTGCAGAGGTACCATTCACATGGACAATTCTGCAAATGGCATCAGAGTGAATTCAGTAAGAACTTTTATAAATCATGAAATCATAGAGTGGTTTGGTTTGGAAGGGACCTAAATGATCATTCAGTTCCAAACTTGCCATGGGCAGGGACACCTTCCTCTAGACCAGGTTGCTCAAAGTCCTGTTCCACTGGAACATGTTCCAGTGCCTCACCATCCTCAAAGAATTCCATCCTACTACCTAATCTAAATTTAATCTCTTTCATTTCAAAGCCATTTCTGGTTTTTCTATCAGATAATCATCAGATAAGAAAGATACGTTTAATTACCTAAGCCTATACCCAGAACTCCACTGGCTCCAAGTCATTTACCAGCTTTCCAATCCCATTCATAGCAGGACGAATTTGTCACAGCAGGTCTTCCACTGGGTTTGTTCACCAGGTCCTCCACATGAATTTTTGGGTTGTCTCTATGGGAGGACAACCAGGATGCACCACTAACATGGGTTTGGTTAACATTTGAGCTGGTCTGAGCTGGCATCCTTCCCATTTTGGTTCCAGTAAAGCAGGGTTTGGTTTGGGGTCTGACTGTTACAGTGAGAACTGGAAAGATCATTAAGCACGAGTGGATTCACGCTTCAATTAATGACAACAACAAAAAGGCTATTAGCAACAAAGGTGTCTTTCAATAATAGTAATTAAAAAAGCTGTCCCTGTTAGTCTTAATTGTATTGCAGCCATTAGTTGTTTTTTAAAGCATTATCTCCTTGCTGTAAATGAGTCAACAGACTGCAGCAGGTAATATCACAACACAGTTCACTTCAAGGACCAATTTATCACAAGATTTAGGAAGAAGCCAAAGATAAGGGAGAGGGAACCATTCTTCTCACAGGTGTAGTCCCTTAGGGATTAAACAAAATTGTCAGCACAATGTTTGACCCAAAGCATATGGCAATACTTGACAACAGCTCTCTAAATTGACATTGTCTCCTTTGCACAAATCCTGCAGCGTCAGGGAGCTGCGAGAGAAATGCAGCACCTGCACCTGAGCTTGCAACAACTCTGGCCTGGATATCCATCAGTAATATAAATTCCAGCAGACTGATTTACTGTCATAAGGAAGCAAATATTATCGTATTCCCATAATGTGGCAGGGAAAGATTCAACTCTTTTGCTTTTGGCTGTCAAAGAGAAGAATCCAATGAGAAAGTTATATAAGGACTCTCAGAAGTGAATGAAAAGAGAGGCACTCAGAGGTTGAATCATATCATACCTGTCTCAGTCATCCTCAAAAAGGATGAAACATTCTCTTGAGATGTCTGCTCCTTTCCACTGACTATCAAAAGAGCCCAGACAAATAACTTTCAGGCTTCTGCAGTTAGATGATATGAATCCCACCAAAGATACTTGGATATAAAAATACAAAATTGTTCAATTCTATTAATGGTTCTCAGTTCTGATCCAACATCTGTCTTGAACTCAATAACACCCTTTGATCTAAGCTATTAGAGTCATTTGCCACAAAGCTGTGTCACTAGTGACTAAAATTCTGCTGCACCATCCCACTTGTGTCATATTAGTATTGCAGCCTCGCACAGAGATGTTATGTGTTCAGTGACAAAACAGAGAGGTTTTTATGGCAGATATAGAACCAATATTTAGACAGAACTAATACCTGCTATCCACCTTGCTGTAAAACCCTTTAGGAAAAAAAGCACAGTGATTCCTATGGCAGTGTAGCTAAATGCAGTCTCACCCAGCGGTGGTGGATTGGGTTGATTTTGTGTAGTTACTTTGCAGTAAAAATGTCCTGTATTTCATCCTGTCTAGAGCTTTAACGTGTTACAACTTTATCTACCTCACTGTAAAAAAAGACTGATGCTTCAAGTGGAAAGAATACAGATTTATTTTTCAGAGTTTATATATATAGAAATAAACATATATCTTATGCACATACACACATATACACATGTATGTGTATTTTTACATAAATCCCTTAGTTTCCTAGAGTGCAGATAAAGTTATAGAAAAACTGACACTGAATGTTGACTATTAATCCATAAAGAAATGAATGGAATTTAGGAACCTGAGTGTCCTGTTAAAGGATAAGGACAGCAAGTGACAAAAACCACCTTACCCAACTGAGCTACCTTGCTTGAAAGATACCCTCCCTACTTCTGGCCAGGATTAGCAGTAGTACTCACAGTTCCCAAAATATACAGCATGACAAAAAGCATCTTTTGCAGAACTTAGAATTATTTTCCATCGTTTGTAACTACATTAATACAGCAGAGCTTGCAACAATCTCTTAATTGCATTTTAAAGAGCTTAATTAGTACTTTATCAAAAAGCAGCTCTCCGAGGTGTCAGAGTACTCCCACTGCTTTTGTTTCACATCATAAACAAGCTTACTGATTTGAAAAGGAGTTTGGTATTTGGGTGTAACTTGTAGGGAACTTGATGGGATTGAATCACTAACCCTACAATTTACCAACAAAAATAGCCCACCAGTTAAACCACACTGCAGCTCTACCACCAAGGAAGAAATATTCTTAACATACTGGTACATTACAATGCAATTTCTTGTTGGCTTGGTTCATTAAAAAAAAAAAAAAAAAAAGGAGAGAGAGAGAGAAGTTGAAATTCGGTGAAATTCAGTGGCAGAAAAGCAGAAAGGGTTGTTAACTGTTAAAACTTCCACAGAAGAAAGGATGCACCACTTCATATTACCAAAGGATCAGAAGGGAAATGGTTTTGTCATTTGAGTTCGAACTCCAGTAATAACATGAATATCTCTTTTGCAGAGAGACCATACAAGGCTCACAGGTATCGCAGACATGTTCAACCAGGTGCCCCATCCCCAGAAGTGCTTAAGGACAGGTTGGATGGAGTTCTGAGCAACCTGGTCTAGTGAAAAGTTTCCCTGGCCATGACTGGGGGGTTGGAACTAAATTATCCTTTAGGTCTCTTCCAACCCAGGCCATTCTGTGATTTTATGATCTACCCACAGCTTCAAAAGAAGCCCTTAAAACTTAAGTGCCTCGCTTTGCTTTGGTCCTGAGCACAGAAATAAATAACACAGGCTTTACAGGCTCAGCTGAGTACAGAACTGAAAGCAGTGGTTTCATTCCAGATCTTAAAAATAGGTGGTCCTGCCCATGTTTTTTTCAGGTGTTGATGTGACAGCTTATCTCGGTTGGAACAGGGTTTTGGTCTTAGAGTCCATTTCTGCCTGTGAAATTGTTTCCAAAATCAGTTTAATTATCAGGTGACGCCAAGACCTTGATTCAATACTGTGAAAGGCCACAAATTTTCTGGTGAATTTATCTGATGAGAAAGTAGCTGAGTTTTTGTGCTGAACATTTTCCCAAGAGTCACAAGCAGCCCATGTCCAGCAGCCACTGCATCCTTCTGTGAAATCCAGGACCTGCCATGGTACCCCAAAGTTCCCTCATTACATTGAATCATAGGATCTGCAGCTCTCATTGCAGTTACTCCTCACAAGACTTTGAGGCTGGAATTTATGGAGCCAGGAGCAAAAAAAAACAACAAAACACCAGCTCTGAGAGGCCAAGCTCACCATTGCTATAGTGGTTTTACAGAAATATTAATTTCATAAGAAGTTGGGGGTTTCAGGAAATCCATTGGATTTAGAAGTATAATATTTAATGAGCCTTTAATACATTACATGGGGTTTTGCATGCTCTGACACGGATTCAATCTTTTCTATAATTTTCAGTAAATTCTACCAGCTCCATCAGGAGAACTGGGATTAAATCTCCATAGCACCTCCCCAGACTTTCCCTATCCTAAATAGAGCTACATCCCCATATTGAGGGAGAACAGAGGAAATCTTAAATTTGCAGGTGCACCTAACCACAGCTGGCAATGATCTGTTCCATTTACAGACTGTGCTGAAAGTTACCATTAGATTGTCATGGGAATAGGCACATAAAGCATAAAAATTAACCATAAGGCAGGCTTAGAACACTAAGACTTTAAGTAAGTGGTGTTCTTCCAGTTTGAGGTCAGTTTAGGGGTTGTTAATGAAGGAGGAAGAAAGGCCTGGCTGCACAAATCTGCTGAAATTTAAAATATTTTAGATTCGTGAAGGCCACATGCCAAGGGTTTTCTCCTCGTTGCTTTGTTTTTCTTGGAAAGAAAAGCCTGTAACTAAGCCTAAATCCTCAGAGGTTTTTAAGTGCCTTGCCCTAGCCTCCTGCTGAGCATCTGGCCATCTTCAGAGCTTATTCTGTCTACTGAGTATTCCTCAGCTCTCCATCAGACAAGAGAGACAGTGTTGCCTGAAGGATGAGTTGTCTCTTTTACCCCATCATTTGGACTCCACTGGAGCAGACAGAAAGCCTCCTTCTGATTGCAGCTGGATAAGCTTTGGGCTGCACAGCTGAATTCTGAGAGTGCTGAGCCTCCACAGCTCCTGCAAAATCAATGAGGGCTGCAGACACCGTTGAAAAACAAGTTACTTTCAGCACATAAGAATATTTTCCAGCTTTTTGCCTGCTCCTATTTCTGTATTTGTCCTTTACCTCTACATTATTTAGAAATGGCTTCCACAGTCACCACTTTCCCCCTCTTTATTTTTTCTCCAAACAGCACATTACTTTTTCATAAGATGTCATTTCTCCTGCCTCTGAGGCCCATGCTTTTAGTGATTGTCTCAATATTTCTTTCTAATATCTGGGACTTATTTTTATCTGAGTTTGTGTCTTTACAATTAGTTTTACTGTACATCAAACATTGTTCAGAAAGCTTTCTTGTCTGAAATGCAAGAAAAGCTATTACAGTCTAAGGGAGATGTTATCATCCAGGCTGATTTTATGATTTCAGACAAGATGTTGTTGGCAGTCCAGAGATTCACTGCTCTACATAAAGTGATTGTCGATGGTTTATGATGGTACTATTTTTCTCTAGCTGCTAAAGAAAGAAGATAGAGATAAGAAAGCCAAATGCAAAAGGTTTAATTGATCTCATTTTATTATATTCCTATCTTCAGAGTTCCATATTAATATTCCCAGTGGTCTGTATGAAGTTGCAGGTTTGGAACAGACTCCTTTTCTCACAAACTGTATCAAAGAAAAGAAGTAAAACTATTTTCAGTCACAGACTTATTTCTAAAACTCTGGTTTCTGGACGACTGTTAGATTCATATCTTTTCTCCCTCAGCAAAAAGAAGAAATCAGGCCACAGATGCTGAAATTTCCTCATCACCTGAAGGCAATGTCTAAGACGTTGCTTTTTCCAACATACAGGGGAAGGAAAATAAATCAATAAATCACTTTCCGAAACTCTACCAGAGCTAACATCCGTTCTGGAGGAGAGAAGCTACCCGGGCGCACAGAAATATCAAAGTGCTGCCTGGAGGCACTGACAGACACTCTAAGTGAAGGTGGTGGAAATCTTTCTCATCCCTCCCACCAACAACTCCCAGCAAGATGCTCCCAGCCAGACACGGCAAGTCTGAGGAGGGAGAGCTCTGTCATCCCTCCCTGAGCAAGCAGGAGCTAAGGCAGTAGTAAACCAGCAACAATTACGTGTCCTGGAAAGCTTGTTTAAGGAAAATGGAACCGGATCCTGAAGAGATCCATCTGCAGTGGGGTATTTTTGTTAAGCAAGCTGTTTATTCAAGGCAAGCAAGTTGTGCTGAAGCCTAAAAGTGGAGATTGAATGGGAAAAACTTGCCTAGCAATCCACTTTATGCACACTTAAACCAGAGGACAGCAGAGCACAGGCTCAGGTTTGCACTGGGAGCACACAAAAGGATTTTCCTCAGTTTTGTGAAGTCCTTAGCTAATGTCCATCAAGCTGGTATGAGCTAGCACTGCACCAAAGGACACAATGCAGATCTGCTCCTAGTGAGCTTCTCTCACCTTGTGCCTGTTCCTCCCCTGGGAGAGCATGGTGAACCAAATCTGAGTAAAAACTAGTCTGGGAAAGAAAACAAAAATATTCACTGGCTCCCTGCTATAGTTCATGGTGGGGCCACATAAATGCATGTGCTGGCAGATGGGAGAAGGAAGTCAGAAAGGATAAGATTTTCTCTTTTAGAATAGGGGCTGGTCACAAAACAGCACTGTTGTATATCTCAAAATAAACCTATTCATTTCAGAGTGCCAAGCAAAATAGGAATTTATTTAAAATCATAGAACTGTTTAGGTTGGAAAAAAAATGTAAGAACATGGAGTCCAACCATTAACCCAGCCCTGCCAGGTCCACCACTAAACCATGAACCAAAGTTCACACGTGCATGTCTTTTAAATATCTCCAGAGATACTCCACCACTCCCTGGGCAGCCTCTTCCAATGCTTGACAATCCTTTCAGTGAAGAAATTTTTCTTAATATCCAATCTAAACCTCCCCTGATGAAACTTGAGGCTATTTCCTCTTGTCCTGTTGCTTGTTACCTGGGAGAAAAATCCCCACCTGGCTACACCCTCCTCTCAGGGAGTTGTGGAGAGTGATAAATCCCTCCTCAGCCTGCTTTTCTCCAGGCTAAACACTCCCAGCTCCCTCAGCCACTACTCAAAGGACTCATGCTCGAGACCCTTCATCAGTTTTGATGCCCTTCTTTGACACGCAACATTTATATGATGTGGAGATTGCACAGAGCCAGAAAAGAACTGCAGTTATGACCTGGGAAAACAGTCATTTCCACATGATCTGTGGAGGAACTGAGGGAAAACAGGAGCCACTACTCATTCCTGGAGTTCAAAGCTCTCTGCCTGCCAGACACCAGCTCTGGAACCATTTCTCTCTGAGTTGGTGATGACTGGACCAAGTGGAAAATTAAATCTGAGAGTTTCGGACATTTGATTTGAAAATAAAAAGTTCTGTAAGAGAAAAAGTATATCTGAATATCTCTTGCTTCCTGGAGCCAAAACCCAAGAAACCAGACTGTCCTTCAACTAAATGGCAGAAGATCACCACTAAACTAATATTTCATCTGCTCACATCCATGAAAATCTTTTTTTCCTTTAGTTTCAAGCAAAGGATAAATCAGTTGGAAATTCTGTCACAGACTTTTTATGCCTTCATAGTAAACTGCAATTAGCCATCAAATGTGGTGATGAAAGGATGAGTGATCCTGTCATCTGTAGCATGAGTGATTGCTGGAAGTTGGAGGTGTTACAGAGTTTGGGAAAGGCACCACTGCAGCTGTGGGAAGAGAGCATTAAGAAGCTGCAGGACATATCAGAGGTGGCATGAGCTGGGTCACTGCCCAGCTGAAGTTTTTAAAAAGCAGCAGTTGTCTGCTGAGCTTTTAACAGACTTCCTAAGCCATCTGAAAGTCGCTAGATTTTCAAGTGAGAATCAAATTCGTAGTAGCTGCATTTCACCTGGACATTTTCTAAGTAGAAAATGTGGAATATTCCACTAGGAATGCTGCCTGGTGCAGGTGTGATGTAACATGAGCTAGAAGCACGAGAGTTCAATCATCTCCATGGAACTTAATGTGCTAATAAGGCTTTAACCATTCTGTCACACATCAGTTGTTGCTGCAAAACACCTCAAGTTTCTCTTCATTCAGCATCAAGATGAGTGCCACAGGTTTTTTCCAAGTAGGTGCCCTTGTGGCATGCACCAGGTTCTGCCAGATGACAAGAAGCTTTGTTCACATTTGTAAGAGGTCCCTATAAGCCACCACAGGGATGAAAGAGGGCTCTAATGATAAGACCAAGCAAGACTTGGAACTACTGCTAAGCTGAACTTCTGAAGCTGAATTCAGATAAAATCATATTCCAGTTATGAAAGTAAAACCAGTCTACAAATTCCCAAGTCCACAAACTCAAAGAAACAAAACAATTAAAACTACCACCACACCTGAGTTAACAAAAATATTTTAGGATTCTCACTCCTGCCGGTTTGTTGAGATTCCTTAATGTCTAATGAAAAGCAATCTAGAAATGAATGCTTTTACAGTGAAATCTCAGAACTCAACAAAAAGTACAAAAGAGAGGTCAGCATTTAGGCAAATACCCTTAGGTGCTGATATGTTCCATTATTTCAGTATTTTTGTGCGATTTGGCTGTACTGATAAGTCTTCTAGGAAGTGTCAGTCAAGATAAGGCGATTCAGATGCCAATCCTTTGTCATGGTCTATGTGCATGAGGTATTTTTAACACTGAAGGCCAAGAAGAAACAGCTTGATGTTCTTCTGTGAATATATCATGAACCTGGGCAAAGGCAACCTCAAACAAAGACATTTCTGAAGCCTTCAGACTATTCTTTTGAAGGGTGTTCAAGGTGTTGCCTTGAAGGCCAGAAGCCCTTTATCATCAGTAGCAGAACAGTGGTAGCATATGTCTTATATTTTGTGCACTTCATACACTATCCAAAGTCAACAAAGACTATGTAAAAATAGAAACATAAATGTTGTGAATCATCTGGGCATGTGACTGCTTTTGATATCTTGTCACAGGCCTCACTAAATCAACTGAAATCAATGACAAACCACCGGTACCAAGACATTTCTGAAACAATTCAGCCTCATCTCCCTCTGTTTGCTAAGCACTTGAGATTCATGTGATGAAAGTCCTTTGGTCTAGTATATTTTTAAACATTCCATAGCTGCCTGTTGTTATCCCTACCACATATAAGCAGGAACTGTATTTAGGAAGAATGTAGCATCCCTGGAATTTTTAGCAGAATGTGTCTCTCCTGCTTTCCTGTGAAAGCATCATCCATTTTTGCTTGCCAAATGTAGTCCAGAATGTAATGGAGATGTGTGGAAAAAATATCCCCCCTGCCATGATGTCCTACTGAGCAGACATGTTATTTTTTGATTATGCTGTGCTTACTGCCACAAGATCAAATGGGAGCTAAAATGCTATTAATGCACTCAATGACATGTTCTGAGCAATAAATTCAGTCAAATATAGCACGATGGAATGACTGAGCCTAGGCCAGATGTCCAGGGAGACCTGAGACAAGCGATTCTGAACAGCTGCTGGCGTGAAATTCAGCATTTGCAACACTTCACAACCCTGCACATTTCGGTAGCAGCACCAGGACTGGAGGACTACAAAAAAAAACTTCCTCCCATTTCCGCCCTTTGATTCATGTGTCTCCCTGGAGCTCACAAGAGATTCTGTCTATTAAAACTTGAGCTTGGCTGTGGTAATATATGCTTTTGTCTCCGAATGTGCACAAAATAAACAGCAGCTTGGCATGTGCCCTTGTCACGTTTTCCACCCACCCCGTGGTTTGTATGTCCATGTTTTACGCAGTACTGTCATTAAAACCACTGAAAAATACCTACAACAGCTATTAAAAGTTTGACCTTCTAAACACGTAGAAGGCCCAGCCATCACAGTGAACTCCTTTCCTGTTCCTACTGTATTAACATGGAATTTAGAAGTGGTACATGCACAAGAAATCACTTGCTCTTGCTCTCCAGCAGGTCCCTCTCACCCCTCACACAGTCTCTAAGAACGAGGGAGTGATTTATCAGCAGTGGAAGGAGAACAGGCTGTGTGATTGCTGTTCCTATTAAAGTGCTGGGAGATACCAACCACAATGCTATTCCCATCCTCTTCACCAAGGAGCTGGAAAATCAGGGTCATTTATTCAGTGCAAATCCCCCACAATTTTCTCCATTCAAAGTCACTCAAAACAACACCACCAGAGCACTAGAGAACACCAGCTGTCAGTACAGCCGAGCTGCTGAAAGGCAGAAAACCACAAACATCCCTTTGCTTCCTTAAGGATCAGTCCCAGAAGCATCCAGAGCATTCTTTTCACAGCATAGTGCCAGAAAAAAAGGGGGAAAAAAGATTCTATACAAACTAAATCAAAATATGGGTATAAATAAGATGTCACCATTCATATTCAGTAGTCCAAAATACTATAAAATAATGGAACTGTATCAGAGCCAAAAGAGAATTCATGGTTTGCTCTGGAAGCTGACCTATAGTTAATACTGACTTGGGCAGGAGAATCCATCACATTTCCTGTGGCAGAATCATAGAATCATAATATCATAGAATAGTTTGGGTCAGAAGAGTCCTTAAAGATCACTTAATTCCAACCCCCCTGCCATGAGGAGGGACACCTTCCATTACCTCAGGTTCCTCAAAGCTCCACCCAACCCAGCCCTGAAGATGATTTCTTACAGAGTGGAACTGAATGGAAGACACAAAAATAAAGAATTATCAGCATAATTATCAGCAATTATAAGCATGAAAGAAAAAACTCATATCTTTTCGTACCAATATGCTAACTGAACATATTCTAATTCTGCAGAACGGGGAGCTCTACTCACTTTCACAAAGACGTCTCCTCAGCTTCCCCCGAATTTTATCGATGGCGTTGTAATCAGAGACATGGAACACGTGAGCAGACTTGGGCTCTGAAGCAATCTCATCAAGTTCCTCTTTCAAGGCTTCTCCAACACCCACGGCAAAAATCCTAATCCCAGCCTGATGGGCAGCAGTGGCTGGATCCAAGACAAAATCCTGGCTCCTTCCATCAGTCAAAAGGATTGCCACCTTTTTAACAGTTTGATCACTAAGTCTCCCACCAGCTTCTTTGGAAAAACTGTAGGTGGTGATGTACCTGAGAGCATCTCCAGTGTTCGTGTTACCCCCATAATATTGAATCTTTCGTGCAGCCTCTTTGATTTCCTCACGGGTTTTGTACTTTCCCAGGTCAAACTCCGTGGTGGGATGATCGCTGTATCGCACCACACCTACGCGGGTTTTGTCTGGGCCAATCTCAAAAGTTTCCACCAAATTAGACACCCACTGACGAACTTTCTCAAAATCTTCTTTTCCAACGCTGGAGGAGGCATCCAAGAGGAAGACAAGGTCGTAGTGAACACTCTTGCAACCTGCAAGAGTGGCAGAAAGCATTGTTAGCGGGAGAGGAATGCAGAGGACCAGACATACCAAATATTCCCTAGACACAGCTCCCTAGTGAGCCATTTGGAGCAAACCCTCTCCCCATCCTGCAGAGGAAGAGCAGGCTCTCAGCCTTTCTTCCTTGTGATTCTCCTCATCTGTGTCAGGACATCTACAGACCAGAGCACACTGCACATTGAAATGCAAACCCTTTCTCTTCCTGTGCCACCAACTACCTCTGCTCAATCCTTCACCTACACCCCCTGCATGCACATGAAGCTCTTTTCTCTTGACTTCATTGCTGTGCCTTTGCTCAGGCAATTCGCTGAAATTACCTGGACAGATCAAGAGCCCTGCCCTGACCTTTCCTTTGCCAATCCTGACCCTGAGTAATGAAGCTTTCATGTTCCCTCTTGCATTAATGTTATGGTTAATTTATGCTTAGCTAGGAGCAGTTCTTTTGCCAAGCATGGTATGTTGATGAAGCAAGTCTATAACAAGATTATTTCAATTTTGAGGCTTTCTGCCACTGACTGTTGACTAAAGGATGACTCACTGAATTTTGGGATGTGTTCCTCAACAACAAAGGGCTGTCAGAGCTGCCTTGTCAGGGAAAAGTTCACTTATCCCTACAACCATCGCTTTGCCTCCAAACCATGATATTTGCAATGTGACGCCTGTGTAATCCAAAACACAAATGAATTTTAATTGCAACTTGTTTGGTCTATCAATCCAGACTGGTAGTATATTTGTCAGACACTTGCCAAAAACAAAAGTAGATCTCTCAGGAGATGTTTTTCAGCTGTTTCTGAATACATGAAAGTCAGGAGGCAGTAGATCCATAAAAGTCCCATGGATGCCCAAGATTTATCATCATAATGCCCCAGCTGGACAAAATGTATATATATATACATTTTTTTATTTAAACCAATATTATAGACCATAATCCCTAATAAATTATGAGTTTTAAGACAGAAAGCTTCTCTACAAAGTCAGTTTGGTCACAGCTACCAATCATCCTTTCCCAGCAGTTCTTGTCTCAAGTTGTCTCACTAAGTACAACTGCTTGTTTGAACCAGTGCTAAAATGACACATTTCCTACTGAATTCCAGAATTTGAACCTATAGAAAGGTCAAAAAGTCTTCTCCCACACCCAGATTTTGACATAAATTAGCTCTGGTTCTTTGCGCATCCTAGGGTTTCCTGGAATGGAAGAATTCCAGAACAGCCCACTGCACTGGGCAGGAGGGAGTGGGCAGCTCATCTACACAGGGAGGATTTGCCTTCAGAGAAGAGTAAAATCATTATAAAAGAGAAGGTCAGTGCTCATGGCATTGCATGATGACCATGAGAGTGATGGAATTCACACCTGGAGCATGGCCGGAGATGAGAAATGAGCAGCACCTTCTGCTGTGTTGATTTCTGCAGCAGAGCACACCCTGGTACATCCCAGGGGCTGCAGGGCCTATGGGAACAACCCATCCCAACAGGACTGGGATCAACCCATCCACATGGGATCTCTTTGGAAACAACCTGTTGTCGTGGTTTAACCCCAGCTGGCAGCACAGCACCACACAGCCCCTCACTCACTGCCCTCAGCAGGACTGGGGGATAGAGAATTGGAAAGGAAGAAGTGGGAAAACTCATGGGTTGAGATAAGAAAGCTTAATAATTGAAATTAATTGCAATAAAATAAAATTTAAAAAGTAAAATAAGAAGTTGTAATGAGAAGCAAAATGACAGAGATGGAAATAAAACGCAAGAAAGAGGAGTGAAGCAAATGAAAACAGTTGCTCACTACTGACTCACAGACAGTCCCTGAGCAGGAGTCTCCAGCTGAATGTCTCCCCAGTTTTATTTCTGAGCATGACACCATACGGTTTGGGGTATCCCTTTGGTCAGCTGGGGGCAGCTGTCCCAACATTTTCCCCTCCCAATTTCCTGTGCACCCCCAACCTCCTTGCTGGTGTGAAGAGGAATGGGAAAGGCCTTGGCTCTGTGTGAGCTCTGCTCAGCAGTAACGAAAACATCCCCATGTCATCAGCACCGTTTCCAGCACAAATCCAAAACACTGCCCCATTCCAGCTACTGTGAGGAAAATGAACTCTATCCCTGCCAAAACCTTCATGTGGAACTGTGTTCTGTGATGGCATTTTGTGATTGAGGGAGTGCTTGTCTCTAACCCCAGAAAATGAAGAATCTGTCTGGGAAAACTCTCTCGAAGGCAATCCGAGAGTGGAGATGATGATATATATAATTTTATATTATGGCATGTAAATTACATTACCTCTGTGTGTGTCAGCTAGACTCTCAAGTGGGTTCTGTTTGATTTTTGGAGAATATAAAGGATTAAAAGTAAAAGGTAAGAAAAAAGTCTACACTTCCCCACCTCGCCTCCCCAAATTCATTATTATATTAATCTATTCTGGCTGAAAGAATGTTAATTAGGTGAGATTAACTAGAGAGAAAAACCCACAAGGTACAGACAGACCTTCCTGTTACTTATTTTAATGACTCTCAGCAGGTGAGACAACTGCAATTTCAAAACAAACAGAACAGACAGAATGAATCCTGTCTGTGTTCAAGGGCAATGAGCCTTAAAACAAGGGGGAGTTAAGGTTTAAAAAGTGATGCCTATTCAAGGCAGTATTGCAGGGAAGAAAAACATGGTCTTTCAAGATCATTTTTTTTTGAGTTAGTGATTCTTTGCTTACAGACCTGATGGCAGTGAGATGAAATGCTGCAGAAATGCTGTTAGTAAATATTAATCTGCGTTTTTAGCACTCTAATGTCCACTGCTGGACAAAATTAATTTTTTTCCAAGAATGCTATAACAATACTTTTTACTGGCAGAAACAATACAGTTCATGTTTAGGGGATATGGGAGATAATTCATAGAAAGCAAAATTTCAGTTTTGTATGTGCAGAAATGCTCCCTGGGAGAATGATTCAAGGAGTTGTGTTCATCTACTCAGACAATGAACCAACTGTTTTGCAATATTTCCTTTAAAAATAGTTCACCAACAAGCCATAAGCCCAAAATGATTTAAAGTAAGCACAGAATGAACATATAAATGGCACCACTATTTTCTGCCTGTGACAGGTCCAGAAGCGGAAAAAAAGTGAGATTTCACTTTGTTTGGTTACTAAGTATTTATTCCTGTTAAACTTCATCCAAAAAAACATAGAGAGATCACATAAAAAACCTGTAAAGCAGCTATTCCTTAAACTGAGAGAAGGTCTAAAAAAGCTTTTTCTCACTTATAAATTACCGATGCCTACAGAATAGCAGCTTTTCCAGAAAAAGAGACCAAAAACCTCCATCTCAAAATGTCTTTGGACTCTTATAAAAAAATTGTGTGGGTCTACAACCATTTCCAATTTGAGGTGTGGCATCACTGATGTCAGATAACTCTTCTTGCTAGGACACAAAAACCAACATGTCCTTGTCGAGGATCCCCATAAGAACCGTCCCTCAGCTACACCATCCTCTAATCATTGGGTGGAATTTGGGGAAGAGTGTTCATCAGCCCAGGCCAAAACTGGGCCAGGGACCATGCTAATAACTAGACAGTAAAGAAACAGAGAGTCCTAGAGTCATTTTGGTTGGAAAAGACCTTTAAGATCATCAAGTTCAACCATTAACCCAGCACTGCTAAATCCATCACCAAACCATGTCCCTAAGCACACATCAACACTACCTCCAAATATCTTTAATCAAGAGCAGCTGTGAACAGTGCCCTGACCCTGTTTCCTTTAGCTCACAGGAAAGTCACAGCCAGGCAGAAGATCCACCAGGTCCCATCTGACACCCCCAGGAGGCGATGGAAGAAGTGCCCTCCACGCCAGTGCAGGGTGGATGGAGCACATCCGGAGCAAACTGTGGTGAGCTGCTCCTCTTGCTGTGGGTGGCTGAGCTAAACTTTCTAAGCCTGAAACAGAGCAAGAGACCCCAGGTAAATCACAGCCTTGACCCCTGAGCTTTCTCCATGCCTAAGGTCTATTTTATGTATTTCCAGCAGTAAATGTTGGGTTGTTTTTAGTTTTCCTCCTGGAACTGATGGCTCCCCGGCCATGAGAGAGCCCCAGCAGCTCCAGGGCACGAGGCAGTAAACTGAAGGCATACCTGCTCTTTGTGCCTCAGCTCTCTCCCCGCTGAACACGAATGTGAGAAGAACCAAGAGATGGGGCACACGGCATCTTCCCATCATGGACATATCCATATCTCCTTTCTCACATCAGCTCGTCTTTTCTCCGTGGTGCGAGGCTTGCTAGAAATCCAACCCGCAGCCTAGAAAGGGAAATAAAGAGCAAGTGTTATCTCACAGCAACACAAACGGCAGTAATGATGCAAGTCATGAGAGCAACGTTTAGGAGAGTCGCCTCTTCTGCCTGTCATTTTACTTGACTAGACATAAACTGCTCAGACAAAGAGGCAGGAGTTCACCTACTTTTCAAAAGCTATACTCGTTCACTGGCTCTATTCACTGTGAAGCAGCTGAATGGAAACAGGAGAGAGATTACCAGATTATTATACTTTAATTGAGCCCACTGCCAACTACACAATCAGCGCACTGGAGTGGAAACCATTCCTGACCTGGCCCTCCCACGCATTCATCATTAGGAGATACACAACGCAGAGCCCAGCTACAAACCACTACAAATCACACATACAACATGTTGCCATTTTGCCCATCGCTGCTTTCAGTTCTGGAGCCCCAAAAATGACAAACTCTAACAACACGCTGCTGTTTTCATATTTGTATTTGTTGCCATCAGTCCTTCTTTGTAGGGGTAAACTCAGCAGCTTCAAAACATGTCTTTCCACTATTTAGCTTAAAGAAGTGCAGAAGTTCAGGGTTATCTTCAATGTAAGATCTTTGGTTTGAGTTGACTTTGAGAGGAGTCACTGAAGTCAGATGGTATTGGAAGAAGCCAGGCAAAGTGGCTGGGCTGCTAAAAGTTAAGCTGTGTTTTCTAACATTAGATCAACCCTTAGAAAAAGAAAAAAGTTATTAGCTTATTCCTCTGTTTTATTAATTTTTATTATATCATAAAGACATTGCAGTTTGATCTACTGTTTGCACACACAGAAGGCAAGAACCAGCTTCCACTCTGCAGCTCTCACTGCCTAAGGCATTATTTTCAAAAACTTTCTCCCAGCTCCTGACTCCTTCTTTTCCTCTTTAATGATTCTAATGATTTTTTTGTCCATTTTCTTGGGGAAATTCTGCCTGCTCCGTCTTTTAAAATGCACATCTGCTTCTCGCTGTTGATAGCTGGGTAGGAGTCATGAAGGGGACACTGTGTGATGCAGTTCATTGCTGCAGGGTCGATTATGCCTTCTAGGATATTTCTTTTCAAAGCAACAAGGTTCTGTGGGAATCACAGACAAAAAGAATGGTGGCGTCAGCATTTGTTCAAACCCCGTTTTGATCAGTCAGATGTTGGGCCTATCTCTACCACGTATCTCAGCATGTTGTGCTGGTTTAGGAAATTAAAAAGGGGGAAAATCTTATGAAGTTGTCAAGATGTCACATAAATCCTCATTCCCACAAAAAAAATGCAGGCTCTTTTCAAAAGATAAAATACAGCCTATTTTCAGAAGTCTGCATCATATGCAGACAAGGAGAAAAGCAGTACATGTAATGAACCCTTTTTGGCAAATAAAATCTGGAATTATCTGACAGCAGTGGAACATAAATACAAGAAAGCTTTAAAAAAAAAATCATATTTATTCATGTACTAACCCTAAATACAAAGGACACGATCAGGTGCTGTAGTTTACACCTCAGCCAGACGATGTCCCTCCCAGACAGAGAGGTGTTCAGGTTTGAGCCAGCTGGAAAAGGCTGCAGGGTAAAAAAGGCACAAAAATACCACTGTACCCTACAGGAGTTAGAATTTCCTTCCAAATAAGTATGTTATTGAAATACCAATCAGGCAGCCGCCTGCAGAGGGATCAGGGAAGGCATTACTTGAAATATCTATAAGAACCTTCAGCCCATGGCTTTTTCACCCCTGGATTTTTTTAGGAAACATTGTTTTTGGGTACTAGAGATGGGACAGCAGGTTAGTGGCAGCAGCAAGAGCCGGGAAATCAGATCTGCCAAGCTACATCCTCCACTCGCAGCGCCGAGAGCTCAAAGCGTCCTCTCTCTGTGTCTGGGCTTGCACGGCTGTGAAGTTTTATAAATACATTCTCAAAAACAGTCTTGGCCAGCTGCTAACCCACATGAGGCCAGGATAAAAGGAGCAGAGCACCAGCTGGTGTCAGTCAGCAGAACAACTCTGGCTCAGCGAGCAGGGGATGCCTCTCGGTGGATGGGGCTCGCTCGGGGCACATGGGGTTCTACCTCAGAAAAAGAACTTCCCAGAAGAAGGATTTCCTCCATGGTCAGGCCTGAGGACTCTGTCTCTACAGCCTCATTCCTCTCCCCTCTTTGCCAAAACACTTCAAGAACCCATTTCTGCACTATGAATGCTGCGAGGTGTCTCGGAACAGCAGTTTAGGCTAAAAATAGTGGCAAAAAAAAAAAAAAAGGCCACAAATCAAATCAGAACATCTGCTTAAAATCTATAATCATAACTTGCGGTGGCTTTAATACACATTTATGGTTCAATATTTTTCTTGCTTTCAGGCCAAAATACATCATTTTATTCACTTTTATAGCACCAAGAACTGAACCAAGTCTCTTAACTTGCAGCTACTTTATGTACAAGTGTACCAGTGAGAGAAAATTGCCCTATTCACATCAACAGGACTCATGTCATGGCAAGGAAGTCTTCAAGGGTGTTAGAAGAAAGGTTGGAAATAAAATATTTTTAGCGATAGGTTTTCCACACTTGTTTCTTTCCCACCTCAGTCAGCCACTTTGAGACTGAGCCCAGTTTGAAATTGCAGCAGCTGATCACTATTTATTTCCCTTTCCAGGAGAAATGGTCAAAAAAGAAGCCAAAAGTGGGACAGTCTAGGCTTCAGAGTGATCCAAGGCTAAGAAATTCTCTTTAGTTGACCCTATTTCCAAATGGCCAACATGGGGATTTTTTATTACTATTATTTTTAGTTCAGCCTATCATGTGGGAATAATTTTCCTCAAAGAGGCCTAAGTTAACATACATAATTTAAAAATACCTCCCATTTTCTTTTTATTTCACAAACATCACTTTGGGATTCCCTTGAGATGCATTAAGGGATATTGCAAAAAGAACTGAAAAATCATATCACGAACTGCGGACTTTGCGTCTGAGGCTCCATTTTTAGTAGTTTAATGGGAAAAAAAGAAGTGAACACTTCTGGCTACATGCAAACATGATGTTGGAATGGCATCCCAGCTGAGAAGCTGGTAAATGTTAAAGTGAGCCCTCTACACTCAAAATACGAGTGCAGCATTGAGCTATTCATACCATCTCACAGCTGAACAAACAATATGCAAAAGATAGGCACAAGTTCTATATAACTTGGAGGTTCAGAATGGCTTTTGGGGGGGTTAGTGTGGAGTTTTAGGTCAGTTAGAATCCATGGTAAAGTCTCTCTACTTTTGAACAATAAGTAAATACTCCTTGGGGAATGTAGGGCAAAAAGCATCAATTTTAAAAAAAAAAAAAAAAAGAGACAAAGGAGAGCTAGATCTTCTCATCTCAATATTGTGATTCAGAGAATGAGGAGAAAAAACTTTTGTGGAACAGGAAAAGCAAAACTTTGTTTGTTTAAAAGTGGTATCTTGAAAAAATAAAAGGAAAAGAAGGGGCAGACACAGAGAAGTCGGAAGAAAACTTCATGGCACTTCTAGGAGGAGCAATTTACACAAGCACTGGATCTACCCCAAATTCAGCTTCTCCAGAGACTGCTCTCCTGTCCTGGTTTGAGAGATGCCACCAACAGCAAAACCCACGTGAGTTAGAGATGGAACAACACAGAACACTTTCTGTGATCTCCTTTATTCTTCAGAGGAGTGATTCAGCCACAAATATTCATAAAACAAAACAAAATAAACCTGGAGTCATAGTAAAATGAGCATTTCAGGAGCTTGATTTATTAAAACTGTTTCTACCTCATGTGAACAAAAGTTCAAAGACCCCACAGGGACAGTACAAAGACCACTGAATCAAAGTTAAATGTTAAAAATATGCCCAGTTATGTACTTTAGACTCCTCATTAAAATATTCAAGCTCTTACTTGCATTTTACTAAATTATACCAGTGAACTGTTTGTCTTACTGTTAAATTCAAGGGGGGTTGATTCTATTATTGTGCTTGATTTCATCCATTCGTCTGCTGCCACTGAACATCACCATATGCCATATAAATGTTGTAACTATGCTGGCATTCATAATGTGATTTTAAATGTCTTTGGTATGCTCCTCTGAAGAAGAGGTTAGCCGGGGGTGAAAAAGACAGTGTCCAATTATACAGCTTTTCACACACACACAAAAAAGAAAAACAAATATAAAACCCAGCACACTAATACATCTGACATCTTAGTAGAGTCAGCTTGTTGATTGTGCCTCTTCCAACTACTGAACTAAGCAATTTAATTATCTAAATTATTGCTGATATGAGCAGGAAGCCAACCGTATAAAAGAGAGATGGGACTTTCTTCCCTGCTGATCATCCCATGCGGTCGTATATCTTTGTTCGATGATTTTTAAAGAAATCATCTGATGGCATTTCTGGAAGATGTGCATCTTCCCAGGCCTGATCCAAAGCCAACTGTAGTTAATGAAAAGAGGGACACTGATTTCAGTGGACATTGTTTTAAAACCCATGTGAATAATAGAGCAGAAAATTCTCTGCTAACACCAGAGCCATTCCTGTGGTATTTTGTTCAACTACAACCGATCCAAAGTCTGCTGAAATCAAGGAGGAGACTCAGCAGCCCCATAGTATGCTGGATGAAGCCATTCATGCACCCTGCTGGCAAAAAACTCTTCAATGTCCGCTCTAAGTGCTGGTGAGGCTGCAGGGGGTGGGACATTCCTTCTCTTCTTTTGCAGTGACAGAATAATAGAATTGTTTGGGTTGGAAGGGACCTTCAAGATGATCTCATTCCAACCCCTGTTATGGGCGGGGACACCTTCCCCTACACCAGATCACTCAGAGCCCCATCCAGCCTGGCCTGGAACACTTCTAGGGATGGGACATCCACAGCTTCTCTGCACTACATCACATCTCGAGAGCAACTTCTACCCCAATCCCTAAAAAACCGATCAGATGCAGAGCGATGGTTAAGGTGAATGAGAGCCAAAGGAATCTGTCAGCTTTATGGGAGATGAAATAGGGAGGTGGGAAAGATCAGCAGACCATTCCATTCCATTGATTTGTTTGCCTTAGCTGAACTCCATTACTGCCCTCAAGTACTCGGTGCTGGAGCTGCCTGGGCCCATGAATGATTAATATTGCTGCAATTGGAAGCAAGTTTGATTGTGCGAGAAATAAAGTCCACACTGATAATTTAGGAGGGGAAAAATAATAAATAGCTGTTCCCCAAGTGACAGGTACCTGTCCAGGAGACAGAACAAAACAGGAGTTGAGTGGGGGAAAATATCCTAAAAAGAAATATAACCAAGAATCCTAAAGGGCCATAAAGCACACTCCAAGGATTAACTCAACACGGGCATTTCCTAATTTGTGCCTGCTCCACTCTGCAGCCTGAGAAATGTTCCTTTAACCTCTGTGGTGCTGCACGTGCTCACACAAGGAATCCTGAGAGAAGGTCAGAATTAGAATTCAGCTACTCTTGACTCCTTAACCTATGCTCGGATCGTGCATTCCACAAATTGACCCCTCATAAATGCATTTACCACAGACACTTTAAAACAAGCCCTTACTGGTTGTCTGCCAAATCACTGCTATTCTAAAACACCCTCACTGCCAGAAGAGGACTTTGCAGGGTATTTCTGCCTGCTGCAGCCACGCATTGTCTGCAGGCTGAAACCTTGACGCAGTATCCCCAAGTATAACTTTTCAGTCTTCTGTCCAGAGGAAGTAACTCCAGGTTTAAATTGTACTCTTGCATATCAAGCTTGGAAATCTTTCCACTGATTATCTAAGAAAGGCCAAAAGTAACCTGCAATGAAAATCTATATTACAGACTCTTTTTTGGTTTTGGCATCATCGAACAGTCTGTAAGGAAAGCCTCCACTGCACCCTATGAATACATGAGTTTATGGACCAGCCAAGTGGTATCTCCTTCTCGTTTCAGCTAACAAGGAGTTCAAATTTCAAAAGTTCTACATCTAAAAGGCTGGTTCTGTATAAAACACAATTGCTCAAGTGTCTTGGTTAGCCTGACTGAAATAGTTATCAAGGAAAAGACTCATGGGAAGTGTCCCGGAGTATATGAGAGGTTGAAGGGATTAGAAGAGCTGATAAGGGCAAGCTGATAAGGGGAAGCTTAGCCTATCTGATTTGGGAAAACAATGCCTGAAAACAGGGCTTGCCCGAGGACCAGGCACCAGCATTTGTAGAACTTGTACTGACAGCTTTTCTCACCGTGTTTATTTACTCACTGGCAAAGGCAGGAAGAATATCTTGAACTTGAAACTGAAGCATTGGTTCAATTCTTCTAGATGTTTTTTTCTTTTTCTTTTTTTTTTTAATTATAGCAAATTAACCTCTCAGGGCTGCATTTTGTGTGAACCATTTTTTCCCCCTTAATTTTTGCTTACTTTTCTTTGCAAAGCTGTAGCCTGCACCTCTTTAGCATGGACCAGGGAACTAGGAACAGAACAGGATACTCAGAGGTCAGCTAATTTGTCTTAATCTCATTTGCACTATCCTCTTCTACCCCCAAAATATTCTCAAGTATATGATTCAAGTCACGTAGATTGCGAGTCAATTACAAAACATGCTGGTCCATATTCTGCCTCTGCAGTGGCTCCTCCTTCAGGGTGCAAATGTATTTGAATCTTGTGGATATTAACATGATAATATTACTAGATACATAATAATTTAGGAATGCTGTTGGATTTTCTAAGGAGGAACACACACTCCAAACCACAAGACCCAGCAGCAGGTGCAGAGCTCACTCATCCCAATAATTACTGTATTGCACCTGGCTAAGTTAGAAAACTTTGTCCATGTTTTCTGTCTGCTTCTTTTAAACCTAGCACAATGCTGAAATGTCTCTCATGTTGTTGCTGAAGCACAGTTTGCTTCACACATATCCTAAAATGGAAAATCCAGGAATACAAGGCACACTGGCCATTTGGGGTAATAGGTAACATCATTCCCAGACCTCCATAGGAAGAGGAGCCCAATTCACATTTTTAAATAAATCACCACTTCTGGCTGCAGGGTGTGCAGATTAAAGAGGAGTGATACAAGCAAGACAAAGACCAAAATGATGTCCAGAAACACTATGGTAGGAACAGTCTGAGGAGAAGTGGAAAATCCTGAGATTTTTCCTCAGTACTTCATGTTCAATCTCTCCTTATTGCTGTACGTAAGGAGCATGTTGATTTTGTACAGGGTCACAGAACACCAGTCCTTGGCCTAAGCCCCATAACCTGTACTGGCAAAGTCCTACAAATCCCATTTCCTCTCAAGCAGAGGCAGAGCAGTTCCAACCTACATTAGCTATTAGGAAGAAGCCTTTAACATTGAGCCCCTGGAGGCTATTCAATATGAGAGTACTCCACTCTTACAGGGCCAATTTCCTGCTTTTTATATCCTCATGGAAGTTCTTACAGCTCTTGGAATGAAATTTAATATTTTCTTTTTTAGTACAGTAGAGGATTATGTCAGTAAAAAGACCCATATGTCATGGCTTTATATAGTTAGCGAGCAGAGCTGGAGCGAGGAATTGGGATGGGGTAACAGCCTAAATCTATTTGGAAAATAAGCAACATACTTTCTAACAAAGAGGAGCCTGGTGAACGCATTTCCCAGAACTCTAAACTGGGGCAAGGAAGAATTGCTTTGCATTCCTTGCTCTACGCCTTATGATAATGGCCTGGATAACCAGAATCCCTACAAACTCCAGAAATGAGCTCATACCCATTGTCTGTCACTCTCAGGGTTATTAACAGGGCCATGCTAATTGGAGATGTACCACACACTCACCTACCTCTTCCCAACACTTCTGCTGAACTATCAGAATGACAGAAAATTTCCCAAATACAGGAACTTCAATGCCTCCTACTTGCACCATGTGGGCGAATTCGTCCTCCATGTGTTCCAAAATGATGATGGACATGTAATGAAAGTTTGCTCAGAAACAACGAGTGCATTTGAATAAGAGATTTAGGACTGCAAAGCCTTTCCATGGTCTAATTCTCATGGCTTTGGCCTTTGTAAAGAAACCCAGAACGCTACCGTGGACACCAAGGCACCAGCAAAAGTGAAGGATCTGTGAATAAAGGCCATGAAAGTAAGAGGTATCTGTCGTTACTTGTGGCGGTGCAGATGGCAGGGTCACATCCTCAGCTCTGAACTTTTCCCTCTGTACTCAGCACTCCCATTGTGTATCCACTGCCTGAAATCCACCCAAGCTCAATATCTCCATGTTCTTGTCCACGGGGAACAAGCACAGCCTCTTATTTCTCTTTTAAAAAGAACAGAAAGAAAAAGGACAATTGAGCAGATTTAGGCAGCTTGCAAGCCACCCTTTCTCACCAGGTATTCTAGAAACACATCATTCTTTATCTCCTTGTTTCGACAGGGCCCCAGGGTAGATTCACAGTTAGCTGACTTTCTAAAACAAAGCATTTTGGGAACTGACCTGAAACAAAAAGTGGCACTGGAACTGATGTAGGATTGCCACTTTAATTTCTCATAATTGCGCAACTCAAATCATTTAAGGCAGAGGCAAATTTTGGAAGCCCCAACAACAGAACACTAAGGTTAGACACCTAACTCAGCTTTGGTCCGCAGAGCGGGAAGGTTGTATGGAGAATTTAAGACTGAAAATCTTGGAAGTGACTACCTACACTCTCTTTTTGGCTCTGACCTGAAAGGTTTCTCTTTCTCATGAAAGGAGCTGGGCTATGATGAGAGAGGAGGACTCATCTCCCCTGAGCACAGAGGTCTGCATTGTGAATGTCCACCATCAACACAGACTCCTGTAACATGAGAGAAATAAGAAGCACAGCCTCAGTGCAGGACAGCTTTGAGTGAAAACAAATTGGATTTTTGACATCTCAGCCATCTCTGTCCAGCACCGTGGCCACCATGAGCACAGGACAGGCAGATAAGGGGAACACAGGCGTGTCAAGCAGAAGCAGAGTTTATCAAGTGTCAGAGATCCTAAGTCCAAGACTGAGATAAAACACAGTTTACCCCTCTCAGGTTCTGAATGTGACACACAGGAACTCACTGACTGGGAATTCTTCCGTGATTTTACCATGATCCCAGAAGAGGGAGACCTGCAGGAAAGTTCTGCCCTGTCACTTTTATTGTCATTTCAGCCCCAAAGGCTGTGAGTAAGATGGAAAACTGAGTGAGATGGAACACTAAATTAATGGGATGAACTGATCAAGACCAGTCCTGCTGAGAAAGAATTGAGGGTGCTGGTGGATGAGAAGACGGACATGAGACAGCAATGTGCACTTGCAGCCCAAAAATTGAACCACATCCTGGTCTGCATCAAAATCAGCATGGTCAGAAGGTTGAGGGAGGTCATTCTGCTCCTCTACTCCACTCTCAGGAGACCCCACCTAGACCAACACTGGAAGGACATCAGCCTGTTGGAGCGAGTCCAGAGGAGACCACAAAGAGGATTAGAGGGATGGAGAACCTCTCCTGTCAGGAAAGGCTGAGATGGTTGGAGTTCTTCTGCCTGGAAAAGAGAAGGCTCTGGGAAGACATTA
This sequence comes from Acanthiza pusilla, assembly GCA_036630365.1. Classification (NCBI taxonomy): domain Eukaryota; kingdom Metazoa; phylum Chordata; class Aves; order Passeriformes; family Acanthizidae; genus Acanthiza; species Acanthiza pusilla. The sequence goes on from JAXCHO010000034.1 coordinate 93,391,034, forward strand.
TAGCAACCTTACAGTGCCTAAAGGAGCTACCAGAGAGCTGCAGGAGGCCTTGTGTCAAGGACAATGCAGTGACAGAACAAGGTAATGGCTTTAAACTGCCAGAGGGCAGGTTCAGATCAGGTATTGGGGAGAAATTCTTTACTGTGGAGGTGATGAGGCACTGGCACAGGTTGCCCAGAGAAGCTGTGGATATCCTATCCCTGGAAGTGTTCAAGGCCAGGTTGGATGGGGCTCTGAGCAGCCTGGTCCAGTTAAAGGTGCCTCTCCCATGGCAGGGAGGTTGGAACAAGATGATCTCAAAGCTCACTTCCAACCCAAACCATTTTATGATTCTATGAAAACAGAAGATGATCAAGAATACACTGAAATACAGCAAAATAAGGGTCTGACAGCTGTAAATTAAACAGGAAAAGATGCAACTGCAGAAAACATGTAAGCTATCCCTATTTTCTAACAGGAAAGGCTCTCTTCACCACTGTCACCCACATAGAAAGGATAAGATACAAAAAGTTGTGCTCTCCAGCCCACACACAGCTCTCATTCCAGGCAGCTGACAGAGGCAGGAGGGCTGTCACTTAGGAGATGATAAAAGATGTGCAGCTCCTCCTGCACCACAGCTGGGTCTGCCTGTCTGTGCTTAAGGCAAGGGCTGGCACAGTGTCAGGTCAATAATCCTGACATTTCAACTCTCACCCTGTCCCATCCTCTCCACTCTGCTTCCTTCCTTTTCATTCTTCACACAAGTTTGAGAAACCGCAGTGAAAAGGGAGAAAGCAAAGAGGGAAGTCTCCATGAAAGAAAAAAAGGAGTATACAGATCACATGAATGAAACAGGAAACAATATCACACTCAGGTCTTCCTAACATTCTCATTTCTTCATATTTAAAATTTTCATAATTAACTGTAGGAAGAAGTGCCCCAAGCTGTCTCAAAAAGACCTGAAACTCGAAAAATTACTTAATTCCCTTTTCCCTGCTTCTTCATACGCAATATCCTGAATTTTTACCTTAAAAGAAGAGAGGGCTATTGGATAGGTAACAGATATCAGAGGTTTTATTTGGTACTTAGGGAGGAGGATATCTTCAAATGGATAAGGATATAGAGTAGTTAGCAGGAAAATAATAACAAAAGCAAAACTGGAAACTTTGTGAAGGAGAAAGCACATTGAAAAATTATAGAAATGTAAAAGTGGTACCTATTTAAACAGCAGTGCTAGAACTCAAATCTCTGCCTTTCTGGGCTGTAAAGCTTAGTTTCAAATTGCCTCACACTACACTTTTTCTTAAGACATAGTCGAGCTCTGGCTGGGATTTATCTCATTTAAGTTTAGGCTGTAGGTGTCTAACTAACATTTTATGTGGTCTCATACTTGAACTCTTTTCCAGTTCATGGAGGGGAAAAAAAAAAAGAAAAAATCCATACCGAGATTGATTTTATCTCTTTCTCATGAGGAAGAGTATAATAAATTAGCTACTCGCAAGAAGTGCTTATTTTCCCCAGACACAATAAAAGAAGCTTAGTCAAAGAGCAAAGATTTAGATATTGGTGTCCCAACAGGTACCAATATTTCAACAGATGTCTCTCCAGTCAAGGTGACATAAAAAAGTCAGCCAAAAGTAGTAAGAACTAAAGATGGTAAAGGTAAAGGTATAGGAAATTTTATCAAATTCAGAGGCAGAGGATGAATAGACTCAAGTACAAAGTCTTTGTCTAATGGGGAACAGAAGAAACACATCTTGATTTCTAAACAGATCCCCCCTCCTGAATGATGAAATTGTCTTAGAAAAGCAGGTTTGGTAAGAAGAACCAAGATGGAGCTTGGAAAAGCAATGTCTTTTTGAACTTTTACACTAGGTTCCACAAGGAAACTAGTGTAAGAACATTCTGTGCAGAACTTAGTTCAGTGTCTGGGTGAATTATAATGGATATGAGAACCAAAACTGTGGGGCACTCTTGGATTGCCTAAAGGGCTAAACCTCACTCTGAGTTTTCTCTGTCCATGAATTGGATTGGATGAAGCCAGCCATGAAGCTCAGCTGTCCCAAACGCCAGTGGGAGATGCTTTGCTCTCACGGACTCTGCAGGGAGCCCCAGGAGCCCTCACTAGGAAAATAAAGAGTACAAAAAGGCACTGAGAACCTTGGCCTTCCTACATCTGTTCTGGCACTACATTTCCTGCTCCAGTCAGGAGCAAGAAGGTACTTTGCTTTCTTTTCCTTTTGATGCCAAGGAAAATATCAAAGTACTGATACATCTCCATGGGCAGAGATGCACATGAATTGATATCATGTCATCAATTGATATCAATAAGCAAATATTTCAAACACAGTCACTGTCTGAAGAGTAACTGTTTCAATCTACCTGTTGCCAAATAAAAAACAAAGAAAAAATAAAAGGATGTGATTGTGCTTGTTTTGGTGTTTTGTCTCTGTTAGCAAGACTGACAGCCTGTTTTTTAAGAGATAAAACAGGTGTTATAACTTGTTTTTCATAGGTACATATGAGACCTAATTTGATGTATGAAAGTTTGTCATATTCATGTCGATGTATTCAGAGAACAACACTTATTTATAGATTAGTACAGCTGAAAGAGACAATAACCTGCAGTCTGACCTCCTGGCCAATATAAATCCAGAATTATTTTTAACAGTCCCAGTATATCATCTATACCTTGTCCAAAGTTACAGTACTTTTCCTGATCTATAGAACTATCAGTTTTGATTTAAGAGACAGAACATTCCCTCACTAGAACTAGAAAGATTTGGAGTGCTCAGCTGACATTTCCTGATGCACTTGATCTCTAGAATGACTGCATTTATCTTCTGTTTGCAGTGTCATGTTTTATCTGAAAACTTTCCCTGCCTTCTAGGGCCCAGAACAAGGTGCTCAACTGACAGTTAATCATGAAAAAAATTGGATTTTTTCTGTACTAAGGTAAACATGAAAGCCCACAATGCTATTATCTGTTTCTTGGCCTAAAAATATTCCCAAACAGACAAGTAAGTGAGAAATTAAATAACACACTAGCTCAGCTACATCAGCAATGTTTCGCTTGCACAATAAAGAGAAAAAGAAAATAAAAATTTTCAAGCTCCTTGCCTTCTTCTGCTCTGTGCAGAAACCATAAACACAGCTGGTGCTTAACAGCTCCTGCTTAAATGGAGAAAAACTAAACACAAGGTGATACCGAATCCTCAAACCAAGAAAAAATATTGTACAACTACACAGCAAGTTGTTGTGTAGAACAATCTACTCAAGAACTTCTGCACGAAACCCTGCTGGTAGCTATAGCAACTGCATTCACTGTATTTTTACTGGGAAAACACTTTTTAAAGCTGTGTAGGAAAGTGCATTTCTCAGCCGTTATCTACGTATCCAACTTCCAGGCTTTTTGATTCAATCCCTCTCCCCATTCAACTTCCACACCCCCTCTCCCACTTGGCATGCATGGCATGTGTGTTGCTGGGGTGACTCCCAAATTCAGGGAAGGAATTTTCTTTCAAAAATTCAGCAGGCTTAAATCTAAACTGCTGAACTGTGGCTTTCATTTCCAGTGAAATGCCATGCCAGCACAAATACTTACATCTCTCAGGCAAATCAGACATGCAAGAGAATTACACTTGGAGCAATAACTGGTGTATGCCCCAAAACACTGTAAAGAGGCTAGGAAAGGAAATCATCTGTAAGAACCCTAATTTGCTAGACCTGGAATGATAAATTTTTATAAAGGTATGCAATGTCAGGACAATGGGGGAACGGATTTAACTTTAAGCTGAAGGAGGGTAGATTTAGATCAGATACTAAGAACACATTCTTCTTCCCTGTGAGGGTGGGGAGGCACAGGCTGCCCAGAGAAGCTGTGGCTGCCCCATCCCTGGAAGTGTTCCAGCCTGGATGGGGCCCTGAGCAACCTGGGATAGTGGAAGATGTCCCATGGCAGGGGATTGGAGCTAGAGGATCTTTAGGATCCCCTCCAACCCAAACCATTCAGTGATTCTATGGTTTGTTGCATGAGAATTCTGGTGTTGCTGCATTTATTTATTAGCAAGTACTGTAAAGCTACAAAACTTCAATACCACATGGGGTATGAAAGCTTCGGAGAGCCACTGGACTTTATTCATCTCACATAAATCATGGCTTTCCACGGCACAGCCTTCTCTGTATGACTGGCATCGCACAGTACGATAGCCATGTTTGACATTTATCTGTTGAAGGGATGTCCCCCAACCTGGAAATGTCTGCGTGAGGCTGATGAGAGTGCTGCTGGTTTCCTCTACTGGAATCAACCCTCTGAGCAGAAGACTGGTGTGGGCTTAACACCTCTCTGGTGCTCTCATCCATGTGAACCATAACTTTGACTCTCAAGTCTGAGAGAGAGCAACGGTATCTCCTCACATTTGGTCTCCCCTTTGAGAAGGCAGAATTTTATTTCCCTCTGATGCAAACAAAACAAAAGGTTGAGAGCATAATGCAGGTCTTCAGTCTTTATACTGAACTTCCACTCCTGAAGTCTTTGGAAAAATGTTTATTTCAACAAACTGAAAAGCATATCCTCCCTCACACCCCTCAAGTCTCTTCTTGCTGTCAATAGGGCCATTCTTTCTTTTCCACACCACTGCATTAGTTTGATGTATTGATTAATTTATTCACATGAAGCAGCTTGTCTACCTTGCCTGTAAATACACTATTTATGAAAAGTTCACCACGGGAAACAAAACAAAATGCACAAATAAATCCTTCATAGCATACTGTTAGATTTTTTCCAGAAGATTTGCTTTGGGATGCTATTCCTAAAAGCCAGTCTATTACTTTTCTAAACTATTCAGTTTAGAAAAGTTATATCCACAGGAATGCCACTGGATATCCCTAAGAACAGTGTTTTCCCTGCTTATGTGTACTTCATAGGTAAAGTCCTTGTAAGGTTCCAAGTATTAAAAGAGATAAACAATGTTAAAATCTATAATACAAGTTTTGGCATTAAAACTTTTGATGTTCACCATAAGCTAGAACAAAGAGTTGCCATTCAGGGCAACAGAAACACTCTGTCACACATTGCTGCGATGTTATCACTGATGTTATTCAACATCCCAATATATTAAAGCATTATGATACCTGGAAAATATTCACAAGTTGTCATCTTGTTCCTAATAACATCCTAGGGGCAAAAAGATTTCTTTCCCACATACGAATGTGCAAGAGTGTCAGCTTTATGATTCCTGCCTATGAATTACACCAGGAGGACTCAGTTTCACTGGCAGCAATTCAAACCCAGGAAAGTCAGGACAATGAAGTGACTTCAAAGGAACATGAGTTATTGCAAAGATCATGCAAGAGCAGGCTAAGTATTCAACCTTAACACGCTTCAGTTTCATCAGATTCCAAATTGCAGGAACCAATTATTTTTTTGTCACAGCAAATCTCTCATATCTCAGAGCCTGGCTCCATCCCGTTGTGCAGCTGCAACTCTATTAGTGTAAATCAAGAAGAAAAAATGAAAACAAAACCAACAACTCCAAAAAAAAAAAAAAAAAATACAAGGGACACACACAAGTGCAAAGTACAAATAAAGCCTTACATCCCCTGATGCTGAGGGTGATCCACCTTTCTGCAGAGGACAAGCTCTTAAAATAAATGTTGCCAAAGCACTGAAATCCATTCAACAGTTACTCTAAGATGATTCTACTTAATGAGAGACTTCTCTTCAGCCACAAGTTATAAATAGGAGCACTGCCTTTGCATAGTGTGAATCTCGCAGCAAAGGGAACATTTCTAGAGGAAATCCAGAGATTTAATCTAGGAATGGATTATATTATCCCGTTTCTCATTTTAGGAAAAGAATGAGAGGAGGGAAAAGAATTTTCCCCTCCACGTGTCTCTCAGGCACGTTAAGACCTACCTTATTCCTGAGCTCTGTCCTGCAGCAGAGGATTGCCTTTAGGAATGCTTTTCCTGCAGGCTACAGCTCTGCAAGTAAACAGGCAGGGACAGGCAGGATGTGGGCAGAACTTGGGAACTTCTCTACCCCTCCCAGGGACCAAAGTAGCCTCAGAGCCACCACAAATGCAGAAGAGAAGGATGGTAAGGAAGGGCTACCCCTGCCATGGTGCCTCCCATGATTGCTGCCCTCAGCTCCTGCCTGGCCGAAGGGAACACTTAACACTCCTTTCCTCTGCTGGCAGATCCACCAGAGCCTGTCCTGGGCCAGGACCAGCACTCATGTGCTGGGGGACTCACTGCTGTTTGCAGTTACCCATTTATTTCAGATTTCTGCCTGGCACTCACAGGTCAGTGGCTTCTAGTCTGTGATTTTAAGTATTTCCTGATGAGATTGCCTAGGAAGGATATGACCAGAAACGTTCCAGCTCACCTGCTTTGCTGCAGAGAGCAGTCTAAGAGTACTGTTTTTTCACAATATTGTCATACACAATTTTAAAAAACCCAATAAAGTAATAATTTTAAACATACAGGTTTTGACAATTATTGAAATCACTAAAAAATATATGCATTTTAAAAGTTATGCATTTTAAAAGTTATGCATTTTTAATAGTTCAAGTATTCCATCTGAATTCATCACATCAGTTGAAGCCAACAGAGAAAATTGGTTTTTATTAAATACCACACTCTGAGATATGTGATTTAGTCTTTGCTGGCTCTGCTGATTTAGTAACACAGCTCACAAAGGGATCAATGTTCAGGCAATCCCACTGGTCTCCCAGCACACCTGTTAGCAGATTAAAGCACTCCATAATTTTTTATTGGAATGACAGAATCCATCCCTAAATAAAGACAACGTGATAGAAGCATCAATAAATTGGGAGTCATTTTCCACTTAAGTCTGTGTAACATCAAAGACACTGTTGAAACCTTAAATCACAGAAAATAATTGCTAGTGACAGAGTCCTTCTTAGGCTTCATGGATTTATTTCCAGAAAGCATTAAGCCCGTGGGAAAGATTACGTTATTTTTTTTGTCACTAGTTCCTGTTCTGTTTGTACATTGTTTAAAACAAATCCAAAATAATTCTTTTTACTGTCTGAGAACGCATCAACGTGAACAAAGTCAGAAGCTTTTCCCCAAATTAAGGTGATACAATGAAGAACCTTAGCAAAAGAATTTTTTGGCCTTACATATAGACTTGAATACAAAGAAAACCCTGAGTAATCCCTGAATACCTATCTATACAGAAAATCTGTGTATTTTCTACAAGTTTTCTCATTAAAAGTTCAAAATTTCAGACCCTACAGCACAGAAGCAGGCACTGAACTAGACACATGTGCCATGTTTTGAACATGGTCACCAAAGGGAGCAGCATTTTCAGTATTTCATCCCAAAACTTTCACTGCGGTGGCACCACTGGTGGGGAATTAGCTCAAATGGTAGAGCGCTCGCTTAGCATGCGAGAGGCAGCGGGATCGACGCCCGCATTCTCCAGCATTTTCAGAATTTATTTCATTATAAACCAGATGGCAGCACTTAAAGTTATTCTGAGATGAGCTCAGGTGGTCAGAGCCTGGTGCTGATAGCGCCAAGGTTGTGAGTTCGATCCCCGTGTGCGCCATTCTCTCCAGAGATGGCCTCGATCCTTCTGGAACCCTTCCAACTCAGAATATTCTATGACTCTGTGATCGTTGATGGAAGGGTTGTGTTTATTCACCTTCAAGTGTCAGACTAAATTTTTTTCATTTATTAAGAAATGGGTATCATATTTCTCCTTTCCCCTAGAAAATTATAGCACAAGCTTTTGAAAACTTTCCCCAGTATCTAATATTTTACAACCTCCTGCAATTTGTAGCTTTTAACGCACATTCTTTTCACTTTTTCTTTTCACCTGATTTTGTGTCCCAGGAGTTGAAATTCAAAGTGTGCTGTGATTCACTTTGACTTCTCCAAGAAGGCCACAAGCTTGTCTTTTGTATCATAAGCTAAAAAGAACCATCTCCTGTAAAATACAAGATTTCACAAGTCCTTGGACCAAAAGAAAATGCTGCTTAGATGTGAATTAGGTGGTTTAGATGATTATTAACCAAATAATCATTCAGATGCTTGGGAAGAAGATTCTGCTCTTGGCAGCAAATACATTTGAAACAGCAGCAATTCCAAAAGCATAAAATGCTGATTGCTGACTCTCTTGAAAACCCTGCAGGACCGCAGGGACCTGGTGTAAAACTTGGTGTAAAACCACAAGACCCTCCCGGTCTCTTGTCCACTGCTCAGGAGTCCAGGTGTCTGCTCTTGCCATTGTCTCATTCCCAAGCAATATGAGAAGCTGCCAAGATGGAGTTTTTCAGGAAGAGAGTTAGGCAATGAATAAAAAATGCAGGCAGGTGGTGATACAAATAGGGTTATAACCAGACTCTTCACATGTCACCTAGTCTTAAAATGCCATTTTTTAAGATGGGGACAGGGACTGGGATGGATTTAGGATGAAGAAGTTGTGGATGCCCCATCCCTAGCAGTGTACAAGGCCAGGTTGGATGGGGCTTGGAGCACCCTGGTCTAGTGAAATGTGCCCCTGACCATGGCAGGAGGTGGGAACAATAGGGTCTTTGAGGTTTCTTCCAACCCAAATCATTCTGTGATTTCTATGATTTGTTTTGCATAAGTTTACTGTGACAGAGCCAGAATTAAGCTCAGTTCAGCTGTCCAAGTCTTGCACCAAAAGCAAGGCCCTCCTGTCCCACATTGTCTCAGCTGGGACAGGAGCAAAGGCTGCCCTGTTCGCCAGGCATGGTCCTCGTGTGGAAAGATTTACCTCCTAACAGACAGGATTTCACTAATCCATGAGTACACAGCGTTAAAGATCCAAAGGGGCTAACAGCATCCTCAAATCTCCCTTTCTCTTGATGGTACTGAAGGAGAAAAACTCTCCTATGATCTTTGCAGCCATCCAATTCAGCACCATGTCACAGAACAGAGAAGGGATTAGCACTTATCATCTGATCAGGCAAACAAGTTAGCCAAACAAGAAGAGCTGGTAATGAGGCAGAAAAGCTGTTTGCACAATGGCATGGGTCCTCCCACCTAGGCTTGAATCAAAAGTATTCATAATACTGCTATTTAATTGAGAGACTCCATAGATAAAGGCCAATTTTTAATTGAGACACTCGAGTAGATAAAGGCCAAGTTTTTGCAGACAGCGTAGGGCTGACAAAAGAAAAATCCATGCTCTGTGGAGCTTCTTAATGATGAATCAGAATTAATAAACCTTATCCTATTTGTAACAGGAATAAATAAGAGTGTCCATTTCACAGAAAATTGTTGCCTGCCATGTTCCAGCAATTATTTCGGTTTCAATGCGGGAGCGAAACTCTGGCTTCATGTCAGAGTTGTGTTAAAGTTGCACTAAATCAACCCAAAGTCTGGTATTCCCCCAAGCCAACTTAATCCCTCCTCATGCATGGGCCCTGGACAAGAGAGAAGAGAGATTTCTTGAGATAATGTGCAGTCCAACAGCCTCCTGCTGCCTCTATCATCTTTAATCAGATATGTGACATCACTGTCACGTCACGTATCGCCTGAAAGACCCTAAATCTGATACCTGGGATAAAACAGTCACATCACCCCTCTACAACTATTCCAGACCCTCCTTCTCACCTAAGATGCTGTTTTAATCAATATGAAACTTTTCAATTTATTGACAGCATTGAGAAATGCTGTGAAATAGGGACCAGCAGTTGTTTCATTTCTAAGAACTTTTCAATTTATTATCCAACTGATGTTGGATCAACAGCTATGGCCACTCCAGGCTGCTGTGGGGAATTAGCCCTGCCTGTTAACTCTGCTGAGCCTTGTTGAAATTAAGAGGTTTCATCTGACCAAATACAGAGATTTACAGTGTAGCTGTCTATATCTGAATAAATCCTCTATAATCTATAAAGAGGAACAGACACTTCTAGGGAGCGATTTATCTCAGACAGGTCAGACAAATTAACCTGGAACATTTTGTATTTTTTCCGCCATTTCTAAAGGCAGCAAGGGATATCTGGCTGAGAGTGAGGATCAACAACAGATATCTAAAATGAGGTGAAGTGCCCCAACATGGCATTTTGGGCAGGAAAGGCCCATCTCCACACACACTCAGCCTCTCTGCTCAGGGTGGGCAGACCCAAGAGAGGTTAAACTACACACAAACCAGGGCCACAGCCTTTTCCCCCATGTTACGCCCATCCATGCCATGGGCCATTGCAATTATTTCAGGGAATTGAGCCACTGATATGATGCATCTGTAAATCATTAAGCAAGGGAAGTACAAAGGCATAGAGCTAAGGGAAAAATTGACACTGGCTAATATAGAATATTTCCTGCTTATTTCTGGTGGAATTTTTCTTGTTTAGTTTTGATTTGGGTTTTGGGGGTTTTTTGAAGGGTTTTTTTAAGGGGTTTTTTTTTTTGTTTGTTTGGTTGATTGATTGGCTGGTTGGTTTATTGGTGGGGTTTTTTTGTTTGTTTGTTTTGTTTTTTTTGTTTTGTTCTGTTCTTTTTTGTTTTCTCCTGAACCCTAAAGACCCACAAAACTGCCAGCAACTCTGCCAGCTAGGGGGACAGACTCTCCAAAACTCACTGCCTCCTCTGTGGCTTCCTTGGCTGGACAGGATCTGCCTTAGACGTTGTTGCCTTCAAAAAATGCTCTCTGGAAGAGAGACAGGGAGCAGAACCATAGACATGGAAATGAGGAGAAATTGAAGTAAGGGTAAATAGGTTTAAGTTGTTTCTCATACCAGTGGAATCTGGTATAAGGGTACTTGATGCTTTATCTGTTTCCCTACACATTATCAGTCTTAGCTCAGAAAACTGCTGAAGGAAAGCAACAGTTCTTTGACTTCCCCGTGTCACCACATCCAAAATTAGCAACTCAATTTTATAGCCCACTTGTAACTGCCACAGCCTGCCTGGGGTCATGGCCCATAGTCTGGGAACAGCTGCTAAGGGAAGCGAAAAGGATGCTAAGGGAAGAAAATACGGCAGTAGAAATATCTACTTAAAAGGAGAAAAAAAAAAATCAAAGGCAGCAATAAAAATAAATAAAGGCAGAAGAGCGAATTTAAAAGGAGAAGAAAAAAGTAGTCAAATATATACAAATAGCTTGAGTAAAAACTGAACAGAAAATGTACTCAGAAATAAACCCAAGGGATGGCAAAGAAAGAAGATAATATAAGCCCTGTTGTAAACTGTTTTAATTTCGGGAATCAATCATAAAAGTACTTACCCGTATAATTAAGAAAAGCCTCCAGAAAACATAAAAAGCACTCTCAGAAACACTCTAGAGGTGGTACCATAATTAAACAGCAAAGCAGGACAAGGGAAATTGCCTTGAAACAACTCAAGGTGGCTTATGAAATATCAGACTTGAGCAAGGATTGTCAACCCATCTGTTAGGAATGAGCAGCTCACTCCTGCCCCAGCCTCCCAGGGCAGCTGAACAGATTGCTTATCTATGTTAAAGCACTGTCCTTTCCAAAAAGAATGATTTTTTTTCTCCATCTTCCTGCAGGAACATGAAGCACTGTCCATTGCAGAGCTACACCACGAGGTCCTGTGTTGGGACAGAGCACCCCAGGCTGTGCTGCTGCATGGAAATGAGGCAGATCTGAGCTTTGTCAGTGCTCACACAGGAACAGAAGGGTTCCAGGTGCTACAGAAGAGCTGTGTCTTTCTGCCTCCTGGCCAGTGCTGGATTAATTTTCCAGTCAGGATTTAAAACCACTGTGCCTGAGCACCCTGCCTAGATGTAGTCAGTGGAGTTTGTTGCAGATTTTCTGGTATTTTTTGCAAAGATAAGCAATGAGAAGCATTCTTTTATCAAGTATTACAATGGAATGAAAACCATGTGCTCCTTTCCATTCTCACCTTGTAGATTCATTAAGGTATTTAACTTAGTGTGGAGAAAACCAGTCCTACCACTGGAAATGGATAAAGGGTTGCAGGGATGCCCAGCACAAGAAATGCTGTGAAATAGGGACCAGCAGTTGTTCCATTTCTAGGAACTGCAGTGGCAATCAAGACAGTCCATGCAGATTATCTGTAGCCTTTATCTGGTGGTGAAATCAGAATTAGTGAAGTTCTGTCATACAAGAGGTAATTAATTTTACATTAAGCATGGAGCCAACAGAAATCCCCCAGTATCTCTACACTTCACAGCTCAAAGAAAAGCTTTGCAATCAATACGCAGAATTCTTCTCAAGGCAATCAATATCAACCAGGTTGCTCTGGAAGGAAATACCTGGGTGCTGACAACAGGCACATAATTCAACATGGTTAAGCAAACAGCACTGAAAAAATTGCACATGGGTCATAAGCAGTCAAACCACAACCAAGTGTTGGCTAAGCTTAGAACAAAGACCATGAGTCCAAAAATATTTAAATCTGTCAATGGTTTAAACTTGCCCTCAAATGTGAAGTGAAATATGGCAGTTTTGACATCTCTTATTAAAATCACTTAAAAATCAATATTCAGGACATAACAATAATCAAATCAAGTTGCTTAAACTGAACTCAAGGGATCCTTCTGTTCTGCAAAGAATCAAAGATTAATTTCTAAGGAACTGAATCAATGCAAAGTAAATAGGTTCTGATGAGCTGGAGAAGGATAACTTACATCTACTGCATAGTAGATGAGCTCTGCGATAACAGCACTCCCTGAGCAGAGGAAATCCACACAACTGCATAATCAGGACTGACAGCCCTTTCAAAACATGACCCATAACTCAGTTTCATTCATTCCTAATGAATTGTCAAGGCTAACGCAGCTCGGAGAAGCTTTGTGACATGGGATCAGATCAGGTCCAAGTTTGGCACTTTTTGGCCAGCTCTGCAGCCCCACACACAAAGCCCAGGGTGGGATTTGTGACTCCTCAGTAGGCTCCCAGGTCAGGCTGCTTTGCTTTTTCTGTAACACAAGAGTTTGCAAGTGAGTGCCAGAGCTCACAGGCACCTGCCCAGTCATTACTGATGAATTTCCTCCATACTAAGAAAGAAATCGGAAGTTTTTAGAGAGTATTTGTACTGCTTTACAGAAATATGCCTTTTAAAGTCAAAATATGTCCAGAAATCTCAGACCCTTGTCACTGTACACAAAGATACCAGGTATTTGCCAGGACAATTTTAATGTAATAAAGAATAGCAACTCAGCCTGCTTTGACTTCCTAAGGAAACTTTTTCTTTTGGGTAGCATCCAGCTCAAAGGAATCAAAAGGTGTTTCATCACCTGTGATATGAAATTAATTTTCCATTAAGCAACATATCTGTTGCATATTAATAATGGTTATTATAGCAATGGATGGTTTCTTTTTTTCCCCACTCCAGATTAAATCTCCAAGCTATAACACAAGCCCCTGGTAGGTGATATATCCACCATCCACCCACCTACTGCCAATCCTGACACAGTTTTCTGAGGGCAATAATAGTGTGTGGACAGTTTTTCTTTGCTGGGTGAAGTATGAGCTATTCAATTGACCTTTTAGTGATGCTGAAAAATAAATATTATCAGCCCACTTCCACCCTCATATTCAGACCAGAAATTAATAAGCAGCTTGTTCCCCAACAGAACTATCGGTCCTGTTTTGTGGCTCATATTCACATGGTAAAATTTTTCAGCCTTGTCAGTGGAGCTGGACATCAGGAGTTAAGCAGGGAGAAGAAATCAATGCATAATTCCCCCTGCCCTTGCCCCCAGCCAAGCTCCTGTGCTGTGATTGCCACCCCTGGGTTTGTAATTGTTGATCACAACCCCCATGGCAGCTTGAACCAGCAAGAGCAGAGGGGACCATGCAAAGGAAAAGTCCTGAGATGGAAAACGAGGGCTGGAGGGGTCTCGGTGCTCCACTATTACCTCTGAACAGAAGAGCTGTAAGGAGGTTGTAGCAGAGTGGGGGTTGGTTTCTTCTCTGGTGACAGGGATAGGACAAGAGGAAATGGCCTCAAGTTTCATCAGGTTAGAGATTATGAAGAATTTCTTCACTGAAAGGCTTGTCAAGTATTGGATGAGGCTGCCCAGGGAAGCTGTGGAGTTACCATCCCTGCAGGTATTTAAAATGCACCTGGGGACATGGTTCAGTGGTAGACCTGACAGGGCTGGGTTAATTGTTGGACTTGATGGTCTTAGGGGTCTTTTCTAACCCAAACAGTTCTATTATTCTCTGATGCTATATCTAGCAAAAAAAAAAAAATCCAGATAGTTTCTCTTTGCAACTCAAATTCTAAAAATGTTGTCAATTGTTAGAGATTATTCAATTAATAAGAAATCTAAATGCTTTGAACTGATATAAACCTGATTTGTTTGGGGTACTTTTAGGAACTTAAGGTTGCAATTCATGTAAAGTCTCTCTTATTCAGAGCTGGAAGAAGTGAGTGTTCACAGATTCAGTGACTTGCCGAAGGCTGCCAGAGCAACATCCTCAATCCATGGCTCCTGACAGCAACTCAGTGGGCCGCAATGTTAAGGGAAAAATCCTTAACTTCACCTGTAATTTACTGACCCTTGATGACATTTATAAATCAAGAACATTAGGACTATGGCCTCCTCTCCCCTGAAAAAAACCCACAAAACCTAGCAGTGTATTTTAAACAAAATTGTAAAACAAATGTTATTATTATTGCTTCATGAGTTTTCATGGGTATGCAAGTCTGAGTGCACCTTGAGCAGATCACTTCAAGGCTTAAGACCTGCAAGTCTCCCAAAAGCACAACAGGAGATCTTTGCAGAAGTTTCTTTCTGCAGAATACATTCCTCTGCTTGGCTCCGCTCATGGAGCTGGGACAGTCATCTCCGCCAAGCTTTCCTCCTGCCAGCTTCAGAAGCCTGATGTGATTTCCACTGAAAGGGATCACTAAACTTGCAGCAGCAACTGGAAGAAGCCTCTAGGAAAACACCAATACAATGAAGCACATAATGGAGGAAATTACCAGAATGAATTTCTGTCCAAAGAGGGCTAGTTTTCAGTACGTCCATTTTCCCGTGTTTCTCCTGTTGTACCTACATTTGCTACAAGAATTTTAAAAAAATGTTCCTGGTTCCTCAGTTACAGTCCAGTGATTTCCATAGATGCTGTCTCCCCCTTTCCTCACTCCCCAAACTTGGGTTCTCAAAATCAAAAACACCTCTGTAGCAGTTGGTAGTGCCCAATACAAAGTGAGTAGCACCCAATAAGGACCCAGCATTCCTGACTTTGGGCTCACTCAGCCGTGGAAAGACCTGCAGGAGTGTGTGCTCTCTAAAGAGGCAGTTTTAAAGACAAAAATGCACCACTACATTTCCTTGCTATAGAAAACAGAGTTGGAAAGCCTGGAAGGAGATACTTCAGTGTAATAGGAGACAATACATAATTAAAGTTCATGTAAGAATGACTGGGGAATTTGGCAGCTGAAATAGTCCAGTACCCCCTGTATTGTTCAGGTGTTGTGGCACAGACAAGATGATGATAAAATGTAAGTTTTTCTTAAAAGTTTTGCTCCTTACTATGTGAAATAGGAAGAATTTAAGAATGGTCTTTAAACAGGAGGAATTGTGATCACCCAGCAATGCTTAATCAAAACAGGTTTTAGAAAAAAGCATTGCAGTATGACAAATTGAAATATCCTTTGAAGCCAAGATAATTACGGAACAAATCTGAGAAATATATTTTCGCAAGAGAGTTATCTCATGCTGGAAACAAAAGCATTCTTTTATTCCTCGTATTTTCAATATCATAATCTCCAGAACCAAAAGCTAGCTCTGGCATGTAGCAAAGATGTTTGCCTTAAAACTGTACAAAATGCCAGCAGAAGCAAGAAAATACTTATGTGTGTGTATAGGTGCTATAGACATACTCACCCACACATTGTCTGGGTCTCTGAGCTCAGAAAAAACTTCCCACAGACCAAAAAAATAAACTAATCCTTCCACCTCATTCTTCCTCTGTTAGGTCCCCATTGGGGAGCTTTTCTTCCACCATAGTAGCATGAGTCACAGCACCATGAGTCAGACAGACACTTCCCCTGCAATGAGTCCTCCATTCCATCAGATGTGCTATTCCATCCCAAAGACTTTTCTCATTCAAGGCACAGGTCTCACTCAAATTCAAGAGACAACCACTCAAATCTGAGAGAATATTATTTTCTGTTAAAACAAACAAGATTTAGCCCCAAAGTGATCCCAGGAAAGAAAGGCACCACCATCTGCTGGTTTAAAAGTCACAGGACCTGGTTTCCTCCCTTTGCTCTGCAATGCGTTGAGGACTGAATGTCTGCAAGTTACTCGGAGTAATTCTCCACAAAACCAGACCACATTCATCAGTTGGTGAGCTGCCCATTCCTAAGCTCAGAATTGGACTCCTCTCCATTTCACCAGAAAAGATGCCAAAACATCCAACATTGCCTCTTATTAGAACACAACAGGAACACAACAAACTTACTGAAGATGCACAGTGAATCTGCAACACATACACAGGAGTTTCTTTTGTAATAATATTCTATAAACCCTTCATTGATATAAAATCTTTCTTCATGTACTTGACATGCCTAACTGGAAGTTACTTCACAACCCTGTCCCAGCTGTCCAGACTGTACTATTTGCATACCCAGCAGAGCAGAATCCTGATGGAAAATATGTGTGATAGTTGGTAGGACTGAAACAAGTTAAAACTACTAAATGCTTTCTCTTTAAAAAAAAAAACCACACCAAGAAAAATCCTATGGCTTTTGAAGTGGAATAAACCTTGCAATTTCCTGCCTAACCTATTTGGCAACACTCCCCCTACTATTTTATCAATTAGTATCTATACAAACTCCCCCAAACAGATGTCTAACCAGTCTTTCATCAAAGAGAAAAAGGAGATTCAGGTAGGGACCTAAAGTAATTCTGGTTGGTAATTGAGCACATTGTAACACAGATAGGTTTTGCAGGTGCATCTTCGTGAGAATGGTCCCATTAGTGTCCACACTGCGCAGATGGGCTGTGTTATTTTAAGGTTTTAATCAAAATACATGCAAACAGACACCACCACGTGCATGCTAATGCTGTGAAGTGTCAGCAGCAAGTACACTCTTTTAAGAACACCAGCAATGTAAAAACATAGAAGTGAAGGAACTGATGAATTAGGCACTTTAGAGGAAGACTTAGAGGCTACAGCTAGAAGGTGATGCACAGCACGTTTGTAATAAATGTGAATTGAAGAAAACACCTTGTTAACATGGCAAGGTATTCCCACATACTGACAGAAACTGCAGGGCCACAAAGACAGAACACAAGAAGGTGTAAGGGCATCAACATCCCAAGGTATTGATGTTAGGAGAACCAACCCTGAAAACAGAGATTACAGAGTAATCTTGACATCTGTCAGCCTCCTCTCAATGGCTTTCCTCAATGAAGGCATTACACATCCCTCAGTCTCTGCCTTATCACCTGGAAGCCTTCTGCTTCTGCTAATCCCAATTTGAGGGCTCACCAGACCTGATGCAGGTGACAGACTCACCTAGCAGACTCTGGTCTGAAAACTTTGCTGAAATGAAAACCAAATAAACCCATTTTAGGAATAATGGAACATAGTTCCTCCTGGATTTCCTTTGTAAAAGACAGATCCTGTTCCTGCATGTTTGCATAGTTTAAAAAAAAAAAAAATCTGAATTTGATATTCCTCCCTGCACAAGGGTAAAAATGAAAAGTAAAAGGCACAGCAGAGGTTGTGATTTCCAAACCCAACAATGTCCTCTTACCTGAACAGACACAGCACCACCCGAAGCAGCACCTGGAGCTCGGGTCCTGCCCTGGGTGCGCTGCGGAGCTTCAGCCCGGCGGGGAAGGGGCAGGAGCGCACAGACAGACACACGGACAGGGACACAGGGACACTCCTCCGAGCCCTCTGCGCACACACGCTCACAGGGACATGTCAGTGACGGGGATGGGCAAAACGCTGCATCCTCTGTGCACCCACCCGTGCGGGAGGGGAGAAAAGAGGGAAGAGAAGACAAGACAAGAAAGGATGGATAAAAGGGAGGGAAGGAAGGAAGGAAGGAAGGAAGGAAGGAAGGAAGGAAGGAAGGAAGGAAGGAAGGAAGGAAGGAAGGAAGGAAGGAAGGAAGGAAGGAAGGAAGGAAGGAAGGAAGGAAGGAAGGAAGGAAGGAAGGAAGGAAGGAAGGAAGGAAGGAAGGAAGGAAGGAAGGAAGGAAGGAAGGAAGGAAGGAAGGAAGGAAGGAAGGAAGGAAGGAAGGAAGGAAGGAAGGAAGGAAGGAAGGAAAAAGACAAAAGAAAAAGGAAAAAGAAAAAAAATAAGAGAAAAAGGAAAAATAAAAGGAATAGGGGAAAAAAGAAGAAAAGAGAAAGGGAGAGATAAAGGACTCGAAAGATGGAAAGAAGAGATGAGATGATGAGATGAGATGAGATGATGAGATGAGATGAGATGAGATGAGAAAGAAAAAGGAAAAGAAAGGAAAAGAAAGGAAAAGAAAAAAGAAGAGAAGAGAAGAGAAGAGAAGAGAAGAGAAGAGAAGAGAAGAGAAGAGAAGAGAAGAGAAGAGAAGAGAAGAGAAGAGAAGAGAAGAGAAGAGAAGAGAAGAGAAGAGAAGAGAAGAGAAGAGAAGAGAAGAGAAGAGAAGAGAAGAGAAGAGAAGAGAAGAGAAGAGAAGAGAAGAGAAGAGAAGAGAAGAGAAGAGAAAAGAAAAGAAAAGAAAAGAAAAGAAAAGAAAAGAAAAGAAAAGAAAAGAAAAGAAAAGAAAAGAAAAGAAAAGAAAAGAAAAGAAAAGAAAAGAAAAGAAAAGAAAAGAAAAGAAAAGAAAAGAAAAGAAAAGAGCTGATCGGAGGGCAGCGGGAGCTGGCGGCAGCCGGGCCGGCGGCGGTGCGAGCGGGGCCGAGAGGGGCCGGGCAGGGCGGCGCGGGTTTAAGGAGCGAGGGGAGGGGAAGCGCCGGAGGGGAGGGAACGGGGCCGAAGGGGCCGGGGCTGACCGCTCCGGGGGTGTGGGCTGCGGCATGTGGGCGAGGAGGGACAGGGGACCGGGATGTAGAGAAATGTGCCCTCTGAAGGGCAGAGAGTCGGGGGAGCCGTGTCCCGGCAGCGTGGGGGGAAATGGCCTTTCTGTCTGAGCAAACAGGTGGTTTCTGCTTTCACCTCCTTCCCGAGCTCAGGGTCTAAACGAAAAGCTCTCAGCTGGGATATTTTTGCTTGAATTTCAGCTTGACTTGTGCTCTGGAGCCGCTCTTCCTTCACCCATCCTCCAGACTCATCCCCTGCCCCTCTGCTGCCACACCGCGCAGCTTCTGCCCTGGGGAGGCATTGCCACAGCTGTCACTGCTGTCCCATCAGGGACAGGTGTCACCAGAGGGGACTGATATCTGCCCCAAACTGAGGGTCTCAAAGCAGGCCCAAAGGACATACAAAGGATGTCATCACTGCCTGTGCATTTTTTTTTAGCATGACTGTTGACATGTTTTCTCAAGCTGTCCAGAGAAGCTGTGGATGCCCCATCCCTGGAAGTGTCCCAGGCCAGGCTGGATGGAGTTCTGAGCAACCTGGGACAGTGGAAGGTGTCCCTGCCTGTGGCAGGGGGTTGGAACAAGATGATTTTTAAGGTACCTTCCAACCCAAACCATTCTGATTCTATCATAAACACAGCTGTGTCCAGAGCAGATCAGTGAGCCAGGGTCTAGATCAGGTTATAAAGATATTCCTGTGTCTGCTGTAATTTCCCAGTTCAGGTCTGAGGCCTTAGGTGGCAGCAGGGATGTGGCTGCTCAGATCTGTGAAAGCCCACACAGCTTTGGTGGTAGATGGCAGGGATTTGAGGTTTTTTCTGGTCATTTACAGCTCAACCTCAAGCTGAAGGAGCATTGCGGATAGCTCTCCACAAAGCTTTCAGCTTTGTAAAGAGAAATCATTGACAAAATTGAGTCTGGGGAGCATGCATTCATTATTATGCATATATTAAGTTGAAATGTGCTTAAATGGAGCAGATTTCTATTCTGTCAGGTGGTTGGAAAGGCAGCTCTCCACTGTCTTCTCTAACCCCTCTCGCCAGGGACCTTATTTTCACTCACCCAGTATCATCCCCAATGAGACAAAGTGTAATAATGTTACCTTTCGTGTGTTATTAAGACCAATTCAGGGCCATCCTGAGAGATTTTTAAAGAGTCTTGTTCATCTCTCTGTTCCTCCATTCCTTGGACAGAACAGATTCTTCAACTTCTCTGTGGGTTCAGAAAGACTTTGCTGATGAAGAAGGATCATCACCTTTGCTGTTCCCTTTCAGATTTCCTGCAGTAATCTCTACCTCAATACAAGTGAGAGGCTGAGTCAGCAAAGCACTTTGCTGTATTTACTGAATACAACAGTATTTGGGACTTGAGGTTTGTGTTCATTGTGTTGCTGTTTAAAACTTCTTGACAGGATTGCACTTTAGGCCCAGGTTAGACAATCTGTTCAGAGGCATGAAAGAAAACATCCATGAGTGCAGGAAAATGAGAGATTCTTCAAGACTCACAGCCTTGCTGACCTCTGCCCAGCTTTTGGAGTGGTCGGATGGTTTATTCACATCTGTGCCATCAGAATCAACCAGAATCATTGATCTACAAAAACCAGGTGAAATATTTAATGCTGCATATGCATCTACAAACCCGAGAAGGAATCCTCTGTCTCCAACTGATCCCATTCCAGCGCTCACCAACTGCATCAAAAGGGTGGTCAGGCATTGGAATAGGCTGCCCAAGGATGTGGTGGAATCACCACTCCTGGAAAGGTTCAAAAAACATGTAGGTGTGGTGCTTAGGAACATGGTTTAGTGCTGCATCTGGCAATGCTGAGTTAATGGTTTGGCTCAGTTTTAGAGGTCTTTTTCAACCGTAATGTTTCTATGAAAAGGAAAAGGAGGGCAGGGGGTTGCTCAGCTCCGGACTGAAGCAAAGTAAACTTTTCCCCATAATAGAGTGTTAGCTTTTTATGTCAACTTTCTGCACAGCTTTTTTTTTATTCAGGCTGCTTCACTTCTCAACCCAGTATTTTATTAAATATTATCTTTACTTGATGTAAAAATGTTAAACCAGTGGGATGTTGGTGATTTTCTCCCTAAAGCTTCACCTTCCCAAGAATCTTTTGACTGAAACAGGGAAAAGGTCTTCTCACCCTCACATTAGCTTGATCTGTTGTGAGATTAAACCAAGTGGTATATGGCAGATGAGTGTTGTGTACAATTAAGAAAACCTAATATCCTTCCTCAGTCTGTATCAGTGGCCTGTTATTTAGATCTTGCAGCAGTTGTTATTTCAAATGCTGCATACAGTAATCACCTGTCAACATCTTACAGCAACCTCAGTTGCTAAAGTTGTTGCTTCTCTTTACGAAGTACCAAGGTGATTAACAGAAAAAGAATCATTCCTTTTGTCTCTAATGATCTGGAAGAAGCATAAACTGTTTTAAGAACACATAGATGGCAATTCAAGCTGCTGTGTTATTAGGATTTCTATTGGAAACAGCACTGAATCAGCAGCTCAGAGGATTATGACAACCATCGATGTGCAGATACATAACTCAATTTCCTCACATTTTTCAGTTCTTTCTGTTCTGATTGTGAGCCTTTGATTTCCATTTTCACCCTGGGGTTAGGAATATAAAAGATGGATGTATTGCACCGAGAAGAAGGTCTGTGTATCCTGATATCTTATCCCCAGGAACGGATGCCTCAGCAGGTGTGTAGGAAAACAGTAATCATTCCACAATGCTTCCCAAGAATGGTGTCTCGGTCTGTGATTGTTGCATGGGGATTTCCTCACAAAGGCTTGGTGTGTGACTTGAACTGCTCGCAGTCCTTTCTTCTTCAGTAAATTTACCAGCCACACTTGAATCCATGTAATTATTATTTACAAATGTTTTGCGGCAACGTATTCTGCAATAGTTTACCCCCAGGAATTACGCAGTTTGGAAATCTCAGCACCTTTGCATCCTGAAACATCCATTTTGAACACAGATATGGGCTTTTCCTTCTGCCCAGTTAATGGTGTCTCAGGGCTCTGACAGGTTTCTTACACAAATTCCCTGAAAATTCTGGTGCTGTCAAGGCTCCGATCAGTAGCTGTGTGCTGGCAACTCATCAATTCTTAGGAAACAAGGATTTGCATCACTGGGGAATACTCTTGTGCCTTTTTTATCTTTATATACATTCTCTTGTGAGCATTGTGTATTGTAGTCCCTAAAGGCTTACATTTCAAGTCATGAAGCAGATCCAAATGGTCTCTCTTAAGAAAATGTCTACCTAGAAAAGAAATGTTCTCTTCCCTGCCGTGTAGAATCTTCTATGCCAAAACCTATTGAGACCGATGAAAGGGAAACACTAAATTCTTCAGTAGAATATATTTTGCATTTTTGTGCTGCATGTCATGGTTTAGTTTGTTATAGGTTTTATAGGAATCATGTATCATGACAGTATGCTGTTTTGGTCTTCTTGTTATCTTACTTTGTTGTTGTTAGTGAATTACCGGATTTGTAATTCCCAAATCCGGACACATAAATGATTTCTGTGATGAGCATTGCATGCAGCTTTTCATCCAATACTGCAAGTTATAAAGTCATGAATTATGGAATCCTCACAGTTTAGTGAAGAAAAGACTCATTAATTTTAAAACAAATCAAATTTCTCCTAATCCTACAGTAAATTTTGGGAAGCCTTCAAGAGTGAAGAGAAGTGGCAACAAAAATGGAAAAATCTTCCAGCATCATGAGCAAAGACTCTCAAAATTTCCTTCCTACTCTTCAGGAAAACCTGTTGACTACTTGAGCCACATATAATTTGTTCCTGTATTGATAACCCCAGTTACATCTAAATCCCATTTAATATAAAATGGTTGTAAGAAGAATGATAACTCACACAAATAATTATTCTTGTTATAAGTGTTTCTTGTTTCCTGACTTATCTAAGGGTATTCTCAGAGTGCTCCATCTCTCTAATGCACAATGTTTGTGTTTATCCATCCTTCAGTCACCAACTTCTGGTTCTTTGTTCACAAATCACCTTTACAAAAAATGTAACCTTTGATTTTATAAGTTAACACCTAAACCATATTAAAAATGTAGTATTACAGAAGACTCCTTTTGTCTTCTTCATGTAATTTGGGAGAGAAAATGCTATAACAGAGAGAAGGAGAAATCTTTCCTTATGGAGGCCCAACCTTTTGAAACTCATTTTGTAAAACACAACAGCTTTAAGCAGTGCATTGAGCTGACATGTGAAGAGAATGAACAGTGGAACAAACTTCTCTACATGTAACAGCTGTGATTTATCACATGGTTCCCTCCACAATAGTCTGCAAAAGCAATGCACAAGCCAAATATATAATTTAATTCTTGCTAGTTTTATCAAGATGAAGTCCAACCATTAACCCAGCACTGCCAAGTTGACCACTGAACCATGTCCCCAAGTGGCACATCTGCATGGCTTTTAACTTCCCCCAGGGACGCTGACTCCACCACCCTGGACAATCTCTTCCAATGCTTGGCAACTCTTTGAGGGAAGAAAATTTCCTGAATATCCAGTCTAAGCTTACTCTGATACAACTTGATATTATGTCCTCCGATCCTGCCACTTTTACCTGGGAAAAGAGACTCAGAAGAAAAGAAGGAATATTTTTATGAGTCTGGAGTGAAGGGTACCAATGCACATATAAAAATCTATATTTTTGAAGGAGACAATTAACCAGTTCCACGTCCTTGTGTCCCAGGCTTCAAGGTCAGATTGGATGGGGCTCTGAGCAACCTGGTCTAATGGAAGGTGTCTCTTCTCCATGGCAGGGGGTTGGAATTGGAAGATCTTTAAGTTCCCTTACAATCCAAGCCATTCTAGATTCTATGTCTTTGATTCTTGGTGTCACTCATTACCTTGTAACAATACCTATAAGGAAAGAACTTTATTCTGACAGCACAGTCAGCATTGAGACCCTTATTTGTGCTGAAACACCCTTTTCAAGCAGTTGATCTGAACTGGTTTGTATTCCAGCTGGTACTGTTTGATATATTCTGCAACAGCTCCACATCAGTAAAATTTCTTCAAGTTCTGGGCATCCTTGCCCAGTTCTAGAGCCACCCTGGAAACCTTGCGGCTGAACTCACCAGCAGTGTGACAGGAGTAAATCCGGTGAAGGAGCCTGTGCATGGCAGGCACAAAGGAGGGTGAGCAGTGCTGTGGGTGTAAAACTTCTCACTGTGTGCATTTGAGATGAGTGTAAAACTCAAAATCCAAAGAAACTGGGCAGCCCGACCAAGTGCTAACCATCCATTTCCTTTTTGCACTCTATTAGCCTGTCAGCTGATATGTTGTTAAATGGTTGGAGCCTGGTTCTGTTTATCCTCTCCACCCGTTTCTCATATTTACACCACCCAAGTGTCCTTCTCTGTGAAGCCATTTTAAAAGTCCAGAAATATTTCTGAAACATTTTTCTCCATATATTTTCAATGCAAAATAACATTTTCAGTGCAGAAATAACTTTCTGCTGGGAATAATTTTGCATCCTGGTAGCTGCTAGGTCTGTAAGCTATATTTTGTATCCCATTGAGAGGAAAAATCGTATTTTAACCAAAGATAAAGTCAGATTTCTTCTCCCTTGACTTCCAGAAAATAAAATCCTGACGATTTTTATATACAGAAGACAAAAATAATGACCCAGGCTGAATATGGCTTATTCATGGCCTCAAGCCAAGGCATATATAGAAGTTACTTCTTAAGGATTAAATCTGAGAGATGAAGAAGATATTCTCATACAGGAAAACTTATTTTAAATGGCAATTGACTGGTATTTTTTCTAGGTTTGAAATATTGCAATTAGTCTGGGAAGAAAAGTTAGCGAGCATTCAAGCTGGTGAAGTGGTCAAAGGGAAATAACATATGAATATATTATACGGATATCCATAACTCATGAATAGTATATTTACTAGGCAGAGACTACTGTTTTGCTTTCCATTGGACTTCAAAATACAGAGAAAAGTCAGTGTCAGTGTTGATGGTAACGTCTGCCCCTAGATGCTATGTATTTACAGACTGAGAAATTCATAGGGGTGAAAAAAATCCTATGAATATGAAATATGGTTTCCAA
Source organism: Acanthiza pusilla (assembly GCA_036630365.1). NCBI lineage: Eukaryota > Metazoa > Chordata > Aves > Passeriformes > Acanthizidae > Acanthiza > Acanthiza pusilla. The sequence continues at coordinate 93,416,073 of JAXCHO010000034.1, forward strand.
TTGGAAATATTGATGTGTGTCTTTTTGGTGCCTTTAAAGAAACATTAACACATTAGGTGGCATCATTTGAGAAAAGTCATGAGGAAAAAAAAGGAGACATTTTGAAAGGAAAGAGGTGGAAAAAATAATCTAGGTTTGTCCTATCAGAGAGGTGGGATGAGTTGAGGTGAAAGTGGGGAGAAGAGCAATTTTTAAGATTATTCTGTGCATATAAATGTACCACACAGCTGGGTGATCAACAGCGCAAATTTGGTCTTCAGACACAATGTAAAATATGAACAGATGGAAAATTTGGGAGGAGAAAGAACTGTGAGATTTCTGAAGGAGCACTTAAAGAAGCTTGAATTTCACAGTGAACATCAGACAGCTTAGGGCAGGATGATAGGGTGACTTAGCAGAGTGCCAAGCCAGAAAAAAATTGTTTTACTGGTTGCATTTTGGACACTGTGGGATACTCTATGTGATTTAACATGTGGAAGAATATAAAAAGAGCTCTACTGAGTCAGACCAATATTGCACTTAGTCCCTAATCTTGACTTCATTAATAGCCAATGAGACACTCCTAGAGAAAAAGAGGCAGAAACTACAAGTCTCCAGAATAATCTCTCATTCTCCAGTAACTTTTATTTTTGTTTGTTTCTAGATAAGAGGATGATATTTTAGAATTTCCAGTAGATCTCTCCCTCATGAAATACACAATTCTGTTTTGAGCTAAAACAAGCTGATCTCACAGCAAGTTTTAAAACTTCGCCACATAGTGCAAAAACTCAACTCCTTCTACATATTTGGCACTTACTCATTTTACTTGATGACCCTTAATACCCTTATTAGGTTAGAGTGCAATCCTTCCTTGTTCTACCTCTCCATATCACCCATTATTTAATTAAGCCTCTATCATTGTCCTCTTCAGTCTTCATTTCTTGCAGGATGAGCTGTAGCTCATTTGCTTGACCTTCATGTGTAAACCTCAAAATTCTAATTATCCCGGCCAGTCTTCTCTATGCCTTTACAATTTTCAGTTTATCCATACTAAGATGAGGAATTGTTTGGGAAGCAACACGGGCAGGAGTCAGTAGTTACAATCTGCTCATTCCAAGATTTATGAGATGACTTAGCCGTAAATGCTTCGCTCTCAGTTCTTTCCCTCAAAATTGCAGCATGCTCTTGTCTTTGACTGCTACTGAGAATTTCATGGACCTGCCTACTGTGATCCCAACATCTTCTAACAACTGGGTCAATATTTAACACTCTCTGTATACATTTTATACTTATCGATACAGAATTTAATCTGTGATTTTATTTCCCAGTCATTTGGTGTCCTTAAGCCTTTCTGTCAGTATGTGCAGTGGGTTTATCTCTCTTCTAACATTAATGATTTAATATTATTAGAGAATTTTCCCTCCTTGTTATTCAGCTAATTTTCTAGGACAAGATCTGCTCGTGCCAAGCCCAGTGAGACTCCAGAGGTGGCTTTTGACCACTGTGAAGGTCTGCCCTGAGCGTTGGAGGAAGCTCAGAGGTAAAAAGCTGCCACTTGCAGTGGAGCAGGAGCCTGAAAAACAGGCATCATTTTCCAACTTTTGCTAACCAAGTGTAGTTTCTTTCCAGGAAAGTGGTACAGATTAAAAAGAAAATCTTCTTGTCGAGTTCCTGATGTCATTTGTTGCTCTTGGAAACCATTGCGTCTTCCCAAACTCAATATAGAACTTTTCCCTGAAATGCAGACTGAAAAAGCACAGGTGCTGCTCAAAGCAAAATACAAGTTCAGCAGGTAAATGATGAGATCTTGCTCATTTGGCTGCTCTGACAAGCTGCACTGCCTCGGGGAGGGATCACAGAATCTCAAAGACCCTTATGGGTATTGAGCCCAATCATTCACCCAGCGCTGCCACATCCACCACCAAACCAAGTCCCTGAGGGACACATCTGCACATCTTTTAAATGCCTCCATGGATGGTGGCTCAACAACTTCCCTGAGCAGCCTGTTCCAAAGCTTAAGAACACTTTCTGGGAAGAGATTTTTCCTAATATCCAATCTAAACCTGCCCTGGCACAGCTTGAGGCCATTTCCTCTCAAAATTTTCTCGTTACTTGGGAGAAGAGGCTGATCCCCAACTGCCTACATCCTCCTTTCAGATATTTGTAGAGGATAATAAGCTCTCCCTGAGCCTCCTTTTCTCCAGGCTAAACACCATCACCTCCCTCAGCTGCTCCTCATCAGACTTTTGCTCCATTCCCTTCACCAGGTCCTTGGCCCCTCTGGACTCACTTCTCAGCAAAGTCTGCTGCCCCACAGGGACCCAGGTGAAAGGTGTGATAAGAATATTTCCTACATTGGAGCAGCCCTTGGCTTATTATCCATTATTGCTTTTTCATGCAGGCAGCAGTGAAGTAGCAATAAGAAGTTAAAGAGTGATCACGAGAGACTTCAGAATCTTGACCCAAAACAACATCCAGTGCTCCAAATGAAACCCCCCAGGCTTTAATTGCAATGGAATAATGGATCTTCCTGCCCATTAATACTTTCCAGAATAAGATTTTCCCTTTTCTGCAGCAGAATTCTGCTGCCTTTTGCAGGAAATCTGCAGCTGAGAGTTAACTGCAGTAAATCAGATGTAACATGCGCCTTAGGAGAGTGTGGAAAAGGAAAGCAATTTTGTTAGGAATATGCACATCTCCACTGACAGTCACTGCAAAGAAAAGGTACAGTAAGACAAACCCAAGAAATTCTGGAGGAGGATAAATAGCAAGACTACAGGAAAAAGAAGACAGCAGTGATTTTTTTGATTAGACATCAGTGTTTTGTCCCACAGATGTGTTTGTGTGGAGGTTCATTAAATTGTCCTATGAAACAAAGATGTAGGAATAATAAACCAAGAAGGAAACTCAGTGGCCTCAACATAAAGTGAAAAGGCTCACTACAGGTATTTCCTGTGGAAAATTACCTTTATTACTCAACATTTTTAATGTCAGAATTTTAATTTTAAGGATTTTTGGTAAAAGCTTATGTCAGGGCAAAAGTTTGTGATGCAATATGATTTTCCTCCTAAATTCCTGATGAAACACATTTTTTATCAAGTCCTGTAAACTACATCATGCACAGAATAAATATCTGACCTTCAGGTATGGCTTTCCCAGGATATTCAGTCATGGAGGAGGCAGGGACTGCACTCAGGGACTACTTGGGCAAGGCCAGACCCTTTTCTGGTGGCGACAGAAGTGGGAAGCACCAGACACAACAATCAATCATGATCAGTAAGTGCAGCTAAGAAATGGGAAGGCAGATTTGACCTTTACCACATCTTTGCCCTCCCAAATGTCAGAGCAGTTAAAGAATTGCTCTTATTTCGTCAGACAGGACATTAATCTCTGCCTGGTCTTTTCAGCTTGTTGTGTTCCTTTTACTGATATAATGGTTTTGTGGGGCTGGTGAAAAGCCCTGTCACAACATATTCTTCATGGACTTTTTAATAATTTTTTCACCAGTGATGAAAAGACATTTAGTGACAAAGTGGCACAGGCTGGCACCTGATGACTTGTCTGAACAGCAAACCTGGCTTACATGGATAAGGAAAAGTGTAAGGAAAACCTTGCTTGGCAAGTGATTTATTTCTGAACTAGTTACTCTCTAGAAAGTTTGGATTCCTCTAGAATGGTCTTTCTACTCCATCCCATATCTGTCATCTGGTCTCAGCTTCCTCCACAGGTGACTCAGAGTTTTGGAAGCTCCCTGGTGAGACAGTGTCACTGAATGTGAGTGATAGCCCCGGACAGCTGTTCTAGCTCAAGAAATGTCTTTTAGCTGCTCACATGGCATTTACTGCTTGAACAGTCTTCTACAGGAATAAGACTGTGAATGAGATAAAAGTTCCTCATGGGCTGGATTTGCCCCTGAAGGGAACTTCATAAGTCAGACCATCCCAGTGGAAGCCTGTCTAACCTGAATAATGACAACTGCCATCAGAAACTATTATTTTCTTAATGCTTTAATTTTAAACTATTACCCCTTGTCCTATCACAACATACCCCACTAAAACATTTTTCCTGAAGAGTGCTATTGAGTTGCCCCTCAGTAGTCTTATTTCATATCCTCAAAAGCTTTTGCCAGAGCCTTGCTGCTTTTTTCACACCTCTCTAATTAGTGTCTGTATTTTAGTCTATGTCAGTAGCTGCACATAGTCATCCATTCGTAAATAAACATAAATAAATAGAAATAATTTATTGTCAACTCTTTTCCACCGGTGGTAGCTGCACATTTACTAAAATTCACTCTCTTCCATCACTGAAGTCTTTAATGAAGATAAATCAGTAACTGTGGGTTCAGTACAGCCTCTGCTATAAGCCTATTCAGCATCTCCACTCAAACTGACTGAATGCTTTTGGGAGTGATTTTCCAATCTGTCATCCACATGTCATCATTTGCTCATTGTGTATATCTGAAAATGTCACATCAGGCCTTACCAAAAGCCAGTATAAGTCATAAAGTACCATTATGTCACTTCCCCTGTATCTTAAGGAAGTCAAATAAATTGTTTTAATGGGGTGTCACAGACTGCTGGACCCCAAATGTAGCACTCTGAGAACTTGATCAAGCTTCATGACTGAGGATTATACCAGGCTTTTAAAAGAGGACATAATCTATCAGACTTAAAAGCATTAGCCAATCTCTCTGTCACAGGATTAAAACACTTTGCCATGCCCACAGCATCCCACAGTGATTGCTTATGAGGTTAATGGGACCATCTTTAAACATCAAAGATGACAACCATCAGACAGAAAATACCCCCCTGGAGGACCTATGGGTCTGTTTTTTCCTGTGGTGCGGATAGGATGTGAAAGAGAGCCTTTGAAATACTTTCCAGAGTACATTTTTCAATCTGCTTTCATGGGTTTTTTCACATTCCAAATAAAAATTCCTATATAGAGTTACTTGGAATACAAGCAGATAGGTTTAATCCCTTCACCTCTTCACCTGGAGAGAGCATTACCCTGAAAAAAAAAAGAAAAAAAAAAAAGAAAAGTCCATGTTGAATTGACAACAGCCACGTGGCAGAACAGGTGCTTTCATTTGCAGACTCAAAGTTGCTTATCCAGTACTCCTAAACACCAGCTTTTTACAACACTCAGGTCTGTGTCCTGCTTTGGGCTCTGCATTGCAAGAATAAAGTAGCTGGACGTTATTCAGAGAGCTGGATGACTGCTCAAAAGTCAGGGAAACATAACCTAAGCAAACAGATTGAAAGGAATGGATTGTTTAGCCTAGCAAAGAGGAAATTGAGGGTGGACATGGCAGAAATCCTGAAATATGTAGGAGGTTGCTGAAAGGAGGAAGGCAGTAGATTTTCCTGCATACCCATCTGGGTTAGGTCAACAAGCAGTGGGCTTCAGTTGTCTTTAGGGAGATAAACTGTCAGAGAAAAACAGAAAGAAATAGTCATGAAATATTTATTCTTGAAAATATAGGTTGTGTAGCGGGGGGGTAAGAGTTTGAAAAAGCACAACAAGGACAGATTTGTATGGAGCAGAAACATGGACTAGGTGGGAGTCTCTGAAAGTCCATTAAACCCTGTTTTCTGTGATTCACTGTGTGTTCACCACACTGCTGTGGCTCCCTGACCATAAATTCATCCCTTTATTGACTGCAGTGGCAAACATCAAATTGTTTGTCAGCTTATTTATAGCAGAGAAAGCAGTGATGGTACCAGTGAGTCAGTTCTGGAGAGGCTTCCAGATATGTCCTTTATAACACATGGACTCAGGGCCCTTTTCCCCCACTTTCCTTTAATAGTTGGGAAGAATTGGTATTTGCCTACTTTTGCATGCAGTGAGACTGAGAGATTTCAGCAAGCTGAAGGATTTCAGAGCACATTTGTGTTTGAGGCAACCTGAGTCCAACAGCTTCCAGTTTTCGAAGATTTGTTTTCTTTACTGCTGAGCAGAACTCACTTTAACTCATGTATCTGAAGGCTCAAGAACTGTAAGATGATCTCACTTGACCATTCTTATTGAATCTTCCTTTCTCCTACTGAGACGAATCAAATCTGTTTGTGTAGAGACATTCAGCCTTTTCCCTTTGGTTCTAGGGAAGAGGAGCAGCACTTATTTTAGCATGACCCAAAAAGAATTTATCCAGAATAAAATTAAGAACATGAACTCGGTCTGTTCAGCCTCAAAAGGAGGAGACTGAGGGGAGACCTCATTGCAGTTACAGCATCCTCATGAGGGGAAGAGGAGGGGCAGGCACTGATCTCTTCTCTCTGGTGACAGTGACAGGACCCGAGGGAGTGGCATGAAGTTGTGTCAGAGCAGGTTTAGGTTGGATATTAGGAAAAGGTTCTCCCCCCAGAGGGTGTTTGGGCACTGGAACAGCTCCCCAGGGCAGTGGTCACAGCACCAAGCCTGGCAGAGCTCAAGGAATGTTTGGACAACTCTCTCAGGCACATGGTGGGATTGCTGGGAATGGTCCTGTGCAGGGCCGGGAGTGGGACTCAATGATCCTTGTGGATCTCTTCCAATTCAGAAGATTCTGTGATTCTGTGATTCTGTTATTAGCAGCACCAGTTTGTAAAAAGGAGACTTAAACCAGGAATGGAGTTTTAGCGGCTTTTCTTTGGGGGATTGTGAATCCTTTCATGTCAGCAATTTGCTTTGCTTTGTCATATTTGTCTTCCTTGAGCTCCACAGGGTTGTTTTCATTAACGAACCCAGAGTGGAAAGATAGCTGCTGTATTAATCAATAGCCGAAGGAAACAAATCTCTGCTCTTCCCTGCAAATGTGCTGCTGTATGATGCATTTTCCTTGGAAAAGTTTTATTCCTGACAGAAGCCAGCCATCTGCTGGAGTGCTGCTGCAATAACCCCTTTCTAGAGCTGCAGGACAGCCACTTGCTGGTGTTTCAAAAACAAAAAATTATGACTTTTTTCTTCAAACTTCATAAAAAGTAAGCAGCTTGGAAAAGAAAGTTCAGAAATTATCAGAGACCACTTACAGATAGATCTTTGGATAGATGCTAAATGCTGATGAAGGTAAAAATGTCAGTGATGAGCAAGGATGGAGCACAAAATGTTAAGCACATATACAGCAACTATCTGCACACTTAAAACCTGACCAATGATGGCAGAGCAATGGACAGACCTTCAAAGCAGAAGGATCAGAACATCACCCTGGAATGGAGCTCACCAAGAGGAGCCAGCCAAAAACATTCTGCCCATGGGAAGCCAAGCCAAGCCCATGGGAACAGTTTGTTGCCTAAAGGGATGCAGGATTTAATGTGGGAAGAGCATTTCAAAGTTTTGTAAAATTTAGGATGGAAGATTTTAAGGGGATTATGGAAATGTGCAAAATTAATTCTGGGATGATTAGGAGAAGAATCAAAAGGGGGGAATGGGAGGGACTAAGGTGAACTGGGGAGAAAAAAGAGCAGAGAAATAAAGGGAAAAGGAGCTGTGTATGTGTTACCATGTTATTGGTGAGTGGATGGTGCTTGATCACTACAGTCTGTCCTATACCCTCATGAAATCCTATTTTTGGCTGCCCTCTGTATTCTGAATTCACATCTCAATACCAGTGAGCTGCCAGGTGAGTTGGTTGGTGACTGGGATAAGAGATCTGGATGCCAGCACGTGGAGAGCACTGAGGTCCAGGGGCTGCTCATTGAGCAGGAGGGAGGTCCCAGGGGAGCTGCTGGTGAGATCCACCCCGGGGATGTGTATTTCAATAGTAGCCTTCAATCCTGATAGCCAGAGAGGAGGAGAGGATTGAGCCATCTGTGTTTTCCCTGAGTGCTGGGCGTGTTTGTGGGGATGTGGACAAAAAGAAAAAGTAATTTCTTTCTGTGTTGGTCTGTGTGTCTGGACATGTGTGGAGCCTATAGTGTGTGTGTGTGTGTGTGTGTAACTAAGGCCAGCAGGGAAATTATCAAAATCAAAAATCACCCAAATGACTTCACAGCATGTATTCAGTTTCCAAAAGTGACTGAAGGAGAAGGGGGGCAGGTGGAGCAAACTGGTCACCATGTTTAGCTTGGAAACTAGAACTGTGTTTTTATCCTTTTCCTGATGGAATCTGTAGCTCCTGTCCATGCCTGTCTTTGCTACTTGTCACCACAGTCAGGTGGAGAAGGGATCACGTTATCTCACCCCTGAACGCTCTGCTCCTGCCCCATATTTCGAGTTGATTTTTAGTAATGGTGTAGGAAATCACATCTCAGAAGAAAAGGCTGAATATACTGCTGGAAGGCAAAGCTGATTAACATCTTTACTTGGGCAGAGAGGTGTATCCCGTTAGTTAATGGGGCTGAAATAATAATGACTTGCTTAATAGTCTCTGGCAGTAACCTGCTGCAGCACTGCTTAGAAATGACAGCTTGATGATAGGACAAACTGGTTGATTTACCAAGTGAATTACCTCTGGAAGTGCACCCAGACCTCAAACTGTGATTCTTAACTTAACACCAAAGTTTGCTTCCCACCCACACAATGCTGGCTTGCTTACATTTTCATTACCTTACACTGACAGATCTCTAAAATGAAAAAGCCATGAACAGAGGAAACCTGATGATGGAAAAGCACTAATTGAATTAGAGGCATGAAAAAGCATGCTCACTGTCAGGAGGAAAAATTTTAAAAAAATCTTCCACACCTCTGTTCCTAATACCACTGTCTTGATTTTTTGGGACTAAGAGGTTATTAAAAGTGTTTGGTTGGTTTTATTTTCTTCTGCCCTGATGTAGAGGTTGCTCTGCTGGTTTGGTGCATGTGGCACTTAGGGACATGGTGTAGTGGTGGACTTGGCAGCTCTAGGTTGGTGTTTGGTTGGGTGATCTTAGAGGTCTTTTCCAACCTAAATGTCTTTGTGATCCTGTGATTCTCTGACTAGAGCGCAGACTAGCACAGCGATTTGTGTCTAGGGAAGAGTGTCAGGACTTCTCTCTGCGCATCCAGTGACATTGGTGTGGCCACTGGGACTTTTCATAGGTGGAAAAATATATTTACAGCTAAAAAGTGGCCTCTGGGAAGGCAGTAAACCCACAGCATGTTCCTTTACCGTCCGTGTGGCATCCTGGGACAACTCTGGAGTGTGCTGGGTGTGCCAGACATGCTCAGGAGCTGCTGCCTTGGAGAGTCCCAAGGGAAGCAGCTGTCCCTGAGAGGCTGCAGCCCTGGAAAGGGTCCAGCCTGGGGCAGGGAAGAGTGAGGAACAACCCAGAGAGGCTGAGAGGGACTGGCTGCAGCCCCATCGCCACCCCTGTCCCTCTGGGGTGGAGGAGTCAGGAGTGAAGGGGAGGGGGAAACTGAGAAGGGCCCTTGGGTGGAGAGAAGGTGTTGTTTGGATATTTTTATCTTTTTCTTGCTGTCAGAATCTATTTTAATGCTTTTTTTTTCTTTTTTTCTGTTTCAAACCTATTTTGCCCTTGACAGTAATTGGCATGGGATTTTCCTTTCCTTACCTCAATGGACAAAGTGGAAATGCAAATATAAGGGAAAAAGCTCCTCCAAACTTTCATTTTACAGCAAATTAACAACAGGAACACCACACTTCCTTCTCCACTGTGCAATTAGTCATAAAGCAACTACTTTTCCATTATTTTTCCCCCATACTCTCGTGCTAAGTCTGCACCTACATCTTAAAATCTGCAGCCTGTATAAAACAACCACAAGCCAGGTAAGTCAGCCAAGTGACCCAGTGCTGGGACTGGAGAGAGATGTAGCTTACACAGCCTGTGTGAATTCCACCTAGGACATTCTGGGATCTGCTTTTCCAGTGGTTTTAGTGCCTCCAGTCTGAGCTGAGCTACCTCTCCCTGTGCATTTGACTCCTCTCTATCATACTGTGTAGCACTGTGAGAATAAATCCCTGCCCAGGTGGGTGTCAGGAGCTGGATAAGTGTAACTGCAGGAGAAATAAGTAAAAAGGTTACCTCAGAAACTCACTGAAGTCCTGCTGATTGATGCCCATTGGCTACAAAGCCAAATAAAATGTCTTGGTCACACCAAGGCCTCTTGTGCTCTTTGCTCATCTCAGCTTGATTGGATTTCTCGGATCTTTCTTGCTCTGAAAACGTGGCTGATGCTTACATGCTGTTCTCTGTTCCTTACTGGGCCAGGAACATTTAGAGGGCCATTTAGAGGGACCTTCTGTCCCTCTTTCCATCAAGAATTATCAGGAAAAGAAATATGAGGAAGAAAAAGGCACTGTGTGTGTTTTGTACCTCTGACAGCTCATTTGGGTTTGCTTCTGGGTTTAGCTGGAGGCTCCACACATCCTTTATTTCAACTGAACCAATTTCAACTTCCACTGTTACAATAAATTTCAAGAGATAGAAGTGTCAGCAAGCTGCCCAGGGTAGAAGACAATGTATTCAAAGAACAAAGTTAAAAGTACTCCCTGCTAATGATTTTCAGGCACTGCTCCTTTTATTGACGTTTCTGCTGCAATTGCCTGAAAGCATGTCATCCCTAGGGCCTCGGTGAATATTCAGAGGAAACCATTATGTTTAAAATCGTGTCTCTCACACACTGGAAATTAAGGAAACCTGTTGGCACAAACAGCCTGAGAGCATTAGCACATGGATCTCAAAGGCAAACACGGTTCCAGCTCATTCCTGGAGCCGTAAGGATGTTTTCCAAGGGTTTCGTGTGCCCAGGTTACACGAGCAGGAGCAATCAGAGCCAGTGTTTGTGCTCTCCCAACCCCACACTGACAAGTAGAAATCTCAGTTTAGTAAAACAGGATTTTCCCCACTGCTGCTAATTGCTGAGCTCTTCTGGAAAGGACCCTATGGATGCTTAAACTCGAAGTCAGTCAGCAACAGTGGAGTCACAGACTCCAGAGTGGGATCCTGCTCCCTGTGATTCACCCCAGAGAAGTGCATGGACAGAATCCTGTGCCTTGTCTTTGATTCATTATTGGATCAGAGTCGCTATTGAGTCAGTGGCCTGACTCAGGGCCGCTTGAATGAACTGCAAGATGGAGACTTTGGGATTTTTAAGACTTCCAGTTTTTACAATTTGACGAGACAGGGGAAAGTTTATAGCAAGTGCTAATGGCAATCAGAATGAAGAATGTCTCTGGAGTTCTTGGTTCTGTGTTTCTGGTTTTTAGCTTTCCCTTCCTTTCATCTGTTGATGACTGTGTTGCCATTTCCTGTAATTCTCCGTAAAATCCATATGGCAATCCCTGAAATGCAAAGGCAATTGCAAAGCCTTTATAATTAGCAATAATAAAATTTTTTAAAATATATTTTTTGTAAAAAAAAGTGTGCTGTTTCAGGTCCTCACCTCTAAAAGCTTTCCTGAGTCTCTTCTCTTTGGTTTTGCTTCCATCCAAGACTGAGTTATCCTGTTGTGGACCGAAAGGAGAAAGAACCGCGAGCAAATACCCAGGCAGTGTCTTCAGGGACATTTCTGCAGCCGTGGGGGACAGCCAAGACATTTGGCTATTTCTTCATGTTCCCATCTGTTCCACGTCGTGACTGGGATCCAGTTGTCTCTGGGCTGTCCTCTTCACACTTCCACTGAGAGACCATGTCTGGCTCTAGAGGTCAGTGAATCAATCAAGAATTTACCTTTTTTTTCTCATCCCAGGAAGTGTTATCATGCCATTCTGTGGAGCCTGAGAGACTGTGGGGGTGGAAGGTGCTGTTTAGGAAACATGTGCTATTCCTAAATTAGGTGATTGTGACATTAGTCTGTAACTTTTGTTTATGACTGATTTGGAAGGGATCTCACTATTCCACTTGTCTGTGTTTGTTGTGTCTGCCCACTACTTCTTTATTTTACATTAAATATAAAAAGTCTTTGGAGTGAAGACCATCTTTGTTTCCTGCTTTTTCACAGCCTAGGGGAAAGGGATAGAAATAATTTTTGCATTACACAAAAGAAATCACAGGCTGAGATAATGAGTTGCAAAAACATTGGAAGCAAGAGCAATGGAATACAAAATCAAAGACATTTTCTCTTGGAAAAACCTACCGAACAGAGACATGGATATGAATCCTTAAAGCACATTTATTCCTTTATTAAATTTATTTGCATAAGAATGGATCCCCCTCATTATTAACTTGCTAAAATTTTCCTTTATACCCAATATTTGAGAACATTTTTGCTGATCAATTAAAATCTCAGCTCCACTGATTGCATCATCCACAATTCAAACACTCTGGTTTGAAGTTCCTGAGTCATTCTCTGATGTCAGTCTGAAGACAGAGCAACTGAATTGACTCCAGGGACTGATATTTCATGTAGATTGACTCCAGGGACTGATATTTCATGTAGAGCATGCAACTGGGAGCAGAGTTTGGTTTCTCTTCCATGATACCCACCTTGACATGGCTGGAGTGAAGTTGAAAAAAAAAACAGCCTCTTTTGCCTTAATTGGCCTCTTTTGCCCTAATCTTGCCTTTTCAATGGGATTCTCCTGAAACTGCATTTTCTCTCCAAATGTTATTTCATGTGTGCAAAACATTGCTTTTTCATTTCTCATTTTGCACACTGACAAGCATTAGATAGCATTGACTCACACCTATTTTACTAGAAAAAGCCAATACTTTGGGAGCATCTTGTACCAGAGTTCCGCTGATGCTCCCACACTGATACAATTTGATGTTATGGAAAACATGACTTCCATCATGTTTCAGAGTGAATAGATTTAAAACCACGGTTGAGCAGAAGAATGAACAGATCCAGAACACAGTGGAGCAGCCAACACTGGACAGGCACTTCTGAACCAAGCCACCATTATTCTTCAGTCTACAGAAGTCTGAGGGTGGAGCTCAGGTTTTTCAAGTATTTGTATCATGTCACAGAGCCCACTGTGACCCTTGGCACTCCAATACAGTAGTTCATTTCCTTTAGACTATAATTCAGATGCACTTCAGCATGACATGAACCCAGTCAGTGACCAGAATGAGTGTGTGCTTCCCTGCCCTTGCCTCCTTCACGCTGACACATGCACCACTGGAACCACTCTCTACATCAAGCCTGGTGCAGATCCCAGTTGAATACTTATCTGTTTGGGGAATTTTTGATGTTAAATTCATTGTTCCAGGTCACTGTGGTGTGTTTGAGAAGCAGCGCCAGCATAAGGGGGTGGTGGGAAGGTCTAAGCAGTGCAAAGAGCCAGGACAGAATTTATATTGGACAGCAGCTCAAAATAAAATGCTGAACCCAATTCCTATCTGAATTTCTCAATATTCAGCTTCTCCTAAATTATTTATCTATTTTTTCCCTTCTTCCTAAAGAACCTTGTACAAACTACAGCTCAACCTTCTTCCCTGTCTCATGGAAGGTAAGTTTCCCAGAATTCAGATTAGCCCTCTAAGACTTTTCCAGTAAGTGAAGATGCTCTTTGAAGCATGAGACACAGAGCATGAAATTCCACATAAAGCTGGATATTGAGTCCTGGAGATAGCATTTTCACAATGACCTTGTTATGCTGAAGATGAAAAAAGTTTTTAGTCCCTTTCCCCAGTCAAAAGCCTTCCACCTGTGCATCCAACAATTTGTCATTGCAGCAACAGGAGAAAGTTGGGACCTCCAAGTTCCTTTCAGTCTCATTGGTTCACATTTTTAAAGGAACACCTAATCATTTGTTCCTTAAAAATTAGTTTTAAAGCATTTACTTGCATTAAAAGAGTACAGTAAAAGAGTAGAGGAATAGCAAGTCATTCTGACACCTCTAGTGGCCTTCCCACAGTCAATTGGAGGGGCTGTTCAGGCTGGTGGAGTTGTCACTATTTCCAAGGCAGGAGACTCAACCAGGTGGCCTCAAACACCCATTTAAAGGATCTTCTTACATCACGGTTTAACAAAAGGTAACAGCTTCTCAGGTGAGTCAGGCCAAGCTCAACTCAGTTGTTCTCTGATGCCATCCCTCTTCTTCTGAAAACTGCAAATATTAGCGGCATTTTCCTTGGGTATCCCATTAATACTGTCTGGCTGGGAGCTTGTAAGATGCCACCAAAAGACATGGGAATTGCAATTCCATATCCACAATTAAGTAGGTGCAGTGAGTCAGAGATGCAGACGAGTTTCTTATTTAAGTTTTTATTTCTCCTGACTGCCCAGATAGCACAAGAAGGACACACCTCTCATAATTTTTTAATTCCTGGCTTAACATCTCATTTTAACTCCAAATTATGTGTTCCACTACTACAAAAATCCTCATTCACCTTGAATTATCTGGCCTGCATAGTTGTGAGCCCTCATTCCCCAGGTATTCTCAGCATAGAAAATTGACAGATGAAAGTGGTGGCAAGTCTCAGGGTGACTGATTTGTGTAAATACAGCTACTGATGCTGTGAAAAACCAGGGCAGACTTTAAATCCTGGCAGTCTGTTTCTCCTCAGCAAGAAACGCTCAGGAACAAATTCCAAAAGAATCTCTGGATTGTGGGTTTTCTCTTTCTAAAAGAGCAATCAGGAAACACAATAAAAAAAAAAGTTTCATGCTTACTGATATTGTTGGAATGCAGAAAAATACTGAAATATTTTTCAAGCCGTCATCTGTTCTGTCTTTGGTTATCTTTGTCATGTACATAGAAGAAGGAACTAGAGGCAAAAGAAGGCTCATCTCTTTTCTATAACAAAAGATCTTTATTCTTCTTTTCTCATCTCCCACCAATCCCATCATGTTTAAAGGCTGAGTTCTGCTGCTTCTGCCCACCTTCTGTTTCTCTAGACATCCATGTATTTTTACCAACTCTTGGGGTTTTATGCAAGTCTCACTTTTTTTTAAATTCCTGGCTCCTAGGATCATTTTACCACCTTTAACAAATGCAAATCAAGCAACCAAAGAAGTGAACTACCATAGGTGAACACCCTAATTCTTGCTGTAAAAATAATTTATAGAAAAATTTTTATTGCATGTCAATCTCATTATTAATATTTGCACCATGCTAAAATCTCTGCCAAATTGTCATAATACCTGTCTTAAACCCCATGAAATAGGTATTGCTCCCTAAAAAGATTCTAAGGGTTGGTTTGTTTTGTTTCATATTTCACATAAAACCAATATTCAATCTTTAAAAGATGACTAAGTTCTCAAAAGGTGACCAAAGGTGAAAAGGTAAAAAGCGTAACACAGAAAATACATGAATGAACTGTTCCTCCATTTACCAAGGAACTGTGAAAGAACAAACAGAAGTCTGATGAAGGGAAAGCAGCATCAGATGCTGCCTTCTGAAGGATTCAATTAATATCTTGACATGAGCTGCAAGACAATGAAGAAGAATCAGTGCAAAGTGAAAAGTTGCATTTATTGTACCTTTTTGCACTACATGGCTTAGTTAGTAGTGGACAACTGAAATTATAGACCATACAATATAAGAAAATTGAGACTGAAGGACATCACGGATCATCCAGTCCTTGTATGTGAATGAAGGATTAATTCATCTGAAAACATCCTTGGCAGGTGTTTGCCTAATGCATTATTAAAAATTTCAGTGGCAGAGATTCCCATCTTGGTAAACAACATTCTTCAGTGTTTGTTGTCCTTAAAAGTTTTTCTCCTTTTCTGACTTGAATGTCTCTTGCTAAACTTACACTAATTATTTTTTGTTCTGCAAACTGTAGATATGAAGAACATTTTAATTCTGTCTTTCTGAAACAAACTTGCCACAGATGAGAGGGGAAGGGCTGTATTCTCAGGAGCAAAAAGCCCCAGACGCAGTATTTGCAAAGCTCCTGTTTTTTTCTTGATCCCTCCACCCAGTCCACATCCACGGTTTTCCATGTCTTGAAAAGTTGCACTCCATGCGGAGATCAGGATATCTGAGGCCTTTCTAGTGTTGAGCAGAGTAGAAGGTTATTTTCTCTATGAGCCACTTGTCTGAGCATCTCAGAAACGACAAAGTTGTTCAACAATGATACCTTCCTTTTACTTCGTGCTCTTCTAGTATCTCCAGGCACTCTTCTGAAGACTTCTATCTAAGCAGTCAGCCTAAAACATTTTTCTGGGTATCTGTGCTGTGATATTCAGTCGTCATCCACCTGGATGATGTCTCCCAAGGCCATCCTTCGAATAGACTGCCTCCTCACCAAAGAGGCTTCATCCATTTCCCTTTGCTTTGCTCCTCGTTCCTTCTGCTTTTTGGACACATTTTCAATGAGCTTGCTGGCATCACTGAGGGTTTTTTGTGTTCTCTGGCCTGCAGTTTTCTTCGTGCCTTCTCCCACACTCGGATCCGTGGCCTTTAAGGGCTTGGCTTTGCCATGGTCTTCCTGCTGCTCTTTTGTGTGTCTTAATTTGAATCGGCGCCGAGAAGCATTTTGGCAGGGATCGGGGCTGCTCTCAGGGCTGTTGGGCTCTCCGTGCACGTCAGACACCCGGAGAGTGGGGATTAATGGCTTACGGAGTGTCCTGGGAGCCTCCTCAGCACCTGCTTCTTTAGTCGACTTAGAGGTTGTCTCTGAAGGCAAAATAATTTGGATTTCTCCAAGGGGTTTGCTGCTCTTAGGGGTTAGGGGATCATCTTTGGTCTCTAGAGCAGCCTTCTCATTCTGCTTGGTCTTTTGGAGGTTTCCCAGCTCCCCCTGAGCCAGATTCTTTACCCTTTTCATGTGGGGCTCATTGTTGATGGCGTTGATCACCATCAGCTTCTGGGCAGCCATTTGGGCTTCTCTCTGGATGCTCATAATCTTTTGGAGCTGGGCTTCTTTGACTTCCACAGGGATCTCCAGAGGGGCCAACTTCACTGGCCTCTTCAGGGTGATGTTCTCGGCGCTACACAACTCATTTGCACGATGCAGGCTGGGAGACAAAACTCCCTCCTTTTTCACCTTCTCTGGGCACAATTTTATCTCTCCCTGGCATAGCCTCTTCTCTGAAATTCTTGGAGAAGGAGGCTGGAAACCAAGGCTTCCTGGCTTCCCTCCCGGCAAGAGGAGAACTGGATTTTTCTCGGGTTGCAGGTTCACAATCGTGACTTCACTGACCGTGCAGTTATACTTGGGCTTTTCTTCAGCCATGGGGGCACTCTGAAAGAAAACAAATAAATGTGGAGATCACTATCCTACATTGTATTAATCCTCAGTTAGGTTTTTATGCAATGTTTTGAAGTTTGACAAGAGTGAAAACTTGGTGTCTCTTGAGGTGTGCTACTCATAACCTTAAATCCTAATCTCAGTGCTCCTTAACCTGCCTCGCCCCAGGGTAATCCAAAATCAAGGGCAAACTCAGCCTCCATATCTGAAGAATGAATTAATCTGACAACAAAATCAAGGCTTGTCTCTTCCATGTCTCTCACCAGAGCAATTCAAACTTTATCATTCCTCTTCCTACTCTGTCCCGAATATTGAGAGTCCTTTCTAAGCAGTGAGCAGTTCCAGACTGCACATTGCACTCACTAATTTAAAGGAAATTTAGGACCTCTACAACACATGGAAAATACTAGAGAATATATGTCAGCTAGGGAAAACTCCTAGTTGAGGCCAAGGCATGGGTCCTTCCCTTTTCCTCTGTCATTCTGTGATGGATATTGCTTGTGAGGGTGACCATCCAGCTCACTCCTGGGCTTATATTGAAATGTGCTTGATAGGGTAGGGAAAGCATCTTCATTTCCACCAAAATTCCCCCTGGTTTCACAAGGTATTTTTCTACAAAGGATAAACCTTCAAACAGATAATGATTTTGCTTGTGTCAATGGAAAATACCATGAAATGGGCCAAGATGCTGTTTAGAATACTGTGGATTTTGTCCAGTTCAAAAAACAGTGCTTCTGGGTTACTAACTAAAGAAACTGCTAAATGGCAGATGTGGCAAACCTGGAGTTCTTTACTTGCCCTTGTTCAGAGAAACTTTATGTCATGGTTGGGAAATAATATAAGAATCAATAATCAATAACCATTAATGTCAATAATATAAGAATCTCATGGCAAACAGGCCTGTGATATTCAGCTTTCTAGTCTTGCACAGGCAATGACAGCTCATGGGAGGCTTTGTTCCTGCCTCTGCCCAAACAAGGAAGTCCTCTTCCCTAAGGTTCCTTTTCCATTCCCACTCCAGCTTTTGTGCAGACTATACATTTCATATGGCAGACAAGAACAATATCCTTGGCTATAACTCAGACTTTTAGGCCTTATTATCAGGAAGATATTTTATTAAATTATGGTATTAACCTGTTTTTCCTCTGACAAACAGAGAACATGAGCTCCTTTCATCTTATCCAATTAAGTCTGTATTGGTAATTCCTGTTCTTTTTTTCTTTTTTGGGTGGGGTTTTGTTGTTGTTGTTGTTGTTGTTGGTTGGTTGGTTGTTTTGTTGTTGTTGGGGGTTTGTTTGTTTGTTTGTTTGTTTTGTTTGTTTGGTTTTTTGTTTTGTTTTGGGGTTTTTTTAAGTACCCAAGCTTAGTATCATTGTAAATAAAAATGATACTCATCTTGCCCTTTCTGTGTCTTTCTGTTTTCCAGGAAAACACTTAAGGCTGCCCATGGCTCTGTAAATGTGAAGTAAAATGAACATAAATAAGCCCTTGTCCTAAAATACAGGCACATACAGCAATGAGACAGAATGAAAGCTCGAATGGAAAGGGAGATATGGGAATGGAAATTAAGCAAAGGTACGCAATGTAGTATCAATGCATTATAATTTTTTTAGAAGATTTTGGTTGGAAAACCTTTTATTTGCCTTTAAAACTGAGTACCCATCTAAAACCCAGCCACCTAGCCAAGCCTATAGAGCAACCTGCCTAGACAATGCATTTTTCTACCCATGACCATTTTTTGTTCTCACACTGCTTTCAGACAAGAGTGACCCAGTGATTGGTTCATTCTCTGCTGCACTCATCTGAGGAAAATTCAGACAAATTAAGAAGGTTTGGAGAAATCTTACACACCACCTAAATCCAATTGGAGTCCTAATGTTAATACACTTAAACCCCATCCAAGGCTAACGTGCAAGATAAGCTGCATCCTCTGTTCCTGTGCACACATTACTCAGTACCTTCCGGAAACATCCATCTGCTATGTATATACTGCCACTTAAAATTTAATTAAGTAATTGGCCCAGTCTTGTGTATGTAATTGCTCTGTGCCCAAAATTCCCTTTGCAGTCAATGAGAGACCCATGTAAAGAATGACTGCTTCAGGTTCTCTGGATCAAAGTATTATGATAGTGTTATTATCAAAGGGACCACCAGCCTTTATTTAGAAACTACAACCTTCGTGTAATTTAAACACTTTCCATCCCAGTCTCGGCCTGCTGATCCTTCTGATGTAAAATGCACAGTAATGGGACAGGAGAAATAGAAGGGTCACGGTACATTATCACAATTTAACTAAATTTATTACATGCCCCGTGGCAAATTGGCATGGAGTGGTTTCAGATCTAGGAAACTTGGCGTCCCCATAAACAGGAATCTGATGTCCCTCTAAAGCCATCTTAGTACCCAGACTGGATGGTCCCCAGAGAGAGGTGCTTCTACTATTTTTAATTTGTTTTTATTTCAGGAGTCTGCCCCTTGCAGGGCAATAAGCAATTGATTATAGGCAGAAAATGGAATTTGCAAGAGTCTTATGGAAGCCTTGTTCATTATCTTGATGATCAGGTCAAAAAGATGGAGCTGAGGGTCCTTTCCACTATTGGTCCTCACCTCTGCTGTTCTACAGCTGATGAAATCAGACAGATACCAAGCAGCCTCAGGCACCCTGAGGTGTGCTATCGGCATGTACCTGGCAGAAATGGGGAACCAAAATGAGCCGAGCACAGAGCATGTGTTTAGATATCCTGACAACCAGCTGGACTTTAGCCAGGAAGTCAATCTGCCAGCAGGGAAAAGCAGCAGGTTGTTGTGCTGTCACAAAGTTCTGCAGGGCTTGAGATCCAAACCACTATTTTATGCACGTCACTTCCCCATATGGCTCCAAAATATTTCACCATTTCAGCCCTGCTGTGGATATAGTTGCCAGAAGGTAATATTTGGTTGGTAGCATACATGATTATAGATACATCATGATTGAAGGGAATCCTTTAAAAATCTGGAAGTGTTTATGGTCAGGTTGGATGGAGCTTTGAGCAACCTGATCTAGTGAAAGGTGTTCCTAGCTGTGGCAGGGGAGTTGGAATTGGCTTATCTTGAAGGTCACTTCCAACCCAAACCATTCTATGATTCGATGATTTCTGCTTCCTTTAAAATTCCATTTTTTCTTAGTCACCCTCATGAGTTTTCCTCTCTTTGCTCAATGAAACCAAATTTATAGTGCATTTCATAAGAGTTTAAAAAAAACCAAACACACATACACACACACAAAACCACCACTCTAAATCCCAAACTCTTCCTACATAACAAAAAGCTTTAATCTCATTGCTACAGGATAATCTGTAGTGATAAGCAGATGTTACACAACTCTGATGCTTTTCCTTCCCATCATCACGTGTATCAACTGATTGCTGCAGTTCAAAGGGGGGGACAGAAATACCTAAGAAAGGAAGTTCACAGATCAAATCCTCCAGCTTATCTGGCTGAAAGCTTCTCCCAGAGTGGATTTTATTTTAGTTCAGTTCCAAAATAAACACCAAGCCTCCAGTGTGCCTTAATTCTCCATGTGATGCCTGAAGCTCTGCTACTGAAAGACCCTCTGGCATGTGGAGATCCATTACACATTCTGTCATTCATCAGGGGAGAGGAACAATTCAGTTTAAACATCTAGGGATGAATGGCTTTGCTTCCGCTGCAGATTGTGTGCATACAGTAAATAGCTCAGGTCACCATGAATGAACAACGCAGCAAACAGAGCCAGCACCTGAATAATTCCCAGAAAAGCCTTAAATATGCAGCCTTGCAGTTTCTCAGATGGCATAATTATCACACCTGCAATGTCAGGGGCCTACATCATCATCTGCTGTGCTAGAAAAATTTAAGTTATATTGTCTGTGAGGCAGTGAGTCTGAGGAGGTCAGAGGGTCCATTGGGCTGAGAGAGGCAAAACATAACCCTGTTCATAATCATCAGTACCTGAACACAGTGCTAACATCACACCTGGCTGTCCTGGATCCCAAAAAAACAGGTACCAAGATGTACTCAGTGCAGGGACTTCACACAAATAAATTCATGCTGTCTCCTTGTGGTAGTTTTGGCTGGCCCAGTTTTTGCCAGTGAAGAGGGTGGGGTACAAAGATTCTGGAAATTTCTCCACCATCTCCAGCAGAGCCAGTCTCTGATGGCTCTGAAGATGATGGACATGCTGCTGGCCAAACCTGGGCCAATTAGAGATGTTAGTTACACCTCTGTGAAAACATATTTAAGAAGAATTCAAAACAATGTGAACACGCACTTCTTTTTAGCCAGGGCAGGAGGAGGAGGAGGTGAAAATATGTGAGGGAGAACAACATGGAGGCCCCAAGGTCAGTGGAGAAGGTGGGGGAGGAAGTGCTCCAGGCACCGGAGCTGAAAACCCTCTGCTGGCTGTGGTGAAGACCATGGGGGGAGCAGGTGGTCCCCCTGCAGCCCATGGGGTCCAGAGGATGCAGAGAACCCCCCACAGCCTGTGGGGAGGTGCCCACGCCAGAGGAGCAGGTGAAGCCTGCAGGAAGCTGTGATCCAGTGGGAGTCCCAGAGACTGAGAGTTGCAAAGGCCTTGCAGGAGAGAGAAAGGCCTTGCCCCTGGGATGGAAACAGCCTGGCCTCAGCTTGGAATTCTGCAGCCTGGACAGAGGAATCTCGGACTGCAGCAATCGGGCGGGTGCTGCTTGTGAGATTGGACCCACGCCAAAGAAGTTCCCAGAGAACTGTCTCTCATGGGAGGGACCCCATGGCTAAGTAGAGGACTCTTCTCCCTGATGGACTGACCCTGACCAAAGGAAACCCCCCATACCCTGCCCCCACCCCAGAGCTGTTGGTTAGTTGGAAAGGAGGGAGGGGGTGAGCTGGGAAGCAGTGCCTTAAGAGGGAAGGGGGGGTCAGTGAAGAAACGGTGTCTTGAGAGCTTATTTTTACCTCTGATTTATCCTCCGACTCTGTTAGATTAATAAACCACCTTTTTTGCAACTTTAAGTCTCCCGCCTGCTTTTGCCCTGTCTCTCGTGTGTCCTCGTTATCAGTAGTCTTACCTCAACTCATAAGTCCAGTGTGTTAGCAAACGTCGTAGGTGCCTGGCATTTAGCCAGGGTCAAACCCACGACACTCCTCCATGCATTCTTAGTGCAGGATCCAGAGATTGTGCCTCGTTCTGCCACAACTCCCTCTGCACCATTGATATCTTAAATCAGGAATGGCAGCAAGAAGAGTTTCAAAACAAAACAGACATTTGAGTGGTCTGAAAACTGGCTCATTATCAGGTTTCAAATCCCTTTTCCACCATGAGATGCTCATGGGATGGCAGGGAAGATGTTTTGTCCCTCTGTGACTGTGTTTTTCACCTGTAAATTTGTACTGATTCCTTCTCCTCACTCCTAGGGCACTAGGGAGTGTAAGCTACTCAGCAACAGGGGAAATGAAGTTACATTAGTTTCCAAAATGGGTTCGATTCCAGATATCTTAATTTTCAGAAAACAAGTGTTCTATAAAAAGTGGTACCTGTTGAATGTTCAAAGCCTGAAAAAGTCTATAACCACTTGAAAATTATGTCAAGTACAACTTTTGCTTGTAGAGGAGTTGTTCTTACATTATGGGTTTTATTTTGTGGGAGAGTGAAGGTTTGGGGCATAACCCAGTGTTTGCAATCATTAAGCTGAATGAATGCTTTGCGAAAACATTTAAAACTGTTCATAAAACTTTATGAATCTTGGTTGAATCTTAAGAAGAATTACCCAATTTTATGCAATTTGGCACACTCTTATTCCTAATGTTATTGTTACTTTAATAGCTCCTCCCTGGATTCACGAGGAGACCAATTTGAGTTCTAGGAAACCCAAAGCAGACCATCCTTTGCAGGCACACTCAGTTTCCAAACTATGGAGTCTCCAGACTTCCCATATGCCTCCCAAGCTTTACTGAACAACCTCAGTTTTGGGAAGCTTCTTATTGGGATTTGCAATATTGCAGGAAAAAGGGGAAAGTGCAGAACTGCAGTCCTGGGCTGCTAGTTGGCACTCTGTGATGACAACTAAGTAATGCAAGCTAACTTTTCCAACTTCCACATCTAAATAGGGACATTGTTCCTTATTTAGATCAAGACAAAGATTTATAAAAAATGAGAAACTAATTTTAGACTTCTAAATCCAGATTTAAGATATAAATAAATGACCTGTTTTTCAAGAGTAGCACTGTATTTGACACCTTAAATACAGCCAATTTATTTAAGGATTTAAACTGTAACTCAAAATTCCAACTTCAGCTCCAAAAATCTTGGTCTCAATGGTTAGAATAAGGAGATTGATTTCCCGAAGACCTGAGCTCCTGCAAATCCCCACCATCTCAACAAGACTGTATGAGATGTAAAGGTCTGGAAGTGCAGTTGGGGCACTTCTGACCAGGGTTTGTGTATCTCTGACATCACAGCACAAGCCTAAATCTCAGTACTGTGAGGGAAGGGAAGCAGAAATGAAAAATGCAGTATTTCCTGCTGACTACCAGCTCCTGCTTATGTTACATGCCCACAAAGATCACAGCACAAGCACAACCTGCAGACAAAAAGATTGAGCTCTTCCCTTGCTGTTTTTTTCTTAATTTAGAGCTTGGCACTGTAAAAGCCAGAGTGATGGAGTTATCTGCTGCAGTGGAAGCTCATGCCTGGGAATTAATGTGGTCCCCTGCCCTATCCCACTGATAACAGAGGGCAGCACCTTGGAGTCAGAGGGAGAAACTCTGCCATCCTTCAATCTGCCTGTTCCCTGGGTGCCACTCATCCGTCGCACTCAGAAATACCCAGGGAGACAAGCACCTTTTCTCAGCTCTCCCAGGCAATATTTCATTTGGAAGAGAAGAATAAGCAACCCTGTCTTCTGAAAAGGAGGTGTCAGCAGTGCCATTCTTTTTCTTAAAATACATGGGAGAGAAAATTCATTTCTTCAAACTTAGACCCTCAAGCCTGCATATCCGATCTCTCCACAGAACTGGGGGTTCATTTTTCCTACCAGAATTGTTCTTTTTTGTTTTCTTTGGCCAATTAGGCCAGAAGTGAAAAAATTACACGACTGCATGATCTGGTAGTAAGGGCACCTTTGGATGCCCCCTTTGACAAGGGCAATGTAATACAATTGGCTTCACTGCCAAAATCTTCTAGAATGTCCAGCCACAAAGCTAAAGACTCCTCTCTCACTCTCTTAGCCCTTGCTGCAACACATTTTTATCTCCATATCTCTCACAGAAGGGTTTGAGGCTGTTTCTAGCCCAGGATTGTCTCTTGTTTTTGTTAGGAAGTGTTCCCAATGGGTTGCTTCAGGTTTACTTTCATCAGGACTGTGAATTTTCAATAGGGGGAAATGCTTTGGGGAGATATTCGTGGCTCCAGTGGTTAAAGGTAAAGGAGAGAAGCGCAGGCCAGGGAGCCAGCAGTGGTCTGGAGCCTGCAAAGGAAGGTTCAGCTCTTTAATGACTGGGATGGCCCCTGAATTCTACCCATTGTGATAATTTTCTTACCCACATTCTATGGCTATTACTCACTTCACACTGTCACTCCTTAAATACATTTTTCACAAGTTCCTATTAAACTGTGGGTAGCATATAGTGTTATACCAGTATTGATGTAAAAGCAGAATTACCTGCTAGTCCTGCTAATCCGCTGATGCTTTGACAGCAGGGATCTTACAAATAGAGATTCTTCGTTAAAAAATGATTAAACATGACCTGAAAGGCCACAGCTTTCCAATTCCCTGAAAACTTGCCATTTCCTTGTTGAATGCTGTAGCATTTAAGGCCAGAAGAATCAACGACAGCCCATCCTCTGATCCACTAATGACATGGATGTTGAAGGATTTTGATGTCACTTTTTTTATCCTCAAGCCTATTATCTGGCTCTTCTGCCTTTCGCTCTTCAAGCAGAGGCTGCTTTAGAGAGATTTCAGTGGGCAGGCAGGGAATGTAGGAACTGTTCTACTTTTTGTGTGGCTTAGTCCACAGCCAGAGACAAGTCACCAAACACCTCTGAGCCTCGCAATCAAGGGATGTCCTTTAGATATTTTTTAGGAATTGGGAGTCTGTTAAATCTGCTGCACTACTCGAGAAAATCGCTATAGTCTCTTTCAACCTAAATTTCCCTCTGGCTTCAGCAGGACAGTGTTGTTGTATTGCTCTCTGCCCAGTGGTGCTAAAGTGGTGCAGTGTTGCTCAGTTCCCGTGCTCTGATCTGGGAAGGGCTTCATTTCAATGACATGTGGATCCCTGCACCATTTGGAGACCGCTGTAGGACGTTCCAGATGGTGGGCAGAATCCATTAATCTATGCCATGAAAATTTAATTCATACGAAGGTAATAAATTGTTTATGTATAAAATAGGCAGGACTAATACATAAGCATTCAGGGCTGAATCACACCAGGATAGAGGCACACGCAGCTCACAGTGAACTCAGCTTTTTGGCTGTTGTAACAAGAATCAATTGAACAGAATTATTAAGTGCAGATACTCTGTATTTGGATAGAATATGCCAACACAATAGCTGCTGCACTGTTAAAACAACCTGCCCCTCCCCATAGTAATTTTAACTCAATCTTAAGAAGCCAGCAGTGATGGAAGAGAGAAAAAAACATAATAATAGAGAGAGCATCTAACAGCCTGGGCTTGCTGCTGCATTTGCATTGACGTCAGAGCAAACAAGATTAAATGAAGGCAAGCTCAGCTACAGAAATGTGACCTTAAACACAGCCTCAGAGTTGCAGATACTGCCAAAATCTTAGCTGTAACTCCACCTGGCTGGCTGACGTAGGCACAGAGATAAAGTCTGCGAGGAGCAGCCGGAGATCCCAGCGGCAGCTGGCATGGTGAGAGCTCTGCTCACCACAGAGCTCAGGGCACGCTGGCACAGAGAGGAGCCAGGGTGGGCACAAAGGGTCGTGCTGACACCGTCCTCCACAAGGAACCACTGAGGCTGGCAGAATTTGCAGCAGCCTCTTACTGCTGGGGTTGCTTCAGTCCAGTCCAGGATTGGGGAAAAGAGGAAAAAAAGACTTGATCTCATTTTCCCAGTCACTCACTCTCTTTCCCTTTGCCCAGCGTAATCTTGACAATTTTGAGATCCAGTCTTGGAAAGCTGAAGTCACAGAGAGAACCAGGCAGCTGGGAACAATGGTTAATGGCGCCTTCAAAAAGCTCAGAACAACTGCAGCTAGAAATTTGTTACCATAGGAGCAAAGACCATTCAAGTCTAGTCAATCAAATAAAGCATGATTACATGGTGACATTGCCAAAATCTGAACCACTGTTCACTGAGCAAAACGCCAAAAAACTGTCCACTACCAGTAAAAGAATTCTCTGGCAGAGGACATCCCTTTAGGAAAACCTAAGCAGGTAGACCCCAGTCTTCCCACACTGTGACTTAGAGTGAATTAAGGTATTTCCTTTGATTTAAAGGATGGGATCACCCTGCTGGGCATCATTTAAACCTCTCAAAACCAGGCTGGATTGGGGTATAGAAGATTTAATGACTTCACTGGGTCTGACTGCTCTCAGCATTGTTTCACTTTACATTTGCCACAAAAGAGATTCCGCTTTGGATCTGTGTGGTAACACACCTTTCTAGAGATTCAAATGGAATCAACCAGAACAGCAATTTCAGGCTATTTCCCCGATTTGGAGAAGATTATCCAAACACAAAGATAAGTCTTTTTTCATGTCTCTGAATTGAGGAGTTGTTCTGGAGTGGTTCAAGCATATGGGGAGAGCTTTGGCAGCCAAGTTATGCTGCAGGACCATCCCCAATCAATTTGTCTGAGCTGAAGAAAACTGGAGATAGTTTATCCATGAGCTACTGAGAATTAAATTCTTATCTCATATGCTCCTTAAGGCATCTCCAGACAGCTGGGCAATTTTGTGTCACCTGCAGCTTAGAGTCCATAATAAAACCAGGTAGATTCCCTGGTGGGGGTGGAGATGCAATAATTAAACTTAGACTAATAATTGCATTACACTCAGGGCTCCAACCAGATGCTTCTGTTATGGGCCAAGCACTGTGCAATGAGGAGCTAAAAACCCTTTCAAAATTTTGTCCCTGTGGCATACAGTGTTCGTGGAGGCTTACTGCCTTTCTGATCTTGTTTCAGGCACAACATTCAGCCAGTATTTTTAGGAAGTGCAGGAGCTTTGGAGAGCCTCTTGAATCAGATCTCAGGATCTTGTATCACTTTCTGATCCCAGGATGAGGAAAGGGGCGAGTTTTGTCGTGTTATGTTGTATGGTTTTTTGTTTACCCATGCAGCTTTGTGGGTCCAAATATCTCTGCAGAGGTACTGGTGGGTTTGAAAAGAAGTGGCACATCTAATCAAATTTCACCAAGCAATTCACTTCTCCATCCTTTGGAGCCCAGGGGTCTAAGCTCTATTATGCTACCTAGCTTATTACTAAAAGGTCATTGAAGACTCAATAGGTCCTTCACTGCCTTTCTTGATGTGTTAAAGAGCTGCTGTTGCAATAATTGCAATGGGTCCTGTTTTAGAACCAAAAGTCTTAGAATATCCCATGCAGAATTTGCTGATCCTGCCCACATGGATCACTGGTGCTGTCCTGGAGACACTTAATGTACCATTGAATGCCATAGAGCAGCAGTTTTTATTTCTTCTGAGCCATGAGGTATGAGATCTTGGCACTTGGGATTTGTGCTTTTAAGCAGTTTCTAGTCCATCAGTCAAGAGTTGCTTTTTTGGTTCAACACTTAGCAGTTGACTTAACCTGGAAATGCAAACAGAGCCTTTGCTTCACTCTGTGTGTCCAACTCTTGGCCAAAAGACAACCAATTTTAAAGCAGACAAAAGCTCCCTGCAACCGCAGCACTGGCTCCCTTCTCTCTCTCTCCTGACTTAGAAGGAACCATGTTTTTGGAATAAGGAGAACCTAATCTACCAAGCCTGGAAGAATATGAATTTTTGTGTGTTTGTGGCATTTCAGTGTTCTTGCCAGTGTCAGACACCCTTACTTGCAGATGCCCCCATTAGTCCAAGTGTTCATGTGGGAGGAAGAACTATTAATTTTGTTATGGAATTTCTGAATCCAGTCCTGCCAGCTCCCTAGGATTTTTGATTACTTACTCATCTCCCACTATTTTATTTGTTTTTCTCCTACTTATTTCCGTTGCTTTGCACTCAGGAGTTAGGAAGGAAAGGAAAACAGCTTTTCTCATGAAAGTTAAACACATCTGACTGCACAGGACAAAAAAAGCCTGGAAAAAGAGCAGCTTTCCAGCACAATGACAGGACTAAGGTAGCCATGTGCTTCCCCAGGTAAGCTCCCTGGTCCCTTGAATTCACAAGGATCTCTTCTACTGCATGAGCTGGTCATAGAGACGATTTCAAGTCTCCTGGAGAGCATAATCTACAATCAGAGCTAAGATGGCACTGCCTTCCCCAGTACGGTCCATACCACCAAACAAGTTAATTATATTATCCATAGCTTTGAAGATCCTCCAAAAAATTTGGTTTTGTGCTGCCCTTGTGCTCAGAAATTCATCTCTCAGTGGAATTCTTTCTGTTCACTTTGGTGCATTTTAGAAGTACACCAGAAAGGAAATCTTCCTTTGGAAGTTGGATGTCTGTACTGTAACACAGACCTACACCCTGGGAAATCCTTCCAGAAGGCCTTGATTCTGTGCCTTTTACCATCAATGATGGTACTGTCCTTGATTTCAACAGAGGCAGAATCAAGATGGGGATTGTTTCAAACTCACCAGGACAATTCTAGAAGCTGTATGTGGTCTTCACCCCATTTTATGTGTGGCTAAGGAACAATGAAGCCTCCCACCCACACATTTTTTTGGCATTGCGTATGTCCCTCAGCTGAGGACCCAGTGTAAACACCTATACCTCTGTATCACCCACTCCATACATGCAAGCAGTCCATTCAAGCATTCTTAAAAGTGAAGAAAGCCTGTCCCTATTCTAAATTCCATGCAAGGCCTCAAATTCAAGTGTTAGCAAAGTCCTCCCGATTTTCTGAAAAACACAGGGTTTCCCTCTTCAATAGAACTGTGCACTCATTAGTTTCAGAAGGATGAATATCTTTGTCTGTTAAAAATATCTCTGTCTACTCCCACAGTTTTATTTTCAGCATCAAGAAGTCACCTAAGCCAGAACTATCTCCCAAAGACTGAGATGCTTGCTCTTAGCACGGTTTAGCACCTCAGCTTGCTCTTATCTCATGGACCTGGAGTCCATCTCCTCAGAGCTGTGGCTCTCCTTGCTTTGTCTCAACACAACTTCTGCTCCTGATCCCTCCAATTTACTTGTGGATGAGGCAATTTCTCAAGTCCTGTAAGTCTGGGAATGTTTTTGGGGTTTATTTTCTCTGATGAGAGGTGCAGTGGGCTTCCTTAGCCATGGAGGTACTGTGTCTTGGCACACACACACATCTTCTGTGTGCCTCTATTGCTTATTCCAAATCAGCAGCCTAATGTCTTATCTAGCCAGAGTGCTTTGAAAGGCAAATCCTATCAGAGCATAATAGGAAGAGAAGTTAAAGCTATTAACAGCAGATTCTTAGAGGGTCAGGGGGCAGAAGGGGAGCTTTCTAATCATCTTCGGATACATTTTCTTTCTCATAGGCTTGAATAATAACTAAATATCAGCTCCTCTAGGTAGCTTTAGATGCTATTAGCACATTCAATCAGTAACTCAGAAAGGGAGATAAAAGCACAAATACATGGAATCACACAGTCATAGAATCTCAGAATGGTTTGGGTTGGAAGGGACCCTAAAGATCTTCTGGTTTCAACCAGAAGGGGTATTCTGGTATTGGGTAGGGACACTTTCCTCTAGAGCAGCTTTCAGAGCCCTCTGTGAACAGGCATGGCAGGCCACCAGCTCTGGAGGAGCAGTGGAGCTCATCTCCCACCTACAGGAACATCTTCAGGGGAAAAGGTTCCCTCTCGATGGATGGAGCCATGTGCTGGCTCTCCTTCCTGACAATTGTGTGAGGTGTGGAGGTGTGGAGAAGCCTGAAGTGAGTCAGCAAGTGACATCAGTCCTGTGAAAAGGAGGCCTCACTGAGACAATGTTTGTTTCCTAACATTTCCTCTGATCGAGTAACAGACAGTTCTCCTCCTGCCCTCTGTCCCCTTCATGGCCCTGCACTGTGTCCCAGGCTGAGCTCCTCACCTGAGAAGCTTTATACCATAGTGACAGGGAGGAATTTTTCCGTGGCTGCTGTCATTAATTACCTTGATAATTTCCATCCTTAAACTTCAGGTCTGAATTATTGCTCAATTCCCATCCTGCCCAGCCCACTACACTGTCTAGACATCTCATTTGGCAGCTAGACCATATGAGTGTTGCTGCCTTGATTAAATAGTTGGTACAATGTGTACCTTACACCCTCAGTTAAGTCCCTGGTCAGGGTTGTTCTTAAGTGTCTCCTTCCCAGGAATGGTTGGAGCAAAAGTGAAGGTATTCAAGGGAATCAGGGAAGGTTGTCAGCATCATTCAAGGTGATCTTCAGCCATTTCAGAGCAATGAACAACACGTTGGGTGCTGGAGATGTGTACAAACTCTATACTGCGCATGGGGATTTTAGTTCCTCTTGCCATACCAGACCAATGTTGGGCTTAAGCCACACCTCTTACTTGTTTTAAATAATTAAAAATCAAGCCTTCTTGATGTCTTGCAGGACATTTGGTCCAATCCATCATGGTAGATTAAAAAAAAAGTGGAAGGAATTAGCAGATATCAGCTCTTAATCTCCAAATGCTTAGACTTGGGAGCATAAGGAGACTCAGCATCTCTTGATGTCATTCCCATATTGCAAGCAGACTAAATAAATATCTCTGTGGTGTTAAGGCCAACATCAAACCATCATCTCATAAAAATAAGTGACTGAAAAGTGTGTGTGTGGATCCTGGGGGAAGCTGCTCTTCTGTAATGGTCTTACTTCTGTCAGTTGGTGAGGAAACATTCCCAGAACAGAATCATCATTGGCTGTGTTGTGATAGCAGCACCACAGCCAATCTACTTTGGATTATCTAAGAATTCAGATGGTACCACACACCTGCAAAGCCACCAGCACCCCACATCGCAGATGTGCAGGTTTTGTCTCACAGCACAGTCCTGAAGAACTTCTTTATGCTCATGAGCTGGGGGAGGTTTGTGTAGCTCAGGTGGAGAACGTGCCCTGTGCCCTCCGGAGCACACAGGTTCCCTCTCAGCATTGTACCTCAGGCCTCTCAGTTTTCTGAGTGCTCCACCAGTTGCTGGGAAAGCAGCGTGATTGAAACCAGAATAGAAATGCCAGCTTTTTCCCCATTTCTCACCTGAAATGATTTCCTCATTTGGAAAACCACCCAGTAGGACCCCAAGTTTACAAAGGCCCTCTGTGTAATCACCTTCTTGTGGGATTTTCCTCCTTATCTGGGTTTTCCTATTGTAGAAATAAAACCAGTATTCTCATCTGCTTCCCATCAATTTCTTTGCTCAATTCATTGATCTTGGAGATCTCCTTAAGGAAATTAGGCAAATCAGGCTTATGCTTCTCCTGAATCCTTTCCCTGATAGTGAAAAGCTGACGGTGGTTGTTATTAGCAGCTTGGCTTTAGAGTTACGTACGTGATGGGATAAGCTGATCTATTTTAGTAGCAATTTTCTAATCTATCAGAAGTCGCTGGAGATCTCAAGACAAATACATCACGAAAAGGTATAAGCATGCTTTACTTACAGAAAAACCCTAAGAAATGTAGTAAGAAAGGATACAGGACAGTTGTACTTCTACCATGTTTAGGATCCATGGGGTTTAGTACAGCTCTCCTCAGTTTTGTACCCATCCTAGAGTACTGAATAGGAAGATTAAACTTCCATAGATTCACAGAACAGTTTGGAAAGGACCTTAAAGAACATCTTGTTCCAACGCCCTGCCATGGGCAAAGATGCCTTCCACCAGACCAGGTTGCTCAGAGCCCCATCCAGCCTGGCCTTGAACACTTCCAGGGGTAAGGGGAGTCCACAATCTGTGGGCTGCCTGTTCCTGTATCTCACCACCTCTACAGGAAAGAATTTGTCCTAATATCTAACCTTCCTGATATCCAGCCTAAGTCTACCCTCCTTCAATTTTGTTGGGGTTCAATGAAGTTGAGGAGAAATAATTTCACAGCTACAGGCCTCTTCCTCTAAAGCTGACACCAAGTGGTCCTTCAGGGAAAGATGCCAAAGGCTGAACAATCATACTGTGTAATGGGAGACAGTCCCTGCAGATGCAGGAATTTGTAGAGCCTAAACATCCAATTTCCAGCTGTGAGAAATTGTCACGCTGTTCATCATAACCAGAAGGACTGAGATTGCGAACTTAGCTGGCATCTTTTTTGCCAGCACAATTTTCAATTTTTGCATGCTCCAAAGATCACAGGTTCCTGTTCACAGCCTCTGTTAAATATCCTGAAATATATCTCTTCTAGAAAACTGTTCTGTTTTAGCCATTCTTTTAACTAGATGCTTCCACGAGGAGGGATTTTCAGCCCATTTTTGCTGTACAGTTCATTGTTCCTAACCTCTCCATTGCCATTGCTATAGCAATCAAGTGCCTGTGAGATGCCCCAACTAGAAAATGTCTTTTTTATTTCATTAGCTCCCAAGCTGAATCCTATTACTTATTAATAACCTCATTCCACCCATGCTCTTCATTGATCCCTCTTATCACCACTGGCTCCTGCTGTCTTCCCAGCTTTCTCAGAATAATGTTTTCAAAGGTAAAAATTTCCAGCCATCTCTCTAAGCAAGACTCCTGTGCAATCAATAAGAAGCTCATCACTTCCACACTTACCAGCCTCCCCGGCAGCTCTTGCTTTGCTCGTTGTTTTATCATCTCCAAAAGCGTCTCCTTGTCCTGATGAGATGGATTTGCTCGGCAGCACTCAGCCTGCTGTGGCAGGGAGTGCAGGGACCAGGTGCCTTGCTTGCTCAGGGGGACTGAAAGGCTTAGAAATCTTACAGAGAGATAAGTGGGAGATTAGGGTCAGCATTACTGCAGGCATTCAGGGACTGAACAGATTCCTGTGCCAAAAAAAGCACATGTGAATATGTTGTATTCCACTCATTTCTTTAAGGAGAGAAGTATTCTTACTTTAAGTAGCCATCTCTAAAGAATGCCCCTCCTCCACCTTTCTCCCATCATGTACATTTTTCATCATTTCATTCTTCTTGCTTCTCTTCTGTTCCCTCCTTGTCCCTCGCCTTGTCTTTGCTCTTTTATTGCAGGGGAATATGGCACCAAAATCCTCAGATCATGCCTGCCCTGCAATTAGGGTATTGATTCCTAAAATGATGCCCCAGCATTTGTGTTTCAACAACTAAGTAGAAACGGTCTGATTTTCTGCAGAACCAGTGTTGTGGTTTCTAAGTATGTTTGGGTTCTGAAAGGCCAGTCCTGTATGTTATATCCAAATTCCAGTGCATGATGGGGGGCCTAAGTCCAAGGAAATCTGTAGCCTACAGTGGAGAGGGAGGTGCTTCAAGCCTTATCAATCCTTAGGTGTTACCCACTCAGATACTTTATGAATATCCATTGCATGGCATAGAAGAACTTTTCTAAGATCTTGCTGAAAGTGCAGCAGTTGTAACAGCCCTAATTCCATGGACAGCACTCCCAGCTCTGTGCCAAAAGGGAGCAAAACGATGTGAGTGAGCAATGAAAGCCACAAGATCACCCAGCCTATGACATCTGGGAGAGGACAGTAATGCAGGTAGGGGCTAAATTAGTGAACACAGTGCATTTTAAATTTATTGTACACGTTCAGTGGGTCGGGGTCTTCACTTGGAGTTGGATAGACTAAACTCTAGAGGTGTGGTGTTCAAACTATAATGAGCTAAGTTCATCTAAAGGACACAGTTTTTGCCGATTTATCTAACTTGCATAAAATTTATAGTACACTGCCAATCACAGTGTCTAGTGCCTAATCCAAGGTCTCTGTTCATGTTATCTCTTCACTTGTTCCCAAATTGTTCTGCAAGACCTTGCTGTTTCCCACTTATCAGACTCTGTATAGTATTTACTGTTCCCTGTGATACACTCTGGAAAATCTTTTCTTAAATCACTCATCTTTCACCACCAGCAGTCCTTCCAAAGCACCAGTTGAAGGCTTGATGTGAATCCCTGCTGTCACTCGATAGCACTGCTGCAGCAAGATGTGCACCTGAGCTTAGGCTGATCCTTCCAAGTTCTTAAACCAGCCACAGTTTGCTCTATTGTTTGGCTGTGTTAATTTGGTGCTGCTTAACCACCCTTCAGTGTCACTTACGGCCAGCTCTTCTGCCCTGTCCTCTTTCCTGTCACCTCCAGATTTTGTTTTCCCATAGCACAGTCCCATGTCAAGGTCATCAGAATTACATGGATCTCCTGAAAGTGCACAGATGCTTTGGTCTGTGCTGCCTCATACCCATGAGTCTTTTTTAAAGAAAAGTCTGATCTTCCGAATTTTTTTTCATTTTTTTTCCCACTGATCCTCATTTGCAGAAGATGCAGATGTTTCCCATTTGGCCAACACCTCCATGTGTCCACTGACAGATGCTCGGCAATACCAGTGTTTATTTGCAGCCTCTCCTCAGATGTACTGATGAATGTCATGTTTGCAGCAGTGTTCTCTCCAATGTTTCCCTAAGCCGTGCTGTTGTGGCAAGCAAACCTATTCACAATTGCTGTCAACCAGAGGGTGCAGCCTTAGAGTGGTTCCTGAGCCTATTTATTTTTGTTTCTGTCTTGAACAGCTACAGGAGCTGAGCTTTATCAGCACAAGCAGAAATAGATAAATTTAGTACTAGACATCCAGCAAACATGAGAACTTCAGAAACATTCTGGTATTTAATCAGGCTGAATATATAGACTAATAAATTAAATAAGCTTGGGTACATTTTTTTTCAAACCGAAGCCAGCTATTCAAAGTGCAACCTGCCAGGCCTGGATTGCTGATCACAGTGGGATTGTACATGGAGAGAATTCAGTTGTGCAGCCAAGGACAATACCTGTTGTCACTAGTGCCTCTGGGGAGACCAGTGCCCTCTCTCTTCTGGTTTAAAGAGTCCGTGATCTTAATCTGAAGAGACTTTATTGTTTTTGTGGGGGGCAGTTTTACAAGGAGATAAATGAACATCCAATGTATTCCCTGTGTGCTATTTGTTCATTATGGTCAGTCATCTTCGCTGAAAATAAATTGAGGCTGTATCATCGCTCCTGCTAGGGTATCCACCTTCCCCATCCATCACTGGGTAGGAAGATTACTCTGCCGTAGGTGTGGAAGCCAGGGGAGCTGCAAGGATCTCTGAGTAGCAGCAGATGAGCCTTGACTTTCAGCAATAACCACAGTAAACCATCACTGCAAACAATGCGGGACAGCACAGACAGGGCCCATAATATTCCTCAGATTATGACTGTGAATAGTAACTTGCTAAAGTGCACATTCCTTCTGTCTGCATATCAATCTGGGAAAATCAGGGCTAATGATACTTTTGTTCTTGGACATTTTAATTCAGAAATGAAAAATTCACAGCAGTACCAATTCCTAAAGGTCAGCTTCAGCCAGGTCACACACCCAAACATGAAGAACAAGAGCGGTTTCAGAACCTGAATGTCCAGCTGTTGGCTGATGCAGGATCGGTGCCTGCAACCTCCACTGTTCCTGTGGTCAAGTTGGCCACCAGGACATCCTGAAAGCTCCTGGGCCCCATCGTGCTGAGCACAATCTAAATACCATTGAACAACAGCCTTTCAACCATTTACAACCCAAACAGAAAATTACGAGGCTGGGGGAGGATGTGGAGGCAGCAGAGGGGAGGTGACCCACTCCAGTCTCAACAGGAGGCTAATTTCAGCCATTTGGGCAGCCCAGCTGATGCTGCCTCCAGCTCCCTGGCTGGCATGAACTGTGTTTCTAACCCTTTGGACTCTGCTTCTTTCTTGTTTTCAATATACTTCACCAAAGTATTTTTCTTTGAGGTTTTTTTGTTGGTGGCAGTTTTTTGTTGTTGGTTTTTTTGTTTGGGTTAGGGTTTTTATTGTGGGGTTTTTTGGGGGTTTTTTTGGTTGGTTGGTTGGTTGGTTTTTGGGTTTTTTTGGTTGGTTGGTCGGTTTTGGTTTTGGTTTTTTAATTTATTTTTATTATTATTGTTTTATTCTGATTGAGCTGGATGGCACACGATAACCTTGGAAAATGCAATCCTGGGCCAGTCCTTCCTCCAGTGAGGAGCTGATACTCCTGAACACTCCCAGGGCTTTGCTGTCCCAGAAGGACCAGAATGACTTCCCACACTATGTTTTAACAGATGCTTCCAGATGGTGATAATTAATGGCTGTAAAGACTCAGCAGTCCCAGTGTCACTTTAAAAAAGCAACAAAAACAGGTTATATGACTTTTTCAGAAATAAAAATCAAATAAAATCTTGCATTTTGCTGTTAACACGGTGATTTGAGCTAAGGACAGCACTATGGAAAACGGCTGTTTAGGAGAATTTGTTCTCTGCTGCAGGACTTTCTATTTCCTGTGCCAGGGTCCTTTCCAAAGATAACACAGTCCACAGGACAAATCCTTCAACCCCTTTGAAAATGGGCTATTGATTTATATTTTCATTTAAAATTACATACTTTTTCATCCCTGATGTGTTTTGCTGTTGTTTGTCCAGAGTTCACTAAGTTGCACTGAAGTGAACAGATGAGAGATATGTGCTTACAGTTTGGCAGGGAATTGCTGAGGTGGGGAGTTTTCAATAGCAAAAAGAAAGATGGAAATGTCTAAGCAGTTATTTTAATCAATTGTTCTTTCTAATGACAGCAGCTCAGGGGGCAAAGTAAGTAATTCAACGTTATGTATTAATGTTTAAAACCCTCCTAGAGCAAGGCTTGGAATGGACTCTCTGGATTGGGAGTCAAACAAAAATTATCAAGACATGCTAATGCATTTTCACCAAAACCTTTTGGGACTCCCAGCTTGTGTAAATTAGCATGAATGTGAAGATTAATGTGGATGAGTATAATAATTTTTATTTTTTTTTAACACAGGCCTAAAATGGTCTGAAAAGCATTGTGGAAACAGCAGTCAATATCTCTGGGTCAGTGACAAGGGTTACCGAAGGATTTACCTTTTTACATGGACAGAGAGTGATTGACAACGGGGAATAGTTTTAAACTAAACAGAGAGGTTTAGGTTAGATATGTGCTGGAGGGTGGTAAGGTCCTGATTGCCCTGAGAAGCTGTGGATGTCCCATCCCTGTGGAAGCATTTGAGGCCAGGAGAAACCTGGTCTAGGGGAAGGTGTTTCTGCCCATGGCAGAAGGGTTGGAATGAGATTAACTTTAAGGTCCCTTCCAACCTAAAGCACTTTGGGTTGTCCTTTGGTTTTGTGACTCTTGCTGACTCCTCTCAGCTCTTTCAGACACATCAGCAGCAAATGACTCCTCATGAGATAACCACACACTCCCTCTCCTGTTTGTGTGGACACGTTCAGAGCAACAACAGCTCAGACCTATTTCAGACTCTCATGCCAGTGCCCTGTCCTGGCTTTTCACCTGTCTTTGAAAACAAAATATTCAGAAATGGTCTGAGGCACAAGTGGGTATGGCTCCCAAAAGATTATTTGGGGGCGGGGAGGGAAAGAAAGCTTTTGCAAGAGAAGTTAAAAAGAAAAAAAAAAATCAGGTTTTTCAAAAGAAACATTGTACACAGTCTTGTTCTAAAGCATATGTGAGGAATAAAGGAATAGCAAAAGACAAATTGCACTGAAGACTGAAATACAATGGAGATGGGGTAATCAGCTTATGGGCTGCTCTCATACAATAGAGGAACCACGCATAATTTGCAGAGACATCTTCAGATCTCACGGCCTTCAAACAACATCCTTATGTAAGCAGAGGCTCTTCAGAACAGACCTCTTCTGTTTTCTGCCTCCATTTGCACCTTTACAGACATCAGTGACAAATCCAATCAGAGTCCTCTGTTCTCATGAAAATGAGAAATAATTTCAGCTGCATCTGTTGCACACCACATGCTAAATTACAGGTTACTATCTGTACAAAAGAAGTCTAGGTGACCTCTTGCACCTATGTGCAATAATTATGTTATTAATTCTGATATATACACAAATCTCCTTTTCCAGTTGAGGACAATTGTTTATGTGGGTTTGACCTCATGAACTGCTTGCACAAGGAAGGGGAACTTATTCTCTTCCTTTTTTAAAATTTTGTTCGTGCCTAAATGTTGCTGCAGCCAGAAGTTGGGAAGCTTGAAAGCAGGTGTGAAGGAGAAAAGCAGAGTCAAGCGCACTATCCTTTGCTAAAGTTCACGCTTTTATGGTAAATAATAAATTAGACAGGAAGGTAGCCAGAAATATCAACAGAGTGTCTCCACAGGTAAATTTTCACTGGCTAAGACTTCATACAATATATCCCAGTTGCCCAGAGGAGACAGATCAGATTTAGTCTCCCATACAGTCTCTCCCTAGACCACTCATTAACTCACATGCCTCCAGTGTGAAGCCTAGGGAACAGGAAAAGAAAGAACCAGAATGCTTATTGGTAGTTATTACAGATTGATGATGAACTTCTAAGCTGTCACCCTCAGAATCTTGCTAGGGGCAAGAAGGGAGCATACCTCACACAGACATGGAGATATCTGGATCCACTGTTAATCCAGTCAAAGTTTCCATAATTTAAACCAAAACAAAACTCTTTTTTTTTTTTTTTTTTTTTTTTTTCTTTTTTAAATCTGTGCTCATTCTTTCAATGCCTGTCTGGCTCCTATGGGTGGCCATCTCATCCTTACTCAGGAAGAATGGGAGGTGTATTGTGACACATTGCCAGTATCCTGAGATGTCTGTCACAGGCTGTATAATATTTTTGTTGAGGCTTTCTTCACCTTCTTCTTTGGGAGGTGTGTGATCAGTTTTGGGTCCCCTTGGGTTTATCTTTATACATTTTCATAACACATTCTTTCTTCTAATTATGCTCATTAGGCAGCATTTTATTTTTTTTTTTTATCTCCAAAATTAACCTTTACCTGAGCAACTTAGGGCTGAATTTCTGCAGTGACCACTGACTGATATTTAAGGTTTGTGCTTACAGTTTGGGAACTGTTATTATCCCATGTCTGTAATCTTTCACACCACATTTTATTTCGAAATTACAGGCTGTTCGATCTGCAGTGTAGCTCTTTGTTATCACTATAAACTGAAGCTGATCTAAAACAGACATAGGCCATACTCGCCTGACTGCTAGATAATTACTATTGTTAAAAAAAACAAAGTGAAAATCAACTCAGCCTGGGCAAGACAAAACTAACAATCAGTCTGGACTGACTAAGGTCAGTGCAAAGCCTAAGATTTAACTTGTATCAGCAGAAATCAGAGTTCCTGTGCTGCAAAGCCTCCCTGCTCTACATATGTCAAGACCTGTCACAGAAAACTCTAGAAGAAGACATTTCCTGGGATGTTGCCATTTGTAGGTCTCAGCCATCTGATAAGCCCTGGCAAGTGCCATCAGCTCAGCTGTGGCACCAAATTATCCCTGAATTCACATCAGGTGGCTGCTCCTTGGCTGCTCTCTTGCTGCTCAGCTCCGTCACAGGACCAGCAGGAGGATTTTAAAATCTCCCCACTTTCCAAGTGTCTATCTGCAGCCTTTAATCACTGTAAAAAATCCTCTCTAACCCAATGGATTCATCATGAGTTTGATTGCCAGAATTTTGTGCTACACTGCCATTCTTTCTCGTACTTTTAGCATGGATCTCAGCTTCCTGTGTGACCACCAGCCTCACATTGCAAT
The DNA here is from genome assembly GCA_036630365.1 of Acanthiza pusilla. Taxonomy (NCBI): domain Eukaryota; kingdom Metazoa; phylum Chordata; class Aves; order Passeriformes; family Acanthizidae; genus Acanthiza; species Acanthiza pusilla. Next base: position 93,455,874 of record JAXCHO010000034.1, read on the forward strand.
ACAATTCTGTGGCTCTTCCTGCATTTCTCTGTGTCAGTAAATCACATAATCAAAGAATCAGAATGGTTTGGGTTGGAAAGGACCTCAAAGAGCCTCTTGTTCCACCCCCCTGCCATGGGCAGGGACGCCTCCCACTATCCCAGGTTGCTCCAAGCCCCGTCCAACCTGGCCCTGAACACTTCCAGGGCCATCTGCAGTTTCTCTGGGTAACCTTTTCCAATGCCTCACCACCCTCACAGTGAAGAATTTCTTCCTTATCTCCAATCTAAACCAACCTTCTTCCAGTTTAAACCGTTCCCCCTTTTCCTGTCACTACATGCCCTTGTAAATTATACCTTTCCTTGTATTACAAACCTAATAAAAGAACATTTCACCTCATGATCCTCTTAACTAACTCTTCCTTCTGTCTGTTTCTGTCTCACTACAGTACTCCAGTCTTTGTGTGGGTGCAGGCTGCCATGAAGCAGACACTGACTTTTCAGCAGTTTCTTTCAATTCTATTCATAAATTTGAAAGTGTTACACAGAACAGCTCCCGAAGTCTTTGACCAAGAAACTTCTCACTGAACTGAAAGGTTAATTAAACATCACGTACTTTGGCTCACTAACTGCTTATGAATTCACAGAATCATAGAATCAAAGAATAAGCTGAGTTGGAAGGGACCCACGAAGATCACTGGGTCCAGCTCCCAGCCCTGCACAGGACCATCCCCAGGAGTCACACCATGTGCCCTAGAGTATTTTCCAAACACCTCTTGAACGCCAAAAAATTAAATTTGGTTTCCTGGAGCTATTAAGTTCTTGGTGTTTTTCTTCTATTTGTATCAAAGGAAAGTCAAGGTATTAAAAAAAATCCTGAAATGAGACTTCCCATGCCACAGATCAAACCACACAAACAAATAAGTAAATAATAAACCAAGCTTGGGTTTTGCAAGATTCCCTGGAACTTTTTGATGAAAGTACCCAGAATTACAGAATCACTGATGTTGGACAGAGCAGGCTGCTCAGGGCTGCATCCACCTCCCTGCACTGTCTGACTCAGCCCAGCTCAGAGCTCTGGGGCACTGCTCTGCGCTTTGGCCACAGAAATCCTTCCATAAAACAGTTCCTTACATGCTTGATGGCAGTGCTAATATTTAGGGGTTTTATATGTCCCTGTGTGGATACCTGCAGAAGGCAGGAGAGTCAACAGCTTTATGAACCCCTGGATGCCTTCACTCATCCTTTGGCCTGGGGCATGACCTTGCTGCTCCCCTCTGCATGAGGATGGACTGAGACCCTGCCAAGCCCAGAACCTTCTGACACGATGTCCCTCTGATCTTCCTCTGCTGTGCTGTGACTTTCTCTGATATAATATTGCAGTTTGGTAACACAGCTCTGGATAACTTCCTCCTTACCCTAAAAAAATGCTGTCCTTTGCAGTCAAAACGCCTGCAGGACTCTCTGATGGCTGGTACAGTGTATGTGATATGCTCAGGAGATGGGCTGGTGTCCCCAGGTTCTCATCCTGCTGCAGTGCTGCCTTAACTGCTGTAGTGTTGCCTCATTAGAGAGATGACAGTGTCCTTTTCAGTGGCTCGCTGGACCACATCACATTCTGTGTTCTGAGAAAGCAAAAGGATGTAAAAATTGGGTCTTCTCTTTGCCTCGTTACTGTGTTGTCTTTTGAAACTATTACTTGCTGCTAATTATCCTAAATGCTAATATTAAGATATCACACTCAGGCTAAGTAATTAGGGGAAGAAGAGCATCTATGTTCTTATTAACTAAAGCAGTTAACAAGCACAAGCAGATGCTCTCTTGTTCCAGCTTTCTCCTGTTTCCTGCAATTTACAGTTCAAATGCTGTTTGGTGGCCTCCAGGGCACACTGGACTGAAGCTGAACCCTCATCCTTCACATCCAAGTGCTTTATCAATATTCACACTGTACTGGGTACTCACAAGAACCCTTCCTCTTCCAAAGTTCCCACACAGAGGAGGACTCTGGGACAGTATGAGCTGACACAAAAAACATCCCATTCCAAAGTCATCATTGATGAGTGTGCAAACAGCAGTTAAATCACTGTGGGGATCCTTCAGGATTTATAACATGCCCCATGTTTGACTGCCAGACACTTTGCTCTTTCTTAGCTCTGCCTTAAATACATCTGTGACAGCTGTTATCTCCTGCAGCTGCTTCCCTTATCTTAGAGGGAGGGTTGGACATCTACAAGACGCATCCACATCTGATTTTTGGTCAGATCTCAAAACCATAGATGCACATCCACAGGCACAAACAAACTTCTCCATGTCTGGAGATGAAAAGTGCATTTATTCTCATTAATTATGCTTTGATCCTCTCAACCAGACATCCACCTTCTTCATCAATATTTGTTTCCTCCACCAGAATGTCTGGATTGACCTCCAGGTAAACAGGGCACAGCTTCTCTGTGCCCATCTCCAAAGATGTGAGAAGACCATGTTGCAGCTTTTCCCAAAAGTCTCAGCGCCTCAAACAGGACTGCTTTATGTTTCTAGAGCTTTGCCTTGATGTGATTGTGTTTCTCACCTGTTTTCTCCTTTACCTGAGCATAGCTTAAACTGGTTTTTGCCTATTTTTTTCTCTTCCAGTTTACATTCTCAGCCAGACTACCTATCTTTCCATCTCCTCTGTTTCCTTCAGCCTGAGCCTCTGCATTCAGTTCTCATTATTTGTTGATTTTCACATTGTTTAGAGAAAATGCCCAAGGTCTGATCCCTTACCAACTCAATTCTGTTACCAGGACACAGTAGACCAACAATTGATCCAGCTATAGTTGAATATAAAGAGGTCTTGGCATCTCCATCATTTTTTCCCTCCTGTCCCCTCCCTCTGCTCTTCTAATTCCAGCCAAATATCTGCTGTCTCAGGAGATGTATAAAACTCCGTGAACAAACTTCCTCTCTTTTTACACAAAGAAATACACTCTATCTGTCTTTGAAATTGAAATTATAGATGACAATCACTGTCCATTCCCATTGGACTAATACAGGATTGATTGTTCCACACAGAATATTATCCAATCTGACCAAAAAGGACACAAATGACAGTTGGTTTAACACTTTTCCTGGGAGACTGTGACACATCCTGATCAGTGTCTTTGTAAGGAGTTTGTGCTGATAATCGAATTCATTTTTTCAGCTTTAAATTCAACCTGTTACTCTGAGTTACTTTCCGTTGTACTGTCCTTAGTCAATTCATCATTATTATTGTTGCTGTTTACATAATGAAGTAAGGAGAGGAAATTCTTGGCTCCAGTAGGATGTTTGCTGGTTTATATGTGTCTAATAAAAGTCTCCCTTGCACTGAAGAGTTTATAATTTTTGTAGGATTTAAGCTGAGGCTGTTGCACTGAATACTCACAGTACAAGGATAACGATTTCCTATAATGTCATAAAATGAACCAGGCTCAAAAACAGGCAAATTATCCTTCTGAAACCTGATGTGTATTACTTGATCATGAAAATATTTTAAATAAATATTTTTAATAAAATTAAGTCCATTATTTTCCAGGGTCATAACTGCTGTCCTTTCATGTTTACTCCTGGACAACCTCTGCCCCAAGAAGTCCACAGAGGGATTCGCAAATATACGGAGAGATATCCCAGCTCCAAGAGCAACTTTCCTCAGTATTACCTTTGAGTCTTTATGAAATAAATTAATCAGTCTCCAAATATCTTAATGAGGAATTCAGCCTGATGTCTAATAGGGTGATCCACATGGAAGCAAAACACAAAAAATTGAGCAACTGAGGATTTTTTGAACTAAATGATCTTTAAGGTCCCTTCCAACCCAAACTGTTCGGTGATTCTATGATTTCGAGTTGTAACGATGTAAGATTAGAGAGAGTGATGCAAGATCACTGTTTCTGTCTGTCTTTCTTGCACACAGAGTGTCCAACCCTACATATATCTGGTTTTTTCAATCTAAGCTCTTAGCTGAGCCGTGCCTGGATTTCAGTGTGGGTGAAGTGGGTGAAGGGTTTGACCCATCCCCATCACCTGCTCCCAAAAAACCAATGCCATTGCTTTTCTGGGTGTCCTTCTCCAGTCCAAAATCTTCCTCAAAACCTGCAAAAATTTTGTCTGCTTAAATAGGTCCATCATGTAATCAGACCCTGCAAAATTGCCTTTTAGCTGCCCATGGCTGCATAGATCTGCAGTGACAAAAGCAACAGCTTTCAGCACAGAACATTATTTACTCATTCCTTTAAGGTACAAAGCTTTCAGAACAAAGTATGACAACCACAGTCAGGCTAAGTGCAGGGATATTAAGTTCACATTCATAAATTCACATCCTTTCATCCTTTAGAGTTGGAAATCTCACTCTGTCACCTCACCTTTGTCTCCCTGAGTTTCTGCACGACAGGGAAATGTCAGCCTCCTACTAACTCACATTAGCCTTACTTACCTAAGCTCCTCCCTTCCTTTCAAGCACTGTTGAAATTTTAGACCCCTTTGATTTTTATGTCATTTTTAGCTTTGGAAGAGTAACACTTTCTAGCTGAATGGAGCCATCTAGATTGGGGAAATTTCTCCCTGTAATTCATGACCAGCTGTTGCTATGTAACTCCTTAACTATGTACCTGGGCTGCTTAATCTATGTGATGGCTTTATCTTTCTTGCTTGGTACAGTGCCTTTTTGCTTCAACCAGACTGGAGAAAAGGAAAAAAAACCCCAAAAACCATTTACAATCAGGTTATCAACTTAACTGAAATTAATGGTGCATAGAAAGAAGAGCAAGTCAGCATAAGTTAAGTAATATCTGAGTAAGTTAGGTGCCTGCAAACCAAGGAGGACTGATGAAATGTGCTGCAGAGTATGTCATTAACTACCAAAAGCAATCACTGCATGATAAGAGATTGTCTTTAAGATCTGGTGGAGGAAAAATAGCAGAAGAGAAAAAAAGGGCAAACAGTGTTGTCAAGAAAAGAACGGTGAACTCCAGATGAATCAGCCTAACTTTGATGCTTGGAAAGAAAATGGACCAGATAAATAAACAGGTGTTACATAGGTACCTAAAGGCAAATGGTAAAGAAATATCCAACAATGATTTGTCAAAACCAAGTTGCTTCCACCCAGCCAAAGACAGGACAACACTGCTTAGAAGGGGAAGCACAAATTATTGACATTTCTCACAACTATGCTCCAGTATCACTGTTAAAGTTATAACTTCCCCATCTTCTCACATTGTAGAAATGTAACTACATGACTTTCAGCAACCTCCTCTGGGTAGACTGTAACTTTTTCATTTAGTTTAAATTTTAATGATTTTTTTTTATTCTTTCAGAATTTGTAGCCTAATTTCCCAGTTTATTGCAGTTCTGAGCTAATGTAATGGTGATTAAAGTGCCAGTTCTGCTTCCTTGAGATCTACCTGTTTACCCAGTCAGTGGTGCCAAGGGAATGGATATAGCCTCAGCATTATAAATAACTCTGAAACAGATGCATTTCTTGGAAGGAGAACATTTCCTTGTGCACAGACAAAAAGCATGCACATATTCCTGGACAGAAAAACATCCAGAGGCAGCACAAAGCACACTTATCATCCACGTGTGGAGAACAGAGCTGAGCCCTGGGTACCCTGTGGAGAACCAACCAATACAGTGACAGAGCAGAGCAAATGGGGGAATTACTCATTGCCCGTGGGGTTTTGCACATTTTTACCACTTGGGTGATGCCCTGTGATCTGTAAACTGCAGATTGCAGCTGCCAGGCAGGGGAATCAAGCACGTCTCAAAGGGAGGCAGACTTCAGGAGGGGCACGTGCTGTCTACAGCAGCTAAATTAAATGTAATCCTAGAAATCTAACTTGCGTAGTGGCAGAAACACCTCCAAGGCCTCTATGGCTCCTTGGTCAACACAGTTCGAGGCTTCTGGCAAGAGATTTAGCCCACCCAAGAGCAGATAGCAGGGTTCAGCTCAGCTGCACACAGAGACACAATACAGAACCTCACAAAACCCCTGCCTGCTGGGACTGGTGTCCAGAGGTGAGTTGATATTCCCTGGGCAGCTCCAACAGTCCTGGATGGCTTTCCTTAGGAACCCAAACCTTGCCATACCCCTGGAGTGGCTAAATTAAGGCACCCTGCTGACAGGAAGACACCTGTCTGTGGGCACAGAAAGGCAGGACTTCATCTGGGCTGAATTCCATCTTTGTTCAGTTTCTCTTTTGAATGAAATCAGGCACTTGCTGTTAATGCCAGCCTGGAGAGTCCCTGCAGGGAACTGTTGTGGAGCAGCCAGAGTATCCTACATAGAAACAGATTTCACAGTGCCTGGATCCTCTACTCAAGCCCTGTGACACTGCTGCAAACAAGGCTCTCAGGGCCTTCTTACACACCATCATTACTTAGTGCCCCTGGGGGAATTATTCACTGAACCTGACAGGGTGGAGACTCCAGCAAGAGAATTGTGTCTGGTGCTCAGCACTGATCTGAGGTAAAGAGTTTGACAATTTGGAGGGAGCCCAGAGAAATAGGAGTGATTCAGGTGCTGAAAAAATATGGATGATGAAGAAAGAATGAAATCATTTGGTCTGTGGATTTGTGGCTGTGTGTTAATCACCTTTAAGAGTCTAAAGGGTTGATATCAAGAGAATTCTGATTAATTGTTCTCTGTGTCCAGGGAGGGAAAGAAAACCTGAGAGATTTTCAGCACAGAGATATGCCAGCTAACAGGAAAGGGAAGACAGGCAACATACCTTTTAACATGAAGGACTGTGGAGCTTTTACACAAATTGCCTCAGAAGGAAGTGGATTACAAGCTAGGAAGCATCTAAGATGTTTTACAAATTTCTGCGAGTAGTGGCCAAAATTTATTTCATTTTTCTGCAGTGTAGAAAGATGAATTCTTCTCATCCATCCCTCCTCATTCTTTAGGAACCTATATTATAAAATACTCATTTTATCAATGTATTTCAAGCCTAGTCTCTAATAATTTAATTTTGTCGAGTTAGATGAGAACACAGAACTGAAGAGGGAAATGGGGATGTTCCTGTGTTTCATCCAGAATAAGAAAATCATATTTCTAGTTTAATGGTCTTTCATACAGACCCTACCATCCTTACTACCATTTAATGATCTCGTAATAACACCTATATATGTTCCCAGTGAAGTTGTCTTTTGGCCTGACTCTTCTTTACATCACCAGCAAGAGGATGGGTGTGGTAAGACATCAGGGAAATGCATGGGGCAGGGGAGGGAAGCGGAATTAACAGGAAGTGAAACTGGGTAAAAAAAGAGAAGGAATTGGTGGAAAGAGAAGCGATGTGGAGATGCAGAGGAGCAATGCAGTGTGAAAGATGGGAACAAGAAGAAACGGCCTGTGGCGAAAGAAAGCAGAGAGAAAGCAAAGAAAACTGTAGCATAAGCAGGTCAGTGATGTTGTATTAGCACAATTCAGTTTATTTCTGTCGACAGGGAGGGAAACAAGAAGTTAAGCACTTTTCCATTCAGGAATACCGAGGGAAAACAGGTGTAATGTACCTGGCTATCCACTGCTTTATTGAGCCAGACAAAGTCTGCAGATGAAATGTCGCTGGCTCAAATGAGAGAGGAATAGGAGGGAGCATGGCAGGTTTAGCCATCACCTGGAGGAAGGGAGGCAGGAGTGCCAAGAAGGCAGCGCAGGAGTCTGAGCTCGCTCCAAGGCCCTCGTGGGTGTCGCTGAGGCACAGGGCAGCCTGACTGCCCATAGCAGATGCCCAGCACAAGTCTGACACCAGGCTCACTGTTATACATGAAATGGGAGAATTTTGGCTTTCGCATGAAAGGTGACAAGGAATTAAATAACTAGTATTAGTTGAACCAGTTGAAGTTGTTAATGAAGTTCAAAACAAGGAGTTTGTAAGTTGAAAACTTAAGTTTGAAGACCCAGGGGTCATATGAAAGAGAAAACTTTATAAAATCATCTGAGTTCTTTTTGCAGATCAGGCTGTGCTTGAAAAGAGACAAAACCCCTCACCCTGTGCTGAGAGGCTAAATTTAGCTCCCCTGACACTTGACTCCATGGAAACGTGAATTTTAATGGCAAAGTTTTCCCGCCTAAAAGTCTGAGGAACACCTCCGCCCGGGGACAACGAGCCATTGGTCAAAAGGACCTTACATCAGCCCAGGACTCCATCCAATGAACTGGACCTTAGAGGAACTCCACCAATCAGCTCCTACCTGGGAGGCAGGACAATGGACGGTGTTGAGAGGGGCCAGGGTGGTATAAAAATGTCACACTGGTTCAGGACCTTGCTTTTTGCCTGCAGATGGTACAGAGCCAACTTCTGCGACTCTCTGCTCGGGACTAGCCCAGGCATAGCGTGGTGCTGGGAGAACTAGGCCGGCTTTCCAGCTTTTCTCTTGCTTGGAATTGACCCCAAGCAAGCTCCAGCACTGTTGAGCTCCTTGTGTTGGGTCATTTTGCCTTTTTTTTTTGTTGGCATTAAGTGTCTCTGATCACTGGGACCTGGATTTCTTTTATTATTTTATTCTTCCTGGTGTTGTGTTTTTAATAAATTTGAGTTTTCTTTTTTTATAAAACAAAGAGAGTTGCCTGGTTTTTGACACTCACATACTTGTGGCAAAAGTAGATGTTTTTTCTTCCTGTTTTTCCTTCTCCTGGTGAGGACACTCATTTCTGTCAGGCAGAAATTATTCATCTCAACTCAGTGGTTTGTATTCCACCAAGCACTGTCTCTCTCCAGGGCTAGCATGATTGCAGGGTGCACCATTCTCAAATGCTTTCCAGAAATACATCCATTTTCCCAGGAAATTATGATGCCTGAAAACACAGCCCATATTGCTGCCTGGTGAAGAGCAGCAGCTACAGCCAAAATGTAGATTGAAAAGGTGACTGGAAGAGAATGGCACCAGGCACTGGGCTGTTACTTTCTGTATATTCAGATGTCATCTACAGTTCAGGTTTGCAAGTCCCTCACACAGGCTACATTAAAAAAAAAATGAATAAGGAAACACTATGGGAAAGAAATCTCCAACTTGATACAGAGATGGAGCAGTAGTAGGGGGATGGAGGGTTGTGGTCACCCTCCTCTGTAAAAGAACCTTGAGAGCAGAAGGATCAGTACATGAAAAGTCCAGCACGTCTATTAGAAACTATGCAGAAACACAATTTTTTCATTCTCAAGCATTATCCTGCTGTGTGTGTATACTGATCTCCCACTCATGGCAGTATTTCTGTATCAGGCATATGGATAGTACCAGATCATTCTCAATGACTCAGTATTTACGTGCAAAATGTCATGAACATCTGAGAGTGTTTTACACCTGGAATGCTATATTTGGCAGCACTGAGTGACTCAATTTTGCCAGCAATGTTAGCAACAGTGAGAAAAATAAATGGCAATTCTAATTACATTTTATAGATATTTTACAGCAAGAGTTTTTATTTTGGCAAATAAAGACATCTGGAGTCTAAATATTTTACCTTCTCTGCTCCCACTGCTTTAACATGGCAGGGAAGGGATTCTATACATTGCTGTTCCCATATGTTTTTGCTTTGCTATCCACTGAGACATCAGAAATGTAACTCCAGTCAGAAAAAACAGCAGCACTGCATGGTAGTTACAGGATCTGCTGAAGGCAGGTGATGTTGTAGAGGCATTTTTTGGTGGTTAAGCTGTGAACAGGACAAGGAGGACTCATCAACTGCACATGTTCATTTTTGCCTTCCACAGTCTCCAATGACAAGGTACAACAAGAACAAGGAAAAAAAACAAATGGTTTTGGGCTTTTTTTAAACCATGGTCTTTCTAAAAGAAGAGCTCACAATTTTTCTCTCCTTTGTTGCTAAATATACTGACTACTATAAGGAAAAAGTCATTCCATGTGCTGGAGACTATCCATGAGGGACATTACTTTAAATGCTCTCTCTATTGTTGCGGCAAAGAAGCCATTAGATCCCACTGCAGAGCAGAGAGGGACACCACCTCCTCTCCTGAATTTATGATCTGCGAGCTAATGCTCTAATAGAAATGGTTAGTGACTAATGAAAAAATAGAGAATGCAGACAAGCTTGGCTATGCATTGGGAAGTTCATCAATATGCATTTTCCCACCGTGCTCACAGATATTTCCCACAAGAAGGCAAGAATCAGGCTGTAAGATATGAAAGCATGAGGCAGATATCCCTACCCCATTTACCCTGAACACTCACCATCACAAAGTATCCCTGGACACTCAAGAAACCATAGCTCATACTTTAAAGTCTGAACCTGGAATAAATATTTCATCGTCCTGCTAAAACTTCTCCTCTAGCTTCAGTGAAGCTGTGTTTTAAGATCTGAGATATCAGATTTCACCTGGGAAAAAAGCCTTCTCTTTGGAGATGTGGATATATGGGTTCATTTGCTTTTTAACCATGGATGTGGGAAGAAGTAGGTCTGCTTATACTCCTTCACAGCTAGCTATGTAATGAGAGAAAGCTGATTTTAGCAATGTTCAACAAACTCTGTTAAAGGACTAAATAAATAAATAAATAAACTATTCCCTGCATTTAATTAACTCAAATTGGAGGAGGAGACACACATGAATAGCAGAGCAACTAATTTATTCCCATTTGGCTGAGTCAAAGCCCCAGCAGCATCCTGTGTGTCATTCACCTGACTTGGTGTTTCTAGGAAGCCTTTTGCTAACCCAAATTTAAGCTGAAAAGTTTCTAAAGCATGTCAGGTCACATAATCGACGGAACTTGAGTTGAGCAGAGATAAGTTAAAGTCTTTAATTTGTTCAGCTTACCCCTGATTTAACTTTTCCTTAAGTAAAAACAGGTCAACCAAACCAGGAATATGTGAACTAGGAGACACATAAGAAAAAAAAAAATAGTGTAGAGCCTTGATTACCTGCTTGTACACTTGAATTCTTAATGTCCAGCTGCTGGGGGGTTGCCCAAATTGTTTCCAAGGTTTGGAAACTATCCAGCACCACACAGCTGACCCCAAAGGTTCCTGGTACCTTCGATCTGGAGGTTTTCCCACACACACACAAATATTACCAGAGCCTTCTCAGGCTGAGTGTGAGGTGAAGGTCTGTATCTGTCAGAGGCTGTAGTTAAATGGTCACCAATGGTCTCCTTTGCAAAAAAAAGTCCTCTTTGTTTGGATCTCATACGCAGGACGCTGAAGACAAACAAACCATCTCACATTTGCAGGGCTGAACTGAACATGGCCTTGGCAAAGACTTGAGCACTGCCCACCTCTGTTTACCTCTTACCGTGATCTCCATCACAATTTTCACAGCCCTTTCCTAGTCAAAGCTGTGCTGACTTTGGAGCTAGCAGGAGCAAGGGATATTTCCACCAAGCAGTCTGTTCATGGCCACCCTGCTCCATCTCTGTCAGTAAGAAGAACGAGCCAAGGGCTATTTCTGGCCTTCTGGTGAGGGGCTGAGCCTTGCTCCTGTGAGCAAGCAGCATGGCCATGACCAGACTGCCTTTTATTCCTCAGTCTGGTAAACAATAAACTAAAACTGTGCCTCCCCTCCCCTAGGATGCTGTCAGGGGGTCTCTCTCTTTCCATATCCCAAGCTATTTGGTGCCTCAGCCAGCAGATCTTCCCCCACCATCCACTCCTGCCGCCTCTCTTTCCAAGCCTGCTATCAGGGGAAGCGTTAGCATTGCAGTGCCACATTCAGCATCCAAAATGAGGACTCAGGGAGTGGAAAGAAGGAGGAAAATACTCTGATGTGATCAGAATGGATGGGAAACTGGTAAAGCAAAACCTAATCAATCTTCTGAAAGGTGTAGTAGCAGGTAGAGGTGGGGTTAGTGCCAGAGTAGAATAAACCTGTCTAATTTCTCATTCCTTCACAAAATCCTCTCCAAAAGTGCTTAGAGACTTCATGCACAGACCCTGACTGGAGCCAAGCAGGCAAAGACCTGCCATGGGGTTCAAGCTGTTCTGGGCTGTGTTTCTCTCAGCCTCTCTCCAGAGGAAGGTTTCCAAGTCAAAGTAATCAGAGCATTTAAAAGTGCCATGAGTGCAGAAATATTCCTGTGTTTTCATGAGCTGCTGCTCTGCTCACTGACTCTTCACCATCTTCTAGAGACACTTCCACTGCACACAGAGAAGTAGAGGGAGCTGGGAGATGAACTTTGTGTGAAACCCCACACTCCAGCTGCTTGAACAATCTGCTGCTGCTGCTTTTAAATGTATTCAATAACCAAGGTAGCAGGGGATTTTATAAAAAAAAAGAGAAGAGGATTTTTAAGAACATCCAGATGAACTCTTTATTGCATGTTCCATTAGCTCAAGTTCCCCAGATGCATCCCTGCACAAGCAACTCCTGGGGCTCACTGAGCCCCTCAGCAGGATAAACCTTCAAGGCAGGAGCTTGTGCTAAATGCAGATACTCTGTCAAAACACCAAATCAGCCAAAAATAATGGAAATGCAATCAGCCTTGCTAAGATCCTCCCTGCTCTTCCACCACGTTTACACTGGGCACAGTATTGATTCAAGCCCATTATTTTCAAGCATCATTAAAGGTACAATGGAGAGTGATAAATTATTATTTTAATGTGAATATAATGGCATAAAGACACTTTTGAAGTAATTAGATACTCAGCTTTTGGAGTTTGGAGTGTCTTTCTCCCATCAAGATCATGCAATGCTGACACCAGTGAGGCTTGAGACGTGCCAAGGGGGATTGACTATGGCCTGGAGAAATACCAGCAGAGAAAGTCTTTAGGATTTCTGCTTGGTCACTGCACAAAAGGAGCCTGGGATTGCCAGGAGGGGAGAGCAGCAGACAAAGCCTTGATTATGCTGTTGGTTAAGTGTTACTGCCTGCGACTAGCACGGCCAAAACCTGTTCCCTGTCATTTGCACAGTTCCCTTTGCCTTTCCTGCCACAAGAATCATGGGAACAGGGTTCTGAGGTGAGGTGCCCATGGCTTTAAACCCCATTCCCTGCCTAACACAGAGCTGCTTAATGCATCCTACAGAGCACAGGGTAGTTAGAGGAAACCATGCTCTTTTGTGCCTCAGTTTACCAAAAGCAGCTCTTTAACGCGGGGGTGGTAGTGGAGTGAGATGTGGTCTCCTGCATGATCCAAGAGCATCCTGATTCCCTGATAGACCCTCCTGGCCGCTGCATTCCACAGCGTGCAGAGAGACCTATTCTATCACTCGTGCTGATGGGTAGCACTGAGACACTCACACACCTCAGAGTTTATAATAAGCTCAATGCATTTACCAGAGATACAGAACCCAGAGGGCTCAGTCGTCTGGGTATGTTCCAAAGGCGTTTATTCCTTGAAAGGACCCAAGAGTGAAAAAGGCTGAGGCACTCTGCATGACTATAGATATAGGGGTGAAGGTCCAATAGGGTTGGGGAGGAGGCGAGGATATACAATGACAACCAATGGGAAGAAAAGAGGGGTGGAGTGTGTGATACAATGAGAACCAATGAGGGGAAGGGAAAGGCGGAGTCAGGGATACAACAACAACCAATCAACATAGGAAGATTAACATAACCTTAGGGAGGGACCATTTAGCCGACCCTCAGAGGATATTTCACTCCTCAGAGTTGTCCCACCAGTTTGCTGCTGCTGTGGGACACTCTGCTTCTCCGAGATAGTTTCAGCCACCGCAATATCTCTTTGTCGTCGTCCCCTTCCGCTGCTGTCGGCGGTGATGCCAGCCACCCAGGCTGCATGCCACCCTAGCGCCGGGCGAGGCGAAGGATGGAGAGAGGGACTCGCTCGTAGGGTGTGAAGAGGCTCTTTATTAGAGGCACCCAGACGGGGCACCAGCACGCTTCATGGGGGGAAGAGCAGAGTCAAGGGTAGAGGGGTCATACAACGGCTTAAAAGGGGTACAAATCAACCAGTAGGAACCGGGGAGGGGGGCGGTGTCGGGATCGCGAGCCCACCGGGCTACAACAGGGGTGGGACAATAAGGGGGATAACCAATCCGCGCTGTAGGAGTAAGGAGCTTTCCAGAAGCCGGGCGGGGCCGGCCCCATCCGCACGCCCCTGCCTCCGCCCCTTGGGCGGGGTCAGGTTATGACGCTCCGGGGCCAGCCTCCCTGAGGTGGAGCTCAGACGAACGACTCCGCCTCCTCAGCATCTACGGATGCTGCGCTGGTCCTAACTGCTGCGGAGGTGGGAAATCCACCCTCCGCATCTCTTCAGTGGTTGGGACTCTCTAAAATCTTTGCATACGCACTCCCCTTCTCAAGCACATTAAATCAAGAGTATTCCTGCACATGAAGTGCTCTTCACTCTCCTTCACATGCAGAAATCCCAAGAGAAACGTTGGATTCTCTCAGAGACACAAAGGAAGGTGTGAGCCCAGGGGAGAATTCCCAACAAAAGCCAGGCAGATGTTCACTCCAATGCCCTTCAGGCCCTGGATGCTGCACTGGGAGAGAGGCAGTGCCTGGGTGGCAAGAAGCCAGGCTGATTTGGGGTCAGCATACACAGATACGGTGATAACCTCATGGCCATGAGGCTCTGAGTTCAGGGTGTCACCAGTGCTCCTGCTGAAAAACCTCTACTTTTCCATGTCAAGCAGGATGAGAGCCTCAGTCAAGTCAGGGATGGGAAAGAATAAAATTCATTTCAGTAAATGGCTCCAAAGCAGACAGCTTGTGCAAAGCTGGGAGATGTTCAGATAAAAGATGTTGTTTTAGAAATACGAAGTATTATTAAAAAGTCTAATTGTTTAGCTTTGGGGATTCAGGACACCAAATTGCATTCTTCTTTTCTCGGTCCAAATTATTGTAAACAGACTTCTGGATTTGACCAAAAATGTCTTCTGAGTTTTAAATCTTCTAAAAAATCAAGTGCTTTTCTTGTTACACAGTGATTTATACAAGGATTATCTCCTCTCATTAGTCTCTCATGATGATTAAAGACTTAAGTAATGATCACTAACTCTAGGATTAAAGCTTAAATGTCACTGCCTGGAACCAAAGACAGCAAAGGGTGGCTGAATAGATCTGCATGAGCACTGACATGTCATTCTAATGAAGACGAGGGAGTAGCAGTCAGACAGTGATTAGGACACAATTTGGGGAGGGTTCTGGGTGGAGACCAGAAGGGACCATGTGCCAATTAGCTTAAAATTAGATTGAAGAAGGCTTGAGCCGCAATCTCTTTTCTGTAAGTACAGCAACTGATTGGCTGAGGAGAAACAGCTGACCTCGCATTAGAGCTAGAATTTTTATAATGCAGAGTCCCTCAAGACTAGCTAATGCAGTTCACTTTTGATGAGATGTTTAATCAGAAGAAAAATGATTTGTAAACCTACTTAGAGAGGTTTCCCCACAGTTTCAGGATAGTACAGCTACTTTGCACTCTTGCAGCCTTACAGATTGTAAGAGCAATGAAGTGCAAAAAATGAGGCTAGAGGGGACCCCATAAAATTTAAAACCTGTAACCATATAATTCTTGGTAGTCACCTTTCAAGCTCTCAAAAGAAAAATGGCATGGAGCTGGTGATATGATGGTTTGTGGAGAAGTAACAGGAGAGAGGTGTTTGCCATGTAGTGCTGGCTAATGCAGAAGGATCATCACTCATCCACAGTGCCCAGAGCCTGTCCAGGGCCCCACCAAATCCTTAGAGATCAGCTCTGTCAGACTCCACGTGCTGAAGTCCATCCCTGAACCATCTAGCTCAGTGTTACAGCAGCACGTGCAGTCAGAAATGCCACTTGCTATAAACCCTCTGGGGCAGTTTGAGCTCTGCAAAACGTGGCACAGAGGGGCCCTGGTCTATAACTGAGGTTACAGACCACTTGATACGGTGGTGCAGAGATCTCCCCGTGGTGGTTTGAAAAGCATGATCGGCCAGAGAGTTTTAGCACATCTCTTGTCCTGCAGTACATAGGTAGATACAAGGCCCACAGTACACAGGTTGTCCTCTTAAATAACATTTTCACCACTGGATAGCACAATCTTTGCTGTGGAGATCACTCTTACCTTCCCACACAGTGAGGACATTCCCGGTCTTGCTGCTTGGCCCCATGCTGGAGATGCTGTTTCTTCATAAGTAGGAGAGTAGGGCATTGGGATAGTTTTTCCCTGGCAAAACCATCTTTTTCTAGACACCTGCCTTTTGGAGAATTGTTATTTATTTAACAAATACAGCAAAGTCCTGTCATTTGGTACATTCAAAGTATTGCTTCCTCAGAGGGATCTTTATTAGCCAGAGCTATAAGAGCATCTTTAGCAATGAAGGATGACAAATTAATTGCATTAACATTTTCAAAGTGCCTGGAAGATTTAAATGACTCTATATGTTCAAGTAAATTAATATTTAATATGATCTAGAAGAAGAGGGAAATGTCATCACAGGCCAGGACATTATATAGTCCCACTCTTTCTTCACTGCCACTCATGATCTTCATTTGAGTGGCGAATACGCAGCTGGATGTTGGGTTTGCTGGTGATGCTGATCACTGGAGATTTTCCTTTTGTACCAAATGGAATAGTTCCAATGACAGGGAGATTTTAAGGGGAAACGGTTTGATTTTTGTTGGGGTTGGTTTTGGTTTGTTTTTTTGGTTAGTTGGTGTTTTTTATACATTTAATGCAGGAAACCAACGTGAGCCTATGAAGGGATGTAGCAGACAAATTAAGGACAGTTGAATTTTGTATGGAAGATGCTGTGATAGTTGGGACAGATACTTTGAGGCTGGAAAAAGAAGTGGGAGAAGAACACAAAGCTGGAAACAAACATTCAACAGTGGAGCGAGAAGGAGCCAGAGCAGGGAGGAGCAGGAGCTGTGAGTACACAAACACACACATCAAGGCAAACAAGTCCTTCTCTTTGCTCAGATCTAACTCCCTGCACAGCCCTGGGCGGGAGGAAGATATGATCAGCCTTCCATTTCACCTCTGCACGCATCATTTTTCCCATCTGCAACACGACAGAAATGAATATTCCCCCATGGCTGGGGAAGTGAACGTTTGATTGCTGGAGGATGCCTCAGGAATGCAAAGTGGCTTGCTGTGAACAGTGTGTGTGTTTATTTTGTGGCTGACACACTTTCCCCACGCAAGGCAAAGGAGCAGTGACTGGGTGAGATGTAGGACACACTTTTTCAAACCAGACCAATGCTGCCACATTTTTCTGACTGCTGGCACCCAGGAGACAGTGCCAGATGCACAAGGAGGACACAGCACCCTCCTTTCCCTTGCACAGAAGTGCCCTGCTCCTGCAACCTTGTACTTCCCAGGAATTTTCCACCTGCCCGTGTTGCTGCAGCATTCACAGCGCTTGAAAAGAGGTGTTGTGGAGAGTTACTAAATCAGAAGATTTGTATTCCTTGCTAGGAAATCTTTTCAGTGACTCCATAAAACATAGCAGAGCCATAGGGAATGACCCTCTCCCAGGGTTTGGTGCATCAGATACTTCTTGTGGCCTAGAGCAGACCCTGAGATGTCCAACAGGAGAAACAATCTGGGTAATTATTACATTTTGTTTATACTGTGGGAGCATCAAAGGGACTGAAACAGATCATAGACACACTGCACCCATGGAAAGACTCCTCAACCAGCCACAAATTTATAGTGTTTTCTGAATATGAGTGCCCAGCTTCTTCCCTCCTGGTCTGGAGTCCTTGCAGAGTTTTCTGATCCTGGCATTTTTGATGGGGGAAATCCTTCAATGTTTTGAGTGTTCCCTCCTGCACTCCCTCCCAACACCAGACCTGGGAGAAACCTCTGACGAGCACTCAGCCCTTCAGGCGGCGCAAGTGACTTTCAGCAGGGCACAGAAGCTGTACTTTTTCAGATTTATATGGCATTAAGGACAGTTTTAGGTACTTTTGCCATCTAGATCAGACAGGGTGGAGAATCTTTGCAATGGAGAAGTGGTTTGGCAGCAGCTCAGGTCTGTGGGGATATGTGGAGGGAAGGGGAGGAACCAGATCAAAACTCATCTTACCAAAAGGTAAAAATCTGAAACAACAACCTTCCCTGCCTTCTCTCAATCAATACTTTCCCCCCCAAAGACATCACCTGACATTTTTCAGCTTCTTTTTCAACCTCTTAGTCAACTCCTGACTTCTGCCTAACTCCTAACAAGAATCTCAGAGGTTTTCAGACACAAGGCAGGGAGTTGGCTTTGGATGGCGACCTAATTCCCAACACCTCCTGCTGAACAGGCACATGGGCAAAGCTCTCTTTCAGCAAGCAACAGAGCTGTGCTTTTGCTCCTGCCAAATAATGCACTCTCCCCTATGTGAAGATTTATAGCAGGGCTCAGATAAATGGAGATGAGTGCTTTTATTATCTATAAGAAACCATGCAAATGCAGAGTGCAGGTTACGAGGTGATGGAAAAAGACTTCATTCAATGAGACAGAAGAGTCAGTTCAGGAAGTAGATAAAATGTTGGCACTTTCCCTTGTTGATGTGGTGATAGAGGGAGAGGATGATTTCCACCTGTGAATGTGGTTTCCAGAACTGACAGTGAAAGACCACTGGGAAATGTTGTTGAAGAAGTGAGTTCAGTGAGCAGAAGTCTCATCAGAAAAATAGAAGGACTTTAAACAAAAAACAGTGGGAAATGGAAAGACGCAGTTTAACCCCTGGGGCCTCCCCAGCTGTGGTTAAAAGTTTCTGTTGAAGTTAAGCAGTGACACTCACACACATACACAAAAAACCCAACCAAACAAAACCAACCAAACAAACAAAACAAAACAAAAAATAAAAACAAACCCCAAAGCAAAAAAGAAACCAAAACAGTAAGACTCTGAGGAATCAGACAATTCACTTAGATATAGATATTTCTGCCAATTCCCTGCCTTACAGATCAAGAGCTAGTAGATATTACCCAGCCTTTCTGATGCAGGAAGGCCTGAAAACATAAAAAACCCATGGTCTCTGCTTTTTATCCAACACAAAATGAGTACTCCCAGGAGCCATTGGAGGAAGAAGGCTGGCAAGACGTCCAATGCTTCCTTTGAAAATCAAGAGCACATTCCTTTGTGGCTGTAGACTGAGAACCCAAAAACAGCATCACTTTTTGGAACAAGGCTGTGGAGGGAAAAGAACTTGAAAGTTTGTTCCTGGAAGCAAGACTTATACATGTCTTGCTATACAAGACCTATACATGTCATATACAGGACTGGTCATGTGAATAATCAGTACTCACATGCATGTGGGTAAGCCCTTGGCTGGATAAAAAGCAAGTTAAATATAGCATTCATTAGGGTGAAGAAACTGAGGTTAATTTAATTTAACCTAAAATAGTTTTGTATCCAGTTAAGGGACAAGAACACAGCTCTGCTGGCAATTTCCCAAAAGTGTCATCAGCGGGGTAGTAGTTTAAGAGATTCATCTGATATTATCTTTAGACATAAATTAAGTGTTTAACGGTTTTAATGGAAATTAAGGCACGGTCAGGGGCATGAATGAAGACTCTTGACTCTTGTTGACTTCAGCGAGTCATTAATGCTCAGCTCCAGACCTTGGTGTGTGATGGGATCACACCCTCCAGAGGCAAAAGCCAATCAGTAAATTGTCAGCTGATTAGACACACTAATGATTAACTCCTATTAATGAAGTTAGTTGTAAAGCTGTTAGCAAAAATGCCCAGAATCTCTTAGACTGGCACTTTTAAATGGAGTCCTTGGAACCGAACACCAGACTGATAGGCAAATTAGGAAGATTTGGCTATAGGAAATAAAACTAAACTCATGCATAATCCATGTCTCCTCCTTAAACCAGGATTGGGTACACATGAGCTATTCTCACCCAGTATTTGTTCACATGGTTGCCATCTTTCCGAGTTCTTTATTATCTTTACAGTTATAAAACATTTTCCTCATCTAAAACTTTTCTATGATTTAAGCCCTCTACCTCTTGCCCTATATACCCTGGGAGGGGGAGTAGTATATTCTGTTACTTTCTGCAGCAAGAGTAATTTCTATTTTCAGACTCTTTTTCTCCAACTAGAGAAAACCCAATTCCTTACATAGTTTTGTTTTGTTTTGTTTTGTTTTGTTTTGTTTTGTTTTGTTTTGTTTTGTTTTGTTTTGTTTTGTTTTGTTTTGTTTTGTTTTGTTTTGTTTGAGGTTTTTTTGCCACTGTCCCCAAGGGCAAAATGTATCTTAGAAGAGTCTGGTCATTTCTATAACTTTTTTTTTTCAATATTTTTTCTATAAATATTTTTTCAATGTCAGTGGTGAATGAAGAGCAGTAGGAATGTTTTGGTCATCTTTGTAGCTTGATTCTGGTCTCCCCTCTAACGTGACTCCATTGGCCTCCCTGGGATTTAGCTCCTCACTCATTTCCTGCCCTGCTGTCCTCGTATCCTCCCACACCAGTGCAGCCATGGCTGTGCCCTATGGACCCAAATTTGGGGAACTGCTGCTCCCCATGTTCACTGCCGTTGGATCTCTCCTCACTCCACCCTTAAAACAAATTTCATCAATAATTTGGGCTTGGCTCAGCACTCGCCTATTGGGCACTGTCTGACCTCCGGTATTTCATCACTGAGCAGCACAAAGCAAACACGTGTTACTGGAGCACAGGCAAACCAGTTGAACCATTTTCAGTGAATGATTGACAAAACGGATCTGCTGAAAGAATGAGACTCTGCTCACCACTAATTGCATTTCTCACAAGCATTGTTAAAGGTTCAATTGTAAAGAAACTTAAGTTTTTCCTTTATTTTGTTTTATTTCACTTATTTTGTCATTCTTTTTCCCTCCCCTGTTTGCATGTTTCTAGCAGAAGATTTTAATCTATGTAGGTGAGACTCTGAAAATCTTCAGCTGAAAAAAAAAAAATTCAATAAAAACTAGAATCCTTTAAATTTATGAAAAGATAAGAATATTTTTGAAATACAGCAAAGCTTCACAGCTAGTAGTCTGTATTTTACAAGCTAAACATCTCTGTAAGCAAATTTACAACCACATTTACCTGCCTGATTTGCCGCTATGATAAGGTTAATAAAATAAAAAAAGCCAGCCAAAGCAGAATGAAAATTCTAGTAAGAAAATATATAAGACTCTTTATAGGGCCCTGTGTGGGCTTACTGAAGCACTAATATTTTTAATTACCTTCACCTAGGCTGACTTGATTCATTATGATTAGCTCAGAAAAAGGGCTTGATGTCAGCAGTGACTGTTCAGGAGCAAGAGAACAAACAACACGGAATTTTTACAGACTCTGAGGACCTGGCACCAATGGTTTGCTTCAGTGTTGAGACTTCTAGGTCAGCCCCAAAATCTCTTGGGCTGCACCATGCACGCAGTGATAGACTGTCCCATGAGACTCTGGTGTGCAGAAGGTGTTTGCTCTCACGGCCCTGAGATGGGGCAGGGTGGGTCAATTTGACACACAAGTTGTTGAACAAAACCCATTCCCAGTGCCTGGGGACAGGCGCTTACGTTTGTTGTTGGATTTCTTCTTGGTACAGCAATACTTAAAGACTCCAAGTCATAGATTGATAAAGTCCTAGAATGGTTTAGGTTGCAGGGGACCATAAAGGTCATCTCGTTCCAAGCCCCCTGCCACAGACAGGGACACCTTCTACTAGATCAGGTTGCTCAGAGCCCATCCAGTCTGACCGTGGAATGAGAACAAAGGTTAATTGGGTCAGAGAGTGTATGGGCACATGAGAAAAGACAGAGTCTACCCCAAAGAGGCAAAAGGAACAATTAATATCCATATTTCATTGCAGGGAAACAACACCTAGCCCAGAGCAGCAGGCGGATCCTGGAACTATTGCCACCATCAGTCTGCCCTGTCATGAGCATTTCCCTCCCATCTCAGACCTACAAACTGACGGAGTTCCTTTCCCCACCTCTCTGGTCTGCAGCCCACTCCAGCTCTGAGGGATTTTCTGCTACTGAGAGCAGAGAAGAGCAGTGGGTCCCCACCATGTCACAGACTTTTCCTTGATGAGTCTCAGGCAATTACAAGTGGGGAACAGAGCCTGAGAGCCATCAGAGCATTGCTGACTGCACTTTGTTTGTTGTGTCTGTGCTCACCAACCTGGCACTGTGGAGCAGAGACTTCTGACTAATTCCAGGAAGCATCCTCCGGCAAAATTTATCACCTTGGGGCGAGCACGGGTGCAGCCAGCCTCCACAGCAGGGGCGTGCAGGGGTGGCACTGACATCAAGGAATTCATTTTCTCATATGAATTATTGGTACCAAGAGACTCCTGCACTGCCAAGGACCTGAGATGAGAACCACAAGCACGATGACAGCTCCTCTGTTATTCCCCAAGGCTGCCATGTCTGCATGCCCAGTGCTCACACTGCTGCTTCTGCGATGGAAGCACAGCCCGGGACTGGCATTTGCCAGCAGCTGTCTTATATGGATATGCTTGGCTTGATCACTTGCACAGTCAGCCTAAGAATAGCTTCCTCTCTAACATCTGATTTCTCTTAAAGGATAAAAATAAAACAATCAGAGCCTGGATATAACAGAGCAAACCGCTGAACACTGCACTGCATGCATCTATGTTTAATGAAGGAAAATTTCCCTTTACAAGGGGCATGAGTTATTTGTGTCAACTGTATTTGGCCTCAAGATCAGTATCTAAGCTGCCACTTCTTCTGGTGTGACAGCTAAATGACTTTTCATGTTACAGAGCGCTTCAGCGCTCCAATCAGCCCAGGCAGTTCAGCATTTATCACAACCCCAGTGGGCTTGCAGCCTGTGACAAGCTCTCCCAGCCAGTGCCCAGGAAGGATGCAGGCACCATCACAGCCAGGATTGTGTTGAAACAGCTTTTTGGAGGCAGGCACATGGCTCAGAGCATGGTTTGTGCCATGTGCTTGCCCTCAGTGGCAAACAACAGACCTTGGCTGGCGTTAGCTGTACCTTGAGGGTCCTGGGGCCGTATCAGGCAGCCTGAGAAAGCTGCTTTGTTTAGACATACAAAGGTCGTGGTGTATCTGTCCAAGAGCACTGTGGACGGCCCAGTTTAGGCTTCCCAGTCCAAGTGCCAAGGTCCACTGCCACTGGAGACAATTAGTCACAATACTTAGCCCAGAAGAATTGAATGCAGGCTATAAATAACTCTTGGTCCCTTGCCTTCTCCCCTCCCTATTTGCAATCTGCATTCTATGAGCATTTCTCCCATATTGAATCCTCACAGGACATCCGCAGTACATGATACCACTTATAAAATAGATTTCTTTTCCTCTTCAGAAACAAACAAAAAAACCTGAAAAAACCAAACCAGTGGGAAATCAAATGTGATCACCATTTTTCCCAGGATATAAGACTGGAGGATTCACAAAACAAGGAGGAAATGTTGAAATCAAGATACATTTTTATTGTTTGGAGGTTTTTTATGCCACAAGCAACAGACCTGTCTCTGCTGTGCCAGACCACCTGTCACCTCAATAAGATATGTTTCCTTGTTCAAAAATAGAATAGAGCCTGCTGAAGTCAGGCACAAATTAGCATGTATGCTGAACAACATGATTAAAGTCAAACCTTCTACCAACTGCTGGGGGCTGTAGTGCAAAAACCTGAGTGTTCAGAGCAGGGTACATCAGTGCCAGGCTCCTGACAAAAGCTGGTCCTGCCATGTGCTCCGTGACAGCGGTGACGTCAGGAAGGGGTGGGAGCCCTGAAGGACAGCGGCAGTGCAAGTCAGCAGCCCAGCATCAGTCCGAGCTGCAATGCTACGAGACAGGCTTGTGAATATATTGAATATGAATATAACTCAGATTATAGGAGTGGGGAATGTGATATTTGGGGGTCTGATGATCAAAAGTTGTTGCTGGCAGGAAGAGATCCGATCCTCTCTGATACCTCACAACCAAATTTTTGCCCCATCAAACCACAAGAAAGTGATTTCAATCTTACCAGCTCCTCATCTTGAATCTCCGACACATTTGTCACCAAAAGAAAATCAAAATCACCAAGACCTTTCAAAAATGGGAAAAGGGAATTGTCATCATCTCCAATTCATTCCTGAGACACTGGACACCAATAAGCAATTTGACAGATGTCACATGGATTGTTTGTGTCAAAACTGGGACCAGGGTGCACTCCTCCTCAGTCTGGTGGCTCCCCTTGAAACGTGTTCTGTGGCAGCTGAGTTTAGCTTGATTTTGGCTGGCAATTCCTCCCCCGTTCTTCTCTTTCCCTCTTCTTAATTACATTTGATTTTTCTTCAGAAGAGAATTCTTTTCCACGGTCATATTTTTATGGGAATTTTAATGAGTCACTTGGCATGACATTAATCATTGAAGTTTTAAAGTGTCTTCAAATTGTATTTTCCTTCCTCTTGAATACCAGCCACACATTTTTGTTTACAGTGAAATGTTAGGAAAAAAAGTGCTTCAGCCTATTTTCCTCAGTACTAATTGGGGGTTTATTACTGCTTCATTTGCTTACAATTGAATCAAACAGAAACCTCCATCCCTTTTTCATGGTGCTGCTAATTGAATTGAGTGGGTTATAATGACATTACTGTATATACATAAATGAACATTTTTTAAATAAATAAATGAACATTAAAAGTATGTCTCTAAGGACAGAGACTAACTAGTTGTCTGCATGCTTTTCTGATGCATATTTTATATCTATTCTCAAATAAGTGTGCACAGCTCAGCTCTGCATTCAGCTTAGCACAGAAATCAGCCAAAGGTAGTACTGCTGTAAAGGTCCAAGAATGGGATCTTCCAGACAACCAAGGAAGCTGGGGTGCCTATTTTCAGTGGAATTCTCTTAGGATTTTGGCACTTAATTTCCAAAGATCTCAGGGAACAGCACTGCAGCTGACACTGCAGCTGGCTGATCTGAAGAGCCACAGACAGGACCACAGGCTTTACCTGATCAGTTCAGCACTTCTCATTAGTTATAAGCTCAGGATTTATTTTGTAAAAAATTGCTATTTCAAACAGCCAAGGTTACCAAAAAACATTTATTATTTCTGGTGATCCCTTGTGGGGCATAAGGTTCTTATCAATGTAGCCCCAAAAGAGCATCTTGCTGCTTCATCTATATCAAGATGAACCATTGGTGTTGATGTCTCTCTGTAGGATGTTGGGGTTTTTTTTCATATTTCTTTTGATCTGTAAAATTTTTCCTTCAGCTAATGTGTTTTTAGAGAAAACAATCTTTGCAAATTCATGATAGTTGTTTTTGTCTCATTTAAACCCTTCCTAATTGTAGTGTTCTTACACAGACTATATTACCAATATATTTAAAGCAGTTATCTGATAAAGACATCACCCCCTTAACAGTGAAAAATTGTGCCCATAGCCATCTCTCCATTTGGTACAGCACTTCTTGGGGCAAACTTACTTTTTATCTGTAAGTGCACTGCAGCTGTTCCATGGGCAATCAGTGACAAAGCCTGCCTTCATATCATCTCCTTTACACTCCCAAGAACTCCAGGAACAGCAAGAGGAATACTTGAATTATCCAAGCATACACATTTAACAGAAGAAAAATTGGGATTTTCCAGCCTGGAGAAGAAAAGGTTTAAGGGAGATCTTAATATCCTTCCAGTGCCTAAACAGGCCACAAGAGAGCTGGAAAGGGATTTTTGATAAGGGCTTGGAGAAGACAAGACAGGACAGGAAGGACTGGCTTTAAACAGAAAGGTGGTAGATTTAGACTAGGATATTTGGGAGAAATTCTTTACTCAGAGGGTGATGAGGCCCTGGCACAGGTTTTCCAGAGAAGCTGTGGCTGCTCCATCCCTGGAAGTGTTCAAGGCCAGGCTGGATGGGGCTTTCAGCAGCCTGGTCAAGGGGAAAGTGTCCCTGCCTGTGGCACAGGGGTTGGAACAAGATGTTGTTGAAAGTCCCTGCCAACCCAAATCATTCTGTTTCTATGATTCTATGGAATCAGACACCTGAACCAAAAAAAAAAAAAAAAAGGAAACATCATGAATGGGTAGGAGAAAGTTAATTGGAAGCATGTATTTTCTATTTCTCAATGTGCAAGGATTAAAAACACCAACTGAAATGCTTGAGCAGTAGATTTAAAGCAAACTAGTGAAGATACCTTTTCTCAGAAACCTCATAACCAAACAAACAACTTGTTGCTACAGGACATAGCTGTACCTAAAACTGGGAAAATATCCATGTGGGATTTACAGATATTTACAGGAGATATGTGAAGTTGCTGAGTACAATGATCTGGATGAAGTAAGTCAAGTTATTGACTGCTACACAGCAGGAGGGAAAGACTCCCTTGGCACTGGTTATGTTTGAAATATCCTTTCTCTGAACTTCCCTGGGGCCATGAACCAGGCAGCCCTTTGTTGTGGTGGCTCTTATGTGTGCTCTCATGTAGTCTTTATCTTTAAACACAATAGATGAAGGGCACTCTCTTGAAGCTTATTTAAATGCAGAGGTTCTAGGTGAGTAGCTATTTAATCCAGTCCTCCTGAGAGATTAAGTGTTGGGGTGGTCTTTTTTTTTTATTTTTCTTTGAAAGATGTACAGTATTTGCCCAAATGTATCTTGAATATAAATGAAAAACGTAATGTTAAATAAATTGCAAGAGGATTTGCTTCATTGAGTTCGTTTGTAATTTACTATGGAATTACTAGTAGAGCAAATCTATCGGTGGCACTTTATATTTCACTGGAACAGCGATCTAAATAAGATGCAATACAGTACACTGAATTTTTATGTACTTACCTGTAGTTAGATAATAAAGCATGAATTATGACATGAGTGTACTTATGTACTGTAGTTAATAGTCAATCATGTCAATTTTAATAACATGCTCCATAGAAAGATGCAGCCTGAGTGTTTTTAAAAATAAAGTATGTTTAACCTCATGTTCATATATTAATCCCCTAAAAGCTTGTCACTAACTTATTACTAGCACTTTTTTTTGGGTACATATCGAAATTGTTGTTTAGTTATTGAAGGGCTGCTCATCGCAAGTGCAACACTTCTGGCATTAAGGTTTCTTTTATACCTGCACAAAACCATTTATTTAAAAGCAATTATGGACATTTATATTTCCTAGCAGTTCTGAGAAGAAACACATTTGTGCCACAGGATAAAGCCTGACATATGCTTTGGTCCTGGTTTTGTCCTATCTGACCGTAGGCACCTAAATCATAGACTCATAGTATGGTTTGGGTTAAAAAAGGACCTTAAATATCATCTAGTTTCAGCCTCCCATGGGGGCAGGGACAGCTTCTACCAGAGCAGGTGGTTCAAAGCCCCATCCAACCTGACCTTGAACTGAATTGTGCAGAGAAAGTGCCTCGTTGTCCCTATTGATTAGGGAGTGAAGGCAGGGGAACAGGAGGAGCAGGTATGAAGCCTCTACCCTCAAGGCTTTGCTTCTGCCTACATCCACAATTTCCCCAAACTCAGCCCTGGAAGACACAGGTAGAAGACCAGACCATACCTGGAGCAGCTGATGTCCAGCCTTGAACTCTGCTCCAGGGCCTGGTTGCTGCAGTCAGCAGCATTAATGTAAAAACTGCTGCTTTGGAGCTTCTCTAGCTGGTCTAGCAACTGCTAATGAGGTACCCTAATGATGTCAGGCACTGGGCTCAGCCATGTGCTATGAGGATGAGATGAGCAAATTGCTGAGTAAAGATCTATGTGGCCATAAACAGCCCCTCTTCTGGCCTTAGGTGTAATTCATTCTGCTTAATGGCAAACCTCCTCATGATTTCAGCAGGGCTGAGTTTTCATGCTGCCAGTTTATTTTTCCAGCCAGTCACGAGCCTTGACCAAAGCACAGCCTTATCTCCAGAGGCAATCCAGACTCAACACAGCTATAGGTAAAAGCTCAAGGGCAAAATTTGAACATGTGGTTGAACAAGGGATACATAACCTGGGTAGAGCCATCCCAGATTCAAGATCTTTAATTTCCTCTGCTTCTGTCCACCAAAATGTTGTGTTTCTTCCTAAACATGATCAATGAGCTGTGCTAGTGATATAGAACGTGGCACGTAGGTAGCAAAGCCTTTACATTGCTCCTGCCTACTCTCAAGGTAATAGTTTCACCCAGCAGACAAAAACCACACAGAAAAGCTTTTTCACACATTTTTTTTCAAATGATGTGAAGCTGGAGTTGCACAAAGCCAAGGCACAGAGCTGGTGACACAGGTGCTGCTGGCAGGAGGTCCCAGGCACCAGCTGAGCAACTCTTGTGGTATTGTTTTGAAGAAAAGATGCTGTCTCCTTTGTTTTTACCTCCCTTTGCTAAGACTAAATGGTTTCATTCTCTAAGGCACCAAGGCTCCCTGGCTCCTACTGACTTCAGCTGGAACAACATCTGTGTCTCACTTCTGGGGCCACGGTGTCACTTCACCAAGGTAGAAAACTGACTTCAGGCATGTGAATACAGAGACTCTCTCCTTAGTCTCTCTTCCACTGAAAATATCAGGCCAGAACTCCTTAGTGATCTTTCCTTCTCATAACTGACAGCAAGTTAACCTGGACATTAATCACATTAATATTTTTTCCTTTTAGTATGCAGCTCTAAGACAGAGAATTGATCTTTTGCTAAAACCTCTGGTCTGGCTGGAGGACCCAGGCACAATAGGCTGGTTACAGACATTTGGTGTGACATGGATTAAATCCCAGTGAACACACATCTTGTCAGCTAACTTGATTTCCCCTTGGAAATGACCGCACTGTTTATCCAAATATCAGGATCTGCTTGGAGACACTGAGGGTGGCTGGTGCTGTGGAGTGCCAACACTGCTGACCATCTCCTTTTCTTTGTTTGCGACTCGTAGCAGAAATCCATAACCTTGTGAGCTCCCAGGTACCAGACACAGACCTGCACACCTGCACACAGACAGAGCTATCCTCAGCTCTTTGATCATACAGTAGCTCCAGAATAATTCCTGTGTATAATAATTCCTCCAGAATAATCAAAACTGTGAGGTTCAATGTTATCTCATCAAGTCCCTTTGCTAAATACTGCAGAGGGAAAAACATCCCCACCTCCCCAAGAGCAAACTGAAGATGCCTTAGCGTAATCAAAGCTGCAACCAGCAGCCCACTGTGGCTTAGGGCCTTGTCACATTTAGCAGCACAAAGCAGATAGATTAGGTGCTATGCTTAAATACAAGGAGATATACATGAATAAAGAAAATCATTAGTAGCCAAGGCAACTAATTGTGATGGAACTTTTTGTTCATAACAAATACCAAAAAAAGCCAAAGAAGTGAAGAGACCAAAAAAAGCCCAAACAACCACCCAGCCACAAAGTACACTGTTTAGTAAAAATACTCCTTTAATAGTACTTGAAGTGTCACATTTCAACCTACACACAGAAACACAAGGAAATTGAAGGACATATGGATAGCCACGCTGTTCATGACAAGGGCCCAGCCAGCAGTGGCGGGACAGACACACAAACACAGAGGCTGTTATCCATCTCATTCCCTGCTCCCCACTCTCCTGGTTCCCACCAGTTCCTTGATGAGGGGGATTCATCTGCACAGAAAATCATTTTCATTGACAGAGGGCTAAAGAATGCTAAGAGGAAAGCGAGGCTGAATGGCCTGTCCCCTTAGTGCTCTAACAGTCTTTTGTCCTTTCCTTTCCTTTCCTTTCCTTTCCTTTCCTTTCCTTTCCTTTCCTTTCCTTTCCTTTCCTTTCCTTTCCTTTCCTTTCCTTTCCTTTCCTTTCCTTTCCTTTCCTTTCCTTTCCTTTCCTTTCCTTTCCTTTCCTTTCCTTTCCTTTCCTTTCCTTTCCTTTCCTTTCCTTTCCTTTCCTTTCCTTTCCTTTCCTTTCCTTTCCTTTCCTTTCCTTTCCTTTCCTTTCCTTTCCTTTCCTTTCCTTTCCTTTCCTTTCCTTTCCTTTCCTTTCCTCTCCTCTCCTCTCCTCTCCTCTCCTCTCCTCTCCTCTCCTCTCCTCTCCTCTCCTCTCCTCTCCTCTCCTCTCCTCTCCTCTCCTCTCCTCTCCTCTCCTCTCCTCTCCTCTCCTCTCCTTTCCTCTATTCTATTCTATTCTATTCTATTCTATTCTATTCTATTCTATTCTATTCTATTCTATTCTATTCTATTCTATTCTATTCTATTCTATTCCAGGCATTTTTCTCTTGAACCCATGCAGATCTGCATACAAACACCCCTTCTAGGGAACTGTGCAGGTCTTCTATCATTCCATGAAGAATCATTTCCCATTGATTTCACTCTGTTTCCCATGATCCTCACCTGATGGCCCTCATTCTTTTATGGGAAGAGGGCAAAAAGTGAATTGCTCTGTTATTTACTTTTTTATAGCAAATTCTCTGCACATTCAGAGGTTTTAACCACTCCTTGAGAATACGTGGGTACGAATAGGAATGACAAAAGGTTGCTGTAAGAAGGTTATTGAGCATATCACACAGGGACACAAAACCATCAGCAAGGTGCAGGCAGGATATGTCAGCTCTGAATCAGAGCAAGGTGCCAAATGTCACCGTGATGTGAAGGATGGTTTGCACATCTGAATGGGTCCTGCTTCTGCTCAATTAACGTCTAAAATGGGATACAGATGCTTAGGAGAGTGGGAGGAAGGGCTTGTGGGACTGGGAAGGAGATACATTCAGAAATCCAGGGACCTACTGCCAAACTTGTGGCTCATTGCTGGAATTCTGTGAGGTCCCACTGGGCTCTGAAGTCTCTTAAGTTTGAGTGTAAATACCTCTCAAAGGAGCCAGGACTCCAATTTCATGTCATATTAGGCAAGTGCCTATGTCTGTTTTTTCTACTGCCAGTCCTACACGTGCCCCCAGGACAACACTGAATCACAGAAACACAGAATATACAGAGTTGGAAAGGACCCAAAATGATCATTGAGTCCAAGTCCTGGTCCTACACAGGACGGCCACAAGTGTCACACCATGTGGCTGAGTGTTGTCCAAATGATTCTTAAGCTCTGTCAGGCTTGGTGCTGTGACCACTTCCCTGGGGAGCTGTTCCAGTGCCCAAACGCCCTCTGAGGGAAGAACTTTTTCCTAATATCCAACCTAAACCTCCCTGACACAATTTCAGGCCATTCCCTCAGGTCCTGTCACTGTCCCCAAAGAGAAGAGATCTGTACCTGCCCCTCCTCTTCCCCTCATGTTGGAACTGCACCCCTCAGTCTCCTCCAGGGTGAACAGACCATGTGGCCTCAGCCACTCCTCATATGGCTTCTCCTCATGGCCCTTCACCATCTTTGTTACCCTCCTGTGGACACTCTCTAATAAGTTTAATGTCTTTTTTATTGTGGTGCCCAAAACCACACACAATATTCAAGGTGAGGCCAACCCAGTGCGGAGCAGAGCGGGACAGTCCTCTCCCTTGGTGACACTGGTGACACTGTGCCTGATGCCCCCAGGGCATGCTTGACTCTCCTGGCTGACTCAGATTCAACTTGCCATCAACCAGGAGCTCCAGGTCCCTTTCCACAGCTGCTTTCCAGCATCTCACCCCCAGTCTGTCCACACATCCAGGGCTGCCCCACTCCAGGTGCAGAATCCAGCGCTTGTCCTTGCTGAGCTTCATATGATTGGTGATTTCCCATCTCTCTGATTTGTCAAGGTGTCTCTGTTAAACAGGAGAAAAATGTCCAGAAATTCTGTTCTTCATTTTTCTCAGACATCACCTGCCTCATCCTTTTTTCTTCCCCTCAACAGATTGAAAACTCTGCTGCTGCCCAAGAAGGGGATCTGATATGAAACAGTGGTGAGCAATGCGCATGCTTGAAGCAGCTTCATTTTTTCACCTGCCTTAAAATATCTGCTGCCAGACCCAGACACAATCACAGCTGAGAGTACAAGGCTTCCTCAAAAGGAGAAGTAACACAGGGAAATATTGCCCCTATTTCCAGCCATCTGAAAAGGGGTCAGGTTTCCAGTGGGAAGAAGTGGTAAAGACAGTTTAAAAGAAGAACATTGCTCCATCAATGATTATTGCCCTGAGACTTGATTCTCTCAGACCCCAATCCCAGCTTTCACTGCCCTCCACCTGCCTTCCCACATAATAATTCCTATTATTCCTCCATTCCTCCTACTCTGAACATGTATTCCTTCAAATTTGGTGTGGAGAGCTGTACGCAGTGTTTTCAGACACTGTTCCACCAGTATTTTAAGCGAGGGTTAGCATTTGGCAATGGTGAATTAATCCCCTGCTCTGGCTAATATGTCTTACCATGTTTGCCTTTCCATGGCTGCATCAAACTGGTGGCTTGTAGCCCAGCTTTACTCGTCAGAGCCTTTTCCCCCTCAGCAGCCACTCTTACTGTCTAATTCTTTGCTTTCTTGCTCCTGCCTCTCACTTTTTCTCCTTAAAATCCATACTGTGTCTCTAAATGCGGCTCCAAAGGTGAACCTGAAGCAAACCAGCCACGCTCAAAGCAAGTGCATTTCTATATTTAGCAACAAACATTTCGGTGGTGCTGCTGCAGAGTTTTTGAAGAGCTGCACCTTCAACGAGGTCTTCACAGAGCCACTGAGCTAGAAAGTATTGAAGGGGTGTTGTCTACAACTCAGCGTTGTCAGGCTTATAATTCTTAAGCTTATAGCCGGAGGCAGAGCACAGGGACATTTGCATGGTTATATCTGTTTCTTTCTTCCTAGAAATTGAAAAGAAGGAACACAGGGTGAAAAATTAATGCCAGAGCTAAAAAAAAAAACCCAGTGCCTGCCTGTAATAGCACTCTCTCTCTCTTTCCCATATATTTTTTTTTAAATAAGCACCAAGACACATTTCACGTCCATTTCCAGGACTGGTAGCTTTTAACACCCATCTGAGCTTTTTTCTCCCCCAAATACATGTGGATATCTATATCCACCCTACTTATAGAAATATAACCATGTTCAATTGCATTCTGCTTGCTTAAATCTGCCCCTGACTCTTCTGCTGGTGAGACCAGACTTTATATTCACTCCTGGCTGATCTCACTGTAAGTGCCACGTGAGCCCAGCCAAACCCTCTCAGGAGAGGCTGTAGATGTTGGAAGATGTCTCCTTGGCACACACAGTGTACAAAGAAGGTTCTAAAGCCTGCCCTTCACAATTTATTAATTTCAATATGGTTTATTGATTTTTATCAGCATCCGTGGGGTGTTCCTTGTGAAGATATCTGATGTGAGACCATGAAATTTTGGCTTCACTATTCTGCAGAATATTAACAGGGCAGTTCTAAACCAATATTAAAAACTCATGACTGCCTCAACACACTACACATTAAATAAGATGAAGGAGGAAAGTGGAAATTACAAATATTGCTAGTTCTGGAGAAATTCATTATGTAGAAGGTTTTAATTTTCTGGTGATTTTAATGTAGATAAACACCTGTTTATCTAAATGCCAATTATTTGCACAACAGTTGCGTATGTCAAACACAAAGAATATAAATTGACTGTCTAAATCCTCTGAAACTTTAATCTTTTTTATCTTTACTAGTTAACATCTAGTTAAAGAGAACAAAAAAAATTATATTTT
The DNA here is from genome assembly GCA_036630365.1 of Acanthiza pusilla. Classification (NCBI taxonomy): domain Eukaryota; kingdom Metazoa; phylum Chordata; class Aves; order Passeriformes; family Acanthizidae; genus Acanthiza; species Acanthiza pusilla. The sequence continues at coordinate 93,489,236 of JAXCHO010000034.1, forward strand.
CAAGTAAACAGTGTCTGAATTTCTCGTAAAGATAGGCATTTGCTTTTTAAGTATCATATATATTTTTTTTCCTAATTTTATTGCCTAAACAATCTTTGCACCATTTTTACTTCCCTTTCAGTTGTCACCCCAAATGTGGCTGGATTTGAGCAGAATAAAGATATTTGTACATCTCCCATACCCCACGGAAGCGTCATTTTTGACTAAGTGGCCATCGATGTCAATGAGGACTTTGCCTGGGTAAGGATCTCACTGACATCCCAGGATTTGTTTCACAGCTGGCAAGGCGCTGCAGGGGCTTTGCAGGAAAGTAGCACTGCAACTACAAAGCCAGGGCTGTTGGCTCAAACACCTCTTTCTCAAGGAAAAGAGTGTTTTCCTGGATGCAAGAGCTTTGGGGAGATTTCAGGATTTTCCAACCCATTTTTAGTTTTTGCTGTACTTAAGGTGAGGAACATACTGCTTGTGATTGTTGAGAGATCTTCCAGCAGGAGAATGGTGCGTTTGGGAGTCATATGGCAGCAAAGCAGCCCAGACATGCCAATACCCCATCCCATTTCCGTTTTCTTGTCACAGGTGTTGGATCATTCCAGTGGAAATGGAGAATGGGCCATGCCAGCACAGTGAGTTGCACGGTACCAGCTTTAGAGAAATCCTGTTTGTACCCAGCTGTTTTTCATTTTTCTGTCCTGTTTTCATATGTCAGCCAATGGGTAGAGAAGGCTGGAGGAAATCTCCCTGTTGTCATATGGATGATTTGGGGGTCTGTCATCTTAAAACCTACATTTGACTCCTAAAACAAACAGAATATTAAGCTTGATGAGCCAATGCTCTAAGCTGACCTGTTGTTCTGAAAAGATAGGAATTTGCTGGTATTTTCAAACGCAGAAACATCTGCAGAAGTGGGTGGAAGGGAAGTGCTTTGGGTGCACAGATAATTATTGGGATTGTTACATGATAGATGAGGTTATTTTCTCAGTTCTTTTTCTCGGTTCATAATGAGTCTAATCCCCTGAAGTGATGTGACATTCAATCACTGCAAGTGCAAGGAAAGACCAGTGTTGCCTGACTGTCAGACAGAAGATTCAATGGCCTTTTCACTCCAGAGAGGAAAACAAGTATTGTTTTCAATATTTTCAATTTCAAGTAAAATTCCATATTAATTTCTTTTTCCATGGCCTGTAAAAGATAAGGATCAACACCAGCAAATTCCTGGTTACAAGATAAAGTAGGTGCTGGATAGGATTTAAGAGCCCATACACCCTTGTGGTTCCAGTGTGTTGCTTTTCAAATCATTCCATAAACACTTCAATAACAAAGAGGGTTTCTTTTTCTCTATTTCAAGACCTATGAATCTCATATAAGTGATTTGACAAGAATAGAAAATGTTTTAATTGATTTGGTGCTTAATGGAAGGACACACATATGCAGTGTTCTTCAAGTCCTTTAAAAGTGAGAGGAAAAAAGGGAGGATTTTCTCCCCATCATAGATCAACATTTCGATTTCATTGTCCTTGACTTTGTGAAAATGCTTTTTATCTCCTGTTACCTCACTTTTTTGCTTGGAATGAGGCCATATTTCTGAAATTCAAGTAGATAAAGTTATTGAGTATACCCAGTGTGAGTGGAGAGCATAATAGCAAACTATAAAAGTTGAAAATCTGATTATGTGAGTTATGTCACTGCTCCCTCCACATCCCCCACCCATTCTGGAGGACAGTACCAGTTCTAGATTATATCACAACTGCTGAATGTACTTGAGCCCACTCATGGTCATAGGGTGCTTGTTCTCCTCCATCTTGTGTTACTGATGTGTTGAGCTGGAATATTCTGGCATATTCTATGTCCTACGATTCCCTGGAATTTAAGAGGAGGATTGAGTCCTGGCATGTTGATAAAAACATTCACCAGTTTCACAGAAAATTCAACTGAATTGACATCTGTTGCACCAAGTTTCATAATCAGCTCCAGATCTTCTACAGTAGTTCCAGGTCAATAGTGCTGTTAGAAATTGCTTTAGGACACCAAAAAAAACCCTGCTGCAGCAGAACTCCCACATGTTCTTGACTTAGAACCCATGCCCTCTCTTGCCACTTTTCCCATTTAAGTTACATAATTTTGATGAGGAAGCAGTTACATATCACAATGTTGTGGTTTAACCCCAGCTGGCAACTCAACCCCTCACAGCTGCTCCCTCACTCCCCCACAGTGAGATGGAGAAGAGTCGGGAGGGTAAAAGTGTGAAAACTCGTGGGATGAGGTAAATACAGTTTAATAGGTAAAGTAAAAGTCTCATGTACAAGCAAAGCAAAATAAGTAATTAATTCACCACTTCCCATGGCAGGCAGGTGTTCAGCCATTCCCAGGACAGCCAGGCTCCATCACACCCAACAGGGACTGGGGAGACAAACCTGATCATCCTGAACATCCCTCCCTTCCATTATCTTTATTTTGTTAAAGGCAGATTGCTGGGTGGCGGCTACTGACGTCTAACCGGGGACTTGGAAACATTACCCATGCATTTTTTCACAGATATTACTGCAATTTTTTATGGGACTGTTTGTCACGGTTGTCCAAACTTACACCAGTCTGCAGCCTCTGGGAAGAATTTTCAGCATGCTTTGTAAATCATAAGCATTTCTTAGTTATATCTGGAGAGAAATATTTCCCATTTGAAAACCCTTTGTAAGTTTCTTTCCATAAAAAGACACAAAACATCAATGTTTTATCCAATAGAATGGATCAGGGATCCTGGCGAAATTTTAGCTTTGCCAGGGTGTAATTTCCACTGAACCTTGGCTGTTTCCACCTCTTTGAACAGGAGAAACAAGAGACAACTCATCTACGAATGATTGTGGTTCAGATCCGCCTTCACACAACAGAAAGAGAGCTTTATTCACTTTCAGCAATATCTCTTGCCTCTTAAGATCCAGAAGAACAAGGGGTTTGTGCTTTCTCCCACTGGCACTGCTTACAAATAACTCCCTGAAATTTATCAAATCAGGGATATATTTGAAGGTTAAAGTCACTACATACTCAGGTAAGGATGTCCTTGAATGTACAATTCCCAGATTATTTTGCATTAAGGCTCCACCAGAACACTCAGAAGTCAAAAACTGCTACCCCCACTTTGGAAATGGTGTGCTCAGAATTAACTAAAGGCCAGATATATGGATTTTAGCTAGGTATATTCATAAAATTTATATTCTGTCCTGTTTATGTTCAGATATGAATAAATCATAAATTTCTTAGAAAATAAATCCTACATGGGAGCACAATCTTCCTCTTTAAATCTATGAGCATCCTTATAGGTCAGAGGAAAATGTGCCTATACAAAAGTTTGCTTGAACCTGCACGGCTCAAAAGCTCTTACTTGGTATGTACCTCATGCACAGAATTGCCTTCTGCTGAGCAGTACATGGAGTACAGGCTGTATCTGGTTTTAAATCCTCTGATATCACCTGCATTGTTCAAAAAAGATTTTATGATGTGTCCTTTTGCTCTGGTGATGATTTGTTGTTCTTTTGTGTTTCATTAAGCTATTATTTGTAAAGTGTTTTGTGATGCATTGCATGAAAGATGCAATATAAATAATTTTATGGGCTGGAGTGACAATTCAGGTATCAACAGGCAGGGATTAATGATGCTAATTATTCAAAACAATTGTTTCCTTCTTTAAGTACTTTGGAGGGAGGGGTAAATTAAAATGAGTGAGTGGATGTTATGTATAAGAGGTGTAAGCATTTCTGCTGATGGAAGATAAAAGAGGAAATTGAAGAACATGAAAAATAGCTCTAAATAATATCTATTGGAACATGACTCCTATATGTCATGTAAATTACTCAATAAAATAAGATTGTGCGAGCTACAGAGCAAAACTAATAATACATCCAATAATCCATTTGCCAAATATTTTAAAAAATATAAAAAATGCATCTTTTATCACATTTACCACTGACTTTAAATGTGACAGGTTTGCTGAAGTGGACTGTACTATCCTAAAATTTTCAGATGGAGGCACGCGTGTATAGAATTCCTCTGTTCAGGGCAATCTGTAGAAGAAGTATTAGCCCAGTGAAGAAAACATTTACTGATTTAAAAATATCCAAGAGGTTTCCTGTCTCTGCGACAGGGACAGGCTCTCTATGACCAAGAGTACATTTTAATCCATAATCCTAGGTAATTATTGTGTTTCCTTCTTCACAGCAGCATGGTATCTCTGTGTTAAGTAAAATCTGCAACAGCTGCCAGTATCAAGTGCTGCTCAAATATAAGGTGAAATATGGTTTATTTTTCTGCTTCTGCTCTGCTTTGTGGTAAAGGATGTTCCAGCCCCAATGCGCTGTTGTTTATCCTCGATGGTAGGATTCTATTTCTATCAAAGCACCTTTTTCTAGAGAATATGATTTTTTAATGTTTATTAATAATGGATATATTGGATTGTTATCTAAAAGTGCAGGTTCTCTTATTTCATACAAGAGCGTGCACATCTAGCTACAGCAACCTGTCACAGCAAATGACCTCCACTTACCACATGAGAAACAATTTACAAGATTAAAGCTAAAATAAGCAGCCACCAAGCAGCCCTGGAATCTGTTTTTACTGATGTACATGCTTTTTTCCCTGTGATTTCCCCAGGGAATCTAGGTACTCACCAGCTTTATGACAGAGGAGCTCATGCACATTTCAGTACAGAAAGAAAGTACACAAGAAAAAACTTTTTCACTGTGAGGGCAGTGAGAAAGGAAACAGAGAAAGGTTGTCTGAAGATGTTGTGAAGTCTTTATCCCTAGAGATATTCAGAAGCAAATCAGACACAGCCCTGGGCACCCTGCTCCACCTCAGCAGAGGAGATGGAGACCTCAAGAGGTCCTTCTTCATTTCAGCCATTCTGTGATTCTCAGAAATATCACTTGAAGGATGTTAGTTTTTAGTGACCTGAATTGAGTGATGGGCTGTGGGGTGCCCAGAATTCTACAATTTAGAGATTTGTGTTATTGGATGCTGTGATTTAACCTCGGTGGGCAGCGGAGCACCGCACAGACACTCTCTCAGTGCAATGGGGGAGAGAATTGAAAGGGCAAAAGTGAAAGGCCTGGTGGGTTGAGATAAATTCAAGCAAATACAACAAAAAAGAGAGGAATAATGTGTTTTTAAAAAATCTTTAGATAATGGGTATTTTGGATTCCAATGTCTCACACTTAAAAGTACCAAGGAGGAGACTTACTTTTTTTCCTTCTTGTCATCCTGGAATGAGTCCTACATGTATTGTTTCTTTACACGAGAAAACAAGGATAGCTCCCACACTGATCTACAATCTACTTTTTTGTTCAAACTTCCCATTCCCCTGCAGCGGAGTTTTACCTGTGATGATCTTATTGAAGGAAGATGAATCCTCTCTATATCAGGCTATAGGACCACAATCTTTCAGAATCAAGCGCAAGTCCCCATTCCTGCTCATGTTTTACCTCACCTCACCAAGGTCCTGCAGAATGGAAATGTTTGCTCAGAGGATCCCAGCTGCACTGGCTGCTGTATCATGTCCTGTACTGCCACTAGGATTAGCAGGTGGAGAAAACACGAAGCACTTTCTCTGTCAGACTGCAGCTTTAGAAAGCCAAAAGCTGTGTAAGTGAAGTGCCTTCTCCTTGAAGCTTTATTTACTGCCTGCGCTAACAGATTTGGGGAGACAGCTCGGGGAGGTAAGCACAAACTCTTCCTGTACTAGCCTACTTCACTTGTACTTTTTCTCTCTCCTGCTAGTTCCCTAGGCAGCGTCTGATACACCAAGGGATTTTTCTTTATGGTAACTGCAGCTAAGAACATCAACCTGCAAGAAATGTCAATCTTCTTTACATAAGAAAATGCCTTCAGCAAAGACACATATGTTTCCATACAGTGGGAATTTCAGTTTCACCTGTTTACCCCCTGCTTCCCAAGCTTGCATAAAAGTGTCTGCATTTCAGTGCTGTCATGAGAATGATTTATTCACATTGTTCACTGGTGACTAAATCCTAGAGAAAATTGAACAACTTGTGGAGATGACAAATCCAGTGAGAGCACAAATTGAAACCCCTGTTTCCTTTCTGTAGGCTTTGCATGGGAAAAGAAGATGCTGCTCCGTAAGGTAATGAATCCAAAGCATGACCTCTGTGTCTGTGAAGTTCCACTTTTCTTGTCTCCTGCTAGGGCAGAAAAAAATAAGAGTTGAGCTGAGGGACACACAAAGGTCTGACACTGGTGGTTAATTGCCTGCCCTGCTCTCCCCAGCAGCTGTGGGCTCGACTTGGATATCTCTGAAGCATTGCTGCCTTTTGGAAACCAAAGTAAGTCATAGCTTGTGGGTGCAGGGCCCTTGACCTGGTTACTAATAAAATCAGGTAATTATTCCCCGATGGTTAGTGTGTATTCATCATAATGTGTATCTAATGCAAATGCTTCAAATTATTTTAATTGTGTTCTCTCCTCCCTACGCACACTTAACTCCCATTGACAGGGAGATGAGGACAGACCCCCTCCTCTTTCACTCATTAGCAAGTGTTACAAGGATTTTTCAGGTCGGGGAAGGTTTCTGGTACTCTGCAAGGATGTGTCTGACTCATCCCCTATTGTAGAAAGTAGGGAAGGTTATTTTTGCAGTGTTAATATGGAAAAGCATGTGGAAAATGTAATACTTCAAAGAGGTGCCTTCTGTGGGAAGTCATTGCTAATTAGGTGCTATGTGGGTGTCATCTGGGTCTCGGTAAACTATAGGTCATGCCAATATTTGAATCCTCTGAAGATTTTAGCATAATTAGAGGGAGATAATTAGCATTTCACCTTTCATTGGGAAATTGTGATTAACTGTTTACTAACCTTTTTAATGATTTTCAGGTTTTCTAGAATTGCTGAGTTCCTTGCTGCTTTCAAAGCTGTTTGCCTCATGACAACCTGAGGGCATGTGGAAGTCTTATTGACTATCACAAAGGGTCTCCATCGCTCTGATCCAGACAATTACTGTCATCATCTCTTTATGCTGAAATACTGCCTTTTTCCACCTGAGATCTGAACCATTTTGTGCTAAGCTCTGCATCTCAATATAGAAAGGTGGGTGCCCTGTCTAACCTAAGCAGGAATTGGGAAGGAAATCGGGAGTTTTAACTATTTTTCAGGGCGTCTTTACACAATAAAGCAGATTCAGGACTAGAGGACTGAAGCTATCAGACTGACAACACTGTTCCTCCCACCCAGAAATGTAAGGAGTATCTTACTCTCTTCCCTGTGGGTTTTAGAGAGATGAATCCCAGGACACCACACAATTCCTCTTGATGGAGGTACCCAGTCCACACAGGCATGGTGAGTACAGCAGGAGACAGGCGTGTGAGGAAGCTCTAAACCAGATAACGTAAGTACTAATTACAGCACAGTCATAACTCCATCCCCTTGAGATTCTGGAGTCATCTTGTGCTAAACTCCTTGATGCTATTCAGTCAAATGCTGCTTTTAGGTGTGTGCCCAGAGCCACAGTCACACTTTTGATTGATTCAAGTCTTACCTGTGTTATGAAGCATTTCAGTTCTTGCTGTTGATCTGTTTTGTGCCATATGAACCAACCTCAGCTGAGCTGTCCTCTAAGTCTGCTACTCCCTTGCAGAGTCTCTGTCCCTGTGCTTGTGTTGTGGACATTGCTGTCTTGTGACCAGTTGTGGAATGCAACTTTGGAATCCAAATTCCCTGAATTTGGCAGGTTTATGCTTCCTCTGGGAGGAGTACAAAATTAGATCATTTTCACAGAATAACCAAGTACTTTTTTGCCCTGCACCCAAATGGACAGAAGTTTAGCCCCCAAGAGCATCTGCTGAGCCATGCAAGGGATCCATCCACGATCCTGACAAGAGTCCAGGACTCACTGCTCTCTCTGATAGACCCTAGAATATCAATTCCATTAGAGCCAGGGGAGAAAGCCTCCCCACGTTTAAAATGGGGTTTCTACAACATGATTGAGGGTATCTTAACATATCCCAGGGTAGGGATCTCCTCCTGGGGCTCCAAGGCATGGCTGTTTTGCTGGGATGCATGCACACGGATCAATCTATCAGTCCTCTTTTATCCTAAGGGGACAGAGAGTTTTATTTTCTGATTTGGTGGGTACAGCTGACAGACACTCAGCAATGAGAGTTGGCCCAAAGTAGGATGTGAATATCATTCTACCAGAAAATGGTACTGCCCTGACCATGCTTTACCATGGCTTTCCTCTTCTCAGCTACAGGCAAAGAACATCATCCTCAGGTGCCACATGTCCATTAGAAACACAGCCTGCTTCCCAAAAGCCTTTGATAAAAGGTTGTTAAGTAGGACAGAGCAAAGCCTCAGTATTTTGGATTCCCTGGTGATTTCACTGATTTCCTGGCTGACTATGGGATGTCCTCTTCAGAGCCCTCCGAGGCACTTTGCTGTGCGGTGCTTCAGCTGGTGCCAGCCAGCAGGACCAGACAGCCTCAAGTAGCAGTGGGACCTGCAGCCACTCCTGCCCAACACCCTCTGCAAGCACCAAGGACCATATGCTGTCCCCGACAGGTGCCACCAGCAGGACTGAAGGCAGAATCTGGCTGCGCCCTGCCCTCCCTCAAGCGCCACAGAAACTGGAGGAGTTGCCAGCCATTGACAGGCAGCAGATTCGGCCCAGAGCCATCTGTCCACACTTACTTTCTGCTCCTGCTGCTGCTGATGCCCAGCGAGCTCCCACCAGCCTGCAGAACGAACTGCGTTTGACCTCGCAGAAAAAAAAGCTGGTGCTGGGAGGGAAAGGGGACAAGGAGCCTGGAACTTTCAGCTTGCAGAAAGAGGTGTGGATGTGAGAGGAAATTAAGGAGAAGGGGAAGAACAGCCTGACCACCTACCTTGCTGGAGCAGATACGTGCCACCATATGTGCATGCTGCAGGGCCTCAGGGATACTGTGCTTGGAAGAGAGGCAACATCTTCATCCAGAAAATTAATAATAGTGATACACATAAAGACTGTGGCATAATTGCTCACATTTAAAGCTCAGCAGAGAAGGCCAGTACTGAAGGTGACATGACAGGCTCTGCTGAACTACCTGGTTTAGACACGATATTGCCCAAAACTCATCATTGGACTTCACAGCTGTGTGCAGAAACACACCTGTACACCACGGGCTGGGATAATGCTGAGGGAAATCTGCAGTTTATGCTGGGGAGCAGCAGGCAGTTCCCATACACTACATCCCCCTTGGAAATAAATGCATGGAGGCAAGGGACTGTCCCAGCAGCCTGAAGCCTTGACTTTCACATCAACTTGGCAAAGCAACTCCAAATAGTCAGACTTGAGAGAGCAGGAGTTTCAAAGGGATGAGGAAAAGTGGAAGATTGAAATTTACATGTGCTCCATGATGACAAGGCAGAACAAATCTCCCTCAAAATGCCAGAGGAAGCAGCCAGTGACTGGAACCATTCCCAGAGGTGGCTGCAGCCCAGGCCTGCTCCATGGAGCCATCTTCTTTCTACTCAACGTTTCTGTGTGTTCATGAGGAATCCCCTGAGCCATATGGGGGCAGAAGGGGGGCATTGGGATCAAACTGGCTGTAATTGTTGCCCAGGGACACTAGATGGAGAAAAGCCTTTAGGGATAGAGAGTAGGTGAGGGGCTGTGTCACCATTCTTACAGGAAAAAGCACAGGGAGTAAAGTGCCCTCAGCTCACCATTATTGATGCTGTTGGCTTTAAGTTTTGCTTAAAAGCTTTCTGTTTTCGGATCCCATTACGGCTCTATGCAGGCCATTAGTTAATTAAGTTATTCTAACAGAGTCTGTCAAAGCTTGGATCTGTTATTACTGCCAGCTCTCTCAGATTTCCCCTCACCTCTCTCCCCTTCACCCCTCACCACTGGCAGATTTGGAAAATACAAGAAAAAGCAAGATCCTGAGTACATTGAAGAAGTTACTTTATCCTTGATGAGGCTGAGCCAACACATCTTCCCTGTGCTAAGTACATCAGATCACTATTTCCACACAACTGTGAAACACACAGCTTTCAAAAAACTTCCTAAAATCATCATCAGAAGTCCTTGCCTATTTTATGTCCCTGCAAGCATGATTCTGCCTCGCCATGACACACCTCCTAGGACAAGAAGTTTATTTATAGTGAGAGAAACCCTCAATGTGGAGCAGCCAAGCCATCTATGCATCATAGCAACAAGGCACTGACATCCTCCAACACACACAGAGCAAGAAAGAAATTGGCAAAGCCAGAAAGTTACTGCTCCCACCTCTGTTTGCCCCACTTCGTGTGCCAACACCAATAGTTTTGGCTGGGAAACAACCTCCTATGGAACCCATGAATTCTTGCTTGAGCTCTGGGGTGTCTCATGGTGTCTGGGCTGGCAGAGCTCACAGTAACTCCAAAAAGTGGAAATGATGGACCCATGTTGAAAGTCTCTGCACCTATTGAACAGAGCATTTTAGACAGTTCTCCACTGATATGGTTCCCAAGACCTTTACCATATTTGTGTTCCACCAACCTGGCTCTGTACTTGATTTCTTTACATCACACTGCCCAGCCCTGTGTCTGTTTGATGGCCCAGCTAATTGTCCAGCTAATTGTTGATGCTATAGACTGATTGTCCCAGTGGCAGCCTGTTAATTAAAATCAAAGTGTGCAAGAGAATTCTATTTATGAGTAGGTATCTGTATGTTAAACAGTGGTGTTAAACGGTGGCCTCTGAAGGCTCTCTGGATGCAGCCCTCAAAAGAAGGGACACAAAGTGCTCTGATGCAGCCATTGCTGTGTGGAAAAGTGGGATGGGCTGGAGTTTCAAGGCCTGAACAAGGAAATCAGGACTGATTGTCACCATGAGCTGCACTCAAGCAGTTGTTTTTATGGGGAGTCTAATGCAGAGGGTTATGAATACCAAATCAGTCCTAGAACAAAACCAAGTTACTTTGATCAAGTAAGAGCTGTTACTACAGAGAAGAGTCAATGCAAATGATGGATCTTGTGCTTGACACAGGCAAAATTTGACTCTTGGTGTCACAAGCTTGAGGGTGATCACATCCTCCCAGTTTTGGAATAGTCAATGCAGCTCTTCACCTTGCTCCTGCTAGCAGCAGATTTTACAGCTGATAAACCTGTGCTGCTGTGCTTTTCACTAGGCTGTTTGTTCTTCAGCAGAAAGGGAATGGTTCCGTCATCACCAGGTGATTCAGGTCTCATTTTACACAGTGCAAAAGCAGAAGCCAAAGGCTGCTCACCAAAGGGAAGAACCAAACTGCTTTTGACAATGGACAATGTTCCGAATTCAGACTTCTTCTTGTCAGAACATGTAACAATTTGGGAATTTGCCTCTTACATTCTCTAAGTGTATTTTTAGCCTCGCTGATTTAATTAGCTATCCTTTCTCCTTTCTTAATATCTTTATGGCAAGCCATTGACAGCAAGGATGCAGGATATTCCAGAAATTTCCTCTTATCCCTAAGGATGCAAGTGAGACTCTTTGTCATCAAACACCATCCAAGATGTGGAGGCTTTATCAGTTAATTGACCTTAAAAACTCATGTAACTTGTAACTCGTGGCTTTAGAGCAGTTCCTGCCAAGGCAGAAAAATTACTCTGTGTGGGTGTTTTTGAGCAGGAGGAGAAAGCTGGGAATGTCAAGAGGCTAAGCAACAATTTGCTTGCTTTTCTCACAGCCAAGAAGGTTTTTATTAACAGATATTGGGACTATGTCAAGTAGACTGAATTACAGACATGTCAATGAAGAAGATCTGAACTTAACTGAAAATACAGATGAGGAAATGAGATGGAAGTTGAAAATGGCAATCGGGATTATGAACCCAGCTGCATAAAAACTCAGTTCAGGGTCCCATAAGACCTGAAAATTCCTCCAGAGTTGACCATGAAGCTGAAAGCAACCATTGCTGCCGTCGTAAATGGTTAACTGAGCTAGTGCTACCCTGTGTTTAAAGAATTAGTGAAAAGTAAACCCATTTGGAAGTGATCCTTAAATAAAGCTCTAGTACTTGCAGTGCTTTAGACAGATTCTTCTTATATAAAACTACTGAGACTTATCATCTTTCTTGTCAGAAAAAAGGGGAAAAATGCAGAAGGTCGTGTAGTCTTTCTCCCTGCCCTAAGACAGCATATGGTCTGCCAAAAATAACATCAGACAGACTTGCAAGAGGGAAAAACCTGAAAAGCAAATACTAAAACTCTGAAACCTGTAGGCTTAAATTGAGCACTGAATTCACTTCATAGACACCACACCTTAGAGCTGGCAGAGTCGAGTTGTATGCTGTGCCTGGACATGAGCAAAGGCACTGTCATTTTTGATTCTTGCACCTTCTGTGTGGTTGCCAGCAGAAATGGCAACGGCAAAAGGCTAGGAAGCAGGCAGGAGTGCTTCATCAGGACACTTGTCTTGCAGAACTGGAAAAAACATGTCTGGAAAGAGGCAAGTGGATGGAATAAAGCCCAAAAGACTGGACTAGCAGCAAGAGAAAGGAGAAGAAGCACCAAAGTCCCAACACCCCAAAAAGACAGCAGCTTGCTCCCAGCATTTTGGGAGCTATTCAGGATCTGAATAGCTGAGCATCCAAGCTGAGTATTCCATTTCCCTGTTCATTTGGCCCCATTTGCACTGCACATTTCTCCTGCCCTTCCACAGAAAGGCCAAGCATACTTCTGGTCCTGTAAGTTGTATGATCCATTCATTGGTGGATGAATATAACAGAATGACTGAGTAGGAAAGATGCAAGTTCTGTTTCCCACTCTGCCAGGAAAGCAACTCAGCGTCTGTGCCTCTATTACTCTTTCCAATTTTTGTCAACTTCAAATGTTACTCCTCTTCTGGAGCAGGAGCTGTTTTTCAAGGCAGTGCCACTGGTGCAATCTGCTGCTCACCAGCTCCATTTCCTCCCTGAGGGCAGCCACCTCTCTCTCCCAGTACTTGTCCATCTATGTCCTGATGCCTCTCTTCAACTGTGCCCATACAGCAAAGGGCGAATGGCGAAGCTGGGCTGTGCCAAAGCGTCTCCTCCCCTTTTCCTTTTGTTGTTGCATGGGGTTTTGCACATTTTCACTGTGAAACCCCAGAAACATCTGGGGGGATGGGGCACAGGTGGCCCAAAGGGTCAGGTCCAGGAGGGGCAGGAGGATGAGAGATGTTTGGGAGGCATTGCTGCATGGGTTTAATGTGTCTGCAGTGCCTGGTCCCAGGGCCAGGCTGCACTCTAATCTGGGACTTCTCCTGGTTATTAACGTGCAGTGATGGGCTGTGACAGATATTAAGCCCACAAGCACATCGAAGCTCAGCATGCAAAACCTCTCTCTGTGAGCTGGGTTTTCTCAGGCCACTGTGAAAAGCCTGACTGATCTGAGAGTGCTCTGACGTCGCCCCAGCCAACCTGACCCCAAATGCTCGCGAAACAAGCACCAAGTGCCCTATTTTGCATTGCCTGTAACATCCCAAAACAGTGTCTGACTTCTCAATTAGTCCGAGAGAGGACTGCGAACTTGAAATCCAAACTGATGGACTGTGAAATCCATATCACGTTGTCACCCACAGCACACTTTCCCTGCTCTGCACTGAGCTATAAATAGACTTTCATTATTAGGAAGCAGATAAAGGCAGCCTGGAAGATGTTCCACGCTGACACTACTCCTGGCTTATGGATTTTTTGTTTTCACCTTGGTGTAGGAGTGAGGATGGGGACAAGCAGGGAGGGGCTGACCAACAGCAACAGTGCTGAAATCACTTCTTCCCCTAACCAGGATTATTTCTGGGCTTTGTTTTGGGTTTTGGTTGTGGTTTGTTTTTTTGGGGTTTTGTTTCTTTCGCATTCTCTCGCCTGGAGCCAAGAGGCTCAGAATACATTACCCAGTACTACAGAATGCATTACACCCACCTCCTCTCTTAGATCATCTATTTAAACTCCTGGAATCTGACTACCAAGTCCCAAACAATGCAGTTATTAAGCTGTTAATGTTTTTTTTCTCTGAGTTTTATTTGTTTTTAAAAAAAAATTAGGATGTTGATTTTTGCTTTAACCATTTCAATGTCATTTCAATGGGGAGCTAGTAACACAGAAAAAATAGAAGGCACTTGAATTTTCTGGGAGGAAGCAAACCCTGACATGTCTGTCTCTATTACCAATTCCATCTTTGTGAAGAAGGAACTTGTATGTGTCTTTCGGAAAAAAACCCAAATCCACAACAAAAGTGTCTGATCACAACCACTGGTGAAACACAGAAGCTGTGATCCTGAGGCACAAACCTGAAGATTTTTGTTCTTTAACCACAAGACATAGACACCCTTAGTGGACTTTTTTTTTTTCATGGTCCTTCATTCTTTCACAAAAAAGAAATTCACATTAATAGCTGAGATGAGGAAAATGGTTTACTTTTCCTGCTCATTCATACTTTGAGTCTAAATACCAGCTCTGCCCTTCCCATGCACTGGCCCCCTCTGACATGCAGCAGCTCAATTTCTGCTTGGTTCCTTGGCATTTACAGCAAGGTCAATTAAACAAGACATTGGCTGCCCATTATTTGTACAGTAGGAGTTTATTCCTGCACTAGCAAAAGTGAAACGGCTTGGCAGAAAACCCAGGAGGGTTTAGTTTTGGATCACAGCAGACTGAAGTTCTGAGATAACTGGTTGTGTTCATTTGCTCTGCAAGCTGCTCTTTTGTATCTCAGCTTTCTTTGAAAATGAAGCAAACCCCCAAATGTCCATAACCCTTGCATGCTGTGCCTGTGAAGAAAATCTCACTCACAGGGCTGTGTCTGGGGGTGTTGTTCCATTAATGTTTCTTTCCCAGAGCAGGGAAGTTCGCATCTTCCTGGTCCCCTTTTGAGCCCCGCTGGCCTTTTTTCCCCCATGACAGTTTTCAACTCCACAGCTTCTGCTGAGCTGCTAAAATGGTTTGTGAGACTTTGCTGGAAATTGGTTCTTTGGGCAATGAGAACAGGGGACTATGTTGAGGCCAAATCACTGTAATTAGCCTACCTGTGTAAAATGATCAAGGTTTTAAAATTTTGGATTCAGTGATTCCATTTAATGCATGTCCCTTAAGTGGTAGCATTGTAAAGGGACAGGACATTGCAGCTTGGGAGCATGGACATGTGTTTCTGACACTGAAGAAGCTGAAAAGAAAATGTTAGTTATTAGAACCAGAGCCCTGCACAGACTTGGAACAACAGCTTTGAGAGAAGTAACCTGTCCCGTCATCTTTAGGAAGTCCTGCCTGAGTGGTTAATAACCATGTGGTCAGGATAATTCTGACTCTTCCTGCCAGGGTGATGTAGGGGTCACACATCTGTGGGTGACACCTTCTGTGGGGTGCCTCGGTGAGCTGTGCAGGGAAATGCAGCGAAGAATCTATTATACACTTATTCAAATGTTTCCCCACAAAATCTAAATTCAAAGAACATAACAGAGCTCAGCAGCATACCATTGAAACCTTAATTTCATTTTTCCCTTTTTTGTGGTTTATTATTTGTGTTTTTTCTATGCTACTATTCCTGCTTTCCACAGGTTATGAAAACAAGTTTCCAAGTTTCTGAAGGTGCACAAAGCCATGACCAACCATCCTAACTTTCACTTGCCTAACCCTTTTCAAGAAAAGCTAAAGTCTAATTAAAATTCATGTGATACAAAGACACTTTAGAACTCTATAGCACACGCTTGCTGTGTAATGAAATTAATATCAGGACAATCAGGAATATTACCAGAATAACAGATGCCCCTGAGTCATAATAACAGCTGTAAAAAAGGGAAGATACTAGATGTTTCAAATCTATCAAGTGCTTTTGCTTTGTGTATTGACACAGGTAATGAGTTCCACAGAAAGAACGCTACACTTGAAAGCCTTTAACACTAAAAGCTTAATTTAGTGTACAATGAATAATACAGGGAGCCCATTCATGGGTCGATCAGAATGGGATGAGAGAGCAGCAAAGGAGCAGACAGATCATGTTAATAGGAAGCTTGAAACTTATTTAAAAATCTATACTGTAGTTAAAATTAGAACACAAATTGGAACTTGGCATTCTGTTGCTCAGGAAATTGGTAATGGGATACTAAAGCCTTGCACTTCTCTCTCTCTGGGCCTGGTTGGAAGAGGACAAAGGCGATGACAGCCACAATGTCGTTTACCACAGGGAGTCATTAAAGAAAGTACTAACATAAAGAAATCAGCCTTTTCCAGCTATTCACAGTGTGGTGTGTGCTGTATTCCTCTATTAGTCTGAGTGCAGAAAAATATGGGTCAAAATATAGAAGCAGATGTTATTATCTTTTTCGTGACTATTTCAAGAATAGATGATAATTTTGACTTTTGTTCATTTTTTTAAGGGGTGAATTCACAAATAGCATTCAGCCTTCTGTGGCTGGTGGTTTCATCTGAATCAGATCCACCACTGGGATTTCTGGATTAAAGAGCCTTTGGCCAGGCAGGATGGTGCCCAGTGTCCCTACCAAGCAGAGATAAGGGTCAATGGTGGGGGGGTTGTCTCTTTCGCAGAGGAAAACTATTCTTATCTCAAAGTCCATCCTCACAGTCAGGCAACATTTATCAGGACAGATCCAGAAAGCAAACATGAGAGAGGAAGACGAAAACGATCTTCTGGAGGGATGATGCCTCTGAGTTAGGGCAGAGCCACCTTCCAGGAGCAAACATCTCACTTCACTGTTAGATTTTCCATAATCTTGTACTGAGACTCCGTGGCTCTTTGCAGGCCACCCATTTTGTTGTTAACGCCTGGCTTTTCCTGGCCATCCTCGAGTGAGGCGTCAGCCCCTGAATGCTCGGCGGCTTCTTCTTCCGCGCCACTCCAAAGCCTGGCGTGGCTGGATCACACAGAGGAGGGGCTGCCCACAGCGAGGGATCAATGAGGTGCCGATGGAATAAGGTGAAAGAGGCAAAAGGTTGTGGGAGGGGATCTCCCCCGAACTCTCCTTTATTAGGGAATGGGCGAGGGGATCCGGGAGGGAGAGTCGTGGGGGAGAACACCAGGGAAATGTCCCCGTGCAGCCGGTTTTAAGGGGGGGCAACAGCCAATGGGGTAAGGCAAGGGGAAGGTACAAGGGTCAGGGGTCCAATAAAAACATTTGAGGAAGGGGTACAACAACTCAGAACCAATAAGGCTTCAAACATAACAGAACTTTCGGGAAGATGGTGTTGGTCCAAGGCTCTGGACACACCTTTCTTCCAGCAGCAGCAACCAGGGTTGGACCTCCCACACCATTTCACCACAGACAAGTATGTTGCTATCTGAACCACAAGCTGCGAAGCCAAAAGCAGGGAAAAGGCCCTGGAAAATCCAATATTTAGAAAAAAACACAGAGGACAAGTGTCTGTGTATCACCACAAAGGGACCAGAGCAGCTGGGTGACTTCCCCCTCTAATCTAACACCCAGGAAAATGGTCCCACAGGGAGACCTCAGGAGAAGCAAACCATCAGGTGGATTTACATCCTGAAGGAAAGGTTCTTGGGAATTCTAGGAAACACCCTTGGAGTTAATTTTGGAAATAAACCACAATAAAGAATTTACCAGTGATTCTGACAACAGTTGTTTCCCAGAGTCACAGGAACAATGGAGAGTGGTTAAATAACTTCTTGTTATTTTAAAACATATAAAAAGTATTTAAAAAATTAAAAATATGTGTTCTGAGCAATGCTTTATGCAAACATAATGATTAAAAAAATTATAGGCTTAACTGGAGGAATAGTCACAATTTTTTTGCCACTGTTTGATTGCATATTTTTTTCCTATTAAAGCCTTACTTCCCTGGCTGACAGTTTAATTATTAGGGTAATGTGATGGATAAAGGGCCTTGCTCTGTAGTGCCTCCCACTTGCTAAACACTTGCTTGCAATCACAGCTGCAAAAAATGCCACAGTTCCTCAAAGCGAAGAGAATAATTTCCTTGTTGTCAGTGTCCTTAACACTTACTATATGAACTTTTAAAGAAAAAACACCTTTTCATCACTAAGTGCAGTTTATAGAAGTCAGAGCTATATGGGGCTGCAGATTACTGAACGTACCAGCCTTGAGCTGATTTTGAGTGGCCACACATAAAATCAAACTCTTCTTCTTCATTGGGATTATTCAAAGACTTCCAGGAAAACACTTTAAGAATTTTGATCACAGGTCTACAGTGCCCACAAGTAGCCTCTGTTCCCAATCAATTTTTTTAGACTGCTTGATTTTAAAAAAAAATTAAAAATAATAAAGTCCATAGATGTGAGGCTCCAGAAAAACCACATAATCAATATAGACAGAACTGCATAATCAATAGAGACAATGGCTGACTAGAGATGAAAAATCTTGAGCAATAGGACAACAAACTTTACTGCAGATGTGGTATTACATGCTGTCATAAAAATTGCAAAACATTGCAGAATGATCTTCTGATGCTGGGAGAGAAACTGGAAAATAAAATTCTGTGCCAATAAATAAAAAAAAAATAGCGTGGTGGGTCTACAAAAAACACCCAAAACAAACATCTTTGCTGCTTGTATTGCCAGTACAGCATGTGTGTTTCTGGTTACCACATCTAAGAAAGGTACAGAAGATTTTGAATCACTAAAGAAAAGGTCAAGAGAGGTGGTCAGAGGTAGAGAACAGCTCTGAGCCATAGTGGAGTCTTTAGCCTTGAAAAGGAAGAGATCTGGAGAGGCTGTAACAGAATTTTACTCAGCATGGAGTCATTACACAAGAACCAGTGAGCTCCAGATGAAATGATCAGCCAGAAGATTTACACAAAGAAGTGCTTTCTCACACAGTGCATAATTAAATCATGGAATTCATCATGATAAGATGCTCTGGAAGTTATAAATAGGTTCAAAAAGCAATTAGGCACTGCGTGGAAGAAAGGACTATCAGGGCCTGTTAAACTCAAAGCAGAGATACAACCGACAGCATGGGAAAACCCCAAGCTGGAGTCCGCCTGAAGGTGGAGGAAAATGCCACAAAAATGGGGTAATATCAGCCTATTCCTGCTTTATTTTGGTCTTCTTTCATTGGGTTTCTTCCATGGCCATGGACAGATACAGGTTATTGAGATGAAAGGATCACCTCTGATGGAGTAAGATCCTTTGGCCCTGGAACCTCAAATACTTCTGCACATGAGGTGTTACCTCAAGAAAGTGCCATTTCAGGCCTCCTTCAGTGAGATAAGCAGGAAAACTGGAATAAGTCTGCAAGGGAGACAGCTTGTTCTGGAAGGATAGGAAGGAAAGAGGGTGTTGTATTTTATGCCAAAATCGTGTTCATTTCCCATGAAGTTCAGAAGTGATTCAGGTTTGCCGATGTCTCTATGTGAGGATGAAGGAGAATAACAGAAGGAGATGGATCTTCTGTGGATTGTGAATATCTGAAGGAGAGCTTGTAGTGTCAATAAGGAGTATCAAGTGCCTAAATATTTGCTGGAGAGTATGGTGGGTTCAAACTACCTCTAACATCCTTGAAATGAGTCAGGGACATATCGAACGTTAGAGGAAATTATAAAGAGACAAAGTATTTTGAATTTGGTTCTGCCTAGTGGAGAGGAGCTGGAAAAGAATCTAAAAAGAGCAGGTGAAAGGTGAAAGGGCTGTGAATCACTGTTCTAAGAAAAAAGGAAAGAGTCGTAGAAAAAAGAGTAAGGATAATGGACTTCCAAAAAAAAAAAAATTTAAAATAGCAAATTTCAGCAAGCCCAGGGAACTCATCTGTAGGGTCTCTGGGGAAGGTAATTTAAGGGATAAAGGAGGGCAGAAGAGCTGGCAGTTACAGTGGGAGAGTGTATTAAAGGCACAATAGCAGCCTACCTTGGTGCAGGGGAAGGACAGAGAGCACAGTGAGAAACCATTACAACTGCATCAGGAGTACTTTAAGGGCCCGAAAATAAACTAAGAAAAAGAAATAATGACACAAAAGGGGGAAAAAAGTGTATCATTAAGGACGAGGGATAAAACCTCAGTGAGGGTTTGGGATTAAATGGGTTGCAGGTTGAAAGGAACATAAAGAGTAATATGAAAAGGTCTTAAAAATACATTGAAAGTAGGAAAAGCCATAGGAAATTACTGGTCCATTACATTACAGGGAAGGAGAATAAATAGTACATGATCCAAAGAAGACTAAAGAATTCAATACTTTGCTGCAGACTATGTTAAAAAATTATGAACAGCTACTTAAGGCAATTAATTTTAACAGGATGATAAGAGGACAAAGCTCAAACAGAAAATTAGTAGGTTAAAGACTATGTAGATAAGATAGAATTATTCAAATTCATAAGGTGTCATGTAATTCAAAGGGTTTTGAAGGAGTTCATCAAAATAACCTGTGAACCACTTGCAATTGCCTCTGAGGACTTGAGGAAGACACAAGAGAGACCAGAGTACTGCAGAAGAGAAAGGAAAGAACAAAAACAAAGGGAAACCCAAAACCTTGAGGCCAGTCAGCCTCACCTGTATCCTTAGGCTGCTCTGGAAGGAGTCACTGAACAATCTACAGGCACCTTGGTAAAATCCAGGTGATAGGAAACAGCCAGCAGGGATTTACAAAGAATATGTCAAGTCAGATCAAGAAAATTTCCTCCTTGACAAAGTAGCACAAGTGCTGGATGAGAAGGCAGTGCTAGATATGTTCTCAGCAGACTTCACTGAGGCTTTCTTACAGTCTCATGTAACAACAGTTGAGAGGAAGACAGGACAGAGGGTATTTCTAAAATTTTTTTCATCATTGTAAACATATTTATTCACACTCCAGGTGTGTATTTTTTCTGCCCTGAGAAGGTCAGACAGTCAAAATTTGTTTAGTCAGCCTATCTTAGCTGCTTTGAGGACAGACAGCAGGACACAAAGCTGCCATGCATTAGCTGGTTCACAAAACCTGGCCTGTTCCCACTGATAAATGTGAGGCAGTTGAAGGTGCCTCACCCCTCTGTTAAAGAGCGGTCATTTATCATCTTTTGCCTTGGATGAGAACATATGACTTCTTTCTTTTCAATGACAGATCAGGAGAAACACAAAAAGCCTCAACCTCCCTTGTCTGTCCATCTGTATAGAGGAAGTGGCCATTGCCCTGGTGAAGTTAATGAGTTGTGCTCAGTCATTAAACCTTTCTCTTTAATGAACCCTGGGCACAAGGGTGAAGTTTAGATTACAGACATGACTTGTTTTCAGGTAAATCCAGCATTTCAACTGTGAAATGCAGCTTGCTATCAAACTCAGAGAGCATTGCAAGGGGTCCTCTGGGGGTCTTTCGTGCAGGTGGCTCATTCAATATTATCTTTGATACTTTGGATTATATTATAGAAAAGACGCATAAAATTTGCTGATAAAGCCAAGCTGAGAGGTGCTGCAGGGACCCCAGAGGGCAGGATGACAAACAAAAATGGTCTTGGCATATTGAGGAGTTGCTCTGATAAAAACAAAATCAATAAATAAGTGTTCTGCTTAGGAAGGAGAATTCCAATGTAAAATAGGAAATAACTGGCAAAGCAGCAGTGCTGCAGAAAAGAAGTCAGGCTGAAAGCTGAACACTAAATAGGACTCAACAATGTGCTGCTGTAGCAGAAAAGACACATCTCATTCCTAACTGAATTGACATATGGAAGACACAGGAGGTAATTAGGATTATTCTCCTTTATCTTGGTGGTGAGACCTCAGCTGGAGTGTTGTGTCTAGGATTGGGCATCCCACTAAGATGTAGAAAGACTGGAGAGAATCCAGAGGAAAACAGCAAGGATAGCAAGTTTAAAAATAGCATGTGGCAAAACTGGCTTTCTTTTGTTTAGGAAATCATGATATGGGGAGAGATATATCAATGGTCTCCCAGCCCATATAAGGTTATGGAAGAGGCCTATGGAGGAAGAAAAAATTGCAGAATAAATAGTTCACATTAGGCTGATAGATTGTGCTAATGAAGGGCAGCAGAAATCCCTCAGAAAAATTGGAGAGTTCCTCCTACAGAGCTTTTAAAGAACAAGTTAGAAAGACATAAATCACTGATGAGATAAAGATTTGCTTAATCCTGACCCATGTAGGAATAAACATCCTTCCAGCCTTTGGTCCCTGGGTGAAGAAAGGTCCTTTCCCTTCTTTCTCCCTCATGTCCAAAAACTATTTCTGCACTTGGGAGGGAGCCCTGTAAATCAAAATGGAGAAACCAGAAAGACATCACCTGGCTGAACACAACGAAAAGCCAGGATGGAGATGTAACACTTTCCAGGGATTGCTGAAGGCTGGATTCAGAGGGAGCAGAGGAGCTTCTCTGCAGGTCTCAATCGAGCAGTGGATAGCCAAGATTCTAAAATCTCTTTTTCAGCATCTTCTTCTGGCTTGCTCTGGACAGCTGCAAGCTGAGCACAGGGAGGACAGACCCCTCCTCACTCAGCACACTGCAGGCTTTGGATACTCCTCTAATCTTTTACTGCATTGTATGTGGCCCTGAGAAATGGGTAAGTTCTGCACCCCACTCATCCTTTATTCCTTGAATTCAAGTATTGTCACCTTTTTCCTACCCTGTGGCTCAAAGAATTAGTAAAAATGGGAGCAAGGAAGGAAGTTTGCACACACAAAATTGTCAGAAACTAAGACAAAACAAAAATCAGCATTCAAGGGATATTATCAGAAAATGTCATCTTAATTTTGTAAGTAAAGAATTCCCTATTTCTGAATGCCTACTGAACATATTTTTTATGAAGTTTGTCACCATCTCAGCTGCTGCTTCTGTCAGATTCCTTTATTTCACATCCCGTCTCCTCCCCAAATTATCTATTTAAACCCCATTTCCTGTGGGTTTCATCTGGTCAGCAGAATGGGCTGATTAAATTCATGTGCATGGATGGCTCTTGCAGTACTTTAGAGCTGTCCCAGCTACTTCCTCCCAAGAACAAACCAGAGGCTGTGTCACCATAATGTCTGTTTTCTAAAAAATGAGAGGGGGCTTCTGACTTGCCATTCCTTCTCTTGTGTCTATCCCAGCTAAAGAATGGAATATACCAGGGTAAAATTTAGTTTAAAATGCATTCCTTCCCTGAAAAGCCCATCTTTCACTCTGGAGTATACTTACAAAACTAAAAGCCACCAAAGAAAACATTCCTTGCAAAGATAGTTGCAAACAAACAAGCTTTGCCAGAATCAACTTCCCTCAGATTTCTCAGACTTTGGGAGATGTCAGCTCACTCCTTGATAGAGCCAAACTTTAGAAAAAGATAAAACAACTGTAGCATCTAATGTAGCTCCTCTCCTAACAGAACAGTTCTTAGGCTGTGTTTTACTAACCAAGCCCCTTCCTACCACAAGTGCTCTGCACTGCCCTTACTGAACTAACACTTGCTTTAACAGCTTCATGCTCGGAGTGTTGGTGCTTTGCCACCATCAGGGTTCTTCAGATGGACCACAAGATTGATCCCTGGTTCCCCAGGACTCCTGCAGCTGAGGGAGATGGAAGATCTGGCCTGCTTGGCTGGATTTGATGCTCCTAGACGTCTTTTCCAACCTTGCTGATCTATGGTTCTATGATTGTAACGTTGGGAACACCCATGAAAGTGCCCAGGGGTGCTCAAAAGGGATGCTATCCGGATGGAGAATGGTGGTTGGTATATTATCCACTGCTCTGTGACCATTCCAGTTTAGCCCCGGGATGACCAGAGCTGTCATGGTCAACTCTTCTATAGTTCTGAATAAAATGAAAATTATTGAATATCAACTTTACAAAAAAACCAAAACAAACAACTAACCTTGTTGGACCTTTCCAACTCAGGATATTCTATGAAATCACTGAGATGCACACAGCAGATTTGAAGCTGCACTTGAGTGAAGCAAAAGGCTCAGCCGGGGTAATGAACTCTTCAGAAAACAAAACACAGTTCAAAACAGTGGCTGGCAAGAGTTGTAATCAATGTGAAAGAAATAGCTGCATTTCCCAGTCAACAAATCCCTTCAGTAAACACTGGCAAGAACATCGTTTACTCAGAGCAACCAGATTCCAAAGAAACACTTGCTCAGGCAGAGCTGGGAATGTCAAATAAATCAAAGAGGAGCTGATTCACTTCTTACACATCACACCAGTGCAACAGCACTGCAGAAATTTGGAAAGCGCTTGTGAGCTGGGAGATGAGGATATTAGGTGCATGAAAAAACTGAAGTCAGGGGTTTCAAAAGAGAAGGAATCGCGTCTTAAATAATTAGCTCAGAACTTCATTTTCCTTCAAAGCAGGTTTTATATTAATCAGCTAGGTTTAGCTGGATTTCAGCACTATTAACTCATTGCTGTGACTGTGATTTGCAGTAGTATCCTTATTCTGTGAGGTAACACACAAACAAGGAACCAAACAAGGCTAAAGCTTAACCTTCCTGAAGCAGCTGGACATCCCAGGGGAGCTCAGAGCGGCAAACATCCACAGCACTGAGCCAGCACAGCCCTGCTGGCCGCAGATCTGAGCCAGCTCAGGCAGGTCTGGCCTCAGTGGTTTGCAGACACAGCAGAGTTAATCCATGTCCTGGGTAATCCCCTCACAGGTAATTAGGAATTTACCATATCCTGGAACCATCTGAGAGAGGTCCACAACACCCTGCTCATTGCAAGCCTAATTCTCCTGAAAATTCAGCCACAGACATATAAGTGAATTCACTGCAAGGTGTTTCACTGGGAACCAGAACACGCAAAGAAAAGAGAGTGACAGCAACTCTCCAAAGCCAGAAAAATCTATTTTGGGTGGGGATAAACTATGTAGCAGATAGGTCTATAGAGTACCTTTATTTTGTTTTTATTCAGATGTTTTACATGGGAAAGAACAGGTGTGTCCATCAATGCTGTGTGCTCTCTGCATGGCTTCGTGTAAAAGATAAATATGTATATATCTCTCACACAGCTGGGCAACTTCAACAGGACAGGATTAAGAAACTGAAATTAATATTTAATAAGGAATAAATCAGGTCAATAGCTGTGTGAATTTTTGCTGGTGCATTTACTGTTCGACGGATTAAATTCATAAAGAAGAAATATTTCAGTACTTACCCAATACCAGATCAATTATAAAAAGACTTCTATTCCCTGATCCAATATTTTGAACATCAATGCCTTTACTGAGCAAAGATCACAGAATCATGGAAGATTCTGAGTTGGAAGGGCCCCGCTGATCATTGAGTTCAACTGTTAAGTGAATGGCCTGGACAGGGGTTGAACCCATAACCTCAGTGTTATTAGCTCCATATTCAAAGGCAAAGACAAAAGAGTTCCAGAAATGAACAATGTTTTCTGGCATGCCAACTTTCTGGACACTCAATTTGAGGTGTTTTAAAAAGGTCTTGATTTTCCCCAATGTGTTGAGTCTGCTCACACCTGAGAACAAGTCAGGAGTTCCCACTCCAGACGTGGTTAAAATTGATAAAATGAGGCACTAAATTAATCATCAATATTAGAAATAACCAGGGCCTACAACAAATAGGCTTTAAAATCAGAAAAAGGAAAACAAAAAAGCCTGGCGAAGAAAGCTGAACTCCAGTATTTTCTTTTTTCCAAACATGCACCTGTGTGAAAGTTCCTTTTTGGAGATGGGAGGCTTTTTTCTTCCTCTGATCTGATTCTCAGCACTTGGGAAAGCTGCCAGCAGCTGGGGAGCAGCCACGTTTCACATGCTTACCTTGAACTTCGTTTGATAGAGCCTAAACCACCGCTCTTTGATTGGATTAGGAGCAGTGCACTGCGGCATTGCATCATTACCAGGATTTAGCTGACCTCTGGGAAAATGCACTTCTGACGTCTCCATCAATCTGGCCCCGTGTTTGCAGCTCAGGCAGGAGAGATGCTGAGGGAAGCTCCAACACAGCAGCCCCAGCCAAGGCTCTGAGTAGAACCTGTCCCCCGAGAGCAGAGAGCCCGGGCAGTGACCTGCTTGCGTGACTTCTGCAGCCACTTGACTTTGCTCAAGGTGACTGCCCCAGCACGGGAGCGGGAGCTGAACGGGAATAACGCAGCCAGCGATGTACGGAGAGGCACGGAAGGAGGATGGAGGAGGGAGAGGAGGCTGTTGGACTGTGAAGCAATTTTTCAAACATGTGAGGAGCCTTTTCTCTTTTTTTATACTTTTTCTCCCTTTAGATTCTCAAACAGCCCCCATTTATCAACGTATGAAGGAGATTGATTATAAAAGAAATATCCAGTCCACAAGAAGATGAGTTTGGAGCCACTGCAGGCACTCAAAACATGCAAGGTCACCTTGGTGTTCCACAGCCTACAGCTTTGATCTCACAATCAAGGGCACCAGAAAGAGATTATAATCCCTGCTCCTTCCATGGAATCATAGAAGCTTAGGAACTACACATGAGAGAAACCCTTGGTTACAGTGGAGACAGAATCATGGAATGGTTTGGGTTGGAAGGGACCTTAAAGACCTTCTCATTCCAACCCCACCTTCCACCAGACCGGATTGCTCCAAGCCCCATCCAACCTGGCCTTGAACACTTCCCGGGAAGGGGTATCCACACCTTCTCTGGGCAATCTGTGCCTCCCTACCCTCACAGAGAGTTGAAGAATCACTAGAAAAAGCTACTGTCCTTCTTCCATGGGCATGCCTGTGCTGAATTCCCTCTCCGAATGTGAACGAGAGGGGGTGAACTTAGCATTGGTGCTAAATTAAGTCTTTGTCTATCAAAGACTTTGGTTGTGGCAGAAGGGGTTTTGGGCCAGATCTGTAGTTGGGTTTCATTTAGGATTCTTTGTACCTTTCAGTTTGATGCATTTGGGTAAGCGAGACAGGCAGGACAGTTTTGTTTCTAAATGGTTTTAAACAATTTCATAGTTTGGTTTTAATATAGAAACAAATAGTTGTTATGGAATAGGTTCACAATAGTGCAGGCAGACTTTGAAATTATTTTTTGAAACCCTCAGTTTACATAATTGATGTGCTGTGTATCTATGTCATGAAAATATCTTATTCTTTAAACACTTTAAAAATTTTGGCAGCAAACTTACGTTTTGGACTGAGTTCACCACATCCCCCTTTGAATGGGACTGAGGAGTGAACTGAGCATTTGTCTAAGTCTATGTCAATCAAAGACTTTGTGTCAGAAGGATTTTTGGGACAAACCTCTAGCTGGGGTTGGTTTGGATTCCTCTTTTAAGAAAACTCTTCTTTTCCTCCTGTGATCTAATTCTTTGCACTTGCTTTGCTGTCATGAGATTTTTGTTTATTTGGGACAATTCCCAGGTTTCCCAGGGAAGCGTGACTCAGTGGAGCTAGTTGCAGTGAGGGAACACAGGCAGGGTAAAGGATTGCTTCAGTTTCTCATTTTCTGAGGGGTGCAGTGCGATGGGAAGACCAGAGTTGTTCCTCTTTCTCCAGACCAAGACTTCGACTCTGTCACCCCCAGAACCTCCATAGGATGCACAACTCCAAAGGGCTGCAATGCAAAATTTCACAGCACTCTCAGTCCCATGGCAGCTCAGAGCTCATACAGCCAACTTTGGTCTGAAATTGGCTACAAATCAGACCCTTCACAGTTATTTTCATGGCCAGACAAAGAAGAAACCTAGAGAAATTGCCAGCCAACCCTCATAAAGCTCATTTTGTGCTCAAATATTCCTTGAAGATTACCCATAAAGGGTTAATTTATAACTTATCTTTTAATAAGCATTCTGAAATTAGCTTTGAGAAAGCCCAGCAGCCCAATATGTTGCCCACACCACAGTTTTTTATAATTAAAAATGCTTCTTATCCAGGTGCTCGTGTCTGTAAGATGCTTATAGAAGCAATTAATTATTTACTAAACCTTTAGCTGTTTATAATGAAAAATTCATAGAAAGTGTGACCATAAACAGACTAAGCTAGCAAATGCTTCAGTAGATGAAGGAAAAAAGAAATCTAAAAGCCTTTCACTTCAGGCAGTCTAAGTGCCTTTTCACCCACCAGATCATGGTGCAGAATGGAAAAGTTCCTTTATCCTACACACTGGTGTAGGATGCTGCTCACGCCGCAGAGGGACACACGCCATCTCTGTGACAGCACTTCCTTGCGTGCATTAGATAACTTTGCATGCAGCAGTCAGCTCTGGACAATGCCTAAAAGTATTCCCAAAGCTTATCACGCAGCCAGCAATTCTCTGATACTGCGAACTTTCTCTTGCAAAGCAACTTCCCACACTGAAGTGGTGGTGCCCTCCCAGGTATCTTCATTTTTGCAGGATAAAGCTGTTTCACTTTTCCCCCCAGGCGCCACCTAACCACCTGATTTTGTAACCCCCAGAATTACCATTTAGTGGGCTCAGGGCAATTATTTTGTGGGGTATCATGTATTCAAAGTCAACAATAAATATCAAATGCGTAAAATCACTGTGGGTGGTTTTTTTTTTTCTGAGAAAAGGATTCTTTTTATCCTAAAACATGGGTGGGCAATCAATTCTTCTGTACCACAACCCAGAAGTAGCAAGCCATTGCTAAAGCTTTGCTTGACTGCCTTCATCATCAAATCTCATTTTTTGTCCATGGCATTGTTTGAAAAAAGCATCTACACCACATGGGGCAGCCCTAAATGAACACAGCAATGGAAGGATGATGAAAGCTTTGTAAGGCTGTTATGAGAAACAGAAAATAATAGTGTAGGATGTATGTTCAGCAGCAAATGCATCTAAAAAATAAAGGTAACCTTCTGAAAAATACTATTTTTCTACCCTGATCATCAGGCAAGAGCGATACAAATTCCAGTATGAACTTGGTGGATGGCTTTTATGGGAAATGTGCAGGTTTCTTTGCCTCATGTTCCTCAAAGGCTGCAAAATCAAAGCTGACCTGGCAACAAACATCCAGCATCTCTCAGTTTCACCCAGGGTAAGAAGGGGAAAGAAAGGCACAGGAATCTGACAGACCTCGAAGTGCTGGTGGTGCATACAAATAATGTCATCCACCTTGACCATCCACCAAGCATAGAATCACTAAAATTGGAAAAGACCTCCAAGAACATCAAGTCCAACCTTTCACTAAACACCACCATGTCAATAACATTAAATGCCACATCCAGACATTTCTTGAACACTTCCAGGGATGGCAACTCCACAACCTCCCTGTTCCAATGCTTAACAAACCTTTACAGGGAAAAAAATCTTCCTGCTATCAAACCCCAACCTCCCCAGGCACAGCTTGAGGCCATTTCTTCTCCTCCTGCCTGTCACTGGTTGCCTGGGAAAAGAGATCAGCTCCCACCTTGATACAAACTCTCTGCAGGGAATTCTAGAGAGCTATCAGGTCTCCCCTGAGCCTCCTTTTCTCCACACTAAACACCTCCAGCTGTTCCTTACAGGACTGTCTCTCCAGCCCCTTCCCCAGCTCTGTTCCCTTCTCTGGACACACTGCAGCCCCTCCGTGTTTTTCCTGCAGTGAGGGCCCCAGAACAGGACACAATTTGAGGTGTGGTGTCCCCAGTGCCCAGCACAGAGGGACAATCACCACCCTGGTCCTGCTGGCCACACTGTTGCTGACACAGAAGGCCAGGTTGCCCCTGGTCTCCTTGCCCACCTGGGCTCATCCAAGCTCATGTTTGGCCACTCTCAACCAGCACCCCCAGGGCCTTCTTCTCATCTGTGCCATCTGATGGATGCACTCTGTACCAATCTCTCAGTGACTCATCTCCCAAAGAGCTGGCTTCCACAGCTACAGCGATTTTACATCTGATTCTCCCCAAAATGCTAATCAATGGCTGCGTGTTAAGTTTTACATGACCTTATTTAATCAACTCTAGCCTAAATGTGAAAATTACCCAATTTGTTCTGCCCTTTAGTTTATCTTTTACAAAGATATTCACAGGTCTCTAAGCAGTGTAGCAAGGCACTGGGAGGTTCAATTGGCACACGAAACACTGATATTTAAAGCAATATGACTCTGACTAACTTGTATGCTGCTATTTTGTTTCTTTTTTAAACCCTTGTTCTTCATTTGTGAAGAAGAGTCAGCAGACAGAAGCTGCTGATATTTCTGCAGGTGGCTGGAAAGTCTCCATGAATTGTGCTTTCTCTTTTTCTTAGAAATTCTTCTTTAAGAATGAAAGACAAGTTCTGTGACAGAAGGCAGCCCTTCACACAGACATTTTTTATTTTCTATGGATGAGTAAATTTGTAATTTAACCAATTTGTGCCCCAGGTGTAAAGGAAGACACTTGGCTCAATAAAACTCTGTACTCAGGTGGCTACATCTTCTTAAGTGCTAAAGCTCTTCTCCAAATGAACGTAGGCTTTTCACCTTCCCTGGAGATGCCCTCCTCAGTGCTTTGTGTGGTTGTTTGGGACTGAGCCATTTCATTTACTTCTGTTGACACTGCTCTGCTTTGCAGAGCTGAATTAAGACCTAATGAGCAAGAGAAAATGGGAATTTCTCCATAATACAATACTTTGGACATTCACCTGGGATGCTGGACACTTTCTCCTAATTCCTGCTCCAATGAATAATTAATTATTTATGTTGAAATGGAACAGCTTCAATATGTGTAAATGAGAGAGTCACATCTTCATTACTGGAGAGGCTGAAGTAGCTGCTGGTGAAGGTTGTAAAGAAAGTGCAAGCGAGGCACATTCACAGCAGTTTGCCAGGAATCTGCAATAATCTGCCAGCTGTAGTTTGGCTGGATCTCACTTTTATGCTTTTGTTTTGGACTTCGGTCCAAGAACCGTAACAACTACAGCAGGAGGACAACAGCCCAACTCTAGACAAATCCCCAATGGCACAAGATTTTTTTTCTTCCTTTAATGAATATTCACTCCATGCTTTACTCTTTCTCATTTTCTTTGCTTTTAATGCTATTGTTTTTCTATGTATCTTGGAAGATTGTTGTACAAGGACAGAATTAAGATTACTTTTTCCCATTTCTGCAAATATGATTGTAAACTTCCTTTGATATAAATAACCACCCCTTCTACTTTATTTTTACTATTCTCCCTTTCAAGGGTTTTTCAGACACCTCTCCTGCTTCAGGGTCCTTTCTCCCTATCCTAACTCCTTGACTTCTCTTCCACAGCCCTTGATTAGTGTCCCCTCAGGTTTTATTCTCCTTTTTCTTTGTGAAAACTGTATTCTTGACTCACATTTCACACTGTCTTAGCTCCTGGGCACATCCTTGCTAACAGCTTTAAATCAGTCTGGTTTTTAATGATGACTAGTTCAACATAATAGGTCACAACGCTCCTTAGATCTCTCTTTGGACATCCAACCTTCTTTGAAGTTGGAAAATATTATTCCTTCTATTTTTGTTCCTGCCTAAAATGCTGTAATACAGTTAACAGGTAGCACTGCTTTCCCAGGCAGCCAGTGTGGGCTCCACATCCTCACCAGAACAAGCTGCACATCCTTCCTCTCTGCATTTCTCTCTTCTATGATTCTGTGACAGCTACTGCAAATTGACAAGATATACTTTTCTCTATTTCTTCTCAGACTCCTTTCCCATCTGACTCCAAAGCCCTCAGGACTGTCCAAATACTTTCTAAAAGCTTTCTGTACCATCCTCTTTCCCTCTCCTGCCATTTTCTCTCCCCCTATTCACTGGGAATGACAATAAAACCAAATGGAAACTCACAGCTCTGTTGGTTTTTGGGAGTCGAATGTTTGCAGAAGACCAGATGAGGCTCTTTCTGCAGTCTGGTTACCCATTCAAATTCAGGATTGTCTCTCTTTTCATGGCACTGAGCCTGTCTGCAGATGCTGCCGTTTGTTCCTTATCTCCTTTGTGACTTTGGCACTCAGATCCCATGTTCTGGCAGTTCTGTGTCCCTTATTCATGCAGCATTCTCATCTATATGAGCTAAAAGTTCTATTTCTTTTCCATCCTTGAAAAATACTTGCTTCCCCTGGCTGCAATTTTAAAAAAAACATAATGCTAAAAGTCTGTCTTGAAATTCTCAAGATTTTTGTTCATTTTGTTAATTTTGTTCATTTTGTTAATTTTGTTCATTTTGTTCATATTTTTTAGCTTTGTTTAAGATTTTTTAAAAATTATTTTACTGATGGCCATGCTTATCAACCCTTTTAATACTTTTCAGGTCTCTAAAGATGAAAAATATTCAGCCATTTTTTCAAAGTTCACCAGAAAAATACAGAAAAAATATCAGAAGGTATAAACTTCATTTCTTTCCCCTTTTTATGCCATTTGACTGCTTCCAAGAAATTAATTTCTCACCCTTTTTTTTTTTTTCCTATATCCCAAAGAACAAAATGCATAGACTGGACTGCAGCCCCACAGTCCATGCTCTGCACCCCAATCTTTCCCTCTGGTCAGGTAAAGATTGGCAGGAATGATAGATGAGAGCAGCAATCCCTGCATGGAGACACAGAGAGTCCATTAAAACAGGACCTAGTCAGGCATTCCTTTCCTTCCCAGATGAAGACAATTTGGCCAACATTGATCCACTCTAGATTTGAACAGGTTCTCTAGAAAAGGTGATGGAGCTTACGAGACATCCTCTCAGCTGTCTATTTTCGGAAAGTTATTTGATTAATTATTTCCCTTTTTGATCCTGCTGTTTGCTCAGTTCCCTGTGGATCTGGCTGAGGATACAAGGACAGTCCAGAGAAACCCAAACACCCTACACACAAATATATGGGGCTGTATTAACCTTCTTGCCTCAGCCCTTACCTCATGACGTCTGTCAAAAACAAAACCTCTCCTCAGGCATATCCTGACATGGTGAATGGGTCAACGTGGCTCTGATTTTAGAATGAGTCCTTGCTCTTCTCATCCACAGAGCACAGGATCGAGTTAATACCAGGTCTTTTGGAATTTCCTGCTGGTTTGGATATCTTAGTCCATGCACACATGTTGATTATCTCATGTTACCAGTAGACAGTATAAACTCAGAGGATTTTGCATGGTGATTCTGTAAGTCAGAAATCAGATCTTGGAATAAAAGTTCTTGTTTTTCTTCCTTGTAAGTCAGAGCTTTCCCCACTGCCTGTCCCAAGGGAAAAGAATTAACCTTCACAGGGCTGGCAGTCAAACCTGATGTGCAACTTATATGTCAGATGTTATATATGAATGCTAGCATGCATTATTTAAATTTTTTTGTATATATGTGTTCACGTCCACATTCCCCATCCCTACACATACCCATGAGAGTAAAACCTCCAGAGTGCTACAAAATCAAGCACTGAAAAATGAGCAAATATCAGAAGTGAAGGTTTCTATGCAACCATAATTTCACACAAAATCACACAGATTAGTTGATTTTGGAAGGTGGAAGAAACCTCTGGTGATAATCTAGTCCAATGAATCTGCTCAGAGTGGGAACAGCTAAATCAGTTCACTCCAGGACATGTCCAGCTGGGGGCTGAATACCTCAATCTCAATAACCTCTTTGGGAAAACTCTTCCTGTACTCAACCACCCTCATAGTAAAAAGTTTCATTCTTCTTTCCAGTTCAGTTGTTTTCCTCCCGTCCCCATCTAGCTGTTTTTAAATCCTTGAATTCTGGGGGTTTTACCAATTTTTTCTACACCAGGCTATTTAGCTATTAATGGTTTTGCCAGCCTTCACAGCCACCATGCAGTTATTTCATCAGTCATTAATGACACCATCAACATTGCCTGTCATATATGCAGACCATGGAGCAGATTAATAATGCTATCAAAACATTTTTGTTGAGAAAAAAATTAATTAATTTACCTTAATTCACTAAAAATTAATTAAAAACTTGGGTGCTCATTGCCCAAAGCAAGTTAGCATGAAATTCAATTTATGCTCATCTGCTTAAGCCTGGCAGAGTGTAAGACACTGTAATTCTAATAAATTCTGCCCCTTATTCTAATAAAATCTGCTGGTGCCTCCCATTGTTTGCATTGTTGTTATTCTTTGTGTCCCAGCAGTATCTGAAGGATCCAGTGACACCCCATATTAATATGCATGTTGAGCACTTGCTACAACATGAAAACATCTGAGTGTTGCTCTTTTCGTTACCTCTGTCCTGAATTCTTGAAAACCTTTGCATCTGCTCTGGGGATCCCTCAGGGGCTCACCTTTCTTCAGAGCCCACACCACTAGCAGATGTCCAGGTGCACATGTCCCTTATCTCAGAAAAGTTTTCTGTCTTTGTCTGCTAAAGCCTCAGCTCCACAGTTGTGTTCAAGATGCTATTGCCGAAGTTTTCCTCCTGCTTTGTGACCAAAGATGTCACCTCTTTCCCTCCCTCCTCACTAAGACACACCTTGGAATGATCTCTTTGGTCTCCAGATCCACAAACCTCCTGCAGTACAACACACACATCATCCAGTCTGTTCTGGATTTTGAATGTTTGGATTCTCCCTTTTGAAACAAGTTATTTCTCCTTTTCACACAACCCACATTAATTCCCAGTTTATTCAATTCCTTGCACATTTTACAATGCATGTTTCTTGCATTATTAGAGAAGTTTGACATTGTGTCAATGCAATCACTACTGAAATCCAGAAGGAAATAGACTGTTTCTTTTATCAAGAAGGCAACCAGCAGGGCTTGACATGCCTTAGGTGCTGATAAAGCCATTTGACATTCATATTTTCCACTGGCATCCTCATCTAATTATTCTTTCCTTTGAATTTTAGAGTGCAATTAATCAGGTAAAGAGTTATTCTTCCATTAGCACTTTCGTATTCCATTCATCAAAGCACCTAAGTACGAGGCCATGTAACATGTTGAAAATTTCCAGAAATAAAAGAAAGGAAAGATTTCAAGATCAAGAGATTGATGCTTAGCTGATACTGAGAGCATAAATGAATGAATGAAAAGATGAATAAATGCATGAGTAAATGACTGCAGTAAGATGTTTAGGTAAAGTGGTGAGAGAAATTACTTAACATTAAACTCATTAATTATCTGCCTAACTAGCTCCTGCTATACAGGGTGACCAATTACAGTTATTTTCCAGTTCTTAATAGATGATTAATTACATTTTAGTCTGGCTATGAAGCAATTATACCATTATAGACTCCCCTGGTATAACACAGTCATGCTATTTAACTGGCAAATGCAGCCCGAGGCTACAATTTCTAGTTGTGTTAGGACTGGTAGACCTAAAATGTTATTGAAAAATAAGGTCATAGAGTAAATAAAACACTGAACTGTGGAAGACAGCAAAATACTTTTCATTCTGATAGTTCTATTCCAGAAATTCCCTGGCATGACAAATGATTTGAATAGGTGTGACGTATGAAAACTTACACATCACCCTTTTAACTTTCATTATTTGAAATTACTCTTTTTATGAAACTTTCCAGACCTGTCAGAGCCAAGACCCCCATCAAGCATTACTGGGGCCAGATGGGAGGTGCTGCAGTTAGTCATTCACAAAATGTATTAAGAACAGAAACACGACAGCTCTAATTATTATAAATGGATCATTAAATCCTTTTCAATTGCAATGTGAAATACAATCTCTGAATAGCAAGCATCTCCTGGAAAAAAAATCTTTTCTCTGAAGTTAAAAAGAAAAGATCCATTCTGATCTGAATGTGAGAATGCGATAGAAGGTGAAGTGCATTTCCCTAGTGAATGCCAGTGTTATTAAGACATTAATTGCTGTTAATGGGGGGAGGTCTGGGATGAGAGAAGTAATATTTATAGAAAAGGTAATCTGCAAAAAGGAAAGACAGCCTTGGATTGTCATATTGCAGAGGCAGATTTTACAGCATTAAAGCTCTTGTGGGCAAGGATGAACAAGGTGACCTTAGAGAAACGTCCAATAACTTTCTGAAAGTCACTGCTTGGAGAGAAGGACTCCTCTCACAGACCTCAGGGGAGCTGGTGGAAGTTCCTTCCCCAAGCACACTTGAGAAGACTCAACCGTGTACGTAAACACCAGCCCTTTCAAACAACAAAGGAAAAACAGCACAAAAGGAAAGGAGCCCAGAGGGAGGAACTGAAGATGCAGAAAGCAGCGATGATTCCCGAAATGCTATAATAGACCTTTTATTTCAGCTATTCGGTTCCAAACTTCAAGCACTACACGAACATTACACAAGGGGAAGGCAGAGAATGTCTAATGGAAGTGACAGCACATGCCAGGGCTCCTGCTATAGTGCAACTTACACAACATACCCACACGTAATGTGGACTGAGGAAACAGTTATACAATGGCTCACATGAACTAAGAAAACACAAATGCATTAAATAGATTTTTCTGTAATAGGGAATGTTTGAGTCCAAAATCTAGACCTCCTGATCTGTAACAGCAAGGTAAAAGAAACTATCAAATTAGAGCATAGACATCAGTGAGAGGTAAAACCCAATGTTGTCACAAACCATTTTGAATGCAAGCAGTGGTGGCAACAAGCCATTTTCATACACGATTTAAACTCACATTAAATAACTTTTTTGTATTATTCTCACATAAATGAGAGGCTTATTCTTCTTCTATGCACGTCTCTCTTCTGGGCTGTATGACTCCCTCAATTGGGACAGAACTGAAAAATAAGGGCCATAGATAATTAATTCAGAGTGACAGACATGGTGAAACGTTCTCTAAACTTCTAAGTGGAGTTCTTTTGCAGGAATAACTACCAGTTCCTAGTTCTGTTTATACATATGCCCTTACAGTTACTGAATGCTTGTGCTGAGTGGTGGCCAAAGCAAGCAGGAGCTTTGCAATGCACGTTTGACACTGATATAGAATAACCTGTGACACGCGCAGCCCTCGTGCCCAGTTCTGCCCCCCTGAAAAAAAAAAAAAAGTCCTTCACCACTGGCCTTGTGCTGATCAGAAGCAGCAACACAAGTAGGACCTGGCACAAAAACAGTGGTTGAATCGTGCCTTGCTTATCTTCTCTCCCATCTGAGAAAGTACCAAGCATGATTAGTCTCAGAATGTGTCTTTGAGGAACTCTGTTAATAACACTAACTGGTTCTGATAATCCATTGTTGTTGCAACCATTTTGTTCTCTGCAAGCTCTTTAAATACTACAGCCATCTCAATTTCTCCAGTTATAGTGCTAATTTACATTTTAAAACTTTAGGAAATACACTACACTGTTGATGTCCAGTTTTCCCATAAGAAAACTACTGGGTCACTTGACTCAATCCTAACCTCAAATTCAGATTGCTTTCTTCACCATTTCTCCCCCTTTATTCTCCCTTCATTTTCCTTTGAAATCTATTTAGAACTTGAGATTAGATCATGCTCCTCTTATTTTTTTTTTCTTTTTTATTGCTGCTCTTCAGACACTTAATTCAAGAAGAAGCATGTGGCAAAAACACATGACAAATGTGAGTGCAAGACATGAAATCTGTACCTCTTACTGTAAGGTAGGAAATTCAGTCACTCAAATGACTAACAGGTACAGTGCACAGGAGAGGAATAAAATTGTGAGGACTGGAAGAAATAGCAGGGAGGTTTTGACATTTTCTGTCTGATTTCTCAAGAAAGCAAGGCTAAAGCCGTTGTGCTGCGTAAGTGAATGCAAGCACAAATCTGTGCCTCGATGGCTTGACTGTCTAGAAAGCCTTTGAATGAGACCCTATCAGTCACTGCAACCTGGCCTCACTCTATCCAAAAACTGAGGAATATCCACTTTCCCTTGCTAATCCAGAGGAAATTAGTCTTTGTTGTCCCTCTGCTCATGAAACTCGTTATTCTGAGAAGTAGTGAAGTTTCAGTGCCATCACATTGCTGTGAGTGAGGTCAGGCTGGAAGATACACTGAAACACTCAATTTAAGTGGAGAATCCTGTTCTTCAGCTAAGTCTAAATTTATTCCTGATTGTCTTTGAGCTATGAGTTCATACCTCTGTGCTGTGAAGGACATCAGAAAAAGTCAGGCTGCCAATTACTTCCAAGTGAATAATTTATTCAACAAATTTAGATACGTCCCTTTTGTGAATTGTTCCCTGTGAGTACAGAAGAACTCAATTTTAATTCGTTATGTTAAAGATTCTGCTGCATAATTTCTGCAAATAGTTTCTGACATGAAAAATGAGGACATTCTTTCAACAGTCCAGTGATCACAGTGACCACGATTATCTCGTGATCACCAGGTAACATTCCTCCTGTCTTTGTTGTATCCTTTGCTTGTTTTATTCCAAGATTGCAAAAAGCAGAAATCTTCTCTTGTTTTAACTTCATGCATGATTTAGCACAATGGAGTTGAGCACTCTACATCTCACTGTAATATGAATAATAATTCAGGGTATGATCTCTTTTGTCAACACACATCAATCTCAGCTATTCTACAGCTCCTCTAAGACAGGCGGCAAAGCACCTCATGGTAGCCTAATAACATCCATTAGACACAGGAATTCTAAAAAAACCCACTTATTGCTGTGGAAGAAAGGGCCATGTATAAAATGATTACTTTGGGCATCCACTGTAATGCTTAATAAGAGCAGAATGTTTTCAACCATCTAAGTTAGGTAATAATCAAGTCAGTGCAGGTCAAGAGAGAGGATGAAACATCTCAGAAAAGGAGTTCAGAGTCAGCTATGGCAATCATGTCTCTCCAAAGATGTTTTTGGGACATCACGAGCTGTTGGTGTACCATTTCCCAATGGGATGAGATTTCAGGACTGTTTATCCCTCATGAAAAACACTCTCTGAAAAATACTCCTTTCCTCTCTGCCTCATGAAAAATACTGTCTTAATGAAAAAATTGTCTGAAAATATTGATACTTTCACCAAAAATACCCTCTGAAAAATACTCCCTCCTCATGAAAAATACTCTCTGAAAAATACTCCCTTCCTTTCTGCCCCAATCCACAGAATTAAGAGGCTTGAGGTGGGGGAAAAATAAACTGAAAAACCATCACAGGAAACCTTATAGGGAACCAGAATAAAGGTGGAAATCCAATAGGAAGCTTCATTTTCTGTATGCATTCTTGTAGATTTCACTACATTAACAGGCACACTGGGTAAGGCATAATATTTTTACTAGGACTAGATGAACTTTGCAGGTCCCTTAGTTACAAGTGAAATAGTCTGTTCTATTCTATTTTAATCTGTGAAGGCTCACAAATTATGGGAGGTGAGAAAATGTGGTTTTGAAAGCAAACTCTAAGTAGTTGGCAAGAAATAAAGAGCAGGACTCCACAGGAACATCCTCTGAACCATTCCCAGTGTCAGTCACACACATGACTGGAAGCAAAGTGCCAATGCCAAGCTGAAAGGAGCTGTGGGGAAAAGGGTACAGATTATTGGATTCTGTAGGAAATTCTGGACAGAATAGAGCAAGCCCAACACCAAAACACAATCAACCTGCAGGTACTGTAGGGTGGTCCTCACCAAGAGATGGGACAAAGCAACAGGCACAAAAAAGATGCAACTGGAGATCATGAACCTTCACTTTGAAAAGCAATTAAAGACAAAACTTCCCTTTCCTCAACGAGACATAGCACAGAAATTAAAAAGTTTAGGTAGCAATCAACAAACAGACCCAGCTCCAGTTAAAGACCAGGCACAGAAACTGACATTCAGGCCCAAGTTAAACATGTTTGTGGGTCTTTGCAAATGCTAAAGTGCCTCTTCTGAGTGCCAATATTGAGTTAAAAGAAACTTAGGAGAGAAATGTCACCATGTACCAACGTGGTGATGTACTCATTCACTGCAAGGTCTGCCAAAGCAAACACAAAAGGGGAAGATCACAGCAGAAGTGAATTCAGCATTTTCTTTCCCCAGTAAATGTGTTTACTGGGGAAAGAAAGTCAGGTCTCACAAGTAGTTAGTCTTATTAATCCTTCTGAAGCTCCAGTAGTGCCTCTGGAAAGATGTAAGAAATTGCTATTAAAGCACATTCCTTGGGCTTCCCATTGCATAAACATGAGGACTCATACTATATGTCCAAGGCCTGGAAGTTTCCTCAAAATATTCCCAAATCAGGTCCTATCTCCAGCTCTCATAAAAAGTAAAGTGGTAAAATGAAATTATTTCTTGCCAGACAGAACATGTATAATTCTGTTTTCACCAGAACATACCAGATGAAAGCTCCAAAAAAGAGCAATTTAGGTTTTGTAATTTGCCTTTTTAACACGGAATAACCCCCCCTTTCCTCATTTCCTGCAGAAAGAGTCATTTTGCTAGTTGGTCCTGGCAGCTCCAGTCAGAACCACCTACATGGCTCTGCTCTATCCCACATAATTTCATGAGCCATCAACAAAGTGCTGCTCCTCACTTTGTATTGGCAGCAAAGTGCTAATTACACTCAGGCAGCCCAAACCTTCTGCTGCCATGGTAGGGAAAAGAGCACATGAAGGTTTAATGACTGAAAGAGGGGGCAAAGGGACTTCCATCTTCCCTGGAGGAAGATTATTACTGCAGCAGCTCCAGCCCTTAAGGATATCTTCTTCACAGTTCCTGCAAGCCCGTGGTCCTGCCAAAAGCTGCACACAGAGCTCATGGCTGCATGAGGCACATCAGAGAGCCTAAA
This sequence comes from Acanthiza pusilla, assembly GCA_036630365.1. NCBI lineage: Eukaryota > Metazoa > Chordata > Aves > Passeriformes > Acanthizidae > Acanthiza > Acanthiza pusilla. The sequence continues at coordinate 93,529,580 of JAXCHO010000034.1, forward strand.
GGCATGGCTGTCCCTGTGCAGGAGCACATCGTAGCTATCCTGTCCCTGCTTGATGAAAAGCAAGTTGGGGAATGATCTCAGCCAACCTCAGCCCTCCCTCTTCCAAGCTTCCCATCCATTCTCCTGACTGTGGCTTGGTGCTCAAACTCCCCTCAAGCTCTGCACACAGCTGGAGGCCACCCAAGGACAGGCAGATCGCATGAGTGCAAAACCCAGCTCAGACTGATCTAAAGAGTTTGTTCCCCCAGGTGAACAAGAGCTCTACCACCAGCTAATGCTCTATCAGAGGCATTCACCACATGAAATGTTGTTACCACTTTGCATATAATAAATATTCAAGCCCCATGTCTCTAAGGCACTAGGTTAAGGTGCTTAACATTTGAGTACACATTATTGAAAAAGCAGGTTGGTACTTTGGTACTAACTCATGTCTATTTTTAGTCTTAACACAGCTATCACATCCCCAGAAGCCTGACCACCCTGCTGTGATTAAATATCATACTTGTACAGTGAACTGCTGCCTAGATTTCAGAGCAGGTACATTTATTTTAAACCTCTGATCAGCATAGTACACCCTTATTTTCATTCTAGGCTATTAAAACAGCAGTGCCATTCTGCTCCTTTTTCATATATAGCCATGCAAAGAAATTGCTAACTGTGATTTACATTTTTATTGGAATTAGTGGAAGGACTTACCTAAAATTAATTGGGAGTTTTCATGCCTGTCACATCATTGAAAGTTGCTGGGACAAGGAGGAAAAGTAAGGTGAAGCACTAAAATATGGTGAGAGGGCAAAGATGAGTCTTCTAAAGATTTAAGATCTGAAATAGCCAGACATATCAGGGCTCCATCCGAGGTTTTACATTTTGAAACATATTGTACATCACATTTAACATCATAACATACAGGACATCTCCAGATTCACATGCTCCACCATGTTCTGGCTGTTCTCTAACCACCACCAGGCAATCAAAAGTCTCCTTTCAACCCTGATGTCTTATGTGCTGTGGGGTGCTCCAAGCAAGCCAAGGAATTTTGCTGTGACTCAGTTACATTGAGATTAAAATTCAGTTGCCCAAACAGAACCCCCTGAGTCACTTTGGGTGCTGTGGATCATCCTGCTGCTGCTCCAGAGCAGAGCAACTCCTCTGCCAGTTGGATTTGGTACAACACAGCTCCTGCCTGCAGCAACAGTCTGTTCATGCTCTTACCCCACAGTGATTTAACCAAACCCGAATTCTCCAAAAAACAAAATGCAATGGATTAAGAGGATGCACACAGCCAGCTACCACAGTTCCGAGGACTTGCAACAATCCATTATGCAGTGCAAAGTCTGACCACTTCCATCTCCCTGAAAACAATGAGGTGGCGCAGCCCAAATGTTTCCATCTCCTCAGCCTCTGCACAGAGTCTGGCCGCAAACACTCCCCAAAGTGGCACAAATCCTACAAAAAGGCAGGCTGTGAGAAAAAACTGTTTGAGGCTGTGAAATTCATGGCTATCACATCAGAGATTTTCTATGCAGTGAACTGGAGCTGGTGCTGGTTTCTGCTACCTTCAGACTGAAAATGAGCACACAGCTGGCGCGTATTATTGCAGCTTGTGACAGCCAAAAGCTTTTCCTTTTCCCTTCCATCTAGTCCTCTTGTTTGTGTCAGCCAACTTTTATGTCTCATCCATCGAGAAAGAAGTCAGAACCACTTACATGGCTCTGAGTAGGCACAACCATTTACTTTGTATTTGCACAACTGATGTGACTGCAGATGAGATGTCTGACCACTGACTCTCTTTATGCACCAGTTGTTACTGGAGTGTTCAGTGTTCAACCAAAGGTATCTCCAGCCTGCAGTGTTCCCAGGTAGCCAAAAAGGGTGATGGAATCCTGGTTTGTACCAGCAGCACTGGGACCAGCAGGACCAACCATCAGCCCCCTGGATTTGGAACTGGTGAGGCCACATCTTTAATCCTGAGTACACTTCTGGGCCCCTCAGTACAAGAAAGACTTTGAGTGGCTGGAGCATGTCCAAAGAAGGGCAACAGAGATGGGGAAGGGTCTAGAGAGAGGCTGAGAGAGCTGGGAGTGTTTGGCATGGAGAAAAGGATGCTCAGGGGGCACGTTATTGCTCTTTACAACTCCCTGAAATGAGGTTGTAGCCACTGAGGTGGTGAGGTGGTGTTGGCCTCTTCTCCCAAGTAACAAGTGATAGGGCAAGAGGAGTTGAGATCAAGTTATGGCAGAGGAGCTATAGATTGAATACTGGGAAAAATTTCATCCCTGAAAATGTTGTCAAGCATTGGAGGAGACTGCTAGGGAGGTGGTTGAATGACCATCCCTGGAGCTATTTAGAAGGCATGTAAGTGTGGCATTTATGGACATAGTTTAGTGGTGGGTTTGGCAATGCTGGGTTAGCAGCTGGACTTGATGTTCCTAAAGGTCTTTCCAACCTAAGACATTCTATGACTCTAGGTATTAATGAGCACTGGACAAAGTTTTAGGACCGGAAAAAGCACTTTAAACACCAGCTATATTTTTTTTTATTGTAACTCCATCTAATCTGTCTTCCCTTGCTCTAACATATAAAATACAAGGCAGCTCCAGTGCTGGAGGGAGGGTAACTTGTGTGAAGGGAGTTCTCTCATTTTCTCACTCTGTTGCAGATGTTCAGGTCAAGTATGTAAGCCAGAATGCTAGGGGCAGTTGGGAGGCCAAAAACAATCAAAGAAGTAATAAAACCCTCTGATTTTTCAGTTGCAAGGTATCAATCACAGTAAAATACTGGCCCAATCACACTGGCTTGGCAGAAGCTCTTCCCCTAGTGTGTCTGCATTACAAGCAAATGGTTGGTAATGATTTGTGTGCATGCAACACTTCTAAGTAATTAAAACAAACCTCTGTCTGCTGCAGAATGCAAATGTGCCAACAAACTAACCCAACCAAGCCAACTTTGCCCAGGCTCAGTAAATTCAGTGCAGTGAATATTCCCTTGTAATGGCCGATTGCCGGGAAGCCAGCTGGACATCCACTGCTTTTAAGGATAAGTAACTCTGGCTGAGATAACCCTGTGTGCTACCTTCTGTAGCTTCAGTGCTTGAAACATGGGGCATAAGAAGGAGTTTTATATTGATTCTATCTATCAATTATTGCTTGGATGGGAAATGGAAATAGTGGCATGAGGGGATGCAGCAACGGTACCTCGTACACCTCTATTCAATTCCTTCATCTCTAAAATGACAAAATCCCAAAATTTTCTTCACTGTAAGGAAGAGTGATATAGCTGGGACATCACTTGTGATGGTCAGAACGTGAAGTTTGTGATTTTTAACCTTCTTGATGAGCAGAACTCACTCTACCATCAGGGATTGTATCACTTCAGCTGGGATTACACAGAGTTTGTGACAAGGTGAGGACAATTGTAGAAGGCAATGGTAGAAGTTTTATTTGTTGGCTTCTGCCACCTGATGCAAGAGACAGCCACTGCTATGAGCATCTGCCTTGGGAGAGTGTAACATCTGATATCAGCCTGGAGATATCAGTAGTTCTTCCATTTTAATGGTTTACATAATACCAGTGTGGGAGGTAGGAAGATGCAGGTGAAGCATGTGACCTCTAGAAGAAATGAAAAGGCAAAGGACATGCATGTTTGTGCTGTGTGACAGGTATTTTCAAAGTAACTTTGAACTGCCTTTTGGTCATAGGAAAAGAATGCTCCCAGACAAACAACTCCCTGCAGAAATTAAATAGAATTCTTTCATCCACATGGCATGGCAGGAACAATACAACGTTTAATGATCTTTGCTAAGAATCACTGTTTCTTTACATAAGAAAGGAACATTTTCCTTTTCTTTGGTATTTGCTATTGATCTTGCCCCTTGTCTTTTTGCCCAATTTGGCATGCATTTGAAATTGTTCATTCATGTGTCTCACAAGCTTTGATGTCTGTGTGGTTTGGAGGAAATTGCAAATCACTGCTCTAAGTGCACTTTCTGTATTGTAGTAATTGCCTCTAATAGGGCAGGGGAAAGGGACCTCAATCCATCCCCCGAGTTGGATGCCAGTGCCAGCAGGAGATGCCCAGAGACTGGAGAGGTCAACAGAAGGGCCCTGAAGAGCAGCAGGAAGGAATTTCAGCCACTCCAGACAGTGAGTTGGCACAGGGAATAAGCAAGAGGGGTTGGAGATGTGAACAAAGCATACCTGTGTGGGGCTGTGATCTTATTGGCACTACAGATGATGCCTTCAACAGGCTAGTAAAAATATGAAGCAGACACAGCAGTACAGGGAAAAGGGAATTTACCTCTGTTTAATAGGATCCTGGGTGCCCAGACTCATCAAAGGTGGAAAACACGCCAAGGAGCAAACGATGAGCCCCAACCCCCTGTACAACGCGTACCAGATTTTTATGGACTTCACAAAACTAGCATAAATTAGCATATCTACTTAAAATCCCCCAATAAGAAACTTAATAAATTAATAATTGCCCCCTATTCTAATGAACCGCCCCCCCCAAATGAGACTACAGCTTACTTTATAAAAACATGTTCCATGAGAGAACAGGTTGGAGCCTCTAGTTCTGAGAAATTATGAATGTTTGGTCTTCCTCACTTTGCAGGACCCCGAACTAAGCTAAATATCAGACTACAAGGGTTGAAAACATGTAGGGCTAAAGTACAAGGAGTGTTTGTGCAGGGTACAAGGAGTGTGTATAGAGAGTAACAGGGAAGGGAAAGGGTATAAAAATATATAAAAAGGGCATAAAAAGAAAATACAAAAATCACCAGCATCACGGAGACGTGGTAGGATGGTTCCTATGGCACTGGAGTGTTAGGATGGAAGGATAAAGGCTCTTTAGGAAGAACAGACAGTGTTGCCCTCTGTGCCAATGACCTGCTGGAGCGCATGGAGCTCACCTGGGAATGGATGAGGGGTCAGAAAAGAGCCTATGGGTCAGGATTAAAGGAGGGACAGGTGACTTTATAGTGGGGTCTGCTACAGGCCACCTGACCAGGAAGATCAAGCAGATGTAGGAGTAGCCTCACATTCACAAGTCCTGGTCCTCATGGGGGACTTAAGCAGCCCAGTGTCTGTAGGAGGGACAACACAGCAGGGACACTATAACCAATGCAGGAGGTCCCTGGAATGTGTTGGAGGGGCTGGTGGAGAACAGGAAGTTCATAGAGACTATGAAATGGTGGAGTTCAAGATCCCTAGGGCAGCATGGAGGGAGAACAAGCTCACTGCCATGGACCTCTGCGGAGCAGATTTCGGCCTCTCCAGGAATTTGCTTAGTAGAGTTCTGTGGGATAAAGACCTGGAGGGAAGAAGGGCCCAAGAAAACCCATGAGCATTTAAGGATCACTATGTCCAGCCTTGGGAGAAATACATGAAGTTGGGCAAAAATGCCAGGGCACCTGCATGGATGAACAAGGTGCTCCTGGACAAACTTAAATACGAACAGGCAGCCTACAGAGGGCTGAAGTGAGTGCAGATAATCTGGAAAGAACACAGAGAAATTCTCCAAGCAGGCAGGGGTTAGGTTAGAAACAGTAATGTCCTTAGAGAAATAACTCTGGCCAGGGATGTTAAGCACAATAAGAATAATAGAACCGTCATAGAATTGTTTGGATTGGAAAGAATCTTAAAAGCCATCCATTTCCAATCCCCCTGCCATGGGGAGGGACCCATTCCATTAGATCAGGCTGCTTCAAGCTCTGTCCAGCCTGGCCTTGAGCACTTCCAGGGATGAGGCATCCTCAGCTTCTCTGAGGAAAATTTTCCTACATCTCACCATGCCCACAGTAGGAATTCTTTCCTAATGTCCAGTCTAGACCTATTCTCTTTCAGTTTAAAGCCATCACATCTTGTTCTACCCCTGTATACCCACGGCAAAAGTCCCTTCCATGCCTCTTGTAGATCCCCTTCAAGCACCCCAGAGAAGTTGGAACTAGATGATCCTTAAGGTCCCTTCCAATACACCTCATAATTCTGTGGATACACCAGAGGACAAGCTGCAGAATTTTGCAGAACATACTCCGCACCCACACTAATATAAGAAACAAGTGTGGGTTTATACTAAATGTGGTAGAGGACAGTTAGTTGATTCAAAACTTTATTTCTTAAAATATATGTTTAAGCTTCCGTTTCTTCTCAGACCAAATGCATTGAAAATTAGGTAGCAACAGCTTTGTAACTTTAAGAAACATTGACAGAAAATTAGAAAAGAATGATTTTCGTAAACTTATATGAAGCGTTCACCTTTCAACTCTTCCAACACACATCTTTAACAGGACTTCTCTGAGGCACAGACTGTCATTATCAATTCACTACTATTGCCAAGGAAATAACTCGCAAATGTAATTTATATGTTGAATAAATATCAAGGTTATTATAAAACTACAGAAATGAGGCTAAATCACTGCCCTCATTTTCCTCTCTGCAGAAGAATTTCTCACATCTCCCTCTATATCTCCCCATTTATTCACACATTTTCCTTTAGATATGGCAAGATTCATTTCAACTAACTACAGCCATTGAAAATCTAGGCTTGTAAGATTACCTTTTATGTTCTTGCTATTTTCAGCAAAGAAGGAATTAGAAAAAGGTAATTCTCTTCTCAAGATAACTCACAGAATCATAGAATCAGAGAATCCGAGAACGGCTGGGGTTGAAAAAGACCTCAGAGATCATCTAGTCCCACCCCCTTGCTAAGCAGGTTCACCTAGAGCAGCTTGCACAGGATAAATACCCTGGTTTTATATGCTGCTGTTTTGGTGGGATGAATTGCCCTTCGAAAGTGCTGATTCCTCCGTGTTGTCTACAGGGTGAGCATAAAAGACTCTCTTAAACTGTATATCGACCTCCTGAATGGGTAAATGAATTCCAGTCTCTGGCTTTCTCTCTGTCCAGGTCCCAGTTCTGTGTGCTGCTTGGCTTATTCCCTCTTCTCTCTACCAGTTATCTATCCACTTAGGAACTGATCTCCTGGGTAATCAGTTCCAGCCCTCAGTCATCACAGGAAATCATGTCATATCACAGTAGTCATCCATTTATCAAACTCCCTCTTAAAATTAGTTATGTGATCTGTACCTACTACTCCAAGAGAACACCTGATCTGCATTAATCTCCTTCCTCCAAGGCTGCTTCTAATTCCCTGCCTAACCATATTTATGATCAATTTATACTCCATTTGTCCTTTGGCTTCTGTCTCTTCCTGGAATTTACCTGCTTGAAGATATTTATAAGCAATAATTACATCCCCTGCTAGCTTTCATTTTGCTAGTCAGAAGAAAGGATGCTTTTAGATAATTTTTTTTAAACATAGCATCTCTATTCTTCCATTCTAGTAACCATATTCTAAATTTAATTGCCCTCTTGAATAACACTTGTGAGAGATATAAATTGTATTCCAGGTCATTTACAATGGCACTAAAATTTCCCTCTGGATATGGAGAAGTCCCGCCTAAAACACCCTCAGTATATTCTCTGCTGAGAGTCTGGCTCTGGTGGGTCACACTCATTGGGAGCCAATTAAAGGTGTGCATCTTCTCTCTCTTTTGTTTTCTACTGAGAAGACTTGATTTTACAACAGACCTTCAAAACTTCTAAACCTTCCTCCCAATTTCATCCTATGGCAGTTTTTCTAGTCGTCATGAGCAGAAAATCCTTTTGTATTTTAATCCAATATTCCTCTACCTTGATAATGAATCTCTCTTTTTTTTTTTTTTTTTTGTTACTTACTTCTGGTGCTATGATCTTATTTATTTCATCTTTAGTAAAAGCAACAGATATAACCAGCTGCAAAAATTAGCTTTTAATAGCTACAGAAATAATCTTAATCTGATGATTGTATTTTAATTATAAATTATAACCTTTCATTATAAATTATAAAGTTCTCAAATTCCATTGCATTAATTTCCTAAACCTATCACTTCCTTTAAAAATCTTTACCTCCCTTTGATAGTTTTGTATCCAGACTTCTCAAATGTCTCCTTGAGCGCTGAAGAGGTTCTCTTCTGGAAAGAATCTGGCCTTTGAGGCCACTAGAACATGTTTACTTAATAGATAAATTCATAGAAAGGCTTTTGCAAGATTCTAAATTAGTTATGCACTGAATTTTTAGGAGACGAACATTAATGTGGAGCTTATAGCCACTTAGAAAAGGTAACTGGTTTTTTTACATGCTATACTAGAGGGAAAAGTTCATATATACACATAGAAACTCTGACCTTTCCAGTGTGTGACACATCTCAATTAATTTAATTGAGCAGATGTTTCTTGTTGACAGGTTTTTCTGTTCTGGTGACTGGAATGAGAGAGAATGAATAAATTTTTCACTAGTCATCCAAAGCAAGATTGGATATGTATCTTTTGCAGCCAAATAATAAGTCTGTTAACCTAGATCCAGAATCTTACCCTCACACTTCATTCAGTTTCACCAAAAGACTTTCTGAGCAAAAAGAGCTACTTCACTATTCATAATCTTATTATTGCCTCCTTCTATCATTAATCAGTTGCCTCTGAAGTCCACTCATTTTTAATATTTCTTGAACAATTTAAATCTCATCATTCTCTTATTAATTTTAAATTATAAGAATTGAGATGATCCATTCACGTCTTTTCAACAGAAGAGCTGATTTGCCTTCCTTTGCATTTGGGGCAAAGGTTGCTAAGTTCTTCCCTTCCAAACTAAATCATACAGGTAATCTTGTTAACAACTTTATACTAGAATTGTCCCAGTTGGCCTGCAGAAAATAAAGTATCACAGAATTACACAATAATTTGGGTGGGAAAGGACCTCTGAAGGTCCTTAATCCAACCTCCTACTCAAAGATGGTTAGTCTAGACCAAATTGTTCATGTCAAGTCAAGTTTTGAATGTCTTCAAGCATCTTTTACCTATTGTGGCCATGGGATCTGTGAGATGCCCTATTCAGAGGACCTCAAATAAAAGCATAGTCATTGGCTAAATAAACAAAGAATCAAAAGAAAACCCAAAATCCAAGAAAAAAGCCTTCATTTGTAGAAATTTAGAGGGTGCTAGAACAGAGAAGTCTCACTCTAGCTGTCTACTTGAATATGACAAACACATGTCACAGGCATAGTGTATATATGTATATAAAAATTACAAAAGGGAAATAATTGAGTGGTACCATGAGGGAGAAAAAAATTGAGTTATTGCTACTCTGCACCTCAAACAGATTTTGCAAAGTCCATTGAGTTAAAGCAGATATGCCACAGAAAACCCTTCCTAAATGTGCGTGCACCAGAACCATGAATCTCTCTCCCTTGTGCTGCATTAACTATGGGATTTTTTATGATCTATCTTTTTTTTAAGTCTTCATTTTACCTTTCATTAAACATTACAAAATGTGTCTCATCATAAAGCATTGCTTTTTATGGCAGCATTTCAAGCTTAGTAACTGAGGAGACTTTATTCTGCATCAGAACATGATTTCCATTTTTCTTTTAATGAACTATTTTTATAGTGCAAGTGCGTAAACAAACAAGAAAGTGAGTGGGCAAAGATGCTTAAGGTGCTTTCATAGGAACAAACTTAATTAATATCCAGCTTTCAAGAGAAGCAATTTGAAACCTGTTTAAATGTTTTATTTGCAGACATTAAGAAGAAGCTATAGGGCAATTAGTGAGACCTTGGTTCTGGAAAGATAGTTTGGAGTCTATTGCATCAGTTTGAAATCGAGCCTTCCATCATATATTTCTTCCATGCAGCTGTTGAGGGGAAGTTCATCAAAGTTTTAGCAGTAAGAGAAACACAGCTATTCAATTTAAATCAGAAGATGAGGTTCAATAAAGAGTTTTGGCTGACTCTTGGTAGTTATTAGACCCCAATGTCCCTGAGCGATGGACTTGGGACTCAAGCCTTACACTTATTTCAGACAGTCAAAAAATCACCCAGTTTTGGAACAACAACAATAATGGAATAAAAGAAACCAAACACTGAAATCCAGCTACAAAATCTGTCTTAGTTTAAAGCTGAGGATCCCAAGTACCCCTGCTCAGGATGTAGCAAAGGTGCCTTTTAAACAAGTATCTTGTCTTCCTCATGTGAGCAGACAAAGGAGGAGGGGATCTCCCATTTCTGCCATCATTATCATCTTGACTGAGGTTGAGTTGAGTCCTCCTGTGGCTAACAAAGCCTGCTGTGGCTCTCTCTGCACATCCCAGCATGAGTATTTGTTAACAGCCCTGCAGACCACATTTATCTCCTTCAGCATCCAAAGGAGGGCTAAAAATAGGGTGAAGGGCCTTGAGGGAAGCCACATGAGGAGCGGCTGAGGTCACTTGGTCTGTTCAGCCTGGAGCAGAGGACACTGAGGGAGTCCTTGTAGCAGTCGAGAGCTCTCTCACAAGCAGAAGAGGAGGGGCAGCACCAATCTCTCCTCTCTTGAGACCACAGATAGGAATCCAAGGAGTCCAATCCTGGCGGTGAAGGTTTAGGTTGGGCATTAGGGAAAGGTTCTTTACCCAGAAGGTGTTTGGGCACTGAACAGGCTCCCCAGGGAAGTGGTCACAGCACCAAGGCTGACAGAGTTCAAGAAGCTTTTAGACAACATTCTCAGGCACATGGCATGAGTCTTGGGGACTGTCCTGTGCAGGGCCAGGAGTTGGACTTGGAGGATCATTGTGGGTCCCTTCCAACTCAGAATATTCTATGATTCTCTAGTTCTATAATTTCTATAATTTTCCAAGAAACTAGTTTGAAAAGGAGGCAATTTTTTTCTTTGTTAGCATCTGATTCAAGTGTAATAAATTTCTCTCTCTTAATAGGAAGGGTTTCTTTGAGTAACTTCAAGTCCTATTTCTTTCATTATACTGTGGTGCAGGAGCCTCATTTGTACTCCAAAGAACAGCTTTGACTGTCGTGGTCCTTCGCTTTTCTCTCCAAGCTCTGTTCATCATCCAGAACAGTCATTCCACTAAATTATCAGTTTCTGTTATACATGAGCTACTTCTACTTGGCATCAGAATAACTTTTTTTTCAGTAACTAAAAATTTAACTCATCAAATGAAAACACTAAGACATTTCAATTATTTGAAAAGAATAACCGAAGATGCCAATAAAATCTGGGCTGTAGCAACCAAATTATGATTCAAGTTGACTCCCAAGATATGACCGCATTAGCTTATATAGGAAGAAAATATTTTCAATATTAATTAGTAGTGCTTTTTAACAAACTTGGCAGTAAATCCAATTTTAACAATAATTAACTGCACAGTCATTAATTCTGGAACTTAAGCCAAATGTAGTCTTCCATACTGAGGACATCTGTGATTGTCTCCTTTGGAATTTGTTCCCCGTGCATCTTATATAAGTGCATCAGAAATATTCCAGCACAGATCCCTTTGTTTTATTTACAGGACGTGAGAAAGCAGGCTTGGAAACCTATCAACTGAAGTTTAGAGGGAACAGAGAAGGGGAAAAAATAAATTTTAAAAATAGTTCTCATTAACTTGTTTCGTTGGAAAAAAAAAGGAATAGAAAAAAGGAATAATCTTTGTAGTATTCATTTGTATGTGAATAAAACAGAAGACACAAACATGCAGAATACATTCAGAGAAAAAGCTCTTAACAAGGATTTGCTAATTGTTGGATACTGAGGCTTATTGGAGCAATGGGAGTCTCCAAATTCTCTGCTCTTTGCAGTTGAAAGAGCCACTTCCCAAAATAGCACTTCTTCCCCAAAGTCACACAAATCCTCTTCCATTTCCAAGAAACCACCCCCAGCTCACAGCTTCCTTGAACACAACCCAGATCCTTGGGTATGTATGTCAGTACACACTGATTTATTTGGATATTTTCATTCTGAAAGAGAGGAGCAACCTCTGCTTTCATGCTGGCTTACCTTGCCCTCATCACGTCTGGCTTAATGGTGAAGCGAAGGAATATTTTTAGGTACCGAGGAAATGAACAGCGGAAGAATATGCAAGATTTCCACACTATTCCTTCCTGACTTAATGCCTAAATGCTTCTCAGAAGCCTGCATAGATCAAGGTTTTCCACTTACATTTCTGCTTTTATATCTTCTATTTACTAGAGTATATACAGCTATTGCCACCAAAAAAAAAAGTGCAAGGCATCTCACTTCAAACGGGCCCTGAAATGGTGCTGACTGTGTACTTTACTTGCAGAAACCACAAAGCGGAACAAATAAAAAGAGCTGTTGTAAGACTTGCTAAAGAGGTTCAGGTGCTTGCCATAATCATTTTGCAGATGGGGATAAGCCTGAAAGAACATTAAAGTTTCACAGCAGAGGGGTGATGTGGAGTTGATCGTGTCAGAAGGTTAAAAACGTTTTCGGGGTTTTTTGCTTATGTTTTTTGAGAGTAGGTTGTGAGATATGTATAAATCATTCATATTGTATTAAAATAGAGCTCTGATTCACTTCTTGAGGATTTCAACAGATTACCATACCAAAGCACACTTTCTGTCCAGCTTCCACTCTTCAGCTATGTGTCGTCTGTACTCTGTATCATCCTCTTCAATGCAATCTCCACATCATTTTTGAAAGCTCAGCACTTCACAACTCCCATTTTCTGGCACTATTATCTCTTTCTTCTTTCCAAGCAAGTGTCAAAACATAATTCTTTCCTTCTGAAAGCCTTTTCCATTTATTTTTCTTATAGAATTTTTTCACAAACTGCTTTTGGTAAAAAAAATTGCGAAAGCACTGCATAAATGCAGTCCTTTTGATAACTGAGTAAATTTCCATTTCTTCAAACAAACATATGTTTGATGGTCCACATTATTGCCATTACAAAATTGTTATGTCAAAAGCATTTGGGCGATTTATGAATGAAATTAAATGAATGAAAGATAATAAAAATTAACAAAACTCAATTGCATCATCATAAGTCTTAAGAAAATTATAATTTCAAATATTAAAATACCCCATAATTTAGATTAAGTTTGATTGGAATTAATAAATTTGAGAAGGTACCATTTAAAAGAAATTCAAAGCGTGGTGTTGGGAATTGAGGAACCTGGTTCCAGTTCAGGTATACTGTGGAAGAGTAGTTGTGGAAAATTTGGGTCTGGTCAGGTTAATCTTTACTTTATGTTAAACCTGACCTAAGTGAATAAAGACACCCACATGTTTTGTTGCTGTTGTATCATGGTTGTTCTAGTACATTCACTTGTAAAGATTATGCATCTCTGTGATGCCAGGTATTGCAATAATGAAAAATGCTGGTATTGTCCAAGGGCATAATATGAATGCAGAGAGAAATCCAACCACATAAAGTCTCTGCCATGATTCATACTGAGCACTGAAGTTATTTCTATCTTGGGTCAGGCCTACCTTTTTAAATATTTTACTGCGTACTTTTGACTAAGTAAAATATTCATGAATGTATTTCAGAATAATCGAATCTAATTTGGATTCTAACTTAGAGCTCTTCTATTCAACAGGTCTCACTCTTTTCCTGCTTAGTTGTGAATTGGAGAACAGTTTCCCAGTCTGAAAACATTTCTGAATGTCAAACAGATTGCACTGAAGAAATAGTGCTCATTATTTTCCTGTGAATGTATCTCAGGCATCCAAGCAGGTTGCAAAGAACCAGACCACGTGAGCTTACACATATGATGAATAGCGATGATTTGAAAGGAACAGTTTGCAAACAGTGCACAGATTGAAAAGTTTTCATCAATGGCATTTAGCAAAAGCTTATAAATAACACAGATATTCATGAAAGTCAGGAGACATTTCTGAATTAAAATGGGTTTTCAACACATGAAGCTTTCAGCTGGAATCTCATCCTTAATTGGTTGTACCTTTAACATTTCTGGATCTCTGTGCTCATTGTGGTGACTAAATATTATAGTTTTATGCCAAAGGTATAATTTCTTTTTGTGTATATTATAGGGGAAGTGAGAATGATTGTACAATGAAGGATATCCCCACATTCTGGAATCTAACACCTCCTTTTCTAATGGAAAGCACACGGACTTTCTAAATGCCAGCAGAAGGAAATAAGTCAGAGCAATGACCAATGTGCATTACAAGTTTTCACAGAATATTAGAATCACAGATCACTTAAGGATGGAAAAGACCTCCAGGATCATCAAGACAAAACCACGGCACTAAGTGTCATGACAAGTCATTTTTACGGTGACCACACAGCTTCCCTGGGCAGTTCATTCCAATGCTTGGTAACCTTCTCGGTGAAGAAATTCTTCCTGATGTCCAACCTGAACCCCCCCTGGCATAGCCTGAGGACATTTCCTCTTGTCCTGTCACTGGTTTTCTGGGAGGTGAGGCCAACCTTCACCTGGCTACAGCCTCCTGCCAGGGAGTTGCAGAGAGTGACAAGGCTCCATGAATGTCTTGGTTTGAGAAGTCAGCCCAGGACAATGAACCTGAAAGCAGTGCCAGGAGCCACCAGGATAACACTGCTGCAGGCAGCAATTCTGGGCACATACAAGTCCCCTTTAGCTTTAGGGGTTGCTCCATTTGGTTGAAACAGACCCACTGAGGCTGAAAAACAGATGAATGAAGGCAAACAGCAGCCTGAGATATCACAGGACATTAGCGGTGGTATCTCTTTCCTGTTAAATTTTGCTGTGCTCTCCCCCAGACCCGCTGCTGAGGAGGCAGGATCAGGCCAATGTGCCAACTCTAGCATCATGGACATGCCAGGAAGCAATTAGGCACTGTGAAAAAGCTGCAACAAACAGCTGGTTTCAGCAGTTTTCCAGCTTGACTTTCATTTCAAGGTGAAAGCAACGAGCTGGGCTCTGTCAGAACTGACTTCAGTTTGGTCTCACAACAATGTGGGGACTGATGTGCCAATGGGAATGCCAGCAGTAAAACTGGTAAAGCATTCAAGGACTTCTAACATTGTCATAGTTTGCATCTAGAGCCCAAATTACTTCTTACTGAAAAGCTGATCAGAAAATCCTCTGGTTTTTAATTAGGCTTGGATGATATCAAAACAGACTGTAAATGTGTCCTATCAGTTGTGCAGACCTCAGATGGACCCACTCGACCCCCTTAACCAAAAAAGGTACTTTGGTACAGGCTCCAACGGAGGCAAAGCCTGAGGCACAACGAGGCAAATAACTCCAGAAAATCCACAAAGGAACAGAGTGACCCAGAGAGCATTGGTGCATATGAGCTTGGAGCGCTGATCATGAGATTAACACACGAATAGCAGGTGGTTTGCAGCCCTCATTTAGGAACAAAGACAGCTCTGGGTACAAGGAGTCTCATGGATAGTTTTCCATTGTACACTGTTTGAGTACAATCCAAACACTTCATCCCATAAATATGACAGCCTTCACAAAAGCAGCAAACCAACTCTAGAAAAGCTCAGAGTTTTAATCAATGGATGGAATTTGCCTAAGGCAACAGAAGGAGTCAGTGTCAAAGCTGGGATAAAAGCACGGAAGCATATCTGTGGAAAAAATGTTTAAAACTTCTTTCAACACAAATTTTCCATAAAAATTGTCAGAGAACTCAACAGGAAACTTTGAATTGATTACTTTCTCTGCAGACTGGGACATGAATGGTAAAACAAGGTTGCCATAAAGTTGCCTTAATGCATTCCATAGACCTCGTTGTGGTCATTACTCTCTGCATGTGAGTACGTTTATTTTCTTCATGTTTTTTATATCACTGTTGGCCTCATGTTCTTGAGGCTTCAAATCATTATTTATGAGACATTTTTCAATTTAAAATGAAAATTTACAGAGCAAATTATACACTTGATGAATAGCTCCTGCTTCCAGAGAGACCTTCAGTAGATATGTGTGCATTTCCAGGTGGTAGGAATTAACCTGGCCTCTGCTAAACTGGTTAATTTAAAATGCATAAAACATCACAGAAGCTCAGGAGAGAGCAACCTAATGAATGTGGTGTTATATGCTCAGTTTCATTCTTCATCAATATTTATTTTCTCTCTCTACCCCGCCTTCTCTGACTAAAAGACTTTTAAAAGTCTTTTTTTTCATTTCAAAGATGACTCTAAACCAAACTCCCACCTCAAATGAGAATCTGTTTCCTGCTTCTGCCTTCAAAGATTTTCATGTCACTGCCCTTCATTGCTTAGAGGAAAGTCAGCGAAATATCTGTTGGAGACGTTCTAGTAAAATCAATTTAGCTCACGCAGAGTGGCTGCAATAAATTAAATCTTCATTTGTGGTGTCAAAGCATCCATGAGGAATTGTGTCTTCAATTTTCTCACTGTATGAATACCTGAACTTCTCCCTCTGAAGTCGCACACTTCATACCACAATCATTTCTTGTGTGTGTGAAAGCTCTGCCTGGTCCTGTCCCCTCCCCTCCTCACCTGCTTGAGGCCCAGACACTTCCACCTCTACATTTATATGTTTCTCATTCTTCAAGATGAGAAGGTTGCATTGATGCAACTGCAATCAGATCTTGCACTTGCTGCTGCTGTTTTGTGCTGGGTCCATGCATTTATGATGATGAACATAACCCTGAATGGCATCTTGCACTTTAGTGATTTTCTTAATTTTTCACATCATTGCCACTCATTTTGGAGTCCACAGTGAAATTCCATCTGTGTCAGTTTTCCATCGAGTTAGAAGATCAGCTCTTATATGCCTGTCCCATATGGGTCATGGTCTTTGGGGATGGAACCTCCAGTCACTTTCTCCACCAACATTTGCACAAGGCTCACTCACAGCCCCGATTTGTGTGCCCGAGCACTACCTGTGGGTTTGGGTTTAATGCTTCCCACGGGCTGGTCCAGGCTTCAGACACATCAAGCTGGTAAAAAGCACTAAAGAAAAAAAATAAGTGAGACCAAAACCACCTAAATCAGACCAGTGCCTTTACAGACAGATTTTGAGAGGATGATGTCTATTATTTCCTGACCCAGTACCTGGGGAGGACCTTAACACCCAGTTTTTCCCTCTTTTGGGGCACACCAGGAACTTCCTAAACTGAGAAACTTGGAGCATAAGTCATGCTTCAAACAGGACACACACTCAAAGAGATATAGGATTTTCCAAGCAGCAATTAAATAAACCCTTCAGTCCTTCAAAAGATATTTCCTGTATATTCTGCTTATATTACAGTCCTTTGGTTTTTTGTACTTATAGTTTCAAGATTGCAAAAAAATCTCTCTTGTCCTAGAAAAGGCTTCCCTGGTAGAGTGAAATCTTAGAAAACAATCTTCAGATCTTTCCCCATTCAGTGCTCTGGAGCATTCAGAGAAAAAGAGGAAGATTAACATTTGTCACCATTATCAGGGCGTTTATTAATTGGCTTTTCTGACAAGGTTACCTAATGGTTGCAGGCACCTTGTAATGAAGGTGTCAGTTCTTCCACTATGGAGAGCAGCAATAAATCCTTTTGAAGGCCTCATTCTGGATGAAGGACAGTTTGACAGACCTTCACTCCAGGTAAGCTCAGGTTTATAAAAGGAGAGGTCACCTAGAGTCTTCTAAGGAATGAATTGAAATTAAAGCTCTGGGATGCTGTCACTCTGAATTAACCAAGGTGTCTCAAGCAAAATCACACCATGATATGCATCATGGAGGAGCAATGAGAGATAATTTAATATAGAAATAAACTGCAAAATTTTCCTTGTTTCATAGGTAAGCTTTTGGTTTCAGCTTTTCCATCTTCTGTCCATGTTCAGAGGCTTAACAGAAAAAAACTTCACATAAAAGGGCATAATCTTCTCTCTAAAAGATAAGGGTTTTTTTCCACTGCTAAAATATTAAATAATTAACTGATGGCTTATAAAAAAACCTAATTTCTCCTATAGCAGTTGTACAGCAATCCCTGGAAACAGTTGAAGTACGCCAAGAAAAAAAATGAAAGAAAGGAAATTTAAAATACATTGAATGAAAAAATCAAATTAATTTTTTCTAGGAAAGTTCTCCTTTACTCCTCTCACAGGCACAGCAATGCTTCAGAGAGAAGTCTATTGTTTAATGAGTCACTTGCCAGCACCAGCAATCTCCCTCAGAGCAGGAAAAAAAATCAATTCTTCTCTGGGATTTTAGGTCAAGAGATTTTTTTTTAATGATTCCTAGGATTTCTTTGAAAAGAAAGGAGTGAAAGGGAAAAATAGTAAAAGAGAAGCCATGAAAAATCTTGTCTGATCCTCAGTCATGCGCTTGTGTCTCAGCTTAGCCTGATACCTCCCTGCCATGCCTTGGTGATGGTTCTGGCACCAGCCTGTTTGCTCCTGGGTGCCTTCCCAAGTACAAGGTGCCAGGTTTGCCCTTGAACTGGAATTGCTTCCAAAGCCAGATGAGACAGAGCCTGGAATCTGTCAGACACCTCTGAGCTGGAGCCCTTCTTCAAGGATTTTCTTTCTGGCGGCATTAACTCCTCTCCTGGTTTGTTTCTTCAGTATATCCCCTGGGTGATGTTTTTGGGTTTTTTTACACCCTTCCATACCCTTGGGTGATGTTTTACAATTTCAGGGAGAGGGGAAATATCTCCTGGTCTACCAGATAGGGCTTACAAGTCTTTAGGAAATATTTAAAAGCACAAGAATGTTAATTTTGCCTGAGTTCCTCACATGTAATTTCTGTACAAGAGAAATTTAAAAACATCCTTCTGGATCAGAGCTGCTCTTGCAAGTTGGTGTCATCCAAACTGGGCTGCCCAAAGTGGAGTACAGGTACCTCACCCAGATCCTGTCTGTGTACACTATCATCACTTTCCAACTGCAGAGGAGAGACCAGCAGGTCTGAGGGAGTGGCAGCTCCCCATTTCCTCTCATTGTTTCAGGTGCACTAAACCTGCACTGCCCCTCTACCCTCTACCACTGTGGAATCAGTCTCTATAATCTGCTCTAGAATCGTTTTCCCCAGGAAAACATCACTGATCATATTCCTCAACAGCGAATTTCACTGACGCTCAAACTCATCCCAGGTGATATTTTTATGATAGTGTGATGGAGGAAGAACAAAAAAATCTGAGTCATTGGTAAGACATTTTTTTGTTTCCAGAGATGAAGCCTAGTGAGCATACTGTAGTCACCAACAGGACAGCCTTTCCTCCAGTTTTCTGAAAAGAGATGAGTATGACATGCTGGAGTCTGCAGCTGCCTTCACAGCACTGTAAAACAAGCCATTTATTCTCTAAGATCCCCAAACTTTAATTCCTTTAATAACCAAATTGCCAACAAAACTAAATATGACAGGTCCGTTTCCAGCTCCTTTAATGATCCTTCTGTTTTGCCATCCACACTTTCCTGCCTTTATCATTTTCTCCCTTGTGCCTTGGCTCTGACACCTACAAGCCTCAAAGGCTTTATTTGTGTTAATTATCAAGGAAGTTTCCTTCTAAGTGAATAGCTGGATTATCTGACTCTTGATTTAACGGCAGAGTCAGCTTTATACACTGTGATTTACTGCTAAAAATTATGATCCAAGAGAAAACTGGTCTTCTGAAAGTTCAAGAGCTGACAGCAGTGCCACTCTGAGCTGGGGCTTTTCCGTGCTGATGTCACACACTTGAAGCAGGTACTGCAGATTTCCAGTCATCCATTACCTTTTTCCATTTACTTTCAGATTTCTTCTGCAGTCCAGCTCTCTTTGTGGCATTGCTCATTCTTTATCTCCAGGCAGTAACTTAAGGATGCAGCTCGACCCAGAGATGCAAAATGCAGCTGATGTAGCTGTGTTTGAAACAAAGCAGAAAGAGAAGGGAGCTTGTTGAAGTCATTTACTCTGAATTTTATTGAGGGACATATTACAGATTTAGCCAAGCTTGCCCCTGTCATGGCCCAGGGTATTTCCTGTGTGCTATTTGCATGTACTTCAGAGGGATAAAGATGGAGGGAGGATCTGAACAGTCAAAGGGGAGGCTCAGAAGCAGGGTGAAAGCTGAAGGTACATATTTAAGGTCTCCACAAAGCCTCAACACGCACAAATCCAGGCACTGCAATTAAGTCAGCGTGCAGTTACTCATCCATTAGTCACTCACTGGCTTCTCCAAATACATCATGGCTGAAAGTCCCTCCATTCCCCTGGAAACTGTTCACTACTGATGCGTGTTCAAGGTTTTTCTACTGCCTTCTACATCTCAACCATTCTAAACAACCCCATTGGCCCTATTTCTCAGGCAGGTCAGTGAGGGTAGAGGTCCTTATTTGGTTGGACCCATTTTTAAGACATGAGACCCTTCTGACTCTCTGACACATGTACAACCCTGGGATTTCCTTTTCATCCCTCCATGTCCCCCACATAGCCAGAACAACAGCCCATTGAATCATCTGCAGAAACTGCATCAATTAACACCAGCAACTGGAAGCAAAGGTCTAGCAAATTAGTTAAGAACATTGTGAAGGTCAATGTACATGAAAACCTGGGTGCTCACCTCCCTCACTTTCCACCCCAGCACCAAATCTGTCCTGATGAAACTTCAGAGCAACATTAGGACTCGGTGACCAGGTTCTCTGGGAAGGAACCCTGGTCAAATGTCCAGTGCATTCATTCAAGACAGCTTTTCATGGTGCTCTAACAGGCAGTGTCATTGCTGCTGTTGCCCTTGCTTCACTTGTATTCCTACAGATACATCTCGGAATTTCTAGGAGGGAGATGTCATTGGTGTGCAGGAACCATTACAATGGAGGCCACAGCAAGTGGCTATCAGAAAAGGAGGGCTGCAAGGACACAGGATGTCTCCAGGAAATTCCAGCACACGTCTGCAATGCCTGTTGGGAATGGGTGGAAAAGATAAAATATCAGAGATAAGGTCATGATGAACATTTCTTGCTTAACTAACAGATAACATTACCTTCATCCATAACATCTGCCTAGCAACAGCAGAGATTCCAGCTTCTCCTAGTGGCAAATCTCAGCACAAGCTGTGCTTTTCTGTGCCTCTCACACAGAGGTCATTGCCAGTGGACAGAAAATGGGCATTAGTGATTCTGAACATTTTACCAGCCTCTCGCAGAAGTGCTGCATAAGTCAAACGATGACCTGTTTAGCTGTGCTGTGCCCCTGCATGAGAAGAGCACCAACAAACTGGAACATCAGTGCTTGGAATAACAGAATATCTTTTTAATGATTTATGATTCGAGCTAGGAGACTTGCTAGCCAGATGGATCTGCAACTGAGCAAACCAAGGCTGACCTGAGGCTACAGAACCTGTGTCAGCACACTGCAGAGGTTTTACTGGAGATTGATTGTACTATTTCATTGCCACAAAATCATCTGGTTAATTTTTAACATTTTTTTAACTATTATCACTAAATCCAGACATAGTTTGTTCACTTTTTCGTATGGTGCTGATATATCATCTTTTGGAGTTCAAGTCTTCTAATAACTTGCTGAAAGATGTTAAGCTTTATTACCTATTTTTTGCTTTTGAGAACAGCAGGCAACATTTGCAAAGTTATGGGAGACAGGTAGCAGACTAAAAATACCAATTATAGGATTGCAGAATCATAGAATGCTTTAAGTTGGGAAAAAACTCTAAGAACATTTAGTCCAACCATTATGCCAGCTCTGCCAATCCCACCACTAAATCATGTGCCACAAGTACACATCTTTTAAATACCTCCAGGAATGGTGACTGGGCAGCTGCTTCCAATGCTGGACAACTCCTTCAGGGAAGGAGTTTTTTCTGATATCTAAACCTCTCCTGACACAACTTGAGGCTATTTCCTCTTCTCCTTGAATGTATGGGCTAAAGGGCTCATATTCTTCCTCACTAGCGTGTTCCCAGGTAAATATGATTCCTTTTTTTACTCATGGCATCCTTCAAATAATTTATTTTATTTCAGCACTACTCTGTTTACTCTTGCTCTGATTATAAATTGTATCTTTTCATGTTTACATAATGAAAGTTTCAGATGAAAAAGTGTCAAATGACAAATCAAATACATTTGTCTGATTTTCTGGGCAAACACCCTGCTTTACTCACAAATCCTATTTTGCCTTTATGAATATGGTCATCTAAATGAAGACCCTTTTAATTACTATTTACCAGCATTGTGTATTATAAGACCACGTTTTTAGGCAAATTGAGATTTTCTGGAAAACTTGCAATCACTTCTGCTGGCAGATTCAGGTGTGGAATCCCAGATATTCCTGTCTGGTAAACACTGGACAATGTGTGTGTCCCCATTTTCTTTGCTAGACACAGGTTAAGCTGTTTGGTTTCTGGTGGATTGTGACACATCACCAAATTTTCAGGAACTTCAGCACTTTCTCTTACTTCAGATATTCAATTTTTGTCACACAAACATCTCCTACCCAGAAATCCTCACCAAGTAAGATTTCCTCCTACTTGCTTTCCATTCTCTAATGTCCATCTAGGCTGTCCTTATCAAGGTCAATTTTAATTAGTGAACTGAAGATTGAGTACTTTCATTAATCATCTAGAAAAGGGAGCAAACATCACATTAATGCAGTGGATTGTTGATACTCGAATGGAAGAGGTCACACCCTAGGGAGAAGGAGAATTAAATGCTAAGAAGAACAAAGAAATTATTTCTCTTCATGAAAAATATCCCTTTTTAACTCTTTTGAAACCTATTCTATCTTCTTTATTTCTTAGCTTTATTTTCTAAATCAAAAATGCCTTGTTAGGCATATGTCAGACTTTACTTTTTATCCTGAAATACAATATTTATAATCTTAAACTCTAATCTGGATCCATTATGATTTTTTTTGAGAACTGTGGAGCCAAGGGCTTGGTACCCCATGTAACCAGCTAACCTCTCCTGAGGGGAGGTTAAAATGCAAATTGGTGCAGTGTAGCCTCATTTTACTCCATCTTTTATGCAGATGCAAGGAGAGATAAGATCTATATTTTTTAAAAATGGGTTCAAACCAGAATGGCAAGACAAGTTGAAAGCAAAGGTTTTGGAGCTCATCTTTGTTTCACTAATAATGAACTCATCCGTAACATTTTAAACCAGATGTAAATTTTATCACACTTGTTTGTAGCTTTTCACACGGACCTTACAGAGAAGCAGATGCCAAAAACTGGAGAAAAGAGAAGAACTGAGTCTAATATATTTCACATATCACCTGGAAATACAACCAATCTTCCCTTGGAATGAAAAACTACCTGGAAAATACTGCTGCTACTCCATTTATTCCTGCCTGTAATGCTATTCCAGCACGCAGTTTCTATGCCTCACTATCATAACTAATTCTTTTCTATCAGCCCAAAGAGAGACAAATAAATTACCTCCTTACTCTTCAAAAGAAGGCATCTTTGGAGACTTCTAGGCAACAAAGTACAGAGGAGAATGAAAGGAGTGGTTTACACTTATAAATGAATGTGCAAGAACTGGTCAGGATTTTCTTAATGGTCTGTTTTGCACAGTTACTCTTCAATAATGTTTTCCAGGTCTCAGCTGTGAGTCAATGAGTAAACACAAAGGTATCATATCAGGGAACAAGTGAGACAAAGGGGAAACATTACCAGATAACTAATTGCTTGGTGGGTAGGAAATTCACTGTAAATGTGTATGAAGCTGCAATTTCTTGCTGTAGCCGAGCTGATATTCCAAGATGCATGTCTTTCATTAGTTCCTTTGAGAAAAATTTATGAAGGACTGGATTGCAAAAGACTAGCAAAAAGAAAGCCATGAGATCCTTGACGCATTGTGAAGAATGACTTTTATTTTGCAGCCAGGCCTTCATTTTCCTCCTACCCTTCCCACATCACAGCACATGGGTTCCAAAGGAGTCTTGGGGACAAGAGAGGAACAGATACAATAACAACCACTAAACTCCAGGATTATATTAATGAGATTGAAGATAAACAGGTTTGCCATTCATGCATTCAAAAGGCTCCTTTTCATGTCAAAAGTAGATTATCTGTGTGCTCCAGTGCTAAGTATTTCGCAGATCCATCAGACAGCCACAACAACCTTATGACTGATGCTGTCCCACTTTTTCTCCCTGTCCCTTCCTACTTGTAGTTAAAATTGCTTTCTGGTAGCAACATCCCTAAGCATTTCAGAGCAGATCCAGTATTTCCATGGCATCTCCAGAGATCTTCCCTTTCTTGCCTAGCTTAGATTTCCCAGCAGCTCCGCCTGGGAATATATCCATGTGTTTTACTTCAGTAAAAGCTCTTGTGTAACTTGATAGTTTGAAAGACCTTTTCATTGATCCCAGGTATTCTTTGTTTATCCAATTTCCTGCTCAGTACTATGACTGGTGTGAGCTCTATCAGCCTCACTCTAGTGAGGTGCCTGAAGATTTGCTGACCCCTGCTCACTCCCATCAGGAGTTTAAGTTTGGTTTGGAATGAAAGGCAATTAGTGAGGAGAGTTCCACCCAGCTTTACCACAGGTGCTTGGATTAAGAAAATAAAAATGCCACTGCAAAAGTGTTGCTTGTTTGCCTTTTACTTGTTCATCACCTTAAACTCATGGAGAGAATATAGATCCTCATCCTATTTGCAAAAAAATTAATTAGTGCAACACCCCAGCCCCCAGCAGAGTGGCTCATGAGCTGTCTCAGAGAGGAACTGGGCAGACAGAATCTGTCCGACCAAAAACTGCTTAGACAGCAATACAGCTGAAATCCTTGAGATGCAGCAACCCTGTGTATTTCTCAGAGAAACGTCCCAAAAATCAATTAAAGAACTTTCCTTCAATGCACAGCTCCTAAACAAGCACATTCCCTTCAACAGCATTCTTCTCAACTGTGAGAAGTTTCGAATAAGCATTTCCTGGGGTTTTTTCCTGTTTGTGCTGGTTTTGTTTCCATATGTCTTTGAAATTCTGAAACCTATGCTTATTCAATAAATACATTTGGCCGATGCCAAAAATGAGATATCAGAGCTTTCTGGAGAAAGCCCATGACCATGTGGAATCCTAATAGTGACCTGAAAATGTAAAGGCCAAGACTCATGTGTGGCTCCAGAGGCAGAAAGAAACTTCTGTAATGTTCCTCCTGCCTTTATAATACCTTTTATAAGGAATAATATACATTTAGCATTTGTACAGCTAATAGCACAAGGAGGTCTAGCCATGATGTTTCAGTAGCATTTTAACCCAGATCCACAGAACCATCCTGCATGCAGTGGATCAGCTTTTGTTGGAATGAAAACCAAAAAGGAATGTGTATCACAGGCTCACAAGAGACAGAGATTAACATCTATCAAGCATGAAAGATTCATCTCAAGCTTCACGTGGTTTATGGGGAATTCAAATAGATACTTTCATGGTCTTTTAGAAACTTTGAAAACCTCTGTGCCTGAAGATGATAGTTTTCCAAGTTGGGTGCTTTTGAGCATTATGAGATACAGTCGAGTCCTTAAAGCAAGAGCTAGTACTGTCTGAACTTTTAATTTGATACTGTTGTTATTGCAGTTTAAAATGATAAGCTCAATGTAAATTAAAATAACATCCTCTGTTTGCTAACTGGCACAGGATAAAAGCCGAACACTTTCCAGCACGAGTCTTCAGAGATCCTCTTTTTTTCCTGGATGCTAAAAATCTTTATTCCCCTTTAAATTTTTTATTTTCATTGGCAAGATTAAATACAAGTTTTGATGAGCAACTGGGCAATACAGAGACCCAACAATTTTGCTTTCCTGACATAAAATACGTTTGTGGCTCATTTCATGTTTGCAACCTCCAGAGAAGGCACAGTCACTTACTATCGTCCTAATGGCAATAAATGGGTCTCAGTTTTTCCTATTCTGTCACCCTCACCAGTTTCAAACCCTACTGAAGGACTGATTCACACAAAAGTAGAAGGAGAATGTTGCACCCACTTACTGCTTTCATGGTCTTGGAACTCTTGTCCTTTGGAAATTCTTGGGTGCTCTACTGACAGAAGAAAACAGCTGAGAACCAAGATGCCACAAAATCAGAGAGAAGCAGAGCCCAGATCAACACCTGAGAATTATCTTTTTATTTTACATTAGATCATGAATTTGTTGTAAATCTTAAACAGAATTTCTATGGGGAATCATAGAATCACAGAGTGGTTTGGGTTGAAAGTGACCTTAAAGCCCACTTCATTCCCCTGCCCTGCCATGGCCATGAACTTCTGCTTTACTTTTTGCATTTTCCAGCATCCCAGTGGCTCTCTTCTACACTTTCTTCACTCAAGAGGGGATGTCTTCAACAGAAAAGTTCTTGTATGTGCAAAACACTTAATTACAATTGCCTGTATTTAGGGAAATAGGCAAATTACAAAAGCATGACTGTCCTTTCTAGGCTGAAAAATTGAGAATGAAGAAGTTTGTGGACACCGAGCAAAATTCATATTTTTTACTGCTTTCATTCCAATATTGGGATAAATATTGTGCCTAATATTCCAAATATTCCTCTTCTCCAGCTGAGTACTAATCTTTCTCACCTCTAGTGATGGGTAGGAATTGAACATATTCATGGATAATAAGATCTTTCATCATGCAGAAAAATGTTATAAACTAAAGTCTGCATTTGGACAACCAAGCTAGGCTGAGACCCACAATTTTAGTACAGAAAGATTAGAATAGCAATTGCAGAGGAGTCTACAGCACTTAAAGCGAAACCACAGTGACCTGGAGACTATATTAACTTCTTCTAACACAGATAAATTCAGGAAGGTCCATAGGTGTGTACTGCACCACAGGTCAGGTTACCTGAATACAATGGCTCCTTTGGATGGTTTTATCCTGGGATCTGTGAGCCTGCACTTGATACTGCTCCTCATAATAAGGTATAAATGCATAAGTTTAGCTCCTTGTGCTCTACAGTGCATGATAAAATCAGAAATGTCAGATGTGCTGCATGCAGCTGAGGTACTGGAAGGGAAGAAAACTCAGCCTGTGAGATTAGAAGCTTGGTAAAAGAGAGAGATGTTCTCAGCTACAAGGAAAATCAATAATTGGAATTTACTCTGAATCCTTCATTGATTACTACATAGCTTGAATCACTTTCTAAGAACGCAAACATGAATGGGGAAAGTTAGGATTCCTCTGGAAGTGTCATATTGTCCTGTTCTCCTTCCTTGATAAATGAGTCTGACTCCATTTTGCACTTGTATATTTGAAATCCCTTTCTATCCTGAAGGATAAAGCCAATCTGAATTATTCCTTAACAGAATTGCTACAAGAGTGGCATGAATTTCTCTTCCACTGAGTATGAGAGACTTAAAAATGAGCTGTCATTTATAGGAAGGGTGTTACTTTATTTAGAATACAAGTGATTATAACTGGTTAGACTATGATGTTATTGCTTCGACAACAACCCTCTGAAGTGTTAAAATTCCTTTTATCATCCATCTGACTAATCTGTTGGAAGAAGAAATTCTAGGACACAGACTCATCCAATTAAGAACTCTGATGTACCACGTTTAGAGGAACTGTTCATCTGTGCTACTCTCCAAGCATTTCTAGGCAGCACTTACCAACATGGTCCCATAAAGGACACAAAATTTCATATTGAAGGAAGGTTTACCTTCACCCCAAGTACTCAGTCTCTCAAAAAAATAAAATTCTATTACACCAATGCCAAAGTGGTTTCCACAATCAGACTGAAATTCCCTCAGGAAGGAGAAATAAATGGTTCCTGTAACAATTGCTTTGATACCACCATGGATGGAACATCCCTAAACAGTGTACACTACTCTCCTTTCCAACAGTGGAAACAAAGGCAGCACCAAACAACATCCAGACGCATTGTGCACTGTGCCTGACAGTTTCTGGGTCATGTAGAGACAGTGACTCATTAGAAGCTCACCTATTAGTCCTCTTTAACTCTGTTTTTAACAAGTGCAAAATAATTTACGAGGAAAAAAATCTCATTAGTGACAATCAAAGCAGGACAAGTGACCTCTTCTTGGCCTTTTGTCCTTGTAGACATAGGTGTCCCAAACAGCTTCCAACGGTTTGCAAAATATTTGTGAACAAGTAAGTATTCCAGAGTCTATTTTTTAAATCTTTGACTCCATGAGAAGATTGTCTGCATCCTGATTTCAGTACTTTTGTAGCTGAGGCTAATGATGTGTTATGAAATGAAAGTTGTTGTCAGTTTTGGGGAACATCCAGATGACAATCTCTCCAGTCAGTAAGAGTTATCAACAAGTTCCTTTCCAAATGGCACATTTTATGCTCTTTGGTTTCTGAATAGTTATAAAAAGCAGGAAGGAGTTTTTTAGAATGAGAAAGATATCTCTATAAAATATTACTGGGTAGCTGATGTGAAAATTATTAATATAAAAGATTACAGTAATAGGTATGTAAATCCTTTCAACCAGGATATGAATAATTGCCAGAGAGTAGGACAGAATTGCAGAAAACCTTCCATCATCAAAAAGAAGTTATTATAGGTAAAATTATACATAATATTGTTTGGAATTACATTAAATTATACTGAAATCTTTAAATCACTTTCCTTTTACAATAAATTTGTATCTTATACAATCCAATATGTAATTTTTGAAAGTACAGTTTTATAGGAAAGAAGAGAATTCAAACTGAACAGGACTAAATTTTAAAAGGCATGATATGTGCAGATATTTCATTTTAACTGGTGGCAGCTGTTTCAGGAAGTGAAAGGCTAATCAAGTCTGTAATGGAAATAGAGCAGCCATGGAATGCACCTCAGTGCTGTAGGAACAAAGCAAAAGCCTCTGAGTCAGAGGAGCCTCAAGTGGCCCCTGTTGTACACATAGATTTAACCAACCTGTATGAAATGGGGAGCTATTCACTCCTCTCACCAAAGCAAGAATTAAGTGGACCAAAGTGTGTTTATTTTTACAGAATTTTTCAGGATCCACATTGTGCTGGCCTGCATCTAATCACTCTATTTTTTATTAGGACATTACCTGCAGTTTCTGCCTTATTTGTACATGAATTGTTTCAGGGATCAGGAAGGACCTGGTGTGAGTGAACTGTGGGAAACCTGTTCCTCCCACCAAGAGTCAGAGCCTGAAGGGCACCACGTAACCATGCTTCTTCCACTTCCTCTGACACCAATGTGCAAAACAAAGTTAGCAAACCTCCAGGTCAGAACCCAGTGTGAAGCTTTCCTACACAACACACAGTACAAATTAAACCTAAAAGTTAAGGTAAGGACCAGAACTGAAGATGCTGGTAGCTTTTGTGTGACCTGAATTCCATTTCATTCAGGCCCTAATTGAAACGTTACATATTTAATCACAGTTCATGACATGTCTTTGAACTGACATCTGTCAAACATTCCAATTTCCTGAATTTTCCACTTGTCATTGTTTAAAAATTTTCATTTCTTTTTTGCCTGGTTGTCACAGAGAAAGATAAATGACTAGCCCTGGAGGAGGATCCCATGGTACGCTGCATGCTGGGACTTTCACAGCAAGTTTCTGCTCCAGGGATCATGGCAGACACAGTGAGCTGTATTTATTGATGGCGTGTCGCTGCCTCCCCTTATGCGTTCCCTCTACAGAATTATCGACAGATATTTGGCACCCTCCATCCCCCAGCCTCCTTGTTCTGTACCAACAGAAAGGGCTTTCCACCCCCACAAAGATGATTGTCATGCTTGGCACCTGCTCCGTACTGCCATGAACCAACCAGATTTACTCATTTTGGAATCTAATTAAATCTCTTACTGACTTATTGGATGAGTCATTTCATTTTTTAGTGACTTGTCCTAAGTTTCCTGCAGATCCTTCTAACCCAGAGAGAAAAATAAACCAACAAACAAAAAAGCATGGAAACCAAAGTACTGGCACTGAAGTTTTGGGCTCAGTTTGGGCAAGTGTGTTGTAGTCTGACCTTGGGAACACAGTAAGAAATTTGCCACTCTCTCAGCCTTCACCCAACAGTGAAGGTGATCCCAAATCCCTTTTAAATGACATTGAAGGTATGATCTAAAAATCTGTTGAATTCATACAAATGCTCAATTTCACTTTTCATTGTCTTGGATTGGGCCCAAAGGCATCATGCAACAAATAGATGAAGATCAACCACGAAAAAATCCCAAAGATGGTAACACAGTTCCAGAATAATTCCCACTGAGGTCTCAAATCTGTGGGGGTTTTATTGTGTTGGTCTTTTGGGGATGTTTTTAGTTTGTTTGTGGCTTTTTTATAGCCTGAGTTGTAAAGGACCCACAAAAATTGTCAAGTCCAACTCCTGCACAGGACACCCCAAGAATCCCACCCTGTTCCTGAGAACCTTGATCAAAAAGCTTCTTGAACTCTGCCAGCCTTGGTGCTCTGACCGCTCCCCTGGGCAGCTTGTTCTTGAGGACAACCACCCTCAGAGCAAAAAATCTCTTCCTAATAACCAACCTAAACCTTCCTTGATGCTGCTTCAGACCATTCCTTCAGGTCCTGTCACTGTCACCAGAGAGAAGAGGTCGGTGCTGCCCCTCTGCTTCCCTGGTGAGGAAGTTGTCCCTGCAATGAGGTCTCCCCTCAATCTTCTGTTTTTCAGGCTGAACAGACTAAGTGACCTCAGGTATTCCTCATATGGCTTCTTTACTCTTCACCACAGTGCTGTCATGAGAAAAACATGGAATCAGACACCTGGGAACAGCCCACATTTCCTTGTGACTGTCACATAGATGCTTTTTTTGGCAATTGTCAACAGTGCTGAATTGGTTTGAACCATATGCAAAAAAAGCCTGTAGACAGACTAACTCCATATAATCCAGAATTGCTACAGCACGGGCATTGTCTATTCATACTGTGTAATTTTTTAATCCTGGGTTTTTTTCACATTTTTTAAGTCTGGATATGTATAATCAGATTTGATGCATTTTCCTCAAAAATCACAATTATACTAAGCTTCTTTTTTTGTGTTGGTTTTTTTTTTTTTGTTTGGTTTGGTTTTTTGTTTGCTTTTTTGGGGTTATTTGTTTGTTTTGGTTGGTTGGTTAGCTTTTTGTTGCTGTTGTTTTGCTTTTTATTTCATTGCACCTCTCCAAATCATAGCATTAAAACCTTCCCTGCAACTGGGCATTTCCATCTCAATCATTTTTTTTTAGAATTTCAAATCAATCATCTGCTTGCCTCAGTAGCTCTTTCACTCAGAGCCTTTCCTCCTCACTACCACCATTCCTTCTGGAACACAAGAGCTCCTCCATGGCAGCAACC
This sequence comes from Acanthiza pusilla, assembly GCA_036630365.1. Lineage (NCBI taxonomy): Eukaryota > Metazoa > Chordata > Aves > Passeriformes > Acanthizidae > Acanthiza > Acanthiza pusilla. The sequence goes on from JAXCHO010000034.1 coordinate 93,560,581, forward strand.
TGAACTTGCTGTGGTGGTGTGTTCCCCTCTTCTCCTTTCCAGACTGCACTGCGATCTGAGAAATGCTTGTTAGACCTCAGCTTCGAAAAACAGCACCTGAGTTCAGCTCTTCCCGAGCATATCAGAAACACCCAGAAACTGCTGCTGTCTAACGAGCTCAGTTTTCCTTACAAACAGCCTTGGAAAATACTTTTCTTGCCTGACCACCATGACATTCCTGTTCTCACACTTTCAAAGAACCTACCGACCCAAACTGTGGCCAGGATGAAACGTTGTTATGACTAAAGCCCACTCTCTTGTGGCCCTGTAAACAGTGGTCCCAAATGAGACCCTTTTGAGCTCTCCTGGAACCAAAGCAGGCTGTGATCAGCCTCTCCCTCTGGAGGGACGCCTGTCCGAGCCAGCAAATCCTCAGGTCTGCTGTCCTTGGAGGATCACCAAGCAATGATGAGTTCTGGGCTGATACCTAACGCGGGGACTGTGGTGGAGTGAGATGTGGTCTCCTGCGTGATCCGAGAGTGTCCCGATTCCCAGACAGACCCTTCCAGCTGCTGCATTCCACAGTGTGCAGGCAGACCTATTCTATCACTCGTGCTGATTGATGGGTAGCACTGAGACACACACGCCTCAGAGTTTCTAATAGGCTCAATGCGTTTACTAGAGATAAAGAACTCAGAGCGCCCAGACGCGTGGATGTTCCAAAAGCTGTTTACTTTCGAAGGGGTCCAGCAGGTTAGAGGCCGAGGCACTCTGCGGGACTACAGATATAGGGGTCAAGGTCCAATAGGGTTAGGGAGGAGGTGGGGAAATGCAATGACAGCCAATGGGAAGAAGGGAGGGGTGGAGTGTGTGATATGAGAACCAATGAGGGGAAGGGAAGGGCAGAGTCAGGGATACAACAACAACCAATCAACATAGGAGGATTCACATAACCTTAGGGAGAGACCATTTAGCCAAGACTCAGAGGGAATTTCACACCTCAGAGTTGTCGCACCAGTTTGCTGCTGCTGTGGGAGCCTCTTGGCTTCTCCAAGATGGTTTTAGCCATTGCAACAGATGCCCTCACTCCTCGAGGCCAGACCCTTTGCCTGTCGGGAGATGAAAAACATCTGGAGTATTTCATTGACTTCCGAGGGGAATTTTTCACAGGTACCTTGCTTGCATTGACTCTTTATGTCTGTGTGCATACACATGCACATATGCTAGAGCAAATCTGGGAGAAATACTGCTTTCTTAGATGTTTGAGTACCTTGGGTATTGAAGTAAGTTAGGCCTGTAAGTAAGCTTGTGACTTAGGAGTTTACTTAAATGCTGCTAAGTGTTGGTCTCTTACTAAATTGCTAATTTCAACGTAAGTTATAAGCTAAATGTTGCTAAGTGTTCTTTTGTTAAGTTGCTACGTTTGAAGTCATAATTTAGGTGGAGTGATGTTAAGTGTTACTCGTTTGTTAAATTGTTAAGTTATAGGTTAAGTCAGGTATGAGTTAAGTATTGTTTGTGGAATTTTTAGGTTTAAGTTAAAGCTTTTAGGCCACATTCCTTTTTATCCTTGTTCTCATTGTCCTTTTGTCACACACACACACACACCCCCCCCAGATAGTTCTCAGTTCATTTCTGTTTTGATTCTCTGGATTTTATTTGGTTTTGTTGTTGCTTGTTTTTCCTTAGTGTGCCTTACCTGTAGCAGAGTGAATCTTGCCAATGAACTTTGTCATGCTGTCACTTAATATTAAATCTGATTTTTGCTCATACCCTTGCCAATGGTTTTTTAAGCGATCTCAAAAAGTTCGTAACACTCCCATTCCGTATAGACCGCCATGTGTCCCTTGTGACCTCTCATCTCAAATCTTACCTACAAATACTTTCCACCTCTACTCTAAATTTCCCTATTTTTTACTTTTTTCTTTTTCAATACCAGGTGTCTTCCCTTAAAGCAGTAAATATTATGGAATATAATTTCTATAAAACTCGGAAGTTTCTTTAAAATTATGCCCAATTTTTGCTTGTTTCAGGATGGGGGTGTTTTATGGCCAGGAGCTCATGATTTGAGGATGGATGTGGTTTAAAAGAGAGAAAGAGAGCCAGGCACACAGCCAATGTTAGCCTGCTTTTAAGAGCAGACACCAGTACTTTCATGCCAAGTTTTTGGACTAAATATGAACAGGATCAGACTTTTCAGCCTAGCAAATTTTAATGAGGTACATTTGTAACCAAATAATAAATACTTGCTTCACCTAATGTCTCAGTTTAAAATCATCTACTTTAGCCTCTGCCTGAGCAGAGTATATCCAAATAATTTGACTGTAAGTAACACAGCACAAAGGAGTTTTTAAGATGCAGGTGGAAGTTAGCCATTTGTATAGAGGGCCTATATTTGTATGAGTAGGGCTCATGGGCAGCAGTGGGAGTTGTTGGTCAACCACCTGACAAAACCAGAAGCATTGGCAGAGGGAGAGTGGTCATGGGGCTGAGAAAGACTCGGAGTCCAGAAATTGGGGACTTGTAGGGAAGCAAGAAGTTCTGCAGAGCTTTGAAGAGAATTACAAGAATGTTCAACATGGTGGACTGCTGATTCAGGAGCTGACAGCGATCCTCTGCTTAATAGGGTTGTGTTGTACTTTCTCTTCATTTTCAGCAACAATTATCATGGTTCATCCCTGCCACTGCAGTGCTATAAAAAGTTAAATATTGTTATCTAAACACAGAGGGAGGGAGGGAGGGAAGTCAGACAGGTTTAGAAACCCACTGTTATAAAACCAGCAGAAATGGTGCTGGAGAGAGAGCCTAAAGGGGAGATTGTTCCCAGCTGTACAAAAGGCTCCACCTGTGTCATCCCATCCCACTTGAATTCTTTCTCCCCAGCTTAAACAGAGCCATTATAGGGCTATATATAATCCCAGGGGCTGCCTGAAAGGTTCATTTTGGGAGTGCTGCACCATCATCCTCATGGCTGTTTAGCAGCACAGCATATCAATCAGATATATCACAGGAAAGATGATTTGGGGATAATGCATGTAATAGATAATATAATTGCAAAGCTGTTGGGGCTTAATTATGGAATGCAAGCAACCTCTGCATCTGCACCACAGCCACCTGGGAACAGAGCAAAATGAATTATTGTCCATGTGCACGTCATTGATGACTCTTTTCTATTGACACTCTTGATACTGGCAGCAAATTAGATTTTTCCCATTCCAGTACATGCTAACCGAAAGGTAATTTCAAGTCTGTGCATAGTCACTGACTAAACTACAATCTGGCAGCTTCGAACAAAGGAAGGAGAGGAGAAGAACAAAGTTTTTAGGCTTTTTTTAAATGGTACCGGCTTCCTTGTGCAACAGACTGTTAAATCCTATTAGTAAGGTTTCCCCAGGAGTAGCTACAATAATTGAGGAATGCGGCACTCTCGATTGCCGTGGTGTTTAAATATCCAAACATTTTGTATGAGGAAAATGCTTTAACTTTTTTTGATAAAATCAGTGGGAAGACAAACTGTACCACCCTTGGGGCCTTTGGCAGAGTTTGGATGCTCTTGTGGTCACAGAGCCGGATCCAAACACCAGAGATGTCAGTGAACAGTGTCACCTGACAGGCTTTCAACAAGGCTTCTCCACGTTTGAGTTCCCTCATTATTTAACCTACTGAGAGGTGATATGTCCCTGAAACAGGAACGCCAGGTAGAGGGAGGCTCTCTTTGCACAGAGAATTATGTTTCTTGTGTTAGTATGTGAACAAAGAAAATCCGTTCTCTTTTCTGATTGTTTTTGCAGAATTGACATATGTCTGCATTTTTTGTGTTTTGGATGCCCTTTTAGTTACAAACATGGGATCACACAAGGAAACTCTTCATTCAGTTCTTAACTTTTTTCAACCATGACCTGAGCTGTTCTGTTTTAGTACAAAAAAATTTAACATTTTTTAAAGGATTGGTTTGGCTTTAGCTCCATCACTAGGGAAAAAAAAAAAAGAAAAAGAAAAAAAGCAAGACAAAAGTGATCTATTTTAAAAAAGATTTCATACTGACTAATTCAGTTCTTCAGCACCAGAAAAGATTTGGCCCTAAACCAGGTTTTCATTTGTGTTCAACTTGAAGTCAACTCTCTGCCTGTGAATTCCATTTCTCTAAGAAGGGAGTTAATAAGGATTAAATAAGAGGTAGTGCATAAAAATCACTCTAGACATAAAACTCCTCTTCAGCATCCTAGTGACATTAACAGCTACTCATTGAACTGGGGATATTGAAGCAGCTCTTAATTTTCCTGAACCTAAAAGTCTTCCTTGTATGAAAATGAACATGGAAGAAAGGCAGCAAGGAATTGAGCATGATTATTTTCCAATAGTTATTCACTCAAAAAAACATAACATCTAATGACATTGTGTTGGAAGAGCTGAACTAAATTACTTGAAAAGATGAAGTGCTGCTCAGTGTCAGGCATTTTTTGGTGGTCTCTCATCTTATACTAGTTTAGCTCAATCTTGCTTAGTTTAGAGAGCTGCCAAACTGTTAGGCAGTGATGTTACTGTAAGTGATATACTCTTTTTCTTAGGCCTTTTGATTTTCTGTAACTGGCTGCTTCTACCAATGTGGCAAGCTTAAATATTAAGTATTTTCCAGTAATGGATATGAAGGGGAAAAAAAATCAAATACTGATTACTTGCAAATATAAAGTGTAGTCAGACAAGGGCACAAGGAAGAAGAAAAAGCAACTGTTCTGTTGTATTAGAAGAAACCTATATAATGTACCTAAATTGTGTTTCATGAAAATACAGAATGGTTTGGATTGGAAGAACCTGTAAAAATCATGTCATGCCAACTACCCTGACCTGGGCAGAGACATCTTTCATTAGATCAAGATGCTCAGAGTTCCATTTAGTCTGGCCTCAACCACTTGCAGGGATGGGACATCCACAACTTCTCTGGGTAACCTGTGCCAGTGTCTCAGCCACCCAGTGGTTAAAAATCTGTCAAATATCATAACTTTCAATATGTTTAAAACACCATAGAATCATATGGTATAATCTGAGTTAGAAGCAACCCACAAGAATCATCGAGTCCAACTCCTGCCCCCGCACAGGACACCCCAGGAATCCCACTCTGTGCCTGACAGTGCTATACAAATGTTCTTTGAGCTATGCCAGTTTGGTGCTGTGACCATTCCCTGGGGAGCCTGTTCAGGGCCCAACCACACTCCGAGTGAAAAATCCTTTTCTAATATTCAACTTAAACCTCTTCTGACACAAGTTCAGGCCAGTGAGTGTCTGCCCCTCTGCAAAATTATACTTATCTTCTGTAGTAAAAAGCCACAATAAAAATAACTCTTGCAGACATTGTTTGCTTACTCATGCTTTTATAAGCATATTTCTCAGTCAATGTTTCCACAGATGACACTTTTCAGTATTTTATAGACACCATTAGTGTGTGTGAACCTCACTGCACATTCTGAGTTTCCTTCACAAACTATATGACTGTTAGCTGTAATTAGCAAATTTCATTTGTTCTTCCAGGGGATCCATCTACCTGGTTATCCATACCCAAAAGCCATCAGCATCTCTGAAGAGAGCCATGTGCAGGAAAGACCCATCAGAAGACAAGTGAATATGTAATATCTTTATTATATACTATTTTTATGAATGACAGAAAGTGCTCAAGGGGCAAGGTTTGAACTTGAGCAGAATCCCAAGCACCAAATGAGTTTCTAAGGAAATGTTTGTCTCCAAAGACAAGGAAGATCAAGACCTCAATCAATGAAAGCAATTTGGAATACTGAATCCTCACTGAGGGTTTTCATCACAGCTGAGAGAGCTGAGCAAGCGTGCTGAAACAGAGTGAATCTTCGCGGTGAATAAATATATGCACAGTCATAGAAGGACACCTTCATATCCTACGTTGTTGCTGTGTAAATTATTAATTCCATCAGTACATACATCCTCTAATTTTACTGTAAGAGATGTCTGGGTTTGAGGGCTTGCAAGAACCAGGCTAACCAGAGAAAGTTTTCCAAAGAGATCTGCAAAAATAGAAACAGGGATGAATCATTCACCCCATATCAGATCAAGAGGTGTCAGGGGTTCACTCCTCATCTGGGTGTGTAGGCTGGCTCCCAATGAGACATTATTAGCCAGGGCTTGGGGCAACTGCATCCCTCTGAATGTTGTGACAGTCCTTTTGTTTGAACAGGTGTCATTCAAATGTGTCTTTGTAAAGTCTTCAGCACAACCTGGAGATTCTTCTTGTCTTTATGCCTCAGTTAAGTTTTGATACTCGAAGACAGTGATAAAGAAAAATATCTGCATTTTAAGCTGACAGCCCTCTGCCTTGTTACAGACCTCAGGAGTTTCTGATTATTGCAACAGATTGTATTCTGGGGATTTTTTTAATACTGGGAAATGGTGATCAAGGACATGTTTCAGACAGTGAATGTCTAATAAGTTAAGGCAGGTTTGAAACGTTCTCTAGAACTCATAGGTTAGGGCTTTTTATTTTAAAAGTACTATATGCTTCATTGCAGCGTTTCAATAACACACACACAAATAAGGCAAATCAATCCCTAATGTGCTGGAATTATGCCAGTAATTAATCTGTTTAACTACTGGGACCGAAAGAACAGATGGGAAAACGCATTCCTTTTCACCTGAAGTAGCAGTGTTGTATCTTGAGTTCACAAGGCTCTAACGGCTCTGTAAATATTATTTTGTAATTTCGTCATGACAGCTGTAACTCCAGTCTCTGTACATGACCTCTTCCCTAACAAGAGATGATTCATTGTGCTTAAGTCCTCTCGATACTTGTATGCAAAAAAGGAGAAAAGGGAAGGGAGACAGGAGGAGAGAGCTGTGACTTGTTTAACCTGGAGAAGAGAAGGTTTCGTATTAATGTATATAAATACCTGAAGGAAAGGTGTGAAAAAGGATTTAGCCAGGTTCTTTTCAGTGGTGCCCAGTGTCTGACCCAGGGGCAATGGGCACAAATTGAAACACAGGAGCATCTCTCTGAACATAAGAATATGTGGCTTTCACTGTGAGGGTGACTGAGCCCTGGCACAAGAAGCCCAGGCAGGCTGTGGATCTCCATCCTTGGAGATCTTCAAAAGTTTATTGGACATTTGCCATTTTGAGCAACTGGACCTTGGGAGCCCTGTTCCAGCAGTGGAATTGGACCACTTTACCTCCAAATCACTTGCAACATCAGTGATTCTATGAGAAAAGAGAGAAAGGAAAAAGAGGGAAAAAAAGAGGAAGGAAGGAAAAGAAAGGCTAATTTGTAAAGACACAATCAAGGGCAAATGCTCAGTTGGTCTAAATTAGTCCAAGGAACTTGTCTAATAGCATGTATTTATTTTCTCTTCAGCAAACACATTCCCTGTCACATCATGTGGGAGCTCCCACACAGTTCCACATTTCTCCTGTTCTGATCAAGGATATATTTCTCTTTGCTTATACCAGGCACTGACTGTCTTGAAGATACTAAGCAACCAAAGAGAAAACAAATTATTAAATGGATCTGCTGAAGTAAAAAAAGAAATATTACATTGAGGAGCATCTGACCCTCCATCTCCTAGCAGTTAGAACACACAAACTATTAAAACTCTGGCTACTGCCTGGCCCAGCTGATCTCTGTTCCCCTTGTTCTCTCAGCAATTAAAGTGTACATCCTGCAAACTAGACATTCATCACCTATCATTTAAAACCCTATTACTTTATTCTGATTTATACTTGATCAATAAAATAAAAAGTACATTAACAATTAAAAATACATAGATGTCTATTAATTTCCTGTTAACCCACAGATCCTTTTTACCATCACTGCTGTAAGAAGGTACATCAATCTGCAGCCTATTCTTAACGAACAAAGTGCTAGGAATACAAGAGAAATATAGCAGAACACCTGATCATTAGACTGTGATCATTAAGAACTATTAATGCCATAATGAACCATCTTCCTTGGCATCAAAGAGTGATATGTATGTTAATTTATCTATCCAAAGTTATTATACTTAAAAGCTGTAAATGGTCAAGTTATTCATATAAGTAGAAGCATTATTGGTTTGGGTGGATTTTTGGAATGTGAGCTATAAAATTAATATATTTTCAATCTGTTAGTTCATATTTGTTTCCTTCAAGCTTCTTAAAAGAGATGTTTGGCCAAGCATTGTTCTTTTTATTTTCAAAAATATTTTAGAACACAGGGAAAATTCCAGTGAAGTGGGGTAAAATTTTCATGACTTGGTATTTTAAAAGAAAAATGCAAATAACAACAATTGCAGCACTAAATTTTTGTCTGACATCTCTCGTGGGGAAAAAAAACAAACAAAAAACCAAAAAAAACCCCCCAAAAAAACCCCTGAACAATATGTGAATTGAGTAATAAGAAATTTAAGTGGCAATATGTAAATCAGAGTTCAGTCTTAGAATCATAGTATAATCTGAGTTGGAAGAGGCCCACAAGGGCCCTCAAGTCCAGCCCCTAGCCCCAGACAGGACACCCCAAGAATCACACCATGTGCCTTGGAGAGTTGTCCAAACTCTCCTTGAACTCTGCCAGGCTTGGTGCTGTGACCACTGCCCTGGGGAACTGTTCAGGGCCCATCCACCCTCTGGGGGAAGAACCTTTTTCCAAGTGTAAGAACAGATCTTTCTAAAAGCATAGAGTGTATTTTTTTCTGAAGACAGCAGGCTTGGATGAAAGACAATAATGTCAAAACAGTAGAAATCACTATGGTATTTGACTTTACACCAGAAACAACTTGTACAAGAACTGGGAGGATATGAAACGAATATGTAGATGTTGAACTTTTTACAACCCGTTGACTGATAGTTTTTGACATGAAATTGCAAACAGAGTGTATATTTAGTTGGGTTTCTAAGCAGAAAATGCTGAAAAGAGAGGTTACTGAGACACACAAAAAGTGTGCTTTTATCAACTGTCAGGTTATTTATGAAAGAATAAAGAATAATATATTAGCCCCTTTCCTCTTGGAAATTAGTGACTTTGGAAAAAATCGTGACTTCTGAGTGTAACATAGCCAGAAATTATAACATGACTCCTGGATACATAAATTTGAGGATTTTTGAGTGCATGAACAGAAAATACGCAGCCTCTCAATTTGATAAAGTATCACAGTGGTAGGATTGCTCCTTCTAGTTCTGGTCTCTACTCATCCATTTCGAGATGGATATCAAAATATCAGAAAGAAGTCACATGGGTAACTTACACTGCCCACCAGTTATCACATACAGATCTGAAAAACAAATTAAAGATTCCTCTGTCTTTCAGGCAATCACACAGAAAGATCTAACCTAGACTAAGAAGCTCAGACAAGAAATAAGTCATGAACTGTCAACAGGCAAGGTACTTAACCATCAGAACAACTTATCAACAGCTATGATGGATTTTCTATCCCTGGAAAAATTTAAATAAATATTGAATGTTTTTCTGAAAGCTTCACCACAACTCTAGGAGAGTTAATGGTCTTGAAAAAGGAATCAGTTAAAGCATGTCCTGTGGCTTGGTTTATGCATTTTACACTGGATAATTGCTATAGTTTCTTCTGACTTTGGAAGCTACTACAGTAGAAAAAGAGCAAGACATTCGAGAGTTGTAACTAGGATTTGAGGACTAGAACACAATATTTTCCTGTTTAACACTTGACTGGATGGCTTGGGTGTCCATGTAGTGGTCAGACTCCATGATGAGATAGTGACTTGTGAATTCTGTCATAGTTACTGTTTCCAGTGCATGTATATAGGGAGATCTATCACTGCTCAGGCTGATTTTACATTAGTAACCTGATGCTGAATAATTTTGGAATGCTGGAAATTAGAATCCTTAGTTTCACAGGGAATCTTGAGTATGAGGTGAAGTCATGGTCCTTCAGGTTCTCGTTGAAAGTTCTGAAAATGGTCTAGGGAAAGTTTAACCATCTGCTCAAGCTTTCTGTGTTACAGACACTGACATTTGCTAAAGGCAGCTCTGCTTTTCCCAAATAACTCCCTGCTGTCCAGCCATTAGAGCTCTGAGCCAACCAAACCTTGTGAAACCCAATAGCTTAACTCATCTTTCCATACAATTTGGATCTCTTTCCCGAGTAGCCACTTTTGGTTTCCACAAATATCCTCTGAGACCTTGAAAAAAAAAGGTAATTGTATATCCTCTGCTACAAATACCCAGCTGTTTATCTAAACTCATTTCACACATCTTCTACCTGCTTATTGTTACTATTGGAATGGTAAGGTCTTGGCTGTAAAGACAAATTAATCGATCAGCCAATGCAGGATATCTTACTGTGAAGACCCTGATTTAATTCATAGAATCATAGCATAGTTTGGGTTGGAAGGGATGTTAAAATTTGTCTCATTCCAAGCCATCTACCATGGGCAGGGACGCCTTCCACCAGACCAGGCTGCTTTAAGCCTCATCCAGCCTGGCCTTGAACTTTTCCAGGGATGGGGCAGACACAGCTTCGGGCACCCCAAGCCAGTGCCTCACCCTGACTGGGAAGAATTTCTTCCTTATATCCAATCTAAATCCATCCTCTCTCAATTTAAAGCCATTCCCTTTTGTCAAAATCTCTCCAGAAATACTGTAGGCCCCCTTTAAATACTGGCAGGCGGCCAAAAAGGTCTCCCTGGAGCCTGATTTTCTCCAGACTGAATAACCCCAGCTCTCTCAGCCTGTCTTTGCAGAAGTTCTCCAGCCCTCTGATAATCTTCATGGTCTCCTCTCGACTCAGTCCAACAGGTCGTTGTCATTCCTGTGCTGAGGACCCAGCTGGAGTCTCACCAGGGAGTATCAGGGAACAATCACCTCCCACGACCTGCTGGTCACCCTTCTCCTGCTGCAGCCCAGGATTCTGTTTGCTTTCTGGGCTGCAAGTGCACGTTGTTGTTGTATTGCCAAGCATCAGTAACTTAACAAAGATCTCGGGAAGTTCACGGAACTCACACTGTGAGAAATAATGCAGAGCGTATTAACATATATTTTTTCCCCTCCTATATTCATTTAAATCAAATAAATCCACTCTAAAGCCTAATTCTGACTCTGTCAGAGGTCTTTTATTATGATCACGTGTAGCAGCATGAACTCAGTGATGTAAGTCTGTACATAACACATGTTAGTTAATGGTTTTCTAAGTGTATTGAAAACTCAGTCTGCTTCCAGAGGTTCACAGTGCCTCAACTTTTAAATCCATATCAAAGTATCCTTCCCAAATGCAGTTCCATGATGACCAGTCAAGCTTAGTCAAACTTTGCTGTACATCTGCTCTACAGTGCTTAAAATATTCTAGATAGCCAAGAATATGACAAACAGGAAATATTAAATGTCACCATCCTAGGTGTAAAAAAAAAATCTTTATAGAGATTAATAAAACTACAAGGGTAATAAAACAAAACCTTTCAACTCATGGGAAAATAATAATCCCTTTTATAACATTTCTGATATTTGTGGTTATTATGTGGCTGGAATTACTTTGTCTTAGTTATTGATTTCCAAGCCTTTGTGATTATTGTTCTTTAAATATTGCAGAGTCATGCTTTGCTGCAGAGTCTAAACCAACAAGGAGCTGAAAGGCCACTGGAGTCCCAAAACCACAACATTCCATGTAAGGTCTTCTTTCCATCTTCAGCTGGCGCATGAATCTCCTGTTTAGACCTCTTTTCTTAATCAAAGTTAAAATTACATCCCACCTACCTCCCTTCCTCCCTCCATCTTGCTATTCAGTGATTAACAGCAGTCTTTGTAGCCAATTATTCCTTCCTTTGTGTTAATCAGTAGGAGCAGAGTGACTCACTTCACCAATAAACATGAAATTCCTGCTAGGTCAACTGCCCTTCCCTCCACTGGAGCACAAGGTATAAGCCTATGCTCAATTGGCTCAACTCTTAATGCTCAAATCTACTCTTTTTTCAGCCTAATAGGCAAGTTATCAGGGAATTTTCTCCTTAAGTGGTGATTTAGAAGCTCTCATTTTCACTTCTAGAAGTGGATAAATGAAAAAAGAGTCTGCCCAGTAGACATTTTGGAGAATCGTGATTTAAGGAGGTGAAAACTACACTGATGAAAGACTCTTCTATATTGCCAGAGTAGCCTAAAAGACAACTTTGTTCTGTCTTTTTAGCATAGTAAGAGTCAGGCTCAGAAATCTAAAACCACCATGATATCCATAAGGACCTGGTACTCAAAAAGACAGAGGTCCCAGCCTGGCCTGTGCTGGGACCAAGGTGCCCATCTGGAACAGGGAGCTACACCAACATCCTGCACACATAGAGACACAGAGAACAAGGCACGGAGAAAAAAAGCTGCAGACCAGCATCCAACACTTGTTTTTGCACAGAAAAGCAAGAGTTTGCCATCTCCAAGACAAGAATGCATGAAATGCCAGCTGTGTTGCCCTCTGCACTCAATTCTTCCCATCGCCCTTCAGACTTGAGAAAAAGGAGATTTTTGTTTGTTCTCCTTCAAGAGCCATTCTCTTGATTAAGCAGCTCTTACACCTCCCTGAACGAGGCTGCACTTGGGGAGACTGATTTTACATGATGCCTGTGACAGGGAGACCCTTTGGCCATGAGGGGCATAAAAAGAGCATAATAATAGTTACAGTCTTTTCAGTTGTCATTACACATGTAGAAGAGAGTAGAGGAAACTGTGGGATATCTAATGCAGTAGAAAGAAAACTGAGGCCATTACTGATATCTTAATATCTGCTCAGTATTTATCAGAAGAGACTTACCACGCTTCAGCCTCTCAGTCGGGAGAAATTACAATGCCGCATGAATAATGGATGAAGTGCTATTTTGATGATGTAAATTAGTATTAATGCAGAAGATTATTTTAATAGTGTGCATAAATGGAATTTTCAGTGCTGAAAGGAACCCTAATTAAATCTGATTCTTTCAACCATTCGCTGCTATGCCACTCAGCATTTTGGCAGGGGGGAGGCTGTTTGTTTTCTCTAACACTTATTTCTGTCTCCTCTTTAAATCATTTATTGTTATATTTAGTCACTACAATCAAAAAGTAAAATAAAACCCTAATGATGAAGTCAAACAAGAAGCCTTTTAATAACGCAGAGCACGCCGTACCAGAAGGAAAACATGCCATTACCTAGGGAGAGCCATAGTGGGGACAGGCATGGTTTAACGCTAGGAAGCTGGGGAAACTACTTTCCATTCCTCTTGCTTGTTTGTAACAAAACTTTGGAATTTCATCAGCACAGAACAGCCAAGAGCTGTTCCTGCAGAAAGCCCAAGGGATTCTGCTGCCTCGACCTTCGCTTTGCCCGTTGCACACGACATACACAATGTGTACAGCTCGGTGATATACATTCACCATTACCACATAATTGGAACACTGCATTAGATCTGGCTTGGGAAAAGCAGGCAGTCACATCACATCTTTCAAAGGTTTTTTTTGTCCCACAGGAATTCCCCATTCAGCAGGCATCTACCCAAAGCCCTGCTCACATAAGAGTGACTTCCCTATTTGGACTGACCTTCTGCAAGCTCAAGTGCTTCTGAATAATATTTTCTAATCCATGTGCAGGAAAAGAATTATATCAATGAGATTACTGTACAACCTGTTCTGTCACGTGCTGTGCTAGTCTTTTGAGCATTATTTATGACCATGCATTGTGCTATAAAGCATAATGAACAATGACAAAGTATCAATGGCATATTCATCTGAAGAATGATTATTTTTATGTTTTATGACAGGGCTGTTCCATAATTCATTGTAAAGTTGCTTGGAGTTGTAAATACATGATGCAATAACTTCTAATGTATGTTCACAACACATTATTGCAGCACTGAGATTAAAATCAGGTGTTTAATACTGAGGCATTTTTAATCTGGTACAAATCATAAAGCAGAAGCCAGGAGTGACTCACCAGCTTGGTAGAAATTTGAGTTAATGAAATACTTACATGAGAACAATAGTTGCTGTCAAACTGGAAGGCCATTGACAACAGACTGCAGAGCCTCTGCATTCAGGACACCAAATGAGGCTTATTTCATGTTCAGTTCATTTGCTTTTGTTCTGGTGACATTGATACAGATATAAATGCCTGCTTACAGATAAATAATAGGTTTTTTAATCACTCCCCTGGATAAAGAAGGCCATGAGGAATTTCAGTTTTTGTTGTTCTCCTGTGACCTTGAATAACATCTCTCTCCCTGGTAGGGATACCCAGGTAGGGAAACCCAGGTATGGCTTTTCACCTCTATAGATGCCACTGGCTCCTCAAACCTGTCAGGAGAACAGATGGCCTCAGTGCACCTCAACCAAATCCTGAAGAGCTGAGAGAGCTGCGCATCCAGGCCATGGAAAGATGCAAAGAGGCAAAAAAATCCACTGTGAACAAGGCACAGGTATTTGTGCTGAACACATCTATCCTCTGACCAAGTCATACCTGTTTCTCCTCCTAAATCACATTTTTCTACTAAAGAGATAATTTTGAAGAGTGCAGTCACCACTTCTGTCTCCTCCAGACCCATCCCACCTTTCCAAGGATGCTCACAGAATGTGCCCCCTGACCGCATGATGGCCAGCTCAGCTTGCTCCAGGAAGGCAGCACTGCTCACTTGACTGACTCTCCACACCACCCCTTGACTGCATCCAATCATAGAACCGGACTAATAAACAAATTTATTGACCAGTGACACCTGGGTCAGACCTGGGAGCAAACACAGCATACAGTGTATTGCAGAAAAAAGATTCCCCAAGCAAACCAGTTAAGTTCACAAACCCCAGTGGGCTTGGGGAAATGAATTCCAGTCCATCACCAATAAATCTATTTCAACACTAATATCTGTGGTCACGTTTAATTTTCTTCTATGACTTGTGTTGTGTGACTGGGTTGTGCTTTCTCTGTGCTGTTCTTCAGGGCCAGCACCAGGGTGAGATTTTTCAGTAAGACCTGCACCTTGCACAAAAATGGGAGGTTAAAATAATATGTAGCTAATAATTAACTCATCTTCTCATAATTTTAAATGCCTCATATCATTGTATTAAAAAATATAGTGCAGTCATAGACCTAAAGGTATATCATTGCCATCAGTGTCAATAAAATGGCTCTCAGAGAAGCAATAATGAGAACTCCAGCATTGAATATTCTCAGCCAACTTTCAGCGTTTGTAATGTGTCACTGCTACTTGTCTGCAGTCATTAAGGAGGTCATCTGACAAGACAGACCTGAACTTGGACTTCAATATTTTCATCATGGAAATTTAAGCTTCACTCAGATGTGTTGACCTGAAAGAGGCACTTAATCAAAAGGGATCTCTGCTCGGAAGGAGAAAGCTGAGGTTTTTCCAGTAATGGCTAAAAATATGGTTGACGTGGCTGCGCATTTAATTGCACATCTGTTTGCAAGGTTATGATTTCCATTCCAGTTCACTGACATTTATTTTCAAGACACTTCGAATCTGATTAGAAATTCTGCATATAACTCTAGCAAGCACAAAACCAGCAAAGAGGTGTGTTGTAGCTGAAGATAGAAAGTGACATCTTAAAATCCTCCTTAACATTTTTCAAATACTCTGAGTACATCATCTTAGGAAAGTTTATTTTTTCTTTGACTTTTTTTTGAAATGTAGAGAAAATAAATTTCTTGAACTAGGCTATCTAAGTTCAAGCTTCATTCCTAAAGCAGTTACTGATGAAATAATTTATGTCTGTTTTTCTTTCACCTTGAATTTCAAGATTAAGGTCTTTACATTTGGATGTCATCTCAAAAATTAAAGTCGAAAACCAGACACGTGTGGAGGACCACTGAGTCCTTCATACTGCTTGGCTCTTTCATCCAAGTAGTGACATATTTCTGGAAGAAGATTTTGAAATCTCGTCAATGTTTTTCGTTGCAGTATTGTGTGGAGTAGGCAGGCAGCTGTAATGTGCATTATTAAAAGCTAATTTAGAAAATGTAAGTGATGGAATCTGACAGTGATGAAATTATCTGTCCTTAGGATGGTCTGTGGTACCAAAGGAGTGCTGTTAACCTTAGCAGGGAATTAGGGGCCCTGGAAAGATAACTCTTTCCGGTGCAGTATCTTCATCACTGAGGCAAAGGAAAACCACCGTCTGCTGCTGTTGAAACAAGTCAAGGAATGAGCACTTTCATATCTTCTGTCTACCTTGAGAATAGCAAGATAATGTTTCCTTCCAGTGTATTTTTTTAATGTTAATCCAAATTCCATGGACATCATTCAGATGAGTTCTGGGCTGGGTTGATGGCAGCTGACTCATCCAAGAGGAAAACAATCAGTAGGGTGCTTCCAATTTTTTAAAATTTCTCCTCAGATTTTCCTCTTACAGCTTCAATTTCCATTGCTGCAACACTCCTAGAAATCTGAATGCCATGCAAAACAATCAGAGTATATATTTATAGTTTTCAGACAATAAGTTTGCTGTTGCAAGGTGACTCTCTTCCACCAGCTCAGCATCTTCATTGCATTTCTTTCTGGAGATTTCTGGTGGAAGACATTGCAGTTTCAGGTTGGATTCACAAATGTCAGTAAGACCAACACCAACCTCAGATCTGGGGTACACCAGTTATTCCACATTGAATGGCCTTCTGACTGATAAAGAGCCTTCCTCTCAACACATTTTGGTCTTCCAAACAGCTCAGAATGATACTCCCGCTTCCTTTAACTCGTCATGCAAGGGCAGGGGGCACAGATACCCAGATTTTCATCCCTTGACACCCAAATTGGAAATGCTTATGGTGTTTTTCCAGATACTTTTCTTTGGCTTAATTAGTGCACCTTCTGTCAAAAGAACACTGAACAAGCCTCTGGAAAACCAAGAGGCAGGTATTCTGAGGTAGGCGCATTGATGGATACCTCAGAGATTACTTGGCCTTTGCTATCTGCATTTCTAAAATTCAAATAATGATTGTTACTTACCTTGAGGGCATAGTGGGAAGATTAATTCATTAACTGTGTTCATAAAGCAGAACAGTATCTTTTGGCTCCTAATTTAAATTCAGTAGCCAATGTTAAGTTCCTAAATCAATATGTAGAGATGTGAACAAAAAGGATTTGTCTTTCAAAGGAGTTTGTGTCCATTCATCTCTCAGCAAGAACTCTCCTACTCTCTCTACTTTTAATTGACTCAATTGAGAATTGGGAACCAAACATCTGACCATTATGATCTAAATTTGTGTTTGTCAGAGGAAAAATCCAGCCTAAATAATGTGGCTATTATACTCTCCACAGCAGCAGCTATCTATGATTAAAGTGTTATTCTCATTAACTTCATTATAAGCCTCTGCAATCAGAAGATACTTCACTAACAGGAACTTTCTGAGGCTGCCTCTGCTCTGATTAAATGTCTTTGGTGCATATTTGCAATTGCAAGCATACATACATATATACAAACATTTCAAATGTCCATGCCATACTCTTACTTCTGCAGAACCATGGAGTAATTTTATCTCCTCATAAAACAGAGTATATTGTCTTTTTCTTTCTTTTATTTCCTCCCTATATCATGGATCATCTGACCATAGTATTTTCATATTGTAGGAGGACTGGAGATGATCTGGACCTGCATGCCAAACGTAGCTTTCCCCACTCCTCTTATCCTCTCATTTCTGTTTAAATGTCAACTTCATTCCTTTTAACATCCTCTGAAATACCTGATGGTTTCAGGTGATGTCACTAGTTTGAGAATGAAGACTAAATTGTTAAGTCTAATATCATTATCATTCTTCAGGGTTTCTGCCAGCTGCCTAGAGGGATGATGAAAGAACTGTTTTCTTCTTAGGTATAATTTGTCCCCTGGGATGTTTTAGAGGAAGATTTTACCTCTCTGTGAATCGCTGCAGATTGCTACAGACAGGCATTGGTGATAAGTGATCTCAGAATCACAGATTCAATTAGGTTGGAAAAGATTTCTGAGATCAACAAATCCATACTTCAATTGAACACCACCATGTCACTAGACTATGGCACTGAGAGCCACATCCAATGATGGAAACTCCACCACCTCCCTGAGCAGCCCTTTCCAGTGTTTGACAACCCTTTCTGTGAACAAACTCCTCCTGATGTCCAACCTGAACCTCCCCACGCACACCTTGAAGCCATTTCCTCTCATCCTGTCATTGGTTGCCTGGGAGAAGAGATCGACCCCAGCCTGGCTCCTGTCTGGGAGCTGTAGACAGTGAGAAGGTCTCCCCTGAGCCTCCTTTTCTCCAGGCTTAGCCCACCCTCACTCCCTCAGCTGCTCCTCATGGGCTTTGTGCCCCAGACTCTTCCCCAGCTCTGTTGCCCTTCTCTGGACCTGCTCCAGCCCCTCAAGGTGCTTCCTGGATTGGGGGGTCCAGAACTGGTCACAGGATTTGAGGTGTGGCCTCCCCAGTGCCCAGCACAGAGGGACAGTCCCTGGTCCTGCTGGCCACACTGTTGCTCACACACGAGGCCAGGTTGTCCCCAGCCTTACCCACCTGGGCACGCCCTGGCTCATGTTCAGGATGCCCCACAGATCACAGTGGTGCAGAGTGCCAGAGTGGGATTGTTGCTTTTGTCCATAGAATTTTGCACTTCCAGCCTCCTATGAGTACTGGAGGATGTCATGGCAAAGCCTTTGGTCTTCTTTGTGCCATATTATAGCACTGGTAATTGATTTTTTTGTTATAAGTCTTATCACAGACTGTTATAAATGCTTTATTGGCCTGTGAAGGCATGTTGAATAAATTTTTATAGACATTTCTGTACTACCCATTTATTACACACTTGTTAATAATTGTAAGGAATTGAACTTGTTGGACCAACTAATCCAGTCCAGCGTTTGCATGCTCACTTTGGTGTGACCAGTTATTTAATCAGCCAAATGCTTTCAATGGATTTTTCAGCTCTCTTTCTGCAACTGATTTGTGTGTATATACAACAATCTGGACAAGTCCAAGCTGTAACCACGTGTTGATGTGATGAACTCACAGTACATTCTGCACTTGGCTAAGCCACTTGAGCCCAGTCGTGGAAAAAATCCCATTTCAGGGAAGCATTTAAACAGACTGAATAATTGCTTGAGATGAGTGGGATTATGATGGATTTGCAAGGATTTCCAAGACAAACAGGACGCTGAGATAACGCAGTCAAGGCCTCCCATGTTTACAGTTAATGGAGCACCAAGAAACTGTGTGACCAACGCTTCTCTCAGACACATCAGAATGTAGGGAGCTCATTAAGCACCAGCCATAGATTGGGTGGAAAAGGAAAAAGCACTGCCCTAGAAAGCTGCCCTACTCCTGGCTGTGGTGTAACCCTAGCTGATCATCTGAGTTGCTGAATTTACAGCACAGATGGATCTGGCCTCACCTGGTGGTCACTTCCAGCTGTGTTGGGGTTTTTCAGACTCATTCTGAAAGATCTTTGAATTTCTATGTGTAGTTGCACTGTTTTAGAAATCTTTCTCTTCTTTCTCAGGAGAATAGAGATAAGCTGCATTTTTGTACTTTCTTAATCTCTGTGTTTGGTACGAGGTGTTGTATAGCTGTGACCAATGGTTTTAGGAGGTAGATTCCCTGCTGACCAATAGTTGCTAGATTATTAATGGATATATAAAGAAGTTTCTGTAAATAAAGTCTCTCTTTTCGCCATCTTGGGTCCTTCCGCCTGCTTCCTCTGCCAGCTTCTGCAAATCCCAGGAGATCTAAACCAACATCTATGAGTTCCATAACGTTAAAGGTCCAGCGGTTCAGAGGATGGTCTTACTTTTCCCCACTGT
Organism: Acanthiza pusilla; assembly: GCA_036630365.1. Classification (NCBI taxonomy): domain Eukaryota; kingdom Metazoa; phylum Chordata; class Aves; order Passeriformes; family Acanthizidae; genus Acanthiza; species Acanthiza pusilla. The sequence continues at coordinate 93,580,304 of JAXCHO010000034.1, forward strand.
GTGAAACCGTGGCAAGTGTCTTAGTTTCTTTCAGTTCTATTTTTCTACACTATGAAATAGCACAAAACTCTACCCACCACCAAGCTGTGGTAAAAACAAAGCAGTTTGTCAGAGTAAAAGTCACTTCTGTTTCTAAATACTCCCACACTTTATATATTGTGGAGGGGAAATGGAAACGAATATACCGGATTTTTTTCTTGGTTCCTGCTAAGACTTTTACACTTGTTTTAACCCTTTAAGATATTGTGTTAATACCTGGGCAATGTCTGGAGGTTTCAGTGAGAGGTTTGAATCCAAAGCATTGTTAAAATGAGCTGCAGTTCACTTTACCAGAAAACAGAAATTATTAAGGAGCAGACAGGGCACAAGCCAGACTAACCTTTTTATATTCCTTTAGCTGTTCTTGATAACATCTTTCTCATGCTCTTTTTTATTTCCCCTTGGGTGGTCAACAGCAGAAGACCAGAGTGCAAGTCAGGTGATATGAAGATTTCTCAGCAGGATCTGAAGTCAAAAAAGATCCAGAATCACTGGAGCCAAAGCCACGAAGACCTGCCAAATCTGTGCTTAGCCCAGCTCTGCTACAGGAAATTAGTACCTGCCCTTACACCCTGCTTTCCATCTGGCTTCCCTTTGGTTCCCTAAGCAAAAAAAAAAGATCAAAGTTCTTCATTTATTACCATATAAGCAAGATGTCAATGGCACTTTGAGAATTATACTGTATTAAGAAGTCCATGCACTCCTCAACAAAGTTGAGAGAAAAGATCTAGGAAGGCTTTGTATTAAATAAGTGAAGACAAGAGGAACGCATCACACTAGAGACACTGATAAACAAACAAAGGTCTTATCTGAACATATGTCTATAACCACTGTCAAATCATTAAAGAATCACGATTTTTTCACTTTGGAAGAATGGATAAATAAGTGATGTTTAAAGCTTTAAACAGTAAGACCTGTGGTCTCACGTTTTATTGATTCAGGTGCTGTTTATCTCCATGTATATTTCCCTGCAACTAAACAAAAATGGTTCTTATTATATTCTATTCCTTTCAGAAAAAAAAAAAAATTCAAACATATCCTGCCTGGGAGGAAAGCCAAAATGTTGAAAAGATATGATGAATGAGTGTAGACATTAGCTGAAGCAAGAACACTGAACAAAAAATGCCAGGCATCGGCATGATACTGCTTTTATTGCCACTAGAGAATCTGATGGCTGACACTTGTTAAAGGATAAGCACTTCTTTTTTTTTTTTCAATTTAATACTTAACTCTGTATAGACTGAATGTTGGCTATTTTTAATTAAATGTCTATCTCTGTCAAACTAATCCCCAAACAAACAGGTTGGAAACCACAAAAGATACAGGAGCTGTGGTTTGTCCCTGAGATGCACAAGGGAGCTGCTCCATATTGGCTCCCAGAGCAGGAATCCAACATTTTCTTCTTCCCCACGCACGCTGAAATCTGCAGTCAATAGAGGGTTATGGAAACCTTTTCCTCACTGGAGAATTTTCCTGGGCCACAAATCCCTTAGCCATTTGAAACTGAGCTCCAAAGCACAGAAAAGTTTTTTGGTGATGTTTCCATAGAACTTCAGGTTTTGTTCAGTTCTGCAAACATTGTGAAATTCCCTACCACATCCTTGACATCCAGAGGTGACATGGGTCCTGGGGGAGACTCACAACCCAGCAGAGACCAGGTAGGATGTGCCAAAAAGTCTAAAGTGGTGCTAAGCACTAAAATTTACACGGTGGGCACTGAGTGAATTACAAGCAGAGTTTTGTCACGATCCCTTCACACTGCCCAGTCCAAATAAAAGTCAGTGCCTTTCATCATAGAGCAGTAAAAAAATTTGCTCTGTCCTGCTCCCAGTTATCTTGGTACAAATCTGTGGTCAGGTGAAGATGTGCAGCTGTGCTGGTGCAGTGCTGCAACAGGAAAATCAGTCTCCCAATAAACCCATTTGCATGCTCATAGACCCTGGATTTGACTCTTGTGGCCAGTTTGATGTCCAGCCAGTGTCAGCTGGACTCTTCCTGTGCATCACTCCCTGCTTTTAACAGCAGACATTTCCTGTAACAGCTGCCTGCCTGCAGTGGGGAATAAATTCCTGCTCACCTTTAATCTCAGACCTTCAAGCCTGAGCTTGGGTGAAACCTGTTCACATCAAGGCTTCTGGAAGAACTTAGGTGGATCTGTAGGCACACAAATATCTCAGTTTTGCTGAGTGCTCTTTCAGCAGCCTTCATGTCAGCCACAGCAGTTCTGGAAGTGGCCTGGGTACCTTTCCTTGCTCTTGCCTTCCCCCCCCAGCTCCTCCAGGGATCCACTCATTGCCATAATTTCATCTTCCCTCTTTCTGCAGATAAGACCTGTGTTTTCCAGAAGGGTGAAATGTTCCCTCTTTTTTGAGGAGTGCCTTAAGTGCACTATGCTTAAACAGGTTTCCATAGGAAGGATGTCCCCCCCCAAGGGTGTCTGAGAAATGGAAAAGCTAATGAGACCAAACTACAGTTTTTAAGCATGGATCTCTGCTCAGAATAAAAAATACATATAGATTATAGCTATAAACAGAGCTCTTTGTGAACTTCTACAGAGCTCAGGTCAGATCTGACTCCTCCTCTGGAGCTCCTTCCAAAGAGATGGCAGCAGATCTGTCTGCCCAAAGTTTCCTCCTCAATTAGAAAGGGGGCAAATCCCAGCATCAACAGGATAAATTAAGCTTCTATTGGTCTATGTTTTGTTTTTATCAGCACTTTATTTGAAAAAAAAAAACCCACCAGGTGCAGAACTTCTCTTAAGAACTAAAGCAATAATGCATGGAGCTCAACACAAGCCAGAAGGAAAACAATGAAGAGGTTTTAAGATCTCTGGGTCCATTGAAAGCCCAGGAGCTGCTCCTGCATACCTGTGCAGAGTTATTAATAAGGCAAACATTTTGAGAGCCATTTCGGCTGATGCCTGAGCTGCAGAATCACCACCTGTCAGCTCCATGACCAATGTGGCCCCCGATAGCAGACTCAGCTCAGGCACACTTAGCTCACTGTCTGGGATGCATTTAAGCTCTTTGTTTTCTTTATGAGATGAGGATTTGCCAGCCCTAGTACTTCTATATAGTGACAGCTTAACTGCTGATGTCAGATTTTGCTGAGAAATGAGTTAATTTATGATTGCATGAAATGTTTGTCAAAAAGACAAAACACTTGGATCTGTTGGCAGTATATAAAACTATAAATACTAGAGAACATAGTGACAGGAGCCAACATTTATTAAAATTATGGCCTGTAATGTTTTCAATAACCTCTTCCATTTGATTATTATTATTATTATTATTTTGCTTTGGGAGGTTTCTAAACCCATATGATCCAGGCAGGCAGAGCATGCCTAGAATACAGGTGGGCAGCAAATTCCAGCATGAAGGACTCAGAAAAGGGAACAAGTAGAGATGGGAGAGAGGTCTGTGCTCACATCTAGTCACATATCTCCACAGGTAAGTTCCACCACTCCTTCTGCAAAAGGTGCTCTTCCTTATCCAATGACTTTTTGATGTCTTTACTGCAGCTTCTTGGATAGTAATCATGTTGGAGTAACCCTGGGAAAATGCAAAGTGAGCTATCTTCCTCCTGACCTTCTGAAGGCACTCAGCAGAACTGAACCTTTCTGGGTTTGCCAGCCCCAGACTACTCCTGATCCATGAATTTATGAGGGATCTTGGTGCACTGAACAAGGCAGAGACTCTTTATAACAAACCATGCTTGTTCACTGCCACCATCCTCCTGCTTGCTATGGATCTCAGATCACTCCAAAAAACAGGATACCCTGTCCTTGCTATTTGTATCACTGATCAGGACTCTGCTGTGCTAGTCCTCAGACAGCTGCACAAGAACCTTGCTCTAGTGAATCCCTTGCTCTAGTGAATCTCACACCTAAAGGCCCTTAAATAAAGGGCAGAAAAGGAATTCAATGTCCAGAGAAAGCAATTAATCTTCTTGAGAGTAAATTATGGCTGAACAGGTGACAGATCTTAGGTGTCCTGACATAAAACTTAGTTCCATGTCCATTAATCTGCCACTTAGTCTTTTTCTCCCTGACCTAACCTGTCTTCTATATTCATTCCTATTGTATTCTCATGCACACTATTCCCCTTTTACCTGGGCCTTTCTCTCACTCTGAGGGGAATTTGCTGGACATCATGCTCTTCTACCCTGTTCTCTGCTTCGCTGGAGTGTTTTCCTGCTACTGGACCCCACTGGCAATAACACTGTGGATTTCATTTCCTCCCATTTTCTTTAGGGTTTGCATGTCTCAAGTTGCTCTTGACTATGTTCATCCAGAGCACAACCAAGGAAAGAACCACCAGGATGAGAGTGGCAAAATTCCAGACAGACAGCGTAGCACAGTCACTCCACTGTCAGTGCGTGAGCCTTTCCACAATATTTGCTCCCATTCTCTGTTTATCTTGGTTTTAAATAGATTGTCCAGTCATTCCTTTGGGGGCTATAGTGTATTGCTCAGCACTAGATCTTTGCCATCTATTGATACAATCCTCTTTCCTTGAAATGTGCAACTCCAGTCAGGCTCTTCTCAAATCAGATTCAGGGCAATGTCATGAAGATATTTCAATTCTTGAGATTGCTACGAATCTGTGTATTCAACAATACTAAACTCCTCTGCCTCTGCTGGCAAAAGCTTAGACCATTATTTCTTTTACACTAAAATTTGGAAGTGGAAACATTAGTTCTGGGGAAAACCTGAGTGGAAGATATATGCTTCTTTTTTTACATTTTAATTTTTCAGGCTCAATTCAGTTGCCCAAAAATAAGTGCATAATGATTTTAAGATGCTACTGACATCCAGGATTTCTGGACAGGTATGCCCCAGGAGCTACAGGACAGACAAGATGTATTAGGGACTCTGAAGTGGTCCCAGGTACCTTTCATCTGGCATGGTGGCCCTTTCCTGCTGAGCCCAAAACAGGAGTGTATCAGGGCACAATTTCAAGCTTAGCTTATCACATTTCCCAGGCTGTTATCTCCTGCACAGCTGGCAAGGAACAAACTGACATCACTGAGACCCCTCTGCCCCTTAGATCCTCAGTTGCCCTGAACTTCTGCTGCTGAAGAGGAGCAACAACTCAGCATCTTAAAACATCTTCTCTGATCTGTGCACCCAGCTGGGGTAGAGATCTGAGCAAGAAAAATGACAGAATGTTTTCTGACAGAACGTTTTCTGGGCTTTTCAGGAGAAATTCTGGCCATCACAGATCCTTTTCTGGCATGTAAGGAAAAATTAGTAAGATAAATGGCCACTTTAAGGATGTGGTCCCTTGATCTTGAAAGCATGAGCAGCCAGGCAAAGAAACTGCATTAGCAGAAAAAACAGAGATAGCTGCAGCAGTTAACCTGTTCCAGTCCTTAGAGGGTCACAGTAATTCTGAATATGATCTCCTATTGGGAATATTGCCATGAAAGGACACTCTGAAGACATCACACAGAGTTTGTAAGACTTCCCAGAGACAGACCAGTCAGGTCCTCAGGGCTGTGTCAGTCCTTCATGCTCTCAAAAGCATTCAAGAGGCTAGACATTTCTCAGGAGGTCTGAGTGTTCCTGCACAAGCTGCTTTACCAACAAACTTTCACTTTTCCTGGTGCTTTTACATTAATACAACAATGATCTTCAGTCATTCCATCTTACAGCACTGAGGAGCTGGAGTTTTGCTGCCAACAGCAGAGCCAGCACTGAGCAGCTCTTCTGGAGTTTTGCACATGCAATCATAAGGAAAGATATTGTCTAAGAAGCAAAGAAAATTAATAGATGCTTTTAATTACATGATCGATTTGTCATGATGTGTCAGATTATCCCTGGCTAAGGGCTGGAATTCTGCCCTGCTGCTCTCCTGCTCTGCACTGCTGCCTTTGGCCATTTCTGGAACCTGTTTTGTCCCCAGCACCCCCAGGCTGGCTGAGGTAGGACCACTGGAGCCCCCTGAGACTGTCTGTGTCCTACACAGAGATCCCTCAGCACCCCCAGTGCCTGAACCTGGCATGTGAACCTGGTACACATGAGAAGAACAGTCTTACCATAGTGCTGAGGGGTTTCATGTTTAAGGAGCACTATACATCTGGTTTAGCTTAAAAATCGATAATAAGAATGTGATAGTGGCAGAACAAATTAAAGGAAAATTATGTAATTAGAGGAAATTTACATTTTGTGGGTGTCACATGACATTCATAACTTGGATGTTTGAAGACATGACTGTGGGGTAGGTTCAGCTTCATCTCTTCAAACTGTGGGTGCACAGAGATGAGCTCCAGCGGTGCCTCGTTGAGTAGGTGGGGCAGTGGCAGAGCTCTGATCCTCTTCAGTGGCTGAAGGTCAGGAAAAATCCATATGAGCCTTGAGCTAACACAAATAAGTTTTCTTCTTTGCTGGGAAATGAGCCTGCTGCCCTTCAGTGCCCCATGAGGCTCAGCACCAGGGCATGTCAGCGAGGCAAGGTAGGCAACCACTGCACAGCAAGTCCTTCCCTTATGTGGACAAAGACCGCTCGAGCCAAGGCACAAGGATCAGTCAAAAGCTCTCAGTTTGCTCCTCGGAGCAGCTGTGAGTCAGACCCTAATTTGGTTTGCCCAGGGTTTGGTTCCTGCTGTGTTGCTGGGGCTCGGCTGAGTTGGATGCATGGCAAGTGGCTGAAGTGGTTCTCAAGAGGAGAAAAAGCAAGTTTAAAACACAGCAGAAAGAGCACACTTCTGACGGTAGATCTGTGGTCCTCTTTGGACCTGGCAGTCCTATTTGAAGAGAGGTAAGAGATTGGCAGAACACTTTAATATCACAGACAAGCGGGATGTCATCGAGGAAGATTCCAGATGTTGAAAGCACAAGGAAGGAAAAGGTAGCAGTGAAGTAAATAGCCCAGCAACGTCTCTTTCCTCCCTCGCAGCTCTGACAGCAAGGAAATTAACTTTGAAGGTCTTCAATACCACAATAAGACTGAAACTCAAAGAAAACTACTCTGCTCTGAAATTTATCACAGTGCTTGCAAATTCCCCACCCTGGATAGGGCAGGCTTCATCTGCCTGCTCTTTTATCTGTCTCCCGTGCAACTGTGGATATAAATTCTGCTTTAAAAAAAAAAAGTGTTTTAGAACTTGTACTTCAGCCAAGATTCAATGTACTTTTCAACGTCAGCAAATTGGAAAATCTCAGTGTAAGTTGAAAGTTGAAATAAATGAGCTCTGAGATCTCTACCTCGATGGGAGGATTTCTTTTGCCTTTTCTTTTTCTTGGCTGCTTGTGAGTATTTTTTTTCCCCTGAGATTTCTTCGTCTTTCCTTACCGTGTCACAAGCAAAAAACAATAAAATATTTGATGGTGCAGTCTGTTAAGGAAGATGGAGAAGAGGGCAAGCTGACTGCCCAGGTGAAGGGACCACAGGTAGGCACTTTCTAGTGAAAAAGATGGGAAAGATCCAGCTGCCTCTGCAGGTGCCAGATCTAAAGAGCCATTTCCAGACACAGCAGCCTGGGATGCTTGCACAGACTGCATTGTGAAGAGAAGGCATTAAATTCTATGAGGCAGCCCAAAGGAAAAACAAATTACTCCCCCCACCCTCTGCATTGACCCTCTGTCTCCAGCCAAGACCTCCCAAAGGTTCATTCAGCCCCTGTGAGATTCAGGATGGAAAATCCTATTTTGGTGGGTTTTATAGTAGAAACTTTGCATTTGGGAAAGTGCTCAGGGTCTTGGCACTGGCAAAGGATTTTTCTGAAAGGGATCTATAAAAGCCACGCATGGAAGCCAAGAGCACACCTGCTAGGGGATGGGAAATGCCAAAGGAGGGCTAATCCCTCTCCTCTTCAGGATCTGAGTGTGTAAGTGCAATACTGACCTAACCACCCTCCTTAAAATAGGAGCTACCTTTCGAAGAGACTGCTGGAAGTACAAGGGAATGCAGATGTGGGACCACATGGATGAAACCTCTGGGAATGCAAGCCGAGCCAGATCCCGATAATTTCATTTCCCTGTGAGCCATTTTTGCTCGGTAAGATCTTGTCCCATGCTGTTCCCCTCTTATGAAAGGTGAGGAGCCCTGACTGGGGCCACAGCCAGGATTATGGAGTTAATACTAAGCTGAGCAATATCAAAATCCTATCAACTCTTCCAGAAATAAGAGGATGTTATTTTGAAACTGGGGGGGGGGAAGGGGGAACACACATGGAAAAACAAGCAATGGTAATGAATTTCAAGAAGTTATTTAGTCATACTTATAACAGGGGAGCACAGTCACTCAGACTGATGAACAGTCTAATTAAGAGTAATTTATGAATAATAATTCCATCTAAATAGGCTGTGTGCGGGTGTGTGAGTGTGTTTGTGCAAATAGTGAGTCTGCCTTGGCTCTTGGTAGTCCTGGGAGTGCTTTGGCAAGAGGACTAATGAACCATGAAGTACAGAGATCCAGTTGTCTGACAATGCTTCATAATAAGAACAGGAAACGAAGTGTAAAAAAGGGACGGGATATGAATGCATTAAATGTTGCTTGTTTTTCTGCACTCATATGAAAAGAGTGAGCCACCAACGAGTGGAATTGTACCAGGCAGCACCGGAGCTGTTTGAGATGCATTCTTTGATCACTCATGCTCCTAAAGCAGAGGAGATTTTGTCTTGCCTTAGTTTTAAGGATCACACACCAAATTCCTTGTTGCAAGATTATTAAAAATATTTTTATCTGTCATAGCAAAAGCTATGAATTCCCCGAGAGGAGAAATACAGAAAAACAAATCCCTCCTATGATCTGTTGTGAAACAGTGGCTGCAGACCCAGCTTCAAGTTTTTATATATTTCTGTCTCTGGCTCTTATCTCTTAAACAAGTGATTCTAAGGAGTATTAGATTTATAGCACTGATAATGTGTAGAGCAATGCTTCTTGGCAAATTGCAGAAGGAAACAAAGGAAGAAAACATAGTGGTTTTCATTTCTTTGTTTCTTTGCAAGGAACACTCATTAAGAACTTTGCTGAGAGATTGCAATGGTATGGTCAGTGTCTCTGTTTTCTTTTCCCACTCAGGTATAAGATGTATTTTTATGAGAACATAAATAGCATAAATAGCAATAGAAGTAAAGAATTGCCTATTTTTTGCTAACACTGGAGGAACCAATACTGCAGTGCTGTGTGCAGTTTTCCTGCCTGCATTCCAGGATAACTAGAACAGAGGCTGACAGGTATGACACGGAGAAACACAAGAGAACGTCTAGGGTCGGCTTGGATGTCAGGAGAGGCGTCTGTGCAGGTTACATAAAGACCTATCCTCCCTTTTTTTACCTCTGCTTCCCATCAACATCTCCCACCTCCTTTTTCTAGTATCTTGGGAACATCCAGTTCCACCTCCTTCCACAAAAATAATTTGCACCCTCTGGTTGCTCCAGACCTTCTGTCCTTCAGTCATTTATCTTCTTGTGGCCATGTAATTCGTTTGTTTCCTCCCCAAAAAATACTTTCAGCCCAGCTTCTTATGAAATAACCTCTGGTAACCCACTCAGAACCACACTGAAGTTCCAGAACAACATCCAGCAAGGATTCCCATGGCCCTTCACTCCTCTTACAGCTGTCCAACTTTTCTTCACTTCCCACCTTCAGAGCCATCAGAGCACTTTCGCCAAGCTGAGCTTGCTCAGCTGCACAGGGGTAAAAGCATGTGGAAATGGGGAAAATATCTTGGATTAACCACAGTAGGCATCTGAGAGCCACACAGGCACTCAGCCACTCCCTTGCAGTGGGATGAGGGAGAGAATCGGAAGGGCGAAAGTGAGAAAAATCGTGGGTTGAGATAGAGACAGCTTAACAGACAAACAGACAAAAACTTTGTGCACACCAAAATAAGGAATTTGTTCATTAATTCCCATCACCAGGCAGATTTTTGAATTACGGAGTCACAGAATATTCTGAGTTCAACGGGACCTACAAGGACCAAGTCCAACTCTTAAGTAAGTGGCCCATACAGGAATCAAAGCCCTGACCTTGGTGTTATGAGCACCAGGCTCTGGCCAGCTGTGCTCATCTCAGCTCAGCTTCCCTTTCAGAGAAAAAATTCTTCCTGAAGTCCAAACTGAACCTCTCCTGGTGCAGTTTGAGGCCATTTCTTCTCATTCTGTCACTTGCTGCCTGGGAGAAGAGCCCACCCCCATGTTGCTACAACCTCCTTCCAGGTGGTTATAAAAAGTGATAATTGGGTTCATCTGTTTTGGAGTTAAAAAATTGGTGTGTAACCAATGCTGTTTTTATTACAAATCAAAAACATGACACCAAATCAGCTCCTGTGAAGAAAACTAACTCCAAAGCAGCAAAGAGCAGAATAATGATGTTTCAGCATATCTCCCCAATTAAATGTCACAGCTGTTTCATGGGTGTGGAAGAAGAAGAAGCTTTGGGGGAGGTTAACAGAAAAAAAATATGGTAAAAATGCAAAACCCACATGGAATTTCATCACCAAAGGCCTCTACACATTTCATAGAGAACAGGAGGAATCAGGTTCTTTGCTAATGCTTGAGAATCATTAGTCTAAAGAAACATGTACTAGCCACTATTTTCTTTAAAAGGGTAATTAGGTTGCTTCTCAAGACCTTTTTTGGCATTGTTTTCAATTATTTCGCTTGTGTTTGTTTTGGGTTTTTTCAGTGTCTGAGACTCAGGCAGCTCTATGAAGAGATACAGACAAATAAAATGCTCTAATAAATCTGACTTCCCTCTACTTAGTCCTCTATCTAGGGAGTTACTTTTTTGTATAAAATCAATCAAAACTTTTTTGGAAAACTGATTGACTTTTTCAAGTAATCATAATGTGAGTAACTCAGATTTATTTCAAGCCACATTCTTCTTTACAGCTGCTGCAGAAGATGAGAAACAAAGGAAAGGCAATATACATCAACCTGTTCACATGCAGTAGCTCATGGTACCCAGCAGTAGCATCCAAAAATAGCCCACAGAAAGAGGAAAGATATAAATATATAGATATATAGATGCATAGATATATCTAAAGCTTCAGACAAAAAATTATCCTGTCATTTCAAATAATGCGTCTGGGAGGGGAAAAAAAAAGGATGCACCTACATGATTTCTGGATGCAGGCTTAGCAAAAGCAGAGAACAGCTGAGTTCTGAAGTGCTCATTTTTTAAGGGAAGTGAGAAATAGAAGTGGCATGATGAGATGTCACAGGAAGGGGCAGCAGTGGCTGGTGAATGAGCACCAGCTCAGAGTTGTGTTGGATAAAGTGAGAGACAGCTCATCCCACACTGACCCCAAAGCAGAACATGCACAGGGAATGCTCGGTGTAAACAATGTCCTGGTGCTCTGCTTTCCCTAAAGGTCTGCTGGCATTAGTGGGATGATAAAGCAGTTTATAGAATGAAAATTCTTCTGGGGAAATATTGATCAAAAGCATCTGCTGTTCTCATTGGCTATTGCTGAAAATAACTGCTTTGTAACCAAGCAAAGGAATTTGGTGAATGCAGGATTGCATAAGGTCTACAAAGGCATATTAAATGTAAGATAGGTACTCAGTATGATCTACAAAAGAGCCTAAAAAGAGAATTGTAAAGGATGAGGCACCCATCCTTCTTCAACCCTTTTACAAGGGCTTTGTGGCACCCTTACTCATCTCTGTATGCAGAAATCCCTTAAGAAACACCCCAAGCTTTAATCACAATCCTTTAAATGACGTTTGAACCTTGGATTTCAAGTTTCAAGCACAGAAATGAATCATGAGTGGAATTTTCCCTTCACTTTTCAGCTCCTCTCCCAACCTTCCCTTCCCCCATCTAAGCATCTTCAGTGAGACACAGGCTGCACTTGCAGAGCAGAAAAAGGCACCTTTTTTTTTCTGGAAGAAAGCAAATGTGAACCGTCAAGGCAGGACTGCACGTGTTCACTGATCTGACACATTTAGACTGACGTCTCTTCTTTTCCCCTTGTGTTTCTGCCTCAGTCTTCTGTCTTTTTCCTCAGCTTCCACTGAGATCAACACAAAGTTTCTTATCACACCCTATTATTTGCAGGCAGCAAGCTTGGAAGGCTTAAACATTTTCCCTTAAATATATGCTCTGATTGTGGAAAAGCAGGGTCCTTAGGAAATTTCAGCAAAATCATTTCTGCTGTTTGAAGGAATAACACAAAGTGAAGACGCAGATATGAAGTAATTTAAAGTAAATCTGGGGAAGTAAATCTTCCATAGATTTAAGTTATTTCACTGTTTTCATGGCAATTCTCTAGCACCCTCATGCTCACCTCCACGCTTCACTTACCAGCACTGTCCTGTCCATTCTCCTTGCTCCTGGTGAGCTGCAGTTTCAGCAGAATATGTTGCATGGAACCTCTCGGTCCTTCTAAAACTTTCAGTCTAGCAAGCACACTCCATCCCAGGTTTTGAGCCAAATTTTTCCTGAGGTTGCTTTTTTTGGCTGGTAGGGACAATTATGGGACTGAAAATAGGTTGGCACCCAGGCAGCCAAGAGGAGCAGAAGGGCCAGAACCCATCTAGGAGTGAATATGTGATGAGGAGCCAGAGGACTGCAAGGAAGGAGAAGGGAAAAGCACTGGGATGAGCAGAGCACTGGATTCAGGCAGTGCCTCAGTTCCCAGAATATCAAATACAATTCCCTGAGCTTTAGGACTGCCCTGGGATCCTGCAGCTTGCTGTCACCGTCCCACTGAAAATGGGGCACAGGGGAAAAGATGCAGCCCACCTACCACATCATCACCAGCCCCCGCAGAACCCTCCCAGGGCGATGCAGGCTGCTCCTCTGCCATCCCACACAGCCAGGGGTGAATCTCTCTCTTCTCCGCCGAGACAGAGGGCTAGACTGCAAGAAATATGCCCCGAGGGCTCCTGGCAAATTACAAATGAAGTTTTCAGATTGACAAGTCTGTAAGAGGCACAGACACAATCTTGTGCTGGGAGAGAATGGCAATAAAAAGCAATCGTGCTTTTATACTGCTGAGCAGAGACAGTAAGCATTAAAAAAAAAATGCTCAGCCAGCAAACTGAAACAGCAACAGCAAAACACCACATTTTTTGTCAAGATTCAAACCACCTCAAGGAGTAAATTAACACTAACCAGTCCTGAGCTCCTCACCCCATCAGAAATGGCAGTGTTGCCATATTTATTCTTTCAGTAAGCTTCAAATGCTGGAATAGGGAGCTCTTTTAAAAGAAACCAGAGAATTTTAAGATGTAGTGGTTGTAAGTGTATTAGTTGTATAGATGGGTAGTTTTTTGCCTGAGCTATTTTTAAAGACCATCAGAATTACTCATCTATAGTTAGCACTGCTAGAAAAATTATCTGTCCAGTATAATTCAGACATCAAGTCAAAAAAGGAAACAGCACCATGGAGAAAGTACTGAGTGCTATTTTGTACTCAACTCTGTATTTCAATCTAATATTTAATCCCATCTAGTTCAGTGACCAGTGAGAATAAAGATTTCTTAGTTACACTTTGAAAGCTCAAGAGATGAAACAGGTAAATTATGACTGCATTCATGATGGAGAAGGCTAAAAAGAAGCCCTGAGGAGCCACATTGCCAATGAGAGAATTGAGAATAAAGATTGATGTCCAAGTGTTCTGCCTGTGGGTGAACCTCAATAACTCTGCCTTCAATATGCACTTCAAGGAGCCAGATGAGCTGGTTTACTCTCATTATCCCAGGAAGCACGTGCTTGACCAAGTGCAGGTCTTGCGGAAGAGGGTCACTGTGTTATGTTGAAAACTAATCTCACCGAGCAGCCAGAGCTACTGCAGGAGGAGCAAGTGTCTGCCAAATCCTCCTTTCACCTTTTCTGTGATCTGAATGGAGGCTCCTGCTTCCTTCCAAGAAACACAGCAACTTGGCATTCCTGATTTTCTTACTTATTATGGATCATTACTATGACTACCAGTGAAGAAAGAGATCTGGGGCATTTTTTAGTCAACACACAATATTCAAGCTCCTTAATGAGAATGCTAGGATAGAGTTAATTTTCTTCACAGTAGCTCATGTGGTGATACATTTTCAATTTGTGATGAAAATGGTGTTGACAACGCAGGGATATTTTAGCTATTGCTGAGTAGTGATTACACAACATCCAGGTTTTTCTGCTTCTCCTGTTGTCCTGTCAGGGTTGGGGTGCACAGGAAGCTGGGATGGGACACAGCCAGGACAGTGGACAACAGCTGACCAAAGGGGTGTCCTACACCACAGAATCATAGAATATCTGAGCTGAAGGGATCCATCAGGATCATCAAGTCCAAGTCCAGCCCTATTCTGGCCCCAGTCCTATTCTGGCCCAACTGCAGGACAGCCCAAGAGTCACACCACGGGCAATCTGAAAACTTCACTTGTAATTTGCCAGGAGTCCTCATGGGCATTGTCCAAAAACTTCTCAAATTCTGTCAGGCTTGGGGCTGGCTCTTCTCTGGGGAGCCTGTTCCAGTGCCCAATCCTCTGGTTGAAAACTTTCCTGCTATCCAACCTAAACTCCCCTGATTCAGCTTCATGCTGTTCCCTCCAGTCCTGTCACTGCTCACAAGAGAAAAGAAATCAATCCCTGTCCCTCCACTGCCTCTCATGAGAATGTTGAAGACCTTAATGGGATCTCCCTCAATCTCCTCTTCTCCAGGGTGAACAGACCAAGTGACCCCAGCCACTCCTCATATAGCTTCTCCTCCAGAGCCTGCACCATCCTTCTTGCTCTCCTTTAGACACTTGTGGTGGGTCGCCTCTCTTCCTCCCAGGCGATGCTCTTCTGGAATCAGTCCTTGGCTTAACATCTTGGTCTTGGCCTTGCCTGGGCAGGAGTTGGGCCCGCCCTTGGCCTCCTAGGCAACACCCTCTGCACTCCTTGGGCCTTGCCTGGGCGGGCTCTGGGCTGTGCCTAGGGCTTGGATCCGCCCATCCCTCCAGATTCTTCCCTACCGTTACTTGCATCATTGGATGATTTGAGTTGTACCCCACCCTCATGTGTTACTATTGGTTTATGTATCCTTGCACCGCCCTCTCCCTCTCACCTTATTGGTCAACCCTTCCCCTACTTAACCGGGTGCTCCCAGGCACTCGGTGCCATATTGTCCCTGCTGCTCCACCACTCTGGACATGGCCCTCCTTCCCCTGCTCTCCCTCCCGACCACCATGGACCTGCTACCCCAATAAAGGAGAGCTTGGGTAGGAGCATTCCTCCCACCACCCACGACCGTGTCATCGCCTTCCTTCGCCTGTGTCTACCCGTTACTTGCCTACCATCTGGGCTAGCTAGACCATCCCGGTCGGCACCGGGCTGACCAGAGGAAGGCCTCTGCCTAAGGAGATTAGGCATTGGTCTTCTACAGACACTCTCTAATAGCTTAGTGCCTTTTTTTATATTGTGGTGCCCAAAACTGCACACAGGACTCGAGGTGAGGCTACACCAGTGCAGAAGAAGGAAGGGAATTTGGCCATCAAGTTAAGACTTACAGGGGAGAGGGAATACTGACTAACAGTCAATGTGCCCATGCAGCCACTTTTCCTACTCATTTCAGTAAAAATTGAGACTAAAATTTAAAAAAAGGCATCACGATTCCAACTTATTTTCTTCATTCTAATTTAGAGAAACTATTTTTGTCAGGACACATTTTGGAGCTATCATCACTAATATCCAAGATTCCCAGGGTATCTTTTAGAGAAAGTGACCGCAAACATCTGCATTTGGCATCCCTGGAGGCTTAGACTCCTGCAAAAGTCAATACCCAGCTCTCAACCTGTGTGACCATATTACTCAGCAGAAGTTAACCAAAAATCCGAGCCATGGACCTAGTGTGCTATGACTACAGTTCCAGATTGTGTGGAAAGAACAGCCATGGGAAAGACTGTTCTCTGTCTGGTTTTGTTTACAAACTTCTAGCTTAGGTGCGTTTTGCCTTATACAAAACAAAACAAAAACAACAAACAAAACAAACAAAACAAAACTAAAAAAAACAAATTTAGTTTACTGTGTATGGACAGGGCAGCGGAATGAGGAAAGCACTAGGACTCAGAAGCATCTACCCTCCTAACGGTGTTGCTCACAAAGAAATGAGTCTGTTCTCACAAGATTATGACCTTGGCTTTTAATAACAGCTTTTATGAAGTGCTGGCCTCCCTTCCCACAGGAGGAGACCTCCATTCATGTAAACTTTTCTTCACAGCAGCATCTGCTAGAAGTATTTGATTTCATCTTCACTTTTGCCTTTTCTAATGAAGGCTGGGGATGTCAAGTCTTTGCTGTTGATTCTGTCAGCTGGGACTCGTTCTAAGGAAAGTCAACTAACATGACTCAAAACAGTGTGACAAAACTTCACAGGAACACCAGTGCCACCCTTCCAGCCTTCTTTGTTCAAGCAGACATAACTTTCTTGAAGACATTTGGAAGATGCATTTTCTTCCTGTGCCTCCATTTACCCTAAATCAGAGCAGACAAGGACTGGATCATGCTATTCTGCGTCCAGTCTTTGCAATCCAATCACCAGCTTGCCCCACATTTCAAACACATTTCATTATCAAGGAAGACACAGCTCTTCAGCCCAAACACAGAAAGTATTCGAGAAGAGACTGAGTATTAGCTTTGCCAAAGCTTTTGATAAGGCAATTCATGATGTTCTTAGCAAAAAGACCCATCAATGTGTTCTTGTCAAAGTGCTGCCAGTCTGAATCCCTGCTTTCACAGTCCTCTTGTATTATGCAGGTCTTGAAAGCTTTCTGTCGTGTCACAGCTTTAGAATTCATAAGATCTTTCTAGATTTTAAAAATGTATTAGTACTAATCTCTCTCTTTCCCTTTCAGTCTCTCTCTCTTTCCCCTCACCTGTGCAGTTAGCCAGATGGTAACTAAGGCAACCTGGATTTATAGTGGAATGTGCAGACCATAGAGTCTTTTATAACTCTCTAACTCATAATATTTCTGTAAGAATCTGTAGCATAAACAAACCAGGAGGATAAGAGACATTCATGACTAATAGTCATGAAGTCCTGAGCTTCTTCATGAAACATTTACTGGGTTAAACAGAATCTCCAAATCTCCCTGCAGATACAGACCTCACATCTCTCATCACTAGAGACAGCCTTACTTCAGTTTTGGTAATGGCACCTCATTCTGCCTCCAAACAATTAGTTAATCTCCAGCTAATTTATTTCCAAAATTATTTTATCATTGTGAAGCAAATATCTTTGGAGGAATCAAATCTGCTTGCCATAAAAATTAGAGCCCACTGTTACCTCATTATTGGACAAGACTTTCTGCGAGAGGTAGTTTGAAGTCTGATGTCTTGCACAGCACTAACACTAGGAAACAGAGGTGGGATCTGCTGGAGGTAGGGAAGTCATCCTTGCAGGGATTCATACAGCTGTGGATAATATTAATAAATTGGGTGTCACAAGCAGAATATGTCATTCCCATGTCCTGAAGCAGTGGAGTATAAACACCCCGCTAATGCCACAAGGGCCGTGCCCAAAGCAAAGGAAGACAAATTCATGTCAGGAGCCCATTTGAGGCAAA
This sequence comes from Acanthiza pusilla, assembly GCA_036630365.1. Taxonomy (NCBI): domain Eukaryota; kingdom Metazoa; phylum Chordata; class Aves; order Passeriformes; family Acanthizidae; genus Acanthiza; species Acanthiza pusilla. Next base: position 93,597,837 of record JAXCHO010000034.1, read on the forward strand.
AAAAAAAATCTTCATTCAGTTCTTCTCCTCTTTGATGAAGCTTTTTTGAGACCTGTTTCAATATGTCTTATGTGCCACAACCAGAGGAGCAGAAACAAAGCACATTGTTTCCATTATGCATCTGGACAGTGTCAGCCTAGAACTCAAAACACTTTTCTTCTTTTCAGATTGCAAAATGAAAAGACTCAAAAGCAGGCAGACAGCAGCCTGGGAAAGGTTATTCAAGGTTGTCCAGCTTTGGAGAAGGGGGTTGTTTTGTAACAAAACATTGCAATACCCTCAGAAGTTAATCCAGTGTCTATCAGAAACCTGGGCACTCACTGAACTCAGCTCAGCAGTGTTTGCAGGTGACTGCACTCAGTAATGTAAGGGACCCTGAACTCCTGCCAGGCAGGGCCTCATACAGTCCGAGGATGTCTGGTTGCAGCAAAACTCACATTCAACCCAAATCTCCAGAACTGCCTCAGTCATCTTCATATCTGTTCCTGCCTCCTATTGCTCTTCCCCTGCTTTATATCCACAGGATCTTTATGGTCAAACACATTTGGTGCTGCCTTCCTGTGCTAAGCATTGCTTTTTGTTCACAATACAGATTTTACATTTCCTTGCCCTGGAGAAAATTCCCTTGAGAACTGCAAAAAGTGTGCAGTGCCAGGGCATGGCTGTGTAGACAGACTCAGCCATAATTTACCTGTTACCCTTCCAGGCTCTTCCCAGGGTCACTGTTACCACAGGAGCTTGTAGAGCAGCAAGGGCCATAGACTCATGGAACCATAAAATTATTTGGGTTGCAAGGGACAATAAAGATCATCTTGTTCCAACCCCCCTGCCATGGGCAGTGACATCTTCCACTAGACCAGGTTGCCTGGACCTTCACCCAGCCTGCTCTTCCTGCTCAGTTGCCAGAAACACCCCACCAGCAATGTTCTCCATCCCAGGCACTGCACCATCCACTGGTGACAGCAAGAGACAGTGCAGATCATCACCTGCACACCAAGGTTGCCTTCCAGAGGTTTGACCACCGCACTAACAAAAGTGTGTGTATGGAGGTCTGAACAACTCCCATTAATGGATGAGAAAACCACTTTGAAGACAAAACTGAAAAAAAAGCCATGTGGTCAAGAATCTTCCTGTTTTTATGACTGTGACAGTATCCTTTCTATTCAGGAAAACCTTGGCTGAATTTTGTGTGCAGAGACACCAGAGGTGGGTAAAGCTTTGAGCTCTGAGATGTCGATGTCAGCAGTGGTTTGATGACAAAGATTGCAGCTGTGATGCTCTGTGAACCAGGGAAATAAACCTCCTAGGATCAGGCATAGAAATGCAGCTGAGAAGTTGCCTGAGAAGCAGAGCAGTCAGTAGTGTAATGACTTGAAAGTCTGGAGATCATGCAAGTGATGATGTCTGTGCTGCACACAAGGAATTCAATCCCTTCTCCCAAATTAGGGCCCTTGACAGACTGTAACACTACATTCTGGACAGAGAGATATTGTGCATCTGATGCCTCGTCTTTTATTGAAGTCCAGGATTATGAACTGTAAGTCACTTAGCCCACTTTAGATAAGCATCACTTTCAAATCGGATTATAATTTGCAGAGGCACAACATGTTCAGGGCAAAACCATGTCAGACACCAAGATAAGTATTCCAGGAGGCTCTGCTGCGTGGTGGCTTTGCAGACGAGGAACCAGGGTATTGGGAACATTGTAGTAACACATGAGCTCACAAAAGAGACCCTTTTTAATTCAGCTTGAGACAAAGCTGAGCTATCAGACCTCCCAAGGCAATTGCCACAGAGAACTGGGGAAGGCTGTGCAACGTGCAGCTCTTCATGGTTGCTCATGGTGCTTTGCCACATATATACATTATTAATGTTGTTATTTTTAAGCCTTATTCTCCCTTGTGTTGTGTGGAAAGCTGTGGCATCCACCACTGTGCCAGTGACCTTCCTTTGAATATATTTTCATTTCTCATTTTCCCACATGAAGCATTTGCCTATGTCCAGCGGAAAAATAAAGAGAAGAGCTGCCAGCTCTGACTCAGAGGGGTGGGGGATGCCACAGGCACCTCCCAGAGGAAGTGAGGGTGAAGCTTTCTCTGGCACAACAGGCAGACAGTCTCAGGCATTCCTTGCCAGCTTCAAAGAAATTCTAGAATATTTATGAAAGAAATGCAGGTCTCCCTCCTGCCCCTGCTTCTCTCAGAGACGTCGATGAATGAGTCAGTGATGAGCTGCCGCTACTGCGTCATCCCTGTAATCACTGGGGACAATCCCGAGTCACAGGGAGAGGCTTAAGCCGTGGAGATGCTCCTCACCAGAGCACTGAGGCGGGCAGGGCAGGATGACATTCAGCTCTGGGCTCAGAAGCAATTCCCTGGTAGGATTAAGCTGCTTTGAAGAAGAGGTTTCCCCTTCCCCTGTAGTCCCTTCCTTGGCAAGCTTTGCATCCACAGCCTGATAAGCAAGGATAGTTTTGCTGTGGCATTCAAGCCCCTGATGCCATTGAAAAAGAAGGATGAGCACAGACTCACAACCCTGGTTCTGTTTTCTGTGCAGACACAGAAAGATATTGCAAGATTTGGATCCAGTTATTGGCCCTGCCGAAGCTTTGATTGACTTGGTTAAACCAATGGCACCCATTTCTTCTTAGAATCAGAATCACCGAATCATTAAGGTTGGAAAAGACCTCTAGGATCATCATGTCCCACCTTTGATCACCACCTTGTCAACTACACCAAGGCACTAAGTAACACATTCAGTCATTTCTTGAACACCTTCAGGGATGGTGACTCCACCACCTCCCTGGGCTTAACAACTTCCCATTCCAATGCTTGACAACCCTTTCCATTAAGAAATTCTTCCTTGATGTCCAACGTGAAGCTCTCCTGGTACAGCTTGAGGCCATTTCCTCTTGTTCTGTCACTAATTGGGAGAAGAGGCTGAACCCCACCTTTCAGGTGGTTGTAGAAAGTGATGAGATCTCCCCTGAGTCTCCTTTTCTCCAGGCTGTTGAATGTGTGTGCAGAGGTCTGCATGACTCTCATTAATGGATGAGAAAATCACTTTGCAGAAAATACTGAAAAAAAAACCCTGTAATAGAGAAGCCTCCTGTTTTTATGACTGTGACAATATCCTTATTATTCAAAACCCCCTTGGCTGAATTTTGTTTGCAGAGACACCAGAGTTGGATAAAGCTTTGAACTCTGAGATGTTGATGTCAGCAATGATTTGATGATGAAGACTGCAGCTGTGGTGCTCTGTGAACCAGGGAAATAAACCTCCTGGGATCAGGCACAGCAATCAAGCTGTAGAAAATAGGAGATATTTCCCCTTATCCTCGTAGGCACTTATAGTTATTATTCAGACATCATCAACATACTGAAAACCACTTATCAGGCCTCACCTAACCTATGTGCCTTGGGAATATAGGTTTCCTCCAGAGGTATGCTCCAAAAAACCCAGTATTTGTCCATCAGCTTCAGCTGATGAGTCGTCCACAGACCTAGGCCAAAGCAGGGCTACAGATCAGGTGTCTGAGACCAGACTCATCCTGTTCATCTTTGCAGTGGGTCTGAATTTTGGGTATGGTATTTTCTTTTTGAAAGTCTTATGGCACAGGAACACCGATGAATATTTCAATATATAGAAAAGGGAAGAGAGGAGGATCACATTGTTGGCATCATCTGCCTCTTTCTAAACTCCATGGAGTTATTCTGTGGAGCAGGACACTCCTCCTTCTGGTGTTCCGGTCTCTTGTATTCCTAAGAGGAAATGCTCAAGGCCTTATTATCTATTATGGTTATTTTTATTATTAGAGCCAGGATTCTTTTCCTTGACCCAAGTCCTATTTCACTTTGGCACCTGCACTTAACTATTGAACTTTTCAGGGATCCACCGTTTCTCTGCATTTATTAGATGAGAGACAGTGACAAGCCTGACTAATCACTGTGTATCTCAGTCTATGACATCAAACTTTCAAAAAGGTCAAGGAGGCCATGAGAGTCATGGTCCCTTAAGAATGACACAGAAACTGAATTCATATTAGCCAGCCCCACTCACAGCAGCATGAATTCCTGCCTGTTTCTGGAACAGAGGGGAATCCTGGACTTCTGGTGCACCGGCAAGCACAGGCTCCAGAAGCACAGACCCACTGGACTCAGAGTTTCTTCATATTGCTCTCGAATGAAAAAACTCCTCTTTCAGTTAATTGCCTAAAGCCAATTTCTTCTACAGGGTCATCACAGTCCTGAAGTTTCCTGGGCCATCATCAGCAGAAAAGAAGACACAACAGGGTTTGTCATGGCCCAGTCTCCCCCTTCGTGTGAGGGAAACACTAATCTTTAGCCTTAGGGTAGTGTGAGGGTTCATTAACTCATGTTTGCATAGTGCTAAGCATTAATTATTAAGTCAGGCTGCCCTTGAAGGGAACAAAAAGCCTTGGCTTTCTGAATAATAGGGCAAGCATTCCTGGGAAGAATCCTGCTGCCGATTTGACAGATGCACAGTGTGACATGGCATGTGGGAAACTGCAATTGTGTTTTCCTTTAAGTCACATAACTAAATAAACTCATGAGATGGCTCAGGATTCACTGAGCAGTGTGGTGTTTTGGAAGGAACTCTGCAAAGCCTTGTGGATAGCTGACACTCTGAAGGTGAGGATTGAAAGACAACATCCCTAGTAAGAAAAATGTTGAGTATTTGTGTTTCAGCAAATTTTTTGTAGTGTTAAAAAGGGGAGATGCAAAGCAAACATTTCCCTTTTATGAAAAAAAAAAAAAACTTAATGAAATTAGGACTCCACTGAAGAAAACCAGCCCCTTTTCAGTAAGAAAGATCAATGTCTCCTACTTTGGCAGCTGAGGAGAGCATGGCTGCAGGTTTCCATTTTTTTCACAGATATTTGGTAACTTTACTGGTGGATGAAACCCTATCATGACCAAGAATACCTCATTAGGCTAAAAGATAGTTTATTTCCTAAAGACCTTCCTAAGTAACAGAAACAACTGGGACTGTGCCATACCAGCAGCCACCCTTTCTGCCCAGTTCTGGTGTCATCTCCTCTAAAGTGAAAACGTTCGGTGTCAGGGCTCAGACCAGACCCTGACCCTATGTATGCACCATGCCTCAGCACAACAGGTGACTAGAATACTGTAAAGGCCAATGCTTTACAAAAAAGGAGTATATTTCAACTTGGAAACACAGGGAGCTACCAGGTAATCGCCTATATGGACATTGTTTCTGCTCTGAAAATTTTAAGTGATCTTCAGAGACATAACGCTCGTATTTGTGAGTGTGGCCATGGTCACAATTTTATCTTGAGCTCTAATGCTTTGTATCCAATTGCTTACAGCCTCAGGACAGCCTCTCTAACCAGGTGATCAACCTTCACACACACACACCCTCTCCACCCTCTCCAGCCTCCTTTTAAAGGCAGCCCCACAGCAAATGTGAAGGACAATAGCTCCAAAGTGAAACCCCAAGAAATCCCTGCGTGGGTAAACCACAGCCATCTGAGGCCAGATGGTGCTGAGCAGTCATAATCATTCTTTTTATTCTTGTCAGGGGAGTTTTAGCGCTCAGGAAGAACGAAGGAAATGTCTTTACTATGGTTATTCCTTGCTGCTTTTACCACTAGCACTGCTGGTTGTGCTACATCACCTGTAGTAGTGGTAGTATTGGTAGCAGTAGTAACAATAGTAAAAATAACATTATTCTTAGGAGCCACAGTCATGACTTCAGCTTTTATCTGAAAAAATAAATCTCTAAAGGGATCTCAGTTTAGTTGCACTGGCCAAGCCAGTTCAGCATGGGGAGGGGGCCTGCTGGTGATGTATGTCTGCTTGAAACCACTGTGGCAATCCTGGCACATTTCCCACAGGTACCAGGACATTATCAAACAGCAGCAGCACTTAGTCAGAGCTAACCCAGCAACATCAGAGATGGAAAAACAAAATGCACTCCAACGAGCAAGGGAGGAGCAGAAGGAGATCCTCGTTTGAATCGTACAGGCTCCGCTCAGATTTACTGTCACCAGTTAACTGGTTCTGTAAGGCAACCACTTATGTGTAACTGATAGGTAGTAAAAAGAATTATTTGATGATTATCCCATTGCCTTTCCATTACTGGCCTGACCTGATAAGAAGCAGCTCCCCTATCCATCACAGCTGTGACCGTTCTAACTGAACTCATTTATCAGACCGCTATCAGCCAGCCTCAGCTATTTTTACTCCTAGATTTATGGGGCAAATTCATCCCCTAAATTCAATTTTCTTTGATGAAAGCTCTTCAGAGATTTTTTTTTCCCATCCTTCCTCTGTTGTCTGTGAGTTATGCTTTACCTTCTCTGTTCCAGGTGTAAGCCTCAGAAGGTTATCTGCACCTGCAGGGATATTGCATTGCCTTCCTATATTTCTTTTTAACTACTGAAGTTATGATTTTCAGAAATAATATTTTTCATTCAAATGTCACTGTAAGCTTCAGGAAGCCCTAAAACAAGGCAGAATCTACGTCTGTGTGTGTAGGTGGGTTTTTCCTCCTCCCCAGCAGACATTGGGTTAGCTGATGATCTGTGAGTTTCTGTGGAATTGAGGACATCAGTCAATTACAAGCTGGAGGATGCTCCCATTCGCTTGCATTGCTGTTTCAATTATCCATTAATACTTGCAGCAGGCTTGGATACTGATATCTGCGTTGGGCACTTCGCATCAGTTTAAATATCAGACTGAGGGCAAGTGAAAAAATAACTTACACTGAAAGGAAGGGAGTGCTCAGGGGGGAAAAAATCAAATTTCCCAATAACTCAAACACCTACACAACCAGAAATGTCCCATCCTCCCCACCTCTGTCAGCCCTAAGCAGGGATGTTGCTGAAAGCCCATTTCCCGGAGCTGAGTTTGGCTCTTTGGGGAAAATTTATCCACCTACTAGTGAAAAGCTGAATATTTATCTTGCAGAAGGGAGATAAACAAGGTACAAAAGCACAAGTCTGAGTGAGGCGCATGGTACTGATGACTTCTTGGACAATCTGTTAATTGCATTTAAAGAACTAGACCAAATCCTGGCTGGGTAAAAAATAACTTTGAGGCAGAAAGCACAGTCCTGCCCAGAAAATACTCACTGAGGGAGCAAAATCCAACATAGTCCAGAATTCTGTGTGTCCTGACACCCAAAATCTAGCTTTGGCTTTGAGATCTTGATGCTCCTTTGAGCTCCCCTCTGATTACAGTGCTGCTTGAATTATTAAATTAAAGTGCTTTAATGATTTTGAGTGTTGCATTTTACTCTTTTCAGCCAGTTAAACCTCAGCTGCTTTGGTAGTTTGACAAGGCAAGCACTGAAGGTAAAGCACAACTCTAAACCCCCTTGGCACCACATAATAAAGTGGGGAAACTGAGGAGGGATCACATCCAGTGCTGCCAACCCTGACATTCAATCGTCTGGAGCCAGACCCAGCTCCAGGGAGCTCCTCTGCTATTTGCATGGGAGCAGGTGAAGCAAAGGAACAGGTTAGGAGGTGTTAGTCCTTGTAGAGACCTACATATATCATGTGAGACCTAGAATTTTTGGCCTGGAAGGTTCCTGACATCCAGGAAAGGCTCTTTCCATTGAATCTGCCGCTGGTGTTGGAGTGGATGGAGACTTTGCTCGGCACTGCTGGATGATGTGTGAGGGAACACAGACATTGCCTCTGCCCCAGGAGATCTGGCTCTGTCTTCTGTCTTCAGCAGAGCACAGACATTCAAAACCAAAAGACCAGGGTCCCATATTGTGTCAGGGGAAGCCTGTAAGGTAGAGATTTATCGCCTCAGTTCTGAGTTTTAAACTGGTTTATTTTTTCTAGCCTTTTATCCCACGAAGCAGTAGCTTTTGTCTTGATTTTAAACACCACAATGGCTTTTAAAGGAACAAATCTCAAAAAAACCCCACGGAGGAATAGCTCCCTACAGAGGACAGATACTTCCCACTTCCATAGCAGATCTTAATTCTTTATAGAACTCCTTCTCCAGCCCTGAGAGGTGACAGAGCACAGCAGCAGAGCACCACCCCAAGCAGTCACTCATTATACTGTGTCATTATAACACACTGGTGTTCTGAAACACAATAATCTTCCCAAATCCCCCCCATAACAAGATGTGGCCACAAGACTGACCTGATTTAAAACATCTACAAAGGTTACATGTGTTATGCTGATTCCTCTCCTCCACGTGGCAGCAATTTGGTAGGAAAAGCAGAGACTTTGAAAGCAGCTGGTGGGTGTGGGGAGAAGAGCAGGAACCATTTTCCAGAGGGCACAGATAAGTGTTAATTGATACCACACACTAAAAAAGGCTTGAGATGAAGGCTTTTTAGTGATGACTGGTGCCCTTGCACAAAGGGCTCTCTTCCCTTTGTCCTTCTTCCTTCCCAGCAAGGCTGAATTGTCCACCAAGGAGCTCCTGGCAGTGCCTCCCCACGGGAAGAGCCCACCCAGCTGCACTGGCACTGAGCTGTTCCCCATCACAGAGGGGATGCTCTGGGTCTGGTACATCCCTCCCTTGGCCCACCACCACCATCTCCACTTATCATCCTCTGTGCTGGGTCACAGCCACCCCTCCCTGAGCAAGGACAGGCAGACAGAGAGCTTCGTCCAGTTCACACCTTCTCCAGTGCTCCATTTCCCTGGGGAATGCTGCTCAGGGAGTCATCCTCTGTGCCAGGACATTTGCTTCACTCCAGGGATAGTTATCTGCCTGTCTCCTGAAGACCATGGGAGTTGGTTTTCCTATTCTGCAGTGCTGTGGACCTTTGCTAGGACTAATCCTCTGCATTGCACTGATCTGATTCTCACTGAATTGGCTTTGACTGATTAAGGATGTAACTGTTTCTCACGCTGTCCTCAACCTTCTTACCCTTGGCACCAAGAAATGTACAGAGACACTCAAGGAAAGAGCTAAAAACCTCCCAGCATATGCATCCATAATCAGACCTGATACATCCAACTACTCCTGTTTTAGTGGTAACAGAATCAGCCCCAAAACAGCACTATGGGAAAGCAGGACTGTCTCTGTGGCAGACTGACATTTTTTCTCAGGCAAATTGAAATAAATGAACAGCAACCTCCCTAAACCCAGACTATCCATGGGCTGCTCCTGTAACCCAAGCAGCTCAGCTCTGAGCCAAGATTCTCTTCCCAGGAGAGGACCATCTTCTCAGGACACAGTCTGAGTGGAATGAATCTCTTCCTGCTCTATCAGCCTGTTCTCTGTGTCTCTGCAATGTTACCTCAGAGTCCTTGCAGCAGACTCAGGGGTCCCAACACAAAGCTCCTGGGTTTGCTGCATGTCAAAGACCTTCTGGCTTCATGGTGGCCATGAGGATATTCTCCTTTCCCCCAGGTATGATGCTGCCAGGCAGCCTGTGGCAGGTGAGGGGGGGTACATTCCCATTTTCTTGGGATTTTCTGTGAATTGAATACTGTTAGAGCATCTCAGTACCTTCATTTTAAGGCCTGGCATGACAAAAGGATGAAAAGATTTAGTATTAGCCCATTATCTCTAAATCACTTCATTTCAAGCTGGGCTAAGGTAAGAACAAATAGTAGTAATGCCAGACATAGTGTGCAGAGCAGGAATAGATAATGCAGTTCACGGAGACGTTTCTATAAATATGCTACTTTCTAGTCTAGCAGGTTTCAAAGTTTCTTTCACACTCTGTGATTCAGCTAATAAGCTGAAAGATGCTTCTCAGGCTTCTTATTCAAGGACTTGCACAACCCATTCACCATCTGGCTGCCTCACAAAAGGCGACCCATGCACAGATCCCTTTGCTCGTTCATAATTTAAGTTCGCAGTTTCTTCAGATCCAAAGATTTCCTACTCAATGGAGAAGAGTGTTGCAGCATCACACCTGTCCCACACCATGGCCTGGCCCCACTGACATTTGACGGAGTAAAGTCTCTTTTGGATATAGCCTAATGTGACTTCTGTTTGCCCAGATGGACAGTAAAGTTATTTAATGAATATTCCTGTGGTCAGGGGATAAAGTATTAAGTCACTGTGAAAGAAAATTATCTCCCTCCCCACAGCAGCTATAGTCAAATTCCAGAGTGAAGCCTCATCATTCATCTCCAGATCCCACGGGGCCATGCAAATTGACAACACATTTTATCCAGCTAAATAAACGGTACTGATGCGTGTGGCCTACAGTTGGATTTTGATCAAGGCTGCACTGAGCTGTTAGGGAATTTGTGATTAAATGATCCATGAATTCTGGGTTTGAGGGAAATCAGCAAAACCATGCTGGTCCTGTTCTATCCCTAATCACATGGCAGCCCAGCTGGGGAGGTTCTTCATGGCAAATATGAGAATGCCATTAGAAAAAGATTGTGTCTGAAGAGAAACTCTGACCAAGAGTCTCACTGGACAGAGACATTCAGTTCTTTGAGCACTGAGTGCAGAGTAGCCCATTCTGTCTCTGTGGGCATTACTCCCTCTTTAGCACATAATTTGCAAATGGACACCTTATATCTCACCCCTTTTAAAGTGTATTTATCATCTAAAATCTTAGACCTTACTGTCTATTTGCATTTTCAAAAGCTCATTTCTCTAAGTCCATAAGACTGTGCATCAGCTCGAGGAATTTGCTCGGGGCCATATCCCTTCAGATTTTGAATACCTCCAGGGATGGGGACACCAAAAACTCACTGGGTGACCTGTTCCAGAGTCTGTGCTCCCTCAATTTCCCTCCTTCCAACAGAAATGTTTTCTCTTACATTTAAATGGAATTTTCTCTATTTCGGTTTCTGTCATTTCCCTTTGTCCTTTCACTAGACACCACTGAGGACATCTTGGACACTGCAAGGTGGCTCCATCTTCTTTACTTTGTCTTTTTCTTTTCCCTACAAAGTCACATTTCCAACTCATGTGCAACCTGTGCACCAGCACCTCTGTGCTTTTTTCTGCAAAGTTGCTTTCTAGCCACTTGCTCCCTAGCCTTTACTGGTGCCTGGGGTTATTGCTCCCTTTTGTTGAATTTCATGAAGCTCTGTCAGCCCATTTCTCCAGCCTCCTCAGGTCACTCTAAAAGGCAGCAGAACCCTCTGGTCTGTCAAATACAAATCACAACTTCATGTATATAACCTAGGACACCTGTATATCTCAAGCAGGAAAGCTCAGTTCTACTCTTAGAGCCAGAAGATTGAAAATTAGATATCCCACAAAGTAACTTCAGGGGTCTAAATTCCTTACTAGTTGTGGTTCTGAGAACTGCTCTCCCTGTCCTATCACATTATCCTCCACTGCTCACTGAAAAGACCATATTTAAATATCAAAGCCCTGGTGCATACATTTTATTTCAGCTTCTGTGTGCATTAATATTATTAGCATTGAGATTTCAGCAGAGATGGCAAAGGTGTCTCTCTGCCTCACGCTCTCTGCACAGCCCTCCACCCACACGTCATTGCTTCTGCAAATATGAAAGCTCCATCCCAGTCCTCCACATGCCACAAAAATACAACAATGAACCTTGAAAACAAGCCACCTTGCAGCTCAAGTCTTTTTTAAAAACTCTCTCTTTGGTTTTGTTATTGTCTGATTGGGCTGGCTCACTGAACGAGATTAATCTTTGCAAGGAGGAAGTGAGATTCTGTTTCTCCCTTTACAGCTGGAGGACAGCATGAGGGCAGATGAGCACTTACTTGAATCTAGGACACATTTCTCTTCCTCCACTGCCCTTTGCAGGAGCTCCTCTGGAAGGACCTCATTAGGAGTTCTTACTCATGGCAGCTTCAAGCCATCTGTTGCTACAGGAGAAAGTGTTTGCTGCAAACATTTCTTTTCCTAAATAGTTACAGAACAGTTGGTGCTGTCTGGTGTTTGGGGTACTCCTGGAGGGTGGTCAGTGCTCAAACAGGACCTGTCTAGCCAGATACTTTCAGTCTTTTTGCTAAAACACACCCAGCCTCAGGATCTGGATGGATCACAGAGAGTGTGAATCTAAAAATGTCCTTCCTGAAATCAGAACAGGACTTGTGCCCTTTCTAAATTTCTTCCCAACAACTAAAGTGGTCTCAACCAAATCGTTTGCAGAACTCAGATATTCCCAGGGACATGGATCACTGCCCACTTCAAAAGTTGTGATTTTCTTTTGTATTACAGACGAAAACACTGTTCCTTTGTTAGGAGATGGAGCTGTGCCAAGTGGATTTCACTCTCACTTTCCTGATGGGTCATTCTGCAGGCCAAGAATATATTTTGTCCACCCTGAGCTTTAGACCCATGGGTTAAAAGGCTTAGCAGGACCTCAGACCCCAGCTAGTGCCTCCTTCCCTGGCAAAGTAGGCTCAGATTATACTTAAACTACTCAAGATAATCAATGTCATCATTTGTTTTAGGATCCCCTTCCAGAAAGAAGCATTCCCAGCCTGTGTCAACACATAGATAGAAGCACTGGGAAGGTGAAACCATCCCAACATTTCTTCCAGGAGTAAGTACAGAAGAAAAGGAGCTCAGTGATCAGAGTCACTGTGAACAGTACTGTTCCATGAGGGACTGATGGGAATGCAATAATGAAAACATGAAAGTAATGAATTGAGTACAGTAAGAACAAGAACAAAGGGAATGCACCAGACATCTTGAGACCCACAGCAGGACAGACTTTGACTTGCAGAACTCAGAAAATCAGCTGCTCTTCCTCTTGGTAGCCAGTTCAGAGTTATTAAAGAAGGTGGCCTATCACTATAGGTGAATTTGTAAGGGCTGAGCAAGATCTGATCCAGGGACTTTGCTGTGAGGAGAGAGTTACAGATGGCTTCACAATGTGCTGTGGAGATTTTATTCATTCATTTGCCCCCACATGAACAGCAGAGACAGTGCTACTGAGATCTTGGCCACTTGAAATCTTGGCCCAACTTGGAAGTCAGAAAAAAAATACATATTCATGGGTTTTGGCCACTGAAAGAATAAGCTTCAGGTTTCCCACATGCAAACAGGTTAAAAAGAGATCTCAATTTCTTTCCCAAGCCAAAGGCAAAATCCTCTTATCATCTTCCCCACTGAAGGATCCTAGGCTTTTGTGAATGCCGCTGGGGAAAATCTGCCCCTCAGAGAACAAAAACAATCATTAAAGTCATCTGAGCTGTAAGGAACTGGCCTGGGATTGAGGACAGTGTGAGTGTTTTCCAGCTGTGTGATCAGGATGCATCTTTCAGAAACGTCATGTAATTTGTTATTTTGTAAAACTACTATTCTAATATATTTCTTTTTATGTCCATTTTTGGAACTGTCCATCTAGATTACAATAAGGAAATATTTTTCTATCTATTCAATGCATACTATACTACTTTCACCACCAACAGATCACTATATATATTTTCACTGTTATTAGAGAAAACAATGCAATGCTTATTCTGATTCAGGTCCTCTGATTCATTGATTCTACTCCCCACCCTTCCCTGAATCAGTGAGCCTGATAAATCAACATTCATTGTGTCCTGTTTCAGGCACAAGGCTGGACTAGATGATCTCCTAAGGTCTCTTCCAAAGGGAATTATCATATGATCCTGTTATACTGCTCAGCTGCCTAATGACGCTTGGGTGACACATTTTATCTGAAGAGGTGACACATTTCTGGTTGCTGTGGCATAAAAGGCTTCCAATTACTGAAGTAAACAGTAAATACAGAGCTCAGTCAGGTGCATTCTGATATGTCAGCCAAGGGCAACACTGAATCTGAGGAGAATGAAGCAGTGGAGAAATTTGGCTTTCCTACTCATTATAACCAAAATTTATAAAACAGAATGATCTGCAAAAAGATGCCACATAAGTAGGATCATTTAATTTACCTTTCCTAGAGACGAGGCTAAATAGACAGTGTGAAAGGAGAAAGGAAGCTTCTTGAAGTGCCCATGACAGGGAAACATAAAATCATGAAACAATTTAGAGTGGAAGTGGAACTTGATCATCTAATAAAGCAGAGCTAACTTCAAAATTAGACCAAGCTGCTAAAGGGCTTTTCCACTCAGATTTTGATTATTTCAAGGTTAGTACTGGGGCAACCTGTTCCAGGATTTGACCACTCTCATTGTGGTGCCTTTTGCCCTGGATTTCACTTTCTGCTGTTCCTGTCTGTTGCTGCTCATCCTTTGGCTGCCCAGCTCCAGCTGGAGTCTGGCTCCATCCAACCACCCAAATCACATGGAAATGGTCTCATCTTTTAGTGCTGGTGCAGCTCTACTGAAAATCAATCAAATTGCCCTGGGCTAAAACAAAGGGACAAAACTACCTTTTCCTTCTGCAGATTCACAGGGTGTGGAAATTTTCTCCTCCTCTCTGTAATAATTCTTCAGTGTCCCCATGTGATTCCCAGCTCGCTTTTCTTTACGCATGGATCTCAGCACTGCCTTTCATGATGCAGAGAGAAAGAACTATTTAATACCTCATATCCCAGCATCTACTCTTGGTACCTCACTGGGATATTGCCATGGAAACAGGGGAAGTTTGAAATAAAAGTGAATACACTCGCTTTTCTTATTTTTCTGTAGGGACTTCAAAATTTACTGCAGTATAAAACAATCCGTGTGCCATCTGCTTATTGAAAATTGAATGCAAATGTTTCTTTTATTTCTTCTGGAGCAATAAATCACTGCCACGGTGTACCCCCTCTGAAGCATCCTTAGAGGTGGTGCATGAGTTTTCATGCAGTTTTCTGTCCAGAAGTTAAGGCGATAAGAAACATCCTTGTCCCTCAGCCAGGGATGGCACAGATAAAGAACAGACTGAACCCAAATGGAAGGCAACATGTACTGGAGACAAGCAGAGCCATGAAAGCAGCTGCTGGAACAGGATTTAGGCTGTGTAAGTCACACAGCCTCCCAGCTATTTTGGGGAAAGGCAATTTCTTACATAGGATAGGTGTGGGAGAGTCTTCACAAACACACCAGTAACATTTTTTTCCTCTGTGGTCACTTTCCCCATGAATCGATTGAGTCAAGCACCACTGAGTCTCTGCAGCAGCATGAGGCTCTCAGCTGATGCAGCTGTGATTTATTCACACTGCCTTCTAATAAGGGGCACCAGAGCAGAGTTTTTGATAAAGTTAGTGGAGATAAGGAGCAATAACATCCAACTCAGCTAGCTGGAGAAGGTGAAGTGTCTGACTAAGGCACCACTTCTTTCTGCTGAGATCTGTACAGGATGTCACATTCCCTTCATGTTATATGTCACAGCAGAGACCTAAGTCGATCTTAGGAGGTGGCTAGGAGGAAGATCATCTCTTTTCACATCCTTGATCTCTCTCATTGTATTGAGATTTCTGCTGAAGAAAACTTCTGTCATAATTTTGAATATTGGTTTTATGGCCCAGACACTTGCCTGTCAACAACCTGTCAGTCTGAGGTGGGATTTTGCACTCTGCACTGGCATTAGTGTGGTGCCACAAAAGGAAATTCCCCATGACTTGAGGAGAGAGTCCAGGCACACCACAGAACCTCTGACAGCTTTCCAGGGGAGTGAAGAGATGTGGCAATGCTGATGAGTGCAGTTGTTTCTTTGCCCCTGATCTCAACAGCTTTTTCCCCAGCCCGTGGTTAAAGAGCTTATATCTCTGTGAATTTCCACAGACTCAGGTTGGCCAGGAGAGGCTGACTTACAACTTTTCTTTAAGTACAGGGTCACCACTTCCTCTAGAAGCAGAGGGAGCAGCAGAGGTCCCTGGGTCTTGCACTCTGCACATAGCTCTGCTTCAGAAGCAGCTCCCAGGGCTGCAGCCTCTGCAGGGCCATCCATCTCCTGTCTGCCTCCTCCTCTCCCGGAGCTGGCGCGGGGAAAAGGTGCTCAGGTAGCAGCTGCAACCAGATTGTGTTTTCTGCTACTGTTTCTCTGCTAATCAGACAGCTACACTAATAATCATGTCCTTACAGCCCTGGCTCCTGCTTATCACAGGCTTGTCTGGGAAGGAGAGCCTGCTGTGCCCTGCTCGCTCAGCCATCCGTCACTTGGCCGTCCTGAGTGATTAATGTCTCCCTACCTGAGCCTGCACAGCCTCCCTGGGAGGCACTGAAGCTGCTGCAAGTGCAATGTTTTGGGCCCACTGGAAGATGGGTATGAATGTCTGATCGTTACTAGGTAAGTCCAGGGTGCTGTGAAAATGTCTGTGAGAGACCAAGATTTGCACAAGATTTACTTTAAGTGTGCTTAGATTATGTTTCATTCAAGCTTCCTCCTCATTCACAGACACCAGGTTAAATCTTCCAGTGTGTCCATCTGGAGAGACTGGAGACTGTTGTGTCTGGAGAATTGTTGATATTGAGACACTATAGTTAATATATTTTAATATATTTAAGTATCCATTGTGTCCCTGCTGTTTTATCTACAGAACAAGCCTTGACTGCAGGCGTCTCCTTCATGTTACACTGATTCAAGCACAGTCACAGTCTTGTTCAGGCTGGGAGGCACCTCAGGATGTCTCCAGCCCAATCTCCTGCTAAAAGCTGGATCAACACTGAAGTCAGACCCAGTTGTTTACAGCTGTTTCCACGTGGGTTAACCTTGGCTAAGGGACAAAGTCCCCCTCAGCTGCTCTGTCGCTCCCACTTCTCAACAGGACATGATGGGGGAAAAAACCAGCAAAACCAAAGCCCAGAAATCTTGTGGGTTGAGATAAAGACAGACAGATCACTCATCAGTTACTGTCATGGGCAAAGTAGACTCAAACCAAGGTGATAAATTTATTGCAAGTTAAAGTAAATTTGAATCATGAGGAAAAAACTGAAACAGCACTGTCCTCCCATACTTTTCTGGTCCTGCCTCCACCTCTTCATTTGCAGCCCCTGAGGAGAGGAACAGGAATGGGGCTGCGGTCAGTCCATCACAGCCCCTCTGAGCCACCCTTCACTCCTCATGTCTCCCTGCTAAGAGCCTGCTGGGTTGGTTAACTGTTTTTGGGTTTTGAATCTCTGTAAAAGTCTTTGAAGGGATATAATTTCCTACATACTTATTTCCTACAGAGGATTAACTGGAGTAGAGCAGGCCATATAGCTCCCCAGTAAATCTGAGATAGAATAAATGCCTCCATGTATTTATACACTCCATCACAACCAACTGGAAACTCCACGCAGCATGCCCATGGGCTGAGGAGAGACCTGAGTTCAGGTTTTACAGCTCACCTGATATGCAAGAGCTCAGTACGACCCTGACATCATGAGAGATGAGAAACTTTGTGCTGTTTCTCTGGCTGTGGGAAGTCTGGAGGGAGCTCAGGAACACCTCCAGATCATCACTTCCTTCAGCTATTCCACCAAAGGCCAAGATACACAAAATATGATGTTTGTTTTTAATGCAGCTCAAGATAACTGAATCCTTCTGTTTCTACAATTCATTCAGCCCTGAACCACATCAGATTATCTAATGAAGCACAGAGAAGAAATGGAAAATTTGAAAATTCATCTGCTAAAAGTTAAATCACACGGTCACTCAATGGTGAAAGATTTGCTCCCACTATCATGGGATAGATTTAAATGATCAAAGTAAAACCAAAATCATCTTGAAATTATCCAAGTGCACCACAGATTGTGTTTGGGATTCCACTTACCAAGGGGGCTCCCAGAGCTCTCCCTTTCCCTTAAAGAGCATCTGGTCACCTCTTGCTCTTCTCGTTAGCGGATCTGACAGACTTGATTGACTTGTTTGCATTAGGACTCCTGACAAGGCCACGTCTTGCAAAGCCCTTTTGGCCTCCAGGCTGCTGCAAGGAGGTGGAGAATGTCCAAAGGACAACAAACACAGCGTGATTTGCGTTCTAGATTCCTCCCTCTCTCTCCCCTTCCCTCTCCCTCAGGGGAGCAGACTAATCATTGCCTGCAGCACTGGGTGATTAATTTAAATGATTTAGCACCTGGGGATTAACCTTCACACAGAGATCGATGTTTTGGCTGTTTCCTACATTATTACCCTCACAGCAATTACCTCCCACAGATACTTGCTCTTGTGCTAATGAGCCAGAAGCTATTAGCATCCACATCCCCTAGCTACAAGTTTTATAGTTGCAGGAGGGTTCTTCCTTGATGACCACAACTTCTGGGCAGGTAAATTTACAACATGGGTAGGAAAGACTTTTCTGAAGATATTTCTGGAAGGAAAAAAGAATAGGGAAAACTGTACTAGCCTTATGAGGAGAGGTGTATCGTGAACATGAATCAGAGCCAAGGAGAAGAGAATCAGACTCTATTAATTGCTGCTCTTCCCTCCCCTTTCATTTTCACCACATCAGTATTCAGCTGAGTTCCACCTCAGTGATGCTGACTTTTACACTACCCCCCAACAGTTTGTCCCATACCATTCTGAAGGCTCTTGCACCAAAATATGCATTAATTTTCCCCATCAGTCCAAATATTCCCCTTGTTTACAGTCATATAAATTCCGTGAGTTTATATCAGATTTATTGTGAAATGCCATTTTAGTCAGAGCCCATGCACAGCATAGGGAGAGACAGACTAACACAAGAATACAAACTGGGATCACTTCTACTGTGCAGCATTTCAAAATGGCAATGTGAATATAGAATGGAGGGAGATTGTCTTCCTCGTTTATCCCTGTTCCTTGTCTCCTTTTATCTCTTGATAAAATTATTTCAGCTGTCCCAGCAGCTCCCTTTCTATACATGGAATTTCCTACATTTGATGAAGTAGGAATAACAACAGAAAAGCACAGCAATAGTTGTGCTCACCAAATGTGAGCCATCGTCAAAAGCATCACTTGTAGTTTGAGACCAAGGTCACACAGGTTGTGAGTTGGACTTTTCCCCTCTCGTTCCTGTGTATAACACAGCAAACCTCTGCCCTAAAACTCCACAGATGTCAACATCTTGCAGTTGGCGTCTGCATCCTACTACTCAAAATGCAGCTGGTAGCACTCATCAGACACTAAAACAGTGAAACAAGATAGAAGCTGCTGCTCCCCATGCACTGGGCAGCACAGGACACCAGAGGATGGAGTAAACTCTTCTTCCTTGAAACGTCAGCTGCTGGATTTTGTGGAGAGAAGGACCAGGACATACCATATGTTCTCCTTTTATTCAAACTTAAGTTTGAATGTCACAGCTATTAGTTTTTCCCTTTGGAAACACCAAGTTCATTCATATGACCTGAACTTCCAGAATGAAATTGGAGTATATTGTGCCACAAGACCATTAGTGTAGGAGGTATGTAGGACCAAAAGGGATACTAAAGTAGAATTTCTTTCCTTCCTCTCAACCTTGACTAGAAGGTAGAAGGGAAAGATTGACTCAGTGTAGACTGGGGTGGTGTAGGTCAGTAATTTCTATCTCTAGCATTTCCACCTTCTTAGAAACCAAGTGATCCATCCCCACCTCAGCCAGACCTGGAAGAAATAACCACAAAGCTAGGACAGGACAGGTCATCTGAATCCATGACAAGTGTTAAAACCAAGAATTTTCATCAACAGCCACTATGAAAGTGGCACAGTGCATTGGCTTTTTCTACAAGGACATTTTCTTCCTTTTCTTCAACAGTCAGCATTTCCCAGCAGTAAAATGCTAGAGCCAATGATAGTCTGGATAATCTGAATATAATCATAAAATCAAAAAATGGTTGGGTTTGAAGGGACCCTAAAGATCACTCAATTCCAGCCCCCCTGATGTGGCCAGGGACACCTTACACTATCCCAGGTTGCTCAAAGTTCCATCTACCCCAGCCTTGAACACTTCCAGGGATGGGGCATCCACAGCTCCTCTGGGAAGCTTCTGCCAGGGCCTCACCACCCTCAGAATAAAAAATCTCTTCCTAATATCAGTTTAAATATATTTCAGTTTAAAGCCATCCCCCCTTTTCCTATCACTCCATGTCCTTGTCAAATGCTCCTCTCCAGCTCTCCTGGGGCCCCTTTAGGCACTGGAGGAGGCTCTAAAGCCTCCTGGGAGCCTTTTCTTCTCCAAGCTGAGCAACCCCAAATCCCTCTTAATGTGAATTCACAGCAGAGGGGCTCCAACCCTTTGATCATCTTTGTGGCCTCCTCTGGACTTGCTCCAGGATGTCCATGGCCTTCTTATGTTGGGGGCTCCAGAGCTGGACACAGTGCTCCAGGTGGGGTCCATGAGAGCAGAGTAGAGGGGCAGAATCACATCCCAGTCTTTTACACTTCCTTCAGTGTCTGAATTTGCACTCACACACTGATTCCAGGTCTTCCAGAGCTTTTGTTTTATGCCTTTTATTCAAACAACAGGTTTCTTCCTGGCTCTGAAGATCATAGAAATATGCTTTTTTAAATTCCTAAATTATTTTTTTAATAACAGAAATAAAAATACTTTTTTCTTTCAATGCTAAATTTTTTTGTTTGTGTTTAATTGGGTATTGCTTTGTCCTGGGTGAGTGAGAGAGCACAACAGGGAAGAGTTCATTTACCTCTTCTGTACTGCTCATTATTTTGTACACTTCCAGTACTATTCCCTCATTTGTTCCCTCTCAAAAGTCACTGTTTTTACAACAGACAAGCTGAACTAAAGACATTGCCTTAGGTGAGAAAGATGCAGAGATTTGGTCACAGCATGATTACAGACACAAACCTGTTCTCTGTGACTGAAATATTTGGTTTGCTGTCAACCAAGCAGTTGATATGTACTGAGCAGGCTCTTGCATTTTGCAGCAGGATGCTTAATTCCTTTCCTCCTCTGAGACAGGACCCAGGCACACGGCAGCAGCCAAACCCTGAAAAATCAGGCATCTGTGACATTGATTCAAATTTATAAAGATATTTGCAGGCCTATAGATGAAAGATTGAAGGTTTTTCCCTTCATTTCTACTCCCATCCCCTGAAGTCTGACATTCCTGTGGTTGTTAAGAAAAGCTCAACATGCAAAGTCTTCTTCAAATTCTCCTTTAAAATGTTGTCTTCTTGTCTATATTATTGATTGCTTAATTAATTACTCTAAAAGGTTTTTGGAAAAGGAGCAAACAGGATTCAACAACACTTCGGCTTTTCTGTGCCTGATAAAATATGCTTTCAAATACCACTCCAAAAAAAAAGAAATAGTTGATCTTAACTGCTAACAGAGACGTTCATAGAAATCTGTAGTTGCACTGTTTTAAAATCTTTCTCTTCTTTCTCATGGAGAATAGAGATAAGTTGCATTCTTGTGCTTTCTAATCTCTTTGTTTTGGTACTGGATGCTCTGGAGTTGTAACCAATCATTATAGGGGGTGGAAAAGCTGTCGACCAATAATTATTAGATTATTAATGAATATATAAAGAAGTTTTTGTAAATAAAGTTTCTCTTTTTGCCATCTTGTGAGCTGCCTGCCTGACTTCCCTGCGAGCTTCCGCGAATCTCCACGAATATCAGAAAATCGGAGCAACAGAAATCATAGAATGGTTTGGGTTGGAAGGGATCTTAAAGGTCATCTAATTCCAACCCCCTGTCACAGATAGGGACACTTTCCACTATCCCAAATTACTCAGAGCCGCGTCCAAACTGACCTTGAATACTTCCAGGGATGGGGCATCCATAGCCTCCCTGGGTAACCTGTGCCACTCACTACGCTCTCAGTAAAGAAAGTTATCTGATGTGGCCCAGAAAACATATGTGAGATTGCTTGGGTATCTTTTTCTCTATGGTTACTGCTGTTTTTCTCCTTTCTATGCCACAAGAGCTCCTGTCTTCATCAGAAAATGAAGATTTCACATGCGTTTTTTGTTGTTTTAATGTGGGCCAGGGACTAAATAAAGGTGTGTAGAACACTGACTGTACCAACACAGAGGACATCTCGGCTCTTCACTCATTTGTGAGACTCACACACAGCAAGAGCAGATGAAGGCTGTGACAACAAACTTATCTCACTGTCGCTGTAATTTCTCCTTATAATTACTGGTGAGGCCCTGGCACAGGATGTCCAGAGAAGCTATGGCTGCCCCATCTCTGGAAGAGTCCAAGGCCAGGCTGGATGGAGCTCTGAGCGACCTGGTCTGGTGGAAGGTGTGCTCATGGCAGGGGATTGAACCGGATGATCTTTAAGATCCCTTCCAATCCAAACAATTCCATGATTATCTGATAACATGGAGTTGGTCTGTGTTTTATCACTGCATGTTGTGGTAAATTTACTGCAACCAGCTTTTTATTCTAATGGTTAACTAACTATTCTCACTGTTTGTGTAGATGTTTCCTTCCATCAAGGCTGTTGGAAGGAAATATAAAATCTCTCGCTCTCTGTCACTGTGCAGCTGGGATCAGCTTCTGGCCACAGCATCACCAAGAAAAAGGTAGAAAAATAGGGATTCTTCTCATTAGTGAGATGTTTCTCAAATGTGAAATATTAACTCTGGAACCTTTCACAATCCTTCCATGGGTAGCAGGGTGTGGTGAAGCCTCTGTAGGAGCAGCTGTGGTGGTGCCTCCTCCCGCAGACCACATTATAATCAGAGAAATGCTCATTAGGCCTCAGCATTGATGAACAGCACTTGGGCTGAGCCCCTCTTGAGTTTATCAGAAACACTGTTTGCTCCCAGGAACTTGTGCTCTCCAATGAGCTCCTGCTTTTTTTTTTTTTTTTTCCCTGCGTTACAACACAAGTGGGATGATATATTTGTTCTGAGATTTTCAAGAAAGCCACTGACCTGAACTGCAGCCAGGATGAAACCTTTTTATGACCAAAGCCCCAGACTCTCTTGTGGTCCAATAAACAGCGGCCCAGAGTGAGACCCTTTGGTTTTCCTGGACCACAGAGGGCTGTGACCAGCATCGCCCTCTGAGTGGGCACCTCTCTGAAACAGAACTCTAAAGTTTACTGCACTTGGGGGATCACTGAACAATGACAGATACCTCCATTCCTCCACCCTTCACCCACTGAGAAGGTGCAAAAGCATCTGAAGTGAGTATTTCACTGCCTTCAAGGGGAATTTTTCACAGCTACCTTGTACAGACTTCTTTTCTGTGTGGATGCATATGCCATAGCAAATGTGGGAGAGCTGCTGCTCTCTCTTAAACACTTTAGATTTGTACATGAGGCCTGTAAGTAAGTCACTGTTGTGGCACAGTAAATCCTATGTGAATCCTTTGCTGAACTGTTTAACTTAAATTATAAATTAAGTTAAATGCTGTTAAGGTGCTGTTAAGTTTAAGTTAAGTACTGTTAAGCTTAAATGCTGTTAAGTGTTGTTCAGCCTTTTGGCATATCCCTTTTCATCCTTATCCCTTCTATCCTTTTGTGTCTCCCCCCGCCCTGCCTCAACATAGTGGATAGTTCTGGGTCTATTTTTGTTTGGATTGATAAACTCTGGATTTTTTTGTTTGCATTTCCTCTGTGTGCCTTAATCATCAAATAAATGGTAGAGTGAACCTTGCAATGAACTTTGTCACGCTGTCACTTTCATATTAAACCTGTCTTTACTGATAGCTGTGATGGTGATTCTTTAAGTGATCTTAAAACACTTGTTTGTGACAAAATCACATCCTAAGGACAAAGTGAGGTCCTGTCCCTGGCTTCTCTTCTGACTTACCTGGATGACAACAGCAGTACAAACTGCCCAATGCTCCATCCCAAACCAGGAATTGTGCTTGTGCTTCAAGGCAATGTCTGCCAGCTAAAATTAGCACTAAGACCCACTTACCCTCTTTTATTAGGCAGCACCAGGTTAATAGTTTTGTGAGCAAAACTCCAGTCAAGAGGAGTCATGATGTTCAATTTGGTGTCCTAAGATCCTACCCTTTAGCTCCACCAAGTTAAGGTGGGGAGAGTCTCAACAGCTGACTCCAGCCCACCATGCACTAACTCTGCTCTTATGCCTCCCCTAAGCAGTTTATTTTTGCTTATTCTGAACTGCAGTCATTTGGGACCAGCACCATTGGGTATTTGATGAAGGTTCATACTTCACTCTGCACGTACTTTTTGTCAAAAAAGCTTTTATTGCAATGCAAAATATCTTCTGTATATGACATCTTTCTGCCCCCCAACCCCCTTAAATTTAATGAGTAATCCTTTCTGGGTTTGTACATTGTGATTCTTGTGTGTATGTATGAATATATATACATATCTATATATCTATCAATCTATAGATATTATATTAATACAATCATATATAAATCTGGACCTATATCATTTTATATATACACATATCACTGGATATATGTGTGTGTGTGCATATACATATACATACATTACATATACACTATATACACATATATGCACACACATACATATCGTATAATCATAAACATCTGTTGGTTGTCAAGGGACTTTTCTTTAACAAAATAAGTTCCATCAGTGGATTTTACTTCTGTAGTGCAATTTTACAGGAAGTTAACATTTCCACATTCAATATAAAAGAAACAATATACATTTGAAAACGTGCCATAGGATTTTTAATGAAAAAATTAGAAAAGTGCATTATTTTACAACACTACAGTAAATGATTCTTTTTTTTTTCTCTGTAAAGACATTGTAAAATATATACAGGGTTGCGTAGTGCATTCATTACAAAAAAAAGATGCAATCCCTTGCATAAATTACATATTGTACAGGGGTTCGCTGTCTACTTGGACTTGTAAACATTTGTGTGATACAGTTTTCATTCTTTAGGTAAGCTGCAATACATCTTATTTTCATTTGACTGTTGTTGCATTCTGACTCCAGTACGGCATTCTAAGGCCATGTGTGAAGGCATCCTCTCCCATGACGGAGAAGGCCAGGAAAAGAAATGAAAACACAAAAGAGTCTTTAATTTGGTTCTTTGTAATCAAGTTATCACTGGTTTAACAAATCACATCTTGATGCTTATGACCTGATCGTTCTCCTTTGCTAGGACCAGCTCAACAACTATGTTGAAGTTTAGAGGTCTGAAATGAGCAGAGATAACAGCTTCCAGGAGGTAAATTCCCAGTGCAGTCTCCACAGCCAAGCAGCAGTTCTTTCTAGATGACCATGCCCTTAATGCTCTGTGTGCTGCACAGAAAATGTATCAACCAGGGTAGAAATTTGGAGAGTTTTGCTCTATCTCAGGCTGCTGAGGGCCTTTAGAATGCCGTCAATACACCGTCGGTAAGTCCGCATATGCACATTCAAAGAAGTACAAAAATGCACCAAAAAGTGTCAAGAGATCCAAAAGAGACATAGCATCAACACACACTCACAAACGCACACATACACGCACGCTTCTTGTCTGAGCAGGAAGGCTCAGTCTCCAAAGTAGGATTCACAATTTAATTTCAACATGTATGTGTGTTTGGAAGAAATCCAAGAATTTCCATATAAACTCCTTAGGTCCCAAATTGAACACTTTTATCCCTGTTTCTCATAGATGAACAGTTTGTTGTAAGAAATTGCACCTTGAAGAGACAGTATCCACATTCTTTTGGCCTACTGGAAACAACTGTTAAGCCCCCCTCCCCTTCCCCATTGACCTATCCAGCTCCAATTAATTTCCTTTGCCATCGTGTCACTAGGATCAAAAGTTTTACTTGATACTCCTTAATGGCAACAAACAGCCACACAAATCTTAACAAGTCAAGGGATGAGGAAAAATAAATCTTTTTTTTTTTCTTCCACAGTTCACTCCTGACCTTGCAAAAAAAAAAAAAAAAAGACAGATGGATTATTGGTTGTATCGCATATTATAGGAAATTTACATTCTGTAAAGGAAAGACAGATTAGGTTTGCATTCTAAAGAACAAGCCATTGCCTCATAATTTCTGCTTATTTCTTAGTTGTCAAAAGATTTGTAGTAGACAGGACTCTTTCTGAAATACATATTAGCTTTTTTTTCCAGGCAAGGTCAACCCAAGAATACTTACATCCAAACTAACTTTTTGTGGATTAACCACATTTGTCAAAGTCCAAAAAAGCAGTGTTCAGAGTGGTACCCAAGAAATTACTCAATAAAGCCAACTGGTAGGTTAACTGTCTTAAGCCTCTTGTAACTTGGACACTGGGATCCCTCTTTTGTTATGGAGATATTACATTTGTCCTCCAATATCTGAATAATATTCCTGCACTAAGAATTTATACAGAAAGTATCTGCCACGACATAAATGCAGCTGAAAAGTTGAAAAGGAGGGAAATTGCTGTGAGATGATCATTAAGTCACGTTGAGCAAACCAGGTGTGTTGGTCAGTGGTGACAACACCAGACTCTGCTCTTCCCAAGAGAATAAAATGGGCACAGTACTAATGACCAAAAAGACTTTCCTAGTGCTGCCTCTGACTGCTGTGTCTCTCCATGTTGGTCATTGAGAAAATATGCTTAAAAGGATCTTTTCTGGAAAACATAAATGGCAGTAAAGAATTCTTCGAAGAAAAGAGAAGTCACATGGAAATATCAGTCACCACAGAGCAACTGGAGCTTCAGTGCTGAAGAAATTGAAAGGAATGTATAGTGAAGATAAAAACCCCAACTAATTGCATTGCTAAAAGGATCATATACATGTCTTTTGCCCCCCTTGGCCAACCTTTTGGGAAGACAGTAGCTGCTAGAGCAATCAGAAGAATTTGGCAAAGTTTTGGTGGTCACAACCATGATGAATTTCTGTGACCTGGCCCCCAAATCCATTTGGATGACTGGAATAATGAAGACAATGAGATGTGCCCACTGCTGCCTGCTGAACAAGAAACTTCAAACCACCCACTTCACCATTCAGAAGGGGTTCTGAGAAGAAGAGCCTCAAATCAGAGAGGTGAGATAAATGCAGTAGATACTTCAAAGGAAGCATTAAAAGAAACAGCTGTAGATCTATCTGAAGGCACTGCCACCTAAGTTCCTTGGTTTCTAAGGAAAATGCTGCCCTGACCTCCTGCCCAGTATGCAAGTCAGACATCAGCCCTGACTTCAGTGGGAATTGAGAGCCTCACTGCATTGGTGCTGAGCTAAAATTCCTTCCCCAGATACTTCCAACACCAGTTCCAGTCAACATGCCAGGATGATGCTCATCAATAGGGCATCCGAGGCACAACCCCCATGTCAGAAGTGATATTATCAAATAGGCCTTTTGGAAATCATTTTGTAGAGTTGAAGTTTCAGAGTCTGGGAGGCCAAAATCACTTACACAGTCTAGTTCAGATAATCTAATTAAACACTGTTATCAGATTAATTATCCTCTGAACAATAATTATGATTAAGGAGCTGCATACCCACTCTGTAGGGAGAGCCAGCAATAAGGAATTAATCTTATTTCTCTAAAGGTCAGTTTCGATGATATTTTGACATGTAGAAACTGTCCAAACACAATCAATGTGAAGAGGTTTCTTTGCTGTATTGTGACCTCCTGAACCCAGCTGGACAAGCTTAGCATTTCCCACGCATTCATATGGCTCTGGGGAGATGCTGTCGAAGATGGACAAGGATACCACAGTTCAGGTCTTTTGGATCTGCTGCAGGCAGTAGGAGAGTTGCTGTAAC
Source organism: Acanthiza pusilla (assembly GCA_036630365.1). Classification (NCBI taxonomy): domain Eukaryota; kingdom Metazoa; phylum Chordata; class Aves; order Passeriformes; family Acanthizidae; genus Acanthiza; species Acanthiza pusilla. The sequence continues at coordinate 93,625,207 of JAXCHO010000034.1, forward strand.
TGATCTCTTCCGCGGAATAGGGGAGAGAAGATGCTCTAGAAGTCACAATTTCCCCTACTTTCCCCTCTACGCCACTGTTGGAAAGGTGGCCTCACCAACAACAATCCACTCCACTATGAACCAGCCATGGTCCCTCCTTCCCACACCTCCTGCCACTCGTGCATGGGAGGATGCTGGCAGATGACTTAGAAAATAGACCAAAGCCAGAAGGCCATGACTCCTTCTTAGTCTGAAACCATGCCATAGACCTTACCAATGATCCACCGACAATGAGCCAAACCACTGTGGCTCTTTACCTGCTTATAGAGTTTGTGCTGGCCGTTCTCCTGACGGCCTCCTCCCAAACAAACACACTCCAAAGTTCTCCTTATGGGCTAATGTGTTGCATCCCAGCCGGGGAAGAAACAGATCACATCGTTCAGGGTTATGCACATTGCATTTCCTATTTAATTCCCTACATATTGCTTTTAATCAATCTGTAGATTTCTTTTGTCAGTCGTAATTAGAGAGGAACATTTCCTTCCCCAGGGTGTAGTTGTGTAGCATAATGCTTTTCATTAATAGTTGAGGGGGCAGAGTACAGAGTGTGGCGATCTTGGGCCTGAACATACGTCCATGAAATGGCAAGTTAATGAGTTAATGTCTGGGTGGGAAAAGGGGGAGCAAGTATGGAGAAAGCCAGAGGGTGGCTGTCTGTGAAATGGATCTCTATTCTAGCCTCAAGTGTAGTGCTCTGGATACAGCAATTACTGCAAGCTGTTCCATGGGCCAGATAAACAATGAATCAAACCTAGGATAGTGGTATCAGAACTCATGCACGAGGAAGATGCATTATGGAGCGTAGTTTCAATTATTATATTTGCCAGCTCCACTTGTGAATGCGCCAGCTATGATAAATGTTATCAGCCTGTTGTTTGCTCTGCATTTCTCAAAGTGAACTAAAAGACAACGCAGCTTGGAACTGTGAATATTAATTACCAATAAAATTGCAGCATTAATCTTTCCCCCACCACCCTCCCCCTTTTTTTTTTCCCAATCTGTTGTGGGTGTTAATGCATGGCAGCACTCCTTACCCTGTCAGAAAGCAAGGTGAAGGAGGGCTTTGGGATATTTATTAATTACAATATTCACAGAAGGAGAGACAAATGAAGGCTGAAGGCTCCAGGGATAGTATTTCCAGCCTAAAATTAGCAGGCAGCTTTGAATGACTAAGTTCTATCAAGCAAAATACAGCTGCATAAATTGTACAGGTTGACTGTTGGTTTTAGGTCTTACTGCTTTCCATTCGGTTTAGGAAAGACTGTTCATGGTAAGCAGTAGTTGGAGGCACTAAAAGAGTATCTAGCAGTAAATAGAAAAAAGGTTCACATTCCAGTCTCAGGAAAAGGGTACAAATCAGGACTAATTGCATGGCACCCAAATCAGTTGGCTTCAGAGGAAGGCCCTGCCTACCGTGGCCTTAGACAAGGACAGAATCTGCTCATGACCTCTTGCACTTGGGAGCACCAGGAGGAGGAAATAGCATCACTAGCATATACTATATCCCAGAGACCAGCACTGCTTAGGGTGGGCAGGCTGAATAAAACCTTGGTTTCAATGGAGACCACAGCAAAAACCTGACTGGAGAGTCAGGAACTCCACAAATCTCCTCATCAGCAGAACAGTGGAACACTGGGGTGGGCCTTGGCTGAGCAGAGGACAGTCCCAGACTGATTCTATGCAGATGAAAGCACAACAGTCCTTCAGCATCACCTCATAGAGGCTTCAACCAGAAATAAATGAACTACTCCTGCTGCTGAGAATAATTTTTTCCCCCAAATTCCTTTTTGCCTTCACTTTTTTTGGGGTGAAAATTCCTCTGCCATATTCATTATATGCATCTTAAAGAACTGAAAACTGCATTTTGGCAAAGGCTTTCATCAGTTGTTCATGGTTTTTATTCAGCCTCTGAGCTCAGACTAACTGGCATAAGAGTCCCAGGGCACATTCCATCTGTAATCAATTTCTCTGTGTCCAATACTATTATTCCATTTGTTTCAGTTTTGTTGAATTGCTATGATAGCCAATCCTTTTTCTACAATTTATCTTGCTGAAGTTCCCAAAATAAAGTTTGATATAAAAGTTAGATGACAGAAGGCTGGTCAGAAAGGCATTATTTTCTTTCTCAGTTCTGTGAGTGTTACACATCTCTGGTTGATGAAAGTAACAGTGATGTGATTCTCATTGTAATTTGTGTAATATTCCAGTCAGTAATAGTGTCTTGTTGAAATATGCATGAAAAAGTCCATAACATTAGTGTAATGGACACACTCCAACACATCTCTCTCATCTGGCTTCCTCATAAAGATTTAAATTACTGTCTTAATTAGATCTTAATATTAACGGGGATATTACATAAAGGTAAATGAGAACATAAACTTCATCTGAAAGCTACTTCTACCCAAACCCCTGCCCTCTGGTCAGTGCACACCAAATAGTTTTGGAACATTTTCATGCTTCATCTTGGTTCCACTGACTGTTCCTTCTTAAGCTTTTAGCAACAAATCAAGTTTTTTTTTCCCCCTTAACAAAACCTTTCAAATGTCTCAGAGAAAACAAGGAATTACCTTGCTTAGGTTCACAATAATCTTGATTACTGCCCTGGCATTTCATTGATCGAAGCACTGGGGGACTAATGAGAAAATGTACACTACAGTAGATTAACTTGGTCACTTCCCTCTTTTTCTTTTTCTTTTTTCTGTTTTTTTTTTTCTTTTTTTTAATAATGTCTATTTCACCCTAATGAGCTGTTACAGAGAGTTCAAATAGAAGTCTCTTGCTGAAGGTCACTGTACATCTTCTCCATTCATTAACAACCAAGAAACTATTGTGGACTCTTGAAGGAGCATCGAAAAACCCCTTCTAGGGCTGCCCCACTGCAGACATCCCTGTAAATCAGGTGCATGTACAAAATTCTGGCAAAGCAGTGCCAGTTCCATCAGTCAGGATCTCCCTTACACTAATGAAGACCAAATGGAGACTTGTGCCTGCATTGTTCTCTTAAGTTTCCTCTTGTTTCCATATCACAGCATGCTCAGTCAAAGCTATTTCGGTGCTTCACTGATCAAACTGATTTTTCCCTTTGATGATAATATGAAATATTATAGGATAATAGGGTTGTTATATAATCAAAGTCGACAGCAGGGAGCTAAATTTGTGTTGTTTTGATGAAGAGCACATTAGTGTGACATAAATAGACTAATCTGATTTATTATTATTATTTCTAATGCTTAATAATAGGGAAGGGTAGGGGAAATGAGTCTCTGGGGAATGAGAGTGCATCACAAAGTGATAGACATTAGGATGTCTAGTCATAAGCAGCACCACTACTACCTGCTTGTAGCTGAATTTCAAAAGAGCGAGAAGCGAGCAGGAGAAGTTGTTCTGAGAGAATTAATGTCTTAAGAGGAATAAACCAAAAATGTACCAGTGAAAATACTCTGTGAAAAGCAGTGTTGTGAGAAGAAAACATGTAGGGCAATAAGAAGTCAGAGACAGAACTGACAAAAGTCAGCTCACCTTTCACTGACTGACTTTTCATGTTTCACTGAAAAGCTGGGATTAGCCTTGGACAAAAGCTCTCCTTTCATGATATTGTGTGTTCCAGCTCCAGACAGCCCAAGCCATTATTCACACATCAGTCAAGAACCATGAAAACGACTAAAGAGAGAGGCAGAATTTGCCTGTTGTACTGATGCGCACACATGAGAGTCCTCATGTCTGGCTGCCCACAAAGCAAAGTCCTTCAAGAGTTTCCCTGCGAAGAAAACATCCTGCCACGTCAAAATCCCATGTGGGACAGAATTGTGGACCCTTCAGCCAGAAAATAAAATAAATAAATGTATTTGAAAATCCTAAGGAATGCAGATACATTCAAGCAAAACACTTTCCCACATACACACTCATTATAGCTTTTAAAGTATGGCTACGGACATCTACTCTGGCTCCTTCATATCAACATACACAGACTTCTTCAACTACATCTACAAAGTTCAACTAAGCTAAAGCAGAGCTATTACAAAGCCATCGAGTTTTAATGCAAAAACTCTAAGTGGCAGATAACCCATGACATGCTGAGGTAAGTTTGTCCCCTGGTTAAATACCCCGTGTATTAAAACTTACTCTTCATTTATGGTTCCAGAGGGAAGATTTAGTGAAAAATCAGCTACAGTATGTAAAGTTTTCAGATTTTATAGGACATTTAAAGACTATTTGTTTATGCAGCAGAAATAATAATTTCTTCTTTTCTTAAGGGAAAACAGGAAAAAAAAAGTCTAAGCAATGTTTTATAAGATGCAACTGCTTTTTTCTTTCTAAAGTTTTTGCTAGAAGTCCTGTTAGCAAAATTCTCCTTTGCCAGGCACAGAATTCCACTCGAATTCTGCCAAACCCCAAAGTTTTCCTGCTTCTCTCCAGTGTCAAATACACCCAGCAGCTGTACATTATATAGATGTGCATTTCCAGGCATTCTTTTTCTTATCTCCATAGCAGGAAAAGAGACCCACATTTATTTGCACTGCTTGGATAACACAAGTAAAGACCAAAAAAAAGTAAATTTGGAGAGCACCCTGAACCCTATGGGCTACAGCCAGGGGAAGCAGCTTTTAGGGGTCAGACTGAAGTGGTTTAACACATCCTGAAACTGCTTTTTCAGGTGTTCTTGCTTCAATCCTGCTGCCATCAGCGTTTGCCCTAGGACACGGTCCTGGCAGCACAGCATCGATGCACCCCACACATTACTCTGAAAAAGTCCATCCTCATCCATCCTCATTAAGAATCCTGTTAGTTCTTCACTAATCTTAATGAAGGATTTAATGCCACAGCAATTTCTAAACCCAAAGGAAGCTGTGTAAGAGAGTCAAAGTCATGGATAACTTGCTTTTCATTTACTTATTGAAAGGCGGATGTGGAGAACATGAGCATATTTGATGGTTAATAATTTAAAGCCAAGGAAAGGACAACAGAGGAGGAATGACATTCCTTATTTCTCACTATTAATGTTCTTTATAGATGCCTCTTTGAGAGGATATCAACATCCATCAGCACACAGAGCTCAGAGCTGGGCACACCCCATCTAGTTTTAAGGGGAAAAAAAAGGATTATTGCTTTTACACTGAGCACAGAATGGTAGAATCAGCAGGAGGTGATTAGTGCCAAAAAGAAATGGGTTTTGTATGGCAATTAACACGGAAAGCGATTTAAAAGATAGAATTAAATCAGAGACAAAGGTGCAGGTTCATAAAACTCCCAGTCCTACCCTTGTAAAATCAAAGATAAATCTCCAAAAGCACTAAATCCCACGTAATCACTGAAAATTCCTATTGTCTTAAAAGGGAGCTGGATTAGGCCTCTAATTCAGTTCTGTAAAGTCTGTTTGGTCCAGATGAACAACTGAGAGATGGACAATGTCCAAGGAACAACTCTATGACATGGTCTCAACATCCTCCACTCCAACTTGCCAACACAACTGCTCCCACTGTTACCCTCCAAACACTGGAGTAAAGCTATTTTTGCCCAGTACTGCTAAATGCATTTTGCCTTTGCCTAGCAGAAAAAGCAATATCACATCTAATCTCACAAGTTCCCAGTGAGCCAAACACAAGATACTGTCCCTTGAATTCTTCCTGAGACCAACAAAGGCTTTCCATTATTTACAAATCAAAAGCATTTAGAGACAATCATCTTTATTTTCTTATTTAAAACAAGGAATGCCCTGTCACTATTATATAAGAAAAAATATACATCCTCCTATTTATACCCATCTTAACCAAGCATTCCAAAAAATATAATTCCTATTCATGCAGGTAATTGCTGCACAAAATAATAATAATAATAATAATAATAATAATAATAATAATAATAATAATAATAATAATAATAATAATAATTTATAAAGAAAACAAAAATAACAAAATACACTCTCTTGTTCCAACAATTCTCCCAATTTATCTTAGTAATTCAGTTTTCAAGTTGTTGGAACAGTTGAAAATAATAAAAATAAATATAGTTAAATTAATATGATTATTTGCTTTTGATTATTAATTCCATTGCTAGTTTTTCTTGTGTTTTTATTATGCATACCAGTTTTACAAAGTGCATGCTTTATTTTTTTTTTTAAATTTTGAACTGGCAAGCTAAAATGATCCATCTTTTCCTGCCTTTTTTTTTTTTTTTTTAATGTTAATACAATCTAAAATCTAGCATTAAAAAATTTACCATGATACACCTGGTATATTGACTGCCTATGGCGCATGCTTGTCTTGGCAAAAAAAACCCAAAAAAAACCAAACCAAATTGGCTCCCCTCCCACCCTCCCCGCTCTTTTTGGAAGCAATCTAAAAAAAGCAGGCTGGAACACAACTGCTTCAAGGGCAAAAGAAAAAAATAATACCTGATGCTTTTAATTTTTGTCACATGGCACTGGTTGTGGAATTGCACGCGCACGCACACGCACACGCACCCGGCACACACACAGGCACACGCACACACACTGCAACCTGCTCGTGAGGAAAAAAGTTTGTTAGGTCAGGAGTGCCAGCGGCACATGAAGGCTCCCAGCTGTGTGTGCAACTTTGGATTTGGTACCCACTTCACGTCACCTTGAATCCTCTGACATCCACCAAGGGGGTAATGTAAGGCATACTTTGCTGGAACAGTAATAATCCATGCTTCATGCTCAAGAGCTGAGTCTCAGAGGAGGACTGGCTTGCTCTGCTCCCTTTGGCTCGCTCTGTCTCACTCAAGGAACAAAAAACCCGAAACAACAAAGAACTGGGAAAAAACAAGGAAAGCAAAATAAGACAAATCCCTTTAAATGGACTTTCGCCGTTTCATCAGCCTGTGGTTATCTGTAAAGCTGTGCAACCCAGGTGAGATGGAGCTGACAGGAGATGGGAAAAGGCTGTTTTTTAATGTGCTTGGCGAGATCTCCTCTATCTTGTAAGAGATGGAGTGAAAGTACTGGGGGTTCAGCTTCGAGCTGAACGAATTTTGGTGGGACACCACCCGGCTGGTGTACTCGTGGGACCTGTAACACATGCAGGAACAAACTGACTGAAGGTCTGTTACTTCGGCCTTGTACCGCGGCCGCCCATGCTGGGAGTCCTCTTGGATGTGGATAATCATGCTGTTGCGGTTCCCTGCCAGGGACGCCCGTTCCTCGGCATCCCGCCTCTCGTCCTCGCTGTTCATGGTCAAGAACCTGAGAACAACCAGATTTAGAAATGCCCCAATGACTGTCAACCCCACTAGAATGTACATAAAGCTAAAAGCCACGTAGAGAGGCTTCTTTTGAAGGGCCCCTTTGGTCTGCAGGGCCACATAGTCTCCAAACCCTATCGTAGTCAATGTTATAAAGCAGTAATAGTAAGCATGGAAAAAGCTCCATTCTTCGTACTGGGAAAAGGCTGCTGCTCCAATGCAGAGTGTCCCCATGCAGGAGAAGAAACCCACAGTGACCATGTTTTCCATGGAGACCTCGGTGCTCCTCATGCCACAGCACTTTTTGATGCGTTTCAAGAGGTACTTGACGAAGGTGTTCATGCGCTCGCCCAGGCTCTGGAACATGACGAGTGTCAGTGGGATCCCCAGGACTGCGTAGAACATGCAGAAGGCCTTCCCCGCGTCCGTCCCCGGGGCAGCGTGTCCATAACCTGGGGGGGAATGGAAACAGAGCACAGTCAGCCAGGCAGGTGATGGCCACGGCTCCCCCGTCACGCAAACCACACAAACCACTGAGATCCCAAGCTGCAGGAACATTGCAATCACACCATCTTCCCATATCTCCTCATCGATGCATGATCTGAATAAGGCACAGAACAACAAAGCTGTTCACACAGGAGTGGGAAAGATGAAAGAATGGGCAATCCATTCTAACTCAATGTTCACTCTCCTAAACAAGATTATATTGCATTAATTAACTGAAGAAATTTCATGTCTATCCAGTGTCACATGAAACAGCGGAAGTTTTGGAAATAGATGGACTTTCTTGGAGTGTTTTTGGGAGTAGTTGGTGTTGCCCTGTCCCAAAACCAGAGTATAGTGATGGCCTGCAAATTCTGTGTCTGCTGACAGCACAGAGTTAACATCACCAGACAAAGAAATTCCTTTTCAAACTCTTCCACACTGAATAAGCTTTTCTCCTAGACACCTAATGGATGTCAGCTCTTGCTGGAACACCTGCAATGGAATTTAGGGGTTTAATGCCTGCTTTATCTTTACTTGCTGAAGAATAAACAACTTACCAGCTTGAGCCATAGTTTTACAGCTTTAACAGTTAGTATGGCAAAGGCAATTTCATCAGGATGGTAAACTAATCCAGGACAGAGGATGTACCACATTTCACAGCAGTTTTCAGATGGTCAAATTATGGCTAAGCCTTTTTTCTAAATCAAACCATAAGTGGAGGGCTGTTTTGAAATTGTAATTTTACTTTTTCAGATTACACTGCTTTAAAAATCTACATTTCTTACAGCTGAGATTTTAAGAGACTGTGCCAAAGTCTCTAAAATGGGATGGTTGGGACCCACCTGGCTATGGTGTGCATTCACCATGCAGGTACCACTGCCTAGAGTCCCTTTAAAGTCAGTGAGTAGAAATATGCACTTCACAAGAGCAGTTTCTGTCGTACACAGGTGTCTAAAACAAGTCAATGAGTTATTCTCAGGAGACAACTGTTTCTTTACAATCATTATAATAGAAGTCTTGGGACAGAACTCTGTTCAAAATTAATATACCTACATTTATGTATCAGCTTGTGTTCTATGCATCCAAACTCACATGACAGTCAACAAAAATTCTATGAAAAAGGGCAGTAGTGAATTATTTAACTGACCATCCCAAGCCTGGCAAGATGAAACAGCAGTTCTGACTGTTCATTGATCATGTTCATTAGCTCCCCATTAGACTGACTAGACATCTGTTGACTGCAGAAGAATTTAAACACCTACAGCACTGGCAGACAGCTACTTGTAAACAGCCAAATGAGGATATCCTAATCATGATAGTCACCTTCAGTGACCGTCTCCAGTGTAGGTGCCTGCACTGCTACTGAGCGTTTAGATCAGTTTTCCAGAGTCACCTAGCTGTATAGGAGACCCCTGAGATATCAGGAAACCCACAGATGGCTGGCAGATAAAGCACAGGGCATTCAGCACACCCACGTTCTCACAGATCTGAAGCTGGAGGACAGAACTGACCTGAGATATCATTGAGGCAAGACCACTGGGGAGCCCTGCCCATCACCTTTAGACTTAGGTCATAAACCTGCTGTTCTTAATTTGTCAAATCTCTTTTTGAAACTGTTGACACTGCACATCTCCTCAATCTCCTGTGGCAACGAATTCCAGAAGTTCACTATCTGCTACGTAAAAAAGGTACATTTTAATTTCAAGGATATCTCCTTGTTTCAGCCAGAACACTTTAGCTATGGTATTGAAGTTCTAAATCTTCCTTATCTACCACCTTCATGTTTTCAGCTAAACTCAGCTTTATCTCTGCTCTTGGCTTTTTCCTGTCTAAACTGAAACCACAGCCTTTTACACTCATATAGCAGAAGTCACATGTCCTTGATCTTGTCCTTCTCTGGACGTTCTGTAGCTCTGCCACACCACTGTTGAGGTGCAGAAACCAGAACTCTGTCTTCCCCTCAGGATGGGAGTGCACCTCGGAGTCTGAACTTTTACTAGAACTAAAATATGAACACCAGGCAACCTTCAAAACATAAAACAAAAGGGGACAAGGAAAATAAAACAAGAAAACCATCAAGAATCCCCTTCAAAAATCAACAGGTCCATTCTTAGGTCAGTCAGTAGTTGTTGGTGGATGGGATGTACAAACTAGTTTAAAAAGAAGCACGAAACTCAAAATAGGAGGTTCTTTTCCAGGTTATAAAGGAAAGAGTTTCACCTGTTATATTGAGCCAGGTAGTCTGTTCATCATAAAAAGCAGATTCCAAATTACCTGGAAAGGGAAGTGTCTTCACCAGATTGATGCTGGGTTAGTTCCACCTGACTGTCCCTCAATAAAGGCTGTAATTGCCTCTCATTACTAAGATCAGCTTTTGAACTACAGGGGTGTTAATTAAACCAGGGATGTCTTCCCATTTTATAGCTTTAGTTACAGATGATAAAGAGAAGGAAAGCTTCAGAAAATGTGATTTTCCAGATGGTTGCAGAGATGGCAGTTGGTGGAAACAACTTTTACTTTGGGTTCTTAAAAAAAAATGTTTGGGGTGAAAAAAGGTTTCTTTCGATCTCACTATATCCTTCTCCTTAAAGATATCCCCAGAAACAGTTTAGGGAGATCATAAAACATTAATATTATGTGCTTGCACACTATCTTGCAGTTGAATTTCTAAGATTTGTCACAGACTTTGTAATTATATATTCCATAAGATAGGAAGATTTCCACATCCCTGTTTTACAGACAAGCAGGCACAGACACCAGCAGGCTTTAACTTTGCCCAAATTCACATAGATAGATGGAATATCCAGAAATTCTGACTTCTGTTTTGCCCCAAGTCATGTTCACATTCCACAATACCAGACAAATGTCTCTTGCTGTATTTTCACCACGAACCTGGGGTAAAGAAAGGACTTCATTAATGAAGCTGGAATAAGACTTTACAAATAGATTAATGTGTAGGGGATCAGAGTCACATATTTATCCTATACAGCATGGCTTTAAGGAAGAGACACCTCAGCCATTGCCTTCAACACTCTGAAATGAGTGGTGTCAAAATACACCAAAGGTAGACTTAACTCTCCATTACTGCAGCACTACAGAATCTATCCAGAAAAATGCAGAGTAATGCATGGAAAGCAAACTGCAGCAGTGCATGTTCTCTGAAATTCAGTGTTTTTCAAATCTAAAACAAACCACTGTCTTCTTAACATAGAGACTGCCTCTGGAAAAAAGGGGAAGGTTGATAATTAGCAGAGAAAGAGAGGCACAAAGGAGCATTAATGCTGGGAAAGGACACAGGTCACAGGGCCAGTTTCCAAGCAGTTGGGTTTTACTTGCATCAAGTAAAGGTGGAAGCAGAAACAACTGCCTTGGTAGCAGATTCCAGCTACCAAAATTCTTCCTGATTTCCTCTAGATGAATATCACTGCCCTTTAGCAGCATACAAAGAGATGACTTTGTGTCATCCATAAGAAACACAAGGCTTAAAGAGAAATAGAAAGGTTAAGCATGACATCAGGGTGTCTCTGTCTTCTGTGCTGAAGAAGAAAGATCGAACAGAAGACCTTACAACTTACAGGAAATACATCCCTCAACAGGCCACAGAGCTGAAATAACAGTGAGAAAGGTATAGATGGAGCTTTACCCTGGACCACACCTAAGCAAACACTGCCTATCCTACTCTAGTAGAGTAACTGGTTTGCTGCAGTCCCATAATTCAGCAATGTGACCCCAGCAGGCAGTTTTGTCTGATGTTTAATGAGATATCATTGGAATGATCAAGGAAGGTCTAAATTACTCTCACCCCAATTGGAAGCAATGTCATTAGTACTCTCCCTCACTTTCACAACCCTTCCCAACTGCTTAGGCTTTCAAGACAGAGCTCATCTGGGTTGGCACCAAGAAGAATAGCCTGGCACAAAGAAATGTCATGTTTCAGCGTTACTCCAATTCTGGACTGTGGAGCACCAATACACCACAAAAGCTGTGTCCTCCCAGTCATGGATCAGCTGGATACAGACACCAAGCAAAACTGCAGGAAGGTGTAGGCAAGGGAAGAAAAGAATCACACTGAAAGGGCTGGCACCAAATGAGTACTCTGTTGGGGTCTTCCCTGCTTTTTCTTTTTCCAGATGTTGTCCACTCTCTGATGGAAAACTCTCAAAGACCATCTGCACCTACATGTAATTCTAGAAGAAAAGAGGAATGCTATTTTCTTGTTTGCCAGAGTGTAGCTATGAAGGTCTGAGAAAAACCCACTTAGAGCCTTCATCAAAGCTTGTTTTTCTAAGGTGCCTTTCAGATGAGACACAGAGAGAAATTACTCATTACAATCTCTGTGAGGGTTAGTCCGGGGGACAACCCCAGTATTTTTCTCTGGATTGTAAAGACACGTTGAGCTGGGGTACCAGCCCACAATCAAGATGTGCAGAAGCACAGGGTGCACAGCTACTCCAAATCCAGCAGTGACCACAAGCAGATGGCTGAGGAAGAGCATAGGAATGCTGTAATTACATTTGAGATTTCCCCCAAGAATTCACATACCCAGCTTCATTATTTGCTGCTCAGGGATTTCCTAAGCCAGGTTTTGCTGGTTTTAGTATCACACAATGGATTTCTCTTCCATGAGCTTGGGCATTGTAACTTCAGTGTGTTTGAACGTTCTGCACCTGCAACATCCTGTGACAAGAAGGTTCACAGATGGCAAAAGGTTCTTCAAAAAAATTAAAATTACTCCTTTACTTCCCTTTCATTACTATCATCTGATGGCAATGGTATCTCCTCCTCTTTGGAAGACACCAGGAACAATCGTTCCCAATTCTTCTTTGTGCCACTCATTTTATAGACGTTTTATCAACAAAAATGCCATGTTTCATTCAGGCCCTAAGCAAGTATCTCTGGCACTCTGCAGCCTCATGTGGACAGAGCAGCTTGCTTAGATCTACATCAGTGATTTTTGCACCACACTCAGCCGCAGGGTACAGACAGGTCCACAGCATCTGCCTTGTCCTCCAGCACAAATTCCCTGGAATAACACTTTGCTTCTGGGGCAAAAAGGTCTTAAACAAATTCATGCTATTACAATGACATAGACTGCCCAGAAGAAGTAAATCCATAAGAAAAAGAAAACATTATGGGAAATAATCCTGGATATTTTCAGTGTGTTGCATCTACATAGTAACCATCTCCAATCCTTCAAGGCAGTATCTACACCAGCAAACTAAACCGGGCTCAAGTTCTGCCAGGGGAGCTTTAGGTTATATATTAGGAATATTTTTTAATGGAAAGAGATGTCAAGCACTGGAAGAGATTGCCCAGGGAAGCAGTGGAGTGTTCAAAAAACATGGGAATTTGGCACTTGAGGACACGGTTTAATGGTGAACATGGTGCTGGTGCTGGGTTGACTATTGGACTTGATGATCTTAAGTGCCTTTTTCCAACCTTAATGATTCTGTGATTCTGAGGATGAATTTCACCACCAGCCCATGGTGCCCACCCTCTTAAACCATCAGCACAGTTCCCATTATGGCTTCCCCCAGAATAGCCAGCACTGTCCTAGCAAAATCTGTGCCTGGTCCACACATGCAGGTTAGCGCTGCAAATAAACACCCTCCTGGGGCAGCACATGTGTTTATCTGTTACTGTCACCCAGTGTGTCATCTGTGTTGGCCTCCGTGTCCTACAAAACACAGGTCCTGCTTTACTTAGTTGCACAGATAGAGCCTGGATGGCTATTCTGAGTGTTTTTCTGGGCTCTGTCAGAGATTGAGAGAGGTTTGTCCCTAGATGTGCATTGATACCAGGCCAAGTACATGGCCAGTGTCAACAAATAAAAGCTAACTGTGGCAGTGGTGAGTTAGTAAAAGGTCATGCTCAGGCCAGAGTGTATCTGCAGAGCAGCCAAGCCTCATTCACATTCGCATTCAATGGACAACAAGTCTTAGATGTCTCAAATCTCAAAGCAATTCTCTACATTATTCATGAGGGATGCTTTATTCCTCTTAGGAGGAGGTTTCTCCCCTCATTCCTCTCCACATCATTCATCCCCGTGATGGGCATTTGGGCCAGGTTGTCTCTGACAACAGTCTCCGGAAAGGAATTAACTTCCCCATCCCTGTGACTCAAACCCTTCTTACTCATGCTGGCAGCAGCCCAGGCCAGGAGATAATGAAGAGAGGATAATGGCACCTCATCTTCAGATGGGCAAGCGTAATTCAGATTAAAACATCTTCCTGATGTCACTCACTTCACTTCAGAGGTTCATCTACGTCACAGGAACTGCCACAAGGATCAGGCTGTCTCTCCGCTGGATTTGCTGCTTTCAGCTTTCAGCAGGGAGGAGAAACAATGTGGCCTTTGTGGTGCAGATGAAAGAGGTTTTCTGGAGGGATCAGGGAGATTCTTTAACTCACTGGTAGTAACTCATTTACCAGGACGAAGACTACCAACCTTCCTGGCACATGGGCACTGCTGACTGCTCCCTCTTCTCTCTCCCCCATGTCTGGTCTCTCTCTGAATCCTGCTGCCTTTCTCCTCAAACATCTCCAGGACCTCTTTTTTCTTTTACTCCCTCATCAGTTGATCTCCCTGTAGCACTTCAGCTGAACAATCTCTCTTAGTTTTTTGCACATGCCCTTCCCTCCTCAAAGATATCCTCCCCTTCCACGCTCAAAAGACAGTCTCTAATGTCATGATAAAGCATGCCACGTGTCTCCCTACAGGAACACATAGCAATACTTGATAATATCATCTCCTGTTGTGAAGATAGGGACATCTTAGGAGCAGAAAAAGAATCTGGCATGCCCAGATGCAAACTCAAATCCTAAATTCCTCAACAAGATCAGCATGGTCTCTCATCCTGGCCCATTCCTGGTCTGTTACAGCTGTTTCTGTGTCCTGGCTGCAGAGGTAAGGTCATGCCACCTTGGAAATTGCACTCACTGCTTTGCTTTGTATCAAGACCTGCAGAAGATATCCTATTCTGGATAGCAGAATAGGATATCTATAGTAGCAGGCTTCCATTGATTTCTTCTCCCCACCACAAAAAACAGACTTCTATTCTTCTTGATCTTGAAACCAAACTTCCAAGATCTTCAGTGAAAACAGCGTCAAGAGCAGCTCTGCTGGGAGAGGCAGGCACACACACAGAGGCACAGATGTGCAGCAAGGAAATGAGGAGGAGAAGTGCCTTCTCTCTGTGATCTGCTGAGCAGCAAGTGAAGACACAGCCAAAGCCAACCTTGCAGGTGGAAGGCCACCCATGCACATGGTGAGGTGGGACAATGTTTGGCCTCAGGAATTCCCTCTGCAGCAGCGGTTCCTGAGAGCTCACCAGGGACGCTGAATCTGCTGCCTGTCAGCACAGCCAGCAGCAGACCTGAAGGACTCATCCAAAACAGCTGATATGACTGATAACTACTGCTGACACTCATTCCTCAGCCACATTTCCTCACCCCCTCTACTACTCTGGTCTGCAGCCATCCCACATTATCTCCTTCCTCATGGAACCTGAGCCTTCCTCTCTGGAGCACTACTGAGAGCAATTTTTTCCCATAGCTTCTCCTCCAGCCACATCAAGTTTCAGTAAATACTGGAATGGAAAATGCTCTGCATCACCCAAAATGCCTGTTGGCATCAATTCCCAACCCTGACCATTATCAGATGGGGCTAAACCATGTCCTGTTGGAAGATTCAACCACAGAAAAAGCACCAAGAGTCCTTGGAAAAGTGGTTAAGAACACAGCCCTGAAGTCTTAAAGCCCTGATGGAGCAAGAACTGAGGCCATCAGCTGTGACAGAGTTCTGGGTAGTCCTCTCATGGGTGTGCTTCGGAAGGCAGTATGTTCCTCACACTACCTTAAATTACAGGGATCCAAAGGGAGAAATTTAGTTAAACACAGCCATGCTCATTTCTGATTCAGGGCAGGACTTCAGGTTTGGCTGGTTTTGTCTGGGGATCACATGCAATACAGGTAGGTGTTCCCTGCAAGAAGTTGACCCTCTTGAGGAGATTTCCTTAGGATTCTCAGAGGATCAAATGTGTCCCAGTCCCTGTAAGGCTCTCAGTAAGGTCACGTACATGGGCCATGTTGGAAAATTGTTTTTCAGAGGTTCTCAGACTGCTTAGACTGGACTTTCCTCTTCCTTCCCTGCCTGGATTCCACCACTAGCACGTGGCCTCTCCTCTTCCCTGTTGGATGCCTCCCTGGGGAGGTGAGGACACAAATCTATTCAGTTCATTGGGGCAGAGTGGCTGGAGGTGCTGCTTGTTCAGTCACACTCCTGCCAGAGGCTTGTGCCCAGGCAGTTTCCACACTCCCCCAGGTGGGGAGACCTGGGGGCTCCTTTGCTTCCCCTGGAAAAGGTCTTGTATTCCTCCTGGGCTTAGACTCCAACAGGACACAGCACCTCTGTTTTGAGACCTATTGCTTCCGCCTAAAGAAAAAGCATAGATTTGGTCACATTTGGCCCTTTCAAATACCCACTGGGTTATGGCAGGAAGGAATAGCTCTAACAGTTAAAACCAAGGCATAAAAAAGTTTCCTTTTTCTAATTAGTTCTGGGTTTTTTCTCATTTCTTGGTAAGGATGAGCCGTCTATATCCATATCCCTGCCCATCTGTTTTTCCTCCACAATAACTTTGAAGCTGCTCACCAATTTCCACCACTTAGAAGAAACTGTAATGTGAACTTGATAGTGATCTGTTCTGCTGGGCCTGCCATCTGGCCAATCTGTGAATACACATAAAAGGGCCTAAAAATCAACACACACATTGTGCAGGCTCAGCTGCAGTTGGGATCAGCTCCTTCTCTGGCCAGTTACTGGAAAGAAAAAGGAGCTGGAGGTGGAGTGAGATGCAGAGGCATGGGAGAGACCTGCAGGAATATGACACCTCCATAACTTCATAAAACAGCCTGAGATGGAATAGCTGCCTGCAAGGATGGAGATGCAAATCGGGGTCCAAGAGAACTGGGGATGCTTTTGAGTTCACAGGAAACCAGGCTTGACTACCGCTGCTGCTTAAGGAAAAACTTGTTTCTAGCAAAAGACAAAATTTGAAAAATGTTGCTTTAAAAAAAACCCAAAATATCAGAGACTTCTGTGTTTGCTTGTGCTTGTTATTGTTTTTGTTTTGAATTTGAATCTTTCCCATTTTTTCTGTGTAAAATTTACACTATAAAGAGTTTTACTAGAAGAGTAAATGAGGGGAAGCGGAAAACTTCAAATGGCCACACAAAATCACAATTTTCCTGCTCATCTACCTGACACAGAAGACCTGATTATCTCAGACCTCCTCTTCTTGAACTTAGCCTCCACTTTTACTGCTCAGACAGGAGATGTCTGCAGTCACTGACAACTCTTTTGAATAAGATCACAGAGCATCTGAGGTAATTTCCACCTGGTTTACCACCTCCCAAGAACTCAATGATGCCAACACTCACCAGTTCACTTTGTACAGACAGAACAGTATCTCAGCTCAACCCTACAAATCCTTCTGCTTCAGAAAAGAGGCTGGAAAGAGAAGAGGCTCCTCTCCAGCTCTGTGAGGAGACAACCATTGAAATAGCAATTCTGCTATACCAGGTTTGTGTCTGGTGTACCATTCCTGACTCCCAAAACCATCAGCAGCTCTGTGCTGGATTTCCAGCTGGGCAGCTGTTGACAGCTGACTTCTGAGTCAATATTTTCCCATGAGCTCTATTTTTGACTGTCCCTGCACTATTTTCCTCTCCTTCCTCCTCTCTGCTTGGTTCTCTGAATCAATCAGAAGACTGACCTGAGGCTCACATCATATCTAGTCCCAAGACAAATCATGCCCAGAACAAGTTCTCAATCTGAAGAGAATCGTAGCAACCACTAGGAAAAGACTTTATCAGGTCATGTTATCCATTCCCAGGGGATGGCATATGATTGTTCCTTACAATATATTCTCCAGGGCTTTGTCCAGTTTTGTTTAAATGATTGAAATAACAGGGTTTCTGCTCTCTCCCTTAGGAAATTTTTGCCCTGTCCAGTAGATCCAGCCATTAGGAAGTTCTTTTTTGATACACAGCCTGTATTTTTCTTGTTCTATGCTGCCTTTTATCCCACTGTTCTTTTGTAGCCCTAAATCCAACACCCCCATTTCTCTCCATCATTACTCCTTCACACTTCTTGGAGATGGCCACAGCTTCATCCCTTAGTCAATATTAGCTATAAACAGAGCTCTTGGAGGCACAGTTCTGCAGCAAGGAAGACCAAGAGGTGTTTTACAACATCTACCTAGATTCAGGTTTTGTCTCTTTAGAAGGAGCTCCTTGTATGATCACTTTTAATGTACTTGTCTGAGATCACTCTTGCTTTTCAGAAACTTTCAGGATCTTTGCTAGAGATGTGCACAGCCCTTCTAGCTGCAGAACTGTGCTATCAGGGTCATCAGTTCCCTGGACTGCAAAATATTATCCTTTTCGTGTATGTAGGTCTGACTGACGATCACTATAACATCGTGTCCTCACTGCATAGCAAACTTTTCCTCATGCTGTCATTTCTATACATCACAAAGGCTCTTTCTACTCCATTGATGTGATTGCAATAAGTGTTTTTTCCTTGTTCACCTCTATGAATGGACTTCTTGGGCAATTTTAATAGTCTTCTGTAACTGATTTTTGTTTCTCACAGTTTATTGGCAATGATCTGAGACCTCTCCATGAGGGGGGAAGGTGAAGGGCTCACCACCTGCAGAGTTGGCAGGATGATCCAAACAACACTCTGAGGGACCAGGGGAAAATACATCAGGAAGAAGCACAGGGGCTCACATCTTAACAAAAGACCAAAAATTAATGGGTTTCTTCTACACTGTGATGATAAAAAGGGGCATGAGAGACTTGTGATTCCACTTTATTCAAAGAGTTAGTTCTTTTCAAGCCACCAGGTCTGAGTCTTCACAGTGTTAAGAGGATCCTGCTCTCAGCTCTCAGCCTGACACTGTCAGGGCTCGAGAAGCTCAACAAAAACCCTGTTAAACAAATATTACCAAAGGCCAGCACAGAGCAGAGGGGCTGAGATCATCAGTGACGGAGCATCCACGTCCTCTGAAGCTGTGAAGTCACTGCCCAGTGCAGTTCACAGAGCAACGCTCATAAATCCTTGTGACATCAAACGCTGTCAGGGCTGGTCTGGTAAAACACAGCACACCCAGTGAGAGACACGGGGGACACTTAGGGAAGTGGTTCAGATGTGTTTGCACTGAAGCCATCGCATCTTCCCTCCTACAACTCTCCGCTCTATGCAACTGAGAGACACACAAGAGCCCAGACAACTTGCCATGAGTTTGTTCACATATCTGTTTCAATTTCGTGCTGCTTCTATTGCAGATTTTTCCCATGCAGAAGATAAAAAGGGTATTTCTCAAAAATTTTAAAAAATACTAATAGGTCCATGGTATTTTGAGTAGATTCTTCTTTCTGCTCTTGGGAAAGCAGGACTTTTCCCATTCAAAAGGACAGCTAAAGGAAGGGTTAGTTATTCCCACAGTGCTTAGGTTCAGTCCCTGCTAGAATAACATGCCAGCAAATCAATTTAGAGACACAACTTTGACTAAAACAGAAAAAGCTCTGATCTAGACAAAGTTACAGAGATACAAAATCACTTCTTCCAGGGAAGTCCATGTCTCAGCAGGTGAACAATCAAGTGTGGAAGAACCAAAAATTCCTCTTCCCTCTCATTTGCTTGTGATTCTCTGTCCCTTAATGACCACAAAAAAGAAATGAGCCAGAATTACACAAGTTTTTCTGCTTCTAGAACTTTGCAATCACAGACTTCTTTACATCAGTTACAGTATTTATTGTACTGTCCTCTTCTCTGAAGAAAAGCATCCCCAAACAAGCCTTCTGAATCTGGCTGGGTGCAGTTTTTAGCCAAGGCTTTTTTCCCTGCAGACACTGTAATTTTGCAGCAGTTTTATTAGTTAAAACCTGGCTTCAATGGTCTAACAGCAAAAGTAAGTGGAATCTGTCATTTCCCCTATTACATCACATATAGGCTGAGTAGTGATTCAATTGGATTTATAGATAGATTTCATTGAATGGGCTACATGGATTTCATTAAAAATAAAGAAAAAATAATGCTCAAATGCTTTGACTTGAGTTTATTTTAACAGCATACATGGTTTTTTATTTCTCTTGCTCTAATTCCCCCCAAAAAACCCTTACACTTGAAAATACAAGCAAAGAAAGATGTCTCAATTACCTTTTACAAATTTTATAGTGTGTTCTCTCAATTACCTTTGAAAAACTGAAATCATTCAATGAAAACTTCTGTGAAGGAAGAAGTTCAGCTCTGATTGAGAAAGCATTTTTTGAAGCTGGAACCAAGAAAATTAATGGAAATATATTGCCCAATGGTGCAGTCCTGTCCAGCTTTCCACTGAGCCAGTACAAACTCTGAGGCACACCTGTCCTTGCCCTTTGAAGGCAGAAGAGCTGAGCTAAAACATGAAGGTCAAAGTTTTGCAGCGTTGCTCAGGCTTGGCTATGGGAAGATTTGCTGGAATTGCAGTCTCAGGGTAATTACACCAGCCTAACTCACTGGGCTGGCACTTTCAAATGAAGCCACCTCGTACATTTTTCTGATGGCAACTTTGGTCTCACCGAAGCAAGGGCACACCAAGGAGCATAGAGACCTTGGTGCCTTTCCCCAGCAAGACAAAGGCAGAGGCATTTCTCATGGGATGCTGTTCCAGCTGTCAGAAACTGCCCAAGGAAAGTCAGGAAATTGAGCCTAAGAGATATTAAACCCAGAGCTTGAGCTCATGCACGCTGAAAATCTCCTTCCTAAAAAGACAGATGTACACCTCAGTTAGGGCTTCCATCTCCAGTAATTAAGCTGTAAGGTTGTCCCTAAACTCACTGCTCTTACAGCTAAAAGTTTTCCTGTTTTCAATCCAAACTTGTTCAAGGTCTGATTCTTCTCATGAAAGTTCTTAGCTCACACAGCAACCCACCCAGTTCACCTTCCCTACGGATTAATAAAGATGAGCCATATCTCACCAGCCTGCTCTGTTTGTTTGTTTGTTTCCTAGGAAGAATAAACCAGCCACGGCTAGTGTGTTGCATTACACAGGGTCACTTTGATAGCATTTTGCACCTTTCCAGCTTGAATTCAATTTACTTGTACATCAACAGCCCAAATTTAGATACAGAGCCACAGAAATTCAATGCTGCATTTGTACAGGCTTCCAATCGTATTTCATACAATTTCAGACAGCTCTTGTACACAGCACTGACACAAAACCTGAAATGAAGTACTGCACGTCAAACCTACCTGTCCTTGGTCCGTAGCTAAAAATCCATGGGATCTTATTTTGTCTCACACTGATGAAAATAGAGTAATTTTTCTTGGTGTCTGTGAGCTCACAGGACTGTAACTCAAGCACACATGAGCTCATGATTTAAGCAGAGACAAGCATGTGAGCTAAGCTCCATGCTAGCATTAAACAGATGGATGCTAAAAAGAAACTTTCCATATACTGCAAGCATCTCTCCCATGAAATGACCCATGAAAAGCAGGATGGGGTTCATGTGCTCTACCGAGCCTTGAAGCTGACAGACATAGCCCAATTAGGTGTTCTAAAAGAGGATCTGCTCAAACTCCTCAACACACTTCCAGTGCTCAGCAAATCCTTTTGCCGAGACCAATCTGAGCTCTTTCACCTCCCCTTTTATTTCTTTATTGTTTACAGACATCTACCTTTTCCCAGCCCTGATAAGCACAGCGAGGGGCGAGATTGTGGGAGGCAGTAGAGTGAGACACCATTTAATGCACCTGACTAGGCATAATCAGAGCCATCCATCACTTCAGTTTTCTATTCCAAGCCAACAGGAATAGTCAAACCGAGTGGGAAGAAATGGGAAGTCACTTAGAAAAACTTCTTCAAAGCCTTCGCCATTTATCTTCTGCTGGGTGGAAAACAATGGCCTACTATATTATTTTAATATCATAACCAGTGTTTTTCATTTTATTTCATCACTGAACTCCTCCATACAAGGTAGCTCAATAAATCAGACTGACAAAATACTTCATGGAACATTTCTGAGCAGTCATAAACATCATTTGCACAGTTTTTATACCTGAGAACCTCCATTGTGATCCAAGACCCTGCAGTGGCAGGGGCTATATAAATGACACATGAGATCGTCTCTGACTATTCACAATTCTGCTTTGACACAGGGAATTACCATCTGCACTTTCCAAGCATGGATACCAAAGAGGGAGAGTGCCTACTCATGAAGAACACAGATTAGACTAAGGGTTTAATATCCCCCCTAAAAACGGCTTTGTAATGAGAGAAGTTATTAGTTTATTCAACACAAGAGAAAAACCAGTAGAAGGGTTATTTCATAAAATCAAAGACTGGTTTGGGTGGGAAGGGACCTTAAAGATCATCTCGTTCCAATCCCCTGCCATGGGCAGGAGATCTCCCACTAGACCAGGTTGCTCAGGAAAGCTGGAAAACCTGGCTGTCAACACTTTCAGAGATGGGGCATCCACAGCTTCTCTGGGCAACCTCTTCCAGTGCCTCACCGCCCTCACAGTGAAAAATTTCTTCCTAATATCTAATCTAATCTAATCTAATCTAATCTAATCTAATCTACCTTCTTTCAGTGTAAAACCATTCCCTCTTGTCCTACTTAAAACTTCTTTGAACAAAACATGCCCCAGCACTATTCTTATTGTGATTTAAGTCTCTATTTCAGCTTCACCTGTAGGCTTTGAAGCTTAAGGAGCAGCACTGCTGAGGCTCTGCTGGAGACCCTGCCTAAAAGTCACAATGACCCTCCACTGCACTACTTGTCCCACACATTTACAAGGGCTCTGTATTAACAGTGGGAATTATTTACCATCTCACTCATCACTCTGGGATTGGAGTTGCAAACACATGCTCAATTTTAGACTATCAGTAAATTTACTAGAACAGTTTTGTGGAAGTCAAGTTTCTTCAACTGCACATTTCTGGGAATCAATATATATTATTGTGTGGTGGGTTGACCTTGGCTTGCCACCAAGTTCCTTTCTCACTTCATCTTCATTAATAGAATATGGGGAAAAAGTAGGATTGAAATATCTGTGGGTTGTGATGAGGACAAGTTGACTGATCAACAGTTACCACCCTGGGCAAAACACGTTCAGCTTGGGGAAGAGTAATTTTATTTCTTGTATTTATTGCCAATTACTATCAGACTGGGACAGTGAGAAATGAAGGCAAAACTAAAAACCCCTTATCCCTACTTCTCCCTTCTTCCCATTCTCAACTTCTGCCCTTCAACCTCAACTCCTCTCTCCTCCTCCTCCTCCTCCTCCTCCTCCTCCTCTCCCAGTTTGTCACAAGGGATGGGGAATGGGGGTTGTGGTCAGTCCATAACACTTTGTCCCTGACACTCCTTCTTTTTCTCTTTTCCTAAATATATCAGAGAGGTGTCACCAGCATTGCTGATGGGCTCAGCTTTGACCATGGTGTGTTTCATGCTGGAGCTGACTCTGTCCAACACAGGGACAGTTTCCTGTGTTTTCTCACAGAAGCCACTCCTGCAGCCCATGGATACCAAAACCTTTCCCCATAAACCAAATACAGATCAACAGCTATTTTATATTTGCTTGCTTGCTTACAGCTCTTGGAAGAAACAATTTCACTTCCAGACTTGCTGTTCCTTGGTTGATGGGTCTCATTTTCCTTGCAAAACCTTAAGCAGTTTGATAGAGCTGTTGTCAGCAGCTTCAAGTGCTCACACTTCAAGTGCTCACACTGAGGCTGAAGGTGTTCAAGACCTCTGACTCCCCAGCTGTGCAGCAGCTACAGCATTTTAAACCTGGCAAGGTTTCCTTTATCTCTGCACAGGAGCAGCTCTAAGCCTTAAGAGCCTGTCACAGGGAGAAGAATCCAGGAAGCACCAGCACATCCCCTGGGTAACCAAGCTGCTTTTCTTACCAGGCAGAGAGGTGGGACACAGCCTAAAGACAGAAGCTGAAAATTTCCTTCTAAATAACAAAAAAACCCGTTTTTGGCTATGCTGAATCCCAGACAGACTTTTGTGCTCACTGGCCTAATTCTCCCATCAGTTAGTTTTTATTTCATTTCCACACCTCTCCCTTTTTGCTGGCTATATCTATTCCTCTTCGTTGCCTGCTCCACATATACATCACTCCCATGCCATTCTCGTGCCTTCACACTATTTGTTTTCATTTGCTGCTCTCACCCTTTTTTAGTTCTATTTTCCTCCTCTCTCTCACCCACTTTCTTTCATTCCCATCTGCCTTTTTTTCATTCTCCTCTCTCTAACCACAGCAAACACCTGCCTCCATAGGCAATGCATAATTTTTAAGAGAACTTCATAACTTGTAACCGCCCTATGCAACAGTTCTCCTGTGGTGATAATTGCCAACTATAAACCATCAGCCTTATCTCGGCCGTCAAGATTAATTCTGGCATGGGGCATTATAAAATTAGCCCTTCTTGGCAAGGCTGCTGGCCTTTAGTTTCCACAAGAACACAATTAAATGGTATTTGTGCAGTCAAGCTAGAGTAAAGCTAACAGGAGACAGACATCAGGAAGTTATTAGATTAGGAAGTAAAACAACTACTCCTTGGTTAGATCAAGCATTCAAACACATTATATAATATTTCAAAGGCCATACAGGCAAAACAAAACCTCTCAGGCCCTTTGCCTCCTTCCCTCCCTCCTTATCGAGGCTGTGGGCAAGCACATATCATAATAGCAAATGAGGAAAGTCATTACCAGATCTCCAGATTTTGGGTTTTTGCTCACAAGGTTACTTGTGCACACCAGGTTAACTCAGCAGGGACTCCAGAGCACACACACAGCTTGAAGTCCTTCCTAATTAAATACACACACAGGTCGTAATCAGAGCTCTCTCCTCACCCCAGGGCTGGATCTTTGGCTCACGTAACTCAGCAGAATGCCCTGAGGAGCTACTTTGATTTATGATGGCTAAAAATCCAGTCCCAGAGCCTCTGTGCATACAAGAGGATATTTTAGCCTAACTGGTGAGTGTTTGAGCTTAAAGAACCTTCTCACACACAGATTTACACCTTGCAGATAGGCACTTGTATGTGCATCTGTGGTAGCTCAAGTTTTACCTCTTCTTCAAATGAGCTTTCGATTAGAGATGGAAAATGTTCTGAAGCTGGTGTCCACACGCTCCATCCTGCTGGGGCAATCACCCCCACACCCACTGATAAAATCCAAAGGAAGAGAACCAAGCAAATTTGCTGGGAATGCCCTACTTTGTCTTCACAGAGGTCCCCCAAATCACTGCATTCAGCATGATTTTGGAAGAAAGCTATAAAACATAAACCAATTTCTACCCACACATTTTTCCCCCACAGCCTGCGACAGTACTTTCGAAAAGTTAAACAATTGCTCAGCCCCTTGTAAACACTTGTGCCACATCAAAAGGTAAGCATCAGGGTCACCATCAGGAAACCAGAGATCCTAATCTTCTTTAGAGGAAAGGAGGTGAGAGACATCAGCTTTAGGGTAAGGTCTGCAGTCCTCTGGAGTCTGTCAAGGCCAAGTGTCCCAGGCACTCAAATCATTACTGAGTGAAAACACATCCTGTGGGAACCAGGTTCAACTTCTGACAACCCACACAGGGTTTATGCGTGAATCCTGCTCAGCACAGCTCTGTTTCTCCACCCACCCACAGCCAAAGGAGCAGACAGGCTTAATTTACTGCTCTTTAAAAACAGACGCTGGCCTTCAATTTATCTCCATCATGAGAAAAAAAATACCCAAGCTCCTCAAATGAAAAGCCCTGCAGGATTTTGCCTGAGCAAATGTGAGATGGAGATTTGACAATAAAAAAGACATTTCATTTGTCTTATTAGTGGCTGACTACTGTGGAAGGTGTTCAATCAATTAGACTGATCTTGGCCTCCTGAATTATTGATAGAGAGAGCTGGATTACACTCTAAAATGCTTTTAGTTTAATTGCCCAACCCATCATTGCTTCATTTTCCTTTTCTTATGTATATAAATTTTTGTTGTTGTTGTTGTTTTGTTATTTAACCAAAGCAGTTTGCCAGCAGCTGACTCCGGCACTTTGCTGCTGTTGGAGGGAGCGAGCGCCCGAGTGGAACCTGGGGGAGAACAGAGGCTTCCCACAATGAGAGAGACCTGCAGGGGAGTCAGGGGGGCATTTTATAACTCTTGGTCCTTTCCCATTCCTTTATCTTCAGGCTCTGGCTCCTTGTTTCTTTCTCCCCACTTTCCTTCCCTCTCCTTGCAAGCAGAATCATAGAATCATTGATCTTGGAAAAGAGCGAGTCCAACCTTCGACTAAATACCACCATGCCCAGTAAACCATATCACAAAATGACACATCTACTCATTTTTCTAACACTTCCAGGAATGATGACTCCACCACTTCCCTGGGCAACCTGTTCCAGTGCTTAACCACTCTTTCAGTGAAGAAATTTGTCCAAATATCCGACTTGAACATCTCCTGGTGCAGCTTGAGGCTGTTTCCCCTTGTCCTCTCACTGCTTCTCTGGGAGAAAAGGCCAACTCCCGCCTGGAATGCAATACAGCACAGGACTGTCCTGGCCATGGCACTGTCCCCAGCACCACTCGGTGTCCAAATGGCTCTTCTTACCCCATCCTGACCATCATGGTTTCCCCCAAACTTTCTTAACTTTCTTTGCTCATTACCCCTTTCCACTCTCAATACCTTCCAGCCTCTTTAACTGTCCCATTCCTTATCATTTCTCAGCTCTTAGACATTGTGCTCCATTTCCCAGGCTGTGCACATTGCCTCTTGCTGAGGCACCAGGACATGGCCAGAGACAGAATCACTGTGTTCAAGACTGCTCCATATTTTATAGATCAAGCACATCTTAAATGCCTTTAAAGCATGGTTTCCTGCTATTCTTTTGCAGGAATAACATAAAGTAGTGAGAGAAGCACGAATGGAGTTATAAAAACATGGAAGTTGTTTCACAGTGAGAGAGGAAAAAGGGAAAGAAGGGGTGGGGAAGGAGCAAAATAAGATGAGATGGGAAAAGGATTAAATGAAAAAGAGATTAAATGGGTGGAGCAAAGAGGTGAAAAAGAGAAAGGATGAAAGAGAAAAAAAAGGGCAAGTAAGAAGGAAATAAAAAGATGAGGAAAACTTGCCCACAGAAAATGGCAGATATGCAATGTGGATTCCTGGAAGAAAAAAAATACCTGGTACCAATGTGAAACAGAGTATTTTTGTGACAACATGATATGAACATGATATGGTCAGTACACAGGGCTGAGGAATAGGATTTGAGAGGGAAATAAAGGCAGTAACCACAAAGCCGCAGAGTAGATGAATAACACAGCACCTCATACGGGTTTAAAAGATGAGACCATGAACGTAACAGGATCCGTCTGAATATAATTCATTCTCTAGGAATTCATTGCAGATCTCTGCCACTGGATCCAGACACGACATGAGATCTCTTGAAACATATCAGAAAGATAAATTCTGTGAAATGTGTCATTTTGTGATTTTCTAGATGGCAAGTGGAGAATTACTGATACAAGTGATATTTTAGCTCAGCCCTTCCTGCATGTAATACACAATCAATTTTTCCCCCCGAAATAGCATCACAACCAGCAAAAAGCAATTTTATTTTAGACTTGGTTTAGATCGACGGTGAGGACGCTATGGAAAAGTGTTTGATCAGATGTTCACTACTATTGTTGAAATTAAAAGGATAAGCAAAAACAGGTATCAAAGTCCTTAATTTTTGAAGCACAGGGGCGAAGAATTAAAGGGATTAGTAACTGAGTCACTTGGTATTAAGAATGCAGAGATGGTAAAAAAGCATCTTGAGATTTCTCCATGACAAATGCACAAAGAATACCAAGATTAGAGTAGAATAATGCTTATTGCAAAACATCTTGCAACTTATTGCAAGATTACAGTAATACTTATTGCAAGGGAAGAATTTTCAGGGACATTTAAGAGGAGTGAGAAAAGGATAAATCAACAGATCCATGACCAAATTTTTATATGTAGGAATAACATGAGAATGGTCCAATAAACATTAAAACAACAAAAGAGGGCTCTTTAGATTTGTAAGGAAAGAAAGCACCTGGGTAACAAAGGTAGAATGGATGAGCTATCCGTTAGAATACGTTGCTTTTGTTTCCAGAAAAAAAGACATTTAATTAATGCTGGTAGTCCTGAAAAACTCCCCACGTCCTCAAATGTGTAACAAGGGAAAGGAAAGGGAAGGGAAGGGAAGGGAAGGGAAGGGAAGGGAAGGGAAGGGAAGGGAAGGGAAGGGAAGGGAAGGGAAGGGAAGGGAAGGGAAGGGAAGGGAAGGGAAGGGAAGGGAAGGGAAGGGAAGGGAAGGGAAGGGAAGGGAAGGGAAGGGAAGGGAAGGGAAGGGAAGGGAAGGGAAGGGAAGGGAAGGGAAGGGAAGGGAAGGGAAGGGAAGGGAAGGGAAGGGAAGGGAAGGGAAGGGAAGGGAAGGGAAGGGAAGGGAAGGGAAGGGAAGGGAAGGGAAGGGAAGGGAAGGGAAGGGAAGGGAAGGGAAGGGAAGGGAAGGGAAGGGAAGGGAAGGGAAGGGAAGGGAAGGGAAGGGAAGGGAAGGGAAGGGAAGGGAAGGGAAGGGAAGGGAAGGGAAGGGAAGGGAAGGGAAGGGAAGGGAAGGAAAGGAAAGGAAAGGAAAGGAAAGGAAAGGAAAGGAAAGGAAAGGAAAGGAAAGGAAAGGAAAGGAAAGGAAAGGGAAAGAAAGAGAGAGAGAGAAAGAGAGGAAGAGAGAGAGCAAGAAAGAAAGAGAAAGAAAAAGAAAAAGAAAAGAAAGAAAGAAAGAATTGCAGGTGTGTTTCTTATTGTGCTTCAGTGAGATTAATTAATATGCTCCACAGGGAATCCCTGGCGAAAATGAGGAATCTGAGATCTCAGCAGGCTGCAGACAAGGAACAGTGGTTGGGCAACTGGCAGAAGTGCCAAAGCCTTGAAGGAGAGAGGTCCCATCCCTGCAAGCACATGTGGAGTTACTCACAGTGGGGCTGATTTTAATTAATATTTCCATTACTGGGACAGAAGCAAGATGCCAGGGACGAGATGAGCCAGATAACAAGTCAGGAACACAAGCACAGTGAAGGAGGTGTCGGTGGAGCACTGGGAAAGTCTGCCCGGGCACCGAGCACCCCTGACCATACAGGAGGTGTCTTGGGGGGCTGCCAGCTCCTTTCCAGGGAATTCTCTTCCTGCTGACACAGAGACAAATTGTGTGGAAACAAGGAGATGCTTTGCTTACATCAAAGCATCCCAGAGAAGGATTTCATTCACAGCAAGTCTCCTTTCTCTGCAGTGGCCTAGGCTGTTCTTGCATTTAATTCCCCTGATTGCCCTAAGTCCCATTTTACCATGTTATAAGCAAAGAGCTGAGTTCAAATTTCCTTTGAAACTACTGCAGTCTCCTCCTGTTTGAGCTTGTCTCTGCCTGAGTTTGACCAGTGCTAGGACACATCCTGAGAGATTCACTCTTGCACTGCACTGCCCTTGGCCACTGCCTTGGGCCAAGGAACGTGCAGGGCTTTGGCCACCAAGACACTTTCCTACTTTCCAGAAAGAGGTGCTACACAGAGCTGGAGCTGCTGAAAACATCTGGATGGTGCCATTCTGAGGACAAAGCAGCAGGTCCACCCCCTGGCAACACCACCAGACTTGGGTTAGCCTCAGGCCCTGTTACACCCCAAGGGCTGGTCCATGTCCAGGTCTCAGATCCTGGTGTGCTCCCAATTCCATACCTTCCTTGTGGCAGAGGTGCAGAGATGCCAATTGTCTTGTCATGCTGAAAGCTGTGGGACTAAAGCCACCTGAAATTTTTTGGGAATATTACATTATAGTATAGCAGATATTTAATCTAATGTAATGTAATGTAATGTAATATGTATATTATGATATAATATAATATAATTAATATAATATAATGTAACATGTTGAATATTTGCTATTGTGTTCTTTCTTGTTTATATTATATGTCAGTTTTGCGGTGATGACTTGAAAGATGTTAAACATGAGAAAAGCCTCAAAACATTGGTGTGAGTTCGATCTCTTCCTAGAAAGGGAAGTATCATGAAGAATGAAGCATTGTTTGTTTATTTATGGGCCAAGAGAAATAAATAACTGAATCCAGGGAATTCAGGACATCATAATACCTTTTATTTTCCCCTTCCTGTTCTTTCTTCTTTTGGGAGGGAAGAGCACAGAACTTGTTTCTACTATATACAGCAATACTAAAAAACTAAAACTAAATTATGTGATATAGTATATCACATAATTTATCTATAAGAGATAATATATATTTAGGCATAGTATATCACAGCTTGGACTGTGCTTTCTTCTGGGTGAAAAATTAACCGAATGGCTGGGCCCAGAGAGTGGTGGTGGATGGAATCACATCCAGTTGGCATCTGGTCACCCGTGGGGGTCCTGGAGGCTCAGAACTGGGGCCAGTCCTGTTTAATAACTTTATCAATAATCTGGGCAAGGGGATGGAGTGTACCCTCAGTAATTTTGCAGATGAAACCCCCCTGGGCAGGAGTGCTGATCTGCTGGAGGGTGGGAAGGATCTGCAGAGAGATCTGGACAGGTTGGGTTGACGTGTCAAGGCCAACAGAATGAGGTTCCGTCCTTGTTTCAGCTGTGATAGAGCTAATTTTCTATCTAGTGGCTGGGGCAGTGCTGTGTTTTGGATTTAGCATCAGAATAAAGTTGATAACATGCTGATTTCAGCTGTTGCTAAACAGCATTTGCCCTAAGTCAAGGACTTTTCAGTGTCTCATGCTCTGCCCGGGGGCACGTGCACGCGAAGCTGGGCAGGAGCGTGGCCAGGACAGGTGACCTGAACTGGCCAAAGGGACATTCTACACCACAGAACATCAAGCCCAGGATCTAAACTGGGGAGCTTGGCTGTGAGGCACTGGTTGCTGCTCAGGCAGTGGCTGGGCATCAGTCAGTGGGTGGTGAGCAATGTTGTTGTGCATCATTTATTTATATTGAGTGCAATTTCTCTCTTCCTCTCCATTTCATTACAATTACAATTGTAATAATTGCAACTTCATTACAATTTTTATTATTATTGCAGTTGTTCTTATGATTAGTGCTATTATTGTGTTTTATTTTGTTTCAGTTACTGAAGTGTGTTTATCTCAGCCCATGAGGTTTACGTTTTTTCCTCGATTCTCCTCCCTATCAGGAGGATAATGAGTGGCTGTGTGGCACTGAGTCACTAGATGGGATTGAACCACGGCAAGGTTCAACAAGGTCCTTCACTTCAATCACAACAAGGTCCTGCAGTGCTCCAGGCTGGGGCAGAGAGGCTGGAAAGGTCCAGAGGGAAAGGCCCTGGGGGTGGTGGCCAAGGAGGAGGAGGCTGTAGGCAGGTGGGGGTCAGTGTCTAACAAGTGACCAGATGAGAGGAAGTGGCCTCAAGCTGCACCATGGTGGGTTTAGGTTGGGTATTAGGAAACATTTCTTCACTGAAAGGGTGGTCAGGCGTTGGAAGAGGCTGCCCAGGGAAGTGGCTGAGTCACCATCCCTGGGGGTGTTTAAAAGACATGTAGATGTGGCATTTGGGGACGTGGTTTAGTGTTGGAACTTTGCAGTGCTGGGTTAATGGTTGGACTTGATGACTTTAGAGGTCTTTTCCAACTTAAATGACCCTATGATTCTATTAATCCAGTGATAAAGAAGAACCTGAACGAATAAATGCACATTTGGTTAAAAATTATGTAAGTAGGTTCTTTTTAAATTGAACTTTAAAGAAAATGAACCACTTTCCCCAGAGCATCTCTCAGAATCAAGCATGACTCCCTTCTTACTGGTTTGGGGTTGAATCATTTTGTGTCATGGGGGAATCCACACACAAATATACTTTCTTTTTTAGCATTTAATTTGCAAACTGCAACTCGGATCTTGGCATGGCGCTCCAGCAGAGTTCACTAAAGGATCCCTCTGCAAACCCAGTTATAATGAGTGCAGCTCGGTGTCACCACGTGGCAGTGCAGCTCTGTCGCTGCGACACCTCCTTACAGATGGAGCACCCCAAACACCACATCCACCCTCTTACCCTGAGAGCACACAAAGAAGTTTCTCACAGACCTAAACTCCTTGGCATTGCCCTCAAAATATCAGTGCAGACATGCAGGAGAGGTTTTCTTACACAGAGCTACTGCCAAGCATTTTCTAACACATATTTTCATATTACTTAAACTGCTGTGGCCATGACCCATGGCATTTCCTGGGGACCAGAGAACAGCTGAAAGTACTGAGCACACAGACCATTAATCCCAGACTGATAATGGTCAGTTTGAGCATCACAGCATACAAGGCTCCCTACATCCCTGGTCAGGGTCTCCAGCTGCTACCACAGTATATATAAATACTACAAAAGCTCCTTTTGCATGAGCAAACACATAAGAAAAAAGAAATGCGGGGGGAAAAAAAGAAGAAAAAAGAAAACAAATTAGCACCCTCTAGCGCTTGTGGGGAAAATGAGGGATAAAGAAAGGACTGGGACAGGGGAAATGATGCAAAGAAATATCAGGACTCTGAGGAAGGCCCAGGGTTCTTTTCAACACCCATCCTCTGCCCTCTCACACCTTTATGCATCACCCTCCCAGGATGCTGGGGGAAGCAGGTGTGTGCCATGAACAGGAGCCACCTGGGACCACGCTGGGCTGGGCTCCTTCAGCTTAATAAGCCCTGTCACTGCAATGCCTGGATGGGAAAGCTGAGTTTGATAAAGCCCCAGGGGCTGAGATGAGGTCTTCAAGTGCCAGCCTTGGATTTTTCACTCACCCTCAAAGTAGGAGAGTGGAAATATCAGAGAAGTGAATCTATTACCTGCACTGCTCAATGAGGCTTTTATGATATTCCCTGCTCCCCTTGGAGAGATGCTTAGTACACTCTGGGGTGTTGAGATACATTCATTTCCATTTCCAATTCCCTTTTATTTCGCATCCATCTCCTGGCTGCTATAAGCACACACTCTCTTCTTTCTGCAAACAAAAAGCCTTCCTCCCCAGCCATTTCTTCACAAAATGCCTTCCAGTGACCCCCAGCTGGCTGCTCCAAGTTTCATCAGCATACCTGGGTAGGAACGTAACTTTTCAGATTCTTCTCCCTCTCCTCCATCACCTCAAACAACCTTGCACCTACTTGTACTCAAGCACCTCATGTCTCCAGAAAACACTGCTTTCAGCCCCCTTTTCAACAGAGGCATGGTTTATTGTCCCCTAAGTAGCCCTTCACAGCTCCTCTTCTCAATCAGCACTGGGTAATGGTTTCCCAGGGACCATAATACTTAGCAGCACAGTAATTGAATGATATTATTAACAGCAGTAGCATCTGTGTTGTCTGTTTAATTAACTGGAGAGCAAATGAGGCCCTAAGAGTCATTAGTCTGATCCTTTATTGTTTTTCTAATGATGTGCAGCTTCTTACTTGATTATTGGCTAAGGATCCCCTGCACCAAAAAATGCACTTTTTAATAAAATAATAACAAAACAACTCCATATATTCCTGAATGACATATATTACTTCTGTCAAGCTACAGATTAAATAACTGTAAACTTCTGCTCTAAATACTCAGAGTCCACCACCTCTGCCACTCCTTGAGTGGCAAAAAGGAAATAGGAGACACCAGCCCATGTTTCAAGGAATGAAAGAACAAAGCTCTAAAAAACATTGTATTGCTGAGGAGCTGGTAACGAAAGCAAAGCTCACCCTGCTGTCATGCCTGGGGACTCTGTGGGGGCTGAAGAAGGAACGACCACCTTTAGAGACTGCTGGCCAAAAAAAAAAAAATTAATAAAATGGAGCTACAATACTATAATATCCCAGAACTGATCACAGCATTTCATTCCACCTCTGCACTGAAAGGGATGAGGACCAAAGGAAGCAGACATCCTTTGGGTACACATTCCCTAATTGGGCTGAATTTATGGACAATCTGACAGCAGCAGCTCCCATTTCTCCACTCAGAAGCTTCTTGCACGGCTGGGACAGCCAGTCCACAGCAGCCCCAGCCCACTGTGCAAGCACTCATGCGGCCCTGCAGCCCTGTCAGCACACAGAGGCAGGAGTCGGATGTGGCTGTGGAGTCATCATTCCCTGCACAGCCACTGAGCACCATCCTGGGCGGGCGTTTGGGCTGAGGTTCATTGCCTGACAGCTGGTTATTGGCTTCCCTGCAAGGGGCATATGGAAATTTCCATGAAGATGATCTCAACCGCAGTTATTCAGCTTATCAGGAAGCACGGGCAATTGGCATTAACCAAATTAGGAAAAGAATCCCATCTCAGACAGGAAGGAGATCTTGCTCCTTGCCTGCCTAAGATATTTGCTCCTGAGAAGTCTGTAGGTTAAGCTGAGCAGTGAAGGATGTCAGATACAGCCATATACACATCTGGGGACTTACAGATGTGTGCTACAGATCCTCTTCAATGGCCAGTTGTGAGAGTCTCAACACTACGTAGCTTTGCTTTAGTTTTACTTTGGGCTGGCTAAGCCCTGGTCTGGTGGCCATGACACCAACTACCAACGACCCCTCTGCAGCAGGCGGCACATGGAAAGCCTCTCTTCACCCCAGCATCACACCAGCACCTTGGTGTCTCATGGACTTGGGGCACTGTCCCTCCAGGTACTAATTTGGAGACCATTGTGCTCAAACATGGGCCTTAGGGAAGAGAGATATGGCCTCCTTTGATGGCATCGATTATCTCCACCCAGATGGAGAGGAAGGGCTTGGCTCTGTGGTTTAGGTCAGGTTTGGGTGTGGTGCTTGGGTGGCACCTCACTACTAACATCTGTGGGTCTGGGAATCAACATGGGATCTTTGAACATCAAGTCCGTGCTGCCTTCTTCGTTCCAAACCTCATCTCAGTGACAACACCATCAGTACCAAGAATACAAAGCACATGAACATCACATGAGTGTCCCTCACTGGAAGTGTTCAGGAACCATCTGGATACATTTCTGTGTAAAGTGCTCCAAAATGACCCCACTTGAGCCGGGAGGTTGGACCAGATCACACCACTGGTGGTTCCTTTCAACCTCAATCACTCTGCAATTCTGTGTTTAGGGCCAAGGATGGGGTTTGAGTGCAACTGTAGAAGGAGAACTGCCTGTAACTCCATGATCTCAATGCAAAATCCCCCAAGAGTCATTGCCTACTTATCTGAATTGTCATTAAGGAGAAAAATAAACCCATTTTCTCCTCTGATGGCCTCATTCAGTTCAGTAGTATGTTTCATCAACCAGCTTCTTCTTGCACATATTAAATAAATACAGAATGAAGAATGAGCAGAAATGGATCCTGGGGCGTTAAAGAGATTGGGAAAATGACTGTGGCTAAGAATAAACAGGCACATCAAATGAGCAAGGAAAGAAAAGAAAATGTAATGTCTCTTGTCACCACTGGACCTATCCATCTCAGGACAAATTCACAGCTACTCCAAGATTTGCAGATTTAAAATGGTTTTGTTTCTCAGGAAATTTCTCTGGAGCTTCAGCCTGACTCTCCACTAAACCAACTTCTTAGTTAGGGACGATTTCCTTAACAATTACAGATATTCTCTGACTTGTTCACCTGGAAATTTTGCTTCTTATTCACAAGGGGCTTAGCTGTAATCCCTGATTTGCTCTCTCACTCCCTGAATCCTGGTGCAAGAGCTGTTGGCTGACTCCTGCTCGGTGCATGAATGAAAAATAAATGAATGAGCACATGAACTTGTGGCTACCTGTAAATTTAGAATACAACAGCTCCTTCCTACTGAGTACAACAACAGGCACCATAAGGTGCTGTTTGGTTGAAGTTGCCAAAGTGATTGCTGAAGAGACCTCAGGCATTTCTCCCTTTGGCTCTGGAGAACCATTACAATGTCAAATATTTTTGAGAAAGTGCTTGAAAGAAACTCCAAAGTTGTGGAGTAACTTTGACAGGTACAATCTTTCTTGTGATTCAGATGGAGATGAAGATCCCCAACCGGGAGACAGCTTCCCAGCAACACTTTGGGTACAGGAGGTTCTAGTACTGATTGGAAAAGGATAAAAAGGAAAAGGATAAAAAATGTATGTGTATATTTGAGCTTCAGAGATGGTAAACTTCAGAGAAAATCTTAAATGATAAGAATAATTTATTTCAGGTCAGTCACTAACCAACTAAGTGACTACAGAGAATCTTGGCCTTCCAAGTCTTCTCTTTACTGTCTCAATAAATTAAGAGTGGTGTCTGTCCATCAGTAGTGAAAATAGTTGTGGGATCTCTGAACAGCAAGCACTGGATATAAAAATGTTCAGATAAACCATGCTGATTTTTGATTTTTCTCATAAGAGTCTGCCTTGTGATAGCTGCTTGGAAAGCCATCCCACTGGGTTCTCCCAGCTCTTCTGTCCATATTATTTATGGACAAAGTACCACAAATACTATGAGGGATCCTCACAACACAGCTTCACATGCATTGACATCCCAACAGACTCGCTCACACAGATTTCTTTCTCCAGATGTCCATTTGCCCTTACCCCTTCTGTGCACTTGCCTAGTCACAAACTGCCAACCACGTGCCTCACATCCCCATGGGAGCTTATTCTCTAAAGTAACTCCTCTGACTGCAAATTTGTCCTGTATTCAGCCTGGTTTTCAACCTTCCATAATTTCCCCCCTTTTACTGCTAAGCCAAATCTTTCCCCCCTTTGCTTTTTACAGCCATTTACTTTTTGTACCTAGATAGCACAAACCCTTTTACTCATCCCTTGGACAAACTCTTCAGATTTAACCCTCCACTAGTACTTTACAGTGCCCTTCCACTGAATTTTTTTGTGCATTTCCTGGTAATCCAGGGGGTTTTTATGGTAATGACAAAAAAAAAGTACAAATATCTACCCTTGCTGGAGCTATAAGTGAGGAACTCCCTTTATTAATAGGGTACAACACCTTCAGTCTCATCCTTTTTCTTCCTGGTGCCTGTACTGCTGATTTCTTCTCCCCACTCTGCTAGTGCCTGCAGGGAGTGCTGCACATTTTATATCGTGGTGTGAAGCTATCTACTTTCCCAGTGCCTACAGCATAGCTGGAGGTCATGCCAAGAGTCCAGGGGCACCCACCCACAAGCTGGAATCTCTAAATTCATCCATGTATCATCCTTCCAGTTGCATGCTGCAGAATTAAAGACTGAAGCGTGTAATGAAAGCAGAAAAGGAATAAACAGGAAATAATCCAGCTCTGTGGGAGGGATCCAGGACAGTCCATACGGAAGGTGCATTCAAAGGAAGCCTCAGTTTTCTACCAAATAATGAAACAGGTGGCCATGCCACACACTGCGGAAGAGCCCAGCCATTGCCAACAGGCAGTGCAGGGAACCAGAAATCCTGGCTCACAGTCTCTGCTCTCCACATGAAGCCACTGAGCAAAACTACATAATCCACTTAATTTATGTTCTCTGGATGTAACAAGGTGGAGATCAGCAGCCTCACTGCCCATATTTGAAAGGTGCATGGGGAAGAGCTGACTGACTGGGTTTTAAAGGGCGTTCCTTGCTGCATTTGTTGAAAGTGGCCATAATTAAAATGAGGAGAGAGCAATCCCCAACACAAGAAATGCATTAGGCAGCATAAACACTATACTGGAATCTGCAGGACTTTGCCCAGCTGGAGGTTGAAATTTAGGTAATTGATTTCCTGAAAACCTGTTCTTTGCCAAAATTACTATTTCACTGGCTGTTATAGGCAAACAGATAATTCAGCACATTTAACAGATCTTTTCAGGTACATCTGTGGGCAAGGGGACCGATAGGAAATAAGAACCCTGCTGATGCAGATCAAGACTGGGCCTCTGACCGTGACTGTGCCACAGGGTGTCACTCCCATTCCTCACATCACCAGAGCTCTTCCCAAGGGACAAACGAGGGACAGTGCTCCTGCATTTTCTTGTGTTTTGGCTGGAGAGCTGTGTCACATTCCTTGTTGCTCCTGGCCATGCAGGACATGGCCGTCACAGCCTGTCGAGCCCTTCACTCTGTGGCTGCTGGCAGTCTGATCTTCCCTGGCCTATCTCAGAGGGGAGCTCCAAACCAAGCGAGGACAAAGTCTGACTCAGGGTAGGGAAGGTCAGCCCATGTCATGCCATGCTGATGACGCTGGGCTAGAGGCTCCTGGGATGACATTAAATCAGTCAGCTTCCTATTTTCTTTGTCTTTCCAGGGAGAAATGTCTGGCAAGCCAAGGATGTTTTGATGGCTGATCATGATCTCTGCTTCCTCCTGGCATGTTCTGGCTAGTAGGTTTGGCCACCACTGATTCCAAGTCTGGCCTGCATTTGCCCCATCCATTTTCTCCTGCCTGCCTCTTTCTTTCCCATCTGTCCCTCCCTTCCCCTTCCCCTTTTCGCAGCAAGCTCTGTGCTCCTAGAGAGCTTTCCATGTGCACAAGTGACTTTGAGCTTTGAGGTCATTGTCCAAAAGGTTTCAGCCCCTCCAAGATGCTGGTGAGCAGCAGCAGGAAAACTGACCACTTCCAAAGATCAGTGCTAGCCCCTGTGCCCCTGACTGGGCTTATAGTGGGAAATTGTGAATCTCCCCACATGCAGAACACTGACAGACACTTTGGCATAAAATCTTGTGGCAAATACTGCCTTTTGAGTAGGTGATTGATCTATTTTCCCAATAGGGGTGTGTCACATACCAGGGGATTTCAGAAGGACCATCATTCTGCTAGATGACCACAATGGGCTGATTCCTCTGCCCGAAAGATCAGCAACTCCTTGTTTACAACATTTGTTTTCTACAAAGCAGACAGTCTCAGCTTTTGATTTAGCCTGATGGAGACCCTGGTGCAGCTCCCACCCTCTTCTCTCCTTGGCCAGCCAAAGACACCAGGAGAGATCAGGGTGAAGATGAGGCTACAGCTACATTCCTATTCATACCTCCTCTACCACCTCCAAAAAGCACTTCCACGTCTGTGGTAAGCAGAGACAAAAATGACACCCTTACAGCTACACATACATACCTAGCTATATAAATACATATATATACATATTTATACATATATATCCATATATATGCATAAATAGCTATAGATACTGCAGGGACCAGCCTTGCCACCAGCATCCCTCTCTCAACAAAGACATGAGTGGTTTTGCAATGAGCTCAAAGCCTTCAGGAAAACATTTTGCTGCCCATAGAGCCACCCCTATACCTCAGCAGCTCTGAGGCAGGTACAAGGCTGTGCAGGGGGGGAGCATCGACAGTGAAGGAAGGAGTCTGAGAGCCCGTGGCAGAGTCAGGAGCAGAACTCCAACAATTCTGCTGCCATTTAAATCACACAACCATTTCCTTCCGCTCAGCCACAGCCTAATTGTCTACTAAGCTGGTTAGCCTTGCTTTTTGCCCATGTCTTGACTTCAGATGAGTGTCTCTTGCACATAGCAACAGCATCTGTCCAGCTTGCACTCAGCCTGCCTTGTCTGTGGTGTTCTTCAGGCTGCTCTCAGTGACTGCTGATCTCACTCAGATTTACTGAATCATTTCATAATGCTGAGTGCTCTTTCCTTGGTAACCTCACAGCTGTCTTGGTGGGGACAGATTCAGGTCCTTAACCTTTG
Source organism: Acanthiza pusilla (assembly GCA_036630365.1). Classification (NCBI taxonomy): domain Eukaryota; kingdom Metazoa; phylum Chordata; class Aves; order Passeriformes; family Acanthizidae; genus Acanthiza; species Acanthiza pusilla. The sequence continues at coordinate 93,664,574 of JAXCHO010000034.1, forward strand.
CTGATATATGAGCAATATTTTTCTAAGCCCCGTGCAATGAACCCCATTGTCAGGTACCAGCCACCAGATTCTTTATCATAGAAGAAATGACTGCAGTGAAAAGCAACCAGTTTGCACATAAAGTCCCCCAAAAACTTAGCTGCATATTACCATAAGGTAGACTTGGATTTCTGCTCTGCCTCTACGTGGGAAAATCAGTAGTCACCTCTCTCCAGCTCTACCTGCTTAGGTACTTGTTAGCACTATCACATCAAGGGTGATCATAAGAGAACCCTCAATGCTCAGCATTCTTGCCAAAATCTGCCAAATATTGCTATTAAAAGCCATGGAGGGTCATGGCATACATGCCATGGCATCACTTTTAGTCATTTGTATAGCAATGGCCTCCAAAGGCCACAGGCATAAGCCAAGGCCCTTTAGGCCTGGGGCTTGGTGGGTGCTAGATCGTGGTATACTTTGGATTAAAATACATAAATTGTGACTGACACACGCTGACAGATGTTAGCAGATGAGCAAAGAAATGACTACTGTTTTCAGAGCAGGAAATACATTTTCCTGCTTTTAGAAAACTTGAGCCAACTAAATCAGTCAACAACAGCACTGGCTGTGTGTGAACTTTTATTGTAGAATTGCAGATTCACAGAATGATGAGGGTGCGAAGGGGCCTTAAAGATCATCTTGTTCCAGCTCCCGTTCCACTAGACCAAGGTGGTCCACTCCCCATCAGCCTGGTCTTGAACACTTCCATCATTAAAGATTTAAGAAGGGTTTGGGGGGCAGAATTGCTGACGGAATGTTAAGCACAGGAATTAACCTGCCTGGGCTAACTCATTCTCATCACAAGTTTTTGGACTCTGATAAGTGTTGTCCCATGTTCACAGGGAAGTAGAGATGCGGTATTCACATATTGGCACAGAATTAAATGACATGTAAATAGGGTCAAGCCTCATTGGGCTGTAAGCTGGATGACCTCTCCTGAAACGTATGGAACTCAAAATTTTGCACAAAACAGGGAAAAAAAAGGCAGGTTTGTTTCATTATCATGCTTCTAATAGCACCATTATCTGATAGCTCAAAGAAGCTCTCTTTATGTAAAAACACCTCCCTAATGGGTAATCAATATTCTATCTGGTAAGCTGTTTGTCTATGGAGAAAGCATTTTATGTTCTGAAATTGAGTTGAGGATGTCCCATTCCCTGAAGTGCTCAAGGCCAGTTTGGATGGGGCTCTGAGCTACTTGGTCTAGTAGAAGGTGTCCCTGCCCATGGCAGGGAGTTGGAACAAGATGGTCTTTACAGTCCTTTCCACCCCAAATCATTCTATGGTTCTATGAAAGATTCATAACCAGAAATGTTATTGATGCCCTCAAAATTAGTCAGCTACAACTCTAAAACCTGACCTCATCCACAGAGCAACAGGCTGTTCTGCATGCTCATCAAAAGGTGCAACAGGAGCTAACAGATCCATTTCAGCACCTTTCATGACAGGAGGACAACATTTAATTTCCCTGACCTCTGATGAGGCATTTCTTTCCCTACATTTAATTTACAATAATATTAATCTACAATAAATCTACAATTTATAACCCATTTAATCTACAATAAATAACCCATCAATCCTTTCGCCGGGTGGCCGCCTCAGAGCTGTCCAGTTTAACATATGCACTTTACTGTCCCTGTTGTATCATTTCACATTAGTCCACATTTAAACCATATTTTCCATTGAAAATCTCACTGGGAAAATATCCCTCACATCTCGAAATCTACATTAGGCACCGTCACCACTGACTCATCCCCCTGCGGCAAACCCAAACTTGTCCTGGATAATCCTGTCTCATCTCGCTTTCATCTCCATCACTGCTGCCCTGCCCCTGTGGTTAACCACTTCACTGCCGCCCTCGGAGTTAATTCTTGAGTTTTAGATTGAATAGCCTCTCTAAACTGATTGAAGGGTGGCATGAGTAGAAATAAAAAGTCAAAATTTAGTATTTCAGCAGGTGAAAGGAGCATCACCATGCATTCAACAGCCCACTGCAGAACTAGAGAATGGCTTGGAGTTGGAAGGGTCCTTAAGCATCATGTAGTTCCAACTTCCAAGGGCAGGGACACCTTCCACTATCCCAGGCTGCTCAGAGCCCCATCCAGCCTGGCCTTGAACACTTCCAGGGATGTCACCAACATAAAAACCAGAAGCAGCTGCCCTAAGCACTGCTCTGGGCAGTGCACAAGGAGAGCTGTTGATGGTTTTGAAGAAGGTAAAGGAACAGCCTTTTTTTTGCCACCTCAGAGCAGCTTTCAGGACACAAACCGATCAGTATTTGGGAATCTAAAACTCACTGTTACATTTCTAGCACCTTTATTTTATCAAATATGATCATTTTATTATAATAAAAGCATAGAATGAAATTGCTAAATGATCTAAAATTGAGATATTTAACTTCTTCTGAAACAGGGAAGGTACCATTTTATCACTCGCACTTAGCAACTTAAACTTATCAGTGCTGAGAGTAATCCAGGTTCCCTGCCAGGCAACCCACTGAATTTGCCTCTAAACACAATCTAATTTTATACCAAAATTAAATATGACTTGACCACTTCCGTGCCTGCAACAGATGAGGAGAAAGTGGTGGATGAGCAGCTCTGCCTTCCACAGATCCCTTCAGCAGATCACTTATCTCACACTGCACCAAAAAAGATGACAGTAAAGCACTCACATTTCCCTGCTGGCATCAGATGCCTCCTCCAGGCCCTGGAGCCCTCCCTGGGCAGAGCAAGGAGGTTGAGAGGAGTGGGGATATGTGTGTGTGTATGTCCCTTTTTGGGATGGACGTAAACTGAAAAAAGCTTCGTGGTAGCTGAGTACATTAGTGAAGCACAACTTAGCAAGCAGGGGAAACGTTTCACTGAGACAAATGCAATGTCCCTGAACCCTCCCTGGGAGTGAAGGAGCCAGCACCAGGGACAGCTGTTCACACCAATATGTTTTCCACCTTCACCCTGGGTAACCTCTGGGTGATCACTGAATCTCGCCTTGGTGCTGAGAGAGAATGTCAAGGCCAGGTACAGTACACTGTGCTCTACATGACTGATCAGAGACTTTCAAATTGCTTAAAGTAGTAATTTGATAATAAAAATCCCAATAATATCCTGCTCCCTTCAACCTCAATACGCTATAATCTTATTTAACACATTGCAGGGAGGAAAAAAAATCTCGTAGTGAGCAGGCACCAGCGGGAATGTGGGCTAGGAAAGGATATTACAGTATCACTTCGGCGAGCACCAGAAATAAATCTTCACCCAAGATGGGTGGGCAGATCGGCACAACGCTCCACACAAAACTGCACTGCTCTACAAGACAGTGACTCATCAACTTCTCCACTCGTGATAATCATTCCAACCAGGCTTTCACTGCAGCAAGGAAGAGAGGCCAGAGAAGGGAACCTTCTCCGAGCCTGGCTAGAAAGCATGGTCTGGCTGTCAGAGCACAGAGCTGGGACACACAGGTCCAGATCCTGCCTCCTTTGATCATTTTCTGATGGACAATGTGGATGATGTCCAAAGGACAATGCTTGTGACCAAGCTATCCAGGGCTGGGCTCCACAGCACGAGAGAGACATGGAAATTCTGGAGTGAGTCCAACAAAGGGCCATAAAGGATGGGAGTATCTGTCAGAGAAGGAGAGCTGGGAGAGCTGGGAGTGCTCAGCATTCAAACAGGAAGGGTCAGGGGGAATCTTACCCATGTGTAGAAATATCTGACAGGAGAGTGTAAAGAAGGCAGAGACAGACTCTTCTCAGTGGTGCCCACTCAGAGGGCAATGGACACAAAGTGGCACATAGGAAATTCCATTAAAACATAAAGAACTTATTCACTGTGAGAGTCGTCACCACTGGAACAAGCTGCTCAGAGAGTCTCCTTCCTTGGAGATCTTCTACCTCTGTCTGGATGCGGCCCTCAGCAACCTTTCTCCAGCTAGTCCTGCTTGAGATGGGGACTAAGTGATCTCCTGAGGTCCTTTCAAACCTCAGTGACTCTGATTTCATGAGTCCCACCCAGTTCATGGGCTGTTCAAGATTATTAATATCACCTACATATGGAATTAACTGCTTAAAAAGAGATTCGAGTTTAAATACCTGATAAGCCTCACTAAATGCAAAATCCAGTGTATTTACTCAGGTGTCCATAAGCTTCTGAGTCAATGTCTGGCTACCAAAGATACAAAGGTTGGGTGTTCAGAGCTCATTTTATTTCTCTTAAAATATATTAATTCAACATACGAATCAAAGGTTTCCAGTAAGGATCCATTAGTCCCTGTAGGGGTGCTCTCTGGAGGCTCTCCATCTGGCACAGACACCCTCTCAGACCATCACCTCCCCACTGGATTACAAACTGTCAAGGATTCTATATGAACACTTTCTATAGTGCCTATCACCATAGTAACCAGGCATTGTTCAGGAATACATTTGCAAAGCAGCATCCTTACTGTACATCATGGACTATTCTGATTTTCTGCTGCAGTTATAGAATGCACCAGCTATCAGATATGTTCACAGACAACCAGGGAGATTGAAGACTCCCAAAACAACCTGTTTGTTTTCAATTTATTGCTGGCTTGGGTTTGCTCCCTCCTGCACAGCTCTAACAGATCTCAGTTCTTTGACTCTACATTAGAAAAATTTTTGTTGGTTTTTTATTTATTCATATTTACCTTTTGGCTAATGAATCTCACCATCTGATTGGAGAACTGGGACTGCCTCCTCTGCTCCTTGTACTATTTTACATTGCTTCTAAACTCAGGTTTGGGTAGGACTGCCACAGGCAGAACCAAGCCTTTAATCCTCATCCTTTGCAGACACCTCCATCCAATTCCCCTGAATACATTACTGGGGTTGGTTTGCTTGTCTGTTTGTTTAAGCCATTTCCCTTAAGAAAAACATCACTGTTTTGTCTCTCCACAAGCCTAGACAGGTAATTGCATCTCTGCAGAGCCCAGGATAAATGTGCATTCTGCAGCTTTGTTATCATTTTGTTTTCCTATTTCCATGATCTTCCCTTTGCTTAGAATAAAGACACACTGAAGCCAGTTGGAAGCTTCTTGTTGACTTCCAAGGCCACTGGGTTAGGCCTCCATTTCCCAATAAACTCCACATTCTGGCTATGCCCCTCCTCAGGCTGCCAGCAAAATCCAATCAGCCTTTCCCCATTTGCCTTTTCCACCTTTTCCTCCCCCAAGATGACAACTTTTCAATTAGCTGCCAACAGATAAACCAGAAAAGGACATCAGACAACCAGCCCCTTAATTGGCAGCTTTTCTTCCTCAGAAGCAGCATTGACCCCAAGGCTCAGGAGGTTCCTGGGAGGAATTTTGCCATGTGGATGGAGGGGGAAGCTACAACCAGGGCCAGCCACAGTTTATAAGCATCTGCTGGCTCAGTCCCAGCACCCTGGCAGGGTGAGCGAGTTTTGTGTTATCCACGCTTCCCTTAAAATGTCCCTTGGATGCAGCACCCTGTAGTCAACACCCAGAACCAACCTGGGGGGCATTTCATGGCAATCAAACAATAAATCAGGACTTCAGCTGCACTGAATCCTCTGAGCTCTGCTGAGGTCATGCACTTGTGCCAACCCACACCAGCTGAAGACAGAGCTTAGATTTTAGTGTGGCCTTAAAAATAATTGCTCTACTCCACATTGGGGAAATGATTTCCCTGTGAGGAGCTGGAGGGATATCAGGATAACACTGAGGATTACAAGAACACAGATAGATTGTGATGTTACCCCTCCATGACCTTATCTGGACACCTCCAAAAACTACCACTGATTATTGTTTTTTAAATCTTCCACACACTGTTTCCTCCCTTTTTTTCTCTCTCCCACACAACATTTCTTCTCTTTTGCCTAGTTGCACCTTCTACTAAATGGAGGAGAATTTGCCCAGACAGAAGTATGTAACACAAAACCCACCATTCTTGCTGCCATGCTCTTTAGTAAAAGAGTGGACTAATTAATACCCAGGGAAACAGAGAACTGTGCACAGCAACATGTATCACTTGCTCTGGAAATTGGGAGCAGCATTTATACATGCAGAACAGCTATTTAAGGATGTTCACAGGAGCTTTATGGTTGTCTCCAAGCTCTGGAGAGCTCAAGACATGATAAGTAAAGCACCTGGATTTCCAGGTGGGAGGATGCTAATCTAAACCCAATTTTAATACCTTACAGCTCTCCACAATGTTTGCAGAACAATTTCTCTGTAAGAGAGCATGTACAGAATGAAATTTAAATGACAGGATAGGAAGAATTCATTAGCAGACCTTTGCCTTCTGCAACTCTAAGCCCCATGCAGCTCCTAACACACAGCTCCCACAAACACTGTCACTGTCAATGTCTTGCATTCTCTAGGAGCACCTTGGATCTTGCATGACAGCCAAATCGGGTAAACAATAATTTTTAGTCAAATTACCCCACTAACTGCATAGTTAAAGGTTCTCTTCATCATAGGCAGGGCGAGAACAAGTAGAGAGCAGAGCCAGGCAGAGAACCCACAAGAGCCCCAGGGACAGCGACATCAGGCAAGGGGAGCAGAGCCACAGGAGGAACATGAGAGGAACATGGCACTGCCCAGGAATGATCTACACACTCTGTGCACATGGAAAGCCAAGGAGCAGCTGCTGCTTAGCTGCAGAAAACCACTGCAACATCAGTTGGGTTGTTCCAAGGGATATGGGGAAGGAGCATGACCATCACCAACACCAGTGTTGAAGGAGGCACTTTCATCTCATATCTCCAGAGAGAAATCCAGTTTAAAAGATTTCCATGCCTCCACCACATATTTCTGCCTGCCTGCCTTCATCCATCCATTTTCCTGCTGCAAGATACACCACAGCTCCTCTGTTCTAGCACCCACGCTTTTAGGAGAAGTAAACAAACATGTTTATAAAAACAAGTCAATCACACCACAAGACTCCACCATAACCTACTTACCTTTTCTTCACCTTTAAACACAGGCATATGTATTTTTTAAGCCAGCTTTAGCTAAAAGCTACAAGCTAAAGCTATAAAAAAACTAAAGCTGTATGGGAAAAGCTAAAGCTATGTTAGCCTTCCTATAGCTTATTTATTAAAAACTACCAGTTCCAGTGATCCAAGCACTGAGACCACATCCAACCAACACTGGACAGGCTATAAGAGCAGTAAATTTCCAAATTTAGCTCTTGGTTTGGATGTTCCCTTGCCTCACTCCCCTTGCTCTTGAATGGTGTCTATCTGGATCATCAGCTTTTCAGACAAGGAGCTTTCGCTTCATATCACCATGAAATTTGCTTTTCCTTCAGTAGGGGCACAAAGAGAAGCTCTAACTCACAGTAATGGGTCTGCAACACGAGGCCATGTCCCCCCTACCAACACACTTGTAAATGCAAGAGAGAACTGTATATTATCATAAAGCAAGAGTTCAACCCTAATGCTGCATCGCCATGCAGGGATCTTGCTTCTGTCTGTGGGACAGCCTTGAAAACTGAAGGAAAAGCCAAAATCAGCTGCTCATGCTGGATATTTAGTGCAACCATGCTGCAGGAGCAGGAAGTTTTGCATCCTTGGCCCTGCATCTCGAGCTCTGCACAATGGGACAAGCTTTCAATTCGTGGTGAAACACATTCCTGAAAGGAATAAAGGTTTCTGTTGGTAATTCCACACCTTCCTACTCCTGACTTACCAAAAATAAGTTGGTAAAATAACTACTGCACAGGTGGTCAGGGTATCCTATGGGAGAGGTATGAATCAAAGTGCCAGGAACTCCTAACTGTGTCTCCCTGAAATAGAACTGAGCATTCACAGTGTCAGCACTCTAAGGAAACAATCTAGGCTTTGTTTTGCTCTAGACTGGCAGAATGAAAGAACAGGAGACAGTAAGGAAAGATCAATATCAGTTGAAAGTATTACATTCCTGACCGTGAGGGCACACACTCACGTGGCACATGTGTGAGTGCCCATGGCTCTCTGGTGTGGCTCAGTGATGTCCCCTCTCACAGTCCAAGGACTTTGAGCCAAACATCTCCAGCCAGATGTTTCCTGGCACCCCTCCACTGACTCCACACAGTGCCTCTAGGACACACTGTGCTCCTCCATTTGCTTCTGGGCTTACTCAGTAGGCCCACGGCAGCTTTACCCCCAATTTGCAGAGAAACACCACTGCAAGGCAATGTGGTCCAACACTACCTCCCCTGGCTTTCTGATTTTGCACAAATTACTGCACTTTAGAGCTGTCCTTCAGAGCCATTCAGAGACCAGGGGTATGCTGAAAGTCACTGCCCAAGGTGTTTCCAGGGTGCTTTGTGGTGGATACAAAATCTCTGCTTCCTGTGGCTGCCCCAGAAAATCCCCGAAGGCACAGCAGAGTGGACGGAGAGGTGCAGTTCCAAAATGCCTCATCTCCCGGTGACCCATCATCCATGGATCACTGACACGGTCATTATGGCTTATCAAGTCAGTGCACGCCTAAGGAAAGGTCTGAGCCACACATCCACGCACACCACTTAAATCTGCAGACAAAAACCATCTTGATGTGATTAAGGCTGAGAAGCAGTGGCTGCTTTCGACCAAACCCTCCTTTTTTCCTAAGGTTTTCAAATTACACGCAATATTTCCAAAGGGGATTTATTAAAAGGAGAGATTGATGCTTTTTAAAAACATATGGTAGGTACATTAGAAAGTCCTTATCATTACTAAGAGAATCATTCACTGGAAAAGAATGTGCCTGATTCATTTTAGAAATTACCCATGATTAAGGATTACTATTTTTGGATCATTGCTGATATGAATTTGCATAAAAGCCCTGAAGGGAGGCTTATTCCCCACAGAGCACCCCAGAAACACCTGACCTGTCCACAGCACATGTGGATGTTAATGGTAAGCACAATGCAGTGAGACAGCCACAAACAGGCAGGAGGGGAAAAAACAGCCTCTTTGAAGGGCCAGGCTTCTGCTTTACAGCCAGGGCTGGGCTCCAGGAAAGCTGGAGTGTGTTGCTGCCATTGGATTTCCTCCTGGTGTGACCAGGACATTTTCTGTGACTCAGCTCCCCAGTGATAATTGAAGGCTGCAGCACTTCCCTGCCTTCCCAAGCGAAGGGGAGATGTGATCCTTGTGCCACTTTTGATCAGTGTCTTACGTGGTTATTTAGCATCCAGACAGGCCTTCCTTGTCCTGTTTGCCACCTCTGCCATTAAGAGTGCTGTGGAAAAAGAGGTGAGGCAGGAGGACAGCAGGTGACTTCTCAGCACCAGCTGGAGAACTCCACCGAGTGTAAGGCTGGGCCAGCAAGCACCACCATGGGCCAAACACACAGATCAGGTGCCTCAGGTGGTCACATCTTAACACCACATGGAGTGACTCCAGGAAAAAAGAGAATAGAGAGCACCCGTTCAGTTCTCCAGCAGCTGATCCCCACTGATGGCACAAGGGACATCCCATGACAATGGGACATCTCACAGCTCACAGCAGTAGCCCTGCCCATCAGCAAGCGCCTCACAGCTGCCTGGAGCTGCTGTCCCTCCCAGGCCAGCACGTGTGTGTGCCCAGCACATCCCAGCCTGTGTCACCGCACCCAGGAGTGTCAGGTCACAGGAAATTCCTCGTGGCACTCTTCAGCTTTGCAGGGATTTCACTTTGCGCTTCTTCAGAAAAAGCAGATCTGGATCTTTGCTGCCCAAGAGCTGGGAGGAACAGATCTGCCCATGTTTCATCCCTGGGTTCAAATCAGCCCAAAAACTGTGCTTGAGCCTGAATGACAGCTTCAGTGTCTCTGCCAGCAAAGCCTCACACCCCTGCCCAAGCATTTCGGATTGGTCTGGGATGCAACACTGGGCAACTTCAAGATAGCCTGACCTAGAGCCCCAAACTGCAACAAATCTGAACCCTGTGCAGTCTGGAAGGAGCCAACCCATGTTACAATCAGTGCAGTGTGAAAGGGGTTTTGTGTAGAGCAGGGGTGGTATTTCCACAGCATGATGTCCCTTTCCATTCCCCCTTTGAGATCAGTATGCACCTTGCATGTTCACAGCCCAAGACATTTCCTTTTCTTCAGAGTACTAAAATACTAGATCCTGAAAGTACTAAATCCTTAATTAAAAAAATATATACACATATATATAAACATGCATTGCAAAAGTATACAGCTGCCTCCAAGAAATACTTCTGCCACCGAAGTCCACACACTGAAAATGCAGCCTCTGTCATGCAGCCTCTGAACACTTCCCTCTGAAATAAACTGCCTTTAGCTGTCTTTGTAGTTCTCTGTACTCATTACTTCATAAAAAGGATTAAAATTCAAACAGCAGAAATGAACAGTGGCAGACAAGCTCTTCCCTTTGAGTATAAATCTTTGAGTATAAAACTTCCCTTTGAGTAAAATACATCGGTTCTAACTTATCTTCTTTCCCTATGGATTAAATTGCAACATTTTCCCGTTACACTGTACAGAAAAACCACATGTTGCTGATCACTCTTTTTTTTTTTTCCCTATTTGCACTACCAATCACTTTTAATCATTTACCAGCAATCTGGGCTAACTGGAGAGATCCTAGTTTGGTGGAGGTTAGCAAATGTGATGCCCACTTATGAGAAGGGGCATCAAGCTGCACCATGGTGGGGTTAGGCTGGGTTTTAGGAAACATTTCTTCACTGAAAGGGTGGTCAGGCATTGGAAGAGAAAGCCTAGGGCAGTGACTGAGTCAACACCCCTGGAGGTATTTAAAAGATGTGTAGATGTGGCACTTGGGGACATGGTTTAGTGTTGGGACTTGGCAGGGCTGGGTTAATGGTTGGACTCAGTGCTCTCAAAGGTCTTTTCCAACCTTAACAATTTCATGATTCTTTGATTCTACCATTCCTCTTCTCAACAAAAGGGTGATCAGACTCGAGACAGCAGGTGGCACCGATGAAGCATTAGTTCATCAGATTATTATTAGACACATTATTATTGGACACAGCTCCTTCCACCCATTCCTTAACTCAGCCGAGCAGGCTTTTCACTGCTACAAGCCCTGCTGTGTGCTGCCTGAATCCCTTCCTTCAATCACTGGCAATTATGTCCCTATGTCTAGAGGGTTAAATTGAGTGCAGAAATCATCAGCGTGTATGAAACATTTAAGTTTTGTGCTTTTGAGCAGCACTGCCTTGTGCTTGGTTATACTGAAATTCATGTTGGCAATTTTATTTTTATGGTTTATTAGGCCTTTATGGAGTTGCTTTTATTCCTCACAAATCTTCACGAACCCAAGTCTGGGTGGAACTTGTTATTAACCTCTTCCCATGCTGAGAATTGAACTCTTGGCCCTTGTCTTTCTGTCCCTCCTCTCCACCGGTGCTGAAGCTATGCCTCTGCCTTCCTTCTTCCTCTATACACACAAATCCCATTAATAGCTTCTTATAATGTATTTTTTCAAAAACATCTTGGAAATCTAAATTAACTGTATTTGTCAGTCATCCATTATCTGCTCTGCTCTTAATCTTCCCAAAGAAATTGAGGGGTTATTAGCATCAGACACATCACATCATTTGCATTCAGGTGCTGAAGCCTTCTAAGACATCGCCAAAGATTAGGTGGCAACGTGCTAAGCTCTGCTTACACCAAGTGAGAGCCACATCTCTGTCCATGATCTTATTGGATACAGAAATGCCAGTGAAAGGTGTAATTCCTACCTTGACTAGAAAATGTGAATGAAAGCATGCATGATTTCACCCTTAAAAACCATGGAGTTTTGCAACTTTCAACTTATATTTGCCCTGGTGTTTTACTGCCTGTTCTTTAATTAATTTCTCCGTTATTCTTTCAGCAACTGAAATAAGACTGAGAAGTCTATAATTCTTTGGATCATCCATAGTTTGTATTAAATAGATGGATACATTGGCCTCTCTCCAGTTCTCCCTAGTCAAATTATTCATCACAAATAGTATTTATTATGAATAAAGCCCCATTTTGGTTAGCAGAATGTTTGGGAACCATCCTGATTTTCTTTAAATGTATTGATTTTTTTATAAGCACTTGGCAAATAGACCTAAAGATATTTGCAAATAATTTCCTTTGACTCTTCACTTTTAATGGTTGGTTCCTAGTCGGTTCCCAGTGCCCACAATATTTTGTAACTGTTTTATTAGAGAAGCCACAAACTACAGCAGAAATTCATTGATCAATGATAAATAGATTTATCATCACTGTGATTTGGAGACTGGATGATGCCTTCCCAAATCCTTTGGAAACAACATGAACTAAGCAAAGCCCAGTGAAGTCAAGAGCTCAGTCACAAAAACCCAAACCCAGTATTTTAACTGCAGCATTATCTGTTTCTCCAGCTGCTTTCGATGCATGGTTGTGCATTTCCCATGTAATACTGAACTGCTCAGCTCTTTCAGAGCACTCCAATTTTCCCCACTGCTCTGAGCTGTGCCTCTCCTCTGGGACCTGGTCCCTAGGAACCAAAGTTGTACCCAGCCAATTTCATCAGGGTACAAGCAAAAAGTGCCCATGATGTGTTCCCTACCATGCAGCAGCCTTAGAATTCCCATTTGTTCCAGTGACATATTGATTTTGGCTCCCTTCCTCAGCCTCTCCATTGCCCTTCCCCTCTAATTATCCTATTGGCAAAGCATGAGCAAAGAAGGAAAAGTTCTCCGAAATGGGATCCTGGATTACCTGCAGCCCCAGTGTCAAGGAAGTCTTTTAGCTGCTCTGATGTGATGCACTCACAGGGGAGACACTGTGTCAGAAACACTCTGGCTCACAGAGCTTTGCTCGTGGGAAAAGTTCAATGACACTCAGAAATTAAAACTCAGAAGAGGAAAGGGATTCCCTCCCACACATCTCTTCTCACCCTGTCACCCAAACCCTTTCTGATATGAGCACAGATTTGGAGTGAAGATTGATGCAAACAAGTAATTGAACTCCGCTGCAGTCTGTGCGTTGCCCATGACTGCCTCCCTTTCACCTTGACAGTCGAGTATTCAGAGTCACCCCAGCCTGTAACTGGGAATGAGGAGATGAATCAACTGTTTATTAACCCAGGCAGGAAATGGATTTGAAAATGATGCATCTCTTGGAAGCCCACAAAGCTTTATGAGAAGCCTGATCACCTCTGCATGAGCGAAGCCAGCAGGAGGGGTCCCCACTGCAGTGGAAAAGGGATCTGTAGTTTCTGGCTGCCTTGCAACAACACTCCGAGTCAGCAGCAGGAAGGCTGTATTTCACATTCATTTTTATACATGAATTCACCGATAAATTGGGGAGCATATTACCACCTTCGATTTATTGTTATCGTAAATTTTGCGGCTGCGGAATGGAACAAAACACAACAGTTAGGGACTTCATCTTAGGAAAAGTGATGTTGTGCGGCCTCCCTCAGCACTCCCTTATGGCAAAGCACAAAAGCTGAAGGCAGAGGGGGAGAGAAAGAAATATGGAGGAAGGGGAAATATTTGGTCCTGTTTTCATGCTGTTCACTGCCCCATTAAATCTGAAAACCTTTCAGGCTCTGATTTATTGCCATTTTACGTACCCAAGTTTTCCCCTGACTTCCAGCAATAAAATCTTTGAGGTTTCTGGTCACACAGTTCACTGGGAGCCATACAATCCACACTTTTATTTGCCAGTACTCAATCAGCATGTGCCAGGAGATTTTCAGCTGGATATCTCACAAGCAGCTGTCTGATTTACCCTGCAAGCAGATACTCCATCTTTCCACAAGACAAACAGCTGCTTGACCACTGCCAGGCCTGGAGACCACTAATCATACCCCAGCTGGCTTGGGTTGTATCCTTTGCACCCACTGACCCTTCTGCCAGGCCACATGGCCCCAATCTCCAGTGCTAGAGCCTTGCACACAGTTGAAGACCACCACATTCTCAGTGCTGACGAGTTCCAGTTGCCAGCTTTGGCCCCAAAGCATTGTCTGGATTTGGGTTTTTGTGTCCCAGCTCAGCAGTGCACAGGTGAAACAGTGCCTGGTGGAGAGGGCTTGATCTTAGAGAGGTGGAAACAACCTGTGTCTCCAAGAGCAGAGGAGGAGTAGTGCCCAGAGAGGTGAGACAAGGAACTCCCATTGCTGCTGCTTTCATTCTGTGAGGGAGAAAAGGGATCCCCAGGGGGCAAGCTCCAAAGACACTGCTCAGGTTTTCCTTACACTGTCCTCAAACTGGAAATCTACGTAGGTATGTGGGGGGGGTCAGCTCTCCTCATTTCTCTCGCTGCTTTCGTATAAGCAAATTTAACTCAGATGAGGTGTAAAATAAGACTGGCATGCAGTTGTCACGGAGCTTACAGCTCACACAAGAGGGTGGGCTGTGAAATAGCACTCAGCCTTTCACAGAAGGACTTCCAATTTCTATAAACACCGTGCGACCAGACCTTCTGACACCAGGGAGACAGTGAGCTGCTGTGGAGGGGGAGAAAAGCACCTCCACAGCCATCAGGGCAAGTCAGGAAGACACAGCTGAACTCATTTTTAGCCTGGTGCCACAACCAGTCCTTCCTCTCTGGGACTGAGATGTTGGGAGACTCCCAGTTTTCCATTGGGCACATCACTCAGGGCTTAGACAAGACACGAGGTATAAAACCTGTATCCTCACAAGAATTTCTGACCACTGTAGATTAGTAGTCACCTAATTGAGAAGAGCTAGAATATTCCCTTCCCTCAGACAAAAAGAAGCAAACTCAGCAATTTCATAAAGGAGGAGAAGCATCAATGAAGAGAATGCTCCACCAGCAACCCTTCACTGGCCTAGCCTGTATTAACCTCTTGGTCTAGAAGGGACTTCCGTCTTTTCTGTTACCCTCCCTCCCATCAAAACTCATTTCCCATTATTCCACTGCACTACACGGTGTCAGTAGTTCAGATCTCTCCAGGAGACATCACTGGAATTGCAGATATTATTAAGCCACTGCTGGGTCAACTGCAACGCTGCACAGTGTTCCAGTGGTGCATAAAATGAGTCAGACGTGTTGTGCTGCTATTTTGGGTACGCTGCAAAGCTCCAAGCAAGTCCACATGGGATGGAGGGTGAGAGTCTGCTGCTTCACCCCTCTGATGAGGACATTTCCACTATCCAACCTGAGGTGCTGCCAGGTTCCCTCACTGCAGGGATCTTCCTCTGTCAGAGCCCATTTACAGGAGCAAAGCACAGTGAAACGTCAAGCACAGTGAAACTAAAGGCACTTCACAGAGCCTGTAGCTCATCTCCAGTCTGCACATCCTCATCTTGTAGTCTGAATGAGCTTCACATTTCCATGTGGAGATCTAGAACCTGAGATATCCTCTACCAGAAATTTCGTGAACAGAAAAATATTGGTGTGGCCGTGCACCTGTGGTTAGATGGATGGAATTCCTTCTTAGTTTTACAAAGAGTTATAGAACGGTTGAGGTGGGAAAGGACCTCTGCAGGTCATCCTGCCTCCCCCCCTCAGAGGACCACCCAGAGCCAGCTGCCAAGGACCAAGTCCAGATGGCTTTTGAACATCTCCAAGGATGGAGATTCCACAATCACTCTGCCAGCACTTAGTCACTCTCACAGTGAGAAAAGTATTTCCTGATGTTCTGACAGATCCTCCTACGGTCCTGTCACTGGGCACCACTGAAAAGAGCCTGGCTCTGTCCTCTCTGTGTCCTCCCTTCAGGTATTTATACATCGATGAGATTCTCCCCGAGCTTTTCAACCTTTCCTCATAGGAGAGAAGCCCCAGTCCCTTAATCACCATTGTGGTCCTTCTCTGGACTCTCTCCAGTGTATCTCTGTCTCTCCTGTACTGGGAAGACCAAAAATGGACACACGACCCCTGAGACTATCCAGAACTCAAGATCAGCCCCCTTAGATTACCCAGCAGGGCCAAATGAGCAACTGACCCCTTAGAAACCACCATTACCTCCCACTGTAAACTACTCCTAAATCTTCTCATCCCCTCATCTCTTAGAGACAATGATACATCCTGTGGCTCACAGGCTTTGCAGAACAATTTGTGTGTGAGTCAGAGGATTAGAAAATTCAGTTGCCCCCATCCTGCAGCTTCAAGAGAAGCTGAAGTTTCTGAGGCAGATTCAGGCATCCTTGTGCTTTGCATTTACCATTTTCTTAGAGACACTTTAATTTTGCTGTCTGAGACCTTGGCTTTGTTGTGGGTACCAATTCTTGCACAGATGCTTCTTTTAAACAAAAGGGCACCCAAGATGTTGGCAAGTCTATAATTCTGTCATCTGACATTTAAATCAAAATCAATCTTTCTCTTTGCTCATTAAACAAAAATAAACAGAAAAGTCCTAAGGTTCTCCAAGTGCCTAACCTAGGTGGGAGGAGAAAAATCATGACTGTCCTTGCCGTCAGGAACATCAGTTAATAATTCCCCCTCTAGTCCTGGCAAGCTTCCCTCTGCCCAAGGAGGCAGAGATTTGACTTTAAAAACGAACCCACCCATGGCACTTCCCGGAGCCACACGCAAGGATGAACATATGGACTGGATGCTGTTCTCACATTAGCACACATGAGGATTAACCTCTCCAAGGTCACAGAGAGCCTCAGCTCCAGCAATAATCTCCATGCAGAGTTATTTGACTCGATACCTAAAGCACCAGGAGGAATTACAGCTCAGCAGGACACTGGATCTCCCACAAGAGAGGCAAACCCTTCCCAGAGCCATCTCAGAATAAGAAGGGGTGAGGCATACACAAGCTTCAGTCACAGGCACCAATCTGTTCATTTTTGAACTGGATTTGGTTCAAGTTTTGGTAGGGATGAAGCTATGTCTGGTTTAGACTCCTTTCATTTTGTCACGTCAGAGAAATGCAGAAGGATTTTACCTAGAACTGCGCAATCAAATCCCAGTCACAGGGCAAAAACCAGTGCAGCTGCCATGATGGCTGCTTTCACTTTTTTGGTCCAGAACATTGGTAAAACACTATTAAAACACATCAGCTCTATGACTTATACCACCTTTTGTGCCTGTGAAAATCACGGTACGAGGTGAGAACCAGGTTACCATGCGCTGACTCGGAAAGAGCACTCCCTCAATTACACAAAAGATGGGAAGCTGTTCACAAGCCTGGCACTAATCAACACCCATCAGATTTATTAGTGTCTCTGAAGGGTCTCTAATTTTGTCTCACCATGCATTTCACATTTCCCTTTTTCCTGGAATCCTAAAGCCTCCAAGAATATTACCTGTCACTCACCTCACATCTATTTCCCCATAACTCATGGCTTGTTCTGTGCTTTCCTGTAACCTCAGGCAGTTCAAGGTTGAATTCTGTAATAACTCTTCTCTATTTTCAACACTTCTGACACCTTAGTGCTGGTCCCAGGTCGGTTACTCCTGACTAAAAATGTGTTCAGGCATATTGCAAAAAAGGAAGGATCTGTGAAAAAAACATGAAGTCCAGAACAATAAAGGTTGGGGGTATGCTAATGAACTGATCTGATAGCAGGAGATGCTTCTGGATTCTTCTGAAATACATGAAAATAATTGTATTTTTGCAGAAATATCTTCTCAGCAAGCACCTCTCTATTGTAAGTAACAAAATATGACACTTTACACATTCCCAGAAGTTTGAGGCACACCAATATCCTGTTGTTCTGCCCCTTACCCAGACATCTGACCCTCTCAGGTCTTAAGAGATTTTCAGTATTTCTTTTTTCATGTGGAAAAAAATACAGATCCTAAACAAAAGCACACTATTTTGCAGAACAACCCAAATTCTCCTGTCCACAAAGCACAGACAAACCCAAGTCAGCAGATGACAGTCTGCATAGATTTTTCCTTCCATGGAAGCACTTTTTGACATATTCCTGAAGATGTCACAGGGTCTCTGAGGCTCAGGACTAAATCTGTCTATCTCGTCCACAAACCCACGTTCCACAGTGGACTCTTGGCTGCTGAGGATGTATTTGTCAAAAATACCAACAGAACCACAGGGCTGAAGGTATTTTTTAAAAGTCATTTTAAGAGGTGTTTACTGTGCAGAAATCCAGGGGAATTGATTCCAAGCAATCAGCACAAGATTTGCGCCTTAGGATCTCCAAGAGTAATCTTTACAGAGATGGACTAACCAGGTACCTCTGGCAGTAAGGAGGCTGAAAAAATGGCCTGAGACCCAAAACATGCTAGAGTTTGAGTATTTGTTTATTTATTCAAGGGTAAAATCCAGGAGTAAAACCTGTAGGGACCTACTACAGATCTCCACAGTGTGCTCCAAAATTAATACATGTGTCATACTTATGTTATTAAGGAAAACTGATAAACTATTCTCTCCTGGTCTGTCTCTCCCACATATGCTGTTTTTTCTCACACGATTACAAGGAACAATCTTATTATGACATTTAGACTGAGAGCCTGCAAATCTCACAATCTCTAGCTACAGAGTATCAGCAATTAAAAAATGGCATTCAGTTGCTCTGAAAGTCTTCTACATATGCTGAATGGAGAATAAAATAATTGATTTGCCATGGGAAGTAATTAACTCCATGAGGGTAAACAGCCCCTTTCTCAGCACCAGCTCTGCTCTGGACTGTGTCAGAGCTGGTCCTGGCTCGGTGTGGCAGCACTCAGTGAAGACAAGGATCAGGAGAATTTCTTCATGGCAGACCTTGCTCTCCATCAGCAAAAGATTTAATTCAGCTTCGAGCCTTCCCTTGGTGCTCAATTAAATCTTCACAGCCTGAAGCAGACAAACTGTTCCATTTGCCTGCGAGTGTGGCTGTGACAACATCCTAAAAATCTTTGCAGCAAATCTTTGTTCTTGAAAAAGCAGACCATGTCTGGCCTCAGAGTAGCAGGGGGGATCGGATGTGTGCCTAATCCCTCTTTTGTAGCAGCAGCCAGAGGGCTGAGGCTGCGGCAGCCCCACCACAGGGGTCACCTCACACTGCCTTGGAAAGGCTGGTGCAGAGAAACCCAACTGAGCAGGTTCCTCTGGTCAGGAGCCAAGCTGGAGCTCTTCCAGAAAGCTGTGGGAATAGGGGAGTAAAACGGAAAATTTTGGGGGAGATGGCTCCAGACCAAGCTTGCTACTCCTATCCTAGGCAAATGGCAGAGGTGGTTGGCGTTGCTGAGCGCAGCCACACCCCTGAATAAGGTCAAAACCCCAAATCCCAACCCCCTGCCCTGTCTCCAAAGGACAATCAATCCCACCTTCAAGCTGGAACAACCTCTGCCCGTGCCTGCCACTGCTTAGGGCCATGCAGCCAGAGGAACGGGAGCCGGGGACACGATGGTAAAGCCGCTTAAATAGAATAAACGCGGTTAATATGCAAAGGAAATGGTTGGCAGGCTCCGAACAGGAGAGGCGTTCTCGCGTGGTAATTGGGCTTGGCTGCAGCTCACAGCATCACACCCAGCCTGCCTTGCTCACAGAGGCTTTGCTGCTGCAGATATGATGCTTTCAGTGGGCAACAAATAACAATACACCAGGCTTACAATTCAATGGCTGACAAACCCAGCTAAGCAGGGCCTTGGAGTGAATTGTTCTGAACATCAGCTGGTTTTGATCCTGGCCGATTTATCCAAACGCAAAATTATTGCACACAGCTATTGCACACGACAGCATTTCATCACTTGAGTTAACAATTAGCACTTTTGGAGGTATTTCTTCACTGCCACCATGAACAATCCTCAGCAAGGATTCAGGAAGGCAGGCAGTGGATACTGTCACAGATAGAAAAGGAAACCAAGGAAGCAGTTTTAAGCCAGTTGGCTAGAATTACGCCCAAAAAACAAAAAACAAACAAACAAACAAACAAACCAAACCAAACAAACAAACAAAACCCCACAAAAAAACAGGAGAGAAGGAGCAAAACTAAAAGGATTCCCATCCCAGATCTATCCACTGAAACAGATTGTCAGGTCAGAGGCTGATCTTTCAGGGAGGTTTGTCCATCCCTCTAAATGTTTCTAGAGAGAAAGATAAAGGCAGGACAGCACCAGTGTGGCTACTCTGGCAGTTCTGACTTCTCACGTGGCTTCCAGGAGAAACCTTCTCCTTTCAGATTTTCAGCACAAGTTTAATTTTGCTGCAGATACAGAAGGCTCTTTTTATAGGGAGGGGCAGATTTACTGGAACACAGAGCAGCTCTGGCTGCCTCCAGTCTCAAGAGAGGTCTCCATGGGATGCAGTTGTAAGGCCTGAAAGGCTTCCTGAGCTCAGCAGGTAGAGCAAAACAATGAAGATGATGAGGTAACAATGCATCAATCACACATTTGTGTAAGAAGCAATTATTATGGTACATATAAATTGGGGGAGGAGAGGCTGGGGAGCAGCTCTGCAGAAAGAGATTTGGGTTGATGGCAAATTGAATGTGAGTCAGCAGTGTGTCCTGGCAGCCAAAAGGTTCTTCATGGACAGGGTGGTCAGTCATGGAACAGGATTCCCAGGGAAGTGGCCATGGCACCAAACTGCCAGAGTTCAAGGAGTGTGTGGACAATGATCTTTCTCACTTGGTTCAGTTTTAGATAGTCCTGAGAGGAGCAAGGAGTTGGATTCAATGGCCTTTATGAGTCCTTTCATAATTGGGATATTCTATGAGTTTATTCCAAGATTCTGTGTCAGTGCAGGTACTTCTAGGGCTACTGATCCCATGTGTGGGGCTGGTTCCTACTGAGAACTTGGGCTGGAAGTTAAAACACAACTGACCAATACTCCTAATTGAAAGAGCAAACCACAAAGTTGGTTTCAACTTCAAACATCTCATAATTTTTACCTAACATTGTAGTAGCATCCTTACCAGAAGGGGGGGAAAAAAAAAACAACCAGAAAAAAAATCAAACCTCTTTGTTTGTCTTTGCTAGGATTCACTATTTAAATTCCTCTTCCCACCAAACATCGTTTTACTGAAGATACTAAGAATGGTCTCTAATGATTATGATAAAATAGTGGCACTTCTGAATAGTCAAAGCAAAGGAGAAAAGAAGAGAAATGAATCTGTTGATGAAAAGTTGAATGATTCAGACAAGGGAATTGATTATTTAAGTCAATTCCATCAGAATGTGAATGTCACTGTTGTTCTTCAATTTTGCCTTCTTTTATTGAAACCTTATTGTCTGCAAAGTAAAAAAAAAAAATTGTTATCTTAAGAAAATATCAATAGAGACCCAATTCTGCATCATTCCTGTGCAATTCTTTAGTCATCTTGAACATATTTTTTACTAGATACTTAAAAGAAGTACTTCATATATTTTCTCACGATTCTCGTACTAAAACCTCCTTGAGTTAGAAGCAATGTATCTATCTAAAACATGTATTTTTCGCAGTGTTTTATGCTTTTTATAGTCTTCAAAATAAAAGGTATAAATGCATAGTTTTCTTTCCCTGATTTATTAAACATCTTTTAACCAGAATAAAATATGATTTGTACTTACACATTCAATGAGGTACAGGAGTTCTTATTTTTTTCATAGTCATTAAACAGACCAATTTTAACTAGATACTGGCTAACAAACAGCACCTTTTGAAGTTAATATATTATCATGAATGAGATCCACACATAATGGAAAGATTTTACATGATATCGCTGTCCTTTTAATCTAACACAGCATTGCTGGTTATGGTATTTGGATGTCTTCACCACAGCCTATTTATTTCTCATTTACACATCACTGCCTGAAAGTCTGTTAATTTTTTATCATTTACTAAAAATTTAGAAAATATACTTTAAAGAAGAAAAAGAGAGGCACTCGAATTCCATCCCTACTGAGCTCCATGGTTACAGAGAAGGAGGTGGGTTTGTTGGTAAGAAATGCCAGACCAGCCAATTTCAGATCAGTTCTGCTCCAGTAGATGTTTTACTGTAACAGATGTCAAAGCCTCTCTGATGTCCACCAGCGTTATTCTGCTGTCCAGCAGCTGCAGTGGCCCCAGGGCACAGCCTTTGGGGGGCTGAACTGACATCAAATGTAGTGGCTGAAGAACATGCTCCAGCACTCAAAATCCCCACATAACTCCCATTGATTAGAAAAACATAATGTGCCTACTCTTTCCTCTCATGCTGATAGAGAAGCTCCTGAGAGCATCTTGGAGATTTGCCTTGGGTGACACGCACAGCGTGGAGCAGTTCTCACCAGAAAACATCTGCTTGCCACATGGAACGTGCGAGTGTCCTGAGAACATTTTCACTGACAGGGTTACCCATCAGAGCCTGGGCTCAGGCTTCCCAAATTGTCTCACACTGGCTCCCACTCTGTCTCATATCTAGAATAAATAAGTTTACTATCAAGCAGAGAAACTCCTTACTGGACAAGAAGAAACCACCCCAAATGCTCCTCCCTGCCCATTAAAAGCATTTAAGGGACTTGAATCACACTGGGTGAGAGATTTCAAGGCTGTGCTCAAGCAGGACAGGTACGATCAGACTGCATAAAATGAAGAGGGAAATACCAGAAAATAAACCTTGCTAAGTACACAGTCCATCGTAAAAATCTAGCCCAGGTGCCAAAAACAAATCCAATAGAGCATCCATCAGTCTGTGCACGTCCCAGCTGAATACATAATACATTAAAAAGGAGGAAAGTCTGAGTCTACGGCAAAGTAAACAGAAGCTGAGAAAGGAAAATGCCACCATTCTGAAATGGGAGCTCTTTATAAATAAATTGGCTCCCCCACAGCTCCCCAGCTGCACTTTGCTTTCTGTTCACTGATGTACCAGGACTGGGCCAAGGCTTTGCTGACAACATAAAGATTTCTGTCTTCTCCTCCTTCATCTCATCAAGGCCAATGACACCACCCAAATGTCACTGTCATGTTATCCAAACACAGAAACACAGGCCTGGGAGATGAGTTCTGACACCTGTAATCCCTTGCATGAAACCCAGGCAATTGGAAAAACCCCTACAAAACACAGGTTCAGTGGCTGTATCATCCCTCTCCTCCACAGCACCCATTGGGTTCTCAAAAAAACCCCAAGGCTGACCCTACAGTCCCCACACTGCAGTGTAACTGATGTTGCTATTCTCTGCAGCTCACTTTGTCAAAATAACCCACCCTTTTGGGGAAGAAGAGAAGAGGAGTGGGACGGTAGGAGGAATTGATCCAAAATCCCCCAGCAAAACCAGAAGAAAAACACAGCCTTAATCAATCACATCCCTCAAACCTGCAGAAATCCTAACAACTCAGCCAGAAATAAGCGTTACCTAGAAACATGAGAATGCACTCTCAAAAAGTGGGAGTTTGGTTTGGCCAGGAATGCAGAGTTAATAGGAACATCCAGCATGAGGATGCACAGAAGACAAGGCACAAGTGAACCTCCTGCCTTCTCTATCCTCCCTCCAGTGACAAACCAGGCAGCCTAAATGACAAGTGTCTGCACACTCTCAGCCATTGGCAGATCTCTTTTAACCTGAAGCTTCTCCTACAAAAGCTGACACCAAAAATAAAGCACATAAAATTTTTTAAGATACAGTTTGAAGGGGTTTATTTCCTTTCCTGTTTTGTGTTTGGGTTTTTGTTTGGTTGGGTCTTTTTTCCTGTTATGCCAAAGTCCACAACAGGTTTAACAACTGGTGTACCAGCGAGCACCTGGGGCTGCAGGTTTGTTTTTTTTTTTTTTGCATTGCAGATGGTAATGGACACCTTATTCTGCAAATAAAACCCAAAATAATCTACCAAAAAAAAATTCTACAAAGCACCCACAGAGAGGGGAAATGGAAGAGGGGGCACATTTGTGTTGAAGAAAAGAAAATCTTTACTTACCTATGGCTTTATTGGGGAGGGAAATAAAGGGGAAAGAGGTGGGGAAATGAGCAGAAGAGGCTTTGGGAGGCTGCGGTTCGGGCAGGGAGAGGATGCCCGAGTGCCTCTGGGGGGAGCTCGGGAACCGCAGTTCCCCCCCAGGGCCATCTCCATCTCCCGAATCCGCCGTGAAATTTGGAAAGGAGGGGAAAGCAGCCTTCTCTCCCCTTCGTCTCTTGCCCGATTAAAAAAAGCATCCTCTTCCCCTGAAAATTGAGTTTGGAAATGCAGGTATGTGGCTCACAGCGTTTTGTCAGCTCGCTGAAATAAATGGAAAAAGGAGGGCTGAGCAGAGCCGATCCGTGCCCAATGTTGCTCTCAAGAACAGGGTCTCTTTTGGGTCTGTGCCTGTGACTGAGATCCTGCACACGAGGACCAAGGCATCCCAAGGCATCCCAAGCCCTGCCATGAGCATCAGCAGTGACACTGAAGTTGGTGGCACACCATCCACCAGCCCCTGTGTCATCTCTCAGAGCCTCAGGAATTTTGAACAGCTTCTGAATTAATCAATCTCAAAATCTTCTACCCTCTTCACTCGGCACCCATCCCATCTGATTCCATCAGTATCGTCACTGAGGGTTAGAGGAGTGTGTTCCTTTGCTTCGGTGAAACAAAGTTCCTTGAACACCTCTAGCCCAGAAAAGCCTACAGGGAATATGCATTAAGCATTCCCTCACTGCATGGGGAGGCAAATCTGTGACTCTCCTATCCCCACCTCCCTTGGCAGTCTGTGGGATTTAACTCTGATGGTCCCTGATGTTAGTTAAGTTGAGTTTGGGAAAAGCCATGCTTCCAAAAAGCGGAGGAAAATAGGAAGTAGTTGGCCAGCATGCTGCTCCTCCACTTCAGCCTCAGCTACAGACTTTTGGCTCCAGAAATTCCCTGTTCATTATGGCACTTTCTGCTGTAGTTGCACCACTCTTGCACTCACACTTTCACCAGGAAAGGCAAAATTAAAAATTTAAATCACTGATGAAATATAGCCAGCATGAATGTCCTGGTGAAAAAATGAGAGGTGAAGTGCTCACTTGTGATTGCTTCTCCAGAGTACTCCCTGGCCCAGAAAGGGAGGATAACGAATTGTACAAGATAAGGAACTCCAAAGAAAGGCACGAGAAATTATTTCAGTGTTGGAAAGAACTGGCTAACAAGGGGAGATTAAATCAGCCAATTACACATATACTTGGACTAAATATAACCTATGCTGAGGACTTTATAGCAGCCTCTAAATATTGGAAAGATGCAAACACTTTACTAGAGACAGTAAAACTACCAGGAACGGATGGAATTTATGAAATACAAAAAGCCAGTTAAAAATTAGGAGCTCCCTCCCAACTGTGGGTTTACGCATCAGTGGAACAGTCTGTCGAGGAAAGTGATCTTTCCCAGAAAAAGCAAAGATTTAATTTAATGAAAACGTAGTCTCTAAGAACAGTCTGACATCTGCGAGGATTCAGCCGGAATCAGCGGAGGAACCTTCAGACTCCGGCGTGCAGCTTCACACTAACTGCTTAACATAGCATGTTTGCAAATTGTAATGCTGCTGTTACAACTGATACTGTGCAATTTTTTTAGCAGCTCTACACTAAGGGAGGAAAAAAAACATCACTCCAGCTACAAAAGGAAGCATCGGTGACAGATCCCTCACTGAAGGCTTTTCATTCCTTTTTTCTAATATTCATCAGGATGGATTCACAGTCCCTTTTCCTTGCCCCTGTGATCCTCTGGAAGGGAAAAGGCTGGAGACAGTCATTAGGGGTCTGAAAACCATCATGGCTGGTTAGGAGGCAGCTTTGCAGGAAAGGATCTGGGGTCCTGGTGGACAGCAAGTGGAAGAGGAGCCAGCAGTGTGCCCTTGCAGCAACCAGGGTCAGCCACACTGGGTTGCATTAGTGAGAGCATAAGGGGCAGGTCGGGAGAAGGGAGAGCTGTGTGCCCAGAGGTGCACTGCAAAACGGAGGCAATGGTGGTGACAAACAGCACACAGGGAAACTCAAGTTCAGAATAAGGATCAAAATCTTTACAACAAACATGGGACGGGGCAGAGAAGCAGTGCCATCTCAGCTGGGAAGAATCTGCCTTGGGGTGATCAAAACAACAACTGCACAAGGCTCCAGCCTCACTCAGGACTAGGTCTGCTTGGAGGAGAGGCTTGGACTGATGTCCAAGAGAGGAGCCTTCCATCGTTTCAGCCTTCTGTTGTTCTCCATAAGGAACTTACTTGAACCAAAACCAGGAGGGAAATCAGGAACAAGTGCCCTCAGAAGCACAAAATGGATTTAGAGCTGCATCAGAAACAACCCTAAGAAATCATTCTCCTTCCCCTCCCCATGAGACTGTTAAAGACACTAACATCCACCCAAAATCTCCGAAGCAGAAATGGAAATCTAATGCCACCTTTGCATGCTCACCTTCGAGAACCACTCTCTGAGCTGCTGTCATCAGGACACTGCACTTCCCAACCTGCAGATCCTGTATAGTACAAGTGGGAATTCCACACAACTCTCCAAAAAGAGGAATATTACCTACATACATACAGGGGCTTTCCTTCCTCTTCGAAAAGGAAGGCACAGAAAATACGCACAGATGCATCAGCTTTCCACCACAGTGATCTTTAAATATGAGGGAAAAAACAGGTAAGTCAACAGTTACCACCGTGTCGAAGTAAAAAGCAATCCCTTCTTTCTCAAGGTGGCATGTGCCCCAATTAGTTCTTCTGGTTTTGTTTTGAGGGACTGGTTTTGACTATACTTAGCTCAGTAAGGTCACTGTGGTGGGGAATGAACCTGTATCTAAGCTGGCTCACGTACCACCAATAAAAATGCTTCCCATATGCTGATTGCAGGATATTACTGGAGGCAACAGTTCTGAGGAAGAAAGCACTGTTTGATTTCCAGAACCCAGCTAAGTTTGTTGGGTTGGCAGTAGGGAAAAAAAAGTATCACCGCAGTCGACTTGAAAACCTAGCAAACCCAGTGCAGAAATCATTGAGGGGGAATAAACCTGGAGTCCCAAGATGCCTTTTATAGAAGCACTTTATCATGGATAAACACACTTTGAAATGAGGCATTTTTCCCACTCCATCTTCTTTGTGTCGCTGTTATGCTCCTACCAGGAATAAGAAGCTTTTTTTTTTTGGTCAGTTAGAGAAGAACCAGCTTTTGCTAAGTGCCCTCATCCCCACCTCACCAGGGACATTTCTGGAGTCCTTATGGCTTGAAAGCCAACTAAGAGTAAATGACTCCGTATCATACCCCAGTCCCAACCCATCAGAGAGACGAACTGTCAGGCTCGCTCAGGTTGGCTGAGTCACAACATCATTGCTTTCATCTTCGTGATGAATACCAGGGATAAAAGAAAAAGCACTATAGTTACATTATTCCTGCTCACAGAATATTGGAAAATGTATTAAATGACTTCACACTGGCTGAAACACAGTACTTGGCTCCCTGAAGTTTTTTGTAATGAAGTTCCTACTTCAATAGCCGTGGGTATGTTTTTTCCAAGACTGGCCCAGACCACTCTATTTCCTACTCTACAAACTACAGATTCTTTCCTTTACCCTTTGTTAAGTAGGATGATTTTTATGCTGTTTTATTCCTGACCCAAATGCCAGCATTAAGAATAACTGATTACAAGCTATCTTTTTGATTATTCTGTTGTATGAGCTGGAGATATTGTTAAATAAATGCCATTTATAGCCTGTTTGTGGCTGCATGAGACACCAGGCATTTTTCTGATGCAAAGGAGCTTCCACCATGCAGAAGACCACCATTACTACCTAGCATGTAATGGGGCATTTCTGATTCTACCTGATACCAATCAGCTGCACTATTCCAGACCAGCTGCTTCCTCACAGCTCAAAGCACTTTGTAGTGTAAGCACCAACACAGTAGAGCAATAACTTGAGATGATAATTTAGGTTGCTGCTCTTTCTTAAGTGTCTGGATTTTTACAGGCTGTCTACCTTAATTCTCTCTTGCCCATTAAAACCTCTTTGGGGAGAATGAGCATGAATTTGTAAAAGAAAAAACTCCAGGAATTTGGAGAACAATAACAGGTGCACAAGGAAATTGAAATAACACATTAGTTCACTGGATTTGAGTTGGGCTTTTAAATCCCCAGCCAAGCATCTATATATTATGTACTCCACAAATGCAGCAAAAGACAAAGGAAGGATTCATTCTCAGGGCAGGCTGCACATGCAGGGGAAGAGGGAGGCACTAATAACTCTTTCATTTGTAAGAAACTGGACCCAGTCAAATTAAGGATAAAATCAGAATGGTCCTGGGGCAGCTGGAACAGAGGTATAGCAATGTGCATACTTTGTGTGTCAAGTTTGCAGAGTAAAACTCAAGTCTCAGGGGCTTGGAAGATGTGGTTGCCATGACTGTTACAGTATTTTATTCTAATTAAAAAGTCCAGAACAGTTCAGGGAACAAAAAACAGTCAAAGGCTTTCTCCTCATCTGATCATAATTCTACAGCATTACATGCTCCCCCCCTTCTCTCTCTCGCTGGATACTTTTCTTCAAAATGGCTCATTTTGAATAGCACAGAGAAAGTGCTCATTCCCCACCTTCTCCTGTTCCAAGTAACCTCTCTTTATGATCCTGGGAATGCCTAATATGTGTTAGGTGTTGAGTTGATAAAAGAGTGGTGGCTCTGCATGCATGCCAAACTGCAGCTGTTGTGACTGGAAGAGCTCAAAAAATCAAGGAACAAAAATAAAACAGCAGAGGCACCAGAAGAGTGTGGGTAAGGTCACTTGAGCACCAAAGAGAGCCAGCCCCAAACATGGAGACACCTCCTGCAACTCAAACCAGCAACTGCAAGGACACCCTTGATTGATTTGGTTTTATGGCAGATGGGAGCTCGGAAAGGGAACTGGTTGGGACACCCTCATTTCCCTGGAGTAGTATGCCCTGGTCCTGGACCCAGGCTCCCAGAGAGTTGTGCCACCTGTTCCAGAGCTACTCAGCCCCCAGGGCTGAATGAATATTGAATTTGCTTGTGCTGTCCCACCCTCAGCATCTCCAAGCCTAGGAGAACAGCAAGCACACACCGTGTCCATGTCCTTGATGACTCCTGTAGCCAATGTATTCCCTAAAGTCTCCTTTCCCTCTTCCCTTTGCAATTCCAGTGCAGCTGGCCACTTGCCACCACGAGGAAAAGCAGCTCAGGCAGCAGCACAGCCCAGAGCCTGTGACAAATCACTGCAGAAGCAACGCAGCCCTGAGATGCCAGTCAGCTCTGCCTTCTCCAGACAAAAGCAACGAGGAAGACAATCACAGATATTTCCATTATGCTTTTGAGTTTGCCCTGGGCACTGCAGACTTTTCACCGACTCACACAGATTGTTCTCTCCCTTATCAGCAACAGGAGTCATCTTTCCGAGCTAGTCAGCCTGGTGTGCCTTTTTCAACAATACCACTAAAGCAATTAACATTTCCTTTTAAAGTTTTTGAGTCAAGGTAAAAGCACTCAGCCTGAAGAGTGCCACTGCCATCAGAAAGGGCTGTTGTGCTTTTCAAGGGGCACAAGAGGGTCCTTAAAGCAGCTGAATACACCCAGGCATAGCAACAGCTTTGCAAGTAACTCACACAGTGAGATTTGGAAGGCAGAGCATAAACAGGACCAGATTGAGGATCCTGGCAATGGACATCCTAAAAACAGGTGAAGGAGGCCAGCAGCAAGCCATGGATTTTCCACCCAGGAGCTCGCAAAGTCCAGGCAGCACAAATTAACCATCTATTTCTGAGCTGCTAAATTTGTTGCAGGCCCTGGAGCTTTTTGCCTGTAACAAAACAGAGCCAAGTACAGAAAAGGTGAAGAAGCACTGTGCTACAGCAACCCAGACAAATTCCAGGGTCCTGATACATTTGGCAGAGGCGCCCCAGGAGAGGTGAGTGTCAGCACATCCGTGACAGCAGCCGTGCCATGGTCCTGGCACGAAACACCGCTGTGCCTTCTAGCTGGCCTCTTTTCAGCACGATGAAAAGATGATGCCACATGCCAGGCAAAACCAGTCATGTGGATGGCTAAAAGTGTCTAACACATGGGGATCACGTGGAGTGAGATGCAAAGGAGCAGCCACACTGGGGAGAATCAAGAACACAGACAAACCTCCCCTCCACATGCAGGGCTGACAGTGCTGGCCCAGGAGGCACACAATGGAACATGAGGAACACTCCAGCCCTGCAGAAGATGCTAAGGCAGGTGGGATCATATGAGGAATAGATAAAGAGCCCTTGGCACGAGCCCTGGAGGGGGGCTGGGTGAGAGGGTGACTTTGAGTGATGCGAAAACCTGTCTGCCAGAAGTTGGACTGAGATCCACCAACTCATTCCACACAGCTCCCCAAACAGACACACTTCCTTTTCTTAGAAGCACAGATGCCTATATATATTTTAATCACTGCTCTAGTCAGGGGTTGTACTAGCTGTAAATTTTGAAACTGGGGGGAGGGGAAAGGCACTGAAGATTCCAGTATGTAATTTTCTTTTTTTTTTTCTCTTATTAGATTATACCCTTGTTTAAGAACTAACTGTTCTTTTACTTGGTGTCCTTTTGGCAACCATCTCTACCTAGCAATACGTGGGTGTGTGCACTCCCCCAAGTTCGCTTGTACTTGCATAGCAAGTTCAGATGAAACACAGCAGAGAAATTGTACTCCTGCAGTCCAGGAGCAGGAGTATCTAGAGCAATTAATCACTAAAATGAAGAAAAGGCAATGACTGGCACTGGAGAGGAGGAGAAAAAAAAAATGTTAACTTAGAGCACTACTGAAACGTGCTCAAAATACACAATCCGGGGAGGAAGAGGCACGTCTGCCTCAGCATTGCAATGACGGCAGCTGAACATCACAGGCAGTTCGGAGTTGTGCTGCTCACAATCAAAATTCTTCTCTGGGGCGGTGCGGCCGCGAGAGTGGATTTGGCCGGTTCCTTCTTCCCCAAGGTAATTCAGCTCTCTCCGGTCACACAAGAAATAGTGACAATATTTAGTGCTCCCCGAGCATGGTTTAACCTAGAGAACAGCTCCAGAAAGGTTTGCATGGCCCTGCCCCAGGCTGAAAACAGAAGCATCAGCATGTCTGCCACATATTGCTGGAGCAGCTTCCCTCCTTAGAGGTCTGTTTCGAAACACCCAGAGCTGGAAAGTGTCCACAAATTCAGCTGAAGTCATTAAGAAACCTCTGAGGTTGGAAAATTAGGATTGCAGATTATTGATCGATGGTTTTAATGACATAGGTCTAGCATTTCTACATTATCTAATCCTGCTGAGGTATAACTGCTCCCACAGCCAAATACCTCCACAGGTCAGAACAGCACAAAGAGTTTTATGACTCTCTCATCAGAGTTTTAACCCCAAAGTTTGCTGAAGTGTTGGTAACCATTAAAAAGAACTGTGCTACTAATGAGGCTGATGCTAAGACCAGTGCAGAGAGCCCACAGAACCTGTAGGTTCAGGCAAAACAGTGCTGGGATGCTTCAATCCTGCCTGTATTGGAGCTTTGTGAGCTGTGTGAACCTCTTATGTCGTATTAGACCATATTACAGATAGCTGTGCAGTGCAAATAGCCTGGGGACATATGGTAGTGCTTATCTCTGGAGGCTTAAAAAATACACTACGAAGCTTCAGAGTCTCTCAGAAAGGACAGTGCATTATGCATCCAGATCCTTACAATCACACAAGGCATAAAAAAAACCCCTCAGCCAAGTCCAATTACCACCAGCATCCCCAGGAAGGTCAATCAAGGTGTGACTGTTCTAAACTGCACTTGCATGAGCTGGAATGTTCTATACCCGCAAGCTACCCCATTCAGGTGGGATATCCTCACCTACCTTGGAAGAAACATTAAAGGAAACCAAGGTCAACTCTTCTATTCTGAGCAGCACAATACCTCAAGAACTTCACCCTTTTCTCTCTACTAATTTCTCCTTTTCCCACATCTTCAATCTTTCCATGACCGCACAGCCCTATTCCATCTTTCCCAGTTCCCTTCTCTCATCACCCACTCCCCCATCTGCAACACGATCTGTGCCAGCTGTGACTACAATTTTTGGCTTCTTCAAAACACGTCTCCAGGCATTGTTCGTCACGGCGTCTTGGAAGCAAAAGATGTCCCTGAACTAACCCACAAGCCCAGTATCTTTCTTGGGATAAATACTTCATCTGATCAGTGATGGTGGTAATTAAGAGCAATTAACAGAATATAACTGTTATTATTTTCCTCTCCTTCCACCCTGCTACTTGTTGCACTCATTTGTGACCTGTCTCAAAGCAACAGAAATTTCGCTAAGGCATAGACTTACTCCTGTTTTACAGGTGCTCATCAAGTGAAAATCAACATGAGTCGGTACCTCATGAGTCAGCAGGCAGAAATAGAAACTTTAATGTCTATGCACAAGCAGACTGTAGCTTTCATTAAAACTCCACATGGTGATTTATTTCCTCAGGTGTAACAGGAGAGAAAAAATCTTCCAAGGGATGTTTGTGCGACAGATAGCTGAAGAAGTGGATTACCAAAGGACTTGGAGTTACCTGGCACCTGAACTCCTTCTATCTAAATGTCCTGAAAGGCATATTTTTCTCATGTTCTTCAATGACTTCACACTCCAACTAACCTGTTTTTCTAAACCCATATTTGGCAGGTACAAAGTTCCTTGGCTTGGAAAGCAGCCTCCTAAGTGCAAAAGCTACTTTTGAAAATGGAGCTTTAGCTCTGTGGTCTTCTAGACACTTTTTTGAAATTACTCCGAATTTCATGCTGGTACAGAGCCCGGAGCAGCAGGGCTTGAATCCAAGGACTGGACCAATCATCATGACTGGCTCTCAGTTTCAATGAGTGGCAGATCAGAAGAAAACCAACATCAAACCCAATTGCACATATAGCTGTGCCATTGTCACTGCCAAGTGGTGAGGCACATGATTCAGCACACAGAAGTTCACCTTCTTCCCAGGTGGGTCTTACAGTCTGTGCTGAACGTGAACCACACCAGCAGCAACCCACTTCAGAGGGCTAAATCCAGCAGAGGAATGGCTGCAGTGGGTTGTGATTTTGGAGTGCAGATGCACTCTGGCACCTGGAAGGCTTCAGAAGAGAGCACACAGGCACAAAGGACGAGGTTAAGGTAGGCACCTCCTCTGAGTTCCCCATGTCAGTGCCCCCAGTCTGCCTGAAGGAACCACCAGTGATGCCAGATCCGGTGTCACTGGCTCACATCTCCCATCCCATGTAAACTCCAGTCCATTGCACTCCTTCCCTACCCTTTCCTGAAACTACTGTATTGAAGGGGTCTCACAGCTCAAGCTCAGCTGAAACAAGAGATGGGTGAGAAAGAGGTGGCACTGTACACACAGAAGGGTGACAGCTTCTGCCCTGACACACCCTGCCATGATTGTTGTCATGGCCACAGCCAAACTGCATCAGCTGGCCCCAGACTCCAATTCCTGTTGCACTGGGACCAAAGGAGAGACAGCAGCCAAAACTGCACCACCTCCACGTCCTGAGTGCTGCCACTCCTCTGCCAGGCCCTTGTGCCCAGCATAGCCCCCAGACACCTGGAGGACACAAACCTGAGCCTTGTGTCTGTGCTCAGCTCCAGTCTTCCCAAATATATGCCAAGACCCTCTTACACTAACCATTAAAACTACTCATCCCCACATTTAGGAAATGTTCTCAGCAAAGTTTCCCAAATGAATGTCTTGCAGTCTCAGTAGGCAGCATCTTCTAACAAAAATCCTTCATCCCCAGACCTCCAACCAGCTGTGAAAAGCTTTACTGATTTCAAAAAGCATGTGCTGTTTCCCAGCTGCATATATGGAGCAGAGTGATGTTGGCACATGTGCTAGATCACTTTGCCCCTTGCTGGGACACATATTTGAGATTGGTAAGTGGACTCAGTCATCAGCCCGTTCTCCCTGGCCCCTGCTTTGTTTCTTGTAGTTATTTTAATCCTCTGCTTCAGTACAACAAAGGAAGAGTGGAAATTTTCCACTACCCCGGTGTCTGGTCCTGAGCTTGAAGTTTTCACAGTGACATGAAGATCGGAGGATGCTTTGCAGCTGAACAGAGATCTCTGTTCGAGCAAAGGTTGGTCCGTCATTAGATCAGCCCACGGGTGAAATGAAAGTGTGGTGACATTAGTGAACACCCTACTAGAAGCAAAGAAAAGACTGCAGACCCACAGATGAGTCACGAAATCTGTCTGTTCCAGTGCTCTAATTACATTGCTCATCCAAGAAAAGCCTCTTTTGGAGCCATTAGGTCAGAATCTGTTCTCCCCTAGCTGTAAATCCCTCATAACTCGGTGAAGTCAATCGATTTGTATTGGTGTAAGCAAAATCAAGCACAGTGCACTTGCACAGCCTTTGATCTTTCTGTCTCTCTCTCTGAACACAAGCTCACAGAATGCCATTAAAGAGACAAGAAACCCAGGCCCCTGGGTCTCGTGAGTGCTGCAGGCGCTCTGAGCACTGAGATCAACATCAAGCACTGCAGGGAGGAGGAATAGAAGGCAGAGGAGAGTGAAGAACCTTCTGTCTCCCCTTCAAGATGAAAGGCTGTTGACCTCCCAGAGGGTCTTCAGACACTTGTAAAAGGGTTGGAGCACGTCACATTAAAAGAAAATTAATTATCTATCCATCTATCAATCAATCTATCTATCTATCCATATTTCAGGCAATACTATCTTTCTAATGGAAAAGCAAACACAGTGAGGCACAGCTCTTGTTGCTCTCCAGCAGACTCCGTGAGCATGCACAGCTTTGCTGATCCATGGAACCAAAACACCAGAAGACCAAAGACCACCAAACCCAAACATTTCTCTTTCAGGAAATCACCTGAATGTAGGATTCCAAGCAATGGTCCCTTTTGTCCTAATAGTTGTTTCCAGGTTCTTCCTCCTCTTCAAATCGCTACCAATGTGCTGTGAAGGAAATCGTGCCAGCCTCTCCTTGGCAAAGAGCTCTGCACTGTAAATGGAAGCAAAAGTCACCATCCAAAAGACACAGGATGTTCCCCCCATTTTAAGTGTATTAGACAAGCAACCAAAGAATGACACTGGGTCACAGGAGCATTTCCTCCTGTTAAACCTCACACAGCTTCCATTGAGATGTGCTCTTCTGGTTAGGAAGAACATCAACCATGTGCTTAGTGTGCAGCCTGGACTCTTGCTTCCTGGATAAATACGGATATCAAGACCTCAAAGCAACAGGAGAAGAGGGAATGCTTACACAGCCAAGAGAATCTTGGCTTGAAGGAATTCAGTAAAGAAGTCCACAAAAATAGCTTGAGTGTTACTGACTGTGTTGGAAGACATGAAGAGTAAAGGAAGGCCATGAGGCAAAGGCTGGAAAGAATAAGGACATTTCTTCATCTCAGATGCTTTTCAAGCAGAAGAGCAGCTAAGGAAGACAAAGCTTTTAGAATGCAGGAAGCTGAAAGACTTTCCCCTCTTGGACATCCTGAACTTAACGTTAGTTCTCAAAAAGTCTTTTCTTAAGTTAGTGGAGATGACAGAAAAAAAATGGTTTTGCGGAGTTGTTTCTATTAATATTGTAACACCCATTAATATATATTCCTTTTGTATATATATTTACATTCCTTTGACTCAGTTAATGCTCTTTTGGGGGGCTCAAGGAGAAAATCTGTTCTGTTATTTAACATAAATTTCTTCCAGGCCTTCTATCCCAGGCCTTGTATTCAATACACCAGGTCCAAGTTATGAAATTAGGTCCCCTGGGTTCTACATTTTCCACAGCACTGAAATGTGCACAGTAGGATGTAGACAAAGACAGAGATATCTGTAATGGCTAATATGGAACTGTATTGATTTTGTTGGTTATATGATGTTTGTTTACTTTTGTAAGCCCTGTTTGAGAACATTTTCTGTTCCTTTCGGGCTACTGACATATTTTGCATTTGCTACAGGAGCTAATACCAATGCTACACGGTGTGTGTAGATTTGTTGGGTGAGTAGGAGGAGATGCTTCCTTCAAAATACAGGCTCTCCAGACCACATTCTGCACACATTTATCTCAGTTTAAAGTCAACAATTGCACCAAAACAACCAAGTTCCACAGGATTTACAGAGAACAACTGTGATCAGAATCTGTTCCAGTCTGTCAGGATCCACCATTTTTGTCTGTTGGGAAAGCTGTAGGTGTTCTCTCCCACTCCCTGTTGTTGGAAGGGGGTGGGAGCACAATACCATGGGAATAAAAAAGCAGCTTTACGGTGAACTGATATATGAACAGGAATTAACAGGGTGGTGGGAAGGGGATGAATCAGCCAGTCCCAGGGAAGACAAAGAAATTTTTCAGACACTACCCTGGATCTCACCCACTCAGACACAGCATCTTTTCTTGGCCCCTGTGATACATCACTTCTTCCTCTCATAAAAACCGAGTATTGCAGGATCAAGAAAACCTATGAAAATGGCCCTGCTAGAAGCAAATCTACCAATCCTACACTCAACCAGTGATGCACAGTCAGTCCATGGGTCCCATCAGCCCAAGGCATCCACAACTGCTTTTGTGTAAATGAAGTTCATACCAATGCTGAAGTCTAGAAAATATGGAACCCAACCAAAGTTTGGGCATCTGCACTTCCAGAATTAGGGGAGCATTCATTCAAGCTGTGGAACATTGAAGAAATATGTGGTCATGACCTCTGAGGTTATTTCAACAGCAGATATCTATGTCACTGTTATGGTAAAAGACCCACACTTGAAGGCCATGGAGGGGGAAGCAGGTTCTGAAATCCAAAAATGGAGGCTGTACAAAAGCTTAGAGGGTTCTTCTGGAAAAAAAAAAAGTGCATTTGGGCTTAAATCTGTGTGGTAAATTATCTGTTCTCCCCCTGGTGCAGGCAAGTAATTCCTCTCACTTTAATGGACAATTTTATGGCTGCTAATAACATTTGTAGCTTAGATAATGACAAGGATAATCAAATCTCATGCTTGAGGGCATAAACTGATTGCTGCAGGGGTTAGCAACAAAATCACCATTGCCATATATTGCACAGGTGTATTATGGGATAGATTTCCTTCCTCCAAAGTAGAAAGGCATTGGTGTCTGCCAAGATAACAGATTGGACGATTGTCTGTGCTATGGAAATTGCTGGTTTGTATGCATGGGATTTAGGGAAAGAGGAGGAACCTCTTTGTTTCAGCATGACAGAATGTGCAACCCAAAATGCCAAGTGAGCAGGGGTTGCATATTGATGTCTGTTTTAGCAAAACAGCTCTCCTAAAGGCAAGCTCAGCCTTGACCATCACAAACTCCACTGTCAGACAGCAAATGTTGCTGTACATTCAGCACAGCGTTTAGAAACATCCATTGAGTGCATAATCCCAGAAGATGGGGGCTGGGAGAAACCTCAATAAACCATTTAACCTGTTGCAGGATACTCAGATCCTCAGTCCATCACTTAGGGATCACCCAACTCACCAGGAAGCTCCTGTTGAGCAGCTCTCAGCCACCCATTCCTAGGAACACATGACTTGGAGGGCCCTCAACAGGAAACCAAGCCCATTCAGACCTGAGGCAGGCTGAAGTATACCAAACCCATGTGTTTTGGACAACTGTTTAACCGCTTCAGACAAAAATCCTGCTGCTGACACTCTGAGGGTTTCTTACAGATCATGTTACAGCTGTTTCCACAGCTGATGATCAACCTACACCTGCCGTGCTGAAGAGTAAACCTTGGGTATTATCTGCAGAAAAAACTTATCAATGTCCTCTTTACAGCAACCCTTCACATGTTTGAAGCTGTTACTGTTCCCCCTTCATATATTTCATATAGGCTACACAATCTCCATCCACTTTACACTGAATACAGGTTAAGTTTTCTTTCAGCATTTTGATTTTTCTCAAAACACTGTGTGCCCAAAACTACACCCAGTTTCCAAGCTGAAGCTTTACCACTTTATCAGCATGATGTGGTAGCACTTGCATCTAGTCAGTTCATATCATTCTTCTATACGTGTATTTGATGTTTTCTTCTTCAGTGTAATTCTTTGCACTAGACTTTATTGAATTTCATCATATTGATTCCAGACCATTTCTCCAGTTTAACAAAATCGTTTTGTATTCTGCTCCTCCCCTCGCAGTGCTGGCCACCCCTCTCACAATTAATGTGTGTACTCTCTGTTCTATCAGACAAGCCATTAATGGGAAATTGAACAGCACCAGCCACAGGACAGAGCCCTGTATGACTGTCTGTTATGTCCATCCAATTTGACAGAAAACCAGTAATAAATATTTCTGCATATTTTTTATCCTGTTGTGAAATTATCTGGTGGCAGATTTAGCAGATCTGTGGGTTTGTATTTTCTGCCCCTTCACTCCTGCACTGCACATGTATTTTTCACTGTCCAGCCACTGTCCAGCCTCTGGTCCAGAGCGTGTGTCCATCCAGACTTTGCACCCATCGTGCAGTTCAATCCAGTCTAGGATTTTCTATTGTAATTATGAGAACTCAATGCTCTTATCATGCCACGTATGTAATAAATGTCACAACCAACTGCTTCCCCCCTCTCAGCTATCTGCTGGAATAAAAACAACCAAGAGAAATCCAGCGTGAGTTACTCAAGAAAAATTTGGGTTTGTTCCAGCTTGTCCCTTGTTATCCCCTAGGTACTTTCATGCTGATTAACAGCTTGGTCAAATATCTTCCTGAAGATCAAATTTAGGTTGACTGAGCATTAACTGCCCATGTTCTCTCCTGTCCCTTTTTTAAAGATAGGCAGCATGTTTGTTTTTCCCTGCAACAGCCACTGGTAGAGCTGTTCAAACAGCAGCCATAAAAAGCTGGTGACACTGCTAACACGGAACAGTTGCTGCTTAGAGAAGAAGTTTGATTCTTATCCAGATATTCAGCTGGAGACAGAATTGTAGGATGGACTGATAATCCCTCAGGGAAGCATGAACCTTCAGAAAAAAAAAAAACAAGATAAACTTGCATAGATCCCAAGGAAGATTCAAGACAAACTTCAAACAGCCTGTGTGTGTAGGGAACCATTAAAAATACAGGACGAGGAGGCCAGTCCATACCTTGCCGCAAGGCAGGACAGAATGCATAGGTCATTCCTGGCAGATGCTTGTCCATCCTGTTCTGCAAGACCTAGCAAAGAAGAGCCTACGCCTCCCCCAGGCAATGGATTTCACAAGTGTCATTGCTAGAAAGGTTTTTTTCTCTGCGGTCACTCTAATGTTTCCTCGCTGTTGTTTGACACCTTTCCTTATT
The DNA here is from genome assembly GCA_036630365.1 of Acanthiza pusilla. Taxonomy (NCBI): domain Eukaryota; kingdom Metazoa; phylum Chordata; class Aves; order Passeriformes; family Acanthizidae; genus Acanthiza; species Acanthiza pusilla. The sequence goes on from JAXCHO010000034.1 coordinate 93,703,581, forward strand.
CTCTGTGCCATGCTCAAGGTCTTCAGGAACAGACCTGTGGTTTTGATCAGATTTTGAATGCTCCACAGGCTGGGTTCTTGTCAAAGAGACCATGGAAATAGCTTTTAACTCCTCATCACCCAGCCTGCAGGCAGGTTCCAGCTAGTCACCCAAACCAGGATCACACAGCACTTTCCATTGTGACACCTCTTGCTGAATACTCAGCCAAGCTTGCAGCCCACGCCTCCACCTCTGCAATACCACCAGCCTTTACTGTGATCCATCTTGGGAAAAGGAAAACCTCCTGAAAGCTTTTAAAATAAATCTATATCATACCAAAATGCCAGCAGCTGACCTACCTACATCATAAGGACACTGACTTCAAACATCAGACAGCAACAGCAACGAAGCAAGTCTGAGGCTCTATGAAAAATTGTCTCTGGTGCCAGTCCAGAAAGTCAAACCAGACCTGAATGCAACCCATACAGCATAAACTATCACAAGTATAGGAGTTGTATGAGGGCTTCTGAATGAAAATTCAGAATAAAAGGGGATGGACATTTGGGGAGAAAACAAAACTCCAGCCATTCTGAATCATACCTAGTGCTTTTCACTCATTAAAATAAACCTCTTGGATGTGCAGTACATTCAGTAACTGACTTGGAGCACTGCTAATTTGCCTTTGTTAGCCTACATCTCCAGGTATCAGCTTACGCTCTTTCGTCTGACTGCCAGAGTGCACTCATTAAGGCAAACACATTGATACTAAAGTACTAATTGTTTTGAAAAGTGCCCTTTAAATAACAGGCCTTTTACTACCAGGCAGGATGTGTTTTAAGAGCTTAAGCCTTTGTTGCCAAAAGACTGGATGATCATTTATTCGTTTGTCAGAGAAAAATACCAGAAATGAACGAAAAAGCTGATAGGGTATCAGTACAGACTCAAGAGCAACCATCTCCTTCTTCTCCTTGGGATCTTCATTCCCACATGGAACAGCAAAAGAGGGGAGAAACTCTAAAGTAGAGAGGTTGGGAAGATCACTGAATTCTCAATATATCAGTTGAAAGGTCAACTGAAGAGTTCAGGTCAAATCACTGGGATTTCCAGGTGCTTCTGATGGCACAGATCCAGTGTTGCTGTTTCACTGTCAACCACCCAGAACCAGCCTTATCTCATTTCTAACATACCTAAGTAATACAGAAAAAAAATCAAAAAAAAAAAAAAAAAAAAAGCAGATTAAAGCAGATTAGGAACTTTTATACAGGACATGACAAAGTGATGGTAGGTAGATAACTTTAAATGTTGGAAGAGACTTTCACTCCCCAAATATTGGTCTCCAGACTTCCACATCCCAAAATACAGGGTTTTTTCCTCTTCAGCAGTCTGGGGCAATCCAGTTTTTTTGACAGCCTAGTAAATGTGATGATCCTGAATAATGCTGAAAGAGCATCCTTCTACTGTCTCTAGTCCTCAGCAGAAAATATGCTTTATCCTGTAAGGAACTCTTCTAAAATTCGTGGTCTACTCTGTAAGCCTAAGAAGTCCCCAAAGGCCAGAAAAAATGTGGGCAAGCATTGAGACTTCAAGTCACCTCTGCAAGTATGAGGTGTTTTTCTGATGCAAGATTGTAATGGTGAGTTCAATCATCTTTATTTCATGAACTGTTTTAAAATATTCCTGATGCAGTATCTTACATGATACAGCCTGCATGCAGAGCCTTATGGTCAGGGCTCCACGTCCTTCCTGCTGCTGGAATTCATTTTATTGCTGAACAAAATTTTATATGTATCCAGAGCAAAGTTAAATCAATCACCAAACTGTGGATTTTTAAAAATTATTCCTGCTGCAAACATTATTTTCACTGAGTGAAGTCAGGGTTGTTTCACCATAACATTCAAACTATTAACAACTAAGAGCAACAGTTCATTAGTTCAAGTAACAGAGATACAGAACTTTGAAACAAGAATATTTGACACCTTTTCCTACTGTGTCTAGTCCTGAGGAGTTCCAGCTGGACGTGAAAGGCAGCAAAGTGACAAATCAAAACTCGAGTGGTTACAGGTTTGTTACAACATTTAATTTCTGACACAGCTCCCATAGCCTGTGTTGGATTAAACATAGGAGGAGATCATGTCCAGAGGACAGCAAAAGAAAGAGGGTGGAAGAAATAAAATATTCTACCTGCACCCAAAACACCTCTGGAGTGAGTTAATGGTAGCACACATTGGAAATTGCTGACATTGTTAATTGCCTTGGGAGTAGATCTCCTATTTCTATCTTCCCTTCAATATGTCAAGAATATCCCTAAATTGGGAGTCTATGAGCATTTCCTTAGAGCTAATCTCCTGCGCTACACAATTAGAGAGAGCTGCAGCAGGTTTCATTCATCAATCTGTGCCCTCAAGCTCTCTGTGAAATTTTTCTGCCTGAGAAGGTCCTCTTCTCTGATGGGAGAGCAAGAAGACAATCAGCTTCCCATCAGATGCCTTTTAACCCCACTACTTGCCTGCTTTTCTCTGAAGCTCCTTTTTCCTGCTGGTGCAGGGAATTGAAAGGACAATGCAGTCTGCTCCCTCCTAATCATCCTAATAAGTAACAAATACAGGTCCTTAATAGAGAAATTCCTTTCACTGGCACGCCCTAATCACCTCCATAATGAAAGCAGTTAAAGAGGATGAACCCTTTAACCAACATCAGACTGCATGAGCCTCTTGCGGCAATTGGCCAGGTATTAAAAAAGAAGTCATTTAACCCTTTAAAAAGGAAAAAACTGCCAAGAAACTTCAGGGATTCTTCCCTTAAAACAGAAAAAAAGAAGTAAGTGCACATTACACTTAAGAGGAAAAAAAAAAGCATCTCAGGGGATCAGAAGATGATAGATCAGAAGAGGTTCTTAACTGTCTGGCAGTTATGAAAGTAAGAAAAGCAAACAAACAGCAAGAAAAGAACCACGCACCACCAAAAACAAAACAAACTAACAAACAAACAAAAAAAAAACCAGAATAAAAAATCAAGATTCTTCCTCAAGATTTCTCTTTACTCAAGTCTAAGGTATGCAGTTTAGCCTTTCACTCTCTTTTAAAAAGATACAAATCAGTATAAATGTCAAAGCCAGCATACACTTTAACTTCAAATCTCTATTCACTTCATAATTAAAAATAAATAAATCTGGAAACTGCTTTTAAAGGTATTTTCCATTAGTTGGTTTGCTATAGAATATAGCTCCTTGAGCTGTAGAATTCTTGTCAAATTTCTATGGCTGGGTTTTTTTGGTTGGGTTGTTGGTTTTGGTTTTTTTTTGCCAAACATTCTTTTATCCATAGACACTCTCACTTTAATCAAAGGAAGTGCTGTAGCTACTGTAACAGCAATACCAATGTTAGTTGTGGCTAATCAAGTCACAGATACCTAGGGGGTTATAGGGAACCTGGTAATCTACCTAAAGTCAGTAGATTCCATGGACTATAATCCTGAGAAAGTAGCAAATCATAATTAATTTGCATCACAGAAATGTCCATGTGTGAAATTTCTGACGTAGTCCACGGCTTCACTCAAAAATATCCAAAAAGAGGGGAATAGGCCTGCTACACACAGCAAACATCTGTGGCAAGTCCACAGTAACCTCCTAGTTTGACTTACAGGCAGCAAGGACTCATTAGTTCTGCACCACTAGTAAGTGTCCTTGCTAGCATCTGTTGAGGGGAAGGGGATATTTCACGTGGCCTTTAACGATATCCAGCCAAGGACCTTCAGCGAAATCCATAGCAAGTGGATACCTGATAGCCTAAAGGGCCTTTGACAGAAGAGACATAGTAATAACAGAGGTAATTAGGCAGAATCATATATGAACCGTCATGAAATGAAGCTCCAGGTTCTGCTATTATTGAATGTCAGAAGACCTAAGCTGCAGGAGTCTGCCAGTATCACCTTGAACTCCTTATGGATCTCTGCCTTCATCTCCACTGTTTAGTCTGGCTGTAAACTCGTGTCATGTTGTCCGAAAGAGAAAGAAGTGAACAGTTTGGCAATTAGAAATAGCTCCCAACCTGAATCTTCAGAAAGTCGTTTTCTCTTCTTGTCTCTAAATTGAGGATAATTTTTACACAGAGGTGTTGTGAAGATGAATCACCTAATGTCAGTACAGCATTCTGAATATAAAGTGCTGTGCAACTCCAGCTCAAAGCCGTGAGAACGGATTTCACATCTACGGGGGAATATGCTCCGGCACTGAAGGAACCAAGGACCTCAGCTCAGATGGCATTCGAGGAAACACAACAGCATTCTTGGCTGTCCTTCGTGCCAGACCAGCAGCATCTGTCCCAAAACTCATGGTGTCCAACAGGGAAGCTCTCCATTAATCAGTTTTCCTTTGGTCAAGCCTCATAGTTGTGAAGCTGTCCCAAGAGAAAGCAAAAATATTTTTATTCTTTTTGTTTGAAGCAGGAATAAGCCTATTGCTAACAACTAAATTTCTTTATTTTATTCTTAGTCAAAAATACCTTCTTTTCCTCCTAGTTCTGCCCTGTGAACTAATGTTTGCCATCCTGGTATCAGCAGGATCATCTCCTTCATCTAACTTCTTTCCCAAAACACTCACCAACACATCTAGCTTGTAACCCTGCCCATGGGTAAACGCAGATACTTCTATTCTGCCACTTGCAAAGGCACATAAATCAGTGTATTGGCTAGAAGAAGAGTCAATAAGCAAAGACCATGAAGTGGAGAAAACAGAATTTCGAAGATCTTTGGTTTTTTTCTCAAGAAATACAAGTTAACCCAAGAACTATTAGGGCTCAAGAAGTAGGGAAAAAAGGATGATTCAGAAAATCATACAACACATGGCTGATAAAGACTTCAAGAGGTCAGCCAGTCCATCTTCCTTCCCAAAGGCAAAAGCAGCTACAGCTTAACCATTCCGGGGAGATTTTTGTCTAATCTCTTTTTAAAGAAGACTCCTTAGGCAGTCTCTACCTCCACACAACTACCCTGATGGCAGGGAAGAGTTTTCTTCATTTAATCTAAATCTCACTTGCTTCAGGTAAAGAAATAAGTTGGGAGGAAGTGAAAGAGCACCAAATCCTAAAATACTACAAGACATTAATTTCTCAAGTGTAGTTACGGTAAGGAAATCTGCTGAACCCTCCACGTAGCTCAGCAGCCAGAGATTTCTCGATATCTCCCCAAACTGTTTTCCATCTCTTACTATTACATTTGCATTGCCAGTACACCATACAGTGGGGAAGTTGCAGGTCAGAACCATTCTGAGCTGTAATTTTTACTTGCTTATCAGTGATTTTTAAAAAGCTTTTGCTAAAGTGCCTCTGGCAGGAATCTGAGGCATCATTGCAAAACCAGTTTTCAAGAACTCAAGGACTGTTTCCATAAACATGTGAGCAAAGTAGCCTCAAAGTCTTCCCTGTGTTAGCAGAACACTATTTTGGATTGTTTCTTTTCTTCTATTTTCATGAGACAAAGAATATAGTGTGAAACAATCTTGCAGATTATTTTAGTTATGCAGGGGAGCAAAATTCTACACACAGTCCATCTTCATGGGGCTTACTGTAGCTCACCTCTTTCTTGCTTGGGAGATACCACCAGCAGATATTCAGGTTCTGATCATCCAGTATTCTCCACTAACATTTCAGATGGCATGAATGAAGAGATTTGTTACTTCAGTGTATCTGCAAGCATTCATCTCATGAGAAAATCCTGCTCTCTACTTTCACCTGAGTTTATTAATAATTGATTGGCTTAATCTACTCTGTGCTTGTTCAGGTTTTTGTACAAGATATGACCTTCATGGTTCTGGCAAGTCATGAATGCAGCAGTTAACTGACCAAAACATTTGTGTCTTTATTCTCAGTCTCTTCTGTTACATATCTTGTTTTCTTAATTTCTTTTCTTTTTTTCCATCGCAAGTTGTCCATCTGCCATGATTCCCTACTCAGACCTTTCCAGTGGACTGGTTCTAAATATTACCATCCATCAAAAACCAAGAGCGGACTCAAAACACCAGAGGCTGCTCTTAAAGTAGGAGCAACCCAGAGGAAATAATTCACCTGTGAAAACACTTCAGTATTTTTCTAACCCAAATCAGAGACATCAATGTACTACCAAGTTGGTGTTTTTATACCCATTTTACAGAAGGCTAAAATGATGTAGAGAAAGAACACGGAGACTCAACCGCTATCCCAAAATGGATTTAAGCATGTGTTTGCTTAGTTCATTAATGCAGGTTCAAACTCCCTGTCAGGACACCATCTGCCAGAAGTATGCAATGTCCTCATCTGGATGCAGACAGTTCCTGAGTGTTTGGCTACTCAGTAGCCAAACAGCTGTCAATAGGTGGATGTTCCATTCACCATTACAGGTATTGCACGACATTCTTAAAATTAGTATTTTCTCTGAATAGTTTGGTCACTGCTTATAGTAGGTTCAGAACTGAAAACAAAGGCCTAAAAGCTAGAAAAAGATGCTAGTAATTCACAGCACAAACTGCCTTAATTTTGCTCCCCTTACAGTCACTTCTCAGGAAAAAAAAAAAAAACTAACGATCTTCAATCTGTTTGTTGTTTCGGTTCATTTTAGGGTGACACAAACAGCTTTCAGTTCTTTACATTCTGCACAAGCCTCCAGAAATATTCAGTGTTTACTAGAGCTCGGTGGTGTTAAATCAAGTATGACTATCACCCTTTAAGGCCTAAATGATAGAGCGATATCCATACCAATAACACATTTTGACAGTGTTGACACCTGCTTACACAGAAGCAGTTTAATGACTCTTATAGACCTGTAGAAAAGGGCATTAAAACTTACTAGGAATCCTAGAAATAGCTCTTTATTTTTGGAAGTTCGTGTTTTCATTCATAGCATCAAGGCCTTTAGATGAACTCTGTGGCATATTCTACAGTGCATCTCATAAAAGACAAATAGCTGGATGAAGAACTTCATTAAACCAGTCTTTTTCATCATTTTGACTGTGTAACTGGAAATGGATAGGAATTCATACTAGCTGACTCTGAAACAAGAGCAAACCGAAAATAAACTCAGCACCTGGTGAGAGCCAAGAAAAGCTTATTAGTTCTTTTTGATCACCTAAAAACTTTCACAGAATTCAAACATAACCAAAACTTTGTAGAAGCTGTGGGGAGGAAGAAGGGGAGGGAGACAGGATTTTCTGCTAATTGTTTGTAAGAGCAGACTCGCTGAATGTTGTAGCACCTGCTATTGTCAACCTTTCCATTGCTGTGTCAGGAAAAAAAAAAAAAAAAAAAAAAGAAAGAAAGAAAGAAAGAAAGAACGTTGCACCTGGGGAGTAAAAAAATATGTTGTGCCCCAGGTTAAAAAAACCTTGTTTCCATATACTTGATTAGCCCTCACTTTTTTGTTTAGTACTCAGCTTGACAAGTGATCGATGACAACCAACCATCTGCCAATAAAAGCCAAACACCATAGATTAGAGGAAATGAGAGAGACTTGACCAAATCTCAGTGCTTCACCTCACACAGTAGAGTTTCAGGTTTTCATGGTCCCCTCCAAAGAGGTCTTTAAGGATGTGTTTCCACGGGAAGCAACAAGCTGCAGAGCTTGCCCGAGGAGGGGAGCCCGGAGCTGCGGCGACGGATGGGAGCCGAACTTTCAGCACCACAGCCCGAGGGCTCTGCCGGAGCTGTCCCCTCAGTGCCACGAACTGGGGACACTGCCGGGGCTGTCTCTTCAGTGCCATGGAGTGGGGACACTGCGAGAACTGTCCCTTCAGTACCACGACCCGGGACGCTGCCGGAGCTGTCCCTTCAGTACCATGAACTGGGAACAGTGCCGGAGCTGTCCCTTCAGTACCACGACCTGGGAGACTGCCGGGGCTGTCCCGTCAGTGACACGGAGTGGGGACATCGCCGGAGTTGTGCCTTCAGTGCCATGAACTGGGACACTGCCGGAGCTGTCCCTCCAGCACCACGGACTAGGGACACCACCGGACTCATACCCTGAGTACCATGGGCACTGCCGTAGGTGTCCTTTCAGCACCACAGACTGGGGACACTACCAGGGGTGTCCCTTCAGCACCGCGGAGTGCGGGCACTGCTGAAGTTGTCCCTTCAGCCCCACGTCTCAGGGGCAATGGGGCACCTGTCCCACGGTCTGGGGACACTGTTGGACCTGTCCCCCAGCACTGTCAGAGAAGCACCAGTCTCTTCCCGGCTACTGATGGGCGATGGCCAACCATAAACGCCTTTGATTAAATTAAAGCCACAGTAGTTGAAATCAGCACAGCGAAGAGGTAATCACTCCAGACATGTTGCTAGCACGGCAATATCACGGAGTACAATTAAGTTAGACATAAATTAGTCTGCAGCCATATGCATATTGCTCGGCTTTGTGGTCCGCCGATTCCTATCACTGTTTTGTCTGAAGGGAAGTTTTGTGAAGACAGAGGTACCCTTCCAGAGTAAGCAAGGTCTTTGTTCCTTCTCTTTAAAAGTCAGTCTGTGAGGGTTTTCAAGACACACTTTTTCAGGAGTACCTACTGAGTACAGTATATTCACCAACGCATACCCCATTGCATGTGCTTCTGGAAGTCTGGCCAGGAGGTTTTATGGGGATAAAGATGCATATGAGAGCATACACACAGATTTGGGAAGAAAAAAAAAAAAAAGAATCAGCACAAAAGATTAATATGAATATTTCAGATCATGTCCCTGTTCAAAATACATAGATAAGAACTCTTATATTCCTAAGAACTTAAACAAAGAAAGTAATTTTTCCCCCTCCATGAGACTAATTAGGTTAGGATAAATAAGAAATTAAAGAAAAATCTTCCATGCTTACTTTTACAGACTAGCAGTAGATCAGATAACACTATGAAGCCACTTTAATACTGAAGAGATGGTACAAAAAATAGAAGTGCATTTGGCAAGATGCAGAGAGCAACTATTAATAAACTTTAGAAAGACAGATCAGATATCCTCCCAGAGCAGAGCTTCCCAAATGAACAATCATTACAGAATGTCTGTCTTTCTGCACCATTCTTTATTATCGCTCTTCCTCTCAGCACTGTTGCTATACACATTTTTAAATTTAAACAATTCAGAGATCCCAAAGCGCCTCTGCCTACAGAAATGCATTCTATCCTCTGCATGCTGAGGTACTCCAAGCTTCCTAAACAAATCCCAGCCCTTTGCAGGAGAAAATGCTACAACTTCCCAAGCAAGTTGTTTCTGGGTAAAATACCATCAAAACAGCAAACTACTGTACAAACAGCCCTCTCTACCTGTCACAAACTGAGCTTAAGAATGCAGGCAAGGATTGCAGGCAGCTTCTAGTCAGTACAGGGCACCATGAGTACACATATGTGTGTGGAAGGTTTGTTGTAACACAGAGGAGCACGACGGAGCAGTATTCACTTAGCACAAATAAGTGGCAAGAGAATGTAAAGGAGGAGAGACTCAGTGGTCAAAGGAGGAAAGAGAGTTCTCACATCGTACTGAACAGCGGGAAATACAAATCATCAGCCAAAGTTACATTCTACCTTTTATTCAATAACCTGTTAATATATGCATTTGTATTAATATATCTAATAACACAGAGGAAGAGGAAATTAAACCTTAAAAATCTTATCTTTGTAAGAGCAAATAGGCTTTATATTGTCAGATGGTCTTTCAAAGGAAATTTTTTACTGCCCCACGTACAATATAGTCAAATACAAACATAAGCAGACACTTTTCAAAGGGCAGTGGACAGTATGTTCTGCTGAAAACTCAGTATCTTCAGGTGGCAGTGTGAAAATTTCTTGTAACAATCCCTAAATGGCAAAAAGACCAAGTCCTTCTGTATTAATAAGAGAGCTGCTTTTGTGTCCTGTTCAGTATAACGCACTATCAAACACCCACTGAGCTAGAGGGATCTCTTCAGATCGCCACAGATGTTGGGGGGAACATCCAGAACTTCTAGGAGAACGTTATCAACTGCCTTACTAAACCCACCTTAAAGAACACAAAACCAGCACGAGCAAATCCAGCCAAAGCTGGAGTTGTAGCACAGTTCTGCATGCACTCTGCAGCCTCTAATCATTGCGGTATTTATTTTTATGGCAGAGAAGCAAACTTTGTGACAAATGCTCGGCTTTAGCTGCGGGGAGCAGGGGAGTACAAAATGACAGCCCGTGGCTGTGTCCACTGACCGTCCCTTAACTGTCCTGGGAAATGGCACATCTGGGAAGCCGGGCAGCATGGATGTGACAGCGGGCATCATTTTGCCTGTCAGACCATGTGCCCACAAAGGGGAGACGCAAACTGTGACCTGTTGTCACATCAGACACTCCAGCTGCAATAAAAACTCCAGGAACATATTGGCAATGCCCCGGGTTTGACCACAACCGGGGGAACCACCACCACAGCCCCTGCCAGCACCGAAACAAAGTTCGCAAATGCAGGTCTGTCCATGCATTGGCTACATTAAGGGTTTTCCCAGGTGATCCAGTTCCCATGCCTTCATCATTTTCATTCTCCTCCAGCTGCCTCTTGCCTAAGTTTTCCCGTGTCTCTTAAGGTGGAAGGAGTGTCACAACAGGGCCTTCTTCCTGAGGGGAATGCCAGGAGTGTCACCCTGCCTCTTCCCCCTTCTTCCACGCCATCCAAGCCACAGCACCACGGTAGCCACCTGGCCAGTGCCAATACCCCTAGCTAGACCAGCCCCACTCTACTCCAGTCCCACCCAGGAGACAAAGGATCCATCTCCAGGAGAAGAGGTGCGGGACACCGTCAAGTCCAACAAGTGCCCAAGAAGAGCATTAAATTACATAACACAGGAGCGAAGCAAAAGAAAACCATCCAGCACAGACACCTTTGCATGCCACAGCCTCCCTGCCCATCTCTCTTTCTTCCAGCCCGGGAAGCTTTTGCCCCAACCCTGGCCCTGGCCCCACAGGGCCTCCCCGATGGGAGTCACTCACCGATGGTCGTGATGACCGTGATGGCAAAGTAGAAGGAGCCGGCGAATTTCCACTGGACTCCGGCGCGGTGCGGCTCGGACTGCATGATCACCAACTCCAGCTGCCGGTAGTCCTCGCTGGTGATGTTGTACTTTCCTTTGAGCCGGATCTCCTCGGCTTTGAGTTTCTCCTCCTCCCGCATCTCGTTGTCGGACTCCAGGGCATCAAAGACGGCAGCCCCGACCAGCAGGTAGGTGAACGTGCAGATGATGAGGGACAGGGTCCGCACGTTCTGCCTCTTCATGGCCGCCAGCAAGGGGCGAGTGAGGGGACCATGTCCCCCCCTGGCCGCCCGGGGTTCCGACAGGCCGCAGCAGCCACAGCAGGGGAGCAGCTGCCGGGGGGGCCGGCGGCGCCCGCCGCCGCCGCTGCCGCTGCTCCGGGGCAGCTTGTGCTGCGGCGGCGGTCGCTCCCCGCCCGCCTGCTCGGGCTCCTGGGAAGAAGAGAGGCACAGGAGGCTGCTGGAGCGCCGGGACCAGGTGCCCTGAAGCCGGGAAACTCTGCGCAGGACCTGCCCAAACCAAGCCGTCCCAGTGCGCAGGGCCATCCAGGGCACCCCCCGCTCCTCCCCAGCACCGAGGCCAGGGGCAGGGGGTCCCCGCCGAGGGGCCGAGGGGCCGGCGGCCCCGGCACGGAGTCCTGCGGCGGGCGGGTCCCCCCGCGAAGTTGGCGCGGCGGCGCGGGGAAGGGTCGCCCGCAGCCCGGGCGGGGCGCGGCGGGGAGGCGGAGGCCGCCGCCGTCCCAAGTTTCTTCAAGCGGAGCGGCGGGGCCGGGGAGAGCCGGGCGGCGGCAGCGCGCCCATCCGCGGAGGAGGAGCGGGGCGAGGGGCGGAGGGCGCCCGGGCTCCGGCCGTCGGGGACCCGACCCGCCCCGGCCCCGGCTGCCTGCGGGAGCGCCGGCCGGGCGGGTCGGGACGGGCTGGGCGCTCTATTCCTTCCGCCGCGGTGCGCGGAGGGCGGCGGGGAGCCGGGCAGCTGCTGCCTCTGCTGCCTCTGCTGCTGCTGCTGCTACTGCTGCTGCTGCAGGTGGCCGCGGCGTGGGCAGCGGAGCGGCGTCCGGCGCGGCGAGGGCGGCGGCGGCGGTGTGAGGCGGCGGGCGCGGGGCCGGGGGCAGCATCCCCGGGCGCGCCGGGCCGCGCCGCCGCTCCGGCGGGAGGCGGGGGCGCCGGGCCGGCGGCGTGGCCCTGGCGGCGAGGAGCCGGCGCCCCGCGAGCGGGAGGAGCGGCGCGGAGCCGCCCCGGCCGGCGGGCGGGGAGGTGGCGGCGGCGGCCGCGGAGCGAACACCTGCCCGGGGCAGCGGCGGGGCGGGACGGCGGCGGGCGCTGGCTCCGGCCGCGGGCTGCCGGGAGGAGCGGAGAATCGCCGGCGGCTTCCCCGGGGAGCGCGTGAGGGCAGCTCGGCCCCAGGCGGACACAAAGACGGAGGCGAGAAGAAAAATCGAAAAATAAGACCAAAAAAAAAAAAAAAAAAAATAAAGGAGAAAAAGAGACGAAAAGGAGGGAAAAATGAAAGGGTACTTTCACGGCTGCTGCCCCGGCGTTCGGGGCGGGGGCTGCTTTATTTAGGATGGTTTTAGAACAAAGCCGTTAAGAAAAAGAGCAACCGTCCTCCTCCTCCTCCTTCTCCCGGGCTCTTGACATCATCTCGGGGAGAAGCGAGCCCGCGCCCCGCAGCCATCGCCTGCGCGTGTGTGTGTGAGAGCGTGTGTGCGGGCGTGTGTGTGTGCCCGTGCCCGTGCCCGTGCCCGCTCCGGCGCGGGAGGCGGGATACGGGATACGGGAGGCGGGATGCGGAGCCCGCCCCGGGCCGCCGCGGGGAGCGCCTTAACCCTCTCAGCGCCGCCCCGGCAGGGAGCGGCCGCGGAGCTCCCCCGGCGCGGCTGCGGCTCCCGCCCGCCTCCCCCGGGCTCGGCCACGCCCCGGCCGCCGAGCGGGGCCGGGCGGCGGCGGGGCGGGATCGTGCCGTGCCCCCAGGGACAGCCCGGAGCCGGTCCCACCCCGGAGCCGAGCCGCGCGGAGCGGCCGGGACAGGTTTGTGCCGCCCCGGGGGACAGCGGCTCCGCGGCCGCACGCAGAGCGGTACCGCACCGCAGCTCCGCGCACCACCGCCCCTCCACACACTGCCGCTCACAGCCCCGCACGCCGCCGAGACACACAGGCAGAGCCCTGCACACCCCGAGCTTCGCACACCATCGCCCTACACACAGCACCGAACACGCACACAGCCCTGCACACACACCCTGAGCATCACACACCGTCGCCCCCGTGCACACCCCTGAGCAGCCCTACACCCCCCACAGCCACACACACAGCAGTCACTCAGCACATCTTCACATCTTGTGCTGACACTCCACACACACAGAGATCCACACATCGCAGCTCGGCTCAGGAGCCCCACACTGACCTCCACACACCCCAGCCACACATACCAAAGCCCCACACATCAAAACTCCCTCAGGTCCCCAGGCAGATGCACCACAGCATCACTCACTCCAAAACGTGCCCACGCCACGGATCTCTACACACCACCCCCATGCAGCACAGCCCCTTCCCCAACCTCAGCATGTCCCCCCAAGCACAGGCATGCACACAGACCCAGGACACGGGGGTGGAACTGGATGATCTTAAATGTTCGTTCCAACTGAAACCATTCCGTGTTTCTGTGCTCGTTACATACAGCTTACCTACACACAGCAAAATGTTCCCAATGGCTCAGAGGAGCAGCCTGGCTCCCCAGGGTCCATCCCCAGCCCCACAGCTCCCCAGCGACCACCCTGGGGAGGCTGCAGTCCCTCAGGTCCTCTAGCCACATCCTGCCTCGCACTTCGCCATCCAGTTTCCATCAGCAGGTGTTACCACAGGAGCCTGGGGCTGCTTTTATGTACTCCCCAAGGCAAGGCTGTCCCTCCTGGTGTTGCCTTGCCCATTACTGTAGACATCCTCCTGCATCAGAGCTGGGGTTTTCAGCCTTAGTGAAGGCTGAGCTGGTCCTGACTTTTCTGAACCTCAGGTTACATTCCTTTGTTTTAGGTCTTTCTCAAATCCTAGGTCGACAGACAGGGCTCATTACTAACTCCTTACAAACATTAGTGACTCTCCATCCCTAAAAGCAACTCTGTCTGTCTCACTCCCGGCTATACATCCACTAACGCCTTTGGATACCCTTCCCGAGATGTGAGGGGGCAATGGGAGCCCAGTGCCTTGCAGGTGGATCAGGTCAGAAGTCAGTCTCCAAGACTGAAGCCCTCTGAAAAGTGCACCCCAAGCCGAGTGGATGAAACAGGTCACGAGGTCCTTTGGGAAACTCTTGGATGCAGGGAGGAGGAAGAATTCATTTCATCAATTCAGCAAACAAGAGTTCACCCAGGGCAAATTCTGAATCACATCACCTGAGTGTTACCAGAATTGTTACAGCACCACTTTGGGCAAGAAGGTCTCACCTGCTAAAAGAAGCCTGTACAGATCAACAAGGGGAAGGAAGGGAAAGGTGGAGAAGAGAGGAAATATCTGGTTTCGATCAACTCCTTAAAAATAGAAGTCTGATTACCTTTGCCCATTTCTGAGCAGGAGAAGAGGAATCTATAAATAGTTTGCAAAACAGAGAATCCTATAGCAAAGTTGCTGGGAAAGATCAATAGCATGATTCAAGGAGGGCTCCAAATTACATCTCAGGGGAGGGAGGTGCTGAACAGAATTGATAAATGAGTTGCAAATGCTGTGTGTGTTGTGTGTATCTAATTAACAGAGGGTGACTGGGATCAATAGCAAGGAAGGAGATGGTCTAAAAATAGGACTCAGGCAGGGACTGCAACCTGCGGGCAACAGCTTGGGTGGAAATGTCCCCTGGAGTAATTAACCTTTAGCTGAAAGTGATGGTTATTGTGGGCTCAAAGTGGGGCTTGTGGGCAGCTGGGAAGGGATGAGGTCTCCATGGGACTTAGGGCACAGAGCAGTGTGACATTGTGCAGGTACAGGCATGGCCATGGGCTCAGAGCCTTCCTCTGATCAGGTGACAGCGACAAGATGCTGATCGGTGTGGGGCTTCCTGGAGAAATATCAGAATATTAACATTTTACTGGGGTTCTGGAACAGGAAATATTTGCAGTTGTGTGTACTCACACAGGTTTCAACATTGCTTAGAGAAAAGTAACAGTCTTTTTTTAAAACATCTATTTACATCCATAAGAGTCTGGTGTTTTCTTGTTTTTTGCTGACCCTGTTGCTGAGGAAGTACCCAGCACTCCAGTCTTTGCTCATCCCGACTCAACACCATATATATATTTGAGCCACAGAGCAAATGACTTGCAAAGAGAAGTGTCCTTCAGTCCTTCCATCTCCAGCAGAGCTGTCAGGCAAACTCCAGGGAGAAGGATTGACGCTGGGCAGGGTGGGCTATGGCTCAGTTTGCAGGCTCTGCTGAAGCCAGGCTGAGCTGGCTCACCCAAGTGAGAGGCAGAGACACACCCAGGAACAGAAAGGTCATTTTCAGACTGAGTGCAGGATTTGGACCTGGGCTGTTCAGCATGACTGAAAGAAAAGGAAACTGTGAAGATGAAGAAGCTAGAAAATATCTCTGGCAGGAAAGAATTGGATGGGTAAGTGGTGAGTGAAGAGCTCTTCTTTAATATAGACAGAGGTGGCTAAAAATTACTGGACAAAAGTTTTCTCCACAAGATTAAAAAAAAAAAATCTTTTATTCTGTTACAGATGGAGCCACCAAGGAGCAAATGATGTTTAGTCGCAAAAAGAAAGTTAACTCGAAGGCACAACACATAACTTAGTTACTCTTGGGTTAAGTCTAACTTGAGGGAGAGAACGCAGGCAGGAAGACAGCTCTGAGCTGTGCCATGGCTGCTGACAGCTCTGCTACCCCAAGGTTGCACCTACTCTCTCCACAAAAAGCCAAGGGGAATTTGGAGTCTCCCACATTTAAGGTAAGAGCTTGTGGGTGCTGTTGTGTCACAGCAGCTCTCCTGTTTTACCTTGAGTTCACTCCACAACTAAGGCTAGAGCCAGCAGGAAAGTCACCTGGATTCTGAGTTGTTCTCCAGTCCCTCCTGTGGACCTGACAGAGGCTCTCCTCAAGAGAAATCTAATGTCTCTCTCTGTGCAAGAAGGGGTTTAGAGCTGCCAATCCATGAGCCATCTTTCAGAAAAACCGTAGGAGTCACAACAAACCAGGAAAGGAAAAAAGCCCCCAAAACAAGAAAAATTACTGAAAAATATGATCGAAACTATAAAGAAGACCTAACCTGTTTATTTTTCAACACAGATTATCAAGAAATAATTTTCTTTGTCTGAAAATGGTGGCATGAAGATGACCAGAACAGCAGTTCTGATTCAGGCCAAGGTTCATTGAGCCCAGATGTCCCTCATCTGCACAGGCTGTACAGGCACAAGGGAGAAATGCAAATGGAACAAGTATGTGTGGTTCTTTATTGTCTCCTTAAATACTCTCCCAACCTCAGACTATTTTAAATTAGGATTTTCTGAGTTCTCAGTTAGTTGGACTGTTTAGTGACTCATGACAAATCTTTCTCCCAAGCAGTTGTCCTCCCCTTCCTGAACCCAGCTGAAATTTTTTGCATCCCAAGGAAAAATTCAAGCCAAGGTCAGGTTGGATGGGGCTCTGAGAAACCTGGTCTGGTTGAAGATGTCCCTGCCCATGGCAAGAGGGTTGGAATGAGAAAATCTTCAAGGTCCCCTTCCAACCCAAACCTTTCTACAATTCTATGATTCTATCACAGATTCTCATCCTCCCAGGAGAAGACTGGATCTGCTATTCCGAGCAGGAAAAGCACTCCCTTTTATCTGCTCAGACCAAGTTTCCTTCAGTGGTCCCCAGTCCCTGGTCTGGCACAGAGAACACACTGTGCAATGTCCCCATGCCATCAGGGTTTGGTGGAGACTTTGAAGTTGAAGAAGGTAGCCACATTTTTAGCCACTGCCCCCCATGCAGGGCCATAAAACAACATCTCCATGTGGCTCTCCCATCTCTACTACACAAGAGTAAGAGGCTCCGTGTGTGAGCAGCTGAGCAAGGCAGAGGTGGAGCCCTGGCTTATTTTGCCCTATAGAGTGTCTCTGGGCCTTTGGGGGATTTATTTGAATTACTACTATAAAAGAGTCACTGTGTTGAATTTTGCTGTGGATGTTCTTTTAAGTGACAATTCATGGAAGGCTCACATGAGAGGAGCGCTGCAAATTTCCAGCGCCTAGTGAGACTGGCAATACATAAGAAAGACGCTGCAATTTCAGCCATTAAGAATCACCAGAGGTCCCCCATAAAAATTCTTCCCTGCAAGTCTACAAAATTCATTAATTAAATGATCTGGCCATGAATGAAGTCTGTCCTTTACAACGCAGCTGCAGCAGCAAAGTAAATGCAATTTTAAGAACGGGGAAGCGGCTCAGTCAAAAATGCAGTGCCTGACTCAAAGCCTGTCATAGCCATATCTATCAGCTCTGGTGGCCTTTGGATCAGGGTGTTATCAGGAACACAAAGATTATGATGACAAGTGTTAGCGACTGGGCTGCAAGGAGTCAGACTTCCCCTTAGTTTCACAGGCTCTCTTCTCGTCCTTTGCTTCCGCCAGCTGTGTGCATTTGCACAGCCACTGAAGTGTTTGTGGACCATGGACTCAGTCGACTGAGAGCGAGAGGAAGCCGAGCTCAGGTTACTGGGTGAGTGCACCTGTGTCCTTAGAGCAGGAGCTCTGGAAAATGATGGAGGAGGGAACCTTCCCTGTGCAGCTCTCATTTTATCCTTTGTACCTTTTTCCCATTGATGTTCAAAGGAGTGCAACCTCTGTTGGATACGCTCGGGCAGGACTCACATGATTCGACAGCGTTCCTTTTGTCAGGCAGTGTTTGTGCAGGAGCAGGTGGAGCAGGGGACTGGTGCTTTAATTCTTGCCTCCATCCCCCCCTGTGCCTGCAACATGACAGTCCTCTTGAAAGTAATCAGCAGTGACAGAAAACATGCACGAAGAGTCTCATTGACTTAGGGAGAGGGTGCCTGTGTGAAGCAACTTCACACGTGGGAGAAAATAAAGAACAGGATCAGACCTACGCTTCGTATTTTTCCCACACTCGTTTCTTTTTACAGGGAATTCACTAATATTAAATCCACCTAGGTGGCAGGAATGTGAGCATCTGGTCCAACCTAAATAGTCCCTTCTGTTCTATTTTTATCCTCGTGTATCATTTTTATTCTGCAGAGCCTGTGCATGGCAGAAAGGGTGAGTTCACTTCTCGGTGTACAAGCCAAAGGTCTCTTCCAGAACTGCTGTGAAGGATTTGGAAGATATTTCACTCAAGCACAGAATTTATATATAGGCACAAAGCTTTCATTAAACATGAGCAGCCACGGGGACAGCATCAGTCACTGACGGTAATGTATGCACGTCTTGTAGGCACACTATAGAGGAGAGAGCTGCTCGGAGGAATTAATGCAGCAAAGGTGTTGGGTAGGGATGCATTTGTTACTGAATTTACTCCGTCTGAGTTTCCTGAGCCACTGTGGCTTACAGGTCTATTTGTGGATTACCAAATGCTCACAGTGTGACTGTCACTTTTGCATTTACTGCAGCTGATGCCTCAATGTGATACTGAATGCATATTTTAGGTGAATACCTCACGTACCAAACCTGCCCCTGCTTTAGTCTTTGAAGAAAACCCTGGCAAGGTGGAAAGGAAGATCTCTGAATGGGTACAGCCTTCACCATCATCGTCAGAGGTAACTGAGCTGCAAAGATGCAGAGCTCTGGGAGAGACATCTTCCTGCAGCAATGGGTACTGTATTTTGGTGCAACAATTTCTGAATGAATTGGTGGAAATGTGCATTTCATTAAAATCACCACTGAAGAAGGAAAGCAATTGCTGGGGGAGCTTGCTGGCTAATGCAATAGGCTGCAACTGTTACTAATGGAATGCCACAGTAAAGGCAAAATGGGAGCTATCATGTATATTTGTGGTGGAATTGTCCTGTTCTTCCCAGAAAAAAATTGCTTAGAATATTTAGAATAACACTGAATAAAATGTAGAAAAAATATGAATGAAATGTGCTGGTTTATCTTACTTTTCTCTGTTGATTGCTTGAGCAGCAGGATCTAGCTTTTATCTCCTTGGAATTAAAAATTATGTATACTCATCATTTTTATTTGGAAGAGATTGAGTGGGGTCTTCCACACCTCCCTCTATTTTTTTCCCTATTTGAAGACACGTGAATAAATTCACCCTTCAGATACCTCCATAATTTTCACAGTGCATTTTGTTCTAACATATTTTTTCTGGCCTCTATTCCCATCATTTATGACCTGACTGCCTCCCAGTAATGGAAACACTTTTCCCAACCAACCTCTTCCTCCTGCATATACCATTTTTCAGGTAGGCAGCAGAGAGTTTTACCAAAGCTGCAGAAAAAATGTGGAAGGTGGGGTACCCAGCTGCAGCATTAGCTTAAATCTTTCCCAAACAAAGATGGGCACCTTGTGGGGTGTCCCCACTGCCTCCACTTGCAGCTCTTGCCAAGCAGCCTGAGCGGTCCATGGCCTGAATATTCCAACATAACCTGAATTCTGCAATTGTGGGTGCTACTTTGAGCTCTACCTAGGACACCTTAGGGCCAAGCAAGCCAATCCATTGTACAGCAGGTGGAAGAAAAGCTTCTTCCCTCATCTCCACAGACGTGCTGGAAGGGCCAGCTTTATCTCAGCAAATTCAGACAGTGGTTGGACTGACTAGCAATTAAAAAGCTGGGGCTAAATGTTGTTATTACTGTGTCTGACTGTGTTGAAATGGAAGTAAGACCATAGCAGCAGCTTAAACCTCAGCTAATTCGATTACATTTAGCTGTGCCAGGGCGTCTTGCAGATATTTTCCAAAATAAATTCCAACCTGTGTGTACACACAAAGCTAAACTGTTTCTTTGAAAGGAAGATTATAGTGTTACTGGTAGAGATCAGGCAGGATATTTACTGCAGTGAAAACCTTTCCTGAGAAACTCAGAGTCAGGGCAAAGGCAGTACCAGCTCATGGAGAGAATTTCCCACCACCTCATATTATCATTCAGTTTGAAACTGGAGGAGGGAAGGAAAATGAACCTTTAATAACTGCCCAGATCTAAAATCAATTTCAGTGCTCAAGACAGCTTGTAAACATACAATATGCTTTAAAAAGGATTGATGCTGAGCAAAGTGAGGTGCACATTTTCCTCCTGTTGGAGTCAAACAAAGCTCTTAAACAGCTTCCATTTTCAAGGGTGCATAAATGGCTATGTTACTAAGAGCCTTCTTCTGTCTGAAGATGAGAAATTTGCTTCTCAGCTCTCTTACACACATTTAAATCAGGAGCAACCCACTGAGAATTGACCTGGTGTACTTTTGTTATGAGAAAAGAATAGAAAAAAAGAAGTCTTGTATAAAAAAAATCCTAACAAGGATATAAATTATGATGATTTACACTTTTGGGCCAGGAGTTGAGATTCCTTTTAAAACCACAATTGATTGATGAAGCCTCACAACATGCCTGTGATTCAGTAAGTACTACACTCAGTTTGCAGATGGTTGCTCTGAAGCACAGTTATATGGTTACAAGCCCAACAAATGAATTAGTGGCAGAGCATGAACCAAATGCAGACTGCCATATCCTAATTATTACAGAGCAGTGCTTTGGGACAGCATTTTTTTCTTGTGGTTGCTCACAACACAGTGAGAATCTCTGTGGTTTTGTCTCTCTTGGCTACCAAAGTTGACAACTTAGCATGGTACTGCTGCCTTTATACCTGCACAGTGTCACCTCTCACCATCCTGACATCCATGGACTTGCTTGACAATCCACAGTACGCCCAGGGCTCAGTCCTGGGCCTGGCATTGTTTAACGTTGACATAAATGAGTTGCATAAGGGCAGATGCCTCCTCAGCAAGTTTGCTGATGGCACAAAGCTGGGAACAGTGGCCAATACCCCAGAGAGCTGCAGGGTCCTGCAGAAGGACCTCGTCAGATGGGAGATTTGGGCAGAGAAGAGCTGTCTGAAATTCAGCAGAGCTAAATGGATCCTGCAGCTGGGGAGGAATAACCCCAGGCACCAGCACAGGCTGGGGGCTGATCTGCTGAAAGCAGCTCTGCAGAGAAGGAGCTGGGGGTCCTGGTGGACAGCAGGATGTCCCTGAGCCAGCAGTGCCCTTGGGGCCGAGAAGGCCAGAGGGATCCTGGGTGCACTGGGAAGAGCATCCCCAGCAGGTCGAGGGAGGTGATTCTGCCCCTCTGCTCAGCCCTGGTGAGGCACATCTGGAGTGCTGTGTCCAATTCTGGGCTCCTCAGGACAAGAGAGACATGGAGCTCGTGAAACCAGGACAGCTGAGGACAACAAAATATGATTAAAGGACTGGAGGATCTCTCTTACAAAGCAAGGCTGAGAGAGCTGGGCCTGTTCCTCAAGAAGAGATGACTGAGAGGGAACCTCATCCCTGTCAGTGCCTGCAGGGAGGGCTCAGAGATGGACCAGGCTCTGCTCCTGATGCCCAGCAGTGGCACAAGAGGAATAAGCAGAAACTAATGCCCAGAAAGTTCCATCTGAACATGAGGAATAGTTTCTTTACTGTGCAGTGACCTAGCACTGAACAGACTGTCTAGAGAGCATGTGGGGTCTCTCTCAGCGGATATTCCAGAACTGTCTGGACACAATCCTGTGCCCTGTGCTCTGGGATGGCCCTGCTTGAGCAGGGAGCTTGGACCAGATGACCCCACTGTGGTCCCTTCCAACCTGACCCACTCTGTGACTTTGTGTAATGCATTTAAGCCACCGAGGTAGAAGTTGAACAATTGTGCTTATTAGGAGATTTAGAGATACTTGACTGACAGCCAGGCTCAGTAAGCTCATCTTGAATAAGCAGCCAAGAAAAGGGATGGCTGCCACTGATGGCTCACAATATTCATGTGCAAGAAAGAAAAGATCAGTGGTAAGGGCAGAATGCACAAAGAGAATGAAGACTATGGCAGCAAAGGTCATCACGCAGGGGATCTAACCTAGATGAGGGAAAAAGCAGACTGGAAAGCAGGTGTAGAAGACTGAGGAGGGAAGTGGACAGAGAAATTGGATGCTGAGGATGTGGGGCTAGGATGGAGATGGTGCAATCAGTCATTTGACACTGGGCAGAAAAAAATTGCAGTCAGAACTCAGAAAATGTTTATCAATGTCCACTTCAGCTGTGTCTGCAGCTTTTCCAGCTGTCTGGAGACTCTGGATGAATCCTCTTGGCATTTTTTCTTGAAGGCAACAAAGTAGAGGAGAGAACAGAGAGCACCCGCATTTTATTTTCCCCAGGGGGACAGATAGGCTGTCATGCAATGTTCCAAACCCAGGGGATTCTTGGGAGAGGCATTGCATTATGTCCAGTGAAGTTATCACTGGCATGATACTGCCGTAATGGAGTGGGCCCTCAGAAACTGTGCCCTGAACTGTGTGCCTTGAAGATTTATGAGCACATCTCTTGCTAAGGCTTTTTTCTTGCATGGACATAGCACTGCAGAGACTTTTTCCTGCGCTTGCATGTCACGAGAAGATATGTGAGAAGAGAAAAAAGAGCCAGATCTCCACCAGCTCCTCAGTTTTCTGCTCTCAGTCTCCCTTAGTGCAGCTGGAGAATCCTTGTGTGTGGCAATAGCTGAGGGGCAGTAACCTTAACACGCCTCCCAGCCAACCATTCCCACCATTCTCCTGGAAAGACAGTACAGGAGGGAAACCTGCTCTTTAAATAGACATTCCCTGAGATTAATTTTACGTCTGCAGTGGATTCATTTCTCTGCTGCTAAACTATAGTGGAAAAGCATCTTTGCAAGTGTCTGCAGATGCCTGCCTGCAAAGCAGAGCTTTGCATAAGCTTAGTAGCTTTTCCCCAAAAGCAAAGCAAGCTGTCTGACTGCAGCACACAGCTTCTGCTGGATAGCCACGCTGCTTTTAGGACTTGGTGCCAGCTTAGCCAGACAGTGACTGCTCACACCTCCTCACACCCCCAGGCAATGTTGCTTGGCCAGCGACAAGCTTGTGGTTAGTGGTGGCCACGTAGCGTGACTGGCGCTGGCCCCGGTGCTCCTGTGTGTGCTCAGGGCACTGCCGGGCTCTTCCTCACTGAACCTGCTCTAAAGTCACATGAAATAACCCCCAAGAGCTGCAGGTCAAAAGTCTGTGAGAAAATGGCAAATGATATTTCTGGCCTGCTGAGTCAG
Organism: Acanthiza pusilla; assembly: GCA_036630365.1. Taxonomy (NCBI): domain Eukaryota; kingdom Metazoa; phylum Chordata; class Aves; order Passeriformes; family Acanthizidae; genus Acanthiza; species Acanthiza pusilla. Next base: position 93,726,773 of record JAXCHO010000034.1, read on the forward strand.
GCAAAGGAGATGGGGAAAGGAGGGGCTTGGGACTTTTTGGTTTTCTCTGAAGATCGTACCTTGGCAAGGTTAATAATTTCTGGCAGATTGAAAAGACCTATTGGGCAGATTGGAAAGTCTTGAAAAGGCCTTTTTTGAGCAGACTGAAAAGGCAGAAATCTGAGCTCTGAATATGAAGCTGCTTGATAGCTTCATGAGACCACTTACTATCAATCTCATCCTCTTAGCAACTGTATGAACAGCGGGGCACATGATTGAATGTTTTTCATACATTGTGAAATAAACTGCACTCCACTTCCTTCTGCAGCAAATGTCAGGTGTGCAGGATAAAACAGGAGCTGAGGTGCACTCCAGACCGTGGCACCTTCTGCATCTCAAACATACGCGGCTCCGTCCCTCCACGAGCTACACAATATTGAATTCATCACACTTTCCAGCACACTGCTAAGTAAAACAGAAGACTGATATACTACTAATAGTTGAGGCTTCTTATAGCAGCCTCATCTGTTATCACATCCTCCGCCATCGTTCAACTTCTACTCCCACCTCGCAGTTACTCTGGCCCTCGTACTCTGTTTATCTTGCTCTTCCTCTCCTGACTTAGTGCCTCTTTCCATGCTTCTCACTTCCCTGGATTCAGTTTGCCTGCTGACCCCGATGCCTCCAGCTCACGCAAATCCTCAGGAAAAATCACTTCTGTCATGGCACAAGACAAAAGCTCGGGATGACCTTTGTGGGATGCCAGCAGAGGTCTGTGTTCCTGGCTCTGTACACGGGGCTGGTATTGCTTGGGGCAGTTCTTTGCACTCCTCTGGGCCTCAGTATGGGAAGAAGAACCTCACAGCCTTGCTCAGGGCTTGATTCTCTGCCTGTCTTGAGGTCCAGAAAATCAGTCTGGGTTTGGTGGAAATGACTGGTTTTACTGGCAGTTTGTACGAGCAGAGACTGAGAATGAATGAAAAGACTTTTAGGATTTAGCCCAAAGCATCTACTATGAATATGTCATTAAACCCATCCTTGCACAACTTCTGCAGTTAAGGAATAGGATAGGAGCTCCAGGCCTGACCTGCAGCTGAATCTGGGGGATCTGAGGAGAGAGGGAGAATTTAATTCTCTGTGAGATCCCTATTAACTGACACACTGTCATGATGCTTTAGAGAAGAGAGAGGGAATGATTACAGAGGGAGAGCAGGAGCCACAAAATAGCACTTTTATTTTTTAAAACCTTCACATAGCTTGGCAGAACAAATGACAACAGAAGTTAAAACAGCACTTTTCAATTTTCCATTCTTTATTTCCACATGATTCTTTTCTGGAACTAGGATATTAGGATATTTATTTCCCTGTCCTGTGCTTTTTCAACACAGAATGTCAAATGGTTCAGTAACAGATAGAAAAGCATGGCTCTTATCTCCATATAAATATAGAAATATAAGAGTGCATCTCTGCAGGACTAGATCCAGGTATCCATGATGCTCATAGTCACCATTACCCTATTACCCAATTGCCTTGAATTAATGGATTTCTCTTTGCATCACTTGACTAAGGAGAAATTCAGTGCTGAATTACTACCTTCATCTTACAGACAGGAAACTGCATCTTAGAGAAATTACAGCATTGACCGGTGCTCACAGGAAATCAGAAACTTCAGTCGAAAGCAACACAGACAGAAAGGCCAGATCTGCTTCCCCAAGTACCTGTCCAGCATTTATGGGGACCAGATCTCCCTGAGGCTGCTCCCCAGCCAGGCCTACACAAACAAGATTTCAAACCACTAAGCGATAAACTCAAAGCCAACCCAAAATCTCGAGCTGACAGTAACTGGAGGAAATGCAGCTTCAAAGCTGGCAGCAATGTCATTTACACCTGCTGAGAATTTGACCCAATCCGTTCACTGCATCCAATTACGGAGACAATAAACCACTGAAATTGTCAGATATTATATACCTTTAATGGAAGATCAAAGCAGTCTTCTAGAATGTAAGATCTTGGGGAATTTCTCTCTGCTGGATTGGGAAGAACAAAAATTTTTAATGTGAGGCAAGTATTCTGTTTTTGCAGTATTGTTATTGAATTTACTAGAAACAGGGAATTTCTTTTCTAAGGAAACACATTCTCATGAGAAATTTCTGATGAAGAAACTTTCCTCCAGCTCTGAATTCCCATCAGATGCCATTCAGAATCTCCTGGTGAGGATGTTGATTAAGAGGAACTTTCCCAGACCCATGTTAGGTCTTGCTAGGGACCAGCAGCACCGGGCCCCAGCTCTTGTGGTGGCTTGCACCTCTCAGCTTTTGGGCAAAGGTGTTGACATAGCTCACTGCAGCCAATTTACTTCTTGATAAATACAAAAAAAAGGTTTAAAAGAAAAAACAATTGGAAAATCTGGCCCTACTATAAGGTACATAAAGCAGAAGTTCATCCACCTTCACAAACAGACAGGTTTCTCACAGCCCCATGTCCACCCAGGTGTTAAATGAGCACCAAACAGGAAGAGACTGAAACCCCTGCCAAGTCTGTCCACCAACATTTTGGCCCTCAGTGAGACCAATGTCAAAATTTCTGTGTCACAAGTTCACTTAGGGAATTTAGATGATTCATATAACATCCCCACACCTCATAAAGGGCTACAGCAAAAGAGCTCAGCCTGTGGAGGAGGAGGTACTTTGGTGCCACAATAGTTTGCAATTGCAGTGCTTTGGTAATTCTGCTCTGCTTCTGGTGTTGAAGGGATTGAGTAATCCTGCTTTTCTTTCTCTCTCAGAAACCAGTTTTCTGCTAACATTGTTGGAAGCCTGTTGTAGCTGTTAGCCTGTCACAATGAAAGTATGGCTTTATTTATTTAAACAAAACAAAACAAAACAAAACAAAACAAAACAAAAAAAAAAAAAAAAAAAAAAAAAAGAGAGAGGAAAAAAGACAGTCTGTGTGCCTGCTTCTCTTCCTGTAGGAATTTGATCAAATTTAGCCTTACAAATGCAGAAATAATTCCATTCAGAAGAGAATCCAGAGATATTGTTGTCTGTATGATATCCAATGCTCTGTTTCAGAACTGCAGTAAACATAAGCTCCATTTTTCAGCACCGAGATCTTCCTGACTAAAGAAGATCATGGAACCTTTTCACTAACCTTCTCATGTTCTCCCAGCCTGAAGGTTTTTTCCAGCCCTCTCTAGCTCTAGGTCATGTCCTTCTAGTGTCTTGTCAGCTTTCAGATTGTCTCACCTTTTCATTCCTATTTTCCTTTGCATTTGCTCATTATCTCTGTCCTTCATTCTCAGCAATCTAGTCCTTAGTTAAGGTAAATGTCAACTTTTCTCTCTACTGGCATGAAATGATATTTTAACATTTATGCTCTTGCTTTGCCTCGACTCATAATTAAAATGATCAAATTAGCTATTTCATTAAAGTCAATGGCTAGACTGCTAACAGAGTCCCTCTTTTAGTATAATTTAACATCAGCATACGATGCAATGGAGGTGCCTAGCACTTAGCATATGCCAGCTGGAATAGATACCAGTTAGCTCTGAACCTAACCGAAATAATTTGTCACTATTGAGCCAGCAAAGAACATTTTACAATGTTTGCTGCAGTTTACGTATCTGAGGCCAAGTATTCCAGTGCCTCCATTCACCAATACCACACAATTTGTCCTGTTCCAGATGCCTGAGTTCATCACAACAGCTGTCTGGTAGGAACCAAGATTGCTTTAAAGCCACCTTCATGCTCTCCTGGTCCAAGTAGTTGCCCTTTGTCTGCTCACAGTGTTGGTGAAAAGGGATTCAGGGTCATTAACGGAATCCCCGCCCATTCTGTTAGGTTAAGAAATCACTTTGCAACTTTAAGTCTTCCCATCTGCTTTGCCTGTCTGTGCGTCCTCCTTATCAGTACCTTATCTCAACTCATGATTCCAGTGTGTTCGTTTTTTTCCTTCTCCTGTGCATAGCTGCAGCAGGAGAGAGCATAAAAAACAGATATCATAAGTGCCTGGCATTTAGCCAAGGTCTAACCCACGACACGCATGAATGGCAATCCCACCACCCATGAATGGCCAGCACCAGCACTGCTCTGCCCATGGCCTCCTTCTCCTGTGAGACCATCACAGACCCCTAATGCATGATCTGGAGAGAGCAGTTCGTTTAAAACCACTTACTGACTCAGTGCCTAGGAGAGATCCATGAGGGTTACAGAAAGGCACTGAAACAGCTGTACTGTAATGAGAATGGGTCTGATTAGTGACACACATGTGCCAAAAATTTCCTTGAAGGGCTAGGTTAGCACACACAGGAGAATAAAGGCTTTGGTATTTAACAGAGTATTTTTAATCTTTGCCTATGTAAAAATGAATCACTTGATACTGGTGTATCCTTGTTTTTTCATAAATTAACATCTCAGTACTGATGGCAATAACTGAACTGAGTGTGCCTTCTGAGGCATTCAGTGTCCTTTTCAAAGTGTGCCCCATAAAGGGTAAAACTAATTTTACACCAACAAGTCTGAATATTAATGACCATTCTGAGGTCTTGATGTTCCCAGTGTGGGAAAGGGGAGCTGGGAAGGGCTGAGAAGTCCCTTGAACAGCTAAACTTGGTGTTCAGGCTGCCTTCAGGAGGATGGAAAACTCCCACCCCCGTGTCCTACAGCAGCATTAACAAACGCTGTCCCCAAGGGCTCCAGCACCAACGAGCAGGCAGTGCTCTGCACCACTGGTACCATTAAAGCCCAAAGCTCTGTAACTAGATATCCCCAATGTCTGTGCTAATCTCATCTGAAAAATCCTCCTTGGCAATTACAAGCATTACAGGGACTGCTGTGAACCACTCTGAAATTATCCTGCTCTCGCATTGCCTATGCCACAGCCTGTGGAAAAGATTTGTTTCCCACAGAACAAAGGCACTGCAGCTTCAGTGGGACAAGGTGGGTTTCTGCTTCTTTGTCTGTGATGTTCCATACAGAAATCTCTTAATGCCATGGAAGTGTTGGCAAATTGCAGAAAGTCAAGGATATTTGAGACAGGTTCTGTGAGCACTGCATGCACACACAGTGGTGGCATTGGGGTGAGGGTATTTTGGAGAGGACAAGAAGATCTTTGCTGCAACAAGAAGCTTTACAGGCATAGAAACTATACTATGCATGAAATATGTCTGTGGCATTGGGGTGAGGGTATTTTGGAGAGGACAAGAAGATCTTTGCTGCAACAAGAAGCTTTACAGGCATAGAAACTATACTATGCATTAAATATGTCTGTTTGCTCTCTTTACTTTTATGTTTTCATGTGTTCTATCACAATGACATCTGTGATGATTAATTTTGCCATTAGAAGCTAGGATAATATGCCCATGATTAATTTTATAAGTAGCTCACTTTCTGACATAATCTTACCCAGACAGGTATTGCTTCCAATATTTCGTATTTGCCCTTATTAAGGCCAAAGACTTCATTAACTCCTGATGTGTGCTTATAGAAATGATGGAGACAGATTATTTTCAGGGGTGCAGAGTGAAAAGATGAGAAGCATCAGAAACAGGTTGAAGCAAGGGAAAATTCTGCTATTTGCAAGGAAGCATTTTTAACAATGTTCCAGCTAAGGACTAGAACAAGTTGTCCGGGCAGGCTGTGATTTCTCCATCCTTAGATATCTTAAACTCTGCTGGACGGAACCCTCAAGCAAACTGACCCAGCTATGAAATGAATCTTGCTTAGAACAGGAGGTTGAACTAGAGGCCTCCAGAGGTACTTCCTAATCTATAGTAATCCCTGATTCTAAAATATATTTATAAGAATAATTTCTTGTCCAGAGTGTTTAAGCAAAGAGCAATACTACTCATTTTAAATGGCATGGAAGATGGATATGAAGGCTTCTATACTTGAGCTCATGATTTTCTTCATCTTTTGAGATAAAGAGCTACAGGTTCCTTGTGAATGATGTCTTTTGGAAAGCAACATGCAATGCACTTTGAAAAGCTTAGACAACAAAATATAATTGGATCAATCAGCAGACAGACTCAGAATTTGGTTTTAGAGCTGTTTTTCCAGAAGACTTTACTCTTAGATTACCTGCCAACCAATGATGGAAAAGAAACAATACACATAACATGTGTGTAGGCAAAGCTCCTTGACCTTAGTCAATCACACATTCACAGAAAAGAGTTCATGACAGGTAGAGACACAGTAGGCAGAAATTGTTCAGCCTCAGCTCATAATTTCAGCCATAAACTATTCATGGACAATTTGTGAAGAAAAGGGAAAAAAAAGAGAAAAGTAACATTTATCAGAGAAATTATTGATGGCAAATTACTCTCCCAAAACTGCCTGTTCTATATCCTCTATTAACATTACCCTGCCTCAGAGCTCAGAGGAAGGAGGGCTGATATATTAGCCAGGCTATTGCATTAGCTGTCACTCAACAAATGAGGAAATCATTGTATTTGCAAACTCTGCAAACAAATCCCTGTAAGCAATCTTGAAGACCATGCACTCTGACTTAGCTCTCATGTAACTGTTGGCATGTCTGCAAATAGAACTGGCACGGTTTGATTTAAACTTTGATTTATCATTGCTTTGGTGGTGGACACTCATGTTCCCCTTTTCTTTTTAAAATGAAGTGCTAAATTCTTTGCTTTTAGCTTAAGTCTACACAAATATTTCTAATAACATCATTAGGTCATTAAGACCTAAGTAACGACTAAGTTCAGACCAAAACCATAAACAAACTTGGGTTTGCATTTTAAAAGCACCTGTTCTATCTAAGCCATGGTTACATGAGGACTTTAAGTCTTACTCTGCCCTCCCCCAAAACTTGATTCTATGATGCTAAGGTTGCGAAGACCTGTGAAGTTTTAGTCTGGAACACACAGGTTGCACTGAGATTTGAAAAAGAGCTAAAAATAGAATTAAAAAAAAAATAATCTCAATAAAATTTCTTCATTGCATATATGGATCAGACAAACATCTGGATGTGAACTCCTTTCAAGTGAATTTCCTCACAGGATCCTGGTTATTTCTAGGCTTCATGACATTATTGAACAGGGATGAGACTATTCACAATCTGAACATCAGAGTTTTGAATATGCCTTTAGCAGAGCTCCAAAAATTGCAGCAAAGCATTAATCTATTGGACTGTGTATTCACAATGCTGCCAAGAATTCTGAAGGGCTCACAGTGCTGTTTTTATGATTTCCAGCTCAAGCAGAAATAAGCAGTGCTCTGAGAACTGCTCTGGTACTCCTGAACTGCCCTTCTCATCAGTGGATCATCATTTCCTGTATTAGCACCTTCTGCTCCACGTTCCATGTTGTCTTAGGTTAAACGGAAGGTGTAACCAAAAGTGTGCATTCTATTACCATCTCCATAAGCTGTTAAAACAGGTAGTGCTCTTTGTGTTCAGCATGACCCAGCCCTGATATCACCATTGGGGCTATTTCTGCTCATGGCCATCGAGGGCTCCAGGAGTGACTCACAGATTCCATCAGCCATTGTGAGATGCTCTGCCAAGAGGGGAGGAACTGAACATTCCTAGCTGCATATAAACTGAGACCCTGGAACACTGGGGAACCTTTCCCACTGGATTCCCAGAGGAGAATCAAGAGCCAGCACTGTACCTCCAGAGACCGACAAGATCTTTACACAAGATCACTATTTCAACAAGAGCACATCCATCACTCCAACGGGACTGCAGCCACCATTTAACTGGAGTGCTAGCACCACCCTAACAGGGTGCAGGTTGTATTCTCACTTTGTCTATTTAAACCATTGTTTCTGTATTATTGCCTTGTTCTAAATACTAGTAAAGAACTCTTACTTTCTTTTTTCCCATATCTTTTGCTTGTAAGCCTCTTGATTTCAAAGTTATAATAATTCGGAAGGAAAAGGGGTCATATTCCCTATTCCAAGGGAGGTTTCTGCCTTCCTTGGCAGACACCTGTCTTTCAAACCTAGACACATGTTCAGCCTGTCTTTCTCACAACTAGGTCCCTGCACAAGTCCACTTCTTTTCATGAAGCACCAGCTTTTTCAGGTGGGACCAAAATTTTCTTCTGCACATTATGCCATCTCAGACCTTGGCCAGAAAAGGATTCCTGACAAAGAACTGAGTGAGTGTGTGCTGATATTTGCCCATCTTCTGTGAATTGTCATCTAGGAATTCCTGAGACAGGCATTGTGTGCATGCATTTAATAGTCCTTAGCATGTATTTTTTTCTACGAATCTTCCTAATCACTTCTTGAACCTACGCAAACTTACAACATCTACAGCATCCCATGGGAAGAAATTTCACAGCCTAATTGTACATTACACAAGGGACTGTACACTCTTGTTTGCTCTGAACCTGCAATCTGCAGCCTGGTAGTTTCATTATTATCCCCTAGTTCTTGTATTGAAAGAGGACATGAAGTAAACTATAATTTTCTCCATACCACTCAGGTTTTAAAAGGCCTCTTTAAAATTCCTCCTCTGCTATTCACTTTTGAAGGAGAAGATTCTCAGTCTTTTAATCATCCCTCACAGAGTTACCCTTGCTGTGTCACCCTTTCTGTGAAATTCAGTCCTACTGTACATTTTTGAGACAGACAGGACAGAACTCCATACAGTCACCAGGATGTGAGCAATGTGGGGTCACAGAGGCACAGTGAAGTTCTCATTTACGATGTCAACTCCTTTTTCCAACATCTGATTTGTACTTTTGACCCCTGTGGAGCAGCACAGTTATGGTTTCATGCAAAGTGTTGCTCTACTCTCAAAACTTTGCTTCTAAATGAGATAAACAACTGCTCTGCAGGTGATAAAATATTTCTGTATCTCCACAGGCTAAGCATCTTCTGTCTAAGCAAGCTTTCCTTCACTTAGCCCAATCCTGACCCAGTGGTTCTTCTTGCATGTTGATCCCACATAATCATAGAATCATTGAATGGTTTGGGTTAGAAGGAACATTAAAGATTATCCAGTTCCACCTCCCTGCCATGGGCAGGGACACCTTCCACTACCCCAGGTTGCTCAGAGCCCCATCCAACGTGACCTTGAACATTTCCAGGGATGGGGCAGCCACAGATTCTCTGGGCAACCTGTGCCAGGGCCTCACCACCTTCACAGTAAGGAATTTCTTCCCAATCTAAACCCGCCTTCTCTCAGATTAACGCCATTTCCCCTTGTCCTGTCACTGCAGACCCTTGTCAAAAAATCCTCTCCAGCTTTCCTGTAGGTTGCCTTTAGCTATTGAGGGTGGTAAATTCTGTCTTCTGTCCATGATGGTGGAGGATTAGCTGCCTTTTTTGCATCTACAGGACTCTGATATAGCCGTAGTTTGTGGAACATTTTCTTTACGTAGAAAGAAATTGGAGAGTTTCCAGAGGGGCTTAAAACTTACCGGCATGTTATAAAGGAAAGGATGAAGCACCACCTGCAAAACTCGCACAGAAATGTTCATCTGTGAACCAGAAACTTACATTATTTCTTTCTACTGAACATGTGTATAAATCAGGTTATTGTACACCTTCCACCACAACGACATGCATTTCTGAGAAGTGCAATTGCAAGACCTGAAATTAAATGGAATTAAATTAAATTAATGAAGGATGGATTAATTATTCAGTTGCCAGAATTTTGCATGGTACATAATAGAGAGGTCACAGACCAACACCATCCATGAATGCATCAGAAAAACAGATGTGAAGCAGATGTGCAAGAGCCCATCCAGAAGTGTGACTGGGTCAGGTTTGTTTCTGTGGTTGTCTCCCTGCCCAATGGCAGCAGTGGGAATGAAATCATATGTGAAAATTCAAAAATGCCGAATTTCTGAGAGGAAAAAAATCAACAATAAGGATACCCAGGTTGAGTGAGCAGGATGGAGATCTGGCTGCTCTTGAGCTGAGCTACATCTTCTGTCATTTTCTTCAGCTGCTCTGTTTAGTTCACAACCCTGTTTTTTGTGAAATTTTGTTAAAAAGAAGATGTGGTATCAGCAGCAATGGATTCACTGAACCACAAATCAGGTTGACCACCTGAGAGTCCCTTCAGTTGCATGACAACTATTAATGTGATATTATTCTGAGCCTTCTTTAAGTGCATGTCACCCCACTCTTCACAGCATCTCTGAGCCCTTCAGTCTATGGAACACAATTTTTTTATCACACTATAAAGACAGAATCCTTGAAAGGTTACAGCTTAAACTTATTATCCAGGCAGGCATTTCAATGTTTTGCAGAGGGGTATTAATGTATAAAACTCACCTACCCTTAGTCCTGTACATAAAACAGTGACCCAGAATTCATCTAAACTGGCAGATAAAAGTAGAGCTAGAATTCTTTCTGATCTCCTTGATTACCTCTGTGTACTGTTCTTCAAATCCATTTTATGCTGGAGTATGCAGAGGTTATGACATTCTGGAAAAAATCTGCCACCGACCATGGGAAGTGTGGCCACTCTGCAGATGGCTCCAGCCTGGGCTGTGCTGCCCTAGTAGCTCTGTTATCAGGAAATGGGCAAAGTAAATTCTCTAAATGCACATTTTCTAAGTTAAAGGATGATTTTCCTCCGAATACTTTTTCAGTACTTCATTTAGATCATGATAATGGATAACGCTGGGGAGCCATGAACCCCAGTGTCACAGAGATTGCAGACCAGCCTTCTAGATCTTTCAACAGAAAGGCTTATCTTTTTTCAAAACACCTCAGATCCATAAAATACTTTTAAATTTGGGCTTTTCTGTCTACATCTGATGAATGGAGAAATTAATTTGGTGAGCTCAGAGAATACTGGAGGAAAATCTGTGTCTGCCAAACCACTGAGCTGGCAAAGAATTTGCTGAGGACTTCAGCAACTTGCAGCTGGCCAAAGGCCTGCTATTTATCTAATTTATTGACAACAGTAATATTTTCCTTCTTCAAGCATCAAGCTGAAAGATATCATAACGTACTTGGGCTGTAGCCCTGTGAAAGAGAGTGAAGATTGGATTTGCTCATCCTATGTCTTCCACAAAACTCTTGACAAGAGTTTTCCACTCACCCTAAAAGCAAATAGCTCTGGTAGATATAAATATTTGTTTATCTAGTTTAATGTATGCCTGTAAGTTCCTTCGTAGGTGATATCAGATATCCTTGGAATTTCCACTGGGATCCACTGGGATCTGACAAATAAAAGTATTTCAGAAATTCTGAATTCTGTGAAATGAGCTTAGCTGGATATTAGCCAGTCAGTCAGAAGAAAATGAAGTCCTGAAAAACACAGGCAAGTAACTCATCCAACTCTTCAGAGAGCTTACTGAAGGCTGGAAATCGTTCACTTCTCTTTTCTTCCTGAGATGAGAAACAGACTGGAGCTCGTGTCTCATATCCATAAACACACCTTCATGGCTTCTACCCTTTGGGTAAGGAGAGGGAGCAGCTCCATCCGTCAGCTCTGTTGAAGTTTTTTGTACTGCAATTAAAAAAAAAAAAAAAAAAGATACACTCAGTACAGAGACAAGAATGAAAATGAATCACTGTTGAGTGATGAGTGCATTCTACTGTGAGGGAAAGAGTTTGAAGCTCCAGCTCTTCTTCAGAAGGCTGTGTGTTTTATATATTTGTGTGATGGACACTTCATCTCACATCCCAAGGCTTCTCCACTCCAGCACTGCACCAATTACCTGCCAATCAGACTATCAGATTAGTACACACACTTTTTTTGGATGCCACCTCTGGTTTCCATAGAAACTGTTTTAAGCCTCATCCTCTCTCTCAATTAGAACTTTTTATAATTTCTCCACCCTTATGAAATCATTTGTGGTTCCCATGGTAATCACTGAAAATTTGTTATCTCTCAAGTAGTGCTTCTTAATCAGAGGCTTCACCAATCGCAATGTCCTGCTGGAGCAGGAAAAGGCATGAAAAGGTTCCATTCCTCTTCTGGAGTGAGTAGTGTGTCCTTTTCTCATCCTTAAGGCCATGTACCATAAATCCCTAATGAGCTCCTAACTCTGACATCAAGGTTCTGTCGCTGTAGAGTTCACTACACTCACTGAGCGTGCTGCTCTGTCCCTGTTTTATAGTCTGCAAAGATGATGGGAGTGCACAGACTTGCACTTGCTTTGTCCAAGATGATTCCATAGGTCAGGTTATCTCAACAAAGTTTGCAGGAGAATTCAGGTCTCCTTTGCTGAATTCAGCTGCTGTCCATTTCCCTTTTCGCTGGATTACAGCCCCATGCACTCCAGGTGCCAAAAGTCCAAAACACCCCATGTACATACATTTCATGTTCAGGTGTTTAAAACAGCACATAGTCAATGCAAACCAAATTTTATATGGATATACACACACACGCAGACTACATTTATAGCACATTTTATACACTCTCCCTCAAGCCTTCAGCAATTTCCATGACTGTAAATATGCCAGTGCATGATAATATGTCCTACTGCAGTCCCAGAGTGAGAAGGTTTGCTTTGACACTGAACGCAGAGGTGCAGCTGATCTCAGTCCATTTTTTTCAAAAATCAGCCCACACTGGTCCTCCTCTACAACAGCCCTACTTGGAGTTCTGCTCTGAGCCTGTTAGCAAGGTTCAGAAGCAAGGTCTCTGGATGGGATCCTCTGGCCTTTCTGACTCAACTCCAGCATTTCAGCGACTTCTATCTTTATTCATCTGTGATTATACCAGACAACTTTCCATCAAATACTAGTTGCACTTGCCTCTTGCAGCTGATTCTAGACTTCTCCCCATACTGAGTCATAAAAACCAAATTAACTGCATTTCAAATTTTGGTTTAATATAAAATACAGATATATGTATAAATATTCTGGATGTAAAAGGCATCACTTGATGTGGTAAAATCCCATCCCCATCTGCTCTAGTGAAACCAGGACCTCACTCTGGAGTTTCAAGTTGAGAGGGGACTATTGTAACCAATGATCATCATTTCCAGCCAGCAAACATTGCACTGAGTTTCTCCTTCCTCTTTGAAATAAGCAATACTTTTGGAAAGATAGCCACACATGACTGAAAAAAATTAAAGTGAAAGGACACCATTCTTCCTCTACAGAACTGCCCCAGTAGTTACTTGCTGGAAATTCATTTTTTGTTTGCAGTAAAATACACCCCATGGCATGCATCGATCCTACAGAAATTGCCATCTTGTGTATCCCTGTGTATTCAATTCCCTTTTTGTCCTGCTCCCTCAGCACAATATATCATCCCACAGAGACATATCAGACTTTTTTTTTTCCTCTTTTTTTTAGGAAGAATCTTATTGTGTACTTCAGATGTGGAATTTCTTTCTCAAGTGACTTTAATCCAGGGTCTGAGCTGGTGGGATGTGATCTTGACGTGACTATATGAATATCACCATGTACTGGGAATTATGTTTGTGTCAGGACCTCACCTCTGAAAGGAGGAATGTTACCTGCTGTTGGGGAGGATGAAATAGGAAAACCTTATAAATATTATTACCTAGCAAAAGATGCTGAGAATATGGAAACTATAAGTGAGATTGAAATGAAGACAAGCTTTGAGATACCAAACCCCAGTTACTAAAAAACAGGAAAACAATGGTATGGCCACTGCAGGTAATCCCCCTTTTGATTAAACAATACCCTCTGCTTGCAGACAGGTCCAAGGGTCAGAGCAGACCCTACCAGCTTGGCAGAGGGTCCAAAAAGCAGTTTTTAGAGTTTAAAATATAACGCCATATGGTAATGCAATGACTCTCATAGGCTATATGTAAATGTTGTAGGATTTGTAGCTTGTTCTAGATTGGTTAGTGAAAATTAGAATATTCAGCACAGAAGATGATTTATTGTATTGTAAACAGCGACCACGGCATTCTTTTCTGTATTCTATTTATTCCATATTCTGTACTTCTCTTCTCTCTCTCTCTCTTACTTCTCTGACCTGCTCAGAGCTGCATCTGGCGGCTCCCAGCAGGTCTCCTACACCCACGCCTTTTCACAATAAACCTCACGTTCTAAGACCTGACTCCAGAGATCTCTCGTCTCCGTCCTGACCGTCTGAAACAAACCACACCAACACCTCAGACGGCAATCCTAGAACCTGCAGCACTGTAGAAAGGGTTCAGTGATGGACAAGATGATAAATAACAACAGTCTTGTGCAGAATTTCTCCGTTTTTTTCATCAGATTAGGTTATCCCCCATACCCACATAAACCCAAGGTTCATAGTGTGTTCATGCTCCATGTCAGGACATGGAGCTGTTGGAGTGAGTTCAGAGGCCACCAGGATGATCAGAGGGATGGAGCAGCTCTGCTATGAGGAAAGGCTGAGAGAATTGGGATTGCTCAGTCTGGAAAAGAGAAGGCTTTGGGGGGACCTAATCGCAGCCTTCCAGTACCTGAAGGAAGCTGACGAGAAAGATGGAGAGGGACCTTTTACAAGAGCATGGAGTGACTGGGACAATGGCTTCAAACTGAAAGAAAGTAGGTTTAAATTAGATTTCAGGAAGTTCTTTATCCAGAGGATGGTGATGAAGTGGCACAGGTTGCCCAGAAAAGTTGTGGGTGCCCACCTCTAGAAGTGTTCAAGGCCAGGTTGGATGGGGCTCTGAGCAACCTGGGATAGTCGAAAGTGTCCCATGGCAAGGGGGGTAGGAAATAGATGTTCATTAGGGTCCCTACCAACACAAACAATTCAATGATTATATGATTTTTGGACTAGTTCTAAGCAGGGCAGGATTTAATTTTAAAGCCATATTTAGTATTTAAAACAACAGAAACTCAGAGTTGTTAAGACACGTCAGAATTTAGAAGAAACTTCTGTAGCCTTTTGTATTCAAAAAGGCATTGTGAAGCATTTGACATTTTGGTGTGTCAGAAAGGTTAAATGAATACCTGATAATCATGTAGCTGAACACTGGCATCCATTTGATAAAAATATAAAGGCATTTGGAAACTATAACAGATCAAAGAGCGGCAAAAAACATTTCATTTATATGTTGAAAAGCCAATATGATGTCACATTTTTCAAAGGCCTTGTGAACAAGGCCTCAGAAGGAAAAAAATTGTTGCGGAGGCTTATTAGCAGCTTTAGTAGACACTGACAGTAACCCCAGCTCAGAAAGAAAATAAGAATAATAAATAAAATAGAATTTTGTTGGCACTGCTCCAGAAAGTCAGTAACTCATCAGACAGAAAATTATTTTTCAAAAAACATCAGAGTTGCATGTGGTTTCAGCTGAGTCTAGTGTCTCCCCCTGAACAACACATTTTACAGAAAGAGGATGGCTATTAAAAAAAAAGGAATTAAGTCTCAAAAATCTCTCCCAAGTGCTTTGAAGGCTCCTGAGAGAGACTGGAATGCTGATGGCTCAGACAATCAGGGGGAAGCTGCTGATGTGCAGAGTGACCACGCAGGTGCAGAGGGTGAGCACACAGCCCCACCTCAGGCCACAGCTCAAACTCTGGTGATCCCTGGGTTTTCCCCACGTCTGACAGGCCAGGAATGTGACCATCACTTTGACCAACAGGCATTGAAACTGCAACAACCAAGTCTCCTTGTGAGGTCCATGGGTTGTGAGCTCTTTCTTCTCTTTTCCTTTCCTTCTCTTTCTTTTCCGTATGTATTTTAAGTGATATTTTTGTGCTTTTATATTGCAATATTACTATAGATAATAATAACCAAAATGGCTACATAACTGATTTTCATTGCAACCTAATTGTTTTAAAATAAACCCCACATATATATATATGTATATAATTTACAAGCACCAATCATGCAGTGTTGTTTCACTCTAATCCACCTCAAGGGATCTTTTAACAAGAGAGAACAAGGGTTACTCTCACCTTTAGGGGTGGATCATAACAGCTCCCAAGGCTAAACTATCAAAAATAGAGAGTTTTAATGCATTTATCAGTATCCTGCCCCTGGGAGATGGGCAGGGGTTCTATATACATGCTGTTTGTGGGTGGCTATGTTTCAGAGACAGTGATATGAAAACAGAATTACCTTTGCAACGGAAAAAGCTTGCAGAGGATCAAAGGTTCGTCTCCAATTTCCACATCTCTTCTCCACTTGCCATGTCCATCTCTTCAAAAATCACTGCCAAAATGGACCTCTTTGTACAAAGGGAGCTGATTTGGGCCCATCACAGTGTGACATGTGTGGCACAGCCATTCTGCTTCCAGCCCACCCTGCACTGCTTATTTCTACCTCACCCAGCTTCAGCTTTACTGCCTCAGAAGTACAGTCCAAACTGATGCAAAAAGAAGACCAAAAAAGCCCTGGAGATTACAAAATCAAACTTTTAATTAACATCTCAAGTTCCAATTGAGTGCTAGCATCTTAAATTGCTGGTGTTTAACAGCATAAGCAATTTCTGGTGCCTCAGCAAGGTTTGGAAATAAGAACTGGCAGAGGCTAATGGTGCAGATGAATTTGCACCTCACTGACATGAAAAAAGGATATTGCAGCTATTTCTTACCTATAGGTAAGTTTCTCCAAGGCTGAATTCACAAAATGACAGTGCTCTGATTAGATTGCCCTGTTAATTCTGCACAAAGGTTACTTGTAGATCTTGGGATTTTTCATGGAAATATTTAGGCAACAAAATACTTGCCTGGTTTGCAGGATCCCAGATCCAGCAACCAGCACTGATTCCCTGTTTTCACTGCCCTTTCACCCAGCACAGGGTAGTGGGGGGTTCCTCTGTCTTCTCAGAAATGGAAGTCTTGAAGCACCCAAACCCTCCCTGAAGAAGGAACATCATCCCTCATCCAAAAGCCATGAGCAGGGGCTCTTTCCATTTTAGAGCAAAGCTGTCGCTCTCACAGGTGCCATGTTCCTTAACAGAGGTGCTGGGATCAGTGTTCTCCTCAAAGCAAGAGGTTCCATGCCCATGTCTGAAACTATAACTTCAGAAGGAGAGGTCTTTTCCCTTTGTCCACAATCTCCATTGAGCCATTGTGGAAAAGGACAGAGGACAGCTCTGCTCTGAGTTCATGCAAAAGGGAGCTCTGGGTTCCTCTCACTGCTTCAGTGCCTGGTGAATGTAAAGTGTGTGATAAGCTCTCGGAGGAAGATCACAACCAGATCTGGATCCCAGATGGACTTTGGTGCCAATTCCAGCAGCAGAGAACAAGAACAGAGCAGGACCTGTTCCTTTCCAGAAGAAAGCATTGCTGTCAAAGAAGCACTGATGGATGTGTATATTTCTAGGGTGAGTTGAACACAAGGTTTTGTGCTCATAATTTTGGGCTTGGATTCTTGCCTTTCATGTTTATATACTTACTGCAAGAGTCAACTCCTACTCTTTTCACTCTCCAGTAGTACCCTCTGAAGTCAGTGAGCCTGCTGAGAGAGCAGATAACCTTTTATTCACATCGACATCTGATCAGAATCACCAGGCAGCAGCCATCAAAGAGGTGAAGTGGGATTCCAATCAACAGCCTTAAGTCAGCTTGGGCTTCACAGGCCTGATGAATTTCCCAGGAGGAAAAACTATCTCCACCAGATTCCGCATTGTCTCAGCTGTAGCTGAAATCCTTAGAAACCCTTCCCCATTTCCCGGTATTGCAAAGCCTGCAGTAAAATTCCAGCTGGAAGAAAATGTGTGTATTTACCTCTATAGAGCATGAGAGATTCTGCTGAAAATTTTACAGGTGGTTTTATTTACATCTGTGTCAGTGAGGTCAGAATCTCATCCAAAACATTCTCTTTTTTGTGTTGGCTAGCAAAAATGTTCACACTAACTAAATCTATCTTATAAATCACCTTGACAGTCCTCATAATTCAACATAATAGGGTTCTTTGCAGAAAGAATTGTCTCTGGGCTGATTCAAGAGGATGGACAAGATAACCTAAGAGAGTTCTATGTCTATGAAAAATTAAAATCTTGACCCTTTTCTCATTCCATTGTACTCCACCCATTCAGGAGCAGTTATATCCCAATCATTAAGGATATTTCTCTCCATTAGCTCCCCAGATCTCTTTGCTAGTCAGTAAGCTGCTGCAGTCTCCTGCTTAACATTTTCTGTCTTTATTTTCTTTGCTCCAGGAGTCATTATTCTACATTTATCTGTACCGAACAGGATTTGTCACCTTTTTGCCCAATTACTTAAACGATCTAAGACCTTCTGTGTCTAACTGCATTGTTCTTCATTGTTTACCTCTCCTCGCCCACTCCTGTCACCCAGAAATCTTGCTTTCGATAATTTCCCAGTCATGTCTGCAAATAATAAAGCATTTAAAGAGCCACGGTGTAACACTCATAGTGAAATGCCTTCTCACTTGAGACACGGAAAATAAACACAATTTCTGTATGTTTTACACATCTTAGTCTGATGCCTTCCTGTCACTCTCTGCTACCCACAGCCTTCAGATGCAAAAGGCACATACTGAAACTGCCAATGCAAACATTAATTTATGAGCTGACTACCTCAGGGTCATAAATCAAAGGAATATTTTCCACCTAACTGGACTTCCTAGGTTGGAAAATAACCCTATGAGTACATTGGTGGCTGCGAGGCTTAGTAGTTATGCAGATCTTTTCTGCCCACTTGAATGGCAGGGAAAAAAGTGATGTGGTGACTTTCTTCAGAGCTGCAATTTCCCACCTAGCTGGAGAGAACCCCTTCTCCTCACTGGTATGGCACATTCAAGGGTAAAGCCAAGCTGGTCAGGTCAAGCTCTTCCTCATTCTCAAGGTAACATCTCTGCAAAGCTTCTGAGAGAGCTTTTTGGCTGCAGAGAAATATGTTCAGAAGTTTTTACAAAATTTTTGCAAAAATTCCGTTTCACAAATGGGTTGGAGAGGGTACATGAGCCATCAGAAGATAACTTAGCTCACAGTTCACTTCTGGATCCTCTTGGTTGCTCACAAGGCAGGGCTCACCAAGATGAGAGACAGAGGATGATCACTGTCATGTCCCAAATCAGTGATGGTAGGTAGCTAAAGGGAAGCTGAGAGCTCAGCAAATGTCCTCAGCAGCTCTGTTTGGCTGCTTCTGCCCTAAAAACCAAGACCCTGGGATGAACAGACTGTATCTTGAAGTTTATCTGGCTCCAGGTTTGAAAGGTTTGGGGCTTCACGACCTGAAGGTATCAATTCTCATAAAAATGTGAGCAGTCACAAGAAGATTATCTAAGTGGGGAAACATCAGGCCACAAGACAGCTGAATTTGAAAACAGAAGAGAGACCTTCCTAATGTATTCCCAAGAGAAACTCTTATCATTTTGAAAGACATGATCCAGCAGTTACAGCTCCTTGAAACCTTCAGGACTGACCCATAACACATTTTACAATGTCTTTTATAATAAAATAACTGAAGACTATCACCTTTCTACTAGAGTAGTCAAGATGGACATACTGGATTTGTCCACATTAGAGTTGTAGTGTAGATCAGGATTTACCTTGGAAGGGAATTTCTCAGTCACACTTGCTGCACATCCCTACACAGGATAGAATTGCCCCTGAAATTAATTTCATTTTAGGTTAAACTGAACCAAAAGAACTGAACCACCTCAGGCACTTGATCCACAAATGGCAATGTATGAGTTCAGTCTACAGACACATTTTACTGTGTGGATGTCAGATATTCAGTTTGGGTTGCTTTTTATTTTATTGCTATGCTGGCAGCTTGGATCTGAGTTACATTTCCCAAGAAAACACACCTGCTCACACCTCTAGGGTGGTTGCCACCTCCTGATGGTTTTCATAGTGACATGTAAAAAATCCCTGTCAGAAAACACCAGCGAGGACACAGTGTTGTGAGGACTGTGGAGACTTGTGAACTCTGTGAAAAACGTGTTCAGAGAGGAGCTAGGGAAGGATGTTACTAGTGGGGTGGGAAAAAGGAAGATAAAGGAGGTATAGGGAAATCAGAGGGACACTGAAGTAATGAAGAAAAGTTTGGAGTATGGAAGTGCAGTAAACTGTAGAAAGAATTACAGGAAAGATCAAGTGACAGGTAGGGGAGGGAAGAGAATACATTTTAAGGTAATTTCTCTTCCTTGTGAATGGAAAAAACCAATTATTTTTAATTTCAAATGAAATATCTTGTTCTGGGCATGGTCAACACTGTCTCCCCTTTTCAAAAGGCAGGAACAATACAGCCTGGATTAGCCAAATTCAATAGATTTGAATGTTTCTTTCAGGGATGGAAAAGAAGGTGAAGCACAGACACACACCCACAAACACCAAACTCACCACGGATTCTGAGCTCTTCAGCCCTCCCCCTCTTCTTCACTCCACCCACTGAGCATCGTATTTAAATCAGGTTGCAAAGTCTTCCAGCATAGAAACCATGTCAAAACTATTACTCTTCTTTCCCTGAAACTCCTCAGGACATTTTTTTCAGCTTTACAAATAAACAATCTTCACCTCTACGTGTGAATCTGAGAGCAGGCAAGTGCGGCAAAGAGCAGAAGTCTGAGACATCCTTCACTCATGGTGACCAACAAATGAGATCTTCCAGCATTTGCAGCAGTTCATTTCAGTCTTGACTTCCTCAAGCTTCCAAGCTCACGCTGCCGTGGATGAAAGGACCTCGAAATAAAGTGCATGAGCAGATATTTTCCCTTCCTTCCTTGACACCCTGCACAAACTCTCAAAGCCATGATGATTGATTGCATCGTTATGAGCAGCAATATTCAAATCACAAAGGTTGAACAGCTACTGATGACCCTGTTGAGGCTGCTGGAAATCCCTAGAACTGGCCAGTGCTACTGAATCCTAAGTCAAACCTTTCCAAATGTTTTTTTAGGGCAAACTGTGGAGATGTTGAAGGGACTGGCAAAGCCCAGCACCTGCACACAACATTCATTCACAACTGAGCACTGTTTCCCTCCCAACCCTCCGAAAGGAAAGAAGAAGCAGAGCAAACCTTCCCCTTGGTTTCTTTGGCAGTCAGGGCTGGTGGAACACTCAGCAGAGCAATGCTGCACCCCACTAAGGGCTGGAGCAGCAAGCAGACTCCAGCAGTACCAGGGATGGTCGTGTTCTCAGGTGCAGTGGCTCACAAACAGCTGAGAAGTTTCTGGGTCAGCAGCTCACAGAGGCTGCAGCAGAGGTCACCCCTTTGGTCACTGTCTGGCAGCAGAAATCTCTCCCAGGCTCTCACTGCTCATGGAGAGCTCAGCTCCCCCAGCACTGAAATGCAGACTGATGAAAACCAAGAGCGTAGGGGAGCACAAGCCATGTATTTGGGAATTTGCTGGTTGTGCATCTGCATCCTCAGTCTCTCACAAATTCACAGAACTGCCCTTTTTTATTGTCATCCTGGGCAGATTTTTAGGAACTATCTCTGTGGATTGGCTGTCCTTTGCTCTTTCATTGGATTTTGGAGTGGAATATCCAGTAACAGCTATTTCTTGTGCTGAGGGGTAGAAGTGTGTCCACCTCTAAATAAACAGCATTTAGTAGTTCTTGCTTTCCTTCCCTGCCTGTTGGAGAAGAGTGGATCATCCTCATGCTTAACTCTTCCTGGAACCCACAGAGGGATAAAAACTGGGGAAGGAACGAAATTTAATTTACCAGCCTTGGGAGAAAGGACAATGTAGAATCTTGAGGCACTATTGGTGCTTCACCAATTACCTCTGGAGAGCCATTTCAGCTTTTTGAGCACTGGGCAATGTCCATCATGAGAGCAGATGGGGAGAGGAAGCTCAGTGCATATGCAGAGAGTGACTACCTGCAGGCTTTCCTGCTGTTAATAAGGCACATCCAAGTTAATTTAACAAGACTATTAGTTCAGAGCATCAGCAGAATTTGAATCTAGCAAGTTCAGAGCGACAACATAAACTGATATTTGAATTTGGTTTTCATGTTCCTGTTAGACATGTATTTTAACAGTAAGCAATCCCATTTGAGTTTATGTGAGTCTAAGTCTTGTATTTCCCCCTAGAAGCAATTTCCATGAGTATTCTCCAAATATTTAAACTCTTAGCCTTTCTTTTAAAAAATACGTTCTCTATTTTTGAGAATTTTTTTTCTATCACACAAATACGAGTCTTTGTTTAAAAGTGTCAGTTTATATAGTATTGTGTATTTTTCTCTTAATCCTTGCACAATAGAAATTTTCCACTGGCACTTCACTGCATCTGGCTAGCTTGATGCTTTCGTAGGTTTGCAGTTTCTGTCTTCTTTTGCTTATTCCATTAGCAAAGCTGGAATTGGCCTGAAGTCCCTGGTAGCTTGAGTTAATTTGGGAAGGAGGAGTGTCAAAAATTCCACCCAGAAATTATGCTAAACAAATGTTCAGGCAAGAAATTTCTCCTTCTAAACATTTCATCGTGACATATTCCCAGGACACATTGCTGCTCTATCCCTTCAGTGCTGGACTAATCAGTTACTTCAGACAAAATTCATCTCCACTAGCTTTTCCTGCCCACAGTGCAGAAGTTTGCACCCAAGTGTTTGACCTCCTGTGGAGAGCTCAGGGTTCAGGATATCTGCGACCAAATATGATCATTTTACCAAAGATGGTGAAATGTATCATATCCTGAGCTCTACTGACCCCATGGATCAGCTCTGAGCTACCTTCAGGGGACGTGGGGCTTGCTCAGGTGGGGCTGCAGATGGCTGAAATGCAGATTAAAGTATTTAGCCAGGTGTGTTTTAGGGAGTTGTACACCCAGAGTGGGAGCAGAGCGCGCTCGGGGTGGGTGGCATCGCAGCAGGCAGACTCCAACACATCCCTCCTGAGGATGTGCAAACAGATATTTCAGCAGCTAATAATTAAAATTAATGGGGATGAATTTTAATAGGAGTAGCAGAAGGCACATTCCTGGCACAAGGGGGACATCGTGTCTGCTGTGGAACATCTGGATGCTCCACTTCCCACCAAATCCCAGGAAACTGGGCAAAGCAAGCAGTTTTTCCATTTCCTTGTTACACCTTACAGCCAAATAATTTTTGCTGAAATTAAGGCAGAGGTTTTTGGGGAAAGAAATAATACTAAAAAAAAAACCCAAACAAACTCAAACCAACCAACAAAATAATAGTAAAAAAAAACCAAAAAACAGAAACATCTCATAAATAGGCAGACAGAGTATTTCAGTCAAGGCAGTTAAAATTATTCCACGGTTGTACCAAAATCGGGAAAAACTTTCAAAAAGAGAGGTCATGTAGGAGTGATAGTGTTGGGAAACCTTATGGGCTGCACTGTGAGCTCTGACTGGGCCTGTTCCCAAATAGAAACCCAGCTAAGATTTAAAGCCCCACATTAAAACTGCTCTCGCTTGCTCCTTCATTTTCAGAGGGGCTTTTCCATAGACAAGAGGTTAATAATAAGATACTGGAAAGGGCACAGAAGGTGATTGCATGGCTTAGGTTAAACAAAGATTTACGGTACACAATCACTTGCTGCTGTAATTGCATCCAAGTGTATCTACATTTGATTGCTCAGGTTTTCTTTTGCAGCACCTTTAAAGTCTTGTTCCACTGCCTGTGAAATGAATGGGACTTGATATTTAAAAACATTGCATGCTGAGCAAACCACTAACAAGGAAGATGTTTTTACTATGTATTTAATGGGTTAAAGATCACCATAGGTTATCACAATTAAGAATCTTCCTTTGCCTGAAAGAACACAGTTTTTAAAAATAAATAAATAGAGTTTACTGTGGAAAAGCCAGCTTCTTGAAAATTTGTGGGAAACTTTACTGAGAGTTGAACCCACTGAGGGAACTGCTGTCTTTAGTTTTATTCAGCCCTGATAAAGCTTCTCATTTCAGGATGGGTGGGCAGGGGCTGGTATCAAAATATGTATGACTGTAGGGATCCTGAGTCCTCTGTGTCAATCTGTGTGGCATTCGGTTGTACAGATTCATCCCTCTTCATTGCACAGAAGTCATGAGAGCAGATGCATCTGAGTTATTTGGTTTTCCTCCAGAAGGGCATGTCTTGGTGTGGAATATTGTCCCTTTTTTGGCATCAGTCAGGATGGTGCTGTAAGAAACAGACCTCGAGGCAGTTACTAACTGAGCCTGGGCAGGTGTTACCTGTCTCACAATGTTGTACCTCACGATGTTTTCCATGGTAATTAGTGAATAGAACAACTTTTTCTTTTTTTTTTTTTTTTTTTTCCCCCGAAAAGCTACTCTTTTCGGAATCAAGAGACCTAAAGCTTAATATTTACTCATCAACATTAGTCCTGTGGGTGCAGGACCTGTGGGGCTGACAGAGCCATTCCTCACACTGACCACAGCCAGGCTGAGCTGAGCCACGAGCCCTGAGTACCACAGAGGAATGCCAAGAGGATCTGCAGCATGAAACCAAATGGTTTCTCTTTAATTTGGGGAAAAAAAAAACCAATGTAATTATGGAGCTCCACAAGCTCGAGGTGAGGTCTTGCCTTGTTAAAGAGCTCTGTGATCTGGAAAGCTAGGGAGGGAGCAACAGGTTAAATGAGCAGGCAACAGCAGCCAAAATGCAGCCTGAATAGATAAAAAGTAACTCCTGATGGAGGTGAATCTCCACTTTCAAAAGTTTAGCCCGAAATATGTCCTTGAGTATGTCAAAGAGCTTCACAGAGCCAGAAGTTTTTCCCTTTTAACATTTTTCTTTTGGCTAAAATTATACTGGTGCTGCATTATTATATTATCACAATGGCGTATTTTTTCTTTCCCTTTCTCTTCTCCCACATACACAAAATCAATAGAAAGAAATATTGAAAATGTCCTATTTTCCCTCTTTTATTATAAAAAGACTTTTGCAGCAGCCAGAGGTTGTGGGGTTTATGATTAAGCAACACTGCTAACAGGGCCTAGACAGATAGGAACATGAAATACAACAAAAGGTTGAAAATTATAACTGAATTTAGGGCTGTCTGAGCCTTGATTCTTCAATACTGAACCCTTTTTTGAGTCTCTCATGGCCAGTGAAACAAGTTAATGGTGCTAGAAAATGAAAAGTCCTTTTTCTGTTTTGTCTTTTAATAATTTAAGGGCACCTCCAGCAACCAAAACAAATATATTTATCATCGCACACAAAGCCTTTAGGCGTGAACTCTAAAGAGGCACATTAGTGTCAATGCATCTGGTACAATGTCACTTTCCAGTTTAGTTTAACTCTTGCTTCTCCTTTCTTCCTGGCATTTGTGTCTGAAGAGATGCTGCCTGATGCTGAGCGGTTTTTTTTCAGAAAATAAAATCAAGTTAAATTCATTTTATTTATATAAGAATACACCAGCATGCAAAAATCTCTTGGCAAAATTCAACAGTTTGACTACACAGAAGATTATGTTCAACAGAAGTAAAGAATGCACTTGACCTAAGACCTGTGAAATAACAATATCTCTTCACTCCTCATCAGCCTGTTTGCATGTGGGCAGGGTGGTTTTATTCACTACAAAGAAAAAAATCATACAGATGAACAACAAAATATCCCCTGGAAGGAATTTTCTCAGATTAAGTAAAACATGAAGGATTAGAGCAGCAGCCGTGTTGTAGACAACAGGACTGCAAGCGTAAATCTGGAAGCAGTGAAAAGATATAACCAGGCATAAGAATCCTTGTGTTTGATATCTCCTCAGAAGCCGCATTTCATGGTGGAATTATGTTACGGGGATCAGCTTGGGGCAACGTTTCTTTTGCATCATTACATCCAGCAGCCCACTCCGGATCATGAAGCAAGTCAAGTCAGCAGTAAAGGGGAAAAATTCCTGCTCTGCATGTTAGTAAACAGTCCTGCGAAGGTGGACTGAGAGTTCACAAACCCATTTTTACAGAGGGAAAAATAAAGGCAGAGCATCTGGGACAAGGTCATGCGGTAAAGTCATTGCTCAAGGCAGACTGAGATGTCAGCACTTTTGGCTCCCAGAGCTGTGCTTTGAGTAGCGAAGCAAAGCCTGGCGTTCAGCAAGGAGGGAAATGTTAATTCTGAGGGGCAGCGAGAGTTTACCTGGGCACAGCAGGGGAGTCAGGGGCACAGCAGCACCAGGGGCACTCCCCGAAGCCACGAGAAGCTGAGCTGCAGCTGAGCTTGTCCAGCCTGCAAGGGCCACAGAGCCCAGCACCCCGAATGTCTGCGAGCCAGCCTGGCCCAGAGTGGGTGGCCCACATGGGAACAGCACAGCAGCATCCACAAGGAGTCCCTCCCCAAAAACCAGGCTGATCTCCAGGGCAGAACAATACCCCAAACACGTGCTAGCTCTCAC
Organism: Acanthiza pusilla; assembly: GCA_036630365.1. NCBI lineage: Eukaryota > Metazoa > Chordata > Aves > Passeriformes > Acanthizidae > Acanthiza > Acanthiza pusilla. The sequence continues at coordinate 93,752,848 of JAXCHO010000034.1, forward strand.
CCCACAGACATTGGTGAGCAAACCCAGCGCAGCCGCTCCTGCAGCCAGGACGTGCCTGGGAGCACTGATTTTGCTGTCCTTAGGCCTGGTTTCAGTAATCAGCTCCCCTGGCTTCCGTGGCATCAGCCATTATTTACCTTACTGTGAAAGAAGCAGCAACACAGAGGAGGTTTTCAGTTTCCCACTGGAGTTCTGTCTTGGGCACTGTCTCGCAGCCAGGCAGAATTATCAATCTCTTCTCCCGAAAGCTCTCCTCTCAGGGCTGGAAATCTTGAGATGCTGAAGGTCAGGAGATTTAAGGTACATTGGCAGAGCTCTGTATCTCCAGCTTGCATTATTCTGGGTGCTGGCCAATGCTATCAGTCTCTTGCCAAAAAGGAATAGCTATTATGGCATTGATTTTCTGCCACAAAAAAAACAGAGAGAGTGACTTCTAGTTAAATGCAACAGTAGAAAGTGCTCCAGCCTTTTACTGCAAAAAAAAAAGGCTGTGTCTTGGTCTGGGATGGCTCAGTCTGGACTAAAATATTTTCAACACCAGTTCTGCACAGACGAACTAGAAAGAGCCAGTAGAAACAACCAGTATGCAAAAAGCAGATTTTAGAAGTTGTTACAGATTGATCGCAAATACCAGAGGCTCCCAGTGACAGCAAAAAAAAAGGGTTATAAAACTAATAATTGTGCTGGAATGGTAACATTCCCCAGCAGGTGCAGATCTGTAGGCTGCATCCATCATAGATGGATAGGGCCACACCACAGCAGTGATTTTTTTTTCAGTGTTTCTCTGCTGAAAATTTTATCTGCTTATTAACAAACATAAGCCCAGTCCAGGCTGCACCAAACACTTCAGCTTTAAACAAACAAACAAAATCCATAGTGACAATAAACATTAGTCACTAAGTAATTCCTAAGCTTTGTTGACTATCCAGATCACTTGGCCTCTGAGAATATCTTTTCCTGCTGGGTTTCTAGTGCTCTCACCCTGTTTTGGCTGAGAACCTATACAATCCAAGTTTTTGGTTTTATTTTTGGCATGTCTTTTTTTCCAAGGGCTTGGCCAGAGTGCAGAGGAAGAAAAAGTACAAAAGAGATGGAGAGAGAGAGAGAGAGAGACTTGACAGTAAAACACAGGAGATATCTAACCTGCTCTGAACCTTAAATAATCATCTACTTCACTTCAGTTAGAGACATTGAGGACATGGAGGGTCATGTTTTATTCTTATTTCTTCAGATTCAAAGAAGTCAGTGATAGCTTAAGCTCACATTCTACAAGCTGAAAATGAACCTGAATTCATTGTATACAAAAGCAGCCTAATCCATTTTTTAAAAAAGAGATAATTCATTTAAAAATTCACAGTGACTTCTGCTGCTTGCAGTTTGTGAATAATGTTGGACCTGTGCCACAGAACAAAGGAATCATGAATACAACCAGCACTTTGACTCACAGGAGCCCCAGTTTAGGAGGGTGCTTCTGGTTTTATCCAGGGTAGATGAAATAACCCTCTCTTAATTGCTTGAGATAATCTCAGACAATCATTGCAAACTCTGTTTCCCAGCTCCTTTACTCTTCCAAATGAAATTCATTCATTAAAATCATGGTGTGATTTTTGGGGTTGTCATCTGCTGGGTCAGGAGTTGGACTCAATGGTCTTTGTGGGTCCCTTCTAACTCAGCCTATCCTATAATTCAGTGATTTAGGTTTGGGGCTGGTTTAGGGTTAGGTCTGTGATTTTGGTTTAGGGTTTGCCCCTGCATTTTCACACAGGTCTGGTTCTCACCACCTCCCACTGCAGCACTCGCACTGGAAGGTGAACTCAGGTGGAGACAAACCCTTGTGAAAGATACACCTTCAAACCTTGCCATGCATCTCATCCCAAATGCATTTATCCTTTCGGGAAAGCCTGGCAGAGGGTGGGAGGAGTGAGTATTCCCAACCCCAGCCCCCCCACATGCCTGGGCTCTCAGTCCCACGAATGTTCCAGTGCTGGGATGGTAATTCCTCTTTGCAAGATAAAAATGGGGCGAGGCTGAGGTCACCCCCAGCCCCGGCAGAGGTCACCCCCAGCCCTGGCAGAGGTCACCCCCAGCCGAGGTCACTCCCAGCCCTGGCAGAGGTCACCCCCAGCCGAGGTCACTCCCAGCCCTGGCAGAGGTCACTCCCAGCCCTGGCAGAGGTCACCCCCAGCCGAGGTCACTCCCAGCCCTGGCAGAGGTCACCCCCAGCCCCGGCAGAGGTCATCCCCAGCCGAGGTCACCCCCAGCCCCGGCAGAGGTCACCCCCAGCCCCGGCAGAGGTCACCCCCAGCCGAGGTCACTCCCAGCCCTGGCAGAGGTCACTCCCAGCCCTGGCAGAGGTCACCCCCAGCCCTGGCAGAGGTCACCCCCAGCCGAGGTCACCCCCAGCCCTGGTAGAGGTCACCCCCAGCCCCGGCAGAGGTCACCCCCAGCCCCGGCAGAAGCCTCACACTTCCTCCATCCACAGGAGCTGTTTCTCAGCCACAGCCTCACAGGTTGGCTCCGAGCTCAGCCTGTTTGTGTGACTCAGGCTCTCAGCTTTTAATTGAATCCCAGGTGTGCTCAGCACTGGCCGTCAGCACCAATATCTGTGAAATGCTTGTATTAATCCACTTACAACACACGAAGGTAGAACAGAGTCATTTTGCAGTAATGAATCACAGGCATGGAGATTTGAACATGGGGATTGAAAAGCAAATTAAAGTGAAGTTTCCTGTATGGCTCATTCTCCAGCCCAGCACCGGCTCAGACAGGAGAGATTTCTTTTTGTTCATGAATAGCAGGGGCAGATCCAGCGCCACTTCCTGCCAACTGTGCCCTGTCCTGGGCAGCAGTGACCACACGATGCCACTCAGGACTGTGTTGGAATTCCCCAGCTGCTGCTCTGCCGTGCCTGTGGCACCAGAGTGTCTTTTGTCACACAGAGTAAGCACAAGCTTCTGACTTCACATGGAATTGGGCACAAAGTTACAGATTTAGATGAACCGTGTTCATTATAAAATACGCATGTCTGAGAAAGAATCCTTAATTAAACCCCATGGGTCCTGTGTGGCCACGCTGGAGAGGGCTCCTTAGGGGTCCTGGTGCAGGAAGAATAAGGACATACCTGAGCAGCTACTTACCTTTATAAATACATAACAACTTCTGCTTTTTCTAAACCTCTGAATAATGAGCAACACAGTAATCACATTAAAAAGGACTTTAAGGGCATGACCAGCTGCATTCAGTGTCAAGCATAACAGCCCTTGGAAGTGCTTAGTCACACTTTAACGCCTGTTATTATTTTCCAAGCCTGTGTTTAACTCAGACAGAAATGTGGCTTTTTCTCACCCAGGGCAATCCTGGCAGCGTGTTTAACCATAACCATCCCACAACAGCAGAAGGGCAGGTGTTGCATCTTCTTTCACTAATGTAAAAGACACAGGCCGATAAAATTGTCTCAAGGTTTCATAGGATTGTTGCCTTCAAAACATCTATGCCCAGGGCCAGCTTTTGCACTGATGTTCCTCTGATACCTTAGGTGAAGAACAACCCTGGAAAAATTTGGTTTACTGACTACCACAGGACTCAGGAGCTGTAGGGACCAAAGAAACAGAGAGACCTCTGGAAAGTAAACACAGGGTGAAGAAAGAAATACAACAGAAAGAGGAGAGAGATATCCTTGCACATGCCACTGAAGGGTGACAGCTCCTTTCCTAGATAATGTCACTCAGTCCTAGCCAAGGGCTCTTCTTTTGATCTTACAAGGCTGAGGATGTAGAATGAAGCCAACAGATCTGGGAAATCACAGTTGTAGAAAGTGGGAAGAGGATATTAGATTGACACACCCAAAATGGATGTGTAGGCATCCAGAAGAGTTCATTTTATATTCATAAATAACAAGCAAAACTTTAGTGTCACCGTATGTTTACAGTCTTTGCTTTGTAAATCCCCTCTGCTCTGAAGGTTTTTGTTGCTCTAGCAACAAAAGGGAGGGAAAGGAGAAAAAAGAGAAGGGGGAATGAAAGGAAGGGGCAGAAAAGACAGTCTAATTGATACAAAAGTTCAGAAAATCAGAGAAAAGTAAATTGAAAGAACCAGTGGAGTTTTTTAGAGAAAAACACACATATATATTAAAAAATAGAGCAGCAACTTCTCAAAAATATAAAACAGAATAGCTTTCAAATTAGTGTTTTCACAGCTGCAGGCTACAGAGTTTATTGCTTGCAGTATGAAACCTAATGATGTGATGAAAAAAAAATCTGCAAACTCTTCCATCCAACCCTAGACAGACCGACAGCCCTAGAGATCAATGTCCATTATTAACTTGCTGACTTCATGCACAGCAAGGCAGAGCATGAAGTTCTCTGGTTCTTTTCAAATGTGGCTTAATTGGATCACCCACAGGATGAGAGGATAATTCAGCGTGCATGGCCTGCCACGTCTCCATTGCACCCCTGAGCCGATAACAAAGGCTCTGGTGAGGAGGGTGAGGACACCTGAGCAGGGAGATGCCCTGGGGCTATCTGTCCATGTCTTGATCCCTCTGATCATGCAGGAGAGGGCAACTGATCCAGGCACTATTGTTGTGAACCATCTCCTGTGCTGTGGCTTAGAAGAGAAATGCCCATGTCAGACTCCTTCCGATGGCTTCGAAGGAAAGGACCTTTGCTTCTACCCCAAAACTATTCTCCTTAGGGATTTAATCCAACCCAACTGAAAGCAATGGGAGTTCTCCATAATTTCAGTTGGTGCAGTATCAAATCTGTGTGCTCAGAATGGGTTAGGGTCACAGATCACGGGTGGTGTGTTTTCTTCCCCTGATCATCACTCAGGAACCTTGTCCTTACACAGGAACACCCTCCATCAAAATCTCCTAATGGAGTTTCCCTCTAGAAAATTAAAAAAGGCCTTGGCTTTCTTAACAAATTTTGCTTTAAAAAAAAATAAAATTAAGCCATCATGTGAAATTTCACAGAATTTGGTTCGCTAAAGTAACTAGAAATGCTACAAAGAATTTAAACCTTCATTTAGAGGGGATAAGACAACTCACGGTTTAGAAACTGGTTTCTCAAAGGAAGAAAGAAGAAGCTCTGTCGTCTCATCAATGAGAAACCCAGGGTCACTTTTATCCCTTAACTGCACCCTCACCTGCCATGGTTTTGGTCTCTGGCTGCCCAAACAGCTCTGCAGGAGTCTCCAGCCAGGCTGTGCCTCATCCAGTCCCTGCAGACCCTCTGGTCCCACCTCCATCAGCTCCTTTGAATCTATTGAGCATGGTGTCAGAGTAATGAGGCAGGAGTTGTCTGTGCAGCCACTGACTCCATTATCTCACACAATATCAGGAGTGAATAAATGGCTGCTGGGTTTTTTAATGGTCTGCCAGAAGAGCCTTGTCGATAATAATTCTTTAGTTGGGTTTGCTGGAAATTACAGCCATCTCCTCTGCTCCAGCATCTTGCAGTTCTGCGGGAAATAGTTTTGAAACAGCTTCTCCAGCTTCAGAAAAAAAGAATAATGAAAAAAGCCCCGAAATTTGTCCATGTTGAACATGCCTTCCTCTCTCTTAAGCAACAATAAACGAGACTCTCTGTTTTCTTATCTCTCACTCTCCTGCCTTATTATTTAGGAGTCAGTACTAGCAAGACCCTCTCTGGTTCTCAGTTATGGTTTCGGATTTATTTGAGCGATCCCAGCACTCTCCTGGATCCCTGACTGCAGCTGACTAATGCACATCTCAGGCTATTCTGCCCCACGGGGTGATGCCAAAGGGACGAGAGGCTGAAAATCCTGCGTCTGTGTGTTCCCTCTGAGCCCAAGGCAGCACAGCAGCAGCACGTCCTGCTCCCTGCAGAACCTTCCCCAGCTCCCACGCTGGGCCGTGCAATGCTCTACCGGCCTCTTGATCTCACAGAAAATGCAATAATTGCCTAAAAATCCCTGCCCCTGCTGTAACTGAGCTTGTGCTGGGTTCCTTCCCAGTTAGGAGAGTTCTCTGTGCCACTGTTAGCAGTTTTTATCCCATGTTATTCTTTGGGGGGAAAAAAAGAGACCCTGGGTATGAACTGCTGACCTGTTTATTGCAAAACCAGTCTCATCTGAAGCTTGTATGAAATTTCTTGGGGGGCAGAGACTCAGCTGGTTTGATTCTGAGCTCTTCCTTTAAGACTTAAGTGGACTCATGCCACACTACACCAAGTGCAGCTCAGATTTGGGGTATTTGATTCATTTCTCCTCTGGATGTCGTGCTGACCGTCTCCTGAGATGAGATGTTTCTTGCGAGGTGTTCCTTTGCACTTCAGGGAGGACAAACCTTCTATTATTTCAATGACACGCAAAACTCTTCTAGGCATTTCCCACCACAAATTGAGAGAGCCAGACTCTCTCTTACCTTAAAAGCTTCAGACAGGCGGTGAAAAATCCTCTCGGGTAGAGCTGTAACTGCAAGCTGTCCATCAGTGTGGTGGCCTGGTCATTGGCAAGGGCAGGGTCTGGGGGGGAGGAGTGGCCAAACTCAAACATGGACTTGTTTGATCACCACCCTTGTGGGTTTGGGTGGAGGGAAAAACAGGGCTGCTCTAGACCTGAGAGAGAGCAGACAAAAAGTCCTGCATCATTTCTCTCAGCCAACAGTGCAGAATGATCTGTTCCATTCAGGAAGCAGCTCTGAACCAGGAGGAGCGGTCTGAGGGTGGAGCACCTGCAAAATCTGCAGCCTGAGATGTTAATTAAAAGTTTGATTTTGCAATCTCCCCAGCGTTTTTGGTATTCTTTTTGCATCAGTTTGGACTGTACTTCTGAGGCAGTAAAGCTGAAGCTGGGTGAGGTAGAAATAAGCAATGCAGGGTGGGATGGAAGCAGAATGGCTGTGCCACACATGTCACACTGTGATGGGCCCAAATCAGCTCCCTTTGTACAAAGGGATCCATTTTGGCAGTGATTTTTGAAGAGATGGACATGGCAAGTGGAGAAGAGATGTGGAAATTGGAGACAAACCTTTGATCCTCTGCAAGCCTTTTCCGTTGCAAAGGTAATTCTGTTTTCATATCACTGTCTCTGAAACATAGCCACAAACATCTACAGGATCCAGGGAAGACTGGACACACTGTGAGAAGAGAATGGATTTCTGTATGGCTCGAGTCAAAAAAATGGAAAACAGGGGACAAAACGCATGCCAGTGGGATGGCCAGGAATCCTGGAATGATAAAACAGTCTGAGCTGGAAGGGACCCACAAGAATCATCCCATCCAGCTGCTTGCTTTACAAAGGCCAACCCTAAGAATCACTCCATGTGCCTGTGTTTGCTGTTCAAACACTCCTTGAGCTCTGTCAGGCTTGGTGCTGTGACCACTGCCCTGGGGAACCTGTTTAGTGCCCAACCACCCTCTGGGGGGAAGAAACGTTTCCTAATATCCAACCTAAACCTCCCCTGACACAGCTCCAGCAGTTCCCTCAGATCCTGTCACTGTCACCAGAGAGAAATCAGTGCCTGCCCCTCCTCTTCCCCTCACAAGGAACTTGCAGACCCCAATGAGGTCTCTCCTCAGTCTTCTCTTCTCCAGGGTGAGCAGACCAAGTGTCCTCAGCTTCCCCTCAAGGCCCTTCACCATCTTCATTGCCTTCCTTTGGACACTCTCCAATGGCTTTGGGTCTTTCTTATGTTGTGGTGCCCAAAACTGCACACAGAACTCAAGGTGAGGCAGGAGAAGGATGGGAGAGCGGTGTTTTGGGGAGTGTGGGACACGTAAAGAAAGCTCCAGGAGAGAAGCATTGCCAAGCCCTTGGCTGATGCCATGTGTCTGCCAGAGCAGGAAAAGCATCCAAGAGGTGGCAAGCAGTGGAAAGTAGGAGGAACCACAGGAGAGGGCAAGGGAGTGGTGATGGGGAAGGGATTTGAGATGGAAAAAGCAGATGGAGACATTTGTTCTGAAAGAAAATCTCCAACAATGCTTAGGAAGCCAAGAGGAACCACTTCCAGAATAAACACCTTAGAAAACAACAAAATAACATCCTCCGAATCAAAGAGCTTTTAGAGAAACTGTGAATGACAGGACTCCACAAAAGGTTGATTTTTGTGTAAGTTCCCCTCCTTTTAAGCTCTCAGGCTAAAACACCAGCTACTTGCAAGGCCTGTCAAACCCTGTCTCCTGTCCTTCAGCCTGCAGGACAAGCACAACATGCTTGATGTCATCTCAGCAAAGCTAAAAGGGGCTAAAGACTCTTTGCTGTCTGTAGACCTCTAAACATTGACCATCTTTTAAACTTGGCAGTCAGTCAAGAAACAGAGCAGGAAAAAGTTGGGAATTCTTTTTTTCTCTGTTTCTTCCTGAATTTTTCCTGAGACAGGGACACACACTTCGTTGGTGAGGTCTCCCATCACCTTCCAGACATTCTGTCCTGGATCACAGTCCTCTAAAAGGGTTAAACTCAAACCATTAGAAGGCAAACTGAATTCAACACGCACGTGCTGCCAGACAAATTGGATTTGCTTTCACTCAGTTAATTAGGATAAGCTTCCATTCTCACATCAACTGGTTTGCATTTGTACACAGACACAGCCTCCTCTTCTTCTCCCTGCACTTGCCAGCAGAAGGTCAGCAGATTTTCAGACCTACGCCTCGTGGCTCTTCAGTGGCTCATTCAAAACCACCTTCTGGTTCTCAGAAAGGCTCTTCCTAGACTTTGACATCCAACACCTCCTGGAGAAGGCATATCTGTTGTCGTTGTCATATCTCAGGCCCTCAAAAGAAAAATATTTAAAAAAAAAAAGTAGGCAAAAAAACACTCAAGAAAGAAGACAGAAAGTTATTAAAAAAAGAAAACATTTTTCTTTTTTTCATCTTGCCCCAAACAGACAGCTTCAACCCTTCTGTAGGCCAGCACAGATTAGTTTAGGAAATCAGAAACAAGAAGTAGCCTAGAAAACACCCATCCCAGGACTTGGTGGTGCTGTGGTTGTTGCCCCATCTCAGTGGCAGGGGTAGTCACATGTACCTGTCTTTCAATGTCCTTCATTATATGCCAAAGCACAGAGACACAGGACATTATTAATTTATTATGATTTTATAATTATTATCCAAAGTTTCCTGTTCGTGGTATCCTAAGGCATTCACAGAGTGGTTGTTCAAAGAGGGGAGCTCAGTTCACAATGAACACCTTTCTTTTTCAAAATTTAAGCATCATATCAAATCTTCACCTCTTCTTCTCCTTCTCCCCGAGGTGTTCCCGAGGCCTGAAGTGCTTTCAGCTGCACTAATATCTGCAGAATAAGGCCAAATTCACTCACCTACCCTCATCGACTTAGCCCAGTTCTTCCAAGATAGATGCAAGCCCACAGGAGCCTAAAGCACTGCAAAAGCTGAATCTTAATCAGAGATATTTGGTTATACCAAGGTCCCAAGAACATCCTTACCTAGCGGCAACCTTTGTCTTTCAACTCCTCTTCCACGTGTTCTCCTTTGAATCTAAGTCTACGCAGCTTCTTAATCAAATCACAAAATAATCAGCTTGTGATTACATTTTAAGGGATAAATAGCACATGGCCAGCATTAATCACTCATTACACCCCGGGTGGGTGGCTAATTCCCAAGGACTTCCAATAAAATCTAGAAAGTGCTGTGTTTTTCCTTGAGCACAGAAGCCTTCAACCGAATCAAACGGAATTTTTTCCTCACGTCTGATTTGTTAACACTGCAGATCTCAGAACAGATATTGGCAATGCTGCTAATAAAAACATTTTAAAGTTATTACCCTCATTGAAGTCCTATAGGATTTTATTAGAGCTAATGCAATTCCCCCAGACTCTAATGGTAAAACCGCACTTTTCAAATCGTCTTACAGGCGTATCATTGCCATTTCTGTACTTATTGGTTTCCTTAAACACCAAAATATATCAAGGAGGAGAAAGAGATTGTGTAAGCAGGTACATTTCCCCCAAAACATTGTATTAACCATGCTCTAGCATACCTCTAAAATCGATAGATTTATAACTGGAAGACAAAAGCAGGAAAGGTCAAGGGGTGGGTTATTGCGAATTAGTTGGTGATCAATCCTGGCTGAAGACACGACTTTCCAGTTCCTATACTACAGAAAACCCCATCCCCCACCACACTTTGTTGTGTTATGCTTTTCCCATTATGCAATGTAGTTTTAAGAAGTGCACCCTACAGATTGTGACTGCTTTACTAATATTCTCATCAAGCCAAAGTGTTCAGTTGTTGCAGCGCAGTGGGTGGAGGGGGGGATATAATCTTTAAAAATAGATCCTAAAGTCTTTACTTAGATCGCAAAAAAATTTCTTTAAAAAAATTTAAAATAAATCCAAGCTACCACACACTCCCCCATTCGTCTGAAAGTGATTTGTTGGCAAGAATAGAAATTTGGTTTCCAAGGTACAGTGAAAGAGCATAGAGACAGCCTGAGGAATGGGATAAATATGCCATATTTCTCAGTTACACAAGGTGCTGTAGCTAAGGGGAGAGGGAAAAGGGGTACCAGTTTGAGGCTGCTTGCCAAAAACGCCTCAGAACATTTGCATGTAATGCCTTGTGCTGGAGAGTGGAGTACAGGTGTGACTCAGTGCTGAGGCAGCCGTGCCAGCCACTCTGCACAGACCCTGCAGGGCTGAGACATCTTTACAGCTTGCTCAGACTAATTCCATGTGCCAGCTGCCCCCTGAACGGGGACAGGCTCCCTCCAGCTTCCACAGAAGGACCCAGGGACACTCGCATTGCCTGTGATCCTTCAATGGGTCTGAGTCCTGCAGGAGTTTCTGGCAGTGCTGATGCTTTTGCTGCAAAAATCAGGATTTAGAGAGATGCAGTCCTGCACAGCCTTTCCCCAGGCTGTCAGCTCTCCTTGCCTGCAGAAAGAGCTGCCAGCTGTGCCAAGGGACAGGGTGGGTGTCCAGATACACCTGAGGGCAGGGAGTTTGGTGTAGGGGCAGGAAACCCAGACCCTTGGGGTGGCTGTCCCCTTCAGAGGCCCTTGCAAGAGAAGGTGGATTTAATTCCACCTTAATTTGCTCACGGCTCTGAGGTTCCTCCGAGCCTGGGGCAGAGCATCAGAGGCTGTGGGAGCAGGGTTTGGATGAGCAGCCATTTCCCAGGCTGAGATGCTTTGTGAGTCACAGTCCATGGTGGGATGAGTTTCACAGGGACAGGAGCATTCTCAGAGCTGCTCTCCACTGAGATGTGTGTTCTGATGCTCAGCCTGCAGGCCAGAGGCTCTCAGTGGATGTCCATCCATTCTGCAGGTGCTGGGGCTCTCTGCCTGGGCTCTGCTGCAGCTTGGGCTCTGCCAGCTTTCCACACAGGGTCCCTTTTGCTCCTGGGCACCCAGAGGGTCCTGGCACCCAACCAAAGGGGACACTGTCCCTCCAGAGGGCACGTGGGGCTAAACTGGATTGTGAACAAGGCAGAAATGAGAGAAAAGAAAACAACACCAGTGCTGGAGAGTAGAGTCCAGTGTTCTTCAGGCTACCATGCCTGGAGTAGCCCTGGGAAGGCTCCAGCACACGAAGTAAAGACCAAATTAGCTGTGTTGGACACTTTTTCATGCCTCATTGTGAGGTTCACTTTGTGACCCATCTATCTTGCAAAGTCCTTCCTCCAGGCGACATTTTTAGCATAAAAAAATTGCTTTAGCTGTCAATCAATCAATCAATCAATCAGCCTCATTGATGTGAAACCAATACCCTTATTGGGATATTACCTGCTAACCGATACACAACAATGGATAGCGACCATTCCTTTTCATTCCAACTTCTCCAATTCAGGAATAAGAGATCTCAAATCTTTCTTATGAAGAGCAGCCCCTCAAGTCACATTTCTGACTCCACAGCACTTGTGGGCTTCTCCTGAAGCTTGTGGTGATGTGAAGGTCAGCCCAGGACTAGGAGATGCCCTGGGTGCACTGAAGAGGAAACACCAAAAGTCATTCATACATACATATTTTCTTCCCCTGTGATAACTACAAGAACCTTTGCATTCCTGGTTTACTCCATAAAAACCCAGCCCTGGACCTTTTGCTTTTTCCAGGTGGGCCCAGCTGGAAGCATCTACAAAGTTCTGTGGTGGGGTAGGGAAGGACACCAACTTTCTGTGTGTCCTTCCAGCCTGTGGGAATGGCAGGGGGAAGGATGAATAGGTTGAAAGATATCAAGAGCCATACGCATCCTTCTGTGAACAGCCTGCAGCGTAGCCAAAGCTTCTTGCAGGTTATTTTTAATTGCATCCTGAAAGTCAATAAAAGAAAAAAAAGACAGACATAGGACACCCAACACAATTCTTGTGCCTTCACCTAAAAGCAAAGAGCTGAAATCCCCCAGCTCAGGGATGCCTTACCTCCTGCGTGGCCATGGCCTGCACAGCACTGATCTACCCCGTGAGCAGAGATATTCCTCAGGGCTACCTCTCGAGGCTGAGAGACTCCTTACCCACCATCTGATATCTAGAAGGAGATAAGCAATATTTCACATTGTGCCTAAAAGTACCTTGTATGCTAGCACCATTTATGTACATCCAGCTATAGCTTAGTTATTCAAAGTGTACCAATTAGTAGAGTTTTGGACCACTTTTTAAATCACTTTCAAAACCATTGCCAAATCACTGCCTAAATTATCATTCAAATCATCATCTAAATCACTGTTAAGTGTTTGTCAAATCATTGTCAACTCGTTAAATCACTGTTCAACTAACATTCAGTTATTGCTTAATCACCAACTGATTTTAACTCAATCATTGATTAATTTCTATCTGACCATTAGATCATTAATAAAAACTTTAAGTTAACCCCATAGCTATGGCTTCTCATAATTCTCCTGTGACAGAAGTCTCAAGGGCAAGCTCAGGGGGCATGGTTAAGCAAAGCAATTTTGGCACATTTAACCCCAAACCCCCCAGCTGTACCCAAAGGTCACAATGCTGTTACACCACACTCCCTGTGCAGCGTGGAACTCCTCTGAAGCTCAGCTGGAAATGCATATGATTCACAGCACAGATAGCATCTAATGGTTGGGTTATTTTCCTTTAATAAACCTTTCCTGAACCCAACTCTTTTTCCTTTCTGTGTTCCCACCCCTCATCCTGCTTCCCCCAATAAAGGCATTTCCTATTGCAGCCGTGGGAATTCTCCATCACTGCACCAGAATTTCCTACAGCCTTCCCAACATTTGTCCTCTGAAATGCCTGAATCTGTATGAAGCCTTTCACACAGCCGAATTGCTCGCAGAAAAACTAGGAGAAGAGCTCGGCAAGATGTTGAAAAGTGAACCAACAGGTAGCTGGGTCAGCTCTGCTCCTCGTTCCCTGCCAGCATTTGGTGTAAACCTCTGCGGGGTGAGGGTGGGGAGTGGAGGAGGGAGTGGGACATCCCTGAGCTGAAGCAATGCTCTGTCTCCCCTGAACTCAGCCATCACAAGCTTCAGCCACAGGCTTTTGTTTGGAAATCCCTCATTTTCATGGTGTGTTTATTGATTTGAGCATTGGGTAGATCAAATAGCTTATTAACTTTCAGGGGAGTTACATTGCATCCTGGTTATATAATTTAGATATTTTGCTATAGAACTATACTATGTTTGGGTATTAAACCACCTTTTAATATTTTTTTTCCAACGAGTATGCACATGGGTTATGTCTGGGTGGAGGAACATTACTGTCACAAGCCTGGACTGTGCCCAGGCTCACCTGGAACACAGGGAAAAGGCACAGCTCTGGTGACGTGGTGGGTGCTGTCATTTGTGTTCTGCTCACTGGAAAGGTCCCACCCAAGCCCTGTTGGTACTCAGTGAGCTTGGGGTGGCCCTGCTGAAGGGATCAGGGGGAATGGGTGGCACTGGGGTGGCACTGCAGGGCTGGCAGAGCTCGTCTGGCCCATCCAAGGCTGCAGGGTCTGGCCAGAGGGATCAGTGCAGGTGGTTCCAGGCTGTGCCGTGCAGCTCCTGGGGGAGACAGCAGCACTGCTTTTCAGACGGATTCTTTTTCATTTGATTTCACTTTTTCTTGCTAGTAAAAGATTCCTGCAAACACTGAGCTTTTAAATTAAAGGGAGTTAATGAAAGTGTACCTCTGGTAACTATTACCAGATCCCCTGTACATTCCACAGTCGCATTAAGATGATTTCTTATTATCTCTAAATCCATTCCAGAGGTATGTTCTCGCTGTTACAGCCCTCCTGTGCACCATTGCAGGTGCAGGTTTGCTGCCCAGCATGGCAGATAAAATACTGTCCAACTGTGTTGCTACAGCCCTAACTTGGTTTTTTCAATTTTTTTTCTGAGACAGATGAGCTGGGGCTTACCAGGAGCCCTGCTCAGCCTTGCCTGTGGATAAAGCATGTTCTTGTACCCACATCCTCTGGGCATTCCTAATGCAAATGGATATTTCACCTAAAAGGAGACATCTTTTGTTCTAAGAACAGCAATGCAGTTTTCAGCTGAGACTGTGCCGCGTTGTATGAAACAGTATCAAACAAACAGAAATGGAATATTGGTTTGGTGTAGACAGGGCTGCTGCAGACACTCCAGTCCCCTGAATGGATCAGGCAGGGTTTACTAGCAAGGCAGACTGTCCAAAATGTATTTGGTGCATTGTCAGTCACAGGTAGCCCACGAAATACACATTTTCATACAGCAGTTGCTTCATTTTGATTGAGCCAGGCTCTCGTCCCTGAGCCCTTCTCTCTGATACAGACAGGGAATTTTGCCACTCTTTTAGTTTCAGTCCAGTTCTGAGTCATTGCTTGCTCCTAATTCACAATGCCTGGGGTTTTTGTGGGGGTGTATTTCTTTACTGAGAGGTTAGGTCGAACACTGGAAGAGCTTCCTAGAGAGCTGGTCAGTGCCCCAAGCTTGTCAGTGTTTAAGAGTCATTTGGATAATGACCTTAATAACATGCTTTAATTTTTGGTCAGCCCTGAAGTGGTCAGGCAATTGGACTGGATGAGCATTGTAGGTCCCTTCCAACCAAAAGAGTTTTTTCTCTTCTCTTCTCTTCTCTTCTCTTCTCTTCTCTTCTCTTCTCTTCTCTTCTCTTCTCTTCTCTTCTCTTCTCTTCTCTTCTCTTCTCTTCTCTTCTCTTCTCTTCTCTTCTCTTCTCTTCTCTTCTCTTCTCTTCTCTTCTCTTCTCTTCTCTTCTCTTCTCTTCTCTTCTCTTCTCTTCTCTTCTCTTCTCTTCTCTTCTCTTCTCTTGCTTTTGTTGCACCCACGAGCACAAGCTGAGGGTGGCTGGCCAATGCTCTCCCTTGCTCGTGTCATTGGGGTTGTTACACACCCTGGCTGTCACTGCCTTCAGAGCCTCCTCTCTTGATCTGAATTATAGTATCCACAAGACAGAGGCTTGAAAACAGGAGTTGGCTTTTTACCTTCAGGTGGAAGTGAGAAAAAGAGATGCTGAAGTGTTTCCTCCTGGGAAACACTGTGGAGTAAAAATAAACTTTGGGTCAAAGTAAGCAAAGCTGGATCTACACGTGTGTGAGGAAGTCGCCTCACACTCCAGAGCTCTGTGGGTTAGTCTAAGGAACTCTGTCCTTCTAGGCAGAAAGAATCTGCCCCCAGATCCCATCCCAAACACAAGCAAAGTTTGGGATGTTCTAAATATGGCAGAGAGCCACCACTGCTTTGATGCCATGGAGCTGGGGGGTGGCTGTGCCCTTCTGCAGTGCTGGGGCCTGATGTGCTCCTAAGTGTTTGGAGGTGGAGCTGGGAACCCATTCCCAGTGCTGAGGGAGATGTGAATTCAGCAAAGCTTAACTTTGCTGCATGGCAGAGCTTCACATTCAGCACTTCACGTGGCACTGGGATTGGGCATAAAGATGTTGTCACTAAGCAACAAAACACGGATTTTGCAGGAGATAGTAAGGTGATCCTAAACCTCCTCTCCTCCTGCCTCCTCTCCAGTGCACCAAGGCCACCAGAACCAGTCTGAGCTGTGTGGTGGTGAGGAGCCAGCAGGAGGACTGGTAGATATGGGATGAGAGGGCAAGAGTACTGTCCAGGTTCAAACCAGATGCGCCAGGTGTGAAGGGAGAGCCCAGAGGGGCAAGAGCCCCACAGTCCTCAGTGCCCAACCTCAAAATCAGGCAGGCAGCAGAGCAGGGCAGGAGGTGGGCAAGCCATGAGAGGCACTTGGACAGAGAGGGGAGACTTCATCCTGCCACAGAACTCAGGACTCTCTCTGAGCACTCCAAACTCAGAAACCCAGGACAAGACTGAACAGGAAAAATGGTGCTTTTTACTTGCAGAAAAGTGGTGCTGAGAACAATGAGGGACTATAAAACAAATTAATCTGATGTCAGAAAAAAACCTCCCTGAAACTGAAAATTTAAAGAAGCAAGGGGAAAAGGAGGTTTGGAACTAAGACTTACAACAGAGCAGTGAGCAAGACTGATGCAGGGGCTTTTTGGGTATTGAAAGCAGACATTTGCCTGGCCTGTGATCTATGCCCAGCATCGCTGCCCTTTGCACTGCCACCAAAATAACCAGGCAATGTCCCTGGGACGATGAGCAGACTGACCCCAGCGATGGGGAGGGGTGGCACATTTCCATCAGTGTCCTGCATGTGCAAACAGATAGAGCATCACCTCCCAGCTGCCAAAACACTGCTGCCTTATCTGCAGCACAGCCAGGGGTGCAGGGAACAGGGAGAGGGAAAATATGACCGTGCTCAGTCAGGAATAGCTCAAAAAGCCTCTCAGCCGAGGGTCTCATCAGAGCAGGTCTGCACACAGCCGAGATAAAGCTGCAGCAGGTTTCCCTCTTCCCCCGGATGTTTCACGCCGGTGGTCCCCAGGAGAGCTGTGTTTCCCCATCATGTGGCTCCTTGCTGACACACTGCCTGGTGCCCTGCTCGCCCAGAAGGTCACCGTGCACCTGGCCCATGTGTGTGGAGTGAAAAGGAAAAGTACTGGGAATGAGTCTCAGCGCTCATGTTTGTACCACAGCGGCTGAAGAGCCCAAGAACAAACCTGAACCCATGGAACTGCTCCCTGGAGGGACAGGGAAAGGAGCTTGCTCTGTCTGGTCTCAAAAAAAATGAGTCTCCTCTGCTCAGAGTTGGTGTTGTCTCCCTGGGTACTTTGAAATTCATAAACACAATTGCTAACTTCATCCATGTTTGATAGACAGGACACAGGGATTTACAGGACAAGGGGACATGGCTTTAAACTGAGAGAAAATAGGTTTAGATTGTTCATTAGGAAAAATTCTTTACTGTGAGGGTGGCGAGGTCCTGGCACAGGATGCCCAGAGGAGCTGTGGCTGCCCCATCCCTGGAAATGTTGAAGGCCAGGCTGGAGGGGGCTCTGAGCAACCTGGTCTGGGGAAAGGTGTCCCTGCCATGGCAGCAGGGTTGGAACAAGATCCTTAAGGCTCCTTCCAACCCAGATCATTCTGTGGTTCTGATTTCTCTCATCTGGTCTGGTGAGTGGATGTCTCCATCTCAGCTCATCACCTTGGCCTTTCTTTACAGCTCCTAGCAAACCCCAGGCACTTCAGGTCGGAAACTTTTCTGATACAGGGTGGGTGTTTCCTTACAGAGCCCCCTTCCCCCTGTGGATGTTTTGGGAAGCACTGATGTCTGCCCTGTAAATCACAACAGCTCATCATGTGGCTCCTGTTCATATCTGGTGTTTTTAAATAAGGAGGTTTGTGTCAACAACACCACTGATCCCTCCTGTTGTTTTTCTCAGCGGAGCCTATGTGACCCTGAGTCCTCAGAAGTGACAAGCTTTAAATCTTCGTTTCAAGATTTTATCTTGAGACCAACAGCAGCAACATTTGGAGAGCTACACAAAAGAGAAATCTGGTAGATTTACCCAATGCTTGTGTTGAAAATAATATCCCAAAGCATTTGCACCTATTTTTTCTTATTTTTGTGCTAAATTTAAATGCACATTATCCATCTATCACCACATGCAAGTGGCTTATGTTGATCCACAATTCAAATACTACAGACCTGGGCCAGGTTTTTGCCATGGCCTCCACAGGAGAGTTGCAAAGACACAGCCCTGGCCAGGACTTCAGCCAAGAGTGGAAAGACAGGAGCATCTTCTTTCTCTTCCACTTAAAATGAGAGTCTTGGGGGACTCAGCTCTGCACAGGAATGAGGGATGGGGTGGGATGGGATGGGATGGGATGGGATGGGATGGGATGGGATGGGATGGGATGGGATGGGATGGGATGGGATGGGATGGGATGGGATGGGATGGGATGGGATGGGATGGGATGGGATGGGATGGGATGGGATGGGATGGGATGGGGTGGGGTGGGGTGGGGTGGGATGGGATGGGCAGGCTTTACACCTTCCTCCAGGTTTACAGAGCATGCCATGGTAGGGAAGGAGAAACTCTTGCCTGGTCTGCCTTGTGCTGTGGGTCTGCAAAGGTGGCATCTTCTCTGGCGGCATCTTCCATGTAAGCAAATGGCCAGAGCTGGCTGTAGGGTTCATTTTAATAAATTAAATTATCCTTTTCAAGTCTTATTTCTTGGCTCTTCTGGTCTTCTCTTTGCTTAACTTGCATTCACATTACCTTTGCTCTCGTGGTCTCCCCAGGGACCTGCAGACACCCTGCCTGGCAAGGTGACATCCTGCTGGGGTGATGTCCTTCTGCATCCCTGGAGTCCACACCCCAAAACACACCAAACACATTTTCAGCAGAGGGGAGCACATCCAAATACTGAATGTGCTCCATAAACCCTTTTTAATTCTCAGGAGCCTGGGGCCTTTCTCCAGCCAGAGCTGAGGAAAAGCACAATCATTATTAAACTGGTGAATTGAGGTGGGAGGGTGGGTGGAGGTGCTGGTGGTTTTTTTGTTTGGTTTGGGGATTTTTTTCAGGAACAAAAAAAACTGATGAAAGGGGCAAAAGTTCCCTGTTTCGCAGTTCCTAAGGTCACACTTCATATTAAGGTTCCATTCAGAAAGAGCACATAATTTCTTGATCCATGCTGAGGTGATTGATGAATCATTTATGGTGTATTGCTATTGAACTGCTGCTCTCCAGAGCTGTGATTTAACCATCTGTAATACCTGCAGCTGCCGTGGACACGGCCATCGATAATGCTGGGACACAAAGTATTTGTGTGCATAACGTGCTTACCACATCCAACATTTATGAATGCTTTATAAACAATTCATAAATGAAATCTTAATATACAGCGTAACCTATTTTTAATGTTGTGGCAGTTACATAACCCATTTCACCTTGATTCATCTCAGTCAACTTCGGGCACCTTGTGGAGGTGTCTCTGTAGCCCTGTACCATTTCCCTCTGCATTTTTCCCCCTCCCTCCCACTGCTCATTTCCCCCTTTTCTGCCCCAAAAGTTCTGCAGGTGTGTCTGGGATGCTGCAGCCTCAGCTTTCTGTGTGATGATGCAGCTTCACATCAGCAACTCACCCCCACGTGAACACACCAAAGGAAAACACTCCCCTGCCTTTTCTTTCCCCTTTTCAACCCAAACCCACTGCATGGGTTCAGCCACACAAAGTGGTGAATCAGGCAAAGGAATGGGGAGGGAATGGCATCTCTGCTCTGGATCTGAGCTGCTGGGAAAGGAGGCGGAGATGTCTGAATCAGACCATGGCATCACTTCAGCCACCAGCCCGGACCAGTTTGTGAGAACATGGGCAGGCTCTGGAGAGCAGAAGGGGCCCTGTTCCTGATACAGATTAGTGATGACATCCTCTCAGTCGTTAACAAGATGCTCATTGTTAAACTGTTTCAAAAGCTGGCCTGATTTCTCTCTGGCAGACTCCACATTGTTTTGCTCAAGCTGAATCCAGGCTGAAGTGGGTTTGAGATCGCCCTTCTCCAGCCACGGCATCAGAGAACGCTGGGCCATGACAAATTCTTCTCTTCAGAGGATTCAGGGCTCCCTCATCACAGAAACGGTCCTGTGCTGCCTCATTGCTAACATATGCCTTCCCTTATGCCAAGTGATTTCCGAGCAGCTCCTGAGGAGTGTTCCTGTGGCTGTGGAGAAGGCGAGGCTGAGAGGACGTGAGGGCACAGCCCTTGGAGAGAAACCCTTGGAACAGCAACTGCAGGCAGGAGGTGGCTGAGCACTGCCTCGCCTGCTGCACAGTGACTGGGGACAGCATAGGGGACAGTGTGGCTTCTAGGCAAGGCTGTGCATCTGATTTACACCTCCAAGGTTCATCACTGTGGTTGGTGTAGACACACACTGAGCACATCTTGGCCTGGAAGGATCTTCTGCACTCCCAGACTCACACAGATGCAGTGCCAGGTTTTGGTGAGATGTCTTCTCCTCGTACCAGGGTTCCATGGAGCCAGTGGTGATGGCCCTTGCAGCACAATGGCATCTGGGCCTCAATGTCATATTGGCAGCTCAGATGAACTGCAGGTTCAGATGAAGGCTGCACATCTGGACAGAGGGTTAGCAAATTTGCCAGGGAGACGTGTGGCTGAATTAGCTGTCAGAAGAAGGCCTAGTGATGTGTTTCTATTGATGAGTTTAACAGTAGGCACATGCTTGGATATCTTGCTGAATCAGAAGCACAGGGACAGTACATAAGTAATGTATGTTAAATGATGTCACCCACACACAAAGTCCCACTGGTGTCACAGATTTGATGCATCCTGAATGCAGTGGCCCAAGTATCCTTCCAAAAAGCAATACCAGATGGTAACAAGATAGACAAGATCCTGTTCAACTGAAACAGCTCAAAGAGGTAATATGAGAGATAAAGAGACAATATGAGAGTCAAACTCCAGTTTAGCAGTTTGTCACCCCAGGACACAGTTGAAATTAGGTTTGAAGCAGTTTTTTCCCCAACATGAACAAAGCATTTGGAGGGCTCTAACAGAGATGCAGAGGAAGGAAAAGAATAAAGGAACAAGTTGATCCTTTCCATTAGGACCAAATGAAGAAAAGCAGAAAAGTGCAGTGAGTAGAAGAGTCAGTGGGAAGGATGAGGTGAGAAAGAGCAAGATGAGAAAGTAAGGGCTAAAAAGATGCTGAACAACCCAAGAACCCTGGCCTAACCCCAGAAGGAAACATCCATCATGGAACACTTGACATGAACATTTTGTCCAGATCTTTGTGTCTTCTGTAGTAGGAGAAGAGCACCAGCGTTTGCACAGCTCTGTGAAGCAGCTCCCTGCATGAAAGCCTTCAAATTCCCCCTGTGCCCAAAGAGCTGAGCTGCAGAAGGATTCCATCCTGAGGAGCTGGCGGCCAGCACTGCTCTGGAGTGTGCAGGGTGAGCAGGATGCGTGCACAGCCCCATTCCAGGGACAAATGAAGTGTCCACAGCCAGGAAGGGAGCCAGGGGATTCAAGGAAGGGAGACTGAAGCTGGTTCTCTCCAAGGAAAGCTTAAGAGCTTCTAGATTGGAAATCCAAACTCAGGAGCCCCGGCACTGTTTGACAGGAGGAGCTCAGACAAGGCTGGGCATCAGACGGTTTTTAAGTGCTTGCAGTCAGCCTTCCAAGAGAGTCCTCCTTCCAGCCTTTGAGCTGTTCCTTAGAGGATGGAAAGGATGAAAGAATCATGGAATGGTTTGGTTTGCAAGGAACAATTACAGGTCTGGTTCCACACCCCCAGCAATGAGCAGGGACATCCTCAGCTGGATTAGGCTGCTCAGAACCCTGTCCAACCCGACCTTGAATGTTTCCAGAGCTGGGGCAGCCATCGCCTCACTGGGCAACCCCTGCCAGGGCCTCACCACCCTCAACACCAATATTGGGACTCTGAGGCATTTCAGAGTCACACAATCTGCTGAGTTGGAAGGGACCCACAAGGATCATCGAGTCCAACTCCCAGCCCTGCACAGCACCACCCCAACAATCCCACCAGGCACCCGAGAGAGTTGTCCAAACATTCCTTGAGCTCTGCCAGGCTTGGTGCTGAGACCACTGCCCTGGGGAGCTGTTCCAGTGCCCAGCCACCCTCTGGGGGAAGAACCTTCTCCTGATATCCAACCTAAACCTCCCCTGACACAACTTCAGGCCATTTGTTGCCTTTCAGGAGTGCCTTTCTCTCCCTTCAGCTGGCAGTGAACAGACAGCAGTGAGCACAGCAGCCACACTGTGGAGCAGACATCGTTCACCACTTCTGAGCTCATCTACGAAGAGAAAGTTTGAGTGAAGCTGAAATTTCATTTCCAGGGTCAAGCACATTCTTTCAGAAACAGAATACAGCATCAAGAGATACACCTTATTATCAGTAAAAACACACAAAAACACAATCAAGAACTACAGACAGAAGACACCGGCAGAGGTGTCAATAACAAGACACAGGTATTTATTCAGTTAGAGTTACAGAACTTATGCTTCTCCAGTGCATTCATACATGGGATCAACATCTGCTCTCAGCAATGGCCATTTAAATTGGGAATAATTTATTGCAACCACTGGCTCATATCAGATTTGCAATTCTTATTCATTCAGTTCAGCATGTTCAAAATAATTGCTGGGTGTTTCAGAGAAATAAAAAGAAGTTTTCAGTACCAGGAAAGGAGAGCAGATAAGTACCATCCTTCTTCCAAGCACTACAAGGACCAATCCTGACAGCAACCCCAATGACTTTATGCACCTTTCCCTCAACCCTTCTCCAAATTACACTAACACTTCAATATCTTCCTTCTGGACAGGTTAAAAATGATCCCAGATGGAAGAACTTCTTGTGTTTCATCTCTCTCTCCAAGACAAGTAGAAGTGTGAGAAAATTGGGGAAGATATCATAAATGCCAAAAGCAACTAAGCATCCAAGTTGACAAGGGACAGAGTAGTCTACTATATAATGAACAGATAGACCTTTAAGGGTCAGCTCACACATAAGAACTTAAATTTATGTGCACATATGGCAGATTTATAATGGCATATTGGATACCTAGAAAAGATGCAGCTTGCTTTTGTTATAATAAAACCTGTTCCCATTCCAACAGCTTCAGCAGGCTGTGGATCAGGATCCTTTATAAGTAAAAGGCACAGGAATGTTGCATCCCAGTACAGGCTTCACAGAACAAGACCCTATCTTCTCAGAGAACATCAAAAGTTAATTAGAGAATAATCCCTTAGCTGGGTAAATTGACTGCAACACCATGTACTTCACAATATTTTAATTTCAAATGCAATGTGGTCCTTACAAAGCCTTAGCTGTACTCCTAGAATCTGCAGATTATCTGCTGGGAACACTGAATAAAACCCGATTTGTATTTTGCTGCAAGAGTGTTGTGTAACATAGTACAGACACACATGGCAAAACCAAGCTCTTATGGAGATGAACAGGTTAAGTTCCTGCTCTCCTGGGATCTTATTTTTCTGTGTATTGCCTATCCAGTGACAGAGAATTCAGCCTCATGGCACACTCTGTTCAGCAGAGCTCCACCAGCACAGAAAAAGAGGCCCAGCTCAGCTGTTGGACCCTCTTTCCAGAGGTTCTCTGGCCCAGAGCCGCTGTGCCAGTCCAAGGAACAGTTTTGTTGCTGGATGTGAGTGGCACCTGACACAGCAGTAAGTCACTGCAAGGAAATCTTCAGCTGGGTTCAGATTTTCATCAGGTCACGACTGAAAACTTCCACTTTCAAGGCTGAGCACAGAGCCACAGCTCAAGCACAAACACTGATAACGTTGCCACAAAACAGGTTTTTAGAGATAATTCCCTGCATACACTGGAAATACAGCGGCCATGCTACAGCCACAGTTCCCTCAGGTTAGGAATATATTTAGGATGAGCAGTCATTTGCAAGCATGCAGTGAATGGAGTTTTGAGCATTTTCCCATGGAAAACAGCAGTCACATGTAAAGGTACACCTAGGTGTGGTGCAGAGAGCCAGAACTGAGCAGGAAGGGCCAGGACAGGCATTCCGTGGGGGCCCACGTCGGGTGAATTCCAAAGAAACAAAGAAACTTCAAAGAGGTTGTGCATGGAGATTTAAATCATGTAGAGCTAACTGGAGTGTCCCTGCCACATCTTGGTGTATCCCCCCCCAAAAGCATTCCACCACCAAATTTAACTGTGTATTTAGGAAAAGACTGAGATAGGTTTTAAACATATGGTCCATGAAATAATGTATTAATCATACAGCTAAGACATCTCCCTGCTCTACATGGGGTAAAAACATGTCTCACTATACAAAAACATTATTCTGAAAAACAGGCTAAATTATCAGTACATTCAACAGCTACTCTTACAGTAAGGAATTCCATGGCCTTAATTGCCTAATAATTAAACTTCTAAAAAAATCTTTAAAGAAAACAGAAAAAGGAAAAAAACAGACACATTTAAAATGCAGTACGTTAGTATGAAAAATCTGATGAGAAGAGTTTGCAAAAACTCACGAAAATTATATTAATGATCATCTGATTAATTCTGGTGGATCTTTAAGTGTCTGCAAATGTTTCAAGTAACTGTGGCTGTATAAAACAGAGCTGTGAAATCCTAAATTCATAGGCAAGCCTTAGGCAGCTCGAAAGTTGGCTTATTTATTCTCTCAAGGACAAAACTCTTTTGCTCTTCCTCACCCTCTCTCCTTTCTAGTTCATAGATCTGCCAAAGCAAAGGCAGTGACTTTACCAGGAGCAAGTGGCACTGGGCTCAGGGGAGGGAGACAATAACTGGAGGCACATTTGCTATTCTTACTTTCAGTAACACACTAAAAAAGCACCACTACTGCCATTTACTACCAAAGACACCAAATATTCAGCAAACAAATGAAAAAAAACAAGCCAGTGAACAAATCTAAGAGAGATCTATACCCCAAGGGAACATGCCGTGGGTCCAGCATAAACCAGCAGGAATTTCATAGAGATACACAAATCTTATTGAAAAATGATGAAACAGGATTATTCAAGTTGGATTTAAGACCTTCAAACACATGGTTAAATTCAACCCTCAAGAGCCTTTCAAACCACTGATATCAATGGAGTATATTGAAGTGTAATGCATACATTAGTAGTTTCAAAGGCTTTCTGGAAACAGAGGAAAACTTCAGCACAGTTATAATCTCTCTCCCTCTGAAATTAGCTAAAGCAGCTGTCCAAATGACTATCAGCCAATTCAGAAAGTGTTCAGCTGTTCCTCCAAAGTAGAGACTGCGGCCTGGGGTTGGACAGAAACAAGCTGGGGTCAGGCAGAGGATGTGCCAAGCGCTGCTGTGTGCTGTGGTTAATCAAACAGCACACAGCACATTTACAGCTGAGCTGGGGCCACAGGCTCCATGGCACGGATGTGGACACTGGGGAGGCAGAGCCAGGACAGAGGCAGCTCCCTGCTGCAGTTGTCTTCGTGGAATTTGATATTCAGGTAGAAATCGCCCGTGTAGAGGAAGAGAAGTGCTCCAAAGTACACAGAGTCTTTGGTTGGCTTTACCTGGCAAAGAGAATGTGAAAATCAGTATAAATAAACCATCAACAAAGCAAATTAATTGCAGTTTGCAATTCATTAGCTCCTTCAAATGGTCTCAGAGTACTCTAGATTCGCATCTTAATAATGTTTTCATACGAAGAGGAGTAAAGATCTCGTCCCTGTTCTAGTAAAACTGCTGCATTAAAAAATAAATCCTGTTACTCATGCAGCAAATCTGTGGCACAGCTCAAAACAGAATATGAACCTTGAGGAGTCACAGATTCCAAACCAGAGTTTGTTTAAGGTAGAGATCACCCTAAATCTCCCCTTGGACCTCATTTACCAACATCTCTATTAAAGTTCTAAGTCATGTCTCTGAATCAATGTTAAACACACAGTTAAACACCATTTAACATCTTAGCAATACCTAAGTTCATTCTCACTTAATACTGAGACACAATTTGACTGCAAATTCTAATCAGGAATCTTTAATATTCACTATCATTGTAATAATTAAAGTTGAGCAAGAAACTTCCCAGGAACACTAACCATCCTGATTTAACTTGTCCAAATTAAATACAGAGTTCACACTGTTTCTACATTTATGTATCTTCCTTCATCACAAATCCATCTACAATCCATATCTTCACAACAAATAATATATCTCAGTCCATCATTTCAGCAAGACACTTCAGTAATTTCTAACTTTAACACTCCCACAACTGTTCAGCATGTGATAATGTTTGAATTAGTATCTGCTTCCACAAGATGTTAAATCCAGTTTCAGGATGCTTAGAATTGAATTAAAGTTACAGCAAATGCAAATCAACACAAAGCCATTCCATTGGACAGAATTTCTCCAAAAATTGTGAAAAGGCAACTTCATCCCAGCAGAAAAGTCCCAATAAAGGATCCTTCATCTCTTCAGGATTGGTCTTCCCTCAGCCAAGACCATCTGACAGTTCCTTTCTTCTCTCTGGACTGTGAAGCCATCAAGCCCTGTGCTCTGTAATTCCTTTTCACTTGAACACTCCCTGGCAATGAGCCTTTCTTTGGTCCTCTCCAAACACCTCAGTGTCCCCCAGGCTGCAGAGTCCAGCACTGACCCCAAACTGACAGCCTGACACTCCACTGCTCTGCCAGGCTGAGACCCAACCCCAGCCACAGCAGAAACTCTGGTCCTGTCCCCAGAAGCACTGACCTGTCCTGGTTGGGTTCAGGAGGGAGTGATGTCCCCTCTGCAAGGGGACACCGCCACACGGAACAGCAAAGGGATGTGGACGAGGCTCTGAGACAGGAGAGCTCCCCTTCACAAAAAAATTTATCATATGGTAAAGTGGGACAGGAACAGTGGGGTTTGAACTGGGGAGGTGCCTATGGACACCATTTGGTGAAGGACAACTTGCCACTGCATGGGAAGAGCAGAACAAGGATGATGGGGAGGCCACGGTGGGGAAGAGGGGAAAGGCAAATGACTAAGAGAAGATTTCAGGGGTGAAGGGAACTCAGGAATATGCCAGAGAGCTGAAAACTGCCAGCAACACCTTCCATGAGGCAGGTTCTCTGTAGCTTTCAGAAGTGAAGGGAATGAGCTGTTTATTTCCATTTTCTCCTGTTCCAGGCTTTTTTGGATTTTCACTGCTGGGTACTTTAGCCAGTAGACATATATCCTGTACAGTCCCCTGGGCTGCCAGGCTGCTTTGCTGAATGTCCCTAAAATGGAGCAAGCCCAGAGAGAGGGCACGAAGCTGCGAAAGGTTCTGGAGCACCTCCCCCATGAAGACAGGCTGAGAAAGTTGGGGCTGTTCAGCCTGGAGAAGAGAAGGTTGAGTGGAGACCTCACAGCACATTCCAGTGTCTGAAGGGGCTGCAGGGAAGCTGGAAAAGACTCTTCATCAGGATCTGTGGTGATAGGACAAAGAGCATGGGGATCAAACTGAAAGAGGGGAAATTTCGCTTACATATATGGAAAAAATTCTTCACTGTGAGGGTTATGAGGCCCTGCATTGGCTGCCCAGAGAAGCTGTGGATGCCCCATCCCTGGAAGTGTTTAAGGCCAGGTTGGATGGGGCTTGGAGCAACCTGGGGCAGTGGGAGGTGTCCCTGCCCATGGCAGGAGGGTTGGAATGAGATGAGCTTTAAAATCTCTTCCAACCCAAACCATTCCATGCTCCTGTGATTCTAAATCGCAGCTCCTGCACAGGGGCCTGGCTGTCCACAAGCAGCCACATCCTCAGAGCTGGAGAGCCCAGGCTCCCTTGGGTTTGGGCACTGAGCACTTCTGACCTACAGCAAACTCACATCAGCACTGTGTCATCCACGTGGATGATCAGAGCAGCCACGCTGTTCCCCTGACCCCATCCTTGGCATCTCCCGTCCTCGCTAGTGCAAGTTCTTTCCCTCTGGCACTGCGTCTGGATGTGTAGAACAACATCAAACCATGGCCTCTCTTGCTTCCTTCCTCCTCTCCCAGGGCTGCCTGCCTGATTTCTGCCTCTCTGGACTTGCATCCAGAGGACAGCGGCACAAATGCCAGCAGTGGGTGCAGGCAAACAGCAAATGGAGCCTCCTCAGGACCCTGAGCTTTTTCAAGCTTCCAGTCCATTTTCCCTAATCTCACTGCACCGTGAAGGAATATCCGTAACAGCACAGCTCAGCCCCTGACAAGCAGGAAGGTGACTTCAGGCTCATCAGCATTAGCACCAAACATCACATTCGTGGTTTGGGCTCTGCTCACATCTGCTGTACCATCACTGGATCAACACTTGTGGTTTGGAGAAGAAGCAGAGAAGCAAAAGGAGCTTGAAAACTTCACCCCGCTGAGGTGCAGGTGGCTCTGCTGAAGTTACAAGATGTTTCCTTCAAAACAGGAACCAACTTTGGAAAGCAAGGCTGCCTCTCCAGTGGGGCTGCCTACAAACATTCCCAAAAGAGCAGATATTGAGCAGCAGCAGTCAGGTCAGCAGAGGTCACATCCAGCCCAGCTGGTACACCAGAACAGCCTACATTTAAGTGTCTCTCTGCAGACAAGGTTCCCAACCTCCTACCCGAGAAGGAAGATACCTTGTCAATGCAGACAGTGGAGCAAACACAGAATGGTCTCTCTCGGCACCCTGCAGAGCCAGAATAGAGTTACCTAAACACAGCCAATGGGATGGCTTAAGGCACGGAGATGTCAGCACAGAACTGGGGAGATGCCCAGGATTTGTGCTGTCCTGGTAGTGTCACTGCCCAGATATGTGCCTGTACACTGTGCCAGCCTGGGATGCTGTTGAATCATCCGTCAGGATGCTGACATTCCTGAGTCAAGGCAGAGTTAAAACAGATTTTACTAAAATTCCACCAAATTGTGGAAACCAAAGACAGGAGGCTTGTACCCCAGAAAACAATGATCGATAATCAAGGAAAAAATGTCCACATTACTCCTTTGTTCCACCAAGAGAGAAGAAAAATTAAGTTTCTAGCAGCGTCCTAATCCTTCCCTGATTTAGGCTACCATGTGGGACTGCGATTGCTTAGAACTAATTACTACTTATTTATACTGCTGTAGTACTTAGGGAGCTCAGTTGGAGATTAGGGCTGGTGCCAGCTCCTGCTCGCTGCCCCGAAGAGTTTACAGTGTGAATAAAGCAGTGCCAAGAAAAATAATTTGTTCCAGATGGGCCACAGAGGACCTGCCAGAAGTGAGCAAATGTTCATCATGGCTTCCGAGCTGATTCAAAATGACCATCCACTAATGAATTTCTCCTCATCTCCCACTGCCCATCGCTTGAGCTTGTGCATGGTAACACACAGAGGAAAAAGTCCTGTTTGAGAATAAGGAATGGCCCAAGCAGGGACAACAAGGGAGGATGAATTGCTGCCAGTTACAGGAACCTCCACAGAAGACAATATTTTTGCTTTTAACTTGGCAAAAAGCAACTCTGCCTGACCAGCTAATTAGTCAACAAAAAACACTGTCAAGAACTAAAAAACGTTAATAATACAGCTGAAGATAAACTTTATGTTGTGAAGTGAGATTAAAAAAAATAGATCAATGCACTGTATTTTAATGGGTAGGTTCCACCATGTTAACTCATATTTCAAAATCACCCACTGAACAAAAAATGTCAGATATTTAAATAATAGAGAAAGTCACTTTTTCTGTCAAATACAGACAGAGAAAAGTAAGGCTAACCAAATTAGAAGGTGTGCTTAAAAATAAAGATTTTACTTAATTTAAAATGCATGGAAATAACTCAATATCCTTTAAAATTTTCCAGAAAAGACTTTGCTTTTTGAAGTAGCATATCCCAGCAGAGATTTTGTGACACAAACCCAGGCTGCTGCACTGAACTGAGGTAAAAGCACAAAGAGGTGAATAAGCATCCTTATTTAACTTCCAAGATAGATCTTCTAACCTGGACTTCAAGCCACAAAATAGAGAAATACAAAATTGTGTGACTTTTACCCTTTCAACAATTTATATTCACACTGCAAAGAAGCATGTGCATCCTGAAAATTCCTGTATGTATCCCCTGTCTTCCAGATAGCAGCAGAAACTGCTTTGAAGCTTTTTAGTCTGGAATCAAAAATAACTGTGAATTTTTGAGCATGAGACTTAATATGAAACTAACATTTGGGAAGGCAGAGGGATCTGTTGGGTTTTTTTGTACGAATAATGAAGTTTCTGCACGACAACAGAGAGAATTTTCAGGGTGTGAGATGTGTCTGCCCTTATTGTAATACCTGAAGCTCCCACTCGTTCTTGACCACGCACCAGTGATGCACCAAACCATCCTTGGTTCTCCATCCTTCCTCCCACCCAGCTTAGCCCTGCCATAAATCATGTCAGCACCTCCGTGCCAGTGTCAGTGTGAAGTCAGCCCAATTAACTTAAACTGCTGACCAATGGAGTTTTCGCTAAACTTTGCACAAAAACAAGTGCTTGCAGCATCTCTGGGTCTGCTGGGGGAGAGGGGAGCATCTTTCACAAGCAGCTGGGAAAGGGCAGCACCTCAAGCCACCTCCATTAAACAAGAAAAATAATCGAGCGCCCATGACCTCAGGTTAAAAAAATGATGGGGACATTTTTAACAGCTCCCACACAGCAGCACAGAGTTGAAAACCAACAGGGAATCTGGTCCAGAATCTCAAATTTTGTTTCTAAAGACAAGAAAATCTGGTTCTCTTTCACCCAGCCATGAGCTTCTTTGGTTTTTTAACCAGTGTCTGTCTGACCTTTGGCCAAACTCAGAGCATAGCCACAGTTCTGAGCATGGTGGTTCTGCCCCGAAGCATCAAAGGCACAAACCAAGACTTCCTCCTTGTCCCCCAAACAGGTGGGAGTTTCTGAAATCTATTTTCTGTTCCTAAATTAGTTATAATGAAGGAAGAAAGAGCCTCTGGCAGACATGAGACACACGGAAGGATTTTCTTCCATGCCCAGGGCTCTGTGTCCCAGAGAAACATGACAGAGCATTTTCCCTGGGAGCCTGGGCAGTACCAACACGACACACTGTGAAATGCAACACTTCCTGTCTGAGAGTCAACATTTTCTTCATTTCACCTTTTTATATGGAAAGGAGGACAAGCAGCAGAAAACAATTCTATTTTTAACTTCTTGGGGATTGTGTTTACAGGAGAAATGTCAAAATACTGAGCAACGGGGCAAGAGCAGGGACCGTAACGTATGAGAAGGCTGCCTGGGCAGGCACCAGAGATGTGACCTCCTGACTTTTTGCCCCGTAGGAGACTCAATCAGAAGGTAAGAATACATCACACTGACATCTCCCTTTTCCCTCATTAGCCTGGAGGGTCAGGCCCTTTGGCAGCTGGGCATCCAAACACCACCGCTCTGATTAAAAACTCCACATTGTCAGAAACAGAGTCAAAGAAAGCCATCTAACCATCTCTGGATGATTTCTGTTGACATATTTCAATTATTCAGCTATAAGAATGCAGTTAGTCCCCATTAAAATTCTAGTTGATAGTATATTTCATGCTCATTAGCTTTTAGAAATATTTTCTTCTATAATGTGTAATTGAAAAATATGCATGGTAACTATCCCTGTGGTTAACCTTTAATTTCTTTCTAACTAAGGTTCACTTATATACTTAAAATTGACAGGTACATTTTATCACCAATCCGAAGAACTGACCTAAGCAAAGTTCCTAAGCACTATCCCAAACATTCACCCCCTTCTTCATGTTTATTTCATGAGTTACCAGAAATGCTGTTCATTCCACTCTGCAGCATTGTCTGCAAGTTTTCATTCCAGGTATTTTCTTGTTGCATTTTTTGGAAGGAAGGATGTGGGAGAGAGTAGCACTATCTGTACTTTTGGTGTCTTGCCTTAGAAGCAAAAAGCTCTTAGACTTGAATTTTCAAAAGAATTTGAGAGAAAAATCATAATCTCAATTGTTTTAAATAGGGGATCTTTTTTATTTCTTGCCTCATTTTAAGCATTTCTTTATGGTTTTATAACAGTATGCTAAGCATCCAGGAAATGAACCAGCTCATCAGATTGGCCATTAATGTTGAGCATTTTCTTTTTTCAGTCTGTTGCGTTTCCTCAGGACCTGACTAAAACTGATTTTCTGAGTTCCTTGGCTCAGCCTGGGGAATATTTCTTATGGACTAAGGAAAAAAAGCAAAGTTATTTAAAATCTATTACTGCAGGCTGCACTGAGTGACTCAAGGGACTGGCAATATGGTATTGAACATTCCGTCTGGGGTTACCCATTCACATTCTGGCAGATCTGGAGTGACCAGGAGTTGCTGCCTCTGATAATTTACATGATAGGAAATTGCAGCCTTAAATCAATTCAGGGAGATGATTCTAGATGAACCTAGCAGCAGTGTTAGCAATAGCTG
Source organism: Acanthiza pusilla (assembly GCA_036630365.1). Classification (NCBI taxonomy): domain Eukaryota; kingdom Metazoa; phylum Chordata; class Aves; order Passeriformes; family Acanthizidae; genus Acanthiza; species Acanthiza pusilla. The sequence continues at coordinate 93,785,006 of JAXCHO010000034.1, forward strand.
CCATAATGATGGAGCTTTCCAAAATCTGATCTGCCTTAAAACGCACAATCGAGTAATGAAGCTCCTTTCAAACGCACGGCACTCCAAATCCTGACACACGTGATAGAACAACTCACAGAATCGATGTGGAAGGTGTTGGAGCCCACGAAGGTGATGGCATCCTGCAGGTCGTAGTTGTGCACGCCGTTCTGGTAGTCCTGGTAGGGCATCACGGTGAGAGCAAAGGGCCCCACGCTGTGCTTGCTGCGGTTGGTCAGCTTCACCTGCAGAGGGACAGGGTCCCCCACCTGGCAGGTCACCACGATGTCACAGTCACAGACCTTGCCGTCAACCAGGATGTCTGCAAATCAAGGAAACAAGTCCTCATGAGGATGGAGAAATGTTTCAGAAGCTGCATTAATCTTGACAGGAGACTCAATGAGAAAAACGTAACCTCAACGAAACCGAGACTGCGGGATGGTTAATTTTGGGAAAGAAAACCCAAACTGTGTTGTTTGTACGGCACCTTTTAAAAAAAAAATGGTCATGAAGGCCTGATATGTCCACAGCTGTTGAAAGAAAACCCAGTTATGATCTGCACAGAGGCACCAGAAGATATTTTTTAACCTCCTCCCTTGAAGGCCAAAGCCACAATTTCTCATGGTTCTGCAAATCAACAGCATCAGGTGAAGGAAAATGCAAACAGGAGCCATCAATACAAACAGCAGCCAGAGAGATCCAGGCTGGAGGCTCACGTTCATGTGTTACAGACAGAATAAATCCTTTGGTATGGAGGTAAGCTTTAGGAGCAGGACAGACACTGGCAGAATTTTCAATGCAATACCTATATTAAAGTCCAGATTATAAAGAAAAAAGGGATTTTAAAATTATACCAAAGTACAACAAGCTTGTTCACTCTTTGCACTTTAAATAATTTCTATGGGATTTCTATTTTTAACTTTCTACTTTTCTTTCCCTTACTGGGACAGCAGAAAATATAAAGCCTCTAAATTGGTTACTGCTGGGACAATGACAGCCGGAGTAATGTGTCCATTAACCTTGCCCATTTGCTTATACAGAACCAAAATGTTTCATTACCAACACGCTATGAAATTGCCAGTCCAATTCCCTGCTCTGAAAGGGTTCCCAGTTGTGCAGTATTACTGTATTTTTCAGAGGAGGGTTATCTCCAATGCACTATTAATACAGGAACATTTCTATTTCACTATGGGTTCATGTTCAGAGATAAGAGAAAGCCCTGGGCACATGTAAAAAAGCATCCTTTGTGTGAATACCTATCCCCACAATCTCATATGCCCGTGAGGCATTTCCATCACTCCAGCTCCTCCTCGGTTGCTTGCCTTTTGACATACATCATATTATTCCTCTGCATTGGATTTACATTAGTAATATCCCCTCTTCAAGGAAAGACACTATTTTTATGCTTCAGGAGTTTTCAGTGAAAAAAAATTACACCAAAGTGATTTTTTTAAACTTAGTTTTGTTTTGTTGCTCTAGACAAAAAGTACAAAATGATGCATGTTCTTGTGATGCCCTTTAGCCTGGCAAACTGAACAAGCCTCAACGCAGCCACTGGAAAAAAATAAACAAAAGCTATTGCCAAAGAAGAAACAGGCTCAGAAAGGAACATTTATTCCAGAGGTCAGGCCAGCAAAGCTGAGGTACCCAGATGAAAACCCCTCCTTGACCAAAGCTGCCCAAAGGCAGCAGCAAGTGTCAGACACAAGAGGTATGGCAAAAAGAGCACAAAAAACCCTTCTGTGTTCAAGCTGAAGCTACCCAAAACCACCGTTGGTGTCCCAGTTGGATCAGCCCCTTTTCCAAAACTTTCCTTTTCTTCTTTTTTTTTTTTAATTTTTTTTGACAATTGGAGAACTGGCAAGCAGTGGTAGAAGTGCTGTGTCCAGTTCTGTGCTCCTCATTACAAAAGAGACTGCAGAGATTCCAGTGCAAGGTCAGGAAGAGGATTAAGGGACTGGACAGGATGTGAGAATTGGGACTGTTCAGCCTGGAGAAGACTCCAGGGGATCTCAACAACGTAGATGAACACCTGGAGGGAGGGTACAAAAAGGACAGAGCCATTTTCAGTGGTGCCTGGTGGCAGGATCAGAAGCAATGCGCACACTCTGAAGGAGCTTCCCTCGGGACATCAGGAAATACTTTTCTCACTGTGAAGGTGACCCAGCACTGGCACAGGTTGCCCAGGGGTGTTGTGGAGCCTCCATCCTTGGAGATGCTCAAAAGCCTCCTGGACATGGTCCTTGGCAAGTGGCTTTAGGTGTCCCTGCTCGGACAGGGGCAGGATCCCATGACCTCCAGAGGTCCCTGCCAATCTCTGTGATCCTTTGAAAGGAAGTGATAATCACCATTGCATTTTAGGGAAGGGCTAGAAAACCTTTTTAGCATTGGATTTTTTTGCAACAGAACACTCTAATACCATGGGCTCTCCTGCCCAACATGATCCAATTGCTTCTTCCAGTATTGCCCTAGGATCGTGGAGGTGAAGTAGTGGTTATAATGGTGTCCCATTATCAGGGATTAACTGACTCAGATCCTTCAAAACACAAAGAATGTGTGTCTGTGGAGAGCCTTTATGCTTCCCAGCCTCCTGACACAGAGCTGAAGTCCAGTTGCTTCCTTTGAAACCAATGCATTTATATCAATTCATTACTTTATATCAGTTCATGTTTTCCAGCTTCTCCTGCAAGGTCACTCCTTTCATTAACTAAAAAGGAAAAAAAAAAAACCAAAAAACCACTTTTTTTTCTGCTTCCTCCATCCAGTGGCTTTTACAGCTGCACAAAGGGTTAGATCCCCAGACCTGCACAAACCTTTGGAAATGCTCTCTGAGCTTAGTGGATGAATCTATATTTTCAAGCTTCATATCAGCTTGCCTTTTAGCTTCAATGGTCTGCTGCAGGAATTGTAAATGAACCCTTTGCCCTCTCTCTCTACCTTCGTATCTAATAATAGCTCAGAGCATTTCTTTCTAATATCTTCATGAGAAAATAGAAAATCCAAACAAAAGGGAAGCAATTAAGTCTGGCTCAACCAGATTAATTTTCATTCGCATTCCTAAAAAAAAAAAATTAAAAATTCAATTCATTTAGATTGATTTAAGAGTGTGTGTGTGTGCACACGTGTTTGTGTACATATTGAGAGATAATTTCCTTCCTTCCCAGAACACACTTCCCTCCTGCAGTACCGGAGCCAAGGATCTCAATGAGATGTCAGATGAGAAAGCACACATGGCTGGCGTGCAAAATACTATGGAAAGGAGTGTTTAAAAACAGCCCCCTTTCATCAGAGAGAACAGCTTGGTTTGACAGGCAGCTTTACTCCCTTCCTGACACAGAAAACATCTCACGGACCATACGGATTTGCTTTAATATTTTCATCCGTGAGCAGAGGAAAAGCCATGTGCACAGGGTCCCGTTTCTGCAGATTCAGCTCACTCACACAGATGGCATATAAAAGCTGAGACTGCTCACACCACTGCTGTGAGAGTGAATCATTATTGGCTTCGGAATGCAGGAGCTCTGAATCAGAAGATGCAGTCACTAGCACAGAAGACAGTCGTGGCTGAATCTCCATCCTACAAAGCTTCGGATAAGAGAGGAACAGCACTTCAGAAAATTAGAAGGACCAAGTTTAATTCAAACAGCATATATAAATTGCATTTTAGAAGTGGGAGCATAAAATCTGGCTGACAGAAGGGAAAAAAAGCATAAAGACCTAGCGATTTCCCAATCTCCTTCTAATTAAAAGTTAAATCATTTTTGAAGTAATGTAATAAGCCAACAGAATGCTGTCCTCCCCTCCCCCTTTCCTGATCATTTACCTACAATGCCCACTGCGTTGGCATCCTTGGGTGCCAAAATTACCCTGCAATGCCTGAGAGCCATGAAAAAAGGACAGACACTGTCTGTGACACACATTAATGAACAGGCACGGGGCCACTCTATTTTCTCTCTAGGACCTTCCCTGAGTGATTATTGTATCAAGGGAGAAAATGTTATCCAACACATTTTGGAAGGTGGAGGATGAGGCTGATACAACCACTGAGAAGGGTGATTGGAAAGCTTTGCTTTCCCATTGAGAGCCTTTGCCAAGCCTTTTAGGATCTCTGCGAATTAATGTTCAAGATGGAAAATCTACTTAATGGCTCAGCTGATGGGTGATGCTTATTGACACCACAGGAAGTCTGTGAGAGACCATTATGCTAAAATAATAAATCAGTATTCTTATAATGTCTTTCAGGATCTCAGAACTCTCAAGAAAAGGGAATGAATGTTACTAACAGGAAGACAATGACTATTCCACAATAAAAACATCATTTACCATCACCTGCCAGGTGCACTTCTGTCTGCATCACCCAAAGGAGCCTCTTGGAAACGAATCCCAAACATTAATAACATTTTGTGTTATTTACTCTGCTCATATAACCCATAGCAAGTTGTTCTTGTTACTTTGTCAAGCTTCCGTACAAGAACTCACAACTCATTGGTTCCCCTGCATGTCAAGAGTCCTGAGCCATGGCTAATTGCATTCTCACACCCAAGCTCCTCTTTGCCACTGTCAAAGTCAAATTTTGGAAAGCTGCATACAAATACGTTTAATCTCTGTGGAAATGCATATTCCAGCAATGTTTTCTCTCCTCACTCATTTTTGAGCTGATTTTAAAAAACAGGCTGCAGAGAAAGGCAGGGTGGTTTTGCTCATCTTTCAAGGGAGGGGATGGAGACATTCCCATTGGATATTTCCATTCAAACTGGATGCTGAATCCCCAGCTGATGCACATGCATTGGCCTCTGCCATCCTCTGCAGCTGCCAACTTGGGCCAAGACTTTGAGCAAACACGCCACAGAGAAATGGCTTTGCACAAGCAAGTTGGCCAACAAAACTCAACGCATGAGGTGCCCAGATGACTAAATACCTCTCAAATACAAGGTAAAAGATATCTTTAAAACAAGAAAAGCAAGTCTTGCCTAGTTTTACAGTTAGAGTTAGGGTACTCTGTCAATCAACCATTGCTATGCTGTTGGAATTGTTACAAAATATTAATTTTACTCATCTCGGTCTGTGAACCAGGAGAGCCATGGCCTGGGGAGGGGAGAGGAGCAGCAGCATCACTGACATCTCTAGACAATGTCCATCAGGTACTTTGCTGGAGGAAAGCCAAAAACCCAGAGCCCAAGCCAGAGTTGCTGCAATGAAGGTCTCACAGAATGATTCAGTTTTTCTGTGTTCAAAAAATCTAAAGTGCTGATTAAAATGTTTGCCCAGGCCAGCTTTGCTTCTAATTGTCCTAAAAGAGCACAGAAAGGGCCAGCCATGGTGTCTGGAACAACTTCTTTATTTTTCTTTTTCTTTTCCTCGTCCTTTTTTGCAAGAGTATCTGTTTAGGATTTTGCAAGAAACTTAACAATGAAAAGGGAATCCTTTTTGAAATAATTTATTCAGAAATAGGTTGAACAGTTCTGTCCATTTGTGATCTTACATTTTATGCAGGTGGAAGAAAAGATCAGAAAGGAGGAAAAAGCCTGTACTACAGGCAAGCTCTCTGTACAGAGCAAGCTGATCGTGCCTGTCTCCAAACAAGCAAGTTTCCCATCCCTCCCCTCATGCTCTATGTCAAGACGGCAACAATTTTATCAACCTGTTTTTTGGGGCTGCTTAGAGGAGCAGGTGACACGCGGCATTCTGTTGAGACAACAGGACCCTTGGGTTTTCCTGTGTGCTTCTGTTGAGGGTCTGCCCCCATGCTGCTCCCGCCTCCCAGCCCGGCTCCGCCTGCCGTGGGAGGACCTCGGGGGGTGGAAGCTTCTGAGCCCGCCCCTGGCTTGTGGGTGTGGGGCGTGGCCAGAGCTCAAGACCCATCCCTCCTTCCTGAACCTTCTCGGTTGTTGGTTATGTTATTGGTAGATTTGAATTGTACCCCACCCCTTTATGTAATTATTGGTTCATGTATGCTTGCACCGCCCTTCCCCTCTTCCCTTATTGGCTGTACCCTTCCCTATTTAGCAGGGTCCCTCGGGGGGCTCAGTGCCATTTGCATGCTATGACAGCTCCACGCAGTGGTCCTCCTTCCTCTGCTCTCCCTCCTGACCACCATGGACCTGCTACCCCAATAAAGAAGAGCTTGGGAAGGAGTCATCCTCCCACCACCCTTTGCCGTGTTGGCGTCTTATTTACGGTCGGCAACATGCTTCCTCTAAGACATGAACCTCAACACTGTTTCTGTTTCCCCTCCCTGCACTTGTTCTCCCTAATGTAGACCAGTTTCCTTTCATTTTCCAAACTGTTCCTGCAAATTATTTGCATGCAGAGATGCAGCATTGGTTGCATTTGTTTGTCCATGACAAGGTCCTGCAGTCCTTTCAGAGCTGAATAAATCCATACAAAAGATATTTCTATGAATATAAAACCTGAGTTCCCTGTCAGTCTCATCAGGAAAACACTGAATTGTTATTTAATAACACAACACACTCCTCGATTCTTGTGTTAAACATTCTGTTTGTGATTTGGACCTGCTCCTCGCACCAAACCTGAGCATCTGAATTTGGAATAGCATCCTCATGTTCATTCATTGTTATGCTGACACAATGCTGAGCCAAATCCAGCCCCTGCTTAATTTCCCTGCAATCAGGAGTACCAGAGCACAGAGGTACACAGATGTTTGTGTTGTAACAGGCTCAGATTACACAGATATCTCACCTTGTCAGCCACTGCTAGTCCTGTCCTAAAAACTGCCCTTACACTCAGAGCCTGCTGCTCCCAACCCCCTGTGGACCTGAAAAGTTCAGCTCCTCTTCGGGTCAAAGCCCTTGGACAGTGATGAATGAAAAATACAGGAAAAGATATGAACAAGCTATCGCAGCTTCCTGCAAGTACCAACAACCCAGAGACCTTCAGCCAACACAGGGGCATGAACCAGAAAACAGGAAAGTTGGCAGAGGATGGGAAAACTGGACATGAATATAGGCTGGAGAAAGAGGCAATTGCTTTCATAAGACCTCTGAGCTGCCCGAATCTGGCAGACTTCCCATTCCCAAACATTTTAGAATTGAATTAAGGACACTTTATTCACTCCAAAAGCAATTAAAAAGAAAAACACATTTAAAACATAGTTCTAGCAACAATAAGCAATTAGTCTTTGATAATTGTCCGTGTCTTCCTATTTAATCACTCTTTTGCAGTGCCCAGTATGCTGATGACAGATCCCGACTGGTCCCATTATCGTTCTTGCCAAATTGTTCCCAGTTTGTGTCTGTTCTGAACTCTGTGATGGCAATGGGCTGAGGATGCTGCAGCATCCCCGTGGGACTCGCTCGCAAAAAGATTCCTCAGTCTTGTCATTTGCCCTGAGTAGGATTTCTTCCTCCAAATCTGTACACTATTTATGCCCAGTTTTAATCTCCGGGACACATGATCAGCATTCAGTTTTAGCACTCCTCGATCTCGGCTATGAGCATCTGAATGTGGTACAACCTTCTTCCATTAACTCCAAACCCCAGGGTCACGCTGCCTGAGGAGGGAAGCACGAGCCTGACTCAAGCTCTGGGGTTTGGTTGCTTCCAGCTTGAGATCTTCAAACCTGAATGCACATTAACCACAGATTTATTTCAGAAATGTGTCGGTTCAGTTTAACCTCCCTGGTTATGGTGGGAGTTATTTTACTTCACACATGCCTTTTATGGCAGACATTTCTCCTTCCCTAAGAAATTGCTGGCACATGGATGGCACCTGCTTGTCTCATCTCTCCTCTGGCAGCCAAGACAACCTGAGATTTGGTGCTTTGCCCAATTTGCTATCAAGTGAAAATCACTTCAGGGTTTATACTGCTTGTGTCCAGTCCTAATCTAAATGCTCAAAGGCAGAACCCTAAAATTTTAAGATGCTCAGAGCTCCTTTTGACTTATTCAAAAATATTCCATGACATGGCCCCAGCTTGCTTAAAGAGTCTCATTTATGAATGTGGGCTGACCCTTTTTTATCTGTTCATCACAATCAGGTTTGACAAAGATTTCTTTTTATTATCTGCTACACAGCCAGGAGGTCAGGCTGGCACACGGTGTGTGTCTTGTGTTTGAAAATTTGACAAGCCTGGGATTTGCATGTTATTTTAGGTTATTGAAAACTTTATTTCTATCGCTTGTCTGTGTCAGGACTACTTTCAGAGCATTCTTAGCCTGCCCTGTGGGGGAAAAAAAAAGGAGGGGCAAAAAAAGCCCCATATTACATTCACAGAAAACTAATACTAGGATGTATTGCTGGTTTTGGAATGCTGGCAGCTTTGTGCAAAACCACTCCAGGAACCAAACTGAATCATAGAATATCTGAATTGTAAGGGAGCACACAAGGATTGAGTCCAACTTCTGGCTCTGCATTTTTAGGTTTGTTAGGACAAACCTAAAAATCACACCATGACAGGACTTGACCTACAGTTTACTGAAAGCAAATCACCTCTTTTCTTGCTGGTTGCATAAGAAGACTTCAAATTTTCTCTTTTTTTTACTGCCATTCTGCAGTAATGGATGTGGGACAAACCTCTCCCTCTTCAGAAGAGATTTTGAAAAGCCTCATGCCAACTTTGTCAGAGTTTCTGATTTGCGGATGCCAAAGTTAATGGTAAAAAAGGTGCCTAGAGCACTTTGTGCTGTTTTGGGAGCGTGTTTCAACCTCAGAGTAGGTTAAGGCTAGACACTGGATGGATTGCAGACCTCCAAGGAGTGTTAGCTACTCTAGAAATCAGTAGTAAGGGTGGTGATGGTGGCATGTTTGCTATGGAGATGGCAGTGAACTACAACTGCTCACAAGAGAAGTAATTCCCATTTGACAGCAGAGACACAAAACTGAGCTCCTGTACTCAATTCTGTGCATGCAAAGTCAAATATGTGGGTTCAGTCACACAGCTTGCTTACCCAAATTCTGATGGAACACAGCAACATGGAAGAGGACATTTTTTTCTGGATTTTCTACCATTTCAAGTGGAAACAGCATTTTCTGCATTAGCCATTCAACAGGCACACAGTGCTGCTCCGGACTCTTACAGAGATCACATTTAACAGGGACTTTTTTTGTGTTTTTTTTTTTTAACTGCTAGTTAAATTACTCCTATGTGCAGTATAATTGTCTTATTTGACACCTGTATGATGAGATCTCTGAGGTACTGTCTGAAGCAGAAGAAACTCAAGTGCAGGTGAGAAGAGAGATGAGACAGCAGGCTCTCCATGCCCAGATATACAGAGACACCGCTGCAAGATGCTTTAAGTAAGCAAAAAAAAAAGTTATACTGATTATTTAAAGAAATATTGTGGGTCTGTGACTCATTTTCCATGCTTGTCTTAAAAAAGAACCGAAAACACTGCATGAGATGTCCAGGTCGTAAGAATTTTTGTGTCCTCGTGGATCAGCCAAAGCCTGGTACGAGATAATGTCTAGCCCCTGTTAACAGGCAGGTAGATGATTTACCATTTTCAGTGCCTGTGTAAACACGAGCAGGAGGACAGGGAGCCTCACGGGCCTCCTTTAGCCCAGCCACGACTGAAATGCAGTGAGCTGAGCTAAATGAGAGATATCAAACCAGCCCAGGTGCAAACGCTTTCTGTGCAGGGCAGGGTCACGTGCGGGTACCCAATGTCCACACTCTGGGGGTGCTCAAAAGCTGAGGTGCTCATTAAAATGGACATATTCTTCATGGAGTTCCTTTGAATTTCACTCACAGATTAGTTGTGTCTAATGACTTTCACTTGACAATGAATTGAGCTGATTTTTTTCCCATTTTCCCTATGTATGATTAGTCCATTTTACTACTTTTGCATTAAGGCATGAGACAATAATCCAGGCAGATGTGAGCTGGAAACTGCCAAACCCTCCTGTGCCTTCTTTACTCTGATTGCATCCTGCTTCCATATCACGACCTGTCTCAAAATCCAATTTGAATCCCCAAAAGAATTGCAGTAATAGATATATGCAGATGGAAGTTTCCAGTCAACCTCTGTGACACAAATCCATATTTTTCCTTGCTAGATTGGATATGAACACTCGAATAACAATCAAGCTTACAGAAAACAAGAAATCTTTAAGCCTGGAGTCATCAAACCAAACTACTTTTGGCCTTTCTCTGAGATATTTCTGTTAATAATTTACTACTTCTAAAACTGAAAATGCTCAAAACCTAGCTCCTGAATTTTTCATGAAGTCCTTTCCTCCCCATACCTGTCTTAATTTCAGAAATAAAATCAGCCTCTTTCCTGCCAATCTTGACTTTCACTTTGACTTGATATCCTCCCATGACTCACACCTCCAGCGTCTGATTAAATCCTGATGCCACTTCCTAGAAACTTCTCCAAAACTGACCTTTTTGCTCTGCCTACACTGCCAAGCCCTCCTGTGAGATCTAATTGGATTATAAGCCTTAACAATTAAAGTCTCTTCTTCTCATCCTTTGACACCTCCAAACTTTCTATTCTCCTGAAGCCGTCGCACCAAAGATCACCCTGTAGGTCCATGACCTGCCGATGTCCCCGTGGCACCTTGCACGGATTTCATTCCCAACTTTCCAGCTGCAGAATGAGCCCAGCCCAGGCTAAATTCCCACACACTGACCCATCTCTTCCTGTTCCTGTGCCAGCTAAAAACTGTAACAACCACAGAAACCTGGTAAGTGCTGCAGAGGTGGCAAATTGTGCTCACTGCTGCCTATGGGCTTCAACCTGGGCTCAAAACTGCTTTTCTCTCATTACTCTGTTGCATTATTTTCCCTATTCCTCCTCCCTGCTAACCCTTTTTTCACATATTATATATCTATATCTGTATCTATATCTATAGCATACAACACACACACATATATATGTATGTATACATCTACATCTACATTTAGATTTAGATTTAGATTTAGATTTAGATTTAGATTTAAATTTAGATTTTGATTTCGATTGAAATATAGATATAGATATATAAAATACTAGATTATAAGCACTCAGGGACAAAGACTATAAGCTCTTAGGGACCACAATACTCATGTTCCTAAGAGCTTAGCAGAATAATTTGTATGGCACCTAGAATTACACAGACCTATTTTCCTGGGATGTGAAGACAGCACTGCTAGAGAATCAGAAACAATTAAAAAAAAAAAAAACCAACCAACCAACCAAACAAACAAACAAAAACCCCCAAAAAACCCCCACCAAACCTTAAATAAATTGAAAATATCTTTATTTATGTATCTCAAATCTCAAATCTGGTGGGGCAAGAAAGTGAGCACTGCACCAGTTTTCCACCTGAGGACACTGAGACATTTTAGGGAGGAGTTAACCTGTCCTGGAAGTAAGGAGTTCTCGCTAGGCAGAAATTAATTAATAAGCTATGAAAAAGAACTGAGATGGGAAGGGGACTTCCAGAAGTTAGAGAAAAATACCTTAATTGTAAGTTTTCAAAATCCCCATGCTGGCTTATTGAGGTACCAGCTCCTTACAAGAATAGGTCTTACACTAAACCAAAAGTAAAGCCTGAGGATTTATAGGACATGCAGGAACGGTGTAGAGGGGATAAAAGGAAACCCAGCCATAAGAAAAAGTAAATTGAAATAAAAATAATGCTGTTTAAAGGAAAATTCTCTGAGAAAAGACTTAAAGTAAGAGACTAGAAATCCTTCCTTTCCCATCACTGCATTTGGAGGGAATGGAGAGCTCAGATATTAGCACAACGGAGTGCACAGAGGAGGAAAACTTTGTGTTCAAATAAAACTGCAAATATGACATTTTGGGGAAGAGAAGAAAAGAAACACTGAGTTCAGCTAGAGAGAGTAAGAAATTAAATCTTCTCCATACCCAAGACTGCGAGCCATGCCTTGGGCTTCATCTGTCAAGCGCTGCACAGCATTCCTGCAAACCCCTCTCCTTTTCCCTGACAACTCGGGTGGCAAAACCTTTTTCCTTGCTCAAACCCTGCAACTGTGCTCCAGCCTGGAGAACTGCTGGGAAAATGAGCAATGAGCAGGTGTCAAATTCTGTCCTTTTATCTCTGCCTTTTAAAAGACAGACACAATTATGTGCAGATCAGCGTAGTGCGGTGGCTGATTAAGTCCCTTTTCTAAGAATTATTTTCACAAGGCTCTGTGCACAGGCCAGCCAGAGCTATCAGCTCATCTGCAGACACAGGATGGTGGCTGCTCCACCTTCTAGAGACCCATGGACATAGAAAGAGAGATGAGAAATTGTTATTTCCTCACTCTCCATGGCAGGCAAAGAGCCCTGCATTGTCTAACAAGGTCTCTCTGGTACAATCTTTCAATGGTTTATGTATTTTGAGATTATGTGGGTACATTTCATACACATTAGTGGAATGCCTAGGAAATTAAATGAGGTTGTAAAGCATAGGAAGTCGACAAAGTTGAAAAATGAAGCTGAAAGTCTTCAAAATTCAATGTATGGAAAGACTTTATGGCTGCCTTAGTTTACCCCTCAAGTCACGTATTGTTCCGTGAATTTACATGTGAAGTGTAAAGAACTGCATCGTGTTTCCACCTACAAAACAGGACCAAAAAATCCTCCCAAGCCCTATCACCTGCTGGGATCAGATTTTTACCTTTAGGAAAATCCATGGATTTACACTACCTAGGGGTCTGGCAAATGGTTTTAGTTAGCCATGTAGGAAAATAGAACTGGGGGGTTTTAAATTTAAAAAAAATTTAAAAAAAAAAAAAAATAAGAATAAAAGAAAAATAGCTTTTGATGGTTTGAACTGATCCAAGAAAGGAAGTTACCCATTTCATGTGAAAAAGGAATTTTCCTTGCAGTCTTAATAAAAAGCCTGAGGGTGTATTTCTACGGATCCTAGGTTGCCACCCCAGTCCCAGAAGTTGTGCCAAAGCCATAGCCCTGGGAGGGCAGTATTAAATAAAACCTCCTGATGCCATCTGCATCAATGGCACTGCTGTTTGCACAAGCACAGCTCCAAGCTGTGCATGTGGGATATGCCCCTCAGTGCTAACTTATCATCCTTACATCCAAACCAAGAGAGGCTTTATGTGCATCCTCATTATGTAAAGAGGAGAGGAGAGAGGATCATTTTGTCCTTTCTAAACAAAAGAAGTAGAAGTTTTCAGTGCCAGGGAATTTTTTTCCCCAGAATTTTTCAGGTCTCTAGCAACAGTTTAGGCTATGCTTTTCCAAAAATATCTTTGAAGTAAGAGAGTGGAGAGAAGCTCACGAGTTGTTTGGAAAGTATATAAAGCAAACAGTGACATATAATGGAAACTGTTCCCAAGAGCATTTGCGATTTCGGCAAGTACACAGCACTGGGAGTTAACCACTCTATTATGTGGGTTGTCTTTTCCAGCATTAATTTGTGAAAAAGTCCATCTTTTACGCACTTACAATGCAAACAAAAGAACAAATGAAGAGGACTAAGCACAGAAACCATGCTGGGCAATAGAGCGCCGCAGACAAACGCTGCCAGTAATCTATATTCACATTGTATTGCACGAACTGACCCAGAATTAACTATGGCTGCCCTCTCCTGGAAAACTCTCTGGAACAAATGAAGTTCTCTCATCCATTTCCATTAATGGCATTAGCATGCTTGGTGGCAGGACCACAGCAGAACAACTGGATGAGCAGCAACAAGGAAGCAGTAACTACCGGCAGGGGAACGGAATTATTTTTCCACAGAGATCCTGAACAGATATTCCACTCCCCCTTGTGAACCAGGGATACAACTGAGCTCACCCAGAGAACGCAAACGGGGGTTCCTGGCTTTAGGTTTTCAGATGGATGTCAAATGTCAGGATGGGAGTGGGAAGTAAACAACTTGCAGTCAATTCCTGGAAGTTCTTCACATTCAGATACCTGAGAGCTTTAGGAAACTCCACAGGAGATCTTAATCCCCTTGAGGTTCACTTATCAAACACTGGCAACGTGAGCCTCCGAGCTCCAAGGGACTAAGTGCTGGCCCCAGGCTCAGCAGATCATCCTGCTGGTGTGCCTTTGTGCACATCCAGAGAGCTCTGACTTCACTCTCCAAATAAAAATGGAATTCCCAGACCAAATGAGGATGGGCAAGGATGTCACTGTGAGTGAACAAAATGTCCTGGCCCATAGTCTTAACGTTATTGCCAAAACGGAGGAAGAGCACAGGCGGCTTCAACCTCCTGTCCACAGCTACACAATCTCTTTTTAGGGAACCATTCACAGACATTTCCTCTGAAGGCATTTTTTGGTTGAGCCCACTCAATAAGAATCTCTTAAAATCCTTTCTTGAGAAACGATGGCTTAAAATGGTAATTTTGGAAGATCATTGGCCAAATCCAAGTTATTACTTCTTCCATAAAGGTATCACTGTGATAAGAGCACATAGTTACATGTTAATATTGTAGAACCACTGCAAGATTTCATTAGATTTAGTTACCAAATTGATCAATACAGTGTCCCTGATCAAAACAAATGAAAGGAAAACCAGAGGTAAAGAATTAATCACCTTCATGAGAGGTTTGACTTTGAAAGGGTTCTAAAAATTGTGCTAATCTTAAACATCTATCAGAGTAGGATAATCTGTTAAATGAAACATCTTTTTCAGAACTACAAAGTTCAGTTCAAGCATTTTAGAAGCTCAGTAGCAAATATCTACAAATATAGGATTTTTCTAAATTTTCTTCATTGTTTTCCTCTTTATCCACATTGTTCCTCACCACTTTTTAATGTCTCTTGTAAAATCTGTGCCCTTAAATAATCACTTTGTCCTGTAATGACCAGAGAAATCTCCATGTATGCAATGAGCCCTTTCAGACGCCACATTCAATCCACCTCAATGAAAAGTAGCTGCAGTAGGAAGCAGATGCTCCCCAATAAGTTTGCCAGCTGTTGGAGCGACATCCAGATGTGCACATTGAGCTCCAGACACACAACCTTTCAGTAAAAAGGGAACTCATTCCCTGAGCCAAGACCTTTATCTCCACAAGATTCAATAAAGTAACGCTACTGCTGGGTTTCCTTCACAAGTACAGAAGCAACAAACCCACAAAACAGAGCACTGAAAAATTACAGAAAAATAGAGGAGAATTGTCTTTGACAGGAGAGAGCAATTCCAGTAGTCTTTTAATGACCTGAATGATGTAAAACTCATGTGTAGCATCTACCCTCTTGTTTACCCAATTTTTTTGTAGCTGGGCTCCATTTTTACCTTCCAGAGCATGTCAGCCTCAAGGAAAAATGTTTTGTATGAGCAAAAGGTTTATTTTCTCTGACATTTTTCTTTGAGATACAATATAAATAAATATCACTATCTTCTCTCTATAAAAGAGTAGTAAATTTGTTAATTTCTTGCAAATTGGGTAAGCTTGAGCTACTCTTAAACTAAGCCAAGCATTTCTCTAAGAAAAGAAACCAGTTTCTGCCACAGTGCGTCAACACTTGTTATTAACAACAATCTGAAAATCAACTTTTCACGAAGGTGGGGCACTAACTGGAACGGAATATTTTCTCACAAAGAACAGCTACCAGTAAAGACCAGCAGGAGGTCTGTTGGTATTTAAAAGTTTTATTTAATTTTTAACATCTCAAAGTCATTCAGCAGAATGGATTGGTGTCTTTATCATCCCAAAGCACCTCATTAAACGAGTGAGTTAATCAAGTATATTCTGCTAATGAGAAAACATGATTAAAAAAGTTCAGAGAAGTGGGAATGAGGAACAAAACTGAAGAGAAGAAAACCTCCTTTCAACCTAGAAACATGTCTGTGGTTCATAAAATGTAAGCTGCAGTTTGGTTAACAAAATATAAGCTGTAATTATGTCTTCTGTGAGTAAACAGTAATTAACCTGGTCAAAAATACATGGGGATACCTTCTGATGGGGGTCCATGGGGATAACTTCTGTCCTGCCTATGGTTTAATAGTCTAGAAAGGAAGAGTCTTCCAACTTTATGATAAGACACTGTAATCACTAAAAACAACTGTATACCCTGTATGGCTTTGGAATTTGGGCCATTTGCATTCATTGAAATTTGGTATTAGGACCTTGATGAATGCATGATAGGTAAAATTATCCATGTATGCATCCGCTAGGCTTATAGGGAAATACATGTAATCACCCATTCCAGGTATCAGGTTCATTTTTAAGATAGCTAACTGATTAACTACTAATTAATGGTTAATAATTGATTAATAGCTAGGACCTATCTATACATAACAGCTACATCATGCACATTTTACCATGGCAACTTCCTTTGCCCTTTGCCCACCCATTTGAGAGTCATGGTAGCATTTCAGATCTTGGGAGTTCTCACACACTCCTTGCCCACCCATTTGAGAGTCATGGTAGCATTTCAGATCTTGGGAGTTCTCACACACTCCTTGCCCACCCATTTGAGAGTCATGGTAGCATTTCAGATCTTGGGAGTTCTCACACACTCCTTGCCCACCCCTGTCCACAACTCACTAAATACAGAATTTTCTTCTGAATTTTGCCTGTCCAGAAGAACTCCATCCTATGCTAGTAACAGCTTTTCTATGCCAAAAATACAAGGTCTGGTTACATCTGGAATATTTCTACTTGATACCAAGATGAAAAAAGGGCTTCATTTGCTCAGTCAGCCTTTCCCCTGCAAATGCAGGAGTATTTCATGCACATATTTACTCATGCATTGTGAATTCATGGACTCACAATAACCCCAGCAATATTTCTAAATATTTGAAAGCAACCGTGGCAGAATCACTTTGGAAAATCCTTCTGAGAACAGCGTGACGTTCATTTTCTTGCAGTCTGCTGAAATATTTACACAAATCTTCATTCTGTGATGCGATTTGCCTGTTAATAACACTGAGCAGCAATCTACCTTGCCTAGACTTATCAAAATGGCCCTAAATACTTGAATCCTGTAATGAGAATATGCATTGTCTGGAACTTTGGGCTGTAATGTTCTCTTGGATCATTTGCAAGCGTGGCTCTTTATTGCTTGGCCATGGCATGAAATGCCATCAAAGCCAGCAAACACCATTTCCCTGACTGCCCACTCACCAAGTCCTGGGCAGAATAAAAATACAACTCAAGCTGTACTGTGAGCCCTGGAAAACCACCTGCCATCTTTGGCTCTGGCAGCTGAGCAATTTGTCCTGGGCAGTCATAGGAATGGCTTTTCTGTTGAGATTTCCAGGAGAGAAAGATACAGCTGCTAATTAATAAAAGAGCCAAAGTTTATCTGCAGGTTGTTTGCACCAATAAACAGAGCCAGCATCATGACTGCAGCTTTTGCAGCTTCTCTTCTGCCTTGAAGAAAGAAACCTGGAGCAATGAAGGTAACAGTGATTATATGAAGTGTGTCCTAATACTTCTGAAACAGTTGTTATTCAGAAAGATCACTCAAGTTAGGGGGAGATAAAAATTCCTTTCTTCTCCAAAGACTAAAAATTTGTTTACTTGTCAGGTTGCTTTCTCCGACATTTCCCTCCTTTATCTTCACTACATTGCTGTCACAGGTCTGTTAAATTGGCAGCACCCAAAGGATGCCTCAGGAGTGAATTAATCCCTACTGAAAACTGCATCACACATCTAACACACCCAAAAGCAGCCATCACTACACGAGATTGTTAACGGGCTCAAAGAAAAAGACTCAAAAGTGGCAAAATCGCCTCGCTTTATGTCCTGGCCCATCATTCTGGTCCTGTGACACTTTCTTTGGATCCTGTCCCTGACTGCCTATGCTTCACTGCAAAAGAAAAGTCACAGTTTCTACTCAGAACCATCGAATCATTTTGGTCCATAATGGTGTTGGTCCCTCTTCCTCCATGACCATGGCCTTGTTTTTCCTCACACTCTGTCCTGCCACCAAGGTTGGTGTCCAGTCCTCTTTCCTCTCCAGCTTCTCCTAAGATACCCATTATCAAACTCAGCACTTCAGAAAGGCACATTTCTCAAATGAAGAATCAAAATTCAACGTTATCATAACAACTGATGCCGTCACAGCCATTCAAAGAAGAGATTTCTTATTCTGAATTCTGCATAATTGTTCTCAAAAAAAAATTTGTTAACTATGAAAACAACCAGTCTTGTTAGTTCTTTGGGGAGCAAGGCAGCGAACGGGCATAGCACTCCCATCCCCAGCAGGTAGAAATGGAGAAAAATCAGAGCTCTGGTGCTTCTCACATCCATTGGAAAAAGCTACAGATGTGTTTTACAGTACAGCTTTCTCACGTAATCCTCTACACAAACACAGCAAACTGCATTCTCTGTAAATTCTTTCCAGTCTCACTGAAGGAGTTTGATAAAGCAAAGGAGTAGAAATAGCCAAATCTGAGACTGAAAAGAGAGGTAATCTCTGCCTGTAAGAAGACTCTGATTGCCCCATGTTCAGTAATTTTTCTAAATTATCCAGTCTAGCTTCAATTTAGGAATGATGATTGTTTCACCATATCCTGTAGGAAACACCTCCACAGTTCAATAGATCTTACTGTCAAGGCTCCTTCAGTCTCAGTCTAGATGTTCCCATCTTCATTTTTCCCATTATTCTTGGTTATAGCCCATATTCTGGCCTCAGAGTAATTCCACTCTTGCACGGTGTTGGTATCTGAATATTTCTATCCTCCACTACCCTCTGGCAAAGGAAGACATTTGAAAAATATGATAGAATAAATTACAATTGTCAGAAAAGCCAATGAATGCCAGACAATTTGAAGATAAATGTAATTAGAGCAGTTAAAAATGGAGGAGGACTATTAGATTACTGAATGCATCCCTGAATACAGGATACCTTAAACGCAACTGATATTAAATGTGATCTAAGCCAAAAGGTCAAGAAGAATCTTGCACATCTTCTTTAATTTAGACTTTCCTGGCCTTTATACAATATCTCAAAATGCTATACAACAGCACCCGAAGGTGTGTTAATTTATTTCTCAGAAATCCACTTAATTTCTTTTTCAAAAATGATGCACTTTGTCTCACAGCAAACTTATCTCCAGTGGGAAGACCTTGGACAGGACTGAAGTTCCCTGTCAAGGCTGTGCTTTCTCCAAGCGGAGAGCAAAGGGAAATATTGCTGTGCCTGTCTGCAGTCAGGTACAACTGCTGCATCCAACCTCATTTGAGCTGCAGTTTCAACAAACACACATGGGAATGCAGCACTGGAAGAATATTTGATTGTGTTTGTTTACCAACAGTGTTGATGCCAAGCAGCTCTGCCTGGTAAAAAAAAAAAAATTTAAAAAAAAAAAAAAGGATGAAATTTGATTTTTAATAATTCCACAACTCTGATAGGAACTGTGCTACAAGAAATACCATTTCAGGACATCAGAAGACAAATGGTCTAAATGAAACAGCAATATATCAAAATCTCAAACCTGTAAGTCTTGTGAAAGCTATTTTTAAGAGAATATAAACTTAAATACGTATCCCCAAAGTCAGACCATGTAGCATGACTGTGATCACCAGCAGTCTCATTTCAGTTTGGTGTGGTTTTTTATTTTTTTAAAGTTTTCTTTAAAACTTTGGCTATACCTGAATCAGCTCAAGATACAAGGAATTTCACTTTTTTTTTCAACAGAAGACCCTCAGGGAAGAACAGTAAAGTTGTTCCTAAACTTTTTAAACCACAGTCAATTTCCAAAATATCTAATAGGCTTCAGTGCATTACAGTCTGTATTTACTTTGTAACATTTTTTCTGAGGGATCAAAAAATTGCTTTGAAAACATCAGACATCTCAGTCCAGAATGAACTCTGTTCCTTCGAATGACATTGATTCACAAATCTAGACTCAAGAAAGCATTTTCTTGTAACAAAACTCTTCATTTTGGGGTCAATTAAAAATAGATTCAAGAGCAAATAATGTTCCTTAGCAACTTCAACAAAGCAGGAAAAACCAGAGTCATTGCTAACCACCAAGGGAAAACCAAAGTGTCTCATCTCTTTGCTAAATTACCTTCCTTTATTTCATTAGCAGCCTCTTCAGGCCTGTTGTACGAGAGACATTTGCTGACATGTGGAATGATTTCAGTAAGGATATTTTCATTCTGGAAGCCGGGCTGGGTTCAGGTCTCTCTGTTTGGTCCCTGAGGTGACTCTGCCCTTTGCTCTCCTGGGACCCCACCTTGGGCTCAGGAAGGACCTGGACCTGTAGGGGTGAGCCTCCACTGATGGTGGGATGGAGCAGCTCTGCAATGAGGGAAGAATGAGAGAATTGGGGATGTTCAGCCTGGAAAAGAGAAGGCTTAGGGCTGAGCTAATTGTGTCCTTCCAGTACCTGAAAGGACCTCACAAGAAAAATGGAGACTTTCTCCAAGGGCATGGAGTGACAGCACAAGGGGGATGGCTTCAAACTGAAGGACTGCAGGTTTAGATTGGATATAGGAAGAAATTCTTCCCTGTGAGAGTGGGGAGGCCCTGGCACAGGTTGCCCTGAGAAGCTGTGGCTGCTCCATCCCTGGAAATGTGCAAGGCCAGGTTGGATGGGGCTTGGAGCAGCCTGGGACAATGAAAGGTGTCCCTGGCCATGGCAGGGGGGGAACAAGAGGATCTTTAAGGTCTCTTCCAACCCAAACTATTCTGTGATTTTGTGCTTTGCTTTGTGTTTCTCTGGCATCTGGTTCAAGAAGTTGTTGCTTTGCTGTTTTGGTTTTCAGGCTCTATGAACAGCAAGCACTTGAATAACAATACTCTGGATTTTAAGGGAAAAGTAGTGTATACAGCAACAATTATGACACCATCTACTTGAAAAATGCAAGGAAAGAGATCTGATAGATAATTAATAAATGAAAAAAGCTTTTATTCATGCTGGTAAAAGCCTGCAGAGTTCAGAAAATATTTTTTTAAAAGTTTTTTTTTTTTCCAAGATATGTCTGGCAGGCTGTAGCTGGAACCATATGCCCCAAACACTATTTTGGATGCTCACCAATCTTTGGAAAGTCAAAGGGATCAATTAAGATTTTCAGAATTTTAATCCAGGGCCAATTATTTTTGCAACAAACTCCTAAACCAGGTCTGACTGGCATAATTTGGATATCAATTACAACTCTTTTGATTCTGATTTTGCAAATAGCCTCCTGAGTCATGGGCTGTGTTTAAGAAGCTGCACTCGCTGTTGCCACACACTGCAGGAAAACATATTACATTTTTTGTTATTAATTACTAGTTAAGTGATTGCTATTTCATATCAAAGTGAGAATTTAAAAGTATCAAATATCTGTATGACTTTACAGACTTTGGGGAGAATTTAAGTTGCCAAACCAGATGAGAATGGCAAAGAGATCACAAAGCATTGGGAAGAATCCAGCCACAAGTCTGTTTTATGACAATATATTTTAGAATCTTACAAATATTTATCTTTTCCGCTGGAAAGCCAGGTTGAATCAGGCTGAGGGTTTATTTAATGATTGATGTTAATTCTATGCGGAGAAAGGACAAAAAAAAACCCCCAAAACCCTGCTAATCCCCCACAGCTCTGCCATCCTATATACCACAGTGGCTTCTGTCTGTGAGAATGAGCATGTTCCTTGAATTTCTTCCTAACCTTTTTTAAGAGAGAAAGATGACTGAACCACACTGCCAGCAGCCCAAAGCAGAGCTGTGCTGCTGATGTGCAGCTTCTCTCCATTTTTATGTTGTACCCAGGCTGAGATTTTGGTGAGCAGAGTGAAACCACTGAGCCCTGGAAAGGACAGCAACGTTCTCCATCACCTGCTGGATGAAGGAGAGGTGACTTTGCCTTGGTGTCTTTCTGCAGCATTTTTATCATTAAATGTTAGACCACAAGGACTGATGAGGGAGAAGAGATGGTTCATGCCTTTCTCCTCTCTTTTTACCGATTTTCCAGGGGATTGGTCCCTTTTCATCCTCCTCTTTAGCAAAATAACTGTGTTCTGCCTGTGCCTCAAGAGTCAAGTAATCTTTAGGTGCTGCATCAAGGTACTTACACTAAGTAGCTCATCAAATAAAGGATTTAATAACTGGTATGAAAAAGGTATCTAAGTATCACTCCCGACTTGGAAGACCAGACTTTGTTTGGTTTTTTTAATCATTGCAGCAGGAAAGTATCATCTGCAATAATTATTATTATTAAACACAGCTATTAACACTAAAGTAAATTATCTCCTTTTCCTGACTAACCTATGGCTCCCTTTTCTCCAACATTTTACCTGCCAACACAAAAACACCATGATTTTTTTAACTGATACTTTCAATTTTTTACACTTTATTTCAAGGGTCAAGTTAATTTTTAGCCATGTAAAGCTGAAGGCTCAATAAAAGTCATAAGCCAAGCTCCACAGGGTCTGACCATCACACAATGGGGAGAGCTCAGGGAAACATTGTGCTACAAAAATATGCCCTTTTCCCCCAAAAAGGCCTGGGCAGTTTTGCTGCAGGTTTTACATGGAAGACATGAAGCCAAGATGCTGCAATTGCTTTCATAGAATCATAGAATATCCGGAGTTGGAAGAGACCCACAAGGATTACAGAATCCAACTCCTGTCCCTGAACAGGACAGCCCCAAGAACCACCAGGAATCTACAGTTAAATTTACAATTTTAGAGGGAAAAATGCAGTTGAGGGGTGGTAGAAGCTCTTTGGTCTACCTCAGCTTTGACCTGGACAAAGCAAGCTTTCCCTCCCCCCTAATCTGTTTTGTAATGATGCTTGCACAGAGCAGAGAATTATTTAATCCTGCCCCAGCAGCCACTGTGCTGGCCTGGCACAGGAAATGCATGTCCGTGGCCAAAGGGAGGATCAGATCCCAGCCCCACAGTGCCTGGGGGTTTATCCCTGGATAAGCACCCCAATTCCTGTGCCCAGATAAATGTCCCGTTCCCATCCATTAATCAAAAAGGTGGAAGGGAGGAGCTCCTATCGTGAATAGCGGGGCTAGGGCAATATTCCCCCCACCACAGTGTTAGATAAAGGGCAATTTTCCCATTTCTCCCATTGCTTCCAACATTTGCCATGAACACTAATCCTGTCGGTGGAACATCCTAGCTGTTATGGCTCTCAAATGCTGACTACCCTGCTCATTTTGACTAATAAAAATGATAGCAAGCAGCACACTGAATGTATCCAGCCATTCTATATTGCTCACAAATTCCCCTGTATTAACATCTCATCTACAGTGCAATGATCTACAATTTTACAGCTTTCCAGCAGCAAAATAAGGCACTATTTGGAACATTCTGTAGAGTTATTTCACATCAAAATAATGGTACATTTGCAAATGGTTTTTCAATCCCTGGATAAGTTTTATCCATCTGCCCCCAAAACCAATCTAAGTCTTCATTTTTTTTTAGCTGATCCTCACCTATACAGCAGCATAACAAACTCCAGTTTTCTACTTGCAAAATGAGACTGTGATGAGCTACAAAGCTACAAAGGTACAAAGGAGATTTTCACACCGTGGCATATGTAAAGAACAGGGAGGGAAAAAAATCCCATTACTTCTCATATTAAGCTTTTTTTGCTCTTTCTCTTAAAATATCCCCTGATGTGCCTGAGGAGTTGCAGGGAGAAACTGGGGTTGCACAAGCATGGGCTGTACAACTCAATTACCAAGATCTGAAGGAAACTCGTGTCCTCGGACAGCATCTCTGAGGTTTCACCATGAACGCTGCCTGATCTAATTAGGAAACACTCAGCATCTTCCAGGCAATTACTAAAGAAAGTAATTATGACATGATATGACCACTGTCTTCTTTCAGCTGGAAAAGCAGCAGAAAATGACAGGAAATGGAAGTCAGACAGGAGTTAATAAAACAGCCTTGGGCAGGAGAGCAGAGAAGAGAAGAGACGATTCCATGAGAAGGTAGAATGTTTTTTACTGGAAAACAAGGAAAAAGTAGCACTTCGCAAGCTAAGGACCAACAGAAAAAGAGTCCATTTGGTCATAAATGAGCCACAGACTCATCAAAATAGAGACAGGTTATGCTTGCAGACTATCACAGCTTAATATAGGAAAAGGGACTTTAATGGTGCCACGGTT
Organism: Acanthiza pusilla; assembly: GCA_036630365.1. Classification (NCBI taxonomy): domain Eukaryota; kingdom Metazoa; phylum Chordata; class Aves; order Passeriformes; family Acanthizidae; genus Acanthiza; species Acanthiza pusilla. The sequence continues at coordinate 93,808,961 of JAXCHO010000034.1, forward strand.
CAGTTCACAGCTGTCCTACCTCAAGAGACACCAGGTGACAATGCATTGACAACCCTACGCCCATTAATGGCGTGAAATAAATCTCTTCCAGCTCAGAAACCCTTTTGAATCACTGAAAATACTTTGAAGTCCCCACAGGGGTTAATCTGGTGATTACAACAGGGAACTGGAAAGCAAAACGCTCCTAAATGCAGCCCCAACCTTAATTACTGATCTGCTGCAAGAATTTTACCTGCCTTGCCTCAGTTTACTGATGAGTATATTTACAAGTGGCTCTGGAGTACTCAAAATATGGCAGAGACTTTCCAAAACAATGAAGGCGATCAGCGCGGCGCTCACGCGACGCAGAGGTGCGAGTCTTAATTAATGTTTATAAAGTGCCTGAAGAACCTGAGAGAGCTGGCGCTGAGGGAATACAAAGTATCATTACACTTATTTTGCAAAGAGGCATGAATATGTGATTATACTTTTATTACCCACGCAGATTTATGAGGAGGGTTTGTGCACAAAAGAAATTAAACTTTTTGACACTTTCTCCGCAGCGCAGGTTCATTACCAGAGCCGTGTACCAAATGTAAAATGTAAATTTAATAACTCACTCTTAAGATCAACTATGAAATCATACCCAAACCCTCACTATCTTCAAGCAATGTATAAGCAAAACACTGTGTGACAAGTGTTTTAAAAGTCAGGATTGTTATGTGGATGTTAAAGCATGACACAATCTAAGTACTTCCAGAGCATTCATTTACTGTAGCAGCTGTATTTTCCCTTATATTTTGATTATCTTGACATTTTCTAATCATGAGAGTTATAAAATTTAAAATTATATGGCAGGCTTGATAGGCTGCAGATTCACCACCTCAAGTGAAGTTACTTTTTTATTAAATGTTAAATTGCTTTTCTCCAGAAGGAGACTTGTCTTTTGGTTAATTTTTGCTTTTTGAATGCTACCACAAATTTCTTTTGATAATACAGTGGTCTGAGTGACAGCAGAGAGATTTTTCTTTTCAATAATCCTTGATAAATATTGACCAAAGATGCCAGTTCTGTCTTTCACCATTGAGATGAATTCATTTTGGCACAATACCAGCAGGGTTGGGTTTTTTTTAGTATGGCTCCTAGTATGACTCAAAAGTTTCTAATCTGATCTTAGAATTTGCACAGATTTCTTTTTCCTCAGCAGCTCTATCATTTTCAGGCATTACAGGCAGGGTCTGAAGCTCGGCTGGGGAGGTACAGATGCCTTCATGTGAAGCATGATGCTTTTCCTGCTCAACCTAAATTCCTATAAATAATATGTTCTGCAAAATAATGTCCTCTGTATTTGTAAAGAAGAATTTTTATCCAAACACCCTCTATGTCCCCTTTACTGAGCAGTCCCATTTCCAGTCCCAGGTTTCCCTCCCAAGCTCCGTGTCCAGCCCAATCCCTAACAGCTGTGAATCAACTTAGAGGCAACTCTACAACTTCTTTGCTTTCAGATAGATTTATGGCACAACTGAAAGCAATTCATTGGCATGACCAGATTACCTATCTCCTAAGCTCTGTTCCCTTTCAGAAATGATTTGACTAATAATAATGGTCTACCCCATGGTTTCAGTTAAGAATTTAAACTTCTAGTTTAACTTTCGAAGAGAGATCACTATCAAGCCTCACTTGTTTACAGGTACCATTTGAAATAATCTCTTTATTTTTTTCATAATTATTTAACTGATTAATAAATAGACATAGAGAATTTTTAAAAAAACCAAACAAAAAAACCAAACCAAATTTCTACATATCCTGCCCAAGAAACACCCCAGTGTGGGATTGAAGCTCTCTGTCCTGAATCTACAGCTCACACATTGAAGAACTGTGTACAAGACTTCTCTGTTTTCGCAGGCACGGTGTAAAGATAAAAAGGTATTCCAAGGCAGAGGATTTGTAGCTTTTCAAACCAGAAATGAGTTTTAGCTTTGAATCCCCCTAACATCCCAGGAAGGAATGTGACCCCTGCTAGCCCTAGTAGCAGGGCATGAATTTGGATTTGAAGCTCAGCTCTCAGAAGAGGGTATTTGTGTGCAATGAAATCTTATTCTTTCTGCTAAAACAGCAAATAAAGTAGGTGCAGACATCAGGTGGATAACCAGGACTGAGATATTCAACTGTTTTTTCAGAAGACAACTCTTAGCAAATCCACATTGAATACCAACAGAGAGCTGAAGCTAAGATTAACACACTGATTTCAATGCTGAGAGTCCTGCTGGCCCTTGCAGAAAACACACCTGAAATATTATTCCTTAGTCATCTTTTTCAAGAGATCACAGGTTTAGTCAGGCTGACCTCCAGCTCCTCCAGAAAGTCAATGTACTGAGAAGTCTATTACTTTTACTCATCTATATCTCTCCCCAAGGATCATCTCAAAAAAGAGGTCGCATTGCAAAGTCTGCCTTGTTTGCAGAACTCATTCTTCCTGCATATATTTACAGTGGCCGAGCTCTTTGTTTAGACACACACAGAGTTTCACTCAAAATGCAGCTATCTCAGAAAGCAAACACCAAGGCAGAAAGGGAAAACAGATTATCCATGCTGTCTCTGCAGCAGAGCTGAATGAATTCCCTAAAATACTTAACCCATGGATAAAAGTTCTGATGGCAACATCATTACCCAAGACCTTCAGAGAGACCAACGTGTGATGACCAAATGGTTATAGACACAAGGAGCTCAAAGTTAGATTGCCTTTGAAGTAATCAGATCACATCACTCTGTACTGTAATAAAAATACAATGCCTTGGAGAAATAAAGGAAGAAAAGGACTATTTTTCATTCTTTTTTGGTAGATCCTGTGGTGTCCTAGTAACAGAACCACATCCCTTAAACTGTAAAGCTTATGGTGCTGAAGCCTCTCAAAGCCACTGCAACTACACATGTTTTATAGCCTAGCAGAAATAACTTCATTTTACATTCTGTAAGGAGAGGAAGGTGGTTTAGAAATACATCCATTTATGTACTCATTTCTATTCTTGGCAATTTAAAAAGATCTACACAGTCAAAAGAGGATGGTGGGTAATAGAAGAAATATCCTCTTTACATATGAACAACCAGCCACATAAAGCATAAAAATGTAGGTTGGGCACCAACTCCTGTTTATTTGGATTCTTAGGTCTTAATATTACAGCTGCAATGCTTCACGCTGACTTTGGATATACATAGATGTGTCCTCTCCTAAATTTTAAAAGAAGCCTTCAAAATATTTTGCTGTGTAATAGCAGCAGGATATGTACATTTCATAGCTCGGATCTCCAACCAGGCTGAAAGAGCTTTATGAAGGAAGGAGGTATCATTAGCCCTACTTAATCATGAGAAACAGGTTCAGAGGGGTGAAACAATTTGCCTACAGTTACACCATCACCAAACCCATGGGTGGGAACAGGACCCCCAAACTCCTCAGCTCTGCCCCCTGTGATGCTCCCTCTAGCAACAAATTCATTTTCAACACACATAGGAAATAATTGCTCCAAACCTCACAAAAGCAAAGAATTGCAGATAGGCAAAAACAATTTTATTCCATTTTCTGCAGAAGAATGTCACCTTTTGAGGTTTGTTTTCATTTCATTTGTAGTTTACTCCCTTTCAGCATAGCAACCAACAGATTCATCACTCCTTTGAAGTTGCTTTCTTTTTCCCACACTGGCATTAGCTACATAGACAATTCTTCTCTCCCCTTCAACAGCGAAGGGTGAGCTGTAGTAGAGCTGTCTGGCTGAGACTTAGAATATTATTTGCTGTCTCTGTAAATACTGAAGTGTATCTACCTTCACAGCTAACTTTCAAAGCAACACAATAATAAATAATAATGGATTTTCTAGGAATCATCAAAGTGGAGGCAAGGGAATACATCCCTGCACAAAGCAGACTTCATGAAATGAGGCTGAGAAGAAGAAAAGGAGAAAGGCAAAATTTTGATGTCATGGTGAAGAGAAGCAACAGAGAGGGTACAAGAGTGGAGACCCTGAAATGATCTTCCAGCTGAAGGCCAAGGAGAGAGGTTCCAAAGGGAAAGAGAAAAGGGTCAGTCTCTGAGTCATTACTCAGCGACTGAGTAATGAGAGAATAAAAAATAAGCAAGGTAAGAAGGAAATCTTGATGATCATCACATCAATATTGGCCAGATCATGTAATTGGAGATCCAAGAGGCAAGAGAGGCTGTGGATGAGCTCCCATTCACAATCCAGGCATTCTCTGGGCAGGAGGAGGGATCGGAGCAGGCCTGGTGCAGGGTCAGTGTCTGTGGTTCTGCTGTGAACTGCCAGAGCGTCAATGGCACCTGCCAAAACCAAACACCATTTCCCATCACTGCATCACTGGTGATCCTGGGCCCCAGCGGCACATCCCAGACCCCCTCCCCCGGCACAGCAGAAAAGAATTGATCCCATTTGTCTGCAAGGCACTCTGCAGCACCTGGCAAACACTTATTTTATTACAGCTGCTCTGGTCAAGTCTCTGGCCATCTCTTCTACCACCCAACATGCCTCTGACTGACAGCTGCTAAGCTGGATGAATTTCTGAATTTCTAAATTTCTAAAGAAACTTTGTTTCCAGGGCTGCCTTCAGTCCAAAACATGCATTTCTTCAGTTAATCAAGTTTACCATGACACTAACTTTCCCTTTGCTACCATTTCTGATTTAACCAAACAGCTTTTTTTCTACACTCCTTGAATGGTCTTTAAAACATTCCCATGGGTGTGAAACCTACCCATCCTAAAACATGTTTAACTGAACACAATGAATGTCTGCAGTTGAGCGCTTAAAAACTGACCCATATTGAATATCATTTGTTACTGAAATACATTAATTTCTTATTCATTTTATGCTGCTCTTTTCAGAAGAGATGTTCAAGATCTTTTCAAAGTATTGCTTTAAGAATAACACCAGCTACTGTCTGACTATGAGCCTGGAAATCTTTTCCTTTGTCCAGTTTCAGCTGAAATCCAGATATTTACCACCCAGCATCTGCCTGGTCATTTTCTTCTTGCTTTCCTTCCTCCACCTTGCAAGGACATCACATCACTTCATCTCTACCAACTGTATCAAAATGCTGTGGCCTATTCCATCTCTGGAAGATTTCCAGTATTTTCAGAAAGCAGATTGCAGTGTACCAGTAATTGCAGTTAAAAAGAGTACATAGCTCCAGTAGCTGTTATTTATTCATTTGACATTCTTAAACATACACTTGGAATACCTACGGAGTTTCAACAAAGCTTCAGTGAAGTCTACACCTGCACTTAGTTTTTTTATCCCTGTAATTTGCGGGTCGGTCTTGTGGTTTCTTTTATTGCCAATAATTAAGTGATTCAAGGTAGATTGTTTCACTCAAGCAAATTTATATTTTGCTCTAAGAAAATATGCCCTGGGAAAGTTGTGCTGCAAACCATTCCCACCTGTTGTCTCTTCATGGAAACTCCCAGCACATCCCCAGAAATTATGTAGTTTGCTTCTCATGGCTGTGTGGTATAAAGGAAAAGAAGGAATGTGCTTTCTCACGGAGCTGGGGAGTCACTGAGGCTGGTATGGACCTCTGAGCATCACCCAGCTCAACCTGTGCTCAAAGCAGGCTCAGCTGGAGCAGTTTGCCAGGGCCATGTGCAGCCAGGTTTGAATAATCACAACCCTGGAGAGTCCACACCCTCTGTGGGCAGCCAGCATCAGCTTTCACACACCCCTCTTGTAAAAAAATTTTCTTATGTTTAAATGGCATGTCCTGAACTTCCACTTGTGCCCATCCCCTCTTGTCCTTTCACTGTACACCAGTGAGAATCTGACTCTGTCTCTACACCCTCCCATCAGATATTTGTACACATGAATAAAATCCCCTTCTCTGGGGTGGCTTCTCCCCACTGTCCAAAGAAAGCCTCATCTCCTTCTCCCTTCCCTGTCGGTCTGTGGTAAATACTCAGCCCTGCACGAGCGGCACTGTTCTGCTCTGAGAGTGACCCAACAGCTCCCAGCTGATCCACCATCCATCTCCAGGCACAGCTCCATCAGTCCTCCTTCCATTCTCATGTAAAGTGCAAAACCTGCTGTGCATCCTTGCTGCCCTCCCCTGCCATTCCTGTTCCTATTTTTTGCCCCACTTGGCCAGGCAGATCCTGGAATCTTTGATTCCCAAAGAAGATCGCACAGTCATGAAAGGCAGATCCTCACTGCTGGCAACAGCTGCTGACCTGCAGAATCTGTCCACTTCTCTGCTCCTCCCCAACCTGTGAAACCTCCCCTTCTCAACCACAACCTGTGACACCATCTGGAAACACCTGATACGCTCCAGGTTTCCTTGATTGGATCACTCCTGCCCACTTGGAAGTGGACAATTGCCCAGTGGCTGGCCAGGCCAAAGCAGCCAGGCTGCAACAGGCCAAACTGAGCCACAGGTCAGCAGAAAACATCCCAAGAGTGGTCAGGCTGAGAGGGAGGGACCCGCTGCTATCAGCCATCCTCCTCAGCTGGACAGAGCTGCCAGCCCCTCATCCACACCCAGAAGCTGTTCTGGAGCTGTAGGTGGAGCAGGAGCCTTCCTCTGGAGGCCAGAAGTCACAATTTTCTGCGTTTGCCATCGCGGAAATCTTAATTTCCCAATCTGATTAGCAAAGATTCCCAGCACGTCCTTCAGTACAGCTGGGAGTTAAAGATTTTTGTATCTTCAGGGTCTTGGAGAAGAACCAGTCACTCTCTGGACCACTTCTGCACCAGCTGCTGCCTCTGGGAGCTGTGCTCTAAGGCCAGCAGCTATTTAGGCTGAAAGAGTGCTTGGTCTTCCCCAACCAGTAGTCAGCTGGGAGAAAAGAAACTCAAAGAAACTCTGATCAGGAATGGCTGGAAGAAGCTGCTAGAGCCTGCCGGAAGAGAGGCCTCCTGTAGTTATCCTTTCCCAACGCTGAAAATCCCAACCCAGCACCCTGAAAATCCTTGAAGAGTTCCCAGGAGACCTCAAAGGAAGGCACAGGAACTGCTCATCTGTGGGCTGCCTCTTCTAGCTGCACTCACCCCCTGAATTTACTGCTGAAAGCATTTCCTTTATGGAAATAGAGGGAAGAGCACAACTTTACAGATAAACAATACAAAAGCCATCAAGTGGAACCTTCTTAGCTTGCAGTGAAATAGGGTTGTTAAATCCTATCCCATCGCTGGCCCAAACAGTGCAAATTGACATTTAATCAGAAATACTGCAAATCTCTATGTTGCCTTGACATTATCCATTTTTCTTGGTGCCTTTATTTTCCTGTGTAACCAACAGCTGTCACAAATCTCTGCGTAAAAAAATAAAATGGAAATACTCTAATGATTTCTTAAAAGTGATGGGGGAAATGGCAAAACAATTAAGTTTGCAATGTTGCAATTATTTAAAACCCATCTACTGAAACTCAAACTTGCAAACATTAAGGGGCCACTACGGTAGATCAATGAGGCATTACATAAACTCTACAAATGAGCTGCTGATTTGAAACTGCACTGGAGAGAACAGTATCTAAACTTCCCATGGAGTAGACAATGTTGGCAGACAGATGAGTAATTTCTGTTCTATAATGCTGACATCACTTGTCCAGAAAGAAAGTGTTTGTAGTTGTCCTTGTAGCAGTGGTTGTCACTCTTCTAGAACTAGAAGAGTAGAATAAGTAAAAACAGTAGAAAAAGTAGAGATCAAAGCATTGCAGTGCTGTATTTATGCATTTTTACAGTAAGTCAAGAAATGTCTTATTCTCATCCCTGTGTCTTCCCATTTATAAAAGGAAAAGTAATTCCAAGGGTGCTGGTTACCCACAACTTTTTTTTTCTTGTGGTTGATTGACTCAACATAAGCTTCTTTTTGAAGAGGACGCCAAGGGGAACTACAATCTCAGCCTCCCACTGCTTCAAGGGGTGTTGTAAAGACGATGGAGACAAGTGCTTCTCACTCATGGGCAAAAGACCACAATTTGGAGGTTCAGACTGGGTATCAGGAAATGATTTTTCAGTTGCAGAATAGTGAAGTGCTGGAAATGGTCATCCAGGGACCAAATCTCTGCTCCCTGGTCAAATCTCCAGCCTCAGAGGTATTTGAAACCCATTCCAGGCAGAGCTGATACACTTTGGTGCTTTGAGCAGGAGGCAGGCCTGGAGGCTTCCAGCAGCCCCTTCCAAGGGACATTTTTACCTTCTAGGGCATGGGCTTGGTGCTGCCTGCAAAGGTTTTTGCCCAAACTGCAACCTGCTCATTATCACCTTTCCCTCATTCCCTCAAGGCTGTCTCTTCTCCTCCAGATTTCACAAATTTGCAGGAATTTCATTGTGACTGAGTTCTCTACCTCTCTATAAAATTGCATTAAAAATTGGTGTACAAATTAAAAAGACATTTGGGGAGACTGAAAGAGAAAAAAATGTCAGAAATGCAAACACACTTTCTTTCCAGACAGGAATGACCACGCATTTAGTTTTTGTTTGTCTCCCAGAAAATGGTTCCACGGGCCTGTGCCTGTGGCAATTCCTGTCCTTTTCACTATGTCCTGAACACAGATGTGTGGAGGCACAGAACCACCATTCATCTTCCCAACACATGCACAGCCCTCTTCTGCACACTCCTTTTTCTGAGCCCTACGGCGCCAACTCTGCCAGACAGGATCCCAGACAGGCCAGACGACTGCTCTGACCTGCCATTGTAATTCCTGTGCTCTGGCTCCCACGTAGCATTTCTGTCCACGACCTGATTTGCAAATCCAGACGAGGATATAGGGCAGGACAGAGGAGATGGCACAGCACGTTATGACCCCCGGGTGGTATTTCTCCTCATGTAATGACTGAGTTGAGCAAAAGTTACAATGCCAGGCTCTCCAGGACGCTAAAGCTGAGATCAAAATTAGCAAATAAAAACGTCAAGTGAAAGATGTTCCTGTGCATCACAAAGAGCAGCACTGTCAGGCAGTGAGTCCAGTGGGAAAAACTGAGCTGCCCATGTTGGGAAGTTGTTGAGGAGAGAGGCTGGAACACTTAATGCTTCATGTATTTAACAGGTCATTTCCACACCTAATGATTAACACAGTGTGCGCCCACACAGTGCATGAATGATGTCTGAAATACCAGCTATTAGCTCAACTGGGGTGAGAAAAGATAATTTTGGCTTGCTTGGATGAGATTAGCTGCCCATCATCCACTCCCAGGCAGAGCTGCTGGCCCAATTGCCATGGGAAAGAAGATATACAGGACTCCAGTGAGCCTTTTGAGCTCTGACTCCATCATAAAATGTCTTCTATTTACCACCACCTTCCACCAAAACCTCCTCAAACTTTCCATGTAAAATAAATACCAAAAGTCCTTTGGGTTTCTTGACAGCAACCTCTGTCTTGATAACAACCCTAAATGAGAGAGAACTGTTTGCTCTTTCTTTTGTTTCTCTGTTTGACAAGGTTGGCTTCGGCCTCTGAGTGAGAGCAGCAGCACTGTGAATGCCATTCATTAATTTCTTTTTGAAATTTTTTCTTTTAATTTTGCTGTTGAAAGGAGTTCAGTCCCATTTCATAGCGATGGCCAAGGCTTGTACAGACACCATCTGCCCATGGGCACGTTCCAGAGGCAGATCTCCGTTGTCCCAAATTCCTCACCTACAGCTGAACGTGTCCAGAGCTTTCTGAGCCACCTCACTCCTTCCATTTAGAGTGGGAAAAGCAGAAGTCTCGTTATATTGAACCATTGGAAACCAGGCAGCTCTCTTTGTGCCTCTCTGAGCCCCTGTGGGATCCAGAGACTGACAGCATCCATCTGCTCGACCTCAGGGGTCCCACTACAGGAAAAAACCACCTGATGAGCTTTCCCCCTGGAATTAGGACTCTGTATTGTCTTTCCTGGGTTTTATTCCTCCCCCTGCTTTTCACTGGTTTTATTATTACTGTTTTTGTTGGTGGTATTGCTATTGTTACTATTATATTTTATTTATAGAATATTTTAGCTATTATAAAATATTATAAATCATATAAATATATTGATATGTATATATATTTATATTAATAAAACAATATAAATATATTTATATTTATTTCAATTACTAAACTGTTTTGATCTCAACCCATGGATCTTACCTTTCCCCACTCTCCTCCCCATCCCCCCGGGCAGTGGGGAGTGAGTGTTGCACAGTTAAACTGCAACACAGATAACAGCACACTTTGCTCATATTCTTTAAGACTCAGAGTATTAGTCAGCTAAAACCCACTGAGCCATTAGAAAAGCCACCCACGAACTTCCAATTTTTTTTTTTTTTTTAAATCTAGAGGCTAAAATCATCTTTGTCAGAGATATGCAAGAGAATTGTGTAATGCATGTTTTATTCGAGTTTTCTTAGCTTTTCCTACGCTTCTGAGCTCAAGCATCCCCATTTTCTCTATTCTTTGTCTCCTATTTGCACAAGTTTTTTATTCACCCATGAAAATCATTAGACATTATTGTACACAACTCTAAGCACAACATACCAAATAAAGAAGGGGGGAAAAAGCCCAAACAGGGATGAGTGAGCATAAGGGACCCACAAGGGACAACTAAAATGTGTAATTATTATTAGTGCCAAAATTTTACAGCGTGACTATGAGTTAAAACCAAAATACAACTGAAAAAAGCAAAACAATGCAAAACCACCTTTACAACAAGCAACCATATGAAAAAGATAAAGAGCAACAGTGAATAAATGAGTTCTGCTAAATATGTTCATTGGCACCACCATTATCAGCTAAACACAATCCTAGTTGCAACTCCAAGGCCTTTTTTTTGCAGTTCATTTCACTTCTGTTCTAATGTTCCTGACAACACCTAGGATTTTCCCATTGTGCATGACTCAATCCTTGCCCAAAATATGCACAGGCACTGGAGAAAGCACCATTACTTCCTATTTTCTCCTTATGTTTTTTCCCCTAAATTTTACCTTCAAGTTAACCAGATTTTCATGTACCTCCATAGCTATTAAATTAGGAAATCAGAGCCAAGCAATCTGCACACTTCCATCCTTTTGGGTCTCCAGCTGTTTCAACAACCTTTTTTAGTTAAACCCTACAAGAACTTCCTTCCACTCCTAAATTCAGGGCTCTATTCAGAATAATCTGCTCCCAGTAGCTAATTTAGGTATCATGACTGCTCTTGTGCACTGACAGCACAGCCAGCCTGGTCTGGCAGCGCTGGATTGTAGGTGGCCTGAATCACTGATCACTTTCCCAAATTCAGATGCTAAAGATAGGCTCCTGTAGAAAAACAGTCTGAATATGGCCCCACATCTCTGCCAGGTTTTCTCCCATGATTTGTGTTTGCCCAGCTCTGAACCTCTCAACATCTCATCAAGGATGCTGCAAGAAACACTTGTCACTTCGGTGTCTCTGTCCTGGAACTTGCACTATAACTATGTCTCTGCTTCACAGTGTCTATCCCTCCTTCTCAATGCTTCCCTTCATTTGAATTATCCAATCCCTATTTGGAAATAGTTTGTAGATTCTGTTTATATCCTATTCAATGCAATTTATAGGCTATTGCTGAAATGGGGCTGGTGCTGCACAAAGCATTACTGACCATGTAATCCCAGGGCCCTCCAACAGGACAGAAATGCTCTCTCATTCAAGCCATCATCTCTATTTGCCTAAGACCTTTTTTCCTTTAGCATCTCTTCAAACTTTCCTGATTTAGCTGAGTTCACTATTAATCAATCCACTTTCTATTTACCAGGCTTCGTTGCAGTCAAAGCAAACACAGTCAGGTGACTGACGTGAAATTCGGTCTGAAATACAAATGGCTGTGAGAATTTTAGTGCTTGATTCTGCCAGCCTTCATTCTAAGAAGGAATCCTGATTTATAAAAAAGGTCACCTTTGAATAAGCAGCAGTGTTGATAAAAATCTGCAGGACTGAACCTTATAAATGCAATTTTTTGCAGGTTATTTAGAGAGAACAAAACAAGCAGATGATCAGATTTAGACATCTGTTTTAAAGACAACTCTGCAAATTGTCTGGAGACCAAAATAGATTATTAGCAGGAAATGGAGTTTTCTTAATATTGAATTTGATCCTGCCCTACTGAAAATCAATGGAATTTTGTCCCAGACTTTTATGTGAAAGGGACTTAACAAACAGCATATACAAAAGCAGAGTTACAGCAACTGTCAAGGAGAAAGCTCAGCTAGGATAAACCTTAAATTTCAATACAAAAGCATTTCTGCTGGAGAATGAAAGAGAAACATGGGAAGAGATAAATGTCTGATTCAAGTGGAATTGCTGAATGCAGTAGTGGAACCATTCAGCTTTCTGCATAATCCATGAAGTATAAAAACCAAGGGAAAGCAAAGAAAATCCAAAAGATTTTCTAGGTCCACTAGAGTGTGATTCCACACAGAAGTGTTCCGATGGAAAGCAGTGGTGCTTCCCCTAGTGATGCTATTTTCATTTTGGTATCTTCAAACAAAAATATCAGAATATTTTACCCACGTCAATTAAGACTCAGAATCCTTCTGGGACACACATCCTTATTACACCCATTTTTGCAGACTACAATGACACAGAGTTTGACTCATTAAAGGCCAGAAAATGAGTCAGCAAAGAAAAAGAACCCCAAAGCCCCAATCATCCATTGTCTGTGATAACTACTAAATAACCTCTCTCTTCGTCATTAGTCAGCCTTGGGAATAAAGTCACTTATCTGAGAAATAAAACAACCCCTTACTTGATGTTTGCCTTTTTTCGTATGTTTGTTTTCCACTATGATTGCCTCCCAACATTTCCCAGCCTTGCACACAGACTGATGCACTTAATTTTGACAGACACAAAATCCCTCTTAAATCTGCTGCAGTGTTTATACTGGGATGCATAAAAATGACTTTGTGAAACAGAGTCTCGGAATAGAAAACGAGATTAAAAATATTTTGCACATGAAGACTTCTCTAGGCTATGAGAGAAAGAGCAGAATATTACAAACTTTATTCTCTTTCTCCAGATCGCCTAAAGGGGCCCCTACAGCAGAACTATTATCTTTAATCTTATTTTCTCTTTTCAGCATGTATTTTATTTTCTTCTCCCTGCTAACAATACCCTGGCCTCTTAATAGCTCCTGAGTTCACCTCCTAAAAAGATATTCTAGGATAAGCCTTGTCAGTATTAGATTTGCAAAGGTTTAGAAACAGCTTGGGTTCTCTCTGTGCTAACAAACACTTAGTGATAAATGCCTTCTCAAAGAGTGTATTGCAGAAGTGATTTGGTCAGTGTATGAGCCAGTTTGCTTTACAAGCATGAACCTCCCTGGCCTGCCAGTATTACTGCAAAATAGAATCATTTTCCTAAATGGTTTCATTAAAGGGACATTGTGAGGCTGAATAGGAGCTATTGAATGAAAATGGACAGAGCGGGTTTTTAGTCATGCCAAACCGGTCTGTGGCATCAGTCACACAGGTTTCACTGAAAAAAAAAAAAAGTCTCCATCGCTTTATTTGGAGTTGAACACATTTGCAATGATTCTGAGAGATTCACTGCCACTGTGGCTACAGAGCCCTCAGCAGCCATCATCGAGCCAATCCGTCAGAAGAACCCCGGATGAGTTATTGTCTGACAACGCCAAGACTTTCATTCGCTATGGAAAATCATAATCTTCCCTTTGCTTCAAACAATTCCTGTTGAATTGCCACCCCCCGACTTATTCATCCCACAGAAAGCCATGATGGGAATATCAAGAAGGAAGAGTGAGCAACCCCAGCCTCTCCTCGCAGGGGTGCCACACCGAGCCGCTCGGAAGGCAGCAACAAATTCTGCAATTTAATGAGAGCCAGGAAGATGAGGTCCAGGAGAGCACCATGTGAGACAGCTGTTGCTATTTTTAATGCACAGCGATGCTGGAACACAGACTGTGCCTCCCATCCTTTGGGATTCTTCAACTTTCTCTGGAAGATGGGAGGATAGGATATCCTGAAGGAACTCCACCTACACAGTAATTTACTTGGCCCATGGGCATGGGCACCAGGATTTTTCTTGCTTCTTTTTCTGCCTGAAGCCCACATTTGAATTTCTGGAAGACTGAAACATATATCCCCAGTGTCTTCAGGCTGATAATGTTGTAGCTGAGTGACACTTAGTGGGCTGTGACAAAGAGAGTTGATGGTCTGTCCTTCGTTTCTGCTGAATCTCTGAATCTGCACTTCCACACAGGAGGGTTCTTTAGTCAGGTACAACACAGTTCTTCCTCAGACCTGCCCCATAAAAAAAGGACAATCGCAATGTTTTCCACATAAGAGGCATATGTGGAAATATGGGAATTGATGGGAATTGATGGGAATAATATAATCATTCCCATCAATAGAACTCATCTCCTCAAACTGCAGCCATGCAAAAGCAAGATCCTCTCTAAATTAATGGAGATAAACACAGTCCCAAAGGTATTTCCACTCCACCTATCCTGGACAGCTCTTGTAGGATGGGAAGAATTGCCCTGGGACTATACATCTCACAGAGCCTGGACTTCCAGGCGTTTCAAATTAAAGGAGACTAATATCTATATCTATACCTACGGTCCACAAGTGAGCTAATTACACACAAACTCCTACAGTCACAACCTTAACAGTAATTCAGTGGGCTGCCTTTTTATTGTTATCAATATTTTGAAGGCACATTTCTAACACCAAATCAATTTTCAGATAGCACAGGCATAAAAATGATGGAGAAATATGTAGGTGTCACAAGCGTGGGTGGGGTTTCTGTAATTCATCTTGTTTCACATCCACCGTAAAGATAAATGCCAATGCATGGCAATGCTCTTGGAACTTGTTTATCTTGGTAATTCTTGGTAAATCTTGGTAAATCTTATTGGTAATTAAAGGGAAATCAGTGGCATGCAGTTAATTTCTGTGTCAGTAGCCAAAATATAATGAGGACAGGCAGATACAAACTTTCAATGGCTCAGGGAAAACACACAGTTTAGGAAATGAGTGATGTTATGCACAAGCTCCTGTAAAAATAAAAGGAAGAGAAAGAAACAAAGAAAGAGAAAGAAAGAAGGCTGCCTGATTTCCCTGAACCCTCAGCCACCTTTCCTTGCAGTTTGCTCCACATCACAGGTCCCACATGCATCTCTGTCAAGGCAGCCTATGTGGGCTCACTGAAAGCCACTGCCATCCAAGCAGGGGCCTGAAACAAAACTGAGAGAGACCAATAAATCATGCTACAAAAGAGAAACTCAAACACCACACAGTGGGCTCTTTTTTCCTTCCTCTTTTGATTTCCTAATGCCTTTCCTTCTCTTTTTTTTTTCTTTTTTTAGTCTTATGTGCTGCATCTTGCAAAGGCGTTTGGCAGATCAGCAAAGCTCATGCACAAAGACAATTAATCCTCATCATCCTTAGTGTGACTTGTGCTAGCCAACTAAATCTAGGATCATTTTCTTTGTGAGATGGGATTGGATCAAGCTCTGATATGAGATAAGTGACTTAACTTTCCAGAAGTTCACCAGAGTGAATTTTCTTGATATTAAGAGTTCCAGGATGTGACCTCAAATATCTACTGATGGAATCTATTCGTTCATATTGATTGAACCTTCCAAGTACTGTGGGATGGCTTTTTTTAAGGCTTAATTCTGGTGTTACCTGCAATAATAATATATTTGTGCAACTGCTGTACATCTGTGTAGTTAATGAATTAACAGAGCTGAATCAGGCCAGTCATTCACTGTGTCTGCTTGACTAGAGACTGAATTTGATAATAGACTGTGCTCTTAGCAACAGGATGAGTATTTCAGGATGGATATATTATGGGAAAAAAAACCTAAATGAGATGACTACTGACTACAGCACAGTCAGGGATGGAAGAAGGAGTGATCCTTGGAGAGGGCTTTGACTGAGCTAAGCAGGAAGCCTTAGCTACACACTGAACATATTCATGAGGTATAAAATAAAAACAAATTGGCATATCCTACCCAATGTTTCACTCCTGTTCTTAACAGATAATGATCAAAGCTAAAAATACATCAGGAAAAGGGCAGTCTTGGTACCCAAAGGTTTCTCAATTCCATAGAAAATCTTTCAGTGGAGCCTCTTCACTGTGACGATAATCATCTCTACAGAGGATTTAAATCTCCAGCATTTTCAAGAGAACAATCTTAACCAAAACTAAATTTTCTCCTCCCACACAAATCATTGCTACCATGGCAAAACCCAAATTCATCTCTGGGCAGATATTCAAACTATTTTGCTGTGCTGTTTTCTTGGGGAGTTGTTTATGGGGTTTGGTTTGGTGGTTCAGTTATTTTGGGTTTTTGGGGTTTTTTTTGTGGTGGTGGTGATTTGTTATTTTCTTTTCCTCTGTACCTCAAATGAGTTGCCTGAGAGGCTGTTCAGAGTAGAGTACCACACTCCTTATTCCAAGTCCAGTGCTCTCAAATTTTAGATGCAATTACTCCACTCTGACCCCTGGAAGTGAGAGGAGTTGGACATTAAAAATCTCCATAAAAACCAACTCAAAAGTGGCTGATATTTACAGACAAACAGTAATTTGCCAAACCTGTGGTTGTGAGGCAATTTCACACTCTGCTTTCCAGGATCCAGGGCCCTCTGTACCATGTTTTGTGCAACTGCAGCTGAAAGTCTTTTGTGCAGTGTGAACTGCCCAATTTAGTTCAAATAAGTTAGTTTGCCTCCTTGTCGTGGGTTTGACCCTGGCTAAATGCCAGGCACCTACGACGTTTGCTCTCTATGCTCTCTTCTGCTGTGGTTATGCAGAGGAGGAAAAAAACTAACACACTGGACTTATGAGTTGAGATAGGACTACTGATAACGAGGACGCACTAAATTTAGGGCAAAAGCAGGCGGAAGACTTAAAGTTGCAAAAAAGGTGATTTATTAATCTAACAGAGTCGGAGGATAAATCAGAGGTAAAAATAAGCTCTCAAGACACCGTTTCTTCACTGACCCCCCTTCTCTCTTAAGGCACTGCTTTCCAGCTCACCCCCTCCCTCCTTTCCAACTAACCAACAACTCCCGGGCAGGGGCAGGGTGTGGGGTTTTTTTCTTAAATCAGTCTATCACAACTCTTTTACTGCAGACACTGTTTCTCTATTCGCCCTCTCTCTCTCTATTCAACTCACAGATCCGGGCTGGGGCAAGGTACGTGGCTTCTCTTAGTCAGTCTAATGCCACAATTTTTCTGCTACAAACACTGTTTCTCTACTCACCTCTTCCCTATTAAGGCCATTTCTCAGCTCACTCCCTCTCTCCTTCCTTTTAACTAACAGCTCCGGGGTGGGGGCAGGGTATGGGGGTTTCCTTTGGTCAGGGTCAGTTCATCAGGGAGAGGAGTCTTCTACTTAGCCATGGGGGTCCCTCCCACGAGAGACAGTCCTCTGCGAACTTCTTTGGCGTGGGTCTAATCTCACGAGCAGCACCCGCCCGATTGCTGCAGTCCGAGATTCCTCTGTTCAGGCTGCAGAATTCTAAGCCAAGGCCAGGCTGTTTCCATCCCGGGAGCAAGGCCTCTCTCTCTCCTGCAAGGCCTTTGCAACTCTCAGTCTCTGGGACTCCCACTGGATCACAGCTTCCTCCAGGCATCACCTGCTCCTCTGGCGTGGGCACCTCCCCACAGGCTGTGGGGGGTTCTCTGCATCCTCTGGACCCCATGGGCTGCAGGGGGACTACCTGCTTCCCCACGGTCTTCACCACGGCTGGCAGAAGGTTTTTCAGCTCCGGCGCCTAGAGCACTCCTCCCCCACCTTCTCCACTGACCTTGATGCTTCCATGTTGTTTTCCCTCACATATTTTTACCTCCTCCTCCTCCTGCCCTGGCTAAAAAGAAGTGCGTGCTCACCTTGTTTTGATTTCGTCTTAAATATGTTTTCACAGAGGCGTAACTAACATCTCTAATTGGCCCAGGTTTGGCCAGCAGCATGTCCATCATCTTCAGAGCCATCAGAGATTGGCTCTGCTGGACATGGTGGAAAAATTTCCAGAATCTTTACTCAGGACATGCAGGAGCCATCTTTGTGCCCCACCCTGCTCACTGGCAAAAACTGGGCCAGGCAAAACTACCACATTCCACTCTTCGCTTTTGTGAATCACATATTTAAGAATCATCGAAATCAACATGCTAACTTACAATAAATTTACCCCTAGGATTTTCACTACAACTACAAGATAGATATTTTACTATCATTCTACCTTAAAACAGAACTAATACTTGCTTTGCTCATTATCTTCTCTAAATTAGTACTCTCATCTCAAAATCTTCATGAGTCCCCGTACGGGCCACCAAAAATGTCGTGGGTTTGACCCTGGCTAAATGCCAGGCACCTACGACGTTTGCTCTCTATGCTCTCTCCTGCTGTGGTTATGCAGAGGAGGAAAAAAACTAACACACTGGACTTATGAGTTGAGATAGGACTACTGATAACGAGGACGCACTAAATTCAGGGCAAAAGCAGGCGGAAGACTTAAAGTTGCAAAAAAGGTGATTTATTAATCTAACAGAGTCGGAGGATAAATCAGAGGTAAAAATAAGCTCTCAAGACACCGTTTCTTCACTGACCCCCCTTCCCTCTTAAGGCACTGCTTTCCAGCTCACCCCCTCCCTCCTTTCCAACTAACCAACAACTCCCGGGCAGGGGCAGGGTGTGGGGTTTTTTTCTTAAATCAGTCTATCACAACTCTTTTACTGCAGACACTGTTTCTCTATTCGCCCTCTCTCTCTCTATTCAACTCACAGATCCGGGCTGGGGCAAGGTACGTGGCTTCTCTTAGTCAGTCCAATGCCACAATTCTTCTGCTACAAACACTGTTTCTCTACTCACCCCTTCCCTATTAAGGCCATTTCTCAGCTCACTCCCTCCCTCCTTCCTTTTAACCAACAGCTCCGGGGTGGGGGCAGGGTATGGGGGTTTCCTTTGGTCAGGGTCAGTTCATCAGGGAGAGGAGTCTTCTACTTAGCCATGGGGGTCCCTCCCACGAGAGACAGTCCTCTGCGAACTTCTTTGGCGTGGGTCTAATCTCACGAGCAGCACCCGCCCGATTGCTGCAGTCCGAGATTCCTCTGTCCAGGCTGCAGAATTCTAAGCCAAGGCCAGGCTGTTTCCATCCCGGGAGCAAGGCCTCTCTCTCTCCTGCAAGGCCTTTGCAACTCTCAGTCTCTGGGACTCCCACTGGATCACAGCTTCCTCCAGGCATCACCTGCTCCTCTGGCGTGGGCACCTCCCCACAGGCTGTGGGGGGTTCTCTGCATCCTCTGGACCCCATGGGCTGCAGGGGGACCACCTGCTTCCCCACGGTCTTCACCACGGCTGGCAGAAGGTTTTTCAGCTCCGGCGCCTAGAGCACTCCTCCCCCACCTTCTCCACTGACCTTGATGCTTCCATGTTGTTCTCCCTCACATATTTTTACCTCCTCCTCCTCCTGCCCTGGCTAAAAAGAAGTGCGTGCTCACCTTGTTTTGATTTCGTCTTAAATATGTTTTCACAGAGGCGTAACTAACATCTCTAATTGGCCCAGGTTTGGCCAGCAGCATGTCCATCATCTTCAGAGCCATCAGAGATTGGCTCTGCTGGACATGGTGGAAAAATTTCCAGAATCTTTACTCAGGACATGCAGGAGCCATCTTTGTGCCCCACCCTGCTCACTGGCAAAAACTGGGCCAGGCAAAACTACCACACTCCTATATCAATACCTGCCAATGTTTTAGCATAAAAAGAAATGAGGATATTAAGGCTATTTCTTTTTCAGACAGCATCTGGTTGGCTATTGTGAAAGTGCTAGGGCAGTTGTTCACACCCATTTTGCATTTAGCCTGAATTAGCCTTTTAAATTTAAAAATACTCTAGATTTCCCCAGTTTATCATTTTCTCCTTTGATACTATTTCTGAACTCTTGGAAACTTCAATCAGAATGCTCTTAACCTCCAACAAATTGAATATTGGGAGAGTATATTAAGCAGAACACAAAAACTAAATAGATTTTTGGAAGGGTTGTAAAAGGCAAGAAACAAACTAGAATAA
The DNA here is from genome assembly GCA_036630365.1 of Acanthiza pusilla. Classification (NCBI taxonomy): domain Eukaryota; kingdom Metazoa; phylum Chordata; class Aves; order Passeriformes; family Acanthizidae; genus Acanthiza; species Acanthiza pusilla. The sequence continues at coordinate 93,828,947 of JAXCHO010000034.1, forward strand.
AAGATAGTTGGAATTAAAAGTAAGATTGATTTGTAAGACTGATTTAGGGCCACACTCATAGAGAAAGAGTACCTTGTGTTGTAACAAAAAAAGAGGTAATGCTTAACGTTAAAATAATAGTTTCCATTTCAATTTGTGTGGGCACAAGTAAGTTTAAAAAATGTTATGCCTTCACAGTGGTAAATTAGTGCATTTTGCCCACACACATCTTTTTAAAAAAAAAGAAACAAAGTGACATAAAACACAATTTTGCTTTTTCAATGCCGAGTCACCGAGCCAGGTGCAAAGTTTTAAGGCTCAGGATTCTCAGCCACGTGTTCAGACTCCAGAATTAAATGACATCATCTCTTCTTTCATTTTCTTAAACCCAAATTCAAAAATACCTACTACCTCAGGGTGCCTGTTTCATATTGTCACAGATATTTTTATAGGTTGCCTGCTTTTAAATCTTCACTCTCAACTCAAAAGGCTGACTGAGTCAGGGCTACAAAATTGAGCTGACCCAGACAAGAATTATTGATAATCAGAGTTTCCTGCTTTCAAACAGGATGGAAGAACAACAGTGACAGCCTTTGCCATGGCACTGCACTGTCCGTCTTTCCATTTGTGATCTGAATCTGTGTGTAATGCATGTGATTTAAAGATAATGGAAAATCTGGCTTCAGAGAGAGATCACTGAAAATGTGGTATGGATGTTTCCAAAAATATTTCAAAGAGATGAAACCCAGGAGGGTGAGCCCTGAGATGTGGCCAATGTTTCCATTGAGAATTTAAGTTTGAGGAGGAGGGGGAGAAAAAATGTAAAAAATAGAGGAAAAGTAATTCAACTTAGAAGGTGCTACTGATGATTTGGAGCAGACCGAATAAAATTCAATAGGATTTTGACAACAGCCCAAACATCAGTGAAATGCAGTTCACTGAAGACGAGGACTAAATACTAATACACAACTCTTCAGCGAGAGAATGCAAATGTAAATATCTAGCAGCTAAAAAAAGAAACCTCCCCAAAAACCTGGCTTAGGGACCAGCAGCTCTGGTCCAGATTGGGAAACCAGGCACAAGTGGCTTCTAAAGCAAAATACCCACAGGTCCCTCTGGGCTGTGCTGAATTCAAGAGTCTGAGAGGGCATCACTCCATCCCTGCTCTGCCCCAAAGCACCAACACAGCTTTGGGGCTGTGACACTGTGACACTCAGCAGAGGTCAGCAGGAGAAGTGGTCAGAAAGATGGGAACAAGAAAGGTGAGAGGCTTTCACTGCACCAAGAGAGAATGTGTTTAGTAATGACAGAGAACAGGAAAAAGCTGTGAGTGGGAAGCCAGCTCCTACCAGAAAGGCTTTTAAACAGGATGGGAATGGAGACCTCAACAGGGCTCAAATGTCCAACGAGAATCTGGTGTTTATTACATCTTGAAAGCCTTTTTCAGGTAAGATTGAATTTAAATCTCAGTTCCCAGAGAGACATAAATTCCCGCTTCTCATATAAATTTTTAATGCACTTCCATTATTAAAGCAAATTTTATTCCAAGGAGCTTTGCCTCTAAAATTAATCAAAAGATTTTTGTTGTACTCCAGATGAAGCAAACGCAGAATTCCAGGAGCCTAACACAGAAACCAGACTTCTAAAAATAGACCGTGTGGAGCCTGATTTGCTGCAAGTCGAGGGGGCAGGTCACACATCACATCTCTCCAGGCTGATCAGCATCGGTCAGGTATTGCTTGAAAGGCAGCCCAAGATGGAAAGCAAACAGATTGATTCAGCACAGGGCTCAGAAACACACACTGCTATGAAATGAGAGCTGAAACTCCATGAAACACACTGATTTCTCTATACATTTGAAAGCAGAGTGAGAGGTGGCTTTTTTTTCCTGCCTGTTTATCATTCTGCATCCGAATGCTGAAAATAAAGCTTGTTGGTTACAAATAGGTGGAAGTTCTATCTCCATCCAAAACAAAAATATACCCTAAAACATCTCTCTCGGCTCTCCTCAGTTTGGGCAAATTAATTCCTGTCAATAGCAGAGGTGTTCTGTGTGACCAAAAATAACAGAAGCTCCAGCTGGGAACACCAAACCTGATGGCCCATGCCCAAGGGAGGCACAAAAGAAGTGTTTGCAGACACAGAGAAGTCATTTGCCTGTCCCTCCCAACTGTTTGTGGGGTTACACAGAGCCATGCTCACATTCAAGAATTTCACGCTATGGGTTTTATTGAAAACAGGCTTAAAAATGCCATCCCAATCCTCTTTCACAATGCCTTTTTTTGCTGTGTGAGAAATAGTGCAGAAATACCTAAATAGAGAGCAAGATACCTTTAGTGAGAAAATCTCTCTCCTTGAGAGAAGGAATTTGGTCCAAAAATCAATTTTCTCATTAATTATTTGTATCAACAGAAATGCTGACACATCAAACAATTTACTTGGCTCCTTATATATTACCCTCAGGTGACAGCCTTTTGCTCAGTGCCCAGAAAAACACTTCAAAGATTTCAAAGCTGCTGCTTTTGGGGACCTCTCCCCAAGACTGCAGAGATGAAGCAGTTCCAAGCACCTGGCATTCAACCACTGAGCTTCACTCGCTGCTCTTGCATCCTTTTCTTTCAACCACACACTCAAAAAGAGCAGAGTCATCTTCTAACCCACTGCTTCAGAAATGGAGAGGGGAAAAAAGAACATTCATGACCTTCGCCTGAAGGTTTGTTCCACAAAATTTCTTTGGTGAGACTGAGAGTAAATGGGAGAGTAAAAACCTCCATGGATGCTCCTTTCATCTTACACCAGGAGCTCATAGCACTCTCTGTCTGACTCCATTTTGGCTAGACAGGACTGGCTTTCCTCAATGTAGGAGACAGTAGAGGAGTCAGGTCACGTGCCTGGTTCAATTCCAGCTTCAATCCAAAGTTGCTCTTGACACAAAACCAGAGAAAACTTGGCAGCGTCATCTCCCAACCTTGGGTTGAGTCCCGAGCAAAATTCCAAATGAAACACAAGGTCCCAGATCTGCATGGAGCAAACCAAAGAAAATGCTGGCACTGATGCCGGCAAGAGAAGCAGCCAAGTTTTGCTGATATCCACATGGTGCTTCTCTTTCAGCTGCCCACAAAGAATTAATATTGCTTCGTGTGGGCTATTTGCCCTGTAAATTGGGATCTAAAGCCAACGAGAGGGATGTCATGGGAAGGAAAACTGGTGTCAATCCTTGTGGCAGGGTCACGATCTCCCGGGCCACTGCACACAGGAGAGGTCGGAGCCAACCCACACTGGGCAGTGTCGAAAATCCCTGTGAGAACCAACATGAAAATTTCAAGAATGACTAAATGAAAAAGGAAAAAAGCTGCATTTTATCTCATGAGGATGGAGAGATCACTATTCACAATGCCCCTGCGTATGACATAGGATTGGGGGCTGACCTTTCCTGAACGTTTCCGACGTGATTAGGCCAAAATCACCTAAATGGTGACATCTTTGCTCACATCAAGTAGGGTATTCATGCAGGGGTTGAAACAATGCTCAGAATGAGTAAGGACACCAAATTGTCCCTCGATGCTTTCCATGATTCAGCCCTGGCTGCTCCCTGAGATGCAAGGCGGAACTGGTAACCACCCAAAGCCAAAACAGCCTAAGTGCCGTGAAATTATAGCACAGATTGCACTGCACAAACACTAAATAAGCCTCTGACCATCCTCTTCCTCCAAGACACTCACTTTTCCATTAGTCTGAACTAAATGGTGCCCACAGAATGGAGTCAGACCTCCGCGGACAGGCGCTCGGGAGGACGATGTTCTCAGTGCTCTGGATTACAGATTGGGAGGAAATTTTTCATTCCCTGGAAGTGGGCAGAGAATCAATAGCTCATTTTTCATGTTATGGTTATTATGCCCAGTGCTTCACGGGCATTGTGTTATATACAGCCTCTATAGCAACGGCTCAGATTCCTCACTCCTGTTTGCTCTGTCAGTGGCAATAATTGCAAAAAATCCCCAGGGCTCAGGAGTGTTTAGCTCCAACTGGGAAACACAATAGTGGACCCAGTAAAAGTAAAATAATAAAGAGAGGCCAGGCAAATATGAAAACAACTGCAGCATGACACCTTTCCAGTTCCATTAGAGTGATTACCCCAGTGGCAGCTCAGCTCCTCAAAAAAAAGCATTTGGTAAATGGTTGGGGTTTTATTAAAAATGCCTTTCACCATTCCACAGGAATTGCTCCTGAGCACTGTAGCAACAGCACAGCACTGCACACTCTGCTTGTAGACATCCCCAAGCAGGGATTCCTCAAGCAAGAGGGCTGGGAAGCTGAGGATAATTTAGAGCATGACTCTCCCCTCCCAGGCTCACCTTCAGACCAGGGCAGGGCAACATCATCTCTGTATTCAACTTTTATTAACCTGTGAGTGCAAAATGGACAGACCATGAGCGTGGAGCTGAGTGGGGGACAAACACTGTCTGGTGAAATACACCAAGTAATGAGGCCCCCAGATTGCAGTACGGAACGGAACATACTTTCTTTTTTTTTTTTTTTTTTTTTTAATTCCAAAAAGCTAGAGCCTGAGAACGGACAGCCAAGAGAAACATTAAGACAGCAACAGCAGAGACAAAGGCAGCCTACTAAATACACCTGCAATGGGTTTGTCTTTCAGGTAAGTGAAGCAGGGCATTGAGTGCAAAATGGCTCTTTGGTGGCAAAGGTTTCCAAGCCAGTTCAAGACTCCTGTAACTGTTTGGATTGGAAAGGACCATTAAAGGTCATCGAGTCAAACCCCCCTGCTATGATCAGGGACATCTCCTACTAGATCAGGTTGCTCAGAGTTCTGTCCAACCTGATCGTGAATGTTTGCAGGGATGGGCTTCCACCACCTCCTGGGCAGCCTGTGAAAAATTCCAAAAGCTTGTGCCAAGGGCTGATTCTCAAGTGTACAGACCATGGGCTGGGCCTGAGACTCCCCTTGCACTGAGCACTGAAAGTGCAACAGTGCATCACCAGTAGGAAATGCCACCCTATTTCACAGTGCTCTAATCCCAGACCACAACCCCTGTCGTGGGGGAACAACCCAATGCTTGGTGAATTCTGTTCCACAGTGACAGGAAGAGCCAAGACTGAAGGATCAAAAAGTGACATTGCTGTGAACACTTGGCTGCCACAGCCACTCATCCCTGCGGGAACCTTCCCAGCACCTCCTGCTTAAAACACCAAAAGCCAGAAGAACATGAGGCTCCACTTTCATGGTCTGTGTTTCTATTGAAAATGGACATGGAGTGAGCTTCTGCTCCGTGGGAGGTTTCTGTCCCCGCTGAGCTCCCCCAGGACACCCATGTCAGGCTATGACAGCTGTCCCACCCCTGCCACACCCCAGCCTGCTCTCTCTCTGCAGCAGAGCCCTCCTGGCAAGGAAAGGCTCCTGGTGCCAGGAGGCGCAAGAGGCAGTAAGTTCTGTCACTTCACTGGGGAGGTGAAAAAACACTCAGAATGAAGAAGGTGTTGAAGAAAGACCCCGTCCTGCTTTCTCCGTGTTCCACTGACTGCCAACTCCTGCTCAGGGCTGCTTTCCATTCAGTGTAGGTTTGGGGATATATGGAGGAGAATGCTTTGTTAAGAGCAGCTCTGCAGAGACAATGACAGGACACTCTGCCACTGTGTACCCCTGTACCTTCCATTCCTAACCTCTAGAAAAGTTCCTTTGACAGCTTGTGTAGCAAATACAAGTCATTTGCTACACCTTGAATTCACAACTATAAAATTGCAAAATTTCTTATCTCTGCAAAACATACATATTCATATATATATTCTCATATATAACCTTAAGTTTAAAGAAAACAAGAATATTTTATTTTCACCCACACATACACTAGGAAGGTTGAAGCTAGACCAAACAAACCTCTGCAGAATAAATGCCTGGTTGTGTTTACAGGAATGTAGAAAATATTTTCATCAAATTCCTGATAGACAAGAAATAAAAAACACTGAACAGCAGAAAAAGAATGAGAAAGCTGGTTAGATTCTCATTTTCTCCTGACCACGCAAGCAAAAGATCTATCAATAAAACTAAAAGATAAAAATTGATAGGATGAAGCAGCACACACAGACTCTAATTCAATTAACCTGCAGAAATCCCTGCCAAGAGTTTCAAACCAGGGCTGATTTTCATGTGTATTAATACAGTTTTCACCATATCCCTCACTAGATTTGAAATGTCAGAATAGTTTATAGCACCAGAGAGTAAACTGACGGTTGTTTCTGATTGAAAACCTGCAACAATGTTCTACCACCTTTTTCAGTATTTACAATTGTTGACACATGGTTTTCTTCTGCTACAATTATTTAGCTTTTGCCATTGCTGGAGCAATATCAATTTGGTCCTGAAAAGATCTTCTAGTTTTTGGTTTATGCAGTGCCTTTAAAAGGCTGTGCTTATAAATAAAAGGTGCTTGATGAAAGTTTTGCAGGCTCAGGAGTGGCCAACAGCCTGTGCTGAAGTGGTAACACACATGCTCTACCCAGCACAGTTGGGCACTGTAATTCCAGGCAATGAAAGGGGCTGGAATGCCAAATTTCATTAATTCACTTCATCCAGCAACTGCCTTAAAAGGATTTAGCATGAGAAGCAGAGCACAAAGCTATCAGAAGAACACCGCACGAGTGAATGGAAATTGAAGAAAAATGAGTTCCTTGTGAAATATTGCAATCACTTCTTTAAGCAATAAAGAAATGGTTTGTTAAATAATAGAGCAGAACAACTCCAATAAAATAAAAACTGTCAAAGTACCCTTTTCAAAGTTGCTACATAATCTTCCAATTTTGCTTTCATTAGTAAACAGTAACAGATGATCAGATTCTATCGTCATCTTGTCTGGACAATATCTTAGCAGCATTTGAATACATTACCAAATGAAAGAATACCAGAAGAAGAAAATTTAATATAATTACCACTTTCTGAAAATAGCTTGTGCATAACATTCACTTAATATAGCTCAAATAAATTGAGAAAGAAATCAAGGATGGAGAAATGGTTTCCTATTTAAGACCAAACAGCTTGTCCTAACCATCTCTTTGGCACCTTCTTCCCTTCCCTGTGTGTTGGACCAAATGAGCAAAAAGAATTGTGCCAAAGGAAGCATCACGTTACTGCCTGAGCAGGAACCTCAGCCTCAGTCAGCCCAAGGATGCTCTGGCTGCAGACCTTGAGTCAGATGAATCCTCTCCCACAAACACTTCTTCCTTCGCAGAAAGAGAATGAAAGGACAGAAAGTGAGAAATTTGCAGTAAATTGTGTCCCATTGCAGCAGCAGCTCTGCCCTTGCACACAGAGAATATGTTTTCCTTCAAGCAGCAGAACAAAAAATGTCCAATTTCCCTCAAAAGCTTATGATTACTGTCCCATGCCCTGTCCCTGGCTCCCACCCAGTCCCTTGTGACCCCATCAAGGATACAAGAAACCATCTCTGTCCCACTGAGATTTTCACCTGTGCCCGCTTGTAGAACATAATTACTTTTTGAGATTTCTATCCTGTTTCAAATGCTGTTGAAATCAATCACTAACTTGAAAAATTACTGGGGATGGGCATACAGACATCATTGCAGATACTAATTTCCTTAGGAAATAAAGCTAAAAACAGCTTCCTGCCTCTGTTGCCAAACAGAAATCCCTTTCCTTAACCCCATGTGTCTCCAGCTCTACCTACAGCCATCCTAATTTACACCCAAGCTAAAGAAACAAGGCACAGCCTTAGTTACATCAATCATTAACACAAGAGCAGCTGATAACAAAAGTGCACAATGTCCATGTATCTGTTTATCATTAGAACTGCAAATATTCTTTGGCCTCTTTTTTTAAATTCTCAACCAGCAGAGGGAAAAGTCAGTTTTGAGGAAAGAAATACTACATTGGGGCCTTTCTCAAAGCCCTTTACCTCTGATTATAGAGAATGTTTTTGTCCTTTTCTCAACTTGTGTTCACCTGTTGGGCACAAAATTAAAGGCAGAATGGAAAAAAAATGAACCATCACCTGGGTCACCATATCTGCTCAGGGAACTGATATTAGAGTCTACTTTCATTTAGCTGACATTGAAAAGGTGCTCCACTCTAGCAAAATCAGCATGACATCCACTGGCAGAGGTTAAATCTAGAGAAATTAGAATGGGAAATGAAAGATGAATCATAAAGGTGATTGACTTTTAAAGGACGTAGAAAATTCAAAGCAAAATCTGGTATCTGTCAGAAAATCCTGGGGCACATCAACCAGAATTTACTGGGTCCAGCAATGAAGAAAGAAATGAGGAAGTTAAGTAGCAGCATCTGTGATATTTAGGAATAGAACGACCACAGCAATTCTCCTTCAGACTCAGACCCAGACCTGTGAGAAGGAAGAAGTAGGATGCCTCAAAGGAGAAAGCTACGCTGGTCAAGAACTCTGGTACCAGGTTTTGGCAAAGAGATTCACACACAGTTTGTAATTCCAATATTTCCTTGATGCTTCTTGAACAGATGAGCTCCCTGTGCCTCAGTGCACGATGGCCATGGCACTGTTGAGGATCCAGTGACACTGCAGAATTCCGAAACCCCGAATTTGGGGCAGAGCCATGCCCCTGGTGTGCTGGGCAAACTGGTGGCTCACTATGAGCTTTGTTTTTACCACCTGCCAAGCGTGAAGGATGCCTTTGGGGGACTCTGTTTAGTGCTTCAATGTCTACTGCTGAACAATATTTCAGTAAAGTGATGTTACTGTTAACTCAGGAAACTTTTTCAGCAGTTAACAGTAAATCTTCAGTACAAAAGATAAGACTGTCATTTTTTTTCTAAAATAATAGGCTCACACTAGAGTAGGCATCTGCTTTGGAAATTAAACACCTTACTCAAAGTGAAGGCAAAACCCTTTGAAAAGAGAACAAAAAGCTAACTGGTTTTTTGACTGCCAAATTCTTTCAGTGCTTTTCTTTCACCCCTCTGCTGAAATCCAGAATTAAAACAAAATTCTAAATGGTGTATCTCCAGTTTTATCAATGGACACCTTCAATTTTTGTTTCAAACGTTGCTTACTTGCCACCCCCGATCTGAAAAGAATATAAAAGACTTCCTCTGCATTGATAATCTCTGTGCCCATAGTTAGGAATAAATTTCAGGGAAGGTTAGATGACACATAACTTACTGGGAACCACTCTGTAGGATTGCAGGCAAGGTTACAGTAATGTCCTTTCAACAGGATAAATAACATATCCATTCACCATGAGCCAACCCTGTCATGTTACCTCATTTTAATCAGCCCTTTTATGATACAATATTCATGTGGAAATTGGGCTAAAAATACCCCCTGCCAAGGTGATTGAAGAAATAAAACTGAGAACTTTATTTTGCATATTTTAAGATCAGGTTTTGTCCTGAAATAATGTGGCATATTAATGGAGTTTCATGTGGGGAAGAGAGCGAGTGAAAGCAAGGGGAAGGGAAGGAGGAGATGAGCCAGGAGCTATCGCCTGTCCATCAATGATTAACCAGCCCAGGCTAAAGCTAACACGATCCTCCTGCACTGCTCAGGAGCACTCATTCAGCACCTGTGATTGCATTCAAACAATAACAATTAAAAAGCCAAATGCTGAGCTGGTGTGCCACACTGAGCACTCAGCAGCAGCCACAGAAGCACAAGTGCTCAGGGCAGCCCAGGAGCTGCTCCCGGCTGGGTCAGAGGACAGACATGGCACACGTGTGCTTTCCCAGGAGAGGAAAATATTGCCCGTGGGGATGTGCAAGGCGAGGAGGATTTCCTCTAGCTGTAATCCCCACCACACAGCAAAAGTCAGCTGCCCAGGGAGTCATTAAGGAGTAAAAAAATCATCTTGGTCTGTGTGAAGAGGTTTCTAAAGGCCAGGGAGAAGCACTGACTTTGTGTATGAGAGCCACGCACAGCCATGGCATTAGGTGGTCCCAGAGCTATTCCCCAACGGGTCTCATTCTCTGCTTGCTCGGTTTACAAATCAAAACAAGATATTTCATGTTGTTCAGCCTGCAAGCTCAGCCTGGTGCACACAAAGATCAGCCAGTGACCTTTTCCCACCAGTATTCCATCCTCATCCTGAGCTGAGGAGCCCAGAGACACAACCAAGCTCTGCTTGATCCTTCACTCTCACATTGGCTGTGCCACACTGACAGTAGAGAAATTTGTATGTGTCAGGTTATTAAATTGATCTAAGTGAAACGAATCACAGGAGACCAAAGCTGGGATGAGGTAGTTCTCTCCACAGCCACACTCTGAAAATCTCCTCCTTCTTCCTCCCCAAATCCTTCAGCCAAGCACTCGCAACCTTCTGCCAATCAAACTCATCTGAGGCTCAGGGTGCTCATCTTGCCCAGGCATAAGGACACATCAATACAATGCAGACCAGGACCAGCTCTGGCAGTTCCATACCAGTGGTTCTGTGAAGCTTTAAGCTGGTTTTCGAAAGGGCATTTTGTGCATTTTGTCAAGAATAACTGCAGCAGTACTTCTGACTTTTTGCGGCTGAGCTGAAATAGATGAGAAGTAATAGCAAACCTATTAGAACAAAATTGACTATCACATTGCATACAGAAAATTACAAGACGATCCTTTTCTGCTTTTTTATGTAATAATTCCACTCTACTACATTGCCATAATACTCAGCAAAGAAAACTCTCATTCCAAAAAAACCCCCATCTGACATTAAGAATTGGACTTTCTCATTCCAAGGAAAAAAGAGCCCTTGTTTCCTATAGGTATTTTCCTTTTCCTTGGGTGGAAAGAAACTGAGCATAGCCAGAGTGCTGCTATTGAGCATGAACTTTTCCAGGGCTCCAAGGGATGTTTCTCAGGGGTCAGTACCAGAGCTGCTACTGAAGACAGGGTAAAATTTTCTCAGAGGTGCAGAGGAGAAGGAAAGGGGCAATGGTTACAAGTTGTAATGAAGAGAATCTTGATCAGAGAGATGGAAAATTAATACATACACCAGCAGAAGGTGTGGAGTCCCTGTCCATGGAGATCTGCTGAACTTGTTGGTGTTATCTCTGAGAAATATGGCTTAACCTTGAGGTTAGGGTTCCTTTGAGCAGTGGCTTCCAGAAGTCCCTTCCAAACAGAAAATTTATATGATGCTCAATATCTAGGTCTACATTCTTGCACGTCTATTTTTTGGTGATGTGTAGTACAGGCAAAGGCAGGCAAATGAGGCAGGATTCCATCACTGCTTTTCAAGGAGAGGTAAGGGTACAACTCAGACTTGGCACAACTTATCCACATCTTTTAAGCACTGCAGGAATGAAGGGATAGAAGGAAAGTCAAAACCTTCTGCTCATTAGCGGTGAGGTGACCTCCCTGTTTCTTCTGATTTCAAGAGAAGGAGCACCTTCAGCTTCCAGGCCACCAGAGGACCTCAGCCTGACCAAAAGCTGATCTGTTGTGACTCAGTTCCCAGTGTTCCCTGTGGGGGAACGAAGAAATAAAATACAGAGGGCAATAACAAGCACAGAGAGAATTATTATGTTCCTCACAACAGCAGCTGTGTCTCTATTTCACTGAGATAATTTCCAAACCAGCACCCCTGCTATGCACCCTGCCGCACGCCGGGAGCTCCTCGTGCCGCAGCACAACCGTGTCAGAAAATCACTCCTGCTCTGCAAGTTAAAAATTAGAGATCAAAGAACAGGCTGTTTTCTAGGTCATGGTGTCAGATTCCAGAACTCACAGTAAACCACAGCTTTCTGAAGAACAGCACACGGACACAAACCTGCAAGGTTGTTTTTATCTGGTTAGGCCGGAGAATAATTTCTCTACAGGCTGGGCTGGGGAACAACAGCTCTAACTGTGCTGAAAACTTCCTCTCTTCTACTTTTAATTGTAAGTAATTAAGTACCTGCACGCTTTGCTAAGTCAACAACCTTTTGACAAAGAGACAGATTTACTCTAAGAGCAATAGAGCACGAAAACAAAAAATGTTCTCGTGATAGTATCTTACTTTTAATATTTTGCCTCAGTAATACTTGTGTCTTACTGACCTCAACAAAGGTTTAGCAGAGAATCTACACCTAGCAAAATTACAAAGAATTTTCCTGAATTTAGACTATATGGAGTTCAATTAATTCCTTTAAAATATTCAAGAGGAATGCAAAATCATTGTAGAAATAGTCACTGACAGAGCATGGGGAAGGACTGAGCTCTGGTGATCGGAACAGGAACAAGGGAAAAGCAGCTCTGAGTATCTGTGCCCCTTCTCCTCTGACACTGATTGAAACAGTCATTGGGCGGCAAAGTAAAATTACTTTTCTTACTTACTTTACTCATAAAGTCACTCACATACCAGTGTAACAACACTTATTTTGTTCTCGGCTACCAAGACATTTCCAAGGCATTAAGATGATGTATGAAATACAAATTCTTAAAGGGAATTTAAAAAAAAATAATAATAAAGTCAAAACCCAACAAAGCAAAACAAAACAATTACAGTTTCAGTGCCTTGTAGCATCCATCCCCAAAACTTGAAATTAAGGAAGCAGCAGCTGAACTAAGATTTGGCCATTTCTTCGCAGAATTTTTCATTCTGGGATGATGGATCATGTTTCATTTTTATGGAAGATATGTCCTTAGCAATGAGGCAAACCTAAATGTCTATAGGTTTTGATCCAAATGTAGCAACTGCAATTGCTGTGTTCTATAAAGCACAATATGTACAGGCCTTCCACACAGGATCTCTAGTTAAAAACTCCTAAAGAGGCATTCTGAAAACAGTAGGAAGGAAACACAGATTCTTTGTAATAACAGAGCACTCCAAAGAAAGCTATTTCTATATAGGTAGCAGAAAACTGAAGGGAAAAGGGAAGTATAAAAATGAAATGGAAAGTTTCTGGTTAATCTATCATAACCCCTTTACTAATTTTAACTGGTGAGTCAGAGAAGTGTCATTACTCTATTGACTAAACTGTTTGGAGCATCAAAACAGCTTTGGTTCTGTTATTGATTTACTTTGTTAAGTGATTAATTAGCTGGGGTATTGCATTCCTCTCTTTTCCTCACGCTTTATTATTTTATTAACGTATCCATGGATGCAAAACCTCCATTCACAGAATCCCAGAATATTCTGAGTGTGAAGTGACCCACAAGGATCATTGAGTCCAACTCCTGGCCTTGCACAGGACACTCCAACAACCCCACCACGTGCCCAAGAGTGTTGTCCAAAAACTCCTTGAGCTCTGCCAGGCTTGGTGCTGTGACCACTGCCCTGGGGAGCTGTTCAGTGCCCAAACACCCTCTGGGTGAAAAACAAGAACCTTTTTCTAATATTTAACCTACACTCAAACCAGAGAAACTCTTGGTTCTTTCATCTGTGGAAAGACATTTCTGATAACTCATTGCCCTAAAAGCAGTATCAACATGAACTGGAAATTTAGGGAGAAAGATAACATGAACCTTTTCTTCCTCTAAAACTTTGAGACTGGAATTAGACATGCAGCTCTCAAAAAAATGATGCTGTAGCACCAATAATGTCTTTTAAATTGCTCAGGTGAACTGAAGCAATGAAAAAAGGGCAAAAGCATGGATGTAATTCCTTCTCTTGCGCACTCTTTTCCTTTCTGTGCTCATACACAAAGAACTGTGATGACTTCCATTTAACCTGAAGGATTAACAACGCCCTGGAATAAGTATTCATTACTCAGGAGAAAGGATCTTTGAAGACAAACCAGCCACCATCAATCTTACAACTCTAGCTGACCCTATTTACACACACAGACCTTGTCAGCGCTCCTTTATTTCAGAGTTAGAAGGACTCATCCTCTTGCTAATATGATCAGGCAGGAAAGTTTATATCAAAGCTATAAAAAGTAATGACATTTTAAGAAAACAGAGGTTTATTAATTTTTCCACAAGCTAAAAAAGGCCTTTGAAGCACAACCCAAAATTAGATGCACTAGGTACAACTTTAATCCATAGCACTCTGGGCCCCCTACAACATATCCAAAATATTAAGAAAAATATCCTAAAAATTTTAAACAGGGAGGGTCCTAGTCACGCAAGGGGAAAACTGGCAATGCTGGGCTCAAAAAAAAAAAAAAAAAAAAGGGGGAAAGTGGTGAAGAGAAGAAAACCTCTTATTCCTGAAATGAAACTTTAGAAAGCAATTTTTTCTCTTCCCTATTTCCTGCAGAAATAGCTCTTCAAAGGCCATCTTCATGCTCTTTGGGCGACCTTTCTGCCGTTACATTTCACTGCCTGCCCTGAAGGATATCTTTTTAATATCTTGTTAAACGGGAAGGGGAACGTGCAACGAGCAAAACACTCTGAAATGGAGGCACTTCTGCTTCAGTAAATACTTTGAGGATATATAAAGTGCAAAAAAAAGGGTCTCTTATTTCCAAAGGCCAAAGATATTTATAGAGTGCTTTTTATCAGTGTGTCAGGAAAGTGGTTCCTATACAGTAAAGGAAAGCTAAACAAGTGAGAGTTTTATTGACTGCTGTACATACTGTCAATGAGAATATCACTGTTAATGCAACTAAACCCACGATTTTAGAATAAACCAATAGTGGCCAATCCCCTAAAGTCTTTGAACACAGCCTGACATTTAATTAGGGATTCCAGAATGCAGGAGGAGAGGCTCCCTGATCAAGCATTAAATGAGATGTTCGGCTGGGGACATCTTTTAGTATCACTATGAAATAATACGCTGATGCCATTCACCTCTAATGAACAGAAAAACAACTTTTTCAAAAACTTACAGAAGATATTTTCTTTCTTACCCTCATTTTTCCTGCAGTGAGAATTTGGTTAAGCTTTTGTCACCTAACAATGGTTCCCCCAGTTCTTCCCCTTCCGTGGGACACAGAAAACTTGAAAGTCTCTTTTGTCTAAAAATTTTGTGCTACATTTTCTGCAAAAGACACCAAATTACCTGTATTCAGATAGACTGCATTTCATATGTATCTTTTCTTTGGAAGAAAACCCTGGCGAAGATTAACAGGCAAGCAGAACACCAGTTACTATTTTAAGGGGACAGAATTGAGGCTTTGACATTAGAACATTGCTCTAGTCAGAAAGTTTATTTTAAAATCAAATCATTGGGAAGAACAACAATGCAAAACCCCAAGGTCTTTAACAGAAAAGATTTCTACCTCCACACTTTCATCTTTTCTGATCTGTTCAGCAGCAGCAACTGCCTTGTGTGGCCCCTTCCGCTCAAGTGTGCTTGACAAGAAGGCTGTCAAGTTAAAAATTACTTTTTTTTTTTTAAACATAACTTTAAAAAAAATTCATTCCTACAAATCATTGGGGCAGCCAGGGAAGAGAAGCAGAAAAGCAAAGAGGGAGAATTTACCACCTTCTGCACTCATAAAATGGACACTTAGAAACAGCAGGACAGTAAATTTCTCCAATTACTCCGCTTTGCAGTCTGGGGGCACCAGGCTCATGAAGCAAACTGGAATTATGAACCCCAAGGCCTCTGCAATTCCCCTCCAGCCTGCCATCTGTGGCAATGTGGCTCCTCTAACCCAAGGCACAGCTCAGCCTAAACCCAGTGCCCCGGGCAGCTCACAGCCAATTTCTGACACAAACCTGTGTTTCTCTGCAAAGCGCCCAAGAGGTGAGGCAGAGCTCTTAGAAAAAGCACATTCTCCTCTTCCTCATGCTCCTACACATTGGTGATCATTCCGTGCTCAGCCTTGACTCCCTGGAAATCTTACTGGCAAGCTTTTGGGCTTAAAATGGTGTTTCATTTCCCTTTTTTAGATGTGGCTATCATGTAGAGCTTTATCTTCCACCTAATGCCTTCATTCACTTGGACATTATCAATTTAAGCTTTAGCTCTCAACCTTTTGACCAGGCTGTAAAATAACCTTGTAAAAGATTATTTCACTCTCCTCTAAATCAGCATTGGAATAAGAGGTGGAAGAATGCAGCTCCTGACAGAAACTGCCCAGGACAGCTTGTCAAGTAATGGAAAAGAGATGCAGTGATAATCACTGAAAAAGTCATTTATTAACTTATACAATTAATATTACTCTGAGTTGTATTTATAAATGCTGAGGATAGTTCATCCAAAGACATTGAAATCCATGAGATGTATTATTCCCTTGAGCAAAATGCACATTCTATATATCTTAACATCTTTATGTTAGCATTGTCACTGAACCCATATATCCTTTTTAAAATAAAAATATCTTCAGCTTTCAAATTACAGCTCTCCCCACCTACGTGGTTTTATACTTTCAATAGTATAAATTACAACTTTCAATAGTCTGAACTTCGGCTACAGATTTATTTTAGGGTTTTCAATGTATGCTCTGACACACAATTAATTAAATCTACCTTTTTTTGCTATTATCCTTGTACTGATGTACTGGCAAGTAAAAGAAAAACTTTTAACACTCAGGAGAATATACTACTGGTACAAAGAGACATTTGCTTGGACTAAGGAATTATCTAATGTAAATTAAATAGCTTTTGAAGAGTTAGGGAGTTTAGATTTCTAGGGAAACATAAGGCTCAGGTTTGCTCTCTGGGAGAGAAGAGCTTTTTTACTAGATTTTACTGCTGTATTACATTTTGATGGGAATATCATCCTGAACCCAAAAAGTGAATTATCTTATCCACAGGTATAGAGTTTGGATGTACATCTTGAATTATGTCCTGGCTGATGAACACAGGTGCTCTGCTCCAGAGTCCTGGTTCCCCAAAACCTAAACCAAGGTCCTCTTGGAGTGCCCCATGGTTCCCTTGCTTTTTGCAACCTGACTGCTGAGAAATATAGAATATAATTTCATTACAATCAGGAGATTTTAAATTTTTATTAGTCAGAAAGCGTTTTAAAAGACATTTGAAGACTCGATTTAAAGCTTAGATGTGCACAGAGATTGTCAGAGCAGTCGGGCATTTGAAGGCTTTGTAAGGGCAATACAAGGGCTTGGACCTTTAAATAATGAAATTAAAATCACTACCAAACAACTCCAGGTCCCAGCATGAAAATGTTGATCTTTTCACACAGTTCTGTGTGAGCCATCATAGAAACTCTTCTCACACACACCCCTCCAGCATCACCTCAGCAGATGCTCAAGTTTGGATGGGGCTTTGAACATCCTGGTCTGGTGGAAGATGTCCCTGCCCTGTCAGATCAGAATGAGATGAGCTTTAAGCTACCTTCCAACCCAACCGTTCTGTGATTCTGTTAAAGGAAGCACAAAAAAGTGCTGTTCCCTCACAGTGCTGCAGGACTACCAGAAAGCACTCCCGGCGTGTGCAGATTGAACGTCTCCACAGTCTGTATCTCTGAAATCCCATCTGGACAGTTTATTTCATCTTCATTTTTAGTGCAGCATAAAACCCTGTAAAAAACAATCCCCAGAATGGGGACCCTGAGCAAGCAGCACAAACTGCCTGTGGATAGAACAACTCTTTGTTTAGACTACGGAGGAAGGACAGAAATGGAAAGCCATCAAAGTGATCCATGAAGTTGAGTCTCTGAAAAACAATGTGTTCCTACAGCAAATCAGGCTTTCATCACAGAAGATGTATTTCAGTATGTGCAATGCCATCCTGAAAAAAATTGCCTATGCTATTGAGCAACCTCAAGCGATTATTTTTCATCATTTCTGTTTGGTGCACAGATTTTGGAGGCACAAGCAGACCCTACCCAATTGTTAAGTGTCAGCTTTACTTTGGCAGTCCTCCCCATCAAACACTGACTGCCACACAAATACACCTCACCAAGCCATGAGGCCAGAAAAGTGAAACCAGGGTTTTTAGAAAGCTCTCACCAACATAAGAATGACCACTCCTCTCCCCAAAGGACCAATCCTCTATCAGAAACAGGAGACTTAATATTAGGGCACGCCTGAAGAAAGAAAAATTCTCACTTGTTTTTATAATTTGTGACTTACAGATTAAAATTTGGTTTATCAAGGGAAATGCAACACATGGAGGATCTAGCTGTACATGCAAAATAGGCTCTCATCATTTACAAAATGAAAAATTTGCTTTACTTACCCCAAAGTGGTACCTACTATTAAAAAAAAAAAATTATGATGAGAAAGAACATAACATTCTTTCTACCTGCGAATACCCAAAAACTCATTTAAATTATTTGACTTATATTCAGAATGCCAGAATGCACAAAAGTTTGCAGAGCCCAGCTCAGAAATGACTAGGGAAGATTGCTGCAGTCCTCATTAACATGCTGCATTTTAGTTTGTGTCTTTCCCTCCGGATAGTCACAGGCACAGCATTTTCTTCTGCCTTCATTAATTTTTGCTGCTATCAGTTTTTGATTACTTTCCTCTCAGACATGCTCTTAAAGCCAACAGTCTCATTCCAGCAAACGCAGACCAACATCAAAGCAGTCTGTGTTTATGCCATACAATCCAAACAATCCAAACTTATCCCCTCAGTGACAGCACCAAACCATCACACGGGGAGACAGGAGTTTGTCAGGAGCACAAGATGTCACAGCAGGGTTTTAATTTGCCCACTGGAAAATCCATTCCCAAGTGTTTACAGAGAAGTGGAAAGATAATAGATGTGAGACACTGGAGACAGATTATATCATCTTTTCTTGAAATTCATTCATATTCCAGTTCCTCCTTGCATTTAAACTAAACAATCCTGCAAACCTTTGCTGTGACAGCTGTCCCTGCTCACAGCAGTAGTTTCAGAGATGTCTCACCCAAGTGCCTGTGCCAGGCCATGTGTACTCAGAAGAAAAGCAGATTATGCTCATCTTTGTCATCTCCCTGTATTCTTTACTGTCAACAGCTGGAGTCTCTTTTTTGGTGTTTAGATGATAAATTCACTGTATCTCCTCTGTGACACACGCATGCCATGACTACTGCAAAGAGTCTGGGAGTTCTACAGTAACAGCAACACCAAAAACCACCCAAAATATGTTCTGTAAGACTTGCACAATATTATTATTATTATTGCACTGCAGCCCATAATTACTGCTAGCATAGGACTCCACACAAGTAATGTTTATTAGGTAGATACTTCTCCACTCTGTATTTTAACAAAGTTCAGATAGAGATAGGAGAGTATTCAGAGAGAGAAACAAGTAAGTAGATAACTGATTTATTTAGGAAGGGAACAAATTCCCTGAGCATTGGGCAGAAGTTAGTTCATCCCCTGGGTGAATGGAGAGATGACTTTAGCTTCCTGAAGTACGTAATTGTCTTTATTTGCCACTATAGAAGCCTTATTAAAATTCAATTCAAACTTCTATTAAAATTCAACCAATCATGACATCAAACACCACTGTCTGAATTTATAGAGATGCCTAAAGGAACAGATAAAGGCTAAAAAGCCTTATCTCCTTCAGTGTTAGGCAACAACAGTCTGTCAGTCAGTTCACAAGTTTCTCTCATATGAAGTTCATCCCCTTGAAAAGGGCAGTTTAGTCTGTGAAGGGAGCAGAGAATGAGAAACAACTCAATGCAAGAAGCCACAATAATTGACTGGGAAGTTCTAAAGAGAAAAAAAACAAGCAGGATTCTTCTTGTTCCCTCCACTGACTAAGCAACAGAAATGTCACCACAAATCACTGGTGCAGCAGGGATTTGCAGGAAGAGGAATCCTTCCAGGGCAGTCACTATCCCTGAAAAAGGAAGAAAAAGCAGCAAAGTCTATCACAGTTCCCCACATCTCACACATTTCCATAACTTCTTCAAAACTTCTTACCTCTTCAGGACGATGAAATAAAAAGAAAACTGTAAGTCTTCTGGAAATCCAGAAGGTATTTTGTCTTTCAATAAGAATTTACAGTTTCTCTATTTATATTATATTAGATACTCCATCATGTAGTTCCTCTCACCCATTCACAAAACACCACCCCAAAATCTAGTTGCTCTTTATAAAATATGCTTATGGCTCCTGTCACTTAAAGAAGGTCCTGGTGAAGACAAGAAGTTTAATAGCCAGCATTGCAGACGAATTGTAGAGGTATCAGGGAAAAAATCTGTGTCTCAGCCTCTCAGAATACAGCTATACTGGATTTAAAGACAGCAAGGTCAGAGGCTTTAGCTGCACAGAGAAATTACTACATATTTTGCAAAATGAAACAGAATTCTGATTAGTAAGGAGAGAAAGAGAGGGCTAAAAATGGTTCTTTAATGTCAGCTACTGAGGGATGGTAATGAACAGGTCTCTGAGCATGCTGAGACACAGATCTCCTCGCACAAAGTCCATCATCTGGAAATGTGCCCCCATCAAACCTCCAGCACCGGGGGGCAGAGAGCACCATTTCCCTCAAGGCTGCCTTTGAAAGGCATCTTCCTACAGGCAGAAAAGAGCAGAAATATCATCAACTCTCTACAGCTTACAGACTTTCAGTATGAAATGGATTGTTCTGGGACTTTTAACTAGATCTCAGTATTTTCCAGAAGCTTGAGGCCAATTGTCCAAGAAACATCCACACAGAACAACCAGAAGCCCCCTAGAGATGGGGAGTTTGAAGAACCTCCAAAGACAAAACTGTTCTTCAAAATGGTGAGAAATCCAGGACCATATGTCTGAAATTTGGACCCAAACGTGCTGCTGAAAGGGCCCACCATGATGGACAACATTCATGTTACAAATTCACACCTAAACTTAAGGAAGCAGCCTCTGATGTAACCCAGGGAAAATGGGAGGAACAGGAGGGCAGAAGCTCCCTGAGAAACATATCAACTAAAATATATCAATAATGTCTTACTCTACTGGAGGGACAAAAGCTTGAGGTACAGCAAAGCTCTCCAAGTGCCCTTTTTATCCTTCTTTTGCATCCTTCAGGGTAGAGACTCCCTGCATGGTAATGGAAGGAGAGGCACAGGATAAGGAATTCCAAATGGGCTCCTGGAGGGGCAGATTTGCTATACAAACCCAAATCCTGCTGCTCCCTTGTTCTGACAGGAGATCCAGAGTGAGGTGAGAAGGAATCTTTCAGCTTGGACATCTTCCACTCAGCCAGGAGACATTGCAGAGAGATCTTTTTCCCTGCCCAGCCCAGAGCAGCCACATCTGGGGCTTTTTCTCCATCCACTTGACTGGGATGTGAGAAGCCCCAGTCGCCTGCCTAGAGCCGAATGCAAACAACAGACAGGATAAAACAGAGAGGCCAAGTTGTCCATGGACAGAAGAAAACCTGGAGAGCCACTGCCCTGCCCTGCTTCTTTGGAAGTGGCAGCACAGCACAGGAAAACCCTTTGGACAATGTCGCTGAGAGCTCGCGGATAAATCGAAACAGGCGGAGAGCTGACGGAAGTAGCAAGAGAGAGTTTATTAAGAATTCTTTTCTTATATAGATGTCAAGAGTCTAACGGTGATTGGTTCATAGCCATCCACCCCCCGGGGCAATTGGCTGAACTCTTACAGCACCCAGTTCCAAAACAAAGATTAGAAAGAGCAAGAAGAATTCAGCTTATCTTTGTTCCCCATACGATTCATGAGAAAGAAGAGAGAAATCTTAGAATATTGCATCCACAGGACGAGACCATAAAAGTGAATTAGAACAAAAGAGCATCGCCTGCCTCTGGTTTCCTCAACTGGACACCTTTCCACCATGGGCAGAGAGTATTGGAAGGTTATTTTGTCTTGCCGCTGGAAGATTCTACATCTTCAAGAGCCTGTGCACAGCCTGGCAAGCAGAGTATGCAGACTCCTGACATTACAGATTATTGGGCTTCCCACTGTTTGTTTTCCATCTCAGCCCTCCGTAATGCCATCAATTAAGGACTAAATTTATAACTGGTGCATTTTCTGTAAAAGAAATTTACTCAACACTTCTCACTTGTAATGTGATTATTTTTTCTTATGGTCTCCTAAAGTGTTTCACGAAATTAAAAACTGCAGTTAGCTCCGAGACAGGAACGAAATACTGGAGCCTATTCTAAGCAGCATGGCATCAACCCCCAATTACCGTAAAAAACTATTTATTTAATATGTCAAGGCTAATTGTGGCAGCCCACCCAACACTTCCAAATAAATAATTAACAGCTGAATTTAGGAGCATGAGGTAATCAAGTTATCCATGGCTTATGACATGTTAAAAAAAATGTATTGGTTTTATTTGAAAAGAGAGGAACCTTTGCATAAAGAGTATGCTATTTCTGAGTGTGAATGTATATGTATGAGACAGGAGAGGGGAAAGCTGGAGAAAGATTCATTATTCACTTTTAGCCCTAATTCATAAAAATTTTGACAGAGAATTTAAACAGCAAGTAATCTACTTTTCCTCTCCTCCTGGTAAAATAGAAGTTAGGAAACCAAGAGGAGGATGGGAGAACAAGTCTGAGTCTCTGTTCCTGCTCTGATATTCATTTAGTTGCACCTAGGAAAGTTTAAATCAGTCCCAGTGAGATCCTATGTAGGAAACACTTTATAGTTAACTATGATTTTCTCACAGCATCTATTCTTTTTCTACAAATTAACACCTAAGTCTATTCTCACTCCCAAATTGGCTTATGACTCTGGATCAACAGAATAATTGGTTATTCCAACAATTTGATTTAATACAAGAAAAGTTAAGTGCTGTTTTGATGCACCAAGAAGAAAAATCACCTTCTCAAAATCCCAAAGTCACTACTCGGGACAGTAATGATATTGAGACCCACCATCCATCTGGATTACCAAAAATGACTTCATCATGAGAAGTCACATTAATCAAGAAACAAACACAAAAGGCAGGGCAGGTTCATGAGACACTGCTGCTGCAGCTGATGGTTAAATGATGCCTTGCAAAGCTGACAGACCTGAGAGGGCCATTGGACCACTGAACATTGTGGTTTCACACACAACAGCTCCACAAGCCAAACTTCCATTTTGCCACCCTTGCTAGAACTGGCAAACCTTTGCCTTTGCCTCCCCCAAATATCAAGTGTGGTAAGTGTGGGAAAGACTCATTTCTCTTGACTCTGGCAGAGGTCTGTGGTCAGGCTCTAGACACGTTTTTCAGTGTATTGCAGGGATTGTTCCAAGTTTCTACGTAAGATTATTCCAGGTTTGCACAGGCTCTCATTGAAGGGACCAAGCCCTACTTGTATCAGGATCATGAGGCAAACAAAGCACAGAACCTGAATTATGGCCTGGAAATGGCCCCGTTCTCCTACTCACATGTACTGGAGCCAAAAGACTGTTTAAGTGCATCTTCTGGAAAATACAAATCCTGGAGGTGGCCCAGGAAGCCCTGAGTGAACCAGGTTAGGATATCACCTCTTCAAGACTGTAAAAACTGCTTCTCTCCCAGCCTTTTCTCCAATTTCTTTATGTAATTCCTTGGGAAACAGCATTCAGCACTTCGCTCTCAACACTTTTAACAGACCAGTGCCAAGCCACTGCTCATTACTTTGTAGTGTTCCCATTTTAATTAGGTTTTTTTTTTTGTAGTAATAGTAGCATACAGAACTGACATAACTTGATTTTCACTCTAAGATTCTTTTTAGGGCTATGAAATACTTTGCAGGTTGGTTTCTTTCAAATTATCACCAGCATCATGTCAAAGGCACTCCACCACTGAAACCCTTTTATGCAATGCTGTTGCTTTAGGAGACCAAGATGATGGAACAGGCTCCTCATTTGGGAGGTGACTTTGTGCCAGTGTATGACACAGGCAAGAAGGGACAGGATTTGCTTTTAATTTTTCAAACAAGAATTTCATAGCTGATCCTCTCCACATGAGCCAGTATTTGCAGAGCTGATCTTTCCACATTAAAGTGAACCCTTGATATTTTATATGGATAAGAATGTATTTTAGGTATGCAAAATAAAATATTACAGCAACAGCAGATCAGGGTGTTAAATTCACCTGAAGTCATGGAGTTACACTGAAGCCTTCCTAATCTGCCTCCCTAAAAGAGAAGAGCTCATAGAGTTTTTTATAAGTATCAGGTATAGTAATCCTTTACATTACAGGAGGGTTTATATTGGCCCATCCCTGGAAGTGTTCAAGGCCAGGATGGATGGGGCATTGAGCAGCCTGGGATAGTGGAAGGTGTCCCTGCCCATGGCAGAGGGGAGAAATGAGATGATCTTTAAGGTGCCATCCAATCCACACCGTTTCATCATTCTATGAAAGAGGTAATTTTTGCTTCTAATGCCACACTGCATTAAAAAACTTGTGAAATGCATGAACAGGCAACAAGCAAAAAGAAATAATTTACTTTTCTATTTGCCATTGGCAATACTAACCCTACAACCAGAATGCTGTTCTGATATCAGAGCAGAATGTAGAGCAGTAAGGAGGCAGAAAAGGGTGGGGGGGAATAACTAAAGGTTGGAGAAAATATTTTTCAGCAACAGACTTTAAAAGCTTAATCTGTTTAGTTTATCAGAAAGATTGAAAAAATAACTTGATTAGTGTGTTAATATCTGTATAGAGAGAAAATTAAGAGGAATAAAGAATTCTCTAGTGGGGAAACCTGTTACTAGAAGTAAGGGCTGGAAGCTGGAGCAGGAGAAGTTCAAATTAGGCAGGGAACAGGAGGATTACTCCTATCCTGACCTCTTCATATGGAGACCAGTGCCTTTCTACAACCAAACCCAAGCTGCTGAGCACAATGGATTAGCCAGGAGTGCCAGATAAGCTCCCAGAACAAGAAGGAGATCCAATTGAATGGCACTTTCCCCCTGAAGATGTTTATAAATCCCACGGAGTCGAGGATATCCATTTGCAGTGGCTGGTGGGAAAGAAGGGAAAGGCAGCAATAAATTGGGGCTTAAATGGGATAGAGGAGAGAAAGTCTTGTCAAAAGTGGGGAGAGAGTCTGACAAAAAGGGCGCTCAGCAGCTGTGAAGGGCAAAGCTGGAATGTCTGGGGGAGAGGACCAGGAGTGGAGGATGTGAGGGGTGAATGCAAATAACTGCAGCTCAAGGAATTACTGAAGGGACCCAAGCAGGCAATGACAAGAGCAGGGCGGGTTGGTGAATCAGGGAAAGAGAGGAATGAGCCCCTCCCCTGAGACAGAGATCCAGTTCCTCATGGTTTTGAATATGTTCCTGCTCCTCAGTCACCTTCTGGAGATGAGCAATGGGGCAGGGCAGGAGTCTGGGGTAGCACATTCACAAAGATGTCCATGAAGACAGAGAAGACAAAGCAATCAGCCTAAAACACAAGGATAAATTATAGCTTTTCTAGATATAACAGATATAAAATAGATGATACCTGAGTTGTTTTTGGAAAAGCAGGAAATGTCAGGGAGGGATCTAATTTTATTGGGTCAAAGTAGCCATTAACAAATAATTCTCTACAGAAAAGGAGATAATTTCAAAAGATCTTTTTGTATATAATGCTTTACAAAGAGACATCAAGTCCATATTAGCTTGTATTGAATGTAAAAGAGAGGAGAGATCCAATTCAGAGGCCTGCAAGAGCTAGGAGTTTTTCCATCTTCTTGGACTCAGAGCTTTTCATAAAACTGATAGACTGCTCACCCTCTCACGTATTTACTCATTTGGCAGCCTGGTTTCCCCAGAAAGCTATCTCAATTCAACAATGCCTGTGGAGCAGAGACAAAACCTGGAAACAGGGAATGATGGATGGTTTGCTCATATGGCAGTGCAAGAATGGAATGGCAAGGGCCTCATCCAGACCTCCTCACAACAAATGGAAGAGTATAAAAATATTCATTGCCAACTAAGAAAGAAGGCAGCACCAGAAAACAAATGGGAGGTAAAGAAAGCCAGGCAGAGCAGTCTGAAGACAGAGGTGATGTGGAACCAGGGATGGGAATGTCTGAACTGGTGCTACATCACAAAGTTGTCATCCCTCAGATATAAAAAGCACTATGTTCATCTTCGTGTCATGCAGGAGGCAGAAGCCAAAACCACTCTGCAGCTCCTGTGAGCACAGCATGGGCCTGAAGGCACTGCTGCTGCCCCTGCTAAGTGAGACTGAAGGTGCATCCTCTTATTCCATTTCTGTGTTGTGCTTCCTATATTGGTTTACATCATTTCAGATAACTAAACCTCAGTGCAGGCTGCTCTGCGGACCAAGAGATTTCACTAACAGCTCATTCCTTCATTTTCCTTTTCCAAATAAAATCATATTGTGCGAAGTCATAGCTCCCCATGCAACTCTGAAGAATTTCTGGGAGCAACTCAGCAGTGGGCAGCGGTGAACAAGTTAACCTGGAAGTCTTTCTCCAAATTTCTTCTTGGACAGTGAGCAGTACCCAAGAACACACACGGGAAAGACAGGACCGTTAGGCTTTCTGAAGCTTTGCTGTGTGAACTGGAGACCATCAGACCCAACATCCCAGTCCACCTCACTGCCCAGTCCTGCAGTCCAGTTTGTCTGTGTGAATATTATGGGAAACTGTGTCAAAAACTGCTCTTCTGAAATCCAGGGTAGAGAAACTACTATTTTTCTCATCTCCTTAGGATCCTGAACTCCACCATCCCATGGTCACTGCAGCCAAGACTTCCCTTGATTTTCCCACCCCTGACCAGTTTTTGGTTGATTAAAGGGTCAGGCCCAGGCAGATTGCGCCCACCCGCCAGCTCCTCAATCACCTGTGTCTGCAAGCTCCCCTGATGTACTCCAGAAACCTCCTGAACTGCTTCTGTCCCGCTGTGATGTCCTTCCAGCAGTTTTTGGGACGGTTAAGGTCCCCCCTGAGGACCAGTGCCTGTCCAGGTGAGGCTTCTCCCCACCCTCTGAAGATGGTCTCATCTCCTCTGCACAGGGACACCCAGCAGAGCATCCACCCTCTGAACCCATCAGCTCCCACCTGTCTCATCCCCACTTTATGTTTACATCCTTCTGTCTAAGGATTTTGCACTACTTACAGGTTTGTTTTATGTTTGGTATTAAAATTAGAGAGTGATAGAGTGCTCTGGTTTATCTTTCCTACTACCGAAACTCTGCTGCTTCCTAACTACATCAGCTTCACATGGAAAATAAAAGTAGAAAAAGCTGCATAAAGAAAATATTTTTAAAATACCCAGCAAGGAATCACAGCTGGAAATGTTTGCTTTTGTTAATCATTGGTATTTTGGAGTGTCCTTGACCCCACTAAAGTTCCTTCTTCTCTTCCAGGACCATTCACTGTGAAATCGTCACATTTTAGATTTGCATCTCTGTAGCCTAAAGCACACTCTTGAATGTCTTTATTTTCCATTGCTTTGAGAAATTCTGCAAATAAAGAGTTGTTTTAACAGTTTGCATGAAAACAGAGCAGTGACTAAGATCCATTACACTACATTTTGAGCCCAGACACCTAGAGAATTAGCTAAATGTGCACAATCTACCTCCTACGTAAATGGAGATTATGGTTAACTCTATTGAAGTCAATGCAGTTAAGGTAAGATTAACAGGACTAAAGTCTACAGCATTATTTTGAAAAGGAGGAAATACAAAAAAATAGATGTAAACAGACCACAGGCTTTCTGCTCGAAAGCACAAACAACCACCTACATGAGGAAAAGTGGAGTAGGTGTGTGTTGGCCATTATTGATATAATTAGGGTCTGGTTTTAAAAAGTATGTTTTTACATATGAGAAGTTACATAGTAAAAACGTGTGTCAGCAAGTTATGTCCTTTTAGTTATATAACTGAAAATTAAGCTTACATAGGTGACATTTTTTTCTGTAGATAAATCTCACAGGACATAGAACATTAATATTACAGAATTTAATGTTGCCCTTAAAGCTGTAATTTCAACATCTGACATCCTGAAAGTTGCAAAAAGATGAGCGCTTTATTTGAAAGAAAACACTGCTGGACCTTGCTCACCTTTTTTAAGGTGTTTTCACCTAAAGCAGGTAAACTGAATGAAATAAGCCATTTCTTTCTCAGATATCTGTGTTCATGAAGAAGACTATGATGAGCCCTGTGGTTTTGTGCTGCCAGCAGAGAGCAGAGCTGTAGGATGGAACAGGAAGGGCTGAGGGAGACAAAGGTGGGGATCAATGGAGGTTAACAGATGAGCTCTGGCAGCAGCGGACGGCCAGCGCTGAAGTGGAGGAGCAAAATGTGACAAGAGTGGCCAATTAAAAGAGATGAAAAACTGCTGGAAAAGGAGCCAGGCATCAATTTAAGAAGCCTGACTGTGAAGGGAACATACTCCAAGCTAGGAATGAAACTAAGTTTGTGGATAATAAAAAACACTGTAAATCTTATTAGGCAGGAAGTCTAAAGAGGCTTTTCTCTCATTTTGTACCTAAGAGTCTGAAAATCATTGCATTATTAGATTAGCTTACAGAAAGGTAGTCATTCAATATCCCCATCTTATCCATGGGGAAAAAAATTTTTGAAGAAGAAAATTTATAAAAACCACGGATGCCAAGGCCTACAGTTGGAGAAGAAGGATGGTTTAGCCCAGAGTTGGGATAACAAATGCTAGCCCAGGGAACTCAGACATTGAGTTCAATGGGGATTATAAAGCTTAATAAAAGGCAATACTAGTCAGCCCTGGCTCATTTTTTTCCCAGCATTGAGACAAGAAGTAGTTGCAAGTGCTGGCTGCAATTGTTCATACTCACTGAACACTTTCTCTCTGGTCCTAATCAGAGTCGGAGGAAATGTTCATACCTAAAATGAGTTCTCACTCCTCAGTCCAAGTGGGACTGAAAGGCTGCATGAAAAGAAACAAATCAAGGAGACAGTTCACAACTGCAAGATTTAGTCACATTGCTGTAGTCAAGGACTTGGGAGAGCCAGGCTTCTTTCCCTGCTCTGCCACAGTGCTCTTGCACACCTTGAGGCATGCCATGAATTCTCTCCTCTTGCTTCTCAGCTGCAGAGAGGAGATAAAAGTTCCTCCCTAATTTAGGAGAGTGCTGTCAGCCAAAAAAAGACCAAACAGGGGGTGCTCAGACATAACTTTACTCTAAAAAGTCAAATCTTAAAATTAAAAATTCAGGAAAGGGCTTGTATTCAAAACAATGTTAAAGTACAAGCTAAATATACAGGTTTATTTAAACCACTATGGAATAATAAAAAATTTAAGGGCACTTCAGTTTCAGCACATTTTCATTCAATGTCCTAAACAACATCTCAAATACAGCCAAAGCATGTTCATTAATTCCTAAAGATGCACATAAAATCCTGAAACTGTCAAAAGAAAAATTAGCTGAAAGGAGTCCAAGAATTGTACTTCCAAACTAGTCTGGCATAGCTAGCACTGCAGAAACAAGACCATACCAGGGGGTAAAAAGAACTTTTGATTTCATACAATTTTGTACCAAAATTTTCTAAACTATAAATCAATTTACCAGCTCAGTGTAATGCAAGCTACAAGCATTGCCAAGTATTAATTATTCCTAAGTATTTAATACTTAAAGCAAACCAAGCGTAGTCTCAGCTACTGTGACTCACTCAGACAAAACAGAAAAAAATTAACTTTTCCAAACCATCAATATATTATAACCAACCTGCTTTTTTCCAGGTGTTGAAGGATAGCCTCTGCATCCAGGTATCAACATGGAGAGACAGTTACATATTTTTCTATCTGCTCTTCACTGCTGAAATTTAATCTCATATGCTACATGCCAGCCATGAAGGTATTAGAGAGCTTCATGTCCATCACTTTTTAATCATATGCCTGTTAGACTTTCAACCTCCTCTAGTAAAAAGAAAACAAAAACCAAATATTGGATGCATCTTAGCAGTATTTTGGAGGTCTTTTTGGCTGTTTCCTACATATCAGCAAACATTCCCTGCCAGGTTGTTTGTCTGGTAGCCTCAATAATCTTAACAGTTGTTTTATTCTTTTTCATGTTACACTTTGGTTTGGTTAGCAGAGCTGTTTTCTAAAGCTCTCTGTAGCATCAAACATGAACAAAACAGGGAAAAACACGTGGATTTTAAGCTAGTAAAGAAGCCTTAACCAAATTGATAGGTTGGCGTCAATCTGAAGGGTTCACAGATTTTTTAACTGATTATCACAGTATAAGCTCTCCCCAACATCCCACATGCACACAGCACCTACTACCAGAGACACAGAACACTTTACACTGCATTTACAGCACAGTATTTTGTTAATTGATCAGAAAAGATGCTGATTCGAACACAGCATGTCTGCACCAGTCTCACTGAGATGTTCTCTTGAAGACTTTGGTACAAGCCACTCATGAAGTCACAGGGCACCTCTGTGTCCCCAGGTATGATGCTGCTCTGCTGGCACAGGCTGAACAAGCTCCTGTAGGGTCAGGACATGGAACAATTCCATATTTCTACTATTTAAATATCAAACATCCTTCTTTACCTACATGCAAAATAGGGAAAAAGAGGCTAAAATGCAGTTTCCTTCTGGTAATAAGACCCTTTTTAAGCAAAACTAATACAGTCCTAGTCAAGATGTATTTACAGGTTTTTGCTGTTTCCAATTTTACTTCAAGTTCCTCTTATTTCTCATTACCCAATCTTTGAAGATATTTCACGTATTGTCATTGGTACCTCTTCAGAGGTTTTCTGTCGATTTCTGGTGATTACCAACGCAATTAACAATTTCTCTGTACCATTAATATTTCAGATCATAGAACAGTTTGGGTTGAAAGAGACTTCCCAGACCATGCTGTTCCAACCACCCCTCCACAGGCAGGGACACCTTCCCCTAGACCAGGTTCTCACAGACACTTTATTACAATTACTATTATGTTTTAAAAGAAGCACAGAATCCACACACTGCATAACTGCACATTGTAGAAAACATTGAGGGTTTTTTTTTCTGGTTGCTTTCTCTATGCTGCAAAAAGCTGATTTTCCTCTGCTGTGTCATTCTCATTAATTTGCCTTCCAGGTTCTCCCATTTATGAACAAAAGGACTGAATCACCTGAATGAGAATAGTTAGCATCCCTACAAGAGATTTTGTACAGATCCCCCAAGTTTCTATTCCTAAACCACAGGCTTTCAAAGAATTTTTTCCAGAGATAATGACTGTTACAAAATGAATTTTAATGTACTATCTAGGGATAAGTGGGAAACGTTCTGGCACCCCCTAAAAATATATTTTTTTGAATCAAGAATGGTAATGTCCTGGTAACAGCAGCTCTAAAACATTTTCCCACATGAATCTCCAAAATTACTAGTCTTCCTTCAGCTGTTGTTTATATCTTTGTAGTGCCTATGTACCATTCCTCGTTATGTTTATCTTCCTTATAGACATAGATGGACACCATAACTACTTAAGGTATAAAGTAAGGAGTTATTTTCCTCTAAGATTTTTTAAATTGCAAAGGTTGTTGAGAGCCTTGGATCCCTTTCTGGTCCCAGTGGTTCTTGGGTTTGTACTTTTTGCTTCAAATGTGTAGCCTAACACCCAACCCTAAGCTGATCAGAGACGTAAATCAAAATATTCCCCCAAAATTCACTTAAACCCACAGAATCCTTCATTCAAAATTGGAGAAAAATATCCTAGCAATGATCACAAGCAACTTCATGGTGTGGTCAATTGGCTCATTAGTGAATCCCAAGGCTTTCTATCAAGAGAACATTTCTTCCGTAATTTTATTTCTGTGACTACCAAGCCTGCTCCAAGCTGTTCTGAGTGATTATCTAGCACTCATTTTCACTTTCTTAATAATAAATTGACAGCATGCTGCAGATAAATGGATTCACACAGCCACACAATTGATAAATTCTGAACTGGAAAGAGATTGCTGTTGCCATGCAAGTCAGCAGGAATCCTGAGCTTGCTTGCTTTACTCCTCTTTTCCAGAGGCTCAGGCAGAAGGAAGTGTGTGAAGAAAACTTTGGGAGGGATAAGAACAATTAGCAGAGGCACAAAGGGCTTCAAGAGCAAATAGAACAATTGTTCATGCACACACAGGGAAGCAAAAAGCTGTAAAAAGCTTTATCATCTAAGGCTCTCTTAAGGACCATATCTGTTGTGTGTCCATTCCAGAAGGAAAAAGGACACAAGGTCCCAGCAATGGCAGGAGTGGGAAAATAGCAGGATGGCTTTATTATACAGCCAGGCATAACCAAACCTCCCTCATGTGCTTCCCCACACACACAGCGAGTCTCAGGAGAAGTCCAGGAGTCCTGTCAGCTTCACATAATGTGGTTTTCCCCATAAACTGCACATCCAAGATAATCAAAGTAAGGACTCCTCAACCAAAATGTGTTCACATGTAAAATACCAGGAATTCACATGAAGCCAGAGCAGGTCCCACACCTGTATTTTGAGCCAGGTCATTAACTGGGGCCGAGGAAAAGCTTTGATGTCCATCAAGATTCAAAGTCATAGAAGAAGTCTTAATTTCTCCATTTCCTGACTCCTTAGGGATTTGACTTTGCCGTTCAGTCTTAGCTTTCCTGGCCTAACACTCTTCCAGAGTCATTTTCAGAAATCCCAGAGCCACATATTGACTCCATCAGCAAACTGGCTTTGGGTGTCTCATCACCAAAGTGTTTTGATGATGCATCAAAGAAAAGCCAACCAAGAACCTCATTGCTGAGATTTATAACCACACAAATCATGGCCTCACCTTGAAAGTGTCTTGGATAAAAGAAACTGAAATTTTCCTTCCATCTGCAGAGCCTGATGTGGTCACTTTACAGCTGAGGATCCTGTGCCCCACTTTAGAGAATAAAGGCGGTTTTTAAGCAAAATGCAGCTTTAGACTACTGTGGTATTTTTAATGACTAAGAAAAACTACCAAAGGGAATTCCCAAGGAGTAATGCAATTTAGTAGGCTAATACTCACTTGTACTTTGAAAGGAAGCCATTAAATTATGTCAGCATAAAATATGCTGAAGAAATATTTGTAATGTATGTACACAAACAACTGACACAAACATATTTAAGGAAGGCTGCCACCTGAGGAGACAGTGTTAGGGCTGAATTTCAAACAAAATCAATTGTAGGTGCTTGATGCATCCATACAAAGACAGAGGATTTTGGTAATGAGAATAGAAGGCAAAATATTGGGAGGAAACTCTTTAAGGGTGCTGAGACCCTGGCACAGGTGCCAGAGAAGCTGTGGCTGCCCCAACCCTGGAAGTGCCCCAAGCCAGGTTGGATGGGGCTTGGAGCAACCTGGGATAGTGGAAGGTGTCCCTGCACATGGCAGGGGTTGGAATTGGATGATCCTTATGGTCCCTTCCAACCCAAATAATTCTGTGAATCTTTTTCATGACAGCCACTCTAAGGGAGCTGATGTTCCTAAGGAGTCCATCCATACTTTCCAATACTTCCTTCACCTCTCAGATTTGCAGTGATTTCTTAACTGCTTTCTAATTAAATCAGGATGTTATTTTTCCCTACATTTGCTCTGATTTAAATATTTGGTTAAATACTTTCTAATTAAGTCAGGATATTATTTATACGAGAAGTCTGATACTTCATTAATGATGCAAAGCAGAGAGCTGCAGCTCTTTCCTACAGAACAGTCTCAGATCACAAGATTTTCAAAATTATAACCTAAAATCTGAAAGCCTGAGATTTATTCCCTCCCTGTTGACCTTAATAAATAAAATCTAAGAATTTCAAAACTTGGTGTCTGGAGTGAAGACTTTCTTCTTCAGAACACTCCCTCTAAAGATTACTTTTTCAAGGAAAATCTGAAACAATTTCTGAAACTGCGATGGGTTAATTTTCCAGAAATCAAGCTGCACTGAAAACAGCAATGAAAATTGACATTTGACAACAGTATTACATTATTTAGTGCTGACATTAAACAAGTAATATCTTTTGCTGTCACTGCAAAGCTTTATATTGCATCTATCAAGCACTTTTCAGGTTTCCAATGCAGTCAAACTGCTAATCAAGTTAAATAGTTACTGGGCACATCCTGATTTAACGTTTGCTTTGATTTCAGGAGCACAAACTTCACATTTCTTTATTGGGCCTGAAGTTCAAAATACTGGGTGGTGTCAGAGAGAAGGTCAAGGGCCATGAGCATCCAGTTATCAGGAAAATGAAGTATCAGCAATCAAGGTTCTAGAAATCAGCCCATTTGCATCCAAGTTAAACAAAAAGCCAGAGGTAGGGAGATGAAGGTTAAGCCACACAGACTTCCCAGCTGCAAGATTAAATAAAGATAATGAAATATATATTTCTTTTCCTTCTGCACAAACTAAGTCGGCCTCTAGTCTCTGAATACCAGAATACTATCATTACTATGCTACATTAATAAGCAGTGTAATACTTTCTCACAATTTTGAACATTCTGCAGGAGTCTGGTGGCAAAGATTTCATTTTACAGAAGGCAACACTGTGAAAGGGATGGCAAGTAGCGCACTCTAGACCACACAATAAGACAGAAACATCTATTAAGGTAATTGCTTCATCCTCAGGATATTACAGCATGCTAATATTTCCCAATGAAAATTCAAAGTCTCAGCCAAAACGCAGCACAAAAATGCAGTGCACAGCCCTAGCTCCTGGACAAACAGCACAAACAGCATTTTGCTGCGACACCTGCAGAAAGCACAAAGAACCTGAGTGGCCAGCAGTGCCTGCCTGGTGAATCCTCTCATTTCTGCAGCCTCTCCAGCTACAGCAGCCAGAGCCCAACCACCTGTTTGCAGAATAATGAGCTATTAGCACCTTTGCTTCAGCAATTCACTGATAAGAGGTGTCCCAGCACAGCTCTTCGGGGCTGAAAATGAAATTCCTGCAGCTGACAGATGCTACCACGACAGGGCTGTCTGCTCCCGCAGGCAAATATTTTTCTGCCCTGATTGTTAAAGTCTCTAATCCTCACTGGGGAGAGTCACAGCCACCTAAGCAACTCCTACAAGGATCACCACCTATTTTACAGCTGATTTATGTGTTCCCTGCTGGTAAGTAATACCACATGCTTTTAACTGCAGCCCTTGCTGATCTCAGCACACACTCAACGTGTGGGGCTCAGAGGAGTCCTGGGATGAGCCACAGGCCTTGGTGGGAGAGGACATTGCACTTGGTCTGAGCACCCTTTTCTTTTTTTTCTTTAATCAATAGAATCATTAAGAATGGAAAAGACCTCTGAGGTCATTGAATCCAAACTTTGACCAAACAGCACCATGACACCTCAACCACAGCAGAGAGTGCCACATCCAATCGCTCCTTAAACACCTCCAGCGATGGTGACTCCACCACCTCCCTGGGCAGAACCTTCCAATGCTTGACCACCCTTTCACTGAAAAAATTCTTCCTATAGTCCAACCTGAACCTCCTCTGGTGCATCTTGAGGCCATTTCCTCTTGTCCAGAGAGAAGAGGCTGATCCCAACCTGGTACCTCTTGCCAGGGAGTTGTAAAGAGCAATGAGATCTCCAATGCTCACATAAAGAAGAGTCAAATATTGAAGACAAGTGCATCTAAATATTTGAGATAATCTGACATAGAAAGTATTACCAGTAGTTTCTTCAGTAGTTTTTTCAAATAAGAAAAGGCAGCCTGAAGGCAGGGACATGCTAATTAAGGTATTTACTGAAAACTGAAGTAGCACTTCTCACTACCACACAGCAATCCACTGTCCAGCCACAAGAAAGAAGGAAATAAAATCTCAGTATTGCTCAGAGAATGAGGCCAAAGCTCTGTTTGAGGGTGGGATAAAAGACAAGGGAAAGGTGGAGAAGGGAGACAAAATCCATCCTGAAGCAGGAGGAGATCCCACCTAAAACCTACTAGGAATAGTAAAAAAACCCAGTGTGACTTTGAAAATTTCTCTGACATTTGGCAGAGAAGGAGAGCTCCCCGAGACATCTTCTAACAGTCAAGAAACACAAACATGCCTACATTTGTTAAGATAAAAAACTCAAGGCCAAGTGATTAAACTGATCTGCCTCAGGCCACTTGGAAGCTTCACAACACCTGAGTGTCCATCCAGAGACCTCCACCAAAATCCATCCTCTGCGTGGGGAACTTCTGTGGCTGTCAGACTTGGGCAGCAAGATCAGTGTAGCAACAAAAATGTTTCTGATCTTCATCCAGCTCATCACATACCCAACAGAATAACTCTCCTGATGAAAGGACTGGTACCTTGATTTGTATTTTTTGGAGCTGATCTGCACTCCCCTGATCATCTCATTTTTTCTTCAGTAGGAAAAAGTCAGCAATGAAAGGAAAATGAAAAGAATTTTCACCAATTGTTTTCTATTCCTTTCACTGAGATTATGATTTTGTCCCAGACCTAATTCCTAAATATTATACTCTAAATACTCTCAGAAGTTTTACTGCAATATGTGAGGTCTTCTTAATAAATATAGAATAAAACATATAAAATGCAAGAACAAATATTTTAAAAAAACCCTTTTATTTTACCAGATCCACTCTCATCTTTCATAGATATACACAGAGAGGAGATGGACATTTTCTCAGAAAAAAAAAAAATAGAAGAAAAAGAGCAAAGAATAAGGTATTTTTATTATATATTTTGGAAAGAAGCAAAAATTACAAATCAGTGGTTTATTTTTTAATTGTACATCTTTTCCTATATTCTCAGAATACATTAGCTCAGCAGTATCTGTAGTTTACAGTAGCAATTAGCATCCTGGGGAGTCAGCCGCAAATAACAAATTCATAAACAAAGTAGAATTAATCAAGGGAAAAATTAAAAATAAGGAGGAGTTTGCATAATCTTAGAATGACAGAACAGCCAGAGAAGCCCTTGCTCCAGGCAAGGATTAGTCTGTCAAAATTATGGTCAAATATTTAAAGACGCTTCTTTTTCCTTAATGGTTTCTGAAGTTAATGCAAGGTAATTATATAATTAAATAATAACTATATTATGGCCTGTCTAACAATTAAATTCAAACCATAATCACCTCCCTAAACTTCAAGATGTCCTTGTAAGTTTTTAATTTCAGCCGGAGAAGGTACAGGGGAGATGCTCTTAACCATAAATGCATAGGCATGGAATCTCAGACTGGGGAGCAATGCAATGCATTTCCACTGATTCTTCTATTTCAAATATTTATATTATCTGGGCTGTAATTTCATTGTCCATACATACATACATACATATACATATATATATGTATGTATGTATGTATGTATGTATGTATAGATATATATATGTATAGACAATGAAATTACAGCCCTTATAATATGAATATTATATTATAATAATATATATTATATATTATATTATATATAATAGTTAGTTAGTTAGTTAGTTAGTTAGTTAGTTAGTTAGTTA
This sequence comes from Acanthiza pusilla, assembly GCA_036630365.1. Taxonomy (NCBI): domain Eukaryota; kingdom Metazoa; phylum Chordata; class Aves; order Passeriformes; family Acanthizidae; genus Acanthiza; species Acanthiza pusilla. Next base: position 93,865,966 of record JAXCHO010000034.1, read on the forward strand.
GTTAGTTAGTTAGTTATTTTTACTGTTGCCAATCCATGACAATCTGGAAAAAGCACTCCTTAAGGAGGATATTTTTAACAGAGCTCAGCATGAAACACAGCAGAGATGGGACTACAGCACTTCTGAGCAGCAGACAACTTCCCCAAGAACACCAAGCTCAGAGATGTTTTACTACCAGCAGACAACTTGTAGTTTGGGGTTTTTTGTGAAGTTTACCCAAACTTTATGTAACAGTACTTTAATGACGATATTTAAATGGCAAAAACCACTTGGAGAAGAGTCCTTGCAGTCTCCTGGAAGGCTTGCTGTGCTAAGTCTAATTTACCTAGCAGTGCTGAAGTACTGACAGAAAAAGACAGAAAGTTTAAAAAATAAAACAAAACCAAAACCAAAATGAACAAAGACAGAACAGAGACAGAATCATCTAAGCTTGTCAGAAAGGCAGGAAACATTGTCTGCCTTGGACACACTTTACTCAAGTAGACCTTGCAAACTTAGAGGAAAACTCACAAGTGAAAAGTTACTTACATCCTTAAATAGCAACAAGATGAGGCTGTTATTGAAGTGCTATAATTTGCTTTGCATCTCTATTTAAAATCGTTTCCCTTTAGAACATCCTATTGAAAGGCAGAGAAGGGCTCTGAAGTGTTATTTTCCTTACATTTGTGAGAAAAAGCCTTTGTACTTAAGATTGGTTGAGACCCACATTATTTTAGGATTGCCAAGCCCACTTAGATCACCCATCTCCTACATGAAAGCCCTGAGAACAATTCCACAATAGCAGAATTAATAGAGTCTTAAAAGAGAAAAATCAATGCAGCATTTGTACTTTTTTTCTTTGCCCCCATGAGCACCAAAACATTCACTAATTAGACTTCATAACACTCCTCCTGGCTAGGTAACAATTATCACTTCCATTTCACAGGTTGCTAATGAAGGGGTTTTGCTCAATTAGAAGTGAAAGGATCAATATCAGGCCACACCACATCTCAAAAGGACAGAGGCCACTGCAACCTGAAGTGCCTCAATCCCCTGGGTGACAAGACAAGGTGCAATTAGTTATGCTTTTCCTCTGATCAAAGAGAGAACTTTCTAATGGACTGCCCTGCTCCGGCACAATGTGCCACTATCCTTCCTCTTTGTAACAGCAAGATTACAGTGAAAAGAAACAATTTTCTACAAAGCAAGTCCTAAACACAACAGTGCAGAAGCAATTTTGGCAGCTAATGCTCGATGTTTCGTGCTGCCTTTTTGTTCTTAAGGCAAAGGGTACACATCTCATCAGCTGCGAGCTGAGGAATGGATCTGTACACAAAATTAAGAGATCCCATGCCTTAACATAAAGGAAAGCAGATGAGTCACTTTAAATTATAATCAATGGTAACAATAATCCTACAGCTAAACCTTGATATTTCTCAAGTACTTTCATAAATTTTCGTAAGGGGCATTTCTACCACTTAAAGTAACACAAAGCAAGGGATCGATATTACAAGGGTTTCTGTATTGTACAAAAGAGATTTGAAAAAATTCAACTTGCTTCTGTGCTCCATCTCTTCCTATCTAAATTCTCTCTGTTCTTACTCTCCTTCAGCAACACAGAGTAAGTGAAAAAGCTCAGATTTTTCTGAATATTTGCAATATTTTATTATTTGCACAATTTTATGCAAGGTATGTATCTTTAGAGTATTTCAAGGATATTTATGAGCAAAATCAGAACTGATGGAGAGCTATAAATTCATGCTAGTCATGAGGAGCTATTTTAATTTCCCAAAGCCTTGTACTGACCAGGGCTGGCTTGCCAGGGAAACTCAGTACTGGGCAGGTGTTTCAGTCCTTGGCTACAAAAATACCTCATCTTCCTTCTCCCCCCAATTTTTTCAGTCTCCAGCCCTCATTATAAATCTCTGCAAAGTCCTCTGAAAGCAAAGTTGGTCTGACAGTCAAACTGAAAGCCTGAAAAACTGTGGAATATCCTGTCCCTGGAAGCAGGGTACAGCCTGCCAGATATGGTTACCTTTCCCCACAAAGTGCTCCTCTCTCTCTGTGCTTTGCTCAGCCTTTGGGCCATGACCCAAGAAGGCATTTGGGCCATCCTGGCTGCAGCAGGGACACTGTCAGTGCTGTCAGCTCCAGAGTCTGTGCTTCAGTCCATCATCTTCTGGCCCAGACTGTGATACTCTCACAAACAGCAAGACAGATTATAAACTGACTTGATGTATTGTAATGATGGAAACAACATACGTGGAAACACACTTTTTCTCTTTTGGCTGTGTCTCATAATCCCTCCGCCTTCCCCCACGCCATGATTTTTTTTCTATTTATTCTCTTCCATATGTTTCTGTATAACAGAGAAAGCACAAATAAACTACCAAGTACAAAGAGGAGGAGAGACATCTCTCTATGATTATAAATCTTGTTGTGAGATGCTTTGTTTCTGGTGAGCATTTGGAGAAACAGATTTTAGGAACAGGTTCCATTAACAATAATGGGACAAGTTTCAAAAGTAATACAAGCTGGTGCACTTCAGAGGAGCAAAGGCTTCCATTACAGGCTTCAGGCAGTTTTTCCCTTTGCTGTGCAATAACTAAAGCAATAATCTAAGGAGTGAAATCTGTAGCCTTTGCCTACTTACAGAGTGACAAATGCTACAGAGTAAATCTCTGCCCAGGCACACCAATGACAGCGTTGCAGTAAAATAATAAACAGCACTGCTCCCAAAGCAGTGTCAAATTCCTAGTCTCCAACACTGCTGGTTCACTATCTCTGTAGGGTGTCCACTGAAGTGCTCAAAGTAAGCAAAACTACCTCAGAGAAGTTAATTGATGGCAAAAAGTAAATTTAGTTTGGTATAAGCAGCACAACAGAGGAGCACATGAACTACCAGCACACCCAGCTCAGTCATTTCCATGGTATGAAACAACAGACTGACAGATTGAATAGATTTTAGCTTGCTTCTCACTAAGGAATTATTTTGGACCCCATGAAGGAATAGGTATGCACCTATGTTCATGGGGATTCCTCAAGCAAATGGAAAAGATAACCCTGAGGTGTTCACAACCCTTGGATCCCTCAAGGATGCTGCACGGAGTTCCTCAGTGTACCACTCACAAAAATGAGGTGTGTAGAAGTTCTCTCCAAAACACCATTCAAGAGGAGAAAGCAATTAATAGGTTTTAGCTGATATGATTACAGAAACCACTCTAATCCAAACTGGTAATACAGGGAGATGAACATAATGTGTTTTGATCTGGAATTGAGCACCTGAATTTCCACTGGAGCTGCCCCATTACAGAACTGAGCAAGAGGAGCTGAGTGCTGCACCCAGACCACAGCCTGATGAATCCCTGCCATCCCTGGGGCTTGAAAACAGCCTTATGTATGAACTTCTCATCAAACCACCATCAATAGCGTGAATTTTCCCATTATTTGGAGAGGAGGATAAGGTTGTTGTTACTTAACACCCACTGGCATGAAGGAAGTGGAGAGCGAACCAAAAGCCAGTCTCTGCTGGGTGAAAATAACTTACTGCAAATGGAAGCACATACCTTAGAGCCTCTCTGTGCCAGGCACCTGTGACAACTCCAGCACGCTGTTTTTACCTTGGACTTGCTCAGAAATCTGACACTGTATTTGTTTTTCCATGCCTGCTCTAGACTGGACGATACAGAAAAGCAAACACTGATTAAAGGCACCTTTATTCCACTCAGCCATGTGCTTCAGAGGCTCCCTCTCTGCCTGCTTTACTCTTAGCATGGATTTCTGAGAAAACTCCCCAAACACATCACACGACAAAACACAGAGGGTGGAAGCAGCAGGGAGCTCTTTCCTCACCTCTGCAGAATGACAACATTTGCTGTCTGTGATCTCCTCAATATCAAAACCATTCCCCAGCCCTGCCCTCAAACCCACTGCACCCATCTCCCTCCTGCCTTCCAAGGTGTCCAAACGGGAACTGTGTCTTTGGTCTAAGCCCCTTTATTCCACATCATCTTTTAAACAGTGGGAATTTGTGCAAAACATTCTTTTACCTCCCTTTTCACTCACCTTGTCCAGGATCTCCTGGAATTACCTCCTGAGCAGGGAGGTTGGACCAGGTGACCTCTGTGGTCCCTTCCAACCCCACCCATGCTCCGAGTCTGTGATTATGCATTTTCCCCCTCTATCCAATTAGCCTGGTGATCATTTTCATGCAAGAATTTGCAACCAGGCTCCGCTTTAAACATGCAGAATGCCAGAAAACACTTGTGCTAAGATACTTTGCTAGACATATTTCTAGTTATGCATGCAAATCTACTGAATTTCACAGAAGCTGGTGTACCATACCTCTGCTTTACCAACATACATCTCCAATGTTCTTTTTCCCCCTAGTTCTTTAAATAATTTACCATGTGAAATTGGAAGATGCTGATTTTTTTTAGTAAGTTAGAACTTCATGAAGCTCAAACATGCTCTGATGGCATTGAATGGGACAGGTGGAAGCAAACCACAAGCACTGCTGCATCTCACTCTTAGCAGTCACAGGGAAGTTTTCAAATACACGCTGAGGATGAAGCTGATACTGCTGATGAAAAGCAAGTGCTTTGCTTAAGTTTGCTCGGTAAATTTCAGAAATGCTATCATTAAAAATTAAAATTAACTTTCAGTTGCTTGGGCTCTATATTCTGTTTCAAGTGGTTTTAGATGCAGTGGTCTGGTTTTCATAAAAAATTCTGAATTTTTGCTTGAGGATGTTTCTGTATGATTGCCAACTCTCCCTTTAAACTAATCTCCCCTCCCTTCCCGCCCACTGTTGCATTTATCATTACTACACTTATTAATTTTTAAAGGCTGCCCTTCTTCACAAGAGCTAAATAGGAAAAAATGGAAAGGTGGAACCATGACAGATAATATAAATCTGGAAAAAAATTTCCTTCTCCATTCATAGCTGCCAAAACTCAAAATACCCCCCTCTTTATGACTTCATGCACTGCTGGTGACTATAAGTGAAGTAAGAATTCGTTTCCTTGCAATTCCAGGGATAAATAAAATAATGCATGAGGAACAGCACATTGCCATAGATGCTTCTTTTCAGTAGCAGTCATCTTGTCTGGCCAAATATGCTTTTTTCTCTTTCTGTGGAGACAAAGAGATCTCCCGGCTGGCCCCTTTCCTACAGAGCAAAGCAATACAAATCCAGACGAATCCTGTCACTTCCAAGCATTTTGTCAATGTTGAGCATCCTGCCAGTGATCAAAACCAAAAGGTTTCCTGCTAAAAATATCACCTGCACTGAGCTAAGCACAGCTCTTTTCCAAGTTCTGCCCCAGTTCTTTTCCACATGAAAACTGTTGCGTTTATTGTTATGGCATTTAGCAAATGAAATCCTTAGACCGAGCCCCTCTCGGTGGTTCCCTAAGGTGTGCTTTAATACAGATAAAAGAGGCTGAATGGTATCAGCAGAAATAAGAGATTGGGTTGCTTTTATAGAAACCACTCTCTTTGAGATCATGGTGGACATGACATGTGGTGCCATTTTTTGGTACCAAGCATTTGCTAAACTGCTGAATTTCCACCCAAAAGCCTTTTTTTTTTTTTTTCAAATGCAGTCACATTTGAAATAGTCGTTAAAAACCCTATGTGTTTTCTCATCAGCCGTAAGCAAACTTTCTTTAAAGGAACTGCAAGGTCTAAAGCAAGAAAAAACTCTTAGAGAATCACAGAATGGGTAAGGTTGGAAGGGACCACAGCAGGGTGATCTGGCCCAGACTCAACACAGAAAATTCTGTTTAACCCTTTAAGGGTTAAATTATCCCCTAAAGTTCCCTTAAACGTAATTATTAATTAATAAAGACTCTAAAGGTATTCAAGCTTTAGAGGCTGAGGGTGCTCTGTGCAACCAAAGATATAACCTGAGCTGCAAGATCTATTTGCTTGTGCTTATTAAATAACAAGAAGAATGCTATTTCTGTTTCCCGTTCTGTTCAAAAGTAGACGAACAATCTTTACTCAAAGTTGAAAAGCCATCTATTACTCTTCAGGCAGATATCAGGATGGGAAGAAATTCTCCTCAGAGGAAAAATTCGGAAAGGTTTAATGTCACAGTCAAGGAATTAGGATGGAAATATTCATACAACCCTAAACGTGAAGATTTTTGCAGCGCTTTTTGTAATCAGTGTGGATGTATTTAGGTAAAATCTAATTTTCCAGGGAAATCATAAATGCCTCATTTTCACGAGAAGCCTGAGGGAGACTGTATGTACCAGAGATAACACAGAGATTGTATCAGGCATAGAGCGCAATATCTTCAGCTATAAATAACATGAGGAAGTACAGATGCAATTTCATCAAATATCACCTCCCCAGAGCAGAGACATGAGCAGACCTTCTTAATACACACTGAGCATCCTCCTGGTGCTTTTGGAATTTTAGAATTCTGTACAGCAGAATTCACACCTCTCCTGTTGCCATGTTTCCAAATGTGCCCCTCACCTGCCAGGTGCTGATGGGATTTCCCTGGCCAGGCTTGAACAGGGCTAAAAACTGCTTTTCAAAATAGGAAATTGTGCTGATTTCAAAGTGCTTTACAGCACAGGTTTGTAGGTACATTTTACAGCCCCGTTCACCCCTGTAGGTATGAGGCTGAATGCTTTAGGTCTTGGCTAGGAAGAACCACCAATACCTGCAGCTTTTCCTAATGTGGTTTTGCTTCTCTCAAGAGAGGACTGGAAAAAACCTTTGCCATAATTTGGCCATTGTAAAATGGTGTTTGGCCCAAAAATTACAAGAGAAATGCAAATATTTTCATGTTTTATGAATACTAAAATAACAGCCATCAACCAAGTTAAAAAAATGACATTTTATCCATCATTAACAGGGATACTCTCCATTACTTCAAATAAAATACGGATGTTTCTTCATTCTCCTCTTTCAGAGAAAGGCTGTAGCTCAGCTGTTTTAAAAATACTCTTTTTAATTTTTTTTTTTTTTCAGAACCTTTATGATCACCTTTGAAATTTGTAGCTATAACTTCAATTAAGGATGTGGAAGAACAGGACAGTTCTGAGTACAATTTCAGATCCTGGCAAAAATCTTGGAAATAATAGATGAGCAACAAAACCACCAGCTGAGGAAGTGGTAGAAATGCCATTGCTAGATCTCAAGAGCAGATTAAAAATAAATACAAAGAAAGAAGTCATCTTTCCACAGAGGTGCTGGAGCAGGCCAGGTTTTGTTCCAGCGCCTCAACAGTTCAGGTCTCAAAAACTGACAGAACTCCAAATTTAACTCCTTACATTAATATCCACTCTCCAGACAGACAGAGCTGGATGTCCTTTGGTCTTCCACTTCTCAGGACAGTGAGAATGTTTTTGTGAACCCAAACACATCTTCTCCAGGACCCCCAATGGTACCACGTCACACTTTGCATATGCAGGTATAGGAGCAGCAGCAGGGCAGGGCACTCACACAGCAAAATAAATCCTCATTTAATCCCATGTGCCACTGAGTGTTTCTTTAACACAGGCAAATTTGGCTTTCACCTCCACAACATTTTAGAGACCAAACTTTCTTTTCATTGTTCTGCTGAAGAACATGCAAATCATATCAATGATTTTCATCTTTTCTTTTTCTGCTTTCCCCATCACTGGATCTCTTTTAAAAAATCATCTTTAACGGGATTTAAATAGACTTTTTTTCTTCTTTTAAGAGAAGTTCTTCACCTGAGAACTCCCCAGCTTTAGTGTTTGGTATGAGTTGCTCTTCCCACCTTTCTCTCTTCCCCAACAGAGATTCAGGAAAAGCATAGCAGAAAGTCAAAACACAAATGGAATAATGTCTTCTCTGGCCACTTGTGTTGGGCTGATCCAGTCTGACCCACATATAAGGCACCCCACAGGGAGCTTAGGACAAATTCACAGGAGACTGAGGAGAAAACCCATCCCCGTCTTCTCAGGAGACCTGTGGGGATGCCCATCCTTCACTGCTGCCAGGTTTAATGCCTGGGACAGCAGCCCAACGAGCAGGAATCCATCCCAGGATTCCTCCAGGGCGTTTAGAAAGGAAGATGGAAGAGAACACCAATGCTGAGGAGAGACCAATTTCACCAACACAAGAGTGATGAGCCAACACAGCATCCAGAAGCCATAAAGTTGTTAGAGGAACTGGATTATTTTATAATTGTGGCCCTTGCAAGCATCTGCCTGGAGACAAAGATGCAAAGTCATGACAGTTTGCAGCAGTGGTTTCTAAACGTTTCCAACCACAAATTTTCCTCCCTGCGCTATGAACTCACTTTCATTTACTCTGCCAGGCTCTTTGCCCCATTCTGAGAACGCTGGTCTAATGGGGATGCAGAAAATCACCCATCACACTCACGGCTCATTTCTGGGATGCTACATGACATAAAGGCTCCCACCAGGCACAGGATGGTTTGACCTCACCTCTCCTGTGGAGAGCAGAACCATCACGTAAATCAAATTCTGATGGAGAGGTCCTGACCCAGGGCAGAACACACACACGTGTGGGAGAGCAGCACAAATATTCATTGGAACCTGGTTTCTCTTTCAATATTTTATAATTTTGTTGATGGCTTTTTGTTTCCCCTTAACAGTTGACTTGCCATTAAATAGAACTCGAATATTAATATCCTCCACTAAAAATGAAGACCTGAATTGCCTGCTGGCCACTGCCATTAAAGCAAGTCCAAGCACACAGAGCAGCTCACAGTGCTCTTTGGCTTTCCTGCAGCCATTTTTTAAATGTGTCTGATTCTAAAAAAAAATACAAATTAAAACCCCAAATGCAAATTTTACACACATGAAAACACCCCATATTGACACCTATTAGCTGATTAGTATTTAAGATGCAGTAATATCAAAAGGCAACTTCATATAAATCCTTTAAACCTATTTCTACAGAGTAAATACAATGGCTCAGTAAGACTTTATACCAAAGTAATGCATTATTATTTAAATTAATAAAGATCATGGGGCAGAGATGCACATTTTTACTTTCAGTGGAGCAGGTAAGACTCTGGGAGGGCTATGGAGCCAAATAGCAAAATCTTGCCAAATATTTTCAAAACAAAATATCTTGTAAAATATTTTCAAAGAATGCTTGACTTCAGCTGTGTTCAAATGTGCTCAGAAGACCTGGAGGTGCCTGGCCTGGGCAAGGCGTGTGGCAGGAACCACTGGCAAGCCAGTAAGACAAATTTTATGTTCCTATTTCATTTGACACCTACTGTCAATAGGTCTGCTAATGGCAGAAAAAAAATGGAGGAGATGACAACCAAATTTTATGGAAGTTTATTGCCTAAATATTACTTCTGAGTTTTGTACTCACAGACAATACAATAATGGGGTGTGTTTATTTTTGGAGGGCAGACTGCCCTCAGTTTAACACCACAATAACTGAGAGACATCGCAGTGATGTGTCAGGAAGGCTTGGTAGAGACTAAAATTAAAAGCAAGCCTCACTAAATCTTAAAAATGGGATGGCTACATCAACACCTTGACGTATAGCTCCTATTGTTGTTCACAGATAATAGTTATCTATTTTCTCTACCTATGAAGTGCTTTCTGTATGAAAGTACTCCTGCCATCATAAAACACTTGTGAAAATTAACAGCCAACTTCTCTTCTGCACTGAATATTAATTGCTGTATGAACATTTCTTGCCACACAGCTTTCAAAACATCTTCTCTCCTAGGATATTTAATTTCATGTGGAAAGTAATTTTTCATCAGCCTACACAAATTAGTGAATGAAGAGGACATGGTGCATCTGACTGCCTGAGCTCCAAGAAAGCACTCTCCCCACTGCGAGTTACTGGGCTTGAAATGAAACATTAATTATGTTTTTTATTTATAAAGAGGAATTGATCAAAGGGCAGATATGGAGCGGTAATGGTAGACATCAGTGGGTTTATTAATAAATGTTAGAGCTGTGAGGCAAATGCTGGACACCTGGGCTTAGTTAAAATGAAATGTTTCATAGATGTCACTGGAATGAGCACTGCCAATGCTGTCAAGATGGAAAAGGTTAAAAGACAGGTCTGAATATAGAGTGATCAGAATTAGAGTTACAGCAAGCACTGCAAGTGAGGAGGATTCATATCAAAAAGACATTTGGGAGGAGAGAAAATTCTTGAAAGCAGCAACACCAGAGCCCCCAGAGAAACAACAGACGGTAACTCAGACACAGCCTTAAGCTGGCCAAGACAGCAAGGTCACTGGCTGCTTATAGAACACATATATTAGCCCAAATTAGTTATTCCTGTTTGTCACAGAGGACTTCACATCAAAACCAGTTCATACACTTCAACACATCTCAGGGCTGCAAAGGTTCACTGAGATTTCTGAGCACAGTCAACATTAATCATTCAAGAGCTGAAGTGCCTAAATTAGTAGGAAAGATACTGCAGTAAGTGCAGCTTGGCCAAATAATAATTAAATGACTACTGGGAAGGAAAAAAGAAAAAAAAAAGACAGAATGACTGCACTGTGAAAGTCCTTGGTTGGAGGAAGGGGGCAGGACCCAGCAGAAGTGCCTCTCACTGCTGCTCTCCTTCTGAACCTTTCTCTGTTGGATACAAGGTGAATTAAAACCCCCACTATTTTCTCTTTTTAGACCCTAGCCCTAGAAATATTTATAAACAACACTAAATCTTTGCTTCTACACATCCAAGTTGAGGTTGCTGCAAAAATGTTTCCAAAATCTTAACTCAGCTCTTTCCACTTCTGAAACTTTGAGAGGTTTATAAAGCTGTTCATAAAACACAATCTGAAAGCTCATACCTTATTTGCCTAGCAAAAGCAACTGAAATGATGCTTCATGCTGTAAACTAATTAAGTTGTTGGTTCCTTTCACTTGAGTCAAATACTCAAACCTCTCTAATATTATTCTCATTTTCTTCCCACTTTGAACTGCTATCAGATAGCCCACATAAAATATTTTGCTGGTCAAAACCTTACAGAAAGAAAAAGGAAAAATATATCAGCTTTCTAATATTTTTGTATATAAAGACCCAGTCTTGTTCTTGATAATATACTTATAAATAATTAAAATACATGAACAGCAATAATAGCAAAATACTTTTCTTATAAGGCTTGAACTCAACCTTCTATCACCATGATGAGCCTCTATTTATCTTGCCTGTGGTAACTTTATAATGATTACATAAAGAGGTCTATTTTAGGAAGGTTATATCTTTGATCTCTCTTTATATACATAGAAATCACTTGTAGCTGACAGATCCATTGCACTTACACATTATATTCTTCATCTGCAAACAAAATACTTCTAGAATCATTTTGTTTCCTGTAGAAAAGCACTTTCCTGCTTCTCTTAGCATGTCATAGAATCACAGAATGGTTTGGGTTGGGAGGGACCATAGAGATCATCTCATTCCAACCCCTGCCATGGGCAGGGACACCTTCCACTATCCCAGGTTGCTCCAAGCCCCATCCAGCCTGGCCTTGGACACTTCCAGGGATGAGACAGCCACAGCTTCTCTGGGCAATCTGTGCCAGGGCCTCACCAACCCCTGGGTAAAGAATTTCTTCCCAATATCCAAACTAAAGCTCTCCTCTGTCACTGTGGAGCCATTCCCCCACGTCCTGTCACTCCAGGCCCTTGGCCAAAGTCCCTCTCCAGCTCTCCTGGAGCCTCTTTAGGCACTGGAAAGGGCTCTGAGATCTCCCCAAAGCCTTCTCATTTCCAGGTTGAACAACCCCAACTCTTTCTCAGAATGAGTCAGAAATAATTGAAAACATACTGTGAAAATCAAAGAAGGCACTGATTCCCCAGACAAGCATGTAGAATTCATCACATAGATGTTTGTTACTTAGATTTTTTTTTCTATCAACTGCCATGTAAAGACACTCATTTAAAAATCCTGCCTGCAAGCAAAGAGGCATTTCTAAAGCTGGTACAGTTTGTTGGAATTTTCTAGAAAGCAGAGAAAGAAAGAAAGAAAGTTGAAGGAGGCTTTTTTTAGCTGGCCTTATGGAGCGAGCACACAGCCACGCCCTGTGAAGAACAGGACTTGGTTCCCAGTGCTGCTGAACCCATGCTGCCTCCAGCACCACCTTCCCCCACCACGTGCTCCATCCCCTCTTTCTGAGCCCTTGTCTCATGGAAGATCACTTAATTTTCCATTTATTCTCTGTCAACTGAAAAAGTTCCGGGAATTATGGGCAGAATACATTTCCAGGTGCTTCCCCTTAATGTCTTCAGTAAATGCCCTAAATTGGTTTTGTCTGTTTTGTGCTTCACCTGAAAGTAGCTACAGCGATAGTAGATCACAGGGAAAAGCCAAGATGCTGTCCTTCTACCAAATTTGACCTGCACATTCCAAAGGAAGAAGGAGGTCAAGGCCACTGGGAAAAGGAGTTCCACAGGACTCAGGTACCAGAGGCAGTGTCATCTCAGTTTCTAACCAAAAACCTCTGTCTGTATCTATGTGTCAAAAAAAAAAAAAAAGATAAGGTGAGGAAGAGCAAAAAGTGGAGGGAAATAGATTTCAAAGGGAGAAAAAGAGATAAATTTCTGGAAGGAAGCTACCCATGGCACCAGCCAGATAACATTAGAAGAGGATGTTAATCACTATTTTATAATTGACTAAGTTGAACCCACATTGTGGCTTTTAAAACATCGTAACAGAGCCTGTGTATTCCTCTGCCATGAACTTCGATTCCTGAACGAGACAGCTCTTACAGGTTTCTCAGTTTCTAAGGGTCCTGGAAATGCTGTGCTGTTTTACCTTTATTTATCCCACCCCTGATTTAAGTCAGATTTAATCACAGTATAAAACAGGGAGGAATGCTGTTAGGATGGCACAGGCTTACGAACACCAGTCCCAGTCTGATCCCAGTGATCTGCGAGCAGTTTCCTCTGATTTGATGAACCATATCGATGAGACAGAATGAATGCTGCAAAGCACTTATTTATCTGCAAATAAATATGCATTTGCCACCAAGACTGTGTCCAATATAAGCTCTAAACTCCAGAGACAGGGAAAATATGCTCCCCACTGGGGTACACGCTCTCTGCTAGAGTGTGACTAAATCTACTCTGCTGGCAGACTAGATTTAATAACGTTCTTCTCCTTCCCAAGAATGTTATAAAGCTGCATTAACATCCTCAGGCAAAAGTCTCCACAAAAATGAAAAGGAATATTGTTTCTATTTTAGAGATGTGATAAAACCCTATAGCCAGCCACCTACATAGTAAGTATTTCCATTCATCTTGGTAGCTGAAAATCCAACATTCAGATCACCTCTAAGTTTAGAATGAAGTAGTGTGGAAAGTTAAACACTCGAGCAAATTCAGGATTGCAATTACCTTAGTTAAAGTGCAATCCTGATTTATCACCCGATTCTTACTAGGTATCTTCTGTCATCTTTCCAGAGTGAATACAGATGACTGCACAGAAGGCTCAAGGCATAGAGCAAATAATATGTACTACATGGATTTTGTAGGAGACATCCTTTCACGCGTATATCAAACCCTAAACACTTCATTGAGAGACAAATCCGAAACCAGCAGAACGGAAAAGAAACCACTAGAAAAAGAAAGGTAAAAAAATCATTTCAGCATGAGGCATCAAACAAGCAGACCCACACTGCACTTCCCAAAGTAATTTAAATTCATCTTTACGATGCTGGTTTAGATCTCTTTGCTAAACTACCTGAAAAACAGACCCTGGAGCTCATGCACAGAAACTTTAGGCAAAGCTCTGGTTTTATTGTTAATGTGGAATATGAAACAACAACTCATTGTTCATGACTAGATACTATGAACATGAGCAAATTTACAATAGCTCAGCCCTGGTATCTACAGCAGCAAGAGCTGGGCACGTTACCAGAACTTGCTGTACAAGTGCTGCCTTACAGTTTTACTGACACTTAATCCTTACCTATTTCACTTCTCTTTTACAAAGCCTAAGTGTAAAGTGGCACTAAATGCAGTGTGAAAACACAGTAATTCCCAGCTGCCTTATTAAAACATTGACAAGGTGGCAATGAGATGTGCTGGAGAGGCAGCTCTGCAATGTTATGACCACGTGGTGGAAGGAAACGTCTAGAAAGGGAAAGTTCATAGAGATGATACCTTAATATTTCTTCTGATTGATTACCTGTTCAATAAATAAATTTATTCTTATTTTAAATAAATATGAAAACTGTAGATTCCTTCCTTATTTCTTAATCTCCACCAATAAAAGCTTTTCTGTAAAGGAAGAGCAGAGTACCGGGCAGAGATTCACCAAAATCTTTCCAAATGCTATAATGTCATAGTGGCAGCACAAACTACCCATAAAACCACTTAAGCTGCCAGTACCCAGAACAGCACATAAAATCCAGGAAACTTATGGGAATTACACTGGTACTTACAGCAAAGCTTAGTACACAGTCAAATTCCTAACAACATCAGAAAGTTCCATCACTGTCACCAAGCTGGACACATCCTAGGCAGGGCCAGTGTTTAGGTGACACTGTACAAGCACGAATAATCCACTTGAGTGACATCTTAATTAATGGCTCTTGAATTGCTGGGGAATACATGCATTTCTCAGATACTTCAGAACTGTTAAATAATGTGGTGAATCCATTACAACGACCTGTCTGAAGTTCCTGCAAGTCTCTGTAAAGATCCCGTAAATCTTTCTGGTTACTGCTGTGATCTTTGATGCTGCACTGTCCCCTCCATCCTTGGCAGACCCCAGCACAGAGGCAGGGGCACAGCACTGCTGGGAAGCTGGGAGATGCTGCTCTTAGCAGAAAGGGAAGGTGGTGAAATGGTGAAATCAATAAAAGTGCTGGAGCTGATCTCAAGCTGCAGTTGCAGAGCAGCTGTGTCTGCATCTCCTGTCTCCTCCATCCCGAGCTGACACTTGGGCTCCCTGGCTCGGCCCCGGAGCTGTGTCCAGGCTGTGATTTCCAGGCTGTGATTTCCAGGCTGTGTGTGATGCTGAGCAGAGCCTCTGGACCCAATCCTGGCTCGGAGCTTTGCCATCCCCATGGCTCTGTGCTCCAGGCGGAGCTGACGGCCACCACTGCACCCTCTGGCCTCTGGAGCATTTCTGCCCTCACTCCTCATCCAGAGGCAGCTGAAATCCTCACAAATCTTCCTGAAATATTGCTGCTGAACACAAAGCAAACCCAGGGAAGGGATCGTGATGAGACACAGCAGTTGGTGCCTTGTTCCATGACTAAGGGCTGACAGATGTTGTCTGCTCCCTCAAAGTGATCTCATTTTAGGAACACTGCAAACCCCGGCAGGTGACACAAAACACTTCCTGTGCCTGCTCCTGGAACACAGAGCTATTAACTGGAGTTTTCATCCTCACTAAGAGCAGCATGATTGCTAAAATGAGAATGAAAAGGCTCCTGGTGGTCCTCAGACTTGTGTGAGAGGAAAAAAACACCATTTCCCAAAACATTCACAGTGACAAAACTATGAGATCGTAGAAATTAAAAAGGCTTTTATCATAACTGACTATCATTTTGGTGTTTTAATTCTTCAGACAAATTCAGAAGACAAGTTCTGCTCTGTTAATACTTGTATAATCCTTTTTGCTCCTGGCCTTGTTACCTATCCTGACCCAAACAGCTTTCCAGGAAAGAAAGCAATTTACAGTGGGGACATCTTTTCCATAAGAAAAACATCTTTTCCATCTTTTCCATGTTCTTTTCCATAAGAACATGGCTGGTGGAACATTAAACCGTGAAGCCTTTTGAGAAGCAGCACCAACACAGGCACATATTATCAATTTATCCATGTGCCAACAATGAGATTAATCCATTGACCACAAGATCTTTTTGTTTTACATGAGGTGCCTGGCAACAAAGATAGAGATCCTGCTGTAAACTTATATTCCAAAATGGATTTTGAGTCTCAAAGGACACCTGGTGAGTGGAAAAAACTTGGTGACAACTGTGATTCCAGATCCTCCACTCTATTTTTGCTTCTAGTGCAAGTGTTTAACCTTTTCCAGTGACCAAAAAGGAGAGTAGAAAGCCCTTGCCTAGGCAAACATAGTCTAGATATAGAACATGAAAAATTCCAACGCGTCTCTGAGATGAGATAACATTAAATGCACAAATTTATTTGAAAACTGGATTCCTTATTCAAAGGGTAATTCAAAAATGCCTTCAAGAATAATGATTCAATGCCATGCAGATGGAATTAACAACACAACTCCATTGCTCATTTGTGGCAATTTCACGGTGAACAGAGATGAAATGTCTTCCAAACTAAAGAGAGGATTTTTCTAAGATTAAAAGCAATAAGTGGGTTAATATTTATGTTAGACCAGTGTAGCAAATCTAAATACACAAAGAAATGTAACTCAAGCTTTGGAGAAAACTGCAATTAAAAAATGAATTAAAATCAAATTAATCTTTGCCCTGTCCCAGTGTAATGATTTAATTGCAATTATGAAATCTGTGGCAGAAAAAAATTTAAATGAAGAATAAATTACACATATAACTGAACAAAGGCAGAGAAAGCTAAATGAGCAGTACAGCAACTCAACAATAAAAGTGCTTTGCTTGAGGTCAAAGCTTATTATTTGCACTAGAGTTACTTGGACTCATCTGCATAGCTGAAGAAAAAACAATTTCACAGCAAACTTGTGAAGTTTTGAATGAAGTAGACTGACATCTGGGAAAGGATATTTCCATAAACAAATGCTGACACGTGACAGATGGATACAAGGGCTATTTGAGGAGTACTGTATGCATTCATGCTATTCATACCACGTTTCTCTTTACAGACTTCCTAGCAACAGAATTTTTAACTAAATCCCTCAGAAGCCACATGCTCTCTCAAGGACTCACCACCCTCCCCCTAAAAGAGCATTTGTGGGGGGAATTCAACAAAGTCATTCAAGAAAAGTATTAAACAAATGCTCCTCCTGGTGTAGCAGAGGAAGCACATGAACGATCTGAACTGGTTCAGTTGGAAAATTTAAAAAAAAATATTTTCCAGATGGGATTTATTCCAATTGTGTCACTTTTTTTTTTTTTTTTTTTTTAATTAAAGCTGAGCCCTGAAATCATTTTCAATACCTGTGAGAGGACAAAACCACACACGCTGAAGGTGTGATTCCTCAAAGGTTTTACAGGGAGAATTCATGCTCTAAAGGCATGAGCCAGGTCCTGGCAGCAATGCTGAAAGCTGTGAGCACCTGTAGCTGTAAACTCCTTGCTGGCCTCTATTTCAGCTTTTAAATGTCCTCTGTCTGTCAGCAATGCTGAGGATATTTGTCTGAGGATATTGGGTTAAACATCACAAAGTTCAAGACCTGAAAGCTCCACGGAGCAGCCCTGGAGGACAGGGCAAAGGGGAATGTCCAGGGAGTTGACTTTGGAGCAGTAAATTTAAAAGAATCAAACCATGCAAGGTCTTCAAGGCATTAGACTACACATTGTCCCAAATGACAAGCATACATTGCTTCTCTGCACCTGAAAAATAAAATGCTGTAGAAAAATCACTGGAGGATGATGGTAACTTCCTTCATGTGCCAAAGGAACAGTGAAAAATAAAAAGCCAAACCATTCTGCTAAAATCTGCTATTTCTGTGATTTTTTCAAGATTTCAGAATGAAAGCTGTGAGAATTGCACTGGAGATGGTCCTAATAAACTTTTACCCTGACTCTATCTTGCATTTTTAACACACTGCAGCAGATGTACCACTTGAAGCCATGAACTCAACACAGAAAGAATATTTGAGAGTATCTGGGACAATGAAAACAAGACAGGAAAAAAAGAGCATTATTGTTAAATGCATTGATACTCATAGCCATGAACATACTGGGTTGTTGACTTGGGGTATGTTTATTAATTTATTTATCTTTTCTTTTTTCTTTTTTTTTTTTTTTTAATTGAAACCAAGTAGGTTTTTATGCCTTTCCAACATACACAGCTCAAATGAGGAGTTACTGGATATGAAACACATCCAAGTTAGAATCATCATCTGCCATTGATTCACTAACAGAGAGCTACATGATTTCCCAAAGATTGGCATGCATTTTTAAGCCACGGAGTGTGCATTTATCAACAATTATTCTTCATTCACTGATGTGTCATAATGTTCCCTTCATGGCAGAACCATGCAATGGATGAGTGAGACTGCTTAAATGCCAAACACTGCTATTACCTCAGCAGGTACTTCCTTAAAAATCTTGAAGACATAGACACATTTCCATAATCTCCCCACATGTGTTTGGCATCTCTTGACCTTCCATTTTAACAAAGACATTATTTTGTAAGGATCAAATGCCTTAATTTTGATTGTCCAATCTACACTGAAAATTTCTTATTTGCCAAACAGCAATTTGCCTGGAGATTAAAAGCCTTCAGATGGATATTTTGTGCTGTACTTGCTCTTGTTTCCACTCTGGACATTCTTTCTAGAGAGCCAGGACAATGCTTCATCCCACGGCCAGTTCCAAAGCCCTTCCTTTGCACATTCCTGGTCCTTTAATACCTACGGCAGGAATCCACAGCTGTCGGTTTCTCTCAGAAGATACAGGGATCAAAGAGTATTCTTTTCTCCTTCTAATCAAAAGTAACATGTAGAAAATATTATGCTAAAATCTATATTGACTGTAGTCTTTTTGAGTACCATCAGCAAAATGTGGAAATACAAATCCCTGGAGGCAGCGTGGCCACAGAGAGATGTGGCAGAACAGCACAGCTCTACCTGTGAGCATTCAGTTACCCAAGTCCTTGCTATTACCTCAAACACCCCATTTACTTACATTAGAGCCAGCTCTATTTTTATGCTCTAGTTTTGATAATTCATGTACTGGTTTTGACATATTATTGGGCCTGTTTTCTTTTTTTTTTTTTTTTTTCTTTTTTTGCCATGGATTTGGCCATCTCCTTTTATTGCCACGGGACTTTTTGCCATATATTCATTATGATATGGGTCATAATTTTTAAGTAGAGAATCTATTACTCTGTAGTTCACTGAAATATTTCTTAACCCCTGTCACAAGGAAAACCATAAGTTTTTGTATTTAAAAGATGCAAAAACCTCACAAACCTCTGGAATAATTCATTGGATTTATGCCACTTTATGCTTTTAAATCACAGCGCCGATGACGAATGCATTCCCCTCCCGAATGCTGACTGGGCTCATGGCACAGAGGTTTTCATCTCAGACTTCCAACATCACAGCATTTACAAAACTGAAGATATCTCTCCATCCCTGGTCACACACCTCCAGCTATGTCGAAGCCTCTCCACAGCAACGTTTAACTTTTCCTTGGGTTTTTATTAAATAAAAACAACTTTTAGTGAAGATGTATTTGGCTACTTCACCACTGGGAAAGGAAAGCAATAAGGAATGGTGCATTCTCGACTGCTGCATACCTTCAGGGATCAGGTTTATAAGAACCACGAATTAAATGGAACAGATAAATGAAAATCCATCTGCTGTTGGGAAAACCAAGCCTCATTGCCCTGAATCCCCCAAAAGAAACTGTACAAATTTGTTTTCTGAATTAACATCAAAGGTTGTGGGGAACAGACACATATGAAATCAAAATATGAACGTATCACTGACTTTAGGCTTTACCTTGTAAACTTCCAGGGGAAAGGAGCTGTGATTTATTGTACGGCATACAGCAGTCAAAAACACCCCAGTATGTCCCCAAGTAGAGCTTCAAAGAAATTAAATCATTGCTTTAGTTTTGATTGATTAAAGGAAAACACATGAAATAAAATTTATTTGATGTACTACTAATAATAGCGACAATTACCGGGTTGGTGAAATTCAGCCCACTGACAAATATATTTGAAAAACGATTCAAATTTACTCTCCTGTGTTCATCACAACATTCTGAAGCAAAATGCCACTCCTGAATTTAATTTTGCTGAGGAAGAAATCAAGTCACAGCTCCATGGCTCTTTCAAGGCCTGAGAAGGCCTCAATGAGAAGCTCCTATTTACATCTCCTATCACTGGAGAACCTGTCTTCCTTAGTACACAGCTCAGTAAAGTGCTTTATTTAATCCCCTTCTCATTCAAAATACCAGAAGCTGAAACTTTGCTCTTTTTTTCTGTTACAGATCAGCACTTTTATTTTTCCTCTATGAGAGAAATCCCAATTGCGCTGCATTTCCCAACATCACACATGAAACTGCATTTTCTTACTGTGTTCCTTTACTAGTTTCCTTTAAGCTGAATTTACAGTTTACAGCATGGCTGTGAAAAATGTAACTGGAATAATTTCTTCCTGAGGTGACAATCGGAAAAGAAGAAAAAGTTACAAAGGAAGCACGTGGACTTGTAATTGACTATCATGACAATTATATTACCCCAGAGATACTCATTTGAAGACAGGGTCCTGGCAATAAGACATTAAAACAGCTATATTTTCTATGTCTTGGGTATCTTTTATCAGAGGTTCTCAGTGAATCTACAGTCGTTCCTTAATTAAACTGTAAGAGCCCCCAGTGCCATCAAGCAATTACTGCTTATCTCCCCTAAGTAAATACCAAATCAAGGACAGGGACAGTTAATTTCCAGGAAGATTTTAAACCTGTCCTTCCCAACTGACATGACTTTAATAAATGAATTAAGTTTCCGAGGTGGATATTTGAGATCCACTGATGAGTTGTATGTGAGGCACAAAGAGACGTGAGGCACAAGCTGATGCACACAAATTATAGAACACCTGAGGCACCTCAGAGCCAAAGGCACTGCAGGAGAGGGAACCAAAGGAGTCCCGAGACAAATCTAACCCTCCCTACCTCATAAAATGCACAACAGCCCCAAGGTTCAAAGTTCCTTTACAAGGAAAGCTGCAACAATTGTTGAAATTCATATTTCATTCATTTATGCAACAAGTTACATCGTTATGTGCTTTTTCGCCTAGCATGAATAATGCTTTCCTTTGGCTTTCGGTCATGACTGTCATCCTTTCTGGCCCTAAATGAGATGTGTCACAAGATCTCCTCATAGCAAAAATGTCTCACCCATGTCTCTGGTAGGATCCAAATGCACTTCTAACTCCAGTGGTAACAAGCCCAGAACATTAATTCTCCTCCTGTCTGCTAACATTCAACTTTGCAAAGTATTTTATGTGCAGTTTGTTTGCTGGACTCTACTCATTATGTTTTCAGTGTCCAGGAATTCTGAAGCCCTTGTGAAAGTCTTACAGTTTAAATAAGAACATATTTATTATTTCAGTTTAACTTTAATTAGACCTTTGCCACAAGACAGAAGTAAAAAGAGAAGGCTGCCTTCCTCTGTCAAGTAGGTGTTTAAAACACTCTGAACAAGCAGAAGTATTTCTTTGGGGTAGATAAGTACTACAAACACCGAGAGCTTCCAGGGCACAAGGGTTTGCATATAATGTAAAAACCTTTTCAATGCAGGGAGCTGAGCTTCATATCTACATAGGACACAAGCAAAATTAATTTGATGGCCTCAGTGAAGACCTACTGGACTTAATTAACATTCCAAATCTCTTTCAGAAACAGTACTTGAGCAGTTTCTTAAATGAGAACCAAAACGAAATAACACTGTAAAGCCTGAGGTGACAAAGCTCAAAGGGAACAGTCATTTTGGTTCATGATTATGTTTTCTGTAGAAGAGGGAACAGAAATGCATATTAATGAGAATGAAGGGTTTGGAGAGAGATGACCTCCTATTACAAACTTTATCTCATTTATATTGTTAGATATCAAAAAGATATCTAATTTGCTCCAACTTTTCACCTCCTACTTCCAGACAATAGTGAAGATAGAAAAACTCAAATTCTATTTCATCTTAAGCTCTTAAAAGATACCGTGGATTAAGATCTTTTACCAGCATTAAGCAACACGTGACTGAAAAATGAGTTCCATAAACATCGACCCTCGGCAGGCTCCAGAGCAGATCTGAAGCCATTGGTACAATGAGACCTCAGCCTCCACCTGCCTCTTTATGGAGCCCTTCGAGTAGTGCAGGTAAAGAAAAAAAAACATATAAAACATGTTCCTACTCACAATTTTAATCCAAGGAAAATATTAAATTGGGGAGATCATTTCCCTTGTTTTAGGCCAAGGGAAATCATGGTCAGAGTGCGAGATAGACTTAATGAACATGAAGTTTCTTAGAAAAATAAAGAAACCTAACCAAATCCCATGTTAATTCTAATTCTCCTTGCCATTCTTAAAAAGGACATCTGAGAAACTTTACTTGTGTAATTTTGATGCCAAGCAATCATTAGCTGTGCAATAAACAGATCAAAAGTGATAACTCAGCAGAGGCCAAGTGAATCAGTCAGGGGATCTTGTCTTACCCTTTAGCCTTGAGCAGTCACTTGGCACATGCATGGGATGATTATTCCATCTTTTCATACACAACAGAATTGGCAGGAATGAACATTTCTCCATCCTTTAAAACCACTTCCCTTCGTGTCTCTCTATCCTGTGTAAGGACACTACAAACTCCAACAGCACCACAACAATCTCTACTCCTGTAAAATAAAGCAGCAGGAAGCTTCCTACTTTTTCACATTCAACAGCAACAAATTTATTTCAGTCCAGCAGACCAAAGACACATTCCTGCTGAAGTGACACTCGCTCGATGAAACACCAAACCCATTTTCAACACTGCTGACTCCTATTTTGAGCTGCCTTGCATCGAACTGCATTATTTGGGGAAGCAGCCTACAAAAAGCACGATAGCAAGCTGCTCTCCAGGGCACCAACAACTGCCTTTTCATGGACCTCTCTAATGAAGAGTGTGGGCACATATGTGAAGGCAGCAGGAGAACTCATTGTGTTACAGAGGCTCGCTGTGAGCCAGACGTCTGAGCTACTTGAAAGTCCCAGCAAGTCTTTGTCTGAGAAAACAAGTAAATAGCTCTTTTTATTTGGCCTTTATTGGAATAATTGATGTTGCTATAGAGAACACAGTCATAAATTCGATCATCATTCTTTCAGAAAACCAAAACAGTCTTTCTAAGGAACAGTCTGAAAGCAAGCACAATAATTTCGCAGACAGATTCAACACGATCATAACTGCAGAGAGAATTTACCTTGCAAATTAAGAACCTACATGTCTAAATCTGTACATTTAAAATGGTACACAATGCTACCTTTCCTCAAAAGCAGTTCCAAATATCAAGTGAAAACAGAGTTTTCAGAAATGAAACACAGTTTTCAGAAATGAAACACTTCAAACATTTACTTTTGACAGTTTGTACTTACACAGGAGAAAATCATCTCGGAGAACTGAGGTTCCAATTAAATCTCAGACTTCTTCATCTGAGAATCTGGTGGCCAAAAAACTCTTTCAACTATGGGCACAGTAACAGAAGGGATTCAGGATACATTCTTTTTATTTTTTTTCCCAAAATAACTTCCAGCAGATTTTCACAAAACTGTCTTGTTATCCATCCTTTCGAATACAGATGCCAGTGACTCCATGGGGGGAGTTGGGAAAGCACCGAGACACTCTTCTTGTCCTTTTCTTTGCTCTTGCTTCAGCTCTGTCTTGGTCTAAGTTCACAGTTCAGCCAAAGGCTCAAGGTGTTCTCCACTGGGGAAACCAACCACAAGGCCACTTATTCTCTCTTTTTGCTTCCAGACAGCAATTAATTGTAGAAAAAAATTAAGGACTCTAGGCTGCAAGGTAGAACTTGAACCCATCACTATCCAAATAAAACCACCTCAAATGGAGCTTTCAGCTGGTTCTTTAAAATCTCTTCTGTGGAGATGGGAAGGTGTAACAATTTCCCCACCAATATGTCTCAGAAACGTGAGATTTCACTCATCTTTACATTCTCTATCAGAAGGAAACTGTGCTTGCAGTGCATGAATAGAGACTGCTGTTGTCAACGTTGTTACCACCAAATGGAGGAGGTACTGATATATATCAATAATGTAATTTCATGGCAGTTCATGTTTGTGGAAATCAGATGCTGAATTGCACACAAGACTCATCTAGACCAGCACTACCTCGGCACCATAGTCCAGAAGGAAGGTGAAGAGCTTCGCCATCTTCTGCAGTGGAAGGGGAAAGGACAGAAACTGAGCAATTCACTCTTTTAATTCTTCTGCCCTGGTCCCAAGAAATCTGGCATTTAAAAACACTTGAATTTGCCAACAGAGGCTCAAAAATGGTACTAAACTTTTTAAAGTTTCTTCATAAAACACCAGTGAAATATAAAGTGAGTAGCATTTTTTGTTTAATAAAAGTAATTTTACCTATTTCCCAAAAGTTTCTCATTTTTCTGAAATGCCACTCAGGTCAGCATAAAGTGTTTTAATGAAGGTTCCTCTGCACCGAGGCATTCCTCCCCAAACAGCAGAGAGAAGCTGGCAATCACCCCCTCAGCATGCCAGTGGCACAAAACAGGATTTTTATGGCTCTGCAGACAAGATCAGACAGGAAGAAATAAATTCTCCCTGGACGAGCCACCGGGAATTGCGTGTCAGCACTTCAGGAGGAATCAAATTCCCTTCATTTACTACAAATCACATTATATCCCAGGAATTCCTGTGTGCAATAGGCAGTCATTCCTCAGGCAAGGTCTCCATTTACTCTTGCCTGAGGTGGACTCTGAGTCACATCTTCAGAGCTGAGCTCCTGGGTGTTGGTGACACACTGGCAGAGGGAAAAGCTTCTCCCAGCCACAATGTCACACGCTGACGAAGGGCAGATTGCCTCAATTTCAACAGGACCATGGCTTGGGCCCATCACTTCTGCCATTTAGAACCAAAATGCATTAATAAATATCTCAGGGAGGTTTTTAATTGGCAGCTTTCTCTGTTAGTTAAGTGTTCTTGGTAAAAACTCTGAAACTTCTTTACCCTTATAGGGGAGAAAATCAAGTTTGTAGCTCTAGCCTGGCCTGCTTCCAAAACTGGAACATCTGCAAACTTTAAATCCCTTTCACTATAAACTCAAAACAGGCTTAACCAGGGAAGAGTTTGTACTGATTATTGAAGGCAAACAGTACTAAAAAAAGTTTAAAACCTGAAATATTAATTATTAGTATACCCTTCCCCGAGACAACAGTGCTTTGTAACAACATGAGCAAAAATAAGAGTGATATCCAAAAAATTACAATTCTGCTTCACATTTTCAGATTTCGATTTGTCAACAAGGGCCTGTGACTTTAACAGATGATTAAACCCAGGAAAAAAACAAAACAAAACAATAACTGTATTTCCTGAGGAACTTGCCCAAAGTTAAGACATTTATAATTTCTGCATATTAATGAAACAAACAAGACAATCTCATCTATTTTTCAAGATGTTAGAAAGAAAACAAACAAATTCTCCACTGCCTTTAGCTTTTTCTGGTCTACCCAACAAACACGTTAGATACCCTTCCACTTCACAGTTAACCCTTGAAAGGGAACACTGAATATTCAAGGGTCTCAAAGCATCTTCAAACTGGATAATCTGATTACTTCATCACCTCCATTGATAGCTCATTTCTGGGCCTCTTGCAGAATTTCAACAGGCCAGCAGCCCAGAATACCAGGAACAGCCTCTTTTCTCTTCTTTCTGCCACTGTATTTGAAATAGAAAATCCATCCTCCATTTTAACCTCTCGATGGGCACCTTGACACTACATTGAAGGGCCCTTAACACTAATAAATTATGGCCATCCCTATGTAAAACTGTTCAGTGATTTTAAGTCACTGAGGTATATGTGAAGCACAGCAGCACAGGATTATCTTCCCTGTAGACTTTACCCCTACAGACACAAAGCAAGGAATATACCATCAAGGGAGTGCTCCAACTCAAAATAAATGAATGGCAGAGACCAAAATCAGCCTAAAAGTATATGAAGAGATTATGTTAGGTGTATTGCTTTTCAATAAAGTCTGATAATAATAAAAGAGCTTTCTTTTTCTTTCTTTCTTTTTTTCTTTTCTTTTCTTTTCTTTTCTTTTCTTTTCTTTTCTTTTCTTTTCTTTTCTTTTCTTTTCTTTTCTTTTCTTTTCTTTTCTTTCCTTTTCTTCTTTTCTTTTCTTTTCTTTTCTTTTCTTTTCTTTTCTTTTCTTTTCTTTTCTTTTCTTTTCTTTTCTTTTCTTTTCTTTCCTTTTCTCTTTTCTTTTCTTTTCTTTTCTTTTCTTTTCTTTTCTTTTCTTTTCTTTTCTTTTCTTTTCTTTTCTTTTCTTTTCTTTTCTTTTCTTTTTTCTTTTCCTTTCTTTTCCTTCCTTCCTTCCTTCCTTCCTTCCTTCCTTCCTTCCTTCCTTCCTTCCTTCCTTCCTTCCTTCCTTCCTTCCTTCCTTCCTTCCTTCCTTCCTTCCTTCCTTCTCTCTTATTGGCAGATTCAAAGTACCTCAGAGGGGAAGACATTCCTCTCACATCAAACACAGAAATTTGTGTTCACTCTGTAGAGGGGAGAAAAACTTGGAAAATAAGGCATCCTGACTCTTAGTCTAGCACCCTATCCACTGGACTGTCCTCCAATACTAGGAATTCCAAACACAATAAATCACTGGAGGTCAAAATCAAACAGACACTGAGGTTCGTCAATTAACCTGAATCACCAAAGATTGTGGAATCGAAGGATACACTCCAATATCCTTGAGGTGAGGTGCTCTATGCCATGTTCTGATATTTATACCCTTAAAAATCAAGGCTGAAGAGTGATTGAATGTGAAGGCTCAAGGGAAAAATGGGAATTTGCTTTTTTTCACACAACTATTAATGGTCAAAATGTTTGGGACTGTGTGCAGGAAGTGTTCATACAGAATGTCCAAGGCTGAGAAAGAGTATTATCTGCCACAAAAAACACTTCTGGTAACAGAAACTCAAATTTTCCTAGCAAAAAAAACCTCAACAGAACCCTAAATATAATGTGGTGGAAGGCAAACAAAATTTCTGAGAAATTATTTCCCAATGGCTTCCACCAGAGAAAGGAAAGCAAGATAACTGAAAACAGAGCCTGCAGACCTGCCTTTGCTCTAGCCCTGTGGCAGAAAGACACACATTATTCTCAAACTCAGATTCACTTATTTTCTGTAAGTTCTAATTACCACCAGTACTTTAATTGCCGCATTTTGCAGAAGACCCATACAATAATCATTGAAAAAAGTCATTAAAGCTAATGAAAAATTCAATTTCAATGACTTCACTAGGTTGGCTTCCAAATTCAGCTTTTAGAGTCTTGGAATAAAAAACTTTGACAGTTTACATCGTTAAATAATTGAATGTCATATAAATGTCCTCTTTTAGTCATCATTCATTTAATTATCTCCACTGTTGAAATAATGCAATAAGCCCATGCTGATCAGTATGACTTAGCACTTCCAAGCACAGATCTAAGAATACAAAACCAGTTATAGTATTTTTCCTCCAGAAAGATCAATTCCAATTTCAGTGTATATCTTCTAATATACAGGATTATTAGCTCCTACTCTTGGATTCACCATTCTACTCAGAATATAAGAGAAATACATAATTACATATATTAAAAGATTTTTAAGAGAGTAAGAGCTGCTGAAATCAACTAGGGATTGAAAAAGAGAAGCTGCTAAAAGCCAGATCAAACTTTATTTTTTTTCCTCTGTATCTCTACAAAGAGATTATTTTCCCTTTTCCAGTAACTTGTCAACTTTTTGTCCCTGGAGTGTAATTGGTATTTCTTGTTTAAAACTCCATGGTTGCAAACTGATCATGGCTAGCCCAGGAGCTGAAGGTAGAAATACTGCTATAAATTTCTGTGAAGTGTACGTTTATTAAAAGTGCATATTGGAGTTTGCAACACAGTGGGATCTGAGGTATTCTTACAATGGATGACACAATGTACAGAAAACACAATATTTTATGCACTATGGATTAATACAGATCAGTAAATGTGTATTTTATTATTATAATTCATTGGTCAGTAGTAATTTTCCCATTTAATATTATTTTAAGTAGCAGTATCTACATACTACATCCATATACCAAAACATTTCAAACTACATCCACGGAACTCACAAATACGGATATATTTACATGTCTGTGCCACTGCTACAGGTTTCTGTCTGCAAAAGA
The DNA here is from genome assembly GCA_036630365.1 of Acanthiza pusilla. Taxonomy (NCBI): domain Eukaryota; kingdom Metazoa; phylum Chordata; class Aves; order Passeriformes; family Acanthizidae; genus Acanthiza; species Acanthiza pusilla. The sequence goes on from JAXCHO010000034.1 coordinate 93,893,951, forward strand.
GAGATGCCATGTGTGAAACAGAGGTACTGTTCCTCAAGGCTGTAAAGTCACTTTTATTCACATTAAAAATAATCATGCACATGCTGGCTACCAGGAAGAGTCCTCAAGCTTTTTATATCCAAAAGGCACATTTCTGCTTCTTACAGGTCATCCTCTTGCAACAAAAGAAATCTGTGACTTAAATCACCACCACTTCCTTTTAAGTATTTAGTATTCATTCATGCCATTCCATGAATCGTTTTCAGCAACAATTAAATGCAGGGTAACAACGATTTTTTAAGGAGAGCAGGTTCTCTGGTAGCATAGAATCAATAACCAACCAAGACTCTGACTCTTTGTAACATTCTTCCAATATTGTACTAACTCCAATGAGGGATGAATGAATTTAAAGGAATCCTACATCCTTCCCTTTGATGGCTGCAGACTTGTATAGAAGGAGATCTCAATTTAGAAAGAAAATAGAATGAATAAACCAAATCTGCACAAAAGGTCTTGACATATAATAGGCACAATTCTTTCCATCAATAAGCATGGATTTTTTTAACCTTCTCTGGAGAACTCAGCCTGTGGCATTAAGCTTGCACTGGCAAAAAAATGCAAACTGTAGCATTCTTATTTTCAATCTAAGTCATGCAATGGGATGAATCATGAGCCTGAGAGTGGAGCAGCAATGCTTGTCACTCTGAAAAATTATTACCTAGGTATGCTGGCTTCAGTAATTTCCCACCAACAATATCACTGAGTAATGAGGAGAAAACTGAACTTCACCTCCTTCTCATGATGGAACAGTGACTGTTCCTGCCTATTACACATGAAGCAATCAGGGCATTAGAGTATTACCAAAAACCTCATGTTCAGAGGGCAATCAGAGCCCTGAGGAGACCTGACACCATCTCTGGCTGACCTCCTCCAGAGCTGACACCGCCACTTCCATAGGCTGCACCACCTCCAACACACCCACCCACCTGGCCCTAACTCAGGGACAAAACAGACTTTCTCAGAACTTGCAGTGTGACCTCTCCAACACACATCACCAGAACCCTCCAAGTGGTCTGTGTTCACACAGGCACAACTTCTAGAAAAGCCTCAGGTGCTGAGCACTGGTAAATCCAGCACACTTCCTAGGAATGCTCCTGGGATTTCTGAGCTATTCTCTCCCTGCTCAGAAGAGCAGTCTGATCCAAGTCTGAAGTCCAGCTTCAGTCTCCACTTTGGTGGATCGTTTCTTTGTCACCACCAGGTTTTTTTATCCACTACCAATCTTTGGTGGATCGTTTCTTTGTCACCACCAGGTTTTTTTATCCATTACCTATCTTTGGTGGATGGTTTCTTTGTCACCACCAGGTTTTTTTATCCATTACCAATCTTTGGTGGATCGTTTCTTTGTCACCACCAGGTTTTTTTATCCATTACCAATCTTTGGTGGATCGTTTCTTTGTCACCACCAGGTTTTTTTATCCATTACCAATCTTCCGTTCCTTGAAAAAGTTATGCACAGATTTAATCAACAGCCCAGATCCTTGTCTTCCTACAACGAAATACACTGAGCTCCCTCCCAGTCCTTTTAACACATTTTTCTAGTCATCTGAGCATTTCTGAATCTCATTCAAATTTTCAAAAATATTGCTATTTTCCTTTATATCAACAAGCTAGATGTGACTATGATGGTCTAAAGATGTAAGTACATCAACATCTGCTCACGTGTTAGGAACTTATATAGCTTTAGCACAACATTTTAAAATCTTTATCATAAAAGTATTACTTGACAGAAAAGGAAACACAAAAATAACCTACAACTGAAAATGTGCAAAGAGTATATATAAAATGGGTATATATAGATAGATATATATATTTGGATTACATATTCAGATTTTATCCAGATTTCCATAATGCTCTTACATAAGATAACTGGAAAAAGACTGATTGTAATGCACTGTACATGATATTTGCTGCCTTTAACAGTGAAATCGTGATGGTTAACATTTTCTCAAAGGTTCCTTTGTAAGGAACATGGCCAGCTCAGAGAAGAGGATGGGCATAGACAACATCAGCCTGGCAAACTGAAAACATGGGCAGTGTGGTAAATCCATAACAAATAAGAAGTCTTCCTTTGCGTGCAAACACCTAAGAAAAATTAAAACGTCCACAATCTATCATAACAAATTTATAAATAATTCTTATTGTGGGCTGGCAAGGGATAGCTGATTAAAACACACATCAAACAGGTGCAACTGAGGTACATGTGTGATACACCATATGGGTGTAGACAGCCTGCAAAGCCTCCATCATTCCTGGACACACATTTCTTTTAAATCTAAAACATTTCTGACATCAAAGTATTTGTCCTGCCTTAATGGTAATTTCAAGTGATGAACTTACAACATGATTTAAACAGTACAAGTACGAACCAATTGGAACCTTTTAAGTTTACATTTTGCAGGAGTCATGTAAATTAAGTAACTCTGGTTAACAGTGTCATAAACAGCTCTGAGTTCACTGCTACCAGAAAAATGCTTCAGGTAATCAACAAGCTAAGTAAAAATATTTCTGTTTTATAGAGTTAGTCGCTCCCAGATTTGAAAATGAGCATTTGGGTGCAGTGAAATGAAAGAGGTAATTGGAAACTAATTAGCTGAACTGAAAATGGAAATGGTTTCAGCACCAGATCTGCAATCTGCATCAAGACTTGCATCAGTGTTCTTATTATATTTTATGCTTTGAATAGGGCTTCACGTGATGCAGAGCTGCAAACAGTCCCTGGTTTGGTAAAACTGGAGGATTTGGTTATTTATCAACAATGGCAGCAACAAAACCATCATTGATGTTTTGGGTTATTTGCATTTTTGAGTTTATAGATGTTTGGGCAGGCGGGATTTTGTCTATTTACAGATAATAAATTCAGACTGGGTGCCTTCACCCAAGGCTGCTCCTCCACACTGTTCAGTTCTGTGCAGCCTGAAGAAATTAATTCACCAATGGCATCTCCCACACCTAACGCAGCCAGAGTCAGGACACTACAGAAAGCCTTCCTGGGGTTCCAAATACCTGGAATGGGTATTTGGAAATAGGACATCTGGGGATGGGGATGGAAGCAGTTATTTCCCACAGGCCATGCTTCATAGGCCATTTTAAGGAGTAGCACGTGAAACACGAGTATTTTTTGGAGTTGCAGAGATCTGTTAATGAGACATGGCAATGTGTCCTGCTTGCTCTTGCTTAATAAACTCTGCTGTGATTGTAACTGCTGAGTGATCTCCCTCTCTTATTCCACACCATGAGTTTATCCCTCACTCTCTCCCACCCTGCTGGGGCAGAGGAGCAATTCTGTGGCTGGGGGGACATCTGGCAGCTGGGCAAGGTCAACCCTCTGCACACTCCCTCTGGAAATAACTGCTTGAGTGCTGGATAAATTTAATTCTGTGTGTATATCCCTTCCACACACATCTCGAGTTCCAGTGTCACAGACTTCATCCTGAATGCACATGGTATTCTTCAGAGACTATCATGTGGCTACAGCCAGACAGAAATACTCCATATGGTGTTGCTACCGTACCTATAAAAAGGCTTTAATGAATTCTGACTTCATGCCGCCACAGAAGAAGTATGGAAATGTAATGCCTGCCACATTTTGTTGCTCTCAGCCTCTCCTGCAGTCTGTCCTCCTGTGTCTTTTCCTCTCTCATTCTGCACTGGGAGGCTGTGCTCACCTCTAGCAGGCGTCTAAGAACATCCATCGCCCATCTGTTTTGAGTTGAAATCAAGTTTTTTTTCAATCTGTTGCTCATGCTGCCCATCGGCTCTTGGAAGAATTATGCTGCTTTCCCCCCTCCTTGAAGCATTTCCTTGCTGTGATGCCCACGAAGGCTTCACAAGGGTGGTGCTGTTGACATGTTGGAGATCCCTGCCTATCGTGCTGAGCCACAGCATCTCCTGGTTTTCTTCTGTCCTCCCCAGCTCATTCAGGAATTTCCTTTCATCTTTTACACAGATGGTTATTTCTGGACACAATCTCCTTTTTTTGTCTCGTTGCTTGCAGTGCACCAGTTATTCAGCAGGATTAGCAGGATTTATAGGTTCCATGCTTGTACAAATAATAAATAATAATTAACCGATTAGGAGTTTGGGAAAATAAATAAGCAATTTTTCCATTTTTCATGGATGGTATTTTCTAATTTTCTTTCCCACTTTAGCACTTATTAACTCTGCTCTTTCAAAATAGATACTTTATTTTAGGTTTCTCCTTATTTTTCCTCTTTTTTAAAGAAAAAGAAAATCCTCATATTCACACGAAAACTATTTCTATATATTATACATTAGAAAACTATTTCTATATATTAGACACAGACACATGGAAATACAGTCCAGCCTGAAGATACCAATGGGATTTTCCTTGTCGAGCAGGAACAATTTATATCTCTGCCTAGTGGCTGGCTTTCCAAAATCCTCACCAGGATTCACAGACATGGACAGAAAAAGCAGCATTATTTTAGGTTGTTGGAAGGAGGCCATCAGTCACTCTGAACACTTTACAGTTGGTGTACGTTGCAGGGGCCGTTGACCAAATGAACCTTTAAAAGAGAGCAATTTTAAGCCTACTAAAACTCAGGCACATGCCAACTCATGAGGAAAAAAAAAATCTTGGGAATTAAGGGGAAAAACGTTCTGCTAAATCACAGGACTCCTTGCTCAACATGTGCAAGAATCCCTCCTACAGCCACAAGAACATAGAGAATCCATGGAAGGGCAACTTGAATATTGTCCATTTAGAAGGTGCTAGTGAGCTCAATCATTTCTAAATACATAGAATAAAGCAGATCAGGGTTGTTGATTTTATGTTTAAGGTTTCTTTTAAATTTCTGGACCCACAATTTCAGGTGATATTTTATCTGAATTGTCTGGTGGCCGAATGTGCCATGTAAGACATTCAAGCCTTGTGAGAGGAGAAGGAATTCCAGGCTAAGCACTCAAATGGAGGCAAGAGAAGGAAGTTATGAGGCCAAGGCAGTTTCAGTTGAATATTTAATTTTGGGGTAGGAAATCCACTGAGGAGTTCAAGCTTAGGAAACAGAAAAGGACTGGTGATACTTCCCCATGGCTTTTTCCTAAATAGTGACAAAGGGCCTGCAGTGATTGGACAACCACAGCTTTTCTTGCAAGAAGGCCTAACATACAGAATTTTCCTCTTTCTTTGGCTCTTAATTACATTCCTTTGCTACACATAAAAATTCATGGCACAAACTGCTGAAAAGCAAAGCTGTAACAACAGCAAGTAGGTATTACAGGGGAAACAAAGGAAAATCGTTACTGAATTTACAGAAATTCAGTATAAGGCATTACAGCTGCCTTTTGCAATGCTCTAGACAGAGCTCTACAGGGCCATCAACAGAGGCTCCAGCCTGGGAGATCTCATTTGTTTTGGAAATGGTCTCTCCATATCTGAGTAGCATCTGATTTCTGGGCTACAATTTAAAATAAAATATAATAAAGAAAGTTACTGGATTCCAATACCTCCAAAGATCAAGGGAACAAAGAATAGCAAACAAACATCAACAGTTTAGCAGCCAGTTTCATTTATCTTCACATTTTCAGAAAACAAATTAGTGCTTTAATATTCCAGGGGCAAACTACACTAGTTGTGCTGTCAGATTTCAAGACACACTCCAAAACTGTTCCTCCTCTCAATTTTGTGTATTAAACATCCCATCTGGTTGGGGTCTGGTCCAGTAAAACTAACCTGCATCCTTCAAATATCCTTTAAATACAGCATGCTGGAGTTTCAATAACTTTATGAATACAATGTGTGTTCTGCTCTTTCTACTCAATGAATATTGCTCATATTTCAGTGCTTATCAGTTTCTGTGCCCCTTAAATCCTACCCTCAGACACATTTAGGAATATTACAAAGCATTCCAGGTTTCCCAGAAGCTAATTCCATTGTGAAATTTAATCTGCGACAATAAACATTCCCTAAATTACTTTAATGCACAAAGCGACTATTTAAGTAGAGTTCTTCAAATGTTATCACCTTTTGGTATTACCAGTCTCATCTCATTTATAGTTTATATGCACAGTGCCTCCACATTCCCTCTAACATTTAAATATTTATATACCAGCGCTGCTCTGGGAGGGAACACACGCCAATGGCTGTTAGCAGGATGTAAAGCAACATTTGGATTGGTAGTTAGTGCAAACCTTGCTTGACTTCTTAATAACTATAAAGATTTCATCACCAAGCCACCCTAAAGCTGCTGCATGGCTGGAGTTGTTCCAGCGCTGTATTCTGCAACTCACAGAGCTGGGGGAAAAAAAAATTAGTTCCTCAATACAGGAGATAATTAAGGCAGAGGTCAGCTGAGCAAATGTAGCTGTTTCACCAGTTTTACACCTCTCTGTGCTCCCCTCGAGGCACAGACATCCTGACCCACACAACCACGCAGGCCAAGCAACTCAGACCTTGCTGGTGCTTCTTGCTGCCCTTTCAGAATAAAGGCAGCCTCACAGAACAGCATTAGATACAGACAGCTACACAGGGGAACATCAGTCCTGTCCTTAGGATTCTGTTTGAATACATCTTCCGTTCACCAAATATCACCTGAGATAATTTAAAAAAAAAATCTATCATTTTTCTTGGATGTTTATACAAACAAATGAAGAGTCTCTCTAACAAAGGAGAGGTTGCTATTTACTTTCTTCTTAACTACTCAAATCACAAACCCTGTTTTGAATGAAACAAATTTGTTGATTTGTTTATTTCCACAGCCTATAGAAGCCTTTCTTCTAATAACTCTCCTCTGCACCTCTAATGCCCAAGGGTAGATTGGTTTTGAGGGGGTTTTTAGTGGTTTTTTGCTAAGGGAATGGGAAATAGCAGTGTGTCATAAAATACCTTCATCCAATAGTACAATGTGATGTTAACCTGTCATGTAAATTCTAGACAGGCCAGGAAGTAAGAAATTCCAGGCATGGACTTGCCTCTTTTATGGAACTCATGGAGCTGTGCAGATCGGTGGGAAAATATCAGGCAGGAGCATTTATCATTTCTGCAAAGATAATCTGAGATTTCAGGTCCTTACATACCAAGTGAAGAGAAGTGACTTTGCTACTGTTCATGGTGCAAAGAGGACAACCATGAACACAGCAGTTTGGCTGAAAATAAATTCAGCAGGGAAATTGCTCAGATTTATGAATGTTTCCTTGGGGAGTTTGTCCCTGATTCACAGACATTACCACCAACAGGTAACATTTTATCTTCTTCTTCTCTGACCTCTTGCACTTCCCAGGACATATAATTCCATTTCTTTCTTCTACTGAAACCCTAACCCCTTGTGTTTGGACATGAATCTCCCACACAGATTTTCTGAGATTAAGTTTATGGCCTTCCCTTTCCAAATGAATCTCTCCTGGGAGATGCTGGAGATTCAGCTTTTTAAAGGAACTCTAGTGGCCTTAAACACTAAATTTTTATAAAGAAATAAAGCCTGGCCAGGCAGGTACGAGCCATGGCAAGTCTCATGGACAAGCCATGGCATATCTTTCATATCATCTTTCTCATTTTCTCCTGAAAGAAATGCAAGGCAGGGATGGAAGGGCTGATTCCTCAGCAGGAGACAGCTACTCTGATTCTCTTATTTGCCTCTTGTATCAGCAAAAAGCTAAAATAAGCTTCTGTGGCACAGGGTTAATGGCTCAAAATGGACTGATGCCTTTGATTTTCTGGCTTTGCTTCCTGAAATATCTGCTGGCAAAAACATTTTCCTGAGAGAGCTCAGCAAAAGGACTGTTTTCCCCCAAAGTAAACGCAATTCCAGATATAATTCAGAACCGGAAAAACACGCTGTGGTGCCAAATTATTATCTAGAAATAATTATTTAACTATTTCAGAGACAGTTAGGAATTTTCCTCTAAACAAGAAGAACGAGCAACCAGGAGTACCAAGAAGACAAATTGAGGTTCTAAAGAGCCAAAGTCAAACTGCAGAAGCAACAGAACTTCCTCCACCGTGGTCCCTAGAAGAGATGATTTACCTTTTTAAGGACCTAAGAGCAAGATGGAGAAAGCTACAAATGAAGTTATTTGCTGCATTTAATAGTATTAATAATAGGTAATAAAATACAATAGATTATAAACTATCCCATAATAAATAAAGAACAAATCCAAGAGGGTGGGAAACCATTTGGCAAACTGAGTAACACCCGTGCTTGGTTCAGAGCAATGTGAGGAAGATCCATATTGTGGTCACTTCCACAGGGAAATTTCTTGCATGGCAAAAAACAAAGCATAATCTGCAATGGAAAAGTCTATTTTGGGGCCCTGTGGGAACAGGAGGAAAAATAACCCAGAATTTTTACCTGTATATTAATTATTTCTTAGTTTTTTTTCCCATCAGTCCTAATGTTGTTTTTATGCAACTATTTGCATTTAATAAATTATAATTTATTTCAGATAATGCAAAAGGAAAATAAACATCTGAACACCTTGTACTGAAAGAGAAAACCAATATGACCAAAAAAAATTGCTAATATGATAAAAAATTTACATCTAGCCAAGACAGAATATCAATCCTGCTGCTTCTGGCTCACATTCAAGCTCATGAAGAGGCGGAATGAAAATTTTTAAAAATATATTAATAAGTAACACCAGCCCTGTTAAAAAGCAGAATGCCAGGGCAAAAGGAGCCTAAGCAAAATCTTGCTCTGAAAAATTTGTAGATGAAGGAAAGACAAGTGGAGTAAATGCCAATTTTTCCCCATTTATGTTCACCAGTGAAAGTACGAATGGACAAAAAAGAGTCAAGAATAGCAAGTTCTTGGGTATTTTAATTTACTGCATTCATAGCCAGTGACAATCAGGTGCCTTTACTTGGTCTCATCGTGACTGGCAAATGGTCACAACCAGCTGACAAGAAAAGCAGAGAGAGAGCCAGGAAAAATCTCTCACCTCCCCAGATTTCAGTGGTTCCAGAATGGCTCACATCGTGGAAGATCACTTATCTGACTTGTCGATGTTCACAGCTCTGCACCACCACCCCAGCACAGGCACAGAGCTACTGCTCCTCATTCTCAGAGCCAGCTCTGCAATGTGCACAGCACTTCCAGGGCAATTATGTTACACGATGCTCTAAAATAAATTCAATTATTAAACAACACCATATGTCACTCCCCTCCAGCTGGAAGCACAGCACACACTTATTTTGGTAAAAAATCAAAACCTGCTGGAAGAAATAGTATTAGATGTGACTAAAAAGCCTCATTCCCCACTGTGGCATGGGGTGATAGTGTGATTATAAGTTTTGGTGAACTTTCACTTCCTCTCTGAGGACTTCTTCAATTTCTCTCCCATTTCACTCTCCCACCTGCGAAATGTTTGCCTGAGTAAATTCTCACCTCTGCTGTTAAAATTACCTTCCCAGGCTGATGGTCTGGAAATGTCCTTCCCCTCCTCCCAAGATACCTCAGCTGTTCCTGTATGGAGTCATCCCCTCCACCCACCATTGTCACCTCTAAAAACAGCATGTGCATGTTCCTATCTCTTGATCCTTGCTTTGTAGCTTGGATTTTATTCCTTCTTGTGGCCCTTTGCTCCTTCTCGAAGCCACCAAGCACACAGACTTTATTTTCTCCTCACTTTTGTTCTTACTGTTTCTCTGTTATCCTCCCTCAGTCTTCCACAAATGGAGCTGAAGAGGATCTACTGCTGCAAGGTTTTCATTAAAAGACTTTTCATTACAGGAAAAGCTCAACAATTTCCAGACAAATTGTATATATACAAATATAAAAAGTGGAAACACTTTACAAGTTATAGTCTTAAAACCAGTGCTTTATAACAAGAACAAATTTTGGATTCTTAAAACTATATTTTTCTCCTTTGCAGAAATCATTACCTGAATAAGTTTTACAGTTTCCTTTGGGGTTTATAAGGATACATATTATGATATTAAGGAACATTGGCAGCATGGATTGGCAATTTAATGCAAGTTCAGGTACTTTAAAGTCTGTAAGACACACACTCTCTCGTATTCATCTTTTACAACCGTCTGTGAGTTTCATCCAAGTAGTTTTTTAATTTCTGAATTTGCCTTTATGCTTAAGTTGTTAAAAATATAAAAAGGGAAAGGAAGAGACCAGGAGCCTACACTGCCAATGCTTGATGCTGGAGTTTGAAGGGGGAGAAGTCAAAATCTTCCAAAAATTCCAGTCCCTGTTCACTCCCTACCTGTACCCCGCTGGTTATGAAACAGACACTCCATGGAAGGGAGGAATTAAAAGTGCTATTTCCCAAAAGAAATTCCCAGGGAGGTTCACAGCTCTGGATACCACGTGGGATTTGACAAATAAAATAAGATTGCTCGAGTGGGAACCAGAAAATGCAGAAGAGAAGAGACATAAAAGAGCCTCTACAAGGGGAGAGGCTCGTGACGAGCTGAGATCAGAAATCTCATCTCCAGAACTGAATCAAAGAGGCACTGCAAGTACAGGCTCCAAGCTAGAGATAAATGCATTTTACAAGCTACATCTAAGATGGGACTAGTAAAATAAAGATTATTGTAAAAAAATTAAAAAAAAAAAAAAAATAAAATAAGGTGCCCTACAGAGAACATGGAGAAGAAGAAAAGCTGCATGTAAAAGGCTACCAGAGGAGATATCCTATTAACTATTAAAGTAAGCCTATTATTCCTTTCTGGCTGGTAAGAAATACACTGAACACTGTAGATACAGGATCACCCACCAATTTAGGGTGAAGAGGCTGGAAATAAAAAACAAGCAATACTCTTAGAGATTCAGCCCCTTAAAATTATGAAAGTTTTCTCAGAACTGAAAGAAAATGATAAAGAAGAAATACATAAAAACCAGAACTGGATACCAGCATGGCTGTGATGAAAAGCACCCTTAATTGATAAAGCTTCCAATCCTAAATCCCAGGCACTGAATGCTATCCGTCAAAAATCTCATTATCCCTGGAATTTAAACACAAGGAGATCTAAAACTTTACAAAGGAAATATGGGAGGGAGAAACAGCAAAAGACAAGGTAAAGAAAACAGTAGGATGCTAAGCTTAAGGGAAAAAATGAACAATGAGGTCACTCAATTCATTAGGAATAGCAAGAAATATCTGATAACTAGTTCAGAATAAACAGTAAAAGTTTTTGAACATGTTTTATAAGGGATTTCGTGGAACAGATCCATCTGCACACAAAAGACAACCAACCATGCCAGGGATTGACACCAGCTTCAGTAAAAACAAGAAGGTGAGAGGATAAGGCTGGCTAATCCAGTTATACATGAGTTCATATCTGAACTGTACACGCTCTAAAAGAGCTTAAAACATTTATCAGTAAGTTTCTTTTATAATATCTAGCAAGTGAAAACATTTCCTTCTCCCACAACTAAGGACAGTTGTAGACAGGAAGTGGAACAACAGCTTGTTATATAAAGCTGTTGATACAAATGTTGATGCAGAAATGCTTACTAAAATGCCAACAGACACAATAAAAGCTATACTAATTGGAGTTATGCACTTAGAAAAGGATTTATGGTATACAAAAAACCCACAATTGTAGGTAATCACAGGAGCTCCTTTAAGCTGCCTTAAGATATGCATTTAAAAAATCACTCCGTGTGATACAGACACTGAAAAGTACAAGTGGTTTCCAAGACTAATTAGATAAATCCGTCTGAGAAAGTTCAGCATGACCTAATAAACACAAAGCTGTGGATCCAACCTCTGGCTCAAAAAGTGCCTAGGATGCAGTTTTCCAAAACTACAAGGGCACTCATACGGTAAAGAGTTGTTTTAGACTTGAGATTTTATTCCCTAAAAAAGCCTTAATGCTACTGACTGCTGACAGAAAAGGGATCCTGGGCTGGGGGGAACCTCTGGTCCTACTAAAACAGCTTTTAGTATGGCTGCTCTTTCTAGACCCTGAAAAGCTGAAGAAAAGCGTTTAAGTGCTCTATGAAAATGTTTATTTTTCAGAGTAACTTATGGGCACCTGTTTTATATTTCTATGAAGGCCTTACACCTGCTGGATGGAAACTCAGGAGAGTCAGGGATATGTGAAATCCCACAGGCTCAGACATAAGGGATGCTGCTGAGAAGTTCAGCAGTAAAATGCAGGAAAGGGTTTGTTATGTATAGGTAGGCACCAGACAGAGAACAAAAGTGGCAAAAGGGCATCTCAGATCTGAAAAATTCAGATCACTCCATCTAGAAAATAAATGAAAACCCGGTTTCTTTTCAATCTGCCTTCACTTCCCTACCTAAATATGTGAAGTTGTGATTTTCTCCTACCAAATAACAATTTTAAGGGAGGTATGATCTAACTCTCTGGGTTCCAAACCTTCCTGCTAAAGTGTAAGAAATCTTACTCTGAAAAACATACAAATATCCCAAATTAGATAAAAACTTCTCCAGTTTTTTCCAAGGCAAAATGAGAAATAAATATGAAAGAGACCTCTGATGACCCCCTTTTGAGGGACTGAAATGCACAGATCATTTTTACTTGCTTCTAGACTACAAACTTTTCAAATGTAAAAAGGATGAGCTTCTCCCCTTGCTGAAAACTTTCTGTGTTCTAAGAAATCCTCAGAGCTAAAAGCAGACCTCAATTCCATCTCTCAGAGTAGCCAACTTCCCAGACTCTGCATTGCAAAGGCTGAAATGCAGCCCGGCTCTGTGTTTTAAGGCACTTCGGAAAACATCCAAACGTGCTCAGGTTTTAAATGCATTTGTTACCTAACACAAAAAATATCAACAGTAAAACAATGCATAAAAGCCATCATTTGTCCTCCCACACAAGCATTTGCCTCTAACCATGTGACCTTGCAATCTCTCCTGTTCAGCCTAGAATTGTCTCCACTGAAATATATGGAAGTTTTCTATTTCTCCCTCAAAGCGTATTATGATATTAAATATATCTGCAGATGAAGAACTTCGTATTTTTCCTTTCTATATTTTCTCCTGCTGAACTTCCAGCACCAGGTGACAGCTTCCAACAACAGCTGGGCCTCTAAAGTTTAGAAGTAAATAATTTCCTTGGTGTGAGTAAGCTTTCTGGAAGAGGTGATCCTTTTTGGTCAGACCAACTGCCATAGCTGGTGACCACAGACATCCAAAGCTCTATCTCCGATTCTAAAGTAAAACAAAACACTGAGAATGATCCCGTGAGTTAAAGATTGACCTCATACTGAGAGACAATGAGAATGCAGATTTTACCAATGTCCCAGAAAGTGATGAATCCTCTGTAAGGACATTTTCACCTTTGGATTGGGAAGGTCTCAGTGAAGCCAATGAGGTGATCCTGCAGAGGGTGACTGCAGGCATTTCCTTAAACTAGTGTTGAGATGCATGATGCAGGGCTAGGACCTATGTTTCTCACAAAAAAAACTGAAAGGGCTTTTGGGGCCTAAAAATAAGAGAGTGAATCCATCAGATTTTCCATTTTGGATCTTAATGAGGAATATCTGAGCCATTTCCAAATCACTGCTGCCAAAAGCTGGGAACCCATTTGAGATGGCCGGTGAGACAGAGGACACTGAGTGACCATTAGCCCCCGACACAAAGGATGGACAGCAGGGAGAAGTGGGGACAATGACACAAAAGGTCAACTTCCAGCACAGCAGTGTCCAACAAAGGCATTTCATTTTCAGTTTTATTTGTGCTGCAGATAATCTTTATTTTACTCAAATGTGCCACGTGCCACCAGGCAGTGGCTTACCCAGGAAATGTGCTGCAGTCACTGCTTAACACTACAGGACATTTTCATGTGAGACACAAGCACTTTTGGATAAAAGGGGTGACTGATACACTCTAAACATTGTCCTGGGCTCTTCCAATCCTACCCTGAAGCCATGTGCTGGAAATCACCCTAAATTCAGGCTAGATTGGTACCTCTGCTGTGACAGCCAAGGTCTGGAACTTTATTGCACTGCCTATGGCAAAGGAGAGCTCTCTGCTAAGGCACCCAAGCATTAACTTTGTCCACACTAAAATCCCACAGCCCCGACAGAAACATTTGGACAAATACCATTTACACAGCACAAACACGTGTGATTTCAGGGGTTACCTCCAAGCATGAGATGAGTCAGCCAACAGAGGCCACTCTTTTTTGGGGGAAACTTAATTCCGTTCCAAGCCCTCCATACCAGACACCACAGCCAATCTCCATGTGCTTTAGACTCTGGGTGCTGGCAAATGTGCTCAGTCTAGACTTACATATAAAAATTTGTCTGCAGAGCTACTGGGGATAGAAACATATTGCTGTTAATCACGACAATGAAAGCTCGGCAAAATGTTTATATAAATTAGTTACTGCAAAGAGAAAAAGGGTAAGGGATATTCTAACTTTTCTGCATTTTCTAGTCATTCCTGTTTATTCAGTGACACAAAAAAGCTTGACTTCTACACCTGGATATTCATACAGCAGTTGAAGGAGTCGCCAGCAGGAAATTCCTAATTGCAATGAGAATTTCTCAACTTGTAAAACAGAACAGACCATTTCAGATCTGCACCCTGCCCTATCCCAGTCCAGGAGTTCTAATAATAATTCCCCACTGCCAGACATATTTTGCTGTCATGAACAAAGCAAGGTCTAAATTAACCCCCAAATGTGGGTTTCCCCAGGAATTTGTTTCTGAACTGGTGGGAAACACAAGTGGAAGAAAAGGAATAGCAATGACGAGGCATCATTAAACACACAGTGTCCTTCAAAGCATGACACTGACACAAACACTGCTTCTAAAAATTGAGTTCTGTCACTTATGAGCAAAACAGAGCACTTCACTTTTAAAAAGGGTGCTCAGGAGTATTCAACTTTTAAAACAGTTTGCAGCACACACAAAACTGGACACACCAACCACCCAAGATGTCACCCAAGTGAGGGCAGCTTTGGAAAGTTGAACCTGCTGCAAAGTTTGATAGGGAGGAGTTGAATCCTGGCCCAAGTGCTCTCTTCTCTCGTCAGACAAGTTTCAAGAGTCTCTTTGTATGCCCAGTGCAGCCCTGATTTGTTTTCACATCAAACCCATAAAAGGATGTGAGAGTTTGGTGCTCGTAGCTTATTTTGAGCTAATTCAAAGGACCCAAGAGAAAAGGCTGCAGAGATGAAACAACTCTGCTGGTCATTTTTGGCCAGCTGTGAGATCTGACGATTAGAAACCTAAGCTAAAAATTGATGACTGACACAGGAAACACAAGAAGGAGACAACTTACAGAAAAGTTGGAATTTCAGGACATATTAAAAACAAACCCCTTTTTCTTCTGCTTGGAAGTTGAAGGCCTGGAGGTGGCCCTTCAGAACAATGCGCTGTACTTACAGAGAAATGATGTTTCGTGTTTTTATACGAGGCTAAAACAGATCTGAGATTGAAAGTCTACAAAGCTGAAAGGAAACATATGGCTGTTTTAAACTGTTATTAGCCTAATTCAACTTTATCATTAGCTCAGCTCAGAGGTTAACACATTTCATATTTCAACCTACCCAGTCATATCTGCTACAGGCATGCCGAACAAATATCATATAAATCACAGAGCCTGACAAGACTTAATAGGAAAAGCTGCTAAATTGACCTATAAATATAATGTACTACAATGCATCAGCTGGTGTTGCCACTTTCTTGGAAACAGTGGAAGAACTGGGATAGCTGTCTAATACCCTCTTTCAAGTTTTTTACATGACTATAGGATGAATATCCAAAAACTTAAACCCAGGGAACTAATCCCACATTCAATGTTTTACACCTGAGTTACTCTTCAATAATGTGTTGAAATTTACAGCAAGATTGCAACACCTTCAGCAGTTTTAATCATCTCTGATCTGTCTGAAGCAACAGTTCACCTCTTTGACAAGTGCATTTACAGTTATTTTAAAATCACTTTTTTGAAATCCAGCAGTTCTGCAAACCCAATTTGCTTTGAATCTCATTCCCTCTTTGCTGGGGGAGGCAGAATTTAATATTCATGATCTGTGCTCTTGTAAGGGAGTATTTGCAATTCTTCTGATACATGTTACTGGGTTAATCATATTTTCTTTCTTGAAATGTATCTTTTGTTCCTACAAAGGTAATGAAGGAGAGTTACTCATCTTCATAATTAATCCTGAATTTTAATTAAACCTATTAACTGAACATGTCAAATGTTTGTCCCTTTCAAAGCAGCGTAAAAATTACACTTAGTAATAAATGTTAGTTATTCCCATATTGCCCTGGGTTATATTGCAGCCACAGTATCTATAACAAGATCCTTATGCTATTCTATTCGATATTAATATGATTTATGATGTTATAACTGTATTTTATTCATCCTCTGTACCACCAGCAGCAGAAGGATAAATTGTGTTGTAGAACATGCCGGTATGTTCTGTACAGTACACCCTGAAATAAATGAGTCTGCAACGACACAGACACACTTTCCCTTATCTCCCTTAACTTTGCCTAACACACTCAAAATGCACGATTTATGTATCTCCTACTCTGCAAGCAGACCAGTCAAATGAACAATCCACATGAATAAACATAAGGATGTACGAAAGGGTTTGAAAGATCAGAGAACAAATTAGCAGGGTTGGGATATCCCTTGCCGTGTTACCTGAATATCGAATAAGAGTAGATGGTATGAAGGATGCTAGAGATGAGAAGCAGACTCTGCTTGGAAAAATATTCCTAGACCAACAGCCTTATGGCTTTCCATGCTAAGAATCCATACTGCCATGCTTGGCACATCAACTCTGCTCTCCCCTAAAAGCTGGTGCTCCACGATTAGCCCAGGATCTAAAATGGATCTAAAACTCAGCCTGTGTTTCCATCTTCTCACAGAGCATCACCAACAGCAAAGATCTCACCAGTGCCATCAACTCCAGTGAATTAACACATCCTACAGTTCTTAATGCCTCCAGGTGATCTGCAGATATCCAAATTAACTCCAAATACTTATTTTGGGGATAAGAAATCCATTCCTCAGACACAATAGTACCAAGAGAAAATAGTTCAAGGGTCAGAGGACTTGTCCAAGGCTGACGAATCACCAGCCATGCCCTCACATTCCAAACAGCTTTGCCTTTGCTAAAAGAAATACATCATGTTAATGAATTATTCACCTAACTAGTTCCTGTATTTTCTTACACCCATTTTTTCCTGGGAACATGGCAAGAACACCAACAGTGTTTATAGCGTGAGCTGTCATGATGGATGCAGTTCAGGTAACTGCATCAAAGGGAACAAAAGCATATTTCCAACAATCCCAGCACAGCCCTTTCAGGAAGGTTATAAAGCCTCGGGATGATGATGCACAGGCATTAGCTGGCTGCCTTCGGTGATCAGCCTTCCAGGGTCCCAAGGAATAAAAGCAGAAAAACACTTTGCCACACAACTCAGCAAATGTAGCTACACAGAAAGCAGAGCCATGAGCAAGCTTTGAAGAGTGGCATAAAGCTCCTTTCTAGATAACTCCTTTCTGGTAAAACTGGGGAAAATCAGGTATTATTATTATTATTATTATTATTATTATTATTATTATTACTATTATTACTATTATTACTATTATTATTATTATTATATCTGATAACTCCAGCTAACATAAACGCAGTCAGCTCTCTGCACATTAATATGCAAGTGTGATAAAGTCATTTTAGTTTTCATTACTATTAGTCTGTAGGGTGGGAGAACAAAGCACATTAACACTGAGATATTTGGCTGTTAGAAATGAGTGCTTTCACTTGTGTTTAGATGTGTTTGGTGGAAATGTAAAATACGGAAGTGTGTTAATAAAGGAGGAGGATGATGTAGAGTATTCTCTGTAGATACAAGATATATAAAAAATTAACTCCTTATGCAGTGGGGTTTAGATTGTAGCATAAAGCACCCTGGTTTTCCCTATTAAAACATTACACAAACAACAAACAGGGACTGTTTGGTACTCCTGGGTAAAGAAAAATTACATGAACATTTTTTTAAATATATTTTTTGTCATTCAAAATCATCCCAGCCTTCTGAAGGGCCGGAATACAGAAAAACAAAACAACATCAGAGACACTACCATAATTCACAATCTTAATGGATATATTCTTGTTCCATTACACCAATATTGATTTACTCTGTATTATTACAAATATTATGGAAGCTTCTTGACACTGATCAGCTTTGCATGCTGGTAACTGAAGAGAAAGTATAACGATGAAATCTACAGAGACACAATTTCTTTGCAATCAGATAATTGCCAGCGCAAAGTATGACAATGCTAAAGCCATAGAGATAAGGACAATTGCGGATGTTTGTATGAGAAAAAAAATCCATCTAGACTCCTTCCCCTTTGATTAACAAAGTGCTAAAGCCAAGGTGGCCACATGGAAGCATTTTGAATGATCTGCAATTTCTGTGACACATGTGAGTTGCAGAATTTCAATCATATGCATAACTAGCCCTTAGAAAGCCACTGATACAGAAGAATAAGAAAAAAAATACACAGGCAATGCCTTATATCTAAATGAGATTACAGTAAACAAAAAGAGAACAAGAAGTGCGGTAAATATTTAACACTAAAACCAGATTAACATGTATGTGGACGGAAATAATGAGTTTTGGCCAAAGGGAGAATCAACCTTAGGCTGGCAAAAGCGAAATTTCCTCTGCATTTTCAAATGCACCATGAACTCCCTGATTCAGGCTCCAAGCAGTGGAAATGACAGAGGACAGACCTGCACTTGCTATGGCAAAACACAGTGAAGGAACTCCAAGAGGAGACAGTGCTGGAGACCAGGGGAGGTGGGAGGGAGAGGAGGAAACCACACAAGTTCTGCCAGATGCTTTGGGGAGACTTTCTCACTTGCTCCAAGTGCCAGTCACACATCCTCAGCTGAGTGCCGAGCACATCACACATCCATCTGCACGGATCTCAAAATGAACAGCTCAAACTTGCAGCCTTACATAAATGCTTTGCCTCTCTGCTCCCCAACATTTCCAAACCTTCCTCTAGGATGTTATGTTAGTCAGAAGACTCCTTAAATCACTTTTTCTGAGTTATTTAGTCAAGCTGACCATGTTCTGTGGCCAACCCAGCACAGCATAATTTCACAGAATTGGAGAATAGTTTGGGTTGGATGGGACCTTCAAGATCATCTCATTTCAACTCCCTATCGACTATTAATAAGTGTCTTAAGTAGAATTTGATCATTTCTTCAGCAGTAACAAATCAGGATAGTCTTTGGAAACTCCATCTAGGCTGCCAATCAATGCTGCTGGGCACACAAATCAGACTAGACAAAGCAGGATGATCCTCTGATTAAAAAAAAGCTAAAATTGGGCTACATTTTTGTTACAGCTACTGGACAATCAACAGGCCTACATGTAAAACAGAAGTTGCTGCAACTCCCTGCAGCTGCTAGGTTTAATTGGTTGTTGCCTAATATAGAGCCAAAACTATTTTAATCATCTGTCTTAAATAATTATTTATAAAATTTAAGAGTACTCTGACCACAGAAAAAAAAAAGATGGTG
The DNA here is from genome assembly GCA_036630365.1 of Acanthiza pusilla. Lineage (NCBI taxonomy): Eukaryota > Metazoa > Chordata > Aves > Passeriformes > Acanthizidae > Acanthiza > Acanthiza pusilla. The sequence continues at coordinate 93,913,434 of JAXCHO010000034.1, forward strand.
CAAGTAGCATTTATTGTCAATGCAACTGTAGAGTGGTGAAGGCAAAGCCCTCAACTCTTGCAGGACAAATAATTTTTATAAGTCAAGGACAATAGTTTAAACATGGAAATAGATCAGAGAAACTTCCCAGGACTTGCTCTGTGCGTCCAAATACAGACTGCCTTGAAATTTGTCATGATACTTTGTAGGCACAGAACTGATTTAGGAAATTCAGACCAGTCTGTCTGGAAATATTTGGAGAAAAAGTAGATAGAGAGATAAAGTCTACGGTTACAGCCAAAAAGGAAGAAATTATTTTCTCATCACTGTGCCCAGGAAATTACTGACTGAAATACATGCAATTGCATTAAATTAATTCATATTTTAAAAAAAATACTAACTAGAATGATTAGATGACTGTAGCCTCACTAAAAACACAAATTCAGAGCAGTGCAAAACTTCTAGGAACAGACATTTCCCCACCTGTCCATACAAGCCAAAGTGTGGAGAAGCACATCTGTTTCAGACAGACTGATACAAAGGATGTAGAGAAAATGTTACAGATCCTCCAGCCTTATACAAATGCATGCCTGTATTGCTTCACTTCTTTCCCCTCTCCTCTTAAATATTCACTTTATTCACTTACAATAGGCAAGCAAACACTTTGGTGGCTGAAAGATGCTTGTTTCATTTTTCTCCTACAGAAGACACTGAGCAAGGATGCTACAATGATGATTCACTTCAAGAGAGGCAGATGGATGTTTTTGGTCTGCTGATCTGATGTTGTACCACATACCAATGCTGATTATCTATTACTATTTAGCATATGTAAAGACAAAGTCCAGAAGCACAGCCCATTCATTACTTTGCTAGTTCACATGTACTTTACATAAATATTTAAAAATGCTACATCCTAGCAGTGATGGATACAAAAGAGTGATCATCAATTTACAGGCCTAATTATGCTTAATCTTCTGGAAATGAGATGAGGAGTAGCATTAAGAAAACATTTTTCCTCCATGCACCAAACCATGCAGAAGGAATTTAATACCCAAAGAAAGCTGCCCCTTATTGATCTATCTCGTGAAACAACAGGTAATATATACCTGTATATGTGTACCAGAAATGATCCTAAAATCTTTTTCTCCTCTCCCATTTCTTTGTCCTCCACAATGAAACTTTTCTGTTCTGCAAGAACATCGACAGGTTTGGGCTGGAAGGGACCTTAAAGATCGATGAGTTCCAAGCCTACTGCCATGGGAATGGGAGCACTTGTTACGGTAAGATTTCCCCAAAACCCACAGAATTACACGTGTGTAGCTCACAGAGCATGCACAGCAGGGATGAGCAGACGTGTGGAGCTGATTTTCTGGTTGTGCCAGTCGGAATTTCTGCAGTGTGCAGGAGCCTTCCACTGACAGCAAACACAACCAATGTGGGGTGTCCACCTGCACGCTGAGGGGTTCTCCTTCTGGCAGGGAAGGCACAGATGAGACAGACGTGGCAATTTTATGTAACACAATAATAAAAGAAAAGCCTCTTGGTAAGAATGTAATCAGATGAGCTATATTCCTCAGGAAACTCTTAAACCTGAAGGATTACAAAGTGTAAAATATGGATGTATTTCTTTGGGAGGAATCAAAATGCGCTCTGCTGTAGCTGTAAGTCAATGCACTGCCTCACTTTCAGTTGAGCCCACACCACCCAGAAAAGCCACGGCACAGTGCCTCACTACCCTCATTTGGAGAAGAAGAATTTATTCCTAATATCCAATCATCTCTTGACTGAACATTGGATATTGATTGGTACCCTCTTTCAGTGTAAAGCCATTCCCCCTTGGCTGTCACCCCATGCCCTTGTCCAAAGTCCCTCTCCAGCTTTCTTGGGGCCCTTTAGGTGCTGGGAGGTGCTCTAAGGTCTCCCTGGAGCCTTCTCTTCACACTGAATTGCCCCAGCTCTCTCAGCCTGTCTCCATAGCAGAGGGCCTCCAACCCTCTCATTAATTTTGTGGCCTCCTCTGGACCCACACCAGGATTTTGGGGGGTGATATCCATCTAAACAGAGCACTGTGATTAGGAATCATAGTCCTGCCTCCAGAGGTACTTTATTTTATAGATTTGTACGGCTTCTGCCTCATGAGATAACTCAGATTTTACCTCGGTGCCTTGTGCTTCAGGAGCCTTGAACAACACAGCTTCCACAGACCTTGAAAACACATGATCAGCCCTGAAGGGCCACGTGCTGCCCACTCCTTTTGTGGCCCCGACAGAAATAGTATTTTGAATGCTGAATTCCTTGCACACCAAGCTGATGTGGGGGGCAGGAGCACCTTCTGAAGATGACTCAGCACTGACTTTCCAGGGAAAGGTGTTCTGATATCGTACAGCACTGACAGGAGTACCAAGTGTGGGCACAGAGGTATTCACATCATATGCAAGGGGGAAAAAGTAAAGCATCAAGAACAAGATTAAATGAATAGATGAGACAGACAGCAGAGTCTATTTTTAAAGTTCCAATAATAACCACCTATGAGAAAACAAAATAATAGTGCTTTAGGAGATCAGCCCTAACATCGGCTGCCCAGCGTGCTCCTCAGCTTAGGGACACAGACAACATGGGATGACAATTCAAAAGCTATTTTGGTCATAGTTTTATGTATTTTAAGGTCTCGCTTTCTTGATACATCCATTGACAATGTAATTCTGCTGCCAGACTTTCCCTACCAGAAAACATTTGCTTGATATTTTTTAATTGATAATCCTGAGGAAGTTCCAGGACTACACCTGTGTGATTTGGGATGAATCTGCAATGCACAGAGGTGTATAAGTTTGATTATAACGAGACCACATCAAAATAAGAGATCAAAATAAGTGCACAGCAGTTCCTCTTCCCATGGAGCAGTATTATGGATGTTATCCAACTGCAAGTACAATTTAACGCATGTATTCTACTAGTTGTGGAGTCAGCAAGCCTAAAGAAGGGTCAAAATAAAAAATAAAAATAAAAATTTTAAAAGTCTTTCCACCTTAACTGCCAAATTCTGAACTACTGTTTCTGCTCCTTGGAGACAAGGAGTAGTATTTCTGGTTGTGCAGAAGCAGCACAGGAATGTGTGAAATAAAAGGCATGACTGGACAGCATCCACGCAGCTCCACGCTGCACTCCAGACCCTTCCGTGCAGAGCAGAAGGGCTCGTGCAGAGCTCGAGGGCAGTGATCCCTGCCAGGCCAAGTGCAAAGCTCTCCCCTCCCGTGGCACGAGCTGAACACAGAATCAGCAGAGCTGCAGCCTGAGCACTGAGTGCTGCCTAAAGCTTTCCCCTCCTCTTCCAAATGGATTAATTTTTAAAGATAACTTGCTTTTCTTTTCCAGCAGGGAAAGAGTGGGGACAGACTTCCAAAAATAGGCTAGCCTGTCACAACTGCTAACTGTCACACAGGGCTGAGATTGGAGCTGATCTCTGGGGGAGGTGGCTGAGAACAGAGGGGAGTAAGGAAATAAAGAGTAATTTCTCTTTCCATAGCCCAGCCAGAAAGAAAATGAATAGGCAACCCGTAATCAATCACAAATAATGCATAAGCCAAAAATCAGTCATTCTGAATAAAAATACATAAACCTATCAGTTTACCAGCATTTATTAGCACAAGTGTTATATTCTGCAGCATTAAAAATGATGCCCAAATGTACTCTCTGTCCAAGGTCTCACCAGGACAAATACAAGATTATTGCCCATTTAAACAAATTGACCCAGCAAATTAAACCAAAATGCTCTCTTTAAATTCAATTTTCAAAATGCTGTCCTAAAAAGGCTCCTGTCCACGTGGCCTCTGCAGTACATAGACACTGAAGTCACAAGATGACCAGAAAAAATTAAGTTTAGACTTCTGTGAGATGAAGTTCCATTCAGATTACACAAATTGAAAGTTTATTTAAGAAAAAAAAATAAAACCACTTGAATCCAGGTAAAATTTGCCCAGTACTAAATATTTAAAGTTAAAAGAGAAGGTAGGAAAAAAACTACAGCTGCATCATTATTAAATGGATGAGAACATAATCTCATTCAACAGTGATCTTAGCTGTGTGCATTCATTTTATTAAGAGGTCTGAAGAGGAATATTTAAAAACAAAATCTTATTAGGAAAGTCTTCATCATCCTTGCTGGTGTTTTTCCTTCCCGCTGCATGAAGGAAATGTATTTTGTCTGTATAATCTTTGCCAATAACAGACTAATTTTTTTTCATTGCCTGCCTTAGTCACATGTTGTTGTGGAACATTAAGTATGCACTTAGTTGAGCTGCAGCACCAGGTGTTTTCTGATGCATCTGTGTAAGATGCTAATCTCAGCATCAGGACAAAAAAATAAAAGACAACATAAAACTGGATATCATCATTAATTCATGAATTTCATTTCCCTTTTTAGGTCTAAAACACAGCCCACTTGTCTGCAGACAACAACAGATTTTTGTTGTGTGGAGTCATGAAACACTGATTTAATAAGACAGAGATACTGACCGAGAAAGATTATTTGATTTTTTGAATGATGACCATACCTAGAGCCCCACAAATGACCCAGCCGTGATTTTAGGGGCTGGGTACAAACTGTGCCAGCGTGGGCTCTGTCACAGCCACATCCTCCCCTTCCTTCCGTGTGCTCACTTCTTTATTTGTACTTCTGCATTTCATCATCACGAAACACAAGCATGGCAGCAAAATTTTATTAATATAATACTTCTTGAATCCTATATATACACTGCCTTACTCCAGACACGAATGAGCAGTACAAACACCATATACCATCACTTTCCATGGATAAACAGTCATGCTCCTCCAGAGCTGCACACCAAAGGGCAGCTCCCACAGCCAGAGCCCAGGAAGGGACAAGAGAGCAACAGCTTCAATTCCTCCTCCTCAACAGAAAGTTCTTCTACTAAATGTCTATGATAAGCCATTAAAACAAGGTTGATTTGATAGGGAACACGGATGAGAAAGGGCTGTGCCAATGGACACCATCATTATAGTCATCATTGATAACTGAGGGCTCTAGCACAGGTGGATCACAGCTTTTTCCTCCCCTCCAAACTTCAATTATCGAAATAAAAGCCTGCTTAAAGAAATAATAACCAGTGGCAGGTTTTTTTCCTTAATGTCAGCTATAAAATCAAATTAATTCCAGTAAGCCACTCCTGAACTGAGAGTCTGAAAACCGGTGCACGAAAAACACAACACACCTTTTCAACAAGCCCTCACCGGGAGCCCTTTATTCTCACCCTGAGTTTATGAGAGCTTTTCTGAGAGCTTTTGTGGGGCTCATCCCTTCCAGAACAGACACAGCGATTACTGTCAGGGACAGTGCTCTAATAACACACGTGGCACCTCGCTGTGAGCCACAACACCGCGGTGAAATATCAGCCAGATCACAAAACAGCCGAGATGGGAGCAAAACAACAGCTTCCTCTGGGGACAGCAGGGGAAATTCATCTGCCCAGAGGATGACTGGAGTCCCAGGGCAATTATTTTGTTATCTAAAAGTGACTTTCAAAGTCAGACATTCTGCCCCAAGACCTGAGCAAAAGCAGTGTTTAGGTGGCTGATGTAGGTCTGTTGCAGCAATTTTTGGATAGTCTCTTCTAGTACCAGTAGCTCAGGGAGAATCAACAGATTTTATGTGTATCACTGGCTCTGATCATCTCCTAATGGAAAATTAGACCTGAGTTGGATCTTCTATTTTTATGTTAAGGATACCCATGAAATATTGGTGGGTTAATAGAAAGGAGGGAGGGGAAAAGCCAAACAACTCTAATAAAGAAATTATAAAAAGACCATACCTTTAAAGCAACTGATTCTGCACAGAATGAGGCACCTAGAAACAACTACCCCAATTTCTTCCCTGATCTGAATCTCCTCAAAGGTACTTCTTCCAGGCAGATGGCAAAGAAAAAAATACTGAATGTACAACATGGCCATTTCTTACTTATCTCCTGAAACACCTTGGCAGCCTCAAAAATTGGCACATCCCACAGCTTCAGCTCAGGGCCTGAGCGTCACTGAGAATGTCCATCCTATGCAGTCATCCTAATGATGGAGCCAGAGCCAAGAAACAAACTTCTTTGCACTGGTGGGGAAAAACCTCTCAATTCCGTATTTCTGGGTGGAAGGACAGGATGGGAAAGACGACTCTTGGGGGACCAGAAAAAAATCCTTTTCTAACTTATTTTCTCAAACCAAATCAAAAGGCTTGCCAAATTGCTTGGACACTAACATGCATTTACCAAAGCAAAATACTGATTCATTGCCCTCACTGGAACACAGCGATGGTTAATACTATTTGCCAATTATCTGCTCCTACCTTTCCATTACTGAGATAGCAATGCATGTATCACAAAGGGGTTTTGGGTGTGTGACAAAGAGTTTTGGCTACTGAAAAATAGTGCTGCACAATTTACAAACCCAGAAGGTTATTTCAAGACAAAATTGCCATGAAACACTGTCATTTAAATAATGAATGGCTATGCTTGCTCGCTTGATTTCTTTCTTCTAAAATAATTTTTCTTGCTTTCTGTCAGTTGGCGACAAATACATCTTAACATTTGCATTTAAAGTAAGAAGAGAAACCCAGACAGTTGCTCCAAAAGGACTGGAAAATATACTGTGAACCCTGATATGTACAGAGCTATCAAAGCCATCCAAACTTAGCCATTGGTAGTTTGTCAGAAATTCAGGAGGAACCCCAACTTTGCTTGGAGGACTTGGAAGTTGCTCTTCCCTCCTAATTGAAAATTCTGTTCAGCCTCATCCCGATCTGCAACATCCATTCAAACAGATCAAAAAAGGGCACCACATTCTGCTCTCTTCCCACAAAAGGACACAAAATGTCCTTTGCATCATTTATGAGCAAAATGGCTCACGTAGAGTCAAGTTTGTGGTTACTGCATTGGGACTTTTTGGGTGATGGTGTTCTATCACCAGCACTCACCATTGAAATCACAGGTCAAGTATTCAAGAAAAAAATGCCCATCCAAGTATCATCAAATAGGTCCAACTTTCATTATTATTCAGTAAAACCAAAACCAAAACCAAAAAATGGGCTCAACTGCTACCAAAATTCCTGTTTGCAAAAGTCTACCTGAGACTTAAGCAAAAGAGAGATGTGGAAAGAAACCCAATTTCAACTGCTTACAGCATTACAGAGAGCAGGGAAATTTTGGGCAACAGATTTTAGCCCTGTTAGTATGAATGAATACAAAACTAGAGCATTTGTTTGGGCAGAAGGGAAAATAAAATTAACAATCCCCCCAGGTTTTGTACAAATATTTGGCTATGAGATGCCTATGAAGCCAACTGGTCAAGCATTTTGTCTGATAATTTGAGTTTGCAGCCTCATGGACTCAAAGCATCTCCTTCAGAAGCCATCTCAGCTGATTTCTTGTGCACTGTGGGCATTTGTCAGAGGTCCCAGGCTGGCAGGCTGCAGCTGTGGCATGTTCTGCTCACCCCTCAAATGGAAAGGAGCACAGAGCAAGTCTTACTGACCCTAAAATCCACCTCAAAGGCAGCTTCAGCACCCCTTTGCTGCAGCATCTTACCAAGTTAAAAATAAAACACAGGAAACAGACAACACTGCTCAGGAATACTCATGGATTTTTTAAAATTAAGTAACAGGTGATGTTAAAATTGGTTTCTTAACTGATTTGTTACCACAACATCAGAGTTCACCATAAAGAATTTACTGTGCATGTTGGCACTTAAATAATGGTGTGTGACATGCAGAATCCGATTGGGAAGTGGACATGTCATGGACTACAACTTCAAACACTCACACAGATGTGCCCACAGGTGTATATAGAGAGAAAAACAATAAAGATCTCCGCACACATTTCCACTCCTGACTCTCAGCTCACGTGCTGCTGTGTTTGGGTGGGATGCTTTTAAAAACTGTGTCATTTTATCTTTGTCTCTAAGACAGCATCCTTGTGAAAAGAGAGAAAATATTCAAAGGCTTTAATTTTTTTTTAATCTTTTCCTGAGCATTCAGCAATCCCTCAGTGAATTATTTTCACTGCATTCAAGCAGGCAAAATAAATCCACCACAGGCTAACTCCTCCCACCCACAAATAAATCCTAACTGTTGCCCACCTCCAAACACAAAAGAATACTAAACAGCAATGCCACAGACTTTCAGGTTAAGTTGAAATGAACAGAGAAGCAACATTCAAAACTATTTAAAATATGGGGAACATAAAAACCACAGAAGAAAGCCACAAGATTCAGAGACGCTTGTTGAAAAATATTTCACTGAGAAGTTCTATGAAAAGTTAGCATTGAGGAAATCCAGGTGTGAGAAAACAAGAGATTTCTTATCCATATTATTTAAACTGGCACAACACTTTTGTTATATATGAATATATATATATATACAGAGACTGGTGAAGGTATACAGGCAGAGGGTGGGTGAGATGACCTCCAGAAGGTCATCTTTGGAAGTGAAATTATTCCAGAGAAAGGAAGCAATGACTTTACAGGATGAACTGAGGGTGGTAAATCCCTGTGGAGAAAACATCTTCCTAGGCACTTGAATAATTTATAGCAGCATGGAGCAATGGTCACTCCTGGTAAGATCCTGCTGTCCTCAAAGCTTCTACAAATTCAGAAGTTTTAATCATTTTATATATTAAGCTCATGTCTCTGCATTAGCACAACCTTTCAGAATTAAGAAAAGCTTTCACAGTAGCATATCAAATGGATGATTTTAATGGTCTTTCAAATACAATGCCAGGCAGAGACTCAAATTACCTAGCTTTTAGTGAAGAAAAGTGAATTTAGAGGCAGCTATTTATTTCTTCCTTATATTCTACTTTATTTCAAAATATAACACTAGTTGTAAGGGATAAGAAATACAACAATTTAACATTAATGCCTCATTTTGGGTCTCTAATGAAGAAATTAAGCCACAATCCATCTGCAGCCTCATACAATTGCCCTTTGCATTTTTCATCCAGAAAGATGCTCTAACTCAGAATGACTTTTGGCTACATTTTTTCTTGAAAACTAAAATAAATACCAAGAGAAGCTGGCGAGCTTCAAAACAATCATCCCTGAGCTCAAAACACAAAGATAACAACCCCCAACAACAGTTATTAAAGAAAATAGGCAGAAAGCAGTCCTGTGACCAAAACCCATGAGGCCCAAAGCCATCATCACAGAGAGCCACAGCACCCAGGAGATGCCCAAGGCATGGATAAAACCTCACACAGCTCTGAGTGTCCCCAGCACCTCGAGCTGCCCCAAACCAAGCAGGAAATAAACCACAGCAAGGGAAATCAACCACGCAGGAAATAAACCACAGCAAGGGAAATAAACCAAGCAGGAAATAAACCACAGCAAGGGAAATCAACCACGCAGGAAATAAACCACAGCAAGGGAAATCAACCAAGCAGGAAATAAACCACAGCAAGGGAATAAACAACGCAGGAAATAAACCACAGCAAGGGAATAAACCAAAATATGAAATAAACCACAGCAAGGGAATAAACTCTGCCTTAGGGCACAAAATGTGGTGCAACTCTGTGCATGGGCATATTTGTGCATGCACACCCCATAAATCTGAGGCAAAAAAATCCCTCCAGTTTCTGTCCCGTGCTCTAAAATCACTGCTCCTCTTCACAACATCTGTTCCTTTCTGACCTGTTGTGCTTTTTTTGCTCCTGTGAAATAAACTCATGGACAATGACAGCACAGATCCCAAAGCAGTTTTTACCTGGCTAATGAGAAGTCTGGTAGGAGCTCAGCCGGAAACCAAAACCTTTTTTGAGATGTTCTGCACACAAGTGCCACTCAGCACCTTCTGTATCAATGTATCAGGGCCCATTTTAGCTTCAAATAAACAGCTGCAGGGTCCCTAATCAACAATTCCAGCACAGCCTGGCAAACCTGGCAGTCAGATTTCAGTCATCACATTCCCATCTTAAAATACTCATCTCTGCTATGCTTTACTATTTGCAAGGATACTCCTAAGAATGACTGGTAAACCAAGTGACAGAAATTTCTTCCTTGGATTATTCTGTGTGCATTCAAATTATTCTTCACACTGTGTGTAAGGATGGTTTCAAATTCCGCAGCAGACGGAATTTGCACCACACTTCTCTGAGAAGTCACAGCAATTTTTTCTTCAGGTTCATAGGACTTCTGGTCCCACTGGCCTCAGAAGGACAACTTAAGCACAGACATTAAATATGCCCTTAATTACCTTGCAAGAACATGGCCAGTGATCAGGGCCTTGCAGCATGTTAGATCTTCCCAAGGCAATTTATTTTCCCTGTTTTGTTACCCAGAAAGTCAATCAGTGAATGTAGTGATTTTCCTCTCAGAATCTGGACTTATTTTTAAAACATGATTAATGGGTCTTAATGTAGCAGTGGCTCTTACACTTGACAGAAAATAAAAATTCAACTAAACATTGCTCTACTTTAAAAAATGCATAAGGGTAACTAGAGCAAAAACAAAGCAGTTATGTTCTACAATGCCATCTCAGGTCTGCTCCCAGAAAGCATTAGCAAACTAAGATATATTTAGTAAAAATTAAGGTGGCACTATATGTCTGATTTATTCAAAAACCTCAGAGGAACTGGGGAAAAAAAAAAGAAAAAGACTTTTACTTTCATCCCTGCTTTTGTGCTTCCTGAAATGTTAGCAACCATGGCTACCAGACGTCAGTGCGCTCTCATTTTCATCACCATGAACTACCAAAATGCAATACACTCCCATTAAACTTTATCTCTCTCTCTCTCTTTTTTTTTTTTAATAGAAACTTCCCATGGTTCAGTATCAGCTGCAACAATGGCAAGGTGCCCCCACATATCCTACCTTTTTTGCCTAAGAACTTGTGAAATCAGCACTCCTTAACCTGCAGGGTAGATTGAAATCAGGAATTAGAGTGGTAAAAAGTCATAGAAACAGAACCATAGAATATCCAGAGTTGGAAGGGATCCACAAGGAGCATCAAGTCCAACTCCTGGCCCTGCACAGGTCAGCCTCAACAATCCCACCCTGTGCCTGAGAGTTACCCAAATGCTCCTTGAGCTCTGCCAGGCTTGGTGCTGTGACCACTGGGGAGCTGTTCCAGCACCCAGCCACCCTCTGGGTGAAGAATCTCTTCCCAATATGCAGCCTAAACCTACCCTGACACAGCTTCAGGCCATTCCCTCGGGTCCTGTCACTGTCACCACAGAGCAGAGATCAGTGTCTTGCCCTCGCGAGGAAGCTGCAGACCAAAACTGGGCAGCATCACAGCCTGATCTTCAGCAACATCTGGGCCAACACCATCTACAGAAGGAACAGGGAAGGCCCTTTTCTTCAAGGTCCGCTTACTTTGGAGAGAAGAAAATGAATAAACAAGAGCTGTACTTCCAGGGAGATGCGCACAGGGCTTGTACATGCAGAGAGCTGAACTTTGATTCCCTTCAAACACATCCTGCTTTTCCCATGCCAGGCCAGAGCAGCATTTGGGGGATCACAGGCTGCCCATCTCCTCTCCTCCCCAAATAAGCCTCTGCAGCAGCTTAATTATCAACTTACAAATAAACATATTCAGCTTGGCGCATACATTCAATTACAGATAACGAGCTCTAGACAAAAGCTATTGAACTATAACTGAAATTCTGTGAGCCGGTACACAACAAGCCAAGATTGAATGATACAGACTAGGGACAAGCAAAAAAAATTAATATTCTTCCCTTGAAAAGCATGAAAAGTAAGGAGATTTTCTGAGGAAAATCTGACAAAGAGGTAATTGTCAATACCTATTATTTTCTCTAGTCTCATCCATTTTTCATAATGTTCCAGTGAAAGTTCAAGTGGTACTCAAATTTTTTCACTCTGCCTGTTGCTGTTTAAATGGGATGTTTATAAATAAAAGCTTAATGTTTTCTCAAAATCGAACTTTATGGTACCACCAGGATGCACCATAATCTACATGCCTGCAAATTAAAGCTAAGACACAGTGAAGCCTGAAGGCACATTTTGGAAATTTCTGTGATTTTAAACTCTGTAGTGATACACCGAATGAACTCCAAATATTAGAAAGTCAGGAAATTCAGACTTACAGTTTACTTTAAAGGAAATGAAAACATCAAGAGTGCAGACAGGGAGAAATGAAGTCAGTGGAAAAGCCTGACGTCTGTCCAATGCGTCAGGCACGGTCTGGAGCTGCACAGATTAATTTTCTCCAGCTTCAAGACAATTTACAAATGTACATAGAGTTCTTTGAACACATTATGACTATGAATGGCTATGAAAATGTTTTGCTCTCTCAGTTTTCTGACATATGGGAGTGTTCTTTACATTAGCTTTTTTTCTTATAAACTGAGTTTTCATTTGCAATGGCATAAAGATTCTAGGATTCCACATGCAAACCTTATCAGAACCACAGTTTCTTTATCTCTTCAAAAAGGGACTGTTGTAGTGTTCCATCTGAAAGGTTTGCTGTAATCCTTCATCCTGGATTTAGTTTATTCAGATACTAAATATAAAATAATCTGGAAATGCTAACAATTGCTTCTGCTCGGGATCTGTCCAGCGGCTCCAAGTTCATCATAATTTTTTTATTTTGGACACGTCAGTTAAGACTGCACTCTCCCAATAGCACAAAATTAAAACCTCAAGTGCTGCCTCCTACTTTCCAGCACAGCAAAACCCAGATACAGAAAAACAGGATGATTACAGATCACAGAGGGCTCTTGGAAGAGATGTTTCACTTTGTTACCTATTGCTAGAGAAAATTGATTTCTCTGACCACAACCTGTAGCAAGCTTTCACAAGACCGCAGCTATGACCTGACAAGCATCCCAGTCAGCCCCTGGCTAACCAGGGAGGGGGAGCAGGCAACACTGAACAAATTCCAAAGTTTACTTCTTCCAAGCCAACAGGATGCTGGGAACTTGCTACAGCAGGAAGGGACAGGTTTTTCTCCTTTCCAGGGTAAATGTGCATTTGTGCAATATGCCAACAGCCAAGGAAAGTTCGCCTCATACAAAATAACATCTTCCAGCAGACCTGGAGCAGGTTACCCTGACAAAACCCAGCTGCTTTCTCATAACTCAGCTGTCAGATGGTCACTGTCTTGGAAAATACTGCTCTGTGACAATACCTGCCTCCATAACCAATTCTCACTTTATTTCATACACAATTTTTCTGTATCTCCTCTTGAAGCCATCACACTCTGCTCTCAGGGCATCGAGGCCATTTTCTTCCCCATCCTTATTTTGTTAGAGCTGATGCCTGGAATTGTATCTGGAAGTGGCCACAAGCCTGGCAGAGCTCAGGGAGTGTCTGGACAGTGCTTTTAGTCAAGTCATGTCATTTAGTTTTAGGTAGCTCTGCAAGGAGCAGGACTTGGACTTGATGATCACAACGGATCCCTTCCAACTTGAAATATTCTATGATTTTATTATTCTATATAAACCTTCTTTATTATTCTGTATAACCCTTCTTTTGTCATGCAACATCTAAAACTGTCAACTGACTCCTGTCACCCAGGCCTTACTGTAGGGATGAAGAAATTTTTCTCAGAAGATTTAGTTTGAATCACTCACACTGAGTGAGAAAAACTGGGCTAGAGAGCAAAAGCAGAACAAAAGAACATAAAGTTTTGGATGAAAAAGGGTTGAATTTGCTTCACGTTACTGTAGTAGCCATTGGCTGCTGCATGGCAGTATCCAATGGATCAGACTTTCTAAGGAGGTGAGAGTCAATCTTTTGCAAGGATGAGCTTTGGATTTATTTTCTCAGGGTTTTTTTTGCAGCATAGGACACAACTTGTTATTTTAAATGATCTGGTTCTGTCTCAGCTGTATCAATTCCTCACTAGCGCTCCAATCTTGGCATTTGGTGTTTATTTCTTGGTGCCTGTGTGTCCTGAGAGCTGAAACACTCCGAGGGTGCAGTTGGCCTCACAGAGCTGTCCTTCAACTCAGCATCAGCAGCTCAGAACACAGCACCCAACAGCTCTGTCAGAGGGTCAGGGATGGAGGACTGGAGGGATGGAGGTCAAGGTGCAGGAGCTTTGGAGGAGAATTTTAGCAGAACACAGCACCCAACAGCTCTTCCAGAGGGTCAGGGATGGGGAATTGGAAGGATGGAGATCAAGGTGCAGGAGACTGGGGGGAGAATTTTAGCAGACAGGTGACATCTGAGCTGACTGTGGGGAACAGCCTCTCTCTGAACAGGAGATGGGACTGCACGACCTCCATGGGGCCACCAAAGTGTGTGCAGCTCAGTGGAAGCTGAATTTATATGAACATATCAACTATTTCACAAATACCCATGGAAAAAACTTCTTCCAGCCTCATACAAAAGGCTGCTCTAAAGAATGTGATATGGAAGGTCAGGAGAACAAAGCAATTGGGAAAACCACAGAGGGAATTAACCAAACAGGTCCTTAGGCTCTATTTTCACCATTCCCAAAAATACCTTCTGTGGCTTGTTGATTTCTAAATCTTACCAGCAGGATGATTTAAACCCATGTTTAATGTCAGCCACATCTAAACCTGTTTTACACATCGACTTAATTGGGATGTCTCCATCTCTCTGTGGTAGCTTTCTGAAAATTATTTTCTACTTATGACCTGTTATTTTCTACTTATGATCCTGTTAGAAGACTCCAAAAGAACAAGAAAAAAAAACCCACAAAGAAACAAACCACAAACTTGCTACTCTAAATAATGTGCAAGTTACAAAACAAAAATCAATATCTAGTAGTGTGTTGCTTCCATTACAATTGACATGTTCTTTTAAATAAACTATTATTATGGCATAGTTCTAGGAATATTTGTGCCTCTAACAATTTCTGCTCTCAAAACGACTACACAGCTTTTTCCTTCCTCAATTCCTTCATATAACTTAAATAAAACAGAAAAGCAATATATCTGCTCAATGAAATTACAGTGTAAATTCCATTAATTCGCCCAAAAGCAAGACACAGATGAGCACATGAAAGCTCTGAAGTATTAAGGCATTTCCTGGGGCAGGCAGCGGTGGGAACAAAATGCAAGGATACTTTTAAAAATTATTTTTCTTAACTTAAATGTAGTTGTCACCAATGAACCAAGCCACGAGAATGCTGAAAACTCTTCCCCTAGTCCCACCAATCATCTGCACTTCATTTTATTTATAAACTGAGCTTATTTGTGCATTGTTTTTGATGTACAGAAGAGGAAGGGAAATCGAAGAAGTCAGAGATGGTAAGAACCATGGCAAACCAATGTGGCATTTATTCTCCTATGAATAATCCGCAGTGATGAACAGAGACAATGAGTGCCAAAGTGCCACATCTCTGCCAAGAACTGAATTTCCAGCTCCTGGTCACTGTCACATTTTCAGGATGAAATTTTAGAAAGAATTTTGTGTCATACTTGTAAATAGTTTGAGAAAAATCACATGCAGTGTGTTTTAGAATGAATTCCCAGCAGTAACATCACCATTTAACTAAAAACAATCTACAGGATTTAGCCTTCTGCTACTGGAACATGACAACATCTGATGCAAACACTCTGAAGATGAAGAAAATTTATAAATGAGCTTCAAAACCTCTGAAGCTCTCTGGAGCCAAAATCAGAACCGAAACACAAAAGCTGAGGGCCAAGACAAACAAACTAAAGTGAGGTGCAAGCAAATAAGGTTTGGTACACGATTTTCATGGAGTTACAGGCTGGTTAACAGAGGCTCAGGAAAGGAAGTTCACCATTTTAATCTCAATTTAAACAAAACAGGAATAAGGAATAAGGAATCTACATGAACTTAAATGTAAGGTAAAAGTGCTATGATACATGTTAGAGGTCACATACGAGGAAAAAAAGAGGCAATTAGCTGAAAAGCTGAAAAAATTAAAGCAAAGCAGAAAATGTGGAACTTGATTTGAGAGGTGAGAGCCACAGAGTTTTGGAAGTGGAGCCAAAGCTCTTGCCACCTGATCAAATGATGAACTGGAAGCCAAGTGTGAAATGTTTGATACAGCCACCAGCAAGGATGCTCACTACGATGATTTCAGCTCATAACACACCAGAAAGGTACAAAGAGTGTCAGGAGGGTCCATTAACAGCATTTATGAGCAGCTGAAGGACACTGCCATGAATCTCTCCAACAACCTGCATTCCCTAATAGACATCTGCATCCACTGCCTGGGCACTGCAGTAGCTGAAGTAACACTGGGTGAAATCACACACAAAGGCATCCTGACATAAAAAGGCCCAAATCAAAATGCACATGTGAAAGAAGCTGATGTCACTCCCCTTGAGCTGGATTTGGGGGATGCTTGCTCTGCTCTGTGGAAGGAGTGTGCCCCGCACTGCTCATGCTCATGAAGACAGGAATTCAGACTGCTCAGCACTGCACCCGCAGCTTCTGTCATTAATATAAACCACAGTCAAATTCTGAAATAAGGAACCTTAAATGCATTTTCTGCCTTTTCTCAAAGAGTTACATGAGTCCAAAGGAGATACAGCAAGCACAATAAAACCATACCCCCAGCATATTAAGAGAATTGTTTCCAACTGATTTTCTCAGTGTCCACATTTAATTTTAAAAGAAGTCCAAATAAATGAAAATAAAAAACTCAGCACAGCGCTGTTGTTTGATGTAGTACTTGAAGACATCTATAAACAGATCCACATTAGAGAATTTCCTCTCATCATCTAATTTCAGACTGGTTGGAGTCACACACCTGAATGGGAAGTGTGAAGGACACCTGGGCTGATGAGCTCCTGCTGCAGCTGCATGGACTCCACAGATCCAGGGAAGCTCCAGAGAGGCACTGAGCTCAGCTGGGAGGTGACAGGTGCATATTTACATCTTACCCCTCACTGAGAGGAAAACCCTTGCGAACAGCAGGGAAGCAGTTTTGTTTCACTGAAAGCCACAGTCCTGATTTGTCTCTGAGTGAAATTCAGGTATCAGCCTTCCTGAAGAAACAGTCCCAGGGTGAAGAACTGGTTCTGCCTTTCTTGGATACTCCTAAAATGTGTGAGTCTGCCTTTCCCACTGCCCCCAGCATGAAAAATTTGTATCAGGAACCCCACACTTCTCGCACTGTTGCATCTGTTTAGGGATCAATAAAGCATTAATTAGTCATGAGCAAAGGGAAAGACAATGAAAATGGCTGTGATACTCTGTATTACCTTCCAGACAAGATCCTCCTAGCTGGGTACATTGAAGAATCTCTACACTGTGACTCATGATAACAATTTTGCTTGCAAACCCTTATGGCCAATCTTCCCAAAAAATCATGCAACTAGTGCGGTTAACCATTCCTGTAACAAATCATTCCTGTTCCCATCATTCAACAGCTTTGTCCAATCTCCTCTTTATCACTTCTGCTAATAATAAATCCTCTGCATATTTCACACGTAGTTTGGCCACAAAAGTATTCACTTAAATAATCAGCAGTGAGATCTCGCCACTGGTACACATGTATTATTCATTACTACGTAATCTCAACAGCTTGCTCAACATGCCTGGGGCTTCTTTAACTTCCCACAAAAAGGCTGACAGAGAACTTTTTTCCCATTTTTAAGCCCTCACAAATTTAGTTTAGTCTATATGCTAAAGTTTTCCTGCTTCCTCTTCCCCCAGCCCCTAAGCATAACAAATCAGAGGAAAATCCATCGGAAGAAAGTTTGACTAAATGATTTCTCAGTTCATCACCAGACTATAGTTTCAATCTCTTCTTAGAAATTAATAAATTGGACTGTGTTTGTACGCTTCCCTTTCTGTGTGAATAAAGGATGAATCAACTAAAATAAAATTTTGACCTGTCCTCTGCACAGGAATTAAAACTCCTTCATGTATGACAGAAAAAACTCTCCTTTTGCTTCAAGAAGCAGAAATTTAAAATGGACAAAGTACAAGTATACAAGTATTTAAAACATGAGTGTCACAACAGGAGAAGGGGAAGGAGAAACAGATGAGAAACTTCAGCCTGCTTGGGACAATCAGTTTGGCACTGGCATCTTTTTCGAGGAAACATCTTTGAGTGAAAAGGAATCAGTATGACTCTCACTGGATCTCACTCACCTTGCATCACCAAACACTGGAGCTTCCAAATGCAGCTTCAAGCAGGGCAATGAGTGCTGCCAGTCTCAGAACAGCTCATTTCTCCTTGCCACTCATTCCTGCAATTGTTTTTTCCTGAGATGAACCCATCCTATGAGCGACACTAAAACAGCTCACCAGAGCACCTTCCCAAAGCTGTGCAGTCACTGATTTCTGCTATTGCAAGTGAAACCAGGCTGAAAAGGAGGTTCTTTTTGAGAAAGGCCATTTCTTTCCTTCTTTCCTTATTTTCATTGTATCTTTGTCTTCCCCAGCTAGGACCATGTCAGTGCTTGCCTCCAGCTCAGTGACCCTGCCATTCCAGAGTGCCATGTTATTTCTCCAGGGATAACATGCTTTCTCCTAAGCCACTATGGGATGAAGGATTTGGGGTTGCCCAAGAAAAAAATCTTTTCTTTCCCATCCTTTTTCATCATCATCCAGCAGCTCAGATAAAAGCCAAACCAGTATTTCCAAATAATTTTGCACATGCTGCCAATTTGTTGTATCCCAGTGTGGCTGAGCAAGTGTGTGAGGATTGACTCTGCACCTCTAAACTGCATTTAATGTTCTCATACCCCAGTGAAGAGGCAATTCACTCACAAGCACATACTAAAATTACATTGAAAAAACCACATGAATTCGATTCAAAAGCAGTTGAACAGGTGAACAGCCAGGTGCTAGCTGTGTGCAGCCCATGAGAAGAAACATGAAGCATCTTCTCAAATCCCTAACTCTGGATTCTACTGGCAAATGGATTTACAGGGGTTTTTTTTCTCATTAATTTATTCCTAAATTCAAAATACCTATTTGTGATTAACTACCAATAATGCAGGATGCTTTTGAAATAACAGTTATTCTTTTCATTCCACTACGAAAAGTGCCAAGAGTAATTCCTTACACGTTTTATGATAAACAAGTAACGGAAAAATTCTACTAACCTAAAGCATATTGCACTGAATCTCACTAACTCACTGATTCCAGCAAAGAAG
Source organism: Acanthiza pusilla (assembly GCA_036630365.1). Classification (NCBI taxonomy): domain Eukaryota; kingdom Metazoa; phylum Chordata; class Aves; order Passeriformes; family Acanthizidae; genus Acanthiza; species Acanthiza pusilla. Next base: position 93,932,483 of record JAXCHO010000034.1, read on the forward strand.
CCTTTCAATGACAGCTCAAAGTCATGTGGCCAATCAGGCAAGAAAATTAAAGTACTTCTAAAAATCAGAGCCTGTTTTATGGTCTGTCAATTAACAGATGACCAAGCTCTTAAAACAGGTATTAAGAAAATTCTTTGCTTTTAAAACTAAAAAGTCCTCTTGTTGATTATATGAATGTCCTCCAGTATTTGACACACAGGCTTGAACATCTTTTTACCACACATGACAGTTCAGGTCAGGTCTCAAGGAAGCAGGCTGTGAAATTCACATCAGTGACAAAAATAACTGGGTCTGTAGCACACCTTGGGAACTGCCAGAATGTATGATCCTTACGAAGAAGCGTGATCTTTTTAAGCATGACTTTTGATGCCGTACAGCACTGCCCCATATGTCCAACCAAATGCCATTTTTAAACGCTGAGGATATATTTAGCACAACGTACATCATCCCACTGTCGTCATCTCATTGAACAAAGCAAAAAAGGCAGGATCCTGCTCAATGATGCATCCTCAGCTTGTGTGGAGAGCACAGCAGCGAATGGACTGCAATACCAACCAAGTCTAAAACGCTGCCAAGTAGGCTGAAGAAAGAAGCAGAAGATGGCATGATCGATATCAATGGATTAGAATTATGAAGTCAAGAAAAGAATGGAAACATAAAACACGCTGACATACGAACTGTATCTGCTCCTGACTAATCTCTGCTCCCCTGCCATTCACAGAAGGCACCATCTGATCTCTCAAGTTCCTGCATGCGTGATGAGCTCTTGGCTCCAGCCCGGGCTGGTGCAGCCAAATCTTTGCGATTGCACCTGGGCAGGACAGAACGCAAGTTATCACTTCCGACTGGCACGATCTCCATGCCCAGAGTGACCCTGCAGGACAACTCTATGCCTCATTACACCAGCCAAGAAATTAATGTACATCACCAGCCCAGCACAGCTTACTGTCATCTCAGCAGAAGCTTGTATTAGTTACCAAAATTCAGAACAAGTGATGAGTTCTTTTGATTTTTAAAAGCAATATTAAGTAAAGAATAAAACGTAACTGTTCTGGCAAAGAACCACAGATGTCTTTTGTTATTCTGTAGTCGATGCCCATCACAACAAATTATTTGTTCATCTCTCCTTCCTGCTAATAAACTGCCTTTCTGATGCTGGGCTCTTTGGAGACTCATCAATGACTTTGTATTGGTTTCTAAAGGATGAGGCCCCCTTTCCCCAACAAACTCAAGTGCACAATCCTTTACTGCAAAGAGGAGTTATCAAAAAGCAAAGCAAACTAATTCAGCCAGCACTGAAGGACAGGAGCAAGCAAAACAGCTCTTGGCATGCACCTGAGTTTTAAAGTAGGCTTTAGAATGTGAGTTTTATTCAGTTTTTAAGTAGGTATAGAAGGTACCTAAAGACACACTTCAGAGAGATACTTCACCATCAGATACCGCTGATCAGTCCTGAGGGAAGCATTTTATTCAGCATTTACCCACGGCAATAACCAGTCTTTGTGTTGAGCAATATAAGCAAAAATATTGCCTAGTAAAAAACCAGCAGAGTGAACAGGTTTTAAAAACAGGAGTTGGAGAAGAAAGTAAAGCACAGCCAGTGGTTTGGGCAGGAGTTCTTGATGCACTTCAGGTGCCCACACCACAGAGCCGCTATTTCCTACACCTTTTGTTCAGAGCTTGTCTTGAGACACAAAATAACTTGTCCAAGCTGCTAAAAACCACCAGAGCAAAGAGGAGAAATGCCAAAGGATGTGTGTGTTCTGCCTCTCCATCCTCTCCATCAAAAGCTCTCCTTCACTAAGAAAAAGCAATTAAGCACTGGGGTTAATTTGGACCTGCAAAAAGTTGCTGCCAAATACAGAATCATTAAGGTTGGAAAACATTTCTCAGATCACTGAGTCCAAACATCAGCCTAAGAATTCCAGGCTCACCACTAAACCATGTCCCTAAGCACCACATCCACACAAAGCAGACCAATTCTCCAGATTATTCCCAAGTTCACTAACATTTGGGGTCCTCTTACTTCAATTTTTTGCAAAACTGATAGATCTTTAAATGACATTTGAGCACTCCTCCACTATTTTTAAATTTGGTTTCAGTTACCCAATAAGTTAAAACGCAGTGGGGGAGAACAGAGATAAGCAAAAGCCTCATTCCACAGGGATCAGTCGAAAATACAAATAAATGCAGGGAATAACAACTGAATTCATAGTACAGATGTGCAAGAATTGGATTCTGTTCTCAGCTATGATGATTGCCTAAAGACTTGGCATTAAATGAAACCCCTTCTCACATAAATCCTTCTAGTCAGAAAACACATACACCTTTCAAAATATATTTGGAGAGGAAGTGGTTAATTTTGTTTCATTCCTTGAATGTGCCAATTAAGACATTTCTACTAAATAAGCAAGGCATTTTCAGTATTGATTTAGGGGATTACCATCAGCATTAGCTTGATGCACAGTTCATCCAGTTCTTCAAATCTAGCATTATCAAGCATTTATTTTAAAAAATTAAAAATTCGTACTGATTTTTTTAATTGAATTTTTTCTGTATCAAGGAAGGGAAAACGCTTCTCTCACTTCTCCCCATGACAGGCATTTTATTTCCCTTGTGCATTTTCAGAATACATATGCTGCAGACTTTGTTTTCTTCTAAAGCCAATGAAAGCTTTAGCCTCCTCTACAAAAAAAAAAAAAAAAAAAAAAAAAAGAGGCTATTTTTATAGAAATGTCTAACATAGCAAGTGGCACATCATGCATGCAAGCTCATTTTTGGAGACCAGCTCTGCCCAAAGGACAAGCCAAGCCACTCATTCTCATTGCTTCTCTGGGCAAATCTGTTCTCATCACCAAGAATTTGCTGGTCCATAACAGCTCACTGTGCTCTGCCAATGTGGGAGATCATGGACTCACAGAACCTTGGGATGGTTTGGGTTGGAAGAGAACTTCAAGATTATCTCATTCCAACCCCTGCCATGGGCAAGATCACCTTCCACTATCCCAGGTTGCCCCAAGCCCCACCCAACCTGGCCTTGGACACTTCTAAGGATGAGGCAGCCACAATTTCTCTGGGCAGCCTGGTCCAGTGCTAAACCACAGCACATCAGATAATTCAGAAAATGTTATGATTTCATAGAACCCATGTCTGCAGTGAAATATCCACCCTGCTGGCTTTCTAAGCTGGTGGTTTCCTTTGCAAATGGAAGATTTAGTAGAAGAAGATTTGGAAGAAGACGGAAGATTTAAGATTTAGTACAGTGCCCAACTCTCCCACAGTTTGCTCAGAGCTCATGAATGTTGAAACTTTGGGTGTGCACGGGAAATCACTGCTGAGGGACAGGTTACCCACCACATCCTGTGCTACCTATAATGAAACAAAACCTCAATTCCTTCTTAGCAGCACTTGTATTGCAGAGTTTGCAGGGCAGCAGAGTCCACAGACCTCCCACACCTACAGCTCTCAGTCCTCAGGGGACTTTGAACTCTGCTCTTCTTGTGAGAGAAAACCCAAATTAACAAAACAACTTCATATGGATACAGAAAAGAAGCCGGAGTGTGAAGGTAGATTAGTCTGGGTTCTCACCCACAGAGAGAGATGGCTGAGACCTGCACCAAGTGCCCAAGTGCCAGCACACCCGAGGTTCACATGAAAGTCTCCCATCTCAATTCATGCTTCTCATCATCTTGGCAATCTCTTCGCAATCTTTTCAAGGCTTCAGGGGTGAAACATCCAAATTTCAATTGGAAGAAGATCTACAGAGCAAACAGGGGAAGGAAGCAGGGTAAAGAGAGGAAAATTTCTAATAGAAGACAAGTGGGAATGAGAGAATAGTCAATTTAGAGATAGGTGACACTGTGTACCAGGTACACTGTCAGAAAAACCACCAGTGATAGCAGCAATTGCCAAATATACTAATTATTTCTGCCACCAAACAGCGCAAATAACAAATGACTGCAAAGTACAGAATCTAAGCACAGGAATCATTTTCTGCTCATGACTGCCAGTTCCTTCAGATAACAAGGGCTGAAAATTTCAGGATACAAGAATAATTTCTCAGGAGTCAGACTGATGCCTGGGGCTTCAGACACAGAATATATTCACAGCAGGAAGGGTGGAAGGCCAAGCACAGCTGACAGTCTAAGGCACACAATTTCTTTTCCCATAGTGCAAATATTTAGATCTGTTACCCAGAATGCCCAGACCCAGAAAAACATTTTTTGATTAAGTGTGGCTTGATTTACTCTGAATCCAAATACATTTTCTCTTGTTACATGATAAAACTGAATGCTAAGAATACAACAGCACTGCAAGACAAAAGCACAAGCACTGCATGTACCATTACCTTGTGTATATGCATTGCCTGTGGGTGCCACATAGCATCAAGATGACATCTACTTTTCATCTCATTCTGGGAGGTATTAAATATTTAAACACAGCCAACCCCTCCATCCCAACTACAGCAAAGTGAGATGTCCCATGAAATGGACTTTCTCCTTCTCTCATCAGTTCTTTTGTTGTCCCCTTGCTGAAGAAGCCTCCAAGTCATTAAAAACATCCTTTCTAAAGCACCCAGTCCTGTTTGGAGAAATGCCAGGATGCAGGGGAGTGTTTTGCTTTGAGAGTCATGTGCTGAGATGAAACACTTCACCTCTGTTTGGACAATACTCTCTTATTTAATCACAGGAATTCAGAGCTGCCCATGCCACAGCAGAGGGAAATTTATCAAACCACTGATCCCCATTTTTAACTCTGACTGTATGTTTACAATGAAGCTGTGTCAGAGGAGGTCTAGGTTGGATATTAGGAAAAGGTTCTTCACCCAGAGGGTGTTTGGGCACCGGAACAGCTCTGCAGAGCAGTGGTCACAGCACCAAGGCTGACAGAGCTCAAGGAGTGTTTGGACAATGCTCTTGGGCACATGGTGTGACTCTTGGGGTGTCCTGTGCATGCCAGGAGTTGGACTCAGTGATCCTTGTGGGTCCCTTCCAACTCAGGATATTCCATGATCCTATACACACCATTCTTCCTGCTTCGTTCTACATATCCCTGCTAGCCAGACCATGCTGACTTCCAAGCCTTTTCCTTGCCTCTCTTGCAGATTGGAAGAGGCACAAAAAGCACTTCAGAACCTCTCTTTTTCCCAATAGAATATATCCAATTTTTCCTCTTGCCTCTGCAGATGTACATGCCATCACATAAGGACTCTTCTTTACCATCTTCTCAGGCCATCGACAAAGAAATTAATGCCAAAATTCTTACATTTTATATGAACTTTTACTGGAAAGAGGTTCCAAAGCACTTTAAGCACTTCAAAGTGATTGCATAAACTATAAAACAAATTCTGCCTTTGCCTTCATAAAAGGGAAAAGTTCTGTTTCTATAATAAGAGTCCAGGCATAAACCACGGTGACATGATGAATCCCAAGGCTTGGATGCAACACATGGAAGACAATTAGATGTCTCTGAAGAAAAGACACCCTCATTTTCTCTTGGGAGCACCCCTGTGTCCACGGGGAAGTTAAAACAAAGCCTGCTTACTTTATTCAATCGTTGCTGAATTGTGGAATACACGAAGAGGTGCCTGGATAAATTTTGAGGAGGAAGACCCACGTCTCTGGATATTTAAGGACTTTTAACTGTCTTGTTTTGGGTTCCTGACTCTAATACGTTTAAAAAATATCACAATTTTTAAAATAAAATGGAAATTAAGAATCCTTGGTTTCATTTTTAAACATTAGTTAAATTGCCTGATAGTCTGAAGTGCTGGGCATCCAGCAACTCCCAAAATACTGTTTGGCACTGTACTGACCATAATTTCTATATGAATTCAGGAACAGAACTGCACAGGGTTGGGTTTTGGGTGAGCTTTGTTTAAATCCTTTGGCAACTTCACTGTATAAAAGACTTTTACCACTTGTAATTCAGCATTACAGTATTGGTAACACTGATTTACATTAATCTTTTAACGTAAACCTAAAAAGTCCAATGCTTCCAGTGGAGTCCGTACGATTAACACTCCAGTGTAATATTTCTGAAATTTGAGGTTAGTTTGGGGCTGCCTTCCATACTTGAAAATCATTCAGGCAAAGCCAAATAACACAGTAAGATCAATATTTGAACTAAAAAAAACCACAAATCAAACCAAAACGAACACCAAACCAGAAATAAAATGCACATGTTTACCAAAAAACTGTTAAACAGCCTGTAGAAATGGAGGCTCCAGTGGGTGTTGCCATCTACAAATTGCCTTATTTAGGATTAGTTGATACACAAAAAAGACTGAAAACTTGCCTGAAGAAAGGATATTTTAAATGGATTTAACTATTCATGCGAACACTGCCTTTTGAAAAGCACCAGCTTGTGTAGGAATAAACATGAGCAATACGGCAATTTTAGAGCTGGACTCAATGATCTTCAGGGTCTTTTCCAACCTAAATGATTCCATAATTCCATGATTCCACGACTGGAGGTGTGCAGCTATGGTGCTCCCCTCAGCTGGCAAAGACACAGAGCCAACACAGTCCTCAGCATCACCACTCATGGGAACAACACTGAAGCACAGCAAAGACAGAGGCACAACTCTTAATTAGCTCTGTGTTACTGTCCTGTTAGCAAAGGTGACAAACCCCAACAGAGAGGAGGAAGAAGCTGTTTCGTACAGACAGGTCTCAAACCTCCTATGCTCCTTACTTGGCACCCTGGGTCTCTGGGCTTGTCCCACATTTGAAACACCGATTTCATGATTCTGTAGAGAGCACTGAGGATCGTTTTTAAGAAGTACCAACAAGCTGCATTCAGTCCTTAATTTTTGGCACTGATGTGAAGCCTCCATTTGGTGATGCATCTGCAGTGCCGGGGAGGTGTTTGAAAGGTGGGAGAGAGGGTGCTTTCCCTCCTCCAGCATATGCTGCGATTATTTGGTGATTTCAATACACATTCCAAACACCAGCTGTGGTCAACAGGACCTTCTGTTTCTGCGGTGTGTTGTGTTTCTGTGCGAATTGCTGAAGCTCAGGAAAAGTCTCAGAATCGCAGAATGGTTTGTGTTGGAAGGGATCTTAAACATCACTGAGTTTTATTCCCCTGACATGGGCAGGGACATTTTCCACAATCCCAGGTTGCTTCAAGCCCCATCCAGCCTGGCCTGGAACAATTCCAGGGATGGGACAGCCACAGCTTCTCTGGCCACCTCTGCCAGGGCCTCACCACCCTCACAGGGAAGAATTTCTCCTTAACATCTGATCCAATTCTCTCCTGTTTTAGTTTAAAGCCATCCCTCCTTGCCCTGCCACTCCAGGCCGTTGGCCAAAGTCCCTGTCCAGCTCTCCTGGAGCTGCTTTAGGCACTGGAAGGGACTCTCAGGGATCCCTGGAGCCTTCTCCTCTCCAGGCTGAGCAGCCCCAACTCTCTCAGCGTGAATCCACAGTGGAGGCTCTCTCCAGCCACCTCATCACCTTCATGGCCCACACCACAAACCACAGCGGAGTTCCATGGAGGGACATGTTGGGGGGTGGAATTCATGTTCAGATACACAGATTTTTGCAAAGCATGTGTTTTATAACATCTGTTGCACCGTATGGAACTGTTGGGTGTAAAACACCTACAGATACTTTTTTCTAACATTAAATATTCTATATGGTCTTACTAGGCTAATTACCACTGAAAAGCATAGCAGCTATGTCCTAGAAAAAATAGGTTAACTTTTTAAAAGCTTTAGGCTCAATCTGCTTTACATGCTTTTGCTGCACTTTGTTTCTAAATAGGCAAAAATAAAACTTGTCCTTTCTTTTTTTTTTTCTGGAAATTATGATAGAAACTTTATCCTGTTTCCTTTTGTACTAAACACTGCAGATAAATAGCTGGAGAACAAATAAAAAGAAAAGAAATAATTCATCCTGTGATCCTGGATTCTGCTGACACCAAACTTTTTCTAAGAATATGCATTTCCTACTCACAGTACTGTTAATTCCTGCAGCACTCTCATGTTTTGTTCATTAACTTCCTTTTAGCACTACTGTAGAGTTGGAAAAAAATATGCAAATGGAGCAGAAAACAGAGCAGAGACTGAAGAAGTTTGTTAGTTTAACATGAAGCTCCAGGAGCAATAACATTTTCAAACAAATGCAACACAAAATCCTCCCACACTGCAGTGTAACAATCAATTTGTTTGCCCAGAGAACTTCTGAAGCTCTCATAAGGGAAGAAAAAAGTAAGACAGACACCTCAACAATATCAGGAGATAGGAATCCGTAGCAAAAACTCCCTACAGCAAACTGTAGGCAAAAAAGAAAGCTTCCAATGAAAAGACCATAAATTCATTTAAAAACAGTAATTAACATTCCTGTCCTTATTTCAGTAACACTGACCCCTTTTCAATGAGTTTTCATGCAGGAAATGCTCAAAATAATGTACCAAAGTCATGGCTTTTTGCAAACATGTATTCAAAGAGAAGACTTTCTGGGAAAAACTGGAAAGCTGTAGGAGCTTGGAATGCTCCAATAGTACCTTATTTCAGAAGCAATCCACCCTATCTCATCCCCAATGCATGAACGGCGCAGTAAAACTGTGAATGAGACAACACTTTCATGCATATGCCTGCAAATTCAGCCATTTTCACAGCAAGAATAAATGAGAACATGGACACATTTGAGAGAAGGAGGGAGAGGACTTTGTAGACATACAGAAATAAATTACAAATAAAGCCATGAGGGGTGAAAATCACCTCTGATATAGAACCTGTGCCCTGTTTCCCTTAAATAAAACTGCCTGCAAAGACATTTTTCATTATAAATTCTACAAGTTTAAAATAAATAGCTGCCCTGAAAAAGAAATCTTTAATAAAGACAGATGCTCTGCAGATGCATCAGTGCCTGTTCATTTTTCTTCCTTCTAATTAAAAGACCATTCTCACTCCTGGTTGAGTTTTTTCCTACCCCAGTGCAGTGTATTCCAGGGGGCTGCGATAACACGACTTTGCACACACATCCCAACAGGATTTCACATCTGCCCAATGGTAACTTCGCCTCGGATTCCAATTTACTCCATAATGGATTCCATGGCAGAGATTCATTCAGCTGATTTCCATAATGACAACAGTAGCTGAAAAGAAGCACTTGCCTACTAAATGGAAATGTGACATCAATATTAAGGTAAACATTCGAGTCTGTTGAATACTTTATTGGCAGCCGCACTATTTTAGCTTCAAAATAAATTTTCCCCAATAGCAGCTTTTATTTCATTTCAAATCCATCAGCTCTTCTGGCTGCTAATTCCCAGAGCTGCCCCTTCAAGTTTTTAATCTTATCTTCCTAGTGTGAAAGTGCTGCAGACCAGCACTTTTAAACACAATAATGCAACAGTTTTGGAAAGCTATATAAATCGTGTGAAAGACTATCCTATTAATTCCCTTTCTCATTACCAATTTTTCTCTTTTATTTACAGAGCTTGGGGACTGGAAATACAGTTACTCTGAGGGAAGGAAGAACTTCAGTTTCACTGGGACCTCCCCTCTGGCTCTTGACATTTTCAGAAACCTGTTGAACAACACCATTCGGGTTAGCCCAGACATGGAAATTATGCAAAGCCTAAACCAGATCAATTTGAGTTTGTAGCTCTCAGATAACGACTTTGTGCTCCAGGCACTTTACAGATACACCAGCAAAACAAGATATCTCTCTTCAGAGTATCAGACTGGTAGTACTAAGAAAACCCTGGCTGGAAAACAGGATGGTAAACTGATTAAAGAGCAGCAGAGGGTAGAGAGGCAACTGGCTTTTTTATTCTGCTCACTAGGACCAAGATCTTTTTGCCAAGTAGGAAAGAAATGGTCCTGTGAGCTGCAAATAGACAACTTTCCTGGTTTAGATGCAAACATCTGCAAGTAACAGGCACAGAGGAACTGAAAACAAATATTTATTAGATAATTACCAGAGTGCAAGCCTAGTGTTTTATGGGACTTTTGTTTTTTAAACATTAATTCTCTGAGGAGGGAAAGGATTAAGATGATGCCACATGGCACTAATAAGCCACTGCTGAAATGGTTTTTTTATCTTCTCTGAGTTAGGAGGACTGATCTAAGTATCTGGAAGTTATGAATATTAAAGATAAACTAAAAACTTGTCTGTAAAGCAGCAAGTTCTTGCTGATAATGTAACCTTTGCACCACTCTAATCTGGGCCATAAAATTCCACCAGCCATCTGGATCAGGATTTCCCTAGGCCAGCCTCCTTTTCCCTCTAGTGGTGCAGTGGCAGCTGGAAACACTCAAAGAAAAGAAGATTTGCATCTCTCCAAGCCCCCTTAAAAGAGATGTCACACATGAAAACTCTGTGCTTGCCCACTCAAGATAAAAAGCTGATTTTGCTGCTATAGATGATCTTACAAATATCAACATCTGCATGGTCAACTTACGCCACCAAATGACCTCCAGCAGCTCCCCCACCCTCTCAGATCCCCATCCCATCCATCTCCCTGAGCTCAGACATCGATGGCATTCGGTGCCACCTAGACATTTCTGGAATTTCACAGGCTCCAAAGTTTTTTGCCTGCATCCCATCCAAAAATAAACCTTCAAAGATATGAGTACCCTTGAGCTGTGCTCAATTCCTCCTTGTCACACATTTGGTTTGCTCAGAGAATTAATTGGCTTTGTGGAGCATGAAGAAACAGAAATGGCAATATGTACCTCAATTAGACTCTATTTTTAAAATAATTTTTAAACTTCATAAATTATGAGACTTTAAGGACTTTAACAAGTTTGCTGGATTCACTTTGATCAAACAAGGTTAGGGACTCATTATACCATACAGGCAGCTGTTTAACAATATTAAAATACACCACCAAGTCAATCTTTCTCTAAGTGACTTCGCATCACACAGCGAGCAGATCTAAAAAAGCCCTGTCATTTGCAACTGGCAATCATCATTCTGGTGGCACTCTAAGAGGCTTTCTTAATTCCACTGGTGCTTAAATTCATGAGCCAAAACTCATCATAAATTGTCTTTTATGGCTGTCAAGAACAATGATGTATATTCTCTTATTTAGCCTTTTGTGGCTTATTGGGATCCTCTGAGTGCCTGAGAAGTGTTTGCTTCACTGAACAGTAGATTGAGACTCTCCTATTTTTATGTTGGAAAGACACAGCATAGAAAGTAACAACCTTAGAGCCTGCAGTCAGAACCCACTGGCTCTTGATAAGCAGACTTACATCAGCTCTTAATTATTTTTATAGAAATTCTAATTATTAGAAATTTTTTGCATGGCAAAAATAGAGGGTGAATGGTCCAACTCCGAAAGAAAATGCCACCTCCTGCCAGAAAATCGAGTCTGCTTTGCCATGCTCTGCCAGTGCCTAAGGGGAATACAAATGGACTGAGGAGGAAACACACGATGTGTCACTGATAAAATAATCTGGCATTACAAAAGGACCGGTAGCTACGGCTCCACCGAGAGATCAATAAATGTGCAAATAGCAGCCTCTTTAGAAATCATTGCTTTCCCTCCAATATGTGGTGACAAACTCTGTGACAGCATTTACTTCATGCTATCAGCTTCATTAAATAAAGCAGCCTGTCCTCATCCACCCACAAGGCCAACTCCAGAAGTCTATGGAAAATATTGATTTTTCTTGACTACGTTCAGGTCAACGATGCAATGCAATAAAACAGCTTAAGACAACTATTCCCTTTCCAGCTTGTAATTAGAGCCCTGAAACCCTGTTTCTAGGTCTTGGTCTGGGATCTCTTGTCAATTCACTTTGACCTTACGCAAGCAAATTTCAACACTGGGGAACTTGCTGCTTGCTGTGAAATGAGCACAGTTAACTTCCCTCAGAAGGCTGGCTCGCTGGCTTTGGGACTTTTTGCTCTTTTAAGCTTTAATGATGGGATAAAATCCATTTCAGTTTGAGTTTGTTAGATAAAATGCACCCTCAAGTGAAATCATTTCATGGAATGGTTGTGCACCTGAGGATCCGTGCCAGGAGCTGAGCATCCCTGCATGTGAAGGAGGAGGAAAAGGCTCTCCAGAGCACCATTTGCAGCAGCAGTGGAAGGAGTTTTTCTTGCATTGCCACCCCTGGGAGGACCCACATATTTTCCTGAAAAGGATGAAGTTTCGAACAGCAAAGAGACACAGTTAAGAAAGTTAAACCCAAAAACCAAAAAATAACCATTTCAATTTTTAGTTTTAGATAGGACACAGAACTATTTCCCTGCTATAGGAAGGACAAAAATCAGCCTTTTCCTGCTATCTACTATATATATCCTATATATACTGAGTGAGGGATGGAGCCTCAAGAAACCAGCAGAGATATCAAAGCTCATTTTGCCAGACCTTCCATATAACTTAGAACCATCCTCAAGGAACAGACACAGAACATCATCATTTATTTTCTTGTTGGATTATCTGATCATTCTTTGATTTTTTTCCATTAACAGTGAGAATGTATAAACATCACTTTTTCTTCACTCCAGACAGCAGCTGAAAGCTGAGGTAGGTGCACCCCACAACAGCTACAAGAAGAACCTTTGATTCACAGTCTACACACACAAAAGTAAAAAAGAAATTTTAAAAAATCTTTAGGTTCTGAAAGATATTAATATGGAAACAGTTCTATGTTTTAAGAGAGGTCGAAAAAAATTGCTCACCTCTCCAGCAGTGTTAGTCTTTTATTGCTCTGCAAATTTAAACAGTGACCTATGGGGAATTCCTATGTGATTCCAAAATTCGGAGGAGAATCCTCTTCATCCTAAAGTCATGCTCAGACCAGCCTCAACCACAGAATCAAGGGTTCCTGACTCTCCAGAACAGCACCAGGCAAACATTAGTAATTCACATGATAAATTCAACCTGTTCCACTCACCTTCCTCACGCTGTCCGATTCAATTTTTTGGACAAGAACCTGAGTTTTGTGGCATTTCTGTTACAGCCTCTTTCTAGTTTAGGAGCTGAATGCTGAAGGCATAGCAGTGGGCTTTTATGAAGCATCAAGCATCCTTAACTACCTTGCACATAAAAGATACACAAATTCACACAAAGTCCTTGAGACACTTGGAGTTTGAGGCTCAGCTTTGAACCAAGGAGAGCTATCATCTTGTTTCCCATTTCTGAGAGTACAGCCCGTGACAGCAGAGTGCTGACTGTTCTTGCTTAACTCTGTGATTTCAAGGTGATTTACTTTTTTTGGGCACTGCACACCCACCTGCTGAGAGTTAAACAAAATTTCCATCTTTCTTTACTGTTTGGGTAATCACATAGCTCTCAAAGGAGCTATGGTTTATACATACCAAAAATATCCAGCCTATCACATGAAAGTAAATCTTGTTCCCTCTCTTCCTTATGGAGAACAGAGTAATAAAGGGACGGGTTTTGAGTCCTAATGTTGGTGCAAACTCTATGTACTTTCTCAGTTTTGGCTTCATATTTTCCCAGCAGCTGCATCCCAAAAATTGTGCGCATGATCTACACAGAGTCTCAAAAATATTTTGAAGACAAAAATGCTATTTAGTAGTGAAGTATCAAAAATACAGTATTTTAAATCTTTAGATCCGATTTTTGCTAGAGAGGATACAAGATGCACATTCAGGTTGTTAAACTGCCTCTTCAGGATATATTTATAGGATTTGTATGAGCAAATAAGAGTTACACAGAGGCAGAGAGCTTCATTCCCATGGAAAAACACCTGCTTCTCCAGCCAGTGGAGAAAGGCATGCACTTGGGCTCTTGTGAAACCTCACGGCCCACACTGGGCTGCCACTGCCTCATTTCAGAGCTCAAGTCAATGCCACCATCCAAAAAGTGACAGGAATGCAATAGAATTGACAAAAAACATATATAATTGCAATACAATTGAGAAAAAGACATATATAATACAATCATGGAGTGGTTTGGGTTGGAAGGGACCTTAAAGCTCATCTCATTCCACCCCCTGCCATGGGCAGGGACACCTTCCACTATCCCACGTTGCTCCAAGTCCTGTCCAGTCTAGCCCTGAACACCTCCAGGGATGGGACAGCCACAGCTTCTCTGGACAGCCTCTTCCAGGGCCTCCCCACCCTCACAGGGAAGAATTTCCTCCCAATATTGAATCTAACCCTTCCCTCTGTCAGTTTGAATCCATTCTGCCTTGCCCTATCACTTCATGCACTTGTCCCAAGTCCCTCTCCAGCTCTCCTGGAGCCCCTTTAGGCACTGGAAGGGGCTCTAAGGTCTCCCCAGAGCCTTCTCATCCCAGGCTGGACATTCCCAACTCTCCCAGCCGGTCTGACCCCCAAAGGCAACTTCAGTCTTGTTCCCAGTGCCCAGGCTGGCCCCAGCAGTGTCGTACCATGGGCTGATTTAGAACTGAATGATTCTAAATCTCTCACAGAATGATCGAACCACAGCAGCAGCAAGAGCACACAGACAAGAACTCCTTTTCCATCTCCAAACCACAAGTGCTGTCTGAATGTGGCCTTTTGTACCACTGAAAGAGCTCTGAGAGATCCACCAGAGCTATTTCTTCTCCAGCAGTGAGAAGACACAGCTTGGTCACAAATATCCCATTGTAAAGGAAGTGCTTTTTGGCTCCTCACCCTACAGGTACTGACACCCCACGCTGTGCAAACTCTTTATGTCCTCGTGCAAACATGACTATTTCAACTTAAAAAGGATGTGAGATTTAAAATACAGGACTAAAAAAAAGTTTTGTTTTTATCACCTTACAAGAGGCAGCTCTCAAAACTGTCCAGAACAGCAAATGGCTACCAGCAAAAAGAAGGCACAGAGAGAGAGAAATAAAAAGTGCATCACCTGCTGAAAGGGCAGCTCCTAAGTCTCTCCTTTTTGGGTGCTTTCACCATAACTTGTTGCCATGAGCACACTAAGCCCAGAACATTGTTTTCATGTTTATATGGAAAAAAACCTGCATAAAGCACTACTCATAACGTAATGACAATGTACCCAGCTTATTAAAACTGTCCTTTTATTTAGCTTTATGGAATGGCAGGAAAATCAAGAGGTCTTGAGCACAAACACAGTTCCAATGTGCTACACTGCAAGCAGGAGAAGCGCAGCAGCAAAAACATGAACATGCTGAAACATGAACATGAACAAGCTGAACATTTAAACCCATCAGGATTTGAAACTGATTTTAAAAAGAAAAGGTTAATATTTGATGAAAATTGAAGCCATTTGAATCAAAAGTAGAAGCTGTTGTAGAAAAGGCTGCTATATATCTTTGTTATTTGCCTGCAGAAAGCAATAGGATTTTGTGAATGTCCCCTGGCTTACAGTGCTGGAGGGATTTTTATCACCATACTTTTCCTTCTGGTTTGTTGTGTGCTATTAGACCTTGTGATGTTAAATGGGTGCATGAAAGACATGAACTGGTATATGGGGTGCCAAAGCAGGCAAGGAAAATGAGGAAAATAAGAACGTGTGATGGTTCAGCTCAGGTCCTTCCTATCAATGCAAAGTATCAAAAAATTAATAATAATAGCAGCCTTAATTACAACAGTCATCTTCAAACATTCCACAGCCTGACAAAGACCACTAAAGGACAATTGGGGGGAAAAAATCAGCATCACAGCTGGAAGCAATCCTTCCAACAGGCTGCTGCACCAGGCTGGCCTCTACCAAAAATAATAATAATAATAATTATTATTATTATTATTAATAATAATAATAATAATAATAATAATTTTGCAACTTTAAATTTGGTCCTGGTTATGCTGAGGGAATTGCAAATAGCAACTAACTTTTACGAAATCTAAAAAAAGTAAGTGTTAACAGGCAAACACAACTAAGACTATTAAATGCTTCAAGACCTTCTGTATTGTCACTTGTCACTCTGCAAGCTGCCAGAGATGTGGCCATGCTTGCTCTCAGCAAGTCTTAAGCTATTATTTGAAGGAACTTTTAAAACAGAGTCTTTGGAAAATCTCTCAGGTTGTTAAATTCCAGCATGATGAGGCTTAGGAGTTCTTTGTTTTCCTGTTCTCCCATTTATCCTTAGATACCTTCCTGTACCTCAGCGTGTGGTTTCTGAAGAAAAGGTAAAAATGAAAACTTTCTATTGCTCCTTTTTCTATCTTCTGCAGAACCTGAAACATAACTTCACCATTTTAAAATTAGATGTTAAATTTGTAAAGCTTACTACACATTCCTGCTTCCACTGCTAATTAACAGCTCAAAATAAAGACATCCACGTTCTGCAACTCTGCTGGAACACAATTATAGAACAAAACGGTGTAGAAAAGCAAAGTTACTGAGACAGGATGTTACCAAAATTCAAAACCAAGCAGGAAAGCAACCAGCAATGCCAGCTTTTCTATGAAGAAAATACCTAGTGGGCAACTGAAGCTCAGAAGATGTTTTCAGGACCAAAAGGAGGATATATATTAGAAGGAGAGTAAAAAATAATTGGAAATTGGTGGTAAAATGAATCAAAGCAAAGGAATAGCTCTTAAGAACATTAAACCTTTGTGCTTCAGTTTAGTCCTATCACACATAACAACTATGAAAATCAGATTGAATACTTGAAAAATACTTGAACTGAAAAAGCAACAGTTTTGCTGTGCCTTTTCCATTTAAAATCATCACATTTCAAGAAGTGGCTCAAGGATGGAAGAAATCTCACAAAAAGACCTAAAACCTTGAAAAAGAGGAAAGAATCAATCTGGTCATCCTAATGGACAATGTCAAACCCAACAACTTTCAGGCTGATAGTTCTGCCAAATATTACTTATGTGCATAAAAGCTACATCCTTTTCTGTATGCAGCCATCTCAAAAACACTCGAAAGCACTCACTGACTTTGGGCCAGGGTGTTACACTCAAGGATTTAAGAACTAAGAAGTTCAAAGACAGCACCTGGCAGCCCAGGACTCAGCTGAAGTGAGAAGTGCCTCAGACAGGGGGAGAAGCTGTTGCTACTGATCCATCCACTGAGGGCTCAAATTCCAATTTTTTCAGCTCCTAGGACAATAATCAACGAGACAGATAATCCCATCCAGGAGAATTTAAAATTTAGCAGCATGCTTTGAATAGTATGACTATTTAAGAAGCAAAATCTATTTCTGAATGTTGATATACAACTCATGGTCAAGTTGTGAAAACTCTTAAAACTCCATGTTCTTCCTCTTTCCTCTGTTAAAAAAAATCCTCCCTGAGGCCTTCTGTCCTATGCCATTCCCCTCACCTTTGCCCTAATCCCTTGATAGACACTTTTCCTGGCGAAATCTGTTATTCCTAGGAAAGAGTCAGGGATAAGAAGACTGCAGAGGAAGCACAGCCCCAGTGCTGGGGCTGAGGTCACTGCCACAGAGTGAAGGAGCAGAACTCCAGTGCTGCTCACTGGGCTGGAAGTTCTCCTTTGTGCTTTATTTCATCTCCTTAAGCAAGGCAAGCAAAGTTCTCAGGAACATCGCTGATGTGGAGCTTCATTTATCCAGCACTGCTGTGTGTCCTTCTGGGGCCTCGTGGTTATAAAGAAGCTGATGAAAATGAGGGAACTCAGAGTTAGGGGTGACAGGGCCCGAAAGGACCAATTTCATTCTGGTTTCTGCAGCTCCCACCTGACAGTGCGAAAGGAGAATTAAAGGAAAACAGATTTCTCCATTTCCTGAAGCTCGAATCAGAACCAAGTGGAACTCAGGAGTGTTTTTAATCAAACACAGCACTGTATCTCCTACAGAAGTGACCTGGGAGAAGTCTACTCCAAATTCCTGTATTATATAGAAGAGTTGCTGTCTTTGGAATGCTCAAACCACAAGTCTACCAAACATTCTGATTAAAAGTCAACTCCAGGATTTTTCACAGAATAATAAAATGGTTTGGGTTGGCAGGGACCTCAAAGATCATCTCATTCCAACCCCCCTATTGGAAGGGACACCTTCCAAAAGTCCAGGGTGGCTCCAAGCCCTGTCAGCCCTGGCCTTGGACACCTCCAGGGATGGGGCAGCCACAGTTTCTCTGGGCACTTTTTGGTTTACTCCACAGGTCTGAAAATCAATTACCTCCTCTCCCACTCACATGAATTATGTGGAATAGATAATCTCTAAACACAATGAAAAGGCAAGTGTTTATTTTGGTAACTGATGCTCCACACAAGAGCTGGGTAAAAGAAAACATCTAAGATCAAGCTCAGTGTTTCAATATAGACTTTTTTTTTTTTTTCTTTTTTTTTTTTTTTAATTTTACCTCATTTGAGTGCTCAAGCTCAGCAGGGCAAAGGTGATGCTGTACAGGTACAGGCGACTCCCTAATTTCTGGAAAGCTGTAAGACAACACTGGGCTACTTTAATACAAATTCAAAGGCAAACTTATGTTATTTTTGCTGAAAGTACGGCAGCAGGTACCCAGATATAAAAATAATTTGCTGTTCAGCTTCTTACATAAATTGAATAAAAACAGCTAAATTATTTCTAAATCTTCCATTAAAACCCTCCATTGTCTTTCAAGGCAGTTTTTTAAAATGTCTGAGCATTATTAAATGTCTCAGCACCTGCTTTTTTTCTTTAGACTTTTACATTTAAAAGCAAGCTTCTGGTAATGTTTTATTCAAATGTCAAACAGTTCTATGTGTTGTTCTATAATTAAGCAAAATTTAATACTGGGTAATTAAAGTATTAGGTTGCTGAACATTGAGCTTCTCCCATATCGTATTTTCAAATAAATAGAAATTCTAAATAAATTCTTAATTGAGGAGCAGGCAGCACAGAAAGCCACTTTTCACTTAACATTTAAAGTTACTTTTCCAAAGTTTTGCTAAAACAATGCCAATCTAATTCTTAGGCTGATATACTTCAGGTATAAACACTGGATCTTCTCTTCCAGCTTTCAGATGTTAAAAATGATTAAATACAATGATTAAAAACCAGACCACTGAAGCTGAGGTGCAACACAGGTCCTTCACAGAACAATGGCTTCTGCTATTCTGCCTCCATCCTTTTTGTCAATCGCAGCCACTCAATCACAAATAAATACACCAAATCCTGCCAAAAGACAGACGCAGGTTTTACTTTTTACCTATTTTCACAAACTTTTGCTTCTAGTAGAAAGATAGGTAAACACCTGGGAAAAAAAGAAATCAGTCAGTATTCAACATGTTTGTGTACATGAGAAGCCATTGTTTTAGATGTTTTTATTTGAAGTGCTGTTTCTGAACTCTGCTGATTAAATCAATAACAAGATGGCACAATTGTGACGGATTTTTAAACAAGTCAGTAATGGCAGGGTCTTTATGTTTTTTCTTCTACATTTAAAAAGTAAGGCTAAGAAATACTAAAATTCAAGTCAAATACATTATTATGAGAATAACCTTTAATTTCCGAGTGAGCTATTAAACATACAGGAAGTCAAGGAAGAAGTTCTGGTCATTAAAACAATAAAATATTAAAAGGAATAACCATGTTATCTCTGTACCACACTAGAATAATACCCTGTCAGCAGTAAATAGAAAAGAAACTGAGAAATTTTCAGCCTTCTGCTTGCACAGCTTTAGTTAGACACAGAAATCAAGGTGTGGGCTGAATTTCACTGAATCAGTGAATTTATACTGACATAAAACTGCAATGAGACAGAGCTGAATGGGAACTATATTCCTGCAGGCTCAGCTATTTCACCTTCTCTAATAATACCTGTAGACCACTGAGTTGTTGACATATTTTTTCTCAGTATTAAGAAATGCTGACGATAAGGGTAAATATATATATACAGATGATAAAAATTTTAATTACTTCCCCTATATCACTTCCTTACATATTTCTCTTACATTATGACATCTCTCCTGCCATTTTTTTTTTTTTAAGCTCATTTTTAACTCAGATTGCACCTCTTCTCAGAATAATTTTTTTTTTGCAAAGGCAAATCTCCAATATGAACGTTGTTAGGGCTTGGGTTATCTAACTTTTTATATTCATATGATACACACAGGACTAAGAGATGATCCATTTTTGGCAGCACACCACTCACTGTATCACACACTAACGTAGCACCAGAATATGGAATAACAACAACCTCGACTGCAGCTTTTCATTGTTATTCCCTACAAGCACAGTGAATCCATTTGTTTCAGATTCTTTATGAATTAGACTCAATATGTTGCAAAACAGCCCTGAAAAATCCTCAAGTTAAATTGCCTAAAGTAAATAAAGAAAAGCAAATTGCTTTAAATTCTTCACCTCTGCACTTCCAGCAAAAACACAAGCTCGTAGGTTGCGCATATTGCCAAGTGTCTTTTCACAACAATCAGTTTCAGAGAAATTGGAGGTAAAAAAGGATTAGCAGGCTCTTGCATCCACTCCCTTGAAATATGAACAACTTCTGGATATTTTCCAGTGTTTTCAGTCAGAGGAGAGAGAGTCCCACACATTTGGACATGGAGACCACTGCTAAAGGTGACTTTTCACGGACCGGCTGGCGCCTTCCTACCAAAGTGTTTAATCAAAATCCTGCCTGGGGGTAGGATTCAGCTCGAGAGCAAGACATCTAAATTTGGTCAGCTGCAGGAGGGTCTGTCCATGTCCAGTTGGTGTCTGCAGCCCCACGGAATGGAGATGGAGCTGCCAAAGCTGCTGACTGCAGGAGGAGGAGGAGCTCCTGGGAACTGCTCTACCACCTCCAGCCTTTCACTAACATTCACCTGATCATGCTAAACACTCCTTTTTAGGATATATCATAGCATACATATCAGGTATACTGCAACTTTTGCACACTTAACAGCATAACCTATCCCATCATGCATTTGACAATCTTCATCGCTAACAGTTTTATTACAACACATTTTCAAGTGCTTCAGAAGTATTTCATTTCTGGCAGCTTCTCCCACTATTCAGTCTGTAGATCGATCAACGTCAGGCAATAAATCTGGACAGTGCCCACCAAACATAAAAAGGAGCCCAACCTATTTGGATTCTCACCTGGTTATTCTCTTGCTGTTAAATGTAATGCTCATGAACATACCCCCTGCAATTCACATTACATGTTTGATAAAACCATTGTACTTCCCACTCTTCCACTTGCATAAGAAGCCACAATTTAATACCTTCGAAGAACAGCTGACACCTTGTGGAAAACTTTAAAAGAACATTCCATTTGGAAGATGTTTTCATCACCCACATATGGGTTTTGTTGCCCTATTCATGATGTATAACATCAAACTACTTGTTCAGGCAAAACCTCTTTTAAAGGTCCTGTTCTCAAAGAGAGCAGTGGTTTCTACAGCAACCAGATGTGAAATCTTAACTCCAGGATTAGCACATAAATAAAGCAAAGTGTGAAGGAAAAAGGTTCCTTTCTACTATAAAGAACCAGAGAAAAAGAAGGTCTAGTGAAAGAGCTATACATAAATATAAAGTTTCGGGAACTTTATCAGCTACATCAATTTACCAAAAATTTATTCAGCAGTTTTATTGAATCGTAAACATCCTCATTCTGTGTGCAACAAAACTTCCCAAAGTCTGTTCTTGTATCACCTTCATTTCATGGGTCTTCATGCCTCAATATTTTAATGCCTTTCTTCCTGATTCTCCCCTTTTCTTTTCGGCATAACTAAGCAGAGTCAAATCTCTCTGGTGGTGCCAGTGCATGACCAGAGTAAAACATGAAAAAAAAACCCTATTTGGAGGAAGATCCAACAAAAGGAGCATCCCTGGGGCTCTGGAAATGGCTTTACCAGAGGGACACACACAAACTGAAAAGGTCCACGTGTCTGGACAATAATTTGAGCATCCAGATGTGGATGAGATGACAGCACTGAATGAGAAGAGAGCAGGGAAGGATGCTAGAACATTTGCAAGGCAGTCATGGGGTTATACTTTTAAGCAGAGATTAAGCAGCTAATTAATTGATTAATCAAAACAATTAACTAGATGTCAAATCACCACAGTGGCAAATTTAAAGTCAATTAATTCATATATTCAAAAGAACAGCAAATAATTAATAAGGAATTAAAGAGTTTGTTAATTATGTGGCAGTAGATTAGTTATGCAGAAAACTAAGTGAGAAGCAATTAATTAATTATGCAGAGAATCAAACGAACCACAAAATATTTATGCAAAGAATCCCCACAAATGGGCAGTTTAAAAGCAGATGGTGGGAAAATGCTGGGGTATGTTTAAAAAAAAGTTTAATAAGTATCAATTGCTGGCAACTGGAGTTAGCTGAGCTATTAAGAAAACCATTTGAAACAAGAATGGAAGTCAGGTCAGGAATCAATTGGCTGAGGAGAATTAGGTTATCAAGCAGATTCTACGGCAAAACTCATGGTGACAGTGGTTGTTGTTGACAGTTCCAAGGGGCAGGTCTGGTTTGGAAAACAGGTCAGTGAAACTCAAATGGATACTGGAAATAGACCTTTGTCACAGTATTTTATTATCTTCATGTCACCATACGCTTTGCCTCTCCCCTTTGCTCACTGCCCCAGTGCTGTACTCTGCATTGTGCTCAGTTTGGACTGGGAGTTAATTAGGATTCATGTCTTACATTCATGTGTAAATTGTCGTGCACACAACTGTAGCATCAGACAAAAATACCACTCCGCATGAACATTATCTCCAAAATTTAACTCCCCCAACATGCCTTCGTTAAAATCGGAAATGAGCTGCATAACGAAGCTCAGAAAAAGACTCTGTTTACATCAGTAAAAGGGAGTGAGATTTGCATTGTGATATCAGCGTAACTGGAACGGAACTCACACAGATGTGATGCTACAAACTTGTCTGAGCGGCGCCTTCGCCTCCAAACACAGATAATATTAGCTCTCGGTAAGGTGAAGTGTGGTATCTACTGAGAAGAGATATTTCATTTCAAATGCTTGATTTATTACTCAGAAGACTGAGATGAATTTTGAACACTTCAGCTCATGCTAACTTACGGGAATAAAACGCCACTCCCATGGAAATGATCACAGGGCTGAGAGCTGGGGGTGCTCACCTGGAGAAGAGAAGGCTCCAGGGAGACCTCAGAGCCCCTGGCAGTGCCTAGAGGGGTCCAGGAGAGCTGGAGAGGGACTTGGGACAAGAGCCTGGAGTGACAGGACAAGGAGGAATGGCCTCAGACTGAAAGAGCCAGGTTTAGATTAGGTATTAAGAAGAAATTCTTTCTCCAAGGATGGTGAGGCCCTGGCACCATCAGCTCAGAGAAAATGTGGCTGCCCCAGCCCTGGAAGGGTTCTTTATCCCCTGCATGCAGCAAGGCACAAGCTTTTCAAATGGAAAAAGAATCGCTAGTATTTTTCCATACTTAGGAAATCTAGCCTGAAAATTTCTGTTCAGAAGTTTAAAATAAAGAAATCTTTTCAGGAAAAATATTCCCCCATTCCCCTCACACACACAGAGAGCTTTAGAGGACACACTAACAGCCTGACCTGAGGTCTGAAGCTCCAGCACGAAACGCTTCAACAGTTGTGTGGAATTTGGGAAAGAAGCACAATTTATTAAAGAAACATTCCATGGTCAGAAATAACTCAGAGTTTTGCAAATCTGCACAGAGCAGAAGTGAAACAAATAAATGGTGACAATAAACCACTACATTAACCTCTTTTTGATTTAAAACTGACCTCCCACTATCACTTCAAGACAAGTCTCAACAGAAAGAGACAATTACCGTAGCTGAAAAGGCCATCATGCTCCCTTAAAAGCTGCAATGAAAATCACTTTTGGAAACCACAACTTTATCACCTGGATGTTTTCTGGGAGTGGATTTGTCATTTAGGGTGACTGCCTGACAGGTTATATGCACTGCAGTGAAAAGCAAAATCATTTTTATTTTTCTGACACACACCAACTATTGAATGATGTCACAGGAATGTAATATGTAAACTCATCTTGTTATATAAAGGCAGCAGCAGAATTGAAAGGTTTATTTTATAAGTGCCCTCTCTCTCAGGACTTCTCTCTGGGAGCTGTGGTAGCCCCTTGCTCTGCGAGATGCTCAGTCATAAACAAGAAACAAAATAAAACCAGTAAATGATACTTAAAATAGTATTAGAGATAGAGTGGAATGAGATGCTTGCCAAGCGGGGAAAAAAAAAATCAATATTATTTAACACATTTCTAGATTGCCAAGCACCACAGCACATAGGAGCTTACAACAATAAAAATACTATTTCAATACAGTACCAACAGCGAGCGGCAACAAAATCGATCAAAAGCTAAGTGAAATGCATGAGGCCTTGGTTGCAGCTGAGAAAGCTCTCCTGTCCCCCCAGAGCAGCCTGCATAAGGGAGAGTGGGCTCTAGAAATCCTCATGGCTACAGCAAAACTAAGGAAAGCAAGGTTACAGCCAAGGGTTAATAACAATTGTTAATACTGAGGAGAAAAAAATGTTATTAAGTGAAAGACAAAATAACTGAATGTAAAGTATTTCAAAGTGGCTCAAAGATAACAAGAGATGCAAATGCACCCCAGTGTTACTTTTCAAAGGCCTCTCTGAATCATCACAAGACCCCACATTTAGAGCTAGAAATACATACACGAGCCAGGGACAGTCACAAGAGATTTTCTTCCAGGAAGGCAAACCTAACACATTCAATGAAAAAGCTTATTGACATCAAAGATCTTACTGTACCACTTTACTCTGCCTAAGGACTCACTTAGAGCAAAGAGCATTTCCTGTATTTACAACTGAATTTTAAGTGAAGAATTACTTTCTTCCAAGTGTTCATTCATTAGTAAATAAAAAATAAGGGGAAAACGTCATTGAATGCCTTTTCTTACAGTGCTTTATCTGAGTGGGAAATTACTTTTTGGTTTTGGGGTAAATATAGCATTTTACACATACACTTAGTATCCCCCACAAAAAATATATGTCTTCATTTCTGTAACTCTTAGCAGCTCTGAGCATGTGAGGAAAAGGGGGAGGCAGCCTTAACCTTCTGATTTAGATAAGGGCTGATGAGGTTTCCCTGATATATCTGCTAGGAAATGATGTTCAGACAAATTCTGAGGTATTTTTCCAGATAGGTGAGAGGTAAGTCTGAACTACTGACTCGATTTGTCTGTTCAGAAATTCAACCCCCAGTGCATGTGCACATCAACTCCACAGGAACAATCCCACACAAGCCACCAAACAACACCCAAAAAAGTGTGTGCTGAGATTCCCACGAGCCCAGAGACCCGTGAGTGAACATGCAAATGCTACAGAACGTACAGTGAAATTTGCCTCAAAAAAAATCCTGCAGGGGAATGTGTAGCCATGTGCTACCGATCTGATATGTACATTTTTCTGTGCTGCCAGGGCTCTGCTGCTCTCCTCTCTGGCTCCTGACTGCAGGACAAGCACAGCTCCTGCTGAGCTCAGAGGAATCCAGGAGTGCACCAGAACCACCACAGGACAGCCAAGGCACAGCACTGCAGGACCCTGATCCCAGCAGGACAGGGAGGAGGGAGGAAGAGGAGGAAGGCTCTCAGTCAGGGCAATCTGCACACGGAGATTCACAAACTGAAAAAGTGAAACCTGGGCAAAAACAGCCCCAGTTCATTTTACCCCTTCATGGCAGAGTTTTAATCCAAGTTAAGCTCCTCAGCTCAGTATCTGATTCACTGGACAAAATGTGGTGCTTTCAGCCCTTAAGTTAAACAAAAAAGGATGAATTATCGTATTAGGCCTGGCAGAGTAACACCGCTCAGGGCAGTGACATCTTCTCACAACCCAAAACATGGCTTTGCCATGTGCAGAAACACAATATCTCACATTCCAGACCTCCACCTGGCCTCATGCCTTTTCCAGTTAGGCAGTCTTTATTAATACAAAGGAACATATGAGCCAAATGCTTTTATTGCTTTCCTAATCACCTTTATTGATATTTGCATGAAACCTGACTATTTTCTCAGTCCATCTGTTCCTGCTGCTCATTTGTAATGTGAACTCTTAATTCTGCCTTCTTAGAACTGGCTCATATGGAGGTAATTATGTCAGCAAAAACAAAGGATCATGATTTCTAAAGGAGAATGGGAAGCAGAAGCTACTAGGCTTGCTATTAATGTCATTTCTAATAATCTTTAAATAGAACTGCTTGTACATACAGACCTTTCTGGGATGTATTGACTGCATTAAAAAGTCAAATAAATGTTATGTTGAACTAAAAAGCCAATCTTCTTTAAAAAGAGTAAAAATATTATCTCTTTTAACCTCTCTTGAGTGCAACCAGAGCAATAAGCAATAAGATTTCAGGTGTTTAGAAGACACCAAGCCAGCTTCACTACCTATGGATGGACTTCACAAGAGCCATAGAGACATCAGACTCCTCATTCATGTACTAAAAATATAAATACAGTAACCAGAGCTCCTCACAGGTATTGTCCCTGCAGATCTACAGAAGAATTCCTTGGTGATGCTACTTACAGACTGACTGAGTACAAACAGCAGGTCCCATTCCTTTGGTGACGGGGCCCATCTATTTAAAAATTACCAAAATCTGTGACCTAAGCCACCCTGCAAAGCTTTTCCCAGCGTATCTTTAAAAAGTTCCAGCTGGCAGCACGGCTGGCCTGGTGCACATCCAGGCCCTGCTCTGCCCTGGCACAAGCCCTGCTCTTCCACCCCAGGGGCACTCACACGCTCAGGACACAGAGAGGACAGGGGGATCAGCCTCAAGGTGACACAGAAGGAGCACAAGGTTGGAATTTGCCTCAGTGGGGATGATGAAGGGCACATGAGAGAGGAATCCTGAGAGCCCTGACCACCTAAACCCAGCCTGTCTCACCTCATTTGTCCAGGTCTCAATTCTGTCTCAACAACAAGGCTGGAATTTGCTCTCTCTTGAAGCTAAATGAATCTTCTTACAACTCTGACTGCAGGACACAGCTGGAAATCCTTTCCCCTCTATGCAGAACACATGGATAAGAGCGTGTTTTTCTATGTAAATTTGGTACCTTTTGTGGAAATGTTTAATTACATCAGCCAAGAAAGAATAATTTTGGACAGGATAAATTATATCTCCTCTATACCACCATGGGAGCAGCCCACTAAAATATTTGTAATGTAGACTACTGATCATTGTGCCACAGTGAACCTGAAATTCAGGCTTGCTTCACACATCGTAATCCATATGCCCAATTTTATTTTTGAAATAAAGATATGTGAGAAGGACCTGAAAATTCCCTGAGCTCACATCAGGCCTGTTCAAGAATCTATTGAATTAATTGTAGTCCATTTTTCACTGGGAAAATAAAATGGTATGTGTAAGACATTCACTACTTCATTAGCAACTTTCACATATTTCTAGTTTGAAACTCATTTCAATTTGCCAAGATAAATGCCTTGATTTTTCCTCACTGCTTAGTAACAGCATGCAGGGTAATAGAAGCTGGGAAAGGCAGCATTTTTCTTTGAGCAAATTCTACTCAGCAGGATCCAAAACCTTAACTGGAGAAAATCAGCATAATTTATTGAACATTAAATGCTCAAGAAACTCTCAGAGCCTCACCTTTCTGAGAAGTTCTGGGGGGGAAAAAAAAAGAAAAAAGAAAAAAAAAAGTCTTTTTTTTTTTATTAGTATGTTACCCTGCAGAAGTAAAATTTGATTAGGGCAGTCAATAATGCTTGGAAATGGTGATACATAACCCCAAAGAGCTTTCCTAGAAAACGGAGGATGTAATGAATGAACCAGGCAGAGCCGCAATGCAGAGCCTCTCCAACAGCCAGACCTGAGAACTTCCCCACCAATCCTCTCAATAACAGCTGTGATTTCTTTTCCTAATTACAATTCACTCTCTCTCCCCCTCCCCCACCCAAAACTAATTTTAACATAGCTTCTTGTTAATTAACTACATTAATTGCTAATGCATCTTGGCAAATTTAGCAAGTTTCTGTGAGCACTGGCTCTAATATCTATGTCTAAATGCACCGTCATCCTGATAAAATTCACGAAAAATCCCTCCCTCCAGTCTTTACATACTTCTAATTCAAAAATCTATCTTCTTTTTACCTAAAGTCTGGCTGTGAAGTCCCAGAAAATTCTTTAAAAATCATTGCTGAATACACTATAAGCCAGAAATTACATGAGCACACCCCATGCTGTAAAACCTCTGTTCCTTGGGATATTTTCTCCTGAGGGTCTCTGGATACGCCATAGTTACTAATTTCTGAATTTATTAGGGAAGAAAAATAACATGCAAGTGCAAACTAATTTCATCCAGCCCTGCAAATACATTATTAAGTGCTGAATCCTCTCTGAGATTTGGAATTTAATGAATTAAGGAGTCCAAGCCACCTGTAATGGCATGGAGCTGAATTTAGCCACAACCATTATCGAGTCAATGGAAGCCACTGGGATTTAGCTTCATTGAAAGCTGTTTATTTATTTAGACTTTCAATTATTTATTTACCCAGGCACCAAGCTAACTATAGATTGCAAAATGCTGGCTTTTATGATTTTAAATTAGTTTGTATCTGTACATTACAGCAATGTATCCAAATTATGTCATTGCAGGGATGTTTTTAGCAGGGTTTTGGAGAAGGGAATCTTGACTCATCTCCACTTCGATCAGTCAGGACCTCCCACCCCAAGAGCCCAACCCCTTGCACTGAGGAAGTGCTGTGGATGCCCTTTTCAAACAAATTCCTGTTGAAAATTGCTGCAGAATGCTACTGCACAACTCAATATTCAGGTCTTGTGAGTTGAAGGAAGGTAAAGAAAATAAAGTTAGTAGACAGCAGCATCCCCTCCACTCTTGTCTTTCCCTCCTTCCTCGTTCCCTTTGCACACAACCTGGAGCAGGACAAAGGGTTTTTAGGAAATAACTTTCTAGAGAAGCACAAGCTTTCCTGCCCTACTGTTCACTGCAGGGATGATCCTGCAGTACCCAGAAACAAGTGACCTCCCCCAGGAGTGTGGAAATCACTCCAAGCTGTGATTCCAATTTGTGGTAATAGGTCTGTCCAGGGGAGGCCATTCCCCCTTGCCTCTGTTCTCAGTACAGGACCACTTCCAGCATGCTCTGCAATGAGGTTTGTTAACCACAGCTCTGCAACAAGACTGGCGAGAAGAGAGGGGAAAAAAAGGACTTGAAAGCAATTTTAGAATGAATTCTGCAGCCACATAATAACTGCACTGGGTCCTGGGAAAGAAGAGCTGCCAACTCAATAACAGGTAACTGAGTAAACAGTGGAGGGAAAGTGCTGGAAAATAACTGCTAATAGGACTGGGAAGGAAAGTGCCACCTTCATCTGTACCAGGACTCACAGCCACAGCCACATCTGCCTGACCTGCAGCACAACAAGCAGTTCACAAGTCTGAGTCCATAAGGTAATGAACAGCTCGAACACTGTAATTTTTTCAATCGTTCATTCTAAAGTGACAAATGTTACAGTGTCAGAAAGGTGTCATCACTAATTTGTCTCTGCACCTCTCAGGTAAGAAATGTGATTTTAATGTATGACTAAAAAATACACCACCCTTGCCCTCTCTATTTAACCTTTAAAACCAGTTTTCGTGATTTTGTGTACCATTTCAGTTTTTCTTAGTGCAGTTCAGAAATACGACTGAAGCTTTTCCCCCTCAAATCCAGCACGAATCCTTCTTTCAAAAGCCCTTCAGAGCTGAGAAATCACAACTTCCAGAAGAGAAAGGACTGAACTAGCATTAATACAAGGGAAAGAAACAATTGGGGAATGAAACCCACCCTGATTCAAAACTGTCTTCTGAAAAATCATCTTCACAGCTCATCAGACCAAAACCCTGCCAAGATTATTCATTCTCTTAAGATCCTAACCTCCAGCACTACAAAGAGTGGCCAAGTACATCAGCAAACCAAAATTAAGTGTGAGTGAAAGTAGCAAGTGCACAGAAGCAGCTCACAGAATGCATCCTCAACGCAAACACAAACAGCAAAACACAAGCAGCAGTTGGGATTTGCCAGAAGGGTCACAACCGTGACTCCTGCCAGATTTCCTGCACAATTTTAATGTACAGCCATTAGAAATTCCATGCTATTTCACACTATAGAAGAGCTCTCCAGCTTTAGGTACAATGTTATATTAACTTAACAAGCTTCAATATATGTATTTCCACACTGGAGTTCCTCTGTACCAAAACTCTAACAAATGTACCAGTCTTCAAAATTCAGGTGGATTTTGGTCTAATTACCATTTATACTCAACATTTTTTTGGCATAAAATATTTCAGACATTCATTTTTTGTTGTTTTTTTTTTCTTTTAGCTGCTTCCAAGAAGATATAAATTCAACCCCTAACACTAATAAGCAGAGTCTCCAAGGGTTTCACTTATAACTGCACAAAAAGTACCAAATTAAAGAAAAGCCAGGGCACACAGCTAAACTTCACATATTCTGTGAGATTCCTTGAGTTTAACTACACAGGGCTCAGTATCTGCCATATCATATCTTAGCTCACAAATAATGTGCTGATTTACTGCTACCCTGCACCTCATCTACTTGCAGGAATACCTTTATTTATTATAGAATCACAGAACGGTTCGGGTTGGAAGGGATCTTTAAAATCATCTTGTTCCAGCCCCTGCCATGGGCACGGACACCTTCCACTAGCTCAGGTTATCCACCCTGGCCTTGAACACCTCCAGGGATGGAACATCCACAGCTTCCCTGCACAACCTGTGCCAGACCCTCCCCACCCTCACAGGGAACAATTTCTCCCTAATATCTAATCCAAACTTTCCATCTTTCAGCTTGAAGCTGTTCTCCCCTGTCCTGTAACTCATTCAGGGAATTTGAGCTGTGGCTGGGGCAGGGAGCAGCAGCAGCAAAGGCTGGACCAGCAAAGCCTCTCACTGCAGGTCTGTAGCAAATTCAGGGGAAAGTCTGTGTGGAAAATGGACCTTGGTGTTACCCCCCAAAGCTTGATGGAAATAAACTCAAATAAAGCCACAGGATTGCAAGCAGCCCTGGCTCTGAAGAGCACAGCCAACTGCAGAATTGTAGTCAGCTCTGCCTGATAATGGAGAAATGTTCTTTGCTGTTATTCTTCGATTTTTATAGAAATACTGAGGTGTTTACTTTAAAATGCACGTGGGTAGCTTGAGGGCTACAATCACACAGCAGACACACCCACGGTGTGTCTTACAGCAGAGAACCAGGCAGGGCACCCTGCCTGACACCATTTCTGTATGAACTTTCATCAGATTGACAGAATTTGGCTTTCTCTTAAAAAAAAAAAACTAAAAAAAAAAATAGCAGAACAACAAAAACCACAAAAACCCTGCAATTTAAATATGTCAATGCATCTGGTAAACAGCTCACATGATGGCCATTAAAATCTATCACTGGAATACTACTGAAAATAATTTCAATATAAACTTTTGATACATTATGCTGTCTAGAGTTTTATTCCACCATGGCAGCAAACACTATCATACAATTTAAGAAAATACAGCAAAGGATATTAAATACTGCAGCATTGATCAGACAGTTCTGGCTTTGAAAAAAAGAACCATAAAACTGAAATATGTAAACATTACTTCATTCTGACGGCGAGACTAGGGCCACAGAGCAAACCAACAAAGGGAAATTGTACTTATGTGCATCTAAATATGAGGACTATCAGATGATCAATAGTTATCTGCTTGCTATTTTTCTGTCTAAAGATTCATAACACAGTAATGGCTGCAGCAAAAAATCACTGCGCAGCTTCATAAATTTACCTAAAAAAAAAAAAAAAACATTTTTCATTTATGAGAAATGCCTCAAGGCTGGTGGTGATTCATCCTTAAATGTCCATCTAATCCCAAAAGAGAGGCTGAATCTGTCCCAACCAAGGCAGTAATGAGCATCTCTCCAAAGCAAACAGGGCACAGAGCAGGTGAAGGAGGTTCCTTCAACACCCACTCAAGTCCCTGCTCAGGTGTTGCACGTTGGTGCTGAGAGTCATGTGCAGAAGACCAAAGACCACCAAATTCTTTCCATGCAGTTCACCGGAAAGCTTCAAAAAGAGACCTGTTTGGATATTGCAGGAAAAAACCTGTAGTTCTCTACAATTATAGCTCAGTTATCAGTTCTCCACAGCAGGAAAACACACAGGGGACCTGTGGATTTGAAGAGATTAACACATGATCTGGAAAGTTATTGACTAGCCCAGGGATGAAGGTTGCTGACAACAGGAAATCATTCAGAATAATCAAAATCAGAAGTTTACTGGAAAAAATCATAGCCTCACACAAGGAACCCAAGGGATGGGGAGATAAAATGGGACCCCCCACTGCACCTCTGGGGGGATGAGGTAAAGGATTTGGGAACAAAGTTAAGCCCAAGAAGAAGGGAGGGGTGAGGGAAGATGTTTTAAGATTTAGTTTTTATTTCTTATTATCCTACTCTGATTTGATTGGTAATAAATTACATTTTTTCCCCCAGCTGATCCCGTTTTGCCCACAACAGTAAGTGCTGAGTGATCACTCCCTGCCCTTTCCTCACCCCACAAGCCTTTCATTGTATTTTCTCTCCCCTGTGCAGCTGAGCAGGGCAGTGCCAGAGCGCTTTGGTTGGCACCTGGCACCCCACCAGGGTCAGCCCACCCTGATACACCCCTGAGGGGTAGCTGGGGGGGTGAAAGGGCAGCTGGAATGCCAAGGGAAGCAGACAGGTCTGATCTGTAAGGTGAGCACTGAACGCTTCTCACTCAGCACCACTGTGCAGAGCAATCTCAGCTGCAAGGCCAACAGCTCTGTGAGAGCCACAGCAAATGGGATGCTCAGCAGACAACGCAGAGGAATTATTATTGCCAGAGAACAATAAAGAGAGCAGAGAAAAACGATGACAACAACAAAAAAATGCAAAAGGTACGAACAGAAAAAAAAAACCCGCAAAAAAACCACAACAGCAACAACAAATGCAAAAGGTATGAACAAAAAAAACCAAAAAACCCCCAGCAAACCCAAACAACATCAAACAAACAAAAAACCCCAAAACACCAACCTCCCCAAACCTACGGCACTTTCAACATGAGAAGAAAACAAGCATTTTGATTCTACAGCTGGTAAAACAGGATCTGATACAGATGTATTAAATCACAAATTATAAAATAAAGATGATGAGGGAGTGATTCTTCCACAGTTCCACATGACACAACTGGGACACGAATAAAGTTATCAAGTGACAAACGTAAAGCAAACCCTCAAAAATACATTTCAGACAGCACAGACGAGCTGTGGGACTTCACCACCCCCGGATGGAATAGGGGCCACGAGCCCAGAGGCTCAAGGACACACCAATCCCATTCCTGGAGCATCACCCCATTTGCAGCTATTAATTCACTGCAGCTGCAGAGGAGAAAGTCCTGAACCTGCTTGTTCCCAGGAGCTGGGAATGTAAATCCTGGCCGTGTATTTATGGGAAGGATCATGTGGCACTGTCCCTGCTCCTTACACTCCCTCCTGAGCCAGCAGGCACCTGCTGGGATGAGAAGACAACTTGTGCCATCAGAAGATGTAAATCTGTGTCCTCCTTGTGCAGGGCTGCCCCCCTGGGCAGGGGAACAACGCCTGCTGGAAGGCTCAGCCTCGCAGAAGGGGAACTGGAGGGTCCCCGAGGGAACACAATTTAACTGGAAAGTTGAAAGGACACATTACACAAACCCCATCCTCCTCCTCCTCCCTGCCCCTGTCTGCGAAGGAGAACCTGAGTTTTGATGGACTGAGTTACCTCACAGTTCCTCCAAGCTGAAGTACTCCAGTGCTGTGTGATCCTTCTAGTTTCCTATTCAATTTACTGAACCTCTGCTATCACAGATATATCTTCCTGCTCCTGGAGAACTTCAGAGGGTTGCTTCTTTCCCAAGAGAATATTTAAGGGCAGAAATGGAGTTTACGATACCAAATTGTCTGATGTTTACAATCTGTTTCTGTGTAAAAGTGATCATTTTTCCAAGCAATATTAAAGGAGAAATATAACAGATAGCAGGGGCTGGATAAATAGTCTCCTCTCCCAATTTAAAATCTACAGTATTTTACACAAAAGTAATTTTAACTGAAAGGAAAATCTAAGTGGTCATTCATCACTGGGAAGAAATGCTGTTATGAGTCTCCAAGTCTTACAGCTGAAGCCTTTGAGAGGCTGAGATCACTGTTCCCCACAAGTAAAAAATACTTTTTTTAAGTACTGATATAAAACTCTGCCTCTTGGTACTTCCATTATGACAACTTCCAAGAAAATTTTAAACCTGTGATACATATTTAATAACATGGACACCTTACACACCATTAACTTCTGCTGACACTTTATCTTTTCCCCTTTTTTCCTTTAATAATATTTAAATTACAAAAGATTATTTTACAGTATCATTTCCCAGATCTTCAGTACTATTGCTAATGCCTAATAGATTTGCCAGCACTATTGGGGATGATTCCTACTGTTGAAGTTGAATTTAGACACTTGAACAATTTGTAGGTAATTTGTAGGCAACTACTTGAGAAAGTTGACAATTAAAAGACAGTTACTTGGAGAATGCTCAAATTTTCATTATTTTCTTTTTTTTTCCTCCTTGCAATCAATATGCAAATTTAGGCATTTAAAACCAGATGAGAATTAGAAAAAAATGGTACATGTATAAATAAAACAGGCACTCTGATTATGCTCCTCTTTTTAGTAAATGCCTTTAAAATAAATAATTGCCTATAAAATGCACTGTTATAATTTGTCTGCAGTTTTGTCAGCATCATAATGGAAATAAATCTTCTGAGGGGATCTGAAAGTAGGCATAAGCCTGGTTAGAGATGAAATAAAAACATGGGCAAATGGCTAGGCAGAGGTAAAAAAAAACCTAAGAAGCTTAATGTAACAAAGTGATGGACAGTGCCTAAAAATCTAGAAACAAAGGGAATATGAAAACAATCAAAGTATATGCAGAATAGTCTGTGCCAAACTACAAGATAAGAAAAACTTCTGAAAGGCAAGAAATTTAATTTATATGGCAGTGAAATGAAAATGAGGAACATCAGAGGCAGACCCAAAGCCTCCATCTGATGATTCAAGCTGACATTGTGTTTGTGAGTCCAAGATCACTACAAAAGAATTCCAATAAGTGTTTAAGAGATGGATTGGAAATATCTCCATCTAGTAACACAGAAAACTTCTTTCTAATCACATAAATCACTCTATTGTCCAACACATCCAGCACCAGTTTATTTTTATAAGGTCCACCATCTTATAACATGGATAAGAAAAAGACATTTTTGAAAGTATGTATTACCCATTACTCCAACCATTCTGAGTATAGCTTCCAACTTGAACAGTTACTTGTTTCAACACTCTTTATCACACAATTTCAAAATTCATTTTATCAGCAGTCTTCAATATGAGACCATCAATCAAGATGCAATTTTCATTGGAACCACTAAGAATTATGTACTAAAGGACTTGAGCAAGAGGCACTCCAGAGCACCAGACAAGAAAAAGATAATGTCTCTCAGAAGACTTGAAAAGCACCTAAAGGTCTATAATAAAACTGATGACTTCAAGAGTTTTTATATTGCTAAACGATTTTAAATCACAGGTCCTAAAGTTTAATGCATCCATTGGGTGGCAGGAGGTTTAAGAGCACTTTCCAATTCTCATGGGTCTATAGTTTCACAAATGCGAAACAACAGCTATGAAGAGATTGCTTGGAAGGATTGATACTGAACATCTACGTCCTCATAAAAATGGGAAGGTCTCTTATACTTGATGATCAAAAGTAATGAGCTAAACCAAAAATAAAATATAAAAAAAATAGGCTGTCAAATGACCTCCAGGTGCAGTTTTATCTGACTGCATAGTCTGATCATAAGGACTAAGCCAGTTCTCAGTTGCAAGGGTGAAGAAAAGCCCTGATGTAGAAGAGATTGATTGAATGGTTGATTGATGGATTGATTGATTGATTGACTGATTGATTGGAGTTTATGCTATTCAAAAAGGGACATTTGTAAGTAATGTCCCTGTTGCTTGGAAAACATTGGAAAGTGGAAATTCTCCATTCCAAAACAGCTGTAAAGAGGCACATTTAAAAACTCAAATCTTCTCTCAAGAGAGACAGTGCACAGAGACATTTTAAACATTTACAGAGAGAGCAGAGCTTTCCACAGCAACCAAACTGTGCCTGTTAATGAAGAAATCCTCAAATTCCCAGACATTATTTGAAAAGCAGCATAGTTTTCAGAATAATCAAGCTATAGCTTGCAGTTGCTTTGGAGTCAATGTTTATATGTCACTCCTGAATTTTGTACACCATCATTTCAGAGAAAACTGCGTAAGTCTGTAATAATTTTAAATGTTAATTAAGAAAAAATACTAAAGATCTCTTATTCTCTAAATCCAGGAAACTTTCATTACATGACCCGAGGGCTAGGTCACCTTAACATATGACATTAAAGGTGAAATCCTTGTTGTTACTCACCCAAAAATCAAATTTTTAACAACTAAAGTAAAACCAGGACTTTATCTCAGAGAACTCAAAACCACACCACGGGATGGATGACATGTTCCAGCACAGGGAAACATTCAGCACCTGAGGAAGCACTTAGAAATACACTGTCCAACACTCAAATGCAAATTAAAATTGCTTCAGGAAAATAATTCTCTCTTCTGATGAAGGAGGGTGGACTGAAAGCTCAGCAGCATCACTTGGTGCATTTTGCAAAGATAAAAAGGAGCAGCAGAGTAAAGCTCCCCTTCACCACAGCTACAGCTGAGTGTCTCCCAGGAGCACAAATATTCAGTAATTAAGAAGGTCTTCTCAGCTCCCAGGACCCACCTCACCATTTCATTTTCTTAAGGCTGCCAATAAAGATGCCAATTACAGCTAAATAAACCAGAACAAGATACGCTCTTGTGAAGTACAAAGAAAGATCACGTCATTTCCAATTGGTCATCAAATAGCTAATAAATTGTAATGGGCTTTCATTGCTTTGATTTTGAATACAAGAGAGTAAACTGCAGAAAAAAAGCTTTCAGAGCAGTTGTGCCACAACTCAGCCAACTCTGCCAAGTTGGGAAATGTGATAAGTACATTATTTTTTCATAGAATCAGAGAGTCATGAAGGTTGGAAAAGACCCCTAAGATCAACTATTAACATAACAGTGCCAGGTTCACCTCTAAAGTGTGTCCTAAACACCATAATGTGATTTATGTTTTAAAAGATATGCTGAATTTCCTAACTGTCCCCAGAACAGCAACAGTGGGGTTGATAACCCACACCATCCGAAATGAAACTGTGAAAATTGAAGTAAAATGCTAACCACAGCATTTCACTTTTTCTCCTTCAATCATCCTGGTCTGTTCTGGAAAAAAAAAAATTAAAAAATAAATAACCCCCCACACACATTTTACCTGCTCTACTTATTGCCGAAAGTAATCCATCTTTACACACTGGGCAATTAAATATTGAATATAAAAGGTACTGACACTATTAGAGCTTCCTCCCCCTGGCTGAGTAGCTGCACAAGTAATGTGCAGAGCCTGCAATTTTATTTTTACAGAAGAAAGTCATATACCCCTTAAGGCTGCCACAGCACAGCTGCTAATTTTGAATACCTCTCTTACATCTGGATCAGTAAACTCCAAATGGGGATGAATAAACAAGGTAGGTGGTGGATTTTAACAGGCAAGTGAAACAAAAATAGAAGGATCTTTTTATAGTAAGAAAAGCCTGGGGGAGATCTCACCACCTCTTCTCTCTGCTGAAAAATGCTATTTGCTTTTTAATTAAAGCTTTTTCAGTCTCTTTCTGCAGCCCAATTTTCTCTGAGCACCAGCATGTCTGTGGAGATGAAAAATGCACTGAGTAATGAATTTTAGATTTGGAAGAAGTCAGCTCTAGAAATAAAAAAGGCCTCCACACATAGCCAAGATTTGAAGGTGAAGTGATTTAATGGCTGACTCGACTCATTATAATTATCATTATTCATGTTGTGGTGCCACCCAGAGGCTTTGTGTTAGGTACCGTGCTAATAATATAATTTCAACAATAAATCTGTTTGCAGAGCTGGGCAGGGGTGCAGGAGACCAGGCAGACTTGAAGCAAGAGGAAGAGCAGATGGGAAACGAAGCTCCAGCAGACAGCTCCCAACGCTTTATCCACGATGGGTTTGCTTGTGGAAACAGGAAAGTAAACACTGATAGGGAAAATAACCTGGCACAGGTCACTGTCCCTGAGAGAAGGGAGGGAGGACACCCAGAGTGACAAATATTGCAGCAGGACACCCATGACAGTATGGGTACCCACCTCCTTCTCCTGTGTGTGAACCTGAACATTGCAATAGATACAGCAGGAGCAGTGAAGAAAAAGAAAATGCAGTGTACACCAGAAAGCTGAGGGGAGATGGAACGCCAAGGATGAGTGGTTAGGGCCAAGAGGGAATAAAATCAGAGATGACATCATAAAAGGGAGCAGGGGAGGCTGCTGTGGAGCAAATGGGAAAGGTTGGTATTGAACTCCCAGTCAACAATGTGGATAATTTATAACAAGTCAAAATAAAAGAAAGATGCATGACAATGTTGGTGTAATGGAATGGCAAAAGGCAATTTGGAGCTTCAAGTGATAATCTTTAGGCTTTTCATTTTAGATTATTCCTTGACAAGTGACTATGCTAGGCTTTCTTCACAGTGAATTTAGCAAATCTCTTTGTGGACAGCTGCCCACCACCTTTCTTAGACAAGAAAACCCACTCTTTACACAACTCTCCAAATTAATCATTAAACATAATTATGTAGAAATTCTGATTAGACATACCCAAACAAGATCTGTGCATCAGAGTTGCAGGATGGGGAACAACTTAAAAATGTGTGTACAGAGGAGGGGGAGATATCAAGTTATTGTCAGCAAGAAGTGACTTTCCTGACGTCTCATATTCTCCAGGGCACACTCTTCACTCTGCCAAGCATGGAGCTCATGGAAACTTCTCACCAAAATTTAAATGCAATACAACTGACATGGAGTTCAATTTTGCTAAATTGATGGAATTCTGCCCCTAATTGCAACAACAACAAAAAAAAGCTGTTTCTTGCTATGATGCTGTGGCCATGCCCTGGGAGCTCCGCAATGT
Organism: Acanthiza pusilla; assembly: GCA_036630365.1. Lineage (NCBI taxonomy): Eukaryota > Metazoa > Chordata > Aves > Passeriformes > Acanthizidae > Acanthiza > Acanthiza pusilla. The sequence continues at coordinate 93,971,458 of JAXCHO010000034.1, forward strand.
TCACTGATGTTTAGTAGTGATTCTCAAACTCTCTTCAAAGGATATTCACATCTGAGATGACAACAACTGCTAAGTTGTTCTGAGCTGTGTTTATCAGATCCACCTAAAGGAAACAATAATATCACTAAAAGAATTCTAATTATTACACCCAAAATCATGCTTGGGGTTCAGCTGTGGGACTGTAAAGCAAAATACTCTGTATTTGCCACAAGAACCTAAACTCAGCAGCAGTTATATTACTGCATATTTTCTTCTTCATTTCCTTTGACTTTATCACTGCTCATCATTCACAAGGCTTTTCAGAAGGTTATCAAGAACCAAAGAGCTTTCACCATTTAACCAGCCCATCCTCTGTGTTTATTAAAGACAGGTGTCCATTTATTCTCACAGGCCCAGCACTCCTGGTTAAATAAAACATAACTGCAGCCACTAATTCCCAGGCAGCCCTGTAAGGACACAGGGTCAATTATTTCATCCTTGTAAATTAAAGGCTGGGAACAGCATACCAAATAACTAAAAGCCTACCAAGAGGCTGTTTTCATTACACTTCATATCAATAACAGTTGTCACAATGAAAAGAACTGAATTCAAGCTTCATTTGCTTCCTACAAGCCATTAGGAAATGTGTAAGTTTCTGTTTTGATATGCGAAGGAAGCCTTTATAGTCTCATAAATGTAAAAATAAAACAGCTAATTTATTCACTCATCAACAATGGAGGATATAGACTGACAAGTTTATATGCCTGAGCACACACCCAGCAATTAAAATGGTGAGGATGGATGATCAGAGATTTCTGGTGCACCACGCAGGGCAACCTCGTGAGGCTGTCACAAAAATCTGATAATCTTGATCCTGCAGAAGACATCTGCTCCATCTCCTTTTCCCACATGAGCATCTTGCTACACCTAATAATTTCTGAGACATTTCTGTCTTCTTGGATCTCAGAGGCTTCCACGGTGAAGCCACCATGCCCTCCCAAGACAACCTCTTCCCATAACTTCGTGATTTTTTTTTCAAATGCACTGAATAAACCACTTCTCATAGAACTTTATTTCTACTTATTTCTTTTTAACCAGAAAAGCAAGAAATCTGTTATTTTTGTCCTCTTTTAGAACAGTGTTGGGGTTAACCCCAGCCAGCAACTCAGCCCTGCAGAGCTGCTCACTCAACCTCCTCATTGTGATGGGGGGACAACCAGAAGGGGAGAACTGAGAAAACTCAGGGTTGAGACAAAGACAGTTTAATGGGGAAAGCAGAAGCTGTGAGCACAAGCAGGGAGCTCATTCAGCACTCCCCATGGCCCTGCAGGTGCTCAGGAAAGCCTCCTGCAGAACAGTGTCTTGGGAAGATAAACGTCACCCCTTCCTCCATCTTCCCCAGCTCTTATTGCTGTGCACAGCCTGACATTACATATGGAATGTCCCTCGGCTCAGCTGGGGTCAGCTGTCCTGCCTGTGTCCCCTCCCAAGCCCCTGGGCACCTCCAGGCTCCCCTGGTAGGGCAGAGGGAGGAGAAGAAAAGGCCTTGATGTTCTAAGCAATAACTAAAACATGCCCACGTTACCAACACTGGTTTCAGCACAAGTACAAACCACCCTACAAGCACTGTGAAGAAAATTAGCCATATCCCAGCCAAAATCAGTACAAGAAGTACAATATTAGAGGGCTGTCATGTACCTCCTGGTCTTCTGTCAAGTCAAAAAAACATTCTCTCGTTCTTCTCTCAGCTCACACTCTGGAGATGTCTGATCAAAACCATGCCTGAACTCTGAATTCTCTGTGTTCTCTGCTGGAAAGTCACACCAGAGAATCAGCAAAGGGTTCTCTCCTAAACTCAGGAGCTTGTCCTCATTCCTGTAAGAATTCTTACATTTTACAGTCCAGTTCTTCAAGTAATTTCTCTCCCAGCTTTCCTGCAAATTTAATAAGAATGTCTTCTAGTCCACCAGGTGGGTTGATAATGAAAATACTCATCAGAAAAGGTTTTTTCTGAGCTCCATTCAACTCATCCTGTCTCACAGCAAATCTCTCCTCACTTTTCTACAGGTGGTTTTCCAAGGAGTGCTGCATTCCTGTACAGAAGAATAATCTAAACCATGTGTCTTCAGCTTCAAGTGCTACGAGAAGGAATGGAAAAAACCTTACTAAAGTCCCCAAAATACAGAACTTACTGGTTCTTCTCTCTCCTTAGGGATTGTCACTTTCTTCTGGAAAACCACACCTTTTCTTTTTGACCACTTCCTGCTCATTAACTTTATTTTCTTGCTTGAGGGTATTAAGGCCTTCAATTAGTCTTTTTCAGCTCAAAAGGATAACAACAATTTTAATTTGTACAACAGTTCCAAATTATGAGGTGGACATACCAATAGATCAGTGTCAGTTTGATGAGCAGCACACACACAAAATCCACCAGAAGGGCCAAAAAACAACTCCACCCAGAAAAATTCAGCTGTTTGAAAGAGCAGAAAAATGGCACACATCGTATTCTTTACAACCCAACTGTTGGCTCTGGTTTTCTGATATTCGTGGAGATTCGCGAAAGCTCGCAGGCAAGTCAGGCAGGCAGCACGCAAGATGGCAAAAGAGACAATTTATTTACAAAACTTTCTTTGTATATGCATTAATAGTCTAACAATTATTGGTCAACAGTTTTTCCACCCCCCCAAGATGATTGGCTGGAGCCCTACAGCATCCAGAAACAAAATAAAGAGATTAGAAAAGCACATGAATGCAACTTCTCTCTATTCTCCATGAGAAAGAAGAGAAAATCTTTAAAACAGTGCATCTACACCCAACCGTGGCAGAAAGGTTGGTGACCACTTTAAAGTGTGAGTGCAGTGCCCATCCTTGGTGGACTCCTGGTTTACACCTCCTTTTGCACAGAGCATCGTGGCTCTGCCACATCACACTATTTCAAAAAGACAGTAATAAATGGTTTTGTAGGAAAATTGTAGTTTTGTGGCTCAAGGTTTCTTGTCTGCCAATGACTGCAGATTAAAGTGGCTGAGTGTGCACTAACAGCCCAGTTTTTCAATTATGTACGTTCCCAAACCCTCAAGTTGATACAGGTGTCATAAAGAATGAACACAATACACAAACCTAAGCAAAGCATTATTTTAAAAGATACAGATTTATGTTCCTGAACTAACAATAGCAAAAACCTTATCTGAAAGCCAATATGCACCAGGACAGCTGCTAAGTATCCCTGAAATACCACTTGTTTTTAATGCCATATTTTAATCAGATTCTTAGTAAAAAATACTGAGTGTCTTTTAGCTGGTTGTTTTGAAACAGAAAATCAAAGAGAATGAGAAGCAGCAGTAGCACAACCAGATAGACACATTCTAGTTCAAAAACTGGGGCTCCCTAGGTGAGTGCAGCTGTACCTTCATTGTAGAGAAAAATTAGCATGAGAATATTAGGGAGAAATGGGGAGTGTTGTTGCAGAAGTGTTTAAAAACTTTCTTGTACACACATCATCTCTGTGAGCAGAGCTTTGTAGAAGTGCAGGGATTTTAGAAAGCAGAGAGGTTTCAGAAAATGCAAACTCCTTTCCGAGACAGAAATTCAGATGAAAGTGGGAAGAAAAGCATTTTTGTCCTGCATTTGTAAATTAGAATTCACACTTTTAAGAACTGAGCAAACAGGAATTTTTATACTTTCACATCACAAGCACAGGTCTCCTTTGAAACAGCTCACTCAGTGGAGTTCTCACACCGAAAAGGAAAGTTTGGGGTTTTGTTAGTGAATACTGAGTGAGGTGCTAAGAGAGTATCTTCAAGACAAGAGTTTTTGACAGAAGGCTGTTCAGCACTCACTTCCCACTGCATGGCAGGACAGAGGAGGTCTGTGAAAAGCAGTGAATATTGGTCCATGGTTTTGGTTTTTCCATACTTATTCCAGAGTGCTGAAGAGCCCAGCAGTTGCTCTTGAAATCTTGACCTTACAACAGCGAGAAGTTACAAATATTCAAGCAAAATGTCAAGAAGATCAATATATTTCCCTGTAATCACACCAAAATTTCAAATGTATTAGCCAGAATTTCAGAGGTTAAAATTTTATCAGGGAAATTTGACAGGTTTGATAAAAGACTCGTAGCTCAACCATTATGGCCCATCTTTACACATCTTTCTGCTCCCAATTCTTTCTTTTATACCCAAAGCAAAAACTGCAGAAAAGTAGAAGTAGCAACAGCTTAACATTGCAAGACACCAATCCTTCCTTGGATTAGCAAGAAAGAAATAATTATATCAATCAGTACTTGCTTAGGATGACCTGTGACAGAGATGTGATTCTTTTATGTGATGATTAATCTCATCAGGATGGATGACAAGAAAGACTTTATTGATAAACAATCGTATTTTTTGTCAAAAGTTTAGTGGTGAAAGAAAGCAGCCCCAAAGAAAATAAAGCATATGGTTATTATGCTACTGTAACAAATCTTGCTCAGATCCAAAATATCACACACTTCAATACTTCTCCCCATGCCATAAAAATTAGTTCCAGGGGAAAATCAACTGACACAAAGTGATTTTATAGCAATGTGACATTTATAAAAAATTAATGTTCTGCTAATTGATTGGCTGGGGGAAAACATGGAGCAACCCAGCTCAGTTTGAGTTTGATGACAATGTTTGCAGAGTAGAAAAGGCAAAACTCTCTAGGAGCTCAGATTTGCTCAAGTGTATCAGGTTTCACAATAAAAGAAGGTTTAGTCAATCACATCCTCTCCAAATTAAGTTGTCCCTTTCTGGTAACTTTTTTTAAAACACTTTTTGTTATTTCAACCAAATTTGACAAAATGAGCAGAGTCCTAAAGTATAATATTGTGAAGGGCTTCTCCAAAAATTAATGGTATAGAGGTGAGGAACTTCACCAGTTCTCATATTAAGCTAAATGCAAGAGGAAGGCAAACACCTTTCAGCTATCACATCCAACACTTCAGTTTCCAAGTATCCTCCTTCAGCCCTGTCTACAAAAGTAAAAAGAACTCAAGCTCCCTGCACCTCCAAAATGTCACCTTCCATCCTTGGTCAAATCTGGTTGATTGGTCAAACATTCTCAAAAAATAGATGCCTGCTTGATATCTTCCCTTGTTCATATAAAAGCTTTAAAATATATCTTAGCCCAATTTTCTTTTTTTTTTTTTCCCTCTTTCTTTTATCTTCTATTTTTTTCTTTTTCCCTTTTTTAAATTTAAGCTCATCAAACACCACAGCAGACCACGCTGGCTTTCTTATCACAGCCATGGTGATCGTGAATGAATGACAAAAATGGAAAATGTGGGTTAGAGTCTACAGCAGACAGGAGAAGGAAAACATTCGGGGGGAGACTTGGCAAGGCTGCAGAAGGCCATGGAAAAGGCATCCCTGAGTGACATTTTCTGTCTTTTCTTCCTGCCTGATTGAGGAGAAAGCACCAAGAATCTCTCAGATTCCTACCAGAACAGTCAACCTGGATCAACTTGGGAGGGAAAAGCTGGCCTAGGAAAGTTGTTTCTATTTGAGACTACAGAATTTCAATAAAATATAAACTGTATTTTTGACATGTTAAGTGTATCTTAATTTAAAAATACTTTCATTTCCATTCTTTATGTTAGTTAAAAATACTTTCAATTCCATACTTTGAATACAACTTTTAAATGTAAAGACAACTTTACATTAATGCAAATAAAAGCTCTTAGTGGCTTTTTGTTCTGTTTTCTAAAGTGGCTGAAACTGAAATGGGAGATGTCAGAGGCGGTTCAGGTCTGAAACACCATCTGAAAGTCCATGGTAACTTTTGTGTTCAGTTTTATTCTTCCACTCAGGGCACAAATGCAAAAGAAAAATAATACTTTTTAAAATTAAAAGAAATAAATGTTACTGTGTCATTTAAAAAAAATCAACATATCAACATCACAAAAAAAATTCTAAGCCTATGTTAAATCTTCTCCTTTATAACCAACAGAAAAACTAGAGACAAGATGTGGGACTTCAAACTTTTCCTCTGCTGGTGTCCCCTCCTGTGCTGAAATTAGCACTAACTAATACCTTCTGTTAGTTAATATTTTTAAATCTTGTCTAGTCATGTGGAGAGTCTTTTTTAAAATATTTCTTATCAATGCATTTTACTGCAACTCTTTCATTTTTTAGAAGATCTAATTTGCATTTCCTTTGACGTTTCATCCTAACAAAATCCTGTTTATTTAGACCCCTAATGCCATGAAATATGATAAATACTTCAAAATAAATTTACTCAGCTAAATTATTTTAATAAATGAATTCAATTTGGACAATTTTTAAAGCAGTCCTAAAGAAAATACTTCAGCTCCTCATTCCAGCAGCAGCCTACAATAAGCAGGGACATTCTTCTAAAAGCAGCTTCAGAGTGAGGTGGTGTTTGCCAATATTCTGCCTGAATCTGGGAAAGAAACCTCGCAGAACTTTCGATTGATAATTTCCCTTCCACGGTGATTGATGCTGACCTTTCTGCCAAGGCATGAGGTGCCATTTTCAGAGCAGAGACTCCTTCCTTCAACATCAGCAGTGAGTTCATAATAATATTTTCATGTGCACTAAACACAGCACCCACAGCATCCTGTAATATTTCACATTTCCAGCTCCAGCTCTTTTTCTACCTTGTGACATATTCTCAAGTCAACACTTTATGTTTTCCCTCTCTTTTTTTCCCCCAAGAGAATTCATGATGTTAATGAACACTTGGAAAAATAAAACCCACATATTAAGTGTTCAGTCATACCACCAATAAAATGACAGCTCAGAGTCCCTGGTTCAGCATCCTGGAAATCACTGAGGGATTATTCCACTTGACACTGTGTGGGTGTGTTACACATTATTAGACTTCAAGCAGTAACACATAACAGACCATCAGATTTAAACAGAACAGAACATTATCTTTGTTTTGTCTACACAAGCCAGCTGACCCAGGACAGCTGATGACTTCCAAATCTGCAGAGAAGACAAGGGCCCTCTTATTTCAGGAGCTGAGATTACCAAATGAGCTGAAAAATTTGCAGAACTATGTGTTTCCCCAGGAAAAAAAAAAAAATTATCACCAGGGAGAGCATCCACCAGCATCATTTCACTACCTCTTGAAATTTGTCATAATTAAAATGAATGTTACAAATTCACACTTCAGAAAACAAGATGGAATTACACTTTCTTCTTCTAGATCCTAGGAAAACTGATTTCCAAATAAGAAGGTAAATACTGTTTCCTCTAAGCCATGTCACCCTGCACACAAATGGCACAATTTGCAGCAGGTCTGCATGGCTGGAGCACTGCAAACTCCTCTGAGCCTCTGCTGAATATCTGGGCTTTATTAGAAGCAGTAAGAACTGCACTGCTTCCCCAAGAAAACAGGATTTCTTTATCTTAGGATGCAAAGAACACAGTGCCCTCTGCAATAATCCCTTTTTCTGTGCTATGCAAACCTGCCAAGGCAAATGCAGGCTCACTGCTTTCCCTCTGACACCCCAAACTGATAAATGGCTATGATTTTTTTCGGCCATTTTTTAAAACTGTGGTTGTATTTGACATTTGCTTCAAAACCAGGGGCACTCACAGCCACCCTGTCCCACCTTGGGTCACCCCAGAGCCCCCAAGGGAAGGAGCTGACAGTGGAGCTTAGGAAAAACTGAATTAATGTATACAAGCACCACCTGCTTTGTGTCTCCAAATCTCTCAGCTTAATCAGAGCCCAGGGCAACATTGCTTAATGTCAAAATTATCCACTCCCTTTGCTACCAAAATCCTCAGTAAAATACATCAGTGCTCTGAACCCAATGAATAAAAGCAATTTCTATTATTAATGTGTATCTCATCCATTTCTATTGCCATCAACATTTGAAAACTTTTTCCTTTTTACTTTTTCCCCTTGCAAGAGCACACATTTCCTAGGAGTGCAAACACTGACAAATTTAAGGTAAAAATAATAAAAAATAGATGAACACATAATATAATGGAACATCCACTGGGATGAGTACAAAAAGATTTATAATTTATTTATATTTTATGAGCAAGAAGATTTTGCTATTTGCTTTGGGAATCGGGAGAAGCACTTACAATGCCTCTTAAAACCAGCACGAATGAAACAGCCAGAGACCGAAGCAGCTCCCACACTCCTACTCAATCCCTCGACTTTATAGTACATTGTTTTTACTTCTACTGATGCTCACTCCAGGTAACATCATTTTAAGCATCTAAAACAAAATAGCACACACATGTTAACAAACTATGCATCTTCCAGTCGAATTATGAAAGATTTTTCAGGCTTTTATTCCAAAGGGAAAATGTTATTAGTATGGCTTCATGAAAATGAATGCTAAAAAAACAATTTAACATGAAAAAATATATGTTAAAATACATATTATTGTCTACTTGTTTTTTATTTCCCTCTTGATTGGCAGTGCTGCAGCTACACAGTTTCATGTGCTCAGGAAGAACCATCCCAACTCTCTACATATTCCCCTTTCAGGCATGAGGATCATGCAGCAGTGTGGGAAAATTCACTCTCCTGCACTGAGTGTCAGGGTGGGACTGAAATCAGAGGACCTTTCACTGAGGTCAAAACTCTGGGACATAAATTCAGGAAGAGGGAAGCCAGCCAGGACACTACAGCAATCTAAAGCTGATTTCATTGCTATTTGGGCAACTTCTGATTTTAAAAAAGCTTTCAACTACTTTTGCAGCCATTTCCAGAGGACTTTGGACATGTGTTGTATTATCATGTCCCTAACTGGTGATGACACCAGAATGAGTCTGGCAGTGCTACTGAGCCATCTGACAGTGGTGAAACTTTAAATGTGAAAACAAGAAAAATACACTGGTTTTAGTGTTTGAAGAACCCCCTGTTTTCTACACTGCCTGGTGAAGAATGGACAGACTTTGTGCCAAGCCTTCTGAGCAGGGCACACAAGTAAAACACAGGCGTGTAGGAAAAATCATCACTCAGGAGATCAATCTCAGAGCTGAGAAATGCTCTGATGGGAAAGAATTGGTTGAACAGGAACCCATTGAAGATAGCCCTGGCAAGACTGAATTTCAAAGCCCCAGCTGTATCTGGTGGCTGTTAACCTCCAGTTCTGAAGGGGAACTCTGCCATGATGATCATTCTATTTTTCTACACTGTCAAGCAGACACAGACTACACACACAAGTTTTAAAATATTGACAGTTCTATAAAGGCTTCCAGTATTCAAAAAAATTTCCTGAGTACAGATAGGATGGTCATTTGACACCAAAATAAAATCATCCCTTCCGACCTTCTCATGTTGGCCTGCACTTCAGCCACAATCAACAATGACCTCAAAAATTCAGCATTATCCACCTAACATTCTGACCAAAACAAAATAATTTCAGCTGCTACCAGAGATATTGCTGAAAGAAGTTGAAAAGTAACTAAAAAAACAATTGATGGATGGCTTTGTGAACTTCCATGAGACTTAAACAAGGATGGATGTCACTGGAATTCTTCTCTAAAGTAAGTGTTGCTTTGTACAAGGGAATGGACTGATCACTGACCATAACAGAAAAGAGAATCTCTTTTTTTTTTTTTCTCCGAAAGCCTCTTCAGTTAAATTCCTTGTCTTGGATGAAATATGGCTATAGCAAATTGTGAAATTGCAAGAAAATGTCGCAGTAATAAAAACCCAGTTTGCTGCAGGAGTTAGCAGGGAAAGAAAATACAAATACAATTGCAAAGGCTGAAATGGGACAGGACACAACCCTCAGAATTTCTGGTGGAATTAACACCAATACTACATTTTCCTACAACATGAACTAGAAATTTTCTTTAAATAGAATTTGCTCAGAGCAACTAGATGAAAAAAAAAATAAAACAGAGGTTGAAATAAGTCTTGCTGCTTTCTCCAATTGCTTTTCTTTCAGAATGTCTGAAATAAGTCTTGCTGCTTTCTCCAATTGTTTTTCTTTCTGAATGTCTCCCTTCCGTATCACCGTTCTGAGGGGCAACAGACTCAGTCCTTTCCCATCTGAGCTGGAGGGCTTGGCTGAGTTTCTCCTCCCTTTTCCAGCAATTTCTGCCTCAAGGAGGAGAAATTCCTCTAAGGAAAATCTCCAGCTTGAATCCCATTCTTATTCTGAGAGGAGTGATTTTCCTCTGTCCCTTGAAGTCTCTGTCCAGCATTTTCTCTCATGCATGTTAAAATCAGTAACCAACACTCTCCTTTTCTCTCTCACCCTTTGTTTAGAAGCTTCATGAAAACATGGAAGTGTTCCAGGCCAGGCTGGATGGAGCTTGGAGCAACCTGGGATGGCGGAAAGTGTCCATGCCCAAGGCAGGAAGGTGGGACTTTAAGGTCCTTTCCAACCCAAAGCATTCCATGATTCCACGATTCCATGATTCCACAATTCCATAATTCCATGACTCCATGATTCCACAATTCCATGATTCCATGATTCCAGTGTCTCTGTGACTCTCACACCACTGTCTGAACATTGCACTTGGCTGCACAGACAGGTGACCAAAGGAGGAAACAGAGGTCAGGTGGTCACTCATTAAGATTCTGAATCAAATTAAGATGTTTGTAAACAACTTTAAATGAGAGCAGGGAGCCTGTGGGATTAACACCAGCATGTTCTGGCTCTGAAACAGCTGCCCTTTGCTTAACGCAGGAGAAATGGAATGTGAAATTGAGCATTTTCTATAATAAATATAACTTTGTTGACCTCACCCTCCTGAAGTTAGGCAGGCGCCTAGATTTATGCCCAGGACTAAACCACTACATTGAGCTTCATCTGATAAATTCATCAAACTTAGTAAGTTTGATGGGAAAAGATAGAAAAAAATGCCAAAGGAGGTGAGGATAAGCTAAAAGCTGAAGTTTGGACATAACCACCTGCTGTTTCACTCCACAGGCAACACCAAGCGTGGTACAACAGGTCCTCTGTGCCCTTTTCACCCTTCTGTCCCCTACACGGTCAGTCATGTGTGGTTTGTAAAATATTTCAGTAAGAACTGATTCTTGATACCATGCACATTTCCACTTTCAGCTTCTATTCTGTCAGCTCAGTTCCTAAAAGAGGAAGAATGGGCAAAAAAAACGTAGGCATAGAAATTATTTTTACTCCGGACACAGAAAGCGGTAGTGCAGAGAAGATAAGCTCTCCTGGTATGTCATGAAAGAATTTGGTGCAGACAGAACAAGTAAAATACACAGCCTAAAGAAATACCTTTTGTGATAGTTCTTCTGCAGAGCTACAGCCTGCCTAGAGCCTATAAAAAAAACCTGAGACAACACAAGTCAGAGCAGCTCAGTGTGAGCCAGGATAAGATGCCTGAATGAGCATCCCTAAGAAAGAGGAGTTCACTCGAGTGTGCGACTGCTTCTGGTTTTAATTCTGATTTTATTACAGCTCTCCTTTAGGATCTGTCTCGACAGATCTGTGCCCCATTTATGCACAGGGTAAAAAGAACTGCACCGTCAGGCAGGGATTTATAAATTGGGGAAGGAGAGGGGGATTTCCTAAAGGTCAATTTTCCTGCAAGAAATATAAAGGCAAAAGCAATCTTTCCAATGAAATGAGAGAAGATCTTGCAGGATAAGGGGTAGAACGAGGAGCTGGCAGATAAGGACTCTATTGCTCTCTGCTCCTGATTTCTTGGAGCAGAATTTGGGAAGTTTTTGACACAATGTCAGAATTTTCCCATAGAAAATAACAGCAGAACCCCAGAAGGACTCAAGGTCTGGATATTCTTAGTTTATCAAGGAGGTTGATTGAGACACTGTGCAACCTAAAGGCTCTCTGATAATATCACATTGAGGCTATACAATTATTAAATGGAAACTGCTGCATCGTTAAGACCTCTCTCAATACAAAGCATTTGGTAATTAAACACATGTCCTTTTAATGCACTTTCCATGGTATGGCTTGCACTAATATGTACCAGGTATGCTTGACAGCCAGAGTGGCTGAAATCTAGTGAAATAAACCGAAATTGAGTCGATCCTGTGGTAATTTTTATAGAGAAAATGGCTTCATTTCGCTTGCTTTCTTAGGCAGAACAGGAACTACAGAAAATTAGAGGAGGGATGTAACTAAAAAAAAAAACCACAAGGGAACTTGACTCAGTGTGTATCACTTTACACTTTGTTTTTAATAGCTGTTTCACAAAAAATGTTTTCACTGAAAATTACTTTTCTGAATACATTTTTACATTTCTTACTTCCCTGTAACCACACAAGGAACTGCAACTGGTGCCCAATCAGCCAGAATAAGTGGAAAGTTAAATATAAAGTATATAGTGAGCAGGGAAAAATGCAGCTCATCTCCTCTTGTGAAACAAGGCTCAATGACTCTACATTGAAATGTATAAGCAAGAGTAGTGGAAAACAAAATTGTTCAGAAAATTATCAAAATAAGTCATAACTATAACTGCATCATATTTGTTTTCTTAAAAAAGACAATGCAATTTATTTTTTTTTAGTTCTATATGAACATAAACATGCATAATATTTCATTTAAAGAGAGCTGTTTTTAAAATATTTATAGTGATTACAGGAGAAGAAAAAGAGTCTCCAGGAAAAAAAAGTCTCCCTGGGATTAAATGCTTGTTAATCAATTTGGTTTGTATTTTTAAAAGCATTTGTGGTAGCCATCCCATACAGATGCATTGCCAAATTGGAATAAGGAGTTGGTTAAATTCAAATGGAGTTTTGCAATTAAGAGCAAAGAAAATTAATCATTCCAGTACATACAATCCTCAATATCGTTCCAAAACACAGAGATATCGCTAATAAATTTCCACATTCTTCTCTTCCAAACATTTTTAAACTTATGGAACTGCAATCCACAACCCAAAGTGGCCCATAAGGGGGAAGTGTCAACACATGAAAGCTAATTTTCCATAATCTCATCAGCATCAAGAATAACCTGACATTTCTGATTTAAAATCAGATCACTGCTTGTTTTCCATCATCACCATCACCACTAAGTTCCTGAGCAGGTGGGATGAGCTACACAAGGTATTTTTCAGGCATCACACCAACTTAAAATCAACATGAAAGGTTACAGTCAAGAAGGAGTCTCTCTTCATAAGCACCAACACCTTTTCAAGCTTCTCTGAATCACGGGAAAACTGAAACCAAAGTTTGTAGCTGAAGTCTCACTCTGAAAATCTTAACATAAAATTTATCATTTGAAACTGATGATTGTTCTCATGGCAGGATTTTGAGAAGGCTGGTAAGTATAGTTAAAAATCCTCTTTGTAAGCCTGAGAGGTCTTGAATGTTCCCCGGCCTACCAAAGGACTGGGTCAACATTATCAGCTGCTGCAGATTTTTACATTTCTGTTGAAATAAACAACTGTTTGTTCCTTTGGGGTAGAAAGAAATCTCTCAGAAATCTGCATCATAACGCAAGTTCTCCTAGCTCTGCTGCTGGTCATACTCTGGCCCAAAAGGAGCACCGTGCATTAAATTATATTCAGAAGGTAAAATGTGGGGCTTCCAAACTTCATTTGGAAGGGATGTTAAAGATCATTTCACTCCAACCCCTGCCCTGGGCAGGGACACCTTTCCCTGTCCCAGGTTGCTCCAAGCCCCATCCAGCCTGGCCTCAGACACTTCCAGGGATGTCACCGAAATGAAAACCAGAGTGGCTGCTCCAAATGCTGCTCTGGGCAGTGCACAAGGAGAGCTGTGATTGGTTTTGACCAGGGAAAATAAATGATTTTTTTAAATTCCTTTCCCTTTTTTTTTGCCCTTTTGGAGCAGCTTTCAGGCCACAAGCATATCAGCATTTGGGAAGCTAAAACTCACTGAGGCACTTCTCTCACACTTGCTTCTATCAAATATGGTGATTTTACTATAATAGAGATATTGAATGAAACTGCTAAATTATCAGACTTTACTACAAAGATTTTCAGAAACATCTAGAATAGAATTTTTATTTGTTTCAAGTTAATATATTTTACTGTTTATTTTTTAAATTTTATCTGAAATCCAAGGAGATTGATTTTTTATTTACCATTTTGTCAGGAGCCTTAAACCTGTAAAAATCAGCTTCTTCGGTTCCAATTATTTACCTTCTCCTTAAAGCAGAATTACCATTTATTATTTTTTTCTGTATCACATATGATTTCAGATTTCATAACACATGGAAATATTTCTTTCCCTTCTATTGTAACATCATACATTGTTGTCTGTGCAACTTTCCTATTTTTCTGCTCAGTATTTCTTCCTGTTAAACCTTTTGGAGCTAATTTTTGACGTTAAGCTGTTTTTAATAAGAGCCTTTGCCATTGAAAAGAGCAGCAAAAATTTTCACCTCCGAGTAGTTTGGAACAATGGAATTGAAGAGCTACAAAACCATTTCAAGGAACACAGGTCAGCACAAATGTCACTATTATCAATGGCCAAGGAAATACATTGGGGAGAGGGAGATGAGGAAAGAACAGATCCTTAATTCTGGATTGCAATGAAACGTTAAAATTCTTTCCGAGGTGAAGAGTGATCCCTGCTTGTTCACTGCGGCTGATGAATGCCACCAATTTTGGTTCAGCTTCACTTTGCTGAAGGGCTTCGAGAAAATGTCAGGAACAAAAACCAGAGCAATAATGTCATTATGGCTCTTTTCTATTTCTGAGTTGGAAAATCACAAAGGTGTATAATAAAATTCAGCAAAGAGGGAAGAAGGGTACTTCAGGTGACCCAGGGACAATCATTCAAGAAACAGGTTATTGAAAAACATTGTACTAGCAGCCTTTGCAGTGTGTGCATTATTTAGATAAACTCCCTTTATTGAAGACTTGATTATAACCTTTAAATGTGATGCAATTCATGTGTGCAGCACAAGAATTTATAGGCTAATTTGTTGACTTTATTTGTCAGTGTTTGCACTGCAAGGACCACATCAGTTTGCTCACCCACATATTCAGAGCTTGGGGAGAAAATGTTTATTTTATGACGGCTCTGTTAAAGGTTTTCAGGAAACAACAGTAAATTATCTTAATCATTCTATTTTAAAAATACTAAAATAAATCAAGTAGATATCCCTTCAGAAACCTGTTGCCAGTTTAGAGCTCAAGTTCCTTATTTCTGCCCTCTTCCTTTCCCATTTATCCTTTGTCACATATCTCTGGCATGCTTAAGAATACAGAAATACCACAAATATCACAAATACAATACCAAAACATGAAGTCCCAGCACTGCCCAAAGTCCCAGTAATACAAAGATCTGTTTCTTTACAGTATTTCTAACCTCCTGTTTAGTTTTGAACCTATTTTTTAATTCTCAACTGCCATACCTCAGACTTTGATAAAAATGGCAGGTGTATCTTATAGGATTTATAAATGAAATGAAATGCAGAATGTTTATGAAATGTTTGCAGAATTCAGTACAAAGCTTAATTAAGCAATACAGAAGTTTTAATCAAACACATTATGAATTTTATACATCTGCAAAGCAGCTAGTTAGAGCATCTTTTCATCCCTTGAGGATTTGCTTATTGCAGAGTAACCAAAATATTCATGACACCTAATTACTTTCTTTAAAAAAGAAAAAGACAAAAAAAAAGTCCTTCCTTTGAAATATTAATTAATTTCAATATTTCTTTAGGGCTTTTTTACCTCTTTCTGATACTCTAGATTGTTCCATTTAATGAAAAGCCAAAATGCAACAACAACAAGTAAGCACATCTCCTATTTTCAGCTTGGGAAGGAACAGAGTTGGGTCATAGAATGAGGGAACTCTGCTGCAGGCCACGTCCCATCGAAAGCACTGTCAGGCACTCTGAACTCTCTCATCTCCTTTATTTTGGGTCGTTTACACTTCAACACACACGAGATGAGCTAAGAGAGCTGCTCCCTCCTTAAACATCACTCAGAATCCTTGGGGTCCATGCAAGGTTCTGAGGCTGGAGCTGCTGCACAAAAGCAGCAACTTAAAACTACAGTGAATCCTCCTTCCTTTTCATTTTTTTTTTTTTTTTTTTAATATATGGCTTTAATATAACCATATTCAAACTTTAATTTGGTGTGTCTGGGATGGTAAATAGCAGTGCACCACAATCAGCTGTTCTTAGGAAGAATGAGTTGCCCACAATCTGTGTAATAGAAGCACTCTCTTGCTAATCCATCAAGCACTTTGCCAAGGACACTGCAGGGACACTGAAAGCTCCAATCCCACTGTCACAGTGTTTCTGCTCAGGATGGAAGCACTTGCTGCTGTAAGGAAAGAATATCATTTGTTGTGACTAAGAGATTTCATCTTTTGAAAACAAAAAGTCAGTACCCAGCAAAGCTCTTTTCTGTTGGTCCATTTTTTTGCCATTGTTAAGATATGAGAGCTGTGAGGTTTGCAGCCATCCAGAGCTGGGCCCCAGCATAGGTTTCTCCCTGAAAAACTGAACTTCAGCTCTTGACAGGCAAATCAAGAATGGATAACTTGACTGCAATGTGACACTGCCCACAGGTCTGAGTGGAAGCCACAGAAGTGAATAGTTCATTGAAACCACACCTTGCCAATCACCTTCTCAGATTGTTCCGAAAACCTTTTTATTAGCCAGCATCAAATTCTTTCAAAAATTCATTGAGAATTCACATTTTGCCTCTTTGAACTCTGCAGGAACTATCTTCAAGCAATAAAATCATATTGCCTGCCAGAAAGGCCAAAAAAAAAAAAAAAAAAAAAAAAAAAAAAAAAAAAAGGCACTTCTATACTGCTCATAGCACTGCAACATTTATGAACCAGTGAGCTTCAGTGAAAGCTGCAGCATTCAGCTTTTCCATGAAGCATGAGGAGCTTTCCATAAATTGCAGCCACGTTTCTCCTAGAGGGATATGAATAAAGTCTATTTATGGAATATTCAGCAAGTGGATGCAGGGTGAAAATATCACTTGTTTCTTCAAAAGATTAAATTACCAAGTTTCTGTATCCTGGATTCCATAATCTTTTCTTCCCCTCCAAATTTTAACTTTTTTTGCACAAACACACACTGATCATGCAAACTAAACTGACCTACATACAGCCTTAGTGCATTTCTTGTACATGTAAACGTGCAATAGAAACACTATAAACACAATCAGATAAAACTCTGCCTAGAAATAGGAACAGCAACAAACATGTTGTACGGAAAAATGTGAAAGCAGAGACAAAAAATATGAACATCTTCGAATGGATACCAGGATGATTAGGGTAAAGGAACAAAGACCACTCAATCTTGAAAATTCCCAATTCACCTTGGCCAGTTTGATGTAGCTGGCAGGAACATGTGCCACAGTGTGACAACCACAGGTAATAACTGTTCACCCAGAATTCACTATGTGGTAAAATCCTATTTTTCCAAGGAAATCAAATATCCATTAGCCTCATGCTTTGCTTTGACTTGACTTACACAAAACTAGTATGTTCCTGGAAAAGGTGGGCATAATCCCAAAATTATTTTTTCATTAAAAATACAAAAGAATGTGCATAATTGGGAGCCGAAAGCCTTTTTCCTACAACATCAGGCACTTGAGTCTAGCTAAAAGCTAAGAGTAATAGTCAGCAGTGTATTTAAGTCAGGGATCCAAATATTGCTAATGCTGAAACAAATGAGTGACTGTCTTCAACAGACAATTAAAATTTTAAAAATCACCTGTTTTGAAAAGGCCTGAGGCTGTTAAAATTCCATGTGCCTTTTCTCTCTTGGAATGACAAATGAAGCCATCAGTTGATAGGATGCTCTGCCATAGGTTCTATTATTAAGCCATGCAAAGAGGCTTTGGCAATTATTACTACTTTTATTTTAGGCTTCAGTAGAGAGAAGTATCTGGAAGAGGTTGTTTTCACCAGTTCTCTCAGTCTCTCCAGACAGATAAAATGCAGTCATCTTCCCAAAGTAACTACATGAGTTTTCAATCCCATGAAAGGTCAGCCATTCTCACAAAATTAAGTTCTTAGAAGTTCTGGTGTTATTTCGTGGAAGGAAAAGCTAAATAATAACATCATAATGAAGTTAGCTTGGCAACAAGCTTCCAGGAAAGAACCAACTTTCTAAAGAAAATACTACAGAAAAAATATTAAAATCTCTGAGATGGAGATTTGGATAGGAAGCATTCTCAGGGTGCCCAGGAAAAATGGGAATTAAAATACATAAAAAGCTATTACATGTTCTGCATGACTTATTCATATGCATTAATAAACTGTAGCAGTACACACCCCAAATTTCAGGAACAATGAAAAATATAAACATATAACTGTAAATACCACAAATTTCCCCCATGTGTTCAAGTAAATATGGATTATTTTCATGTATATGTGCTGATCAGTAGGAAAAGCACTGAATACAAATACATGCTGGTTTGGATTAAGGCTTCTTTTGTGGGTTTTTCTTAATAAAAATCATTCTGTCACACTTCCAAGATGATGCCATATACGTCAGCAGATGAAATTACAAGAGGAGAAAACAGTTATTTACCAACAAGGCTCTCTGAGCTAACCCTGCACCTTGTTAACACCTCAAACTGAGTCAACAGATTCCGAGCTCCCGTTCAAGAAAAGCTCTTCAACGCTCAGAACTTGTTTTCCCCTTCCTCACCATAACCCTGAGTTCTTCATCTCACCTTAAATTCTAAATATAAATAGTGCAACTTCTGAAGAAAAGCTTCGGTGTCTGTAAGAGGCCTCTGCAGAGATTCCTCAGCAAGTTAAGTGGAGGATTTGGGGTGGAAACACAGACTCAAATCTGGCTCTAGAGCACGTGCTGATGCTGGGAAGGTACAAAAAATGGTGATAGCACTCACACCTGGCCTGCCTTGGCATTTCTTTGCAGTAACAGGACTGGCCCTGCTCTGAGTGGGGTCTGCGATGGATGATGGCACAGGTCCACGCCAGTGCCTTACAATGTCTTTAAAACGTCAATGGCTCACTCACAATTCCCCTTTCAACAAAACTAAACCAAACCAACCTTCCCAAAGTATCACAATAGATTTATAATAAAGGTGGAAGACAAAACCAGATTTTCTGAGATGTGGAATTCTGAATTGTGGAACTGCAAGCTTTTGTCAGAAATTTATTCCTTCCTTTTCACTCCTTTTTCCTTTAGGGCCTCCACCTTTAATCTAAATGTTACATTCTGAAACTACAGGTTCATGGTATTTAGGTGTGTTTGCAAAGCACCTTGAAAGTGAAATGTAACTATTAGGAGTGATTTCCTAATTATAAACTATCTATTAAAATTGTAATACATGGCATTTTTCATTTCTCTTTATTCCTGTAAACATTTGTTCCAAAATATGCGGTAAGAGTGTTAAATGGAAGATGTTACTGTGCAGTCTCCACACAACATAGAGAAGGTTTAGATTGGATATTACGAAAAAATTCTTTACCCAGAGGGTGGGGAGGCCCTGGCAGAGGTTGCCCACAAAAGCTGTGGCTGCCCCATCCCTGGAAGTGTCCAAGGCCAGGTTGGATGAGGTTCTGAGCAGCCTGGGACCGTGGAAGGTGTCCCTGCCCAGGGCAGAGGTTGGAATGAGATGAGCTTTAAAGTCCCATCCAACCCAAGCCATTCTATGATTCTACAGTTCTAAGAAACTAGAAACAGCATAGACACTAAATAAAGTGTTTCCATCTGTGATTCAAAGCAAACTTCATACACAAATAATGACTATACAAACCTCCATAACCTCCCACATCATTACGTGGGTATCAAATTTAACTCTGATTCTGTATTTCCAACCCTCTGGGACAAAGCAGAAACATCTGTCTTTATTTCAGCTGCCAGTCGAACAGTATGTTTTAAGATAAATCACCCTCTATGAATAATTAATACTGCTTTCTCAGTTAGATTTGTGATTATTAAGTCATTATTTGTTTGTTTTCACTGATGATTAATCTGTTTTCCCTTCTCGTGTTTAGTCATACAACTCTGGAGGAAAACGAAACCCTCAGATAACTTGCAAATTCTGCTTAGAACTGAGCAGTCAGTTCTCAAGAGCTCTGTATTTTAAAATATCCAGCTAAAAGGTAGACAGAGCAAAGGATATTCTGCAGTGGGGTTTCCTGGGCACAGAAAAACCCCGGATTACAAAGTACTCCAGCACTGGAAGGTGTTGGGGTCAGCACACTGAAGCCCAGGGAGATGCGCATTGATCACAAAACAAAATTTTTAATGAGGATCACATATCCTTGGGATAGGAATGAAGGAGATTCCATGTCCTTAGTAATCTCCTTCTGTCTCTGTGGGAACAGAGGATCTGAGCCTCCAATTCTCAAAGCAATCAAGGCAATCATCCCATCAGCCTTTCCAATCACTGATGCCACAGAAAACTACTGCCATTTCTCACTGGGTTTGTCTTCTGTCAGACTGGTCTGCTAAAGCAGTACAGGGAAGTCTGGCAAGAGGCAAAGCTGAAACAAATTAGGGAGTAAAAATACACAAAGTAATTGAGGAAATCGTCGGGAGGAAGGCTTGGCAGTGATGGGTGAAAACTGTGTTCAGAGAGATCAACTCCTTAACTTGACTTAGCTGGCAGTGATCCGAACACCAGAGCCAAAAGCCAGCACACAACTGGGAAGTGGGGAATGCACAAAGACTGCAGCAGGCCTTGCCTCAGGTCAATTAAAAACCCTCCTCAAGCTACACTTGGGGAAGGAGAAGGAAAGCAGAAGGCTGCAGGGTCAGGAAGACACCAGGAATTTGATATTATGTCTGAAGTCCCTCTGAGCCTTGATAACGAACTGGGCTTGGAATAAACTGAGCAGAGATTTGTGGATGCTCTATCTGCAGTTAAAAACAAAACCTCCTCCATGAGGTGGCTTCTTCCCATTCCAAGATCAGGAAGGTCTTTGGATGTAAATTTTGCTGTGATGCTGAGGAGGATATTTAGAAGTTTTCTCCTTCAGAAGGACACAAGGCTAATGCCACCTCATTGCCAAGCCAGTGGCAAGTAAATGGAGAAACAAAATAAGATCTGCCAAAAAGCCAAACCACAACTGAAAGGACTGGTCTCATACACTGAATTAAAGATACTGACAGCAAGTCAGCGCAAAAAAACATTTGCTTTGTTTATTAATCAGGGATGTTGCCAGAAGCAAAATACAGTCACATAGTTTTAGTTTAATCTCAGAATGGGTGTGAAAGTCACAGGTCATTAAAAACCCTGAACAGGACACTCTGTTCTGACCAATCATTTCCCAAGCTTTACTCATCACCATTCACTCCCAGTGCTTTTCCAGCCAGTGTAATGAGTCATTCACTGGTTAAACCAGGAGGCTGCGAGACTGAGCTTCCCACTATATTACTGTCTTATTTTGTAGCCTGAGGCAAAGTAATGATCTTTTCTCAGTCTGTCTATATGTAATATGCACATTATGCTTCTCACAGGGATATGATTCGTTCACTGATGATAAAAAACATTTCGGTGTTCTCAGAAAAACAGCATTATAAATCCACAAGAGGTGAGCAACAGGGGGAAAACAACTGTGTTCCCATACCAGTGCAGCTGGACAATTTAAAAGTTACAAGAAACTTTTTACTGAGAATTATACCATTCTCCAGTATCAAGTTCTTGCAGATTTTTATTTTTAAAATATTAAAAAAAAAAAACGAAACTAAACTTCCCAAGAGAACTTCCAGCCTTATAAACATAATGTTGGCCAGAAGAGAAAAGTCAGTTGTTCATCCTGCCCTCAGAGAAAGATACCCATTTGACTGTTCCAGGACTTCTAATCTGGAGCCAGAAGGGATGAGATCTTCCACATCATCCCACGAATCCTGAGAGAATGGGAACAGCAAGACTGGGGCAATGCCAGCTCGGGAGGACCACACAAGCCCAAAACAATGATGGAGATGCTGTAAGAGCATGTTAGCACAAGCTGAGCTGGAAAGCTGGCAGGGGAGAAGGAGTTCAGGAAAGCAAGCAGATAAAATGGAGAAGATAGAATTTGCTTCTGCTGTTAAACAGACTTGCTCTGTTGAATTTTTATCAAAATTCCACTGGAGCCTTGGTCAGCAGTGCAGAGACTGATAATGACACATTGCTTCAGATATGCACAGTGTGAAAGAGGAGTTCCAGCAGGAGAATTCTGCAACATTTTGTTTTGAGAACTAGCTGTAAATGAGACCTATCAAGGATGTTATCTGCTCAGAGAATCATGTTTCTAGCTCACATTTCACTTTGCTCTTAGATGCAAAACACGATGTCCAAATTAGACATCTTCATAGGTTTTGCTCCCCCACACCACACCAGCATTGTCCGCCCAGGTTTTTAAATACCTTTTTGAATTATTCATTGTACAGTTCTGAGACTCAGAATTATTGGGTGAAAAGACAAAATTATCCTTCAGCCTTCAACTTCTACTCCCTAGGAACAGATTGATTATGTTAGAAGTCACAGGTATTCCCTTCAGAATTCAGTCAAGGAATGTTTTGGAAGGAATTTTTTTGGCCTGCTGTCATTCAACTTGGCAGAAACATCGTTTTCCCTAATGAAGTCTTGGCTTATTTATCTATATTTATCTTGAAGACAACACAGAAGAATTCTGTGAATTAACAAAACCAGTTCCTGTTTCTGTGTAGCTCCTTGGGCCTCTGCACAGCACAATCCTGTAGGTGTACTCCTGCAGCAAACAAATTCCATCCGTGGGCAGGCAATAGTAACAGTACCTTTTATCCCAGCACACAAGTGAGAAGCTTGAACAAAGAGGAAGATTTTACTCTGAGACTTAGTCATTTAATTGACAAGAAGAACAACAAAGTTCACCTCCAGAATTTTTTTACCCTCAGGTTTCCCAATTTAGATTTTGTCAACATGAATTGCATTGGATGCCAAATGCTGAAATGCCACACAGAGAGAGATGCAGCCAGACAAGGCTGCCTTCTAGTTCTTAATTCCTTACAAATCTTGAATGACACCCAACCACAAGCAGGAAACCACAGCAAAAATGCATCTTAAGACTCTTCCAGAGATTCATGAGAGCTTTAATCAGGCAATAAAACAAATCAGCACTTACACTTACCATCCACCAGCAGCAAGTCATTAGGTGCAAATGAAATACATGCACTTAACAAACAGGACTGGAATCACAAGTCATCCTGGCTTTGTATGAGGGAGACAGCATTAGCATCGACAAGAGTCCCGAAATGAGCAAATTTAAAGGACAAGACAATTAAAATGCTAACCACTGCCTGTAGCCTTATTTGCAAAAGTGTTCCCAACACTGCCACCATCTAACTGCTGCTGATTCAGATGGAGTGAAGTGCCAAGACCTTGCACTTTGTTTTAGTTTGAACTGGATCTACAGCATAGGCTGGGTATACACAATAAAAAATACAATAAATACAGATTAACCCAAGTAGATCAGCTGAACTCCCCAGATGTTGCTCTGTACCACCAAAAAAGTGCAGCTGAAGAGATGACTCTCTCTGATGCACACACACAGCTTTGCACTGCTCTTCCCACACCTCCTGAACCAATCTGTCCCTAATACCAATCCTTGTTATTTCACATGTGACGAGATTTAAACTGAGATCTCTAAACTGGAACTTCAGCTGTGTCAGGAATCATTAACCCTTTCACAGAGTAACCAGGAGCCAGATCCATTTTGTGATGACAGACTGCAAATACAGGCACTTGCAGGGCCATCAAACATGCCAAGAGCATCGCTGCAAAATGCAACGTAGGTATATGAGGTCAGAACTAGGCCACATTTCCATATTTCCTAAGATTTGCCAAGTTCCAAATTAGAGGCAATCACACAAAACTCAAAACATGACAGTAAGAAGATAAAAATTTCCCTTGGTTAACAAACAAATGAAGACAAGAATATACAAGTCTCAGATAAAGCAGAAAGGAGAACAGATAAAACCTCCCTCAGAAAAAGAAAATCACTCAGAGAACAGTAATTATAGGCAAGTATTTTTGTCTTCACTACAGACACAGCTTTGACATTTCCAAGCTCTCACAGAAACTATGTATTTAAAGTGAAAATGTGAAACCAGTAAAAGACAACTGCCAATTGCTGCATCTTCACTGACTGTGTCAATAAAGGCTGGAAAGTCTTTACTCTGTGATTATTTTCAACCTATCTCTGCACAAGGAAAAAATTCAGGGGAGAATTTAATGATAACAAATGTTTTAGCAACTGACTCGCACTGAACTTTACAAATTTACAGCGAAGTTCATTGTCAGGAGATACCAAATTTACCTGTCTTCAGTTAGAGGCCAAGGCACAACCAAGCAGTAGCATTTTTCCATTAGACTCCAAAAGACCTGCCTTTGTTTTTACTAACCAAAACCACCAATGGTAAAAAAAAACCAATTTAAAAAATCCCTTTGTTTGTCCCAGAAATGTTTGCCTAATAAAGAAAATTAGGTGGTATGTGAACAGATAACTGTGAAAACAGCAACTCTGGGGCAAAAAAAAAAAGAATTTCATAGTGATTGTAAAATTTCAACAAAGACACAACCACTAAAGTAATTACAGCTGCTCTAAGCCCTAACAAGAGTGAAATAGCCTAAGAAAGCAAGAGAGAATGCAAACCTACATGGGATTGCACAGGATTAATGAGTATAAAAAGCATCAAGATTAACTAGAGAGGTGGAGGAAAACTCACAAACAGCAATACTCTAGCAGCTAGAACAGCAAAATCGTATGTATTTTCACAGAAAACATCATCAATCAATTTAAACATTATTTTATCAGTCTGTGACCTAGAACTTACTTTTTCCCCCCCCCACAAATACCTGGAGTGTGAAAGCTACAAACATATGAAGCTGTAATAAATGGGAAAGCCATAAACAAATAACTTACTAATTTCCAGTTAAGATCATGGATTATGAGTTTATGTCATTTTATATAATTTTCTCTGCTGATTCCTTTTGTAGTCCAAGTGAGCCTCTCTCCACCTATTGTCCCTATTCCTCACAGCTCTCCTCTGACTGCCTCTTGTTTCCCATGATGGTAAAGCTGAACTAAGAATTGCCTCCTGCCCTCCTCTTTGCCCATCCAGGGGTGCAGGACACACTGACAGCCTCCCAGCCTGATCCCACCCCAAACCAGGAACTACTATTTTTTTCTCATTTGGTTTAGGGCTTTTTTCCCTGCTGTTTTCATGAGTTGAATTGAGTCACTGTGCCATGAAGTGACAGAGCCAGAAACACCTGAGTTTCTTTCCCATAAGAGTGAGAGATGAGAGATAAAGGGACTAAGCAACATCTGGCAGTTTTGATACGAACAAGCCATTACTGCCTTGTCTTTTCACAAAGCCACACACTCCCTTTCTCTGTCTTTCCCTTCAGCCAATGCCCATTAACTAAACCTCGTTCAATTACGAAAGGAAATAACTGTAGAATTGAGATCCCTTCCGTTTCCCCAATTCTTTTTTGACAATCCTTCAATTTTTGGTTTATTTATGTGCTGAGGACAGGAGCTGCCTGTTAATGTGTGCTCACTCTCTGCTGCTGCCTGGCACAATTCTTGCAGAGGGAACAATTTAACAGTTATAACTTCATGGGTTTAGCCAAATACTGCATACACAGAAAGCTTGGGAAAGATGGTGTTAAAAACCGGTTTGGGTATGCAGAAAGAGTAGAATTAAAATAATTTCCTGATATGAAAGAAACTGTTTTAAAAGGTACGGGATAATGGACTCCATGTGCCAGAAGATAAGAACCTTCAGCAGCAAGATCTCGAATAAATTCTTAGAGTACAATTAATTTCATTATACCCTGAGAAGAAAGTGAACCTATCCATGTATTATTTTACTCATACTTTTCCTATGCTACATGTTTGATGAATAAAAAGGGTTACACAGCAGCTTATTATTATTAAAATATGATGACAGTGCCTGTGTCTCCCCAAGCAGCACAAAACTCCAAACTCATATCTCAGAAAAATCTTTTCATTTTTATAAGTCATCTGTCAACAGGCCATTTCTTCTCTGCCTTCCTTTTGATCATACAACCGTAATTTTCTCAATGTGGCAATTAATCTCTTTTCCCCCTGATTTTTATATAAAGATATTAGAAAACCCTCTGAAGCCTCCACACTGTAGACTAAGCTAATATATGCAGACTTGTATTCCTATAATTATCCTTTTTTTCCCCCTCCTTTCTCTCTTCTCCCTTTCACATGCCATCTATCATATTTTCTTTCAATAGGAGCACATGATCCTTTTGTGCTCACTGAGTACCTATCCAGTGTGCTACAAGCTGTCCTGTACCAGATAAAATCACCCTCCACCCACAACTCTGCCACTCAAATTCCCAACAGCAATGTCCAGGCTCTTTTCCCTTTGGCAAACTCCACGTGGATTTAACGTCTCCCGTTCACGCACTACACTGCTAAGAAAATGAATGGTGGGGATGTCAGGCAGAAATGTGTGTGCTTGAAATCCTTTACTATTTCAGCAGATTTTCTTTTGCTCCCATTAGGTCTTATCCCTTTTAAATTTAAATAAATAAATAAATAAAAAATTTAAAAAAAACTTTCCTAGAATGAATCTTTTGAAGAATGGGTATTGACATAGTCTCTGGGAAAATAAAATCATCCTCCTAAGAAGTAGAACATTTAATGTGATTGGATACATCACTCCCCAAGAATTCGTTTCATGCACAAAATCCTTTTGATGCTTTATACCTTCAGTGTCACAATAAAAATATCTTCTTATTACTGAAGAACGATAAGAGAGTAAACAGCAGCTGTGTGATAGCACTGATGTAGCAGAACATATCCCCCAGAGGATTCTTGACCTTTCAGCCTTGGTTTTCAGTGCTGCAGCTAAAAATATCTTTTCTCTACTGACAAACATTACAGCTCCACGCTGCAGAATAGCAATGAGGAGCTTTATGCTCTAATGGCTTTACTATAAATAGAATCTCTTCCCTGCTAAAAGCTCTTCATTAAAAGGATTAGTGACTACAACACACAACAGGAGCAACCGATACCAAACCTCAGGCTTTGTAGCACAAGCTGATTTTAAATTTACTCGATTTAAGGTTTCTGAAGTAACTGCATAATTTGGTGAGTAAAGCAGAATGAAAAAGAACCCCCTCCCCCCTTCCATGCAACATTTTGGAGGGCCGGTTTTGATATCAAATTAATAGTTTGAGGAATCGGCTTCCTGGTATTCTCATTTTCTCCAGTTCGATGCCAAATTGACTGTATAATGCAATGTCAAAATGGAGCACAAAGTCACAACAAAACTGATGTCAGTGCTTGAGCAGAACAAATGATCAGTTATCTGCTAGAGCAGAAAAATTCCCTTTCCTGCCCAGCTTGAGACAGGGACACAAATTCTCCCTGGGCTGGGCTGTGGCTTGGCTGTGCCACAGAAGGAGTCACACTCAGGGACCGAAGCAGGACAGTGACAAAGGCAGGGAGCAGCAGGATGGGAATGCCACTTCTCATTCCAGGGTAAACACTTAATAAAGCCACCCTGAGGAGGTTACTTTGAGATCCACTGGCAAATAAACCATTAGACTGATCTCACCAACACCTCGCCATGGGAAGAAGACCAGAGACAAGACGTAATTAAAGCAGAAATAAGGCACATCTTAAAGTGATGAGTTATCCTAGCATGGCAACAGTGAAAGACTGACTAGGAAGTCAGAAACTTGGAGGAAAAACATCTGTTGCCAAATGTGAGACAAATTGACCATCTACAAATATCAGAAAAAGACAAGCTTGTTGAATACTCTGTTAACAGAAATGTGTCCGAAGCGTTCAGAGATTTTAAACATCACTGCTACAAATGGCAGTGAATGTGCAGTCAGTGACATCCAATCCCCTCAGAGTCTGACAGAATTTGAAGACATTGCAGTAACCCTGCACAGCCACTGGGAAAAGGGAACTCTTCCATTCCCATCTTAGCCTGGACTACAGAGCCACCTCTCCACGAGCCACAATTAGCACCAACAATTAGCAGTGCTCACAATTAGCCTCACAAATGGATGTGCCATAGCCTCCCAAATGGGATGTGCCATAGCCTCCCAAATGTGCTACTACATGTTCTGAGTCCTGGGCCCACACAAGCAAGATCTCAGGCTCAAATAAAAAGCTGTTTCTTGCAGCACCTCCATGTGCATGTGACCATGGAATCCCACAGCACTCCAGCAAACAGAAGGTGATCAGGAGTTATGCACTGGAAGGGTAAATCAAGCCTCCAGCCCTCTGACGTTCTTCAAGAAAGGAACATCTGTCTATGGAGCCATTCTACATTTTTAATTGACAAACCAGGGCACCATCTGATTGCCCATCAATGAATTCCACTCACGAGTCTTTGAGGCTTTTTTTTCCTGAGGTTCTGCAAATATGTTTTTGCTTCAGCACTTTTAATTTGTTTGAATTAAAGCAGATGTGGTAATGTTATTCAAATTATTTTTTTTAATAAAAGCCACAGTTCTGACTAGTTAGAACCAATGGTACATTTAACTAAATTCTAGGTTTTCCTCTTTTATATTTGTTTACTGTTAGAGAACAGAAATTTTATCAAACATAAACCAAATTTAGATTACCAAAATAACTAAGGATGGCTTTTCCCCCTCTGACATTTAGACAAATGGCAAATTTTGATTGCCTGCAAAAATTGCTAATATGCAGAACTGCATACTTTTTTTCATTTTAAATTAGAGGATTTGCTACTAACATGCCATATGCTGTGTGATATGTTTAACAGAATGTTACACTTCTAATTGCATACCAATCAAGGGCTCATATTTCCCAACAATTAGCAGGGTAAAGTATAAATTTCCTCATGTCGGCGCTGCTTTCAGGCATCCAACAGCGCCTACAATATTTTAATCCACACATCTTCCAAATCACAAACATGATTTCTCTTCAGTAAGAGACATTCTGATACAGGAGACTGAAAAAGAGAGGAAGGGGAGAGAGGAGAAAGAACAATGTATTTCTACTGACAGCACCATCCTTCTAAATTCCCAGGATTTCCCACAAAAGTTCTAAGATATTCAGCCCCAAAAATGGGGAAGGGATCTCAGCTGGGGTTTTATGGGAATCTATTTATGTCTTGACTGAATTATGTTTATATATATATTAGATCTATATCTATATCTATATTTATATCTATATCTATGTCTATGTATATATGTATAGATATATATAAATAAAAATTATATCCATACATATATATATAAACACCATAATGACATTTCTCTGTTAACAGGGTTTGAAAGGAAGAAGTCTGCAGCTATTTCTGACATCTTAAGGATCCTACAGAGTGAGTTTATCTGTACATTGGAAAATCACCCATTTTCATGAGTGAAAAAAATAAATCTTCTCTAGTGTTGGCAGTTACACCTGGTTTGAATGGAGTATGGGAATGGAAAAATCAGGAAACAGCTCTCCAGTTAGATCTTGGTAATTTTCACCTTTTTAGGCAGCAGAAGGTATCCAGTCCTGATTTTCACCATACAGTTTTCAAAGAGATTTTATGCTGATTATAGCTCATTTTTTATTTGTATCTACTAACTTAGTAGCTGATATTCAAATTTTATTAACAATGATGAGTCTTCCCATCACATCACTTATTATTTATAATGGAGCACAAGTGAGCTACTTAATGAAAAGCAAGATGACTTGGATTTGTTTTAATCCCTGTTTCAAAACAGAAAGAATCCCCAATGACTCTTCTCCTAGACATTATTACATACAAGTAAAATTTTCCAGAGTAAAATATTTACTTGTGTTTATTCCACTGTTTGCAAACTTTAATAAATTCAGTTTGCCATCAGAATACGAAGTAATGAAATTAAAGACTGCCTAATCACTGCTTCTAAAGGTAGTTTAAATGTGCTATTAATTGCCACATACCATGTACTCAAATCTAATTTCTAGTAAAATGCTCAGAGGAAGTGGAAACTTGAACACTGGAAATATTTGAAGCTGCACATGTATCTCCTGTTTCATCAGTGTTATCTCAGAAAACTCCTTCACACAGCCTCCACTACAGATTTGAGCATGTCTGGAAAGGCACAGGAGCCATCACCACATTATTTCAGTTTAAAGCTTCCCCTCAAAGGCAGTTCAAAAACTTTAATACTGCAAGTTTGTGTATAAACTTAGGTAATACAAAAGTATTACCTAATGGTATCCTAGAAATAGGAATGCTCTTAGCATGAACCTCTGAGAATAAAGACATTAACTGAACAGCCAAGGGTCACATTTGGAATCTGTACAACTGAGAAATGTCCACTGTCCATACAGAATACAGTGAGGTTCTAACTAGAGGAGCACACAGTAACATGAGCTAACTGATGGCACAGCCAAGCTGCTTCAGAAGTCCAAAGGAACAATGGTTTAGTACATACAGACAACAAAATCTGAGTCAAATGGAGTTCCATTTAGCTGGGCTAAATGACAGCTCTGGTTTTCTGCAATTTTTTGGTCCCTTCACCTTTAAATTTAGATATGTAGCAATCTTCTGCTGAGTTCATACCATCAAAATATCCAACTTCTCTAAAGGTTTGCTTACTATTATGGCACTTTGGCAAACAAACAGCTCCACAGTCTGAAACTCCAGATGAGTGACAGAGGTAAATGCCATCTGTGGTATTTTACAGAAATTAGGTAAAATGACTGGATTATTACCAAGTTGCCAGCACCAATGAACTCCAAAAGACTCTTTAAAG
Organism: Acanthiza pusilla; assembly: GCA_036630365.1. Taxonomy (NCBI): domain Eukaryota; kingdom Metazoa; phylum Chordata; class Aves; order Passeriformes; family Acanthizidae; genus Acanthiza; species Acanthiza pusilla. Next base: position 94,002,051 of record JAXCHO010000034.1, read on the forward strand.
GAGAACAAGAAGGATTAAGAGTGATGCTGCACAGTATGTCATAGTTTTTGGTAATTTCACTCAATACATTGCCTGAGAAATGATTTATTACACTAACAGAAGGGTTTGTGAAGGTCAATTCTGCATGATGAACAAGTAGTTGGATTTTTTTTCTTATTCTCTCAAAATAACAGAAGAATTTCATTGTCTGCCACCATGCCTTTTGAAAAACAGCTCCCAGATTATCATTGCCAACCTCCCCTATCAGACATGTATCACTTCATGTCACAGTCCTGGTCATTTTTACTTGTCTGGCTCATGCACAGCATTCTGAGAGGTACAAAACCATGTACTGTGACAGCCACAAAGCCCAAACAATTCCTCACAAAAGCGATCCTGTATTGCCTCATTTTCATTCCTTGTCTCGTGTCATTCCAGCACGGTTTTTACCTTTGTGTACTATTTATTTGTTCTGCAGGGATTTCTGAGTATTGACTCCAAACAACTGCACTAGGACCTGCCCCAAAATGCAATTTTTGTGTAATGAAAACTAACATAAACTTGCAATTCACTTGCATATCTGGGGTTGCTAACAACTGCTGAATTTCCAGCCCCTAAGGCTGATCCTGCTTTATTACACTATTGGCCACGGTGCTGAGTACCTGAAACTTGAAATTTAATGAAAATTAACTTCTAAAGATTTTGGTGGTTTAATTATTCTGTATTTAATCAAAGTGAGTACATTATTATCCATCCTAAACATGCAAGATCCTACTAGAGATACACTAGAGAGAGACAACAGCAACTTGTTAAACACTGTGCTGTAGCCAGGCACCAACAACACCCACGTTGGGCTTAATTCATAAACTTTGATATGAGCCAGAAGGTTTAACAAGCTGGATTTACTCCATCACTGCCTGTTTCAAACTCCTGTTCGTGAGACAGGCAATGTTGGTTTCAACAGCTTACATCATGTTCTGTGAAATACTAAATATTCACTACAACTCTGGTGGTTAATGAAGGACAACAGAGAGTCTTAGAAATGAAAGCACAGATGCACTTTCAGGTAGAGATCATTAAGGAGCCATGTCAGGAATAATGCTGGTGAAGATCTAAGCTTGTCAACCAGATCTAAGAAAACAAAAAACACACTTTACACCAGACACAGACAAAGGCTACTGAGATAATTGTGGGGTGAGAAATAAAAAAGAAAAACCCTATGCTATCAAAGAGACTGGGAGAGTTAGTCCTGACTGCTGTCTCAAGATGCACAAAAGAAAGAGCAAGAGTGATAAAAGGCAAACATCAGAGACTGAGAAAAGCTATTTAAACTAAAGAACAATATTGACATGAGAACAAAAGGGCTGGAAATGAGTCACAAATAAATTTAATCTTGAAATTCCTATTCGCAGCAAGGATCTCAGACGGAGCTCAATAAGTTTACAAAAGGCTCTCCAAACAAAATTATATTGAGACACCTTCTGCAGTCTACTGAATTAAATAACATGAAGATGTATATTTCATGTTATGAGATTAATTTAAAGCAATATGCAGACAAAGCACTAGCTACTAAGTACCCACGAACAGAAATCATCTCCTTCAAACACAGCCAAAATGTTTAACAAAAACAGTTCATAATTAGCGAATTGTAACGCACTGCTGATTAATACCTTCATTAGGAGCAGATGTTCAGAAACTCACTGGTTGATCCAGCAAAAATACACACAAAATTATAGCTGCTAGGAAAACAGGAGAGGTCATTTTGACTCTTTAACAGGAAAAGCTCAGGTTGCTCACTCCAACTGACAGCTGCTCACTGATCTTATTTTCATCCCAGCCTCAGACCCTAGATTCCATTTCTCACTCATTTTTCCATTTCTGTGCTTCACAAGCACTTTTTAGCTATTTGATTAGTGAGATAAACCTGGATGTTTCCTGCATGTATGGGAAGAGGGAGGTGCTGCAGTTATTGGGAGTTGAGCACCATGAAGCAGCTCAGGTGCAGGACAGGGTGGTCACCCATCCCTGGGGGGTCAGCTCCTGTTTTGGGGAGTTTAAACACGGGCCTCCATTTCTGGGCACAATGAAAAAAGCTATAAATATCACAGAATCACAGAATTTACTAGGCTGGAAAAGACCTTTGAGATCATCAAGTCCAACCTACAACCTCACCAATTCCCATCTCATTTCAGACAAGGGTTCTGGATCCACATGGCCCAAGGCAGAGGTGCAAAGTCCTGTTTGACTCAGCCTGAGCTCTGAGTAAGGCCAAGCCCCAGCCAAGAAGCCCCTCCAGGTCTGAGCTGCTGATGGCACCCCAGCAGTGTCCATCTGGAGTCTGCAGCTTGTGAGCAGCATGGAACCAGCCCTGAGGCTTCCTGTGCTGCTCTGAGGCTCCATGTCCTGCTGAGGCTCCATGTCCTGCTGAGGCTCCATGTCCTGCTCTGAGGCTTCCTGTCCTGCTCTGAGGCTTCCTGTCCTGCTGAAACAAATTCACAAATGCCCCCAGAGCTGGCAGCACTGATGAAGGTCCCACCAGAACCAGCCAAGGCTGGTGGCACCTGCTCTGCTCCCAAGTTTCTGATTTATGGTCTCCAACACTTTCAATACCTGAGTTTTTCCTTTGACTGGAACAACTCAACCCCATCTTTCACTCAGAAAACTGACACTTGACTCTTTATCAAAGCACAGAAATGTAATTATCCTTTAACACTTCTTTTAATTATTGAAGATTGCTCCTGCTGCCTTTTGTTTCTTCCCTGAAGTTTTCACATGAGGCAACCAATTACTTCTCTGCGTAATTCCAGATACTGCCGAGACATTTTACCCTTTCTATATCCAACTAACATTTTTAATTGACTCTTCCTTATTTCATCTCATGTGTCTGGCCTTGATACAGAAATTCTGTAACAGCTCTGTACGTGTCTGATATTATTGAGCCACAACTTCATATGATACTACACAGAATGTAATGAGCAGTAAAAGCCAACTTGAGTATCATTTGAGAAAAGCCCTTTTGTACAAAGCCATCCTACGGAATTCATTTGCTCAGCTTTGCTTTTATATTCTGAGATGGAAAAAATACCTCTTCTCCTTTTGTAACTTCTTCTAATGTATCCACTGGTAATGAGAAATGTTACTAAAGTGACCCTGAATTTCTGCTTAGTAAGGAAACAGTCATTAAATAAAAAGTCTAAGTTCCCTATTGAGTATACATTATGAATAAATACACAGAATTACAACTCAGAAAAGATTTTCTGATTGATTTGCTTCTTTTGTAAAATCAAATCAATTAATGATTCAAATCAACCAAATTAAATAAAATTTTATTCTTTTAATTAAATGTTATGATTGCTTCATCCAAAGGTCTGAGATAGAAATAAAAAAAAACAAAAGTAATATCTAGTCCTGGTATTGTTTTACCGAAGGGACAATGGGGAGAAAAAATAGGCTAAGAACAATCCCAAAATGGAGGAAAAAAAGTATCTCCTATGCTAAAAAAATAGACAATTAGATGTCAAATTTGAGAGAGAGAGAGAGAATAAAAAGGAGAAAATGAGAGAACATGAAAGAGAGCACTTCAGTCAAAGTGTATGTTTTTTCATACAAATCTGTCTGTTCTGGTCTCTTCTCGTAGTGCTGAGGTTTTGACAGTTGGAAGCTATTAATTTCAAAACTACAAGGCTTATTGAGTCGGATTTATGGTCTTTGCAGTCGTTAATTCACTTTGGCTTCCTTGATGAAGTAAAGGACTCCTTCAGAAAGAACAAGGAAAATGAAGCCTACTTCCCTCCCCTCGAAACATCTGGAGAGCTTCTTCTGATGGGAGGTCATGCTGGCCTCAAGCAGTGAGTCAAAACACATGAGGTGGGGGAAGAACTCATGCAAATACTCGGGAAAATTTGCTTTTAGTATAATAAAAGGGAAACTATCAACTTATCTTGATTAAGTAGAAGCTCCAAGCTACAGCAGAGCACATGAGCACTTCTATCGAGTGGACATCATGGTTCAGTCAAATGACAATTTTCTTAGAAAAAAGTCTGATCCCAAGTACAGCACGGCCAGTGAGATAACTTCTTTCATTGACAGCATTCATGGCTTTCAGTTCATGCCTTGGTTTTTTTCAAGTGAAATAAAACAAAAGCTGAGAAGTGTGAGAAGGCAGGGAGGGAAAGCTCAGCCTTGGCCTTCTGGGTGAAGGCCTCCCCTCCTGTTTATTGCCCAAAACCAAACTCATGGTAAACCTGTCCTACACAGGCTGCTCAGAGTAGTCCTCCACTACAATTAGCACATTTTCCATTTCTCATTCTCCACACACTTAACTGTACAATTAATTTAATTGCTGGGTAATTAAAATCTTGCCTGATCAAAGCATTTTTCTTGCTCCCCTTGTTAATACATACATCTTCCGATCTCATTTCCATTTTTAAAAATTGTCCACAAGCTGAAGTATATTTTTTCTGAATTTTTATTCCAATAGTATCTTCTATGTTCATCAAAGTAATAGAAATCTATTTCTCTGTGGATTCAGTGATAGTCTTTCACCCACTACAAGACAGCTTTTTTGTCTTTTCAATCTTCTTCCTTACAATTATCTTCACACAGCTCTTTTTGAACATGTAACCCATTGTCATAATTATTACAGCAGCTTTTCATTTTTTAATTTGGATGTTCATTTAATCTATTATTCAATTTACTTCTAACAATACCTAGGAAATTAAGTACCTTGCATAACTGCATAGCAATTTATCATCATTATGGTGTTTCTCAATCACCTGTTAGGCTTAACTGAAATGTCGTAAGCAATACTCCCATAAAGAAGTAAACAAGGCATGGCTGCTCTTTTTTTCCTTCAAAAATAGAATGGTTTTGTAAATTAAATATTGAAAATAGTCACTCAACACAACAAAAGGCATTAGGCACATGTGCCTGGTCAAGCTTGAATGAGTAAATTTTCTTTCTACCACAATGTTCTGTTTCTTTTTCTCTTCTGCATCTGATTAAACACCATTATTTGGTACTTTCCTCTCCACCAGTATTTCTACTGTAACATTGTTCTAAAACCCTTAACATTGTGCTGAAAACCATGTATGCTCTTATTGCAAAAGTTGCCCTATTTCAGCAATTTTTCTTCCCTCCTGGTTGTCTTATGGATTCCTGGATCAGTCAACTCTTGATTTTGCTAATTAAAAAAAGCATCTCAGAGATACTGCAGCTCAAAGCAAGCAGACTGCAGATGTCCTAAATAGTGAGCACAGAAGTCACTGGCCAACTGCACTCAGCTTTGGAGAACTCATCAGATTTTATCCAGCGCAGTATCTGGATATCTATATAGTATAAACCTGCTAATAGTCTTCATTCCTACATCACCTCCAAAACTTTACATTTTCCTATTCTGCTTTGATTTAAGCTCTTCTGCAAGAAGTTTCATTGGAGGCTTGGACAAATGTCACATTCACCTTTCCTCGCAGCTGAATTACTCTGTTAGCTCAGAGTAACAATTAAATAATTTCCAATGACTTCAGACAGCTGAAATGATAGCAGAATTGTGTGTTACTCAGCCCAGAACAGATAAGCATCTTTTTCGGACTGCATCTCATCCATTTCATGTGTGATACTTAGGTTTTGAGATTATTGAAATATTTTAAGAAATATAGAGGAAGACTTTTGACCAAGGCCTGTAGTGACGAGGGGCAAGGGTTTTAAACTGAAGGTTTAGATTGGACTTAAAGAAAAAATTCTTTACAATGAGGGTGGTGAGACAGTGGAACAGGTTGCCCAAAAAACCTGTGGCTGACCCTAGAGCAGCACTTAGACTTCTCCATTAGTATTTATTACCCCATTTTTCCTCCCACTCTTCTCATGGCTTCATTAGAAGCGCTGCACCTGAAGCTGCAGCTGAAATTCAGAAATCCGATACGAAGCAACCACTGGCACCTCACACAACCTCTCCCAGACCATTCCATGAGAGGTTTTGTTAATCTATTTTCACTTTTCAGAGTGCTCTCTTTATTCTTAGCATTTTTCCTTTGAAATCACTACTGATCTGGCTGTGTCTGAAACCTTTTCTCTACAAGCTTTTCAATTTTGAGTAAGCAGGGCTCGGGTAGGAATTAGAAACAACAGCTGATTCAAAACACATCACACAATAGTGTGTTTTGACATGAGAGACCATTATTCCTGTGCCAGCTGCCCCAGTTTCATCAAGTTAGTCCATTTTTTCTGTGTACTACCCCAGCCCCTCAACACTTCCCAGGAACTAAAGCATGTTGCTTGCTTGACATTGCCAAAATATCCTCCAAAACAGCCCGCACACAAGCTGTTAAGATATGAAAGTGTTCCCACCTCTCTTGGATCTTAAAAATAAAAATGAAAAACCTGAAGATTTTTCTAAATGGATGAGAAAAGTCGGTTACCTTACAAAATCTGTTTATCACCAGATCGTTTCTCAGTTTTGGTCATCCTGTGAATCATTGTGATTTTCTACCTTACAGACAGCTTACTCTAGAGACTTTCTGGCTAATGCTCTCGGTTTCATCTCTCCAATCACGACAATGGCCAGACTACCATAATTCTAAAATAGAAATAATTGCAGAATATTTTAGTTTAGTGAATGAACACAGTAACATTCACCATTTTTCTCAAGGGCAGGCCCCTCCTATACCCTGCTGATCTCTTTGTATCTCCAAGCTTGCATTTTTAGAATAGAAATTATTCTGTCTAGGGCCTCTGAGGGGTTTGTTTATGAAAAGAGAAAGTGAAACAACTTCCTTACAATTCCCCATTATATTCAGTCTTTGCAAACACATCCATGACAGCCTTGGAATTTCAAATATGGAGAACATCAATACTGTGGGACTGCGCTGACTAAAGCAAAACCACGAACAATCGTCATGTGTGCCGAGATCTGCCTCATTTTAACTAAACCCATGGGGACAACAGCCATCAGATTGTCCAGGTGGCATCCAAAACACAGCTTGGAGGAGCATCATTTACTCACTGGTAGATAATACAAAACATTTTCCTGTGTATCCAGGATGAGGTGATCTCACATGGCTGAAATCGCTAAGAGTTAATCACATGAATTATGGAAAGAAAGATTTAATTATTGTCTAAGGGCAGGCTGGGAAAGACAAAATAAAATGGGTGTGTAGGTTCAGTAATGTTGATTATGTTAATTAATGTTAATATTCATGAAACATAAAGCTGTGAAAACTGATTATGATTTGGTGCCCTCTAAAACATACAATTAATTATTAAGATAATTTATTTTTCAAGTAATGCTTCCATAAGATGCTTTGTGCAACTTGAACAGACAGAACTTCCAAACAAGCTGTCATGAACCATATGTTTATAAAACATTTCAAAAGCCTTTTAAATCAACATATCTATTGATTCCAGCTACCTCTGAGGGACAATTTAAAACCACCTTTGCTTTTGAGTCTTTTCGTTTTCTGTAAGTACACTATTCCTACACACTGCAGGCAGGCACAGAATCTACTGTGGGCCCAAAGGGTGTAGCATTCTCTACCAATAAGAAAATAATTAAGACTTTGTCTGCTGACCATCACTCTTCTTATTTATGATCTGAGCAGCATTCAGCAGCAGTGATTTTAGTTCTCCCTGTAATCACACACCAGGAAACAAAAGGCACTGCATTGTGAAAAGGAATCCAAGGACATTTAGACATTATAAACTGTCTTGGAATTCACATTTTTTATGAAGAAGGGAAGAATTAATGAAATGAGTGAATGAAATAAAAGAATGAATGAAAGCAAAAAGCTATTTCTGGACTTTTTCCATGGTGAAGCTTGACAAATGCATGTTTCTTGGAACACTACTGTTGGTAATATTAGAATTCATGCATAATCATTGATTTTCAGTTATTCAGTTAGTTGCTATAGAGAAAGAAAAGCATTTGCTTGATATATTAAAACCTCTTGCACTTTTCAGTGTCTCCAGTTCTAAATTCCTAAACCAACTTCCTCTAATAAATCTTCCCTCTTATAGACACAAGGGTCATCAGGAAAAGATTTCTGTACCTGATGCTCACAGTGAAGGAGGTTATGTTTATTTTGCTTTATGGAGGAGAATCCAAAATAAGTTTTTGTTGTGAAAATTGCTTAGAGCATTCAAAGTGCCAGGAGCCTCTCGTTTCAGAGAAACTTCTCATCTGAATGCAGGAATATCCCAAGTCCAGCCTGTTCCAGGTTCTATCAGGAGCCTATTTCCAACTCAGGCCCCTTCAAGTTCAATCAAATCTCGCACATGCATTTGTACCTAAGTGCATTTTGCTCTGGAAAGCAGAAGAGCACCATCAGAACTGATAAGAGCTCAGTGCCAGGATTTTGCTTGCTTGCAAAGTCAGGGACATAAATCAAATAAAGATTGTAAAAATACTGCACAGACAGCAGCCACAGGTGACTCCATCAGATCATTTCCAACCCCAACCACGGAGCTTACGTGACACACACACCTCTGAGGAGGTTTGGTTCTCCTCATTAAACTTTGCAGGCTGCGTTTCCTTGATTTGATGATATTAATATATTCACCTTAAAACCACAACTATGCCTACATTTGGTTTGTTGCCCAGCCATAAAAAGAAAATATGTCATAAATTTTAGAGAACATTGAACTTGCTGGGGTTGAGCAAGATCATGCTTTTCAATTACGTGTGATTTACTAACCTGCCTAACAGACAACTTCATTTTACAGAGGTGTCCTAAATCTTAAAATCAATTTTAACAACACATTAGGAACTCTCACTCCAGCCTTTGAAATATTTTCCTTTTTATGATTCTTCATGTCTTAAATACTCTTCCCTTCCCAAGTCTTTTAATTATATGAAATCAAAACAAACTATTCACTACAAACCACTTTTTTCCCCTCTGACAACTTTCAAAGGTAACTTCTTACCCTCAGACCAAAATTTCAATGTCACCAACTTTTAATTCTACTCTTTGCCTTGCATTTAATGAAAAAAGGACAGGATTGTCAAATTTACATGAAAAATTATTTCAATATGCTTTCATAATTTTAGAGATGTAATATTAACTGTTATATGAATTAAATATGCCAATTTTAAAAGGAATGTTGGAGTACAGCTTCTACAAATTTGCATAAGAGCCAGTCATTTTTTTAATCAAAACCATGTTAAATATTCATTCATGTTTCACTGTGAGCACTTATAATAAAGTAAACCCTTCAATGTGACCATCAATACAGCAAAATCCTTGAATAATCATAGAATCAAATTTACTGCATAAAACTAAGCCAAATTTTTTGCCAATTTATGCAAAGACTATGTTCCAATGATGGCCAGTAGTAGAGTTCATGTTAAAACACAAGTTATTGTTAACATACAGAAAAACAAAACTCAAAACAAAGCCAGGTTGTGACTACAAACACTCTAATAATTAAGAGAAAAAAAAATCTGGCTGATATTACAATATTACAGTATTTTAAACTCTTAACATGTTTCCATGCCTGTAAGAATTGAATAGGAAATCTATTCTGGCACTGGAAGAGAATTTAAATCCAAAAGACAGGGTCACATTGTTTAAATGCACGTACAAGGCACAAACACACTCCTGATTGTCCAGACCTTTCAGCAGCTCCTAATTACTCCCACCAGCCAAACAATAATAACAATCTTTTAATTCCTCCTCCATCCCACACATTAATAAGGACAAGATTGTCCTGTATTGAATCGCCACAGTACAGAGGCTGGGGGGGGCTGCAGTGGCTGCAACACTAGCAAAGATTTAACTGCTGAATATTCAAAATTATGGTTCACTAAAATAGCTAAAATGTCTCCATGGTCTTGAATTTTCAATGTTTGCTTTTGTTTTCAAGTAATATCAGGCATTTAATCAAAATGTCCTTCTCAATAATCTCTTCAGTGAGCTACAGCTTCTACATGGACATTGTCTGTTATACAAAATAGATAATATTCATTAGCAATTTAAGATTGAGAAAAATTAAACAAAAAAGTTACATAAACTCCTGCAAAACTGAACTTTCCATAAGGAAATATCACATATGAGTGGTGGCAAACCAATCATTCGATATCCCATAGGATCTTCCTTTCCCTGCTTCGCTCAGTGTAGAAAATTAACATGTACAACACCATCAGTCAACAGACTGTGCTTCAGAAGAATCGTGCAGTTATGAAGCAGAGAAAATCACAGTTTTGGCTGAAAACTCTTTAACGGAACTAATCAACAGACTGAGAAATAACCAGCTCCACAGGAGATTTTATTGTCCATCACTGCTATGTTCATGTTTCTCAACTCGTGCATCAAAGATTCACTATTTTGGCAGGAGTGGCAGGCACAATTCTGTGATTCAAAAAGCCTTTTTTACTAAAGAACGGTGGAATTCAGCATCAAAAGAAAATTAAAATAAGGAAACCAAGGCCACAGGGAAAGAAGAAAAACAGGTTTTTCATCCTTAGGGTGATGTCCCCTGCAGAAGTGCGGAAGGAAGATTTTCCGACCCAGAGCCCAGGTGACAAACCTGCCAATGGTCAGAGCCACCTGCAGACCTCAGAAGTGACCAGTGTGAGCTCACAACACACACCTGACACAAACCTCTTGTTTTAGTGGCGAGGACCAGGGCAGTCATGGCCAAATCCCATAAATCACACAAAAAAATGCTACCAAATCCTTGAATCCTGAAGAACTGAGGCCAGGTAGGCATGATTTCAGAGGCAGCTGATTATGGTTGAAGTTTCACATACTTTAAACCATTTTTAAACTTCTCTCATCTATAAACAAAGTGCTCACAGGTTTTAACATATGAGTTGAGGATGGCCAACATGCTTGAAAAACCTGAGCACTTACAAGAATACACAAATACTAAAATTTGGGGTCATTTTAGTTTTAATTAACACCAGCAATAGTGATGGATCATTGTTCTTTAATATTGGTCCTTTCTAGGTCATCGAAGTATTAAAATATGGAGCACAGAGTTCAATTTCCTTTAAAAGAAAAAGCTTTGGAAACAGTTTTCTGATGACCTGGGGACTTAATCTGAAACTTGCAGCTCACACAGAAGTACTGGAGATAAAACATCCCTTGTCCCAAAGCCTCTGAACAAGCCTTGTTGAGAACCTCAGACAGAAGTCACATTATTACAACTCTTCAAAATGAAATTAATTCAATTTTTCATTGTACGAATATCACTCTAAATGCAAAATTGAGACAAGTAATTCTTCCCTGATACCCATAGTAAAAACATTTTCTGCACCTCAAAAGTTAGTAATGCAATTGTCTAGACCATAAGAAATATATCATGAGTACATTACCATTCCAAAAGCAAAAAATTAGAGAAAGTACTTTTAAAACACACACTGTAAGAAAAAGAGAAAATTTAAGTAGCAGCCACCTCTCATACCAGACCATTAGGACTGAAAATTGCAGGGAAAAATGTACAGTCAGGTTTCATATTTACCATCACTGAACAGTGGTACTTAAGATAAAACAGATATCAATTCTACATTTATCTTCAGTTAAGTAAAACAGCTACAGGAAAATAAAATTCCTATCAAATTCTCCGGTATCACAGATCGTCAGTAAATGAAAATATTATCATTCTCATGCTGTTAAAAATTATGAGCCAGTACATTGTCTAAAAAAGATCATCCATGGATTTTGCCACCACTCACCCCACTGGAGAGGAGCCAGCTGCAGGTGTTCCAGGACCAGCTGATTGAGAACACCTTCCACACTTGCTTCCCCCTCACGCTTCAGGGAAGGGTAAATTGGAATTAAGGAAAATTTTGTTTCAGAGAGAAAAAGGGCCATGCGACATGCACAACTTTTATTATTGCAAATCAAAACTGTAATCTAGAGATTCATTAAAGGTTAATGTTACGTATGGTTTATTAACCCATAAATTGACCAACAGTAAAACTTACAGCAGTTGATATCTTCAGAATACAAAAATTTAATTCCACTTTGCAGTGTTAAAGCAAAGGTAAAGTGCACTTGAACCATAATAAAACACGAGGGTAAAAAAGTCTGGAAGCTGCAAAAAGGCAAAACCTCTAAGTATAAGTTGCAGGATGAGAATTCAGAACAATAAATTAGGAACAATCTGAAAACAAAAAGGTCAAAATGTGATAGGGCAATAGAAAAGAGAACAAATGTCTGCGAGGACAGGATGACTGCTGCCTTGGTGCCAGGTCCATGGAGGCACAGGGATGCTGCACAGTGACAGTGACACTGCCAGGGACACACATCAGAGCAGAACACACAGGCACAGAACGTGCAGGCTCCCCTTTCTACCTGTATGAGCTCAGAAACAGGCCAAGAGCGAAAAGAGAAAAAAACTGGGAAATTGTTCTTACTCTAAGGACAGCAGAGCACTGAAATACACTGTTGTGAACAGAAGAATGGCTTTTGGAAAAGGGCTTCAAATCAGGTGACACAAGTGCTAAAATAAAAGCATAAAATTCTTCAGTGTCATGCAAAGACAGTATTATCCATTTGAACAAATTAATAATTGTGTGTGAGGAGTCAATCAAGGTAACATTCATTTGTAACAGGAAGAGCACTGGATTTCTTTTTTCTAATTCCCTGACTGCAGAAAGCCACTGAATTCCCAGGGCTTGGAAGCACATGCAGATGGCAGCACCATCTTGTATTGAGGCATGTGTCCACCATAATTAAGGAATAAATCCTATGAGATTCATCAAGATTTCAACCAACTGCTCCAAAAATACTGGAACCCTGTTCCTTGAAACTAGATCAAAAAATAAAAGAATATCTGAGCTTTTATAAACAGCTTCTAAATGTGATCAGTCCCTTTTCTGTAAACTCTGAGATTCACATCATCTGAACTGCCAAAGTGTATATTCACCTGTGTCAGTTCAAAGAAAATTAACAAGCACTGCAGATAATTAATTTCTACCTCAGGACATAATCTTGCAGGGTCTCCAGGAGATTTGAAGAAAAGTCTTGAAACCTCAGAACAAAAGCAGATCTAACAATCAGTGATTGAGACTCAAGAGCTCAGAGATGATAGAAGAGGAGAATCAATACCTGGTACAGTATTCTTGCCATTATTCTTCAAAATATTCTCATTATGCCCTGAAAAATGTCATAAATAACACTGGGTTTTTTTCTCCTAAAAAGACCACAAAGAAAGAATTCACAAACCCCAAAGAGTCTGAAAGCTGTAAACACCATTAAAGAAAAACATCTATTTGTAAAACTGAAGGCAGCAAAATATCACCTTAGAAGAGCATTGCTGATGAAAAATGAGGCTCAGAACACCAGCACAACTCAATTATTTCCATAAAACACACTCAAGGGTAGAGAATACATGATTTGAATTACTTCACAGAAACAGCAGATAAATAATTCTGTTATCACATCTTTAATCTAAGGACTGTGAGGGAAAACACTAATAAAAAGGCAGTATTTAAAAGATGCTTTAGAACAGAGTGGCTGCCGTTAACTGTAACACTAAACTAACTTTACTGTAATTTACTTACAACAGACTCACAGTGGCGCCTGGAATATTACAAATTTTCACTGTTTAAAGCTTCATGGAAAGCTTAATGTCTCAAATAGCACTATAAAATTACTATAAAACAGGTGATTCTCCATTCTTTATCATTGTTAAATGCTACCAAAGCAGATCCATGTACACAGATGCAGAATATTCCCCCTGGAACATAAACCCACAGGAGGCAGAGAGGCACATCTGGAGTGCTGTGTCCAGAGCTGGGCTCCTCAGCACAGGAGGGACATGGAGCTCCTGGAGCAGAGCCATAAACAAAATAGGATGAAAGGACTGGAGTGGTTTTCTTGCAAGGAAAGGCTGAGGGAGCTGGGGCTGCTCAGCCTCAAGAAGAGACGACTGAGAGGGAACCTCATCCCTGGGTCTGTCCCTGTCTGCAGGGAGGGCTCAGAGATGGACCAGGCTCTGCTCCTGGTGCCCAGCAATGGCACAAGAGGAATGGGCAGAAAGTGATGCTCAGAACTTCCACCTGAATGTGAGGAGTAATTTCTTTCCTGTGCAGTGACCAAGCACTGAACAGACTGTCCAGAGACGGAATGGAATCTCCCTCAGTGGATAGTCCAGAGCTCTCTGGACACAATCCTGTGTCCTGTGCTCTGCTTGAGCAGGGAGCTTGGACCAGATGACCCCACTGTGGTCCCTTCCAGCCTGACCCATTCTGTGATACTATTGCTATTTTTTGGTTACATGTTTAAGAAAAAAGTTAAAAATCAAACTGAATGGCTCTTTGCAAAAGCTGTAAAATGTAAAAAAAAACCAAAAAACAAAAAACAAAAACAACCAACCAAAGAAACCCACCAGAAAAATCCACAAACTGATTAACAGAGAAAATAACATAATATCCCAAAAGGTGTTTAAGCTTTTATAGCCCAGATTCTTGGATAAATAAATTTTCTTATTCCATCGCATGCACCAAATAAACTCAGCTCATTTTTAGCACACTGCTTACTGTCATCTTGTGGCAAAATAAATTCTATAGACAAGAAATAGCTCAGTGAGTGTTACTGTATCTTAACCTGGAGGTTCAGGGTCTTATTTGTTTGTTTGCAAAACAAATTGATGACATTAGTTTATATTAGATACATGGCCATGGATTGTAGAACTGATGACAAATTTCCATTTTTGCAGTTGGTAATTCTATGTGAAAGAAGAACACAGCATTTAAATGGTTAGGCCATGCACAGATTATTTGACTCATGTATTGAGGAAATAAAGTGCATTTGCGTAATGAGAATATTGAGTGAAGCAGCATAAGGGAGTCTGGTAGCAAAGGATGGAAAGGCAAGGCTGAGATGCAACCAAAGAAGTGAACTTCTTGAAACATAAAGGAATAAACATATTCAGGAATTATGTGTCCACAAGGACCTGCAGAGGGATCTGGATCATGGAACTCCATATCACTGATCTTTATCTCCTGAGCACATCATCAATTACACACAATTGCATGTAATTGATGATACAACAAATACACAACTGAACCGTGCAACACACTCATTGCCTTGGAGATGAAAAGCAACCAAAATACGCAGTAAGAAACATCAAAGAAACAAGAGAGAAAAGCTTAACTCCAGAGCTTGCCTAAGCAAAGCCTTCAGGAGTCAACGAAAGCAAAGAAGGTTGAACAGGGGGTGCCAAGACACCCTTTTGTTCTTAGCTCAAAGTCAAAGCTGACAAAAGACACAAGTGTAAGATCCAGGATTTAGAATTCATTGGAAAAGACTGCCCAGATAAGGGCAGGCACAGACTGCCAAGGTTACACTTGACCTTGCAGAATCTGTCTGCTTAACCAAATCTCCACACATTTTGCTGAAGTCTCAGTGCCATCACAAACCTGCTCTTCTGCAGGAGGAATTGTTGACCCAGGCCTCATTTCCTGCAGTCAATTTGTTATTAACAGCACAGGCATCAGCCAGGACTCAAGCAGTTGAATTCCAGTTTCCAGCACAACAGTTCGTATTTAGCAGTTCAAGATATTCTCATCTGCACAATCAAATAAGCCTCGGTGGGGGCCTCAGACCCAACAAACACACAATCACCAGATGCTGTTAAAAAAAAAACCAAAAAAACCCCAAACCTAAAAACCTAATTTTTCACAGTTGACACCCTTATTTCACGTTTCTGTAGCAACAGATTGAATATGATATAAACTGTTTCATACCAAAAACCTAAATGACAGTCAAATGAAGCAGTTATTTCCCCAGGGAAAACTTTGGTCTTTTACACTCTCTGGATTGCCTCATGTGTAGCTGGGTCCTCACAATTAGCACACAGTCTGTTGTCTAAAACCTACTGCTTAAAAAGACAATAGGTTTTAAAAAATGGTTTCTATCTGGAAGTTACTCATGGCTTTTCTCCCTAAAGCATTCCACATCTTGCATCCTAAAAAAATTATTTTCAATACATATGTCCTTTGCAAATAAATGTAGGTGGGAGAATGTACATAATCATAAAAAAGAGCAAATATTCATAAATAAGAATTATACTAATTAAAAATAAATTTGCATGATTTGCACATTTTGCTTACAGCAGCTGCCTTAATCATATTTTAAGCTGCTTGATTATTATTGGTACTTTATTATTAGAACTAATTATATGCAGTTATTTGGTGTCTAAAATAATAGTTATTTTTGCAAACAATAAGAAGCAGCATAGAAATGTAAAGAAACCTTTACTGATGTACAGAAGTGCCACAAGATGCAAAATTCTCATAACTGAAGATTCATAATTATGATCAAGATGAAGTCATCAAAAGCTGAATAGACACAGAAAAGTGAATTTCAGTAACAGCTATCAGTGATTTGCTGTCAAGCAAATGAGATGACTCAAGGTTCTGTCTGATAGATAATAATCTCAAAATCCTGATTGGCTGCTTCAATGATGAAATACAAAAACATTCATAATTTTTATGTACTTGGAAAAAATGTCAATGTTCACAAACCTAATAAATAAGTGGAACTCATGAGTGGAACTCACTTACGTGAAATGAAGAAAAGTTCCAAGTATCACCCTAGAGGGAATCAACAAATCTATAAATGAAAGTTGGGAATAATAATTCAGTCAGTTATGCTGGAGCACATGCGAAAAAAATCAATCAGACAAGCGACACTGCAATAGAATTAAAGAACAGTTGTCAGAGAAAACATCATCTCTGAAACCTGGAAAGTGCAATTTTGTTCTGTGAGAAACCTCACCTGCAGTATTGCCTCCAGCTTTGGCTGCCACATATTGAGAAAAATAGAGCTGTACTGCAGAACAGCATCAGCAATAAGACTGAAAGAAAAGGTGCTTTGAAAGAAATTTTGGCAATTAGGTTTAAATATGGAAAACAAAAAAACTGAGGAAGGGGCACACAACACAATTTTTAAAATGTAAGGAAACATTGCAAATGGGATGGACTTCCTATGCATCACAGATATTAAGGCTGAAGTAAGTAAGAAAAAAAGACTAAGTAAGAAAAAAAGTCTAACTATTAGAAAAGATAAAAATGGAACATGATATTTAAGGTGACACTGGAAGTCTCACTTTTTTAAAGGCTGTTAGGGCCAGGTTTAGAATATTTTCAAGAAAATGACCCCAAAATGTTACAGTCTCATTTCACTGAAATAGTCTCATTTTCACTGAATTCCTTCACAGTACATTAGAAAATTTCTCTGGCTGCAATCAAACCTGGGGAGAGCAGATGATAGGGAAGGAAAAAGGAGTTTAGTTTTCAAAAATCATTCTCCGACCCAGCCCTCTGCCCAGCTGCACAAATCACAGAATAATTTATATTGAAAGGCAATTCCAGAGTCACTGTCCAGCCCTGTGCTCCAAGCACAGAAAATACTGAAATTGCACCAGGTTGCTCAAGGCATTGTCCAGAATTTTTTAACTTCTTCAAAGACAGCAATTTGACAGCACTTTCGGACAACCTGTTCCAGTACCTGAGCACCCTCGCTGTGAAAAGGAATTTTCCTAGGAGCTAACTGGAATTTAACAGTTCCCTCAAGACTTGCAGGGTCAGATGAACTTTGCTGACTGCTGGAACTCTCAGGCTTTGAGGAGGCTGCTCCTGGAGGCCCAGCAACTCCACTGGGGCAGCATCCTTTCCAATCCTGCCTTCCACATCCCAAAGTCTCCTCTGCTAAATCATTATCCTGCCACTTGCCCTCCTCACTTCCCTCAGGATATTGAGCTCCATCATCTCAGGACAGCTGCGGCCAAGGCTGACACCAAACCTCAACCCTCCAGTGGATCATTTCTTCAAGGAGCAGATCCCACACAGCACACCCCAAATCAAACCATCCAACGCCTGGACACAAAAATTGGCCTTGAAGTGTTTCAGAAATAAGCTAACCCGCAACTGGAACACTTCTTCCAGTTGTTATAGGAGGAGTTCATCCAGCTTGGCTTCTTGTTGGGGTGGTCTGGAACAAATGCACAGCTCCTCACTCTGCTGGAAATCTCTGTCCTTGGGCAAAAAGCTTTCAATTGACCCGTCCTGCCTTTCCTAATCATTCCCTGTGCACACTCTGATTTCTCCTCCACGTGCTTTTGCAATTCCTGGGGTAAGCACCTGATGTGGGCCTTGGATCACAGCTCAGAGCAGATTCTGTGATGTTAACTCACTTTAACCCATCACCTTCCCATGCCATGCACACGGTCAGGAGAGAAAAGTTATCTGGGGAGCTCAAGGTAGTTCAGAGGTGATGGATAACAAACGGATCACTTGGCATTACCATTCAAGACATTTGCAAAAATGCCTCCTCTAGACGGAAACATCAGTAACTCTATCCCTTTGCATTTTTGCAATACTTTTCCTCTCTTGGCCGCACTTTGGCTGACTTCTGAAGGAAAACAAGGCTAATGCAGCTGAACTATCCATCCATTTCTCTGCCTGTCTGTCCGTCACTATAAACTGATGATCAGTGTTAAATTACCCTGATGGGAGAAAAATATCTCAGAAACCAAGTTTCTTAAACTTAGCAGAAGTGAGAGAAAAAATTCTTTTTATTTATTGGTTCACATCTAAATGTCGCTGCAAGAAATAGAAGGATGAAGCCAGGGGAGGTTCAGGCTGGACATCAGGAAGGATTTCTTTATGGAAAGGGCTGTCAAGCATTGGAAGGGGCTGCCCTGGGAGGTGGTGGAGTCACCATCCCTGAAGGTGTTCAAGAAATGATTCAGTGTGGCATTTCATGCTGTGGTTTAATTGACACAGTGGTGTTTGGCTAAAGTTCGGACTCGATGATTTTGGAGGTCTTTTGAGATATTCTACGATTTTGATTAATGTTTCTACAATTTTATGAGGAAGACTAACTCTAGTTGGAACACCTGGAAAAGAATGCACACATTTCTTTAAGGATTTTTTAGCACATGTGAAACTTGTTGTCTTTTCTTAATCAGAATAGTTTTAGTTCCTGGAACAAAGAGAATAATCATAACAAGTATTAAAACCACAAACTAATGCTTGCACTGAATTAAACACACAGAATTCGTTGTTCTATTGTTTTCTAAGGTACTGACTTTCATATCAGCCACAACAGTTTTGGGATCACAGCTGGGGTTAAATCCAGAACACAGAATGGATGTAAACAGTGTTGCCCAGCAACTGAAATGAGTGAGGATGTATTTTTACACCTTGACAAAATGATTACAACTATGCACTGAATTCCAGTGGAAGAATTCATCTGTGCTATCATAGAATATTTATATCTTTCCATAACACAGACATTTTCTAAGTGAGTTCTGGTTAAATATTGACATTTTTGCATAAAAGGAGCTCTCTCTGAAATGCTGCTTGGGGAATCTGGACTGAACCAGGCACTAAGAATCTCATT
Organism: Acanthiza pusilla; assembly: GCA_036630365.1. Classification (NCBI taxonomy): domain Eukaryota; kingdom Metazoa; phylum Chordata; class Aves; order Passeriformes; family Acanthizidae; genus Acanthiza; species Acanthiza pusilla. The sequence continues at coordinate 94,021,379 of JAXCHO010000034.1, forward strand.
TATGTCTCAAGCCTTGCCTTTGACAAATCCTGATCAGCTCATTTAATAATCACAGCATGGGTAAGGTTGGAAGGGACCACTGGAGGTCAATCTGGTCCATCCACCTGCTCAAGCAGAGTCCCCCAAGCACAGAATTGTGTCCAGGACTTCCCTCTCCGGGGAAGGAGACCCCACAGCCTCTCTGGGCAACCTGCGCCAGTGCTCAGTCACCCTCACAGTAAAAAAGTTCTTCCTCACAATAATTAGTAATGAAACATCATTTCAGATCACTGGATAAATGTACAATTAAAAGCACAAACAGATAAAGCATGATTTGAGTGCCACTCTTCTCTCATCTTCTGCCACCCCCTATCATGTGAATGTGAGGATGATCTGAGTGAAAAATATAAATCTCCTGGGAAGTGCTGAGTACCATCACATGGCTTGGGGGACTGTTTGCTGTACAGAATGTTTCCTGAAGAAAATCATGAGAAAGTGTATTTTTGACAAGCCAAGCACAAGATTTTTAAATAGAAATCATGAAATTTATAGCAACAACAGTGGTTTATTTTAAATCTAAACGGAATGCAATTTCTTATTAATAATCATAAGGCAATATTTTACTGCATTTAGAATTATTGTGGGGATTTTATGTTTAGAATGACTAAGTCATCACACAAGTCCTGTCTAAGCCTTAAAAAAGCTACCCTAGATTAGACACATTACTAAATCTATAAAGAGAACTTGGAAATAAATTATTATAATATGTTCTGATTGACTCAAATTTAATTAAATATATGCAAACTCTCTAAATCCAGCTTCACGAATTTCTTCATGATTCAGTTACTCAGTGAGGGGGAGAATCGAAAAATCTGACCCCATGAATCTACTACTCATCAGTCCCAACTACACTTCCTCAGTCCCCTAAAAGCTGGGAGAAACACACAGGATTTATGACATGCTCAGTGACTCAGAAAAAGCCATTATAGGATGACCCAAGCATCGCCTAAATAATATACAGCACAATTAACCTTAAACAGTCTATAATTATGATAAGCTTCATAGTTCTAATTACTTTTCTTTTCAGTAACACTGCTGTGAAGTGAGTTGAATTATAAAATAAAATGTATCAGAGGGCATCTATTTATATACTTTTAAAGCAAGTATTTCTGAAAGGATATAATTTTCCAGCAAATATCCAGCTTGCTGTTAATCTCCAGACCTCTCGCTTGTTGCCTTTCTTCTTCCAGCTGCTTCGCATTCGCCAACTGCGCCCCATCACTCGGGGATTCTGCGAAGCTCTCAAAATTGAACTTGTCAACTTGGATAGCCATGCTGTAGCGAGGGAAAAGAAAAAAGGGGAAAAATATAATTTTTAAGTAGCAATTTTAAAGATATTATTTCTGCAGAAACTCCAGACCACTGTGAAAGCAAGCACGACAATATCAATATATTGGTTTCAGTGGCACCCAGTCCGTAATTAATGATATATAAACTATAAGGTTTATGTTACTAAAAACAGAACTCTAAGCCTGTTGATAGCAAGAATGTTTTACAAATCATCAATCAACATCTTCATGACTTTGTGAGTGGTGCACAAGACATTTATTTTGTAGTTGCAAGCAGATGGTTTATTGTGTTCTGTAGAGGTTCACCTGCCTCCACTCTTGGTAGGTTAAAGCTCCTGGAATGCTCAAGACTTGCTAATAAAGCATGACTGGGTTAAAAGCTGATGAATATACTATTTAAAGTTGTTTATTAATATCAACCCATACAAAAGGAAAGCAAAATATTATATATGAAAGCGTCTCCTGAAGTGAACTGTAACACAGTTGGAAAGCCATTGGTTTTACAAAACAACTTCCTCACTTTTCCTTGCAAAACTCAGGAAGGAAAGACAAAATAACCACAGAAGTAGAGCCTTAATGTCGCCCTTGGCTTTTTTTTTAAGAAGACACTATCCTCCTGCTTTGTGCGTCTTCATGAATTACAGACAATATTAATTTCAATATCATGGTATAATTCATTGGTAGCAAATGGTTAAATAATTACTTTATTAAATGTACGGTAAGGCATAAAAGGTAATCAAATTAAATATAGTACACTATAATGCATACTAAATACTGATATGCTAAATTAGAATCACTAATCTAATATAAAAGGGAATTTAGACCAGCTCACATCACATGAAATGTGGTTATGGAAGATCTAATATACTATGCTGCCAAAACAGCTTTAATTTCCTGAATTGTCTGAAATAGAAAAATAATTAGGGAAGAATTAAAATATATTGCTCTTGAGATGACTTTGCACTTAAGGAGACCAAGCAACAGCTTTAAAAACCATTCACGATGAAATGCAACTACAAACTGAGAAGGGGTCTGGGAAGAGCATTTCACAAAAACACAGGAATACTATTATTCTTTTATCTATTTCTCCCTTTAAAGAGGGAAACCTATTCTACAAATGTTGCCAAAAGGAAAACACCAGTAACAAGTGCCAACAAGAAAGAGCTTTAAAATCCCTCCAGACCAGAAAATATTTTCTGTAATTCGCATTAATTTAAAAGAATCTTGACCCTAACAGAAACTGGGTGAAAATCCATGGCAATTACAAGTACAAGGAATAATCTAGAGCTTGTGAAGTTTACTGTGGGAAGAAGAATTCAAATAGGCCTTATCAAGACTGAGCAAAAACTGACATCTGAGGAGAAGCTTCTGAAGTTCCAAGACCACCTTGACCATTCCAGTGGAAGGTTTCCCTGCCCACGGCAGGGGTAGGAACTAAATGGCCTTTAAGGTCCCCTCCAACGCAAATCATTCTATGATTTTAGGACTAAAAACAGCATTCAGGCAAAGGTTTCTATAAGCTACCACTTCTGCAGACTGCATCTTTGCTGATCTTCATATCCCAAAGGCAGAGGAATTAATTTGTTCTTCTCCAAGGGATGGTTTTGTTTGGGCTATTTTTAATGCAGCAAGAGATCATTAGAAGTTCTTCATTTGCATGCAGAGTCCATCAAGTGCTGGGCATACTAAAAAGCTGAACATGAGTTACGAAAGTGGATCACAGTAACTGCCAGAATCAAGCCAGAAATAAAGAGCATAATGAAAAACACCCAGATACAATCTGAAGAGTGGATTCTGAAAAAAATTATCAGGCCTGAAACGATGACTAACAGCATCAATTCTTACTGGCATTGAAGGATGATTTGATTCTGCAAATGCAGGTTGGGTTTCCTGGATTTTGCACAGGCAATGCACGTGGAAGACACAAGTGGAACTTTTTGAATTTCATTTTCTTTGTTTCCGAGATCACTCCACCACTCTGTGGTACGTGAGCAAATGCAAACCCAGCAGTTGATTTCTGTGAATGCACAACACTACTCTAATTCTCACAGAAACACAGTTAGTTTCCTATAGCCATATTTTAACCAATTATCTTAGCTTCTGGACAGTCAGAAGTATATAGAATCCATCTCCAAAGGACCAGGAAAACAGCTCCCATCTAATACCGGTGCTGCACGTTCCTAAGTGATTGATATTTGAGAAAAATATTCCTTCCTAACAATGTTTAATATGCAACTGCAGCATTCAGATTGCATTCCTCTGTTGAAGGATCGTTGCTGGCAATATGGTAATTTTGGTCTGGAAATTAAATATGCATGTAAGCACTTTTTACCCCAACAGCCTACAATAAATCCACATCAGCTTTAGGAATACAGCCTAGATTACTCTCAACTGTTCATTGTGCATCTCTGCTTGAAGTAACTGTTATTAAGCTCGAAGTTATAGAAAACTTTAGCAAACAGGGTTCAGTACTCAGCGACTTATACTAAGTTTTCAAATCTTCTGTGTTTTTATTTATAATGTTTATACTGTATTTAGCACAGTGGCATCTCCTGTCACATGAGAAGCTACAACAACACCCCCAACAACACACTTGCCAGCTGGAAAGTGAAGAGGCTGAGTAAAACAGAACTACAGAGAGAAAAATATCACACAAAACAGTACTATAAACACATCTGAAGGTAGGATATATGAAAGCAATAAACAGAGATAAAATAAAATGTTTCTAGACTATAGTTCCTCTCAAAGTAAAGCACAACAGAATTAAATCCTAGATCTTTTTCTTAAATGTATCTGCCTTTTATCATCTGTATTCTGCTTCCTCTTGTGCTAAAAATATTCATTTCTAGTTTTGTCTCTGCATTTTTTATCTGTAACGTTGCTTCAGTATTTATTCCTCAGCCCACGGAACATGTAGTACATGGGAAGGCTTTGCACAAAAATCACAACAAAAAATAAATACCATAACCTAAATCAGTCATTCATCCTTAAAAATGTACCCCTACTCAAACCCGGATTCTTCTCTTTCTTTTTAATATGAAGATTTCTCCCATCTCAAAAGAGGCATTTCACCAGTGAGGTGCAAAAGAATGGACAAATAACTCCCAGAGCCACTTGACTGAAGGAGAAAATGGAAAAGCTGGACAATGAATTACAATCACCAACTAAAAAAGGATCTCTTTAAACTTCTAAGTGATCTCTAGAGATCACATGGACTTCACCCTAAAAGAAGAAGAAAAGCAACCTCTTGAACATTACCCAGCTTTGTCACTGGGCTGCGCATCAGAATAATGAGAATGAAATGTATTTTAGCCATAAAAGTCATTCTCTGATGTCTTCTGCAGTTACTTTGCACCTGTTTCTTGTCAAGAGTTCTCTGCACTTTTCTCCCCAAAGTTGTCCTTGCTTGTTGTGATATACAAGAATCTATGGATTGTATATAGGAAAAGGTAAAAATAGACAATTCAGACTGAAACAGGCATTCAATTTATTGCAAACAGCCAGGATAATGATGGCTCACATTGTGCAAGGGCACCTGTACCTTGCCCTTCACAGTAATTACATACCAGGGAAAACAGAGAAGATCTTAAAATTCAAAAGTTTAGAAATAAACTCATTCCAGGAAAAGGGACTAGAATTCCATTATCATTTCTTTGCCTCATGAGGAGCCATCCAAATTTCCTACTAGATGAGTTTTCAATAAATAATGAGATATTTGTATAAAAACATTGCATTATGCAAAAAAAATATTAAATATCCAATTCTGCAAATGCAAAACAGGTTTTGTGTCTCTCTGGCCAACCTTGTCTGAGCAGGAGGAGGAATAAAGTAACAACAGTTTTCATGAATAATGAAACAATTGTGTTTTGAAACTACTGGGTTTTGTCACGAAAGGAGCCCAAGCCGTTGTGACAGCTCCTCAGACAAGTGAGTATTGTCACAGGGATGCAAATTATCCAAATACAAATTAACTGAATGAGGAGGAGAAGGTCAGCTCATCGGCAATGCTGATGATGTATCTGCACAGCATCATCTCACATCATCTGTCAGGATGGCTTACAGGGAAAAAAAGTGCCAAACCTGATGGCACAGCCAACATCTCAATGACAGTTACCTAAAGTCCCTAAAGCCACAGGGCAGAGTTAAAAAGGCACTGGACAGCTCATTTCACCACTTCTCATAAAAAGAGATGCAACTTTACTGGAAATCCTACCTTGTCCTGACAGTAAAATGTTCAGCAGAAAGGACTTCATGTGGAGGAAAATCACTTCCTGCAAATGACATCGCGACTGCTCCTGAGCCAGCGCCTTCCACATCCCTCTGCCCAAAGCAGGGGCAGCTCCACACAAGAAAATTAATAGGTGACAAATTCAGTAAGGGAGCATCACCAGGGGTGCTACAAACTCCTGCCTTTGTTCCTGGCAGGACAGTGAGCAGGTCCCAGGCATATCCCATCCACCATCTCAGATCACCTTGTCCTCTTCTAAGAGTATAAATCCATGAAGTGAAATTAATTATGTGATACTCTCCAAATAAAACAAGGTTAAGAGCAGGCATGGTATTAAAAGAAAAGCAGAAATCTGCTCAGCATAAGTAGATTTCATCTTTCATTAAGTAAATAAAACACTGCTGCTTAGCTTGGAAGAAAAAATATAGAGATAGTCGTTATTCAATTATCCTTAGGAAGAAACAGTAGAACAGGAACCCAAAAACTCTCCCTCATGGCTAACTACCTATTTAAATACTATCATCCACAGATGAGTTTGCAAGCTGCTTCCAAAATGAGGCTGACAGGAGGCAGTTGGAGACTTTATTCAATATTATGCTTCCTGTTCATCCTTTCTTATATAAAGCAGACAGCAGGGACACTGTGCCAGACCATGTTAGTGCCACTTCTGCAGAATGTTTATGTGCGTGAGGAGCCCCTGAATAGCCAATGATCTGAAACTTCAAGGAAAACTTGAAGTGAGAATGAGACTCTTGTTCTCAACATTCAACAGGGAAAAAGTTTCCTTTTAAAACTTTGCCTGGTTCTTTCATTGTGCAGTCTCAGTGGTAATACATAACATCATGTCAGGTGCACATCACTCCACCTGAAACACAAGTCCTGCAGCTGATATTAAACTGCAAGTGACACTCCAGTTAATAATAATTTACAGGCAAAGAGGGGCCCAAGAATCAAATCTCTTGTGAGATCTCTTGAGATCACCATTGGCTGATAATAATAATGTAAAGTAATGCAAATTAACATATACCTTGAGTTTACTTCTAATTATTTCAGAGATTTAGAATTACAATCTGTATTCCATTCACTACTATAAAATACAACTGTAAAATTCAGTAGCTCAAGTGACCCACAAGTAATGATCTCTCCTCCTGGCCTAAAACTGACTGCAGAAAGAAAACGATGGCTTTAATATCTGAACCATGCAGAGCAAAAGATAAATTTTTCCATTAATCTTGAGGAAGGTCAATTAAATTTAAAAATTTGCATTTAGAACTTAATTATTTATTTAAAATAATTGAAGAGGAGATAAAAGTCAAACTATAGTGCTGAAGTCCGCAATATTCAACAGCTTAGACTTATCTGCCCCACAACATTTCAGACGATAAAAAGTTAAACCAGGAAAGAATCATTCCATTGGATATTATGTAATATTTGAGAATGAAGCAGAGCTAAGAGATAGTTGGCTACATAAATCTTCTGCTTAAATGTGATTATACTCTGCGTGCTGGGCATATAGCTTTTTAATTCCTAACTCCAATTCTGAAAACCATAAACTGCAAATGAAGAGGCATAACAATTAACTTCAGCTTGCCTCTTTTTTCACTTGCCCATTTAGATAATTTGGAGTCCCATGGCAATCACCACGCAGCAAAGCTCTTAGCTACCTAAAGAAATGAGAAATTTAAAATAATAATAATAATAATGGTTATAGCCTACTCTGTGAATACACCAATTTCCAGAGGGGGCATAAGAGACCACTGATCAATAGCCTTTCATTAGGAAATTTGGAAAAACCTAAGTACAGTAATATTTAAAGATTGAGTTAAATATGCTCCCTTTATCACAGCTGAACTATACAAGGATTTCAGAATTCTCTTTATCCAAAATAATGACATACTGTACCTCCTACCTCTCTCTCAGTGGAACAGTAATAACCAGAGAAATAAATGTCTAAATGTATATGTTCATATTCAGTTGCTCATTTGTGTAATTCATTATTGCCTTTACATGGCAGAAAGTTCAGAAGAAAACATATGCAAATTAAAAACATAGAATTTTGTGCCAGATATAACAAACAAGACCAAAAAACCTCAATTCTACAGTCATGCCTAGTTATCGCTCCAGCTGTCTGAATCTCCTCAGGAAAAGATTGAGAAGATTGCCCACCCCAAAATATAAACAGAAAAAATAGAGTGGAATAAGACAAGAACCTCTGCTATGTCCAAAGCATCTTTTCCAGGACACCTCAGGTGAAGGAACCACAGCTCACCTGCTGCAAATCTCATCTTTGTTCTGATTCTGCACACACTGAGCACTAAAGGACAAAAATACCAAATGTCTCTGCTCCTGGGACACTCCAAAGGGGCCAGAACTGCTGCTCAGGAATCACCCCTGGGTCATTTCCCAGCCTGGGCACTGCCCTGACCCAGCACTGGTGGTTGCTCCTGGCCCCAGGGCCCTGCAGGATGATCCAAAGGGGTGGAGCTCAGTGTGTGCAGGACCCCAAAACACTCCGAGGGGTCTCACAGCCTCCTGCACGTGATAAACCTCGAGCATCAATGCACTTTCCCCCAAGAGAAAAATTCCCTGATTCCCAGGAAATCATGGAATTGATGACAATGCTCCTCTTCTGAAGGAATGTGACTGTGCCACGTGGCACACAACTGGAAGGTTAGTTCAGAGAAGATGCTGAGACCCTCCTCAAAAACCAAACCAGGAGGCAAAAAGCACCAGGACAGCCTGAACATCTGAGAAATCATTCACATGAGAGGAGTCCATCTCAGTGACCCCCCAAGGAGAAATGCAGAGACACAGAGCTTTACATACAACAAAGGGAAAACGGAAGTTTTTCACAAAGGAAGTGATTCAAGCATTTTTTGGGTACAATCATAGGGTGCATGAATGCTCAGTGTGCAAGAATGCACATTTCACCATGGACTGTCACTGCAACTTACAATTAAACTTTACATTCATAATCAATTATTAATTTACCATCTACTTGCTTGTCTCCTCTTTTTATACACAAAGGTAACATTTGCCCTTTTCCCAGAGCACTGCAGCAGAAGTTCACCCCAAGATTATTTAGTGTGATAAACAAATTCTTTCCCAAGTCACTGTTTTCCCAGTAAAACCTGTATCATTTTATCACACCCGCAACCTTCACATTTTCTGTTCAGAGCACTCTTTGGTGAGTCCCTTGAAGAGTCAGCCCAGTCCATTGACTTCAAAATGTTTATTTTGCCACAGACACTTTGATTCTTTTCACATATAGAGCTGCACAGACTTTATTACAGATTCTCAAGTCTCAGATGCAAGTTTTGTGACTGATGCCATACTTAAACAAGGAAATGTAGACTCTTTGCCAAAGAACAAAGCTTGGGGACAGTCAGGACATCCTTGGATTAAGAAAGCAAAGCATCAGAGCAGCAGTGAACATCTCCCAACATAGCAATGTGGTCAAGGAGGATCAACCTAGAGCAGTTATTTTTTAACTAGAGACAAGAATAATGTTCACAGATGTGAGTTTAGCACAAAAGCTTTGATTATGCTCCAGAAATCTTAGGACACAGTGAGTGTGTGTCACAGGTTCCATGCTCAACATTAGTGACAGAAATTTTACACATCTCACTCTCCCACACACAATTTCACCTCAACTATTTTTTTTTTTGAGGTGAAAAAAGCTCTGTACATATTAGAAGTTCATTTCATGCTTTCACCAGCAATGACACCTGTATGTGTATTTAGAAGCAAGCTCAGAAACAAGGTATTTTCAGAAAACAAACCAGGAGGGATTGCTCACCCTGGAGAGGAAAATGCACTTGGGAGACCTCAAAGCAACCTTTCAGTACTTAAAAGAGGATTATAAGAAAGATTGGGACAGAGTTTTTTGCAGGACTTGTAGAGATAGAACAAGGGGCAATGGTTTTAAACTGAAGGAAGTAATGGCTAATAAACCAAGGTGCTGCTTCTGATGCTCATCATACTCAGCCTTTGGCAGCCCTGGGCCCAGCTCCAGCCAAAGGCAGAGCTGGGGCTGCCTTCACTTTCATCTCATCACCTTTGTATTGATTTACCTGTGCACACTTTGCCCCACATATTGCTGAGCTGTGTGAGTTGTCTGATGTGCTTTACCTGTTTATCAGAAAATTAGCAGAGCTCTAAAATACCTTGTTATTTTAGCCAAAATTTATCAGAAAGTTAGCAGCGTTCTAAAATACCCTGTTATCTTAGCCCAAATTCCCCATTTGGAAATCACCATATCTGACCCAATAACTGCCCTGCCAGGTGCCCTCCTCTTCAGTGAGCCTTGAGCTTGAGCTCCTTGGGAAAGGGCAGCGCAGGCAAATGTCCACCAGACTCAGATCTGAACCCTACAGCTAGAAATTCAGTATTTATTTAATTATTGTGATGGAATGATACTCATTTAGGAGCAGTTTCCTGATCAATTAGGGTGGCTCAGAGCACACATTATTTCTGGACAGCAGATTGCACAGCCCTGCTCACATGTCCTGATGTCCAGGCAGTGACCAAACCATCTTCAAAGGACTGAAGCAAATTAAACAAACCCACCAAAGTCAAATGAGATCAAGGGGATTTTTGCTCCTGCTTCCTATGGTTCAGAAATAGTTTGAACATAGTAATCTGAATTTTAGACAGGGAAATTTATCCTGTGAGCAAAGTCATGCTTGGGAAGCTTTCACAGAATGTGCAGCTGTGTAAAGGAACTCAGAGGTAAACCCAAGATTTTTGGTGCCACTTATGAAACAACTTTTCTTATCAACTCCATATACAGAAATCTCTTACATGAGAATGGATTTCTTCAGTACATTTGGAGGAAGTGAGTGGATTATAAATAACACAAGTCTGATTCAAACACCTTGGTTTTAAAAATCGACTTCCCCAAGCACCCTTTGTTATCATGACAAGCACAAAGCCTTCAGCTGTGGAACAATTTAAAACCAAACCCCCAAAATATGATCTTTCCATTAAAGGTTACACTGAAGACATCATTTTGAGTCTGCTACTAAACTTTTTCAGAAGTATCATGATTTTTAAGAGATAGGATTCTCCTCTAAAATGAAGAATACCCTCACAGGACTAAGGAATGGTATAATTTTTCATTTAAGTATTTCACTCATGTCTACTTAAAATAATGCTTTGGAAATGTCTAGCTTCAAAAATATGGAGATTTTAGAATAACCACTATAATGCTTCATAAACTGAGAAGGAATTATTTCAAGTAAAACAATAACTTGGTGTTATTTAGAAGCTTAGGCAATGTTTTAAAATATTTACATGTTGAAGGTTGGTTTTTCAGCATTTATGTTTAACACAGAAATTTACAAAATCGTTTCACTCACCTAAATCTAAATTTCATGAACTAAATTTCATGTTTCATGAAATCTAAATTTCATGTTTCATAAGAAACAATTTTAATCAAAATTCTGTTTTCCTCTGTTTATTTGTAATATTCCTTTATATATAATAGGAGACCACAAGATGACAGTATCTAAACATCTGCAAGACAAATTTTTCTTTAAAATAAAAGGGGAACTGCAAGGTAAAATTCAAAGATACTGAAATAGAAAACAGTGCTTTGCCATCTCTTTTATGAAAATTACATACACTTTTCACTCATTGACTAGAATTTTCTGACTATAAAAAACACAGGCATATCTAGATTTAGGCACCTATTTTAAACTGAATCCCTGTTTAGGAATCAGATTTATTCTCTACCTTTAAAGAGGGGCAAAATCATCATCACTTCACTTCCAGCTTATGAAAGAGTAGAAATCCACTTTTATATAGATCACCAACATGATTTTTTTTTAAATCATGCAGTGCCATCAGGCTCCTAGCTCATGCAAAGACAGAACCCCCAAAAAATACACAGAGGGCACAGATATTAACACACACAGAGCTTTGGGACAATTTGACAATTAAAACAAAAAAAATTTTTTGTTCTTTTCCATCTACAAAGATATTCCAAAAGCAGATTATCCCAAAATGTCAGGCTACTACTACCAGAAAAATTGCACCCCAAAATACTGTAGCAGTTTTATAAAGATCCCCATCCACAGCTGAGAAGTCGCCGTGGTTCTGATGCACTAATTTGCCCTCAGTTACTCAATTATACACTCATAAATGGATTAGAGGGTTAATATTAAAACAGAAAGTACATTATTATTTTTAAAATTGGGTTTCTATATCCTATGCTAAGCAAATCATATCGTAAATACAAGAAGCAAAGATTACACGATCTGCTTTGTTCTCAATGTAAGCCTTTCATACAAAAGATTGCCTTTTATTACTTACTATTCTCCATTTTCCTTCTTCCATACAACTACAAAAGAGATGCCATCAAGCAAGTAAATCGAGGATAAAGCTGCGGAGATTTTTTTACTCCCATTTATTCCCATTGAGCCTCCCTCAGGGATATACAAATTGGAAATTGCTAAATTGTCATCTAATAGGCAGAAACAACGTAGGCGAGACCAATTAAGTAAAAGGCAGAAAGTTGTATTACACATGTAATTAAATTAAATTCTTTGACTACACTACATTAGAATCATTCCCAAAAAGGACAAAATTCTACTTTAATCAGCACATGACACATTGGATGGCATGTCACTAAAATAGTACGTTAGGAGTTTGGATATTACTAAAAAGAGCACTTTCCTTAATTGTAAATCAAGTTACTTCCAGGTGGTAGGAAATTGGCTAAACAGCAGCATTCCCTCCTAAACATACAAGACTCTAATGAAGCATAATTGAGTACAAAGTCATTAAAAAGTAGTTTTCTTCTCTTTTTTTAGCTGTAATATCCTTCAGCTGGGTACCAATACATATTTTTGCAGTGGGACTGTTCTCTTGCAGAGATCCCCAGAACAGAGGAAATCACCAGATCAAATCACCACCTTAATTGCCAAATGTGAGTGACAATAACTCAGGATAATTTTCCTTATAAGCACAAATATCATCAAAAGGAATAAGGCAGTGGGGGTGAAAAGAGTGCAGGGCAAACAACTCTGATCGGCAAGGTTTGGGTTCCTCATCTCCTGCCATTCTCGCTGTAGGCACCAGTCCAGCCTGGAGCCCTCTCCCCATGCCCCTGCACAGCCTGCAGGGCTGGAGCCCAGGCTGGGATAGAAATAAATTCCAAGATGCAGCTAGAAGGGAATCTCCTGGACTATCAGAGCCAGAGGGGGAGGAGAAGCAACATTTGCCTCTGTCCATGGTGCTTATCCACTCTTCTCCTTTCTGAAAATTGTCTAAAGCAGGCAAAAAGCCATCAGCACCCCATTTTGAGAACAATACTAGTTAGTTAAACTAACTGATTATCTAGATGATCATCAGAATATCAGGAATGGATTAACAGCTCTAAGCACAAACTGCTTTTTGGAATTAAATTAATTGTCTGATTGTCCAGCAACCAAGGGGGCAAACATTTTCACAAACCTGGGACAACCTGTGTACCCAAAGCCAAATTGGTAATTTCCTCCCAGTAATTCCCAACAACTCATTTCTTATCTATCCCTTTTTGTGTTATATTTCTTAGATAATATCATTTCAATGGCAAATCTGTGACTTTCTGTCTCAAGAAAGTTCCTGTCCTATAGGAACACGTGCCAGGCAGGCTGAGAAACTCTTGTTAAATCATCATCATTATTTCAATATTGGAAAAATCAGCTTATTGTTTATGTCATACATGTACACAAATTAAAATGCAGAATTGGAAAGGAAATAAAGTGATTTTCTTTCTCAATCGAATAGCATGGAAATGCAGAAAATGAAAAAAAACACATGGCTTAAATTGCCTTAGGAAAAAAAATTAACCAGTTTATATGAAAAGAACAACCAGCTTTTAAAAATTATAGCTATTTTAAAATGCTAATTATTTGTATAAATCAGTTCCTGTGCACAAGGGATCAAACATAAGTGAGTTAGTGCAGCTGCCAGCAGCAGTGAGAAAAGCAAGAGGCCATGAGAGAGACAAAAAGCAGGGCTTGTTTTGGTGAGCCTGTGCTCAGGACAAGGAGTACAGACATAACCCATGTCTAATGTCACCCTGTGCTTGCAAATATCACTGTACAGCAGCCCAGGCTGCACAGCCTCTCCGATAATGCCAGACAAATGGCAAGAAGCTCTCCTTCAAAATTACAGACTTTGGGCTCTTCCCAGAAAGGGAGACACCAAAATACAAGAGAGAACACAAGAGAGAAGCTGATTTGAACCAACATGGAATGGCCTCAGAAACAAACAGTGAATACTGACATAAAGATATCCTCATGTAAATTTAAATTCCATCATTACAGCATGCATACATGTATTTATTGCCTGCTGTCATCATGGAATCAGCACTCACTAACCACCCCAGAGCTTACCCATAAAATTCACTGTTTCGTATTAGAGATCATGGCTGAATATTCTGAAGTCCCATCCTCTTTAAGTCCCTGTGATTCAGAAGGAAAATAAGCAACAGCTTGAAATAAGCTGCTAGTGATGCCCATCTTAATATTTGCTTTCCATTAATAAATCAAGGGGGGAAAAGAAATACTGGTAAAGTGCGACGCAGATCTGTTGTGCCTGACACTGCTGGGCTTGGCAGAGCTGCTGGAGGATGAGATGGGGTAAAGGCTGCTTGTGAGTAACACAAAATACAGTAAGAAGAAACAGGTTAGAGCATTATTTACAGAACACAGCACAGCTCTGTGTTTTATGCATTATTGTAATTATTATTGGTATCTTAAAAACCATCTCAATGGCTTACCACAAACTTCACTTTCCAAGTTTACTACTCAATGAATCTAGATTCAAATGAAAAATAGGCCTTCACTACGACTTCCATCATGATGGCTATGCTCTTCTACCTTAAAATTAATGGTTTTGAATTTCTTAGCATTCACCTTTCATTTCATTTTACATACATACTTTGCTTTACCCTCCAGTGGATAATAAATAATAGACAATACAGAGCGTAATGCCTGGGAATAAATCTAAACTGAATTCAGGGGGGAAAATGAAACAGAGTTGTTACATTCATGTCAGGATCCAAAACAGTAAGGTCTGATCAAGCAGCTAAAAAGACAATGCTTGTAACAATAATGGGTATCAAATATGTAGGAAGAGGAAAAAAAAACACCAAACCCTAAAGATTTGCAAGCGCACGGACTTAAAAATGATGAAATATTTACTAAGTCTACCAATGTCACCGCATTCTTTTACTCACATTTCCTCCCAAGTTCGGTAGATTTCATAATGCAGTTTCTTCTCTGAGGGTGAATACTTTGATTGTTTCATGATTTTTATTGTCATAAGCCTGTCTACAACAGTAAATTACCCTTTCTTGTGACAGCTTTAGGAGAGATGTAGGTTTGGTGATGTGAAGGTACAAAACCACTTTGTGGTTTGATGTACCCTTTTTATTACAGTGAAGAAATAGTCTATTCTCAATCTCAGTTCTATTAATAATTAAAAAGGTTTTTTTGCAGCACAAAAGCTTTTTCAAAATATAGACAAATCTTTAGACAACACCTTTGCCCTGCCCATAAATGCTCATAGCTTAAACTGAGTTAAATTGAGGCATAATATTAATAATAATTATTATAATTTGTTTAATATACAGTTATATTCTAAAAAACTATCCTATAGTTTCTTGGATCACTGACTCCAAATCAAATTTCTTTTGTTTATCATTTAATTCCTTCCTTCCCGTCTTCTAATCCCCACACTCAGATTGTTAATGTTTTTTTCTATTCATCACTATCAATAACAAACTTTTCCAAAGTCACTGTTATTCCCAGAAGAGGAGGAAATGCAGACGAAGGACAAAATTTGGCCAAGGAACTACAATTCAGTTAAAAGTTTTATAGATAACACATGGCCCAGGCTATAATGACTCTCCATATCACACTCTTGCACTCCAGTAAATAATCAGTTTCTAGAATTTATAAATACAGAAAAAGACATTTATTTACCAAAAATTGGAAGTTCTTTTAAGAAGCCTATGTCCACTTGAGTGTTTATGTTCTGCTTACACACACCTCTGATTTAAGTCACCTTTTCAGCCTCAGCCCTATCACCTCACTCCACATCTCACTCAGGCTCTGACCCATCCATGTGCTGCTGGAAAATTACCCAAAAAAGGCCAGTGTAATTCCCTGGCCCCCTTCAGCTTCTTTCAATGTTCAAACTGAATTCAACATTAAAAATGAGACTGATAAAGGTAAAAAAATCACCTTTTTAAATTGCAGGTCTTACAGAGTTTGTATCAACTCCATCAAGCTGGGTGTTAAATCATTTCCTGGCCTCTCCACCACCATTAAGAGAGGAGTTGCACCTTTTCCTGCTGTCAGTGCTTATCTGGCTGATTTGGGGTAAATTCATCACTCAGTTAAGTGCAGAGGCTCCCAGACTTCCATCCTGAACTTCAGGGCACTTTCATAAATCAAAAGATCAAGCAGCTGCTGGAAACTCACTTATGATAATCCGAATATAATTACTGCAGCTGTAATGAGTTCTTCCTAAGGTATTTTCAATAAGAGCTGGAACGGAGGGAAAGCATCCTCCATGAATCCCAACCAGGGAGTCAGGAACACAGAGCAGTGAACTGGAAACACAGCTGGGCTGGGCCAGGAAAGCACCCACAGCAGGATCCAAGCTTCTGACAAAATTCCAGACGTGTTCAGTGCTGAAAATTAGGTAAAGGACATTATTTTGGATGCAACCTCTTTTGTTTGGAATCCAGAAATGACTCAAGCACATCAAGACGCTTTGGGCTTCACTTTACACTGTGAAGCACCCACCAGGACCTGGAAGGACCTTGAAGGAGCCCAGAGCTTCAAAGCACTTTCATGGAACAGAGATCCTCTTTCCCAACCACGGAAAAACCTTAACAGGGGAAGGCTGAAGATGAAAGGCTCCTTTTTGCAGATGCTGGCCCTGACTCATCAAACCAAAAGCATGGCTCAAATTACCTCCAGTAAGGGAAATAGCTGCACAATCACCTCTAGAAATCTTGGTACCTGTTTGAGAATGACAAAAAACCCTGAAGTGCCCACATCCACTGGTGCAGAGACCTCTGTGGAGGGCTTAGGGTTACAGAGAATCCAACCACAGATCCTTGTGCAGACAGGGCTCCTGACCTATGAAAATCTGATTCTATTTACACAAGAACACGCAAAATGGGAAAAGCACACACCCCTAAAAGATGGAGAAATACAAATCAATTTTCCTCATGAAGTGATATAATTCTACCTCAACCCCAGTTACCATACTTAACTTGAACCACAACCACAATTTTCTGAAATTCAGAATAAGTCTCTTACTTTTTTGCTCTTTGTGGCCAGAAAACAGCTGCTGCTCTTCTCAAGTGAGAGGAAACCCTGTGGGGAAGACAGCAGTGTTTCCAAGAAGCTTTCATAAGCCCTTTCCTGAAAAGGATGGAGGAAAAACCGGTGGGCAAAGCACCTGTGGGATGCCACAACAATGCCCATTCCTGCTGTGCTTCAACAACTGCAGCCACAGCAGATGAGGGAGATGGACAGTCCTGTTGGAAAGCTGAAGGTCCTTGCTGGAGCTCCACCAGGGCTCAGAGAAGCGATGTAGCTTCTGCAAAGCCACGTAGCTCAAGGATGCCGAGAGATTATTTACTTCTATTAATGTAATTGTGCTCCCAGGAAAAGGCTTGCAAAGTGTTCTTGGGAAGTTCTGCAAGCTTGGATGCTGTGGAAGCTTCAGGGAAAGACTGGGGCTGAGATTTCCCTGGAATTACTGAGGAACAGTGGCCTGGCAGAGGCTGCAGTAGGGCAGAAATGCTCATGGGCACAAGCAGAGCTGAGGAGGACAATTCTCCTCCTTGTGCTGCTAAAGGCAGCTTGACCAAGGTCTGCTCCACCTCTCCCTGTGAACACTGAGACCTTCCTCCAGGCTGGGAATTCTGAAACTTTTGCTGTTTTCATTTGAATAGAGGAAACCAAGAGCAGATCAAACATCAAAAATCGAGGTTGAGAGGCGGAAACAGATTGAAAGGAGAGAGACACTCAAAGCCCAACAGCTTCGAAGTCGACACCCACAAATTAAAATCATCTTTACATATTTTTGTCAAAGCTCTCAGCAAACACAAGCAAGGCAATATTCTAGAAGAGACAGCAAGGAAAATAGAAAAATGCAGCTGCAATGTCATGCTAAGAATGACGCAGGTGGATGAATCTCCTCCAGCAGGTACCCACATTTTTTAAGGGCATTAATTAATGGAGTACAGGAGAAGCTAAAATATTTGGTGACAAGCAGAAGGAAACACACGTCTGTGTTAGAAAGCATACATGGGGTCATGACTTAAAGAGGAAAAAAATCCAACGATATTTATTTTAACGACACAAAAATGCGTCAAAAGCCAGCTACACAAAGAGAACTGACGTAGTTGCTGTAAAGCATTGTTTCCACAGCCAGTTTTCATTAACAGAAAAATACCTGCAGATCCCAGACTTTGATCAAATAATGTGTGCAGAAGAAACAAGCTATTTTATGAGATTCCAAGACAAGCTTCTCTCAATTCCATCAGAAAAAAGAGCAGAAAGAGAAAATGCAAGTCATTGCATGGTGAAACTGCCCCTCTGCCTGTGCCTTTCACATCAGTCTTTCTCTGGGCCATTTCTGTTGTGAATTTAGTAAAAAATTAATGATTAATGTGCAGGTAGTTTGGGTATCTTTTTTTTTTTTTCTGGTTTAAATTACTGATTCAAACCTTAGACTATTTTAGGTAAAGCTAGGATTTGGGCTTTATCCTGAAAATGTACCAGTTTTCAAAAATATCTACAAATACAGCATAAAAATGATACACAGTACAAACTATTCCTGTGGTGTTTTTTTAAGGCAGAAAACCACACAACCAGACCAAAGCAGCCAGAAACTGCTTCCCAGCAAACATCCAATTGCATTGAATCATTAAGCCAGCACAAGGCTTAAAAGGATAAATCTCAGCTTTTAAGTGCAAAATAGAATTCAATTTTAACTACTGAGCCATGACCACTGTCTCTTTAACAATGCTATAAAAAGCTCCTTGGCTTTTCAAATTTAAAAGAAGTCAGAGTCACATAAATACGCTCACAAAAGGTCTAAAAATAACTTTAAGCTCCCCACCCTCAAGCCCAGAAGGAGCAGATGTAAAGAAATAAAGCTCCACAAAGAGCTTCTGAAAGGAAAATACCACTGACAAAAGTGAAGGTGTCGCCACTGGTCCACAGCCATTGCTTTACAGCTCTGCAGTGTCAACTTACGCTGAGCTCTACTCATGCAGTTGGCATCAGTGAGGTACTTTACTGGTGTTGAGAGAACACTGATTTAAACTTACTAACTGAAAATAAACTTCAGTGCATGTCTTTTCCACTCTTTACTACTGGTGTACTGAAGGAGAACAGAGATAAATACACCTGAGATGCATTAAAGAAGAAATCAGTAATTTTCAGCATTTCAGTGCAGCCCAGCACGGCTCATGACCATAGTGCAGAGGTCACACACAGTGCTGATCCTGCCACACCAGAAAACTTCTCCATGGGATCTTCAATGGACTCCTCTCCAGTTCCTGATGGAGACTGCATCAGTCTCACCACAGCCCAACCATTCCTTTACCCCACTCCTCAGAGTAGAAAAATAGAGTGAAATAGTGGCAGTGATGGGCTCAGACTTCCTAGAGAATTTCCTTTCTTTGGCTGCAGCAGCTCCACACTCGGCAGAAGGTCCTGTCACATGAGCAAGAGCTGCTCTTTGTGGACCTTGAAGAACAATCTAACAGGAGCATCAATAAGTGTGCTCTGAGCACCAGTAAAGTCATTCACTGATCCAACAGTTTAGGGATTTCAGTGATTCTGCATTGAGCTGAGTTTATCTGGCTTGCAAAAGATGAAGGACTGAGCCAACCCTCCTGTGATTTGAAAGTCTGATTAAAGGAATCTAAATATTTCAAATCCGATGTTTCAAGCGTGCTTCCATCCCCTGCAGCTACATTTTTTTTATCATTATTATTATGCTTTCTTTAAGCTACACTTTTTTAATCATTATTATTAAGCTTTTTTTAAGCTTTAATGTTTTCCTTAAGAATGGGCACAGAAAGTATTCAATTACTGAAGTAAGAAGTCACGGGCTGAAACAAAGCTGTAAGAAATCCTGCAGCCTGTCAAAGGTGATAAGTGCCTCTGATTATCCTTGACTGCATTCCCTGGGCTCAGCATTTCATTAAACATCAATGCTCTCTTTTAAAAATAGATTTACCACCGTGTCCTGAGGGTCTTTGATATTTTTAGCTAAAGCTATGTACAAAAATACCGCTTTCCTCACTAATTATATTTGATTTTCAGTTTCAGTGTTGCTGATAAGATTTATTAAGTTTGGGTAATACAACCTGAAACAAGCCATGAACATTAAAACAGCTTCTTAACTCATTTTCACAAATCTCCCTTCAACTGGATGAATTAATACAATAAACACAGGAGAAACTACAAAATGCCTTAAAAATTAGTTAATTAAATTAATTGAGGTGAATTTGACTGTTACATCCTTGAAGAAGAGCAGTACAATCAACTCTGGAGCTATGTCAATATAAATTAGCTGAAAGGTGAAGAAACAAAGCAGAAAGGGTGGTCAGGCACTGGACCAGAGTGGCCAAGGAAGAGGTGGAATCACCTTCCCTGCAGTGCTCAAAGCCACGCAGATGTGGTGGCTAAGCACAATGTTCACTGGTGGAGCTGGCACTGCTGAAATAACATTTGGACCCATTGATCTCAAAGGCCTTTTCCAGCCTTAAGGATTCTGTGATTCTATGAATGAATGAAGGTTTTTCACCATGCATTAACAAAATTCTTCAGGCACTTTTCAGGATAGAAAGTGTTTGCAGCACCTGCTTAATAATGCCTGATCAAAAAGCTCTATTTTTTATTTCCTATAATAAAATAAATAATTCTTTTCCCAATAAAATAATTGACCATGTATTAAAAATACTGTATATTTATGTAGGTGGAAATCTTAAAAAAAATTGAAGAAAGCATTTATTTTCAAATAAATATTTTTCTTGATTCAATAGGCATAAATGGTTCTGCTCAATAGAATACTTTTGTAATTGGGGACAATAACAGGAAAGCTGAATTGATTTACTGTTAATTGAAACTCAGAAAACAACATTTTCTACAAGATGTCAAATATCCATTTCCACTCTTCATTGGCAGAAGATTCCTCAAACATCAGTCAGAACAGAAAAAAAATTAAAACAAATACTCTCTCTGAGGAGAAAACATAGGTTGCAGAGTTCCACAGATAAGCTTTAAAGTGCAACAAAACTACAGAATAATTACTTTTAGGGAAAACACAGAATTATCAAATGCTTCCACAAGTCAAGATGTTCTTCTAAACAGGAGACTCTAACTCATATCTTGATAACTGTTTTAAATAGTTTTGAATAGTTTACCACTACATTTGGGATAAGGACATAGTCATACTCTAATGAAAATTTCTAAAAAACATAGTACCTGTAACTTACACTGGTAGATAAAAATAAGAAGATTGTAAACTAAAAAATGAGAGATTTGGATTAGGTGTTAGGAAGACATTTTCACTTGTGAGGGTGGTGAGGCCCTGGCACAGGTGCCCAGAGAAGCTGAGGATGCTCCATCCCTGGCAGTGTCCAAGGCCAGGCTGGACAGGGCTTGGAGCAGCCTGGGACAGTGGAAGGTGTCCCTGCCCATGGCTGGGGTTTGGAACTGGATGATCTTTAAGGTTCCTTCCCACACAAACCATTCCAGTGATCCTTTGAAGACTAACAGTGAAAAAGATGAGGATGAGAAAAGAAAGGAATGAGGTTTGAGCTGGTGTCCCAAATCAACAACAGACTGATTTTTCATTGAAAATGACGCTAAGGGCACAAGTAAAAGGAAATTACATGGCAAAAATATGCAGTGTTTTGTGTTCCCTCTTTAAAGCAAATACAGCAGTGTTTTGAAACAAAGACAGGTCCAGCCCAAGGTCTTGAAGATGATTAATGGATATGAATTTTTTGTCATACAAGGAGAAGCTGAGAGCTGGGACTGTTCAACCCAGAGAAAGGAACACTCAGGAGGATCTCATCCACAGATTCTTGATGGGGCCAAGAATTAAAGAAGCAGAATCCAGGCTCTCCTCAATGGTGCCCAGTGACAGAACAAGAGGCAATGGACACAAATCAATCTGGGAAATTTCACCAAACACAGTATAAACCTCCCTCACTGTGAGGGTGGTTGGACACTAGAACAGGCGCTCAGAGAGGCTCTGCAGTCTCAGTGCTGTCCATGACTGTGGGTGTGATTCTGTAACCTTGCTCAGAAAATTATCAGCCTTGTCTTCAAACTAGTTAGGAAGACTGGAAGGGAAAAAACCAGTCTGAAGGTTTTCCAGAATGTCTATTCTCTAATATTTCCCAAGTCCAGATTTTGCTTACTAATAAATAATTAGAAAGTAATGGGGGGAAATCACTAGTGGAAAAGAAATAAAATATTCCCAATCGTTAAAGGGGCTGAAAAACACAGAAGAAAAAATTTAGAGGCTTGCTCTAGACAAATAAATATGTCATCTGCAGAAGGACAGCATCTCTATAAATCAGGTGAAGCTCCGCAGAGTTGGGTTGGGTTTTTTTTACATTCAGTACTTGAAAGATTGCTTGTATAAGGCATAGTTAGCTCACAAAATACGTTAACACAGCGGAAGAGAAACGTACACAAGGACTTTTGGGATCATCTCCTGCTCATTATCTCTGTCCTCACAAAAAATGGAACTTTTCTGGTACATTTATTTCCTTCTGCTGCTTCAATTAATTTCACCAAAATGAATTTGCTGTAAGGAAATCTCCAACCTTCAGCTACTCCCAATGTCTAAACAAAATACTGGCAAAGGGGAAAGTGGGGAGAAGAAAAAAGGAAAACCTTATTTTGCTTCCAAAATATGTTTATTTGAGATAGGGAGCAGCTTAAGGTGAAGGGGTGAGAGAAAAACAGAGGCTAAACCAGGAAACAAGAAAGAGAAGGGGAACAAGATGCAAAAAGGAAGTCATGAGGAATTTTATAATTCTGGTGTTTACACGTGGCTGCTTAATGCACCCAGAATTGATACAAAGCAGACAAAATCCATATTCCAGGCCAACACCTGATGGACACAGTCTGCAGAACTTGGACCCTCAGCACCCAGGGAAAATACAGATATAACACAAACCCACATAAACCCATCCAGGTACCCTCTGAACTTAGCACCCAGGGAAAATACAGATATAACACAGACCCACGTGAACTCAGCCAGGGACCCTCTGAACCTCAGCACCCAGGGAAAATACAGATATACACACACCCACATAAACCCATCCAGGTACCCTCTGAACTTAGCACCGAGGGAAAATACAGATATAACACAAAGCCATGTAAACTCATCCACGTACCCTCTGACCTCAGCACCCACGGAAAGTACAGATATAAAACAAACCCAAGTGAACTCAGCCAGGTACCCTCTGAACCAGCAAACAGCTCTCAAAGGGAGCTCTGAATTTCCTCTGAAGAGTTTTTACAGTAAAGCCCAATCATCACAACAACTACAGAACTGCACTTTATCATGACTTTTCATTACTACAGTGTTTAGGGCTGCCAATTGACTCAACAACAGCATCCTGTATCAATAAAACCCTTTCTTTATGGAGTACCTAATGAACAGGGAGCTCGGTCCTAATGGGGATCTCCTGAAGTGCTGAATTCTACCACTGAAGGAGGAGGCTGCTGGGACAGAAAGTTTTAAGCAAAACCAACAATAATACACCAGGATGGCTCAGATGAAACATCATTAAACTTCAGATAGATGAAGAATTTGCTGCAACAGTGGAAGTTCTATTCTCTTTCCATTTGAGAAGGTCAAAGTTAGTGTATCTAAGCCCAGTACCATTTATCTTCTGGCAGCATCCTGAATCACTAAGATTTGGGATGCAACACACTCCTTCCTAAATTGCATTTCAGGGATGATTTTCTGTTGGATTTGGGCAGGGGGGAAGAAAATCCTCTTTGATTACTTTCTCAGATTTCTGATTATCTTACACAGATTAACAGGCAGTGGTTCCCTGCCCATGGCAGGGGGGTTGGCATAGATGACCTTTGAGGTCCCTTCCAACTCAAACCGTTCTGTGATTCTGTGGCTTTATGAAACATAAACTCAAAATAGTGTGTTCAGTATGTGGTATCCACTCACTCCTCATGAACAGACAGCTCTCCTCCCCCAGGACTATAAACCTTCTTATTCTCTTATGTTCTCTTTCTGAGCACACACCTGACTCAAAAATACTGACAACAATCAATTCAGTAACACAGAAATAGCAATAAGGAGAAAATTACCAAAACAAATAAAGCAGTGGTCCAACTTTACGCCACTATGTTCAAAATAAGTTACTTTAAATTAATTACTACTCGTGAGTATAAGCAGAAAAGAGAACTAAAGCAGGCCATGAACCTCACCATTAAATCACACCAAATCACCTAATTTGAGTACTTTTTAAATTTACATTCTCTTAACTTTTACTTCCCATACTTGCACTTTCATTTCACTAGCTAACAAAAAAAACCCCAAAAAAATGTAATACAACTCTCCATCATTATCAGGCCTTATCTGACTTCTGACTGTTTAATTCATTATTGATTCTTTTTTTAATCATATCCAAAATGAAACTGATTCTTTGCCTGCTGAAGACAAAGATGAAAAATACATGAATTTGCTGAGCAGCATAATAAAGACTATCCTGTCTCACAGACAGTGCTCTCTGTAGGAGCAAACCTTTCCTTTACCTTGACAGATGCAATTCAAAATGGGGCTCGGTGTGAAATCAAAATATTGAAACTGTCAAATATAATCACCCTTCTGGCACATCATGCAAAATTGAACCTTTGTTTTATAGACAAGAAAGATGTTTTATTGCTTCAGCAGACCAAGGGCTCACAGCTGACTCAGACTCGCCCTGAGGAAGGTGAAGCCCAAGGCAGCAATGAGCACAAACCACAGAGACCAAGAAAAGTGTCCCCGAGGCAGAGGGGAGGACTTTGCACCTGAGGGAGGAAAATTGTCCTGCTGAGAGCTGCAGAGGTTCCAGGCTGAGCTCTCCTCTTGGGTCTCTTGTCACAAGCACTAGAAAATGAAAATGTTGTGCTTTTTAAGCTCTCAGTGAGATCAACTCTTCTGTCCTGAACCTTTCTCCGATGTTTTCTGCTGTTTCACTGATCCTGTTCCTCTATTCTCATTTCTTCCACTCTCTTTTTCTTTCTACACTTCTGCTTTATTAGACTGTGACCCTCAAATGAAAGTTTCTTTCCAGTCTAAGAATTCCCAGCTCTTTGTCTTCTCCATCCCTGGACACAATCTCCACTGTAAATCTGAAATGACTGAATGAGTTCTACAAATTTTGAAATTTGTTTCCTTAGATCAGTTTTTGATGAACCTAATTCCTGCTTCTTCCATTTCACAGTCTTACCAAGGATTACAAACACCTCATCAACACCAAATATGACCATCTGCATCATTCTTTCCAGCAATATTGAATCTTTATTTCCAGATCACAGATATTCTGAGTTGGAAGGGTATATTACTGCTTCTTTGTGCATGTTATTACTGTTTCCTAAACTGCTTCTGGGAAGTACTTTTTCTCATAGGTTATGTAATTTATTTCTTTATGGGCATGTTCTGTACATTATTCAAAGACCTTTGACAATAATTAGTTTTGCTTTAAACACCAAGAGAATAACACTGGGTTTGGAAACTTGACAGACTTATTTCTGAACTGAAGCGAGGAAAAACATTTAAGAAACAATGAAATACATGTGTAACAGTGAAGGATGATTATTAAGAAAAAAATAATCCCAGACCAGCAGCAGAATATGGCCATAATATGCATTATTTACATTAAATTATTTTAAATTCCTGTAAATTGTTATTTCTGTGCAAAATTATAACCTCTGTATAAATGTATTAGATACCAGACTGAGTAGAAAATAAGTTTAATAAGTTTAATAAGTACTCCACACCTAAATAAGGAGAAAATATTAAAAAGAATTCTACTCTAATGCTTTATTTCTGTAATTCCTTTATATGTTTCTGTAAGGCTTAGCTTTGAATGTTCTAGTAAATAAAGTAATTTTGAAAACGTGTTAACTTCTTTTAGATCCACATATTTCATCCTTGATGAGCATCTATTCAGTCTTCATGCACAGATGGACACCAGCTATTTGTAATTTTTTTTCAATGACACAAAATAAAATATTTTGCCAGAAAAGAGGGTACCAAAAAAAACCTTAAACCAAACCAAAATTTTCTTTTAACAGTATTGAGATATTGAGATATCTCTTAGAATTTTAAAAAAAAAGTTAAAACCCTAATAATTTTTGGTCTAAGAGATCAGACATCAACCACAAGCACTGCCATCATTTTAAAATGACAAATTTACTTACATTTCATAAATTAACCTTCAATTTATGAACCCCTAATTAGTTTTTAATTACGATATACCACTAAAAGAAAACTCTAATCTGCAAAAGTAACTTCTGGTTTTCTAATGTGCCTTCAACATTCCTCAAAGAAAGGCTAAGAAAGCTAGAGGTACACAAGGAAAAATTCGAAAGCCTTCAGTGTGAAAATATAACTGTGAATATAAATACATGAATACCTCTGTCTCTCTCTATATACATAAATATTTATCTGCACCAGTCTGCAAAAGAGTGAGGCACCAATGTCTGACACGGGTCAGGCCTGGATTAAAGGGAATTGCAGAAAACTCACCAATAAATGGAGATGCAACGTTGATTTTAAGTTCTGATTGTGATGAAAATTCTCCCTTAAAATACGTAAAACCAATAAGGTGTCTTTGCTAGGGAAAAGAAAACCCATGAAAGAGACAGGGAGAATGATACGAGGGAAAGAATCTCCAGATTTTCTGGATCAAGGCAAAACCTGAGGTAGATTTCATATCCAATCAACAACGTCAAGAGAATTACCTTTAAAAGGGATAAGGAAGAGCTCAGAGAAACTGAATATAATATGGGAACTATTTTTTATCTTGGAAAGACAAAAAAAAATTTAAAAAAACATCAAACAAAATAAATCCTGCCTAAAAGCAACAGATTTGAAAAAGCAAGGAGCAAAAGCCATCAGGCTGGACCCCAGCAAGGCCAGTTTCTCCTGGACCCCACATTTCCTTGATCACTGGCATTTAAGGGAAGGCTTTCAGCACACACAGAGGTCACTCAGCAGCTGCTCTGTGGGGACCCTTCCCACCCTTTCATCATCCAGGACAGAGTCCCATCAGAGGCAAAGATAAATGCTTGGACTTCTAAAAGTGTTCTTCAAAGGCGTGGGAGAAGACAGAAAGAGCAGCTTTAAAGGAATCGTGGCTGAGTAAACTCAGTCCTTAAGAGAAACAGTACACCTAATACTGGGATTCTGCTTTGGGAAGTGACTGTGTTCCTCACTGTCAACAGAACAACTTGTCTCAGGTGCAGGTAAAACCTCTGAAGCTTTTATATTTAAAAAAAAGGAAAGAAAAGCACAGGAAGTATTCAGTCAAAATCCTTCCCTCTGAGAAAGTTTACCAACCACTACGTTGTGCTGCAGCACTGCAGCAGATTACACCTGTGCTGGTGACCCTGCCTGAGTAGGGCCTGGCACTATGTGACCCCAAAAGGTCCATTCCAACCCAAATGGCTCTGAATGATGCTGTGACAACACATTTCATTAATATTTTTGATGGAGCACTCACATCCAAACCAAAACAGTCTTAAAGTTCCTGAGTATTTAAACTACATCTAGTGTCACTGATGATATACAAAGAAAGAACTTTGAATGGCTCAAGCTGTCAGGAGCATATGTTTTATATTTTAACACACGAAGATAAAATTTAATGTCATTTTAAACAAGTCCATTTTTGCTGCAGATTTTATTAGACCATTCCCCTCCATGAGCTTTCACAAGCCTTTCACAGTGAGCCATTCATAAATTGGATTCACACTGCAAGAATACACAGAACTGTGTTAACAGCATGAGCACTTCATTCCATTTCTAAAATCTGCTTAGTTATCCTAAATAACTTAGTTATCCTATCTGAAATATCCAGATCTCAAATTTAATACAAACTGCAATGCAAAATCTGAAAAAAACACACTGAACACTTCTGGTACATCAACTGAAATTCTTTTAGAATCAGGTATATGACTAACTTCCACTGAAACTTTTTCTACTTCCTCCAACAATAATAAAACCAGTAATTATGACTTATTAAATACATTCTGTACACTTAAGTGAAATTCATGAGAAAACATTTGCTGTTACAACTTAAATTAGTATTTTCCTCGTTTCCATAACTTTGTATTATCCTTTAATCTTTTGTAATTCCTGCCGCAGCAAGCGTTAGAACACAAGTACTGATCAGAATCGCTTTGTGTCAGGGAGAACACACACAAAGGACAAAGGCATCCCATTGCCAATGGATCTATGATCAAAATGAAGATATAAAACTGCTGAGAAGAACAAAAGTCAGAGTCAAAAAGTCAAAGTCAACACAATATAAAAGTCAACAGAGTAAGAAAAAATCTTCAGTAGGTGTTCAGACAGAAATTCTTCTAGGCAGAAAATGAGTATAATTTGCTACATAAAATGGAAGTTTAAATGCCTCAAAAGCTTGAAAAATTATCACAGCATGTGAATGCTGTTTTATTCAATCCACATTTAATTTTAGATTTCCAACAGGGCTCAGACATTTCCAGGGCTGACCCTTGGAAGAAATGATTTGTCTTTACCAATCATTTCCTACGTGACTGTAAATCATCATTTACATTTCAGATCACTACTGCTGACACATTTAAAGTAAAAACTTCAGGAACCCTTCAAGCTGCTCTGTGCAATCCCCAGCTCTGGTCTCACTGCCTGTACATCTCCATTCAGTGCAGTGAATTCAGCACTCAGCAGCAAACCCAGAAAGGCACACGGAGCTCCTGCTCTTGGCACTTTCCTGCCCACAGCCACAGTATCACTTCCCTTTTGCAATCTCAGGCTCCAAATTACACCACACACCTCTTCAATATCATACTCACAGCATATGGGTGAAAAAACATGTGAGAGGGACTTTGTTATTCCAGGTCACCCTGTTACATTAAATGACTGAAGTTTCCAAAAAGTGAGCAAATGCCAGCTCTGAATTCTGCTCCTGTTCAGACATAGCAAATGAAGAGCACAGGAAAATCTAGAAAACTCAACAGTGTGTCAGGAATTATAGCATCAAACACCTAAGGAAAGAGAATGAGGGTTCTACAAAGCTCACTGAAGTGGCTTCACAGTGACAAAGTACCAACTTTGGATCTCAAAAAGCTCTGCTAACTTCATTTTAAATTATATGAAAAGCAGACTTACTGTCAACAAGATATAAATCCTGTCCATCTACTTAGCACAGAATAATCCTTCATCTTATTCTTCATGCTAAAGAAGAATTAAAATTGCTGAAAGCCCAAGACAGTCTTCCAGAATTTTTTTTTTGTTGTTTTACATTGAAAAAGAGGCTTCTACTTGAAGTTATACACAAGAAAAAAGAACAATGGCAAATGAAGCATACCCCTGCACAGCCCTTGAGGAGGTATGCAATTCCCAGGCCTCCATTATTTATTTATTTTAAAAATTTCTAGCTTTGTAGCAAATTTCCATTCCCAGGCATGAAATTACAGTCCCTGAAAATTTCTGCTGAGAAAGCAGGGGAAGGAAATGAAATTGTTCTAACAAGTTCCAGTGCATTATTCTTAGACTTCAAAGCAATTGAATGCATCATCCTTAGTGCTTCAGAGTCAACACTGAATAAACACCTCCTGCATCTTTTAAGCTTGCCTTGTGCTAAACTTAAGTGCTGATCTACATCAGGACTGAACTGGTGATATTAAAATGAGAATGCTAAATGTTCAAAGGTTGTGAAGTTTTAAGAAATTTTCTCTTACATCTCAAAAAGAGGAAAAAAGTCAAGTGACTGCTGGCTGCACCTTTGGGTGAACTCTGCCACACAGAAATGGGCTGAGAGTAGAACAGTGGCTGAATGTGCATCTGTGTCCTGCTGGAAAAGCTGAGAATCCTCCTTTCCTTTCCTTTCCTTTCCTTTCCTTCCTTTTCCTTTCCTTTCCCTTTCCTTTTCCTTCCATTTTCCTTTTCCCTTCCCTTTCCTGTTCCTTTTCCCTTCCCTTTCCTTTTCCCTTCCTTTTCTTTCCTTTTCCCTTTCCTTTCTTTTCCTTTCCTTTTCCTTTTCCCTTCCCTTTCCTTTTCCCTTCCCTTTCCTTTTCCCTTCCCTTTCTTTCCTTTCCCCTTTCCTTTCCCCTTTCCTTTCCCTTTCCCTTTCCTTTCCTTTCCTTTCCTTTTCCGTTTCCTTTCCTTTCCACCATGGTCTGATTTCCTCCTATTTCTCCTGCTTCACGGCCACATTTTGTACTTTATCACAACTGCAATCCCATTTCTCCCTGTTCAGCAGAACTGAGCTGTTCCTTCCCCTCTGTCAGAAGTTACACTTGACAGACCCCACTCCACCTCTGCCTTTCCCCTCTGCTGCCCTGTACCCATGGAATGAGTGCCCTGGGAGTGCTCATCAAGTCACTGCTTTGCCATCTCAGTCCCAGGCCTGGAAAATGGCACTGGAGTCAATCAAGCAATTAAATTTGAGACTTCTTAGCCACTGGAAACGTAGCAGTCATCCTCTAATACACCTACAGGAAATTAAACAATGATATCATCAGGCTATGAATAACTTTTTAATTCACCCTGCTGCAGCAGCAGATGCCAGGTAACTGCATCTGTACCAACACAGCACCTGTGCCAGGTGCTAATATAGCACAGCACAAGGCTCACCCTTCTTCTTGTGCACTCTTCTGTTTATCAGAGGCTTACTTTAAATGAGCTTTTCAGCTCTTCAGGATATGGCTTGTTTCCTTCTATCTCTGCTGCTAGTAATATCTGCTAATAAACAGCATGACTAATATTTGATAATAAACAATAGTAGAAGCCTGCACGAACCAAAATCGTGCCTCAAGAGCACTGATATTATTTCATATCAAAACATTTGAAGGACAAATCTGATAACCTTTTAGTTACCACCGAAAGTTATGATTTTGATTTTTTTCACACCAAGGAACAAAACACATTGTTTAGTTGCCAATTAGTCCTACCCTGTAAAGCATTTTCTCCCTAATTCTGCCAATTCATTCCACTTAGGGTCTGGAACTTAAATGGAGGAGGAGGAGGGGATGAGTTAAAAATAGCAGCAGGAAAAAAAAAAAAAGCCAATTAGTAGGAATTGCCACAATAACCTTTGTCAGGATAAATTTAAGGTATAAGGCTCCAAGATAGTTACTATGGCGACCACAGGCACTTGCAAGGTACCTTTAATGAGAAATGCAGGATCTGTCACACAAGCAAGTAGATGCAGCAGCAGCAGCCCAAGAGGCTATTTAAAGACACTTTTCTCCCCTGCCCCCTTTCTTTCAAAGAGCAGCAGGAAGATAAACTGCTACTCAAGTAGCTTTAATATGTGTATTTTTTCAATTTTTTATTCTTTCCCCACTTCTTCAGTCACTGAACTGTTGAGATCTCAGTGTAAGATTTATCCAAATTGAACAGGTTAGATTTACAAACATTACCCACGCTTTGTCTACTCTTTGCAAAATAAATTTAGCTCACAAGTCATCCAAAAACTCCAAGGAGTGAAAGGTTTTTACCTAGAAAAATGATATAGACACACGTTTAGAGTCTGAAAACACAAATCTTTGTGAAAAATCTTGCATCAATTCTCTTATTTGCCAATACAATGTGCAGCTGTTATAATTTTAAAATACTTATTTTACTAGATGGAAGCTATCTCAGATATATGTCTGGTACTTTCTCTGATGCCTTTGAATATTTCTAGTTTTCCTCTTAATGCACCTGTAACTTACTGCAGTTTAGTGCTTCTTACTAAGTGCTAAAATGCTCTGTTCCCAGCACCTTTAACCAAAACAAGGCTCTCTGAACACAGATTCAAGGACATATTCGCTGCCTTGGGGCCTGAAAATATGTAAACAACCGTAAGATGAAGGGGGGCAGGCCTGGGGTGGTGAACATTGTCACCTGAGGGTGTGATTGGAGAATTAAGGGCCAATATGCTAATGAAACAGAACTTATAAAATGTGAAGGGCTCATGACCCAGTGTGCATTTCGGGTGTGGTCCCTGGGGGGACGTTCGTTTGCCCGGAGTGTACCTTGAAGGCCTCGAATAAATTTATCCGCATTTTATACTCCTAATTTGTTTTGGCTTCTCTTTTAGGCATCAGTTTTGGCACCCCAGATGGGACAGAAGGTCTCTCTCCAAACCCCTCTGGGCCAGCACTCCCTCTGCCAGCCTGGACGGTACCGGAGACCAAGGACCCAGTACAGAAGCACGTGAGTAGGCGTATGAACGGCGGTGTTCTGTGGTGAGGAGAAAATCTCCTATAATTCGTTTGGTGCGTGGGATAAGGAGTGTCCCTGTTCGCGTAAGTTTCGGCAGTGCAGCACTGCAGTGACAAACGTTGGCCTCGGGCCAGCGTGTGGCGTGGTGAGTAAGCTCAGCGCCAGTATACAAGAGACGGCTGGTTCGATTCCTGCTTTAGCTTTTGCAGTTAGACTCTAAGTGCGCGACTTCCCCCGTTCAAAATTTAGACATGGGGTGTCATTTTTCAAGTGGAAGCTCTATTCCAATTTCTGAGAATTCCCCATTAGAGCTAGCACTAAAGAACTGGCGAACGCTAGCCGGCAAGCATACTTATCTTATAAAAGCAGAATTGATCAGGCTATCCCAACGTGTTTGGCCCACCTATGAGCTTGAGGAAGACCAGACATGGCCTACAGATGGTAGTTTAGATGAAAAATTGATATCAAACCTGATAGCTCGCCTACAGAAAGACCATTACAGTATGGAAATTGAATATGCAAAGCTCTTTAGGCTTCTATCACGGGACGAAAAGTTACAGAGACCCGAGACAGAACATCATATAATGGTTTTAAGGAAGAAAAAGAAGGAGAATATAAAGAAAAAGACTCTTCCTAACCCCAGGGGGGGGGATGAAGCAGAAATGGATTTGTTAGCTCCCGCGTTAAGAACTGGGACCTCAGCGGCGCCGGGCCCGGCCCCGCTGCCCCCCCCTCCCCCGCCGCCTCCTTCGGAGGCAGCTGCGGGTGGGGGTGGGGCCTCGGCGGCCGCTGGGTCAGGGACTGTGGGTTCCTCGGTTGTCTCGGATTCTCCTTCGCCGTCCCCGCCTCAGGCTCGTTCCCCCTCTGGGAAAGCTGCCGACAAAGATGAGACCCCAGCCGCGCTGCTGATAAAGAAAGAGGGGGAGGAAAAGGCAGATACCTGTAAGCCCCCACCACCCCCTGCAGGGGAGACAGAAACCCTGGTGAAACCAGATACTTCGGGCTGGCTTTGGCCCCCGCTCCCGCCTTCGCCCCCCTCCCCTCCTCGAGTTTCTCCCGGGCCGGGGGAGGTGGGAGGATCCGGCCCACGACCTGCGGCGCCGCCCCTGGGGGCAGTGCCGGAGGCGAAACCGGGCGGCTGGAGGCGGGGTTCCCCAGCCCGGCCACCGTCGGGAATAGAATACTGGAGGCGGGAACAAGAGTACCCGCCCCGGCCACCTTCGGGAATAGAATATTGGGGAGGGGAGCAAGATTTCCCGGCCCCACCACCGCCGGGGGCAGGGCCGGGTGGCTGGTGGAGGGGCCCCCCGGCCCGGCCTCCTTTGGGGCCGGAGCGTTGGGGGTGGAGACGGGATTTCCCGCCTCCGCCGGGGGCAGGACTAGAAGACTGGGGGTGGGCTCCGATGCCTGCCGCGTCCGCGCCGCCGCCCCCGCCGGGGCCGGAGCGGGGCGGCTCGGGGCGGGCTTTTTCGCCCGTCGCGTCCGCGCCACCGCCACCGGGGGCGGAGGGGGGCGGTTCCGGGCGGGCCCCCTCGCCTGTTGCGTCCGCGCCGCCGCCACCGGGAGCGGAGGGGGCGGGCTCTGAGCGAGGTCCCTCGCCTGTTGCATCCCCGCCGCCCCCGCCGGGGGCGGACGGGGCCGGCTCCGGGCGGGCTTCCTCGCCCGTTGTGTCTGCGCCGCCTCCGGCCCCGTCGGGCGCGGGGCAGTGCTGTTGCCGACCGCCCCCGCCCCCGCCGGGTACCGAACCATGCGGTTGCAGACAAACCCCGGCGGCTGCTCCGCCCTTGCCGCCGCCAGGCAAGACACAATGTTGTTGCAAGCACACTCCGGCGCCTGCTCCGTCCCTGCCGCCACCGGGCACGGTACAATGCTGTTGCACCCACACCCGGTCCTGCAGCGTTCGGACAGGCAGCTGTAAAATGACAGGCTCAACAGAGACCGACAGTAGTGTTAGTTCAGAGATCTCCTCTGACGAGGAAGATCATAAGACAACTAGACGAAGAAGGGGTAAAATAGCCAAGAAGGCTATAAGAGAACGGAGCCCCATAGCAAAGAGGACGAGAGCTAAAAAGAAAGAAGAGCCAGTTTTGCAAGCTCCCCTGAGACAGGCTGCCGGGAACCAGGGACCCATGTATGTTAAGGTTCCATTCTCCCTTGGAGAATTAGAACAGTGGAAATCCATTGTTGGGACATACAAAGAAAATCCAGACAGGGTTGCTTCATTAGTGCAGAGAGCAATTTCGACACAGAATCCTGATTGGAATGACTTAAAAGCGATGTTGGAGACGTTGCTTGATCCAATTGAAAAGGAGATGGTTTACAAAGCTATTCAGGCTTCTGTGGATTCGCAGATAGCAGGTGGAACGCTTCAGGGTACCACCGCGGAAATCTTCCCAATGGAAGATCCACGCTGGGACCCAAATATTCCGGATCACATGGCTAGGCTAAAGCGATACCAGAATTTCGTGATATATGGGTTAAAGCATGGTGTTCCAAAGGCTTTAAATTTGTCAAAGTTGTATGAAATAAAACAGGATCTAGATGAATCTCCCACTGATTTCCTAAATAGGCTAAGGGAAGCTGCAGTCAAATACACAAATATAGACCCTGATTCAGCTAATGGAAGAGCACATCTAAGTTATGTATTTGTAGGCCAATCTAGCAGCGATATAAGGAGAAAACTACAAAAGCTAGAAGGAGAGCAAGACCTAACCAGATTGTTAAACGTAGCTTGGAAGACATATCGAGACAGAGATTCTAGCAGCAAAGTTAAGCAATCTAGTAAAAAAGGTAGCCAGGAGAAGTCATCCAAGAGTACCTCTCCACCCCAGGACAAAGATCAGTGTGCCTTTTGTAAGGAAAAAGGACATTGGAAAAAAGACTGTCCTAAGTTGAAAAAGAAATCCTCGGTTCCCCAGTTGGCTGTGGAACCAGGGTCAGAATCGGGATCAGGATCAGATTCAGAATGAAGGGGACCGAAGGCTTCTTCCCCAGCAGAGCCTTTGGTTATAGCTAAGCTGGGGAAGGATGATGTTGAATTTTTGGTAGATTCCGGAGCGGCATATTCTGTGTTAAATACCTTAGAAGGGAAACTGAGTCGAGATACTGTGAAAGTTATTGGAGCTACAGGGGTAACCGAAACGCGGCCTTTCTTCAAACCCCTAAAATTCAAACTGGGGAAGCACTGGGTAACTCATCAATTTCTTTATATGCCTAACTCCCCCAAACCATTGCTTGGGAGGGATTTACTGGAAAAACTGGAAGCCGAAATTAAGTTTAGAAAGGGGCAGGGTGTACAAGTCATAATTCCTGAGTCTAAATTTGTCGAAGTTGCTGCACTTTTTGTACAGGAAAAATGTGGTGAAATCCCTGCTGAAGTTGAAAATGCTGTTAATCCAATAGTGTGGGCCAGTGATGTTCCAGGAAGATCCACACGAGCAGAACCAGTGAGTATTGCACTTAAACCAGGAGCAATACAGGTGAGACAAAAACAATACCCTTTAAAAGTGGAAAGTCGTAGAGGACTGGTGCCTATAATTGAAAAGTTCCTTAAATTTGGGTTGCTAGTAGAATGTAAATCCAAGTACAACACGCCCATCTTACCGGTAAAGAAAGCAGATGGCAAGAGTTACAGATTAGTGCAAGATTTGAGGGCAATCAACAAGATCACTGAGGATATACATTCAGTTGTATCGAACCCTTACACTCTTTTAAGCACACTGACGAATGAACTGGGGTGGTTCACAGTTTTAGACCTCAAAGATGCCTTCTTCTGTATTCCAATTCACAAGGATAGCCAGGAACTCTTTGCCTTTGAATGGGAAAACCCTGACACAGGAAGGAAGACACAGCTCACCTGGACAGTCTTGCCCCAAGGATTCAAGAATAGCCCAACTATATTTGGCCACCAGCTGTCAAAGGAACTAGAAGACTGGAGGAGACAAGAACCAGAGGGAGAAGTTCTTCAGTATGTTGATGACCTCTTAATTGCAGCCAAAACGCGACACGACTGCATCAAGCTCACTGTAAGTCTTTTAAACTATCTGGGAACAGGCGGGTATCGTGTCTCTAAAGAAAAGGCACAGATTGCCAAGGAAACAGTAGTTTACTTGGGCCTAGAAATTGTCCGTGGCCATCGACAACTCAGCAAAGAACGGAAGGAAGCCATCTGCCGCCTTCCACAGCCTGACACTGTGAGAGAAATGCAGGCCTTCCTTGGAATGGTAGGCTGGTGCCGTCTTTGGATTGCAAATTATGGACTACTGGTAAAACCTCTGTATGAGGCCCTTAAAGCAGCCGAAAAGGGAACCATTGTATGGACAGAAAGTACAAGAGCTGCATTCAAACAACTGAAACATTCCTTAATGTCAGCCCCAGCTTTGGGGCTCCCAGACTTAAGTAAACTTTTTGAACTTTTTACCTGTGAGCGACAGAATGTTGCTCTGGGGGTACTGGCACAGCACTTGGGAGATCAGCGAAGAGCTGTAGCGTATTTTTCAAAACAGTTAGACAACGTTAGCCAGGGGTGGCCTGGGTGTTTGAAAGCTGTGGCAGCAACTGTCATCCTAATACAAGAGGCTCGTAAATTCACCCTTGGGCGGCACATCGTTGTGTATGTACCCCATGCAGTGATCTCCGTGCTGGAGCAAAAGGGGGGACATTGGCTATCCCCTAGCAGAATGCTCAAATACCAATCTGTGTTGTTGGAACAGGACGATGTTACCCTGAAGACAACCTCTGTTGTTAACCCTGCCATGTTCTTGTCTTCCACTTTAATTGATAATGTGCCTGAGCATGACTGTTTGCAGACAATTGAAGAAGTCTATTCCAGCAGACCAGACCTGAGAGACATCCCACTAGACAGTCCAGATTGGGAACTGTTCACAGATGGCAGCAGCTTCATGAGAAAGGGTAAGAGGATGACAGGTTACGCAGTAACCACCATAGATAAAGTAATCGAAGCAAAAGCCTTGCCTTCAAATGTGTCATCACAGAAAGCCGAACTAATTGCTCTTACAAGGGCCTTAGACCTCAGCGAAGGAAAGAAGGTAAATATATGGACTGATTCGAAATATGCATTTAGTGTTGTCCATGCCCATGGAGCCATCTGGAAGGAGAGAGGACTGTTAAATGCTCAAGGTAATGAAATCAAACATGCTGAGCAAATCCTTGCCCTCTTAGAGAGCATCAAAAAACCTACAGAAGTGGCAATTATGCATTGTAAGGGCCACCAGAAAGGAAAGACCACTCCACAGTTGGGAAATCGCTTTGCTGATGAAGCAGCGAGAGAAATTGCAGAGAAAGGCATTCTTGCAGTGATACCACAAAAAGAAATTGATTTGTCAGGATTTACCCCGAAGTATGATCAGGCAGACCACAAGTTAATTAAGTTTCTCAAAGCTGAGATCACAGAAGGTGGATGGGCTGTTACACCAGTGAACCAGGTTGTAGTCCCGCCCCTGATCCTACGAGAGATAGCTCAGAGAGAGCATGAGAGTACGCATTTTGGAGTTGAAAATCTTTTAAAACACCTTAAGAAGGTAGTAATAGGAAAGGGAATGACTGACATTGCACAATCAGTAGTAAGCAAATGTGAAATCTGCTGTAAGAACAATCCTGATACAAGAAAAAGAGTTGTGTTAGGTGTAACAAAAACAGGAGATCTTCCTGGAGATTACTGGCAAGTGGATTTTGCTGAGTTACCACGCAAAGAGGGATACAAATACATATTGGTATTAGTTGACACATTTAGTGGCTGGCCTGAGGCTTACCCCTGTCGTTCCAATACAGCAAGGGAAGTGGTAAAGGTTTTACTCAATCATATAATTCCAAGGTTTGGGGTTCCTTTAGGAATGTCATCAGATAGAGGGCCACATTTTGTTGCAACAGTGGTGGGAGAAATCAGCAAGATCCTGGGAATCAGTTGGGATCTGCATACACCATATAGACCCCAAGCAAGTGGTAAAGTCGAGCGTATGAATGGGATCCTTAAGACCCAGATTAGCAAAATTTGTCAAGAGACATCCATGACATGGGTTAAAGCATTGCCCA
The DNA here is from genome assembly GCA_036630365.1 of Acanthiza pusilla. Lineage (NCBI taxonomy): Eukaryota > Metazoa > Chordata > Aves > Passeriformes > Acanthizidae > Acanthiza > Acanthiza pusilla. Next base: position 94,059,464 of record JAXCHO010000034.1, read on the forward strand.
TAGCCTTGCTAAGAATCCGAATACAACCAAGGCGGAGGGACAACATCAGTCCCTACGAAATATTGTATGGCAGGCCATATCAAATCCCACATGTCCCGGGAGAAATCCATATGAGGGGAAAGCTTGATTTGCAGAGATATCTAATGGCTTTAAGCTCCACTTTACAGAAACTCCAGAAGTACGTCGTGTTATCCAGACCCATAGGACTGGACACACCAGCACATCCCTTCCAACCTGGAGACTGGGTCTATGTTAAGTGGTGGGACAGTGATCCATTACGAGCCAAGTGGAAAGGACCATTCCAAGTCCTAATGACCACCCTTACTGCTGTCAAGATCGCTGGCAAAGGACCTTGGATTCATTACTCCCGAGTAAAGAAGGCATCTGCTCCAGAGACACCTGAAGATTAGAGACTGATGCAAACAAAATGATGTGATCTGGAGAATTCCTTTCTGTATGAAACTGTTTATATTAGTTAGAATCATAATTCTCACATAATAGCCAGCTGTATAGAATGTTTCTTAGTATTAGACACTTACTATTGTTAGAGGTATATACCTACCACTGTCAAATGCACATTATTAATGAGAGTTTAACATAGAGACCTGACAAGGTAGAGGCCTTGTCAGGCCTCTAAAGGGGGGAATGATGCCTTTGAATATTTCTAGTTTTCCTCTTAATGCACCTGTAACTTACTGCAGTTTAGTGCTTCTTACTAAGTGCTAAAATGCTCTGTTCCCAGCACCTTTAACCAAAACAAGGCTCTCTGAACACAGATTCAAGGACATATTCGCTGCCTTGGGGCCTGAAAATATGTAAACAACCGTAAGATGAAGGGGGGCAGGCCTGGGGTGGTGAACATTGTCACCTGAGGGTGTGATTGGAGAATTAAGGGCCAATATGCTAATGAAACAGAACTTATAAAATGTGAAGGGCTCATGACCCAGTGTGCATTTCGGGTGTGGTCCCTGGGGGGACGTTCGTTTGCCCGGAGTGTACCTTGAAGGCCTCGAATAAATTTATCCGCATTTTATACTCCTAATTTGTTTTGGCTTCTCTTTTAGGCATCATCTCCAAATATGCACAAACAAATATTCAAGAGTGAAGAGCTTTAAAAATAAGGTTTCTCCTTTTTCTACACAAAGTCCACTTCATTTCTAGCATTTACAAAAGAAGATCTATTTCAGATCTGGGCTGTCACTGCCACCACAAGCACCCTCATTAAGGACAAGCTTGGATTAACTTGTTACAGTACACACAAAATGACACAGTTCCCATCAGGACCATAAATAACATATTTCAGGACTGTGAAAAAATAATAAAATACCTGCTGCTGCCAGTCCTTGGCACCTCCCAGAGTGCTCCATCCAGCTCTGGGCTGCCCAGCACAGGAAAGACCTGGGGACCTGTTAGAGACCCAAAGGAGGGCCATGGAAATGCTCCGAGGGCTGGAACCAGGCTGGGGGTGCTCAGCCTGGAGATGAGAAGGCTCCAGAGAGATCTCAGAGCCCCTTCCAGGGCCCAAAAGGAAAAAGTAAAGTAAGAAAACCTGAGAGAGACTTTTTAACAAAGGCTGTAGTGATAGGACAGCGACTTTAAATGGAAAGAGGGCAGATTTAAGTTGGATGTAAGGAAGGTGGATTTTGTGATGGGTGTGGGCAGGCCCTGGCACAGGTTGCCCAGAGAAGCTGGGGATTCTCCATCCCTGGAAGTGTCCAAGGCCAGGTTGGATGGGGCTTGGAGCACCCTGGTCTGGAGGAAGGTGTCCCTGCCCACGGCAGGGGTGGAACTGGATGATCCTGAAGGTCCCTTCCAGCCCAAACCATTGTGTGACTCTACAATTTCAAACTCCACATGGAATGGAAAGGTCTGTTCAACACCATCCCCACTCTCAAAGCTGGGCCAGCTGTCAGTGGTGGTTCAGCTGTGCTGGAACCACAGAACAGCCCTGGTTCATGCACAGGGTCACTCACTGCTCCTGTCCTCACTGCTCATGGAGATACAGCTCACTACAGCTTTCCACTTGGAGGTTTTTCTCGATCAAATCTGGTGTTGTTCATACCAAACTGAATCTCCATGCAGTAAAAGAATACTATTCCATGTCTCTTCTTAATTATCAATAAATTACTCAACTGCATTTTTTTATCTTTCTCAATGCCGAAGAGGCAGCTTCTCTACTTTTAAACACTGAAAATTAAACAGGAAAATCTTTCTTTAAGTAATACATCCAAACCCAAAGCACTCAGGAGAGCACACTGTGAAAACCAGATCAATGGTGGCTTGTGATTTAAACAGGTTAAATGTGGGTTTGGCAACGCTGCAGCCAAGCTTCTGCATTGATATTAGCAGGTGTTAGATCTCCTTGAAGCTGCAAAAGCTCTGCCAACTCATCAGGAGATGCACAACTCATTAACTCAATTTTGATATAAAAGATAGGGCTGAGAAGCTTCCCTGGTGAAGTAACCCTGGAAGGAAACTTTGGTGGTGAGTATAATTTACACGTTAGGCCATCATTTGTCAAAGGAAAAGGTTTTAGCTGAGATAATCCCAAGGCTAGGATTTTACCACACATTTCACAGCAACAATTAACAGAATTAATATTCTGCCATGTGTTCTGCAGTGGTGACATATATTTCAGTTTCAACTTTTTTTTTAGAAAAAGACAATGAATAAACACTCCAGGAAAAATACTTCTGACCTAGTAAACTGTTACAGCAGCAGTCATTTAGAGGGAAAAATTTCCTCATGCAAGCAATGACTCAGTAGATTCTTTCCAAAACAAGCTTTGTTTCTGGAGACTTACACAGCCAAGAAGAAAACAAACCATTTTAATTCTATGAAAGGCACATAGCCACACTAAAGCACTGGCCAAACTCTATTCTACTACACTGAGTTTATCAACATATACCTGAATTTATCCAGATTATAACTATTTTGTTATGTAATTTGTAACTCTTTCAACTGACTAAAAACATTAAAGCAAAGGTTACTTTCCTGCTTGTCCATTGCCTTCCCCTCCCAGGTAAAACCCAGACCCAAATCCATCTGCTCAGCATCAGCACAACCCATGGGAAAGAAGACTCTGAAGAGGAGAATAAGCAGTGGGGAGAGGAGAAAGAGTATTTGAAGCACCTAGAAGAGCACCTGCCACTGGTGAGGAAAAGACCTGATTTTATCCCAAAATAATCTACAGTAAACAGCCTCCAACCAGCTCCTCACAGCTACAGCTCAGCAGTGCAAATCCTGCAACAACTGCAAGTGTGGGAGCAACCTTCAGCCTAGGAGTGAGGAGAAGTTCTGTGGACAATAGCAAAACCTTCACCAAGAAGTAAATAATTTAGTTTGTGAAGACAGGAATCAATAAACCAGTTTCCATTTAACCACCTTAACAATAGTTACACCTAACAGCAAAGCTTTATCCTGTCATTGGGTAGGGGGCAAAAATAATATACTACCAAACATCTCTGACTATTAAACTTGAAATAGTTTTATAATTCATTCGTCTAAGTACCATGTGTGCTGCTTTTATTTTCTCTTTTTTCCCCTCAAGTGTAACGTTGGATTCCTCTCTCATATTAGGTTCCCTTTTGCAAATATTTCTTTTCCTAGCACTTCCTTTCAACTTAAATAGTTTTCAATTATCATCTTCTCATTTGGTGAGATCATTCCAAAGTGAAAACATCCTGCCCTGTGCTGATACAAACCATTCTGCTCAAAAAGATGACTGTTTTGTATTCAACCACACTGAACCACAGGTAGGATTTTCACAGATGCATTAAAACCTGGATCCAATTCCTACGAGGTAAAAGGCAGCTCTGAGCTCATCATTCACTATTTAAAGCTCAGATTCTCATTCCATCACTTTGGATTTATTAAGAGAGAAGTGCACCTGACTATTCATCATCTTGTCCTGTGTAATTCCTCACAATCAGCTCCCTCCTTTACAATCCACTACCTTCTGCTCACTCCTTTTCCAACACCATTCCAAACAAAGCCGAGCACTCCAGGGCCCAGCCCAGATTCCAGAGGGGCAGGAAGGACCTGAGCTCCACAAGCTATTCCTCCCTTTCTTAACTCATTACCAACTCTCCCTTTTTATCCCACAGCAGCTTGGATTCTCTATCAGCTTCTGGTGGGGAACTCTTTCACCTGTCAAGAATTACATTAATTAGATCCTCCTTCCCCAGGAGCTTGTTCATTCCTGAACAGAAGTTCAATGGCTTTATGGATTTACAAAAGTCCTGTTTACTTTCCCACTTCTGCACACTCATTCGATGCAGATGTACACATAAAACTGAAATAAACCTGCAATTAACCTTCTTTAGTACAAGTCATCCCCTTTCCTAAGGATACTTATTTATGATTCAACATATCGAATCTGGAATGTTTCCATAATGTCAGGATCTTTCATAGTCTGAAAGCTCTATAGAAGACAAGGAGTAATTTGATAAATGTCTATATGGAGGTTCTAAACACACCTCCTGCACTAGGCAGAAATCAAAGTACTCACTATCCAGATTTGAGTTCCTCTCCCTCAGGAAACAGTCCCACTGAGGGCCAGGAAATCAAACAACTTCTAGTGATCTTGTTTCAGAATTGTCATTTATTCTTTAAAAATCCAAAGCTAGAGCAGAATTCTTCATTTTTATGAAAACACATTAAAAAGAGTGTGCATTTTTGAAAACCTCAAACATGGCAGAGCTCTCCCTTGGGAGGATTCAGCCATTGGCAAAGTGAGCTGGAGCGGACAGAAAAAGAGGTTGAGGAAGGAAGATTATAGACATAACATTCCTCATTTCCTGCCATGATCAGACACTTTCATAGGGCAAATCACAAATTGTATTCAAATTTAGCAGAATACCTGTTTGTTTTTTTTTAATTCAGGACCTAAAAATCTTTCCATTATTCCAAAGGAGGCTTCAACTTTTTGCCTGGGATCCCAGCTATTATGGTGGCACTGGTGGTGGGGGGAGGAAAACCAAGACTCCACTTCAAATCAACTTCTAGAGAGACACCTTCTTCACTGCAAAATGAAAATGCCATAAAAGGTCGGCTTTATACACTACAGCATTTACTTAACGTCTTTTGGTGATCTTTTCAAATCACTGTTGTTTTAGCCTTTGTTTCCAGTTAATGAAGGCAGAATTAAATGGATGTCAAGAGTGAAGAATAAATTCAAGCTGATGAAGCACTAATTTCAAATGAGTGTTCTCTTTGAAGGAAAGACTCACAAACCAGCTATTTTAATTACACTTTTGATCATGTAAAATAAATTAATAGAAATTGGATATTTTAATTTCCAACTTCAGGAAATCTATGCTGTACCATCATGATCTTTTACAGAACATCAGAGAGCAGGCAGAAAGCCAAATCTGGGCAACATCAGAGTGCAACTTTCATAAATCCTTTGGCCATTAAGGCAGACATAACTGGCAGCCACTCAAGACAATCTTCTTTCATCCCATTAACGCAGCCACCGTGTCACCACAGCCACAAAACACAGCCAAGTGCTCCTAAATACAGGGAGTGCTGTGCTCTAAATTAATCTATTTATCTACAGATATCGATCAAAGCAGGTGTGACCTGGAGCTGCACCCACACCCAAATGCTCGGTCTCTTACTGGCAGCATAAACAAAAATGACCTGAAATGTGTTAGGCAGCTCTTCCACAAAAAAAAAAAAAGTGATGGTTAATTGGGAAATGGACTAAAACTATTCAGTTACCGTCACCATTTTGTCCTACAATCTCTAAAGGGTCTAGGTAACATCCCAACACCCTTCACTCCTTACTTCCAAGTCTCCACATATCATAACAGGACAGTTTATCACGAAAATGAGTTCCACAGAGTTTTTTTCATCTGTTGGATGAACATACAAGGCACCAGGTTTAGGTGACAGTGAACAGAAAAAGTAATGCACCTCACAACCTACGGAGGAGGACTGTACAAGTTCACATTGCTCACAATAACACAGGACTTAATACAGGAGTCTGGAGGGCAAGAGCCTTACCAGAAAGTGGCACTATGCCATTTGTAACAACAGAAAAATAAAGGCCAAAAAAAAAAAGTAAGGAAAGGAATTTGTCCTCCAGAGAAGGGTAAAATAAAAGAAAAAAAAAAAAAAAAAAAAAAGCAGGACAGATTAGGACAAATTTTGGAAAGAGAGAAAGTCTTAGAGGACAAAAGGAAGTGACAGAGGAAGCAGTTCATATGGACACATGCCCATAACACTGCTGGCTTTGGCAAGTTTCTCAAGGAGTAGGTAGATTTTCAAATCAAAGAGCACTGTGGGTTGGAAGGTCCCTCTGGAGGCATCCACTCCAGTCTGGAAGCCACGAAGCTCCACTTGGGCAGCTCAGCACCAGAGAGGTGACTGACAATTATTCCTTGCATTGCTGCTCCCACCGAGGCACAGAGCTTAGGGCAGTTCCTTTGTCTGCCATGCCTTGGGCACCTGCACCCCACTGGGTAAGAAAAAATTCTGAAATCACCCCTGCAGTACCAACCTCTGCAGCCTGCCTTGAACTGACACTGCAAGGCAAGGCTGACAGAAATCTGGGCTGTGCCATCAGTGCTGCAGCTGCACAAATCTCTCCCCCACTTGTGTGAGCTCCTCTGGATGGCTCCTCTTTGTGCCCCGTGGTTGTGTGCCATCGTTTCACTCCATACTCCCACATTTCTAACATGGATTGTGCTAGGAGAGGCAGCCAAGAGAATATCTCAGCTGTGCTGACCACAGAGCAGGGTTGAGACAAAACAGAAATTTTGATGAAGTGTCTGTCTCACAGAAATACAGGCAAACATGGGGAGAAAAGAAAATGTTGATTAATATAACTTTTCTTTCTCCTTCAATGTTCAGAAAATCTACTGGGAAAAGGACAAACCCCAAAGTTCCATGAATCTTTTCTTCCTGGGAATATTGGTATTTTTGTATTTCATTCCAGCAGGGAGACTAATGCACAGTGCAAGGTTGATAATGTTCACCTTCATTCTCCACTTTTTTCCATCATCCATCAATGTTAAAACATGATTTTCTAAAACCACAGTATGAATTTATTGGTTTGAATATGTGTGAATTGAGGGCAAGCACAAGCCATTTCAACTCTGACTTCCTTCAGGAAGAGGTATTTTTCCTGTTTAGCTTGTTGCTCTATTGTTATCTAACAAAAGAAATAATTACAATTTTTCTTACATTCTTACTTTTTATTCCACATGCCTTGCACAAAAACGAAAACCCAATTAAAAAGTATTAGCACTTCAGTCAATTTTTTAACAGGCCTGCACTTTGTTGAATGTTTCCACAACTGCGCCTAGCATCAAAAAATTTCAATAAATAAACTTCTCTTTTCAAGTATTGATGAAAACAAGTAAGGAAAAAGTCTGGTTTCTTCTATGGAAAAAAATTCTTTAAAAAAATACTAAATCTGAATCCTGAAATCAATTACTCTGACTTTTTCAAAAGACAGCTTTTGAACCCTGCAAGTCCTACAACCTGTAATCTACTTAGGATTTAAGGGGAAAATGAAGATGACTGGTTTGGATTTTGAATGATTTATAGCTCATTTAAAACTGGGACAGCAAACTCGTGCTACATCTGTGTGATATTTTGTGTAAGGGCCAACCTATCCAGCCACGTTTATGTTGTACCCTATTAAACTTAATAAATCCTGTCAGAGACAAACTTGGCCTGCACTCACAGAGCTCCCGTTTCGCCAGCTGCATACACAAAATATTATAAATAGTGCAAACTGGGTCTTCTGAGGCCAAGGCAATGTTCAAAGAGGTCAGAAAAATTGCCATGCAGGCTAGATCCAGTGAGTTAGTCACTCCTGATTTAGGAAAAGTCAATTGAAGAAGTGGGAAAAGAAAAAGAATCTTATGGAAAGGCACATAACACCAAAAGAGTTGCCTATCCTTATATCCCAGGACTGATATAATGAATACATTGAGTTTTGGGGAGGGGAGGGAAGGGGAGAGAATAAATTAAACAATTAGGCAAATTCAGACAAGTCTGAAAAAGCTGACCCAAAGGGTCACCAAAGGGAAGGTGTCCATACCAGCAAGTGGAGAAGGAAAAGTTCATCTGTGCTCAAATACAGAATACATGTTCTTGACAGAAACAGAAATGCTAAAGTCAAATGCAAATAATAGGAAACAGATTATCTGCACATTCCCTATGGAAAACATCATAACTATTCAGAAGAAAAGGATGATATGGCATTGGGGACAGGGCAGAGAGAACAGGAACATATTGCTGTAAAACCTGCAAGGGCAGCTGTTTTCATGGGACAGAAAACTGGAAAAGGTGTTCCCGTTGGGAAGTGTGGCTTTGCAGAAAGATCTTTGGCAATTTCACTGAGGACACTCAGAAGCAGTGAGGGCCTTTGCCTCCACTTGACCATGAGGGAAACGGTCTGATGACGCCTGAGGCCTGGAAATCTCTTCGTTTCTAGATTCATAGGCAGTTCATTTTTTATTCATATGTTCACTTCCCTTAACCTTTACAGGAGAGCCCTTCTCTGTCCCCACTTCATACAAAGCATTAATAATGCCTTTGGATTTCACTGTGCTCATCAAACCAAAGTATTTTCTCTTCCCCGGTCACTTGCGTCTTCTACCATTTGATCTCCTCTTTGTCCTGCGTGTGTGACCAGAACTGACTAATCTCTCCTATCATTCCATCTTTCTGTTTGCTTCTCCTGCTCTCACATCACATCTGAGGACTCTCAGCCCCCTGTGATCACCCTTGCACCTTACAGAAGAACCAGGACCATGGAAGAGAAAAGGTTGGAGGGACCTCAAAAGAGCATCTGGTGTTCATGGGATGCAAATGAATTCCTTGAGTACTTTAAAGCAGTCCAAAACTTAAACTTCTCTTTCTTATTTCTTCTATTGCTCTTGCTTTTTTTAACTATTGTTTTTTATTCTGCCATTCTATAGTTTTTGCAGAATCCTCCAGCAACATCTCCAATTTTTGCAAAGTGCTTTGAAATAAGTGTGAATATCATAACTGGTTCATGCCATGGATCTGACCAGTGCTAGATGTATCACCCTTTCCTACCCAAACTAACAATTCCTTTACAATTTATTTTTTTTTAAATAACTAATTATCCCCTCAAAATTATGATTTTATTGATTTGGCTATTAGTAGAAAAGGGCAAGCCTTAAAAAAACTGAAGTGTATTTAAAAACTGTCAAAGAAGAGACAAAATAAAAACAATTGCCCTGAAAACAAAGGGTGATTTTTACGTTTTAGTTAATACAATTTGACTTGAAGGTATCTCAGAAATATCCAGCTGCCTGTAGATTTAACATGAAGACCCATGGCAACTGCAGTGAAATTTTATTTTCTCTTGACAGCAGGCAAAACCTTAATCATAGCAGCTTTGTCTTTAAAACATAAACTGCAACTGCAATGTATGGAAAAAATCATTAATCTCCCATACAGACAACATGCCCTGTCATAAACAGACACACAAATTAAACACTGACTTGGCAGCTATGAGAAATAGCAATCATCATTTACTTACACATGGACAATAAATTTCTTAGGGGAACTTTTGGTTCAAAATGGGGCAGAATTTTTAATTCTTCTTCCCTTTGAAAGAGGACTTATTTCAAAGTGTTTTCAATATGTGCATTGTTAACTAATACTGCAGAAATTGCAGTGCACCACTGCACAGACTTCACAGCTCAGTTGATCAACGCATTTACATCAAATAATTAAGCAGCAGAGATGGTCCTCATAATTTGCATGGACAAAAACACCATATTATGCAAAGAGAGGTATAAAAGCGCAAATAATGATTTTTTATTTAATTATTCTTGTCTCGTTAGAATGCAACAGAAAAAGATCAAACTGGGTGAGGTCAATGACCAAAAGTTCACTTAGCAAAACTGAGAAAAATACCTTTAATTCTGCTGACTATAAAAAAAAAAGAACCAAAACTTACTGTAGAAGATATGTGTAAGCAAACACTCATTTAACCCTGTAACCCTGTAAAGGCAGGGCAAAACTGCTGACCCAGAAAGGACGTCTGACTTCGAGTGTTGACTTCGCTCCTGCAGTATTTCTTCAGCTTATTTTTAATTAGACAACTCCCAATTAAAAAAATGAAAATGTCAAAATTCCATCAGGTTCTTTCACATCCGCATCCCCTGGGTCACCAGCACTTGTCAGAACTTACAAATTTTGAACAGAAGTCTCTGCCACTTGAATTACCAACAAAATTATTTTTTCATTTACAATGTCCTGTCATGTTTGCTCTTCATGTCTCAGCTCCTCACACCAGTCCTGTCCTGGGCATCCCAAACTTTAATCCCCATGGTCCTCATGCCAAGACCAGAACAGGCTGAAATGTCCAACGTCTGAATGCAGAGACACCAAGTGTGGAGTGTCACAGACGTGGGAGGCTTTGCCAGCTCAGCTGTGCTGTCTCACAAGGACAGAGCAGGGGATTGATCCCCTCAGACCATCCCCATGATCAGTCCTTCCCCATCCCCACAATCAATCCTTCCCCATCCCCACGATCAATCCTTCCCCATCCCCACGATCAGTCCTCCACCATCCCCACGATCAGTCCTCCACCATCCCCACGATCAGTCCTCCACCATCCCCATGATCAGTCCTCCACCATCCCCACGATCGATCCTCCACCATCCCCACGATCAATCCTCCACCATCCCCACGATCAATCCTTCCCCATCCCCACGATCAGTCCTCCACCATCCCCATGATCAGTCCTCCACCATCCCCACGATCAATCCTCTACCATCCCCACGATCAGTCCTCCACCATCCCCACGATCAGTCCTCCACCATCCCCACGATCAGTCCTCCACCATCCCCACGATCGATCCTCCACCATCCCCATGACCAATCCTCCACCATCCCCACGATCAATCCTCCACCATTCCCACGACCAATCCTCCACCAGCACTGATCTTCCCATTCCTGGGCGCCAGACACACCGTGCACAGAATGGGAATGGGAATGGAAATGGGAAGGGAAGGCAGGGTGTGCTGTACAAAATGAGATATCCTGGGGCACATTATGAGATAACATCTATTACCATAAATTATGAAGTGATTTACGCATAAATGAGGGCTGTCATGAAATTTAATTTTAATAGTTTGATAATCAAGTAAGAAACACAATAATTATCATACCTAAGTTTTCAATAAATTCAAATCACTGCTAGTGGCAACACTTTTTTTGTTCACAGACATTAATACAATTACCCTCCAAGAGCTGTCTGCTATATTTTTCCATGTCAGAACAACCTGTTGATTACCTCAATAAACAAGTTCAGATTTACCACTGATTACATTGAAAACACTTCCAGTTTGCTCATCGCAAAACTCCTGTAACAGTGCAGCTGACTGCTTCAAGAAACAGCCTTTTTCTTCAAGAAAATAGAGATTCAGTCCAGAAAAATCTCTGAAGGCCGAACTTTCTAAAAGCAGACATGAGGGAATTTGCTTCCATCATCATCACATGTCATATGCTCAATTGGAGAGATGAACAAAACATATTGATACCACAGTGTGGTATAAGAAACAGATTTTAAATGAACTGAAGACATTGCCAACACCTCAGTGTCACTCAGGGCAGCCAGAACTTCCCCAGAGCAGCTTATCCCCTGATTTTTTCATCAGGACACCAGTTCTCCAATGCATTTCCCTGTGATATTAAAGTTTCAAAAACCTCCTGCAGATGTAAAGCAGCAAAAATTGATTTGGAATCTGGCTTTGAAATGAACCCTAAAATTATTTTCAGGAGTTCAACAAATGACCCTCCAAAACTCTTGTTCCTCTCTTTTCTTCAACCAACCTCACAGGAGATGGAGGCCAAATCTCCTCTCTTCCTTCTCTACTCCAAAGGAGTCTTGATTCTCTTCCCTCCTCACCATAATCTCGTGGGAACAAAAGACCTCAAAGCAAAACCTGTCACTAATTGTCCCACAAAGGGATACAAAGGAACATTTCAAGTCATGTGGAAACCAGAGATGGGAATATGAAGGTCTCTAATTAACATCTTGGGATACAGGGTGAGGGAAAAAAGCTGATCCCTTCATTTGTTTATCTGCAAAACAAGCAACGATGAAAGACAGAAAGATGAGTGAATGAAATAATCACTGAGCCCAAATTATCATTTCTGTCAAATGATCAAAAAATGGTCAAAATTATCATTTTGCTCCCTTCAAATGAGAGGGAGCAAAATGTTTCTCTATCCTAAAATAGAGGGGAAAGAGTGTTGCTTCTCGGAGACACTGCTTATATATATCTACAAGAACAGTTACAATGCTCACAGTAAATAATCTCAATTATTGGCTTAAAAAGGACAGCAAATTGTAAGTTTAAGCTTTTCCGAAAGCTAAAATGATAATTTTCACTAGTCAGCAGAATAATCTTACTGTAGAAAAAGGCATCTATTTTCCAGATAGTCTTTTGATGGCCTAAAGGAGGTCACTTTTCCTAAGTAGTATAATTCCAGTTTTTCCTGCCATATGCAGTGTTATTGTGGCAGCTTTAATTGCCCAGTCTCTAAGTTAATTAGAGAAAACTGCCTTTCAAGCCTTAAAATAAAAATATTGTGTACTATTCTACACATTAGATCCATTTTACATGAATACAAATAAGCCAGAGAACAGGACAGGGATGGAATGCACCAAATAATAAGGATACTACAAGATGGATCCCAGGGACAGCCCGACATGGACTGAAAGATTTGGCAGTGCCAGCACTGATCTGCTGACAATCCCAGACTTTTTTTGGTATTTCTGCTTCCATCTCCTCCGCCATGGTCAGTTTTGTACCTTCATTATAAATCAAATCTATTACAGAGATTGCTCTAATAAGTGCAGCACCCAGAAACTTCCATCACTATTCCTCATTTTCCACGGAAGCAATGCAAGGCTCCCCTGCAAATTCCCTCCCAGGCACAGAAGGGAAAACTGCTGTTCTACAGCAACCACTCTGTAATATAGAAGAGAGGAGCAACACATCAAAACTTCCAAGTTATTTTACTTTCCAAACATCCAAAGAGGGAAGCAAAGAGGGCAGAGCGAGCAGGATGCAGAATCATCCTTCTTTGTAGGTCTGGAGACAGAGAATATGAAAACACTTACAGTCCTCAGCAATAACAACAGCGAGGAAGGAAACAATTTCCTGCTACCTCCACTCTGTCAGGATGGGAGATTTCAAAGTGATGGTGATGAATGGAGAGAGAGTAAATTACAAAAGGAAGAGAAAGTGACCAAAGCTGGCAAAAAGTCATAATTTAAATAAAGGTAGAATGAGGCAAACATTAAGAATGAGGACAGCATCAAAAAAGTACAGGGAAGGGGAAAAAAACCCAAACTTGATTGAAAAGCCTCTCTTTAAATATTAATCAGCTATTAATAACAATCAATACCCAAAGAAAAAAATTATATAAGGAGAATCTAAAAGGGGGATGTATGAAAAGCTTTGTATATTTGGGTTGAAAACCTTGGTTCAAATGTAGATTCCAGGGAATCCCTGCCCTGTGTTAAAAAGCAAAGATCCAGAACCATTGCTTTAAAAAGAGAAAGGTTTCTTCTCTTTTTTCCATTTTCTAGGAATAGGAAGCTAATTTTAAAGCCCAGAGTATATTCCACCTGCTTTTCTGTAGTAGATCCATCAGAATAAAAATTAAAACTCATGGCAACATAGGAGCTATATGCACACTGTTACAATTAAAAGCACTTACCATTCAAGAAATTGATAATAAAGGAGTTTAGAGCCAAGACAAAACTCAGTGCAATTCCTAACCAACAGGAAAAAAATACTTTGCAATAAGAATAAAAAGCACTATCCTTAAAAGGTTTAAATTTGCAACACATATACAATCTCTCTTGAAAAATTATAGTTTCAAAAGACTTATTGAAAGGATTTATATCCATTATAACGTAATGATTGAAGGATATTTAAATTTAAAATATTACCTCCATAGGAAAATAAAATTCAATCAAAGGGATGTAAAGAAATTTTATAACCTTATTTGTAGCTTGATTTCTATTTGTTATATATTTTCCTAAAAACTGGGAATGAAAAATTTCAAGGGGTTTGAAAACTACAAAAACAATGCAAAAAAGCAAGAGGCACAAAAATAAAATTACAAAACAATATGCATAAGAAAAAGAACATTTTGGTGACTACTTAGGCTGCTTTTTTAAAAAGAAAAAAGCCAATTCTTTCCAAATAAAAGGAACAAGCACTGTATGTTACTGGTATTTTTGTCTATAGCTTGTAAAGCAAAATTCAACGTGAGTGTGAGTCAACATATTTCCACTTGGTTGTGCTTTGGGAGTCACCAAGGCAAAAAGTATTCCAAATTTACTGCTGTTTTACCTATCCTGTAATTCTTTTTGACAGCTGCATTCCTTGCAATTAACACGGTTTGACTTTGAACTTAATATTCATCCAGGGGTTTGCAGACACGGCAGCAACTCCCTTTAACCAACTTTCTCAATCGCAGCACTTAAAGAGAGCAGCTCAACTCTCCCAAAGAAGAGAGCAGTGCTGGGACCCCTGACCCAAAAGCAAGATTCCCTTTTTCACATTATCACCTTTTTGAAGGTGAAATTGGAATCCAGATGTAATGATCATCTGAAGAAGATAAACCCTGGGCTGCAGCCAGCAGCAGGAATCCAGGCAGCTATGCAATGGCCAATAATGGTTCATAATGAGCTGTACATCACACTCGTAGGTCTGTAAGAATCAATACTCACAACAGCCTACTTGATCTGAAATATATTTTCCTGCAGAGACTGGAATTGCTTTTTCTTCAATTCTATTTTTTCTGCCTGTAGTTTGCTTCGTAGGAAAAGTGAGGAAATGGTTGGGGAACCACGTAAAGAAAATTTAAAACTAGGAAAGGATAACAAACTACTGAGATCAGGTTTTAACACCAGGATTACATTCAGAGCACATGGAAATGACATTCAAACACTCCACAAAAGCAAGTGAAATGAGCTGTACACCTCAGTACCAACTGTTTTCTGTGATTTTCAGTGCTACTACATGCAGAGCCAAAATAAATTTACTTGAGATATTGCTAAAACTTAGTGATGCACCTGCAAGAAAGCAGAATTTTTATATTCTTTGACAGGTGTACAACGTTAAAAAAGAAAAACAGGCCCCCAAATGTCATTAATTGTGTATAGGCAAATACTAGGATTAAAATCAGGCCCTTTGAAGAGTGAAAGCTCTCACCGCTGGCATTCCCCAGAGTGCAGAATTAAATCCTCGTTGTTCCTGGCACTGATGGTCAGCTCGTGCTCTGTGGCATTGAAGACATCGAGAAGGAGGTGACACTGCCGGGTGCTGCTCAGAGGGAGGGGAAAAAGCACAATTTCAATAATGATGTTATTATATGTCTATCAAACTTAATATTTATACATGAATACAAATATATATGCAAAAATACGTACATTCACATACAGGTTTGATCTCCTACTCCAATTATAAGAGTATTCTCATCTCGTACTAAAGCAACCTTTTTAATTATTAGAATTTCTTTTTACTATAACTAAACAGAATGGTACATTCTAAAGAGAAGCAGTCCCATGACAATTCTGACCTGCACAATATCAAGGCCCCATAGCATTTGATCATATTCTTTATGTCTATATTCTCATTTTGCAGCTTTCGGATTCACTTCTGTGGAGAAAGCCACAAACTTTTTTTGAGTTCTTTGAGCATTCCCATTTAAAAAAAAAATATTTTCAATTACCTTGACATGACCTCTTTAAGACACAAATTTGCAAGCAAACATTGAAATTGGTTTAAATTCATTGTCAAGGAGCAATTCCATTTCCATGGCTTGTCTACAGACCAAAACAAGGTGGCAATGAAAGCATTTAACCTCTAGAACAACTTCTCTGAGAGGGACAACTCTCGCCCCTCTGTAAGAGGCAAACACAGACACTTCTCACAGAAAAACTCAGTATTTCTCAGCTACTATCCTTCAAATCCAACTCTCCCCAGAAACATTTGATATAAATACACAAACTGCATTTCTGGTAACCTCAGAAAATAATACTGACAAAGTTCCAAAGTAGAAACTTTACTGCAAAAGTTCATCCTAATAAACTTTTAAATTATAATTAATAATCTTTTTTAATATTTACCAGTCTTATTAAGTTAATATTAATTAAATGAATAATTTACTAGTTTAGTTACTATTTAATACAATTAAATGTTAATGTTTTCAATTACTATTTTATTCTAATTAATATTCTGGAAAATTTTATTCTAATTTAACCTTTTCTTCCTTGTGAGATTAAGCAGAAATAGCAACATTGGTGATAAAAATACAATACACATGAAAATTTATTGGAACCAGGTACCAAAATGCCAAAGCCAATTATACAGCTGCAATAATGCTTTCCCAATCTATCTCAAATTCGAAACTCTCTAAGAAGCTACTGAACATCACAGAAATATCCCCAAAAGGGAAGAAAGAGGAATATGTTGGTGAGGTGAGAGTTATCAGAGCCATCCTTCAATAGGCACGTTCAAGCTACAGTTGTGTGTCTGGAGCAACCAAGAATATTCGTTTAAATATTTCTATTTATTGCACAATAATTTACAATCGAACTGAAATGCCATTCCAAAGGCAATCAAAGTCAGAGGTGCAGGAGTTTAAGAAGTGCTCTTTCTCTTTGGACACAGCTCCTCTGGTTCATAACACAACTCTCTCCTGAAATTCAAGAGATGTCCTTGCCAGAGCACACACGGGAGGAAATGCTCTGCCGACCCTTGAGCTGGGAACACTCTCAGGACAAGCCCAGGAGAGCAAGGTTTAGGTGACAAAGTGACAATAATGTCACCTGCAGCCAGGCACTGCAACACAAGCAAGCACTGCTGGGGTCAGTGCCATGTCTCTTAGCAAAAATAAAAAGCAAAAGTGGGGCTGGAGGCTTTTTTAATATATATTTTAAGGGATTTCTCTCTCTTTGTGTAAAAGCCCAATGACTACTGAAGGGGATGCAGGAAGGCAGCTGAGTGCCTGAAGCAAACATGTCAAAACTCCAGAATTTAGAACAAATCAAGAGCCATGGCTCTTGTTAGAAACTTCCTTAACAACTCACAAGAAAGGAGTAAGTGGAAGGGCAGTACTTGAGTCAGTTACCAGAAAGGAAGGAAAAAGAAAAGAGGGGAAAGCTTTTATCTGCTTCTGCCTCATCACTGGGGAGTGGGATGAGACCTATGAAGTCTCAGAGACCTCTGCATCTCCAGTAGGTACAACGTGATGAGCTGGAAGAGAAACTTCCAGTGTAAGTGAAGTTTGCAAAACTCAATATGGAAGGAATTTGTTATTTCTGCCACAAGGAACCCAAACAACGGTCTGAAAAAACATTCACGCCTCCTGCAATATCTTCTGGTAGCAGAGCCAAAGCTTTGCAAATAAAACAATTCGTGCCACAAAGGACCTACACAAGCAGCCGCCCTTCAGGACTGAACAACACCATCGATATTAAACATCCCCAAATATGAATTTTTGAAAATTATTCATCATCATGACATTTATTTCCTCCTCTTCCAACACTACACAAAATAGACATGTAGGAGAAATAATTCTTTCCCTGTCAATTTTAAGTTAATTCTCCAGGGAAATCTTTAAGGAAAAAAATAAAAAATCAAAGTTACAGAATTATTACAGTACCTCGGAAACTTAGAAGAATAAGGTTTTAGTGTAAAAAAATTGAAAGTAACATTAAGACTGCAGGAAACGATAGCACTGAATCTTCAGAGTAAATACAGGACAGTATCAAAGAGACTATTACAGCAATGAAAACCAAACACAATTAAAGGTTACAAAAATATTTTAATTTAAACAGCAAGCTTCAAACAGAAGGTGCATCCAAGTAAGGAAGCCAAGAAAGCATAAGTTCTGGCAAATCAGACAAAATGCTTAAAAAAAAGTTAAAAAGAAGAAAAAAGAAACCCTGAAGTTGTTAAAGAACAATGTGCTGATCACCTGAAGAGTAGCATGATTTTTTTTCTCTTTTTTATAATCCTACAGTCAGTAGGACTGTGTAGAACTCATGGCGCTGAGTTACGACAGTTCCAAGAAAACAAAGAATTAAGAAGAAAGTCAAATAATTAATCGCAATTTTCCCTACAGCAGAACATACAGAGGCCATCCTTTGCAAGACAGAAATAAAGGAACCTCAGTGTCAGTAAAGGAGATTTGAGGAGCAAATCATGTTCATGAGAAAGGAACTCCAGTGAGGCTTTGCTAAACTCCTGTATCTAAGTTCAGGCAGCAATGTGCTACTGTCTTAGGTCACATGGAAGGTGTAACCAAACGTATTTATTCTATTACCATCTCCATAAGCTGTTCAAACAGGTGGGGGAGTGTTCTTTATGTTCAGCATGGCCCAGCCCTGATAACACCATCAGGGCCATCAGTGTCCCCAGGAGTGACCCAGCCCTGATAACACCATCGGGGCCATCAGTGTCCCCAGGAGTGACCCAGCCCTGCTAACACCATCGGGGCTATCTCTGCTCATGGCCATCGAGGTCTCTGGGAGTGACTCACAAGATTCCATCAGCCATTGTGAGACGCCCTGCCCAGAGGGGAGGAACAGAACATTCCTTGCATATAAGCTGAGACTCTGGAACACTGGGGAACCTTTTCCACTGGATTCCCAGAGGAGAAGAGCTCAAGAGCCACCACTGGATCTCCAGAGACCGACGAGATCTTTCCACAAGATCACCATTTCACCAAGAGCACATCCATCACTCCAACGGGACTGCAGCCACCATTGAACTGCACTGCAGCACCACCCCAACAGGGTGCAGGTTGGATTCTGACTTTGTCTATCTAAACCGTATTTCTGTATTATTGCCTTGCTCTAAATATTAGTGTAGGATTGTTATTCCTTCACCCATATCTTTGTCTGAAAGCCCTTGATTCCAAAGTTATAATAATTTGGGGGGAAGGGGGTCACATTATCCATTCTAAGGGAGGCTCCCACCTTCCTTACCAAGACACCTGTCTTTCAAACCAAGACAGTTACTTAAACCAAGCACTTTACCAGGGAATTCCAAACATCATATTGTTTCAAGGATTTTAAGGTAATTGACTAAAACTTAGACCACGAGTGCTGACCTCAACACTATGTAAATTAATTTGTTTTAAAGTGTGCCAGCTTAAAAAAAAAAAAACCTTAAACCACTCAAAATAATAAATGGATCTAAAGTTGATTAAATGATACACCATAATGGCCTACTGACATGTTTGGCAGAGAAACACCAGTCACAAGCCACAGATTTCTGGAACTGAGAAAATCTTGCCCACATATATACAATTTATTCCCCCCTTTTCCAAACTATTCACCACCATATAATAGCTCACAGTAAATATTTAATTGGTTGAGGAGGGTGGATTTTGAGTCCTCTAAGTTTAGTTAATTAGATGATAATTACCATTCACCCCAGAGAAGGCAGAGAACACCATTTCGGATATTTCACTCATTGTGAAGGGTCCCGGTCTTTTTTAGGGAACATTTTGCTGTTATCAACTCCTTTTTAAAGTTTGGGTTGAACACATCCAGAATAAGTCAGTTTGTGTTTGGGTGGGTCGGTTTTGGGGTTTAGCATTGTATCATCAGCTGCACTGGACCATGTACAGACACCAGGACTGAACAAAACTTTTTGAAAGGGTTTTACTCTTATTCCCATCTAATGGGAAGGAAAAAAGTCTGGGTCAAATAAATTGAGCCTAGTGAAAATCACAGCACCCAAATATTTTTCCATTTTGATAATCTTCTTTATCTGTTCATGATGTTTGCTTTTGAAAAATCTTCCATAAATGTCATGTTCAAGATTTTCTTTTACCAGTGACACTAAACTGCAGAAAGCTGTACAGCTAAAAACTAGAATTACAATGAAACATTTTCAGTAGATTGATTTATCATCTGAACATCCCAGAACAACATCGAATTTAAGTCGATACTGATATAAAACAATAAAAATTAAGCAATACTATTTTTAAAATTGAAAATTAATTCAACACTGTCTTAGGGATTTATTGTCTAAATGAATTTCTGTTATCATCTACTGCAGAATTGAGAATATAGCACAAGCAAAAGTTAGCAGCACAATGAATCATGCTGTATTTTTAAAATCTTACAATGCCAGTTATGGTTCCAAAAACAGTCACAAAACTGGGGCCATGGGAACTTCAGGCAAGTGACAATTACACTGTGATCTAGAAATCTCTTTCAGGAGGATTGTGATTACTTGAAATGACAGCAGAGGATATTCTTCAGTAACACTGAACACAGAATTAAACCCCAAATGCAGCTGCAAGGATGGCTCACTTCAGTGAACTGTCTCACCGCAGTTCTGTCTCGAGCTTCGTTTTAAAGTCACTTGAAACAAGAAACTCTCGGGTGTGTTGCCAAGTTTTCTGCATCCTGACTCATCTCACTTTCCCATCAACTGAAATCATGGAATATTTTCATATCCACGCTTTTTTAAAATTCCTTTTTGCTTCTCTTCTGTTTTCCTTGAACAGCCATCGTTACTCAGAATGGGACACCAGACAGGGAAGAGAAGCTTTGGCTCTGATGACAATGGTGTGACAGATGACAACCCTGTCCTCCAAAATCCACTGCCCAACATAGCAGAATGATCTAGAGCACCTTTGCTGGTGCTGTTGTGTCTTCCACAGGGTCCTGTTTAATTTAATTTTTAATAAATAATCTAAAAATGAAGTTTTCAAGACTAACTTCAGATGAGTCAGTCAGTTTATCCACCTTACTGGCAAAAGGTCTTTTCACATATTCCAAGAAGAGTCCTCATCTGACTTCTCCCAGTTGCAAAACCTTTTCACTTATGCTAAATATTCCCAGCACATCTATAAACATTTGCAGATTTATGTTCTCACATCTTCATGTGTCAAACCATACATATTTAACATTTTGATCTCAAAAATCGATTCTCCATCTGTAAGCTACTTCCTGCTGCTCTTTCATGAACCCTCTGCAATGTTCCACAATTAGCAGAAGTTAAATACCTCTGATTACCAAGAAAATGGAACTACTGGATGGAACCTCCTATGTGTCATGAGTTTCCACTCAGTGGAATCTATATTGAGCTCAATAGTGTATAAATAAGGAATATATTGTAGAATGACATCCAGTCCTGAGAACATTCATATAAATCCATTGCTTGACAGATTTTTCTAATGATTTGTCTGTATAATTGCACCACATGAGAGCTTTATTTGCCTTATTTAGTTGAATTTCCCTGGTTCCCATTTTGACCGACTTTTATTAGTAGTTATTTTTCATTACCAAAACAGTGAATTTAACACTAATTATTTTCTCCCTGTAGAAACATCAGATCCCTTTAAACAGGTCACATCTTAGTCCTCCCCCAAATTAAACACCTCGCTCTTCAAGCACCCAAACAAAAGAGGTTTTTCTCCACCTTTCAAAGCTCCATGACATTTTGAAATATTAAGAAAGAGAAGACTATAAACAGCTGCCTATAAGTAGGTGGATGATTCTCATTCTGAATGTAGCAAATGTGAACATTTAATTTAAAAATCTGGCTATATAAAACCAAGAAGGGCTTCAGAAAATGCCACGTACGTTTTTACCACACAACAAAAAGGTCTGATAGAGCACAGCTGAAGAAACATGCTGTTTACTCTTTCCCTTGTATAATTTGTAAATATATAATGATCAGGATTTCTGATCCAAACCTGATGTGTTGCAATTTATTGCAGTGAAAATAGAGGCAACCTTGGAAACTGCAATGGAAATTCTCAAAATTATGTCTGATTTCATTAAGCCTCAAAGTTCTACCCACCAAACTGAAGACCTCCTGAGAACCCTCACCACAGCCAAGATCTCTCTGTCTCCAAACCCTCAGTGTAACCAAGCTGGAAAAACTGCATCCCAACTTTAAATATAAAACATGAGAAATCTCAGACTAGGGAGCACACTGCAGGCTCTGCTATGAACTGATGCCTTCTTGACAAAACCAAATCCTTTCATTTAATTATCTACATTAATGGTACAGAGGAAAATTACCTTGAACCTACAGTTAGATGAACCAGCACTTTGAATTTAACAGCATCAGACCTGCTCCTCCTTCTTTTTTTCTCTGACTCAAATACAAGAACAGAGTCTAAGGCTCAGCACTTAGCAGAAGAGATCTGCAGCTGATGCTTCATCAGCTGTATGGTGGTTTTAAGATAGGAGGGAAAGTATTCTGCCTCAAAAAAAAATTAAAGATAAAAAAAAATCCCTTGTTTATCACCTTGAATTTGTAGAATTTACAGATAAGAATAATATTAAATACCTGGATTCCAAACTTCGCTTAAGGGGGAAGGCACCACCCCTGTCACACTGAGGACTGACTTCACCTACAAATTCAGACTGTCTCACCACATTTGTAATAAGCAAGATCAAAATTTTCTGGCCTTTGGATACTCTTATTTAGACACTTTTGTGCTGATGGCACCATGGCAAGGGACACCAGGAGACCAGCAGGCCCCTCAGAGCCTGCAGAGCACACCTTCCTTGAATTCTTGTCAGATGTGCAGGGCTTTTTCTTGCATTTTTTCATGCTCTTTTATAAAGGCAAGAAGGAAGGACATTCAGTGGCAGAGAACACCTTTGAGAGAAACAAGAGGTATAGAGAAGATCGTTCAAGACAACCCAGACAGCAGAAGTTTCTCCAGCAGACTTGATTAGAGCTATCAGGATAGCAAAACGAGGAGGAATGACACAAAACCATCAAGAGAATGTTTCCTTACACTGAACCACTTGAATCCCATCTCCACTGGCAGTCTAGGACTGCTTGGAGGCCTGGAACCACAGCAGCAGTTTTGGGGCTAAGCCCTGGTAAGGAATCAATTAACGTCGTGTGGCCAATTACCAAAGACAATTAGTACAACTTTACTGCATTGTTTGAAAAATCTGCATTTTTATCTGCATTTTTTGATAAATAAGTGGTTAACCATGCAGATCCTTGAAGCCCTTCAAGATTTCTTTGACCTGCAGGACAGGTGGGGAGAACTTTCAACATACCTGAATGAGATTTAGGTGTCAGGAGAGCTGAGATGTGAACCAGATTTAGGCAACAAATCAGGCACATGGTAAATAAAGGCTGCATCCAACCAACCTCAACCCCTCCCCAGACCAGCAGAGATAAAGGTTAAAAGGATCTGCTGTCATGATCAAACTTATCTTAAGATATACTGAAGATGTGGTTAATGAAACTTCTCCCCGTGAGGCAGGAGCTTGTGCAAGAGCAGAAGATATAATTTTGCTTAGATATTTAAAGAAACAAAAGCCAAGCCCAAATCCCCAGTTGTTTCAGTGATATTTCCCCTGCATTTCTGCTCAAGCAGCTAAATAGAAGAAATACCAATTAAGTTGGGAAGACTTTTACATAAACCATAATCTTTATGTTACAATGAGAGAGGTGAAGTGTTTTCATTAACATTTTTCCTGACGTTTTTTTTTCAATAAAGGCCTAAGGGAAGAATCAATGCTGAAAGATTTTTAGTTTGCTTTGACTTTTTAAGCCCAGGAGTTAGTAAGATAATGTTTCTTACTTTCGTGGAGGCAAAAATGTAAAACAAAAACAATAACATGAAAAAGAAAAGGCAAAAATTTAATCCAGATAATGAAAGCAATGATAACTTTCATTCTGAAATGACAACAAAGAAGGTAAATTATAAAATACAATTTCTTGTAATGACTAAACAAAAATAGCTCAGCACCTCAGACAGTACTTAAGCAATGAAGTCTCAGTTATGAAGCACAAGGAAATCAGATTTGAGTTTTTAACAGAGCAAGCAAAAGTAGAAAAAAATTAATTTATAATTTGCTGTCATTGTGTCTCAGATATTGGCAGGGATGATCAACAGTAAAAAACCGAAGTTTGTTTATTCTAATGATGAACAGTTATCCTTAGCAGATTGGGCACTGCAGAAATGGCACATTTCTGCCATTTTTCACTCTAAATTATAATCTCAAATTCCATGACTTCTCCTTCTGATGGAGAATCTGTTCAGGGATGCACAAGAGCAAAGGAAGAGTGTTACAGATCACTCAAGCCAATAACATGGAACAAGCAGTAAGAGATAAGAAAAACAACACCAAAATGCATTCATGACTTAGAAAACAATATATACCTGAAGCAACAACAACAAAAAAAAACTGAATAGCCTTTTGACAGCTCTGGCAAGAAAACATTTCTGAGAGAAATGTAAATATTACAGTATTTTCTTCCAACTCAGTAAAGCTTTTAGGCACCTTTAAAAGCAGCCACATCTTTCACTCCATCTCCAATCAGCAAGCCACTGAAAGTTTCCACTGACTTCACTGCTGATCAGAGTGATGAACAGGCAAAGGATGAAGCAAACACACACAGTGTGAGCCGAAGCATTTGGCTGAATTGGAGCCTCTATATTTAGCACCAGCTGCCACAGGATGTGTGAAACTGTGCCCTGCTGAACACATCAGCTCTACCTTTGAATTAGCACCTCCATCTATTCTGAAAGATTTCAGGATTAAATACTTTCCCCACATCACGAATTCCTGAGGGCAGATTGGCGAGGCAGGGGGAGCACAACCTTGTCCTACACAAAACACAGCTGGGGAAGCTGAGCACAAAAGGCCAACATCCCAACAAGGGAGAGGCAAACAAAAGCATCAAGTTGCATTTGAAGCTTTTAGGGAAAGTTTGCAGCTTCACACCCAATCCACCCTCTAACTGTAAGACAGGAACTGCTGAGAACCAAAGAGCAGTCATGCTGTCCATTAAAAATATACATCATGAGAGTATGGAGAGCTTTTTTGACACTGAATGGAAGGGACTATGCATTCAAATAGTAAATGAAATCCGTTTATTTTAACCTGTATAATGATTCTTCTTGAAAACTATTTGAAGTCTATGCTGTGGTACTTCCAGGTTGTTACAAGAGAGATCACTTATTCAGTCCTGAAAACCTTACAAAGAATGTGCCATTGCCGGGATGAGACTCTGAACATCATTAAAAAGGGGCCCAGAATTCTGCAAACAGTTGTTCTGGATACCGTGTTCTGACTTTGCCAAGCAGCATTAAACTTGTTTTACTTGAGCAGTTCCTAAAATAATAAACCCATGCCTATTATGTTACACTTTCAAGCAGTAAAATGCTCAAGAAACTTGCTTACTAATAGAGCCATATGGTTTTATAAGAGCTGGACACAAATGACTCATTAAAAATAATCTTGTTTGTCTCATTTTTGAATATTTTCTTAAAAATCCATTGCAGCGTTTCATTATCTTTGCCTAACCTAAAATTCCCTTGCTATTTGCAAAGGTCATTATTTGCTGTATTACCTGTTGTGAAAAACAGAATTCCATCCCTCTTGGCAGTGCCATGATTAAAAACTCCACTCCCTGGTCAGTCATCTTCCCTTCACTCATCTTCTTGCTCCAGATTCTCCAGCTTTTCTTCACATTCAAGCCTAAAACTTTCCTTGATGCTTTAATTCTTCTGCTCACAGCCCTGTTTTTCTGGCTATGCTGCTGCCATAGGCTATCCATCCATCCTTGGACATTTCTGCCATGGTATGATACTGGTGACTCAGTTCTTTCTTTGAAAATGAAACATTCACCCAGAGTCTCCTAGACTGATATTTCCTTCTTGCCTACCTTTAGATTTCTGAAAAGGTCCTAGGCCCAGCAGGAATCCCTTGGATCAATTAAGTTCCTTCTCAACGATCATTATTAGTGTTGCATATACAACTGCACTGAAATAATGTCAGAATTTAAAACAAAATTCTCACTCCCACTATGCACAGAGTTGTTGTTTTTTTTACAATGATCCTACTAATTATTAAAACTGATTGCACTCAGTGGCTGATGAACTTTATTCAAACAGATTTTCATGACCACATTTGACCACCATCACATGTTGCCCCAATTTCTAAAACTCACTATGACATGTGACACTATTCTATAGTTTATATGAAAAACAATCACCAAAGGAGAGTCTGTCACAATTAATTCCTCACATCCAAAGACAATCATTTCCACCTGCATTTTGGGTACGATTCTGTTATAAAAACACCAAACTCTGTAATGCACAACACACCACAACTGCTAAGAGAGAGAGAAAAGTCATCAAATTTTACAACAAACATGAGATATCCTGTCCCTGCTAAAATAAAACATAATTATGAGAAAATGTTTGAACCTTAGAAGCTGTTGAATGCACATGAATTGCTTTAATAAACTCCTCAATGTGGAATTTTGAGAATTTGTTCATGCTAATTCTTTACCTACATGTTGCTGACGATATTGAAAATGTTTCCAATATGGGCTTTCAGTTAAACTCAATATAACAGAGACAATGAGTGAGATTTCAGGAGTCAAGGCAAGGCTCACCTTGTTGCTGGCAGGGTGCTGATGCGAGTGAAGAAAACAGAAGGCTCTACCTCCACGTGGAGGCCCAGGGCAAGGTTCCTGTAATATCCTTCAGCATGTCCTGGTCCACCAGAGTACTTGAAGTTCAAAATGGCTTCCAATGTCTAGAGGAATAAAAGTCAATTCCTTGTTAGCTATTTTTTACCAGTGTGCATTTCACTAGTTCAATTAAATTAGGCCACAGAAGTGATTTGCAAGTTTGCTTTCCTAACCCATCCATTCTATTATCTCAGGAAAAAAGGCAATCTAACAAATAACTGCAGCTTAGGCAAACAGTTGCCTAATCCTTTTAAAAACTAAAGAGTGCAGCACAAAGTCAGCTGGACTTCCCTTGACATAATTCTTCTCCATACCACATTCAAAATGGAAAAAATTAATATCTTGCTTTTGATTAGAAGGATTTAGGGTTTATTAAATGCTACACTCTTTCATACTCTTGAAAAACATTCACCACTTCATTATCTGCAAAATCAAATGGAAAAAAAAAGTTTTGGGGTAGATAAAGATTATACAAAGCTAAAAGAATCTGGTCTCTCAACAAGTCACTGCAAACTTACTCTCTCCTCCATGAACTAGCAGATTAAAACAACAACTAGTTGTATGCACCTTGTCTTTGTGTTCATTTTATAGGAAATGGCTGGTTAGTAAATATGAAAAATGAGGGTGATTCTCGTGCATGAGTCTTATGCACTCAATGCTCTCAGCAGCACCGAGACTTTACTTCTGTGAGGAAATTTGTGTCTTTTCCCTCAATGAACATCGGGGAGAAGCTTCCCAGCACAGCCCCCATGTCATCATCAATGCTCAAGCTCAAAACAAACCTCTGACTGATCCAAAGAGATTATTCACCTCCTCTTCTTTCATTATGTTCCTGAAATACAATTTGCTGGAAGCAAGGTGAGAATTTGGGAAGTGTCACTGGATTCTTTTTTCCCTCAGTTTTTATTCTGGTGCTCGGGCAGCTGCTGCTGCCACACCCCAGAGCAAGGACAGAGGCAGTGCCAGTGCTCCACCCTAAGATGGACATCACATATTATGTTGAAGTCTATATCTGGAAGGATAGACACTTCTTAAAAAGGTTTAGAAACAACACCAATTTTGTCTTCATTTGGCTTTTAGCTCACTCATTATAAAAAAAGCAAAAATGCCAAACCTCAAGTCAAAAACTTATCCAGGAAACAAACATATTTATCAGACACCATCAACCCTCAGATAGGTAAAAGCATTCTGCCTTTCAACTGAAGATTTACAAAACAGTTTATGAGACCTGTTAGTTTTTCTCATAAGCTCTAAGGAACAATTTAAGGATTTTCTAACTCACAAAAAAACCCATTTCTGTTTGATACCATTCTGTTTATAAGCTTGGCTGAAGGAAAAGAAATAGTACCACTTCCTTAAAATAACCACAATCCCATGATTTAAAGAATACCAAAATCAAGAGCTTAATGTTTTGCTGCATGTGTGCACTTAACTGTTCTGCCTATTTCCAACTGGCTTTTAAGTGGGCTAATTTTAATTCTTAATTTAGTTTCATTAAAATTCATGAGAGTCACCTTACAATACAAATAAAACCCTTCACTGGGCACTCTGGACATACCCATCTACTCTGTTTATGTCAATTCCTAATTTGTAGTTAATGAACTCAAGTTTATGTTATGTCAGGAGAGCTAATCAATATTAAACACAAAAATAAAAAAGCATAAACCCATTCAAAACATACTTCATCCTAATTAACCAGCTGGACCATTTCATAAAAATCAGAGCCAGGCTGTGTAAGTACAGGGATCTGACACTACTTACATTGTAATGTGAGAATGGACTTCAATTTCAATTAGGACATGGTGAAAACTCTATGCATGTTCTGTTATTGCTGTAATGCTCACAGTGCCCTGCTGGGAAAGGCTCCATGGCTCATTCCACACAGGACCACGGCACAAAGCTGTTTGATCAGGCCCAGAGCTGATAAAACATTATCATTACAGGTAAACACACAACAGATGTTAGCTTGAAAGGTCACAGAGCATCACCGCTCCAGATTCAAACCCCTTACAGCCTACAGCAAGTGCAAAACCTCCAGGAAAAAGGTGAAAAATACAACCATTATGGACCACTGATGAGCAGGAGAGTTTGAGTGCACCAGCATCACCTCAGTCCCTGTTGCAGTGAGGATTTTGTGAAAGCAATCCTGCTGATGATGCTGTGTCTCCCCCAAACCCCACTGGAGAGAACAGGGAAGAGAAAACCCAAGCATGTTCTGTGAATCCAGACAGCAGCAGCACATCCCTTCTCCCCCAAAACGTGAGATCTAACTGGGGACATTAACAGTGAGGAGACAAGAGATTCTGAGAACTGCAGAACCCCCAAAGCTCTGCTCTTCCTCTGGCCATGGTAATTTGCAGCAGTCTATGAATGTGCATATGCACACAAAGAAAAAGCATCAGGCAGACTTTACATCAGGACTGTAGATAGATGTGTAGGGGGAGAACCTGTCTGAAGGAAATAGTTTTTTTAGGAGCCTTCAGGTGCTTAGAGAAAGTTTCACTGCTTAGGTTTTACGTAATAAGAACAGAATGTAAAAAAAAAAAAAAACAAAAAACCACAATAACAACAAATTCAATCTCCTTTAAAACCTCAAAAAGTACTCCGCCTATAACACAGAAGATTGATTTTCTATCCCTATGATACAAAAAAGAAATCCTACACTTTCATAAACCTACAAATTTAAAATAATTTACCAATCTCTCCCACAACACCTGCAGAGAAGAACGGCCCAGACGCCACAGCTCCCAATTTAAATGATGCTGTATCCTCACTCCTTGTCAAACCTACACAAATCACAGTCTGAGCTGCAGATTCTCTTCATCTCTACAAATCCCAACAGCCTCTATCAGATTTATCCAAATTGCATCACTACAGACAGAAAACGAGATGGCAGGAGTCACTGTGAACATCATTTTACCTGGAGAGGGGAAGGAAGGAAGGAAGGAAGGAAGGAAGGAAGGAAGGAAGGAAGGAAGGAAGGAAGGAAGGAAGGAAGGAAGGAAGGAAGGAAGGAAGGAAGGAAGGAAGGAAGGAAGGAAGGAAGGAAGGAAGGAAGGAAGGAAGGAAGGAAGGAAGGAAGGAAGGAAGGAAGGAAGGAAGGAAGGAAGGAAGGAAGGAAGGAAGGAAGGAAGGAAGGAAGGAAGGAAGGAAGGAAGGAAGGAAGGAAGGAAGGAAGGAAGGAAGGAAGGAAGGAAGGAAGGAAGGAAGGAAGGAAGGAAGGAAGGAAGGAAGGAAGGAAGGAAGGAAGGAAGGAAGGAAGGAAGGAAGGAAGGAAGGAAGGAAGGAAGGAAGGAAGGAAGGAAGGAAGGAAGGAAGGAAGGAAGGAAGGAAGGAAGGAAGGAAGGAAGGAAGGAAGGAAGGAAGGAAGGAAGGAAGGAAGGAAGCCTATTGATCACTGTTAAACACACCTGAAATTCAGAAAAGCTGTGAACCAGGGGGGATTCTTGTTTTAAAGGCAGAGCTCCATTCTGGAAACTCAACAGTAAATATTTACTATGATGGCTTTAGCTTGATAATTTTTTTATAATTTCATTGGTCATTCCTTCTATTGATGAAGAAAAGGAAACAAAGATGTTTCTGCATGTAAGTTCCAAATGAGAGACTCTTAACCAACAGCACCCCCTGTCAATGACACCCACCAGAAATATTCTACAGGTAAACCATAAAAAATTACTGGTTTCATTTTTCATGCATGTTGTCCTCAATATATTTTCAGCATAGAGCTGGCACCAGTTTGCTCATGGAAATTATTCCCATATTCACTTTCATATTAAAATTTAAAGTAACGTTAGAAAGGAAGTGCTGTTTGATGCCACCAATGAAAAGCAAACCACTGGGCACTAAAGTTTCCTCACTCAGCACCCATCTGTCACCCCTCAGTGGTGACTCTGAGCAGCAACACCTTTAAAACTGATTTTTAATTGCCAATTCAACTGCAATCCACAACTCAGACCAAGTATTTCTATGAGCTTCTACCACAGTACTTCCTACCCAGAAGTACAGAGTAAAATCTGAAGAGAATTTCCATCTAATTCTACAAATTATTGCTACTTCTGCAGAAGCTGGAATGTTACTGAGAACAGAAAATCTCCAGAACAGGCAATGACACAAGAAATAGAGAAATGAACGGGGAAAGAGCAGAGGGAAGGGCATTTCTTGTGCTGGGGAATGAAATCTGGTGCTCAGTCCTTTCTCTCTGCTTGTTCTCAAGTGAGGAATGGTTGATTGAATACCAAACTCAAGAAACTTTGCCCCCCAAAAAGTGTTCAAAGTTCTGTGTAGCAAATAGGAGGCTCAGGAAGTTGTCTTAGACCAAAAGTAGGTTAAGGAACTATAAATTAAGGCTATAAGGACCCACCTATGGAGATGTAATCATTACATGCTCTATGTAAAAGAAAATGAAAATGCCATAGAACACAAAGCATTAGCTTAATTTAATATTAGCAAGTCTCATAATTAGAGCTTTTTTTAAGAAAAAAATCCTTCAAGATATGAAAAGCATTTTAAAAGTCATTTTCTTTTTAAAAGAAGAATTAAAAAACAAGGTTTTAAAAAATTTAAAACTGTTCAACAGCAAAATTAGAAATAATCAACAAAGAAATTACCAACAATGAGAACAATATACACAGTGCATGAATTAGTACTCAGAAAACTCAAATTTATAGTGATATATTGTAAACAAGTAAACAATCAAAAAATGTTTATATACTTTCCTCCTTTCTGATGAAAATTACTTTTATGCATCTAAATGTTGGGGTTTGTAAAATTTACCAACTTGGAAACAGTTCAGGTCAGAAGCTCCTGGGTTGAGTTCCTATGTCATCTATTTTGCTTGGGTGATTTGTTTCTTTATTCTTTGCTTCTTTACCTCTAAACAATTTTACTGGCAATAATTGACTTTATCCCTGTGTGTATCTTGCTACTGGAAGAACCAGAAGATTGTGTTGTTAAAATTTTTTTCTTGGAGTACCCCATCACCCCACATGCTGCTTTCTGTGTTTCAGAGAACCAGGCAAGATTTTGTCCTCAGTTTTTCCAAACTGAAACATAATTTTTGAAATATTTATTATCAGTGTTTTCCATAACTAAATTAACTAATCATACTTTGTGAGAAAGGCTCACATACATTGTGTTTTCAGGACTTTTCTAAATTCCCTTAGTGCAGTAAAAATGACATTAAGTAGATCTCAGCATTGAATATGAGATGAAATGTCAGTGCTACAGGCACTTTGCTCCTGAGGAACTGCAGATGCTGACTGCAATAACCACACTGAACCACTGCAGACTCCTCCTTCATACATAACTCTTGAAAACTAAAAACTAAGGGAAAAAAATCAGCATGAAGAGCAGACTCAAAAAATACACAAATTCAGAAGACAATCTTTCCATTTTAGTTTCTGAATGCCTTTTAGAATACAATTCTCATTAATGAGTATAATTTCTCATGTGATTAGAGCTTGAAATTTGAAAAAGAAATTATTCTAGGTGTGTAATGTTCAAATACCCCTTCCCTTGGAAAAAGCAATATAGATTACTGGCCCAACTGTAAACTTGATTTATTCCCAAATCCTACGATGCTCCTGACCTGCTTCTCACCCAAATTCCCCTTAGCAGCACTGGCTCCACACATTCGTCAGTGTTCAGCCATTTTTTCTGACTTCAGCCCCTTTTCTCACCTGTTACGTTTTGTTTTCTGGTTTGTTTGGGTGTGGGTTTTTTTCCCTTAAACTTACTATAAACCCCAATTTTATTATCTCTCTGTCTCCCTTCCCTCATTCCTCTCTCCTTCAATGACCATCCCACTCCCATTCTCAACTCTGATGAGCAACCAGTGATCCTCACCAGTAAAAATAAAAAAATATAATTTAAAATGTGCTACTTCATCAGACCCATCTTACAAAAGGCACCAGAGGATCTGTCTCAACAAAATAAATTTCTCAATTTCTTCTACTGTGTGGAATGCTTCAAATCTTTAAAGAGCTTTGTGTAAATAAAGGCTGGATCAGGAATTTCAGCTGCCTAGCTGCAGCTAATTAAATTATCTGGCAGTAACAAAGAGGAAGTGAGTTTCTCCAATTAACCACACTTTTTCAAGGGCAGCAGGTGACCCTGGCAATGCCCAAGCTCCTGACAAAGGCAGAGATGGCCCCAAAACACACAGGGCTGGATCAACCCCAAAAAGGTCTTGCAAGCTTTTAATCCAAGCACGTGGGAGATGCTGGTCCAGCAACGCAGTTCAGACAGAAATACAGGACATGGAACACAGCTGAATCTTTTTTTAAGGGAAAGGCCAAAAGGTGAGCACTGGGAAGGAAATGGAGATGCCTGAAAAGCAAGAAAGATGAGACTCAAACACATCAAGCTTCCACTTTGCAGCAATTTGTGAACGCAAAGACTGTGGCTATGTTTAGCACTGAGCTCGAAATCCAGTCCTGGCATTTGGAAATGCAAACATCTCTGCCTGTGTATTCATCTGGCTATCAAAATTAATATAGATTAGCACTTTCTTGAGCTTTATTTATAATGGTCTAACAAAAAAAATACTTGTCATTTTTGCTTCTTCCTCTCATCACTGAGTCTACAGCCCATGGGTCCACGTGGTAACCTGACAAAGGATAAAGTCTGTACAAATTAAGAGGTTTAAAGGACAAATTTATGTAAAAAAGAATGAGGCTTAACAGCAGTGTTGGGAGGAGCAACAGGTGCCTCTACGTCCATGGGCTGAATATCCTCCTGCCCACTTGTTGTCAGGAGCATAAAAGGAAAAAAAAAAAACCGAAGAACATTCCCACATTGCTAAAGAGGAAAAGCAGAAACACTTCTGGCTGACTTCAAATTCTACAATTCTCCTTGGGAGGACAAAGATCTCCGATCTAATAGGAAAAGAAGTCTTCCAGTTAAATGACAGTAGCACCACGTGCTTATTCCTCCCCAAGGGAAGAACAGCATTACTGGGATCTGACTGGTTTGGGACAGACACAAGTCCTTAGTGTGGAGTCTCTGGACTCACCTCTTGCTACAAAACTCAGTCCTGAAGGACTTGGATCTTCATATCCTCAAAGCTTCTTCCATGCAGGAATTCATATCATTCCTTCACACTCAGACCTTTCTTTAGTTCAAATGCTGGTATTGAAATGACATTTGGGAGAAGTGGACTCGTGATAAGTTGTGATAAGGACAGCATCAGGCCTTTACATCTCACAAGGTTTAATTCAAGATGAATATTAGTCCAAAACTGAAAATAAATTAGTCCTCCCTACTATCTTTAGTGTCTGGCACAATCTTAGGCTGTCCAAGAAAGGTTCATGCTAAGAAATGAAAATTAGAATTTGAACACATGAACAAGTATATATGAAATTTTCTGCCCACAGAAAACATTGCATCATTGTTGATTAAAACAAAAAAAAAAAAAAAGAAATTGCATCATAAATTGACTTTTTACATGAAAATAATTGGTGCAGTAAGTGCACAGCAAGGTTGGAAAAGCCTTCCAAGATCATCAAGTCCAACCATTCAGTTTTGCAGAAAGAGATCTGTTTGCTCCACAGAAAGAGATCATTCATTGCACTCTCATTGGACAATATCAGTCTCTTCACTCATGGCTAACCTGTCTGATTTTCTGATACACAAAATATCCTTTAGGTCTTTTGCATTTTTACAAGTGATACAAGCCTTTTTCCTTTTTTAGCTAAAAGAGATATTCTATGTTTTTAAAGAGAAATTAAGCACCCAAAGAGGGGCAGAAAGCACCTATTCATTTCTCTGCATGCCAATCCTGAAGCAAATCTGAATCCACTGAAACACTTCATTGATCAAGGTAGAATTCCTGATTTTCCCCAAATAAGAAAAGGAGACTCTCCCTGTAGGTATTGTTCCTTAGAGCACCAAATAGTGCAGTAATTGATAGCAGGAGCCCTGATACATGCATTATAAAAAGGATATGCATATGTAATGATCTTGTAGTGCATATGTAATCATCCTCCAGAACCCAACTGCAGCACGCACTCTCCATGCTAATTTTTCTCCTCTCTATGCCATCAAAAATGTACATGGCAACCACAAAAGCCATGATAAAATTCTTAACATCTGATTAAGCAATGAAATAAATTGTGCCTCTGCAGCAAGTCAGAACTTTTTATGTACAAACTCCCGTTAAGCTTCTTTATCAGTCTAACACAAAATTAAATGTGATTTTTAGCACACATGTTAAGCAGGTGAATTTACACACCCAATTCAGTGAACAAGGTGCTGCTGTGTTGAGCTCTGCTGCAGTGTTACTCAAGTGCCCCCAGCGCACACACTTGGATTTTCAGCAGCAATTCCTGCGCCACACCAGAGTTTATGGAGCTCATCCATCCCCATTTCTGTCTAGTTAAACCTCTGAACAATGAAAGTGCTGCATCTCTTTGTAAAAATAGCCCAATGGCAATGACAAGTAGCTGAAGCTAAATATAGCTCCTGCAGGCATATGCTGGGAATTAAATAGTACATTTTCCCCCTCCCCAATCCTAAATCAGTAAGCTTCAACAAGGAATCTCTAGTGAATACACACAGGAGCTCAATAAATCCCCCTTAAGCTTACAAGGCATATTCTGAATCTGTGCAGGCTAAAAATAGCCATGTTTATAATGAGAATGGAGATGTGAGCAGAATATTATTAAGTTTAAAGGCAGGCACGGTGTAGTCATTCCGCATTAACAAATAGGGTGAATGAAAGGTCACTCTGACAAACAGATACACAGGCTGACAGATAAAATATAATATCCAGCAATCTTGTACTGAAGAGCATTCATCTCTCATTAAACTCTGCACTTCCTAATTGCCCATTGCAGCCACACATTCACAAGCGATTTTGTGTGCATTTTTTAGCTGGAGTACAAGTTGTTACTTCCCAAAGACAGAGGATAGGAATACACAGCGTTATTCCCCTGGACAATATTCCCTCCTAGAATTTAAATCCCCTCTGGAAATATTCAGGAAATACAATACATAATTCTTTTTGTTGTATTAATCACAGAATTCTGCCTTCTTTAATTAAAGGCAAATTGCATCCAGGCCTCTTGGGTCCCACTATTGCAGCTGGATGCCCAAGGGGCTGATGCACATTCTCAGCTGCCTCAGAGGTTTTAGCTCCCTCAGGCTGGATACCAGCACTGCTGACCACAGCTATCGCAGCATCTCCTTGGCTGAGATACAGATGAGAGATTAAAAATAATTTAAACACAGGTAACTTTTATGTGGAACATTCCCGTGGGGAGTTTTCTGTCTGCTGACACTAAACTGCAGAATCTGTTAGAAAAACGTGTGCTAAGGAACAAGGCAGCCCTGCCTGCTGCTCTTGGAGGATTGGAAGGAATGGAGGAGCCATCACACATGTTCCTGGGTAGTTTTCTGATTCTAAAATCATAGAATCATAGATTGTCATCAGTTAGAAGGACCAGCAAGACCATCTCATTCCAAACCCCCCTGGCATGGGGGGACACCTTCCACTATCCCAGGCTGCTCAGAGCCCCATCCAGCTGGGCCACGAACACTTCCAGGGACGGGGCAGACACAGCTTCTCTGGGCAGCCTGTGCCAGGGCCTCACCATCCTCACAGTAAAGAATGTTTTTGCTTATACCTAAACCAAGCCTACTCTCTTTCATTTTGAAGCCATTTCTCTTTGTCCTGTCATTCCAGGCCCTTGCAGTCTCCACCTTTCCTGTCGGCTCCCTTCAGGTACTGGAAGGCCACAATTAGCTCATCCTGAAGCCTTCTCTTTTCCAGGCTGAACAATCCCAATTCTCTCAGTCTTTCCTCATGGCAGAGCTGCTCCATCCCTCCAATCACCTTGGTGCCTCCTCTGGACTCGCTCCAGCAGCTCCATGTCCCTCCGGTGCTGGGGACCCCAGAGCTGGACACAGCACTGCAGGTGGGGTCTGACCAGAGCAGAGCAGAGCAGAGGAGCAGAATCTCCTCCCTTGAGCTGCTGCCCACACTGCTTTGGATAAATCCTGCCCTGACTCTGAAGCAGGAAGGTGCAAAGAGAATAAATGCAGGGACAGATGCTGATGAACAAACCAGACACATACACACTCTTCCATGGGGAAATTTCTCTATGTGGAGAGCAACTGGTTAGCCTGGCTCTCCCAGCAATGACGATGCTGGGAGCTGTGAAGAACCATCACTGAATGTATTTCTTCACTGAAACCTTCTCATTTCACCCTGTAGGCAGAGTTCCCAAGAGTGAAGGCACAAATGCTGGCAAATCCCTTCCCACCAAAGGAGCACCCTGGTGAGCGGAGGATAAAACCAAGATGTGGGCATAACAAAGATCATGTCTCCATGAAATATCATGAAACCATAAATGAAACCACATATAAAATCAGTCACAATCCAGAAAGAACATCAGGAAAAACCAGAATCAAGCACCGAAGAAGTGACTCCCCAGTTCGGACTGACACCTCTGAGCAGTGCTCCTGCTCATTCACAAGCAGGTCAGCTCTCACTTCTGACAGAGTGAGCACAGCACTTTAATTGCTACACACCACATCTGGCTGCTCCAGACTCAGCAAACAAGTGTTTTCTTTCAGAAGACAGTCTGAGTTAAGCAAGTGAGAATTTTATAAAGCTCTACAACACTGTTAACGTCTGCAAGTGAGAGGGTGAGTCCTCCTCCAACCTTCCCCCCACAGCAACACCACCAAGCCTGAATGGGCTCATGTGCAGCAACCTGAAGTCCCTGGGTAACACCACAAAGCTATTGTTTTGTTTTTTTCATGCCAAACACTTCCAAACTGTTTCATTCTTCCTCAACACAGCCCATATTCCTCTGTTCCTTCTATTTCCATCACATTCTTTGTGAGAAAAGAGGGTAAGATTGCACACAGTGAGGTGAGGACAGAGAAAACTTCTTCATTTGTTCTCTATTCCTTTACTCTGTAATATTCTATTCCTAATGTTCTATTTGCCTTTGTAGAACATCTCATGTTTCCACGATCTCTACCCTGCAGAGCAATGGTTAATTCAGGGTCCATCACTGTGCATTTGGAATTAAGACTCCATTTTCTTCATGTGCATTACTTTACGGTGCACATGTGGATCAATGCTGATCTTCACTTCAAACTTAAACAACCCACCTCTATTGCAGGATAAGCCTGTAATGCCTAAGAGCTGTTTTCATATAGGCTACCCTTGATGATCTTGGGCACATTCCTAATCACCCTAACACCCAGGCCCTTTATGAGCATGCACAGGCACTCAGGCAGCAGACCTCTCTTTAGTGTGTAAATGGCCATTTATCCTACCTTGAACCACTCCTGACTCGTGATGGCACCTTCACCTTTATGTCACAGCACACTTGTCTCTCTCAAAGAACTTTTTGTCAGAGTGTCTGGAAGTTGTTAGGAATCAAGTGAGCAGTATCAATGGTTTTCCCTTTGTCCAGGAGCTCAGAACATGCTTTAAAGAACTCTGACAGATTTGCTTACCATGATGCTGCCCACATTAAAAAAAAAACATTTCAACAGTACCCCCATGTCCATACCTTCTAATTAACTCTCCAGCTACATTTCTGGTTTTACCATATTTACCAAAAATAGGTGTGCTGTAATTGTGTAAATTACTCTGCTTCCCCAATGGTAACATAAAACTCAACTTGCCCAAGTTATGAACTCTTGAATTCTTGAACCACCAAAGAATATGAAGATAATATTCCACACTAAGAAGGAAGAAACACATGCATCCCCCTATGGGCATAAGGTTTTACCTTGCAGGTGCAAGGCCATCACCACTACCCAAGTGAGAATAATCCAGAGTTTCTGTTTTACAGTGCGGGGATCTGTCCCATACAAATGGTTTCATGAAGATCTCAAATCCATTCACTGTTCAAAACACTCTGCTGAAGAACCCAGCTCCCTTCACTATGTGTATAATTTTTATTCATAATATTATTGTACTACACTCTGAAGAAAAATTATACTCACACCCTAAAAGATAAAAATCCTCCTCTGCAATAACTGAAGTACCTTAAAAAGAAACAATGCCTCCAGCAAATTCGAAAAAAAATCAATTATAGCACATAACACATGAGCGATCACATTTTTACATGAGAGCTCTTTGGAATTCTTGGGTTAAACAATCCTATTTTTTTCAGGAATTCCTCTGATTATAAGGGATAAGCCCAATTAGTGAATTTTCAAAAGTAGAAGCAAATGAAGAAAGGGGCTTTAAAACAGGAATGCTTAAACAACTTAATCTATAGATCTGTTTATTCAGCACAGACATTAACATGTAAATATGAGAGACTGAGCACTTCAGATTTTTCAGCTGCTACTTGGGTTGGAAATAGCAGCTCCAGTAGCACAATCCCTTTTAAAATCAGTGAAGTTACTGAGCTAAATTTATCACTGATTTAATGAGTTTATTACAGAATGAATATTGCAAATTCCTAGCCCTTAATACGATGATCAAAACTAACAGAATAAGAAAAGAGTGAAATTAGTTTCAAAGAACTAAGACTTCAGAAATTAAATCTGTCCTGTAGTCTGTCTAGAAATGGGTTCTTTTTTTTTTTTTTTTTTTAAATTTTGAATTGCAGAACAGCACCACTTTCCATTCTGATGTACGTTCCTCTTTCCCTGGGCAGGCCCTTTGAAAGGCAATATGCCAAGCAACCAAGCATTCACTCACATGATTAAACACACAGTCAGCTCTCCTATGAACTCACTGTATGTGATTTCCTCAAATGTTTCCCCTCAGTACAGGGAATTCGGACTCAGCTCTTCAGTAAACATAAGAAAAATTATTGCAGATATGAATCAGACTTAAAGATGATGCTAAAATTAATTTCCACTCTTCACTGACCCCATTTAGGCACAATTCAGCCAGGTGAACACGGCCCATGCCAGCCAGCTCCCGTCCCACCTGCACTGAGGACTCCTGAAGGCTGAGAATACTTTTTAAATTCTGTGACGTTACCAGAAAACCAGACACTTTTTCCAGAGGCAAAGGTCACAAAGCAAATGAGAGGTGTAACAAAATGCTCTCAGAAATATAGATTTATAAAGGGCTCATCAGTGACAATTTGACCAGTCTGCAGCAAGTATTTGGTGCTGATTTCTGAGCATCAGCTCAGACAATACTTGAACCATCCTTGCTTTCAAGCTGCCACTCCTGACACATGTATTCTTCTCATAGAGAAATAATGCTCTAAAAATAACAGATCATCCTACAAAAATGACTAAAAACAGAAAAAAAAACAACTTAATTTATGTTGTTACCTTTTGAGTTTTCTCCTTCCAAGGGAACTACACTCTCTAAAGTCAACTGGTGGTCATTGCCTTTAGACCCAGGAACTGACCATTAACAAGAGAAAATGGACAGAGGGAAGGAGTGGAAAGGAGGCAGGAGAGGAAGGAGAGGAAAGAAGGAGAGGAAGGGGAGGAAGGAGAGGAAGGGAGGGAGGGAGGGAGGGAGGGAGGGAGGGAGGGAGGGAGGAAGGAAGGAAGGAAGGAAGGAAGGAAGGAAGGAAGGAAGGAAGGAAGGAAGGAAGGAAGGAAGGAAGGAAGGAAGGAAGGAAGGAAGGAAGGAAGGAAGGAAGGAAGGAAGGAAGGAAGGAAGGAAGGAAGGAAGGAAGGAAGGAAGGAAGGAAGGAAGGAAGGAAGGAAGGAAGGAAGGAAGGAAGGAAGGAAGGAAGGAAGGAAGGAAGGAAGGAAGGAAGGAAGGAAGGAAGGAAGGAAGGAAGGAAGGAAGGAAGGAAGGAAGGAAGGAAGTCAGACAGTCCTGGTACCTGATGTTTAAAGCACTGTTTCGATTTTATTAAGAGTGCTAACTTGATTCCCAGCCTAAGTGGTTAGCACACACTTAAAAAGATTACAAATGCTTATTTAAAAAACACACTGAGTCATCTCTGAGCACTTCATAAATATGCAGCAGGAAACTCCCAAACAGTGACTCATAACTTCAGAGGTTTGAAACATAATCATGAATTTTCCAACTGTTACTAACACTCGATTAGATCCTAAGCAAAAACCATCCTTATTCTGTGAATTCCACTTGACCATCCATAAAGCTCTGCAGAAATAAGAGCACAATGGGAAAATACAACCAAAACCAGAAAACTGGGAGGAGTGCTGATTCTTAACAGCTTACATGAAAACACTATTTTATATAAACATACACGGAACATTCTTTACCTTACAACTGTTGCCAGGTGTGGCTTTTGTTTTTACCTTAAACAGAAGACTGACTGAGGAAAACAAACACACAAACAAACAAACAAACAACTTTGACAACTTTCTGGATGAAAACAACATGCAACATTCTCCAAGTTTCTTCTCCATAACTCTATTTGTGTACAACTATCTGAAGTTGCAACTCAACAATCCTGACACACTCCTGGTTAGACAATGCACTGACATCCTCTAGTTA
Organism: Acanthiza pusilla; assembly: GCA_036630365.1. Classification (NCBI taxonomy): domain Eukaryota; kingdom Metazoa; phylum Chordata; class Aves; order Passeriformes; family Acanthizidae; genus Acanthiza; species Acanthiza pusilla. Next base: position 94,100,389 of record JAXCHO010000034.1, read on the forward strand.
CCTATTCCAACCAAATTATGATACTAAGAATACATGTTTCATGGTTTATTCTGCTAAAAATCACCATAATACTTCCATTTCATCTTGAAATGCATTTTTTTAATTTTAACATTATTAAAAATGCTGTTACTGTAAACATTATGATTTCTGTAAAATTAACAAGAACACCTTATAAATTAATTTTCCTAAATCTTAGTAAAATATTGGCTTTCTTTGTTAGAAATCATTTATCCAAAAGGCAAGTTAGTGTCTCCACAATGTAAATACCACAGAAATGCTATTGCTTCCCATTTACTGCAGCAACGCCAGCTAAAAAAGAGGAATCATTTTTGGTATGATCCCATGCAATTACACAATAGCCAACAGTCAAAAGAAACAGTATCTTATTCTTGAAATATTTGTACGGAATACTACATTTTCAGACAAAAAAAAGAGGGAGGGAAGAAGACAAAATAATTATGATAGAATGGCAATTTCATTTTCTAATTCAAATTTATTTAACCAGAATGATGAGTCTTTGCTTCACTTTAAACCAGATTTTTTTTCTCTGTAGTTTTTTTGGGGCATTTTGGGTGGTTTGGGGGGTTTTTCAGTTTGTTGGGGGTTTTTTGTTTCATTGGATTTTTTTTCACAGGAGTCATTACAGTAAATTATGTTTTCTTAGAAATTATAATTAAATTTGTTTATAAAGTGTCAAAATACATAATTTCAGCCATCCAGAATTCCTTCTATGCCCACTCCCCTTTTTTTAAGATCAATTATTAAAACACAATCAGGAATTCTATCATTTGAAAGTCAAGACGTGCTTGGCAATAAATTTGTACAACACCCTCTGTAATAGAAGAAAAACAGTAGCCCAAAGTTGCTTTTAAAATCAAGCAACAGCGAAGCGTCAATACTTGACTCCATATTCCTGCCTCTATGTGACAAGTGTCACACCCTGCTTTAAAAAATATAATAAGATTTTAAAGACTCAAGTTGTTCTTGTCCATCTCTAACATTTTAATTTTGTCACGCCAAATGGTAAACAATCTGTTTGGCAACTCGTGATCTATTTTTACCAGGTAGCAGGAGCGTAACTTTCTCCTATTGAAATAAAGACACACACAAAAAGCAGTTTAAATATATCAGTGTCACAGCTCTAATACAGGAAAAGCGGAAATTACTCCTAAGGTCTCTGCTTGAGAGCTGATTGGTAATTGTTTGCCTACGGCAACCTCCCCACAATTCAACCCAGATCAGAGAGAAAAAGAAGCTAAATGGATTTTAAAAAGGAAGTTAACTTTTCTAAAGCAGACAAGAAACCCTAATGAGTTCTGAAAAATGAAATTTATTCGACTTGCATGTAATATTTCAAATATTTGGTAACACACTTGTGCCAAGGTAACTGCATTAAGCTCAAAATGTTAAAAAGAAAACATCCACGTTTAAAATACCACAGGATAACAGGAACCACAACATTATGATGGGACCTGAAGTCAGCCAAAACTTCGAAATAGAATCATCTGGACTTCTGTCTCCTAAAATTCTCTCTTTCCATCCATTAGAAGTTACAATTTTCTGAGAACTGGTACAATGTAAAAATAAATAGAAAATAGAACAGAATTTTAAAAGCTTTTTAAGTTTCCCCTGCCCACTACACTCTTACACATTTCTCATCAGTTCACCTTGGTGATAATCCACCATGGGACTTTATGGGGACACTTTCAGGACTTGATCCAGATGCTTTCAGGTCTGGATCAGGACGACACTTTCATGGTCAATCTCCACCTCATTCTTATTTACAGTCTTGTGGAGGGGTCTTGAAACACAAAACCTGATAATTTCAGGGTGAATTATAAGGGTTGTGTCAGGAGCACCACCAGCAGCTCAGGGGTGATCTTTCCCCTCTGCTCAGCCCTGCTGAGAGCCCTCAGGAGAGCTGTGCCCAGTGCTTCCCAGGACAGGAGAAACACGGACACCCTGGAGCAAGTCCTGCCCAGGGACACCAAGGGGGCTGAGGAATTGGAGAGCCTGTCCTGTGAGGAGAGACTGGAGTGTTCTCCTGGGTGAGAGAAGGCTCAGGGAGATCATATTTGTATGCATATAAACACCCAAGGAGATGGGCTAGAGAAGACAGAGCCAATTGGGCTCCAGCGGAAACATGAGGGGCATGGGTACAAACAAAATACAGAAAATTCCCTTTAATCATAAGGAAGAGCTTTATTATTGTCAGCATAAACAAATGCAAGACCAGGCTGCCCAAAGAGCCTGTAAAGTGTCTGTTCTTGGAAATACCCAACATCTGGCTGGACATGGCCAAGAGAATCCTGCTGTGGCTGCCCATGCTTTGACCAGGGGTGCTGGGTCAGACCATCTCCAGAGATCCCTTCCAAAAGAAACAACACCATGATTCTAAATTGGAAGGTGCACTCCATCTACTACCAGACATTGCAGCCCATAATATCAGATTAGAGACAGTCTGAAATAAAATCCCCCATCCCTCCCCAAAAGCCCTGGCAGCACAGACATCCTACCCTCAGCACTCCCTGCTTCACTTTAAAATTCTGCAGGTTTTTTGCCACATTACTCACTAATGTACATCCATTTTGTCACCAGAGATGATGATCCAATTCTTGCTGTTCCCATGAGTGTCCCTGGCTGCTGAGGTTTAACATCCTGATGGCAGAGCTTCCATCCTTTCAGCCATTCCTTTTCCCCCCTTTCTCACTCCTCACTTGCAAAACTCCCTCTTGTGAGCCTTCTGATCTGCTTCCACAAACAGAAAATTCCCTCCCTCTCCAGAAGTTTCAGTCAGGCAGCAGGCAGGGATCTTCCTGCCACCTTCTCTGCCACCCAGGGGAGCCCTCGGAAGGACCACAGCACACAGCTACTCTGACCTGAGCACCTCCGAGTTGGGTGGTGGAACACAGGTGAATGACTGCATTTTTAAGGATTATAATCGACTTCCCCACTTTCAAAAGTGCTGTGGACAACAGCCTGCACCACTCTAAGCATATCCCCAATTCATAAAAATAAATTGTTCATGCTCTTAGGCGCTTAAATGCAGCTTTTATGCTTGATTGATGGAATCCATGGCCATCACTACCTTGTGCTTCTCTCCAACTCCTCTGTGTGCTTTATTAAGCACAAGTAGAACTCCCAAGCTTTTCTCAGCAGGGTTTAGCCCTCTGCTTCACTGACCTGGTGTGTTAAGGGAAATAAACAATTTTTTTTTAAGTTTATTTCTTAATTTTGCTCTAGTTTAATTCTTTCCAATTAAATGACATAAACAGATCCAAGGGTAGGACAAGCAAATGTTCATTTAAGGTTATATAAAAGCATGGTACAGCTAGACAGCATTTCAGCGTGCCTCTCATTTAATATTTCAATTCCTATATATAGAAAAATGAGAAGGAAAAATGATAAGACAACTCTTAAAAATTTAAATAAAAATGGGGTTGCTTTTGACATATATAAATTCCACCTTTTCCATTTACAGGATTGCCAGTTGTCTCGAATTTTGTCACAGGTGACTCCCAGTTTTGATAGACCTGTCATGTGCTCTGTCAAACAAACTTACAAGACATTGTAAAATGTGGAGAGGGAAGTATCTTTCTATTGTGGTGTGGGGATGACAGCTTTATGAATGATGACAAGGAAAAATGTTGTTCTACAGAGAAAATATCTGGCAAGTTATTATACCCTTCTCACCCACTGCCCACATTACTCAGATGTTTCAGGCCTTAGTCTCCCTTTCTCCTGCTTCAAATTCAATTATTTTACTTTTTCATAGGCTATTTAGAAAAGATAAAGAAAGGCAAGCAGAATAAAAAAACTTAAGTTTGGTAACTGGAGAGAGAATAATTAGGGGGTTTAGCCATTTTCTGTATAATGGAGATTGTAACAGAAACTTAAAAACCACAAATGTCCTGGAAGTGGTTGCATGTTTTCACTGATTCTCTTAAAATTATAACACCATCTTATGTGTAATCTCATATTTTGAAATGCTTCTTTGAAATGTTCAATGCAATAAGCAATGCATGACCATACAAATATAAATAAAAAATAAATCCTGGCTTGCACTAATAGTTCTAACACAAACCCACATCCTAAAAAGTCACAAATTAATACAGCAATGTAAAGAATAGATACCTTTTATTTCACTTTTTTTGCATAAGAAGACCCAGCTCGCAGCTATTACTTAGTACTTGCAAGGATGCATCTTCAAAAATATTTCAGGCACCACAGTTTTAATGCTCATTTGCTGTTCTTTCTTTCAGTTAAACAAGAATACTACACAACACGTCCAAAGTCTTCCACAGCTGGACACCTGCTCACCTACATTTCCTGAGATTCACTGCCATAATATAAAAGGAAATACTCTTTATCCTAAGATAAAAATTGCCAATGGTGGAGTCTGCAGAGAAAAGTTCCAAGCTTGTATTTCTAAGAACTGGCCACATACAGCAACCGAAACAGGAAGAATAGTGCAAGGAAACAAAATACTTCTCAAAGCACTCTCACGGTCACAACCAGTACAAGATTCCTTGAAACTCGTAAGAGAAATGGGTGTGAAAGTCTTTTTCCACACAGAACAAAGCTGAATGCATCGTATTCAGCTACCCTCACTGCTCCTCTCTTCTCTGATGCTGCTCAAGGTTTCTCTGAATCCAGAAAAACTTCCACCATCTCCCTCCTTCAAGTGTTTCTTCACATCTTCAAAGAACTCCAGTATGTCAAGCATATGGACTGTGAAGCACTGACTTCAAAAGCAAAAATAAAAGCCTGGTCCCCAATCCATGGGACACACTCATGTGTCCACTAATTCTGCACTACAATTTCTATCAAAGTGTCCAACAGAGCCATCAGGCTTAGCAGTACAGTGTGTCCCAGATCTGGAATTCTCAGAAAGTACTGGCATCATGTTTGCCATCTATCAATCAGTCCACAGGCACAGAGATGGCTGAAAGCAGGAGGTGACAAATTGCAGTTGGCAACTGAAACCTTCCCAGCACTTCACAGAGGTGCTCGGGGTGCACTAACAGTGATTTTGTTCACTCCTACCACATTATTTTCCACATAAAATTTTTCAGGCTGGGAAAGAGAAGGCCTCAGGGTGACTTAACTGCAGCCTTCCAGTACCTGAAGGGAGCCCACGAGAAAGATGGAGGGAGACTATTTACAACACCACGTAGTGACAGGACAAGGGAAATGGCTTCAAATTGAAAGAGAGTAGGTTTAGATTAGGTATTAGGAAGAAATTCTATACTGTGAGGGTGGCAAGGCACTGCAACAGCTTGCCTGCATTCCATGATTTTATGGAATTCAGTGTTAGTCAGTGATATGGTTGATCTATTAATCTGTTTTGCTTTAAATCTTCCCTAATTGCAGCAATGTGTCACCTTAAAAAAAAGATCACTGTGCCTTCACTGAAATGCCCATCATTATAATGCAGAGAAAATAATTAAAACCTTGAATTACGTTAACAGAATTTGTAAAATTACGTTCTGCAGCTGATCATTATGCTAAGGTATGTGTGAGGTATGGTACTGACTTCAAAGCTCAAATATCTACAGACTTGTCTAAAAGACTTCCTTTTATCCCACAACACAGTGAGTCTTCCTCACTTCTGCAATACCTGTCCTCCACTCATCTCTAAGCCTGGAACTATTTGACAGGCAATAAATTCAGGATTAATCTAATATATTTTAAGTCATTATTAATGGAATCCACTAATCTGCCTGTGCTTTTAAGTGGTTGTATCAGTCAAAACATTAAGAGATGTGACAGACAATTCCTGCATGCGAAGTTCCAGGTTGCTGATTTATCCATAGATGTGGAATGTTTACTTCAATCAAGCTAAGAAGTTGGCGTCAAATGTTTTAATGTATAGAAAAACTACTCTGAAATTCAGCTTTGTGCTGCTGCAGATACACAGCACCACACGGAGGAGAGCACAAGGAACAGGAGAAAGGATTGTAGTTTGATTTCCTGCACGATACATAAAAATCACTATCTGAAAGATAAAGACCTCTTCCCTGTAAAAATAAGCCCCATATTCAAAATACGGCCTACAAATACTCTCACTTCAGATTTTCTGAGTATTTTGACAGCAAATTACTCATTAAATTCACAGCTAAACAAACTAAAATTTGGTTCTGCTCTTAAAACAGCAGTTCCTTTCAATGATCATGATGGATGGTGTAATAAATGTTTTGCACAGCAATGTTTTCATGTTTTAATTACACACACACTCAGCAGAGCTCCCAGGTGTCTTTTCCTGCACCACCTCACAAAGGAGCCCTTTATCCACCATTACTTCATCCACAACCTGAGAGTCTAAGGAATTTTATCAGGAAGATCTGAGAAGCGAAGAGCCAACAAGGAGGGCAAAAAAGGACCCTCTCAGTTTTGGGTGGACATTATTTCCCAACCTCAAAGGGTGCAGGAGGAGGAGAAGGGCAGCAGGGGCTGCCAGCAAATGCAGGATCCCTCCTGCAGCCCAGGGATGTTTCCCAGGGGATTCTGCTCCAGTGAGATCTCACCTGGAGTGCTGTGTCCAGCTCTGGGACTACCAACACCAGAAGCACGTGCAGGTGCTGGATCAAGTCCAGAGGAGGCCACAAAGATGATCCAAGGGCTGGGACGCCTCAGCTCTGGGGACAGGCTGGGAGAGCTGGGGCTGTGCAGCCTGGAGAAGAGAAGGCTCCAGAGAAAACTTAGAGCCCCTACCAGTGCCTGAAGGGGCTACAGGAAAGCTGGAGAGGGATTTTTTTGCACAGGACACGGGGGAATAGCTCTAAACTGAAAGAAAGTAGATTTAGATGAGATACAGGAAGAAATTCTTGGCTGTGAGGGTGGTGAGGCCCTGGCACAGGTTGCCCAGAGAAGTGGTGAATGCCCCATCCCTGGAAGAGTCCAAGGCCAGGCTGGATGGAGCTCCAAGGAACCCAGCCCAGTGAAAGGTGTCCCTCCTCACTGGGTGAAATCATAGGCAAAGGAACATCTTCACACCACTGACACAGGACAGTTTACACACAGAATCAAAAACCAACCCTTTTCCCTTCACAACAAAAGATTCCCCACAACTATTCCACTTCCTGCCCATGTGCAGTCTCGAATTTTGCCTGTTTCCATCCTTATGACCATCCACAAGCTTTTACATCTTATTCTCTCCCCATCCTGTTGCAGGGAGGAAGCTACTAGGTGTGTGTCTGGCAGACAGCCAAGGTCATCCCACAACACTGGAATTGGCAATGAAAACATCATTTTAACTTAAATTTTCTTCTTACTAAATCTCAAACAGGTAATTTTCTTCTCTATTCTCTCAGAAAAAACTCAGTTCAGTCACTCAATAGCACTCTAACATGCACTTACTTCTCTCCTGATTTCTTTGTATTTATGAATTCATTAGATGTTATAATTTTAAACAGTTCTACAGTCTAGTGTACTTGCTAATAATAAATTGTATACTGGAAATAACCAGAAAAACACAGAAGATCTGATTCAGGATCATAACAGGAACTCCAAAAGGCTAATAAATAAAACACAGCCCACAGAAACATAACAATATATTCTTGTACTTGTAAAGACTGTGAAGAACTAAATCTTTCTGCATCTTTAACGCTACGGCTCATTCCAGTCATTATATTTGTGTAACCTGAGAAATGAAGCATTCAGCACTTTACAGATGTCAGACTGACAGATTAAAATTAACAATAATAATTGCTCTCAGTATTTACTTTAAATTGTCTTTCCTAACATATTGCCATTGAATCCTTTATTTTCTGCTCTTTTCAGATGATTAGTTCTCCTGTTCCAGCCCGTGTGTCATCATGGAGAACTGCTGACTTGGTCTGAATGCAAGCAGCTTGTCAGAAACATCATCAAATCTGAGTTAAATATAGGTGGTGAACCATAATAAATGTGTCACTTACACTGTACTGCACCCTCACCAGTTCTGAAAACGAAAGGAACCACTCACATTTTATATTTTTGTTAAGTAGAAAACAAAATGTAAAGGGGGTTAAGTTACGGAAAGATTTCGGAACTGAGTTGTGGAAAAAGAGAACATATAATTTAAAAGTTCATAACACAGTCTAACGGAAGGAAATCCTTCACTCTTGTTTCCAGAAAAGGCACTGACTTTACATCCTAGTATTTAAATACATTGCTGAAAGAATTATATTTCTGATGAGACATAAAACCCGATCATTTTCACAAGCAGAGAAGCGTTAAACTTCATGTTTTGGACAAATTTCATTTGGACAATTACATTCCAACTAACTACTCCTGCGATTTCAAATGCCTAAGAGTCACCAAAACAAATGACACCACCTTAGCTCTCACACCAGAACATGAGGAACTAGAAGGTCACTGAGATAAACAGCAGTGGAAGGGTAGACAGTTTTAAATGTCAGCAAAGCAATTTGTGTAAGATATAAAATGCAACTGAGAATTAAGTGTCATTTCTGAAAATTATGCTGAAAAGTATATGGGGTCTTTGGTTAAGTTACAGGCACATGGGGACTGCATTCATTAACCCACAAAAGTAAGTTTTAAACAGTGGGTCCTTTATTTACTAACAAAAGCTACTTCCATGTTAAGTGGAGTTGCTTTCTATAACTTGGCCAAAGAAAGCCCTGTTTATATTCATAATCTCTGTTTTCAGACACCAGAGAGTGGAGTAAGGATAATTCTTCAATATTCCTTACAAGGAATACTACAAGCACACAGGAAATACTGAATCAGAGGGAAACAGGGAAACAAGACAAGGAGTTTAAAAAAATTCATACAAAATGGTGACTGAGTCACATGAACGAAACATTATGAAATGAAAACATTAAAACATTAAAACATGAAAACAAATGGAAACATTACTTAAAATAGCCTTGAAAATGGGCAAAGTCAAAGCAACACATTGCTTAGAAATTATTAGGCGAGACTAAAAAAATACAACAAACTTGTTTCATTTGTTAGGTGAGTTAAGACTACAATATCAAAGGTGTAGTTTCACTCATTAGAAAAGCCTGAGAAGGGTCAGAATGGGAAGTGGTTTTTTCATAACATTTACAATTTTTCATATCAGAATCTTTCAGGTTTAAATCAACTCCATGCATCAAGCATGGAATGGAATAAGGGTGTTGTGTTTAAAAAATGGGGCAAAACAATGACTTTGGAATAAGGAAAGAAACAGACAAGAAAAAAATAAAACAACTAAATCCTCTTTTTGAAACATGAAAGCAAAGTTCAGCACTTCACTACAGTTTTTTAAGATAGCAGCCATTCAATAGACCATATCTGATTAAAAAGTATAAAAGTACTTCTTTTATGGTGCAAAGAAGTACACCAGGAAAATATGACAATATTTTCTTACTAGATTTATTCACTTGAGATTACTTTCAAGACACATCTTGCATTGCCATTGGTGATATAAAATATCCTGCTAAAATAAGCTATCACTCCTCTGAAAAATATCAATCTAGTTCTTGATGCACCTCAAACTTATACTGTACCATTTCCATTTGATTCTATGTATATAAAGACTACCTTTTGAATAACTCCACCAAAACTGCCCTGCTTTTTAACCTCTGGTGGTAAATTCACTCTTTTTAAAACATGAGATCCACCCTTTCCCTTAATTAACTCTATTTTCCATAATTAACACCTTAGCCTGTTGAACACTTTAATAACATGTAAATAACTGCAGAACCCATTTTAATCATAAGATACAAAACTGCCTTGTAAAAGAGGAGCTAAAGACTGTAAGCAAATGGTGAATATATTTGTTAGCTCACCCTTAACACTTCTAAAAAATTGAGACATTTGCAGCATGACAGTCAAACGATGTACTCTGCAATATGGTATCTCCTCATGAAGGCATTTTATATTTTTATTATAGACATTTTAAAAAGGCACATTAGTACTTTACTTGTAGTGAATGCAATTCCTTCATCCGAGACCCATAAAACACACCTAAGGCCTGCTTAGGAAAGATGAATTTCCCAGTGTTTTCTCACAATCCCTGGTCCAATCCACTTAAAGTGGGGAGAGGCAAGTTTTGCCTCAATCCACAACAGCAGGAAGGAATTAGGCTCTAAACACACCCCAAAGCAAGATTAAAACAGAAATGACGTTAAATGTTGGGATCCAAAGCGATAATGCAACTTTATTTCTTTTTCATTAAGGAGAAAAGAAAGACAGAAAATAGGAAAGTACGAAAATGCCAAGAATGATGCCGAGAAGCACAGGAAAGGGGTGACCCCCACCATGGCTCCAGCACTGGCTCAGGGAGTGCCATGGGGGAGATCCCACGGGTGCCATGGGGAAGATCCTGTGGATGCCATGGAGCTTTCCCTGGGGAAGTTCCTCCCAGAGCTGCCAGGCCAGGGAGCAGAGCCAGGGCAGCAGCACCAGCAGGGCAGGGCACGAGCAGCCTCCTGGGAGCAGCCAGGACAGCAAAGACAGGAAAGACTCAACACTTGGTAAGCTTTGTAGACTTCCTGGCAGGCTGGACACTTGCTTACAGAAGGGTTTGAGAGTGGCAATGTCACATTCACCTCACAGCAACACCACGTCCATGGAGCACTTCATCTTTGCTCCCTTAAAGTTCATTTGCTGCTCATTGGTATCCAGGCCAAGTTTGCCTGATGAATCAGAAGTTTATTGCTCTGTCCCCTGATGGATCAACTACAAGCTCCCCAAGGGGGGACCTTACTTTAATTAATTTCCCTATTTCACCTCTTCATCTCAGAGAGTTACTTTATGTTAATTACATCCTATTACAAAAAAATATAATCGATCATAACAATATGCAATTAACGCTTTGGAACCAACACTCTTGTTTTCAGGGAATCCCATCCTCATGGCCAGAAAGATCTTTACTGGTGGCTCTCCTGATGGATCAACTACAAGCTCTTTTAATGACTTTAAACAGGTGCTTCATTTTCTAAAATAAAGCAGCTTCTAAAGTTTTTGTCAGAGGCAGTTCAACTTTAACTTTCAAACCTTCATCTTCAGAGGCAATGGAGAAACATTCCTTGCTTTTTACTCATTCACTACATTCCACCCCGCAGTTGTCCATTTCCTGAGGAACATCGATGTGGTCTTCTCCCATGGTGGTGATATGGATATAGTGAACAGAGGGCGAAAATGAGATGAGCAAGAGTCTGATCATGCACTTAACTGGGCTAATGACAATAATTAAAAATACAAATCTGGTGACATTTGTGTATCCGACTTGTGCTAACCTTTTTCCCCATCCTGTAAGCCTTAAAGACTTTAGGAAGGTAGTAACCCCTGGTCCAGGTTCTAATCCACCAAACCAGCCTCATGGCTGCATAAACTGAAATAGATTTCCAGTTGGATCACTTAATTCTTTCATCTTAACTCAGGTCTCTTCAATGGAGAATAAGGCATTATGGACAGTAATGTAACTCTCACTTCCAAATAAATTCAACATTCTGCATACTCCCTGTTCTTTCAACAACATTTCTAGGGCTAACTTATTTTGTAAGGTCATTTTGGAAGCCTGCTGGGCTTGTGTGTCAAGTTCCCCAAATGCATTCTGTGTCCACAAGCATTTTCCATTTATTGGAAATGGACAAGCATTGTCCATTTATTACTCAATAAATGCAATTTCCAAGTGATATTTTCCAATACAAACTGATACCTTTTTTAAGTAACACAAACGTTAAACATGTTTTTGAGCATCAGTGATATTGTTTGTCCAGCGGTAGAATAATTTGAAACTTTAATCCAACTGATTCAGCATTGCAGTCTTTGCGCAGCTTCTGAGAAGGTATTGGCATCTTTTGGGCGTTTCAGTAAAGTTGAAGATGTGCTTGGCACAAAGGGAAGGGATTCCGACTCCACTCCTTCATCCAGCATGCTGTTCCAGGGACAGGTGTGAATGAAATCTCCTGTTGGAGCAGCCCCAGGCCACTCCTAGGGGAGCTACATACTTGGCACTTTTACAATCGGTTTTGGCTTTAAAATCAAGAAGGGTGATTTTGGGCCTAGTATCTAATGGGATACCTTGGAGTGGGAGCTGGGAAACTCACACTGGCTACCATGAGCTGCTAGTATTACAGTGCTCATCTTGACTTTTCCAGCCTTTTGAGGGGTGTCCCCAACACGTACACAGGTTCTTTAGCAATGTTAGGAGTCCAGATAAAAATCCTGTTTCTTGAGGATCTCCTGGCCCTTCTTTACATGTTATAACCTTTGAGCAATTAGACAAAGGGCTATACTTTGGTTGGGATACTACAAATTTAGGCTTCATAAATTTAGGTTCTACAAATAATATTTCTCCAACCATACCCACATGACATGACTTCAGTCAATTGGCATTACAGTTGTGATGTTAGGCAGTTTTACACACCCATGGGGACTGATACTGTAGCATAATAGGATTCATATCGATCTGGTGCATATAGTGGATCAAAAAGTGGATCCCATGGATAAAAAAATGTGGCTCAGTACCACAGTACTCCTCAAAGATTGTATTTCCAGGTCCAAGTTCACCTTCACTGTTGTCAATGGTGGGATGAGGGGGCTTCATTCATGACAAAATTGTCACGTATGTCTTTGGATGTGTAAAGCTACAGGAGCTTTGATACAAAAACAAGTTACAGGGTGCATTGGGGGAGGTCCATAGGTTCGGTAAGCTCCATGCACCACAGGAGTGGATTCCCAACCAACCAAACTCCCTTCTTCTCATTGCCCCAATATTTAGCTAAAAACAATGGAGAAGTAACATTGCTCATAGTAAAAATAAAGGATAAATTCACAAACTTTGTTTAGTAGACTCAAGTAAAGCAACTTATACACCTCAGTCAGTATGATTCCATACCTTCATGAACCCTTTGAACAGTTCCCAGGTGAGGTTTCAATCTCACCGCTAGTGGTCTGCTCTGCTGAGCACATGCACCAGGTAAATAACCACACAAACATAACCAACATATTGTAAGTACATTTACTAACAAACTTAACATCAAAACTGCAAGCCATAGTCCAAGCCAAAGACTTTCCATTCACAGTTCCAAGCAGTTTTCCCACTGAAACAGTCACCTCTATGTTTCAATATTGCTTTATTTGAGGGAATAATTCCACACAAAGAGGCACCTTGAACTTTGAGGGCAGGCATTTGAGCTCTAGTGTCTACTAAAAAGGTTATAGGAACTTTTGGGAATCAACAAGACAGGTTATTAACAAGTCTCCCCGAGAATTTTTGGTGATCCTTCTTATGAAAATCATCCTCATCCCCCAACCCACCTCCTGAGGACAAAGGAAAGGGTTTCCCACCATCTCCCCTCTCTCTGGTTCTACCAAGGGGCAGCTGCAGCAGGGACAGCAGATTTTATTGTTCCCTCTTTTTCTGACACTCACCCCTGTCCACAGGGTAGAGATTTGATCAACGATTACTTGGAAATTACACTGATTTCCCTGCGCTCACTCCAAGCCTGGAAGGCATCATTTAGTGCCAAACACACTCTGTAGATCAATGAGGCCTTGGGGATTATTTTCAGTATTGCAACACACACACTGCAACAAACATAGGAGTGATCTTCTCAAGGGGCACCTTAGTTAACTCCAATGTCCCACTCCTCACACCTCGAGAAGTACCTTGTTTTATGTATTTCTTACTACACCTCACTTTGCAGCGCACCTTTGCGAGAAAACAAATTCATTTCTATTTATGCCTCACGTTGTCCAGATTTTAATCGCTACAGGGCCTGTACACATGCAGGAGACACCTGGGACACGTGAGAGGGCAGGACACGCTGATATTATGATCTCTAAGCAGACAACCCCTCCAGAAAACGGCACGAAACTCTGTCTCTGGGGTGACTTCACCTGGCAGCCGGTCAGGGGAGAGAAAACATCCACCACTGGGTTGCAAGCAACCCTTCTGCAGGCAGAGAAACTCTGCTGCCCAGGAAAAATGTCCTGACTGTGAATAGTCATCTGCAAAGGAGCAGAGCATGGCACGAGCCTTAGCACATAAAAAGCAGTTCACTGCGCCATAACCGGGTCCCACTGTTTCGGTTTTTTGGGGAGGGTGGGCGCTCACCTGGAGGTTCAGCTTGTTCGGCCGGACCCCCTCGCCTTTTCTCCCTGCGGTCCTGCTTCGTCCCTGCCCATCTTCCCTGTCCGCAGCCCATCTTCCCTGTCCGCAGCCCATCTTCCCTGTCCGCAGCCCTCCTTCCCTGACCGCAGCCCTCCTTCCCTGTCCGCAGCCCTCCTTCCCTGTCCGCAGCCCACCTTCGCCGCTCTTCCTGCACGCCGCTGGCAACAGCACAGCGCAGCGCCTCGACCCTGCGGGGCTGCTCTTCGCGCCATCGCCGGCAGCCGCCTGCCCGCCGCCATCCCGGCACGCCGCTGTCCCCGGTTCTGATCGGTGCCGCCATCCCGGCACACCGCTGTCCATGGTTCTGATCGGTGCCGCCATCCCGGCACGCTGCTGTCCCCGGTTCTGATCGACGCCCCATCCCGGCACGACGCTGTCCCGGGTTCTGATCGCAGCCGCCACGGTCCTGGCACGACGCTGTCCATGGTTCTGATCGGTGCCCCATCCCGGCACGCCGCTGTCCCCAGTTCTGATCACCGCCCCATCCCAGCACGCCGCTGTCCCCAGTTCTGATCGACGCCCCATCCCGGCACGACGCTGTCCCCAGTTCTGATCGCAGCCGCCACGGTCCTGGCACGACGCTGTCCATGGTTCTGATCGGTGCCCCATCCCAGCACGCTGCTGTCCCCAGTTCTGATCGGTGCCCCATCCCCGCACGCCGCTGTCCCCAGTTCTGATCGGTGCTCCATCCCGGCACGCCGCGGTTCCCAGTTCTGATCGGTGCTCCATCCCGGCACGCCGCGGTTCCCAGTTCTGATCGGTGCCGCCATCCCGGCACGCCGCTGTCCCCAGTTCTGATCGGTGCCCCATCCCGGCACGACGCTGTCCCCAGTTCTGATCGACGCCCCATCCCGGCACGACGCTGTTCCCAGTTCTGATCGGTGCCCCATCCCGGCACGCCGCTGTCCCTGGTTCCGATCGCCACCGCGGTCCCGCAGCCTGTCCTGCCGGGGTCCCCGCCCGTCCCCGCGGGCCACACGCCGTGTCCCGGCTATCGAAGCCGCGCTCCCACGGCAGGGAGGCCACACACACCACCGGCCGCTCGGACACCGAGGCTGTGCCTCGGGGTTCTGCTGGTAACGTTCTGTCCCTTTCTTCTGTTCCTCTGCTTCTCTTTTCCCCTCTCTGCCGAACTTTTCTGTCTGTATCCAGTCGGGACCACACCTTTCCTTACCAATAAACAGTTCTCAGATATAATATTTGCCTCGTTTGCGCTTTATTTCGACCATGAAATCTGTTAAATTGAATCGTTCTGTGATTCCCTTACAGCAAAACGCGACAACCTTGCATCAACCACATTTACTACAACAAACACAGGAGTGGTCTTCTTGAGCAGCACCTTAAGTAAACTGCAATGTCCCACCTCCTCACACTTCGAGAAGTACCTTATTTTAGTTATTTCTGCAACAATAAAGGGGTGGTATTCCTAAGGGGGACCTTAATGAATTAATTTCCCTATTTCACCTCTTCACCCCAGAGAGTTACTTTATGTAATTACTTCCTATTTAAAAAAGAAGTACGATCCATCATAACAATATGCAATTAACCCTTTGGAACCAACATTCTCGTTTTCATCCCATCCTCATGTCCAGAAAGATGTTTATTGGTGGCTCTCCTGATGGATTAACTACAAGCTCTTTTAATGACCTTCAAACAGGGTGCCTCATTTTCTAAAAAAAAGCAGCTCCTAAAGTTTTTGTCAGAGGCAGTTCAAAACTTTAACTTTCAAGCCTTCATCTTCAGAGGCAATGGAGAAACATTCCTTACTTTTTACTTATTCATTACATCCCCAAAAGTCTGACAGGTTATTTACAGGAAAGTAGAGTGACTCTGTTTGAGGTGCTCACCTTGATACCAAGAAAATGACTTCAAAATCAGACATTCAGCCTCACAGAACTTTGGACTTTGCAATGTATCTCTGTGCTTGTCAGAGAACTTAGGTAATGCCACAAGAGAACTGAAGAGCTCTATTCTCCTCTCCAAGATGCACATTCATAAGGTCTTTCTGACCCATTCCCTTAGTCCTTCAAGGTAAGGGCATTTAAAATTCAGGCAATGAAAACAATACCTGGAATATTATTAATGCAATAATCAGTTAATACCAGCTAATAATTAAGTAGGCTAGTGAAAATGTATCTAATTACATCGCTCATCAAATTAATTAATGTTCTGATGCTGTCATGCTATTTTAAAACTACTTTTCTTCAAAGCAACAGTTTGGTGAGCTTTCCCACAACCAAGCCTGTACTTTAGACCTGATGTTTTCTAGACCTTTCACATCTACAAAACCCCAAAATCTAGAAGCAAAGGAAGTCTCAAACCTATTTAAGTTGGCTGATTGGGATGTGGCACATGGCACTGAGGAAATCACAGCCCAGTGCAATATTGCACAGGCCAAATTGCAGTCCCATGCAATCTTGCAGGATGTTAATGTGCAGTCTCAGAAAAGAAAGCATCTCAGCAGAAAAGAAAGCAGGCTCAATGAATTGCCCAGAATATTGGTTTTGAAGCATTACACCTGTCTCCCATTCTCTGGAGAGATATCACATTATTATATATGACAAAGTCAATGTGCATCTTAAAGGATAAAGAAACATAATACAATTTTGAGACAAAACCAGGATCTGGAAAGTGGGGGTTTTAATGCTTTTGTTAAGCAAGCTCATAGTCAATAAACACTGTTTCAAATAACTGTAGTGACTGTAATATAACTGAACATCTGTATAACTACCAATTAGCCCTCTCTCAAAAGAACTAATAACACAAACTGTCAAAGGGACAACAAAATTCAGATAAAAATAAATTAAAAGGCTGGAAGTACACCCATTGAAAGGAAGTTCCTTCAAAGTTATGGCCCAGAGACAACTACCATGGCACCGAAAAGGACAGCAGTGTAAGCCACCAAGCCAAAACAAACAAGGAATAATATATAAGTAAAAGAACTCAAAGTTCCTGTGATCAATTGAATCTCCACCCCCAGTCAATGCAATTCAAGAGGCACAGAGTCCAACAACGAAAAACAGCAGCAAGCGTATCTAGAGATTGCCCATGCCTGGAAGTGTTCTAGGCCAGGCTGGAGGGGGCCCTGACCACCCTGGCCTAGGGAAAGGTGTCCCTGCCCAGGGCAGGGGGTTGGAATTGGATGATATTGAAAGTCCCTTCCACTCCATGATTCTGTGATTCTAAATACAAGGGCTAGACAGAAGAAAAAAGGCTCCAGCCTTGAGCATTTCATAAGACACAAAAACTTACATTACAAATGCGCATTTACGTATTTTCAGCTCAAAGCCTGCTCAATCAAAATTTTAATTTTTTCCACAGTATAGCTAGAATTTCCAGAGAGTTTTTATTTGTTATTTGTGCGAGTAATTTAAGCACTTTTTGCTCCTTTATGGTAATAACTATATACCTGATTATTTCAGCAACTGGAAAAAAAATCTAATCAGAAATGTCAACTGTGAGCACAATATTATAGCTGAGTCCACTAAACTTAATTAAATACATTCTTAGAATCAAGAAGCTCTCACCATTTCACATCTGGAAATCAAATGAAAGATACATGAATATTACTGTGCACCTAATGCAAACATAGCTACACAGGAAAAAGCATCTGTTTTTCTAGGTTATCTTGAGTAATTATGTACAGGAACATCAAGAACTGAAAGGCAGATCAGGTGACTGCTGAAATTTGGGACAGTAACTTCAAATAATCCTGAAGACTTTACAGGACACCATGTGTCTTCATATAAACCCAGACTCAGTGAAAAACATTTAACAACACGTAAAAGGATTAACACCTAAAAATATTACACGAAAACGTAAGAGTTTAGCCTCAAAACTCTGCAGAAACACTAATCTCATTGGCTACACCTGGGGAAGGTGGACATCACTACAAGACACATTGTAAAAAATCTTTCCTCCCTGCAAGAAAACATTGAAAAGACAAAGCTATCACAAAAAACCCCAAGATTTCCCTTCATACATTATCAAATGTATCGAGTTTTCACACTTCATGTTTTATCCAATATTTCATCCTCAATAAAATTTTCACTGTTACTATAAAAACCTTTGCAACTTCCAAATTATGGACTTAGAAAGGCAATTTTGGTTCAGAGTGTATCAGTTATAATGTCTTCTAAAATATTTATAACTAATAATAATTAGGAAGAAATGGTTCAACGTGTAGTAAATCACTCTAATATATTCTGTACAAGGTTAAACCTTAATAAAATACCTGCTCTGGCAAACTGAATAATCACCTCCATGTAGATCACTCTGCCACTTCAAATTAAAAAAAAGAAAAATCAGTCTTCTTTGAATTAAAATGCCTCCATCAAAAGGCTGATTTCTACAAAAGATAACAGAACTAGTGCTCACAAGTAAATCTTTCACAAGTAATTAAAAAAACCTTCTTAAATATATATAACGTATAAATTTTTCAAAAATCCTGCATCTTCACACACTTCAGGTATACACTGCTAACTTTGCCATGTTCAAAGTATCCACAGTTGAAAAAAAATATATAATATATAGGTAACCAATACATTCTTTTAACCATTTCATCTCTGCGAGGAACTTCTGTATAAAATTTAACATTTCATTTCAACAAGATCTAGAATCTTGATAAGGAAAAATAAAGAAAGGAAATGGGAGAGTGTATTGTTCAATTTCATACCCCTGTTTAGTTGTGAAGTTTTAGAAATTGTAAGATCATGGAAGTTTTAAAAAAAAAAAAACACTGAATGAAATGGAAGTTATGAATAATTAATCCATATACTAAAGGCCAAACTATTTATTTATGGGGGTCTGTGATGAACTGAATTTCCATGATCAGTACAGTTACTGGTTGTCTTGGTTCACACATGTCCACTGCATTTCTTGTCTCTGCTGTGTCTGCAGCATTCTGGACTGCTCTGCCAGGTAATTACCAACATCTGCTGTTTATCTGTTGTATTTTTTTAATGCAATCTTCCACAGATTTCCCACCTTTTGCAGCTTAGTGAAAAAAGTTTTCAAAATGTAAGGGCACAAAAAATTATGGTTTTTTTCTCAAGCTCCAATACTATAACATACATTTATTTTCTCAAATTTGTTATTGCTTTGTGATGCATCTGCTATATGGTACTTCAGTCTGTAACAGCCTAAAGAAAAAAAATTAATGCCCTGTTGAATAAAGCCTTAAATAAATTACGACTGCATGACACCCAAGAAAGTAAAAGCATTCTAAAGTCTGCACCACAGATGAACAAAGAATTCACCCATACCTTCTCCAACTGTATGCTAACAGTGCCCATTGACCTTTTCTCTTACCATACTTCTTAAAATCCTTTAAAAGAAATATCACAATTGCAGAAATGTTAACAATTCTGCTGTTCCTAGCATCAGTTTTATTTTCATGAACTAATTCACTACACCTGACAGCTGATGGCAAAAAAGCACACAATTTTAAGATATTGTTCAACTTATAATTGAAATCTGCCAAGTCGACCCAAAAGTTACAGAATGCCAAAAGCTGATTTAAGGTTTTGTAATCCATGCAAGTTGTCTGAGTCTACTTATATGGACCATAGTTTTTAGTTACAGCTTTGTTTTTTTTTACATTCAGTTTTGTCTTCCATTGGAAACAGCTTCATGACTACAACTGAAACTCTCCACCCCAGGAAATCAATTTAGCTGTGCTCAGCCAGACGTAGCAGAAGATCATCTTCAATCAGGTTTTCCCTGAAATGACAGTACTACACGTCTCTCCAAAAACCAACAATAAATGAACTAATGATTCAGATTTGGATTAACATTGAGTTATTTCCTATGCAGCGTCCTTTCTCCTAACTTGTAAAACTCAAAAGAGTCTCAGTAGAAAACATCAAATAACAGCCATTAAATCATCAAAAGTTCAGTGTGCAGAGGATGGGAACAGTTTCCACTGGGGACAGGACAAACATGAAGAGGAAGAGCTCACACAGAAAAGAGGAAAAGCTTTCTACAGCTTTCTGCAAAAGCAAAGGCTAGAGATAATTAAAGGCAGATTGTGGAGCTTCTATCACCAGATCTCCTTCCAGAACGGCCAAGGCATCGCCTCTCTGCAACCTGACCTTTGAGGAAGCAAGATGGAGACTGCATGTTCTATCAAAGTCCCTCCCAACTCCACTTTCCGTGATTTGTTTAGCATGTCTTGTACAAACATGGACAGGAAAATTCATTAATTGCAGCAGGAACAGTGGTTTAAGAAGTCAGTATTGAAACTGAGAACAAACTAACTGAAATACTACTTTGTCCTGGAAATCTGCTATCCCATTAGGTGAAATAGGAAGCTTTTTAAAAATGTTATGCTACTAAACCTTATCATAAAGCAGTATTACTAGCTGAAGCTACCTTATCTTAATGGCATACACATAAAAGAATGTAACATCCACTTTTTGTTAACCAGCAATTTTAAAATAATTTAGGTTTTACTGATTTATGTCTCAGCTGCAAAAAGGACATAAATGTGTTTGGCAGCTACAGACGAGACAACCTTACCTCTCAATGAGAAGAAAGGTGACAGAGTAGAGTATAATGAAAAATAGAAAGTATCACTTTGTAGTAATGTTGCGTCACATCAGCAATCTGCTGTCTGTGAGGAAATCTGCAATTTTTCAAGTTCTGAACTTTGAATGCATAACTAAGTTAACCATTCATAAAATCAAGGTAACACCAAGGGCCAGAAACCATCTCATGAATCTAAAATTTTAAAAGACAAATCTGATGTTACTGATAACATTAAATACCATTCCTACACCTTCGAGCAGGTGAATGACTAATACAACCAACAGAACTAAACATGCACATTTTTCTAACCAAATATTTTAAAATTAGTATTATTATATTTCTTTAAGGGGTAATGATCTAGCACTCCAAATAGTCTGCAGATGTAAATGCTTCTATGCAGCTGGGACACTGTCTTTTCTCACATATTAATTTATTACCAAAACCTCTTAGTGAAAAATTAAATACACAATTTTTAAAACATTCCAGTCTAATAATGCTGGAAATAAATACGTAAAGATGGAATGGATATTTGTCTAACAATTACTAAGCAAAAAGTTCTGAAATATGACACAAAAGATAATACTCTTGATAAAAAGATAGCACAGCTTTTCAAATACAGGACATTAACCATAGCCCTGCTATCTTGTTGCTTCTTAGTCTAGAAAACTGCATTTTCACTGCTTCTTTCAGCATTTCAGGTCAACTCTGATCCTACTTTAAAGTTAGTCTTCATGGTGCACTCATCTGTGCTTTCAGTTATGTTGTGAATCACAAAGTAATTAACCTTTATTCAGTACATTTCTCATTCCTTGACAAGCGTGGCATTTCTCCCTCAAGCATTTCCTGAAAAAAACATTACTACTGTTCTGTTCCCAAAAATATATAAAAAGACACACTGCCAGAAGTATACCAAAACACAAAAATGTAAGAACTGTCACAGAAAAACTCACCTCCGCTACTTCCCTCCAATATTCCATATTGGTAAATTAGGTCAGAAAATACCCTTTACAGAACATTCTAGTCATTGCCAGGAGGCTCTTGAGAAACAGCTCCTCTGAACGCCCATCAAGGAACATCAAAAGACAATGGCAGGAGGAGGAACAGAGATCCCAGCCTAAGCTTGTCCAGGGGCTTCCCTTGTACCGTGAGCACAACAAACGCAAGGACATCTCTATCCTGACCACCAGGCCTTTGTGACCAGGGCGTCTCCATTGAAAGCGCCATGCCTCTGGGACAATGGGCAACTGGGCCTTTGTTACCTGTGGAGGCACCATGCCCATTGTGACACGGGTTTGCGTGGTAACCGTGAGGGCTGCAAACCCCCGCAGTGTCACTCCCAGGAGAGCAGCTCTCTGACGAGGAAGCAGCTTCTCAAGAAGCAGCAGCTTCTCAGGAGGCAGCAGCTTTCCTGGCAGATTTCCTGGGTGCCCGTGGCCAGTGTTTGGCAAAGCACCCTCAAGATGCCCAAGGAGGCGAATGCCCAGGGCCAGCCCTGTGAGGGGCAGCCACTGCTGGACAAGTGGAAACAGGTGAGGAACAAGGATGGAGGCACAGGGATGGAGGGAGAGGCTGCAGTGGGACCTGGGGAAGCCCTGGGGTACACACAGCCAGGACTGGCACCAGGCCTTGCTCTGGGGACGAGCTGGTGCCAGGACAGCCCAGGCACAGCACTGCCCCAGGGGCAGCGAGCACAGCTGGGAGCCCAAACCAGCCTGGCTGCCATGGCCAGCACCTGCCATGGGGCCAGGGCCAGGCTTGCCAGCACATGGGGGACACTGTGCCCACACAGCCACCTCCATCCTGTTCCTCCTCCTGCTCCCCACAGGTGACCCAGAAGCAGCCGCAGGCAGCACCGCAGGTCACCTGGACCACTATCACGCCCATCCCTGGGGACAGGGTGACACTGTTCCCCAAACTGCCACTCTCACAGAGCCCCACAAGATCCTGGACACGGAAGGACAGCCTGAAGGGCAGGCACTCAGTGCCCCTCAGCAGTGTCACACGGCCGCAAATATTGTCCGTGTCAGACCTGCCACCTCTCCATGGCCCTCAACTGTCACTGGCACTTCCACGCCAGCTCAGCCTTCAAAAGCGAAGAGCAGCCTCTGCCAGGGTCAAGCTGCCCCCTCTGCCAGCAGCAGCAGCCTCTGGGTCCTCTTCCAGAGGCACAGCATGGTCTGGGGGCCCCATGGCCAGTGGCCACCAACAGCTTGTGCCACTGTCTCCATGGGGCACTCCGACTGCTGGCAGGCCCCAGGAAACACCTTCCCTGGCGAGGAGAATGGAATGGCTCTGGCAGGGGTCAGTGGCAAGACAGGGCCATCGCCTGCCACCTGTGCAACCCACACACGGTGTGCTGCTCCACACGGGGACCCAGCTGGCTTGGGGGCAGCTGGGGCACACCGAGACAGGGGAGCTCGCCAACGTGCAGGAAGGGCATGGTGGCAACACCTGCAGAGACCTGTTTAGAGCCCTCACCCCATATCTGCATGCAAACAAGCCTGTCAAGCCCACTTTGAGCACCCCAAGGTGGTCAGGCGTCCACCAAGAGGCAGAGGAAACTCGTCGGCCAGCCAAGCAAACTGCACATCGCGAGCAGTTGTGCCCAGAGACTGAGGATGCTTTAATTCATTTCATGCGTAAAAAGAGAGAGGAGCTGGAGAAGCTGGAAGACAAAATGTATGCAGAGCTGTTCAGAGCCATCTTCTCCTCCGTGGACAGTGAAGAAAGCCTCATGACGTCCAGCTGCATCCGCAGGGATCCATCCAGTCCCACCCTGGAGCCAGCTGCAGGCCCCTCGGTGCTGCACAGCATTTGCAGTGTGACCAAAGATGCTGCAGGAAAGACACAAAACTACTCAGAGCTTCCGTCTCTTGACGAGCTGTTGGCCGACCTGGACTCTGACTCTGATGATTCGCTGTCTTGCAACACTCTTGTAAAGGAGCCAGTGGAAAACCGGGAGCAAGAAGAGCTCCCTGGCAGAGAAGCGGCAGGAGAGAGGGACAGCGAGCCAGAGAGTGCGTTGTCTCTCCCACTGCAAGACAAAGAAGCTGAGCCAGCAACGTCTCCCCAGAGCAAGCTGCTCTGCACATGGACTGAGGTTGCTTGGAAGTACCTTCTACAGATCCTGACAGAGCAGCGGGAGGAAGAGGATAGTGACCAAAGACACAGAGACCTGTTTGCAGACATCCTCTCCTCCCTGGACAAAGAAAGCCCCATCAAGACCACCTGTGTCCTCAGGGATCTGTCAAGTGTCACCCTGGAACTAGCTGCAGACCCCCTGGTGCCACACAGCACTTCCAGCGTGACCAAAGACTCCACAGGACAGACAGAAAACAACTCAGAGATTGGACCTCCTGACCTCTTGGCAGAGCTGTGGTCTGCGTCTGCTGACTTGCCATCCTGTGATGCTCTTCTAAAGGAGCTACAGGATAAGTGGGAGCAAGAAGAGCTCCCTGATAGAGAAGCGGCAGGAGACAGGGACAGCGAGCCACAGAGCGCGTTGTCTCTCCCTCCACAAGACAAAGCAGCAGAGCCAGCAGCTTCTGCCCTGGACAGCGATCCCTGCGGCGAGGGGCACAGCGAGCCTCTCCCCACGGCACTGACCGAAGACACAAAGATGTCTGCGGTTTGTGCCTTGCCTGCCGATCCCGCGGAGGAGGCTGGCACAGCTTGCACGGAGCCTGGCCGTGCCCAGGCCGCCCCTCCCCAGGAGAAGCCCTGCGGGGCTGAGGCAGCGGCAGGGCCTTGCCCGGTGCCTGCCCGGCCCCTGCCATGCAGTGTCCCTTCTGTCCCCGCTGGCACGGCCACTGTCCCGCGGCCCCCGGCCCCACGGCCATGGCGCTCCATCGTCAGGATGGCCCGGCGGGTTCTGTGCCGGGTTTTGTCCTTCGGCTGCCTCAAGGGGCAGCGGGAGGAGTGACCCCGGCTGCCAGCACCCCACAGATGACTGCTCGCCATGAGGCAAGCACTGGCCAAAGGTAGGTCCTGCTGCGGCCCCAGCCCGGCCCGCCCGAGAGAACAGCAAGGCAGCCTGGCCGGGGAGAGCTGAGGAAGGACTGCAGTGCTGCCTTGTACAATCCCACAGAAGCTGACTTTAGTCCCGGGCTGCACTGTCCGGGAGCATCCCCGCCCTGCCCCAGGCGGCATTAGGAGCTGAGAAATGCCCCTTAGGCCTCAGCATTGCAGGTAAATGAAAATCCATCCTCTTTCACATAGCAAATAGGAAAACGCCTCCCTGGATACCCGAAACACGGACTGGAGAAAGGTGGAAGAACAACCTGGGGCCGCACCTCCACAAGAACCATCGAGACTGACCCTGGCAAGAAGTGCAGAGTGAGGAAGGACCAATGGGACATTGCTGGAGCCAAGCGTCTTGGACTGTCTTCTGCTTAATCTCTCCTCCACCCCACTTCACCCCAATCTTCCCCCTTTCCTTCTCACCCTCCTCTTTCCTATGCCTTTCTATCTCTCTACCCCATATTTATTGTTAAATAAAATCCCTCTTGTTGACTTTGATAGATGGTCTCATTGGCACCTGAATTCACGCAGAGGCATCTCTCCCTAATCACATCTTAACAGGGACACATCTGCACACAACAGTCGAGGTGTGACGTCCCCAGTGATCAGCACCGCCCTGGTCCTGCTGGCCCTGGTCCTGCTGGCCACACTGCTGCTGACACACAAGGCCAGGTTGTCCCCAGCCTCCTTGCCCGCCTGGGCTCACACCAGCTCACGTTTGGCCATTGTCAGCAGCACCCCCAGGGCCATTCCCCCTGGGCAGCTTTCCAGCTGCTCTGTCCCAGCCTGGAGCACTGCAGGGCCTTGTTGGGACACGAGGGCAGGACCCTGTCCTTGCTCTTCTTGAACCTCATCCTGCTGGCCTCACATCATTGATCCAGGCTGTCCATATCCCCCCACAGAGCCTTCCTACCCTCCAGCACATCGACATTCCCACCCACCTTGGTGTTGTCACTGAGGGTACTCTCGATGCCCCTGTCCACACCAACTGGATAACCAGCCTTACTGCTGATGACTGAGGCAAAGAAGGCATTAAGTACCTCAGCCTTCTCCTGAGACAGCCTGCAGTGGGACCTGGGGGAGGGCTCGTGGCAGAGACAGCCAGGACTGGCACCAGGCTTTGCTCTGCAGAGTGGCTGGCACCAGGACAGCCCAGGCACAGCAATGTCCCCAGGGCAGTGAGCGCAGCTGGGAACCCAAACCAATGCCCCCGGGGCAGCGAGCACAGCTGGGAACCAAAACCAGCCTGGCTGCCATGGCCAGCACCTGCCGTGGGGCCAGGGCCAGGCTTGCTGGCACAGGGGGGACACTGTGCCCACACAGCCACCTCCATCCTGCTCCTCCTCCTGCTCCCCACAGGTGACCCAGAGGCAGCCGCAGGGAGCAGAGGGTAGGTTCCTGTACAGGCTCATCCTGGGTCAGAACAAGTCATCACAGTATTTGGGAGCCAGCGGTGCCCTTGTGGCCAGGGAGGCCAATGGGATCCTGGGGTGCATTAGGAAGAGCTTTGCCAGCAGGTCAAGGGAGGTGATCCTGTCCCTTTACTCAGCCCTAGAGAAGGGCATCTGGAGTGCTGTGTCCAATTCTGGGCTCCTCAGGACAAGAGAGACATGGAGCCCCTGAAGAGTGTCCACTGGAGAACAATAAAATATGATTAAGGGATTGGAGCATCTCTCTTACAAAGACAAGCTCTGAGAGCTGGGCCTGTTCAGCCTCAGGAAAAAACATCTGAGAGTTGCCTTTATCGCTGTCTCTCTGGAGGGTGTCAGAGGACAGACATTCTCAGTGGTACCAGCAACAGGACAAGAGGCAACAGGAAGAAACTGATACACAGAAGTTCTGCCTCAGGAATAATTTCTTTACTGTGGGGTGACCGAGCACTGAACAGTTTGTCCAAAAAGGGTGTGGAGTCTCCCTCACTGGAGATATTCCAGGACCGTCTGGACACAATCCTGTGCCATGTGCTCTGGGATGACCCTGCTTGAGCAGGGAGATTGGACCAGATGACCCCACTGTGGTCCCTTCCAACCTGACCCATTCTGTGATTCAGTGACATTCTAACACAGACTGACTCACCCTGGAGAGGACACAGCCTTATTCAAACAAATCAAAGATACCTCCCCACCTCCTAATGGAGGGCAAAAAACTTTCAGCATCCACTAGGAAGGTAACATTGCAGGACACAAGAAATCCATGAAATTTCTAGATTGCGGAAAGGGTAATTTTTTTGTCACAGATGTTGGACAGGCCTACTTTCTCTAATCTTTTGGAAACTTCCATCTGCCTAAAGAAGCACTGTTGCTGTATGTCAAATTACTTGTACGTTGGTAAAATACATACTTTTTGCACTGATCAGCTTATCCAGCACTTTAGAGTAAACAGAGTATTCTTGGCTGCTCTTTTATCAAGAAGAAAGATGGCTGTCCTTTCGTTAAGGCTATAAAAATTAGTTCCTTATAGTTATGAGTCAGAGCTTTCTGAAGCAGCTCACTCCTTTTTCTCATAATGGAGCTTTCAGCTTTCATCAGCACTGCTTCCACTAACGATCCTAAAACCAAAAGCCTAAAAAAACCATGATGAGTCCTTACACGGAGTCTGGCAGCAATTATCTTCTCTTAAATATAGATAGAGCAGATAATGCT
Source organism: Acanthiza pusilla (assembly GCA_036630365.1). Classification (NCBI taxonomy): domain Eukaryota; kingdom Metazoa; phylum Chordata; class Aves; order Passeriformes; family Acanthizidae; genus Acanthiza; species Acanthiza pusilla. The sequence goes on from JAXCHO010000034.1 coordinate 94,127,692, forward strand.
GAGTTGGCCACAAATTTTCAGACAAACAAGAACTTGCTAATGATGGATTTTTGTAACTAAGAAGAATGGGACAGTGGGATAACCAATCATTTGCAGGATTTCTCTTGCAATATAACAGTGCCAAGCTCTGCTAGAAAAAAAATGTAGCAGGGAACTCAAGGTTCCTGGAAGAGAGGATCTGGATGCCAAAATTTATATGTCACTATCAGAGGAGATTTAGAAAAAAGTTTTGAGAATGCCATTCAGTTACCTCATGACCTCAAAGCAATCTGACCCAATGGTCCATCAATCTTCTTAAGAGAACCATGATAAAAGAGAAAGGTCTTGGTGATGTTAGGCAGAACATCCAAATATACGGCCCGTATCTGCAGGGTGAGAATCACGTTCCTCTTCTTTTCCAATGACTGGGTTTCAGAGGTTTTAACTTGTTCCACAGCATTCAGGAATTACAGGGCTTGATCCCTTGGATCCCTTCATAATAGACAGTGTTCTATACCAGTTTTTAAAGGGATCTCAAAAAAAGAGATCACTACAGAAACCAGACATGGCCTGTCAAGGAATGTTTTGCAAATTAAATTTCCACTTTGTCTAAGTGCATTAAAAATTTCAGCCACAGTTGCCTAAAAATGGATGATTTGTGTGCACACATGGGTGGAACTCTAGATGCATGGCTCCAATACGTGGAATTGGATACCCCTTCATGAAGTCAGTAATCTTTCCAAAGACTAAGTAATATTTTAGGCTTACCAAGTTTTTTATGCAACTTCATATCTCTTTTAAATCTCAGTTCATAAACAGGTTCTCCCAGGTGTTTGCTTTAGACTCATAGACATTTATGTACTACCAAAACATGATCCAGAACATCTCAGTACAAGGGGATACAAATCGTTGTCACCCATGCACACTTGTTGATAACTGAGTGATGGAAATTATTATTTCTTCAATGGAAAGCAATTAATATGTCAAGCAGAAGATGAATGACAGCAACTCAATCTACAAACCGTATCTTCAGAATTCTATCTGTTCTCAGTCAAGAGAACAGGAAACTGAGATACACAAATACAAACGAGGTTAGTTTTAGGACTCCAAACAAATGAAACCCATTCAGAGAGGTGATGTTCTTTGCAAAAAGCTCTATATAATGTGCTCTTTGCAGAACACCAAAGGTACATGGAAGGTACGTGACATATCACAGATACTCTCGGTAGTGAATTCAATACACCCAAAGACAAAGCCACAAAAATGACGTTTGATGCCTCCACCTACAGCTAACATCTCATCAGTGAAACAAAAGCAGAAAGTTGCATTTAAAATGAACTTTAGGAAATGTGATTGGATGCCTCTTCTTCATATCTGAAAAGCAAATGCAACAACCTAAGCCAAGCACCCTATGTCTTAACAACTAAATACAGCGACACACCTTCCCAAAGAAACAAAATCCTACCTTCTCATCTTTTCCCCTCAGTCAACCTGTGTCATCTGCTTCTGTTAGGATGAGTTTCAGCCAACACTCTTAGCCAAAACTCAATTTCAGTGACACACTAATCATCTAAAAAACCTGACCATCTGTGTTTCATGAAAGAGAGACGTAAAAATGAGTATTAGCAGCATATTGATGAAACTGCAAACCAATCTGTCACAACCTCCTTTGCAGTCTCACATAAAAGGCACAATTGGCAGGAATCTAAAAAATTCCATGAGAAAGCTTCTGGAAGAGAAGAAACAACTGCTTCAAATAACTCAGTTGTCTGGAAGAGAATAGAAAAGGGAGTAATTAAAGCATGGAACTGCCAAGCAATAAGATAACATAGAGACCTGGCAACCATCTCTCATGGCCAGTGAAACCAAACATAGCACTTGTGCTTCCCATCCCCCTTTGGCAATGTGATGGTATTAAGCAATAAACCCAGCGTGATTTCTGCATGTTTGGAGGAAATAGATGAAATGTGTTTGAGAACTTAACAATGATCAAACTTTTATACCTTCACAAAGTACTCCACAATACTCCGTAATGTACAGAATCAAGAGCAGCTGTCCTTAATCCCAATGAGAATGCACTCTTGGCTCATATGTAACTTGGCATCCACTGTAACTACAAAGACCATTTCATCAGAACTTTGCATTTCTCCTTGGGGAACTTCTGAAATTCCTATTGGTCCCAGCCTCAAGTTTCCCAAGATACTTCTGCACTCAATCTCTACCACTTACAATGTTTACTCAACACTTAAGTCTCATCCAGAAATTTGCTGAGGACACATTCTGTTTCACCATCTGGATTTTTGATATACTGGATGGTATCAGCCTCACTATCATCACAGAATCAACCATTTCTGCCAAGAAGACAAACAGGTCAGTCAAGCTTGAGCTGAGGTTGGCAACTCCACACTGACTGTGCTCAACTATGTTCTTCTCTTTCACGTGTCTGGAAAAGCTCCATCATCTTTTCAGAAACTCCAGTGAGGCTGAGCAGCCTATGTAACCCCAAATCTGTCTCCTCATCTTTCCTTTAGATAAAATAGGAACTTTTTTTCAGTCATCAGGACTGAAGTCACCAATCTAAAATCTTTTGTCCTTTCAATGTGAAAAACACCGTGTCCTTCGCCAGCCTTCAAGAAAAAATTGATTGCATCACTTCAAAAATCACACCTGGATGCCACCTATGGAATGCTACTTAAAAATAAAGTAACACTTTCCTTCAGAATTCCCCTCTCTCCCAAGACTTTTTCATGCCCTCTGGCATCATCTTTACAAGTTTGGGGTTTTCACCATAACTCCTTCTTTAGACATTTTTTCGTTTCTATACGTTCCCAGGACTAAACACCAAGTCCTCCCACAAGAAGCTGAATATCTGCTTCATTTGAATACACAATCAGGCATATCACAATGCCAATATTGAAGAAGAAAGACAAACTGTACTACAATTCACATTTCTGGTGCAAAATTTGAGCAAACCTAGGAAAAGAATCTGGCTTTGTGCTTGTTCACTCCTCAACATCTTGACTATTAGAAGACACAGACCACTTGCCTTCACTGATTACAACAGAAGTTACTGCCAAGAACCCCAGTCAAACCCATAATTGCTCTACCAGCTACATAAAAACATCTGCATTACTTCAGCATTTTTGAAGGTTTTGTTGAAAACTGTGCATAAAGTAAAATTATTAAGTAATGAGGCATTGCACTATCTTTTTTTAAAAAACAAACTGCTCAGTAAATTCATTAGCTTTTAAAAAACCCGCTACACTGAACAGCACAAAGCATGGAAACTATTAAGACTAAAATTTCCTCTGAGCAGTCAAACCAAACAAACATGGTTTTTGTATTTTACATACATCTTTCTGATGTATGGTTTCTGATACACTGGATGGCTTGTGAACATTTCTTAATTGTTGTAACAAAGCCCTTTGCTCACATGAAGCCCTCTAGCTCAGGTCTTAATACAGAGCCTTTGTTACTGGAACAAACGAGGCTTTCCCATAGCTCTGCACCCTGCACTGGACAGCAGTACCTGCCCAAGGAAAAATATGACAAGCAAGGCATAAAGCAATCATCACTTTCATTCACACTCAGTATCCAACAACAAGGTTTTAGTACAGACACTGCCTTTGGATCATCTGGACAACAGGCTGTCTAGCAAATCAAATTTTCCATTTCTCTTGTTCCATGTTGAACCTTTCTATTGTTATGGCCTTCCTAACATTTCACAACAATGGATTCTAAAATTTACATTATTGCACATTGAGAAAACAAACTTCCTTTTGATTATATTAAAGCTTCACCACAGCTGAAGGGATCTATTAATGCTGGTGCTGTCTTCTTTAAATATTAATCTTCCTACAAAAACAAAGTTTATTTTAGTTTCCAGTTTTCAGGCAGGTGTGATATGTATTCCATGTCCAACACCTAGCAGAAAATTGATACATTCAATGACAATGATGATGCACTAAAAAAACACACTGATCTTTTTATGATTATAGTCATTGTATAAAAATCAGTATAGCTTTTTTTTTTTTCCACTCAGTACCAAACAAATTTAATGGCAAATTAAAATCAACCACTGCTGTCCATGAGTCACCTAAGCCCTTTCCCCAGCTCCACAGAAGCAGCAGTAAAAGCAGACTGGGTCATTTCTTTCCAGCATGGTGGATGATAGCACATCACCCCAAGCCCTGTACAGCCATGATTCAGAGCCTGTTACTGCTGCTCATGGCCCCACAGTGCAATTCCCTGCAAACCTGACAGCACAAGCAGAACAAAAATAAACCGAAAATCTCTGAAGCCCTGACAGCCCTGCTACCACACAGGTCTGTGCTCTCTTCTCTGGTGTCCTTTTCAGTCATGCTGCAGTGCTGCAGGCTCCTAACAGGGCAGGCACTTAAAACAGTCTATTCAAATGTGGGACCTGATGTCCTCACTCCAGTCACACTTTCAGCCTCCTCCCTGCTCAGACAAAGCAAACAAAGCAGCCAAGCCCCAGGCTCTGTAGTTTCGCTTAGCAAATATTTACCCCAAAGAGTCACAGAATCATGGAACACTCCCAGGGATGGGGAGTTGCACTAAGAAAGCTGCAGAGGACCTTGGATCACACGGGGTTTAGGCCCAAATGAAGGAGAATCCAAGGCTTCCACAGGATACCCAGGCTCAGAGAAGCCCTGGGGCTCCACAGCAAAGGGCGTCTCATGAAGCCACACCTGGAGCACAACACACAAACATCGAGCCATGGGAAACTTTTCACATCAAACTTCACCATAACACAGAGGAGTCACTAATTTAGTACAATTCTGTTATTTCTTCGAAGGGCCAACACTAACCTCATCAGCATAATGACAGTAGCAAGTGCATGCCCACATACACTCATGCTGTACTTGGTGTCAATCCATTAGCAATCTGACATGAAATAAACCCCACTGAAGTCAAACTGCCTAACAATAAACACCAGTAAAATGCAGGAAGAAACCCTCATACAGTTTGCTTCACGCCCAGACTTCAGAATATGTAATGCTAAAGAAGTTACTGTATTTTCTTTCTGATTTTAATTTTTATGTGCTTCTCTGCATGTATTGTTTCTTTGATTATCATGTCTAGCTTTGTTCTTTCTTGCAGTGTAAAAACGTGTTGGGATATTAAAATGTTACTAAGTGTGTACAGATGTATAGCTTCTATTTGAGCAGCTCAGGGACTGGTAACCATGGCACTGCTTCCAAGAATAGAATTATCATCTGTAACAGCACTCATGCTGTGGCAGTTGACAGAATGGTTATAAATATATCTATTAGCAGCCTGAGCTGAATCTTTAAACAGCACTATAGGGACAGCAGTCAGCTAAAAATAGCTTGACAATATTGCATTTGAACAGTTGTCCTCAGAAACACTTTGTCACATCCACAGAGCGAATTTCAATTTTTTTTTCCTGCATAAAGCTGAAAATGAACTTCTGTGGCACACAGGAGACAGACAGTGTGACATTTTTTGACCTCCCTCCTCCCTAGAACACTACAAATAAAAGCACAACAGTAACAATCTTGAAAAGGCTGCTATAAAACATGAAGTGATGCCTAGAATTCAAAGTACATGAAGCAAGAGCAGAATCAAAAATCATTTTACGAGGAAAAAAAAAGAACACATGGCAATCAAGAGCACACAAATAATCTGTCTGAGCTGCTGGAGTTCAGCTTCATTCTAATGCATTTCCATAGAACTGGAACAGGGAAATAATGATGGTTACACAGTTGTTACTAACAACTCTATGAGCCACCACTCAACATGAAGAAAGGAAAATTTTCTCAAAACAGATTTCTAAATTCAGATGATTTCATGAAGTCAGACATACATTCTCAATAAATACCTTTTGCTTGCTACTTTTAGGATTTTCAGCGTTTTTTTAATCACAGTTGATACCAGTGCAGTAACACCACTGTGGCCAGTTCAGCCAGCTGATGAAAAACAAACAAGTGTCCTTTATTACTCAGGGAAATGTTTACATTTCATTAAATTATCAAATAAAAATGCAGACTGTTAATTGTCTAATGATCATTTGTACACTGGAAAATGTGACTCATCCAAACAAAAAAAGGAAAGGTATGAATGGTGAAGGTCTCCACAAAGAAAAATGTGCTCACAGAGTCATACAGCATAAAATATTTTAGCTAAGAATAAATCTCTGGAGGTTCTCTGATCAGCTCTTTGCTGATAAATTACAGCAGGTTCTTTCATTGAATCAAATTCTGAAAACAGAGAGTCTGCAACATTCTGAGCAGCCATTTTGTGTCTCAGTGCCTTCCCTGTGAACAAGAATCTCCTTAATACCTGAATGCAGTTTCTTCTGTCCCAGCTTGTCATTTGGGTGGTGCCCAGTGCCAGAGTGGACACAGAGTGGAACACCAGAGGATCCCTCTGAACATCAGGAAACACCTCGCAATTACCAACCTGTTTCCAGCACAAATCCAGAGCACAGCCCCATACCAGCCACTAGGAACAAAGTTAACTCCACTGCAGCCAAAATCAGCACAGGGTGACTGAGCACTGAACAGGTTTCCCACGGGGCTGCAGAGTCTCCCACCTTAAACATTCTCAAAAGTCAACTGGACACGATCCTGGATGTCTGACTTCAGGCGGCCCTGTTTGAGCAGGGTTGGAACAAAGATGCTGTCTCAGAATCCAGTCTCAGCCATCCTGAGATTTTGTTATTATTTTTTTACTGTGTATTTCCAAGATCAGCCCGGCTCCCTTCACTCTACACTCTCCCACCAGGTAACGCCCTCAGCCTCCTCCACGTGGGGCTGCAGAAACCTCAGTGCCCACAACATCTGCCATGGACCCCACTGCCCTCCACTGGACTCCCTCCAGCACCTCCTTGATGGCCTCTCCAGCTGGATGTGGCCATTACTGAAAGGCACACAGGCACTGCTGACTCCTCTTCCATCCATGGCCATCAGTTTTGTTCTGCAAAGTGACTTTCTCTCCAGTCAGCATCCAGCCTATGCCATTGCCTAGTGCAAGGTAAGTATCCATTTTATTTTATATGCATATATCTATGTGCATAAGGTCTCATTAATAGTGGTTTTGAAGGGTGTTATCTACATATAAAATAAGAAATTAAGCACAGCTTAAAATGCACTGAATTTGTGTTCATCAGTAAAGGTAAGACCTTTGATATCCACTTCCAAATGCAAGTGAAAACAAGATTCAAGGAAAAGAAAAGGTATCTCCCAGCCAAAATGAAATACAGCTTCTAAAAAAAGTTTCTATTACACCTTCCATCTTTCTTGAGGACTATTTAAGGATGAACTATAATTTAAATAGAACAACTTCCACCTGCTGTATCCTTCTTCAAGCTTGGTTTTGGTAAGGGAATGTAATCTGCCATATAAAACTTAGATAATGAAAGCCAACTCTATCGTAGTATGAGACTTAAATATTCAGGCGAGAAAATTAAACTCTTGGGATAATTAGAATTGCTGTTTTCATAAGGCATATGGATCAACTTGACTGAGCCAGTGAACTCAGGCTGCAAGGCAAAAAGAATTAACACTTCCACTCAAATTTGTCCATTATCAACTACATTTTCTTTAAAGTTTAAACACTTCCAAACTTTTTTCTAGATGTATCACAGGGGAATTAGAACATAGAGCACACATTACAACTCTGAACTTCTGAAAATTTATGTAAATACTGACAGTACTACTCACAACTCTCTAGGATTTTTGCATATCTGCCAAGTGATATTACCACCACGAACACTTTACTCAACCAGTCAAAATGTGATGCTGAGGACTAAAGAAAAGTGATGTCAGATCTGGTGAGACATTTCTTCAAACAGAAAAATTAATGACAAAACAAGCCTTTAGAAGGAGCAATAGCTTGACTGATACCATTTCTTTAAAACATCATTTAGGTAACTGATTTTTACAAATAAAACAAAAATTAGATTCAACTTCTGTGCAAAGAAAAATAGTTTTTGTTCCACTTAACTTCAATGTCAGCTACAAAAGTGCTGTTATTCCAAGGGTGTAAAAATTTCACTAAGAGGTCCAATTAAACCTGTACCACAAATTTAAACAAAATTATATATGACTATAACTTTATGACTGTCCTGGTACAAATCTTTGGTCAAGTAGCATTTCACAGAATCACAGAATAAGCTGACTGAAAGGGACCCACAAGGATCATCGACTCCAACTCCTGGCCCTGCACAGCACCATTCCCAACAATCCCACCCTGTGCTTGAGAGAGTTGTCCAAACATTCCTTAAGCTCTGCCAGGCTTGGTGCTGTGACCACTTCCCTGGGGAGCTGTTCCAGTGCCCAAACACCCTCTGGGGGAAGAACCTTTTCCTAATATCCAACCTAAGCCTCTCCTGACACAACTTCAGGCAATTCCCTCCGGTCCTGTCACTGTCCCCAGAGAGAAGAGATCAGTGCCTTCCCCTCCTCTTCCCCTCATGCTGTAACTGCAATGAGGTCTCCCCTCAGTCTCCTCCAGGGTGAACAGACCAAGTGACCTCAGCCACTCCACACATGGCTTCACCTCCAGACCCTTCACCACCTTCATCACCCTCCTTCGGATGCTCTCTAATAGCTTTCTATCTTTCTTATATTGTGTACCCAAAACCACACACAATATTCAAGGTGAGGCCACCCCAGTGCAGAGCAGAGTGGGACAATCCTCTCCCTTGCCTGGCTGGTGATCTGTGCCTGACGCCCCCAGGACAGGCTTGGCTCTCCTGGCTGACTCAGATTCAACTTTCCACCAACCAGGAGCCCCAGGTCCCTTTCCAGAGGTCCTTTCCAGTGTCTCATTGCTCAGTCTGTCTGTACATCCAGGGTTGCCCCACCCCAGGTGCAGAATGCAGCACTTTCCCTTGCTGAACTTCATATGGTTGGTGACATCCCAGTCCATTTGTCAAGGTCTCTCTGTGGGGCCTCTCTGCCCTTGAGGAAGTCGACATCTCCTCCCAGTTTTGTATCATCTGTGAATTTCCTCAGTGTCCCTTCCAGTCCAGCATTTGAGTCATTTATGAAGATGCTGAAGAGCACAGGGACAAGGATGGAGCCCTGTGGAGCCCCACTAGTGACAGGTCCCCAGTCTGATGTCACCCCTGTCACTGTCACCCTTTGTGCCCAACGCCTGAGCAGTTCTCACCCATCCCATGATCTGCTTGCCCAGCTGGGGGCTGAACATTTTGTCCAGAGGGACACTATGAGAGGAAAGTTTTACTGAACTCCAGCAAGATGACATCAACTGGCTTCCCTTGATCAGCCGGGTGGGTGAGCTGCTGATAAAAGGCAATCAGGTTTGATAAGCAGGACTTTCCTCTCACGAAGCCAATCTGGCTGTGACCAATGACTGTGTGGTTTTTCAGGTGTTTTTCAGTACCTCCAAGGATAATCAGCTCCACAACTTTACCAGGCACTGAAGTAGAAGTCTGATCTAAATTACTTTTTTGCCTCAAGTAATTTGTTGCATGTATTCCCTTAGAAGTAAAAGAAGAATACCAAAAGTTCCCTGAATTTATTATAATTTAATCAGATAGTCTAAAATTAATCATTAGCAAGTATCAATTGGCTGTCTCCATTGACATAAATGGGCTTGATTGGATAAGGCAGCAGTTTCTAAGCACAAGCTACAGAAGCCAACAGAGCAACTGAAGTTCAACACAGACAGAAAAAATAAAAATAAATGAATTTTAAAAAACCCTCTACCACTGTTTGATATAACAACTTCAGAGCAAACTAACATTTATTCTGAGCTGTAGCTGACTATATTTATGGGTGCTGTGTTTTATCTCAGTCACAGTGCCATCTGGTGACTATTTATACTCTTATACATTTTAAATAGATAGTATCTTTTAGGCTCATCCAACCACCTCATGTCATCCATTAACTTCCTCCCAAGTTTGATCTGCAAGTGAGGACAGGAACAGTTTTCTAGGAAATTGAATGATTCAAGATTTACATTTTGCCTGTTCTTCTTGAGAACTTAGAAGTTCATTAGGAACATAGAGGACTTTAACCACTAAGGCATATGAATATTGCTATAAAATAACAAAGTTCCTATTGATGGAAATTAACAATATGATCTCAAGAATGAGATAAATGGAAGGGTTTGCTTTCTGTTTTCCCTGGAATTTGGCCTCTAAAAGCCAACAGGGCAAGGACAAACAGCACAAACTGCTTTTCAAGTCCCACTGCTAAAGTCACCACAGCTTTCACTGAAAATGTGGTGGCAGATAAATTTAGTGAAGATAAATTGGAGCATCAAGTATTAAATTTATTGATCAGCTTACTGCGTCCACATATGAAAAACTCAAATATACTTCCCAGGCTTGTTACATATTTTATCTCTTTTACCAATTTATAGCAGTTATGAACCAAGTTCTGACACTTTGATGAAGGCAGTAACATGGGAGAAAGATTTATGCTGCTGTTAACCTTTATTTTTACCCCTTACGCAAACACACAACAAATATTCCCGTCATTATTCATCCTTCACCCCTTCCCACAACAAAATAAGTGACAAGACTGTAATATATTGCATATCCATAAAACAGGAGCAAGGGAAATACTGTACTATACCTGTCACCATTTTTGCTTAATAAAGGCCTTCTGAAAGAAAAAAAACGATTAGAAATTAAGGCAGCATAGACAATTCCCTGAAGTCCCCATGGCAGTGGGATTGGAACTAGAGGATATTTAAGGTCCCTTCCAACCCAAGTCATTCTATGATTCTATTCAGCCAAAAAACTGTTATCTTTAGAAAAAGGCAGCTATTGGACATAGATTACAAGCAGACTTCTGTCTCTCCTTCCTTCGGGAATAAAAATATTCTATGTAATACTACACTTATTTAAGTCTTTCAACAGGTGTAACCAACTTCATATGAAATAAATGTGCATACCTGATGAGTTAGAAAATTAATTCATACTGTTATTTCTTTTGATCACTAATCCTACCCCAATTTCCAGTCCCGTATCTCCTCTGTTATTAAGTATATTCATATGGAATCCCATGTATAAAACATTAAGTCTCATTTCAACTGCTACCAATACCAGCAGTAACAAAATGCTTCAGCTATCCCCCGAGAAAAACAGCTGGCTTGGTCAGAGAATAACTATTTCCTATTTTTCTGTGGAAGACACTCTTACGTTCCATTTACGGGAGAACTTTCATCAGGCCTGCTATTCACTGCATAAAATAGGAAAGGTTGTTGTTCAAAACCCAAAATCCTCTGCTTCTAATAGTTTCACTGGAAGAAACTGCTCTGACTCCACACCCCGTAAAGCAGAACTATTCTTAACACATGATGCAGGTCAACAATTTCTGATTAAGTTTTCTTTCCATAAACCATACTATTAATAATTTTGTCATTATTCACTGTTTTCTAGAAAGCACTTCACTGCCAAAGGTACCAGTTTTGGTTTTCAAGGGTAGTACAACCTAGTCCTGATAACAATGAGCATACAACACTATTTGATAAATTGGAGGGGAAAAAAGACCCAATCTTTCCCAAGTAATTGTAATAAGCTCATCTATTCTCTTTCATTACTATTCCAGAGGGCCACAGAATCATTTTCTATTTACTTCAATGAATATGCATCAGAGAACTGACTGGAACTCATGTCCACTTCCCTCATGTGCTCATCATTTGAAACAAATTCTCATCCAGACTGGGCAGTCCTGTAACACTGCAGTGTCCTAGCCAGGAAAGGACCTGAATTTGTATTTCTGGTGCATTGTATTGAGATCACAAGGCCTCCAGACTGACGTTTGTTCAGTTTGCTCTGACCTGGCTGCAATTTTATTTTATGAGGTTTAGCTGCCACAACGATTTGTCCACCTGACCAGGACACCGTGTCTGATTTGTTTCACTTGTGTGGTACAGCCACAGCTTTACACGGAGTTGCAAGAGGCAGTTACTCTATGGAGAATGAGATATTTATCAGTAAGATAATGCTGTGGTGTAAATAAGTACAGGCGCCATCTGATGATGGACACTTTGAGAGGTGGTTGCAGCACAGCTGTACAGGCAAAACCCCAAAGGCTGTAGATCACTCACCAACAATCAGGTGAAGAAATGCAGATCCACATCTGGAGAAAACCCTGGTCAGGGCTAACAACAAGAACAAAGAACATCTTACATGCGCTGATTTGGGATGTAACACGGAACCACAAACCAATGAAGATAACGCACGGTGTAAAAATATATTAGAAAGTACAGCCTAGAAAAGAAACCACCTGTGGCATATTCCTGCCAGTGAAGGACACTTCACCAGCACAGGGAAGAGACCAACCTTACAGCACTGGGAGGGTGGGCACAGTTCCTACCCCTTTTCCTATGCTAAGAAATTGGTGTGTAGTAATTCCAACTGCATTATTACTCTTCTTGCAATGATTCAGTCTGGACTAATAATGCTTAAAAGGGTATGATTTCAATACTAACTACTGCACTAACACTAAAGGACTGGCTCAGCCATGTAAACTGTCCCTTTCTCGTTGGCCATAAAATAATGAAGGTGGCATCAGGTGACTTCCAGAGATGCCTCCCAACCTCAACCATTCTGAGTCTGATTCTGTGAATGACGCCTCACAAATAAATAGTGGGATAAATAAACAGATGCCATTGGAATGTTTCCTTGAACTCCCTGTGCTGTGTTCTATCTTATTTCAGACCTACAGTTGTGCTGTATTTTGGGCAGACACTGTTCTCATTTTTGCTGTACAGCTCCTAGCCAGTAAATACAACTCTGTAATGCAACTATTAATTTTCCTTAATGAATGAAAGTTCAAATGATTTTGTACTTTTACTCATGTTTTTCATCCTAATAGTGATGACTATGACACACAATATACCTAGCACCACATATTCTTGAGACTTCTTCATGTACTGGTGAAAAACGCCACAGGAATGCTGCAGATCACTCAAGAAAAACAGAAAGATGATAACACAAGTGCAAGAACACAATTTAATTCTGAAAAATGTCTTTCCATTTTTTCCTATTCAACACTTTGACCCTGAAGTTCTCAGATGAAAAATGGCACGGAGCAACCCATGCTAAAATGGAAAAGTGGTCTCCCAAGAGAGCGTACCGCCCTGAACTGGGTTAAGGTCTGGAAAACGAGTCTTCTCATCCAAAATTATTGTGTTAAGATTCTGGGTCTTCTGCGGCCCTTAGAAATATTTATGTCAAGAAAGAACAGTTAACAGAAATCAACCCTTAAAGTGCACTTTTACAATAAAGTGAAAAATCCATTCAAAATGCCTTTGCTGCTCAGCTCAAGCTGAACCACTCCAAGCACTTCCCCCATTACAGCCTATTCACCTGCCCAGGCACCACAGCCTCTCTAACAAGAAATCCCCTCTTGACAAAAGTTACCAAATTTCATTCAAACTGTGACATCCTGACTATGTATCATGTCAGCTCTCATAATTAAAACCTTCAGCACAGACCCTCAGGGTACAAATTCAGTTCACAGAAATCCAACAGGGTGAGGATTCATTGAGGTTTTCAGAACTTCCCAGGAGAAAGTGAGAAGAATCTTTCTACAGCTCCATACAACTACACGTATAGAACTCCATGCAATCTCTTACTCGTGGAAATAAACAGCCTCACATTTGTACTGAACAAGTAACAGTGGTTGTTTTAATTTCATTTTCAAGTTAAAATTAGACAACAGGATCACTGGAAGATCCAGTCAGGCAGCAATTGAAACAGATTTCTGAAAGTAAACAGGCTCAAACGCTTGACTTCAGCTTTCACCTAAAGAAGCATCTTCAAAAGTAGCACATTTTCAAGCATGTGTTAAAGAGAAACAGCCGCAGTCAACTTTCCATTTTAAATGAACGGATTTGTAAACTTGTTTGGAAAGAAGTAAATTAAGAACTGACAAAAATGACAGCTGAAAGCAGTGGAACAGTCACGGTATTTTTTTTCTAAATATAAATCAAGTAAGACTGAAATATCTTCAGTTTCATTTATAAAAGCAAGTCCTATTTTTCTTTTTTTAAATCTACCTACTTGTATACAATTTTAACTGGCATTAATCAGTTTAAATTTGTTTTTCATACTGCTGAACTTATAGTTCTCCTTTTTTAAATCTACATGTTTATATACTATCTTAACTGGCATTAATCAGTTTAAATTGTGTTTCATAATGCTGAATGAATTAATTTTATCTTGCCGTTTCCAAGTTACTTGTAGCTTATGCAGCTCAAAATCTGAGCCACAGATTAGAACACTAAAAGCACCAATACATATATTTAATGAAAGTAGTACTTTTCTCCAGGGAATATAGCATGGAATTGTATGACAAAAAAGAAGGGACACAACAAGAGAACATGAAGGTGAAATCAAGCATCCACCTCAGCTTAGTAATGAGGTAGCCTTCATTAATATACTTCAAAAATAAGCTGCTCCAATTATCTCTGCTCCACACCTAAACATTTGTACTCACTCCAATCTATCTCCTGTGTGTTCACAAAGCCTTGCTTGCTTTGAGGTTTTCTTCCTTCAAACTCTGTTGTTGCATTTTTGTATTACAGATCTTCAAATATTTGAAAAACGAAGGGGAATCACTCAGGGTATCACTAAGTGTAGACACTTGGGCTCACAGGCTCAGCCTGGGTACTAAATAAATGGAGCTATTTCAATTCTTTTGTGTAATGGAATCTAACAAAATTCATCTTTCCGAACACTGTTCCATATTGTGTGGTCTGACTATTCCCAAATTGGTTTAGTGAATTATATTCTTCAGGTTTTTTGAAGTCTTAGAAGTAGAAACTCACAAAGGCCTTAGCATAACTTCTGTCTTTTCCATTAATGTTATTCAAGACCCAACAGATCAAGTACTTTCAACAGAAACATAACTGTGTCTGCTGAAGAAGATCTCTCTTTTCTGTTATTTCTGGAACTTTTCCCATCATTTCATGGTGCAAAACTCCAAAACAAACACACACAAAAGCCACTTTATTTAAAAAATCTACTCCAATATGTAGGAGATGAAAATAAACTACTTTCAACAGAATATGAACAAATCATCCACATGAAACATTTGCATGTATTTATGACGTAAGTTTTGCCATTCACAGTACAATCCACCTTGTGGGATTTAATTAACAGTAGGGAATCATGTTTAGACCACGTCTAAATTCCATTCTTGAAATATTAAATTCATATTAGGAATTCCTGCTTAGATTACGCTTCCATTTCTTAACTTAAATAAGAACATGTAGGCAGCAAATCTTTTACATTTCCAACAGTCATTTTTCCAGTCTCTCTAAAAAATCTATCACGAGTTGGTGGTAGGACAGGCAATCTCCAGGTCACAAATCACAGGGAATTCAGGTATTCTGTAAGATTCTATTTTTTTAAATAGCACGAACTCTCAGTCATGGACACCTTGCAGGCCAAAAGATAATTTACACATCCATTCTCTAGCTGCCACTAAGTATTTTTTAACTCAGCTTTATTTTAAATCATATATTGATGAAAAATAAAAATCTATTTAAAATTAAACTCTCTGTGAGGAAAGTGGGGGGAAATTTTATTTTGGTGGCTTATTAAATAAAAGGCTTAACTTTCAATCAGATTTCTTTAAAAGAAGGTTCAGATTCCAGTAAGGAGAAAAAAAAAGAAGAAAGAAAAGGAAAATAAACCACCAGAAGCTGCTGGAATGCTGTGATAATTTAAGCTGAATTTTATCCAAATAGCACACAAGTTTTGGTAGGACATAAGGATTAACACATTTAACACTTGCCAAGGCTGCCACAACACTGCAATGTCCTCTTGAATTGATTTCAGAACAGGTGCATCCCTACTTTTCCAAGAACGAGCGCTCACACACAACAACTGCAGCAAGATCCAGCTTGGAGAAGTCCTGGGACACAGGCACAGCCACCCCCAGGGATGGGGACACTGCTGGCATTTTTAACAGCACCTTATTGTCACAGAAGCCATGCAGAACTACAGAAGTTCCAGAGCCTGAACCTCTTCTTCCAACTTCCTAAGTGAAAAAGTAAAGGGAAAGTGAAAACCTCCCCAGAAGGAAGCAAGAGAAGCGATGCAATCAAGAGGGGGAATGTTGACAATTCACTTCTGTTTATTTGCAGCTAAATAATTTTGTTTATATTACTGCTTAAAACCTCTAGCTGCAGAAAAAATCTTAATTCCTTCTAGGAGGTCACAGATTTGTTTTCACTCTGTGCCCTGAATATTCATTAAAGATGCAGGGTAGCAATTTGTAATAAATTAAATGATCATAAACTGATAGAAAGACCTGAAGAAGTGGCACTGGCAGGCAATTAGAGAAATTCCTGAGACAAGAGGGGAAAAAAAAAAAAAAAGATAAAGAAAATAAACCAATGCAGCAGCAATCACAACTATTTTAAAGAACTTGGATATTCTCACAGGTTTTATTTTAAAAAAAGGCAAGTAATACTCAGATTTCAGAGTTTTCCTGTTTATTTTCTTTGCAGCCTTAGTTATTCCCACTGATTGCTGAGCTAAAGCAAGGATAGGCACACAGGAAAACAGGACCTGAACTGAATACAAAGAGGAGATGAGAAGCATCATCCTGACACTGTTAGCTCACAAAAATGGTGTATCCTTGCCTCATCACAGATAAAGCATTACTCAAATTAGGAACTGTGTATGCCCTGGAGTAAAATATGGAGAAAAACCAAAGGTATACACAAATTTGTGTGACAATAACCAAAAAAGCCTTTCTTCTTCCTGTCTTGGCAATTTTGGTCAAAAAATTTAAAAAAAAAACCAAAAAAATTGTATTTAGATATATAGAATGTATGACAGAAAAACAGACACACAGATATTCCTCATCTCTTCAGTTTACAATTCATTTAACAGTAGACGTGATTCAATCCATATTCCTTTAAATTCAGAATTCCCTAAAAAAAATCTCAGCTTAGAACCTTTCAGGTTGAAAAATTGAAATATTGAAAATCCACATTTGATCTTCTCCATGACTTCAGAACAGCCACTCCAGATCCAAACCTACTCCCCGAGTTTTAAACACACAGAGAAACTCTAAACCTGTATTGTCCATATTTCATTTAATTGCTTTCAAATGGAACAGAGCCTGAACAAAACCCACAGCCAAACCTGCAAGGAAATGCATTTGCACAGCACAGAGCATAATGTGGAAAACACTGATTCAAATCTGCTGCTATTCTTTAAGATTTTCCCAATTCATAAAACAGCAGGAAAATGTAAACCAGCGAGCTGGTCATGCGGAGGGAGAAGTATGGAAAATTTCAGTTTATCCTGGGTGATGAGCTAAAATTCAAGACTTATTTTTAAGGGTCGGCAAAATAAAACGCCCACCACAACTCCAAACAGGTAACCACGCAAATGGAAAGGAACACATTTTTAAAACGTGGGAACTAAATGATGAAAATAATCTGTACCTTCCTCAAAAGGAATGCAGCAAGGGGGAAGAAAAAAAAAAGGGGGGGAAAGAAAAGATGTTAGGGAAGCTGTGAAACTGTGCTGCGATGGAGCTCTCCACACTGCTCCGGAGCCAAGCCATCACATTTGTTTAGGTTAGTCCAAGGCCAACACTTCAGCCTGCCTGACAAAATTTTAATTAAGTGTTTCGCTGTACTGGAGATTTTAACCATTTAAGCACAAAGGGCAAACGGCTCCTCTGTTTGCTTGCTGCATTCTGGAATTTTCTTTTCAATTCCTTCAAAAACAAAAAGCTTTTCTTGTCTCAGAGACCAAGTTTACAAAGAACATTTTCCACTGTTTTCTCTAATCCTGTAACCTGAAGGTTTTGGTGTCCAAAAGCAAGTTTTCACTTCTGTAAAATTCAGACTCTCCAGGGAAAGCACAGGGAGCAGTGGCCAAGCAGTTTCCTCTCTTTCCTGAGAAACACAGAAAGATTTTCTAACTCGTCTGAAAGCAATTCAACCTTCTTTCACTGAGACAGCTGCACTAATTTTTAACTTTTTGGTTCTTTTTTGCAGGGACACGAGCCAGGTAAGAATCATAAAATCATCAATCCAAGATCATCAAGTCTTTGACCGAATATCACCATGTCCACTAATCCATAGCATGAAACATGCAATTGTTTTTTTAAACATTTCCAGGGATGGTGATGACTCCTCCACCTCCCTGGGCAGCCCTTTCCAATGCTTAACCACTTTTTCAGTGAAGAAAATTTTCCTAATATACCCTATGAGTTTTTTGAAATAGGCAGATTTTACTGAACTGATAAAGGAAAGTAAAAATTAAGATGCAATCTCAATCACAGACAGACTTCTATCCCCATTTGATGCTCTTCTACATATCTTTAAAAAGCCTGATGTTCATAGTTTTTCTTTCTGAGTAAGACGCAAGCCTGTGAGCTGAACAAATGAGGAAAGGAGAGCATGAGCTGAGCCTTAGTGACTTTCACATGTTAGGCTGGTACAAGGTACTCAACAGATGGCAAGATTCCTGAAAAAGCAAGCCAGGATTTTGTGCAGGGAAAAGCAACAGTGAGTAAAAAATACTACGAGACACGAGAAGAGACGAAAACAGAAACATAAAACAAAGAAAAAAAAGGCAGAAAAGCTTCAAAGAGCTTATTATAACATATTAACAAAAGATATTTCTAGACAAATAGAAACAGGAAGTGTTTGTGGTAGTCAGTGTTAGAGAGGAGGAAAATCAGTGACACAGCCCTTGCTCCTCCTCATGCTCCCTGTGCATCGGAGACACTGTCCAGGCATCAGAACTGAGCTGGGCCATTCCATCTGCCACTGGACAGCAGCAACCTGAAGTCATGGACAAGCAGAGCTATTTGAGGTTCCTGCTGCCAAGCTCCTGGGATCCAATCCTTCTGGGATTCAATCCTTCTGGGATTATTTCCCATACATTCCTCACTGGAGCAAGCTGGGTATTACGATAATGGACATTCAAGATAAATCTATGAACTTCGTCCAGAATGCAGAACATGTTTTTTTCTCAAAGCAAAATTATTAAGTTGATTAAGTTGATCTGGTTTCCTTCTCCCTTCAGCCAGTATTCCCTACATATTTGTTCTGGAATATGGAGACCCTTATCCTGTTCCTTGGGAGATTGAACACACACACCCAGGAGAGGCTGGTGTGATGTGCACACAGCTCAGCAGGACTTGGCCTGGCCCTGCACAGGGCACAGAGAACATGCTTTGTTTGGCACATAGTTATGTCACAATGTCTGATTTTCAGGGGAAACAATAAATAAAGAGAAAATGTGCACAGGCTCACTGTGTTACCTTTTCCATCAGGGACTTCTCAAAGTGAGCAGCTTTCAGAAGGTGAGGAAAGCAGAGCTGAGGATTGAGTTGCTCAGGTTTTGTGGAGGTTTGAGTGTTTTTCCTCCACAGAAATCATAGTCAAAGTTATTATTCAAAGTTACTAGTGAAACACAGGGTTATAACTGCTCAAATTTGGGGACAGCTTTTTCTTTTCCTCAACTCATCTCTCTCAATTTGAACAACAGTCACTCTCAGGAATATTCACTAAAATGAATGGCATAGAACATGATAATGAACTTATTATTACTTTTATTAATTTTTCAGTTAAAAATCTAACGATCATCCACCATTTCAACTCCATTCCATCCAGACTGAGAGATCATAACCCACACCTGGATACCAAGCACAAAGAACAGTCACGATTCAAACTATTTTATTTCTTTTGCAGTAGAAAAATTGCCATGGTGAAGTTATGCATTATAGTTGCATGACATTACCACCACAAAGGAAACCCAAAAGGTCAGTTTCAAAACTGAAACATTAAAAAAAATGTTCATTATAATTCATAAAACTTTAAAACTTTACAGAGATACAGCTTCAAGAGGAAAACCAGCGCTTTGGGGGCAATCATCACTGAGCTGTATAACAGTGAAGGAAAAGCAGTGTCCTCCTTCCTTCGGAATTTGACATTTCTGTCACACACAAAGTCCTGAATAAAATTCTAAAAATAATTGGTCCCACATTATCTCATTTACAATAAGCAGAGAGAAAAGATACCTAGGGCAGAAGGGCCTTTATTTGCTTTAAAACCCAGCGGTGGAAATTGAAGGTAAGACAAATTAGGGCTAATGGTAAAAAGCACTTTTGAAAGGCACAGCTATTTCGCCATTACAGGAACTGCTGTAAGGATGGAGAAAGTTTTCTGCCACTGAAATATTTCAATGAAATTGGCTAACTTCCAAAAATGCCTATTTCAGCTCAGAGTTCTTGGCTTGATGCTGGAACCTCAGAGGTAAATTTATCAGGATCAGATTAGATGCATCATCAGGAGGAAGTTTTCCACCAAGGCTACATTCCATCTTTTTTCTATTTCAACTCATTTGCTCTCCATTTGGAGCTATTCCCCCCGCTATTCTACAGTGTGATTATCTATATTCTGCAGTGTGTAATCTACAGGTGATTAGCAAGCAAGCAGATGATCTAAGGGAGAGGGTCTGGATTGGCCACAGCACTGCACTGACCCACAAGAGGTAGAGAAACAAGCAAGGAATAACATGGAAGAATAAAAACAAAAAGACACAGACGGGTGCCCATAGGGAACAAACACTGCAAAGGGCAAAATCCAGAAATGGCTTTGGATAAAAGATCAAAGCTCTGGGCAGAGAAAACTTCATGCTGAATTTTACCAGCAGTGAAGAACGCAGGAGTTTAGATGATTTTTTCTTATTCTTAAAAAAAAAAGATTACATCACCTCTTTCTCACCCTCATCATGGGATGGAGCATTTGGTGGTTATTTTGACAATATTCCCAACTGCACATCTTGTGTTATCTTAGGCAAGTCATTTATTCCTGGACTGTCAGCTGCTGTATCAAACGGCAGCAATAGTAATAAAATTGTTTATTACTTGCATTTGCACAGTGTCTAACCAAAAATGAATGGAATTTTACGGAATTACTCAAAAAAGTTACTGATAAAGTACTTGAAATGTAGTGCTAACCCTGCTGGTCATTTGATACAAAGATATAACCTAAGTGAAAGCAAACTTGATAAAATTTAGACACACTAGTTAATGCCATGAAGAAATCTAGAGCTCTAGAAGCTCTCTAGAGCTTCCTTGCTCCAGAGATTAACTTTATTATAAAATATGTATTTTAATTGCTTCTTGTCATTTGTCTTTTTCTCTTGTCAGACCTACAGCAGCTAAACCAATAATGGTTTAAAAGCCCCAGGTTTGGAATTAGCAAGTCATTCTGAGCTCCCCACTCTTCCCAGTCAGATTGCAAAGTGTGATGTATTTTGCTCGCTGTATTTAATGGCTACAGACAGCTGAAGCACATCCGAGTCACTTAACAGTAATATTTATACTAATGCATCACCAAACTACACACCTCTAAGTAGTACAGAAAATACTCCACATAAAAACCACATTTACCAGTGCGAAGGATCAATTTCCCAATGTAATATTCATTGTACTTTTTATCTTCTTCTACCAGAGAACAAGATTTTTATTCCATTTCAACACAAGAACATTAGGAATTTAATTTACTCTAAGATTATAGCTACAGAAAATCAGGTTGAAATGAATCATAGAGAAACATCTATGAAATTACACTGTATTTGATCAGCATCCTCAAAATCCTACACTCTCCCCTCTTCACATAACATTTTTTTCATCTCCTGTTTTTCCCTCTCTCACGTCATCAGTCACTGCAACAAGATACTGCAAGATCAGCAATGTAATGACAACACAGAGAAACCAATTTCATAAAATGACCAACAAAATATGAGCTGCATCTATTTTATCTAGCACAATATTAAAAGCTGCATTTATTTATTTAAGGCTCAGGGGTCTTTTTTTCTCTTTGTCTTACAAAGAATTTCCTCTCCTCTACTTTTGACAATTTAAGATAATTTTCATTTCCTGAAAATTTAAGTATTTTAGAGTCAGTCTTGTCCTACTCCAACAAATAGTCGGTCTCTGACTGATCAACGATAAATTTAGCACAACTTCATTCTTAGTACTAAACTAAAATGCCTTAAACACACTCATAAATAAATTGGAAATCTCTTAAGCAATCCCTCTTCCAGACCATCTTACTAAAAAGCTTGCAAGCTATGACACTGAAAACCTGGTTTACCCATACACAGCAAATGTGGAGCTTGCTGTGATGATTCTCCAGTTGTTTGCCAGTGAAACGAAGTCAGTAAAGCAGATCTGAGATGCCCTTCCAAAAATGCCTTGGCATCAATTACAGCCATCACATTCTGCACTTCATTTCTTCTGAGCAAAACTACCACACTTAACCTACTCTTCTGAAGTCCCCACAGTGATAAATTACTAAACTTCTTTCTCATACTCCTGGGGAAGGCAGCTATTAAAAATGCCACTTCTAGCTAAACACAACATTCGCAGTCTAAAGATTCTTCTTCTTTTTTTTTTTTTTATCAAGATGCTCTTTATCTCCTTTGGCCAGTTGCCCAAACACCAGAACAAACCTCCAAGCTGTACTATGATCTGTCTCTGCGACTGAGCAATTGAAAATACTTCAACAAAAAAAGTTATCTGAAATATCAAGAAACTGAACTTGCTTGCAGATTTATTTATTCTCAAATTGAGAGAAAAAGCTATAGCGCAGTGTTTATCACAGCCTGCAGTACAGCTATTCTTCACTACTTGTCAATGCACTGAGTTTTGTGGTTCAAAGAACACAGCAAATTATTAAATCAATAAAATTTATGGCATTTCAAAAAAGTTCCATCAAACATATGGTAAGAAAACATTATCACATGCAGGATGAGCAACATTTAAGCAAAAATGTAGCATGAGGCTGAAACCAACTTCAGCAGCAAATGTCTAGATGTACAACACGAGCAGGGCAAATGTACACAGATAAGAAACAAGTCCAAAAGGCACCTGAAATAAAGAGTGGTCTTTGATCCAAACCCTGGCTCTGACCTACCTCGTCTGTCCTCATGAAGAGAGGAAAACTAAACCTGAAAGAACTTGTAAATGCCAAGTTAATGCATGAAAAACCCAAAGCTGTTCTGAATTTGTGACACCTGACCACAGGGCAGGTTACATTCTGAGAGCTCCAGGCTGCAGGGGCTCTCTGACCTCTGCAAGAACATTGTGAGGAAATTTGCCATCCAATGCAAGCAGAGCATTCAGAAAAACATCTCCATTTCTAATCATTCTTAAAAACTTCTACAGAGCTGACTGGACTTTCACTATCCTGTTCCAGATGTTTGTTCCAACCCTCCCTCCACGTCACACTTCCAGCTCAGCAGGTCTTCACATGAGCCCATCTTTACTAATTCTCCATTATTCTAACCCAACCAACTTCCCCTCCTTTTTTCCCCTCACTTTCTACACAGCCAACCCCCTCCTACAAAAGCCAACCTCAGCACTAAGTTTTGCTTTCTCATCACAATGTCATTATGGCTGTAACCACCTCCAGCTGTTCACACAACCGCCGTTTACTGTGTTGGCGTCAACTTTCATTTTTCTTTGTTCATCGTTAGACAAGGAAGAGAGACAAAGTGTGATTTATGCAGGAGATTGCACCTGCTGCAGCTACTCCTGATGAGAGACTTGTTTGGGTATTATCACTTGTTTTCTGAGTGACGATGAAGCAAGTCCACAGAAACAGTGCTTTTGACAGGCAGACAGTGAATTTAGCAATTTTTTTTTCTATTAGTACTTTATAAAATATTTAATCCTTCTTTCATGTCAAATAAAATGGGGAAAATAGCAAGTTCTAAAACATATTGCATTGAAATTGCAGATACGACTGTGATAATATTGAATATAAAACATGAGACAAGCTGAATGAATTGAATTTATTCAAATCCAAGGGGTAGTTGGATTTTCCCCCCTCCCCAGTGCTAGAGAACAGCTTTAGTAAAATATTTACTTAGTGTTCTAAGTTACAATCCCCTCTAGGGCACAACAGACTGTTCCTTTCTTGAGAGAACAATTCACAGAAGAGAAGAAGAAGAAGACTGGTGAGCAGAAATTGTGTGGAATACTCAACTATTTATAGAACTCAAGGGAAGGCAAGCAAAGCTGAACTGGGCAGGGAAGGAAAGTTAAAAGCATTTAGACCCAGACTACTCAGAAATTGCCAGCTTTCATCCTGGTCCAGATCACAATCAAATTTTGCCAGACAGGTATCAACTGCCAAAAATCCATCTCTCCCTTGTTTTTGCAGAATGGCTCTATTTTTATAATCCACTTTATCTCAAAGAAAACTGCAATTCTTGGCCAGGAAGGCAAGAAAAAACACCTTGTTGACCTGGCAAAGGTTGATGTGGCTCACGGCTCCAGTCTGAGCAGGCTTCAGGAAATGTGAGTGGCTTTCTGGCACTCATATCACAAATGTTAATTATAAAAAATCATATATGTATTCAAATTGATAAAAATTAGATTTGGAAGTGGAAGAGCTTCAGGGGGATTTTTTTTGGTTTTTTTAACTTCTACCATCTTGAAAGTTATTAGGGAAACAGAGATAGAGACATAAGACTTCACATGTTTAATGCTGAGGGAGAACTCTGGGCCACAATTTACAAGCATAGTAGTGAATTCCAAAATAGGAGAGTGTGGAAGTAGAACATCTAAACTGGGCTATATATCTAAGATCTCATTCCTGTACTCACATTTAGTCAATGAAAAGGAATAGAAATTTCACTTGTGTTCTATAGATTCAACATCAACACTAACTTCAGCAGCACCCAAAATAATTTAAAAACTAAAAAAAAAAATCCCACTTGTTCTCTTTAAGGGCTTAAAAAGATATAATGAGTAAAAGGCTTATGAGTAAAAGGAGTTAGCGTTTAAAGCATCAACAATATAAAGTTTATCCCCATTAGCAGCATACTTTCACATAGAAGAGTAAAGCCTGAGAACTGAACAGAAAAAAATCCAATTAAGGCCTGTATCTCATCTTAATACACTGCTGACTAAATCAGAAAAGATACATTAAAGACAGTGTGTTAAATTAAATTAGCTCTCCATACTGTATTTTAACACTTCCTACCATTTACTGATAGTGCAGGGACAGAGCAGTTTTATGAGAGCACTTAAACCTCCCCAGCTTCTGCAGCTGAATCTCCAGAATTACAGCTCACGTTCAGCATGCAGAGGGAAACTCTCCTGAACATACAAGTCTCAAAACAAATAAAGAAGTCAGCCAAATCCTTTATAAATTATAAACCAGCCCTGTCTGCCAAACAACTGGCCACTAAGCACTGGGTGTGTTTAACAGCTTAAACCAAGGTTTTAAAAAATTCACAACCTGCTTTCAAAGTTTTCTCCACCCAGTTAAAAGACTTCTCCATGTCAGCTTTTCATCTGGTTTAGACTGATCTCTAAACATCAAGTCTATGTGGAGTCTGGGATGAAGCACCAGTGTGCTTCTTCCATCACTGACAAGAACTAGACTACACCACAGAATCTCAGCTTCCAAGCATGAAAACCAGTGGAGAATTCCCTAGGTTAAAACTGACACTGTGTTTGCTGAGAGATTGTGACATCTGTTGGAATTTCTCACTGCAGCTTTTGCATTAAGACACAGAATAGTTGAATATCTAAACACACTGCAGTGTTACTCAGTGTTAATCAAAAGATTATGACATCTGTTGAAATTTCTCACTGCAGCTTTTGCATTAAGACATAGAATAGCTGAATATCTAAACACACTGCAGTGTTACTCAGAAAGTAACAGATTTAGCTCAGAGCTGACATCCACACAGCAGTATTAGGACAGCAATGCAGAGCTGAGCAGGGTAACTCATCCTTTCATGCAGATGCACCCTAGAACGGAGTTTAGACGAGGCTCAGCACAACTATCCAGCACTGAACAGAGGAAAAGAGTATCTGAACATAATATTACACCGCGAGATTCTATTCAGCTTGAGGGTATGAGCAAGCTTTATGATGAGGTCATAAAGCAATTTTTACACTGAATTTATGAGCTCATTGTAACAGTCATTTCCAGAAGCCAGTGAGTGGTTTATTAGAAGACAGCCTGCAGCAAAATTGGAAACGGAGATTGCAGAGAAGTTCGACTGCAATATCCAAGACTGAAGCACAAAAATTGTAAGGCAAACAAGTAGGGAGGGAAGGTTTAAGTATGAGGCTTATAAATATCTGAACAAGGACATTTCAGAATCAGCAACATGAGAAGCACTGATTTACATTCACTTTCATTCGCAGAAATTCACTTTTATTTGAAGACGAGCTTTATGCACAGCATGCAGGATTGAAAAATAACCACTACCCCTGAATATTCACACCAGACACCTATTGTTAAATCATGAATAAGTGACAGCAGAGCGTTTTCACCACACATACAAATTGTTTAAGATCCATCTTGTTTCTTAACTTAAAAACTCCCACTTGCTTCTTACATTAGTCCTTGTCAAACCACTCTAATTGGCACAACTGTAAATCAAATGTAACCCAACCCTCATCCCAAACAGCACCGTGAGGGACACAAGAACAGCCCACAGACCCAGAACTGTTCCACTGCCACAGGGAGAAGCTGAAGGATCTTTTAAGAAGGTTCTGGGGAACTCAAAAAGGGTCATAAATATGAAATATTTTGAGACTCAGGATCAGAGGGAACCTTGGATCATCTCTCATGTGCAGATCCCAGCTTGTTTCATCTCAGACAGCGATGCCTGAGGAAAAGCATTTGACAATGAACATAATTCATGCACTCAAAGACACCCAATCTAAAACTGAGAGAGTCAAATCCAAAACCAAAGCAAATTCCTCAGAACTCAGCCCAGAAAACTGGATCACAACACCTTCTAATAACATCTCTAAAGGCTTAATTGACTGGATTGTTTACAGTAACTGCCTGATTCCATGATCTGGACTTTATCCAGCTCTCATTTTGGGCTACTGGTGGTTCTTATGCTCCCTCCTACTAAAGAGCACTGTTAAAACTGGAGTCACAAGCAGAAATCCACATTATCACAGAATAAAGAGGCAAACACATCTCCTCATTTATAGCAGGTAATTTTTTCTGGTCATTTGCCCACTACCCACTATGTCTGTCCATGTACATAGAGACTGAATTATGTGACTAGTCCAGTGAATCAAGAAACATTTCTAAGATAGTTCTAAGTAGTTTTGAGCTCCCTAGGCATTTTTAATCCAAGCAGATCCAATTATTGGTTTATAGCAGTTTAATTGGGACAAACTCCAGGCGTGCTGCAGGTGCTGTAGAGCACTCACACACATCGGGCTCAGGACAGATAACATTTACTCAGCAAAGAACCCTGTGATGCTGTTGGAATGTGTATTCTCTACTCAGATCACCTGAATGGTTCTTCCACCATGAAATACCAAATAAATCAAAATTCATCCCATAAACCTGGCAACAGGATCCAGCATGTGCCTTCCCACCAGATTGTTTTCCTATACACTGTTAAAAACCAAGTTTCTGCTTTACAGCCCTCCAACATCCTCCTAATACTATCACACAGATCACTGGGAATCTGTAACTTCTTGGTTGCCAGGACAACCGACTGACAAGCAAAAAGTGCACCAAAATGCTCCTTTTTTTATGTATTTGGTGCAAAGTTCTGCATTTCTAGATTTTTAGTCCTATTTTGAAGTAATGCTCCCGTTGTTGCCATGACTCAGAGGTGTCTAGAGGTCAGACATTCTATACAAGGTTCTAAATTTAAAAATTCATGCTGGACATTTCATCCACTTAAATATCAAATTATTTCCTCAATCACGCTGAATTGTATTTATAAACAGTTGGGAAACACCTTGGTATGTCATAAAATACAAAAGCTTTAGTAGTTTTGTTAACACCTTCCCTAGGCTGCAGTCATGTTTTCTGTGCTGCAGAATCAATTGATGATGAATTAGCAGTGCTAATGATCCAAATGAAAAGCACTTACAAATTAATAGTTTCACCTGTTTATTGCTCAGACAGCACTGTGAAAATTCTCACTGTGAAGGAAGCAAATTTACATGCAAAGCTTTTCTCTTTCCCTGAGAAAAGCAGAGCCTGTGTTTGCTTCTCAGCCAAACACACGTGAAGCCAAATACTGCACTGTACAACACTCGCTCTAGCTCCTGACTGGATGAGCTGATGTAGAACATGGACCCATGCAGGGGATGTACCAAATACTGCACACAACATTCACCAAAGCTTGGGAAGAGACCCATGAAGTGCTACAATCCATTTTTTACAACCTTTCTTATTTTCATCTTAAATTATATCTTCTTCAAATCTGGCCATTATGAAGCTAAACTTATTTCACAGCTCAAAAAATGAGTTTACACCTTCAACAGGTGAGATCTTCCACAAAAATGCAAAGAGCAGCCTAGTCCAGGGCAGGCTCCTGGTAAGCACAGTGCAGCTTCCACCTACACAATGGTTCTTCCACCCTGCTATTTTTATTTACTTTTCCTTTCACTCTCTCAACTATTCTGTTTTATTACTTATATGAAAACCACTAAAAAAACCTCACTGTGAGAAAGTCAAGAATTCATAGAGAAGCACCCTCCTGCAGAGTAAATAGCATGAGAAAGCACCATGAGGTGAACTGACAGCTCCTCCAGCTCACCACAGAGATAACCAACTCTGCAATTCCCACTCTTAGCCTGATCTTTCTTCACCTTTTTTGTTTTTGTTTTGCTCTAATATAACAATCCAAATCCAGAACATCAAGCTGTGCTAAAGGAAACCAAAGGGAAATATTTATGAGACAAGGAAACCTTTGTTTTTTAATCACACAACAAACCATAGCACAGTACAACACAAAACCACAGGATTTACTCATTCTGATGTCATTCCCTTACCTTGACGTGACTGAAATCACCAACTTTGCTGCTTTCTTGGGGATTGAGAGGTTTGGTCTCCACTCTTGGTTTGACAACCTGCCTGAAAGGACTGGAGAGCGGGAGTCCACTGACACTGATTCCATCTGGAAGACAGAAAAAATGGAATTACTTTTGCTTGTCTAATGCTGTGCTTTGTTCCAATTAATTTGTATATGTATTATCAAAGGGAGAGAAGAGACACAGCAAGTAATATTAACCTTTTATACAAAAAGACAAAAGGCAAAAGATTAATTTGCTGTTTTTCCCTGGACACCAAAAATAATCAAACTTGAACACACCAAAAACTTGGTAAAGATCACAGGGAAGGATGGCAACTGCATTTGAAATATCATGACAGAGATGTCAGAGTTAATAATATAAAATTAGTTTTAACATTTACAATATTAAAATAAATATCAAAGTTTGTGGGTTTCCATGACAGTGACCCTATCAGCTCCTTAGGATCTTTAAATTAATTTCTGGTATGAGGATTTCTTTTTCAAGCATATGTTATGGAAAATGACAGAAAATAGAGACGTCGTGTTTTGTACAGTACTGATGGAAAAATAAATAAAACAGTTCTTATTTATAAAAGAGGCCGAATGGAAACTAAGGTTTCCATTGTAAGAGTCAACAAAAAAAGCATAAAAAATGCCCTTAGAGGAGTGTCCCCAGTTTGGGGTTTGCTCCCAGTCGGGGCACTGGCACACAGGATGGCAGTAAGAGACAACACAACAACTTAAAAGTGTCTGTTACTGCCAGCAAGGTGGAATCTGAAGGTAAAGAAATGCATTGCAGCATATTTGGGGCTCTCAACCCAACCAAGGCTACAGTCTAAGCACAAACTTAAAATGTGTGAAAACTACTGCTGAATCAGAAGAGTTAGAAGAGCAAGAAAATTAAAATAATGAAGCCTTAACATACAGTAAAACTAGACTCACTGTTTGTTATTATTTAGATTTACATCCAAAGAAGAGCAGGACTTTGTTCCTTGAAGCTGTGCAGAGAAACTGCAATCCACAAACACCAACTAAATACAAGCAAAATGTGTCTGTGCAGCAGCAGACACAATAGAGCTGAACACATGGGAAACACCAAACTGTTACACAAAACCCAAACATATTTCCTAAATTGCTCCTATGAAATCTGGACATGTTGAGAATATATTCCTCAAAAGAAGAAAACATAAGAACAAGAAGAAACATGAAAGGGTTTTGCTTCATTAAACATCACAGGTATCCAAATGAGAAAACAAAGGGAGTACTCCCATGTTCTCTTACTCACTTGCAATTTCCTTCACTAACGAGTTCTAAAATGCACCTTAGCACTGAATAAATACCCTCTTGAATCAGCTCCTGGGGGAGAGGACAGGCAGGTGAGAGCACCCTGCCCGAGCAATGCAGCAGGACCACGAATGAGACAAAATGCAGAAATAAATACATAACTACATTTGATCACAGGCTTTGAAAGCCACTCTTTTAAAATGAAAATTAGAAGTTTTAATTGAGGAAAAATATTCTTCTCCAACTGATGAATGATTTTCACTAGTTCTATATTTAGAACAAAAATTGACACTGACTGGTGCATAAAATTGCAAATTAAAACATGAAAAGAGTATGAAAAGTATGAAAATCTGCATGGCATTACTCAAATTTTCCACTTTTTGTATGGCATGAGCTTTCTTTTCTTTGAGAGAGGAATAGATAATACCTAAAACAACCTCTCAGAGATATAACTAATGCCTTTCTTAAATATTTTATCCTTTAAAACTCCATTTTATTTTTATTTTCTACGGGGGAGTAAAAAATACAATAGTTTAACCATTTTCTCTGGGAAGAAGAAATTTTTGAATCTCTAAATTGTACCTGGAAAATGAGGTTTTCTAGCAAAGGAGACATCAGTGCTGCTTCAGGATGAAAGGGAAGTCCAAGGTAACCACTGTGGTGGTTGAACTTTCTGTCTCGAGTCTCACCCAGAGCCAGGGGCAGGCACTTTGTTATGCTGCAATGCCTCAGCCCTTCCCAGCCTGGACTCCTCAAGGCAATTTCTCTGCCAGAGGACAAAAAAAAGTAATGTTCTGCTGCAAACAATTATTTTTTTGAATTATTTTGGGTTTTCTGTTCTTTGACCAGGCAGCAATGGTGGAAAGACCTTGCCCAGCTCCACTGCAATACATTCAATGGACAAAATGGGGGAAATCCTGTTAAAAACCCTGGTAGGCTCCAGAACTTAATGATGGCAGGAGAAAACAGTGAGCATCAATGAAGCACTGCACCAGAAGTTTTACAGTATTGATACTTACATTTTTTGAGATTTCCTACATTTTATTTTCTCTCATGAAGTTTAGAGAGATGAAGATGCTACATCCTCCATAGTTTTCTTTCATCAATCCCTACTGTCAAACAGCCTGAGCAGCCTTGTACTATAAAAAGAGTAATTGTCTTTCTACTCTGTCCAGAAATTTTCCTAATTTCAACAATCCACATTGAATATTTCCATGGTAACAGCATATGACCAACACTTTTTCCATGGTAACTGCAAAAACACAGCTTGCCTTTCCAACATCCCAGTCACTGCTGTCACAACAGAGCAAAATCTCTCACCAGCATTTCCTCTCTCCTCTCAAATGTTAAGTAAATTGTCAATTTAACTTCATTAGCCACTTCCCCAGCGCACTGCTCAAAAGAATCCCACACAATTCCTTATCTGAATAAGGGAAGTGCATTCAGGGAGTTAAACCCATAGCATTGAAGGAAGAGGTGGCATGGGACAGCTCCTGTCCCATGTCACACTGTGCTGTGCAAGGATCACTGGCCTGATCCAGGGGACAAAAATGGATGCACTTTTCAACAGGTACACCACAGCTACAGAGGTCTCAAACCCCACAGCAAGGAAACACTTAGAAACTGTTCCACTGACACCAGGACACCGCAGGGGTTTGGATTCTGAGGCAGTGTCAGGAAATTCCATGTCACACGAGATGGAAACAGTGGAAGATCTTAGGCTGAAGTGTTGCTTCTTTCCAGGAGAAGTTCAGACAATGCAACAGCAGTGCAGAGCTGCTCCCTGCAGCTCCCTGAACAGCAGCACAGGGACCCTGAGGGGAGCAGGAGGAGGAGGATCACAGAACCAATGCAGTTGGGAAACTCAGAGATCATAGAGTCCAACCTACGACCGAACACCACATCAACCACACCTGAGCACGACTGCCACGTACAAGATCTCCTTAAACACCTCCAGGGATGGTGACTCCACCACGTTCCTGGGCAGCCATTCCAAGGAGGGCAGGAGGAGCTGCTGGCCTGGAGCAGGGACCCCTCTGCAGCCTGGGGATGTTTCTGGGGGGATTCTGCTCCTCTGCTCTGCTCTGGGGAGATCCCACTGTGTCCAGCTCTGGGGCTCCCAACACCAGAAGCACGTAGAGGTGCAGGATCAAGTCCAGAGGAGGCCACAAAGATGATCCAAGGGCTGGGACACCTCTGCTCTGGGGACAGGCTGGGAGAGCTGGGGCTGCTCAGCCTGGAGAAGAGAAGGCTCTGAAGAAAACTTAGAGCACCTACCAGTGCCTAAAACAGGTCCAAGGGAGCTGGAGAGGGACTTTTTGCAAGGCCACGGAGTGACAGGACACGGAGGGTGGCATCAAACTGACAGGGAGAAATTCTTTACCCAGAGGGTGGGCAGGCCCTGGCACAGGCTGCCCAGAGGAGCTGTGGCTGCCCCATGCCTGGGAGTGCCCAAGGCCAGGCTGGACAGGGCTTGGAGCAACCTGGGATAATGGAAGGTGTCCCTGCAGGGGGGTGGAACAGATGATCTTTAAGGTCCCTTCCAATCTAAAATATTCTATGATACTACTTTATAGAATCACAGTTTTAGCAAAGTACACAGCTTGATCATAACATATGAAAACTAAATGCCACCTCAGCCCATTTGTTTATTTTGTCAATCCTTGCCTGATTGAAATTTCAAAACAAAAAGCTCTTGGTAGGCAACATCTCATAAGAACACTCTAACAGCTTTAAAGTACTTTAAACGTGGGGGAAAAGAGAAAAAACAACTCGAGACAGGAGACAGACTCTGCTTGCTGAACTTGAATGCCTTTTCTTTTTTTTTCCCTAGAAAAAGAGAACTGTATTCTGCATGAAGTGTGCAGAATTCTAGACATTTGCTGTCTGCAGCAACCAAGAGTGGAATAACACCAGAACACACAGCTTCAGGCAATACAATCCTCTTAACCCTTCACACTTCAGGTGGGCATTGAGATTCAGCTCCTTCCCTCTCCCAAAAACCTGCCCAGGACTACCACAGTAGGGAGCACAGGCAGCAGCACCCTAGCCAAACTCCTGGCTCCCAGGAGCAGGGCACAGATGACATGTGGCAGACTGAGCACTTCTTTGAGACCCCATTACCTATGAAAACAAAAATTAACAATAACAAATGCACTATAAGTAAGGATTTATGTCCTGAGGGTGCTGAACTGAACTAAAATTGGAAGATAAATTTACAATAAGGGTGAATGCAATGAAAGAGAGCAAATGAAGTGTAAAGAAATTCATAATAAACACTAGAGATTATTTATGCAGACATTAGATGCTAAAATAAAGTGCCTCAGCAAAGGAAGAGCATAACAGGGTGGCAGGGTTATTAGCCTGTATGTACCAATAATCAATTTATTGTTATTTGCCTCATGTTTGTCTTAGCTATTTACATCATGAAGATTTGGGGACTGAAACACCATCTCTCTACATATTTGTGCAGTGGCTGCTACAACTGATACAGCCTGCAGTACTGTGGCACTCACATACTGTTACAAAAATCCCACCCTTTATTAGGCAAATTATGAGACAAGGTTATTTATCGAGCTTAAAAAGCAGCTGGAAGAGAAAAAGGCACCTTATCTTCTGTAAGTACTAAAGCTCTAATTCATGAATTCTGTAGGAGAAGTTCTCAAAAAGTTAAGAATACTTTTTTAATTGTAATATTTACCCAGTGATTAATTTATGGAGGACACAGAAGCATTTGTATTTTCAAAAACAGAACAAAAGCAAAAAACCCTCATTTACTCATTTTAACAGCACAACCAAACTAACATCTTCAAACTGCAGAGACAAAAAAACTTCTTAGAAATGAAGTTACTTCGAAAGAATACTCAGAATGATTAAATGTTAGAAAGGCTACCAAGCATAGTAACATAGAAATGATAATACCGAAACATCTCTGAGGACCCCATCATCATCATCAGTGATACCATTATCCTAATAGAGTCCTCCAGGCTACTTAGTTTCTTGGAAGACCTGTCAAGAGCACATTTAAATTCCAAACCAAGTATCTTTCCAACAAAAAAAAAATGCATTGTCTGTACAGTTTGTAAGTGCAGGACCATTTGAAGTAGATAAAATCTGGCCATTCCAGCAGAAAAACAACAGAGTATGAAATATACACTGGTCTTGCATACCAATGTGAAAAATATTCAAGATTAGTGCTTTTAGAAATATGCTATTATTTCTCTGTAACCTTTTTCCCCCAGAGAAGGGAAGGAGAGACTTAAGGCACAGATTTGCTTCTCTCTCAACGTGTAATTAATTAGTTCCTTTGATGAGTTTATGAATTTAAATATTCTCACACTTGTCTTTAGGTTCCCTATACAGGGAATAAACGAACATTAACATTTTACATAATGAAGTACTCATTGTAAATTAATTCATTAACTTTGCAAAACACTGTCCCCACATAACAAAAGCTTTTTGAAAAGCCTCTTTGTCACAAACAAGTTACTGTGTACAATACAATCCAGAAAGAGCAGCTATTGTTCTTCCCCCATTTAGTGTCAGGGAAATGCTGAATTTCAGAAATTACAGTGAAATAGCTGGGAAGAGGAATTCATTATGCTCATAATGTGAGTATCCTGTTGACCTTTTCAGGTCACCTCAGCAGGTGACAGAGACCTCAGTGCTTCAGCTCCTTAGGGCTGGCTGTCCCAAGTGCTTCCCCCTGCCTCGCCCAGTGTAATAACCTCAGAATCAAACTGAATGCCCACGCTGACCTTCCCAGCCAGAGAACCACGGACATGCAGAGAAGGAACCCTGAACCACCCAGCTGAGGGTTAAGATACCCAAAATTTCACTAGGATTTGCAGCAAACAGATGTCTTGTACGTATCACCCAAATCCTGGCTTTAAGGCATGGAATCACAGACTTGTTAAGGTTGAAAAAATCTTCCAAGATCATTATTGCCCAGCTCTCAACCCAGCACCACCATCACGTTCACCATTAAACCATGTCCCCAAGTGCCACATCCACACATTTTTCTGGAACACTTTCAGGGATGGTGATTCCACCACCACTCTGGGCAGCCCATTCCAAATTTTTCCAGCTGTTTCAGTGAATAAATGTTTCCTAGTATCAAATCTAAACCTCCCCTGGCACAGCTTGAGCCCTCTTCTTCTCA
The DNA here is from genome assembly GCA_036630365.1 of Acanthiza pusilla. Taxonomy (NCBI): domain Eukaryota; kingdom Metazoa; phylum Chordata; class Aves; order Passeriformes; family Acanthizidae; genus Acanthiza; species Acanthiza pusilla. The sequence goes on from JAXCHO010000034.1 coordinate 94,162,941, forward strand.
TCTTGTCTTTTGTTACCTGAGAGAAAAGACTGACACCCAATAAAATGTCAAATGAAAGTTCACATAAATAAATGGGAAAAAACAATCCTAAACTTCTATGTGCAGTGCAAGGTTCTCAGCCTATTGCTCCCGTTGAGAAGCAGGATCAGGGCTGGTTCACACATTCATGAATCTCCCAACTCAATGACCAGCTACAGCCAAAAAAGCAAATGATACATTGTACATTACTCCATAATTAGAAGGAAAGTAATATAAAACAAAATAAAGAGCACCATTAGGTCACTATAGAAACACACATATCACCTTTCTCATAATGTGTACAGCCTCCCTCAGAGCTGAAAGAGTTCAAAAGGGACAAGGCTGATGTGTGGAACAGTTTCTGTAACAGGGACAACTAAGCCAGACAGAAATCTCCAGTCTGCTGTGACAATACCCTGAGGAAATGCACCAAACCACTGCAGGTCCCATGTTCAGAAGGTGTAGCTATCTCTTTCATGCAATACAAAATCCTGGGAGCACAAGGACACCAGTAAGAGCAAAGCTGCTAAGAACTATTTTAGCTGTGACTCTTCTTGCCACAGCATGCTGTAAAGTGGTGACAGCAAGAACAAAGAATTTTAGGAAAGAGAAACCCACTAAGGATAACTAAAAGTGCCTAAAACCAGAGTAACCATATCCAGCCTGGGAAGCTCGTGAGCTAACAGCTGGAGTCCCCATGCCTAGAGGAAAACAGCACAACTTTTCCATATTGTCCCACTGGAATCTGCTCTTATCCACTGTCACAGCCAGGATATTGGACTGGATGGTTGCTGATCTGATCCTGTACAGTCACTCGTGTTTTCGCTTCCTTTAATCCAGAAAAACACCCAACATTTTTCTCTGTGAGACAGAACACCATCAACACACATCAGCAATTCTGATTGATAACCTGGTTTACTTTCCAATTAGATGAATGTGTATCATCAGAAACATCAGTAACTTATCCCTTCCGCACCATGTCCTGATGACAAAAAGCATGAAAGGAAACAATTTCAGCAGCAAATGAAAAGACATGAAAGTAAAAATTGGACATTACTTTTAAGAGACAAAAGTATTTTGATCATCATTGCAAATGTGGTTGGTCTTCAAAACAAAAAAGGTACCACAGCCATGCTATGATTAAAAGTCATGTCATTGTTGCCATTGATTTTTCTAGCTCTTTATTGTTCTTCCCATCAGGCTCTTACCTGCCTCTTTGTGAAGTACAGCATTTGTAAAGTTAAAAGCAGTACATAAAAAATAAAGCAGCAACTAAATTGTCAATATACTTAGCATCTCTAATAACACTTTCAAAGGACACAGAGTACACAGCACCCACAGACACCAAAGTTCTACCAAATAACTAATGGATCCTACTCCTTTATCATCACTGAATGGGGAAAGGTTGAATTGCTTCCAGGCTCCAGTTACACAACTTTCCAGAGAAGCAGGAGGCAGCAATTGTAAGGTAGAAATGTTCTTCAAAGATTTCGTTCATCTGTGGCCCCATAAGAGTTGGATACAGGTAAACACAAAAATTTGGCCATAAGCCAAATCCAACAACTGCTCAGTATCCATACAAAGTATGTTACCATCACCTCCTACAGAATATTTTGGGTTTATGTTACTTTGTCTGAAAAGCTCCTAGGCCAGTGCAGCTTCAGAGTTTTTTGGAGACTGAGCAAATGAAGGAAATCTTATATAGACATGAGTATATATATCTATATATACATACACATCTTCTATGAAATTTCACTTGCAATCAAGGGGCTTTCTCAAAGTCTCAGTTCCCTGGCACCTGTGTTTTCACTTTGTCAGGGTGTGCTCTTCCTCCACTATCAGCATTTTCAACAAGTTCTAAACTAAACCTCAGTGTAGCAACACTGCAGGGTTTGTGCAGTTAAGTCCTACAATATTTTTAAGAGATGCTATTTTACACTAAAGAGGTTTCAAAAACAAAGCAGTCTTTCAATCATTGCTAACAATTACTGTAATTTTTGGCTAAATGCATTTGCCAAGTAACTCACAGAAATCACTCCCATTCAACCTGAGTAAGCTCTGCATGTAATTTTGTTCCATTTTTTATACTGGAAGATTACTTATAATGGTAATGAATACCTGCAACTGGATTCTGGGAAAAAATCCAGATAATTTTTTTTTTAAATACAGGAATATCTTGTTTTGTCAAGTTAATTTCATCAGGGTAAATGTATCAGACAATTGAAAAATACAGAGTAGAGCAATTACTCCAGCAAGACTGTGTGTTTATTATTAAAAGGAAATCCTTATTACAAGTATCTGGTACTTATAATTCCAAATAATTCTAATAGAAGCAAACACTGCATCTTCCTTTTATTTGAAATACGTTAAAGCACATGAGACTTTCTCTGCAGTACAAATATTAGGGGGATTATGCCTTATATTTCAGTATGATACTTTAGGCAAAACTGCAGTTAGGAATCATTCAGCATTCTACAATCCTGGATAATTAAATAATCAACTCAGCGCTATTTTTCTTTAAAACCACTAATGTTTGTGAATTATTTTTCTTTATCTTCGTAAGGTAAGGCTACAAAGAGACACATCAAAAACACTGCCCAAAATATTTGAAAAGATAGCAGGGCATGTCTCATGATGGGGAAGTTGGGCCACTCTCATGGCCACAGTTGTCACAGAACTTCACCCTTGAACGTGCACAGCCCAGCCAAGGCCTGCCTTTGCCTTCCAAAACACAAATATTCAAACACACAGCCACATCACAGATCAGATTAACACAAATGGCACAGCAATTAGAAACGTGTTTCAGCAGCACATACACTCCTCGTAAACAAGGAGAAATTAAAAACTCACCATCACTGAGATCTTGCAGAAGGTTTTCTTGGCATGAAAAGTCCAGCTTCACTTTAATGTTGACAATAAATGTTGCAACCTTTCCAGGCTTTAGAGGAAACTGGCAGAGGGTGTCTTCTAGATTCCAACTCAAGAAATCTCCATACAGCTTCTCTGTATCAAAATAAGTAAATATTTCATGAGGATAACCCCTGCATTAAGGCTGTAGAGAGTACTCACCAATCTGTCATGTTCTGTTTAAAATCTAAAATATTCAGAATTAAGGTATTAAAAAATAATGTAACACTAGAAAGACAGAGAAGTTACTGTGTACTGACATTGACCTGGAAGCACACAGCTCACAAAGCTCAAAATATGAATTTAAATGAAGCAGACCACTACCAGAAACAAAAAATTGCACAATAGGCAGTATTAAATATACACTTCAAATATAGCCTGCAGGGGTTCTGAAAGCTCATGTCGTTTTGAAACATACACAGTTCAGCTCAGGAGGCATCACATGAATGCAGAGAACATTTCATCAAAATATTACACCAAACTTAATCAGCTGAAATTTGGAAACAGCTGTAACATCATTATTCAGTTATTTATTGAGCAACAGAGAAGGCTAAGAAGACTACTGACTTTCACATTTTTATAAAGTCCTTTCTTAAAGCTGAGAAGCAGCTTTTTACAAGACCCAAAAATTAAGGATGCTGCCAGACAGGATTAGTCTACAGCAAAAGAAAATCTGTTTAATAAATTATTCATCATTGGTCCATATAAGATAGGGGAGAGGTAATTATTAGGTCCCTCATAAGCCTGACATACCTGAAAATAATACAAGGGGGAAAAATAACCAGTGTTTCCTGTTCATCAGTAATGGATCCTCAGTTCTGGCCAGGGTCAATCCACCCCATCCATCAATTCATTCATATATGCAGGACCATACAACACTAAATACCACCAAAAGTATATTGATACATGAAATAAGCATAATGGTTTGACTGGGAGAGTCCTAAAGATACCTTTAGTGATCTATTATAGCAATGCAAGTTATCTCTAAAGTATACTGGAGAACTCCTCTAAAAGCTCATTTAAACACCATTTGAGCACAGCTCTGCTTAACAGGGACTATGGAAGTCACACAGTTCATCTCTACACCCTCCCAGACTCCAGGATTGAAGAGCAAGGTAATCTGTTGGCATTTCAGAACTTTTCCAAAACCATCATCTAAGATCCTGTGAGGAAACAGGGTGGGCAGAGTGCCTCAACAACTACAACCAGCAATAAGGGATCTTTCGAAAACAGCAATCAGAATTCCAGATTATGTCCAAATCCTGTTGATTTGCACAGAAACCGTTGTTTTTCCTTTCTAGGGAAGGAGAAGGAAAAAAAAAAAGAGAATATTTTTTCCATTAACTTCTACCCAATACAGTAACAGGTTTGCCTGAAACATATTCTTCTCACAGACCACCAGGTGTGGTCTTGTGTCTTTCCTCACCAAATCAATAGCACAATTTCTTTATGAAAACAAAGATGAGGTAAAAATAAAAAATCCTCCTAAGAATTGTCTCCTTGAAGTCATCTCCATCTCACCGAATGATTTGGCTGGAACCACATCACCATCCTGATTATTTTCTTCTACTTTCAAGAAAAAAAGTAGGTTGATGAGCAGGGCAATCTCTATCCCCTTTTCGTGGTAAGTAAAAATCCAATATGCTAAAGGAGTTTTTTCCCTCAGTGTAAGCAAAGAAGGGCATATCCCAAGCTGTTGAGCACCATACTGTTTCCAAAACGTGTTTTCATTAAGTAAGAGATTTACTTGAAGACATTACACATGAAAAGACTTCTGAAGTGAGAATAGCCCTTGCAGATACTAATTAACACCAGTAATTACAACATGAGATTTAACACTTGAACTAAAAGTTAAACCATAGAGAAACTTCTAATTTATATTTATCTGACACTTGTTTATAGTTTAACAATGTTGATCCTGTTCAGTAATCACAATTTTAGTGGATTATACTCTGGCTTCAGACCTTTCAGTTCAGTGGAAGGCTAATTTGGGGCAAGCCTGCATTCAGCTCCTTCTTGAGTCCAAAATCTCTGTTTAGCAAATATCTTAAGTTACAAGCACCTGTTACCAGAAGTTGTAAATAGCGACCTGTTTCATCACTTTACTGAATACTAACTCACTGAAATCCTAACAAGTATCAGGTAAAAGCTTACCCAGAAACTAACTTTGGGTTTTCCCAGGCCAATCTAACTTCTAAAAGATTTTAAGGTCTGCCAAAGAAAAAATCCACATTCACATTTTGCATAGAGAAACTTTCAATGTCAAATCCCCTGGTAAATCTGGCTTTTTGCTACAGTTTATTTTATAAACTCAAAATAACTATCAGCTCAAAGTGCACAGGCACTGGCATTCATACATTTTAACTTTTCCTAGACCTGGCAGATAGAAGTGAAACTTCAGGACTTCTTATGTTATTTACAATGTGGTAAGACACTTCAGAAGGAAAGAAGTTACTGAACAGAAGTAATTGTGCTCAGAGAGGAGAGGAGTACGTGAGAGGAACAACTCTGCAGACACCAAATGTCAGTGGAGAAGGAGGGGCAGGAGATGTTCCACGTGCCAGAGCTGAGATTCCCCTGCAGCCCAGGGAGGAGCCAGGGGAAGGACACCTCTCCCTGAGCAGCAGCAAGAACATGTGATGAACTGACTGTAACCTCATCCCCATCGCCCTGTGCCACTGGGAAAGAGGGAGTGGAGGGAGGTGCTTTTAAGATTTATTTTACTTATTATCCTGTCTGATACTGTTAGTAATAAAATTCAGTTAATATCCCCAAGTTGAGTCTGTTTTGCCTGTGACAGTAATCAGTCAATGGTAACTCCTGGTCCTTAACTCATTAAATTTTCATTGTATTTTCTTCTCCCTGGCCATTTGTGGACGGGAGTGACAGAGCAGCTTTGAAGGGTGCCTGGCATCCAGCCAGGGTCAACCCACCACAATAACTGAACTCCGATTTGAAAGACTCTACAAAGTTGGGGTTTTTTTAGCTAAAAAAGGTAAATAGATCTATTCCTGGATATTCACAGTTCTTCCTGAACCTCAGAGTAGATTTTCCTTTGAGGTCTAGCAGATGTGTTCAAAGGCCATGGGAAGAATACAGCTGGACAGGTGAATTTGTTTCTCTGTGTTTAAATTCCAGAGGTCAGACACTTCTAGGGAAGATCAGTGAGGATTTGCTTCATGCAGGTTCAGTGTGTGTAGCTGGGCTCACCACTCATGCAAAGACTGCCTGGTGGGCTCTTCTCAAATTTGAAAACATCAGTGCTGTATTTGCCCCTGAGTGGATCAAATAGTTGATCAAATAGCTGATCAAAGCCTTTGGACTGCACTCCCTTAACTGAGACAGAACAAGCCTCTAACAAGAGCTGACTGGAGCCAAAGCATGGGAAGGCATCCAGCCCTGCACAGGTCATCTTTCCAAAAAAAGGATTAAACTGTCTGACCTGCTGAGGGACAGTAGAAGGTGACACAGAGCTGACCCTGACAGTAGGGACGTGTGATGTCCAACCACAGCCTGGCAGGCTCAGGGGTGCAGTGACATACTAAAAGCTGTGACAGACGTGTCTATTGTGGCAGCATGACAAGTCCCTCTTGCTGATCTGCCTCGGGATGTGTTCCATAAAACACGGCTGCTGAAGGACTCAAAAACCCTGTGATGTCCTTTAGGAACTGCACAGGGGGAGCTGCACATTCTCATTTATCTGAGGGCCAGAGTGGAAAGCCCAAAGAGCTGCACCTGAGAGTGACAGCAGAGAGGAAATAAGGGAAGGCAAGAGTGAAAATCTAACCTCCAGAGGTTCTCATTAATATGACACCACCCAAAATAATGCCAGAGAAGTTGGCTTCCTCAAGGAAAGTGACTGGCTATAAATGCTAACACAACAAAGGAGGGAGTCAGATCACTGCACTGCAACAGCTAATCCCATCCAGGAATTCCAAGAGTAGAAAACAGAATGTTGGCCATTTACAGCACTCATCTCTGTGCTAGAAGCTGCGGCTCCAAAGAAAGTAGGGAAATGGGTCAGGCAGGCAGCAGCTGCAAGAGGTTCACAAGCAACTGCCAAGACAAAAAGAACCAAAGCAAATCAGGTGAAACAAAGGCTGACTGAAAACTCTTTGTATTTGGCTGAAATGGGACAACAGCTTCTCACAGGCTCCCGAGCTGACAGGCAGGCTGTGGTCAGGCAGATGAAGGTGGCCCACCAGCTTTTAAGGAGACCTTGAGCAGCTTGAACATGCACATTTCAGTGAGGAGTAGTAAAGAACAGCCAAGAGACAACTTCTTAATATACTATGGACAGTCCATAAGCACCTGCACATGCTCTCAATTGGATGTGTAACACCAGGAGCTGGTGCTGCTGCCACAGATGGTTTAATGTCAGATGCCCATGAGCTCCATGCAGGTTGTATCCACTGACCACACAGAGCTGCTGACACTACAAACCTTTAGTTCCCTGTTGAACAGCAGAATCCCATGCCACTGTACTGTCAGTCAACCCTCATGCATTTGTATCAATTTATGGTCACAACTAAAATGGAAGAGAGCCCATGAAAAAAGGTAAAGGTCCATCCCCAATATAAGAAAGTTATGTTGGACTTGTTGACATGAAAGACCTGTTGGGAAATCTCCAGAGGAGGCCACGAAGTTGATCACAGCACCTCTGCTATGGAGACAAGCTGAGAGTTGGGGTTGTTGAACCTGGGGAAGAGAAGGCTCTGGGTAGATCTCAGAGCCCCCTCCCGCACCTAAAAGGGCTCCAAGAGAGCTGAAGAGGGACTTTGGACAGGGCATGGAGTGACAGGACAAAGAGGAATGGCTTCAAACTGAAAGAAAGCAGGTTTGGCTTAAATACTGGGAAGAAATTCTTTATTCTGAGGGTGGTGTAGCCCTGGCACAGAATGCCCAGAGAAGCTGGGGCTGCCCCATCCCTGGAAGTGTTTGAGGCCAGGTTGGATGGACCTCTGAGCAACCTGGGACAGTGGAAGGTGTCCCTGCCCATGGCAGAATTGGAACTCCAAGGTCTTTAAGGTCCCTTCCCACCCAAACCATTCAGTGATTGATTCTATGACACTCTGCACCACCTCCATGCAATCCCATTTGAAATAATGTGATTCATTACTGCATGCTTTATGTGGACCATTGGTTCTTCTGCCATGGCCAGCCTTTTCCAGTACTTTGCACTGTTTCCACAGCACAGTCATGTAAAAAGTCACATTTATTTGGGTTTTCTCCTCCAATAACACAGTTCATCCCAAGCACAGAGTTCCAAATACAGGGGTGCACTTCACTTTCGTGAGACAATGCAAGAAACTGAATATTCTGCTTGACAAGACCCTGGATCACCTAAAATTCTGCTTTCAAAAGAAGGTTAAGACGATTTCTAGAGGTCCCTGCCCACACAGACATTTTGGATTGCATGACACTGATGGCACAGTTCTCACACTGTCAGAACAAGTATCATTCAGTGTCTCTCAAAACTCACTCTTCGATTTTCCTAAGATAGGGATTTAAGTGTTGCATTTCTTGAGCCTGCATGCTTATAGCTTACTCATCAGAAACTTTTCTTTTTCTGACAGACAATTATCATGCCTAATAACATCTAAGACACTGTCAGATATACAAAGGGGTTTCATTGTAAACATTTTGTATGAAGAAAAAAAACACAAGATGAAGAAATATAGCTGAGTCTATCTGTTCTTCCCCTTTTTCCTCATTTTTTCAACAAAAGTTGTCATGGAGAGATGGTGGTTTTAAAGTTGACATAACTCTCTTTTTCAACACTGTGAGCCCATTAACTATGTAATGTTATGTACAAAAATCCTGATTAACATGTGATTTTGAGGCCTATATATTCCACCATGTAATACATTTCATTACACACATTTCTCCATTTCACCTGAGTGCTGTATTTGCCCTCTCCATTCCACACATACAGCCCCCGGCACAGGAGGAGCATGTTGGAATTTCTGAAATAAGAACACTAAGTCATTATACACTTCAACTCCTAAAACTATTCCTGGTAACAAGTCTCAGACCGAAAATCTATTTTGAGATGATTGGCAACTCCTATTCTCTCAGGTTGTGGAGAAGGGGATACTCTGTTATAAAAAAAATCACGAGCTTGACTACTGAAATGAACAGAAATCACAAGGTATCACACTGCATTTTAATGCTCTGGCACTGACAGAATAAAACCTGCAATAAAACAAGGTATTTCTACTGTCAGTAAAGATTATGTTGCTTGTCACCTGCAGTTCTTCTGTTAATATTATTTTCATAACAATGCCTCAGAGGACAAACCAAAAAAAAATACATCACAAAGCAAAAGCAGGATTCACCTACCAGACTACTTTTGAATTCTAACATGGACAGAGTATTTCAAGAGAATTAAGTGTACACAGGGGATGTGCTGTATTTCTTCCAGAGCTTCAATTATTCTTTTAACTCACAATAGCTTATTTTATTTATTGCCTTGTCTTTTAAAGTCTCCTCTCCCATTTTTTTCTTATTGCTCACTGAGTGAGATAGAAACAGGCTTATTTACTTCCACTCCCTCAAGTAGGACAACATTACTGCTAATGGTAATTTATTTAATGAACTAATCAGCATATTTAGACATAAGGAGAAAATAATTTAGACCCAAGATTCTTCCTCTTTACAAGTTATTGCCTCAGGATTTCTTCCCTAAATAACACTGCAATTACATCTAGATTTCCAAAAAGCAGGTGTCCCTTTAACACACAGATGGTTTTACAATTTCTTTCATCTTTCTACATTTTCTTACATTCTCTTTCATTTCTATATTCCTACAATAAAATCAAACTGAATTATTTCAGCTCCACAATGGGGACTATGATATTTATTCTAAACTGACCTAAAAGAATTATAACATAGAGAAGAAGTTAGCATTATTAATTCCAAATATAAATAAGCATACACACCCTTGGTGTTGACCGTTTTTGCTGTGACCTCCAGTTTCTCCAGCGGTTCTGTTCCAATGTTTTCTAATTTAATGATGAGCTGCTGGGTCTCTCCATTGTAAAGCTGGACAGACACATTGGTGGAGATCTCATCCCCTGAAGAAGGCTGAAGTGTATGAGCAGACCTACAAAATGTGACAAACAAATTATTTCGACAAAAATGCTAAAAGCCTGTCCAAGTAATTCTATTCACTATTTCCTGAAGACTCAGAAACTACTGCTTTGCAGTCTTCAGGATACCAGATCCATTTTCCATTCCCATTTTATAGAACCACTGAGTCATTCTTTATAACCATTAAGGACAGAAGTTAGTAATTTAGTCATAACACGAGTCAAATCTTAAACAATATAAAACACATATTCCTAACTCTGAAAGCTTGTTAAAGTATCTGCAAAGACTCTAAGAAAGGGTAAAGGGGGAAAAAAATCAAGAGGAATTCATTACAATGAGCAGTTTTAGTGGACAGCACAGGGCATAAAGCTCCTGGCAGTGGATCCTGGGAAAAATTCCCTGTGTGAAAGGGGAAACAGTGACTAGAAACAAACTTTTTAGAGCATGAATGAGGGAAAACTAGAAATGAACTTTTTAGAGCATGAATGAGGGAAAGCTAGAAATGAACTTTTTAGAGCATGAATGAGGGAAAGCTAGAAATGAACTTTTTAGAGCATGAATGAGGGAAGGAAGCTGCAGAACAAGACAGATGGGTAGAGGTTCCATTTCTGACTGTGTTTTTTGTGTTAACGCACAGTGGTCAGAAGGCACTAAGGATACAAGGACAAAAGCCACTGAGATTAATGACCAATAATTCCTCTTCTCTTTGCAGGTATTCCTGCCATCCTTCCCTTTGATCCTATCCTTTCTTACCACAGGATAAGCAGCCTCCAAAACAGGAGCAGATTTCAGTCTTTCAGAACACATCTGTAACAAGGACTTCAAACAAGTAATTTTTGATCTTTCAGAATGTACTGTCATGTATCGTTATCATTTCAGGACTCTAAAACTTGGGCATGTGGAGTGAAAGAAGGAATTTCTTTTTTCCCCCTCATATTCAGACAAAAGTATCATGGAATTGCATACTAAAAAGCAAAATAAATGGTGCTTCCAGTGTATAAATGTCCATATATTTATTAGCGATGATTCTTCTGCATATTTTTCTCTCTTCTTTTTCCTTTCTTTTGTAATAATTGATCTGAATTTTAAATGATGCTTGGACTGGATTGTTAAGATATAAACAGTAAATTCTTGGCTTTACACACTCTTCTTTGCCCAAAACCAAGGTTTTGAGCAGAACAATACTGCAAAATTATTTCCACATATTTCTATGAAATCCCATGGTTTCAAGCAGCAAAACAAAAAGCTTAGGTTTGCATTCAAAAGTTAATAATACAGATGTAGATTTTGTCTTATTTTACTAAAGCATTGATTATACACTCAGGTAGAAGAGTTTTTATTCAGCATGTGACTAACAGTGAAATACGACCAAATAAAATCATCATTTAATTTAATTTAATTTCCCACCTTGGAAGGGAGGTGCTGATCTGCAGCCTTGGCAAAGCTGGAATGACTTCGACAGTGCAGCCATTGGTCTTCACTCCTGGCAGATTGTCCAGAAGGCAATCACTGAAGACTCCAAAAACTGAAGTATGGTAACCTGAGTTTTAGAAAAAACACCAGTTATGGCACGAATTTCACTGTTTTCTGGAAGGTGTAAAAGTACTAATTTTACTGGTCAGCTCTTGTCAGTGGAGCTGCTACCCAAACCACCACCTTCTCTACAGGAAAATCTTCTCAGGACATAAAATATGTAAAGGACTTTCAAATCCCTTAAATAACAACATTTCTAAGTACATGACAATGTACAAACACACATGTTCACCTCAGCATCTGTGGCATGTAAAATAAAAGAAATTGTAAAGAGCCTCTGATTTCCACAATGCATTACAGTAACTTCTGCAGAATTCTTCACAAGATCAACATCACAAGTCATAGCGTGGACACCATTTCATACCTCATCACCAAATTCAATGGTGCACATAAAACATGTCAACCTTCAACACACCCTTCCTGTTTCCTCAAAAAAATGTTTCTAGGAAAGAATCTCAACTGCATCCAGAAGGACAGAAGAATCCTAAAGAAAATTAATAATGGCAAAATATGCATGCATGCATACACACAGACATCTGCCATGAAACACCACAACTTTTAAAAGTTCAATTTAGTAAAAAAATACCTCTACCCTGATTCGTTACCAGGCAATATTTATGAGTTACATCTGAAGGAAAATTTGAGACATTGACACACAAAAAGCTGCCAAGTACAGAAATCAACTCCTCTCCTTGCAATACATTTTTAGTATGTGGAACTCAAAGGAGACAACTACAGTACAAATGTTCTGAGTGCTTTGATGCTATTCTGTATTTACTGAAATAGTTTCTGGAAAAAAAAATCACATGAAGTTTTTTTTATGAGCAGACACAAAAGCACTTGAGAAAAACTCAGTGAGAAGAGAGTTCTTCAAGTTCAAAGCCATCTCCTTTTAGCTTTACTAAAATGGTTCTTGTCCTGTATCCTAACTTTGTATTCCAGGAACATGTACTTAAAAATGTGATTTGGTAAGATGATTCACTCCTACTACATGTTGAATCCATCCTCTCCACATATGCCTCCTTTTCCAGGTCTGCTTGTCTTTTGCAAAAGCTCTTTAATTTTTTTCCTTACTACAAACACAATTTTATTTGGACTTATTAATGAAAAGATATCTTGACTCAACAGGCCATACACACTGGCTAAATTGTTTCCACGGAAGCAATCTGCAAAAATTTCTGTAATCTTACATGAACACGATTAACTAAGGGGAAAAAAAACCTACAAGATTATCTTCTGCATTCTCAAGAAAAAGTTCAAGTAATCCTCCTCAGAAGCTTTCCAAATGAAAGCATTAATAAAGGGAGCTGGAGTTCATTATCCTCGTCCTCTCACACATGAGATACTCCAGGAATGTGCTGGTTACTGCTGCTGTGTGATTCACCAGGCTGTTTTTAATGAAGCCTGGTCCAGAGAGCACATTCCCTTTTTGGCTTTTCTGCTTTTCCTGGCTGAGGAGAATTCAGCGGTGACCACACACGTGGCAAACAAAGCCATGCAAGCCCCAGAGGTGTAAAACTCAGGTTGTTTGGCCAACAGAGAGTGACTGGAGATGTCCCTTACCATTGACAGTGATCTGCCCTGTGGTCTGGGGAACCCCAACAAGAGTCACAGGATAGAGACCAGATTCTGCAGGGAGGGAGAGGGCAGCAGGGAGAGACTCGAATTCTACTCCAGTTGTCAAGAGACCCTGAAAAAAACCATGTTACACAGATAAATCCATTTATGATATACACTTACATTTTTATGCTAGATACTTATATTTTAATCCCATGCATTACATCAGCTAAAGTTTTATGATTTATTCCAATTTACTCATAGCAGTTATTCTGGGGTTTAAGTTGCAGGGACTGCAGCATGCATCCAGAATTACAGCAGGATTTGTATTCAACATGAAAATGTGTTTCGGGATCTGAGCTGGGAATGATGGATGAAAAACTAATAAAAATTTATACCCAAGCACAGTAAAAGAATCAGAGATATCATCTGCATGGTGCTGTTTTGTACCAACATTTAATGGTACCTGTAACCTTAACTTATATATTTGATCGATTTTGAGCAGTGGAAATCAAACATCATAGCAGGTCTTGCTTAGCTTTAATTACCGGGCCAAAATATGTTTTCTAAGGGGAAGAAGGAAATTAGTATTTACAGCTAATAGAGCAACTCCAGCTTAACCATCCAACCTAAACATTTTTAGTGAGTTGGAATAAGGCATTCATTTTGCTGAACTGATTCTCTCCCACGACTAAATGCCTGCAGTTACTGCCTTTGTGTCAGAGAAATCTTTTAGCATCCTAAATTTAAAACATGGGACAAAACAAGAAATTAAGCAGAAAATAATCATTTAAGAAACTTTTAAACACCACATTACTGTTCTTAGTAGACTGGAGGTTTTCTTTAAGCTGGGTTAATGAATTTAAGATGCTTGAGCATAGACTGTGCTGCTAAAAGTAAATTTGATTTTGGAAAACACATAAAACCAAATTACCAGTTGTTTTTCTATACCCATAGATATTTATTTTTATTTTTAAATAAAGATGCTACCCACAGATCTCCATCAATTAAAGCAGCAAGCACAACTGGATTAAATCTTTACTCCATGTGGATGCTTCACAGGAGCTCAGAACTGTCACAGAGGAACACGTTATTTTTGACATGAAAAAGCTCATGGTTTGAGCCACAGAAAAACACATAACATACCAAAAATCTACAAAATCATTGTTCTAGAAATTACTTCTTTGTACACCTGACACTCTTGAGACACCACCTTACTCAACCAAAGCTACTCTGGCTTTGTGGAAAGCTGTGTTAGAGAACTCTGTCCTTCTATACTGCACAAAATTCCATTCCATCATTTTACTCAAGTTGTAAATAAACTCGTTTCTACTGAATATTTGTTTTCCTCCCATTTCATGTGGAGACTTCAGCTGTCAGAAACAATCCACAAAAACATAAGTAAAACCTAACCTTTTATTCCTGTGCATTCACCACTCAGTGTCACTGAGCACTGAGAGTTTTTGATTCCCACATGAATCCTTCAGTGGGACTCACCCCACAGAGAAGAGATGAACATTCCAACCTCAGTGCTGACACAGCCCCAGCCTTCATCGCGATCCTGCTGCTTTTGCTTTGGCTGAGGCAAATCTCAGAACAGAAACAAAAGGTGACCCCATACACTCTCCAAAACTCGTTTTTAAAACAGGCAGAGAAGGCTTTTAAACTTTATTTTAGTTTCAAAACCACTGATCTATCACTTGAACTAATATTCAAATACATATGAAGTATTCAGGATTCACCTCAACTAAAAATTTTCATCCAAGGACTTAATGCCCTGCAAAATCAGTGATAAAAAACCACAAACCCTCCAATGTGTTGTTTACTACCAGTTGTACTAAGGGAAATAAACAAAACTGACAGGGACCCTAAAATATTATCTAATATGTAATGCAAACTATGAAAACAAAGGGATTTTTTAGAGAACAAATACAATGTAAATGCCAAAACACCAGCACTAAGCACATTCCATGGACTAGAAATCAAAGTGCTTCAAGTGCACCAATACAAAACAAAGGGAAGAGCATTCAATTCCCCCACTCTCAGAGACTTACTGTTCAGTAAAACTTCCAAGTTTTTAAAAGTAAAGATAACAAAAAAGCGTTAAAACTCATTGAAATGGAAGAAAAAATCAATATAAAAATCAGCTAGATGGAGGTTCAGATTTCCAGACATAAATTGAAATTATTAAGTGAAGACATTTACCCTTAAAACTTAGCCCACACAAGTAAGTTTTAAAAGACAGTGACATATCTTAGAATGTCTGAAAGACAATTCCAAAATCGCAATTTGCTGAATCTGACAATTCTGCAATATTTGCCCAACATTGCCCTCTGGTGCCTAAAATTTTCTAGTCTAACAGTGAAAATTTAATCAAGGCTGAAGTACTCCCACATCCATTAACTAAAACATATCAGCCACACCACCAGAAGTAGGGAAATGTGCTAGATTTCTTTTCCTGAGAGTTTTATATGTTATTTCAAGTAATAATATTCAGTAATCATTTAGTAATCACTTCATAATAATTTCTCTTTCTGATCCTATTGGAAAAGATCATCCAAATCCAAGGTTTCCTCCAGGGAATATATGAGTCACACACCCAAAAAATGTTTACATTTCTTTGTATTCTTATAAAACAATTTAAATTGTCTTAGAGTGAATATATGCATGCTTTTATCAGAGCATGTCTTTCAATCTCTTCAAATCTCAATTTAGTTTTAGAGGAACAAAACAACTTGCATGCAAATGGCAGCATTTGGGGATGCTGTTAAAATAACATGAGTATGTAACAGCTTTTTTTAGGCTTTACTTACCAATCCCAAAATGCAATCATTCTTTTTTTAAAGTAACACGACCTTCAAAGTTAGTTTTCATGCTGAACATACTTTTATACCATGTTGTCAAATATTTTACACAAAAACTGTCAAATATTTATTTAAAAGGAAATTTTTCCCACTATTTCTAATAAGGTTATTTTAGGCAGACCTAGAAAAACATCAAACACGACCATTTTTATTCTTTTTACCCCTTCACCTTTCTGAGTACATTCCTGACTAATACAGTCTCCATCAAATGTTGTGTAGCAGTAAATAAATATTCTCTCAAGATGGCAGAAATAGTAAAGGATGTGAGCTCAGAAAAGAGCAGTTCATGGAAACAATTTCAACCATCATAAGCAAAGTTGTGGGACTGATCATACATACAGATTTATCAAAATTTTAGATTATATTTTTAAACATCAACATAGAGCCCTTGGCTAACAGCACAGTTATGAAGTTTAAAAAACAATTGAACAGCCATTCTTGAAGCATCGTTAATCAAAATACCACATTTGATTGTCTTCAGTTAAATACAGGTCCCAAACAGAAGGAAACCTACAGAACAATTACTTAATTCTTGAATAATGACAAAATATTATAAATTACAATATTCTTATGAGTTTGGGTAGTATTTTTTTATTTCTTGATGTTTATTTATTAAATATGGTTTACACTGCCTGTAGATCTTGGAGCTTTCTTAGAACCATAGCTGTATTTCCTACAGTCAGAGTAGAGAAAATGCTTTCCCTCAATATATAACATTGCCTCTCAATTTCTCAGCCTTATTTTTTTCACTTTTAATATGAAACTTGATAAACAAAGATGGAAAAGTAGTTAAAATCTTAGAGAACTTAACACATTTTGCAATGTATCTTCACATGTATTTTAGCAGTAGATCTCCCCAGACTGTACCGTGGTTTGCTGCTTTAAGCATTTGTCTCCAGATACAAAATAAATCCACTGGAGATTTCCCAAAATTTTGGGGATTTTTTTGAAGGCCTGATATGTGAAGGTTGTTTTTCCCTGGATAGAAAACTGCAGCAATGGCAGTGGCTGCAAAAGAAACTGCAAAAGGGCTGGAGGTCATCACTCACATACCTGAACAAGTCTGTACAGAAATCAATATTCCTGGCAGAAAAGGCAAAGTGGTGCAACTCTTATTTACAGCTGAACATCCCATCCCAGCTGACCTGGGCTCCAGCACCAGGATGGCAAATACTCTGTCTAATCCATCACAGCCAATTCTAGTTAGACTCCTTTTTGTCTCTCATCCTGCTGATTTAAGGTACCTGCTGAGTTTTATTAAAGCATTTGTTCTGATCAACCCCAAGATCTCTCCTACTGCACTTTATTGACTCACACAGTTGTGGGATTTAATCACTTCCATGTTCCATGATTGAACATTTTCATTTGTCATTTTACCAACACTATTGCACCTTTCAGTGGATCAGCCTTCTAACCATATGGACAAAACAGAAACATGAAATAGAGAAAGACAGACAAGGAATTCAGAAATGGGACAGGCATGCAGAATAGGTACCGAATTAGAGTCCCAAATCAGGAATATTCATGACAGGAAGTAAACAGCAAAAACAACAAAGATGGGCCAAAACCTTTGAGAACAATAAAATAAAACAACAAAGAAAATCGATTTTTCACGGCTGATCATCTGAGCAACACTAATCAAAGTCTTGTGTCCACAGCCTCATGTCAAGTCTAGAAATTCAATGCCTTTTACTTAAGCACACCTCAATTAACCCACAGGGACTCAGCATTAATACTTCAACTAATGAAAAAGCTTCAATTAATGGAAGCCTTCCCATGGGGAGTCATTCTCCTTAACAACCTGTGCTCAATACTAAGTTGTTTACCATCACAATAGAATTTTAACAAACAGAAAGACACAACAGGAAAAGCACCATGGCAAAATCTTGGGTTTCATTTAACACGAGATGGGTAACCTATCAGAACAACAAATCTAAATTGAGGGAAAGGGAAAAATTGTAAAAAAGAAATAAGACTCTAGATTTCAGGACAGTTCCATGTTGGTGAATGGTGGACCATGGAAAGGAAAAGAAAAATGAAGCAATGGAGAACCCAATGAAGATCGGAAACAAGCCTGAATGAGCAGTCACCCTGCAAAGGTGAGGTGCTGAGTCCAGCAGAAGGAAAAAAGTTGGGGGACAAAGAAGCTGAAACTGCCACGAAATGACAGAAAAGGATATGCTTGCTATGAAACTGAGTCTGTGGGAGTAAATAACCTGAAAAGATGTGATATGTGATGAGAAATCAGACAAGAAAAGGGTATGGGGACTGCAGGCATGAGTACATGTTAATAATAAAACACACCATTTTAAAATATTAAACAACACTCTGAATTATTAAAATAAAAACAAAACCAGAAGAGTTTATTCTTATGATAAAGTAATAACTATTCCCACGTTCCAGAAAGTTCACAGATGAGACTGGAAAATCAGCAATTAAGGTTGAAAGGAAAGGGTAGAGGTCATCTTGTTTAGCCCAGTGCTCAAAACAAGGATAACTTTGTTGGTAGTTTAGGTTTTTCTCATCCTGTTCACTCAAGTCTTAAAGATTACTAAACATGGAGGTCCCACATTCTCTCTGGACAACCAGTCCCAGTGTATGATCACCCTCACACTTGGAAAAGGGGAGGTTTTTCATTAGGAAAGTTTCCCATGGCTGCAGCACATTCCCTGACTCTCACCTTTACGCTGGGCACCTCTGGGAACAGCCTGATTCAGTTTTTGCTGCACTCTCCCATTTTGGGATTGTGGACACCTCTGGGAAGAGCCCAGCTCAGTTTTTGCTGCACTCTCCCATTTTGGGATTGTGGACACCTCCAGGAAGAGCCTGACTCAGTTTTTGCTGCACTCTCCCATTTTGGGATTGTGGACACCTCTGGGAACAGCCCGACTCAGTTTTTGCTGCACTCTCCCATTTTGGGATTGAGGAAAGCAGCAGGAATGACCCCAATATTCTTCTCCTCTACAGACTGAAGAGATGTCAGTGTTTCTGTCGTTTGGGGAACTCCAAACTGGCCTCAGTTCTAAAAACATTGTCTCTGAAATTTCACATCGAGGGGAACAAGCACTTTCCTCAACTTGCTACAGTCTTGATTCTGCAGACAAATTGACCAAAATCAACCAATTTCTCCTAGAGAGCCCACATTAGTGCAGAGCAGAATTTCTCAAAGCACTCTATTTATGGAGCACTGACTAAAGAGTTGCGTTAATCTCTTCAATTATTTGCATCTTGGTTGCAAATTAATTCCTCTTGTGCTTACCAGTGGAACTGGAATTCAGTGTTAATTCCAAGAGAGAACTTTATCACGACACCAGTAAAGAGAAGTGATCATGCTACTACAATTAATTTGCTCAGGGAATGGATGTTGTGCAGATCTATGCAAATAACTCTATCCCGAGCTCTCGAGTGCATGTAAGCACTCAGAAGAAATTTCCTCATTAAGAAATTATCCAAGTTTTTTTAATATATAACAACATTACTTACACAATACAAATCAGACTGTAAATCAAAGTGTTCTTAATCAATTAATTCCCACAGAGACCTTTCTGATGTGCAGTTTTACAACTATTTTTTCTACTCATTCCTAAAAAAATTGAGTATTTCTGTGAGGGTGAGAGAAAACGCTGTTGGAGACAGCAGCGTGTTAGCTTCCAAGAATTTTTATCATGCTATAAAAACAAAATCTTTGGGCATGTTCCCTTCCCGTGGAAAACTACTTTATTACATGTGGTTTATTATCAGTAATTTAGGGCAACTTCTTTGACTAGACACTGCACTTAGACAATGCAGTAGACATACCAATAAAAACAAAACACAAACAAAAAACATGAGCAAATCAATGTACACTGATTCAATTAGACTGGCAGAACAACAGGCTCTAGGAGATGTGATTTATTTTTAAAGCAACATTGAAGGTAAAAATATTTAACATAAAGGAAAATGCTGGATTAGGACTGAGCAGAGATTAAGCTGATCTGGTAGTTAGAGAACTTTTAACCTTTTAATGGGCAACAATTTTAAAAAATCCTAATAGTTGGAATAAAGAAGGGAAAGAATAAAAAACCACAATTTCCTTTCTTTCAGGATACACTGCAAGCAGCTACCTGAAATAGCAGAGAGCTTGGGCTTGATCCTTCTAACCTCATATACTTCTCTAGTGATTTAGCCTTTTTTCACTCCCTTCTGATCATTTAACATTACAGTGTTTTCAAATAACAAAAATCACTGGGAACAACAAATCCATGAGCTGAAGTTTATATTAAAACCCAAAGCTTCTCAGACCTAACTATTCTAGTTCATCAGGTTTTTAAATGGTGGTCAAAATGGGAATTTGAGAAGCAAGGATGAATATGGATTTTTTAATTACAGTAGCAAGTATACAGTAATTATTAGGTTTCAGGATACAATTATTACTAGAAAACCAGTATATGAAAATCATGTAGCAATCAAAACAAATCATGTAGTCAATGCAGAAATGTATAAAATTGTTTTTCAGGTCAGTGGAAGTAAAGCATTTAAATGCTCTGAGTGGCAGAGATTTTTCTTTTCAATACCTCATCACCAGCAAATTTGAGAAAATTGACAACACCACACCATTGAACTGAGGTTATTCTGGCTTAAACCATCTTTTAAAAATATTTATAGAAAGCCATATTTGAAGGTCCAAATGAGATTTTTTTTTTTTTCCAGGAAAATAACAGAAAGAGAAGATTTAGAAAGATGCATACCATGTTTTCTACTCGGAGCTCAAAAGGCATAGGGTTGTACACCATCAGCTGAACTTCACATACATCTCCCTGGACCCACTGGAAGTCTGCAAGAAATAACCACAGAATTAAGGCAGGAATTACCTAATCATAGTGTTATAAAAAAATAGCAGCAGCTGAGCTGTCAGATTGCTATAATGCTTAATATCTCTCTACAATCTTCACTGCCCGAGTCTTACTCCAGAACATTGTGGGACACAAGCTGTAAATCCCAGGCAAAGCAACAGCTTAAAGGACTTGGAAACATTGATTAGCACAGCAATAGTGTTCCAGAGACCCAATGCTTCACTGGCAAAATTAACTCAGGCATCAATTCAAACCAGTACTTAAATATATCCTTCATGTTAAACCCTTGAACGCTTCCATCCTTGGATTAGGTACAGAGTACACTTGGCCTTGATATTTGGGACTTGGGTAAGAATCAACCAGGTAAGAAATGAACACAGCAGGAAGAAGGAAATCACAAGTCCTCAGAATAGACACAGCTGATGATATGGAGTAAATAAAGAGACAGTGAAGTGTGACAGGTAAAAAGATGTACTTAGAGTTTATATCTCACCACAAGAGAAAGGTTCAACTTTAAAGATACTTCACTCTGCCAATTTTAATATTTGTTGGGGCTTATAATGTAAGGAGATGAGGCTGGACTAGTGGAAGGCATCCCCGCCCATGGCAGGGGAGGTTGGAATTAGATGATCTTTAAGGTCCCTTCCAACCCAAACCATTCTGTAATTCTGTGGTTCTGAGGGAAATTAGGGAGGTCAGCAGCAGAGATGCAAATTTTGAGTTCAGTGCGAAAAGATTATTTTATATCAGCATTCATTCCCTTTTCAGCCCACAAGTTCTTGTCTGCCTTCCAGATTTCTCACAGTTAACCACATGCACCCGAAGTTCAGACTTTAAACTGAATGTGACAAGATTATCCCTGCAAGCTGAGGATGTGCAGTCCAAGTAAACAAAAGGTGGTTTAATTACACTTGTTAATCATGATTATAAGCCAAATTATAACATACATGGATTAGCTTTTACTGGTTTACCCAATGATTTTAACATACACTGCTAACACTTTTTTACTAAGATATTAGAAAAGGTCCTGTGGAAAACCTGGATTATCAATATTAAGACTTTAATTCACAGTTGAAGCCATCTGTACTCTTAATTGTACATTCACAATCATTTACTATCTGATTACATTTTGCAAGCAATATTAGAGAGCTCAAGGGAGACGCACTTAATGCAAATGTTTAACTCCAATTAATGCTAGTGGAAATTAAACACATACATTAACAGATGCTAATGGTTTATATTACCTTGAAACCTGAAAAGCAAAACTGTTGATTAAAACAAAACATTCAAATTCACCATGGTATGAGACATTCTGTACATTCCTTATTTAATTGCTTATTAGTGTCCACTATGTCTTAGGCATTTTGCAGTCCCCAGACCAGCCAGTGACTGCTCTGCACGGGTCCAGAGTTAAACCACTGTGGTTTTCTACAGCAACAGAGGCACCTGCAGCAGCCACAGCAGCACGGCAGTCCTGAATCTCCATTCTAAAAATTACTACACTGAAAGCACAGCCATCCAACAGAGCTCTCCAGCCACAGCACTCATCCCACCATGTCTCACTTATGCCAATGATGTCAGACCGCTGGGACTGGGCCAAAGCTTCCAGCTGGTGTTTGCTCCTCATGCTGTGTGCATTGGCACAGAAACATCTCAGGTGTGGTACCTTGTGGGCAACACCTGGCACAGCAGATTGAGGGATCCCATTAGGATCCGCAAGTTTTGGCACTAAATCCCATCGCTCAGCACTGGGGAGCCTGGTTTTGTCCCTTTCCCCCTTCCAAGCTAGTTCAGAGCTCTGTCAATGACCCCAGTGCTCCTGTGCTGGAACTCTTTTTGCCCTCTTAGAGAGTCTCACCCCAACAGGTGTCAGCAGCCCAGGCATTGATAGATCATCCCATGGTCCAAAACCCCACATTTTTCCATTGACACCAGCCTCACAGCCACACATTGACCGAACAGAGCTGCCTCTTCCTATCAATATTATTCCCTGACAGGAAGGATCAAGGAAATCATTCCCTGTGCTCCTGGTCCTTCTGCCACTTGTCCCAGGGCCTCTTTTGATTGGCCTTGGACTTCTCTTTGCTGTTTCACTGCTGCCAGTTTTGTCAGGTCCAGCTGTGTCCAGTTGTGGTCCCCACAGCTGGGGAAAGACAAAGACACAGAGTGGGGAGGATCCCAAGGCCTGCCACAAAGGTGATCAAAGGACTGGGGAACCCAGGTGAGCAGGAAAGACTAATGGAGTCAGATCTCTTTTCCCTGGCAGAGAGAAGGCTCAGGGGGAACATCATCACACTATTCCAGTCCTTAAAGGGTGGCAATGAAGAGGTCAGAAGCTCTTTCCTTCACAAGGAGCCACAGCAAGAAGACCAAGGGTGCACTCTGAAACAGGTTTTATTTTCTTCCTCTTTTTTTTTTTCCCCAGTAAGAACAATGATTCAGTGGAATGACCTCCCCAGGGACATGGCAGAGTCTGAATTGATGGAGATTTCTGAGATGTGACTGAAATCCCCTGTGAAAAATGTGCCAGGGCAGTGCTACAGAATTGTTTCCTTGGGGGACAAGGATTTGAAAGAAAAGGCAAAATGAGACATATTTGTACCAGCTAATACAGGTATGACAGAGCTGCTGGATTTACTAACAGAACTATATTATATATTCTTGCTGCTTTAGACTATCAGCACTCAAAACCAACAGTTCAAGTCAAAAATCAGTAGATTTCTTTCTTACAACTAGCATACTATTAAAGCAATTTAACTAGAATATAATTATCCCTGTTATTGTGTCCAATCAGCAAAGCTTATCAACTTGAAAGCTGAAAGCATTTAAAGACTTCCTAAATGGATTTTGTTTCCCTTTGGTTTGTCAGCAGTGCTTAATTTCCTTTGCTGTAAAACAGTAATTTAAGCAAAATACGGCGTACGATCTCCATGTAAGAAAAACAATTGATTTGTTATTGTTGTTTTTAATTAATGTTAAATACATGCCATTAAAATATTCTCATTAATTTTGAAGTTAATAAATTTCTCAGCTTCTTTCAAAGGAAGTATCTGCTTTTATTTTGTGTTTTCTTTTGTTCACTAAACTTTGAAACATTAGAGGCTTTTAGCAGTGACTGCATTGTGTATCTACTTCAAAAGACAAATGCTGTACAGGATCAGAAGCAGTCAGACATCTCCTTAGGCTAAATAAAAACCTAAAAGAAGAAAGTTCACTGTAAAATGTAAATCTCCTACGGTACACAAAGCACCGAAACAATCCTAACGAGTTCAAAAATGCAGGTTCCTTTTGTATCCCTCAAGGAAGGAGAATACTGCATTACACAACTGTGTGACAGAACTCAGAATAAGGTTTTATTTAAATGAAAAAAACATGACAAGGTATAGCTGAGAGATTAAATGTTGAAAATTTAATAGTGATCAAACTTTCAGTAAATTATTAAGAGAAATCAAGATGAGTACTTTAAGATATTCCCCTATGTGTACCTTTTTTAATTTATCCTTTAACAAATTCTTCTTATCCTTTTTTAAAATTTCTTATCCTTTATCTTTTGAAATTGGGAGTGCTGAAGCAGTCATGCATGTGTTATGCACAAAAGCAACAAAAAGAACTACCAATATTTGTAACTTAATCCAGGATTTAAACGAACCTCTAATCTTTTTCCAATGGCACAATTACTGCACCAAAAAGCTTTATCATCTTTATAAAAAGATATACTCCTTTAGCAGAAAATGACTAATATTCCTAACAGGGTTTATAAATTTTTCTTTGGCTGAACTGTCCTTAAGTAAAAGGGACTAATCAGACAGCTCATCATTCTGAGTTTATGTTAAATCAGAGTAGGAAAAGGGAAAACCACAACACTGCATTTTGCTCAGGGCACTAAAGCTGTGGTGGCTGCCAAGCAGAGTGTGTCAGAACAAAGTTTTCCCTGAATTCTCTTCTGTTTGAGAAGGAAATAAAACTCGTTTATCTCTTCTGAAAAATCAATGCTATCATCTATGAGACTTCATTCCTCTTTTGAATATGAAACTGTGCCCCAGAGAAAGAGGATTTGCTCCTTCAGGACTTGAGGCTAAAAAGCTGTTTATCTCAAATACAAGACAGCAATGTTCAGGTTTGCTTTCCTTGATCACAGAAGATTTTCTAATTTAACAAAGTAACAGAAAATACTGCAAATTATTCTCACCTATTTTCTTATTTCGTTCTTCCCCACGACTGTGTGCAATAATTGGAGAATATATGAAGGGACTTTTGGTTGACACATTCTGACCAAGCAAACTTTTCATTTTGTGAGGTCGGAGGCTGGTTGGGAGGTTCAAGAGCTTCACAGATCTGTTGAGTAAAAATAATTTTATATTGTCTCATTTATTCTATTTTATAATAAATGACTGTGTTAAAAATTAACTGATAGATATGAAATATCAGTCTGAGAATAAAATATCTGAAATAGAAAACTTGAAGCAAACATCTACAATACAAAAGAAAGTAACACCAACCCAAGGAAACTGCAGACAGTTTGAGAAAGTTCTCAGAAAACAAATACCAAAGGAAGAAATCTTCTTTAGAAACCAACAAAACCAAAACTAGCCAGAGCAGTGATTTGAAATCCAGCTAGTAATTTCCAAGTGCAGACTGAACAAGAGATACACCACAACTCCAGTGCAGAAAGCAGCCAAATATTTAACTTGAACCCAAACTAGAATCCAGACAAGATTTCACTCGACAACATAACACAAATAAAAGAAACTTCTCCACAGTGAATAAAGCTGATTTTAATACAGTGAAAATGCAGAGTTGCTGTTGGAAGGAAGGAAATGTCCTAGAAATTGGAGTGGCTTTGTTAAACAACCAGAAAGCAATTACAAATGGATTGAAGACAAATGATTTATTAGACTACATCCCAGTTAGATCCAATTCCCTACAACACCATGCGGGGAAATCACCGCTCTTCCAACACTGAGGGGAAATTAAAGACTAAATTTTGGGCAGAAGAATAAGCAATAAATTGGTGGATATTCAATAAAATCAGCAGCATTATAAAAACCTGTAGGACATCTAATTACTTCAAATCAGGAACTCAGCACAACAAAGAACAGATATATCAGTATCACAGTAACAGAAAGATGCAAGAAACCAAGATAATGTGTTTCTGCTGAAAAATAATGGAGCTGTAACACTACACAACAAAGTTCTCTCCGTGAAACAAAACACCTAATAAGAAATTTCTAAATAACACTAAAAGTAGTTTGGAACAAGAAATAAATCACATCCAGATATTATGTGTTGGTGGTACTTAATGTCAGCATCAAAATCATATGCAAAATCTCAAACAACAAGCCTAAGGAATAAAAAGGAAACTGTAAGAGACCCCTGATATTTTGTATTTTAAAACCTCTTCTGAGAGAATTTTGTTACAAATTAGAATGCAACTTAAAGCAAAAATGTGAATTATACTTATTTGAGGAAATAAACATTAAATTTGGTAAAGAGCTAATAAAAAGGAATCTTATTTTGTATACAGAGGAAAGTGCTTTGGCTCCTCCATCATAATAAATACTGGTGGACAAGCTGCTTTACCTGAATGCATAGCAGTGGAAGGCATGTTCTTCAAGCCCATATCAGAGAGCTGTACCCTCACAGCTCAGATAGAGGACATGGCAGATTTTTTAATTCCTTTGTGTGAAAAGCTTCACTCATGTCCCCTGGCCTGACATGACTGAATGCAAATGAGCGACAATTAAGAATTACAAACTAATTTCACTAGCTACCCAGAAGAACCAAATCCTGTATTTGGAAAATGTTAATTAAAAACAACCTTGCTTAGAGGGGAAAGGAAAATAATTTTTTTATAAAAAACACACTCTACTAAGTAAACGGAGGGGAAAAAATGGCACTGAGTAAATTTAAAGTCGTCACAAAAGTATGTAAGGACAAGTAAAACCAGCAGTGGTGAAAAGGAAGAAAATTCTTTCTGCTTTTAAGTATATTAGTAAAAAAAAAAGCTTTAACACGGGTAAATTATGAAAATAGGAACAGTGTATCTAGCAGAACAGAAAGACCATCAATTCTTCTATTTTTTATCTGAAAAAATACTAGATGATGATTTCAAAATTAATATGAGTAATGGAACATAAAGATTTTGCCAAACCAAATCTCTTCTGTTGCTTTTTAAGTACTGGGGAGAAAAGGTAACAGTGCCACTGTGTTCCTATTTCACTGTGGCATTTCCATGTCTGGCAACATTTTGATTAAAAAATCTGCATCCAAAATAAGCACCCCACATTAAATGGATTAAAACTCATAGACCATGAAATGCCAACAGTAAATAGAAGTCATCCCCATCAGTAAATGTGTGTTTCTAGAGGGCTCCAGCATGGATTGAATCATAAGCTGAAGTTATTCCACATTGATCAAAATGACATTTCCACACATTTATAATTGATGTCACAAAAATTAGCACGATTTAGCTCAGGGAGCTCTGCAGTCCTGCAGCACAGCTGGCTCCCAATGGGCTGGACAGCTCCACAATAGCAGATCTGCTGGGCAGATGTAACCAGAGGCTTTATATTTAAACACAACTAATAATTTATTGGAGTATGAATTTTTATCACTTTGGCCTTTATAGAACTTTTAAAAGACAAGAAGGAGGAGGAGAGGAGCAGAAATTCTTAAATGTTAAATAAAGTTGATGCTGGGTTCCTCACCCCATGGCAAAACAGGAGGAACTATTCCCAAAATTCCAAGCACAGCCAGGTCAAGACAAGCTGATAGTGTAAGTGAATGTGTTTGTCCCCTTCTCTCAGCAGACAAAACATTTTAAGTGACAGACTATTTCCCACTGAAGTCTTGGGAATCTCTTGTCAAAGTTCTGACTGGCCTCTTCTTCCAGGTAACAAGAGAAAGGATAAAAGGAAATGGCCTCAAATTGCACCAGGGGAGGTTTAGATTCGATATTAGAAGAATTTTCTTCATGGAAAGGGTTGTCAAGCACTGGAATGGGCTGTCCAGAGAGGTGGTGGAATCACCATCCCTGAAGTGTTCAAAAATGTGTGGATGTGGCATTTGAGGACATGATTTAATGGTGAACATGGTGGTGGTGCTGGTTAACAGCTGGACTCGATCACCTGAAAGGTCTTCTCCAATCCTAACAATTCCATGGTTCTATGATTCTAAATGCAGGACTTCTATAAAAAAGGATACAACCAGTATTTGCCCCATCTTCCACGCTTGAATTTTCTTCACTATTCAGCATATTTTTTTCTGAATGGCATTATCTTTCCTTCAAAAAGGAAAGATTTTCTTTCAGTCCTCTATTTTTGATGCCCAGTGGCTGCTTTCTCTCTCACTGACTCTAATGCTTCATGCCAGGTTTTAACCTAAACAAGTTATTATTCATGGGCCCGACTGCATGATGTGCCTGGGCACAAAAAGGAACTGAGATTTAGAACAGGCCAGTGAAGATGCCAGCTTGAAAATCAGCATCTGGAAAGGGAGAGTTACAAAAAGCATCAGTTCCAGGTGAGTTCCAAGCTCCACGGATGGACACTGCACCCAACTCAAGGACCTTCAAGTATTGAAGTGATCAAGTATCCAACTTAAATCTCAGCTGCAGAAAACACTTCCCTTCAGTTGTAGAAGAAACTGTTGGAGGACAGCTCTTCAAAAATCAAAACTCTCTTTCTGAAACTAAAGGCCACAAAGTATTTTCTGGTCAAAGGCTCTATTTTTGCTCAAGAGCTTCTCAAAACAATTTGACATTTTGACATTTTCCCATGTTCCTGTGATCAGCATGCATAAACTGAGATGACTGCATTCTTTCAGTATCCTTTAAAAATTTGACAGGTACTGTGAAAAAGTGAAAGATTGTATTTTGGACTTACTTCACAATAGGCAGTTTGGTGAAGGGAACAGGAGGTAGCTTCAAACCATCTGGAAGAGTGATGACTTCCATTGTCCCAGGGCATTTTGCCGTGTAGCTTTCCAAGCTCTGCGTTACATCTTTCTTTTCTAGAAAATAAAAATAAAAAACTATTTCAAACTCACATTTAATTCAGATGAGGTTATAGACTTCTTTGGTCTCAAAACAGCTCTTATGGCACACCAACTAATTTCTGCATTCAGCACTTGGAGTTATGCTCAGCCTCAGCAGATAGATCAAATATAATTAAGTGACCTTAAGCAAGAAGGTTTTCTAGATTTCTCAGAATTTTTCAAGTGCCAGTCTATACCTACTTTTTGTCAGGGTTTTTTATTGTCAAAACACAAGTTTCTACAATTTCATCTATTAAATCTACATATACAAACAAAACTATTGCCCTCACACATATTAAGGCTATTAATAATAGTATTGTATGGGAACAAGCCTGGATCTGAAACATTAGATGAAATAGTATCCAAGGCAATGAAGAGAAACAAATTACTTTTGATGTTAACTTGTAAGAAAACGATCTGATTCTCAAAATTATTGTACTACATTATGCTACAAAATCACAACAACTGGCAAGAAAAATTTTCTTTGGTTTTGCTTGAAAATACAAGAACATTCAAATAAATATATATTATTTGGGTTATCTTCAAGAGTATACAATGATTGCTTACTGGTTTTATCAACCAATTATTTTCAACAATGTATAAAACTGTGTCTCCAGCAAAAAATATGTCTATTTAGAAATATACAGCCTCAACACAAAATTACATTTGATCTTTATGGTGCCTTCCAACTCAAACCATCCTATGATTCTATGATTCCCTATTTCTCTGATGAAATGGGAGTCTGCAAGCAGAAAAAAGCCTGAGAGTGTGTGTTCAGAGGGAAGAATGAGGCAGCTGAAAAGACCTATATTGTTTTAAAGTGAATATTCATAGAATGCTGGAAGGGACCTTGAAGTCCAATCCCCCTGCACTAGACCAGGCTGTTCCATGTACACAATGCCAATAAAAATAACTATTCAGTAACTAAACAGTTTCTAGAAAATACTTCAAAGACCAAAACACTCAATGATAAAACTAAATAGAAAAGAGGAGGGTCATAACAAGTAGTTAACAGCAATCACAAAACAAACCTGCTGCTGCCCAGAGCTGGGCCAATCAGTTATGCTGGAGGCACCTCTGTGGTAACATATTTAAGCAAGGGTAAAAAATGCTGCAGAGCAGCTGTGAGAGGGAGGAGTGAGAAAAATGTGAGAGAAACACATCCTGTAAACCATGCCAAAAATACCAAAACCTGCCCAAAACATCATCTTGGGCCTTGAAAAGCGCAAACATCCAGCAATGCTTGTGCTGCCCACATCAATCCAGCTTAGTTTGTGAATTCTACAGCCATGAGCACACACTCCTTCAAAGCAAATCAACATTGATTGTAATCTCCTTCACGATGGAATTAATGCCACATAACTGGCAATTGCCTTGCTTGTGTCTGTGTTTCACTGAACAGTCTCTTGAGCCATTCCCCACATTTTAACTGCCCGTAGGATATGTTCACAAAACCACATTATGAAACATCCACATACACTCAGACTAGCACAGCACAGCCAAAAGTTGTAGTGGTTCAATGCTGAGTAATATCACCAAAATTTCAGGTTATTTGCCATATTATGAGCAAGGGCACATAGTGTAAGCAAAATCCACCAAGATGGAAATCTTCATAGCTACCAGGAATGATGAAGACAACACTACAGCATGTGCTTAACTGTGCTTGACACCAAAGGTCTGTCATTCCAGAGCACTGCCTTTCATTCTCTAGTGTGAAATGCTGTCCATTACTGTACTCAAAGCAGGCTGCCCTTTGCAAAAAGAATGTTCGCAGATTTTTGAGTCGCGTTGTTATTTCATGGTAGCAGCTCCGTGCACTTTCCGCAAAGACAAAGCCAAACCAAACCATTTTTCCATGTTGATGTGGTGTGAAACACAGCTTTAAACACACTGCTGTCAGGCCTGCAGCTCTGTTTCTTTTTCTTAGCACCACATCTCAGCCAAGATGCTGAAGGAATCTACAACAGCAGGACTCAATGAGAAGTATTCCCAAGCAAAAGAGCTGCCAGACCCTGCCTGAGACCAACACTGGAACCTTCTCCCTGGAGGAGCACCTCAGCTCCCTGACCTCTGTGGCCTAATGGCTGCCAAAAACCTGCTACAGCAGACTGCAGCTCTGAATTCTCACAGCTTCTGGCTGCCTGGCACTGTATTCTGACAGAACCTCCTGGGAGGATCCATTGAACTCCTCAACCTCCTCCCTGACCCACAGTTAGGAGATTTCTGTGACTCTTATCATCAGTACTTATCTTTCTGAAAATGAGAGGCAAAACCCAGCTGCTCTTGGAGGTCTTTACCCACCTGGTGCCTTCATGCTTGTACAGGGCAGCAGGAAGGCAATCACCACTTGATCCTGTGACCTGTGAATTCACCTCGACAGCTTTAAAAGTCTGTCCTGCAGCTGGGAGCACCACTGGATACTCTTGTGTAGGTATTAGAGACTCATTTATTGAGTGAGGAGCGACAGCTCATTTTCTCATCTGGAATAACTATGTTCACAATTTTTTTTCCCTCAGTTTCTCTCCAGACTCACTGAAAGACCAGGATCACAGAATGGCTGTAACCAAATAAAGCTGAGCAAAGCCACTGTCAGCATTGACACTCGAGCACATTCTGCTCAGTTTTTTCAGTGTAACCCCATAGTAGTTTCCCAATTTCATACCAAATTGGTTTTGACTGCTTCTGACAACCGAAAACTTTGCAAATCCACCCATATTCTTGGAATTTCATTGCTTAACTACTTCAACATAATGAGCATTGGTTTTATCTCCAAGCTACTTCAAACCTTGCAGTAAGAGAACACAAAAATCTGTACGTTTCAGGTGCACAGCCAGAAACCATTAGTGACTGAAAGCTACTAAATGCGGAAAAAGACAAGATTCTCTATTTGTTTCACAGTCATGTGGAGCAGTATTTCACAATAACGGAGCCATTGAAAAATCAGACCAGGACAGGACAGGTCAGTTATGGAATAACATTTTTAAGCACTTACGTAACTCTGACTTAACAGTATCACAAAAACAGCAGCTCATGCTCTGTCAAATAACACAGAAAATGAGAAGAACACAATTGTTATAACAGTAGATTTTAGCTCTTTAATATTTGAAGAACTTAAAAATATCTGTACTCAGCTTCAGTCACTACCCATTGAAAACTAAAGCAAATAGCAAAAATGCAACGTTCGTTCTCTGGCAAAGAATTTGTTAATGCTGTGTTGATCAAGTCACAGTGCTCCTTGCAGAACAACCTAGAGCCAGGTGGAATAAAGAAAGGGAACACTTTATGTCTGACCCACTGATCACACTGGAACAACTTCATTTTCTCACGCAGCTCACCAAAATATTGAAAACAAATAGCTAAAGGCCTTCTGACTTCAATTTTACCTCAGTGATAGGCCCAGAATCAACATTTTAACAAAATCCTCATTGCCCAGGGTGCTTTGTGCTGGCTGAGATTTCCCTTCTCCCTTGACAACATCAAATAATGGTCACAAAGGAGAACTCAGAGGAGAGCTCCTGCAGCAGTCCTGATCCAACTCTCTCAGGACAAAGACCAAAACATATCCTTAATAAATTAACAGTAAGATATACGAAGACAGAAAAGTCAGTCTGATGACAGAAAAAAATGAGAAAAAGCAGGTTTTGCACCTGTAAGCATAGCTATGGCCTTCCAGTGCCTGAAGGGAGCCTGTAAGAAAGGTGCAGACTCTTCCCAAGAGCACGTAGTGACAGGACAAGGGGAAACGGATTGAAACAGACAGAGGGCAGGATTAGATTAGATTTAAGGAAAAAATTATTTACTGAGGGTGGTGAGGCCCTGGCACAGGTTGACCACAGAAGCTGTGGCTGCCCCACCCCTGGAAGCTCTCAAGGCCACATTGGATGGGACTTGGAGCAACCTTGTCTATAGGAAGGTGTCCATGCCCATGCCAGGGATGATTTTTAAGGTCCCTTCCAACTGTTCTGGGATGCTGTCGTATTTCCTGCACACACATACACAAAAAATGAGAATTGCCTGGTGAGCCCTAGAGAAGAAGAAGTCCATGTCTTCTTCCAGGGGAATCTTCAGTGTCATCCTGCCATGAAGATGCAGTGAACGGTTTAAAGAATTTCCAAAAGGCCACAAACAACATTAAGACCCTCACAAAAGCTGCAGTATAAACTGACTATTCACAGACAGCAATCATGATACACTTTTTACCCTTCAGTTAATCACCAGATTATAGCGGGTGTGCAAAGCCCCTCAGAGCCTTTCAGGCAGTGCCAGAGCTCTGGTTTGGACAGGGAGCACCACATTTCTGTACTCAGAGGATCCCCTTCCCAAGCACAGCCAGGCCAGGGCTGTGAGCAAAGCTCCCCAAAGCCTTTCAGGCAGTGCCAGAGCTCTGGTTTGGACAGGGAGCACCACATTTCTGTACTCAGAGCATCCCCTTCCCAAGGACAGCCAGGCCAGGGCTGTGAGCAAAGCCCCTCAGAGCCTTTCAGGCAGTGCCAGAGCTCTGGTTTGGACAGGGAGCACCACATTTCTGTACTCAGCATCCCCTTCCCAAGCACAGCCAGGCCAGGGCTGTGAGCAAAGCCCCTCAGAGCTGCAGGATCAATGCACTCCTGCAGCTCCTGCAGCAGAACAGAGCAGCTCCTGTCACCTGCAGGCAGCACCCCCTGCTTTCCCACCCATTAACTCCGATAGGGAGTGTGTGATAGCATTTTCTACAGTTTCACTAAACAAACAGCACTTCCAGTATTTTTCTGAAAAATACATGGAGCAAGTAAACACAACTTCAAACTGCTCAGAGATCTGGCACTTGAACAAAGTGCTTTGAAAACAGCACAGGAGCCCTGGGTGTTCATCCCAATATTGTCTACTGCAAGAAATGTGTGTGATCTCCATAGATCCCAAAGCTGTTCTTATGGGGAAAATCAGAAAGGCACTGGAAGTCAGCAGAGCACGAATCGCATTTCTTTAAGAAATCAAGCAACATAAATCTCTAAATAAACACAGCAGAGACTAATAAAATTCACTGTTTGACATAGAAAAGAGCAGAAACTGCAAGAAAATAATTAATCTATGCTACCCAGAGAGCTGGACTTGCTTTCATGAGCAGACCATCAGGAACTATATCAAAGAAAGTGACTCCATACACACAAAGGATTCAGTTATTTTCTGTGTAATGGCTTCTCTTTGAAAAACAAGTTCTCAATTTACTACTAACTTTGCAGGAAGGGGGAAGAAGAAAATATTTTAGACACAAATAAAAATAACTCTCTGTTAGAAGCAGAATGTTTTCTACTTCTAAAATGACTGCCACAGAAGCAAAGGGAAGAGACTGACTAAACACATCACAGCCTTCTATTACATTTTTAATAATTATATAAAAGGTGTACATATGAAGTCCCAGCCAGTTTGCACAAAAATATTTCTAGTTAAAATCTCATGAAAAAAACTGACATAGCTGAAGACAGAGTTCATAGAGACACCATTAAAATTTCAGTGTTTAGTTCTCCACCATATCTCTGAATTCAGATGTCTGCATACTTTCAATACTAAAAAAAATATTTTGTACATACAGAATCAGTATATAAACCACTGAAAAACAATAATAATTTTTCTATTTTAAGTAATACTAGGAGTCTTACCTTTACAAAAAGTGCAGTACATTCGGCATAGATAACTTCTATAATGATAAATGAAGTTAAAGACTGCTATGAAGCTGCTTCTGAGCAAGGCAGGTTTTGTAAATATTCAGATACAATGGCACCACTGTTAAGCACTTCTGATTCTGGATTTTGTGTGGAAGAAGCAGAGACAGAGGAGGGAAAGAACAACACACTGATTTCTGCAGAGCATTTTCACCAATATACTGTTATGCAATGTCACAGGAATTTGGCCAGAAAGGTTTATCAGGATTCAAAATTTCAATGCCTGCTTGAGAAAGGATGGTTTAATTGTTTAAAAACTGGAAAATTGTCCGAAAACTTAAAATGAAAACATGGCAGCTCTCTCCCCTAACACAGTTGTATTTTCCCATCCTTCTGTAAAAACATCTCTTCAGTATCCTTCTCATCTTTTCTTAGCACATCCAATTCATATGCAATGGACATCATATGGAGAGTTCACTAAGGTACATGGATGATCCATTTTTAAACATGGATATTTCTTTTATATGAAGTGCCAATTTCAATAGCAGCCTTGACTCCAGTGCCTTAATTTGAATTTAGGGTAAGAGAGCAGTATGGAGCCTGTTAAATGTCATATAAAATCTATTTGAATTTCAGTAATATAGCACCTCCTAAAATAGCTTCCTTTGGTACAAAAAAATTAGCACTTAATAATACAGCACAAATTCTTGATGTCTTCATCCTGCCAATTAAAGTGATCTTCCCCAAAGGCATTTTTTTCTGGAATAAAAACTTTGCAATGTGCCTCCATTTGTACACTTGTATCTTTTCCCTCAATTAATTGAGGAAATGATCCTGAAGATCAGAGGTACCTAAGTCAAGACAGGGATTTTTAGCTAAAGCTCAGAAACTTCATTTTGCTCACAAGTGACCTTAAACAAATTGAAAACTTTTGTCATAAAAAAGCACTGCTTTACTGAGATGACTGATGTGCTGTTTTACATAAGAATTTGGCTATGGCACTGGCTGGAGTTTTTCTCTGTCCCTCAGTGACACACAAGTCTAAGCAAAGGTAAACCACCTGTAAAAGACCTTCAGGTTTGTCTGCAATGCTAAACATTTGATTCACACCACATTATTTTTTTCTTTCACATAACATATGACTTTAAAAATTGCTGCTTTTCATATCTATGAAAACAAACTTAAAACTTTTCTTTCTGTTGCTAGTTTACTCCATTTCATTTATTAATTCCACTTCAGGGGAAAAAAAAAAAACACAGTTTAAAAGACATGTATAAGCAGTTTGAGCAAAGTTATTAAATTTAAGTCAGCTTGTCCCTAGAAAACAAAACTTCCAGAGCGAGATTTTAAAAGGATGGGGGTTAAAAAAGGCAGCAAAAAGTGTTGCAGATAAACAACTTTTGGAAGCAGGAACACAATAGTGAAAGTCATGGCACCATGATAAGTAGGAGTTAAGTGGCTTCTAAGGAGTTTCCTCCAACTTCATATTCAATCTCCCAAGTCTTTTATACCAAGCCATCAGAAAGCATTTACATTCAGGCTTTTTTAATATATTCATTCTTACACACATTGTGCCACTGCTATACATCAAACACACAAGGTAGCAAATCCATTTAATTACTTTTTTATAGATATATATATATTTCGATATACACACACACTTATTTATAGATATGTACACAGGCAAGACATGGCACTATGCTGAAGCTGTAAAATATTTCAAAGTAATGGCTAACAACTACCAGGCTGCTATAAATATTCCCTGGTAATTATATTGAAGATTTCCATCTCCAACCTGAAATCAGTTAATTTGAATATTACAAGACCAACCAACGTAGCTTCCTTTTGAAAGGTTTATTGGTTGGGCAAAACCAACTTGCAGGTACTTTGTCAACTAAAATACAGCACAGTCAATTAAAACCAGTCCATCAGTGTCAGTTAAGTAAACCTCACTTCAACTCTGAAGTTTCCATCAAGTTTTAATTTG
Source organism: Acanthiza pusilla (assembly GCA_036630365.1). Taxonomy (NCBI): domain Eukaryota; kingdom Metazoa; phylum Chordata; class Aves; order Passeriformes; family Acanthizidae; genus Acanthiza; species Acanthiza pusilla. Next base: position 94,199,404 of record JAXCHO010000034.1, read on the forward strand.
CATTATATTCTCTGTTCAGTCTGATTAAAGCATCATTCTTTTTAGCCCTTCCAATCAGTAACTTCTGCCTTTCTAAAAATTAATTTCCACACTATGGAGGATCGTAGGAGAAATGCTGCCCTAATTTAAATGCAGTTTGAAGTATTTAAAGCAGTGCAGCACAGAAGAAGCTACAGAGCAAAGCAGTTGGTGTCTACATGACACCACTTTGGGGGATTACCTGTGACAGGCAGCACCAGCAGACTTTCTGAGAGCAGGTTTCCAACACAGGAACTCTTATTTTCCACTCTCAAGTAACATTATCACAATTCAAGTCTACTCTAGAAACTCTTTGAAACAACCTTGGCTCAGGAACAAATTGTTATATCATCATTTTTGCCAGTTTCCTAATAGCTTACAACTGTTTTGACAAGTGCTGCTTTGGGCTGGGGTGGAGTTAATTTTCTTCACAGTAGCTGAGCTGGGGCTGTGTTTTGGATTTGTGCTGGCAACAGTGTTGATAATACAGGGGTGTTTTGGTTACTGCTGCGCACATCACCAGTAATCCCTTTCCTCAACACCCTAAACTCATTCACTTACTGTTTCTATCTCTTCTAATCATTAATTAATCCATTTACCAAAAAGTCCTGTTTGGTTTTGGGTTTTTTTAAATCCAGGAACATTGTATTAACTAAATCACACTCATTTAAATGCTCCATTGTTGGCTCTGATTATTGTTGGCTCTGATTTTCTGATATTTGTGGAGATTTGCAGAAGCTCGCAGGCAAGTCAGGCAGGCAGCACACAAGATGGCGAAAGAGACAATTTATTTACAAAACTTTCTTTATATATTCATTAATAATCTAATAATTATTGGTCAACAGTTTTTCCACCCCCCCAAGATGATTGGCTGGAGCCCTACAGCATCCAGTACCAAAATAAAGAGATTAGAAAGCACAAGAATGCAACTTATCTCTATTCTCCACGAGAAAGAAGAGAAAAACTTTAAAACAGTGCATCTACACTCCATCATTCCCTGAAAACAAGACATGCTTCAAAAATGTTCCAACCTCTTCCTATTAAATCACAATTATCCATACAGCTACTATTAGTTACTGGAGCTTCTCATAATGCACACAGTACTGAGGCCAAATTTACTGAACTCCAGAGGGGCTCAAAGGATGGAATTTGGTTTAACTCACTTCAAGAGAAGCATCAATGACCAGGGTCACTTAGTCAGTACTGAGACAGCCATAGATGTGTAAGGGGAATGATAAATGTTGTCAAGAGAATCACTGACATGGCCAGGGTCATTAGGAAGACTACAACACAGGTATCTCAGTTGGAAGAACTTCTATCCCTCTTGAACTCTTAAAAAAACACAGCAGTGCACTTGCCATTTGTAATTTAAAGTGAGAATAAAAACAGTTTAAGAAATTAACTGCAGCTGTAGTTCAGCTCTTTAAAATTAAAATGCTTTTAGTGACTTTGAACCTTATCTGGTACCTGAAATTTATTACTACTCATTTTACAGTTCAGATCACTCCCTACCATAAACCACTTCTAATTACATTTCAAAATAATTTCACAGATTTATTCTCTGTAGAGGAAGGACCAGCCTTGGAATCTTTCTTCCTAAACAGAAAACCTTGATCCAAATTCTCTGATACAGCTCAATCTTCCCTGAGTGTCTCTTCCCATACCTCCATTATCTTTGACTTCTGGCAGGCTTCCTGCTTCTGTGTGAAGTTATTATTTTTCACAAGTTAAGCAAGTTACACCTCAAAATCTCTTCTGGGCTTATGTCTTTATTTGTAATATTTACAATCTTCTTTCCTCTAACCTAAATATGAAAAACAGGAGGAAAGAAGAAGAGCAGCATTACGAGAATAGGCAGGAGAAATGGCAAACAGAGGGGAGAAATGGTGAGCAGCCAGCTCAAAGTGAAATGAGCTGAAACTCTCAACAGCTCTGGCTACAGCTCTGTAAACATGGGGAGATCAGAAAGTCACAGCAAGACACGAACAGGAACACAGGAGGCAGTGAGGTGAACAGGGAGTCACAAGCTGCTTCAGCAGTCCCTCAGAAAAAATGCAGTTTTAAGTCATTCCATGCCCTAAAGTTATTTATAGGCTCACAGGCTACTCTTACCCTCTGCTCCACTGAAATCCATTTAGTCCCATCTCTGTGGGGAGCTAAAACCCACCAAGTGCCTGTGCAGCTTCACTGCATTTCCCGAGCTTTGGATGGAAATTCAGGCCAATGTATTAAGTAAAGATCTTTAGAAACTGTCTGGTCCTTATCGCTGCTTGGGAGGAGGGCTACAAAGGGTTAAAGTTAAAATAATTTCCATATTCATTTTTGGTCTAGCTGTCAATTTTCATGAGCCCAGTTTAATATTCTTCCTTACTTCCCATACTTCTACATAGCAATTTGAAATTAAAATGACACCAAGGGAATGCATATGCAATCTGTTCTATAAATAAAAATGTCTGATATACTGCATAATTTCCTCTTCCAAACTGCAAGATCGAAAGACATATTTTAAGAGCTGTAAGACACCACGTCTGACATCATCAAATTACGCTCAGCCCAGGCTTAACCATAATTTCTGAAGATAAACAAGGTTTGGAGTTTCTTTCTTTAGATCAAGCTCATCACTTCTTTGCAAAAGGCACAACCTCATCCTGGCAGCTGACATCTCACCCATCACCTGAGCACAGCAGACTTGAAAGGAAAAGGTTCTGAAAGTGCTCTCAGATTGTTGGTGTGAAGTCCCTCAGCTACCAAGAAGTCCAAGCTGTCAAGACATCAAGGTGGCCTGCCCAGCCAACACTGACAAGGTCAAACCAACTCTTTTAGAGGATGTGGGAACTGAAGCAGCATTCTGCAGAAATTTTGGCAGAAGTTCTTCATTAGTTACAATTATCTCAGTACAGGCTGTGAAAAAGCATGTTTTGGTAGAATGCAATGATTTAAGAATCAACCACAAAGAGTCAGGACAGAAAGGCACACTGGGATGTTTTGGGAAGCACAGTTCTCTCCATCACCCACTGTCAGCTCAAGAGTAAGGGCATCCAAACCCCTGGTCAACAGATGAAAAATTGTAATGTTTAATGCAAAATCATCATAGAGTCAGTAGTTTAATTAATTAAGTACATGAGAGAGTAGTAAAGATGTCAGATGTAAAGGCTGTCACCTCACTGGAAGACTGGAAAGAATTCAAGTGCACCAACAGCAACCACAGGACAGGAAGATCTTGGCAGAGCTACACTGAGAAGCACTGAAAAGTACACATTATTTCCCAAGGAACAAAATAGATTAACCTTGAGGATGTTTAATGAACTAGCCCACCAAAAAAAAAAAGGAATGGAACAATCCTAGTTTCATCCCGTGATATGCATGTTGAGTGAGAAAAGGTCACCTCAGCACACTGAGATCCTTGCCACCAGAAGCAAAGAGCAGGAATGACAGCTGGAAACCTGCTGAATGTCTGAAAGAACATGAGCTTGCCGGGGTGAGGGACTATTCTGAGCCACTTAGGGTGAGGACAAGCACGTTCTGCCTCAATCCACAACGGCAGGAAGGAATTAGGTTCTAACCGTACTCCAAAGTGAGATTAAAACACAAACGACGTTAAATGCTCAGATCCAAAGCGATAATTCAACTTTATTTTCTCATAAAAGAGGAAAGAAAGAAAATACAAAAGTAGGAAAATGCCAAGAATGGTGACAAGAAGCACAGGAAAGGGGTGACCCCCACCATGGCTCCAGCACTGGCTCACAGAGTGCCATGGGGGAGATCCCAAGGGTGCCATGGAGCTTTCCCCAGGGAAATTCCTCCCAGAGCTGCCAGGCCAGGGAGCAGAGCCAGGGCAGCAGCACCAGCAGGGCAGGGCACGAGCAGCCTCCTGGGAGCAGCCAGGACAGCAAAGATTCCAAGATTTTGTAGATCTCATAGACTTTTTAGCAGGTTGGACACTTGCTGATGGAGGACTTTGAGGTAGCAACCTCACGTCCACTCACAGCAGCAGCACACCCCTGGAGAACTTTGTTTCTGCTCCCCTAATGTCCATTGGCTGCTCCTTGGTATCCAACTGATGCATCCAAAGTTTATTGAGAGCTCTCAACTGTATCAACCAGAAGGTCTTTCACTAACCTTCAAACACTGTGCCTCACTTTCTAAAATAAAGCTGATCAAAGCTTTCACTTTCAAACCCCAAATCTTCAAAGAAGCAATGGAGAAACATTCCCTACTTTTTACTTGTTCACCACAGGGATGTGCTCTGGCATCTGTGTGGACAGTCACATGTCCTTAGTAGCTGTTCCCAAACAGTTCTGTGTTTAGAAGGGCGCTAACAGATGAGCCAACTCCGAATTATTTGCACACAATGCAAGTCACAGTCCTTTCAAGCAGTATGAATATGATCAGTAAAGACCCACAGTAAAATATTGGCATTTTTTTCCAAATATCTGACATTGCCCAATTTGAATTCACTGAGCTGTACACACAGTTTTGTTTCAAAAAGCATTTTACAAAAGATAGGTTTAATACCAAGCAAATTTGCAACTGCACATTTTAATTCTTATTTAAAGAAAGTGATTCTTAAGGACTTGCTAACATTAAAACATAATGGCTTGGGATTAGAGCTTTTTATGCAGAATTTAGTACCTCTTTTTGCTTAGCAGAAGACTGCATTTTACATATTTATGTAATTAAATAACTTAATTTTAAATCAAATTTTTAGCTTCCATGTTGTTAAAATAGTGACTGGCATCTCCCATTTACTTGATGATACTCTTTATTTAGATTTGCCAGCCTGCATGGTTAGAGATTCAAGTAAATTCAAGTAAACATAGACAAGTTGTATTTTAAAATGTGTCATTCAATTAAAACATTAAATTTTGTTTTAACCACAAACCAGTTTTGACTATGCATTTGTGCTCCATTAATAGAACCAAGAGCTTCGAATTAATAGATCTAGGTTTCATTGCAACAAATAAATCTCATCTGCTGAATTTCTACTTGAAGAATAAATAATTTTTTTCTTTTTTCTGCAGTCCCAGTATCCCAGCTTCAAGTGAACTAGTAAATGAACAGAATTAGATTAAGAAAATAGAGAAGAGAGAGAGAGAGAAAAAGGGTTAGAAGGTCAGGTTCCAGTGTACAATGTTTAGCTGGTAACTTCCTCTCAGCTTAAGAGTTTTCACTTCTATTTCTTCTAAAAATTATCTGTAAACTACCCAAACTTTAAATACAAAATTAGGATTTAGCAGATAATCAGTAACATGCTTTCAAAATATGGAGCTGATTTAGGAAAGAACCCATTCAAGCAAAAACTGACTTTTCAAAAGAGTGAGTTTTCCTCCACCCTTAGTAACTTGGTGACTTGGCAACTTTCCATGCAGCACAGAAAAATAGTAAAATCTGAGCACACTTGGACTCCAATGCCACTGCATTATTTCTGATTTCTAATTAAACCTTCAATTGGTTAAGTAAACCTGGACATTTCAGTCATGTGATTATCAGAGAAGAATACTATTTACATCTTTTTAACAGTTTATAAGGGGAACAGTTCACAGTAAGTAAAACAGTAACCTCATCCTCTGCCTTCAATTGTCTTGCTTTTGTCCTTTACTACCATTCAAAATTGAAAGGTTGGTTTCTTTTTTCTAATATTCAAACCTTTTTAGGATTAGGGGTTAGGGATATCATGGAGATGCAGAGTGGAAGATCTTAAAACCTTGTCTTCAGCACAACTTTCCATCCATATATCAACAAAGCTTCACTGTAAGTCCTGGAAAATCCAAGGACCTTTTGACAGCAACTAAGATCTACAGGCAAAAAGCAGATTTATTCCAGATTTATTCCAGACTTATTCCAGTTTATCAGTTCCTTTCCTTCCTCCAGCACTGATTCAAGCAACTAAACAGAGGGAGTAAGGCAGGCAAAGACCTAAAGCTGGCCAACAAAGTTCTTTGCTGCAGGAGTTACTAAGGGGAGACATTTGGCCATAACTAAAGGAGAAAAGAAAGAAAAAAAACCTACACTTTTTCACTTCCATCCACGTTACCATAACCAAAGGAGTAACTGGAGAAAATGTGCTTTTTACCCAGCTTACTGAGAAGCAAAAACTATTTTTAAAATCTTCCAGCATTCTTTAGGATCATTGGTCTCATTAATCTGAATGAAAAATAACTCAGTCTAAAATATTTTTCCTAAGAAACATAATACAAACACAAAAATTGTCTCTTTTGGCTTTTCCAGGTGATTCTGTAAATGCTACATGGCCCTACCTCACAGAAGGGTCCTCATACACATCATTCCCATTTCAGAAAATCATCCACAGACACATTCATCACATTGTAAACCATTGACAAATTTATTAAATCCTCTTAAAATCTATTGCTGAATTTAAAAAAAAAAATTAAAAAAGAAAGAAACTGCAGAAACATAGACAAAGTTAAGGCCACTGTCCCAGTTGAACACTATTTAATTCAGGTCCATCACATCCAGCTTCTAAAAGTTAGAAACAGAATGGTTTGGACCTTAAAGATCATCTAATTTCAACTCTCTGCTGACTGATTACCATCAACAGCCCACCTCAGGCACACACAGAATTCCCCAACTTCCACGCTCTCCATTACCCCTCAAATGAATTGCATTTCAAAACAGAGACACACTATTTACTATTTGACTGTAGGTCAGAAGAAACTGCAAATACCTCGTTGTTTAAAAAGTCCTACCTTGGTCAGAAAGGAAGTCCAGCATGGTCTGGAGAAGGAAGGAGAGATGCCTGACGCACAGGGCAGGATTGCCCATCCTCCTGGAAGCAAAGACGAGTTCATGGAGCAAACGCATCTGCACCGCAGCCCAGCCCCTGTGAGTTCCTGCAAGAAATGAAGGTGTTTCATGTATTTTAAAGCTGGAAGTCAACACAAACTCATTGGTTTTGGCTTTCTTCATACACTAAGCAGTTTTATGCTGCTTATAACAATCACCCAATGGAACCAGTGGTTAAAAAATCCCAGTCTTGTACTCAACAGAAAAAAGAGAATTGTTGCATTTGCTTGAGTATCTAAATGTGAAACCAATTTTTGTTTTATATGCTTATCTATTGACTAATAAATGTACCACTAAAATTCAGAAGATGAAGTTAACACTTCTCAAAAACCAAAATAATACACCAAACATTTAAAGTTTTGTATTTTTTCTTAAATTCCCTGGACAAATTCACATGAGATTGCATACAGAAACTGAAATCACAGAATTAAAGAATGGTTTGGATCAGAAGAGACCTTCAAGATCCTCTTGTTTCAACCTCCCCTCCATGGGCAGGGACACATTTCACTACCCCAGGTTGCTCCAAGCCCATCCAGCCTGGCCTTGGACACTTCCAGGGATGGGGCATCCACAACTTCTGTGGGCAAACTGTGCCAGGGCCTCACCACCCTCACAGGGAAGAATTTCTTCCTAATATCTTATCCCAACCTATTCTCTGTCAGTTTGAAGCCATTCCCCCTTGTCCTGCCACCCATGCCCTTGTAAAAAAAAAAGAAAAAAAATCTAGTAATTCTTAACTCTCTTTAAAGATCAAGCAAGAGATATTTTAAATGTTTTCCTGGCCAATAAAAGCAATAAAACTCTAGAACACGAGGCATATATCCTGATTTTCAGTCTTTAAGTTTCAGACTATGAATTATTTCATATTTGCAGAGTATCTGTGGTAAGAATAAATAGATCATCGTAACATAACCTTCCTTTCAGAACCATAATATGCAGCACTCTTCATGAAACTTAACCTGCTTTTAGTAGTAAGCAACAGCAATAATTTTTAAATAACAGATATTTCAAGATGTGCAGTACTTCATAAACTTCAACAGCTTTCCTTGTAATATCACCCATCAGCATTTGGCAAACTGTTTTAGGAATATTTACTGCAACCAAACCTTGAGAGTTTATATTTTGAGAGTCTCATTATTTTTCATGTGTGAAATGTCATTTCTATCTTAGAATTTACACTGATCTTTCCATATGTCTCTAAAAGAGCCATTTTGGGGGTAAAAATCAGACAAAGCATTTCAGTGCAACATGAAGGTGAGGTAAAAATGAAAGATAAACACCAATCATGTCATTTTTTTTTCTTTTTTAATCATCACTTCTTGCAGAACTTCTACAATCTCTTATCCCAGGCCACAGCACATTTTTCCCAGCACATTTCCTCTTCCCAGACTCTTTGCATCTTTCCATCCAGTCCACTTGGCATTTCCTACCTCCTTTCACATATCATTTCTTTGACTGCTAAATCACACCAGTTTTAAAAACCAACACTAACCATCCACAAATAGAGCTCAGCCCATCACTTGCTGCTCCTCTCCTGCAGCTACAACATTTAGGGAATGGTCCCCAAAACAGAACATGATGCAAGGTTTTGGAAAGGTTCACTCAAAAGGAGCTCCCAAGCAATATATTAGCTGTCTCTGATCTCATTTGTGGGGAAATGTGATATATTTGACCCTATTAATTACATTGTATGTATGTATGTGTGTGTCTATATACAAAAATATGTAAAAGGATTTTTAATCTTTCATTATAAGATCAAAGAGCTACAAAAACAAAAGAAATACAATTTCTGATGGAACAGCTGAAGGCATTTGAACTGAAAAAATATCCCAAAATAAAATACAAACTTTTTATGTACTGAGAAGGATATTATCAAAACAAAGACATTTTTGAAAAACATAAGAAACCAAGTTTTCTTAATACATAATTACTTCCTGCAAACAGGGAAACACAGCAACACATTCAGCAGTGGCTCACAGAAATTCGAAATTCTTGGAACAACACTACGAAAAAGTAATGGTACAGTGTTAACCAACCACTTTATCTGCTGGAATTGGTTTCAGATTAGTAAATAATTTAGGTTCAGTATGAAATCTCTCAAGGAAATCAGTGATGGAAAGCCAGCTAAGCGCCCACCTGTGGCAATCCATACTCTCCCCAGAGCCACTGACCTTTGCTGAAGTCCTGAGGGTCCAGAGAGAGGCTGTAGCCAGGCAGAGTCTCCAGCAGCAGTTTGTAGCAGGCCCTCCAGCCAGGCTCGGGGATGCTGGGGGCTGCGCACTGCATGGCCGCGATGCGCTTGAAAAATGCCGATTTGCGGTGGAAACCGATGCGCTCGTACAGTTCCGAGAGGATGCTGTAACGCTGGATCTTCTCCTCTTCTGAGAGCTGAAATTTGAACGGAAAAGAGGAAAGGATTGGTTTTTATCAAAAATTTAAAGTGCTGAGTTTTAAAAAACAAACAGAGGGAAAAAACTGTAGCAGACATTGGCGCAGCAGAAGGCCAGGGATTCGCACACAGCCAGGCACGACAGCTTCTACAGCCAGGAAAAGTTAAACTTGGTTCAACTGTTAACAAAAACTGCAAAGATGGAGTTCTGCAGCTACCACTTTATTTGTCAGTGGTACTAACAAGTAAACAGTCAAAGTAGTCAGTAACAGCTAAACAGCTCAACATTGAATGAAAGATGCTTAACGTGATATTCATATGCATGAAAGGAATGCACAAATATACCACTTCCAAGATTTATCAATTCGCTAAGATTTTCATCCCTGTAAGATTAAATCTAATCTTGAAATCTCAGGCTATGAAAGCCAGAAACTACTGTCTCGATTTTTATGTCTCTAATCTTGTAAACCACAAGATTTTCATTCCATGAAACTGTAGTCTGATTTACACACTGTGAGACTGAATCACAGAATCATAATACTATTTGGGTTGGAAGGGACCTTAAATATCATCTTGTTCCACCCTCCTGCCATGGGCAAGAACATGTCTTTCTAGACCAGGTTGCTCCAAGCCCCATCCAAGCTGGCCCTCAACCCTCCCAGGGATCGAGCATCCACAGTTCCTCTGGCAAACCTGTGCCAGTGTCTCATGATTGCCTTGCCTGAAGCAAGTTTTAGAGGGCAACAGTGAGTTCAGCGTAAGCTTTTCCCAAAAAGGTAAAAAATAATGTTAAAATAGAAAAACATCATAGAAAGACAAAGACCCAGATTTCTTCACTGAATCAAGCATTGGCACAGGCTGCCCAGGGCCATGGTGGAGTCACCACCCCGGGAGGGATTTAAAAGACTTGTAGATGTGGCACTTGGGGACACAGTTTAGTGTTGGGCTTAGCAGTGCTGGATCAGCGGTTGGTCTTGAGGTCTATTCCAACCTAAACAATTCCATGACACATATGCAGAGTGCCAGCTAGTGAGGTGGAATTTAGTTAAACCCACATTAGGCTAAAAGTTGAAACAAACTCGATAAGGAACTACCACCATGTGCTGCTTTAGCTTATCAGTATCTCGGCACAAGTCCCAGGTAACTTAATTCTTTTCCCCTCTGGCATGAATGGTAATCTTGCTTTGGAGTCAGCCAGCCAAGAAGAAACTGCCACAGAAACTCTGGATAATTCCAACCATTCCTACTCTATATCTCAGTAACCAGCAATGCAGACCAATGCTGACCCCTAGTGCACAGAATCCGGCACAATCAAAAGCAATGAAACGTACTTTAAATTACTCTAAAGCTGCCAACATGTTTTGCAAAGGCGTTTCGAGTGACAAACTTCACCCAAAAATAGCCCTCAAGGACAGAAACAGCAACTCATTCTTCAAAACTGGAAGTATCAATCAGTGTGTTTAACTTCAGGAACTTAAAGGCTTGGACAGTCAAGGGAAGTTGGCTTTTACAGAAATGATTAGATCTTACAAGCAGAGCTTCAAAACATTTTTTAGCCACTTAAATCCTGATGTAATTCCGGAAAGTAGTCCGTTCTCAAAAGTCACTTCTAATTTTGGACATAGGGATATCAGACACAAGAAAGAGGAGTTTTCAGAGGGCACCACAACCTTATCTGCCAGTTCAAATCTTTGTACTTCAGGATATGAAGAGACATGCAGAGTAGCAAAGCATTTCGGAAAGTTTCAGGCAAGTTTTGAAGCTGAAGTTGCTATTTTCCTCAGAACTGACAACAGAACATGGTGCCTGATGGAAAAGTACCACCCATCCCTAAAAAAGACCCAGCCCTGTACCAAGAGTTGTGAAAAAAGGCAGTTGCACCAAGGCAAAAGCTTCCAAAAATCAATGCAGCTGGAAAGAACAGAAAGCCCAAAAAGAAAATACAGAAAAATTTTAAAGAAGTTTATCGGCGTTCCCAAAAGCAATCAATCAGAAAGAACATGAGGTGTCAGACCAAAGTTACCCATTTATGCCATTTTTAACGAGTTAGAACAATACAAAAATATGGCAGCAGAGTTGAAAGGGCACAAGCACATGATCAGGAAACAAAGTAAAAAAGCTTGAAAAAACCCTATCAAAAACTATTCCTTAAATACAAATACTGACAATGGTCACACACCTATGGCTACTGAATTTTTTAAGATGAGAAAAGACAGGGTCATACATTTAAGGCAGACAGTAGCATTCACTAACAATTGGAACAACTATGAGAGAGACAGCAGATTTACAGAAAGTTTTGTTTTCCTCATATCTGAGTGAGTTTTTAACACTATTACATAACTTGTTGCTAAATGGTTGTCCCCAAAGTTATTCATGTATTTTTTTCATCACCACAAAGACAAAAAAATTGCGTTTTCCCTGAGCACAAACAGTTATGTGTTACCATCGAGGAATTTAAAAGAGGAAGAAAAAAAGAGAAAAAACCCACATAGACAGAACAAGTAATTAATTCTGGGGAGACTGCAGCAAGCATTTTGCAGGCAATGGGTGTAGCATTCGCAAATATCTTTCCTGACCTCACAACTTTATAATTGCTTAATACCTGTGATGTGGCTGCAAAACAGCCACCACCTGAAGCACAGCATCATTTCCACCTGGTTAATTTTTATTTAACTGCTCTACCAAACCAAGTTACAACTGCACCTGGAAAGGCTGCAGGTCACCATCCAAGTAATAGAGCCAGTTTTTTCTCAGGCTTGTTTCACGACAGGCTTTCAAGAACGCAGCTTTTTATTTGTTTTTTAATTATTCCTTACTACATTAAAATTTTATAATGTCACTTTCTCTGCAATTATATTTTACAATTTATTCCTCATAACTGGATGAAAAGTTAAGTCTTGTTACCCTGCAGCTCATCAGAAAATACCAATTACATAATATTACTAGACTGAGTATGAAATTGAATTTATGGATAGAAACTAGTTTTCCTCTTTATGAGTCTTACACTTTAACCTGTGAGGTGTTTTTACTGCTGTAGAATATTGGTTGGGCTGATGTTCTGTTTACCTGCAAATGAAAAACACTGTCCTACAGTTTATTCCCTCAGCTATCACAGGATGGCTCCTCCTCTGAGTTAGTCCAAATTATAAACGCAACTATTATTTGTTTCCATGTTTTATACGCTAAATATTAAAAAGCTGCAAATACCATTCCCAGCCATACCTCTCTTTATGGAAAACACATTTCCCAGCCCTGGGGAAAGCCCTGGAAAGATTATCCTCCTCTTATTTCACATAATAATGTCAAGTTGCTCCCCAGCCACACAGAGATCCCAGTCTGTACTGGTTTAGGCTGTGTGGGTTTCAAGTTCACTGGCAGCTTAGACCAGGGCATGTCTTCCACGTTGCCAAGCTTTACGCTTGTGTATTACTAGGCAATATTTAGCAGCTGCTGAAGTGACAAGTACTTTGCCATTCACTAGATGTTGGGGGTGAGCATTCACTAGATGTTGGGGGCGAGGATTTTTCCTTTTGCTTCTTTCTCTCATGGAATTTTGTCCAGGTCTGTTACTCAGAGACAATAATGACCGGTACTTAGGAGAGGCAAAAGAAATGGCCAAGGTGGAGGAAGGGTGCAACTGGCCACACTCTTACCTGGGGATTTTCTCTTTGGGAGGGCAAAGATACCATGAGATTTTGGCCAGGGGGGTGAGGGGCTAGGTTTGGCTCCTCTCACTCTCACTCTCAGCATCAGAGGAGAGAGAGGCTGCAGTCGCTGTGGAAAGAATTCACCACCATGGCAGGGCTCCATCTCCTGCTGTCTTTTCCTACCGTGAGTGGAGCTTTGCTCACTAGATCAGCTGTTGATCTTGGACCTTAGTAACACCCGACTGGACTGGAAAGGACCTTCACCATCCACTCGGGTGCCTCAGGGAAAGCCCAGGACCCCGACTCGCTCTCCCTTCCCAGAGGGCGCATCTCCCTGGCTTTGTGCAGAAGCCGCTACAGAGAAGCCCGGCTGCCCCTGCCTTGGGCTTTTTCACTATGCTCTAACCTAACACCCTGTGTCCAGCCGACTCCCACGGCTCCTGCTGAGGCTGTGCAGCTTTCTGTTACGCTCTGTTTGCCACCTCAGAGGGTGTGATTGCCCTGCCATGCCAGCTGCCACTCCGAGGTTCCTTCTGCAGTCCATTCCGCCATCCAGCCCACCCGCCATTGCTGCGTGAGGGAGAGGGCGCTGAGCTCAGAGCCAACAGCGCCCCCTGCAGGCCCGGGGGAGTCACCACACCTGCCCTGCCCCGAGCCAACAGCGCCCCCTGCAGGCACGGAGGAGTCACCGCACCACCCTGCCCCGAGCCAACAGCGCCCCCTGCAGGCACGGAGGAGTCACCGCACCGCCCTGCGGGGACCAACAGCGCCCCTGGGGGCTGTGACTGTAACTGCCCCGAAGGGGAAGGGTGTGACAGCCCAGAGACGGTTGCTACTGAGCCTCTTGTTTTGTTTGTTGTTGCTATTCGTTTGCCTTGTTATAAATACCAGTAAAGAACTGTTATTCTTGTTCCATATCTTTGCCTGAAAGCCCCATTATTTCAGAGTTATAATAATTTGGTCACATTTTCTATTCCCACCTTCCTTGGCAGACACCTGTCTTTCAAACCAAGATGCTAGGTCTTACATTTTTCACTCTGATAAAAAGTGAAAGTTGCAATATCAGCCGTGTCAGGGAGAATGGGGGATTCTCTCAATGACAGTAATTGCTTCCAGAAGAAGAAACAAAGCAATATTGGAGTTTGCAGGCAACAAGAATAACAGCACCAAAACAAGAGGATGGGTGAACAACAAAGGGTGCAGGGCTGCCAGCAAAAAAACAGGTTACAGAATTAAAGAGAAGGCTCTTAGCACTACAAGAATTATGGCAATTAAGGTACTCTGTAACAAAATTGATGATTTTTACGATGGCTTATCAATTAATTAATGTCTCATTTATGCTTTGTTAGAAAATTGATTCCAGAGAAAGGATTCTCTGCAAATGAAAGAAAGTATTCTATCTCCTTCATAAATTTGCTGGCCCAGTCTAGGCTTAAAAAGATCAATGGTGTGGACTTAAACTGCTCATCTTACCAAGATGTAATGAGCAAAAACCAAAACCAGCTTTTTATTAGTTCTTTCAACAACAGTAGTCTGTGAGCAGTAACAGCAAGTTTGAGACACTGATCAAGTGTTAGTGTCATTTTGTGGTGATAGTGAGCGCTTTCCCCACAGTTCCAAGCACTGATTTCCCCCCTGAATTCCTTTCTGATTTGACTTAATTAAGGCTTTGCGCTAAACAACAAAATTTCAATTGACTAAGAACACTAATCAGACCCTTCAGCTCACTCTGCAACAGGTCATTCCTGATTTGCTCAGCTTCACTGAATGAGACGCAATCAAGAAAAGTTTAAAAATCCACTGCAGATCAGTCCCAGGCAGCTGTTTTTCCCTAGTACAGCATCACAAGAGAACAACAACGGAATTTTTTTACCTTCACAAGGGAGAAGAAGCAACAGAGGCTAATCTCAAACTAAGTCCTCATGTTTTTAGATGAACTCTCAATACCTTGTAAACCAGACTCACAGATGTGAAAATCCTCAGAAGTCAAGCTCTAGTTGGAAGGAAGGCAGTGATACAGAAAATAAACTGGAGTCTCCTGAATCTAAGTAACTTTCGGTACATTCTGTTGAATGACAAGACAAAAATAACTGGACTTTACAACTGACCTGGCGAAGGTTGATATAAACCGCGTTTTGCAGAAACTCAGAGGCTTCCATGCTCCTCTTCTGTATTGCCAGGACTCTCACTGCCTTCACACAGGCTTCCAGTTCAATCACACCAGCGTTCTTGTACTTGGAGAGGGAGAAAATTAAAATAATATTGAAGTATTGCACCTGTTAGATTTTATAAGCATTTCTGCTCAGCACATAAATCAGCTGTCACATCCTCCAAACCCAGCAATTCCTTAATGCTAATGACTACACTGCGAAATTATCAACATATGCCCAAGTGAAAATTAAGGTGTCATCTAAAATATTATTATGCAAAACAACCCTTTTCAGCCTCTTCACTCACTGCTCTAATTTTGAGACACAGCACAGCTTCAGTCTGAGAGTTCAGACGAGGAGAAAAGCTGGGAATATTGGCACCACTTTGGATAACCTCATATATATGGTTGCTTGTGGGTGCTGTGTCTGCAAATAAATTCTACCTTCACAGTGCAAATATTTTTATTACTGCGTCAATTTTCTCTTTAGTTAAAACAATATTCCTGATGACAAGTGAATTAGAAACCAATCTGAGTGTTCTAGTACCTGTTTACAAAACCTTTTCTGTAAATGACTGTTTAGTTATTTAGCTTGCTTAAGGAAGCTAATGAGACAATGCAGATGTGCATTGAACTGTTCGTGCTCAGATAACAAACAGGCAATTTTCTAGACAGACAATCTGATCTGGTGATTTCCTGAAACAACACTGATACTGGATATATGATTTGGCTCACCTCCTGCCAAAGTTAACCTCTCTTCAGGTATTAATATTTGAAAACTAATGGGGGGGAAAAAAGCCCATAACATAATGCAAGAGTTACACCAGCAAAGTTGTTACATGTTCCTCTCTTGTGCACTTATATTAGCGAAAGCAAATCACTGGAGATTGAATCTATTTTAGAAGGTGCTACAAGAATTTTTTCAGCTCAGTGAGAACATAAAAAATATGTAAAAAGTGCTGCTTCATCAGCCTTAGAGCAAGGAGTTTGTAGGTTTTGAACAGACAGAAGGTAACTGTGCTTGTCTTGAAGGATTATAAATCAGTCCTGACACAAAGTTCTTTGTTATTTGAAAGTGAAGCCGCAGTGAAGCACAGTTATTACTTGCTGAGAGCACAGTGCATATTGTAATAATCAAAATATAAATATCCTGCCCTTAGTCAAGCAAAGTCCATTAATTTTATACTTCTAGAGACATCATACCCTTTCTAGATGAGCAACATACCCTTAAGGTAACATAAAAAAGCTGAATGTATCCTTGACAATTATTGTTTTATTGATGGATTCAAATTTATCTGACACCATACCCAGAACTATCCCCTTTCATTGCTCCTGATCATAAACTAACTCAGGCACACAACTGAACTTGTTTCATTTGCACAGTCTCCCTTCAGCATGGACATGAAAATGCCCATAATATTTACAAACTTAGTCTAAAGACACTTCATCAAACAAGAGAAATATCTGAAATTAAAAAGTGATTAAATAGAATGCAATAGAATTTAACTTATCTTTACTGTTGATGTGGACACTGAGCCACTATTTTCACAGTACAAAATTGTTCTTTTTACTTTCTTATTATGAATGCAGACATTAAGCTTCCTTACCATCTCAGGCTCTGAGCATTTACAACAAAACCTACAAATTGCTCCAGCAGAGCTGGAAACTGTTTTACAAACTTCACTGCCATGCTTTAGAAGATCCTCCAAAACCAAAGCCACAGCAGTTCACTGTTGAAAAGAACTTCAGTGAAGTTTTTTTTTCTAAATACCCAGGGTTACCTTGCCATAGTAAGAAATGGCTTCTTTATATTTATCAATGATGTCTTCAGGACTCAGGCAGTTCTTGGCACGTCCTATCTCAGCACTGGTATCTGCATTTATCCCGTTGGAAGTCAGAGCACCTAGAACAGAACGGGGTCAGAAATGAGCACAAGGACCTTTGGCAAATGCTAAATATCTAAAAATCAAACTAGGGTATGCTGTAGGTTTGACAAAGAATACACAAAGTACACTTTCCCTACCTATTAAGAAAGGAAATAATCTTTCACTTAATAAAAAACAAATACAGTCATTATTTTTAGCACTTATCTGAATGTTTAGACTAAAAATAATAGATTGCTAAAATCATATTATAGCCACATCCGAATCACAGTTTTAATCTTTGAATCATTCCTTCTTCTACTTCAAAACTGTGTTTCTAAAGCACACTTTAGAGAAAAAAGCCTCAGACAAAACAGTAAAAAATTGATTTTCTTATGTAAGAAAGAAGGCAAGAGACAGAAAGAGTCTATATAAGGGATAAGAATGTGAAATGGAAGCCAAGGAAATCTGGGGTATTAGAAAGAACATGAAAATTTTATTTATAGAATTTGATTTTATTGAGGAGTTAACATAATAAAAGTGAAAACACATCAAAGGTTTGGCAAGGCTCAATACCTTCTTACGTGGTACTTTATCTGTAGGATTATATTATAATTTATTTAGGATTATTCAGTAATTTATTTCTCCAAGAGGTTTCTCTGCTAAGATGGCAAAAAAAATCTCTGTTTCAGAGCTGGCCCTAACTCTCAATAGACAGTTAAAAACTACTGTGAAAGATATTTCTGAATATGCTGAGGGAGCAGAAAGAATGTTTCTTAAAATACTTAAATTCTAAAGCACCTTTTTTAATACGTTTATTAACTTCAAGGAATTGGGCCAAGCATATCTGGAGACTAACAGTGTTTTTATGGAAGTGCAAGATGTTTGTTCATGATGACTGAAAGAACACCATGACACTACAGGACTACATTCAGATTGGCCACTTCAAAAATATGTTAAAATCCTCACTACTTATGGAAAGAAAGTCGATTGGAATTCATGGAGACACAATCACAGAGCTACCACATTTATTTTGTGCCAATTATCCTTCAGACCCTTTAATTTCTCAAGATTTATACCCACAAGCTGAAGCATCAGGGATCACTACTAGTTTTGGCAAGGGGCGGCAACTATCTATACAAATGCAAAACACATCAAGTAATAGAAGAAAACACTTTGGAAACATGCAGGAAAATAATGTACCTGGATCAATGAGAACTTCTTGTGCCCCTAAAAGGAGGAACAAAAATGATTTTTTTTCAGCCTTAAATAAAGCCAGCAAAGTAAGTTCTTATAATGTTTTATAACATCAGGATGAACAAAATCATCAGATTTATCAGGATCATTACTACTATTTTGAAGGACTACCAATTACAATTCGAGTAGTCACCATATGTTAAATTTTCATTTTGTAAATAAATAAATGTAAAAGTCCCATAAAGTTGCAATGAATTCTAAGACACACTGAGGAGAATTTCAGAAATTTCAGTGGATAATTTAAATCCATCTTTTTTCCTTTATCTTCATTGTTTTAGTTGGAAAGTTTCCAACGCAGTCCACTTAGCATATCTTAGTGCCAGGACCTACAGTATGGAAATCTCCTTGTGGGAGCTCATTTAATCTGCACAATACCCTAGAATAACATTTTCAAGTAATTTTATCCCTTTTAATTGTCATTAATGTCACTCCATCAAATTTTCTGAACAATTGAGTCATGCCAACCCAATAAGCCAGGCTATCCATGTACAAGTTGCCAAGATTATTGCAGAGTTGGATCACCAGGTATGTAACACCTTGTTGCCCTAATCTTTGGTTACACATGGCAATAAAATTGTTAATATCAAGGGTTAAGCAGTCAAATCCAATTGTCCTTTCAGCAGGACAGTCCATCCCTTCAGCTGATTTGCTCAAATTCCAGACAAGTGAAGCAGAGATTTAGATCTAGATCCAAAGATATGCCAATACTTCACTCAGATGTTCTAATTCTGCCTGGAGAAAGAGGAAGGTCAGGCAACAAAATTAAGGGTTTAGAACTCCCAACAAATGAAATCCAGTGAAGAAACCCAAAACAGCCAGTGACCTACACATAAGGCAATCCAGACTCATCTTGTTTGACACACAAATCCCATAACTGACAGACCACAGCCAGATTTCCTGGCCAGCAGGAACTGAGCAACTTGAAATTTCCTTTACCCTGAAGGCTGCAGAGACCCATCCAGGACTTCAAGGGGACACGGCCTAAACCTCTCTCCATACAAACAAAAGGGTTTAGATACTTGAGAAGCCAAAGTTCCCTTTTCACAGAATCACAGAATGGTTTGGGAAGGGTCTTTAAGAACCATCAAGTTCTAAAGCCCTGTCCATGGGCAGAGGCACCTTCCACTTGAGCAGACTGCTCAAAAATCCCATCCAACATGGCCTTAAGCTCTTCCAGGGATGGGCAGCCACAGTATAAAGCACAAGCTTATCTGTATTTTGGAGCTCTCCTTCCAAAGACGTTTCCACATTAAGCAGAACATCACATTTGCTGAGCAGCCAGGACCTGTGCTGTAGCCTCAAAATGCCAAATGATGGAAATCACAAGGGATTGCAGAGGAAGATGTTTCTCTTGGCTGGGTCTGGGCAGGAAATTTCAGTGAAGGCTGAAGTACAGGCACAAGAAGAGGTGAAATTCCAGATACAAGAGGAAGCACTGAAAGTAACTCTCACATCTACACGCCTCAAAATTAGGCACAAATGTCAGTTCCAAGCGTGACATTTCTTGATATGCACAGGATTTGGAAACCCTTTTTGTTTCTGGTTTATCCCACAGAAAGATACAGTGGGATTTGTTCCCCAGATTAAACACTGTCCTCACGAAATTAATTACAGCAAAATAGATTATAACCAAAGGTGCAGTTTGAAAAGATTTTAAATGAAAGGCACTGCAGAGCCAAGAAAAGGTAATAAAAAGAGACTTCTGGAAAACTTTGTAGGAAAATGACATCACAGCAACAGCTGTTTGGCCAGAGAGAGCTCAGCAGTTCAGACCTCAAAACAGAGATCATAAGCAGAGTTAGGGAACAATATCTAATGGGCCACAAAGTAATATTTTCATCTGCAAGGGATGACAAAAAAAAACTGTAATCAGTTTTTCTTCACAGGAAAGTCCTTTGAAAAATCTTGTCATATGAAACTAAAACATTTTTAAAATACAACTAAAAAGCTTGCAAACAGGACTTTGAAACACAAGATAACTTTAAATAGAGATCCAGCAATAATATACCCAAAATATATTCAATTATTCTGATAGCTGTGACTTATTTGTTACCTTCTTTAGTAACAAGGAGTACCCATGACAAACAAACAGATTGCAACATCTCCTGTTAAATATTCATTGAAAAGTAGATAAAGGTCACTAACCAGGTGAAATTATTACAGCCAATGTAAAATGCATTCATAGGTCATGGGACCAAACGCAGATTTTAATGACTAGACATTGGGTGAGAAATGAAAAATTAGTATTCTGTCCTGAAAGAAGGTAATTTTACTCTCACAGTTACCTGCTTTCGACACATACGCACGGTTCCTAATAAAGATAACACAAAGCAAGTGTCTACTAGACTGCTAAAAGAATAAAGATGGGCGGTTGCTTTTTTAGATGAAGCAATTAATTTTGACCACATTGCACAGAAGAGAACACCAGCACTGAAACCCAGCTTTGTTTCAGTCCTGGGTGAGCACACACAGAGCAGCAGCTCTGCTGGGTTAGTCCACAGGCTGATGTAGCTCACATTGCTCAATGTATTTTCCCTTCCTTATTCCAGCCCAGCCTCTCCTGGAAGCCACAGAAACTTTCAGGAGCCATAACACCATGTGACAAGTGTCAGGTTAAGTGACAAGCTCATTTGCACACCCACAAAGGAGCAGAGAGGATCAGTGACCACCAGCTGAACCCCAATAACCAGGCTGAGGGGAAGCCCAGCAGCTCAGTCACACGAGCAGCTCTCTGGTTCCCCTTACAGACAGACTGGGGATCACTGCCTACAGGGATATGGGGCTCATTATAGGGGAAGAACACCTTGGGATTGTACAAGATTCCCTTTGGGGTGTAGGGGACAAGTCAAAGACAAGCAGAAGGAGGGACTGAGGCAGTTTAGGGAACAAGCATGGAAAAACAGAGGGGAGGGCATGTGTGTGTGTTGGTCTAAGCACCAACAACTGGAATGGGGCTCTGGGTCTCAGCCTTGTGGGCTGAGGTGCCAGCAACTGGTGCAGTGCAGGGGGCAGCTCCTGGATAGATTGAGGCTGTGTGTGTGCTCCCTGGGTGATCCTCCAGGCCTGCTGGGAATGCCTGCTCAGCCTCATGCCTGCTGGAGCTGGGGCCATGGAGCTGCAGCAGCCCTGCCTCTGTCACACTCCAGATGTGGTAACTCTGAATGACAAGCAGCTCCATGTCACACCTACATGCTGAATAAACAGCAATTCCTTCCATTTGCTTCTGCATCTGCTGAGCTCTGTCCTCCAGTCAGTTGATGTCCTCCAGTTCTTCTTTTGAAAGAAACACTGAACCTTTGATCCCTTCCCATCCTCTTCCACAATGTGTTACAGATCACTCTCATATTTCTCCTCAGCCATCTCTTTTGCAATCCAAGAGCTTAGAAAAAATATACTAAACCTTAAAAATTACACTGGTTTATTGGCATTTCATTAATGAAATCTATTTATTAAATGCTGACTTTAGCAAAAAAACACCGAATAAAATGTAGCCAACTTATTCTTTTTAAAACATGCAGCTCTGCCACATCATATCTACTTTATGAAAACTGTCTGCATCTCCTCCAGCAAAATTCAAACTAATACAGACACTACTAACAATCAGGTGAAGAAATCAAAAGCTTTGCAATTCTATGCAAAGCACATATGTTGACATCAACGCCAAAACAGAAAAGTCATTGTAAAAATCTTTTTAAAAAAATACAATTCTTCCTCCCAGCCCCTCTCCGCTGGCTAGTCCTGTTGCCAGTATAATTTTACAGAATTAGGAAGTAGGGAGTTTTCAGATATTCAGGGGTGGCAAATAGAACAAAACTGAAATCCCATCCTTACCTGGCCTGTGCCTGTTGCCTGCCTCAGCAGAAAGAGAACCTCCTTGAGCCCTGCGAGAGCCGACTTTACCCCCAGTGCCACCTGGGTAGTGATAGATGACAGATGCTGAGCACAGCCCCTCCAGAGCAGCTGTAGAGAAAAGAAAAAATGCCAACAGATTAGTAGAGATATTTTCAAGTGAAGTATTGTGTAGTAAAGTCCATTTGCACAAACAAAATATGCCTCAAATTGGAGACCTAGTGACAAAGGCCATGGAAAAGCCTGGGATACTCCATGTGCTTTTCACCTCTGTGTTGACCCTCAGAGCTCCCACTGCCCCAGTCCTACTAAAAGAATCTGTAGGAGGAAGAATTTGTCACAGCAGAGGACACAGACATGAAAAGCACTGAATTGGATGCAATTCCACAAAACCAGGAAGATGCCAAAAGAGCTGATCAAGGTGAGACCAGTCTCTCATCACCTCCAACAGGTTCACGCCAACTGGGGGAGGTTCCTAAAGGCTGGGAAAAGGGAAGCATCATCTTCTTCAAGAAATAAGTACCAATACAGGCAGATCAACATCAGCTCCCTGCAGAGGCTATACTGAAATCCTTCTGGAAGCACATGAAGTGAAAGAAGGTGTCTGGGAACAGCACACATTGATGTATGGAGGATAAGTCAGTCTTTGGCAACCTCACTGCCTCCTGTGATGAGATAATAAGCTCAGTGGACAGAGGAACAGCAGTGGATGTTGCGTATTTTGGCTTTTAAAAGACCCTGAGACATGTTCTCCCACAGAATGCTTACAGCCAGATGGGAAAGGTTTGGACAGCTGGCCCATAAAGCAGGTGGGAAATCAGCAGGACTGCCAGACCCAAAGCACTGTGATGGCCCAAATGGCTGCCTGTGACCAGTGGTGTCCCTCAGGGGACAATACTCCTGTCTTCACTAACTGCCTGCATGATTGCATTAGCACATCCAGAAACTTCCTGGGTGATACCAAATCGGGGGAAACAGCAGGGCAGGCCTTCAATGCAGAGAGGCTGGAGACAGGGGATGGCAGAAGCCTCATCCCAAGGCAAATCTGGTGGAAGGCCATCAAAATGGTCGGGGGACTGGAGCTCATGGCATATGAGAAGCAGGAAGAACTGGGCTTGTTCAGCTCAAAGAACAAGAGGCTGAGGGTTAATGCTCCTGCTGCCTTTAAAACACTCCCTGGAAAGGAAGGGCAGAGGTGGAGTCAGGCACTTCTCAGAGGTGCAGTGATCAGATGAGAGTCAGCACAAGTGGACACAGGAAGTACAGCTTTAAGGTAGGACCAATTTATGTTTTGTTGCTGGGTTTTATCAAATTATAACCAAAGTGGCTCAAAGACTGCAGAACTTCCATTATTAAATATACCAGAAACTCAGGTGAACAGGTCCCTGAACAACCTCATTTAACTGCATGTGATATAAACAAGAGATCAGACTTACAGATTCATCAAATAATTTGGATTGGAAGTGTCCCCTGGAAGTCTCTAAGCATAATTTGGTAGCCCAACAGATGGGTCTTAAAATATGTTCACGCTTTGCACAAGGAGAAATTTTTTCCTTTCCTGCTTGAGGAATCCTGAGCCATTTAAATTTTTGGAATTGTAGAAGGAAAGAAGTGGGAGGTCAAAAGGTGTTAATGTTTTCATAGTACGTAACCCACAGGGCCATTAGGAAGATAAATGGATTTCCACATGGAATGAGAGAGCTAGAAGAACTGGAGACAGTGATTTTCCTGAATGGGTATGAAATTGAGAAGCAGAAATTGTACTCGAAGATCATTTGTATGGCCAATAAATAACAAAAAGCAGGTATGAAAAAAAGAAAAGGAAAGGATGAAGGAAAGGCAGGAAAAAAGAAGTAAATCCTATGATTACTTCCTAATATTAAAGGAAGTTATGCCAGTGGAAGTTTAACACTTGCAGCTTTGGTAGATGTAAAGGCAAAAATCTTTTCCTAACAGTCCACAGTGGACACCCATAGGAAATATTTTTAAAACACCTATACAATCCAGTGAAAAAAATCAAATACTTCACTAGGAATCATAAAAAAAATTCTGTCTGATGTTTTAAAGTACACACTTTACTACTGCAACATAATTTATCCTGTTTAGGTTTTCCTAAACACATTCGTTTCTCATTCTTATTAACCATTTTTTACTTCAACTTAATTCTTACTCACACCTGATATTCAGATCTTGGTCCTCAAAATCATTCCTACTTTTCTCAATGCCAGAGGATATTCAGATCTTGGTCCTCAAAATCATTCCTACTTTTCTCAATGCCAGAGGATAGTCTGATTTACCTGGGTTTAGCAACTACCACCACCTAATCCTACCTCCAAGCCACAGGAAGTCATTGACAGAGCGCAGCAGCTCCACTGCCATGTGATAGTGCACCAAGGAATCCTGCAGCATTCCAGCCTGCAAGCACAGATCTCCCACGTGCTTCCGCATCCGGCCCTGGCAGCGCTTCTTGTAGTGTCTGCAAAACGAAAGGGGCACTTCAGTTATTCCAGGGAATGTGTACTTGAGGTAATAAACACCTAAAGTCAGTCTTCTTTCCTCCTTAATAGCAGATCAACATTCATTTATTCTGAGCAAATATCCAGTACAAACGCTAACCAGCGGAATACGCACAATTTGAGGATATATTGGAAAAAAGCAGTGTATCACACATTTTGGCTACACAGCATTTGCTCAGCTGGAGTCACACCCCCTGAAAACCTCCAAAGCAAGGTTCTTGCAGACTACAGTCAGTATTTAGCTGCCTTTCCATAGCTGATATGCTGCTTTTTTTTGCTTTTTCAGCACACCCAAAGGCTCATTGTTAAGCCAGGGTGGTCTCTTGTTCTGCCATTTTCCTTTCCTTCAGTAGGGAATGGATTGTTCTTGTGCTTCCAGGAAGCTGTTCTTGAATAAATCCCAGCACTCCATGGATGCTTCCCATGGAATCCCTCACATTTTCGCTCTGAGCATATTAAAGGTGACCTTGCCAAAATCCTCTCTGGCTCTCTGCTCTCCTCTGCTGGAACCCTCTCCACACACAGCCCAAAGGTGGCGTGGTCCAGAACCTCCTCAAGCCCCTCCAGACCTCACAAACCTTCCCCTGCTCCCAGACCCTTCTTTTAAAGAGATGATAAGTGAAAAAGCACAACCACTCCAGGCAACATCTCACAGGGGTTTTCTTCCTACTTCTTTTTACAGGTTAAAATAAATGGTGATGTTCTTTCCAAATGAACATATAAAGCCTGCTGAATATATCAGACACCTTGGTACAGCTGAAAAGGCAACTTGGCCATGAATCTGTTGTGATAAAGGCATTAACCTTATTTTTTTTTTTTTAAGTAAGTTCCAGCTAAAGAAGCATAAGAGATGCAAGGCAAGACACACTGGAGTTGGAAAGAACCTCATGATTGAAGTGTCAGTTCAGAACAACTCTGCTCTCCCAAGTCCAACAGCAATCCTCCTGTTCTCCCTCCTGCAAAGTATCCCCTAGCATGAATGTCCTTGCTCTATCTTATATAATTGTTTCTTTAGGGAAAAATTTAAATGTCAACTTTGATACTTTATTAATTTATCTGTATTACTAAGATAGTATACCCTGTTGTTCTGTCTTCTAAGTACATAGAGAGAGGTATGCAAGTTCACTTTCCACACATCACACCACGGGAAAATAGACTCTTATTTCATTGGATGGTTTAAACTAAAATAAAAGTTTATAAAAAATGACATTTCAGTGAAAAGAGCTGCTGTAGATGTCATTCTTTACCAGATACATGAAGTCCAGAGAATGTGGTAAAAATACAAAGAACCACCTTGGATTGACATAGTATTGAACTCTTAGCTTTTAGGAGATGTAGTGATAATGTCTCAATTCAAGTTCATCAGAATAGCTGTTGAACAGGCTGCCCAGAGAAGCTGTGGCTGCTCCATCCTGGAAGTGTTCAAGGCCAGGCTGCATGAGGCACTGCACAAGCTGGGACAGTGGAAGGTGTCCCTGCCCATGGCAGTGGGGGTAGAACTGGATGGGCTTTAAGGTCCCTTCCAACCCAAACTGTGATTTTTTAAACAGTTATCCGGACTATTTGAACTTAACAACTTTAAACAAAAAAGAAACCCAAAAACCCTATGGTATCCATTCTCCAGGTGCTGAACTCTTATTCCCTAGAGTGAGACTTGAATTTAAGAGGAATGCCATAATTAGGGGATGAAAGTGGGTTTGGGGCAGTGGGGATTTTTCCAGCAAAGAACTTCAAGAGGACCCCAGAGATGAACTGAAGTGTCACTGAAATAATCTCCATAAGGCATCTGAACAGAATGTCTTCATGAAGTCTGTAAGGCAGAAATAAAAAAGTAAAAGAGGCAGAGAACATATGAAATATAAGGGTAGGAAGAAGGATATTCATTTATTTCCTTTAGATTTTAAGGCAGAAAGGCCAAGAGAAATGGCAAGAATCCAATTACATGTTACTGGTTTATTCTGCTTTCAAGGCTATTAGTTTGGCTTGGGCAGTTTACACCAAAGAGAAGATTCTTTTCAGCCACCAAATAATGTCTTATTGCTTGCAGCTGGTTTGGGAAAAGTACATGAAGTGAAAGTAACTGATTTGTATGGATGGGGAACAGAAATTTAAAAAGATAAGATATACAGAAGCACAGACAATGTCCTTACAAAAAGAGAAAAGCTATTGGAACCAGTGTTATTGTTTACAAAAAAAATGGAAAAATAAAAGGAGACAAGAATTATATCTCTATTGCTTCTCTCTTTCTAAAAAGTTACAAATAACTCCTACATAATTGTTTGCACTTTTCTGATCTGTCACACCATATTCACAATTGGTGTTGGCATTTAATGAAGCTCAATACAGCTCTTGTTCTTTATCTTTCAGATGTGTCAAGAAATTGAAATATTTATCCCTTATTTTTCAACAAGCATGTATTTTATAGATCTTTTTAAGAGGAAAAATGCAAGAAAATTTAAAGTGAAATGTAAAGCTGCTCTGCATGAGCTATGGAAGGACACCAAATCTTACCAAGATTTCAGTCTCAGCTTTGAGTTATAGAAAAATAACTCCATCAAAAAACTTCCTTTGTAATCTTGAATCAGCATTGCACAGGAGAGTATAAACTGGTTATAAATCAGGTCTTCCTAATCTCTGTGCTCCAGAATGAAAATAAGATTACAAATGTTATATTGCTTTAACTTTTGTTTTTTACGTAAGCAGTGGAATTGGAGAATCACTGCTCCCTTACACAGCTATAATTCCTTTCAAAGACGTTAATGCTTCCAGTTCCCTGTCTCTACACTTTCAAGCAATCTCTATGTTTATGAACAAATTAAATTTCTCATTCTCTCAAAACTGTAGTTTATAAGTGTTTTTCTAGACTTTCCAGCTAGCTTATGATTAGGTTCATAAATATGAGTCACACAGCAAAGGAAAAGAGATGATGCCTGACTCCTAAATCAGGACCTGATACTGGAATCGTTTCCATCACGCGGCCTCACCAACAGCTCTTCCTAACCTAATTTTGCTGCTGATTTATGCACAGGTCAATATATCTGAAATTTGAAGGCATTTATTCACCCAGGCATCAATAAACATTGCTCATAAAAAAACACTGTTCTTTGGGAAACTCTCCTTATTTATAGACAAGTAGATAATTTATTCCTGGTGATGAAGAAATTTACTATTTATTATTCAAAGACTGAATTCATTCCACCTATTTTTAGCCTCTACAAGGTGGTGCCAAGACAGGATTCATCTCCTACAGTCCCTGAAAGTCTTTGCCATCCTCTTGGAAAATATTTTTTCAGTTATTATAGAGTAAGTTTGTACCAAACAAATGTATAAACTGTGTCTCAATTAGGCATTTGCAATTAAGTACAATGAATTCAATTCGTTCAAGTGTGTCCAAAAAGACAAAAGGCAAAGGCTTCACTGAAACAAAACCCATTCTCCACAGACAGCAAAACTTAATTTACTTCATTTACTTCATTTACTTAACTTACTTTGGGAAGCTGCTTTTAAAAAAACTCCAGTATCTATAATATCAGGTCCTTACAAGCAGCTCCAAGGAACTCACTGTTTCTTCAATGCATACTGAGGTGCAAACTCTATGGAAAAATCTCCTATGTGCATACATATATCAGCATAAAATGATGATTGCTCATTTTAATATCGAGCTAGTTTTGCTTCACAGCTTCAGCTGAAGAACCTGGACAGAAAGGTGAAAGTAAGAAGCTTACAGGTATCTTCTTTCTGATGTATTTTTTATTAAAACACTGTTTAAGTATTTTGGCTCTCTCCTGCGCAATCCTAATCTGAGGACAGGAAGCCCATGTAAATTAACAACTACTTCCTCTAGGATAAGAGAACAACCTTTTTCTAGGCCAGTTCCTTGTAGCACCCTGCTGCCAAGAGCATTTCCTATTAATTGTTCCTCTAGAAAATAACTTACAATATTGAAATTCTAAGGAGCACCCAAGTCTCACCCCAAGACACACTACAAAGCCCTTCCTCAGAACATTCCCAAGGAAGGCAGTGCCACCTCCTGCAGGACCACCCATGGAATGCTCCTCTGTGTCGGTCATCCAAACTCTGCTTCTGAAGGTCCTCACCACAGGGAAAAATTCCATTGACTACAGAACTACTTTAAAATCTTATTCTCGAAAGTTAGTTGGGTTAATTCTCTACCAAACACACTCTTATATCCACAGGAATAACCACAATCATGACCAGTGGCCATTGCTACTACTTCAAAGTGGAGGACAATAAACCTGTTCCAGGAACTATGAAGAACTACTCAATTTCCATTTCTGCCTCATTTGCGCTACAGGATATGTGCTTTATTCTTTCATCTCCAGCTCTTTTTTTAGGATCCCAGGATAATTTTATGTAAAATTCAGTGCAACAGTATTATATTTCAAGACAGTATTTATTTTCACTACAAATCATCCAGAAACAGGTTTGATGGAATTTCTGGATCCTCAAAATTTGGCTAAATTTACAAACAAGGAACATGCAAAATCAATTTTCAAAAATATATTCATGCAAAATGCTCCAACAAAAATTTCCATCAAGTTCTACTAATTCCAGTTAGCATGCAGAGCTATAGATATCACCAATCATAACATTATCCAGACTTAAAGAGACACAGCTACGGCGTTGGGTCGACTGCCAGAACCTTTGAATTTGGAAACCAAACACAGGCAGCAACAGCTTCATGGCTTTGGAGTTTCAAAAATAAAGCAAATTCCAGAGGCCAGCAGCCACCTAAGCAGACTATGTGTGTCCTACAAAATAACTCAGCATTGCTACCAAATATAATTGCCAAATGCGCCAAAAGGGGGCAACTGCAGTAGTGAGGCTCCAGGCAGCAATTATTTTTGTGTGTACTGAAAAATAAAGATAAAAAGCAACACTAAAATATGCAATGAAGGCGAAGTGAAGAGGCAGGACATGGGAAAAAAGCTAACTATTTTCAAAGATACACAATCACAGCCTACCTTTTTAGACCCAACAACAAACTCACAGGGCAGTATGAGAGAAGAAGGGGGGAAAAAACAGAAAGGAACAAAACAGAAATTAGAAAGACAGAGAACAGAAAGAAAATTAACAGCCACATACACATACTGAGATCATCAACTTTCATAAATCAGTGTACAAATCCCAGCTATGACACCATGTGGAGAAAGACAAATCTATAAACAGGGCCCTACATTCTCATCACTCCACAGCATTCAATGGATGCCAGTATTAAAAAAAGAAAGAACCTAAGACACAAACTGATGCAAACAACATTAAAAATGAGCTTATCCAAGTAGATTTACAATCATTCTTAAGTATATTTAATTTTTAGCTGAAAAGACAAATAAAATAGAAAACTTAAAACAAACGGGATTTTCAGTATTTCTGGCACATTTCCTAGTTTTCAGTTTGTAGGGTTTTTTTATCATAATGAGAACATGTGTTTCCGTTGTTCTCCATCAAACTCCAAGCCTCTACAATTAACTATCAAGAGCAACTGATTTCAGAAACTTTTTCAATTATCCTCAGCAGCCCTGTGACCACATAAATATTTTACCCAATTTACAGCTAAGAAACAGGAAGAAAAAATAAATCAATTTGCCAAAATCCCCTCTTGGCTGAATGCTCCAGGAATTAAACCAAGGTGAGCGTCTCAGTCCTACAACTTCTGTTTAACAGCACCAGCTTTCATCAAAACTTTTTAGGACTTACCCCACTGTTTTTTACACATAAAGTTTTCTACCAGCCAAAAAAAGTCTTCTACACACATAACACAGTGAGTTTGTGCATGTTGCCGTCTGAGTTATGAGAATGTGTCTCTCCTGCTCATCACACACACAACTTGCAAAAGACAAAGATCATCCTCACTTTTTTCAAGAATTACCTTATTTGAAATGCAGCATAATAATTCATCTTCCTAATTTATGAACTTTCCATCTTAAAAGAACCAATCATGTTGCAATTATTATGCAACCGAGCTAACGGAAGTCTAAGTGGGTGAGGGAGATCAGGTTTATATATACAGCCCTGATCATCACGTAAGTATTAACCTTTATATTTGACAGTAAAATACTTGGAGAAAAATATCTTTCAAGAAACAGTGTTCAACAGTTTAATTAGTCTTCAAATCATGTGATCAGATTTACTATGTCCCATGTAAATGCTTTCCATATTTTCACTCAATCTATCATCCCAGTTCAACAGCTCCAGGTTACAGCTGCACCACACATTTAACTAGACCTTTGCTACACACTGAAATTTAACTTCAATTTTAGAAGTTATAGGAAAAGAAATGCTTATTTAGCCTGAGTAGGCATCCACAATGACAGCAGCAGAGACATACCCTCTGTTACAAGCATAGAGAGTGTGTCTTCTCTTCCATCTATTTAATATAAAACATTTGTGCTTTTTAAATAATTGGTTGCACACTGACTAGGAGGTTGGGATACATTATATTAAAAAAACTGAAAATGTACAGAATGTATATAAAAGAGATCAAAGGGACATTCTTTGCCTTTAATCCTTTAGAATTTTCCACCTATTCTGGAAAAAGCCATTCCATTTACCAAAACATCATTATATTTTTATTTCATTCTGTAAAATCGTTATGATGACAATGAAGCAGCAAAAGTTGTTCTACCAGATGTTCTCATACCCACTTCCTGCATTCAAACAACCTTTAACCCTCCCTGAACAGAATTACACATCCACTCTTGCAAAAACAGAAAGTGCTCTCTATTGAAGAAGGTCCTTCCTAGCCCTGTATCTCCCTGGTATGCAGCGCTTTCCCTTAATTAGTGAATCTGTCACTACAGAAGGGAATGTGCTAAAATAAAACCCTGTTATTGCAACCCCAGCAGTAAAAACCTCTGAAGTAATAAAATGCAATATTATCACCAGCTCACAACCAAAGACTTTGGCTTGGAAGTATTAAGTTAGTTTAATAAACTGATCTGAGTTCAACCCTATTCCATGGAACTGAGTTTCTGCTTTAGAACACCGAGGGCAGAGATGCATCAGGCTACATGAAAGGTGTCTGGAAAGGCTCCTGTGAAGAGCAGCTAAAAATGTATTTTCTCTCAGCTTTCTTAAGTTTTAATGCATAAATCCTAAGTTTTAGAACAATCAGAAGTTCTAATTCCATAGCAAAATAAACCTGAGGAACTTTCTAACTATTGAACTGAACAAGTGGAATATTTAACACCTTTCTCTTGAGCAGTTCAGTGCAGCAAACATTTCAAGCACATCCATCGATCCAGACTCACTGAAACACTGTTTGGTATTCAAACCTCCCAGCAAGGGTGAGTGCAGAGCTGAGCCAGTGATTAACTCAGGATAAACCCCTGTGTCTACACAGGCAGGGTCACACACCTTTCATTCTGCAAAGAACTGAAGCATCACACCGAATCTGTTTGAACTCCTCACTGCAACAGCATAAAACATCTGCTTGGAGATGTGTGGACACACATTCTGCTGTCACTCGAGCTCCCCACGAGTTCAGAACTTCACAAGGAGAATTTCCTACTATCTACAACACAGCCACCACTCAGAAATAAGTCATTTATCGAAGAGATCCATTTCCAAAGCATAATTTTTTAGAAGACACAACTGAACAGCAGAATTCATTCTGATTTTGAGATTTTTGGCCTACAATTGTCATTTTCTTACCTAACTGGAACAGGAATTTTTTATTGCATTCAACTAAAATTCATTCAAAGTGAGGAAATGAAGACAAGATTCTAAAAAGGCTTGTCCAGTCCACACAACTTTACCACCCACATACAAAAAGCAGTAACACAGAAATTGATTTTGATAATTGAAACATAGTGCAGGGACAAACCAGAGACCAACAAGTCAAAGCCAGTTCAAGTGCTCACCAAAGAGGAGCAGGACACAGTAGTACTGGTGGTCCTTCAAGCAACCACAGGTAATTTAACAGAAAGCTTCAAATTAATTAGCAACCTGGAATGCTTTCTTCCTGTTTCTAAGGCCAGGACTAACTATGCAGGCAGAGTTGATTAATGTGATCTAAATGCTTCACAGACCTGCCTGGACAGCTCTGAGCTCTCACACACAGTAGTAAGCACTGCTGGCACCCCTACAGCACAACACAGATATGGACACTATTATTTCCACGCACACCCTGTGTTTTGATAGGGCTTCCACACCTCTGTCTTTGCCAGGACAGAGGGTGGTTGCTTCCATCCCCTGCATTTGACTGCAAACAGCAGAGTCAAACAGATTTTGCACCTGCCTGTAGCTATCAAGCCAGAATTACTTATCCCTTGCACAAGAACTACGCAACACTCAAATCTGACAGATGAGTATGCAAATGAGGAGGAAGGAAAAATGGGGGGGGAACTCTAACATACACAAAAACAAACAGTTGTAGCAAACAGGTAGCAAAACAAGACAGGTAAAAAGCAATAAATAATTACATAAAACAAAAGAACGACAGGGAAAGATGCTGGACTTCATCATAAAAAAAAACAGTTACTGTCTCATTGAATGAAAAAGTAGAGAGGCTTAGAGGAAAAAATACAATAAGGATTAGTCAAATGCTACTCAACATTATATAAAATTAGTTTCATTGATGCTAATTGAATTTTTTCATTAATACCATATATCTATAAAACACTGGAAGCTTTCCAGCAAAAAGTCTCATTACAGCAGAATGTGTCAAACCACTCCTATGACTTCTTCCTACTATTTGATGAGCTTCATCAATTAAATGTATATATGTAAACAAGCTCAGAACATCAAATGTGATAAGACTGCAAGTTATACTCTCTTAAACTACAGCAGACAGACACAGAAAGATCAGAGCACAGCCTCTGTTGGAACAAGCCTCACCAGGCTTGTCCTTTCTAACAGGCTTATCCTAAAGGCTGGCAAGTGCCACAGATGTTTTTTTAAGACCTATGAGCTGACAAAAGTAGCTGCTTACCTACTATCAGTGTCCAGACCTACAAAATCCTTCTTCTCAAAGGGAACACAGAGGAGGGGAATCTTGTCTCCAGACTTATCAGTGGCTCTGTCAAGCCGCTTTGACTCCAGCACTATGAAGAGGGACTCGATAAAATCTTCTATTCTCTTCTCCACAGTTTCACATTCATCATAACTGGGATAAAATGCCACATCGGTGCGGGGCTGCTCTGCAATCTCTCCTTGAAGCCCAAAGACAAACAACCGGGAATCATAGAGAGTAGAACCATACATTTCCTTATGAAGGTGGAATTTTTCAAAAGTCTGAGGCCATTCCTTTGCAGAAGAACAGTCGGTGATAGTGATCAGCCCCACGACTTTGCGGTGTGTCTGGAAATCGCCCCACTCGTTGTTCTCGGGGGGATAGTGGTGCCTGTAGCGGATGTAGAGCACTCGCTGCGAGTCGCGCACGTTCACTTGGCTCACGGCTGAAATGCGCTTGTAGATCCTGAAAAAGCTCTCCTCAGGTACAATGCCAATGGGCTGAACCACGACCAGGAGGGTCTGATGATCCTCAGCACACTGCATGTAGTCAGGAACACTCATTTTGCATCAACTGCAGGCTAGTGAAAGAAAAACATATATTACTTTTTAACATTCAGAAGTACACAGGGTTACTGAATCAAACCAGGACTTTGATGCTAAACACTTCTGCATCCTGAATATATGTGCTACAATACTAATAGTTCTTCATCATTTTACTAAACCTTCAATCATGCAGCCTACTGACATATCACTGTGCACAAGGACTACTCTAGTCACCCATCAAACAAAATTCTGTAAATTAGGGTTTTCCAACTGAATCCCCCTCCCTGTGCAGCTACACGAGCCAGCTCACACATGGAGCAGCAGAATCTCTACCACAGCCACTGGGCAGAAACACCAGCTCCGAAGATCCTGTCAGATTCAGGCTCTTCAGTCCCACTTTCTTGGGGAAATAAGGAAAATTGTGTGGGGTGAGATGTAAACAGGCACCAAATCGGAATCACCAAACTTTACACAGCTGTCAGTGCTCATACATGGCCAAGCAGAGGAGTATCAGGACCAGAACACCTATTTTTGAGGAAAAGCGAAGTCTCGTATTCTCAAAACACGTCCAGGTAAGGACGAAGCAATGTCTTCTGCCTTTACATTTAAGTATTTAGAATTCCTTTTCTCCTGAGCTCTCTAAAACCGATTATTGCACTGCAGCTGGGTCTTGAATGAAGATGCACATCCCTGAGTCGATTCACGTCTGAGACCTCCTGGACCCCACAGATCCCTTGGTGAATTTCAGCTCCAAAGCACACCCTGAAACGTACATACCACCAAAAAACACAAACAAACCAAACCTCCACAGCACGGACAAAACAAAACAAAACAAACACAGCCCAGCTTTAAAGTGACACCATTGGTTTTACAGGCAGAACGATAAGTTCCAAGCCCACGGGGGCAGAAGTGACAGAGAAGAAGCTGCCTGGAGGGAGAGGGCTCCACGGAACTGCCGACTGTACCTCCCCTCTCCCACCGCACTGCCTGGGGTCTGCCCAGCAGCCCCATTCCCAGGGTGCAGCCCCATTCCCAGGGCAGCAGTCCCATTCCCAGGGCAGCAGCCCCATTCCCAGGGTGCAGCAGCCCCATTCCCGGGGTGCAGCCCCATTCCCGGGGTGCAGCCCCATTCCCAGGGCAGCAGTCCCATTCCCAGGGCAGCAGCCCCATTCCCAGGGCAGCAGTCCCATTCCCAGGGCAGCAGCCCCATTCCCAGGGTGCAGCAGCCCCATTCCCAGGGCAGCAGTCCCATTCCCAGGGCAGCAGCCCCATTCCCAGGGCAGCAGTCCCATTCCCAGGGCAGCAGCCCCATTCCCAGGGCAGCAGTCCCATTCCCAGGGTGCAGCAGCCCCATTCCCAGGGCAGCAGCCCCATTCCCAGGGCAGCAGTCCCATTCCCAGGGCAGCAGTCCCATTCCCAGGGTGCAGCAGCCCCATTCCCAG
Source organism: Acanthiza pusilla (assembly GCA_036630365.1). Lineage (NCBI taxonomy): Eukaryota > Metazoa > Chordata > Aves > Passeriformes > Acanthizidae > Acanthiza > Acanthiza pusilla. The sequence continues at coordinate 94,234,856 of JAXCHO010000034.1, forward strand.
GGTGCAGCAGCCCCATTCCCAGGGCAGCAGTCCCATTCCCAGGGCAGCAGTCCCATTCCCAGGGCAGCAGCCCCATTCCCAGGGCAGCAGCCCCATTCCCAGGGCAGCAGTCCCATTCCCAGGGTGCAGCAGCCCCATTCCCGGGGTACAGCCCCATTCCCATGGCAGCAGCCCCATTCCCGGGGTGCAGTCCCATTCCCAGGGTGCAGCCCCATTGCCGGGGTGCAGCCCCATTCCCAGGGCAGCAGTCCCATTCCCAGGGCAGCAGCCCCATTCCCACAGAGCAGCCCCATTCCCACAGAGCAGCCCCATTCCCATGGCAGCAGCCCCATTCCCAGGGTGCAGCCCCATTCCCGGGGTGCAGCCCCATTCCCGGGGTGCAGCCCCATTCCCACAGAGCAGCCCCATTCCCAGGGTGCAGCCCCATTCCCACAGAGCAGCCCCATTCCCGGGGTGCAGCCCCATTCCCGGGGTGCAGCCCCATTCCCACAGAGCAGCCCCATTCCCGGGGTGCAGCCCCATTCCCGGGGTGCAGCCCCATTCCCGGGGTGCAGCCCCATTCCCGGGGTGCAGCCCCATTCCCGGGGTGCAGCCCCATTCCCACAGAGCAGCCCCATTCCCAGACTGCAACCCCATTCCCAGGGAACAGCCCCATCCCCAGGGTGCAGCCCCATTTCAATGGAGCAGCCCCATTCCCACAGAGCAGCCCCATTCCCAGGGAGCAGCCCCATTTCAATGGAGCAGCCCCATTCCCAGGGAGCAGCCCCATTCCCAGACTGCAACCCCATTCCCACAGAGCAGCCCCATTCCCAGACTGCAACCCCATTCCCAGGGTGCAGCCCCATTCCCAGGGCAGCAGCTCAATCCTGACACTTCCCCCCGGCAGAGGCCGCAGCGGGCGGGCAGGGGCCGGCGGGAGCTCCCCCCTTTCCCTGTCCCAGGGCATATCCCGCGCTGGGCCGGCCGAGTTCAGCACAGAAAAGCGGATAAACTGCAGAGAGCAAGCGCAGCAGAGGCGCGCACCCCCTCACCCCGCCAGGAAGGGGCTGAGGGGCAGCGAAAGGCGAGGGAGAGCTGCTCTGGGGGGAGCGGCTGCCGGGCGGTAACCGGGGAAGGGGCACTGACAGCCCGGGAAGGAGCCCGTCCTTGGGCAGCGGGGACGGGCGGTAACCGGGGAAGGGGCACTCACAGCCGGGGCAGGAACCGCTCTAGGACGGAGGTCGCGGCTGCCGGGCGGGAAGCGGGGAAGGGGCACTCACAGCCGGGACAGGGGACGCGGCTGCCGGGCGGGAAGCGGCACAGCGGCACTCACAGCCGGGGCAGGGGGACGCGGCACAGCGGCACTCACAGCCGGGACAGGAGCCGCCCCGCTGCCGGTGCCGCCGGAACTGACGGCAATGGCCGCTCCGCCCCGCCCCGCCCCGCCCCGCATGCGCGGGGTGCGATGGCGGGAGAGCCGTGAGGGGAGCGGGAGAGCCGTGAGGGGAGCGGGAGAGCCGTGAGGGGAGCGGGAGAGCCGTGACGGGAGCGGGAGAGCCGTGACGGGAGCGGGAGAGCCGTGACGGGAGCGGGAGAGCCGTGACGGGAGCGGGAGAGCCGTGACGGGAGCGGGAGAGCCGTGACGGGAGCGGGAGAGCCGTGACGGGAGCGGGAGAGCCGTGACGGGAGCGGGAGAGCCGTGACGGGAGCGGGAGAGCCGTGACGGGAGCGGGAGAGCCGTGACGGGAGCGGGAGAGCCGTGAGGGGAGCGGGCGCTTCTCCGCCGTTGTCCGCGGTGTCGCTCCCGGGGCTTCCACGGGGACTGGAAGCGTCTGGCTGTAAACAGGAGGCGTTCCTTCATGAGGAACGCATCAAGACGCGTGAATGAATGGTTGAGCCTTTTGGATGGTGAATTCTAGTCGAGTCTACATGAAAACTTAAAGGGCTCTAACCCTTAGAACGAAGTGAGCCTTTCTGGCATTCCCAAATCCCCAAAGTGGTCTGGTGCCATAGAATCATCCAGTCCGACTGTCAACCCCGCACTGCCAGGGGCTGTAACCCCTAAACCAAATCACCAGACCCAGATGCCTCTTAAACACTCGCAGGAATGCTGGTGATTCCAGCACCATCCTGGGTAGTCTGTTCCGAGGTCTGACCACCCAAACAGAGATTTTTTTTTTTCCTAATATCTAATCTGAATCTCCTCTGTCCCAGCTTAAGTCTGTTTCTTCTGGTCCTCCCACTGTTGGCACAGCAGAAGAGACCAGCCCCCAGCTCACTAAAACCTCCTTTAAGGTAGTTGCAGAGAGCAATGAGATCCCAATGAGTCTCCTCGAAAAGAGAGAGGTCCTCCTCTGAGAGAATTTCTCAGAGTCATGTAGCTTAAAGAGAAAAGTCTTGAAAACTCAGGAAGTATGAGCCTTGTGCACTTGCATCCAGAAAGCCAAATGTGTCCTGAGTTGATCCCACAGTGTGGGCAGCAGGTGAGGGAGGGGATTCTACCCCTCTGCTCCACTCTGGTGAGACCTCACCTGCAGTGCTGCATCCCCAGCAGCACTTTGTCTTGGATCCCCAGCACAAGAAAACTCATTAAATTATTGGAGCAAGTCCAGAGGAAGCCATGGAAATGGTCAGAAGGCTGGAGCCTCCTATGGAAACAGGCTGAGAGAGCTCGGAATACTCGGCCTGGAGGAGAGAGGGACCAGGGACACCTTATTGCAGCCTTTTGTTAGGGGGGATGTCATGACTTAAAGTACTCCAACAAAATAACTTCAACAGAATTCGCAGGATTTGAAAAATTTGAATAAGCAATTGCATTTAGATAGAATCATAGAATCATTTAGGTTGGAAAAGACCCTTAATATCAAGTCCAACCTAGTACTGCCAAAGCCACCTCTAAACCATGTCCCTAAGTACCCCATCTACACATCTTTTTTATCCCTCATGGGATGGTGACTCAACCACTTCCCAATGCTTGACAACGCTTTCCATGGAGAAATTTTTCCTAATATCCAACCTAAACCTCCCCTGGTGCAACTTGAGGCCATTTCCTTTTGTCTTGTCCCTTGTTACTTGGAAGAAGAGATTAACCCTCACCTGACTACAACCTCTTTTCAGGTCTCCTCAGCCACTGTGGCACAAGCTGTGGGCTCCAGGCAGGTCTCTCTGCTCCCCTCAGGTTCCCCCAATTTGGGAGACACGAGGAAAAACAACAGCACAAAAGGACCTGAACAAGAAACAAGCTTTAGCCTTGACCCTCACTTGTCTTCCAAGAAATGGGCAACATTTCCCCGAGGGAGAGGAGAAGAGGCTGGCAGCACAAAGCTGGACTTGAAGGACCTGCAGGCTCAGAGGCTGACCAACCCCAACAGCAGCACGGCCTTAGGGCCAGAGAGGGATGGGGTGTGCTCAGCCTGGGCACTCACAGCCTCCCTTCTCCTGCCAGGGACAGCTCCTGCTCGGGAGGACTTTGTCCCTTGGCTGAGACAGTGACTCCCAGAGATGACTACACCTGGCAGCTCTCAGCTGGCAGCGTGGCAAAGAGGAGCTCTGAGGAGCACTGGGCATCAGAGGGTCCTTCCCCTGTGCCTTCCCACCACCGAGCTCAATACCTTCAGAAATCTTGTTAGTTTGATGAGGGTTTATTTGTATATTGAAATCATGAAAGACCCCAGTAGTATTTGTAAGAATTTCATTGTGGGAGTAATGTCAGCTGTTTCCACAAGATGTCACAAGACACTAAGGATCAAGAAAGAAACCGAGCCTTCCAGATATCCATGTGGCATCCCAGGACGTTTGTGCTTCCCTTCAGATATAACATACATGGAGTGGCCTTACAGAAGTTGTAACCTCAAGGGAATTATACAACCTAAGAGATACACATTATCTGCAATAGCTAACTATAAATGCTGTCCCCAAATACAGTAATTTTGGAATTTTATCATATCCTGTGTTATCCTTGCACCAAGGTACTTCCATCTGCTTATGGTGCTATATTTTATTAATAAATTAGTATCATCTGTTGCCTCATCCTTATGTACTGGGCAAATTCTATATAAGATAGTAACATTCAGTCAATAAACTCCCTGTGTTTTCCATTTAATGATTCTCTATGGGTACCTTCCTTTCTCCCCTAAATTCCATGTGAATTAGTACAGTGTATTCTGGAAAACCTCCTTCCCTCTCATTCTAAGTAGAGATAATTTAGTGGCTTTAGCAAATTTCTTACCAAAACAAACCATCAGACATGTTGTTTGCAAGGCATACTGTAAAAAAATTTATTGAAATCATTAATGAATTGATGCAAACGATGTGTCATCACTTCTGGAAGTGCTCACTCACCCTGCAACTCCTACCCAAACAGGCACAGGTGAATTTCTGGAGCCAACACTCCCAGCAGCAAAATCCCATCCACAAGCATTTTACAACCTTCCTGCATGGCAGGCACACAGCGTAAATATGGGGAATGTGTTAACAATGAAGATGCAGCTCCATCATCACAGTTTACATGTGCCCTCCACACTTCCCCACACCTCTGACAAGTGTCAGGATGACCAGACACATTCCCTGGTACTGTACTACAGCAGCAGAGGTGTTTGAGCTGCCTGCAATTACAGTTTGGTTAACAATTTTGTAGCCAGTGGCTTGTAATTGGGATACACACAGGAGGTGCCCAGTTGCCATTAAAAACTAAAAACATAAAACTAAGTTCCCCACACTCCTGTGCCAGCCTTGGGCTGAGGGGCCACAGCGAGGGGGTAAGGAAGGGGAAGCCCCAAGACTGCTCCTGCCTGCACTGGGGCAGCAGGATTCCACCCCGGTGGGAAAGCAGAAAAGGAGCTGAAGTGCTGCTGACCGCGGCTGAACATGAGCCGGGGTGTGCCCAGGTGGGCAAGGCCGGGGGCAACCTGGCCTTGTGTGTGAGCAAGAGTGTGGCCAGCAGGACAGGGCGGTGATTGTCCCTCTGTGCTGGGCACTGGGGAGGCCACACCTCAAATCCTGGGTCCAGTTCTGGGGCGCTTAATTCGGGAAGGACATTGAGGTACTGCAGCGTGAACAGAGACGGGCAAGGGAGCTGCTGAAGGGGCTGGAGCACGAGTCTGATGAGGAGCGGCTGAGGGAGCTGGGGGTGTTTAGCCTGGAGAAAAGAAGGCTCAGGGCTCTGACCTTATCACTCACGCCACAACCACCTGGTGATCGGCCACAGGTTGGACTCGATGATCTCAGAGAACTTTTCCAGCCGGGGTGCCCCCGGACCTGCAGTCCGCCCGCCGCGGGGAGGCGAGAGCCGGCCGGTCCCTGTCCCGGGGCTGCAGGGAGCTGTAGTCCCGGGCAGCAGGCCGGTCCCTGGGCGGGTCCCTGGGCTGCAGGGAGCTGTAGTCCCGGGCAGCAGGCCCGCCTCTGGGCGGGTCCCGGTACTGCAGGGAGCTGTAGTCCCGGTGCTGTAGGGAGCTGTAGTCCCGTCCCTGGGCGGTCCCGGGGCTGTAGGGAGCTGTAGTCCCGGGCAGCAGGCCGGTCCCTGGGCGGTCCCTGGCGGGTCCCGGTGCTGCAGGGAGCTGTAGTCCCGACCCCTGGGCGGCCCTTGGGTGGGTCCCGGGGCTGTAGGGAGCTGTAGTCCCGGGCAGCAGGCGGTCCCTGGGCGGTCCCGGGGCTGCAGGGAGCTGTAGTCCCGGGGCTGCAGGGAGCTGTAGTCCCGGCAGCCGCCGCCTACAGCTCCCGGCGGGCCGTGGCCGCGCTGCCGCGGGGACGGGCTGAGATGGCGGCGGCGCGGCTGAGCGGCGGCGAGAACCGTCTGGTGTCGCTGCCCCTGTCGCGGATCCGCGTCATCATGAAGAGCTCCCCGGAGGTGTCCAGCATCAACCAGGACGCGCTGTTCCTCACCGCCAAGGCCACGGTACCGGCTCGCCCTGCGCTGCCCTCGCCCCCCGCGCCTCCCTTCCCGGCTGAGGGGCCTCTGCCTTGGAGCGCTGCCGCGGCCCCGGGCCGGGCTCCGCTTCCCTTCTCTGTCCGCGTCCCGAGACTGAGCTGACCTCAGAGCTGCCCCGATTTTAGAATCATAGAATGGTGTGTTTTGGAAGGAACCCTAAAGAACAACGATTTCCAAGCCCCTGCCGTGGGCAGGGACACCTTCCACTCGACCACGGTGCTCCGAGCCCCGTCCCGCCTGGCCTTGGACACTGCCAGGGATCCAGGGGCAGCCACAGCTCCTCTGGGCAGCCTCTGCCAGGGCCTCACCACCCTCACGGGAAAGAACTTTTTCCTAATACCTAATCTAAACTTACTCTCTGTCAGTTTGAAGCCATTTCTCCTTGTCCTGTCACTACATGCTACATAAATAGTCTCTCTCCGTCTTTCTTGTGGACTCCCTGCAGGTACTGAAATGTAATGAGTCCCTGCACTGAGTGCCCAGTGCATGTGCAGTTAAATATGGTGCTTCTGCCTTTATACAGGGATCGGCTACATATGTGAATTCTTAGTTTGACTGTTTGGTTTTAATTTTTCAGGAGCTTTTTGTTCAGTATTTGGCTACATACTCCTACAAACATGGCAGAGGGAAGGAGAAGAATGCTCTGACGTACACTGACCTGTCGCATACAGCAGAAGAGTGTGAGACCTTCCAGTTCCTTGCAGGTATCAATAGCACAAGGGTAAATCCAGCGTCTGCTTTGGAAAATGAAATCTTGTTCTTCATTCTCTGTTTTCTGAGGACCCAGTTCTCCTGCTGATCATTGTTCTCCTGCATAGCATTCAATTGGAACTCATAAACTACATCACTAAAAACATTTATTTGTGAATGGGGATTTTTCTGCTGCCTCTAAATGATGCAATTACATATTCAATTCTCAGGATATCGCCTTAAGCATTTCCTAAATTCCAGCAGTTCCATATAAAAGCTTTTAGCCTATAAAAGATCATTGCAGATCTTTGGGTGAGAAGTTATATGGACCCAAAATGATACATAAGAATTTGTAAGTTTTGAGAAAAAGGGCTTAATCGTATGGTCCCTTTCTCCTTTTAGATATATGTACACACACTTGTTTTTACTGATACTTGGATTTCTGTTACAGCACTTAGCTCAAGGATATAAGGTATTCCTAGTCCAGTGTTTCTCTGGATTCCCCATGGATCTGCTTACAGAGCACACAGTACTGCTTTGTCTCAGGTCCATTATTGCCATGAACAAGTGTCTTAATGCAGAAAAATGATTTCTACAGAACATGAATGGCTTGCTGGATCTAAGGCAGTTGAGCACTCTGTTTAACATCAAATAATGTACATCAGCAGACAGTAAAGACAGTTGCCACTAATCAGTCATGAAATAGAGTCCTTTTCTTTCGTTACTTGTACCATAAGTGGGTAATTCCCTCCTACTCTTAAAGCTGTGGAGGTCAGACTAATTCACCTGGTTATTCACTTAAGGTTTGATAAAATTACTAACATTTCTTTTCGGCTAGTTAGTGCTTTGGGTGCAACAGTATTAATGAGGCAATACAAGTATGCAAACAGACCATAAAAGCAACAATTCTGCCTTCCAGATATCTTGCCAAAGAAGATCCTAGCTAGCAAATACCTAAAAATGCTCGAGAAGGAGAAGCGAGATGGAGAAGTGAGGGAAGACAATGAGGAGGAGGAAGAGGATGAAGACGAAGCTGTTGGTGACAGTGTTGGATCTTAAGGCCAATGGAGAATTGTTTCATAGTTGATCCGTTTTCTATTGTATAAAGGATGTTATTTTTGTGACTGAGAATCCAAATGTTTGATATATTTATACACTGAGCCATCTGCTTTTGCTTTAAGAAGTTTAGAAATTGAACTTTATACTCATTGAAGAATGGAATTCTTCCCTCAGAAACACCTCAGGGTAGGAAGAGACAGTGCAAATCTGACAGCAGAGCTTTGTCAGATGATTTGAAATGACTTTGTCAGACAATCATTACCCAAATTTAAAATTTCTTACGGGCAGCTTTCAGTTCAAAAGCTCCAAAAGTGGACCAAGTCCATTTAAGAAGTCTGTAAAAACAGCCATGTGAGCACCAAATGGGGTAGAGGAGGAGATGCATCCCAAGGGCTAATGTGACTCTGCAGCTGTGGTGGTAAATGTATTTCAAAATTATGTAAATGTGTGCATCTAGAATTTTTTTTCTTGAGTGAACTCCACTTCTGCATTTTCTCCTGCCAAAATGCACATTGAAGTCTGTTAATTGTGGGTTCTTGAGAATGAGCAGCTCCTTTACCCTGTGAGTGACAGAGCTGGATTTTTCATTTGGTTTTGGTTTGGTTTTTGGGGTTTGTTTTTTTACTACAGAAATGGTAACCGTCCTGTGTAGAACTTTACATGCAACTTTTTAAAATAAACATTTTGTATGAAAACTGACAATGGATGCAGAAACTTTCTGTAGTTCTTTCCGTCCTCAGTCACACGTGTGGTCAGTGTGGCAATGTTTGCAGAGTGTCATAGTCAGAGAAGTGACCAAGATCTCTCCCCAGCTCTGAGGAATGCCCCAGGTAAGCATGGGGATGTTAACAGGGAATAAGAACTCCCACTCCAAAAAAGCTGGGCAGAAAATCAGTCAGGAATTTGTTGTCTCAACACCCTAATTTAGAGGGCACAGTAAAGAGTTACCAGAGAGCTCCAGCATCTCCAGAATCCAGAACATTCTGTACTCTAAAGTCAAATGGAGGTTGGCCAGGTAGGATCAGGGACTGGCAAAGCTACAGAGCCGCGCCAGAAATGCTCCTGCTGTTTTAACAGATCAGAGGATGTTGCACTGTAAAAAATTTCCTGAAGTTGCCATAAATGAAAATTGTACCAGGAATGCTGCAGTGAGTGCTGAGTGGGGCTGGATCCCTGAGGAAATTCCCAAGTGGGTATAGGCAGAACTACACCATTGTTGAAAGAGCTGTTTTATGGGTTTTTTTTGTTTTTGGTTTTTTGGGTTTTTTTTTTTAATATATAATTAAAAGTGCATTGAGATGTGTGGGAAACCGAGCATGGAATGCTGTTTGGGGGGAGGGGGTGCCAGCAGTGGGATATGGGAGGTTTTTGGGAAAGGAAAAAAAGATCCACCAGCACAAAATTGCACAGTAATTCTCCAGCATAAACAGGGACGAGGCCAACAAGCAAAGGAAATACCTGTCCCAGAATTACCTCGGGTGGGTCACAACCAACGAGGGGAATGTCCTCAAACAGCCCTGGCAGGGCTCTGAGCACAGCCCATCCCCTGCACCCTGGGGGGGAGGCAGCAGTGAAGGGCACAGTGGGACCAGGCAGGGGGTGGAAGGTGTTTTAACATTTGACTTCATTTCTCCCCATCCAATTCTATATAATTTGTCAGTAAATTATATAAATTTCCCCCTACTCAAGTCTGTTTTGCCCATAACAGCAACTGCTCAGTCACTTCACTGTCCATACCTCAACCCATGAGCTTTCTCATCCTATTTTCTCTCTCCAAACTGCATCATTTAACGTGAACTTCCTCAAAAGTGACCAAGTATCTTGACCTGTTTAATGTGCTCTGGGATTTTAGACTGAAACACAGGCCCAGCGGCACTTTCCAGGATGAATTATTATTATATACATGTTTTTATCTTTTATCCCCCTACAGCACCAGCTTGTGAGATCCTTCTCCCTGCCCAGCCAATGCTGCTCAAAGGACAGAAAGTTTCCTAAACTCACAAAAATGACAAAAGAGCTGTGGTTACTAAGTATAAATCACCATACTTGATCCCTCTTAGAAGTTTCCTGTGGGATGATGAACATATTCTGTGAATTACTGAGACCAGAAGAATTTGCACGCCCTTCTGTATTCATTCAGCCAGAATCCTCAATGGGAACTTCAGAGCTGCCAAAATTTGCCACAGCCCTCTCCAAGGCCCTGCATCTGCCAAAGCTTGTTGCCATCAAACCGCTGAAGGGTTATTTGTTTTCCCCAAGAGCCTGACACAGAGCAAAACCTCATCCAATTCAAAGCAGTGTTTCAAAAACAAGGGAAAAAAATAAATGGAAGAGACAGCTCTGACAGTATTTCACATTATTGAGTAAAAGCCATCTCTGTTTGCAGGGCTGGGCTCCCCAAGGCAGCTCCTTGGCATCCTTGCAATTCTCTTGGATGCTTTATAGTCACCACCAGATGCTGCAGTTTCTTGGTTTAAAAATTGATCACTGTAGGATTCATTCAGAAACAAAAAAAAAAGGCAGCATTTCAGGCAAACGGCTTCCAAAATGCTCACCTTCCACAAATAATTGCAGGATTACAAGTGGTGAGCAGTTAAAGCAGCACGGATTGTCTCTGGAACGCTGGGTGGGAGCACAGGGAAACACCCAAAAATCCTGTAAGGGGTGAAATGCAAGGGAGGGCAACAGAACCAGAGATTTTGGTCTCAGTGCACAGGTAACTGCAGAAAATGGCCAAATATGAAATGAAAACACACCAAACAATATCTTGTAAAGATGAGGAATTTTATTTTATTGACATACTATGAGGCAAAACAAAATTGACACCATACAAAATAACTTTATAAAATATCATTCACATCATTATTTTGTCAGGAATTACAGCATTCTGAGCTTGTTACAAGTCTTATGTTTTGAGGTGAAAAACACTATGCTAAATCTTTAGTATTAGTTGTATATATACAGTAAGAAACCAGAACAGAACCTGTTAGGTTTTTCATGAGTTTATTGCAAAAGTAGTGCAAACTATTTTACCTTGCAAGCTGTAAAACAAACTTGGAAAAGGACCCACCTAAGCTTAAAAACATGACAATAAATGCTCAATTTCACAGCCTTTGAAGCTTCCTTCAACAGTTCTCAACAAAAATTCCCCATCTCTGCACATTTTTCGATTTTCACGGACTCGGAAATGAAGGAGTAGAGGGTGGACCTGCAACAGGGAGCGGGAGGGTCCTGCTCCACCATGGGGCACTGCTCTTCCCCGTGGGTTTGGGGCATCACCCCCAAAATTTGCACCAATGGGGTGAGTTTGGTCACTCTGTGTGCCCCCATTAATGAACTGCCCTTTTCCACGCTCGTGTTTGAGAAAAGAGTCAAGAAAGCAGAACGAGCAAAAACAAAACCAATGTAACAATTAAGAATGAGGAACATGTATTGTCTGTTTTAGGAACATAGTATCCTTTTCCTCCTTTTCCTGAAGTGTACAAAGCGAATTTCCATGGTCCCCCTCCCCGTGTGTACACACTGCAGGGCACATCCCATCCCGAAGCTCGGCGTGATCCCAAGGCAGGATACTACATTCTGCAAGATCCAGAGAAAACAACAGCCTAAAATGCTACCGGGGTCCCCCAAAGCAAACAGGTAGCTAAGTCACCTCCTAAAAAATCAGAAAAGCAAACAAATGCTACATGAAAAATGTTAAAGAAACAAAATGCAGCATATTCAGGCTCTTTTTTTTTTTTTTTTTAAATCTTGAGGTACCTATATAAATATTACCTTCTGCCCAAAGTACGATTGGTTTTGTTAAAAAACTAAAGTCCTTATCACGAGCCAATTGCAGGGCAAACATTATTACTGAGAAAGTGCAACCATGCTGATCATTTATCTGCAGCATATTAAAGGATGATTAGGCTTTAGAAAATATAGCTTAAGTCTAGACCTGATGGAGCAGTTTTATAAAAAACACTGAACAGAGGCATTTTCCTTTTGTTCGAGTCTCTCTGCAACAGAAAGCCTTAGGAAACAGCTTGGAAGTCCTGCCATGATGGAATGTCAGCACTTTTACAATCCCATATATAGATTTTTTTTTTCTTTAATATTTAAACTAAATACAGTTTTACAGCAAAGATTCCCCCTCTGTAGTAGGTACTGGTAAAAAGTGGATTTTTAAAAAATTTTTTAAACTTCAAAAAATGATAGTGTATCACAACTTAAAGCTTTCCAAAAAGGTATTATTTGTAAGTAAAAAAGGTTCACACATTAAGTAAAAAACTTACACAGAGGTGTAAACTGTTCCATACAAAACTGTGGAAAGGTCAAAGATGTTTTATTCCCTCACCCTTCCATGTGTATCCCTCCATTTTATATCATACATACAGATACACAAAGTCATGTACTGTATGCATATATGGAGACACACAGATGTACAGATCTGGGGTCAGGATTAAATATTTCCAAAAACTTCGCTTTTGGGCGTTTCTCTTGGCCTAGGTCAGCTGTGATACTTTATTTTACAATTTGCTACACCGAAAAGTATATTCCAATTCAGTTTTGTGGCGCAGTTAAAATCCATTTGCTGTTTTTAATCAAGAAGATGAGTTTTGATTGTTATGCACTGGGGAAAAAAAACACAAAGGCACAAAGAATAGAATTCAAATCCAAGATTGCTGTCTCGGAACAAGAACCCCGAGGTTTTGGGCTGTGGACGGGGTTGGTTTGGTCGCCTTTGCCAAATCTCCTTGACAATTTGAGTAATTAGCACCCAACTGGTTACATGAGGTAGATCCAAATTGGAAAACAAAATAAAATAAAAGCAAGCTGGGTCCCCAACACAATTTTTTTTTTTTTTTGCCTCTATTTAAAATGTTTTAAGGATCCTATGTCAGTCGTAAGAAGTGGAAGCGATGGCACCTACCCGAAGCAAGCACGGAACTCAAGAAGGGCTTTTCTTTCGGGATGTAAAATTTTAAGTGTTAAATCACAATCCTCCTTCAGGCAGAGATTTGCTGGCAGGGGGAGGGAGAAGAGGATGTTCAACAACAAGGACAACAGAAAGCTGGGATTTGGGAAAGCCTCTTTGGGGTCAGCTGCCAGAGGAACACCCAAGAGCCCACGGCAGCCTCAGGAGGCATCACAGTATAGACAGCCACGGGTGTCCCTTATTGTCAGGTGAGGGGACCTCCTTTACTAACACTGGAGCCCTACAGGAACATCCTCCTGTCCTCAAACAGTATTTTTGCATACTCTGAGAGAAAATCTGACACTTTTAGCATTTAGTTAAGGCTTAGTTTAAAGTGGCGTGGCCACACAGCGTCGCCAAGTGCTCACCTGCGAGAGAAACAATGGATTAGTGACAGCCCTGAGACACTCCAGCACTGCACAGCCGTGCCTGCAACCTCTGTGGGAAACCCTACAACCTCTGTGGGAAACCCTACAACCTCTGTGGGAAACCCTACAACCTCTGTGGGAAACCCTACAACCTCTGTGGGAAACCCTACAACCCCTGTGGGAAACCCTACAATCCAGGGATGCCTTTCAGAGTCAGCTGAGGGTAATCCTGGCTCTGGTTTTGCATTACAAGTGCTACTCTTACCCAGCCAGCACTACGTTGTTCATATATTGCAAGCACGAGAGTTCCACAGAGATGCAACACACACACGAAGCTACTCAACACACATTTAGTACCACTTGAAGCGACCTTAACATCCTTTTTTTCCTTTTCTTCTAAAAAAAAAAATAGCAAACTTCACCTGGTCATAGAAATATTTTGATTCAAGGGAACATTTACAATATGAAGCTTCTGGATTGATTTTTGGTTCTTTTTTTCAGTTATTTAAAAAAATAAATTAAAAAAAAATTTGAAACTATTAAACAAAGGATTAAAACCTTAACAGATAAAGTCAGTTAAATTTGCAATGTACCAAAACTAAAGGAAAAAATAAATTTAATCAATACATTCTGTTTTCCATCTCACCCTCCCAAGACCAAGTGAACCACTCTGCTGCACAGAAATCCGGGACTGGATCTTCACTTATCAACTACCCTAAATGTTGACATTTTTGTGATTGTACAACTAATAAAATACTGCAAAAGCCAGGGAAATTGTGCTTATTTCCAGCAAAATACTGCCTTTTTATCTTTTACAGACAGCCTATACACTCTTGCTTTTCCTGTCACTGTACACACCAATGGATACATACACTCATAGATCTATAAAATCTACTAAACTTTATTAACAAATTACAGAAAGCAAGTGGTAACACTCTTCAGGATAGCACAGAACTTTGCCAGATGGAATTCCTCATTGCACCTCATTTAAACTTTGATTTTCCAAGGTAAATAATTCTGAAGCTTACTCCTTAATGGGTTTTGATTATTTGTTTAGTTGGGATTTTTTTTCCCCTTATTTTATTTTCTTTGCAATTGCAAAGTTGTCTTTTGGAAATGAGATGAGCAATTGAAGGGCTCAGGCATGTTAAGTTCCTTCAGAAAATGTATCAGGAATAACAACATTTGGGTCAAATCCTTAATTTTTTTATAGCACAGAAACAATGCTATAAAACTGAGGTTCGAACACCGCACAGTTGATGCAGAATTAACTTTGGCAAAATCTGGAAACAGAATTCACTGCAAAATTCAGTACATGAGCAGTCTGATCCAAGCCCCAGCAGCCGAGCTTTTGGGGTGCCCACAAAGCCCAGACAGGATCTGCTTTGAGTCAAGTACAGGGCAGGCAAAAATGTGCAATTTCACAAATCCTGGCATGAGCGAAGCTTCCTCTATTCATGGCTTTAAAACCGGGAAAAGCTGATAAACACAGAAAAGAGTCCACATTATGTATTTTTTTTTTCTGACAGGAAATCTAACCTAACAAAGCAAACACAAACAGCACCAGCCAGGGGATTAGAGACTCGGGAGCTTGCCTGCTGACCTGTTCACCATTCATGCTTGCCAAGCACACTCAAAAAAACCCCATGAAATTACCAGAAAAGTGTAACTTTAGATTTTGGGGACAACTCCTAGGCTTGCTCCCAGGTCAGACAGCATCTGCAATCTCTGCTGATGAGAGCAGCTATTCCAGCAGGTGCTTAAAGAAGGGAGGAAAAAAGAACAGAACTAAAGCACGTGGTACAGCACATCCAAAATGGGAGGGAAATACAACTGAATTCTGTGCACTCCAAAGAACTCTGTGGAAATGATTATTCCCTTTGATACCGAAGTGCCATGCAGCCCAAGGCTCCTCAAAGCCCACGGGAGGTTGGCTGGTGAGGAGCAGCAGTGTCACAATGGATCTGCTGAGGCTGTGCATGGCCAAATCCAAAGGAATCGCTTTTCTGAGGGATATTCAGGTGGCAGGAAGGAGCAGCCAGCCTTCATCTGCTGCTGCAGGTTTGTAGTGCACAACTCCCAAAATTAACTCCTGCCAACCTCCCATCCCTCCAGATCCAGCCTGGCTCCGGGTCCTGGCTCCATCCAAGCCACAGCTCCCTGACACCACGAATCCACCTGAGGGGCTCCCCTACCAACATTCCCCTTGGGATGGGGCCACACCATGTGTGCAGCACAGGGGATTTCTCAGGGCACTTTCAGGAGGAAAACTAAGGATTAAATTGTCAACAAGTGCTTCTCTTGGCAATTTTCCAAGGAAATTTGGAATCCTCCCTGACTTCCTCCCCTCACTTCCCCAGGGGCTGGGGTACTGTGCTTCTCTTCTCAGCACCCAGCACGGGGTTCCTTCCTTCCTTAAAGCTCCTGATGATTCCAGGTTTGCCTTGTCTGGAAAACACAAAACTCTGCTCTGACAACAGAGGAGCTTGTTCAGCATCTCTGCACAGTGCAGCAATAGCATCCCTGGATCTGCAGTGCACAATGTAGTGAAACACCTCAAAAGCAGCCATTGACCCTGCCCTTCACACTTTTGGGGGAGCTTTGTTAAATCATGACTGAGAACTGAACCAAACTGGCAGGATTTTAGCCCATTCAGTAATTAATGAGCTAATTTACAATGATTTATTCAGTCACTTGCAAAATGTGGGATCCAGAAAGTCAGGACATGAGCAATCCTCCTGCCATGGATAAGCATCATTAGTGTCTACAGCCAGAGATTAAGGGAAGAAAATTGCAGGGAGCACAGAATCCCAGGAAACTCACTCTGACAGGCCAAAATCCACACTAGAAAGCCCAGACACTTCTAAATAAAAATCAACTTTAACACTGCTATAAAACCACACCAGCACACTGTGCTCCAACAGGTATTTCTGTCAGCAGAGTGGTTTATTCTGAGATGAGGAAGCTTGTTTGGATTAATTGTAAACAAAAATCTGACGTATTAACACAGTTTTCTAGCATTTCATTTCAGGTCACTTAAAACACCCTCAGTCCACATGCTCTTACATCACAGTTGAGTTTTGGCCAAGGCTTTGCACAGAACAGACACTAAATAGTCCCAAAATGAACATACTCAGGTTTGGGGTTGTTTTTTGGTGTTTTGGTTTGGGGTGGTTTTTTTTCCCCACATTTTAAAGTTTATCATTTTTTGAGCAGGGAACAAAGTATTTTCACTCTTACAGTCACACGTCAACTTATTTAAAAAATACATTAAAAAAATAATCCAATACGTATTTTTTTGCCTCAGACTCAAAATATACTTCAAGCACCTTCATGTCATTTGCAGAGAAAACCTGACATTATCTGGCCATCAGGTAAAGTACAGAAATATTTTTCATTTGGAAAACAACAGTATAGAAAGTCAAGTGGAGGGACAGGTCACAGAGGGAGCTGCTGCTATGGAGTGACCCTGACCAGAAGCAGCTGTGCCAGATGTGCCACTCGCCACCTCTGGTGCCCTCTCCATGCACAGGGACACCTCTGGAAGACAGAGGGAAGGCTGAGCAGCCACCCAGGATCACAGTATGGCACTGCCAGCTCCCAGCAAGGACAGGACAAATCCAGTCCCCCTGGGAGCATTTTGGCTGCTTAGTGGGAGCTTCACCTCAATTTTTCTCTGAAGGAATACAGGAGGTAGCCTTGAACTGCATCTGCTTTGTAACTAAAGATTCTCACAAACTCACTCTTGTAGTGATTTGGCCAAGCAATTACATTCAAATGAACACTCAAAGAAACGACTCTGACACAGCAACTGGAACACTAAATGGGATCAAACAGAGTCTGCGCCACACCAACACACACAGCACCCCCTCCCCGTATCATTTGGGTTAAATGCTCTCAGAAATGCGTCCTTCCAGCCATTAACCCCCAGAAACAGAAGGTAAAACTTGCTGGTTTGCATCCATCCTACCATGAGCCAATGGGGCTGGAGTTGGGATCCATCCTGTCCCCGAGGGTTATGGAAGATCCTTGGGCAGCCAGAGGTGACACCATTCCTTAGAGCACTGGAACATCCACTGCACTGCCCACAGCCAGCAAGACACTGGAACTGGATCCCAAATCCCTGCAATTCCACTAATTCTGCCACATTCCCTGGTTCTGCTTCTACAACACAAGAATCAGATGCTGGAGCAAGGAAAACCTGTGAGAGCTACAGCTGATAATGCAGATATTGTTACACCAATGCCATCAGTCATCAAACTGATAGAAAACTGGCATTTGAACCTTGCACAGATGATGAGAGATCAAAAACTGCATCTCTGTGGCATGGGAGAAATGAGCACAGAGAAGGAAGAAATGTTTTATGAATTCAGACAAACCCTTAGTATTTCCACTGTGATAAAGCAACTGTGCCCTTCTTGGATTGACACCATAATGCAAACAAAGTGCAACAGCATTTAACACCAAAGCTTGTATCTCAACACTGGAAATATGGCAGTATTCTGGAAAATATCACAAGGAATGGTATCCCCAGCGTTTCAGTATTTGCTGTACAGAGCATTATTTACAGTATTTTCAAACAGCTACAGCAGATGCAAAAAAAACCAAAACTCTTACAGTAAAAAGGGAGTTTAAAAAAACCCAAAGAAATCAGTGCAATTACCTTCTACTTGAAGTTTTCCTTAGGAAAGATGGCATGTGTGCATCAAGATGCATATTACCACATGGAATATAAAAGTAAAAAACAAAGGACTGCCCTGCATTAGAGGGAAGGGGAAAGCCACACAAAGAGAGATGCTATGGCAGGAGAAGAGTATTAAAAAAATAGGAAAACAAGTGAGTTTAATTACACTGGTCTCAAGTGTGAAAAATACTGAGAACTCTTCTTACATTCGTTTAGTTAATGTATACAAGATGTCTTTAAAAAAAAAAAAAGTCCCTTATGGGTTATTTATGCCACCAGAGATATTTATTTGACTGAGTCAAGAGCAAGTATCGTCCACCTAACCCCTAAAGGTCCCAGTCCTGCACTCCCAGCGTGTGCAGCTGTGAATAAACAGAACCAACCTGGCCTCACTCCCCAAGATGAACATTTCCCGTAAAAAGAAACAATCTGCACATCCACCAAAACCCTACAGCAACCCATGGACTATGGCTGGGGGTCAACACACACCTTCCTCCTGGCCTTGCCCTGTTAGATTCTGGATTCCTTGGCATGAGGAAGGTTGGGGTTCCTGCAGGTGAGACACAGGTGAGGATCTGCTGCAGCAGCAAAGCAAAGAGCACTGGCAGCAATCAAAGCCCTCAGATCACACTCTGCTGTTTAATCAAAAGCCTTTGGGCGCGTACATGTATGACTTTAGTCAGAAAGAAAAACTCAGAAGCATCTTAGAAACCTCAATCTTTTCAGAAAAGAAAACCCTGGGCACACAAAACCCTAAAGTCCATGCACCTACTCTCCAAAAGTTTTAATTTGAAAATCCTTGCGGAAAAACCTCTTGTTTTATGTTATAAAAATGATCCAACAAGAACAAGACTCTGTTACAATGGACAAAGGCTGCAGGAGTTATTGAGAGAGGCAGAACTAAAGCCAAACCTTCACAACCTTTTTGCTTTTACAATCAGGAAACGCTGCCTGGGGGCCTGGATGAAGATCAAAGGTATTTATTACCTGACAGATCGAGAAACAAGGGAATTCCTGTGCCAAAGCTTCTGGAACATGGAAGATCATTGATTGTAATTCACAAAGTCAAACATTCTAAAGCAAAGCACGACAAAATCAGGAGCTCTAATAACACAAGGGATCTCACTCCGTCCATCACTGCACACACACACACACACACACACAAATGTTCAATTGCATAGAGCTGTCTGAAATGCCACAGAAAGGCAGAGACAAATCCACCTACTTCCAGCATTGCCCAACAGGACATTTGCTCCCAAGGATCAGCTCAGTTGTTTCCTAGAACAGATGGAGTGGACACATTGCTCTGCTCAGCCAATTCCAGAGCAGGAATTTCCACCGCCAAGCAAACCTCATTATTGCATTGGATTTTGTACATCAGGGAAAAAAAGACTAACTTTTAGGTATTTCACATCTTCTGATAGTACTTTTCACCTCCCAAGAGGGGCCTTTCACATTGGCTGATGCTGGTTTGGGGGGCTGTGCAGTGGGACTCCTTTGCCTGGGCTGGAAAATGCCCCAAGTGCCCGAGGGTGGCACATGTTTGGTTATTGCTGACCTGAGCTGCACAGTGCCCACAGACTCAGAGCTGTGACCTCACTGGCACTTCTCCAGCAGGAACCTGGGTGAGACTTGAGCTTTGTGTTGACCTGAGATATTGCTGTTCTACACCAGACATGTGGGAGGTACAGAATACAAAATACTACTAAGATTTTAGGTGTTTGTGGTAGGGTTTTTTTGGACAGGAGACATTCTTTGAATATGCAATTTGTATTAAAAATATTCCCAGAAAGAGAGCTGCTGGACTGCCAGCATGCTGTACTTTACAAAGTATATACTTAATAAGTTCTTTTTTTAAATGCTTTACATTATTCACTAATTCACCACTGGTGGGAGGGAAAAGGAAGGAGACACCAAGGCATAAAGAATTAGCAGTATTAGAGGCTTAGAAAGATCTGTAAAAGGTAAAAACATCCTGAAATGCACATAAACATCCCAAGTTCTTCATACTTAGGGAAGAAAAGCTACACAAAATTTCTGCTCATTCCAAGAGGACACACAAACAGCAGCTACTCTCAGATTAAGGGCCTGCCTAGAACTCCTTTTCTCACAAAGGAGAACACCTTAAATAGGATGGAGTGCAGTCCCAGGCTGCTTCAGAAATGAGACTTGAGGTCAAGACAGATCCTGCTCTCCCCACCTGTACAATTCATTTATCCCAGACCTGCATGGAAAGAGGAGGATGAACTTCACATCCAAGAGGTCTCTGCATGACAGACAGCAAATAAGTTAAATGATGTCTTAAGATGGATGACCTTTATCCTATCTGATAAGAAGAATTCATATAAAAATAATTCTTATATAAAACTCTGCCAAATGAATATCTTCACTGAAATAGGAAAGCTCTGAAGGAAACACAGAGAAGTGCAACACACCCACCACGGGGAGGATCTGCAGCTTAGGGGTACTGGAGGGGAGGTAGGTACAACCTCGCTGGCACACAGCAAGACAGACAATGCTACCTAGTATTTGCTTCAAATTTACAGAAATCTGAGTTTACAGAACAATGACCAAGAAGACACTCTGAGCCAGCAGCCTAATCACCCAATGAGAAGAGTACAAACACAATTATTCCATTTACAGGTTCTACATTTCACCTACAAAACACCGACAACCAACACACCGCTAACAAGGTGAAGATCTGAACTGGAATTATGTACCTAAAAGTCTTTATGCAGCAAAGGTTGGGCATTTTCTAGCTTATCCAACACCACCTGGTTGCAGCTGACCTGCTCTGTGGCCCAGAGCTCTGCATGTGTTAAAGCTACTTGCCCATCCCAGTGGCCAGAGGTAAAAGTGTCCAAACAGAGTCTGAGCAGCTGCTCGGAGAAAAGGGAAAAAGACAAAGCAAAAGCCATCAGTGGAATAGAATGAAGCTTTTCCAGCCTGCCTCTCAGCATGTTATTGCAATTATCCTATGGAAAAACA
Organism: Acanthiza pusilla; assembly: GCA_036630365.1. NCBI lineage: Eukaryota > Metazoa > Chordata > Aves > Passeriformes > Acanthizidae > Acanthiza > Acanthiza pusilla. The sequence goes on from JAXCHO010000034.1 coordinate 94,255,507, forward strand.
AAGCAGATCAAGTCAGCAGAAACAACTTCCCTGGGCTTTTTCCATTTTCTCCTGAACCTGCTCGTGGCATCGTCATTAGTGCAATGGTTTACATGTGTGTTATGGTTTGTATGAATCCAGTGTGCAAACTAACAGAAGCATCTAAAAATTATCAGTTTTAATTAATACTTCTCCTAAGAGAATGGCAAAACTCTCACATTTCCTACGGATCTTATGCATAACGAAGAGAGTTTCACCTCCCTTCCTAAGTAAACTTCAATTTGCGAATTTTTTTTTCTTTACTGCATAGATTCTCTGCCTTCTGCCTAACTTCCAGCGAGCCACTCTCCTCTAGCAGAGCTCCTGCTTCCCCACTACTCAACACATAAATAAAATACAATTGTTTTGTGCTTGAATGAACGTAGGATGTTGGTCTTGTGTGCGTCTGAACCGCAGAGGTAAAACCTGCTGTGTTGTGTGCACGTTGAAAAAGCCTTTCTGCAAATCCCAAGCTGCAACAGACACTGTCTGCATCTCTGACCTCTCACCACGTCGATTGCATATTTTTTTTTTTTGCATTTGAAGAGTAATGTCCCCATGAAAAGGATTTTACTTTCTAAGTTCAAAGCATTCTTGATATGTTAACAGAAGTATAATGAGCACTCCTTAGTAAATAAAAATAAATAATAGCATCTAGTCTATCACATTAATACTGTGAAACATATATAAAATTTACATTAACTCAAACAACAGTGAAAAAGGATTGTACTGTATTTATCACCACAGACCCGTATTCTTTAGAGACTTTGGAAAGTAAGTGTCACAGTCCTGAATGACAAATCCTAAAGTTAGCTGTCAGTATGATTAAAAAAAAAAATTCTTTACAAATTTTAAATGGCACATTTTCTTTTGCCAATCTAACTGGAGCTATTAAAAGCTTAGGTACAAGTTTATACTTTTTTTTTTTTAAATTCATTTTTAGTCTATGAAAAACATTTTAAAATGCAGCACAATAAGAAACATTCAAGAACAAGCCTCAGAAAATACATTTGCCCTTAGACACAGAGAATAATCTGAGAATAATCTTTATAAGACAGTTAAAAACCAGAATTTTGTCACGCTCTTATTTTGAAAATAAAAATTTTGTAAATGCATCTAGAATAATCAAGGCTTCATAAATACTCAAAAAAATGCTTTCCTTTCCTTTGTATTAAAAGCTAATTCACAGCGTTTTAGCTCATCAAATCTTAGTATGAATTAGATCTTTCCAGATTACCAAAAGCAACTCAATGAACAGCAAACTGAATGAGGAGTTTTGTGGGTTGGGTTGTTGGTTTGGGTTTGTTTTTTTCTTCCCTAAGCCCTGAGATTGCAGCTCTTGATTTAATTATAAAATATGGGTCTGTTTTATACCAAGCAGCTCAGAGATTTTTGGCAAACCACATTTCCGACAACAGTGGGGTTCGGTACAAGAACGCAGTTTGTGATCAAGTCTGAAATTCTGGACGGAAGGCTTCCTTGCAAATGGGAAAGAAAGGAATTAAGATGCATCACTCATTGCTGGCTGTCCCTGGGGCATCTGTTGGTCTAAGTGCAGCTGGTCTGGTGTGAATCCAACTCTGCCTTGTCCGGAGGCGCTGAACATGAGAACATGTCAAGCAAAGTACATCGTGCGCAGCGTGTCCTGGTGCACCTGGACTGCCTTAGCAAGTGCTTGGTGATCTCTGCCATTGCTCTGGCCAGAAGTGTGGCTTCCTTCAGCACTGCAAGAGAAGGGAGGGGGGGAACAAAAAACAACAGGTTGGGGGTGGGGGGGAGAGAAACCCTATTTAAACAGAATGGTCAAACCTTAATTACCCTTAAAGCACCACTGAGGCTCTGAAACAGCAAACAGCACACACAGGAACATCCTCTGCTTCGTTTCAGCAACACAATTCAGTGGCGAGAGCAAATTCACCCTTAGACTGCCGAGGACACCGCTGAGCACAGAATTACCAAGCCCAGTGCCTTCCAATCCTGCAGGAATTCAGAACTCTGGACTCACCTATCGTGCTCTTTATCCACCAGATGGTACCTGGCTCGGAAGGCCACCAGGTGTGCGTAGTAGGCGGGCGCGGGGATGGAGACGGAGCGCGTGCAGCGCACGTAGGTGTGGCACAGCTGGTACGTCAGGATCTGCAGCTCGTCCGACGAGAAGCGATTGTCGTCCCACAGCACGTGGTAGTGAGAAGGTCTGCTTGTTCCCTGGGCAGAGCACACAGCACATCAGCATGGCCAGAACAGCTCCTTGGCTTCCCACCTGTGCAGGGGAACTGCTGTGGGAAGGCCTCTTCCTTCTTTCTTCCCTTTTGCCAGGGAGCAGTTCTATACATTTAAGCAAATTTTTCTTTTCAAAGGCAAACAACCTCCTTCCTTGATTCCTGTCAAACTAATCCCTTCCCCTTTTCTAACAGGATTGTGTTTCCCAAAATTTAATCTCTGAAATCAAATGATCACACTGAAATGCACTTTCATGTCGAAAACCTCAGATCTGATACAAAGCCATCAGATAAAGCAGCTTTAGGCCAAACATTAACAGCTAAAAAACTAAAAACCATGCCATGCAAAATGTCTTACCTGAATCCCAGCATGACTACACAGGTAGAAGTCAAACTCTGAGGGGTGGGTGATTTTTGTGTCCACTGTGGTCCCAGCTGGAATGTTTCCACTCTTTCCAACCTATGTGAATGGGAAATGCAAAGACACTAAGGCACAACGAAAAGGTTTTTTTAACTTTTCAGCTGTAAAGCCAGGAAAACAAACACAAGGAAAACATCTGTAAAAAGCAGAAAGGTGAAGAATGAGCAAAACTGAAATGTTGTTCTAACTGAAAATCTGGAGTGTCTCTACGATGGAGGGAAAAAAAGAAAGAGACAAGCCACAAAATCTTCTTTGGAATTACCTAAAAAGATTTGTTTTTCTGAATAATGAGCAAAGAAGTTTCTGCAACTGATTTGTCAAATTCTTTTCACCTTCCCACTCTAGGACAGGAGTAACTTTCCCTGTTTATACCTGAGAGGGGACAATCCTTCCTTGTCAGACAGCCTCTTCCCTCAAAAACCCCTCAAAGCACAACGTCAAAACACTCTTTCCTTTCAAACAATTTAACATCTGTAACCACAGCATTTATTAATGTAACAACCACCTTCATGGCAGCTCTGGGAGTTACTAATTATTGCCTTGAGGCCTGGTGGGCTCCAAGTGCTCCCACAGAGAAGCCTGACAGAGGGAGTAAGAACGTGGAAAGCCCAAGCTGTGAGCAGAGCTTTGCCATGAGGAACTCTCCATTCTCAGCAATGACTCCATCCTGCACTTGGGGAGTCACCAAGTACCAAAAATCAACTTGGGGAGTCTGCTCTCCACCCAGGAAGTACCAAAACCAGAAATGGATGCCTTGGCTGCCTGCTGGACACCTGTGGGTCCCAATGAGAACGTACCCGTTCGTTTTTATCCGTGCAGAAGAGTCTGGTGTGGTGCCTTTTCTGCACAACTATAAATGTGATGCCAGGCTGATAGTCCTTCTCCAGTTTAATGCAAGCCTCCCTGATAGCCAGCAGCTCATGGTGGAGAACCTGAACCACAAACAGAAGTGTGAGAAACATGAACCACTGCCATCCTATGGATTACTCTTATTTATCTACAGATTTATTTATCCACAGATTTATTTATCCACAGATAATTTATCCACAGATAATTTATCCACAGATAATTTATCATGTTCCTTCTTGCACTGTCACTCAGTGTACTGAGATGGCAAAGCATTCAAGATCAAACCTTCATTTCTTCCCCTGATGAGGACAAATTAGATCTGCATTTCCTGAGCCAGGAGAAAGCTGCTTCCATATTTGTTCAGCTCCAAGCACGAGGCTTGGACTAATAAGCTGCATGCCAAAATCTTTTTAATTGCCAAACACAAATGAACATTCAATTAGGCTGCTGAATATACAACAGACTAATTATTTTTCAGACTAGAACAGGGGGTAAAATCCAGAAGTGCTCAGCTGCTCTTTCCCAGCTTTGTGCAGTCCCATGCATCAATAACAAGTAGAACAAACCAAAAAGCAATGATTTGGAATGTGGGTTAATTACACATGAAAAATTCAGTGAAAACCAGTGATAACTAAAAAAGGATACATCAAAATTTCATACAAAGATTATTTTATCAGTTTATTCAGTTTATTATTGTTATATTACTTTAAAAACTGAATATTATTCAGTTTAGCAAGTGACCTTTACTCACTTCCCCCTGAATTTTGAGAAGCTGACTCAATTCTGTATCTTTTAATTTACTTAAATACTGGAAAGAAAAGTATATATAAATATCTTTAAAATATATAGAAAAGTATTTCATAAAATATCGTACTTGCAAGCAAACAAAATAAGTACCACGAAGTACCTGATGAGTTTTATCAGGAATAAATTAAAAGTGACTTTGAAAATACAGTATTTATTAATCCTGGTTTTAAAAAAAAAGCATTTTATTTTTCTTTACTGCCCAAGTTCTATGAGATACAGTCTAATATATCTTAAACAGGAAGCAGATGTGGAACATAACTTGAGCACTAAAACTATACTTTTCACTTATAATTCTGAAATATTTTAAAGGGGAAGAGTATTTTAAAAAGCACATGAAAAATATGGAAACACTTCTGCCCTACTTGAAAAATATGGAAACACTCCCAAATTTGTGAAAAGGGAAGATTTTTTTCAGGTTGTACTTCTTTTTTATAACTCCAACCACACCAAGGCAGAGTTATAAAACTCCATTACTACCACAAAAACGACACCATGAGAATTTCAAAAACACAAACATCACCTGCTGGAACTGCCCCTCAGAAACACCGTCCCTGTAGAAGATGATGCGCGTGGGTTTGAACCTGGTGGATTTGTAGAACTGGATGAGCAGCTCCCTGACCATGGCAGCCAAGTCCTGGATGATCTCCTGGCGGTGCTGCTGCACCCGGACCGTGGCACAGTAGCGGTTGGGATGAGCATCCATGCTTCCTACAACCTGGGGAAAATGCTTGCCATCAAACCAGAAAGCTCTGGAATAAAGGAATTTCATGAGATAACTGCGCTGTCTTTAATAGTGTCTTGGACACCGAGTGGTTGGCCTGGCAAAGACGGAACTTATTTTAAATCTCAAAGACTAATTTCCTACTTTCACCTAAAAAATCAAATACAATGTGGAGCACTGATACCGCAAAAGCATCGATTTAGTTCAGACTGCAGCACAGGAATTTGAACTCTGGGACACTGAATTATTAAAATGCAGATATAGATCTAATATCCACCTGAGATGGACAAAGAGTCTCTAACTTGTTAAGGTTAGAAAGTGTATGCTTATTTCAGCACCGGAGAGCTGCAGGGATAACTCCCAAATGTACAGCTCTGAAGTGACAATGCAACACAGAACTTATTTATCTATAACAATAATGCATATTTAAAATACAGATACATATTCATAGCATAAGTGCCTCCCATTCCTCGCTTCGGAAATTGGCAAAAAGTCATTAAGCATGCACAGTTCCTGCAATGGAATTGGGTCAGTGGTCTTTAATTGAGTCTGAGGGCTGCTTTGGATGAAGGAATATGAGTCTTCCTCAGTGCGACCTTCTTACCTCGCCAGGTTTTGACAATACACTTGACCCTGGAAAGCTCCCAATGCTCTCTTCTATTGCTTCTAAGCAGGTTGCATCTGGGCAAAAGTTGTAACTGTCTAGGCTCTCCTTTGAACCTCTTTTCTTAAGATTATTAATTGTCTATTCTAAGCACAGCCGAATAAATATCAAATAATCAAAGGGCTACTCTGCATTTAATCATTGATTTCTTTCTAACTGAGTTCTGTGTCTTTTTCTATTCTAGTTAATTTTAACAGAACTAACTTTTATCTAAAATCTCTACATTTAAGTGTCTAAAAGAAAACCCTATGTTTCAACACCATGTCCCTTTTTTGGATCCATCAAACTGAAATGGTGAGGGACAACAGAAATATCTACATCGTCCCCCAAGGGAAGGGATTTTTCTGTTTATGAAACATCAACAGTCATATACTGTAAAAGTGGAATGGGACTTGAAAATAAACAGAAAAAAAAGATTAAAAGTCAGAACTGAGCACATCTCCATCACTCTTCCCTGGACACAGAGGTGTAACTTTTTAAAACAGATACTGCACATAACATCACCAAAGTTCTTTATTATTAATCCTGAGAAGCCATTACAGGTGTTTGACATAACACAAGCTAAAGATCATTTCCTGTACTTAAGAAGAACATTTCCAGGAGCTTACTGCACATTTTGTGTTTTCTGGAAGATTGAGTCCCCAAAAACCACAACTGAGCCAGTCTAGCTCCCTACCAGCAATGAAGAAATTCTGAACATTTCTAACTGCTGAAGAAGCAGATTTCAACATGCACCAGCTCATTACAGGCTGCTGATAAATATCAGCTCCCAGAAAAGCTCCTCTGTGGATCAGCAGCTCAGGCATTTTACAACCTAATACACACATTTAAGTAATTAGCATCAGAGCAAGCTCGCTGAAGTTTCATTAAATTCCTGCAGAAAAATAATTTATAATGCTCTAATTAGGCAATCAGAAGCAATGGACCACAACAGGATTGAAAGCAATAAAATACATTAGAGCTGAGCAGCAGGAGGGAGCTGGGGTTAAAGAGCAGGACACAATTTACTCACTGCAGCAATGGAAGGCTTTTTCCCATCCCCAGCTGGTGGGTGAGTTACATCTGCACCGAGGAATATCACAGGCTGCTGGAACACTGGGGGTCTGGCAAAGAGAAGGGAGATTTGGGAAAGCAGCAAGATTTATGCTTAATAAAGCACATTAAAACTCAAATAAACAGCACTCTGTACTCCTGCAGTGAATTCAGCAACAATGGCACTCCATCAGAGCTGGTCACTTGTCCTGCGGCAGTAAATAAAAATCCTGATTTAGGTTCTCATGCTAAATACCTACGCAGATTTTTTAAAGCATAGTCAATTGTTGCTTTTAATGAAAAATTAGTTTCAAAACACATCTGGTTTTTTTTTAACTTGAAGAGTTGCAGTTTTTATTAACTGGATCATGGAAAGGAGTAAAAGTTGATCCCTTAGCATCAAGTGGCATCTGAGAAAATTAAAGGACTGTGCACATATTCAGATGTTATGAATAAAAACCAGTCTTGCTAAGTACAAAAATTGTAGGTATCAAAGTTATTATTTTCAAAGCAAATTTTTTAAAAACTGTGCTTGGAAGTTTTAAACAAATCTTTAGGTTAAGATATTAAAACCACTGCATCAAGAGAGGAACACCAAAGCACTACAACACAAGTTTCAAGCTTCAACTCTATTCCTTAATAAAACAATTTCCAAGTTGTAATAATTTGGAGGAAGGGGGTCACATTTTCCATTCCAGGATCCTGCCTTCCTTGGCAGACACCTGTCTCTTAAACCAGGACAGTTTTTGATGCCCAATGTGCAGCCTGAGAGCATCGAGAGGAAAGGGTGCAAAAGGAGTAACAGTCCCTGGGTAACCTATTTTTGGTGCCCTGGATATAGAAACCTCATTTAACAGCTCCATGTGGTTTAGCCTACCCTGGTTTGGTTGGTACATGGCTGTGGCTAAATCTTTGCCATTTGCAGCTCCTCATCTAAACAGGGTCCTGACAAAGGCTGCTGTGGCTGTTAAACAGTTTGCAGAATGGGTCCACAAGGTGAGGAACTCATGGATTTTAAACTTCCTCTGGAATGTGGGCACATGGCTGTATGACTATCCCAGACTAAGTTCATGTCTTTGGGGTTTCATTAATAATGGCACCCATTGTGAGGAAGCAATACGAGGGGGAGCTTTCCCCAATCCTTCACCCATTTCTTTGGGCCTACCCCAACAGCTTCAGAAGGGTTCAAATCTTCTCTAAATGCTTACAATATCCTTCAGTGGCTGGTGCTGCTGATAGGCCTAATCTATTCAGCATTTAGAGATAAGGTGGGATTGCCTTGGGTAACCACCCTGACATCCACCCCAGGCACTGGGGGTGCTGCCCAGGAGCATGGCACAGGGGCTGGGGAGAGGCTGGTGGTGCAGCAGTGGAACACAGGGGCACTACAGCAGTCCAGGCTCCAGCTGAACCACCCCTGAGCCAAGAGGTGTTGATCAGGTGCTTGTGAGGGAGCCAGGGCTCCTTTCTCTCTGGGAGCAACTCCTAATGAGCGTTAGGGAGAGGTTTGTTCACAGAGACACAATGCAGCAGCACCATGGTAATGGCCCCGGAAAGCCACTGAGGAAGGGATCCAAGAGCTGAGAGAAGTGGCAGCACTGGAGGGACCCTTTGGGAGGGATGGACAGCACGATACAGACCCTGCCAAGGTCAGGGGCACAGGGCAAATGTGGTGGAGCCTGGCACGTTTAGGGCCATCCCAAAACTCCACACCTCCATGGCAGCACCGAATGCTGAGGACCCAAGTGACAGTGGGGTCAGCTGGCAGCAAACTCAGAATTCTGAGAGCACAGTCCATGGCCCAATGCAGGCTCACGGCTCCGCTGCGCTTAAGAGCCTCAAAGAGAAGAATGTTGACCAAAAGAAAAGGCACTACTGTTCTAGACAGTCTCTATTTCTGAAAACTCAGGGCAAATAGAATATCAGAGATTTTTCATTCTAGCGACAGTTGTGCACTTCAGTAGTCAGATCATAAAAACAATACTTTTATTATAAATTTCAACAGAAACAAGTGTTCCTCTCCTGTCTTCATAACCTAACATTTGCAGGATTATTTACTAGAAGCCAAAAGAGAGTTTGTCTGAAGAGTCACTTAAGCTATGGTGCTATGGCTGCAGATAAAAGCCCCCATTTATCTCAGCATGACGCACGTTCTCTTTGCAATACAATAAACTTTGTAAGATGACTTACCTTCCCTGTGGCAGTAGGATGTTATTTACGCCTCCTAATTTGACATTTATTTTTAAGCAGAGGTTGGACAGAGTTTGTGGTGTTGTTCTTTGGACGTTTTTCATCTGCACACACTGAGTGGCCATTCCCAGCACCGTGTCACCAACGCGCTTCACCTCCGCTGCACAACAGAGAAAAGTATTTTTAAAATAGTGAAAATTGCCAATCAAACAATATAAGAGATTTGAGTCAGGTGCCAATTAACTACACCTGGAGTTTTTGCAAAGTGGTGCTCACACTTACAGAAACACAATGAAACCTACGTCCCAAACACAACTCAGCCTCCAGAACCTCCCCCCAGCTCTGCACTGGGACCTAACTGGGTCCTAAATGGAATAACTAAAGGCACTCCTGGCTTATATTAACGAAGAATTTTTAAATTAGTCCTTATTTTAGAATTGTAGCATTGTATCACCAGTTTGACTAATGGGTAGTGTGGATAATATTAGGATGATGAGCACTTGTTTCATTGCTAAACACTGGACTAGTAACACAAAACTAACACTAAAGTGCTGAGTAATATTCAGCCAAGCAGTTTATCAGTTCATCACTGCAGCTTTATCACCTGCATAGAAAAGTGGCCAGTTTAGCAGACAATGGTCCATAAAAAGTCCAGGAAACTCATTAAGTACTGTGTAATTCCAAAGGTTAAATCAAATCCTATTGTGAACAACAAAACTGAGACTTGAAGGCTTTCAGAGAGCCACACACTCTTACACTCAGGGAACAAATTCAGGTTCAAGACTAGCTCAGAGAAGATGCAACCACCCCCCTCTTTGGCAACAGGAGAGGGAAAGAGCAGGGTGGGGAGAAAAGACAAGACTGTGGGGATAGGAAGTGCAGAGTATGGAAGAGCGTAGGGAGAAAATACAGGGAGATGATTAGAGGGGGCAGAAATAACTGTAATTAAAGATAATGACAAGGAAAGAAGATGAGAGCGGTACCACATCCTCTCAGTGGTTAAGTAGAGGAAAAGAATTCCCTTCTAATGCCAAGCAGGAATAGTAAAAATGTCATTTTGCACCAAATTTCTATTGTACAAATTAGAGATGAGCCACTTGCTTTGCAAGGCTGAATTCAAGGGGGAAGGAAAAGGTACTATTTCCTTAAGGTTCCTCACTTAATCTCTTTTCATCTTGTATGAGATAATATTAAAGTCAGAAAACTATTTTGTGCTATATTAAATTGGTGAGGGATGGGATAAAATGAATCTGCAGTTGCTTGGTAGATCTGATCCATCAAAGAGTCCATGTAGCTATGGGAGAAAAACAGTGGATGCTGCTCCAGCTGGGCAAGGGAAGTGAAGAAAGCAGGGAGGAAGGACAGGAAAAGAAGCAGTCCTGCCTATAGGAAAAGCCGGTTAAGACCAAAATGCATGGTTTATGTGAAACATATTAAAAACCTATGTGTGTTCTATGTAAAATGCACTAATTGTCACTCCGTTTCTAAAGACATTTAGTTCGCTGAATTTTCACTTTCTATGCATCTGTATCCTTGCAACCTGAGTTAAAAAACTGAAATAATAACAAAAATGGGAAGAAATCTTCTTCTTCACTCAGTATTTTCTGCCAAAGGGAGATTGTGTGAGTAAGCAAAAATGTTCTAAAAGCTACAGAGTTCTTGAAGTCATTATTTCTTCAGTCACTTGGAATTTTCAGCACATAAATTTTATTAAGTATATTTTAATCCAGTGCCTATCAATGTCAATCTCACCAAAGCCCTGGGTTGGCTTTCTCACAATCTGAATCTCAAATGCAACCAGCAAGAAGAATGGGGAAAAGTGAATTAAAAGTGCAGGAAAGACGATGAAAATAATTAAGTCTTAAATAAAAACATCATGCAGCACAAGAAAAATAATAGAATTAATTTACAGCCCATTCCCTAAGTGGAATTTACAGTTAAAACAGCATTAAACCTCTCTCCTTTGGATACTTCACCAAAAAACACACCAAACTGTGACTGAAATGCACCATTTCCACTCACTGACCATAGACTGGTGTTTTTCCTGGCAAAATGACCACGACAAGCTGCAGCCCAGTGTAAGTGTTCTTGAGGTGTCTGAACATGGGCTCCACGCTGTCGGCTCCCTGGGCATATTTACAGAAGCAGGGCTGGCCCTGGATTGGCATTCCAGCATCCCTGGAGATCTTCCGCAGCTGCTCTGTGAAGGACCTGAGGAATGCAAATAAATGCATTACGTTATCAGGTAGTAAAAGCCCATCTTGATTTTTGATCTTATTTTTAATGGAACAGTGCTGTTAAACTTGCAAATGGCGCTGTCCAAAAACCCAGGAATTTAACCCCAAGTGCATCTTTAATTGACAGTGACTGTGTAGTCACTGAAGGAAAGACAGGAAATGTGCTGTATAAATTACACCATTAATAAAAGAACTGATTTCTAAAGCAAATTCCACCTTATTTCTATGGGAAATACAGGATCAACTACTTTATGCAAAAAGACTGCAACAATGACATTTTGGACAGCCTGCTCTACCACAATTCCATGTGCTGCCACTACAGACAGGGCTGGAGTTCCTCCCCTTTTTCTTCGTGAGGAAAACAACCAACAGAACTTACCAGCAATTGTTTCAGTGAATTGCTCTAGCATCAATAATAAAGCACAATCTCCTACATATCAGAGAAAATATATATCCTAGAGGTGAAGGCAATGCTTCTAGCATGGTGCAAAAATAAGTCACCTTTTGATGGAGCTGATCAGATATGGAGACAACCTAACTTCTCCAGAGGCTTCCCTCTGTGAGCCTTTCTAGCTCACTGATAAAAACCCCTTTTTAAGTTGGAGTGGGTGCCCCTACAGGTGTCTAAAAGGTTGCTCATTTTCACCCCAGGGTGTGAAGATTTCATTTCCCCCAAAAGTCAACCCACTGTTAACTTGCAGGAATCGTAACAACCTGTGAGCTTCAGCTCTGCAGCCTGAGATTCCTTGCAGGAAATGGGCACAGGAAGTATTTCCTCTGGAAAAACAGGCAGAGCAGAGCCAGTGACACAACATCTTCCCATCCCTGGAAGTGCTCAAGGCCAGGCTGGATGAGGCTGGAAGCAACCTAGTCTAGTGGAAGGTGTCCCTACCCATGGCAGAGGGCATGGAATGAGATGATCTTTAAGGTCCCTTCTAACCCAAACCCTAGTATGATCTTAACAGTCAAGTCTAAAACAGCTCAGGGCTTGAGCTGTTTAAAAGCCCATCTGGAAGTACAGTGTCTAAGAGGAAAGATTCTCTCCCTGTTCCCAAGAGGTAAAAGCAGGATGACTTGAAAGACTTTTGGGAAATTTGAAGGGGTTTACTCTGATGAATCAACAGCATTCAGGTTCCAACTTGCTCAACGAGATGTGATGGGAGGCCACAAGATGGAATGGGAGGCAGACATTTTCCTGGCATGAAGCAATGTCCATTCATGGTAAGCACAAACTCATTCTAAGCCATTCAAAAATTTTATTTCTGCTCATTGTGTTGAGGACTTCTGCCTATTTCTCAAAACTGAATAACTTGGCTTACACAGCATTTCCACTGCAAGCAACAGCATGGAAAGGAAAATTCTCTGGCAGCCCAGTTCTTGACATGTGCCTGGAGAGAACAAGTCCCTCCCCACCTCACACAATGGGCAATAAAACAGATTCCCACTGTTTGCTCATCACTTGTTAGGGAAAAACCCCCACGTTGTTTGGCAAATGATCTGCAGAACAGTGCTATGGCAATGGCACCGATGTGAGCAATCCCTGCCTCGCATTCACCTCCCAAGGAGCTGCAGTCACCTGCCAGGGCAGCTCCAGAGGCTGCACTTGGCCGTGCATGAAGGGAGAGCAGCTGCAGGTGAAAGAGGGAATCACACATTCATCTGGGCCTGCACAGCCTCCCTGAACCAAGAATGGCAGCTGCCACTTTTACAGCAGTCTTTGAACAATCATATCCCATCCAAAGATACCAAAACCCTGAAATCTGAAAGTTCCATTCAAACACTCAAAAGTCGACAGAACAACCAGTCAGAACAACCAGTCCTACTCATCTGGCAAATACAGCAACCTTCTCCCCTTTAGAGTTCCTGAAATGTGCAAGTTTTAGACAAAAATTTTCCTTTTAAAGAAATTCTGCATGAATAAATCTACTCCATATAACCAGGAAAGGAACCTAGGAGAACACACATGATAGCTCTCACTCTTGAGAAACACTCAGTGATAAACACTCATCATTACATCACTTCACTTATCTTAAACTCTGTCCTAAGGCCTCCCTGGTCAGAAATGTGCCACAGATGCCAAAAATGTTTTTTTGTTAAGTCTCAGTTGGAGGATATCCTGATGCTGGCATTGAAATCAAACTGCCATCATTCAAAACACAAAGAGACAAAACTTTGAAAGCACAGTTAAAGATGTATTGCCATATGTTAAACAACTGAACCAAAAAAATGCTCTTAATAAATAAGTGAAATCATGAGATTTGCATCCATAATAAGTGATAAAATCACCATCTTACAAAACACACTTACTTAAGATGAACTTCAGTGCACTGGCGCTGGGGAGCAAAGCAGGCAATTGCCCAAACCTTTATTTCAATTCCAGTGTGAAATTGTTTATTCCTCATGTCCCAGACACCTTGAACTGGTGTAGCAATTGCTTTATTCTGCAAGTGGAAGGTAAAAATTAAACATTAATGCAAAACTTGATTCATGCTGAACAAAAATTAGCTTTGCTTCTACTTCCCTTCAGCTGGCAGGTGATTTACACTCTCAGGTCATTCTCTCCCCTGTACACACATCCATCCTACCTTGTAATCACTGCATCAGTGTAGCAAGACAGCTTCTTAGCCAGGTGAAAAATAAAGCTCACATTGCTCATTTTTATTGCTGATCATTGCCTTTGGTTGTATTTATCAGCAGCAAACAGAAATTATATAATGAGAGTAAGATTCATGCTTGGTATTGAACATTAACAAGAACCTAAATTTCTACAGTGACTTTACAACTGCTCAGTGAACTATCCAAGGGGGACTTTATCTCAGAATTATTAATATTTTACACATCACTAAGTAGAGGCAAACAGTGATTCACTGTCACTCACACAGCTCCAAAAAAATGTGAACAAGCTGAAAAAGGTGATCAGTTATTCAGCTTGGACCTGCTCAACACTTTGGTTTCTCCCAGCAAGCACATATTACTGGATGGATTATCTAGAGAACAAGGGATGTAATAGAGCAGCTAATGTAATCTTGGTGATGTTAATTACCTTAATAAATACTGAGAGATGTTTTAGACAAGTTACCATGATGTCTTCCTTCTCACCCAGCAGCAACAGCTAAAATTCTGGGAATTTTTCAGGACACACACATGAATCTGATCACGGATTTTGCAAAGAGCTGTGTGTGCTGAAGGCAGTACCTTCCCTATTAGGACTTTGCAACATTCATCTGCATTAAAATTCCTCCATCCTGCTGGTGCCAGAAGAATTCATGAAAGCATTTAGGGTCAGGCAGATGGTTACCTTGACCTGCCAGTGAAGGAAGGTTTGAGCTAATTTGCCTGAGTTGTCTGAAGAATTTTAGGCAGAAGACTCTCCCATTGTTTATGGAGGTGTCAGTCTGTTGGGCACAGGGACAGAACCACATTCAGCTGGCAATGATCTGAAGAGGTTCATCAAAAGCCTCCAGACAAAGTTATCCCACCTACCAAAGCCTTCATCTGGCATAAAACAAGCACCAGAGTATAACCGATAGAAAATCCTGTTTCTCAAGATTTTTTTAAAGGACATCAGGGTAGAAAGATGATGTCAGGAAGGCCATCTGAAAAGCCACTGTAAAATAAAAACCTGTGGGTAAATACTCCAACAGGAAGAGATGGCTCTGCAGAAAGACATGATGATAAGGATGGTACCTTAAGACAGTTGCCCTAAACATCAGAATATTCAAAACCAACCAGAAATTCAGGGATATTTCTGTATATTTTCAAATATATACATTGATAACTGAAGTTGTCTCTGTTCTTCTCCATACACATTGATTTGAACCACTATTTGCAGGTTGCTTCTCACAACGCACAATAAAAGAGTGTTTGAGGGAAAAAAGACATTTTTAACCCAGCTTTACTTTCAGAAATAAAACAGCAATTGCGGGGAATGCAAAATGACCAACACATTTAACAAGTCTGAGAGCCTAAATGTAAATTCTGAACATTACAGCTCTCTGATTCTGAACCCCTGACAGCTCTCTCACTGCACACAACACAATTAATTTAAAATAACCATAAAACAGAGGCCACCCCAGCTGCTGCTGGAAGGCATCACAGACTGCACAGGACCCACTGGACATACCCTGCCTCCATAGAGGATTGAGGGAGGCTGCAGCACTCTGCCAGTCACATCTGTCATTTCATCCTTGACCATTATCCCAAACTCTCGGACATAAGGGTCGGTGTTAAAACTCGCGCTCCGCATCTGAAATTATAAAAATGTACAAAACCAAGCTCATAACCTCTGAGCAGTGCATGAACACATCAGTGCCTGCTGCAGGTGAGCAAAATTAAGCCAATCCCATCGAGTTTGACACAACACTCACCAATTTGCTGATCTCCTCCTGACGGTCTGGGGCTGATCTGGCAGTGGCTCGAATCATAGTGGAAGTTTGATTGTCAGTGAGTTTCTTTATGCATCTTTGTCCTGCCACTATGTTGCACACCTGAAATTTTCCCACAGAAAGGAAATTAAACACAATGCAATTGGTTTCTGTTCACTGCTTTTTTTTCCCTACTGCTGCACAACAGAATTTCTCAAAATCTGGCTGCTCAAAAAACAGTTTGCCAACATTTGAACTCTTTTTCCCTCTGATCCCCTTCCCCCAGCCCCAAAATACAGAATTCTCTGCGAGTTTACTTGCCTCCAGAGGAAGGTATGTGTGTTTCTGCTCCTGTCCAACTTGTAAACATGGAAGGTGAGGGTAGCGTAAAACTAATTTATGCCTGTCCTTAAAATACTGAGCTACAGTGCATTCAACTGTTTGTCCATTCTCCTGCTGAAGTGGGAATCTGTTGGAAAGCAAACACGAAAAGCAGCTATTACTTCATGCAAAATACTTTCCCACAGTTCCTCAGTACACTTCTTGGCACAAATTAAGCTTACTGAAAGAGGATGAAACAAAATTCAAACAATTAAATATCAGACGCAGATACTAATCATTTATCTTCTTGTAAAAAGTTGGTATCAGTTGTGTTCCTTATATTGCTTCCTTAAAAATAGGAATCAATGCCTCCTTATTTGAGTTACCTGCACATCTCTGGTTGGTGATTAAAAAGAAACACTTTTTTCCAGAGGAAAAACAGATTGCCAAAAAGCAAGATTAGGAAGCTGATCCCAACTGGCCCTACTGTTCTACTCAACAGTTGTGGGAAACATTAGCTTACAAACAGAACACCCTGTTCTTCCAATTTTAAAAAAAACCCATGAATTTAAAAAAAAAAATTTAAAAGACCAAAAAACCTCCCAGATCTAAAATAAAGCAATTGGTTCAAATGCCATGATACTCATTACAGTATAAAAATAGAACAAAAAGAACAGCAAAATTGGGAAAATACTCTGAGGTATATTTCAAGGTATTAACCAAAGAAAGCATCATTTTCCAAGACGCTTGCCATGTCATTAAGGCAGGCAAGTATTGGTCCAGCCTGAGATCAAACATATGCTCAGAAAGTAAGAAAATACTTTACGTTTGGTGACTTGCTGGTCGTCTGGTGACATTGCACACTCTGTACTTCCTTTTCATTTGTCCACAGTGTGTGATCTCCACCTTCAGACCTAAAAATTGGAAAGCACAAATCACCATTTCTCCAAAATCAAGGTGTCAGCCCTAAACTGCTACACAAGACCAGTTAAACATAAAATAACACCATTCTATTTAGCTCCAAAGGGTAGCCCAGACAGATCTCAAAAAGCAATTTACAGCCTTAAAATTCAAAACTCCTGAGCTTCAGCCAAAGTTCAGCACAGAATGTTAGAGACAAGATGAAATCCCAAAGCCCCCAGAGCTCACAGATGACGCTGAGCACATTCTGCAAATTCCAGCTCTGTACCTCAAAGGAAGCCCAGGATGGGGAAGGGACAAAAAGGGCACACAACCTCCTTGAAACAAAACCTCTTGTTTACACTTTCTGTCTAAACACAGGGTGTCTGTAAGACCTCCAGCTCTTGCAACGAGCCTGAGCTAATGAATTGGGGGTGTGGGTGGAGTGGAATCCTCAAACAGCCTCTCCAGGAGCTCATGGGAATGAGGCCATGGTGAAGCAATTCGGTGCCTGATTATTTTTTCAAAACATTTACAACCAATGCAAACTCAGGATTTATTTATACTTTCCTTGCTAACTTCTAATTAGGCAAAGCTAATTTTGTTGACATTTTTTGGAAACACGAAAGGAAGGTACAGGATGGATTTATGGAGTTTGTTTTGCTTTTATAATTTGTTCGCTTTCTACCAAGAGCATCAGGAAGGAAAGATTTCCATTTTGCAGAAGTGAACAAAACCAGTAAGATTTCTTCCTCCAGTTCTCTTTGATTCAGTCACTACACACTAGAGTAACTTCAATTTATTTCCAGAAGAGTTTGTGCAGGACAGATGCCTAAGTATGCAAAAACACATTGCTAAATTATTAGTAAAATCTGAAATATTAAAAACCTGACAACAGTAATTTGAAAAATTTAAGATCGGTTAATTAAAAAAACATGAAATCCCAGTCTTTGTAAACATTTAGAAATCATCTGATTAGGAACTGGAATATGTTTGTGATGGAACTGGGATTGGCACTACTGATAGTTTTCAAAAGAGAAAAATACGAAATATTTGTCTCCCAATAAGGCAACTGCTACAGAAAATATTTAAAACATGTAGTAGTAATATATGAGACAGAATAAAGCTTTATATCATTAATTTATTACCTTTTATTTCTTTGGTAAACTTTACCCTTTGGGAATCTGTCAGAGGTTTTTGTTGTTCTTCAATACTTTTGAAGTCCAGAACTTCACAGACAAACTCAATAACTGGCTGTGCTTTGTAAAATGCAGTTGCAGACACTGCAGGCAAAAACATGAATGGTTACAACAAAACAGAGGAAATTCTTAGGAAATCCAACAAATGGAATGAAATATTTGTGTTTCCAATAAAGAGAAACAAGAAAATACTTTATAGTACCTACCATCAATATTTAACATCATTTTCCATAATGAAGGTCTGACTGACTGATGGAAGCCAAACCAAACCTCTCTGCCACCACCCAAAGGATTTGAGCACCCTTCTGATGCTGTAAAGAAAGACCTCCCCACAGGAGTATACCTGCAAGAAAGCAAATAAACTTACATCAGAAAACCAAAGCAAAAATTGCAAAAAAGCCCTAACTAATGCAAATTCCTTTTCACAAAAGCACAGAAATATCAGTGTTTTAAATTACCAATAATCTGAGATTCCTGGCAGGATTCAGGCTACACCTCTCAAAATCCAGTTTGTTACAATAAGAAACAGACTACTGTTCAAGTTTAAATTTATTTTCAGTATACTCCTTAATACATCTACTCATTCCAACAAAAAGCATTAATAACTTTTTATTTGCATTCCGTTAAAATTTCAGCTTAAGAAAATAATTAAACAGCTCTGCTATTTAAATACCAATAATAACATCCACCAGTAATAATCTCTCCCCATATGTTACAGACATGATATGTGGGTAAACAAGTGATCTAACAAATATTTCTGATCCATCTTACACCTTGGCAATTTAAGTACTGCACACTTAACAGCAAACGAATCATATTCAGAGCCAATGTGTTCCTCTGAACAAAGATATCTGGGCTGTTTTCTGTGCTGTAAAACCTGATTAAAGCAATTCTACCTTTTTTTATTCTTAATTTGAGGATAAACTCAACATACTATAAGGCTATTTAACGTAAATTACATAAATTTAGCTCATGTTACCTGTTAAGGCATTTGAAATGGGAAAGTTCAGCCCTACTAAACTTTGGTCTTTACTTTCCAATTGAATATAATTTGCACAGTGCTCTTAAAGGACTTGTTTCGTGGCAGCAGAATTAAGCCCAGCATCTCTTGGATGTGACTGAAAACGCTGCAGATCCCACTTGGAAAACAAAGCAAATAATTTTCAAGTTTTCCTTTTCTATCAAAACAGCCACACGGGGTGCCATTAGCGTCCCCTAGCACTGTAACCTTTATACAAAATGGACAATAAATATCTGCCAAGGACACACAGGAACAGCTAAGAAATTGTTTTAAAACCATCCTTGCACATCTACCAACCTCCAAGCACTTCCCTACTCAGGGACAGCTTCCTTCTCCAAGGCTAGCGAGGGAAGGGAAGATGGCAGGGCCCCCTGACCTGAGAGCACACAAACGTGGAGCCTGAAAGGAGCCTCCATGGAGGCTGAGATCTCAGGGGAAAGGCTCCATGGAGGCTAAAATCCTCTGGGGAAAGGCTCCATGGAGGCTGAGATCCTCTGGGGAAAGGCTCCATGGAGGCTGAGATCCTCTGGGGAAAGGCTCCATGGAGGCTGAGATCTCAGGGGAAAGGCTCCATGGAGGCTGAGATCCCCTGGGGAAAGGCTCCATGGAGGCTGAGATCTCAGGGGAAAGGCTCCATGGAGGCTGAGATCCTCTGGGGAAAGGCTCCATGGAGGCTGAGATCCTCTGGGGAAAGGCTCCATGGAGGCTGAGATCCCCTGGGGAAAGGCTCCATGGAGGCTGAGATCCCCTGGGGAAAGGCTCCATGGAGGCTTTTCCTCTGGGGAAAGGCTCCATGGAGGCTGAGATCTCAGGGGAAAGGCTCCATGGAGGCTGAGATCCTCTGGGGAAAGGCTCCATGGAGGCTGAGATCTCAGGGGAAAGGCTCCATGGAGGCTGAGATCCTCTGGGGAAAGGCTCCATGGAGGCTGAGATCCCCTGGGGAAAGGCTCCATGGAGGCTGAGATCTCAGGGGAAAGGCTCCATGGAGGCTTTTCCTCTGGGAAAGGCTCTCGTGGCCAGGCTGGAGGCTCCCAATTCCTCAGGATGAGCAGGAAAGCACCGACTGCCTCTCGCCTGCCACGCAGCCACAGTGTGGCTGAGCACATCCTAGCCAAGGAGCCACCAAAGCATTCAAACAACACCTACAGCACATGAAGGTCTCCCCCTCACCTCATGGAAGGCAAGTGCCTCATCACTACATCCAGAGCCTGGATGGTCTCAAACGGGACACTGGGCAGCCGGCCAGAAAGGGCATCGTGTAAAGCCTGCAAACTCACACAGGACATCCACTTTATAGCCACCTTAAATATTCTGTCCTTTCCTTCTCCTGGCAGCGTGACCTCCAGCTCCACCTGCAACAATGCCAAACAACAAACCAAGATGATTCTTTCCATTGAAAGGGAGGGAAATGGAAGGGGTGATGGATTCCTCTGAACAGGGGAGGAGACAAAAAGCAATGATGAAGCAACAGCACACATTAGGCACAGCCTCTTTTTACAGCTACACCTTCCCAAAGAGGTATTTCAGAAGCCTGGAGTGCCTCCCAGCTGGCATCTATCTCCCTCTGTGAGGCAACATAGGAATTTGGAGGAGCTTGTACCAAATGGGAGGTCTGGGTGAAAATCCCATAACCTGATTTCAGATCCCTGCCACGTCCCAGTGCATCACTGCTCATGTCAGCTCCTGCACGCCGAAAATAAAACATGGCCTGTCACCACCTGCCAAGATTCATGAATTTCTGCTATTTGCTCTCTAGAGCACCGGCGTGCTTTACATACTATTGCTGCAGACACAGTTTAAACAAGAGAAGTGAGGAGATTTAAAAGAGGGGAAAAAAAAAATCACTAACCCCACAAATAAAACAAAAAACCAACAAAACCCACCAAGCCAAAACCCTCTTATTTTCAAATACACAAGAAAACATAAATGATAACCCCCCAAGTACCAGTGATGGCATCAGGCGGAAAACAGGAGCACTTCTTTGCCATATTATGCCCTACTTGGAATTTTTTGCCTAAAAAACAGTGGCAAACTACATTGAGGTAAATTACTTCAGCCAATTACTTGGAATTATTTGTAATGCTGATTTCTCCTCTTTCTTAAAACAAAGAAAGTCTGAGCACCGAAGTTCTTAAGCCGACTAAAATTAAGGCTTGTCCGAAATGATTAGGAGGTCTGGCAGTGACTATAAGAAATAACAAGATCAGAGTATCCTTTGTGCTGGATACCAACAAAAACATTCTGTTTTCCCCTGCTAGGGAGCTTGTAGTTTAAATAGAAAAGGCATCCATTTAACAGACAAACTGTAATTAGCAAAAATAAGAGGTGGGTAACAGCAAACTAATATCCGCCAGCATCTGGTCTCTTGCAACAATTCGCTTCTTCGCTCCAAAAACAGGAAGGGAATACAAAACACAAATAAAAGGCCTTCCCACGTGCCCCCCAAAATAAGCTGACCACGTACAGTAGGCACACAAAATTCATATTACAGCTGCATCTCTCCTCCAGCACAAACATCATTCCCCAGGGAGACTCGAGCAGAGGCAGGAGCAGCACAGCTGTGGGAGAGGAGTGGGAACTGCAGTCCTATTTGGGGTCACTGCTGAGGAGCTGCCCCAGAAGGTCAACTCTGCTGAAAGCTGTCCAAATTCAGCGACAGCTCTGCAGCTCACACAGGTTTTTCCCACCACACCATCACAAAGTGCTCAACTTGCCTCTCACTGACAGCAGATGGAAGATGTCTCCTGCACCTGACCTGCATTTTCCTTTAAACTTACCCTCCAAATCAAGTTCCATCATTCATTCCTGCCTGAGCAGCCTGGTCCAGGGAAGGTGTTCCCCCCAGGGCAGGGGGTGGGACAGGATGACCTTTAGGGCCCTTCCCATCCCAACCATCCTATGATTATTCCCAATAATGTTAATGCACAACTAATCTGATTATTAACCACTTTGATACCCTTAATCTAAAAAAAAAAAGGATTTAATTTTACTTTTCTTCCTCTCCTGTTTTCAATCTACAGAACTCCTTCAGCAAGATGGAATGGAAGGTGATGAGGAATGGAACTCCCTGTGCCCCATCAAATTAAATTAAAGAATTTCTCTTCCAGGCGCTCGACTGCAAATACCAGCTGAGTTTAGCAGAGCTGTGACTGCTGAATTCACCCCAAACCAGTTTTTGCTGCTGGGTCTAACTCCACTTCAAATGAGTTGAATTAAGAGTCACTGCTCAAAAGTAAAGGTTAAATCCAACTTTCCTATGGTTTTTTGTTTTGGTTTGGTTTTTTTTTACTTAAATATCTCATTTGATTTACACACTACTGGAAGAGTTTATGTTTATTATTAAAAAAATTTATAAAAATATTAAAAAATGTGTCCTTAATTCACATCCAAAAGTTCACATATACTTTTAGGCACTGCTAATCAGAATTTTTCCTCTCTCAGTTATATTTTATTTATCCCAATCTTTACTTTTGAGGACAAATGAACACACTGATGATTGACAAAGTAAGTGAAATATGAAAAAATTAAGACAAAGTAGTTTTAGATGGGAATTTTGCTATGTCCTTTATTAATAGGGATAAACCCTAATGCAAAATTTTAGGTTTGTTTTATTATCTATCCCCAAATTAAAAAAAAGGTTTACAATCACAATGCCAGGATGCTACCTGGTAGACCCACTACTAAACTGCAACAGAGTATACATAATTTTGCAGCTAAGGGAGCTCAATGAAAGGGATTTTACTCTCAGGATGTGAAAAATCATTAAGCCTGTAGAAAAATTTCAAAGCCATTCTTAATACGAATAGGTCTTGAAGCTGATGTGGTCTGAATGGCTCACACAAGTCAGTGTACTTAAAACAAAAATAAAGATTAAACCTGACCATGTGTTTCTGAGGAATTCTTAGTATTCCTTCTTCTCCATAAAATATATGCAACATCACATGATTATTTTATCATGCTTTGAGCACACAATGCACCTTTTCTCTATTAATCCAAGAGCTTTTCCTTCTCAGGGATTGAGGAAAACAGAGTAACACCAAACTGTGGATGGAGGAAAGAGCTCTGCTTCTGTCATGTGCAGAGTCTTTAGCAGCTCTTCAATAGACAGAGGAGGAAGTTTGTGGCCACAGACAGGATTAACACTTTCCCTCTGGAAAAGAGAGCAGCAGGAGGATTTCTGTATCGAACTGCTGCTCTGTTCATTCCTAATTACTGCTTCTCTAATTAAAGACTAATTAAGCTGGAGGTTAAGATACATCAGTTGCTCTTGAATCTTGCTAGGTGAGAAAACTTCCAAGTTCAGGTAAAATTAAATTCCAGCTTTTAACTCTAGCAGGACATTTTAGGGGAATACACAGGAATGCAGGAGTTGAACACAAAGCTGCTGTTAGAGGTGACGTGGGTTTGCTGTGCAGAACCCACAAGGAAAGGGAGACTATGAATATCTTCCTACCTGGACAGTGCCCTAAACATTTCCTTCTTCTCAATGTGTACAAGTAAAAATTAAAGAAATACCGTGTTAATATTTATATATTCCACATTTGTTCTGAAAGATTTTAAAAAATGAAGAAATTAAAGAGTGAAAATAAGGTACGATAAGGAAGGAATGCAAACAGCTTTGATAACCATGAAAGCCAAGCAGAGAAGTATTTGTACAGAAGGAAAATTATGAAAGAAGCTGAGCTGTCAGCAAGGACAAAAATACAAGCCCAGAACAGTGACCACCACCAAGAGTTGAGGACAGAGAGCATTAATTAACTTAAAAGAGCCACAGGAGGGGGAAAAACCTTGGCAATTCGGTGTCAGCCCTCTGTTTAGCATCAGTTCTTCCACCACCAATGCATACTGCAAGTCAATTAAGATCTTCCACTTAGATTAATTATGGTATGTTCAGGAATCTTTCCAATATGATCCTAAATGTAATCAGATGTGCAGGAAAGTTGCTACATTTGTTATGTACAGAACCATAAAAAAAATATCCAAACAAAAAAACAAATCCTCCAAAGAAACCTAATGTAATTACGCTGGAGGAAAGTCCTAATACCTATAAGCTTTATACTGGTTTAAATCATGCTTAAACCAATTTAGCACCATGTAAAAATTACCTTCATTAAGCTAAAATTTCCCCCCATCTGATTCAAAACAGCTCAAGATTTGTCTCTATTAGCTCTTTCCTCCAGGGTAACGTTAACATATGTAGAGTAGAACAACTGACAAAGTCCTACACCCATGGGAAACAGGGAAAAAATAGGAGTTTATTGAAAGTGAGCCTAAATGTGAACCAGAGATGAAACCACCTGAAACTGCCTTTTGATAGCTCTACTATGAACACTCTCCTCAGTGACCACCCATTCCAAATCAGCATCACTCTGGCAAGACTGGGAATGGATGAGAAGAGCTCCTGGATGAGAGATTCCTTCTGTGCCTGTGCCTGCTGACCAAACAGGACTCCAGTGCTGATGCTTTGGATTTTAAAGCTCACATACAGTAAATTGTACACGGTAAAAGTGAAGTCTAGGGACAGTGTGCCAGCAGGAAACGCTCTTGATGCCTCAGTTCCTTTGTGTCTGTGCAAATGAACATTGTAACCCAAACCTGGGAAAAGGCTGACTTTGAAGATTTTGTTAATTCTGTCCCACCCAAAATGGTTATCAGAGCAAGTAGGGTCAACTTGCATCTCATAAAGTCTCATTAGATCTGAGGATTAATTTGATGCCTGTTTATCCTCTATAGATAAACCATTTTTTATTTACCTTTACTTATTAAATGCAGAATTTCATACTTGTCATAACAAATATTGTTATTCATCCATAGCTTGTAAACTATTATAAGGCAACTCCAAAGTTGTTTAAAGCCCTCAGAGACTCTCATCAAGTATCCTTCCACCTTTGGCAAATACTTTGCAGTCCTGTGTGCCAAAGCTGTAGGAACTGGAATATTGTATGTGAAAGCAAGGGGGAAAAGATATGTAAGACTTTTAATTATTGCTTTTCAGTTTTCCCAGATGTTACCTTATTAGTTAATGAAAAATAATTAACACTGGAGTGGAGACTGACCTTTACTGCATGGCATTCACTTAAACAGATTGGGGGGAAATAAAAATTACACATATGAGACTAAGAGCTTGATTCAGGGAGAACTATTAATTTGTCAAGCACAGCACAGACACACAAAACGAGACAGCAGAGGACAGCCTGAACTGTTCTATAACTGCTTTATTTCAGGGGGCCTTAGAGGCTCTGAGTTTCCACATTTCTCTGTATTTTACATTTTATTTTTGTCTACTCAAGCTGTAATCAACTCCTGTGAGATAGGACAGTCCTGCCCTGTAACTGTGCAGGCCTCACCCTGCACCCCCAGCAGAAGGAACTGCTGCAGCACCAACAAGAATGACTGCACCCTCCCTCAGGGACTCCTCCAAATGAAAAAAAGGCACAGAAAATTCAATCTGGTATCGGACCACAGATGCTGAGGCTCAATTATTTCACAGGGCTTATGTGTTGGCAGGTTCCAACAGAGTCCCTTCCACTTCAGCAGTCAATGGGCACAGAACAGCCACAGCCCATGCCCAAGAGGTCACCGCCCCACCGAGAGCTGGCAAACACCAGAGTCCTCTCCAACTGCCCCAGGGGAAGATCGCAGGTCTTAACCTGTGCAGAGTGAATCAATCTGGCTCTCAGTCATAAAGGATTAGGGAGGAGAGGTTCCAACACAGGCAACAGAGATGGAGGAGCTTCTTCCAGCTACTGATAGCGAGAATAAGCTTAAAGTGGGCCTTGATGAGCTTAGTGAGGTGACACAACAGCTTGCTGCTGCCCAGAGCAGTATTTTCCCTCCTGTCTCTCAGTTTCTCCCCAGTGCCAGTCTGGAGCAGCTGATCCAGCTCCCCAGAGCAGCAGAAACCACACCAGTGGGCAGAAGGAGAGGGAGGAATGAAGGGATATAGAACAGGGAGTGACCACTGGGACAGCACCAAGCTCACACTTGTGTCCTGGCAAACTACCCCCAGAGCAGAGTGACAACAACCGATCTATTCCAGAAATATAAAATCCGTTTCTAATAGTTTTTAGAAATATTCTGCAAATACGACATTAAAATCTCTAGAAATTTTTCTATTTAAAACTTACTTTATCTCTCCCAATGGGAAGTGGCATGGCTGTATAAAGGTTTTTTCTTCCATCAAACACTGGTTTGCGATCCCCAAAAATCTGGGTTTTAAAGTGCTGAACCATATGCTCCACTATTTCTCTGAAAATGCAAAAAGATTAAGTTAATCCAACTTTTTACTCCGAATGTTAAGTAGCAGACGAATACTAACACTAATATTTACCAACAGAGGCATTAGGCAAATGAAAGGGTTGTCCACTTTTGTCTATTAAAGGCAAGATTTGTCTGACTGATCTGAATTGAAAGCAACCTTTTCACAGACTAAACTGTTTTCTTAAAACTGCTATTTTTAGTTTTTTCAGATTTAGACTTTCCTTCCTCTTTTCTGTGATCTACTGGAAGCGGTGAAGTGAAAGCTTGTGCTCTCTCAAGCTCAAAACAAGAGGTGTGTGGTAGCTCCTGGGGTTTCAGCTCCCCTGTCCTACAGCCCTTTCTGCAGAGGACCTTGGACTAAAAGCTCAGCAGCCTGAGAAGCTTTCAAAAATATCATTATCCCAACTTACAGCCCCAGTGTAAGGACAATATGTGATATCAAAATTATTATGACAACACCGATATCAAAATTTTTGCAGCTCACTGAGAAAAATAACTTTGAAATGCTTTTTTTCATACACACAACAAAACATGGATCTATCAAACAAAACTGAGTATGTGCATTCAGTGGGACCTGTGAATATTAAAAGTACACATTCATTTAAGAGTAGCTGGAATTAGGCTGCATGTTTGTGTGAATGGGGAACCACTCACACAGCTCTTGTCAAACCACAGTGTTTACACACTGGTCATGCAAGGCAGCTCAGCAGTCAATGAGAGGCCAGTTGGAATAATAACTCCCTTTGATGGCAAAGGTCTTTTGGTGCCAATACCCCAGAGAGACATCCTTCAGGCCACCTGTAATACCCAAAAGCCATCAGCAGTCTGCAACCTTAACACTCAGCCTGGGGCAAAGGAGCACTGAGAGGTTAACGTGGCACAGAAAGGAAACCACTGCTCCTTCTCTTGTGCTGACAACTTCCAGCTCAGAGATGCTGCAGGTGACTGTTCCATGCACCCTGACTTGGCAGGTAATTAACCCAGCACCCAGGTAGGTATTACAGTGCTGCAAAATCTCAGATGGAAGTGAACTCATTCAAGAAGAGAATTCAGACTGTCTTACTTGGCAATTCCTTTGCTGAGTCCCAGGGTTTATCTTAAAATGTGACCACTGAAAGGAACTCTGACCTCCTGCAAAGCACGAATCAAACCTGAGCCAGGAACATCTGCCTCGGGTCTGAGTGTCTGACTGAACAAGCACAGAACTGAGAGGGTGGGTGGGAGGAAGGAGGTATTTTTCAACCTTGAGTTTCAGATTGAGCGTGGAAACCCCACTCTCTTTCTGAGCAAGTTCTTCCGATTGTAAACTGCTTTATACAAAAAATGAACACTTCCACTTAATTAATGTTTTCAAGCTTCAAACCACATCCACATTTAGCAATGGTGCTTCTCAGCTGTGGGCGGAGATATTTTAATGAAAATTAAGTTATTTTCTCCATGCAAAGTTAAAAGGAAAGTTATTTACCACTTCACTAACTTCAACCTTTTGGGACTACTGTTTAACCAAGCTCATGAAAGCACCAAGAACCCTGGGCTGGCGAGTGCAGGCACAGTTCACTTTGCACAAATCCTCAAAAATTAAACTCAGAACACCCACAGAGCAGAACCAAACTCACATTGCCCACTCTGCCTATCCAGCTACCCAAATAGTTCTGGCCTTTCTGCCACACAGAAAGAATAGTAGCCAGACTGTGTTAATTCAAGAGCATGTTGTCCCAGCTGTGTTTTCCAATCCTGGAGAACTTGAGTGTGCAGTGGATACATCCTGCAGAGGCTCTGCAGGGCCACAGTTCGAGCTGGAATAAAACTGAGGAACAAAGCTGGGGCAGATGAGAGAGTAGAGCAAAAAATAGAATCTTCCTCTCTCCTTTCTAAAGGTTACAACATATAAAGTAATGATACAAACTGCTTACTATATACATGTGAATTATATAACCAAAATACTAAAAATACGTAAGCCAGCTGTAAAAAAAACATTGTTCAGAATTAGACATGTGCATCCTCCATAATTATATCCATATATTAGCACACACAGAAATACAGGTATAGACACAGGACCCAAAGGTCACAGCTCACAAAAACCCAGGAGCAGGTGAGTGCAGGTACATCTACAGCACACAGCAGCAAGCACCCAAAAGAAATAAAACACACTTCAGTAAGTGAATCCAATTTGTATTCTCACCACGCTGCACTGAGAAACATCCACCACACCCCTGCTGAATGCACCTATGGCACCTCTGCTTACTGCAAAAGGCATTTAATCTGTGTAGATCTGTACCTGCTCCTGTAACCACAAGAGAGTGAATAAGCTGACAAAGCAGAGCAGGTCATTAGCTGGCACTGGAGAAAGAACTTGCTACTGAATAGAATCTGAATCTGCCTTTCCAGTGAGAAAAACTGCTCTAATAATGATGCTCTCTGCCACTGGCAAGCACCCACACACTGTAAGGGGCTGTAAGGGAGGTGATCACACAGAACACACACAAGCTGTGCAGCACTTGGCTCCCAGAGCAGCCACAGAGGCACTCTGGATCAGCAGCAGCAGTTGGCAGGGCTGGAGTGTGGCAAGGATATCAGCTAAGGGAAGCAAAGCTCTCACAGCTCCCACTAGGAAAATAGGGACTGCTCCAAGTGTGTTGCAGTACTCCAGTGCAGGAAGAGCATCTCTGTGAGATCAGCAGTTGCCCTTGAGCAAGAAGACAGTTCAGTTTAATACACTTAACAACGGTGTTTGCTTTTAAAATTAACCTCAGCTCTCGACTAGCTGAAAAATTAAACTGATAATAAATCACCACAGGAAAAAAAAAACAGGGCATTAAAGTACAGTGATGCTACTTTGTGAAAATACTATCATTACCAACTCCTCAGTGTAACAATGGAGAATGCCCTCAGGCTTATTAATTCACATTAGGAAAACTGTGGCTTTCAGGCAGCTTTTTTGACTCCACACTTTGTTCATTTTCATGACTGCATATTCCACCCATGTGACCTTTTTTACCAGGGAAAGGCTTTGCTCTTGAATATATAAACAGGCCATTCCAATCCTCTACAGTCAAGGTGTAGTTATGATGATGACACTTGTGGTTTCCAGCTGGTGCCAAGTCTCGTTCTCGAGTTTCACTTCTGGCAACGCCGCTCGTTTTCAAGTCAATGAAGCTGCACACTGAACAGGGCACGGATGCCAAATGCAAGACCTGCTGCTCGTTTCCTTGGCCAGCTGGTCCATGTTTCCACCTTGCTGTCTGATGCAGGAGCATAGCTTTCCCTTGTATAGAATCTACTGATGAAGGATCATTTCTTACCTGATTTAGCATCTCCACAAGTTTTCCCACATACAAAAGGGCTTTGCCTCCCCTTGTGAGCAGGGGAAGGTGGGAAAAGAAGCTGCTAACACCAACTCCCTGCTGAAGGGCTCAGCAGCCAATTACACTCCAATATTTAACCTGGCAATACGAAATCATATTTATCAAGGTGGCTTATACTGACCCAGCTTCACTAGAGCTAATACAGTTTATCCATCTGTCACCAGTGGCTTCAATCAGCAGTGTCTTCACATGCTGACAAATTCAACCCAAGACATGGAGAGGAAAAAAAAAAGGATATGCATATCCTGTTGATGGATATGCAAACTTGGAAGTGATCAGTACAATCAGTGATTAAAGCCAGACACATCTTCCCAGGCAGCAGTGAAGGCACGCAGCTCCAGCATTTTCAATGAAAAACATAACAGCAAATAAATTGAGGAAAGGCAAAGAGCAGTGTTACCTGTTAACTCTTCTAGGACACTTTTCTGGCTTTATATCCAATTCATAATGGTAAATATCTATTTTAGGAATGTCCATTTCAAAGAAGTTGGCCTGCAGTTTGATTGTTCTCCCAGAAGTGCCAAAATCTGGTCGAGGAGGAGGTTTAAAGGCATATCCCTGTATTGGTGGTGGCAATGGTGGAGGAGGTGTGAGCACTGCGAAAGAGAGAAAGCACAACTCAGCCATCAGCTGTATCAAATTGACATTTCAACACATTTACAGGCTATTGGACCAGTGAAGCCCAGCATATTTGAACTGTGACTCTTTTAAATAACCTGAAAATTGAAAAAACCCCCAAATCCTGCTTTCAGGAGACCATGAATCCTTTTTCCATTTTCTTTCCCATGCTGGTTCACCATTTGTTGTGTTCCCTAGCCCAAAATTACTGAAAAACAATCTAAAATCAGTTACATTTTCCCATACCACAAGTCAGCTGGGTGGGAATTTCACAGGCCAAGTAGGAAAGCGAGAACCAAGACTTTCCTTGCAGGGAAAAACCATCATTTCAAAACAAACCAAACCACACTGATTTGAGCAAAGACCCATAAAATGGAGTTTCCACCACTCTCCTCTGTGCTGCAGCTCTCTGTAAAATACTGTATTAGAAATAAACTATACCCTACTGTTTCCTTTACACAGAAAACAGAGCAAATATTCTACTGCTGCCGTGCTCAGTTCTTGAGCTCAAACATGAGCTGTTGCTCAGACAACATGGAGCAGAAACACAATGGCTGCTTGAGGCAGTTTCAATCCAGGAAAGTCCATTAGAAATCCAGGGAGAAGAGTGAAAGGTACCAACTGGAGCATTCAGAACTCCTGCAGCCTCAGTGCTCAGGTGTTCTGTGCTCTGCAGCAACGACAACTTGCAGCAAAACCTTCACATGTGAACGAAATAACCCAGGAGGTTTCTCATTACTTATGTTAGAATCCAGGTGTGGTTTCCCGGGCCTATCAAATTCATTCTCTGCTAGCACCAGAAACAATTCCCAACCCTTCATTAACAGATCTGTCACCACTTTTCCACCCTCCTTTTCCCTACTGGAAAGCTGCTCCAGAACTGTGATGCTCTAATGCTCAGAAAACGTCCTTTCATTTTTATTTATTCCTTGGCAGGTTATACTCACTGGTCTTCAGGCTGAGTACTCCTGACTGCATTTTTAGATTTAAACCAAATTCCCATTTAATACTTAATTCTAAGCTATACTCCTGCTGTTAGTCCCTCCTCATAAATCAGGCTTCATCATTCTCATCCCTCCAGTCATTTTTCAAGCCTGTGCATTTTGAGCTCACCTTTCCTGGAGAAGACTAAGTGATAAACACAATGGTGCTTTCAGATCTCAACTGGAAAAAGCAGATTAATGAGCCCTAAACTGCTTTTGCCTGCTGTACCACTGCCTTGGAAAGGCCATCCTTCTAACTTTCAGCACCAATTTCACCATGCACCAAATATTTAATCAGATTTAACATTGGGAAAATGATAGGGGGTTTTAAGTTGTTGCTTTTTGAAAATCTTGTTCCTTATCTTGTCTTCCAAACATATTCTGAGGCATCCACCATTTTAATCCATACTACCGAAATGCAATTTCCTTTTTCCCCTCCCTTTCATAAACACTGAATTTAAGCCTGTGATTTTCCAACACTGACTCAATCAACACGTTAAAGACACTTCTTGCCGAAGATCTGCATTTCCATGACCTAAAGCTTCACGTTTCAGTACTTCAGTTTTGCCTTCAATAGCAATACAGCAATTTTCATCTTCGTTTGAGTATTATTCATCCACACTGCCTCTGCAGTGTCAACAGCTGCCCTGAAAAATGGAGCAGAATATCACCTTAGCTCTTATCTGTAACCCAGTCCTGTCCATCTGCCTCTGCACCTGACCTTATCCCCTCCATCCCTCAAGGCAAGACAAAACACCCAGCTGAGTAATTCTGCTCAGCCTTTGGCACTTTTTTTCTAAATTCCTACACATCTTGACTTCTAAGACATGAATTTTCCCAATATTCCCAGGTTCTCTGCTTACTTCATGTTTTTGTGACTGTGATTAACTCAGGTGGCCCCGCAGTCACCACATCCCCTTGCTTGGTGTGACAAATCCACAGTGTCTGTGTCATTAAGTGGAAAGAATCCTCTGCTGTGGATAGGACACCTAACGAAGTTATTTATAGCATTATCACTACAGCTGGAAAGTAACAGGAAAAAATACTCCCACAAACATTTGTACGTGCTATCTGCCCGAGGTTTCTGTGATCCACCTCCAAATCTGATCAGGAGGATGTGCACGAAGCAGTCACCTCTACTCCTCCAGAATCCTGTTTGCCATCACTTCCACCCCCCAAAAAAATTTAAAATATCTGTCTCCCACATATGTTTCCAGTTATTCTGTTGCTGAATCCTTTACAGATCACCACTGCACACATTTTAATTTCCCTCTTTCCCTAAGAGAACATTCCCATTTGAAAATTATGTCCTAATCATTAACTTTATTCTGTGATTTTTTTCTTGTGTGTATTTCCATGATCCCCATAATATCACCCATTCAAAAATATTTTAATTTTCTGCTGAGGCACCTGTATTTTAGCATTTCCATTTTTTGTTATCCACACTGTGCCCTGCCTTACCTCTATTACCTGGCCAACTGTTATCAATATATTGATTTCCCTTCTCTTTGCTGCTGATTGTTATGTCTTCTAACATTTCTGTATCTACTGCCACATCCTAATTCCACTGCCCCTCCTTTTCTGTGCCAGATTTGGTACGTCACGACTATTTTCAGAAATACAAAAAAAATTAAAATCGGAAGTACAAAGACATGGAAGGGGACACACATCCCCACAAGCTATTGATGCTGCCAAATGGAGTAATTTTGTAATTAAGCAATACATCTTCCTCCCCCTTTTTTAAAATGGGATTGTTTAGTGCTTCACAGGGGCGCAACAAAGCCATATCTGTGAGTGTTCAGGGATCAACACAAACACATGTTGCTCAACACCACCACTACATTCCTCCACTGGCGTTTTAGTGACAAACAGGGAATAAAAGTGAGGGCTCAGCCTTGGTTTTGAGAGTAAGATGAAATGCTGAGAGAAGCACAGACACCCAGGGTAAGATGTGAACACAGTTTTAAAACCTTCATTTTTATCTCTCAGAGATAAAAAAGCACCAAGCTGTCCAGAAAGCAGGACCACTGCCAGCCCGTATTTTCATTTTAAACGGTTTTTTTCAATTATTTGGGGTTTACAATCCAATTAAAGAAAGAAAGAAAAAGAAAAATAAAAAAAAAGGAAGCTATTTCTGGCTCAACTCCCAAGGCAAACTTATTTAGGGCAGGGTGTTGCTTCAAGGAGATAAGTACTGTTTATTAAACAGCAGCAGTGACCCGATAAGCACTCAACCTACATTTCTGCCGCCTAGAACAGACAGGGATGTGTCAACTCCAGCGCTGAGGGATGGGAATTGAACTTCGGGGGAAAAAACAAATATTGCCACCACTGAGCTGAATTCACTTCTTGGATTGCTGCCTCAAATTAAGAATGCAAAAATCAAACTACATTGTGTAGAACTTATCACAGCAACCAGCTGGGTAGAATCATGAAATACTGGATTTGGTGCTGACAGAACAGAGAAATAAGGCTTAACTTTCTATCAAAACACGAGAGAAGCCTTCAGCCTTTTTTCTGAGGCACAATTGCCACATTCAAAGTGATTCAGCTGCCCCATCTCCCTGTTGGAGCACTCCTGCAGAATTCCCATTATTCACTCACTTTTAAATGCGACAGAAGCTGTACCACTGCAGGAATATTCTCCTTAGTGCCAAGGATCCTGCTAGGAAGCTTTTGCAGCCTGCTGAGGTGTGTTCCAAAGGATATCACTGGACATCTGAGCTGGAAGTGATGCCCTGCCCAGGGAAACCTGCCAAAACTCATGCAGGGACACCCTCTTGAACACAGATGATGTTTCCAGAGGCATTTCAAAGCACTGGAAAATCTACACGCATTCCTGGATTTTACTTTTAAAGTGCTGTCAAGGAAAGATGGAATTAGAAAAAAGATGAAAGACTAAGAAACTGGAGCATCCATGTGATAAGTACTGGAAGCTCCTCACTCATTTGTTGAGTGATAAAATGAAAAATGAGAACATTTCAGCCTTGATATGATGATTGAGACCATCAAGAGCCCCATTTTCAAGGTGTGATTTAAGGTGAGCTGGGTGTGGAATAATGAGGTGCCAGCATGCTGTCTTTAGGCTTACTTTTATCAGGAAAGAAACCAGACTTCCTATTATAATTCATCCCATTTACATAAACTAAATGTTCATAACTATCAATCTTAAAAGCAGCAATTTCTTTAAAAAAAAATCTGGAAAAGACGTATCAGAAAAATAACAGTCTTGTGGCAGTTTCATGAAATAAAATTAAAAATCAAGCAAAATGACTCTGTCAAAAGACGGGGGGGAAAGGTGGCAGTAGAGGAAACCTGGAAAATCACAGAAATGCTGTGTTAGTAATAAAAAATGTTTGCAAATTGAAAACTATTGCAAACACGAGGCTGGCTGCTCCTACTGCAGCACATTACTGAGGATCAAAAGATAAGAGTGCTCAGGGAGTGAGCAGGCCAAGGCACTCCTAGGCTATAAAAGGTGTGAATGAGCCACACACTTTGATGAGCTTCTCCTCCAAAATCCACACCATTATGTAATGATGATTTTTCAGGACCATGTGCTCCATAACCATTTCCCAGACTTGGAGCACTCATTTCTTTGTCCTTCGCCATTTTTTAAAGCTTAACTGCTGGCCTGCTCAGCACATTGGAAGTGCTGCCAGTCAGCATTAAACTTGCACATTGGAGATTTTTTAGCAAAGAATTATGCAACTTTAATGTGCAGTCAGAGGCCTAATGAGTTACTAAATAAGAAGGGGCCAAACGAGTTGCATGGAAGGGCTTGTCAACACAGGAAATCGTCTGAGCATAATTATTCCAGTGCAATTATATCAATAAGTTTCCTTGTGTGGCAAGTCCTAACTCACATTTAATAATCAGGTGATGTTTTCACAACTCACTGTAGGTTTTAGCATTGGGCTCATGCAATCTACGTTTGCCAAGAGGAAGACTCTCTAGAACCATTTTTCTAAAAATATAGTCTCTAAATGAAACTAAGGTGAAGGAAGCCTTATTTGAAAGCATCATTCTGGGTTAAGGTTTCCAATATCAGATAATATAGATCAGATCTGCTCTTCCAGATCATCACTACAGGTACACCCACTGTGCACATTCATTGCCCCTCCAGGTCAGTGACCAAAGCCATCCCACAGATCCAGGGAGGATGCATTGCTCCTTGGGCAAAAAAAGGGCTTTAATAAGTTGCCCTCAACTAGTGAGCAGCTAGTTTGCCTCCAGAACTGCAGGAAATAATCAAAATGACAAATGTGTTCATCATGATCAGGTAAACTAGAAGGGAGACTGGCAAAGGAACAGCCTCCAGCAGCTGCTGCAGAGGAGCAGAGGGCCATGAACACAGAATAACAAAGGTGGGAAGGGACCAGGCTGACTTGCCAAGTTTTGAATATCTGAAGGACAGAGTTTCCACAACAGCTCTCACAGCCTCTTCCACCCCCATGGGAAAACAAACTTGCCTTCTCCTCAACTGGAGCTTCCTGTGCTGCAGTTCCTGCCCTGCTCGGTGCACCTGTCCCAAGCCTGGCTCCATCTGCCCCAAAGCTTCCCCCCAGCCAGGGATGGAAGGTGGAATATCACCCTTTGCCCTCCTCCTCCTAAGGCTGAACAGAGCTGAGTCCCTTCACATCTTCTGGTGGCCATGTGCTCCTTCCCCTGCACCTCGTGCTGTCAGAGCTGCAAAAGGGTCATGTCCCCTCTGGGAAGGGCTCTTTGAAGTGGGAGAAAGGGACACTTGGAGAGGGGACACCCCACACCAGGGGAACAGGATTCCCACGAACAGTTCCATAGCTACCAGCAATAGAGGGAATTCAGAAAGAATGAGGAAAACACACTGCTGACAGCATCTGCACAGAGTTTTTATGTATTTTAGTTACACATATATAGTCAAAACAAGAAAAAAAATACAGGGAGTTCAGCCTTTTCTTTTTAGGATCCAACTAAAGAAAAACTTGTGGCTGTTTTCAAGTTTTCTAACAGTCTGGGTTTTATGAAGAAGTTTAACTTCTGGCTTTCTGTTAAGAACCGTTAGGGAACGATAGGAGAGAGGCTGAGAGTGTTTTCCACAAGATAAGGAAAACCCAAAGGTGCAGCTCAGAGTCCCTTGATATTCTGGGGGTAGAGGAATCTCTATGGAACCTGTAAGTCTGTCTGCTGCTCACTAAGCATGTTTTAGGACATGGAAACCAGAAGCTCTTCAGTCAGGCTATAACATTCTTGATTAGATAACACACAACAAAAAATGTTAGAGACTTATCTATTAATCTCCAATAATGCCACAAACCACAAGGACAGCAGAGGAGGTGATGTAATCAGACTTTCAGTTACCATTTTTGATGAAACCTCTCTCTAAAGGTTCTTCTGGTCTCTCAGTGAGCAGCAACTACACTTTTTAGCCACAGCAGATTGCATGTGCCAAGGTGGGCTACAAGAAAAAGGGCTGGCTTAAAACTGATGAGCAAAAATGAAGGAGCTGTCCTCATATCTGGTCATATTTTAAGTCCCTCGTACGACTACTGAGATGTTTGATCCCACTCTGCCAGTTTGTTTCCAATTTCCTACTGCTGTAGTATGAAATTAAATACCTGAACAACGAGTAAAAGTGTGAGATAAACAGCACTGCCTTCATACTTGTAATCTCATTATGTTCAGTAGACTACTGTAGACATGATTTTTATTGAGTAATTTGCACTTCCTGTGAAAGAATTCAAGCAAGAGTAACTCTCAAGTCAACCCTTTTACCTACTGAAAGATGTCCCTGCCCATGGCAGGCAGGTTGGACAGGATGATCTTTAAAGGTCCAACCCAACCCATTCTATGATGATTTTGTCTGGAACAAAGAACCAGATCCAGATCTGCAGCTCCCTCGGTCACCCTGATTCTTTTTTGACCTCTGTGATATGGAGACACGAACTCTTCACAGTGCCAGAAGTGATGTGATCCACTGAGACCAGAATCTCTGGCAGACACCAATGGTGTGAGTGCTGCCCTCAGAGATCAAAGGAGAGCCAAGACACCAACCCAGCTTGCTTTTAAGTCAGGACCATGTTTCAAAGAAGAATATGTAAGAACAAAAGAACTGAAGAGGAGGAGATCAAGGCTCCAGCAGAAAGCAGCAGGCAAGAAACTAAGAATGGCTCTTTCCAGCCCACAAGCTGCTTCTGGACAATGTCAACCAGCAAAAGACACCAAGTGTTAGTACTTTGCTTTCCTCCCACATTCTCCTTGCAGCCTTGACCTTCAAAGTCAGCCTCCAAATTTGTGAATACCACCAAGCTGCTTTTCACCACCTCCAAGTGGGGTGAGCAGCAGCAGAGCACCACCAGAGCACCCAAAGTGCAGAACTTCCATCCTCACTGCTCACAATCCAGGTGCCTTAACCAATCCCTGCATGTGGAATTTTACCAAATCCTACCACAACCTTTCTTAAGGGCCATAGAGAAATGCTTTTAATTACAAGCTGCAGTTTGAAATAAGTCATCCAAATAGTGAGCCTCATCCAAACAATGGAGAGATGCTTACGGCTTGCCCACAAGTCAGCAGCCCAGTTTGAAGTTAAATGTGAATTCAAAGTACAAAATAACTCCATCTTCACACAAACCTCTACTCGATGAAGGGGGAAATGGAGAACATTCTTAGTGCAATTTATCACACTTGACCATCATGATTCATTCCCTTTTCCATGCCTTAGAAAATGATGTTGAACTAATTCCAGATGTCTTTTCTAACAATTTGAAATACAGAATATAATGGTATTTTCTGCATTCATAAAGAGCAATGCCTCCACTCAACACAATCTCTGTTCTTTGCCATTTCAAAAGACCCAAAGTGAATAAACACATCTTTTAAGAGGGGGAAAAAACCCAACAACCCACTCACCAGCACCTACTCCCCCCTTCAGGCTGCTTCTCCCCTAAGAAAGTGAGACCAGAAATTCCA
The DNA here is from genome assembly GCA_036630365.1 of Acanthiza pusilla. Lineage (NCBI taxonomy): Eukaryota > Metazoa > Chordata > Aves > Passeriformes > Acanthizidae > Acanthiza > Acanthiza pusilla. The sequence continues at coordinate 94,293,647 of JAXCHO010000034.1, forward strand.
TATTCACCATCCCACATTACACCTCCCTTAGCCTTTGTTTGCATTTAGGTTTTGAAAGAAACGTGGCTCCCCCTCCTTCTGTACTACCTGACACTTGAAACTGCAGAGGTGTGTAAGAAGCAGCCTAACCCACCCTTCACTACTTTTATTTGATTTTGAGTCACTACAAGACTGGTAAAGCATGAGTTCTTTATACATCAGGATTGACCCTCCCAAAAAACTGAACACACAGACTGAAGTTTCCATCGCTCCTTGGTGTGACCATGAGACAAACAAGCCCTTCCATTCAGTCCCCAGGAGGCACAGGCAGTGCAGCTGCTGCCAGGTGCAAAGCTGAGCTCAGCGAGGGCTCCGTGGCCCCAGCCCCATCATTAGGAGCCTCAACACCTTCTGCACACACCACCGCCATCACATCACACCAGCAGCACTGCACAGCTCACCCTGACACTCCATTACCTCTGTACCTCGAGACCTCAGGCTTTGCATTTTATTTTAGAAACAGTAAGAACTGCTCTCTGCATTACAGCCCATGAGCAGATGCTGGATGGATTAAATCACCTGAAGCAGAGTCGCAGTTCTCAGCAGGGTTCCCCCAACCTTTCCCCAACACTTTTCCCTTCCCAGCCTGTGCCTCTCCCCCTGCACGGCTGGAGACAGCAGTGCCCACATGTGCAGCAGCTCCACTGAACTGAATGAGCTCCAAAGGCTCGGGCTCCAGTCCATGGCCGCTGGCATCTCTGCAGTGTGCTGTGCCCCACCAGCTGGGAACTGGTGCCACACAGGCCCCAGGGCCACGATCCCTGTGGGATTTGCATTGTGCACAACTTAATGAAACACAGAAGTGATTTGTCCTCAGCTAAGTAAAGAGAGAAGCTAGGATGGTTCTGTTTTGAGTCGTACCTTTGCAAGCACATTTCATACCCACATGGACTTTGGTTGGCAGTGTTTTTGTGTAAAATGTAAAAATAAAAATTAGGTTGTCTTCATTCCGAAAAACTTTTAATATACAAAACTCAACCGTAGAGCTGTAACTGAGAAGTAGTCATGTCTTCCTCAGAAAAAAAATAAAAAATCTTTTCCCATACCCACACTGGATTAATCTACAAACACATGAACACTCTCGTGGTTTAGTTTTGAAACAGAAAAATTCCCAGTTAAGAGCTGAGGTTATGCTTTATTTTATCATTTTAGATAGTGAAAGCAGCTGCAGCAGCATCTTCAACATCCACTAGTATCTCCTGCGGTTTGCAGAGATAGGGCTGTGGTTTTCAGCATCACTGCAAAGAGGGCAAAATGCAGGTTCCCAATAGTGGAACAACTGAGATATGACAGTGTAGGCTGGCAGCAGAACTCCCCTACCAGAATTTTTTTCCCATTACATCTCAGGGTTTTTTCCTCCACCTGCTTCTTGTAAGCAACCGATGTTCTCATATTTCTTGACACAAACTAAAACTCAGCTATGAAAGGTAAAAAAGTCACACAGAAGTTTGCTAGAGAGGCCTCCCCGAAATCTGACATTAAAGGGAATTTGCAAGTCAAACAATGAGGAAAAAACCCACCACTACTGTATTCTTATCACATAACGAGACCCAGACAACAAAGCTTCATTTCCTTGCCCTGGTGGGAAGTTTCCTCCTGAAAGAAGCTCCGACTTTTTACACAACACACCCTTATGCAAATATTCTGAATCCCTATGAGTTATTCCTAAGCATTCCCTCATTAAACACTGAAGCTCTTCCCAAAATGAAATGCACTGGTTCACCGAGAAATTAATTCTTCTGTATTGTCATTTCTACATGAATCTGCATTTCTTCTCTATTTTATTTCTGTTTTGCTTGTGGTTTGGAGGGTTGGTGGTTTTTTGGGTTTTCTTTTTAAACCTATGTCTCTCAGTAGATTTCTCAACAGAAATATGCAAGTCAGCAGAGCTGAAGTTGACAAGTAGCATTATTTGAGAAACCTTAGGTTTCCCTGGGAGTTAAAAACCACAAAGAAGAAACACCTTGCTCTCCCAAAGCCTTGTCCTCCACGAGGATTTCAGAGATGATGGAGGAGTATGATGGGGCAAGAGTGTACAACCAACAGAGAAATTGATAAAAAACCCCAAAGAACAGAAAGGGAGCATTCACTGTAAACCACAAGGTTTACATGTATGAAAGGACAGTGAAATAAGTTCATTATCAAAATCAAGAACACAGCAACATTTAGACAGGAATTCACCCTCTGTATGAACAGATGCCTTCCTTTAATAGCAAACACTCGCTAAACGAGTTTCAGAAGGTATATAACAAGGCCCCAGTAATAATTATGTTTTAAAGCTTTATTCATCTACATGACGAGTTTAAATTCAAACAATTTTTTGATTGATCTAGCTAAGCCAGTGAAACCTCCCCTCTTGGGAATTCTTCTAAAATTGGCTTATTTAAAATAAATCTAAATTAGCACATCCACACACACTTCCTACTACTAAATTAAAATTTAAAGTTCATTATTTTCTCACATTAATGAGCTCTAGCGTAAATTTCATGACTGAACTAGGAACGTGAAAAAGCATCACTGAGACAAAAAGTTGCAAAGCTCTGACCTCTGACATGAGCAGCTCAAACAGAGCCACCCACGGTAGCCAACACTGCCAAGGCAGCTCTCAGTTGGCCACAGCAGTTACTTCTTCCCAAGTCTATACACAAAAGCATCAATTTCACTTGATACACATCATTTCAGAAGTGTATTTTCCAGCTTCCCAAGATAACATGCTGAGATTAGCTTATTTCTCAAAGAAGTGAAAACTTCAGTTTTGCTCTGCATCCCCTCTTGTCACACCCAACACAGGCTGGAGTGACACAATGAGACACAAAAATCACGTCCTGTTTAAACACAGGGTCTTCAGACTTAGCCACATTTTGTGGAATGATGTGCTAAGGGATTTAACTCTTGACATGGCTGCAAGAGTGAACATTAAGGATATTCACACCTTCTCATTATAAAGCAGCTGGTACAAGGGAATTAAATCAGGTTGTGCTAGAAGTTTTTGGGAAAAAGTGTACAGCCCAAAACCGCAGATGTCTGCAATTATCCTGCATCTCTGAAAAGTTAAATATTGTAATGCTTCTCCCAAAGACAGAGACTTGCAGACTTATCATGGGCTATATTAAAGTTGGGACCTGGTCCCCAATAACTTCACTGCAGGTGGCAATAAACTCACAACGAGACAGAACACAAAGACAAAACACAACTGAGCAGCACTAAAAAAAGTAGAACAAGACAAACAAACTACAATAGGAGAGGATGAATTACTCTTGCCACACCTGTGATTAAAAAAATAAATAAATCTGTTTCACAACTCAAATAGTAACAAAATTTGGTAGCACTGTGGACAGCTCAATGAGTACCCAATTTGAAAGAAAAACTCAAAACAAGCTTTGGAATGACTCAATTATGCCATGACCCACAGTACTTTGCAATCTAAATCAATGGTTTGCTTCCACCTTGGCTGTGTCCAGTTTTGTGAAGTCACACAGTAAAAAAAAAAACAAACCAAATTAAACTTTTCTTCCTAGAAAGTCTGGGCACCAGGTACTACGTGGCTTCACAGCTGCAGCACAGCTATAAAGCAGGGAATTTAGGAGAAGTAATTTTGCTTAACGTGAAATCCAGAGAGAGAGTACAGATTAAATAATGCTCACGTTAAAACTTTTTATTTGAAAGCACCAAGTTTACTCTGAAAAGAGACTAGGAAAAGCAAAACAATTAAAATGGAGAAGTTAAAATGAATTGCACTAACCTGTGGTGCTCACTAAACAGACTAAAAGACACCACAAATTAAAACAGTCCTGAGTATATAAAAACACAAACATCACCTCAGTCTCGAGGCTTTTAAAAAACCCACTTCCTGGACAGTACTAGAAAGTATCTTCAAAGCACAATTTCCTAGAAATGGACCAAAGGGACTCACAAATTACAACTCTGGTGTAAACCAAGAGAGACACTACACAAGTTCAGCCTACCTGGGGTTGATGTTATTCAGGTCTGTCTTTTCCCAATTTCTACAGTATAAAATGTATAATGAAATTTTTAAGTTCAAACTGGGGTATTACAATACATGTGGGGAAAAATCCCACAAAACCCCCTTGCACTGAATTCAAAGCGCTGCGCTTCCCTGGTGAATAGGATAAGAGATATTTGTCATTCTAGTGAGCTGCCTTGTGAGTACATCAGAAAGGATGCAAGATACTAAAACAAATTAATTGAACAATGCATGGAACAGATCCCTACCCACAGCCACTCCAGTTAAAACTACGTAATATTTTCCACCAGCTTTTTTTTTTTTTTCCTAGTTCATAACTTACCAAAAATAAGATACTGGAAGTTGACTTTTCTTCATTTTCAGATTTAGTAAGAGTTTTTGGTAGGCTGGGTATTAGAAATTTCATCACTAAAAATAGGACCAACTCTTTTGCTTAAACGTGAAATAAGGGAAGCAAAACACAACAAAATTTTGACAGGCCTTACAAGTTCTGGGAAGCTGCTGTCAGTACAGGCCCAGCCAACATGAACAGGACTTTCATTAGGCATGTAAAGTTCCTAATTAGTTAAAACTGTCTATGTTTGCAAAGCAAATTTAGCAGAAGTTTACTGCATTCATCTGCAATTTCTGGAAGGCCGGAAGTGTTCAGAAGGGCTGGTTTCTGAAATGGAAAAATCCTTCCCTCCTGGACAGTTGTAAGGGGGTAGAAGAACAGCAGATGATAATCTAAGGTGTTTTCTCTTAAAGCATTTATATGCTTTTCCCACCCTTCTGTGAAACAGAGACAGACTGGTGGCGATGGCAGGGAAGGAGGGGGTACAAATTGTGAAAAAAGAACTCTCCTGGAAGTCAGGAAGGTTTGGGTGTTGCTCTGTACTCCTCCTGTACTTTACAATGCACCACTAAGTACATAGGAGCACACAACAATTCTGCAAAAGTGAAAAACTTCAAGGCAAAGAAAAATAAATGCATCAAATCCCATGGAACTGCAGAGTCAGTGAGAGAATCACTGCTGAGAAAGATGTTTCACTTTTCAATAGCAAATAAGATGCTTCAGCTCACCAAGGTAAGGAGAAAGTTTGGTGACACATCTGACACCACCAACTTCCTTTCCATCAAACCATCTCATCTTTAAGCCATCTGAAGACTACACAATTTTCTAAGGTCACACAGTGATACAGAATTTTTTCCTTAGGAAAATATATTGATGGTGACAACAACACATTTGAAAAAGTCATGCTGTGTTTTGCAGGCTGTAACTTTGTCAAATGCAATTTCAAATTCAGGGAAAACCCTCATGAAAAAAGGAAGAGAGCTGAGGCTGTACATGAAGTTCTCATTCCCCCCTCTATGTGTGGCAGCTTACAAGGAGTTTCAGCATTAATTTACTGTCTAAAATTACCCAAAATTAACCCAAAGGCACTGGATAACTCTGTGATACCAGCAGCAGAGTAAGAGCAGGTCCATATCCACCTCCAAAAGAAAAGAAAAAGCCTTTTTAAGAAAAGGAGGGCAGACCTTTTACAGGAGGTACAGGAGACTGAAACACAAGCTAAGAGGCCACTGGTGGAGTTAAATTCCACCAGATGAAGATATTGCCGTTTCTACTACCCCAGTTAAGGCATGAGCACACCCTTCCCTGCACCACATTTTAAGACTGAAGAGTCCTAAACAGAATCAACATCCAACATCCCAATACCTTTAAGAAAATAAATGAAAGGTAAAAACAAGTACACACACTGAAAACCAAAACAGACCTACAAATTTCAACAGTCTATTCACAATTTTAAAGGGTAACTTACAACTAAATTATAAGAAAATAACTTTAGTTCCACTGATTTGATAAAGTTGTTTCTTGTGCTAGGGAAAAAAGATTGTACTTCACATACAAAGCCATAATCCACTTCACACTCTTTTTCAGACAACTGCTGCTTCAACAATAAATTAAGACCTTCAGCAGCAGGCAAAATCAAATATCCTTTCAAAGAATAAAAGAGGAATCTGTGGTGTGCAAAGTTTAGAATTTATGAATATATCAACATCAAGCAGTGCAAGTTCCAGAAATTTATGCAACTTTTAATCAAGTCTTTTAACTGAATGACAGTATTCTTTTATGTCACTTTGGTATTTTTCTGTCCTTCTAAAAACAGGTACACCAAAAAGTAGCAGCATCAAACTTTTTCTTCAAAAATAAAAGAGAATTCTCTTAGATTTTCAGATTTTTTACTTTTCACACTCTCTTGAAGGTAAAAGAAAGGGTATGAACACGATGTCACAGCACACTGGACACCAAGTCAAGCAGTCAGGCAGTATTTGGGAAAAAGGAAAAGGGATCATTAGCTTCCTAACTATGGAAACAGTGATTTCATGACAACCCAATCGTATATAAAAACCCACCTTACCCTTGACCTAACAGCATATTTGAACAAACTTTCCACATTTCAGCAGCAATTTTTTTGATTCAGTCAGATAGGGCCCCCTAACTTGCTTGATACTATTTCCAGTGAAAGAATTAAAACTAAAATAGCAAACCCTGTGGCAAACTGAGTGATTCCTCTGGCAGCAGGCCAGCACCAGGGGCACCCTCGGAAGAGGGCTTGGCTGCAGAGTCCACTTTGGCGACAGGAGCTGGGAGAGCTCTGTGTGCATCAGTGGCATCAGATCCAGGATCAGCACAGGCATGGAGCCCTCACTTGGTGTCAAGGATGTGCTGACAGACCTGGAGAGGCTGCAGCTCTCTGTGTTCACAGCAGCTGTGGTGTAAACCACACTTTTGTTCCCTCCTCCGAGCAGGATTTCACATAAAGCTGTTTTGTAGTTTTTAGATTCACAGGTGGAAGGGGACTCTGCGGTCCCTGCTTCCAGGGTGGCTCACAGAACAGCCACACTCTCATAAAAACCTCCAAGATGCCCTGACTTGTGTGTGCATGGAGCAGGAAGCTGCCTGGGCTGCTGAGGCTCTCCGTGGATGATTTCACAGGAAGGAAACATCACAACTCGCAGCTCCTGCCCCAGCTCACACGCAGCCCCTGCCCAGCGCCGCGCAGGGAAAGGCTGAGCCGCACAGATAAACTCGGAAGTAAACAAGACAGAGATGAGCTCGGCTGGAGGAGCTGAGACACGCACCAGTGACAGCACACAGCCTCCTAGAACCCGGTGAAAGTACAGTGCTATCAGGAGGCCGAGGTTAAGAGGTTGCTGTTCCAGGAAGGGGAAAACATTCCCTCACACTGAACGCGGGTCCCTGATGGCAAACAGCAGCCACCAACTGGGAGATCATTCCAAGGGAAAGGGAAAGTGGTAGGATCGGATGGAGTAAATACAGATAAAGAGACTCCCACACGGGAAACGACTCTCAGCCCATACGCTGGTAATATTTGTAATTATCTGTGTCCTTAAACACAATTTTGAACAAGATGTTCACCAGGAGGTGAACACAGCAACAGCTCCATGTGAGCCACCACGAGCACCTGTAAGCTCACAGTGTACCTGTGCCTGAGCAAGAGAATCTGACACCAGAAGCCACCAAAGGATTACATCCATAGTTCTACGGTTATTGGCACTGAAATGTGCAAATTATGATACACAGGAAAGCAAGATCTTGAACATCAGTCTGGACACACAGAGCTGTAGAGACCTGTCTGCCTGCTGTGCTAGCAAGAGCCTGCTGAGAAAGTAAAAACAGAGGAGCTGTACTTCAAGAGAAAAATAACCATCCTGATTGTCTTTCTTGATTATTGCCTCTTCAAGAGAAGTAAATCAGAGGGGACCAAAAAAAAAAAAACCAAAAAAAACCAAAAGCCAGCACCTAACTGTGGATCCCAAGATATGAATGCTTTTACAGAAGCATCTGTAAGAGCAGTAAAATACATCTCAGTTACAGGTCCTGTATTTCCCTACACTATTCTTTGCTAGATAAACCCTCTAAGGAAAGGGATTTTTATGCAAAACCGTTGAGAGCAGTAGCATAAAATAAAGTTCCATGTATTTTGAAACTTTTCTAGAAGGAAACTAGATTAAGTGCCAGTCACCTAAACACTGTTGTTTCTATACAAGAATTCTCACCACAGAGACAGCCCAACACTAAAAACGAAAAAACACTGTCTCATATGAGCTGCCTACACTCGCACAGTATTAAACCGTATTTCCCCAAAGTTATATCAAACATCCCTGAGAGTTGCTAACCCTGCTTTGCACGTCCACCCTTCCTTTGCTCCCAGATTTGCTCACACGAGAGCCCGAGGACACCCAACGCTGCCCATCATCGCTCCCAGCCCTCCCCGACATGCGGACGCTCCACACCGCAACTATCGCAGCGCGGCCGCTGACGAACACGCGGCCAGCCGGGAATCCCAGGATGGAGCCGGCAGGGAGGAAATGGAGACCCCAGTCCGCAGCGGGAGCCGCGCCGGCCTCGGGACTCGGCAGAGGGAGGGGGAGCGGGGCAGAGAAGGCGACCCTCCCCTCAGAGGGGCCTCCGGACACGCGGCCCTGGCCGAGGTGGCGGCGGCGCCCTGACCCTCCTTCCTCCCCCGGCCAGCGCGGCCGCTCCAGCCAGGCCCGAGCCGGGGGGGCCATGCGCTCCCGGGGCTGCCCACGGACACGGGCCGGGAAAGCCGCTCCGGAGGGAGCGGAGAGAGAGACAAACCCGGGCGAAGCCTCACCGGGTCCGGCGGAGGGGGCTCCCGGGTACATGTCTCCGTGTGCGGCGGCGGAGGCGGCGGCGGCTCCAGGGGAGGGCACGGGGGAGGGAACGAGCCCGAGCCCCGGCTACGCTGTCGGGGGAAGGGGAGGAGGAGGAGGAAGGGGAGGGGAGGGGGGAGGAAAAGAAAAGGGGAGAGGAGGGAAAAAAAAAAAAAAAAAGAAAAGAAAGAGGGAGGAGGAGGAGGGCCGGGAAACCAGGTTACTCGGCGGCACTGAGGAGCGGGGAGGGGAAAGGAGGAGCCGCGGGGTCACGGGGAAGGGACGCTCCGCCCTCCGGCCCGGGCGGGCGGGAAGCGGCGGCGGCTGAGGGACAAGGATCAGCCGCGCTGCCGAGCGAGGGGCCCCGCTCCCCCCGGCAGCCCCGGCTGAGCACGGAGCCACAGTCAGTCAGACTGCAAAAGCCCTCCACTCCGAGATCTGACCGGACATCAGCACGACAGCCAGACCACGTCCAGTCTCTCCTTAAACACCTCCGGGGATGGTGACTCCGCCACCACCGTGGGCAGCCCATTCCGATGTTCAGTCACCCTTGCTGTGAAGAAACTCCTCGAAATGTCCAACCTAAACCTCCCGTGGCGCAGTTTAAGCCTCTGTCCTGTCATCCTATGGCTTTCAGTGAGACCTTGGCTAATGATTGTGTGCCTGTAGCGCTCTCTCCCTCTCCTTGTTACGTGTTTGAAAGGCGTGCTGGAATTTTACCAGTATTACACATACTGCTGGATCTTGAATTAAATTTAGATTTGATTGTTTAACTTCTTTTATTCCTCCTCTTGCTGTGAAAACCTCAGTTAAGTTACCTTATGGATCCCACACGTCCATACCACATTCACTTTTAGTCATATCTATGATTTTAGTCATATCTGTGAAACCCAGCTGTGCTGGAGTTGCCTTATTGTCCTGTACCACCAGATAATGTCTGGTACAGTACACACATGACGTTTAGTACAACCAAATAATGTCTGGTTGTACATGTGTGGGGAATACAAACTAGAAATGGTGTGAAAGAGGCAGAGTATTGGTCAGTATGACAAACTGAGCACCTGGAAATATCCCTGGAGAGATTTAGAAGACATGTGGATGTGGCAGGTGAGGACATGGTTTAGTGATGGGCTTGGCAGTGCTGGGTTAATGGCTGGACTTGATAATCTTGCATGTATTTTCCAACTTAAACAATTCTATGATTCCACACCAGTGATGATGATTCCTGCAGGAACTGCCATCTCTTTGTAATCACCTAATTGGTACGTCTTCCTTTCAGGAGAAGAAAGTATGAAAAATAAAGTTTAACCTGCTAAGGAGGGAAAAAGCAAGTTAATGATGCTCACTTCCACTGGGAAGAGTTACCTACAGAGTTACAGCACAGGCATGATCTGTACTTTCAGTCACCTCCTCCATACTGATGTGGAAGCCTTTAAAAAATTCATTCTGTTTTCAACCCAGAACAGTCAAGCCCCTTCAAAATCAACTGAATTCCTTCACCAAATATTATCTGCCAAAGGGCGAGGCAAACATACAGCTTGTAGTGTTCATCAAGCCAATTAATATCCTCCTTCATCAGTTCGTATTTCAAGTGATACGGAAGCATCTCCCTGTTCCAAATTATTTACTCTCCCCTTTGGGTCACACTTGCAGATATTCAAGGGCTGCTATTAACAGCTCAGCTTTCACTTCAAGTGAACTGCTCCTGAAACCATTGTCACCACTAGAGTTTCCACTGGAGTGATTTTGGATTTGTCTCCATTCCAAGCTCCTCAAATTGCTGGAAAGTAAAGATTTACCCAGAACTATAAACAAATAAAGGACAAAATTATGGGTCAACTTTGGTTTTAAAGTAAAGCCAAGCAGCTCTAGCAAAAAGATAAACAAGGGAGCTGGCAAAGTGGTTGCTCTTTTCCTCTCTATGAGGAGCTGGGTAACATTTCTGCACAACCACCAATAATTCCTGGTTTATACTACATAACCTTACTAGAGGCTGAAAAAAGAGGGTGCATGGGGAGAAATCCCCAAGAAAAGTGCCAGAAGAGTTGTCTGAGGTACATTTGGCCTTTCTGCTGAGGTGGTGGGGGAAGACATGCAGTCTGTGTATCAACATCTAATTTTTTGATGCTATATTTAAACCTGATTAGGAATCCTCCAAGATTAGAACACTATCATGCCTGTTAGACCTGCATTTAAGAAAAAAATGGCATAAAAATACACTGCCAGCTTTCTGGAAATGGTCACTGGACCAATTTGGTCAGCCTGGCTGTCAGCACTGACTTACACTGAAGCTAAAAGTCCACGATGGTACCACGGTAGCGGTTTGAAAATAACAATTAACAAGCATCAGAAGACAGGTGAAATACAAGGGGAGGTTTTACAAAATACTAAACACATATCCCACACTTCAGAAGTTGCCTGAAAAACAGAGATCCTGAAAATGGCAATTAATGCCCCAAACATCCTAGAGTGCAACATACTTGTATTGATTTAAAGCTGATTTCTCTGGTTTTAGCAGTCCATAAGCAAAAGGGTTTATCACTGTTTATACAAGACTGTAGAACTGCACAGTCAGCTAAACAATAAATGAGTTAAATTGTTTTATTTAAGCACTGTTTTCCCATGTAGAAGTGCTGCTGTTCCTCAGGTATATTTTCATGGTGCTGAGCACTTGCAGTAACATTTCTGTGCATTTGAGGAAACAGAGTTCCAGCTCTCTTCTACCTCTGTTCACACCCTCATTTTGGGCCATGTCACATGCTTTATTTCCAAGGCTTTCTGCCACTGACAACTGATGTTTTGGAGCACAGTGAAACCTAATTATGTCTTACTGGGCCATTTCACCCAAAAAAGGCCTCAGTTCTTGAAAAGGTTTGTTCTGAAAGAGAGGTCTGAAAGCTCTGTAACAGCATTCTTTTATGCCTGCTCTTTATATGCTGTATTAACAATTATATGGTAGTATGAGAACTGCTGCTTAAACACTTAAAATTAGGTTTTTCTAAAGAAAAAAAAAATGAGTGACTGTTGGGCACAATACCTGTCTTAACTGCTGGATTTTAAGATGACATTTCCCAGAACTGATATCTGTCACAGAAGAAATTATTAATTTTGGAAGAAAGCATGTTCTAATCATTCTGGAAGAAAAGATGGTATTTAGGAACAGCTTTTAAAAATAATTTATAGCAGCAGCAACCTAGGGAAAATATTTTATATACAAATAGGCCAATGACAAATGATACAGCTTTTCTTTTGAAGAGAAAACATACATTGATCTCCCTAAGTAATAACCCTTCCCATTTTAAATTGATTTAATTTTAAAACCCCAGAGTTTATAAATGTCTTGCAGTTATTGCTTACAATGATACAGTAACAAAATATTTTGCTCAGAGCAGAAAAATGTCAATTTTATTCTTGACTTGGAGAGGATTTAAGCTTCTATTTGCCATCTCTCAACAGGCCTGACTTTTAAGATGTTATCCTGGAGTACATGCATTAGACCTGACACATATTCTGTGTTCTGCTTTACGTAAGAATTTAAAATCAGAACCAAAGTGAAGAAGTCCATGGCTCTGTGCTCTGATGTCTTCACATGGCTACAAAGACTTTGAGGGTTCTGGTCCCCTGCTCAGGAACTGTTTGTTATTTTAAGAATTAATGATTTAATCCACAATTACCATGGTGGAGGGACTAAAACCTGATTTTCATCTTTCTATAATCAGATGACTGTCCTAACTACTAAGTTGCAAAGCTGTATTTGATTTCTTTTGTCAAATGAATTGCAATAATTGTTTATTCAAAACAAAACAAAACAAAACAAAACAAAACAAAACAAAACAAAAAAGACATCCCAAAAAATACTGATTATCATTAGATTAGTAACTTCAGTTCACTCAAAAAGACGATTTTTCCAGGTGATCAGGGCCAACAATGCAACAACTCAACATGATTGAAAAGATGCAGCACCACCTATTGGGGATGTGTTACACACACTGGTTATTACAGTTTTAAGCAGTACCAGAGTTTCGTTCTTCATTGTAATCACCTGGTTATAAGGAAAAATAAACCCCAAACCAAAAACCCAGCTAGGGAGAAAAAGAAGTTTCCAAATAGAGTAAAGGAGCAAATACTTTGCCTGACACTGCTCACCAAAAAAACCCACGTCCCTAAGTGCCACAGCTACATATCTTTTAAATGCCTCCAAGGTTGTTGGCTCAATCACTTTCCAGAGCAGCCTGTTCCATGCAGAAATTTTTCTTCATAGCAAATCTAAACTTCCCCTGGCCCAACTTGAAGTCATTTTCTCTCATCCTAACACTTATTACCTGGGAGAAGAGACCAGCCTCCACCTGGCTACAGCCTCCTGTCAGGTAGCTCCTTCCCCAGCTTTGTTCCTTTTCTTCAGACAGGCTCCAGCACCTCAATGTCCTTCTTGTAGTAAAGAGCCCAAACCTGAACGCAGGACTGGAGGTGTGGCCTCACCGGTGCTGAGTGCAGGGGGACAGTCACTGCTTTGGTCCTGCTGGCCACACTTTGCCATTGGTCATCAGGAAATGCAGCTCTGAGAGCTGGAGCAAAGCTGGTTTAAGAAAGGAAGAATCGCCTCAGGAAGGTTATAAGCAGCAACAAAATAGTTAAGCAAGGACAGGGAGAGGAAATATCAACCTCAGGTCTCCTTGGTGAAGACCTCTTGAGTGTGACTGCTTTGATGGCTATCAGTGACTTCGTCACGATCTGGCATCAGCTCTGTAGTGCTGCACACTCACAGATAATTTAGGATGAGATGCTAAGGACTGACTGCTTTGTTTATGATAGTGACAGATCTTGTTGATGTTTTCATCTTTCTTGGCAATGCACAAGCACATCCAGCCAGATCTGTGCCACTGCTCCTTACCATCCATCCTCCAAGTGTAAAATATCCACCGCGGGCAAGTTCCATAGCCAACTTACTTGTTTTGTTTATCATGAAGACAGCCCTGTGCCATCCTCTAACAGCTGCTAGTACACAGCTGATCATCATCCTAAACCTCACCACCCTGAAAATAACTCACTGCCCTGGAATTGTAGAATACACAGAAGAATGTAAGGTTTTTTGGTTGTTTTTTCTTAAGCCCCCACCGATTTGCTATAGATTCATACAGAATGGAGACTTCTGCTCCAAAACGATGGCAATGTGTTAGACAGTAGAAGTACAGTTACAGGATTACAGAGGTGAAAAGCACACACCACTGCAAATTCCTAGACCCATGGTCTGCTTCATTAACCAGCTTTATTTATTAAGCTTTAAACCTTAATTAATTAATTAAGCTTCATTAACCAGCAATCCTGATCGGATATCTAGACTTCCAAAAGCTTTAGGAAGCAGCAAAACTGGGGTTTCTTTTGGTTTTTTGCTTTCTTATTACACAGTGGTGTGTTTTCATCAGAACTTTATTCTGGGCTCCTACAGAGCAGCATTATCAGTGTCACTCAATAGATGCAGCAAGACAGCCATGAAGCAAGGATGCAGGCAAATCTCATTTAATTAGCATCTTTTCCAACCAAAGCCTAAGCTTATGTGAATGTCATATTTAAATCTTAGGTCTTCATATTTTATTTTTTAACATCCCATCAGCATTTCTAACAATTTTTAGCTTAAGGATTATTATATCAGAACTGTTATAAAACCATGTCTGTTAAACCTGTAATTTTGTTGTTTGCTTGCACACTTCCAGTTCTCATCTCCCAGGCCGGTGTCATTTGCAAGTTTATTTGATGGAAAAGGCATCTTATTTCTCTGTTGCTACTTTTCAGCCAGACCATCATCTCATGGACCATTGGCACAGCTCTGAGGGCTTTTGCACAGGAGCCTTGGCAACCCTGAAGTGAGGGACAGACAAGGCAGGCTCATGCAAATCCCTGTGAAATTCCATCCTCAAGCACCCAGCAATGCCAGAGTTTCCCAGATATTTCATCCCAGTGGAAAGGTGCATTTATTTGCTGCTTTGAGTTAGGTATGAAAATACAGGCAATTGCCCTGTGCATTAAATAGGAACTTTAAATGCTTAAATTCAGAGCTGGTGACCCCACTAACAGGGATAAAGCACCCACAAGTTAAGCACTGCAACTCTGTGCATTTATCATCTCCAGCAGTGAGTAGTGTCAGATCTTTGTTTAGTGAAATTCTGAGTTGTTTCTGATCCTTAGGAAGGCATGGATACAAGAGGTCAAGTCCCTCTTGCCTACCTCAGTTTTCACTTGTAATGGTATAATAAATCCTCAGATTTCTATAAGGGAGCATTACAAAAGCAGCCTGTTGGATGCACTTTGCTAGTCATGGAAAATTGTCATGTTAGGATTCTAAGCTTTCGAGCTTTTTGCAATTTCTGGAGTAATTTTGCTTAAGCTTATTTTTGATAGTTTGACTTATTTGGTTTGGGTTGGAAGGGACTTTGAAGGTCAGATAGCCCAGCCCCACTGCAACGAGCAGAGACACCTTCAAGCAGAGCAGATTGTTCAGAGCACCATCCAGCCTGGATGGAATCCTGTCCCTCAAGCCTGTCGGCCACACCACTCAGCTTGGAGTCATCTCCAAATCTGCTGAGAGTGCACCTGATTCCCCAGTTCATGTCTTTGATGGAGGCTTAAATCATGCTGAAGCCAAAGAGACCCCGAGGGACACATCTCTGGATGTGAGCACCCAGCCAATTCCTTATCCACTGAACAGTCCACCCATCAAATCCACCTGTCTACAATTAGAGAGTGGCATGTTGCGGGGGACCGTGTCCAAGGCTTTACAGAAGTCCAGAGAGATGACATCGGTAGCCCTTCCCTTGTCCACTGATGTGGTCACTCTCTCATAGAAGGCCCCTTGGCTGGTCAAGCAGGACTTGCCCTTGGTGGAGTTGTGGCAGTTCCAAATCACCTCCCTGTCCTCCAGGAATGCCTTAGCGTAGCTTCTAGGTCTGTTCCATGATCTACCCAGCTACAGAGGTGAGGCTCATCAAATGCACATCTGTCAAAAAGATGTAAAAATACAAACCAGAGAACATTTATTTTTCACAGTCTGATGAGTCCTTTGGAGCAAAACTCAGATTTGCTCAGGGCCATCAGAATCACAGAATCAGTGAGGATGGAAGGACCACACTGGGGTCATCTGGTGCAACCTCCCTCAAGCAGGGCCATCCCAGAGCACAGGGCACAGGATTGTGTCCAGGCAGTTCTGGAATACCTCCAGCGAGGAGACTCCACACCCTCCCTGGGCAACCTGTTCACTGCTTGGTCACTGCACAGGACAGGAGCTCTTCCTCATGTTCAGGCAGAAAAAATTAGGCTACACAGTTCTGTACCAAGGGCTTATTCTGCACCTTTTCTTCCCATTACATACAGAAAATGAAGTGTTTAGAGAGGCAGTGAGATCTGAAGTAGTGAGGGGGCGTCGGATTGGGTAGCTCAAGTTGTCCCAGGGGTGTTTACTTTGGGTATTGGGGAAAATTGCCTCACCAGAAGAGTTTTCCAGCCCTGGCAGGGGCTACCAGGGCAGCGGTGGAGTCCGCATCCCTGAAGGGATAGAAAAGCCGTGGGGATGTAGCACTTGGGGACACGAGTGGGCCTGGCGGTGCTGGGGGAGCGGCTGGCCCCGATGATCGGGGCTGCTCAGGGTTTTTGGGAATGAACTACTCCCTGTGAGGGCGCTGAGGGATGAAGGGTGGGGTGTGGGGAGGGAGGGAGCGCGCGCGAGCACCTGCCATGCGCGGCGGCTCACGCGGACGTGACGTCACCGATGACGCAGAGCGCACCGCCATTATAAATCCGCGCCCCGGCCCCCGCCTCCTTTCGCTCCGCGGCGGCCCAAGGTGCTGAGTCCTTCGTACGAAGCTAAGGCCGAACCACACGGCGACCAGCACCGCGCCCCGCCATGGCCTCCGTCTCCGAGCTCGCCTGCATCTACTCCGCCCTCATCCTGCACGACGACGAGGTCACCGTGACGGTGAGTGCGGCCGCACAAGATGGCGGCGGCCGCGCGGCATGGCCGCCTGAGGGGCCGCGCCGGCCCGGGCCGGGCGGGCTCTGAGCGCCGCTGTCTCGTTGCAGGAGGACAAGATCAACGCGCTCATCAAGGCGGCCGGAGTGAACGTGGAGCCTTTCTGGCCGGGGCTCTTCGCCAAGGTGGGCGAGCCGGGCTGCGGGCCTGGCAGGGGCGGCATGGGAGGCTCCCCACATACATTCCCCCCCGTGTTAATGAGGCTTCGCTGCCGCTTCTCGTTCTCCGCAGGCACTGGCGAACATCGACATCGGGAGCCTGATCTGTAACGTGGGAGCGGGCGGTGGAGGGGCTCCGGCTGCTGCCGCTCCCGCGGGTGGAGCCGCGCCCGCCGGCGGAGCCGCCCCCGGTGAGTGGCGGCCGTGGAAGCGCGGATCCTCGGAATGGTTTGGGTTGGGAGGGTCTTAAAGGTCAGCTCGTTCCTGCCCACCTTCCACGGGCAGGGACACCTTACACTAGTCCAGGCTGTTCAGAGCCCCATCCAGCCTGGCACTGGACACTTCCAGGGATGGGGCAGCCATAGGTTTGCAAGGATCAGTTACAGAAGCACTTTTCATGTGGTTTGTGCCTCACAGTAGGTGCGTGAGTGTTCTCGAGCAATGCGCCCTCCCCTTGAGAAAGGCTGGTGTTGCAACATGAAGTCAGCGTATAGGATTAGTGTTCCCTCAGAGTTAAGGCTGCTCTTGTATGTCAGCCAGGGTCATACATCATCATCACCATCTCCTCAAAGTTTTTCAGGTTTGAGAGAAGTTAACTCTGAAGGCACAAAAATACTTTCCTGACAGTGGAAACACTATTCTTGGGTTGCTGGCTTAGCTTGTTAGGACTACTCAGGTCTTCCTGCTTGGTGTCACAGTCATCGTGTGTTAAGTCTTTTATGACAAGTAACTTTTATGAGCTGATAAAATGAAAAGTAAATCCTGTCTCTCGTTTTCTAGCTGAGGAGAAGAAAGAAGAGGAAAAGAAGGAAGAATCAGAGGAATCTGATGATGACATGGGCTTTGGTCTTTTTGACTAATTAGTTTTGTACCTGCCTGTAATAAAGAACATCTCCTTGTACTTGTGTCTCTCAGATGGATGCTTATGAAGGGGAGGGGGTGGAGGATGGCCAGGCAACCTCCAGCTCCTGAAACTGCTGTAGTTAGTGTTCAGCTGGGGCTTTACAACTTTCCCTGCCAGTTTTGTTGTGCTTCACAAGTACAGTTAAGGCTCCTAAAGGAGCCCACAGTCTCTGGACAAAGGTGGGAATGTAATCCCAGTGAGCACGGGATAAAGTCACCTTCAGCAAAAGGGCTGAGACTCGGTTGGTGCTGCAGCCTCTTGTGCTGTGACACCTCTGGTTCCAGCAGCAGTGCAGCTCCTGTGGCACCTGTGCAGCGGCAGCAGTGGCACAGCAGGATCAGGGCCTTTTCAGTCCGGGAAAAGGCTGCAATTTTCAAACCCTGAGGCTGTGTAAGGTGTAGAATTTCTTTGCTCTTCCAGAAAAAAGTGAAAACTGCTTTGAAGGGTGGGTGTGGGAAGTGATGTAACACTGCACAGCAAAGGAGCTACTTAAAAAGAATGCATTTCATAAGTAACTTTGGAAACAGGACTTTTCCAGAGCAGCTGAACAAAGCAAGGGCTGTCCCACATGTGTGTTCCAAAGCATTGAGGCATTACAGTATTCCAGGTGTGTAAGGGCTCCCAAGTTGTGGTGAAGGATTGTTACATGTGTAGACCAAACACTGATGCACTCTGCACTGTCCCAGCTTACATTTATATAACAAATTTATAATATGATGGTCAGTATTTGTATTAACTCATTTATATTTAAATAGACACAGGTACCCATGGAGGAATTTGGTTCCTGTGCTGCTACTGAGCCCTCAGCTGAGGTTCCAAAACAGTTCCTGCAACCTCCTTTAACCTTTCCCACCCCTTCTTAAAGCAAACCTCCCACAGGAAAATTCCTTTAAAAAATCCTTACAGGTCACACAGGTGGTAACACTGACTTGTTCTGTGCTCATAGCTGGAGGAAAAACTGCTTTCTTAAAAGACTCCTTAAATGTTGGATACCCTTCAGTGCTCACTCTGTTGCTCCTCAAGTCCTGCCTAAGGGAATTCAGATGGGGAGGAAGATTCCAAGGAGGAAAAACTCAGTGGTTTCTTCTTCAGTGCACACATGAAATAAGAGAGTCAGAGTTTCACTGGTAACACCTTTTTAATAGGTCAAAGTAACTGTACAGTTCATTATATTCTTCCTGAGAATAATTTATATCCCTCAACAGCAAAAAGGGAGTGTGGTTTTTATTTTAACAGAACAGATGGCGTAACTGGAAAACCAAGGAAAATCTAATTACACTGCTCTACTGTAACTCCTCCCAGGCAAGATAGACAAAAGGATGGGTTAGTTAACTACAGTGGGTTTAAAATAGTCATCATGGCTTTAATCTGTCTTTATAAATTATATAAAAATGGGGGACATGAATGGTTACAGATCTCCTCTAAATGCAGCTCTGAATTGCTCTGGTACAAAGCAGCATTTTCACTTCCAAGGAAAACAACATTGCTACAAAAGAACTGGCACATTATCCTGGTGAAAAAGACGAGTGTTCAGTTGTGTCCTACAGCTAGTTCCAAACAAATGCTTCACACAGTCACATAAAAGTAAAAGGCAGGAAGATGAAGAGGGCTTTAGTTTGTCTTGAAATGACTGAAGTCTTGAAAATATAGCTTTTTATTCTTTCTCTGTAAATTGTGATTAGCATATTGCGACGTAAGTGTTCTAATAAAAAAATTCCAGTCTGGATAGTTCATAAACTGTGGGCAAGAATTCTCAGCCCTGAGGTTTCCCCGAATTCTTCACAATATCTTTCTCCCATCTGCTGCTCCAACAGTTTTGGCTCGGACACCGTGCCGCGGTGGCAGCTCAATGCGAAGCGTGTCCCATGCGATGGTGTGAGCTGCCCCGTGCCCCGAGGCTCTGAGTGCCCGAGGGCTCCTGTACAAACCTCATCTGCTGATGATGCCACGTTCCGAATCCCAGCCCAGCTCGGCCCAGGAGAAAGACTTGGTTAAACTGCTGCAATGAGAGAACCAGCGGCAGTCTGCTGAAGCCAGAGGCGCTGGAAGGCCCGGACTGCACTGGGTTAATCCTCACTGCTGGTGGAAGGTGAAGGAACATCCTGTCCAAGCAGAATTCCGAGGCTGACGACGCTCTTCCCTCAGTGCTTAGTGCGGCCTGGACTGGCTGATTTTCAGTCTGGCTTGATCGATGACATCCAGCAGGTTCTTGGCATCCACAGCCAGGGCGTGAGCAGCCGTCAGCATTTGCTTCTTGTACTCCTGCTGCAGGCTGGTCATGACGTACTGCTGGGCCAGCTTCATCTTGTTGATGAGCTCAGCCAGGTCCGAGTTCAGCAGCTTCTGTGCCATCTCAATCTGCAACGAGACAACCCAGTGAGCCCTGGGGCTGTTTGAAACACTGCACTCACACAGCCACAGCCTCTGCCTGGGATTGCCGTTTCTGTGGGCACCAGGTGGAGCAGCAGATGGAATTTGGCACCTGCTGCTCCATGCTGGGTGGAGATCAGGAGCAGCCCTGCCAGCTGCTGAGCCACCCACTTCAACAGCACCAAGCCCCAAGGAGTGGATTTGAAACCACAACTCGGCATTAACACCTGGTTACGGGTTACCAGCTCCCCATTTAGCACTACTCTTTATTTCTGAAGCGTAGAAGTAGCTCTGAAGAATCAAATGGGTCAAGAAGGCAGACACAGGTTGCTTAAGCACATCTGAGTCAGGATGAACCTCTGAGATGGCACTTACAGAACCATTCTCTGGCATTCTCAGTACCACACTCATTCAGTTTTGGAGGAAAACTTTTACTCCTGAATGCTCTCAGTAACTCCTCATCCAGAGCTGGGTTACCGCAGGCCACCTTCCAGCTGCACCAAGCTCTGCTCAGTTACCTGCTCAATGACTTGGTGTGCAAGCACATGACAGATGACACCTGCACTAAGAACTGCGTCCCAGATGATTCCTTGCTTTGGAATACTGGGGTTTGTGTCACATTCTTAAGGGTGACACCTATATCCAGTTTGAAAATCCTCACCAAGCCTAAATCCATGCAGCAATTCTAATAAAATTCATCTAATGCAGAGTTAGAACCCAAGAGTTCAGACTGCTCAGGGAACCAAAATGTGTGCCTGTGCCAAGAAGGGAGCACCAAAACCTGTCCTGCCTGGCTGAGGCTGACAGGGAAGGCAATGGCTGAGCATCAGGCGAGCAGAGCTCCACGTACCTCTCTGTGGGTGCTTGCAGGGAGCACTGGGAGGGTCTCATCCACTGTTGCCAATAAGGTTCTTAGTGCCAAACCAACCTCCTAAGAAAAAAAGAAGTAAACTTTAAAGACTTGGAAGGAATGGGTGAAAGAATTGTTAAGAGTGCAGGAGGCAGCAGATACACTTAATTCCTCATCTGGGTAAGGAAGGAGTAAGAACATGCCTGAGGCACTTCAAAATCCCACCTACAATTGTGTTTCACCACCCAAACAAAATGTCAAAGGGTTATAATAACAAGTTTTTCTCAAAAAAGTGAAAAGGTGGAGAAGACAGTGCACAACTCAGCACCCTGGAAAGGCAGAGCCAAGCTGGGAATGAAGCACTCTTGTCCACAACACTGGGAACAGCATCCAAAGCTCCACACTGACCACAAGTCCCCCATCCTGTGAACTCAGAAAGCTTTTCAGCTTCCAGCTTTCCAGAGAATTTCTCCTGCACCACCTGAAGACCTCATCCAAGGAAGAAATAACCCCTGACTTCAGGCACTGCCCCCGTACCTTCACCATGGGCACGTACTCCTCGGGCGGAGCGGGCTGGATTTTACTGGACATTTCTATCACCGCCTTCACCAGCCCCGTCACGTTCTCGTAGACTTTGTCATTGGAGCGGTCCAGGTTGGCCGTGGGAGGAGGGCTGATCTCCTGCGGCTGGATCTGGAAGCAGAGAGGAGCTGCTGAGCCTCCTGTCCCCAGCAGATGGGGCTCAGGCACTTGCCAAGCTCCACAGAGCACCGGGAAGGGCTCACACTGTCCCTGTTCCCCACGGCCCCTGCCTGGCCCCGCTGCTCCCCGGGCTGCCCCAGCACACTCTGACATCTGATGGAAGTTCTTTTAGCTCTTCTGACTGAACCTGATCTGTGAAATGACACTGGGCAATTTTTACCAGGGCTTCCCTGAAGAGCTTCCAGTGTAACTCTCTCGACAGAGAGAATAATTTGAGGAATGAGAGTACTGAATACTTAACATGTCTCAGTGGTTCAAATTCCACTGGGAGGGCAACAGGTATCAGTCATGTCCCTCATTCCAGAAGGGTTTTTTGTGCTCCAAAATAACGTCAGAGCACACAGTAACAGGCTGATATGTTAGAACTGGCACAAGATCATCTTTGAGTTCCCTTCCAAGCCAAACTATTCCATAACGTTATTATTTTGTTAGTAAAAATCTACAGCAGGTTAACGAAAGTCACCAGTACAGGTGGGAAACATGGGATGCTTTTAGACAGTTGATTTCCAAGAGATCAGAAAAAAAACTACTAAGCTAAAAATCCAGCAGTTCTTACTCAGGCAAAACCTCCAACAAGTCGGATATGTCTGGAGTTAAATCCAAGACAGACTGAAATAATCCCAGGTCTGAAATGAAAAAAAACTTTGCAAACCTCCTTTGTAAGGTCCTCAGTATCTCTGAATTGTAAAACTACAAGCATCCCAGTTTCCTGCAGCTATCCCCTACTACAGGATGCCCAAGGAACCACTCAGTGTGAGCAGAAGGTTAAAAAATTCCTCATTTCCTCCGGGATCTGAGATGGCTTGTGCTGGTTCAGCTCCCTACACTGGGTTCCTGCTGCCTCTCAGGACTGGTCCCCCCAGCTCCAGAAATGATACACTGCCCTGAGGAAACTATGAAATACTTAGATGAGACTTTCTCTAAGGAACAAGTGCAGCATTCAGCACATGGCGATTCCATTTTGTGTCATTTCATTAAGTGGGTACCAACAGCTATTACAGAGATCCAATCTAGTGCATTGATCAGAAAATACCTTAGGAAAAAGAACACTGAAATTGCCTCAATCAGCAGGGAAAGGCTGTGATTCGAATCAGTTTCAGCAATCAAGAAGTTAAAAGTTACTTGGCAAAGTCACATGCAAAGACATTTTGGAATAGGGCACGTACACACACGCTCACGCACTGCTTACCCTCCATGGCTATGGTTGAGCAGAATGTGGGGGGAGGTTAAAGAAATTTACCAAAAGAAGGGAAAAAAGAAAAACAATATTAATAAAACTCAGCAGGAAAAAAACAAAAAAAAAACCAAACCAAACCCAAAACACGCGTAGCAATCAGAGACCAGTTAAAAAGCCTGCAACGAAAACGCATCGTCACCAGGACCTGCAGCCACTGGAGTTAGCTCTGGGTCCTGTGGGACAGAAGGAGTGCTGTGCACCTGTGTGGGCAGTGGAAGGGTTTGCCATGCACCCCATGCTTCCTTTGGCTCAACACGTGGGCAGCAGATCATGCAAAGCTGGACAGGAGCAAGCTCTGGCGAGAGCAGAGTGGGAGTGGAGCAGAGGGCCTGGGAAACCCTGTCCTCTGAACACTGCTGGTCCCTCCACACAAACAGCCCAGGACTCGAGGCATTGCAGAAAATGCTCTATTCATCCTTCTGAAGCTTTTTGTTTAAAGAAGTCATGATGGGAAATCCATGGCCATTTAACTGTGCAGGTCTTGTGCACAACAACTCATCACAGCCGTGGTTAAGAACTACCAAGAACCCACTCCAGATGATACCCAACCCTTGGAATTCCAGCCCCTAACCTTTCAAGACTATGGACATTGTGTTTCTTAGCACTCAATTTCTCTTTGTTTATCCCCAATATCAACACCACTGCTCTGGAGAAGTCCTGAGTTTCCTCATGGAACTGACTGTGCCTCATCCAAGAACAGACACCCAGGAGCTCCTGGTGCCTGCTCTGAAGGCTCCAAGGGCAGGCAATTCCAAACCTCTTCATTTGTGTTCTCCCCGAAAAGGGAGTCAGAAATGAACCCCAGAAGCATCTTCAGTTTAGGACTGCAGCCATTAACAAAGCTATGCCAAAAATTAATGGGCTGTTTTCTTCAACAGGGCATAAAACAATTCAATTCCAAGAAAATTTTGACAGAAAAAAACCAAAATCAGCCCTTCTTTCCTACTCAGAAAGCTTTTTAGTACACAAATCCTGTTCACTTGTCATTACTGACATCTCTGGCTGCTCAGGTTGGTTTGTCGTCAGAAGGATGTATTTCAAAAAACGTTTTTCATGTTCCACTATCAGCATTTAGAAAGGAAATTTTAGAGAAGCCAAGTTTAGTAACACATCTGTTACCGCTTTTTGACGTTTTCTAAGGCTTGGCAGCTCGTAAAGCACTGGCATCAGTTTATAATAAATAACCCTGCTCAAATTCACCACTGCTGGCTATTTACACTGCTTCTTAAACATTCCAATAATCCCAGAATAAGAGCAGGAGTGAGACAGGCTGGCAGTGGCTGGGATCAAGTTGTGCTGAACACACTGCTCTGATGGCAGGTTTTGAATTTCATGATCAGATGAACTGGGCTTTCTCTGTATTTCCTTAAAGCACCTAAAACAAGGGTCACTTTTCCCAGCTGCTGTGGCCACCACATCACGGATTCCTGCTCTTTGCTACAGGCTTGGCAGGGCTGCTTCCTGGAGAGCCCCACAGGCAGGGAACAGCACACAGAAAGATGATTTTGGGAGTGCCTGACATCCTCCATGGACACCAACTGCAGCAGGGGCAAGGCCCTGTCCCACAGCAGCACCTCTGCTACAAAACCACTGCCAAGTTTCAGGTTTGGCTATTGCCCATTTATGGGAGATGAACCAACACCTCAGGAAGTATCTCACTCTTGGTTGGACAGCCCACTTCCCCTCCTCCCTGCTTCCCCAGAGCTGGTAGGGTTTGAGGAGCCCTGGTGCTGCAGCAAGAGCTTTTTGAGCACCACAAAGAGAAATTGGGACATTTCTGTTGACCTGTTTGGACAGGTGTCACCTCCCTGTGACCGAGGACAGGAGACTTTGGCACCACTTGAGTAACTGGGATCCCTGGGAATGCTCCTTGCTGCTGAACAGGGAGCTGGGCCCATTTGGGACACCTCAAACACTCTTCAAATTAGAAATAAGCTCACCTGGGCAGGTTCTAGGTGAGGAACACTGAATCACAGCCAGGGAGAACCTGAGTTCCCTCCCCACTTCCCTGGAGAGCTGCCAGGGAATGTTTGCCCCATGACAACATTTGGAAGTTTGGTCGCCTTTGCTTTCCACGGTCTCTACTTCAGGAACACCAAACTACCTCAGAGTGGTGCTGTTTGATTTCCTGGGGGTATTTCCATGGCCCTGGTACTGTTCCATTTGCTGGGGGTGTCTCACCTACCTTCACACCCTCGTTGTAGCTGTCCATGGGGCTGTTGAGGCTGGCCAGGCTGCCCAGGTGCCCGGGGGCTCCGGGGCGCGGAGGTTTCTTTGGCGGAGCTGCGTGATCTGCTCGAGAAAAAATGTGTGTTTTTAGTGCACCAACTTGTCAGATGGACCTGCACCCTCCTGCTCTGCCAGCACTGCACAGGCTGCACGTGCTCTTCTCTGCCAGAGATGGACATCTTTAGGTGTCCTGCAGTAAATCCATTGTTTGTGGGATGAGAATTTAATGAGAACAGGATTGTTTTGGTTAAATACTTTGAAACTGCTCCTGTGGGGCAAGTGCTGCTGTTCTGGGCACACCTACCCCAGCCCTGAGAGGCTGTCATCCCTCTGTACCACAGCTGAGTGCCAACGTGCTTAGGGGAAAATGGACTTTTCCCAGCAGCACTCCTGGCGTGATTCACTTTTGAGACCGAGAAACCCAACTTTAGGTGTCTACTTCTGTTTTACATGTCTGAACTCCACGCTGGGTGAATTCCCACTGACTCAGCTTCCTCTAGACATTTCCTGCTTGTTGATCTAAACACTTCCTTGGCTTTGCTGACTGCATGTCTGGGGCCTGCCTGGGGAATCTGAACACACAGCACACAAACATTGATGTGTGGTACCTGGAACTGAATATGGAAATACTGCTGTGAACCTTTGTTCACTGCTGCAGCTGCAAGACTTGCAATCAAGGATTCACAATCTGAATTTACTGCTTACCTGGTTTTCCCACAGGCTGATATATGTGCTGGTTACCAGCCTATAAAATAAAATAAAAGAAACATTTAAAGTTTATTTTAAACATTTAAACATTTAAAGTTATTGCAGTGCTCGCAGTTTTCATCAGCACTATCTCAATCTCAAATACTGAGAGCAGCCAGTTCTCAGCACATTTCCCAGAATTTAAAAATACATCCCAATTCACCATTGTCAGTCCCTCACTACTGCTCTTCTATTCACAGAGCAAGAAAGAATTTGCATGTATTTTGTACTGCTCACAACAGCCCTGGCCTCTGCACTACAGTTCATCCTTCCTTATTACTCAGAGGTGGTGGGACAGGCATTTTCAGTCTGTGTCCACAGAGCCAACTGCAGAGGTCATGGGGGTGAAGGAGAAATGGCAGCACAACAACGAGAGACTCCAGAACTTCCTGCTGAACAGTTCCATAATGGGAAGAACACATTTCTAAGCTGGTTTAATTTTGGTTCTGTTGCAAAGCTCTTAGTCAAGGTCCATTTGCTTATTCACTTGTAAGAATTTAGTAAAAGATGGAAGTGACTTTCCCTGTCAATTTAATTCATACATCCTTCGTGCCACCCTCATCACTGGTGTGAGGAGCCCAGTGTTGACATGATATTAGGGAATATCTCTACACCAACTGCCCTTGCACTTAGGGTGACTTTAACTTCCCAAAATTCAGCTGGGAATACCATACAGTGGACACAAACAGGTCCAGGAAATTTCTGTGAAAGCAATTCCTTGGTGCAGGTACTGAGGGAGCTGACTAGGAAATTCCTGGAATTGCTGTTTATAAACAGAGAGAGACTCGTGGGCCAAGTGGTGATCAGTGTCAGGGTGACCACCTCAGTCATGGTGACCACAGAGGAGCTGAGTTTCAAACTGCTGGTGATAGGAGGCAAAATTCCAGCACAACTTCAACCCTGGCTATGGAGAGAGCAGCCTTCGGGCTCTTTCCAGGAAACAGTGAGGTCCCCCGGGAATGTGCTTTTGAAGGAACCAGAGTTCATGGCTGTCAGCAGCTTTTTAAGAGCTGTCTCTTAAGAGCACAGAGGCAGGCAATTCCAAAGTGCTGGAAGCCAAGCAAGTAGGGCAAAAGGCCATCCTGGAGGGCAGGGATCTTCTAGAACTCAGGGGGACAAAGTAAATGTGCAGACTTTGGAAACAGGGGCAAGTGGCATCACTGCAGAGATGCTGTTTGCCACTGCAGGGAGAAAATTCGTGCTGACAAGGCTTGACCACAGTTTCAGCTGGACACCACCACAAAAAGGGCTTTTAAAAAATGTTAACAGCAACAGGAGAACCAGAACGTACACTGGTCTGTTCCTCAGTGAGGTTGGTCACCTCACAAACGGGGACACAAAAGTGGAGACATTCAGTCACATCATTAACTCTGATTTGTGCTGTTAACCTAAATATTTCAAATTTGATAACCCCAGGGGAAAAGAAAGGGAGCAAGAGAGAGGCAGGAGAATGAAATCCCACTGAAACAATTCTTGCATTTTTACTTCCACGAAATAGTGAATTGAAAGTATAGGTCAAAAGGATGTGATCGGTCAGGGACTACTAAAATGTGGGTGATAACTTCTCATTTGTAGCACTGCCCAATTTCTCATCCTCTCAGTCAGAAACTCAAACTGAGTCACAGCAGCATTAGGCTTTTCCCACTGCAAATGAAGTCAGAGTTATGTTCTGAATCTACTAAGAGCTACAGCATCAAGCTCTGGGACTAGAAACATCGTTACCCTGAATTAGAGTCTCTGTTAAAAGCAATTTTGGCCAGTATCATAAAGTATTTTCTTCGCACTCTTTCAAATGGGGTGTGATACTGTACTGCCTTGTCTGGGCAGATAGGACTTCCCCAGAAACAGTTTGGGATCTGTCACCTGTGACATGACCTCAGAATCTCCTGGGCATCTCCACGCATCTTCATGAGCAGCACAAAATGCAACAATTATATAAATGCAGCTCTTATATAAAGATGTGACAACAGCCAAGGCCTAACAGTAACTAAGAGCCTTCTCCAATTTCATGGAAAAAATCCTAGGAGCTTCCAGACATGAATGTCTCCAGAGACCATGCTGCAGTGTGTCATTAATACACTCATTCATGACTGTGTTCTGGCTGCAAATGCAGGAAGAATCCCTAAATTCTTAAGTAGTGAAGAAATGCTGAAGCCAAAGCAGAAGTTTACAGTTGCATCCCAAATGAAACAGGAGGGAGAATTTAAAATAACCACGACTTTACAGGGGACCCCTGGGAGAAAATAGTGCATGAAGCACCAGGTTTGTGCCATTAACACTCCCTAGACCAATCCCCCTTTTCCATCAGTATGATCCAGAAATTCCAGAGGCCTTTGAACAATTGAAGAGATGGTTTTAGTTAAACAGACACGAGTTAAGTCACTAAGAAAGAACACCCGAGCTGCAGCTGCTGTCTGGGAATAAAGGAATGGCTCTGGGGTTTATTCCAATTGTTTCATAGTGGATCATCTACCCCAAACAGATTTCTGATTAATACAACAGCAACATTTACATTCCTTGTGAGAGAACTTCAGATATTTAAACAACTGCAAAAGTTACTTTAATCCTGCTTCCTGTTGACAGAACTTGCAGAAAACAATCCACATTTTTGAATAAAAGGCCCAATTCTACAGCACGTGAGCACTTGGAAATTACTGCAACATACTTGTGGAAACATTTTAGTATTTGTTTCAAGAACAGTTTCAAGGGGAAAAAAAACCCCAACCAAAAAACCCCAAATCCCCCAAACTGCTGCATGAACCAGTTTGCTGCGGCTGCCGTTCCCACAGAAGCTGAGCCTCTTGGAAAGCTGTACAACCACGTAATGATAGTGGAAACGTTTAGCAAAACCTTTAAATCATCTCCCCCAGCAGCGGACTGCATGTTCTACCAGGAACTGGAGGAAGAGCTGGGAGAGGGAAAGATCCCACACACACTTACGGGGCCCTGGAGACCTCCGTCCTCGCGGTCGATGCTGCCCCTGGAGAGCCGCACGTCAGGTTTCTGAAAGGGAAATGCAGCGTTTCACTCAGTGCTCTGCTTACCCGTGCATGTGCCCTCGGTCAGAGGCAGTGTGGAGACAGGAAAATGCTGTTAGAAATGCACGCTGACAAATCCAGATGTCACTGCACTCCAGCCCCTGCTGCCCCCGCGGAGCCTCGGCTGCTCCTCCATCACCCGCCCTCGGCACAGGAGTAAAAATGCTCCACTAAATACCCACAGCAGCACGGCCCTAAAACAACACTGCAAAACCTGCATTTTAGTTTTCTCAAAAGGCAGCAAAAGTTGTTGTTTTTTTTTTTTAAAAAAAGGTTGCTTCCCAACAGCAAAATTCCAACCACAGGATGAGAAACGCTGCGCATTAATTCCCTCTTCCTGCCCCAGGATGGCTCAAATGTACTTGGCTCCCTCTGCAAGCGAATGGGGCCAATTGCTGGAGCTGTCTAAACACTCCATTTGGATACAGCAAGCCAACAAAGCCATCCAGATGCCCTTTTCTCCCCATACAAGCAACAAACAAATTTTTATTTTATGTGTTTTAAGCACAATACAGGAACCTGGGGCTTGGTTGTTTTTGAAACAAAAACCACACTAATTTTGAAATTTTTTTTCCCCCACACACAAACCAGTCATTTTTTTCACAGAGTATCCTAAATTGGAAGGGATCCATAAAAACCACTAAGTCCAGCTCCTGGCTCTGCACAGGAAAACCCCACTCATCTCCCCAGCAAATCCAGGTATGTTATATTTATCCTTCAAGGACAACGTTGATTACATGGAAAAACAAAGGAATCGTGGATGTGAAGCCAAGGTTAACGCTGATCTGAAGCCACAAGCTCAGCAAAATTACAGTGTGCTTGTAGAGCACAAATTCTGGCACTTAAAACCAGGATTTATCCGACTCTCTGCTATGAGACTGGAGGAGGAGTCACTGATAACTCAAGGGATAAAATGGTCACACACAGCGTGAGAATGAACATTTTTTCTTGAGAGAAATGTAGGTGTAACTAAACTGACCCCATGTTCTTTCAGGGCTAATTTCAGGGGACAAATATATCCTTTTCTTGTTTAAAGCTATTTGAGATCCCTTTCCTCCTTTCTTTTATGAACACTGAAGAATAATTCCAGCTCACATAACCTGCTAAATGACCCTGAAAACCAGCAGGGCAGAAGGAACCGGCAAAGATACACTAATATTGATCTTTCGTCATTAAAAATAGTGCAGTTGTGCTGCCAGTCTGTCAGAAGGGCTTACATTTGGGATTTTCATTCAGTCTTCTGCAGACTGAGTGAGGCACGGCCAGAGACAGCCACTGCCCGAAAGAACTTGCAGATTAAAAATAGACCAATCACATCAGACAGGGAAATATTTAACCCCATCTTAAACATGAAGAAGAGGAACAGACACAAGTGGTGCCCTGATGTTTTTCCAGGAATCTGTGAAAATTTTAATATGAAACCTACCACTGATCTCCAGTTTATTTCCTTTATTACAATGAAGGGTTTTTTTCTGATTAAAGTCTCATTTGATATGAGTATGCCTGAAACTTCACTAGACAGCTGAAGTCATGATTCTCATCATATTTTTCAGCTAAAGCAAACAGCTATCCTTATTTACCTAAATCACATGACTAACTAAATTTCTATTACACTGATGCTCACAATTTGCCATCGTTTCATGTTCATTTCTAGGCAAGCAAGTGCCCAAACTCTTTGGAAATAACCAAAGACTTTTTAACCCAGGGGTCTTTAATGTTCTTTGCATTTATAGCAATTTATTACTCAAAAAACACACCTTAAACCATAGAATGGTTTGGGTTGGAAAGGACCTTCAAGATCATCTCATTCCAAACCGCTGCCATGGGCAGGGACACCTTCCCCTGGACCATCCAGACCAGACTCAGAGACAATGAAATATTGAGCCTTTAAAAAGATTTAGAAGCACAAAAATGCACACGAGTCCAAATAACAGGTTTTTTTCCTAGTAATGTGAGCAAAAAGTTAAATTAACAGCCACAATGTCCATCTCCTCCCCTCCCTGTCCTGCTCAGAAGGTTCCTCCTTCCTGCATCCAAAGTCTCCAGGTCACAGCAACAACTCCATTCCCTGAGTCTCCACCTGCAGCCAATGTGCAGCACATTGGGGTCACTCCAGAACATCCCACAGCCCGGCAACTGCTGCACAGAAAGGCTGCAAATGCTCATAAAATATCACTCAAATGATGATTATTAACTTGACAAATGCTTCACACATTACCAACAAAAATCCCAAGTCCTACTGAGCACCCCATCCAAGCAAAGCTGCAGAGGGCAGTGGGGCTGCCCTGGCATCTCCAGGGATTTAGGGGTATTTAGGAACCTGATCCTAAACTGCAGATCCCGAGTGCCAAGGGGTGATGGGCAAAGCAGAGGGACCCCAGGGAGCTGCACACCTGTGATCTGCGCAGCTACACCTCAGAAAAAAGGAAAAAATCCTTTAGCAGTACATAAACTTCTCTCAACTTCCACAAACATTCTCTGCCCCATCGAAACTCGGGTGGTCAGGAGCACATGGAGTAACAGAGAGGTACTCAACTTCTGTGTCCAGTGACTAAAAAAAGGCTCAGTTATGTATTTATTGATGTAAGTGTTCTGATAAATCCTAAAAACTCGGATCTGACTAGAAGATATTCTTAGTTACTCTTTTGTGTAGATGTGGAAATGTCAGAAGGCAAATTATTCTACAGTAGAGGTGATTTCGATGCTCTAACTCTCACCATATTTTCAAGTGTTATTCAGCAGCAATTCTGACACTTCTGCAGTTGCAAGAGCTTTAACTTGAGCCCCTCATGCTGCCATGACAGCAATGCACTGCTGAATTTTTAATACTGAGATCCTTGAGCCGTTTAATGCAACATTCTCTAGGTCAAAAATCAGCCTCACGCCAAACCCAACCCTTTCTGCACTTCACACACCATTTCACAGCTCCAGAGAACACCCTGCCATCTTTCCAGGCTCTGCCATGGCTCTGGACCTCCCAAAAACCAGACAGAGAAAGCGATATG
Organism: Acanthiza pusilla; assembly: GCA_036630365.1. Taxonomy (NCBI): domain Eukaryota; kingdom Metazoa; phylum Chordata; class Aves; order Passeriformes; family Acanthizidae; genus Acanthiza; species Acanthiza pusilla. The sequence continues at coordinate 94,325,674 of JAXCHO010000034.1, forward strand.
TTGGTAAAATCTTGCAGAAAAACAAAGTCTTTCAAAAATAAATGGATTTTTTTTCCCTAATAAATAAGCCTACTATCTGAAATCTTTGGAAATGTCAAGAGGAATTTTCAGACAGGATGTGTACATTGACAAACTGGGACATAATCTACTTGATTTCCAGTATTTCTGGTTACTTGCTAATAAAAGAACATGTAAGCCTTGGAGTTCTCAGGACATGCTGCATTGTAATGTCTTGGTGGGATTTTCTCAGGCTAAAAATTAAAATCTTATTTTAGCAACAGTTCACATCAATTCAACTTGAATTGCAGTCCTCAGTGTCAAAATAGGACAAAACCACAACTATGTGGGAATTTCAGAATAAAAAAACAAACCCAAGCATGATAAGGAAACTATGTGAGTTATTTCTTCTTAAGCTATCCCAGAAAGGACTATAAATTTCTGAGTACAAAACTGTTCTGTCTGCTGAGGAGTTACTAACAGGCATGCACATACATATCTTTATTTATATGATTAAAAATAATGCACATAACCTCAGCGCAGCCAGAAAGAAAGGTTCAAACTGGAAACTCCATATAAAGGAAGGAGCAGGCAATTAAATAGGCCGAAAAGGAGGAAAATGTAAAATGTTCAGAGATAGTTTTGGATTGTTTTAGATTGTTTGTAGTGCAGCCATCTCACCCCCCCACCTACACACATCCTGGACAGAGACCATATCCTGTAGTGATCTGTATCGTTCTTTAGGTGCAGTTATGCTTTGAGTCTCCTCTTCAGCCTTCTCAAAATAATTCACATTTTTCTGTCCTTCCTGGAGATGCTCATCTCCACAGCACTTTTGCCAAGAGAGCATGAAAGTTTAATTACCACAAATTTAATCAGCGTCCATTAAAGCTGACAGACCTCCCGTGCTGCATCCCCTCCCTGTCAGGGGTGGGAAGGAGTGCCAGTCCTGGACCCCCCAAATCAACCCCTCCACATCAACCCCTCCACCAATTCTCTCCTCACACCCCCATCAATGTATTTGGTACAATTTAAAATCAAATGCTTCTTTACTCTTCAGTTTTCACACAGTGGATTTATTTTCGTTCAGGGGCTTCCCACGAGGAGAGACCTGTTTGTTTTCCCTTTTTACAGCCGAATTTCCACAATCCTGGATTCTGTTAAGGCTGCAGCTTGCAAACAACATTTCCATCCTTTCAAGTACTGACTAGTCCCACGTTCTCCAAGGAGCAGTTTCAGGCAAACTGCTTACACTGATAACAACCTCCCCAAAGACTGGCACATTTCCACTTCAATGCCACTGCAAGTAAATTCCCCGTCTGGGGAGCCCCTTCCAGCAGCATCAGTGCTGTTTATCCCTGCACCAGCGTGCTGGGAGTTGTGTTTTCTCCCTGCTGAAGCAGCAAGAAATTTCGAGTCGTGAGCAAGTTGGTGTTACTCTGGGGAAACAAAAATTGTACTAACACAAACCCACGGAGGAGTTTTCATCTTGTTGCAGTGTCTTACATTAAATGATTTGCAGTTGCTCCCCTGTGAGTCCAACTCTCAGCAGTACAAGTGGGATGTGCTGTAGAGCCTGAGGACTGGGTAAACAGAGCTGCTTTTGGAAGCAGACAGTTTACACTGAGAGCGCTGCACGCAGTTACGGAAGTTAAATATTATAGTTACATCGGTTAAATATTAAAATCTGGCTCTACTCTGTTGTTCTCTGTGCTCAAATGGACAAATATTCTTCTGAATCTTGCCTAAAGCAGGCAAGGGAGGGCCAGATTTCTTCTCCCTAAATCACTTGGAGTGAAAACAGGGAAGGCCCCTTTCCCAGGAGCAGGAATGTTAATTGTCACTCACTGCAGGACATGGGCCAAGGAGCATGTGTGTGCAGTATCTGCTTTATTTTATGCTGGACTCTCATTATATGGCCTTAATGCCTCAATAAATGGCTTATTCTTACATGTTTGGACTCTCGTGTCTGAATTGTGGATATCCTTCAGGAGATCTGCAAGGCTCTCAAGAGTGACTCCCCACAGCGACTTTTCCACATCTTCACTTCCTCAGAGCTAAACCTAGAAACTCACCCACATTCCTTTTCCAAGAAACACCCACCAATAAACCAAAGATTCCCTGCCACACATCCTGTCATGGGCTCAAGGGCACCTTGTGGCCACCAGCAGCTCCTTCAGCTCCTGACACAGGGCATGAACTTGTGATAGGCATTCAAGGGTGAGCCCCAAAGTCTGTACAGTCAAAATGTGAATGTGGAATGCAAAAGAACTGAAATCTCTTACAGATTCCAATTCCTCAGCAGAATAAATACAGGAGAGATGGCGTCTCCTTAAAATAAAACTAACACAAAATGGAAACACAGCAAATCTCTTCCAAACAGATGCTACAATTGTACTACAGATAAAAGAAAAATTGGCAAGTTCCTCCTCAACACCAATTTGGGGGATGATAAACACCCTAATGGTCCAGAGACTGAATCAACAAACACTACAAATTATCATCATTTATTCTGCAGAAAAAAATCAGAAAGTTTTCTGCAGAAAGTTCCCACACAACCTCTTGCCACCACCTGCAACGCCAATGCCTCGTTCCCAGTAAGCACTTCCACAAAAAGTTCTTGACCATATTTAAAGTTTTAAATTCATCAGTGGGATGAGTCTGACCTGTGGGCTGTGTAGGTCACAAGCAGCTGGTGCCACACAAGACTGGAAAAGCTAATGCCTAAATTAGGGAAGAAATTCTCCTTTCCCCTCCCTGTCTTCAGACAAAGCAATTTGGGTACAGTGGTTTGTTTACTGTCCCAATGGGAAACTGCAAATTCCCAAGTGGACTTAGAAGGAAATCAGTTTCAACACCCATTAATCAAAAGTAACTTCTTAGCTCAGGCCCAATTTAACACACGAGCTGAATTCTGCCAGCTGGAAAGCCAGAGCTGAACCAAAACAATCACCAGTGGCACTGACAACATGGAATGGCAGAGGGACAGCATCACAATTATCACTGATTACTGATTTCCATTATCATTGATTATTGACTACCATTATCATTGATTTCTTCTTCCTGTGCCTGGTGAGGTTCAGAGCTTCTCCCCTCCTCACACAATTCTCTCTTATATTATTTCTTCCCACTGCTATGTGCCATTATCCCTCCAGGGCAAGACTGGTGACAACTCTGAGCACAGCCAGGCCCTTAGATGGCTGATGGTCACACTTTTTGGGGGGCAGAGTACACACAGATCCATCTCCTTAAAGAACAAACAGGCAACCCCCAGATCAGCACCGAATTCTACCCACAGCTTCCCACACACAAAGCCTCAGCAGGAAAAAATGAGATTCACCAAAAGCCACAGCTGTTCAAGATACCTGAAACACAGACTCACCACCTGAACACTTATTTTAAAACCTCTTTTCAAACCCACATTTTGGTAGGGACCCCTGTGTCCAGTAAATTTTCTCATTTCACAGAAATGCCCAGTTTTAGCCAGCTGCAATACAAAACCAAAACCACCAAAAATTACCAGGAATCGTTCTTCTTTTTCAAGCCAGCGCTGATCTTCCTCCATCTCCTGCTGCTGTCGTATCAACCTCTCCTCCATGAGGTGTGTGGGGAGAACCTGGCTCATCCCTCGGATGTCCAAAGTGCCTGAATCCTGCAATCCAGAATAAGTTTATTCAGTCTCACAATTTGAAATGTGTAGAAACAGGTGCAAGAACATAGAGATTATAAAAGAAAGGTTTTTAGAAGCCAATTCTCAACAGCAGTCAAGCAGAGTTTCTTCGGCTCCTCAAAAACTGAAGCAGAGCAGCAGAAGAAACTCTTTCCAACTCCAAACTTTTTATCTGCCTTCCTCTTAGTCACTGCAACCAAAAGAGATTTGAAAGATTCTGTTCTGTTTTTCACCAACACTGTCACTTCCTGCATTGCACTTCATTTGAGTTGGACAACAAAACCAGATTTATCAGTTTTGTTTTCTTGGTCTTGAGCAATAATGTAACCATCCAGTTGTTAAAAGCTGCAAGATACATTTTTTAAAAATCAAAACAAATATACTATTCAGTGTTAGCCAACACTTGCAAAAGCATGTCACAAAAACATTTCTAAATGAATTTTGGACCAAATATTTACGCCTATCTTAAGCTTTCAAATACTCCACATACCATACCCCAATGCTGTCTGGAAATCATTAGGAAATAGTGTATAAATCAGTATTTTTAAACAGCCAAGGGAAATTTGGTAACAAACTTCCTTGGATTTAACAGGTAAGTCTCAGCTATCACCTAAATGTCTACCAGGAATACAGGGAATAGAGCTGGTTAGAGAAAAAACATATTTAAGACAGAGGCTGCACGAACTGAATCTTTGGAAGGGAAAAATGGAATAAAAAAGTGTACAAGAGTGGAGAACAGAAAAAAAACACAGAAGGTTAAAGGGGGAATTAATCTGATGCTCCTCAGCAGCTCAGGGCAATCATGACAGGCTGAAGAGCACCCAGAACGAATTCAACTCAGGAACAGTCTTTCAGATCATTTAATTTTCTCTTTTGGATAAGTGACAGAGAAGCCTCAATCCTTCAGCTGTGTTGGGTATCTCCCACGAGAGGTATTTTTACAGAACTGTTCCCAGCTCTATGAACAGAACTAAATTCCGCTAAAGCCTTCTCTTAACAAACACCAAATACTTGCTATCACTCAGTTAAGTAGTAACAACTTCATCAAGGATTTGTGAGAAGTGACACTTTATGCCCAGCCTCACATAGGCAGAATTTGTTTAAAACACAATTCAGTCCTGACTCCCAGCCCACTGCAGTGAGGTAATTCTAAAAAGCACCAGAAAAACTCAGTTTTCCTATAACAGATCTCCCTATATAATAGATGTAATATAATTTCTAATGATAAAAAGTGTATTTAGCTGTACAGCTGTGTCAGATCACCGTACCTCCATGTTTGGTTGCCACACTGATATTTCCTGAGGCCGATGGTTCCAGGAATCTGCTTGATCCAAGAGAGAAGCCTGCCCAGGGTAAATGCTGCCTGCCATGGCTGGTATCCCATGAGAGCCAGGGTAGCCAGACACCTTCAGGCGACAAAAAACCCCACCCAGGCAAGAACAAAGAGGGAAACAGAGGGATTAGCAAGAGCTGTGCTTCCCCATAATGAAAACATCCCTCCAAGACAACAAACATGAAAGTACAGAAATGACTCAAGCAGTCACTGAGAGGAAGAAGGGGAAGCAACATCAGAAGGAGGAAGCTGAGCCAAAATGGGACACCTCTTTTCTAAGACTTTGAGGATGCCTTTCGTAACTATTTTAGAATAACTTAACAGTACAGAAACACAGCTTTTGAGGACAACCATTTTATGGTGCCTATCAAACCTGCAGCACCAGAGTGTGCTCTAACCTCTTCAGTCAACAAGATCAAAGTCCTCTGAGGACAAAACTAAATCTGTAGGCACACATGGAAGAGCTGCACATGCAGAGCTCATGTTGCAGTTAATAGGAGCCTGCAAACGTCGCCCTACAGAGCCCCATAAAATGTACCCCCTGCTGTATGTTACAGGCTGAAGTCTTGAGCAGCAGCATGGAATTAGTGTGCTGAGCTGAGTGGCCTGGGAACTTCTCCACAGGAAAATCCAAGTCGTTTTAATGAGCCTGAAGTACTTTTTAAATCAATGAAAACCTCCCTCTCTTCATGGAAAAAATCCCCTAGACTGAGACAGCTGTATATGGCTGTAGCCTTGAACAAACCTAAAATTGCTCCAAGGCCTTTAATGACAAAGTGTTGCTCTGAATTTCTTCATCAGTTTTAGGAAGAAATGCAAAACCTATGAGTATACAACGTGGCAGAGCTAAGGGCAGCAGCTATCAGGACACAGAAAATAAAATACAATGACCCCAAGGAAAGGCCCCCAGTGAATGCCATTTTATAAAGCAAGTGATTTCATAGCTGAGCACAAATGTTAACACCACGTTCCTTCAATAAATATGGAAATGTTTCACTGCAGTTTGAGGAATCTGAGCACCACATCAGATGTGGAAATATTTGCCATCTGGTGTAAACCTACCAGGCTCAGTTTGGGATTTTTTCCTATGTGAAACAAAACTCACTGAACAGAACTGAATTAAAATAAACCATGTAAGAAGTGCATCAATCCCACCAGCTGCAGCTAAGATAGAAAACCCACATTTGAAAAAAAAAACCAACATGCACAGTATTAAATGTAATACCTGGTAATGATTTGGCTGTACCATATGCTGTGGACTTGGATAAAACCCTTCACTGGATCTGGGGCTGGGGTAACCAGGTCTACTGGGCTGTAAACATAAAGGAATTTTTAGAATCATTAAAAACACACAACTAAAACCAGAGAATTATGTTTCAGTCAGACAAACATTCACAGGTGGTGACCGCAAAGGCAAACCCCCAAAAAAACCCCAAACAGATTTTTTATAACTACAAACGCTTTTTAAAAACAATTAGGCTTTCCTCCATTTTTGCTTGGCAATGGATGAAGCCGAATTGTTTGCTCAGTGTGTCGATAAATAATGCTTGCTCTGTGAATTCTTTGTGTTTATTTAATTGCTTGCACTGAATGACCTGCTCTGTGCTGTTTAATTCTAGAGAGAACATCATCTAAGAACATAATTCTTCAATCAAATTTCCAGGTGCAATACAGCCTTGTTTCCAATTTTTGCTGTTAATTTGTTGCTTATGTGACAAAAGTAAAATGCTTTTGCTTCAGTCAGACTAACACAAACCAAACTGATTTGTTTGCATGGCTGTTTCCATGTGATGTTCTGAGGTATAAAGTCAGTTCTGGCAATTAACTTCTGTGTAACTAATTGCCTCAACATGGAAAGTGCTTTCGATTATGTTCTGAACTTCCAAAGGTATATTTGAGGGTTTCTTTTTGATAATGAACAGCACTGCTGGGGAGGAAAAAAATCAGCCAGAGGGAAAAAAACCCCAAACTTCATCATTCTGCCAAGGGCTCCTTCAGTCCTTCTGGCAGTTAAGGTGACCACATTTCTTTGAGGTTGCAGAATTTTATGAAAATTTTATTTAAAAAGTCGTTCTCATTCTGGACTAGGATGTTTTCTGTCTTAGGTTTCTAATGGAAATATCACTGTGTAATTTCACGTGCATAAATTGTGAGAATATGGGAATAATTGGGAAATTCCCAAATAATAATTGGGAAATTCCCAAATAATTGGGAATTATTTGAGGATGTGTGGAAGTTTAAGGCTGTAAACAATACAGAGTTTAAAACCTGTAACAATCTGAAACTTTTATAATGAAGTGCCAGAAAAATTAAAAAATCAGCTGTCACCACTAGAAAATTAGATAATAATTAATTAAAGAGACATTTAAAGCCTATAAAATTCAACTTGTTCCAATGCCATTAGTATGCACATCCATATTTTACACAGAAGTAGTGTTTTACCTCCAATGGCAGAATTAACTGCAGTCCTACCACACCTTTGGCCAATTGCTTCAGTTCATACATCACACACAAAGGTGCTCACTTCAAATATGGTGTAGCTCACATATTATATTGGTCAAAGGTACTTATTCTACTGGATTAGCCCTGAAGCTTCAAGATTACACAAATTCTTCCACCAAGGCTGTAATAATTAAGCAGCACATGGGTCCAATTTATGGAGTTTGTCTGTTTCTGTAACTTGGAGCACTGTCTGTTTAGATAAACACCAAATCCTAAACAGGCTGATGGATTGTTTGCTGTTTTTAACTCTGAAATGAAAGCAGAAATTCCACTGCCTTTATTTCCTGCTTGCCACCTAATGCAGAATTAAGCCCAGAAATCTAATCTATCAGGCAACAACCTGGAAATAGAGAGGAAAAAACCTCAAAACCGCCAAATACACACAAAATCCTCTCCCACCACCACCCTCTGCCCCAAAACACAACAAAACGAGACCAACCAAAAAGAAAAAGTTGCCTTTCTATGAGTGTTGGGGAATGTGTGCAGCACAAGGTGCCACACGAGTACTCCTGGAATTATTATCAGCTCCAGAGCTTGGGTATAACAGCTCCAGGAATTCACCACAAGCTATCAGGACACGGACAATTTGGTGGAGACCACACAAAAATTAAATTCTTCAAAATACAGGCTCAAACTTTCAACTAACAACTTGTAAAAATAACTCTGAGCGGGAGCAGAGAAGTCACTGAGAGAGGAGAGGGCTCAGCAACTGGTGAGGCTGGACTCCCACAGCTGCAGAACACATCAGTGACATCCAAACAGGACAGAAATGAAAATGAAGTGGAAACTAAACCACGTACGTTCCTTGGAAACAAACCCCTAATTTTCTGTCCAGAAGAATGAAAATGCAATTAGCTGATTTCTGTCCTGTCACTGATGTGCTATAAATAAACTTCACGCTGGCCTGAGAGCTCATTAGCCAACGATTCACAGGAGTGCTACAAGAAAAGAGGCAAAAGGAAAGGCCAGGAAACGATCTTGTGGCAATATGGGTGTCTTTCCCAAGTTAAAGAAGAAACAGAAAATCTTTGAGGCAGTATCACAGCATGGATCAGTTCTAAGCACGGTTCAAGCAGAGCTGGGTCATTTCAGGCAAGGATTCCCATCAGGGACAGACCTGGCCAGAATGCCGTGGTTTGAACCAACCCATCAGCAGAGGCTTTGAAGAAATAAACGGAATAAAAGGAGTTTTTTTGTTTGTTTTTTTAAACACACATAATACGCGGTCTTAGCTACCTTGGGAGGAGCTTCATCTGATCCTCCTGAGTCCCAGGATACCGTGACTTGCCGCCTGGATTCCATTCTCATTCGTTCTTCTTGCTGCAGCTTCTCTTCCTCCAGTATTGTACTAAGGAAAATATATTGTAATTAAGTAAAACTCCAGTTCAGCGACTGACAAACCTCTACCCACAGCTCTTGCATTTTTCCGACTAATAAACACAACTTGAAATGCTCGAAAATTCCTGAAAACCAAACTTCTTTTACATACACTGGTTTTGTTTCTGAAAATCAGTATCAGGAACAAATATTTTTGTAGGATTACCAGGGTGCTTTTAACAACAAAAACAGCATCGAATTTTTAGAAAGCTGTGGTTGATCTTGCACACGAATTTTTTTTTGCATAACAGTTTTTTTTATGTGCAATTACAAAGAGAAGTCCTCAAAGACAATCAATCAAGCACTTACTTGCATGAAAGCTTAATCTTCACAAGAAAATATTCTACTGAACTGCTGCAAAGGTTCAAAACAAACTGAAAATATTCTTTACTGAAACTCGAGAGCTTCAGATCACTGGGATTTTTTTTTCTTTTTTAAAAGAAAGCAGTCAAAAATACTTCTACAGCTCTTACGTTTTAGCCTAACCAGGAACACATTCAGCAAAGCAATTTAGCAAAACAGAAAGATCTGACAGTATTCACTCAGCTTCTAAGCATTCAGGTCAAAAGGCTGCATTTTCACAAAGTACAAGACAGTAGTAAAACCAGTTTGCTACTTACCACTGTTCTGACTATTAAAAAGCCTGTTTGAAGCTGAACGTGCTCCTGCTGCCCCCACAGCCAGCCTCCTCCCAGCTCTGCTATGTGGCTTATTAATGTTGGATATTTGCCATTTGAAAAATACTCAGAATGAAGCTTTGAAAGAGGGAGCTGCCAATTCCTTGGAGCCGCACGCTACGCGGACAGTCTGGAGATGTGAGCGGGGCAGATTATTTCCATATCGCTCTCCCCAGGGTAAAGACAGTCCTGTGGAGGAGCTATTTCAGCTTCTTTATCACTCAGGAGTTTCCAGAAACAAAGCTAAGTCCTGAGTTTATAATCTCCTGTTCGGTCTGCTAAACAACCACCCAGAATTACTCATTCAGGGGATGAGATCAACTCCAGCAATGTATTCTCATCGTGGAACTTTACTGCTTATTTCAAGAATAAATTCCTGCTGGAGATGAGAACTTTGCTTCTCCTTACTCAGCCAAAAAAACCCCAAACTATGCCACTTCTAAAAAGCAGAGAAGTCATCTCGTCTCACTGCAGCTAAATCAAGTTTATAACTCTTGCTGCAATTTCAATCCATCACTGCTGAAGCAACACAAAAATGTGGAACAAAAGCAAAATCAGACAAGTTATTTGCAAGAGTCACCCTGCTAGAAGTACCATGGAAACACAGCTACAGCCCAATGGGGGAAATGAAGAGAGAATTCTCCTATTTTACTTCTCTCTTCTTTCACAATAAGGAAAATGCAAGATTTCCTACCTGAATCCATGAAGAACTAGTAAAAAAAACCCCCTGCTTTAAAGCTATGGCACACTGCAGGTAGCCATTGTTAATTTTATGTAGCATGAGAAAGAAGCCAGGATGCATCCACAGCCATGAACCACAACTATCATCTTTCAAGACAGACCTCAGGATTAAAAACACAAGACAAAAATATTTGCCCAGATTAATGAAAGACAAAGGAATAAATTATAGATTTTTAACCAGGCGGTTGATACAGCACTTGCTCTAATTTGAGCTAAAGAATAGACCAGAGCTGGCTGGTAGCAGCTGGCTAAATTTAGAGATGGCTTATTGACAATTCGGGGCCACGTGTGGAATTTGTCACAGCGCAGTCCTGGTTTTCCATAAAAAGGAATGAAGCCCCAATACCTCTCTGCCTTGCTGTCAAACACATTGTACCTGTGGTGCCCCAGCACTCAACACCATCAGCTTCTATCACCAGAAATGACAAATTTCTGCTGAAATTACTCCTTTATTTGCCTTACAACTGCAATTCATCCTCCCCTGCTCTCCCACTGCCCGTGCCATCAGGAGGTTCCTTCCCAGCCTGGTCACAGGCGGATGAGCTGCAGCAGCATCTGTACTTGGATGCCCTTGATTCAGCTGACAAGAATATAAAATAGAAATGCCTCAGAGAAGCACTACTCGAAAAAGCCACAAGGAATACAAACGACTCACAGAAAGGTCTTTGTTTTCACAAAGGGAAGACCGGGCTGGGGATGAAGTAAGAGTGTGCCAAGAGATATTTTTGACGTTTCCTCAGTGCAGCTGCTCAAGTTCTCTGAACAGTTTATTAGAATTTGCAGAAGGTCAGGAGAAGTCAGATCTAGGCATATTTTCCCAAACTGTACATATTTTTAGAAGCAAAGAGGAGCAAGCAGAGAATTCTATCCCTTTGGCTCCCCTAGCAAACCTGGAGGCAGCACAGACACACTTAACTCAGCTTCCCAGCGAGGTGAAGGCTCATGAAAAATCTCAACAATTACATGTTTGAGTAATTGATAAACTTACTTAATTTACAAGGAACTTTTTACTGAATTTGGCCTGTGAAAGCACTTTTATATGGATTATGGTCTCTTCTTAATGGCCACAGTCAAAGAACAAAAGGCTAATGAAGCATTGTGCAGCCTCCACCATGCATTCCAAGTATGTGTTATAGTATTTTTTTGTAAGAATGCCATAAATAAGGACTCAAACTGCCCTCACTCTTACAGGTTTTCTTTCATTTATAAGCCACGTTTCGGGATCTACATCAAATGCAGTGACAGAAAGGCTCAAGTCCAGTTCTTATCAGTTAATTATCTCACTGTTGTCATAAAACCAGACTTCAAAAGCATAGAATCTGTCTCTTTTTCACCCCTCATTCATTTTAGAGCTGTATTCAATGTGCCCTGCAGCCCCAGGATGCCAGTGGGGTCAAGCACTCTGTTCAAACCTGTGACCAACAATGGCCACAGTGACACTCTCACCTCTGCAATGACACAACTGCTGCTTGTTTTGCTTTGTGCAGCAGAGAGGGTTAGTGAGAGGTACTTTAAGCATATTTGTTCCGTGATACAATGAAAAATGTCATGAAATTACTTTAATTTCAAAGCTTAAAATTAAAATCCTTTTCTATTATTTACCACGTAGTGCAAGACAAAAAAAATCTCTTCTACACAAAACCAGTGAGGCAACATACCCTTCCCAATTAAAAATATCCTATATTCTAATTCTGACCATGTCAGAATTGCAGGAGTAGCAATTCTCACTGCCCTGACCTAATCTGACTTTTAACCCCCCTCCACCACTTGAGAAAGGGACTTGGAATGCGAGGATAAATTACATTTGGAAATCCACAGTCCACCCATTTGTTTCTGTGTTTGCTGGGAAGGCTGACTCAACCACATCCACTTCAGACAGATCAAATGCTACAAAATTACTACCCTAATAACAGTCCTTAAATTCAAATGTAACGACAAATAACAGTCCATAAATTGTGCAAAAAATCAGCACCTCTGCCTTGCACAATCAGCTGCAAATCCAGTTTGTGCAAAGCAGCTGTTTGAAAACTATGAAACAGGAAAAGCATCAAATAACAGAGCAGAGAGCACGTGAAATGCTTATGCTCCCATCAGTGCTATTCCAGATGCAGGAGATTTTTCCCAAAGCCGTGGAGTTTTTTTCATTAAACCAGAGAGGAATGAATGCTGCAGTGCTGCATCTGGCTCCAGCAAACATCCAGGCTGCTCTCAGCTTGAAGAGACTGCCCTGGACAGGATCCAGAACGAGCAGCAGCAACACCACAGGGAAAGGCCACCAGGGAAATGGCTTGTTTTTGCAAGTTCATGGGAATTTGAGTTTTGAAACTCAATCTTCCCTAGCTGCCTGAGACTGCCTCAGCACCAGGGAATTGGCAACCTTTCCAGCGAGGGCTGACTCTGTCTGGAGCAGTGCAAAGCAGCCCTAAGGACAACCATGCAGCCCAACTTTGGGAGATAAAGGTCACCGGTTTGGAGTGGCAGAAAGCTCCCTGCTTTGGTGGGAACAGAGTAAAAACTGAGTTTTAGGGTTGCAGGGGCCTCAGGAGAGAGGCTGCCCTCTAAACAATGCTTCCAATCTCCCAGCATGACCAGAGGAGCAGAAACACCTCCACAATCAGTGCATTTTTCACCTAGAATGAGATGGAAGGGGTGCCTGGAGGTCTCGAGTCCTCTCTCCTGGCGAAGCTCTGCTCCATGCACAGCACGGGCCAGCTGCTCTGAGCCTTTTCCAATCACACTCTGAAAGTCTGCCAGCATGGCAATTCCAGAGTCTCTCTGGGTGACCTGGTTCAGAGCTCACCCACGCACATGGGAAAGGTTTTGATGTGGGACCCTGCCTTCCTGCACGCCCTGAGTGCTGCTCCTGAGGAATGCCAGGCCCTTGGGCACACTCTGCATTCACTCATTCTCGTTCCTCCCTGCTGAGATATCTCCCTGCTTGGGGTTACACACCACAGCCATCTTCCAATCACTTTTTTAGGGCTTCATTCTGATCTGTGCCAATCAGCTTTAAATCATCAGTACAAATTACATGGCTGCAAATTATCAATCATCCTGTACTTCCACAGTCAAAAAAAAAGAGAAAAAGCAAGTGAATTGCCAGTTTCCACCTATTAACCAAACCACACAACTGTGCCACATTTTTTCCTCACAATCCCTACCCAGGCCTGACATTATTTCCTTTGTGTTTACTCCACACAGTCAAGAGGATGGGAAGTTATCTGTAAGAAGGGCTAAGCCTTCCCCTAGTTCTGCAAATTTTGAGTCTACACAGGAGCTCCCAGAGTAACAGATGGTGCAGCTGTATGTAATTTTGAGAAATAGGAAAGAACTTTAAGGTCTCCATACAGCAGCTCTGAAACAGCATCATAATTTATATTCAAATTGTCCCTCATTTTAACCACCAGTGAATTATCTTGAACCATGAACACACAGTGACAGCAAAAAATGATACTATGAAAATAAAACATGCCACAAAGCACAACCTTGAAACAAAACCTAAAGTAAAACTCAAGAATTTAGCAATGATTCCCAGTGTGGATTGGCAGTTTGCAAAACCTATGTGTTACTCAAAGTTTGTATTGACTTAGGTAAAACACTGAGCACTCATGAAATCCAGAAGTCACAACATTTGTGATCCAATCTGGTCACAAATATCGAATGTCTGCACACTATCTCAGCGATGTTTCAAAGTTTAAATATCCCTCCCACTTTGGGGCTGATGAAATGGTGATGCAGACACTGGAACATATTACTGCAGAATAAACTAAGGTGTGAATTCAGACTGCTCTGCAAGGTGTGTGCTCACACTCATTCCAAGATAAACACAAGGCAGTCTGTATCCTGGTTTACACAGGGTGAAGGAATTTCTGTCTATGATGCTGCATTTACTGCAGGCTCTGCGACTGCCCTGTGACTGCTGTGCTACATGTGATGAAAATGACTTCCAGCAGCACTCACCTGATGCTTCATTTATTCAAGTAAAGATATATCTCTACCCCAGAAGCCCACGGCACATTTGTTTAGATAATCACTCTGAATTCTTTCGACCTCCCTCCCCAAGGATTGTAACTGAAATTGTAAACAAATTGCTAGTAAAACATGGAGTTTTTCTTGGGAGAGAAAGGAGGTGATTCATATTTCCAGTTATTTGAATTTATTGCCTAATCTCATTTTCTCTAGCAGATAAGGCCCAGTTTTCCAAAAGACAACAACGTGGCATTCTGAAGATAAAAACTCAAATACATCATGCCTCGAATTTTCCACAGAACAAAAACACTGTAACAGAAGATAAAGCAGAAACAAATATTTCTGAACAAAGGAAATGACCTCTCCGAAGTCAAACCCTACCTGAGTTGTGCTTTAAGTTCAGTAAACCTGGGTCTCCTGCTGGGGTCGTAGGCCCAGCACTTGGTCATAAGGCTGTAGAGGGTGGGAGGGCAGTTTGGAGGCATTGGGAGCCGCTCACCGTTCTCGATCCGCCCAATCACATCATTGTTCTTCACTCCCTGGAAGGGCTTTACCCCGTGCATGAGGATCTCCCACATACACACACCTGAGAACACACACAAAAGCACCTTTTCTTCACTGGGAGAGAGCAATGAGACCTGTTCACAAAGAAACAAACCCCAGCTTTGCTCTAGTAATGCGATTTCTCCCAAAATACGTAGCCAGGGAATCGGTCTGGACTTACCTGCTGGCAGCAGAGCAGTGAGTGCAGCAGGATCTCACACACAGCACCAGCCTCACCCCCCGATGAGGCACAGTGACCCACAGCTGGCTCACACAGCCTTTTACCTGCCCTAAATCACTGCTTGCTCACATTCAAATCCCCTCTCTTATGAGGTAGAATGTGTTTGCTTTTCTCTCTGACTCCTTCCAACTGGCTTGTTTCGACATGTACAGTGTATTTTCACTCTGAGGGTGTTTTAGCGCTGGCCTTGAGCCAAATTTTTTGTGCTGAAAACATGTAATAAACCAGTCTCTACTGAAACTGCACTAAAAGCACAAAGGGAAAACTGTCTGTCGGTTTAGGATTGGCCAAAATGTTCCACAGGCTTCATTTTTCTAACTCCGACTGTACTAGGGTTTTCATCAAACTGTTTTAAACCCTTCACTTAAAAACATTCCAATTTTAATTTGTAAGGAGGGTGAACTCTTACTCAACTCTCCTGCTCTTATTCCAAGTCTCATCACTTTAGTTCCCTAACACACCTTGTGTTCTGTCTGTACAGGCCAGCAGTCAGCACCAGTCTGAGCACAGATCATCAGACTCATGTAAAATGTTGTATATTTAGGAAAAAAGATAGAGGTTTCAGGGTATGTCCATTTAGCCTTATATTTAATCAGCTTCTGGTTGTATTTTGTAGGAGGCCAGGAGTTATAAAAGACAAGTTAAGTGGGAATCTAGCATTAAGGATCTGAAAATTGGGTATCTCATAGGATGATCAGCACATTAAGGAAGGAAATTGGATAGACATGAAGTCAAAATATAACAAAGAAACAGAAAATGACAATGGTATAACACAAAAAAACCAAAACCAAAACCAACAGACGAAAATCATCTGTGTTGTAACTACGAACTAATTTCCTTGTACCTTCATTTCTGTCAGCTTCTTACTAGAGGTTAAAACACATAAGAAAATTCAGGCTTATTGAGCAGGAAAGAAAAATACAGAGATGGAAGACACACTGCAAGAAACTGAATTTTCAGAATCTACAGTAGAAACTGTAACAAATATTTGGAAATTATTCTTTTATAGCAGTTAAAATGGAAGATGGACTTCTCCAAGAGGACACAAAGAACCCTCCCCATTCGGTGGTCACCTACCAAACATCCACACATCACTAGCTGAGGTAAACCGTCGGAAATTGATTGACTCTGGAGCCATCCACTTGATGGGTAATTTTCCTTTGGAAGCTGCAGGGAAGGCAAGACAAGGCAGGCTGTTATCCCCACTACAGAGCCCAAAAATAGATTCTGTTCCCAATGAAATAATTCATAGCAAAACCCATCTCCAGTGAAACACTTCAAATATCAGAATATAAGTTATATTTCGGCTTTACATAAAATGGAGACATGAACAAACAAAACTCAAAATAATAATAATAATCCCCCAAACCTCCCATTAAAGACTCCAGTAACAAACCCCAAATCACACCAAGAAATGATTGTATCAAAGTTGTTTCCCCTCTCAGCAATTAAAAGATAAAATGTAGCTGAGTGAAATGAGAACAGTGAAACAAGGAAACACAATGGAGGGCAAGGGGAGAGAGAGTGAGTATTTTAAAACACATGAGACCAGAAATACATTGAAGATGAGATTTATGAACACATGGTTTAATAACACACACCAGCTTTGGAATGCTACTGTTTGGTACCCAACATGCAATCTCTATTCTCCTGCTGCATTTCCCATCTATCAGGCACTGCAGGACATCTGTGAGCTGCTGGAGACACCAGGGCTCAGTATTCCACCCAAAATGGGGCAAAAAGTAGGTTCAAAGACAGTTCTGTAGTGATTCTCCCTAGTCCAGTGGCATCTGAAGTATGCAGCATACAATGACAGCACAACTGAACATTTACCTGTACCTAAATGTGAATTTGACACTTTTTGCTTAAATCACACCTTGTGATCCTTCTTAAGCACACAAGGAATTTAGTGCCATTATTCAACTGCTGAATAACTTGCCTTTTTATACAAATACAACAGCTAGAGCAAGGAAATCTGAATAATTCCTCAATATGGTGAGAAACAGTCGTGTTCTTGCTGTCCTGCAAGAAAGATCCAGAGGGACAACTCACCTTTGTAGTAAGTACTGTCTTCCATGTATCGGGACAAACCAAAGTCACCCAATTTCACACAGTCAGTGGTAGATACCAGCACATTTCTAGCAGCAATATCCCTGCCAAACAGAGGAGACAGTATTTCTAGTCATTTAAAAACATAAATTGGTGAAGTATCACCAGAAGAATTTTTTTATTTATAGTGTTTTAATATAAATATCTATGTATATACGCATAGCTATTACCTTATATGTACATATTTGCATATATATTATCTCAACACACACAGAGAATTAGAGACTAAATATTTAAACACAAATAAATAGCTTAAGTTCAAAATTAATTGTACTTAGTTACTGGAGTGCTGTGAACTTTTAGTTGCATGAAATAAGAGGCTGCAGTCACTTTCTTCTCCCTAGAAACTCATGTTCAAATTCAAGGGAATAAAATTCAAAACACACCGTGAAGGAAGTTTAGGTTCATTTTCTGGTTAAGCAAGTACTTGTATTTTATAAATATTTTATTTCCCCTCTTCTTTACTTAAGAAGCCATCTGCCCTTGTTTTGCTTTTCTATTTTTGAAAGATTACAGTTGACTCACAGCTTGAAAAATTACCGTAACCACAAAGCAACAACTGAGAACGATTCCGATGAGAATCCAACACCAGCTCCAAGTCAATCCAGGAGTGAACCAGCAGGTGTCACCCTTGAAAAGGGTGTCACTTCGGTGGAAACCTCTGCAAAAACGACACTCCCTAAAATTTTAAGCAGTTGTGTATAAAAATAAGACATTATGTATGAAATCTTACCTATGTACAAATCTTTTGCTCTCTAAGTAGGCGAGTGCTGTGCTGAGCTGGTAAGCGTAGAGGATCAGAGAGGCCAGGTCCAAGCTGTATTTTCTTACTTGCAAAAACGACCTCAACTTTTTGCACCAAGGAGGAAAAAACACAGAAAAAAAAAATTAGGACAAAAAAATAGCCAAGTTGAAAAAGGCGTATTTCAAAGTGTAAAGGTTATGTGAATATCAATGGGCATGACTTTCTTCCTTTAAAGGCTGGATGAGGAAAAGAAAAGCACTTCCCATGAAGAATTGTGACTCTGCAGTAGAATTCAAGCAGTTTTTCTACATGGAAACTGTTAAACTAACAAAAATGTAGTAACTTTGTGCATTCCTTTTGAAAAGCATCTGCTGCTGCTGTTCCAGAGTGAAGCACTCCTGGACTTTTTGTTTTTTCTACCCCTGAGTGCAGCCCCTATTTATGGCCTAAATAATTCAGACCTTAATAGCACCTGGCCAAGTCAAACAGAGATTGATCAGAATTCTTTCAGAAGCTTTAATTTTAACCTACATGTGCTAGAACAGCTGTATTTAGCTCAGAGTAGCCAGTATCAGTGAAGAATATTGGTAAGCTGCATTCCCAGTGTAAGGCAGGCAGGACCTACTGGAAGGTGGCACTAGAGTGTCCTTACACATCAAAACAAGGCTTTGAAAAACGATTTGGGCCCTGGAAAGGAAATCTGCAATTTTTTGATAGAAAATTACTTCTCCACTTCAGGTTTTTCCATCCACCTCTCCTATTTCTTTTTTTTTTTTTTTTTTTTTTTGACAACGTATTGCAATTTCATAATTGCAATGACAATCATATAATGCCCTATGAAATATCACCGCAGCTCACATTTTCAGCAACATGTTGCTCAAAGAAAATGAATCGATTATAAAAAGTGAGATCTTTTCTTTAAAGCATTCATCCAAAAAGCATAATAACGAGGGAAGTAATCTTATCTAGGACCTCTGTTGCAGATATTCCACAGGAAAAAAAAAAAAGTAAGAAATTCAACGTTTCAAGGGAAAATGCAGCATTACTCAGGCAGAATAAAAGATGTACAATTTCACTTCTAGAAGGTATGTTTGCAAATGCTGTTTAAATGATTACCACATTATCATCATCTCGACAGAGGTCGTGCTCTCACTCTGAACTGCTATTGAATGCTCTGAAAACTCTGACTAAATCACTCTGGAATGAGGTGATGCAGTTCCCCCGGTGGAGGAGAAGGTCAAAAGCTGCCACTCCTCTTTCTGAGTCCATAACTCTGCAGAGGAGTATGATATCATGCTAGATAGCATGTGTTAGTATTGTGGAGTGTTTTTTCAGCCTTTTCTGGGAGCTAAAAGAGAGCAGACCAAAGCTCCATGAGGGTTTTTCATACCTCCCCAAGCGTACAGAGCTCCATGATTATCCAGACTGGATTTTCTGTAATGACTCCAATGAGCTTCACAATGTGAGGGTGATCAAACTGACGCATTGTTACTGAAAGGAAATCAAAGAGTTCAGTGCCTTACATAAGCGTATTTTAAAAATAAAAATAAAGCTGTTGGTTAAGAAGCATTTAGACCATGACCAGAAAAGATAATCACAGAACTCGAAACAACATGAAACAAGTGTTGCAAACAGCAATGCCTCCTCATTCCATGTGCTGTGGGCCACAGGAAACACTGCTTGAGCTGTGCTGTTCTCCACTCACAAAAGTGCAAACTGCTGTGGAAGGAGCCAGGCAGGTCAGGCTCTGGCTCTCAGCCCTGGATCCAGTCAGGAACATAACCTAAGTTAATAAAATAACCTGTCAAACCAGTGCACAACCAGTTAACCTTTCTACTGGAAGAGGAGATAGGAAAAACACTGTATAATTGCTGGAAAAAAGTGTTTGTCAGTGTATGACATAGACAAAGATCTTATTTCATCATTACATCATATTATTTCATTGAGTTAATTTCAGTCTCACAGTATGTTTTATGCAGTGTGACATACGAATCATAAAAAACAGAACAGTTTGGGCTGGAAAGGACCATGAAGATGAAGCAGCTCCAATCCCCCTGCCCTGGGCAGGGACACCTTCCAGCCTGCTTGCCCCAAGCCCATCCAGCCTGACCCTGAACACCTCCAGGGATGGGGCAGCCACAACTCCTCTGGGCAACCTGTGCCACTGCCTCACCACCCTCCAAGAATTTCTTCCTAAAATCTACTTTAACCTGCCCTCTTTCAAGTAAATCCATCACCCTTTGTCCTATCCCTGCCTTCCCTGATAAACAGTCCCTGCCCATCTTTCCTGCAGGGCATCCTTTAGGCACTGGAAGGGGCTCTGAGGTCTCCCCAGAGCCCTCCCTTCTGCAGGCTGAACAACCCAAAACTGAGCAATTACCAAACTGCTGAGTCTGTTTCAATCTGCCTCAAGCTGGGCAAGAATAAAACCCAACACCTTCTGCTTCAAACTAACCACAAGCTAAAACCAGGAGGTGTTTCTGAGATTTCTGTTCTGATGAGCTCTGAATTCTGCTTCTACACATGGGTACACATCAACCCCAACAGAAATCCTTGGACAATCCTGTTTATAAGACCAAAAGTTGTAATAGTTTAATAACATATCTTCCTGCAAAGGAACTTTATGGGCAAACTTAATATATTCCTTCAAATATTAATGCTATGAATAATAGAGGGAAAAAAGCAATAAAGCAAACATCCCTACCATTGACATAGCTTCAAACATTAATAAAAAGGAATAAATAACATGGTGAAATGTCATACAGGCAATAACAGCTGCTACATCTTTTCAGCATTGAAAACTCTGCCACAAGCAAACCTCAAAATATCTTTATATTCCTAATATTAAAATATTAGGAAATAAATGCGTTAATTCAATGAAGTAACCAAGTGCTCTGAGAGAGTTTGCAATCTGAACACAAGACAAAGGCAACAGATGGGAATCAGAATGAAAAAGAAGAAGAAATGGCAAAACTATTAAATCAGAATTGAAAAGCACTATTTATATGTTGATTACAGTGGCATTTCCTAATCTGTCAAACTCGAAGCATAATAAGGAGCATTCAATGAGCAATTATTTTCTACATTGCCAGGAGACGGCAGCCTACCTGTGACTGCTGAGGTATTACTGTAAGCAGTGGAATTTACTGTACCCAACAGACAGAAATGCAATGGAAAAAATCACAGTAATTTACAAAAAATCTGACATTCCAAAATAAGAATCCATTAGCTATGAACACAGATCTTTTGAATGGAATGAAAAACATCCTTGAATAAAGGAACAGTGAAGAAAACACACTGTAACATCTGACTATAACCACTTACTTTACTGCTAAAATACAATATCTTTACAACATTTATGGGAATACAATAGCAGAGGATAATAGGCAAAAATTAAGGCCTAAGTGCCATATCTTAATTTGCTTGCAAAACCAAGCAATAGAAGAATCGGTAACTTTAATATTCTTCTAGACTTTTTTGTGTTCCTATTCACCTTAACAAAAAGCCTTCCTCCACACATGAAATGTGCTGTTTGGGGAATGCAATATTTGTGAGCAATTGTTTAGAAGAATGG
This sequence comes from Acanthiza pusilla, assembly GCA_036630365.1. Taxonomy (NCBI): domain Eukaryota; kingdom Metazoa; phylum Chordata; class Aves; order Passeriformes; family Acanthizidae; genus Acanthiza; species Acanthiza pusilla. Next base: position 94,347,152 of record JAXCHO010000034.1, read on the forward strand.
TCTCTTTTATCACAAATTTTAATTCTGAATTTTCAAAGCAGATCTCTCTTAGATACAAGGTTTCTAGAAAAGACAACTACCTGACCTTCGAAAGCAATAAACTGGAGAAAGTGCTGTGTTTTTTAATTCATTAAGGACAAAGCAGGAAATAGAGGATCAGATCTAATGTTCCAAAAGTGGTTCTAAAGCCTTTCAGGAGTCAGACATCCCCACTCAATTTGGAAAATCAAAGAACTCACATCCAATCAGACACATGGGCAATGCAAGGAGGTAAAGCAGTCCCCTGGTACATATTGCAGGAGAGGTAAGAGTCAGGCTATATGCTAATAAAATATTTACATTAGTACAAGAAGTTTCTGGCACAGGTGGCCACAGCCTTCGCAAGGAGCAGTTACAGAAGCGATCCCAAAAGATGTTATTTAATACTCACAGGCTTCTTGTAAGAATTTTTCTCTAACGCTGTCTGAAGTGCAGTTTTTACACGTTTTGATTGCAACAGCCATAGCTGGATTTTCCTGAAAGATATTTTTGAGAAATAGCTGAAATATAACCCACCAAATACAGCCCGCCAAAAGCTGTCCCTTAAAATTCTAGCAAAACAACTTTGGAAAAAATTACTATTAAATAAAATACCTTTAGGTGAGAAATTACATGTTGAAAGCTTCAGTGTTAAAATACCATTATAATCAAGAGACCTTTTATACAGCATTTGTATCTAAAGTGTCTTAGTAATATTTATTCTGTTTTAAACCATGTTAAATTGTGCAAAAATTATGACAAAAGACGGTAAGTTAACTGAATAGTGCTGTAAACTTTTTGTGTTATTGAGGATGGTAAACTCTTGATAATAGTTAGCAAAAATAGAGGAAAAAACAGAAATATATTGATAAAAACCACACTTGGCTTATACAAGCAAGAAACTCAGAAAGCCAAATGAAGGACTTTCTGTGGCTTTCACAGAGGAAAGACTAACTGTAATTGTGAACTCAAACTACAAAGGAAATTAAAACAAAGATTTTTACATATTATCTTCACAATCAGCTAGATCAAGGTTTTAAAGCCAAGTTTAAACAGAACAACACGTATTGAAAATCAATGGATTTTCCCATCTGATTTCTCACCCTCCGAATACTGAAAAATGAGAAGTTCTTGATGGGTTGAAAGCAGCTGAAGGTTTGAAAACTAAGCTTCTCCATTAGGTATGAGCTTGTTCAAGGACTTGTATGTCCTCCTTTCCAGTGGGAAATGGGGAATTGTCCACTGGTAAAATGGGCAGTTTATATAAAAACCTTTCTTCACAAGGCTACAGCATTGATGAATATCCTCCTCCAATTTTTTAGGCCAGCAGGAGATGAAGATTCAGTTATGTTCTATGTCTGCTCATGCTTCCTCTATTTTGAATCTACTTACAAATATTACCAGAATTAGGATAGTATTTCTGTTTTGCAGCTGAAATGTCTTATTTTCAAAGTTGCTCTCAATAGACATCTTCAAGTCAACTTTGCAGGAAAATACTGACCAAATCCTTTTCTCACACATCAAATGCCCATAAACTGATGGAAAAAAATGGTGGTAAATCATTACTTTATTCCCTTATGAAACCAGGACTGAAAAATCAGCCCAGAGATGAGCCCTCTGGACACCTGCCAGACCTTCCCTCTCCTGGTGCTGCACATGGAGTGTTTGAAATGTCCTTTAACCAACAGCAGCCTCAAGAGGAAGAATCTCAAGTGTCTGCAACCAGCAAAGCCATCCTGCAGAATAAATGCTGGAAAAGGCCTGGTATTGGGATTCTGATGATCTTTTGGTTTTGGACAAGGAGACAAACCAGTGAGGATGTATCAGACTGGCCGTATTTTCTGTACCGAGCAGGAAATGGTGTTTTAAATGACACTTTAGCATTAATTCCACAGCTAATGAGCCTTTAAAGACAGTATCAGTGGGATTGCTTACAGCTGAGCAACAGGATCTGTATCCACACACCCATTTTCCACTCAGAATCCTACAGATGCACACCTGGTACGAAGCAGCACTCCAGGAGAGGTGCATGCTGCAGCCTCTAGAATAAAGACTTTACAAGTGCAATGAACGGGAATAAATGGAATTAAGATTTTACTCTGAGCTTGCAGAACAAGAAGCAAGGAATATCCTCTCTATTTTTGCACTCAAGATGAATATATACATGGAAATACTTCCATGTTACTGGAACCAATCTTACATCTATTGTAAGATTCCTTCCCAGAGTGTAAGTTACAGTCTACGACTAGAACATTAAAATTTAATGACATCACTGTTCTGTTTCACCTTCACATATTCCAGGGCCTAAAATGCATTAAATTCTTACTAATAAAAGAAATCAGCAGGTTGTTGTTTAAAAATCTCAACACAGGACGCCTGAGTAAAATCTGCTTCCCAATTTACAAGTAAGAATGGAGACAGACAGCATTTTCAAAACAAGTCCCTAAGGAAAGGGTCTTGAATTAGTTTTACAGAACTCTAGATTTATCCACCGTGCCCCAAGTGCAGTGAAACATTACTCCTTGGTACTCCTGTTAACCTGGACAGAACTGAATGGAAAATAAGACTCTCCCTCAATGCAAAGTAGATCAGATGTGCTTTCTAAATAAGGGTATCAGAACAGAGTTCAAACTTGTCTGAAACAGAACATTTATCCTTATTTACTTAAATATTGTGTTAAAGACTTATTTAACCCACCAAGCCCAGCACCCTAACCGTTTCTGAAGTTAGAACTAGATTATTGTCCACAATTCTTCTTAGATAATCCATCGAAAATTCCAACAATTTCTTCTAACCTGAAATGAATCTTCACTTTACAATCGTGTATTTAAGCCTGAAATTTGTTGAAATTAACTGGTTTTTGCAGCTTTCTCTTGCCTTTTTACACAAACCTTTTGATCTATTTAAACCTGAAGTCTTTCTAGAAAAACTTGTAAGTACCAGCCTAAATTACACAAGTCCTGCCAGCCTCCCTTGTTTCACCGAGGTGACTCTTGTGGATTGGGATTTTGCTGGATCAGTGTCTTAAGTATTTCGCATTTTATTTCAGGAAAACACAGTAACTTTATTAAGCTTTTTTCTGCAAGAGAGACAGTCAGATCACTGGAGCAAATTTTTATTTGTTCTGGAAGACTCAGATCGAGACCCCTAAGGAATACACTTATTTTCTTCATCTAGAGAAGCTTCATGGTGTGTTTATTTTTGTTTGAGAAGTGAGGCTTACCGGGCTCATGTAAACTCCTTGGTGCACATCTCCAAACTGTCCTTCCCCAATGCAGCGCCCCAGCTCAATCCTCTCCCTTTGAATTTCATAATCTCTGGCTACAAGAATATAACACACTTAAAATGTTAAGTTTCCGCTGAAGGGCAGAGAAATAATCCACAAGACACAAAACTCAAAGTAAGTCACTCGAATGTCTCACATATGAATAACTAAGATTAACATTTGCTGCACACCAACCTAGAGAGATGCTGCACACACACAGTGGAGACCTCTCAAACCTCTTCAGCGTTTGAACCAAAAATATTGGGAAGGAATTGTGAAATCTGAATTTCACTAAATTAATTGTGCACTTATTTCAGTGCAATAAACACAATGAAACCCTTTTTAATTCCAGCTGGTAAAAGGCAAAGCACACAAAGAGTTTAGGGCAACAGCAATGATGTTAAACACAGCCACAGCACACGTCCCTTTGGGTGTTTAAGAGAACTCCACTGTGTGGTATTTTAGATTTTGGAACCATCAAAAGAGCCCGGAGAACTTTTAAAGAGGTAACTGCAAGAAAAAAATACAGGAATAAGAGCATGGCAAATAAAGATAAAATGAAAGAGCAAAATTTTGAGTGCACTACACCTCTGCCAGTGTGCAACTGAAGTAAAATTGAGATGTTTGGTGGCCTTATGCAATTTTGTTAACGTCACGCTTTAATAGGCTGAGAATATTACTGATAAAAATGGCTCAGTACTTCAGCAAAACATTTAATCAATTGCAACTGAATGATTTCATTTGCAATTTAATTTCTAGCAGACATGGAAAAATATTTCAGGAATAGCAGAAAAGCATGCACAGTATATGTTTTCACCTCTACTTGTATTATGCAGAGAAAAAAAATATAACCAACCAGCTTAGAACTTCATAACCTTGACTTTGACATCATTAACACTACAGAAGTAATGTCATCTAGAGCTGGCTGACATGGTGCTAAATGCCTTTTTCATCTCTTTTTTAAAGTACTGCATTTTCCTCTTTAAAATCCCGAAGCTAACTGGTTTAACTATAAATAAATAATGTTTATTAAATGAAAGTGAACAGTAAGCTTAAAAATTCCACATCATTCCAAACTGCAAGCATACAGGGATGGGTAAAGGGTCTCCTGTTACCTTCATCTATTCCATAGCTTTCTGCAGTGCAAGTAAGAGAAAAATCAAATGCTTACTTAGATAGAGCTTCTAAAAATCATAACAGGACAAACAATTTTTAACATTAAAAAAGAAGAAAAAGAAAATATACACTGATGCAATTTTAAGTTCACATTAGCAGAAGTCACAGGTCTGTTCTGGTGATTTTTACTGACTCAGTCCTTTAGGAGCTGAACACTTGAGTTCCCTTCAATCCAGCAAAGCACTTAATGAATTTCCCTCCACAGCCCATCTCATGGGTTTTTTGTATTGAAGCCATATTCAAGTGTTCAGCACATCCAGGGCTGGGCCCACAATTAATTACTTCCAGGAGAATTTAAATAAAAAGATTGGGGGAGGGGGAAGAGAATAAATTACACGAAGTTAATCTGTTAACAAAAATAAAGGATATAATTTATCACGCTATGTTTTGACCCTGAAACTCCGTTAACAGAAATCATATAGTGACTTACTGCAAGACATTAAAAATGCTGATTATTTCTGGAAAACATATATTCTTGCTTTTCAAATACCGATGTTCAAATATATATGTTTTGCAAAACATATATTCTTGCTTTTCAAAGATTTTCCACAGTAGTGGAAACGATGCTGTGAACACTGAAGTGATCATGAAACATTCTGCCCCATGGTGAGCTCAGAAATCGATGCAAGTTCATTCAGCAGAATGTGACCCCAGCTCAGCACCCTCACACTGACCAAACCTGAGGATTTTGGCAGGATTCTGCATCAATGGATTGTCTGCTTCCAGAGAAATCCTTGGTTGCCCAAATGCAACTGGAATTTCTCAGATGCAGCTTTTAAAATCAGAATATTGGATTCTCACATTAAATGAATTGGCCTTGACAGTTTAAGATTATATTAATTCAAACAGGCTGTAACACAAAATCTTTGTGGTGGCTACAGCATCACTGGTTTTACTTCAAAGATGAAGACTCAGCAGAACTTTGAGTTTTTATTTTTGTTCCTGAAGTCTTTCATCTTTCACAAAATTGCATGTGGTACAGCTGAGTTTTCCTCTCTCATGGAACTGGAGAGCACCACCTCTGTCACAGAGCTAAGTGAGACACAGTCAGACAGCAACACACAGAGCTTTCCCAATTGCTTGCTCTTATCTCAGAGATCTTATCCAATCTTTAAGTGTCATGTTCAGCAGAACAATAAAAAAAAAAAATCTAGATTTTGAGACAAAAAAAAACCCCAAGAATTTCACTGTGAAATCACAGATGGCAGGAAACCAGAACATTTTCTTTGCACTTTTATTAAATCAGGCTGCCATGTTTCACTCCCTGCTAAACCAAAGAAGCTTTTGGATAGAAAAGTTCCCAAGTTAACCACGGCACTTACTTGAGGGCATTGTGTAAGTGTCTTCTTCATCTATAATCTCTGCATAGTCATCAGTCTCTGCAAAGGGAGGAATGGAAGAGTTTCGGGAAGGGCAGATGAAAACAATTCTCCACAACAAGAACTCCCAGTTTATCAAGGCTGATATGTCCCAACCCCCAAGTTCAGCATTGCTGGGCTGCACTGAACACAGCATGAATAAAACTTGCTCATGCATAATTCATGGTATGATAATGACCCCAGTGCCAATTGTATTACGTCACACAGATGCACTCAACAAAGAAGAAAAGGAAGATTCATTTGTATTCAAAAAAGTTCAGGTTTTACAATTGGGACCCTTTAAAACTGTTGACTTAAAATCTTTTTAACAGCCAATTCCATTGAAGTAAGAAGAAAAAAATATTAATGAGTTAAATGGGTTTACCTTCAATAAATTGTGAACAACAGTTTGCTACTTTTTTTGTCAAACAATGATGTTCCAGGGCAGCATCCACCTACTGTCAGTGTGGCCAGGTGAGTTATTTACCACAGAGACTTCTAGAGCACAAAGACCTTTTTAAGCCACACTCTTACCCCATTTTTCTTGCATTAGTCTCAATTTTCCTTGTTTACTGGAAATTCACCACTAGTTTTGCTGTCAGGAATCAAGATTTCATGGACAGATTTTGGAAACAACCTCCCAGAATTTTCAGAAAAATGACAGTGCATTTCTTCCTGTGTTTAAAACTTGCAACTTTTACATCATCTGTTCTCAAAATGGTTTAAATGGTGTCAAGTCATATCAGAAAGTCCTTCCCTCGCTTTAAAGAACTTCCAGTGTGTGCAGGTAATTCCCTAAAGGTCAGATCAATTCCTCCAGGGATTTTAAAGCCACTCCACAACTGTGGGTCCATTTTTGACTTCCAGGCTGTCAAGTTCTACTCACCAACTTCAAATGCAAAGAGAGGTTCCCAAAAGTGAGTAATTTCAAACGCAGTTTTCATGGCAGATTTCAGGTGATCACACACTGAAAAGCCTCTGGAAACCACAATTTCCTCCCCTTTTCCCCCCATCTGCCCTGGAGCATTTGGATCCATCCCTAGAGCTCCCTGGAATCATTTCTAGAGCCATGCCTTGGGCTGGGACAGTCACAGGGAGGGTGGGGAGAAGGATGGGATGGTCCCTGAGCTCCAGCCAAGCCTGAGAGCAGAGCAGGGCTCAGCAACACTGCACACACAGATAAAGAGGCTGCGCTTTCAGGCAAACTGAATATTCAGCAATTAGGAAACTACAGCTTGCCTATAACCTTTGGGGTTTAACACACTTCAGGGAGTATGTGTCATTTTATGATCTTAGTTTCTTACTACCTAAATAAAATAAAAGCTGTTTTTTTTTTCTTTTGAACTCCAGGTGTTGTGAAAGGCAAATCAGGAAATTCCATGTAATTTTTTGCTAGGCAATTTCTATTTAGGATATAGCAAAATACAGTCTCCTAATGCAAATGCAATAAATTATAAAGACAGTGTACAATTCTGAACAGGCAGCACACTCCAGAGGCGTTTATGTCTTTGTATTTTTTTTTCCCTACATCATAAAGTAATGTTTTTGTAGAAAATAAGCTTCCATTTGATTTAAAAAAGAAGCTTTAAAAAAATAAATCCGCAACATGATAGGGATAAATCACTCTGTTTACTTGTAATATTGTGATAGGATTTTGTTGAGGATATCAGAAAGTTCTTACTCTATGTGAAAAAATGGACTGGATGAAATTTTTAATATTTAAGAAAAATTTTTAAAGTTTGGAAACCAGAACTGGTGCCACTTAAAAAACCCCAAACACGTGTCACACTAATTCAGGGAACAGTGCAGACAGAATGTGATCAATGACAGCGCTTGTTCATCTCTCTGTTTTAAATTAATGAATTAATTCACACTAAAAGCATTCTCAGAACAGCACAGGGCACTTTATATGGTTTTGATACATTGCCCAAAAACGTCATGAAAGCAGCAGTGTCCTCATAATCAACCCAAATAAATTATTGTATGCAATTAACAACACAAATATTTCTTGTTCCACATTTAACACTCTGGAGAGGAATATATAAAAAAATAATTCCTATATATATATATGTCTGGCATTGTTTCTGGGAATTAAGAGGAAAATTCAGTCAAGGCATCAACACTGATGGGCTCAGAGTGTTCTGGAACAGAGAACTGACCTCCCTCACACCGGGATTGACCCCAGGATTAATCACAGACTCTACCAGGTCTCCCAAACCCAGAACTGGATCTGCTTAGAGATATTCCAGAACCTCTGAGGAGCCTGAAACGGAGCTGGGCAGAGCTCTGCAGGCAGCCCCCAAAGGAGCATGTGCTACAGCACTCCCAGGAGCTGAACACTCCCAACAAAGCAGTGATTCCAGGAATCTCCTGGGTCCTTGGTGAGTCTGGAAGAATTCAGATTTAATAACAGGGCTCATGGCTGCTGCACTTTTTAAACCCAGCACCATCATTTGTTACGATTCTTGGAGATGGAAAAATGAATAGGTTGGCTTTGGGCAAAGGTAGTGGTGGCCACACACACGAATGAGCCAATTTGAGCTTTACTAACTCTGAATGCATTTATTAAACTGTAGGGAGAAACATCCCAGGGTATTAAATCTGTAATAGCTAATCCATGACCTTAAGCACAGGTTTGAACTTCCCTTTTTCATCATTTTTCTCATTTATCAGAGCCTGTAATTTATAAAAGAAGGTAAGTTCCAATGAAAAGCTATGTAGGGGTAGTATTTGAAAAACAGTTTTAAAATTTATGACAGAAAAAATGTCCTTTTGATGTTTAAGAAAAGAAAGAAAATTGTGTGGTATTATCTTTAGTTTATATCTGAGAGAAAGGAGATGAAAAGTTAATACACCCCCTTTCCATTTTACTGAAAGGAAGGTCAAAGACGTGATCGCTATTTCCTCTATCGCCCTCCTTTGCATGTTGCTTTTATGCCCTTTTAGTGCCTCCTACTTAGAAGAATAAAGACACATACACTATCAGTAGTAGCAGTTTGATTCTTTCCCAACATCAGAAGGAATCTTTTAGAAAAACAGCTAAAAACCTCTTTTTAAAAAACCAAAACCCATCTTGTTTTCAGAGGAATGAAAATTTACGAAGTCTACAGAAGTTAAATATTTTGTAGTAAGTTTCAAAGTTTTAAAAATAGAACCCCAAATATTAAAATCCGTCTTTAAAATTGTTAGTTTGAAGAGCTGAGACCTGGTTAATATTCATGTATTCAATCTGCATTGATCTAGTTTGTACAGCTTCTTTTTTATGCAAGGAGCACTTTGATGCCTTTAAAGCACTACTCAGCAGACTCATTTCTCAGGTGTTACACCCACTGATCTCACCCACTGACCAAATTAATGATGATAAAACCATTTCAGTCAAACTGGACACTCTTGCAAACCTCTAAACCTTCTTTGCATCATGCCACAAGTCTCATTGCAAACACATGCAACACCACATCCCTGCGTGTTTGAAATCGAATTTTTCCTTTTTCAATTCCAGTTTAGCAGAAAGCATTAGTTGCACAGCCTGGAAAGTACAGTATTTATCAGCTAATATCCAAAGCAGACCACTTTGTAACACTAAAAGCTGTATAAAATGTATTACTGAAATGTGCATTAAGTGGTATATGGAGATAAGAGTTGCATATTGCACGTTAGTAACACACAGACTAGAAAACATATTACCGTCCCCACTAATTTCATCTGCAGATCCAGGTGGCATGCAAGGAGAGAGAAAAAAGAGGGGGAGAGAGAGGGGACAGAGAAGGGGGGGAGGGGAAAATACACTATTAAATTCATGAGTAATCCAAAAGTATTCAGACTGCAGTTATCTTATATACCTGACTCAAGAGAAACCAGAAAAGTAGCAGAATTTAAGACTTCTCACCTAAAACCCAAGGGACAGAGATACGCTCTAAGAAGCTTTTATGATGAAACAGAGTTAATGACTTTCAAACACAAAGGTACACAGAAATTAAATTTGGAACTGGAACTAGTTCTTTTAGTGCATTGTTAAGAAAAGTCAATTCTGGGTTTATTCTGTACTTTAAAGTAGTTCTAGAGCCAGGTGAGTCGGCTCAACCTGACTCTGCATACACTGAGCACTTTGGACAAGCAGAGTTGGTGCTGACCCTTCCAGAAGAAATGCACTCCTGAGCTATCACCAAGACACGAGTAAGAAATGGAACCATCTAGGCTGGAATGACACAGAGCAAAGTGCAGTTGTACAAGGCTGAAATATAAACTCTGGCAAGGGGAGCGACTCTACGGGAAAGGTTTCAAACGAACACCGATTCCACGTGTACTGCAGCAGCCCTACTGCACACCAAACCCCACAGCACAAGCTAAGGCAAGTGTTTTAGATGGTTTTTATAGGAAACAGGAAATTTGTCTTACCCCTAATAAAGCCAAACTGGTCCAGACCAGCGCTGGACCAGCACGCAGCCAAAAGCATCGCTGTGTTCCGTGTTTAATTCAAAGTGATTTCAGCTGATGCTTATTGTTGCTGTTCTGTTTCATCCATAAGCATGCTGTATCAGGGGTCCAAGAATGAAGTCAAAATAATATTAACAAAAAAAATGATGGCAGACAAGGGCTGCATAACTATATAAATAAAATAATTTGTTTTTCATTGTAGCATATGATGCTCAAAACCAAGTTACCCATAAAAACGGGGACCAGCAAGCTGGTGACGCCGCACCAAAATCCAATTCATCAGGAGGAAAACATAATGAAATTATTCTTGGAACTCTGTTTACCTGAGGCTGAAGTAGTTTACAAACAGTAACTGAGTTAGTATTAGCTTTTGGGTTAATAAGACAGCCTAGACAAAGAGCAGAGCAGTACCCTTGGGCGGCGACTCATGGGCACAGAAGACGAAAGGCAGAAAGCGTCTAGCTTTCTTTACTTTATGCTGACAGTGATTGACTCCTTTACAAAGAGGCAAGAAAAGGAAAGAGAAAAAAAAAACAGAAACAAATTATTTGGAAATAAAAGAAAAGAGACTGAAGAGAACATCTATAAGGAACGAACACAAAAGTAAAAATTTACGTTACAATTCCATATACCCAAACGAAAAAACAAAGGTCGTGGAAACTCTAAAGCATTTTTGGTATTTTCCTTCAAATTCCTTTCTACAGTAGCTCATTTCAGTTTTTAAAAGTGAGACTAGAACCCATTAAAAAAGGTCAGCTTTTGTCAACTATGTACACCATTCATTAACAACACAAAGAACATTGTCTATCCCAGAAGCGCAACCTGCTTTTCCAGGTTTCCCACCCAAGCTCTGTCTGTTCTGAAAAGTCAATTTCTGGGTTTATTCCATACTTTAAAGCTATATTCCAGCTTAAGTGGTAGTCATCAGACCTAAACATGTATGTATTGACTCTCTGAACCCTTAACACAACACAAAAGAAGTATTTCACACAGCAGGGCTACACAGAACAAGGGAAAACACAGTTTCTCTATCTCCTGAAACACAGCACTGACATATTTTATGATCTCAAATCTGCCACTGGCGTCTTACTCCCACTGCAGACCTGCCTTACCAATGGATATTCTGGCACTGCAAGGACCTCTGGGTGACCACCCCATGGCACTGTCCCCTTTCCCAGTCACCCCATTGCATTTTTTAGCAAAGTGCTTATCAGGAATGCTTATCAGGACGAGGGAAAATTTGGAGTAGGAAAAAATACAAAGAAGCCAAAACTGATTCCATGAGGTGAGAAAGGACACAAGATGACACTCAGTTCCTGAGGATACCTGCTCCTTTTATTTCTCTTGTTACCTGCTTGCTCCTCTCTGCTTTCCCCTTTTTCCTCTCTCCAAGGAAATGTGAGAAGTGGTTTAAAAAGCCAATTAAATAAAAAACCTGCATCTTGTACATCTTTGGCTGTACACAGCCAGAACTCAAGAGTGAGGTCCAGCCACCTGGAGTTACACAGGCTGGGGGTGCAGATGCTAAAAGAGGCTCAGTACCACAGCAGCAGCTGCTGAGACACTGAACTTGTCAGTGGTGGGAGGAGTGCAGGAAAGGTAGAAAAGGAGAATTGAATTTTAATAAAAATAACTTCCACGAACAACAAAAACTACCATAATAAAAACTGCTGGGTGACCGAATAAACAGAAATCATTAATCTAGTGGGAAAATGCACGTATCAGAGAGAAGACAGAACATTACTCAGATTCAATGCTAAAATCTGAAAGAGGTGCAAGGAGAGGGCAAAATTCTTGACTAAGTCAGCGTATCAGCATTACCATTTGTCTTGGTTTAAGACAGTTTGAAGGGGAACACTCTGAGCTCTCCCCCCCCCCGATAATCCCAAGGGACTTCTCTCCCTAACATCACATGACAGACAATTCTCAGCTCTGTCATTCTAGCACAAACCTCAGGTAACACTCACAAAAAGCTTCAGACACACTAAGAAAGAAAAGGAAAAAACAGTGCAGCTAGTTAAGTGACTCCTGCAAAGGTGTTGACATGAGCACGGAGGAACCCAACACTCTGCACTGAAACACAAGAACAGCTCTAGAGTCACTGCAAGCAACACAAGCCATCTGAAAGGAAGAGATGGTTCAGCTGCTGACCTGTCTGCTCAGGCTGCAGAGCTAATTTAAGCCTGAAGTGCTGAAATGCTGCTCAGCCTCACACTGATATGTGGTGGCAGAGCTGCTGAAACCTGATGAAGCTATTTGAAATGAAGAGCACACCGAAAAGGAAAGGTGTTTTTAATTCATCGCGTGCATGCCCTGATGCCCTGCGGCGTGGCAGTCCAACTCTTCCCTTGCATTTCAAACCCTGCTTTCATGATTTATTGTCTGAAGTTTGTTCAGCTATTCTGCCACTCTAAATAGAAGATGCTTTGTCTAAACTTACATCTGCAAGTCTAGCTACAAAAGAAAGTTGATTCGAATGAGCTGATTTTAAATTAAAAGAAGACGCTCCAACACTTTCCCAGGAGTCTACAGAACACCTTAGTAAAATGAATACAACTTAGAAGGATTTCCACCATTCCACACCAAATTCCAGCCAGGGTATCACTGGTGCTCAAGAATGCTGCTGAAATTTGCATGGGATTTCTTCATTTATTTAGTTGCTCTACTCCGTACTAAGTATTCACTAAAATGATTGTTTAAAAAAAAAAAAAAAAAGGCAAAAATAAGGAAAAAAATCACTTCCAATAATTGTGTTAGAAAGAAAGAGACCAGGCTTTTACTGCCCTTTTTTAACAGGGCAGGTACCACTGGAGCTCCTTGTACAAGCAGACAGTAAATACTGGAAGGCTGAATTTGATAATATCCCCATTCTACTTTAGTTGTACATTCCTGAATCAGTTTGAGGGAAAAACCCTGAAAAAAAACCAACCTGTAGAGAGAATAAATGTATTGATTTTTGAGCTTCTGAACTAAAATGAGCACTATGGGGTTGTCACATCAAGTGTGTTTTTACATAAACAACAACCCCCCAAACCTGATCCTGTGTGGATCATTTCTCCAGTCTTACTACACTGGTAGCATTTGCAAAGCAGAAATGTCTGCTGAAATCCAAAGAGAGGTTCACAATGGAGTGTAGGAGGGTAAGAACTCCTTAACCAGCACCACAGGCTGAGGGAATCAATGCAGGAACTTCCTGGACACCGATCTGGAAGAAATGTCTTTAGAATGTCACCACAATTCATTCTCATCTCTTTGCGCAAGAAAAGAAGCCTTTTAGTCAGGCTAAAATAGAAAAAGATAACAGCACCAGTCTATTCAACTGTGATGGCAATCTGAAATACCGCAATTTATTAGCATTAAGGGCATTCTCAACTGTATTATCTTATTAATCAATGGAATAGCTGGGTGAGTTAAAAAACAATTCCCTTCTCCATGAACCTGGAGACTAATGGCTTGCTCAAGGTTTGTAAAATTAATCTGCAGTAAACTTTAAGCTTGAATGTCTCTCAGTGCTGTGACCATATGGCAGAGCTACAGCTCTAACGAAGTCTTTATATTCCTCAAATTACTTAATAATTACTTAATTTGAATTTATAACTATGTAATTTATGGCAAGACTCCTAGTCTTTCTTTTCAGAAGTGAGCTGTAGAGCAGACACAGCTGAGCTGGCAGACACATTCCTAAGTGCTCAAGACACAATTTCTCATCTAAAAATTTACTTACACTTCTCAGCTTCGTTCTTTTAGCAGTGTCTTGATAAAACGGACATTAAAAAACTGCCACCTTTCCAACCTCAAGCAAAGGCCTCCTTTTTCCCCACCAAGTAACTCAAAAAGAACTAAGAAATACAAGTCCTACACAAGAAACTCTTTCAGACCTGGGCACAGGGCAAACCTTCATCTGGAGCTCAGGAATTGTGACACAGAGCCTGCACTGTGCTCTGCCAGGAGCAGTGATTCAATAAAATTGTATTTGTCTTTCCATCCTGCTCACAGCAGGACAGACAGGTCCTTTCACATGCCAACATCTCCTTCATTCAGAGCACTTTGAAGCAATCTAACACTGACATCAGGTGAATATATTTATTATTTTTTTCCTCTCCTGTTTGCTGTGTTTTGACATTTGGCTCCTGCTCTCTAGGAAACCTCCCGGATGTCTCTCTCACATACAAACTATACCACAGAGTTTTTTTTTCTGCGTGATGAGATCTCACTTAAATCAGGCTTATCTCCTTCAAAATGGATTTTTTTTTTCATTCAGATTGAAATCTCAGCTGAATGGCACTACTAAACTGGCAGCTCCCTCAAACAGGATCTGCTCCTCAGCAGCACCTCAGAGAAGAAATCTCATGCCACTTCACTGCCATGACCAGCAGCTAATCACAGCGTAATTTAAGTGTAAAAATGCTATGTTATAAATTTGTGACTCTGAAGCAGAACCTGAAAACTTGCTGAGAAGCCTCTCTTTCAGGACACTAACATCCTTTAGATCCTATACAGATATTTGCTCCAAGACATCAAAATTCTCCTTCAGGGGGCATGTGACTGGATATATCTAAACCATGGGATAGAGCGGCAATGGCACAACCAGAATTATCAGAAACTCCTGCCATCATTTCGTGATGCACTTAGAGCTACACCCCTGGAGTTTAAAATGCTGCTTGTGTCACTGACAGCAGCTGCACCAGCTGGGGAGCAGGATAACAACCCAATTTCTCTTTAACATACCTTTTTCCCTCTTCAAGGGGCGTGTCCTGGGGTTTGCTACTCAGGAGATGAACACTTTGCTTTAACAGCTGAAACTGCGATGGTATTTTCAGAGACCTCTGAATTTCCTTCACCAAATAAGCACTAAATACTAAAGCTGCAAAAGCAGCACGTGCTTTAAGCAAGACCAGCCCTGTGCGACACCCTAAAATCCCCTTCAGACACTTCCCTTGTTCTACTGAGCTCATCTCTCCCTTCCTCTCACCTTCCCACTCCCAGCTCCCTCCCCACAAAAACACTCTTTTCCAGCAGTACCTGAACACCCAAATGCCAGAAGGGACTGCCTGGAACAGGAGCCTTTAGGTTGAAAAAGACCCTTAAGATCACTGAGCACAACCACTAACCCAGCACTGCCAAGGAGCTGCCAAGATTTGTTCAATACTCTGCTTGTTCAATGCTCACTGAAACACATGGGCCTGAAGCATGGAAAGTAGCATTTGAGCTAGGATTAAAAAAATTCATGAATTCTCTAGGGCAAAGGAGGCACAGCGATTAGCCAAGGGATGCAAAAGCATATTTATTCTTCCTAGTCATATTTACATAAGCAAGGAAGGGGCAGAAGGAACCAAAGAACTCTGTGTCAGAAAGAATTTATGTAAAAATGGAGCAAGTACTTACTGCTTTACTGGTTTCATTTTATAAAGAACTTTTTGTAATATATAATTCACCAGATGAGTTATTATTTTTGGAAATATGTCTATCTGGAAATGAAAGATCACTTTACCAAGGCTAATATTTGCTATTTAAAAACAAACTGCTGGCCAAAGTAAGTTCCTTTAGACTAGAGCAGAGCATTTTAATAAGGTGTCTCCAAGCAAAACAGTGGAAATACAGTCAATGAAATTATAGTTAACTGCTGTGCTGCTTCTTACACATTTGATATACTATTTACATCGAGCAAATAGTTTAGCCTCACCATTTCCTGAGTGTACACTCATGGCTAAGTACAAAGAACTCTTTTTTAATGTAAAGAGAAATGCAGGAGAAGGAGGTAAAAGCTGCAATTAACTATTAGCTAAAACACTCATTGTTTGTGGTGAATCACAGCCAATTTCAGCCAAAACATCAGATGACTACCAAAGAAATCTAAAATCCAACTGATTTAATTTAGCTTATTTTTAGTTATTTATAATGTTATAGCCACAAAAATGTGTTGAGGCATAAAATTATTACGCTTGTAAAAAGGGGGGGAATCTGGGGGACATCTCAGCTGAACACAGAGTCCACTGCAGGGATCAGAGAATTTGAAGCAAGGCAAACAATTAACACCAGAAGAAACAGAAGCAGCAAGAGGTGTGTGGTGTAACCTGGTTCACTGACACACAGACTGCCAGATGCAGAAATTTGCTGCTTTGGATTCCTGAAACCAACTTCATCCTTCACTAGCTTGAAAAGGCCTTTATTTAGAGGGAAAAAAACCCAAACAAAAGCATTTACAAACCTTCTATCTTTGTATGCTTTGGAATATTGGAGCACTTGGAAAAAAACAAGTTATCACTTCATCAGACCAGAAACCTTCCAAGGTATGTTAATGAATATTCCAAAAAGACAAAGCATCTTTCACTAACAGGTTCCTTTTTAAACCTGCTAAGCTTCAGACGAATACCTGAACTTTCAGACCACCGAATCATGTTTCACACTGGGTTTGGATATTGCTGGTTTCCCCAAACTGTGGTGGTTTCACTCACTGTGAAACTTCCCTGTCCACCTAAGCACGTTAATACTACAAATATGTCTGACTGCTTAATTGTTTTGTTGTATCTCTGGCTCAGAATTTTGCTATTTATCTTTAGCACCAGGAAAGGTCTAAACAAAGGGGAGCAATGTCACTGGAATCAAACAGCAGAGTTAATCTACGATTTTGACCACCAAAGGTCTGAAGAATGTTAGAGATGTCAGTGAGTTCCAAAAGCTCATCTCACCTGAAGCCTTTGGCCCTGAGCCACTGCAATGGCACCAGAGAACAGCTCCTGTTCTGCCCCCCGAGCTGCTCTGCCCTGGCTGCTCTCGGGCTCTGGGACCTGCGACCGGGCTGAACTGGGACCGGGGGCTGGGCTGAACTGGGACCTGGGACTGGGCTGAACTGGGACCTGGGACTGGGCTGAACTGGGACCTGCGACCGGGCTGAACTGGGACCGGGGGCTGGGCTGAACTGGGACCTGGGACTGGGCTGAACTGGGACCGGGGGCTGGGCTGAACTGGGACCTGGGACTGGGCTGAACTGGGACCTGCGACCGGGCTGAACTGGGACCGGGGGCTGGGCTGAACTGGGACCTGGGACTGGGCTGAACTGGGACCGGGGGCTGGGCTGAACTGGGACCTGGGACTGGGCTGAACTGGGACCGGGGGCTGGGCTGAACTGGGACCTGGGGCTGGGCTGAACTGGGACCTGGGACTGGGCTGAACTGAGCACCTGTACAGCTGCTGCCTCCCCTGTCCCACAGTGATGGATCAGTTCCATCTGACAGCAGCAGTGACACCTCCCCACATCTGCACCATGAATTTCTTCATTTAGAGCAAACTCATTCCCCAGGGGATTCAAGAGATTCTTAGAGAAAGCAGCTCCTGAGAATAACCCCTGTCATGGAAGTTCATCTCAGCAATCTGTCTCTGGTTTAAATGACATACTTAGTTCATTTTAAATAATTTGGGGGGAAAAAACCCAACAACAAAAAAAGGCTTTATGTGTTCTGTGCCATTGTATTAAAAGAAGAACAAACCCCTGAGATTCAATATTAAATGTACTGGCATGGACCATTCCAGCACTGTATCAGTGTTTCCAGTGGTTTGTAACATGGTATAAAAACAAGCATCAAACACAGTAATTTCAGTGTGGAAAGATATAAACCATTACTACAATACAAAAATAACACCTGACTGGGTTTGATTTTGGCATTGGCAAGAATGAGAATGGTATCTTCAGGTTTAATTTCATTGTATTTCTCACAGGAGCCAGCTCTGCACCTCAGTGTCCCTGACATCCACCTGAATGTCACTGCTACTTCTGTTTGCTCTGTGGTGCTACAGCGAAGCTCTCATTTCCCCCTCATCCACCTCCATGTGATGCTCTGAATGCCAGAGCTGGGGCTATTACAACTAATTTCCCTACACTAAATTCAAAATGCTCCTTTAAAGGGCAGTACTTGTGCTCTGAGACATGAGAGAACTTCAGCAGAAGATACCTAAATTTGCAAAGTCAAAGCGACAGCAAGAAAGGATCATGAAGGAAACATTTATTACTGGTTTTATTATTAAAAGTATTATCAGAATCCTCAGAAAAACTGAAGGAGTCAAAATTTGAGGCTGCAGAGAGAGTGATTTTTTGTCCTGAAGATTAGCTTTTTTGGGGGTGAGCAGAATAATTAAAAGCACAACTCTAATCACTTCTGAAATTCCAACTTTTTAACACTTAAAACGAGCCACAGAGCTAAGAATCAAAGGAGAACATGCTGGCCATGCTTCATGCTTATCTACCTGATCTACCATGCTTGACAGGCACTGAAGGAAGAAGAGCTGCCACCTGAGAGGCCACGGGAACTGATGAAGCTCCATCACCCCACTGCAGCTTCATCCTCATTTTAACTCCAGACCCTCTCACCTGTTTTCCTGCACAGTCCCTGTTTATTTGGGATTCCTATGCCAAGGAGTGAATCTCAAACATCTTTAAAAAATGGGTAAGGGTGGGGAAAGGAATCTGAAAAGCAGGAAATTTATCCAATTTGTATGTATCTTTCCTCCTTCTTGTATGAAATAGGTTGGGTCTTTGAACATGTGCCACTAAGTGCTCATGGAAGTGTTAAAAGTGGGGCTGAAGCCTCCCTCAAGTCAGGGGTGGGAAATCCACTGAGTCACAATATTGGTTCCTCACGTTTGTGCCCAAACACTATAAACCTATAGGAACAGACCATAATATAAATACATTTTTGCATTCAAATCCCCTTAATAAATACGTATACAGATTTAGAAATGCATTTTCTACTAAGACACTGCATCAATCCTTCAAAATTATTTAAGATTCTGTAATAGGAAAATATTTTCTCTCAAGCATAAAAACTTTAAAAAACCCACAGTAACTTAGAGAATTCTTAGAAGCCTATAAGGTACAGAAACAAGACATATTACCTCACATACCCATCCTTCAATTAACTTGTCATTTTCAACAGCAAAAACTGAATGCTTTTATCTAAACAGCTACAGAAAAACAGCTATTAAGTTTCTCCTTCCTGTAAAGCAACGATTAATATTTAATTGCCTATTTTCCCTTTTCAAAGCTGCTCCTTCACAATTAGCACATACTCAGGTAATTTCAGTTCTAGTCTACTTCATCACAAAGTTAAGTGGAAATACTGACAAGCAGCCTGGCTTTGAACTAACTGCACAGAATGGCTGTTGCATAAAAGTTTCTCTTTCGAAGCTGCTCTGCAAAGGCAGCATGGCTCAGGTTTTGGAGCAGCAGTGAGTGGAAAGCTGCCTGCACATCTGCCAGCTCCAGAAATGAACTCGGCTCCTGCGTTTGGATAAGCCTTACCTGACACAGAGACTGTGTGAGACCTCACTCCTTGCTTCTCATTGTTGGCCAGCCTGGAAAACAGAGGTTGGAAGCGCTGAATGCTGTACATTCTTCACCCACACTGGGAACTCATCCCACCAGGCACCTACTGCAATCAGCAGGGCTGAGCCATCTCCCCCAGCCACAGGAGGAGAGAAGGCAGAGAGGAATCTACCACTTCAGCCCATCTGGGGGAGCCAGGGTGCATTTGAATTGGCACAACAAACAGAGGGAGTTTGAAGGAAAACACAAAACTGAAATTGTGCACACTTTTAAGATGTGTGCAATGTGACTGTGCTTCTACTTTCTGCTGCAAATGGAGTATGAACCGAGTTTTTGTCTATAAGATGACTTATCCTATACTATTTTGAATTAATTCACATGTCAACTAAATGAAGAAAACCAACTGCATTTAAATGTAGCCATGTAAAATTATTCATTACGATATGTATATATTATATATTGCTCACTATGTATAAATGCATTGCTCATTACATATAAAAGTTCATTATGTTACATATGTTATGTTACACATAAACATTCATGAGGATCAGAATTTCTATCAAATTCTTAATTTTTTGTCACTTACACATATAACCACAATTCTAATGGTCAAGAGAGCACTGCACTTCACGCCTCCAGAAATCAGGAACTTCATCTGGCAAAGGCAAACCTTCCCTGATGCAAGATGCTGTTGGTTGGTAGTTCTGTGTGTTTGATAAAAGCTCTGCTGCCAGACTCGGAGCACATGTGGTGCTCTTGTTAAACAGACCCAAGTGTAAAAATTTAACTGTCCCCAAAATGGGAAGAAACTTCTCCTTCAAACCTTATTTTACCCCAGAAATCCTTAGAAATAAAAAAGGGTTAAACTTTAGGTAATTAGAATGTTATTCTATATTTATCACTTGTGTCTGTTTAAGTAAAAAGAAATTTTCCTGTTCCGTAAGTGCACACTAAATTTACCAATTTTACTGCTTCTAGACGCGACCTTTTTTCCCTGAATTTTCTCCCTTTCTACAGCATGAGAAAGCTGCCTGGTAGTGAGGAGCGCCGCAGAACCTGTGTGTAACCACTAATTCAGGAACAAACTGCTCCATCCAGTAGTTGAGAAAGTAATAAAAACAGTTCTGGACTCCTTCCAGTAATAAAGGAAGAAACAGAATGAGGTGAGGGGGTGAAAACAGGCACAGCCCCTGTGCCCCAAAATAAAAAGGAAGAGGTGAGTGTCACTGGGTCTCTCAGCAGTCACCTCGTGCTGCTTGGACATGGTGGCATGTGGGACTCTAAACTGGGTCTGCATGTGGCCACTGACAACAGGCAGATCACAAAAAAGGAAAATAAGTCAAACCACAAAACAAACCCAAAAAGTGTCTTGGTTTAAAGGCTGAAGTTTAGGAGGCCACAACAAGGAACTGCTCATGGGAAGATGAGACAACCATGACAACTTCCAGAGAGGATGGAGACCCAGCCAGAGACCACCAACCCCAACAACATAAGGAATTGTCTAAATCAGAGCTCAATCAGAAATTTATTCTTATTCACCTTAAAGTTGGGAAGAAGAAAAATGCAGAGAGGTATCTTAGCGTATTTTTAAAGAATTATTAGATGCAGATAACTTGTCTCAGAACACCGTTGATAAAGAATCACCATAAAATCAAACAGGGAAAAAAAATGCATCTCTATTTGCCTGACACAGGATTGGCATTTTCTAGGCATCCACAATTACTACTGGAGAAGGGTTTTTCTATGTTACTATATTAAAAAAAAATAAAGAGGTATTTACTATGCAGTATTAAGATTTAAATTAATAACTGCTGTTTTTTATTACAACTGAAGTGAAATCCCAAATTCAACTTGCCCCATTATGGAAATTTTATTCAGCAAAGGTGACATGACAGATTTATGACAGCAGCAAAAAGAGTGTTTTCTGTATTTCACATAAGCCAAAAAGGGGACAATTAAGAAAAAGAAGACCATGGACTGACTCACAGATTGAAACCACAATTTAAAAACTTTTTAGCATCACTACTCTAATTAAATTTACTCATGGACTCAAAAGAAATAGCCCGAATTCTGATCAAGTCTTTTCCAAAACAATCTGCTTTTGTTATTGTCAAATATGATGGATGCGTTATGCACTTCTTTCTTCAAATTTTCTTTCTGGTATCTTTGTAATTAAATACTGCTGTGAGGCTTTTATGCCCTACCTGCTGTTTGTCCTGGAATCCAAAAGTAACAACAAAAACTAGGCACGTGCAGGAAGACCTGAAAGCATAGCTATTTTTCAAAACATTCTTTTAATATATAAGGAAAGAAAGCACAAAACTTACTTTGGTATTGATGGTAAAGCTCTTTCACCTTCTGTGTAAACAAGAAGAAAACAGGATTAAAGCTTTTGCAAGTTTTCAAATAACCTCTTTCAAAGTGAAATATCTACATGCCTGAAACAATAATCATCACAATCTCTCAGGGAAACTTAGGTGATTCAAAAGAATGTTCTATACATATATAAAGAGCAGCATATCAACAACTCCTTCTAACCACTGATACAGACCTTTAGGCAAACTCTCATCTGAGGGAACAGCGTACACAGAATATAAAAGCTCTTCTTTATTCTTAACAAATAACTCCAATAAATCACTTGCAGAAGGTGTGACACTATCTCATCTCTCTAGTAAGAAAAGCTTTTCTTTTATCTCCAAGATGTCCTAAGTGCTAACACATAAATAAAACAATTGAATCCAACTTGGATTTCCAAGTAAGACAACTGAAATAAATCATTAAAGCACATATTATCATATTGATTTCACACTGGGTTGAGATTATACAATAATAATGTTTTGTGCCAGAGAGTAAGTCAGCTTTTTGTACACTATTTTCAAATCCTTGCCAGTCTTTCTTTGAAAATGGTAATGTGTATAAAAGTTTGGATGTACATATTCAAGGGGTTTTTTTCCTATTGGATTTGATGAGACTTGGTATTCCTGTGGGGAAGTTACTAATCCTTTATCAAAACACCTTTACAGTGGATTGGAGTATGCAGGGAAGGAGAGAAGATGAGTAATAGCAATGTGTTTCACTCTCTAAGTCAAAGTAGCTCTGATAAAGTGACCTCAGAGAATAGCCACACTTGCAGAAAATGGTGATATACATTCCATTTGCAGAAAATCATGTACATTCTCTTTTTCTTCCCACGTTAAAATCTCCAGAAATTACAGATGTAAATGACACTCTCACCTTTGTGTCTTAAGGGACTGAGCAGAGAAATGCTCGATACCCAGAAGCCACACTCAGCATGGCAAAATACACTATCTTGGTACTTTTTTTTGGCTGCCTACAGGTAGAAAAGCATTATTTGGCTGAGCAACAACAGTCTGTTTTGACCTGTCTGATGTGGGATGTTGAAAAGGAAGTTGCAGAAAAGAAGGGAAAGCAGAAGCTGTGATTTGGAAGATGTGGAGCAGCTCAGCAAAGCGGCAAGAGCCAGCACCTCAAACTGGGGGGCAGAGGAAGGACAATAAGACTACATAAGCAGGTGGGAGATAAAGCCACTGTGATATGCAGGGCAAAGGATACCTTGTGGGGAAGGAAACAAAGGGCAAAGATCCTCAGAGGCAGCGTGGAGTGACAAGGGTGAGAGCAATGGCATGAAGGAGCAGCCTGGCAGTAAAACACTGGGGGGAGGAACCCAAAACGAGAAAATGCAATGGGCACAGGAAGAGACAACCTAATGAAACCGAGCAAAAGACATCAGCCTTGGATAAACAGGCACAGAATCCTGTCCACTGCTCTGCAGGCCTCCCCAGGGCTGTGAAGAACACTCAAAAGAACTGTAAATGAGCACTAGATCAGCTGCCAGTTATTAGTTGTGAAATCACCCTGTGCTCTGGTTTACACTGAGTGATGCTGCTACTGCTGCTTATTCCAACGCTGCTCCTACCTCTGGCAGTGGATTTAAGGCTTAGATGGTGCCGATTAATCACATATGTTACTGTGGAACACACAGTCTTAGAAGGTTTAGAAAGAAATAGAAACCTCCGTGTTAAAAGAACTTTATTAAACTACACATTTAACCTTATCATTCTGTATTTTTAAATCAAGGTAATGGATGAACAATTAATAATCAGCTATTCAAAATAATTCTCCTTGCTCTTTAATATGTAGCTCCACTGTGTTAACTGCACACTATTCAAACTGCATTCTAAAGATGGAATTTTAATTTCCTCTAGGGCTTTTTCTTGTGGAGTATTACATTTGGGGACTTCAGAAAGATCAGTGAATGATTTCATTACACTTGATAGGAATGATTTCATAACACTTGCAGGGCCACAATGCTTCATATGTTCGAGGTACTGAGCTTAGATCAGACCAGATCAGATTGTTTTTCCCTCCTCCAACCTCCTAAGAAAGTCAGAAATACCACAGGTGGCAACTGCTAGTGTGTGCTGAAGTCAAATACTACCTATCAAAGAGGATCTAAAGGAGATAAAGAGCAAATCTGACTTCCCAGTGTGGTATTAAATTTCCTTCATGAAGAGAATCTCATTCTGCTCCCGCAAGCCTCCGTTCCACTTTTTGAACAGCTTCCTATCAGTGCAAAATGCAAAGCAAGGATCATAAAACATAATAAATCACAACAAAACAAAATCTTGAATCCATTGTAATAGCAAATCCTTTCTAGGCACTTTGTGAGATAGGGAGAATGTGAATAGAAGTGGTCTTACACAGTTAGTTGAGCAGTAGTATGATGGAGTCAGTGAGTTTGAAGATGAAAAGAAGCAAAAAAAGGTGAAGGAAAGGTGAAGAAAATCAAGAAAAAGCAAAGAAAGTGAAGGAAAGCTATAGGGAAAACTGAAGAAAAGATGGGGACAGACAGAGAAAAACAGAGACTTTGACCCAAGTTAAATGAGTATTTAACTTCCAGATGCTTCCAGATCCACTGGGAAACTAAGCAGCATGCATGGTCTACCATATCCAAAACTGCTCCATCTCATCATCTCCCTTTTCACCATCCCTTGCAGAATCCCACAGGACGTAACTGGCTTGGTGCTCATTAGCATCACAGCAACAGGTCTGGACCCTTGTCCTCTGGGCTGGTGGGGCTGGGAGATGTGGCCAAGGCAGGCTCAGCCCTGGGAAGAAGGAAGTAGCTCCCAGAAGTGCCTGGAAGCCACAGCCTGGTGCCTGCAAGGGCTGGCTCCAGGGTCAACACACCCCACTGGGCTGCTGGAGATGTGGGCCAAGTGCAGGGCTGTAAGTGGACAAGGGAAACTGGAAAAGCAAGTGGATGTTTAAAAAAAGGACCACAAAAAAGCACGCAGGCATCAAAAAACCCTCATATGCTATTAAGCAGTACCAGAGGCGCACAGAGGTTGTAGTACTAGGGGGTTGGAAGCAGATGATTTTGAAAGGTATCAGCAAATCTGAACTGTTCTATGGTTTTTCTATGATTCTATGCCTTTTCTTTCACTGGATAAAACTAAAGAATCTGCATAGAACTCCTGATCTTAGAGATGCCTACATGCACTCTGGGTACAAACTGCTCACTTCAGACACTGGCACTCAAGTTGGTGCTCATCCTTTTACAGTTTATACCCCAATTAAAATACCAAATATTCATTAATACCCCTGCAGGTCTCAAGTCAAAATTTCTTACTAACAGCATCCCAGTTAAGGCATATGTTGTTTTTCACAAGCTGAAACCCACAACATTTTTGCCCAATTTGACTTTTTTTTAAAGAAATGGGCTGCGCATGGCTGTAGTGGGGTTTCCACTGGACCGCCCAGGTGGTTCCACTCTGAGAGGTCCCTGATGGACACAGCAGGTCCCAGGCAGCTCCAGTGGTCTCAGCCAGGCTGGAGGTGCCAAGGGAATGTAAATTGTCCTCATCCAACTGAAATTATTGTGAAAGCAAAATCAGTGAGGGGTCAAACTACTCAAAGAGGTAACAGCATCCTAAGAATGAGAACATATTGTCATTCTATTAAAATGAAAATGACGCCCACAGTCAGTCTGAGTGAAAACTTAATGAACTATTTAGTTTGGGTATTTCTGAACACTTCCCTGGGCAGCCTGTTTCAATGCCTAACCACCCTTTTGGTGAAGAAATTTGTCCCAACATCCTGTTTAAACCTCCTTGAGAGCAACTTGGGGCTGTTTGCTCTTATCCTACAACTTGTAACCTGGGAGAAGAGACCAACCCTCATCCAGCTACAATCTCCTTTCAAGCAGTTGTAGAGAGTAATAAACACTCCATAACCTAAAAGCTGAGAATCAGTTCAACTTTTTATGAGTTTTTTCATTTGTGCTTTTGGCCTGTAAGAGTTAAGGGTGATAATGGAAAAATAAATATTAAATGTGAAGTTTCCACATGGGTCTAAAGGGACCTGTATATAAAAATACTTATGAAAAATAAAACAAACTGAATGGAAAAATGCCAAATACTTTCCAGGTCTTAAACATTAACCAAGTGCTCTCTCCAAATTAAGAGGAACTGGATTATTATTGGATAGCACGACAGATATTACAAAAACAAGCTCTGTTAGTAATCAAGAAGGACAATTTACGAGGAGACTTGCAATGAATGTAAATTTACAACAAAGAGGGGATGGGAAAGCTCAGTAAGAGGATAAAATACATCTGTGGGATCAAGAGTTGCTACATGATTTTTGATGTGTCTTATATAATCAAAACTCACTGTGGGACAGATGTGGGAATGCAGATCATGGTGGGGACAGCTCTCCTATGAAATGTTTAATGAATATGTTGAGTATTGCTATGAACTTCAAAAAAAAAAGAAACCTCAGACAAAAGAAAGCCAGAATTTGTTTAACTAGGGGGGTTCTCTTCATGCATGCATAAAAAGGAGTGCTCCCAAAGCGCTACCTGATGTTCCTGTTCAATCACTGCTCATTTGCTCCGTGTGAAAATTCCACGTTACAAGAACAGCACACAAACAAACACCCTGCACCAAATGCACTGATTTATCCTGCACTCACACCTAGCAGCAAACCTCAGCACAAGGCACAGGGAAATCGGAGATATTGCCCCTCAGAGAGCTCAGTGAGCCTAGAAGATGTAACAGCTGCTGATAAGAAAGTCAGGTCAGAGAAAGACAGGAATTTGAAAGAAAAACTGCAAATAGAACAGTTCAATTTTGATGGGTACCACCATCAATGAGGAAGTGGCAAGAACTGGACAAAGTCCACAGGTGCTCCTAAATGGAAAGCAAAGAGTCAGAGCTTTCCAATAATTCATGGAAGAGGTCATGTGTAAAGACATGAAAAAGTTTTAAAAGATCACCTGTGGCTATTATAGTTCAGGCTGAAAAACAGCCAGTCCACTGGCAGCAGAAGGAAAGTTTTGGGAGTGAATAATAAGGAGCAAACTGCAGCAAACCCCAAATGATAATTTCTCAGAAAAGAAGAGGCACAAAAGACAGACACCCACAGGCACAGACTAGCGTAGAGAAATGAAAATCTTGGATTGTGACGCCTATTTCACTTTGTAGAACAATAAACTGTCATTATCCCTGATGCTAGCTTATCCTTTTGGTGTCAGATTTTGGGGCCAGTGGTTCATCATCACTGAATTCTGCACCAGGATGGCCTGGAGAGCTGAGTTTGTGTTGAGGGAAGATTTTAAATTCTATGGAGATAAAGCTGCATAACTAACACAGGTTCTAACAAAGCTGCTTGTGTTGGAGCTAACGGCTACTCGCTCACACTAAGGGTCAGAAATACAAAAAAAAAGCAAATTTAAGAATAATTTGAGCAATTACTATGTGCTGTCAAAACATCTAACACCCTACAATCACATTTCTTTATTACTGAATGACCAAGTTTAAGTTTGGGGTTTTTTGAGCCACTCATGGACAGGATGTCAGAGATGGACCTGGAAAAGATCTGAATTATGTTAACAGCATCACCCCAGGGAAAACTTGTGGCACAAAAAAGCAAGAATGTGGCTAAAAAGGGACTCAGCTTCACATTGGAGAGATGCTGGGATAGTTTGTGTACTTTCTTGTATTACTAATAGGGAAGAAGGAAATAGTTTATTGTTTGAGAAAGCAGGAAAGTTGGATGAATTTCCATGAGTAAAGATGAGAGTAACAGGGAAGAAGAAAATTTCATTCTTAAGCTGCTTTGCTTGGATGTTTCTCAATAATTAAAGCTGTCTGAAACTGGAAAAAATTCTAACGAATTAAATTCTCTCTAAAACTATGTGTACCTGCAACCTCATCTCACTGCTTCCAGCTCGTGAGATGCTACAAAAACAACTGAGATGCTATAAAAAGTATCTCTGCTTTAGTTCTGTTTTACAAGAGATACTCATGATACCTCTTAAGGTTTTTATTTTTTAAATGGAGATGTTTTGAGTATCTAGGAGAAAGGCAGAAACTAAAATTTATCACTTGTCAGAACCTTATCCAAATGCGTCCTAACTAACCTCTCTGAATTTCCACTTGTATATTAAGGAACCACATTGTAATATAACACACCCTTGTGTTAGGAGTACCTTTACTAATAATTACAATTTACTTCTGCTAGTTAACATTGGAATTAGTGTAAACAGTGATTACTGAAACCAGTCTTAATTATCAGCCACTAAGCAATTTTTGATGGAGCATCAATTTACCATTAGTGTTTCCCACGGCTCCTCCCTGAAAGAAAAGAGCCTCCAAGTGAGGGTTTTGCTGCTACCTGGTGTCTTCTATTCAAATGCAGAATAAGCTGAGTAGATGTGAGTGTGGCAGCTGTGAGGATGAAGTGTCCTTACCTTTCTGGGGCCGGATGATGAAGGACTGCGTGGCTCCGTTCACCAGCCGGCAGTAGCCGTCGATCAGGTCAGCCATGTTCTCTGCAATGGTTAAGGATGGTGCTGTCACTGTCAGAGGCTACAGAGGGAAAAAACAAGGCACCAACAAAGAGGAATTATTGTAGCTGCAAACACAGAGAGGAACAGCTGTGTCATTGCATCAGAACTTTACACACGCCCACAAAGCGTAAACAGAAAAATGTGGCTGAGCAGGGAACCACCAGAGATTCTTGCTTTACCTTTTTGCAGCAAATTTCAAACAGGAGGTTCAGCAAAATGCACCTCCACCTAAATGTAGTATTACTTTGGGCTTATGAAGTGTAAACCACTGTTGAATACAACTGCTATAACTTCCAGGGTTATAATTAAGACAATTCTGAAGAAGTTGCTTATTCCTTAAAGCTCTTACAGGTGGCATCTTTTTTCCCACCCTCTGCAGCAATCTATTCCTTGCCTAAAAACAACCCAGACCGACTGCAAAAAAAGATAAAAAGAAATATGTACAGTGGAAAAAGAGATGAGAGACATACAGACAAGCTATTAATTTAAATACCACCAACATTCATCATCCTCTGCACAGATCTGCCAACCTCCCTCCATCCTCCTCTACCACAGTGAGTGTTTTCTGGTGCACTGGACCAAGGAAAAGATTTTATTTTACTTCCA
Organism: Acanthiza pusilla; assembly: GCA_036630365.1. Classification (NCBI taxonomy): domain Eukaryota; kingdom Metazoa; phylum Chordata; class Aves; order Passeriformes; family Acanthizidae; genus Acanthiza; species Acanthiza pusilla. The sequence goes on from JAXCHO010000034.1 coordinate 94,376,203, forward strand.
GTGCTGCCTCCATGTAATATGAGGGAACAAATTTTCTTTCTTTCACATTTCTCCTTTACACAGAAGTGAAATTGCTCAGTTTTCTCTCAAGGATGCAGCACATATGCACATGCAGGCTGCTATTAAATTGCATTTAAGAGCTACTGTTTTTATATTAAGCTTCTTTTAGGAATATCGAAGTCTACAAGCACCAGGTGCAAAACCTAAAACATATAATGAACTCTAAATCTATTTTAAAACCAAACCTGGAACAGAAGTACGATACAGAGAATATCCACATTAAGAGTATACTAAACCCCACTCCTTGCAAGAAAAATTAAATTAAGCAGCAAGTTTATCACCACTGTGAATAACATACCTCAGGTGCACCTGCTATCTTGAGTTGCAACATCCCTTTTCTGTCCTTGTCTTCACTGTTTGAATACTGAATGGTTTGCACTTGATTGAAGTCTGCTAGATGAGTTGGCTGCAGAAATACAACACAAAAAATAAGGAAAAAAACCCTCAAAATTAGAGCAAAATAGTCTGCCTTTATCCCTGGTGTTGCAAAAGCACAGGGAGACTTTGATCTCCAGGCTACACGTGCAGAAATCTGTTCTGTGTTTCCTTCTGGAGTTTCATGGCTAACAACACACACAAATACCCTGAGCCTCTGGAGGAGGAATCCAACTCACTGTGCCCACAGAGGTCACTGTTGAGCAAGGCCAGGCACGGACTGAAGTGGGAACAGCTCCCTGGATGGCCCCAGAGAACACTCAACAGGTAAAATCCACACAGAACCCACGCTCACACATTCCCAGCATCCCTCCACACTGCTGGAAAAGGGATGTTCTTAGCTGGGTATTCCTGATCTCCCAAGCTTTTCACTACTTTGGAATTAATTTCATTAGAAAGCTGGACATGGGCTCAGCTTAACTTGTGATTGTAGAGGTCCCAAACATTTTGCTGAAGGATCTGTGTGGACAGAGCTCCCTGCCCAGGAAATACTGCAATCCTGGCAGGATCAGGTAAGGAGAAGGCTGAGGAGGGTATGAAGAAAGCAAATAAGGAGTGCCTGCACCAATGTGCACACAAACTAATTAAACAAGCTCGGCATTTACACATTCCTAAGAAAGAGAACAACTCAATAATTCATGTTTCATTGTTAAAAAGTCCCCACCAGTGCTTCAATGACTGCAAGTGGGCACTTTGCTGGGCAGAAAAGGCAATAAATGCAGTGCCAAGCCTGACACTACCTCAGTCCTTATCACCAGTGCCTTCCCTGTGATCCCAAATCACAAATTATTATCTGACTAAGAACTGTACACACTGAGCTCCCAGCTCTGCTGTGCTCAACCCAGAGATCAGAGGTCACTCCCCTTTCTGTGACATCCAGTTCATGACAGGTCATGGCTGTTAACACAGTCACTGAGAAAAGAAGCCCAAAAAACAGAATTAGACTCACATTTGCACCCTTGTCTGTCAGGTAGCTGATTCCTTCTTCTGGGCCAATTGCCAGCTCCACTGAAATAATCCAGCTTGACTTGAGAGTCAAAGGAGAAAAACAGGGCAAAATTTCAATAGTGAGACAAGGCCTTGCTACTGAACACTATCCTCCAATGTTATCATTACAGGTTATATTCATTAATATCTAGAAGCTTTTCAACTGTTAAAAAATTTATATTAAAATCAAGTAATTTTTAAGCGGCAAAACCCCCCATGAACAGTTTCCTGGGGATTTCTGCTATTCAAACTGCATTTCCATGTGGTTTATCTTAGGTCTGCATGAGAACTATGGATTTCCTGTATTTCCTCTTCTCATGGACATTGATATTCAAGTTCTACTGTCTACTGGAGTCTCCATTTTCACAAACTTTCCAGAATTTGGACCCTTCCTCAAAATTTGCTTGAAATAGGTAGAGATTAACAGGCATTGGAGGAAAATTTACAAACAGAAGTTGCAAAGTCTCATTTTCTCATGGAAACAGCTGAAAAAGTGCTTGACTTTCACAAACAAAGCACCAATAAAAATATTTACTTTTACATGCAAGTCTTACTCAACTAATGAATGACACTTTGTTTTTGAACAGTCAATGGAGAAAGTGCTAAATAAAATAAATAACTACATTTTGTTGTTAATGAAATCCAATCATTTAGAGGAACTAAGCAAAAAATTATTTCAGAACTAAGCAAAAGCAATTAGACTTTTAACTCCAGAATGTATTCTGGGGACTGTCACATTCCTCTACTTACACCAAGAGCACACTTGAAGCATTCCTTGTCAAATCTGTACACTGGAGAGAGGATCTCAAAGAACTTCAAAATACTTTCTTCTCTATTGAGGTTGGCAAATTGTCTAAATGTTTGTTGGATTAATTTCCGTAGTGTTTTGGCCTGTGAATTAAAATATTTAGAGAACTATTATTTTAAATCTAGTCACTGAGGGACATTTTAAGAGCTTTAGTCACTTAGCAGGACTAACAGTGTCTTTATCAATGAGATGCAGACAATTCTCAAGGAAAAAAAAAAAAAGCAGCTTCAAAATGTAGGGAGCAGTTCTGCCTTTTAACTTCTGCTTAGGACCAAAATTATTTCTGCTATACTATAGAGAGGGTATCTAACTAATAGTGTTTTGAAGAAATGATAATAAATGACCACATGTTAACCCTTCCAGTGTCAGGCTCCTCATTTCTCCCAACTTCTGTGTCTCAATACAAAACCACAGCAATTTATACCTTCATCATATGAGGTTTTAGACCTAAATCACTGTTCTCTCTCTTACCTGGCAGAAACAAGCCAGCTACAGCTGTACCTTAATCACTGCACACAGTAACTTAGACTGTCCAGAATAAAGTGAATTCTTTCAGTCTGATAATATGAAAAAAAAAAAAACTCCAATATAAAAAGATAAAATTTAAATAGCAGACTAAATGCAAAAAGTAAACCAAACATTTAAATTAAACTATATTAACTATATTGTCTAGCACTTTATTAAGTGTTTTCAGGGTAGAAATAACCACTCAGAGCATCACAAAGGACAGATAAACTAAGACTTCCAAAAAGTGAAGTATCTGCCTGTATGTAATGTATAATCCCTGAAAAGGCAGCCACTCATATGAAAATAAAACCAGGATCTGAGAAGCAGCATGTCTAAGATGGCCCCAAACTGAACAAGCCATCAAGAATTGTGAATAAAACCATCTGCCTGAAGTGACTGAATGGGTTTAAAAAACCCTCAGTAACACCCATCTCAAATACATCTTCCTACTAACAATAATGACAGAAAGCAAAACCACGCTTATCTTTGCAATATGTCAAGGTTAGGACAGGAATTGCCATTGTTCCTCCATCCAAACATATCTGAATGTCCCATTTGAACAGCAGTACAACTCTTTATTCTCCCCTGCTGCCTGTTAACAGCTCCAGGCACTACACAAATATCAACTTCCTTTTGTCGTTAGCACTTCCAGCCAGATTAGACACTCATTTTTAGAAAGCCTTTACAGAACATTCAGAAGTCAAAACAGCCAGAAATGTTTATGTGGAGTGTTCAGGAGGAGTTACTCCAGCAGCAGTGATCCAAGGGCGTTGCATATTCACACCCAAAATGATCCGTTTTGCAATGATAAATATACAGGTTGAAAAAAAACCCTCTCAACATATTACGCTGTAAAGTTAACAAATAAATCCCAAATTATAGTGTCAATTAGCAGAAACAACCATCAGGTGGATCGCTGAGGAGGCTGCAGAGCCGGACAGGGTAAGAAGGCACCTGGCAGTCAGAAACCTCCCCCGTGCACCCAGAGCTGCCTCAGGCTGTGGCAGGACTCACACATCCTCCACTGGACCTCCGTTATCTTTATTTTTACAGAGAAAACCAACTCCAAGGGAACTGCAAGCCTCAGCCTTAGCTTATCACCTTGCAAATACCAGGAGCAAGACACCACAAAATAAAAAAGAGTCTGCCAGCTCAAATTGTTCCAAGTATTTGCACCACTCAGTTGATGAAAGATACTTCATTCTGCCCATGGTTTGTTTTCCTGACAAATTCCAGCATCACTTTTACTGCCAGGAATATACTGGGATATTACCTGGCTCTTTTCAGCCCACCAAGAATTGGTCACCTTAAATCTTAAGATCATGAGCAAGGTGTAAAGACAGAAAGTCCATCAGAGCCATCAGCTGGTTTGGGCTGGAAGGGACCTTCAAAATCATCTCATTCCAAACCCCTGCCATGGACAGGGACACCTTCCACTGTCCCAGGGTGTTCAGGGCCCTGTCCAGCCTGGCCTGGGACACTTCCAGGGATGGGGCAGCCACAGCTTCTCTGGGCACCCTGTGCCAGGGCTTCACCACCCTCACACGGAAGAATTTCTTCCTAAGACCCCATCTAACCCCACCCTCCATCAGTGTGAAGCCATTCCCCGTGTCCTGTCACTCCATCCCCTGTCCAAAGTCCCTCTCCTGCTCTCTATTAACACCTTTAGGCACTGGAAGGAGCTCTCAGGTCTCCCCAGAGCCTTCTGCTCTCCAGGCTGAGCAGCCCCAGACCCACAACTCTTCCACAGCAGAAGCATCTATCAGAAATATCTGCAAATGGCAACTTCAAGCAAAAGGCACTGAAAACTTGCACTTAAAACCATGTCTAGGAACCGTTTTTCCCCCTCTGTGTTTGTTCAAGGCAGAGAGAATTGAGAGAAATAATTAATTTTGTATTCCGTGGCTTTTGGGAATTCTCCTTTGCCTGCCAGTTCAAATTCACCCACCTTCACAAAGTGGAAGATTTAGATTTCTTTTAACTTAAGAATTCTGATCAACCCTGTATTATTTTGAATAGGGATTTCATTTTTATTAAAAAGCAGACCCACTTTTCCTTTCCTTCTTTTCCTCTTCAAAAGCCCAATGATTTTTTTTCATGTCTTTACAAGGTTCCACTCAGCTTCACCTTCTGGCAATTCTCGCTACCTCTTCCTGCTATCCTCCCCACTTCAGGCTTTCTAAATTTCTTGGTCAGGCAGTTTTCTGGCTCCATAATATAATTTTTGAGACAGTTATTCATACTTTCACGTCTGGAGCCTTTTACCACAATTTCTCCTGTTAGCAGAGAATACAGTTTCAGATAATTGCTTAAATTAAAATGCAGAGGGGATTACTTAAATCCACTTGACTTCATTAGCTTCTGATTTTCAAAAGTCTTTTGAAACAAAACCCTGTCATGACAGACCTTTTGTGTTTACCCATTTAAATCACAATGCAGATTCTTTCCAAATCTGAAGTTGAATTCTATTCTTTCTATAAAAGCTCCCTTGCTTACCAAAACCAGCTCCAAAATACCAATCTGTGATTTATACCTTCATGTATGAAATGTAAAAGATTATTTTACCAGGACATTCATATTGAGGCGGCTATAAATGTAAAATACTCAGTGACCATTCTTAATCCCCCTTTTCAACACATGTTGAGAAAAATTTGCATTTTTTACTCTGAGAACATATGGACTTCAATGGGAGTAAGATCCAAGTAATGTTTATAGTCTTAGCTAGGATTAACCTAAGTAGAAATTACTGGAAATCTTCCTTGAATAAGCTGGATAGAGTCTTGGGCAAGGAAGGCAAAACATGGTTTATCAAGTTCCCGGTAAAATATGCTTTTTTCATACATGTCCTCTTCCTCTTTCTCTAGAAGTCTAATTTTTCTTTCAGGGAAGGGGAAAAAAAAAGTTATTTGATACAAGAGGCTCCAAGGTCTTGTTTTGCACTCTTATCCCCAAGGTTTGAGAGGCAGAGCTGTGCCCCTCTGCAGCAGCTCAGCAAGGCCATGCGAATCACTGTGATCCTTGTCCTGCCAGCATTACTGGGATTTAGATCCCCCAATCCAACAGACAGCTTGGATGCTTTTTCACAAAGCAAAACTGCACAGCAATTCCCTTAGGACTGCACGGTGATAACTATAATGCAATTTTCAGATTTCTGACACTTTTTTCTTTACAGTAGTATAGGATTGACTGGAGCTGTGATTACCTTCACTGAGTCTAGTAAACTCTTCGGGAAAAAACGTCTCAAACCAACATCTTTCCTGAAAGAAAAAATACACACAGCATTAATATAAAGAACATTGGGCAGTATCATATTTCTCTTTTTCAGGGTGGTGTTTTGGGTCTGTTTTTTGTTTGTTTTTTAAGTGGCATATTCAATTACTAAACCATTTTCCTAGCAAGGTCAATGTCAGAGTAACAAACACTGAATCACAGAGTAACAAACACAACACTGTTAAAACTCTAACTACAGCCACTCCACATCAAATGTGGGACAGCAGCATCTTCTCGTTTAAACCCCAAAGAATACTGCATTTAGACAGGACCTGTGTGGAAAGTCTGTTATTTGAAATGCTGGCTTGGGCACAGAGGAGTTTTGAGAATAAAAATTGTTCGTTGTACATGTTTTAGTATTTCTAAGAATATAGAAAAAATATTCTTAGAGCTTTTAGTCAAGTGAAAAGGGAAACATGAAAGTGGAAAACCCTGATAAACCCCTATCAGAATGAAGAGGGAGATAAAACAGAGAATTTTAGAATGGTTTGGGACAGGATGAACCATAATGAACATCTATTTGCCACAGGCAGGGACACCTTCCACTAGACCAGGTTACTCAGAGCCCCACCTTGGCCTGAGGAATCCAGGAATCCATAAAGGAATACTCATGACACCACCTCACTAAGCAGCTGAGTGCAGTTCTGCTCCTGTTTTACCCTTTGAAGCACTATCATCAAGGGGTTGTTTAAATGTCTGTTACCATTTTTTCTTCATACTGACCATCCAGTGTTAAAAACACCAGCTTTTTCTTGCAAGCAACCTCACTTTTTGCAACTGTAAATCAGGTTACAGTTAATCTATAAACTCAGATTAATCTGTAATCTTAATCTGTAAAATCAGATTTTGCAAACTGAATTAATCAAGCTCCCATTCACACCTACAAATTGGGTTGCAGCCCCAGTTTGAAAACCAGAGCCACTGAATACTTCTATGGCTCTGATGTGCTGCACATAGCTCATGTCTGATGTGTGTTTGTGTCACCACAGCTGAACATCAGCTTCAAAAAAAGGCACTGGAGAAGTTGCCAGTGATATGGCAGTGCAGAAGACACCACTGTACAACCAAGTGCAAAATTGTAAAAAACGGAAAAACTAAGAGAAAAGCATAAATAGCAAAAATATTTATATCTCAAAGGTGTTACTGACTTTTCCCTTTAAATTTAGGATGTTACTATCTCTTTCAAACATTCTTATCTGCTTCTGGAACAAGTATGAAAGCAAGCTTTCAGTGAGTGCATGCTTTGAACATACACAGAAATACATCTGGGATTCTTGCATTTGGCAAAGAAAGGAAAAGCTGGGGATATTCAAGATTTATTTACTGCTACCTAACGGCACAAGAACAAAGCCAGCAGTGAAGCTCCAAAAAAAGCTCCCTCAAAAGAATAAACCAGGGTATTTTTAAAGCTCTCTGAAGATGAGTACTATACAATTCCATACTAAAAACATCCTCAACCAGAATGCTCATGTGCAGGACGAGCACTGGCATCTGTGCAATGACAGTAAGCTGCAGGATTATAAAACTTTCAGAAATGTTAATTCCTTCCATGCATTTCTTCTCAAATGCAAATGATACTCGGTTTATCATCCCACACAGTTGAATGAATCTAACACACTATTACCATCTAAATAATATGCAAAGACATTTTGACAGGGATGTATTAGTTTAACATTAAGCATTTGAGAGAGAGTGCTTCATTCTGAAATGAAGCATCTTCCATCACCTTGGTATTCCTCATCTTAACAGTCCTGCAGAACACACTGCCACAACCTCACTTGGTTCGTGACTAGAACAAGTTGTAGAGCAGCTTTTTGTACAGGTCTGGGTGCAACAAACTGAGAAATTCTTATGCAGAGTACAACAGACCACAACTCTTAACAAAACTTGTTAACAAAGCATTTCCTGTGCCCAGCTGAGACAGCAAATTTATTTACTGGAGGAGAATTTAAGGAAAGAACCACATGGATTTAACACCCTGGCCATCAACAACTTCGGATACCCTTAAATAAGAGAATAAGCACTGCAAATTGGAACAAACAACAATTTTAGAAACACACACAGAACCCTACTAACTCCTTCCCAGCTGTGCTGTGTGGAGTGAACGGCCAACAAGGGAGCTCAGGGCTCTGGATGAAAACTCAGACATCTGCTTTCTGATTGCCAACAGAGATAAGGAGCACTGAGATCCTGGTTCCTACAGCTCTACTGCAGCTTTGTATTTAACCTCATCTCCTCCAGCCTCCTTGTTGGGTTTAAATCTCAATTCGATTTTTTTAATGTATAAACTTCAATAGGATTAATAAAACACCAACTACAGATAGGTGATACTGCTGGTCTAACAATGGTAAGCAGCTTTAGGCAGCATGTATCGTGTATTTTTCACCTCAATTTAAGTTACAACAAAAAAAGTAATGTTAGATTAACATAATAGACTTTAACGTGCTTTTTACCAAATTGTGGCTGCACCTGTTCCCTCCTATAGCTCCCATTTCTGTACTTGTAATTATCCCTGCTCTATGCTAACAGGCTTCACATTTATTATGAAAAAATTCCTCTTTCACTCCATGAAGGCCCAACTATTAAAGGCTACTTAGCAGTTTGATCCTATCCACCATTTCCCATCCAGATCTGCTATTGTATGACAATCCGACCCAAGACAAATATACATCAAATCGACATCTGACAAAGGAGGCAAGGAGCAATCACACCCAATGCAAAAAAGGGCCATTGAAAAATTGCTCTCAGCTGGTTAAGTGCCTCATGATGTACTAAAACTAGCAATCCCTCCCTGAAAAAACCCCAAAAGCCTCACTTGAGCAACAAATATTACTTGTGCAGTTTAACATTTATGGGCTATTAAGGTGGTAAGATCAAATTAGTACATTTTGGGGGTCGCTGGCACTTTTGGCAGACCCTTTCCAGTTTGTAATTATCTTTAGGGTAGTCACTTTAAAGGTGGTTTTATCCTTCCTCTCTCCAAGCTAAATTCCATACAAACCACATCTTGCTTCTCAAATAAGAAAAAAACTCTTGAAATGCACAATTCTCCATGTCCAATTCTGCATGGCATTAAGCTGTTATATTCTGCATATCAGGGTTTTGCTTCACTTTCACAGCAGTAACTCAGTTATTTCCTACCCAAGCAGTCACTGTTTGAAAAACAGTGTTACAATTATTAATATTTTGTCTGTTACGACCCTGCTTTCCTTTGTCTCATCACTTCCAAAGTCATTAACTTAATTACTAATGCTTGTAGCTTCTGACTTGCCAAAAAACTGACTTAAAAATCGTTTACTCAAGTTCTTAATGGAACAAATAGATGTAAATGCACCAATCATAAATTACATACTTTCAAATCTTTTTTATATTCCCTTTTAGTCTTGTCTATCTGCTCACCCCCTTTATCTTTATTAGTCCTTTCTCACTTTGTGATGTGTTTCCTCAATCAGGATATTTCTACTACTGGCTACAGACAAAACATTGAAGTCCTTAAAAAATAAACTTAAAAAGTCCCTAACTAAAACAAAACCAAAGCTTTAAAAAATCTGCATAAATATAGAACTACAGAGATACCAAACACTCTACAAATAACCAGGCAATTCATTAAAAAGTTATCTTTACCTACAAAAATCACAGATCCCTCAAAAATCCCTGTGAACTTATTTATTGTGGTATAAAACCTTACCTTCCTCCTCCAAACGCTCTAATTTCACACCTCTAAAAGTTAGCACAGGTGTTATTAGAAACAAGGTTAAAAAAAGAGAGACTCCACTGTGGCACCGACCTTCTATCCCAATTTTGTGTTTAACTGCACAGCATCTTTTCACAAGGGGAATTAGTAGTGATGAGCATATCATTGGTGCATGTATGTCTGAAATTCTATCCACTACAGAAATACAAATAAAATCAGTTTTCAATCCCTGAAGCTTCCAAAGGACTTTGGCTTGTTTAAACTGCACCCATCTCCTGTACAACATAAGTAACCAAAATATTTCAGTCCAAGGATGCTTCTTGGTCTTTTTAACATTTGTGATATACAAATAAATAATAACCTTGTTAATTGCAAGGTCACAACTCAGAAAATGCCCACACTGAGCAAACAGAAGAAAAAAACAACACCACAAACATTTTCAAGTAACTCAAACTTTACCACAGATGAGTTACAACTGAAGAATGCAACTGAGCACAGAAAAACACTGAGGAACAAAATCACCTTACAACCAGAGCTGGCAAACCCCATAAACATCAGCAAAATTGCTAAAAATCATAAAATAACTCCTGACCAAGTTTAAACAACCCCAGACCTGTTTCACTGGACCAGTTAAAGGCACTTTTGCTACTTCTACACCTCAGTGGGTTTCATCATTCTTTTCTTTACATTAAAGCTTCTTAAAATTGATGGAATAGGAGATTACAATAGAAACATTCTGTCATTGAACTGAATTTATTGTTCCTGATGAAGAGGGGGGACAGTTCAAACCCCGAGCTAGAACACAATACTTACTCTAACACTTCATAGTTGGACTTCTTTTCTAATGCATTGCCTCTCATCTCTCCGTAGGATCTCCTGAAGTCAGGAAAAATATGTGAAAGCAACAATTATTGGATAATTCAGCCTAAAACTGCAACATCAACATCATCAAGACTTCCACTTAGCATTAGAGAACATCGGCACAATTAATTCAACGTAAGTATTTAGGACATTATTCTTCTACCTCAACAGATCAGATTTTTATTTTAGAAACTAATTGTATTTTCAGAACCAAGTTAAACTACTGCTGCTACCAAAAGAGGTGACCTAACCTGCCCTTCAGCAGCTCCTTTCTCCCTCACACAGCTCCTCTTTGTGAGAGCCTCTGTGCACGGAGCAGGGAGAACTAGAGGAATCAGGGAATGGTGAAAACTGCTTCAATCCAGACATGTTCACATTAACAAATAAATGAATAAATACGAGAGCTTTGTTAGGAGAGGGCTGGGATCATCGTTTTCACAGAGAAAATGGACCAGTAATGCTCATTTTAGAAGTCTTAGTAGTTCATCTACGAAAAAAATCTCATCAAAATGCTCTGAGGAGCCACAGCTTGAGAAGCAGGGAAGGCAGGACTTGGCTGCCAACATAATCATGGATTATTATATTCATTACATGGTTTGAAATAAGGCACCGATGATTTTGTGAGTGTATAAGGAGTTTGCAGTTACACAAAGAATTTTTGTTTCCTCTGGGGCTACCAGTAAAACTTATAACAAAGGCATCAGGTTCTCCTGTGATACCTGGGAAATTTCATAAGCCTAAGTTTTGTTTTAATTTGGAAAAGTACTGTTCAAAGGACACTTTTATTCTCTGCTAACAAGTTTACATTTGTCATTCACTTCTTATCAACTTTACTTCTTTCCTAATCTCCCTGTGCGAGACATCGGCACAACTAAAGCAAATGTTTCAGGCTGGAAATTCTCCATAAATTAGCAAAACCCAACACATGCATTTCAAAGCTGGGAACTCTCTCAAGGATCTCTTAATCTGATATATTTATCTTTATTTTCCAGCTGTCTCTACAGTTGACAAGAACACCAAAAACACCCAAAAGGATCCTTAAGATTTAATCATTTCAAAACAGCACATTAAAAAACGAGTAAATACAGAGAGGAAAGGTAGCAGCATTTATCTATAATTACATTCTTTAGCTGTAGGATTTATATATGCAGAATCACAAGACTATTTGCTAAATAACACCACAGATGCATTTCTTTTTAAGCATACTTCAATGTACTCCACAGGCCTTTGAATTATTCAGACGAAGAATTCACCCAAAAGGCAGTATCAAGATGTAATTAATTAAAATTTTAAAATAATGTTAATTTAAAAATCACTAGAAATGAGTTACAATACAGTCTATTCAGTTTTTCTTCAAACTGCTTTGTAGCAAAAAAAAGTCTTATGATGTTTTATTCAACTCTACTGGTCAGAAATTGTCGAACTTTAAGCAGTTTCAAAATTAATGTATATACTCTGTCAGAAGGATGTTGAATAATAAATTAAATTATCAGCTTACCGGATTTCAAGGCAACCTAGTTTCAAAGCAATTTCCTGGTCCACTTGATCTGCTATTTCTAACATATAGTCATTTTTCACCTACAGCAAAAGAAGCAGGTAGGCATCACAGAAAGATCAGTTCAGTGCCAACACAGACTAAAACACTGCCCAAAAAACTCTCAAATGAATACATCCTAATTTTCTGGAACAACTGTTCAAAGCCCATGAAGACAAAAAAGAATTTGTGTTCATATTCTCCACAAATGAGCTGCACTTTGGTAAGAAAAACATTTCAACCACAATGAATTTGATTGAAAAATTCCTTATCTATGTCAATATTGGCTAGGTTTTATTAAATATAATGAAAAGTCACAGAAGATTGAGCAGATGGTTGCACCTGCATTACAGCTAGGAGAAGGCAGGCGGTGTTCTTGAACCATCCTGGTCAACAGGATTTAACTGTGTAGGTGAGTCTAATCATGCAAATAAAACCAAGAAAAGCCTGGGATTTACAGTGAAAATAAAAACAGAAGTAAATAGAGTAGTATGTGCAAATTGTTCTGCACACTGACACAGAGTAACGCTGAACTAGCAAGAAGACCCAAGAGTGACACTGGATGGTGACCATCTGCAGCAGGAAACACTTCAGCTCTTCAGCACATGCTGTGGATTTGTTTTATTTACCAACGTGGATGTGGGTAGAATCCTAATTTTCAGGTAATATTTTCACCACATTGGAGTAAGCGATTTACACAACAACAAAAAAACCCCACTCAGTAAGAGAGAGCAGCACCAGTGCTGAGGAACCTCACTCTGCAAATCTTGCACCAGGAACAAATCTCGACAGCTTTTCCTTAACAGCTCCTGTTATCATCTTATGAAAACATAAAGTTGCTACTGAGATCCCAAAGTTGCAGCAAGTCCTGAAATACCACAGAAATCCACGTGACTGACTTGCAGATCAAAGAGGAGACGATGCACTATGAAAGCAACACGCTTCACCAAGTGGGTTTGGTGAGTGATGACAAGTTGTAAGAACAACTATTTCCAACTACTACTGCTATGAAATACATAATTTAAAAGATAAGGAAGAAGTACAGCAGTGATCCAACAGCTGGAGGTGTTCTCCACTCTGCATTCTCCTCAAACACGTGAGCATCCACCACAGAATTCCATCAGCACCACGGTGACAGCTGGGTCTTGCTCCAAACTACAAAGCAACAAATCCCTAAAAACTCCCTGGATCTGAATTGCATGGGAAGTTGTAATTTGTTATTGAGAGATGTGAAAGAAGAAATATGATAAACTGTGCAAGAGCGAGAAAATGAATTATTACAAGAGCTGAAACATGAGAAGAAAGCTTCTTGCATTTGAATTCACACAGGCACTCAACATGACAAAATAATGAGCTTTTAACTCTTCTCAATTCAATTCCTACAAATACTAATGAGACAGGAGAATAATTGCCCTTCAGCATCATGTAGTGTGCTATTTGTACACACATATGGAAATAGTAATTCTGTATTCCCATAGTAATAATACACACAATATGAATTAATAATTCTCCTCTTCATTATGCTCACAATTTTAAATAATTGGATTTAGATTGGATATTAGGATGATTTCTCCACTGAAGGGGTGGTCAGGGATTGGAAACAGACTGTCCAGGGAAGTGGTGCAATCACCATTTCTGGAACCATTCAAAGTATGGATTTGGGGGACACGGTTTAGTTGTGGGTACGGCAGGGCTGGGTTTATGGCTGATATTCCACGTCTTTTCCAACCTAAACTGTTCTACAACCCAATAAACAGCACAAGGTAATAAATGAAATCAGAACCTCTGCTCATGAGGAAGGACATGAGCCTGGTCCTGCACTAAAGCTCCAGACACGAGCTCAGGGCAGGTCAATCACAATCGGAGTTTTCAGGCTCCACGAACGACCATAAATGACCTCTGCAAGGACACTCACAGCCCTCCTCATCCTCAGGTCTACGTGGGGATGCTTCAAAAGTAAAAAAAGTGTTGAACATGAGTTCAGATCATATAGGGATACCCAAATTCCAGAAACTTTCATGTCCTTTGTCTGAGAATTTACCTTCATGTACAGCCTAAGCTATTTCACCTAAAAAGTACATCCCTGTTCACAAAATCCCTTGGCTAACCTGCCTTCTATCCACCCAAATCAAATACCCATTGACTGATGATTTTTATTTAATTAAACTCTTCTTTTAAAACTACAGATTCAATTTTTTGAACCATTTCAACGATCTTTGCATCACCAGAAAATTTCAGAGCTGTTACCCATCTATTCCTTGAGGTATTCAGACACCGAGAAGAATTGGCTGTAGCAAAGAACTTTTTCACTCCTGGCATATAAAACTTCCACCTGCAGAACGATGCTAATTTAATGCCCAGTGTATCATGATCAAATGTGTATTCATTTATCTTCACAGCTCATTGCCTTGTGGATCCCAGTACTCCAGCGCTCGATTTGTTAAACTAAACAGCTTAAGAACATCTCCAGTTTCACGCAAACATGATTTTAAAACGCTGCTAGCCTACTATTCCATAAATAAATAAGCAACATTACCCAAATATTTAAAGTTTGGGGTTTATCTCCTCTTGGCCTGTGGCTTGGGAGCTTTCACGAATTCCAGTCATGTTTCCAGTTTGACTCTGCAGCTACAGGCATCAGATATCGACTTAGAAAACGCAAAAGGCCATCCCCCATTCCAACAAAATGGAAGGGAAAAAAAGAAGGTATTTTACATTACATATACCTACTTATTTTAGTGTTTAAATGTTGTGAGTTATAAAAAGAGATTATAAGCTTCAGGAAACCTGTGGCCAGAATCCAGTGGTCTGAATTTAACAGTGACCTGCTATGTCTAGCAAAGGTGTTTGCTTTTTCCCTTTTTTTCATAAACCTGCCTGCACACATTCTTCTTTCAATTTCAGCAAGGGAAAAAAAAAAAAAAGCAGATTCAATTTCTACTCCCAGAATACCAATGAGAACTTCTCTTATCACCTTTAATTTTGCTTTACTATTCTCTTTGAGATGGCATCAGATCAATGCATGAACTAATGCCTGTGCAGAGATGAGATAAGAATTTCACAGGAGGTTCAGCACAACCTCCTAAGGAAAAAGCCTGAGCAAATATTAAGTAGAAGAGACATAAGAGATAATTTAATGGTAATTAAATGCACTGTCACAAGGCAATTGAATAGTTTTCCAAGAAGTCTTTTGTGTTTGCTCAATTATAACTTTTATTAGTATTATTATTATTATTGTTAATATAATTAAATGAGAGAGATGAGAATATTTTTCTGGGTTAGACAAACAAAGGCCCCATCTTCAAGAGCACAAAGCCTATGTACATACAAAGGCACAAAAATGGAACTCTTTTAGAAATCTACCAAAATCTATCAGTTCTTTTCTGTTGGCTACAAAATCAGGAGTGTGTTAAGAGGGAGGATGAATCCTATACATATATGTGTGTGTGTATATATATATATATACATAAATCAAGATATATACACACATGCTTTTCAGGCAGGTCAAGCACCACAGCCACAGGTCTCCTCCCCAGTTTAATTGTTCAGAATGGCATCTCTCCAAAGGCTAAACCAGAAAAAAATGTAGGCTGCTATTTAATACACCTTAATTTTACCTAGTTTGTATGACCAAACCAATTTATATAAACTTCTCACACAAATCTGGTTTTGAAAAAGCCACCCTAAAAAACCCAACTGGCCATGCAGGAAACAACAAAGCAGCAATCCTTGCTCACTTTCACGAGCCCAACAAAGCCCTTGAGGTGCTCCTGCTGAACCTGTGTGCCATTACTTCATTTACACCAGAGACCAGATGCTCTGGCAATGACAAAACCACATGAAGTCTGTATTTATCTTCAATATTTTATGGTCACAAAGACAGAGCAATAAAAATGTGTAAAGATCAACAAGGCAAACACTTGGACTGACACTAGGATTAAGAATTCAAGTGTCAACCCTGCTAAAATCCTATATACTTTTTATTTGGTGACAATCCAACCCCCAAAATACATGTCTGAAGTGAGTCACTTTGGTATGTGCTGCTTGTAACACATTTGCTTCCACTGACTTACTCATTTTGTATTCCCACATAATGTGCTTATCTCAACACCCTGAGAAAAATATATTGGAAAACAGTTTAAAGGAGGATAAGAGACAAAAATAATTTATTGCTGCAAACTGCTGCGCTGATTTCAAGAACCCTTTCCCTTGGATTTTTTTTTAGTATGTTCTAACAAGTTTAAATCAGATTTACAGTCAAGCAGGTGCATGCTTTGGGGGGAAAGGATTAGTCTACTTAAGTTCCATTAAACACAGAATAATGGAAATAAAAACTGCTTCAGGCTTCCAGACGAGTACTACTGCAGTGCCAGTGTCAGAGGAAGCAACTGCCTGCATCTGCCCATTCAGAGGGAGGCAAATAAGAATTAAAGTGTGACCTACACTTCACATTTGGAGTTGACTTCTTGGCCACAACAGCTACAAATAGTCTGATGCAAAAAAGGGCTGCAGTATAGGGAAAATAGGAATGCCAAGCGTAAAGAGACCTCTTAGAGGTAGGAAAGTCTTTTACATGGCCAAATAAAATAAAAAATGAAATAAAATTGTCATTGCCCCCACACAGAGAGTAGACATCACCACCAGTGAATATATGCTAAGAAAGGGCAGCAGGACTCAAGGCAAACAAGGATTTTGAAATTTGACACAATTCAATAACAGCGTATTTCCCTATTTATTACTGTCCTGATATTCAACAAGAATTCATTTTATTTAAAATAATTTCTATTCTTAACAATATATTAAAAACATTTTTCCATCACTATTCTTTATATTTCAGCCAGAACACAAATCTCTTCTCTGTCTCCAGTATTTTGGTCATTAAAAGTTCAAAGATTACTTCTAAATCATAACAAAAAAAAGGAGGTGAACACAATATGAACTAAAAGGCTTTTCCCACATGGAAGATGGGCACATAATCACAAGCCCACTTTCATTTCTGATGTCAAGACTTATAAAATACTTGTTCATTTACTTGAACGGGGAAATCACTGATGGTGTCACTCCTAACTTCTCCAAATTTACTAGGAAATAACGGGCAGTTTCCCAGCTACAGAAATGGGTAGCAAATCCCAGATGGAACAATTTAAAATAAAAATTGGAAACAGAGGAAAGCCCATGTTGGTGAAGATGGAGAAATTAGAGAACAGCCCCATGCTATGATTTAAGGAGAAATCTATCACTGGCCTCGTATTTTATATACCAGCTGCTACTTTCAAAAGCCATCTGCTTCATTTTCCTGCACACGAGTTTTTTATGCAGCTGCAGTATTTCAGAAGAAGGTTCACCCAGGCTGACAAGCAGTTCATAAAAACAGCATGCTGGATTTAGATTTCTTTATTAAGAACAACAGAAAAATAATTCTGAACTTGGCAAATGCTTTCCAGTTTAGGGATTTTTTTAAAAAAGCCATTAGATACTGTGTCTTAAAAACTAATTTTAGGTTTAAACTTGTTTACAGCCTTATAAATTATAAAATAAAGTTATCAAACTTGACATTGAGTTTTCAAGCATAAATACTGTGGAAATTCTTCAGCAACAGTGCTAACAAATGGTGTCTCAAAAAGGGCAAATACCAATAATTAGCCACTGCTGGCTTTCCTATCTTAATGTTACCAAGAAATTTCCCACAGGATAAACTCCAGTTTTTCAGGAGGACAGTTTAAAAATAAGCAATCTATTTCTCTTGCTTTTCTTTCAATGTCTATGACCTACTTACACAACTTAATCCTTTTTTATTTCTATTTTTTTTCCCAAAATCTGCAGTTTGAACACTGTACTTAAACAACCTTTCAGTGACTAAGTTCCCACTGAAGAGTTAAGACCATACCCAAAGAGAATCATCACAACATATGAGATATTTAGATAAACAAACAAAGAAAATGTCTTCTGTACTCCGTTCAGTATATAGCACACGGGTAGTAATTACAATCATTTATTTAATGAAGTATGGAAACAGAGATTTACATTACATCATTTTCACCTCATCCATTTGTTCCACACAGATATTTTTAGCTAGTGCTTTTATATATTCAGAAATTATGTACTTCTGCTTAGTTGATGTAATTTGTATTAGAAAAATACAACCTTCCTCTTAATTGTCCTGTATATGCAACAATTTATTTATTCTCAGTAATTTCTCTGAATTTATTTTCAACAGCTCAGGTGTGTTCTAGCACCTGATTTTAAACATTCAAGTTTCTAACTCTGGAAGGTAATTTGGTGTTAGGTTTTGCAGGTTATAGTTCACCCTCAGCCTCCACAGAGTTCAACCAGGATCTTGTTTCACTGTAACACACAACACTTCTGGTGACACCCATCCCACCAAAATCCAGTGAAATTATTCCTGCAATTTACCAACTCCACCTTCTTCAGCATGAAAGATCAGAATACCTCAATATATCCATGGGAAAAGCTGATCTTCAGCAACCACTTACGTGACCAAGACAAAAACCCAAGTATACAGCACCTTTGTTTTCCCCTCAATTTCCATTCCAAATGAAGGACACTGCTCTGCTCTGCACCTGCAGCAGGTACCACACACAGTTCCACCCCAATCCATGGCACAGCTCCTTCTGTGGTATCCCAAACTGAGAATTATCTCAGATATTCTCTGGTTTCAGCCCTAATGCTCCCTGTAGTGATCAACACAACACAGAATCACTGTAGGACAACACACGATTGGGTTAATGTGGAACAGTCACCCATTATAAATCCTGATATCCATAAGGACCAAACTGCTCCTCCATCCTTGTTTTCCAACTGCAGGTTCATGTGGGACACTGGATTTTCATCCCTACAAAATCAGAATAACCAACCTGAAAGAACAGGGTCCCAACACACATTACTGGAGCATCAGAAATCTGATGGAGAATTAACCCTGAAAGATTTGGGCCTCATCTGCTTTGAATGAAGCCCCATATGCACAAAAGCCCAATGCCTGCTTTTAAAATGTCATCAGTATTTTCAGGAGCCACCTTAATGATTATAATGGTAGTTTTTTAAAATACACACAGGAGGGAAACACATATGTGTTCCCACCCCTATTTACCCATCTGATAGCATTAAATTTGCTACAGGAGATAAGTCAATATTAGGGAAAATTAGGGGTTTGGCCTCATCTAGGGAGCTAAAAGCCCAGATCCAGTATCAGGATAACATTCATCCGCCATCTGCCCTCAGCTGCTCCTCCTCTCCGTGTCCCAAGGTCACAGGCTCTGTATTATCGAGAGGTGATCTTTGACATCTCTAACTAATTTTGGAAGCTCCTCTGTTAATAAGGACATTAGAGATGGGCAGGGGGGGAAACCAACTTGTGACAAGGCATTGTTAGGGGCAGAGCAGCTAAAATTGATGCCGTCTGTCCGAGGGGGCTGAGCTCCAGATGTCACTGCAAGGGACGCTGCTGCCTCGCAGACCTTGCCCAAAGTAGGACTGGACTCTGGGGAGCCATACAGAACTCAGCCTACTAAACATGCCTTGCTCTCAGCCCATTTTATACTTCTGTCCAACACGGAATTTTGAGTCTCCAGAACAAGCGAATCCAAGCATCAGTGTAAATCAACTTTTTTTGTGGAGTTTTTTTTGTTGTTATACACAAGTTAATAAACAGGCTACTAACAAAGACATCCACGCATCAGTCCCGAGCATTTTAAATTTCTCATGATGAATTATGGGCAATTCAAGAAAAGCCCACAAGGATGATTTTCACCGCTCTGGCTGACAGGTGGAAATGTTAAATCAGAGCAGCCCTTTCCCTCTGGCCTGAGCTTGGCTGACCATTTAAGAGGTGTTAAGGAACAGGAGGAAGTTTGACATTCCTCCCATGCAGCGCTAAGGGAAAGCAGACATTGGGCACACAGCATTCGCAGCCAAAGCAGCTCCACAACTGTACAAACAGCAGAGCCTAAAACCAGAACGCCAGCAGAGTTTCGAGGGTGCAAATCAACTTTTACAGGTAAAAAGTAAGTACTTTATGGGGTATTCTGAATTTCAGCAACTTCAGAAACCTACACCTGTCAAGGAAATCTCACTTATAATTGCTTTTTCAAGCTGTAAAGAGCAGACAGGAGAAGTTCAGTTTGATTTATATTTTTATCAAAAAATTTATTTATTTTAGTATCTTTTTAAGCAGCTGCAATTCTTACATTTATTGCCACCTCCCTGTAGGGCACAGTTTATGTCTCAGCCATTAACTCTTCATGAAAGATCTGTTGGGTTTGGAGGTTTTTTGTTTTGTTGGGGTTTTTTTTTTTGTTTGTTTTAAATGGGCTGCCAACATCAGGAACAATGCCAGCTTCTCTCCCAATGTCCTTCATTTCCTTCAAAGCTTTTCCTGTCAAAGTCATTTGCTTTAGGTCTCCTATTTTTATTAGGGTCTAAGAGATGTTGTTATTTAATTAGGTTAAAGAGTCTAATTCCCAGCCTGCATTTCAAATTACATCTCATGCACCTAAGCCTTATAAAACTTTAATCATTAAGTTATTACAGTAATTGCCTGGTCTTGAAATTTCCTACATGTCAGGGACAGAGTTATAAAAATAATTTAATTTGCATGATGTATTTATCTGCCACAATATAAAGAGATATTTCATTTAATGAAATACATTTCAAGTGTGAACATAGTCTTTACAGAGACAGGGAAAAAAAGTGCCAACTGTCCACATGGAACTTTTTCTCCTCTTTCTTAGAGGCTGTTTTCCCCTTACTTTTTATTTTTTAGTAAGAAAAAGTATCACTTTTTCCTCTTTTCTTTTTAAAAAGAGTTTTCTTATGAAAATGAACCTGCATTGTACTCGTCCGGTGAGACACAGAGCCCTTGTGGTACAGAATTCAGCTCAGTTTTTTCAGGGCATCATTGATCTGCCCTAGCTTCAGGATCATCCTCTGCTTGCAGTTGCTTCTGTTGTGCATTACACAAACTTGGGCTCATTTTAAAAAGCAAATTCAAAACACAGTTCAGTCCTATGGCCTCCTTTATGATATATATGAACATCTCCAGGGTAACTCCACACTGCAGGCTAAACAAGGCAGCACAGAAATATTCCACCCTGATAAAAACAACCTTTTCTTGTTCGCTGCCATCTAAAAAAAAATAACCCCAAAAAGTTACTTTCAAAGTCTTCTGTTTGAAGGGCAAGGACAGCAACAATGGAACAGCTGATGCCAAGAGCTGCCCCCACCCCCCATACAGATGCTTACTCCCTTTTCATCAAGGGATAAACCATCTCCAATTACTGCAGGCTAACATGTTATTCAAGGATAAATGTGTGCAGGCTCTTGTCCCACAATAAATGGAAGGCAATTCAAGTAGCTTACGTCTGATTCTCATTACATGAATGTTTTTAAAAGCTGTATTCTATCTTTGATTTGAGATATGTCTTTCATTCCTCACTCAGATACTCAGGCAAATTAGAGAAACCTGTCCCCTTTATTTCCACTTACCAATGGTCATGTCACTGGAAAAGGGAAAGGAAGACATTCACTATGAATTTCACCAACACTTATTTAAAGCAACTGAAAATGCTCCCTAAAAGCACAGAAAAACAGGGAAATCCCATTGTATTACTCAAAACCTGAGATTTTTAATTTTCCTCTTCTATCTTTATGCTCATTTTCTCTGAAAAATGTTAAAAAATCATACCAAAACCAAGGTATCTTTATTCTAGATTTACGTAACAGTCAACAGAACACACACACACAAAAGGATGCTACTTCCTGATAAAACTTAACTTAGAGTATTTTTCCTCACTGTACTTCATGTTTAAGGTTCTGTGGGTGGGATTAGAGCTCACTTTGGTTCAGATTTGGGTATTCAATACCACGGGACACAACTGAAGGCTGGCACATAAAACCTGTAACTGTGCAGACAGCCATAAATCTGGCTTTTCCTGATTTTTGAATACTTCAGCCTCACAATTCCAACAGCACTGGGTGGGATCCAATTTGCCTAATTTGGCTGAAATTGTAAGCACTTGGGCCCAAAGGAGTAATGCAGTTGATGCAGAATCAGCACCTAAATGCTCCACAGATTGAAAAAAGACAAGACACCCCTGAAGTCCTGTCACCCTCTGACACCTGCCAAAGAGAGCAGGAACAAAACACACACAGTTCCAGCATTAGTTTGTTGATCAGAGCTCTCCAATGGGATGAGAAATGACATGACTTGAGCACACAGCTCCTCCAGTGAAGGGGAATGACCTAAACATCAGCCTCTCCCCATCTCTGGCCTCAGAGCAGAGCACAAGAGGCACCACACGGCATCGTTAGTGGGACTGATTCTGATGTTATTAACGAGTTGTGGTTTCCCCTCTGCACACACACACACACTGATTTTAATCCCTTGCTGTACAGATTGCACAATGAAAGGTCTCATTAAGTGCCCTGCTTTACACTTCCAATTAAGAGCAGCTCACGCCCACCGCAGATGGCAGAACGACCGCCACCATCACAGCACGTCGAGCCACTAACAGTTCTGGGCACAGGTTCTTGATTTGTTTGAGACTCTTGAAGATGATGAAGATTCAAAAACAATGAAAGGTCACAGCATCCTTAAACCAGTCAAAAATCAAGGAGAAAATAGTGATTTCACATACCAAGCCCAAGCTGAGAAGCCTGAAATGCACCGATTTGCACAGGGCAGTGCACTCGCTGGAGTGAATGGGAGTAGTCATGCATGTGAAGGCACAAACGTGTGCCAGCTTTGGGTTGAACAGCCTGGTAATTGTGGTTTGGGTGAGCTGGATGAATAAACCCTGGCTGTTGACAGTGATTAAGGTAACATTTTGTTATCTTTACAAAATGTTCTGGGCTTTTCCAGAAGATGAGGATCACTTGAGGATTTAAACTTTCTTTTTCAACAGTGCTGTGGCTGTGCAATTCAGATTCAACAAAATCATGACAATTCCAAAATCCATGGGTGACAGAGGTTACCAGGTTTCTTTTCCTTCCCCGTGAACTTTTTAATTTGATGTTATACATTTTTAATGAGACAGACAACATGTGTTTGGATGTTACCAAGTCAGCAATAGGTTCCCAGCCTCATCCTGACAAGAAAGTCACAGGCATCTGGTCCTCACAAAAAAACCACTTTTACTCATTTATAACACAGCAAACAGCAATGTATTTGACTTTTACATCAACAAAACCAATCTGATTACAGAAGTATTTTCAGTTGGATTTTTAAAATTTTAACTGAGTTCTACTTTCCTTATCTCTGACAGTTACATCTGTGCAGAAACATGTCTACGTATGCATATATGAATTCCGTACATTCTGTTGTTCTTGCCTACACACATGATGTGTCTGACTGAGAGCAGTGGTTAGCAAAAAAAGATGTTAAAATGTTGCAGGAATGACACTGAGAGAGGAACAGAATGCGAAAAAAATTGTTTTGTCATCCCCTCCTCTGTTGTAGGCCTGGTTTATGATGCAATGTTAGCGCTCAAATTCTTCTCTTGCCTTCTTTTCATACGTCACTGGTGCTGCCTAAACACTTCACCAGATAAAAGTTCTTGTCCTAGTTTATCCAAGAGGACAAGTGAGATTTATGGAGCAAAACAGAATCACGGATAGAGAATGACAGCTCTGGAAAGTTCTGCACCTGATTTCCATGACAACAGAGACCCAAGTACCTCACAGCACCCCGAAACAAAGAGCAGTGACTTTTACAGAGCTGGATTTAGAAATCCCTCACTGTAAGATGAAGAAGAAAGGGGAAGAGAAAAGAAATGAGATGGTGTGCAGAGCAAGGAGACAAGAACCTCTGATTTTCACTCTGTAAGAGCACTGGGATTCAGGGCATTGTCAGACACAGGCTGCTGCCAGCTTTGCCTGTTGGTCCTCATGACCTTCACAAACCTTCTACTCTGAGCCATTTGTACCTGTTTGTAATGATTCTCCAAATTTAGGTAAAATGTTAACACAGATGCCTGTGTCATTTCAAATTCCTTGCTTTAAAGAACCAGTTCCCTGAGGCAGAAACGACAGGACACCTGCCAGGTGCTGAACAGGTAAGTGATGCTGTTCAGGAAATTATTTAGGAGCTCAACACCCACTTTTGCTCCATGGAAAACACAAATCTCCTGTGTTCAAAGCTAGTATGAGCAAAGTCCCTTGCTGCTCAAGGAAAAAGGAACATGATTTTGTTGTTTCTACAAGAATCCCTGGCAGGGCTACACTAAAAACTCACCAAAATGAAGACATTTTTAGGCTGAAACCAGCACATTACACAAATCAGTTAAACTAGAATGCTAAGTCCAAAGAAACACGCAGGAGAATTGTCTTTTCAGAAGTCAACTTCATCATATATGAATACAAAAATGCCATCACACAGTAAAAAAAAATTAGAAGTCATTTACCTAAAACAAGAATGTGTGTACAATTGTGATTATTAAAGTTAGGGAGATGATAACCATTCTAGTCCAGACTCCCCAGGAAGTTTTACTCTGAGCTTGTCTGTCTAAAAGCAATTCAAAAAACGGAATAAAATCAGAATTTAGTGTTTAATTTACAGAAACCTTGACTATTCTGAAGTTTTAGTAATCCAGAAGAGATCCTCAAACCAAGAAAATAATGTAACAATGTGAGTGGAAAAAACATTTGATGATTTGTAGTGAAATTATCACTCACACTTGCAAAAATAAAGAAATTCAGCATAATAAAGTGTGAATGAACTGTAAGGAGCCAGTGGAACAACAGTCAATTTTATCTGAGTTAGGACAATTACTACCTGCAGAAATACTTTGTTTTTGGAACATATTCCTCACCACTTCTCATGAGAAAGATGCCATGGGCTTTGTGCCCTTTCTGCTTTATATAGGCAACCTTAAGTTTGCCAGTTTCTATTTCTGCAATAATATGCTACTCACATAAACAAACCCAGAGTTTCCTAAATCCAGCAAAATCAGCAAAAGACAAAGCAGTAGAACTGAACATACCTGCTGATAGAAAAAATTTAGAGTTGGTTTGTCCTCAGTGAACTGGTTTAGAAATCCTTTTGGCAAATACCGAATTCTCAATTCATATCTGAAAAGCAAGAAAAAGAGACTGCTGAGCAGAATTAAGATTTCCATGCAACATTCTTAAAAATATGAATAAACTCAAAACAAACTTAGAAAACTAATGGAACATTTCCTTTTTGATTACTCAGAACTAAACTGGAATTTATTTGTACCTGACATTTCATAGAGATGTTCACAAAGGACCTTTGTAATAGAAGCAAACTCAGAGCCCTGCTGCCTTCTCAGAGCTTCAGAGAGGACCGAGGCACGAGGACTTGGAGCAGATAAGCTCCAGAGCCATGGGAAGGGAGGCCCCAGTGAGGTGACAACAGATGAGCTGCCAGCACCACTGACATGACCCTGGCATCAGCTTTTATCTCTGGTTCTCACAAGCAGGCACTTGAACACTGATCCTGCTGCTCCAAGTGACAAACAGTGTCACTCGCCAGGGAGCCACAGCCTACAGGAGAATGAGGACCAGGACTCTGCTCCTTCTCTGATCAAAGCTTTTATATTCACCTCTGAATTTTCCACAGATTTTAAAGTGATTTCTCTGTAAAAAGGTCTCCTGCTCCCTTATTCATCATCAAGACACATGCAAAGGCCAAACAGTTTTGAACCTGACAGTTGTATTTTTCAAGTTAATAGTACACCACAAGTGAGGGAAATTCAGAATGAGCCTTGATCCACGACCTACACCGAATCTGCATCTCTTCTCAAACCTAAACTTCTGCTTTCAATCCCTAAATTTAGTATTATTGCTTGTCCTGTGGTAACAGCCCACGAGATTTGACAGAAACTGTTTGCTTCCTCCTCTGACACATTCCTTCAATGAAAGTCTGATAATAAATGTCTCCATCCCCGTGGCTGTGTCAACACAGCATATCCTAACTAACTCTCTTTACAGTCCTTCCCAAAGTAAGTATATTTAACAATCTGCTCATGAGAAGAGCAAATATTACAACATCTCAATCTGTTGGTTTCAGCAGGACAAGAACTTCTTTTCAGCAAGTGATTTGGCTGCCTGTAATCAAGATTTACATGGAGATTTGGTAAAAATTTACTGGGGTAAGCGCTGCCAAGGATTCCACTTTAAGTAGAAATTGTAATATCCTTACTTGCTTTGAAATAATTGAAAATACATTGTCTTGTTAGAAACCATTAAAATAAGGGAAAAAATTGGAAATTATGAACACACCCACATTGTATACAAACAACGAATAAGTAGAATTATGTTTTTTTGTAGTATGGCAATATACTTCTTAATTCCGGTGCACGGAATACGTTCTTAAATCAAAGACTGTAATACAGGAGAGGTGGAGAACACCTGACAGAGAGCAGATTTACACTGGACGTAAGGAAGAAGTGTTTTACTCTGAGTCTGGTGAGACCCTGGCACAGAGAGGCTGTGGCTGCCCCATCCCTGGAAGTGTTCAAGGCCAGGCTGGACGGGGCTTGGAGCAACCTGGGACAGTGGGAGGTGTCCCTGCCCATGGCAGGAGGCTGGACCAGGTGATCCTTAAAGGTCCTTTTCAATCCAAACTGTTCTCTGACACAATGACACAGACAGATAAACAAAAAAATACTCAAAAGTCTCACAGTTAAGACAAACTCTCCCAGATTACTCTCATTTGTGAAGGAACGCAGCATCACCTTCTATTGCTGACCAGGCTTTACATTTCACAATCCCCAGCAGATTATTAGTTATTCACTAAAATTTTACATATCAGCCAAATTGTGCCTCCAGGTATTTATGTGTCAGGGGAGAAGGCAGCATGAGCACTATCCAGCTGCAGAAAAGGGGAGTCTCTCCTGTTTTCTATTCTGCCACATCCACTAAAACCTACTGCTGAACACAACTTCAGAGACTGACTTGGAATCAAAAAAGTCTGTGTGAAAGACTTCTTTCCTTCCTTTTTTGGGCAGCTCTATAATCCAATGCATTTTAGAATGACAGAATCCTAGGAAAAGACTGGAGAAGATCTTTAAGATCATCGAGTCCAACCATCAGCCCAGCATGTTCACTATTAAACAGAGTCCTCAAGTGCCATGTTCACACTTTTTTTGAACACTTTCAGGCACAGTGACTCCACCGCTTCCCTGGGCAGCCTGTTCCAGTGCTTGACAACCCTTTCCACTAAGAAATTTTTCCTGATATCCAACCTGAATCTCCCTAGGAGCACAAATCTGATGAGGAGTGGCTGAGGAAGCAAAGAAAGCTCAGGGTAGACATTATCATTCTCTACAACCACCTGAGAGTGTAGCCAGGTGGGGGTCCAGGTCTTCTCCCAAGTAACAAGTGATAGGATGAGAGGAAACCATCTCAGGCGGTGCCAGGAGAGGTTTACACTGACTGGACAGCAGAAAATTGGACAGTGGATATGAGAAAACATTTCTTCATGGAACTGGAACATGCTGCTCAGGGAAGTGGTGGCATCACCATCCCTGGAGGGATTTAAGGGACATGCAGATGTGGCACTTGGAGACACGGTTACTGGTGACATTGGCAGATCTGAGTTAACTCTCGGGCTTGATGACCTTAGAGGTCTCTTCCAGCCCAAACAATTCTGTGCTTCTAGGATGCTGAACACTATTACTCTCTGGGATTAAAAAAACCCAAACAAATGGAGGAAAATCAATCTTTCTCCTTTACAGGGACACATCTTCTTAACTGATCAGCCATGAAAGTGCTGCTTTTTGCAACAGGATCTCATGAGAAAATCAGGTAAGGCAAACCAGCTCGGCTGGGACAGTCACCATGAGTGACCTTCATTACCTATTTATAACCTAATCTCTGCCTGGGCCTGTGGGAATAAAGAAGTCGACTTCCAAAGGCCACCTCAAGGATGGGCTGGATTTTCAATATCCTCTAAATTTACTGATTTGAAATGCAGCCAACTGACAAGAATGACATGTCTCTTTCTCACAAACCAGGTCTGCTTTCGGAGCAAGTGTGTCAGCTGATGATCACCTCCCTTATGTTTGATAAATTATTCCTGGAAGATCACCCACTCTGCTTACTGCTCTGCCCCTGTACTGGGGTTCAGAAGCACTGAGACACCTCACAAAGGTGGGCATCAACAGAGTTCTCAAGCTGTACAGTGATGAGAGCTGTCCAGAGCAGAGTGAACACCACCGAGCAGCTCTGGGAGCTCCCCTGTCAGTAACAAGCACCACTTGGGCAGCTTGAAGAAGAAAGGATGATCCAACTCTTCATAATTTGTGCCACTGAGAAAAATAATCTCACCAGTGCCAACCTTGCCTCCAGCAGGTTCCGATTCAGTTCACATCAACAGAGAAGTAACCAGAACAGAGAAGATGAGAACAAAAAGGGCGGACAAAGGAGAAGCCTTGTGTGAGTTTAATGAACTGAATCAGCTCGCTGAAGGATTAGAGAAGCATTAAGGCTCACAGAAGGAAAGGAAAAGGATGGCATAACTGGAAGCAAGAGAAGGGAGAAGACAGAGTGCGGAGAGGAGAGGGACAGATCTGTTAGATCAACTTGGTCAACTCCTTAAACCTTCCCACAGCTGATGTGGCCTTTGTTTCTGTGCCAGGGCTTTTGTATCACAGCTACCAAAAGTCACAGCCCAGGACTGCCAGAGCCAGAGCATGGATGGTCACAGGGACCTGCTTTGCAAACCTGAACGACACAACTTGAAGGTGTCAAGGTGTCTGTCCCGTGGGGAACAGGCTGTTCCAACACACACAGTTTGTCACTTGAACCTCTTGGTATTTCTTTTGTGTGACAAAAAAGACCAGCGAAAGGAACACTGCTCGGGCACCCAGCAGTTCTGGAGACCTAAAGGACTGCAGCTGTGACTGCTGTTTAAGGCTCAGCACTACACAAAATGATGAAGGCTGGTGTTAGCTGTGATTTAAGAGCCCCACAGCCTGCTAACCCTGGCTCACCCAGCTGGGGGATGGATTTCATTCTGTAACTTTGTGTACAACCTACTGACAATCCATGTGACTTCTAGTACCTGGATTAGCCCAGGAGAATTCCAAGATCTAACTCCTGAACACTGCAAACACACAACCCTTTAATTTAGCTTATAAAAATAAAATAACCACATGTGAGGCATTTAGTGGTTTACTAACACTATAGGAAGCTTTTAATTTAAGAACCATTCCAAGACTACTTCCCCTTTAGTAATCTAAACATTTCTACAAGTACTGTCATATGATCTTAGACACTTTGTGTTATGGCATTACAAATATGACAGCAGCATTTTGATTATGCACAGCAAATCTCTCTGGGTTTAAAAGGTATGTCAGGCTGCATGTATTCGATAACACATTAAATGACACTTGGAAAGGTATTGAATAATTTACATCTTATCAGAGCTCTTTCATGAGCATTTTACACAATTCCTCTCCACACGCTTCAAAACAATATCGAACTTTGTTTTTAAAACCAATTAAATGTGTTCTGCAATGTGTACCATGCAAGTTGTACTGCCTAATAAAAATGGAATTGACACTTGTACACTAGATGACAAATTTTTACAGCATAAATTATTCACATCTCATCCACCACATGATAGCACCACTATCATGGAAAGGATTCAGCAATCTCCTCCTTCCTAAGCTGTGATTTCACAGTATTATCAATGAAAAATTTCTAGTGAGGGAAAATACCCATGCAGATCACAGAAACAATAAAACATAACATGCACAGAAGAGAATATGCAACATTCCTGAAACCCAGGTTTTAAACATTCCTAATTTCTTTGGATTTGTGGATTTGTTAAAATTGGGACCCTAAAGAGAATTTATAAACTAAAGACTGCCAACTGTGACATCTGTTAGAATAATTCCATTTATGAGAAATTAAGTATAGACTATTTACAGTAATTTTGCAGAAGTTATGTGCAGCCTTCAAAATAACCAGCAGCCTCTGCACAAATTGTGGTTATGAACATAAACCACAGAAACAGATACACAATGCCCCTCCATTGAACGAGCAACCACAGTAATCAATTCTTTGGTTTAATCTCTCTTTGGTTTACTGGTATTTTACAACTCTGAGCTCCCCATTTTCTCTAGTAGATTACTGTGTCTTTCTGCAAATAAATTTTAGTTTCCTCTTGTCTTTCTACCAGGAAAGTGGACAGACTTTCCTTCCTTCCTCTCCTGAGCATGCACCACCAGCTTATCCTCCTAAAAAGCTGAAGAAACTTAAGTCATACCATTTCTTTTAACCAACTAATCAGTATCATGAAAAACTTCAGCAAATGTGCCCAGGCTACAAAAAAAGAAACAACAAAATTCTGCAGTTATCTTTCTACTGTTTCATTGCTCCTACCATAACTTGGGAAGATCACAGTCAGAAGGAAGGCAGATGTCACTTATTGCTCTGGGCCTCAATAAAAATAAGTTTAACAACTGAGAAGTCTTTCAACAGCGAAGGGATAAACTGATTATTGACTGCATTTCGCTCTTTTCAAATCACATTTCTCCTACTCAGACTATAGATAAGTACAACCAGTACTTAACAATATCCTTTCGGCTTTATTTAAATAACAAGACTTATCCTTTTAAAACTGCAGCCCTGCACTTATACCACAACTAGGAATAACAGTCCTGTCCTAAAACTTTTAAGTATGACAAAAATTGCAGATTTCAGCACAAATGACTAGGACATTTCTGTTCCTATTTTATGCTTCCTCTAAATCCCAAGTTTCTCTTCATTTTGCAGGAAACCCCTTACAACAAAAACCCTTTAAAGCAAACAAAGCACTGCTCACAGCTCTTAGTGAAGTTTGGAGGGTTTATTTTTCCCCCATTCCACCAGCTCTATTCCACCACAAGAGGATCTTTCTCAGTAAAACAAATTATAGATTTTTTTTTAATGACAAGGCAGAAAGACTTATATGACTGACATTGAACACATTTATACTCTTACTTCCATTCTTCTGGAGGGTGGGCTAGTTCAAATTTCTCTCTCACATTGGAAACCCCCATGTCCAGGTGCAGCCAGTGAACTTCCTCAGACTGCAGGTGACTGAGCCGTAACCCATAGCAGGCCACATTTTTCACTTTGTGGCTGTCCACAATCTTCTGAATTATGCCCTAAAACAGAGAAACACACACTCCTTACAAGCTGTAAAACACAATACATATTTCTTAACATTTTAAATCTTAACCTGTCATACCCTACACAAAATACCAAGCAGCACATAGGTAGCACCTTTATTAAAAATACTAAACGTATTTTATTGTAAGCTACTCTTTTACACAACCAGTTACAATTGCTGAAGTTTTACCAGCACGGCTTCAGAAAACATCAGTAAATACGCACCATGCATCTTATCAGATTTATGCCACTATTTCCTTTATGAAAAACAGAAGAACATAAAAGCCAAAATATCAAAAGCAAGTTTGTGGATGAAAGTAAGATATAGTAGTTCAAAAAAGCCCACCAGCTGCCTTTAAAAGTCGCTCTCCATCAAGAACCAGAAAATCATCTTGGATTTTCATCCTCTTTAGTGCCCCAAGAGCCAGGATTTCATAGGTCACACCACAGCCCCTTGGTTTCCTTCCCCCTCCTCCTGTGATTCATTTGATATTCAGCACTGATCACTTATAAAGCGAGGCAGAGACAATTACTTGGGAAGATCGTCAAACACAACCAATGTTGTTTGCCCTGAGGTAAATTTTAGACTTTGAGCATCTCTTGCCCAAGAAAGGAACCTTTTACACAAATCTGTGGCAGATTGCCGTGTCAGGCATCAGAAAGGTCTGCCATGCAGTAACTAAAAATCAAAAGTGTCAGTGGAGCAGGGATGATGACCTTTCAGGTGAAGCGTGCCAGGCTGCCCTGTCCTTATCCCATCCCCATCAGGGAGGCAGCAGGAGCTCCGAGCTCTGCCTCCCAGCCCTGTCACAGGGAAGCCTTTCCCTCTGCAATCCCTGCCGGCAGGAGCTCAGAGCTCAGCGGGAGCAGGGCTATCGCTGCTCCCAGACACTTCTTCCAGAATTCACAGCCTTTGCTTCGAAACGTGCAATGATCTGATAATTTCCTACTGAGAACGCTCACGTGTGAGTGTGTATATACTCACATAGAGGTACACACACATAGGGATGCATAAATTGCAGGTTCTTGCTCAGAATCCAGGAAAACATTACACAGAAGCAGGGCAGGTTCTCCAGGAGCCAGAGTCTGGTGAGGAGCAGCTGAGGGGGGCTCAGCCTGGAGAAAAGGAGGCTCAGGGGGGACATTATGGCTCTCTACAACTCCCTGAAAGGAGGGTGTAGCCAAGCAGAGAATGTTCTCCCCAGTAACAAGAGACAGGATGAGTGGAAATGGCCTCAAGATGCACCAAGGGAGGTTTAGATTGGGTATTAGGAACAATTTCTTCACTGAAAGGGTAAAAGCCTTGAAACTGGCTGGCCTGGGGAAGTGGTGGAGTCACCATCACTTGAAAAGTTAAAAAGATGTGGATGTGGCACTTGAGGACACTGTTTAGTGGTGAACTTGGTCGTGGTGCTGGATTCATAGTCGGATCTGACAACCTAAGCAGTCTTTCCCAACCTAAGTGACAGTGATTGCTTCCCAAAATTTATTATTTTATATCACAAAGAAATACTTTAAAACCCTGATGCTGCAAATTAAGCAAGCAGAAAACTAACAGCAAAAAGAGAATTAAGCAAGCACTAAATCTGAATAGAGGGGGAAGATGACACGTGTAGGAGTGGAATCTTGCTCTTGGTGAGGTGATATCAAGCTGTTAAATCAGCTCACACATCTCAAACTGCAACCTTTAAATAATCTTTCAGAAGCAACACAGTGCATAGAGAAATGTAAAACAAAATTCTTTCAAGCCTACAGGAAGGAAACACAAGCCATGTGTAGTAGGCTCATGGAGACTGAGTTAGAAGAGGTTCCATCAAGCCCAACAGGACCCTGAGAGCAGCAGCATGAGCATCCTCAGAAGCATCACTTTGGTTCAGAACACACAGTACCCCAAATTTCCCTTGTCTCCCATGCCCTGGAGCTGGACATCAGTGCTCAGGGGATGGCGAGCCCAGACCTGAAGGAAGATGGACAGCAGCAGCAAGGCAAGCAGGAGGCTTGCAGAGGATGGTGTTGTGTGGGAGGGAGACTTCACAAATCCAAGCTTTCAAGCAGCTGGCAGCACCCCAGAGTCGGCAGCACCCCAGACTCACCAGCCACAGCCTGTCCCAGAAGGTGCCAGGGACAAAGGTCTGATGCAAAGGAGCAATTCCCTGCAGGCACCTCAGTAAAACGACTCCAGGAGGAACCGCAGGGGCCAAGACGGGTGCCAGGGGATGAGGCAACACCAGGCAAGCACACAGGAACTCTTCCCCCAAGTGCTCTCCTAACCTCAGACTATTTTTATCCCACTGGATTTCCCAAGCCAAGCATTGTTTCTGTCATTCATCAGCCTCCAATGAAACTCTTCCAATTACTCATCCTGTCTCCTCTTAAAGCAGTTCACTTTTTGCAACCTTCCCCAGCAATTCCAAAGGTCCATTATCAGGTCAGTGAACGGTTTTAAATCTGAATTAAATGTAAATTGGTTAAGTTTGTTTCTTGCCTGCATTTGAGGCTCTTTGTATCACAAACTACAAAGGAGAACAGTTGTCTGTATCCCTGGAAACACTCACCACCACCAAGTACTCTCAGAACTGACAGAGGCATATTTAACCTCTTCTTCACCCAAAGGACAATCTCTGCTTGGTTAGTAAAGCCTAACATTTTGGCAGGCGAGGTCTCATGCAAAGGGAACAGTGCCAGCTTTTCTATATGCAAACAGAAGAGATTCATTCATTTTCATCTCTTCCTGCACCCTGCACAGAGCACACAACACACAGCATTACATTTTGGAAATCCATCCCTCCCCCCATCTCTACCACTGTCAGTTGATAATGAAAATGGTGGGACATGTTCTCAGATGATAGTTACACCTGCTGTGATAAGAAATGGCTTTGGAAAGGAAAAAATTATGGTAAAATTATCTATGACCATGAACCACTGAGACTACTGATGTGTAAGACTCAGCTGAAACCATTAGTGCTTACTCAGGGAAGAATCAAGATGGAAATCTCAGACCCTCTCTAGTCTTCAGGCTGGGATTTCAAAAGGACCGAAGAAGTCAGATATCCTAATTCCCACCAAAACCCAGCGAGATTTTAAGCCTCTCCTTTTCGTATCATCAATCAAGTCTAAACCCATCACAGAATTAAAAATAAAAAATAAAAATAGACATATTTTCTGAATTATGCAAGAAGGGTGAGGTATGCACCAAGGTAGCTGCTGTTACCCCCAAGAAAATAATTAGCAACAATTAGTACGTACTGCAGCTCAAGAGAAAGTCAGCACAAGCACTCAGGAGACAGCAGAATGGGTGCAAAGGAGGTCAAGCGCAAGAGCTGGAAAATAAATTCTAAAAAGTCGTGTATTGTCAGGAAGGAAGAAGTGATGCTTTATGTGAAAAAACTACATTAAGTGCTTCTCTCCTCCGTTTAGGAAAGCTGCAGAGCTCATTCCAGGTGCTATCAACCCTCAGTCAGAATCAAAAACCAGAGAAATAAGGACACATGGCGATTAAGACACTCAAAATGGCTCATTGGCAGGGGAGACCTCTCAAGTAAAACATCTATTTGCTTATATACTTTTTAATTAATAAACCAGAGAATTTGAATCTTCAAACATTTAGAGTCACACCTCCCACCAGGAGAAGCCAGCAGCAGAACAGGGAGGCTCACCCAGCCCCAGCGAGCTGCCTGGGGGAGCACAGCCCTCAGAGAGGACAGTGGGGTCCCCTGCACCAGCACAGGGCTCGTGTCACCCAGCCCCAGGGAGCTGCCTGGGGGAGCACAGCCCTCAGGGGGGACAGTGGGGTCCCCTGCACCAGCACAGGGCTGTGTCACCCAGCCCCAGGGAGCTGCCTGGGGGAGCACAGCCCTCAGGGGGGACAGTGGGGTCCCCTGCACCAGCACAGGGCTGTGTCACCCAGCCCCAGGGAGCTGCCTGGGGGAGCACAGCCCTCAGGGAGGACAGTGGGGTCCCCTGCACCAGCACAGGGCTCGTGTCACCCAGCCTGAGAGAGCTGCCTGGGGGAGCACAGCCCTCAGGGAGGACAGTGGGGTCCCCTGCACCAGCACAGGGCTTGTGTCACTCGGCTGCTCTTTCAAACAGCCCGAGATGAGCCGCCAAGGCTTGCACGGGCACCGCAGCCAGCATTTAACTCCCATCAGCAGTAAATGACATGCTGAGGCTCCTCAGGTCCTGGGCAACCTCCACAGACCCAGCAGAGACTCTGAGCGTCCAACAAAGCCACTGCCATCACTCCAGGATGGGTGACAGCCTCTGTGCCTTGCACGGTGGCTCTGTGAGGAGCCCTGCCAGAGCAGCCCCATGCTCTCTGTGGCAGTGATGAGAATGTGTAATCAGAAGTTTCCAGACAAACAATTTAACTGCTTAAGCACTGCACAATAGCAGCTCCAGAGTCCTGCTGAGACATGTCACCACAAGATTGTAACTGGAAACACGGCCAAAGAAATCTGAAATCTCTCCAGACTCCACTGCAACCAGCCTTTCAGCTCAGGAAGCTCCTCAGATGGATTTCTGAGTGGAAAAAAACAGGTAAGGAACAGCACTTTCAACCTGGATTGCAAACTTCTGACCTCAAATTAAGCACAGCTAGAAGTACTTGCTGGAGAGCCTGACTCCAGCAGAAACCTAACCCAGAATGAGATTTCACTTTGGGTACAGGGGATCCCTACATGAATATAAATTCCCACGAGGAGTCTTCATGCATCTGTTGGCACCTCCCCACAACTGCATGGCAGTCACACAATCCTCTGCCACTTGAATGTGGTTTACCATAATCACATCGATTTTAATTAGGTTTCTGAAGCTGGCATTTACATCCTGAACATAAAATAGACTAGTACAGCTTAGCAAGAGAGTGGGAAGCCTTTAGAGGAACTTCCTATCAATACCAGGCAAGGGAGAGGTCACCTTTCCCTCCCTTTACCCCAGAGAGAAGAAGAAAAAGCTTTTCCTATAGGTAGCAAACTGGATAGCACTCTTTTTAATCATCTGACTAAAAAACCACAGATATGCAACACAGCTAATTTAAAAAATAGATTAATATTTGCCCTAAATTAGGAGAATGTGCCCAAAAATAGAATTTGCAGTACAGTATATTTAGGAGAACATTGAAAAATCAAGACAGACCACAGAAAGGCCAAAAGGCACGGAGTACCCTTGGCTCTCCCAGTATGTATCAATAATACCTCATGCTTCTGTAAATGAGTGAAAATGAATTGCTTGCTTGTAAATTAACAAGATTGATGTGCTACTATGAATAAATTGAAGACAGAATAATATACTCCCAGGGTGACCACAAACCTAATTTCCTTATTTAGTAGGAAGGAGAAAGTTTCTTGCACTAGAAAAAGTCTAAGTAGCAACTCTGACATAGGTACATTGTGCTAGTGTTTGTGCAGCACTTCAAATATGTCAAACACTATTTATATATCAAGTATTATAACGCCTGGTGATAGATTTATATGAGCAGCTTAAATGAAAAGCTGGACAAAAGTAAATGACAAAGCTCTGATGAAAATTAGTTTATCATTTCCATAAAGGAGAACTCTAGAATGTGCTCACTACACCAAAATCTGGGCTGTCCTCTGATAACACTACATGTGACAGTCAAAGCAAAAAGCCCACGTTCCTCTTTTTCTCATTACTGTGCTAGTCCAGCAAACACATTTGTGTATATGATAAACAATACTGGGAAACAGATGAGGCTGCACAAGAACTCTGCCCCCGAAGCCCAACAAGTTCATACTGAAAGCACAGCCTGAACACAGGTTATTCTGGAGCCCAGGGTCCTGTCACCACTCCAGCACAGAGACACCTCAGCTCGAGCAACACATCCACCCAAGTGCCTCAGAGCCTTTCACATCCCAGCCATACAGGGATCTGTCATCCCAAATACCTCTCCACACCCACACAGAATTCCATAGGAACCTTCCAAGCACTGACAGAGCAGAGCTGGTGCAGCCCTGCTTTCCAGTCTTCTTGGATTAATCAGCACTTTTCTGATCCCACCGTGCACTTCCCAAGCAAATGTAACGATGTTTTAAAAGCTGACAATAAATTTAGCTTTCCAGAAGCTTAACATCCAAAAGCAGCGTGGGTAGCAGGGTGAGGGAGGGGATTCTGCCCCTCTGCTCCGGTGAGACCCCACCTGCAGAGCTGCTCTGGGGTCCCAGAGGAACACAGAAGGACACAGAGCTGCTGGGACGAGTCCAGAGGAGGCCACCAAGGTGATCAGAGGGTGGGAGCACCTCTCCCATGGCGGCAGGCTGAGAGAGTTGGAGCTGCTCAGCCTGGAGAAGAGAAGGCTCCAGGGAGAACTTAGAGCCCCTTCCAGTGCCTGAAGGGGCTCCAAGAGAACTGGAGAGGGACTTTTTGCACGGCTATGGAGTGACAGGATACAGGCAAACAGCTTTAAATAGAAAGTGTAGGTTTAGATTAGATACTGAATAATTGCTTTTTACAATGAACGTGGTAAAACACAGGGCCAGGTTGCCCAGAGAGGTGGTGGATGCCTCATCCCTGGAAACACTCAAGGCTAGATTGGACAGGGCTCTGAGCAACCTGATCTAGTTGAAAATGTCCCTGCTCATTGCAGCAGGGCTGGAATAGGTAACCTTTAAATGTTCTTTCTAACCCAGATTTTTCTATGATTCTATATTTCACTACTCCCTGTCCTCAAATGCACTTGCAAAGTCTAAGAGCCCCCTTGGACTCAGTTTTGGTACAGTTAGACACTGATGCAGCATATTGAGTTGAAGCCATCTACAGATTCAGGTGTGCTCAGAAAAATGTCAAAGGGCTATTTATATTGGGTTCAAAAATGTTGTTTTGCATGTGTGTCTCAGACAAGGACATAATGAGTATTTTGTAAAACTAAAACAGGCATTCTTAAAGCCAAGGGTACTTTTGTCTTGTTATATTCATACTGATTATCACACTACCATGTACCTTTTCGTTTACATTTCAAGATCCATAATTTTGAGCTCTTGCTATCTTTTTTCAGGTTCTTAGAAGGGAGGCACCTCTGAAATAACAGTATAACCATGCCTTGTTACCCGGTACAATTCATGCAGGCACACAGCAGAGAAAAGGAAGGAGAAAAAGGTAAATGGGACCAATTTTCTAGCTCTTATACTGGGTCAGGAATGATTTTATACATTTTTACACACATCTATTTGATGTTTGAATCGCTGCACTCCAGTCTGATTCTATACATCAAATAGTTCCACTGCCTCAAAGCACGTGTATCACTGCACACACGTAGAAATTAGATTAAAATATGCAATCATTGCTGTAAAGAGCTGACTTCACCAGAAATACTAACCTGGCACACCTTTGAGTCTTGTAAGTGCTCAAGCCTCTTTCCCAGAACTTTGTGTGACCAACCTGCTAGCCCTGTTAATAAATTCTCATTAAGAATCTACTTTAAAAGAAAAACCCAGCAGATAAAAACTTACCTGATTAATAAATCTGTATCTCCTTTACAGATTGCAGTAGATACACCAGAGCAGTCCTACCACATGCCCTTTCTCCTACAACTCTTCAAGCTTCTGGCTCAGGAGGAACCAAGCAGCAGTAAGCACATCTAGCTGAGAAGCAGTGAGCTCAACTCCTGGCTATCTGTCAGTCAGTCAGAATCAGTGCTGTGGAGCTCAGCTCTGCTCCACACTAGCCACAGGAGATGTTTGGCACCTTTTGTCCAGAGAGTGGCTCTAAAAAGGGGGAGAGCCTTGGAGGACAGGGATGAAGGTGAATGGGTGCAATGAGGTCTGGAACTGAGGCTGGACTGACAAGCCAAGCCTGCTGCCCTTTTCCAGAACAGGCAATGTCCTTCTTGGGAAATGTCTGGAAAGCAGGAATGCTGCTGTGGACGACAAGGGATGTGCAGCAATAAGGCTTTAACACTCTATTCACTCATAACAGCGCGGTGCCAGCACAAACAGGCATTTCCTTTCTTCCCCAGCCTGCTCAGCTGTGTCAGTCGGCAAGACAATGCAGCTAACAAGATTACAGAACTGATCTGGATTTAAAACAACAGCAAAACAATCATTCATTTCAACTTGGACTGAGTTTGCCAAAACAGTCACACCACCTATGCCAGCACAACCACGGTGGTGGCATGAGAAAACAAACAGCAAGAAGGAAGCTGGCACAGCTGCCAGGAGAAGCACGTGTCTCAACGAGGAGAGCATTTGAATTGCAGACCTTTGCACTACAGGATCTTCCCATTCCTCTACCACAAACTGCATCTCCAATCAAACACTCTGCTCTCTTGCACTAATAGGTAAAAGTATAGCATGGACTGAATGGGAGGCAAAGAGGAGAAAAGAAGCAACACATAAGAATACTGTAATGCAGCTGAATAAACTGCTTTAGTGAAGACTCAGCTGAATGTGCTTCAGCCCTTCTCCTAAAGAATTCAACTCAGGGAACAGACTGGAATACACCAAGTTCCAACTGCACCCATGCCTTCCACCTGTGAAAAATAAGATTTTGCAGGTGGGTAGGGAAGCTGATGAATTTGCTCTGGTCTTTTCCCAAATGTGAGGCAAGCGCCTTGCATTCAGGTTTGTTAAAAGTTAGACAATATCCTTCCCCTTAGCTAAGGATGTTCTTTTATAATTCAGCTTTTCACAATCTTAGTCAGTCAACATTAAGGAAGCTGACATTTCAAGATGGTACTGCATAGAAAATGAAAAAAAGGACATTTGAATTATGAACAGGTTAAGAGAACCCTGAACACTATATTTGTTCAAGAGCTCTAACCATGCTTCTCTCCAACTACAAAAATAAGGACAAAACCTGACAGGTTAAAAGTTTTAATGGTATCACCAGCTTAGGGGTTTCAGACAGTGTAACAAAATTGGAAGAAAACAGAACTTTCTCAGAATCAAGGTACAATGCATTTCTGGCAATAACTTGGTTTGAGATTTGTGGTTGTTATTTCCATGTAAGTAATGCCTTTCCTTCTCACAACTACTAGTCAAGAATCAAAGACAAGCTTTAAAGGCTAGAAGTTTAAAATAGGGTTCAATGGATGCAAGCTGGGCACCTCTGGGGTGGAAAAGGAGACCTTCACACATTTCAGCAAAAGCCACCTGTAAGGGCTCACACAAGGTTTCCCATGCCTGTTTTCTAAAAGTCCCAACTCTTCCCTACACCCTCAATCTGCTACATGCATTGCACTTTCCTCCCTTTTTTAAAAAATATGGTTACAATTCTACTTCAACCACATCTGAAAACAGAGGTGATTTTCTCCCAAGAGCTGATCAAGACCTGGTGGCAGTGTTTACTTTCAGGGTGCACTTGAGACCAAAAAATTCCATCTCAGCAACACCCACCTCTCCTCACATGGCACACCTGGGGCTGTGAGCAGGGCAGAGCATGCCCTGCATTCCCTCCAAGCCCAAAGCCTGGGAATCCCTTCGTGCAGAAGCACATAGGCACCACATCCAAACAAGCCATACCAAGATAAACAGCGAAGATAAACAACCTTTCTTCCCCTGGCAAATGCATGGCTGTGTCTAGCACACATTCACAGGAGGAGACCACTGTTTGCACATTCATAAAAGCCTTTTCTTTCCTTTGGAAATGAAACATGTCTTTAGTGAAACACCAAAGAAAAAGAGGGTAAAGAGAGCATGCCAGTTCTTTGAAATCCAAGAAAGCATTTCCCAGAATTGAGAAGCTGCTCTTGCATCCACTGCAGAACACAGCCTTCAACCCTCTGAGGAAACAGCTGTCTTTGAGGGACTAAATCCATCCAGAATAAGCACAGGTCCACAGCCCAGAGTTCTCCTCAAAGCAAAGCCTACGTGTAGCCACAGTTGTCTTGGTGGAAGACATTTTAAGACAAATAGCAAGGAAATGACTTTTTAGAGACTCCTACAGAAAGCTGAGTTCTGTTCATATGAGCTTAACCACCCGAGTTTTAATGAAAAGTGTTTCCCTACACGACCAAGTGCAGAAGGTATACAGTTAAATCACTGCTTCTACTCTGCTCTTAGGATATCAGAATTTGTTTGTTTGGTTTTTTTTTTGTTTTGTTTGTTTTGGGTTTGGTTTTTTTTTTTTAAGAATAAAAGGCCTCACTGCTTTGACTGTCAAACACATCATTTTTGTTTGCAAAGGCAAACTGGACTTTGTTAGAAGATGCTCAGAACCACAACTCAGGAAAGAAAATTCCACCTCTGCTTTCCCTGGGTACATTCCATCAAGTCCTCTGGCTTTAGCAGCAGAAACACCTTTAATTGGCTCTTCTGGAGATTTCAGACCAAGCTGGACTTCCAATACTAGGAATGCACCCCGAACACTGGAAATGCTCCCCAGCATAATCCCAGCAGCTGTGCTGACCAGGGAGTAGTCTTGAAGGACCACTTTTTTTTCCCTTTCCTTGTAATTGCAGAGCTATCTCAAAGACAGTCACCTCTGAATATTCCTTCAGAGCTCCCTTGAAACAAACCCAGCTCCAGTCTCCTCCCCCAGGTTGTAATTCAGAAGAAATGGAAGCTCTGTGGCAGACTGTCTCCTCCACAAAAGGAGGCATAAAAACCTTACAGGCTATTTTAATCTTAAATTATTCAGCCTGGTCGAACAGCAGTCATTCCAATGGAATGTAGGCTTGTACTCCAACAAGGGTTTACTGTTTCTAAAATAAATGTCATGGTAATACATCAGTGCTAGACCTTCACTACCTGCACATTCACATTCAACAGTCACTGTCCCAGTTTAACAAAATAACAAAAGAAGTACATTTGGTAAAAGAAGGAAGTTTAACAGCTACCCATCCCACTCTTTATCAGGACAGAACAATACAAAAATCCCATTCCTTTTGGAAACATCTATCCAATTAAAAGTACATGTAGAAATTAAAAATTAAGGCAAGCCTCAAGTAACTACTTGCCTGTTCTTTTGATACTGCTTTTATAAAAAATAACACATTCTTGCTTAAAACAAGGATATATAACTGCAAACAGAACTCAGCACTGAATTTCTTACAGCAACTGTAAGTTTTGTTCCTTGAAGTCCACAACCACAGGTATTTCTGAGCTGGAAAAAACCAGATTTAATCTCTGCTTTTGTTTTTCAAGGTTTTACATACTTCTCTGGAAAGACAGTCTCCATTTCAAGTACCACATTAAGAGCCCTGGACATTTATCGACAGGAGAGGTTTGCAAGGTTAAAAACATACTGAGACATAGTTTTTCTCCTCTTGTACCAAGTAATGCACTTTATGAAACAATCAATCAGATTAGAGATAGCAAACCATTACACTTAAGCCAGGGAGCAAAAACATTTCAAGTGGCAACCAAAAACCTTATTCCATGCAAAATAAATGTATGCAACTGATGACAATGATTCCTGTTGCTGTACCTCTGATCTGTCCACTCACCAAATTATCCCTGAACACAGATATGAGCTTACTGAATTGACAAGAGAGATTTTCTGATCATCACCAATGAAAATCCCTGGATTTCACGGGTCTGTGAT
This sequence comes from Acanthiza pusilla, assembly GCA_036630365.1. Taxonomy (NCBI): domain Eukaryota; kingdom Metazoa; phylum Chordata; class Aves; order Passeriformes; family Acanthizidae; genus Acanthiza; species Acanthiza pusilla. Next base: position 94,418,992 of record JAXCHO010000034.1, read on the forward strand.
CAAGATCACAAGACCTACTCCACTGAGGAATGCTCTTGGGTCTTTCCACAAGCAGCCATGCTAGGAAATTAAGAGTAGGAAAGGGAGATAAACATTCAAAACTCTTCAGATTACTTTTTTTTTTTAAATTTCATTTTCTCTTGCACGAAGGAAACATAATAGAGGGCAAGAGGGGAAAACAAGTCTCCTTAACTCTGTGACAGCTCTCTCCCTGCAGCAGAATCACATCTCTGCAGTGGAATTTGAAGTACTGTTGGAAGAAAGGAGCAGATGGGATCCTGCTTCTGCAGCAAGAAGCTCACAGCAGAAAACAACCCCGCACACCACCTACCACCATGCAAGATTCTGCTCTTAGGATAACTAAAAAACAAGCAAAACACCAAAGCATTTGACACTAAACAGGGCTTTGTTACAAACACCACAATGACTCAAGATTTTAAAGAATAAATGCAGAAAAGGTAAGTAAAGATCTCAGCATTCGAGAAGACTTATGTTCACAATAAACAGTTTTCATGCATATATAACATTTCCACAGAACTTGAAGATTACAGATACTTTAAGAAGTCCCAGCCTTTGGGGGTTTTTCCATAGATGAACTGAAGGACAACATAAAAATACAAGCAGCAGGTGACTACAGGGGGGAGAGGGTGGACAAATGGATTTTCTGGAGGGGAAAGAAGTACTCTTCAGAGCTCCATTTTCCCACACTATGGGGGAATAAGTTTCCAAACAGTATTTTTCCCCTAAGTGATCTACACATTCTATTTAAACATTTTAAACATGGAAATACACACATCTTACAATTAAAAACATTAATTTCTTTCTTTTTTTTTTTTTAAACATGGAAAATGCCATTTAATCTTGCTTTCATCCCAGCTCTCATTCCTGCCTTAACATGCCACACAGGATGGTACCACTTAAAGTTTCTGAATTCACTCAAAATACACAACAGATCACGATTCTTTTAAAACAAACCACAAAACTTTTGAGTTTGTTTGCTCCCAGACTTTTACCTCTCGTTTTCTAAGTTAACATTTAACCTAAAGATGGCACAGGAATGCTAAAAACAGACTTACCCGGACATCTGTAGCATCTCCATGCCGGATAATGCTGGCCCACGTGGTCGGTTCACTGCTGTTTTCAAAGTAGTGGAAAACCTTCAAGACTCGTTCCATGGCCCCTGGGGAACGCTCCATCCCAGTACTGAGGTGAGTCTTTGCACCTGAACTTGGGGTGTGATTCAAGTTTGGGTCAAGGTAAGCTGCTGCCATGGTTTTGCTAGATGCTAGGTATCTGTCATATTCTAGGGAAAGGGAAACAAGAAAGAAATTAATTTCGGTTATGTGTGAATCTTATACTTCTTCATACAAGACATTTACCAGAAAACCATAAAGACTCACTTCCTTTTTGGAAGTCTGTAATAGTTATGGATCTACAGACATAAAAACCTACCCAGCTGACTACCAGAGAAACTGAAAACCCTTGGAGCAAGTGATCTGAACTTGAGCAACACAATCATTTACAGAAGTGATATCTTTAGTGAAACCTCTTCCATTTGTTTCTCAATGACTTAACCCAGGCCCCCGACAAAGCCTTCAAGCCCAAATACCATCTTGCAGTTCAAACAGGAGTTTCCATCCCTGAAATCTGCCAAGTCTGGTCTTAGAAAAAGCCTCTAAATAGGCATAAGGAAACCCTGACAGCCCAGGCACAGAAACTGGAGGCTCTTCACTAAGAAGCCACACACCAACACCAGGTTGTCCTGTTTCAAGGCTAAAACACCAAAAACTTCACTCATTTTGTGCTATTTTGGGAACCAGTGGGACATGAAACCATCCAGATCTAAGCTCTTTATTCAGTGAGGAACCATTAAGAACACCTCCTGAACAAGTGGCTAAGGTTCATCTTCCACCAGCCTGATTTCAAAGTCTGGTGGCAAAAGGCACAGACCGTGGTATGAGTCTGCATGTCAAAGGAGAAAGGAGAAAATTGCCTCTTGGCTACTGCTTCTAATTAGTCAGCCACAAGCAGATGGTGTCTGCGAAATCAATGCAGTCCAAGAGAAAAAGAGCAGAGTGCCTCCTCCCTGCCTGCCAGTCTTGAGCATCATTCCAGTCTGCTGGCTGGAGAGAGCAAAGGGCTGCAGGGCTCTGCTCCAGGGCTTGGACAAGTGCACAGAGCTTTCCATACCTCTTCCTCCTCCTCCTCACAGTGAGCAGCCAGTGGGGAGGCAGTTTTGAAAATGTGGAGAAGTTAAAAATAAACTAAACTCGATCTTTTTGGCAGTGCTCTGAACGCCTTTCTGGTAGTAAACTGAATGCCTGAGCCCTGGTTTACTTCACTGAGAGGCACAAGAGAGATCCCTGCGTCCAGCTGAGCTCCTGTAATGTCCAGCTGTCCCTCAGCCACAGCCCTGCCACCCACCGCGGTGCTCTCCCAAAAACTGCCTCAGGGAACTGCCAGGGAAAAAAAAAAACCAAACCAAAAAAACAGGTGATTTGGTTTTCAGGGTTGGCTTAGTTCCACGCCGAACAGGAAAAGAAGCAGCAGCAGCCTGTGGTCAGGGTGAGGGAGAGCATCTCCCCCCAGCAGCAGCTGGCGATCACACACCATGAGCTCAGCTCACAGGAATCGCCACCCGCAATATCAAGGCTTGAAATCTTCAGACTGGAGATAACAACGTTTGGGAGGCTAAAACAGCACTGGAAGTCTTAAGCATCTATCGAATTCGGACCCACCAGACAAAGAGGAAACAACAGCCCATCTGGGCAGGATGTCTTCACCTCTTGAATAAATGGCTGAATCGCATTCATCCAACAGAACTGTAAGAACTTAACACAGGACACACAAAAGGCCTCTAATGTCCTGCCCTCAGGGAAGATGGAGACAGAAGCCAAGGAGACACTTCTCCCAAACACTCCCTCAGTGTCTTCCCCCACCTACCAGAGCTTATCTGTATGAAAACTCAAGAAACGCTAGAGCTGCATTGTTCCTCTTTTCTGGCCATCAATACCAATGCATTAAGCCAGCCTTATGCCCACATTAAAGCCTCTCCTCCTCTTCACCTCTCAGGAACAGACAGAGATCTGAAAACGCTGGGAGCCCCTCAGAAATTCTCTGCCTTCTCACCAAAGGAGACTGCAAGCTGTTTTCACACAAACATTGACTTTAAAGCTGAAACAGGCACAAAAATCTCCCTCCGGCACACTTAACACCAAGACAACGTGACTGTACAAGCTCTGAACTGCAGGGCTCCTTTCTCTAAGGTTAAAATAGTCCTCTCGAAACTCCAAAGGTCCGCAGGGTGGGGAGGTTCGCCAGGACACCTTCAGGAGGATGAAGCCCTTCGACAGTGCTACTGCTCAGAATGAAATTGCATTTTTCAGGCTCAGACAAGGCCACTGACCTTGTGCAGGATGTTCTGCCTCCTTCAGAACAACCCACCCTAGCTCAAGGTCACTAGTGAAACCGCTGAGCTTTATTTCAAGTTTACATAAGCAAACAGCAGGGAAAATTGCTACAAAGCAAAGCAAAGTGAGTCATTTCTTCATAGAGGAACACCAAAAGAATGCCTGCTTTAATATTAATTCACCACACTCCATCCACTTAATACACACATTCATCAGGTTTTATGTGGCTGAAAATCAGGGAGAAAAGCTACAGGAAAACACCAAACCAAGCATTTAGATGTCTGGCCATAGGCTTAATATGGACAATCTACATCCCTTGGGAGCAGCAAACAGAAAAGCAATGCAAGACTTCAGTACCTACACAAAGAAGTGCTCTTACAAGGCTAATTTCAATGGACAGGCAAAACACTATTATAATTTTTCCATATTCATCAAAATGTGGAATTAGACATCAGAATTACAGTAGGTAGTTGGTACAGGGTCAGTTTTCACAAGGTTATATTTCAGAGGTTTTAAAAGAAAAAACAACCCCCTCCACAAAATTACAAAAGTAGTTTTCCTTCAGAATTTGATCACCGTTGAGTTCCTTACAATTTCTTTTAAAAGGCCCAATGCTTACTTTACAAAGCACCAAAACAGCAATAAATCTGATAGCTCCAGGTATAGAAACCTATGCCATATCTCTGGTTATGGACCTATTAACATTCCCATTAAAACCAGCCCCTGGGTTTAAGCTTGTAATGTGACTGTAAAACTTTGCCTCAGGCCAAAACTTTGTAAAACACAGCTGTCGTTAAACAACTATTTTACAAGAGCTGCCTGGTTGTTTTATGATTCAAAAAAAAAACTCAGATAACAACAGCAGGATGCTTATTTGGGCTGTTCTAAATTCCAACCAGACTGGTGTGTGATGCAGAAAACAAGCTACGGTCAACTAAAAGAAGGCAGATTTAGATTAGACATAAATCAGAAATTTTGGACAGGGCAACCTGGTCTAGTGGGAAGGAGTCCTTGCCCATAGCAGGGAAGCTGGAACTAGATGATCTTCAAGGTCCCTCCTAACCCAAACCATTCCATGATTCTGTGACTTAATTCCACTGTGTTTTATTGGACCTTGTGGCGTAAAAGGCTAATGGTCTAAAGTCAAGCATGGTCAAACTTCTTTGAATGCAAGGCTGTGTGCCAGCATCCCCTTGAGCTTCCAAGAGGAAAGACTATTGTTCTCCCAGGGCTTGCACTTCGGAGAACTCACACGGATTTCTCAGTAATGTCAAGGATTATTTCAATTTTGGGGAGGAGTGAAGCAAACCAGCTCTGGCCTGGTGATTCTGAGAGGATCTGCTGAGATGCTGCAAATGCCACCAGACACGATATTTATTATTGTTCAGATGGATTTTCTTTACTGTGGCAGGAGTACCTGAATTTTATGCAAGTTGAATCTTTCTGGAAGTCATTTCCTCTCAATGTGACCTCTCCTGACACATTCTTCCCACATTTGCTGACTGTATCAGGAACAAAGTCAGTGTTATGACTTCCAGTAGCACAATCAAAGTTCAAAGTCACGTTTCACTACCAGCCTCGAGTACTCAGAAATTAAATCATTTCCACTAACGAGACAGTCAAAAGTCATTAAAAAATATTTAAATCAATTAACTGCAAACTGATTAATAAAGTGATAGTAAAGTATCTCATAAGGGAAATGGTTTCAATGCAAATAATGTCTTCAACATCAGCAGTTTGATAATACAATACAAAAAAATTAAAAAATAAGCAACACTTCCTCTTATTAGCGTTGGCCGATGGCCAACGACGCAGCATTAACAAGTTCATGTTCCAAGGAACCAAGCTGTAATTATTCACACTGTGACTTCATGTTGTCCTTTGTAGATACCATGAAATCTTATTATTGCTTAACCTCCGCATTCTGATCCCCATCTTAAGCTTGAAGGCATTGAAGGCTATGAGCTAGAGCCCCTTCCAGGTGGGGCTTCCAGGTGTATTTCTGCAAAGTAACTTGGTCCATCTCAATTCAAACCTGTAAAAATCAGTAAGAATCTACAAAATCTACTAGAAAAGTTAAGAATCTATAAAAATCCAATAAAAATTAATTTCATTATCTAGTCCTGGTGTAATAATCCTTCTGCAAGACTTAAAATTTTATTTTCAAATATTACAATTATTAAAATAAATAAAAGCCTTTAGATTGCTTGCACCTTTGACAAACAGTGCTGCTTTACTGGACACACTGATGGGAAAACAGCTTCCCAGAGGACCTGGAGGTTTTGGTGGACAACAAGCCAACCCTGAGCCAGCAATGTGTCCCTGCAGCAAAGGCCACCAGGCTCCTGGGCTTTGTCACCATCACGACAAGAGAGACATGGACATTACAGAGACAGTCCAATGAAGAGCCACAAAGACAATTTAGGAATTTTGAGTGCCTGTCACACAAGGAGAGGCTCAGAATGCTGGGATGGTTCGGCCTGGAGAAGAAAAGCTCAGGGGGATCTTCCCAATGTGTATAATACCAGTAAAGATGGAGCCAGACTGCTCCCAGGGCTGCCCAGTGAGGACATGAAGCATGGGCATGAAGTGACAAAACAGGAACTGCCTTTTGAAATATCAGGAGAAAGTTTCTGCACTACACAGGTTGCTGAACACTGCAGCAGCTGCCCAGAGGTTGTGGAATCTCCATCCGTGGAGATATTCAAATCACAAATGGATGCAGTCCTGAACAACCTGCTGTAGCTGACCCTGCTCTGAGGACAGGCGTTGGACAAATCTCCATGGGTGCCTTGCAACCTCTGAAATTTTGTTAGTTGGCGATAAAAACTAAATTAAGAATTTATTTCACACTCTAAATTCATAAATTATCCATAACAGATCTCACATCAGAGAGTAAACATCTCTTGCATTTCAAGCTCAATTCATTTTCACAGCTTGTATTAAATCCTGCTGTAACTCACCTTGCAAATATTAACTTGACTATCTCAACCTCACAGACAGGAAAGGTGGTAAGTACAATTTTAACTACGATCCCCATGACAAAGCTTGTATTTTCGGGGCCTGTGTCAGCACTTTGCTGACTTTTGGTATGCCACGGCCTGATACAAACCCAGGAAAGAAGCAGCAAACATGCCACGTGCGCAACAGGTTCTTTTTGCACTTCCTTGATCTTTTTTTTCCTTGATTTCCAACATCTTGTTACACATTTAAGGATGCAGATTTAAGGACGAAACTTTAAGTAAACCATTAGGCTTGTGATTTCAAATTAGGGACAAATGTAGAAAGAAAGGAGAAGGGCTATTTTTTTCCCTTTTATCATCACTTTAGCCTTCAAAGACATTCAGTAATTTCAGCTATTTCCATAAGTCATGTTGGAATGTCCCTGTTGGTTCCCTGCTGAGTTTATTTTTCTTGTACTTTTTCTTTTACCAAATGTTGATGTTCAAAAGCAGAAGAAAAAAGGAGCAATCCTTTGTTCCACTTTACCCTGCCCTTCAGCTATGTTCACTGTTTTTGGTAATATTTGCTATGACTACTTCCAAGAACACATTTATTTATTTATTTATTTATTTCCCTTGCTGCCTCTTCTTTGATCCCCTCCTGGTCACTGCTTTCTCCCCATTCCTCCCAACATATGCACTCTTAAGTGTATTTGCAGCCAAAAGTATTTATCAATGCTCTTACATCAAAGTATAAAGCCAGACACATTAAAACAATTTTAAAATCAAGTTCTTACTACCTACCTTAGCCTAGATTATCTCACCAAGTATTTCACTATATCAATATGAAATGGAAAAACAGTACTGGCAATTCCATTTTTTCCCCTCAGGGAATATTGCCTGAACAGTTACTAAATCTATGTCTCAATACAGTTCAAAGATAATACAGAACAAAGTCAAAACAAGTTTAGCAATACAAATAGCCAATATGGGAACATTTATTTCAATTATAACAATGTTTTAGGAGATTAAACATTCAGGGAAGCATGAAGGAGGAATTTCGAGACAGCAATGAACTACAAGATCCACATGAAGTGAAACAATACGACAATCCTGGTAAATACAAGAAAAGTGTAACACAGTAAAAATCAATAATTAATAAAAATGTAAATAAATGAACCTATCACCTAAATTAAATTAAACAAGGACATATTCCCTGTACAACTGCTATGGACAAAGGCTGCTTAAGAACTTGGAGTGGATTTTGCCGAGTGCCAGAGGAGGAGCAGCTGTTACTGGGATAGCTACACCTTGGGATGAAGGGATTGAGAAAGCTTCAAGGGACTGACCAATGGTTAAACTACTGTCCTGTCAAGGAGCAATATTTCAAATGTCCCAAGAACACCACCCATCCTTCTCACTAAAAATCCCACAGGATTAAGTCTTAACATACCTTAAACACTCAGTTTAACCCAATTTTATTGTAACATTACATAATCTGCGCTACCAGCAAGTCCCTTTGGAGTTGGCACCGTTTTCTGTTTTTAATATTAAAAAATTAAATAGTGAGGAAACATCAGTTGTGTTGGGAATACAAGAAAATCAATGTCTGTACAAGCTTTAATTAGAACACAGGATCCAGTTAGATACTTGCCTAATTTCTCAACAGCACTCTGAACTTTCGCTGTGGTCCCTTGGCACCACTGAAATTCAAATAAACACTAATCTCCCCCTGCATTTTCTGTTGCTTGCTTCTAGCAAGCTCGAGAGAATTAGAGGGGTGCAGTTTTATTTCAAAAGGCACCACAGAAATGAGCAAGTAACAACGGCGCAATTTTAAAATAAAAATTGAAATTAAATTCTGTATATTTTGAAGCTGCACTGCTTGTTGGCAGCAGCCCTTCCTATGAACACTGAAACAAGAGACTGAAGTAAGCTGTATGAATTCAAATAATCTTTTCTAACACTCCTGACTGAAATACTGCTCCAAGGAGGTCCCACATAGCACAAGCTCTTCTTCTCAACACCTTTAGAAACAAATAGAAGCAGGGAGAGTTTATTCTCCTTCTAGAATAGTAAAAACTAATGAGAACTGGTGATGATGCAAGTGTGCGTCTCCGAAATTAAAAACTGGAAGTGCCTGAAACTAGAGGCAGCTGAGGAGAGCAGTGAAGTATCCTGGCTATGCATTATCAAGGTTTAACACATTTGGCTTTGGCTACCACCTGATTTTACCCTGGCTTTCCTAGTTTCTTATTACCCAATGACGCCATCCCAGTCTGTAATTCAAAATGTTCCAACTATCTTTTAATTTTTAACCCCCCTTAATAATTTTAACCATCAGACAAAAGGCACCTAAGTGCTCAAGACGAACAGTAGGACAACAGCTTCGCTGTTGCATTGCAGGACAATGGCCTATTACAAAATTCAATGATCTGTAAAAAGTTTTCCTTAGGCCTGTTCTGTTTTCCAAAGCCAGTAACCACAGCCTCTGGTATATAGGTAGAAACGAAGAATAAAGTGATTCTTTATTCTGTACACTGGCTAAGTCAAGCTAGAAGCAGATAAACATACACTGTATATGGCCATTTCAAGATTTTTATTAAAAATAATAATAAAACCCAACAAAACTTAATATAGCCTTAAAAAGGCAATTTAAAACACTTCATCCACTCCAAACAGATCATCAGGGCCCTCCTCAGACTTCTGGAGTCAGCAGCGATGATTCTGTACTGCTTTTTGAATCAGAACAGAATTTATGGATTCCCTAGCAGTTTCTTCATCCCAGGTGGATGCTCCTGACGTGCTGTGTGTGGCTGGATCTGAACGCAGGACTCAGTGCCTCACTGCAGCTGGAATTCTCCTTGGACATGGTCCTGTGGCCCCACAGTATCCCTACAAAAAGAGGGATTTCTGTACAAAAATTGGGACCACTGCAGCTGGAATTCTCCCTTGGACACGGTCCCTTGGCCCCACACTCTCCCTATAAAAATAAGGATTTCTGTACTGTGCACTGCACATCTAACGGGAAGGGCATTCACTGGTTTTGCTCTTTTTAATCCTGATGAAGTTGTGAGGTTTCTTGTGGGGTTTTCCAGTGAATGCTTCATTAAGTCTCTGAATAGAACCATGGACACTGAAAAGCTCTAAAAATTGGCATCATCCAAGAAAACACCCTTGGCCTCCACCCAAGGCATTTTTTAGTCTTTTACCTCCAATCTACTAACACAGGGCTACTGAACCTTCCCCGAGTTTAGATTAATTAAAGCATGTCTAATATACTACAGCAGGTCCTTAAGTTCAACATTTACATTGTACTGAGAAACAAGGAAATCGCAATTTTAAGGGAAAGCTCTCACTTAAATAACTTGATTACAATATAAAGTGAATTCAGAATGTGCAGTCAACACAGAGAGGAGTCAAACAACAGCTTACAAAAAAACTGATGCTACAAAAACTATTTTTTCCCCCCTAGAACCATCTCCAATATGTATCTCAGATCAGCTAAAAATTTGGCTTTGCATGAGACACAAACCATGAGAAAGGTTAAAACTTCTGAGCTGAATGAGGTAACAGTTGCAATTAGACTATTGCACTTCCAACTGAACCACTACTTCCTTAAGTTTTTAAACCAGAGGAAAAAAGCCATTCCAACTGGTATTAACCAGTTGAAATACACTTACTTCAGGGCTTCCTTAAAGAAAGTTCTCTGAAAGTGAAATTTAATACTTAAAAGGATGAAATATTGGTCTGTGGTAGAAAAATTAATTGGAACCTGGAGGAGGTGGGTTCAATCCCCTACAGCAAGACAAGTTTCAGTACAATTAAGCTTCATCCGTTTTGTCACTTCCAATTGTGGAAGAAATCATGCAGGAACACCACAAGAATACCCAATCATGTATATGTGGCACTATTTTCATCTCCCCTCCAACCTCCCCTGACAGGAGCCATCCTCAGTCAAAGCCACCCCTTGCTTTGGAAGGCACGAACAATAAATACAACACAGCCAAAACCAGCGTCAGCCTCCATTAAAACAACTCTTTGGGTTGTTCCATCTAGCCTATCTCATCCCACCTGAGATCATCCAGATATTTATTCATTACTGACAGTTACCTAATTTCAAAGAACAGGGAATGGGGTCAGAAATATCAGAAATACCCAATTCAAGTGCTATGCATTTCAAAACCAGAGTAAAATGGAGTGTTCGCAGGTTCTGTGACAGCCCATCCGCGGTGAATTAGCACCGACATGAGCGCAGAGGTCCCAAACTCATCACTGGAAGGCATCAAAGGAGACAGGGGGTGGTTGATTTAACATCTTCATGGTTGAGAAATTCAGGCAAACCTGAAGACATCACGTCACCAGGTTTTGCTACCCCCACAAGAATTTACTGCACCTTTTTAGAATGTATTTGATCATGGACAGGCATTAGGAAGCTCATAAAGATGCAACTTACTTTATAGTGCATTTTTCCTCTATTCAATTATTTCCCTGGAAACAATAAATCAATTCCCACCATCACAGTGATGAAATATGCAATTTGTGTGCGACAATCTCACCATTTGCAGAAACAGCAGGTGGTAATAAATTAAGTTGGTGTTACACAAACAAGACACCTCCGTAAGCCAACGCCACACACAGAGCCATCAATCCATCTTCCTTCAAGTCTCTATTAGAACATACAGGAATATTAATTGGAGTGGGGGCAGGCACTTAAACACGTGCAGTTTTTAAATGCTGAGTTGACTTGGCCTGAGAAACACAATCGCTTACAAAAGGATCTGGCAATTAACACACCTTTGTACATGAGCTTCAGGAAGCAGTTTTTATACATTTGTAATCTGTGCTCTTAACATGCTTGGATTTATTTTAAAATAAATGTTTCATAGTAGCTAGAGAGAAAATAGAAGAATATTCCCTTTCAGCGAGGACTACCTGTGCTTTAATATGGATGAAAATATTTCTGCACAGAAGCTGAGTGTTGCTGTGACAATACACCTTCCACACTACAAACATGCAGCAAGTATTTCACAGGGCAGAGAGACCTAGAATCACTCAAATCCCTACACAAACTGAACAGTAGCCAGCATTAGGAAAAACTGCACAAACGGATAAAATTATTTCGTATTCCAACCAAAGAATACAGTATTTCATCACATTACTATTTTTAGCCTGAAATTGGATCTTTGGGATCTTAGTGACTTGGAAGAGGTTCTGTCAGTGCTTACTAAAGGCAAGGGGTGGGTGTTGAGTATCTTGAACATCACACAACCACTTGCCAGCAAAGAATTATAGATTAAATTTTTTTTTCTATTTTTGCCCCAAGGTGCAACAGAAAAGTCAATGTTATTTCCAGAACCTCTTGTGCTCTGTCCAAAAGTCCAGAGAAGCACAACTAAAATAATGAAGGGGCAGAGCAGAAGCCTTGTGAAGGGAGCCTAAAAGGGCAGGACTCCAGCCCAGAGCTTGATCAATAGTTACAAAATCCATGACAAAATGATACAAAAAGTATCTCTAAAAGTCTCTAATGCAGTGGAAACTGAAGAAACATAAGGATAGACCGCAGTCTAGCTCACACAGTCTCCTGAAAGAGTCACAAGTGGGAGATGCTGTCCAAGAGTCTGGATCACTGATGGAATCAAGTTTTTTACATTAAGAACATCCAAAAAAGCTTCACCTTTTGCTTCTGCTGTTGAAGCTGAAATACAGAATCCCCAAATGGTTTGGGTTGGAAGGGACCTTCAAGATCATCCACTTCCATCCCCCCGCCATGGAACCTTCCACCAGACCAGGCTGCTCCAAGAGCCATCAGCCTGGCCTTGAACACTTCCAGGGATTGGACATCACAACCTCTCTGCTCAACCTGTGCCAGTGCCTCACCACCCTCCCAGGGAAGAGTTTCTTTTTAAGCTCTAATCTAAACCTCCTGTCCTTCATCTTAAGGTGATTGATTCCCGCTTGTCCTGTCCCTCCAGGCCCTTTTCCAAAGTCCCTCTCCAGCTATCTTGGAGCCCCTTCCTTCAGGCACTGGAAGAGGCTCCAAGGTCTCCCTGGAGCCTTCTCTTCTCCAGGCTGAGCAGCCCCAACTCTCTCAACCCCAACCATCTCAGCCTGGCTCCATAGCAGAGGTGCTCCAGCCCCATGATTAACTTGGTGGCCTCCTCTGGACTTGTTCCAAAGGTCAAATATAACCCTTAGGGCTTCCAAAAAGTTCAGATGAAAATACAGATACACAGCTTTGACAGCTTTCTCATAGACTACGTTTATCAAGTCAATAGCCGCCAGTGCAAAATGATGATTTCCAGGCTTGGAAAAGCCTGACATCAAGTCAGAAAACTAAAAGAAATCAAGTAACATTTTATTATAGAACAAATCAGAAAAGTAAACAACCCTATTAAAAAAGCCCATCTACAAACACATCCAAGAAGCCTACATGGTATATTCTGATCCTTAAAAGGGTTCATATGAGTATGTTAAAAAAAAAAACCCTAAGAAAATTAAAGATGTCCCATTACTCATGCAATATTTCCCAAGGTTTTTTTAAAAATGGCAAATACTTCCTTGCACTGTTTAAGTTCTCATGTATAGTTTGATGTTCAAATATCATTAAAGGACTTTGCCTGGTTTCTCAGAAATGCCTCTGTACGAAGCTACAAAATTGATGTATGATTATTTCTGAAGAGTGTATTTGTACAGAGGTTTGAGTTAATTTTTCAAAGGCAAGTAAGTTGTCACCATGGCTGCTTCATCAGCTTAATAATTCTGTCCTTGCTGCTGCCAAAGCTGCAGAACTTGCTACCCCTTCCTCCCTGCCAAGCGTTTCCTCATCCACTCTTCCCAGCTCTGGAGCCCTTGCTTCCCTCTGAGGCCTCCTGCTGCTGCTTAAATGATTTTTTAGTTGCTTGTACACATTAAGACAGAATAAATCAGTCCAGGCTTCTTTTTTTCTGGTTTTGGTGGGGATTTAGTTTTGCTTGGAGTTCACAGTCCAAAACTGATGTTTCCGAGCCTAATATTAAACTACTAAATAACATTTCAGTATCTGGTCAAGAGGGAGGTGAAAAGGAAAGACAAAGGGGGAGCAGAGAACAGGTAGGAGAGGAAGAACTATTCCATTGCAATGATTAAAGAAGGCAAAAATAGTTTTGTTAAAATACCAGTATTACAAATTCAAGTGCAATTTTCAACTTCAACCTTCTTTTTTCCCTTTCCTTTAAAGCCATTTATCAACTATTAGCTTGTACACAGATAAGTCTGACCAACTAAACGGACAGATGTGAATAAAAAGAATCTCTAACACAGGCAGAAAGGGATGGAATTCTCGGGAACAGGACAGACAAGTAAGGCTTGTTTGCATCTGATAGAAGGAAGCTGATGAGCAAGTGTAATTCACACCAAAATCCACAAAACAGCTCATCACTGACTGTCACGGCACCATCCACAGGTCTCCAGCCTGGGACTGGAATTTAAAGAGGTGATTGTAGCTCTCAACAGGTAATGTGGTGCTTCTTTTTGGCCATTTGAGACCATTTGAACACATGGGAGAACAAACAACTACAATGAAGTGTAAAGGAAAAGGTTAATTTGAGATATGTCTGGCACAGTCAATGGCAGCATAAGCACAACTAACCTCTAATTATTTCCCATGATTTTGCAAATGTCAAAGTATGGTCTTTAAAGATATTCAGCATTTGTCAGAAACATGATTTCATTACATTTTAATCAGCTGCAGAATATTTCACTGAGCAAGTGAGTTTCATGGCTGACAGGAATTCGGCAAGAAAAGCTCACCTAAAACACAGTTATGTTCTGTCAAACACCACTCAGAGGAAACCCTGAGACACTAAGGGTTAATACGATTTGCTCCGAAGAAATGAGCTGCAAATGATTTTCACACTCCAGAAGGAAATTAGTTTTCCCACTTTAAGAGGTGAACAGAAGAATACTTTGCTAATACAAAGAAGAGTACAGAGCAGCATACTTGATGAGACCTCATGGTTTACTCTACCCCTTTAGGCAAAATAAATAAATTTTTTAAAAAATTAAAATAAAGATCAAGCCCCTAAACAAACACCCTCAAGCCACTATATTCCACTTACTGAACACTACACATTTAAAAAGTTTTAAGAAAGAGCCAAATTCTGATTTACTAAGGGGCAACGCTAATTCCTCATTTGAGCTAATTAATAGAGAATGAACACATCCCTGTTTCACCCTCCTTTGCAGAAAATGTGTATTTCACAGCAAGAACTTGAGCTGCACAGACTGTGACACTGCTGCACTCACAGCAGAAGTGAGACAGGCACTGAAGGGCGATGCTGTAAGAAAAAGCCCCTCAGGAACAGATCCTGGCGCTTTCCCCATTGCAGAAAGGGCAGCACAGCCCACCCACCCCCATTTCCCCACTCACTTGAACCATCCTCTACCACGCTCAGGGTCAGAAAGGTCCATTTCTGTCCAGAATTCTTGAGGTTTCTGTGGCCAACTCGAACTGCGGAAGACTTTTCTCAACACCAATGCATGCTCAATTTATTATTTATTTTAATTACACAACTCAAGGTTCTTCTTTGTTTTAATTAAGCAAAAGAAACTCACAGCATAAAGATTTTGGAGACGTAGACAACTAATACCAAAATGAAACAAAACTCTGGTTCAGTTCCTATTTACTTTATGATATACAAGGTAATTTATAAAAAAACATCTCTTATCCATCTTCCCGTGTATCACAATTCAGTCATTGTAATAGTATGTAAAAGGACAGGACTTGGAAAATTTCAACTGTTTCCCTGGTGTGTCTGCCCTAATTGTCAAGTTTTGTCCCCTGCAAAATCTGAAATTAAAAAAATCAACCTAAAATCAGAGTTGTTGCTTTTATAAATTGGACAGATGTCCAGAAAATAAAAATCCTAAATATTTTTTTCCTCATTTTCCAGATGTAAGGCATAAATTTAAAACTGGATTTGTTCCTTCAGAGTCTAAGTTTAAAAGGACAACATATTGCTGTACAGCATATATTAAACTTACAGATTGATCTTGATGTTTTAAAAGGCACTTAGCAAAGGTGTATATCAACATAAGGTATTTACAAAGAAATTATTTTGGGTAGAATTTGTCAATTCTCATAGGACATCCTGCAGTAGAGGTTCCAATTCCTTGTTTGTTTGTTTCAATGCAACAAAATTAAGATTTAAGAGAGATAACAAATTATGCTGGGAGGATGCCTATGAACATGTTGTTTTGACAGAAAGCTCTGAACTTATAAATCAAGTTATTATAACATTTATATAATTTACTCTTACATGCTAAACAAAACAGTTCACAGTGATAAAACAAACAGCACCTCTGTGGCCTGAAAGAGAAAAAAAACCCACAAAGAAGTAATAATTAAATCAAAAAATAATAGTCCATCTAAAAATTCAGTGCCAAATTACACTGTACCACCAACATCAATGAAAAACAGGCCACAATTAACAAATCAACCCCATAAAGTGCTCGAGATCCACCTTTCTTCTTCAGCAGGGCCTTAATTTTGCACAGCAATGACCAATTCTGTGGATTTCCAGCAGACGGGAACACACAAGTGTGTTAATGGACAGGTGCTGAGTGCTGGAACACCTCAGTGCACGTGGATGAGGAAGGAGGAAGCAGTCAGCACCTGAAAGGACCCGGCCCTATAAATACAAAATCCACCCAGTCAGTCCCCAAGGACACATTTTATGAGCAACTTTATTGCAGTGCAGGAGGTTGTCCTTGTGAGCACAGAAGGGCACAGCTCATGTCCTACCTAGTGCCTGATCTGAGAAATGCTTTTGCTAGGAGAGAAAAGAAGTCAACCAGCACGTTTTTATTCCCATTTACAACAAAACTGGAGCAACGCTAATAAAGTGAGTGCAGACTGGATTTATACAGCAAGGAAAGTCCTAATAAGATACAGAAACATATTGAAGAATTTTATGGTAATAACCTACAAAAAGTTATAGATTAACTACTGCTTTGTATGATTATTCTAGGGCTGAAGCATCACGTGTACCACGAACAGAAACAAAACTGAAGTTCATGATAATTCCCACACTAGAGAAAGGGAATGGCTCCCACTTTCCAAAATGTAGTATTATTCCAAAAAATTGCAACCTTTTGTTCATGTTCCTACCACTGAACAGGAAAATACTGACTGGCTTGAGGCATCAGTGACTGATTCATAAAATAAAATTATTATTCTTGGCAGACATGAAAAACCATTTCAAGTTGAGGTTTGGTGTTCTCCCTCTTGTTTTTATGTCTCCAAACACTGTGGTCATATTAAATTTTCCTGAATTTCCCAATACCATGCTGAAGAAAGAGAGAAGATTTGTGACTGCAAGTTTCAAAGCTGCCTTCATTTCTCCTTCTCCTGAAGATGCACAAGCCATTGCAGCCACACAAGTAACCTGAGACACCTGAATGTAAAAATATTTCAGCCAGTGTTTTTGACCTCTGTGTACTCATAAACACAGACCCAAGTATGATCCCATTTCACAGCCAGTTTCAAATATGAGAGATTTTCCCCACTTTTATGTTTTTTTCTTGTTCCTGAGACACCCAAACCCTCCCACCATGGTTTATTTTCCTTTGGCTTGACTGTGGTTCTAACACTAAAAAAAACAAACTGGAGATAAATCTGGATTAAACAGAAGTGACTGGTTGCCATTGCTTTTCTACACTGGATAAACATGCAGTGTGTTTTAACTTGCCTGGCTTTTCCTACAGGATGAAACAGGAATCATGAACATGACCTTGCTGTGCATCCAGGAGTATCCAGGGTGTTCTTGTTCCTGATTTCAAGTAATTCTCATTTCCAGCTCCTTCCCACTCCCATTCCAACAGCCACTGCTCCTTCCCAAAACAGATCAGACACAGAACAAGTACAACTATTTTCCCTTCAAATTTTAGGGATGAGCAATTTCAGAGATTCCAGACAGATTTCAGCATGAGGAATAAGGACTTGGATAATTCTGAGTAGAAGATGAAATCAGAATTATCACAGAAATTATTTGGCAGCCACAGCCACAGCAGGTGCTCCTGTTCCTTCAGCAACACCTTGGTTTTCATCGATGTGGGGCACTGTACCTGAACTGCACAAATGTATCACAGCCAGAGCTGGGGAGAGAAGTGAGATGTGGCAGATAAGAGCATAATTTCAAATTAATTTTTACTGCACCTCCAGACTGACAAAAGAGATTTAAATTCTATTTAGATGTGCAAATTTGCACATCAAACGTGAAGTCCAACACTACTGGTCAATGCAGGTGAGACAGCTTGTTCCCATAAAACTAGATTAGTGCACCCAAAACCTGCAAGATGTGTGTTCAGTATGACATAAACCCAGAACCTATACAACCACCAAAATTACCCTGGAATGAAGAAAAGTAATGGGTATTTTCCTACTGAAGAACTGATGATGCCTTGCATCCATATATTCATTTTTTATATCTTATGTCTATAAAACAGTATATACAATATATAATTACTTTATATTTTATATTACATACTCTGTGAAGTACTGTGTGTATATATTGTTAAAAATATGAAAGTTGAAGTATAAAATGAAGAGATAAATGTTTCACTTCAAGGACAGAAGAGGAACATGGAAGAAATTCTCTACTATGAGGGTGGTGAGAATTTGTGGATGTCCCATCCCTGGAAGTGCTCAAGGCCAGGCTGGACAGGACTTGGAGCAACCTGGGATAGTGGAAGGTGTCCCTGCCCACGGCAGGGGGTGGAACAAGATGAACTTTAAGATTCCTTCCAACCCAAACCATTCTGGGGTTCTAGGACATCCTCCCAACTCTGTGCAAGAAAACGCCCAGGCACTAAGTCCTCACAACTATAACCAGAACAAAATCCCCTTAACTTTACGCTCAGAAGCACATGCAGAAAAGCCCACCTTCTGCCAAACCTAGTTAGTTAGTAAAACATTAACTTATTGACCTGACAGGTACCACCACTACGTGCCCATCCCACCTTTGTGCCAGGGGACAGCGCCTGGAGCAGCTCAGGGTGCAAATCCTTTTTGCCGCTCGTGATAAACACGGCACAGGAATTAGCCCTGCATGGACAACAGACACACAGCTCCCTGGCACCTGAGCAGTGCCTTCCCCTCTGGTAAGGGGCTGGGATGGGTATCTGCAGCACACACATGCTCCTGTTTGACATGCTCCTATTTGATCATAAATCAGAGACCTTTTCATTCTGCCAGGATGAGCCAAGGCTGCTGCAATCAAACACCTGAATGGACAATAAGCTGCTGTTCAAATCCCTGGCAATGCAATTTGCTGCATGGGAATCATTTGTTAGCATCAAATTGAAAAGGTTGCGCAACTCTAAAGTATCTTTGTTGCAATTCTTTGGATTATCTTGACCAACCATCGTGACAGGACGGAGACAAAACCCCCTTTGAGCTGAACACACTGAGATTTCAGGAACATGATTCTCAGTATCACCCCGCAGCAGCAACACCAGCTCACTGCTGAGTTGCAAACATTAGGTGAAAGCCTACGAGAAAAGTTTAAATCTTATTGCCCCGTATCTTCCAAAATCAGCTAAGAAGCTTCAGGAACACACCCAGTTCTTCCTTCCCACTCTCCTTCCCAGAAATAAAGATTTAACAGGACAGGACCACATACCATTACTCACTCTGCGATCACTTATGATGAAAATGTTCCTTGCTTCAATGACCTTCAAACGGTTATTAAAGGAGAAAACTCAGCATGGGAATCCACGACCAAATACTGGCAACTAAGTAATTAATTTAGCTTCATCAAGAGGTATTGTTCAAGTGAGGAAAGTCTGGTGTTACTTTTAGTTCTAGAGCACATCAAGCTCAAGTAAGGAGTTCAGCTTTCAGTCTCAAAATGCCACACTTCAGTTCATTACACTCATCCCCTGTTGATATGACCCTGTGCAGGACATCACTGAAGTGCTCAGCTGCTGTCATGGCAGAACTGAAGGTCACACCCTCATTTTACTCCTGATTTACTCAAGATGAGATTTCAGCCATGGAAAAAGCTGATTTTGCCTCAGACATCTCCTCAGTAGAGCAAGAGACAATACTGCATTTGCAGAGTCCAATTTAAATAAAAAGACAGCACAAACCCCTGGTGCTTACTTTTATGAATTTGAAATCATTGGCAGAAGAAACACTACTTCAGAAAGCAGTGACAGTGCTTGGGAAAAGGATTAAGCAATCTCCCTTCTGGCAAAGTAACAAACCTTAGTTATCAAATAAACAAACGAGAAAAGGGGGTTTGTTTACAGATTATTTTCAATGAAATGACTCAGCAGGATTGAATACACACAGAAATGCTTTTCACAATATCTATGTTAAGCTACATTAAATATCAGAAGAGGAAAATCCAACCCCCTTTCCATATGCCAATAAATACAGAATCACCCAGTGCTGGGTAACCATCAGTTCCCTCCAAACCTCAGCAACCCTGACCCTGACAACCTGGCAGGAAAAGCTGGCACTGGCACTTCTCAACAAGGATTCAACAGGAGATATTGCAGTGATCTCATGGCTTTTACCTGACAATGAATCTTGTCATGAATGCTACAGTATCTTTGTAATCAAATATATTTATGATGTCCTGTGCTTAAGCTTCTTTTAATGTAACATTTACAAAGATATTTCCTTGTATCTGGCTTTTGTTTGCTGTGCCAGGTTATAGAATTCAGCAGCTTGTACAGGCTTGCCTACTGTATTGTTAGAGTGCATATCAATCTATAATGTCTCCAGTTTTTAATAATGACATGAAAAAATCCTTATCAGGTCATGAATTTAGGAATACTAGTGAGTGTTTTTTTCCAGGTAATTAATGAAAAGTACGTACACCTCACTGGCACATCAAAATTTTTACAAGACACGAATTTGCAACTATTCTATTTCAGCAACACTACAGCAAGTGAAGGATTGAGACAAGCGGATATATTTTTTACAAATATAACAACAGTCACGAAAGTTAATTTCAGAACCATAGTCCTTCCAATAAAAGCTGTGCTTGAAGAGCCATTGCCCAATGAATTGCATGCACAAAAACAGGTAAGAGATCATCTTTGGTATCTAAGGATGCTAATTTTGAAATACTGCAACTGTTGCCAGGCTAACTGGGTAAGAAAAATTATGCATGCGTCTGTATATGTATTTTACATACAGAAAATAAATATATACACACACACAATGGAACTTGTGATAAAAAAAAAAATCAAATATAAACTGAATAAGAAACCTATTAGGGCTATAAACTCCTGGTTAACTTTTCTGCTTAATGCATCATTTCCAAGAATGAAACATTCACTTGAGTGCCAACTTCCACACTTTGCTCTTAGGCCTTTTTCCTAATGCTTCTTTAAAAGGATATTTAAAACCTTTTGTTTTCCTTACTGAAGTTTTAGGTTTTTTTCCAGGCAGCTCAGCATTTAATCCCAAGCTGGTTCACTGGCTCATTACCAGGTGCTACAATTGATAAGATCACACATATCCACTACCCAGGGAACGCCAAGTGCTCCCCCAGCCCTTAAAACAATCGCTTTCCTTTCTTGTAAAAATATCTCAAACTCCATCTTCCATTCCAGTCGTCTTTGAATACAGAACAAATCACCCCAATGGGAATGCAGCAGACTCCCGGAGCTGCATGGTTCCTGTATTTTTAAGAATATTGAGCTACCACACGCTGTGCTGTAACTCTGAAGGGGAGAACCCCCCTTGCTTTTCCAGATTATTTTCCATCTTTAAATATATACAGGCATATCAGGAATGTGACACTCTAAGCAATCCAGTCTAGGGGAAGGTATCCCTGCTCATGGCAGGGAAGTTGGAACTGGACAGGTGATCTTAAAGGCTCCTTCCAGCCCAAGCTATTCTGTGATTCCATCAACTTTTTTCAACTGCCTCTGGAAATTAGTGTCTTGATGAGTTTAATATTATTTTTCTTCTTTCTACAAAAACCGCCAAACAAACCCAGGCAAGCAGGAATTGAAGAGATGCTTTTTATGGTTTGCAAAACTCACAGCTCAAGAAGCAACAAAGTTAAATAAAGTTTAACGAAAGTTTAGGCAAGTTTACAATTTAGAAAGAAATGGTCAATGTAGCCCATGTAGTCAGTGAACAGGGTCAGATGACAGACCAGACTTTTCCTAGCTGTAATGGCCCTCAGACACCAAGAAAAAAGCATTTAGTGGTATTCCCAAACTACACCTTTAGATGTACAAAAAAGGCAAGAGCAGGTGCTTCCCTCCAGTCACCTCAAGCGAAACTCACTGAGAAGATGCAGCAGAACACTCACACTACGAGAATGGTTTTTTTCCTTTCTAATACACAACAGCAATTATATTTCTGTGTTTCATACACTGTGTCCGCATCAAAGAATTAGGAAATCTTGCTTTAGAGGTTATTTCCCTGCCTACAACCTTCATGGTATCAGTGACTTTCCTTACTCCATTTTCTACCACCTTAGTAACCACCTATCACCTAAAACCCTAAGGGCCTGTTGGACTGAAAGTTATTGCTCTGTTAGCAAAACAGTAGAGATTTATGACATGGAGATGAGCAAGAAGCAGCTCTGAACGATTCTCTTGCATATCCAACTGTCTTGCTTATATTCAACACATCACCTGCAGGTCCCATCTGAACACACCCCCACAATCATCAGGCCTCACCACAAAAAAACCCCACAACGTTTAACTTGGAACTGCTTATCTCTTAAAAAAAAAATTGCAACATCCGTGATGGACAGGGCAAAACTCTTTCCCAGTAGATTAAATACATTTCACAGCACAGATAGGTTAAATTCTTTAATATTTATTTTAATCAAGACAAGGTTTTGGCTGAATTTGGCTTGATTATTTTAAGCCAGTAGAGACCCTTCCGTGTTAGTCTGAAAGGTTCAAGGGCTTGGTGACACTGCACTAACAACTCACATGGCACGCATTGAATTATATCAGTTAACTGTTCATAAATGACTAAACAGCTCTTCACAGGAAGATATTCAGGAAACTTCCTCCTCCTTGGGGTGGGTAATTCACAGACCTATAGCAGAGCTGCCCAACTACCCTTGGCTGTCACATTTACACTGCTGCCACCGAGTCATTGTGTAAGGTTAAAATGGCAGCAATTCACAGGAAACACAACAAGAAAGGTCACCAGCAAAAGTATCTAAGTCAAAGTGCAACACATTATACCATTAATGATCTTAGCAAAGTTCAGAGACTTCAGTGAGAAGTCTTTAATGATCCATGACTACTTTCTAGTCTGCTGTTACAGGCAGAAAGGAAACATCCCTCTATGATACCAGCACAGTTTCAGCACTCAGCTGGGAAAGGAGCAGTGACTGCTCAGGGATCAAGACACCACTTCAGCATCCCCCAAAGATGTAACTGAGCTTCAGGATGATTATTCCACAAGACCTAAGATTTTAAGTTTCACATTACTTAATGGAAGGGAGGAAGCAGACAAAGATGTCTTACTCCTATCCTTACTAAAGTAACACAGACTTACTGAGAAGAAAGATGTCAGTAACAAATTACACACTTTATCTTCGTTCACCCATCAGAATACTCTCAAATCTGGAATGTGAAGATCCAGATTAAATTATTCAGTTCAGCAACACTACTTAGATTAGATTCAGATGTGAAGAGGAGGCAAAACCCCAACATACAGATTTGCACAAATACTTTATAAAGCAAGCAAATATCTTATTCTCTGATGCAGTCCTACAGACAGTGCCACAGAATTGGCTGCAATTAGGTCATCCCACGCTATCGCTAAGAAGATTTGACGATTTCAGATTTAAGAATGCTAAAAAAAAGTGGAAGCTCTGTATGAACACAGACTGACTAGAATATTTCAATGCATTTTCAAAGAACAAACATTTGCTGAGATCACACCTGGTACAATGAAAGCTTAATCTGTCCCATTCAAAAGAGAACAGAGCACTTAGAAAGAAGTTATAGATAATAAAACATACACATCAAGATCACATTTTAAGACATTATAAAATACTTGAAAGTTTTATCAGTTTTTGCTACAGGTAACCTGAAGCTTTAACAGAAAAACCAAAGAGCCGGAATAAAGACATCAGAACTAAATGGTTCTCTCATTAATATATTACCTTTCTTGGACTGCAGATATCTCACAGCCCTTATCAAAGTAGGCCAGATCCGTCTCATTTCCCTAAGGTTAAGCCGGTGAACAGTACACAGAGTAATCATCGACTAAGGCATGGCCACCATTCAATGACAAATATAGCTCAAGCTATTTCTCATCTGTCCTATTTTTTTGGGGAGGCTGTGATGTAGCTTTTTCTAGAAATCATCACAACTGGCAGCTGTGAAGATCCTGGTGCCTTTGTCCTCTTATGCAACTCCTGGCGTCCCCCCCAGGAGGAATAACAAGAGATTTCATGGCTGCTCTCCATATTTTGGGGCAGAGGGGGCTGGATAAGCAATCCTCCCTGAAGTTACGTTCAGAGAACACAGGCGACAGGAGGAAGACGTGGGATCAGTTTTCATTCATTTTAGTTACTGGAAGGGGTGGGGGAGGAATCAATACCTTTTATCGTGGCCCAGTGCAGCCACCCCCAGCCCTGCTGGGGACATCCTCTGGGACTGGAGCAGGGGGAGAAAACTGATGCCTCAGTACTGACCTGCCTTAACAGCAGATGGCAAAAACTTGCTTTTGTTTTAAGAAGATTTTTCTTCCCTACTTTTAAAAGTTATTTTCTGAGAGGTACCTTCATCCTGATGCTCACAATAGACCAAGATTAATCCAAATTTCATCTAATACTTTTGTTATCCAATTTATGACATGCAGATCTGGCATTGCTGTTACCCCTTCACAGTAAACAAGTTTTACTAAAAGCAAAGCACACTGTGTTTTAGCTTTGTTTCCAGCTACCGTTACTCATTGTTTACTAACTATAATTCCCCAGTGAGCTGACAGGTTCTGCACTTCATGAGAGCAGGGTGTGGTGTTCCAAGTTCTCCCATTTCTAAATCATTTCTACACTATGTGCTACTATAATATCTCTATGTGTGGCAACACTAGTTCAGCCTGAACACTTCAGCAAGGTGCAGCAAGCAGGCAAGACAAAGACAGTGTTAAATGCTTCTCAGTGTGTCCTCCTAATCACAAGACACTAAAAACTGTAAATAAATGTAATGTTATTTTTTCCAAGACAACTAATCATCAGCTATGCCTATCAATCCTTAGTTCAGATACGTTTGCCCTGAACTTCTGAAGTAACTGGCTGTCCGTGATCCAAGATTACGGTGACGCAATACTTCACTGCCAGTTTCTCTTCCAAAAAAGAAAGTACATTGAAATGAAAGCGAGCACGAGGAAAGTTATGCTTACAACCAGCAACACTCAACCTTTTACAGTTGTTTTCCATCTAAGGAAGATTTGATCCTTTGGCTACTGACAGAATTTCGACCTTAATCCCTGCACACTCACACCCACAACTCCAATATACAAATACCGTCCAGATGATAATACAGTAAATATTAATGTCTTGGGGTGCAAGTTTAGATAATCACGTGAATGAGTTTCCCACGTCCATCTAACTATTGTTAAGCCTCAATTTCAAGTCCAACCCTCTCACTGGAATAAATTCATGCTCTGTGGCTACTTATTGTCTCGGTTTGGGGGTGGATAATAGGGGTGGCAAATTCAGAGACCTCAAGTAAAAAGATGTGAGTCTTCCACTGTAAACGTTCCCTACGATCAGGATCAGACGCTTAAAAACTACTTCTTCCAAAAGGTGAGTGAAAGCAGAACCACCCTCGCAGTGGCTTCAAACATAGGAAGATCACAAACAAAGCCGTCAGATCCTCACATCAGTGCAAGTACAAACCAAACAGCTCACGCGCTCTTTTCATTTCAAATCATCCTTAAAAGCAGAGGGAGAAAAAAAAAAAAATCCCGAAGCATCCCAGCTGTCAGGTGAAGCAGCTCCTGCGGAGGGGCAGCTCCGCACTGCAAGTGCATGACCAGAATATTTGATTTTCTAGCTTGGCTTTGATAGGAAAAAACCCATAGAACCACAGGTGGTAAAACGTTCAGAGAGAGAGAAATACATGCATATATATACAGATATATATACATACACACACACACAGCTCGATACAAATAAAAGGTCGCGTACCTTTCGCCCAGCACATGGGGAAGGGGCTGCAGCCGCTCTTCTCCATGCAGCCCGCACCTGCCCGCCGCGGGGGCTGCTGCCCGGCCACCTCCAGCAGCCACATACACAGAGCGTGCTCGCTGCCGGCCAGCCCCGGCACACAATGTCCCGATTCAGCGCTCCGGCGCTGCGGGCTCCTGCGGGGGGAGGCCGGAGCCGCCTGGCCGTGCCGGATCCCGGGGAGAGGAGGGAGCCCCGGCCCTCCCCGGGGCGGCGCGGCTTCACCTGGCTGCGGGGGGAGCGCGGTTCCCCGGCGCGCCCGGGGCTCCAGCGCGCTCCGCAGCGGGGAAGCCCCGCCGCTGCCTCATCTCCCCCCGCCCCGGAGCATCATCCACCTCCTCCTCCTCGTCGTGCTCGTCCTCCTCCTCCCCGGGAGCGGTGCCGAGGCGGAGTGAGCCCTGCGGAGGAGGGCGGGCAGGGGCGGGAGGCGATTACCCGGCTCCCATTAATATGCTAATCCCCGTCTGCTGCCCGCGCCCGGCAGCCTCCGGTTCACCCTCTGCGCAAAGGCACAGCGCTGCGAATGCCGCCCGGCGCGGCTGCGGAGCCCTTCCCTTCGCCACCGCTGATGTTCCTGTTCCCCGCTGCCCCGACCCGCCCCTGCCCCTCCAGCACACGCGTTTTGCCATCGCTGGTACACATTTCACTTACTGACACAAGCGCCAGGCATCCTAAAAGCGCAAAACTTCCCTATAAGCGCACGGGAACTTCCCTATAAGCGCTGGAGAACTTCCCCAAACTTCAGCAGGAATTGGGGTCACACCCTCCATCACCACTTGCCGCACTCCACAAGATTATGGATGCAAGAACCGCGGTAGTGTTGCTTTGCCTTCAAGAATGAATATCGCAGCCCACGCTACATCCAGCCCCCTCTAAACCCGGGGCTGCTTTATTGGGTTCTTTGTAGGCAAAGCTTTGTCACCTCAAACATTGGCCCCAGATAGTGCACGGCCCTTGTTTCTTCTTAACTTTGCAGCACCCAACATCAAAACTGCTTACAAACATTTTTCTTTCGAAATGGTGACTGTAAACACTGCAAAAGCCTGTGTTTATAAGAAACACACACCCAGGCAGAATGCGTATGCAGAAATAAAGCAAATATCCGTTTTACTCACAGCAAAATATTTCACAAAAATTATAAATAACTGATTCAGCTAGAATACGTATTAAAATCAACAGGAACACGACTCACACTGATCATTAAAGCTCTTTAGATATTCCACGGTAATCTCTTCTCACTCCCAGCCCTCAGCAGTAAGGCGTAAGGCTTATCCAAGACTAGAACCAAAAGGGAATTAATCTAAAGCCAGCAGCCTTCAACTTAACCTATCTGCCTACTTGTAGCAGCATGCACTCGTCTACAGCATATGTTTAATTACCATTCTTTACTGCCATCTCATTTCTCAATATACTGGCTGGCCTTGCAGAATTAGTGGTGTATGTCAAAATTCTTGATTAAAAAAATTTTTTTTAAAAAGAAGAAAAAAAAGCAGCAACTGCATTTAAGTATTGTCTGCTTCTCTATTTAAACGAGAAAAAATATTCACTGGGGAAAAAAAAAGAGAGAGAGAGATTAGGCCACAACCAGGCCCATCAGATGTTCTGCATCACTGCTCAGGCACAAAGCTCCTTCTGGGGCTGAAGAAAGCCAAAGGGAACTGAAGACATGCCTGGGTGCCTTCCTCCCCCCACCACGAAGTTTTCCAAGCCCCTCAGTGCTGCACAGACAGACAAACACTTCCAGCCACAAGGTCGATTATATTTACCTTCAACAATGAAGCAAAACATGCTACAGTAATGTTTAAAGCCCCAATTATTGTGCTTGTGTGGGTACAGAAGGGGCACAGGCAGGCTCGGTGCCTCTGTGGCTCACACTGCAGCTCGCAGGGCAGAAAAGCTTTTACACATTCAGCTCTGCCATGGGCTTCCTTGGTGACCTTGAGCAAGTCAGACTTGTTTCCTTAAAAAAGGAAATACAGATACTTCTTCAGCTCTCCTTAAGTTGGTTTGATCTGTGCTCTAGGGTGTAAAATAATAAAAAAAAAGTGTTTCTTCCATAAAAAGAAAATGTTTTCCATAAAAGCAGATTAAAAAAAAACCCCAAGAGTTAAAAAGGGGAAGGTCTAAATAAAATTTTATTCATGAAAACAAAACCCTTTAAATATCAACTGGTAAATGCATTGCCAAGGAGAGTTTCAATAAACAAAATGTGTGGACTCACTGTATTCTTTACACTTTTAACAGATGAGGTTAATACAGATTATCAATCCAAGTGTCAAGACATACTGCCTGCTCATATCATACCGGTATTATATTCATTCTTCTCAAGGACATACCTTCTTGGTTTTGTATTAGGCTACAAAATGAAGGTGAAAAGCTAAGTATTTCATAGCATGAGAATTTTTTTATTCAATTTTAGAAGCTATCCAGCTATTTTATGTTCTGCATATGTATTTTTTCACATAAAGTGTTTCCTTGATGCTAAGACGTTAAAAAAATACTTAATATCTATTTGTTACTGGAAGAAGTACACAAACATATGCTCATTCTCTTCTTTCAAATAACATGATAATCTTTTTCTGCACAAAAAAACCCAGCCAAAAGCATAACATTTGCGTTCTGGAGATACTCAGAAACCCCAAAATCCCAAGTTGCAGGGAGGAAGGCAGGCAGGGGTGGAACAGCAGACAAGGCACAAAATAAGAAAAACAAACTTGAGATGTTAAATACATCTCCAGTACACTTAATATCAAGTATTTACAACATTTTATAAATACTGCTCATCAAGTAGGTATCCGAGTAGCATTTATGTAAAGTAATCTGTTTTAAGTAATGCCAATCAGATTATACCATTCACTGAGGTAAGAAACATCTGTCAGAAATTAGGGCTGTGGAACAGAAGCCTTGGTTCGTGTTGAGCAAGATGCATTTGCTGACACACATTGATAGAATCTGCATAGTAGTGTCTGTGTAAGCAATGACAACAGCTACCAAGGAAAATCCTAAAAAAATATTTATTATAAAAAAGGAATGCTGAAGTTTTTACTGAGAACATGTAGAAGCACTGGCCATTTTCCTAAAGCACACATTCTAACCAGAAAAAAAGCTCAGACTACCCCAATAACAACAGGCAGGCCAAGGTCAGCTAAGAAATGGCTTTTTGCCCCAAGGAAATTCAAGTTAAGACTTTGCTGTGACTGTGATTTTGGTTGCTCAATTTCCGCCTGCTTTTAAAGACTACTGATTATCAGCATCAGCTTTTGGAAAAGTAAAAGGGGAGAAAAACAAGTCAGAAGCTTTTTTTGAATTGTATCAAGGTATTTAGTTTTTATTTTAATTCTGCCTGCAGTGCTGCTCCTGTCTCCTACTGACGTTGCCTTCAAAAAATCACAAAGCTTTGGGGAACAAAGGGTTAAACAACAGGGTTTTTTTTACAATTGGGAGACACATAAAACGTTGTCCAATTTTTTTCCATCCAAGCTTATCCAAACAAAAACAAAGGTCTAAAATACCCATCAGATGAACTGGCAAACCTTGGCTTTCTCCATGGTTATGTCCAGAGCCTGAGCTCCTGGGGCTGTCCCAGAGATCTCATCAGCACAGAACTGACCTCAGTTTCTCCCTCAGTGAATGGCATCATTAGGAACTCTCTGCTATTCAATTAATTATTTTCACATCAGTTAATATCTCTATTCATCAAATTTTGATCAAACTGGCTGGCAAGTTTGAGCACTGCTGGGAAGGACAGAACCAAACAGAGAATACTTCTCCAAGTTCCACTGCCCTGAGAAAGCAAACTGACCTCAGGATTTGGGAACTGTGAAGAAAGACAGATCTGTACCACAGCAGTGTTGGACAGCAGAACAGAAATTTGCTTTTCAGTTCCTCTACTGCAACACCTCAGCCACCAGATGAACAGAACAGCAACAGAGATCTCCTCCAAGAGAGAAAAGAGCAGCCCATTCATTTGTTCTAACAAAAATAAAGAGCTCCAGCCCAGAGCACAGCAATGACATCAGCATTAGCGCTGGAAGCATCTCTGCCATGGAGACAGGATGAGAGAATTGGGGCTGTTCAGCCTGGAAAAGGCTCCAGGGAGACCTTAAAGCGCCTTTGAGTACCTGGAGAGGGACTTTTGACAAGGGCACATAGTGATAGGACAAGGAGGAATGGCTTTGAACTGAAAGAAGGTATGTTTAAATTAGGAAGATATTCTTCACTATGAGGATGGTAAGGCACATCCAGAGAAGCTGTGGCTGCCCCATCCCTGGAAGTGTTTAAGGCCAGGTTGGATGGGGCTTTGAGCAGCCTGGTCTAGTGGAAGATGACTGTGTCTGTAACAGGGGGGTTGGAAGTGAAAATAGATTATCTTGAAGGTCCCTCCCAACCCAAACTATTCAGTGATGATGATGATGACGATGATGATTGACTCGGTTATTCATTGTCTTAGCCACTTCACTGGCTACTGTTCATCCCTCTAGCAATTACTAGAAGCTGAAGAACACAGGCATTGTTTTGAAGGAGATCTGCATATTCATATAGGAGATGGAAGAAGGGTTCATTGCATTCATCTTGCTGATAAAGAAAGTTTCCAAACAAAGTTTACCCTCAGGACAAGTGCAGGAATTATTTTTTTTTTAAAGCTACAAAGGCTTTCTACCACAACAATTGCAGCCTGTAAAGCTGAGAGTTTCTGATTAATGTTCTAAAAATTAAAATATGTTTATTGATCAAGTAACAAGCTTCTGCATCCTAATTAATTTGCTTTTTCATATTAGTATCCAGAATTCCCTGAACACGCTGGCCAGACACTGTAACTGCACCATAATCTTCAATTCATCATAATTCCCTCAAGTTAGTTCTTTGTGTGGGTTTTTTCTAATTATTCTAATTATTCTTTGGATGTATGCATTATTTAAGAGTGGAAAATATGATCTACCCTAAGTTTCCCCTTAGCCAAAGTCACCTAAACACCATCTTTGTTCACAGGAACTACTGAAAAATGGTGCATCGCTATTACAACAAATCCAAAATGACAACTCCTGAATTCTGCCTTACTCTAAACTCAGTTTGGCTACAACAGTCTTGGAAATCTGCCCTGGATTATCTGATCTCTAAATCTATCATCCTTGCCCACAAGCAATCCCTTTCCCCTCCACCCACACCTTTTGTGGAGCTCAGTGTCCTCCTGAGCAGCCTTTGCCAAAGGGCACAGCAGGGAACAGTGTGTTGGGCTCCATGACCTTCCAGGGTCTCTGAAGACTGAGAAGCTCACTCATCATTATGCTGCCACCAGAGAAGGTTTTTCTTATTTAACTATGAGCATTCTGAAAGGCAGAACTGAAAGAAAAGCTGTATTTGACTCTGAGTGTCAAAATTCAAGCCCAGTTTTTCAACAGAAATGATTCAGCACAACTGAGAACCAGAATTACCTCTGTGAATTCATTTCAGACTTTGCAATATGAGCAAACTCTAATTCCATGCTCCAGAATACATTAGGCCATTTTTCTCCTGAAGGAAAATGATGGAGAGGACTTGCATAAACTCATTCTAGAATATAAACTGCTGAGGATCTCTGCTTAAGACACTTTTCTGGCAAAAATTCAGTCCAATATTGAATTTATTGTTGTATTCCTCTATTTGGTGAGCTTCATAGTAGGATAACCTTGGACATTCTCAAAAAGTCCAGAGTTTTAAAGCAACACTTTGTGACCTTCTGGACCATGGTCATCTGTTTAGCCTTATGATCACTGGAGCTACATTTTAGTACAGCAGTTGACAGAATTCACTGGCTTTATTGTCAAATCTTAACCTATTGGTAGTTGTGAGGTGGAGAACAGGATGTTGGGAGAGAGCAGGAGGAATGCAGGGTTAATGAAGTTTCCATCTCTCCCCTTCCAAAGGCATCCTGTGAAGCTGTGCAGCAGCGCAGAGAGCAGTGCAGCCTCTCAGCCTATGCTGTTTAGACAACAGATGTTAAAAGGACCGCTAAGTTAACTTTATTTTTATTATTCCATAAATAAAGACTAGCCATTTTTTAAACCCATATGGGTTCTATTAGTTTTCAGGCATGAAAGTTGTAGCAGATTTCCCTGTGGGTGGACTAAGCAGCTCATCTTCTCCCACTTCTTTCCATTTACTTTTTGAAGGCTTTACTGTAGAGAAGCATAAAGTCAACGCCATGAAAGCTGAAAAAGGTTTAAAATTACTCCTCCCTTAGGACATTGATTCAAAATCTCTGTTTCTTCTTGTTCTACGCTATTTACAAAGAAGTCCACACAACAAAATAATTTCTATCCTCAAGATATCTTTGAGAAGTTCATTCACTATTCCATTGCTTAAAGCTAAAATCTGCTTCATGGAGACCTGCAAAGGAGAGGGGAAAAAAGAGAAAAAGTGAATCCTACACATGCAGTTCTTTCTTTTACTGCAGAAGAAAACCTGATCATTTTGGTCTGTGACAGATTCACTGTGCTTATCAGTTTTCATTGCATATCTTCAGCCTTCTCCGATGTGGGCTGACTGGAGAAGGAGTGAGACAAAGCAATCCAAATGGTCACCAGAAACTTTTTTGACCTTATAAACTTCCCTCTTTTATGGTGAAAACCTTCCTTTTGTAAGGTAGACACAGTAGAAGGCATCTGAAGGGGAAGGACCTTTGATGCTGTTTAAAGGAAATGCATTCTGTGAGGATTACTTTTGTTCGGTGGAAGGGCTCCATGAGTGGATCAGCTGACCTTACAGATGTTTCTTAAAATCCACCTTTATCAATCAGGGGTAACCTAGAAATAATTAGCCACATTTTCTAAGAGGGATATAGGAAAATCAGGTTGTTTATGGGTCAGCAGATCTCTTCAGTGTCTCTTCGTATCTGGGCTGCTTTCTCTCTCATCTAAGAACCAATTACACAAAAGAAGGTAAGAAAGCTGTGCAGCCACCCAGGGCCCAGTGAATTTACCAGAAATGGTGTCATCTGGACATGTCTTCCTTGTCCTGCTTCTCCTCCGTATGCCAAATACGAAGTTAGAGCAACAGCTCACCAAAACACTTCTGGCTGCAAACATCTTCTTAGCAAAAAGTTGTGCCTGACTCCCAGTGTTACATAAAGCACAGATATAACATCAGCAGCTCCTCAGACTCCCAATTAAATACAATTACAAACTGAATAAAACAGAGATCCATGACCTCACAATAATGCAGTATTATTGCATTTCTATAGAAAAGCACACTGCTGGAACAGTTCAAATGCTGTTTCTTAGTGAAGGATGAGCATAGCATAAATCCCTTATGTATAAACAAACTCTTACAGGCTAAAACAAAAAGCAATTTAAGTTTAAAACTCCAGAATTGCAGAACAAATCAACAAGCCAGTGCTGATACCCTTCAAGTCTAAGAAAACAGAAAATTAAAAATTAATTATTAATTTTTGCAGAACATCTTTTTAAAGTTTTATAACATAAACATTAAGGGTGCTCTATTAACCAGGCAAATTCTGTGCCTGAGCTATCAAGCAAAGACAAGCTTATTTAAAAAAAATAAGAAAATATTGTTAAATAGGCACAAGTCCCCCTTTCCCTCTCTAATTAGCAAAAATTGGATTGAAAATTTTAAAAAAATAGATTGATGCTTTGTTTACGACAACCTCTGGAAGAAGCCAGGTATCACCGAGCCTCTAAACCACAGAAAATCCAATTCCTATTCACTTTAATCAACCCCTCTTCCTATTTTGTACCAAGAAGGGACATTGACTTCACAGGAGCTTTCAGCTCCATCACTGCTTCATGAGAACAGCAATAAACTTTCAAGGAGCAGCTCCTCAGGGAGCCATCTGATGCTGTTACAGGCAATCAAAGGTCATCCTCAGCTAACACAAAATCTTATATTCAGTGCAAAATCCACCACCTTAAAAAGCCTCATTTGCTCCTCCAATTACACAAGACCACACAGTTCTGCTGAGCAAGTTCTGTTTACCTAGGAAAATGCCTGCAGAGCAGTATCAAAGAGCTCAGAAACACAAGAACTTGTTGCTTCATTTTAAAAAAGGCTTCCAGGAGCTCCCCACCAAACACAGCTGAAGTTAGCTGAGATAACCAGCTGAGAGACAAGATGGAGCAGCATTCAGTGTGTCAGAGGCAGCACACATCCCCTCTCTGCAGCCTTTTAGAGCAGTGAATTGATGGGCAGAGCAATGCAAGCCCTGCTCTGTAGCTCCAAACTAAGCTGAGCTTTCAGTGTGCTCAACTTTACCCACTGCCTTGACAGCTTCAGCACAAAAGGCAGTGCTTTGAAGCTGGAAACACGTGGGCAAGAATGCTGTTAGAAAAACTGAAGTAGGCAAGACCAAGATGTACAAAACCAGCTGATACAGCTGGGGAAAAGATGCTCATGCATCTACAGCCCTTCTTCAGATCTGAGGAAGGGTTGTCAAGTAAGTATCCTATATCTGCAGACAGTAAACAAAACATCAAAAAAAAACCCCAAAAAAACCCTTTCTGATGGCAGCCTGAAT
Organism: Acanthiza pusilla; assembly: GCA_036630365.1. NCBI lineage: Eukaryota > Metazoa > Chordata > Aves > Passeriformes > Acanthizidae > Acanthiza > Acanthiza pusilla. The sequence continues at coordinate 94,453,070 of JAXCHO010000034.1, forward strand.
GACCTACATTGCCAAATATCACAGGGACAACACTGTCAGCATGTAACAGCATCTGACAGGGCCAAGAGCTCATCACTTGTGCAGTTCTGAGCTGCAGAGCACAGTTTCCCAAAAACCTCTGGTACTGCGCTCCACAATCCCATTTGATGCATTTCAACCAAGATTCAGTACTAAAGCTTTTAAGTGAACATGAGACCAGAACAAAAACAAAAAAAAAAATAGAAGAAGAAAAATCAGTGAATGCATAACAGAAGAAGAATATAAACCTTGTCTTGCCACACAGACAGAGAACAAGTGTCATAAACTGGCAGTAGGGAAATTCAAGGACCCTGAAACAAATGCATAGTAAGAATCTTTAAATAGCAGAAGATGTGAAACTGTCATCTTAACAGGTTAAATATCTTCAAGGAATGACTTAAGTCACATCTGCCTTGGGGTAGAGCGACAGACTTCCTTCACCCCCTCAAGTTTTGAAGGACGCTGGTCATCAGACAAAGCCTGATCACTGTCCTTAAAATTTCTACTTAATACTCCACTTTAAGAGGTCCTGTATAAAATCTCTAATTATGTTACTGATGTTTCCAGAACCTCTGTGGCAGTCACTACTACCTCTAACATCTCACTGTATCATTTGGCTCCCTCACCTTTCTCTACTGTAAAGCCCCAAGTTTCAATATACCTTTTACTCCCCTCTCACGTAGCTCACCAGGGAACAGTCAGCAGGAATTTCAATACTCATCGATAATTTCTTACTGGGACTAAAAGCCCTGGTAGCATTCTAACCTTTCATTAGTATCATAAAATAGCCTGAGTTGGAAGGGATACACAAGGGTCAGAGTCCTACTCCTTGCCCAGCCCAGGACAACCCAAACAATCCCACCCTGTGCCTGAGGATGTTGTCCAAACTGTGACCACTGCCCTGCAGAGCTGTTCCAGTGCCCAAACACCCTCTGGGTGAAGAACTCGTTGCTAATATCCAACCTAAACCTCCCCTGACACAACTTCAGGCCATTCCCTCAGGTCCTGTCACTGGTCACCACAGAGAAGAGATCAGTAGTAGAGATCAGAGGTATTAGTTCAGCTGCTCTTTGAATCCATGAAAATTTGCTCCACTAAGACATCTGAAGGCAATCTGAATCACAACATAAAGTCTATTAACCCTGGAAACACAGTTCCAGTATTTCTCTGTATTAAGCCTTTATCACAGATAACCCTCAAAGATTGCCATGAAAAGAAAGAAATCAAACCATGTGAAACCATTCCAGTAAGTCATCAGAATGGACAATAACTAAAAACTTTACAGATCTTCTTAAAGGAATAAGTAGTGAATGAAGATATAATCTGGAAAATATCTTTGTGCCAGAGTTAAACAATTTAATAATTTCTTAAGAAGTTTCATGTCCATCTCAAGTGCAATTCCAGCCCACTAAGAGAAGCACAGGCATTTAACAGCCCACTTCTGTTATCCCAACCCTTTGGCAGAGTAAAGTCCCGAGGAAAAATGTACTTGCTACAAGAACAAACTTCGTTGTTGTTAAGTTTGACCCTTCCATATGAAAACCTGAAGAATATCAGCTTTCTACATGACAAAGTAATTTCTGCAGTTTTTCATATGCAAACTAGTGATCCCCAGGAAAAAGACCTATAAGAGACACCAAAGCTATTACAAGGTGATGGGATATTTTCTTCAATATGTTCTTTACGTTCTGAAAATAAAAAAGGGAAGGGGGAAGGAAGCCCTAGGCAACAATTTTTGTTACAACTTCCTTTTCCCAGTCTTCCGCTGAGCAAACAAAGCCAGGACAAATAAGTTACGACCTAAGGACATAAGAAGAGCATTCCAACTATACATTAAGAGCTGGCAAGGATGTGAAAATAAACTAAAGGAAAGATCATATAATCCTTTATTTATGGTCATTTTAGGCGTAACTTATAACAAAATAGTTGATTAACGTTCAGCCTTGCAATGTTTTTCCTCTTGGTTCACTGTAGTCAGAGATGTTCCTCTTCAAACAAGCTTGTGTGTATTTTGGGAGAAGATCCCAAGTCACTCCCAGCCCAGGTCTTGCAGAACAAAACACTAACATTTTGTATAAGCCAACGACACAAGATCCAGCTTGATACTCAGATTCTTTCTTTCAGTCACACTGCTCTCCCCACCCTTCCTTTACTCCAGAGCTGTTGCTATGAAATCCCTGGGTAGTAACACCCTCCAGCTCTACAGCAAGGGGTTACAGAAATTCACAGAAACTGCACCTTCTGTGGAATAATTGCATAAAAACACTGAATGCATCGTGGGCATCAGCACGACAGACTAAAGGAAACATATTTAGGTACTGTGATTATTGGACTTCTCAGTTTGCCAAATTTCATCTTCTCCTTAAGTAATTCTGCACCAGAACAAGACACTCTCAGTGACTGCCACTGAAGGTTTTGTGCTGTAAAGGAGCAACAGAATCTCATTCCCAATATCCTGATGCCCTGATTATAACTCACTGCCCTCCATGTGCGAGGCTGGCTCAGCTCTTGGATTTATTTTTTCTCCTGTAAAAGAAGATACATGAATTCTCCAATCACTCTTAGCAGACACACGTCCCTTAACCTGCCTAAACAAAAACTTTAATAAGCCAAAAAAACCTGCCACTACAGAAGTAAAAAACAACAAAACTGCAAGTTCCTAACCACTTACCAAATACCCGTAAAAAAATCCTAAAATTTGCAACCATGCAATGTCCCATTCTTGTAACCTTGGAGGAGTCCAAAATTCTATTTCAGATCTCCAAGTGCATCATTTGAGTAACCCTTACCAACATCCCTGCAGCTCTTTCTGCACAGCCACCTCCAGCAAGAACATCCATGTGGCTGTACAGAGTGGAATGAACCTTCCTCACTTAGGAAATGCCTCGGCTGAGTCTGAACTGCCAGGTCCTGGATATCCACCCGTATCTCATAGCACTGAACCCACAAGGAACTGTTTTTCTCTCTATTCCTTTGACACCAAAACAGGTAAACATCTTCTCAGAGTACATAAGCATCGTGCTCCAAGCAAAACATTACTACAAGTTATTTATTTTTTGACAGCATGTAGTACAGAGTTCTAAGTCCCGCTGCAATTCCTCTGATATTGTACCAACAAAAATCTGTAGTTCAGATTCAACAGTTTCTGTCCTTGGTGCCCCTTCCCCCACCACCCTCCCACCCAGAAAAAAAAAGAAAACCTAAGATTTTTCAGGGTTTTGTTCTTTTATATTTTGTCCAAAAGCTCTGTCTAAAACTACTTGCTTGCCTTTTTTTTTTTTTTTTTTTTTTTTTTTTTTTAATAATAATGCTAACTGTTAGTATGTTTAAAATAAACTGCTGGATGATCCCCATTCCCTACACCCTTAAGCACATGAGACATAATTTAGCCACCTCTCAGATGGAAAACTAACAAAACCTCTTCCTGGCAAACCTGGCTGAGGAATGTCACCAGGTGCCCTCGTGACACTGAGGCTCAAATTTCTTGTCCATCATCCTCAGCGAGAAAATAAATATTATCTTATTATTTCTAAAACAAACTTTCCAAGCTAGGAATAAAATCAGGTACACTATCTAAAAGAATGAAGAGTATGTGCAGCTGATGTAATTCAAAGCTGAACTGCATAACTGTAATTCAGGATATTTCAGGTTATCCAGAGTGGAGCAGCCACACCTTTTTCTGTCACCTACAAAAAGAGCAATTTGAACAATCTTCCCTAGAAAAAGTATCCTTACCCCTCCAAACAGCATCATTCCTAAGGACATGATTTGTAACATCAATTTCTAAGCAAGCAGATAAAAATTTCCAATTTGCCCTAAACCAGAAATTAATTAAAACAAAGAAGAAAAATATCCTAAGTTCTATACATTCAAGTGGTGAATTTGCATATGATGCACCCTTGACTGCTGGAGTTCTTCCACTTTGAGGTGACTGCCCAGGAATAAGCAAGAACAATCCTCACAGCAGAGTGGACGTCTCCAAACCTTGGGAGCCAGAACTACAGACAGGAAATGAGGGAGGAATGTGCTGAACTGCTGGTTTTTGTTTATTTTCAAGTGTCAGGCTTTATTGATCCAGCTCGCTAACATTCATAGGGACAGGGGGCAGAAGACTCAAAGGACCTTTCGTGTCATCAAATCTTACTCCCCACCTCCTCATGAAATCATATCAGAGTCCCAGTAAGTGACCAATATAACAAATTACACTTTCTTTAAGCATCAAATTAGACTAGAGCAGACACCAGAGGTGCCACACCATTCCCAATACACCTGGCTTATGCCCTGAACAATTTTTTTAAATAATACTCTCAATTCTTTATATTGAAATATCTCTCCTTCTACGCCATCTCCTCCTTTCTCCTCTATCCCTACTCCCAGAAAAACAATGTTCTGCAGCCAGGGCAAGTTTCCTAACTATAAATCATTCCACAGACTGCCATGGCAAATGGGGGAGGTTCCTGACAGCTGGAAGAAAGCAAATGGAACTTGGAAGAAGGGAGGGTCTGGATGAGTAAGGCTGGTCACCCTTATCTCTGTTCCCGACAAAGTGATGGAAGGAACAACCCTGGAAGCCATTTCTAAACAAATGAGGACAACAAGGTCATTAGAAATACTCAGCATGGATTTATGAAAGGAAACCATGCCTGACTAACCTAATGGACTTCTTTGATTAAAATATAAGCTTGGCAGATGAGGAGTTGTCGTTTCTTTCAACTTCAGCAAGACTTTCAACACTGTCTGCCGTGACAGCACCCTGATAGACAAATTGATGAAGTTATGGACTAAATCCATGGAAACTGTATGGATTGTCAGGCTCAAACTTCTACAGAAAAACCACGAAAACTTGGCTTATTTACAATTTTTTGAGGTGTTTAATATATCTCATCACCTCAATACTATTATATAGGTCAGCCTCACTGATAAAAATGTTAACCTTTTTCTTACCAAACCATGCTGTTGCTCTTGCCCTGTGTGAGCATTAGCTATAAAATATGGAGATGGAAGTGCAGGGAAGAGGGCAGTGTCAAAAGCAGAGCCAAAATAAGCCAAGAAAGTTTCACTGGAAGAGCTGGCAAATACAGAGATTTCATGTCAGGATCTTAGTTGTCACCACCCCCAAACATTCAACACAAAAAATGAGATAGTCAACAGTGACAGTTTACAAAGGATAAATACATTGCTTTTCCAAATACCAGAGGTATACAACAGTGGGGAAATGCATTTTATGAGGTAGAGATGATTAACCTGCTGAAACTACTCAACAGAATTCTAAAACAGAAAGATCTAATGCACAAATAACAAGAGAAACTTCTTCAAAGTGACATTTAAGCTGTGTCAGCAATAACCTTGTCCAGTAGCAATAGCAGTTTCACGATATGGAATTTGGAAATCTAGAAATAACACCTGCCCTGCTGGTAGTGAAAAGAATTAAAGCTATAGGGCACATCTGCATCAAAAGAAGAAAAGTCTTCTCACATCTTCAGAGCCATGCAGGGCATGCAGGAAGCTATTCGAACTTGCTAGCACTAGTATTTCATCAACTAAGATGTTTTCAGTTCCGCAGTCATCATGAAAATAAAATCATTACAACCCATGCCATTACAAACATATAAAAATTAAGTTTACTGGTGCATAAAAATCAGAATTTTTAATAAAATTTGCAAAGATGCCTAGGAGAAAAATATTCCTGATTTTCCAAGGGATTACTGGAAGTACAGCTTTTAGAGGAAAAGTGCAGGTTTCCTTGTGTAATCCCTTCAGCACCATGCCAGGCATTCTGAACTGAGAGGAACTGTTCAGTCTTAGTGCAGCCTGCATTTAATTCTTACTTAAAACTGAAGTGACAAATCAAAAAGCCACTATTTAGTACTTTTTTTACTTCTGCCTACACATTTGGTTACCTTTTCCCCACCTTTAAGCAGGGATATTAACAACAGCTCTCTGCTCATGCTACTGAGTTTATTCTCAGCTGCATGAATAATCGTTGCATAATTTATTACCCTCTGTAATACATGTGAACATTTATTTTAAGAATTCTGCATAACCTCAATTCTGTCAATTCTTGCCTACTGCAACTCTGGCAATACCTCAACTGATTTTTAATTTTCCATCTTTTAACATCGTGGGAAGCATCCAGCCCTTTGGGGCTTTTGAAATTCTAGTTGCTGTGTTTAAGTTCATCACACAGGCAGCAGGTGCAGATTTAGGATCAGGAAGATCTTTTGCACAGCACAGCATTGAACACCCCATCTCCTGCCCCGTGGGGAAGAGGAAGGGGTGGCAGGAGGTTGTCCCAAGGCTGTGGAAGGTGCCAGGAGATGAATCTGAGTTCATTAAGTGGAACATGAGCAGGGCCTGTGTAATCAGCAAGGCCAAACACACCAAGAGACTGAATGAGGACATGCCTTTAATTCAGAAACAACTTTAGGTTGAGCTGAAATTGTGTAACCTTTTTTTTTTGTCCTAAATGAGCACTTGGAAGTAAAAATAGTTACAAAACCATTTAATATTTCAAGATAACAATGACAGTGTGCAAATGGTGCTTACCTAAATTGTACATTATACAGCAAAAAGTGAACACAAAACCATCAGACTTAAAATATGCTGCATATCTGAAATTAGAACTAGACAAAGGAAGCTTGTTTCGTATTAATTTTTTTATATTTTATGCTAGGAGTCAGCAAGATTTTATTTGACTCACCAGATATTATCTGGAGGAGTCATTGAGAACAAACAACTGTACCTGAGATTCAATCTCGGCATAACCTTTTATTCCATTTTTAACCAAAAATCCAGCATATGCTCATCTCATCTATTTGTCTTTATTTTCCTCTAGTTCTTTGATACAGGTTCTTGCATCCTTACAATTTCTTGATTCTGGTAATGAAGATATATTTGCACTGCAGATCAGGAACAAAGGACCAGCTCTAAAGGAAAGTCACCTACATCACACAGATGCTAGAGCTGTTTTAAATTCAGAGCGTGATAAAATCCAGGAGGGATTGTTTTTAATCCCAACAGTGTCAACAGAGAAATTTAACTGCATTTACCAGAGGAAACTAGTTTTTCATGCCCTCAGGCACACTGTGAACACACTTGAGTTGCAAGAGAACTTCACTTACAGACAGGAGAACTGTGTTCTCTATCCACCTTCGAAATTATAATATTTTAGCAAATTGTTCTCCAAGCCCTTTGTGGTTCATATTCCAAAAATTCAGTATGCTCATCTCCATGGCCTCAATTACAAGGCAGGAAAAACCCAAGTTACCCATGAACTTCAAAGCAGTGATACAGATTAATTCAGGATAACCCTCCTGAGTAATGACTTAACTAATGACCTCATCAACTAATGCATTCTCCAGCATAGAAACAATCCTTCTTTACAAGGTTTTGCCATGAAATAAGTGTTCTGGATGACCTTTATATACCACTGACTATACCAAATTTATGTATAATGCAACCTCAAAGAAGACACGACAATAAAGACACGACCTGAAGTAGTCTCCTCCTTATTGCAAAGTCTTCAAACACTGCAAAAGCCCCCTCCCATATTATGATGAAAATTTAGAGCACTAAAACCAGGTGGCAAAAGTGAGAACATTTCTAGTGACATCTATTGTCCACTGCTGAAAGCAGCACCCAGGAAAAACAGTTCTTCAAAAGTTGAAATAAGAAAATACCATTATTTATTGCAAAGATGAGTGCTGATGATTAAAACTTCCCATCTGAATGCAGAACCTCATCTTTATTCAATTATATTATATCTTTTACCCAGGCTGCTTTTCCAGTTTATCAAATTTCTTTTGCATTTTAATCACATCATCCCATGTGCTCGTAACTCTTTTTGTGTTGTTACTGGCAGAAAAAGGCACATCAAATCCACTGTCATGGTCATTTATAAAAATACTGTAATTCCACAGGACAATTCAGACCTCTGTGGGAGTCCATCCTTCCCTTCTGACAATATTTTTAAATATTGTTTTTAAACATGTTTTTAAACCAAGCTTCCTTAGTTCCCTTACCAGGGGGTACTGCCAAATCTCTGCTACAGGTAAGCCATGGTTATATATTCCATATATATTATATAGTTTATATATTCTCTATAAAGACCTCTTGCCATGCCATGGGAAAAGCTCACCCTTTGAAAATCCTGGGAAAACTTCTGCCCTCTATCAGCACTTCCAAGCTACAGTGAAGGAGTACAATTAGGACACTCCCACACACAGACTCAAATTGAAAAGAATAATCTCATTGTGACTCAGATTCACACCAGCCAAACTCAAAAGACCCAAATATAAACTCAGAAAAAGTTTCATCACACATCTTTGTCCTAGAAACTGCAGAAAAAAATCTACAACAATCCTTATCTTCCCATCAGCCTGACCTAAACAGCAGGTATTTATTTTTCCAATATTTTCCACAAACACTTGCCTGCCTGACAACCACTCTCAGCATTCAAAATAATTTTAAAGATGTCTTCCTTAAAAGAAAACTTTCACATTTAGACTTCACTTCTTCAAGAAACATTCTTTTCTTTGCAGAAGAGCTGCTCTAAAGGTCTTGTGGAAAAGACTACAACATATCAGCTATCAAGCTTTTCACTGGAATTGCCATTTGATTCCAACAGAATGAGAAGCCACCTTCAGAGCAGGTATCAACATCAGCAAGAAGAAATGAAAGAATGGATACATAAGCAAAATCACCAAAGCAGAGGGCAAGGATAAAACGCAGCAGGCCTAACAGCAAACATCCAATCCCTTGATCACCCAGGAGTAAAAGTGCACTTCAGTCAGGATTCTAGAATTCACATTACGCACAGGGAATAGATGGACAAATTCTGTCTGCCATGGAACAGAAGACATCCTCGCTCTGAGCTCTGCATCACAACTCAAGCCCACAGCACAAATGAATGTATGAATTTTAAAGCTTTGTTAAAGACCAAATGTAACAAACAATAAACAAAACAATGCTATTTAAAAAAACCCGATCAGTGGGGTTGGGTTTCTTCGGTGGGGTCAGTGTTTTTGGTGAGTTTTTTGTCTTTTTTTAGGTTTGTTTTTGTTGTTTTTTAATTTTTAAACACCACTGATAGAAGAATCCAATAGAGCAGCTCCGACACAAGTCACCTGTGACCCCAAGCCTGTGTCACCTTCCCTGCTGTAACCTGGGGAGATTCCTTCTTCCCATAAACCCCCAATCCCCATTTCCCTGCAAACTGTCCCTCTGAGGCACCACTAATACCATTTGTGGCTGCTCCTAATCTGCTCCCCTGCCAGCTGTAGCACACGTAGTGCTGAGTCTCTTTAAGCATCTCACACGCATATTTAACAACTGCCTATAAATACATCTCAGGTACCTCCCCCCCTTGTCAAAATACACCATTTCCATGGAAAAAAATCTGTACCTCAACAGGTTCTGTTTTGACCTCAGATCCCCACATGGCAGTGCCAGTAAGAACCGATATTCTGATTATATAAAAGCGTGCCTTTATCGTAAGCAAGCCTTTACAAGCTGCCTGCTGTCACATCAAGACATAAATGAAAAAAAGAGAACTTACCTGCTGGCAAGGGAAGTCTTGAAATATCTGTAACAATAAAGAAATACATTTAGAAACAGAATCAAAAATAGCTCTACAATTGCATTGGCCTAATAATTTTCCTGCAAGGCCGTACTTGTTTAATAAAGCACATCATCTGAAGCAATTTGCTGGCTGCCAGGAATGCCACATGCAAATCAAAAGCATTTTCCTTGTCTCACCCTGTTCATTAACAGGATTATGCTTTGCTCACCTAACTGAAGGACAAAGATTATACTGAAGGCAATGAGTGTAATTACTGCAGCAGAATACAGGTCACTAGGCACAAATTAAGTGTTACACACAAAATTCACCATCATCACCTACAGCATTTCAGAGCTCAAAGGGTCAGGGATAGTCTCTGCAAATAAAGAGGACATTACAGAATGTTTTCTTTATTCTTAAATCTTTAGAGAAGACATAGCCAAGCTTTCAATTGGATAAGTGTAGAACACAAGAAATAATATTAAAAGAAAGGAGACTGATTTTTTTCACCAAGGCACATTAGACAGAGTTGCTGGACATTTTTACAGTAAATGCTAAGGCTGTCCTGAGCTTCAAACAATGACCACTGTCTCAGAGCCTAAAAAGAACATATTAAAAATTATACACTAAAAAAATATACAGTAAGTTTTCTTAAATAGTTAATTATATAAACTGTAAGTCATTATATTGTTCCTGCCTGCTTTTTTGTTGTCATCTCAGTACACAACATCATGACTGGGACTTGAGGTGCCCCTCAGAGCTCAGAACAGAAACCAGAACCCACAAAGAACTGGAAAGAAAGAATTACTCAAGTCTGTAAGGATGAGGACTGGCGACACACATCAAGGGGTTAATGAAAACTGAAATAAATGCAAGTAGCAGGGGGGATGAGAAAGGGGAACCAGTAAAACAATGAAAGAAAAACTGAACTGAACCTAAGGAAAAGGTCTGCACAGTTATTTGGTTAAAGGAAATGGCAAAGTTTGAGTAATAAATTGTCACACTGGGTACAAAATCCACATGGAAACTGAACTTTAACCACAGGTGTAGCAGCTGAAACAGATGCAGAGATTATCGGGGCAGATGGTCACTGCTTTGCTACCTATTAGAAAAAATAACGAGGCTTAACAAATTTATTAGCCCTGCTCTCACCGACAGATTGTTACAATCCACATCTTTGGCTGGAAAACGTGATGAAACTTGAATACCAACAAGAATTACAACGGAAATGTAAAGGCAGCCCACTGAAAATTTCAGAAATGAACTGCACTGCTCTGAGGAGATAATGAAACAGAAACACAGAAAGTTGAAACACACTTAAAGTGTGAAATCAGAGTGGCGACAGGACAGCACAAAAACCTCCAGAGAAAATACTGAATGCCTTAGTCTGGTAGAACAGAAAGTTTAAAAGGACAGTAAGGTACATTTAAAAGATGCTCACATGCTGTCTGCTTAGGAACAAAACCTTCTAACATGTAAGAGATGCACTGAGAGAGGAGAAGCACAGCCAAGGAGGTGCAGGGACTGCAGCAAGCAAAAATCTCAACAGCTCCTGCACAGAATCCAAATCCGCACATATAGAATGGAGTTTTCTTCCATCAGAAAGAGATTTGCAGTGACAATTAATCTGGAAAGTTGCACGAAGATAAGTGTTGCATCATATTTTCTGTTCGTACATGTTTGTTTCCGTGCTCTTTTTTAAATACAAGTCACCAAAAAATCCTGCTTGTTACTAGGCTACACAATACAACTGCAGCTATATGAGTAAAGCATCAAAAACAGTGAATTAGAAAATAGCATATTTGATTTTCATTTTTCTACAGTGATAGAAACTAATGTCCAAATTCCATTTACACTTAACAACTATTGAAAGATTTAAGTTACTACAAACACTTAGAGCTGCATTAAAATCTTTTAATTCCTGTGTATTGGGCATTTTTATTGCAGCATTTATTACTTTGGAAGCAGATTACTTGGTTAAATGTGCCTACACAACAGATGTCAGGAAAATAAAGGTAAACATAACCCCCAGAAAAATATGCTATTATTGTTTTTATATACCCACAGGCAGAAAACATTTACATCTCAGAACTGAGACAGGGAAAAGCTCTGCAGCTAAGACACACACACATTTCAACTTTGAGAAAGACCTGATCATATTCCAGTGTTTGTCCCTCACACCTGAGCCGCTGTTTCCGCTGTGATCTCTCCCTGCCAGCACTCACACAGATCCTGTTACTGCACCAGGACCTTCCCAAATCAGCCACTGACACCATCAGCACCGTTGCTATATTTAAGTTAAACACTGTAAAGATTTCTTACTTCCATGTTCCACACCTCAAATTAGTGCCATAAGTGCATTCACTGAAGAGATGCTGCACCTCTGGGACAAGTTTACTGAACAGCTTCCTGCAACTACACCTTCTTCTATTACAATTTAGTGTAAAAGATTGTTTTCCACCAGTAATTGACATACATTAGATTTAAAAACAAGTCAGAGAGAAGAAATTGAAGCCTGAAGGTCATATCAGCATCCTCAAAACTGCATATATGCTCTTAGCAAGTTACTTGTATGGTATTTTTCAATTATATCCGTTAAACACAAAGTCCTCTCTAGGCTGATGGATCTTAATTCTGGCAAACACCAGCCAATACAGAAATATCAACTCAGCACAGCATAAATGAAATACACACTTCATGGTTCCAAAGTTTAAAGCAACAATTCCACTCCTTTGTGTATCCAGACCCCACAACAATGAGTGAAATGCTCATTATCTTCAGATGCTCCTATTACTGTGGAGTCACTTTAGGAACTTTCTGATCAATGAGTTTGCCCATCTCCCCAGCTCACTCTCATTTTTTCTGGCTTGAAACTTCTGTATTCTCAAAAATGGTTTTTCATTTAACATCTAACACTGAAAAAAGATGAGTGGATTCTGGCCACACTTTCAAAGCTCACAGAGAGGTAACTGAGAGTACATACGTAGGTAGCTCCTCATTTCAGGTTGCATTTACAAACTTCACTCCTCTGCTGTCTAAAACCTCCCCCTTTTCGAAGCACAGTACAACATTTCAATGTCTAGAGAGGAGAAATTCAACCAGTGCTGAGATTTGAAGAGGAAAAAACCCAAAGTTAGGGTTTTAATCTGGTTTATGACTAAAATGAGTGGCTTGAGAGCATTTTGGAGAGCTGTCCTGTTGGGAAGGATTCCCGCACATGACGGGAGGCCTGAACTGACTTTTCTCCTGCAGCTCAGTTTCTGAATGCTTGGAGTGCTGTCACACAAACCACATTTACAGCAGCTGTACAATGTGAACCAATCTTACTTTTTTATCTGCTCCAAAGTAGTTCTTCAAAGTGAAATCTAAAATGAATCACATTTCAAGTGCTTCTGCTCCTACTGATCCTTTCAAGGGATCACTCGTGTGCTGCATTTATATTCTTAAGTATCTCACTGTGCTACTTGGCAGGGAGAAAACTGCCACTTTGAATAGGCAGAAAGAAAAATTACTTTCACATCATATTCTTTATCACGGCCAAATTTTTACATACTTGGTAAATGCTAATCAGTTCTCAGAGAAAACTGGTTTTATCCCATATAGATATTAGGAGGATGGAGCAGATGGCCTCAAGAGCTCCTTTCCAAGCAAGGTTTCTGTAATACTGTACACAGACGATTATAGCAGACCAGGAACAAGCTGAAATTACATTAGAGGTGCTACAAAATAAGAAAGTTCCTCAGCCAAAGGAAACTTGCCAAGCAAACCATTTATGTACAGGAATTCACTGAGGAACAAAAAGGAGGGTATTTTAAAGAAAGAATATTGCTATTACTTCTATGTGCACTGAGATGGTTTGGGGCACTACAGCCTTCAAAAAGGCTTTGTGGATCCCAGCACCAATAGTTTTTTCTGTGATTTATGGATGCCCTGAGGACCAGAGCTCTCTACCACTGTATTTGCTTTTTTAAAACTATGCATTTTACATTGCAGACTTTCACCAAATATTTCCTTAGAAATGGAGCCGCAACTTGAAATCTTCCTTCCAAGAGTAACATCTAATCATTGAAAACAGGAATGTTTTGCGAGCTTCCTATTCTTCCTCAAGGTAAAATGAGAATATTGGCTCCACGGACAATTCCAGAGGCTCAGACTCTGGCCCATCTGCAGCACTGATCTCTTTCCAGAGCTGTGGTAAGCAGCAGACCACAAGAAATTTAATCCTGTTGTCCTGTAGCAGGAGCTGGCTGACTCCAACCTAACAGAATTCCCTTGAAATTAATTCAGATATTCAGTTCACAAACCAAGCTCTCTTTCCAGGGAAGAGTGAAGGCTCGCAGCACACGAGGAACCACAGACCACAGTCTCAAAAAAGCCAAGCAGCACATGTCACTGGACAACAATCCTTGCAACTAAATGAGGAATATCACAGACTCAACATAAAATGCAATTTTCCTATTTAGCCATGGTACCAAAGTAATTTAGGAATATAGATGTATATTCAGCTTTTAGCCTTTGCGTGGCTGGTCCTGAAGGGTGTTGTCTTAAGAGGTTGGATCCAACCACCTGAAAGTTCCCTTTCCTATATTCTCTGGCAGGCTAAAAAGGATGTTCCTCCGACCTTTAATGAAGTTGAGGTCTCATCATCTATGTAAAAATATTTTTCTTTTTTTAAAGAGCAAACAAGTAAACAGAAAACACAAGTCATCTTTCAAGAAAAATGCTTTGTAAAATTACATTTGTTGAGAAACTCAAGGATTTATCCATGACCGTCTGATCTATTGAACAAAGACCTTGGAGATGCAATGAATTGATCCTGACAGCACAGCCATTACAGAAAAGCTGTTAAAAAGTTTTACAGTATGATTAAAAAATTGTATAAACCACCAGTTGCATTGTTCCATCTACGTATTTTTTCTCTTCATCATTAAAAGTGCATCTCAACTGTAACCTACATCTAACCTACTTCTAATTTAGTAATCTGCAGGGCTGAATGTTAACAATCTTTTATTAAATCATTTCACATTAAGGCAATTTTTAGGGCAATTTTCAATGCAACTCCATCTTTTCATATGTTAGCTGTGTTGAATGAGGAAGAAGTGCCTCACTGTAAAGGCTCATTTTTCCTAAACATTTTATTATCCTTACAAGTCTTTAAATGCTCAAACTGTTTTGGCTTTCAGCAGCTGCCGTGATTTGCAAACACCAATACCTGACACAGTATTCATATGTCAATCATAACAGCACTAAAAATACCATTTGCTTGCTCAGATTAGAGGGTTTTTCCCCCTATTGACATATTTATTGCATTTGCCTTAGGCACTGCAGCAGCTGAATATCCAGCTTAGCTGCAAATCTTCATCTGTTACCCTGGGGAGAGATGGAGGGGGACAATTACAGGACAGACACCTCCATCCACTAAACCTGGCAGCAGCTTTTTTGTGCTTTGGCCAGATCAGAAGAAATTGAGCATACAAAACCACACATCTTGTGTTTACAGCCCCACTTCACAGGAGATCCACGTTGCACTGGAGTTCTTTATTATCTTGGTTTAAATCTTCGCTTCAGCTGTGAGTATCAGCAGTAATGATTTAATGCTCTCATTTCTGTCTGCTGAAAAGGTTAACGAGCAAGCGGCCGAGAATGAACCACTGTGACACCCTGCAACGTGCACAGCCTGTGCTATGCTTTGGAGAAGTTCTCTTTAACCAGTTATTAGTTTTCAGGCAAGCTGCTGCCTCTGAAACACAAAGAATTTAGTAAAGAAAAATGAGAGGACCAACTGAAATACTGCACAGAACACTAGGGGTTTTTTCAAATTATGTCTTTGGTTAATGAAACAGGTAGCAGGCACATCTATGGTGTGATGATCACCACATCTGACGTACCCTAAGTGGCTTTAAATATGCAAAAGCTTTGTGGTGTTACACCAGTACAAACACCAGCATCAGCTGATCCATCCCACACCTCAGGAACACATTCAGTTCATATCTGCTTCCATAATCTCTCAATTTGTTGTCAGTTTACTATCACATTCTTCTCACTACTCCACTCTTCTGTTTGTACCTGCTTTCCTCTTCCCATTTGAAAACAAAATCAGTATTAAGTCTCTTTAGCTTATAGCATCTACAAAAAAAAAAAAAAATTCAATCGTTTCAAACCTCAATTCCCCCTCTCCTACTGAAACTCCTCCGAAATCACTCTGCTTATGGCTCTTACATGCTAGTTCTTGAATTGAAAAAATCCAAACTCTGATTAAGACCCTGAGAATAATCCACCTGTGTTTTCCTTCATCTCAGCTGAACTCTGCCCTGAACCCTGCATGCACCTTGACCCTTCAGATTCATTGACACCACATCACCGAGCACGACCACCGAGTTATCTATGCAGCCAGTTATCCACAGGAGCCAAATTTTTGACCAGGCACGCTGAACAGTAGGATATTAAATGGAAAGGTTCTGGTGGAAGTTACATTTAAGGAGATTAAGAAGAGCAAGAGGAATCACTCAGTCATTACTCAGGGCAGGTGGGATCAATCTCATTACATACTGAGTTACAGAACATGCAGTATCTAAGCAACTCAGATAAAGAATTTAGTCTCAATATCTACACAAGTGCTATATGCACCTTTTGCCTATGGGGAAGAGAGGTGTGGATAGAGAAAAGGACAGAGTAGTTCCTCAAGAATTGGTTTTATTCAGCATCACAAAATAGGTAAGTGAACTCTGTAAGCCTGCAGGAGATAATAAGCTCTTATGGGTCAGCAAAAGTCATATCAATGGGGGGAAAAAACAACAAGACTCTCACAAAATGAAGCAAGTTGCTAAGACAGCAGCTACACTTCAACACAGAGCTGTGATGTAATGCATCTGGGGAAAAAATTCTGAGCAATACCTCCTTAACCAAGTAACACTTGCACTTTCTCCAGTTCCAACTGCGGGAGGAAGGCTGAGTCACTGTTTTCTCTGAAACCGTCAGCTCCAACTGGAGTAGCTGGCCAAAGGCAATAAAACATTGTGTCTCATTAGGAAGGGTACTGGAAACATGGTACTTAAACATATCACTGTGCAAAACAATAAAGCATCACCATGCTGTGTCCAGTTCTGGTCTCTGCACCAGAAGGAGGTAGAGATGTCTGGAGCTGGGCAGCTGAAGGGATTGAGGGATGGAGCAGCTGCCAAGAAAGGCCAGATTACCAAATCTGGGGGCCCTCGGCAGGGAGGACATGAGGCTCACGGTGAACATGATCACACCGCAAGGGGAGGAGGTGGGGGGAGAGCAAAAAATTAGAAAAAGGAAAAGCAAATCAATGCAGTGCCACCCCAATCCTGAGCAGTAGGGGAAACTACAGGACAGTTTAGGTTCAAACAAGTAAGAGTGATTTCTCCAGAGCTGACACTGAGCTTCCTGCAGTTCCTGCAAGAGAAAAGTGCGGAGAGAAGTGTGGATGCAATATTCTAAGAACTCTCTCCTTTCTCATGAATCGTATGGGAAACAAAGATAAGCTGAATGCTTCTTGTTCTTTTTGATCTATGTTTTAGAATTGGGTGCTGTAAGGGTTTCAGCCAATCGCCCTGGGGGGGTGGATGGCCATAAAGCAATCACCGCTAGACTCTTTAACATCTATATAAGAAGAGAATTTTTTAATAAACTTCCTCTTGCCATTTCTGCCAGCTCTCTGCCTGTTTCCTTGCTATATCTGCGAGTAGCAGCAACAGAGAAGTGCCATCAGCCACTGGGCCAGGCCTGCAAACTCTGTGTAAATAACACTTTCTGCAGCCATCGAGGTGAGTGCTGGGCTGGGCAGTCACTGCTCTCATTCTGCAGCATCTCTTGGATCAGCAGTATGTGCCTAGTGATTGTCCCCCTGTGCTGTGCCACACCTCGAATGCTGTGTTCAGATTTGGGCCCCTCATGAGAAGACACACATCGAGGGGCTGGAGGGTGTCCAGAGAGGAGGACAGAGCTGGAGCACAAAGCTGATGAGGAGCAGCTCAGGGGCTCAGCCTGGAGGAAAGGAGGCTCAGGGGGATCTTCTCTCTCTCTACAGCTCCCTGACAGAAGGTTGGAGCCAGGTGGGGGTCGGTCTCTTTCCCAAGTAACAACAGGACAAGGGGAAATGGCCTCAAGTGGTGCCAGGGGAGCTTTAGATTGGATATTAGGAACAAATCTTCCATGGAAAGGGCAGTCAAACACTAGAAGAGGCTGCCCACAGAAGTGGCAGAGCCACCACCCCTGGAGGTGTTTAAAAGACAAGTAGATGTGGCTCCTGGGGACGTGACTGAGTCGTGGCCTGGGCACTGCTGGGTCAACA
Organism: Acanthiza pusilla; assembly: GCA_036630365.1. Classification (NCBI taxonomy): domain Eukaryota; kingdom Metazoa; phylum Chordata; class Aves; order Passeriformes; family Acanthizidae; genus Acanthiza; species Acanthiza pusilla. Next base: position 94,470,961 of record JAXCHO010000034.1, read on the forward strand.
GTTGGAACCAACAGTCTTAAAAGGTCTTTTCAAACTAAAATGATTTAATGATTCTCATGTTCTTAAACTCCCTGTCGTGGCGCTGTGAAGTCACGAGCTTAACCATCACCTATAAGAACACCTACTCAATCAAATGTACTGTTCTAAGAATGTCAGCCACATTACAGGAATATTCTTATCCTTTAATGGTTTATCACAAAAAGGAGATGTGTTTAACTCCAAACAAAGCAAGGAAACTTTAAAAGCACTTAAGATGGTTAAGGAGAGACATGTGTGTGCTGGCAGTGGTTCAGATCTATCAGGAATATCTCCAGCACTATGATCTGTGATCACATAATCCTGATGGAAATATTGTGACATTTTATGAACATAACAATTCAGGCCCTCAGGCAGGCTTAGGGAAAGCTGTGGACATGTATTCTATCCGTGTGTAGCTACCCCCTATTTGTACTACAGAGTGCTTGTTCCTCCAAGTGATAGCTTCAGTGGATGTTTTTCTTTCAAGAAACATTGTCTTGACATTGCTTGCTATGATTGAAGCTCCCTTGTCATTTTCCGTGAAGGACTTGTGACACACAATGTGCCACCACAAGTCACCCACGCCTTCAAAAGGTGACAGGATTGTGTGGATCCTGCACTGAAATACAAATCAGCTCTGCATGTCAGCAAAGGCAGGTTTGTGCTTCAGGTATGACAGGAACTTAGCAAAGAGCATGGAGGTGCTCCAGAATGTAAAATAAATGTGTTTCCAGGTACAGAAATGAGTGCCAAAGGCACAACCAGGAAGGGGAGAGAATGAGGAGAAATTGCCTCAGGCAAAATATTAAAAAGCTCAAAACGGAGCTGCACTTCCCAGACCACAATGTAAGTGAAAACTGTTTTCTTGGGTGTTTTTTTAAGGGGGTGAAGTGGGAGTTTTGTTTTAGAGTAACAGATTAACAACATAAAAAAAACTACCCGAAGTTTCTTTCTGGAATATTAGAACAGTATTTTGCAAGTTTGGGTGGTTTTTTTGTTTAAACACAAATTCTTAGAAAGTTGGGCAAGTCACTTCCTTTCATGTTTCACCACTGTAAAATTATGCAGTTTCCATGGTTCTGGCCCACACATGGATTCCATTGTTACAGCAGGTTTTCAGGAGCTAGAATTAAAGTTTTAAGTTTTTCTTATTTGAAGTTACAGACGGGTGAAAGAAGGTTGAAGATAATCGATGGAATGGGGGAGGAAAAAATTAACTGTTTTCAAGTAAAGAACACACACAAAGTAGTTTGTCAGAAATTTAGAAGATTACCACCTTTGCACACACATTTTTCTTACCTTAAAAAAATAAAGGGGGGAGGGGGGGCTTAACATTTCCATCCATGAAAAGACTCAGTGCCTAAGAAATAACATGTTTTATTGATCACAATGGGATTACTCCAAAGTGCTCCCAGTGAGTTTGACAGCAGCTGCACAAGTTTTGCTCCACACAGAAACCTGCCCCAATAAACAAGATGAAATGTTTGTAACAGGAACACCGGGGTTTTCTTAGCCCAACATCTATGGATGTTCTCCAGCTGAAGCAAATTCTTTCTCAAAGTGAAGCATGACATCCCCTCACAACAAATGGGCATTTACAGCCGGAGCTACAGAGGCTGAAATCAGTTCTCCAGTGAGACATGATAGTTTTGGATCTTAAAACGTGTAAGAAACAAGAGAACTGAGGGCACTCAGTGTGCTAGACAAACATCCAATAAATTCACCACCATTTGCATGGGAACAACTCCTGTAGTACTATCTGGGTGTTTCCACAAGTCTTACACATCCTCCCAGGGACACAGATTACAATGCTCCCAACTACTGCAGTGTTTGGAGGCACAACAGTCTGCAAGGTGTCATTCTGGTGTTTTGATTTTTTTAATAATAAAAAGCCAAAAGATTTCCAAAACTGAGGTTACAAAGGAACATTGGTTCGAGAACCATCTAGATGGAGTAAATTATCTGTTAAACACCACAACAAACGCAAGGCAACAAGAATTAGCAAGGACAGAAAACCAAATGTTATTTCTATCATTACACAAGAATACACAATTCTTCGTAAGCAAAAAAGACACAGATCCTACCTCAGGGTGTAAATAGAAATTTAGGGGCAACAGAAGTAAAGACAACAAATGAGGAAAGGGCGGAAAAGTAATTACTGAGCAATATATTATGTATTCATCTAAACGGACAAAATTATTTTTTCTTGCTTGTTGCATGTGAGCAGTAGCTGTGTTAGGCTGGCTCCCTTCTCACACCACAAGGCTGATGCACCAGCAGAAATAGAGAAAAAACTTTTCCCTAGCTTCTCCTCTGCTTTCTCTGTTCCCTTTTATAAAGTTTTTCAGATGGAAAACAGAGGATGAATTAAGACAGCAAAAAAAGATGACAAGAGAGGCAGGGAGGAACCATGTGCAGAACAAAAACCAGCAAAAGAAAAATACACACATACCTCAGGACAAAGAAACCCAAAGAGATGACTGACAAAACTAGATTATGAAGGTAAAAAGGGGGTGGTGGGGGAACAAGAGTGCAGACAGAAGAACTGCACTACACAACATGAGACAGGCTTTCTTCTCCTAATTGGTTCTGTCATGTAGCCGTCGGAGAGCGACTCGAAAGACAGCGTCGCTGGTGTAACGGGAAACCCCCAACATGTCTGTTCTCTGCAAGAACCTGATCAAACAGGAGAGCCACTCGGTGTGACAGAACACAACACACGTGCAGCTTCCATGTCCCGTCCGCTTCGCTTTCCCAGCTCGGCCATTACTCATCTCAGCAAAGGGAACAAGGCAAATAGTTTGTTTCCAATTCGGCACCACGCGAAGTCGAGCGCGTATGATTAATGGATTCTCATTTCCACAAACCCACTGAAAAATTTCAGCTTGGCATCATTAAGATTCTATCAGCCCTGAATTGCAATTTAAGATAGTATTTTTCGCCTTAATCTGCTGCTCTATTTAATCAATTTAATGCACAGTAAAAACTTAATTTGACAAAATTGAAAGGATTATTTCTCCCTGCCTCTGGCATGAAACAGATTAAGACCACCAGAAATACTTGCAGAAAGATTCAAGATTCATTACATGTTGGGTGGCAGGTAAATATTAGATATGCTATAAATGCTAAGTCTAAAAGCTGTGGGTTTTAGTTAACGCTGCAATTACCCCCAGCAGCTAACCCGAGTCACGCTTCCTACACAAGGCATGACTGAGATTTTTCAAGTCAGACCTAAAATACTATTCTGTACAGTGCTCAAACTGCATGGACACTAGGGAGAAGGAACACGGACAGCAAAGACTGCTCTGATTTATACACACTTTATACCTCCTGTGTAGGCTGCTGGCCAAACACGGGTTGGATAAAGGTTCAGAACGGAACCTAGTCTAGATGCAGATCCTTGACATCATGGATGAGATAACAAACAGCTTGCACCCCTACCCAAAATTCAATTTAAACTAGTTAGATTATCCCCAGAATGTCAAAAGACAGCACCAGAAATCTGCTGCATAGGGATGTTGAGAGTTCCATGCAGACAGTCTGAAGCTCCAAGGTAACACCATCACAGGACACACATCCACAGCTCAGCCCCAGAGCTGGAGGCACCCAAATGGTCCTGGGGTCGGAGCTGGTCCTCCAAGAAGCAGCTCCTCTCATCCCATGGCCAGGGCGATGGCATGACAGCACCACTTGCACTGTGAATGGAACACTTCTGCCTTCAGGGCTGTCAAACCAATTTTCCTCATAAATAACTAACAAGGCAATTTTAAAGGCAGCAGCGGGGACAGGAACCCTGATGGCATGCTGCTCACAAAGCACACTCATTTCTCCCTTAGCTAAGAATCACTAAGTCCCTTAGAAACTCTGACTTGCCTTGTAAGTATTTGAGTATTACAAGTTGATTTGAAATGGATTTTAAAGCTATCATGATTTTGCACCTAGACATGACTTCTTAGAAAAGGAAAATCAAATACAAAATGCATCTACTGTTAAAACAGTCTGAGATTTACTATTCCTGCTGATGTTAAGAAACAGTGCAACTTCAACTGAAAAGTACAAATATTTTAGTAACAGCTTCTTCCATTTATGTCAAGGGATTACATCGTGTATACACTTGTACAATTACATCTTACTACAACTTGCTTTGTTGATATACAAAATGCAATACTAATGGTGAATACCTACCCTGCTGATGTATAACAATTCCTTATCAGCAAACCAAGCTAGCTGGAGCATAAAGGAAATCATGATGCAGTCCTTTAAGAATAAACAGAAAAGAGCCACAAATATCCTAATTATATAAGCGTATTTGCTACAGCCCTGTGTAGGCTGGACTCAGTGAACAAGTATTTTCTGCACAAAGATAAGAATTCAAGACCACAAAGAAGTGTACAGTATAAATGTGGCTTTTGCCTCAGCAATGAGAGCTGGAGGCAGGAAAACGTAAATCTTTTGGACCACAATATAATCCATAAGAAAGGACAACAGCAGTAATAAAGCATAAACCAAGAAAAACATTGTTAAGCTGTTCAAATTCTTCACTGATACTGTAAGTTTATTTGTTGCCCCAGCATTTTGCAGGAATGAAAAAAACCACCAGCTCACCTCTTGTGTTATTTCATACAAGGACATATTATTTGAGGATTATTTCTAGAAAGCTTTTCCATTTCTGATCATTCACTGGGCATGGAAGCAAGGAAGATGAGCAAAAAGAAACCTATCCAGCTTTCTCTGCTTCTGATCCAAACTTGGACAAAGTCAGACGCTACTCAATCCCACCAGAGTGAGAACAAAGAGCTGAACTTGGTCACAATGATGATCCAGAGCTGAACTGACAGTTGCTTCACGCACTTCCAACCTCAGTAACGTGAGGGAGGTGAACATTTTTTAATTACTCTATGATCCAGTTTTCAATTTATCATGTATGAAGTGTCAGGTACCCCGAGCACACTAAATTATTTAGCATACATTGTAACTGTATCTTCTGCCTCACATAATGTGCAGAATAAATATGCAGTGCTTATTAAATTTTTTAAATTAAAAAACTGAAAAAACATTGAGTTCATCAAGGTCTCCAGTTCCCCAGTCTTCCCTCTCCAAATTGCTCCTGAATGTATCATAAGACTCACCATGAAAAATAATCATTTGAACTCAAGCTTGAGTCATATATGAGAAAGAAAATGGTCCAAATTAAAAACTTTATTCAAATTTCCAATAATTATTAAACATACTCATTTTCAAGCCCTTCAAAATCTAATCAGGTTCAGAGCAAACTTACATTTGCTTGAACAGATTAAAGTAATTCTGGCACAAAATCAGGCAGGTACTGCACAAGGATGGCAGTATTTCAGGAACTTCTGCACACATCTTTTTTCACTGATATGAAGAAAGAGATCAAACTAGAGAACTGTAGTGTGTACTTACACCAGTGTCAGCTCTGGTACAGTTAATATTTATTTCGTCATTCTGCACACTAAGCATTAGTGACAGTACAAAGGAATTTCAGGCTGCATATGCAAACAACTTGTCACAGAGTTGGAGTTGGAATACTTTCTACTTGAATTTGGCTGCTGCAGCCCCACAGAAGAAATGCACAAGTTCTTAATAACAGGACACTGAAAGCTCAGAGCAAACCACAGGAAGCTCAAAGGACCAAAGAAGTCTTTTCAACCAAGTGATAGGGATGTTAACTCTGCTGCCACATCAATGCAATTTAACTAAATCAATTTATCTCCTTTTTCTCCCAATTCCAGAATCACAGAGTAACAAAAGTCACAAGGCCAGAAGGAAACCTATGAAGTGTATCTTCACAGCCGAGAAAAAAACCACAGAAATCCTCTAGGAGAATTTGGGGTAAACTGGGCAACTTGGACCTCTGAACTCCTCAGGTCCCTGGAGCAGCTCTGGCTGGATTAGGTCTGTCAGACAGCTAAAGCATTTCCCAGTAACCCAACGAGGCTGGGATCACAGAATGGTTTGGGCTGGAAGGGACATTTAAAGGTCACTGAAGTTCCAACCCATCCACCACAGGCAGGGACACCTTCCACTATCCCAGGCTGCTTCAAGTCCCATCCAACCTGGCCTTGAACACTTCCAGGGATGGCGCATCCACAGCTTCTCTGACCAAACTCAGCCAGTGCCTCACCACCAACACAAATTCACCTTCATAAAATATTAAAATACGTCAATACATTGTTATGAAATGCCAAACAAATTTAAAATGAGAAACTTTCCTGAATAGATTAATAAAGCATTATTTACCACACCCCCATATATTCAACACCACGGCAGTGTTCAGAACACCCTTGAGAAAGGAGAAAGCAGCACCAGCATCACTGTGGCCCTTTTATCCCAAAGCCAGCACAGACCATTAAACTCACCTGACTAACCAACCCCTCCTCCTTCACAGTGCTCTGGATGGTTCAAAGTTCCAAGAATCCCAGATTTGAGGGACATCCAAGGGGAAATCACAGAATCATCTAGGTTGGAAAAGACCTCTGCAACTGATGATCTCAGAGGTCTTTTCCAACCTAAATGATTCCATGATCCTGGGTGTGAACGCTGCTGTTGGCAGCCTGAAATCAGCAACTCTGTTCAGCTGTGGTTTGAAGCTTCTGCCTCTGTGCAGAGTTTGGTAGGAACCGGCTGACGGCTAAAAGAATATGGGGGAGAGGATAACAGAGAGACGGCAAGCAGCACAAGGCTCATTATTAAAGAAACCAAGGTAACAACAGATGACATTGTCATTAATAACACAACTATAGAGAGAGGGTGTTGTGGTTTAGCACTGGCCAAATGCCAGGCACCCACGACATCTGCTCACTCGCTCTCCCCTGCCACAGCTGGGCAGATGAGAGGGAAAAAAAAAAAGACACCATTCCCACCCCCAACCCCTCCCTTCTTCCCACTAAAAGCACAGGAGAACAGGGTGTGGAGGTTTAGGTCAGTTCATCACCGAGATCTTCTTCTGCTGCTCAGGGAGAGGAGTCCTTCCCCTGTGTTGCCCCCTCCCACGGGGGACAATTCCCTGCGAACTCCTCCGGTGTGGATCCATCTCATGAGCAGCAGCTCACCTGAACCTGCTGCAAGGTGAGCTCCCCGCATGGGCACACAGTCCTCCCAAACTGCTGCTGCATGGGCCCCTCGTCCCCAGGGTGCAGACCTCTGAGGCCAGGCTGCTCCATGTCGGGAGCAAGGCCTTTCTCTCCACTGGGACTCCACTGGACCACCGCCTGCTCCAGGCACCCACCCACTCTGCCGTGGGCACCTCCCCACGGGCTGTGAGTGGATCTCTGCATCCCACACGGACCCTAGGGGCTGCAGGGGGACCATCTGCTTCACCATGGTCCACCATGGCTGGCAGAGGATTGTCTGCTATGGCTCCTGGAGCACCTCCTCTCCCTTCTCTTCCACTGACCTTGGTGCCTCCATATTGTTTTCCCTCACATATTCTCACCTCCTCCTCCTCCTTCTCTGGCTAAAAAGAAGTGCATGCACACATTGCTTTGATTTCTTCTTAAATATGTTATCACAGAGGTGTAACCAACATCTCTAACTGGCCCAGCCTTGGCCAGCAGCATGTCCATCATCAGAGATTTCACATGGTGAAAGCTTCCAGAAACTTCCCACAGGGGCCATCTTTGTGGCCCCCCACTAGCACAACCTGAGCCAAGCAAAACCAACACAGAGGGCGAGTGGGATGTCAGAGGTGGTGATTTGCAGTGGTTTAATCCTGTCCAAGGGAGTTTCTGTGCAGGGAACGAGGGCTTCATCTGCTCCAAACTACCTCTGACAGAGAACAGACACTAAAAGGCTTAACCCAGTGATGTATGACCACAATGTATCACCTAACACTCATTTAGTTCGCCTCAGAAAAAGCAACAGCAAAAAGGATTTCAGGTTTTTCCCCACATAGGCTTTTCTAATGAAGACATTGCCACATCTGGCTGTTGACATTAGACAGCGTCAACAGGTTTGGTAATTACCTACAGCTCTAAAAGTTGAAGTCTACAAATTAATTAGACCATGTTCTAAAAATCATGAAGTGCAGCTTTGAGGCTGGGCAGACAGCAGTGACTTTGTCATGACTCAACTCCAAAGCTCTTTCCAAAGTATTTCAATGCAAAAAACCCTGAGTTTCACCTTTCTGAAGTGTCCTTCATCCAGAATGTCAATTTCTGAAAAGTTTGGCTTTTGAAGAAGTTAATACTAATGTTTATAAAGTTCTAACTCCTCCATATCCTCCTCAAAGTATAAAAATACGAAGACAGAGAGACGAAGGACTGACTTTATTCTCCCAGGACTTAAGGTTCCACAGGATTTGACTCTCCATTGTCTCCTTGGCCTCTATTCCAAACCCTAAAACTATAGTCATTCGAAATGCAAGTATGTTGGGTTTTGCAGTGGGGGTGAGCAAATACAGACTGTTTCTCCAGAAAACAGTTTCAGTGACACTCCCTTCCATACAGATCATGGACACCTTTGTCTTCTTATGAACTGCTGGCTGATGGAGGGAACTTGCTACATCTACTGTCCTTTGGCCAACCAGAACATTATTAAGAACCAAATGAACATGTACCCAAATACTTTTAAGTAGCATGAAACATTGAAAACATCTCATATGGCCTCAGACAGCAGCCACAAAAAATTTATTTTTAGGGACAAAATCCTCTCGTTCAAGAAAAACATGACAGATGATGAAATTTATTTAATTCCCGTGTATTAAGTTGTGAGAATAAGCAAGTGAAAACCTATATTGGGAACATTCATGGACTGGATTTGCAACCCTGATTACTGTCCTAAATACTGACATTTGTGACTGAAGGCTCCAGAAAAACCAAGGTCTTTTGGGGTCTTTGGGAAACAGAATGACACGAGATGGACAGTGTCAATGGTAAGAGCATGGAATTTTCAAATATTTTACATGCAAATAAAATTACTTTTGCATTAGAAAACTTGCCAGCAGCAGCTTGTTTCTTATTTTGTTCTATCCTTATTTTCCCTTCATATTTACAGGCATTTCAAAGAGCAAATTGCACAACAAAACTAGTTCATCTTAAGTCTGTGGAACCGGTTAAATACATGAACCATGCGTGTAGAACATACAGTAATTTGTAATTCAGATGCCTTGGTCTTGGAACCTCCATGTGTTAGTTTGGAGTTGGAGATCAATTAACCACAACTCAGAAGTGCTTTGAAGCTCAAAACCCAGCAATGCACAAATCAATATTTAATTTGCAGTCAGTGTAGGAGTTAAAAATGTATCAGAAGCTATGTACTAAGTATATATTATAAACCACAAAATGAAATAAATACCAACATGCATTACCAACAGCCTCAGCAATTATAGATGAATATTTCAATGTAATTTCTTTTAATGCCTCCTGATTTTAACAAAAATTTGTGAACAACCACCCTATTTAAGTTACAAATGGTTCATGTGTATCATTATTTGCATCATCCAAACCCATATTTTTCCTGCATATTTCTCTTTCTACTACAAGGAATATCATAGGACTGGAAAGGTTTTCTTGTCCTTGGGCTGTTCACATCCCTGACTCCATCCCTCCTTCAAATTTCTGCATTCTTCAGAAACTTGAGATACAGCGGGCAAATCAAGACATGTCCTTGCTTCAAAACACATTGGAGGCAATTTTAATGATACAACAGAACCGTAAAATTAAGAAAATGCAAAGTTCCCAGGATCTCCTGAACAGACTGTGCATGACCTCAATTAGTCATCAGATCAGCTACACAGAAAACATGGATGCTTGAAGACATGAAAACCAGGATTAACTGAATTGGGCCAATGTGCAGAAATTCTACATTGCTGCCACTTTAGAGTCCTGAGAAAAATAATAGCTCTACCACCCTGAAAGCAACCAGCCTTTTGTTCAGTTTCTGTAATCTTCTAGAATTAACCATAGAAATTTTAGATCTGAGGCCAAACTTTGTGTCCTTCCTACAAATCGCTTTTCAAATGTCCACAGGTTCATGCTTATCTCTCTTGAAAAACTACTTTGAAAAATCAGGAAAGAAGAGGTACATATGAAAGCATCAAATTTAAACTCCACTTCGCTTATCAAAATAACAAAAAAATTAGGTTTTTTCTGACAAAAGTATTTCACAGTCCAGATGCAAACTGAGGGGTTGAAATGTTTTCTTTAAAAATATAAACCAGGTGAGGAATTTGAATGAGGTGACTTTGTAGAGCCATCCATTTGAGCGCAACAGTCATTCCCCACCTTGGTGCTTCCACACTTTGCCCACTAAAAATTAGAGAATGCAGAACTCTCATCAGAAAAGCATTAGATGGCAAAAGAAAAATTAACTCTGTATTTGTGGATTTCAAATACTTTTTCAACCTGTGATGTTCCCCCGAGTACAAATTTTCTTTGTCTCTTTAGTGGGAGCTCTAGTTAGAGAAGCTAAGCAGCAGCCTCTGACCCCAATTTCTCACACTCCTGTAAGCAGCCACTGCAGGGATGGCAGCAGCATTCTGTGCAGGTTTCTTTGGACATATGGATATATGAACACAGAGACCATCAGGATAATAAGCAATGTAAATTACTCTTTCCCTTATGTCCTTCTTTCTCCTTTATTGGGGGAGAGCTGCATTAGGTTATGTCTTCAAAGCTAAGTGTTTATTATCAAAAGCAACACAAAAAACATTAATTCATTGTGATTTTTATGTCACTCAAACTTGGAATTTAGCACAGAGCTCTTACTTAACCCTTCCCTTCAAAAAGCTGAAGGGTGGCTGGTGAAAGTTTCACACCACATATGTTTACACACACATACGCACACATCCCCAAAGAAAATCTTCCAGGTAGCTTTGGCTTGGCTCCTCTTCAGACCTTATCAAGAGAAAAACTGAGCTGAAGCCCAGATTTCACCACCACCACCAAATGTTCTATTCTTCATTGACTGCTTACACCCAGACAAGATCTCCTGGAGAAAGTGGGCCACAAATTAGAAAAAAGTCACCAAAAAAACCATCCCCCCCCAAAAAGAAGATGCAGAAGTCACTGTGGTTCAGTGACCACCTTCATTTAGGATCAGGTCTGTTTAGGATTTAGCACAGAGTAGAAGCACAAGGCTCAGGCTGGATACAAATACATCCTGTGCCTAGGAAATTTTTTTTAAGGTATCAAAGAAGGATTAATAGAGAGCCCCTAACACCACATTAACATCCTGCTTGCTTGGGATTTTTTCCAAACCAAAAATAATTATGCAGAGGCTTCTAAGGTAAATTATTCACCATATTAAGAGTCCAATGCAAATTTATATGTAGAGGGATTTATAAGAGTCAGCATCAGTCACATTAAAGGCACAGGAATACAGTCTGAACTGCTCTGTTTAAAATAACTAGAATACAATACAGTTTAGACTACCAGGAATATTACTACTAGCAAAACAACACAAAAAGACTTCCAGAAACAGAAAAAAGTATAATACTCATGTATTACTATTAGAAAAGCCATTCCTTTTGGATATTGTTCTTAACAGAGATCATTTAGAAGAAAGGAATAGACTGAAGGAAGAACTCCATGATTACAGCTTTCCCAATTCCTTTGGACCTTTAAACCTCTACAGTTCTGCCAAGCTTTTACCATCCTATCCTGAAAGTTCAGCTGAGTAGACTGATCCTGAAAGAGGGAAATGACAACACAGCCACCTGCTTACAATGCATACAAAAATAACCTGGAATGCCAAACTTGGAGTCCTGTTGACAACCGTGACTTTTTATGTGCCCTTTTGCTCTGCACAATCTAAATAGTAAAGTAAGAAATTACCCTTTTTGTAATGGCAAACCTGGTTAGCAATTTAAAGACTGCACCTTCCACAACACAGCTGGGAGTGGACTGTTAACAATAAACCTTCCACTTCTTGTTAAAGGGCAGCATTTCAGTGGCACCTGGAACAGCTATTAACTCCTGCCAGGTGATCAAGACTCCCTCTTGGTACAGAACATTTCACCTCAATTAATGCTTTCATTTTCAGGTGCAGTTACAGACTCTTACTGCCTCCTTGCCTACTCTTCATCCTCATTAATAAAATAATGCTGCCCGAGCTGCATTTGTCTGGACTCTTGACACGGAGTTCAAGTTGTCTGCTTTACTTCTTGCCATGGAAAAGAGAGTATTCATTCACAGCTACTGGTCAGAAAAACAGAAAAGAAATCACATCACTTCTCATAGTCATTTACTCTATACCCAAGACAGCAGTAGGTGTGGGCAGTACACAAAATCATAAATAAACCACTGTTTTTGCTAATTCTTGTTATTGAAAATGGATTTCATTAAACTTAAGCACATGAAAATACTGCATTCTTTCAAAAACTCAATTGTTTCCAAAAAAAATTGGCATCTAAGGAATTACGATGCATCAGGAAGACTTATGCAACATCTCAAACAAATAGAGAATAACCAAACCAAATTATCTACAGGCATCTAGGCATGAAGGGGAGTGAGGCTGATTTGAAGGGTTTTATACTGGGTGTTCCCAATGTAGCTGATGTGTCTTAGAAACACATGAGAAGGAAAGAAGTCACATCAGAGGCTTCCAACATCATTCCATGATTTTCCACCAGCTTTAAAACTAGGAAAGAATAACCAACCTTGCATAAACAAAATTAGATTATCAGCAAGACAGTAATACCAGAGAAAACAGGGAGGGTTTACTAAATCAAAAGTGAACAAGAACTATTGGCTCAGTTGGTCAAGGTCTGATGCTGATAAAACCAAGGTTGTGGGTCTGATCCCCATATGGGCCATTCACTCCAGAGTTGGACTGTGTGATCCTTGTGGGCTCCTTCAAACTCAGAATATTTTGTGATTCTATTGGGACTACTGAGATAAGGGGAAAAATAAATTTAAAAAGCAGTATTATGTTGGCACTTGTGAACAGGGTGTGCCAAACACGAAGGAGGCAAGTAAGGGTTTCACTTTGTACAGTGCTGCTAAGGGCTGGGCTACAATATCAGGAGTGAATTCCCTGCCTCCCAGGCACTGCTAATTAAAACACGTTTCAGGAAGTGCACTTGAGCCCGCTTCCCTTCAGAGGAAGTTCTCCATGAATGTCTGCCAGGAAATAACCCAGATCCTTCCCTTACCACAGCACACAAAAACCAACCTTGGCAGCCCCTGGGCTGACACTTGCTGGTCCTGCTGCCTATCAAGCTGGCCAGTTGTTTTTTTTCTCCAAATATTTTATGACATGTCAGTACATTTGTATCCCCTGATGTTCCTTCTCTTGTAAGGACACTCATTACAACCTGCCCCACAACCACAACTCAAGATGCTACACCAGGAACAAACACTGCCATAGAAGAGAACAGGAAGCCTGGAATGCCTAGGTTTTACAGGTAAAAATGGAAATTTTCAAGCCCTGAAAAGGTTTGAATCCCTCTGGTTAGAATTTTGGTCTTTTTATGTTTTCAGAAAATTCTCTTCAGGTTTTCTTTTTACACCACCAAGGTAACACATAGATGTGCAAGGCTGATAGGGAGTTGATTCACTAACTATCTGAAATCTGGACATACTGGGAAGCGAAGAAAATTACCACCTAGCAGTGAGGAGCACATTATCATTGATTATTTTGTATAAGGATGGTCTTGTTCCAAGATTGAGAATATCCTGCTGCTTTTAGAATAAAACTTTCCTAGGCCAGTATGAAACATTTTTGTGCATTTCCTGCAGGAAAAAACAGCCAGTACAGACCTCCAAGATGCAGGATCAAAGGCCAATTATACATTACAACTGAGCAAGGTAAGTGTTCTCAAGGAAGCAGAGCTACAAACTTTACCTCAAATAATAACTAGAATATCATGATTTCAATCTGCCATTGAAACAGCCTGGAAGGGAGCAGCAGCAGCACTGCATGGCTATCCCTGGCATCATCAGAATGTGCTACTACAGGCCCATCCAAGCTGCATTACAAAGCAGTACTATTTACAGAGTCGGACTTTGTCTTCTGCTTTATGTTTCCCTATTCACATTTACCAGAGGGCTAACAACCAAAACAAATAATTTGTTTGGTACACAGAAGACCTTTGGCACCTCCGGAGGGAAGAGTAAAGCTCTACTTCATCCTCTCTCAATAACATCTTCCAAGATAATCCAGACAGGCTGAAGTTTTATTGAACTCCACAGAAGGACGAGACAATGAAGGAGAGTATCCCAAGCGCTGAAATTTATTTCCCCAAGCCCACTCAGTCCCCTGTAAGAGACAACAGCTGCTCTGGGGACAGGCTGAGCAGGATCAGCTATGCTGAGCAGAGGCCAGGACAGAGCTCAGAAAGGCATCAGGCACCACACGGAGTGCTTTGTGCTCCTTACATCCAAGTTCATTGCTTTCAAAGCCCTGGTGGTGCCTGTCAGCACAGACAGAGCACAGAGCCCTTGCAAGTGCCCAGACAGAGAAGAGGATGTTCTGTACTGAACTCGCACACATGTGAGCCCAGCCTGCCTGGAAGAAGCTGAAGTTTATCATAACCGTGGTGGCAAAGTAAGTCTTTCTCCAATGACCCAGAAGTCCAGAATAACAAACCAGTCAGGAGGCTCAGCAAAATTCCACTTCCAGAAGCCAGGAGGAGCTATAAGCATGTAGGTCTTACCGGCAAGGAACAAGATCCATTAATTAGCTTTACACTTGAGAACAGAGTGGTTGTTCTTTACACCTTTAAGTGCCAACTGAAATCTTTTGGAACAAATTTTATATCAAGAGGAAAGCCCCAAATGTATTAAAACAAAATAACATGCGTAACATCCAAAACACACCAGAACCCAGATCTCTGAGATTTCACTAGGGAAGTATTTCTAACCATAAGAGATAAAAAGGAACATTAATTTCTCCATCTGCAATACTGTACTTAAACAAGTGCTATGCTGGATACAACAAGGTTTCTCAACAAGTACTAGTTGAATTCCAGCTTAAATTAAACCGTGAAGTTGGAAAGTACCTGAAGTCACTCACAGTAGAGATACAATCTGGAGAACATCTTTCGGAAGGTCCTCCATAGGTGGAAGCGCTGGCAGCACCTCCAGTCAATGGCTGGCCAGCATCTTTGAAATCACCCAATAAGCAGATGTGAAATTACACCAACTTTTATCTACAGAATGCCTGCACCAATTCCATTCTCAAACACTGGCCTGAGGAATAAGTCAGAATTATAAAGCTAAACAGAACTGTTGCTCATAATCCCTTCCTATTCATGTGTCTTCTGCACTCACTGATTGAGAATCAGAGAATTATTTTGGCTGGAAAAGACTTCTTAAGACCATTGAGTCCAAGCATTAACCCAGCACTGCCAAGGTCACCACTAAACCATGTCCCCAACTGTCACATCTACACATCTTTTGACTATTTCCAGGGATTGTGACTCAACCACTTTTCTGGGCAGCCTTTTGGTGAAGGCATTTTTCCTAATATCCTATTTAAACTGCCCTTGATGCAACTTGAGGCCATTTCCTCTCATTCTGTCCCTTGTGACCTGGGAGAAGAGGCTGAGCCCACCTGGCTCCAACCTCCTGTCAGGGACTTGTAGAGATCAGTAAGGTCCCCCCTGAGCCTCCTTTTCTCCAGGCATTCAGGGATTCTGGATGATGTTAGAAGAGTCATTTTGCCAAGTTTCCTGCTTTTCTTTTATGGCCTTGGTATCTGGGGAATTAAAGACAGAACTGGTAGATGATTGCTCTTCAAATCAATGAGAGATCTGCTCTGAGTGTGAATTTTAAATATTACAACAAAAAAACTCATATCAGAGCACAGACCCAAAATGGAAACCTTTCATCCTAAATTCTGTGACTCCATCCAGCACAAACCCTAATAAAACCATAGGATGAATGGGTGAAGGCAGCACTACCACAGCACAGTTAACAGGAAAGCTCCATCCTGTAAGAGGGCAGCTTCAAGCATGCCATGAATAGATGAGAGTATTTTGAGACCAAACAGGTCCTGATTCTGTGGAACTAAGTATGTGTTCACATAAGGAAAAGACTGTCATGGTACAAGTAACAGCTTGACTTCTTGCAATATGAATATAAAACTTAAAGTAAGAGTTTATAAAGCAGCTGGATAAGCAAGAGATGCAGTACACTTTTTTGTCACTTCCACTGGAACTGTCATTTCAGTATTTGCCTATACAATACCACTTTCAAAGAGTAAGCATCTTTCATCCTACCAAATCCCCAGCCAGAAAAAAAGAAAAAAGTCAGACTTCAACATAAACCTGACAAACCAGAAGTACTTGCCATTTCCATTTAAGATTTTTCACTATTTCCTCCTACTCTCCATTATATTTCACAGCCTTGTTATTCACTGGGCTGGTTTTCTATAAAGCCTTATCTAGGCAGGTACTGCAAGATATTTACCTATCAAACTAATAAATACTTTGTTGTCATGGTTTTACCAGGATATGACTCACTTGGAACCATGCACTCCAGAGAGCTAATGGCTTCGGTTCACAAAACACACAAGTGCACTTTTGCTTGTGACACCACAACAGTCAGAGCTGTTCCTTTCAAAAGGTCAAACAAAATTAAAGGAAGTATTAAAAACCCCCTGAAATCACAGATCTGATCTGTAGGCCTTTATATATGATAAAATGTTTTGCTCCCACCTCCCAACTCCTCGTTTTCCGGATTTCCCACACTCTAAGTTTTCCACGTCCATAAAATATTTTTCAAGTGTCTGGGTTTCCATCTGAATCATAAGTCAGAATTAACATAAGGCATAAGGCTACAAATTTTGGTTTTAACTGATAAAAATATCAGTACTGGTTCCAGCTGAAATACTTTGAATTTCTTCCAATTTAAGTGACAAAACAGAAGAGTACTGTTTTTTAAACCATTCAGACTTGTTCTTTGGAGTGGTGAGAGTAGATGGAATTCCTTGGAAAAAACTAACTGCATAATATAAACAATCATCCTATACCAGAAAAGGCAAGGGAGAAATTGGATAGGAGAAGTAATTATTCACCATAAACTTGAAAAAGTAAGTTTAAGAAAGGCTGACAACATCCAGAAATCAGCTACTGAAGAATAAAGATATCTACCCCTGCAAATTCAGATGATCAGGAGACACTAAGTGACCTCTGCTGATTCCTGAGGATGAAAATATGAATACAAGACCACAGCCTGAAGTCACATTAGGGGCCTACTCCATGTGAAATGCAGGCAGCCACATCTCCTTTGTTCTCAAGTGTATCACAGTCCAGGCAAGAACATTAATGACTCTAAACCAGGTGATATCAAAGTTTTAAATAAGGATAACCACATCCACAAGGTAGATTTAAAAGTGATCTTGAGGTAGCAGAAGATGAATTTTGTTACCTGCCCAAGCCTAAAGCAATAGGCAGAAAAAAAAAATTATCCAGGCTCCTAAACCACCAGCCACAGGGAAGGTTGTAGAAAGGGGAGAAACCAAACCACAAAGAAAAAATAAGGATCTAACAAGTTATTCCAGCCACACTCAAATGCAAGCATATTCCAACCATCCATATATATGAGCAGCAATAAAAGCAGAAGTCAGAATTACCAACTACACTGAGGAGTAAAAGTGAAGTTTTTCACCAAAACCATTCACCCTGGGAGACTGTGGGGGGTGAGGGTGGGGAATGTCACAAGGTACCAAGAATTATGGAGACCAGAAATAAATTCCTGTAATACAAAGAACACTGTGGCTGTAACTTCTTTACTCCTGCCTTTAGCTAAGCCTCTTCAGATTAGGCCAAGTGCCTACAGCAAAGATTTTGCTTTATTAAGACAGATATTTTCTGTACTACAGAAAAGCACAACATGAGAATAGAGAATTATTAACATTTTGCTCCAAAGGCAGCACATTGGACTGGTCAGACAATTTCCAGCCACGTGGCTTTGATAGGAGAGAAAACACCTTACAAACTCTTCCCATGCACCATAAATTAACTGCTGCACAGGTCTGCCACCCCTGTACCCTCAGGCTGAATGGAAGGACCATGAACAGCCTGTCAGAAAAAAGCCACTTCCAGGAGGCTCAGGGGAAAAAAAAAACCAAGAAATTCTGTTTTAACACCCACTGTTAAACAATCAGGATTTTCAACAATAATTATAAGGAAACAACAACAAAATCTCATCTTGACGTGCTTTACCCAGAATAAAACTGAGTGAAATAGAAATCATTAGCTGTTGTACATACCCTAAGTAGACTTTCCAGCTCTCAGCAGCAGGTGCTCAATACAGGATGAAACATGAAATCTGAAACAAACATTGAGAATTCATTAGGAGATTTTCTTAACTAATGTCAAAGTAGTCAAACATCCAAAAAATTTAAGAGCAAATGAACTGATATTCGTGTTATGAAGACAAGATAACCTCCCTAAGGAACCAGCTGCAGTACATATCCTATTTTACAAGTGCAGATTATTTAGCTGGAAGTCCTCAGGAAAAGCACAAACAAACAAAAAACCCACCCTAAAACAAAACACAAATGAAGTTTGTAGAAGTAGAAGCCAGGGACTTATATTTGAACTCAAAACAGACACCTTACAAAGCAAGTTGCCTGAAATCCTGTTGCTCCCATGAAAGCAAACTAAAATTTTCTCAACTTACAGGGATTCATTATTTTGAAGAAGGAGGAGGGATGAAGAATTCTGAAATTAACCTTTATTACTGATAATGTACATTAAATGGCAAAAACAAGTGAGTGCTGAAAACCCCGATGAGTGAGGCAAAACATCAGCAGCATCCAGATCTAGAATTAGAAAGTGCTTCCCTGGAAAATAAAAAGTGTGTGGGAGGAACTAATGAAAAGCATTTATTTCCTCAGGGTATGTGCATCACAGGGCAGCCGAGCCAGTTCTCAGCTGAACTAACAAATATATACAGATATTGCTCAATACACACGTAATACTCAGAAAGTTGTGGATTTGTTCCTTAAACAAAACAATTGATCTGAAAGAATTCCAGAGCCAAGAAATGTAGCGAGTTGAATTTACTACTTTGCACGTTGTTTTTCTTCTTCCCCTTTCAAACAAATATATACTTTAGGGACAAAGGCACTGCCAGTAGAAAGCCCAAGCTTATAAATTATGCACTTAAAATTACATTTCTGTTTGCCAAAATTTATTCACCTTAGATACTTAATTTTCCACACACTTAAAGGCCACCAAGAGATTTACACAAAAGATTCCAATGAGAGAAAGTAACACAAAAAGTTCAAATAATCTCTACATAGTTCCTTTTAAATTTTCATCTAAGCTGTAATAAACTGGGGGTGGGAAAAAAAGTAAAGTAATTTCAACATGTAAACTGGAAGAAAGAGTCACAGACATTTACCTGAAACACACATCCACACCACTGGGAAAAAAAATCGGCGAGAACTTGAACTGCTTTTCTGGAGCTAAGAAATGGCACTGCCTCCAAACACTGATTTCATAGTTAGCACAGAATCTGCTAAGTCAGGCTGTCCCACCATCTCTGCCAGACTGAGTGGCAAACGACATCTTTCCCCAGAATCGCGCCTGCTCTGAACGTTTTTACGGAGTTAGTCATGATTTGGGACAATTTGTAAAAACACCAATGATTAACACAATGGGAATGAGATCATGACAAGCCTTTTATGAAAAGGCAAATTGCTCATCAGACTGTTTCTCAGACTGAGAAACTCGTGCAGTTATTGATTTAACTGAAGATGTTTTCTGATAAGGCAAAAGCTACTTTTAATTTCCAAGGCCAGTAGTAATGACCTTTCCCTACTCTGGGAAGCATCAATAGCATCCTTAAAACATTCCCTAAAATAATTGTGTGTGTAATATCATGGGACTTACATGAAGTATCAAAAAAACACCAAATACCAGAAAAAATATTATTTTAATTGCTGAGGCATCAATAATGCAAACACTTACAGGCATGTTAAATTTTCCACACAAGTTATCCCACTGATTTTCAATAGAACCACCCATGTGTGTAAAATTCAGTGTACAAATGCGTGGCACTGTGATTTGATTTGATGTTGGAAGGCAATCCCAGAGGACAGATAAAAGGCCTCTCGTTTGCTCATTAGCTGCTAAGAGTAATGCAGTCAGGGACAATCCAAACACAGGATCATTTCTTCTCCCTTACACCGACAGCCATTTCCAGGCACACCTTCCCAGTGTTTGTTTTCACAGGTTACTGACTGATTTACTTCGTTCATCAATTCCTTAGGAAGCAAGTGGTGACAAGAACTCTCCTATGCTAAACTCAAGTTCAACCAGTTGTAACACTTCTTAAAACACCAGTTAGTCTCCTTCTAATAGGGATAAATGCTGAAAGCTTCTAAAGTGGTCAAAAGGAGATTAAACGTAAAAAAATTGTTTGGGTTAAAGTATTGTGCTTTTATTTCGACTTACTGTAAAAAAAAAATTAAATCTATGTATCTTATAAAATGGGGTTTTTTTGAAGTAAAAAAAAACCAAACAAACTCCAAAAACCCCAAATCTGCTCAAGGAAAAAAAAATAGATCAAGGCAGGAGGATTTCTCATAGCTTTTGAAATTTGTCCTCCTGTCATTTTTCACACACAAATACCTCTCCTTCCAACCCTTTACCAGATTCTCCACTCCATTTCAACACAGCAACGACCTCAATGACCTCAAACTTCACAAAGCCGAAGATGGACCACTAAAAACCAACATTATTTGTTTCACTTCCCTCTCCTAACTCTGATCCACAGCAACAAGGCAAATAAACATCTTTATGCAACGCAACATTTTTATCCTTACAAAGCATTTAATCTGGTCTCTGATGGTGCCCCTTTGGCTCTACAGTGAGGCAAAGGAAAACTCCACAAAGATCACAGCAGACAGGAAAGACCTGAAGAGCTCTGTCAGTGCAGGGAAAGAACAGGAACAGCAACTGCTGGACACAAATACTATCTCCTTTAGCAGAGATGAGACAGTTATAGCCAAGTTATCTGCAATGTTATTATTCCTGTAGCTGTACTCTCCTGTATCTTGCACAAACAACCGAATCAAGTGAACTTTGGCAGTCACCGAGCAACCACAAACAGATCTCCATTAGTGAACTGTACACTGTTCATAGGGAATTATTCTCCAGCTGCTTGTTTTAAGGAGGCAGAAAGGATCTAAGCTTTAATTTTTAACAAGGCAGGAAGTGAAGCATTCCATAGGTGTATTGAAAAAATGTAGCCTGGATGAACATATATGTTTAGGACACAAAAAAATGGGATGAAGCTGAATCAGGGCGAAATCAGATTGGGCACTAGGAAAAGGTTCTTTTCCAGGGACCTGGAAAAGAACCACCCAGGGAGGGTGGTCAGTCTCCGGAAAAGGCTCCCCAAGGAAGCAGTCATGGCACCAAGCCTCAGCTGGACTCAATGATCCTTTGGATCCCTTCCAAGTGGCACATCCATGGAACCACAGGTTATCTCACGAAGCTTCTACACCTGAAGCAGTGAGGGAAGCAGACCTGACTGGAGCACTTGCAGCAGCAGCACCAAAACCACACCTATGAATAGAATAATTACAACACAGCCCTGAGTACAATTACAACACAGCCCTGAGTACAATCTATTAACAAACGACCCTGGCCTTCAGGAGAAGTCCCAGAACAGTCAGGCCAGTTACTGAATTCTAGGCCGACTCAAAAGCACTGTTTGCACAGACAATGCTGTGAGGATTTCATAGTCTTGTTCGGAGAAAATTGGCACACAAGCACTAATTTCATTTTACCATTGCTTAGTGGCTTGGCCACCAGAAGAACATAGTCCATAAAGCACAATCTGGACACCTCATTGGACCCAAACACAGAGCTTAAGAGCATCAGCCCAGAACACACCCCTATGTGCACTGCCAGCTGCACCACCAGTACTTCTGCAGAGTTTTAACCAGACTGTTGTAACCTAAGTGGGCAAAGAAGTGCAAACTTCAGTAAGATCTCAATTCCTAATTTAGTACCATACTAAAAACACATGCACAAAAAAAAAAGTCCATCCTCACTATCACCTCTTATTCACGTGATAAAATCAAATAAAATCAGCCAAAAGGACAAAGCTTTAACAACACAACACAAGCTCAACATTACACTTCAAACTGCTGTAACACAGACTCAGTCCAAAAAACTATCGTATTTCAAGCGACAGCTGTGCATTAAGTACTCACATTATATGCACATGGGCACCACTCTCCCCCTCCCCACTTCATTTTGACTGTGCTCCAAATCCTTTCTCTAACTCACCACTTTCATCTTTGCCTTTCCGAAACTGATCTCGACCCAGCTACCCACAAGGTCTTGCCTTGTTTTTCTACTTCTATCAACTTCAAGCGCAAGGTATTAAAGGAAATGTGTTTTATGTACATTTATTTTCACAACTTGTGCAGTCCTCACCCTTTTTGTACTTTCACTCTATGATCTCTTCCTCAGTATAATATGGCCAATGTTCCTACTCCCACTTGAGAATACTGGGGCTCAGTATCTATTTCAACAGAGGTAACAAAGGCTTTTGAAAGAGAGAACTTCAATGCAATCCCCATTTAACACCAAAAAGCCACACAGAAAAATACATTATAGAAGTCCAAAATTTGTTTCCTAGGAAGGGAACTAGGTATCTGTTCGATGCTCTCTTCAGATTGTGGAACAGTTTAAAGGTTTTGTTTGCCCTTAAGAGAAGAAAAAGCTGATTAAGTTGTAAAATGAAGCCAACGTTACACACTCCTGTCTTGAAGAATTCCCTCTTCTCTTCTGATGAAAGGAGAGCAAGGCCTAACCCTGGCTGCTGAAAGCCCTGGAACAGCGTGAGACAAGCAGCACTGCTGTCACACAAAGAAACCCCCCCTTCACTGGGGCTGAGCAAGCAGGGGCTTGGAGCCTACCACACAACTAAACTTTTGCTTCATTTAAATCCCCATCTGAGGATTAATCATGCGTGCTGCACACCAGCTTCTTCTAAAGGGGCCTAATCTTCTGAAAAAATTCACTTGGTTGTTTAATATATTCATGTAGGTAGCAAACGAGCAGAGTGCTGAAGCTCGATTTCTTATACAAATGAAATACTGTCAGGAACTCCAGGCAGGAAATGGAACAGAAGTGAATTCAGTGTTACATCTCACTCCTTCTTTTGGCTCCATTCTTTGACTAAGTTTTACAAAGGTTTTAACTGATACATTTTTTTCCTTCCTCAACCCAAAAAACAGAGGTACTAAACTCAATCTAATATTCACAAAGTGTACAAGAAGAGACCGAGCCTGAATATTCCCCCAGAAAACCACATACCATACACATTTTTCCACTGTTTCTCTTATAAACTTCAATCCTCAAACTGTACCGTTGAAATACATGGGCAAAATAAAACCACTATTGTTCAATTATGAAAATGGATTGATTTTTCCTGATAACCATTGATTAACAGATGAAAAATAGTTTCTGTACATATGCACTAAGGAGTGCAGTAACAGTGCAATCCTTGGAGGAGATTCCCCCCTGCCAACAGTCAAAATCCCACAATTTACAAAGGCAATACTAAACACGAAAACCACACAAATCTGAAACTATTCCACTGAAGATTACTTAATTCTGCTTCCCAATCTCAGTAGCAACTTATTCCTTCCATGGCAAAATGCTGAGAAACAGTCTGACTTGCTTTAAACAGATTCATGTGAGTTATGATTAAGACAAAGCCTAGTGGTAAAACATCAAATACAAATTATCATACTGAAGAGTGAAAGACTGACAGAAAAACAAAGGAAAGAGTCAGCAGAAGTTCCTATTATCCTGAAAACAAAGCTCAGCTTATTAATATATAATAACATATTGTAATTAATTAAAGGGCAATACTAAAAGAAATAAGAAAAGTCCCCCTAAGGCCACATTATCAACTTGTTTGTACAGTTTAAAAGTCTTGTGTGTTTTCCTTGAAATCGGATAAAACAGCAACTAAACTAATTGTTGTATTATCAGTAAGCAGTCTGTAACTCTGTTTTCCATGCCATATCTAGGTAACATCTACATCTGTAGAAGAATATGACTGTTTCATTTACAGAAAAGTTCTTCTCCCCGGGACCTTTCCAGCCTTCCACAAAGGGAACACAACCTGCTTTGGCTGGAACAGATTCACATCAAAGCTGCACAGTCTCAGGCAATTGCAGAGATAACAGAGAGCACACGAGCCCAGAGAGAACTCTCAGCTGCTGGGGTCACTGTCAGCTACCTTTTGATTATCACCAGAATCCCCCAAATAACAACCCCACATTCTTTACCTCTTCTCATCACTAAAATCAGTGCTGGATAGGACTCAAGAGGTGACCTTGTCAAGCTGCCACTCCTGAGGCAGGAATGAACAGCATCCCCTCTCTGACAGATGTCTAATTAGTTCTTAAAGACTGTCAGGAATGAGTCCCTTCCCTAATCTATTCCAGTGGTTTGTTATTCTTGGAATTAGAAGTCTTCCTCCCCAAGCAGCAACCCAAGTCTTTAGTCCTATTATTTAAGTCAACTAATTCTCATTTTAGTCCCTGTAATCCTTTATCATCTTCATCCTTGTAGTAGCCTAATGCATGGGAATAACTTAACTTCTTATCTCTTTGTAGTCTTAACATCTTAATTTGTTCAGTTCTTGGATGTTGAATTCTCAGGCTTCTGCTACTAAAAGCATCCAAAAGAGGAAAAGCCTTTCTTGACATCCAGTGCCCAAAACTGAACACAGAATTCTAATTAAATCCTACCAGCGCTAAATCCAGAAAAAAAAATTACTATTTACCCCCCTGCTACACCACAGCAGAGCATTTCTTTACGTGTACCAGCAGAACGAGGTTAATCACAAACTGAGCACCCATCAATCAATAACCTGCACCCCTCAGTCCACTCAGCTCATGTGGGATTTTGAGCAGAACATTCGAACAACAAAATTCAAAATGCACTAAACACAGAGTAGGAACCGAGGCTGTAGAGCTGAGCAAGTGCAGAAAACAGTCGGCTTTGTGATTTATACAAACTGAAGTGGAAATGACAAGATAATTAATAAACTAACTGAAATCTAGAAGCCTCTAGGATATAGTGTTTAAGCCTGAAATAGAAAATGAGAGCTGATAAAAATTCAGAATTACTTCTTTAGCCATTAATTAACAGTGTTCCCATAATGGAGCTGTTAACACCAGAGTAAGAACTGAAATTGTAATTTGTAACATTTGCAAAGAGCTTCACTGAGAGCGAGAGACCAGCACATGTCAGCAGTCTGTGAAGGCTTCCTGGGTGAAAGTTGGCAATGGAAAACAAGCTAAAAGTGTAGCAATATTAAACAGCTTTTTATACAATTAATAATGGAACTTAAGCGATTAAAACTCTCCAACTTGTGGCTCATTACTTGGGATGTACATTTTTATATACATATTACCTATCAGCCCTTTTTCTGCCATACCTGTAAAACAAAATGTATTTTATTTAGCAAATGCAGTTCTGAGTCAGGCATCATGGGGGGTACGGAGCACACTGACAAACATGAATTAACTGCAAAGGGTTAATGCCAAGGTTCAATCCAAGCTGAAATTAATGACTTGGACCCCACATCAGTTTCTGCTTCCCCTTGTGATGGGCATCACAAACCCCTCCACAGAAAGCACCTCAGAACTGATGTGGTTTTGTGCCAGGGTTCACTGTCCTCATATTAAAGGGAAATAAACAACAGCACAGCACCTGAATAAGTTTTGCCATTGAAAGGAAAAGAAGAAGCCACAGGAGCAGAAATAAAATTCGCCTCAACTTCTGATATTGTGGATGTATCAGAGGCTCCCACCTCTCTGCATCACTGGTGGGAAAAAAACAAGAATACCTCCATCAAATTCCGGAACTTGGTGGCGTAAAGGGTGAAGAGGGGTAAGGACCAATACAAAATTAAAATATGAAGTTCATCTCTTTACAAAAAGTTAGGTCCAACAACTAAATGATGAAGGCACCTGTTTATATCACTTTTGTGCCTAGACTGTGAAATTCAATGAACAATCATCTGTGCCTTTAAACAGCTTCTACTACAACAGCATCAGGAAAGCAGCAAAGGGGATGGAGGGGGAGGCTGCTAAAACCTGAGATACAGCCAGGCATAAAAGAACCACAACAGTATTCAGCCACCAGCAAAAGGAATTTCTGCTTGAAAAGTGTATTAGAAACAGCAGGGGGAAAAACTGGTAAACAACTTGGTTGGTTAACCAAAAATAAAAAGGAACTGTACTCTTTTAAACACTAACTTTATTTTTCTTCTTTCTGTATTAACCTTTACTTGAAAAAAGCAG
Organism: Acanthiza pusilla; assembly: GCA_036630365.1. NCBI lineage: Eukaryota > Metazoa > Chordata > Aves > Passeriformes > Acanthizidae > Acanthiza > Acanthiza pusilla. Next base: position 94,497,238 of record JAXCHO010000034.1, read on the forward strand.
GCAGTAAAAATTCCAGCCTTCTAAACCACATCACAGACAAAATTTCCCCGCTGAGGGGGAAAGATTAGAACTGCCCTGTTAAAAAACGAGAAATCAAGAACAGATACCTATGTGCAAATGGGAAAATGGTGGCAGATTTTATGTTTTCATGCTGTCTTTTGTAGAAAAAGAATTAAAAAGATTGCCTAAAATCAGTAAGAGGAAATTCTCTTTTGAAGATCACAGAATTTCTGAATCTCAAAGCTGCAGAGTATTACTGAGAACAAACTTACCTCAGCATTCATGCTGAACATAAAACCTACAACAGGCAGGATGAAACAGGTATTGATTGATGTAAATCTCCACCACTGGGTGTAACTCAGAAATTGGGATTTCTGAGTCTCTCACTAGTACTTTCAATAGCAGTAATCTTGGATGCACTGCTAGAAAATTACCTATTAAATGCTGATGGAGCAGAGACCTTACTGGCTACTGTACATACATGGATTATATCAGTAAAGATTCCAGACAGTGCTTTAGGCCTGAGAAGTGGGTACCTGGTTAAAGAGGTGTGCTCACAGCTGCAAAATACATAATTTAACTCATTCAGAGCCTCTGCTAAGCTAAACTTCTGGTATCTCCTTGAAACCTAATTATTTGCAGCAAGAAAACAGGAAAAAAAGAAAAAAAAAAGGAAAAAGAAAATAATCTGCTGCTTCAGATCCTTCCTCCAAACTTCAGTGGGACTACAGGAAAAATGATCTCTGCCTTTCAAAGACACTTTAGAGGCTCAAATAGTCTGCTCCCTCTGCCCTCCCCCCAAACCAAAATAAAACAAAACCAGGAATTGCACATTTTTATGTGTGGGCAAACAAAGCAAGGCCGGAGCATGGCAGCAGGAAGCAGGAGCAGCTCACAGTCAGCAGAGCCCTCTGACCCTTCCTCGCTGTCCCAAGCACTGGAACAGCTTCAGCTCAGTCCTTCTGTCATTTAAGGACTCCTGACACATCCACTGGCTAAATGCTTCCAAATTTATTGTTCACCATACCTGGAGTGACAGCAGTGGCTGCAGGACTTTGCTTATATGCTCCTGGGCAAAAGGAAGGAAATTAGTCTGGGGTCTTGAAATGAGTTACATCACAGTTCCATAGGCAGGAAATAGGTCAACACTGGAGGAATTAACTCTAAACTGACCTGTATTACTCTGTTATCAAGTTGGAACCCTGCAGCAAAACAAAACACAGTTGAGCCCTTGTCAGGTCCCCTTCCCAGAAGGAAAACAAAAAGTAATGCTTCCATGCAATGGGAAGCTTACAAAAACTACCTACACCTCTTCCATATGCCCCTTCTGCACTGAAGGTGATAAAAGGGACAGAGGAACAACGCAGAAAATCAGAGAGTGGAAAAAAGTCTTGAAGTCACAGGCAAAAAAGGAAATCCAGTCCAGGAGAGTTTTGTCAGTTGAGCCATGGACTGTTCCAGAGCTGAAGAACATTTACATGCACCCAGAATTCACACTAATACAAGTGAAGCAGACGTTCTATAACAAAGCCTGCTGCCTTCAGCATTTGTTATTTACCTCTTCCATTCTGATTTTTACTTGACAGAAGTTGCATTCAAACCCTGAGAGCCAAATTTCAGAAGCTATTCTCCATTTTCTTCTCAATCCACGAACCACTGACACCAGCACTGAGCTTCATCTCCACATTCCAAGCACCGTCAGAGCCAGAGAGGCTCAGTTTCTGTGGTTCTCCTGCCACCTCTGAAAGTTTTTCTTCCATACACAATTCCCTGGGTCAACTCCATCCCCCTGCTGTGCTGAAAGGTGCATAAACTGCTAAAATTTGCAAGGAGATGCCTGGAAAGCTACCACACACCTGGGTAATCACAGCTGTCTCTCTTGCGTCTACTTTAATACAAATCCAGAAAAACAGATCAAGCCACACAAAGTTGTTTGTGCTTCTGCTTTCTGGCTATATTTCTGTGGGTTTTGCTGGTTTGTTTTTTTTTAATAGAAGACCTAACAGTCAGAAGTCTGCCCAAATACAAGACTTGAATCCCAGCATGCAGGAACACAAAACTCCTGTCTTAGGAAGTTTACATGGTGGAGGGAACACAAAAGTTATACAAGCATGGGATGGGGACAAAAATTTCAGCCTACAACCCAAAACCTGCAGGTTTTTACACTCTTCAGCCCCTAAATAACCAATTTCTTCAACAGTTTATCTTACTAGAAATCAACCACTGCCTGAATATGGAGAGCAGGACATGAGGGGTGAAAGCTTTCAGAAAGCTCTACTTGATCATCTCCACAGAAGTCCTTCCACTTCTACTCCCAAAAAAACCTTATTTAAAACCAGGTATTTACCTGGATATCACATTTTCCACTTAATTTCTGATTCTTTCAGCTTCATGTCTTTGTAACAGACACAAAAAAACACATTCATTGAACAGTGGTGGAACACACTGAACTTTCAAAGCTTCTAAGCGGCATTATATACAAACCAAGAGACTCACTTGAAGTTGCTAACAATTTAGAAACTCTGCTCTTGCATTAATCTGCATCAGGTTCTAGGTTTGTTGGTTCTTTTCCCAAACACTTAGAATAAAAAAGACACCTTTTAGCACATAACTGCAAAAGTCACCATTCAGGGAGACAAGGATCACTGTAGTTCAGGTGCTAAATAAATGCATTCGAAATTGACTTTTAGAGTGTTCCTTGATCATTTCTGCTCTTACTCCATACAAGAATTCAAAGTGATGCAGTGAGGATTTGCCTGTTGCAGTTTTTTAAATTATGACCTGTGATTAAAACCTTTTCAATAAATTAAGTCAGTATGGCCATGTTTTCAGTGGTACTTGAAACTTCAGAATTACACTAACACGAGATGAGAGGAAACACACATTTAGTCTGGAAACCACATCTGATGGAAATAAATATCAGTCACACCAGGAAAGAGAACTGGAATATTAATTCCAGTACGAGAGTGTCCTTTTTAAGTACCTTCTGCCCATTTACTGACATTTATCCAGAATGTGAAAATACACTTCAGGCAATAATCTACATTTCTTGTAGGTTAAATGTAAAGGTACAAAGGTCCAAAGTAAGACAAATAAAACCACACGAGACTATTCAAATCTTCCATGTTTTTAGAGATTTAGCAGCAAAATTACAACCTATTTATAGTTACCAATATTCTTCAAAACTACACTCTGAGAAGACACAAAGCTCTCTGTCACAGGGAAAAGGACTCTTTCATAAATCCTAAAAGATATAAAATGAATGGGGAAAGCCTGTGTTGTTATTATGAGTGCTATATCAAAATAAAGACAATACTAATACACACAGCAGTGCCTGCCGGGGGAAAAAAAAATCATTTTGTTATACAAATGGCAAGAAATAAATTAATGATTCTTGAGTTACCCCCTAGTGAAGAAAAAAAAACCCAAACCACCACAATCATAGACACTTCAAAAAACAGAAGATAATCTTCTAAACCATTAAAGCCACCTCTTGTGCTACTTAGTCTCTAAAAAGTACTCCTGCTTTTCTGTCCCCCTATCATCCCCCCCAAAATATCTGTTAGCTCAATATTGAGATTCCCCCATTCAACTATTACTCATTATGTGGTAAACCACTGTATTACCAAAAAAAAACCCCCAAAAACCGCCCTTTCCACAACAGGTAACACACTTTAAAGCAAAATCACGTCACTAGATATCTTGAAAGAATTTTTAAACCTATTTCCACAAATTACACATTCAAGACATGAGTGCTATTCCGAGAATATTCCTTTCTGGATGAAGTATTCCAGTAGGTTACTAGTTGATTGCTGTGTCACTACACATGCTTAGCACCTTTAATAATACCCAAGGCTGAGGCCAAAGAAAGCTGAGAGCTTTTGACAAATAAGCACTATGTCATTTTCCTTTCATGTACACATTTTAACCTTCCTGCAAAATAAAAGGTCAACCAACACAAACATCAACCCCAGCCACGTTCCACGAAAACTGCATTTAAGACATAATAGCACAAAAGAAAAATTAATTTCAGAACTGTTTTTGTCTTATTAAGTTGCCTGTAGAGTTTTACAGTCCTGGGAGAGACAATTTTTCCAGCAACCAGTGTCTGTTCCCTTTTTGTTCTGCTAACAGGATCCCAGATTTTAGGATCATTAAATGTCCTGCATGGATCAATCTCAAAGATACACACACACATTCTGTACGGAATCTCGGCCACAAACCTTGCTTTAAGGAATCCAAGGGCTGTGGATCCCATCCACAAAACACACCACCAGGCAAAGGTGTTCCCACAAAAGGGGGTAGGGTAACAGCCTCATTTCAGGAGTTACAAAAACAGGAGCCAGGTGAAGAAAAGAAGTGGTGGAATTTTGGATGTGGACAACATCAGTGAGATAACAAACTGTTCCAAATAGCCGTTTAACATTTAATATTTTCTGGCCCAAATCCAACTGTGCTCTTGACCTTACCCAGGTTTAACAGAGATGATAAAGGCAGATTAGCTTCGAGGAATGTGGGACTTTTCCAATTAATCCAGGAGGGGGAAAAAAATATATCAAATAACCTAATGCCAAAGGAGTGTGAATTTTAAAGGGACACTGCAGTATCACTTCATTCTAACACTAACATTTTTATTAAATACTTCAATATGAATTCCCAAATGTGTCTCTTTTCAAGTGAATTTTTTGTTCAATGCCTTTACTACAGCAGTGCTTTTATCCCAATGAAACTGCCAAAAACTGGGCTCCAGTCTTGCTCTGCTCCAGTGCCAGGGCCTGCAAGATACTCTTCTCCCAAAACACTGGAACAGCACTGACTGCGAGACAGCTAACACAGAAATTACACAGCCAACAGTGTTTCAGCCAGAAAACAACAAAAAAAAGAACGGGAAATCAAGGGGAAAAGTCTACCCCTTGTCCCAAAAAAAGCATCATCAGAGCAGAGGAGGTCTGGGAAGAGAATGGATGTGAGAAACTGGTAATGTACAGCATATGCTTCAGAATTAGTCGCGGGGATTTGAGGAGAACGATTCTCTGTTACAGCTGCAATTCTCACTGTACTCCAAAATCAGGTTTACAACCGGAAAACGAAAAAAATACCAGATTTCTCCGAGAAGTGCAAAGGCTCCTGTGTGTGACCCAACTTGTGTGGCACCCCCGGGCCGCCCGAGCGCCGCGCTGAGGGGACCCTCGCTCCCCTTGCCCGCGGCACACACCGGGGCTGTCCCCGGCTCAAGGGACCAGAGCACAGCCCCGATCCCCTCTGGATCACACGGTCCCAGCGAGCGCAGTACCAGAACAAACCAAAAATAAACCCCCAAAACCCACACACCTAAAAAAAAACCCCAAACCCTAAAGAGAAGAAACCTCAACCACTTCCCCTGCGCTGCCGCTCCGGCTCCGAGAGGCAGCCAGGGATTTACGCGCTCGGCTGAGGAGGGGAAGGGGCAAAGGCAGGCGGTCCGGCCCCGGCAGCGAGGGGACACCTCCTCCTCCTCCCTTCCCTTTCCCTTTGTTTACTTTACGGACCGTCCCGCTCCACCTCGCCGCCTCCCGACACATCCGGTGGGACCGGCCGGGGCTGCGGGGCGGGCAGGGCGCAGGGGGCGGCCGGATCCCCCGGGGAGGGGAACGGGGCAGGCGGGGCACCAATGACCTCTCCCCGCAGCCTCCTCCTGTGCCATCCCCTTCCCATCCTGCCTTCCCGGGGAGGGAAGCGGCTCTGCCCGGAGAGACCCCAGCCCACCGCGCGGTGCCTCCTGCGCCCCGGCAGCCCCTCCCCGGGGACACACGAACGGGCGGCACCAGGGACAATCCTCCCTTCCCTGCGGAGCCGCTGCCGCTCCCGGAGCCGGGGGCTGGGGCGGGGGACACGGAAGGAGACGGCGCTGCCCCCCTACACCCCCTCCCCGTGATGTAAATCGGGGCCGCTCCGCCCGCCCCCTCCCGGGGCAGCGCTCGCCGCCGGCACTCACCGCGCTGCGGGCACGGCCGCCTCCGGGGCCGCGGCGAAGAGGAGAAGCCGCGGTGGAGGAGGAGGAGGACGAGGAGGAGGAGAAGGCTCCGGAGGGTCTGCGCGGGCAGTGCCGCCTCCCTCTCTCCTCCCGTCCCTCCCTCCGTCCCTCTCTCCCCGCCCTCCCGGCGCGCTGCACCATGGGATGCGCCGCTGCCCCCCCCAACATGGCCGCGGGGGGGTCACGGTGCCGCCCCTCAGGGACTGAGTGGGGCGGGGGAGGCGCGGCCCGGCCCCGCGCCCGCCCCGAGGGCTCTCCGCTCCGCTCCCGTCTGTCCTTCTCTCCTTCCCCGAGGCAGCGCCGATCCTGGCGGGATCTGGTGAATTTGCTGGGGAAGAGGCGAAGTTTAACCCCTTGTCCTCGCTCAGTGGCACGGCTGGCACAGTTGTTCTCTTGTTCTAACGCTGGGATATTCCAGTTGGGGAGTCTCCCTCCGTGGACATATCCCAGAGCCGTCTGGACACGGTCCTGTGCCGTGTGCTGGGGACAGAGCCGATGATCCTGGTCAGAGCCTGGCGCTGGTCAAGCCAAGGCTGTGGGGTCAGTCCCCGTGTGGGCCATTCATGTAATGAGTTGATCCTTGTGGGTCCCTTCCAACTCAGAATATTCTGTGTTCTGTGGTCCTTTCCAACCTTACCCGGTCTGTGGTTATGCGATTCTGTGATAACCCTTTTCAGGGAAATACTTGGAATTTACTTCAGAATGACCATAGCATTTGAGTGCCCATCAGCCATTGAGTATATTCTAAAACCTTAATTTAGTAAGTCTGAAATCACAGGATCATGGAATGGGAGAGGTTGGAAGGGACCCCAGTGGGTCACCTGGTCCAACCTCCCTGCTCCGACAGGGTCATTACAGAGCACGTGGCACAGGATTGTGTCCAGATTGTTCGGAATATGTCCAGGGAGGAGACTCCACACCCTCTCTGGGCAATGGTGGAACTTCCTGAGCATCAGTTTCTGCTCCTTCCTCTTGTGCCATTGCTGGGCACCAGGAGCAGAGCCTGGTCCATCTCTGAGCCCTCCCTGCAGACAGGGACAGACCCAGGGATGAGGTTCCCTCTCAGTCGTCTCTTCTTGAGGCTGAACAGCCCCAGCTCCCTCAGCCTTTCCTCATAAAAGAGATGCTCCAGTCCCTTCACCATCTCTGCTGGACCCACTCCAGGAGCTCCCTGTCTCTGCTGTCCTGAGGAGCCCAGAACTGGACACTCCAGATGAACTGAGCCTCTTCTCCCAGGCAACAAGTGGCAGGATGAGAGGAAATTGCCTCAAGATCCACCAGAGGAAGTTCAGGTTGGACATCAGGAAGAATTTTTTGTGGAAGGGTTGTTAAGCTTTGGAAGGGGCTGTCCAGGGAGTTGGTGGAATCACCATCCCTGGAGGTGTTCAAAAAATATCTGGACGTGGCACTCAGTGCTGTGGTTTAATCGACATGGTTGTGTTTGGTCAAAGGTTGGACTCGATGACCTTGGAGGTCTTTCTGAACTGAAATGATTTTGTGATTCTGGGAAAGAGATATTTTAAATGTCTCAATTAATCTTTCCCTTACTTCTAGTGGCAGCTGAACTCGGTTTTTACTCTCCTACCTGCACCAGGCAGTGGAGCTTGAGCAGATCCCAGACCTCCACCTCTGGAAGTCACAGTGTGTCTGGAAATCAGAGGCAGGGTCATGGAATTGTGGAATATCCTGAGTTGGATGGGATTCACAAGGACATCAAGTCCAGCTCCGGGACTGCATCTCACTAGCATTGATGGAGAGCTAACCAATATAAACAGTGGTATTTGGAATGTGAATTTCACTGATCAAACATGGGCAGTTTAGCTCAGGGTAAGACAAGTCCTGCTCTTAAACTTACCTACATTTATTAGTTTTCCAGGCACCATAAGGAAGCTCAAGGGAGATGTGGAACAAGTAGGGACCTAGGTTTTAAACACAGTTTTTCAGGTGAATCCCACATAAAATGTCCCAAGCCCCTCCAGGAGCCAATCCATTAGGTAAGGTCTGAGCATGATACAAATGCATTGAGCACCATATAAAAATGATTCCTAGAAACTCTTTTAAACAGCAGTGCAGTATTCCCATCCATCTTTCACAGAAATGCAGGGCCATCAACCTGCAGGCTGTTGGATATCCTGGAGACAGGATAGCAAATCTATCTTTTCTACTGAAGCTGGACTACATGCAGAAAGGAAGGAAGGAAGGAAGGATGATTTCAGTTACTTTATAATTATTGGTTTTAAGATCACTATTGATGCTCTTGCCAGAAAAGGTAGATATGTGCTAATTAAAATTACTGATGACAGAAAGTTGGGAGACATCAATAAAGAGGATGTTCACAGTAACACACAGGAAAAATTGAATGCTCCTGAGGACTGGAATGGTAAAAATGGAAGGAAATGACTGAGTGAAATAGGAGCGTGTGTTCTGATTAATATACAGGGAAGGGGTGGTATAAATACTGGAAACAGAAAATGAAAGGGAAAATGGAGCTTCATAAATTTTTATGATTCAGTTGTTATCAACAGCAGGGAATTGCACTAAGTGACCCTTCCCAGCATTTGATCCCAATTACTGATCATTTTCCTCTGTCTCTGCCTTCATCCAAAGATGTCAAAGTGCTGTAGCCTCTGAGCAAATTTGTGAAGATGATAGTTATCCCTATTTTTCGCCCTGGAAAGCTGAGGCAGTATTTGAGTTGCCAAATTCACACATCATTCACTGGATGAACAGGCCTAAAAGCAAACAGCTCCTCTCCAGGGCTGTATCCTGTGCATTCAGGACAGCAGCAATACTTACTTTCTGTCATGCAGAGTGTGTCCTATTGATTTCATTTACAGGTTTGATAAACATTCTCCATTTAGGTATTTTTCCAAATGTCTTTGCTTCAATAAATAGCTATTATTCCTGTATTTTTAGAACTTTATGCTCTGCAGATTCTCTGTACAACATCAGTGTACCAATTCTCTCCAATTTACAGGTGGAAAAACTAGTAAGAGTTTTTATTTAGGTGATTTATGGGGGAGAGAGAATAAATCCAGAGGAGTGGTAGAGCTCTGAATCTGATCCTTACATTCCGTTCTATATTCTAATGGTTTCACTTTTTCATATGGAGAAAAGGGTGTGTCTGAAGTCCCTGGGAGATTTCCCATTGGTTCTAATGGGATGAGGGCAAGCCCAGAATAATCTGTCAAGTTGATGGTTTGTAGTAAATCCTGAAGATTCTCTGTTTCAGGTCCTTGTGACAGATTTTTTGATATTTTCTTGTTGCCTTCGTTCATCAGAAAATTGCTTGTAAAAGCAGGAGCCTTCAGCAACGTACTGACTTTGATAAACATGTGAGGGAATCTTCCTTGTGTTACATAAGGAGAGTTTTAGTTAAATATTGAGGAAGTTCCATAAAAGTTGATGATTTGAGCACTCAGCTGGGAGAGGGGAGCTGTGCTGATGTCCAGTGAAAAGTTACTTGATTATCCAAACTGATAATCTCAGCAGAAACTCATGAGGGGTCATGGTCAGGGATTCTGTCAGCACTACAAGGCATCCACAGACAAATCCCTGCCTTTTTTTTTTTGAGAACTTTAGGGCCTCATCCAAACTAATTGCCTATGACAAAGGTACTTCCAATAGCTTATCCATCCATCCATCCATCCATCTGAACTGAGAATCCAACAAATTTCTCTCTGATTGCCCCTATTTTTCTCAATTTTCTAAGGGAGTGACCTGGTAATTAGCCCAAATCTTTACACAGCTAAACTTTTGTAAGTTGTGACTTGCTCCTTTGTCTTCTAAGATCCTTGTTTTCTTCTGATTCTGGAGAACTTATGCAGAAAAGTAAAATTATTTTCTTGCCCATTCTGTCTACACAGAGGTTGTTGGGAGGTGGAAAAGACAACTATCCCCAATAATTTATCATGGAATTATTAATGTGGAGGTAAGACATTCAGTTTAATACTACTGGTATTATTTGAGCAGTCCATGCCATTACCTCATTTAATTTACAGGGATTATTAAACCTCTGCTGCACTGGTATAAACAAAAAGGTAGGAAATTTCATTATAATGTAGCATGTATTGTCTTTCCTTCTATTAAGTGATGGAGCTGGGGGTAATGGCTCTGAAGAGAACGAGTTCTTTCCGGTGTTTGGGAGCACAGCTGCAGCCAGGCATCCTCCACTTTCCTGCAGGATGGTAAATATTCATTAAAGGAACCAGAATGAGCAGGTAGCTCTGAACTGCAGGGCTATTTCAAGCTGTGCTGATGAAATACAGGAGGATTTGGGGAGGAAAAAAAAGAGGAGAAAATGGCAAGATGCTAAATATTTCACATAATACACAGTAACATCCTTCATTGTAAGAGGATTTATTTTTTTTTAAAATCACCTAAATCAACCTCAGATGAAGTCAATTGCATATGTAAGGAGTCTACCTAGTACTCTGGCACTGAAGGAAAAGTACATAGTAAATACGATTAAAGGCACCAAAATGTGAATGTTTAAACATCTCTGCTTCTTTTTGGATTAAAAAAAAAAAAAAAGATAAAGCATTATATCAGAATTTCTGGGCAGTGCCTGGAGTAGGAGCTGAATGGAAAGTCGCCAGTGGAGGTTTTTCTTATTTATTAAACAAAACAAAACACAAAGAAATTTTTAAGAAAAGCTCCAAGGGAAATTGGCAAACCCACACATGATCTGGAAGGAAATTTCAGGTAGAAAATTTGGTGTGAAAAAAGCTAATCAGCAGCTGGGGGACCCACTTGATGAGTTGCTGTTATTAACTAAGACCTCCAAAGCAAATGTTAATGTGTTAATTAGAAGCAGGGTAATAACCTCCTAGATTTCCCAGTGGGAAACAAAACAAAACAAAAACAAGACAATTTCTGTTCTGGGTTTATCTGGCTGAAACCAAACACGGCAGGAAGGGAACCCTCCCACTACTGAGTCTGCATTTTCTGACGTGGGTTTGCAGCATCACTGCCCCCATGGTACCTACAACACCTTACCTGACCGCACAGCCTCACCAGGGGAAGTCATGGGGCCCAGGAGTTCATTTATCTTCCTAGAAAGTCAAGCAGAATCCCTGTCTGGACCGGTAGCTTTGATTCCTAGAAAGAAAGAAAAGATCAAAGATCCCACATTGACTTAGTGAGAGTGGCTCCAAGGAAGAAATGAAGTCAGGACACTCTCAGGTGGAGCCCTGGTGTGACAGCAAGGGAAATAAAATTCATGATTTATCCTGAAGGGCCGAACTTCCCATCACACAGTCTTGTCTTTATGTTTTGTTTTCTCTTCCAAATTTGAAGTCAACTTCTTGGGTTTTTTTCTTTCCCAACCAAACCTCAGGCAGACTTGTCGCTGAGCCAAATCAAACCATATAGTTTAAAATTGCATTTTCTGGAGACCCAGCAGCACGAAGGGATGGAGGTCTTAAGGACATTTAGAAACATGTAACTTTGACTCATGTTCTGCTGTTTTCTATAATTTTGCTGCCTTGAGCTGTGGTGCCCACTGCTCCCAGGAAGGCTCAGGAGGGCAGGAGGGTGTCCAGGACCGTGCACTGTCAGTGGAGCACACTGCTGGGACAGCAGGATTGCAGCCTCAGGGTTTGCATTCCAGGAGTGCGCTCGGTGGCTTTCCCAGTAAAGAAACAGCCTTTCAGCTTGTTCAGTTCTGAGCCAACCAGAGATCCTTTTATTTTTATTTACTCAAACTGCTGTTGAAAAATCTCCTTTTTTAAAAAGTGTTTTGTCCTTACGCAGTTCTGGTTCTTTGTCATTAAAACATCAAGTCAGGTTTTTGCAGGAACTGTGACAGTTGCATCATACTCTGCTCTCTGTCAAATCCCTCCCCAAATCCCTCCAGCTGCTTTGCAAGCTTACACTTCTCCGTGGAGCCCCTTGATGTATAAAATGTGTGCGATGTTTTGATCAAAGGGGTTCTTGTACTTAATGCAAATTTCAGCACACGTGCGGCAGTCAGATAGGAGTGTGTGGATCCAACGCTGCCATCTCCATGGGCCCCCGGGACATCAGTGCAGCGAGCGAGGAGGGCAGCGGTGACTGCCGCAGAACACTTCTGCTTCTTTGTTTTTAAGGCTGTCTTAAGCTTTCTCCATTTATGATAATTTTAACTAATGTTCTGAACGCCCATCAGCTAAATGGTTACGATGACCACATCTGAGAAAACTTGTCTTTTTTTCTCTTGCATTTTTTTCAACATCTGAGCAAACGGCAAAAAGAAAGATCTCCTTTCTGCAATTCTTTTGGACACTTCAAATGACATTTTAGAGACCAGAGAATCATTTTCTGAAAATTTCTTTTCATACACAGACCCAAATACATTAAGTAGGGAGACTATTTTCTGTGGTCATTGCTGATCAGTCTCGCATTTAGTGAATTATTTTGAATGTATATGAATATTGATTCTTCCAACGTTTTCTTTATTTTCTAGTCCTGTTCATCTGTACTATCTACAAATTTATTTCCTTTGTCAGTTTGAAGCCACTACCTCTTGTTCCTATCTCTAAATGCCCTTGGAAAAAGCTCCTCTCCAGCTCTCAGGGATCAGTGTTCCTATCCTCTGTCCTGTGTCAGAGAAAATCCTCTTGCATTACACTTCCCTTGTGGTAAAAAGAGTTATTCTAAATTATAGGCAAGATGCTGCTGACCTGTAGGAGTTCATCTCACAATGGCTGCACAGAGTCCCTGCTGTCCACATGAAATCATGGCTTGGGAACCACTGAAGGAGTGACCTCAGAAATTTAAGTCAGCCAGGAGGTAGAAAGGTTTCTGTCATTCCTCTAATTTGTTCATCCTGTGCTGCTTTGGCAGCTGGAATATAAATGGAATAAAAGAGCATTGTAATTTTCTTGAGCTTTTCAGTTGCCTAATTAAAAATTGATCATTTTTTTCTCATTTAGACTTCTGCAGAAAAAGGATGCTGCTCTGGCACAAAGTTTTTGAAGAAAGCCTCTGGAACGGATCAAGTATGGAGGAACAGCAGGTATGTTTAGAAGACAGAGTCTTTTCCATGTAACAAGTTCTGCCCAGGTTCTCTCAGTACAGGCACAACAACTTTGCGTTTTTCCGAGATGTTCTGTGAAGTGCTTTGTGTCTGACTGCCTCAATACCTCCCCTGAGTTTCTTTGGAGGAAGAATACTGAAAAAAAGGTGAGAGAGAAGACCTGTGGTTTGACTTAGAATCACAGAATCATGGAATGTTAAGGGTTGGAAGAGCATCCAGTCCTGCCAGGTGCGTTTCAATTTGCACTGAATTTTTGTTCTTTAGGGCAGTCTAACATTCTTGCATCAAAGTCACCATTAGCCATAGGAAAGTGAGTTGATAGCAGGTGTATCTTCAAAATACAGCTTTTAATCAGAATTTGTTCTCAAAATGTTTCTCCACTTCTGTTCTTGAAGTGTACTCTTTATTTAGAAACACGTTTTTTACGCATCACAATATTAACTTGGTAAGAGTATTACTTCTCAGCATAACAGATATACAGGATTTTAACTGTCACGCTGTTCACAAGTTAGAAGCAGCGGTGCAGTGTTAGGTCTTTTTATCTGCTCTGAAATTTGTGTGTGGTTTAATGTCATTCAGTGGTTTGATGCCTCTGGTTCTAGTCCATAAAATCAGCAATTTGATCCTATGGGAAGATACCAGGGGTTGCGATTAGGAGAGGTTCAGAAAAGACATTGGAGCTGCAGAACATTGGAAACAAAGTGTACAAGCCAGATTTTTCCTCTTTCTTCCTACAGTTGTTGTTTTCCCAACCCTCTTATCTGTATCTTAATGAAAACCCTCCTACAGTTTCAGTGAGGGACTGGAGCTGTGTGTAACAGAGAAGCAAAGATTTCCTTACTGTTTTGTTTTGATGTTGCTAGATCAGCTCCTGCGTCAGACGTTTTTTAAAATCTGTTTATGTTGAGCTAGTTACAGGCTGAGCTGCTTTGTTTATTTACCAAGCAGGTGCAGCAAGTGGAGGGATTTTTCATGCTCATGGTAAGTGTTGTCTTACACTGTGATTTAAAACAGACTAATGTGACCAAAATGTAATAAAAAGAAGCAATAAATATGTCACAAAAGATGTATAAATATGTAATAAAAAAGGCTGTTAAGACATTTGGCAAATTTCATGCTTAAAATGCAAATTCTTGTCTGTAGAGGTATACATTCATAGAATCATGGAATAATGGAATGGTTTGGGTTGGAAGGGACCTTCAGGATCATCCAGTTCCAACACCTTCCACTATCCCAGGTGGCTCCAAGTCCCATCCAACCTGGCCTTGAGTACTTCCAGGGGTGTGGCAGCCACAGGTGACCTCTGCCAGGGCCTCACTACTCTCTGAGTAAAGAATTTCTTCCTAATGTCTAATCTAATCCTGCTCTCTTTCAATTTAAATCTATTCATTCATCACTTATACCATGAATAGCTTTAATTTTTTTTTTACTAAAATTTGTCTTTTAATAAAAACACTTACTGATTTTACAGTTATTTTGATCACAAATGCATGTGTTCGCTCTTACCATTGGATTCCTCTTTGTGAGTTGAAAAGTTTCAAAGCTATTATTTATGTTTTTCTTAAGTAATTGTATCCCCAAAGAAGTCTAACTTCCAATGTTTTGGGCACAGGCTTACTCTCTTACATGATTTGCTTTAATGTTTTACCTGAGAGATTTAACCACTGAGCTGTTTGAAAGCAGTGTGTTTGTGGAAAGGCAGAAAAGTGAATTTTACATGCATCAATTTTGGCAGTGGAGCTTCTGGAATTTCAAGTTTATCTGTAATTTCCCTGCAGTGCAGACTACACCCTTTCTCCAGGGCTGGAGAAGAGTTGCAGCAGTTTTATTTACATTTAGTAGAAATGAAGAGAAAGTCCTCAGCACTCATTCTTCTGTGGATAGATCCAATTCCTGCCCCACTTCAGTCAGTCTCTGCCTGAGAAATACTGCACAGGAAACAAAAATTGAAAAGAACAAATTCAATAGCAATAGGAATGTTATTTTTAAGCTACTGTGCAGAACAATGTCCCCTCAAAAAAATAGCACAAATGCATGACTATTGACCACAATAAATGAGGAATTTAGGCTTCTGTTGTCTTTCCTATGCTGCAGCTGTAGTGTGAAGTATTAGAATTACCGGAAAGTCACCTGTGGAATATCTGACATCCCTAAATACAGGCTTGATGATGTTTATTTTTAAGTACATAGAGCAACAATCCTTCATTATTTTGCCTTTTCACTCTGAATTAAAGTATTTGTCTTGAATTTCAAGAGACAACTTGATGCATTCATTCATGAGCTAAAATAAACTGCAGTGAGCCCACAGAGGAAGAGATTCTATAGGAGAATGGCTTTTCCTCTGTTAGACTGGCCAAATATTTGCAGCTTTGCAATGACTCACACATTTGCCTCTCTTCTTCAGCAGAATTTTGGAGAAAAGGACTAAGGAAGGAGCTAATGATACTCCGAGAGGAAAAGAAGATCAGGTCCTTTTTGGTGCTTAATTTTATCTGAACCAAATCCTTTGTTGCCATAGTGTGGCCCCAGAAGTGAGCAGAGCTGCCCCTGCTCACCCCAGCTGAGGAGTGAGCCTTTTACCTTCTGCTTTTATTCGTATTTATTATTTCCTTTAAAATAAATGCTACTATTTAGCATCCATTATTATTTTTATGCAAGGAAACATTTGGGATTGGGGATCTATCCTGATAAAAGTTTGGCAGCATAGATTGGGACCATCCTGAATGTTGGGACTGAAAGGAAGCTCATAAATCATCATTGCAGTATTCTGCCACCAACCACCTCATGGCATGAGCCTGATCCTGAGCTGGAATTCAACCAAAAACCACAAATGTTGTGTTTGCCTTTTCCCCAGGTTGTACCACAGGTTAAACAGTTCTTTCCCTTCCCTTCTTTTCTCCTGTTTCTGCCCTCCTTGGATGGGGCCAGGATCATTTGCTGTGGCAGATACATTTTGTACTCTTAGTGTTCTCAAGCCTGCAGATGAGAGGGTCCTTTGGGATGGAGTTTGGAAATGTTAAGTCTTCAAAAGCAATACTCAATTAAAGTGTTCTCATTCCTAGCTTTTCACTCCAGCCCTGTGCACTGTAACAGTGTCAGTAAAGATGCTTGAGGGACTGGGTTGGGAACTGGCCTGTCTGGCAAAAACACCATATTGGGTTTCTCAGCTTTATAAAATTCTTAAATATAATTAAAAGTTGTAAGACAAATGCCCACAAGTGTGCATATGTTGTGTAAACCAGAAGGGAAGAAAAAACCCTTGAGATTTACTTCCATTTATTTACTTTTTATCTTACTCACAGTTAAAGGGATGAACTGTTTTCTAATAAAATTAAGGAATATGCACAGAATCATAGATTTACAGAACGGTTTGGTTTGGTTTGGTTTGGTTTGGAAGGGACCTTCAAGGTCATCTAGATCCAAATCCCCCTGCCAGGGGCAGGGACAGCTTGCATTAAACCAGTTTGCTCCAAGTCCCATCCAACCTGGCCTTGAACACTTCCAGGGATGGGGCAGCCACAGCTTCTCTGGGCAAACCTGTTCTGGTGTCTCAATACTCTCACAGTAAAGAATTTTTTCCTAATATCCAATTTAAACCTGTCCTCCTTCAGTTTGAAGCCATTCCTCCCTGTCCTGCCACTCCATGCACTTGTAAAAAGTCCCTCTCCATCTGCCCTGCAGGCTCCTTCAGGTCCTGGAAGGACACAGTTAGGTCCCCCCAAAGCTTCTCTTCTCTAGGCTGAACAATCCCAGTTCTCTCAGCCTTTCCTCAGCAGAGCTGCTCCAACCCTCTGATCACCTTGGTGCCTCCTCTGGCCTTGCTCCAACAGCTCCAGGTCCTTCCTGTGCTGAGCCCCCAGGGCTGGATGCAGCTCTGCAGGTGGAGCCTCACCAGAGCAGAGGGGCACAATCCCCTCCCTCACTCAAGCCATCTGCTTTTGATGCAGCTCAGGACACAACTGCATTTCTGGGCCATATTCTCATATTCTGGGCCATATATTCTCACTGCTGATCCCCTTCTTTATGCTTAAAAGGAAAAAACCACATTCAGACCTTTGTGTCCAGAATGCACTGAGGACAAATCCTGTACACAGGCAACTCAGGTCGTGAGAGTCATTTCCAGAAAGATTTTTTTACCTGCACGTTTCAGTAACATCTGCACTGCTGTGATGTTTCATCTGAAGAGCTCAAAGCACATTGCAGGTTCAGGTTTAGCTAATGGATAGCAGCCACTGGAAGAAGGAAGGATTCCCATCTGCAGGCACATCAGGAGGTGCCTCAGTGGATAAAACACCTCGCTCAAGGTCAGCAAAAGCATTGGTGGCAAAGCTGGAGGAGAACACCGAGAGGTGAATGAATATGTCCTGATGGCAGCCAGCTGCCCTGCTGCAGCTGTGCTCCGAACATTGATCTGATTCTTGTGGAAGCGAGGGACGTTCTCTAGACAAAGGATCTCACATAAAATCAAACCATTTATCAGCCCTCGGGAGAAGCGAACTGTGAAGTGTAGGGCTGTCACCCCTGTGGTGCAGGCAGCAATTGCTGGGCACTGAAGTGCTCATGCTTTCCCTCTCTTTCCTTGATGCATGTTTCCATAAAGCCTTGGTCCTGGGCAAAACTATTTGCCAGACCCTTAGCTCAGTAAGCTCATATTCTGGTCACAGTGCTTCAGCCTGGAAACCTTCACTGCTCATGCTTTTTTAAAATGCAGTATTCAAGGACTTTGCATTTTGACTTGCTAGTCATGTTTCTGGAAGCAGAAGCACCTAAATTATAACTCAGTCCCCAGAGGCCTGAAGAGAAATGTACAGCTTCAATACCTTCAGCAAAAGGGCTGTCCCTTCAGAGACACACTTGGCAAACTAAGGGTAAATGAAAAACCAGTGAGTTCAAAAACTTCAGACAACATTCTTAAGATATGCTTTAACATTTGGACTAGATGTTCATTGTAGGTGAATGAACCCAAACCCTCCAACTGAAATATCCTATCCTAAGAACAGAAAAAAGAAAAAAGAAAAAAGAAAAGAAAAAAGAGGAGAAAAAAGAGAAGAAAAAAGAGAAGAGAAGAGAAGAGAAGAGAAGAGAAGAGAAGAGAAGAGAAGAGAAGAGAAGAAAGAGGAAAGAGGAGAAAAAAGAAAAGAAAAGAAAAGAAAAGAAAAAAGAAAAGAAAAGAAAAGAAAAGAAAAGAAAAGAAAAGAAAAGAAAAGAAAAGAAAAGAAAAGAAAAGAAAAGAAAAGAAAAGAAAAGAAAAGAAAAGAAAAGAAAAGGAAAGGAAAGAAAAGAGAAAAATACAAAAGCCCAAGGTGGGATATTATGGTATAAATCTGTACTCTTTTCCTCCATCCATCTATTCCCCCTGGAGTTGTGCAGTCACAGTAAAGGAAGAGTAAAATCCTCAGCAAGGTGCCAGTCACATCTCTGATTCTCCCAGCGCTACCTCAGCCGGTGGCATTCAAAGGAGATAACAAAACAAATGCCAGCTTCCTTCCTAGGTGGGAAAATATTAAAATGGCTGCAGGAAGGGGTGAGCAGTAATTCACTCCCCACAGGTAAAGCAGAGATACCCCAATCTCCTCTAGCTCCAGGTGGGTCTTCTTGGCAGAGCCAACAAACCTGATCCTGCCAGGAGGTCACACAGGGGAATGTATCAAAATGAATAAATCATCAAGTCTGGTGAAATACTTCAGAGGGTGAAAATGTATTTCCCCTTGGCTGATCCTTGCTTTTATGTCATCTTGAAGTGCCTTTTTTTCCTCATCCTTTCTTACACAAGGCCACAAGTACCTTTGTCTTCCCTGCAGGGACCCGAACATATTAAAAGGTCACTGCTAGATCAAAATGAATATGCTTTTAAAAAGAAGCATTTCCCTCAGTTCCCAATCATGCCACAGTAAAGCTGTAATAAAAACCACGCAGGGTTTACCTGCATGATTTTTATCACTTATCAGAGCATATTGAAAACCAGAGTCATTCTTCTTCCACCAATCACTTGTTCTTGCTAGTTTTACACTCACTGGAGCAGTAATAGTGCCAGAGCTTGCAAGGAAATATTTAAACACTAATTAACTTGTTAATTCTGTGTGTGGGCAGGCCCTTTGTTCCCTCTGGAGCACAACTGATTTTGGAGATATTTGTTTGGGATTTCAGGGTGTTTGCATATTGTGTATGGCTCCCTGTGTATGTGCTGGTATGTGTGTGGGATGCCCCAGGCTGTATTTGCCTGCAGCTGAGCCTGCACCACATTCCCCTTGTAACAGGCAAGTTTTCCAATATGAAAGTTTGAAAAAACCCAATCCTCTTCCATTTTATTTCAGCCACTGGATAAAAGGCAGCAAATCACATGGCTCTTCCATGGAGCTGTTGTGGTGGCACAATAAATGTGTGTCCCTCCTGGCTGTGGGGTGCTTGGGGAGATCAGTTTTCAGCATCTGTCCAACAGCAGTTCAGCCTGGAGCACTCACACACTGCAGAGGTTTTCCTGTTCGATTTTTCCAATAAACATATCTGTGTGGTGCTGCTAACACCAATCAGATTTGCCCTGGGAGGTGGTTGAGCAGTGGCTAGAGTTCTGTATTACCAGTGAATAAATTTGCTTGTGTTTCCACAGTCCCCTCCCATCCTGCTTCCTCTTTGAAAGTCCTGCTCTAGTGGAAGGTGTCCCTGCCCATGACAGGAGTTGGAACTCGATGATCTTTAAGGTCCCTTCCAACCCAAACCATTCTGTAATTCTGTGCCACCTCTGCTGTGGCACATCAGAATGGCTGTGAGAACAATATCTGCACTGAACCTGCATAGAAAATACATTCAGGCTGTGTTTCCATGTGTTACATGAGAAACCTCACAAAAATAAGTTCTTAATGCAAAATTCAGCCCTCAAAGCATTAAAAAATGCTGGTGTTGTGAGAAGATTTTAAAATGGTTTGTTTTGAACAACTGTGGCAATGGCTGTGACTCAATAATCCAATTTATAATGAGGCCCTTTCTGTCCCAAAGCTGCCTGGACAGAGCAGGGCGAGACACACCTTGTGCACACACATTTGTGGCAGTTTCTCCTCACCATTAAAGACCAAGGCACGTCTTTTCCAGGGGGGGAATCAGGCCATGGCTTTGTAGCTAGAAATCATGGAGAAGCCAGGGATTCCACACTCGTGTGCAGCTCAGGTGGAATTGCTCTCACTGAACATCAGGTGCAATACTTTTATTTCTTAATATTGGGGGAAAGACTTTGGATGCTTTAGGGACAAGAAGGCTTTAGGGACGAGAAGGCTTTAGTGACGTGGGAGGCACCTGTGCTGCAGAGAGCTGAAGCTGGGAGAGGTAAGCCCCATCCTTTTGAAATAAGCTCTGTTTCCAGCCCCCAGGAATGCTGAGGGAGCACTGAAGAACTTGTTGCTTCACGCCTGCCTGACAGGAGACTGGAGGCACATGGAAACAGCTCAAAGCAGCCCAGCTGGAGTTATCTCCTTCTTGGATCTCCCCCGAGCAAGAGCGAGGTGCTGCACAGACCCTCCTGCTCTGCTCCTGCAGCCTCCCCCAGAGACTCACCCCGATGTTTCAAGGTACAGATGTTCCCTTTGCAGGGGAGAAAACACCCACCCATGCCTTTTAAATCAGTTTTCCCTTTGATTTGCTTCCTTCTGTGGGATTTGTCATAGCACTTCCAAAAGAACCACGTGTGTAACACGGGTAAAGCTGAGCATTAACCTTGAATGTTTTTTTCTCCTCATATGTTGCACTTAATAGCTCCCAGTTACACTCACTGTGTGCTGAGAGCAGGAATTACCCAGTAAATGTCAGCAGAAGCCAACGTTTAGGCTTTTATTATCACTTGATAAACCCATGTAAACCCCATTAAGGCTGAGAGGAGTTCTGTGTGTGTATCAGGGGAAAAAGCGACCATTTGCTCTCGAGTGCATGTAACTAATTAAAAATTTAAGAGCATATAGTACATAATTGTATTAGACTGTAGGTTAATGCTCCTGAATGAAAAGGCAGATGAACTGAAATGCTTGTGCAGAGCAAGAGAATCCCTGGCTGCCCCTGAGCACTGAGCCTGTGTGCTCTCTGTGAATGGCCCCAGTATTCCCTGCTCAGGCTCCAGCGTTGGGGCTGATGGAAATGGGCAAATCCCAGGCTGTGACCTTGGGCAGAAGACAATGCAGGGAAAGGCAGGACGAGCCTTGGCACCCTGGAGCCACTGTCACACCCTCTGCTGAGCTGCTCTGTGGTGTGGTTTTACTCCCCAGAGCGAGCAGCACCAACGTCCTACCAACCTTTCACCACAGCATAGCCTCTGCAGCCATCAGAGAAGCCCAGGCTTAAGGCAAGATGCTCTCCTGGGAAGATCCCAGTGCCAGCAGAGCCCAAATTCCCCTTGGTCTCAGCCTCCAGAGCACTTCCAGAAGTGTGTGCCTGCAGGAAGAGTGTCACATCCCTGTGAGCACAAAGCCATCAGCCACTAGAATGGTCCAGACAGGATGCTCACGGAATAGAAAACACAAATCCATACCTTCTGCTTCCTATATAATTGTGTTTCAATACACAGGACTGGTTTGGAGCTGTTTTAAAGTTAATGTAACTGTAAGTAGCCAGTCATCTTCGTTCAAGATGCAGATAATTGAACTTACACAAAGCTAAGTCTGTTCCTGCCCAAACAAAGGCATGTGCAGGACACATGGATGGAAAACAGCGCCCTTGGAGCTGAAAAAGAAGGCCCAGACTCCGGCACAAAGATGGTGAGAACAGTCCTAAGGAAAAGGACCATGAATGAAATATTTTTATTGATTCTTCTCCAGATCAAGGAAAAGAAACCTACTAATTTTTTGTAAATTAAGAGAATGGGACTAAAGAAATACCCAGCTCTGCTACAGGTTTGACATCCACCTAGGAAAAACTCATGGGGAATTAAAACCTCGTATTTCTGTTGATGTACACTTCTGACAATCATTAGATTTTATGGCAAAATCCATGGGCAAGTGCACAGTCACACTTTTTTGTGTAACTATCAGCTTATTCCCATTTCCTTTCAATTCTTCTATGGTATCAGAAAGCCCCAGCTACAAAAACCCCAACCTTTAAAGTTTCTGTCATATGATTTACACCCCTACAGCCACCGCTGGTTTGAATTTCACATCCATTCTGGAAGTGAAAGTTGAGCTGATCTTTTTTTCTTTTATGATAAAAGAGCAGCCACTGAATTAATAGCAGGTCAGTATGAGATATATTAGAGCGTGGTTTGGCATTTATGCTGAGAATCTCCTGTCATCTCCACCACCACCCACAGACGCCATAGCAACCACAGTGCGGAGGGGCTCGAGCGAGCGCACACACTCGAACGTGCTGCTACATGAATGCACTCCTTGTTTTGCCATTGTGATGCTGAATTCATTTCAGCTGCACTCTCTCCTCCCTGAAAAGCTTCGTTTTCCCACTGAAGAGAAAACAAACAAACAGCTCCGATTTTTTGCCCTTTTGGAATGTAGTAGTTGTGTAGGATTCAGCTGAGTGGGCAATTAATGAAAAAGTCCTCAAATTATATCTTGCACTTGCACGGAATCTTTTGGCAGTGCTGTAAGAAAGTCGTCTTTACAGTGAGCACAAGGTTCAACCAGAAGAAGCAACAATTTCTTGAGAAGTTACTGCAGACCAATTCTTGTTGATTCACCAGTGTTTGACTATTTAAGTAGTTCATGCAATTATTCTTAAGTCTAACAGCCTGAGTTTCAGCAGAGCTGTCTGAAGCTTGTGCAAGTAAGTAATTTTCTGCAATTAAAAATATGCAGCTTGCAAAATACAGGAACATTGTTTTTAGCACATTCTTATAATGTGTTAAAGACACTTTTAAAGTGTGCTAAAGCATCCAGCTTGTTCTTCAGCACGTACTTTCTTCACAGTTTGTTCCCCTATGAAAAGCTACCTCCAACGGTGTGGGCTTTTCTCAGCTACTGTCGTAATCCTGCTCTGCTACACCCACTTCCAACTTCTCCATGTCCCTGTATCTCACTTCCAGGCATTAACTAATTACTCCTATCCTTGTAGGGATCATTAGTCAAATATTTCACTCAAACACTGCCTTACATATTGTCCGAGGACAGCCCTAAATCCAAGAACAAATTGTTCCCGTTACGTATTCACCGTTTTTGTTTTTTTTTCCCCTCATTGTGCTTCCAGTCATCTCCCGGTAGAGTTGAGAAGAAAACCCCCACACAAAGGGAGGGACTGCACTCCAGGCAGGATCTGCAGCCAGATGGAGTCATCCTGATGTGAACCACCCGTCTGACCTTTGTGTAACTGTCGTGTTTGCCTACTGGCCTTTGAAGTGATGGGATAAGAGGTCTCCAAAAGGGGCAGGTAGGACGAGGGAAATAAATGCTGCTGAGATATGGGCCCAGTAAATAACTCATTTTTAATGTCTTTCTCATGTATAGCATTCCAAAGTGCTGCTGCTCTCCAGCCTTTTTCCTCTTGCTCAAGATGGTCAGTGCATAATCCTTCCTGGATTTTGGTGAAAAAGGCACAGCAGTTCTCTGCCTGAGCCTGCCACCTCTGTCTCGTGGTTCAGCTTCTCTCCTGAGAGATCAGACAAGAGCTGTGGGAGTGCTTGTCCTGAGACAGGCTATGCCACCAGATTCACATCTCTCAAACAATGCGACATGTCTTTGGCACCAGGATCAGAACACAAAAACCACAGAATGAAAACAGAGCTGGAGGATCCTGGCCCCGAATTCTTTGGCCACATTCACACTGAAAATCTGGTGTGCAACAAGCGCCTGGTCCCTGGCTGAACCAGCTTGGAGGACCTGTCAGAGTGTGCTGGAGCTCTGGCTGGGCCTGGCACCTGGACTGCTCTTGGAGAGAAAGGTCACTGTGTTCCCCAGCAAGGTGTGCACCTGCATGGGAACTCAGACCCAGGCTGGTGGCATGGGACATTCCTGTGAGAGAGAATTGAATTTCTCCCTGGCGGTTCTTGGATCGGTGTCCAGCCACCCCTTGGCTTTCTTTTGATGAGTTAAATGGATTAAGCTCCTTAAATTTCTCCTGCAAGTCATCTTTCTTAGACTTGTGTACATTCCTGTGCCTCTTTCTGGAATTGTCTCCAGCTCTTCAGCCTCCTACTCGCTGTGTGGAGGCAAGAGAAGGGCACAATGGGCTGGCAGCAGTTTCAGGAGACGGGGAATACCCAGACAACATTATCACCCTCTTCTCCCTGGATTTCCTCTGCTTATACATACAAAGATTAGGTCAGTTCATGGACAGTTGATTACTCACAGTGACTTGCAACCCTTTTTTGGTCATGACTTTCCAGTGTAGAACCACTGCAGCCCCCACCAGGCAAATACCTTCTTTTTCCAGTGTTGTGACTTAACAAGGTTGTACTTGCTTACCTTCAGATTGCCAACTACCTATTGGCATCAGTGACCTGGGTTCTTTCTTTTGACTGTTTTTCGAGCCTTTTACATCTGAAAAAAATGTTGATAATGACTTAAAGGTTTTTTTCCTAAGCTGTTGATAAAATACAATAGTGTAGAGCCAAGAAGTAGTCCCTGTGGGATCTGTCCAAACACACACCCACTCAAAGAAAATTTCTCTGGTTATAATAATATATAAGACCTGAAGTTAGCCAATTCTTAATCCATTTAATGTGTTTCACAGTGGTTTTGTATTGTTTTAGTTACTTCATCAACATTCTGCACTGTTACAAGACAAATTTCTTACAGAAGCCCTGCATCAATTCCCTCATCGGTCAGACTTGAACTCTAACACAAAGCTCCCCTGAGCTGCATTAAAAATGGGATAATGGGAGATAGAGCATTAAACTGCCACATCTGGGTATCAGCAGCAAGGTGGGCACACCAGCACAGTGTTACAAAAGTTATAAAAGTTATCCTTACCCCCACAGCCTTGCTCTTGGCGAGGTGAAAAGCTGCTGCAGATGGTGCTGGTGTTTCAGGCTCTCCCTTTGGAACATGATCCCCTGAGCGATACCCTGGAGGACAGTCTGATTTTCCAGGACTAATGTCATCCCTTTGTAACCGGAGAACCTCTTGTTTGTAATTCCATAAAGGATTTGTAAGCTGAAGGTGTTAAAATGTTCTGTCCTGTTGGAGGTAACCTCAGCCTTCCGTTCAGGTATCAACAAAGTGCAGCACCTCAGTGACTTCTGCAGCACTTGGAGGGCAACATGGGTGGAATGAAACTTTGAGACAGGATGTTTGTCCTCTTCTCCCAGCGTGTTTGGTGTGATTTTTATCAGGAATTAGATTAATCTGACTGTCTTTCCTTTTTCCAACTATAGCTGCAACTCACATGATATGCTTTTAATCTATTTGCACTGATAGAGAAGAAAGGAATAGGGTTTAGGTCATGATACATATTTTAGTGACCTGTAAGTGGCATGGTCAGCACAAATTCAGTCATTTCCTTGGGTGCAAAGAGGATAATTCAAAAAATTGTTCTTTTCAAACACACCCTTTGAACCCAGAGAAAGGACCTGTAGAATAAATACTCTTCTGCTGCAGGAATGAAATTCATGTGTTTGCAGCAGCCTTGGATGTCTTGACTTCACCTAAAGGTAGACAATGAACAAATTATATATACACACAAAATTAAAATTAAACAATTGTTATCTGGATTTAGATTTGAGAATGAACAGGATGCTAATGAGATAATGTCTAGGCACGACATGGCCTCACTTCTTGGCACAAGAATGCATCATCATGTCTTCTACACTGTACCACACTAAGGACAGACTCTAGAGATACCTTTTCAGTGTTCCATACCTACTTATTTCTATATATTTATTAGAATTAGATATTTCATAATTTCAATGTTTCTTAGTGGACCTAAATTCTGATTTAATGCTTGTATGTAACTTGAAGTTCCAAAGAGCGTGAGAAAACAGGAAACACTGGCACAGGGAGGTTAACTCAGCAAGGGCAAGGCTGTTCCATTGCAAAGTGAATCTGCAGCCTAAAACTGACTCGTTTGTGGTGAAGCCCAATAACACTTTCAGGTTCAGTTCGATTCCAAAGCAGGGATTTTTCAGCAGTAGCAGCAGCCAGAACAGAAACCATTTCAGGGCCGAAATAGGAAAGCACCATCTCTGCAGCCAGGCTTTGAATCATGCTAGAGTGCAATTAGAGGAGGCTGTGATTGCAGGGCCTTGTGTCTGACCACATGCAAATCTCCTTCCAACCACGGCAGCCTCTGGACAGGGTGGGTAATGGATGATCTGAGTTCTTATCACGCAGCAAACTCTCTGGGGAGGAGTTCATTCATGTAAGTAACAGGAAAGAAAAGGGAGATCAGCTCTGAAAGGATGAGCAGTTGGGTCAGTTTTGAGATGGAGCAAAGCCTCTCCTGGTGATCTTCTTGCTGCACCTGTAGCTCCCAGTGGTGTTCCAAGAGTCCAGCCCTGCTGAGAGCAGGAATCATGAGGCAGAGATGCATTTATTTCTCCTTCCCTGAGCTCCAGAAGGGATTGAAAAAAATTGTTGCTGCTGGTAATCATTAATCACTCTGAAACCAAACCTGGCCTTGCAGAACTAACTGTGCAATCAGAGCACTGGGAAAACTAGGAGGGGGAAGAAAGTGGTCAGATGGTTTCTAGAGGTCTCAGATTTGGGGGTTCCCATATTTAATTTCTGTGATTATTTTGTAGTCTCATAAATTACACCATTGAGAAGCATTTGTTTTTGCATGACCTGCACTTTTCTTTGGA
Source organism: Acanthiza pusilla (assembly GCA_036630365.1). Lineage (NCBI taxonomy): Eukaryota > Metazoa > Chordata > Aves > Passeriformes > Acanthizidae > Acanthiza > Acanthiza pusilla. Next base: position 94,523,989 of record JAXCHO010000034.1, read on the forward strand.
CAGTTACATCCAAATATTTAAATTTATTATTCCCCATTCCCTCCTGAGTGGGGAATAATAAAGAAATAATAATGGTGTCCTGCTACTCTCCCATCTATCTGCTGATCCAGTCTGCTGCAGTTGAGAATGAATGAACCTGTGTTGTGCTACCTAAAAGAGGTGAAAAATCCCAGTTGCAAAGCCTCTGTGCTCACCACCAGCTCTGAAACCTCTCATCTTCACTGGGACAGGCAGGGAGCTGTCTAGAACGCAGAAAATCCCAGTATAAACTGGTGGATGCAAACTAAAGGATACCAGTTGGATGCTGAAGTTTCTTTCTGGATCATTGGCTTTTTACAAACTTTGTATGCTCTGTAAAAGTGTCACTGAATTGGAGCATGAGGAACCTCAGCACGAGGTTCCATTTGCTGATCCCTCCCCAGGCTCCTGAAGATGGATGGACAAACACATGGGTGGTCAGTGATGGTCAGTGATGCTGAGAAATGTCCACATTTCAGTCCCACATTTGCTGTCAGAGAGACGGTGCTGGACCCTCAGGACAGGTGGCTTGAGGTCCTTCCATCCCCACCCTCAGGGTACACTCCTCACTTCCATGTTCGGGTTCAGGCTCTTTCTCTCTCTCAGGTTTTCAAAGGTGTATCAGCAAGTTGTGGGAGCTGAACCTTCCTGACACACTCTCAGCTAAAATTCCTGAGTCCTCTTTTTAACGTTCCTTTAGCTGTCATTTTTACATGGTTTTTAGTTTCTCCTTTGGGTCTGTGGTAGAGTTGCAGCAACCAGCAGTCGACTGTGGCTGGCATGAGCACGTGTGAGGGAAATGGAGAGGATCACTTGTTTGGAGAGGAAATAAAGGTGAACAATCACATGGACCTTACAGACATGTTGAAACACAATAAAACACAGATGGTTTTAACTCTGGCAGTGAGAGAGCAACATTGTTTAAACACTGGCATTTAAAGACCACACAGATAATTTCCAGAGAGGAGAAAGATGATGCTGTTGTCTACTTTGCAGCTTGGCCATACCTCCAGTCTCCAGCAGCCCCTCCCTGTGTGTAGGACCCTTTTGCTATCTGGCAGGTGAGTGTCCCCCTGCACTGGGCTGTCTGTGGGATTTTCCCAGCTGAAGCTTTGAAGTTGGCTGTTTCGCCCGTTCTGTGATGTGGCAGTGTGTGTTTATAATTTGTGAAGCACCTCAGGGTGAAAGGCCTTCTGTAAATGCTGTTATTCATCAAGAAATAACCGGGTCTGTCCTTTAACTGTGAGCTGGAATCGTTCCCAAACCCCACCACCACATTCAGATATTTATTATTTTTACTAGAGCAGTGCCCAAGGATGAAATGGGATGGGGGTGCCTTGTGCTGAATGCTGTGTGAATAAAAATGTCATCTTCTCACTGACAAGAGAGGAAAAGGCTGTGGGAAGGGAAATGTTTTATGTGCTGTGTCTGAGAGCCTTTCTTTCCCAGCTCAGCAAGGACAACCAGGTCTCTATATTTTCCCTCAGACCTAACCAAAAAGTGGACCCTACAATGAGAGCAGCCCCATCTGAGCAGCTGGGTTCCCCTTTTCCCTGATGGTGGCAAAGATTCATCCCAGAGGCAATTCACCCGAGCAGGTTCAGACACCAAATTTAAGCTCAGATTAACCACGTCCTTCCTGAACCTGCTTCTCTTCCCTCATTAAACCATAAACCAAATCCAGATGTTGACACTCATAAGACAGTTGTGGGTTGGGATGAGAGGAGCACCCAGGGAGAGAGGCTGGCTGCTCCCCAGGGGCAAACCCCACAATGCCATTCTATAAACAGAAAGGCCCCTCAAGATATGTTCCCTCAGCCTTAGGGCTGAGCCACAAACCAATCCCTAGCTCCCTCCCCTTTTCCTTGGCTTTACAGGAGATAAAGCAATCAAAGAAGATCTGCACCCTCCCAGCTAGAAGGAGCAGTGTAATGGTGGGAGTATGTAGGTCCAAGCAGAGCAGGACAAGCAGAAATACTGCAGTGAATTAGATGTTGTGTGTCTGACAAGAGACCAGTCAAAGCTACAACAAACCTCCATTGATCCCCATGGGAATGTAGCATGTCTTATAGGATGCCAAGGACAGTATTCATGTTAAAAACAAACAAAAAAAGGTCTTCTGTGTGAAATTAGTACTGAGTGTTAGTGCCTCACAGAGGGATTTGGACTCTCTTAGGTTTTTTGGGCTGCAGCTCTCTCAGGGCAATTAGGAGCTTTGGTAAAAGTGCACCTGCTTGAAGCTGTGATGAACCATTATGGGTTTAATTCCATGATTAGCTAAAATTCAGCTTCCAGAGCCAGCGCTTTGGGGCTGGAACTTGTGCATGAAACAGAAGTGCCTGTGGCTTCCCTGCATCCTGCTCCTACTGATTTAGAAAGGTTCCAGGGGAGCCTCTCCTCCTTTTGGCATTTTAACATCCATTTTTGCAGGGCTCCACCATATCAGTGGTGTATAAAAATATAGAATAAAACAAACAAAACAGAAGGAAGTAATTTTGAACAGCACACAAGGCCCTCCTGATGAAAACACCGGGCCAGGTTATTTAAAGATCTCACCTGCAACCCTCTTACCTGTTCCTGCTGCCCATTTATTTGGGTTTCACAACATCCAAGCCTCTCCACTAAGCTGAGGCCAATTTCTTTTGAGATGGGCCCAGGCTCTTAGAATCTGGTTGGGAAAAATGAAGATATTAGATAGGAATTAGATGTTAGGAAGAAATTCTTTACTCAGAGGGAGATGAAGCACAGGGAAATGTTTCCTAGGGAGATGGTGGATCCCCCATCCCTGGAAACATTTAAGGCCAGGTTGGACAGGGCTCTGAGCAACCTGGTCTAGTTGATGTCCCTGCTTATTGCAGGGGGGTTGGGCTGGATGAACTTTAAAAATCCATTCCAACCCAAACTGTTTTATGATTCTATGAATTGCAGTGAGATTTTATGTCTTCCTGGTCTGGTTGAGGATTTCAAAGATGTTTTGCTCTGCCAAGAGGGAACTACTAACCAGGGAGAGGAATAGGAATCCCAGTATGTGGTGTAGTGCTGGTTGAACTGGTCCCATTCTGTCCTTGCTGTGGTTATGAAGAGTGTTTTCAGAGACTTTGAGGAAGTTTTGGTTTTTTCAGGCATGGCTGCCTCCTATGCCTGGAGCAATTACTGCTACACCTCCTTCCTGACCTATTTACATCAGCCTGGTCCAAAAAGTTGCCATTGGTAAGGTGGTGTGTGGTACCACTGTGTGTATCTTTGTGCCTCTAAATCCCATGGACCTGCCAGTGCTCAGCTTCGTGAGCAAAACCACTGCAGATGCACTGCAGCAGGTGCATCGCCAGGCACAGACTTGTCCTGCTGCCCATCAGCTTTGCAGCACTAAAATTTGTCGCATCAGTACAAAATTACATTGCCTTGTTTTCCCATTGGAGTGATTTATTCTTTGGACTTTGTGCTGATATTTAAAACACCCAACAACCAAATGTAAACACACGCTCTGACTCAGTCGTGGTGTACTTTAAAAGACACAACCTATAAACATCCTTTCCTGCCGAGGCCCAAACAAAGGCAAAGGGTTTTCCCCTGAGCAGGATGCTCGCAAGGTTGGCTCTGAATGTCTTCTGCAGATGCTGTAGAGTCCCCTGCAGCTCTCTGCTTTTATCCCATTTCTTCTCTGAATTTTATTTATTACTCCCCAGATGTCTGACTGACAATGTTTAATAGCACTCCTCAATCACACTGCCTGGTGCAGCAGGGCAGAGGCAGTGGTTTGCCTAAAAGCACCTTTCGAAATGCCACTGGCAGATTTGTTTTATCTATCGAGGCAACTGACGTGCCCAAGCAAATTGTTTAATTTCCGGTGGCGGTATGAACGCTTTGCTCCTTCATTCTTCGTGTTTCTGACAATGACAGGAATTGCAAATGTTTGTTAATTAAAAGAAATAGGATATAATTGCCCAAATGGAGTGAGAGGAGGCTGATTTGTATGACTGGAGCATTAAAACTGCTGACTACAACCTGTGTGTGAACAGCAGTGTGCACCCAAGAGAAAAGGCAGAAAGAGAAAGAAAAAGAGACCGTGACCCGTTTAGTTGTTAAATACAGAGATATTAAAGCTGTAACTATCAAAGGTTGGGGGGTGTAGTGAGAGGTGAGTGTGTGGTGCCTGTAAAGGGGATTACAGACCATGGGTTCACATTAAGAGGTGAGCTGCTCGCAGAGCTTTTATCCGTAATAAATGGAAAGAAATACCGCGTAATGGGAGATTTCAATCATAAAGATGTATGCTGGAAGTCTCATATAACCAGAAATAAATCTCTTTGAAGTTCCTCAAATGATGTGTGATCATTTTCTAGCCCAGGAGATATTGCACCCAACACGAGATAACAGTATTTCAGATTCCATTCTGACAGATTGGTTGGAAGCTGACGCTATCTGAGGAACATATGGCTGGGACTCCGTTTCAATAGAGGCAGAGGATGGACCGCGCAGTAATGAATATATTGGGTAGCTCCAAAGGGATAATTTCCCAGGATTGAAGCAGCATAAAGAGAATGAAAGTTGGGCTTTCTATAAGAGGATTTTACCAGATGACCAACCACCTTGATTTCACTGTGATGTGAGAGGGCAATTTCAATTAAAATCCCATCTTGCTAAAAAGGCAGGATGTCACTCAATGTGAGATAAATGACTTAATAAACTGATAGGCACAAATAAAATCTACCTCATAATAGACTGGTGCAAAGCTACACTATCCCCATGCTGCCAGGAAAAGCTGAGGGGCAGCTCAGGGGGCAAATCTTGGCCTTTGATGGCTGAAATGCTGCATCCCATTTGTATGTTCAGGTTTAGAAAAGGTTGAAGAGTGGGCTGAGCTGGGGTTGGTGGAAGGGAGAAGCTGGAGACAATGCCAAGGACCACCAGAAATGCTTTGTAGCCAGATGTAGGAGCTTTGTGTGGTTTGTTTATCCAAAAGAAGGCAAGAGGGAACATTCCAAAGCCTGTGCGCTTTGTGGGGGAAGCAGCAGGTAAGTGGGTCGGGAACAGGGCTAGAGGAGGAGACTGAGCTGTGACTCTTGGAATTGAGCTGGTGGTTCTTCCTACCTTTAAGGAACCTCTGAATCTGTGAGGTGCTGGTAGGAACACTGGTGATAGTTGATTACATGAAGTTTATTCAATGTTCCACGCTGTTTCCTGGAATGGTGCAGCATTGTCTGTCACAGGCAGGAGGCTCAACAGAGTGCTGGGAGAGCCTGGTTCCAGCAACATACACTTGAGGAATGGCTGCTCTGGTTCTGTATGGAGCTTCATGAGCTATCAAACCCCATGTTAGAGCCAGTGGATGGGAAATCTGGGTCCTGCAGTCCTGGCATGTTACCGGGAGAATGGGAAAAGTAAGTTCAAAATCAGATACACTGTGAAATGGCAAAACAATGTAGAAAAGGCTGGAGGTTTTATGCAAAGCTGCCTTTAGCTATGCCACTACATCCCCCTCAGGGGACCTGTGTCGTCATCTCAGCTCTGCTGAGGGGCAACAGGCAAGTCACTCCCTCCCCATGTGTCCATTGGTTGGCTGTAACACAGTACTTTAAAGAGCAAATCGGCATTTCCTGTGCAGAATGGCTCTTTAAGTGCTTGCACTTGTGGGCACATTATGATTTCAAAGCAGGAGAAAGTAGTTTCTTTCCCTTTGCACCAATAATTGAACTCATCCAGAATGAGACATTGATAGGCTCTGGAAAGGCAGAAGGAATGATGTCTAAACTGGCCTGAAATTCAGTCAACAGCTTGTAGCATCTCTGGGAGCCTCTGAGTTCTTGTTACTCCTGTCTTCAAAATCATGAAGGAAATCAAAGAGAGAAATCTGTGAAATTTTTGCAAGGGGTCCGATGACTTTATTTCTTAGGAGTTCTCTGGTAACAAAGCTTTCTTATCTTTTTTCCCCCAAATTACAGCCCTTTTCTTGAACTCACATATAATACTGCACAATGTGTCTCTCATTACAATGCTTTCCCAGGGAAAGGAGGGATAAAAAGACACTTAAGATCTCTCTGGCATTTCAGAAAGGCTATTTCCCAGTGGGTTGATAGGTCTATTTCTGCAAAAATCTGGAAGGAAGAGCCTTGACCTTGCTGAAACTCATCCATCTGCAGAGCTCAGCTCCTCCAGGTGTAGAACTCAGACCTGCAGTAAGACCTTGTGTGCTCACAAATCCCTCATGGTGCTCATGCAGAAGAGTCACTGCAGTGAGGGACACTGAAATACTTGTTCCCAGCATTGTGCCCTGGATTTGAGAGAGAGAAGAGCCCCAAAAGACTGAAAACACCACGAAGTTCAGCATGGAAAAAGCTTGCACAAAAAGTTCAGCCATGGCCGTGAGATTTAATTCATTTGAACTGCCAGGCATGGCCAAACTCACTTACTCTGGCCTAGCACCACTTATTTTATTTCTAACACAGGAAGGACACGGGGGCTCTTTGTCTATAGTAAGTGTTATGAAAGTTGAAAGAAAAAGGGGAAGAATAAACCACTTCAGCTCCCCATGGCTAATCAGGTATTCACCTTGAACGAGTACTAATGAAACCAGCACCACATCAAAGGGGAAGCTGGCTCCAATTGAGAAGGTTATTAAAAAATTTAGAAGTACCAGACAGCCCCTGACCAGCAGAAGTGACTGCATTTCACATTCTGTTCTGAACAGAAATGAAGCCCCGTGCTCGTCTGCTCAGCTGTCACCTGCTTTGGGGCTGTCACCGTCAGAAAGAGGCACTGGGGGAGCCATCCTTGCAGGCAGGAACGGTTTTTTGCTCAGGGATTCAGAATTTCTCTTGCATTTCTCACACAGATGTTACCAGAAGGCAACAAACCCACCAGTGCAGACTTGATTTTTGATGCATCGGTGATAGTGAACTCGTTTCTGTCACGAGAGTAAAAATATGTTAAATATACTGAAGGAAAGAACCAAAACATCCCACTTGCAAACACAGAGGATGAAAAATAAACATGGTTTTGTGATAGCAGCTCTCTGGGAACGGGATACTTCAGTTTGGCCTCCAGCTGTACACAAATCTAAGAGGTGAGGAGGGAGTCCCAAGCTGGGATGGAGCCCCTCCAGTGCTTGTAGGTTACTTCTGCTGCCAAAAAATGTGTATTTATATCAAATAGTGCTGCAGGTGAAAAGCTCAACCTCTTTGCCAGGGGCAAAGAAAGGGCATCTCCATATCCTTCCATCCTGAACTGCAGGACCATGCTCCAGACATGCTCTTTTTAAATCAAAGGCACTGAGATTTCTTGGTGTATGAGCTTGAAGGAATCTTTATTTCTACCATCACTGGGGAATTTTCCCCTCAACTTCAATAGCACAAATGCATACCTGCAGGCTTGTACCCTTGGAGACCAGGGTAAAAATTCTTCTCACATTAAAGTCTTAAATCCTTATTTTTTTCTACCATTTTGGACTTCTGTTATCTGTCATGAGGCCCTTGGAGTGCAAGCTGAAAGCTTCCAGGGTTTTATCTACAAATAATAGCAGAGCCACCCACAGCTAAAGTGATGCCTAAGGTTGCGCCATTCCTTTAGTCAAAAACTACCCTGTAGGGCATCAACATCCAGATTTCAGTCAGCTGATCCCAAAGGAAGCCACAAGAATCTGCTCCACTGCACACCTGAATCACATGATCTTACAAAAAGACTTATAACTCCTGCTGAACTCCCACTATGGAAGATTCCAGGGACTGGAATGATTTTCCTGAAAGGTCCCTTCCACGTCACATGGCAGAAGGAAATGTGTCTGCTTGTGGAGGCTGTTTTGGGGATTTTGCTCACTACTGTTTTATGAAAATGTCTGCAGCTGTGAAATTGAGGCAGGAAGGTCCCAGAGCAGCAAGAGGAGGCACCAGGCACCACCATTCAGATGAAAGAAATAAAGTTTCCAACCAAAAAAAAAGGGCATTTTGGCCCTGAATGACAAGGAGGAAATAAAAACAGAGAGAGCAATGACAGTCTCTGCCATTCGTGTCTTGCCTTGCCAGGGAAAAGAGGAGTTTAACTACACAAATACACTGAAATGTGCCAATTTTACCTGGCTCTGTCATTGACTTCTCTTTCATCCTGAGTTTCGATAAGCACGTGGTTTGTATGAACTGAGCATTAGCTCACGTCAATCTCCCCACGGTGTTGTGGTTTATGTGGTTCACTGATTTTCCGGAGTCTGGCTGAGGTGCAGATATGCTGATGCTCTGACTGGGAAAAAAAGAGGCCAATGTGCCTCAAAGTAGTTAATGTATTTATCCACTCAGTATCCAGTGAGGTAGACAAATGGGTTTTCCATGTTAAAGAGGGTCATGGATTCCAAAAGGGAAAAAAAAAAGTGTTATTAAGTGTTCCAGAGCTGCACACAAAATATATATTTGTGCATTTCTGTATGCGTGTGTTTTCCTAAATGGGTGGACTTGGCTTAGAAAATGTTTAAAAATCCCAGCACAGCCAGGAAGTCTAAACTGTGGCTTTAAAATTACTTTTACAGAGGAGTCAGATTAGTGTGGAGGGAGCCCCTGAGCCCAGGACTGACCTTGGTGGAGGTGATCTCTGCAGCACAAGGAGCTGAACCCCACGGGTCTGAGAGCTCCATGAACCCTGTCTTGCAGGAGACCTTGGAATTCCTTCACGTTGGGGCTGTGAATTCTCACCCAGGAGAGCAGGACCAGCACAGCCCATCCCATTGACCTCACGGGGGTTAAGGGAGGAGCTCTGACCCCGAGCATCCTTTCCCTAGCTGTGTGAGCTGCCTTTGTTTGGGGCTTTCATTGTTCAAGTCCTGGAGAAGAATAGGCTCTCGCCGGGAGCGAATCGCAAGAAGAAAATTGCCACACATGCAAAATCTGTCCTCGTGTCCTGTTTCCAATAGAACTGGATTTTTTTGAATGCCTGGTTTCAATAAAAACAACCCAGAAAGAAAGAATTGGAGGAGGCATCGCTTTTCATGGAGTGCCAGCAAATAATTGCTAAAAGTTGCTTGTTTTTAAAGAATTGTATGACCAGGGACAATGCAGGGTGCTCAGGGCTGTGCAGACCCACCAGGTTCTGCACCAGTTCTGGATTGAGTCCTTCTATTTATTCTTCTCCATGAAAATGCCCGGCCTGGGCATTTTCTTCATCTCCTAAAGGTTCTCCAGCTGCTGGCTCTAGCAAGGACATGGTGAGTGGAAGCATCAGCTATTCTCAGCTGCCCAAAGGAGTGTTGAGCCACAGTGGTATTTCTGTATGAAGATATTGGTGCTGGCACCTGACAGACATCACACAGGGGTTGGGGCCAGTGCCGATTCCCTTTGGCCACTGCAAGGTGACAGTGTAGTCAGGGTGGAATTGCACCAGCAACCCTCCACTTCCACTTCAAATTTCATCGAAGTTGGGCACTCTCTGTCCCTAACAGCCTCAAAATAACCCTGAGGCAAAACATTGCCAGAGTATTACAGAAAGTCTTGAATTTATGACTGTAAAAAACCAAGCATAGAGATCTATGCTATATATAAATCACGCTGTGGTTTTTTTCCTCATAATTTTTTTCCTTTTTTCCAGGGAGTACTGTTTGCTTTGAATTTATCTGCTTTATTTGTACAAAGTTAAAGCCTTCTGGGTTTTGTAGTCACCATCACTCAACTAGTGACTACCTTAAGTTTTTCTGCCTTGCACCCTGCAGTAACTCCTGCTAAATTCCATTTGCATGTCTATTCATGCCACAGAAAGTATCACACCTGCTGGCAGTGTGGAGTATGTTCACTGTGGGGTTAAGGAGCTTAGAATCAAGAAATGTAGGAACTTTTTTTTTTTTGCTTTTCAAATGCCACTCTTATTTGGAGCTTTTTGCCCAGACTGAACAAGCTATTGACAGTGTGCTGACACCAGAATCATTGGTTGGGGGATTTTTGCTGCTGAAACTCTTGAGGTAGGTTCATTGTCCCTGCTGGCTCATCTCAAAGCTCACTGACATCAGCAGTGCCAGGACAAGGCAGGATGCTGTATCCCACAGATACAGGATGCTCTTCTTCCATATGAACACATGAGAAGACTTTGGAGGAAATTTCCACCAAATCTCTCTGTTTCACCCTAGAGGACCCCTTTTTTTTCTGTGAGACATTGATGTGGAGTGACCATCTGACCATCTTCTGCATTATAATCCTAGATGAGCACAGTTTCTTCTCTCCAGGATCAGCTGAGAGGCCCCTGTGGGCAATGTCAGGAAAGCCTACAAATACCACAGGCATTTTGCCCAGTTCGGGGCCAGATGGGGTAATGCAACCCCACAATGCCAGTGTGGCTCTTGTTCCTCTGTGTTCAAAAAAAAAACTTAGCAGAAGCAGAAGAACAGACAGTGGAGGGACTGCTGCTGGGGGCCTGCAAAACTATTGTTCCCACTTGGTGGGCAATTACAACAAAACATACCAAAGTCAGCTGTTTTGAGGACTGTGTAGCCACAGGTGCTGCTCACAGGGCTTTCCCACCCATGAGCCCATCGTGAACAAACTACCAAACAAACTCCCTCTTTGGTATGTGGAACAGCATGAGGGCAACAGGAGGAAAACTCCTGCAGCATACCCCAGACCACAGATAAACAGAGATGACAATAATAGTGACAAATGGTGATAACAACAGTGATAAATAGCAAAGAAACAGGGCCATAGGTAGGAGGCAGCAGGCAGCAGAAGAGAGCTCTGTGCTTGGCTGTTCCCACCCATGACACAGAGGAACATGGAATTGGGCAGCATTGGGAACATGGAATTACCCTCAGGGGCAGCATCACTTCATCTCCTGCTCGCAGTGTGCAGCCTTGGGGTGTTTTCAACCTCCCTGGTCCAGAAGAGGGGGGCAGAGTGGGGCAGAATATTCAGGGTGGCAAATTGCTGAGCTCCCGAGAGGCAATGATAATCCTTAGGGATGGTGAGGCTCTTTGAGGAAGACTCACGAGGGAGGTTGTGACTGGCTGGAGCTCATCCTGCTGCCCTCCCAAAAACTCTGCCTTCGGGGAATGGCGTGGGAAGGTGTCCTGCAGTAACGGGAGAAATAAGACAGCTCTGCCTTGAAATGTCTGGGCAAAGATTAAATGTGACTTGCTGGAAGAAAAAATTACTGTGATATCGTGCCAACGGGCCACAGAGCTGTTCATGTCGGGATGAATTCTCTCCGTGAGAGGCACGGGGGCCCTGTGCCTGCCAATTCCGGAGTTTGGGGAACGCATCCCGCGCTCCTCCCTGCTCCTGCAGCAATGCAGCTCCCTGTGCTGCTGCCACCGGTGGGGCTGGAGCGTGTTCTTCTCTTCCAGAAGCTGGGAACTCATAGCTCCATTTTTTTGTAACGTGATTTTCATAGTTCAAAGCAAGCAATGCTTGTTTTAATTAATGAATATGTTTCTCTTTTCTTGCTTCTTGGCTTTCTGCCTGGCCCTGCGTTTTTGTGCCTTGAGAATCAAATGTTTCATTCAAAACAGAATCCTCTTTGTCCCTGTGTGGCTGCTGCACAGAGAGGTGAGGGAGCTGGGGAGACAGCAGTGGTTTCAGTTTTAGGGGTGGAGGAGTAGGGAGGGAAAAATGGGCTGGATTACAGAAGAACTGCAAAGAAAAGACAAGTTTTGTAGCACTCACCACACTTAGCTCTTCCAGTTTTCCAGAAGCCATGGCAAATCCTGTTTATGCAAATCCTCACCTTAGCAGCTTTCAAATATTCTTTGAGCCACTGGTGTGAACAGAAGTGGAAATTGGAAGTACATAATCCCAGCAAAACTCTGCGTACCTGTGGAGTTCACTGCAAAATGTGTGAGTAATGATGTGGCACATTTAACTGGTGTTTGGTGACCGCTGCCCCCGGCATCAGCTGTTTTTTCACAGCTCTGCTTTAGCTTATCAACCCTCCCCGATATTGGGCTAAATTCCAAATAAAGCAGGGGAATCAGCTGGCAATTCATTTGATGTGTTACATTTTTTTTCTCCACACTTAATTGAGCATTCCACTTCGAGTAATCCTCAGCATTAGATTAAATCTCTATTGATCTCATTTTAATGAGCTCACCACTGTGACCAACAGCCCTTTCTCCCATAGCAGATGGAGACGTGGCCACCTGAACATTCAGCAGAAACACCTAATTTCAGAGACTGACACCTTCCACCTTCTCCTCCACACCACTGCCCTCGGCACCACATCACCCTGGGCTCTGTGCTCCCACAGCCAGCAGATATGTCCTGCCCTCTGCACTGTGCCTTCGTGAGATTCCTAGTGCAGGGAATTTCTGTGTGAACACTGCCCAGAGCTTCCTGCTCAGAGGTTTCTTTGCTGAGCAGGCAGTGTCCATGTCAGTCAGAGTGAAGGCAGGGAGCTGAAGGCTCTGTGTGAGCTCTCTCTCTCCTGTGCCTCAGGGAAACCAGGAGTGCTGGAGTGCTTGCAGCTCTGCCTGCCTGCTTAAGGAGGAATATTGCAAATTCAGGTCTGGGGCAAATCAATCTTGTGAGCTACGGAATTGATTCCACTCTTGCATTTAAATTTTCACTTGAGATTAAACTGTAAAATTAAAGATATCTTCCTTTCCTTCCTTTTAATGAAAAAGAGAAAGTGATTAATGAGTGTTTAAATCCTAATGACAAACACATCCTAATGACCCAGCACTTTATGATTTGCTGCACCTTAGCATTTTGTAGACTTCATGGATCAAATGATCTTTAGGGTCAGCTAATCACACCTTCTACCTAGCAAAGGTCATGGGCATTTCCTCAGAGATTTTTTCATACAGCCCAACAGCTTTTATTGGAACGGAACAGTTTAACCCTTTCTGAAAGACCTTGATGTAAAGATGACAACATTGGGCTGTTCTTAGGGAGGGAGTGGGGAGCAGTGTAGTGCTATGGATGACACAGTCTAATTAATTGAAGTTTCATTCCCTGGTGGTTTATGTATTTGTATCATCAAAAAATGTCATATACTAAGTAATATATTAAATCTGTATGCCCAGTTTTGGTGGGTTTGTGACAAATGGCATTGCTCAAGCACAGCTGAGATGCAGCAACCAAGGCAGGGACATTGTCTCATGTCTTTGAGCATGAAGTGTGCAATGTGAATTTGCCAACACTGCCCATCATAATTTTCAAGTTTGGTAATTGTTCACTTGCTTTCTTCCTCTTTCTTATCTACCAGAGGCAATATGTCTTGCATCAGCAGATTGTGATTAATAGTCATGATGTGTAATGACATTAATTAGCAATAGCTATTGCTAATGATTAATAACAGCAGCTAAGTGAAACCTTGGCTGCAATGATTTATTTTGGTACTTTTATTGAGCTGTGCATCTGGCAATATTGGGATGCAGCAGCAGCTTCAGGGAGGAATGTCTGTGTGGGGACGTGAAGAGCTGAGGAATGTGTTGAGTGAAGGTGTGTGGACTTGTCCCTCCACAGAATGATCCACTGGGAAATTTGCATGCTTCAGTGGGATGGAAGATGGAAGCTCATCATGGAATGTGTCGTGAGGGCTCAGCACAGCTCACAGGCTCATCAAATTATTTGGGTTGGAAGGGACATTATAGATCATCTTGTTCCAAACCCATTGCCATGGTCAGGAACACCTTCCTCTAGACCCATCCAATCTGGTCTTGAACACTTCTAGGGATGGGGCATCCACAGGTTCTCTGGGAAACCTGGGCCTGTGTCAGGATAGAATTTCTTCCCAACATCTAATCTAAATATCTCCACTTCTAGTTTAAAGGCATTCCCCATTGTCCTATCACTATCTGCCCATACAGAAAAAGTCTCTCCCTGTCTCTTTTATAAGCTCCCTTTAGGTACTGGAAGGTGTTCTAAAGACTCCCCAGAACCATCTCTTTCCAGGCTGAACAGCCCCAGCTCTCTCAGCCTGTCTCTGCAGCAGAGAGGCTCCAGCACTCTGATCATTTTTGTGGCCCTCTCTGGACTCGCTCCAACAGGTCAATGTCCCCTTTATTGTGGCCCCCAGAGCTGGACACAGTGCTCCAGGTGGGGTCTCACAAGGGCAGAGGGGAACAATCACCTCCCTCTACCTGCTGGACACCTAGGTTCCCTATTAACCATGAACCCCAAAAGGTTTTGGCCAAAATGTAAGTTGGGTTGCACAGATTTTATATAGCTCCTTCACAGGGAAATGCTGTTTTAATGCTTTAACTTATTTTGACATTGGATGGGAGACAAGCCAGAAGCACAAACCAATAATCTCCATCGTTGCTAGGAAAGGCCTAAAAGAAATTCCAGCTTGAATATCCCTGCACTTTGGTAAAACAAATTGGAAATGAGAATTTTCAATATGGGCACAGAATTGTTGTTCATTACCCAGCTGAACAGAACGGAAAGGAACAGCCCATCTTCAGCATGGCCTTAGTGCTGGTTCCACCTTCTGGGAGAACTGAACTTGCATTTGGATTAAATACAATTATTCCTTTTTTCCCCCTGCTTCCCATTAATTATATGCAATTTAGTCTGAAAGATCTGTTACTGTGCTAATCTTAGCAATCGCCGTACTGCAGCGAAAACATTGCACAACCCTCTACGTCTGCAAGCGCTTCCAACGATGAAATTTCAAATTAAAAAGCAGCAACAAAAATATCCTGGACCACTTCTACAATTTCCCTCTGTGGCACAAAGGTTTCTAAGAGAAACATTTTTCTTTATTTATAGCCACTTCTGCTACCGCTGCAGTTGTTTTTGTGGTCTATTCTTTCTAATTTAAGCTGCAGCATGAGGCAGTACCCAGTTATTTGATTTGTCTTGAATGAGCCACGCAAACGAATGATGCAGGCAGTGTAATAATAGTCCATACTGGGCAGGGATTTAGAGTCTGGGTTGTACAGAAATGTCCACAAGCTTGAAGGAAATGTGAGGCATCAGAGAGCTGTGTGGCTGGAAGTTTTCCAGTGACAAGCTGGTGGCTGGAGTGCAGCTCCAGGTAACTGTGATGGAAAGATGTTTTTTGGGCACTGGGAGATCCCACCGTGTTTTACACAGTGCAGATGAAAAAGTGAGCATAGAAGGAGATGTGAAGAGGTGAAAACCCCAGAGAGCACAACTGCCAAGCTTGGACAGAACTCTTGAGTTTTGAGTCAGAAGTGGCTCTTGCACCACAGGCTGACTTTCTCTGCAGGCTTGGTTGGAGCTTCCAGACAAGGCTGTGGGAAGGAGCCCTGATCTCCTGTGGCCCACGGCATAGCATTTTTGGGAGCACTGGGCTGGCAGTGGTAACAGCCACCAACAGGCATAAAGAGCCAAGATGACCTTCTCCTGTGACATCCACGGAGCAAAGGCCTCAGGGCCCTGCACTGGAACCAGTAACTTGCAAACCAGTTCAATCAACTATTCTGGAGAAAGGCGCTGTCTTTACAGAGAACTTTGCCAAGTGCTTTGAAAACCACTACAAGACACAGCCATTTTTATTGCCATCACGGCTGGTGATAGTCTGTGACCTGAGAGGTTCAATGGATCAAGCCAGCAAATTCTTCTTGGTTAAAGCAATGGTCCTGGTGGAGTTGTAGTCCAACCAACCCTGTCTCAGCAGCTACCACATCCTGAAAACTCCTGGACATGAGATTATAAAACCATGGAATTGTAGAATATCCTGGACTGGAAGGGACGCACAAGGATCATTGAGCTCCAAGTCCTGTTTCTGCACAGGACAGCCCCAAGAATCACACCTTGTGCCTGAGAGCATTGTCCACATACCTCTTGAGCTCTGGCAGACTTGGTGCTGTGACCACTGCCCTGGGGGATCTGTTCCAGTGCCAGGATCCATCTGCCTAAATGTGCATCTGCAGGGTGGGTCCTGAGAACTCATCCTGGTCCCTTCTGCAATCAGTAGGGTGAGAGGCCTGTGTCAGATGAACACAGGCTGTAATTACTGTCCTGAGGAAGAGACCTGCATGGTTTGGGTGAACGATACCCTGTACTCAATGCTGATGACTGGACCTCTTCTACCTGTGATGAGCACCCAGACCGTTAGCTCAAATGTGGATGTCTTGGGTGACATTAAGTGCCTCAGCAGGGGTGACAAAAGCTGTGCTGGCTGCCACTGCAGAATGTGCAGGTCTCCTGTGTGTTCAATGTCACACCTGCCAGCCCTGGATAGAGGTCTGGGGTGACACAGGGTAGCCCATGTGGCACTGGGTGTCCAGTACCCAGACAGGCAATGGTATCCCTGCCCTGCATTTCATGAGCTGCTAAACTGAAGTGAGACGATTCATATCCTAAGTGTCATTGCCTGATCTGAAAAATCTTCTGCAAAATTCCTCTGAATGTCCCTAACCAAAACCAGAGAGGGCACTTAGGGTGACAGACCAGCTAAGGATGGCTTTGGTGAACACCACACTCCTCCCCAGGTGCTGGGGCCCACAAAGCAGCTTTGAAAGCCAGGCTGACAGGAGGGGCCCATTTTGTAGCCCGTGGGCGGCGCAGAGGGGAGGTCTTAGAATCATGAATGGGTTGGGTTGGAAGGGACCTTAACAATGTTTTGGTGCAGCCATGGGTTTTGTGTTTCCTGTTGGTTCATTCCACCCAGCCCTTGGGTCTGTGTTTGTGGTGTCCTGCTGTCCATACAAAATGCCTTGCTCTCCCCAGGGACTGCAGAGGGATTTCAGCATCTCTCACTGGGCTTTTGCTTCCACGGTGGGACCAATATTGCTGAAGGTTGTGTGACGCATAACAATAGGCTGTGTCTGGAGCAGCTACAATCAGAGTGAAAGTTTGTGGAGCTGCAGATTCTCTGACCCAAGATTGGTGGTAAATGAGAACAGGAGACTGAACTGAATTTCCATACCACGATGTGGCTGGTTGACTCACAAAAGTAATTTGAAACCAACTTTCAGATTTATTCCCCTCTGCTCTTGGTGCAGCCTGGTGTGCAATTTTTCAGCAGCAGCACTGAGCTAAGTAGAGTCAATGAGGGTTAAAAGGGCCTTAAGAAAAAAAGAGAGTCATGTTTGGTCAGGTTATTATTATCCCAGATCGATCCCTGCAGGATTTATTGGGCAGCCCATAGAATGTTGTACTGACACAACTGAGTGGGCAGCAGGAGGAGATGCTGGGATTGCTCAAATTGACATAGCAGCGAGAGAAAGTGTTTGCCAGCCCATGGCATGAAGGGAAAGGAACTTCTTAAAAGTGAAACTCACTGGAATGATTAATCTATTTACTCTCTTATCTACTCACTCACTTATCTACTACTGACTTATACACCCAGAGCTCCATCCCCAGTGCAGTAAAAACAGACTGAAAATAGTATAAGTCCAGGTATTTTTTACGTTTTGTTGAAAAAATTTGATGCACAGAGAAAATGTTAATGAAGATGTGTTCAAGACTTCTTGATGGATATATGGAAAACTCTTAGTAAACTCCTCAGTGCAGTTCATGTATTCAGAGCTGGAAAATGAAAGCTAGAAATGAAAGTGATGCAAATCAAGACAAAAACATTAATTATTAATAAAACTTGAGTATCAACCCAAACCATTCTACGAGCCTATGATTCTGTCTGAAATAGGTGATCCTCCATCTCTGAGGAGTTCTGGGACCCTAGGAGCTCATGGTTCTAACTTTCAAGGGAACTAAGATAACTAGGCATCTCCTTTTCCACTAAGCAAAGTGCTGAGCCCCACTAACTGCAGTAAAACCTCAGCCTGTGTTTCTTATTACCACTCTATATGGAGTCTAGCCCCAGTGTAAGTGTAATACATTGAGCTTATTATCCTCATTTTCCAGCACAGCAGAACTGAATGCAATTACAAAGCCTCTTAGAGGTGATTTGACTACGCAGACGCTCTGCAGCCTGCTGCTTTTTCAGACACATTTAGTGCCTGTTGAAGAACAGAAATCCTTCTAGGCTGATATTGGAGCCATCTGGTGATATCTTTTTCAGTCCAGTAAACACTTCTGGGTTCAGTTCAGAGGATGTCACTACATAACAGCTTATTTAAGAGCCAGAACTGGGTGACTATGAAAAGCACATACACCTTGGGGATGATGCAAGTGTGCAGCAGGGATTATTCCTAAATCTAATGGTAGACAGGAAAAACCTGAATCGTTTCTCTTTAAGCACAGGTTAGGGGGTTGAGTGGAATTTTAGTGGCATGTCTGGAAATGACAGCAAGCCTCCTATTTTATGGGATGATTTGAATATAAAAGTGTGTCTGCATTGAAAGGTCTCCTGCTGTACTGCTTGGAGCAGAATAACGCCATTGGTCCTCTGGACTGCAGAGGGGATGCAGCAGTGGAGGATGCACAATGTCTGTTATACACAGGATTAGGCCATGCTGCTCCCCTGGAGGTGCTCCTTATCGGCACACAAAGCCCAAGGGAAGAGGTCACCTGCTGCACCTTCTTCCCACACCCTGGCTTTTCTTTAGGTCTTTCCCATCCATGATGGGACCAGCTTAACGCCATGGGACTGGCAACCTCTTGTGAGCTCACACTTGGGTCTGGCTTTGCCCTTGGCAGCTTCTGAACTTTGTGTTTCGGGCCAAGGTAATTTATGCAAACAATGTGACTTGGTTTTGGCAGCAATTTAGAAATAACCATCTTCTGATGGTGTTTCCAAAGAACAGAAAGGTCTTTTTGTTTTCTCTTCATTGAAGGGCCTCTCGATAATTTGTACTGCAGCTGTGACGGTTCCAGGAGCCCGTTCACTAATCGATATGATATGTGCTCACACATCCAGCTGCTCACATCCCTCCCTGTCCCTCCAGGTCAGTTTTTCAGGCAGCAGATGTGTCCCTGTCACCCTCTAGTTTGCACACTGATTCTGCACGCTTTGCTTTCCGCATCAACGCCTGCACAAGGCATTGCTGGGAGCCAGGAGAGCACTGCAGACCCTTTTCCTTCAGATTCCTCCCTAGCAACTACCCTTTCTCCATTTCTCTCCAGGGGGTGAAGCAATAGGAAAAGCTTCCAGAAAACTTTCAATCAGATATTCCCCTTGTCCCTTCACTTCCAGACATGGGAGTTTCTCCCTTCTCCCTGTCTAGCAAATCATTACACTGTGTGCATGACTAAGCCACACGCTGGTACTCATTGCCGTCGGGAGCTTCCCCTGGTGCCCTTCATTTTCTCTTTTCTCCGTGGTGGTCCTTGTGCCCCCACACCTTAATGGGATTGCAGGTTCCCCTGGTTGCAGCCCTGCCTGTCAGGCTGTGCTGTGAGGCATTTGCCTGCTTTCAGGTGATGGCAAGCCATAACTAATACTTTTAAAATTAACTGCTAGAGAACAAGGTTTTGAGATGGTTCGCAGACATTTCATATTATGAGCCATATTTTATGGTGGAAATTAATTCTCACAGTCATTCATGAGTGCATGTTCCTTCCCCTTAAAGCCCTTTGCTTCTTCCCTGGCATCCACTGCTGTTCTCTGCATGGCACAATGGTATTAGGAGGCTGAGAGTGAGAGCTAATCACATTTGTGATCCTAATTACCAGGTAGGTGTTGTTGGAAAGGATGGCCAGGCTCACCAGGCTGCATATTTCCACTAAGTCCCGTGTGTCGATCCTGCTACATGCTTGTGCTGGGAACTGCACCAGCAAAAAAAAAACTTCTGGAGTGCTGTGTGCTGGTTTAGCTCCCTGGACTGGCACAGTGTGCAGTCAGGGACACAACAGTGAGGTGAAAGGGAAGCTGTGGGATGCACGTTGGGGTCAGGGACAGCGTCAGGGAGCCGGACATCCTTCTTGGCAGTGCATAAAAGTAGGCTGGCTCCAGTGTAAAATAAAATCCCAGTTACCCAGACCCCCATGGAGCTGAGTATCCTGTAACAGCTGCCCTTTAGTTCCAGTGTGAGAACTGAGGTATTGAAATTGGTTTCAAAAATAATTTGTTTTAACAAATGCAATCTCTGCTCTTCTTTGGGAGATGGTAAATCAGACTGTATTCAGGGTACCTCTGCTCTTGCCAAGGGAACCAGATAAGCAATAAAGAGAGTCCTGAGGTTTGCCAACCTTCATGTCCCATCTCCCCCAGAGCTTCCCATGTCTGCCCTGATCTCAGGAAACCTTCGGGACAAACCAGAGCATTCTTGAACTGGTAATCAGAGCATCCCTGGGCTGGGAGAAAGAGAGAGGAAACAGCAGGCAAGGATGACATGATTCCCTTAGTACAGGCAGATGGAAGCTCTCCTCCATGACAGGGGACAGTGGTTCACATTCCCAGTACTGGGAAGCCATAACACAGAGCCCTGAGGTCATCTCTCCAAGGGCACAGGGGCTTGCACAACCTTGTGGATCACACCCAATACGTCTGTGCCTTCAGGTGCTGCACTTGTGCTCACCTGAATTACTCAGCCTGACCAAGGTTTGCTTCCTGCACATCTGTGTGTCCCTGCCAGCAGAGTTCCATGGCATGAGGCACTCTGCAGTGTGGCAGCTGGTTCCTGCTAAAATCTTTACACCTCTTCAGTCTTCCCAGACAGGTCAGCTTTGTGATGTGAGCCCAGTGCTATATGTGGGAATGAGTTCTGGGAAAAGACTCAGAGCAATATATTCCTTGGGTAGCGCAGGGGTCCAGAAAGATCTCTGTAGTCAATGTAAGTCTCAAAAGTGCTGGTATTTCATTTCATTCAAAAATTGTTCAAACTTAAAGAGGGATGAGATGTACTCCTCATGGGAAGGGAGCATGCTTGTTTGCCTTTCACTAGTTTATTTTTGAGGAAATGACCTTTCTGAGCTGTTTAGCAGCTGCTCTTTCTCCATCATTTATTTTGCTTTCAGTATTTTCCAAAATTTAAAGAAGTCTTAACCACACCACCCCAAGAAGAAGAAGAACAGTATGAGAGTGCTAAGATGGTTTAGACAGGCAGTCAGTGCAGATAAATTGATGAATATGCACCCTCAAAACCAAAATTCATCACAGACACGATCAGGAAATAATTCACGTTGGCTTATTCGGTGAAACCAGACTGTCACCTGCATGAAATTCCCTCTGAAAAGGGAGGGAGAGGTTTGTCTGTCTGGGAGCTGTGACCATGCTCCTGATTCACTGCACAGACTCATTCCAGCACACTCTAAATTACCTCATTCCCTGGGGACTGACTGCAACCAGCAGCTGCCAGCAGCCAACTTGTCTGGTGTTTCCTCCCCTCATTTGCAGGACTCCCCACCCCCAGGTTTTTAGGGGGCATGGTGAGAAAGAGGAATTTCCTGCCCCTTGGAGGTGCAACCGAAGGGAAGTGATTGCTCATCTTTCAGTTCTGACAATGTGGAAGCTGATCACAGCAGGGAATTTTGCATGTAAATTTTGGGGTAGGTAGAAGAATCCTGACATGGGGAATCAATGCTGCTCTTTGAGTATCATGCACTCACTTCTGTATCTGACCAAAACCAACAATAAACGCTAAGAGGAAATTCTGGAAAAAATATCCCAACTCCTGTTCTTCCGGTGCCTGAAAGTCATAGTCTGGAAAATACAGATCCAGTGGGTGCGCCTTTGTCCCAGCCTTTCAACTTAACATGAGGTGTCAGCTCTTCAACAGCGTAAGAGGTTTAAGAGTAGGTTGGTATTGTGCTGCTGCTTTGTAGGAAGCAGGGGAAAAAAAGGAATTATTGGATGCAGAGGTAATTGTGATGTGCTGTGGAAGCTGGAATGACTTTTATAAAGGGAAGTCCTGCCATAGTCCCTGGAGTTCTCTAAAGGTGTCAACAAGCCTTTGGATAAAGGATATCCTGTTGATACAACCAGCTTGTATTTCCTGAGAGCTGCAGACAGCATCTCTCACCAAAGGCTTTTAAGGAAAGTCAAGGCATAAATGGAAAGGTCCCTGGATGAATAAAAAAGGAATGAATTTAAAAAACAGGAAACAGAGAGTGGGAGCTCATGGTCAGGTCTTGTGGTAGAGGTTGATCAGCAGTGGTGTCCCCACAAACAACAGATGTGCTGTTTGCTTACAAACTCATTCATGAGCTGGAAAGGAGTAAACAGTGAAGTGACAAGGTTTAGTCATGGTACAAAACTACTCTGTGTATTAAAGAGGATTAAAAACTGGGAAGATTTGCAGAATCTCAGTGACTGGACAGAGAAATGATGCCCAAGGGGAAAAGCAGCCCTCAGCTCACACTCTGAATTGGCCAAGAGGGAAAAGTTGGTGCTCTAACAGATAGTTCCATGAAAATATCAGCTAAGCATATAGAAGCAGTCAATAAAGCAAATAAAATGTTGGGAATTGCCAGGAAAGGGACAGAGCTCAAAAAAGAGAATGTTGCTACAAGAATAAAGAAATAGAAAAATATAAATTATATTACAAATTATTATAAATTATTATCATACAAATACATAAATCGATGGCTCTTCTAGCTTGAATCCTGTGTGCAGCTCTGGTCCTCTCCCTTGAAAAGGAAAAAAATAGATGTAGAAGGATTCAGAGGATTAAAAGGCTTATAAGAAGTACATTACTTCTCAGCGTAAGGGAGAGCTAAAGAAGTTATCTCTTCAATTTAAGACATGACCAGGATAAATCTATAACATCACGAACATCATGGGGAAGGTGAAGAGATTGATTTTTCATTGCACTTTCCAATAAAAGAAGAGAACAGTGATTTTAAGTGGGAGAGGACAAGCTCAAAGGAAACAGAAGGAAATGACTCTTCATGCCTGTAGTTAAACTTTGGAACTTCCTGCCACAGTGTGTTGTGGGAACTAAAAGCTGATGAGGCTTCAAAAGCACCCCTTCAAGCAGGCTCTTCGAGGAAGAGACAGACTGAGAGTTATTAATATGCCAAGTCCACCTTTTCAGGAAGTCCCTGAACCGCCCATGATTGCAAAATGGGAGTCTGTTTTTTACCCTCTTCCCAAAGCATCTGCTTTGACTGATGTCAAATCATAGAGAAGGAATCGTAGAATCAACAACTGGCTCTTGGGCTGCACTAAATCAGGGAATAAGCTCATGCACTGACCATCAGCACCTTCCCAGTGGTCAGTGTTGCACATTTTTCTCAGTGTTGCTGTGCATTTAAAACCTGTCATGGTTTAATCCCAGTCAGCAGCTCAGCCCTACACAGACATTCACTCAGTCCTCCCTGGTGGGATGGGGGAGAGAATTGGAAAAGTGAGGAAACTTGTGTGTTGAGACAGAGACAGTTTAATGGGGGAAGTAAAAGCTGTGCATGCAAGCAAAGCAAACCAAGGATTAATTCCCCACTTCCTGTGGGCAGGTGTTTGGCCATGCAAGCAAAACCAACACATCAGGAAAGCAGCACATGTAACAGTGACTCAGGAAATTAAACGCTACTGCTCTGAATGTCCCCTCTTCCTTCTTCCTTCTTCCCCCAGCTTTACATGCTGAGAATGATGTCCTACAGTATGGGATGTGCCTTGGGTCACTGAGGGGCAACTGTCCCACACGTGTCCCCTCCCAGCTCCTTGTGCACCCCAAGCCCACTCACTGGTGGGGAGAGGTGAGGAGCAGAAAAGACCTTGACTCTGTGTAAGCTCTGCACAGTAATAATGAAAACATGTCTGAATTATCATCACTGTTTTCATCACAAATCCAAAATACAGCCCATAATTGCTATTATGAAGAAAATTGCCCCAGGCAAAACCAGCACAGACCTCAAGGACCTGGCCTGGGGAGCAGACAAAGCAATGATCTCAGATGTTCAGGTGCTATTTTCCTATCAGCTCATTTCCATGAGCTCACCTCTCCATCCTTCGGCCTGTTATGTTCAAATTTTGTTTCTCTTATGGGAACACCATTTGCAGTCTTTAGAAGATTGAGGATTTTCCTCCTATCCACTGCATAAAAAAGGTAGAATGATCACAAAAGATGTGAATTCTTAGTATATTATTTCAAGTGCTATATTTAACTAAATTACCCCCTCTTTTGGAATTGTTTGTTATTCCTTTGGTGATAGAACAGCATCCTGTTTGCCTGCACACACTGCAGCTGCAGATTTTTAGTGAAATCCTCATGGGTTTCTTGAAATAGCTTTAGAACTGAAACCTCCCAAGCACTGCAGTGCACTTCCAATTTATTTAACCAGATCCTAGTGTGAACCGACTGCTCCTATCACATTGTTGTTCTTCAGAGTGCATGACCATGGTGTTTGTTTAGTGCAAGGGCTTAAAAATACCCCTAAATTACGCAACTTTATCTTTACCAAACTACGTGACTCAGCTTGGGCAAATTCCAGAAGGTGTGTTTGCTCCCATAACCTTAACCCAGCTACGTTGCACATCCTACGTGAATAATCCATTGTCAGCCACAGGAAATGGGGATCTTGTTGAACTACCACAACCTGATTACAGACAATGATCCATAAGCTGGTAGTTCTGAGCAATATTAATCACTTTCCTGAACACTTGAGTTTAGATACATGGCTAAGTAATTAATTCAGCACTATAAATTTGGAGAGCTTGTAAGAGCTCGGTTATGCTGCTGTTCGAGCAAACAGCTACATGTCCTAGTAATATTCCTTGCTTTCCATATTCTACAAATATTCCTCACAGGGAGGGCCTAGGAGCTGGAATTGCTAATTGCTTTTTGAAGAGGTGATCTTCACATGAAGATTTTATTTTATAAACAGGATAGGACTGAGTCCAGCCTAAAGGAGGTTTATGGATTAAGGATGCTGATGTTAATTCTACCTAATAACAACGGTGTAGCTTTGGAAAATCAGAATCTGAACATCTGCTACTAAATAACAGCAGAAAGCAGAGTTGAAAACCTGGCTGGTAAAAGCTGCAGATGAAGTAGCTCCCAATGAATCCCTGGGACATGAGAGACAGATTGGACAAACCACCAGTGCCAGAGGTTTCACAGTCTTCCCAGACACATATCCACTGTTCTCTCTAGCAAACAGGATTCTGCTATCTCTGACTTAACCCTTTGGGTTCAATTTAAACTCCTTACACCTGACCCACTCCCAGGGGACATGGAGAGCAGATTACAATCTCCATTTCCACCCTCATATACAATTCTCTGAGCAGCTGTGGCCAGAAGAACCTGCCTTCCTTATAAAAAGAGAAATGAGGATGAAAATTGGCTTCTGTAGACTGTCCAGCATGTTAAACAGATCTGCAGAATATCAGCTTCTTGCTCTTTGGTTAGTGATGTAGGCCTAAAATTAAAAGTACAGGTATGGCATCTCTTTAATCCAGCCCACTCTTCTCACCCAGGATCATGTTTTTCAAAGGTGTCTGGACACTGCAATGATCTCTGTGCAGAGACTTAACATTGCATCAATAATAAAATCAATAAAATAGCAACGTTCTCTACGTGAAGTCCAGAAAAATGAACAGGAGCACCTGAATTTTAGAAGTCACCGAAGAGCTCATTCCATAGAGGCACCATCATGGCAAATCAACATGTTGGGGTCAGTGACAGTGTATTTCATCTAGGAGAGCAGAAGGACTTCCTAGAAAGGGAACTAATGACGGTGCCTTCTGCATGACAGATGATCTCACATATGGAATCCATTTGGCCATGGGCAGAACCACCCATGGAGCAGATTACAATGATCCTCAGCTCTGCAGCTCCATGCAGCTCCAGCCACTCTGCCAGGACAGACGGGTTTACAACGAGTACTTAAATATTCATTACCTCCATCCAGCAGATTAGAGAAAAGAGAGCAAACTGGGGAGATACAAGACTCTAAAGCAACAGCTGACAATATAGGAGATGCTTTGCTTGGTGCATCTGTTGCACAGATTATGGCTGAGGAGCTGTGCTGCTGAGCCACAGCTTTTCTAGAAATTCTGTGTTGGAGGACACATTCCCCATGTGACAGGCTCAAATCCTGCATCTCCTTCAGGGTATGAGGGAGCTGCCTCTGTTCCTTCTGGCACCTTTTCTCAGTGCTTAAAGATGTTGTTCGGGAAGCAACAGTGGAAACCAGAATGGCTGAGAAGGGTGTTAGGTTTCTGCCTGGATACAATTAAGCCACTGTATACAGGATCAGGGCACTGTATATATGATAGCTATACAATTATATACAATCAGGGCATTGTATCTATGATTAGGGCACTGTACCCAGTGGAGATGGGCCTCTCTGTGTTTTCATATATAAATCTCTTAACCTTATTGCTCATCTTATCGTGCCCCTTGTTTTTATCAATGACATTGTCTTGAACTTTGTGCTTTTTGTGCAGCTAATACTTGAGTTTTTTTCCCCATTTTGGTGGTTATCACCACTGACACCAGAACTGCAGAGCAGGAAAACTCAGTGAGTGCTGACTGATCAGGATTAGGTGGTACCTTAAAGTGGCTGGCAGAGACAAAGCTCAGACCAAACAATCTGCTCAACAATTCACCCTGCACACAAGTGCTGCCCTTGCAGGCTGAACTTGGAATGAACTGCACATTACAAACAAGGTTACAGCAGCTTATCGCTTGCTTCAAGTGCTGAGGATAAAGAAAGGTTGCAAGGAGTTGCTAAAAAACACAGGAAGAGGCAGGGAAAGTGTTCCATTAAAACAAATTAAGAGCAAGGAGAGGCTGGTGGTTTCTGGGGTTACACTAAAGGGCTTTGATGAACGGCAGCTCCCAAAGGATTGTATCAATTATCTACTTCAAGCCTGGGCTTGCTGTGTAAGCATCAATGCACAGACAGTTTTTCTGATGTCATCTTAATTCACATTAGAACATTCATCTATTCCTTCTCTCCTTCTCAGCCTCATTCCTCCTCTCCTCTCACCAGTACAAACCTTTATTTACACTCTGGTTTTTTGACTCACCTATAACATTTCTCTCTTTTCTGACCCTCCCCTTCCATTACCTCTGAATACTCTCACTCCTTTCAACCATCTTCATCCTGTCCTCTTTTGCTCGTGCTGTCCCTGGAATCCTTCCTCTATCACAGGCAAGATCACAGATATCCAAGATCATTTTCCAGCTCTTTGGGTCTTTAAGACTGCATCACTTCAGGGAAATCTGCCATTTGTCAAAAAGGGAGAGGGCAGCAGGTGAAATTTAAGGGTTGTGCTATATAGAACATAAAATCTAATGGTCACATCTGGGTCTATTTCTGGCACTTTTCTCCCTCCACCTTCTCAGAGGTCTCGTCCTCTTCATCTCACAGGTTTCTCTCTTACAGGGTACTTCCTGCTGGCACTCCCATCTTGTATCAGAAAGAAAAATGTTGAACTTATTCTCTGCCTGCTGCCTTGAGCCCTCCTCTGTTGAACAGTTCCTTCCCTTGATACTCTTCTCCCCTCATCTCTACTGCTTCTCTGTAACTGCCCAGCTTCCTTCCATCACCCTTCTTTTATTCCAATTTATTTTCTTTAAATTTTATTTTCTTTTCAATTTTTTTCCTTTGTTTCTTTCTTCACAATCTCCCTACTTGGTTCTTAATTAGTTTGTTAATCTAGATGGGGTTTTTAGGCTCAGATTTTCCAGGGATACCAAAACCAGGACAGGCACAATCTATTTTTTTCTTTTTCTGACCATTTGCAGAGTAGATGTTCAGTTCACCGTTTCCTCATATTGATTTTCTCAGCAGCTATTCACAGGGTTTATTCTGTGAATTGATTCAACATTAGGGCTGTGTTATTTCCACCTAGTTGGAGAAGTAATGTGATGCTGTTTTCATTCCCTGCATATTCAAGGGCATGAAAGATCAAGCATGAATATCTGTCCGATCTTAGCCATTCATCCTGAATGTGGAATGTGCTCCCTATCAATGCTTTTACCTGAAAAAAACTTTATAATTTGCGGAGTTAGGAACTTAGACATTAAATATAAACACTGACTTTTCCACTGTTATATCTAACATTGATTAAAATTGGAAAGAAATATTCAGAAACAGTTATTTTTCATACAGTTCCCTTAAGTGTAATTGCTTTTTTCTCTACCCAGATAATAAATCTACAGCAGAGATGACAGTTTCATGATTTTTAGCCCACAGATACTTCCTCCCATCTATGTAAAAGAATTAATAGAAATGGAGGAAATTCTGTGGCTTTCTTGACTAAATGAGGTAGATAAGGGCTACTGTTTGAATCTCGAGATTTTTCCTCATACAGAATAATCTTAACCATCTTGACATGTGGACTGGTTACTAAGGAAACAACTGGGAAGCCCATGTTGGGCTGGATAGGTTGAGAAAACAAAAATCTAAAGCAAAGCTTGTGTTTAGTCCTAATAACTGCTTGGTCTGAATGCATTTACCAGAAACATCCCTGTGGAAACCTTGCCTGCAGAGAGTCTCCAATTCCACTTTGCCTCTGGGTGGCCTCAGGCTGGTGTGCCACCAGGGTGGCCTGACAGAAAGTGAAGAGGACAGTTAAGCTTCTCACTCTGGTGCTTTCCACTACCTCGATTTCCTCCATGATTCTGTTTACTCAGATACTGATGTGGTCTACAGCTTCTTCTAAGATGAACACCCCATAATCTTGAATCCTACTGCCAGTGAAACAGGATGTTCTTTCTATCAGTGTGGAAGTTCAAGTTACTCGCCACAGTCATAGGTATTGAGTCCCACACAGAGCAGGGTCATCAATTAAACCAGTGCAGAAAAACCCTGTGCAAATTCTGGAGTGGAAGGTGCTCCAGAGAGAACACTAATTATCATAATTAATTAAGGTGGTCATGTGGCAGGGTGCTGTAACTTTGCCAGCTTGACCAGTGAACATCCTGTGGGAGTGTGCCTGGGTAGAGGGACACCTTGGTTCAGGGACAGCTCCAGGAGGAGGGGAGGAGCTTGAGGATTATCAGGGAGCCTGAGAGAGAGAGACAGACTGCTACAATCACACTCTGCTTTCCCTGGGACAGGCCCAGAGGCAGACAGGACAGATGACACAGAGGATTACTTGTCCTCTCTCTGCCTGGCTGAACTGAGTGACCCAAGGGACAGGGAGCAATGACAATAAGCCCCTGCCTGGTGCAGCAGAAGGATCTCCTCTGTACAGGGTATGAGGCTCTGCAAGTGGAACTGAGCAATGACAAGGGTGATGGTTGCTGTAGGTGGGAAGTGCTGCTGAGGTTAATGGTTTCTCCAGGTTGGAAGTTTTGCCACAGCTAAGTCACCCCACACTATGCATCAGAGCTGCTTCCATAAAGAAATAAAGATGGGTCACTGTCACAGCAGACTCCCTTCTGAGAGGAGCAGAAGGCCTGAAATGAGGAGCCTGGTTCACACAGCCCCTTGGAAGGCAATCCTGAAGGCAAAGGAGTCCAGGAAGGCTGGACATTCTTCAAGAAGGAAATCTGAAAGGTATAGGAGCAGGCTGCTCCCCCTTTTGTGCCAAAAGACAAGACAGAGGGGAAGAAGACCAGGCTGGTTGGACAGAGCTTTGGCTGGAACTCAGGGGAAAAAGAAAAAGTTTATGACCTCTGGAAGAAGGGGCAGGCAACTCTAGATGACTACAAGGATGGTGTGAGGTTATACAGGGAGAAAATTTCTAATTTGGGCCAAAGCCCAGCTAGAACTTAATCTGACTACTTCCAAAAAAGACAATAAGAAGTGTTTCTACAAATAAATTCATAGCAAAAGGATGCCTGAGAAGAATCTCCATCCCTTATTGGACGCTGGGGGAAACATAAGTGACAAAGGATGAGGAAAAGAATGATGTTTTCTACAAAAAGGCATTGAGATGCTAAAACATGTCCAGAGAAGGGCGACAGAGCTGAGGAAAGTTCTGGAGCACAAGCATGATGAGAAACGGCTGAGAGAGCTGGGGGGGCTCAGCTTGGAGAAAAGGAGGCTCAGGGGGAGACCTTAATGCTTTCTAAAATGACCTGAAAGGAAGTTGTAACTAGGAGGGTCAGCCTCTTTTCCCAAGTTACAAGTGATAGGACAAGAGGAAGTGGCCTCAAGTTGCACCAGGGGTGACCTAAATCAATGTTAAGAAAAACTTCTTCACTGAAAGGGTTGTCAACAATTTGAACAGTCTGTCCAAGGGAGTGGTGGAGTTACCATCCCTGGAGGTATTTAAAAGATGTGTAGCCATGGCACCTCAGGACATGGTTTGGTGTTGGACTTGGCATTGGGTTAATGGTTGGATTCAATTATCTTAAGGGTCTTTTTCAACCTAAGTGGTTCTGTGATTAACTCCTATAAAGTCCCACAAGATGAGGATACAGACTGTGGCTGCAAGAACTTGTCATTAGAGTTTTGTAAAACCTTGGGAATGAGGGAGAAACTTAGCCACAAAATATCCTCTAGAGCAGGATAAAAGAGGGTCCTGGTCCAAGAGGCACTGAGCACACATAACTCCTGAGGAAATCTATAAATGCTGCAGTTTCTCAGCCTCATGTAGCACAGAGGGCCAGGGGGCTGGGAAGATCGGGGGAAATTGGTAATGTAGCCAAGCAGATTCAGTCTGGCTCCATCTCACAATGGAACTGGAGAGCAGCTGTGTTTGGTAGCAGACTGTGATACAGTGGCCAGAAGTGTACTCACTGTTCACTTTCTTTTGGGATGGGCTGGAACTGCCTGAGCTCCCTCTGCCATTTTGTCAGGCCAAATAACAGACACCCACCTGGGGGAATGAGGAATCCAAAGTCAGGTGCAGCTGCCATATGGCACAGATGTGCATTTGAATAAAGAAAACTCAGCTCAGAAGGTCTGGGCTGGATAGGAACCATATTAATTCCAGGGAGGGGCAGTCTGACCCATCCTGCAGTTGCTGAGTCGAACTGAAGCTTTCATCAGTGTCTCAGAAAGTGCAGCAGAGGCTGAGAGGAACCTCAGCGCCAAGCAAACCCCTTGGACAAAGCTGCCCTGAGATGAAATGCCTTCAGCATCCCATTGTTTCCAGGGCAACCAGAGCTGGAATTCAGTTCTGATGAAAGTTCACCAAATCCGAGCTCTTTCAGACATATATTTTTCTCCGGCTGAACTGGCATCTTTGGAAGTTGTTTCTGAACACTGGCTGTAGTGTGCATGGCCATGTTAAGTATCAGCAAGGGCACAATAGGCAGACGTTACACAGTTCTGGAAATAAGAGGCAGCTCCTTTGCCTTCAGTAGTGTTATTGTTCCTTGGGAACACAGACATCACTGTACTGTTGGATCCATGGCCATTTGGTGGGATCATTTGTTTCTGAGAGTGTTTAGTAATGGAGACATCAGTAGAGGGTGGAAACAAGCCCTGATATCTCCTTTTGCCCTGAAGGTGTAATATAATTATCTATATAAAATAGATACCAAAGCATTTATTTCCCTTCTGGTTTTTGGGGGTTAATTTTTTAGTTTTCAGCATTGCAGCTGTATATGTTCCTGTTACCACATCAAGACTACTCATGCTTCGGGTTTTCAGTAAATTCCAGTGCTCTGTGGTTTATAACTATGTCGAGCAAGTGCTGCTGTAAAATCATAATTTGCTATTTCTCATCTCTTTGAATGACACTTTGCTCTTTTATTATATGAAAGGGAAAACAGGCACTCTTAATCCACGTGTCCTGGACTGTATCCTTCCTTCACAGATAAATGGTTCCAATCCTTTAGGTTTTTTGTTCATTGCTGTAAGAATGCTGCTTGTCCCTGAACTCCCCAATCCCATTATTTATTTTTGAAACAGACTAACAAGCACTGAAGACCGTCTTCTGATGACAGCAATCACATATATTGTGTAACTGAATTATATAACCCTTCATCCCATCCTTTATATAGCCTCATCTATGTCTGCTTTTTGGATGTGGCCACACAGCAAACGCAATTCTCAACTGACCTTTCTCCAGTAATAGCCAAGGACTTTTCCTGAGTCAGTGCTTATCCTAATTTATCGTGGCACAGAGGCACACTGAACTGTGACAGCTCCATGGTGTAACTCCCAGCTGTGCACATGTATGCTACAGCAAGGCTTTCCACAGAGAGGAGTGATCCCCAAAATCTCTGCTGTGGACTCCCATGTAGATAAGTCCTAATTTAGGGCCACATTCCAGTCTCGAGAGTCAGATTGGGAAGAATCACAGAGCTGCGTAAAGGAAAAATAAATGTATGAGCCATGAATGGCTCAAGGCTGGTGTGACAGGGTGGCTAAATAAAGTGGAAATGACACAGTGAAAGACCTTGAAACATGCAGCACGAAATAAAATATTTCCCCAAAAGACAGATCACTCAATTAAAAAAGAAAAAAAGCCCCATTTCTAGGCAGAATGAGCTGTAAATCTCTGTGAGAATAGAGACAGCAACGTTCTTCTCAAGTTACAGGGAAGGGTAATAAATCTGCAGGTAATTCTCGCAGCGACCGTTCAGCATGATGACGGACAAAGGTCTGCAGGGCTCTGCAGCCTGGCTTGCAGCTCCTCCTGCTCATAGATTTAGTTTGGAGAATTATACACCAGGTCAGGCTACTGGGATTGCTTGTGGGTACTGCAGGCTGGAAACCACTGCCTCAGCAGGCAAGACCTGTGTGCTGAAGATACAGGTGATGACAAACATATGTGCCCTGCCAGTCCCAACAGACCACTTACCAGAAATTTAAGAACTGAAGGCTTCAGCTGAAGCATGTCTGGTGAAACTCAACAGAGCTTTGACAAGCACTGAAGCTGCTTTCACAGCGTGTTTAATTATCAGATGTAATTTAAATGGCTGGGGAGCTGCAGTTAAAGGGGGAATCAGTGAATCTCAGGGAGACAACAGGGTGTTATTTCCTTCAGAGCTGCTTGCTCAAGAGTGAATTTTTCTTAGTAATGTTAAATGTGCCTGGGACTGCTGAAATTTTGTGTTACCGTGTTCCTCTGTGCTGCCCTCAGACTGAGAGTAGCACAACTCTTTCTTTCTGATGTAATTTGGAACCTGTGTGGAAATTGTATTCTTTTGGGAAGGTGCAAATAGTGGCCCTGGTGTCATACATTGCTGTACACCAGCAGTGGTCTCTGTGGTCAGGGAAACCATGTGTCTGAGTCCAGAGGCCATGCCAAAGAGAGAAGAGAGGAACTGATGAACTGGAGGATTTATTTATGTGATGTCTATCGCCTTGCTTACTGGGAAGCTCTGGATACAGCAGCATTTCCCTCAGCAGCTGCAGTAACCCCGTCCCAGCCCATATCTCCAACACAATCTGCTCCTAAAATAGCCTGCTCCTCTGCACAGAAGTAGGAGATCTCATTTTCAAAGCATTTCCTCTGCTGGTAGTCTCCCAGCTTTTACTCACGGTGCTGGTATCCAGTACTGCTGCGGCGAATGGGCAGCAACGCCCTTGCAGAGAGGGGAAGGGAAAGGACCCACAGAGAGGAAAAAATCACCTCCCTCCATAGTGCGGGAAGCAGGCAGAGGCCACGTGCCAAAGGGCCACCACACACAAAAGGCAAGGTCTGGTGCTGCCTGGAGAAGGATGAGGGCAGCTGCTCTGGCAGGTAGCTCAGCACAGCCTGTACAAGGTGTTTCTGCAGCCATGTGGCAGTTCACAACCACAAGCATCAAATGCTGCATTTGTCTGAAAACCATGTGAGAGGTGATGCAGGATGCTACCAGCTGGGAATTGCTCATGGTGGGCAGAGAGAAACACTTTTGTCACCGGGAATGAGCCCCCATGCTTACAGCAATAGCTCAAGTAGGAGACTGCCATCTCTGCTGCAATGGAAAAGATAGTCATGCTCAGACATGGAATCTCCCAGGTCCCCACCTCTTGTCCTGATCCAGTATCTTCTCAGGAACTCTCGCTCAAATCCTTACTTTCAGTTACCTTACTCAAACCCTTTGGTCCAGAGTCATTCATCCTTGTCCAGCGCATTTCCCTCACCTCATATTTTCAGTCCACGATAAAGATTAAGCAATTTAAAGCTATTACAGACCATGCCTGCCTTCTCTCCAAAGTGGGAAAAAAAGTTTTTATATTTTTATATATATATATATATATAATATATATATATACACATATACACACATATACATATACATATACATATACATATACATATACATATACATATACATATACATATACATATACATATACATATACATATACATATACATATACATATACATATACATATATATATGAAGGTTCTCATAGGTATGAACACAATGTTTCTGATTTCAGCCCTGAATTTCAGAAGCAAATTCCCCAGCACTGCACAGGATTCCAGTAGATGCATCTCAAATGGGATTTATCTCAAGCCCCTAAAAAGCACATGTATACAAATTAATATTCATTACTAAATTAATATTCAAGTTCTTCCTCTGTGATGATTTATCTTCATAGACCTGAGTTTGGCACTGTCTGCTTTCTTCACGCTGGGATCCGTTCCTTTCTCTCCACCTGATTAATGTGTTGATATGAGGCTTCAGGTAAATGGCCAAATTTTAATTGAATTGATCTGTCCTTTAAACCAATTGTTCCTTCACGGCTACAATTTTGGTTTTGTTATGAAAATCTTGTGGTATTCTGTGCTTTTGTGGTATTCACTGCTGGCTAAGCATTGCCTCCATATACCATAACACCAGAGAATGTCCTGTTGCACCTTTGGAGTCTGAACTCCTGTGTCCTGGTTCAGCAGGAGCTCACCTCCTCCTTTCCCATCCACCTGCACTGTGTGTGATAGACAGTGATGGATTATCCATGGGGAAGACAATGTGAAATTTTGAGCTGGCCTTTTTTCTCGCTTCCTCTGCTAGAATGATAATTCAGAATATTTGTTTAAAACCCGACCTGTTTCCCCAGTGGGTATTTTTGTAACAGAAATTACTTTGTAGTGAAGCATGTCTTTTAGGTAAGGTTTTGCCAAGCTATTTTAAATGCAATCCAGCTGTCAGAAAACAAACTTCTCCCTTCTATAAAAATACCAAATCCACCACCTCCTTTCCTCCATCACAGTCCCTCTCTGGACAACATCTGGAAACAGTCTAATTAGTGGTCCTGAACATAACTCAGCAAAATCCTTTCTTGGCAGAGTACCAGAGCTGGACTGTAAACCAAAGGCCCTATGATGTCCTTATTGTAGCCAGATCCTTGCTCATCCCGCAGATCCTGCTGCCTGGGCAGGGCTGAGAGGGCTGCCCAGCAGCCTTTTGCTCCCTGTAAAATTCGAGCAGCCTCAGCAGGAGGTAGTGGCTGCTGATGGCACAGCAGGGCGATGAGGAATTGCCGAGGAAGTGGTGGGGCTTTCCCATCCCACCAGAGCCATCTGCATAGTGGGTGAAATCCCACCGGGGCGAGGAGGTGATTTCCTTCCTGGTCAAATATCCTGCTCCAGCTGCAGCAGGGCACTGTGAGCAGTGAGAGGTGGACACATCTGGCATTTGTGTATCTGTATTTTGGTTTGGCTCACAAGGCCTCCCCACGACCTGCAAAAAGGGTATTTCCCTCCAGTTTTCCTTCTCTATTGTACCTTGGATGGTAAGAATTTCACAGTAAGGACTTTGTTGCAGGCCCCTGAAGCAGGAAAATGTTTTTGTGATACAAAAATAGACTGATGCAAAAAGAATTCCTTCAGATCCTTGAAGATTCCGTACGTTAGAGGCAGACATGGGCTTGAATTGAATTTTCCAGAAGAGAAGTGATTAGTGCAGAAATCATGGAAAACAACTGAAGAGCTCCTAGTTGAAGGGAATATCCAGCAACTCTGGCTTTCAAAATGTAAATAGGAAACAGTCACAAAATCTTATCTGTACTTTGCAGCTAATGAAAACACTAGTCTCTCCTGGGAGCCAAGTCTTTGCTCTAATTTTAATGCATTTTCTTAGGTTTTTCTTAGCTGTGACTAATTTGTGCTGTCAGGTGTGCCTTTTTTGAAGTTAAAAAGCATATCTGAAGTGCTACAACCTCTAGCCAGAATATTTAAATTAGTGAGTATCCACATCTCAGAGTCTGTCAAGAGAGGGGATGGCACTCAGCTACCCTCTTGCTCTGCTGAGCCATGGGTACAAGCAACCTCTGCTCCCATGGGAGCCTGGAAGGAATTCTTCCTAGGTGAAGTGCTGTGCTGGCCCCTGGCACTATTTGGGCTGTGCACAAACAGCACTTGGACTGTCAAGCACAGAACATGTCAAAGCTGGATCTCAGCAACTTTCTAGAATGGGTCTAAATATTTATCATTGTGTATATTTAATTATAACTTTATTATGTTACTTTAAAGACTTCACCCACGTGCTAACTCTGGCTGTGTTCAGGTCACAGATTAGACCTGGCCCTGTTGATCACACCATGAAACTTCTACCCCCAGGCCATGGTGCCCTTCAGCCAAGAGTCAAAGGATTTAGGAGACTCTGGGGTAAGAACTTGGTGGAGTGGGGCAGGCTGGGATGGCAATGAACTGTTCCTAATTGTAGTTCAGCTGCTGCTTCCTCTGGCACAGTTGATCCCTGTGCTCAGCTCTGCTCAGGGGACAGAGAAATAAGAGGGCTGGGGGAACCCACAATCAGGCACCAACCCCAGCTGGGCAGGTCACCCTGCATGGCAGAAGTCATATATAGAGGGGACATACCTTATGGTGTCAGTGACAGATGGAATAACAGGGCACCCTGAGTTCAGGAGAGCAGTTCAGGCCACCGGCTACCCACCACTACCAGGCCATGGGGGCCTGGCTCTGCCAAGCCTGTGTAGGAAGTCTCTGAATTGCTGTTAGAAGTAAAGAGGATGTAGTAGTGCAGTAAAATGTTTAAGTGCACTTCCTTCTGAGTGTAGTTTGGGATCAGCATGGCTGCTCCCACCAGTGAGCTGGAAAGACCAAAGGAACGATGGTCTGTTGCTCCAATAAAACCAAGGAGAGTTTCAATTGAGGTGTTCAGTGCCACCTGATGCTGTACAGTCAGATATGGGAGGGTAGGCAGGGATTTGGAGGAGGGCCAGAGATGAGATTGCACATGATTTACACTTAATGTCAGGCATGTGACTTGCTGCCTACAAGGCGAGGAGTTGTTTGCACATAACTGTGTCTGCATTGTCCCTGCAGCTGAGCAGAAACAAATGATTGTGCACTTGCCTGCAGACATTAACCCTGCAGAGTAGGGAGGCTTGTTCCACCAGAGCTGGATCTGTGACAGCCAGTGTTAACTCCTGGAAAAGCACAAAAAGGTGTGGATGTGTGTGACACAATTAACATCATGACAGGGAATGTTTTTCTACTGGGAATGCAGCCAAAGGAGGCTTTGTGCTGTCTCCACAAAGTTGTCAGCCCTTCTCTCCATGCCCCCTCAACAGAATTTATTTTCTCTAAGCAGAGAAATAAAAAAACAGATTTTGCAAATTCACCTATCTTTGCTTTTTGACATGAAGATCAGATAGGACATAGATGCTTTCTGAGTACAGCAACAGCAAGCTGAGTAAAAAATCCATTCAGTGTTGGATTCCAGAGGAAAAGGTTTAGATATTTTGTGCTGCCTAGAAAGAAACCTGCACAAAGAGTGAAACAGTTGTTATTTTGTGCTGTCAGGGCATTTTCATTCTGTCTAATGACAGCTGTGTCTTCCTGTCTTTCTCTGATGCTGGCTGGAGTTAAATTCCTTATTTTCTGATTGATTTTCAGTGGAGGTTTGCAGAACCACAGCACCTGATAGATTTTCCCATCCTCCTTCTTCTTGCTAATAATATTTACATCTGTTTTCAGTCAAATAAGACAGAAGGGCAAAATGCTGAACGGAAGTTCATGCCACCTTTGTGAAGCAGGCAGATGGGTAGAAAAACAAAGCACCTGTAAGCACAGCTAGTAAAGTAAAGGCTGCAAACTCATGCATCATTAGAGGATCCAGGTGGGAAGGACATCTTGTATTATGGAAAAACCTTCATTGGTGATTTTGCTTGGAAGTCAGTCAGTCAGGGCACAAATCTTCAGGAAACCAGGATTTACTGGCGCTGGTGCTCAAAAATTACTTATGGAAGTACATCACAGGTTTTGCAGATTGCTACAAAGGCTTCTCTTTGTAGCTGGTTTAGAAAAACTTGGTGCACAGCCATGTCACTGTTTCCAGTCAGAAAATGCCATCAGAGTGTCTATACCACATGCTACAAATACAGTCTGATCTTTGAAATAATTCATGCACTACTTAATAAAACATCCAAAATCACCCCTTTAATTGAAGGTTTGTAAAGCATTTTGCTTCAAACCCACATCCAAACTTCACACACTGGTCGCTTTCTTGCCACACACTTCAGGATGCCTTCAGTGCTGCTGCTTCTCATACCTGTAATTGTACCAAGTGGTGTTTGGCTCATACTTGTCGAACTCTAAACCTCACAGGGCCAAATTTCATCTGTAGGTAATTCAGATGTTCACTGAGGGCTGCTTCTTTATGTGTGAACTGCACAGCTCTGCAATTCTGTTGCATCACACATGAAATTAAATATATTTCGAAATGTCAGCTAATCAGTGCTCCCTCATTCACATTTGTAGTAGGCTGGGAAACATGAAATGATGGGTTTCAGCTTCCAGGGAGGTAGCCAGTGCAGTGAAGTGGAAGTTGCTATGATAAATCATGCCCATAATATCTAAAAGTTTGTATATTATTGTCTTCCTCAGATAGTGAAGAAGTCAACAAAAGTTTTGGCTTCTGAATAATTTTCTGAGATTTTGAATTCTGTACTAGCTTGTGAATTGTCCTGCAGACTTGTGTGTGTGCGAGTTGGTCAGACTGGACAGAATTTGATTGAGGAAAGTGGGAGAGACCAGGATTTTTTTCATTAAGCTGCTCATATTTTCAAGCCTGTTTGGTAACCAGGCAGGGGATAGAGAGATTCCAATCATTCTGCAGGTGATGTGGCATACTTTTGAAAAGTAATTTGGGATATCTGAGCTTTGAAATGGTGACGATCACAAGAGTACAACATCCCCTGAGAGGGACATTACAAGCTTTGCAAGAACAAGTATTGAAAACAATCAAATGCCAAATGTCATCAGGTTTTCAGGCAACCTGAAGGCAAAAAAATGTATATTAACTCGCAGCAATTAACAATCCCAGCCAAGCCATGTTTGCCACCACTCCAGGGTGTTGTGAAAAGAGGATGGGTGACAATGGAACTGACCCTTTAGCTGAAGTGACATCCTGTGAAGAGTTATAGCTACAAAACCCTCCAGAATCAGAAATGCCTACAACCTTTTAAAAAATATTGCCAGAAGGTTTTGTGTAAGATTCATTAGAACCACTTCCCCTACCCTCCAGCTCTGCCAATACTGGCTGTGCTGGGATTGCACTGGGACAGTGAGGAAAGCTAGACTGGCAGAGCATAAACTCTAGGCTCGGATCAGGCTGGGACACGTTGAGCCTTCCTGGGCAATCCCAAACACAAGGATGGATGAGGTGTAGGTGACTCCAGGATCTGGCAGCCCTGGGTAGTGGAAGATCTTAACTGGTTGGACTCAGTGATCTTGGAGGTCTTTTCCAATTTTAACGATTCTATGATTTGATTCCCCTGACCTAAATGCTAAAATTTGCCAGATCCATTACAGGCAGGAGATGGTCTG
This sequence comes from Acanthiza pusilla, assembly GCA_036630365.1. NCBI lineage: Eukaryota > Metazoa > Chordata > Aves > Passeriformes > Acanthizidae > Acanthiza > Acanthiza pusilla. Next base: position 94,563,307 of record JAXCHO010000034.1, read on the forward strand.
AATACGGCTCCTAGTGGTTAAAGGCACCCATGACATGTTTTATATGAGCTTTGCTCAGATTTATGAGCTCTTGGAAAACTGGATGAGTAAGTCTTCCCTTTCCCTAGAATTATCCATTGTAATCTTCCTTTTCCCCCCCCCCCCCCCCCCCTTAATTTGATTTTTCATCCTTGCTAGAATGCCTGGACTTCCTCTGTAATGAGAAGGATGACAGCTGTGAGAAAAAGGATGCAAACACAGAAAGATGAATAGTGCCCTGACTCCCAGCTTTCACAGGATATTTTAAGCAAGTCATTTTGCCTTTCCCTATCTGTCTCTCCATTTGTTCACTGCTGTGCATGTTGCATGTTGGAATTTCTGTCACAGAAAATGATCCCATTGTGACTGAAGCAATAAAAATCTGAAGTGAAAAGCTAATCCTGCCCCAAATTGCTTTTGAGGTGTAAGACATGAAACAACAGATGGGTACAGTCACGGAGGGGAATTTAAGGCAACGGTGAAGCAATCCTGATGAGTGTGATAGGCAGCCAGCACAGGGTATGAGCTGTTGCCAAGGTTTCTCTATTGTTGCAAAAGAAATTTTAATGAAGGATTTGAGAAAAGCTAATGAGAGAGCTCTGTAAATATTTTTGTAAGCCCAAAGCATGAGAGAAAGCGTGAAATTGATTGTTTGAACATCTAACAGTAACTAATTTGTGTAGTAAGTATGATACCCATGAATTCGTAATGGAGGTTATGAAGGTTAATTCATGACCATGTCTAAGTGTGTTTAAATACCATTGAAGAGTATTGTTAAATGAATCAGTCCAGGGAAAAGTCTTAGAATCATTTTTTAAAAAGGCAGAATGATTTTAGACAGGCAATGAGTGCAGAAATTGGAAGCTGCTAGGCCATAACCTTTTGATATCAACAAAGGAGATCATTAAGATGAAAATGGCTGAAGGGATTTTTTAGCAATTGCAGCCTCTGCTGTATCAGATTGGGTTTTATTTCCATTTTCAGTAGCTGAAATAGTGGTGGTGGCTGCTCTGACTTCAATACAGTGTGTGTTGATTTCAGGAAGTAAAAGACATCTCACTGGGTTTGAGAGAACTACTTATTGTGTTGGCATGGAAGAACTAAAATACACAGCAAGACTTAGAGCCAGCACGTTCCTGTCAAAGCAGTAAGCCTATCTCAGCACAAGTGAGGAACTGCAATAAAGGAAGCATAATAGCTAAACCCACATAAAATTTGATTTGGAAACTATTATTTGGAACAGAAAATAACTGTCAAAGAATTCCAACTTTTAATCTCACAAAGCTCCTCAGAGGCAATTCCTGACATGGCCCACTGACCCTGAACACTCTTCGTCTGCTGTCTGTAGTGAAGACAACTGGGAGAACCACTCTGAAAAAGGCTTTGTATGAAGTTACAGTTATTTGTGACATGCAACAGCAGCTTGAATACATTTCCCAGAAAACAGATCCTCCAGGTTTTGTATCCTTTTGAATTACTGCAAAGATTTGTCTCTTACTACTTTTTTAAACTTATGAGATTTTCTCTGTCCTAGTTTAAAGAGTTGAATTTGAGGTTGTCAAATCTGATCTCTTTCAAGAAGCCTTTAGAAAAATCTTTCTAATGTGATTTGTGTGAGATAATTCAGGCCTGAGCAAATGTGACCCTTCTGTGCCCTATTCCTGCCTAGACAGAAGCAGTCGCCTGCAGCTGTGTCCATCGTGCCCTCAAAGGATTTTTAAAGTGCCACTTGACACACTGAATGTATTTGAATGAATATTTTCTGTCATTACCAATTGAAATGACTTCTGCTTTCTCCTCATGACCTTCAGAGCTGGAGCCCATAGAAGAAAAGCATTCTTCCTCTTCCAGACAATTATGTGTCTGATCACCCTATACCAAAATGGAAGTTTATGACATGGGAAGTATTTCCTTGTCCTTGAAGGGAGGTGGTGGGTTAGATGATCTGTGTAGGCTGATGTTACATTAATTTAACAAGTCCTGAGCTCTAGTTCAGGCAAGCTCAGACAGGAGCTCACCCTGTGGCTGTGGACACATGTGTTGGGGTATTTTATCAAGTCAATATTTTTTTACATCTCTGTGAAACCTAAAACAGGATTGCCGAGCCTAAGTGAAAATCAAATAGGCAGTTTTCCAGGGGAATCTGGGACTAGGCCTACCAAGAGTTAAGTGGCTGTGGACAAAGGGACCTGGGATTTTCTCAGCTGGAAGACACTGCACATAAAAAGGAAGATAAAAGGGGTACTTTGTGGTGGGGGAAACCCCGAGAGCTCAGTTATAGGAAACAGCTCACTCCAAGAAGGTCCTTCAGAGAAGAGAGGACTTTGATTTCACACACAGGCAGGAAGAAATAATTATAGCTTTTTCTCCTCTGTTATCAGCAGTGGAAGAGAAGGGATGGGAAGTCCACAGTTTACCCGCATTTTATCTGATTTCTGCTTTTTAGAGAAAGGGTAAGTAATTTTCCCTGAAGTTTCCTCAGAGGCGTCCTCAGCTGCCAAGAAGCCACAATGGTCATACATATCCAATTTATATTGACTACAACCACAGTCACAGAGTCAGCCTTTCTGAAAATTTCTATTAAGCTGCTTCAAACTCAATTGATAAAAACATAGTCAAAATCAGCAGGTACTTTTGAAATTCCTTGCCTCTATTTAGGATGTGCTTACACTCCAAAGAAAGAATAAAAGAAGAAAATATGCTCTTCATCTGTGCCTGAAAGAACTCCTTGTTTACTAAATTTGAAGAGCACTAGTTGAATAAAATATAACAGAGGTAATTACCTCTGTACATCTAGTTCAGCCTTTTATCTCCCCTGTTCACAGTGTTTGTTTGCTTTGAATAGATGGAGCAAGGTAAATAAGCTGGATAAAATAAATCCTGTGGAGCTACTGTACCTCCTTTTTCTGCACAGGTGAAACAAAGAAGGCAGCTCAGGTCATGAATGTCACGGCATGATGGCAACCACACTGTTTTCCTGACAGAGGGGAAAGCAGCACACTGATTTTTCCCATGTGATCTTACAGACATGAGTCATGGTGAAGAGAGGTGCAGATACAATTATTTTATTTCTAAACCAGAGGAACCAAATAACAGCATTACTATGCATCATAAAGAAAATGCTGCTGATACTTCTCATCATGACTGGGATGGCAGGGAAGGAAAATCCAGGTTGTAAGTTTTTGTTCATCTGAAGTATAAACTTTGACCTAAACTTTCAGGCAGAGTCATCTGCCAGTCTTAGTAATTGTTAGCAGTCAAAACAAGAAGGTGAAAAAACCCTCCATAAGCATCTTCTCAGTCATTCCAGTGACAGGCTAAGCACTAAATGCACAGATGACTTTGAGCGTGGAATTTTTTTCCTCATCAGTTGTAGCTGGAAAGATGCAGACATGCAAATGATTCTTGAGAAACTTGCAACTTTCCCATATGTATGTATTAGTAATTCTTGTGTCTCTGTACTGTTATTAGAACAATTAATCTGAGGTTTATCACATCAATCTTTAGGTACCATCTGAAGTATCCAAGCTGAAATCCGGTCTAAACTCCTTCTGCTCTCTGCGGTGTTCCCATCTCACTGTCAGTTTGAATTCTGGTCTAAGTTGCACCACAGTTGTTACAAGCAACAAGTACACTTCCAGAACCTACCAATCCTTTTTATATCCTGCTGGGTGCAAGCAGTGTCTACATGCCTGAAGCATGACAGGCTGGAGAGAAGACTTGCTTTGGTCTGCTAACATAAAAAACTAGTGGCAGTGGCGCTCAGAAATTCAAATGCTGTGGAACATCCTTATCTGTCACCAGATTTGCATAGTTGGTTACCTGTGGGTAGCCCTGGGAGATAAGTTTTATCTGGTTACAGAGTTACAACTGTTTTTTTATACCACACTGGCCCATACCACCAGTCAAAAGTGGACCTTTACACCTTTGTTTACAGTTCCATGATCTGCATCCAGGATGTTTGCACACCCTTACCAAGGTGAGCTCCTTCCAGTAAGAGCCTGCATGTTTACAGTGTGCCACAAACAGCTGTAATATCTGTCATATCAAATACGTCAATAGTAATACAGCATTTCCCCTCTCCTTCCCAAGAAAATGACAGAATCATCATAGAATTACAGAATGGTTTGGATTGAAAAGAACTGTAAAGATCATCTCATTCCAACCCCTGCCATGGGCTAGGGGGTCCACTAGACCAGTCTGCTCAGAGCTCCATCCAACCTGACCCTGAGCACTTCCAGGGATGGGGCAGCCACAGCTTCCCTGGGCAACCTGTGCCAGTGCCTCACCACCCTCACAGTAAAGCATTTCTTCCTAATATCTAATTTGCAAAAACTGTGACATACTTCACTTGGCATTGCTAATTCCATAGCTGTCATTGGGCCTGTAACTGTTCTGCAGTTGCTGAGCTTTGGGAGCTTTTCTTCTCTTTGATCTGCAAGCATCCAGTTTGAAACATTCAAAGCACATTTCATCAACATGTGCAGGAAAAACACTGCACAATACTCACCAGTAAATGTGCGCAGCCTTTTCCCATGGTTGTGCTTTCCTCATTCCTTCCATCTTCAGGGCTACCAGAAGTAATTATTTTCCTCCTTTTGGAAAAAGGTGGACAGTAGTGAGAGCAGAGGATTAAAACTTAAAAAGAAAAAAGCTGCAGTGGAGGAAGGGAGATAGCAATGACCCCTGCTCACCTTTGGGTGTGAAACCAATCAATCCTTCAGTTTGCAGTAACTCTGGTTTGCCATCATTTAGTACTGCCTTGCTACTGGCTTCTTGTTTTTCTTAACCCTGTTGAGAAATCATCTGTGTTACATTTATGTATCAAGCTTGTATTTATTCACCCAAAAGAACAGCAATGAAAGCAAAGAACTTAAACTGACAATTGAAAAAACTTAAATTGACAACTGGAAGTTTCATTGTTTCAGTACCTGCAGTGGTGGATTTGACCTTGGCTGTCCGACAGATCCCACCCAGCTGCTTTCCCTGCCCCTCCTCAACGGATGGGGGTAGGAATGAGGTGGGAAAGCTCACAGGTCAAGAAGAAGACAGACAGATCCCTTACCAGTAACCATCATGGGCAAAACAGGCTTGGGGAAAACTATTTTAATTTATTGCCAATTAAAAATAAAGCAGGATAGTGAGAAGAAAAGATTTAGCTAAAAGCACCTTTCTCCCACGCTCTCCTACTTCCCAAGCTCAACTTCACTTCTTCCTTCCCAACTCTTCTACCCCTGCCCTCCTTGTTCAGTGCAGGGGGATGGGAAATAGAGGTTGTGGTCAGTCCACAACACTTCCTCTCTGCTACTCCTTCCTCCTCACACTCTTGCCCTGCTGCAGTGTGGAGTCCCTCTAACAGGATCGAGTCCTTGGCCAACTCCTCCAGGGTGGGTCCTTCCCATGGGCTGTGGCTCTTCAAGAACACAGGGGAGTCCTTGGCCTCTTCTCACACAGACCACCCCTGCAGCTCCTCCCCTGGGAACAGCTGGACATGGACACTCAACACATGTATCTCATAAAATATAGGATCAAACAAAAACTCAAGTTAGAAGGGAACTCTGGAGGTCTCTAGCCTAATCCCCTGCTTGAAGCAAGGTTAACATGGAAATTAGATAGGGTGCCCAGAAATGGGAATTTCACCTCTCTTTGTCAATCAGAAGGAATTAGAACTGGATGGATAGATGATTTGCAGGAGGGGAGACTAGAGACTAATTTGTAATTCGGACTTAACCATTACTGAGGGTGGCTGAATGCCAAGAAATTGTAAATGTGAAGAGAAATCAGTATTGGCACCCCCACAGTTTGCAGTGGGAAATGTTCACATGACAGCAGTCATATTAGTTACCACTAACTGCTTCCATTGTGCCTTGGGGCAGAATATGCAATGAGGGTGAGCAAAGATGGAGAGAAAACACTCCCGAGGGGGAAGACTTGGAGTTTATACTGCATTTAACAAAATCTGGATCCTGAATGCTTTAGGTACCAACTGGAATACAAGTTCTAATGACTTCTGTAAGAGCCACTGTGAGCTCCATTTCCAAAGGTAAGGGTCAGGCAGTCTGTAAACTCTGTACAACAGGAAAACCTGATGACCTCAGCCTCCATCCTGACCCTTTGCTTTTAGAGAAACCTTCCATGTTCCCCTGTGGCAAATCAGAAAAGGTCTTGTACATGACAAAAGGAAAAAATTATTTACTGGGTATTTCCATTATGCTTTTCAGTGGTGCTTTAGCTACAGGGTGAAAACAACCTTAACAAATGTTGAGCGCTGAAAGCAGAGGATACTTTGTAAGTCCCTATTTTTCAGGTATGCACAGTTCAGGGTTACTGTGATCACTGCAATCTGACCCCTGCCACCCTAAGGAGTGAGAGCAGATGCCTGGCTGAGACTAAGCACTCCCTGGCACAGGAAACAGATGAATGAGGTGACCTGGGCTAGAAATCTCATGGGAAAGCTGTGAAGAGCTGGGCATGCCCTTTCTACCTTGAACAGAATGGGAAAGCAGAAGTCAGTAGTTGTTGGTTATGCACTGGCAACCTCTGAATCTTCATCTCATGCACCTTCTCCTTTTCCTTGCTGGCAGCTGGAGGGGTAAGCAAAGCTTTTTAAAGCTCTGCTATTGACTATGGAGGTAGCCATGGATATTCTGTTATCAGGGAGTTGGAATGGGTTGGAGTTGGCTTTGCTGCCTGAAGTGAGACAGGTAGTGAAAGATAATAAGGAGAAATCCTTGCCTGATGATGTAAGTGAGATGCAGTTAAAATTAATATGAAAGCAAGGCCACAGACTTTGCATATTTATGCAATCACTTGTCTGGAGGATGTGGCTGTTATATTTAAATTCTGAAATTTATTTTAACTTAGCAGAACTGAACGCCATCTGTACTCAGAGAATAAAGACAAAACAAGCCCATGTTGTTTGGCTGTGGGTTCTGTAAGCTCTTCAGAGAAAAGACTATGCCATGGGGCTGTAGGGCATGAGCATCAGTGGTGTTACAAGCCCCCATGGGGTATTTAGGTGCTAGGAAAAATAAATTCAATAGTTGGCTTAGTGCTGAATTACAAATTCTGCTTAGTGCCAAAGCTTTAGTGCTGTTTATGTTTAAAGCTTGCTTTTTGGCTGTGCTGAAAAACAGAAGGCTTGGCTGTTGTAATATGACAAGAATTAGAAAGGTCCAGACCACTTGGAAAGTCGAGGGTTGCTGTCTCCCAAACAAAATTTGCTGCTTTTTAAAGACGTTAATATTGAAATAAATGCACCCTTTATGGCATGTTGTAACTATATACTGCAGCACAGTGCCCTGTAGCACTTTTCTTGGCACTGCTTTAATAATATCATCTTTGATTCCTTACTGTTTAGCTGATTGGTCTTGTTACAGTTACTCTAAAGACTTCCATATTGAGATTCAGGTTTTGCTCCACAAGACACTGAATGTTTCTGGACAGTGAATAAATAAATTACCTTCTTTCCTTTGAAATCTTTATCATAATTGCATGATTTGCAGGGGTAATCATGCATGTCATTATGAAGAGGTGATTGTATCTTGTTCAAGTCAGTCAGCTCTCTAGTGGTGTGCTGCAATGTATTGGCAGCAAATCTCTGTTAGAAAGGTTCCATGAAAATCTTGTTAAATCTGGGAGAAAACCCAGGGAAACATGAATTAAAGAAGAGACTTTTCAGGAAAATATGTTCAAAGATTCATTTATGAACTCCACTAATGTGCTTTCTCAATTAAACAGTGCTGCTTTCTTGTAACTACAGCAAGGGAAAGGCAGGAAAGACACCAGAAATTTTGTTGAACCAGCCTTTATGAGCAGCATGTGCTGTGGTCATCAAAGACACATGGATTCCATCAGTGTATGATTGGCTTTTTGACCTATGAACAACTTGCAGTGCCTGAAGAAAGGCCTGAAAGGGAATGCCTCACATGGCTGTGCCAAACTGCACATTCCTAACATGCTTTAAAAATCACCTCTCTTTTTTGCGCTATAGGGACAATGCAGAATTACATACTTCACAATTTATATTAATGTCCCTTCCGACCACATTTGGTGATGGGGCCAAAATGCAATCTGCTGAAAGATGTAAAACAGCTTTCCTTTAAAACAATGGAAAACTTTAACAGAGATACCAGCAAGCAGTTGGTTATTGTTGTGCTGTTTCCGCAGCATTGGACCGCTGCCCTGCTCTGCAGGATGACTGTGCTCCGCTCGGAGAAACGCCTCCCGCCCTCAGGCATTTCCAGTCTCAGGTTGCAACACGATAATGAGTTGTGTGGGATTGATCCTGAAGGGGGAAAAAAAAAAAAAAAAAGGGATGAAGGCTTGATTTTAGAAAAGATGCAGCAAGTGAACTTGCCAATACAAAAAATGTAGTCGGGAACAGAACTAATAAGAAAACATTGTTGTTTATGCCTTCAGTCTGCATAATGTGAGAACTAAAAACAATCTGGGTTTTTTTAGCCAGGACTTAAAAGTAAGTACCATTCTCTGTAGAAATACTAATAAATTTATTCCTAACTCTAGCTTGGGCTGTATCTGGTTTTAGTTTTTCATACAAATTTACTTAATACAAACTATAATTCTAGGTGTTTTTACATTACATCATTTTTACCCTCAGTAGGTGAACAGCATTGGTGACAATATTACCAAGGCTACGAGCAGTGTTTTCTGAGTCACTGCTTCTCTTAGGAGGAAGCTTTCCCAAATCATATGACAAAAGTCCTTTTCCACTCCAGTAACTGCCTTTGCCCTCACAACAACTCTTGAAGAAATAAAAGAACTCTTTTTCTTCACAGTCACCATGAACACTCCTGTAACATTATAACTTGGCAGCTAACCAAGCCAGGCTCCTGGTGTTGTGTGTGTTCTGCAAACACAGAAAACTAAGAGCCACCCTCCAGGAGGATCATCCTGCAGCAGGAAGGTCAGATGTCATAAATGGTTTGCTCTTTCTGACACTTGAAAACTTGACATAAGGTTAATCTTTGTGGAATATGAACCCACTTTTATAATTTCAATGATTTTCATTTATGTCAGGTTATGTTGCTTCCCCATGTAGAAATGTTTTATTTTAGTGTGTTTCTCTTATAGAAGATTAGAGGTGAATCAACTCTAAAGAATCTCCAAAGAACAATAAATTAAGGAAAACAACATTAGATTCAGCTGTGCCAGAAAAGAAAGCCTAATTGTTCTAAAAATTATTTCTTAAAATATCTTTGATGAATAATTCACCATGGTAGGTGAGATATTCTCTCTGCTCTTCAACTAACTGGATGCCCTACAGAAAACTGGAATAGCCATTATGAAGGAATAAACAACAGCAACAGAAAACAAGACAGTAGGGACACACTGTCAGTCAAGGTTTCCTACTCAAAATTTGTTCTTTTAAATTTTTTTTTAATTTTAGAAGAAGTGCATCAAGGAAAAGAAGCACATATTGGGTGGTGTTTGTACAAGTGCCCTTTTCTCTATATAGTCAGTTGTGCAGAATCCTCCTTGGCCTGCTCTCGTGGTAGGAGTTGCCACATGATTAAACAGGAGTTAATTATTTATGAGGTTATGCTCTGTCCAGCTTCAGTCATAACATGACACAGCAGCATGTGCCTAATTACTATATTTGATATGTCAGGCAATATTTAAATACACTCCCTTTATAGTGCTATAGCAGTACACCTAAAAGTAGATGATATGTTTAGCCATGCAAATAGTTGAACTTTGTTCTCTCTCTGCTGCACTGTTAAATCTCTAAGGAACCTTGGATGCAAATAAAGCAATATGGGCTTAATTAAATATAGAATCAAAGACAAATGTTATTTAGATGGGACCTTTGGAGGTCTCTAGCCCAACTCTTTGCTCAAAGCAGCAACAACTTCAAAGTTAATCTGGTTGCCCTGCTTTTCATCCGGCCAAGTTTCAAAAACCTCTAAAGAAGGAGGTCACACTCACTCCTTGGAGAACCTGCTGAAATGCTTAATCATTCTCCTGGTGAAAACCTTTTTCCTTGTATTCAATCAGAAATCCCTTGCTGCAACTTTGAACTGTTGCCTCTTGTGTTCCCACTATGTGCCTCTGAGAAGAATTTGTGTTTCTCTTCTTTATGGCCCCTCATCCTCAGGTGGATGGCACTTGGGTTCTCCTTAGCCTTCTCTCATGGCCACTCTGCCCTTCAGCCTTCACCCACGGTGGCATCCACAGCCTTGCTGAGGTCTGTCACCCCACAGTCCACATCCATGGTGAAGATGCCAAGTATTTCTAGTCCCCTATCACACACTGTCACTCATAACCAGCTGTCAGAATTCAAGCTGTTCACCAGCCAGTTTTCAACCATCTTGTGGTCCATCTATCAACTCCATATCTTCTCAGTTTTGGATGGGAGATTGTCCTGTCCCTTCTGTGCTTACAAAAGGTTTTCATCAGGTTTTGCTCCACAATGTAGCGCTGTCTGCTAGGGAATGAGGAGGAGCTGCATGGAATGCTGACAAATTAGGATGTTCTCATGTTACCCATAGCCATACTGACTAATACCTGTGAATTCTCTGTTTATGCTGCCTTTTTGTGGTTCTTCTTAAAGTATTGTTTATCTGGAGATAAGCAGAGGTCACTTGGAAGCTGGGTATTTTACACAGAACATACAATGGGTATTCTGGTTGGATCCAAGCCTGGATTAATCTTCTTCAATAGCCTTGTTATGTGAGTATTTAAAAATTAACAACCTTTTTATATATAAGCAGTTCACCAGCTTAGAGAAGATTGTTTCTTACATAACAAAGGTCATTTCATTTACATATGCTGTTTTTTCATAAAGAGAGTGATGTAATGGCTGCTATAAAAAACTGAAGGAAAGTGTTTGGCCTTTAATATGCATTGCACTAAGCTAAAATTAATTAAGGATGAAGTTTACTATATGGTGCTTTTGTCAAGCCATGAACTGCTGATAGATCTTTTCTGAACACAGTGGAGTTTCCCAAGAGATTCCCCAGATTACAGGGAAAAAACAAAGCATACTTCATTAAATTAAAAAAGAAAAAAGCAGTTCATAGTTATGAATGATGACATCTGTGTCAATGTATTTTAAAGTTTCTTACAATAATATATACACGAAGCTATTACACAAAACCTCTTCTATCTGAAATTTTATTTTCTCTATCTGATTGACAATCTTTGTGCACTAATTGACCTCTTCTCTTTCTTGTCCCACCACTTCAGGAATTCTGAGTGTGCATTTCTTTTACAGCAATGCTGTAAAAGAACAAATGTTATGAAATCTTAATGCTACTATAAAAAGCAGCTGCAAAATCTCTTTGGCTGCCCGAGATTGTGCCAGATGGTATAGAACTGGAAGTATAATAAATGTCATATTAAGCCAGTCAGATTTGAGGGACATGTTATGCATCCCACATAAATAAAACACTGCTAAAACTGCCCCTGCAGTGATGAAATTCAGGAATAAGCTCTTCTGTAGCCTCAGGAATATCTCACAGTATCTACAATGCAAAGTGTTTCTAATATTCAGAGCACTCACATTAGTCTGGGTCTTTGCCAAGGCCTGACAGCTCAGTGTTGCTACATCTCTCTAGATGCAGGGGCTGCGATAAAGCTAATCTCTTTTTTTCCCTCCTAGGACTTTCACCATTTTTTTTCTCTAAAAAGTAAAACTGCAGCTAGCCTCCTTATCAGAAATACAGAGATGATGAGGAATAAGTGCTGCATTGACACCCAAAGCTATTTCCTTGGGACTCGGTTATCCCATCACAGAAAAACTGTGTTCAACTGAAAGGTCATTGACTGTACAACTGGCTGAGGATTTTCTCTATTTTTTCACTGTATTTCTGACATTTTTTTTCCTTCATATACAAATTTTTAACCCTTCTGCTGTGTTAGTACACAGAGACCCCAAGAATGGCAGGATCATCCATGTCAGAGAGAACCTCAGGAGATCTGTAGTCCAACCTTCTGCACGAAGCAGGGTCAGCTGTCAAGTCAGCCCAGTTTCCTCACAGCTTTATTCGGTCTCTTCTTGAAAACCTCTGAGGATGGAGACAGTACAGCTCCAGGCCTCTGCTGCCTGATTTTAGGACATGCTCTGCCTTACTCAGAGGTGACAAAGAAACATGACAAAATCCTTTGGCATATGTGGATAAATCATAAGTGTCTGAGCTTTAAGCGGTGTGCTTCCCTACAAAATTTGAATTGAGGATACATTTCCATAGGTCAAGAGCTGAGGAAATAGGAGGCAGTAGGTGTCTTCTTCAGCACATGGGCAGGTTCAGGCTGTGAACGCAAATCCCACATGCTGACACTTTGTAAAACCTGCTCCATGCTGGCATTTTTCTGTAATGCCAGTGAAAAACATCCATGTATTCTTAAAGAGATGCATGATAAATGACAGTTAATGTTGCAGAAAATTTGTATCCTGTAATACCATAAATGGTGACAGCACAAAGCAGACAAGCCAAGTAAAAAAGAAAGAAGATGCAAATGAAACTGTTAATAGACACAGAGATCTCTGAACTGTCCTCCTTCCCCTCTGACATATTTATGCTCAAACCTAGTAACCTTTTACAGAATAGTTTTGAGGCCAAAGTCATTGCACTCAGTTGGATGATACCTACAACAATAAAAAATTTTCATAATAGGTTTTTGTAGCATTATTAAGAATGGGAACAAGTCTCTGAGACACTGAGAGAGGAATTTTAAGTCTGTGCAGGGCCCTAATTTGAAAATCCTGATTTGATTTGCATAGTCAGTGGTTGCTTGGTTGCTAATTTCAGTGTAAATTTAGACAGTGAATTGTCCTGAATGAAAGAAATGTTATGTCTGTCAGTAATGATCTTTCTCTGCAGATTCATGGAAGTCCCCTGCTTCATTATTCTGGAAGGTATATAAAATGTGAAATGCTGAAGTTGGAGAGAATATGTCAAACTGACTCCCTCAGTTTTGTTCAAAATAAATCCCTCACCCTTATGAATAACCTTGATGATAAGAACATAAGAACTGTGTTCAGAGACAAGGAGATTAAAATCCTGAGAGGTGGTGTTTTTAAATGGACTTCCAGACTGCAAAGAGTTGTCTGATATATATTAGAGCAGCACTCTTCATGCTGTATGTCCTGTCTTCTCTTTGGCTAGAAGACACAGTTCTTACTGGACAGAATAAAGATTTATTTATGCCGTCTTGCTCAGCATAGACACAGAAATCGAAATTGTGGAATAGTTTGGGTTGGAAGTGACCTTTTAAAGGTCACCAAATACAATGCCCTGCAATGAGCAGGGACATCTTCAACCAGAGCAGGTTGCTCAGAGCCCTGTCCAACCTGACCTGAATGTTTCCATGGATGGGACACCCACCACCTCTCTGGACAATGACCCAGGCACTGGGAGGAAGCAGTGGTCTGAGTTTTTCGCACCAACAGATACTTCTATGCCACAAGCTTGATCATAAGCCAAAGAGATAATATTTAACTGTCGATAAACCTGCAGAGCATGAGTGATGTCTGTACTCAGTTTCAAAATGAAAATTCCTGCAGTTCTTACACCAATCATGGTGAAACTCTGCAAGATGCACCAGCCCTGAGTTAGTCTATATGTTTAGTTTTCAGCACTGTTTGGAAAGGGGCACAAGCATGAGTGAAAACCAGCCTTCTCCATGTTGGTTTTCTGCAGTTCTCCTGTCTCAGTTATCTGTGTGTGCATGGGGGCTGTGGACTCTTTCTTTAATCTTCCAGTTTTGGCCAGCATATCTATAAAAGTCTTTATTAGTCTTCACATCTCTTAACAAATTCAGCGTCAGTAGTGCCCTTGGCTGCCCTGATCCCATTCTATACATCTGGGCAGCATCCCTATATTCTTCCCAGGACACCTGCCTCTTGTTCTACTGTTTCTGCATATTGTTTTTACACTTCAGGTGGACCAGGAGGTCCTGACTGACCCATGCCAGTCTCCTCCCTTCCTTGCTTCTTTGCAAACACATGGGAATTAAGTGTGCCTGCACTAAAAGAATATTGCCCTTAAAGTGTTGCCAGCTCTTTTCAGCTCCTTGAGAGCAGTTTCCCAGTGGGTCCCATTCGCTAATTCCTTAAAGAGCTGAAAATTTCCTCTCCTGAAATTCAGGGTCCTCACTCTTCACCTGGCCCTCATGCCGCAGGATTGTGATGTTCACAGGGTAGGCGTCTACAACTCAACAAGTCACTCAGTTATTTTACAAGCAAGATCACATCAAAGAAACACATCTTGTGAAACTGTTTTCTCCCCTTAACAGAGGCAGTCTGGCTAAAACAGAAACACTGTATTTGGAAGATAAATTAGATTCTATGCCAAGAGAATCTTTAATTATTCAGATATGGCCCCGTAGTTCTGATAAAGCCTTTCCCATGCTGAAGACTTATCATGAAGAGCAGTTTTTTTCTGCATTCTGCAGCCTAGTACCACCTCAAGGAATTAACAAACAAAAAAACAAACAAACATTTACTCTATTTGTGATCTTACAAAAGGAAAACACATTATTAAAAACCGGCATTTCTTCCTCAGTTGACTGTTTTTCTTAGGAAGAAAATAACTCAGCTACATGAATCTTTTTTTGCACAGGGGGATTCTTCTGTATGTGAATGATTTTGTCTCTTACCAGTGATCCCATACAGCAGGTTTCCTACTTTCAGGGTTCTTGAGATTTCATCAGATTAATATTATTAATATTTCATCTTGTAGCTCTGTTTTGATAATGACTTCACCAAATCTTTGCTTTGAGGGCTACATTAATTATGAACAAGAATCATCTAGTATTTATCATTGCAGCTAGCAGAGAAATTAGGAAATAATCATGATACAGATTAATTCACTACAGGTGACCTGAATTGCTTAAAAGCCTTGGTTCATTTGTAATTTTCTTTTAATATGGGCAAATGCCTGGTCATAGTCATAGGTCAAGCAATGTAAGATGGAGGATTGTCATGTTGGAAGTAATAGCCCTAAGAAAACTGTACAGGGTTGCAGTGGATAACTAATTAAACACTACACCCTTTCTGCATGATTCATGTATCTGTCTGTCTCTGTTTTAATTAGGTGGGGATATCAGTCAGAAACAGCAATATGATTTACCACGGAGTATTCAGCAATAATAAATCTTTGGTTTTGGTGTTCATAATTCAAAAATAATACTGGAAAATTCTGAAATTTTTGAGAAGAGATGCACACAAGCGATTAGGCAAGAAATTTTAAAAGCATGAGTTGTATAATCTTTTAGAAACAGAAATTAATAATGTTGAACTCTGCAGAGAGAATTCTTTCCATAATAAAAAGTCTGTTCAGGCAGCAGCCAATGTAACATGATCCAGTGAGAAAGAGCTAAGCTAAGAAGTGAAGCTAAAAATGAGATGCCGAACATTTAGTAGTGACTGTTAACAAGTCCTATGGCTTGGCCTCAGCCAGAAGTTACAGCATTAATACAGGAGTCACTCTGATTCTGTGACCTGGGCTACACAGGCTAAACAAGATTGTTTTAACAATCCCTTATGACCTCAAAGTTCACGAGCATAAATCTTTGAGCCCTGGATCTTCTTCTATCACTTTGGAGAAGTGATCCCTTAACTTCCAGGTTTTCAAGAATTTTCTTCTTTTAGTCACTGCTCTATGAAGCATTTCCTATATCCTGGGTGTGTGTCTTCCTCTAAATTTGAGACAACCAGAGGCCATAGAATCCTGAGCTTTAACACCACAAAAATTCAGATAACAAAACACCCACAAAACAGTAAAACCCCCTCATTCTTTGTACTTTTTGAGGAAGCCTGTTTTGACCCCTGAACTGGCAAGAAACTCATGAAATCCTGGAGCTATTTAGACTGGTTTTTGTTTTGTTTTGTTTTGTTTTGTTTTTTTTTTTGGCATTTAAAATACGTGAACACTAGCCCACAAAAAAATGTTTGTGGTTGTGACGGAACTTTATCTCGTACCTCCAGTTTCAGAGAAACCGATCTCTAGTTTCACGTACTTCATGCTCCGGTCCTGGAGGAATTACATTCTCTCAGTGAAGATCTGCACAGAGCCAATACATACAGAGTGACTCATGGTGTATTTAGATTAAACAGCTCAAGAAGAAAGCTTGGAGTTCCCTGAGCTGCGTCTCTGCTGTGCAGACAGCCCCACTACTCCAGAGGGGAAAGCACCATGCAGCCTGCCCCAGCCCTGTGCTTATGGTCCATTGAAACTGTGACCCATGGAAACGTAAATAGAAGACTCTCGTGTAGTGGCAGTGACACAGTCCTGCTGAGTCACCTGGAGCAAATAGCAGGGAATAGCTGTGCTAAACAAGGTGCCAGCCCATGACATCACCCATGTCTGACAGGGTGACAGGCAGCCCTGAGGCACCTCAGCCCCTCTGGGCCAACAGCCCACGAGGAAAACAGCCCGTGGAGAAAAATTAACTCGACCTTGAATCGGGAAGTGTCTTTCCCAGGGGCTGTGCTGGTGCGACAGTGAAACAAGGAGGGGAAAGAGACACTGAATGGTTTGGGTTGGAAGAGAACTTAAAGATCATCCAGATGCAAGTTTCTGTCATGGGCAGGGACACCTTCCACTAGGCCAGGCTGCTCAGAACCCCATCCAGCATCGTCTTGAACACTGCCAGGGATGGAACAACAGCTGGGGACTCCTCTCATTCAAGTTAGGTCCTCAACTTGTTGCTTAAAACTAGCAAATATTATAGTCCTTGGTCATGCAACCTGGAAATTATGTGGCTTTGAATCACAAACCCTATCACTAGTCTTTAATTGGGCCAGTGGTATCTCAGCCCCTTAGTCCTGCACTGAGGGACCCTGAGTCCCTCAGCTTTCAGCTTTCAGCCTTAAGCCACTCAACTCCTCAGCTCTCAGTCCCTCAACCCTGAGCCCCCCACCCTAGAGCCCATCATCCTCCCTCACCTCATCTTCCAACTCTCAATTCATAGGCCCTCAGATCCCGCCCCTCAGATCCCGCCCCTCATCTCTCAATCCCGATACCTCAGCCCGTCAGACCGGAGGCACTCTGCTCCGAGCCCCTCGCACCCTCAGCCCGTCAGCCCCAAAGCCCCGCCCCCGCCCGGCCCGCGCACCTCTTTCCGTTCTGATTGGTCACAGCTGTTTAGAGTGACAGACATACAGCCAATCAAAGTGCGCGCAGTCTGAGGGGCGGGGAGGGCTCCCGTGTGAGGGAGCGGACGCTCCTCCCCCCGCGGGGCGGGAGCGGGCGGCGCTGAGGGCGGGAAGGCGCCGCTGTCCCGAGGGAAGGAGCCGCTGCCCGGAGGGAAGGAGCCGCCCTGTCCCCGCCGTGCCATGGAGGACGTGCTGCCCTCGGGCCTGCTGGAGATCTGTCTGTTGGTCGGTGCGCCCGGGGAGCGGGTGCGGGCGCTGCTTCAGGTGAGAGGGGTTCGGGCGGGCGGTGCCGGTGCGTGGGGCAGGGTTTGTCAGCGCATGGAGCTGAAATACTTCACCAGAAAGTTGTTTTGACAGGCGAGCATCAGCAAAGTAGGGAGAGTTTGGTAGCGCGGTGAGATAGTTGGACTTTTTCAAAGGTCTGAGTTTAGACGGAAAACTCAGTGTGGGTTTATACAAGCAGGAACAGCAAAACGAGGAAAACACGAGATCTAAATCCCCGTGAGCTCAAGTGCCCAGAGTTTGGCGCAGCCTGGACCACTTGGATACGGCAGGAGCTGATGGGTTGGTTACCGCTTTGAATATATGGTTTATAATTTGTTTCTAGTTATTCACGTGGGCTCACAATGAAAGCCCTCCTCCTCCTGGTTCTGCTTGGTTCAGGTGTGCTGTCAGGTTTGTTCCATACCTGAAGCTACCCCGCAGTGAGAAGCTGTGGTGCCAGCACGTGCAAAAAAGCCAAACAACTCCCAGGCATCTCAGTTGCTTTGCTTGAACTTGAATTTAATTGCGCGCTCTAATAGCATTAGATAAAGAAGTCTTTGTTGGGCTTGTTGCTCGTTCGCTCGCTCAGGAGACGGCTTTTGCTGATGTCAGCTCCTTAAGTGATAACAGCCAAGCAGAGGTTCACATTCCAGGATCTCGTTCATGTGTACCTTCAGAATGGGAAAACAGTTCTTTAAATGTCAGCACCAGATTTTTGAAATCAGTGTGCACATGGTGTTTTATCAGAAGCATGAGAAGTGAACCCAAAGGAAGGGGAATTTCTTGTTCATTCCAGTTTGCTTAGCTTGATCTCACTGCTTTCTAAAAAAAAACCTGTGGAACAACAAATAAGAAATTGGCTACAGAAAGCAGAAGCCATTCTTATATTCCGATTGCATTGCAGGTTCTGAATGATTTCTTTGCTCAAGATACAAAAAGGTATCAGAAAAGAAAGTAGTCCCTTCTTTTATCAATATTAACTTCAGTAAAGTCTCTGCAAGCTGTTGCACCAGGGATTTCAGGCCCTGTCTTAGGGAAAGCTTACAGATTTGCTCCACTTCCGTTTCTGCAGCACTATCTACACGAGGAAAGAGTGGAATATGTTTTATGGCTAGTTTTAATGAGTGTAGGAAGAAGAGACTTTATTGACGGAAGATAAGAACATTTCAATGGAAAGTAGTGAATGATATTTACAGATGAAACAGTGGGTAAAAATCCTAATAGTGCTTCAAGTCTTGGTCTTTACAGTATGTTGGTGCATTCTTAGCTGTACTGAAACGTGGAGTGATAAAGCAAATGAAGTCAATGGGACTATGATATAACCCACCCCCAAAGCAAGAAAAGTTTTATGTGACTGACCTCTTGTTGATGGGGACTCCAGGAAAAAAGATATAGTTTTCCACTGAAGCTCATGAAACAGAAGTTTCTGGACTGTCATCCATTGCTTATCCTTATTGCCAAGAAAATTGTCACACTGAAATTTCAGTTTGAAGAGATCAAAGGCCGCTATTTTCAGCTAGAGATTTCTTTTTTAGCACTGGAGGTGTGCATTTTGTAAGAATGAAATGTACAGTGGTGATGCTTCTTTTCTCTAAGTTATCTACAGCTATAAAGCAAGGTTTTGTTTTGGCAAGTGTATGCAAGCTGTCTGTGACATGTCTCAGATCTTCCTACAGGTTCTATTGTTGGGTTCTGATTCTGCCCACCATAGTCAGTGGTACAGAGCTTGTCTCCTGCTTTGTGGTCCTGCTAATGCAGACATAACTACCAAAACAATTTTTCCTGCTTCTGTAATGCCTCCCTGGCTGTCGAGGTGCCTGAAAGAAATGAGGTGTGATCAGATTGGGCCTCAGTCAGCAGTGTGTGCTTGTTGCACTGGAAAGCACCTGGACAAGCTCTAGAGGTGGATCCGTGGGAGCCTTGGCAGGATCAACAAAGCCAAGTGCAAGCTGCTAAACCTGAGTCAGGGCAATCCTTACTATTGGTACAGACTAGGTGATGAGGGGATCAAGAGCAGGCCTGCCAAGAAGGACTTGGGGATGCTGGTGGATGAGAGGTTGGATGTGCCCTGGCTATGTGCACTGGCAGCCCAGAAAGCCAACCGTGTCCTGGATTGCATCCAAAGCAATGTGGGCAGCAGGTGAGGGAGGGAATTCGGCCCTTCTGCTCTGCCTGGAGTGCTGAATCCAGCTTCTTCCAGCACAAGAAAAACATGGAGCTCTTGGGACTGGGTCCAGAGGAGGGCTACAAAGATTTTTAGAGGAGCACCTCTCATAGGAGGAAAGGCTGAGAGAGTTGAGGCTATTCAGCTTGGAGAAAAGAAGGCTCTGGGGTCACCTTATTGTTGCCTTTCAGTACCTGAAGGGGCTCCAAAAGAGCTGGAGAGGCACTTTTGACAAGGGCATGGAGTGAGAGAACAGGGGAATGGCTTCAACTGACAGAGTGCAGGGTGAGATTAGATATTAGGGAGAATTTTACTGTGGGAGTGGTGAGGCACTGGCACAGGTTGCCCAGGGAAGCTGTGAATGTGCCATCCATGGAAGTGTTCATGGTCAAATTTGGTGGGGCTTTGGTCAGCTTGGTCTAGTGGAAGATGCCCCTGCCCATGGCAGGAGGATTCAAATGAGATAATTTAAGGTCCCTGCCAACCCAAGCCATTGTATGATTGTCTGGAAAGTAACTGTGTAATGGCCTGCATCATCAGGACTGTGGCTCACAGGCAAAGGGAAGGGATTGTTACTATTGTTGTTATACTCAACACCCTTGAGTTCCCATCTGGGATACTGTCCCACATTTGGGTAGCTTTGTACCGGAGAACTGCTGGCAAACGAGTGACACCAGAAGAAGGTGCACTGTCTGAGGGCTGGGGCATAAGGGGGGGAAGGATCTCCTTCCTAAGGGACTGCTGAGACTTGACTGGATGAGACCCAATGCAGCCAGATCTAACTTCAACATTATCATTGCTTTGAGCAAAACGTTGCACAAGAATCTGCAGAGATCATCTTACAATTGTTCAGGTTGGAAGGGACTTTAAAGATCACCCTGTTCCAACACCCCTGCCATGGGGCAGGGACACCTTCCACTAAACCATGTTGCTCACAGCTCCATCTGGCCTGACTTTGGACACTTCCTGAGATGGAGCATCCACAGCTTTTCTGTTCCAGTGCCTCACCACCCTTGCAATAAAGAATTTTGTCCTAATATCTAGTATAAACCTGCCCTCTGTTGGTTTAAAACCATTCCCTCTTGTCCTGTCACTACAACCTAGTTGTCCTGCCCGGTCTGATTTTTCTGGGGCTTCATACTTTCCCTGTCCAATTATTTGTTAAAGAAACCAGTTCTTCCATGACATTCAAGGTGAAATTAACTTCTACAGGGATGGGAAGAGAAGAATGAGATCAAGGAAACACCAGATAGCTGAGATCATGCTCTGATTTGTGGTTTTAACACAGTACTGTTTGTGTCTAAATAGTGCAGTCATTGTAAAAGTCTGCCTTGTATTGGTGTCCTTTACAGCACCGCTGTTGCAGGAACACTGCCAGTAAATGGGGATGGAATAAAATCCCCCACTTTGTAAGAAGAGATGTATGATGCACGGAGATTCGGTAGTAAGAAGCTATGAAAGAGAAGTATTTCAAAGAGAAGAAGAAACAGTAGCAGCAGAAAAGATAAACTGTTCAAAGAATAGCAGAAACAAGTGCATATTGTTTTGTTGCTGCCTGTTCATTATCCCTGAACTCAAGGAGTAAGAAAATGTGACTTTGGCCAAGACATTAACATGAGCTGACTCGAATGCTGGGGACTGAGTCACTGGGTCAGCAGCAGTGCTGACAGTGCTGTTCTGTGGGGGAAAAATGGTGTTTAATGCCTCTGTTGTAGTTCAAGACATCAAGGACCTTCCATTTCAGGAGCTGTTAGGCTGTGAGGCCATTAAATCGCTGGCTGCCATCCAGCACTTTGGAGAACAGAGATGCCTTACTGTAAGTCAGGGATTGCCCTGTCAAAGCAACTCTGTATGAAAACCTCAGCAGGGCAAATCTGCCAAGCTGAGATTGCTACTGTTGGAGTATGTCTGTGTTTTTCTTGCATAACAGCCTCAGGGCTGAGCCTTAATTCTTAATTTCCTCCTGAAATGTTTAGCTGCACCGTTGGTTTGAGGGTGATCATGGTGAATTTATCTGTGTTTCCAGTTTCTTCACTGCCTTTGTCAGCTGCCAATTAAGGAAATGGCACTTCAAGTTCTTAGCATGGGAGGATGTGGCACTCAGTACCCCAATTTGTGATGTGCTTTTTTAAGTCATTGCTGTCTTTTGACTATTCCAGTGGTTGCTCACCAGAACTTTTCCACTCCAATTAATTTCTAGTTCAGGCTCTGTGTTCATTAAAAGAGTTTTTTTACTTCTTATTTTTAGTGAAGTAGTTTTTTTATAGTACCCTATTATAAATGTGGTGGAGTTTATGGAGTTTAGGATACCATAATTAATATATCATGAAGTCTTCCTTCACATTTTTCCTATGATGCTCAAATGTGAGGAAGAAAACTATTAGTGGACTTTCCTGCTGCAACATAAGAGCTGAGACTTCTGTCTCAAAACTTGGACAGTGGAAAATTGGCTTCAGTGAAGCAACAGAGCTTTCTATGTTGTGGCTATTTTTTTAAAAAAAGGGAAATGATGGGTGAGGCCAGCATTGGTTCTCAAGGAGCATCTTGCATCATGTCTGATGATAAAAGCAGCTTGTATGTATGCTTCACCTCATCTGACTTTGAAGCTGTTTGCAAAAGGCTGAAAATGAAACTACTTTTTACCACAATGGGGCTCGCCTTTCCTGTTTCCAAATATCCGTTGTCAAACAAAGCTTTTGCTTGTTTTTTTAACCTTGCAGGAAGAATTAAAATTGCAATGAAGTAATTGGAAATGCAGCTGCTTGGCTTGGTCTAGAATACAAAAAGTGCTCTCAAGTGCAAGGAAATGTCTCTGATCTCTTCCGCCACAGGCTTTTCATTGCAGGGCAGTGAGGGCTCTCAGGGCAGTTATACTTTGCAAAGCTGCCTGTGATAAATGTTGCAATTTCATATATGCTCTTGGGGTGCCTGTTCCACTTAGTCAGCAATGTACAGAGGAATTCTCATGGCCTCATGTTTTACAGTGTCTTAAAGTTGGATTGATTGTAACAGTGATTGTAGTTTTTAATTATGCTTTGTTAATTGCCTTATAAAGTTAAACCATGTCTTGTTAAAGTCTGTGCTTGTGTTGTTTGAAGTTTTTTTGGTACACATTATTCTGAGTTAAAATGAAGCATTTCCTGAAATTGAACAAAGACTTATCTTAGAGGCTCAGCTGTTTTTCTTTCTTTTATTTGTTGCCTGGTTTCTCTTATTGCCAGTGTTTATTTTAAGTATAGCTTAAGTATATCTTAACACTGAAAAGGAGGAAATACGGTATTTGTCATCATCATTTGTCATCGTCATTTGTTAGTTTCTTTTGCCAAAGGCACAATATTGATATGGTGCATTTTGCATGGTGAAGGATTCCTTGCCTGCTAAAAATACCCAGAGTATTCTCCTTGTATTAATATCCATAAAACAAAAAATTAAAAGGAAAATTCAATTATTTAGGAAGAAGAAAAAAGTATTCTAAACCCACAATTTTAGGCATAGAGAAAAAACAGGGTTAAAAAATATTTGAAAAAAACACATACCAGGATGAGTATCAACTTAGTATTTGGTTTTTTGGTTGTTTTTTTTCAATAGGGCACTCAGAGAAAACTCAGGAGTCTTCCTCCCCTTGATCCAGAAGTTCTTTCTGTGTTTGTGCCTCCGTTTATCAGCAGAGATGATGTTCAGGTGATGAATGCTGGTAGTAACTTGAATAAAAGCAAACGCCGGTCCTTCCGAAAGAAGAAAGAGAGACCCAAGATTGAAAATGTCAAGAGCATCAATGGGGAGCAGAAAGCACCTGACACAGAAGATGTGACAGTTCCAAAGGACATTGATCTTATTGCTTTGCCACAGCTCTGCTTCCCAGGTACATGAGGGCTCACACTTCTTATTGAGAACGGCTTTAATGTAAAGATTTGTTGACCCATAGTGCAGCCCTTATTTTTTAGCCCTTGTTGGTAAATCTTGGTTTGAGTGAAGTGCACACACTTGAAAAATTTTTTCCCCCAGAATGGCTGAGTACTGTCTCACTTTTAATTTGGTACTTTGATATACCTGAAGTAGTGATTATCTCTTCCATGTTTAATTGGAGAAATTTTAATATGTGTATCATTATTGCAGATCTTATTAATATCTTTAAAGTAAAAGAAGTGAATTAAACCCATTTTTTGTATTTTGTGACTGAAAATGCAGAATAATTCCATTTTTGCTTCTTCAGTAAAGTGCAGCTCACAGCCTCTGTAACAACCTTTAGTTCAAGTGGACTCTATATTATATTTTAATCCCTTAAAATGAGACATTTCTCTTGAAATGAAGTGGCAATGTGCAGTATTTGTCATGAATTGCCTTTCACACAGCTGTAGTTAAATATGTAATTAAAAATATTGTTGCTGCCTCATTCCAGGAGGACTTTATGTAACTTCTGAATCAAAAGAGGACCACATCCATTTCCTGGTCTTCACTGACGTCTGTGGTAACAGAACATATGGTGTTGTTGCACAGTACTACCAGTCTATGCAAGTACGTTATTTAACTCATTCTTTAATTAAACGTATTAAATATATGAAAGAAAAACACTTTGAAAATAATGTGAGGTTTAATTTATGAAATTAGTTAACACATATGTTTTCAGGTTAGAAGGAGTGCATTTTTATATTGCTGTTTTAAATTAAGTATTTTGGAACACACTGCATTAGGAAAAATCGTTACGGATTACATTTAGGAGATTTGGATATTTAGAAGCAGGCTTTATCCCTTGGGTGTTTTTTTTGGTGAAGATTGTATCCTGTGTTCTTTCTAAATACATTTGTGCTGAAATCTTTTCTAATACAAATGTTTTAAGTTTTGTAGGCTGACATTTTTCTGAAGGCCTTAAGGGAGATAGACATCCAAATCCCTTTGAAATTTAGAGGGAATTGGGTATCATACATCTAAGGTTCTCAAGAAAATATAAGCCATAAATTCATGATTAACATAAAGACATTAATGTGTATTTTTCTTGCAGGATGGCTCCATCTCCTCGAATGGGCAGGGCCATTGGGAATCTGCGCAGACTGGGAAGGTGCCTGTCTGTTTTGTACCCTATGCTGTTTGTGTTATATCCAGATACCCATATTTTAATGCCCTCAAGGATTGTCTCTCTTGGTAAGATTTGCTCCCCTGTGTGTTTCTGCTGGAAATGACTGCAGGTTTTTAATACATGAATTTGCATGATGTGGTCAGGAGAGCTGTGTGATGCTAAAGCAGTGGTTAGTTTTACCTTAAGGTAGTGTGAGATGTGTGGGAGAGGAAAAGAAGAAATGCTATGTCAATGTTGCCCAGACATTAAGGGCAAATTCTGAGTACCAAGGGAATTAGTTACAATGTTGTCTTCATTTTCTTTGTGGTTTTTGCTAATGTGTAGGGAACAGATTATTGGTTTTTTGGAAGAGGGTTAATTGTAATTTTGCCACTCTAAAGAAAATCACTTTCGAGGCACTAAAAGCTTTTTCTAATGCACCAAATAAATGTCATAAGAACATGAAAGAACATGAATATGTATATTAATAAGCAGTTAATGACACTTTAAGGAAATAATCCAAGTCACTTGAGGAACTACTGTGGTTACTTGGCTGTTCTGGAGCTAGGAGAGAAATTCATAGAAACTGGTTAGGAACAATCAAATAGTCTGCAGTGTAGATGATTTAAAAGGTAAGTGAACACGGATCTATCTTGTTATTAAGTAATTTCACTTATTTTGAGGTTGCTTTATTGTTAAATTGTTAAGCTCTATTTGCATCTATAAAGGATTAAAACCTCCTCACATCAGGGAACCTGTCTATATACATTGGACTGGGTGTTTTCACTTGCAGACCTGAGGCCCAAAGGTAGAAGAGGTTTTCTTCACTAAATTTCACTCAAAGCTTTCTAGAGTCAAATTTTAATCCAGTTGCAGGTATTTGTTTCTTGTACATGAGAGACATTGGGGTTTTAGGTTGGAGCTTGAGTCCTGGAGGACCAAAGCAGTGCCTTCCTCTTGGGCATTTGAGATGTTGGCTCAAAAAGGCTGTGAGATCAGAACTGAGTCACTCTGGCAGCCCTATAGGGGCATGTGCCTCTGCTCTGTCATTTTTAAAGCATTAGTAAAGGGGTTTAATGTGGGCAAGGGACTTCAACATGATGGAAACTCAGTGTGCACAGGTCAGTGTGAAATCAGAATGTTCAGTAAAATAAAAAGGAAATGTTTGTTTTCCTTTCTCTTTCCCTGCCCAGATCACTTCCCCCTGCCTCATTATATTTAAGTCAATTACATCAGCCCTTGGTATTGCAGGAGCTGATTCATTGCTGCCTTTTATAAGTCTCAAATCACTGCTAATCTGCATATGGAACTCTTCCAGCTGTGATTCCAGCTGTGGCTACTGTTTCTATCCAGCCTTTATAGTGGGATTCCTGCTGCTTTTATACTGTGAGCTCAGCCTGTGAGAGGGCTCACCTCACACCAGCTTTCCACTGGGTGGGAAATAGTATGGATTCAGCTTGACAATTGCAGTATTCATCAGTGGTTTATGTAGACTATTCATAAGTGAGTAATTTCTTCTCTGAAGTGAAACATCTCTGAGCTGGGAAAAGCAGTCAATTGGCAAAGGCATTTTAGAATGAGTCCACAGAGGGAGAAGTGGGAAAGTCTTTAGGACAGCCATGGAAAATTCCTGAGGTTATAAAAATGTTTCTAGCTTTTGTATTCCTTCAGAGGAGACAGGAACCAGGTAGAGTTAACCCTCTAGAGCTGCTTCTGACTCTGGGTAGGTATTTTAAATGTAGTTATTTAAACATTATAGTTAAACAGCTCTGCCATGATCACATGCAGTGTGGTTTGGTACCTATTTAAAGCATTAACATCCAAGCGAACTACCATGGATGGCTTTTCCCTTTTAACTGAGTCTGTACTGGTTTCTGAGGGGAGCTCAGAATGATCAGGACCCTACCATCTGAGCTTAAAATGAGTTGTAAATACATGAATAGTTATAGGGAAGTTCAACAGGGCAGTAACCTTCTTTGTTAGTATTGTGTGATGTCCTGGTCTTTTAGCAGGGGAATTTTTCACACAGCTGCACAGCTCTTCTCCTTTTTGCTGCTGCATCTGTGAGATGGGAGTGTGTGTAACTGGAAGGGGAGGGGGAGTGCAAGTGAGAGAGCCGAATTTGATATTGGCATTTCCGTGGTGCTGGAAACTCAATTGATTAGGTTCCTGTTAAATTTTGTTCTGAGATTTTTTTTTAAATTACATTTTTCTTGATACTATTTGATGGATCATTTCTGAATGTCTGCCCTTCTGGTTTTGTGTCTTGATTTTTTTTTTTTTAGAGAAAGTATTTCACTGCCAGAGTACACTTGGGTAGAGGGAAAGGAAGGGGTGGAGAGGTACCGGTTTTCCTTATTTTGGTTTACTGAAATGTTTCCGTGTGGCATGAAACAGCTGCTGAGGTGTGTGGCTGTTCTGAATGCAACATAAACAATTACAGCCAAGACTTCTATGGTATATTTTGAGTATAGTACCCTGTGGAGCTGGAGATGTTCTGACTTTTTGTGACATTACAAAACATTGTGTTTCTGTAAACCAGAAAGGGAGTTATTCTGTGTACTCAGGTGGCCAATGGGTAAAAAATCTAATTAAGTGTTTTCCTTGACTGAATGTACTCAAGTAGCAGTGCCTCTTATACTTAACAAATAATAACACCTTCAACAGCACACTTGTATCCTTGGTATGCTGCAGAGGTGTTTTGCGGGATGCTTCAACTGAGTAATCATTCTCCAGTCAGGAGATTTGAAAACACTTGCTGGTGGATCTCAAACCACCTATTTCTAGTGTGTAGCCCTTTCATTATGAGAATTAGTGCAAGAATGCTGTTGCTTCTGAAGATCTGATGTTGAAGTAGCATTTAAAGGGGTTCTGCTTCCGTTCAGGATGGGTTTTTTGCAGCGAAAGGTTTCTTTTTCCTCCAGAAGTCTGCTGTGCATGGATTATTTTCCTCAGTACCTAAGTGCACAGAATTGCCTATAGGTGAGGTGGTACTTGTTTTTAGTCAGAGCAATCATTGAAGGTATTTTTTTACACAAGTATTCCCAGATAAAATCCAGGTTCTTAAACCTTTTCAAGTGGCAAAGTATAGTAGAAATCACAACTAAAAACTGAACCAAGCTGAGATGCACAGGCAACATCAAGCTATAAATCCATGTAGGTGCTTTGAACTGCAAGGGGATCTGCAGACTGTCATCATAGTAGTGAAGGTCTTTGTATTCTGTGCCATTAATTTTATAACTAATTTCCATATTGCTAGCACCCAGTGCTTCCAGATCCAGAATATTTTGTGTGGAGTGTGTCTGCCTTTCTCCAAAGCAAGCAGATGTTCACCTAAACCATTTCACAGCACAGTGGCTGTTGGATTATTCTACATTTTTTGAAAAGGTTCAGTTTTAACTTGAGAGGTTTTGGCAGTTTGCATATGTAGTATTACCTCAATCTGTTATACTGCATGAAAAGTGAAATATTCCTGGCAGTAATCTCCTGGATGAACTCCTGTCTTGGATGGATGAATAGGCTCCATTCAAACAGTAAATCTTCCAACCTGTGTATTCGTCCTTTCAGCTGCCTTGAGAAAAGGTGGGAGTGTGCAAATAGCTCCCAGCATCGAGGCAGTACAAAGGGCCTATTCTGAGCTGCTCTTGCTTTCTGAAACACCTGTCTGTGGACAGTTAATAGCAGTAATGAAAGGTTCATAAACTCCTTAGCTCTCCACTTGAGTGTTTTGGAGATTACTTCATTTATTTCAGCAGACGTTTGCAGTGCAGAGCTGTCAGCTGCTGTTAGGCTGCATTAATGGGCACCATGTCCTGATTAGGGAGCTCTTACTGTCCTCTCTGTACATCTGCTGCTTCTCAGTCATGTTGTTTCTGTTGTGACATTTACTGGATGTCTTGATAAGGGCTTTTTGTCTCAAAGGAAAAAAAAAAAAAAAGACAGTTCTCGGTCTGCTTACTCTGTTGGGCCAAATCTGAAGTGTTACTAAGTGTGACAGAGCATTTGTTTAAACTGGTGGTTCTGCTGTCTGGTTTTCTTTGATAATTCTTAAATTCCCTTTTCTCTGCACCCCTGAAGAGCTGATGGACTTTTGGGGAATATATATAACAGCCCAGGGCTTTCTTCAAATAGGAATATAGTGAATTTGAATATCTCATTGAAAAGTGCAGTAATATACGGCAGAATAGGTTTTTTTCTGGAATCTAAATGCCATACACAAATACGGTGTCCTGGATTCTTACATGTCTCTTGACCTATTCAGCTGCTTTCTTCCTGAAGAGCAAGTGTTCTTCTGCAGGAAACCAGCAAAACTGCAAACCGAAGTAAAACCTCAAGGGAGAAGACAACCATATTCAGTTCCTACTTTCTGTATATATAGATTTGCAGGCCTGGATTTCTCATTTTGTAAAGGTGTGGGGTTTTTGCTATAAACATGCAAGTGAACCTTCTGTTGAACAAAACACCCTTTCTGACCACAAATATCTAACTTGTTAATTGTTACGTTTCAGAAATGCTGTGGAACTTAACTGTTTGCAGTCTTAATAGTGTGTGTGTTTAAATGTTCAGAAATTGATTTGGTGTATAATATAAACCACATGACCTTTTTTAGAGTAATACAGTTTTAAAACAGAAACATTTGGCAGGTTTGTACAAATGTTCTTATTCTTTGTGTGGGCAGGAATGACAGAAAAGAGCAGTGTCCAAACAGGCCTAAGCCTTATGCTATATGGCTCTTGCTTCACATTCCTCTGCTGTCAAGCCCAGGTCTTTTCCTCTGGTGCAGCTTTCCATCTCAGAGCTGGTGTTTGATGCTTGGGATGGGAGAAACACCAAGGCACTGTGTTGCAGCTGCAGGTGTTGGTTCCTCAAACAGTCTCTGTAAGACACTTGCTGTACCTACACCTCACCATCTCATCTCACATGTGATTTTCTCTGGCCATCAAACCACTGTGCTGAGTCCTCTGATGAATATAATGCAGTATTTTATACATGGGAGTACAAAAAAAACTTTGCTTCTGACACAGCAGCATCATTAAAATGTAATGAAGCTGCTCAAGTAGCTAATAAATTAGAAATTAATTAGCTGAAATAATAGCTTCATTACTCCTAATAATTTTTTTTTATTATCAGCAGAGTTTTTTGTGTTTGCATGTTACTATTGATAAGCAATTTCCTATCATTTAATTACAGCTTACTAGTGCAGCTACGACCTTTCAAGGATTTAGATGTCGAGGAGCACATAAAAGAATTTGCAGCAAAGCTATTTTTAATCCCCAGCCCACCACCAGGACCACTCCACTTGGTAATTACTCCTCCTGAATTTCATAATCACTTTAGCATTATGTCTTATAAGATACTAAGGTGCTGCTTTCTATAAACTGTGTGACATTCTTGAGTGTCAGGTCAGCGATTGTTGATGTGGAACTGATGTTAATACCTGTGCTTTAAAAACTAGGCTGTGCATTATTAGTAGAGAAAATAGCAGTGTGGCCAGGGTTCAGGCTGGAGTGCTGGCACACCAGTCATATTCTTTTGTTTTCAATATTCCTCTGAGAAGGATTTGGCTCATGCCAGCTATTTATGGTCTGAGATGATGCCTGGGCAGGTCTGGGAGCAGCAGAACAGTGTGCAGTGGATGAGAGGTCCTGAGTTGGCTGCTGCCTGGATCAGACCGAGCTGAGAGGGGAAAGTCACATCAACATTTGTATTCAGTGCTGTGTATTTGTTCCTTTCTGACCCTTCCCATGTCAAGCCAGATGTCGGCAGGGTCAGCATTCTCTGTTATCTACTGCAGAGGTTTCTAGAGAAGCAGTGCTCCAGCCATGGACTTCTCCTTAGCTGCTTGCCTTGACCCTGGGATGAGGGGTTAGGAGTGGAGGAAAAATAGCATAGCTGGAAAATATCTGAGTGATTGGCTAAACCAGCTGTGAGGGCTGAAATATGCAGCACGTGCAGGACCCAACCCCCAGAGATTTGAGCTCAAGTATCTGAAAGACTGGGGGGCCTCATTCCTTTTGGCTTGTTTTCTTCCTTAGCATGACAACCTATGCTCATTTATTTTGTTCATATTTTTTCTGTTTCCTGTATGAATTTTATCAATAGTTTTAATTTCCCAATTGTAACTACAAATATAAATTCAATTATTTTCTTATAACAAAGCAAGTTTAATTCTGTTGAAAGATGTTTTAAAAAAAAATTACTGGCCAATCACCCCATGAGAATGAGAGGAGACAAGTCTATATTAGTCTTTTAAACTTCTTATGATGTCTTCTAATATTTCCCTCTCTTTTTATTTCACTTTTCTGCAGTATACAAATACCTGTCTTCTTCCTCTTAATTAAAGCTAATACTTTGTAGTTGGAACTAAAATCCTGAATTAAATGTGCTGTGGGAACATTTTCATCAAGGAGTAAATGGAAACCATCTGTCATTACAGGTATTTCATATGAAACCCCTTCAAATAATAATTCCTTCACGAGAGGATCCAGACAGTCCAATTATTGACTTAG
Organism: Acanthiza pusilla; assembly: GCA_036630365.1. Taxonomy (NCBI): domain Eukaryota; kingdom Metazoa; phylum Chordata; class Aves; order Passeriformes; family Acanthizidae; genus Acanthiza; species Acanthiza pusilla. The sequence continues at coordinate 94,594,437 of JAXCHO010000034.1, forward strand.
ATCTCCATCTTCCATTGCTGTGTTTCAAACCAGAGCAGGTGCTGCAGGTAAAATGAACTCATACTTTTAAATGTTTTAGAGATTGACAGTGCTGGTAATTTGTAGTTTAGGAAAATATCAAGATGCTTATTTACTCAAAAAATTTTATAAACCCAGGAATTCAGAATAGTGTTAGTTCTGAATATTAGAGATATGGCACAATAAAATATACTTCTTAAGATACTTTGTTATTTCTAGATCAGATTAGATTAAGACATACTGCATTTCTTTGCCTGTGGTTTAGAAATAGGTGCTAAATTTCTTAAGAATATATTTTAAAATGTAAACACCCAAGCCAATTGACAGATTTGATTTTGAATTTTTGCTATGTGCATTTCTACAAGATTTGTAAGAACTTTTTTCATGTGTAAGAAAGGGACCTGTAGGAAGGATTGATGACAGTTGGCTCTCGTACAAATAAAGTGCAAATGGTGTAGAAACACAAAATACAAAAAACTGTTTGCAAAGAATTTTTTCAGTGCTTCACAGAATCTTACAATAATATTGGCTGGAGCATCCTTTGTAGGTTTCCTGATCCAATTCCCTGTTCAAAGGCCACCTGTGAAGTTAAATTAGGTTGTTTAAGGTCACCAGTGTTATTAGAGCTACTTACTCTAAGAAAGCTCATCAGTTCTGAGAGCTGGCAGGACAGCCTTATTTTTTTGGGTTTGGCCCACACGTGCACATTATGAATAAACGTATCTCAAATCCTAAATGGTCCCATGCAGCTGATGCATCTTGAAATGGACATGACTTCATTTCATAAATCTGTAAGGTAGCTACTAAAAATGAGAATTTGTGAGGCTGAGTTTCACAAGCAGATGAAATATTTGCATTTCTGGTATGTTCTAGATAACTCTTTGCAAATACTTAACATTCTGGGTTTGTTTTTCAGATTATGACCTGTCTTTTGACTGAGCAGAGAATTGTTTTCTTCTCTTCTGACTGGGCTCTGCTGACACTCATTGCTGAATGCTTTATGTTGTACCTTCACCCTCTTCAGTGGCAGCACACTTTTGTGCCTATTCTGTCTCGGCAAATGCTGGATTTTGTGATGGCTCCAACATCTTTCCTGATGGGATGTCACATTGATCATTTTGGTGAAGTGAGCACGGTATGTTTTACACCATTACCACTCTTGATTTTTATCTGCAGTGCATTTATCTCCTTACATATTAGAGCATATTAGATTACTGAGTGTTTATGTGCTGAGGTTACCATCTATTAAGGCAATTGCATTTTTTTTATTGAATGTAATTATTTATTTATCCATACACTCTTCTACTTGTAGAAAAAATTTCAGTCCTTTTCTGGTTTACCTCCTTGATTAAATTAATTGTCTGAGGAGTATGTGAATGAGAAGTAAATATTTTTACAGTATAAATATATGTACAGTCATTCTATTTTCTTTTGTTAAAAGGAAGCTGAAGATTTGATTCTAATTAATATAGATAATGGAGATATTACACATTCAAAAATGGTTGAAGAGGAACTTGAGATTCCAGATGTTCCAGCACAAGCAGCAGAAACTTTCATAAAAAGGTGACAAGCTCTTGAAGATGTGCAATGGTGTGCATCTTAGTGTATAAATCATGGTTGATGCACTAAGTTTTTTATGTTGTTGTTTTTGTTGTTATTATTATTATTATCATTATCACTATTATTTCATTCATATAAACCCCACTATTTTAAAAGGGCAAATTGAAAATTTCAGTTAATTAGTATGCAAGTGGCTTTAAGCAGTCATAATCACCAGATTATTTTGCAACAACTGGAATGCTTGTTTCTTTTTATTATTGATATACATTATACTCTCAACTTTACAAAGCAGACTGAGTGCACTCTGATTTAGATGAGTGGGGCTCCCTGGAATCTTGTTAGCTTGTCAGCACTTGTAAATCAATCTTGCACTTCTCTAGCTGTAAGATGCATGGGCCTAAATGACTTTTTTTTTAAAAGGTATAAAAAAAGTTGTTGGTGTTAGGATGTAAATTAATAATTTTATCCTGTATGTAGAGTGGAGGGTCTGCAGCTGCATTATGATCTGGAGCTCTGCCATCTCCGAGCCAGTGCAGACCTCGGTGAGCTCCAAACCCGCAGGAGGGCTTGGCAGCAGAAACTGAACATGGATGTGCAGCAAACCATGTTGCAGTTAATTGTTAATATCTTCAGGTAAGTGGATGTTGTATTTACTGTTACAAGAGCATATGGTATTGGTTAAGCATCACTCTCATTTTGTCTTACTTTCTAGATATTTTGCAGAGCTTAGGTTTTGTTAGGGAATATGAGAAGGAGGTCCTGCTGGAATATGAGTCATTGATGTGTCCACGTACATATGCATTGCTAGAATATCTTAGATAAAACTGTTCTGATTTTGAGCTTGTGTTTTGTAGGAAGATTTCAGAAAGAGAAGTGCAGTCCTTGGAAAAGCTTAGGGCCCCATAGGGGTATCAGTCAAGGACACAGTCTTGGTCACTCTTGTTAGAGGAACGTGAATTCAAATTAGGACAGGGTAGAAGAGCTGAAAGCAGGAACAGAGTTCAGAACACCTGGGTGTGTTTGGGCTTAGAATGGATGAGACACGTGGAGGGTGCAACCACCTGAGAATGAAGGAGGGAGAGGAGCTGTTGAAGCTCAAGGACAAAGTGTTGGCACAAGAAGGGACAGCTGGGCCAGGAGTTGGATTCGATGATCTTTGTAGGTCCCCTCCTCCTCGGGGTATTCAATAATTCTTTGGTAAGAAACGTGGGGTATTGGGTGTGTTTGGGACTGGCATTTTAACAATGATATATCCTTTTGCTGGAGATGGTTCTCCTCTTTGGATCAGCTAATGAATTGCTCGTGTGAATTCTCCTTGACATTTTCAGTCAGAGGTGCAGGGTTAATGTACAGACCCCAAATACCAGGTGTCTGTTACTGGATCTGCTTAGGGAGTGTTCCTACAAGTGTCTGGACCCTCCAAGAAGGACAGTAGCTGCTGGGTGTGGGGAATAGAACAGCCTTTACAGACAGGTGGTTATGGAAACTGAAATGCATTTATTTCCACAGTGGGATTTTGTGGATTTCAGTGTTTGGCAACAATAATTCCAGACGAAAATGAGGAGAAAAGCATTTTTGCTCATAACAGCTTGAACTCTTTAACGCACTAAACATTTGGCTGCAAAAAATTAACAGATGCTTTGCTCTCTAAGAGATAATATGTGTCACAAAGGGGTTGATTCTTTTCTTGCTTTCTTTCTCCTTTCCTTCAGACTTTCCTTTGTTCTCTTTTTCAGCCTTGTTTCTCCTATCTTCTAATTCTACCAACATCCGGGAATGAAGGAAAGTAAATCTCTGATGCAGTTGTGCTGCCAATTGTTCTGCCTTCAGCGAAGCATTGTAGTGATTTTGTGTGCATGGAGGTTCCATGTTTAAAGCAAACAGAGCTAAATTATATGGAATTATGTAGAATTATGTACTTTTATTAGCTATACTTTTTCCTGATCCCATATGGTTGGATAAACTGTTAATAAGATGTAATAATAAGAGTCCAGCTTCTAATGTGCCTGTTAGAGATGCAATGTGATGGGACAGTGTGAGGTCAGGTCACATCTTTCAAATTGTCCTTGATAGGTGCACTTGTCTTTTGTGCTCCAGTGGGCTGTGTGTGATACAGGAACTGTGTATGTAAATGTAATTCCAGAATTGGAGCCTAAGTCATGATTTATACAAAATCCTCCTTCATGGTTTACAAAATCCTAGAGAGTGTAAGTGAATTTGGCAGCAGATAGCCTACCTTACTTCTTCCAAGAATTTGAATTCTTTCTCTATGACTCAGTAACTCAGACTCGTTCATTAAAATTGAGTTTGCTTTCTGATACTGCAGCAAATTTCTATTTTATCTTCTGATACTGCAGCATATTTCTATTTTGTCTTCTGATGCTGCAGCATATTTCTAGTAGTACCAGTGGGCTGCTGCTATTGCAAAAGTACAACTTGCTTGCAAATCTCTAAGCAGATTTATGTATTTATTTATTTTTGTCTCCAGGGAGGTTAAAGATCATCTAAATTATGAACACAGAGTGTTTAACAGTGAAGAATTCCTGAAAACAAGGGCAATTGGAGACCAGCCATTCTACAAAAAGGTAAATTCAGCGTTGTGATTATCTCTTATCAATAAATCTGTATTTTAGGATTAATGCCAATATCTGGCAATTTAAAGGTAACAAAATGATTAATCCTACATGGGAAACAGTGTTTGTTGGATAAAGCTTCCAACATGTGCAAACATTCTTTAAAACAAACAGACTGAAAGGAAAAATTAAAAGGAATCCAGTAATGTGTCCTCAGGAGAGAAACTAATTGGAAATGTTCTGACCAGGATTTCAGATGAATAGTAATAATTAAAATATTTTCAACAGCAGCTTCTAATGCTATAAATTAAATGGTGGCAATTATATGAATTGACATTTAATATTAATTTGAAGCTCAGATATGCATATTTAAGAAGAGCTTTGAGCAGCTGACTCACTTAAATACCAAATAGCAAAGTTTGAAAAGGTTTGCTTTCAAGTGAATCTTAGAAAATAACACAGTATGGAGAAATTACTAGTGGTGTCTGGAAGTTGATTAAGAAAACTCAAATCCATTAGAAAGGACTAAAATCTGGAATCTCCTGGACATACAATTGCTAGCAAAATATGCCACCTGCTGGAGGAACACTGGAAATTTGGAATCCTAATGCTTTTGGAGATGCTCTTTTACATGGTATATTGCAAATGGATTAGTAAGAGGCATTTGAACATTTATATAATAAAAATGTTGTATTGCCTCACATCCCAGCTTTCACCTTGTTTTACTGTGCAGTGATGAGAGATGGTGTCTTTCTCTCTTTTTAATTCGCACTTGGCATTTTTTATGGTGTCTTCTATCCTAAAAGTAGCAATTTGACCTTTAAGAAGTTATTTCTGGATGACACCACAATAATTACCTGAGCTGGGAACAATTTTGGGGGTTACCAGAAGAAAAGATGATTCACTTGTCTTTTCAGTGTGATGACATAATGTTAAATTAGAGTGCCCTAAAATTCTTATTCCACACCATAGACAGTATTATCAGCACTTGATTTAGGTAGAAAAAATAATATTAAACTTGTAGTTTGTTTTGCTCAGTGTTTCTCATTTTTATTTGGTTTCACCTCTTGGAGGGCAGCCTGAGATTACTGTTTGGCACTAAGCAAATATCATCAAAGTTCAGAAGGTGTGAATGGAAACTTAATTAGTTTTGTGTTGAAGCTTTCAATCTTTTTATTTTTGTGATTGCTAAACTGAAAGGTCTCAGTTTTGCATATCTAAAGGTAATAAAAATGGGCACAACATGCTAATAAAAATGTAACTTATTAATTTATAAATGATCCACAGTTAACCCCTTTGTGTCTCACAGGTTTTAGAGACCTACATGTTTCACTCTTTCCTTAAAGCTCGTCTGAACAGAAAGATGGATGCTTTTGCTCGGCTTGAGTTGAGTACTCAGTCTGAAGAGGACAGGTACAGTTTTCTCATTTCTTATCCTGGTTTGGAATCTTCTGTTGGTATCAGTGAAAAAAGAAAAAGGTCAATACCTTTTGACTCTATAGGTATGAGATCAGGCCATCTATAAATAAGATTATGACTAATTGGTAGCTCAGTTTATTTCAAAAGGGTGATATGAATAGGTGGCTGTTGAAATTGTAGATTTAATACTATTATACAAAATAATAAAAACAAGCAGTAATTTAGAGAGTACGAGTATTGAGTTGTGAATGTGTTATTTTTATTTTCCTTAGGTTAGATTTTATGCTTCTCACCCCGAGAAGGCTGACGATCGAGAAAATGGCTTCCAAGCGAATCAACGCCGAGCGCAAGGCCAGCCGGCGCATGGTGATCAGCATGCCCAACCTGCAGGACATCAAACTGCCAGAGGGCCCCACCAGGAACTCCTCGCTTCGAAAACTAGACACAGGTGTTGGTAAGGGGAGATTCTGACTAACAAATACACTTCTGTTGTCTTTTGGGGCAACATCACAGAATAATTTTCACAGAAACAGTGTCAGATGCTGGGAAGGAATGGTGGGCTAAGTCACTTTGAGCAGGGGCCAGTCTGTGCTTCCCCTTGCATGTGACATCAGTCTGTAGCCTGCTGTAAGTTTTGCTGGGACACAAAAGAGTGACTGGTCTCGATGGGATTGATATTGGAGAACTGATTCCTGAGTCCTCACCCACTTTATTTCCAGTTCTCTACTACCTTGAATTTAAACACAGGCTTAGGCTTGTCACTATTCAGAAATAACTACATGAGGTATTTTTTTTCTTTTTTTCTTTCCTTTTCCAGAACTGATGTTACCTGGTCAGGGAATATTCTGATAATAAGGACAATGGACATAAAAGTATATTTGTGTTTCTAGCACAGCTGTAATCTTCTTTCTAGTAATTCCTTGTTGCTGTGGTGGGGATTCTGGTTGCTGTTTGTAGTGTTTCTGGTTGTGAAGATATTTATACTTTTACTCCTTACCCTAATCAGTGTGGTCTCTTGGTGTTTGTTTCTAGCTGTGATGCCCTCCAAAACCATCGTCAAGTTCAAAATCCCCGAAATTCACTTTCCTCTGATGTTCCAGTGTGTTCACTCCTACTACACAGACTTCTTCAACCACCTCAGCAAAGCTATCAGTACCTTACCCCCCGAGAACTCCGCATTGCTGGCAAGGTACTTCTACCTCCGGGGCCTTGTTAGCTTGATGCAAGGGAAACTACTAAATGCACTTTCTGACTTTCAGAACCTAGAAAAAACAGACTTAAGAATTTTCCCTACTGATCTTGTAAGAAAAATAGTGGAGACCCTGCCTCGTTCGGAGCGCTTGCAGGCAGACCGCAGACCTGAGCTCAAGAGGCTGATTAGTCGAGTGATGGAAAAACAAAGAGAAGTTCTGAAAATAGATGACCACGTAAAAAATTTTGAATTGCCAAAAACACACATGCAGCTGGATGATTTCGTGAAGCGAATTCAGGAGTCTGGGATTGTCAGGGATATAGACACTATCCACCGGTTGTTTGATGCCCTGACAGTAGGTGAGTATAAGATTGTTGTTTTTCTTTTTGATTATCATTTAGCACTGTCACATGACAGGGAGAGATTTAGTGTTGTTTGGTCTGTCAGTGTCCTGGGAAAGCTGCGCCCCTTGTGCCTGACCAGTCTGTCAGTGTCCTGTTGTGGGGATGGCGGGAGGTTCCACTGCCTGGCCCAGGGTCACCTGGCAAACAGAGACCCCTCCTGGGTGTCCTTTTCCCACTGCCAGCACCCTTGCAGGACTCACATTAACAGCTTACAGAAGTGCACTCTTTATTAGTAAAATTGTCAGAGGTTAAAGTTTGAGAATTGCTGGTGATAGTATTTGACTGCAAAAATATGTTTAAAGCAAATTCACGTCAATAAATGGGCAAGCTCTAATCCCCAGCAAGAGCCAGCTTGATTCAGCATGCTTAGAGCATGGTTCTTACCCAGTAGGTGATCCTGTGGGGGAGAAGACTTGGACCAGTCTTGTCAACTCATCCCAGAATTTAGCATGGAGTCTTCCCTAACTTCTCTGCATTTTTAACTCACTTTTATACTATTCCTTTACGTTTAGGTGGAGCTGGAGTGACTTTAGTCACACATCTTACTCAGTGAGAGGTGGTTGTACCTTGGGGGTGGGTATCTCAGGATTGTGCCTGAGATAACCTTGGGATGGGGAGTGCCTAGAGTGTCTACACTGCACAATAACCATGTGCCTAGAGTGTCTACACTGCACAATAAAGAGGCACAATTTGAAAGTTGCTGTCTTTTCAAAGCTATTTTCTTGTACAAATCTGTATAAAAGTTTCTCATAGTAAAAGGGTTTTAAATTTTTTTTAGGACAGCAGAAACAAATTGATCCTGAAACATTCAGAGATTTCTACAACTACTGGAAAGAAACTGAAGCAGAAGCTCAAGAGGTGAATCTGCCACCAGCAGTAATAGAGCATCTAGATAAAAATGAATGTGTCTACAAGTTATCCTGCTCAGTTAAAACCAATCGTGGTGTAGGGAAAATAGCTCTGACCCAGAAGCGCTTGTTCCTGTTGACTGAAGGGGGACGTCCTGGCTATGTCCCCATTGCTGCTTTCAGGGACATAGAGGTGAGCATCAACTTCCTGTCCTCTGGCATGCCCGTGGATATAGGTTGTGTCCCATTCTCCAAAATGAGCTGGCTCTCAATGTAAAGTTTCAGTAAGGAGAGCTGTAAACACTGCTGAAGTCACTATATGAGTGATTAGATAAAACACTGGGGGTTTGGACCAAAATTTTCATAACTAAAAATTAAGAGGTTATAACCTCTAGATGTAGAGAAAGGTGCAGAGTTCTGCATATGGGATATGGAACAGAAAAGTTTAGTAACATGAGCATTAAAGGTGCTCATGTGACTCAGGTGTCAGTGAGTCAGCTTGTATCCACTGTGGAGCCAAGATTATATGATGTTGTTTAAAGTTATTTTCATAAACCCATCTCTGCTTAATGCTGTGTTTGGACAACTGAAATAATTAGCTGTAATTAAAGAAAGCTGCCCTCTAGGCTGAGTGCTGAACCTTATCTGTTATTTTGATACATTCTCCTTGTTTTCTCTTTCCTGTAATTTTGCAGGATGTAAAGAGCACGACTGTAGCTTTCCTTCTTTTGAGAATACCTACTCTGAGGATTAAAACATTATCTAAAAAAGAAGTCTTTGAAGCCAACCTTAAAACTGAGTGTGATCTCTGGTACCTAATAGTGAAAGAGATGTGGGCTGGAAAGAAAATGGCATATGATCACAAGGTACAAATATGGGAATTTTTAACCAAATAAGTATGAAATACGTGCTTTCTGTCCCTATTCTAAATAATTAATGTACTAATCTTAGAATTTCTTGGTACTTCTCTCCCATGAAGAAAGATCCAGCTTGGAAATGGGTATCCACCCTGTGCCTGCTGTATATTGTCATATGGTTTTGTTTGCACCTCCTGTCTCAAGGCTGTGCCAGGTCTGAAGTATTCCTGTTATGAAATAACAGTGGCTTCTGGCTCCCTGCTCCAGGACCTGGCTTGGAACATGGGATGTGGGAGTGAGGTCTGACAAAGAGTGGCATGAACTATGCTCCAGGGCAGCAACTATTGGTGCTCGTGCTAAGCATGGCATGTGTTGTGATTTTGAGCATGATGTCTTGGAATAATAATGAGCAATGGATAAACTACAGTAAGACTTCTGTCTTTAGGATCCTCAGTATATCCAGCAAGCACTGACAAATGTCCTCCTGATGGATGCTGTGGTTGGTGCCCTGCAGTCCTCCAAAAGCATCTATGCAGCCTCTAAACTGTCTTATTTTGACAGGATGAAAAATGAAGGTCAGTCACACAGCAGTGCTACAAAGCCTGCTGGTGTTGCATCATATCTTTCTGCTCTTTCAGTGTGTATTCTGTTTTTCAAACTGGTTATGTGCAGAAATACAAAAAGACATTAGCTTGATTGCACTTTCAAAAATGTAGTTTATTTAATAGTATTAATAGAAAGTTGGAGGTTTGTTTTCTCTCTTTTTTTTTGTTTGTGGTTTTTTGTTTGTTTGGTTTGGGTTTTTTTGGTTTTTTTGTTTTTGGGGGGTTTTGTGGTTTTTTGTGGGGTTTTTTTTTGTTTTCTGGAGGTTTTTTTGTTTGGTTGGGTTTTTTGTCTTTTGGTTGGTTGGTTTTGGTTTTGGTTTTTGCTTCTGTCTCCATGCTTTTGCTTCTGTCTCCATCTCAGATGCTGTGTTTTTGTCCCGGTTTCTTAGAGTCCTTGGGTGGTGGGTGTCTCTGCTACCAGAATTCATACAAATGGTGTTTGGGCTCTCCTAGTCAGCTGAGGCTAGAGGGAAAGAAAAGTGAGAAAAGCAAATGAATGGTGTAGAATTGCTATCTCATAAGAATTGTAGTTCTGTTTCAGGCTTAAATGTGCACTTCATAACCTTCTAACAATCTACTTTAGTGCCTATGATGGTCCCCAAAACAACTTCAGAGATGCTAAAGCACAAGATCAACCCCTCAGCTGGTGAGACATTTCCACAGGCAATCGATGTCTTGCTTTATACACCAGGTAAGGTGATGTATTGCCCTCTTTAGGTTAGCCCAGCTTTAATTAGCCTATAAAGCACATTATCTTACAACACCTGGTATTATGCCTGCCTGATGTGTTCACATTCTGACATGGATTGGTTGTGTGTTGAATACTAAACCAGAAAAATCATTAAAAAGGAACAGTAATAGTGCATATTAAGTTACTCCAAGGCATAGTTTTCACAGTCTTAATTTGCCTTCCTCTGAGTATGTGCCTTATCATAGACTTCAATTCTGTGTTAATGGGCTGATTTCTCATTAAGATTTCTGCCTCTCTTACTGAGCAGGGTGGGTGGCTGGATGGATGACGCTCCCCTATTGATCAATATTCATTGTTATGTTTTTATTTCTCAGAGTCATGTGGGGGTGTTTGATTGAACCACAGCGCAAGAAATAGTGTGGAGGGTGTTGGATTCAGTGGTGCTTTTCTTTCCTCGTAGTATGAGGGCTTCTAAGAGAAGCTTTTACAGAGCAGACAAGAGTGAGTGGATTTATTAGTTGTATTTCATAGGGTTTAAAAGCAATCCCAGTGAGCTCAGCTCTTAGTCATCAATGAAAGAGATTATCTCTGTTCTGAATATCTTTGGAGTGTAAGATTAAATCATTGGGTGAACTCAACAAACAGAGGACAATGAGCACAAATTCATTGTGAGAACTGTCAGTCAATAACTGATGATGTAAATTCCAGAACACAGATGCATTTTATTACAAACCTGCTCTGCCTAATAATGGGCTTCCCACACGTCTCCAGAAGTGGTTTGTTTTCTTTACCTCTCATCTCCTCTGCTTTATTTCTAGGGCATCTTGACCCTTCAGAAAGACTGGACAATGCACATCCAAAACTCTGGTGTGCTTTAAATGAGGGGAGGGTGGTGGTCTTTGATGCCTCTACCTGGTCTATCCAACAGCACTGCTTCAAAATGGGTCGCTCTAAACTGGTAAGACTGGCACAGGATCACAGTTCCTGCTTTAGCTGGCTGCTTTTGTTGCTGTAGCCTGTCTGACCCTGAATCACATTGTTCCTTAAAAGTTGTTGAGTTGGGGCTTCAGTTAGCTCAGAAAAATGGAGATTTTTGAGAAGAGGGGAAAGGGAGCTAAATGGGTTAATGACAAAAGAAGTCAGCTGGTGAGAAGTGATGGATTGGATTTGGGAGGGCTTGATGGGTTCTTGGGGCAGGAAAGCAGGGTTGAAACAGTTGAGGAGAAAGAATAAGATAACCCAAAGAGAAGATCAAGGGGAATCCTAGGAACAGATAAAAATTCACCTATGCTGATGGACTGGAAATTGGGAAAAGGTGTAAGGAAACCAGGTAAAAGAGAGATAGAGCTCTAAAAGAAAGTGTCTCAACCAGTGGGTGAAAGAGAGTTGTTTGTGAAAGAGCACCTGAAGGAGTAACTCGCTCCATGAAGGGGGAATCTGAACCAGGAGTGCAGCCTGAGTGAAAAACACACAGTGGAGAGAACACACAGGAAAAGGGGTTGGGCATGTCACCTGTGTGAAAGATAAGAGATTGCTGTGCAGGAGTGTGGGAGAGAGTCAAAAAGGGAGGGGTAAAGCTGATGGTGAAGGGCTGGGTGGAGGAAGGATGGAATTCCAGGAGTGTCAGATATTGACCTAAAAGAAGACAAAAAAAGTTGGCAACTAATGGGACTCTGGAGGGAGATAAATGAAGAGTGTGTCATTGAGGGGAAGGACATTCCAGAGCCAGCAGAGGAGACAGTATTTTCTTTTAGCTGAAGTAGAAAGTGTGGATGTATTGGACAGTTAGGTTGGCTTCCAATCCACAGGAGAGGAGCACACTAACTTCTGTGGTTCCCCTGATGCCCTCTGTAACTCTCACTTTGCTTGGGCCAGGAAGCACATCTTTGAGTCAGTTCCTAAGACAAATTATTAATCCTATTCACTGAAGAATAAACTTTGCAAAGATCTGTCATTATTTAAAGAGCAGAGCAAAGAATAGAACATTGGAAAGCAGAGACTTGATCTCCTACAGTGATCACCACTGAACTGTAGCATCTGAGGACAGCATTTTTCATGTTAAAGAGTGATTTTTTTCTTCCAGGCTTTATTTAACTCTGCTTTTTCTCCCCAGACTTGCATGGTCATGGTGGAACAGAGTCAAGTGTGGATTGGTTCTCAGGACTCCATTATTTATATAATCAACACTCACAGTATGTCTTGTAATAAGCAACTGAATGATCATCGCTCTGATGTTACAGACATCGTTGTGGAGAAGAAGAATGGAACAGCCAGGTAAGATCTAATTTGATTTTCCTACATGTTGAAAGAATCTGTTGTTTTAAATGGGAGGTTTTGTCCTGCTAATAAAGTCTTCAATTAGCCCATTCTTGGAGCTCCCATATTGTGTATGGTCAACTAAGAATTTCCTTTTTAAATAAAGAGCACTGTGTAGTTTGGAACAAAGAGGATGAGAACAGGCGGGAAGTGGCAGCATCCAGTGAGGAATTGATACAGATGCAGTTTAAAGACCACTTCACTTTTGCTTTGAGCACGTCATCGACTAAATGTTTACAGGCAGTCTGGATTTTTTCTGCCTGTTTGTAAAAGAAATAATGCATTTATTGTTCTGTTCAGGCAAAATGCTTTTAATCTTTTGGTAGTACTGGGAAGAGTGTTGGCTGAAGGTCTTAACCTGCCGTCTTCCCATGGGAAAGGCAACTCCAAGGTCAATAGGTCTGCCAGTAGTACAGCAGGTGTAACTGGGTTTCAGGAAGAATTTGTTTAAGTGTTGTTGGAACCTTCTGAAAAAGATTTTTCTCTTGAGTTAGAACAAAAACATCTCAAAACCGTTTTTCTTTGTTACTGCACCTGAGAAAACAAATTATACTATCCCTTTTCTTTTTACCTTTAACATTTGTTGGCTTAGAATGAGAAAACCTATCAGGCAGCATTGTTCAGAAGAATTACAGGGAATGTTTTGTTGTGCTCTACTCCTCGTGCACAATGTAACATTTGCTCTCATTCACTGAGAGCTCTGAGTTAGCCTGAAGTGTTTCCAGTGATACAGAGTTTGTAAAGGATAATCTTTAAGATAATTAAAAAACGAACATTAATTTGGCTTACTGTAAAATTGGGAATTTTGCAAGTAATTCTCTTCTATGTATGCAATTTTTTCTGAACATGAATTCACACTATACTTCTTTATTTTTTTAATCTGTGCTGACAGTGAAGCCTATTCCAGCAGTTTAGATGGAACAGTGATTGCTTGGAACATCAGCACTCTGAAAGTGAACCGTGTCTTTCAACTGCCCTGCCAAAATCTCACCTCTATGAAGCTTCATAATGACCAATTGTGGTGCTGTAAGTCCCTTCCTCAAATAATAATTTTAAAAAATCATCTTCACACAAAGAAACGTGACAGTTGTTGGATGTATCCATTTTATTTTGCTTTTTGCTCCATGTTTTGTAGAGATGGAAAAAGTGGACACCTCTGTTACTTACTCTTTATCTTTAATATTGAAGGTACCAGAAGCTGCATTCTTACAGTGTCAACTCATGAGTTTCGACTGCAGATGAAAATTGAGCATCACCTGAAGGATGTGTGCTCCTCTTTTCTTGGCTTCCAGCTCTTTCCTGAGGTATTGCCCTCACTCTGTCGATAGTTTGAAGGAGGCAGGGCCATGTGGCATTGCAAGCTGTGGTTATTGTGATACATTTGCTGTCAGCAGTGCTCAAATGTATCTTTCTGTGCTTTAGAGAGATGAAGTGTGGGCCTCTTACTCTGGGAGTAGTGACCTGTACATTTGGAGCACCAAAGACTTCTCAAGTGCACCTCAAAAGATTCATCTCCAGGATTGCTCTGAGATTACTTGTATGATAAGAGTTAAAGATCAGGTGAGAGACATTTTGGGCTGGTTTTGCCTGTTGTGGATTTCTTCACTGAAGTTTTGATTGTTTGCAGCTCTCATGGGCTGTCACTGTTCCCTCATTGGGTGTGTTCATAGGTGCTGGTTTGGAATGTTGATTCCTCTTTGAACTCAGAAAAGCTAAGTTCTGTCCAACACCACTGGCTGCTGCAGCTGTACCCTCAAATGCATGGCAAGCCAACCCCCTCATCAGTAATTAAATGTGTGGTGACATTTATTAGCTATTGACATTTCCAGGGAACTTAGAAACTGAAAGTTTAGGTCCTTTGATATTTTATCTCAGGGCTCCTCAGACTAAGCCTTGAAAAAAGGTTACCAGACAAACAACAAATGCCAGTTAATTGGCCTGTTTTTGTAGATGACCTTTTCTTTGATTAGTTACCACATTCTTAATTCAGGACAGACCAAAGGAGCCAATGGATTCCTGCCTTGGCATCTTCTGTCCATGCCAGTGTTGGCCTCTAGGTACCTGCTTTTATTAGTATCAGTAGCTGTGCAAATGATTGTAGTTGTGCTACCACAGGGGCCCATTCAGGGTTACTTTGCAAATAAATAGTTAATATATGTCTATTGAGAATGCAACTTTCAGAATCTTTTTCTCAGATTTTCCCCCCTTCCTTTCTCAAAAATGATTTTTTTTAGTGGAATAGGGAAAGTTTTTTTTTCCTGTATTCAGTCTCTGGTTAGACTTTGTACTAAAATGGAAGATCATTTTAGGATATTCTTCCCCAAAGCAGAGATTGATATATTTAACCTCTGCTTCAAGGGAGGGAGAGGATTGTTTTGAACCTGCAAGGCATTAAGCTCTTTTTTGTTCTACTGAAGAACTTTGTTCCTTTCTCTTCTCTTCTTTAAGTGATTTATGAATAAGTTGAACAATTTGGAGTCCAGCATTGACCTGTGGGGGACACCACTAGTGACAGACCCAGCCAGACCCTGTTCCACCTCTCACAGCCCTGTGTCCTCTCACTCCTCTACACAGCAATGAGTTACAGACAGTGAACTTGCAGCCTGCTAGAGGCTGACAACAACATTGGTAGGGCTGAAAGTTACAGCCTTTAACTAAAGTGCTTTAATTTAAAACAAGCCATTGTCTTTCTTTAAGAAACTGAAGAGAAACCCAGCTGCATAGCGTGTCTATCTGAAATAGGATGTGTTCTGTCTGGCACCTCGGCTTATGTCTTATTTCCTATTTTTGGACCCAATCTCTGGCTCTGATGTCATTTTGAACTCGCTGGTGCCACAGCTCCCTGGAGAGCAGCAGGCTCATGAATTTTACTGCCAGCCCTATACAGAGAAGTACTTTCTTCTCAGTGAAACTGAGCTGTTCCTGGTTCTCATGTGCCTCTGACTTCTATAATTTCAGGGTGGAACAGTGGTTCTACATTCAGCTTATCTGCTCTTCTGTTAGTTTGTAAACCTTTTGCAAAGGCTCCTTAGCTGCTGTCTCTCCAACCTAAGGAGTCTTGGCTTTTCCATCTTCCCTGTGAGGGTGGTGAGGCCCTGGCAAAGGTTTCCCAGAAAAGCTGTCTGACTGGAATGTTCAAGGCCAGGCTGGATGGGGCTCTGAGCAACCTGCTCTCATGGAAGCTGTCCCTGACCATGGCAGGGGGTTGGAATGAGATCTTTAATGTCCCTTTCACACCAAACCATTCCATGATTCTCTTACCTTTGCTCACATGACAGCTGTTCCTTTCTCTTGGCAGTATTAGTTGCCCTTCCCTGGGTTTTCTCTGCTCTTGCAGTGCAAGGGCACACTGTTCTTCTGACGGGGGTAAGGGAGAGCAGCCCTGGTGCTGGCACAATTGGCGGCTGAACATCCCAGCAGGGAGCACAGGGGGGGATTCCCTGAACTGAGGTAACCAGAGTGGAGCAGAGACACACATCAGGAGCCCTGAGCTCAGGCCAGAGCAGCTGAGGAGGCCTGGAGGGGGCCAGGAGCAAAGGTGGCCAAGCCTCTTACATATAAGAGAAAATTGTCAGTGTTTCCCTTTTCCAGCCAAGCATGAGAGACCCCTCACTGTACCAATGTGCCTCATAAACCTCATAAACTGTGAAAATGTAAAATACTGAAAATGACAGTGGGTTTGTTTTGTTCCCCCAGCTGTGGGTCGGCAGCAGTGGAAGGCAGCAAGGCAAGAGCAAAGGGAAGATCTACGTGATCAGTGCTGAGAGGAGGAGTGTGGAGAAGGAGCTCTTCGGCCACGCCGATGCCGTGAAGGCTCTGTGCTCGGCAGAGGACAGGTATGTCCTCAGCGGCTCTGGCAAGGAAGAAGGGAAGATTGCCATTTGGAAGGCTGGATAGTCAAGTTATTCCAAGTGTGTTCTGCCTCTTCTGGGAAAAGGCAAAGACCTTGGGCTGTGTTTACTTCAGCATTTTGCATCTATTTCAACCACCTTGCCAGTGTTACTGTCTGGTATTTATTGGGTTTCCGTCCCTACGTTGTTGTAGAAAATGGAAATCGAAGTGAATCTCCTTCACACTTGTCCTGCTGTGGCACACCTGGTAAGGGAACAGAAATGGGAGAAGACAGGTCACTGTCCTTAAACTGGACATGAGGTGGTGTGGAGGGTTGGAGTTACCTGCCTGCTTGGGGGGGGTCATGCTGGGAATACCAGAGCTGGCTCAGTAATTCCACAGGAGCTCTCTCTCAGCAGTGCAAGGTTGTTTAAAAATAGGATTTGATGATGTTTTTACAGTGTGTAATAGGTGGAAAAGGGCACTGAAAGGAAAAAAGACCAACTGCACTTGGACTTAGGGAGTTGTCACTGTGATCATCTTTCTGAGAGCTGTAGTGTCCTGTCCCCTTTGTGGGACATCTGGGGCTGTTCTGTTTAAAATGCAGGCACTGACAGGCTCTCCCTGACAGCACTGAAAGCTCCTCCAGCTGAAAAAAGGTATTTTCAATGAAAGTTTTCATTTTTAAACTTGTTTTTTCTTTAAAAACTATGCACAGCACTTGGCCTTTGGAACAGTTTGTGAAACTGGTTATTTTTTATCTGGACCATTAATTTATTTAATTCCTGTATATATTACGCTTGCTTTTGTAAGCACCTCTCAGTCCCTGTGCAAGCCAACCTCTTCCCCTCCTCCCTTCAGTTCCTGTTTCTGCAATCAGAGGAACTCCTGTTACTTTGGGTAGAACCTGCTTCATTTTAAAGTTCTGCACAGTTGGGAAACCCCTCCTCAATCCCTGGAGTGAGCACCACAGGGCTGGAGGAGTCTCCAGAGCAGCATTCCCTGCTCAGTGTCTGATGCACAGTGGTTTTTCCACTGGTGACATGTATCTACAAGTAAAACAATAAATCTGTGCAGAATAGTTTTATCTGTGTGCAGTGCAGAGTGGAAAACAGAGTCTAAAAGACTGTAAATAGAAGGACAAAATGGGCTGCTACTTTTCTTAATAAATATAAACCAGTGTAGGGCTAAATAGAAGGGTATAAAAAACTGGGAAATATTATTACTAGAAATATTTTAACTATATAATATTTCTGCTGATAAAAGTTTTATCATATTGTAGTAACAGAAATGTTACTTTTTTAGCTTTTGTATCAAGGTTATTAAACACTATATTGATACTCTGGCCTCTGTACTTTGTTCTTTTTCCTGTGTAACTCGATACTCAGGAACAATGATTTCAGCACAGACTTGCATCTTCTATGTGATGTAAAGAATAATTACCTGGGGTTTTCTCTCTGCACATTCTGCTTTCTGAAACAGCTTCTGCTGTGACATGTCCCCCTTTGAGCCCCATATCTGTGACATTCATGTCCCTTCTTTCCTCCCCTGGCTCGGTCAGACTGCTTGGGGTTAGTGACAGGAATTATTTAGAGAATTCAAAGACACACAAGGGTTGTTAAACTGCCCCTGGCTGGAGAGATGAACCAGCTGCACCAGCCTGCTGCCCACCTGGTGCTGCCTTCATTGGTTTTTAATTCCTGGTAGCCATTTTAAACCTGGTTTTGTCTTCTCAGCTCGTTTGTAGGTGCTCACTGACCATCTCAGCTTTGCTCCAGGATTTCAGCTGTGGGAATGAACCTGCAGTCACAGCACTGTGAGGTTTTGTTCAGTTCTCAGCAGAGTTTCAGGTACTTCCTGTGGGCCCCTTGGTGGTGGGAAGGCACAGGGGAAGGACCCTCTGATGCCCAGTGCTTCTCACAGCTCCTCTTTGCCACGCTGCCAGCTGAGAGCTGCCAGGTGTCATTGCTTCTGGGAGTCACTGTCTCAGCCAAGGGACAAAGTCCTCCCGAGCAGGAGCTGTCCCTGGCAGGAGAAGGGAGGCTGTGAGTGCCCAGGCTGAGCACACCCCATCCCTCTCTGGCCCTAAGGCTGTGCTGCTGTTGGGGTTGGTCAGCCTCTGAGCCTGCAGGTCCTTCAAGTCCAGCTTGGTGCTGCCAGCCTCTTCTCCTCTCCCTCGGGGAAAGGTTGCCCATTTCTTGGAAACCTCGAGGCTAATGTTTGTTCAGCTCCTTTTTGCTGTTGATTTTTTTTTCCTGGTCTCCCGACCTGAAATACCTGAGGGGAGCAGACAGACCTGCCGGGAGCCCACGATGCTCTCAGTCTTACGGTTCAGTTTTTGGAAGTGCTGCATGGAGCAGGGAGTTGGACTTGGTGATCCATATGGGTCACTTCCCATTTGAGCTATTCTGTGATTCTTTGATCAAACCAAGGGATGGCAGTGTCTGCTTCCAGAAATAGCCTGGCTGTGGAGATGGGAGCTGCTTGGAAATTCAGGCTGTTGTGTGCTGGCTGTGATCTCCCCGGCAGGGCCATGCAGGGAGGGAGGAAGCAGCCCCTTCCTCTGCCTCCCAACCCGTGCTCACAGGCTGCTGGGGCTCTGTTCATGGACCAGGCCCCATTTCCCTTCAGTGCCCATTGAATCCTTCTGGAGGCAATGGAGCTAAACCCCATCCTCACTCCCTGTCTGCATCCATTTCATCTGCCATTCTAACCTGCAGGATTCCTCCTGGCATCCTCCTCCCCTCTCCATAGTGAGTTCCCTGGTGTCTTGGCACAGATCCCCTGCTATCATAAGCAGTGGATGACATTGTGCCACCCCAGGTGTTTAGGACAGGGACAGTGCTGCACAAATGCATGAAATGCTGCCACCAGCCACCCTTGTCCCCAGGATTTGGGACACTGTCCTGCTGGAATGCCCCTCTGGCCCTCCTGGGTGACTGCCCCTAGCCCCTTTTTGGGACATGAAGAGCTGCCCAGCAGCTGGGACCCCAAAGTGAGGGGGTGTGGGAAGTCACCTGGAAGATGGTGAAATCCCACAGGCACATTCCATGTCCCCAGTGAGCTCTGTGTGCCATGTGTGTTATACGGCCAGGCTGGCACTGCTGGGGGCTGGGGGTACTGGGGGGTCTGGGAGTGCACGAGGTCTTGGCTGGTGAGGGACATGGGGACCACATGCCAGTGGATGTGGGAACAATATGCCACCCCCACCTCCAGCATGGGGGACACCCTGGCTGCTGCAAATGTCAACTTACTGTGTTTTGTATTTTCATTTCTTCCTTAACCTCATGTCCACAGAAAACTGTGTGGATGAGCTGTTTATTCAGAAAGGGGAATTAACTCAGGTGCCAGAGCGCTCACTTAGCATGTGAGAGGTAGTGGAATTAATTGGAGGCTGCATTCCCCAGCGTTTTTAAGGCCAAGGGCCAGGTAGTGCGCTTGGGTGATGACACCAAGGTGTGTGGGTGTCAATGCCCTGGTGGGTAGGAAGGCTCTGCAGGGGCTATGGACAGCCTGGATCGATGGTGTGAGGCCAGCAGGACGAGGTTCAAGAAGAGCAAGGCCTGGGTCCTGCCCTCGTGTCCCAACAAGGCCCAGCAGTGCTCCAGGCTGGGGCAGAGCGCTGGAAAGCTGCCCAGGGGGAATGGCCCTGGGGGTGCTGCTGACAGTAGCCAAATGTGAGCTGGTGTGAGCCCAGGCGGGCAAGGAGGCTGGGGGCAACCTGGCCTTGTGTGTCAGCAACAGTGTGGCCAGCAGGACCAGTGATTGTCCCTCTGTGCTGGGCTCTGGGGACACCATACCTCGAGTGCTGTGTGCAGATGTGTGTCCCTGTTAAAACGCAATTAGGGAGAGATGCCTCTGCACGAATTAAGGTACCAATGAGACCCTCTACCAAAGTCAACAACATGTGTTTAATAATAACAACAGGGTAACTTAACAATAAATATGGGGTAGAGAGATAGAAAGGCATAGGAAAGAGGAGGGTGAGAAGGGAAGGGGGAAGGTTGGGGTGGAGTGGAGTAGGGAAGATCAGGAGTAGGGTGGGTGGCAGTGGAGGAGAGATCAAGCGGAAGACAGTCCAAGACGCTTGGCTCCAGCAATGTCCCATCGGTCCTTCCTCACCCTGCGCTTCTTGGCAAGGTCAGTCTCGATGGTTCTTGTGGAGGTGCGGCCCCAGGTTGTTCTTCCACCTTTCTCCAGTCCATGTTTCGGGTATCCAGGGAGGCGTTTTCCTATTTGCTATGTGAAAGAGAATGGATTTTCATTTACCTGCAATGCTGAGGCCCGAGGAGCATTTCTCAGCTCCTAATGCAGCCTGGGGCAGGGCGGGGATGCTCCCGGACAGTGCAGCCCGGGACTAAAGTCAGCTTCTGTGGGATTGTACAAGGCAGCGCTGCAGTCCTTCCTCAGCTCTCCCCGGCCAGGCTGCCTTGCTGTTCGCTCGGGCATGCCGGGCTGGGGCCGCAGCAGGACCTACCTTTGGCCAGTGCTTGCCTCATGGCGAGCAGTCATCTGTGGGGTGCTGGCAGCCGGGGTCACTCCTCCCGCTGCCCCTTGAGGCAGCCGAAGGACAAAATCTGGCACAGAACCCGCCGGGCAGTCCTGACGATGGAGCGCCATGGCCGTGGGGCCGGGGGCCGCGGGACAGTGGCCGTGCCAGCGGGGGCAGAAGGGACACTGCATGGCAGGGGCCGGGCAGGCACCGGGCAAGGCCCTGCCGCTGCCTCAGCCCCGCAGGGCTTCTCCTGGGGAGGGGCGGCCTGGGCACGGCCAGGCTCCGTGCGAGCTGTGCCGGCCTCCTCCGCGGGATCGGCAGGCACGGCACAAACCGCAGACATCTTTGTGTCTTCAGTCAGTGCCGTGGGGAGAGGCTCGCTGTGCCCCTCGCCGCAGGGATCGCTGTCCAGGGCAGAAGCTGCTGGCTCTGCTTCTTTGTCTTGTGGAGGGAGAGACAACGCACTCTGTGGCTCGCTGTCCCTCTCTCCTGCTGCTTCTCTGTCAGGGAGCTCTTCTTGCTCCCACTTATCCTGTAGCTCCTTTAGAAGAGTATCACAGGTCACTGCTTGGCCAGACCACAGCTCTCTCAAGCGGACAGGAGACACAAGCACTGAGTAGTTTAGTGTCTCTCCTGCGGTGTCTTTTGTCATTCTGGAAGTGTTGTATGGCATCGAGGAGCCTGCAGCTGGCTCCAGACTTAGACTTGATGGATCCCTGAGGACACAAATAGTCTTGATAGGGCTTTCCTTATCCAGGGAGGAGAGGATGTCTCCAAACACATCTCCATGTGCTTTGTCATGATACTCTTCCTCCAGCTCCTCTAGCTCCTCCAGCTCCTCTGTCTGCATAAGGTGCTTCCAAGCATTCTCAATCCGTGTGCACAGCTGCTTGAGATGTATAATTTTCTCCAGTGGCTGACGAGTACACCTCTCCTCACAGGGGCCTGCAGACAAAGGAGAAGCTGAGAAGCCGGAGGTTTCCTCAGGCTGTGATATGAGGAGAGGTTGGCTGTGCCTCTCATCCCAGGGATCTCTGTCCAGGGGAGAAGTTGCTGGCTCAGCTTCTTTGTCTTGCAGTGGGAGAGACAACGAGCTCTGTGGCTCGCTGTCCCTCCCTTCTGCCGCTTTTCTGCCAGGGAGCTCTTCTTGCTCGCAGTTTTCCACTGGCTTCTTTACAAGAGCGTCAAAAGATGGTGAATCATCATAGACAGAACCCAGGTCGGCCAACATCTCGTCAAGAGACGGAAGCTCTGAGTAGTTTTGTGTCTTTCCTGCAGCATCTTTGGTCACACTGCAGGTGCTGTGCAGCACCGAGGGGCCTGCAGCTGGCTCCAGGGTGGGAATGGATGGATCCCTGCGGATGCAGCTGGACGTCATGAGGCTTTCTTCATTGTCCACGGAGGAGACGTCACCAAAGAGCTCTGCATGTGTTTTGTCTTCCTCCTGCTTTTCCAGCTCCTCTCTCTTTTTATGCATCAGCTGCATCAAAGCATCCACAGTCTCTGGGCACAGCTGCTTGCGATGTGCAGTTTGCTTGGCTCGCCGACGAGTTCCCTCTGCCTCTTGGCAGACACCTGACCGCTCGGGGGTGCAGGTGGGTTTGATGGACCTGTCTCCTGATGGGTGTGGGGCGAGGCCTCTAAAATGGGCTCTGTAGGTGCTGCCACCATGCCCTTCCTGCATGTTGGCGAGCTCCCCTGTCTCGGTGTGCCCCAGCTGCCCCCAAGCCAGCTGGGTCCCCGTGTGGAGCAGCACACCGTGTGTGGGTTGCACAGGTGGCAGGCGATGGTCCTGTCTTGCCACTGACCCCTGCCAGAGCCATTCCATTCTCCTCGCCAGGGAAGGTCTTTCCCGGGCCCTGCCAGCAGCTGGAGGGCCCCGTGGAGGATGTGGCACAAACCGTAGGTGGCCACTGGCCACGGGGCCCCCAGACCATGCTGTGCCTCTGGGAGAGGACCCAGAGGCTGCTGCTGCTGGTGGTGGCAGAGGGGGAAACTTGACCCTGGGAGAGGCTGATCTCAGTGTTGGAAGGCTGAGCTGGCGTGGAGGTGCCGCTGTCAATGGAGGGCCATGGAGAGGTGGCAGGTCCGACACGGACAGTCTCTCTGGCCGTGTGACACTGCTGAGGGGCACTGAGTGCCCACCCTCCAGGCTGCCCCTGTGTGCCCAGGATCTCGTGGGGCTCGATGACAGGATCGGTTTGAGGAACAGTGTCGGCCTGACCCTAGAGATCGGTGTGATGGTCCTCCAGGTGACCTGCGGCGCTGCCTGCGGCTGCCTCTGGATCACCTGTGGGGAGCAGCAGGAGGAGGAACAGGATGGAGGTGGCTGTGTGGGCACAGTGTCCCCCAGGTGCTGGCAAGCCTGGCCCTGGCCCCATGGCAGGTGCTGGCCATGGCAGCCAGGCTGGTTTGGGCTCCCAGCTGTGCTCGCTGCCCCTGGGGCAGTGCTGTGCCTGGGCTGTCCTGGCACCAGCTCGTCCCCAGAGCAAGGCCTGGTGCCAGTCCTGGCTGTGTGTACCCCAGGGCTTCCCCAGGTCCCACTGCAGCCTCTCCCTCCATCCCTGTGCCTCCATCCTTGTTCCTCACCTGTTTCCACTTGTCCAGCAGTGGCTGCCCCTCACAGGGCTGGCCCTGGGCATTCGCTTCCTGCTGCTTGGGCATCTTGAGGGTGCTTTGCCAAACACTGGCCACGGGCACCCAGGAAAGCTGCTGCTTCTTGAGAAGCTGCTGCCTCCTGAGAGAGCTGCTGCTTCTTGAGAAGCTGCTGCCTCCTCAGAGAGCTGCTCTCCTGGGAGTGGCCACTGTGGGGGTTTGCAGCCCTCTAGGTCTCCACATGGACCGATGTCACAATGGCCTTTAGGCGCGATGCCACCGCGGGTCACAAAGGCCTGGTGGGCACAGCCACCCCTTGTCATGGAGGCCTGGCGGTTTCCATTGAGACACCGCTGTTCACAAAGGCCTTTTTTAAGCCTTTGCCCCTCTACTTTACCTACATTTGTTCCTCTCCCAATGACCTGCAGCTCTCCCTTTTCCCACCTTGTGTGTTCTTCCCCTAAACATCCCCAAAGAAGCCCTGTGCCATGCCAAAGTGCTTTTCCCACCCAGCCCACCATGTATCCCACCCCTTGGCCCTGACCTCAGGTAGAAAGATCATCAGGAACGCAAAAACTGTTTGAACTTAATCTGGCCACTACTGTAAAAGACAATAAAAAGTCTTTGTTTCAACAGATCAGGAACAAGGGAGGGCCAGGGAAAATCTCCCGTTTTTAATGGATGCAGGGCTTGGGGAATATGGTCAGGAGGGATGAGGACAAGGCTGAAATACTGAATGGCTTCCTGTGCCTCGGTCTCCAACAGTCAGACTGGTTATCTGGAGGACAAGCAGCCCCCTGAGCTGGCAGACAGGGACAGGGAGCAGACCAGACCTCCTGTAATCCCAGAGGAAGTTGTTAGTGACCTGCAGAGCCACTCAGACACTGCCAAGTCTATGGGGCTGGCTGGGAGATCCCCAAGGTGCTCAGGGAGCACCCATTCTGGGCTCCTTACGACACGGAGGACATTGAAGTGCTGGACTGGCTCTGGAGCACAAGTTCCATGAGGAGCAGCTGAGGGAGCTCAGGGGGCTCAGTCTGGAGGAACGGAGGCTCAGGGGGACCTTCTCACTCTCTACACCTCCCTGATAGGAGGTTGTAGCCATGTGGGGGTTGGTCTCTTCTCCCAAGGAACAAGCACAGAATCACAGAATCAACTAGGCTGGGAAAGACCTTGGAGGTCATCAAGTCCTACCTATGAGCAGGACAGGAGGAAACAGCCTCAATTAGCACCAGGGGAAGTTTAGATTGGGTATTAGGAGGAATTTTTCCATGGAAAGGGCTGTCGAGCCTTGGAAGGGGCTGCCCAGGGAGGTGGTGGAGTCACCATCCCTGGAGGTGTTCAACACAGAACTGGATCTGGCACTCAGTGCTCTGATCTACTTACCAAAGGTGGTGATTGGTCATAGGCTGGACTTGATCTTGGAGGTATTTTCCAGCGTAATGGATTCTGTGACTATTTTATGAAAAATAAACCAAGCCCCAGGTAGGCATTGACTTCTACTCATCCAGAGGAATTTCCTTTAGGAAGAACCACAGACCAAATCTGTCGAGGAAACTAGAAATCAAGTGAGACAAGTGAGCTCTTCGCTGCACATTTCCCCATCAGGTGGTGGTTGTGATTTCGCTCCATCCTTCCCCTCTTGTCGTTCCCAATGGCCCAAGAGCTTGACGAGGTTGGATGG
Organism: Acanthiza pusilla; assembly: GCA_036630365.1. Taxonomy (NCBI): domain Eukaryota; kingdom Metazoa; phylum Chordata; class Aves; order Passeriformes; family Acanthizidae; genus Acanthiza; species Acanthiza pusilla. Next base: position 94,619,525 of record JAXCHO010000034.1, read on the forward strand.
GAAGTGATCTCTTTGAAAGCTTTGTGGCTATCGAATCACAGATTCCTAGGTGACTGGGGAGACCCTCAGCTCCTCAGCCGTGGTGATGGCATGAGAGGTGACAGGTTCTGTGTGACAGCCACCACCCTTTGTCAGGGCAGAGCCTGGAGCTGGGGACACACACCTGCCCCAGGTATCTGTTTTGCCTGTGCTCCCTCCTGGGTTACACCTGAACCCTGCAAGTGTCAGGTGAGTTTAGAACCATCTGTAAATTGCAACACTCAGATTTTTGGAAATATTCCTGAAGCTCTGGGCTGCAGGTGAGTGTTACTCGCCTTGCACAGCTCAGGGACCAGGTGTCCCTCTGCTCACCTTCCCTACAAACACCACAGGGACGTGAGCCACCAACTCTTACTGAAATGTTTATTAAGATCGAACTTCGGAACAACGGATTGGAACACAATGCCTTGTGGAGTAGAATATTTCTAAATTGATTTTTTTCTTTTCTATGCATAAAAGAAAAAAAAAATCAAGATTATACAAAAAGAACAGAAAGTGCAGAACACAATAAAACAGTTCTCATGCAACAATTTTTTTTAACCTTTAAACAGGAAATAAGCTCAACAGTGTAGAAATAAAAATCATACATACATTATGTCGTCTACGCACTCAAACATTCACCTGTGACATCACTTTTCTTTATCCCTTTTTCCTCATAAAACAACATTATGTGTTTAACACATGCTTATAAACATTGCTAAACTCAGCAAGAGCTATTATAGTGCCCCAACTTAATAAGTTGATAAAAAAGTAGTTGTCATATGGCCAGTTCACAAAGGAACTAAATATTCTCTTTTTTTTCTTTTTTTTCTTTTTTTTTAAGATTTTTTTTTTAATTTTTCCCCACTATGAGATGCCTATATGCAGCTTTCTAGTAATACGAGGCATTTAAAATAAGCTGGTCATTTGGCTACTTAAAGGGCTTAGTGTTCATGTTACATCAGGAAAAAACAAATTCACATTGGGAACTGCCAATTTATTGAGAGAAAAGTCTGGATTTTGGGGTTATTTATTACAATTTGGCTGTCGCTAAGGACTGAGTAGGTGCAGAGTAAACAAGGTGACACCAAGTTTGACTAAATGCTCCCAGAGCTTCACCCCAAACTTCCAAATTTAAGAATAAATGTGCCAGAGCAGGTCAAATTGAAGCATGTCCTGCATTTTCCCTAAAATTTTAGCAGGTCGCAAGGGCATGAAAAGCCCTTTAATTACAGCAGATGCTCGCTTTTGGTGGGGGATGTATTTGTCCCCCTGGGCACCCCTTGTGCTCCCTGGGGCGAGAGAAACTGAGGTGAAAATTCAGGTGAAGCTGCTTCAGGTTGAGGAACCAAATCGAATCGGTTTTCCAGGAGGTGATTTTAATTTAAATGACAGAAGAACCTGGAACACCTTAATGAGCAGATTTCAGGTGTGAGTGCCACGTCAGGAAAAGGAATTGAGCCTTTTTGTTGTTTTCTAAGGCAATTTCCGAACTGCTGAGCCTCAAAATCAAGCCCCAGTTGGTATCTGAGCTGCTGCAGCTCCTTTGGATGCAACATGACAAAGAGAAGATTTTGGGTAGCTCCACTTTTTCCAAATGACCATTTTTTTTACGTGCTTTACAAACGTTCAGCTTTGTCATTTAAGGAAGGAAAACAGCTAAAGGACTCTCTGGAACCATAAAGTTTCTGCAAAGAAAAATAAAATTTGGTATTTCTTTCACACAGTCATTAATAACATTTCTGTGCAACATTTGGTGTCCGTTACATTTATTTGGCCTATTCAAAGGAAACGAGGACAAAACAGCTGCAAAGAAAACCAACTTCTCTTTCACGACAGACACTGCAGATGCCGAAGCTGCTACATGTGCTTGGAATATCATGCAGGAGTTCATTTGTTCATTTAAACAGGGTACATATTTATAGCCGAGCTTGTCTTGCATCGGACTAGGATGAGGGAAACCTGGAAGAACTCAGTTGAAAACATTGTGGAGTACAGTGAGAGCAACACGCAACTCCCAGAGGTGTTTTGGCCCAAGCAGCGTGTCTGGAAATGTAAAAACACATGGGCACAGACACACACACATATCCCTAAAACCCCCAAACCTCAGCACCTGCCTCCTGCACTTCCCTCCTGCCCAGATGTCCCAGCTCTCCCAGGACAGGAAAACATGACTTTTTCCACCTTTACCCATAAGTGTGACCCTGACCTGTGTGGCTGTGAGACCTGGCAGCCAGAAAAATCCTGCTTTTTGTGGTGGATGCTGGAGGAAGCCAAGCTCACCCCAGACCAAGGGCAGGGGCGTGTTCTTAACGATGGAACCGAGGTTTTAATGAGGTACCTGGCAAAAAGCACCGATGTTGCCGCTGTCATTCCAAGGGCTGGAGGGCTCAGATCAGATGGGAGAGGGATAAGAAAGACTCAGTCCTTGCCTCTGAGGAAAACCTCATGCAGCCTGTTCCATCCTGGGGTCTGAGTGCCAGCATTGGCAGCAGCAAGAAAACCAGGAAGGTAAATTTGCACCTTCCTCCTTTTCAGACTGATGTGCTGGGAATATTTCAGAGCCTGGAAAAAGGCTCCAAGTGAAAGGGGAGAAGGACTTTGTGTGTTTCAAGGAGCACAAACCTCCATTGGATTTAGTGGCTTCCTCTCTCCTTGATGATGAACAACCCCTATCCTTCCACAACTGCTCACAGCCAGCGCCAGCAAACCACAAGATTTGGGTTAGTAAAAGGCTGTTTAGGCAATAAATCTCTATGAAGGTCATCAAACCAGCAGGAAGAGAAACATTGCTAAGAAATTATTGCTTCTGGAGTCTGAAATTGCCATCCACAAACAGCACAGATCTCACTCGGCTCTTGGAATAAACCCAACAGGGCCAAACCCACATTCTGCCTTTCTGAGGGCTGAAAGTTAAAGCTCCTCTGCTCTCACATGAAACATCTCAAGATGAGCAGATGATCGACTGCAGCCCTCTGAGGGTCTGAACACCAGCAGTGCCTCGTGTCACACATCAGTGCAGCAGAACAGGTTAAAATTGTTTGTAGTATTGAACAAGACAGAACTGAACCACTAAACCTTAGTCCTACTGCACTGAAGGTCCAACGGGATGACTTCAACTAGACAGGAATAAAAAAAAAAAATTATGCTTGTTGTCACCTGGAATAACAAAAAAAAAGCCACTTCACACCTCTCTTCCCAAAAGTTCTGCAATAAACACATAAAACTGTACTGCTTTAATTGTGGCAAAAAAATAGAATCATTTCTGTATCAAAAGATAAGGTAAGGGACAGATGAAGAAATAAATCATTACCCACTCTACCCTGAGAAGTGCCAGGGCTAGGAAGAAAACTCTCACATGTAAGGAAAAGCCCTTGGGAGAGAGACCTCAGCGGGTGAAGGCAGCGCAGGGGTTTCCCAGGCTGGCCCAAGGACAGGAGGAGATGCTTTGGCTGGGGCTCCCCGAGTTAATTCTTCTGGCAACACTACAAATACTTCAGTGCATTTACAATGAATAATTATTTCCTTTGCCTTTACCAGGGAGTGAAATCAGCTTCCTGCCATGGCAGCGTGCGTATTCCTGCGTTATGAGCCCCATAAACAACTCCAAACACAGATTTTAACATCCAATTCTTAGAAATGAGGCCATGCCAAATGCTGTCCGTGACAAGACTGGCCCTGCCCTGCCTTTACTTGAAGCCTCTGGGTTTGAAATGAAAGGTTTTTCCTCCCTCCTTGCCCTTCCCTGGCTGAGAAAGCTCCATAAACGTGGGTGAGCTCACACCCAAAATGGTTTCATGTTCCCTCTGTGGGGTGTGAAGTCAGAGGGAGGTTCAGCCTCTCCTCCCTCTCTGCAGCTACTTGGTCAGTGTGATGGTGCAGTGAAAGAGATCTTGGCTTAGAAAGTGCAATGTGGAGTAATGAAGATTTGATCCACGCTGGTCCATGAACCCCTGGGGAAAGGGTGAGGCTGGCACTGGTCAGAAGATGCAGGTTTTTAAACTGTTGAAGAACCTTTCCAGCAGTAGAGATTAAAATAAGGAGTACTTGACAGCGGTTATTTAACCAAAAGCAGAATCTTCAAGGAGCTTCAAAACTAAAATATTAAAGCCACTTTAAAATGTGTAACTCAGCATGTAACTTACACAAATGCCAGTTCTAGGGTAAAACACAACACCTGTCTCTTACACATGAACATCACCAGAATATATTAAATGTAACTGAGATGATAAAATTCACGGCAGAATTTCAGGTAAAGAATTTCTCACAACTGCTTTCTTCAGTAAGGTCTCACACTCTTCAGTAGTATTGCTCCCCTGGCTGAACACAGTTCACAGTAGGTGATCTAAATAAAAGAATATTCACCATAGAAAAAAAATACTTCCTCAAGACACTTGGAAAAACAAATGCAACCCCTAAGTCCTGTGTGATTACATGTACTTCAGTGCTCTGTGATGTCACCAGCCTAAAAACATCATCACCCTTGATAGCAGAGGCCATAGGCATTGACTGGAAGCCTTCAGAGAAACCCAGAGATGCCACCTTGAAATACACCCAAACATCCATCTCATTTAAAAACTGTTTTTCATTTTGAAATACGGCTTCTTTGTCTGAATGCCTGGATTGCAGCATGATTGACACAGGCATCTGCAAGTCTTGGAGGAGGAGGAGTTTGAGGCAGCAGGAATCTCACACGGCACTGTTTGCCTGTCCAGCACACGGATTTTGGCAGCCTGGGGGGCCCAAGCCAAAATGAATCAACAGCATCACAAACACTTCTTACAAATGACAGACAGAAGTTTGGTTTCGAAAGTTGCTTTAAATGGCTGCTGGATAATGATCCAAACCTATTTTAAATCAAGTTAGCACAACTCTTTCAAGCTCTTTCCAGAAGAATATCTTTGCACTGCAGCTGTGTCCTGAATCACAGAAGGGGAGATGGAGGATGTGCTGATGACATTGGTACGGCAGCTCACAAGAGCTCCGGCCTACAATTCCTCCAACACAGGGACTGGAACAGCAACATTTGAATTTTAAGGCCTAAAACTGTTTCTGACACAGATTTTTGTACACCCAGACTATGCCATAAAGTGACGGAGGTAGGCCTTGGGTTCTCCTTGTTGTACTGACCCCGTGCCTTTACCTCGGCTGCTGCGTTCCCAGCCAGGAGGTTAAAGGATCATAAAAAGTGCAATTAAATCAATGACTTCCTTTCCCTACGGAAGAGAATCCGCACGCCCCCTCCCATGAAGCTGACCCTAGAGAAACCCTTTCTCCAGGGCAGCTTCATCCAGAGATGATCAGGTTTAAATGCCAAGAAAACCCCCGAGTTCACCAGCATGTGAAACTCTCAGCAAAAAATTGTCACAGCGTATTCCAACGACATTCATAAAATGCAGCACTTGTGATAAAAAAACCTGTGAGTGCTGGTCACCTCTCCCAGCTGCTGCTCCTTCCATCTACAGCTGACATCCAGCACCCAGTGTCACCCTCTCCTGATGAGCAGCAGATTTGGGAGTGGTTGTGAATAGTATGACTAAAAGAATTCACGGCAGTTTCTTAGAAACCGCCGTAATTGCTTTTTTTTTTCTTGAAAATAATTGCAAATAAAAGAATTCTGTAGTAATTGCACTAACAAAAACATGAAGTCTAAAATTAACGTAGCTGTCAGACCAGTAATATCATGCTCATGAAAAAAATCGATTGATGTCTAAGCGTTTGATTCAGTTATTACGCTAGTGAAATCTGAAATGTTCAGACAAAAAATGGCAAGAGACTATAGGTCAAGATAGCTTCCATTTTCCATTAGTTTAAGAACAGCCGAAAACTTAATTTTTCTAACTGCTAATTGTATACACTGTGAGTCTCATGCAGATTAATAAAACTTACTTGAAATCTAAATGTATTCGTAATAAAAAAGTGTTCAGAAATGACGTTTCTAAGTTGTAGAGAAAGCAATTAGCATCAGAGCGACCTGCTCAAACCTAGAGGAAGAACTACAGAATTTAATTTACATTTTTGCACGAAACTGCCTTTTCTTCTGCAAATTTTAGCTACAAGTAGTGAAGGTCCTAATTTGCTTTCCTGGAAAAAAAACAAAAAACCACAACAAAAGTTCTTGATCCTGCACCTGCACTCCTTGGAATGTGGGTAAACGAGCGGCGGTGGCCTCACACGGCTGACTCGCCCTCCGGCTCCGCCGCCGCGGCTCCTTTGCGCGTCAGCTTCAGCACCGTTGGCTTCTCCGTGCCTGCGCCTCTGCCCTCGGCTGTCTCTGGAGGACCCAGTCCCTTCTGCTCTTCCTTTGGCTCTTCGTTGACTTCAGGGTAAATCACCAAGAAAGTCGCTGTCAAAAATCCCAGGAAGGATCCCACCGAAGCCACCATGGGGATGACTCTGACCGTGCCCATCGCGTCCACCACACCACCGAGCGCGGAGGCCACGAGGATCTGGGAGATGTAAACCTGACATGACAGGATGGCGCAGTCGATGCCAAATCCCCGCTTCGAGTTCCCGGGGCTGTGGTGAATGTACTGGAAAAAGACAAGAAGCGTGGCAAGAGGTAAAAAAATGGATGAAAGCAAATAAACACCAAAACTTTCCTCGAATTTCTCAGCCCCGTGGTCAACTGGACATTGTCTTTTTGCATCACCAGGGCACAACTCCAGAGCAACAGCTTCCTTATCTGCTCATCAACAGCCTCCTCACCCTGCAGCACGAGGCAGGTATTGACTGGGTCACTTCTAGCCCAAATCAGCTCTAAGATTAGGTTTTGTAAAAACAATTTTACGTGATACATTTGGTGTTACCAGGAAATACTATTTTTATGATCATAAAAAGGAATTCCCCTCCCATTCGCAATGCAGGAACTTGTAATAAATGATCCCCCTGTAATGTGTGATCCAAATGGAACTGTGGAATTACTCTGTTGGGAAGTAAACCTGTCCTTGCTTCCAGCAGAATTAGCTTACCTTATGTATCCCCAAAATTTTACAGCTGCATTTCCAGACTCACCTCAAAATCTAAGACTGTGAAAAACTTGAGTAACACTACCACACCATATCCAAGACAGGAGTAACAAACAGATATATAGTACAAACTTCAATAATAATTTAACTTCTCTTCATCTACCACATGCGCCCAAATCCTTTTCTATCTCGGCACAGGGAAAAGCAATCATGACCCCCTCTGAGCCAACTCAATGCCAAGAGCATCTGATTTCATCACCAGCTCCTGCTATTTACTATCCATTCAAGCTTTGGCACACATCCCAACAAAGCAGGTATCTTCAATAATGGGATTTAACAAATCCATTTTGCCACTGTGATCTTCAGAGAAACATGAGCGCTCTGCCTTGATTCACATACATACTCCAAAAATTCTACATACCTGTTTAATCTCATGGTATTGTCCCAAAAGCGCATAGGGGCAGTAGGAGATGCTCATGGAGACTATTCCCATCGTGCTGATCATTATCATGGTGACATACACATTGGGGAACATGGCCATCACTGCAGTGCCAAGGGAAAAACCCAGTGTGCCCAGGATGTAGATCACTTTTATGCTAAGGTCGTAGTTGTCCAAGTATTTCTGCAACAAGGCTGCAAGATAAAGAATAAAAAAGGAATCACAGAATGGTTTAGGTTGGAAGGGGCCTTAAAGATCACCCAGTTCCAAGCACCTCTGACATGGGCTGGAACACCTTCCACTATCCCAGGTTGCTCCAAGCCCTGTCCAACCTGGCCTTGAACTCTCCCAGGTATGGGGCAGCCACAGCTTGTCTGGGCAACCTGTGCCAGGGCTTCACCACCATCACAGGGAAGAATTTTTTTCATAATATCCAATCTTAACCTACTTTTTTCAGTTTGAAACCATTTCCCCTTAAATATCAGTTTACTCACTAAAGTTTTAGGGGATTGATGTGGCCATGGCAACTTGATATTCTGTTTAGGATGTGGATGCTCAGTGCATATTTGGGCTGTCTGAGCAGCACAGCCCAGCCCTCACTGGAAAAAGGAGCAGGTGTTCCTGCTTCAGAAAGAGCCTGTCCCCACCGTACTGAGCTGTGCAGACATACCTGCAATGTGCTGCAAAAGGCAAAGTTTAAGTTTGGCAAAAACTCTCAATTTCAGAGTCTATTCCAAGCCCCAACGATCTGAAGAATGACTTTCAGAAATACATATTTATAATTTCAATTTAAAAACAGTCTTTGCAAAAACCCTCTTGCATATGCTTAAATCTTCTATCAAGCATGATTTTAGTTTCCTGAAGGCTTGTTAAATGCCACTCAATATCCTTCGATTTCATTTTGTGCTTTATGCCACTTAACCATCTGTTCATATTTTCACCCCTACATTTGGAAGAACTTTTCAATATTGATTCTTAAAGAAGCCCTTCCCCTTATGACCACATGAAATGCTTTTCCAAAACATCCTTTACCCCAAACAAGGAGGTGGATATGAAATGAAGCAAAACCATTTCAGGAGGGCCAGGGGCTGGACTCAATGATCCTTGTGGGTCACTTCCAACTCAGAATATTCCATGACTCTACTTTTACCTTAGGAATACATGCATGAGGTGCATTCCCCTGTGTGATTGCAGAGTCTCTTACCTGAACAAACTGCAGCAGTAGCAGCATAAATCACCAGTCCCCAGCATCCCATCTGAACTCCAGCATTGTAGGCATGCAGCTCAGTCGAGTTTGAAGGGGCCTGCAGCAGACACAAACACAAACATCACTTTGTTGTACCAAGCACATCTCAGAAACGAGGGATTCTAAGCAGGTCTGCCCATGGGAACTGCTCTCCCACCTTTGGATCGCCTTGGAAGATGACCTGTCCCATGAAATCTGTATAAAACACAGCTTCAGCAATGATGGAAAACCACGTCAGGAGGTGACAAACGCACAGCCTCAGCAGCTCCTTGGGCATCTTTAGCATGGACAACCACAGGAGTCTGACGGTGGTTTCGGTCTCGCCCTCTTCGCTCTCCGTGTCCCCGCTGGAGTTGGTGGTGCCGCTCTGGTTGCGGTGCCGGCAGCGCTGCCGCTGCCATTTCTGCATGTCATAGATGTCGTTCATGCTGCGCGAGGACTTGATGAGGACGATGGCGTTGGCCCGGCGGAAGCGGTAGCGGTGGGAGCCAATCTTGCCGTAGTAAGAGAAGGTGTAGGATGGCTGCCGGTAGAACATGTGCCTCCGCCTCCGCATGGAGTTGGAAGTGCTGGATTGCTTCATGCCTATTCTGGCGTGTCCATTGAGGAACTCTTTTGGTAGGGAGCCGTTTATGTTTGGGATTTTATCTTCATTTAAACGATTATCAAGCAGCATTTCCTCCTCCTTCTCGTTTTCCCTGAGGAAAGCAGACAGGTGGTTGAGTTTGGACTTCATGATCTCCTGGCTCGTGTTGTGGGGAGTGTTTGGATATGAAGCATCCTGAAAAATGGAGGGTTCAATGTCATGCAGGAAAAGCAGCTCCGACTCAATTTCCAGTGTGGCATCAGGCATGTGCAGAACTGAGTCACTCTTGCTTCTCACAATGTTCACCTCAAGGAGATCCATATTGAGGTCATGCTCTGATTGAACCTCATCGTGGAACATGGAAGCTCCATAGGGCTCTTCCTCACTAATTACATTCAGTCGATTCAGAGGGGGGAGACTGCCACTGAATTTGGCACTGGAAAGTGTGTCTCCTTCATCATCGATCCTGTCCTGCTGAGGGTTATATTGCTCTTCTTCAATGCTAAAAAGGTGGAGAGCAACGGAGACAGAGAAAATAATGGCTGCAAAGAAGAAAAGGACTTGCTCTTGAGATTTAAAAATGCTACCCAAGAAGGTCTGTGTCCAGTCCAGCCCTCCTAACATATAACCAATCGCTCCTCCAAGACCTGCGGAACAGAAAAAAGTGAGAAGTGAGTTCAGGAAAAATCAATTCAGCCACAATCCGGTCTTCAGGAAGACTGGACAGCTGCCAAAAACATCTCAGCTAACTCCATACCAGCAGAAAATGCATGGATGTTCAGGGCCATGTCTTGTTCTTCACTGTCCACCACATCCAACAAGTAGGCCCGAATTGGCCCTTCAGTTGCATCAGCACAGAAGTCCAACACTACAACCCCAAGCACCGTGAGAACTATTCCAATGGGCTGCTTGTCTGGGACATCACCAATAGCCAGACCTGGAGAGAAACGGGAGAGGAGTCTGAGCATCTCATTCAGAAAGGGAAAACTCCTGAGAGCAAGCTGAACAACCTTACGAGAGCAGTGGTCAACATGCTCCCTGCAAACATTCCTCTATAAAGCAAAATGACAATTTCAACTCTTTGGTGCAGCATCATGGAGGATCTGGCACACAGATCATGTTTTATGTTTGTAAGACTGACATTAATCAAAATGTTATTTTATAAAACATCTCTTAAACCTCTGGGAGTACTGGATATTATTTCATATTCCTCCCATGTATTTTCCTTCAGATGCTGAAGGCTGTTTTTATAAAAGACAGCCATGGTGGGAGAGGGGAGCATCCAAAATGACATATTTCATCTGTCAGTAACATCCACAGGTAACTGCTGTTACTGTGCCACCGCTGGCAGCATTCCTGATGCTTAACACGCAATGATCGCAGTACACCAGGATGAAGTGAAATTTAACCCCTTCACCCGTCTCTTTGCTTTTCTTAAACATTCATTTTTTTAGATCACTTTTTATAAGCAAAACTTTTAAGGATGAAGCAACATGAAGGTATTCTGCATTGCAAAAAGCATCAGTCAGCTTCTGTCGACAGCATGGGATGAAACGCCTTTTGTCTACAGAGTAGAAAGGCAGCATTAGTGCAGAGCTGGATAATTTGTCATGAGATGAACCAGTGACAAAAGCACGAATTACTTGAATCACAGAGACTTAGAAGTTACACATGCGAGGCTGATAAAACCATTAGTGCAACTGATTAAAATGTCTGTGGAAGGAGATGAACTGGCTAAGCCACCAAAAATCATCTAAATCTCAAGTGCTGATTCCTGCATATTGAATCCTCATTTATACCAAGCCCTTTGAAGGCTAAAGAAGTTTATAAGCATTCCACGCTTCGCTGAACCCTACGGCAGAAAACACCAACAATGCTTTAGATTTGCTGGAAACTTGAACAGGGCAGGAGAGGACAGGAGTTGAGTAAGTTGTTCTCCTGGGACATGGCTGTGTCACGATTGGGATTACCAAACCTCTGCGCTCCTGGTTCCCCTCCCTATGACTCCTACTGCCAGAGGCCACGTTATGAAAGAGGGTCAGATACAGTTTTTGCAGCATCTCCTGTTGTCCCAAATTGTAATTAGGATTGCAAGCAACTGCAGACTGAGGATGGGAAAGAGAAGAAGAAAAATGGACAATATTTTGTGCTGATTTATTAGATGGCTTCAAAATAAGCCTAAAAACTGAGCATGAGGTTTCCTTGCCAGAATCAATGGCTCCTGACCTGAACTACTGTATGGAACTGAGAGCCTCTTATCATTTAAAATCTTGTAACAGGGCTGCAGTCTAACATCCTGCAAACATCTGGAGGAAGAGGAATAAGTCTTGGAGACACAACAACTAAGTACAATTGATGCCATATGATAGCAATTCAAATAAATAATATTTATTGTTTGGATAAATTAAAAAAGCATAAGCTAAATATCATTTATCTGAACAGTTTGTCCACTGCAGTTTGCAGAAAATTGAAGCCAATCATATGGCATTCCAGTCTGGCTTTAACAAGCTGAGCCAAGGTAACATTCCACTCATTTCCCTCAATTAGTAACCTGTTTCACAATAGAGCTGCATCTAACCCAAAAAAAGAGAGCCAAGAGGATGTTATTAGGTGCTAAGTTCCTTTCGTTTCCATCAGTCCAACCATTTTGTAAACATTTTCAAAAACGTACTTGCTGTCACCTCTCCTACAATAAATTTACAAAGAGACTGCAGATTAAATTCGTAGTAAACTATGTTCAAGGGAAACTATTTTTACCAGCTTTGATGGGGGCTCAGGAAAAATTATTTTCCCACATAGTTTTTGATAAACAAATATTAACTGTGTTCTGGACTTTTTCAATACCGGGTCTAAGAAAAGCACAAGAAAAAGTGAAAAGATAATTTTTGAAATAATGCTGGAAACAGGATGTGTTGCCAGATATGCATTAAAGGGAAAATGGATCACAACAGGAAACATTTCCCTGTGAACAGGTTGCTACAATTTTCCCATGTCAAGGATCGACCAAATTCGTCTCAGCGACTGCAAACATTATGTTGGCAACCATTGTATTAATAACACTGTTATTAATACCAGTTACAGCTACAATTGCACAATGCTCAGCACAGCACCATAACTTGAGAGTACAAATAACAACAAGCAAGATGGACAAAGCTCAAGTGCAGGGTAGTGGAGATTTCTAATGATTTTAACATTAAATGTGAGTTAAACCAACTGCAGAGCATTATCTTTACTTCCTACATTAAAATCTCAAAGCAGGTCCATTAGCAGGGGGATTTCCTTGTTATTTACCTATCACAGAGCCATTAAGGAAAAGTGCAACTCCAAAGAGGACACCAATGCAGAGAGCAAGGATAAAAGGCCGCCGGCGGCCCCAGCTCAGCGTGCAGCGGTCACTGGCCGAACCTATGAGCGGAGTGAAGATCAAGCCCAGGATAGGGCTGAGGAACCAAGTCAGGCTGTAGTACTGTTCAGGAAGACCTAAAACAAAGACAGAAATGATGGAAAGGTTATGTGGCACACACCAAACATTTCACTCTAGACATGAAATTTTGTGACACCATTGAAAACTGTAAATTGAGGGCAATTTACCCTACAGCAAATCTCTCCCGAATTAAAAACTCATTTAAGATTCTTTAGCAATGGTTAAAAAACAGCTAAGGAAAGCACAGATCATTTACCTTTCAAATACCTAGGAAATAAGATAACAATTGGAGTATTTCTGCTGCTGAATCCTCTACCCATTTGTGGAATATAAACCACAAAGATTTTGGGGTGCTTGGAAGCTGCCTGGCTGTCATATGCAGATTCTCTGCTCAACAAAGCTTTGAAGACTCAAAATTGAACATTATAATTGTGCTGTTTTCATCTAAGGCCATCCCCATAAAAGAATTATTAGAGATTTAATGGACTGAGTGAAGGACCAAATGTGAATGTCTTATGAAATGCCCCATTTCTAAGCACAAAAGTGTTTACTTACAAAAATGAACAACAGACAATAAAAACAACAATTAGCAATTATTCATCAACTTAGACAGATCTGAGGTTTGCTCATCCCCACTATCTTTGTTTTCTTTAAGAACAGAGGTGACTATTCATAGGATCAGATGGGAAAAAGTTAAAATTTACTACATAGCACTTACTAGAAAAGAACAACTTGCTAGAAACAATTTCTGCAGAAGCAAGAGCTCCCAAGTGCTGCTCTCCACGGCCCCAGCACGGAGCAGTGGCCTGCAGATGGCAGGCTGGCCACAGCACCAGCCCTGCGGCTCCTGTGGGATCTGCCTCCCGCTCGTTTATCAGCACAGGGCAGGTAACCGCTCAGACACGGTTCTTAGAAAAGCGTTAAAAACAAAACAATCTACTTCTTGCAGTCCAACTGATGCCAAGACAGAAAAACTCAGTGTCTTTATCCCAGGAAGGAAAACCATTTATTATTCAAACCCATATATGGTGAGTGTGAGCAGCATTTGACCTTTGCTGGCGAGATCAACCTGTACCTTGTGCTCCCTGTTCAGCACACTGAGGCATCCATTACCAAGCAGGATTATACCAATCCCTGCCCAAAATAGCCTCTGATGCAAATTTGGAAATCTAATCTGGTGCTGTTTAAAGTAGCACCAAATCTTGACTAGCAACACTGACTTTTTCCACAAGACGCATCAGATTTTCCCAACAGTGTTGCACACTCTGTGGTGATATAGATATTACAGGAAAATAAGCAATTTTTTGGCATAAATAACCAATTTCATCATCAGGATTCAAAATCCAGGTCTGAGGCCAAGGTCTGTGTGATTTCACTCAACTTTGGCTAATGGACAAGCTAACGGTGACAGCTGCCCTGATGAGTTCAGAGTTATTGGAAGAGACCTGCCCCTACTGAAACTTCCCAACCTGTGTTTTTGGACCAAACATGCCATGAACCTCCTGACACAGGGAATGGCACCATGGCTCAGCCACCTTTCCTGGTTACAGGCAGCTGCAGGCCTGTACTGAGGCCAGTACTCCACATCAGTACTTACCGTGGAACTGTTGACTCTTTTGGCTCAGGATTTAGATCTTTAGGAAAGGGCTGTGTTTGTACACGTGGCATTGTGTTCACTTTATGATTCAAATCACTATCTCCTATTCAGCTTTTCCCACTGTTTGGTGATATCTTGGCTGACATGGAATTTTTAGCTGAGACATACCTGTGTGTGTATGTGTGTGCATATTAGATCTAAAGCTCTTGTTCAAGAAGCCACAGCGCTGGCACAGTCCCTCCAAACCCCAACATTTATTTGCACGATCCAGCTTCTCTTCATGAACACGATCCTCATCAAAAGTGCAACTTAAGCAGCCAGTAATTCAAGCAGGAGTGCAAGGAAAATTTCCATCTCCCTGTGGTTTTAACTGTCTTTAACTTCACCAAGTTCAAGAGCTTCCCAAGCACACAAGTAGGTGCAGGGAACCTCGTGTTAAACTGGCACCTCACCTGCTCCACGATGCTGACGCTTATTAGTGCCTCAGCTGGCTTAAGAATTAATTAACGATGGGGAAAAGGAAACATTTGGTTCAAGGTAAGTAAAACTAAAGGCTGGGCATGATTCATTTACGGTGAATGATTTTTCAGCAGTACATAGAAGAAATGGCAATGTGTAACTACTCCTGTTTTGTCTCCACAGCGCCATCCTGGGAGCAGTGCTTAAGCACCCAAGGTTGCTACTGTGTGAGGCCAAGTCACTGCAGAGTCTGTTTCAAACACAGTGAGAAGCCTCAGCTTAACCAATGACATGGATCTTTACTGTAATGATCACTAACATCTGGAATAACTTGATGGAGTTTCACTGCACGAGGGCTGTGTGTTGAAAGCAGACGTTTCTTTTCTGAATTATGTTGTGACTTGTGAATTATGAGCTGGGACCTCTCAATCGAGCTCATCCATCAGTAAACACTTGTGAGATGCTCGGAAGGTTTTGCAGTAAATCTTACAGAGTAAGACTTTAAATAAACACAGGGCTGAAGGCTGGCAGCAACTCTGTCATCAGCATAACAAGCCTCAGCACATCTTATATGAATAAACAAATAGATTTAAGTGAAATGGACACAATTAAGAGATTCTCTTTTAATATTCCAACATCCATTGAGACAACCAATTTTAATGGAGTCTGGGCAGAAACAAGGCAATGCTGGTGTATCAGGGACAAGCAATAGGAGGGCAAATCAGGGACACCAGGGCCTGGCACAGCTGGCACAGCTGGCACTGTCCCTCTGTCCTTGAGGCCACCACTTTGTCTCCAGTCTGCAATGACACTTCTCTGTGGTGTATATAAATCTTAACAAAAAAAAAGTTCTGCAAACACATTTGAAATGATGATTTGAAATGACTTCTGCAGAGAACTAAAAATTGTTTACAAATATTTCTCCTTCAGCTGTAAAACCTGCATGTTTCTAAAATGGACAGATAGGTATTTTTTATGCTTTATAGCCACAGTTAACTGTCATAAAAATGTCCTAAAATTATTAAAAAACACTCAGTACTTGACTTCAAGTACTTTCAAGATCAACTCTGCATGTAATAATTCAAAATCAGATTAAGGTCTGGTTTGATTTTACAGGTCAGTAAAAGAAAGGAAAAAAGGCTTTTTACTCAACCTTTGATACATAACTAAAATTAAGGAGTTTTATCTTTCCATGTATGAGTCAGAGGAGACAGACTGAAATACTTTCTTGGGAATAATTTGTTTTTACTTATGGCAAAGGGTGATCTTCCTAACATCTAAGTATTATAAATAAAAGCCTAAATCTAAATATTTACAGTGAAAATGGCTTACTTTGCAGAAGACAATAATCTCAATGATTTCAGAACAGAGCCATGGAGGTAGCTTTTATGAAAGCGTAAAAGGACACTTGAAACCCCAAGAACATCATGTTTCAAGATTCTTCTTTTAAAAAACCACTTTGATATTTTTTATTGAACTACTCATTAGCAGCCAAAATACCCATCTTTAGAAAAAGAGGCCACGATAAAAATCTATAGAATTAATAGTTCCAAGCCAAGAAAAATGGAAGAATTTCTAAAAAGCTTTGAGTGCTCCCCCAAGTAAACAGGAAAGGGATAAGTTTCAAGTGAAACATGAGCCATTCCCACAGATTGTGTAATGGCAGGAATCACTGACATGAGCACAACCTGCTTTCTCTCTTGCTGGAGAAGCCAAGCCATGGGACTGCTTCCATAAGCTAAGTGGCAGGGCCCTGATAAATTGCATTCCAAGTGTAAGCCAGCAGTTTATAAAATCATCATGTGTGTTTTACATACAGTTATGCAGAATTCCAAACTCTTCCCATTTATTAAGTGATGTGTATGGCTTTACTGTAAGTATGTAAACTGTGAGATTGTCACATTAGAATTTAGTTGGTTACTCAAGTGGAAAACAACTGAGTGGGGTTAGAGAAGACTCCGGGTGGGAAGTGGGTGCACTTGAAAATGAAATTAAAACAGTACAGCAAAAAGTTAATCTGCTGTTGGGAGAATTCTCTCCTGAACCTGGCAGACTCCTCACCTGAGCAATGCAAGGGCAGAAAGAGCAACCATTGTAGCAATGGGCAGTAAACTGAGTTATCCAGAGCTTCCTTTTGTGTTTCCTTTCTACAGCTAAATGTTGAGATGTGTTACTGATGAGCTCAGTCTGCCCAGTGAACCAAAACTTTGAAGAGTTCCAATGCCCAGAAGTTTCTACTCTCTCTGCACAGATTTAGGTGTCACCTCTGATGTCTGTGCTCAGCACTGGGAAATCAGACTTTTGTAGAGTTCACAGCCATGATCTACTGGGAATTTTCCAGGAAAGAGCTTTCTGAGGCACTGAGTATGACATCCTCTGTCCCATGAAGTGAGACTTCAAAAAGTACCTCACAGATGCTCTTCCTAAAATTCATCCTTCATGCTGGCAGAGTTTGCAGGACCTTCATCATTTCAACAGCAGCTTTAGTGCTAGACATTTTCATATAAATGCGAACGTTCCAGACAGACAACGAGAACTCCAACCCCAAAATACTTTTCTTCCCTTAAAAGAGGCTGTTCTGGTTTTAGTATCTTGAATGTCTGCATACATGATACACATATTTAGGTTGGCGTGCGTGATTTGGCAAGAGAAGCAAAAAAAAAAGACTGAAAGTTGAAATACTTAAGGAAATTGTATGTGTGTATGTGTGTGTGAATAAACAACAGAATTCCCCCCTAAGTCTTCCAGAGGTTTTCTGACTCACAAGAATGAGCTCCAATAATGAAACTTTATAAAAATTCTGTCTGCAAGGGTGTTAGAAAGTTGAGGAAGGTAATTACATATCCTAATGGTTCTTTTCTCTGTATAAGTATGCTGCTAAACCTACAGAATGTCACCATTTTATGCAGTATTTTAAAATGGGAAGACAGTTCAGAAGGCAGTCGAGGCAGGAAAGACAACAATAAGCAGAAATGTGGAGACAGAGGGAATGTTTTGACACCAAGAAGTTCCTTCTGACACCCCCATTCAGTGGCAAGGACTCAGCTGGGGGGTGTATTTTAAATAAACTTGGCTATGGTTCCGTGCTGGGCCAGCAGCCCTGCAGCATCCAGTCTCTGACGTGCACAACAGATGCACGATGCTGGTCTGGACTGGATTTCAAGGCAGCACAGCCACGAGATTGTCATCCATGTGACAGCCTTTCCACAACCTCTTACAGGCAAAAGTGAAATGTCCCAACTGCTGAGAGCTGCTGCACCCACCTGGAACAGGCTAAGGCTCGACTGGGACTGATTTTATATGGCCAAAAAGTGGTTCCACGCAGCACTGAGACTCACATGCAGACTCAAAGGCCAAAGCAGCTGCATCCCATTACCAGTTTAATGCTGTTCCTTTATTTTGTCTGTAATTTTCCACCTCCAGGCTTGCCTTGCCAGGTAGCAGCTCTTACAGCAAAGCACCATCCGCCAACTTGGAAAAGCAGCCTGGTGGCCTCACGGGGGAGGAATAATAACTGGAGGATTATTATTTAGCCTTTTACTGACAGCTAATCTGAGGAAACACCGAGGAGGAAGAAAACATATTGGATAAAAAAGGTTAGTATTTGTGGCGTGAACTGAATGTGGAGCAGGTCACAAGGCAGACTCAGAAGTCTCATACAAATCAGTGAGAAAAAGAGCAAAACACAACAACAGCTTCTGTTAGGAGCGACGACTGCCACTGAGACCCTTGTAATATGGCATTTCCCAGCCAGCTACAAACAAACAGGACACTGGCTTCTAGTAAATAAGGGTTTGTTTTTTCCCAGACAAAAAAAGTGCCCAACAATAGTGGGACCAGCACTGCTCACGGTTCACAGGAAATGCTCACTGTGTCACCATCAGTCTAAGGGCTGCGTGAGGTCACGAGTTACATGGAAGAAAGATTAAGTCACATGCAGCAGTTTCTATTCAAAACTTCTTTTTGATAAGTTCTATTGGGGGAAAAATAGTTCTTTATAAGCTTAACAATAAGATCTGATATGGGAATAGGATGCTAAAGTCCTATTTTCATTTGTTAGAAATCATCACCTAGAGACTTGTTTATACACTTTAAGTAAACACCATACAAATTTCTGAACGAACACAAGAAGCTGTCATGCCCTGCAAATACTTTCTATTCCACAATTTCATTCTTGTATAAAAGACTCCGTGCTGCTAAAAATATTTCACATTGATCTGTTTAAAACTGCATTGCTTATAGAAGCTGCTTTGTTTAGACTGTATTTTTAAGGAGTGTAGCAAGTAGAACCAATGCTTGTCAAAAAGTTGTGAAAAAGTTCAAACTCTGGTATCTGTTTTTCATCTTATACATCAAAATTGTAGGAACCACTGCAAACTCAAGCAGTTTAGCTTTGGAGGGTCTCTATGAGGAGTAGGGTTTTCAGAATAATTTAATAAATCCAGCCAGATATCCACTCTCTTATATTTAAAATACAAATACAGACTTACCACGCATTTTTGTCTCCCAGAGAAACTGCAAACAAACTGCAATACCTGTTTTGACAACTGCATCACCACGAAACTATGACCATACATTCTTTGCTTCTTGCTATCTCTCCTCAGATTTTAGGACTTTTAATGGCTTAGAGGGGGACCCTGAGCTGCCAAAGAAACCATACCTGAGCCAATATATGTTGAACCAATGCGCTGGAATAGGCCTGACTGAACACTATTGAGGTACAGTCAGCACTTGTACATAGAGTTTGTTGCACCCATGAGAAACCACCTTCTAACTTCTGGGTTGAAAGAGGAACTCTGATAAACAGGGAAGGGATAAGAAAATGCACAGTAATTTCTCCTGGTGCCCAGTACCATGATTTGAGCAGTGAGAGTACAAACTTTTAAGAAGGAAAAAACTTTAAGTACTGCTTGAAATCAAAGTCTGGTAGCACCTGAGACAAGACAGCCTCTAATTTGCACCCCTAATGCTACAGTATCTTACAGTTGTTGGGGTGAGAAGCAATGGAGTTCTATACTGGACTTGATTTTTACATGAAAATTCTGCTTTTTGTTCAAGGACTCCTGCCCAGCCTGTATAAGGCACTTGCTCAAGCCAAGCGCTTGCTCAGAAGCCACTCAGAAGAAGCAGCAAACAGCACAACAACGCTGGAGAAAAATTATACTGACCAATACTTGTGATCTCAGGGCTCAGTTTAGCTGCAAGAGTGCAGGTGGAAGAGCTCAGAACAAAACTGTGAGGTTTTTCATTGCTGCTTAGCTTCCTACATTAAAACGATTGCCCCGCAAGCTGTCAGGCATCTTGATTCGCTCAGTGTCTTGGGAAAAACCTACTGCATAAACATCATCTCAGAACTGCGGCTTCAATCTTCCCACTGGTAAAATTCACATCCTGAAATTCCTCTTGTGCCTGTCGAATCAGAGCTCTTCTGCTTACCCTGCAACATTCATGAGCTGTCAGCACTTTATACACATCTCCCAGGCAAGAATACGTGCGCTCTGCAAGCCCAACACTCTGCTGGAACACAAACATCACCCACTTGCAAGAATTCTCTCCTCTCCCTCGTCTTCCTGGTTAGCTCTTGTCAGCAGGGATGGCTGCACAAGGGCTGGGATGCTGAGCTCTCAGCTCACTCAGCTGCTCTGTTATTGCTCTGGATAACATACAGGGCTGTCTCTATGCAAACAAGGAATTTTTTGAGGGACACAAGACTGGAGGGGTAAAGCGCAATTCCTCCATTTGGATGGGGTTATGGACACTGAGGGGAGTGATAATCAAGAGAACAAATAATTAATAGGAATATTACAGAGACATAAATAACATGATACTGGAAAAATCTGACACACAAGGGCAAAAAGCAGAAAATTCCTTCCAAAACTACCAGCAGAAGTAGGCTGCAGCCACCTTGGAATGGTTGGGAAAAATCCAGAGGACCAAAGAGAGACTTTGCAGGGGAGAGAGCCAGGACACTGTCTGTCTACCAGGACAGGAACCTGCTTCCTGCATTGCTGTGACATTCAAACCTTTTACAGCACATTCAGGCTTTTACAATGCACCCACATTTCTGCTTTCATCACTCCCTGTTATAAGGACAGGATTCTAGACAAAATCTGCATCTACATTAGAGATACAGGAACAAATAATTAATAGGAAAGCTAAAATGATGGTGTTGAGTTAGGGATGCAGGAAAACTGAAATTTGCTTAAAACTTGTTTTTCAGATTTTAAATTTCCTTAGGAGTTGGATGCAAACAACTCAGTACTGTTGCAGTAGAAACAACTTCAAAAATTTGGAAATGATTTCATGCCATGTCTGCACCTAGAATAGAGCCATCCATTTTGAAAGATCAGCTAAACAGGTAATAAAACAAAGCCTTTACTCTTCAACAGCTTCAGTACAGAAATATTAGTGTGGTGTTTCACATACAGAGTTCTGGAGGTGTTTTTAAGCTGCAGAAGAGTAATATCTCCTTCTGGCAAAGCTATTCTGCCTTTTGAAATCCCCCATGCAATAGCATGCCAGCAGAAGCCACAGTGGGTTAAATAACACTTCTGGAAAATGGAATTAAGGAAATAAGTGACAGGCCTCTTAAAGGATTTCATCATCCAGCTCTCCCATTTTCTGTCTCCGCTCAATTATTGCTTCTCAACCTCCTACAACTGTCCTCCCCTTCTCATATTTGGCAACTGTGGGAGTCGTCAGTGTTTCATTAAGCTCTGCTGCTACCCCGCCGGTCTGCCAAAGTTGTAGAAAGGTTTATGTGGCTTTCCTGACAATTTCTGGTTTATAACCCAGTTTTATGGTGCTGTGTCAGGAAAGAGAAGCGTATGTTAAGAGAAGTGAGCCAAAGGTATGTGTGGAAGGGGGAGAGGGGAAGCAAAAGCCTGGGAACAGCTGAGGTTTGAGGCATCAGGGAGAGAACACATGCGCTGATCTGCAGGCAGGCAAATGTGATTTTCCTTTTAGCACGATCACAAATGCTGTCAAGCAAAGCTTTTAAAGCTTCCATTATTTATTTTAAAGTCTCTAACCCTCCTACTAACCTACTTCCACAGGGGTAACCTATGGTAATTCAGGTAGAAGACTATTTCTAGCTTACTGCCCTTATAACAATCCAGTTTTCTACTTCCTTATCCAATATTGGCATATGTGTCTATTACTTGATTTATTTGCTGCTGCTGCTGCTGCTGAGGAGGAGGAATCAAAAGCAATGTGTATGGCCTGCCCTGCTCAAGTAAAGGCCAAAGAATCAAGTGCTGCTGTAGTTTGGTTTTTTTTACTACAGCTAATTAGCAATTCCTATAGGTTCCACAGATTTATATTCTTATCAAACCCACGGTATTCATTTTTGCCAGAGTACAGTGTAAAGTGCCAGCTTTACTTAAGCCAGAAGCTGAACCTTTTATGCTCCAACACTGAAAGTACCAAAACAGCTTTCCCCATGCTGCAGCAGGTAAATAAGCTGCAGAGAGAGCAAGGAAACACAGCATTGCCAAGGGCTCTGATCTACTGCTGAAGCTGATTCACTCAAGTTTTCTAGATTATCTGAGCAGTCCATTTTAGCTCTTGGGAAACCTGTTTTTAACTTTTCTTCCTCTCTCACTTATTAACCAATATTTAGAAATATATCACTTTGACACTAATAAGAAATTTGCATCACAGCATTTAACGAGCTGAAATGGAATATAGATTAAATCTGATGCAACTTTCAGTGTGCTGAACCAGCACTAATAAAAAAAATGTCTTTTTAACCACCACTGTAGAGCAGTTTTAAGAGTATAACAGAGGTGTTTACATCAAGTAAAAAACTGAAAACTTTTTTCACTGTTCCAGAAAACACAGGTTGTGTTCTGTATCAGAGAACTACCCAAGGCTGACTTCACAATGTCAGGGTATTTATTCCCAGCCTGTCTCCTGTTGCTGGCCAGTTAAGCAAGCTGCAGATACAGAAGGACTCAAAGGTCACACACACACACACCATCAGCATCCATTTCCCATCACTCCTAAGTGTCTAAATGTATGCAGCCCTGTAGATGAATGCAGCAATCAATAAGCTGTTTCACCACACTGATCCTTCCCTCGCCCTTATGGGATGTAATTAAAAGGCATCAGCCGTACGCGATGCCCCACTTGGGCTCGGCGCATTACGTAACGCTGCAGCACTTCCCGCTCCTCTGGCTGCAAGATTACACATCAATTACTGTGACATGTGTTGCCCGAAGAGATGCAGCATCCCAGTTTATCCAAAGCTCAATAGGGTTTTTCGTCACTGCTTCTAGAACATCGACAAATTTATAAACAAAGGGCATTGGCTCGAATTCCTTGAAAATTCCCAAACCCAAGAGGTTCTTATACATACAACAGAAAATCTTTCAGCAACCTGTTCTGTTAATCAACAGTGGAGCTTTTGTTGCAGTGATTAACACATTAATACCCTGGAATATGACCATCTACTTATATGGCTGAGTCAAATCCTAACCAAAAATTCGTGTTAACCTCTAATTTTAACTCCAAGTAGAGTCAAACCTGAACTGCTAACTCAGGGTATTCAACTCAGATTGAACCAACCCTCCCACCTCCTAAAAGAATCTGGTCACTGCACAACTTTTCACCTTAAGAACAAGTTTTCAGTTAAAATCATACTGGCTTAAGGGAGACCTATTCAATATGGGGCTGCCCAGCAGCACCATGAGGCAGCAGGAGGTGCAGCCCGAGCCCCCCTTGCTCTGGTCCTGTTTGGCTCTGCAGGGCAAGGAGTTTGTGCCCAAAGGAAGCTCTGACTACCATTCCACATGGCTGTACCCAGACCTCAAGGGGAGGTGAAAGCCTGATTGGCATAACTAAGCAAGGGGAAGATGAAGAGTAGGTCTAGGACATCCCAAATGTTATGGGACTTGCTCGTGGTCAAGACTTTTAAACCACCATTGTAGCAAACACTGGGCTAGAAGGCATCACTGAGATATTAATTCCCATTCACTGAAGTTTGCTCCTGATGTGTCCATTCCACCCCAGCAACTCCCAAGCCCTAGGGAATCATAAAGGATCTGCTTCACTCTGCCAAACAAGTGACTGGCATATACATAGTCCAGCATGGCATCTGCTCAGTGTATCCAGGAACAGAACTTGAAAAAGGAAGGCAAGCAGACTTGAGGGTAGCCAAAAAAGTATTTTTTTGTTGAGCAGGCAGCCAGACAGAGTCCGGTCAGCACAATATCTGTGCCCTTGAATTGCAAGCAGCAAAGAAAACAGTTCATTTCCAGCCCCAAGAGTAAAATGCAAGGAGCTTGTCTCTGCACATCGATAAAAATCATTCTCTCCTTCCCCAATTTTTAGACTTGACTATATGCTTGGAAGCTATGTGAAAACAATGACTCAAGGAGGTGTTTTTTGGCCTGTGTACTCCTGCAGACATCATCTGAGAACCCTTTTCTTCCTGGGGATTAGTGACCAGACAGTTATCTTTACATTTCAGCTGGGATCACATTTTCATAGTCCTTTTAAGGGTCAGTAGGTGGTGCAGGCAGTTCCTTCTATAATTACCCTAGTTGACGCAACAGAAAAAATGTAATACCTAATAAATATTATAGGTACTCAATATACACTTCATATTCTAAACGACATTTTTCCCCCAAACTGCCAGAGGAGAAAAAACCTGAATTGATCCTACCTCCACTCCTTAGGCCATTGACATCAGGCAAAGTGCTTTACTTCCCTTTTCAATATTCAAAGCCTCCCAAAAAGGCACCATTCCCATGACAGGCTTACAAACAGTGTATTGTTAATTGTCACCACACTGAAAAATCAACCTTCTGGCCTTTCTAAAAGCTTTTGGACCACAGGTTTGTTTATGACAGGAATAAAAACTCTGCCTGGGATAATTTTGGTCACAACTGTGCTACTGGGAAGCTCTACCAGAAAGTCAGCAGTGAGTGGTAACACAGCATTTGCTTTTAAATTATTTGTCATTTTAAAAGCATTGCTGAATTATATGAATAAATATATAAAGAAACGTGCTGATTCTTCTAACCCATTATTCATTGTTTGCTTTAAAAAAACCCCAAACAGGCAAATTTTGCAAATAACTCACACTAAGCTCCTAAAGAGAAACTGCATTCCTCTACGCAGTTGCCTTTATTGAGGTTAATTCCTCATGTGGCTATATCAAGCGGAACAGAAATCCTATTAGTGCTTTCCCCGTTTGCTGCAGCAAATGAACAGCATGTTGGAGTTTGCAGGCACAGTTTTCCATGTACATTGCTCCAGGAAAAACACTGCAGCTCACCAGGGGTTGTAGCAATCTCTAGATGCAAGAACGAGGACTATCAGACAGAGAGTTTTAATCAACTGAGGGTTTTCCCGGCCAAAAAATGTGGTTTTTCTCTATAGCTATTCATGCCATCAACACCTGCCTTGTGGTAAAGCATTATAGAAAACCATCCCTTCAGATGCAGTTTTGGGGCTGATTAAAGACAGTGTTGGTGTTTATGGAGCCTGCCTCAAACTTTCAAACTTTCCTGCACTTGCATGTTTTGGCTTGAACATTAACTTACTCGAAACACGTTCCATACACGTATAGGGGAGATTTCAAAGCAGAGCTGCTTTCACATTGAAGTCTTCTAAATTCTAGCTAAAACTCTTGATCTTAGTATTTTGAGCTTGCAGGGTCATACTACAGTTGCTCTCATAGGAAAACTAGAGCAGTCTCAGGCATCACTCCAAATAACTCACTCGCTGTGTCCCAGAGAAGTGGCTCCCCCACCCTCACTGAGATGTTTAAAAATTACACAACTGCATTTCCACATGAGGGATAACGAGATCCATGGAGTCACTTTGCACCAAATAACTGGAATTGATAGTATGGAATAAAATGTAATAATACAAGATGAAAAAGACATCTTACTGCAGATCCTTAAATGTGATCTTTACTCACACGTATTATGTTTCACAATCAGTGGAGCTACACATGGAAGGATAAATTTACCAAGAAAACCTGAAGTTAACCAAGCAGAGCACACCAGCAAAGAAGACAGCAAACATTTCCTTTCCAAATGTACAAATTATGAGAGTTAAGTCCTACTTGGGGATAAAGCAGAACAGAACTCTCTTCTAACAACCAGACAAGTATTTTTATTATATTGTGAAAAACAGTTTTTTTAAATATCACTTTGCATGTAATATTTTTCTTGTCATTTGAACTTATAAAATAATGGAACTAACTATATATTATATATACATGTATATAATATTTTATATGTTATATATTTGTTACATGTTATATATACATGTATACAAGTTATGTATT
Organism: Acanthiza pusilla; assembly: GCA_036630365.1. Taxonomy (NCBI): domain Eukaryota; kingdom Metazoa; phylum Chordata; class Aves; order Passeriformes; family Acanthizidae; genus Acanthiza; species Acanthiza pusilla. The sequence continues at coordinate 94,645,564 of JAXCHO010000034.1, forward strand.
AGTTACAGGTGTAGCAACACAGCATTATTCAGTCATCCAGGAACAAAGAACCTGAATAATTTTTATGACTGAAACCTAAATAATTTGCAAGATTCGGCAATCCTTTCATACCTGACAATGTCGTACCAAATTCCTCTCCTGAAGGTTACAGCTTAAAAACATTTGAAAACTTATTTTAAACACATTTGTCACATCAACAGGGTAGGAATACAGAGTGCAGAAAAATAACCTTCCTCTCCATTTATCTCTATAACCTCTGGCACATGCTGACTGCTCTCCAAACCGACGGAGTCCCTGGCACAAAATTTATGACGCATGACTTCGACTACCTCAGAGAAGGGGGAGCACTTGTTAGACTATTGCTTAATTAAATTACAGAGAAAGAACCACCCTCAGCCTTTTAACTGATTACGTAAGCTTATTTTCTCATGCCAACCCCAAATATTCTGAAAGCTCCCCCATGCACTTCTTGAGCTTCTCCAGTGTTACACAGCGAGTCTGTCTTGGGGGGACCCAGCAAGTCACTGGGGAAAGAGTGGCAACACTGCTGCTCACCACAGGTCTAGCCATGACCTCTGAGATGTCAGCCAGTTTGGGTCTGAAAACTGTGTTTCTTGCATACTTCTGTTTGTGGTAAAGAATTTAAGTTCTAGTTTCATTTCAAACAGATGACAAAGTTTCCCTCTGCTCTTACTTAAGGTCAGTATTAAGCAAACATTATTTGATTTGTGTTAGAGGGTAGGTTAGATTAGGTATTAGGAAGAATTTCTTTCCCGTGAGGCCCTGGCACATGTTTCTCAGGGAAGCTGTGGCTGCCCCATCCCTGGAAGTGTCCAAGGCCAGGTTGGATGGGGCTCGGAGAAACCTGGGATAGTGGAAGGTTCTCTGCCCATGGCAGAGGAGTGGAACAAGATGGCCTTGAATGTTCCTTCCAGTACTAAAGGACCAAAGCACTTCCTTTTTCTAAAACTGCAAATATAGTGTAGAACCACTCCAGAGGTGATAAACTGACACCAAAATCTAGCAACCAGAAACCTATTTTTTTAAAGTCTTACTTCAGGGGAGAAAAGATGACCAGAACACAGTGCATCTGTTCTTCCTTTCTGCTGCAGCTTGGAAGAAAACAGCAGATCAGATATTTCAGTGACATCCAATCACTGCATAAATTGTTTCTATTGCAGCTGGGTATGATAAACAATCATTTTGAAGTCACCTGATGCAGTCCATATAAGACAGCAGGTATGCGTGCAATGACTCTTCCTTGCCAGAAAATGTCTGGCTTTGTAGGACACTGACACTGACTTTCCAAATCAGGCAAAGAAAACACAGTGAATACCACAACTGTCTCCACTACAACTAATTAACCCCAGTAAACAATCATTTATCTGAATACCCAAGGCACTTTTTAGATTCATGAAGATTTCTCCCAGAGTGCCCAAGTTTAATACTAATTTTAGAATATGTAATTTAATATTTATTTTCCTGCCACCTACATGAACTCTGAAGGGCATGAACTTGATCTCTGTTCTCCAAAGAATTACTTTACTTTCCAGAGTGTCCAGATATAACATTTGTAAGAGGTATTAAAACACTTCCAGATCAAGAGCTCATTTAAAGCCAGCAGGATATTTTTGGAATTTGCAGATTATCCTGGGGGAGGGGGGGAAGTTAAATTCTGATAGACTGAATTATTGAAAGACCATTGTTTACAGAGCAGTACAACTGATAAAAGCAGGAAATTCGTGTTTTTATATAGTCAATACAGAGAACACACAGAAAATGATCCAGCTCAGTTTATCACTTAAGCCAGAAAGAACAGACTTCGGGATTCAGAGGAGGACAGAAATTCAAGGTGAAGATGATCTGAGCAGAAGTCATACAAAATTTATTGGCATAATAAGAGTGATTGCACTGCCTCATGGTGGGACACTTGCCAAAGACAAGGCTAATACCAAGGACAGAACCAGGCCACTGTAGGGATTGAGCCTTTCTGTTGTTCCGTTGCTGTATCAGCATCTCCATGGGGAAAAGTATTCTTGCTCTGGAAGTGTGTTAAAGCATTTTTTGAGCTGAGTGTAGAAACTCTGTCCTCACACAGAACACTCCCAAAAGCCTGGAGAGATAGCACCTAACTTTGCTGCAGAAAACTGTGATGCAGCAGTCACCATTCCCTATAAATAACAGAAACTCAAATTCTTCCGTTTACATGCTCTGCATCTACTACGCTGCAAAAAATGTACCATGAGGCTCCAGCTGAAGATCACCAAATGTTGACACAGAGATGGGTTTATCTAGTTATGGAAAAACCTGCACCTGTGCTGCTTTGTACCCAGTTACTCAAGACTTCAAGGAGAGGAAGATGTTTATGGAGTGACATGAGCTACAGGGGATTCATCCAAAGCAACGTAGATATAATCCATAACATGGATTTTCCTGATTTAGTTTAATGGCCTTGTATTAAATATTATCAAACTGAATCAGTAGCACAAAACATTTTCAATAATTTCTTGCAAAACAGCCTGCAGGAAATATATCTGAAACCTCTTCAACTGTTGTTTGGTGAAAAGAGGATGATGAAATTGGGTCCCCCCAGGGCATCACAACAGAAAGACTCTTGCAACAAGCACACAGGAGACTGAGGGGAACAGAGTTCAAGGGGCTGCAGCTCTGACAATCCTTTAATAAAGCATTACATGAGTTGGCAAGAGCCTGCCAACATTCTTTTCATTTCCAAAGTGGCTTTAATTCTATTTCCTTGAAAAGTAAGACTCCTGTTCAGTAAGGAGTTCTCAGCTATTCCCTTTTCATAACCTGTCTCACAGTCCACATTCAACAGAAACTTACTGATGTGAGCCAGGGGGTTGCCAGTTCCAATGCTGGGCATCCAAATCTCAGTTCTGCATCTGCAAGTCTCCGTCACCAGAACCCCATCCAAGAGATGAAAAGTTTCTTTTTACAGTAAAGAACAGGCAATTGCCTGCTGGAAAACTGCCCTGGTGGCAATTACTCTGTAATAAAGAGCACTGAAGCACTATCATGTTTCACCTGTTATCGCTATGGCAGAGTTACCTCTCGGTCACAGTTGAGGGTCAAACTCAAATTCTGAGCAGAAAAATTCATGCATGTACATTCAAGGCTTCTCCTGACATCTTACTCCAGATGAGGGTGTTTAGACAAAAGTATAAAGAGATGTTGGGTATGTGGGTGGAAAGCAGATTAAGAGGAAGGGTTTAGGCTAAGAAAGAGGTTGCATAAATGTGTTTAAAACCATTCAATTCCAGCGCACTTCCAGGAGACCAAAGTCTGCCTCTACTTCTCTCATCTTTTCCCCACTACTCACAGGAAATCTCAGTAAAAATCCAGACATCCTGCAGTTCCTTTACTCCCATCTGTGACCATTTCTACTCTAGAACTGCCCTTGAAAGCAGCAGAAAGGCTTGCATTGAGTCTCACAACAAGGTGGGTCTGGTATGTGTGAGAGGAAAGAATTTCAAGTCAATTTAGTGACCCAATGATAAGAGAGATGTAAAAACCATGTTCACAATGGACTAAAAAAAATATTTTAGGCTATCAGCTGATATGAAAACTAAAATAGAAAAAAAATGCTTTAATTTAATATGGTCCCATACCCAGTTCACCACAATTAGCTTGTAGCAATATTATTAATTAGTCCTTGTTTCTGCTCCTTTATTACATCTTGGGGCAGGAGAACAGGAATTTGGGAAAGAAGGGGAATACAGATGTGAAAGTACACTTAAGTCATGCCAAACAGTTTAGCCTCTCCTAACCCTTGGCTACTCCACATAAAAAGGAGGCAGCACGCTGGACAGGAAATATTTACTGGTCGGAAGAAGCAGCTACATAAGGATAGAGATGTGCATTTCCTTCTTAGAGAGTCATTATTGTTGGAGACCTCAAACTCTTCTGACAAATCACAGACTAAAAGGTCTATTGTTGCAGGAAAAAAAAAGGATTTGGAGAACAGACGTGACAATGAAATAAAAAATTGCTTTTAAACCTCCATTCTTCAATGATAGTCTGCACTTTTACAGTTTGCTTTGCCCTGCACTATGTTGCTTCTATCAATCCACAGTTCTCAGACCACATTTCTTGTGTGATATATATTGGTCACCTGCTCTAACCTCAGACCACACAAACTCTTAAAATGAAAACTTCTGAGGACTCAAAGAGTGTTCACTCATCATTTTTACTGTGAACAGTCTTTATGCTAGGGGGACCCCCCCCCAATTATAATTTCCCTAGTACACAATTAAAAGATCAAGGACTTCTGTTAAAGATGTGAAATGGGAAAAGGCAGCACCATAGCAAGTATGAACCTTATTTTAGAAGTAGCTTCTCCAGCAGACCTTATTCAGCCAAAAAAAGAGAAAAAAAATAAAAAAGGGAACAAAAAGTTACCTACTGCTAAGTAATAGGAAACCTCTTTCATGCCATGGGAGAAGCCTCTGAAGCCATTTGCACTGAATTTCCCTCTCTCAGTAAGGCTTTTCATCCAAAGTCAAGCAGTCTGTAGGACCCTAGAGCCAGCAGGAATCCTCACATTACACAGCTGAAAATCTGCCATGTGTTATCAGTGGTGCCCCTGAAGGCCACACTCAGTGTTACTTAAAGAAAAACAGAACATTGATATAAAAAAAGCTGTAAGGAACAGCCATTGCACAACTGCCAAACCACATGGCATTTGCCTTGATATGAAAATAAAGCACATGCTCCGAAACTGCCCCCAGGATTAAAAATTTTAATGGTTCCATAGCATCTTTCTTTTAAAAGGGCTTTAAATATATCTTTAACCCAAGCTTCCACTAAGGGCTATCTGTGTTCAAAATCTGTGCTGCTATTGCTTCGAGGTCAAAAGATATTTTATGTAAGAGTGATACATGATATGAAAGCCTGACTTGTCAGTTTAAAAAAACAAAAAGCACAGTAAAATTAGTCTTACACAACCCCTTAGTGGGCATAAAATTAGTCAATAAGTAAAAAATGATGGGTGGGGAGGTTTTATAGAGCAATTAACATGTGCCTCAGGCACAATATTTGTAGTCTTATACATTCCACCACATGAGATGTGAATACAAACTCTACATGATCTAGACTAACGCAGACTAACTCTAAAGCTAAAAGGCTGAAAAAAGGATTTAATTCTTTATCATTCCAGGTTTTTTAGATCCACTGTGTATTCAATTCTTGCCTGTGGGTTAGCTGTATTACAGTCCTCTCTTGGGACAGGTCAGCTCTCAAGCCATTAATTCTTCCAAGAAGGAATTCAGATCCTGCAGTTCACTCTCAGCATCAAATGCAGCCATACCTGGGAGCACAGATGCAGCTGGATCAAACAGGAATTTAAATCTGGGAGTCAAAGGACAGGTTATAGCAACTCAGTTTCTTCCTGGTAAGAGGAGCTAAGGTAGGCCACAGCTGAAATGGAAGATGCAGCTTTGCAGAAAGACAGTTAAAAATACATAACCTTAATGTAACCTCTGGAAGAGATGAGGAATAAACTCAACTCCTTGAGCTGAGCTGATGCAGAGAGTCGGTGCTGCTTTGTGTTGAAGAGCTTCCTCCATCTGCAAGAGGCTTTCCAGCCACTCAGCCCTTTTCCACTTGAATTATAGGCAGCCTCTAACAGCCCATCCAACCCTTTGCTCTCTTCTTCCTCAGCAGATCTTTCAGGTTTTTAGATTTCCTTTGATCTCAGGCTTAGCCTTAGGAAGACTATCTGCTTCCATTCTGAATTGAGTCAGCAATTGATACCTTAATTCCTTTGAAGAAACAGACCTAGAAGCCAATTCATCTGTAACATTTCATGCTTGGTTTCTAAATACATCTCCACAATCTCCCTTTACCTACAAGCGTTATTCTCAGGCAGGTATCAACACTGCATTTCAATGGGGAGAGTCGCTACTTCACACTAGAAGAGTTCACTCTGGAATATTGAATCTCTTCAGCATAATTAGTTCTCAGCTACCACAGAGATTTCTCAGAATCAGCAGTTTGAATTATTGCTTAACACACTTTTTCCATACTGGCAATTTCACATGAACTAGATTTCAAGACCCTTTAAGCACGGTCTGCTAAGCTTTAGGCTGGATGAATTTTGAATGTTAAATAATATTTTTTTAAATGAGATATTATATCTAAATGCTTTAGCTGTAAAATAACAGCCCAACCCCCTGAACAGCTTCCCTACATCTAGGAGACACAAGCAACTACAGCATTTTGCTGATTTGAAAGGATCTAATGAGAGAAATAATTTCTTTTCCAAACAAAAATAATTTATATTATTCCACTCTGGCTAGCTCAGCCTTTCTTTTTAGTAAAATCTAATAATTAGCAGTAAAATACTCAATTTCCAGAAATTCTGTTCTTCAGTGTTATTGCCTAAAAACAACACTAATACTCAGGGTTAAGCTTAAAATGACCAGCTTCAATATTTAATGCTAGACTAGCCAATGTTTACTATGAGAATCCATTAACTCTCACAGTAAAACAAAGTGATGCCATCACATAGAGGCACTCAGATATGAAATGCATAAAAACCACAGCTATTCGTGTACCACAAACATCCCTAAGTTTAAGTGACATTATAAAGGTAAGCAGCACATGTAAACTCAATTTCCTTATGTTTTCTTATGAAACTATGTAAATGCACACATATTCATTTTAAGAGCACCAGTGTAAAATATTTAATTTAAGCAGTGGAATGAGGAACAGCTCTGGTGCTGACAGTCACTTCTGTGCCTATTAACTATTCATAAAACACTCAATAGCATTGAAAGAGCCTTTGAAGCAACAGTAAAGGCTTGACAAAGCTTTTATCATATTAAATATAAAACGTGAAACTTCATGTTTACAGCTACCACTACTCATTAGTCAGACAGTGAGTTTTTCATGCTGAAAGCAGCAGCCACCCCAAGTCACAAAATACAGATTTTTTTTTTCTTCCATAGTTCTAATAAAACAGGCACATGGATCCCACCTTTCAGAAGAACTAAAATGTATTTACAGCTTGCATTAAAACCAAAGTTTTGTTTGAATTAAAATAGAAATAATCTGAAATTACCAAGTTATGTATTTATTAATTGTTTAAATTAACAGTGTTATTAACAGAAGTAATGTATTGTGATTTCATTGAACAAATTTTTTCAAAAAGCAGTTTCTCCAAGTTTACACCACACCTGTCTTCAGTTTCTCTTCCTTTTGCTTTTATTTAAGCAAAATCCCGTGCAACATAATTTTACCATGTATCCAAATCTTCCATGAACTTATGAACTGGAAATAATTTTAGAGATTTAATCCTTAGAAGCCAAGTTAAATGATGGAAGAAAATACAGTGTCATTTATAAACAATAGCAGGGATTTTAATTCCCTCTCACAGATAAGCAGCATTAAGTACCAGATGTTTCAGAAGACAAAGGCCTCATCCTGCTCCTATGGAATTTGTAGTAGTTTATGTCCACAAGAAGTAAACAACAGTGTTAATACTTGAGGAAGACATGAACCACTCAATTTCTCAAAACTCTTGGACTGATAAACACTTAAAACTCAAGTTCTGAAGGTGCTGAAAACTTATTTTCTGGTAAAATTTAACACTGGCTGGGAGAAACTGCTTATTGAACAGGTCTCAAAAAGGTTAATGGAGATATTTAGAGATTGGAACTTCCACAAGCATCAACTGATATAATTTCATCTGGACTCAGACCGGAATTCTCATATTTGGCACTTTTTACATTGTTTGACTTTTCAACAAGTTCACTGCTTCATTTTGAATTCTTAAACTGCAGATACTAAAAAACCAAAGAGCAAGCTGGAATTAAAAAAACATGTAATATATATTTGGCTTGTTGCTAAGCTACTAAAGCTCAGTTATCACTATGAGGCTGTTATAGATTTGGAACTGCATTTCTGACACGGCAATGTAACATCAATTATAGCAATAAAGACAACAATTAAAGTCACAAATCAGAACTTATTTCTGTAGGGGTGCAGTAACTCGGGTGCTTCAGCACCTTTCCAATTCACAGTATCCATTGACTCAAGCAGCCTTCACTGATGCTTTCACTTCTCTTGTTAAGATTTCAGAAGTTCAGGAAATTTAAACACGAGTTCAACCACCACTGAACTGGAAAGGGACCATCTCCTTCAGCTGATAAAATCTCGTGGGTTACAGAACAAGTAGGACAGGTTGATCATCTGTCAATTCATAACTACACCTCTGATCCAGGGTATTCAAACTGCAAGGAAAGTCAAATACTTGCAAGCAGAAAGTGTGTAACACCATACTAATGTGCCTAAGGTTTTCATGGTGGTATCTGATAAGAATCTCAGATTATTTCAGTGACCGAAGTTTTCCGAGGTACAGAAAAGCACAAACCCACAGTGTAAAGTTTAGTTGTTAATATTCAACACACGCTGTGAAGAGTCATTTTTTTGGATACCCAAAAGGCTTCTTCTTCTTCAGTGTATTGTAAGCAAAATTGGTTGAGTCACCACACTTCCCCAGGTACCAATTCTCAAATATAGTTTGTTGAGCCAATTTAATCTCACAGAACCTGATCTTTGCTTTTACCAAAACAAGAAGCAATGGGAATATTACAGCAGTTCGACAGCTATATTGCAACCCCCTCCAGTGAGGAATAAATATAGCTCATGCTGAGGCAGACAGATGTTGAGGTTGATAAAGGTAAACAGAACAGTGTAAGAGGTAATTAACAAAGAGGCCAGATAAGTCACCCGTGAATAACTTAACCCTTCAGTGAATCCAGCACTGTTTTTAGCCCTGCTGAGGGCACGGGAGCCAAGCAGAAAGATTTCAATTAGCTCCCAAAGCACTAACATTTGTAACTGTTACCTCCATTTCTTATCTCTGTGGCAGGGAACATCATAGCTGCGTCCCCCACAGACTCTGGCATCATTTGGTTGATTTGCAGCTTTTCTAGAAGTGGGAGCCCTCTTCTTCCCTTCCCCCAAATCCCAATGTTATTTTGATCACAGGGGTTAGGGAAGGAAGGGAAGAGATTTCTCAATTATCTGGAGGAAACAGCTAGAAAGCTCACAAAAGAAATGTAAACTGGAAGACTGGTCAGTAAGCAAGAGGATGGTTTATTTATACTGTCTGACCTTACCCTATGGTAAGGTAAACTCAGCTTTGCCAGCCATACATTTTACTCATCCAAGTGCCAGCACAAGCAAAGCAAAGTTTTGTTTAGCAAGTCAGGTTGATCAGAAAAACTCTTTTTTTTTTTTTTTTTTTTTGGAGCTTTTCAGAATCTGTTTTAACTATGCAAACCATAGATCCATGAAGGCCATCTGATGAGCTTTGAAAATTAAAATTTTCAGGAAAACATGGAGGCTTAACTCATCAGCATGTCCCATGGCAATAACTGCACTGATTATTCACTCCACTCATTCAAAATAAACCAATCAGCAATTTCATATGAAACACATTTTTACTGCAGGAAGACTGCATGAAAGGACTTGTACATTACACGCTCACAAGTTGAATCTAAAATGCCTTTTTTTCTCATATCAAACAAACGAAAACACCCCCATGCGTTTCATTCAAGATGCTAACCTGAAAATTTGTAAGTAATATTGCAAATAGCATTCACTGAACGTTATTTTTAGTTGGTTGAGTGCTTCTGTTTGGCCACAGCTGAGGAAGCTGTAAGGCACACCTGCACAGGTAAGCCAAAGCAAACATGTAATATACAAAGATATAGACAATTATACAGTGCACACACATGGTTGGTTCATTCCCCATTCAGTCTGGCATTTCCATTCAGTGTTGTGTAATATTTTTTGATATCGACTGACAGCACAAGTTTGATAAAGGTAATACCAGATACTCTTAATACTGTAAACAGTTTATTTGAAACCTAATGACAATGCTCACCATGAAATGTAACACTGACTATCCCTATCCTAAACCCCACCATTCCCCCCATATCATCTAAGGCTATTGGTATCATGGTTTATTTGTGTGAATTCATGTGCTATAAACTGCAGATTAATCACACAAAACACGACTCACTAGTGGTTAGAAACAAATGCAATAGCTCATTGGAAAAAACAATTTATCTAACTGGTTATTCTAAAGTACTGTAACCTGAAGCATTTCTCCATAAATAAAAAAATGCCTCACTGCAATCCTTTATAGCCTAATATTGTTCCTAGTTTCTAGGACACTTACCTTGTAGTAAAGAATTTTAGAATTAAATCAAGTTGCATTTTTTTACAGAGGGAAGCAATATTACATAGAAGATGAATGCATATAGAAATCCTTCCCACTTAAACATGATCACACAGTTGAATCTGTGGCACAGGCAGTAAGAAAAAAACCAAAATCCTTTTTACCTTGTGTACTTTAGTTGTCAAACGCATCTTCCCTCCTTGCCTGGCTTCAATCAATGCAAAAATACATAGAAAGCTTTGACTTACAGAAATGAGAATTACTTACCAATTTGTAACAATACAGGTGTTACCAAAGCTGTCTCCATGGCATAACAAAACTCCCTGCCAAACATTACTGCACCATGCATCACCCACAGGCGTATTGGTATCCGGTCTATGGATCCTTCACTAATGGTCTCCTCCCTACTTTCATTCTCCTTGTTTTCTGGTTTCTGAAGCTGTGCCACAGGTAGATCTTGAACTTGCATAGATTCCGAGTCAGCATTCTGAGGAGCCATTTTCATTACCATAAAAAATATATATATTTGTTATATCTATATAAATAATACTACCATAACTCCACGAGCAAGTTAGGGTGTCTTCTCTTTCAGCTTCTGTTCCTCAGGCAAGTAATGCTTATATTCCTCTTATACAAACAGGTATCTTGCAACTTCTTGTATAGATACGAGACATTAAGAATGAAAAGCTATTTGGTAGGAATTTCAACATATGGCTTGCTGGTTTACTGTGAGTTAGAGTTAAAAATCCATAATTGCCATTCAGTTAATACCAGTTTCATAATTATTATTGAAGAAGTGCTGAAGTTGTTATTCGTGCTACAGAGAGGTGGAAAGGCGACACAAAGAGGTGCTCCACTGTTAATCCCCATCGAGTGGCTGATTAATCTGCAACAAAAAGCAAGCATTTAAAAATTTCAATAGGATTTTTCAGGATATTGTGTCCCCCCCCCTTAACCATATAACCTATTTCCTGCTTCATGCTTTCCATTGTTCTTGCCTAGTGTAGGGTCCTTTATTCCACATTCCCTCCTACCTCTGCACTTTCCATTGAAATGCAGTTATGCCTTGTATTTAAATGATGCTTTACTGTACTCCAGTTCCTCTGGTTTGTGGTCCTACACAACGCCACAGAAGAATATCAGGGTACTTGTCCAAGATCCTCAGAACACTGAGCACAGGAGTAAAATTCTGGGAAATTTAAAGCAGGTTGCATTTCAGAAACAGCATAGGATATTCCAGTTCTATGCCAGGAAGATGATTCATCAATTACCATGGTCACACAGACATCTCCATTTAGACTTTTGGAAGTTGCAAATTACTTTGCATAACTATCACACCATTTTATACTGAAGATATTTCTCAGGCAAGCATGAGCAAAATAAGCCATGACGAATATAACTAAGGCTTGATATTTAAATATTTAAACATTAATGAAGATACCACAGCATATGAATTCATCTTCTTTCTGCACACAAGACCAGAGCATCTTACTCCCACATCCTGTGAGGCTGTGGAAATTTGTGAAGGCAGAATAGTACAATATCTTCCACATTAAAATTATTAAAATATATTCTAACCAGGCAAGACAAGCTTCTCCTGTATCTTTCCCTCCTTTGTGCCCTAGACAAAGTCTAAGGCAGATGTACAAATACTGCACCATGCCAATCAAAGTGTGTTTAAGCACTTAGGAGAAGAAAACAAAGCATCTTATAAAAAGATTACATAATGTTTGTACTAGAAGTATGCATATTTACATCTCTGCACACAGGGTGACTGAGCTGTGACCCCAGGACAAAACCTCTCAGGGATATGGCTCCATGAAAAGCTGGCTCTGGCAGCAAAGCTGGCCTCAGTAAAAGTCCCCACGCTGCAATTCCCTGTCCCTTCAGTTGTGGCAACAACTCTTTGTGGGCTTGAGCACGTACCAGATCATTAAGTGGTGAGCCTAAAACTGAGCCTTAGGAACCAGATGACATGTCTGGTGTTTAAAGCACATCACACTGCTACTAAACGTGCATCACAAGAACACCAGCTTGAGCACTCGATCCTGCTGACACCCTTCTTCGAGCTCTTTATTGCATATATTTTGTTCTTCCATTCAAAAGCATCTTTTTTGGTCCAGGTTTTTTCTTCTTTCAGGCTCCCCAAGATTACTGGAATTCTCATATTTGATCACCTCAACAATTAACTAATACTAAAATTTTATTTTGAGCTGGACAAACCTTTAAATGCCATGAGAAAGTTAAAATAACTTACTGAACTAGTTCAATAAACCAAGTTTTAAGTTCAAGTTATTTTCTAAAAGCATGAAATACCTCAGAACAAAAAAGACTCGAGAAAGCATTTCTCTACCCACTCAGAATTAACAGAAATTAAGATGTAAGTAGTTTATCATAAATGTAAAGTACTCTGTGTATTAAAAAAACACATCCACTTTACATAACACAAGTTCTGAATGAGGAAAGCTTACAAAATACATGTTCCAGAGTAGGAGCAATTATTTTAATTACAGACTAGTCATAAAATGTTTAACTGCTGGCAGACTCAGGCAAAGTGACATTCAGTAGAATTTAGAAGTATACATGCTAGCTCTTATTATTAAAAAAATCACCAGAACATTTATGTTGTATTCCAGACTAAGGGTCATGGATTACTCTCCTGTACAAGCTGGCTTTTTTAAAGTCTCTACTGTTTTCTCATGCCTAATTTCCCCTCCTGTGAAGGATTTAATTCCCTTTCCCTAAACACCTCCTTCCATGTGCAGTTGCAGGGTGAGGCGCTGAGAGGAAGGCAGTTCATCACTCCAGAATATTCTGTGATGCACTGGGGCAGCCTGCACATGGGCAAGGAGGATGACACCAAGATGGAAGCACTTGTCCTGAGAAAGGATAAAGAGGCAGGACAGAAGTGGATATCAGAGATTTAGCCCATTTGAGCAAGGCTCCTAAGGGATGACTGAAAAAGTTATTTCTGAAGTGGAAGATGATGGGGAGTGATCAGATAATTTGAGAGCCAGGAATAATGGGTGGTAGATGGAGGTAGACTTTGAAGCTGTAATTGACACAGATAAGAACAGCATATTTTAACATGCCAGAAAAAGCAGTTACAGTGATCAAGTGCAATAGCAAGAAGCACAATGGACAGGTTTTATCTAAAAGAACAGAGAATTACTGTTCCATTATGTCAATTTTGTGGTAAGCATAACGTTGGACTTCCTGCAGCACTTTCATCTGACTCCAAGTGCATGTCTAATATAAGAGCCAGAGAATAACAAGAGCCTCTCAGAAAGGTCTTCAGTTCTTTCCTAAGCCCTGCTCAGTTGTTTTCCTATTCATTTTAGACTGATACACATTCTGCTACTGCTTCTTCCAAGTTCATTTTGAATTTGGCAAGTTTGAATAGTAGCATTCTTTCTTGTCAAAGAGGGAGACAAATTCATTTACCTGATGGAAGTAAATATAACAGAGGCTTTTATGCAGCAAAGAACACCAAAGTAAATGGCACCTGAAGAGAAGCTGGATTAAAATACCAATGAAGGATTCTCTGATGTCTGCATCCAGCACAAATTGTTTTTCATGGCTGGTTTTTAAGGGCATTTTCATAACTAACAACAAATAAGGCAGTAGAATGAAGAATTTCATGGAAAGAGATTCATGTTGGGCATTGCACACAGGTTGGGCATGAAGAGAACTTTAGATACAGAAATATTTCTGATCATGCCAAGTGTTTATGGGAGGAGGGGACTGATGACACTGGCTCTTCTTCATCTTAATTGCACACATTTTACTTTGACCTTTGGCCACGTTGTGGCAATGACAAAAAACTATAAAGCAATAGTTAATATTTCAACAAAACAGGCAAGTAATATATTCCAAAAACTAATCTGTAAGCAAAATTTTATAAAGCTTCTCAAAATGCTTCCAATCTTATCCGTTATACTTTTACTACCTACCTTCCACTGAGGCATGACTGTGTCAAACACAAAACATGTTACAGGCTTGACAAGTCAATGATCCTGTGCCTCAAATAGGTACTGTTCACAGACAGAGCTTGTGAACCATCAAAGAACTGAAGGAAAATCACTGCCTTTCCTCAGGGTTTGCCAAAGAAGAGGAAGTGTTATACAGGTCATATCTGTTGCCCACAAAATTCCGTGCTTTTCTTTTCCCTAGCGAGCACTACGATGCTTAAGATGCACAACGAGCTCATGCTACACAATTATACAACATGATGCCTCGGGCAAATGACTTCTATCACACATCTCAGTGTGTTCTGTAAGTTCAGGACTTGGGGTTTTGACAAGCAGTGTTCCTGCATTTGTGATACCACCATCTGAAGGTCAGCAGATGGGTAGTACACTCATCAATACCAAAATAAATGAGGTTAAAATAGTGATTCTGCCCAAATCTTTTAAGACTGAACTATTTTTAATGCATGTTTCCAGATCTCTCTTGCTAACAAGGAATTGGAATGCACTGTTTGACAAGTAACTAGAATTTCTGAACCAGTGCCAAGTGTATGACTGTAAGCTGTGGAATACACAGCGTGTTTCAGGTAATCACACACGTATTTTTTTGAGCTGTAATAAAGCTTAGTGAGTAGATAACAGTTAAATGGGCCCAACTGGATACCATGAGAAGATTTAAAATCTTTTGGAGGGTTTTCTTCCTGTGAAGACATTGGGCATTCCCTCAGGTATTTATTGGTGTAAGAAACAATCTCAATGGAGTTGGTATGAACTAGTCATAAAAACTCAAGACAATGCAAAAAATAAGCACAGCCTATGAAAAACTGGAATGAGCAAACTGAAAATGATGGAAACAGTTCTGTCCAAGCACTATTGAATATCTAAGGAAAAAAGGAAGAGATTGAACAGAGGCAAACTACCCCTTATCTCACCCTCTTCTTTAAAGTTTATTGCACTAACTTCCAGTCATTTATGTAGTTATCTCCTGTCTTCAAGGTCTGCCTCTTACATTATCATGACTTTCTTGATATGCAAGGATACAGACTGACCAAAGTTGTCTCAAATCATGAAGAGCTGCATTCAGTTTTGCTCACAGGAATTATTTTCTAATGATGTAGGAAATACTGAGATTCTATGGTTTAAATGAATTCTATCTTCTTGATGCTGAAAGGAAAGATGAAGAGACACCTTGAGCCATCATTGCATACAATGTCTTTTCACTGTTTTATCACTATCTTTATATGGGAAAATTGCTAAGAATCAGTGAATCAATTATTACAGAATTTAAATAGGCTTTAATGATTCTGGTCACAGATTCTGGTCATGATTCTGTCATCATCATCATATTAGGACCTGTCAGTGATCCATTCTGCTCAACCCATCAAAAAAACCCCAAACAACAAAAAAAACCCCAAGTAAGTGTATTTCTTCATGAAATATTCAAATGTTTACTTGGGGAAAAAAGTGTAAGACTGTAGAAGCTGACAGTGTAATAGGATAAGATTTTTGTTCCTCCCAGAGCCTTACAACTTACCCTCCTCCAATGCTTCAGTGAGTGCATCCCACAGACATCCATGCTAGCAACCACACTATTTCACCTGTGAATCATGTCAGGCTGACAAGCCTATAAATGCCCAGTCATTCCATTTATTTGTCAAATACTTTCTGCCAAGTTGGTTTATGCTCAGGTTTTCAAGTAATCTGGCCATATCTTGAAAAGTTATCTAGACTGATTTAAGTTTAGCTTTAATATTAGCATTAGAAAGAAAGGCATTCTGAGTTTATCTGTCTTTTCCTCAGGCTAAATAAATGTTTGGCTGAGCACTTTTACCACCATGTTGCAGAGAAACATCACTTATTATTCCTTCCACAATATGCAAAATGGACAATAGGTTCTGCTTCAGCATCTGACTGGCTTGTGAAAGGACACATCATTTGGGTTTGTGCCTTTTCAAGAGTAAAATGGCTCTTGTCCAAGAATAATTGCTGGTGTTCCGAGTTCAACCGCTCTGTGCTGCACCACACCAACAGACAAGGAGAATGCTGCTGTGAAAGAGCAGTTCTTAAAGGCAAGGCTGACCTTCAATCCCTTTGCAAACATGGCTACAGCACCTTACAAAACCTTGCCCATTCTCAAAATACATTAAAAATTACTCTGTAAGATCTGTAAACTGATTTTGTAAAGAAATATCACATAAAATACATTGCCGGCTTATTATACTGCTGACACTCTAGGTTTCTCAATCACTTCAAGCTGGTATAAACAAGTACTTCCTCTAAGAGCACCGATCTGTTCTTCCTTTTCTTTGCTCCTGGTTCCTTACTCCCACTGCTTCCTGCGCGCTACACTAGCAGCGAACCAGACACTGTAACTGATCCAGGCTGAAAACTAAGCCCACAAAAACACGTCCAAGCAGCTAAAGAAATCCTTTCTAGAATCACGTTGGCTGTACGGGTCCACACCACCGTAACAGGGAGGCACAAGAGCGGTTGGAAGTGTCCCTTTGGGCAGCAATACCCAAAGCCAGTGTGAAATTGCAGCTCACAGAGGAAAGAAGCTGTCGGTGGATCCCTGCGGCTACAAGGTCAAAAAGCAAACTCATCTGCCCAGCTCAGGACACCTGCTGTGCAGAAGGCAGAACGATCCTCAGGCATGCTGGGAGAGCTCTCATGTATTCTCCTCGGCCTTGCCAGATGCAAGGCAGAACACCACTTGCTTGGCCAACAGCAGCTATTTTCTCCCTGGTTGTTTTGCGGCTCTGTTGCTAATTATTAGCAGCTGTTTATAGTAACAGAACTGGCCACAAGGGAAGTTTTTTTGGCCCGTGTCAATATTCAAGTGTTCAGTCAGTGCAAGAGGAAGAAAAACGTCTAGAACATATACCTGGAGTTTTTGGCTCAGCTCATTGCACAAATGTGCTCAACAACCCTACTCGAAGTTCAGAGGAAGGGCTGTATCCTTCTGTACTCTGATGAAGTTTTTCCATCATAAAGGTGTAGACTTAAACCCTGTGACTTTCTATATAGGTGAGTCACAAGGCCTTTGGTTCAAAAGGGCAGCAATTATAGACAGGCAGTTGTTTGAATTCCCATTAAGACTTCTGACAGCTAAGTGCAAACATAGAAAGCTTTTTAGCTACTACTTTCTAAAAACAGAACTGTATTAACCCTATGAGAGGGGGAAGACTACACTTGTTCAGGAATAACTTTTTAAAAAATCAATTATATCTGTATTACTTAACAACATTCCCATACACAAGCAATGTTACCTCCAGATCCTGAAAGTCAAGCTCTCGTTTTAAAACAGTCTTACATTACACTGGATTGGCCTGTTGTGAATCACTAAAACCCTGCCAAAGGAAAAAGGTTAAGGCTAACTGCGTGCAATAAAGAACCACATTTGACATGTCCCAACATCTAATTCATCATTCAGGTAATCAAAGGCATTGAAACACAACAGCATAAACCAGCTGCTTCTACAAGGACGCCGTGCCTAAACAACCCTGTGACTAACACTGACTGCAGGTCAGATTCTTTGCAAGTTCATCTTGAAACCTGAGATTTAAAAAAAAAAAAAAAAAAAAAGGAAGAGAAAGAAAAGAGCCACTGGAAACAGCACAGTGCTTTTGCATCATGACCTACTTTTGAAGCTACCACACAATTTAGGCCACAGAAGCAACGTCTGGGCAGGGGTAAGTCATTCTGCAGCACATTGTGAATTAAAACAATATGGAGCAATCCACCTCACACAGAGAAACAGCATTTTTTCCACTTCTTCCAACACAAACTTTTGCCTGCCCTCAGGATTCTTCACACACTGTAAGTCAGTTGATGTCTTTTACAACCTCTGCCTTGCTGGTTAAGCCAGAACACGATGTTTGAAATATAAATTCATCTAAGAGAAGCAGATCATGCTGGCAGCTTTTCTACTCTTAACGCTGAACATCTGACATCCTCTACTCCCCCAACAAATAAATATCCAAACCACAATCCAAAACATAAAAGGAAGGGTGTGAACAGCTTGATTTTGGAAGGGTTAATGAAGGCTTGTTGCACCCTTTCCTCAGTATGTATACAAAATTCCAGAAATTATTACAGCCTGACATACACAGGCTTAAAAACTCCAGCCCTGCCGAAGTTAAATCTTCATTGGGTTTCCTGGTTCCTTCTGTCCATAAAGCATGGCCTTGACTATAAGCCCCTGGGCTTTCTTGGGGCCCCTTCTGTCCATCCCCTCACAGCTTACTCAGAAAATGACCAAGAGTAAGATTTTGGCTCCTTCTTGGAAGATGTGGTGATGCGGTCACAGACGGCAATCTGGGCATGACAAACTCCCTCGATGGGATTTTTCCTGTCTGGACACATGAGGAGGAATAGAAAGCTTGAGAGGTAAGGTGGAGAGGTAAAGGTCCTTGTGACATCAGGGAGAACATCTTTGTAAGGCAGCCCTATTTCATCATTCTTTGTATTTTGGGACCAACATAATTTCTCCATTCATTACTGGGAAAAAGACATAGGAAATCATGGGTCTTTATGCAATTACTGAAACAATTCTGGGAAGCCATCTTTTTAAGAAGGATCCAGAATTTAATGTGAGACAGACTTTATTCAGTGGATTGGATATTATACTGCTCCCTAAAGGCACAGCCTGTTACTAATATTAGATCAGATTACATTGTTAAACCACGGCTGCTGCTGTTTTTAGTAGGAAATACTTCATTTTGTTAAACTGGAGAGGTGGCAGTATCTGATTTAACTTGTATTTTGATTTACAGATAGGTAAAAATTAATATATACTCACATTACCTTCATGTTTATTAATAAATTAAACAAGTAAACAGCTAAAGGGGTATGAGCATAAATAGCAGTAGAGAAGCCTTCAGAGCTAATGGTAAACATAACAGCTGGGACCAGGGATGCTGGGAAAAAAACAGGCAATAAGAAGCAGTTTCACAGCACAGCAAAGACATAGGCATGCCAGATTTGTGATGGCTGGATCTCCAATTAGCAGGTTCTACACCCAAAATTTGGTAAAGGGCAAGACAGCAATCACTAACAGCTTTCAAAACCAAAAAATAACAACCAAGTAACCACAAAAGCACAAAACTCAAAACCTCATGGGGACAGAGATCACTCAGGACAGTGTGCAAATATGCTGTTATGGGCTGATGCTGCTGCAAGCAATGACTTTCACCAAGAAAATCCACTGATTTGGTCAGATAAGCACAAACTTCAGTCTGGCCTGAACTGAAAGTATGGTCCAGCTTGGAATGTCACACTAAAAGATCCTCAAGTTTTTAAACCATGTTGATCATGAATGTTATCTCCCATCAGAATTAAATGGATTTATTTGCTCTGTCTCTATGAAGCAGAACAACAGAGGAAAACAAAATTAAGGCTACCATCAGCAAACATCTTAATACATAACCAAGTGGATTAACTGCACCAATCCCACCTTCCTGCAGGAGAAAGGGCAATGTCTAACCCAGTGGGGCTGCTGGTGCAAGAATAATCCTATCAAGACATCGTTGCCAGTAGCATTTTTTTAAAAAAGTTCTTTCACCAAGGCTGTCCTCCTGATTGCAGTGGGGGAAATAAAATACACCAGAGCAACCTTTGCAAATTCTCCAGAATGAGAAATACTTTCTGTAATAGGCTGAGACTAGTGTTTTGCATGAATATTGACCCATATAAATAGTCAAGCCAGGACTGCTTACTTAGTCTGTATCTGCTAAGTTAGACATTCCTTGCAGATGCTACTGTACCTACTATGAAAAGCACATTACTTTCACACACTGGCATTTAAACTAATCATATTCACTGCCTGAAAATTCAAAGGCTGGCTTCTTCAGGCTGCAAATGCTTAAGAAACCCAAATACTGCCAGAATATCTATTAGACAATTACAGGAGCTATTCAATAGATCAAGACAAAAAAGAGCACAGCATAGATCTTCATAAGCCGACTTCCTCTAGCATATCATTAACGTCTGCAAAGTCTAATTCATTGGAATTATCTCCAATTACCAGTCCCTAAACGCATTACCATCATTCAATCTCAGAAAACTCTGTTAAAGGAAGCTTTTGAAAACATCCTTAGAATTTTGTTCACCCTCCAACAAACACGGAGCAGTCAGGTTTTGACCAGATTTTACTAACTCTGAAGAAATAATTACTCCCTCAGAGAAAAACCAAAACATCGCAGAAGAGGGTTTCTCACGTTTCAGATTCTCCAAAGGGTTTGTAAACAAGTCTGTATCACTGGTTATATCATCTTGCACTAAGCGTTCTCATTTTGCCTTGTTTGAGTGGACTCACAGATCAAAGGGGAACCTCCTCACTGTGATTGCTCGGTAATAAACCAGCATTTACAGCCTAACCTGCAGTTTGAGCCCACACTGACTCATCACGACTGCTGGAAATTGTCTCCTGTCAGCACAAAGGAGAGAGATTCCTTCCCTTCCCCACCCAAGCTTCCCCGAGCTTCCCTTCCCTCCGTCTGAGCCAAGGAAAATACTCTAACATCCCCTGATGAAGTATTAAATGGAGCTCATCACTACAGTACTGAAAGAAAGAAATAAAGGTGTTTAGAGATAACATTTATTTCTTACTTACTTCCTGGCACCCGCGTTGCAAAGGGTGTGGTAAAGGAGCTGTTTTTCACCCCTCTGGCCCCACACCTGCGATGCATGAGGTGGTGCTAATAGAGGAAACTGCAGGTTCAGGGTGCAGCACCTTCGGTAAACATCTCCAGTGCCTCCCTTTAGCGGCACAAATAATTACAAACAAACGTTGAGAAAGCACACTCCATAAAAAGTATTGCTCGAGCACTTGAGCAGATCCTTGCTCCAGTTTTGTAGGCTGTCCCAAATACCAGCGTGACAGACGTGTTTATGTACACTGCCATGAAGTGGAGCTATTTGATTTAGTTCCACAATTATTTAAATAAACATTTGAACTGACCTAGCAGTGATGCATAGCCTGTATATTTTAAGTAAGGTGTAAGATAAGCAAAATTAAGAATCCCCTCTTAACCCCAATAATTAATAAACTGTTAGAAAATCAGAGAATTACTGTTTGGTCAATAATATGGATAGATCAGCACTTAAAAGGGTCGCAGCACCACTGATTTCGGACTTTATCTACAGCATTTAGGATCAATTCACTAAGAACTTCCACAACCAGTACATTTAACGAAATAGGGAACACACACCACTTCAGAGTTACACCTTATAGGAGACAAAAGTACAGATAATAAACAGACAATTTTGGCAAGCTACAAACCATCCATTTTATACAATTTTAGTCAAATAATATGCTTTAGACAGCTGGTTTATGAGCAGTCCCATAGAAAGCTGATGGCCATATTTAAGAGCAGCTTGATCAGAACATTTTGATTTTGGACGATGAACAAATGCTATTTTAGAATGTGTTTTGCCAAGCTCTAACCCTGTTAGAACTGGCAGGATAAGATATTTACTGACATGTGCACTAAAATAATAAGAGGCTACAAGTGCTTGGCAGTTGGACTTGAAGACCAGCTATCAGGGCAATATTTAGAGGACACAAAGCTCTTCCATTTGTGACTCTGTAGAACTACGAAATACTTGGCAAAGGCTTGCCAGAATTTGGCATTTTTACCTAATTTGGGAATGACTGTCAGCTGTTCTCCTCTTAGAGGATGCACAAGCTGCAGCATCCACGCCACTTCAATTGCAGACATCTGGACCACTATGAGATGAGGCCTGCAGCACTTCTGCACCAGAGAAGTGCTTGTCCCCTGCTGTCACATCACTGCAATCACTTGCAGCTGACAGTCACCTTCAGGAGGTGAAAATATTTGAAAGCAAACACATCTCCCGGTCTAGGTTTAGCCCTGTCACAGTCAGACAATTCAGTCATGCTCTGTCAGTCCATCAACTTTTCCTGTATGCTTCCTGCAAAATACACAGCTGCCATCCTCCAAGGAAAACTCTACATCTAACCCATGGGACAAAGCTGCATTGTGAGATGGGGGCACATCTCATCCATGGAACCCTAAGCATTGTCATAACATCCAGAGCATGGGTTTTGCAGCCCTGTAAGTCCCCACAAAGACAAGCTTCCAGGGGCAGAGTAGTTGAGAGGAATCAATGGTTTCATCAGCTGCACTATAACTATTTGTTACAAGGCAGCTGGGACTACCACAAGCAGGCTGTAAAAGCAGTAGAGATGCTAATGTGCATTTAAATACCTCGAACAGTGGTTGCCCTTGTGAACTATTATTCCCCCTTCCCCCAAAAACCCAAACCCAAAAACAACCCACCCAAAACAACAAGCAAATGCTGTTTGAAAGGCATCTAGTCTCCTGAAAGCATTTTCTGTTGGAGGCTACTATCAGATAACACAGTTGGATTACCTAAAACATCCTCAGTGAATTAATCTTTCACATGCTAAAGCAGCTTTTCTTGAATATCCATAAGAACAAAACATTGTTGCAATAGTGTCTACAGGACTAGGCAGGCTTCTTCTAGGAAGGGGAGCGTTTCTTTGCGTTAAAAATGTATTTAAAGTCAACAAGTCATAGCCAATGTTAATTTAGCTGTAAGATTCAAGCGATTGCACTTG
Source organism: Acanthiza pusilla (assembly GCA_036630365.1). Classification (NCBI taxonomy): domain Eukaryota; kingdom Metazoa; phylum Chordata; class Aves; order Passeriformes; family Acanthizidae; genus Acanthiza; species Acanthiza pusilla. Next base: position 94,668,347 of record JAXCHO010000034.1, read on the forward strand.
AGTCATTTTAGATACAGGGCTGCTGACATAAAGAACAGGGCAGTGAGAGGTTCAGCCTATACAAGCATGATTGATTGTTTAGAAAACAAAGCTAATGCAGTGGTTGTTTCTTTATGCAAGGCTAATTGCATACCAGCTAGAGTGTCTTTCCAGATCATTCTCAGAGGCAGAATGAATTTGTGGTCAGATAATATCACAGGTATTTCGCTAAGTAGGCAGAGCTGCTTTAATACTTGCAGGCACTGAAAGCAGCAAATTTGAAGAGCAAAACAATGAGGGAAACACCAGAACTACAGTGCACAAAATAGCACAATACTGAAGTGTAACAGCTGAGCTGGCAAGTTATCCTACAGACATATAATATCCTCAAAAAGGGATGGGATCCTCTCTGCAAAGTGCAAATAACAGCTACAACTTCAATTCAGGACTGAGTATCTCCTTAAAATTTTTAAAAGGCACATCAACTACAGTTTGGAGAATAACAAGTGAAATTTGGTAGGTGTTGAGGGATGAACAGGAACAGCAATGTCTTGCTCAGATAAATCTTTATGATTATTTTAACAGGCACCTAACATTAAAGGATCTCTTAGCTTAGAGGCTGTAGGGGTATTCACGGAACAGGGGAAGAACTGACCAAACTGTGAGCTGATCAATAAATGCTGCCTTCAGTGCACTGATGCTCCCTGCTTATGCATCTCAACAGACTGACAGGAGCATTCTCTAAACTTGAGTAATAACATCTAGCAAGAGTGTGGGCTTCATGAAGAGAGTTAGTGAAATACCTCTCATTCATCTTCTGTCATCCACACACCTTTATTATAGTGCTTCTAATTTGTGGTTCAATCACTGACTTTTCCTCATCTTGCTCCACTCATGTTCAGTCTGGATTCATCTCTGCTGCTCTGCTCAGATGGCAGAAGAAATACCAGAACAAGATTTTTAGTCTCTGCTCTTTTCTGTGGTTTAGTCATCTTTATGGTTTGGCAGCAGTTGTTGGGAACAGGTACACCACAAGACAGGGACTCAGCTCCTTAAGCTCTTAGAGCCTCCTGTTCTCTGATCCTAAAGGTGTAATGGATGCAGAGTCTTCTTGTTGCTCTTCTGGAAAGCTGAGCCTGACCTCACAGTATTCCAGATGTGACATTTCCAGCTGTCTGGTCCCTCACTCCTAATCAACATGCAACTTACTACTGCAAGATTCTACTTGCAATAATATATTAAATTGCTCCAGTTTCAAACTGTCTTGATGTTCAGCTTCCAGGAGATGGCAACTGCCCACAGGAGCATCCCAAGCCAGGAGCATCACTAATGGCAGAGGTCAAAGGATGATGGGAGCACACATACAACACCTGGCTGAAGCTGTTCGGTGTTTTTGACTAGATAAATTTCAAAGGGATGTTTTCTTTCTGTGCTGCAGAGGAAATCACAAGCTTGCATCTGTGGGGGGAAATGGGGGAAACCAGGAGGACAGTTGTATCCTCCTGGATGGGATTCTACAAGGGGATGAGTTAAAGTTGGAAAACTAAAGTCAAGTACTTGAATGAATACTGCACATATTACCCTATCTCATTCAAAGAGTTTGATGTCTTCAGACTATTTCTTTAAACAACTGCTCTACTTTTAACTGAACACTTTCTCTTATCAGTTTATACTGGTACAAGATAGTGGCTTGGCTTCCACCCCAGTTCCCATGAAGATAGTTAACACTGACAGATTCCTTTCTCTAACATCACAACCAGCTAAATCCATTTATCACATGTGGAGTTGATAAGGGATACAACATTCATTCCTGAATTATTTTGCTGTCTCACTGTCTGCAAGGTGTTTATCAGTAACAGTTTGTTGAAATTAACAGACTTTTCATTCAACTTTACCACCTACTTGGCCAAGTCCTTGAAAAGCAGACAAAAAGTTGTTACCTTGATACAGTGATGTATGTATTAGTCCTAAGTATTTGGAGTGCTATACCTAACCCTAACCCCAATATGAAGTGAAGGGGCTTTGAGCAACAGGCAGTTATCCTGGTGACACTGTGGTGACATTAACTTTGCCTAAAAATTCTAAAAGCCTTGTGTAAGCACTTTGGCATATTGGATGGCTTGTTATAGGCTTCTGGTTCAAGTAAGAGAATTCAGAATTGATTCTAGACAAGTAGCAGTGCCTGAATTTGGTCACTGAGGAAGTCTTCCAGGAAAAACCCTACCCTGAAACACTTGAAGATTTTAATAAATTAGTAATCATGTAGGACTTCACAAGCCCTGTTAATAAGCAGTAGGATGTGCCATGCTGAATATATTCAAGCTCTGTCACACTTAGATGAAACCATCACTGAAGTGGGCAGGACACTCAAATGGACTTAGAGGACATTACAACAGCTTCCACAAATTTTGCTGTGAAGAGTAGCTGACTCCAAAACAGTATTTCCAAGAAGGGTTTCAGGAGCTTTCTAGTGTTGGTCTAGAAGTATTATCAGCCCACGCACTGAGAGGAGGTTTACTGAGCAGGGATCTGTCTGCAAGGATTGCAAAGGATAGTGTGAAATAAAACCAAAAATCTAGCAAATATTTATTCAAACACTGCTCCTGATAGCAGTTTAGAGAAGGGATTACACATTTTTCAGGAAGACCTGTGGATTCCAGCAGAGAAGCACAACCCAAGTCAGTATGTCCTGTTGATAGGAGATACTATCCCTTTTGTCCTAATGTTCTCTTAGAGGTGAGGATCACCTCACACGACAAGTGATTCCTCATCAAGCACAACAACATTCTAGCTGAGCGCTTCGGTGAGCAAAGCATGCTGTACATCAGATTGAGCCAAGCAGAAAGAACTGGGAGAGGAAATAATCAAAAGAACAGGAGCCAGAAGACATGACTACAGAGTTTGAAGGGCATGAGATTATTTTACATCTCTAAACAAAGTCTCGGCAGAGGGTTACAAATGTAGAAGCTGTTGAAAGAACAACATGAAGTGATCTCCCCACAAGAAATGTAACCACTGGCCCATGATGGAACCAGAATTAGAGAGTATTTTCTATATGCCCTGGGTAACAGAAGTGCTGTTTTCCATCATGAGGAAGACAACAAGCAGGTTCACTCCTTCCTTGCCCCACTCATGGATCAACTTCTTACGGCTCTACAAGCTGAGGTTGCTCCCTGTCATTCTTTCATTTTCACTTGTGGGCACACACACAATTTCCCACCTCCCAGAGCCCACAAAGGCACAGACATTTGCATGTGCTGCATGTGTAGGTGTGAGTCTTCAGCAGTAACACAGGAAGCTGAGGAAGAGAAGTATTCATTTTTTGTAGCTTTTGAACAAGAAAGTACATCTAGTATTTGACTGACAAAATCTTAAAGTTAATGCAAGTTACTGGTCAGCACAGAGGTATTTGACATTTTACACTTTAGTCACTTGTCAGAGTGAGGAAGCCCTTAGGGTGATAAATTTCACAGTTACTGAAGCTTATTTTAATGAAATGCGTGGCCTGCCCTTCTGGGCTGTATTTTATTTTGGCAGCTTTACTGAGAACATTGTGCTTAGTCATTTTACTTTTTCAATTACAGGCCCAGCATATGCAATAAACTAATGCTTTTACCGTTTGAACAATCACCTGCCAGATTTTCAGGAGGAATAAGATTTGATTAAAGCAATCAGCAGTTAACCATAAGATATCCTTAAATGTTTTAGGTTTTAAGAGCCTAAATAGATTTGAAATAATTTAATGTTGCTTTGTACAGCAGTGAAGATTTAATAAATAAAACAGGGGCACTACATCCCTTGTTACCTCATTTAAGTGAAATGCATTTATCATCCTGCAAAAGCTTTCAGTTTTTATTCTTCCAGTAACAAATTTCAAAGTTCAATGTATTACCTCTATATAAATATTTCTGCAAAACACATGGGTAGACCTTTGACCCATAAACTTCTCTGGAAAAGTACAGATGATCATATAGTAAAACAGTCATAATTCAAAAGGTCACTTCCATTTTGTTTTAAACCTTTCCTTTTCAGCCAAAAGATATTTAAGTTTCAATTCCACATTACAACAGCCATGATGTGACACATTACTATCCTTAACTTGTATTCTGGTTTTCAGTCAAGCTGCAGTCAGTTTAAGTTAACTTAATTGGGGTAGAGAGGGGATAACAAATTCTTAGTTTATCAGGAAAAAATAAAACCTATAGGAAAAGAATTTACATGGTGCCTGTAAAATTCTTCCTATTTATCTGTAGTAATGTGAACAGCAGTGTGTATAACTCAAACGAGTATTGGCTAGGAGAGCTTTTTCTCCTTCCCCTGAGGACTTTGTGTGCCCTTGCTCACCACTCATACATGAAATCTGGAAAAACAGAATGAATATAAAATGTGCAACCGTACTTTGTATTTTACCCAATGAAAGAATACTTGTCATGTTACAATTAGCATCAACCAGGCTTAAACCTTCACTGGCACGGAGAGCAAAACTCAGCCTTCAAAACATGGAACAGAAATTAGCATAGACAAATTTCCCAGGTATGAAATGTTAATTCCTTCTGAAGAACACTGCAATCAAAACAGACTCCGGTTTACTTTAGGACACATGGGCTAAATCAGCCATCTGGGTAGGATCTTGAGCGGCCTGATCCCAGATTTTTTCGCTGAACAGAAAACAAACTGCACACATATATGTGCCTTCTCACATGCTTTTTATTAAACACTTCCTATCATGAGGAGCAGGCCTGACAACCATTTGCTGAGATTAAACTGATTTCAAAAGCACTGGCAGTTCTTTGCAGCAGCCACAGCTGAATCCCACTAGTCTGTAAGCATTGACACTTGTCTGTCACTTTGGATACATCCTCCCCACATATGGCAGGAGTGAAACCCTCCACCTACCTGATGAAAAAAGCTTCCCAGACTTTCAGGCTTTTGCTGCACGATCTACAGTTTAATTCTGTGCCTAGACTACTTAGAAGTCTTGGGAGTGCAGATCTAACATTAAATTACAGGCCCAGATATACACAATGTAAGATGTATTCATCACTCATGTAAGCCTGCTGTATTTTCATTATTCTCTGTGAGGCTGGAAGGGTCACAGCATTATTACAAGCCTAAGCCCTTTCAGATGCAAAAAGACAGACTTGTGTAGCTTTAGTCTTAGCTGCTCACATCAAGGAACTTAGAGCTCCAGTTTGTCCTGTAAGGCTAACAAATTAATGAAGGAAAATTCTGTGCTCTTGCTTGCTTTATCAGATAGGATGGAGCAGAGAAATTTCCAGCCTTGGCTTCCTGCTTTCCACTCAGTCCAGTCCAATATTTTAAAAATTTCTCTAGTGAAAGCCAAGTATTGGCCAGTGTTCTTGTTATTCTCATTCTTTGAAAAGACATGACTATTACCCAGACAATGGGAAAGGAAGTTATTTAATCCCTACATCAACAGTCAGTAAGAAAATGAAGTATTATAATGGCACAAGCATAACTGCACCAGGTAAGAATTAAAAATTATGCTGGACAGTCATTAATGCAAAAATAAGGAACTCATTTTTACTTAATACTTGACACAGGCAGGCTTCCACTCATTTTCTAAGTTACAGGGAGATGCAATATTAATGAACTGAATGCTGCTAGTGGAGATAAACCAAGTGTTGCTTTCATTTGCACAGTACTTCCACCCTGACCACATTCATTTAGATGCAAGAAGGAGAGTACAGTGCATAGTGAAGATGTTATAAATACAGAGCTGAAGTGTTTAAACACATGCCCTTATGAGAAAATAAACCTTTAGTATTAAAGCTTGTGGAACCATTACCAACACCTCTTATTTCAGACTATGTTTTTCACAGACAAAGCAATTTTACTGCAAATGCCTGAAGCACAGAACTGCAGCAGCTTTCTTATCCCATCTCCTAGGGCAAGATCCCAAAATCATGCAGCAATTTCTGCATGTAAAGCTGAAATTTTATTCCCTACTTACTTAAAGAATTTGTCTTTTGTAAACTGTGGTGTGTATATATCCAGTCAATACAGTAATTGCATGTTGGGATTTAAAGCTTTCTCAAGTAGGGATGTTTGACCATGGGCCACTTACCAGCAGTGGCTTTTTCAGTGGGTAGCCCCTAAAACTTCAAAGGTCAGAGAAGCCATCAGGGACACATCCATTAATAAATTCCAGACTCAATGAGGCTGTGATCCACAATCAAGGCAACTTACCAGGTTCATTGAAATCCTCCAAGTGAGATACTCAGCAATACACAAGGCTCCTCACAGAGCCACCCAGACAGGGAGTCTGTTGACAAAAAGCTTCTGCAAGAGGCTGAAGTGCAGGGAACAGTGTAGCCAGTATTGTACCAGTGATAAATTCAGGCATTAATTACAACCAGTTATTCAGTAACCAGCCTTAACAAAGAACTGGAACTGATCTCTTAGAATGTGTTAATTTAGGAGCACAGTTAATGAGGAAGCGAAAGCTACTAAGTGCAGTTCAGGGAAATACCAAGCAGTGCTGGGCTGCTGGAATGAGCTGGAAGTTTGTAGTCTGATGAGTGTACATGTTTAGTAGTTTGCAATTACTGAGCACTGGTTTTGGGGGTTTTTTTGTGTAAGTATATCTTTCCAGGAAGTACAGAGGTAGGATGATGCACTGAAATCTATTCAAGGAATACTAAGTCAAGTTTATACTGAACATCCCTGAGGCTTGTTAGGTTTTACATTGACAAAGTGATGTTAGAGAGATCTAGCCATGAACAGGCTAAGAATACCCTGAGATAAAGTAGTAAGGCTTTATCTTAAGTCATCACAGCAAGATTATTACTTGCCCACAAATATATCCTGCTGTTCTAACCAGTAAAAGACTTACTAACAATACAATAGCAAACCCACTAGACCCACAGGTATCTGATATTAGCACAAAATTCACTGTATGGGAACCCAAATCCTTTTATAAACAGCTTCATTGGGGGCTACTACACAGCTGAAAGGCCATGGTGGTGTCCAGGTCATATGCATACAAAGAAGATTGACTCGTACTATAGGGTCAAAAGGCTTATTTTCAAATGGCACCCTGAACTGTCACGCAAACTATTCCAGAGCAATTGTCTGGAAGAGGACACACCTTATCTGATTCAATTCCATTTGTCCAGTAGACTGAGAGATCCACTATGCAGCTGCATAATGAGTTTTGAACAGACCATACCTGGAAGATGACAAGGTGCTTTGAAAACAAAGTAGCAGAAAAAGCTCCAACTGTAGGGCCAGTAATGACTGTGGAAGAATGAATGGAACAGATAACTGCCCATTCACGCTCTTTTTTCAGCCCATTGAAGGGAATTTTTTGACTTTTAGGGAGGTTGAACTGCTATGATGTTGGAAACAATCAGGGTACCTGTGCACTGAGAAGTGTAAGCCTTTTCCCTCTCTACACCAAAGTTAGAAGCAGAACAAGAGCCAAAAAAAAGAACAAGCCTACATCACAAGCTGATTCCCCCAGATACAGATCAGACAGCAAACGGGACATGTGCACTAGAAGTGCTGGTGTTAAAGCAAGTTGTGCATTTGTTTTGGGTTATTTTTTGAACTCTTGGGAGTTAGCTGGCCAGCCACACTACTCTAAGGAGCAATAGTTCAGACTGTCAAATCACTCCCCTGGGAGCACCCAGAGCCAGACTCCCCAGGCCAGTGTACTTGCTCAGATATTCCCCTCGTAAAATGGGAGGAGTATTTTTAACCCTGCATGTGTGCCTTCTCCCTCCCCACAAAAAAACACACAGAAAAAAAATCATCCCCCTGAAACTATTGTTACCTGGAAGCACAGATTCAGCATCGAGACTATTTAAGAGTTGACTCCTGTTCCTGTTGTTTGTACTTCCATATGATTGATAAGAAAGTTGTAGGCTAAACAGTGCTCATGTTAAATGTATTCTGGAAGACTGTTTGCTATGTGTAAGTGATGATAGGAAATTAAGTGGCACAGAAATCTGACTGCTCTGCAGTCATCGCTTGTTGGGTTAAGCCACTGGTTTCTGGATGTGGTCCAGAAAGATTGATCATATATTCAAGGACAGAATGCAGAAGATAAGAGTGACATGCAGTTGTGCTTTTGTAAAAGAACACTGGGTTCGGCCCCCAGTTAGATCATTTATTTATCTGGCACTGAAGGGTGATAATGGCTTGTTTTCAAGTCTCCAAAATAAATGAACTATACTGCATGTAGAAGTAGTCCAGGCCAGCCAGCAGAGGATAGAAAATATGCAGGGTCAGCATAACACTGGTTTCAATTTCAGTTACAAAAACATTAGAGCTCTCATTTAAAACAAGATGAGGAAACTAGGTCCTCTCTCCACTCTGCTGAGAACCAACCTTGCTCTCCCCCAGAACACTGGCAAACTCCACTTCAAATATAGCTCAGCAAAACAGTTCAGGGTAACACTTTCCTGCTGCCATTTACACACTCGAATTTTCTTAAAAGCATCTTTGGCCTCCTCCTTAGGACTAAGCTTTATCTTCTACCCTTTTATGCCTTCCTACAAGAGCAGCCGCTATTGACTGACAGTTTCAGTTGTGAAAGTATGTCTCAGTCCACTCCCAGAACACCTCAGGCCACCAGATTAGTCAGTCTTCATACAACACTGCAAAAGAGATTGACTCAAGCCTGAAGTGTCAGGCCAGCCAGGTCTCCTAAAGCTGAAGATACTAGTTTCATAGTCTGTATCTTTCACACATGGGAGTCCTGGAAATCAAATCTTCCCCAGCTTTAACTGGGTTTTAGGTTTTATTAGTTGTCCAAATTGTGAAGACCAACTTCCCACCACCTATAGATTAAAATTCATGTTTTGAGCAGAATACATGCCAGTAAGAGCCAAACCAAGGTCAAGAGCAGCTCTTAAGCCAAACCCAATCATTACCCAACAAAAGCCTTGTGTCCTGATGCTTGCCAGAGTCACTTGCCAAGAGCAAGTTTGATGAGGAAACCTGGCTGCTTGTCCCGAGTTGTTACAAAGCCGTATGCCAGCTGCAGTCTAAATGACTGCACAGCACTTGTTGGAAGTACCAGCAAGAAGGGGCTTTAGTTAATAGCCACCGTGTGCCAGTTAGGTCACAGCACAAACTACACCATGGCTCAGACACTGCAGTGCTCTGAACGCATCACTGAGATGCCCAAAGTCCAGCTTTTAACTCAAGGCAAATTCAGTCTTGGGCAACCCTATTGGAGGTCTAGATTTAATAGTATGAAATGAGCTCTTTTTCATGCAGAGTATCTTGTTTCACTTGGAGGAATATTAGACTTCTGTACCATACTTCAGAGTAATCAGTTTATTTAGAATAGCAATAATTATTCAGTGCTTGGATACAAGAGCCCCTCACAGTCCCAGATGCAAGATATAATATCTGTTTACCAGTGGAAGCTTTGGGTGGTTTCTCTGAGCAGGGCTGTGACCCAAATGCAAGATGTGTGGGTAACTGATAAGCTGCTGACCGTAAAAGTCACCTGACAAGCAGCAGCTTACCAAAAGCATGCAGTCCTTAGTTCCCAACACTCCACAGCTTAACAGTGTCTGCTTCCATGCTTGGTTTCTGGGCTGCCCAGGATCTGAAAGGTGACTCTCAGGCTGAAACATCAGCTGTCAAGTTACACATGTGGTGTCACTCATCCTAACAGCACTCTGCTTCAACTTTGACAACTGGATTGCTTTCTGTTTTTGCATGGAGCCTTAAACACACAATTGCTAGCAAGTTTATTGGACTTGATACAGCTTTTACTGGGCAGGTGTAATGCTCTGCTTTGGAAAGTATAATTTCAAACACTCATACCAGTTTAGTGCTGGTATATTAAGCTAAGCAATGCCCACTGCACTCTGTAATTCTCAAATCAATGGGCTACTGTTGAAGGAAAGTGTTCAGTAAGGCTGACACTAAGCTGAAGGACCAGGAGCTCCAACAATAGGTTCCAAATCAGTTAACCCATCTCTAAGGGAAACAACTGCACACAAGGCTGTTCCATTGGAGTTTTGATGAATCTTATGCCTATAGTTGGAATAGGTCACAGCCTGGGATCTTGCAAATATTACAGATATAAAGGTCATGGGAGTGACCCTTGCAAAACCAAAACGCAGCACAAACAGTTCTTCATGTTACTCATTACTCTGCAAGCTGCTAAAGCTTCCTCCTCCGTCACAACAGCCTCATCACTTCCACAGGGTTCTCCTGGCAGACCAGCTGGAAAGCTCCATTTCAACTCCAAGAGCTTTGCCTCTGTACAACATGCTTTTACACTATTAAAACTAGCCCATAGCATTGCAGTCAGTTTGAAGGGCGAGTGAAGCTGGTTTTTATGTCAAACATGACACCAGCACATGTGCACTGTTGCTCAACATACACTGCTTGATCACTTGATGCAAGCATTTTAGGGTGGCTTGTGGTGTTAGAGGAGGTACAGACCACAAGTTAAGCTCACAAGGAACTTTTGCCAGCTCCAGCTTCTTGTGATGGGCAGTGTGAAGGATTTCACCGGTTTTGCCTAACATTCAAGTAGCAGTGGCCACATACTGCAAGTGAAACTGGCTTCCTCCTCTAGGAATTGATTCTGGAAGTCATAAAGCGCTCAACTAAGGATGAGAGCAGTACATCACAGGCAGAGATTATAGACTAAGCTAGACAAGATCAAATGCTGCTGTGTAAAGGAACTGTTTATAACTTAAATCAGTGTCTGCTGAAAGTACCGAAGTGTTACATGCAGCTGTGCTCACAACTGCAGGTACTACCTAGCAGGTCATTCCAGACATCATCTTCCCACCCAGGAATTCATGACTCCTAAAGCTTCAACATCTTTTCTGAGCTACTCAGTTGGCAACACGTTTTGACTGCAAGAAGGTTTTTCAAACATTAGATGCAGGTTCACTGGTGAATTACTCTGCAGGTACCATCCAATGTTAATATTCTCATTGCTTTTATAAATGATCCATTCAAGTTTATACAGGGATAGAGGCAGAGTCCATGCATTCCTGCCTCCGCACACAAGCAGAGCAACATTATATTACCAAGTCTTAACTTTCTAGCTGCCAGAGAATCTAGGACTGGAGTGAGTTTAAAGGTAATTAACCTTGGAGGTCACAGCCCTGTGAGACAGATCCAACTTCAGCCTGCTCTCTCAGAGCCTGTATTTCCACCTGGAGGAATCAAGGCAGTTACTTCAGAAAGCTCCTCAAATAGGCTCCACACTTGCTTCAGTGTGAAAACTTAAGGTCACATGCACTTAGACATACAAGCATGTACATTGTTTCAGTCAGAGTCACACCACGCTTCACTGGAAGCCATGAAAATATTCCACTTGTGTCGCCCCACTGAAAAGGCACATGAACAAAGTTGCACTTCATGAGTTTTGTTGTAACATGACACAGAAGGAGCAGCAGGTTCACCAGGTGTCAGTGTTCTGCCACCTTCTCATGACTAAGGACACCTCTAGCAGAAGACAACTTCCCTTGTCAGTGCAAGGCAGCACAATACAACCATATTTAAAACAGACTGAATTTTGAAGGCACATTTCAGCTTGGAGGGAGAGGATTGCCCTCAACTGCAGGCAGTCCCCACAGCATCCAAGCAAGATCACGTCAGCAGATACTGCTCATTCCTTTCTCAGCAACAGACTCCCAGAGAGCAGCAGGCTCCTGCAGGAGTTAACCCACAGTTACACAGGAAGGTTTATCTGTAGAAACACCCGTTTTCCTTTTGCTGAAGATGCCTCAGTCACACATAATTGAACACAAGAACTGCTATCATTTATTTGCTTGGAGAGGCACGAGCCAACCCATGTAAACTGGCCTCTGACATTACAAATAGCTAACTAAAATAGAAGCTGTTCCACTGATCCCACCCATTACATCATGGAAATTGTTATTTTGTCATGAAAACTCCCTTAAGTATCCAATTTAATCTCATTAATAGAGGAATGAAGCTCTTACTTCCAAGACAGCAGCTGCCTCTACCTTTGACATACATTGGAACTCACAGATGTTTTTGGATGTATCAGAGACTACTGGATGCAGTTTTAGGAGTTTAAGGTAGTGTCAGCTTTTGAAACTTACAGTAAAAAGCACTTCTGTAAGCATTTATAGCCAAAGTGTCAAGTAAATAGTTTAATCTCTTGTCTTCCCATATTTAGGAAGGGAAAAATTAGCCATGTTGAACATTTCATCAATCCAGTATAATCACTAAACAAACCAAGTAGGGAAGACATTATCTTTTGCAATAATGGTGGGAGGGAAGAAGTCACACAAGCCATGGCAGTGCAATCACATCAGCAACCCCCTCTGCCAGGTATTTACAAAAAAGCCTGGCTTGTGGAGGGAAGCAGGAAGCATTCATCAGCTTGCTCTTTGAGCTCAAGCACCTGCTCAAGCCATATTTCATTAAATATTTTAGTAGCACTGTCTGATCACAGCAGTGGAACATGACGCAGCTCACACTGGAGCAGTTTTTGCAGAGCAGAAGAGATACATGCTGTAACAGTGCAATTTCTTCCCACGGATCCTCATAATGCTGCAGTTATTTCTCTGTTCTCTGTACCTAAGTGCTGCCTCTCCCTGTAGATCCAATTCTTCTAACATGCCTTTTCCTGAAGGAGAAAACATCTCCTCTGTCTAACATTCAACATCCTGCAATATCTTTCCTATCCTTTCCCATTTGTAAGTCCCTGAATTAGCCAGGCTCCAGCAACATTGATTCACTCACCGCACCCAGTGCCAAGTCAGAGCCTTGGCTAAATCTTTTCCTCCCCTCCTTTTTCCCCTCTATACATAGAGAACACTGGAAGCAAAGCACTCCAACAGAAAACTGCCCCATGAAGAGAGTATTTTTCAAGGTCAAGCAGGGCTCCTGCACCTGCTAAAAGTGCTAAATAAAGTAATCTTAGAGTTGCAGATCACTGATAACATGATCTTAAAGAAAACTGGTGCATTCATGGGAGGTTTAAGAGTGAAGTTGGAAGTAATTTCTTCCCCCAGTACCCTCCCACCATCATATCAGGCAAGGAGAGACTCAATTGTTTTGTGATAAAGCATTGAGATCAGGTTACAGATTAAGTGTGGAATTATTCAAATGGCAGACTACTAAAGTTTAATAGTCTGAAAAGCTACACTACTTTCCATCTTTGGTCCCTTTGTCAATTCCTCTTCCAGCACAGTCTCCACCCAACACAATTCCAAAGGGGCACTTAATGAATTCTGATGAGAAAGAGGTGGCTATCTCAGACACCCCAAACAAGTCTCTCCAACATTACCTTACTCATTCCTCCATTCATTCCTCATCCCTTCCAACCTCTGTAGCCCAACATCTCCTTTGACCTGATTTCTCACCACAGCACACAGCATTTGCAATTTCCACCTCTGCAGCTTCATACCTCCCTAGCCCCCAAGACCCTCATTATCTTCCTATGTTCATGACTTCACATAACCTTACCCCAAAGCTCCTCAACCCTTTCTCACCTCCCCAGCCCCATAACTCCTTCATCCAAAAAGCTTCTCAGCCCCTAACCCCAAACCTTCCTCATCTTCACCCCAACTCTTCCTCACCTTCACCAGCCCCTCACCTCAAACCCTTCCACACCTTCACCAGCCCCTCACTTCCCTCACGCCAAACCCTTCCTCACCTTCACCAGCCCGTCATCTCCCTCACGCCAAACCCTTCCCTACTTTCACCAGCCCCTCATCTCAAACCCTTCCTCACCTTCACCAGCCCCTCACCTCAAACCCTTCCTCACCTTCACCAGCCCCTCATCTCCCTCACGCCAAACCCTTCCTCACCTTCACCAGCCCCTCATCTCCCTCACGCCAAACCCTTCCTCACCTTCACCAGCCCCTCATCTCCCTCACGCCGAACCCTTCCTCACCACCATCTCGCCCCAAGCCCTTCCTCGCCTTTACCAGCCCCTCATCCCCGGCACCCGAAACCCCTCCTCGCCTTCACTAGCCCCTCCTCCCTGTCACCCCACAGCTCCTCAGCTGCCCCTCGCCTCCACACTCCCTCCTCACTCCAGAAACCCCTCACAGCCCAAGCTCCCGCCGCCCCCCTTACCTGCCCCCGGGTCTCCCCCAGCACCCGGGACCTGCTCCGTGCGGCGGACGGGGGAGGCGGCGGCGCCGGGGAGGGCGGGGGGGATGAGGGAGGGAAGGAGGGAAGGGACGAGGTCACTGACGGCGGCGCGAGCGCGGCGGCACCGGGCAGCGGCGGCCGCTTTATACCGGGTCCTCGGGAACCGGCACCCGCTTCCGCTTCCGCTTCCGCCCCCTCCCGCCCCCGAGGTCATGAATATGCAGCGAGAGAGGCGTGGCCTCCCAGGGGGTACGTGAGGTGTGCTTATGAATATGTATGAGGAGGCGTGGTGTCCGCGGGCGTTGGGGGCGTTGGCAATGAATATGCAACGATGGGCGTGGCCTCCGGGCAGAGGGGGGCGGGCGGGGGGCGTTGCTGGGTGACGGCGGGAGGGCTACGGGGGTGCCCAGGCATCCGCCCCAGGGGCGCCCACCTGAGGGAGCCGCGGCGGGCCATGGCGGGGTCGGTGCGCGGGAGTGACAGCGTCCCAGAGTGACACAGAACGTTCTCAAGGAACGTCGAGTTCGACTCCCGACCCTGCACAGGACAGCCCCAACAGTCCCACCATGTGCCTGAGAGTTGTCCAAACACACCCTGAGCTCTGCCATGCTTCGTGCTGTGACCACTTCCCTGGGAAACTGCTCTAGTGCCCAGCCACCCTCTGGGTGAAGAACCTTTTCCTCATATCCAGCCTAAACCTCCCTGACACAACTTCATGCCATTCCCTCGAGTCCTGTCACTGGGCACCACGGAGAAGAGATCCGTGCCTACACTTCCTCTTCCCTCACACGGAAGTTGTAACTGCAATGAGGTCTCCCCTCAGTCTCCTTCAGGTTAAACAGACCAAGCATCCTCAGCCACTCCTCATATGGCTTCTCCTCAAGGCCTCTCACCATCTTCATGACCCTCCTTTGGATGCTCTCTAATAGCTTTCTATCTTTCTTACATTGTGGTACCCAAAACAGCACACAATATTCAAAGTGGAACCACCCTAGTGCAGAGCAGAGCGGGACAATCCTCTCCCTTGCCTGGCTGGTGATTCTGTGCCTGAAGCCCCCAGGACACTGCTGGCCCTCCTGGCTGACTCAGATTCAACTTGCCATCAACCAGGACCCCCAGGTCCCCTTCTGCAATGCTTCTTTCCAGCTCTCATTCCCCATTTTGTGTCAGGGGACTTTTTCCCACTGCCCAGGGATGAAGGATGACCCTGTCCACACCACTCGTGGGTTGAAGACAGGCTCTTGGTTGGAAAGGGAGCATGAGTGGCAACCTGTGGGAGGATGGAGGCTCCACCTGGACTATCCCTGCCAAGGTAGAAGGTGTTTGCATAGAAACAGAGCACAGAGCCCCTTGCCCCTGTCAGGCAAAGTTGTGCCAAGTACAGCTCCAAACCAACAGCTTGGAAAGTGCAGGAGTGGGTGCCGTTCTCTGCCTGAGGTACTGCAAACATGCTGGCCCCAAATTGCTGAAATTGCCCTTCATCATGAAGAGAAAGAACACCTTCTCCCCATGTTTGGCTACAGTCGAGGTCCCATCCTGCCTCCCCACCTTGCCCCTGCTGCTCTTCCCACTAGAGGCCATGAGCTGCCTCTCCTCGTGTCCAGCCCAGCACTGCAATGGGCCAGGCCACATGGAGAGGGTGACATGTGGCATTTGTCATGTATTTGTCACATCTGCAGAACATGACCCTCAACACACAGTGCCCAGTGACCCTCAGGACATTAAAACGCTTCGTTCCTCATGGCAGCTATAGCCCTGCCACACTGGAAGCACCCCCTGCGAATTTGCCATAAAAGACTGTGTTTTTTTAGCGCTGGTGTGTGTTTTTTTAGCCCCAATTAAGGTCTTCTAGCCTTAATTGTGCTGGCTGCATTGTGCAGGGTAGCGTGATATTTAATTTTCATTACTTACATAAACTGGGGATGCGTAAAGCAGCATGCGAGTGGCATGTAAAAATGCACGTTATGTTGCGTAAGTGTAATTGTTTTCTGTTTCTTGACACGCCGTTAAGTATATATTCCAAAACAATTTTTTTTTATGGTGAACTTCTTTCTCTACAACTCATGAATAAATAAACCACGAAGCATACCAGACTTCAGAAAAGGAAAACCACAGAAGGCAGAATGGAAGAACTGTACACAGCTATTAAAAAGCAAGATGAATCTTGAGTCTAACAAAGAGACTCTATTACAAGTCCTAAAGGAACGAAAAAATGACAGTAATATTTTGTTCTACAATGCTGTTACCAATAGGTGTTTGTTTTTAGTCTAATCCAGACCAAGGGCTGAAAAGCATGCATGACCACAGTCATGCACAACTCACTAAATTAATCATCCTCTGGTGAGGATGTCCAAAGTCCATTCAAAGAATGATGGTGTTTAAGACATACTACTGATGTTTATAAACACAAAAAAGTGGCAAAATAGTTATCTTAATTAGCCAAATGGTAAAAATAAATTTTCCCCGCTCATGGCAGCCCAGTGTAACACCTACTCTTGACAGGACATTGTATCATAACTGTGATACAACTTAATAAAACTTAACTTTATTCCATAGAAGAAACAAAATATATCTATACTTACAGAGAAATCTAATGATTCTGTGGTAAGAAAAAATATCTGAGTGACTTTAGTGGAAATTCTAGGAAACCCTAACACACCTGAAAACATCAAGAAAGGATCTAAAATGTCATTACAACTTCTAAGATGCGCTTCTTGTTACCCATGGGTTTGTGGCAGCCCAAGCTACCTGGTGTTTTGGCACCTCATTTTAAAATAACTGAAAAAAAAAAATTACTTATTTTTTAGCCCTTGTCTTGCCTGATGTTGTGGTGAAGTGTGATCCTTACCTCAGCCTGACATTTTTGACTCGTTCTGGCAGTGTCCAGACCTGTCTGGACATGTCCAGATATTTCTCCATTATATTTCCTCATGTTATTTTCACTCAAGAGTTTTTAATTCTCAGCCTTTAGCTGAACCTAAAGTAAAAAAAGGTAACTTTCCATAAAACAAATATAATAGTTTAAAAAATCTGATTTTTCATACCAAGTGAGGGGGTGGGGAAAAAAATCCAAGGAAACAGACCCACCTTTTCCCTCTGAGGTTCTTACTCAACCCCAAATATTTAACCCATAATAAATAAACGCACTCTCATGTCTTGGCAGGGGAGAAATGAGTGTCAGTCAGGAGCCTGATGTGCTGTCCAGACGTGTGCTACGTTTGCCCGGGAGAGGGACAGGGAGAAAAGCCCCTGGAGTGTGGTTTTGAGTGTGGGGTTGGAGACAACCCCTGAGCGCTCCCCTCGGATCCCTCCTCAGCAGGATGGCGACTCCTGTTCCTTGGAGTGTTCCTAGGCAAGGATTTGAGGCTCTTCAGGGAGAGCTTTTTCTAAAGAAAGCATCCAGAAGTCACCTCAAAATCTCTCTCTGGCTCTTGGTATGCACGTATCCACTTTGTTGAGTCACGTAGTTGGAGAACCCCCCAAGGTACCGAGCCCTTGCTTACCCTCACTTCCACTGGTTTGTTTGGCACAGAGTGCCCGAGGACTTAAAAAAAGACCTCAGAACACTGGAGAGCAACATCCTGCTCCAAACGCCTTGCCTTGTGTCTTGGCATAGACGCTGGAGCAAGGGGTCTTCCCTATTTAACGAGATATGTTAATTAAGCAGACGGCAGGCTCATCAACAAGCTGCCGTGAGTTCTCTGTACTCCATTTCACAGGTACTTGGCTTACCAAATTGTTATGAAAACTCACCATCCAGCCAAGCCAAACAAACACCACCCCCAATATTATTTTACACCGTGTCAAAAGAAATAACTTGCCGCAGGCCAAGCGGGTGAAAGAATTTTACGAGGCTGCGTCTGATCCTCCCTTCTCCCCTCCCTCAGACAGTTAAAGAAATGTTTGTATGATGAAAGGGGTAAGGGAGCAGAGGACAGCTGGTTAGGAATTAATGAAATGTTTGAGCATTATCATGCGATAATGGATTTAGCTGACTGTTTGCCAGTGTTCAGATCTAGTGTGAATTGCTTTACATGAAACGCGGGGATTCCTAGATTATACAAACCTCCTGAGACCACTGCTGCTCCTAAATCCTTTCAAAGCTGCGATTTAAAAAAAAATGGTAATTTTCCTCTGGATGGACAGAAGCCTTTGGGATTGTTTTGACTTGCTTTCAGACTTAATGATATTTGACACAGCCGGCTCTCTGAGGTGTCTCCTAATGGGGAGTGGCCGTGGGTTTGGGAAGCCTGAGGCTACGCTTGAAGCAAATCTGAGCATCCAAAAGCCCAGGTGAGGTGTCCCAGCCAGGACATTTGTAAACAGGACATGAAAAATGAGTTTCAACTTTTACACATTTGGCCTGTAACTCAGCCCCAGGGTATCTCTCACTAAGGGTGATATATCTGATGGGAGACCCAGGCTCTGGACTTGAAACTGCTTTTTATCCTTTTTCTCACCCTCCCCCAACACATGCTGTCATTATGATGGAACTTTAATGGCTGTGTAAAATGTCCCTTGTTGCCTTTTTTCTTTTTTCTTTTTTTTTTTTTTCCCTAAAAGCATTGGGATGCTTCTGTTTTTTTCAGATGTGGACTTGTGGCTGGTCAACCAAAAATATATTGTGTGGACACAGACAAGTCTGAAGAAGGTTTTATGAAGAAGAGCAAGGAGACTGTGTGACTTTGGCACCCAGACAGGCAGATTTTCAGGTCAGTTCAGGTTGCCCATGTTAGCCAAAATTGACTTTAAATTCTGAGGGCCAAGGGGCTTCCAACAGAAAGTGCAGGTATAGAGTGTGACTCAGCCCTTTGCCCTGTCACCAGCCCAAAGTCCACCCATGTGGAGCCAGGTGGTTCATGCCACTCCAGAGCAATGTCAACAGCCCTGAGCAAACAGGGTGGTGCAGGTGTAGGGTCCCTTTGCCCTCGCCCTGCACTGAAACCTGGAGTCCCCCTGTGCTGGGTGTTGGTAAGGTCGCACCTCAAATCCTGTGTTCAGTTTTGGACCCCTCACAATAAGGATATTGAGGTGATGGACTGTGTCCTAAGAAGGACAATGGAGCTGGGAAAGGGTCTGGATGAAGAGTGGCTGAGGAAATGGGGTGCTCAGCCTGGAGAAAAGGAGGCTGAAAGGTCACATTGTCTACAGGAGAGAAAGGTCTCTGTCTACAAGAGAGATGATAGAGGTGACCTCTGTCGCTCTTGGAGAGATAGTTTAGTGGTGGACTTGGCAGTGCTGTGTTAAGGGTTGGATTTTATGTTCTTAAAAGTCTTTTCCAACTGAAATGGTTCTGTGACTCTAAAAGCAGTAGCTACAATTTCTCACATCATCCTCATATGGCAAATAAATGGCTCATGTTAGCAGTTATGTCACAAGGTGCTCATACAGGCTCTAAGATGGGGTTTGCTGCTTCTGCCACTTGTGAGGTCTCATCATGAGTTCATGCCTTAAAGAATGAGAGTTCCCTGTCATTATTTTCCTGGTTTGCACAGCTGAAACCTGGTATTAATGGCTGCAGAAATTATCCTGCCTCTTGAGTTTATGTGGTCTATAATTATCTTCACAATAAAACTGTGAGGAATTAAGCTTCAGAGCAGTTTATAGGTGACAGTCCTTCAAGAACTGTGGCTTTCAGTCCTCAAGTGCCAAGAGCAGTTAAGATGCTGCTAGACAGCACTTAAGAACTGCAGGGCTTGTTCAGTTCATTCATTGCTTCCCTAGTCATGGAGAGACCAGAACCTCTTTTTAATTATTTTTTTAATGCTGTTTACTCTTCTGTTTCTCTGCACTTGGGCAATGAGCTGAGATTAGTCAGTTTTCCTTCTGAGCTGCCTCTTATGAAACCATGACTGTGATGTTTATGAGGTTTCCATTGCTGCGCAGGGATATTTGTATTTTG
This sequence comes from Acanthiza pusilla, assembly GCA_036630365.1. Classification (NCBI taxonomy): domain Eukaryota; kingdom Metazoa; phylum Chordata; class Aves; order Passeriformes; family Acanthizidae; genus Acanthiza; species Acanthiza pusilla. Next base: position 94,688,310 of record JAXCHO010000034.1, read on the forward strand.
GTTGCTCTATTTTTATTGAAAAATAGATAACATTTTCATCATACTGGTTGTGCAGAGAACCAAAATCCTGAATCAAAGCCTGAAGTACAGGAGGCTGTTTAAGTCTGAGGTGATTTTCAAGTGACTTCATTCATGTTAAGCTTAGCCTGGTGAAAGCTGATTGGTAATATTTTCAGTTTACACTGGTGAATGTCTAAAAAAAGACCAATAAATTTTCTGCTTGCCCAGGCTCCTGCTGCCTGCCATAAAGCCAAATTTTCTGAAGTTTCACCTGAGAGATCTTGTGGCCTTTCAGTACTTAATGGGAGCTGGTAAAAAAATGGAGAGGGACTTTTTATACAGCCAGAAAGTGATAAAACAAGGGGGAACAGTTTTAAACTAAAAGAGGGGAGAATTAAGGTTAGATATTTAGAAGAAATTGTTTACTCAGGGGGTAGTGAAGCACTGGCATGGGTTACCCAGAGGAGCTGTGGCTGCCCCATCCCTGGAAGTGTTCAAGGCCAGGCTGGATGGGGCTTGGAGCAACCTGGGATAGTGGAAGGTATCCCTGCCCATGGCAGGGGGTTGGAATGAGATGGGCTTCAAGGTCCCTTCCAACATAAACCATTCTATAATTCTTGGTTACTTAATGCTTTCTCATAACAACACAATGCTCCATGGACCAATTAATAGATGATAGCCAGTTGGGCTAGCCCAGAGAGAATAAAATGCCATATTTTATCTGATCACCACACAAATGCTTAGTTTACAGCTCTAGACACTAAGTGATGACCTCCAGTTAACTGAGCATTTATCCCTGTTCACACTGCCTGCTTGTTTTGCAGCCTTGTGGCTCCAGCTGGATTCCAACTGTGCAGGTGTTACTGGGCACGTCTGTTCTGATCACCAGGTGGGACCTGAAGCCTCTGTAGCCTTCCTGGAGGACTCACTTTACTCTTTGCTTTGCTAAGGCCTGTTACAACCACGTGCTGTGATTTATCTCTCCCCTTGCCTAATCAGTCACATACCTAATTAGTGTTTGCAATATTCTGGGTCCCAGCATAAACAAATTGTTTAGCCCTGTGTCATCAAAACTGCATCTGGACAACAATCAGCGATCTCCATATTTCTGGAAAATCCTAGGAAGGGACTCAGAAGCTACACCTGCGTTAGTGACTTCTGCAGATATGACTCAGTGTTAGCAGAAGTCCACGAGCAGTCGCAAAAATAGACACTGCTGTGCTGACTGTATTCAGAGTGTTTTTACATTTCCATGCAAACATGAGTAACACTCACCTGGGTGATGGAAAAGCGAGTTGGATTGGCACTGGTTGGCAACGGGATGGAAAATTAGTATGTAAAGAACCTAGTGATTAAGATAATGAAAAACAATGTTAAGAGTCTTAGGTGAAGCCAAGTTTTGTAGCCCTCGAGCTTTTAGTTGTGAAATTGTTGGCTCTTGTGTTGTTTCTGAAATAGAAATCTATTTAAATGACTTAAGCAACCCAAGTTTCAAGAATAACCCCAAGCAGGCTGTTTTAGTTGTGACTGAGAAACCGAATTGGGTGAATACTTTTTATTCTAATTGCTTGAATTTCCAAACACAACCAAAGAACCAAACAGCTGCAGACCTTAAAGTATTTCATATGAAAGTAATTTTAAACTTTGAGGAAAAAACACAATGCCAAAGTTGATTGGAGTGGAAATCCCCTGCAAAATACAGGGATTTTTTTAGGATTGTTTTAATTGTTCCCCCCATTGGCTCTAAAAGCTGAGTGTCAACCGAAACATTCACAGTTTTTGGAATTAATTCAAAACAGTTGCTTTGAGTTAGTTGTATTCAACATTTTTTCCCTTTTCCTAGAAGTGACTATCACCCCAGTCATTGATTTTCATGCAGTGTTGGACTTGTGAAAGTCCCTCTACCTGACGTACAGTGTGGATACTTTACACTGCTGTTCTTCGGCTCTAGTTTCACTTTTCAGCTTAAATGATTTTAAAACTACTTGCTCCCAAAAGGAGCAACTTTTCCTTTCCTTTTCATCTCCTCATACTCTATAAAATCATAGAATATTTCAAGTTGGAAGGGACCCATAAGGTTCATTTACTCCAACTCCCTGTTCCTCGCAGGAAGTAAAACTAAACCATACGACATTGTCCAGACACTGCTTGAACTCTGTAGAGGCACTTATGAAGACCCCCTCAAATAGAGTGCTTTCCATAAATGACTGTAGTAGATAGATGCATTGTGGAATGCAGGATAGTTAATGCAATTTGCAGACATTTTTGTGGGGATAAATACATGGCAATGCACTGTGGAACCCCAGAATTCTGCCTAAGGAATTTTAAGAATTAGGGCTTGGCATGAATCAGTTCATCTAGTTGATTTGGTGGGAAACCCTACCAAAAAAATGTTTAGTTTTCTTTTGAATAAACTGTACACATTGACTCATGCCACAGTCCTACACCTTGTGTGAGCTTGCCAAGGCTGACAGGTCATGGTCAGGCCCTTTCACAGAACAAATCACCCTCCAGTTCTCACTTCTGACCCCTATACAAACAGCTGCATTTTCCAGTTCCTCCTCAAGCAATTTCATCATTTTCCTCTTCCAGATTTTTTGAGGAATACAACACAACCTGCTGGAGGGGGACTTGGAGGTAGCCAGTCTGCATGAACACTGTGCCAACAGCAGAGGAAGATAATAATGGAGATGTGCTTTTCTGCTGCTCTTCTTCCTTGGACAATCCTATCAGTTCAGCAGCTTCTTTCCTTATTTATAACAGGAGCCTGGCAACTAAGCTCCTGACTTAAGCACCTCAAAGACTCAGGGCTGCTTTGGTAGGACCAAAAGTTTTGTATTACTGTCAGAACATGAATAAAGAACCTTTCTCTTTGGGTTCCAGCCCGTTTCTCTGGACCGACGATGCATTTACGCTGGGCAGACGGATGCTCTCTGCAGGGATTTCTTAGACCTCATCTGGGCCAGAGCACAGAAGGACAACAGATGATCTGAATGGAGATCATTTGCAATCTCAAAAGCAGACTCAAGAGGTTACAGCTGAAGATAAAGAAGTTTGTAAAACTGAAAGTTCCTAGCAAGGAGGGAGGTTTAACCTATTTGGGAGGTTTAACAAGCTCCCCAGGGAAGTACTGTTCCTGTGGATAACTTTGAGAAGAGACCCGGAGAAATGTTTTTGAGGAGTTCAGAATTTTCCTGTCAAGTAATCAGCTATATTTCTGCCAGAAAAGGCCTTCCCCAGTCCCAATTAAAAAAGAACTAGCTTGAGTGGATTGCTCCAAATGTGAAAGAAACCTTTTTCTTTTTTCCAGCTGGCAAAAATTTCATATATTTTCCTTGCTCTTTTTTTTCCCTCCGTTAGTGGTTTTGGTCAGACCATAAGCATATGTTGCAGAATCTGCTAGAAAAAAATGTTTGCACAATTGATATTTTCCTAAATTCCTTTAAAATTTTTTCAGTCAATACCCAGGTAGTTTCCTGCTAACCAGGTATTCCCCCAAACCATTTCTTCTTAAAGGACCGTGCCTTGTTGTTGAATGCAAACTTAAATTTGTTTTCCTGTGGTTTGAACAGATACAAGGTCTCTCTACCATATGGATTTACTCACATCAAATACCACAAACCCCATATTTCAGATGAGCTACAAATCTCCCCTCTAAGAGCTTATTTTAACAAACTTGCAGCATTTCATGCTCTCTGTGGTTTTGATCTCCCTCTGAAATGCAACTGAAGCCAAGATGTTTGAAACTTCTCAAGAAAGGGGACACACTGTTGGACCAACCTCGCTTCCTTAGAAAACTGTTGTAAAATTCAGACAGGGACAAGCCTATAAACTGGAGTCTCCCAGTATTTCCAGGGCTTGAAGGCATTTGCACACATGAATGCAGAGTTTTGCCTCAGCTCCCTGAGCTCTGTCTGAATTTTGCACTTCAAGCCAGCACCAGGAAAACTTACAGCTCTTCAGACCTTTGCTTTCTGTCTGTGGGTGACAAAAACACAGAGCTGGTTGTAGCAGAGCTCTGGCAGCTGCGCTGTTAATGACAGGAAGAAAGAAAATGAAGCTGTTCAGCTGATCCATGACCATCTCCAACTCATCCTGAGATACATTATTTGAACCACAAAAACCCTCCACACATTTCATGCCTTGCAGGGACGGATGTTCTACCACCTGTCTCACTGGTGGTTTGCAGGATTGACCTTGCTGTAAATCAGAAATAGTGCATGGGTGCAGAAATACCCATTATTTTCAGAGTACAAAATATCTTCTCCGTGCCTGTGCACATTTCATTCACGGACTTCACTTTCTCTCGAATGACCTATGAGTATCTCTTGTCTCATGGAATTGAGTGTTGTTTGCTTGTTCACAGCTTCCTTTCCTTCCGTTATCCAGCAAAGAAAGTTTGCTTAAGTGGCTTTTGTGAACTCTTTCAAGATCCCCAGAAGGATGATACAGGAAACAGAGAGTTTCCTTTCTATACAAACTTCTAGGGTGTTCCCATAATAGCCTGAAATTTATCTGCCCTCAGCAGCCTGCAATTGGACAAAAAATAAATGAACTGTCAAGGGATCAGGCCAAAGACAATTAACATATCGGAGGAGAGCTTGCAATAAGAAAGAATCCTCCACTTACACAGCACCTTTTATCCCATGTTGCCAAACATTTTCCTTTCTACGTTTCCAATTACAAGTTGACCGTGCTTTAACCATCCAGCCTGAAATTTTCAATAATTGCTCCCTGCCTCATGTTGAACACAATTTTCAGAGAGCGATGAAGGGGGAAAAGCTTCAGAAAAAAAAAAAACAACCCTCTTAAAAAGGTGCAGTGCACTTGCACTGAGCTTAAAGCTAATGAATTAATTTTAGGGGTGTTTAAGCATTCTCCCTCATTATTTTGAAGAGCAAGTTTGCAGTACTTGAGGCTGGAATGGGAATGAGACACTTGGCACAGCAGCAGTGTTGGGGATGAGAATCTGTCACCATTGCCGTGAAAATGCATCTGGGTTTGTCCGAAAAATAAACCACAGAGAAACCCCTATTTCAGTGTTTTAGAGGCAGGTTAGTACCTCAGTTTTATGCCTTCTTACTGCCGTGCCTGGACTTTCTGCAGCCCCCCAGAAGCAGCCCCTGTAAGCAGAACATCTGGACAGGGCGCCGACAAAATGGATTCTCATCCTTTGGGATTTCACCTGGTGTGACCTGGCAGCGTGAGATCTGGGAGGATTGTAGCACTGCGAGGGAGGGCAGGGCCCGTGTTGAAAGCTGACAAGGTAGAAATGTGAGTCATTAAAAGGCAAAGACCAATCTGTAAAGAAACAATTACTTACATATTTAAAAAAAAAAACAAAATCAGATCTGGAAGGCACGTTCGCCTGGTGGTTGACACTCCCTACAAAAGCACCATGTTGTTCCAAAAGTCTCCCATGAGATGAACAAACCTTGCCAGGAATAATCACAGATCTGGAGCTGTATAATTGCTCAACTAAAGGCAGGCAGGGAACAGATAGGGAACCTGTGCTTTGCTTTTCCTGCCCACTTCCTTGCTTTCAGGGCTGTGTGGTGCTCCGGAGCACTGGGGCTTATATTGGCCGGAGCAGGCAGGGCACCAGGAAAAAAAAAAAAAGCTTCTGAGCAACAGCTTCACGGCGTGTGTTGTTTTTAACTCCATTCATAAAAGCAGTGAGCCGGGCTGTGCGAGGCGGGCCGGGGCTCTCAGCGCTCGTGGCTGCTCGGAGCAGAAAGCTCTCAATGTGCTCGAACAGTTTCATACCCTTCCAGCACTAATCCTGCAATAAAGAAAATGGCTTTAAGCCACTTCAGACCCATTAGTGCTCTCCAGAATGCTAATATAGCATAGAGATGAAAGGACTGCAGCGAGGGGAATGAGGAGGTGTGGGCAACAGCATCGCCTCCCCTCTTCGGGAGCTTTGGTTCATTCTCTCGAGGAGCAGAGACAAAATTTGGGGAGCAGCTACTCCCATGTCATGGGACTCCAGGCATTGCATCAGGCAGTGTTAACGGCGGGGCTGGGGTGCTTTTATTTTAGTGATAATTCATGGTTAACCAGAAATCTGATACTTGATCTGCTGCAGCCTGGAATGCCAAGTCCATATTTGTGACCCGTATCTGTGTGGCCACAGGCAGAGGATGATGTGAAAATCGTTTGGGTAATAGCAATTAGCACAGCAATAGTTTTTCTTTATGTTCTAAATCTGCTTGGGAAAACGAATCTTTTTTAAGTTAAGACACGAAGTTTGTAATTTTAAAAATCAAACCCCTCATGTTTACCGTGAAAGGTCTGTCTCTAGTGACAAGAGCCTATTTTTTTTTTTTCCAGGTGAAACAGTGCTACTTAAAATAGTCCCTGAGAAAAGGTAAAGAGGTTCTGCTAGAAAGCCTCACGATGCAGAGAAAGAAACCGAGGAGGATGGTTGATGTGGGACTTCACAGGTTTCGAGAGAGGAGTGTGGTGGAGCTCTGGGATGTTTACTCTGCGGTAGGGAAGGTGAGAAGGGATTTTGCCCAGAAATACCTGCAGCAGAAGAAGGTGCCAGGCAAAGCAGGCTGTCTAATCTATTAGAGCCATTTGCTGGAGATGCAAAAAAGAGATGTTCCCGCTGGAAATCAGGACCAGAGGTTAATTAACTATAGGAACATCCTACTGAGAAGCCATCCTGTAAATTCCTATATGATGGCTTGGGGGCATTGCCATCAGATGCTTTAGGTGTCCCACTAAGCTGCTCACCACATCGCTGTGAAGATAACCTGCTTTTCCACTGATTCCAGAGGGATGCCAGGGCTCCTGCTGCAGGTCCCCAAACCTCAGGACTGTGGATACCCTCGGGTGCCTGCTGCAGGACTGTGCCCTACTTTTGTGTTTCTCTGTGAAAGAGCCACATCAAGTCTCTGGAAAAAAAAAAGCAAAACAAGGACAAAGTTCTGCCCTTCCACTACTCTGTTTTCATTTACAGCCAAATTCTGCCAATCTTTGAGTGTCTATTTAAAACTTCTATTTCCTTCCCATCAGCCTGTTTCCGTGCTGGGGTGCATGTTCCTTTTTTTCTTTTTCTTTCCTCCTTCTTTTTCTTTTCTCCTTATTTTTCTTTTTTCCCCTTTTTCTTTTTTTTCTTTTTCTTTTTTTCTTTCTTTTTCTTTTTTCCCTTATTTTTCTTTTTTCCCCTTTTTCTTTCCCTTTTCACCTGTTGTTTCACAGTGCACCTGATGATACTCCTCACTCATCACTCCAGACACACCAGGACCCTGAGCTGAGCCCAGCCTGTGAGCAGACACTGTTACATGAGGTGTCAGACTGCTGCGTATCCAGGGGAAGAGACTGTGCCTCACTTTCCTTGGCTGTGATACTGTGGCTCAGCCTGGAACTGACAGCTGTGGAAAATAAATGGCTGGACCCTGTTTCCAAGGAATGGCCACCAAGGTCACAGTTTGGAGGCTATAAGGGCACAGCCCTTTCCTGCTGGCAGACAGTACACATGCCAGCTTTGCTGTCCCTTCTTCGATGTCACCAGATCGCTGTCACATAAGGACACCGTGGGTGGGGGGTGCCATTGGCTGCCCAGGCTGTTTTCATGCTCGGGGACTCTATGAATACAGGCTGACGATGCTCGAGGTGTAACTGAAACCTGCCCTGCAGCCACAGCTCCTGAACTATCCCTGCCCCTGCAAGGCTGAGCAGAGGAGTTTGTTCAAGCCAGCCTTGAGGACAGGGTCACCCTGTGCAGCAGCGTGCAGGCAGGTACCTGGTGCTCCCTCTCTGCTGAGGGTCCTGGCCTGTTCAGGGCTCTTCTCCATCTGTTTGGTGGTCAGCCCACTCGAGTGGAGCCAATTTGGATGCAAAGAAATGGAATTTTTCTCAGGCACAGAAGCCAGAGATGAATCCTTTTGGGCATGGAGAGCCTGGGCTTGAATACATTGAGCCTTGTCTCTGGGCAGTTTAATCTCGCCAGCCAGAAACCTGTATGGATTTACACTTCCATATGCAACTGTTTGATAATCATGTTGCCATGGCTACATTTGAATCCTGCAATAAATGTGTAATTTCACACATTCACATCAAAAGGAGCTCCAGAACATACAGCTGCCTCACAAAGCAGCTGATCTCTCTCCATAAGCACTTTCCATTTTTAACACCATATTGTTGTACTCACTGGTGTGCTTCTTTTGGCAGGGGGCTGAGGACTATAGGGCAGGTTTGACTGTCAAGTTCTTGAGGTCTGATCTACCCTGAGATTCTCTCCATGCTGGCACCAGGCCATTGCCATGCTGGGGTCAGAGCAGCCATTTCCAGGGCAGCACTGGTTCCACAGCCGCTCTTGTTGCTGTGGAATCTCAGGGGACTGAGATCCTTTGCAGTTAAAGATGAACAAAGTGAAACACAAGGTGCTGGTGTGCCCAAAATGCAGGGAGAAGGACTGAGAAAGAGGAGTGGAGCATGAGGCTCTGCTCAGGGATCCAATGCCCACCTCTCTTGGCAGTTTGGTCCCTTCAGCTCCTTTTCATCCCGACCCTCTCAGGTCTGCCTCCCTGGCCCCTTGCCTCCTCTCACCCACCCTCTGCCATCTGGATTGCTCTTTATCTCACCAGCCACCTTGTCCCAGTGTTTTGTCCCCAGGATACCTGTCCCTCCAGTGCCCTCTGAGTGCTGTCCTATTTGTCCCACAGACACCCTCTGTTAATCCCATCGGCAGCTTTTTCCTTGGTCAAAACCTCTTTCTCTGCCTCTTACAAGGGCAAAGAAGTTAGAGAGGGGCAGCTCACAAGGGGAGCAGAGAAGAAGATGTACCAGGATACAGCTTCAACCAGCAGCTGCTGAATGAAGTGGTGGATGGCACCCACTGATCATCAGATCTGGAGAGAAATTTGCATCAAGACTCTATTCCTGCTGATTTAAACAAATTTTTTTCAGGAACTCGAAACTTGGACAGCTCTGCCTTTGGTTTTTTTTCCTATAGCAACAGCAGCTGGAACAATGTTGGCACCAAGGCAGGGCTGCAGCTGGTTTCCTCCTTGCTCAGAGCAAAGAGATGTTGGAGAGTCTTCAGCACTCACAGAATATGGACAAAGCAAACATTTCACTTCACTCCATGAATTTACTGTTGTGTGGAGAGAGAGGAAATTTGACTGTGACAAGCACCCAATACTGACAATTTCTGTGTGAGAAACTGGAAGAAGGAAAAATATTGGAAAAGCATAAGGTTCTATTTTTTTTTCACAGCTGTTTATACAATTGGAAAAGTTAAGTAAGCCTAATTATTGAGGTTATTGGTTTTAATGAGTCACCACCTTGCTGTTATTATTCCTGGTTCCTGTTGCCATAGGACAAGAAGCTGCAGCTGGGCTGAGCCATGCTATGCAACAAACCCTCACACTTGCTATTCCAAGATTAAGACATAGGAAAATGGGTGGCTCAGACAAATGGGAACATGGAGAAGGAAAGTGATGTTTGCCAATGTGTTGTGTGGCAACATGACCAGTATGCAGATACTGGGAGCAAAGATGGGTTTCTACCTGAGACTGATTTTTGGATTTTTTTTGAGGAGCACATCCAAAGACATGATAGAAAGGAGGTTGGCCACCATCATAGGCTGGTTGTTGGTGGGAAGGGCTACGGACAGAGAAGTCACAGGGCTTTGAGAGCCAAGACCTGAGTTTGGTGTTACAGGAAGGGATGAACCAGTGAAGGGATAGAGCCTGAGAAACAAGACAAAAGGGAAAGTTTGGAGAAAAATCTCCATGGTAGTGTCGTGAATGGGTAAGAGTGAAGTGTGATCAGGGGTCATGAGAAGTGTTTTAGTAACAGAGGAAGGAAGAGATATGCAAGAGATTTACTTGCAGGGCTGGAGAAACTGGGCTTGAAAAATTTTGCAAGGGTTAGCTGCAGCCTAAATTCATGGACTTTGAAGGAGAGGTATGAAGTGGCATCAGGAGCAGTGCCTACATGGCAGATAAACCATTGTGTTTAAACATTGCCCACTGTGTTTTGAGAAGAAGGGAAAAGGCTTGGGAGGAAAGGGATGCCAAAACCTGTGTTTTATCCAGGGTGGGCTTTGGATAATAATTAGACATCCATGAGACATCCTGGAGGATCAGATGCCACTGGAGGATGTGTGCTTGCGTATGCATTAGCGTGGGAGCCAGCTCCAATCTGGCTGAGCCCGCGGGGTGGAGGCAGGAACACATCAACCCCCAGCGTTTCATTGATTGGTTTCAATTGATCAGTTGTGTAGAAACAAAGCAAATGAAGTTTCTGGTCTCTTGGATGTTGCAGAAGGTGTTGGGTTTGCTTGCAGCAAGTTCATCTTTTTCAGCTGATCCTGCACTTTCAGTTCTTTCTCCAGAGTAGCAGAGAAAAGTCTTTTTTGCGATGGGCTCAGAAACAAAAGGGAAGATCTGCTAGAGGAATGGGCTGTCAGACAGATTTTCTTTCCCTCTCAAATGCATACTAAGGGTGCCGACTAAAAATGCCACGGGAGCAAGCACAGGAGGGGTAGGCACCGAAGTGAGCTCCCCATGGTGTGAAAGTCATCCTCAAGCCATTGGCTTTTTCCCACTGTGGCCCCTCCCTGCAAGCCCCACAAGAAGAGTGGCACAGTCCTTTTTTCTCCCAGTTTGGACACTGTTTCCAGTCAGTTCCAGCATCCATAGCCTGGGAGGAGAGGGAAACCCTCCCCTTTATCTCTGTGGCATGGGTAATGTGTGTCTTTCCTTTTCACAGCTACCAAAATCTGGCATTTCCTGTTCTATTATCCATTTCCTAATACTTCCTATGGCTTGAATGCTGGACTTGGCCAAGACTCCAGAGAGGGATTAGCATGGACTTGCCTTGGCCGTGGATGACCCTCATTCTCTTTTGCATTTGTTCTTGCTGGAGGATTGAGGAGGAGAAGGGGAGGGTGAGCCACGGCTAAATCCTGTTCTTGGATCTCCCTTCAGCCATTAAAGAATGAGCTGAGTGCCTAAATGAACCCAAAAGGCACCGTGGGGTGAGGCACATCACATCCAAGCCGGACGTGGTGGCCTCTTCCCAAGTTCCTGAGCTGCCACACGCTCCAGCCATGCTTCAGCAGGCAGGACAGTCCAGGGACTCTGGGGACTGTGACAGGGCTGCTGCCAAGGCTCTGAGCTCCCCTCTGGGCGACTGGAAAACAGCAAAGACACAGGTCATGAATGCTGTCTGGAGCGAGTGACCTGGATGTGTCTGCCCAGACTCCATACAAAGAGGCAACGTGGTCGTGGCTCCGTTGCTTCCAGGGCTTTGTGCCGGAGGCTGAAGTGGATCCTGTCCAAGGTGTGGAGAGCCACAGCTCTTGCCCAGTTGCAGGAGAGGCCTCTGTTCTCTCTGGTACCCAGAGCGGCTCTGCAGACCCGGCTGCGCAATAGGCTGGTCAAAATGGATGCCAGGAGCATCTCTGTCATCACTGCCAAACTTCCTGATAACAGACTGCTCTGCAGCCTCATGCAGCTCACTGAGGGGAATCTGGGTGCTCAGATGAGAACTACATAATATATTGGCAGTTGTCCATGTCTTTTCACTCTTGGGGCTACCTAATTTCTTGACACGTCATGCCAAGCCCCCTTGTGCAGCCCCACTGCTGTGAATTTCATAGGTTGCCAAAGTTAAGCTGTGTTTTTCTTTGTGTGCTGATCGTTGTTTTCTCTGTTGACTTGTATATGTGAGAACTGTTTTCCTAAACTCCCTTGCCTCTCTTCCAAAGCACACTGAATCCTCTGACAGTGGCAAGAAGAACCTGGATTACAACCCAGCTCATCCTCTCCCTCTCCCAACAGGTACTTGTTGGAGGTTCATGAACATGAACAAAGCCTCCAGCATTGCACAGGGACAGAGCTCACTCCACTGTATCCACTGAGTCCATTGCTACTGGGTTTGCTTCTTCTCTCCCTTGTAAATCCGTATGATGAAACAGTTTTCCCCGGGCATTTGCCACTTCTGAACATTACTTAGTGCATTGCAAATAAAGGAAGATACTCAATTTCTGCTCTTTTTTTGTTTGTTGTTTGAAGTTCAAATTTTATATCCCCCAGTCCTTTTTTTTGGCAGGTTAAAATTAATGAACTTTTCAGGGTGATCAAGGGAGAAACAGAGTATCAGTCTTTTAGCAAACGAGACAACACAGGAAATGTTAATGAGATCATCTTGGATAAATACCTTTTGTCCCGTGCTCTTCCCATCAGAGCAGTGTATGGGGTACCAGGGCCAGACAAGTGGGAGAGGCAGCACTGTTTTTGCTTCCCCCTCCCTCCTGCATACAGAAATGAGGGACCTGAGGAGACTGCAAGCTTGGATCAAAAAGGATTGTCTGCTAAGAAACAGATTTGCTTCCGCAGAAACATCCCTCCATCCCTTCCATGTTGGAAGAGAGAGACTTTGGCCATTTTTTTCTCTTAGTTATGAACAAATAGCACATGGCTATCACTCACCACTAAGAAGCCCAGTTAATGTATCTGGTGATACACCCTGGCAGCCCCGAGGTGCTGTTGTGCAATGGAAGTTGGTAAGCTGGGCCAAAAAAATGCCTTAAAATCTCCCTGCTTCCAACAGTAGCTCAAACTCCAGGTCAGAGTGGACACAAAATACACTGGGCCAGAAACATGACTTTACAGACACCATCCATTTCCCTCCACATCCCTTTTTTGCCACCAAGAATTCAGCTAATTAAGCACAGTATCACAGACAACAGTAGTTAGTGTCAGTGTTGAGGGATCAACACTGCTTCTGCAATCCCTGCATGCCAGCTGGGAAGAGTCAACGTGCCCTTCCTGAGAAGGCTCTTGCACTGATGAGAAGATGAAGAATGTGTTATTAGACCAATATGTATGTGCCAGGTCAAAGGCCTCAGATTTCTGCAGAAAGGTGTGACATTGTCTAACTTAAGGTTGGAAATAGATGATCTTTAAGATCTCTTCCAACCCAAACCATCCTGTGATTCTAAGACTTCAGCAGAACTGGTGACGTGAAATGGTTTAGTGCTGGATTTTCCATGAGGATACACCTCTCAGACTCTGTGCCCACCAGCACAGAGACTCCAGTGATACGTGAGAGCCCTCCCAACCCCTGTGATTAGGAGAAAACAAGAGCTGGCATGAGATGGTAAATGCTGCCGTGCGGTGTTCAGAGAAAACCTGTTTGCGTGGGATGTGCTGGAAAAATTGCTCAAGAATGGTGCATTCTCATAAGAAAAATGATCTGGCTGCTGTTCAGGTCAGTGGTTTTGTATCAGGGCTGCAGGCTGTGTGGTTGCTTCAGCATATGGTGCAGCCGCCGGCAAAGTGATCCAATTCCCCCTGGCTCTGGGGTGCTGGAGGTCTTTGTCCTCACCCAGTTTTGGGTCTGGATCCGTGTTCTCAGGGCAGCTTGCACTGGCACAGGGCTCCATGGCAGAGAGAGGCACCCTGTGGATGTCAGCCAAGGAGAACAGGGCAGTCTGGATCAGTTTGCTGCTGGGGCTCAGGCCCTTCATGGTGGGACGGTGGGAGGGATAAAATGCCATGCTCATATCAACAGAAGTTATAACCAGGGTTCTGATCCCTGCTGAGCAAAGCAGTGGCTGTGTTTGAGAGGTGGATGAAGAGGTTCCTGGAGACACAGATCATGAACCAGCAATAGCTGCTGAAAGAATTAAATTACAGGAACGCCCAGGTGTCAGCTGGAGCCTCCTTCCAACCCCTGCTTGAAAAGCTGTCAACAAGCCATGAAGGGACAGCCTTCACTCCATCTCCTTTTCCACCTTAGGTGAAGGCTGAAGGAAAAAGACATCTGGAAGGTCTCCTGTCAGCCTGAGAGCTGTAAGCCCTCACTCACTCACTGTTCATGCTCTCGTTCCAGCAGACCCCCAGCCTTTGACAACAGCAACATTGCTCTGTGTGTGGTTCCTTTAACTTTGAAAACCAGAACCATCAGGAGCACTGCTGCCAGCCCCTGTGGTTTCAGGGGTGAGGTTTAATAGATTTGTTTTAATAGGGTTGCTCAGTAGAGAGGGCCCTTTGTCCTCAACAGAATTAATCAAAATAATACAAATAGTCAATTTAATGAAAGAAAATGAAGTAGCTGTCCAAGGCAAGCTGCTGCTTCTGCAGAGAACATGCCCTGACACTGTTAAATGAGTTGGTTCTGGTCAGTCCTGGAGCAGCCACTGGGAATAAGAGCAGAGTAAGGTTATGCCAGAGGAAGGTTGTCCTTTAGGTTCCTCGTGCTACTGCTTTCAGAAAAAAGAGCCTTCACAGCAACTGCTCTTTTCCCTCTGGAAGGAGAGCTGAGGCAGAGTTTGCAGTGTAAAGTTTAAAAGAGAAATGAGGAGGGAGTAAATTCCCCTTTTCTTGCCGACACACAATATCATTTGTGGCTTTGTGCATTGTTGCCCAGCACAGATGGTGCTGGGTTAGTACAGGGAGCACCCCCTGCCATCGCATACCCTTGTCCCCTCCTCACCCAGACCTGTCCCAGCACACACCAATCCCTTCTCTCTCTTTTGATCCCTGGTCACCTCCTCTCCAGGAAGATTTGCTGCTATTTGCCTGCCTTTCCAACCCTCATCCCGTCCAAATCCACCCCGCCAAGTCACCCTCCATGGCATTTTCACTCTGTCACCCAAGCTGGAGCTGCGAATCAGTTTGGACCTCGTGTCCTTGCTGTGTCCGTGCAGAAGGTCCCATGGAAGCACCGGGCATTTGACATGAGTTTCTGAGGAACAGGCACCAGTTTTAGCTGTGAGATGCCCAAGACCATGAGCGCTGAAAGCTCCAGGGAGGATCACCATGTTAAACCCAGCCAGGCTCTCCTTTGGGAAGCACAGCCCTGCTTAACACCCATCATCACAGCTACAGCAATTCCATGGCCGCACAGCCAGGTTTGGGGTACAATGAGCAGTTCAGGCCTTTCCCCCCCAAACACAGACGCACATTCGCACCCACACACAAAACCGGGGTGTTAAAAACTTCTCTGTGACGGAGCTTTCACAAGCAGCATTTCTGGGAAGGCCTGGCATTCAGATGGCAGGCAGGACAGCTGGTATCAGCAGTGCCCGTCATCGTGGTGTCAGGGCTTTGCAAAACAGGGTCTGTCTTTGAAAATCTTTTAAAATTTTATTAAGAGGAGCCTGCTAACCCAAGATCTCCCTGCTCCTGACTATCTCAGAAGATAAATCATACCAAACCATGTTCCCCTGCCTGGGGATTATTGTACCATTTCAAAACACCAGCCCATTTTGGTAATTCTGCGTTTTAACCCCTCTGCCAGGCTGCCTTCTTTAGCTGCCAGCAAGCATCCTCTTCCCAAATTAACCCGACCACAATGAGCTGCAGCAGAACCCGCATAATTGCTCTTTTTCGCTCCAAACAGCCTGACTTACAAAGGGGACATTTCCTGCAGCAGCCAGCCCTGCAATACTCATTATTCCTATGTCAGGGGTTGTTGCGGTATCTTTATTCTCAGACACCGCGTTTAATCTCACACCCTGCCTTCAGCAGCACCCCCGGCTGCAGCAGTCCCGCAAGATGCCCTCTTCCCATCCTCTCCCAGGCAAGCAAGCCAAGAGGCTCCCGGAGGAGGGCTGCATCCCCCCTTGGAGCCAGGCATGCAACTTCCACCTGCCCCGGCAGGCGCGGAGCACTCACGTTGGCGGCGGCGCGGATCCCTTTCAACAGCTTAGCTGCGGCTCATTTTTAACCGCGGCCAGCGGATCTAAGCTGCTCTCCCCAGGGCGCAGACGGAGCTGCCTGCATGACACCGAGGCATCCAGACGCCGGCTCGCCAGCTGACATGTCAAAGCAACGTCGTGGTTAGCAAACACATCAACAAATCGGCTGACAACGCACGCAGCGGCTCTGTGCGGAGCGCGGTCCCTGCGCTCCGCGCCGCTGTCGCTGCTCCGGGGTTCGTGCAGCCCCGCAGAGTTCGGTGTTGCTATCCGGCGTTTTCTGCCGGTGTCTAAAATAGCATCACCAACGTTCCCTGTTGATTTCCCCGGCAGTGCTTGCTGAGCCATGCCGGGGAGCACGGCTCCCCAAACCCGCCTCCAGGCAGCACGGTAAAAACATCTCCTTGCCTTCTCCCCCCAAAGGAGGTGGAGAGGGGGAAAAAAAAACCCTGTAGATGTTTTTTTGCCCAGCTACCAGCAAATCCCGACCTGAGCTAATTCTGCCATGGCTGAAAGCAGAGGATGGCTGCAGTGCATGAAGCTGATTTGCTGACTTACCCTTCATCTCTCCCAGGAATGCCAGGTGAAGAAGCCGGCCGCTCGCTCCAGGAAAGAGCCACAAGGAGCCCGGCAGCAGCCACTGCAGAGCCTGCTCAGAAGTTCGCTCTCCCTGCCACAGTGTGTGCAGCTTGCCAGGTATAGCCTGGATGAGAACACCCCGTGCTTTTCCCAGGATGAATGAGATCAGCACATATTCAGTCAAGGAGAAAAAAATAAATATATATGTGATGGTTTAGGACCCAGAGGAAAAGTGTTGGTTCACAAGTTGCTCTGGTTTACAACTTTGGATTTTCTGGGGTGAATTTCATAGGGAGGGGAGTTTCTCCTATGCATTTGGTGTTGTTAGATATGTTAAAAAGCAAGCAAATGATGGCATCCATGGGGTAGGGAGGGCACATGAAGGGCACCCTTACAAGCAGCAGAGATGCCTTTATAACCTGCAGGCTGATGCCTTTTGACTCAAACCTTGCTGTTACAGGCTCCACATGGGTTATGCAGATCCGGGCTCTGCTGGTCCTGGGCTTTCCAGGGGTTGTTTGGATTTCCAGTGAAGTTGTTTGGATTAAGCTCTCTTCCACCTGGCTGCTCTGTGACTCCCCAGGTTGACAAAGTGCCTTTCTGCTGCCAGGTCCTTCACATCAAGCATCTCTCAAGGCTCATCACCTGCCTCTTGGGGAGGGGGTGTCACTGAGCTGAAACCCTCAGGGTGATAGGAGGCAGGGAAAGGGCATGAGGTGCTCAGAGGACTCAGGTGGATTGAAGCATTTTGGTGTCAGTGTTATGTCAAAGAGCATCTTGTTCCTCTGGGTCTCTGTTGGTGTCCTGGGGGTGGATCCTGTGCTCCATGGCAAGAGTTTTGATGCCTGCCATGGCCTTAGCTAATGGTTGGGAACCTGTGGCACAAGGAATGTGGCATTTTCCTGTAGTCTTGGAACTAAAGTGACTGTGTTGGGGGAAAATCAGATTATTTCCTCAGGATCAGGCCCCAAAGCTTGTCTGGCTGGGAACCTAGCTCAGCTCCCCAACTCCCTGGCTTTAGCTACTGCAAACCCTGTCCCTTTCCCTCTCCCAAAGCCCAGGGCTAGGAGTCACCGAGGCACTGACCTCTGTCACAGACTCTCTGCTTAACCTTGGGTGTGTCCCTGTACCTCCCTATCCCACTCATCTGCACACACAGCTCCTGTGCAGCTCATCCACGCAGGGAACGGGTTCCCTGCCTCCCACACCTGGCCTCGTTCCCAGCTGACAGCGAGACTGGAATGTGGGGTTTGATGTGGCTGAGACAGTCCCTCGAATAGGCTGCGGGGGAAGCCTGGCTCCCGCGGGTGTCACTTCAGCAGGATGCAGCAGGGCAGTGTGCTGTGCTCACCTGTCACCATCCTAAGGCCAGGTTTGTTCTCCTGCATCAGCAGGACTCATGGATGGCTGCCAGCCAGACCCCAGGGGAAGGTTTATCCCACCTGCACTCGAGGTCTGGCAGAGCCTCGGGTAACTTGTTGCTTGTCCGAGCAAGTTGGCTTCAGCTGCTGGATGTGCCCAGAGCCCCACTGGGTGGCAGAGCAGGGAATGAAGCAATCATGGAGGGCCAGAGAAGATGCAGGAGAAAAGCCCATTTGAGGCCAAGCTTGGCGAGAGTCCTGGGTTGGG
Organism: Acanthiza pusilla; assembly: GCA_036630365.1. NCBI lineage: Eukaryota > Metazoa > Chordata > Aves > Passeriformes > Acanthizidae > Acanthiza > Acanthiza pusilla. Next base: position 94,706,185 of record JAXCHO010000034.1, read on the forward strand.
GACATTGTCCCCTGTGCCCAGTGACCACAGAAGCCACAGCACAGAAGGGCAATGCTGCATGGGTCTCTCTTGGAAGGGTGGGCAGTGGGGATGGTGGATCTCCCATCCATCACCTCTGCAGAGCTGCCTCTGCCTTTGACCCATGAGGCAGCCGTGGGCATGTTTGGAAGCTACACACAAGACTGAACTAACCTACCTCAGATAAGGCTTGGATTAATTAGTCAATACATGTTAAGTGCTGCAAAGATTTAAGGCTCTGCTTAATTGTTAAGTAACTCAATCATCAGTGGCTGCGTGGGATGCCTGAGGCAGAGAGTGGATGAATCAGCCGTTCTCTGGCAAGTGCAAGGTAAAGAGGGAGAAAACTTTCCAAGGCTGGGTGACAGCAGGATGGGTTGGTTAGGGGACAGCAGTGATTATTGAGGTCACTGGGACTGACACAGATTGCCCGGAGAAGCTGTGGCTGCCCCATTCCTGGAAGTGCTCCAGGCCAGGCTGGATGGAGCTCTGAGCAGCCTGGGCTGGTGGAAGGTGCCCCTGCCCATGGCAGGGGTTGGAATGAAATGATCCTGAAGGTCCCTTCTAACCCAAACCATTCTGTCATTCTATGACTGGGAGCACTTAGGAACATCTAAAAAGGAGGTCAGGTCCTGCATGGAGCAGCCAGCTCTAAGAGCAGGAGTTCCGTAGGCTATGGATGGAAAAGCAATGATTTCATAGAAGAAAGAGAAAAAAAAGACTCTGAAGAACTTCGTTGAGTTCTTCAGGCATGTTATGGCCAAGCCACTTTGAAAGAGGGGGATTTGGGGCTGAACCAAAAGTTTTTAGGGGATGTGAGAGCTGTTTGGGTGAAGTGGGGAGCACTTAACACAGATGGATTCATCTGTCCTCCCTGCAGGGACTGGTCCCATGTTATAGGCGTTGGTGGGACATGAAGCTGCTGCTGAGGATCCAACTTGTGTCCTGCAGGTCAGTTCTCCATGAAGTGGTTACAGCCTGAGAGGGTTCCCAGCAGGAATGTTCATGCAGTCCATCACCAGCCTGAGACATCTCTTCTCCTGCCACCACACAGCGTGGCCTATCACTCAGGGGTGGGTTTCAGACCTGGGCCTGTTGCCTTGTTTCTGCACCAGCAAATTCCAGCTTCCACAGCTTCTCCGTGTGCCCCTGCCCTTCCTGCTGAGCTTTGCCTCTGCTTCTCTCCATGTGGGAGCTTCCCAGGTGTGCCATGGAGTCTGCTCCAACGACCTCTGCACAGGATAGGAATGTCCTCAGAGTCAGCCAGGGTGCTTTCCATCTCCTTGTGGGAAAGTGTCCCCCCTTGAACGTGCAATTCACTGATACTGAGGCTTTAATCCCAGGGTTAGCCCCCGTGCAGAGGTGACTTCCAGCCATCCATGGTCATGGCACCTTGGCCAGGTAAGATGAGGGCCTCCTTGCATTGTGCCTCATTCACACACACATTCCCAGGGCTTTCTGTGAGGTTGGATGTGGGAAGGACCTACCTGGCATCACTCTGGCTGGAAAAAGCCTCTGAGCGCTGCCCTGGCGAAACATTCATCTTTTCGGAAACAGGGAGCGGGCAGGAACAGCCTGTACTGTTGTGACAGAGCTGCTTGCACGAGATGAACCTCAGTGCCAGGGCTGGGATGGCTGCACGTGGCTCGTGTGGGATAAAGGTGTGAGCTCTGGAAGGGGCCACAGCCAAACACAAGCCCTGGGAAGGGCCAGCAGGACACACGGAAGCATTGGCAAACAAGCCATGACTGCTTGCTCCCTTATCCTGCAGGCTCCCAAGTCCCTGATCCCAATCCTTGCCCTGCAGCTCTCCGTACAGAGCTGCACTGCCAAAGGCAAGCATCCCGGATAGGTTGCCTGGGTCTTGGATTAGACCTGTTTTATCCTTGGAGAAGCTGGAGTCACCAGCAGGCAGCCCCCTGTCCCAGCACCAGCTGCGGGGCTTGGCGGAGGTTTGTGAGGCATCCCTTGACCTCAGCGTCGCCCACGTCCTTACAGCCTTGCTTTAATCCTTTTTTAATTAACTGCTGAGGGGTGTGATGGTATCAGAAGGGTGGGAGGGGGGTGGCCTGGGGTGTTTTGTGCTTGGTGTGTGTGCCAGCCAGCTGGGTTTGTTATGAGCCTGTCAGATCTCACAGGCTAGCGTTCCCTCTCCAGATCCGGCTGCAGCTCAGGCATTGCGTGGATCATCCCTGCGGCTCTCGCGCTGCTCAGGGATCCTGCCATGTCCCACCTGGCAGGTGCTGGCATATCAAAGATCCGTGTGAAACTGGCAGCTGAAAGGCAAAGTGGCTTCTCTGACGGCACGGAATGCTGGGGGGGAGGAGGTTTGACTTCAGTCAGAAAACCCTGAGGAAATAACCAGAGCAGAGATGGAGTGGCCACGGGGATGTCCGAGGTGGAAATGGGGGTGAGGTCAGGGGTCACTGAGGTCATGCAAAAAGCTCCTAAGGGGTTTGGGTTTTCACAGGGACTCAACACCTGCTTGCCTGGGGTTTGACTCGAGGACAAGGCATATCCAGGCTTTCCATGCCCCCTACACCTCCATCACGGGGAACTGCAGTTCCCAGAGTGCCTCCAGGGTTCTGATGCTCCTGGGGAGTACAAGCTGCATGCTGCATCCGAATGCCATGGAAGTCTGTCCCCAGGCTGAAAGCAGCCTCCTGCTGAAAGGATGAGTTGTTCTGGGGACAGATTACCTCCCTCTTCCCATGGGTCTGCAAGAAGGCAGGATGACTGGAACTGAGACCCCAGGCTGCTGGCACTACCAGGAGCACCAAAAATGTGTGTGCTGGGGCTCAGTGCACCTTTGAGAGCACATGATGTTGAGTCCTAATAAAAGTACACCTAGATATTAACATCTGCAGGTCCTGTGTGTCTGTCCTGCACCCTCCCTGTGATTTCTTTAAGAGGAACTTGCCCAGCAGATGTTGATTTGGCCTTTCATGGCCCTGAGGTGGCTCTTGGTTTTTAAACATCTGAGAAGATCTTGTGTAACATAAGGCCTTGAGGGGAACTGAGGGGATCAGAGCAGGGAACAGAGCACGGCTGTTCTTGGCCACTGTGGATGATGAGACACAGCTGTGCCCAAAGCAGCAATGAAGTTCAGAAATGAAGGACCTGGCCTGGATGAGGCCAATGCAGAGACTGTCCAAGGGGTGAGCAATGCTTCAGCCCCTGTGGGAAAAGCAAATCACATCTAGTGATGTGGGGCAGAGGCCAGATGTGTTCAGAGTCTGTCAGATGCCCTCCTGGCTTTAACTGGTGGAGGCTGCAGAACCACCTGGTGCTCAGTAGGTTCTCCATTGCTGGAAATCTCCAAATCAACACAGCAAAAGTATTGCTCAAAAGGAAACTGTGGGCTTGGCAGAAGTGGTCAGTGCTGGCTTTTGCAAGAGCGTGGATTGCTGAGCATTGTTCACCCCATGTGCCTTAAACCCTGTGACTCTGAGCCAGCAGCTGGTCACTGGTCCCTCTTAGCCAGAGCCATGGAAGCTTTGTGGGTCTGTTACATGGCCAGGAGGCGCTCTGCAGGATTGCTTACAAAATCTCTGCTTCCTGTGCACATAAATTTGGGGAGACTGACGTTGAGGGCTCCATCCTCACGCTTTGACTTTGCCGCTGGCCACAAACTGCTGAGTGAAAGAGATGCCTGAAATGAGGGAGACTTGTAGATGTGCAATGTCTCTGCCTGCCACACACCTGTTTCCATGCAAGAAAAGCCCGCGGGGGTCCTGCCCACCCCCGTGTTTCCTGGTCCCCTTCCCGAGCTGCTCCCTTGGCACTGTGCACATGCAAAGCAGAGCATCAGAGAGGTGCTTGGTGAGGGAAACCTGGGCTTTGAGAAGACAATGCTTAATCAAAGCATGACCAGAAGGCAGAGGGCAGGGAGATAGATGCATAAATTCTCCTTGATGCCTCATGCTGCTGTCCTCTGTGGAAGCTGGGAAGTTTGGCAGCAGCAGGAGCCTTGCCCCAGCAGAGGCTCCAGCATGGGAAGAGATTGCTCACGGCTGGGCCACCTGAGAAGCTTTGTTGTGAGAAAGGTTTCAGAACTGTTCGAATGTTTGGCCAGATCAAAGTCCCTTCAACTGCTGAGATTCCTGCCCTGCTTCTGGTTATGCTAAGGATAGGTTTTTAAAAAAATCCTGTGAGTCAAGGCCTCGTGAAACTTCCCTGCAAGTATGGGAATGCTTCACTTTGAACTTTTGTTGTTGGGTTGCTTTTTTCCCCTCAAGATCTGCTGGCTCTGGGGTTGGCATGCAGTCAAACACTCTTCACTGAAGTCAGCCTTTAGCTGGAAGCAAGACCAGTTATTCATCCCCTCTTCCCTGCTGCAGACAGATGTATGTTGCTCTCCTGAAGCAATGCTGCTGGTTTCATATTCCTGCTCTCTCTGCTCTCAGGGCATCCCTGCCCCACAGCCTGGCTGGTCTGCAACCCAGAGGAGCCCAGAGTCTGGCTCAGCACTCAGCAGCAGCTGGTTCAGCTGGTGGCAATGAGGAATTTTGCAGCCACCAGGCTGTGTGAGGGATCAGAGGTAACTCAGAGCTAACCTGCCTCTTGTTCCTGGGGATGTATCATGGCAATGTCTAAGCTTCAGGCAGCAAAGAGGGAGTGGAGCAGGGCAAATGCAGGGTCACAGAAAATGTGTGCAGACCCATGGTGCTCCTTGGCTGCTGGTTTTTTGGTGCTCACTGTGGTTACTGCCCACGGGGCTCATTACAAGTGCAGTGTTTGTCCCCATGGCAGTGTTGGCTTGGAGAAATGGCTCTCTCAAGAGGCAGAGTGGAGCAGAGCACATGTGCTCACTTTAGTTCCATGGCAGGAGAAAGGCTTGGAGCAAAGGCAAACAGGAAAAGGTGTCAGCTGGGGACATCAGGACATGGTGGGAAGTGAAGGTCTGCCAGCCACAGGCCATGGCCACAAAGCCAGAGCTCCTGACATGCCCCATGGGGCTGCGGGACTGACCAGCCTGGCCACACAGGGTCTGTCTGTGCTTCCTACAAGCTGTGCCTGTGTTACACCCTGACCTGTGCCCATGCAGCAGAAGGGATCTGTGGGACACAGCAGCTCTGCTGCACACTGCCTGCCAGCTCAGAGCAGACCTGGAGGCATCAGGAGACGCTCAGTGACTGCAGGCACTGCTCAGCATGGGGAATGACCAGCCAGCAGGACCACGGATGAGACAAATGGGATGTCCCTGCCAGAGGCAGGTTGTGCCTTGGCTTTGTGCTGTTGAGCTGGTGCAGCTCTTGGCTGGCCACCCCCGGGAGAAAGGCACCTGCATTGCAGAGTGTGCTCAGACAAGGCAGCCAGGCCGCTCTGCACCCTGCTGGGGTGGCACTGGGCTGTGTGTCACCTGTGGTGCTGTCTCACTGCTTTCAGTTCCTCCTCACAGTGTCTCAGACAAAGGGACATTGTGCTGCTTGCATTAGCACGGAGAGCTGAGGAAGGCATGGAGAGCTGGCAGGGCAACTTTTTATACCCCAGAGCTGATGGCCAAGTCAGCTTTGTGGGTAAGGATGATTCCCAGCTTGTCCAGAGTGAAGCTTGGCCCAAAAAGATGCTCTGAGGGATGGAGAATTTCTGCTATGGAGACAGGCTGTTACAGCTGGGGTTGTTCAGCCTGGAGAAGAGAAACTGGGGCTCTGGGGAAACCTTAGAGTGGCTGCCAGGACCTAAAAGGGCTACAAGAGAGCTGGAGAGGGAATTTTGACAAGGGCCTTCAGTGATAGAACAAGGGGGAATGCCTTCAAGACAGAGGACAGGTTTAGATTAGAAATTCTTGACTGTGAGGGTGGTGAGGTCCTGGCACAGGTTGCCCAGAGAAGCTGTGGCTGCCCCATCCCTGGAGGTGTTCAAGGCCAGGTTGGATAGGGTTTTGAGCAGCCTGGTCTCGTGGAAGGTGTCCTTGCCTGTGGCAGGTTTAGAGCAAGATGATCTTGAAGGTCCCTTCCAATCCAAACCATTCTATGACTCTATGAGGACACAAAAGCAAGGTGTGAAAGAGAAGGGCTTTTTAAGAGCCTTGATTTTTCCTATGGAAGGTTCCTGTTGTGCTGGTGGAGAGGCTGTGCTCTGGGACCTTGGTCTGCAGTGGCCACAGGAGGGGAGGAGGCAAAGACAAGGACAGGGATCCTGGCAGGCCTTGAAAACATGAGAGAGAATTACATCTGCTCAGTGAGAAGGAAGAGCTGGCAGGGAACCTTCCCCCTCCCCTTGCATCTGTCCAGCGCTGAGCAAACACCAACTAATCTTCCTGACACTTCCAGAAGACAAGGAAGCATTACAGTGCCACAGTGGTCAGTCAGAGAAAACCACAGCTGCAGTGACATATGCTGCATGAACCCACCCCTCAGGCAGGCTGGGCCCATCAGGAGCAGGGCTGAGCTGTGTTTCCCACAGCAGGTCAGGGACAGAACCAGAGGGGAGCCCAGACATCCTGTCTTGCAGCCTCCTGCTCTTGCTTCTGTGCCACAATGAGCTCAACCAGCCGGGGCAATAACCCCCCAAGGGGGCTGTAGGGGTGAGGAAATAATTAAAAGTTGATCTGGGCTCCTGCTTTGGAGAAAGAAAACCCCTCTCACTTATTTTCTTAATGATTTAAAAGCACCCTTTCATCTCCAAACCAGCAGGAACCTTCTATTGTTTGTTTCTCTTAGGTTTGCTCCTAATCAGTTTTTGCTCAGCAGAGATGGAGATTTGGGAGCCAATTTATCAGGCAGAGCGGAGGAGACACATGAAATGGAGTGGAGAAAGTTAGTTCTCATCAGCAAATACGTAAAGATTTGCTGCCAAAGGTGCAGGAGCTTGCTCTTGCTGCACACGCAGATATTTGACAAATAACAGGAGGTATTTGTTGGAAGTTGATTAAATTTTAAACTCAAATCAAAACAAAAGTTGTTAGACTTTCACGCCCACAGCAGCAGTGTGTACCCACGAGTTTGGCACCAAAACACTCACGTCCAAGTCATCTGTCCAGGGTTCACTGCAAAGCCTTGGAGGACAAGAGAAGTGACCTATTGAACCTCTCCATCCTGTCCCATGTCTGCAAGTCACCAGGGTTTACTCACTGGCCTTTGTGTCCTATCCTGAGTGTCCTGAGGTGGTGCATGGAGATGTGCTGGCATCTTGCTGGCTTGTTCTGCCACCAGAATGTGCTGCTTGTTCCTTCTGCCACTTGTCCCTTCCGGTGCATCCACACAAAACATCCACATGCCCTCCAGTCTGAACATTTCTGGTATGGAGCCCTGCATGGCAAAGGAAACATTCTGGAGAGAGGTAAGTGCTGGGACAGGTGCTCAGGACACTGTGCCATCTCCACACCTGCAAACAACCAGAAGTCATCTGGGTAAGAACTTGATCAAAATTCAAAGATGGCTCTTCTTAGAGCAGGAGATTGGACTGGAGATGCCCAGAGGACCTTTCTGACTGAAATTATTCCATCATCCTCAGCATATGAAGGAGTAGGTCTTTGTTCTGACAAGAAGAGGAAGGGAAAGAGAAGGGGGAGCAATGACTTCAGTGTCCTTCATTAACCTTACTGATACACTTTGAATCATCATCAGCTGTGTAGGTGGCACTGCTGCCTGCTTGCTGAGGGAGAAACCTGTGCCCCTTCCCTTCTCCAGGGTCACAGGGACAGGCTTGGGATGGCTAATGAACAACCCCTGCCTCCTTCAGCTGATTTCAGAGCCCAGTGTGGGGACAGAGCTGTATCCCTGTTTCTGCCAGAGCGGAGGCATTAGAGACAGGCAGCTTGCCCAGCTCTGCAGTGACGCACTGGCAGCAGCAGACTCCTGTCTCCCAGCCCTCTCCATCCCCAGCCAGGCTAGCTCCAAGGGTAGCCCTGTGCCAGACCGCAGATGTGGTTCTCTCCAGGCCCCTCCTCTGCTCAAAGCCTCAGAGTGCTCACCAGGGTCCCAGGGCCGCCCAGTCCTGGCTGCAGGCAGGCAGAGGTGGTCCCCAGCAGGTGGGAATGCTCTCCATCTCCTGTCCATCTGCACAATCTGAGGTGTGTTTGAGGGTGGCCATCCTCCAGCTTTTCTATAGTCACTCGTCCTCTCCTCTGATGTTATGGAGGGGACAGAGAGACTCTGATCCCATGCCTTGCTCAAACCCTTTGATCCCAAACACCTTGCTCCTCTTGCCCACCCATTTTCACACCACGTGTCGGAAAAACCTTTCTTCGGACTTCTGAAAGCCCTACATTAGTGGGGTAAAAATTGTTGGGCAGGAGCAGAATTACAGTCATGCTCAGTGATTGCATAAGAGGATTTCCTGACCACTTAAGAAACCTGACAGAAATACAAACCCGAGCAAAAAATCCCTTATTGAAATCAGGTTCCTCAAAGAGCTCGGGGATATGGTGGCTGGGCAGGGCAGACACAGACCCTGACCTTGTCCCAGCTCAGCCAGCCTGGTTCCCTCAGGCACCCTCCCAGCCTGCCCTCCAGCACCAGCTGAGTCTCAGGTCACAGCAGGGATTTATCCCCCACCTGCCTCAGAAAGTTTTAGTCATCACCCAGCTGCTGAATAACCCTCTTGTCTGAATTCCCCTGAAGGCCCAGAAGGACTCTGCTTATCTAACGCTCATTTGACCGGATAATTTGAAGGCAGTTCCAAGCACTGTGGAAGTGACCTGCTCTAAGTCAGTTCAGCTTTTCAATCCCCTCTGCTGCAGCATCAGCAGTTTTCCTTGTATTTTGTTCTTCTGCCTGATGCAGAAGAACAAAATTTCTACTGTCCCAAGCATCATGTTTACCCTGCTGGGACGCAGAGGATGAATGGTGCCCCGGGTTCCCACCACAACCTGAGTGTTACCTTCCCTGGACTCATGCAAACTCCAGCACAGAGGATCTTTTGCAAAGAGTAATTGATCTTAAAAGCTTTCTTATGTCTCATCCTCGAATGCTTGAAAGTGGCTTCCTAGAGCCCTTCCTCAGGGCCTCTGAGTACAGTATTAACAGCTTGTTCCTGCACTGTCTCCTTTTTGGGTGTTATTGATTAATCCTGCTGCTGTTTGCTGTTTTGCTGGCAGGGCTGTGTTGCTTTCTTGCTGCTGGGGAGATAAGCTGCCGCCTTGCCATGGGCAGAGCACAACAGGTATTTAGTTCCAGTGCTAATACTTTCCAACAAAAACTTTGTTTTCTGCGGCCAATCTCGTGCCCGGCTTTGAAACACTTTCAATGGGTCTATTCACTGCACAGCCGCCTGTGTGAACGTATGTGAAAGTTACTCAGACAATCGCCTTGTGTTTGCTCTCCTCCTCCCACTGGGTGCCCAGCTTTTCCTGAAAATGCTAATGGGAAATGGCAAAATCATCCTGAACCTCTGAAATGACTGAGCCATCTTTTCATACCTTTCAAGTGCCAGTTCCTGCAATAGCAGGATGCCACAGTCAATAGCTAAGGATGTTGATTTCTAATATACTGGAGATAAAAAGCTAATAGTGCCTTGCTTTGTCTTGATGTGCTTTCCTCCCTTCACTCTTCCATATCTTTGAATCCTTTCCCATTTCAGCCAAGTCTGGTGAAGCGCCAGAGATGGTAGATATCAAAATTCCTACCACTTTTGTAAATATTAATTGCTGGATAAAGGAAAAGTCTCTTCGGTGCCTCCACTAAAGGAAATACAATGCTATGAGGATACTACGTGTTACCCCAGAGCAGAAGTTTCTAAAAATCTCTCTGTGAAAACCCTTCCAATCCCTTTAAAGCGGGTTTCATTAATCCACTTCTCCAAGGACAGCTTGTTCATTGCAGTGAATGATTTGCAGGGGTTTCTTAGGTCCTCTCTTGTACCTTGTTGCACTTGTAGGTCCCCAGTCTGTGACTTTTGGACTGGATGAGCTGAGAAACCTCAAAAACTGCCACTGCAGGAAGATGTTTTTGCAACTTTGTGGCTTTGTGGGTCATTCTGGTGATGGGAGGGAGGACCACAGCAGTATCCTCCAGCCTTGGTCTCTGTGCTGGTTTTATCAAATCCTTTAGCCACTCATGAGATCCAGCTGCAGCCTCAGAGGCAGGAATTTATTTTCTGGAGGAAAGTACTGAAGCTGGGTGCATTGGGGGGGGGGGAGACGACGACGACCTGGGGACAAGAGGGAAGGGCTTTAAACTAAAAGAGGGCAGGTTTAGATTAGATATTAGAAAGAAATTCTTTACTGTGAAGGTAGTGATGCACTGGAATGGGTTGCCCAGAGAAGTTGTGGATGCCCAGTCCCTGGAGGTGTTCAAGGCCAGGTTGGATGGGGCTTTGGACAACCTGGCCTGGTGGAAAGTGTCCCTGCTCATGGAAGGGGGGTTAGAACGAGATAATCTTGAAGGTCCCTTCCAACTCAAACCATTCTGTGTTTTTATGACATTGCATTGTTTTACCCTTGAAACCCAAGGGGCCTGAATTGATGCCAGAGAAATGGCAGTGAAAAATAACATGGGATTTTTAGATCTTAAATGGATGAGCCTGAATATGAGGTGGAATCTTTTCAGAAATAAACTCACCTGGTTTCATGTTTTTACTCTGTGGGGAAGATGATTCCTTTAGGAGGCCCAGACACACCAGCATGTCACAGCTGTGCTGTAAGTCTGTTGTCCCTGGTGGGGACTCTCTGGGCATAGCCACGTCCTGGCCCTAGTTCCCCGTCCCAGTTATTCCTTGTGCTATCTCTTTTTCCTTGTGCTTGCTTCCCTTCCCTTTCCAGCTCACAACTGTCCTGATCTGTCTTGCAGACTCTGACCTTGCCATCACGGCCTCCCTCTCCTTGCTTCCCATTTGCCTTCATCCAATTATCATGTTACGTTCTGCCCTCTGAGAGGAACTCTGCCAAAAATCCCCCCTCTGTGCTGTGTGCTTGCCAGGTCTGAGCAGGAAAATACTGTTTCCTGCTATTTCATTATCAGCGGTCAGGAAAGTTTCTCCTGCTGGGGAAGGCACTTCAGTGAATTACATCCCTCCTCAGCTGCCTCAGAGGAGATCATGTGTGTTAAATCCGGTCCTTTCTGTCCCTAATTTTCCCCTTGTAGCTGCACCATGGATGGCAATAAGAAGAACAGAGATGTGAGGCTCATCCCAGCTCCTGATGAGCATCCTCAGAGCCCCTGCACAATTTGTCCTTATCTCCCTTGAGGACAATACAGATGTCCTAATCTGAGCTACCCCAGTGAGGGCAAGAGATCCCACAGCTTTCCTGTGAGGGAGTGAGCCCAGGCTCTCCCGGGGTCTCTTGCTAGGGAGCAGACAGCAAGGATGTTTTATTCCAGGTTAGTTAGCACATTTGCTGGTTTTATAACTCCACATGGTTCTTCAGGACATGTGTATGGCTCTTGATGTGATTTTTCCTGGGACAGCTGCTCTGTGTAGTACCAAGAGGTGGTGACAAAGCTGCCATTGCTGCATCTGTTCGTAGAACTGATGCAGATTGAGGCAGGTTCACCCTCCATGGTCAGAGAGAAACAGGCTTGGCTAGGACATGTCATCCCAGGCACTGTCTGCCCATGGATGTTACAGAACCTGGATGACAAGGTCACGTGCAGACACCTGCTCCTGTCTGCTGACGCTTTAGGATTCAGACAGGAATTGCCCTAACTGCAGATCTCACTGCAGCTCTGGATAAACGGGGAACTTAGGGGGCCTCTGGCAGAGGGAACTACTAGTCCCTAAGTTGCTTGGTTGAGCAGGATAGATTTTGGCAAACACCTGGTGAGGTTTCTTTGGCAGTTCTGCACCTTCAGGTCTTTCAGGCAGAGTCTTGCTCTGACCCCTTCTCCTTTGCAGGCACAACCCTGGTGTGTTACAAAGGACGGGACATGTGTGACTGTAAGCACAGTGTCTGACATGTTGGGGTCTATGATTCACAAGTCAGAGCTAGAAATCAACCAGAGAAGAGCCAGCAGGGGTGAGTCATTGCAGAGTTAAAATCCTCTTTCCAGGTCAGTCAGGCAACACAATGCAGCCACCTTCCCTTCCTTCCCATGGATGTGTGTTTGTGCACTTACACTACAGCATCTTGTTTAATGAAAAGGATTTATTTTGATAGATGAAGGCTTCTGGTTATATAATTGCCCTTGTAAGGAAGCACAGAGGAGAATTTTAACAATATTGCTGGCTCTTATGCAAGAGTGTTGCCAGTGTTTACTCTGCAGACATGTGAGTCTCCTCTGTCATTTGGGCAGAAAATGATGCCTTAATCTTCTAAGACATTTATGAAACATTGGATTACGCCAGGATCAGTGTGCTATCATCTGTAAGAAATTTACTGGCTGATTGGATTGCACAGAACTTTTCAAGGCAGGTTTTATATTTAAACTTTGCATTTCCCTGCTGGAAGAACAGCAGATATCAAGCTTTTAAGAGCCTTGGATAAATCATGAGGTCCTAGTTCCCAACAATTACTATCAGCGGAAAGCTGGGCTTGTGCATCTGTCAAGAATAGAAGCTGTATGGCTGATTACTGGTCTCCTATATACATTTTCATCATATTTCTTGGCTAAAGGGAATTAAACAGGCCTAAATTGCAGAGTAATGCTGAGAGGCCATTCTGAATCTTATCTGTTCCCTGGAGTGCTGTGAGATGATTTAATGACACAGGTTTAGTGTATCAAGTCACTGGCTGAAGCAGTGACTTGAGAGCTAAATGAGGAACATAATAAGGTATAGGACACCAAATCAACTTCAGCTAAGTTAGCTCTGGCAGGCGACAAAAGTATTGTTCAAATGTGAGAAAAAAAAATCCTTTTTTTTTCCTTTCTCCCTGCTCCTTTGGCATATCGGAGGTTTCTGGGATGTATGCTGTAATGCTGTTATAGTGCAGGAGACCATCAGGGGTTAAAAGCCTGGTTTTCAGCCTCATTTTCTTCGTGGCTGCTCATGTTTTCCAGCAGAGGTGCAGCCCACCCATGGTTTCAGACAGCTGAAATAGGTTTGTGCCTCTGCATGAGCCCCAGCACCCGATGGACTTTGGTACCCACAGCCCATGGTGGAGCCTTTGCCACTTCCCATCTCCAAACAGACACTTTTCTTGACCAGATACCTGCACCCACAATAACCAGATTTGGAGGCTCAAGATGTCTTTCAAGGCAGCAGAGTTCAAATCTTGCGGTTGTAAGTGCCATAAAAATGCTGCCCTTTTAAAAACACCCTTTTGGGTGTACTTGGAATCGTGCTGACACGAGTGTCAGATACATGCAGTGTTGGACACAAAAAATGATCCTCTTGCCACTCTCCTGACTGCAGTAGGATGCTGGCCCAGTCTACCAAATGTTGACCTTTCTTAGGAAGTCCAGCTCTGTGATTCCCACATTTCTCCATGCCCAATAGAATAAAAATGTAAGGCTTGCTACAAGTTAAAAGGCAATCCCTAGTATCTTTTGGAAGTCTGGTCACAGTCCCTGCTCATAGGTACACAATACTCCAGGCTTATTTACTGCTTTTCACCAGATGTTTGTGAATCATCAATCACCAGCCAAAGGCTTCCCTCCTCACTTCTTTCCTCTCCAGTAACACAGCAAAGGATCCACTGGTTCTGGCCATTCCTTCTTTTACAGATAGGGAAACTGAGGCAGGGACTTGGCAGAGCTGGAGGCAACAAATGTTGTGGGTCTGGATGTTCCAAGGGCAGGTTAAACTGAGAGCTCTCAGGACTGGTTCAGGCACGCTTGATCTTGCCTTGGGGCAGAGGGAAGGACAAGGTCACCTCCTCATGTCCTTCCCAATCCCTGTCTCAGTGGTTTGAAGATCCACCCAGTTACTTTGGAAACAAGGCCCTCCCATCAGTGACACACAGGTTTCTTACAGTCTTCCTGTTTTTGTCTTACCCATGCTCTTGTTCCCACAGTGTTTGCAGTGCTTGGGGCTCTGGGGCTGTGAGTGGAGGATTCAGGGAATGACATGCACAGAGATCCTCGAGAAAAAGCACTCATCAACCAGGAATGTGAATATCTCCAGTGCATGGCAATGGGGAAAGGACCTGCAGAGGTGCTCCTAACCCCAAGGGAGGGACCAGGATGGCCACTGGCACAGTTTGGGGCTCAGAGTGGGGCTCAGCATTGTGGACAGAGATTGTGTCACCAGGTAATGGCCAGGGCTCCCTGGGTGTGACAGGGTGTCTTGTCGTGGGTGGGAAGGAGTTAATTTCTCCTTGGGTGGGGAGGGCAAAGAACTGGGTGTGGGTCAAGTAGGCACATAGTGTGAAGCAAAAGAATGGCACTATCTGGGAGATCTGTGGCTGGATGTGGCCTAAACAGTGTTTTGAAACCCCCTCGAAATAGCTCCACCTTGCCTGAGAAGTCTGCCGCAGCAGGGGTGAGTCCTGGGGTCAGCCTCGTGTGGGGTGGCAGGAGCAGGATGGGCTGGCTGGGACACCCTGCAGTGTGACACCTCCCCAGGCACACGGAGAGCACGGGAACACCGTGTCTGCCCCACCTTTGCCCTGCTGTAAATGATTGAACAGGGCGCGAGTAACAAGGAGTCCTTCCCGTGGCCCTGGGCCAGGAGGAGGAAATGCTCCATCCAACAACCATCACCAGTGTTAATTCCTGGGATGGGGAGATGGGCTGGTTGTGTAGCCATAGTCCAAGGCTCAAAGTCACGAGACTCATGAAGCACATAAGGAAAGGCAGCTGAAACAGAATTACAGAGTCATTTAGGTTGGAAAATACCTTAAAATCATTGAGCCCAACCACTCACCCAGTGCTGCCAACTCCACCACTAAATTAATCTCCCCAGGTGCCACATCTACATGTCCTTTAAATCCCTTCAGGGATGGTGATGCCACCACTTTCCTGAGCAGACTGTTCCAATGACTGACTACCCCTTCTGTGAAGAATTTTTCCATAATATCCAGGTGAAATTTTCCCTGGTGCATCTTGAGGCCATTTAACTTGACCTGTCACTTGTTGCTTGGGAGAAGAGAACAATGCCCACCTGGCTACAACCTCCTGTCAGGGAGTTGTAGAGAGCAAGATCACCCCTGATCCTCCTTTTCTCCAGGCTGAGTTCCTCCAGCTCCCTCAGGTGCTCCTCATCACACTTGTGCTCCATACCCTTTCCCAGCTCCATCGCCTTCTCTGCACACAGGTTAACTGCTGTTTATCTGTCTGACTCACAAATAAATACTGATTATGGGCCTTGCTGGTAAAAGACCTGTTCAGAAGCAGGAAGGTCAATGACCTGCTGGAGAGGGGCCAAAGACAATGCTCTGGCCCTGCTGTGCTGTTGCTCAGAGCTGGACAGAGGTGGAGGTGTGCCACAGCCACCCTGCCTTGGCAGGGGTTCCACAGCCAGGTCTGTCCAGGGCAACCTGGGGTCTGCTGTCAGGGCAGAGCCCCCCAGACCTCCTGGCACAGAGGAGATATGAGAGAAGGACAAATGGTGCAACTGATCTTATTCCAGAATCAACAAAAAACTGCCCCTTATAGAACCCTTACTGACATGAGGCCACACTTGTGGGCACAATGTTCACATAGCACATCAATGCTTTCTTGCAGGAGTCTGCTATTGCAGGATAATTCAGGTTGGAGTGGACACTGGAAGGTCTCTAGTACAACCTGTGGCACACCTGGGGGAAGGACGAGGAGTTTTGTTTGTCATGTGTCACTCCTGGGGAGCAGAGGGTGGCTGGCAGGACCAACACTGGTTTCTGCAATGCTCCTGACTGGAACAGTGAATCACTGTTAGAGATGTGGTCAGCACATGCAGGTGAGCTGTCTTCTTGTTCACAGATGTTATAAGCTCCCAGAATGGGTTGAAGTGTGTGAATACATCTGAAATACAGCTGTAGTGTTTGGCTCATCTTGAGGTTTCCATCCAGATGTGAGATTCATATAGAAGCCCAGAACTGAGTTAAGTCAGGTGCTGAGCATCATGGCATTGCCACAAGGTAAAACCCTTATGTGGTTACTGATGTCTCTCAGTTGAGCACCGTGACCTGGCTCCTCTTACCGTGGGGCATGGCATGTCACAACACTCAGCTGTAGAGAAGCGAGCTGTACATCTCCGTGTAACTGGTGGGGAGCTGCACCATGAAGAGATTCAGTGGGTTTCGGTCAGAGATACATCCAAGCATCTCAAATAACGTGTGCTGCTTAAGTTTAGGCAAGTGGATTAGCTGTACATTCACTCAGTTAAACTGCTAATTTGTCTGCACTGACAGTGCTGATGAGCTCCTTGGTGGCTGTAATGTGAGATCAGGCATTAGCACTCATGGAGACAGACACCTGCAATTAAGCATTGTCACCTGCATCTGCCTCCTGTCCCCAGTGGCTTTCCAAATACCTCCTTGGAGGTCCTGCAGGAAGGTTGTGATGGAGATGGGGAATGCTTCTGGATCTCTTGACTCCCCCACTTGCACACTTTCACCATGCTGGGGTGCTGACATGTCTCGTGTCCCCACCTCTTCACCTCCATCCAATGTCTCCTCAGGTGACCTCTTGACTTGTGGTTTGAGGCTCAGGCCACCACTGGTGCTCAGAAAGCTGAGGTGGTGCTCAGAAAGCCTAGAGCAGGGGTGTCCTCACCCATGGTGAGCACTCTGAGGTTCTTCAGGGTTACAGGTCAAGGACAACAGCATATCATATCAGCAGTAACTCTATTATTCTTCTAATTGACAGAGGAATAACAACAACTGCCATCATTAATATTAATAACAGTGGAAGTAAAAATAGGCGTTAATATCTACTGTTAATTACCATTACTGTGAGACCCTCATGAAGTTCAACAAGGCCAAGTGCACAGTTCTGCACATGCATTGGGGCATTCCCAAACACAAATATAGGCTGGACATAGAATGATCTGAGAGCAACCCCAAGGAGAAGGACTTGGTGCTGGGGGATGAGAGGCTGGACATGAGCTATCAATGTGCACTTCCAGCCCAGAAATCCAATTGTGTCCTGGGCTGCTACAAAAGCAATGTGGGCAGCAGTTGAGGGAGGGGATTCTCCCCCTCTGCTCTGCTCTGCTCTGCTCTGCTCTGCTCTGCTCTGGTGAGAGCCCACCTGGAGTGCTGCATCCAGCTCTAGGGTCCCCAGCATTAGAAGGATGTGGACCTGTTGGAGTCCAGAGGAGGCCATGAAGATGCTCAGAGGACTGGAGCTCCTCTCATATGGAGACAGGCTGAGAGATTTGGGGTTTCTCAGCATGGAGAAGGCTCCAGGATGACCTTACAGCAGTCTGCCAGTACCTAAAGGGGTGATAAGAAAGCTGGAGAGGGACTTTTGACAAAGGCAGTGATAGGACAAGAGGGAAAGACTTCAAGATGACAAATTAAATATTAGGTAGAAATTCTTCCCTGTGAATGTGGTGAGGCACTGGCACAGATTGTCCAGAGAAGCTGTGGCTGCCCCATCCCTGCAAGTGTTCAAGGCCAGGTTGGATGGGGTTTTGAGCAACCTGGTCTGACCGTGGTGGTCAGGCATTGGAACAGGCTGTCCCCGGAAGTGGTGGAGTCACCATACCTGGAGGTATTTAAAAGATGTGTAGATATGGCACTTAGGGACATGTTTTAGTGATGCACTTGGCAGTGCTGGGTTAATGGCTGTAAATGATCCTAGGGGTAATTTTCAACCTAAATGATTCTGTGATTCAGTGATTCTCTGTGCAGAGGCAGCAGGGATGTGGTTACAGGGGCAACTTTACCCACAGTGGGCGAGAAGGGTTCTCTCGGTCCCCATTATCAGGTGGGTCCTGCAGGTGCCAGCGAGTCACTACTGTGGCTATATCCCACCCTGACTGATGTTCTGTCACCAGTAATTCATATCCTGGGTGCTTTGGAAACTGAGCACTGAAGATCCATTTTTAATTGTTTGGGGATTATGCCAGCTCCGGGATTCTATCTGAAGCTCATCAACATTGCCGCTTTCAAGCTGCACTACTGACATCTGCCGCTTGCTGCTTCATTTCCTGAATGGGCTTTGGATAGTGCTGCAGTAAGGACTCGATGTGAAGGGAAATAACCTCAATTCTTATCACCCTGATGGAGCTTGAGCACTCAGTATTGCCAGGCTGGTTGCTCACTGTGCATAATTCATCACTACAGTGTAAGGATGCCCTTAACCATGCTCCTGCTCCATGAATTGCCCAGCAGTGCCATGTGCTGTGAGACTGGTGGAGATGGAGCAGGTTACAGACCTCCCCAGGATGGGACAGAGAGAGCTTCTGCTCTGTGGAATGGTGCTGGAGGGGGGGAAGGCAGGGTTACTGTTGTCTTAGCCCTCCCTGGGATAAATTCATACCAATCTCTGCCAGCAAAGAGAAATGAACCCCTAGGGACAGATTGGTGTGGACATGCAACCCTTGGCTCAGGTTGTTTCTCTGGTTACTCCACAGTGGCTAAAAATTTACAGTTGTTTCTAGCAAAGGGATTTGAAGAGCAGTTGCTTGAATTGCCCACAGTAGCTTGGGTCTGTGTTTGAAATGTCTCAGATGAGGTCTGTGTGGGCAGATTCCTGTGTGGCAGTATCTTGTCCTACTGTGAAGGTGTTGTCAGCAGGAGAGAGGATTTTGGGTGTGTTTGGGAGTTATACTGGAAATGTTGGGACTGGAAAGAATGGAAATTGAATGAAGATTAGTGTAGAAGCACCAGAAGGGATAAACAGCAGCGGGCTGCAAAAATGTTAGGTGTAGAAGGCCACTAGATGAGCAAATCAGCAAGATCCCAGCACAGCTACGTGCAATGTCTCAGGACACCCAGACTGGGAAAGAAAGAAAAGTTAGTAAATCCTGGTGACTCACCAAGGCAGAACAGGTTGGAGAGACCAGTCACTGGCAGGTCCCTCAGGGAGAAAAGGTACATCCAAACCTAGCACACTGTGACCAGCCTGGCAGAAACCCAAGAAATGTGCTGAGGGCTTGATAGTCATTGTCCCTGTGCCTGGAGCAGAGAAATGCTGAAGGGTCATGGACACTCATGGCTTAGGATGTGACAAGATCCCAAGAGGGTGCTGCAGTGGGAGTAAGCCTCATCCATTCATATTTTGGTAACCAGTGAAAAGCTGTCCTTGGATATAAAATTGGATGTGAAATTGCCTTTGCCTCTGAGTCATTCCTGAAATGTCTCCCCATTGCTATTTGTCAGATGCAATCACTCCACAAATAGCAAGTAGTGGCAGAAGCAGCAGCTGTGGCCCAGGGAATACACTGTAGACTTCAGGAAAATGGTGTCTGTAATGTGCCCAGCTGAGGCAGAATTAATCAGGTTTGAAAAAAGAACACAGCTCTCGCACCCTGGGGGACTGTACCTAAAAATTCCTGCCTATGTGGATCTTCCCATCGTGCTCCTTGACATAACTTCTAAGAGAAATAAATGAGTTTATCTCCCACATTGCCTGCAGACCTTTCACATGGAAATAGTGGGATTAAGAAGATTAAGATTTAGCTTCAACTTGGATAAAGAACAACAAAGAATGATTAACACTTGAAATGGTTCCCAGTCATTAGATCTGAACTCCAGTCTCCCTGTATTTTCTCCAGTGAAGAGCTTTTCTCTTGTGTTCATTGCTGTCACATCTGATCCCGTAAGAGCAAACCAAATTGTTCCCTATGTCAGGATGGGCTGGCTCTAAAAAACACCCAAGGTTTGGGCCGTGGAAGATGTAGAAGGCATGGAAGAGAAAAAGAGGACTGGTGAGGTTTATGGGATGCATGTAGGGAAGGCTGCCCTTGAAAAGGACCAGGAATCAGGGAGAACAAGGGCAAGGAGGTGGAGAGTAGAGTCCAAGTGTTGGGGTCTTGGTTTCAGGGGAGCAGGAGGGAGAAGAAGGTGGGAGGCCATAGGCTTGGAGGGGACCTGAGTGATTGCTGGGAATTTTACCATGCAGAGGAGATCCTATTCCTGCAGGATTCAATCCTTCCTACAGGATCCAGACTTGCTTCCTGAGCAGCTGGCTGCTCACAAATGGTGATGCTCACTATCTTAACTGGATGCAGCATGTGAGGTCAGGAAAGGGCACGTGATCCCTGTTCCAGGTCTTGCATATCCTCATACATTTAATAGTTCTGGAGACAGCAGAGCAGTGCAGACCAGCTTAAGGCCTTCCTAGTCTTGGCCTGGTCATCAGGTTTCTTTATAGAATAACTTGGCCCCTTTTTGTGCTGCGATGGCAGTTCTAGGGTCACCCCATGTGTGTGTGTGTTTTATTTTCAAACACATGGGGGAGAGAGACTCGAATTCTCCCTAGAAAAACAATTTGTGCTAATGGCTTTTATGATATGGTGACTTATCTGCAGGACTTGACCTTCACAAAGGTCCCTGGATACACCTCTTTCTCACTCTCAGCCCAGCTGGATTCTCATATCCCATTCCTGTCTCTTCTAATACTCACCGTGGTTCTGTAATTTACAATTGTATCTCTAAAACAAATAACGTTTATAGACCATCAGAAATAATTAATGAGCTTTTAAGCCAGTGCAGAGAGGCATTCTCTGCATTTGCCACTCAGACAGGTGAAGGCAGTGACAGACAGCATAGGAAGAAACGGGAAAGTGGCAGGAAGAAGCAAAAAAATTAGATACCTTGAGCAGAAATAATTTCCCTCATCCACTGCTGTCATGCTGTCTAGACAGTGCAGATGTGGTTTCTCTTAGGGAAGAAATGGAGCTCCTGGAACAATTCCTTCTCTTTACAAGGAAAGTAGAAAAGAGCCTCTGGGACTTTCAGGGGTTTCGTGTGTTTCATTTAGAGGAACAACAGAGGACACAAGCAATGTCACTGCTCTTTGTCATGGGTGTGCACTGAGAGCTCACACCCCCATACAGGTATTAGGAGCCCTAAAGCAAGAGGATGTTGGAAAAAAGAAAGGGAAAAATATTGAGTTACAGCTGTGTACATGTAAATAGGAGTCACAGAAGTGAGGGAGAGTGACTTCTTGCCATCATAAGGAGGACATGGAGATCTCCAGGGTGAAGGCAGAGGAAAACGGTACAAGCCCCAAGGGAGATTTGTATTTGGCTCTCCTGGAGAAATAGCCACTGCAAACCTAAAGAAGGGAAGTTATCCATAACCTAGAAAATACAGGGAAATATTTTCCATGCCGCTCTGGGAGACCAGGAAGTTATTTTTGGTTTCTGTAGCACAGTGAGTGTCGTTGGGAGCATGTGCAACAACAGAGCTTTCAGCAGCTCCCATTGTAATTGCTCCCATTGACCTTATCACTAATAAGTGCAGGATGTGAATTATAACGGCAAAGATGTAATCGGAGAGGCCTGGAGACAGCTCGTCTGCAAGGGACGAGCAGTTGCCATGACAGAGCCTCTCACGTTGCTCCTTCTCAAGTGGAACATCAGGTAAAACAAGGACTCTGCCGCTTCTGTTGATTTCAGTATAATTTAGGGGACAAGTGACTTCACTGTTTCCCTGGATGTGGGAGGCGAGGACATTTTTATGATTGTGAAGGACAGAAGAAAGTAATGTTATTGCACTCCTGGTGAATTGCTTTGATATTCTGCACAGCACTCAGGCTGGGAGGCTAAATGTTATTCTTAGTTATTGCTTATAAAGTCACAGCACATGCAAGGATGCACCAGAGGCAAAGGATCCAGATCCTTCCTGATTTACAGCAGCTTAAACATCTTTGATGGTGCTACAGCCATTTGCACCAGCTCAGGGTCTGGGCTAAAGTTTCCACGAGGTGTAGTACCAGGGATTTAGGAGGGGAAGAACAGGCATCCTCTCATCCAGCACCTTCCCTGTGCTGAGCAGCCCAGCCAAGTGAGTGAGAAGTGCCTGACACTGACATCCTTTCTTATAAACAGGCCAAGGGAAAAAGATCTGGAGCTGTGTGCTTTATGTCTGCTAGAGGAGCAGTACATCAGTTCAATCCCTTATGGCCCAAGGTGTGGTGAGAGTGCTCAGCCAGGCAGAGATGTTCTGCAGGGTTTCTGAAGGGCTTGGAGGCACAGGTGTCCTCCGGATGCCTCTGCTTGGTCCTAAGGGCTGTGGTCTGGGAAGCTGTTAGGGAAAGAAGTCTCTGAAAGTTTCTGTGAGCATCTTCCTTCCTCCTGTTTTGCCTCTGCTGTGAAATCATCTTTGAAACAACAAGAGCTGACACTCTTATGGCTGTGGAGCCATAGGGCAGGCTAAGGGCTGGTGGGAGTTTGCAGTCTCTAGAGAGAATTGAAAAGATGGTCTGAAATTCAGCAGCAGTGATGGATGTAAATATTTTTCCAGGGCATAATGGTTTGAAAGGAGAGGTGGAAAACATTCCTTGCAATGATACATATGGGTACCTGACTGTCTCTGGGAGGATTTATCAGAAGATAGGAGAACAGGGTTATAATCTGCAAGGAAGGACAGTGGGAAAGGGGACAGATTGAAGGGGAATGGGACCAGCAGGCAGTCATATCATTACTGTCAAATATATCAATGCCAACGGTTCTTGTTTTAGAAGCAAGGGACACATTGTCACTTTAAGAGGACAGATTGTTATTCCTTGACAGCATCTGATTCACATCACGGCACCTGAATCTAAAAGTGAAGACTTTCAGATGGAAATGAAAAATCAGCACAAAGGAAGTGCTAAACAAACAGAAATGAAGGGGTCTGGGGATTTCAGACCTTGTGCACTTGGAATAAAAAAGGCCTAGCCTCTTCTTTTGATCTGAGAAATGCAGTTGAACTACCACATGCATGGACCAGGTAAACAAGTCCCAGGCATCTCACTGTGTCTTTTGCCAAGACCCCACAGTATTTCAGGAACATCAAAAGATCTTCATGTTTATCTGACTCTGGTTTTGCAAGGAAAGAGACAAAAGAGGATTTTGTCTAACTGGTGTCTAAGCAGACATCTGCTGTAGCTCAGCCTGTGCTCTCCTCTGAGACAGATTTCTGCCACCTCCTCCAGCCATCATTCAGTTTGTATCACTTTTATGGACTGCTTGAATTTGCCGAGTGGGTGTTATCCCCAAAAGAGGAGAACGAAGGCTGGTATCTCTCAGCAGAACTTGTTCTCCATGTAGGCCACCTTCCACTTTTGGCCTGTGTCTGCATTTCTTTAGCCCGATCCCAAGGAGCCTTGTCACTTGCTGAAGTTTTACAGCACTTCACTGATGATAGCAAGGATGTTCTCCTGCAGAGCTTGGTGTGGTGAAGCACAGGGGAAGGCACAGGGCACGACTCTGTTCTTGTCTGCATTAAGTAATTTTCTTTGTGTGTTTTCTTACATCTGCACATGTCAGCAAGGTATTCCTGCCAGTTTTAGGGCAGCCATGGAGATGTGGCCATGGTACACTCATAGCTTTCTTTTGCAAGAATGTAGAGTTGTTGACATTGCTATAAACAAACTGCATCACCAGCTCTGCACCTGGTTGCAATGACCCAAACTCCCAGGCTCTCCAGAGCACCACTGAATTTTCCAACTGCATGTGTCTCCCAATGGGGAAGGCAGTGGGACTCAGTGGGTGAAACTAAATCCCTGAAAGCAGCCCCAGTGACCTCTGTGACACAGAATGCTGGGAATGATGAGGGTGAAGGGAACAATTTGCAAGTATTCTAATTCTTCACCTGTAGTGACCATGTGCCACATGTGAATACAATCTCTATGCACAGTAAAGTCTTGTGCTGTATGTGGAGGGGCTTGCAGAGAATCATAGAAAACTTTGGGTAAGAAGGGACATCTAAAGGTCATGATTTAATGTAGGTTGAATCGGAGCTTTACAGCTCAGTAGCAGGCTCTTATTTTTATTCCTATAGCCTTAGTAGTCTATAAATACCATACCTATTTATTTTGACCATTTGGGCTTTAAAAGCCTGTCAGAAACACCCCTCGCCAGTTTGGTGTAGAAATAGGAAGAAGGAAGAGAAGCTGATGGTAAGTGCTCATATATGCCTGTTGTCTGCATAAATGTTATGTGAAGTAGGAGCTAAAACTCAAATGCAAATCCATGGTGCTTGATCCAGTGCCAAGGGAAAGCTTGAGTTCAATTGCTTCAAGGCACGTCTGTGTAGACAGAGGCAATTTGAGGTTAACTGAGATGAAGCCACTGCTAATTTCACTTATTGGTTATAACCTTGGGCTGACTTGAACCTTCTCCCAGAACCAGAATGTCAGCTGAAACACAGTGGCTGCCTGTACTGCAGCAGAGGGGTGAAGTCTCAGAGCAGTTTGTCTCAGCTGGGGGTGATTTTGGACAAGTTAGTGTCTGAAGTGCACAAAGGCTTCCTTCAAATGATGCATTTCCTTGGTTTAATGAAGACTAAGCTTTTATGGAGATACAGATCAGCTTGGACATTCCTGAGAATGCAGTTTGCAGTCTGTGGGAAATATGATCTATATGTACAAGCAGAGGCATAATTGACACGTTAAAAAAATACAATACCTCATTTCATCTCACTGTGAGCTTTCCTTTGCATGCTTGATAGCCATCCTGGAAGGCATCCATCATGTTCTCTGTCTTGGTAGGATCTAAATGCAACACAGGCTGGAAGCTGTGGTCCCACTTTTCAAGAAGAGCAAGAAGGATGACCCTGGTAACTAAACTGGGAGGAGCTGTTGGTTCCCTTGAAGGCAGAAAGGTCTTGATGAAACAGAGGACTGGACAATCAGCAACTATGTGAAGTCAACAACAGCAAGTGATGGGGTCTGCACATGGGGAGTAATGGGAGAACCTGGATACAGGGACAGACTGGGACCAGTGCTGCAGAAAGGCATCTGTGGGTCCTGCTTGATGGAAAGTTGAAAAGGAGTCAGCAGCCCTGGCCGCCAGGAGGGCCAACCGTGTCCTGGGGACATCAGGCACAGCATTGCCAGCTGGGCAAGGGAGGGGATTGTCCTGCTCTGCTCTGCACTGGGGCTGCCTCACGTTAAATATTGTGTGCATTTTTGGGCACCACAATGCAAGAAAGAGATTAAGCTGTTAGACAGCATCCAGGGGATGGTCAAGGGTCTAGAGGGGAAGTCTTATGAGGAGCAGCTGAGATCGCTTGGTTTGTTCAGCCTGAAGAAGAGGAGACTGAGGAAAGTCCTCATCATAAACCACAGCTTCCTCACAGGAGGAAGTAGAGGGACAGCACCAGTCTCTTTCTTCTGGTGGCCAGTGACAGGACCCAAGGGAATGACATGAAGCCAACTCAGGATATTTTATGATTCTGTGATTCTAAGCTTTTCTGGCTCCCGTACTCTCAGCAAGGAAGATTATTTGGGAGGCAGTGGAGCCTCTTCATGAAAGTCACTGATGCATTTTCTTCTTCCTTGTCTTTGGCTGGGACCACCCTCTACTGATGAGGATGACTTGGGTGTTGTCTCCTCAGGGAGGGAAGAAGAAGCCACTCCCACCATATTTTTGTATGTACAAAGGATGGACGCAGAGTTTTGTATGAGTCTGAGCCAGAGCACCCTATCTATTGCTCTCTGAGCTATTAGCACTCTCCCCTTCAACCACCATGGCCTGAGACTTGCCTCTGTCCCATAGCCTCAGAGGGACACCTGCTTTACCCAATACCCCTGCCCCGTTAATTCTGCTCCTGCTGGCTTACACCAGCTCCTCTCCCTGGATGGCTGTAGCTGTATTTGCCATGCTGCCCATGTCTTCCTGCCCTCCCACACCACAGCTTTGGTATCAACTGAGATCTAAAGGGCTGGGCTCAGCTCACCAGATGGATGTGAGTGGGAAGAGGATTAGGTGGGTCCTGTGTGAGCAAATGCAGGGGAGAGTAAATACAGTCAACAATTATGATGAAATCATCTCAGCTAGGATGTAGATCGTACCATACAAATACTAGCCAGGTTAGTCCTTCCTGCTGGAGTTTCCAGAGCTTCCACTTCCAGAACCAGACTAAACTAAAGAAAGAGAAAGAGAAATGCAGAGAAAGAAGCCTGCGATAGGTGCCAAGGCAGTACCACAGAGGTGTTAGGAAGGAGCTCATCTCTGCAGAGACATCTTTGTCTTACACTTACACTGACTGCCCAAAGGGGTGAATTGAAAACGCGTGCATTAAACCAGGACAAAGTGAATAAAACTACTTAGAAGTAAAGTTACTTTAGTTCTCACCGTGCTGACACAGAAACTTAACGTGGTCTAAGAAAGGTGTCATCATACTGAGAAAAACATACTATCTATCAGGGTAGGTTAACATTTTAAGGTAGTGGGTACAAGGGACCCCACAACCCTGATGGACAACAGTGCCGAGGTGCTAATGATACCATTTCTCCACACGGGTATTAAGCCAGATGTAGGCACTCACTGCACCTCCTCCATGGAGTCTACATCTCATCTGCAAGGCTGGGGACTCCTTTGCCTCCGAAATAACAGCCTATGTTGACCTACAGGATGCAACTCTGCGGAAAAAGGGGGAAGCGGCAGGTTTTAGAGTTGCCTGGCTGCTGCACACAACAACTCTTTCTGACTGATGCATCACCACGTTTTTCTGCCTTGACTTGTCACTCAGAAAGAGATCAAATCCCCAGCGAGGTGAGCTGCCCCTCTGCTTAGGCTGGGTTGTAAAAGAGGCTGCTTATGTCAGAGCTGTGCTCTGTTTTGCACTTGTGTGAATTGCTGTGTCACCGTTTCACTGTGGATCTGTTTGGAAACAACTCTGCAGCTGCCGTTCCTTCTCCTGTTTTATTTGGAGCGAAGCAGCAGAGAGCTGTCCTGGGCCACTTTGAGTGTTCTTCCTTTGTGGCACTTTGCCTGAGAACGAGATGAGTCAAGAGCAGATTACATGCCCAGTCCTCGTGAGTGTGAATTAGAGGAAAGGCTCTGGGATTACTGATGATTGTCTCCCTGAGCACCCCACCGAATGATGCATTTCACAGGGCTGGAGGCCTGCTGTGGCCTCCTGGTCCTTTGGGTCCTGCTTAAAGGGGGATGAGCTCTTCTGTTCTGCTCTGCCAGCTGGGAGCAAAACCTGTTAGGTCTGCCTGACCTGTCAAATTGTTAGGGTTCAAATGGATTAGGAAAGGAACGTCAAAAAATGTTCCCAGCATACAGATGCCTCATGGCTTTGCAGCAGGCTGTGTGTCATGGACAGAGCTATGTGCAATGAGGGACAGAAGTGGGATAAGAGGAATATTGTCTCCCTTGCTGCATCTTGAACCACAGAACTTTCCATGCCTAAGGAAAAGCAAGGAGGAATTAAGCACTGAGGGTTACAAGCAGGTCCAAAGAGTGCAGCACAGTCCCAGGGAATTCAGACTATGCTTGGATCAGGGAAAGTGAGATGTACTTTTTGTTAAGAGCATATGAATCACTTAGTCAACCAAAGCTGAAAGATACTGTTTGTAAGCAAAGTAAAAGAAGTTTGAGGGCAAAAGAAGTATTTGTATTAAATATATTGCAGTATAAGAAGTATTTATGTTAAAACATAGTATGAGCGAAGGATCAAGTGGGAATAAACTGGACATGGGTACTTTCAGCTTGGGAAGAAGAATAGCATTTCTAGGCCTCTGAGACATTTTAGGAAACCTTTCCAAAGAAAGGCATCAAGCCTCTCTCAGTGTGCAAGAGGTAAAATTGAAGAAGAGACTGCACAGGAGAGGTGCCAGAGTGAGGGTGTGGAATTTGTCAATATTGTGAGGAAGGCATTGGAAGGAGACAATCATTGCCGTTCTCTGTTTGTTATGTGCCATTTTGACTGTGTTTAATTATTCCCAAGTTTCAGGGTTTCTGCCAAGAGGAATGCAGAACTTAGCTTCGGGTTCAGTTTGTTCCTGGGATTTTTTTCTCTCCTTTCCCAGTTAGCATTGGACTGACCCAAGTCAAAGTTAGCCTGAGGCAAGGTTGAGGACTCCACTTGTGCTTTTAGAAGAAGAAAGAAATGTCTTGAATGCCTAGTTCATTCTCACACCCAAAAATTGTCCCAGAGTCAGACCTCACGTCAGAGAGGAACTGGGCTGGGTCCTTCCTTCTCTGTAATGCAGAGGGTGGGTGACATCATTTGACATGGATCCATGACCTTGGCAATGTATTTGCTGTCTCTTGCCTTTTTGCAACAGCACATTGTACTTGGAAGCTTTAAAGTTATATTTGAAGTCTTTTCTTGACTGTGAACTGCTGGGGATACCCATGAAGAGCTGTGGTTGAGCAAGACCCTGAACATCACTTTTTGGGGCCTTTTCCAGACATGCGGCTACTGCCTGGGGACAATGCATAAGGTGACCATGGTGATCTGTTCTGGAGCTCAGTGCTCCAAGGTAAGTGGTTCTCAGGACTGGTGTGTGGTGACTTATTTCCATCAGGACCTCTTCCTTCCGTAGTGACTTGGTAGCCCAAAGGAAATTCCTGATGCAGGCATTGCCTAACCAGGAGCACTTTGTGTTTGAGAATGGAAGGGATAGGTCAGAGCTTTGTTTCCCCCCTCTGATTTGCTAGCAACCCAAGAAGATGACAAATAAAACAGTTTCAGACAGGAAACTGTGAGAGTCTAACGCAGTGTGTAACTGTGCAGGTTTGAATTGGAGCTGAAAACATTCCCATACGTGCTGCCTGTGATGAGGCTGACCCAGAGCATTCCCCAGTCAGGGATCCAGCAGTGCACCTGGGCCAGAAAACTGCAGTTCTCTTGGAGGTGGGGTTTGGACCAGTTATCCCTGGAGGGGATGAATTCCAGACCATGACAGCAGCTCTAGCCAGGTGTTTCTGGGACACTGAACATGGCTCAAGAAAGTCAAGACATCGACACTGATGCCCCCTTATGAAGCTACAGGATGAAAGGGGTCATTTAGACCAAACCATGGTTTCAGCAAGTACAGAGAAAAGAGTTGTAGTGGGAAAGGTTATCCCAAGGTTATCCCATGGGCATTTATACAGACATTTGCCAAGGCAAGAACAGGGGAACCCTTCTTGGTCTGAGCAGTCCACCAAAGGATGGAGCAGGGGTCCTGCCCCTGAGAGGATGAGGTCTGAGCTCCACCACAGGGCAGGGGGTCCTGCCTCTCAGGGGACATGCTCTGAGCATTCCTCCGAGGGTCTGCGGCTTCTGGCTCTGAGGGCTCAAGGTCTGAGCCCCACCATAGAGGTCCTGCCCCGCGTGTCTGAGCCCCATCGCCGAGCAGGGGGATCCTGTCTCTGAGGGGACATGATCTGAGCCCCCCAACCAAGGGACAGAGGGTACTGTCTCAGGGGAGTTCTGTTGCTAAGGGGACAGGGGCCGGATCACTGAGGGGATGAGGTCTGAGCCCCACCACTGAGGGGCTGGGGATCCAGTCCCTGAGGGGACGAGGTCCGAGCGCCAGTACAGAGCGGGGTCATGGCTCTGAGGGGACGAGGTCCGAGCCGAGCCCCTCTGAGGAACGAGGCCTGAGCCACTCTCGGGGGCCGCACTCCCGTCCCTGAGGGCTCGCCGCGCTCCCGCCTCGGCCTCTCCCTCAGCGCCATCTCGCGGCAGTCGCGGTGCTCGTCCCGCTCCGCTCCCCTCGGCCCGGCGAGGCTCCGGGTGCGGCCGGGAACGAGCGCCGAGCTCCGGCTGGGGCCGGGAACCAGCGCCGAGCTCCGGCTGGGGCAGGGAACCGGCGCCGAGCTCCGGCTGGGGCAGGGAACCGGCGCCGAGCTCCGGCTGGGGCCGGGAACCGGCGCCGAGCTCCGGCTGGGGCAGGGAACCGGCGCCGAGCTCCGGCTGCGAGGGATAGCCCAATCCGTGTGCGGGACGTGTCAGAGTGCTGAGGAGCCTCAGGGGGGACATGCACTGCCACTGCCACTGCCACTACACCCCTCCCTGACGAGGCTGAGCATCACCCCCCTCCCTCTGCTGTGCCCGAAAGTTGCTTTGTCGAACACGAGGTTGTTCCAAGCCCATGTCCAACCTGGCCTGGAGCACTTCCACGGGTGGGGCAGCCACAGATTCTCTGGGCAGTCTGTGCCAAGGCCTCCCCACCGTCTGCCTTCAGCTAAATGCAGCTCTGGGAACCATTTCCAGCCATGCCAGAGGTCCCGGAGCAGGGACTGCCCTGGGGGCAGTGGTGACTGACCCTCAGGGATTTGGGGACAGGTGTACAACAAGCTCTGAGGCAGACAAGAAATCACAGAATCATAGAATCATTTAGGTGGAAAAAGACTTTTAAGACCATTAAGTCCAACCATTAACCCAGCACTGTCAAGTCCTTCAGTAAACCATGTCCCTAAATGCCACATCTACATGTCTTTCAAATGCCTCCAAGGTTTGTGAATCCATCACTTCCCTGGGCAGTCTGTTCCAATTCTTGGCCATCGTTTTTATGAAGACATTTTCCTAATAGTCAGCCTAAACCCATGCTGGCACAACTTGAGCCCATTTCTTCTTGTTCAGTCTCCTGTTACTTGGGAGAAGATATTGACCCCTCCCTGGCTACAACCTTCTGTCAGGGAGTTGTAGAGAGGGAGAAGGTCCCCTCTGAACCTCCTTTTCTCCAGGCTGAGCTCACCCAGCTCCCTCAGCCACTCCTCACAGGACTTGTGCTCCAGCCCTTTCCTCAGCTCCACTGCCTTCCTTTGGACTTGCTCCAGCACCTCAACGTCTTTCATGTTGTGAGAGGCCCAAAACTGAGCTCAGAATTTGGGGTACAGCCTCCCCAGTGCCTACTGTGAACAAACAATGCTGTTTGTTGCCAGCAGTGTGCTGGAGCTCAGGGCCAGGAGAGCCCCCCAGGGATTTCTGTGGGGTCCAGCACACCAAGGGGTGCATGAGGAAACACCCTGGGCTCCTTGGGCACTATAGTGAGGGAAATTGATCCCAAACTGCATTAGTTACACAGTGATTAATATTCTGAGGTTGATGGAGATACTTAAATGTGCTGTAAAGATGCAACAGTGCAGGAATACAATATGGAAGCCATGAAATATAGGCTTTTGGCAGCTGACCTGAAGGGGAGATTCATGCTCTAAGGGAGTAGTTTGAGTTTGCCCATCCTCCCAGCAAAACAGGATTTTGACCATAATTTTCTGGACTGCTGGGAGCTCTATGGGGATTCCAGGCTGTGTTCAGCAGAGGGCAGTGGTTGGTTTGGTCACTACTTGGCTGGCAGCATCAGACCTCTTAAACCACTGCCATGGGCTTTGCTATTTGCTGAAATCATTCTGCTGCAGAATATCCAAAAGAGCTGTAGAAAGATCTGTGCAAACAGATCCTCCCTGTCTTGCATCAGTGTAATGCAAAAAGGTAATGGTGGGTCACTGAAGTCTCTTGGGGAAGGTCAGCAAACTTCCCTCATCCCATTCCGTATGAGTTTACAAATCTAAAAGAGAGTTTCCAAGGAAAAAGATTATGATTCCTTGACCTTGTTTAAATCTTCAGATTTACTGCTATTTTTTGAGAAGTTTCGCATTTTGCTATCCACAAATATTTTATTTAAATAAATGAAAGCTTAAACCTGCTGTATGTGTTTATAAAATTTCCCTAAACAGTAATTGTAATCAGCACTGTTAATATGACTGAAGGATACAATGCAGTGTCTTGTCATTGGGGCATCCTGTTCCCGTGGGAAGGGAAGAGATGCAGGAAAATGAAAAGATTCCTTCAACACAAGGATACCAGCCACCTGGACTGAGCAATGTGTCCTAAGTGGTCCTGGGAAAGTTACTTAAACACAGCAAAATCGGTGTGGAGCTGCTCTGAGCTGCTCCAGAAAGCCTGAGAAGGCAATGTCGGGGAGCAGCTCCTGTGATGGCCTCCCTGTGGATGCTGGCACGGCAAATGCTGCTGCAGGAGGGAAGGCAAGGCTGGGAATTCCTGGCAAGTTGCTGTGTATGGGGCTGGTGGCAGCTGACGTGAAAGTGAACTTGTTGCTGCAGAGCAGCCCTGGGATTGCTGGAGTAGCCCAGTTTTAGGATCCCACCTCTGTGCAGGAAAAGCTGGGTTCCATTTCACTGGATGCATTGGTGTGAGTGAGGATGGGTGAGAGGAGAGGGGGGATGGCTGTAACACAGGTATAAGTGCAGAGCAAAGCTTGTGAGGAATTGGAGACTGGGAGGACTGGAAGTTCAAAGATAAAATCAAACACTTGACTATGACTTGCCTGCACACCTGGAGCCCTTTATTCCACTGTGTGCCTGCCATAGTCCTGTGTCCTTCCCCATCCAGGTACATGGGGGTTTAAAAAGTGAAACCTAGGTCAAAATCCTGTTCAGGAAAAATTAACTGTACCTGTTAATCAAAATCAGTATGTTCTATATGTTCCAGCTGGGAAGGGCTGTGAAAACATGGAAAGATGAAAGGACCTGGGCCAAATGGGACATCTGTTTTAATGTAATGCCCAGGACAGGTGTAACACCAATTCTGCATGGTGCTGAGCATCCTCTGGTCCTGCTGCAGGCAAAAGGGATGAGACTTCACAAGATGAAGCCTGAGCCTAAAACCGATGGGATATTTACGCTTGTGTCGCAGCAGCTTTATCTTTTCTCCAGTTGCTGAGGAAAGCTCTCAGGCAGGCTGTTTCCTGTGATTTTATGTACTGTGAGCTGGACAAAGAGGCTCCTCTGGAGAGCTATTAAAACATATTTAATCTGTGAAAGATTTTTGCTGATGGCAGGGAAAAAAATTGCACCTTGCCATGTATGGGAAAGAAATTTTGTCCTTGAGGGGAACTGGAGAGAGAATGAAGGATCTCCTTCCCCACTGAGGTTACATTAAAAAGCTCCCTGCCCCACAAAAGTTATCTTGTGGTTTTGATCTGCACTTATAATTTGCTGATGCCCACACTGCTGTCTGCTGTCCTACCACAAACACTCCTGGCAACGGGAGAATTCCACAGACCCCTTAAGTGGGTCCACACACCCTTGGGTGTGGTGTAGGTAAGCTCCTGACATCTTTCACTAGAAGGTGAATGCACAGATTGTGCCTTAATTTCCTTCTTGCTTTCACCCCACATGCTTTCACTTCTCTGTGCCTGTGTCCTGTCTCTCATCTCCATGGTCTCTTCAGGGTTTGTGCCTTCATGGTGGGGGTCTGTGAATCTGCTCCCCAGTCACACTGAAGTGTTTCTTTCTCTCAGCACATGCACACACAAACACATTGCTGCACAAACTTGTCCCTTTTGGATTTATGGTGAATTTGGTTTCCTACTTTTAAGGTGTTTAGCCATGTGCTGGTGTCCGTGGGCAGGGGATCTTGCAAAGTTCCCAGCCGCACCACACCACTGGAACTGCAAGTGAGAAAGACTTGAAGGAATAGCCCAGAACAGACACCAGACACTCCTCTGAAATCCTCCCTGGCTGCTAGTGGGTGCTGTACTGGGATCTGGGTGATGTCTTATTTGCATCTCATAGCAGGAATTTGAGGGTGTTTTAAACAACCCACAGGCCCCTGCTGCCTGCCACAGAGGAGAGGACTTCCCTGCCTGCAGCTGCCTCTGTCAGCTCCTTGCCCTGTTTTTCCATCACACAGTTACTGCTGCAAACACACAGTCCACACTGCCACCCTCACCTGCACACCTGTGTTCTGTGCAGGTGTCCTGTCCTCCTCTCTGCCTCCCTCCCTTGGGATTCTGCTGCTCCCTCACTCAGCATTGCTGGCAAATAACCCTCCAGGATACTCATGGCAGAGCCAATTGATTTTTCTTGCCTCCCAGGATCTTGTAGGACAAACAGCTGCATTATTGTTCGTGAAAGTTAAGTTGCAAATGGCACATCCACATCCCTTGTACTGGCAGCTGGTGCTGTTGGTATTAAACGTGGCAGCTGTAGAAACAATGTGCAGAGAACACCCTCCCACCCACTCCTCCAATCTTCCTGGGCTTGGGAGGGCTTCACACGTGGCTGCCAAGTGCAGAGTATGTGGGCTTTGCTGGGCAGGTCTGGACAGAGAGTGTGGTGGCTGAAAGGAAACCAAAAATGTTAAGGATGCTCAGTGATGCTGGCAGATCTGGAGCTCTGGGTGGTGGGTATGGAAGCACCATGCTCCTGTGTCCTGGAACATCAACTGTGTCCCTCAGTACATTTGTATCACCCCCCTTCTGCCCCAGTGTAAGGAAGGGGTTTAACCTACTTTAAATCAACTGATGGACTAACACCCCTCTGTCCCCCCATCCCCATCTTTCTCTGATGCCTCGACCTGGAAGAGGCAGCTGAAACATCTGAAGAAGCTCAGCAAATAACCACCAGAAAGCCTGACCCTGGAAACATGCCTCATAGGAAGAGACAGAGTAATTTAATTTTTTTTGGAATGCAGGAATAGAGGGTTGTTTACAAATACCTTTGCTGGGAAAAAAAAGGTCTGGCATCTCGGGGTGTAGTTATCTGTTAGACAAAGAGCAAATATCTGTGGCTTTGAAACATAACACTGCAAAGACAAAGAAGGAGCTGTATCTTCTCTAAAGCCCAAAGAGGAATTAGAGCAGAACTGCAGGCTTTCTGCAAAAGGGGCTCCAGTCTAAATGGGTTGATGCTGGGATGACTGGGAGAGGCTTTCTCATCTCCATTAGCCAAGCAGTAACCTTAGAAAGAAGTCCTGCTGGCTTCCAAGCCCTTCCAGCCTTGAGAAACAGCAGGGTCATGCCTGTTTTGATATTCCATGGGTTAATACACTCTACAATGAGTTACTGAAACCTCTGCAGGCCAGGTATAGTGTTAGCAATGGCAGGACTGTTAGGATTGTATGGATAAACCATCCAATCGTTTGCTTTAATTATGACAATACAAATCTGTTTGCTTTATGCAGTGTTTGTCGTAAGATGAATCATGGTTACCAAAATTATCATGTGGAAGATTCTGTATATAATAGCAGGCCAAGAGGTTAGAAGAGGAAGGGTTTCCGGGTTGGGTAGGAGGCACAAAGTAAAGCTACCAGATAAACAAGCCATAACTTCTGTCAAGAACCTATCAACAGATTCCCACCACATGCTCTGCAAATGGGCAGCTGTGCGGAGAAGTCCGTCTGAACCGGCGTCTCGAACACACCGTGTTTTCCAAGCCATGCGGGCAGGGCGGCATTTCCAACTCTAAATACTATCAATCAAGAGAGGCCTTCCCTGGGAAGACAGGATTTGGGCAGTCTCCAAGCTATCCAAAACATCAAGGGGTTGGATGCTGGGCTTTGGTCTGGGCTCCTGTCTAATGAACTTCAGGAATGAATTTGTAAGGATCCTTCTCTGGAGAGATGCTGACTGTGGGATCAAAGGACGGATGAGCCAATGGCTGGGCTCTGGCCCAAGGCTTTCATGCCATGCCCTACTCCCATATGGACTTCCCCTGGGCAAGTCTCTTGGGGGAATCTGTTTAACTCATCTGCAGCAATTTCCACTTTTCTCCATCTGTAGAGACAAACAAGCACTTCTAGGGCTATTTTAGAGTCCACTTTTGGAGGAGATGGAAGTAAAACTGCTCTAAACAAAAACCTTCACTGCTATTTTGCTCCTGGGTACTTGAACCACATAGAGGGAAATTTATTTGGTTGCTTTAAGGTCATGTCAGGGAAGTCCTACTAAGATCTACTGAGGGACCAAAGAGAATCTCAGGGGTCTCCTGCAAGACCTTCAAGACATCCCCAAGAATGCTTCTTTTGGGGCTGGAGGTCAGACTAGTCCCTGCTCATTGGCTTTTCCTACTGAGAAGAGCACAGCTGACGTGCTTGGAGGAGATGTGTTTGGATCAGACCTCTTGGCACATGGTGTGACTCTTGTGAATGGTCCTGTGAAGGCCCAGGAATTGAACTCAATGATCCTTGTGTGTCACTTCCAATTCAGGGTATTTTATGATTCCATTATTCTACCTACCTTCTCATCTGGATGGCAGAAGCTCCTCTCTGTGAGCTTTCCCTGAGACTGCTGTAAGGTGAACAAGGACTTTCTCCTCCATGTAAACTCAGCTTTATTTCATTTGACAGGCTCTTTCTTGTTGCATAGCAGCTGGAAGAATCTCAGTCCTGAGCTGGGCTGTTAGCTCTGCATACAGCCGTGAAGGAAAAGCAAAATCACTTCTGTTAGAACCATTCCTCCATACCTAAATTAATCTGATCTTTGACACTATAGTCCA
This sequence comes from Acanthiza pusilla, assembly GCA_036630365.1. Lineage (NCBI taxonomy): Eukaryota > Metazoa > Chordata > Aves > Passeriformes > Acanthizidae > Acanthiza > Acanthiza pusilla. The sequence continues at coordinate 94,742,071 of JAXCHO010000034.1, forward strand.
GAATCATGAAGAAGGACAGTTTCATGAGCTAAGACCTTGATATCCTGCCAGCATCGGCTGCTTATAAGAACACTTAGAGAAACACATATCTCTGCCAAGGAAGTTTGGGTGCCTTTTGATGCATTTGAAGGAGAAGGAATCAGAAAGATGGGAAGTGTGTGAGTCAATATCCCATGAGGTATTTGAAAGACGTGTAGATGTGACACTTAGGGAAATAGTGGTGGCCTGGACAGTGCTGGGGGAAGGGTTGGACTTGATGATCTTACAGGTCCTTTCCAGCCTGAATGATTCTATGTTTGCAGTGGATGTTTTCCCTTGCATCCCTGTTAGGTCCCTATCGTTGAACAGTGCCCACCACAAAGCACTGAAATACTGCAGTGAAGTGATCAGTCATTTCTTGTGCTTGGGGACATGCTGCAATCCCAGTCTGCCCTGCCTGGGATGCCCTGCAGAGCACGAGACACGTGCTGTGATGAGACATTTCAGGTGGCTCCATCTAGCATAGCATCACCCAGCACTTCCCATGACAATCCTGCTCATCACATAGCCAACATACGCAATGGATGCTGCTGTGAGTCCATGAGCACCCACACCACACCAGAACCCCTCCTGCATCCCCAGCACTCTCTTCCCAAGGGCGTAGGGATAAAGACCTTCTTCCTCTTTCTCAGCACACAGGAGACCTTCCTGTCTTTTACTGCAAGGCCACAAAAGCTCAGACGAATGTGGGGAGATCACCCTCATCCCTTTCCTGGGCCTCACCATGGGAAGGCGATAAAGCGCTCTGCTTTTAAGCTTTTCTTCCTAAAATGGGAGTCTTCCAGCTCTGATCCAAGCACTGGCATCCTCCCCAGAGCTCCTGTTTTGGGACTAATTGTGTCCAGAAGGGGAAAAGCAAGCCAGTCCTCACTTGTTTTCCTATGTCATCCTTTGCTGGGTATCATGTCCCTGCACTCCCTGTCTGTTTTCCCCTGTCCTACCTTCCTCATCCTTGTTCTTGCTACCCCTGCTCTTCCTGGAGCTCAACTTTTTGTTTAACCCCTTGGGGCCCTCCCCTTCCTCCTTTATTACTTTGTGGATTGGGTTCCTCTGCAATGTCTTCCTCATCTCCCTCTGTCCCAGAGTAGCTGTGGAGATCAGACCTGTCTTCTCCCAAATCCTTGTCCAGAGACACTCCTGCCCTTACTCCTGGAAGACAGGTACAGAAGAGGCAGAGTGACCTGTGCTCATATCCATGACGTGGCAGTTCCACTTTCCTCAGCCTTTCTGCACATGGAGCCCACACCTGCTAGCCGAGCTTATTAATGCTAATTAGCCTGACTAATGAGACTCTTGTGCACACATCTTAGAGAGACCAAACCCCAAATGGACAAGGAAGGAAGAAATTGCCCTTGCACGTGGCTGTGCTGTTTCCTCTTGGCAGTTACCAGATGGTTGCGGAAGGAGGGCAGAGCTTTCCTAGGAGGAAGCTAGGCTGGCACATAACCCCATGTGTGCAGTAAAGGGCTTATTTTCTGGTGCAGAATTGGAGATCTTCAGCTTTGTTGGGCCCTGATAGGTTTGCAGTGTGACTGAGGGCTGGCCATTCTGCACCTTTGCCTTTCTACAGGTTTCTGGGCTGGAGTAGGAAAAACCTTGCAAAGACAGAAGTGCTTTGCGTCATGGGCTGTGCTGGATGCAATGCAGGTGAGACACGCAGGGAGAGAAAGAGCCTCAACTGTTTCTGGCATGTAAACAGACTCAAATATCTGTGTGCTGTGACTCAGGCTCATAGTTAGCAGAGATTTTGTGTCCCAGGAATGACCGAGATCCTAAGAAATACATGAGAGATTTTTCACTGTCTTTCTTTGCTGGCCTCTGGGCAGCTGGTAGAAGAGGATATTTCTAATTCGCTTTATAGGATTTTAGATGCACAAGAGAAGCACAGCACATCAAAGAGGAATGAATGCTGTAATTCCCTGAAAGGTCGGGACTTTTTACAGAGCTCTTTATTGCTGTTAAGCTCTTTAGGGAACGCGTTCTGTCTACCACAGACTTAGTGGTGGTAGTATGACACGCAATGCCCATCCATCCTGATTACTATTTCAGCCTCTGGGGAATGATCCAGATTCTCAAAGACTGTTAAGTACTGGATTTAATGTGAAATCATTGGGAACTTGGCATCTAAATCTTTAAATACTCTGCATAAAAGACTGCCCTGAAAAAGCTGACTTGAGTGTGCTTTACCTTGGCAGTCTCTTCATGTATTTAGTGATGTATGGAATCACTCACATTGCCCTTGGAAGCTTCCCTATTTTGTCATTTGTGGCTGTTCTCATCAGAGAAAGGGCAGGAACAGGAAGAGGACAATTTCAATCCTTGTTGGTGATCACTAGGAGGCAACCCAAGGAGATACCGTGAGCAGTGGGATGGTGCAGAATGAGAGATGAGAGACCTTGCCCCAGTCTCGAGAAAAACAGGGAACTGAGGGATGCTTCAGCAGCAATGGGAACTGACAGGTGGAAGGTGCCCCCAAAACGGTGCTGTTTGAGAAAATATTTCTGATGATAGCTGATTTTTTGGTTCTGGTTTTCAGCTTTGTGCCCTAAGCACAAATGGGTGATTTTAAATAGGGCAGAAGTTTAGCAAATACTGCAGAGGAAAAGCAAGATGTGTAAACAGTATGGATTAAATAGAGAGCTCAAAAAGTCACAAAAAAGTAGGTTAGTTTGTGAAGGATTTGACCTCTTTCCAATTTTTGGAGACTGTGTCGTTGGTAAGGGACCAGACCCTATTTTGAAGCTAGTATAAGATGAAGAAGGACCACTGAAAGCTCTGGATAAGACAATAGCGATTAAAAAAATAAAGAGAATTATCCAGTCTTCAGAGGCTTTTGTGGGGAGTGAATAATACACTGACAGTAAGGGGAATTCAGACTACCACAAGTGAAGTTTACAGCAGACAGACAAAGCTTTGACTGAGATGCTGTTTAGGAACTGAAAAAAATCTAAGCAAAGCATCTTAGAGATTTTATACTGACCTCAAATGAACAACTGCACCGAGAAAGATGTTAAGACATTTCTGTATAAGGCAAAAGTACTGTTGATAGCAAGAGAATGGGAAGTGTGAATCTGTGGATTGTTGGAACAAAGAAGCTAAAATAAGCTATGCACAGGGCCTGCACATTTGCTCCTGTTTCTCTGAGTAGCCTTGGCAGAAGAGTGCTGTTAACAGCTCTGTATATGTGACACACATTTTCATTGCAAACAGCTTGGGAGGCATGGAAAGATCTGACCATGTGTGGAGGGTTGGTGAGCTTGAATTTTCAGGAGTTTACAGGGAAGTGCAGACCTTTGAGGAAAAAAAATTATTCCCTCCAGGGGAGGGACTGATGGAAAATGGTAGCAGAAATAGGAAGTGGCCAGCCTGGCCAAGAAGTCAGAGCCTGATCCGTGTGTGCTGATGCATCATTTGACAGATGTGTTGGCTGTGAGGTGCCTGTATCAGTGATTTACAGATGAATGAGGAAATAGATGGGGCAGAAGGAAACCACAGTACAATTGGGCCCTGGGAAGTGAAACAATGACCAGGACAACAGTCTTACCTCCCACGGGATAGTGCCACAGTGTTGGTGGCCCTCATCACCACCTCCTGGAAGGAAAATCCTCTACAAAGGAATAGAGGTCCCAGCAGAAGGGCACTGAGTTAGCTGTATTTCTCAGGAAAGAGGTCGCATGCCTGGCAATGGCAATTACTGGCAATTACAGACTCCACTGTCTGGAACAGGTACTGGAACACCCAGTTCCCTGTATTGTAGTGATAGCGATGGTTCAAATTTTATTCCCATTGAACTGGTCAGGGAAATGGGTTAGGTGAAACATATGTGTTGCAAGAGGCAAACTCTTGCAAACCCCATTGTGAGAGGCAGTTTGAGGCATTGCTTATGTTGTGTTCCTGTGGAATGGAGATGACTGTACCACAGTCAGATCACAGGGGAGCAGAGTACTCCAGGATGCCCTAGCTTGGACCAACATCTGTTGTTCTGAATGGTAACAGCAGGGAGTGCCAGGAAAAGCTGATCACTAGACGTGGTGAATTCATAGTAGCCTTCCAGTTGGAGTGGCCATAGACATGTGAGTGAGATGTGGAGCAACCATAACAGTTGCTGTTCATGCCATGGGTTTTGCTGTTTTCCTATGATAATTATTTTTTTTCGCATTTGCATTTTCTCATTGATGTAATGTCATCTAAAACATTTACCCACCATTATGGCTAGAATTTTGTAGCATCCTTAGCCTCTCTAAGCCTTTGAGAGCTTTTAAACATGGCTCTTTAAAACATCCTAGTGAGTTTGTACCGCGGTGAATTTTAACCTAGATGCCTGAGATAGATTATTTTTCTGTGCTTGGAAGTATCAATGTTTGAGTGACTGAGTGGATGGACTGATGGGGGAATTAGGACAGCAAACCCTGATGTTACAACATGACAGGAAGAAAAACTAAACCATAGTAGTTCAGCATCATAGTTTGATTCTGGTTTTCATCTTGGCTGTTCTTCAGGGAGACAGAGCAGAACAGCAGAGTTTGCTGGGAAGCATGTTCATTTTCACAGATATTTATATACTCATATGCAGTTCAGGAGATTAAGTGATCCAAATACAGGTGGAACGTATCCTTAACCTCTTCCCAACACAGACAATGTGTATGAAAATATATACATTGACATGTATATTTTCTTATAGCCAAGAGGAGACTTCACTGTTTCACTTGATCTCTTCCCTGAGAAGGTTCAGACTTTTTCAGGAACAAATGAACAGTTACTAGTGACATGTGGGTTAGAATACTTTCTTTCCCATTCCATTGGCATCTAAAATCTTTGTAGAGGATAGCTCTGGAAACATCCCTCTTATCCTTTATTCTTAAGCACATGCTAAAGACACAAAAATCTTTCATTACAAACCAGAGCTATCCTGCTTTCTAAGTCATCCTAGAAGTGTTGCATTATGATGACAAACATGAAAAGAAAACCACAGTAAAGAATCTGTTGCTAGCAAAATGTCTGTATTAAAATACAAAGAAAACTTCCCTGCTGGGAACAGTAATTAATAGACTCTCTTTTGTATTGGTACTAACAGCATTGTGGATTCAATTTCCAAACAGACCACAATGTTCTTGAGGAATAAATTCCACCACTGTCAGTCTGAACCTCAGCCTAAAAACAAAGAGTTCAAAAACCAATAGTATTGTGCATCCTAGCAGTATTCCAGCATCATGGCACTGGCATACTGCAGCGTGTCCCATCAGATGTAGGTTATATCTGGACACTGCTTGGTGATGGCAAGCTCAGAGGGCTTCCTATTGTGTTTGAGAAGGCGATGATTGCATTGGAGCCCTTGGAGTTCTTGTTCATACCCACGATGTCTGCATTGGTTCGCTCTGGCTCGGTTTTCCTGAAGATGTTTTTCATGGTTGACTGGAAGTTATTGGTGACAAAGCAATAGACAATGGGGTCCATGCAGCTATTGAGGCTACTCAGAGTCACTGTCACGTGGTAGACGATGAGGCTGACGTTGTCGGGCATCTCTGGGTTGATGGAGATTGCGACCTGTAGCACGTGGAAAGGAGTGAAGCAGATCATGAAGATGATGAGGACGGTGATAAGGAGCTGCACAGCCCTCATCCTCCTCTCCCGACTCTGGTGCATGAGGCTGGGCTTGGACAGGGCACACATAATCCTGGTGGTGAAGAAGATGATTATGATGAGGGGGAAGAAGTACTCGCAGACCATCAGGACCAGAATCTTGGAGACACAGCACTCAGCAAACTTTATTGCCATGGCCAGGATGGAGAAAGTCACCACAGTGGCAAAGATCCAAATGAAGATGCAGATCCCCTTGGCACAGGTGGGGTTCCTCCATTTACGTGAGGCTTCCACCTGTACGATTGCCAAGTAGCGGTCAACGCAGATGCACGTCAAGAAGAGGATGCTGCAGTACATGTTGACAAAGTAGCTAAAGATGTGAACCAAGGAACAATTCTTGCAATCCCCTGCACTGTAGAACATGATGAGCCGGACAGGCAAGGAAAAGCCCACCAGGAGATCAGTTATGATCAAGTTAATGGTGTAAATTACAGAGGTGGTTTTTGTCTTGGTGCGGAAGCAGAAGACATACAGCGCCAAGCTGTTCAGCACAACACCCACCAGGAAAATGATGGCATTGACTACCATCAGGACAATCCACAGGCTATAAAAATTTGTGGACAGTTGTTCGTCTGAGTGGATGAACTTGGAGAACAAGGTCACGTTGGAGTTAAGTTGCTTGGTGGAGTTGCTAGAGTCAAGGGCTGGTGTTTGGGTGGAGGAGGTCGGCATGGTCACTGACTTCCAGCAATCTGAAAGAAAAGAAACAGAGGTGTAGTGATAAGTATGTCAGCATTCCTTAGGGCTCAAAATCTTGTCACGTAAGAACATTTTAACTAAATACTTGCACATCCTGAGTAGTAGATCCCCATCTGCCAATAAGGAATTACCAATCATCTCAAGAATTTGTAATTAGTGTTTTCCAGTGGTTCCAGATGCGTGTTTTAGGGAAGACACACAATCCCCACTTCAAGTTTCTCTTCCTCTTCTTTGTACAAAAATGGTTTTAAGGTCAGAAGACCTTTGCATAACCATAGCCCCAGCATTAAACTCCTAAAATATCATATCCCTTGCCTTGGGCAGGTGATCCCATTAGGAAGTTACATGCAGCAGTGTTTTCAGGACCTGTAAAATTTCCCTGAAATCAAAGAATGGCTGAATTTTCCAGGAAAGCAGAAGCAGGTTGTGTGGCATCTTCTAGAGATCTGCACTCACAGCAACAGCAGCCGGGAGATTTCAAGCTAAGGGCGTCAGCCACTGCTCCTGCCAGGCTTTGACAGTTTAATTTGCAAATCATTCCTGACTTATACACTATTTTAAACTGATTTGTATATTAAAAAGATTTTTAAAAAAGGCCCAATATATACAGAGACTTGGCTGCTTTCAATAAAAATAAATGGTTGAAAAATGTCTGGAATATCTCAAAGTGGCTGGGCCGGGCTTTGAGGTTAAAAAAATCAGCTTGGATCAGCAGAGAATGATGCTGAAAGACTTGATTTATGAGGGTTTGAAATCCCTGCTACCAATGAGCCAAATGCGGAAGGACTGGGAGACAAGGAGCTGCAAACAGATCTCCCCGCGCTCACAGAACTGCACTGTCCCTGGGCTGGGTGTCCTAGTGTATAAAGCTGGAATTGCTAAGGGAGTTTGGATGTTCAGCTTCCCCAAGCATGCCCTATCCTTTGGCAGCTTTTAAATTTCTTTTTCCTGCTCTGTTTTTACTGCTTATGGGGATCAGGAGGATGGACCAAAGGTATCCTGTCACCTGTGAGATGCTTGAAGCTGTTGGAGGTGGCGTGCAAAGTGGAGGAGGGAGCTACTTAGGACAAAAGTGAAAAGTGGGACCTCAGAAGAGTTCTTGCTGAATTCCAAAAGAAAATATTTCGCAGGGGCTAATATTTTTCCTAAAATTCACTAACTGGGTCCAGAGAACATCACAGCAGCTCTGAGCCTGCCTGATGAGTGCCAAAGCCTTCTCCTGCCTGGCCATCGAGTCTCTCTGCATTTCCTACATACAGCACTCCTGATGAGTCTCACCAGTGCTTGGCCAATAGTCAACAGTCAAGATCAAGAGTCCTCATGGGATGCTACAGCCTAGTTGTGATTGCTCTGCATGGTTCATTCAAGCCAGGTGATTGTGAAGCAGACATTTGTTGAGCAAAAGCAGAGATTAGGATTGAGAATTTAGAAGAACAGATGTGAAAATTCTTGGATAAGTGATTTTGCCATTATGCTGGAGCTTGGGTTTGTTGGTCTGGAGTCTGGGGATTGCTCTAGTGTCTTCTTGCCTCTCAATTAGTCTGTGGAAGTGGTGTGAAGGAAAAATCTGGTTTTTAATATCCTTACACTCAAAAGGATATTTCTAATCAAATGGCAATTTGTTTTATTTAGATAACCACTGAAGCCCAAGGAATTGAATTGTCCATTGGAATGTCTGGTGCTCAGACATAAAGCCCTCCTGAGATCCAACCCAGTGCCAGAGTGCACTGCAGGACTGAAATCCCAAAGCCTGGGGTCAGGCCACCTGTAATGTCCCAAATGGGCAAAGAGGAACAATGCTGGTTTCTGTCCCCTTTTGCCATTAGACCATCTCCAGCAGAAACCAGACCATGTGTTTTGGGAGTGACCAGATTACCTCACCCTGCACTGAGCTCTGGTGGCAGCCAAAGTAGCACACATGTTCACGGCATTTTGTCTGGGTCTGACTGAGCCTGCAGACTCCTGAGGGAGAGTCTTGTCTCTTTACATTTTGTGCCAAGCACGCTCTCAGAAAAAAACAGGAAAAACTGGCCACAAGACAGGCTGAAGGTGGTAGAGTTGCACTGAAAGATGCATGGAGAGGATGCAGAACCCTGGCTCGTTTTCTACTGATTTCCTAAAATTCTCACCCTTTTCTCTGTTTGTTTGTTTCACTCTTTAATTACAAAAACAAACTGAAATGAGCAGATGCTTGGATCTGCTCCCAGCTTTCTCTTTGCAGATGCTATCAAGAGGAGCACCGTGGAAGCCAAGGAATAAAGAAAGACTTTGATGCCCCAGGAGTGCAGTGGGAGCTTGTGTTTAGACACACACTTGAGCAAGGGGAGAAGATAAAATCACCCATCCCATCCCTAAGCATGCACTAGTCCATATTGAATTGCATATGCATTTGTCTTCTCAGTGTAATTCCATGGCACTGGCTGTTTGCTCTGATTTTGCATCTTGTTAATAGCTCACCTCCTCTGGGATATTTTTCTTCAGTCTGAGATCCTTACCACAAACACCTGATATTCATCTTATTTTGCCTTTCTTGCTCTAATGAAATCAGCAATTCCAAATACATTCAAATGTTCCTCATCCTCACAATGCCTTTGAGGGATGTAGGGCATGTTACAAATAGAAAAGGATCCACTAGGAGTACTGTCCACGCACACAAATTAAAGTAATCAGCATATACAACATCATAGCTTACATAGTTGTTTCTTCCACTGAGCCCCATGTGCAAGGAAGTAAACTCCAGATATTGTAAACTGCTAAAAAACAACAGGTAACATTGTGTTTGCCAAATTGAATATGAAAAGAAATGCTGCATTAGAGTTTGTGTCTTTTCCCAGCCCATCGCTGCCCTATCTGAACTCAAAATCCAAACAACTACATGAAAGAAGTCCCAGCAAATTTAATTAATCCTGAAGATTTCCTCCCTGACAGTCTGTGGAAAAGCTGCCTCTTAGACTGTGGTGGGAAAAATCTTCCTCTAATCAAATTGTTGCTGATGGATGTTTGGGTGAATGGCCTCTTCCTTTCTTTGTGGGACTGCCCTCAACTCATGGCTCACAAGCAGAAAGGATGGAGAACTGGACTAGCAAAGCGACAGAATTCCTCTGAGTGCTTTAATGAGACGGAGCTGCACCAAACCCCCGGTTAACAGCTGCTAAGGATTTTTCCTTTGTGGCACTCCAAGCATGTGAGAAAGGTCCATTGCCCCATTTTGCAGCAGGCTGAACCAGGCACAGAAAGGCAGCCTGACCTCGTGTCTGAGCAAAGCTAAACATTTCCAAAGATTTTCAGCTCTCCCACTCACTGAGTCCAAATATCATCTCAACCAGGTCTCTTTCTATACAATCAGAAATACTCATGCAGGTGTTAAAGTGAGTCAGTTCAGCTACCCATCACCATGGAGTGGTGGCATATGGAAGTCAGCGAGGGGCATGGCTAAATTAATGAGAAGCTTTGCAGCCTCTGCAAACCTTTATTTTGCTGTGTTTTGCGCTATTTATTACTCATGGCTATGGCATGAGCTCATGCAGAGCTGCAGGAACCACCTTTACTTACAGAATAAATAGACTTTGGGTTAACCCCCTTCCTAAAATCCTCAAAGAGCTTGGAGCTCAGCCTAATTCATACCAAACTGAGCTCTCAGCCCCCCAGATTTCCATGCAATCCCTGTTTCTTGGAGCTGGCAGTCTGCAAAGCCCAAGAGGGGTAAACACGCATCCTTCTGAGTGCTGTCTGACCGTGCCAGTTGGCCTATGTTGTTATGTTATACCTCTCAGGCTGGATTTTGTCTGTCTGGCTGGGAGACTGTGGGTAGCATTTCCTTAAAAGTACAGCAGGCATCTGGGTAGAGATGGGATAAAGGGAGGGACACAGAGTGGAGGTTGACCTGCTTTCCTTGTTCTGATAAAGGTCCCTGCTCAGCCCTGGGAGAGGGGGACTTGCTCTGAAATACTTTCTCATTGTTGTGTGACACAACCAATTCCATCATTCTTGGGCCAAATAGGAAACAGATGGTCACTGTGCTGAAAACAGGTCCTGCAGCCTCTCCTCTCTCTTGCTCACTGCTTGTCATCACACTTGTTAACTTAGTGTGGGTAGCTCAGTGCTGTGTCTGCCCCAGGAGGAGATCCTCGACCATCCCATATTCCACTCCACCCAACATTTTGTTTGGTTTCAGCCTTACACCTCACCCTGCACTTGCTGAAGTTAATGGGGTTCACTTCCTTGGCCCCAAAGGGTACTTTTGGATCTGGCTCGGCAATTCAAGTAATGGGATACAAAAGAAAAGGCAGGTCAGACAACTGAGCTTTGTCCTAACTGCATGCCAAAAAGGTTATTTATTGGTGTGCAGAAAGGATCTCTGTGTGCAGACCCAGAGAACACCAGAGCCACACACTGGGATCGGAAAGTTGAAAAGGATGTTAACAAGCACGAGTGTAATTTAGTATAAACAGCTTCAGCTTTTCTCATCTCCCCATCTTGAAATGGAACATCTGATATGGCAACCTGGCTCCTCTATCATCCCCCCTGTCCCCCTCACCCTGTCCTGCCTGCTGGTGTTATTCTCCTGCCTGGGGTGGCAGCAGAATGTGTTTAGCTTTGCAGCCTTCCCGTGTTTAAAGTTCCCTGGGTGATTTATCATCATATTTATAAATGAAGGGTTAAACTCAGTCTCTTTCAATTTAAATTGTATGATTCTCCTTCTGGCAAGCTCTCACTCAACTCTGGCTCAAACTGGCCAAATATGGTGGTTTAGTGCATCTCGACCTTGCCTATACGTGGTAGAACTTGTTCTGTGTGTTTTGTGCTCAGCCTGGGGAGGGTGGGTTTGCTGACAGGGGGAACAGAGAGGGAAAGGGAGAGAAAGGGAATGAATCCAGCTGCTGAAAGGAAAAAGCTGGTGCCCATCTGGCCCTTGGACTGTGAGAAGGGAGCTAATGTCTAAGGGAGAGAGGTTCCACACTGAAGCAGAAATGGGGCTATTCTCAGGGCAGGTCAGAGCCCATTTTTGTGGGCATCAGATCTCTGCTCTCACTTGATTCCTGGGCATTGAGGTCTCCTAGAAACCTCAGGGTCTGATGGTGGCTGGACCAAGTGTGTGAAACACCCACCTGCTGGGGAACTGCAGTTGGAAATACCCAAATCCAGTCTAGAGTTGGATTATTCCTTCCCCTCCAATGCCATGGACATAAAAGGGACTTTGGAGACACAAAACACATAGTTTTGTGAGTGTCAGATTAAATGACACCTGCTTTCTTGTAGTCTCATGTCTCGCAGTGGCTCGCAGGGCCGGGGGAATGCTTTGCCCTGCTTGAGATGCTTATTATAACTTTTTCCCATGTGGACACTTGGCTGCCTTAATGAGCACTCACATTCCAGCTCTTCCCTTGGCTCCGACACTTGTTTGACTTTCTCCTTTCTTTGCTGCCTAATTTCCTGAAAATTGAGGTGATCTTTCCCTTCTGCCAAACTCTGGTTGAAATTAACCAGCAGATTGAAAAACATTAGGAGGACAGAGGAAATCTGAGCTGACAACCACACAAACAGGCACTGAGAGTGATCTTGTTTCCTCTAATGTGAACCTGCAAGGCATTTATTAACACTCTCCACCACACATCCTTTCATTTAGGTCTCATTCTCTGCAATTTCACAATTGTTTTGGCATTGGAACACAGCAAACAGGGCTGGATGGTTTATGTGTAAAGAGAGTATTGTCTGCTTCTCGTTGTTTTCCTGAAGAGAAATAATTTCAGATTTATGCCAAATCATGGGAGAACCAGCCTGTCTGGGGACAGATGACAGCTAATTGCTGGCTGTTGGCACTATTCAGCCATGGCCTGCTTGCCCATGTGTCATGAGGAGTGTGATGGCCACTGTCTGGTGGTTTCAATGGTCATGTGCTGAATTACAGCTTTTGTCTGGAATTGTAAAATATCCTGAATTGGAAGGGACCCACGGGGATCATTGAGTCCAACTCCTGGCACTGCACAGGACCATCCCCAAGAGTCACACCATGTGCCCAAGGGTATTGTCCAAATGCCTCTTGAACTCTGCCAGGTTTGGTGCTGTGACCACTTCCCTGGGGAGCTGTTCCAGTGCCCAAACACCCTCTGGGTGAATATATCCAAACTGAACTTCCCCTGACACAACCTCAGACCATTCGCTCGAGTCCTGTCACTGATCACCACAGGGAAGAGATCACTGCCTGCCCCTCCTCTCCCCTCATGAGGAAGTTGTAGCTGCAATTAGGTCTCCCCTCGGTCTCCTGTTCTCCAGGCTGAACAAACCAAGTGACCTCACCTTGCTCCTCTCAAGGCCAAGAGGGATTAAACCCCTCACTCTGACTTTTGAATCTCTAATGTTGGCCATGAGAATCAGATTTCCCTCTGGTCAGAGGGGAAACTTGTGTGTCCAGTCTCAGGTGTAGGGGTAATCCTTCAAGACCTGTAAGCACTCTCAGAGTGAGGATGTGTGGAGGCTGATGCTGTGCTGGTTGTGAGGCTGGTGTTGCTGATGTGCTGTTGAGCTGTTTGCCTCCTGCCTGAGATGCCCAGTTTGCCTCTGTGCTGCTTTATCTCCAAAGCCCTGCTGCGGATGGGCAGTGGATATTGCTCTGTGTTGAGATCTGAGCTCCACCCAACACGCCGTGTTCAATGCTGTGTGTGCACACGGATGGATCCTGTGCTGTCCGTGGGCCCAAGGCCAAAATCACGTCCTCTGAGGGTGAGGGACCCACATTTCTGGCTCATTTTGGGACAAGCAATAGTCTGTAGGTGCCCAAGCAATGATTTAGTCCAGCAGGTCACCCTAGGCCATGAGGGACCACTGCCAGTTAGAAGAGGGAGAGCACAACTCTCCAAAGTGCATTCCTGTTCTCCACGGGGCAAAGTGACCCAGATGGGACCGATGCCACTTGGCTTGGACCAAATGCCAGCTCTCTGCATCCAGGCTTGAACCTGCTGCTTAAAACCAGGTGACAGATCACAGTCCTGGACACCCCAGAGACAATCTATTTAAAACTTGGCAAGGTCTGCATGGTTCTCCCTCAGTTCTGTCCTGAGCATGCATAAAAAAACTGAAATGAAGCTCCCAAAGATACACAGAGCAAGAAATTCACATACTGGCAGATTTCTTATGAGATTATACCTCCTCTCTGGCCATTTGCAGCAGCAATGCCTCAGCCTTTGAAAGAAAGAGCCCAGATGTGCATGTGCAAGCAAAAAGAGAAGTGGGATTGTACATACTTTGCCTCTCCAGACCTACAAATATCCCCCCAGCAGTGGTGGGCACCTAGAGGTCCCCAGCACATCTCTGACGAGGCTTGCTAGTAGTGGTCACTATGACAAAGGTACTAATAATTTTTTTTACTAAAAAAAAAAATACTCTTTTTGCTTGTTTATACCACACTATGTAGAAAAGTCCCTTCTGAAACATTTGAGTGTCTACAATGCTTTATCAGTACCACTGCATTTTGCATGTGCCTCTTTTCTGTGTTAGCAGATCTTGGCCCTGGAGTGACAGAAATGCTAAGTGTATTGGTGAATGCTCTATCAATCATGCTGCTAGCATTTAAAAGACCAATATCTCATACCCTGTCAGGGCTCGTACCAAGTGCCGTCTGTCACAAGGGAGCATAAAGTGACATCTCTGCAGTAGGTGCTGTGTTTTTCCAGCTCTGTTACTTTCAGAGAAATCAGAGCGTGACTTCCTGAGTGTATCCTTCTCTGTCCCTTGTGGACCATTATACGTGAGGGGAAAACACATATTTTTTGGGGAATTTTTTTCCAAGATGATTAACATTTTTTTAAAAAAGTTGCATCTTAAAAAAAAATATGGATTTGGATTCTTACAAGTCCAGCCAGGAAAGATGGATTTGAGCCTGTCTTCTTGGGAGGTTGTAACAGCACAAGAGAAATGCGTTTGATTTTATAGGGATTACAGTAATCCATCGAGCGTTTCCAGGGTGCCTGAGACAAAGTGCTAGAAATGTCAGTTTGGAATAACAGCTATTGTGGCTGTGTGCAAGGAGAACCTTGCAGTGAAAATTACCATATAGGCACATGCAGCAACTTCACAGGCAAGTGCAAAACAGCGTCTGGCCTGTGCATTGCTGCTTGCTTTTGAGAAGGAAATTTTTAATTTTAAATTTAGCAATCTTTGAGCACGTTTTTCTCTTTCTGCCTTCAGCTGCCTGCTCGCTCTGTCCTTTTGCAAGAAGCTGAGAAGGACAGTAAAAGAAGAGCAGCAGCAGAATTGTACTGTTGGGGAATACCTGTGCTCCTGTCCAGCCTGGGAATGCAGGACTGGTGAAACAATGCTCACACCCCAGGGAGCACAGGGGATGGAGGTGGCACCAGTGCAGGTAGGGATGAAGGGACAATGCAGAGGGGTCAGGTGTACCAGCTCTGCCTCCCAGCACTCACTCCTAGCTGTGCTGCTTTCCTGTCTGCAGGGAGAAACTGAGGCGCAGAGCCTGTGTGCACTTGGCCTGGGGAATGCAGAGAGGTAGGAGACCCAGGCAGGGAAAAGACAGTTCTTGGGGCATCCCAGGATGGACAAACAAGTCTCAACCCTTTGAGAGCCTGGTTTCCTTAGTAAGGCACACATGACACTGCAGACCTCACAGTGCCTTCAGGGTTTTGCAGATTTTAGATTTCCCAAGTTAACCTGGAAAAACTCAGTGCTGTTGGTGACTGTGCTGCTATGAAAGCAGGGAGCATTTCTGAAGGAGTCTGCTAAGGACTTTGGAAAGGATCTGCTTTCTCCTTCTACTGACCCAACAGGTGGGTTCAGAGAGGGAAATCAGCACCTTTCCTAGAGCTGATCTTGCACCCTGCTGCATAGCCAAAAAGTAAAACATTCCCACTCGCAGCTGACCCCATTCCAGGCAGTACACCATCTCTTCTCCTAGCTCCCAAAACCTTACTGAATGAATTTCACCAGAATTTAATTATGCCTGGGAGTACACAGGTACAAACAAGACATCACCCCCCTCTTCGCAAGAGCTGGTGCAGTACTTTTCAAGAAAGGAAAACCATCAACTTTGCACACTTCCTATCACCCTCCATCTCCTTGAAGAACAATCAAATATCATTACACTGCCCCAAAACCCAAGAGCAGAGAAAGTCACAAGGGAGAAGCTCATTGCAGCCCCTCCCAGCTGCTGGCACAGCCTGGTTTTTCAGGTCAGGCACTTCCCAATGGATTTCCACACCTGCTGCATGGGCAGAGCCACAGACTTCCCGAGCTGCTCATCCATGTGTTCAGTGAGGAACCCTTTCCGCTGCCACCCTTGCCAGGGCTCCCTGCTGCAATAGCCAGGCTTTCCACGCTGGACTTGGAGTCCAGCATCCAGCAAATCCTTCCTGGCCCCGCAGGGTCTCCTCACCAAACCTGTGCCCCACTCTGACCAATATCCCAAAGCACTCCCTGCAATGGTCCCTGCAGTGTATTCCTCCACGACGGACTGACTTACCTCTGGCCTGATCTCCCTTCTATGTTAGAGGAGCTGCTGGTAAGAAAATTTCCTCGTGGACCTGAATGCTATCACCCCAGGAAAGAGACATCTGTTCCTACAAGCAGAACAACTGGAGTGACTACAGAATATGAAGAAATGCCTAATCTCTCTCTTGCGTTCTCTCCCTCTCTCCCCCCCTCTCTTCTAAATATAGCCTTGCAACTAATGGGAAAAAATACACACTACCAAAAAAAAAAAATTTCCACTTGTCTGTAGTGTTCAGAATTTCTCCCCAAACATCTGGCTCCTTGCCCTAAATCTCTCTGAAATTTATGAAGTGCTGTAAACGCTAAAGAGTGCTCCAGCCTTACCCACGGTGCTAATGCCTGAACACCTCTAGTAAACTAAAACTGATGTTGCTGTCCCCAGGTCAATTTTCCTGTGTCTCTGTGGGAACCAAATCTCCTTGCTGGGAACTCGCCAGCTCAAGGCCACCACAATGCCACCACCACGTGTGACATGAGGAAAATACCCCTCTTTTCATCTTCCTGATGTGAGCTGGGATTAGAGAGAAGCATCCCTGGCAGCTGCAGGAAGGTGCTGAACAAAAGGCTACAAAGCTTGAGATATGCTTTGAACCAACCCAGCTCTCCAGACCCTGAGAAAATCCCTGGCACAGGGAATCAAAGGGTGACTCTGCAGTCATTTGGGAGAGGAGATAATGAGATCTATCCAGGGCTGAAATGGCTGAGTGTGGGTGGCAATGGAGAGTCTGAGGCTCCACCAAGGAGCCCCCCAACATGTTCCTCCATCCTTACACAGCCCTTCCCTGCTGGTGGCAGAGTCATTGTGGGTGCCAGATCTCTCTAAGAGCAGGGATTTAAGTATCTCCACACCCTTGGCTACATGATAAGAGACTGAGATTGGACAAAGCATAATGAATTATCCCATTATTGAGCTGGGTTCAAATCACACAGCCCAGAGCAGCTTTCAAGATATCTCTGCTGACTGATGCTCTAAGGACTCAAATCTCTCAAATCCCTCAAAGTCCCATATCAAGTCCCAATTCTTGCTCTACATTGGGAACCAAAACCCCATCTTTTGTGGTGTTGGCACAGATGTTCTCCCCAGGAGGTTTTCAGTAGCTTCAGAGATTCCTTCTGGGAGAAAAGGCAGAAAAAAAAGTGAGAGCTTACATAAAATTCAGTTGTTTAGAAATACAGAGCAGATGGATGCTGGATTTTAGTATCAGCCCTGGCCTGCATCACACTTTAGATAGAGACAACACTGGTGCCAATGCAATAAACATGCAGGATATGGCCTGTCACAACATGACAGGATCAACTGAGAGGCATTGAATTCCAGGTCAAGAGGCCAAATCCATAAATAGAGGAGAGGTAAACTCCACACATGCGTGTCTCACTGGAGCACAAACAGTAGCTATGGTTATTAAAGAAGGTTGACCTCATTTTCTGGAATTACTTTTTCACCCTTGGATCTTTCCCAGGAAGACTGAGCTGATCCTTTTTGTCTGGTTATTTTATTGATTTTCTATTTTGAGCTGCCTCACACTGAGGGGCAGATTGTTCCCCCAGTTTCAGGAACATCCTCCTTGGCTTTATGAGCCCCCTGATCCAGGCATCCAGCCTTCCACAGCTGACCTCCAGCTCAGGCACGTGCTTGAGCTCTCATTTGTTTCTTGGGAAGCAAGTGTGATTGGAAGGTCTCCATGAGCCCTGTCTGGGTGATCAGCTTGCCTTCAGTTCCCTCCATCCTGGAAGTTCAACAGGGGTAAGAAAAAAAGAGAAGAAACCAACCCAAGTTCTGATGTTGGGCAGGGTGGGTGAGCTTGGACCCTGTCGAGGTGCCAGGACAGGATACCCAGAGAAGCTGGGGATGCTCCATCCCTGGAAGTGTTCAAGGTCAGGCTGGACGGGACTTGGAACAACCTGGGATAGTGGAAGGTGTCTCTGCCATGGCAGGGGGTTGGAACTGGATGGTCTTTCATGTCTCTTCCAACCCAAACCATTCTAGAATTCTATGATTCTATAATTTTTAATGCCTGTGGTGGCGAATGCTTTATTTTCCCCCAGCCTGTCAAGAACATTTTTATATTTAGGGAATGGCTCTCTGGAGTTACAAATGTGAGACTGTAAGAAAAAGAATACTTTTCTCCAGGACGAGCTATCGTTACCTGCACTCTGTTCACCTTCTCTGGGACTGCCTGCTCCTTCCTGTGTGAGGACTGGTTTGGTTTTATGCCTCCATGTGACACACGAGAGCTCTGTTCCCATCCCTGCGCACGGGATAATCAGTGCCCTGCGCTCCCCCACCATCCCAGCCTCTCCCTCCTGGCTGCATTTAGAGCTAGGCTCTGAGTGGCAACAGCTGCAAAGTTTCAAGTTGTGCCTGAGATAGTGCAGAACATGCCATATTGGGAAGCAGATGCTGCTGTTAAGGTGGAGAAGGCACATCCGGGCTCAGGGCCACGCTTTGTCCCAGACCCGGTTCCCACACTCGACTTCAGGAGGAGTTGCAACTGTAGTTGATAAATGAAGAGCTTCTATCATCTCTTGATTTTCAGTCATTTATCACCCTCCCAGAGGGAGCGAGAAAGACAGAAAAAAAGTAAAGCTTCAGTAAGTGGAAATTTTTCAAGCTTGTTCATTGAATATACAACAGTATTAAATATTGGAGTGAGATTGTAGGTGGAAGAAGGTATTGGCTCAGTCAAAATCAGCATGTAGGAGCACTAATAGTTACATCAGGGAAGGATGCTACTAGCCCATGGAAATTCCTAACAATCCCTTAGCCTTGCCATGTTAAATAGGGCTCTGGTTGAAAGTTTTCTCTGGCACAGTGCAGCAAAGCAGGAGGCCAGACAGCTTTTGAGGGTTGTGGAGAGAAAACTGATACCACACACCCCTCTGGGGAGATGTGTCCCATTTTTGTCAGGAGAAGGGTGTACTCTTCCACTCCCATTCAAAAAGAGGAATTCAGTGTCCTTTCATCCCCTGCTGCAGGAGAAGAGATTGAGGTTGGGCACAGCATAATGAACTATAACAGAGCTGGGATGGGCTCAAGGCACCTGGCCAGGTCAGCTTTCAGGGTGTCTCGACCAACTCTAGAAGGACCAAACGAGAATCCAGTGTCTGAAACCCATGCCTGGGTTTTTTTTAGGAAGCTGAATTTAGGCTCTGTTATACTGAACAGATACTCACAAATTAATTATTTTCCTCATCAGTGAAGGAGAATTCTTACCCAAGAAGGTGTTGGACATAGACATAACAGAGTTCAGAAAACTGAGGAGCCTTTACCCATGATCAAGACTGTGTTGAGGTCACCAAAGAGTGGGATCCTCACTGCATGGAGGCCACTGAACGGTGAGATCTTCACTGTCTTGTCCAGAAAACCTCTTTTTAGCTTCAGGTTGGATGAAGAGGCAACAATGTGGTCTCTGCCGGCTGAGTAACCCTCTGTCATGGCAGATACTGGCATTGAGGAGAGTCTACAACATCCATTTTACCCTCTCCAACTCCTCTTCCTTCTGGTAAATCTACCTCAGAAGATCCCCAGGCCTTAAAAAGTGCTGGAAAACATTCATGTATGTCTCTATGATATGCACTGCCCATGAGCCCTAAAATCCTGATCTCTACAGTCTCCAGGGCTGCTGTGGGATGCTGTGAATCAGATTCAGAATTGACCCAGAGAACTGTGTAGGTTCTCACAGGAGGACCAAAGTGGAGAAATTGTTGCCCTGGACCATCCTCCAAGAGTCACCTTTGATTTAGGGAGAAATATGCGGGCACTGAGGCTCTGAAATGTGTAGGAACTTTTCTCCTTGCAAAGGAGTTTGGTCAGGTGTGCTTCAACCTCACCACACTCCCTTATTGTGAAAAAGTGACACGTGTTCCCTTGGAGAGCAGTGTGGGAGCACACTCCTCTTTGGTGGCTCCCCAGCTGGTGCTTGGTGGAAGTGATAGCATGGCAAATGGGTGGATCCTGAAGGCAGATCCAGGGTTTTTCTGGGCCTTTGAGTAGAATCCATGGGAAGTCCAGTTGAAGATCGGGGATGACATCAGTATCCAGCCTGGCTTGTGGCACCGAACAGAGGAACATGTGGCTTTGCCTGCTGAGCTATTGAGATGTCATTCCTTGCTGTTCTCTTGGTGATCCAGGCATGCCATGCTGGGACATCCTGGGACCTCTTTGGGATCTGAACCCTGAGACAATCATGCTGTTTATACCTAAGGCGTAGCTGGAAGGACTGGAGAAAAAGATCAGAGTCCTCTCTACTGATTCTTAGACAGAATCTGTCTTTGCTCTGAGACAACCTTTGTCCCTTTCCTGCAGTGCTGGGATAGAAACACCAAATGGGCAAAGAAATGTGAACTACAAATTTCTGGAGAAGGACGGCTTGGACTGCTCCCTTAGTGATGTTCAATACCCTGAGGGCTTTTTACCTGACTGTCAGCTTGGGCAATGGAGTCTGTGGAGAGCCCAAAAGATGCTCCAGCTGGCTCTGTGATGGCATCTCAGCAGGGTCGAGAGGCAGCTGTACCTACCTGACGTCAGCAGCTCTGCAGGGCACAGTCTGTGTCCTCTGCCAAGTGCTCAGGATCACAGGCACTTCCCAGCACTCGCTGGGCTGGCACTCGCCTTCCTCAGAGGACTGCAAGGGCTGGAGGACACAGTAATTTTGCATCCCTGCCTCTGAATAGGCTCCCCATCCATGGGTTTGTGCAAGGAGGGAGATCAGACTGTCAGCATATGGGGCCTCTGCTGATGGGATCCAGCCGTGCTTCGTCTGCTTGATGAGGGACAGGGAAAGACAAGTGGTGGCCTGAAACGATGGCCATGGCTCTTGTTGGGTGAGTCAGGCGTGGGGGAGGAAGTGTGTAGGAGCCAGTTTCGTGCCTGCCTGCTTCATATTTGGGAATTGACTTTGCTAACCATTGCCTCCCCCTCCATTTTTCTCCCCAGGCCATGGCATTTTGTTGATAGATCTACTGAGCTGAAAGAAAAATGGAGATGTCTGCAGGGCACAAAGAGCAAGCTGCTCCCCTGGGCAGCCGTGAGGTCTTTCCTGAGTGACTGCTTTGGAGCACACTGGCCCTGCCTATCTCCAGTCCTTGCATGACAAAGGGTATGAAGTCCCAAACCTTTTACAAGTGTACCCTGTGGAGCTGAGCCAGGATCCCTCTCTCCATCCCAGTCTGCCCAGTTTACCACAGGTCTCACAACTGGGAGGGTTCTGACAAGGCTCCTCAGTCAAGGCACC
The DNA here is from genome assembly GCA_036630365.1 of Acanthiza pusilla. Lineage (NCBI taxonomy): Eukaryota > Metazoa > Chordata > Aves > Passeriformes > Acanthizidae > Acanthiza > Acanthiza pusilla. The sequence continues at coordinate 94,763,184 of JAXCHO010000034.1, forward strand.
AGCAGAGTGAGCCTCCAGGACCCTTTGGCCACCAAACAAAGCATGTCATGTCTCAGGTGCCCCTACTGATCCAAACCTTGTTGAGATCCTTTGCAGGGTCTCACTTTGACCTTTCTGGCCCCCCAGCCCAGGTCTGGCCAGCAGCCACCTCTTGTTCTTTTTTTTTTTTTTTGCTATTTTTTCGAAGTTGCAGAAGCCAATTGCCAAGAACTCAATGTCCAGTGTCACAACCTCACTGCAGAGCTCTCCCCATTCCCAGCGAAGTATTTCCTGTTGGTTTTGTTTGTCTCTGGGCACACAGGGACACTGGGGAAAGCTACATAAGCTTTGGGCTTTGGCATTGCTTGGGCACCATGCCCTGGGAGGTCAGAGCTGGGTGGAGTGGCTCTTGCCCAGCTCTGGAGTGAAGGCTGCACAGTAGGAATTGGCAGATGGTTGGTCCTGGGTGGTTGAAGAGCCCCCAGGGAGCTCTCAGCACTCTGCTTCTGTTTGGGGTGGTGGGAAGAAAACCTTGAACTCAAGATGTGCTGTGCCCTGCGAGGATGCAGAGGACAGGGGGACATTTGTAAACCCATGGCAGGGAAGTGGTGGGGACCTTAGGGACACAGTCTGGTATCCCCACCTGCTCTGATTTAGCAGTGACCACGAACTTGGAAAGGCTCAGTGAGATGCTCCCAGGGCCATCTCTGTTCAACCTTTGGGGTTTTTTGGTATATGAGTAACCTAGCCAGGGAGGAAGGACACCTGCAACTCAGAAAATCTGGTATTTGGTCCCACAAACAGAAAAAAAGGCTTTAGAGAAAGACATCCTCTCCCTGCACTCTCTCTGCAAACTTGTTAATCCTCCTCTCCCATTCCCTTTGTTTGCCTGGCTGCAGAGATCTCGAAGGGCTCAGGGCAGGGCTGTCTTTTGTTAGACGTGCACAGAGCTCAGCAAGGCTCTGATCTGGAACAGGGCAGCATAAATCTGGTGGATTATCATAGGAAATGCCACAGTGATGAAAAGCCCTATAGGAACAGGAAGAAAAGAAAGGGCCCCATTTGGGAAGAAAAAAAAACCTCAACAACCACCCTGCTGCCTGGTTACAAGTGATTCCTAAAATTGCTGCCTCTGGAGGAAGTTGGTACACTTGGTGATTTTTTTTTCCCCATTATTTTGGAGGGGGTGTTTTCCTTTGTGTTCTCAGCTGTTTGGAATTACAGACCTTGTCCTTGCAGGCAGTCCCTGCTCCCACAGCAAGTTCTGTTTGAGGGGCCTCACTGGGGACAAAAACCACATTTTCTGGGGAGGTGCCTCAGTTTCCCTGTGGTTGAAACAATCCCTCTAAGCACAATGTGCGCAAGTGCTCTGGGAAGTTTCCAGGAAGGGAAAGAGGGAATCACATGTGTGATTTGAAGGAGTTTCATACTGGAAACTGCAGTGCCAAAATAATCAATTTTCTCCAGAAAACAATTGGACCAGGGTGGTGGGCAGCAGAATCCAGCTGGCACTGTTTGTGGTGGTGTGTTTTGCTATGGGGTCATGGACCCTTTTGTCTCCCACCTGAAGCAGAAGAAACGTGCTGGGATCTGAGTTAGATGAAAACCTGGCAGTTCAGAAACCCAAGGGGATATTTTCTCTGTTTGGGATGTGATTATAAACAGCACCAGATTGTCATTGCTGGTGAGGTCTTGAACTCACTTGTTATAGACAGGTTAAGGGGAGTTGACTTTCGTATTAAGAATTGAAAGATGATTGTTTAATTAAGCAGTTAATTAGTTGAAGAGTTAAAGAAGAGTTAAATGTTAATTGGTTAATTAAAGAGTTAAAAGGTTATGAAGATGAGTTCAAGTATAGAAGTGTTTCATGAGAGTTTAATCTGTTCACCACCCATAATGTTTTCATGAATGTTTGCCTAAATGTTTTGATGACTATTCATTTCTCATAATATTTTGTTTTATATAAGAAGTTAAATGGTGTTTTAAAATCCTATTAAAATAAATAGGGACAAGATGGCCACTGGGGCAGAGCTTCTGGAAAGTTCTGCAGAGAGTGTCAGGACGCCAATCAAGGTAAGATCCAGCCCAGCTCAGTCACCGAGCATGCCCCATGAGGCGGGGGCAGAATGGACCGCCCCAGGTGGGCGGATACAAGGGGGGCGCGTTGGGGAAACCTTCGATGAGGATTGGCCCAAAATAACTAAAAGTATCAAGGCGTCACGACTGACATTCAGAGAGAATAAAAACGAGCTGCAAGGGCTCCCGGCGTGCTTCTGGCCAGACCAGCCGTACGGCGGAGGCTGCGCTTTTCTTTGTGGGCATCCCCTATTGTTGTTTGTTCTTTTTGTTAGCAATAAAAGCTTTAAAATCTAAAAAGTGAAGCTTTGTTCTTCACATCACTGAGGTGTGGGCAATGGATGGCACAATGGGGGTAAGACCAAGGCCCTACTCCAGTTTGTCTTTAAGGCCTCAAAGCAAATTTTTTATCAGGACCAAAAGCTTAACATGTCACTGCTGAATCATTTTTTTCCATGACCTGGTCTTGTTAGTGAGAGCTTCAGTCTTTGTTGTGTTGGGAGTGCTGCAAGGTGCTATTTGATGTGCCTTTCAAGTCACCTGGAGGGGTTTTTTTTTACAAAAGCCTATTACATGAAATAAATAGTGTTAAATTGACTGATGAAAGGGGAATGTGTTTCTGCCATGAAAAAAATCCAAACCAGAACAGTAGGAATGACCTGAAGGCCAGCAAACATGACCCATCAGGGCAGACCTGCAGAACTGGGCTTGTTTTATGTAGAGAAGAGACAATAGAAGATAAACCTGATAACAGATGTGGTGATGTCTGTGGCAGGTAGGAGCGGTTCAAAATGGGTTCATCTCACGAGGTTTAGTTCATTAATACCAGTCTGGACCAAGTGACCAGCCCAGTTTGTGGTGATCTTACTGTTAAGGCTTCCTTTGGGTAAGAGGAATCCTATTGCTTGTGTCTCCTAGGGCAGGGATGTGCCATCATCATCCTTGTCCTCTGTAATTCAGAGTTCAAGCCACTGCAGCTGCCAAAGCTTCCTCCCACAGTGCTGGAGCCACAGGTTAATCCCATGGCTGTAACACAACCTGAGCTGGCACCTTCTTTGGGGCAAATTCTGCTGGCTTCTTTAAAGCAAAAATCCAGCCTGCTGTGTTTGCTAAACTGGACTCTGCTTCTTTGCTTGTCTTTTCATTTTCCAAGGAAAATAAACTGCTGGCTCTGTATTTTTAGATATGTCCTCTGATCATAGCTAGTCATATATCAGTCCCAATACTGTGAGTCAAGATGCTGAGCTCCAGTGCTGAAATCCCTTGGGTAAGAACCAGCGGCTTGAGCCATCCTGGGTGTATTAATAAATCAGTGTGTTTAAAATAATCTTACACTTCCTTAGGTAAGCTGCTCACAAGGAATAATGCGGTTGGGAATTATTACTGCCAATGTCTTAGCAGCTCTGATTTTTTGAGTGAACTTGATACTGTTGTGAGTGAGAGATGAGCAGCCCTGGTATGAGACAGATCTAATCTAGGCAGGGGACAGAGGCAGCATGACTCCTCTTCCTTTCCCTCTCCTGCCAGCGACTCTGATTCCTGACGTCTGCCCCTTGCTATTTCAGTCCTGGGTATCCTCAGAGGCGGCTGTTGGTCCAGTGAGCTTTATCAGAAAGCATCTGATCAACCTGCCTAGCACAGTAGTGCACAAACGTGGAGTTATTGGTGTGTTTTAAACCTCTTGCTGGCTTGCTTCAGCCTTCACAACTCTCTGTCTGACACCACCACAGCCTGCAGACAGTTTTCTATGTGTTTGATCAAAGCAGCAGGAAGCCTCGAAGCTGGTGTGTGAAAAATGGGCTGCCTGGTTCCCGAAAGTTTATTTGTTGTGCTGCTTTATCACTCTAATGACAATCAATGTATCTGCATAATTGGTAGCTGGAGACAGCATAACACAACTTGGCAGCCTGGATTTTTCTCAGAGATGTATTGCTTGGCATATTCAACCCAGGCAAAAGGAGCCAGCCTGGCTGCCGGGGAGCTGCAGCTCTGTGAGTGCCAAGCAGGTGAAACCTGGCATGACAACCCAGAATTCTCTCTCCATCCCTCCAGAAAAAGGCTTTGGGTATAGAGGTGAAATTGCACCTGGCTGAATGTCTCGCTTAAGGTCCCTTCCAAATGGAGCTGTTGTATAATTCTATACTTTTTGAGCAAGGAGATACTGATAGGACAAGGGGGAGTGGTTTTAAACTCAGAGATATTTAGATTAGATATGAGGAAGAAATTCTTTACTGTGAGGGTGAGGAGAGTCTGGACCAGGCTGCCCAGAGAAACTCTGGCTGCCCCATCCCTGGAAGTGTTCAAGGCCAAGTTGGATGGGGCTTGGAGCAACCTGGGATAGTGGAAGGTTGTGACGTAGGGCTTTGCAGCTGTTTGTAGCTCCGGCTGGAGCAAAATTTTGGCAAACCTCCATAGGCATCCCCATCCTCATCCATGAGGCCAAAAACGACTTGTGATAGTCTCACTAAGGGGCAGCTCCTAAAGTGGCCCAAATCCATTTCTCCAGATGTCCTATAGACAGGGTGACAATTTCAGTGCATTCAAGGATGGGACACTCTCTGCTGGACCACCACACTGGAAGCCATACCCTACATTTTTAGCCTTAGGGGTATTTCCCAGAGCCGCATCTTTTTGGCAGGTATTTGTAGAGAGGGTGGCTGGAGTCACGAAAAGGAAGGGACATTTGACAGTAAATTTTTTTGCATCAACATGGAAGAAGCTATCCTTTCTGTTGTGTGCTAATGGCTGTAGTGGTGCTTTTCAGGCTGTGATAGATGAGATGCACATCTCTTATGGATTATGTGTAAGAGGTAATGAAGAATTCAGTTCTTCTGTGTCTATACACTAATGGCATATCGATCGCAGTAAATATCACGCTGAGACTGAACAGCAGCATCCCTGGTTAGTGTCATCCTGATGGGTGACATCATTTCTTTGGTTGTCACAGCCAGCTCAGCCTAATCCCATCTGACCCTCGCAGCTTTACTGATCCTTTACTCTGGCTCTGGGCTTCACTTTTTTATTCCCTTGATTCATGCTTCACCTCAGCACAACTACTTCTGTCTCTGGACTTTGTCAGGCTTGGCTGCACTCTGCTGTGCCTCTCTGGGATTTACTGGATGGGAAGTGTTTCCTTGCTAAGCTATCAGTAGGATTTGCTCAGCTATTTGTGATCTGCAAAAATGTACAGCTAAAAGCTACAAATTTAAATGCAAGGATGAAAAATGGATGAGAGGTGAAAGAGAGAGCAAGAAGGGATGGCAGGGTCCTTACAGCATTTACAGATGAGCTAAGAAGCAGCAGACATTCCTCAGAAGGGGCTGTAGATTTTACCTTAGATGTCATGGAATATTCACTAACATGTAGTAATATGTAGTATGTAGTAATAGGTAATATGTAGTCTCACCTCCTAGAAGTGGCAACTGGGCATTTATGGAAACCTGCTATAACAGCCCAGGGTGGAAAGGGAAATCACAGAATCACAGAATGGCTTGGGTTGGAAGAAACCTTACAGATAATCTAGTTTCAATGCCCCTGCCATGGCAGGGACATCTTCCACTAGACCAGGTTGCTCAAAGCCCCATCCAACCTAGACTTGAAGTCCAAAAGATGTGCACTTTGAGTATTTGTTAAGGTTACTCCCATGGGGAACTTTTGTCTCCCATTTTAAAAAGGGCTCTGGGATTGGATGTCTCTGATTTCAGACATCAAGACTCACATCTCCTTAATTGGTGAGGTTTCTCTGAATGTGCTGAGCACCTGCCTGCTAAACACCCCTCTTTACTTGTCTCCAGCCTGTTAAAATGTGGGCAGCCAAAACCCTGCAGCCCTTCCGACAAGTTGGAGTTCAGGGTTTGGTTTTCCCCCTCTGAAAAGGGATGTAGGGCCAGGACAGTCTGCATCCCTGTGAGAACCACGTCATCCCAAGGGCATGATGCACTTAAGGGGGAGCAGAGCTGTGGTGGTGATGTGTGTGTGCCTGGTGGGATTTATTGCTTTTTTCAGCAGCCGCCTCCATTGCGCTTGCTCTGCGTCGGGGAGGACGTGCTGTGAGAGATGTTTCATGTGCAATTCCTTCCTTGGCCTTTGCCTCCTGCTTCAAAACAGGGGAAGAAAGACTTTTAGGGTGCTTTTGGTACCTTTAAGCTCTGTGGGGACGGAGGGAATGGCTCCATGTCCAAGAAATGGCTCCCCAGTGCACTGGGGGGGGGAGATGGGGAAGGAGGCTTGAGCAGAGTGAGGAAAAATGCTCTGAAATAGATTCATACAGTAGCTACCTAATTCCATTGCTAAGTTGTCCCTGTAAGAAATGATGGGGGGAAGATGGGGATTTTCTTTCTAATTGTGGGTTGGCAGAGATATCTGTGCACAAAGGAGGTGGAAAAGTTTCTTAGTAAAGAGCCAAAAGGAGGCTTCTGCTCTCACTTGTGGTGGTAGATGCTGCAGCAGGAGGGTGGTGGGAATTTCTGCCTCCTTTTTCCATGGCTGCCCAGGGAGAGATTTACAGGGCGAGCTGAGGCACAGCATTGTATCTAATCGTGGGCGACGGAGGCATTTGCCTGGGTGGTTTTCAATTGGGACCGTCACGCGCAAGTAATAGGGATTAAACTTGTAAGCCCAGTGTTTTATTTCTGAATGGAGTAGTTTTAGCTTTGCAGAAGGAGCTGTCATTTCTGAAAAAGGGCTGGCTTTTTGCTGAAGAAGAGCAATTGGCCCTGGCATGTGAGAAATGTTAGAGGAAAAGGCGCCTCCTGTCACCAAAACACAGCTGAAATGAGTCCGAAGGGCCACGTTGCCAATTCATCACACTGCCACTGAGTGCGGGCTGTGTAAACACTGGGAGATGCTCTCTTTGTGATGTACTGTGGTCAGACATGTCCCAGTTGGCAGACACTTGCCCATGGACCTAGCAAGGCCATTCATCCCTTTCAGCCATCCCAGCTCTGGCCCAGCCACTTCCCCCACCCACACAGCAATCAGAGTAAGGACATTTCCATATCGTTTCCCTGGGGAACATTTTCTGCTTCCTAACCTTATACTAAAAAGTTCATTTTGAGCCCTCTCAGATCACTTTTTTAGGGCCTGAGTCTATAAAAGCTGTGTCAAGCTTTGCACCTCTATAGAGGGACACTTGTGGGATGCACAGGTGTGTAGGTAGGACTTGACAGAGGTAACCCCTACATATATTGAGGTTTACCATAAATACTCAAGTTTTCATGCAGAATCCCTTCGATGGCTCTTTACCATCCAAACAGTAATATTTAGCTAATAATAAAAAGGTTCAGTACATAGAAAATGCAACATTTCCCTCGATGCGATGCTCTTTTCCAGCTCTGAACTCCCCAACCCTCCAGCACCTGGTGCAGAACGCTCTCCTTCCTCTCCGGTTCTGTTCCCACCCACGTGGAGCCAAACCGCATCCCAACCCACGTGCTGCGCTCCCGACCCGGCTCGCAAAGGATCCCATCCCCATCCCGATGCCTCCAAACTCAGCCCAGCCGGGATCGGAGCACGCTGCCCTCCTTCCCCAGCTGCAGCCGGTGAATGTCCCTCCCTCTGCCGCCTCTCTCCCAGCCCGAAAAGCCGCAGCTCTACTCACACAGCCGGGATGGGAAAGCTCAGCTGCTGAGCCCCGAGTCCGCTCCCAAATTCCTGGACCGTGGGCTCTCTCCCCAGCGCTCAGCCCCGCGCGGGGATGATACAGGAACCAGACCTCTTTGGTTTACTTTTACGTTGACGTCAGTGTCTTTTGGAGCCTCCACGGCTCGTTTTGGTAAAAAGGATGTCTTCAGGGGAGAGGGGAGGGGTCGGGGAGGGAGAGGAGTGAGGATGAGCTGAGGATGAGTTTTTTTGTGATGTGAGCAGGCAGTGGTGGGATGTTTTAGGGGTGCTGAAAGAAGAGATGCTTGTGGAGACCAAGGTAACCCTGGGTGCGGCTCATCACCTGATCATGGGTACATTGAAGACCTGACCCTCACTCAGAAATTATAGAAATCTTAGAGTGGCTTGGGTTGGAAGGAACCTTAAAGACCTTTTAGTTTTAACCCCCTACCATGGGCAGGGACACCTTCCACTATCCCAGGTTGCTCTGAGCCCCATCCAACCTGGTCTTGAACACTTCCAGGGATGAGGCATCCTCAGCCTCTCTGGGCAACCTGTGCCAGTCCCTCACTACCTTCTACATAAAGAATTTCCCTCCCCCAGCCCTCTGCACCCACTGTGTAGCCAAAGTGTGTGTGGACACTTTTATGGGGCTTGTAAAGGGCAGATACTTGTGAGGGGTTTGGAGAACACCATCAGGAAGTGGAACCTGCAATTGCCATCATTAATGCTGAATTATTCACAGCAGATTAATCACACCTATATTTAGGGTTTCTTTTGGCCACGAGCAAAGCCAGATGCCTTTGCATGACCACATAACTTCCAGGAATTCCAGACTAAGGCTTTCATGCCCTAAACGCTGGTAGTTTTTATTAGGCTTTTGTTGAGTAGTGTGATGCAAACCATTGAGCACTTGGATTTCAGAGCTTCAGGCAAATATAGATCTTGCCCTATTGTTGCTGACCGACTGTAATTAAACAATTAAACCCGTGCTCTCTTTGAATCATGGATCCCTTTTCCATGATGCATGTGTCCAGCTCTTAACACAACTGGTCTGTCATCCATTATTAGACTATCTGTACCTTGATACAAATAATTTATTGTGAACTCTTAGGAGCAGGCACTGAGATTGCTCTGTGTGAATCCAGGTACCAGACTCATAAAGAGCACCAGCTACCTGATTGATGTATTTGTTTTGGAGAACCCTGGGATGCTGTGTCAATAAAACCCTGCAGGGAGAGGGATTGTTGATGAGGAGGCTTCATCTGGTGCTGCCAGGATGATTGGGCTGGACTGGTTTATTTTAAAAGCAGTAGTGAGAAAATAGTTTTTTACTCTGATGTGCCATCACTGCAGAGAAGAAGAGATACAGAAAGGGAAAGCTCTTGTTGTTCAGCACATCCAGGGCAGAGCCAAGTAATAAGTCCAATTTCTTATCCATTGGATCACACACTCCCTGTCATAAATTATTCTAGTCTCAAAGGTTCCCGGTGTCCTTGTCAGAACCAATACACTGTTCATGGCTGAAGAAAGACAGAGTCTTATAAAAACCAGAAAAAGAGTTCCTTGTAAATCACCATATCTATACTTAGAAATGTGTTAAACTACCTAAGCTCCAGTTCAGAGCAGATAAAGTGCTTTTTTTTTCTTTTTCCGAGTTGAAAAATCCATCCAAAGGTCAGTCAGAAACAGGAATAAAACTGTCTTTGAAATCTCAAGCTGCTGTAATAGCATTTTTGGCAGTGAATGATAAACTTGAGCAGTTGAGGTTTACATGACAGATGAAGTGAACATGTCTTCGTCTATACATTAAATGACCCAGCACTGGCTCTTTTTCATCTCTTCTCCCAACCTATCAGACTATTTATAGATTTTTACTACAGATGGACCTCCTGAACAGAGGAAGGCAGACCAGCTAGGTCTGAAGAAAGCATCACGGTGGAGCCGTGCCCATAAAGCCATCATTCCTGGGCAGGAGTCCCATTTTAGTGATAACCTCCCAGGTAGCAGGAATATTAACTCCTCATTTACCTGGCAGGGATTTTTGCAGTTTTCCTAGTTTTTAGCAAATGTGGAGGGTTGTTCAGCGAGATCTTACGGTCATGTAGGTGTTGGATTGAAAGCAAAATGCCATATCCTGGCTAGGGCTCTCAGAGGTATCTGGGAAATGAGGTCTATTGCCACTCCACAGATTGCACCTGGCTGCAGGGACTTGAAAGCCATGATTCAGAGCTCTCAAATCGAATGCAAAGTGTACCCTTCTCATTCCATAGTCCTTGATGGGTAGATGGTGATAACACTCAAGGATGGCAGAGATTTGGGGTCTCTTCTCTGCCACTCCTCATAGATAAGAAACCCTTGCTGGAGACCTGCAGTCCTTGCTCTGTTAACTCTGGAGGAATATATTCAGGGTCTGGTTTTTTTAAATACCCTAATGTTCATTAGAGTGGAGAGTGCTGTGTCATCTCTTCCATGACCTTGGCTACGTAGCTGCACAGTAATGTGCCCTGTCTGTGCAGGGAGTTCTAGTGGAAACTAAGGAATTTCTACAGCAGTGAATATGAGGCTCTCATCCCTGGATATTTTATCTTGGTAACTGAGGGTCAGGTTATGTGTATTTGAATCCTGCTGTGTACAGGATGGACCTTGCAGTGAGGAAAAGAGTTCTCTCCCTATTTTGAGTGTGTTTCTGAGCTGTTGGATTAAAAAAACCTTGAATAAGCAGGTCTTCTTCATCTTTTGGTGCTCTCCTTTTGGGCTGGTTGTGCTGAGGTGCCTCCTGGGCTGAACTGGTCCTGATCTCAGCAGGACTCAGTGGTGAGGGGGGTTCAGTGAGCAGACCACGTCCCTGTAGTCTCAAGCAGGTGTCTTCAGCCTCACAGTGAAAAATATTGGCAACTCTTCCCTAGGTACACTGGAGACTTCAGGTTCCAGAGCAGCTGCTGAAGGAGGGGTTTAGGACCTCAGTTTTAGACACACGAGCCTGAGGTGGGAGCTAGGGAGGCTGTGGGCTCCCAAACCTTCCAGCAGGATGGGATCCCACAGCTCCTCTGCTGGGTGGCTGCAGCCTGTGGGATGTTTTCTCCTTTAAAGCTGAACTGCAGCTCTCCAGGCCCTGCAGGGAGGACTTGGCTGCTCCTTGCCTTTAGGATGTCCTGGTGCATATTCAGCTGTTCATGGCTCCAAGCAAGATGCTCCTTTACCGAGCTTCCCTCTCCCTCCAGGACAGGGGCCCCAGGCAGTGTCAGACTCACCAGGCTTCAAACTTTCAAGTGTTTTAGACACTTAGATGAGCTGTTGAGCTTTGCAATCCCACACTGTGTAGAGGAGCACAGAGCAGCTGGGACAGTGTAGCTTTAGCCTGGCACATATCTGAGGAGTTTTCTAGGACAGAAGAAAATATTTCCTGCAGTTCCTAGTGCTGGGAGCAAAGGTGGCCCTTGGAGCCTGCAGGAGCTTGGCTCTGTGCTTTGAAGACATGAACATCCAAGGTGTCCTGGGGAGAGAGAGCAGAATGGCATCTCTCTGCTCCAGCAGCTGCTTCCAAACCACTTCTGCAGACAAGGAAATCTGCATCATTCCAGAAACAGCAGAGGCCTCTCCAAAAGCAAACATGCAGAGGTGAAGTCCAAAAAGAGTTCAGCCCTTCATACTGCCAAAAACATGCCTCTCACCCAGCACAGGAGGACACACAACTCTCAGAGTCCTTGTGAGCACAGTGGCAGCTCTCTGCTTCAGTAACATTTGCAAAAAGCATCCCTTTCCCAGCCATCCTGCTGTGTTCTTCTGCAGAGCCAGGCTGGGCTGTGATCAGAGCTGGCTGTGGCACACAGGACCGTGTGGCCACGTCCCCTTGGCTGGTCTCCATGGCTGCATGTCAGCAGCCAGCCCAGCCTGGCATCCTGAGCTCTGCATCTAAGTGCATCTCATGGCATGGGTCAGCATGGTTTGGCTTAGAGGGGAAAGCAGAGAAGACAAGCTTGGGGCTGGACTCAGTCTGTGTGGAGGTGCCTGGTCCCACTTGAGATGAGGAAAACCACTGAGTTCACAGGTCTTCAGTAGGACTTGTCCCTTGTCCCCCAGCTCTGTGAGGAGTGTAGGTTTTGGTAAAGCATTTCAGGCATCACTAGACATCATAGCACAGCCAGCTGGATTCAGTGTGGTGTGGAGTCCTAGGGATTGGTGTTTTCCTGTCCTCTGGGTGTCCAGGTTCCCGCTCCAGTCCCTGGACATCCAGTCAACACAGCTGGGCAGTCCAGAGAGAGACTCAACATGACCCAGGAGGGTCCCCAGTCTGCTGCTTCCATGTAGATGCCATTTTAGGGGTGCTCTGTTTGCTCTTCTTTAACTGCATGGGCTTCCACATGCCACAGCTGGGTGCCAAAGGACAGCTCCAATGGCTCAAGGTGCCACCAGGAGCACAACCAAATTGAGCCCCCATAGCTTCTCCCAAGCCTTGTGGCAGAGTGCTCTTGTCGCTTGGCCAAATGATCAACTGAGGGATGAAATAGGGCAGATTTCAGCCTCTTCCACCTTCATTTAAACCCTTGAGTTGTGCTTGAGCTGTGTGATCAATGGGGGCTGTGTTGGTGGGACAGAAAGCAAGAGGAACTGCTAGAGGTGCTGTAGCCAAACTTCAGATCCATAGGGAGAACTCCACAGTGAAGTTTACAGGCATAAGAGCAAAGCAGACAGCAGGAGGGTTTGTCCATGAAGACATTTCAACATTTCAGTCTGGGGTAAACAGCAGCTGTATTCTCACAGTGCTCCCATGCTGCCCTGACCACGCGTTTCTGTGTTTCCAAATGTGTTTTTTCCTCTTGCCTCACAAAAGCAGCTTTTTGTGAATGAGAGCAGGTCCATCAATGGGAAACAATGGCTCATAAAGACATAATGATTCATTTGGAGCCCTGCCAGGGGTTATTGTTTCTTCCACTGTGCTTTTGCCTGAGCTGGAGGTTGCATTCAGAGCCTGCAGTTCCCTTGCTTTGCTGCTCATTGAAATGAGCTTCAGCATGAGCATTCTGGGAACTCATCCGAGCTCATTTTGCTATTTTTCCTTTCATTCCTTTCCCATAGTATGGAAACTTAGGTACGAGACCAGACCCAGGGAAACACAAAACTGTATCCGAGGAGTTTCCTTACCACATGAACATGAGGATATTTTTTCCCACAGTGACCAAGTGAAGAAGCAGATTGCAGCTGATCTGTGTCTTTACTTTTCCTCTCCTGTGACGTGAGCAAATCTTCAAGAGTCTTTAGTCAATATCTGCAAAAGCATTTGAACATACAGTACTGCAATGCCCCTGTGATAAGCATATATGGTGGAGCAGCCTGGTCCCATGAGCTGTCCGGCCATGTGATGGCACATCTCCTCCTTTCTGTTGGGTAGGAACACATGTTCCCTTCCTTCTAGGCTTGCCACAGTAAATACAGCCCCGAGAAATCATTCTTCTAACACCAATAAAATCTGTCATTTCGAATTTTTTAAAGCAGTCTGTTTTGTAGCTATTTTTGGGAGCTCTGCCCTGTGTAAAATTCCATGCCCATTTCAAATACACTTACTACATTTCTTCCATCCTCTTGCTCTGCCATTGTGGCTAAAATTAAGATTAAAAATAAAAATAAAAGCCCAACAGCAATGTTCTGTACAGCCCAAAGTGTCTCAGACAAACTGGCAAAGCACAGCGATTTTGAGGCTCAGTGGCCCAACCTTCAGAGCCCTTAAGGCTCAACTGTCCATTCGTCAACAGCACAGCTCATGTGAGTCCTAGTTCAGATGGTCAGAGAAGGGCACACATGAATGATTGGTTCGTAGCAGATCCTCTGGCCACGTGGGAATTTTTCATAGTTTAACTTTTGATGGAGTGGGTTGAGTTTTTGATGGAATCACCTGCTCCCATCCCTGCTGTGCAATGGGATGGGTGCCCTGCAGCACAGCAGCAATGCCAACACTGCTGGGCTGGGGAGAGAGTGGCTGTGAGGGTGGTGCCCAGCCCTGACAGAGTTACCATAAGCTGGGTATCAAGAAAACACCAGTTCAGGGCAAAGATGTCCCTTGGTGCACTTGCACCTTGGCTACTTACAGTGACTTAGGCAGGTAACATGCATTTCTTCACTGAGAGGAATAGAAAATGCTGGAATGGCTGCCCAGGGAAGCAGCAGAGTCACCATCCCTGGAAGTTCGAGAAACAACTGGATGTGGCACTTAGTGCTGTGCTTTATGTGATGTGTTGGTGTTTGGTCAAAGGTTGCACTCAGTGATCTTGCAGATCTTTTTCTACTCAATGATTCTATGATTCTGTGGTTTAATTTCATATGTGGGTATGTAATCAGTGACCATCTCTGGTAATACATGAACTTGTACATTAGAGGGATTTATTTATCCCAGAGCAAAAAGGAGGCAAAAAATCTATTCCCTTTGATTTCCAGCTTCAAGGATTCAAGTTCTTCCTGCCCTACTCTTGTAAAGTGTGTCCTTGCTGTCTTGCAGCCAGTTTGCTCTAAGAGTGTAGCAAACTCAAATATCTGTGGCTGGGATGAGCTGAAATGTTTGGAAAGAAAATAACACACTTGTTTTATGTAGATCAGCACAGCCAGTGGAGGAATTGCCAGGACTTTATTGGGCCAGTCAGCTGGTGGACTCCTTGGCAGTCCTACTGTGTTGATGAGTAACAGTGTCAAGAATCTGAACATCACTGATGCAATCAAATGGGTTAATCTTTTGCAGCTAAGTTGAAAAAGGTGGGGAGGGACTTTTGACAAGGGCATGTAGTGATAGAACAAGAGGGAATGGCTTTAAACTGACCGAGGGTGGGTTGAAATTAGACATTAGGAAGAAATTCTTTACTGTGAGGGTGGTGAGACACTGGAACAGGTTGCACAGAGAAGCTGTGGATGTCCCACCCTTGAAAGTGTTCAAGGCCAGGCTGGAGTGGGCTCTGAGCAACCTGGACTAGTGGGAGGTGTCCCTGCCCATGGCAGCAGGGTTGGAAAAAGATGATCTTTAAGGTCCCGTCCAACTCAGACCATTCCATGATTCTGTATCGCAGAGCACGCAGAGCACGCAGAGGCAGAGCTCCGAGCCCCACGCCGCGGTCTCTGGCCGCGGCTGCACGGCCAGCTCAAGCGTGACTCAGCGGCGGTAACACACCGAGCACGCGGTCCCTCAGAGTTGGCTGCGCAGCGCTGCAAAGAGACTCTCGGAGGTAGGACGAGCCGGGAACTGGAACGGTACAGAGCAGATGGACTTCGAGGCTGGGTCTTCGAAGGAGGTTTATTGCAGGAAAACGCAGACGAGACAGGACCATGAGGAAGGGATCGAAGACCGAAGCTCCAAGCCCCGAGCACTGGTCAGCAAGGGGTTAAGAGGAAGCAGGGAATGGGAGTGGCCAGCATCGGGAACCAATCCGGGAGAGGGGATGGGGCGGTACCAAGGGGATACAGCGAATGGGGTTTGCCGGGGGAGTAACCGAAACCCAGGGGTTTAGTAAACATTACAGTAAGTGGAACTTTCCTGAAACCTAACCATATAAGGAGAAAAGAGGGTCGGGGCTGCAGGAAATCATGGTTTCTCCCCATGACCAGGAGGGGTGTTGTTTCACACCTCATTGCCACCAGTCGCCCCCCTGGTTCTGTCTCCCCTGCGGTTGCTCTTCCAGGTCCACCCAGACCTGTGCCGCCGCAACAATTCTGTAACTCTGTGAAATCAGTGGGAGTTTTCCTTCCTGTCCTTTGGCTTCTAGGCAGGATCTTCCACACAAATTACGGTAGGCTATGTGCCATGCACTGTGACGTGAATACAAGAGCTGTCACAGGACTTTCTGTGTCTTTACTTGAGATGTGTTAGCTGTTCCTTGTCTTCTCCAGAGCAGTCATTTCGGATAAAAGAGTTTCCCAAAGCAATTTGAGAAAAAACAGCCAATTGAAACCTGAGATGGAGCTGAAATTATTTTAATTCATTCTCTCTATAAACACCAAGTTGGTCATGGCTGAGTGCTCCTCTTCCTATGTGTATCTACTGAGTAGCCCTGTCTATACTCAGATCAGGGGGTGACAGGGAAAGGAAGCTCTCTGGGCTGTTCTGAACCACAATTTAAAATGGTCAGGCTCTTGTACGAATATGGCAAACCATCAACATGCTTTGTGGTATGTGCAAGGATATGTTCCATAGACAAATCCACTTCTGAGCCTGAGCCTGAAACAAGCAAAATTTCCTCTGATGATGGAAAGGATCCCTAAAAGCATGCAAATATAGGTTTGTTTTTTTTTCTCATGTCTGCTCTGGCATGGGGCAAATAAAGATAGGAACAGAGAAGGTAAAAAGGGTCTGGTAGGAGTGACAAAGTCATTGATCTCAGGGGACTGCTTTCAGCGGCTGGAGGGCATATTCTGAAATTGCTTCTCTGTCTGTGGGTGTACAGGAGTCCTGCCTGAGGTGCTCTTTGTTTGCTTTGGTCAGAGCTCTGTGGTCTTTGGATCCTCCCCTCCCACCGAACTGCACTTTTCCCCTGCCCCATCTGCACTGGGCAAATGCTGGAGTTGGTTCCTAAGAACTGACTCAAGAGAATTGGAAGTGAAAGGGCCTTGGAAAAATGAAACATTGCTTAATCCCATGCTGGACCAGTTCCTCAAGCAGCCTTTGTGCAGAAAAGGAGCATGGGAGCTCGGGAGGCTGTGGTGGGTGAAGCAGAGCTGGCCTTTGCTGCAGCAGTTTGGAGATGACTGCAAGGCTGCACTCAGGCAAATGTAGGTAAGGACACAGTGCCATGGGTCATTGCCCTCTGAGCTCAGAAAATGCTCTTTTCTGATGTGCTCTTGCCCTCTAACATCACCTCCTGTACCAGCTGTTGGAGAGGATGTGCTGTGCAAATTTGGCTGATGTGCACTGAAGCGTTGAGCTCCCTCCAACTCCTTACACAGCTGGTGGTATCCACCAGCCTGCCCTCAGCCACAAGCCCCTCAAAAAGATGCATTGGCAGAAAAGGCAGCAGTAAAATATGTAAGGAATAGCTAGTCCATTGGTATATTTTATGATCTTTTAATTTGCACTATATAAAGGTTCTCTGTGTGCTTGAGCAAGGAACCCAAGCTCCTAAACTCCTTTAGGAGTTTACTAGAAACAGGTACCCATTTCATTCCTGGAAATGATTACAGGCCTCTTATTGATTTGTTTCTATTGATGGCTTTGGGAGGTTTTGGCAAAAGACCATGGGTATAAAAATGGGGGAAAGAAGTAGATCTCAGCAATATTGTTTTGATTTCATGCACTTAATGACCATGTGGCCATAGGTTAATGGGAAACTCATGTTACTTATCTTTGTCTGCCAGCACAGCTCTGAGGTAAACCCATATCAAGCACTGAGAAACAAATGGGGCTTGTGTGGCTGCTCTGTGCTGTTACCAGAACTGGGCTCTGGTTCTGAGGTCTTCCAAGGTCACTTCTGACCCCTTTGGATGGGACACAATGACATAAACATGACCTCCCATTTAGATTATATTTGTTAGAACCTGTGTTTTATGCCTTTGATCTAATTAGGGCTATTCTGACACCCAATTACTTGGAAAGAGTCTGTATTTGCAAGCGACACTCTGATCTTTGTTCTTAGTCCCAGTTCTGTTCTTTCACTTTCAGCATTACTGAGTCAACAGGACTCCTAAATCTCCTCTTAAGCTATATTTGGTCTTAAAAGTTCCCCAGGGTGCCTGCTAGGGCAGATGTGGGCTCAGTAGAAGAGGAGACAGTCTAGGTGGGTGACCAAGTGTGGAGCCTGGTGGTGCTGGGTGTGCTGCTGCAGGACCAGCTCACCCTAGTCCTTTCCAGGTATCCCTGCTGCCCTCCCCATCTCCCCCCTGTTCTTCCCATCTCCCTCCTACATTTTCATGATAGTTATTCAGCAGAAAACACTCTGACATGTCCAGTGGGGGAGATCCTACCCATTTGTAAGCATGAGGATGAAGAGCTTGTTTGTTCCAAGGGAGGATGGAAAGAAGCAGAGACTACCTGTGGCCTGATGCTGATCATCTTCTCTCCTGGCTTTGGTGGTTCAGCAAAGGTGAGCCATTCTCACCCAGGTTTCTCCAGAGCCTGAAAACAGCGTGATCTTGGGGATGTCGGGAGAGTGTGATGTTCCCAGTTCTAGGAAGTGCTTGCACTGGATGTGCTGTTTCTCTGCCTGGGCTTTGTGCTCTGGATGGTGCATTTACTGCAAGGGCAGCGTACCAAGGGCTTGACTCACTCCTTGCTTTGCTTTTTATGGGCTCCCAGTCCAGTAGAGTCAGGATGCTTGGCTAGCCCAAGGTCATCTCCTGAGGCACTGAGACCCTGCAGAGTAGTGCAAACCCCTTCATTTCGCAGGTGGGAAATGGATTTCTGTGGAGGACAAGTGAATAGCCAGTCCCAAATCACTCTGAAGGAGGCCACGTGTGGTGCATGTTGCCTTCTCCTCCATCCATCAATCACGCTCTGGCCTGAAGCAAGAAGACTGATAACCCTTCTTGAAGTACTAAAGGGAACAATCTGAATCACTTGAGGATGAGTCAAGTTTGGATGGGTTCCCCACAGGCAGGCTTGGCAGCTGACCTGGCACCCTTGCAAAAGGTTTAACCAGTTCTGTCCCATCACAGCAAGTGGGGGGAGATCTCTTCTCAGAGTGGCTCCAGACTGGAGCCCACCCTGCTTTGCACAGCTGAGGGTATTTGGGGAGGCACGTCAGGTGCCAGTTGCAATGTCCTTGGCAGCTGGGGACATGGGTGGGGTCCAAGTGTTTGAGGAGTAGGCTGAGGTAAAGGGGGCAATGACAGTGGTTTTGGGGGAGCTTTAGCCAAGCTGTTTTCTGTGATTTCCTTCCTCATCATTTGTCTGTGCATTTTCCACCATTGAGGGGGGGTGACTTCTGGTTCTTCTCTCTGAGTTTGGTGAGAATTTTGCTGTGGATGTGAAGGGAAGTAGTACCTGCGCATTTCTGGACTCTGAGCAACCAAGCTGAGCCTCCAAATCAGGTGGCAACGTTGGGTTTGGGTGCATGAGAAGATCATATAATATGCTGAGTTGGAAGGGACCCACCAGGATCATCGAGTCCCAACTCCTGGCCCTGCACAGGTCACCCCAAGGACCACACCTTGTGCCTGGGAGTGTTGTCCAAATAGTCCTTGAACTCAAACTGAGTCAGATGACCAGGAGCGCTCAGACCCCAGTTACCTAAACAGGGGCATTTAGTGGTGTTTGAGATACCCTTGGAAATATTGGCTGATCAGTTGATTCAGAAAGTTGTGGGTTTCCTGCAGTTCCTGAGGGGACAAATCTTCCGTCCCCAGGTGGACCTCCCAGACGCTGCCATGAGATGCTTTTGGAGCTTGGAGCTTGCACAAGCTGTGGGATGGAGGGCAGTGGCTCTCATCCTCTGAGCCTGGGTGTACCAGTTTCTCAGTGTGTCTCTCCTTCTCGGTCCTTGTCACTCTTGTTAGGGAATTTGGGGCAGGATACTCTAACTTTACATGGAGATAGTTCTGTTTGGGAAATACCAGATGTGTCTCTTCAGCATGGAATTTATTCCAGCGTTCCAGCTTAACACCCCTCCTGGCTGGAAGGCAAATACCAGGTGCTCCCATGGAGGCTCTGTTCCTGCCCCTTGGACTCCTTCTTTCACACTTAAGCTCTTCCACCTTCAAGGGAGCTGAACCTTTGGGCTGAAAGGTGAACTTCCAGGAGCTGTGTCAGGTAGGACATGCAGCAAACCCAAGCTACAAACTCATTCTGCCCCACTCAACCCTTGCTGTGTCATTCTCGTGGTACCCACACCCATGAAACCTTTTGGCCAAGTGGGTGGGAATTCATTTCACCAGCTCCAGGGTGGGATTCAGCTCTGAATGGAGACCCAGGTGTGTAGGAATCTCCATGTCTGTTTATCCATGTGTGCTAGGTGTCTAAGCTCCCATTATAACCTGTGGAGAGCTAATGAACAGAGACCAGCCAGAAAAGTCTTGATTTGGTTGCAAATGGGCAGGTTCATAGCATCTTACTTAGAATCCTGGACTTGGAGAATCATTGAGATTGGACAAGACCTTTAAGATCAGCCTCCAGCTGTTCACAGATGTTGGGTTTTTCGAATCTTGTTGCTTTGATTGACAGCAATCCGCTTCTTGCTGTCCTAAACTTTCCACCTCTCTTAAACATCCCCAAGGAGCTGGGAACGACAACCCAGGTATCTCCAGCTTCTCAGAAGCAAAGAAACAGCACATCCTGACCCACTTGTGCCCCCCTTTCCCCAGATTTTCCAAGGGAACACTGTGGCCTGTCCCTCTGCAGTGCTTCGTGACACCAATTTCTCCGAAGGCAACACAACCGCAGGGCAGAGGCGAGGCACATTCCTGATAGGACCAAGATAGCTTTTTCCCATAGCTCCCAGGCAGTGGGAACGGGGCACTTTTTCAAAGGACTGCTGTGCCTAAAGTTAAAATAACAGGAGGAACAGAGTGGGAGATCCAAGCTGGATTAGAGTACTTGGGGCTCGACTCCTTCAAACTGAAGGAGAAAAGAGAGGATGACAAAAGGATGCACTTGGTGAGTGTCCAAAATGCCTCTGTGACCACTTTGATATCTCTTTGGTCTCACAGCACCACAGGAATAAATCTGCCTGATTCCAGCTTGTACATACAATCTAAACTGCAGCTTTGTTTTCGTTAGCAGGGATTACCCAGGCCTGTGGTTTTGTTGTTGTTTCCAGAAGATTTCTCCTGCTGTTGGGGTAGATGAGTCCCTCTTCCTACTGAGTGCCTCTTCCTACCCCCCAGTGGAAGAACAATATTGATATAAAGTCTAAAACACTTAAAATCAGATGGGCTGAGTGTTGTTTTACAGCTTGGAAGGCCCAAGCTGTCTATGTCCCTCTGATTTTTTCACAAGTCTACAAGTAATGGAAAATCTTGTCTGCTTTCAACCTATAAATCTCCATGGGCTGCAGAAATGCCTCTCATGAGAGAATAAATAGATGGGTGCTCTGGGGTCACCATGGTGTTGTAGGTGACAATCTTTGAAGCTTTCACAATGGAGCCTGCAAGAGCAGGGAAAGGGAAAATCTGCTCCTTGTTATTTTAAAGCTATATCTTGAAAAACAGGAACTCGTGCCAGGACAGTTTATTTTGGTTAAAGCCAAGTTGTGCAGCAATTCCCCTGAGGGGAGCCTGAACTTGAGAGCAGAGAGCAGGAGAGAGACAAGCTCGGGGGGAGACTGAGTGTTTAATCAATGCTGAGTGATTGTTGATGCTTGGGAACATCAGCACCAGTTTTGGAGCAGGTGGACGAGGTTTTCTTCTCCACATGTCCAGACAGCTGTAAGCCATGAAGAGCACTGGGGATTTAAATCACAGCTGAACTCACCTTGTCCAGCATGTCGATGTCACTGCAGCTCAGCCTTTGTGTTGTTTTATCTTTATGTGTCTCCCTATGGCTGGAGCTGAGAGGATGTGGCTACGGCAGTAAATTATTCAGGACCATCCCAAGAGCAGAAATATGCTCTGTATGGTTAAATTGGATGGACTGCGAGGCAAGGACTGGGTGAGCAAAGTCCCTCCCACTGTAGGAGATCAGCTTTGTGACCACCTGAGGATTCTGAACATAGAAAAGTTTGTGAGACATGACAGGATGCATCCCAGAGTCCTGGGGGAATTGGCTGATGCATTTGCCAAGCCACTCTCCAAGATATTTAAAAAGCCGTGGCAGTCAGTGCAGTCCCCAGGGACTGAAAAAATTGAACCATTGAACCTATTTTTAATAAGAATAAAAAGAAGGACTAGGAGGACCCTGGGAATGACTGACCTGTCAGCCTCACCTCTTCTAGCACCACGAAATCTTGTGGTGAGGATTTGCACAGTTTGACCACACATCACACGAAGAACTGACTCACATTTTGCCTTGAAGTTTCCTTGTTTTGGTTTCATTAGATTTCCCTAGATTTTGCATTAAAAGAGACCATGAAAAATTCACTACTCTTTCTGTTTTTTTCGTGGTTTTATAAATCTCTGTCATCCTTCCTATTGCTCACATTTCTTTTCCCCAGCCTGAAAAATCCTGGTGTGCAATTCACTCCTAACTTTCAGTGTCCCGAAATCCGAGATGATGTTTTCATGGTGCTTCCAAACCGAGATCTTGTTCCAGCCCATCATTTCAATCTGTGTTTTGAAACCCTGCTTAATCCACTTCCGATCCTTCCCACATGGAGCTAGCAGCACAGCTTGATCCTCAGAGCAGCTAAATTTTCCGTTCAGAGAGCTGTGATCATTTCATGAGGAGACAGAAGGCGGCTGAAATAAATGTTCAGTGGGAATATGTGGCTGTTAAATGTGAGCAGCAAAAGCAACACTCGCTCAAGACCCATGGGAATTTGTGTCACCTCCTCCTTGTTCTCCTGCCAGGGACATGGAAAACCAAGCAGCAATGCAGGGAGGCAGCATGGACTGTGGGATTTGAAATCACACCCGGGGCTTTGGAGCCAAATCTCTGTGACTGCAGCTCCAGCTGTGCGTGTGAGAGCTGCGAGCACGAATCGCCCTGGCTGCACATCCCCACTCCTTCCAGGAACATGAATGAGTGCCACCAGGCTCTGGGGACTTCTGCAGTGTCTTCCATTCCTCTGCAGTCCTTTGGAGAGCTGGACAGGCTGGCTTTGCCTGGAAAGGCAAGAAAGCTTATCCTGCTGGGACACAGCTGGAATGAGCACAGATCAAAGCTACCCTTAAGACACAGCAGTGGAAATCATTGGAGGAGGAAATTGCAACAAACTCATTCTACCTTTTGGATCAGCCCCAGCAGGGTCCAGTTCTTCCTCTTGCTCAGACTGCTTTTTCTGTGGTCCTGGAGGGACTGTCAGCATGGGTGTTGTGTGTGTCACCAGGAGGGAGGGAATGGATGAGAGGCAGCTGCTCAGTGATCCTCCATCCTGCTGGGCCTGGGTACCCTCTTGCTGGATGCTCTTCTCCTGTCCAGCATGATTGGAAAAAACAGTTTTTTCTTTTCCAGAATTTCTGAACAACTCATTCCTACTCCACACTTGTTTGTGCCTTCATGTTCCCTTGTTTTATTTTATATTCTGAAGAATCAGGTTTGGAGGGAGAGCCAGAGTGTCTAAAGCACTGTATCATCTCATCTCATCTTATCTCATCTCATCTCATCTCATCTCATCTCATCTCATCTCATCTCATCTCATCTCATCTCATCTCATCTCACCTCCAAAGGATTTTCTGTCCCAGAAGAGTTTTCTTTTCCATCCTCTTCTCACCAGCCTGATTTTCTTTCCCTGGGAATTGCCTTCCTGAATCTGCCAGTCCCTTCTTGCCATATCTGCTGTGTTGCAGTTTCCCTGGCTGCAAAAGGAGTATTTTCAAGCTGGTTGCCATAGTCAGGATTGACAAACCCTCATCTGCAAATTGCTGGACAAGAAAGGGCTGCTGAGAAGGCAGATTGTCTTTACAGACCAAAATATTCCCATCAAGGACTTAGGCAGTTAAAAACTTGTAGTCTAATGGCTCTGAGATTTAAATACTGTACTCCTGTCTGTACTTCTATTGCACTTTATTTTATGATGTTTTAAAATATATTTATCATATCATATCATATCATATCATATCATATCATATCATATCATATCATATATTATATTATATTACATTATTCTATTCTATTCTATTCTATTCTATTCTATTCTATTCTATTCTATTCTATTCTATTCTATTCTATTCCATTCCATTCCATTCCATTCCATTCCATTCCATTCCATTCCATTCCTTTATTTTATTACATCTTTTCATTTTATTACATCTTCGCTCCCTAAATAATTTTTTCTTCAAATAGAAAAGTTCTCACCTCAAAACATAAAAGCAAAAATTCTGATTTGGCTTCAATGAGATGAAAATGAACACCTTATTTGGGATTAAACAGAGAGAGGTTGCTGCACTGTAGCCATTCCCATGTCTTGGTCTGCAGGGATGTGTCCCCAGGACAATGTGCCCTGCTGCATGTGCACCATCGTTTGGGGACATGGGAATGACCAGGGGTTGTCATTTGGGGAAGGGACACTTGCCTATGGGGTAGGGGATGGGGTGGGACAGGGACACCCCAAGGAACTGTTGTGTGGAGAGCGCTGTGGGTCCTTTCCAGCTCAGGATATTCAATGATTCCGTGGTTTGATCTCTCTCTTCCTGTCAAGGCTAAAAGCAGACTGCAAATCTTCAAAGTCACTGGCAGATCTCCTCCTGACTTCAGCAGCCTGAGGATTTTGCATCATTGCTGGGTAATTTGCCCAAAACAATTTTAGGAGGAAGTATTAAGAAAAAGGATCCTGTAGATGACCCATGGCCAGCCATCACATGTGAGTCTCTGGATGCTCTTATTCACCATCTGCATTAATTCCATCTGTGCACAGATCAAAAAATATGTTTGAGGAGTATCTACTGGCCTGACAAAGTGAAGTCATTTCCCCCAGGCTTCCCATTTTGAATGACTTGTTCCTGTCTTTCTGGACATAGCTCCTTTTTTGCAGAAGCTGTGGGATTGCATTTGGAAGGGAGGAGACGTGGGAAGCTTGATGGAATGGATGTATTAGCAGTTTTTTCTATTCCAGGGTGCAGCTTGAATAGAAATCACTGGAAAAATCACTCTCACCCCTTGGAGGGCAGGAGCTCTTGAGAGAGCAGGGACTCTTGGCAGTCTCCATCCAGTGCCGTGGAAGGTGTGGCAGCACTGTGTGACATGGGAATGGCAGGGCAGGGTGGACCATGCCCCACACAGTGCCAAACCCAGCCCTGATCATGAGACTGTGCCACCAGACCCAGCCCTGGGACTGAGCAAGGTCTGTGCCACCAGCAGCTCTGTGCAGAGTGTGTTTGGAGCCAGTGGCTTCATAAATTACAGAATCATTAAGGTTGGGAAAGACCTCTAAGGTTATCAAGTCTGTTAATCCAGCACGGCCAAGTCCACCCCTAAACCATGTCCCTAAATGACACATCCATGTTTTTTAATGCTTGCAACAGGGTGATTCTACCACTTCTTTGGGCAGCCTCTTCCAGTGCCTGACCACCCTTTCAGTGAAGAAATTTTTCCCTATACCCAATCTAAACCTCCCCTGGCACAACTTGAGGCCATTTCCTTTCATTCTGTCGCTTGTCACCTGGGAAAAGAGACTGGCTCCAGTCTCTTTTCAGGGATTGTGCAGAATGATAAGGTCCCCCCCGAGTCTCCTCTTCTCTTGGGTTTGTGCTTGGGATGCTCTTGTGTTGGAGAGCTGGATCCAGAGGGAAGCAGCAGCTGCTGGCTCCTGTTGGGACACAGCTGTGAGGGACAGGATGAATTTTGCTTTGGGGGTGTGGGCTGTGTTTGGGCTTTGGATTTTACTTGGTCATGTCTTGTTTGCCTCTTAGCTGGTGTCAGGATCAGTGTGAGGATGGTTCTGCATTGGCAGCAAACCCATCTTTCCTGCTTGGTAAAAACCCCAGATCTTCCATGGTTTGTGGCAAAGGTTTCAGAGTGCATCTCACTTGCCATAAGTTACGTTTCACTAGAAGTCTTTGGTTTTGATTTGAAGGATCAAGAACTGGCAAATCCACCCCCTCCCATTACTGACTTGTTTTAGTGTCTTATTATCCATATTGTTAAAGCATGCGCTTAATTTTTCTTCTGGACTTGTTTGGTTTCCTAAACACAAGTTTGAGCCATGCTGTCAGACATTAAATCTCTCCTGCAGACACTCCAGAGGTCTGTGCTGACCTCACCTCACTCTTCCTTTGCCTGTAGACAGCCGATCACTGGGGTGGAACAGCTGATTTACCTTGATGTAAATCAAAGCACAAACACAGCCCCAGCCTGTTTTTATTTGGCCAGGAGAGATCATTGAGTACAACTGCGATTATGTGAATGCAGTGGGTGACCTGTGTGAAATCTGGGCTGCTGCGAGGCACAGATAATCCTGCATGATGCTGTTGTGGCTGTCACAATCACAGCATGACCTGTGGTGGGCACAAAGCCAGGGCAGGTTCTGGGGAGGGTCAGTGTGCAAATACACAGCAGCACAGGGAGCTCTGGTATTCCCAGCTGTCTGTGCTGGGTCCAGAAAAGATCTGGATGGGGAAATATAGTCCATGTTTCCATGTTTGTGCCTCTGCTTTTGGGCTTGAATCCCTGGGGCTTGCACTCTCCCCAGGTTCATGTAATTCAGTCTGGCCCTCCAGAAAGCTGTGTTGCATTCCTCAGCCTCCTCTTTACCAGCTGAGGAGACAGGGAGCATGCTAAATAAAAGCTAAGAGCAGGACACCTGCCATAGAAGTGCAATTTTTGCCTCAAGTAAGTGTGCATGAGCCAGATTTTCCCTGTGTTAAATCTTGACTTTTCATCGTACATTCGGCACCCTCAGCCAGCCCTTTTATTTTTTATTTCTTATTTTATTTATTGCTGTTTTGAAAACCTGAGGCTACCCATGGCTCTGCTGTGGTTTTCTCCAACAGCACCTGACACAGAGCGAGTTGGCTGCCAAGAAGAGCAAAAATGCTGATCCCAAAGCCTCTGGCTGTGCTGGATTCCCATCCTTGCTCTGTTGCAGCAAACATCTACCCCTGTGCAGTGTAGGAGAGCTGGTTTAGAGGCAGCTATCTCTGGTCCCTGCAGCTCATGTGGAAAGCTTACTCTGCACCCACTCTTATCTAAACACGCCTAAGCCCCAGCATGCTGCTTCAGCGCCGCTGGCTTTACACTTCAGGCTGTTTTGAAAGTGAATTTGTAAAGCCATTAACATTATTTAAACAGTTTAGCCACAGAATTACCCGGTGGTGCAATCCAGCTGCCAGAAGCAGAGACACAGGGCTCCTTTGCGCTGCTGATCAAACAAAACTCGGCCAAAGCACGTGGGCCCTGGAGGATGCCAAAACCAGGGGTGATGGAGGAGAGCAAGAGCTCGCTGGCTTTCCTCTTGGCAGGAAAGCTCATCAAGTGTTGGGTTGTAATTTTTTTTTTTATGAGCTGGTTTGGGTCCAAATCAGACCAAAACCAGATTTGTTTGCCCCTGAAACTTCTGGAAGACTGGAAGGCATCAGGCTCCTGGTTCTGCTGACGCAATTGGCTGCCCAGGGAGCTCATTTCAGCTGGTGGGTCCAGGGCTTGGGTTAGGGACACGTGAGGAGATCAGGGTTTGCAGACAGAGCTTCCCACACCTTGGATCTCATGGCAGACCTCACCTCCTCTTGGGCAATATCCCCCCAGCTGCTGATTTCCTCCATGCTGCAGCAAAGTCCTTTTTCGGTGCAGAAAATGTTCAGGGGAAACATGCTCAACAATTTGGGGAAACACTCTGGAAATGGAGCTTTTTCAGACAGCTGCAGATAATCAGTTCCTTCAAGCTGAACATGGTGGTGAGGGTGGTGAGGCCCTGGCACAGGTTTTCCAGTGGATCTGTGGCTGCCCCATCCCTGGAAGTGTTCAAGGCCAAGTTGGATATGGCACTGAGCAACCTGTTCCAGTGGGACATGTCCCTTCCCATGGCAGGGGGGTGGAACTGGATGGTTTTTAAGTTCCTTTCCAACCCAAATCATTCCATGGTTCTAGGATGTGCTTCTTGTCCTGATAGAACTATAATAAACTAGATAAAGCATAGAGGAATGGAGAAACTGAGGCACAGATGCCTCAGATGACATCTCTGAGACTTCAAGGGGGTTTCCTACAAAAATCAAGCTTTTGTCCTGCAGTCCTCACTGTATGTGACATTCAAGGCGGGATCCTTCACATTCTGATGATACACATGAGAGTAACTGGCTAAAAACATATTGAGGTTGAGCTGTCAACTTTGTTGGGGAATCTGAATCAGGATTTATTTTTTTTTCTTACTTGTCTTTTTTTCTTGGCTGCTGTCTTAGGACAAGCCCTGAAATCTGTTACTGTTCAGAATAAAACATTATCTTGCGTACCAGTATTCTTCCTTTTGAGTGCATTGCCTTACTTGGCTATTTGATTTCATTCCTCTGAAACTTTCAGCCGTGCAGCTGGGAGAAGCCACGGGTACTGTTTTATATTTAGACTGAGTGTTAAAAGCTGGAACATGGAAAGCAACAGCAGCTGCTGGAAGGGCTCAGACCATCAGCTCCCTCTGCTGACCTGCAGTGGGGAGAAGCAGTGCTGCCAAATTTTGGGACTTTTCCTAAAGTGAGGACTGAAAGGATGGAGGGCAGTATTATTCCAGCAGCACAAAGGTGGAGACTTGGGATGATTCTCCACAACCCCTGCCAATTCAGGAACTAGGGGACCCCAAAAGAAGTGACTGAGAGCCACGTTCAAGAAAAAAGAGGTGGTCGTTCACACATTGTATTACAAAACCTGTGGAGTGCCTTTCTGCAGGAGGTTGTGGATATGGAAAGTTTGTGTACACTCCGAAAAAGACTGGAAAAGTCTGGAATAAAAATTCACAGAAGACTATGAGATGCAAAGATCCCCTTCCTTACCTGGAAAATTCCCAGCCCACAAGCCACTGAATGCTGGGAAGTGTTTCAAGGAAATATTGTTATGTATTTGTTCTAAGCCTATGTTCTTTCTTGGGCGTCTGCTGTTGGAGGCAGGATGCTGACTCACACAACTTGTTCTCCTGCTGGTCCCAGGGGATGGCTGAAGGGTCCAGGAGAGGTGATATACATACAGCCTGGTGCACCGGAGCCAGGGAAAGGAAATATCTCAGATGAGTCAAAGAAATCCTTATTTTAGTGGGAAAATGGGTGCAGTTAGGTTCTGTTGTTGTCTCAGCCTCCATGCTGAAGGAACTGACAGTGTGGAGACATCTACACCAAATGGGGACATGGAAATAGCCCTGAGGATACAGAGCTTGGCTTCAGTCACAGCCTGGTGACTCAGGGTTTTCTTCTGAATTCTTATTTTTGAGCTAGTGGAAATAGGCTGATATGACTGACGTTCAAATGTAGCCTTGTAGGCTGAAGCAACTCATGTCAAACAGGATGTTCATAATTTTCACGGAGGTTCCACCATCACTGGTGAAGCCACGGCAAAGACTAGGTGGGAAATGGTGCCTAAATAGGAGGAAGCACAAAATATACTGAATGTTCTAAAAATCAAGAGGTTGTATTGATATAGCATGACATTGAGCTGGAGAAAAGTGATTCTTTTGAGGTGTCTCCTCGGAGCTTTCAGGGGAAATGCTGCTCTGGCACCCTTGAGAGCTCAAGGCTTGGTTTTTCTCAGACCTCAGAGAAAAGATGGCACAGTTGCCTAACACTGTTTCCAAACTTCGTGGAATCATTTAGGCAAACACAAAGCAAACGCAGCATTCATGTTTCCTGAGGAGAGATCTACACCTGATTTGTCAGTGTCATTGACCGCCGTGGGGTATTTGTGGATGGGATTCAGTTGCTGAACACTCCTCATTTGAAGTGGATCCTGTTATCTAACCAGCCTCACGTGGATGACTTAGATATCCCTGGGCACCCCAAGTGTCTCCTTTCAGGCAAATAAATCCACCCCACACTGGGTATCTACTGGAGGTCGGGCTGTGTTGGTTTAGATTTCTTGAGATTCGCAGAAGCTGGCAGAGGAAGCAGGCAGATGGACTTAAGATGGCGAAAAGAGAAACTTTATTTACAGAAACTTCTTTATATATCCATTAATAATCTAGCAACTATTGGTCAGCAGGGAATCTACCTCTTAAAACCATTGGTCACAGCTATACAACATCTAGTACCAAACACAGAGATTAAGAAAGTACAAAAATGCAGCTTATCTCTATTCTCCTGAGAAAGAAGAGAAAGATTTCTAAAACAGTGCCACTACAGGGCTGGATCAAGCCCTAGGGTTATTGACTATAACTTCAGTGCCTGTGGTGGAAATTCAGACACCAAATTTACATGGGAGCACCTAACTGTGGGTATCCTCACCTGGAAGGAGTCTCAGCCTGCTCTGCCCCCCCAGGTGCCATTCATGCAAACCATGTCATCCTATTTTCGTTCCTCTCAGGCAAACCTGGGAGGAGAAAACAAACATTTGTTTGTTTCTCAGGATAATGCCCCTATCCTCCACATGTAAACCCTTGGCCACACCTCATAGGTTTCTTTTGTACCCTGCACTTTGCAGAGTGAGGGATGATGAGGAAGGAGTACAATTTTCTTGGGGCTTTTCTTTCCATTGACGAAAATGGTGGTACTTGTGACAGTATGGGTCAGCATTTAGGTCTCTGTGGCCTTTCCAGGCTCTGTTCCATTTTCCAAAGACCTCTCTGTCCAGCAGGACAAGAGCTTGCTTTGCTCTCAGAGCAGGCAAGGTAACTGTTCTAGGAAGAGTTTGACATTTTTGTCATGGTTGGCCACAGCATTCCTTTGTTTATTTATGATGACATCAACCGTGACGATGGCTTACAGAAAGTTGTTCAGCTCTGGAACTACATTTTCTTTTTCCTTTGAAGAGCTCTCAGGAAAAAAATGTTATGTTCCCTGGGACATAAAGCCTTCGGTTGATGGATAAGAGTTTTGTTTATACAAGAGCTGGAGATGAATGCCTGAAAAACCCATGCCCTTATCCTTCTCCTTAGGGCCACAGCTCTGTGAGATGAGAGCGTCCCTCTTTCATCTTATAAAATATTTATTCCTCCTTCCTCATAAAGGTTGTCAACACTTCTCTCCCCAAAGAAAAGAAAAGAATGAATTGGCATATCTCCAAGAGAATATCTCCGAGTGTATCATGTTCTAATTTTCTCTGCAGGATTTTCAGAAAGGAGGTGTTGTGAATAGATGAAATGAGAAGCCATTTCTGCCCCACCAGACAATCTGCCCAAATGATGAACTAGACAAATAAAGAATAATTACCCTTACAGTGGGAGTATAGTCCAGACCTCCCATACCTTGGAGCATTGCATGGCACTGAATGCCAGCAAATCCAGTGGGGTTGATAAAGCTCCAAGCAAAATGGACTGTAGTGCACATCTGCCTGATTCCTGCCACTTTATCTGCTGCCTGATGTGGGGGCTCCTGGACACCCTGGGCTTTCTGCAGACCTTCAGGATGCTTTCTGTGGATCTTCAGGATGCTTCACAGATGAAATGCCCAGAGCTGGAGGTTCCAAGATCCTTTCCTGGCTATCTGCCTTGGAGCCTGGGCTCTGTTCATATTCCTGGGAAATAAAGAATCCTGAATAAATCTGTATTTTGAAACAGCACCCCAAAGACCCTTCCCAGGACTGTCACCTTCATCTGCACAGTGTCAGCAGCATGGGGTGATGAGGACATGCATGGCCTCCGAAATCAATAGGGAATGACAACTGGATGACAATGCTGTGTCCCAGCCCCACGCCTGATTTCCCTCATCTGTCTCCTTGGCCTGGCAAGATGGATTGGCAGAATCCACATATCTCCTGAGCACTACCTAATTCATGTCAACCTCTGGGGCCTTCTCTCTGGGCAGAGCAGGGTTCTGATGCTCAGCAGCTCTTTGATGTACGTCCACCCTGCCGTGAGCCTGCCCTGACCACCCACGCACAGGCAGAGGGCTCGTGGGGATGTGGAGGAGGTCGGCTCACACAAAGCCTTTGCAGATAGAAAACTGATGTGCAGGTACATTTATGGCAACAGTGAATTTGCTGCCTTTCTTTGCCCTTTTTTCCTCCAGGCTGTTTTCTCCTGCCAGTGAAATCACTGAGTGTTTTGCTGTTGGCTGAGACAGGAACATGATCTTCCTTTGAAGAGGAGCAGCCTCCATTTGTGACTAGAGGTACAGAAGCAGGAACCTACCAGGCACAGAGCAGCCCTAATTTCTTCCACCTTTGCTGCCTCTGTTCTTCTCAGGGTTCAGATGCAGAGCTATCAGTTTCTGCCCCTTGGAACCATTCACTTTGATAAGGACAAGGCATTGCATGGACTGGACTGAAGACTGGACTGCTCTGGGCAGGAGGTTTGTGCCTTGGTTTGGGCAGAGCAGGCAGCACTGTGCACTTCCTGGGGTAGCTTTCCTGGGACTGTGCTGAGAAATCTGGTCAGCCTGCCTTGCAGCTGAGTGTGGGGAAAATGCTGGGACAAGGAGCATGCCGTTGTCTTTTCCTTAGGTGGAGTCATTCCCAGTGTGGCCCCAGCCTTTCCCATAAATGAATTTCTCGTTATCACTGATAACTGATCTGATTATTACAGATTATCTGTGTTACTGAAGGGTTGTCAGCTTCCAAAACCCAGTCAGGCTGGGTGGGAGCTCAGGACATGGTCCAGCTGTCAAGTGCTGAGACTGTGTGGACATGGGAAGAAAATGCCTGGTTTTCCATCAGGAAGGACTCCACACTTTCCAGACACAGGCCTTGGGTGGAAGGGACAAAGAATACAACCAGAGCAGGGCACAGAGGTCATTCTCTTTGTTGCCTTTTTTTCAGGTGCATGATGTGGTTCTGTCTGAGATGGACGCAGATCAATCTGTGTTGAAAAGGGAACAGAGAGCCAGGAATGTTCAGAGTCACAGAATGGTTTGGCTTGGAAGGGACCTTAAAGATCCCCCTGCCCATCCCCAGGTCCTTACCATCTGTCAGGGTATCAGGTTTACATTTTCTTCATGCAATTTGGACATCTTTACCTCCAATCTTCGTGTTGCTCAGTGGTCTTTTGAGGTAGCCACACCATCCCTCACCTCACCGTGGGCTGTGGTCCTGTGAGGAATGGACAGGAAATGGCAGATGAAAACCAGGGAATGAATCAGGAGAAAATCACCCATTTTTACACTAACAGACCCCTTTATACCTTGTTCTGGGGTGTCAAGGACTGGTTTTCTGCTCTGAAGGTGGGATGGATCGAGGTTTCATTATTGAATCATGGAGGACTGTCATGGAACAGATGTAGCAAGTCTTGTCCAGGGCTCAGGACTCTCTGTGGGTGAGAAAAGGACTGGGAAAAACTCTCCAGCCACCCTTGCTGCAGAAATTATAATACACATTTGTGCTGCTGAGTGTAACTCGGGAGCTCTTGCCTTTATCAGATGCCATCTTTTTTCATCAACATTTTTCCACAGTTGATTCCTGGGCTTCTGGCCCAATGGGGTATGGAGGGGAAGGAACTCTCCATCAAATACTGAGGGGCAGCCCTGGTGATGACAAATCCTTGGATCTGCCGGACACAGGACACAGCAGGTTGGCATCAACACCGCTGCTGATCTTGGTAGTGGTGCCAGCACGTGGAGAAGAATTTGGATGTGTGAGAAGGTCACCTTCTGTCCCCAGATGGGCATGTGAAAAAAAGGTCATTTTCTGTAAGCTTCGTATGATTTTTAGCATATTTAAAGTTCCAGTTTTTCTGTGTTTGAAAGCTGAGTGAAAATAATATTCAAATTCTCGGCAATTCACTCTGGAAGGGGGAGGTTAAACCACATGACCCCACCAATGGTTCCTTCCAAACTCAATCATTCTGTGATTCTGTGACTAAATTGATAACATCCATTAGGTGGACTGAGAGGTTTGTCCCAGGGCATTTCTGAAGGCTAAAATTATTGCATAGAAATTGGAAACTTGTGTAAATTATCAGTTTGATAGAAAATGGTGGATTTCATGCAAATGAGTAGTTTGTCACAAAAAAAAATTGAACAGTCCTAAAATGTTGTAAAATGCTTTCCCCAGATTGGAAGGCACATATGAAAAAAATGAAATGAGGGCTGAGAACAAAATTCAGTTAAATAACACATGCCAGGAATTTAGTCTCCTTTTCTGTTTTTAATTTGTCCTCTAGGGGATGAAGGTTTTCTTGATTGTACATATTATGGGATATTATTTTTCATCTTGTGGTAGTAAACATTTCTCAGTTAGTGACAGTTTCATGTCTGGTTAACTTTTTGCATGATACGCAGATTAAACAGCGATGTTTTTGATCTTTGTTGAGATTAATGACATTTAGGATGAGGCTGCATCATGAAAATTAACCCTCCTGAATTATTTTTGAATGTTCACCTAATGTGTGCTTTAGACACCAATTTTCCTCCCAAAAAAGCCATCCACTGGCATTCTCACTGTAAACTCAGCAAAGGGGAGACACACGAGAGGCAGAGTCACTTTTTCCTTTGCACAAATATTTGCAAGACAAGGGTGTGGGTTTTTTTGGGTTTTTTTTTATATTTTTGCCCATCTCTCTAGCATTGGCACCCTTGATTTAACCAAGTCAGCCCACATTTCTGAGTCAGACAGCTGGGAAAAACATAGAAGTGAAAGCAATTCACATATTGCTGGAAAAATCACATCGTTAAATGCCAAGAGGTTCTGACTGAAAGGATTGAGAAAGAGGCAAATGCCAGTAATTGGCCCCGAAACAAACTTATTTATAGCAAAGCCTAAGTAGGGTGAAGTCTGGTCCTCTGGGTTCACCTCTCAGGATCAGGCCCTGGCTCTCCTGGGATTTCATTTCTCAGAGAACCGCAGGGATGGCAGATGGGAAAGACTTGTTAGGTCATCCTGTCCACATGCCCCGGCAGGAGCGGGACAAGATTGTCTCTTTGCTTCGTTCTCAAGCGCCTCATCCAGATTTAAACAACTCCAGCAAGAAGACTGTTATTGCAAGAAAATTCCACTGCCTACATGTCCTTTTGCAAAACCACTTTTTTAAGGCTCTTGACGTCCGTTTGTTAATTTTGTCCGAATTGCATCACGAAAGAGAAAAGTGAGAGGATCGAATGTGACCTTGGGCAGCTCAATCTATATGATGACTTAAAAATAGAATTAGAGTCACATCACAGCGAAATGTGGACTTGCTACAGTTAGAGTTAATATTTTTGGCTATCCTATATTAAAGTGGTTGGATTTCTTTAAACATAATTTCTTAGTGTTTGCAATGCTTTTTTTTTGGCCCCCGCACTCTGTAACTTGCTTACCTGAATATTGCTCATAAATTTTCAACCTTGACTTAATCTGGTTTTAAGTTATTTTTAATCTGTGGTTTTATCTCCTGTTTCCAGGCTGTCTGAAATAACCACTTTTTTTAGCTATGTGGTTATAGTATGCATGCTTGGCCCTTGCTTGGGTAGGAGAGGTTGCACAGATGTCCGTGTAAAATCAAGGACAGGCATATAAAAGACCTACTGTAGCAACTGGATATATATATATATATATTTTTTTTTTTTTTTTTTTGCTAAAGAGTCATGGGAAAATACCAATTCAGCAAACACTAAATTCTTTGTTTGAAAAAAAACCTGGGTTAAAAGTGATTTTACTGAGTCCAAGGTTAGGCTACAGTGGAAGCTGGCCAGGATTATGGGCCAGGAACTCTGGAACCTGCCAGTTTTGGAGCCCTGGGTGAGTTCACAGGGGGATTAACTCCAGGAGCAGGGGAACGTGGGTGCTGCCCTTGGCACTGCAGCGCAGTTGGTATCAATTTCTGATGTGGAACTGATAAAATGCCAAGTCTGGTGGGTGTGCACCACGGTTGGAAAGTTTCCAGTTTGTAGGAAACTAAAAATGAGGCATTTACTGATTTGAATCCAATTTGGACAGGAAATTTTTTCCTGTCAACTTGGGAACTGCTCTCTCCTGCCAATTACAGTCACAATTGTGTCATTTTGTCTGCGAAACTCTCAGTCTCACGAATGCAAATGAAAGAACCTGTGCAACTTTACTATATCTTTGTTCAGTTTGTAATACAAATGAAATTCGTATCTCTCGGGATGAGCTGCTGCATTATCCAGGTGTTTATGAGCTGCTGAACCACATTCTCTTCTGTGCTTCTGAGAAAACCCTGAGAATTTCTTTTTCAGCATTATTTTCAAAAGAAAATTATTAGACTCTAAGTCAAGTTTTTCTTTCCTTTCAAGGAACTGAATTCTATGCCAAATTCAGCCCTCATTTACTGTAACCCTTGTTATATGGCAGATATGCAAACACTTCAAGGAGAATCTTCCATCTTTATAGGAAGGTATTTTTATCAGAAATCATTAACATCTGAAAAGACTCAGCTACAATACACATGGGATGCTCTGTTCAGATACTAATAAGAGAAAAATTTAAATGATGGGCTCAGATTTAATGCTTAACTGCTGGACGCCTGCAGGGAAGTGAAATGAATTTTGCTTTCCCTCTCGTTAGTGCAGCAGGGCCTGAGTTGTTTTTCAGAGCTGGCTTTCATTCTACCAAAAAATGTCCATCTACTGAAAGAGAAGGGCATGGAGTGGTAGGACAAGAGGTAAGCTGAAGGAGGGCAGGTTTAGATTAGATATTAGCAAAACATTCTTCACTGTGAAGGTGCTGAGGCACTGGAAAATGTTGCCCAGAGAAGCTGTGGCTGCCCCATCCCTGGAAGTGTTCAAGGCCAGGTTGGATGGGGCTTGGAGCAACCTGGGATGGTGGGAGGTGTCCCTGCCCATGGCAGGGGACTCAAAACTGGCTGATTCTTTAGATCACATCCAACCCAGACCATTTAAGGATTCTATGAAACTTCGGGAAGAGCTGCTCAAGGGAATCCCCACAAACCCTCATGATCTGCCACGTGAAGCGCAGTCAGCCCTGCCTTGGGAAGGAGAGGGAAGGAGCTGAAACTGCAGCCCACGGATCTGTGCTTTGGAGAAGAAAAATGCCTGCTGGTGCCCTCTCTTTGCTGTCTGACAACCAGCCAAGGAAGGTCTGTTTGGCACAGGTTAAAAGGAAGATAATTTCCTACTATCCTGAGCTCAGTGGGAATGACCAGGGCACGTGGGCACTGCTGAACACTCCTTACATCCAAAACGAGGTGGATGTATGGAAGTTTCCTGATGGGAAAGCCTGGCTTTAACTCCTGATTTTTGTGTTAGGGAATAATTTAGGAGAGTGCTGGCTGTGCCAATGGTTTGACAGTGTAAAAGATGACATTCCAGTGTGATCCCAGGAGTGTTTCCCTGTTGATATAGAAATAGTGACTGTTGGGCTTGGGTTAAGAACAGAAGGATCTACTCCGCTTGGCTGAGCTCTGGTGGGTTTTATGAAGATCCCTCTCCAACAGAGTCCCTTTCTATTTACTCAAAGGTGGTAGAAAACCAGCATTAGTTACATCAGGTGTGCAGTTAGGGATTATTCTGACTTCTTAGCTGCAAAGCTCACAGGATGCAAGCAAGGAGAACCAGTTGCCTTTCCTGGCTCTGGAGCTTTTGCCATTCCTAATTAAACACTGCTGGTGTGGGACTGGGAGGCAAAGTCCTGGGTCTGGGAATGGATGAGTTTTCCTCTGGAATTAACTTCGTGGCATGATGCCTTTTCAATCAATCACTAGGGATTGCCTGGGAGAGGGGCTGGTGGGTCCCGTGGTTGGGTGGGAGCAGGAGAGAGCTCAGCTCTGATGGGAACAGGATCTCACTGTGGAGTTACAGCAGCGTCTGTGTGCTCCCAGCTCAGCCTGGGGTGGGCTGTGAGAGGCTGTCTAATGAACGCTCTGGTCAGAAGATCTCAAAGGAGGTCATAATTTCAATTAAATAGTGAGTTACAATGCCCTGGGCTCTGCACTCAGCATATTATTATTAGCAACCGCTTCTCCTGGAAGGTTATTCAGTGTAATTTTCCCCTTGCTCTCAGTAGGTTCCCCCCAGAGAATAGAGCAGCTCACAAAACCTGGCTCTTCTTGTTATTTTTATCCAGGAGCAGCTGACAGTAAAAGTGACAAAAGAATTGATGGGGGAAGTGGTCCAGAGCGTGAAAAATCCGGTCGTAAAAGCCAGAGTGTTTGCAATAAAATATCTATACATAAAGGGAGAAGGGGGGGCAGGGGATTAGAAGCAGGACTGGACAGAAAGCAGAGCAACAAGCTGTGGAAACAGAGGAATAAAGTGTAAATCCAGCTGTCAGGGCTATAATATCTAATATCCATGGGCTTGGTCTCCTTTTCCTCAAGGGAGCTCATGTCCATGCCAGTGTCTAACACGGGACCCATGGGGATGATGAGATGCCGTAGGGTGAAAGAATGGACTTGGACACTCCCAGGGTCATGGGCAGAGCTGGCAAAACCTTCTGCTGCTCTACATCTGCTGCAAAGGGTCTTTGATGATGAGCAGGATTGCTGCAGAGATTTGGGACTGGGAGGATGGTTTGGGCTGCAGAGCAGGGCAGCAAACTGTGTTGCAGGGTGAGCAAAAGCAAATTAGGACTAAAAAGCCGAGTTAGTTAAATGGCTATAACAAGTGTATTGTTAAACTGGCCCAGCTTTTTGGGGTTACTCTGAGCCCTTTGCTGGGTGTAAGGCTCGGGAGAAGCTGCTGCTTTCTCCAGTTCAGTTTGGGGACAGGGAAGGGACCAAGCACTGAGAGCAGGAGACAGAAGAGATACCAGCCCAAAGGGAGGTGAAGTGTTTTTCACACATGTCAAAGAACAAACTGCGTGGCGTTAGACAACAAACTCCTGGTGAGGCTTCTTCTGGTGCAAGGAAGGAAATTGATGCTGAAAACAAATCTGAGTGTCATGACACCTGAGATCTCTCTTCAGGCTTTACCCAGTGCCCTACTCTTCTATTTCAGAGATGAGAGAGGGCTCCAAAGCGTGCCTAGGAAAAGAAGTGCTCTCAGAAGGCGCAGTGGTGCTGTCTTGAGATGTCAAAATGGGTGTGAGAGCTTCCATAATCACACAGCACTGGACATCAGAGCTGGCACGGGGGAAAAAGGATAGCGATTCCTGGTGTCAGGTGTGGGGTTTTCAGGATTTTCACTTGTGCTCCTGGCCTGTGCTGGATCAGAGACACATCCGTGCAGTGAGGACAGGGGAGAGAAGACTAATGAACACCAGCGAAGACCCCGAGGTGTATCCAGCCAGAAAAATGTAAAGAAAGGAAGGAAACTAATTTTTTTTCCTTTGGCAGCCCCTTCTGAACTGCAGGATGTTTAACTCTGAGGTGTGTCTCTGTCACACTCACAGGGAGTAGCCTTGGCAGGGTGATGGGAGCATATGGAGGACAGGAGCAGTCTGTGGCATCCCTGTCTGCATTTGGGCTCTGCAGGCTGGGGCCAGTGGCCAGGGGGGTGGGATTCACTAGGCTGGAGGCAGAAGGAAAGCTGAAATGCAGCGCAGCATGGATCCTGCCTCTGGGGCTGATGTTTCCTGCTTTGCCTTTGTAGCTGTGGTGCTTTAGGGCACTTTCCTGCAGCTGTTACCCCGAGGTGTGGATGGACCATCTCTGGCTTAGCCTTCCCTGTGCCCCCAGAGTGATGCCAAGCATCATCTCCAGGCAGACAAGGCACATAGAAGACCTTCCTAGATGCCAGACTCCTGGCAAAAATCAGGGTGACAAGTTCTGGGTGTGCACCAGGCCTTGGTGAACCTCGAATTCTGCCCCTGAGAACAGCTCTGCTCCCGGGGTGAGGCTGCTCCATGTCCTGAACCCCACAGACTCAGGGTGGGAAAGCCACTGGTTTGGAGGTGGATGTTGCCTCTCATCCCAAACAGCTTGGTAAAAAATGTCAGTTCTGCAGGAGATCTATGCTAATCAAGCCAGCAGAGAAAGGTCTGAAATCACCCATTTTCCATGGGCTGCCACCATCCCAGACTGAGTCTGTGTCAACCAGCAGGGACCACAAA
This sequence comes from Acanthiza pusilla, assembly GCA_036630365.1. Taxonomy (NCBI): domain Eukaryota; kingdom Metazoa; phylum Chordata; class Aves; order Passeriformes; family Acanthizidae; genus Acanthiza; species Acanthiza pusilla. The sequence continues at coordinate 94,802,344 of JAXCHO010000034.1, forward strand.
ACTTGCCAGACAAATTGTTCTTGTTTGGATGCACTATTTCTCCCTAGGTGCCTCCTGCATTTGAGGCAGCTGGCATAAATCCTTCAGAGCAGTAGCAGATCTCCTCTCTCATATAATTTTCAGCTGCTGGGCTGCTGGCTGGGAATGGCTTTTGTGAAATTGGGTATCACAGGGGTGGGAAGTGGGGAAGGCAGAGTTCTGGAGTGTTACGTCAGTATCTGATACTGATCTGTGACAGGGCCATCTGTCTTCGGAGAACCTGAGATCCGTTCGTATTATGGATATTAGGAAAGTTTATTTAAAGAATGGCAGGGAAAGAAACCTCAAAATGTTTTGAGATGGTGGCAAATCCTGCAGGAACAGATAAAGCTGTCCTGTGGGAATGAGTGAGGGCTGCCAAGCAGGTGCCCACTCTGTGCTTAGTATGCACAGCGTCCTTCTGCTGGCAAGAGAGGCTTTCTGCCTTTATTTTTGAGGATTGGCTTTTCTTATCATGATTAGTTTAGAGGACTTGATTTATACTTCTCTCTGGCCATTCCAAGTCCAAATGGCTGGCGGATCCCAAGAGGTGCATGTTGCTCATTGCTAAATCCACGCTGTACCAAAAACCTCCCAAACACCTATTAGCTGTTCTTGGGACACTTCTCCTGAGAAATCCTCCCCTCCCTGCTGAAGGCAGTTCTGAAGGGAGGGGAAAAATCTTAAGATGAAGGGAGAAGAGAGGAAGATTGGCACTGGAGAAAGGCTCCTTGGCTTGCTCCCCTGCATTTGGATGGTGCTGAAGTGTCTGAACATCTCCACCAGGACACCTGCATGGGCTGTGTGGGCACAGGACTTCAGTCAGGGTCCTGTGAGCATCCAGAGATCAAAGGGACATGAGGAGACCTCCAGAAAGTCTCAAGAGCTTTGCCAGGACCCTTTGCAAGGCTCCTGAGGGCGTGCTGGAAATTGATGTCCTGGCAGTCAGAAAAAGACAAAGAACATGAGATCCCTGGAAAAGGAAAATCTCCAGAGCCTCATGGAAAACTGGGAACACAAACTGATTTACAGCAGTTGAAAACCTTTTTTCCGCATCCTATTAAATATAGAATTAAGTCCCCAATCCCCAATCTTTCCTTCCCACCCTGGTCAGTAAATAACTGCTAAACTCTGCCAGTGTGTCTCTGTCTGCTGCCCCTTCAGTGGGTCTGAAACACAGAGAGCCAGACCAAGGCAGACCCTGACTTTGTTTTTTCGGTATTTTAGGGATTTTCTGATGCAGAAGTTGCAGCCAGATCACTGTGCTAAGTTATCCCAATGAAATCCTCCACAATTTTGAATAAATCCTTTGTGATCTCATGCATAATGTTGGCCTCCATGACCTTCGTTGGCAATGAAGGTCACTAATTAATTACATGCAACGTAATACATCACATGAATTACATATCAAACCCTTTGCCTGCCTGACTCTGGATACCTGGTGGGTTCTGATCATCAGTCAGAAAACACTTCTTTTTGGCCGTATTTTGCCTGAAGTGGTTCCCAATTTATGGAGCTCCACCTCAGAATGCACAAAGAACACGGTGCTTTATTTCCAAAAATCTGTAAGCTTTATTCATGATAAAGACTGTCTTTGTCTGCCATCTAAGATAATTTAGGCTGAAAGGGGGAAACTGAGAAATAGTGTCCTAGGAATCAAGAAATTTATGTGGTGCATTCACAGGAGAATGATGTTTTAATCACTGAAGTTTTTAAGTCTACGAGTAATTTATGTTTATTTTAGCCTATCTTTATCCAATGAATAAATAACACTGGGAGGAAGGAAGTCTTTATTAAGGATTCAGCCTCCTGTCCCTGTTCAGTTGAAGAATTTAGAAATTGCAATAAATACGCCTTTGAATCCAGAAAAGGCTTTTCAGCAGAACAAAGGCAGGCCAACACTAACACTCCCAATCAAGGAAAGACAGACATATTAAAGTCATCAATCCAAAACCTTTCATGCCTTGTTTCTGCATCAGAAAGATTTCTGGGTATAACCTGAAAGCCTAAACATCTTGATAATGAAACAAAAATCTGCCATGAGTGTCTTTTTTGGGATAAATCTTAGCAAATTTGTCTCAATCTGACTGGAATGTTTTCTGATTAATTTTTTCCTCCATAAAAAAATGCTGATATAATTGAAACTGAAGCTTTCCATGGGAACATACCCATTTCACTGGGAGCTCAGCTGAGAAAAGTTTCTCGGGTCTGGACTGAATTTGGAGTCAAAACCAGAGAGGAAAGGAGTTTGTGTGCCATTTTATCTGAGCCTGGAGGATATGGAAATCCCCAGCACAGGGACCACAGTGGCTGAAATCCCTGTGGCTGTGAATATCAGCTTTTACAAAGCAGAGCAACACAGACCTGACAGCAGAGAGCCTTTGCAGTGAAGATTAACCATGTTCTGGGCTCTATTATCTTGACTGGGCAAGGCTCTAAGTCCAGCTTTGGGAAAGGTTGGTAGCCTTCCAGCCCGTGGGGTTCTGGAGTAACAGGAATAAATATAATAATATCACTTGTGGCTGCGGTGGGAAGTTGGGTGGCTGAGTTGGATGAGGGTGGAACAGAGATGTCAGCTATGGCAAGAGACTTTTCTGTGGACTGGGCAAGCCAAAGTAACTACATCTGTCATTCTCTCTGATTTTCTGGGGGGAAAAAATTCTGATTTATTATTTTTTTCTCAGCCAGAAGTTCCGAGACTACGGAAATAATGGACTAGAGGGGAGAGAAAGCCCTGTGCAGTACCTACCTCCCAAGAGCCTTCATCCTTCTCTCCCTGCCTTCCCTGAGCTCTTCCCATGGTCAGAAGTTGCTTATCCTGTCATGCAGGGGATCCACACCACCTGCAGACACATCTGCCTGACTGCAGAGATCAGCAGGGTCATGGCTGAATTCCTTGAGGACTTCCAGAAGAGAAAGGTGGATGAATTCCCGGTGTGCTCTGTCACCGATTTATGTAGCTTGGATCCATAGCTGCTAAACAATGAGTGATCAGGGTTTGTTTGACAGCCCTGATCCAAACCTTTGCACATGTTAATGTTAGGACATAGTTTTGTTCTGAGGCAGAATTCCCCTGGGATCAGGCTGTTCTTGCAGGGGCAAGTGGGGGATGGAAATTCTTACTGGCCTGGGCTTCCAAACCATGGCAGTGTCGAGCAGGTGGAGATTAGCAGAGAAAAGGCCATGTCCCAGTGAGGCCAGACTGGTTTCCTCAACCCTGCCACCTTCTCCCTGCTTGCCCCCAGAGCCTTCCTTCACCTCTGCACAGGAGGGAGGCCAGGCTCCCACCTGAACAGGTAAAAAAGACACTCACAGTCTTGTTCAGGTAGAAATAATACATAAAAAACTCTGGACAGAGATCAGCCAGGCTGGCAAATTGCATCTTTCAACCAACTTTCAGCCTGTGCATCCCCAGTGTGACAATGGGACCTGTCCCTTCTGTCTGGCTGCTGCTTTTCAGATCAGCACGTCAGAAGTCTGCACAGAAAGAGCTCAGCTTTCCCAGAGAATGTCCTGACAGGTCTGTTTTGTGTCCAGCTCTGCTCATCACTCTCCCTGTGTCCATCAGGTGTTTCTGTGTGCAGCCCACAGCCCTGCTCATGCTGCACCCAGTCCAAGCCAAAGGATTGGCAGGAGATGTTCCAGAGCTCGTGGCAGCTCTGCCTCCCACCCTTCGGCCTGGGGGGCTGTGGTCCCACCTGGACTGAGATCTGTTGGTGTCTGCAGGATCTGTTGCCCTGCCAGCACTTTCCATCCAGGAATGAGCTTTGTAAATCCAATTGCTCTGTACTGAGCAGCTCCCTGACAGATTCTGGGAGCACTGGGAACATAGATCAGGGTGATGAAAATGCTCGCGGCCAGGCAGACTGGGGTGGCTGCAGTCTGCCTCCCAGAGTGGGGCCCTCGGGAGCTGCTGGAGGGGAGCCCCAAAAAACTCAGAGACAACAAAACCTGTTTAACATCACTGCCAAGTTGGTGCTGCAGCGTGTGGGGGATCAGTGACCAGAGGGATCAGTGAGCAGTGACCAGGGCTCTGTGGAAGCTGCTTTTAACCCACTGAGGTGGGAATATCTACATGTCTATATGAGGTGAGGGTGGTGTCAGAGACTGAAATAGTCCATGCCTCAAACATTGATATAAAGTTTTGCTCATTGTAACAAAAACTGTATAAAGAAACTACAACCAAAGAAGCCTCGGTGAGGATACCTGACTGAGACTTTGGACTGAGTCAAACTGCTGAGGTGAGATAAAGGGAAGCCTATTGTTCAGTCATCTCAGGCTGAGGGAAAGGAATGCATCCACAAAGCCAAAGGCACCAGCTGTGCTGAGAATCATCCCCGGCTGAGTTTGGGGTGGGGGAGAGCACAGCTCACAAAGCCAGGGCTACACAGACTTCTCCCCCAGCCGAGGGGGGGAAGAGGAGGTTTCGGGTGCAGTGGCATAACCTCTGGGGAGAGGCAATAAACACTCATCCTCCCTCACACAAACTGGGCCAGCTGTGGAACCCCCAACCCCACAGGCCACATCCACATCTTTCACGTGAGAGGCAGCTGAGGGGTGTCATAATCCATCACAGACCCCCCAAAGTGCTTGGCTTTGCCCCACAGCACTGCATGGATGCATGCAGAGTCTGCTGCAAGAGACTGTCCCCTCCCCAGGGGACATGCCTGGACACTGCCACCTGGCCTGAGTGTGTATTAACCCATGGGATTCTGTGCTTTCCAGGGGGACCATCACCAACAGGAAGACCAAGCTGGAGAGGATCAACACTACATCGTTGGGATCCACAGATGTTGATATTCTTTTATTCTGTCTCTGTCACTCTCTTTCTGTCCCCCCCCACCTCTTTTCCTACTTCTCCCTTTCTTTCTTTTCTTCTCTCTCTCTCATATTTACTATCCAATAAAACCCATACTATTGACTGGCATATGGTTTCATTTGCACCTTAATTCGGGCAGAGGTATTTCTACAGAACCTTAATAACTGGATCATAACAGGTGGTCATGGCCCCAAGGCTGACAGAGCTCAAGGAGCATTTAGACAATGCTCTCAGGCACAGGGTGGGATGCTTGGGGTAGTCCTGTGCAGGCCAGGAGCTGGATTGATGATCCTTGTGTGTCCCTTCCAGCTCAGGATTGATTCTGATTCTGCTGGGCTAATGGACAGGAAATTTCTTGATGGCTCAGCCCTGACCTTGCTCTCAGCACCTTCCATCCCCTCTGCTCTGCCCTTCTATCGAGCCATGCTGTAAATGTTTCCTTGTCCTGAACACGGTGTTTTCTCTCCTGTCCATCTGTTCCTCACAGGATTATAGCAAGATACAGCCGTGAATTCCTGCGGGAGCACACCTTGGCATGGACCATTGCAGCGGGACACCTGCCTGGCTCAGGCACTCCAGCAGCCCCCAGTCATTAACACACAAAAAACCCCAAACCAAAGCATTCAGGGATGCCTCGGAGCTCGCCTCTTCAGAGAAGAAGCTGGAGATGGGCTGGCATCGCCATCTAGTGCAAGTTTCCAGAATTAACCGAGCAGCTCCAGCGTGGAAATACCTGTCTGGGGTTGTAAAACTGGCCAGAACAATGCTGGTGTTGCTGGCCCGGCCCAGGGCTGCTGGACTGAATGGCTCAAGGAGAGATGACCTTCGACCTCAGCATTTTCAGCCTGATTCTCCCCTCAGAAAAATTTGGGGCATCAAAGAGCAAGTTGATGAGTGCTGGGATAGAGGAAAGAAAAGCAATAGGCAGTGGAGGATGGACCCCTGTTTTTCATAAGGAGCATCTGAGGCTATGGGATTGGCAAAATTTGGCTAACTTTTAAGATAGATAACCTTCTTTATTTAAGATGGAGAGCTGAGTTCACACCAGAAAAAAAATGTTTCATTTTCTAGCCATGGGGACAAATAACTACAGAAGTTGCTTTATAATATAACTCAATGGTCAAATAGCCAAATTTTTATCTTTCTCAGTCTCAGTGCTTTCATCTGCTTCTTGTCTGGCTAAGGAGAAAGCAAGACTGTGTTCACAGGCACCACCAACACAGCTCAGCTGAAATTAGGAGTTTTCTGGGGCTCTGTGTGTGTCATGGCACAAAGTTAAAAGCAAATGTTTGGCACTAACCTTATTCAAATGAAGAAATTTTATTTGAGTTTTCCGGGAAGAAAAACAAACAAACAAACAAAAAAAATGGAATTATTTGAGCAAAACCACAGCTTTTTCTCACAGCGAAACTCGATTTTGCAAAACTCGCCTTTCCTGCTGAGCAATTGTTCCTGCAGACAATTCCTACAGCCCTTTCAGAAAGGCAGGGGATCACCAGCTGGCATCTTCTGGGCTCTATGTAGTCAATTAGTTCAAACCAATTAGGCAATTATTGGGTGTTACTAAACCACGGGGTTAATTCCAACAAATTGGAAACAGCCGAGGAATTTGGTATCAAAAAAGCAAATCCGAAAGATTTCCCAAACCAGGTACTTCCCTTTCTGCATTCCCTTTCAGAAAACTTCCCTGTGATGTTGGCCTTGGCCTCATGACAAGTGAAATAACATCATCGCCTTCGTGGGCCGAGGATCACAGAGGTGTCTGACCTCATCAGAGAATGAGGAAGAAAAGCCCATCCTGAATCCTCTCTGGAACGGTAGATCAGTTGTCCAGGTTGCTCCAGAAGAGATACAAACCCAGCCAGATTATCTAGGGAGTAGACTGGGATCCTAATGATGGGCACCCATCTGAACATTTCTCTAGGATATTTTCCCTCTAAAATGTTCCCTGATGTGGCATTCTTTCCAAACGGGAGCTGGAGCAACAAAAACCAGAAATGAGACTTGGAAATGGGGCTGTCCCTAACTTTACAGTGCAAGGCACTAAATGGGACAAGGTTTTTTCAAGTTTCTGGGGGTTTACAGAGAATAATGAAGTTGCCAAATATCTGGTACTGTTCAAGATACCCCAGGATATCCCACAGATAGTTATGGAAGGCCACTAGATCCTTAGGACAGCCATATCCTGTTGTTGTGGCAGCTGGAGGTTGATGGGAATACCCCATCTGGTCTAAAACTCCTGTGTTAGGGCACTAAATTGCACCCTTAGCATAAAGGACATGTAGACAATTCCGTGGCCAATCCTAGAATTTCCTGAGTTGGAAGGGACCCACGAGGATCATCACCCACAGGACAGTCCAACAATCACAGCATGAATCCCCGACCAAACCCTCTTCTGCTCTGTGCACTCCTGGACACCCATGTGGTGCTGAACTTGGTCTGGAGCCTGGGAAGGTGCAGAGTTGTTCTGGTGGGGCTGGAGAAGAAAGTACCCAAAAAGCAGTTCTGGGCTTGTGCCACTGTAAGGACTGATCTGAAAAGCAGAGAGGTTGAGCTGGAGCAGCAGACCAGCACTTGGCTGTTTCCCGGCACTGATTTTGCCCAGGGTCTTCAAATTAACATGTGAACAAATCCCAAAATAGCCAAAAAATCCTCATCTTCCATCTGATCAGCTAAGAAGTTATTGCTCAGATTTATTTGAACTGAAGTTCGTAGTGGTAGATGTTGGTGACCCTCTGTACTGAATAGCCTATTTAAGGAAAAAAAACCCCAAAATCCTGTTGGATCAAGGAAACCTTGTCCTTCACCATTCCATAACACACTGGGTGGCAAAATGTCTGTTGAATGCAGTGGCAAGGGTTTGAGTGGTTGTGAGGAGAGATTTTGACGAGGGCATGCAGGGACAGTACAGGAGGAATTTAGGCTGAAGGATGGTAGATTTAGAGCAGGTATGGGGGAGAAATTCTTCCATGTGAGGGTGGTGAGGGACTGGAATAAGTTGTCAAGAGAAACTATGGCTGCCCCATCCCTGGAATTGTTCAAGGCCAGGTTGGATGGGACTTGGAGTAACCTGGGATGGTGAAAAGCATCCCTGCCCATGGCTCAGGGGTGGAACAAGATGATCTGTCACATGTTTTCCAACCCAAAATATTCCATTATTCCATGAAGGATTTGATCAAGTCAACATGTTACTGAAGACAGGAGCTTCTGTCTGGTCCCAAAGTATCAATTTTCAAGGGGTAATCACCAAGGAAAAAGCTGTGAAGGTTCGTAGTGTAACAGGCCACTAAATATACTCCAGCACAAAGCTGACAACAGCTAGAGCCACATGTAATATGCCTCTGGAATCCTAGCAGGGTTGATTTATCTTGGTGTTAGGCCTAACATACTTAAAAGCCCTTTATAAATAACCCAGGACCTTTTGCACTTGCTGTTTTACAGACTTGCTTTGTTTATTTGACTGGTTGAGCTGGGCCTGTAATTTTTAATGAAAATAAACTCCTTGTCAAGGACCTTTTCCTTTTGGGACCTTCCAAAGGACACATAGAGCCATTCTGTGCTTCTTCCCTGCTTCCCAGCAGTGCCATTAGTTTTTATCTCTTTGGCTTACGAAAGGCAAGGCCTGGGGAAAGGTTAACTGAGCCCCTGTGGGTTGCGTTTCTTCAGGCCCTCAAAGCTGAATCATAAAAATCATAGAATCACAGAAAGGTTTGGGTTGGAAGGGACCTTAAAGACCATCTGGTTCGAGACACCTTCCACTAGACCAGGTTGCTCCAAGCCCCATCAAACCTGGCCCTGAATGCTTCCAGGGGTGTGCCATCCTCAGCTTCTCTGGACAAGGATTTTTCTAATTCTGGGTTTGTTTTTTCTGAGGGGTAGGCACTTAATATACAGGTGCAGCTCAAGTTCACCCCAAAGGACCAAGAGGTATCCACAGAGGAGGGTGGGTACGAGGCAGACATGTCCTTGGTCATGGTTGGGAGAAGTAAATCCCATCTGTCCCCTTTTTACCTCCTCTCCTCCCAGGCATTTTGGGCTGCAGAATCACCGTGGCCTGAGCTGTCACCACAAGGCTGGGGGAGGAAAAAGAACAGTGGACATTTTTGTTCTGTGAAGAGAGAGATGGAGGAATAGAGAGATGGAGGAAGAGAGAGCTGCCTCCTGCCCTGCCCTTACAGCCGTGGTCACCACATCTCACAGGCATTGTGCCAAGGGAAGGGCAATAAAATCATGGAATCACAGGATGTCCTGAGTCACAAGGATCATCGAGTCCAACTCCTGGCCCTGCACAGGGCACCCAACAATCCCACCATGTTCCTCAGAGCGTTGTCGAAATGCATCCTGAGCTCTGTCAGCCCTGGTGCTGTGACCACTGCCCAGGGGAGCTTTTCTGATGCCCAAACACCCTCTGGATGAAGGACCTTTTGCTAATATCCAACCCAAATCTCTCCTGACACAGCTCCAGCCATTCCCTCGGGTCGTGTCACTGGTCACCAGAAGGAAGAGATCAGCTGATAGGAGGAAATACATTTGCTACATCTTTTATCAGTCTGTTTTTTTCTCCTCTGCCCTCTGAATGTCAGGTATTCTCCATCTGGGATGGTTAATATTTTTTGCTTTACAGCTGTTTTCCCCCTGTGCTTTGCTTATCTCTGGCACCAGCATTTCTTTTCTATCAGATCCCTGGGATCGGCAGAGGGAGTGCAAGAGCAAGGAAAAGAGAAATGCACACACTGAATGTGAGGAGGTTTGATCTCCTGCGTGCTCCATGAGCCTGGCTCAGGGATGAATGATCCCTCTGCAGAAGAGACCCTTCTGGTCACCTGCTGAGTGAGTCCTTCTGCATCTTCACACCCAAAAGGGACATACTGAGGTTCTCAGTAATCTTTCTTCCCCTGGTGGATATGAGAAAATCTCCTGATTATAGTACAGCAGCACCACAAAAAAGCAAATCAAGTAAGAGTGAACTTAGAATCCAGGTTAAAAGATTTTCATACAGGTAATTTAGAAATCAACAACATTCACACACAAACACGCATACAAAAAAAAAGTAGAAATTTGTGAAAATCACCTAGTCAGCTACTATTTCACCATTTCAGAGAGAACAAAAGGGATGAAGGGCTTTGTGCTAGCCAGCAACGTGACTCGGTGACCCTTGGTTTGGCAATGACAAATGTTGTCTTTGTTATCCAAAAAATCCAAGGTCCTCACATCTAGCACGTTGCACAAGGTTGCATTTAAGCACCACTGAGGCCAAGGAGATTTAAGCACACAGCTGAGTGCTCTGCTGAACCACAGCCCCAGCCTGTAAATATTTGTTAGCTTAGCCCAAGAACATGGGGAACACAAATCTTATGGATCCTGTGAGTGGCTGGTGTAGCAGTTAAGGCACTCGACCCTTTCTGTCATTTAACAAAAAAAAGAAAAAAAAAAAAAAAAAAGACTTAACTGTTCAAATATCTGTCCTTCATTAATCTTTTCCTAGTAATTATTAGCCCAATAAGCAAGCACGTCAATATGGCTACCTATCAACTAAAGGCATTATTGCCAATTCCATTTGCAATGGAAAAAAAAAAAAAGCAGAGAAAATCTCCCAAAAACATTTAAACTGTGTAATTAAGATAAAGGCCAAAAAATCAAAGGTCTTTACTCACATCTATCTGCCTCACCACGTGGTGGGACCATTTTTTCAATGTCAGCTCCCCAAATAATGGCACAACAGTAATGATTACAAATGACCTAAAGGAGAAAAAGACCTGAGTCAACACTCACAGGGTGTCTCAGGGGTTTCACTTCCCATTGCCAGTTTAATGTAGGCACCCAGGAACATCCAGCCTCACCTGTCAGCTGAAAAGGTGCTTAGATATTTTGTTGAATTTGGGGTGTACCCAGCCTGTGCTGTGTCTGATCCCAGCCTGGGGAAGTCACTTTCTGTACATTACTACAAAGAAATGCCCACCAGGAGACAGCTCCTAACTCCCCAGCCTCTGCCCTCCCTGAGGAATATTTTAACTGGGACACACTGAATGTCCAAGGTGGGGTGTGTGGCTTTAATAAAAGTGGAGTGTTCTCAGGATGCTGTGGTGCTCCTCTTGGAAAACCTCTGGAAGAGCACTGTCCCTGGTGCACCCTCCTAGGACCACCGATCTGGAGATTCTGGGCTTCTTAAAAGCCAAGATCCAGGAGTAATTTCTTGGACTGTCTCTGACAGAGTTCATTCAAGAGCGTTTTGGTCCAGCTGCTCCAAGCAATGAAGTTATTAAAGAATGATCTCCTGTAACTATTGCGACAGCAAATCTCTTTCTGTGCACAGGGTCTGGCACCACCCCTGGTAAATCTGCTCCCCTCCAGGCTGCAAAGGACCCTTCTGCAGAGCAGAGCCCAGGCAGCAGCAGACCTGTGCCTGCAGAAGCTTCCTACTCTCGTGCATGGCACCATCTGAACAATGACATGCTGGGGCTGTTTCTCTCACACCAGCAGGTTTCCAGCACCAGTTTGCTGTAAGTGGCTGCAATTCTCCATAGCTTGGAGCAGCAGGGGAGAAACACTGAAGAAAATTCATTGCAAACCTGCTGTGGGTGCTGGACCCCCTACAGCAGAAAGCTGAGAGCCCTGGAGTGTCCATGGGGCTAGCTGGAAAAGGTCTTGGCCATCAAGATGGGAGCCTGTGGAGGACTCTTGCCTTCATTTGTATGTGTTGTGTCCCAGAATTGTGGTGCCAGAAGGTAACCTCATTGGTGGCATCCACCTGAGCCAGGGAGGCAGGAGATGTGGAGGAGCCTCGTGACATTCCAGCAGCCAGGTGACAAGCCACGGCCCACCCCTGACATCCTTAAGCCATGAGAGTTGTTATTCCCACTCCTGAGGGCCAGACCTGTTTTACCACTCTCACATTTCCTGACAGCACAGGATGATGGAGGTTATCAACAACGATTGCTTGATGCGTTTAATTGGCCTGCAGTTAATTATATAATATTTCTTTATAAAGAAACTCATGAAAGAGAGCTGCCAGCATGGCTGGTGCACTTGTCATTCACGTGGCCTGCCTGGGGAAGGGCCAGGTTGGCCTTGTCTGAGTGTTTTAGGGTTGGCTCAGGAACAGTCCACTCCAAATGGAGCTGCAAAGACCTGCTCCCAGACGCTCTTTTGTTCTATTTAATCTGTTTTATTCCATTTAGCCTTTTATTTCTCCCTGCTGTTTTCTGCAGGGAGGTTAATGGAGGAAAGGAGAAGTGAGTTTGCCTTGCCATGAATTACATTCCTTCTGGCTCCTTCTCTCAGACCGGGAAGTTTGCCTTCTGACAGTGCCCTGGCTGTCCCCCGTGGGGAAGCCCAGGCTGTGGTGGTGCTGCAGGGCTCCTGGAGAGGTCACTGATCCACCACGTGTGGCTGGGCCAGCGCTCTCCCACCTCAGCCATGTGTCCCAGCCAGCCCCACTGTGCCACTGCCCATCGCAGCCAAATGAAAACCCTGCTCCAAAAAGGAGTCAGGCTGCTCCAAAAGGAGTCAGGCTGCTCCAAAAGAGGAGAATTGATTTATCAGCAGATCAGTGGCTGCCTGAGGCTGCACCTCAAGCCTCCAGCCTTTGCTGTCTGCATCCATGCCCTCATCTGCTGCCTCCTCTCCAGCCCACAGTGACGTTTTCCTCCTCAGGCTGCTGGCAGGGTCTGAGATGCCTCCATGACCCTCTAGCTCTGAACAAGATGTTCCCAAATGTGACTGGGTATCACCATGGAGCCACATCTCACAGCTCTGCCTTCCCAATCCAGCACGTACCCCACCCTGACCTAACCCCAAACCTGAGGCTCCCATCTTCCTACATCCTCTCTCACTTTTTATTATAGACAAGTCTGGTGCGATGGAAAGTGCACCATGAACCAAAGCACAACTGCACAATGCTGTGCAGACACCCCACAGTGAGGTGCACCCTTTCTTTTCAAGGGCAGAGCTGAGAAATGGTCACAAGCCCTTTTTTTCCTCAGAAGGGGATGAATCCACTGCTTGTCCACCCTGGGCAGCAGCAGGGCTGGGCTCAGAGCAGTTTGTGCAGCAGAGAAGACATTGTTCTCCATCACCCCTGGGGCTAGCGGTCCCCAAAAAATGACAGTCCAGCGATGGTTTATGGTCTCCCCAGAGTGCCAGTGACAGAGAAAGGTTGCAAGAGCCCAGGGAAGGCTTTGCAAACCCAGCAGGGATGCTCTTGGCACAGCAAGTGCTTTGACACCACACCCCGGCTTTTTTCCCTTGTTTTCCTAAAGAAGCAAGATTTATGTGAGTGATCCAGGCAGTTTCAACCCAAATGATGCTGAGTAGAAGAGCCCTCGAGGAGATTTGGTTCCCTCCAGATTTGCAGGGGAAAAGCAGCGCCTGCCCTTGGGACCGTGGCACTGAGGGGACCCTCCCTGTGCTTGACAGGATGGAGGGCAGAGCCTCACTGGTGAAAAAATGGACTGAGCTGTGCCTCTCTATCTTGAAGGACATACCTGAGGGAAATCGTGCCATCCAGAGGGACCTGGAAAAGCTCTGGAATTGGACCCATGGGGGCCAAGCCAAGACCTTGCAGCTCTTCAGGGCCTAAAGTGGGCATATAAAAGAGATGAGAACAGACTCCTTAGCAGGGCCTGTCGTGATGGTTCAAGGGGCAATGTTTTAAACTGAAAGAGGGTCAATTTAGATTTGATATTAAAAGTTTTTTTTACAGTGAGGGTGGTAAAACACCAGCACAGCGTTGACCAAAGAGTTGGTGGATGTCCCATTCCTGGAAACATTCAAGACCAGGTTGGATGGGGCTCTGAGCAACCTGGGTTAGTGGGGTCCGGACCAGATGACCTTTAATGGTCCTTTCCAACCCGAACCATTCTATGATTCAATGATCCACAGGAGCCCCTCTACCACCTGCCTCTGCCCAGCCTCATCCATGGCACTGCACTCTGGCTTTTAAAGCCTCTCCCAGCCTCCTGTGCCAGGCTGGATCGAGGCTTATGGAGGGGTGGATGCTGGGCATTGCCCCTCTTGGCTGTTCACAGCAGAACGCTGACTTCCATGAATCCTGTTTGCAACTGCAACAGCCTACTTTTCAGGAGGGAACACTGACACCATCATAAACCACGAGACCGGGTGGTTTTTCACCCAAGCTGTCTCCCAAACCAAAGTGGCACTGGAATGTGGCTGAACCCCTCCATGGTCTAACAGGGGACACCTCATGGCATCTCCTTCCACCTCCAGCAGGACAGGGAGGCCAGGACAACCTCTGCTTCCCAACAGGAGGACACGAAGGAACTGCTCCATTTGTTAGGGCTCATTCCCCATCCGGGGGGATGTCTCATTGCCACAGGAGATGACAGGACCGGGCAAGCCCAGCCATGTGCGATGGGAGGAGGGGAATTGAAAGGGTGGGATGCTTGGATCCATCCTGCTGGGTTGTCATCTCCTCCTGGATTTATCGCGCGGCGCTAATGAGAGGCAGCCGCGCTGTGTGATGTGGACCGGCCCCGGCTCCGCGCTCGCAGGCAGGGTGGGCAGGGATTGCCTCGTCCTGCCAAAGGGCTCTCGGATGCTCCAGCTCAGCTCGTGTCCTCAGGAGTTCCCGGGCTGAGCCAGGGATGGTGGGGAAATGTGAAGGGCAGTAAAAGCGAGACGGGCTCTGCTGGGGCAGGCACAGCCCTGAGCCAAGCTTTTCTTCTGGCAGCCGGCACCAGGCATTCACAGGGGGATTATCTTTTCTTTCTTCTTCTTTTTTTTTTTTTCCCTCCTGAAGTGTCTTGTACAGGCCCTGGAGGGGAGAAGATTATTTAAACCTGACGTGTCCCCTCTGGTCCTTCTAATGCTGCCAACGCCGCGAGGCTGCAGATGCTTTTCCACCTTCACTCACTGCTCCATCTGCCAGGAACTGCAGATCCCACCCTCCACCGAGCCACCCCCCAGGCCCTCTTGGATGGGGGAAGAGGAAGCCGCCCACAGCACCCCGAGAATCCCCCCATTGTCCTCCTCACTCCTGGGAAGCCCCAATGACACAGCCAGGCCTGCGATGGAGCTGCAGCAGGGAGGGGAGGAATCTCGGACAGGATGCGAGGAGCGGGAAGGACCCGCAGCGCGGGTTTGGTTTGGCAGCCCCGTTCAGACAATAAAAGGTCAGGCTGCAGAGAAGCTTGTTTTGTTGGTTTTTTTTTTTTAAATTTCCCTGGCTTTCGTTCAAGGCTGTGTCCTTAAGGATGGGGATTCTCTACGCCGGTGGCAGGCTGAGAGCACGGGTGGGCGGCTGGGTCTTTGTCTGGCGGGGTTTTAGTGTGCAAATGATTTTGCTGGAGCACAGGCTGTGAGCGGAGGAGGCTGAGCTCAGGGCGAGGAGGTGAAACTGTGCACCGGGATTTGGCCTCGTTCAATATCTGAAGCATCTTCTCCTTCACACCGAAGTTTTAGAGGTTTCCAGGGGACCCACAAGATGAGGAATTGAAGCACACTCTATGGAGGAAATAAATTTATTTCACATGTGCAATAAAGTGAGGGCAACCAGCCCCAAGCAGAGCCTGAGATGAGGCAATGTGAGAGTCTGTGTGGAAATGGCCACGCCAGGTTTGACAGTGTGGTTCAGTGCTCTCAGCAGATCGGCTGCTTCAGCCTTGATTTTGGATGGGTTTGAAATGGTGCTGCTGCTTCCTGATGGTTTCAGGGCAGGGACAGTTTGCTAAAGCTGTGCACCCTCCACTGAATCACCATCCCTGGAAGTGTTCAGAAGATGCTTAGATGTGGCCGTTGGGGACATGGTTTAGTGGTGAACACGGTGGTGCTGGGTTAACGGTTGGACTCAGTGATCTTAGAGGTTTTTTCCAACCTTGATGATTCTGTGATTCTGTGATCACACCCAGCCTGATCCCTGCTGTCCCACAGCCCGAGGGTCAAAGACCACTGCACTCTGCTGTCACACACAGAGGTTTGCAGGGTCACTGTGCCTCTCCTACAGCTTGGGGAGGTGAGTTCAGGTCTCACCTGCTGTATCCTGCCAGGCTCCACACAACCATCTCCTCTCCTTGGCCACTGAGCAAAGAGATTCAGTGAACCCTCATGAGTTTAGAGGCTGCCATGATATCTGTCTTCTATCTGAGTTTCATGCAAACTTCAGGACAAAATAAGGAAGCTGGTTCTTGGATGTAGAGCAGCTGCCTCAGGCTCTAGCAAACCTGGAGCTCAGTTCCTTGGAAGATGCAAAGGCCTTGATGCATGGGCCAACATCTTCTCCTGGTCTCTGGTACCAGTGCTAACGTGGTGCTAAGCCTCAGGAGCCTGCTGAGCAGCAAAACTGCCTTTGTGGGCCAGACATGTCTAGGGGTGATGTCAGCCTAATAATAACAACAGGCTGATTGTTAATAAAAACAGTCTGATCTAGAATCTGATTCACGAAAGCATAAATAACAGAAGTATAAAAGTGCCAGTCGATGTGGTTTTCTGGAACAGGGGTATTGTTGTACCAGCTTGATGTCATTCTTTTAGATCATAAGGTTGGCCCAAAAACAGAACTGCATATGCAACATGCTTGTAAAATATTAGACTTGTACAGTGTGGCATTCCAGTGGGGGGAAAAAAGCATCAGTAGAGCATGTGTTAAATGAGCTAAGAGTTGGCTGTCTGACAGATCTCAAAAAGTGGTGATCAATGGGCAATCACCAAGGCCTGGATTTGTTTCTTCAGTGGAAAATCCTCGGCCCAAAGCTATGCAGCCTTTTCCTCCAGTAAGCTGGAAATAAATGTGAAATTGCTCCTGAAGAAGCTGCAGGGGAGAAAAACGGGGTGGAAAAGGAAAAACGCCCACAGGGACTGGTCAGTCCCTCTTAGTATGAAGCCATTTCATAGAATCATAGAATCAATAAGGTTGGAAAAGACCTCTAAGATCATCAAGTCCGACCATTAACCCAGCACCTCCATGCTCACCACTAAAACATGTCCCCAAGGGCCACATCTACATGCCTTTTAAATACCTTCAGAGACAGTGACTCCACAACTGCCCTGGGCAGCCTGCTCCAGTGCTTGATCACCCTTTCTGAAAATAATTTTTTCCTGATATCAAATCAAAACCTCCCCAGGTGCATCTTGAGGCCATTTCCTCTTGTCCTGTCATTTGTAACTTGGGAGAAGAGACTGACCCCACCTGGCTCCAACCTCCTCCATGTGGATTAAGGGATCAAAACATGAGGGAATAGCTCAGCCTCTTCAGGATGTGATGGGTCACAAGGCAACAGCTGATGGAGCCCGAGACATGTCTTTGCAGGGCTTTGCATTTGGTGATTCTGCATCCCACGACAGAAACTCTCAAGAGAAAGCAGATGGCAGGTTGAGTTCTGGGTGCATGTAGGGAAGTGATTTAACTGCTTTAGATGAGTCTGAAATCCACATCTGACAAGTTGTGGGTGTTGAAACACTGTCAAACTGTGGCTGCCCCATCCCTGGAAGTGTTCAAGGCCAGGCTGGATGGAGCTCTGGGCAACCTGGTCTCATGGAAGGTGTCTCTGCCCATGGCAGGGGGACAGAACTGAATGATCTTTGAGACCCCTTCCAACTCAAACCATCCTGTGATGCCAGGATTCTCTGAAACCGAGTACAATCACACTTTGGAGAGGATACTGAACTGTCTGTGGGGCGAGCAGGCAGCCTGGACACAATTCCCTCTGCAGCCATGGACATTTAACCTTAACAAATGGAGCTGGAGGAGACAGGTGCAGTGTCAGGAGAAGGTACACGCCCCAAGGGGAACACCTCTCTGGAATCTCCTTCAGTGACCCAGTTCTGCACCCTGTGAGCTACAAGATATTCTTCTCTTCTCCGGGATCATCAGAGGACAACAGGATGATTCAGGCTGGAAGGAGGTCTGCTCAAAGCAGGGCAGCTATGGGGGTCAGCCCAGTTGCTTACAGCTTTACCCCAAAATAGTCCCAGAATGGAGACTAGATAGAACAAATTGAAGAACTGCAAACAGAAGGACTAGACTTCTCTTCCCAGATGTGCCACTTGGCTGCAGCTGGGGTGGTTACAGACATGTCTCAGCGTTATCCAGCTGTGTTTTCTCACTCAACCTGGCAGATCTGCGGCGCAGACAGAGCCCCAAGAAGGTATTTGGCAGCTACAGGTGAGTTTTCTTGATAAGCCCTCTCTCACAGCCCTTGTTTTGAGTGCTGAGCGCTCAACCTTGAACTGGGCCCCCCAAAACCAGCCTGGCCGTCCTTGCCTGTCACCCACGTCTGCCTGAGCGCTGCAAAACAAGGCGGCGTTGTTTGCTTTAAAGATCAAAGCTCATTTAAATGCATTGCTTCTCCCTGTCTCCACCTGATATCCAGACGAGATGCCCTGGCTTAGGTGAGTCAGTCGCTGGCTGAAGTCAGCCGCAGTTATCTCTGGAGGCGGAGGCAGCTCTTGCGTCCTCCTTGTGCCATTGCCGAGCCGCCAGGTCCCTCTAATCCCCTCCGCCCCCGGTCCTTGGCCGCGACTCGTCCCCGGAGGCTGCCCGGGTGCTGTGGGAGAGCTGCGAGCCCCGAGGGAGGTGTTGCAACAACCCAAACCAGCACCTGCAGCCAGGGAAGGAAGGGCATTTTTCACAGCCACCGCTCCTGCACGGAGCTCCCGGGCTGAGTGCGGCGCAGTCAGCTCTCCGGTGGGATGCGGGAGAGGCTGTCAGTTGAGGTTTTTTCCCTTTTTTTTCCCCTTTTTTTTTTTTTTTTTTTTTTTTTTTTTTTTTTTTTTTTTTAGGATGAGCTGACGAAGCTCCAGGTGGCTGTTTGGCAGTCACGCTCTTCTCCTCGGTTGCTGCTGACGCCGACAGTGACTCAGCCCTTTCCAGGCTCCCCGCAAGCCTCTGCTCCTCCTGCCACTCACATTTTCTCTCTCTGCCATGGTTAAAATAAATTCTGCCCCGAGGTCCTGCCCGGCGAGCGGCTCAGGCAGGGCAGCCCCGCTCCTTGCTGTGCTCATGGCACGGAGCAGGGATTTGCAGGAGTCCTTTCTGAGCTGTGGGTTTGTCGTGTGAGCCTGGGCAAAGAGTTTCTCTTTCCTCTCCTTGTTCTGTTCCCAGGGAAAGCTCCCAGGGCAAAACCCACCCCTGGTGATCCGCGTTCCTGTACCTTTGCCAAGCGGTGCCTAATTCCCCACTTGACTTTTCAGATCTATTTGTTGCAAACATTTTAATTTTCTTCCCAACCCAAGAGCTGCCCTACATTTTCATCCCTACGAGCATGGGAGTTTCCAGATACTGCAGCTCAAGCAGGGCACCACCTCCCACCCTCCAGCACCTCCTGCCCACACCCATGGGGTGCCCTGGCTCCTGGGGGAAGCTGAGACCTCCACCCCCACACAGCTGATGGTGCAGGGTTCCCTGGGCACCGAGGGAAGCTGGGAGACCCTTTCAGGGAGCAGGATGTCCTCAGGTGGAGGTGTTGCAAAAGGGCTGATCCCAAGCAGGTTGATGGGAGCAGTGCTGAGAGCTGTGCTGTGCCTGGGAAGAGCCAGCGTTGGCCAGGACAGCCAGCAGCAGTCCAAAATAATCAAAGGAAGGTTTCATCATGGCTCAGAATGTACCGAGGCAGCCCTCAGAAAGCATTTTTTTATTCCAGCCTTGTTAGCCTGGACTGTGGCTTGTCTAGACTTTTCTGAAGACCCTGCAGGCTTTGCCTCCTTGCTCTGCGGAGAGCTTGGGCTTGGGCTTGCTGAGGTGGGTTAGGAGCACGGGCAGGGAGAACGGTGAGCAATGGGTCATCTCCCAAGGCTTTGGGTGCCTCCAGCGTGGATGTGTCTGTGTGAGTTGAGAGTTTTGGGGGTCCCTCTGTGGTGGTGGAGCTCTGACAGAAGTGTCCATGACAGTCTGAGATCAGTCCCTCCTGAACCTGCAGTGCTGTCCCTTGATCTCTGATGACTGGAAAGGATTGGAACCAAGCTGTGGACTTCCACCTTGAACTGGGGGGATCTCCCTGATTTTGTTGTAGGCAGGACTGAAGGCACTGCAGTTTGGGGCTGTGCTGGGGCTTGCAGGTATCAACATCCTCTGCTGAGAACAGCTTAAGGCTCTGTGGACCATGGCACCACTTGGGAAGAGATCAGAGAATCACAGAATAGAATCAGAGAATGGTTTGAGATGGAAGGGACCCTAAAGATCATCCACCATGGTCAGGGACACCTTCCACTTGACCAGGTTGCTCCAAGCCCCATCCAGCCTGGCCTGGAACACTTCCAGGGATGGGATGGAACATCCACAGCTTCTCCGGGCAGATCCTGTGAGTGGCCAACTTAAACTTTTCCAGAAACCCCCAATTGAATGAGCTTTCAGAGTACTCCTCTTAGGGAGGGCAGGAACTTGTGCATGGAGTGGCAGCAGCCTGACACGGAGAGCTGGGATCTGGCCTGCAAAGGGGTGCACATTTTGGGTGACGGAGAGCAAGGAGGAATGCAGCAGGTAGGAGACAGCATGTACAGGCAGGAGTGGGTGGCTGTTTCTCCAGCGCACGCTGTGTTCCGCAGTCCCCCGGCCCTCCTGGTTGAGAGGAGAGGCAGCAATTAGGCTGATTGAAGGCCCAGTTGCTTCTTGCACAAGGAGGAGGCAGTGCCCCTTGCAGCTGTGGTTCAAAGCCTGCAGGAGATAAGGATCTGCCGTGCCCAGTACTTGGGAAGTGCTGGGGGAATCCAAGGACAGCTCTGGCCACACCACCCTGCTTCACCTCTATCTCCTTCCAAGCTGGCATCTGCCTTAAAAGCCTTCCTGAGCCACAGCGGCACAAGGGGAGTGTCCTCCCCCCTCTTCCACAGAGCCCTGTGTAATTACTTGGGAGCTCACACAATTTTGTGTCAGCTTTCCTTGCTTACCGCCTTCTTTATGCAAGCTCCAACTCCACAGCCTCCATGGGGACTCTGTTCTTTGCCTTCCTTGGTCATGGGGAGCACAGTTAAAAACCCAGCTGATTTCATGAGCAGATCGGGGGAGTGTGTGTAATGTCTCCTCTGGGTGTGTTCCAGGGTCTCCAACCAAGGTTAGGCCATGCTCTACTGGACAGAAAATCATGGAATCATTTGGGTTGGAGGAGACCTTCAAGATCCCAAGTTCCAACTGCCCCACCGTGGGCAGGGACACCTTCCCCTGGATCAAGCGGTCCCAAGTCCCATTCAATCTGATCTTCAACACTTCCAGGGATGGGGCAGCCACAGCTTCTCTGGGCACTCTGTGCCAGGGCCTCACCATCCTCACGGGCAAGAGTATCTTCCTAATACCCAACCTCGACCCAGCCTCTGTCAGTTTGAAGCCATTCCCTCTTGTCCTGTCACTCCAGGCCTTTGCAAAATCTCTCTCCAGCTCTCTCACAGCACTGGAAGGTGCTCTAAGCTCTTCCTGAAGCTCTTTTCCAGCCTGAACAACTCCCCCCATGCACTTCCACCCTTGGCCAGAGTTCAGCTCTGCCTTTGCCTCCCACATCCTGATAATTCCCATTAGCAGCACCAGGCACACAGGGATGTACAAAACAGTGAATGCTTTTTATTTTGCTGCTGGAGTGTAACCACTGTAATTCCATAAAACTCAAAAAACAAACAAAAAAAAAGTGATTACTGAAGGCATACATATTTTTTTTCCTTTTTACACAAGACATTAAGTAAACAGACAAGTTTCTTTTTAAAAAGGTTATAAAGTGTCAAGATCCTATACCTCATCTGCATATTCAAAGTGATGCCGTCTGATACAAAAAGCATTGATTGGGTACAATAATTTAGCTATGGCTCAGACCAAAAAAACCCAAAAAACAACAAAAACCAATTAAAAAAAAAAAGTCATCTGGGCTTGATCTACACACTACTATGGTCGCCCAGGGGGTTAAAAAGGAAAATATGCAGTTCTTTGTTGCACAGAAAGGAACAGCGGGGAAGTGGAGAGTTCATTGGGAGATCATCGTCTGAAGGGAAGCGGTGGAACGCCCCCTCCCCGGGAATGTCTGCGAGAGCCCAGCCCGGGACCCCCCCAGTGTGCGAAAAAACTCTCCAAGAGCCACATTTGTCTCCCCCCAGACAGAATCCCATCCAAACCCACCCGCCAAGCTGCACCTACCCCGCGTGCTGGCAGCAAGTAAGATACAAGACCTTGGAAATTGCATGGAAGTCACGAATCTCCCTGTGCGCCTTCCCACTGGGACTAATAAAAACCAAACAAACCCAATGAAAAAAAAAAAGGAAACTACTCGTTCTGTTGTGGATAGAGCCAGACTCTGCTTTCTCGGGAAATCTGTTCCTCATAAACCTCCGAAGCTCCCAGCCCAAGCACCACAGTGTCAGCCTTACTGCAAGACTCATAATATGAATTTACAAATGCAAAGTCTTTAAATGTGCGTCACCAGAACTTTCTTAAATGAAGAGCTGGACACTTGTGACAGCCACATTTCCTGCCATCCCATCATCCCACCACCTCCACGTGTTTCATCTGCCTGGAAAACAAAGACCAGAAGGGCTATGAGGGCATACGTGTGACGTGTGCCACTGGCGAGAGGACACAACTATGAATTCCTGCACAGATTCATTCCCTCACACGAGGCTCAGCCGTGACTGACTCCTGGGTAAAGGCTACAGGCTCTTGGTTTGATGCCTGGGGCATCTCTGCTCTGCCATCCCTTGGACCTCCAAGGATCTCACACCAGGTTGGAGCCTTGTCCTGCAAACTATGGAAGGATGGTGGCTTTCTGTGGAGGGTGAGGTGATGGATAGGGGTGAGAAATTATAAAACCCAGTTTGAGCCTTTGCTTCTGGAGAGGAGGGGTTGGTTTGTAGCCAAAGCCGTGGGGGTGTCTGCTCCCTGTAACACCTGCCAGGACACGATGGAAAGAACTGGAGCTGGGAGAGCACTGGCAAATACGGAAATTTTTAATGCCCTCCTTTCATCTTGGCATCTGAGGTGAAACAAGGATTACTGTACAAGGAGAGACCCCAAGAGCAGCCCAAACCATAAGCCCTTGGCTGCTTAGGCCTTGCTCTGGTGCTGTGTCCACTGAGCTTTAACTTTCCCTCTTGCCCAACTGCCTCAAGACTTCTGACTTGAGCTCTTCTTTGAGATTTCTAACCCAAATCCCCCTTGGAAGATGCCTCAATTTCCCCATCCTGTTGCTTCTGTAACCCTCTCTAGGCTGAATCATCGAGGAGCAGGCACCTCAGAGGAAGGAGCCCAAGTCCATATCAAAAAGATCCCAAACATTTGGCAGTCCAACCCAGAGAAGTCTTGAATGCAGCCCTCCATGCAAGGACAGCAGCTCCTGGGCTGCCAAGGTGTCCTTCCCATGGCAGCAGCACATTTTAGGGTTAGGGGGGAGATAACCATGAAAAAAAAAAAAAAAGAAAAAAGATTTAGGACAATTAAAGCAGCATAATTTGGTTTGGTTTTTTTCTTTTTTTTGCAGTGACTCATAAACTGAGGAGGATCAAGATGCCACTCTGCCAGCCAGAGGATTTGGCCACATGGCCAGGTCAAGGACTGCTTTTACACCAGAAGCTCGCTATTGTTAAGGTGATTGGGTTGATGCTACATAAAGCAAAGCCTGTCCCCCTCATGTTCCCCCCAAACCAGCCCCCCAAGCTGAGGTCTGAGTGAATTCTTGCTCAGGAGAGCTCAAAGGAGGCTGAATTCAAAGCCCTCTGTCCCCAGCTCAAAGGCATCGTGGCTGAATCTCAGGACCACTCACCCTGCGCAGTGATGCTGCCATGAGCATGGGTGAGGAAAACTCATCTTGCCAGGACAGAAATGTCTCCAAGCCTGTAAAGTGACAGTTCCCACAAGGAAGGGCTTGGGATCACAAGGTTTCCTGGCTAGGAGGGATTGGGGCTGTCACCTCCACAATGCCAAGCCACCTCCTGTATCCCTGGGGATGAAGCAGCACCTGTTTTAGCAGCAGGAGGACAGACCCAAGCGGGAAGGGGACAGTGATCCACCCAGGAGAGTGCTCTAATACAGGGTCAGGCCTTTTTATCAGCCCAGTTCCACACCATTCCCAGCCAGCACAGACCCTCTGAGCACTGCTGCCTTCTCCTTGAGTCACGGGAACCAACAGCCTGGGATAGGGCAAGAGAAACTCAAGGGACTGAGGGCTGTCCCACAACATGGAGGCTTGGACAGGCCCAGGGTGTGTGGTATGACAACTCCAGGGCCACGTGTGGAGGGGTCCCACCTCACTCAGCACCACAGCTTATCCCAAAGGATGGCCATCCCCCCCTGCAGTGGGGATGGCCCCACTCGGGACACAAGCAGTGCTGGAAGCAGCTCCAAACACCTCCTCTGTCCACCCATGAGGTGGTACAAAGCTGTCCCCTACCCTTCTGTGGGTCCTGAAGGTATCTAACCAGCCTTCCTCACCACCTGTCCCAAGGGATGAACCCCTGACAAAAATATCTCTGGACATCTATGTTTTGGAAGGCACACAAACCTTTAGAGATCCCCAACACAGGGCACTGAAGGCATCTCAAGCTGGGCAGCCTAAAACCCCAAGAGGTGAACAACCAGCCCTTGTCCCAACAACTGTGATCCTCTGCAGCTGAGGGGTGACCAGCACTGAGCCCAAAGGACACCTGGAGCATCCCCTGGGCCACACGTATGTCCTGGTGACAGCAGATGGCAGCCAGCTGTGACCCAGTCTGGGGGACCATGGCTCACCTCCCAGGCTCTACTGGGCAGTGATGGGAGAAAGAAAGGCCAGAGGATGTGCGGAAGACAAACAGGGTATTTTTTAGGTTTTTTTTTTTTTCCTTTAATTAACAAATCTCTTTTGAACCTTGTTAAAACTCTTTTTAACCTTGTTAAAAGAAAAAAACACCCCCACACCCCCTACGTGCCCACTGCTCCAGCTGCTGCAAGCATTCAAAGGCAGAGAGTTGAGAGATGTTTAATGTCCCAGCTCAGGGGCAGCTCTGAGCTCACCCCACCAGGGCACGTGCTGGGGGTGCCAGGCGCCTCGGTACAGACATGGAAAAGGCAGGTGCAAAATTAGGTGATGTGCTCTTGCCAGGAACTCCCAAAATCCCCTAGGAGAGCTGCAGCCCAGCCCCTCGGCCAGCAAAGGCAGTGGTGAAGGACATGGATGTGCCTTGAGAGGCACATTGTGTCCCCAGGGCACTGCAGCCGGAATTGGGGTTTGTGCCACAGCTCAGGGATGGGGACACGGCAGCAGAGGACCCACCACCTTGGGCACTGAATTTAGAACCTATAAATAAGAGCACCCCACACTTTGGGGGACCCAGTGCTGATCCAGCATGCCAGCAAAGCTGAATGCCTCAAAGCCCTGCTGTGGTCCCCGAGGCTCGCAGTGGCTCTGCCTCTGCTGCAGCATGTCCCCAGTGAGCCCCATGTGCAGCATCCCAGCTGGCAGTGAGGCAACAGCGAGGTGGTGAGGTGACAGAGGGGCCAGGAGAAAGGGACTGGTGCTGGGGGTCTTAGCTCAGCCCTTCCCGTGGTCACAAGGCCAGCACTGAGCTAAGAGCCCCTGTCACCTGTCCCTGCTATCACCACCTTCCCCCCACTGAGGCCACTGCGCCAGCCCCACCTCCATCCCCGCTGCTGCAGCCCTTAAGTATGGGGAAGAGGTGGGGAAAGGTTTTCCTGGGGGTGCTCTGGCCCTCCTGCACCCCATCCCTTCCCCCTGCCTGCATCACCCCAAACCAAGCACCCTCTGCCCACCCCTCTCAGTGCAACAGGAGGGGAATGGGAGGAAGAGGATGGTGATGAAGAATGGTCACAGGAGCTCATTGCCTGCTAACACCAAGAGTCAAAGGGCAGTGCTGCCCCTCCTCAGGGCTGCAGCTGGAGACAGCAGCTTTTTTGGGGGTCCAGCAAGACGAGTGTGCTGTGAGTGCTGGAACACACTGGAGAAGCTCCACGCCCCCAGCCCAGCCCTGCCAGAGGGGCGGCACGTGGGGAGGGCAGGGCTGGGTCAGGAGGTGAGGGGGTGGGATGTGTGCGAGTGCCCGGGGTCTGTGCACAGATTTTGGCAAGAGGTCATTGAGGTTACATGATGCAGCATTTGTTCTTGTGGTTATGAGGGTCCTTAAATCGGAGTCTCTGCTTTGGTCGGTATTTTTCCAAGTACGTCAGCTGCTTGCTGTTGATGGCTCCTCTGCGCTTCCTGCAGGGACAGAGAAGGGCCAGAGCAGTCAGAGGTGTGGCACGAGATCCCTCCCACCCCAAACCACCCCTGTCAGGTTGCTGAGCCCCCCTGCCTGGAGCAGGAGGGGATTTTGGAGGCTGAAGACAAGTGCACCCTCCACGGAAGGAGACAGGCACTGACCCCAGAGGCTTTCCTCACTCATCCACCCTGGAAATCCCAGACATGGAGAGCTGGGGAGGAAACGTGGGGCAGAGGTGAGGTGACTGCAAAAAGCCCTCAGGGATGCTGCCAGCTGCTGCCCCAGCCTCCTGCAGCCCTACTGCAAAGGCACAGGGCGCTCCATGCCAACACCTCCTTTTCCCTCTCCCAAAGGAGAGAAAAGCACTCCCTGGCATCAAGAAAAAACCCCTGGAACATGCCAGATGTCTCCATTCCCTCAGAGAGGGACTTTCTGCCCCAACGCCACAACACTGCTCCACTTACTGTCGGATGAACTGGATGGCATCTTCATACTTCATCCCACTCTCGATCAAGGCCAGCGCGACAAGGACGGGAGCGCTGAAAGGCAAAAGCAGTGGCTGTCACTCCCCAGTCACACAGGCCAGAGGCTGATATCCATCATTTAAAGTTCAAGGAGAAGCTCAGGTAGCAGATCCCTCCCATCAACACCTCTTCCCACTAAGGTTTCACAAAACCCTGCTCAGAGGGGGGCTGGGGAAGGGAAGGAGGAGCACAGGCATGGTTGTCCCTCTCCTGCCTTCACAGAGGGGTGGCAGCTGGGACAAAACCCTGCTCAAAGAGGGACTGGGGAAGGGAAGTAGGAGTGCTGGCATGGTTTTCCTTCTCCTGCATTCACAGAGGGGGGGCAGTTGGGGTGCTGGGCTCGGACTCACCGCCCCAGGCCGGCCACGCAGTGCACAGCCACGCAGCAGCCGGGGTCCTCGCAGAACTTGGTCTTCAGCAGGTTGAGCCAATCTTCCACAATCTTGCTGGGAGGAGGTGCTCCATCATCAAATGGCCAATCCTGCAAGGTTGGGGAGAGAAGCATTGTCAAGACTCAGGGGAGAACTGTCAGAAGTTGTTTTGGATTCAGAGTGATGGCGTTTGGGGTCTCAGCCGTGGGGAGGTGGGTGAGTGCCAGAGCAGGGCTCACAGAACAGCGCTGGGGAGATACAGGGGGTTTGTGGCCTCATCCTGCATACAGGAATTCCCTGGCTGCTTTTGCTCAGGGTTTGAAGCCACACCAGTCTAGGCCTGGGGTCTTTCCATCTCCCATGGACAGGTTCAGCCTTCAGGAGCACCTGCAGATCTACAACATGGTCCCCATGACCTCCTGCCTCTGCAGACCAGGATGGCCACCCCCTGCCCCCTCCCCATCCAGATGACCTCACTGAGCTTTGGGCTGATGCAGTTCCCATCCTCTCCCCTGCCAGCTCCTGTCTAATTCCAGCACTTGGGAGGACATTGTAGGCAATTTGAGCAAAGGTGGCTAGAAGATGGTTGAAATCTCAGAGCTCAATGCAGTGCTGAAATTCAACTTCCTGCTATACATGGAGGGGAAGGGGAACACACAAGTCCCAAAAGAATGGCCTGGGGAGCCCCTAACACAGCCCTGGAGAGAGTCAAAGGGAGGGAGATCACTCCAAATGGGGCCATTTAAATATCATCCTTCAGGAAGGGCTATTAAGGGACAAGGGAAAAAAAATCCCATTTTCTTCTGAGCTTCAACTTGCAGACACAAAATTGGTGCATGGTCATGAAGTGGGTTGGATGGGTTCTGCATTAGGTACCCCTTGGCCCTGGGCTCAGTTATGAGGGCTAAGTGTCCCAAAGTGGGGATTTCTCTCCCAAAATAGATTTGGCATGAGGAGCATGGCCCTTGCTATGCAGCAGTGGAAGAGAGGGACAGGCAGGGCAGCATCACTTGGAGGGGATGTGGCTCGGTGAGCCCTGAAGGGTGGGAGGCACCAGGCCCTAATCCTAGATTTTGAGCAGTGAGTCACTAAGCTGCTGTGCTGGAGTCATCCCTGGTGTGAGATGGCAAAATAAGCTGCTTCACTTTGGTGTTTGAACAGGTGGTGTGATTTCTGCTGGGATTTGATAGCAAAGGAACACGCTGGGCTTCAGGGTATTTGTAGTGCTTGAGTCAGCTCCCCCTGCCCAGCCTGTGAGTGTCCTGCAAGGCCATCTCCTCCTGTCCAGCCTGTGACTGTCCTGCAAGGCCATCTCCTCCTGTCCAGCCTGTGACTGTCCTGCAAGGCCATCTCCTCCTGTCCAGCCTGTGAGTGTCCTGCAAGGCCATCTCCTCCTGTCCAGCCTGTGAGTGTCCTGCAAGGCCATCTCCTCCTGTCCAGCCTGTGAGTGTCCTGCAAGGCCATCTCCTCCTGCAAGGCCATCTCCTCCCTGCAGCCCTGAGTGCAGCCCAGGGGCTCACACCAGGGATGACACAGCACACCGCAGAATCATCCCATGATGGAATGGCTTGGGTTGGAAGGGACCTTCAAATACCATCCAGTCTAACCCCCTGTCATGGCAGGGACACCTTCCATGAGACCAGGTTGCTCAAAGTCGTATCCAGCCTGGCCCTGAACACTTCCAGGAATGGGGCAGCCACAACTTTTCTGGGCAACCTGTGCCAGTGTCTCATCACTCTTATGATAAAAATCTTCCTTATGTCTCATGTAAACCTGCCCTCTGTCAGTTTAAAGTCATTCCCCCTTGCTCTGTCACTACCTGCCTGTGTAAATAGTCCAGCTCTCCTGCAGCCCCTTTAGGGATTGGAAAGGGCCCTAAGGTATCCCCAGAGCCTTCTTTTCTCCAGGCCTATATATGGTCTATATACAGAATCATAGAATTGTTTAGCCTAGAAAAGCCCTCTAAGATTTTCAAATCCAACTGTTGACCCAGCACTGCCATGGCACACCGTGTCCCCAGTTGCCACATCTACACCTCTTTTAAATCAAATGCCTCCAGGGATGGTGACTCCACTGCTTCCCTGGGCAGGCTGTTCCAATGATTGAAAACTCCTTCAGTGAAGAAATTTTTCCTGATACCTAATCTAAACCTCCTCTGGAGCAAGCGGAGGTCATTCCCTCCTGTCCTGTTGCTTGTTACCTGTGAGAAGAGACCAACCCCCACCTGGCTACAACCTCCTTTCAAGGAGTTGTAGAGACGATAAGACCTTCCCCAAGCCTCCTCTTCTCCAGTCTAAACACCCTCAGCTGCTCCTCCTCAGACTTGTGCATTGAGATATATTTATATCAAATATATGTATATATAAAAAGATATATATATATTTAGAAGATATAGATACATATAAAAAGATAATACATATATATATTTTATATAGAGATACATATAAAAGAGACACCAAAAATGTATATACAAAATATAAATATATACCATGATACATATAAAATATAGAGATGTATTTGATATAATTATATAGAGATATTTCTGTATCTGCATAGATACATCTTTTTATAGATACCTACATTACAGATATATCTCTCTATGATTTACCTTATATAGTTTCTATATGGTTATGGAAACTTTGATGTAGAAGCTATTTAGTTTCTATACAGTCTCTTACACAGTTTCTCTATCTCCCTATATAAAACATAGCCTAGATAAGTATCTCC
The DNA here is from genome assembly GCA_036630365.1 of Acanthiza pusilla. Lineage (NCBI taxonomy): Eukaryota > Metazoa > Chordata > Aves > Passeriformes > Acanthizidae > Acanthiza > Acanthiza pusilla. The sequence goes on from JAXCHO010000034.1 coordinate 94,831,917, forward strand.
CCACATAAGAAAGATGTAAGAGATGTAAAGAGGTACATATATCCTAGATATAGAAACTCAGACTGGAGGGCTCCAGTTAGAAATGGGGTAAAAGGCAGAATTTGGTGTGTAAGTGAGCAATTATGATCTCCAACATATGGATTCTGTATGTAGTATACAGCTATCTTTCCAAGATATATTCTGTAGAGACACAGACTGCATCTGTATCTGCGTCTGGAGGATCTGCATCTCGAGAGCCACAGATTATCCACCTATATCCCAGAGGATCTAGGATACAGCCTTCTCTCTCTCTAGGATATACATTATGCAGACAGAGCTATGTAAAGAGGTCCTACACACAGAGGACCACCCCAGGAGACACAAGGCACTTCCAAACCCTTCCCTAAATAATGAGCAGAGCCTCACTTCGCAGCTGGAGCTGAACTCCCTGGCAGGGCTATCATGCCTGACATCATCTCCAATTACTTATCAGCCAAGACACAGCCCAGGCAGCTGCCTGCTCTGCCTTTCCCAGCTTGCTGCCTGCTCCCTTTCATCCCCCCCAGCTGCACCAGCCGGCTGCTGGAAGAGCAAAACACCCTCACACCACCCCCCAGGATAAGATAACGCCGGGGGTAATGGGAACCACGCGTATCTTCCACGTGGGATCAGGCGCTCTCATCCCTGGATGTTTCAAAGCCTGAGCAACAGGCAGGGAAGGCAGCTGCCGACTCAGCCGGTGAGTCACAGTTTCGGCTGCGTGGGCAGCATTTCTCTTTTTAAAGCACCAGCCTCAGCTCAGCTGGGCTTCCAGCTCTGCTCCTGGGCGAGTGTGAGGCTGTGCTGGGCTACCAGGGTGTTTAACAGCCCTGAAGGTGCCCATCCTGCTGCTCTCCTACCATGACAGTGATGCCGTCCTTCTCCAGGGGGGTCTTGTCATAGGTCACTTCACACACTCGCACGACCGTGGTGGCACCGTATTTCTTCAGGTCCTGGGGAGGGAAGGACAAGGAGGGGTGTGAACAGATGCTGCTAGATGCACCCAATTAACCCCAACACACTCAAGCCCTGCTCCACAAGCCACGTGGAGCACCATGGACTCAAGAACAGTGCTGTGCCCCATCTCTGGACACTCGAACAAACCCCCAATGGTCCATCCAGCCTGGCAGGGACAAAGAAACATGAAATCCCAGCACACCAAAGCCACGTGGCCCCAGTAGGATTTTTAACCAGCATCTTCTTGACTCCTCAGAGTCACGAGTGCCAATGGGGCTGTTTATTTTTAAGCCCTGACAGCCACATTAGCAGGGATTTTACATCCCAGGCAAAGAAACATCCCTGACATGTGTGCAAGTCCTCTGAAGGAGAAATTATTTGTGCCTGCTGGGGTCACACTCCTGATGCAGAAATGCATGGAGGCAGCTGGGGGGGGGAGAGTCATAGCATGCCCCACCAATCGAGCTCAGCATCTCACAGATGGCTCAGGGGCTCCTTCTCCACCTCGCTGCTGTATCCCATCATCACTCCAACACGCTGCAGGCTCAGGCGTGGGCCTTGGGATGCTTCCAGCACGGCTCAGTGCCCGGCGTGAGGATTGCCCCCGGATTACGTGCCCGGTGCGCCGGCCTCGCCGGGCACCATGAGATCATCCCCACCAATGATCCACCTCCTTTGTTCCCCATGTGCGCTCACCAGACCGTGGCGAGCCCCCCACACGCTCAGCAGCCCAGCCAACAGTCTAAGATGCTGGAGGAAAGGGGAATTTTTCTTCCTTCGCACTGATGTGGTTGCCATCGCTTTGTGCACGGTTTGCAGGGTATGGGGTGGCTGTCCCCAAATCACAGCCACATTCCTGTCACCCTGAGCCAGTGGCATTCATACAGCCGCTGCCAGTGCTGGCTCTTGCAACACTGAGCTCTCCAGCACCACCCAACACACTCTGGGCATTGGAAATATGCTGGGATGTTTGGGAAGAAAAGTTGTTACTGAGGTGCAGGGCAGGCTGTGTGCACCCACGTGCATCGCTCCAAAGCCCTGTGACATCAGTGCTGCTGGGGCTGGCAGGGGGTGCAACAGGAATGGGGAAACTGTTCCATCTCTACCATGCCCAAACATCACACTTGGGGTCCTGAAAAACATCCCATCCCCAAAAGCTGGCAATGATTGGACCCACTGCTCCAGGATGCCACCAGGGGCTGTGGTTCCAAAGGGGATGTGCTGCCCTCTCACCTACATCAGCTTTCAGCCCCAAAGGATGCAACTGGACCCTGGTACCTTCCAGCTCCCCCTCCTTACCTCCAAGAAGGTGCTGAGCGTGGCATTGGTGGGGTTGTGGGTGATGAGGAACCTCATGTTTTTGTAGCAGACCTCCACGGGCGCAGGGCGGTTCATCCGGGCCATGGTGGGACAGTGGGAGGGCAAGGTGGTGCTGACAGTGGTGGGGGAAAAACCCCAGAAAAGTGTGGTGTGGAGGGGCAAAAAAAACCCCAAACAACCAGAAACCCAACAACCCCTCTGCGCTTCAAAAATAAAAATAAAACAGGATCGAGAACTCAATATACAGACGTTGTGCAAATAATCCCAACTCCTGGGAGCGCGCTGGCTTCCTTGACACACCACAAGCCCCCCGGGGGGAAAAAAAAGCCGGATAGGGGGAAAAAAATAATATTAATGATAATAATAATAATAAAAAAAAAAATCCCTTTGCTGTAGTGTTGGCGTCCTCTGCGTGTGTGCGACGGCGAGCGGCTGCCGCCTCCGGTGCCGTGCGCTCCCGGGCGCTCTAGAAAGGCCTCTGCATATGGGGGGTGGTGGTGGCGGGAGGGTGACCCCCGTCACGTTACCCCATCGGGGTATGTGGAGTACTTGGGGGCGGCACGGGGGGCCGGGAGCCTACGGGGCGGCGTCGGCGGCGTCCGGCAGCGGTGCCTCGCTGGGGCGATCCATGCACGGGAGCCTTGAATGGTTGAGTCGGAGGGTCGGGATGCTGGGCGAGGCGAGGAGAGGTGGCCGGGGGCTGCTTCACAGGGCGGGCTGCCGGCGGCTGCGGGGCTCACAGCTGCTCCTCAGCACCTCCATAAATCCCAGCGGAGAGCGAGGCTGCAGGGGAGAGAAAGGGAAACGCGGTGGTGAGAGTGTCCTCCTCCCCAAGGAAGTCCCTGCCTGGTGTGGGTGTCCCTGAAGGCACCATCAGCTGCTACATCCCATATGAGCATCCCTGACCATGCTCATCTTCAAAGGAGACCACAGATTAGAAAGCGAGGTGGTATTTAAAGCTGAAACTGAAATATCATCTGGAGAGCTGAAATGGCACTGGAAAACCAGAGGGGGTAACTCACATTTCACCCGCAGAAGGGAAAAGCACGTGGCAGGGAAGGGCTTGCTCCCATATGCCACCCAACATCTGCACCTGCTGGTGGATTTAAGCACCCAATCCATGTCAGCTGACCCCCCACACCCCTCCAGACACCCCAGACCTCACCTTTGTGCCCCCAAAAAGCACGTTGAGTATCTCCACCCCAAATGCACGCTGTGCCCGAAACCAGCTGCCGCTGCTGCTAATCGGCCACATGCTCCCGGCGCTGGGCTCATGGCCACCAAATGCACCTCTAATGCTCTTAGGAGAACTAAGCTGCCTGCAAATGAGCTTTCTTGGGGAGGGGGGGCCGAGGAGGGGTCGCGTGTGTGTGGTTTTGCCAGCGTTAGTGATGGATGTGTCTCCCTGCCTGCTCACCCACATTCCCACAGCGCCGGCACATCGCTCCTGGTAACGGATCCCGACCCCTCATCCCACGGCATCTTTGCTTTCGAGAAAGAATTAAAAAAGGAAATCAATTCCCACTGCGGGAATGCCCAAATCCAAGAGATGATGGGCCCAGCAGGGAGGTGAGGGCTCTGCCAGCCCTGCTTGGAGCAGAGGGAAACCCAGCCGGTGCCTCCCCAGGTTGTTCCCCCTGGACTCTTGTTTTGAAGCTGGTCCTTCCCCCAGGTCAGCGGCTGCTTAGTGCCGCGTGGCTGGAGCCTCAAAATAGACCATAAGCACATAAGTAACCCGAGCCAGGCCAGCAGGCACCCCCTTGCCTCTCCTCACAGCAGCCAGAAACTTTCCCCTCTGGATGGTTTCACCCTGATGCAATGAGACAAGGTGGGAGCAGGGAGGTGAGCTGAGCACTGAGCAGCTCAGCACAGCACCTGGGTGCTCACAATGAGCTCTTCCAGGCCTGAGCACCATTTACAACCTGCTCAACAGCTGCTGCTTCTCCAGTGGTACCCAGGAATGAATAAGTTAAATAGCAATGGGGAAAAAAGCCAGGTGAGCTGTCAGGGGAAGCGGAGCTGCTCTGCTGAAAGTGCCCAGCTTGGCTGCTAAGATCATGGACTTTTCCATCAACCACGTCCCATCACTCCTGACTTTTTTTTTCCCCCTATAGAAATCAGGATACTGCTACCCCAGAACCCTGCCAGGATGTTCTGCAAAGCTTAAATGCTGCAGGGGATGAGTGAGACATTCACGGGGGAAGACTTTCCAGTCCCCATTGAGAAAAACAGATTTTAGCAGCTGATGGAGGCTGGGAGCTTGGCTCAGGGATGAGAGTGAGGTGGGAGCTGCCTCACCACAGCATTTTTATGTGTGGTTCAGAGCAGCTCAGCCCACAGACGATGCTGAATCCCCCGCGATAGCTGACCCTCCCCACCTGGACCACAGCAGCTGGAATTTTTGCTCAAAGCTTGCAGTGATCCTGCAAGATGGGCTGGGAAACCTGCTCTCCCCACAGTGTTCACCATGCTTTTTCAGTGATGATCCCACCCAGCACTTTGTTTGTGGGGTCTGCTTCTCCCTGACAATCTCACCAGGACTGGGTAAGAACCAGTGTGGTATTTCTGGAGACTAATTTTGGGTTGGTTTTGGCTGTGCAGCTCCTACATGTCCAGCTGCTGAGCTGCTGGCCAGCACAGCCATGAAAAGAGCCAGCAACACAGTGAGTGAACATTTCCCAAGGAAAACCTGCTGGCAATCCCCTCAGCAAGGTTCATCTTTTTCATTTTAAGGAACAGAGAGGTTAAAACCCTCCAAAGGGATGGGAGGTGGGAGGGATGGGCAGCTCCAGCTGCCTGCTCAAAGGGAAGAGCTGATGCAAAGTAGGAATTGCCCCAAACCGTCCCCTTGCAAACGCAATTTATCAGAAACAAAGGGCTTGAGGATCTTTTGCTTTTACTTTTTCTGCCTTTGCTCTTCAGGCTTCCAATGTGTTTAATGCTGTCTCTCCCGTCAGATTTGACGCACCAGCACCAGAGGTGCATGAGGGAAAGCAGCAAAAAATTACTTTTCTCCCTCCGAACAACCTCATACTTCGCTTTAACCGGCTGCCAGGGACATTAATACGAACCGTGCCCGTGTTTACCCGTGTCCTGGATTAAATCCCACCCGCTGAGCAACCCCGTGGGACAGGGAGCTGCTGCCAGCACCAATGCCTGCGCTGCCCCTTGTCATCATCCGACACACAGTTCATGCTCCATTGGTGCTCCAGATCCCATACAATTTTTTATTGGCTTGGGTGCGCTCGCTGCCAGTAACGGAGGCTCAGTGGGAACCGCCTGCCTACGAGAACAGCGAGTGCTCCTTTCCCACAAGGTCTCCTCTCCAGTGGAAGCGTTTCAAGTATTTTGGCAATCGCACGTCCCAGCAATTCAGCCCCGAAGCCCATAAATCCCTAATGGATATTCAATCACAAGTCATCCCCAGCGTTTCAGGCTGCGATGCTGATCTCCATATTAAGCATGGCAGAACAATGTGGAAAAGGGAATTTTGGCTAATATTAATAACCTGCCAAGTGGAATATAAATCCTTCTGATTTGAGCGCTCCGGGTGATCTAAAGGAAGCATGTGAGGACACAGTGTGCAAGCCCTGGATGAGGATGCTCAGCAGGGCAGCACTGGCCTCTCAAGCTCAAACCCCTCTTGGGAAAGCCCAGTGAAAGGCGGCTGTAGCTGGGTGGGGGTTGGTCTCTTCTCCCAAATAACAAAGTGACAGAACAAGATGAAACAGCCTCAAGTTGTGCCGGGGGAGGTTTAGATTGGATATTAGAAAAAATTTCTTCACTGAAAGGTTGGTCAGACATTGGAACACGCTGCTCAGGGAAGAGTTGGAATCACTATCCCCGGAAGTGTTCAAAAGAGGCCTGGATGTGGCACATGGCTCAGTGGTGGGCCTGGCAGTGCTGGGTTAATGGTTGGACTCCATGATCTCAGAGATCTTTTTCAACTTATTAATTTTATGCTACTTTTTTCACCGCTGCTGTGGGAGTTTCTGGTTCTTCCACAAGAATTTCGCAGCCAAGAGCCCTGTGAGGATCCAGGATGAATGCACACCACTGTGGCAAGAGAGCAGTGAAGGATGCTGCTCTGGGGAATGGGGACCACTGAGCCATCATCTTCTTGTCTTACTCCCCCCAAAGCAGAGGGCATCACAGAGCTTTCCGAAATACTCCTTTGCAGTGTGGCAACACCATTACAAATGCCTTGGCCTCACCCAAGCTGTCCAGGGACAGAGCCTGCAACAGAGGGATGAGGCTGATCCTCCTCACAGCAACTTGATGGAAAATAAAGATCAGACCTTCACCCAGTTAGTGGAAGAGCTTGGTTGGAGCAGCGAGCAGATGCCTGACCCGATGGCGGTGCTGCTGGTACCCAGCTAGCGGGACACAGACGGTAGGGTCAGGTTTTCCTAAACACAGCAACTCCCAAGGCGAAGGAAAAGGAAATTTTGCAGAGCCAAAGTGTCGCTCCACGTGGGCTTTAGCAGCAGGACTCGGAACAAAGGCTCTTACTCACCCAAACAACCTGTATCTCACCCGTATATAAATAGAGCGATCTCGGAGTGAGCACATCTCCTGTTCAAAGTTCACCTTCAGAGAAACCCAACAAAACGCTCAGCTGTCTTACGCTTCCTCGACCTCTCTCCTGCTTTCAGCCCACGTAGCAAGACTGACCAGCCCTTTCCCCTTAAGGCTGACCAAGTCCTGCTCTCCCTGCTCCCAACAAGCACTTCCATCACCCTGAAAACTGAATCCAAGTTCCTGAGTATTCCTAGTGATCCCTGATGCAGTTATCACCACGCAGAAATTTCTGCACACATCCATTGCCACTGACGCGAGTGACCACGGGGAGCAGGTCTGTGAGGCTCAGCTGCACATGAGATCAGTACCACCAGTGTCACCACTGTCACCACTGCCACCAGCATGAGCAGCACCACCAGCATCACCACTGCCAGCAGCACCACCACCAACACCATTGCCACCAGTGTCACCACTGCCACCAGCATGAGCAGCATCACCACTGCCAGCAGCACCACCACCGACACCATTGCCACCAGTGTCACCACTGCCACCATCATGAGCAGCATCACCACTGCCAGCAGCACCACCACTGGCACCATTGCCACCAGTGTCACCACTGTCACCAGCATGAGCAGCACCACCAGCATCACCACTGCCACCAGCACCACCACCGATACCACCGACACCACTGCCACCAGCGTCACCACTGCCACCAGCACCACCACCAACAGCATTGCCACCAGTGTCACCACTGCCATCACCATCACTGCAGCCAGAATCAGCAGCACCACCGTCACCATTGCCACCATGACTGCTACCACAACGACCACTGCCACCAGCACCACCACTGCCACCAGTGTCACCACTGCCATCAATACAAGGAGCACCACTGCCATCACCACCACTGCCACCAGCATGAGCAGCACTCTGTCACCAACACCACCACTGCCACCACTCCAACCACTGCCACCAGTGTCACCACTGCCACCACTATGAGCAACACTACCACTGCCACCACTGGGTTCCATCAGCATGAGCAGCACCATCACTGCCACCACTGCCATCACTGCCAGGGAAGAGAGGTCCCAGGACACACTGAGCCACGGTGCTGTCCCCAGCCCATGACTGCAGCTGGGACACAGCCAGAGGAAAGCCAAGGCTCTGAGATTTCCTCCAGTTGCATCCGCACGGAAGGAAACAGGAAAGGTCCGGGAGGAGAGCAACGGAAACAAAACACCCAGCAGGGGCCGGAATCTGTGGGGAGAGGTGTAAGTAGCCACCAGCACATCCTGTTCCAGGTGCAGAGCTGGACAGAGCAGATGGGATGTCCTGGAAAAGCCATGCTGGGTGCTGTGGTGGCTGTGGGGTATTTGCTGTCAGAAGCGGAGCAGTGCCTGGCACCATTTGCCAGGGAAGCATTGTGGGGTTTTTCCTCCACGGAGTTATTTTTCAGGCTATTTCTCTTGCTGCATGTGGTGTTTTCTGAGCAAAACGCGACAAGGAGGATTAAAAACGCACAGGTGCAGAGGGAGAGCAATGGGAGGCTGTTGGCAGCTCATAAAGACACACCTGCAAGACAAACCAGGTCATGCATCTTTCCTCACATCCTTTTTGGTGTGCAGTAAATACTGGCTAACACGAAATTTTGCCACAGAGAGCTGTACAGCCCCTGATTTTAGAGCTCCAGTCAGACCTAAGGAGTTTGGTAGTGTTTAGAAAGCAGGGAAAGGTGCCAGCATGATGCTGGCGTGGAGATTTGCAAGAGGAGGCACTCAGGACACCAGGAAAGAGGGAGGAATGGGGAAGCTGAGGCAGTCAGCCAGCCAGATAAAAAGAAGAGCACAGTCTTCCCAGCACTGCGCAAGCCGGGAATGCACCGGAGGCACTGGTAACATGATCAACTCCTTCTTATCTTGTATTTACACCTTTTGTCTTTGAAGAGAGGCTGAGGCACAGTGTAGAAAGTGTCTCTAAAGGTCTTTTGGGAGTTGTTTTTCTCTCTCACCCAGAGTCACAACCCCGACTGGACAGAGACCCTGTGCTGACACTGGGATTCCTGTGATGCCACCAGTGTCAGGGCTGCCTCTCCTGTCCAGAGCTTGTGGAGGAAACCAGAAGCTTCAAGAACCCCTTCAAGAGCCCTTTAGCTGGAATTTCAGCTTTTTCCTTCACATGCAGCCCCCAAGCCACTTGAATTTGAGGTTTCCATGGACAGCTTTTTATTTAACCTAACTCCTTCTTGTACCACAAGAGAGCCAGACACCAGAGGATCATAAAAACCACACAACAGCACTAAACCTTCTGCACGGCGGGGAAAAGGAACCTCCCCCCAGATGAACACAGTCCCCATCCATCCCTCCCACCCTGTCCCCAGCAGTGGACAACTCACAGGCAGACAGAAGTGGCCCTGCTCACAGCGAGATCCTGGTTTTATGATCCGGGATATCCCTGCCACTGCCTTCCCCCAGCAGCCACGAGGAGCCTGCAGCCGTGGTGCCGACGTCAGAGGCTTTTCCTGGCTTGGATTTGAAGGGAAAGGAGAAAAAAAAAAAAAAGAAAAAGAGGGGGGAGGAAGAGAGGCCAACTCCACGGGGAAAAGTAATAACAGGCTTGGGGCTGGCTGCCTCCCAGATCTGCAGAGGGTGTGCCCTGGAGGGTTTTCTTGGGGAGGGGTGAAAGGCTCGGTCGTTTGGGGACGGACGGTCCCCACGCTCCGGTGCCTGATGCACAGGGAAGTCAGGCACCCCAAATACTGGGGGCCAGCTCCCCCATCCTTCAGGGATTTCTTTTAGCCAGAAGAATCAGGGGGAAAAAAGCAATTCTGCGTGTGATTGGGCATTTCCAGGCTTCAAGCATTGACCAAGAGTATCTCTGGAAAGAAATGAATCCCAAAGGAACATCCTCACCCCAAAACACATACTGGGGGCAAGCTGACGCCAGTGGTTCCCCCCAACAAGTGCCATTGCCACGTGTCTCTCCCTACCCGAAACTCTGGTGCAGCTGAACATCTGCCCAGCTTTTCTTGTGGTTTCTCACAGTATTTTGAGCGAATTTAATACTCGTGGCAGGTGGCAAAATGTGGAGGTGGGGGTGCAGAATGACGCCTTTTTTGGGGGAAACATGAGAAACAGCAGCACAGTCCTGGGAAGGGCACGGAGGGGCTGTCATGACCTCCCCTCTGCAACACAGTTTGAGCCTGTGCTGGTGCCTGTGTCTCACCAGAGCTGAACTTTGCTATTTGCCATGTCCCTGCTCGGTGGCGGGATTCTGATGGGAAGTTGTCCCCACATTACCTGGTGTCACCTCCTCGTGAGGCCACCAGCAGCCCTGACCCAAGGCCACCAGAGCCCTGTCTGCGTCACTGGTGCCTCTTGCACAACCCCCAACCCAGACAGGCCGTGATGGCTTTGATGGAAGTTTGCTGATGATGAAGAGGGCTCCAGGGGACTCAGATCTACCCAGAGGGTGGATTTTGACCTGCGGAATGTTGAAATTGCTCTGTGACAGGCTGGGGATGCAACACAGGACAGAACATGCTCTGCCTGCGATGTGCCCCACGGAAAGATCTCTGGTGGCATCAAGCTATGGTCACATTGTCCAGAGCAGCCAAGCTCTGGAGAAAGGCAGTTCTTCCAAGTCCATGGCACCAGGTTTTGGTGGTGTTTGTGGGTCACTGAGCTTCCTCCACCATCGAGACCCTGTGCTGTCAGGGGTTGTCCTCCCAAACCATCTCGCTTTTGCTCTGCACTACTTGGTTTACACATTTCACCCCAAGGAGACAGGGTCCCACATATAATCACAGGCAGCTCAGCTGCCCTCTCCTTCATGGTGGACACCAAAGCACTTCAGAAGGCAGCCGCCAGCCCGCGGGGACAGTGCTGCACAGAAAACCCTGCATTGTCTCTTCCTCATCCCCACCAGCCATGACCACTGTCACTTTAACAGCAGAAACTGCCCCTTGAAAGAGCCCCTCCAGGGATGTCCCTTTCCCAGCAGGATGGGACAGAGATGCTGCATGTAGGGGAGAAGTGTCCCCTTGGGGCTATTAACAATACAGAGAGATCCCGGGGGAAACACAATGAGTGTCAGCCAGGATAATTAAAGGCCACAGAGCAAGAGAAGTGAGATGAGAAAATAGCCTGCCCTGGGTGGGACACGGCAAGGTCTGGCAGTGTTATCAAGACCCCCCAGCACAACATGCTCCTGACTCCTCCCATTGAGCCCAGGTCCTGCAGAGATGGTTCTCCCTAAAACCCTCTTCCGGAAAACTCCTTAGCTCCAGCAAAAAGCCACAGCACAGCTCCCTAGCTGCCACAGGACAAGTGCTCTGCAAAAGCAACACATCGACAAAACTCTGGGGACAAAGGTGGGTACCTCCAAGCTGCCAGTTTTGGATGCATGGCTACAGCATGGCCTGATCCTGCACCCTCTCCTGCCCCCCTGCACCCTCTCCTGCCCCCCTGCACCCTCTCCTGCTCCCCTGCACCCTCTCCTGCTCCCCTGCACCCTCTCCTGCCCCCCTGCACCCTCTCCTGCTCCCCTGCACCCTCTCCTGCTCCCCTGCACCCTCTCCTGCCCCCCTGCACCCTCTGCCACCCTCCTGGACCCAGCCATCCCCAGCAACAGGGACAAAATCCTTTGGTCCTGCCGCCCTTGCGCAAAACCCCAGCGCTGTGCCAAGAGCTGTCCCCCACCCGTGGGAGCTTGCAGAGCAAATAAAGGTGGTTTTCTTTCAAATAAAAGATCAAAGGGCATGAAATGCTGGAAGTCGCAGCTGTTCTCGCTGCTGGGACGCCAATGTCTGCACTCGCTCTGCAGAGCCTGCCTGGTGTGAAAGGGACTGCCCCATGTCCTCAGCCCAATTCACACCCTGTCCACATGGGAGGAGGAAGACTAAACTGAAAGGAGGGAGGATCGAGCATCACTTTGGAGGGAGGAGATTAAGGCAGTGCAGAGCTCAGACTGCTCAGGCTCTGCAAACTAGAAACACAGAACTGGAGAATCATTCAGACTGGAAAAGATCTCCAAGATCATCAAGTCTGACCTTCAACCAAGTACCATCCTGCCCACCAAACCACATTCCTGAGTGCCATGCCTACTCCTTTTTGAACACTTCAGGGATGGTGTCCACCACTTCCCTGAGCAGCCCATTCCAATGCTGAATCGCTCATTCACTGAAGAAATTTTTCCTGATTTCCAACCTGAACCTCCCTGGGTGCAACTTGAGGCCATTTCCCAGTGGCCTTTTCCCAGCGACAGAACTTCTGAAACTCAAAGCCCCTTGGAAATGCACCTTGCAGCTGGGCTCAGATGGGCATAAAAAGGTGAGGATGTGGCTGTGGGTCTTTCTCCAGCTCAGGAATTAGTGGCCAGGGGGACCTCATTGCAGCCTTTCAGTGTATTAAAGGGAGGTTGTAAAAAAAACAAACAACCAAACAGAAAAAACCTTTTACGTGGGCCTGTAGTGGCAGTACAAAAAGCAACAGCTTTAAATTGAAAGAGAGGAGGTTCATATCAAACATAAAGAGGAAATTTGTTATTTTTGGGAGTGGTGACACACTGGAACAGCCCCCAAGCTGTGGCTGTCCCATCCCTGGAAGTGTTCAAGGCCAGGCTGGATAGGGCCCTGAGCAATTGGTGTAATGGAAGGTGTTCCTGCCCATGGCAGCACGGTTGAAACGAGATAATCTTTAAATGTCCTCTCCATCCCAAACCATCCCATGATTCTATGAGTGCCTGATGGCCAGGGTGGCTGGGTGTCACCACGACCCTTCCCCTGGGTTCTGGTGGCCTTTTCATCAAGTGGGGTTCAAACTGGATTCAAGGTTAACCAAGGTATTAAAAAAACCATGCTGGAACAGGACACTGAGAATTGGGAAAATGGGACGAAAAATCCCTTAGGATTGGAGTCCTATAATGCTGCAGCTTGGGACATGGTCTTGGACTGCAAAAATGGGCACCCCAATTGCCATTGAGCCTGTCCCTTTCTGGGCTGCACACCAGAAGCAGAGAGCAGCTGGTGCAGCTCCAGACGAGCATATTTTAAATCACATCCTCACTTGTCACACAGAGATGCTCTGGCATGCCAAGACTGCTCCCAGCCACCGTTTGAGGCGAAACCAGCTAAAAAGGATGGCAAACTATACAGATCCTGATGCTTCTTGAACTTAAATGAACTGTCTTTCGATACAGAGGATGAACAGTCATCCAATCCTGTTCCTGTCATTCACAGGAAGGATTTCCAGAAGGCTTTCTAAAAGCCAGCAAACGCCCTGGTATCTCAGGAAGGGAAATTGCAATGATTTGCATGAGCAAAAAGCTCGTGTCAGAGCCACTGTGGGATGATGACACTTGGTGCTCTTCCCATCCTGTCAGGGAAAGCAAGGAGAAGGTCACGCAGCACAGCCAGATGGCTGTCCAGGTGATTCTGGAGATCACCAAAGCAGAAGAACCACATCCTCAGGGAAATGGCAGAATAAGGAGGAAATCCATCCTGTCTAGAGTAGAAACATCACCTCAACACCATAGCAGGAGGGGATGCCACATCCCATGGAAAGGTGGACCCAGGAAAAGCAAATCCAACAGCGAGATGTTGCAACCTCAAGCACCTTTCCAGGCTGATATCACTCTCGGGACAACATGGAGGTGAAGTGGTCATCACACACAGTTCTGGGGCTGGAGGAGCCTGCAGTCAGCATCATTTCTCCCCAAAATGCCAAAAGCTTGGGAAGAGTGTCTGACTGCTCAGGAAGTGCCCAGGAAAGCTTACGCATGAGCATGCCTTGGCTTTGGCTTTCTTTCATCTAGATTTTTGCATAAATCCGGTGCTGCCTTTAGGGAAATGCAAATTCCCTGGAGAAAGGGGAATGTTTGAAGGTGCTGGCTGCTCCGACGTGCCGGGCAGGGGAGCGATGCTTTTATCACCTGAAAATTAAATAAAGGCTAAGATGTGAAGCCTCCCCACCCTGCTAAGCAGGAAAACTTCCTCAGCTCCTAGGGCCGGATCCAGCAGGGATGGGACAGGCAGGATGCAGCGTTTCATCCGTGCTCTGCACATCCTCCCCAGCCCCAGGGGTGAGCTTTAATGGCCTGGAGACACGCAAGCTGCTCCGGCTCCTCTTGGTTTCCCGGCTCTGCTTGGCTCCATGGCTCCTGGATGGTTTCAGAGGCATTTTGACACCCCGGCGTGGGTGGCATTTCCCAGCCATCCTTGCTGAGCTGGAGCAGGCTCTAATCAAGCTGAAAGCAAACAAGCTTCCCTGGGTAAATGAAGCTGCATGCCCAAATTCATCATTTATGATGAAGCTGACTGATGATAGTAAATGTTTCTGGAGGTGCACACGCACATGCTCTGCCTCTCAGCAGGGAAAAAGGCAAAGAAGGTGAGAAAAAGCAACACCAGAAACAAGCTGTCCAGCTTAAATACTGGCTATGAGATCCATCCAGAATGGTCCCTGTTCCCCTCCCTCCAGGGGCACATAAGAGGGTTTCAGCCTGGGGAGGGAGGCAGACAGACATTCCCTACCCTGCTGGCCATGGGTGTACCCTGGCAGGGTTTTTCTCCATCTCTTTTTCACGCTGCCTCCTAAAGAGTCTGGCTGCAGCAAACAGAAAACACAACATCGAAGAATATCTATGGAGACCTTGCAGAACACCCAGCACTGACTTATGGCTCAATCTCCCCAAAGCTTTTGGTATGGAGAAGAAGCAAAATGAGGGCATTCCTATTAATATACCTGGCTCCACGCTGAAACCCACACTATTTCAACTATCCTAACAGAAAAACCCTACAGGCACAGATGTGTACAGAGTACTCCAGCAGCCAGCACAAAAAGGATGTTTTGCTATTTCACAAATAATTTAAATTTGGCATTGCACGTGACAATCAACAGCACAACCAGCCCAGGGTGGGCTGGACCACAGTGGGACAGAGGGAGCAGAGACAAGGGGCACTGAAGATGTCCTCTCCAGACACAGAACATGGGGCCAATCTGCTCCAGTGCAAAGTCAGCAGGGACTGGTTTGGCTCAGTTCTACCAGCATGAGGCCATGGTGACATCGATGGCCATCTTGGCAAAGGCACCGTGGAGTTGATCTTGCCTTGGGGGAATTAAAAATAAATTAAAAAAGTTTATTTTCAGCTTGAGCCGTTCCCAGCTCATCTCTCTACAAACAGGCAGCTGTACTGGCAGGGCACTGTGGGCAGCACTGGGACAGGCAGCCAAGGGCTGCTAAATGAGCACTGTAATTCAATGCCGAGGCATGGGGTGAAACTCTACTGTGTGTTCCCACATGGGAATTTCTCTGGCATTTTCCTTTATCAGCTGGTCGATAAAACATCCCCATCCTGTTTCCAGATCTCCCGTAAGTGTCATTTGTCACGCAGATGGAGCACATCCTCTCTGCTGTCATTAGCACGTCCTGGGCTGGCATTTACTAGAAATGCAGCAGAGGGACTTCCCTCAAGCTCCACCAGACAGTGGCACCCGAAAGACTCTGGGGACCTCAGCAAGAGGCTTCCCTGCAGGGTTTGGAAATGCCAACCAACTCCTCCCATGTAGCTGGACCTGCAGCCTCCCAGTCTGAGCCTCAAAAGCTGGCAGGACTGTGGCAATCTGCATCTGGATGGATGCACCCATGGAGCCTTCACTTGACTCGGGCACAGAGGAACATCTGCCCCAAATCTGTTCCTGGGAGACTGGCACGGCGTAGGAATAGGAGATTTTAGTTAACACCAAGGACCAACTCTGAGCTCACCCACTTCTCTGGCACAGCCAAAGGCAGGAGCACCATTGTGGCATTGCCGCCTCCAAAGATGGTGACAACATCACCAGCTCCTCACCAGGAGCACACCCCAGCCATCCTTCCAGCCTGCAGCCACAGCACTGAGGAACATTCACAGCATCCAGGACCAGCAGAGCACCCCTTCGATGCCAGGGCATTGATAAAACCCTGGTCCACTGCAATAAAACAAACAACAGCTCCATGAAACCTCCCCTAACTTTAGCAGATGCCAA
The DNA here is from genome assembly GCA_036630365.1 of Acanthiza pusilla. Lineage (NCBI taxonomy): Eukaryota > Metazoa > Chordata > Aves > Passeriformes > Acanthizidae > Acanthiza > Acanthiza pusilla. The sequence continues at coordinate 94,847,750 of JAXCHO010000034.1, forward strand.
TTTTAGCCCAGCTGCCTGCATGATGCCTCTGCTGCGTTTTTATCCCTAGCTTCAGGCAGATACTCTGATTTTTGTAATGCCTGAATACACTTTTGGGGAATATGAAACCATTTGTAAAGCAACAGTGAAAATACATCAGTATTTTAAAGGGAAACAGAGAGGGGAAAATAGCTATGTTCTGGAAAAAAAGTGCTAAGATTTGCTGACAAAAACTGCACCTACATGTGAGACACTCCTATTCTGATCCCCATCTCTGGGCCATGAAATCACAAAGATGGACCATGGACTGCCCCACTTGTCCACAGTTCACTGCCAGTCTGTGCTTGTTATCTCAGAGGGACTGGAGTAAGGTTACACGGCTGTCCTGTGCAAAAGCTTTTTGCACATTTGTTATCATTCAGATGGGTTTAAAATCTGATTAGTTTTTTTTCAACTTTCAATCTTGGAAGTGATTTATCATGCCTCTGCATTTTAGTGGAGAGCACTAAATGGATGGAGGATGCTCAAGAGCAGCTCTGGGATAGACAGAAGATATCTCTGTGTCACATTAACCCAGCCTTGTACAATACGAGAATTTGAGACAAACTTTGTCTCCAAATCACGCCTTTTTCAATGAGTTCATTTTCAGGAAGCTGTCCCATCCACTAACCTCAAAAAATGTCTCTGGCTCACATCCACTAAACCAGATAAATGAGAGTTTAGAAGTTCATAACTCGAACTGAAGTCACAAAGTTTCGTCTTTCGTTTTCTCGAGCTGATTCACGGCCAGCCTGACCCGAAATGTGGGCTTGCTTCAAGTATTTTGTCATTTCAGGGTTCATTTGCAGTTTAAAGCGATGCTGTCCTCCTGCCTTAAGTCTCCTGTGCTCTCATCCCAGCTCAGTGCTGGCACAGCTTCTCTCTGCACTCCCCAAAGCCTGTGTGGACACACTTTTTGACCTTGATCAAGTGAAATGCCCCTGGATTTGCTTCTTTGCTAGAAATTCAGAAGGATGTCAAGCTAGGATTTTGGTCCTGGGGCTGCCCAAGCAATCATCCCTGATGCGGAGCACAGGCAGAGAACACCACCTTGGACTCTATTTTTATCTCTAAAGAGACGTTTAAGCTTTTCCAAATTGAGCTTTTTGCCTCTCTGCTGCAACAGAACAAGAATTGGAATCTTCCTTATTTCACTGAACCCGGCTGTATTTCTGCTCTGCAGAGTCAACAAGAGGAGCAGCCAGCTTTTTGGCTCCCTTGGAAACTCTGTAGTCCAAGAAAATCAGACGAAACATTTGAATACGCTCAAGCTTGTTCGTCAACAATCTGATTTCTGAGGGACCTGACCCCGCGTCCAGGCCGGCCGACGCTGCACCGACAGCAATATTTTTGGGTCCTGTGTGAAATACTCCTGCCACGGTCCTGCTGCCAAGTCTTGCAAAAGTTCCCAGGCTGAGGAGCTGGATGTGAGGAGCATCCACTGCAGGGTTCGTGTGAGTTGCTGAAACATCTCAGCTCACCGGGGAAGGGTCAGAAGTGGGGAAGGATGTGCATCGTGCTGACTACGACTCAATAAAACCAAAAAATACCTACAGGGGACTGTCTGATGTCTCACATTGAGTGTCACAGGAGGGCTGAGGTTGGAAGGGACCACCTCCAACCTCCCCAATGGGTGACGCATTGCTATGGGCATCTCACCATTGATGCCCTGGCACCTTCATGGACATCCTGCAGATCAGATGGTCTGATCTAAACCACAGTCATGCATTACCACCATGCCTTGATTGATGGGTGAGATTCCTGGTCCTGGCTACTTGAATTGTGCTCCTCTGAGGAAATTTAGCATCTAAAGCACACATCTAGGGCTAAAGGATATAATTTCCTCCCTTTGCCTGGCATGGAGGGCATACCAGCCCATTCCTGAGACACATATCTGCATTCCCAGCTGCCCTGTCTCAGCTCCAAACAGCACCAAACTCTTCCACTGGGGTCCTCCAGAGACATGAAAAGAACTCCTCAACCCCAAAATGTGGTGATCACCCTAGATCCCCCAAGGAGGTTCATCCACAAAGCCCATCCGAGGTGCAGTGCCGGGTCATGGCCTGGAGATGAGGCATCTGGCTAAGCCTGCAAGGTGGAAAGTTCAAGTGGCTGCTGTTTATTTGCCTTTACAGGGAGCAGTCGCCCAGGCTGAACGTGGGCCAAGCACCTTCCCATGGCAGGAAGCTCTGCTGGAATCTTTAAATAACCACCAGTGGTCAGGGCGTTGGTTTACAGCTCCGCTGGATGGAAAACCATCCTTCACTCAGTGTCTGCTCCAGCTCTCTCCTGGGTGTAAATGTCAACACTCATCTCATTACCTCCTAGGTCTTCATGTCCATACCCACCAGCCCCACGTGGAAGCTTGACAGAAGCAGGAAAAGTTCTCCAAGCAAAGGCATAAGAAACGTGGGCCTCTCATCCCTTGTGAAAGACGAAATTTTTGCCCTAAAGTCAAAGCTTCCCTTTGCTTCTGTGTAAATTCAGAGTTCCCTGGGGCTCTCCTCATCCTCCCCACCCTGCGTGAAGGTCCACAGACTTCTCAAACTCCAACACCGAACTGCCCCACCATAAGTGCTCCCCACCTTCCTGCAGCTGGACCGATGTGTTACCAGTTCACAGGATAAAATCAAGAATAAAGAATAAAATCCTTCCTCCAGGGCAAACAGAAAATGCCAAGATCCCTCCACAAAGGCTTTTCTCAATTATTTCCCAGGGGTACTTGAAATCAGAAATCTTGCCAGGAACCTGGACAGAATGGGTCACCCAGCAAATCCTGCCTTACTGATGGAAAGCTCCCAAAAGCTGTTTCACTGGGAAGCCTGGCTACTTTGGGATTTTGGCTTGCCAGGACTCAGGGGAATATAAATGATTTTTTTTTTTAACCTATAGCTCTCATTTATATTAACCTAAAATGATGGCTGGTGAGAGGAAGCTCTGTAAATAAGCAAAATAGCATTTTACAGTTGGAAAACAAGACCTTGTCCTGACCTCCTCTCTCAGGCAGATTCACTGGTGCACAGCAAACCAGTATTTTATTTTAAACTGTGCTTGTAAAAAGTTAAAAAAAGCTGCTTCCTTGACACTTAAGTCAGGTAAGGACACAGCAGGCCAATCTGCCTTATAAATAAGCCTGCTCTTGTATACACATGTGTTTTAAAATAAGCTTATGAAATGTAAACACATGGGCTTTAACAAAAAATAATTCAGCCTCACTCAAACCATTTAAGTGGGACTGAGCCAGGCTTCAGAGATCTGCACAGGGCATGCTAACTTTGACCCAGAAACCCCTTAGAGACAGAGAAAAGACTCTCATAAACACGCAAAAAGGAGCAAAATTCAGTATTTTTCTGAAGGGTCATCCCCAGAGCTGTATTTCTGTCTTGGCTATAGGAAAAAGAGACTGGGGGAGGAAGAGTTTCCTCCAACCCATGTGAGCACGTTCCACACTGCCCACCTTCTCTGTACAACTGAGATGAGCAATTTTTCTATTTGTCCTTGGCCTGTACGCCCCAGGAGAGGAGCCAACCACCAAGAAACCTGGGCTTTAAAAATAAAACACAGCCTTGGCTTCAGAGGGGCAGGTGCAAGGGGAAAAACTATTTTTAACCATCATTCTGCAAGAGGGGAATGCTGGGACCCCTCTGAGTGGTGCTTGTCTGAGTTTAGAAGATTTATTTGGAGTCGATGGAGGCGTCTGACTGGTGGTTAATCCTGGTGCTGGGCACTGGGGCTGGGGAAGTGGACATCAAAGCATTCCTGCATCTGCTGGGGAAATGGGAGAGGCGGCAGACAGGGCTCTGCCTCCTCCCTGCACGGCTGCTGGGGTGACAGGCGGCTCAGACCTGAGCCTGGGGCTCTCCAGGACCCAGAAAGGCTGTTGGGATGTCTGAGCAAACCCCTGAGGATGGATCTTCCCACTTGGCTTGCTGGGTTTCCACCCTGCTGCAAACACAAAGATGAGAAGAGGTGCTCCAGCCCTCTGATCATTCTTGTGGCCTCCTCTGGACCTCCTCTAACAGGTCCATGTCTTCCTTTTGCTGAGGACCCCAGACCTGGGCACAGCTCTCCAGGTGGGGTCTCACGAGGGCAGATTCTAGGGTTTTATGAAGATGAGCTCCCAGAAAGCTCACGAGACCAGTGCCTGGTGTCCCTAACTCCATCCATCCTAGGATCTATGGTGGAAGCTTTTCCTACCACTGAGAGAGGATGGTTCAAACCTCCTGTGAGCTCCTTTGGCAGCAATCCAAGAGTTAGCACCTGGCCTGGAGATGATGAGCACATTAAGGATTTAGCAGGACCTGAGAGCTCATAAAGGGTGGCTAAGGTAACTTTGTCAAAGGCTGGCATTCAGGACTTCTCCATCCAAGGAGGCAAACAGCCTCAGGCAGGCTATCTCGGGGGAGTTCTGGGTACACTGCATAAATCTCCAACTTTATTAAAGCTCCAAAGACCACAGAATCCAGCTTCTGACCTTCTCCGGAGCACAAAACGACAAAACGTTTCCTGTTATTTATAGCAGCTGGAGAGCCTGATGGGAAAACCCCACTTGTGAAACGTGGGCTGCTTGCCACGGCTGCTCTCAGGGAACGGTCAAGCTGCTCCGAACTCCAGCCTGGATGGACCATTTCACCCCTGAGGCCACTTCACCCCGGGCAGGACCACGTCCAGAGGCTGTGCAAGAGGAACAGGCAAATGGATCTTGCTCCTGTTGGTTCTTCCAGGTCAAGTTTGCATGGCCCAACTTGAATTAGGCAAGGCTGAGCATCCCAGGAGAGGGGGCTTCACCTGTGGGTGACAGGGAGCTGGCAGCCCTTGAGGAGCACAGTTAACCTGCATGAGGCTCCACCTGCATGTGGCTGATCTCACCTAGGAGGTGACTGTCAGCTTTTTAGGGAAACTGAGCAGAGGGCACAGCCCCTTTGCTCACCTCCACTAGGTGCCACCCCCTCCTCAAAGCAGGGCAGGACAGGCACTGGCACGTTTATCTGCTGGAGTTGGATTTCCATCACTCTGGCACAAATGGAAGGTGCTTTCCAGCACGTTCAGTCACACAGGTGCAGGAAACCTCACAGCCCAAGGCGAGCTCTTCTGCACCGGGACAGGCTTTGCTGCTGAGAGCCTCCCAGCACCGGCCCTGCTCGAGAGGAGCGTTTGCTGTCACGCTGTCAAGGAGGATTCCCAAAGATTGTGCCTTGGGTCGGTGCCAGCACGGGTGTTCCGCTCGCTCCCCGGCCAAGGGAAGCAAGCTGTTCGTCACGCACGGCCGTGAGATGCTGTGAAGCAACTCGCCAGCCACGACAGAGCAGCTCTGGAGCTGCCATGACAGTGCTGAAAGGCTGTGATGGCACCCAGGGACATGCACCGACCACTGCCCTGCCACAGGCAAAACTAAGCCACTGGGCTGGGGTAGGGTGACAGTGAGTGGCTTCAGTGTCAACGCAGCAGTGAACAGCTGCTGGGATTTAGGAGCACACTGGGAACAGCACGGGTCACACTCCTGAACTTCACCTTCATCATAACACTGCTGCTCCTGTCCAGGTAATGATGCCTTGTACAGGATTCAGTTGGGAGCAGAAATCTGAATTCAGGAACCCAGGAGCCTCATTAGAGTCATCATCAAAATCACAGAATGGTTTGGGTTGGAAAGGAACTTTAAACACTGTCTAGTCCGACAATATTTAGTCCTGTGATGAGCAGGGACACCTTCCAGCAGATCAAGAGACCATTTTAGTCACCTGGTTCCAGGCTTCTTGACAGGCTCCTCCTGTCCTGCTCCACTACAGCTCTGCTGTTGGTGAATCCATGTGGCCCCATGGCCAACGTGGGAGACTGAAACCCTGACAAATCTTATCCTCAACATCAAAACCCCAAACCAGAGCCATGGCCAAAGCCTAGGCGCATCTCCAAAGAGTCCAGACAGATCTTCTCCCAGGGAGATCTCAGCCCTTGTGATGGACAAGTTCCTTCTAAACATCCCTAGGCAGTTTGCCTGCAAGTCCAATTAATAACACTGTATTTTGTCAACAAAGTCGGGTCAGCAGCAATTCATAGACTTCATGCTGGTTAACCTTTTCCCACCAAACAAGCCCAGGGATATTTTGACTCCCTGCCCTTGAGAAGTTTATTTGTGTAGGATCCATCCACTTACCAGCTTCCGGCAATGAAAAGACACACAAGGAGAGTAACTGCTTTCTAATAGTTGGGGAAAGACTTGATGGTTGTGGCCAGGACTCCCCAGCACTGGCGCTGGAAAAGCAGAGCACTTGCCAAAGCCACCTGAGAGAATCCAAGAGGCTTGTAATTAGCCTGGGAGAGAAATGAGAGTGAGTGCAACAAGCCGACCATCGCCCCCAGATGCAACAAGATCTTCTGTGGAGAACCTGTAGGTGTTCTGCTTGCTGGAGGCAAAATGCGTGGACTGGGATTGTGGAATACTGAAAGACCCAACAGAGAAGAAACATCAGAGAAAGCCATCCCTGCTTTCAGCCTTGTCCATGTGCCATCACCCACAGATGACTCAACACCAAAGCAGTTCAAGCTTCCCCAGTGCTTTTCACTGCCCAGGACCACATCCCATCATCTGACACTCACAGCATTTTGAAGCAAAAGCAGATGAGTGGGATCAAGGAAAGAGCTACCTTAGCCTTGACCTGGTGAGGATTTTAAGCATCTTAGAAGAAGGGAACAAGGAGAAAGATTCCTCCACCTTCCTCCTGAGACACGTGTGATGTATCTCAGCCTGGGACTGCAGGCTGCCACAGCTCACAGGCGTTTCAGCACCAGGTAGCCCAGAAATCTTCACTGTGATTCCAAAGGATTGGCCAAAAGGGATTTGACTTGAGACTCCCTCACTGCCTGGGCTCTCCTGGCAAATGATTAACAGATGCTGCACTGGCTGGCGTGCTCTTCACCCAGACAGAACAGCATCTGGCAGGCCTATTACTGCCTTGTGTGGCGGATGTGCCCTGGAGAGCCCAGAGATTTATTGTCCAGATACAAAGTGACTGAGCTCTGTCCCAGGAACACTGCGAGGGAAAAGCAGAGTTTCTTCATAAAAGAGCCTGCTTATCACAACTGCAATTATTTGAAGATTAAGGGGAGGCCAGGAGGGCAAAGGCACCCCAGGGTGATATGGGAGGTGACACAGTGCTGGCTCCAGTGGGTGCTGCCAGCTGGAGGAGGGTGTCTGGTTCAGTGAAGGAATGGCCATCCCAAAAAGGGGCAGGGAAAGCTGTGCCTTTTAACAGTAGTTGGAATATTTTCTCCAGCACATTCCTCTCCCTCCAGTAATCTTGTGGGAGCCTGAAAAGTTGGGTTGTGAAATGCAATTTTGCCCTGCTGGCAGCTCTGTGGGGATGCCAGGAGCCAGAGCAGCCTTGCAGAGAGGCAGGACCAGTGTCCATCACACTGCAAACATTAGACACTGATAATTAAACTGGGAGGTGAGGAGAAAGCCTTTCCCACCATATACCTCCTCCATGGCTTGTCCCTACTGCAGGATGGACTCAGAATGTCTCAGACTGGGGCAAAGGATACAGCGTGCTAATCATGATGCAATATTTACCTCGGGAGATCTGGGTGAGGCCACACATTGGCATCACTTTGGGCTGTATTTGCTCAGGGATAGAGAGTTAAATCTTTCAGGTTTCAGAGTAAATCCCAGTTTGGAGCAGCAAATGGGAGAAAAGCATGGTGGGATGCACTGGCTCCTGGGTGGCTGCTCCAGGCCACATGGGTCCTTGTGTGGTGCCTGAAATCTCAATCCATCCCATGGATGGGTGGGACATTGGGCTGCATCTGGCAGCAGTTTGAGAGGACACTGATCACAGCCACGTGCTGGGCTGAGCCGTGCACGCCGTGGTGTGTCTGTGTGACGTGCCTTCACCCACCTCTGCTTTCAATTAAAGGCACCAATGATTTTAGCAAGAAAAGACTGAACCAAGTGCATCCCGTGGCAGGCTCACTAACGCTGGCCAGATGTGCTGCTCCTGGCAGGTGCCACGGTGGCTGCAAGTGTGCAGGTGGCTCTGCAGTGGGAAAGGAAGGAAAAAAAAAACCCCAAAGGAAAAAAGAAAAGTTATGGGTCACTACCATCAAACCAAATCTTCCAGTCTCAGAAAAACTGAATGGAGCCTGTCCTGGATGCTTTGTGGTCTGGGCTTGGGTGAGGCCCCAGGGCTGTAATGGTTTTATTTAGGGCATGCAATAACCTTTGGCTCCTATTGTATTTGGGTTTGCCAGAAAGGCAGTTGGTCTGGCTGGATTAAAGCTGGCAGTAATTACATGCCAATCCCTCCTCTGCAGCAAGGAAGGGCAAAACCTAAAAAGAAAACAATCTGTGCATCCCCCTACTCGCCACTTCATGTGGGGACATCCCCTGCCCTCCCCTGAGCAGAAATACAGCTCATGCCCAGCCTTAATGCTCTGGAAAGTGATTGACAACGCAGTCCAAAAAGAAGTGGGAATGCTCCTGGTGTCAAAATGCATTTCGTAAGCAACCACTCATCCCCTGAAGGACACCCTCTGCCTCGCCCAGCCACCAACCCAGCCAGCAGCCTTCCAGCCTTCCCTGCTTCCCCCAGTGAACGTGCCAAATACAAACCAGATGCTCCAAAATGCCTGCTTGAAGACATTCCCTTTCATCTAGTAATTGCTGCTTCCGAGGGAAAAGATCTTAAGCAGTCCTCAAACCTCCTTGAATGACCCAAACACCTATTTTTGTCCCTTTTGGGCTTCTGAGCATCTTTGGCTTTGGCATCTGAGCCACCCTGCTGCTCCTTATCCCCTCTTCCTGGCAGCTGATGGACAGTCCCAGCCTCCTTGCCAGCATTTGAACCCTCAGGACTGGTTTATTGCCACCCACTTGTCATCAGCCACGTGCAATCCCACTGCAAGGGGTGCCACGACCCACTGCTCCCCCAGCATCAGACAGGCATGGTGCAGGAAAGTCAGGCCAGGGGGTTCAAAAATGAGGTGCAGAATAAAAACTAAGATGCTATTTGCAGTAATGGCAGTGATAACAGCTCCATCTAAAACTGCAGCAGGAGGAAATCCACACACTCAAATCTGACCGACACAAGCGTAAACTTAAATGAGGTCTGCATTGAGGATTTTTTCTTGTCCTCTTCAGCCACTGCGTTTCTAGCTTTGACAAATAAACAGCCAGTCCTCAAACCTCAGGCTCCTTTTTGCTTGTGGTTCCTTCCCCTTCGTTTCTAAGAAATGAATAACATGAGAGGAAGGTTGCAAAACACACGCTGGCCTCTCCTGTCTTTAAATACAGTGAAAAATCAAATGGGAAGAGAGGAACAAGATCAACTGCAGGCAGAAAATGCCCAGCTGTACCCACTCTGAGTGCTGGAGGCTGTGGATGCTGATTTAGGCAGTGAGAAAATGCCACGCACAAAGCAAACCCACCGATGAGCCCAGGATGTGATGCACTCCTCTGCTGGAGCTGCAGCTGTGAAGGAGCCCACGGGCTGCTCAGGAAAAATTCAGGATGGGAAGTTAATGCCCAACATGATGTGCTAAACAGCCATGGCCTGGAGGAGAGGAGCTCGGGGTCAAAAATCCCTTAATGTGGGGGCCTGCTGGTGTCCTCCTGGTATCTGCTGCTGATGCTCAGTGCCCATCAGCATCACTCTCCCTGACAGTGGGAATTGAGTGTAAGTGGGAATTGTGTTACACCAGCCCAGCAGCTTCACTGCAAAGCGGGAGATGAGAATAATCCTGCTAATAACTGCAGAGCCCAGCTCCTCCTTGGTGATGCCAATTTACGAGTGGTTTAATGAGGGCATGGAATGATGGAAGGACACTGCAGGGGAATAGAAAATCCTGCCTCAAATGGACACACGCTGCTGCAGTTTAGATTAGGCAGAATGAGAAAAGAAAGATTCTTAACTAAAGGGAAACTTGGAGGAAAAAAGGAGCTGGTGAGTGATGGTGCCTGGTGCATCCTTCCTTCCACCAAAGGTACCAGCCAAGTTCTGCCTGCCAAGGAGAAGGCAGGGGTCTAAATCAGGACGGATAAGCCAGCATCTCAGCATCACCAGGAACAAGCACAGAGCTCCCAAAGAAAGCACATTAAAGGCATCAACACACAAAGAAAATCCACAGCAAAGCTGTGGCAGCAGAAAGTATGGGGAAAATGAGCCCCAAGGGGAGAAACTACCATCCTGGGGGGAAAGCAAGCACCTTGAAACTCTTCCCATACCATCCCGGATGGTCCAACACCCCCAAAAGGGGGCCAGTGGTAAGGAGCCACGTGTGTATTTTGCACTGATGAACTTTCACGTTGTAAATCCACTTCAGCCTTTGAGCAAAGTGCCTGGCACAGCTGTGCATGGGAAATCTCTGCTCCACAACACCAGGGCTGAGATTAGCAGGAGATTAGCACGGGCGGAGTGTGAGCCCTGGCGCTACCAGAAAGGAGAGGAAGGGTGCTACTGAATGCTGCACCAGGAAAAAAACCCCTCGTCTTCTGCCAAAATCGCTTTTGCATTGCAAAAGAGAAGTGTGCTAATGAAATTAGATAATGGCTTCCAATCAGAAAGCCTTTGTCATAGTGAGGGTGGTTGGGGTTGTCCTTCTGCAGGTTGGGACCATCCCCGGCGAGGGTGTTGAGAGGCAGCATGGTGGATTTCCCTTTTCAACGGGTGAGCTGCAAATCAAGTGCTGGGGCTGTCTCCACTGCAGGAATGAAGAAGCCTAGATGCCCTTACACCCCCTCCAGCCATGCTCCACCAGGAGCTCTGGGGTTATTTAGGTTGGCAGACCCACGGCACTCAGTAGAGCCTGCCAGAGGATAAATACCAGAGCAGGGAAAGGAGCCATCCAAGCTAAAAGCCAGTGCGGGTACAAGAAGAACAAGGCCAAATGGGTACGAGTCATCCACAAATAAATTTAAGCTGGAAATTAGAGCAGTTTGTATCCGTGCGAGCAGCAAGGCTCTGGCAACAGCTTTCCCAGAGGACTTGCCAGGGTCAAACAGCTCATTAGTTTTAAGAAGGAAGCTGGCAGGGGGTTTGTGTCACGGCTGGTTGCAACGGGGGTGGGGGGGACCAGCCAAAAATTGATGGTGACCCTGGGGCTGCCTTCAGCAGGACATGGGGTCTTCTGCCACTGCCCACAACCCACCTGTGCTGGTGGGATACAGAGGGATGAAAACCGCATCCGCTCGCTCTCAGAGGGAAGCTGCACGGGGAGGAAAATAAAAACACACAGCTCCGTTTTTCCAGCTGACAGGAGCTTAAACACCGGCTGGGAATTGGGCTCAGGGCCCTGTGTGAAATTCAGCTTGGCTTGTCTTGAGACAGCAGCTCTACTCCCTGAGCACCCTACAAGCATTTCGGTAATAGCAGGGGGAATCAGACCTACTTGTCAAGCGTGTTGCTATTTGTGCAAATGCTCTGTACCGGAGGGAAGCTTGAAGAACAAGTCCCTTTTTATAGCGTGTTGGATGCTGGCAGCGAGCCTGCAAATTAGAAGGAATTCAGAGAGGAGCAACAACAACAACAAAACAACAACAAAAAAAACCTAAGGGGCTGGAGGGATTAGTTTGGGAGGGAAAAAAAAAAGGGAGCTAAGTGTGTGGTCCAGTGGATGTGACTTTGGGCTGGGACTGCACCCAGTGTTGTCCCATCCACAGCAAACCTCCCTCTGCCATGCACAGGTTTCTGTACCTGTCCTTAAGAAGCAAGATGTGTTTTTTGACACCACAGGAGATGGCTCTGCCAAGTCTACACAGAAAAAAAAAATTCTTTAAGAATTACATACATGATAGAAAGTTCAGTAAGAAGCTGCCAGAGTAAATGTCAGCCCACGAGCAAAATCGGTTTGAGCTGGGAGCAGCTTAGCCATGGCAATACAGGGTGTGTGGGGAAGAAACCCCTGCTGCAATGGTTTTTTAGGGTGGTTTTACCCCAATTTAGCTCGGTTCATCCCCAAACCTGTTGAACCAGCTCAGAGAGGCGCAATATCCCCAACTGGATGCGGTCCTGCTATCAGCATCCTTATTGTTTGAGGCACTGAGAGGGGCAGGAGTGACCTGGATCATGGGTTTAATCACCAGCCTTCAGCCTGGCTGTGCCTGCACTGGTGCCAGGGCCCTGGAGAGGGCACTTGGGCAAGAGCCCAGCACTGTCTCTGCAGGGAAAAGCTTGGCTGTCCCCAGCTCGGGGTACTCGGCCTCATGGGGACATTCCCGTGACCAGAAAGTTGCACCAGCCGGGATGCAGTAACACATCCCCCTGGGGAGCACCAGCACAGGGACACACAGAGCCTTTCAGGGATCAGACCAACTTTGCTATTTGTTGACCAAACCTCCCCCTTTTAGTGCCTGTCACACAAGCACGGATGAAGCAGTAATTTGCCATGACGGGATGTAGGACAGGAGGGGACACAGAGGCTAGGACAAGCCTTCCCTTAAATGCCCCCTAACGCCACCTTAAAAAATAATGAACCGGGGACAGCGGAGGTTACTGGTTTGGTATGAGAATTTTCATGAGCATGAGAAAAAGAAAGACCACATTGCTCCAAAGTATTTTTTTTTTCTGAAGCAAGCTTCAGGGGCTCTGGGAGAGCAAAGCTTGCTGCAAAGTTTATTTTCTGTTGTGCCCATGTTACCAAGCAGAGCTGGCTGTGGAATGTGCGGCGAGGGGCACCAGGCTGGGCTGCACCCCTGGGTAAGCACTGGTGCCCAGGTAGGATGGCACAGTGAGGGTCACTGAGCCTGGGCATTGCCTCCAGCCCAGGACATTGCTCAGCCACCCATCCTCCCAGTTTAACACAACCTTGCTTCCAGGAGCACCCCATTTCTAACTGTAGTGCTGCACATACAGCTAACAAATAAACATCATATAGACATTTAAAAAGTGTTTTCTAGATGTTGGGATAATCAGGGCAATTGCCCTGGCGCTTTTCCCCAGCGTGCCAGGCTGCAGCATGGTAGCCAGCAGCTCCCAAACCCTTCTCCGGAAAAGTTCAAACCCTCAAATACTTGGAATTGCTCTTTAAGGGAATTTATTTTAAAGCCGCTTTAACGGCAGCTGGGAATTACCAGGGAGGCACTTTGCTCTGCAATTTCCCAGCTGCTGACCCTGTTCGCATGAAGGGGGCCCCGGGCAGCCACCCAGCTGGGACGCTTGGGGACATGTGCCGAGCCAGCACTGCCTGGAGTTGCACCCAAAACTCCCCTTGTCCCAGCTCACAGCAAAAGCACAGAGAAGGGTTGTTGTGCACGGCAGGAGTGAGAAAAATTAACTCCCACATCCAGCAGCAAGGGTGTGAGCTGGGATGTGGTAGGGTTATTTTTTAAGACCCTGCTCCCATGAGGATTGAAAATTGCACCCAACCATGTTGCTTCTTCCCCAGAGCAAATGCAGAACTGGGATGCTGTGAGCCTCCCAAAAGCCAAATCAACATCCCAGCGTGCTGGTGGTGTGGTTTTTTTCAAGAAGCATTTTGGTCTTGAAAAGGGTTATTGAGCAAAATCAGCGACAGCAAGGCAGCAGCTAAATGTCATCCAGGACCGTGAGCGACAGGTTCTCCTAGAAGGCTGGAAAATGCCACCACCAGAGCTGTGGTTTTTCCTCCATGTCCCCACTTCCCCAAGAAGGTTATGGAGCCCTTCTCCCTCCACACCCAAATAGGGACACCGTGGTCATCCCACCTGACTGAAGCCCTGGCGGTGAGCTAGGAGCCCTGGAAGAGGTGCAGGTGGGTGGCATGGGTTTGGTGGCAGACAGAGGCAGCTCCAAGCCCAACAGCTGCCAGATGTGAACCCACCTGTGGCCACCAAGTCACCAAAGTGTAGGGGCCCCCAAAGCCACAGGCAAGGGTTGGCCTGATAGGCATCAGCCCCATGCAGCACTCGTGGCTTTCTTCTCCCTGCTGTCATGCTTGAAAAACATTTGTGGAAAAACACAGCAGAACAGAGAGGGTTTGAGTGGCAAGTTGAAGAAGGAGCTGGGGGAAGAAAACAACTTGGCAAGGAAGGAGGAGCTGAAGGACACAAGTGTTCCCATTTTGGTTCAGAACTCCCAAGGGTGCTGCTCGGCACGTTTATTGACCAACTCGTCTGCTCTCGACGAGCTGGCCTTGCAAACTGTGGCAGGAGGGAGGCTATTCCTGGCATGTACAGCAGCAACACTTTCTTAACTCTATAATCAACCGGTGACACACAAAACACACAGTCAAGGACTTTCCTGGAGAAGGCTCCGGCTCTGCAGCTGCTGCACCTGCAGCGTCACCACAAAAAGCCATCAGGTGCTCTCATGAAATGCTTCAAGGGCCCCCCCAAAAAGAGGAAAAAAAGAGCCGAAGTCCAGCCTGGCAGACACAATCTGCTTAATAAAATCAAGGTGCACCCTTGACTCCAGCAATGCAGCAGACAGAGAGAACTGAGTTGCCTCTCTCAGTAGTAGAAGGAAAATAATCATTGTCATGATAAAAAAAAATAAGATGCAGCCAGGTCAGGTTCATCAAGGGTGAAAGGCAATGGTTTGACTCCAAACCCAGCTGCTCTCCCCAGCATTGATATGATCTTCCCAGCACAAGTCTATGCGGGAACTCGTCATCCCCCCTGCTCCTTGCAACATGATAACACAGCACATCGCCCCCAGCTCCCAAGTTAAACATCTTATTAACTGCAGTGACGTAAAAGAGGAAATCTCCGAGAACTATCGCAGAGATGAGAGGGAACACATTTACCATCAATAGGCGATGATACCGCTGCAGCGAGATCTGCACGTAAAGCAGCACCCAGCCCCTCCTTCTCCTCCCTCCTCTGATCACTCCATGTCATGGGAAACTAAACCTGACATCCAAACAGCCCCGATACGAGACACTCTCTGTAAAAATATTTTTAAGATTGAAAAACAACAAAAAAACTTGCCTTCCAGGAAACCATTTGGATACAAACCCTGCGCAGCTGCAGCCACCCTCAATGTTGTATTCATCCCTCCTGCTTCAGCGTGGAAATCAGGCAGGGTGAGGAAGGG
Source organism: Acanthiza pusilla (assembly GCA_036630365.1). Lineage (NCBI taxonomy): Eukaryota > Metazoa > Chordata > Aves > Passeriformes > Acanthizidae > Acanthiza > Acanthiza pusilla. The sequence goes on from JAXCHO010000034.1 coordinate 94,862,770, forward strand.
GAAAGGAAATAAAAAAAAAGGGAGGGGGAAAAAAAAGAAGTGATATTGCAGCTGATGAGCCGTGAGAGGCTGTTGGCAAAGTGGTCCAGCAATCATCTGAAATTCAGACGGTCACGTGTGGGTTCTGTCTGCAGCTCCCGCGCAGCCTGGGCTCAGCACTTCGCCCAAGTGCACACGCAGCAATTCCCTGCGCCGAGCTCTCCCGCCCCACTCCCACACACCTCCCAGCCCGTGCCGCATCCCAACCATACCCAGCAGGTTTTGGCACTGTAAAGTGACCCAGCTGCTCCGGCTACAAAGGTGGATTTCTGCCATGCAAGCGCAGGGCACGCCGAAAAGCATCACTAAGCTCAAAACCACCCTCCCTTGGAGCTTCTCCACCTAAATCCCAGCCCTGCAGGCAGTGCTGTCTTCTCCACCAGGATGTGTCAGTGGCCATCACCCCACTGCATCATCTGGGGCTGCTGGGGGATCCCACTGGTCTGGAGGAGTGCCCAGAACATGCTGTACCCACTCCCGAGGCCAGCCTGTCCCTGGGCAACCCTGGGCTTGTCCAAAACCAGCCCCTCAGCTCCCTGGGCTGCTGAGGTTGCATCAGAGAGCAGTGGGTGAGCCCAGACACCTCTGGGGCAAGGTGGCAGCCAGCTTCTTTCTTTTTTTCTTTTTCTCCCCCTTTAATTTTCATCTGGGACATTGCTTTGCAGCCAAGGGATGCTTCAGACTCTGTCCTGCGCTGCCCTGCGGTGCAGCAGCTCCTGGGAACTCACCAAGATCAAGCGATCAACAAAGGTGCCTCTGCAAAAGCCAAGTGGCTGCAGAGATCCAGCCTCACCATCCCATCCCCAAAAATCTTCAGGACATCTAAGAATAATTTTTTTTGTCTCTGCTTGCACCCATTCTTCACATAAATTAGCAAGAGGAATTAGGAGACTGAATGTTCCACACCGCCTCGGCTTCACCGCCTGGCTGGAGATGCATCGCATGGCACTAAAGTCAGGCAGATACAGTGGGACTAAAAAAAGAGCATGGTTGCTTTTTTTTTTTCTTTTAAAGCCGGATTGCCTTTCACGGTGACTATATTTATAGGTAGAGCTGTTGAAATTTTAAGGGCTCCTTGCCACAGGAATCCGGTCGTGTCTCGTGTTCACGAAGTGGCGTAACTTGGCAAAAATGAACATTTAATAGGCCAGTGGGTGCTGCTTCCCTTCCTTAATTTTGGGCTAAATCAGAAGGGAAAAAGACAAGATGTAAAATTAGCCACGCACGCTGCTGCCATGTGCCACAGTCTGTATTTTCCAGATTAGGAGCGTAATGAACACGAGACTTCACACCCGCCCCTAGACCAGCACTTTCTTTTTCTGTCAATGACCAAAAAACCCCAGCTTTCGCGGGTGTTTATTTTTGCTTTCGGTTTGGCTATCCGTGGCATACACAAGCCTCCTCTTAAACGTCGTTTTATGGTTGAAAAACCCCGTCAGGGTTCAGCTGCAGAGCGGTAAAACTCGCTCTCCCCGTCCAAAGCCGCTCGGTAACGCCAGCTGCCAACACGCCGCGGCACACGATGCCCAGAAACCACGCGGTCTCAGCCCAAAAGTTGGCAGTTTTCTTACACAACAGCATGCTACGCTGCTAAACCTCTTTTTTTATTTTAATTTATGCTATAAAAGCGTGTTACACCCTGTCCAAAGACGCTACCACCCCGCTGAGCATGTCTGGATGCTAAACTTTGATTCCCTATGACAACGTGTGTCTATTTAAGACAAAACCTGTCAAAAACGAGGCAACTCTCTTTGTTTCATAAAAAAAACAAAACTCAAATTTATTAAAAAAGAGAACACCAGGAAGAATAAAATAATAAAAGAAATCCGGGTCCCTGTGATCAGAGACACTTAAAGCCAACAAAAAAAAGGCAAAATGACCCAACACAAGGAGCTCAACAGTGCTGGAGCTTGCTTGGGGTCAATTCCAAGCAAGAGAAAAGCTGGAAAGCTGGCCTAGTTCTCCCAACACCGGGCTATGCCTGGGCTAGTCCCGAGCAGAGAGTCGCAGAAGCTGACCCTGCACCATCTGCAGGCAAAAAGCAAGGTCCTGAAGCTGTGTGACATTTTTATACCACCCTGGCCCCTCTCAACACCACCCATTGTCCCAAAGTAGGAGCTGATTGGTGGAGTTCCTCTAAGGTCCAGCTCATTGGATGGAGTCCTGGGCTGATGTAAGGTCCTTTTGATCAATGGCTCGTTGTCTCCGGGTGGAGGTGTTCCTCAGACTTTTAGGCGGGAAAACTTTGCCATTAAAATTCATGTTTCCACCGAGTCAAGTGTCAGGGGAGCTAATTTTAGCCTCTCAGCACAGGGTGAGGGGTTTTGTCTCTTTTCAAGCACAACTTTATCTGCAAAAAGAACTCAGATGATTTTATAAAGTTTTCTCTTTCATATGACCCCTGGGTCTTCAAACTTAAGTTTCCAACTTACAAACTCCTTGTTTTGAACTTTGTTAACAACTTCAACTGGTTCAACTAATACTAGTCATTTAATTCCTTGTCACCTTTCATGCGAAAGCCAAAATTCTTCCATTTCATGTATAACAAAACCCAAACCATAGTTAAAGTTATTGATAGGAGACAATGTTTACTGTTTGCTATTTTAACATCAAGTGCCCTTGGATTTCAAGCCACTGATATCCATGGCTTGCAGGGGATGATGGAGTTGGAAACATGCCTCAATGTTGGGGTTTTTGATGTTTCTATGGGCACTTCTGCTGTCAAGTCAAAGAAATGCACTTAACAGGCCAATTCTAGTGGATGCTTCTTATCCAGGATCGCCTTGACTGGAAGCCGACGAGTGATTTTTGAGCCATCAAGGCACACATAAAAATAAAATAGCTGTAACAAAAGCTTTCTGCTTCTGCATGCAGCCCTTTCCCTAAGCAGAGCCAACGGGGTGATGGCTCATGGCACACTGTTGACAGAAGTTAACCAAAGTTAATGTTTCAACGTTTCCAAAAGGAACTAATTTCAGGTTGGAACACTTACCAAATGTTAAGTCTCTTCACTTGCCCCACTGTCAAATTTGGGGGTGCCTGACATCCCCAAAAAATTGGCTGTGTCAGGGACTGTGCTGCATCAGCTCCTGCCAGCCAGCACTGGGTGGTTAACTCTGAAGCCTAGTGAACACACACTGTTAAGCCTCTGGATGTATATAAATATTGGTGCAGAATATTGGTGGGTCCACAAAGCACTGAGCTTTAATTCCACCTGCACCATTTTCAACATACATTATTAGCAATGATGGGATTAAAAAAAATCAGTGATCATTATAACAGTGGAATTTAAACCCAGCTCACAACCTGGTTGGGGAGACTCATGACATTTCGTATACACACAAGCCCCATTTATCCACACTCTTTCCACTGCTGTCAATAAATATACAACTTCATTAAGACTCAGCTTTCTTGCTGATCCTCCCTTAGCCAGAAGGATGCACATAAACCCAACCCAGCAGCTCCAGACACTCAGTTGCCCTGTTTATGTTTCAGCTCCTTTGAGCAGAAAGATGAAGCTGTAACCAAATGAACTGGAGAAATTGGCAGCAGCACAAACTTGGCAGATTCCAGCTAATTGCTTGGATTAGTAATTCCAGTCGCATGCAAAAATCCACCTTACCTACGGCAGAGCGAGGCATGGCACTGGGTGTCTTCCAGCTACGTGACCCGCCTGCCCAAGGAATGGGAACTACTGGCATTTCCAAGCCCCCATGCCATGGAAGGCCAGGAAAGGCTTGTCTGCCTAACGAGAGACATGCTCAAATACAGAATCACTGAATCATTCAGGTTGGAAAAGATCTCCAAGATCACCAAGCGCAACCATCAGCGCACCACCACCGCCACGTTCACTGCTGAACCATGTCACCAAGTGCCACATCCACGTTTTCTGAACACCTCCAGGGATGGTGATTCCACCACTTCCCTGGGCAGCCTGTTCTAAACACGACCCAGGAGAGGCCATCCCTGCCGCAGCTACCGATGCAGGACAGCCCCATCCGTTTGACGCCGTTTCCTCGCGAAGAGAGAAATATCCCCAGGGATGGCGAGACCGGACAGCCTGGAACACGGCGCTTCCCCCCTGGGGCCCCGTGTAACACCGATCGCTGCGTCCGGCCCCGGACGGGGGTGGAGAGGCCCCGGGGAGCCCTGGCAGTGCCCACGCTGCATGTCGCCCACGCAGCGTGGCGGGATGGGGTCTGCCGGGATGCTCCGGATCCGCACGATGGGGTGGGGGACTGCGGCATCGCGCGTGGGCTCCCGACGGGGCTATGGCGGGGAGGAAGCGGCGTGCGTGACCCCCCCACACCGGGGCTGTAGCCCCCCTCCCTTAATTCTGGGTTCAGTCAGAACGGAAAGGGTGTTGCAGCCTCGCTGGGGGCCGGGGGGGCACGCACGCTGCTGCGCCCCCACTGCAGCCCCAGGATGGCTGCAGCGGAGCCATCACCCCGCTCCAGGGGGACATCGCACGGCGCAGCCACCTCCGCACGCCGCGGTGGCCCCGTAGCCGGCGGCGCACGGACCCCTCCCGCCCGCATTGTTGCGCGGGCGGACCCACGTGCGGTGCGGCCGCCGCCGCTTCCCCTCGCCCGCCCGCCTCCGCGCCCGCGCACTGACCTGCCCGCCGGCTCCGCTCGGCTCCTCTGGGCTGCGCTCGCTCCGCGCCAGGCTCCGCTCGCCGCCCGCCCGGCCGCGCTCGCCGCCCCCCGCCCGCACATGCAGCCACCGCCGCCCCGAGCGCGCCCGCGCACCCAGCCCCGCCCCCGCGCGCGCCGCCGCCGCGTCACGTGGCGCCCACGGCAGCCAATGGGAACGGAACAGACCCCGGAGGGGGCGTGGTCTCAGGCTGTGTGGGCGGGGCCTGAAAAGAGGCGGGGCCTGGCGGGAGTGGGCGGGGCCAAGGGGTGAGGGGAGTGTGAGGGACGGGGCAAAAGGAGAAAGAAAAATAAATGGAAGAAGAAGGAATGGAGCACCTCAGATGTGGAGCCACGCTGGGAGAGCTGGGGTTGTTCAGCCTGGAGAAGAGAGAACTTAGAGCCCCTTCTAGTGCCTAAAGGGGCTCCAAGAGAGCTGGAGAAGGACTGCGGACAAAGGGCTGGAGTGACAGGAGAAGTGGGAATTGCTTTAAACTGCAGAGGGCAGGTTTAAATGGGATATTAGGAAAAATCTCTTGCCTGTGAGGGTGCTGAAGCCCTGGCACAGGTTGCCCTGTGGCTGCTCCATCCCTGGAAGTATTCAAAGCCAGGTTGGACAGGGCTTGGAGCAACCTGGGATAGTGGAAGATGTCCGTGCCCATGGCAGGGGGTTTGGAACTGGATGACCTTTAAGGTTGCTTCCAACCTGAAATATTCTGTGATTCTATGATTTTAAGAAGAAGAAGAAAATGAAGATGAGGAGGAGGAAGAAGAGGAAGAAGAAGATAGGGATGGCAAGGAGAAAGAGGAAGAGGAAAAGGAGAAATAAGAAGGAAGAGGAAGAGGAGGAAGAAAGAAGACAAAGAGGAGAAAGAAGAGGAAGAAGGAAGAGGGAGAAGAAAAAAGAAGGAGGAGAAGAAAAGCAGAAGGAGAAGAACAAGGAGAAGAAGGAAAAGGGGAAAAAAGGAGAAGGAGAAGAAAAAGAAAAGAAGGAGAAGAAAAGAAGAAGGAGAAAAAGATGACCAAGAGGAAGATGAGGAAGACAAAGAGGAGTCCTGGGGGCAGGGTCAGAGGCAGGCAGCACGCATCTCATCTCAGTGCAGCAATGTCCCTTGGCCCTGGGGTGAGGTGTCCACGATCCCCCAACAGCCAGGCTGGATGAAGGGGGGAGGCTGCCCATTCCTGAGGCTGTAAGGGATATGTTTAACATCTTCTGTGAGTGGTTCTGGGTAGGTGTGGGGCACAGTGGGATCCAGAGTGTTGCAGACTTGGACTGGTGCTATTCCGGAGCTGCTGTCGCTTAGCCTTTACGGCCAAGGCCCTCACCTCAGGCTGTCAACCTTTATGTCTACAACCCACGTCTAGATCTGTGGTGTAAAGAACTGCCATAAATTCAAAGGAATGGGAGCAGAGCACCTGATGCCATTGCAAGTTTTCATTTATTTCTGACTTATTGAGGACTCTTGTAGCAGAAGGCAGCCAAGGGCTTCAAAAACATGAAAAGAATAATAGGGGGCTTGGGGTCACAGGCACAGAGGGATGAGGTGATTCCTCAGGAGACACAAATATGTAGAGATGAATATCAGGAGATCCTCAGATGTTACTGCATTTCAAGGATATTTTTACCTCTTCCCTGAAAGGCACTAAACTGGTGTCCTCTAAACCAGAATGGTCTGACAGTGCTTTATGCTTCTGAGAACATTGTTCAAAGTATGCAGTCCTCCTCTCTGCTTAAGGGATGACCTGGAATCATAGATCATAGAATGTCCTGAGCTGGAAGTGACCCACGAGGATCACCGAGTTCAACTCCTGGTCCTGCAGAGGACAACCCTGAAAATCACACCCTGAGAGTGTTGTTCAAATGCTTCTTGAACTCTGTCAGGCTTGGTGCTGTGACCACTTCCCTGGGGAGCCTGTTCCAGTGCCCAACCACCCTCTGGGTAATGAACCTTTCCCTACTATCTAAACCTAAACCCTCAAACCCTCCCTGACACAGCTTCAGGCTGTTACACAACACAGCCTTGACATCCCAACCTGTCAGGACCTACAGCAACTCCTCCAGCAGGACTAAAGAAGGGCTGATTTGGCATATGATTGTTTCCAACAGAAAGAAAAGGAAAAGGAAAAAAAGAAGAAAGGAATGGTTCAGAATTTCTTAATGCATCGCCAAAAAAAAAAAAAAAAAAAAAAAGTAAAGGAAATAAGTTAATTTTACCCATGTTTCTTAACATGTTGAATCTTATGCAACTACAGTGTATATGTGTAAATGTATAAAAAGGATCTTCGGATAAAACTTTGGAATCTGTTAATTGATTTCAAAGGATAGTCAAGACATTTGATGTCTGCAGGTTTGAAACCCACAGCTGGATGAAAGGGATTTTCATTCTCTCCTTCCCCTTCCCCTCTCGAGGCAGAGCATAAGCTTAACCTTGGTTAGGCATCAGCAAATTCACACCTTGCAAAGAAGTCTGCTGAGAACAGAAAAAAACCTGTGACTTCCCTTGCTATTGACATTTAGGTTCTGCTGTCTGACTCCCTGCTACTTTCTTGAAGTGAGAAAATTATCTGTTTTTCACATCAATGTTTTTTAATGAAAACTCAGAGCGTGACTTTCGGCAGTGCTAAAATCAGTCTGGCAAAGCCCAGGGAAAGCTCTGGAAGGCAGAAATCCTGCTGCTAATGCTGGGGATGGTTAGGGACCCACAGAGAAGTCCTTCGACCACTTCCTTTAAAAACCAAAAAACCTGAAAACTGAAAAAAATAAACAAAAAACCCCAAAGTAAAACATGGCAGTTGCTCTGCTTGGTTGGGTATTTTTGGTCAAATCTTTTCTTGTTGAAACAGCACAACCCCTTTCCCTTCCATGGGGATTCCCAGGCGTGATGGGGAACTACGTTTGGCTCGGAGGGAATGCATTTGTTTTTCTGCATCCTTTATTGTTTGTAAAAACAACAGACCTGCCTTTCTCTCAGACACAGCAAATGTCAGGAATTTGGTTTTTCCTTAGCGGAGAACCTGAGAGCGGTGGTTGGCAAAGCTGTTCTTTTGCTTCCCATCTGAAATGTCAGATGGCAAATTGTAGCGCTCGAGCACAACCTCAGCTTGACAGCTCTGGCAGAAGAAAAAGGGCCAACAGCATGAGGCTCCACCACATTCCTTCAGAAGTGCTGTCAAACCCAGCTTGATCCCTCTTGCATGGGTGAGGCTGAAGGGTTTGCTGTGCCTGGGAGCATCGCTTCTTGGCCAGGGGTGTAAATTCATATGAGATTGGCTGCTGCTCTTGGGCACCACAGAATCAGAGAATATCCTGAGTAGGGGAACTTTTGTCCGTTGTGAGCTGGAGGGGAAATGGAGGCATTAAAAATTGATGGGCAATGCAACTGGGGAACACCTTCAGGTCTCCTGGCAGGCCTGAATCCATCTTTAGTCAAGCCTCTGCCTCACTTCTCTGTATTTTAGAAAAAAAATGCAAAGAGAAATGTTTCCACAATCAGGTCACAGCCTTAAGAGGATCAAGTAGGCTTCATGTTAGCTGTAATTTCTGAATTTGAATGGATTTTCAGCACAAATATCGACAATCTCCTGTGCACGTGAGCATCCTTGAGCATGTTTTTCAGCCTAATGCACTGAAAAGCAAAGTGGAAGGATTGTAACCTCTGCACAGATGCTAATCCCAGCAGGCTGTGTTTGCCTTAGTGCTAGTGGAAAGCCTGGCTATATTTTAATGTGTGCTTGTCAAAGTGCTTGTATTACAGCTGGGACACTTTCCTGGATCTAGCCCACGCAGCCTCTGTGTTTGCAGAAAGGATGGAAATGAATCCATACACCTGCTTTGTCTAAACTTCTGTGATTTTATTTTCCTGCCCCTTCTGTCATTTCCATTTCAGCCAAACTCAACTCTCTTCAAGCCAGGACACCATTAACAGTGTACTGATGGAAAGAATGACTCTGCTTTTTGCCACCAGCAGACAGCACTTCTCACAGCCACTGTGTTAGAGGAGGTAGCAGCAGAAAAGTGATAATTCTGGGTTGAAAAGGAACCACTCCTCCAGGGTAGGAAGTGAAACATGAATTCTTGAGATGCCAGTGTTGATGTTCCAGCACTGATGCCTCCTTCCCATCCACATACTGTTCAAATGGAGCAAGTCCTCCACCGAATTTCTCAGCCACTGGAGCTTGTGTCTTGACCCTCTACACCAGGTACTTCTGCTCCTTTTGTAAAGCAGTTACCACATCGTGTTCCTCTGGGGCTGCAACATCTCGATGAGGTTTCCTGACTCAGACTTCACATTCACAGGCATGACAAGCGACCTGGATTTCTCCAGTTTGCAGAAGTCCCAGAAACTGCTGTGTGTTGACTAATGGATACTTTTTATTTCTGGGAGAGATAAAGAAGTTAAAAAATATGAACAAACCACCCCAAAAGAATGCACCGAAAAACCCAACCCCAAAACCTTTGCAATAGTTCTGATTGAAATATTATTTTTTTAAATTTAGCTTTTCCTCCAGTAGAGGCTAAAAATGGAGCACTTAGCTCTTCAAGAAGAGTCATTTAATAGCTGGACCAGCACTTGGAATTCACTTGAAGGCACTGACTAATTCAGCACATGAGCGAAACTGAAGTTCACTCATACGTGGTAACGCCTTTCTTTTTCCCACACTCATCAAAACCTTGTTTGCCTACTTCACAGGTTCCCCAGGTATTAATAGCCAGCGAAGGCTTCAGAACAGAAGGAGCTGGGTCCAGAGACTCAGAGGTTGCACTTGCATTTAAAAGAGGTGGGGAACGCTATGAAGGGAACTCCACCATTGCTGCAGATTTCCTGCTTTCGTACAGCTGCCCTCCTACACAGCTGAAGCTCAGTCCTGCTTTCTCAGGCACAGGGCATAGTCCAGGGCTCTCCTCTGGGCTGAGAACATCGTTAAATCCTTGCAAGCACCACCGTCTGGAATGGCATTTTAACCACATCAGGGAAGGCAGGATGGGTCTCCCAGGGCAGGGCTTCTTCACATGCGGTCGCTGCACTACTGGTGGTCCCCAGCGTGCCTGAAGGTGGTCTGCAGGGTGATTGCAATTAAGAAAATGAAACCATACATGTTGCATTCCCACGCACACGAGGCAGCAGTCAGAAAGGAGATGAACTAACAGTAGCAGATAAAGATTTTGAGTTTTAGGTCCGGGTGATGGTTCCTTCAGTGATGAGGTCCTCAAATCTGGTGGTTTTTTTGCGAAAGAAGGTTAATTGATCATTTGGTTTAAGGAGGTTGGTGTGGGACAGCTGGTTGCCACACTTCATCTGGCACTGGAAACCAGGGCTGGTCCATGCTGCAAGAGCCCTGCTGCTGCCAGAAGTTACCTGCAGCCAACCCCACATACTTATTCAAAGCACTTCATTTTCCTCATTACAGGACATTCTTGCATAATCTTCCTTTTATGATAAGGAACAGTGCCTACTTTCTATCTCACACCCAGGCCTCCAGACTCAGCCAGGCCTAAGGAAAGGACTACTCTGCCTAACCAGCTCCACCTGGGAGTGCAGACACATCCTAAGGACATGATACTATCTGGGTGGGGGGAGAGGGTGTTGCCCCAGGCGTCCAGCGCTGGGGCTCATGGGCTGGTGTGGAGGCAGCAGTTGGAAAAGGGTGAGAAACACGGCACTCAGAAATTTCTCTCTGCTTCAGAGGAGTTTCCTCTTTGGTGTGTGTGAGGAAAAAAAAAACCCCACAGTGCTAAATTTCTTTAATTTTGGGGTGACTTTGCTGTTTACTTTGGGGAGGATTTTTGAATGGTGCTGCTGAAAATTGACTGAGGGAAGGAAGCTTGCCCACCTTCACCTTGACCTCAGTGATGAAGTGTCTGGATTACCAGCTGAACCTCAAATAACTTGACCTGACACCATTCAAACCAGTCGAGTCCTGAGGCTGTACATGGGGTAGATCTCTGGCCCCAGCCATGTGTTCTCCTGTGAGATCCATGGGATCCCACTTGGCTGGTCCTGCATGTAGATGTTCTCAGCATTGATGAAAGTGTCTTTGATGGGGTTTAGCTCAGACTACTTTGATGCTTTGGTGAAAAAACAAGCACCTGGAGCAGGATCTGACCTTTCCAAGGAGGTTTGGTTGCATTCAGTGATGAATGTGAAAGAAACTCGTGGTTCCTGGGATGGCCAAGGCAGGAGATGAATGAATCAATTTGCAGTTGGGAGTGTGGTGGGGGGAAACAGGGCTCCTGCAGAAGGGCTTCAAGTGATCCACCAGGAACCTGCATTGTTCAGGAGATAATAGTGACAGGTTTTTAAGCTTAGACTGGAAACAATCCTACTTTCAGTCCTAATGGGCTGTGGTTTAATACTGGTGGTGGCAGCAAAGTGAGCAAAGCCTTCTGCTGATTTCCTCTCCATTTCATGGAAGGTGGAGGCAGGCAAAGGTTAAGTGACTTCCCCAAGGTCATGTAGGAAATCAGTAGGGCAGGAGCTGGGTCATTAGGACATCCTTTCTCCAGAATTTAACAAGAAGTGGACCAGAGGTGCAGAGAAAGAACGGGACTTGCCCAAGGTTGCAGGATCATCCCATCTCCTGAGCCCCTGGCAGCAAGATTATCACTCACTTCCTGTATTTTCCCTGCAAAAGGTGAATGGGAAGGGGTGTGTGGGGGAAACAAGCCGGTTGCTATTAATTCAGTTGAGCTTGACTGGACATGCACAAGCAATCTGGAGAAGGAAATAGCTCTAGTTCTGTCTGGTTCAGCAGAAACTCCGCCCACTGAAGCTTTCCGGCAGGAAATCAAGTTACAAACATTAAATGATCTGAGCAAATTCTCATACACTGATCCTACCCTGGGGACAGGACACTTTTGTGAGCTGCTTATTGAGGCTGTAGTTTGACATACCTTAACCCTTTCTGCAGTGGCACTCTGAGGGCATCACAGCTTCTTGTGCTGGCCACGGAGGAGAGATCAAGCGAGAAAAAAAAATGGATTTACAACTGTTGGGGTCATTCTTCATCAATAAAGAAGCCCTGAAAGCTGTCTTTATGTGGAGGAAAAAAAGGGGAGGGGTGGGGAGTCATTCTTCTACTTGCTTTTCCTACTGAAAAATTGAGATCTGTCGACAATATGTTTCCTGGAACACCCTAAAGATGACCAAAAAACGTGTGGTTTCTGGCACCAGCCTGACCGTGCAAGTGAAACCTCTCAATGGAGAAAGGAACCAAATTGCACTTGGACTGTTTCAGATCCTTTGTTTTTCCTTAGGAGAAATGCCTGAAAAACAATGAGTTGACATCGTAAAAATCCACCTACCTGCTTCAGCTGAGGGTTAAGATAAACTGTAATCTGCATTTAAATGATATAATGAACCTTAAGGAAATAAACCTTGACACTTGGTAATAGCCCTGAGACTTAAAATGAAAAAGCACAGAGAGGAGGAGAGCTTTTCTTTTCATGGAATAGGAAGCAAAAAGAAGCACAGCTCATATTTTTCTCTTTATCCAATTACTGGTAATGTAGATGAATGTCTGACACTGAGGAAAGAGGGGAGGTGGAAGCTGCCTGCAGAGACAGCGAGGCTGTTTTTCACATGCTGGCTGCTTTGGGGGATTGCAGCCCCTCAGCACATTGCTGGAGAGTGGGAGGGTGGGGGTGGCCCCTGCAAACAGTGCTTCCCTCCCGAGCCAGCCGTGTCTCAGGTTTCCTTTTTTTTTTTTTTTGCTCTAAGAAGCAGAGCATCTACCGATGAAGGTCACAGCTTTGATCCCCACGGCTCGCTCTCGTGTTTATGGATGGCCATTATTAGTAACACAGGGTAGTGCATGCACTGCTCCGTGCCTGCCCTTGTCTGACTGCAAGGGAGCAGGGGCAGGATAACAAAAGAAAGTATAAATAGAGCCTTTTAAAAAGCCTGTTAAATGGGAAGAGACTTTTAGGGAGGAGAGAGAAAGAATGAGGCGTGTTACCATAGGAACTGCCAATAGTTTATTTAAGAAGGGCAAAGAAACAAACACCACAAAAAGATGAAGCCGTGAGGACTTGGGGATTACTGAAGGAATATGTCAAGATACAGACACGGAAGGGCCAGGTAAGAGCAGTGAGCTTCTACTAAAGCTGTGCTGAAAAAATTCATCTCACTTTACCTCTTGCAAAGTGGTCTGGAAAATGTTACTATGAAATGTGTGTTTCCAGTTAGGGAAACTGCCTTTCCAGATTTTTTGGGGGGGTGGAGGCTGGAGGAAGGCATGAGAACAAATGTCACATTGGTGAAATCATCAGGAGCAAAGGGCCACGTTTCCTCTAACCTGAACCCACTTAGTGCAAACTCATGCTTTTGGTCACCCTGATGTTAGAAGAATAGCAGAAAATATTCTGATGTGTTGACATTGGAGGGAGGGATATTTTTTTTTTGGATGATGATGATGATGATGATGATGATGATGTGGTTACCCTGTCCCTGGAAGTGCTCAAGGCCAGGTTGGATGGGACCCTGAGCAATCTGGTCTAGTGGATGGTGTCCCTGCCCATGGCAGGGGGCTGGGATGAGATAATCTCTAAGGTCTCTTCCAACACAAACCATTCTATGATTCTATGATTCTCTGTTCTTTATTGTTCATTTTCCCCCACAGGAAAGCTCTCACTGGGTCAGGAGCAAATACCAAAGCCTGAGAATGCTGGCAGCTGTGATGGACAACGATGCTGTCTGTCTTCCTTATCCCATCTGCTGTTTTGATTCTTCCTCAGATATTTTGCTGGAATTATGTCTTTTGTAGGTTAAACAGCTGATTGTAACAATTCACCTTCATTTTTCCTGTGCCCAGAAGATGCATCCTTCCTGAAGACCACCTTGTGCTAAATGCTGCGCATTCATAGGACAGAAAGATTCTTTCTGCCCTGAAGAGAACTCAACACCAGAAAAGAACCAACAGACAGAAGAGCAGTTGTGATGGTACTCGGAAAAACTGCAATGGGACTGTCCCACTCTTGACTTTAAAAGCTCAAAGACCAGAAGCAACTCAAAAGTCCCTGCAGTTGGGGTGTCTCTTGCTGTTTCGTTTTTAATCTTTTAGTTTCTAAATCAGTGTAAGGATTTCTCAATTCCTGACCCGTAATTTTGAAAACTTCAGGTCTGGTACTACTGGAAGGGTTCAAATGACAGAGATGCTACAAAGAGAGAGCAGCTGTCACTGTGAAGAGAGTTAAGAATTGCAAAAATTGTTATTTCTTCTGAGAACTGCACCAACAACTTTATCAGGGAGAGAGAAAGAGTTGCAAAAGCCTCCTGCCTCTCTGCAGTGGAGGGAGGACACTGGAATTTCCTATCCTCTTTGGCTTCATGGTACCATGTAAAGCAATACAGTGTATTTGCACAACAGGGCAGGAGACTTTCTGTTGGGTTTCTATCAAGAGATCCCTTCCTCTCACTGAGAAAGAGGCAGATTTTTTTTTTTTTTAAACTGTGGAGTATGAGCTGAAAGCCCTGTTTCTCCTTAGAGTAATCCCAGAATCATAGAATGGTTTGAGCTGGAAGAGTCCTTAAAGATCATCTCATTCCAACTGCTGTGCCAGGCTCAGGGACACCTTCCACTAAACCAGGTTGCCCCAAGCCCCATCCAACCTTGCCTTGAACATGTCCAAATCCAGAAGTTTGTCCCAGTTTCTTTCTCCAACACCTCTCTGCCCACTGAGTGCGTTGCTGCAGCAGCAGCACCACAGCAGCAGCACCACATTTCTGATCCCCTGGATGAAGTCTGAGGCACAGCTTGAAAGGCTGATGCTTCTGTGAGCCCATTAACACAGACATGTTTGCCTGGGGATGGAAATGACTTCATCCAAAAAATGCCTTAGGTTACCTAACTCAGGCCAGTTTTTGCGCAAAGCCAAACCTATGGGTGGCATATTTATTTTTAGGTTCTGAGCGAAATTCTCTTCATTTTCTCCCCCAGAGCAAGAGGCGAATCAGAACCCGACTGCTCCACTTTCTACATTTCCCTGACCCTATGGAGAGTTATCCCATATGCCCACCCATGCATGAGAAATTCAGGGTGAGCATTTTCGGAAGGTTTCACACAGCCTTTGATGTCTCCCAGCCTGGGAAATTGGTCCTCCTTCTGCTTCCCAGCTTGGAAGGTCTCACTGTGGTATCTGCAAGAGATAATGCTCCCTTTCGCAGTCTGCACTCCGGGTCAGTCTGACTGTTTGCTGTGGGACTGCAAAAGGGATATTTCCCTCCAGATATTGCAGAAGGGCCCTCTTGGAGAGGCTGGCCAGCCTTCAGAGCTGGGCAGTCCACGCCACTCCTCCCTTCTCACAGAGATTTGAGTTATGCCAGGCTTTGACCTAAGTGAAACTGCTGACGGTCACAGGGATTTGACTAATCTCCTTAGGTCGCTGTGAAATTTGTGATTCCTTTTAGGGAATAGAATTTTTTTTATGATTTTCTTTTTTTCCCTTCGGGCTAACTTGCAATGTAAAAATAAACTGGAGCCCATGGTGGGAGATTAATTTCCTCCCTAACTCAGGAAGGGCAGTCAGTCAACGCAAGATCCTCCTGGCCCATCCCAGGAGGATGCTGCTCCTGGATTCATTCCTGGAGACAGCTGCTGTCCGACCTTGCCATAAGACTTCCTTCCCCAGTGCTCTCCTCCTGGCCCTGCTCTAGTCCTGCAGGGTCTGAGTGCAGCCCCTGGGCACAGCCCAAGACATTTCCTTCCCTCCAGGCTCTGCTCTGCCTCAGAGACCTCAACTAGCAGTACTTCAGGGGGTGGGGAGCTGAAATGATAAAATCTTAATTTCTAGTCATATTTGACCTGTCTTCTAGTGAAGAGAGAGCCCCTATCTCCACAGGTATCCAACATCCATGGGCTTGTGAGTAATTTTGCCTCCATTTTCACAGCTCAGAGAGCCTCTTTGCAGCCTCCTCCCAGGGTAATTGTGTCCCTTCTGTGCAGAAAGCCCATTCCTGTGGTTTTCCCATCAGTCCTGCTTCCAGCATGCTCCTGCCCTTTGCAGAACATGGCAGTGTTTGCATCATGCCCATGATACTTTTCCTGCTTGATCAGCATTAGCCCACCTCTCCTGCCTCTCTGATCCTTCCTGACTCAAATTACATTTTAAGGGCAGTTTTATTATAAATTCCTCAAACACCCTGAGAAGAGTTGCAGTTTGGCATTGTGCTCTGGTACCCAAGACTCTGCAGAAACCCTAGACCCACCTTCCTGTGGAGGTTTGTACACAGGTCCCTGTGACAAAGAAACCTCCACAAACCCCTCAGTGCATATGGTTGCTGCACAATGCTTGTACTAGTCAAATAATTAAGAACTGGTTGCCCACACAAATGTCAGAGGCTGCCTCATTTTTTTGCTGTGCTCCAGGGGTTCCTGTTTCTGGACATTCCCATGAATTAAACTGAGTGAGCTGGCAGGGAAGAAGCAGTCTCTGAATGTCGGCATGAAAAGCCCCACCACAAATTCAGCTGTCATTGTCCTTCTGCTTTGAAAGTTTTAAGCCCTTCAATTAGGGAGAAATGACAATACCCAGAGTGGGATTCCTTTGCTCTTATTTTGGCATGTAGAGCTGAGATGTGTGGCTTTGGATGAACTAGTCACCGTCGGCTCCCTTCGTTGCCAATGCAGAGAAATAGGAAGAATCAGAGTGTGATTCAATCTACAATAGTGTCTGGGAGAGGTCAGATGAATCACAGACTGTAAAAGAAGCTGAATCTGCGTGGCCAGACATAAGATTCTACATTTTTGAGGTCTAAATTTAAGTGGAATGAATCCTACTCCTGTGACTCAGGTGGTGGATCGTGCTGCGATGACAAGCTGACCATGCTGAGTAATGCAGCTCTGATTTCGTGACTTGCCTTCACCTCTGCCTCTTTTCCTTTCCTGTGTAAAGGTGCAGCACTGTCCTGTTGATTCATTTCTTGGTCCTCAGTGGCAGGACTATGCCAGGTAGCATCTAGCTGGCCATGGAGCACGTGCTTGTCTTCTGGGGCTGCAACCACGTGGCCTTCCCCTGTGCTTCCAGGTGGCTTCATTTTCTCTCCTCTAAGACAAGACATCTTTGAAGTAATAAAAGTGCAAAAGGGTAGAGCCACAGGCAAAGTCTAAAGAGCTCAAGACTGCAATGCTGAGAGTTCAAGCACAGGCTGAGGGCTCGTGGTGGCTGGGGAAGCTGGGGAGAGAGTCTGGGATAAGGGCAAGGAGGGGAATGTGTGTGGGGGATGAACATGACTAATTAAAAGCACAAGATAATATGAGAAAATGTTGGACTTGTGAAAAGTAGGGCTGAAAGGTGGACTTGGGGCCACCATGTAATCTAGCCCAACACAGGGGATCACATCTGGGTTCCTAAAAGCAAGAAATGAAAGAGGTGGTTTTGCTGGAGACTTTTCTGCTTGTTTCCTGATCCTTGGACCTGTATCCGGTGGTTCACATGGCTTATTGTGCAACGAGCAGCGTTGCCTCCCTGTGAGCTGCAGCGATGGGGATTTTATTCTCACAGTGCATTACTAGAAGTTCTTTTAACGTTTTCCCTAGAATTCCCCGGCTAGGTTATCCCTAGAAATCACCAGCTGGGAAGCAGGATTAACAAGCAGTTGTGTCCTCCTTCTCTGAACCTCAAGGGCATGTCATTGACGCCACTCTGCTCCAGGGCCCTGCTTCCCCGGTGGGAATCTGTTTCTTGTTCCCTGTGATATGTGGCAATCCTCTGCATTTGAAATAGATGTGCCAGACTGTGACAGGGAAAAGTGCCTTGGGCAGGGCAGATTGGAGAGAGCTGGCAGGGACCAGAGTCACAGGGTGTCTCTTGGGTGCATTTCTGCCTCTCTTGCTTCTTCTGACAGGGAGAGGAGGACACGGCTCAGGGCTGTGCTTCTCTCTCTGAGCCAAGGACATGGAGAAGCTGTGCTTGTGCCTCTGGGGATGTGTTCAGAGCAGGAGCATGATGCAGACAAGAGGATAGCAGAAACTGTCTAGGTGCTGGTACTGTTCAGAAGGGGAAGGTGGTTTTGCAACAGGTATTAATGAGCTCAAATTCAGATGAAACCTGCTTGGTGAGGAGCTCTGGCACAATGGAGGGGACACTTTCCCCTAGACCAGATTGCTGAAAGCTGCGTCCACCCTGGCCTTGAGCACTTCCAGGGATGGGGCATCCACAGCTTCTCTGGGCAACCTGTGCCAGGGCTTCACCACCCTTACTGTAAAGAATTCTTTCCTAATGTCTAATCTAAACCTAATCTCATTCAAATTAAAGCCACTTAAATGGCCTCTCTAGTCACGGAGACCTCTCCTGGCTCGTGCCAGTGCTGTCTGCAGGTCCTTGAGGTTCACCTGGAACTTCTCTGCCTGTAGTCTGGGCCAGTCCTGACTAGTTGTATAGTGAAGTAAGTTCAGTTGTTTGCCCCAAGTGCTCAGAGACAGGGCCAGCTGGGCTAGGAGGATGCTCCACCATCTCCTGTTTTGAGGTCATTAAAAAAAACCAGAAGATTTGCTTCTTCCACAAAGCCTAAGAGACCCTGAATACTTTAATTCATGCTAGCTATTAGTACAGTGATAATTAAATAATGATGAATGCTCCAGAGGGATGTGCTCAGTAGATACACGACCTTGCTGCTGGAAATTGTCCCTTCCTTTTTGCTCATAATGCGGGTGTAGCTTCAATTAACCTTTGAACTGCTGAATAGATCCACATAATCCCAAAGAGATTTCCATGGCAGACCAGTGGAGACTTATGGGAAAGAGCAGTGCCTTAAATTGCAAGCTGCTTGGGATGGGAAAAACTCCTTCCCATTTCCTCATTCTTTGTAGCTTTGAGATACTGAATGTTTGGTGTAAACACATGTTGGGTGGTGCGTTAGGCTGTGGTGAAGCTGGAATTTTATCCTGAAATATGTATGTGGTGATAGGATCATTATTCATCCCTACGTGCCATAGCTGCTCCTGTGGGCACAACTTGTTTTGTTAGTGGGTGCTGAAGGCATGGAGTAGTGAAGAACTTTGGATCCTGGAGGAATGGGTCAGCGTCCCATGAAGTGGTTTGTGGTACTCCACACCTGAAATGGACTCCATTTTTAGGGTGCTGAAATGATGAGTGCATCAAGAAGTCAAACCTTTTACCACAGAAAGGCAAAGGTTTGGAGGTTTGGGCTCTGTGTCCAAGTGCTCTGCCGTGGGTTGGGTGTTGTGTCTTTAAAAGGCATCGAGATCCTGGTTGAAATGTTCTTGTCTCACAGCAGTAAAATTTGAGTTATTCCTGGGATTGCTTTGCTGCCTAAGGGAGAGAAGGATCTGACCCACAGATAACCACCTCCACCTGAAAGTGTCAGCCCATGCAGAGGAGTTCAGCTGGCAGGAGAAGCCCTGTGATGGAGGCAGTGAGCTGCATGTAGGGATTTGGAGCCATTCATCCTGCGCTCCCATGTGTTTGTGTCTCCCCTCGGTTCCCACGCCTCTGCACTTCCTTGTTTAGCCCAGGCCCGGAAGCAAAACTGCTGAAATGCAAGGAGGAAAGTTATTCTCATGGTGTTTCCAGTCCAAACAGAACCAGGAGGGAGAGAGGAAATCTCATGAGAAAGCTTGACAGATTTCCAGCCCGGTCCCACTCAGGGCCATGGAGCTTCTGGTGTTTCATCTGAACCTCTGGGTCCGGAGCTCTCACTACATTTCCATGTGCCTGGAAGTCCCGCAGCACCAGAGCGAGATGACAGCAGTTCTGGTGTCCAGGGCCTTCCTGCAATCCCATGGATCTCAGCTTTCCTCGGATCCAGCCCAGATTCGGTGAGGAGCGGCGTGTTTGCTGCTTTTTCCCACCATGGATGAGGATGGTGAGGCTGTGGGTGACTCCTGCAAGCAGGAGATTTTTCTGATGGAGATGAGGCTCCTCCTTTCTTCACAGGATATCTTCACATGTCAGGCAGGATATCCAGGAGAGAACCAGAGACTTCTATCTGGAAAGCAAACCCAGTGCTCTGCAATGGCACCAAACTTCTGGGTATGTTCTCTCCTCAGATATCTCCACATTTCACCATATGAGACGTGTGGTCCATCAGGGAAAGAGGTGGGATGGAAGAGCTGTCCTGGAGCATCTCTTTTGAATGCAGAGTCCTAGAAATTGGCCACAATGCCATCTCCTGACAGAGTAGGAGTGGAGGATATCAACGAATAAGATGGACGTTGCATCCAGGCACTATCAAACACCATGCTAGGATGCAGGAAGAGCAAGAAGCACCTGTTTGTCCTTGGATGGTCCCTGCTGATGCCAGGATGGTCAGCTCTGGGCACTGCTGTCTTACCCAGTGCCACCCTAATCCCTGTTCTTGCTCATACCCTTTGGATGCCTGGTCTTGTTTGCCTTGATTCCCTTCCCAGCAGTGGTCTGTGCTGGCTAATTGCACACTGTGCTAAACCAAAACGTGTTTCCTGTGTATTTGGCTTTAAATTTATCACCCCTTGCTGAATGATGGTGGTAATTAGGAGTTTGCTGCATCCCCAGCTTTTGTTCTGCAGTGCAGCCAATGCAGCAGCAATTAATCCCCCAACAAACACAGCGGAGGTGAATTCAGCAGCGCTGGGGACAGAGATAATCTTGGGATAATTTATAATAGTAAAGCCATGGTCGGAGCGGGAGAGACCTCTGGGACTTGTTTTGCTTTTCGTTTCAGAGGGAAGGCTGACTGACTGACAGAGAGCTGGCGTTAGCTGGTTTATTTGTCCTGTTTGCATTGGACCACTTCCATCTTCTGGCAAGGAGGGACTGGCTTTGGGATGAATTTTATCTCACATGGGAGAGATGAGCAGTCTGAAGATGGTCTCAGCTGAGCAGTGAGAGAAATGCAAGCTCTGATTCCTCCCTGTTGTAACTGTGAGCAACTTGCCCCAAAATGGTAGAGAACCCTATCCCCACTAACAGGGATTCATGCTCGCTACCTTGGGGATTCCTAAGACCCTCAGGATTGATGTTCTGCCATTTTTTTGGTTGTATAAGGACCCCAAGGAGCAGCTTTTAATGAAAGTCCTTCAGTCAAGTGTGTTTTAAAGTCCCCTGAGGCCACCTTAGCACAGGTCTCAGTTGCATCTTCAGGTACGAGCCAGCTCCCACACAAAACCCCTGTGGGATGCTGCTAGGGAGAGACAATTCTTCATTGCATTTGGATTTTCTCCTTGCTTCTCAGCCCAGCCTTCGTGGGAATGTTTTCCCATGAAAGGGGTATGGGCTTGGCTGGGAAGCACTGAAGAAATCCGCGGTTCTCATTTCTCACACGAGGTGAACACAAGTTGTTTCTATGTGTGAATCCATTTCACAGGTGTTCCTTGGAACAGATAAGCATCACCCGCATTTTTTTAACCCACGGATGGAGACATTTAGTCTCCACAATGTTATGAGCCAGGGTCAAAGCTCTGTGGTGAAGCTGGTGATGTGTTACTTGTCTGCTTACAGAGTTATTTTGGGGTCTGATGGCCTAAGGTTAGGAGTGGCACCCCAAGACTCACTGAAGGCACTGGGAATGTTTAGCAGGTATATTTTGGAGAGGCTTTTTTCCCCCTAGTGACCTGGAACCTCTTTCATGCTGGGGATCCGGGATGATGAGGCAGAGCAAGACTGGGTATACAGGACCTGTACAGTAAAATGGGAGAGTCAACAGGATAGGAAACACACACTGTCACAAAAAAACAAGTGGAGGACAGGTAACTAAATGACCGTTTGATGAACACATGACAGGTAGAAAGGAAATGAGTATCAGCCATGAGGAAACTTTTGGATCAATCAAATTGTCTTTGCAGGAGTTGTTCTGGAAAGGAGAGATGCAGTAGCTGCCTTGGCTGCAGGAGGGCTTTCTTCTGTGATCTAAAGCAGCTAAAGCACAACTCAGATGCTTGTTAACAGGACTTCTGAGGGGAGGGGTGATGGTGAACATTGGTCTGCAGAGTGGATGGATGAATCCAGAGGAGGATTATTCAATCTGCAGGACATGCAGAGGTGGCAAGGACTGAGAAAGGCACTGGAGAATGAGATTGGAATGGAGGGTGGCCTCAGTTCTTGGAGTAACGGCCTTTCCAAAGGAGGGTGAGATTCAGGAGGGAGGCACATGGGGTGGAATAAGGCAGGAACATTCAGCTGCACAAAGACAGAATGGGGAGCAACCGGTTTGGGCAATGGGTTACAGGCAAGTGAGTCAGGAAATCCACCCTCTGGAGAGAGTAAAGAGCATACTGGTGTTATAGACGGGTTAGGGAAATTGACTTTCGTATTGAGAATTAAAAGATGATTGTTTACTTAAGAAGTTAATTAGTTAAAGAGTTAAATGTTAATTGGTTAATTAAGAAGTTAAAAAGGTTATGAAGTATGGTTCAAGTAAAGAAATGTTTAAGGTTTTAATGGATGTTTAATGTTTCACAAAATATTTTGGTCTATATGAAAACTTAATTGATGTTTTAAAATCCTATTGAAATAAATGGGGAGAAGATGGCCGCCGGGGCAGAGCTTCTGGAAAGTTTTGCAGAGAGTGTCAGGACGCCAGTCAAGGTAAGAACCAGCCCAGATTAGTCACCGAGCATGCCCCATGAGGCGGGGTTGGAATGGACCGCCCCAGGTGGGTGGATACAAGGGGGCGCGTTGGGGAAACCTTCGACGAGGATTGGCCCAAAGTAACTAAAAGTATCAAGGCATCTGACCCTCAGAGAGAATAAAAAGGAGCTGCAAGGGCTCTGGGCGTGCCTCTGGCCAAACCAGCTGTGCACCTGTTGCTGGGCCTTTCTTTGTGGGCATGCCCTATTGTTGTTTGTTCTTTTTGTTAGCAATAAAAGCTTTAAAATCTGAAAAGTGAAGCTCCGTTCTTCACACTGGGAGGTGTAAACAAGCATACCATCTTGTAGTAAACTCAAAGTTTACTACTGAGAAGTGGGGCAAGGTATTTCTGGATCTAAGTCTAGAATAGGGCGATAGAAAGATCTCAGAAATCTGTTTTAGGAAGAACGGTTTAAAGAGCTGGGGTTTTTAGCTGAAGAGGACAGGCACAATCTCCCTATGTCATCATGATGTTTTTTGTGATGTAAAAGGTTGCTGTGAACCAAAAAGAAATATCAATACTGTCTGTTGAATTTCTATTAAAAATGTATGCTGAATTCTCCTGAGTTTAAATATAGCTCAGCTAATAGACAAGGACATTCTTCTGGGAACTGGGATTGCATACACTTAATTAATGATAATGAACACTGCACAAAGATTTTGACTGCAAGGTATTCCAGCAACACTTAATTCAGTCTGGACATCTGTAATTTGATAAAGTGGTTGCCAAACAGGGGTGGAGGGAAGGACTAATTATATAGACTACAATAACTTCTCTACCTGACTGTGCTCAATATGATATTCACTGTCAGCTGAAACCTCTTGGAAACTTTGCTCTTTTATTAAATCTGTTTCTTTAGTGGCTATTTAACAAGACCTATATTATTCATTTTGAAATAGCATGTCCAGTAAATGAACTTGTATTTTTCTTTAGGTCTTAAATTCAGTCTGTTGTGAATCAATTTGCAGTTCTGACTGGCTTGAGCAATATGAGGCAATGTTTTGGTAGGTAGGTTGTTTTTCTGCCTGTCTGTGCCCCTGCAGATGTTGATAGATAAATCAGGGTGTGGAGTGTCTGTCCTCATTAAACAAGTGAAATGGTGAGGACAGGGAGCAGCTGTGCTGAGAATTTTGGTGAATGGTGGGTAGTGCTTCCCTGTAGATACCTATCACAGAATCCCAGAATGGTCTGGGCCAGAATGTTCCTTAAAAATCATCTCATTCCAGCCCCCTCCCATGGGCTGGGACACTTTCCACTATCCCAGGTTGCTCCAAGCCCCATCCAGCCTGGCCTTGAACCCTTCCAGGGATGGGGCAGCCATAGTTCCTCTGGGCAAACCTGTTCCAGGGCCTCACCACCCTCACAGTAAAGAATTTCTTCCTGATAGCTAATCTAAACCTACCCTGTTTCAGGTTACAGCCGTTAAGCCATTTTGAGTGGAAGGTCTTCACCAAGGTTGCAACCAAAGCCACGCAGAGTATGAGATTGTGTGCGATAAAGAAACATCCTTGGCTGCTGTAAGGCTGTTGTCCCTAATGAAGTGAAAAGGAATGTGGAATGTACTGAATTGTGGACCTGCTGCCCAAATCCTGCTCAGGTGGTGTCAGCAGAGGAGACCCCCATGGTGCCCAGTCCCAGGAGCTCTTTACCATTCCAGGATATGTTTGTAGGGGTGTCCAACACCTCCTGATCAAGGAGGAGCATGTTCAAGCTGTTGGCCAAATCTTTGGTAAGTGATTTTGTCACTGGACAAGTGGCATGTTGGGGCTGGGAGTGATGGGAAAAGCAGCAGATTCATAAAGTCATAGAATCAGAGAATGGTTTGGGTTGGAAGGGACCATGAAAGATTGTGTAGTTCAAACTCCTCTGCCATGGGCAAGGACACCTTACATTACGTTCCTTGGATGCTTGGAGTACTGCCAGCCCTTTAGGGGCAACCCAGGAGAACTGCACAAGATGACATCCCTTGGGTGGGTAAATAGGATGCAACAGATGAATGGCGTTTAGAAATCATTTAAAAAAAAATTAATACAACTGAGTGTCAGCTTTCTGCATGGTGAGCTGTTGGATCACATTTATGAGCCTGTTCTCAGCTGCCACAGCCAGAAGCACTCCGTGGTGTGCTTAACACTGGACATGTGCAGGAGAATTACCTGTCCCCCAGGTGCTTTTCTCCCCCTTTTGCTGGTAGGCTTCACTTGCTGAGTTGCCCTGAGATAAAACAGCAAAGGGAGAACACTCCAGGCCCTCCTGCATCCCACATGGCCAGGCACGACAGCATTGCTGTGCTCTGGCTTTTGTTTGCCACTGGCAGTGTAGAGGAGTTGACAGAGCCTTGGCCACATCTGCCTCCTCCTCCTTCCATTCTTCACCTCCAGGAGCTGGGACTTCCTGTGGTTTGGCAGGAGTTCTGTAAACATGTTCCCCAAAGTGCCTCCCCCCGCCTGCCAGCGCCTCACGCTCTTGCAAGAGAGGAAACACCGCAGCCCAGCCGGAATGTGGAAGGGGATTTCCATGGCTTTAATGAGGTCGGCCTCCTTCTCCAATCCATGGGATTCCTCCTCCCTCCCCTGGTCAGGCCTCAGGGAGATCCTGCCCCACTTGGTGTAGGGCTGGGACAGAGCCCAAATGGCACGGGGTGGTTCCCAGCGTGGGGCTGCTCAGCTGGCTCCCTCCCAGTTTCCAGCCTCAGGGCCACCCTCCCAGGGCTTTGGTCCCCCTCTCTGAGCAAGGGAACAGGAGGGCAAAGCAGTTCTTGGAGGAGAGGGCGTGTGAAGGAGACCTTGAGCTGGGGGAACGTGTGGGGGGTGCAGAGCATCCTCTCTGCCTTTAAACATGGGGCTGATCCTGTCCCTCTGTGCCATCTCTGGCTCCAGTCTCCTCCGAGGACCCATTCCCTGGGCATAGACGTGTGTGTAGCCGAGAACATCTAAATTCCACGCAGATGTACTCTCTTCTTGCCAAACTACGGGTACATCCCAGTGGGGACTTGTCTCCAAATCCTTCAGCCCCCCAGAGCCTGCCCAGACATGGGCAGTGCTGGCTGGCACTGGTCGGGGACAGCACAGAGTTAAACATCAGCGTCTGGGACCATCTGCTGAGTCCTGGCTCTGCTGGGTGACAGCCAAGGACCCACCCCTGTCCTGCAAGGCCGTGGGGGTGTGGACACTGCTCCTATCCCACCTCTTCCAGGCTGAGATAGCGAATCCAGGCTTTGGGCATTTCTCTTGGCATTCCAGAATGGAATTCTCCAGAACTCCCTGGTGTGATATCCTGAGATCCCCCCAGGGATGTTGAATCACTTTGGGGTGAGGTGAGGAATGGGCTGTACGTGACTTTCCCATGGGGGGATCAGGAGAAAGGGACAGGCAGTAAATGCAGTGCATGGGTGACATCTAATGTCATATTGGGGTAACACAGGCTGGGTTTTCCAAATTATCCTACTAATTGTAGGGTTTTTGGAGTGAACAGGATGATCAGGCCCATCTGGCTCTAAAGGGGCGCCTTCTTTCCCAGGGATTTGTAACTTTGAACCCTCCTGTCTTCAGAACTTTTTGGGAAGTTGAAAAGGGACTTCAAACGTTCTTATACTTAGAATCTTAATCTATAAATGACTTTGTACTTGGAAAGCTGAGATTGTTCTTTGAAAGAAAACATTTTTAAATCTTGTAAGTGGAGTTTCAAGATTGAAGATATTTTGCTTGATTAGATCCACTTTTCAGACAGTAAGATTTGCCTTTTTGCCTCACTTTGTGAGAGTCTGTACATGACTGCATGTATACATATATAAATATTTAACTTGAAAAACTGTTGCCAGAGAGGAAAGAACTGTGAAAGAGATTCCTTCACACTGTCTCTTCCTGTGGGAATAAATCCTTGTCTTTACTGCTACTACATTGGAATATGTCCAGGCCAAGGACTATTCCCTTCTCTCTGCTTCGTTAGGTCTTCACAGATAGACAGCGATCAGCAAATCTATTTCCTTTCAATAGTCTAATTGGGCATGCAATTAAATTTGAGCTCAGGTTCCCAGCCTGCCCTTAGCCCAAACATGAATTCCTCTTTCAAACCTGAAGAAAGTCTTTCTCATTCTGCAGGCTCTGGTGGTTTTGTGGTGATGGGGGATGCCCACCTCGGAAACATCCTTTGGGAAAGGCCCTCTGCAGATTGCAAACAATTGTGTGTTTCATAGAATTCCAAGTGTAAATTCATAGAATCATAGAATAGTTTGGGTTGGAAGGAACCTTAAAGATTATTTAGTTACAACCCTCCTGCCACAGGATCAACAATTTCTAGTTGATATTGACCTGGCAGCCTCTGCTGATGTGAAACCTGAGGATGACAGAGAAGCTGTTGTTCTCTCAGGCAGAGAAATGTTTATTTGGGCACTTCATAGCTTGGATCCTCTATTGTTTAACACCTCTGGGTTCACTAAAGGCTTGTTTGCCACTAGAAGTCTCTGTTCCAAAGATGAAGGTGGTAATGTCCCTATCTCTGATCCTTCCCTAAACCATTCCCAGATTTTGGCCAGGACCTGATTTTTGACCAGAAGATACAGGGAACACCTTGACTCTTGCTCCTTAGGCTAAGTTCTTCCTTCTCTTTCCCTCCTTTGAGCACCAGGTGGTTTCCCCCATCCTTCCTGGACCCATTTCCAGTTCTCTGCTCCCAGGGCATGGCTCCAGGTGCTGCACCAGAGCCACCACAGTCCTGCTGTGACCACATTGGATTTGCAGGGCAAATCAAAGGGAGAAAGGGATGTACAGCTCAACCCAGGCACTTTATCAGCCTGGAATAACAGGAATAACTTTTCCTTTTCCCCAGCGTGCCGTGTTGTGAGGGAAGCTGGAGCCTTCACTTTCCCGGAGGCTCTTGGAGAGCTAAATTAACTTGTTAATGTTGATATTTTCAGAACCTGCTGCAGTGCCTTGAGGAGTCACTTCCAGCCCCATCATTGATTCCGTGGCTCATCGAGTCTGGGAAAACAAGCACCATTAGGACCAAAGCAAACGCCGACTGCTCCTCTCCTGCATAATGATAGTAATTAGTGCTGGCTGGCACTTTGCAGGCGTTAGTTAATTATTCCTCAGAGCTTCCTCTGGGAGGAGAGTTGCTATTTTTAGTGTGTTTTACACCGAGAGAAACTGAGGCAGCAGACTGAAGGTTGTTGAAGGGGAGAGGGAGAAGGGGACAGAGGGCAGTGCTGTGACTGCAGCCCTGAGCATGCCCAAAGCTGTTCCCTTTGCCCCTCAGTCTGCTGAGACACGTTGGACTTGCACAATCCAGTCACATAATTCCTAATGCCAGAAGGTTTGTTTGGATTGGAAACAGCATTTTTTTAAATTTTAAAATGGGGCATTTGCCTTAACCCACCAAACAAAACTTTTTTTTTTTTTTTTTGCCTCCAAACTGGCCATTTTTGGAAAACGAAAATCAAGGATATTTTTGGCTTTCCCATTGCTGCTCTCTTATTCCGCCTTTTCAAGGCAAATCTGAATAAACTGGGAGAAGGACAAAACTAAAAATGCCCAAATGCACGCACACAAAAAGGGGACTATAAATGTTTCATGTGCAGAAGGTCACTGGGATGCAAACCCCTGTTCTCCCAAAGCCCACAGACTGAAGTCAGCTATAAAGTTGCTTAATTCTTCCCTGACGGTTTTGCAGCTCAAATATTTTGAAAGACAAGTATGGCTTTTTTTCCCCAAGCCAATCATTTATTGCTTCTTTTCTGGGTTTATTCATTTAGTTTTTACTGTCCCATAAAGTCCCTTTGATTCTGGAGAGGAAAGATGTCTGGTAGATTTGTCTAGGTAAGCGCAAGAAATAGAAATATTCCTGCTTTTTAACGATGCCAAGCACAGTGGTGTTGTGTAATTTTACTGTTAGTTTTGCAATATATGAGTCTTTTTTCTGACACATCCAACTCCTAGGACCCTCTAACTCATTATATTCTCAGACTTCATGATCAAAAATAAATTCTAGCTGAGAAATACAAGCTGGAAATACAGCAGGAAATGAAGGGTAAGACACCAAGGTTGTTGCTGCTGCTGTTTTTGTTGTTGTTATTCATAAATGTCAAATTCTCTTGTGGTTTTCAAGCGGGGCATGTGGGTTTTAAGGTCTGACTCAGGATTTTTCAGTGTCTGGGGCTGACTGGAATGCCAGTCACCATGTGCAGACAGCACAACCAGGCACAGGTTTTGCCTTCATCAGTTCATTTTTTCTTGGCCCATAGATTGATAGGTATGACATTGCTGATCATTAATAAAACATGTATATCCTAGGGCACATATAAATCTGAAAAATTTCCACTGACCTCGGTTTGTTTATGAACAGGCAGCCTTAAAAAGGGCTGCTACTTATTTCCAAAAGAAAGATTTTCTATAAAATTATTTTTTCAGTTAATTAAAAGGCTATGGCATTTTCTGAAATTCTCATCTGTGCTGCACCTCCATCAGGCAAATATAATTGGGATGCAGTGTAAATGTCTATCTGCTCTCTCCTTTCTGTGGTCTTCATGTCTCTGGTGCACAAATGTCTGCCAAAATCCTGGAATCAAACATCTGTCTCAAGAAAATACAAGGCCAAGCAGGGAGCTGGTTGTTTAATTTTCTTTATAAATGACCCATCTCTTTTCAGACCTGAACATCTTCACGGTACAGCCCCAGATCATGACCTTAGTCCCGAATTCTCTGAGTTGACCTCGTGGGGGATTTTGAGGTCCTATTTGTGCTGGTAAAACCCAAGGAAGATGCAGAGCCATCCCAGTGGAGAGCAGGCACACCCCTGGCTCCTCAAGAGATGGTGCTTCTCCAGCCTTGAAGACATCCTGTCTGTTTTGCTCCTTCCCCTCCCTCACTCATTCAAGCTCCTTGCTGGAGTTGTAATTTTCCCAGTTTTTCCCAAGTGCTTTGGTATCTGCCTGTCCAGGGCTTGGCTGGGAAGAGGTCACAGCTCTTGGCTGTGATGTGACACCTCCTGTCTGCCTTCATCCTCACTCAGTGTCGTGGGTTTGACCCTGGCTAAATGCCAGGTACCTACGACGTTTGCTCTCTATGCTCTCTCCTGCTGCAGCTATGCAGAGGAGAGAGAAAACTAACACAAACACTGGACTTACAAGTTGAGATAGGATCACTGATAAGGAGGACGCACAAAATTCAGGGCAAAAGCAGGCGGGAAACCTAAAGTTGCAAAAAAATAAGTGATTTATTAATCTAACAGAGTCAGAGGATAAATCAGAGGTAAAAATAAGCTCTCAAGACACTATTTCTTCACTGACCCCCTTCTCTTTTAAGGCACTGCTTCCCAGCTCACCCCCTCCCTCCTTTTCAACTAACCAACAACTCTCAGGCAGGGGCAGGGTGTGAGGTTTTTTCTTAAGTCAGTCCATCACAATTCTTTTACTACAGACACTGTTTCTCTATTAGCCCCCTCTCTCTATTCAACTAACAGATCCGGGCTGGGGCAAGGTATGTGGCTTTTCTTAGTCAGTTCAACACCACAATTCTTCTGCTGCAAATGCTGTTTCTCTACTCACCCCTCTCCCTATTAAGGCCTCAGCTCACCCCCTCCCTCCTTCCTTCTAACCAACAGCTCCGTTGTGGGGGCAGGGTATGGGGGTTTCCTTTGGTCAGGGTCAGTCCATCAGGGAGAAGAGTCCTCTACTTAGCCATGGGAGTCCCTCCCACGAGAGACAGTCTTCTGTGACAGCCGGACAATGACATTGTTCATGAAGATGTCGTTCAGGGTGGCATGGTCTCGGCTCTCCCGGCGGGTCTGTGTCAGAACCAGGTACCAGCAGTTCACAGGAGAAAGGAGGTGCTGGTCTTTCTTGAACTGGTGCTCTCTGGAGCTGCGGATCTTGGAGGAGAAGCGCTCAGCCAGCTTCTCCAGGCTCCGGGAGTACTCCAGCTCGATCTCGGCCTTCCTGCGGAAGAACTCCTGCAGGTCCTGCAGCAGCTGCAGGCGAGACTCCGACTGCTGCTCCAGGCATCTGAACTGCTCCACCAGCTGTGTTCGGATTTCTTTGACCTGTGTTTCGTAGTTGGCAATGATCTCTTTGTCCTTTTTGAATTTGCCCCGCGCTGACATCGTGCGGGAGGGCGCGGACCCCGCCGGGACCGCCGCCTCACCCGGCCGGGGCCCAGCCGCTGCCAGCGGCCGCCGTCATTGGCGGTGCCAGGGACACTGCGCACCGCCCGCGCTGCGGGGAGTGGAGCAGAGCCTGGCAGGGCTGGGCCGAGCCGAGCCGGGCCGAGCCGGGCTGGGCTGAGCCAGGCCGGGCCGGGCCGGGCCGGGCTGGGCCGGGCCGGGCCGAACACAGCCGCTCCCGCCTCCGGCCCCCTTACCCATTGAAAATTTGAGAATAGGTTGACATCGTTTTGGCCCCAAGACCTCGAATCATTCGCATTACTGGGTAAAACTGCCCGTTGCTGAGTGCCAGCTATGCTGAGGGAAACTTCGGAGGGAACCGGCGTAACTAACATCTCTAATTGGCGCAGGTTTGGCCAGCAGCATGTCCATCATCTTCAGAGCCATCAGAGATTGGCTGTGCTGGACATTGTGGAGAAATTTCCAGAATCTTTACTCAGGACATGCAGGAGCCATCTTTGTACCCCACCCTATTCACTGACAAAAACTGGGCCAGGCAAAACTACCACATTCAGCACCACTGCTGAACCTCTCTGGAGTCCAGCAGCCCTCCCTCGACATTCCTCCCTCGGTGCTTTCCCAGATTTCCAAGACTTGCTGCAGAACTGATGTAAGATGTCTTTTTCTTCCTCGCTACCCACCCGTTAGCTGAAGTTCTTATCCAGCTTTCCTTGTCACACGTTCTGCGACAGTGCTCACCTGCCACCTGCCCCACACTCACACGCTGGCAGAGGGCTGGATTCAATTGGATATTGGGAATAAATTCTTGGCTGTGAGGGTGGCGAGGCCCTAGCACAGGTTGCCCAGAGAAGCTGTGGCTGCTCCATCCCTGGAAGTGTTCAAGGCCAGGTTGGATGGGGCTCAGAGCAACCTGGGACAGTGGAAGGCGTCCCTGCCCATGGCAGGGCGTTGGAACGAGATGAGTTTTGAAGGTCCCTTCCAATCCAAACCATTCTGTGATTCTATGTCTTTCCATAAATAATCTAGCCATTGGAGTGCTGTTGTTCAGATTTTCTGCACTGTGATGTCTTTACCTCTGCCCACTGCTTTAGAAAGCCCCCAGACTAGGCTGATCTGCCCCAAGGACAAATTATGGCTCAAGAAAATTAATTTCTCTCAGGAAAACTCCCCTAGAAACTGCTTTAATCTTGCTGAAGATACTTGCAGCTCCACAAGGGAGAAGATCTGGGACTAAACTCACAGAGGAAAGCGTTTGGCCTGTCAGCCAAAGGACAGCAGCTGGTTCCGCCCCCTCTCCAAAGCACAAAGGTCTCATTAAAGCACCTGCACTGGAGGAAGGAATGAATTGGCATAATGCAGTTATCAGCCTAGCAGGTTTCTTTACACTCATTTCCTTCCAGCCCATAAGCAGAGAGAGGCTAAAGCACTATTTGAAGTGTTACTTTGCAAAGTTATTCTTCAATTCAGTATTTGTTTATTTTTCTCCTCCACTGTCCCAGGGACAGCAACCTGGTCTAGTGGAAGGTGACCCTGCCCATGACACGGGGGTTGGAATGAGATGACCTTTAAGGTCCCTTCCAGCCCAAACCACTCTATTTCTGTAAATAAGAACTACAGTAATGGCTTTTCTTACTGCAAAAGACTCCTGCCTCTATCTCTGTTCAGATGGAATGGCTTTTATTGCTTTTTGTTATTTTTTACACATACATTTGGGTGTAGAGATAATCCTTGGACACAATCTGTCCAATTCTTCCTTGAATATTTCTTTGTTTTTATCAATAGGTTTCTCACAAGCCGCTGAATGTAAATCAGAATTCCCCAGGGCTTTTTTTTTTTTTTTGTTATCTGCAAGAAATAAGAACCAGTCCCTTGATATGGAAATCCAGGTATCTTGTTAGAGATAAAGACAACTCTCAAATAAATAATTTCCTTATTTATTTTAGGTGGAAAATAAGACTAACAGAAGAAAAAAAAAAAAAAGAAAAAACCAACTGTTTAGGATAGACAGGGTTTGGGCTATAAAATGAGGATGCCAGTACATAGTTTTAAGTCACATTTATAGATTGTCTTAGTGAATCTGCAGTGTTTTTTGTCTCCACAGCCCTGTTTTGGAGGTGTAGTGGGGGTTTTCAGGTTCTTGCTGGAGAACTGTGTTCTCATGTAGGTGAAACCACAGCCCAGGGTTATTCCCAGAGCAGGTTCAGGGATTCAGCAATCCCAGCTGATGTGTTTTGGAAGGGGGACAGACTTTGGCAGGCAGGCCCTGGCTCCGTGCCCGGGAGCAGGGCCGGGTGGACGTCAGCAGTTTTGGTTCAGGGAGGAAGGTCGTGTGAAACTGCTCTGCCCACCCTCGCTGCCGTCTGCGGCCGAGCCCAAGGACCTGGAGCCAAGGGCAGAGTCTCACCCGCGCCGTGCCTGGGATTTACATCCTCCCCTGGGAGCCTGCTCCGTGCAGGAATTGCTGCTGATGCTGGGGGTGAGCACTTACCCACAGAGCATGGATGTCCCTGTTGGTGGGACATCCTTTGCTGGACACCTCTCAGGGTGGTCCTGCACAGCCTTCGCCTTCCTCAGGAAGATCTTTCCCCCTCCAGCTTCACAACGCTGCCAAGTGCTGTGTAGGAAAAGATGCTGGTTTGATTTCCATTTTTACCTGTTTGTCAGTAGTTTTTCCTTTTGCTCCTTTGCCAGGTGTAGGAATAGCTACTGGTTTGGTTTCCATTTTCACCTGTTTTCCAGTAGGTTTCACTGCTAGGGCAGCAGGCACAGCCTCCTTTTGCTCCTTTACCAAGTGTTGGTGGTCATGGCTCAGAGTATTAAGGGATGTTGAATGGCACAGCAGCTGGGGGGTGGTTTTGATGAGTGGGATGTAGGGGATGCTTGTTGAAGTTTCTCTGTGATTGTGAGGCTTGTTGGACATGTTCAAGAGAAGAAATGTGGGAAATGTGTAGCCTTCCATCATTCCTGGGTGAGTTCTGGTTACCCTGCCTTTTTCTAAGATGATGGTGACAAGCTGAAAAGATACCATCTCTTTCTCCCCATGATAGCTATTTTTCTGTTTTATTAACTCACTACCCCCAGTTTATTGCCCTTTTCCTCCTTTAATTAGGCAAATTAACTTTATTTGCCAAATAAACCTTTGCAATGAAAACACAAACTACCTTTGACATAGATTTCCACACCCAAAAGCTGATCTGTGATTCAATAAAAAGCATACAAATGTTTAGTCAACATGATTGTTATTTTTGCCACGTAAGGGAAGATGTTTGCCACCTCTTCTTGGGAGATGAAGAGTGGGAGACACTCAGATCAGCCCCTCAAAGTGTGAGGTTGATCTGACTCTGTAATTCAGGCACATCCATCTCTTCCCAGGCTATTTTCCTGCTGCTGCAGTTAACAGAGCTTGGGCAAATCTCACCTTTGGGCTGGAAGGATGGAGATACCAAACTGTGGGAGCTGAACCTCAGCTCTTGGAGATCTGGGCTGTCCTTGCAGGGGGAGTCAGCTCAGGGGGGCTGGTGGGTGACCCCATCCCCCTGGACAATGTCAGTGAGCCCCAGTCAAAGCCAGGAATTTCCCTTCTCCCTCCCCTTTCTGATTCCCACCTCCTCCATAACAAAAATGGCCACATTTCAGCAGATTCATGGGGATGAGTGCTAGAGTTGTGGGGCCATCTCTGAAGATTGCACTTTTATAGATGGCTTTTTTTTTTTTTTTTTTTTTTGTTTGTTTGTTTGTTTGTTTGTTTAAATCTGAAAGCTCAGATCTCTGGGCTCTGTCCCCTCCTTGAGCTTTTAGATTTTTGATGAAAGATTCTTAACTGCTTTTCTTCTTTTTATTGGAAGTTTCATATATACCAGAAGCTTTTGGGCCGTGAGAGATGCACAGGCAGTCAGAAAATTTGCCAGCCCCAAAAAACTTGAGCTTCGGCTCCTGCCCCTCTGAGCTCCCAGCAGTCCCTTTCCTTGCTGCCATTTCCCTCTATGTATGATGGAGATAAGATTTTTTTCTCCTGGTAATTATTTACTTGTCACTAAAGTGGATTTTGGCATCCCTCCAGCCAAAGAACTGATAATTTTTCACTTCTGTTATAAGACAAAATGATTTTCAGGGGGAGGGGTTAATTCACATGCCATTACATTGGAAAAACTTCTTCCTGCCACGAACTGTTTTATCCCAGGACAGAGAAATTCAACAATACCAGACCTTTGATATCAAGTTGGTTTTTGTTTTGGGGTTTTTTTTGTGGTTTTTTTTCCATGTTCATCATTCGGCATTCCCTCAAGCTCACCTTAACCTCCAGCATAACCTGGCGCTGATCTGGTTTTTGTGGCACTGATGCCCATTTGATGCTGACTGTGCAAATCACGTGTTCCTCTGTTCTGAGATAAATGAGGAGTATGGTTTTTATGCTCTGCCTTCTCCCCCACTGTGTTGAGAGGCCATGCTGGGTATCCTGAACTGCTCTGGGAAGCAAGGAAGTGAGAGCAATTACTTCAGCCATGTGTTGGAGACCTGCTCACCCTTCTGAATCCCTGGGATAGTTCCCAAACCCTTCCTCTCGAGGGTCCTGACTCTCCATCGCTTGCTCTGCAGTTATTTCTGTCATACCAGAGCTCTGAATGCTGCTACAGGATCCGAAGAATGGTGGTTTAATTATATTTTTTGCAGGTGAAAATATTAATAGAGGAATTGTTTTAATTTTTAAATGAAGGTGCACTGGTTCTTTGGGTAGTGATTCTGCTTGAATGCTGGAGGCAGGGCTGAAGAGGAAATGGCATATTGACTGACAAAACTGCTTAGTGTCATTTCTTTCTGTGCTTTGTGAAATAAAATCTTCAGTTTGCTCTGTAAGAACCAAATCAGCCTCATCTTCTGAGTTATCAGTTCCTCAAAACCTTTCCCAAGGTATCTTTCCATAGTTCTTTAACAACATGAGTAGCTTTTTATTTAGGCTTTTAAATATTTTTCAGCTCAGTTGGCCCCAGACTGTGCATGAGCTCGCAGTACAGAGGTTAAAACCTCTCCTTAGTCCTGCTTACTTCTTCACGCACCTTGGGATTTGTTCAGCTTTCCCAGAGGCTCTGCTTTCCCAAACACAGCTCCCCTCTTACAGGAATGGCCCAAATCTCTCTGTCCTTGTCCTCCTTGTTGGAGTGAGGAGAACTATGCTCAGTTCTTTTAACTCAGGACTTTTACAAATGTGTTTTAGGCAGCTGGAGCAGACACAGGGAGGTGGGAGCAGACAGGTGCTAAGTCAGGTAAAAACATAGCACTGGTGTCAGGAAATAGGAAGGAAATGACCATGAGGAGGTGAGCAAGGCTGGGAAATGATATTTTAAATTATATTGAAACCTTCGTACCACACATCTTCCTTCTCACTGCAGGGCAGGGGATGGATGTAAAAGGAAGGATGTAAAAGACACTTTCAAAATTTGTATTTGATACTCAGGTTGCTTTAGGCAGTGTGAAAAACAGAGAATCCATGGGTGAAGGTTCTACCTCACTTAGAGAAGAGACAGAAGCTGTCTGAGATCCTGCAACAATTAAGGAAGGTATTTATTCTGCCAAACTGAAATGAAATCTGACATCACAGTTTCCTCTAAGTCTAGTGCAGTGATGCAAGTCTATCTTCAAATAAATGTATTATTTCCTGCTTTAATCTTGTCAAGTGATGGAGCTAGTTCATATTTT
The DNA here is from genome assembly GCA_036630365.1 of Acanthiza pusilla. Classification (NCBI taxonomy): domain Eukaryota; kingdom Metazoa; phylum Chordata; class Aves; order Passeriformes; family Acanthizidae; genus Acanthiza; species Acanthiza pusilla. The sequence goes on from JAXCHO010000034.1 coordinate 94,898,816, forward strand.
ATGCCATATCTAAGGGTCTGGGAATCCTCTGAGCAGGGCTGTTGGTGTTTTATTTGTTCTCTGCTAAGTGAGAGAGATGCCACATTGCTTTGTGGAGTGCAAAGGATGCCAACACTGGTGTCCACACGAGCTCTGTAGCAGGGCTTGGTGTGTCATGTCAGAGCAAGAAATGTCTTTAGATAACTTGCAGCAGCTGAGCAAACTCCATTTATTCCTGGGAGAGCCTCATGCCTGTCAGTAGGTTCCAGATTTATAGGTGTCACTCTTGCAGATGTTCAGGATGAGGCTTCGCCTACACTGCAGCACATCCCACCAAACATTGGCTTGGACTCGATGATCCTTGTGGGTCCCATCAAACATCCCTGGCAGGGCTCAGGGCCAGTTTGGATGGGGCATTGAGCAGCCTGGGCTAGTGAAATGTGTCTTTTCCAGGAGTACAGACCCTCTGTCCACACTCTATTAGCATACAACTACATCAACTCTGTCATGCACGTCTAAGGAGTCTCATTTCTGTCCCATTAAAGCCAGTGCTGCTCATTCATGCACCTACAACATTATTCAGAACATGTGGTGCCCTTCAAAACACAATCTTAGAGCCCTGCTTTATCATTTCATGAAGATTCATTTTCAGAGGGTTATACAAACTCTATTTAAATTAGAAGTCACATCCACTTTTTATGCCTGAGGATTCATAATAAGAACAATGAGAGCTCCCAGGCACAAATGAAGAAGCAAGTGAATTTCTCATCAAGAAATTACCACTGAGGTTATTATTGACTAGCTTTTGTTTTTTCCTTGATCATTAATGTGGTTCTGCTTCTCTGGATGGCTTATTGGCAAGGAACACAGTGAGCATCCCATACAGCAAACGCATGTGAGAGGCAATATAAATGTAAAATTAGTTAAGTGACATGCTGCTATTTAGTGCACTCTTGCAAGTTTAAAATGTCAGGTAGGAATTTTGCTTGGAGAAAAGAAAAACTCACCAAAAAGGATGGGTTTGTTTATCAGCGTTATACCTTGTGAGATCATTTACATTGACACTGGCTATGGTTGCTTTTTGGAAGCATTTCATGCTGTTTGCTAGTGCAAATGGCAGCACAGAGGTGGGATTCATTTGCCAAATGAAGATGCCCATTGCTATCTGACACGCCTGATGACATCCAAAAATCTCTATGGGCAAGACAGAAATAGCCGAGAACTTCTGAGTGACCGACCTCTTTCTGGATCAATAACTCAAAGGCTTCTCTGTTAAAGTGAATATTTCTCCAGCTGACACTGCTCACCACGAAAAGGACTTGATTTTCTGGACTTCTAGGGTGTGGTCACATGGCCCATGATACCCAAACTGCCTGGGAGTGGCAGAGGGACACTGGAGATCTCTGAAAAGCATCTGAGTGCTGCCTATGGTCTGCCTTGGTTTTAAAGGGAGATCAAACACTGTCACAAGGCCAACACCTACATATGGATATCCTAAATCCTGAGTGCTACCTGTGATGTCAGCCTGGGGAGGCTCTAGGTTTTCTTTTATTCCAGCCTGGATTTGACAGATCCTCATCCAAAACTGTGTGCAGTCACCAAAGGTCTGCTCATGGGGCTAATTCAGCACATGGGGGTCCTGCCCCAAGCACCGTTTGCATCACTTGTGTGAATGCTGGAATACAGATGGCATGGGTTGAGGAGGATGTGAGGGAAAAGTGCAGCCTGTGGGGAGTTATCTGAGCTTGGATTTCTGGAATCATGATGGATTTTGAGTCTGGGCTACAGTCAGTCTATCAGCCACCAGTGGAGACTTGGCCAGATCATGTTGTCACAGATGGCATGATGCCTTCACAAACAGGCTTAAACCTCTCCCAGTTCCATTATTGGGTAAATCTGCAGCAGAACTGGAGTTTGTAACTGGGACTGGGTTGGAGGCTGGAGGGAGAAAAATTTTTTCATGAAATAAGCAGGTGAAACATCCAGGCTTTAGCTGCCCATTAGTTTAATTATTAGGTGATAACAGTAGTTAAAAGGCATTGCTATTAAGGAAGGTCTCGTTAATCATTTTGATAAGAACAAGGAAAGCATATTTATCTCCGTAGCAATGAGATGTAAATTAGAGGAATTCTCCTCTTTCACCCCACTCACAGACACTTGAGTGTTTTCCCCTAATTACTTGCAAATAGCAGCTTATTCAATTAAGCAGCAGAGCAGAACATAACCTCCTTCTCCTCTTCTTAGGCTCTCTCTCAGTTCTTTCTGTGTGGTACCAGAGATAAGTGAAGACCTTTCTCCTTACAACAGCCTTCTGGGTCAGCAGCATTAGCTTCGTTTTATAGAGGCAGATCTGAAGGACACAGAGATCAAACAACATTCTCAGAGCCGTGGAGGGAATGGGAGGTGTCAGGAAGACCTGAACCTGCTCCTCCGAGGGCTGACACTGCTTGTCAAATCAACAGCAGGATTTTTGCTTCCTTTATAATCTGCAGAGTGATGATAACAGGCTTCTCTGCATGGACGATTGGAAATTCCTGGAGGTGGCAGTGGCAGAAACAGAGTTTTCCCCTGCTTTTTCTTGATTGAAAGGAAAATCAATGTCAGTGGTATAGGCTACAGAGTGATGTTGTGCTAAGCTGTTCCACTGTTGTCCTACCCACTTAGTACATCTATCAGGGGCAGAGTTTCACTGCTCGTTGAGCATGCAATGGCCAGGAACGCAGTGCAAATGACAGCAGCCTGCTTGTCTAACCCTGTCTGACTAAACCTGAAAAAAATCCACATCGTGGTTTCTTTGATGTTCCAGGATTTGTCAACCCCTGAGCTACTTGCTCTGTGTCCTGGGGTTGAAAGAAGTTCACACCCTGGCAGAAAGCACTTTTTCCCTTGCTGTGGCAAGGTGGGGGTCTCAGTCCTCAGAGTGTTCCTGAAAGAAAGAGCTGGAAGGAGGCTCCAGACGTTGGGTGCACACTGTCATTCCAGGGTAGAAACCTCCCTGCAGCATGTCAGGCTCTCTGTACTGCTGGGAGTTGAAAAATATGGGTATTTCACACATACCTGTGCTCCAAAAGTAGTCCACAGGCAGGAGAGGACATGATCCCAAGCCTGCTGGGGTTCCAAGGAGTATTTGGACTATGCTTTCAAGCTCATGGTGAGATTTTTGGGGCTGTCCTATTCAGGGCTGGGAGTTGGACTCAATGATCTTTGTGGGTCCCTTCCAACTCAGGATATTCTATGATTTGATCACATCAGGGGCTTGGGCTGACATCAGTTGTCTGGGCTGCAAAAGAGAGTCCCAGCAGCCACCTGGAGAGTTTGGGTTGTCCAACCTCTGCTTACCTCCTACAGCGACCGAGGGGTCAGCTTCCCTGGGAGCTCCTGGCAGCTCAGCACTTCTGCAGGGCCAGGGCTGTACTTCAGAGCCTTTTCTGGGCTGTGTGGGAACCAGCTGAAGCCTGGCAGCTGCGAGCTGGCCGTGTCTCTCCTAACAATGCCTGTGCAAAGCTATTGTCTGCCAGGGCACACACATCAAATCCCTTTTTCTATTTGCGGCTCTCTGGGCTCATGCCATGTGTTTGAAAGTCATTTTCCCAGAGTAGGCTGACAAATATGAAAAGCCAAATGCCCTTCTGCTTGCAGAACGGGGGGGAAAAGCCTAAAATCTTCCTTCCCTCTTGCTTGATACTCAGTGCAAGAACAGATGTGGATGGAGTATATAATTCCATAGGAATGCTGTAATTTCATGTGAACTAATACCCAGTTGTTAAACCAGCTACTAGAGAGGAGAAAGAATCCTTCAAACTGGTTTTAGCAGACACCTGGCCCCTCTGTTTTCACTTATTTTTCCTGCTACCGAGATCCCTCACCACTTCTGTGTGTGAAATTAAAGATGAAAAGAGCATCGAGCATTTCTTGGCATGATCTGGGTGAATGGATGTAGAAGAGCTATGGTAAGGCAGGATGTTCTTGGAGATGGAGTTTTTCTTGGATGTGAGCCTGGGATTTTTTGGATTGGGGGCCAGTTTTACTGAAAGGTTCATGAACTCTTGAGGACTGGGCCCAGATTTCCTCTGTCAAAGCTCCATGCAGCTCTACTGGGACAGACTGGAGCATACCATAGCTGTAACAATTCCACAAGAAAATTTGGCCCTGCAGAGTTCAGCTTTGTTGTGCTTGGCCATGATTTCTGCAGGTGAGATAGGAGGTCAGCACCCTGGGGAAAGGGACTGCAGTGCTGAGCTGTAACTGGGGACTGGGTTCTTTGCAGGGGGACCCTGTACATTGAGAAATTTGAAGGGTTTACATCCTGTTATCTTCTGTGTTTTCTCAGCTGTTTACTGCCATTCTTTCATCTCTTTTCCTATTCCCCTCATTGATTATGCCCACCACTCCTCCATGGTTGCCAAGAATTGTCTCCTCCAGAACAGAATTTTTGGTTTTACACTGCGTTGGGCTCTGTGCCCTGGAGAGGCACAGCCGGGGGTGCCCATGTTGGAATCCACAGTAAGGCAAGGAGAGCCAAACCTGGTGAAATCTCATGTATTGTCCACTGAGCAAGAGTTTTATAGTAAAAATCTACCCATGAGGAATTGGGGGGTCCTTTGGAGAAGACTGACTGGTTTATTGCAAAATAGCCTGGGACTGAACCGATGTTTACACATCTGAGGATAATCAGGAATTAGGACCCTGGAGGTGACAGGGAAGCTAAGTTATGTGATGGTAGGGACATAACCAGTGAGACCTGAGTTCAAAGGTCTCTGCTTTGCCATCTTCACAGTCATAAGGCTGCTCCAGGACTGACTTGAAAAGATAAAAGGCAACGCTATACACAGCAAATCTCCTTTCTTCTCTTCTCTTTGATTATCCTTCCTGCTCTGCTGTCTTCTCCACATTTCCAGTTCCAGTTCCCAGTGCACAGTTACATTTCCCGCCACCCTTCAGTTTTAACGTGAAAGCTGACAGAGAATCACAGAATCACTTAGGTTGGAAAAGACTTCCAAGATCATCGAGTCCAACCTTTGTGCAATCACCACCTGTCAGCTAAACCACAGCACTGAGTGCCACATCCGCTCGTTTCTCGAGCACCTCCAGGGATGGTGACTCCACCACCACCCTGAGCAGCCCATTCCAATGCTCAACCACCCATTCTGTGAAAAAATTCTTCCTGATGTGCAACGTGAAGCTCCTCTGGCACAGCTTGAGGCCGTGTCCTCTTGTCTTGTTGCTGGTTGCCTTTGAGATCCTCGTGGAGATAACCCTGGTGGGCAGAGACAGAGGAATTACAGAAGGGCCAGGTAATTGTGTTGGACAGTAGCCCACAGCACACACCTTGAGCTGCTGCAGGTTGTTCTGCAGCCACAGGACAATGTGCCACTGGGGAGGTGTTCCTCCTCACCTCTATTAGCTGGAGGTAGCCAGATGCCCTGAAGTGCTCACATTTCTCAGCCTTGACAAAGCCCTGGAGGTTCTGCTTTAAATCATAAATAAGAGAAGTCAGGATTTTCATGTTCCTCATGCAGAATGGGTTTCTGAAAGGCCTGAGGCGCTCTGGTTTATTGGCAGATCTGTGGCGTGTTCAGTTGCAGGTGAATCAGTCACGGACGTGGTTGTACAAGCTCTGTGAGGTCTGGACATCACAGCCAGAAGTCTTGTACCAATCAGACTTGTACTCCTACTTCTCTGGATGTATTTATTCTTGGATTTAGAAAGTATTTTTCCCATGCGCTGTTAATTGACAAATGGAGGAAATTAAGTTACAACATTCTGGGGAATAACAACCTCACTGCTTGATTTCCATCATATGTAATGTACTTCATAATTTAGGCACATGCTGAAGTTCTTTGCCAAATTATAGCTTTTCAGAGCAAAGAAAGTGCAGTTTTCTGCACTTTTGCTGTAATGTGCTTCCTTGCTGGTAATACTGCTTTGACAAATGCACCTTTCTGCTTACTCTGATTTGATTGATTTTACACTCAAGTTCTAACTGTGTTGGAAGAAATTGCTCATAATTTTGATAAACTTATCAAGGAATTTTCCTCCAATGGAGTTACATTTTTAGGCAACTCCAGGTGATCTATTGTCCTAAGTTCCCTAGACCCCCACCTTCCTGGAGGGCAGTGGAATTTAAACAATTATACTGTGTGTGGATAAAGTTGCTGTGGAGCTGGCAGTAAATATTACTCTTCTACCCCATCTTTCTTTTCCTTCTTGGGAATAAAGAAATTTTTCTGAAGTACATTGTACCTTTTCCATGTTAACTTTGTGTTAATCGTGTAAGCCATTATATTTTGAACACATGACTCAATGCCTTGCTAGGCTTGTGTCTACATGAAAGAGCCATTTATCAAAAAATGTGCCTTGGGGGAGAGAGAGCTTTTTCACTGAAATGAAGATTATCCTATTGTTTGACAGATCCCATTGAGATCATCTACTGAACCCAATCAAGGACCTTCATAATGATGTGAAATGGTAATAATAAGGCAAGGTTCTGTTTTCCTGACTCAGCCATGGGAATATAATAAAGTGAACATCAAAACTAATTTTAAAAGTGCTGTCTAATAATGTGGCCTATTTTGCTTTTACAGGCTTAGTCGATTCCATTCTCTTACGGCTCAACATTTCAGTGTAAATGTTAGTATCTGAATTTAAAACAAAACTGCTGGGGTTTTTTCAGTTTTCCCAGGCACTTACACACTTTCTACCTGATGCCAGGTTTTATGAGGCTTGTTTTAGTTTTTGTTTTTGTGGTTTTCTTTTGTTTTGTTCTGGTTTGGTTTTTTCTTTGTTTTAGTTTTTTGTATTTGTTTGTTTGTTTGTTTTTTCCCCTGGGAGTTACCGAGCACTAGAAACTCCATATATTAGCATTATCACAAGGGACTGCATTCTTGGTAAAGATCTGGGGTAATTTGGTGACAGGTTCGCTGTGCAGTGTCCTTTCCACTGCTCCAGTTCACCTGCAGCACTTCCCTGAGCACTGAGCATGTGGAACATACCCACCAACCCTGTCTTGGACATATCCCTCTTCCTGCTTTATATTCCACCACTTACGCTTGGATAGAGTTTTAAGCCAGCCCTTACTGGGTGTTTATTTTCATCCTCTCTTGGCTGATGTCATTCTTTCTTGCTCAATAAACCCTTCTTTCAAAAGCCAATAAATACTGCATTAGTTGACTTGTCAAGGTCACCTTCTTTCAGCTTTTTTTCTCTGTGACTTTTTATTGTCATGTTCGTGTTTGTTATAGCACCGCCCTGGCCTGAGTCTCCCCTCTCTGCTTGTGTGGAATGAGGATCACCTGATGGCTGTGTTAGTCAGCTGGGAATTGTACCCAGAGAATCCTGGAATGGTTTGGGTTGGAAGGAGCTTTCAATATCATCTTGTTCCAACCCCTGTGCCATGGGCAGGACACCTTCCCCTATCCCAGGTCACTCCAAGCCCCATCCAGCCTGGCCTTGGACATTTCCAGGGATGCGACAGACACAGCTTTTCTGGGCTCCCCACTCTCCCAGGGAAGAATTTCTTCCTAATACCTAACCTAAACCTATTCTCCCTGAGCTTAAGGGCATTACCCCTTTTCCTGTCACTACAGAAAGGAGTAGTAAAAAGTCCCTCTCCAGCCTCCTTGGAATTAAATTTTTCTTGGAATTACATTCTATCTCTTGCTCTCCCTATTACCTTTCTTGGCATTTTTACCATGGCTTTGTTGCAAAAATAAGTTATGAATAATACAAGGAAGTTGTGAGTGTAAAACATCACAATGCATATTTTTTTGGCCAATCTGTTTTCAGATAGGGAAAACACTTTGACATCTAAAGCAAGCCAAGGGTTCAAGAATGTGCACAACTGTCACTTGAGAGCAGGGAAGGAAGAGATGAGAGGTGGTGGCTGCCTCATACCCAAAAACTTTAAAGTTTAGGTTGGAGAGGGCTTGGGGCAACTTGATCTGATTGAAGGTGTCCCTGATTGTGGCAGGAGGGTTGGACTTGGTGACTTTCAAGGTCCCTTCTAACCCAAACTGTTCTATGATTCAGGGATTTATGGCTTGGTTGGCTGCATTAGCATGGGATGTCCTGGCACCCCATCACAAGGAGTAAGTTAGAGGAAACATTTTGCCTTCCCTTCAGGAATAAAGTGAGTGAATCCACTAAAATCAGCCCAGATATCCTCTTAGCTCTGGCAGTTTTTGTTGGAGAAAGCAGCTCCATTCCTGGGGCTTGGGTGGCAGTGTAGCAGTTCATGCCCTTAGTGCTGGGCTTCTGTTTCAGCCCCAAGAAGGTTTTGTTCTGCAGCACAGCAAGGTCAATAATCAATGAATCAGTAAAAGCACCATGAAATCACTCCAGTGATGCCTGAAATGAAGAATTTTTGTAGGCAATAACATTGCTGAGACTGGAACGTTGGCAGTGAAGAGCTTCCCTGGGACAGGCTTTTTGTGAAGGGAGTGGCAGCGCTGCCCTTTGGTGCTTTAGGTGGTCACAGTCCCCGACTTTTGCTGCTGTTGCTGCTGCTGAGGCAGTGGAGAGCACTCAGGGGCCAGCTGGGATCTCCAAAGTGTGACATGCAATGGCTGCAATGACTTCTCTGTCCTCCTCCCACCACCACACCCTGAGCTCCTGAGAGTTAGGGAAGAAGGGAATAATGCCTCCTTTAGTGCTTGGGGTAGAAGCATTTGATTACTGCTTCTTTTGTGGAGAATTTGCCTCACAGCTGTTGTTTTTCTACTTTTTTTTTTTTTCCCCCCAAACAGCTACTCTGGAAGTGTTAATCCTGGTCTTGGCTAAGTCCCTGTACCTCCTTGCTGCCTCTGCCACTTTGCTCCCATCAGGGATGCTCTGCTCTGGCAAGACCTGTCACACGTGTGAGGGAGCCTAAAATTTCCAGGTGGGCTCTGCATCCCAGCTTGGAGATTTGAGAGGTTTCCTGGCTGAGCAGGAGAGGGCAGCAAAACATAGAGATTGAGAGAGAGAGGGAAGGAGATCCCCTCGCAGAGCGTGCAGGAATTCATTTCAGAATTTCAGGAAGGGTGCACTGGTGTGGAGTGGGATTTGGGGTTTTCTGGTGCTGCCCATGGGATGTTTCTGTTTTTCCAGACAAGGGTGCTGGGTGGGTAGTTTGCTGTAGCTCCTGCTCAGCAGTCCTGCAGAGACCCCCAGGCTGAACAGGGAGAATCCTTGGATGGTCAGAGGGGTGGGAAACTTGATGACCTGCAGAGAATGATGTGGAAGAGCCAGCTGCCTCAGAGAACAGCAACATTTTCAGTGAGAACTGTGAATACGGGGCCTTGGAGGAGGAGTTACTGCTCTTCTTCCTTGCCCCATGATGTGCAGCCAAAAGCTTCCAAACCATGGATAAGGGCGAAATTTCAACAACAAAAAAAAGGATGGAGATCTTGGCAACGATGGGAACAAACACAGTCCATATAACAATTGGTATGGAGCAAATAAGGAGTGTTGAGGAATGCAGTTACTGTGGCAACCTGGTAATAATAGATAACAGCAGTACAGAGGTGGAAATAGAAGTGAGAACAAGGAAAGTATCGAGAAATACGAATATCTGAGTCAAAATCTGGAGCAATAAAAACACTGTCAGAGAATTAAAGCTGAAGCAATGCAACAGCATTGTTATGCTGCTGGTATTTAATTTGGCAGAAGTATGGCCAGAGACAGCTAGCCCTGAATAAAACATCAGAGTTTTCATGCATGGTGGGTATGGAGAATATTAAGAGGTAAGTAAAAATGGTTATAAATCTGAAAGCACAGGAGAGCTCAAATGGATACCAGGGCATCCTGAAGTGTCATCCCAGAGCATTAGGGAGCATCAGCTGGGCTACAAAGAATAGGAAAAGGATTTATTGCTCTGGGACTGTGGGAGGAATTAACAAGGGGTTCCCAGGGGTGTGTGGGGATATAAATTGGGACACAGTGTTTTACACAGACCTGGCTTTGAACTTAATATTTTAGTTATTAGACTTCCAGATGGAGACAAATCTTCAACAAAGATCCTACTCCCACCTCCTGACTGCACAGATCTTCCCTAGCTCTAATTCCTGGGATTTGTTTGAATCAAAAGCTGACATGAGATGACACTCTGGGGGTAGGGCTGGTGGAGATACTCTGCCACCATCCAGTAACCTCCCAAGGATGCTGTTCAGAACCAAGGTGTGCAGCTCTCTGGAGATATTCTCTGGAGATATTCCTAGATTTTCTGCACACCCTCACAAGGATTAGTGTGAAACTTAACCTGATTGCTGCTGGTTTTCCACTGCCTTGAATCAGGAGTCAAAAAGTGGCTTTTCAGGAATTACTGAATCACAGAGTGGTTTGGGTTGGAAATGACCTAAAAGACCATCTAGTTCCAACATTCTTCCATGGGCAAGGACACCTCCCAGTAGAGCATTGGACCTGAATTGGCACCTTATTTCCCCAGCAAGGAGGCCAAATAATTTATTCCAATGTGAGGGGAAGGTTGTACAATGAGTGCCTGTAAATCAGGAGGAAAAAGGGCAGCCATAGCCAGGCAGTGGGAAATTAATTGTCCTGGCAGCTGAACGTGATTTGACACTGTTAGTTAGCACATTCGTTTTGATGGTAAATAAATGTCCTCGTCTGTGGGAAAAGGTGCCATTTTGAAAATTGCTTTTGCAGCAAAATGGAACTTTAGTGAAATGAGAAAAAAAAAACCCATCCAAAACATCAGTGATTGTACAAACATTATGTTGTGAAGTAATCAATACTACTCAGAGAAAAGATGAAATATGCTCATTTTCTTTCATCTCAGCGTATTTTCAGATGGCCAAAGGAACTGTTACTATAACAGGCAAATATATAAACACCGTATTGGAAGGATCATAATACAAAATTAGGGTGAAATAAAACAGAGTAAGAAAGTCAAAACAAACCCTCTCTGCTTTGCTGAAACAAAACATTTCAACAGCAGAGTGAAATGAAGAGTCAAAACAATCCAAATTTCCCGTCAGATATTTCACCAAAATCAAAATGTTTCAGCACAATATCTCTGTTTCCATGAAATGTTGTTTGCAGATGGAAAATGGTTGTGTAACAAATGCTTCCAACTTACTGTAAAGCTGGCACACCTGAAGAGTGGCATCTTTCAGGCTGAGTTGGACAACTTTTTTTGTTTTGTTTGTTTTTAAGGTTTAGGAATCTCCATCACAAGAATCCACTCAAAGATGGAACATGTTCAGTAAAGCAGGGAGTTTCTGCTGTGGTTGGTGTTGTTTTCCCGACACGCTCATTGGAAATTCAGCAAACATTCTCTTCTGCTCCATGTGCAAGCAGGGAGGGAAGGATTGCCATTTCTGCACCAGGAACATGGAAATGCTGTGGTTATTAGTAACAATCTATATTTCAATGCTGCTCAGAGGCCTCAGATAAGGTTAGTGGCTCATTTTGTTAAGCTATATGTAAATACACAGGCACAGGGTGTTTTTAAAGTAACCTTTATCTACCAACAAGAGGAAATAACGGAGAGCAAGAGGCTTTTTATGGCTCTGAATTTATAGGAGGGGGAAAAATTTAGCTTAGGCATGATTATAAATAAAATTGGCCAAAAGAGATGACTAAATTTTGGCTCTTTCTGACCAAGGTGATTTGCTGTCTCATGAGTGTTTGTTGTTTTGTAGAGGTTTGCAATGATATTACCTTAGGATTGCCTGTCTGCCCCAGCCTTACCACTGAAAGCAACTTGAAATCAAACTCTTCACTGGGATGTTATTCATATGAAATTCCTACTGAAATGGTTTAGATACTGTCTCAGGATTTGGTTTCTGGGATATCATCCTTGTGGATAACTCTAAGATGGAGTTGCAGAAGTCTGCTTACTTTTTTGCAATAACGGCAGAAAAATTGTTAATACAACAAACAAAGTGTTCAGTGGGTCTTTTTTTAACCCTAACACAAAATTATTGAGTACTACTTGTGTGCATTCTCCTCCAGTCATAGCCAAATGAGCCCAAACCAGTCTGAACTGTTTGAAATTTCTGTCCCATCAGTTAAATTCTTGCAAGTCCAGCCTGAGGCATAGCCAGAGTCTCTGCATATTTTGTGTGTGCAGCACAAAGTACTTTTAAAAAAAGAAGAAAAAAATATTTTAAAATATTTTTAAAAATTAAAAAAAAAATACTTTAAAAAAAAGGAAAAAAATATCAAACCCACCCTCACATTCCCATTTGTTCAGCTCATGTGGTGACCCTGCACACATTGAGAGGTTCAATTTACACAATGAATTTTGGGGCAAAATTTGTGTCAATGCTGCCTGGGAGTTTCCCCATCAAATCCTTTATTACATTCCTGTCTGTTATCCCTTCCTGTCTTTCCACATGGTATTGAGGCTACCTAAAATAAAGCCCTTTGGAGGTAGGGGAATTTCACACACTGGCATCTCCTTATTGTGCAACTTCTTCATTGTTGTACTGTTATGGTTTTTTGCTCTAGGAAATGTGAGTTCTTTTTCCTAGGAAAACCAGGTAAATCCAAGCTGCTGTGGTCCCAGAGGTTACTGATAGTTTCCCCTGGTGGTCTTCTGTTCTCTGTGTCCCACAGGTCTGGGTTTTATGTGCCACAGGAACTTGATCTGGAAAGGAGAGCTGAGCCTCCAGCAAAGTAAAGGAAGGATAAATCTTTGTTAAAAGCCAGTTCACTCTGTGGCAAGGACAAATCAGCCCTGCTACACCAAAAAGCCATTAGATGAACGGGTGAAATGTTTCAGGGTGGACAGAGGGGAAATTCAGAAATTGATATTCATCAGAGCTGCATTTCCTGCAAAAACTGATCTGTCTGCAGCTGTCCTTCCATTCAGAGAGAAATAATCTTCCAGCATCTGCAAGGAGCAAGAAGTAGGAGTGGTTAGTTCATAATTATTTTCTACATTCATATTTGGAACTTTTTTCATCTTGACCAAAATAACAACATCACCACCACCCCTCCACCTCCCACTCCCCCAACAGCAAAAAGTGCAAACTTAATGGCTGATTCTTGGCTGTTTTTCTGCTCTCTTAAGGCTGCATAAATCTCAGGGTTAAAGCTCGAGGCAAGTGGAGCCCCAGAGATGCAGGAGACAGATGGAGGTGAGCGGCTGTGGGCAATGGGCTTTGCGTGTGTCGAGGCAGTACAGATCCATCCTCCCTTTGGCAAACCCCAAAATTCTGCTGCTGAAGGCTGCGGCCCTGCCTCCAGCTCAGGGAATTCGTTCTGGCTGCACTTAATGGATTACTGAGCCCTCCCAGGTGCCTTGCCAATCAGACCCCTTCCTTCCCAATGGTGGGAGAGGTGGCAGGAGTCATAACCACATCCCTTCTGTAGTCCTTCACTACTCTGGGCAGCTGTTTGTTAACTTTGATAGTGTCCTAAAGTGTTTCCTATGCCATTTACGGCATTAAAAATGGCCCAAGGCTTCTTAGTGAGAGGCAGAGCTGATCAGGGTCAGGAGCTGACCTGCTCCTGCTATGGGAGAAGAGGAACAAGAAGAGTATTGTGTAACAGGATGGAGATTTGGGATGGAAAGCTCTGGAGGGATGGATTTCCTACACCACCACAGCGGCAAAAGATTTGGATTTATCTGGAGAAACTGCCAAATTTCTGAGTCCTCTCTCAGTTGTTACCTTTTTTTCCACATCAAAAAAGGGCAGCAGAGCTGTGGCGATGTCACAGGTGGGGTGTGGGGACAAGGACCCTTGTTTGGTGTGGTGAAGGAGAGGAGACACTTTTGTGTGTCCAGAAAAGAGCAACAGAGGTGGGGAAGGGTCTGGAGCACATCTGATGAGGAGGGGCTGAGGGAATGGGGGGCTCAGCCTGGAGAATAGGAGGCTCAGGGGGAACCTTACTGCTCTCTACAGCTCCCTGATGGGAGGGTGTAGCCAGGTGGGGCTTGGTCTCTTCTCCCAGGTGACGGGGTGAGAGGAAATGGCCTCAAGTTGTACCAGAGGAGATTTAGATTGGATATTAGGAAAGGTTTTTTGCTCAAAGTGTGGTCAGAGAATTGAGCAGACTGCCCAGGGAGGTGATGGAATCACCATCCTTGGACGTGGTTTATTGGTGGACCTGGCAGTGCTGAGTTAACAGTTGACTCAATGATCTCCGAGGGCTTTTTGAACCTGAAGGATTTCATGATTCTATAAGAAGAGCAGGGCCTTGGTAGGCAGAGGAGGATAAAACTTCTGCAAGTCCTATTTCTAATAAGTTCTCAAATGCTATGTTTTTGGTGTGTACCCAGAAAATAAAATCAAATCATTCACATCTTCCAAAATCACAGTTTAAAAAATTCAAAACTTTTGAGCTGTGAAGGGGTGGTGGATTCTTACAGGAAAAAGGAATCAAACTGTGGCAGGTTAGGTTGTTTGTCCTTGATCCATGGTGAAGGCAAATGTTCTTGAACTGTTCACAACTGAGATTTCTGGAGCCCAAAATGCAGGGTGCAGGTAAATTAGTTGTCCTCCTTTTAGTTTTGCAAAAGCAAAAAAACCTCTTGCTAAAACCCCAGCAAAACCCAGCTTTTAGATCTGATGCTTTTTCTCTAATAAACGAGTGCTGATATTTTGTTTTCTTCTGGGCTTGGGGAAGCGTGCGGAAAGTAAAGTTAATTTAGCTACTGGGACAAAATAACAAGTTTATTTCTTAACAAACAAAGCAAAATATTCAAGCTTATGGCTAGTAGCAGTGGTTCAAGAGGGCTCGAATCCTGGTATAGTCTCTGGAGACAAAATTTTTCTGAAGAAACAAAAAATAGAAACAGGCAAGAATTTCCTCTCTACAGAGAAACAACACTCAATCAGTTTTAGTAGATAAAATGTTTTCTTAACTCCTATGGCATTTCACAATTGATGAACGTTTCCAAAATAGAGATAGTTAAAATATTATCTCTTTCCCACAAGTCTTTTTGGCTTATATTCTGACTTTGTTACTGTTGTGACCCAAGCTGTTTAAATTTATAATCTCACCTCTCCACCATCTATGCTGAGATGACTAATTAACGTGGCTGCCATGTGTAATTGCAGTAACAGATATCTCGTACCCTCACATTGTGTTTTGATGTATTTTGCTATCATTTTGAACCAGGGATCCAAAAGAAGACAAATATTGTTGTGCCAGTCAATGTTTTTGCTCATCTAGAGAACAGAAATAAACAATCTCAGGGTCTCTTAGCTCTGTCTGTCAATTAAAACCATAGGAATGAGGATGGATGGTTTTCTACCAGGCCATCTCCACAAAACTGTTTGTGATTTTTAAAGACCAGATGATGGCCCTACAATTAGGAAGTGGTCAGAAAAGAGATGACCAGAAACTCACTCCATTTTTCCCTTAATTTGTCTTCAAGAAAATGGACAAAACCCCAGGGCTTTCTCTCATTATTTCTCAGAATAAATAACTCCAAAGTTAGAGGAGTTATTATGCACACAGGGATGTTACAAAATGCTTTTTTGGTGTTAAAACTCAGGTAACAATGCCTGGAGAACCTATTTTCCTTGGAGAACCTGTTTTCAACTCTGTCAAACACAGCTTTTTCCAAATCAATGTCTCCTGCAGTCACCAAAGCCAGGAATCTTCATCAGAAAGAGGTTCTGTAAAAAACCCTCTGGCACAAGGACTTCAGCTTAGATTCCTACCAAGACACCTTTGCCTTGCCCACCGTGTTGAGTTGCTGATGAGAAAAAAACATGTAGAATTGATGAGGTGAACTACCTGGAGATAATATGGCAGCATATAGGCATATTGGATATTTATACAAAAATGAATATTTATTTAAAAAAAAAAAAAAAAGGGTGGGGGGAATGAAGCATTCATCCACCTGAATGCTATGGACACATTTAATCTGACAGTCCTGGAAATGGTACCTGTATTTTGATAGTTTAAGGTTCCACCTCACTGTTTTGAGAATTTACCTCCATGTTTTCCGGAGGGGATGTTGGACCTTTATTGAGTGTGGGGTGTTTTCTCTCAGTGCTGAAGGCAGGACAGGCAGGTCAAGAGGTAAAAGCACATCTGGGTCTCTGAGAAAAGCAGACATGCAGGGGAAACAAGATTTTGTGCTGCGAAGCTCTTAGGTAGCAGCAAGCTCACGTCTGCTGCCATTACTCCTGGAGGAATTCCTTAATGTGCAAACCTCATACTTTACACATTTTTTGATAATTTTTCTTTCTGCCATTCTGAGCACCAGCAGTGTTTCACCAGCACTTTCAGTGCTCAGTCCTCACCTGAATCCTGTCAGCTATGTCACTGTTAGTGGAGTCACTCTGCAGGGTGCCTGTCCTATTTCTCCTCCAGTCTCCTTTTTTCCACCTTTTCCATGCTGACCACAGCCTCTGCAGGCTTGGGCTGGCACTGCACTTGATGATCGTGGTCGGTCCCTTCCCAGCTGGGTGTTCACAAGGGGATCCAGTGACAGGACAAGGGGGAAGGGCCTTCAGGTGGAGGGAAGGTTTAGATCGGATACTAGAAAGAAATTCTTCCTTGTGAAGGTGGTCAGGCCCTGGCACAGGTTGCCCAGAGAAGCTGTGGGTGCTCCATCCCTGGAAGTGTCCATGGCCAGGTTGGATGGGGCTTGGAGCAACCTGGGATAGTGGAAGGTGTCTCTGCCCATTGCAGGATGGGTGATCTTTAAGGTCCCTTCCAACCCAACCCCTTCTGTGATTCTATGATTTCATTTAAACATAAGAAAATATTTTTCTTTCCTTCTTTTTTTTTTTATATTTAAATTATTTTATTTTGAGGGAGGACAAACAGTAGAGCAATTTGCCCAGAGATGTTGTGTGTCCCTCTCCTTGAAGATGCTCAAAACTCAGCCAAGCAAACTAGTCTGGCTGACCCTGTTTTGATAAGAGGGTTGGAGTAGGTGTTTTCTGTTCTAAACTCAACAATTCTCTGATCTTCCCATAAAAACATCCTAAATGATTTCAAACTAGTCTCTTTATACCTGAAGATTAAAGCAGGGAAATGAAAAGAGGAAGACTGATAAGTCTAAGGTTTTATCTAATACTCTTGAACTTCTAAAAGCTTTATTTTTTTCTCTTTTTCTTTCTCAGCCAAATATTAATTAGGTTAGGACCATAGTAATATAATAACACTCTTGCTATTCCCTTGTGTACAGTGAATACAAAGCACTTCATCCTCAGAGATAAATGATCCAAAGGCTTTTCCTTCTGTAAATCCATGGCACTACAACCTTTCAGCCCCTGCAGGGCTCTTCTCCCCGAGTCACAGCTAAATCAGTGCCACACTGTGTAAACATGAGCTCTGCCTTACAGCCCAGGCTATTTTGGAAGAGACCTGAAAAAGATTTTGAAGTGTTTTCACAAGCAAACAAACACAAATTCCCACAGCTGGATCATATCCTTCCTTCCTTCCTTGTCTGCAAGGCTTTATATGCATATTCTTATATAATTGTCTGTGTAAGTGTCCAAAAAGGTAACACTTCTCTTTATTTGGAGGTGATCACATTCTAGTGAGTGATTTAATTTAAAAATAGGTAACATTTAAGAACTGGATGCAGGTTTTCTGCTTTTTTATGTGCTGTTAACAATACTTTCCTTCATCATTACGGTGTTGTGGCAACACATGGAGGACAAAGGACTGTTGTTCTTCCTTCTCCTTTTTTAGATAACCTGAATTTATTTATCTGTAACAACAGATTTTTTCTCAGATAATTTTGGTGTCTTAAGTCTCCTGCCATCCCTGCTGGTAAATGCACTGCCATTGCAAGACTTGAATTGCAACATACAACTACTTCCAGGGAATTATCGAGTCCAATAACCATCCATCACCCTGGCAAACCCTCACCCCTCACATCTTTGTGAACCACAGCTCTTGCAGCTCTGTAGTAGAAAAATGAACTCACCTCCTCAAATGGAGGAGGTCCATTTCATTTTTCTAAGGGCTTTAAAGGTGATGATGGGAGTTCTAAAAGCAGAACGAGTGTGATACCAGGAATGCACAGAAAACACTGATGGGAGTTGGTCTCATCAGATCTATTTTTTTTCAGCAGGAAGGTGGGATGTTATCAGCCCGAAAGGGCTGGAGATTGAGCACAACTCCTGAAAGCTGCTTCATCAAGAGGTGGATGAATCCCTGTGATAATGCAATCACACAGCTCTCCCTCCACCTGGAGGAGAAGAGGAGCTGCAGTGGGATGGTCACTGACAATGCTCTTCCCACTTGCAGGAGATGAGGATCCACTTGATTTCACCTGCTCAAGAAAAAGGCCCGCAGTCTGACCTGGGTTTATGTTCTGACTGTTCACAAAGTAGATCTGGCTATCATGGAATGATAAATGGATGAAATGAACAACTTTGGTGATGCCTTTGCCCAGAGCAGAGAACAGAGAGGAAAAAAAGAGCTTTCTTGTGCCCCATCCTTCCACATTATCCACTGCTTCCCATAGGATTGCTGTGCTGGCAAGCACATTGATCCCTTGGATTTTCTGTTATTAAACATAAGGACCATGTAAAAAATGCCTTGGGTCCTATCCTCAGGTAGGGAAGTTCCTAAAATCAGTGAAGTCACCAAACCAGATGATGGGAGGGTGCATCACAGAAAAGCTATTTTCTCTAATAATCTGTCCTAATACCCTCCTGTGACTCCCCTGGGGTAGGACACCAGGAACTCTGATCTTGGCCTGTGCAGATGATCTTGAGATCTTTCAAGGCTGAAAACAAATAGCCAAGAAGTCCTGTGAAGGGTTTGTGTTGTGTGTCCATCCTCTCAACTCCTCCTGCTTTCCAAGAGGAGCTTCATCTGCTCCAACATCATGGGAATCCATCCAAATGGATGGGAATCTGTCAAAAAATCTCCCCAAAACCACAAATCGATTTGGAAGCTCAGAGTCTCTGGAGCAATGGCAATGAACAGGTGGTAATTAGGCCAGGCTGGTAATTAGGCCCCGCGCAAGTTGGTGTAGTGGAAGGTGTCCCTGCCTATGGAACAAGGGATGATCTTCAAGATCCCTTCCAACCCAATCCATTCTGTGCAGCTGAAATCTCACTCATGGGATATTCATCTCGTATCAAGTCTTTGAAGAGTTTGAAATACAGCATGGTGTGTTCAATATTTTATTAAACGTTAATTATGCCTAACATGGGTGTCAGGCGTTGGCAGAAATCTTTTCTGAAGGAATTATTCCCCACTTTAAATTCCAACAGAAATGGATAGATTTGGAGCCTGAGAGAGACATTTCCTTTTATGAAAATGCTGTTACTGGCAGTCCTTAAAGGTGGGATCAAGGGATTTAATAAATGTAATTTACTTTTTATTGCTGCTCAGAACTGGAGCTATTTGGAGCGAAATGGGGATGTACTGTGGGAAAGTGCTACCCTGAATCTCTCCCCATCAAACAAATCTGCCCCAGAGCGGTATTTTAGGGCAGTGTTTTGAAACGGGAAGGGTAAATCTGCAGGAACCACGTGTGCCTGTGCCCCTTTGCTTCTTTAATCCACTCAATCGCATCTGATTCTTGTGGCTCAGAAACATCTGTCCAGCTGAATTGTCTGGGAACTATTCTCTCTGATATCTTCCTAAGGAAAGTTGATTAATTAGCACATTTATTGAGTGCTGCTCCTACGCTGCAATGGGTCTTTGCTGTGCAGAGGGAAGATAGGCCCTGTTCCAAGTCATTCCTTCAAAGCAGCATCTCTAAATTTTAACTGTTAGCTAAAGGCTGAAATTCTCAGGCAGTCAAGAGTAGATTTCCCCTTATTCATTCTCCACTAAAAGATAATTTTTTGCTATTTGTAAAACATAAGATCATCCACAGAATCACATAGTTACTAAACTGAACACCTGGGAATACACTCCTCAAAGGAAATTTAGGTTAGCCAAAACCAGCATCAGGATTTTTCCTGCAGCAGGGCAGGATACAGCTTGAAACATCTGACAGGCAGCAATGAGTCTCTGGAAACCAAGAAATACAGCAGGAAATATTGAACTTGTAAGGAGAAGTGGTGGGGAAAATGCTGAGAAAAACACACCTGCTGCCGAAATTGCTGATCTGTGTCGTTTGCAACATCCTGAGGAAGGCTTTAGTGTGTTTTTCCTTTCCATTCAGCAAACTGCTCACAAGGCTGGAGTTTGCCTGCCAGCACTGTGCCAGCAGCGTCCTGGATGGACTCTACCTGCCAGGAACTCACATGTTGTGGTGCGGGTAAAACCACCTTTACCCTTTTTACCCTTTTAAGGTGGTCGGACTGGCCCCTTTTAAAATAATCCTGAAAGCACTGCACCGCAATCGATGAGGAGAATAAGCAATCCAGAATCAACATGATCAATAGAAGCTTTATTCCAACTATTTCTCTATGTTCACAGACTTAAGTACATTTTCTCAGAAGGCTACAGGTTTTACATGTCATAATATCATTGGTTAGTAAGACTACTTGCCATTCTATTATTGGTTAGTTGCCTACAGCTACATCACTTGTCTCTTCTCAGCTTGTGGTCCCCTAATCTTGATGTTCTGTATTCTTTTGACCACAATTCTTCTTTCATAAGTTCGGTACTTTCGCAAAATGACCAAGGACTCTGTCCTTGCAGCTTTCTCTCAAGGTTTTGCTTGCACAATGCCTACTCTGTGCTTTGTGGCAGCTTCTGCAAGAGCAGAGCATGCAGCATCTCACGGTCCTGCTCTTCGAGCCATCTCTCCACACTCACAGACTCTCGAGTGTCCAGTGCCAATGGCTGGGCAATGTGTCAGCCAGAAAAGCAGCCTTCCATCCTCCTCTGGGGAAGAAACATCGAGGTTTCACTATAAACTGCAACTGGTCCACTTTTTGGGAAATTTAAGTCTCTCATGAATTGGTTTGGCCTTCTCAGACCTTTGCTTAGCACAGGTCAGCAGTGATCCACAAAAGTCAGCAGCTGGTCCAGCCATGGAATGGAAAGCTGGGTCTGAAGTGGGATAAGAGTATTCAGGCTAGATCCTTCCACTTCCAAACATTTTCCACCATCTTCTTGCAAATTTAATACTTTTAATGAAAAAAAAACCTAGGGAAGGGGGACATTCTTGAGGAAGAAATCAGGAGAGATCAAGGACGTTTACACTGTCTCAGGTCCTGGAGTGACTGGGCTGTAAACTCCTGTACAATCCTAGGAGGTGAAGATTGATTCCATTTCCCTGAAGATCATATCTTGGGTAAATGAATCTGAATAGGAAGAGAAAGGGAAGGGAATTCTTTGAATGTCAACAGCAGTTTTACTACAGCTTGTAAGGTTGCTTTAGAAAAATCCCTCCAAAGCTTTCTTTGCTTGAAGAGGGACTTCCCCTTTTGTCTGTCCAGCAAACAGATTCTTAGGCCATTTCTCCACGAGATGTTGAAATGAAGCATCTGATCTCTTGACAGTGAGAATATCCAGAATAGGAAAAGACTGACAGAAGTATGAACTGCAGGGGATAATGTTACACTGGCAGCATTTATCCCTTTCTGTGCTGCAGCTTGGCTATATCCTGCCAATTTCTGAATTTTTCCTTAAATGGAAAACACGCACCTGTCTGTAGAAGTCTTGTTAAAACCCTCCAGATTGGCACTGCTACTATACAACAAATTTTGTTTTCAGCTAAAGCTTGTAAGGGTTCACTTCTTTGATAAGCTTGGGCCGTGTGATGGATCAGTGCTTTGAATGTTAGATCTGCCAAAAGAATAAATAGATTGAAAGGCTCGGGGTATGGAGAAATGTGGATATTCACATGGTTTTATAATCTCATTCAGATTGCTGCTTAATGATTTATCACAACTCTTTTTAGAAGGATATCCAACTTTGACTAAGGGGGTCAAACAGTGGAGATCTTCCCTTCATCCCATCATAATCAGTTCCAATAATTACTTATCCACTGTTAAAATAAGCATCTCATTTCCATTTCAAACTTTGTTGACTTTCAAGTAGAAATGAATATATAGATCTTTGCACAATTAAGAAGATTCCTAGAGTGAAAGCTTCTGGCAGGGCAAAGGGTTGTGGGTGATGCGAAAACTTCTTTTTCCAAAATAGAAATGAAACTAAATCTTGACAGGCCTCTTGCCTCAAGTGCAAAAGGTATCAGTATTGCACCTGGAAGTTAACTGGGCAATGATGGAAAATGAGCATGATGCCAATTTAACTGAGATGAGAATGTGCTCTTTGGGTTTATTGTCACCAACATGCAGAAAAGTAGTTCAGGGAGATGGCTTTCCCCTTCGTGCAGTAAGTTTGAAAAATGAACATGTTTCCTATTTCGAGAAGTTTTACTTGTACAGGCACATAAACTAACACAGCTGGCTCCAGATTTTTGTTATGTCATAAAAATAGGGCATAGACACAGAGATGTTTAACAGCTTGCCTTAGGAAATGGGAATCCTTCTTTCTAAAAAGAGCTGGAGAGAGAAACTAATAAGCAATGAAGCCTCTCTTGCCCTAAACACTGCTGCAGTTCTACAGCTGAGCAACTGGAGAGCTCGTAGGCTGTCAAAAAGAACGTTCAGCAGTTTTACCATCTTTGTGCCTCATCTCTAATATATTCATTGCTGCCTTTAAGATAATGATGTGTTCTGATTACCCTTGCAGGCAGAGTACCTTGTGCCAGGAGGGGGTGACTGGCACCACTCGGAGCTGAGCTGCCTGGCTCTGCAGCAATCAGCTCCTGAAAGCTGAACCAATGAGCAGCTCCCCTCAGATGGCTCAGAACCAAGCAGGAAGGTAATTGAACACGAGTAATAATGTACTTATTGATCCCTTCAAGGTCTCCAATTTCTTTGAAGGCGAGGGAAGTAATGAGCCTCGAGGAGCAATAATGTACCTGTAGCATTGAAATAATGGAGTTCCCGGCTCTGAAATGTTTGACTCCTGCTGCTGCTGGAAATCTGCTCTTCCCTTTGGCATGGAATAACAGCGAGAGGGAAAAGCTGGGCTGCATGGAATCACAGGTTAGTGCTTGCAGCCCCTGTGTGCAGAGGCATGGGAGTTTATGGTCCATGACCGTGGAAAGTGGGCAAAAGGAATCGTGGGCTGGAAGATCAGGAGGTCAGAGGACATTTACAGTTGTGTGAAAATTCAGGGGCTACAGCATCCAGGCTGCGAGAGCCAGGTACCGAGTGCTGCAGTTGATTTGAATTGACTGATGCCAGGCACTTCATTTGTTTCCTGGCTGCTTCCAGTTGCACAGTTCATTAATAACGCTGTCACCATGCATTGTGACATTTGGCTCTCTTTTAGCACTTCTGGCCAAGTGATGCTTGGGTATTTGGTGAAGCATGAAGACTGAGATCATCCTTCCTGTGTAGATGAGGTTACAGAAAAAGTTCCTCTGCTTCTGGACCATGTGTTTATATCTTCTCAAATGGTTGCTCCTAGATTTGATTTCATGCCACAGATGGAGGTGATAAATGGAGGATATCCTGAAGAGCAGGGAAGGGATGAGATGAAGTAGAAATGGCACTGTCTTACTGATCCTTGACTTTTAAAAAACCTCCTGTGAAACAGTGTCACCTAGCACATCACAATCATCTGTACGTCTAATTCCTGTCACCTCAGCTGGAAAGTTGCGTTAGGGATCATCTTTTTCTCTTGGGTTTCTTCAGTGTCTAAACTCTTGTCTGCATTTCGAGCAATGAAATGCTCATAAGAGTGGTAATTTCTTATATTCTGCTTCTGCCCAGTGTGAAATCATCTGTACATCCTCTGTATGAAATGAAAACAGTAGTCAATCCTTTAACACTGCATGTATTTCTTCTGCATAAACCTCAGACAGAGAGAGATTTTCTCCATCCTTCCTCTGGGATGAGACTTAAAATCATAGAATTGTTCAGGTTGGGAAAGACCTCTGAGATCATTGAGTCCAACCATTAACCCAGCGCCTCCAGGCCCATCACTAAACCATGTCCATAAGCAACTCCTTTCCATGTTAATTGAACACTTTCAGGGATGGCGATTTCGCCTCTTCCCTGGGCAGCCTGTTCCAATGCCCAACAACCCTTTCAGTGAAGAAACTTTTCCTAATAGCCGATGTAAACCTCCTCTGGTGCAACTTGAAGGTTTTTCTTTTGTCCTATTGCTTGTTACCTGTGAGAAGAGACCAACCCCCACCTGGCTGCAGCCTCCTTTCAGGTAATTTGAGGGGGTGATTAGGACTTGGACTGCAGCAGGCAGGCTGCAGTGCTCCTAAATTGGGGTGATGTGATTCTTAGTTGATCCTGTGGTTTGATTTTGATTGATCAAGTCCCAAACACAGCCAGGCCCATCACACAGGTATTGTGAGGTTGCTGGGTCAACCACAGCCCATCACCTGCACTCAGGGCATCCATCACCCAGAAAAGCTCCTTGCCATGTGTTGTGGTACATCCTAACCCTATAAACCATGAGATTTATCCACTCCTGCACTGTAAAAATGGGAAAATGAGAATGACAAACTAGCAAATCTTCTGAGGCATGACCTGCACTCTCTTCTGCTTTATGAGACAAACTGAACTACTTGAGGTCAGAGCGTTTTGAAGTGGCTATGCTTCCTTAGTTAAAAATAAGGGTGCTTCAGGGGATTGAAAAAAGGCACATAGTTTTCCCAACAGCGATTTTTTTTGGGTTGTTGTTGTTTTTTTTTCTCTTGCCTGATATTGACATTTCAATTTATGCTAATTTATACCACTTGAAAAGCCCAAATAAATCACTCGGGCGGAACTGAAGAGAGGGTGAGTGTAAGGAAATTAAAATTATGAAGTTGATGTCTGTGCTAAGATAGCACTTGAGACACAAAGCATTTGCAATCACTGTAGCATGCATCTAATCTGTATGATACTTAATTAGTTTTTCAACAAGTGGTTTGAATTCCTTTGAAAATTTGTGGACCTTTGTTTATTGCCAACCAGCCTCGTCATGTCCACACAATAAATGATCATAGAGCTGGGGCCATCTGGAAACCTGAAAACAGGATGTTTTTACAAGTCTTGATAAAGAAAGATTTTAAAAAACCAAAAAACAAACCAACAACAACAAAAAAACCAAACCAAACAAGAAAACCCGCACAACCCCCCCCCCCCAAAAAAAAACAACCCAAAACCCAAGAAGCTATCAAAGCTTTCTTCCTTTTCCCCAGTCATTCCAGATAGAAAAAATTGTGGGAAGGGTCTTCAGATGGCTGGTTTGATCCACTTACTTTTCTTTTCTATGGTATCCAGAAAAAGTTTGCATCAATGGGCAGAAAGGTTGAAAGAAGTGAATTCCAGGATGTTGCCCATGAAGCCAAAGTAAATATTCTGAAACTGTGTCTGAACAAGGAGTGACCATGGGCAATCAGTCTGAAAGCAATCACAGCCCCTGGAGCCAAAACTCCAGGAGAGCAAGTCTGAGGTGTTGATAATGAGACTCAAAGATACAACGCTAATCAAGCCCAGGCTGGCAGGTGCCCATCCAAAAATCATTCCAGAACGTGGAAATCCAATGGTTAGAGAAAACTGAGATGAAATTTTATTGCCAAAATTTCCTTGCTGTCAATGCTAATCCAGATACTGAAACAGGTTACCCAGAAAGTCTGTAGAGTTTCTGTCTTTGGGGACATTTATTAGATTTGTAGAGCAACACTCCAATCTGAGAGCTCCAATTTGAGATCTAACCTCAAAGCTCTTTTTTGTCCAGGGGTTTGGACAGGAGGAATTCTTGAAGCTCTTTTTGACTTGAATTTTATTATGATTTGTGGGTTTAGATTTCCCAAGATTCGCAGAAGCTGGCAGAGGAAGCAGGCAGACGAAACCAAGATGGCAAAAGGGAAACTTCATTTACAAAAACCTCTTTATATATCCATTAATAATCTGGCAACTATTGGTCAGCAGGGAATCCACCTCCTAAAACCATTGGTCATAGCTATACAACACCTAGTACCAAACACAGAGATTAAGAAAGTAAAAGAATGCAGCAGCTTATCTCTATTCTCCCTGAGAAAGAAGAGAAAGATTTCTAAAATAGTGCAACTACAATGGTTCTGAAAACTGTGTGCACCCTTCTTAAAGGAGAGATGCAGAGGGTAGGACAGCAAGAACAGCAAAAATACAGCGTCATAAGAGAAAGCATTTTTAGGCCAACATGACCTATTCTTGTCCAGGTTGTTCGGAAATCCTCGCTGAACTCAAAGATGACACACCATAATGAGCAATACTCATACACCATGTAATTGTTTGTACAGACACCTGCAGATATAAGGACAAATCAAACACTGGCACCAGCAGGAGATGCACTTCACACTGGGTGATGCACAGAGCTGTGGAAGATGAAGGAGTTGCCCTTTCCTGAAGCAACAGGTTGTAATTTAGGTGGTCAAGTGCCGGAGATAACACATGCAGAGAGTCACTTGCCTCTCCAATTGCCTGTTTTAATTAAGAGGGATTGCAGGACTGTCCCCTTAATAGAAACAGCTAAACCAAAGCTGGGGAGGAAAGCTGAATGTGCTCCAATGTCTGTGAGAGCCTGGCTCAGGGACTGCCACCTACAAGGACATGTCCTCAACAGTGAGGGACACAGAAAGAGAGAGTCCTTGTCTAGCTGAAGAAAAGAAAAGTCTACAGTAGATCAGATGAATAGAGGGACACAGAGAGAGACATCTCAGTGTTTGCACGTTAAACAATATTTTTCTTTAATTTCTTCATGTTTATTTGTGAACATTTTTAACTTCTTGCCACAGGTCAGAGAGAGTCACTGGTCTCTCTCCACCAGAGAAGTCTGGGTGGAGAAAAACAGCCATAGCTAAATTAAAAGTCAGGAAAAAAAACCAAAACTATCTAAAGCAATTAAATGTGAAGATCACACCTCTGTCATAAGAAGTCCCTAATGCTAGAAAATTGTCACTGTGTGCTGGCTCTGAGCCAAATAACTGATCTCTAATTGTGCTAGGTTTTGCTCACCACTTTTGTTCCCATCAGTGTTTAATACACAGTTTAATAAATGGGTCTAAAACTGACCTGCTATAAAAGGCATTACTCATTTTTGGACCATTTCCTGGCAGCCACATCACAGCAGGACAGCTCTGGAAACATTGCCCAGAAAAGCCCAGACATGAGGGGTGATGGCCGTGCTCTTGTTCCAGCACAGGCAATGAATTTGTGGCAGAAATTGCCAACTGGGATATTTCCAGGATCCCAGGATCATTGAGTTCCAATCCCCAGCCATGGGCAGGAACACCTTCCACTGGACCAGGTTGTTCAAAGCCCCATCCAACCTGACCTTGAACACTCCCAAGGTTTGCAGCATCCACAACATCTCTGGGCAATCTATTCCAGGGCCTCACCCCTCTCACAGAGAAGCATTTCTTCCTGATGTCTGATTTAAACATGCTCTCTTTCAGCTTAAAGCAATTCCCCCTTGTCCTGTCGCTACGTGCCCTTGTAAAAAATCCCTCTACAGATTCCTTGTAAGACTCCTTCAGCTATTGCAAGGGGCTCTAAAGTGTCCCCACAGCCTTCTCTTTTCCAGACTGAATGGCCCCAATTCTCTCAGCCTTTCAAGGAGTCTGATTACATGAACACAGTTGCTTCCCTTATACATCTGTGTTTTGAGAGCTGGGTACCTTCTGCCTCGGAGCAGATGTATGGCAGAGCACTGCAGAAAGAACCTGAAGTTTTAATCCCAAAGGAGCTGGACTGAAATCATCCCATGGCCAAACTGGAGCTGTATAGCAAGACTCCTTTCTATTGAGTCACTGTGATGCCTCTCACAAACCCTAACCCCTTTACAGGGCTATTAATCTCACATGCCAGATCTGAACATAGTTGGAAGCCTTTAGCAGAGATAGCACAGCCACAGAGGTTGCCCCGAGGTCGAAGCCTGCTGCTGTGGAAATGAAATATTTGCATAACCTTTTCTTTCAGGAATTTATGTGGTGAGCAAATGCATTCATTCAGGCTCCTTCCTTGGTGCTCCACTGAAGCTGCCAGACAGGGGAGAAACAAAGCAGTGTATTTCTGGGAAAGAACATGATTATCAGCCCTAAATAGGCATGGTGGGGATGTGATGGGGGGTACAGGCACAGTGCCCCAGGGACAAAATAATTAGAGGAGGCCATCCCTCTCCAGGCCTGTGTTCCTGTGATAGAGCATCTTGTATCCATCAGTCAGTTCCATTGCTTGGACTCCCTGGACACCCTGGGCACAGAGACTACATCAGGACCTCGCTTTTCACTCTCCCCGTGGCTGTAGATGTGTGAGATCATTCTCACACCTGAGCAGAGTGAAAGTGGATATTGATCACCCATTGTGAATCTTGGAGGATAAATGTATTTCCTGTAAGACAAATGCTGCCCCAGCTCACCAGACCGAGGTCCAGCTCAAGAAGTTGCTCTGTAATTAAACACAAGGTTTAGGGAGCCTTCGCTTTGAATCCAGAAATTGCAGCTGCTGCATTTGTCCTAAAAATGTGACTTTAATTGCAGCCTTTCGATACCTGGGGAGGTTATGAGAAATCTGGGAAGAGATTTCTGATAAGGTCACAGAGTGACAGGACAAGGGGGAATGGCTTTAAACTGAAAGAGGAGAGATTTAGGTTAGATATTAGGAAGAAATTCTTTCCTGGGAGGGTGGGGAGGCTCTGGCACAGGTTGCCCAGAGAAGCTGAGGCTGCTCCATCCCTGGAAGTGTCCAAGGCCAGATTGGACAGGGCTTTGAGCAGCCTAGGACAGTGGAAGATGTCCCTGCCCATGGCAGGGGTGGAACTCAATGATCTTTAGGGTCCTTTCCAACCCAAATCATTCAGGGCTCACACGACTGTCACCCTACACTTTGTGGGGCTCCCCTCCTGGTGTTACTGACTTTCAGATGACTTTCTGGCACTCAGAAAGACAATAACTGCTGACACTCCTGCTCTCAGACTATTCAGTTGCTCTTTTCCTTTTAAACTGCCCATTTTATAACTGGATCCAGTTATGAATCCCATCTGCCCAGAGAGTGACTACAGAGAGAGTAGATACAACTCCCAGAGAGTGGATACAACTGATGCATTTATTGTTTTCTTCCTGTTTAAAACCAAACAAATGAATCTTTTCATTGCATTTAAGATTCTCTTATACTTTCAGAAATCGTGCATTGTTCCCCACTGATTTCCTCTGACAAAACACGTGCTGGCTGGTTTGTATTTATTTAATTTTCTTCCTTCCTGGAATTTTCAAAGCAGCGAAATCATCTCTGTCATATTTACTCTTCTGTTTGTGCAAGAGAATCAATAGTTATTGTGCCCTAAATGTATCAGAGACATTCCTAGGTGTGAGATAATCTTATCCCTGCCCAATACCCCATGAAATGAACACAGATTCCTAAATAGATGCTTTTTATTGAGAATTTGCTCTGAGATGTGCCCTCTATAGAAATGCATTTTTACAATTAGAAATTGAAAAGACTACAAGAAATCCTACCATGACCAAGGAAAAGATTCAACCCTCATGACATGTGAAAGTTTTGTGCATAATAATGATTTGAACACTACCAGATGCAGTAATTGGCTTTTACTGGATGGTCTCAGAAGAGTCTGAGGGTTGAGAAGAAGTTTCTGTGCAGGTAATGGGCCTGGAAGGTCAAATTCGTGGTTTCCCAAGCAAGTTCTGAGCTGGTCAAGTTACCAAGCAAGAAGGCAGCTGTGAGTTCAGTGCCTGATGGACACAGAAATTGGAGTTGTGTGAGAAAGATCTGCCATATATTCCTTGTCCACCACATTTCAGACTACCATGCCTGGGCTGAAACACTTCTTGCTGTGTAAAAACCTCAATTTTCTCAGTTGTTGTGATGTTTGGAAAAGGTTTTTGCTCTAAGGTTTCCATGTCCCAGCCTATGGACCTGTTGAACAATGCAAGATCACATTTAAATTAGGAGCAGATGAAAAGTAGAGATGGCTGCTCCCACTTCCTAGGGTGACAGAAATGAGCTGAAGTGCCACCTTTGGGTGACCAAAATGGAGCCAAGTCCTCAGATGCTGCAAAATGGTAATTTATGCCAGAGAAGGCTCTGCTTAAGGGCTTTTTTGGCCATGAAGAGCAATGGTCACTAGGCAAACTTCAGAGGAGTCCCCAGCAATGAGGTGAACGCTGCTTGACAAACCCAGCTTGTGTCAGCTCACACTCAGCTCCACGGCACTGATGTGGAAAGGAGCTGGGGAAGGTCACCCTGGTTTCCTGCAAGAAAAACAAGAAACCCCAGATGAAAGAGGAGGGGAGAATTCCCAAAGCTGCATCCGACAGAGCAGAATTTCACCCAGCTTTTCGGGCTGCCTCTGTTTGATGAACAAGTGACACACATCTGAGTGGATCTTGCAGCTTATTCCTATGGACCACAGCTTCATGATTTTTCCTTTTGAAGCCTCTGCATCATTTTTCATCTGTTTGCTTACTTGTGCAGGGAAAAGGAATTCATTATTTACTTCTCTTTCTGAAATCCTGTTTGTGGGCTTGATTTCACATCTTTAAAGCTTCCCTTTATGTCCTGTGGAGCTCTGGACTATTTTATTAATACATATTTTTGCATCTCTTTTAGAAACTTGATCCAAAGTTAAGCACTGGTCAGAAATGTCTAATTTATTAGATGAACAGGGCCTCTGAAAAATCTAAAATTCCTACTAATGCAACTCCCAGCCTTGCAGGAACAAGTGTGTGAGTGATCCCCCAAAACTGTGGCCAGTACAGCTGCTCCTTGCACAGTGTTAGGCAGGTGCATATGTCTGATTGCTGGCAAAGAAGCCAAAAAACCACAGATCTGCCTAAAGAGACAAGTGCCAATGGATTTTTCTGTCAACTTCTCCTGCTCCTTGGCTGGAAAGCTGCTTGACTGGAGAGAGCTGCCTGACTCACAGGTAACTTCTGGCGTACCTTGTCTGATAAAATTTACAGGAGGGGTGAAAAGCCCATCTTCACATGTACAAGAAGGTCAGAGCAGGACAGTATTGATCAGTTCAGAAGAAACCTCTGCCTTGATAAAGAAATCAAGAGACAAGATTTTTTTTTTTTTTTTTGCTGACAAAGTCACTATTCCCATCCCCTTGGTATCCTTCTTGTTCTGCCTTCAGGCACTGCAGCCCTCCAGCAAAACCTGGAGCCCCAGACTGACCTTGTCAGCATCATTAACTCTTTGCCAAGGTGGATTTCTTTTGTTTGCATGTTGGAATTCCATGTCCTAAAGCTCTAATTAATTCGTATAAGCAATTGTTCTTGATGAAGGACTTATCCTTGCAAATCCCAGAGACTTCCATTTCAAGAAGTTGAGAATTTAATTCCAGCCACTGCAATTAAGAAGAGGCAGTGTACTGAAATCTGTGTTCCCTCCTGGACTCAAAACTCTGCAGAAACCATGCGTTCACACTGGCTGGAGTTCATTTGGAAAATTAAAATTTCAATGACGATAGAAACAGAAAGCCAAAAAAGTCTGATATTTTGTCTCTCCAGAAAGCAATGATAGCTCACCAAACTAGCCAAATCCACAGCATGTAATTTGTGAACAGTTGTTATCCTAAGTTGTTTTTTTTCCGCTTGCTGGTGCAGCAGAAGGAGCACAGAAAGCAAACCCTGGATATCTGCAGAAGTGTTGGACACGTGTTCTGATCTATCCTAAAAGGCAAGGATAACCCAGGTTCTTGTTAATAAATCCCTTGGGGCAGATTAGAACTGAATCATCAGTGTTTTTAAGTATACTCATGTAGGGTTTATTGTAGAACTATTTGTTTGCACAGGAAAAAGGGTAGGGACATATTTTTGTTGTTACTTATAGTAAAATGACAAAGCATAAAGGTGTCACTTAGAAACACATAAGAAAGAGTAGAAAAAGTTAAAAGTAGAAAGCTCTCACCACCTGTAGAGATAAATAAAACTTGGTTGTTGCAATTTCAATATCTGTCTATCCAAGTGATGGTCACAGACCAGACCCCCAAGTGTTGGGGAAAATCCCAGGAACACCAACTCTATTGGATTTAATCCACTCAGATTCAGGTGGGAATGCCCAGATACCTCCCCTGAGGCAGGGATCTTCAGTTGGATGATGGTTTTACCTTTTTCCTTATCTTGTTCATCATTTCAGTGAGCTGTACCTGAGCAGATACTTTGCACATCAGCAGCTTCCCCCTGAATGTTTGAGCCATCAGCATTCCAGTCTTCCATATCACTGATGGATACCTTCTTCTCCCCAGATCTGGGATGACTGGACAATAGTTTCCTCTTATCTCAAGCTCCTGTCACAGTCCCAATTCCAGTTGGAAGGCATATTTGGTAGGGGTGGCCTTTGGTGGTCGAAGATGAGCAGCTGTCTTTTGCAGTTTGCTACTGTGGACAAAAGTCTTTGGGTCTAGGCCAATGGAGGAAGAAGATCTGCTTGTGGGTTTTTTTGGTCATAATTTTCTCTCTGAAGTACCTCTGGGCTATAATATTCACCCTAAAATAAATTCATCCATGTCTAGAGCCTGGTTTCTATGGCAGTGTTTCATGGATAAATAAGGGGCAAAGTCCTTTGCTCGGTCCGGAGGACACAGCAGGTTGGCCTGTGTGTGATTAAACATCCTTACTTGAAAAGGGCAATTCTTTCTGCCCTTTGGGAGCACTCCCTGGCCTGTGCTGCTCCTCAGATGATATTTAGACATTGCCTGGGAAAGACCTCCTTGAAAGGCTTGAAATTTGCTCGAAGATGGAAGTGGTCCAGCCAGTGACAAATCAGTGCCCAAACTTGTGCTCTTCTTACATTCCCAGTGCAGACCACAGTGGCCAAAGGCTTGGCTGCAGAACAGGGATGTCTCTGCAGTCAGAGCATGCCAGGAAAGCTGTTAAACATGTTGTCAAGCTCGTGATGACAACCTCTGCAACCTCTGTGGATGATGCTTGATCTGCATGTCTGCCTCTCCTCACTCTTGTCCTGTTAAATAAATATTCTGTGTGTGTGATCTCACCTCAGCCAGCAGACACCCGCCAGGGTCTCACCTCCCTCTCCTGCTGCAGGGAAAACAGCACAGAGCCCTGAAATGTGAGACAAATAAAAAGCAACCATTGTTTCTGCACGTGAAAGTGCATCCCTCAGAGCCCTGTGACTTGGCAGTGCCCTGACCGAATGCTGCTCTGCTGAGGCAGCTCTCAGATCGAGGGGGAAAAAAAGCACAAATAATGACTCAGGTCATGCACAGAATTCATCATCTTCCTGTTAAGCAGGGTGGCTGCCTGTCCCCTGTTCTCTCCCAACACACACACACATCCCTGATGGAGTTTCAGGATTGCAGAAACATATTAAAGATCTATTTTTACAAAATGAAAAAGGGACCCATGCCCAGCCACGCTGCATGAAAAGGCAGATCCGCTGCTGTGGTGATGTTTGTCATCAGAGCAAATATTTCTTACAAGTCTGCAGGAAGATGCTGCAACCCCAGGGAGGGGCTGATGAAATTTCTGTGCTTGAATGGGTGCTGGGTGTATAAACACCTCCCTTCTGGCATGGAATTGAGTCAATGGCATTTGGTCAATCTTCACACATGTATTGCCTGAAGACACGTTTGTCTCAGGAAGTGGGGGGTAAATCTGTGGGCAAGCAAAGCCTGAATAGTTTGTGAACTGTTAAATGAGATGCCCCAAGCCAACCTGTAAATATTGCACTTTTTCCCTTTACAGAAGAAGCCTTAGGCCAACAACTGCCAACACTAAGATAGCCCAAGTTATTGGAAGCAATTATGTGTCATAGACATGTTTTGGACTGAGCCTGTGCTGTTTCCTAAGAAAAAACCTCTTCCTTAGATTTCTGTCTTTGACAGGGGTACAAGAGATTTCTTAGGTACTCATCAAACCTCACAACAAAAATAGCATTTTATGAAGCAAAAAAAAGCTTTGAAAGCATCTTTTCTGAGGGTGTGTTGGCACCGGTGACTAGGGAAAAAAGCGTCAGCTAGGAGTAAAAAAACAGTGCAGACTTTAAAGAAGCAGAAGAGGAGACATCTTGCTAGTTTTGTGGATTTATTTAGCTTATGCTTCCTTTCCCAAATCACGTCTCCTTGCTTTTACACCTTCCTTCTATCTCCCAAACCTGACTTTGGGAATCTGAGACTCTTGGTAGGAGGCAGAAGGGACTAAAGCATTAGTGAGACTAATGTGGAGCTGATGCCATAGTCCCTGAAATGGTGTTGGAAGTGCGGGGTCAGTTCAGGAAGAGGACTCTGAGGGACTGGCATGACACTGATGTTAAAGGTCGGGGGTTGGGATGATATTGGTCACACTGAAAAAACAAAAGCTGCCTGTTGGAGGGAAGAGCTGTGTGTTTGTGTGTGCACTGAAGGGAAGAGGAGATGTTGCTTCTGTGGAGTGTGGAGCAGGTCCTGGTGTCACCAAAACTGTGGGAAAAACAAAAACCCTCCAACAACATTTTTAATGTTAGAGAGTCAAGGCATTACTTTATTATCTGGCCAGGATGTTGTTCTGGCCAGGGTGTGCCACAGAAATAATCTCATCTACACATAGCCCGGGTGTGCGGAAAGAATCATTCCATGATGCACAGATTTTACAGGATTTTCCCCCAAATTTTATACAGTCAAAACCCATAGAGATGCATTATTTCAAAGTTCATTGGTCCAGAGTTGAGCAACCCTCAGTATTGAGTTTTCTATTGGATATGGATCCCCTTGCCTCCGATGTAAATTAGATCTTCATTTTTCAATTTCCTTATCCATCCTTTCCAGGAGAGATGTCTTCAATGCTGTCAGAGGTGGTCTGGGGTGGATGTTTGTAGATGTCCACAGATGTTCTGTTAATGTTCTGTTGATGGTCTTTATCTTTCTGGGTATCTTTGGGCTACTCCGAGTCTGTCGATATGTTGAGTTCATCAGACCTCACCTGGCAGAACAATGTCCTGAAAAGAAACTTAAAAATCCTTTTTGTCGAGGTACAGATAAACAAAGGCTTTGACTAAAGTTCTACAAAGTTTTTAAACTGGTATATTTTCCAACACTGGGATAACAGGAATGAGAGAGGCTGTGTTGGCTGTGTAGCCTCATGTCCTGATTCTGGCAGTGCCCAGGGAGATACCAGGTATAAGAACAAGGTAAACATGTATTTCCCTAAATTGCTCTTCTGGCATCCAACCACTTGGTGTTCAGAGATTTCCTGACCTGGAGTGGTTTCTGTGTGTTTTGTAAAATCAGTGGCTCTCTCAGCATGAACATAGCCATGAAAACTCACCATGAAAACTCACCATGAAATCTCACCATGAAAACTCACCACTTCTCAGCACCTACAGCTTCCTGTGGTGAAGACTTCCCCAGCTTCATGATGAACCCCCTTGGGTTTGCTTTGAACTTGCTCCATGGGAGAATTTGAAGCCCATTCTTACTCTCTTTCTCTGTCTTATCTCCATTAGAGGATAAAGTAGAACACTGCTATCAGTGTCCTCAGGATTCGTTGGTTAAATAATGAAAGCATACTTGTTTTGGATTTTTCCCTCCTTTTGTTGGTTTCCTTTTTCTCTGTCATTGTATTATTATGACCACATCCCTCTCCAGCTGCACATTAGCATTCTTCCTCTCTCCAAATCCTCCCCCCTCATTTCCTGTCCACACTGCTCCCTTTTCCCACTGCTCCCCAGAGCTGCTTATCACCACACAGTGAAAGAGGAGAAACTGTGGAGAGCAGTGTGGAGCTCACTCCCCACTGCAGCACGGGACCGGCAGGACAATGACAGCAAGAAGGGCTGTCATTGTCCTCCCTGCTGTCTCTCCCTGCTGTGTGGCAGAGCTCTCACGCTGCCATGGCCTTTCCCAGACTGATATTGCCTCATTTTCCTTTATCTGGCAGCAGAAACACTTGCCAAGGTATGCTGACTTGGGAAGCAGCTCTGTGGATGGTGCATCAGAGATTTTCTGGGATTGGATATAACAGGAATTTCCATCTGCAGTGTCTGTTATATTGCTTTCCTTATGGCTCTGGAGTTCTTGCTGCCACCCACACATTTATGTGTAAGACACTGTCTATAGCTTGATATAAAGACCTTTAAAGAATGTGGTTGGTCACAGAAAAGAAAAGTCGTAAAACCAATCTCAGCAAGTGATGAGCTGATCCCTAATTGAGGGGGTGGTGACAGAGCAGGAGTGTTGGTGGGGGCCCTCCTGTCTGTGACTGTGAGGCTGCACTGAGATGCTCAACCCAAATGCAGTTTAAATTGAGAAATTGGAAGTGATCTGGAGTGAAAGGAAAACAATTTGTTTTGCTCCCTTTGCTCACAGCACATTTTCCCCTCTGAATTAGCTGGCACAAGAGTACAGGCGCTGAAAAAGCAGAAGGAAGAAAAAGGCCTGGGAATCCATTTCTTTGTGTTTCATACAGGGCTGAGTTTCAGCTAATAAAGCAGGAGGGAATCTGCTGTGAGAGAGAACAGAGATCTGGCCCTGGCAGGGAGCTGGGGAAGCACAGCAGGTCACTCTCTGGGTGAGCCCTTCACACAGCAGCGCTGAGCTCCCCTGGGAGGCACTCAAACAAACCCCAGGAGAGCAGAGAAAGGTGTTTGTTTGCCAGGGAGTGCCTTGAAGATCAAATGCCAGTAGCCCTCAGTGCGTGCCTGGGAGAAAATTCTGTCACCGTCAGCCTTTCTGAAATTACTATCTGATTTTAGGCACCTTCTAGTAGTAGTAAGGTCATGCCTTGCTACTCAATAGAGGAGTTACCAAAAATTAGGTGATGAAATTCTATGCATTTGCTGGACCTGATTCACTAGAAGTTGTAAATATTGTAGATATGAGAATAATGAAGCTTTTTTCTACCTCCACATTGTCTGAGAAATAAAATTCAAAGAAATGCATGAGCATTCCCTTTCCCACTGGCACTACCTTTCATTTGATAATTTTAAAAACAAAGCCCAGACCTGAACGTTGCTTGAGGGTACTGTGTCCTTTTAAAATGGAGCTCATGGATATTTCTTCTCATGTGCAACTCTGAACAGGACATGATCATACTTGATGTCATGAAAATCCAGTTTGGGACAAACTCTTGGCCAGGGATGGGCTCTGTAGTGTCCACTGCTGTTTTGGGATATTGGGAGTACATAAAGGGAGCTCACAAGAAGGATGAAGAGGGACTTCTGCAAGGACATGTAGTGAGAGGACAGGGGACGATGGCCTTGAGAGGAAGGAGGGCAGGTTCAGGTTAGATATTAAGAAATCCTTTACTGTGAGGGTGTTGAGGCACTGGCTCAGGCTGCCCAGAGAGGTTGGGTACCCCCCACCCCTAGTAGTGTTCAAGGCCAGGTTGGGTCAGGCTCTGAGCTAATTGCTCTATTGGAAGGTGTCCCTACCCGTGGCCGGGGTGTTGGAACTTGATGATCCTGGGATTCTGGGCACAGCTCCTCAGTTGGCCATTTCTGCCACAAATTCATTGCTTGTGCTGGAACAAGAGCACTGTCATCACCTCTCATCTCTGGGCTTTTCTGGGCAATGTTTCCAGAGCTGTGCTGCTGCAAAGGAGTTGCTGGAAATGGACTGAAGGCAATAATTTCTTTCACAGGAGGTTGGTTCTGGACCCTCATGGTGATACTGAAAGGATTTTTGACTATTATTTATTATTTTTTTATTATTATTTTATTGGTGTTATTATGAGCATGTCCCATCCCTGGAGGTGTTCAAGGCCAGGTTGGATGGGGCTTGGGGCATCCTGGTCTAGTGGAAGGTGTTCCTGCCCACGGCAAGGGGCTGGAACTGGATGATCTTCAAGGTCCTTTCCAATGCAATCCATTCTATGATTTAATGATTTTATGTGACATTTAAGTATAATTTACTCAGATAATAATATGGCTGGACCATTGATTTTTTAACCATTTCAAAATATCTTCACATTTTAGCAGGGCGGGTCAGCAAATTTTAGCAGCTCAGTGTTTCACAAGAAACAGAGGAATATCGAAGCTGTCTCCTTGTTCCCTGGAAATGTTAACAAACAGAGCTGTCACCTTCTAGCAGCTCACTGAACCTATTTTTGAAAACTCTTCTGGGGGGGTGGGGGAAGGTTTACACCTTTCCCTGGGTGAGTTCCTCCAGTGTCTGGCTGCTTGGATAAACAGCTTGCAAACATCTTGCAAACATTTCTGTTCACTTTTCCGCGGGCTTCTTCCAGACAAGAGACATCAGGGCTTGATTTAACCCGAGGCAATCGCCAACGTAAAGCATAAGGCTGACAATTAGTGTTGAAGAAGCAGCAGATGGGGAGACTCTTCTGCTGCCTGACCTTACTCCCCACTCAGAGGACACCTGTCACCTGTGACAGTCCTGATCCTCCAGCAGGGCTGAGCTGCTCGCCTCTGCTAAATGGTCTCTATTTACTCTGCTGTTCAGAGCAGTGGTTAGCTGGAAAATGTCCAATTTTGTGAGGAACAGCTGTTACTGTAGGAGCGACAGGCTCTATTAATCTAAAACAATCGCCAACCTGAGCTGCACAGCCAAGCAAAGGGACCTATCCCAGGGAAACTCTGCTGCTGCAGATTTGTGATGCATTAAGGCTCTGAGAAAGGCAGAGAGCATTTGCAGTCTGTCAGGAAAATAGAACAGCTTGTGGGAATCAGACCTGCAGTGCCAGTGGCATCCAGACAGGTCTTTTTGCATCATATTTTTCTGTTGAGTACCAGCTTGATCCTGAAGAGAAGTGAAAAAGTAGACAGTGGGCTTGTGATATCATTTGGATGTTGTTACCCTGTCTTCTGTGACTTTCAGGAGCCAAATTTCATTGTGTTAGTATTTAAAATAGTTTGCTAAAGTGGTTGTTCTGGAGGCCCCATCAGGAAGTGGCGTTACCAAGGCAAAGTGAGTTCACCCTGCACTGGCTCTGCACTTATCTCTCACAGGAACTTCTGACACATGGCAAGAGAGGAGAATTGTGTCAGCCTAAACTTCCTCCATTTCTTTTTTTTGTCAGTGAGTGACCTACAACTTGTGGAGCTGCAGTGACTCAGAGCTGTGTCTCATTTCTTTGTTTTCCTGGTGGTGTTGCATTTAGTCATGACAGAACGGTCACAGAATCGTAGAATGGTTTGGGCTGGAAGGGACCTTGAAATTTATCTAGTTCCAACCTCCTGTCGTGGTCAGAGGCAGCTTCCACTAAACCACGTTGCTTACTTTGCATTTCTGTAGCTCCCCTTTTCCATGGACTTCATGAAGCTTAAAAAAGAACAGAAAATAACTTCACATTTATCTTAATTAGATTTTTTTCCTCTTTTCAGGTTTCCAGGGACTAAAATCAAATCTGTTTTTATGTAACACATTTGCCTTGGTTTGCAGAGTGCCACGGATGAAAGTCACAGGGACTGGTGTTTGTTTTTCAGGGTTCAGGGGAGTCTGAGAGCTGTGAGCCTACAGAGAGGTAATAGACACAAGAGAGCTTGAAAAACAGCAGCTCTTGCTTAAATTTAGCAGCTTCAAAGACCAGGCAAAGGCTGTGATGCAGAAAGCTTTGAGGATAGACAGAGGAGAGCCTGAATTACCCATCTGAGCCCAGCCACAAGGAGACAAGAAAGGGTCCAGCTGTGGTAAGATGTAGAGAAAACCTGTCCTGACATCCATCTGAATTTTTATGAGGTTTGGATGGGGAGATGCCTGGCATGCTTCTAGGACACCAGCTAGGTTTTTTTTTCACTCAGTCCTGGTTGGCAGAGGAAATCACAGAGTATAAATGTCTTGCCACCTCTCCCAAGGTGTTCTCCAGAGGCAAATTCCAGAGCTGATTTCAGAGGGCTGTCCTGTGCTCATGTTTGCTGAGATTCCATATCTCTCCAGGTTCCTGCAGGTGTTCCAGCACTCACAAATTCAGCATTTTTTGCATTCCTGAAGGTATGCAAACTGATACTGAAAGTTATTTCAGTTGACTTCCAGCTCCCTGGAAATATGAGAGGCAGAGATTTTGCTCAGGCCTGCCTTGGATTTTGCTGAACACTTCCCACAAACACTTACCTGTGTATGTCCAGAGAAGGACTGTGGGCTCTTCTGCTGCCAGGACCTCCTGGGCTGTTTCCTCACTTATTCACCTCCTTCTGATGCTCCTCGAATCAAATTGTTAATCCATGTGCTTGTGTTTGCATAGGCACAGAGATCAGAGCCCCTTCCTACTCAAATTAATGTTTTAGGGATCTTTTTGATTACATACAGATTCATTTAAAGAAAATGACAGCACAGACAAGAGGAAAGCACTCAGAAAAATAATCCTTCCACTGCTCTAGTTCCTCTCTCTACTGTCCCACCAGCATTACCTTCAAAGGCCTTTACTGTTCTGCATGAATTTGGTCATTTTATGGCTTCCCTACCCTTTATGGTGTTTTCTTCTACTTGCTGTGGTACAGCAAAATCCCTCATTCTCTGCTCCTCAGGGGATCCATTAGTGCTTCATCCTCCTCTGGATCACAAACTGCTAGGCACACAGAAGATGTCTTCACTTTCCTACCTTAACTCTCAAAAATTGCAGGCAGTGATGGTGGTAAAAAAGGCAGGGCTTGGAGACAAAAATAAATAAAAGCAGCTCATTTCATCAATTGGCGGCATTTACAACAAAATTCAGAAAATGTACAGCACACCAAAGGCAGGCGCTTTGAATCCCTAAATTTTGTTGAAAGGCTGCAAAAATGTCTGAGAATTGTAAAAGTGTTTTTTGGTTTGTGGATAGCCTCTCAAGTCACTGCAATTTCCTGATGCTATAATAATAAAAGCCAGAAAGACTGCTCAGCCCAGCTTTTCAGATCAAATTGACTGACAGGAAGACTAATCCCATGGAAACCACCGAATCTGCCCCATTTTCTTCTGCTAAGACCCTCATGCATGACTGAGTCTCATTTACCTCTGCACAATTTAGTGTAATTACATCTCTCTACTTTAAGTAGAACTTTTTTTTCCCTGGCAAAGGTGTTTAGAAAGATGAGATTGAATGTCTCTGGCAACTGCACAGGGCTTTAGTCTCTGCACCGTAGAAAAATACAAATTTCATTCTTCTGATTCCTTCACTGTTTCAATCTCCTCTGCACATTTCCATGTGCAGTAGAAAAAGGATGTAATTCCTATCTGGTACTGATTTTCACTCTCTGAATTGAGCTCCTCCTCAGGCAGGCATTTTATTCAAATCAATATCAGATCTTATGGAAAATAATCAAGGCTATTTCTGCCAGCTGTACTGATTAAGGATAGGAAAGGGAAATTTGGGGTCGGGCAAGCGGAGATGTTGATTCTTTAGTAAATGCATGATAAGATGTTTTCAGCGACGAGTAATTGAAAGGCACAGTAGAACAAACTCACACACAATGAGATGTCTCTGATTTTTCCTGTCATCTTGGGAAGCAGCAAAATTCCCGTGGCTGTTTTGGTTTGTGAGCAGACGCTGACAAAAATCTATATTTTCCCTAATCTGCATGCTTTGAGTAGTATATAGATAATTATGAAAGAATTCAATAACAGCTTCCCGTCTTATTCCCAAGCGCTGTCTCTGCTCTCCTTAATATTTTGCAGTTTTGGGAGAACTACAGCCTCTCCTGGAGCCCTGATTGCCACCAGGGTCTAAGGCATGTCACAACCCCAGGGACAGAGACTTCACAGATGTTTTCTTTGTGAAGAAAGTGGACCACAGAATCATTTAGGCTGTAAAAGACCTTTAAATCCATCAAGTTCAAGTGTTAACCCAGCGCTGCCAAGACCATCACTAAACCATGGTCCCAAGTGCCTCCTCCATGCATGTTTTGAACACTTCCAAGGGCCATTTCCTGCTCCTGGGACTTTCTTTCCCAGTTGTATTTATCTTTCCCTGAGCAAAAATGGCCACGGCCACAGGGCTTGGGCCATTCCAAAGGTTTGGAGGTTTGGAGAGTCCCTGAAAGGC
Source organism: Acanthiza pusilla (assembly GCA_036630365.1). Taxonomy (NCBI): domain Eukaryota; kingdom Metazoa; phylum Chordata; class Aves; order Passeriformes; family Acanthizidae; genus Acanthiza; species Acanthiza pusilla. Next base: position 94,940,562 of record JAXCHO010000034.1, read on the forward strand.
TCTGAAGACAGCCCTGGGGTTTGATGGTGAGTGAGCAGAGCTCCCAGATGAGATGCCCACTGCAAACACTGCTGGGCAGGAGGCTGTGCCCTCCACACTTCAGAGCTTTTCCTCTGCCTTTTTCTCATTCCCAAGCTTTTCCTGCTGTGCTGGGGCACTCCTGGGAATGATCAATGCTAATGGCACAGTGGCCAAAAGCAAAGCTGCCCAGCAGGAGGGGAGCTCTCCAGCCTGGCAAATTCCAAATTTGCATCTCTGCAGCGCCTGGGATTCTCATGGGAGGATCAGGGCTCTGGTTGGTTTGGTGGGGAATGTGCATGAATAAAAAATGGCACAGCCCTCAGTCTTGGGAATAAGGAATGTGAAACGGCATCTGAAACCAGTGAGAGAGGAGAAGGTGTGAGAGTAAAGGAGGAAAGCTGCCTGCTAGGGACAGATTGAGCCATTTGTGCTGCTTAGCCTCAGCCAAATCCTTGTGCAGGTCTACCAAGGCTTCATAAGCATGAAAATTACACACAAACATGATTTCATGAAAATGAAGAGATTATATTAACAATATTGATGAACATTTGCTTAAGATGGTTTAATTTCTAAATAGACCATGTTAAAAGTGAAGTGGGATGTGTGCAGATAAGAACATCTCTGATAAGAACAGCGAGATTGAACACAGTACTGAGTTTTAATTTAGGGCCTGATTAAACACCTGAAACTCACTGCACATCTGGTTTTGAGTATAAGTGTCTCAGGTCAGGATCTAACCCAGTAAACCTGGACAACCAGGTGACCTATAAAGTCTCTTCTTAATTATGGGATAGCTTCAGGGTCAGTGAGGAGAACGGAGGAAGAGATGCTGCTTGATGAATAGCAGTATGGGAGGCATAAATTAAAGGAATTTATTATATTAACATTTTTAAAGTTTGTTGCTCTCTGCCTGGTTGTTATTTATGCCACTCCCTGATGCAAGAGTTCCTCCACGTGCAGAAAATAACACAAAGAACATTATTTACTCTGTTTCAGAAAACATAAACAAATTGAAATCTGAACTTTATCCTTAAACTCGTACATGAACAGCAGAGCAAAGATCTCATTTTACAACCTGCGTGCAACTCCTTTTCTGTATGAAAGTACCTCTGTGGCATCTAAATTACAAAATCAGTTATGGAGCACAAATTTTGGATGACCCAAGGGCTAAGTTACAGCCACCTGTCCAGGCTGTGGCAGTGGCAGTCACACATCCCAGAATAGCTTGTAGGATCTGGGCAATGGAGACAGAAAATGGAGCCACAGAAAACATACCCTGCTGGTTCCTGTAGGTCTGACACGGAGAAACTCCTTGCTCTGCTCAAAATCAGGCGTGCAGAATTCTTGTTCTGCAGCTTCAGCTTTTTTAACTGGCACACTAGAGCTGAAGAGGGTGAGCATGCTGTAGAAAATATGGGGCTGGAATAGATTTCTGGTCAAACCATTTCCTCAAGAGGGTATTGACTTCAGCTCAAACCATGCCAGTCTAAGCTTTCCTTAAATATCTCTGCTGATGGAAATTCTGCAGCTTCCCTGTTATGTTTGAATGGTTTCTGTAGGCTTTTGCTCTCTCTTCCTAATTTCTTTGTAAAATTAAATGCTTTAAGAATTTTCTGTGTCTATCTCAAGCAATCCATTATGATTTTTTTGTGTTCTTGGGTTTTCTGTATTGTTGCTTCTGCAGAAAGACCAGATTCCAGCTGTGGCCTCAAGCAGATAATGTGGTTATGTGATGTGATCTTCTTCAAGAAACTGGTATGTTTATCTAAAAATAGAAACAGCCAAAAAAGGCTTTTATTTTTTTTAATTAAGATTTTTATCAGGTCATTATGTGAAAATTCATCTTCTAATCAAAGACTGTCATAATGCTTTAGGTTAATGCTGCAAAACAACACCTGAGAGACTTTTAGACATTAGACAGTTAGTTGTCTGTAAAGCTTCTGTTCCAAAATTTGAGGAACCTTGTGCTGCTAATGAAAGGTAGAAGATGTGCTGCACTTCTTTATTAGTGAAATCTCAGATACCTGCTTGGGAATGGCACAGATTAGCAGAGCACTCTGATATTCCCTCAAAATTTAAAACAGGCAGCAAGAAAAAAAAGCACTTATTTTTAATTTCAAATAATCTTTCCTTCATGATTTCTCTCTAGAGCAAAACAACAGGACAGTCAATAGCGCAGGAGCTCCTTCACAAAGTTCTCAAGGGATGTTGCCATGAATTCTGACTTCGTGAACATCCCATGGCAGGTATTGGAAAGGTGAGCATTGCTCAGGTGTTTTTGGCTCAATGTTTTGGCTCAGCCTTGTCTTGCCTTCTCTCCCAGAGTCTGCAATCACTTATGGCACCATCGCAGTCACTTGGATTGCACTTCTTGAATAGATGAATAAAACACTGAATAATCATAAAATTACAGGGTAGTTTGGGTTGGAAGGGACCTTAAAAATCAAAGCTACACCCCATGCCACGGGCAGGGACACTTTCCACTATCCCAGGTTGCTCCAAACCCTTCCAGCCCAGCCTTGAACACTTCCAGGGATGGGGCAGCCTCAGGTTTTTGCTGTGCCAAAAAAGCATTAGTGAGGCAGAGCTGTGAAAGGGCTTGTAAGAAAGGATGTACAAAGTTGTTTTGTGAGGGAATTCACATCCAGCTCAGTGCTCTGGACATGTTTAAATGGGATTTATTGCTCTACCAAGGAACTATTTGTGAGGTTGGGGTCTGTACATCCAACTCCTGACCTGTGGTCTGACTCCTGCAAGCAAACAGTTTCCCCAGGCCTTCGTGGCTGACAAATGCATCCTGTGATTGCTGTCCCTGAGGGCAGATCCTGTGCCAGGGTTAATGGAACCGAGTTCTGCCTAATTTTTTTCCCCTGAAGTTTCTGAGTGAGCAGCTCTGTCTGGAAAATACAAACTCAGTGAAGGACCTGCCATGGGTTGATAATTTTTAAAGCAGTGCTGATCTCTCCAGAGGTGTGTGGGTGTTCTCTTAGACCTGTTTTAACAGATTCCAATTACCAGTGCCCCTGTATCTTTGTTTAAGACAGCTTTGCACTCACAGTGGCTGAGAGGATATAGCTGCTGAGGCTTTCTCCTAAATATACAGGATTTGCAGAGTGTGTCTCAGATTTTCTGTTTTGAAAAGGGCTTAGTTCTGATACCCTGTTCAAAGTCAAGTTTAGGCATTGGCACTGATGGGGAATTAGTTTGTCAGATTTTTACATCACCCTTCTTTAACATGCTTTCCTTTAAACCTGCAGATGTCTGGAGCAGTTTTATGTAGTAAAAGCACAATGTTCCCCTGAGTGCAAAGACCACTTGAGCAGTATAAAAACTGACTTTTCAGCCATTTGATCTTTTGATGCAAAACCTCGGGTTATTGATAAAATCCAAGTGAAGTCCACGTTAAGTTATTGCCAATACCAGTTTCTGAAAAACGACCTGAGGATGGTTCCAGTTGTGGTGCTATTTAGTCACGAAAACCTCGGTATTGTCCAGAGAAGCTGTGGAAGAAGATGTGGACATTCCCCATCCCTGGAAATGTCCAAATGCAGGTTGGATGGGGCTCTGAGCAGCCTGGGATAGTGGAAGGTGTTCCTGACCATGGAACGAGATGAGTTTCGAGGTCCCTTCCAACCCAAACCATTCTGTGATTTTATGATTTTCAGAAGCCAAACGAATCCACTGTCCATCCTGTCACAACTTCCTGTGGGCTCTTGGATGTTTGGCCCTGCACTTCTCTTGCCTCTGAACACAATTTTCTGTGACAATGACAAGGTTGAGAACCCAGAGATGGCATTAATGTCACCTCCCTTCGGTGGTGCCTGCATTGCTCACTTTGCAGGCACTGCAAAGGAACAGACATTATCCATCTGACTGATTGTTAACATCTGAATTATATCCAAAGATGAAGTATTTTTTCCACTGACTCTAAAAGCACATTCATTTCTAGTTCAGGTGTAGACCTTTTGATGGGATGAATCCAAATTACACAAGCTCGTGACTGAAGAATGTAATTTTATTTAGAAATGTTGCAAATCAATAATTTTTAACCTGAGGTTCTTTCTCTGAGGTTCCATTTTTTAAAAAAGGAAGTTTTCCTTTCTCCCACTTTTGGTTTTGCTTTTTTTGTTTGGCTCCTCCTTTTAAATTTGTTTTTTCTTCTGCTATGACTGCATTACATCCCTCTCAAAATAGTTTCCTAACTTTTTCTTCACTTTCTGTTCAAAGTGTAAGAATGTTCAGGAAAAGTTAAGCATAGAATTGCTTTCACATACTAATGTTTCATAAGATGTCCAAGGAAGAATTTTAAAAATTGTTCAACAAAAGCGGATCTTACATTTTCAACAAAATGCTAACTTTTAATGAACTAAAGAGTGATGAATTCTAATTATAACAATGAACTCTAATTATACCATTTCATATTTTCATCAATACTCAAGCTGACTGCAAATGTTGGCACAATGAGGTCTCTTTTACTGACACATCCAGAAATAGTTTTATCTCTAAAATTCCAATGACACCAACTAAAGAACAAGTTTCTCAATTCTTGGAAGATGTTTTTACTTAAATGTTCATCTTTTCTTTTCTTTGCCTGTAGAAAGGACACATGGTTAAGTGAATGAACAAAAATAACAAGAGACAATGGAGAGACCTGGAGAATAAATGGGATTCATGGTTTGGAGTTAATCCAAACCTTCTATTGTGCTGTGATGATCTGAACAGCAATAGCTCTGATCTACTTCTGATGATAGGAGCTGCAAGAAAGATGGAGAGGGACTTTTCACAAGAGCATGGAGTGACAGGACAAGGGGGAATGGCTTCAAACTGAAGGAAAGGAGGTTTAGATTAGATATTTGGAAAAAAATTTTCTCTGTGAGGGTGACGAGGCTCTGGCACAGGTTTCCCAGAGAAGCTGTGGCTGCCCCATCCCTGGAGCTGCTTGAGGTGAAGTTGGAGGGAGCTTTGAGCAGCCTGGGATAGTGGAAGGTGTCCTTGCTCAGGCTATAGAATGAATTGATCTTCAAGGTCCTTCCCAGTCCAAACCATTCTGTGATCCGATGATTCTATAATTTGTTATCTAAGTGTTGATACACAAGATGTGAACAATTCAGTGTGATGCTGGTGATTTTTGCGTTTTCTTTTTACACCATTTATATATATTTTTATACCCTTTCCCTTCCCTGTTACCCTCTATACACACTCCTTGTACCCTGCACAAACACTCCTTGTACTTTAGCCTTACATGTTTACAACCCTTGTAGTCTGATATTTAGCTTAGTTTGGGGTCCTGCACAGCGAGGAAGACCAACCATTCAAACTATCTCAGAACTAGAGGCTCCAGCCTCGGACAGAGCCTTCTCTTTGGAACATGTTTTTGTGAACTAGGCTGTAGTCTCATTTGGGGGTGGGGTTCATTAGAATAGGGTGCAATTACTTCATTTATTAAGTTTCTTATTGGGGGATTTTAACTAGATATGCTAATTTTGTAAAGTCCATAAAAATCCAGTACACGTTGTACGGGGGGTCCTGGCTTGTCGTTCGCTCCTTGGTGTGTTTTCCACCTTTGATGAGTCAGGGCACCTAGGATCCTATTAAACTGAGGTAAATTCCCTTTTCCCTGTACTGCTGTGTCTGCTTCGTATTTTTAGTAGCCTGTTTAAGGCATCAAGTGAACCTGAAAAAGCCCTCCAGTGCCATTCCAGGCATCATGGGGTGACAGCAACGGGGACGATGGCATAAAGATCTGCTGGGACAGCACCATGGACAGCGCATGTGGTTTTGACAGTTGCGAAATGCTGCTGGAGTTCAATAAGCTGAAACACAAACAATTAAGGAATTTGGATTTCCCCGATGTCAGACAGAAGCAGGGGAGAGCAAATGCAGCTAATTGGATGTTCAGCCATTGACTGTGTGTGTGTGTTTTCTTTTTGAATACAAATTCCTCCTGGACATAAATTCCTAGTGAGAGAAAAATTAGTGGAGGTACCTGGTGGTTAATGCTCAAACTGTAGAAAATTTGAACCTGGCTCTGTCTTTTTTCCTTTTTTTTCCTGGGTGCAGCACCTGGTGTACGGGTATCACTATTAAGCTGCAGTTATTACTATTAATGAAGCAGCATGTAAAATTTATCCATTTCTAAGACCTGCAGAAACATTTTAATTTAAATAGTACGCTAGTGAAGCTTAGTTTGCATCCTTTTAATAAAAAAATAGCTAAACTCCTAAAGGTGTCTGGGTGTAGAGCTAAAGAAAATATTTGAGCCCAGCGAGCCACAGCAAAATTTCTGCTTGGTAAATATGCAAATCCCAAAGTGCTGCAGCACTCTATTAAAACATGATCTATTAACTGAAAACTTATTGCTGGTTACTATGCTCATGCTAACTTTTTAATGGTGAGTTTGCACATTTTGGGGGGAATATTTGATATGGGGGTGAGTGGGAAGATTGTGCAATCAGCCACCTTATCTTTAACTTCTCATCCAGTTTCCATTTTGGAAGTCTTTAATGGAGAAGGAAGGCATGTTTAATTGATTGCCATTAAAATCTTCAAAGGAACAAGCAAGATGAAAGTTGTTTCTAATTACTGCATTATGATGTAAGCTTAACGATACGACACTTCTCCAAATTGATTTTATTAGAATTTAAGATGAGGAATTAATTGAGTTGCTGTATTGATCCATTTTATTTTTCCCCCATTTAACATGTCCAGTGGAAAAAAAAGCTATTGAGCTGTGGAATAGTAATGAGGACTTAAGAAAGAAAGTCGAAGTCAAGATGGATTGGCCAATAAAAATAACTTATAAAAACTATAGTGTGATGGCAGAATATAGTGGTAGAGACCAATTTATCTTTAGGTTAATTAGAGTAAATTAAGGTTAATTCTTTTGTCATTTAACTGTTATTTTTTGTCTTGCTTCATCGTACCTATTTGTACTAGAATAACTGCTCTACTGGTAAAGCAAAATTCTGAAAACCTATGTCCAGCTCTGCTAAATTTACATTTGAAGGTCTCTTTAGAATTACCCCCAAAACCTAAAAACCTCTTCCACGCATATGCTTGATCTTTCCTAAAGTTCTTCTTAAGGGTATTTAAGATTGTTTTATTGGTCTAATTCTCCGAGAATGGGATTCCTGACTTTTTCCTTGGATGCCAGTGCGAGACAGGTGCTGTTAGGAAATTTGATCTTACAAATAAAAGCCATTAAATTATTTTTTACTGACAGTTGTTTTCTGGGGTAAATATCCATAACATCACAGAATTATGGAATGGGTGATACAGGCATAGATCTTTGGAGATGATCACTACAATCCCCTCAAGGAGGTGGAGTGAAATCAGACGGCAAAGGACTAGTTGGGTTTCAATGTCTGCATGGATGGAGACTGCAAACTGACCATTTCCCCTCATTTCTTTCTGAACTGCAGCTTTCAAAACTAAGTGAAAACTATGCTGAAGGCAAAATACTTCTCCAGAAGTTTGTTGCTGCAACTGAGATTTGAGGAGTGCTGTTTTGGCTTTCGTGCTTGTGTTGGGTAAATTAACTGTTATACCTGAGATTTCAGAGCTCACACTGATGCTTCCTCAGTCTTTCCTATTGATTAGGCAAACTGGAATATTCTGTGTATACAGAGAGGTTTCAGTGTAATTAAACACATGATTTATAATTGCATTTTAAGCTCTGGTATGGTTTAGGAGAAGCAGTTTCTGTTTGAGCCTCGAAGCTGTAAATCCTCAGCTGACTCCTGCTAATACTTAAAGCTGTAACAAAGTTTAGAAATAAATGAGAATGGACATACTTGGAAGTGTTAATTATAACCATGCTTGGGTTTCCCTGGAATTATAGCTCTTCATCAAACATTGCTCTTTCCTTTGAAGACAGAAATCCCCAAATTATTGATGTTCGCATTCCCTGTGCAGGGAGAAGAAAAATTGCAATGAAAGTGTATTTTAGTGGTAACTTCAACAACAACAACAATAATAATAGTAATAGTAATAGTAATAATAATAGTAATAGTCATAGTAGTAGTAGTAGTAGTAATAATAATAATAATAATAATAATAATAATAATAATCTGGAAATAATACTCATCTCTTCCATTGGAAAGACTCTGGCAAAGGATGAATGATGACAACTTTCTAGCCAAGGGAGGTTCTAGGAGAGAATTTGTCTCTTTTGTCACTAAATAATTTACACATGATGCAGAGCCAGTTTATTTGCAGCCATATTGCAGAATCTTATCAAAGCCCTATTGAAGTATCTCCTTTGTTAAAACCAGTAACAGCCTCTTATTCCAAATAATCAGGTCATGGCCTCTCACACACTTATTAATAAGTGACATTAGCATTAATTGGCAAAGTGATTGCAGAAATATAGTGTTGTATTCAGGAGCAACTTTAATGAGCTCCTAGAGGATCAAAGACTCTTGGAAGTTCAGTAATCGCCCATTTCTGAAGTTCGAACTCAAGTGAAGCTCCTGGCATTTGGAACATTGCACTACAGGAGAAAGGAGTGTGTGTTCAATAAAAGCCCAGCACGGGAAATAAAAGTAAGAAGGAAATATCTCAAAACGTGTCTTTTTTTTTTTTTTTTAATCCAGTTTTCAGTTCAGACACCAGGTGTAAAGCCAAATAATCGTGTTAAGTGAAATGTTAATTACAGAAATCCACAATGAAGGAGCAGACTTGAGATGCAGCCAGAAAACACTCATTAAATAAGGAGTGATGGCTTGGTAGGGTAAGTGGGCAAACTTTTTAAAGTTTTCTCAGTGGTAAATCTCAAAATCCTTTTCATTTACATATTGCAGAAATACGGTCTGAGCTCCCAAATGGGCAGGTACCTGCTTCACCAAAGAGGCACTGAACAGCTGCTGAATGAACACAAGTATTTCTTGATTGCTTAAAATTAAAAGTAAAATTAGGTACTGTGAGTCTTTATAAACATGAAATGTAGCTCTATCTCATTTACTCACCCTCCGGCTGAGGAAGGAAAAGTGATGGAGCACAAGAGGGTTTGATTAACCCCATCTAATCTGCAGTGCCAGTGAGAAAGGCTCCAGAAAAAAGCTTGGAGGGTTGGCAGAAAACTTTGAGTGTCTTGATTGTATCTTGTTCCTAAGCTGTTGATAGTGACCCCATGAAATTGTTGTGAAATTTGCCATGAGTGTGCACACACACAGACACACAGACACACAAATTTGTGTGAGTTTCTTCTAAAAATCCTCTGGGGGCCAGGAAGAGAACTGTTTCTCTTCCAAAGTATAACTACTTTCATGGCTTGTGTAGTCAAAAGATGGAAATAAACCCGTGTTTTATGAGTCCTAGAATAAATTGCTTCAATTTATTTCCTCCCTGAGCGTTTGACCAAAGAACGGTGCTAAGTGAGAGCTAATGAATTCACCAGGGAATGAAAACAAAGTAAATACATTTTGTGAAAGATCAATTAGGGGCTGCAATCTCTATCTCTGTGCCCATTTTCCTCTCTTTCCCACTCGTTTGTGGATTTCATCTCTCTGCAGAGCAAATAAGGTTGGATCACTGCTCCTGAAACTGGTACATGCTTGGCTAATGAGTGGAGCAAGGGAATTATCCACTGTAGTGTCTATCACTCTTGCAATTTTTCCCCAGATATATTGGCATGGATCTGAGCAAGCACACGCATTAATCTATGCCCACTTCACTGAATTATTCCCATAATTAACTGTGATGTGCCTGTCAAAATAGTGGTGGGAAAGCTGTTGAATTTAAGCAAGTGGGGTTGAGTGGTGCCATCTACCAGAGGTAAAGTTCAGTTCACTAAAATTCAGCTTTTAAGCATCAGCTGAAATCCAAACTGTCCGGGTTCCCTCAACAGTGAGTGGGAAAGTGATGGGAGAGTCTCCTGAGAGAGCTGGTGCTGAGTTAACAGCTGGACTGGATGATCTCAGAGGTCTTTCCCAACCTTAATGATTCAATGATTCCACAAAATGGCTTCTTATATTATCTGAAATCTTCTCTCCCTCCTTGCTCATTCCAGTTTATGTTCGGTCCTTGATATCAACGTATTCTCTGCCATGGGAAAAAGTGCCCAAGTAATTCCTAAATATTTTTGTTGACCTCTTTCTGTCAACACTTCTCTAGAGAGAGCAGGAAGCATTGGGAATTCAGCACAAGAACGGCGTGATTACAATTCTGCCTTTCCTTCGGAGTGCTTAGTATCCCTATTATCTCATATGCATACATATTTAAATGCTACATGCTTCCTTTTAGCAAGAGACTGCTGGTGGTTTGAAGTGCCCATAAAACTGCTGGAAAGTGGCAGTGCCAATTAATCTGTTGACAGATTTGTTGTTTAAATATTAACGGGACGTTGAGCAAATGTTGGCTGCTGCACTGAGATCCCTCGGAGTGCCTTCCTCCAAAGAGCTGAGCATTTCCATGCACTGCAAAATGTCCTGGGCACTGCAGGATGGGAAGGTTATCATAAATTTTCTGTCCCTTTTCCCCCACAGCTCCTAAACACACCATAAATACCATCTAACCCCTGTGAAAAAGAGAAGATTTATAAAAGTCTTATGCAGAATGTAAAGCCTTACAGCAATAATTGAGTTGTTAATTTGTAGATGGTACAGCAGGGAAGGGTTTAGCCCCTGACTGCCTCACCTTGGCAGTGGAATGAGAGGTGAAAGTGGAGTGCTGAATTTATCTGTCTGCTCAGTTGGCAATGTGGGAAACCTGGGAAAAGCCTCTGGAGAGGAAGCAAATTTTGCTGCAGGATCAAGATGAGCTTGGGCCACATCACCCATGAGCTCTGTGCTGGAGTGAATTTGGCTTTTGTGGCACTTGTGGGCGCAGAGAGTCAGAAACAGGAGGCTGGTGGAAATCAGATCTAGCTCAGTCCTGTCCATAGGCAAAGACATGGGGTGCACAATAAGGACATTGATTGCTTTTGGTTTCCCTGGGCAAACACAAGGACCTTAGAGAAGTCCTGGAGCACACAGAGGCTGACAGACCACGGGAGCTTGGACATCAAATTGAGGCAGCAGCAACACGACAGTAAAAATGCCTCCTGAGCTGCAATTTCAGTCTGCGACTTTTCCCATTTTCTTTTTCCATCAAGCTCATTCGTGGTTCTAAAGAGTTTCTTCTTGTCACTTCATCTTTTTACCTCTTTTATTCCAATGAGTTTCATATCTCAGAACCCATCCATCACATTTCAATTCAGTCTTGCATTGCTGCTGGAAGCTTGCCAATTTAATTTCTATTATTTTAACACATTACATAACAGTCTGAACATAATTTGTTGACTGTTTCAAACTGCACATTTTTTTTTTTAGTTTAATGAAGGTTGTGATAAAGACTTCTTTAAAACTTTCAAAGAACATTTACAGGAACCTTACTGCCCATCAGCTGGAATAATAAAATTTATTGACTTTTTAGGACAGGTTCAGTCCTAAATATTGGTCATTCATTTAGGTTACACATTGCAGTTCTTTCTTTACAGCTTTAACAGGATAAGGAAGAAAGAAAAAAGGATTTTTTTTTAAATGCTAATTGAAGATAATGACTGAGGAAAGCCAGGTGGCTAGCAAGAAGTCTGCTCTGAAGTTTGAATTTTTCAGACTTTATAAGGTTTTTTCACAGGGGCTGTGAGCTCTCCCTGTCTGGAATATTGTTTACAGAAATCAAAATGGACAAAAGTTCAACTTTGCTCCACAGTTCATTTCTTGCAGCTGCTCCTCTTTCCTGAGTTACAGTTGAGCTGTGACAAAAATTACCCATTTTATTTCAGTAAAAGGCACAGTACAGCCGTGGCTGGAAGAGAAGAGGAGGCTGCAGCTTGAAATGAAGGCTGTCTTCAGCCTCAGATCTCTCACATCACAACCAGATGAGTGCAGTCAGGTCTCTTGGGTCCCTGTTGCTTCCACTGTTCAGACATTCCTCTTCATCTGAAAATTCCATTTGTTTTGCTTCCTTTCAAAATAAATCATGAGATCTGGTTTTTGATTTGAGATTAAATGAAAGGGGAGTAGATAGCCAGAGAGAAAAGGCTCACTAAAACAAGAAAATGTATAGGTTTCTGTGGAATAAAAACTAATTTACCAAAAAAAACCCCATAATAAGATATTGATTACAGTTTTTATTATGAGGTTGCTGTTGAGTCAGGGACAGCTTCAGTAAATAATACCAAAGATCAAAAATTTTCAGGCTTTGGTTTCACAGAGAAGGGTGATAATTACAGTCTGGAGCAGTTTAAACAGATGAATAACTTCTCTTAGAGAAATATAAACCATGGGGCTGACATGTTCTTCTCTAGGCAGACGAGATTTGGATATTAAAAAAAAATTAGGTGACATAAAACCTCATGTAATTTCCTTTTTTTCTTTTTCTCTATTTCCTTTATGCACTTTACCCATATTTTTTATTTTATTATTTCCATTTGAGTTTGCTGTACTCTGATTTTCTGTTGCAGAGAGAAGTGTCATAACAGTGGCAGTTTTGACAAGCTGCTCTCACACTGTGGGGTCTTTTGTTGTCAAGTTGTGGGTTCCTGATGCCTCTGGTTATTCCTCATGCCTCTGATCATTTTGACTCACATCCCTTCAGTTGGCAGGGGAGAATGCAAACCGAAACAAACGCATGGCAAAATCAAACCCCATATTTTCTCTATTTATGTAAATATGGTCAGCACAGTCCTAATTTTCCATGAAAATAGTGCCTGGTTGACTGTAAATTAATATTTTATCTGTCTCATGCCCTTTGAGATGCTTTTGAGGATGTCTTGTGACCTTCAGGGGCTTCTGCAGCAGGTTTTGCATCACCAGGAGGTTTTCTGCCCTGGCTGTCAGTGCTGGGCAGACGTCTCCCACACCAAAGTGTCGCAAACCCAACGAAGGGTTGGAGTGAAGTGGTGAGAGGCAAGGCACAGGCAGTGTTTACTGGAAATCATACTAAGCACGTCCAGGATGCTTCCACCTTATTAACACAGTGCAGAGGCAATTTTCAGGCTGCTGCAGCTCTGGGTTTACCAGACAGATGTGGGCCTGGTGAATGCAGCGCATTATCAAGAGAGGAAGCAAGCAGGAAATGCAGAATGATGATTCCTAAAGGTGGGTGCTGAGTTGAAAGGTGCTGTGGGCTCTGGACTGCTGGGTGTTGACCCAAAACTGCCTAAACATCAGTACATTGCATTTCTATTCACCTGAGCAATGAATATGCAAATGGAAAGTCTATTGCTGAGCTGGTTTGGTGACCCTGGACTGGAGGAGAAGCAGACAATGGGAGGAGAGAAGCAACAGTAGTTGCATACGCAAAAAATCCCTTTAGTCCTCACCACTGATGTGGAGAAAGGCTCAACTCTGTACCCAATCGTCCCATCAGGGTGGAGACATCTCTTCACAGAGCCATGGAATGGTTTGGGTTGGAACGAACCTGCAAGATCATCTCATCCCAATCCCTGCCATGGACAGGGACACTTTCCACTGTCCCAGGTTGCTCCGAGCCCCATCCAACCTGGCCTTGAATACTTCCAGGGATGGGACATCCACAACTTTTCTGGGCAACCTGTGCCAGAGCCTCCCCACCCTCACAGAAAAGAATATATTTTATCTGATGAGCAATCTAAACCTATTTCCTTTCACTTTAAAGCCATTTCCCCTTGTTCTCTTATTACTTACTTGCTTCTGTCAATAGTCTTTTTTATTTTCCTCTGAAAAATAGCTCTGGAGCTCAGTCTAAATCTGCTCTGGGATTTGGGAGTCTTGATGCTCATGCTCTCAGGTGAAAAGGTTCCCCTAATGTTTGGTCCATGGGTATTAAGTGCAGAACCTGTAAAATGTGTTAACAAGAGCTGAAGTTCTTGTTATAACCTCACAATACTGTTTTTTGTACATTTAACAAAGTTGTTTTTCACTTCTCTGATATCCTTCCCTTTGCCACCAGCACAAAATTTTCACTATTTCAAGGGAGAACTTGGCCAGCAAATTTTGGAGCTTCTGTGGAAAAAGGGTGTTATATCTCATTTTAATACCTTTGTCCAAAAGGAATTTCTTAATAGGCATGGGTTTCCTGCCAGGAAAGGAAAAGAAAGATCAGGGTCATTATTATTTTGGTGCTTTTCATTTTTAAAAAGTAATTTTCCAAGGCATTTCTCTTGAGCAAAACCTACTTTCCTTAGGCATATCTTGCTTCCCTCTCCTTCTGCAGAGACACTAAAACCATTCACATGAGTGTTACAGTGAAATACAGCTTTGAAATATTTTTTTCTAGGCATGGACATCTCCTATTGTTTCTTTCCATGTGTATTTTTGATGTTTTGTAGTGCAAAGAGCAGTTAACAAATACGAGGCAAAGATAATGGATTGTATCTTCTGCAAACAGGGATTTGTGGTCTGGGCTTTTGCTTTTGCCAACTCAATGGACCTCAGCATGATTTTCACAGTCACTCCTGGGAGTGGTACCCCATGGCTGGAAATCATCACCACTGGGAGAAAAAATGCTCTTTAAACCAGAAAATTTTGGATTAATGTGAATTAGAATCTGCAACAAGTCAAACCACTAAAACAGGTGAATTTTTCTCCAGAGCAAACACCTGAAAAAGCAGAGTGTGATACTACTTGTAGCTAATCATCAAACAATGGCAAATACAGATGGTGATTTCCCTCCAGGAAAACAGAACAGACGGTGCAAACAGACTTTTAGAGCCAAAGCTACAGATAAATGCCAAGCAGGAAGCAGTTGGGTTAAGAGCAGAACTTGGTTAATGTTAGGTCCTGGGAGCATGAAGAAAAAGCCATGATTTTCAGACTCATGGTGCAGCAGCAGAAGCATCTCAACCAGATACATCTGCAAGGTTTTGGGAGATCTGCCTTTACAGGATTTGCAATGTGGGTTCCTTGTGCTGGGCTGGTGAAAGGAGGGTTTGCTGCCTGTGCCTGGCCCAGGGAGATCTGCAGGGCTGCCCAATATTATCCATTTTAGGATCTAAGTCTGGTCCTGCAGAACTTTTGGAGGGATACACCTTAACTTGTAATGCCAGAACTTGAATGAGGGTAGGTGTCATGACCTGGATAGAAAGGTAGATGCTGTGACCTGGATAAAAATTAATGATCTGATTTCCAAGCTGGAAGGACAGTAAAATCTATGTTAAACAGCAGTGTCTGATACTTTTTCTGGCTTTTCCTGGTTTGGAGACTGTTTTTCCAGACCCTTGAGCTGTCCTAGAAATGGAATAAATGGAGCAACCCAGACACTGAGTGAAGGGCTGGACTCTCATCCTTGCCACCACCTTTACCCTTCAGAGTGACAGAGAAATTGCATCATCTTGCAGAGTCTGACATGGTTTGAACATGGGAGAAAGCATCTAGATCCTGATTTTGACTGACATGAAACCACTCCACGGATGTCAAAACATGCCATCTCATTCTGCTGATCTCTGAACTGGCCAGACATGTTTGCCCATGGAGAGGGCAAATATTTCATTGATGTACTTAAACACAGTAAAGAAGATGCAGTCAGACTCTGACTGATGTCCAGTGACCAGGACAAGAATAAACAGGCATGAAGAGAAACACAGAAATTTCCTATAAATATAAGGAAAAAGGTTTTTCATAGGGAAGATGATTCATGCACTGATGCTTGCTACGCTGGTCAAAGCCACCTGGTCTGTACCACTGCTGGCTAAAGCACAGTGACATTTATTAAATTCTTTCTGCTTTCATCCTCCTGCAGCACGGAGATTCTCGGCTTCATCACCAGAAGTTTTGGAGCCCACCTTAATAACAACCTTATTTAATGCTTGATATGGTGCTCAAGGAGCCTTATAAGCATGGGATTGTTTATTTACAAATGTGCTTTGATAGCAGAAGTTGAGTTTACAGAGCACTGAACAGCAACACAAACAGCATAAAAATGGTGATCATCCTAATACTATACATTAGCTCATCGGGATGAATGTTATTTTGAGAAATACTGGACAAATTAATGGGCATTATACTGTTGTGATTTGAAATTGTTATCTAGATTTTTCAGCTGAGTGAAACCTCTGCACACGATAAAAGATGCTTGGCAGTAAATATACCACCCCCGAATAAATCAACTGCTGTGCTATTGAAAGTGATCCTCGATGGGTAGGACATGAAGTAGGAGGTTCCTCCAGTTTTGGGAACACGAAGTTCTGTGCCTGCATTTGTTTTCTCAGATTTAGCAGTCCTAGATATAATGCTATAACATGCTGGGAGTATTCCAAAACCACGTAGCTGTGTTGCTTAGGGACATGGTTTAGCTGTGGACTTGGCAGTAGATCTTTGGACTCAATCTTAGAGGTCTTTTCCAACCTTTTCTGTGATTCTGGGCCATCTGTTTTGGTTCATTTGTTTCTATTTGCCCATCTCTGGAGGAAGCAAA
The DNA here is from genome assembly GCA_036630365.1 of Acanthiza pusilla. Taxonomy (NCBI): domain Eukaryota; kingdom Metazoa; phylum Chordata; class Aves; order Passeriformes; family Acanthizidae; genus Acanthiza; species Acanthiza pusilla. The sequence goes on from JAXCHO010000034.1 coordinate 94,956,960, forward strand.
AACTGTCAGTTCAGCAATATCCAAATATCTCATGGCACTGTCTTGGTTTGAAAGACAGGTGTCTTGCCAAAGATGTTGGGAGCCTCCCTTAGAATGGATACTGTGACCCCCTTCCCCCGAATTATTGTAACTTCGGAATCAAGGGCTTTCAGAGAAAGATATGGGAGAAGAAATAACAGTTTTACACTAACATTTAGAGCAGGGCAATAATACAGAAACAATGGTTTAGAGAAAGTTAGAATACAACCTGCCACTCTGTTAGGGTGGCGCTAGCAGTCCAGTTAAAAATGGTGGCTGCAGTCCCGTTGGAGTGATGGATGTGGTCTTGTTGAAGTGGTGATCTTGTGGAAAGATCTCGTTGGTCTCTGGAGGTCCAGTGGTGATTCTTGAGCTCTTCTCCTCTGGGAATCCAGTGGAAAAGGTATCCCCGTGTTCCAGAGTCTCAGCTTATATGCAAGGAATGTTCAGTTCCTCCCCTCTGGGCAGGGCATCTCACAATGGCTGATGGAATCTTGTGAGTCACTCCCGGAGCCCTTGATGGCCATGAGCAGAGATAGCCCCGATGGTGTTAGCAGGGCTGGGTCATGCTGAACATAAAGAACACTGCCCCACGTGTTTTAACAGCTTATGGAGATGGTAACAGAATACATACTTTTGTTTACACCTTCCATGTAACCTAGGACAGGCACTTTTCCTCCCTCCTTTTTGCAAGTTGGATAGAAGACACAGCAGAGCAAAGGCTAAAAGATCCTGACCAGTCTGTTCTGTACACCAGTGACAACTTCACATGGTCAGAAGGAACAACTGAAGTTACTTAATTTGATTTCCCATTGAAGAGAAACCTGGAGTTTGTCTGGAGTTCATTGTAATTTGAACAATACATTGAAATTTAAGGAAATCTCTTTCCCTTGCTCAGTAATGGAGAATCTACTGTGACTTTAGTATGTTTTGGTGCTTCACTACCCTTGCAATTAAAACCCTTAACTTAATTTCCCTCTGCACTTGCCAACATTAACTTCCTGCTTATTTGATAGATACTTTTCCACCATATAGGAAACCAAATGATCCTGTGGGTGCCTGGTACAAGCATTTTAAAATTTTTACTCAGTGTTCTGCTAAACTGAAAGCACCTGTTATACAATATATTTTTCCCTTCATAGAAATTTATAATCTCATTATGGCTCCTCTAACTTTCTTTTGGCTGAGGTAAAGAGATTGAGCTCCTTCTGTTTTTAATGCAAAAGTTCATTTTGTGCCATTATATCAGATTGTGAACTCTGTATGATTTGCAATGCTCCTTCTTGCACTAGGGGCCATTGGAACTGAACGAAAGGGAAATAATCTTAACACACCACCCTAATCTATTCTGATTTGCACAACTGAAGTTCTTATTAGCCTTTACAGCTACAGCATGGAGAAATATGTTGCAGTGAATTGCAAGTTAAACTAAACATCGCTTATTCCATGGGAAATTAATGACTTCAGTGGCACCACATGTAGCATAAGAAACTATTCCTGCAAAACAGTGTCTCAACATTTATGAACTATGGGGAAGGTCTTCAAACAGTCCTAGTGGAAGTCAATGCACTGGGTCAAAATTATGCTGGCTGAAGAAATGTTATCTTTGTTTTACGTTAATATAGGGAATAATAGAATAAATAGGCTTCCATTTGGTTTGTACCCAGCAGATGTGATGAAGGGCAGTGCAGTGGCATTTTAAAAAACCAAAACCTGAAATGCTCAATCTTGCCCAGCCTTGACTGGTTCAAGCTGCAGAATACCCTTCTCATGATAATTCTCTCCTGGCAACCTGAGGAGTTTTCCACCATCGTAATGTTTATGGTGCCAAATTGCAGGATTTTGTTATTCTTTTGATGAATCTCTCCCTGTTTTGTTAAAATAATTCTCCCTTTTTCCTGCACACTGGCAATGATATGAGTCTTTCAGCCTCTTCAGTGTCTGCAGTCTGACAATCCTGTGGTTTCTTTCCTTTTGGTATCCACAATTTCTTAATGGTGTTATACCACAGTATCAAATATATGTCTTTATTTTCATTGTCAGCTAAAATAAAATACTTATTCCAACTCTGTTGTCTTGATTCTAACAACTTAAGGGACAAAGTGAAATTGAAATATTGGCAGAGAATCTGTTGCTGTCCCATCCCTGGAAGTGTTCAAGGCCAGGCTGGATGGGGCTTGGGACAACCTGGTGTGGTGGAAAATGTCCCTCCCCATGGCATGGAGCTGGGTGGTCTTTGAGGTCCCTTTCATTCTGTGATTCTGTATTTCTGTATTTGCTTCCCAGAGGGATTTGAAGTGAGAATAGACATAATTTTTTCAGCTCATTAAGGTTTCCTGATAGCAACCGGTAAATAGCACGAATGTGGAGTGATGAGAGGATGTGCAGCCCAAAAAACAGTGCAAACAAGAGGCATTAACAGTCCTTACGTGGTGGGATTGCATTTTCACAGGACTATTGGCACAGCAGCAACAACCAGCCCAAATCAATGCACAGCCAGGCAGAGCATGGCCCACCTCCAGCAACAGCCCCACAATTCTCCAGGCTCATTTCGGCACATTAAACTCACCACTCTCTGTCACAAACACATGAAAAATGCATTGGTTCAGCAACAGAGCTGGCAAGCTGAGACTCATCAGGATTGGATTTCTTTCTTCCCTTTTTCACAGAGATCAGAAGCACCAAAGGAAGCTTTGTGGGAGGTGCTGATAGCAGAAATGGTGGGCAGAAAGGATTTGTTCTTCCCAAATAGCCCCCAGGATCTGATGTGAAAAATCCAGGGACATAATAAGCCACACAGGGAACTGAGGTATCCAAAGCAACATGGTTTTCTGGATGGGAACTCTTCCAGGAAAGACCTTTACCTCTTTGCTTCTTAATCAAGACTAACCTCCTTAAAATTTATATGATCTGAATTCATGTCTTTCCCTTTCTGTGTCTTCCAGACTATGAGAGATAATAGAGCTGGAAGAGAATAAGAAAATGCACAGATCAACTGTTCTATGTTATTCCATGATGGATATTTGGACTGTTTTTGAGAACATGAAATGGATTTGGGCATGTAGAGAGAATGTCCCATTTCTGTGCTGTCTATCTCAGAATTCCTTTATGCTCTTTTTAGAAAGATGGCTTTTTTGGAGGGGGGTTAATTTTTTGTTTGTTTGTTAATTTTTATTTTAAAATTATTTTTCCCCACTAATTTTAGGCTTTTTCCGAGCCTAAATTCCCTTATTTCAGTTCAAACCCATGGTTTTCACCTCAGTGAGAAGGCACAGTGAGGCATTCTGCCTCTTTCATTTCTCTTTGGCAAAGAAGGTAATTTCCTGTTTTCCTGCCCTGCATGTCAGGTTTCCTAAACCACTGATCACTATTGATAGAGCAGAAATACAATATCTTCTTTTTTTCTTCTCCCCCTTCCTTTTTTTTTTTTTTTTCCCCCCAGTAGTCAGATGCCCTTAAATCTTACAATAAGTAGTAAGATATTTTGGTAGACTTTCCACCCCATTTATTGGCTCAGGCTTGCAGCTGAAATATGGAGCTGAATCCCACTCTTGGACAGAAAAAGTCTTTAAAATTCACATATGGAATATCCTTTTCCTGTAAAATGTCAGAGTTTTTTTGAAAAGTGATGATTTTGACAATATTTTGTTCTCAAAGTATGAAAAATTGATCATCCTCGAAATAATTCAGCAGCTCGGTTTCTGATTTTAGAAACGCTTGAGCATTGCTATTCCTGGTTTTAATTGTCTTACCCAGTCCTGTGGGCCTCCTCTTGTTCCCTGATGGCTGTAACAGACTCTTATCACATGGAACTATTTCCTGAGCAGCCTGAGACCTACCTGGGACTTGAATTCCTGACCTAAATGTGATTACATGAACTGAAATCAATCATCCAGATAAACTGCTTGCAGATTTCTGATAAATAAATATTGCTCAGTTCTGCAATTATCAGTAAGGAAGTTTGGGACAACTGGTCAGGGAGAGATCAGATTGTCAGAGGTAAGCAGTCTAACTCCTAATTGCAGTAAAAGTGCCGAGTGCCTGTTTGGAACAGTCAATGGATGTTCATTTCATTTTAGATTTTAATTTAAGAAACATAACCAAACCCTAGTTTTAAAAGACAATTTATATATATGTGTGTCTGTGTATGTGTTTGATTTCAGTAGTGAAATGAGCTAGAAATATTCCAATGCATCAAAACAAAATGAAATGCCTTGATTGAGCTGAAACAATTAAGGAATGTTTCAGGCAATTAAATTTTGTGAGAAATGTAAAAAGTTGGCTTTGTTTCATTTCAATATAACAAATCTCTTCTGAAGATGTCATAATTTCCACAGAATGGAATTCTCAAGTTACTATGAGCTTCACATTTATTGTTTTTGGGTTTTAGACTCCTGTGAAAATGACTTGACATGTTTTTTTCAATACAGTAACTGTGAAATAAACACTTTCCTTTCAAGTTGTGATTAGGCTGGCTTGTGCTTGAACTTGTCTGATGGCTATTTCCCTTTTCCCTCTTTCTTTTTAATTATTGTTATTTTTTTAAATTAGTCTTTGTGCTCAGAGCCTCTGCTCTCCTTGGGTGTGCACAGAAAATTTGTGGGACCCCACTGATGCCAAATGGAGCCTCCAGGAGGTCCAGAATTTACACAGCCATGAGTGTAATTCATGTGATGTGATTCAGGTGGTGAGGAAGGGATGTGAAAGCCTTGAAATATGGATAGTCACCCTGACTTCACCATTGCTCCCATTTGGGACAAGACACTGTCCTTTTTAATCACTTTTGGCCTGTGGTTTCCCAGCATCTCTCTGCTCTTTAATTGTAAATCCAAAGTGCAGAGACTGTTTCTCTTGAAAAATATATACAGCTCCCAGCACTATCATTTTTTTTCAATCTGAATCTCATACAGAAAATTAATTTCCTTGTGTCTTTAGATTTTGATGAATGTCAATAATTCAGTACATTACAGAAATCTCATAACTGTATTTTATTACTGAGTTAGTATTTAATAAACAAAAGCTAAAAGTGAATCTCCTGATTATTGTTAATCTTTGTTCCTCCTGTGAGTAAAAAGTTCTTTACACAAGGACAAAGAAACTTTTACCACTAAATGTTAATCACTGACGGCTGTAAGAAAACAATCACCTCCGGATTTTCAAGAAACTGCCTCAAGGTTAGGAGCAAAATTAAGTTCAGGGTATGCTGGAAACGAAATTCCCCACGTCCCTTAATGTCAAAGAGAACAAGGCAGAACTGTCTTCTGCAGAAAATGTAATAAAGTTAATGCTTGGATAAATATTTGTAGCAGTTCCTGAAGCAGCAGAAAGATTTTAAGGAACTCCCAGTAAATGCTGTTGCACAAGTATTTTGCAAGTGCAAAGAGTAAGGTGTTTTGTGGGGAATTTGTTCCAAAAGTACGTAATTGAGATAAATATCCTTGAACTGAAACTGCTACTAACGTCTTGCTCTCCAGAAATGTATTTAAACATATGCTTTTCTCCGAGGACATGAACATTGCCACTGAAGTCATGAAAACAACCTCAAGGCCAAGCCAAAGTGAGCTGAATTGAGACTCCTCTCTGTTTTACAACATGGTTATTAAGCAGTTAACACTGCTATTGCTGTAGCTTCTCCTTTGCCAAGATGGACTAATAAACATGACATTTTTAATGTATAATTTGCATAATGCTTCTGTTAATTTGTTATTTTCATTACGGCAACAGAATGAAAACGACATATTACGCCCATAAAAAATATACAGCAGTGCTAATCCCTGTAGTCATTACACTGTTAACCGAATTGCATCTTTTGCCTGGTCATTATTATTATTTATAAAGCCTCTTGATAAGGGCTGAGTGCAAGGCAATGGGAAAGTCTCCTGATTTATCAAGGAAAGAATAAAATACTAAAATGAAGGAGAAAGTCGAGAGGGAGGGGAATTGGGACCCAAACCACAACCTGACGAATGTGCTTTGGTGCAGAGCAAGAAATGAGCTTGTCTAGAAGTGAGATTTTTTTTTTTTTTTTTTAACAACTGTTTGCTCTCTGGATGTGCCTCCACTAAATTTAACCCCCACTGTGTCAGGAGTCTCACATACATATGGCAAAGCATAAACCTTTGTCCCATGACACACCAGCACAGGAATTATACACTGTGAGCATTTACAGGGAGAAAGGATCCATTTTTATGCACAGGGAGCTGTGGAGGAAGCTGGCATAAAGCTTATGATGTTGTCCTACAAGTCACTAAGATGCTCAGAGAGCTGGAACACCTCTGCTGTGGAGACAGGCTGAGAGCTGGGTTTGTTCAGCCTGGAGAGGAGAAGGCTCCAGGGAGTCCTCATAGAACCTTCCAGAACCCAAAGGAGGCTTTACAGAATGGTTGGAGAGGGACATTCTCCAAGGGCAAGCAGTGGTAGGATGTGAATAATCGTTGCCTGCATTCTGCAGACAGAAACTGAGGCACAATAAAGCCTAAAATTGAGCAGAACACCCACTGAGTAAAAATGGCAAAGGCTTTAGTGAGTGGCAGCTGGTCCTCAGGAGATCCCCAGGAATATTAAAAGAAAAGTTAATTGAAGTATGGGGTCACTTGCCATGATGTTAAGCAAGAGGATTCATCCCCATGATTTAAGATGAAAAACTGAGAGAAGAGGTATGATCTAGCATGGAGAAAATATGCCAATATACAGGAGACTTTATAGCAGCATTCCAATAACTAAAGAGAGCTTACACAGAGCCTGGAGAGGGACTTCTACCAGTGGCATGGAGGGAGGGGACAGGGGTAATGGCCTTAGGATTGAAGAGTGTAGGTTTAGATTAGATATTAGGAAGAAATTCTTTACTGTGAGGGTGGTGAGGCCCTGGCACAGGTTGCCCAGAGAAGCTGTGGCTGCTCCATCCCTGGAAGTGTTCAAGGCCAGGCTGGATGGGACTCTGAGCAACCTGGGATAGTGGAAGGTGAGTTGGAACTAAATAATCTTTAAGGTTTCTTCCAACCAAAGCCATTCTATCATCCTGTGATACAGTCCAAAAGTTTAAAGAAGGGACGGAATTGTTGTTGTGCTGCTCTGATCCTCATGAGTATATAATGAAATAGCATTAATGCAACAAGGGAGTTTTGGATTAGAGCCTGGAAAAGAAAGTTCTATCACTGAGAGTTGAGAAATGCTGGAGTAAATTGCCTAAGTTAAATGTGGACTCTGTCCCAGAAGACTTTATATATGTGATGGGTGAACACCTGGGAAGAATGGCCTAGGGACAGGGAACTAGGCTATGATTTCTTGATGTCCTGCTGGCCCCGTTTTTGATAATTAAGTGTGAAATGATGACTACCGATGCCTAGACAGAAAGAAAGAGGAGGCTACAGACAACCCTCTTCTTCCAGACTCCCTTTCTACCTTCTTATGGCTCCTTAGTGCCAAATTTTCACCATTTAAAGTTCTTCTATTTGCTGTTTTGTAACGCACGCCACTCTTTCTCCCTCTCTCTCTTCCTTTAAAATTCATCCATCAGCACTGTATCTATCTAAATGTTCCTCATCTGCAAACATCATGCATGATTAGATATCCCCTATAACCTCCTCTGCCTCCTCTCTGCCCTTCCCAGGCTCACACAGTGCCTTCTGAATAGTGCCATTAGTTACCGAATATTCACAGCAGTGCTGCTGTTTGAGGTAACAATTTTATTTTCTCCTGCACAGCATCACAGCTGACTTACAGCCCTTTCTCAGAGGGAAGGCAAAGCAGAGCAATTCTCTCATCTCATTCTCAAATGTAAAGTAGTTAAGAGTTATAGGGAGCTATTTCTTTATTGCTTTTGTGCTCCTGTCCCTTTAGCCACCTACACAGCTGCCAAATGATTTAAGACTCTGACAGACAAGTGGAGATAAATCTTGCTGCAGCGATGTGAGATGCAACCACCTGCTGCCAGGGACTAGCACACCTTCAGGATGGCAGGATGCACAGAGATGCAGATGTCTGGATTTCAGGCACCGAGCTCAGCCTGACATATGCACTAAAGTGCCCACAAAAATGCAGTGAGGTGACAAACCTGGCTTGGATGGATGTGTCTTGTGGCCTGATGGTGCTGCTTAGCTGAGGAGCAATAGCTTCCAGTAGTGAGGAAAGGAATTTAGCTGAGTGCCATCTCTGCTTGTAACCTGCAAGGTCAGGGCACAGGCCACTGATAATGATGGCTGGATTTTTCATGTGGTGATGGCCTTGAAGGTGGTAATGCCACAGATTACTTCAGTGAAAACATATCAGAGATCTCAGAGGCAGGGAGGTTTGAGATAACGTTTGGGGAGACAGAGATAGAAAGGAGGACTTTTTTTCGTGTATTGTGATGGATAATGTCAGTTTTATATGTCTGAGTTTGTTATGTTTCTTGCAAATCAGATGTCAGATGGCACATCAGGAACAAGAAGAACCTTTTCTTTACTTTGGACTCCTGAACCCACTCTTGACAAGCAGCAGCTGAACACAGGGTGCAACAGGTTAGCAAATCTCAGCCTAGAGTTGAAGACCTGCCAAAGTGCAGACCCCACAGACACCAAGAGATGACCAAGAGGCTGGGGCAGATCTCAGAGAGGACAAGAACTTGCTAAAGGGGAGAGACAAGGCCTTGCAGGGTTTGATGCTGCTCAGAAATTGACTGAGTTAATTAAAGGGACTGCAAGGATGCAGTAGGCGAATGAGTTCTGTGTGGAAACATTTTAATAGATTTTCTGCCTGACAAAGATAAAATGCTTGTTCACAACAGTTGTGCCACTACCCAGGGTAGAACCCTATTACAGTGGAGGCAGCTGGGCAATTTGTGGCCATGTGCAAGGAATTGAGTCACCTGAGCTTACCAAGTTATTTCTCATTAGCTGAACATTGTTAATGACTAAATGCATGAGTCTTATGTGCAGAGAGTGAAAAGTTTTGACTCAAACAGCTTCCAGAGATTTCCCTCACTTCTTAGAGTTGGACAGGAGAAATATCTTTTCTTTTGATGAAATTGGCTTAGAAGATTGCTCTTCTCCAGAAACCTTTGGGATTGGCTTACCTTTAAATAGTTCTGATGGCAGCTGCATCAGCAATGCTCCCTGGATCCCACAATCTCAACCCAGGCTGTGGGAGTTATAGAACACATGGCATGAACTGGGGGATGTATGGCACACTGGAAAATGCTGATGGGAAGGGGAATGGCAATGTCTTGTAGTCCTATTCACCTATTCCCTTTGCTTTTCCTTAGGTTGAAGGATCTTTACAAGGGTGGAATCTCTTCTCTTGAGCTGCTGGCAGTGCTCTTCCTGACATTTCCCAGGATGTTGGTTCCAGCCATTTCCACAAGGCTGCATTACTGTCAGGATTGTGGTCAGTTTGTTGTCTGCCAGGATCCCCAGGTCTTTCCAGACAGAGGATTCCAGAGGCTGGAGCCCAGCCTGTACTGGTGCTTGGGGTTAATATTCCCCATGTGCAAAATATTCCTTAGGTTTCTGTTGATCCATTCCCACAGACTGTCAAGGTCCCCCTCAGTGGTAGCACACCCATCTGGGGTAAGAACCATTCTTCCCAATTCTGTGCCATCTGCAAACCTGCTGTGTGTCCATCCTGTTCCACCATCCATGCCATTACCAGGATTGTTAAAATGTTTTGTCTCCAATATTGGTCCCTGGCATACGATACTGCGGACTGGCTTCCAGCTGGATTCCATGACACTGATCACAGCCTTTGTGCCCTACATTTCACTTGCTTTTCAGACTTCCTTGGTGTCCACGTATGTAGTCCATACCTCACCCCTTTGTCTAGAAGGATTTTATGGGCGACAGTGTTGAAAGCCTTGCTAGTCTGTTTACGTAATTCCGTAATTTTCCCTGTCCTGTACACTTAATATCAACTTAGCTGTGTCAAGTACACCAGAACCACCTCCCCTCTGAGTAACTTGATATATATACCCTCCTTTAATTGGTTTAGGTGGCCTTTGCTCCTTTATTTTCCAAGCTGAGGTTCATGTCTTGCAAGAGCTGGTTGTGTTTCCTTTGCTCATTACATTGACTACTGAGTTGGAAGAATTAATTAGTTGATTACGATAAAATCTAATTACTGTTTGCAGTTGGATTAATTAACCGAATTCTTAGAGATCCCTTCTACTCCCTAGCTGTTCCAGTGTAAGCTGGAAGATACATCCTAAGGGGTAATGACTTGGGAAATACTTAATAAGCAGCATCTGCAATAAACATATTTGCAAAACTCAAACATTGGAATTCAGCCCTTGGATGTACTTTGAAAGCTTGTCATTGAGTCGGACAAATGGGAGGATGGAAGTAAATATTCACACAATGAAGCTGCACGACTGATGTGAAAGGCCCTGTGCTGAGGCCTCATTTTCATGTGTGAAAGAAGATCTGCTCTGAAAAAAATGTTTGGTCAACACTGGAAAAAACCCAGAATAACAAAAAAAATGTGACAGGAAGCAGTGAGGTGTCATTGATGCCCACTGGGCTGGCACAGAGACTCTTCAGGTCTGACATGAACAGCAAGAAAGGCTCTGTAGATGCCTGGAGCAAACTTCACCAAAAATGCATCCACGCTTTCATCAGTTCATATCAGCCATGTCATTGTCAGCCATGTCCTTCACTGCTGTTATGTTGGACTGGGAAATGTGTTCGTGGGGATGGGAATGTGCTGTTTTCTGATAGCCCACCCTGCCTGGTGTTGGCCCCCATGAAAAGAGTGTCACCAGTGCTGCTCAGTTTTTATCCTCTTGCTCTAAGGTCTTGTGTGCCCTCAGGGCTCTGGGTTAGTTTTGGAGGAGGCTTAGGTCTGCCTCCTGCCTCTTTTCAGGTATTTTCAGTGTATTGTATTGTATTTCAGTGGTTGTATTTTCAGTGAGCTCACTGATTCGACTTTGTGAAGATAAAAGAGCGTGTCTAGGTGGAAATTCTCTGAAGTAGATCAGATATCTACCTCAGGATGAGATGAAGGTGCTCTGGAGAGAGCTGCCCCTCTGAATAACATACAGAACCTCTAATTCCATAGAATCATGGAATGGTTTGGGTTGGAAGGGAACTTAAAGACCATCTCCTATTTCATCTGTCCAATCCTGCTGTCTGATGGGAAACAGAAAGCATGTGGCTGTATCCAAGCTAGGGCAAGGAAAGGAAAACAGGGAATAGAGTGCTTGGACATCTCACTCACCCCAGTTCCAGTTTTAGTCATGACACATAATCTGGAAAGTGATCATGTTTTCAAAGAGCACAAGATATAAATATATTTGGAGAAATAATGATTTTGGTCATGCCAGGCCTAATGGCTTTGGTGTGTACATAAGTGTATTTGTGGTGTGCAAATATGATATATAGCAAATCGGTCAATACATTATAAGACATATGGGAGTTTATAAACTACAGCAGAATGAACCAGCTCAAGGAAATGTTCTCAGACAGTGGCACTTGATTTGTCCTGGGCTATGGAGTCACCTCTCAAAGAGTTTCTAATGCAGTTTGGGCATTAGGATGGCCAATGATGATCTGTACCAGGCATTTGTATTTGGTCATCACAGAATCGTAGGGTGACCTGGGTTGAAAGAGACCTTCAAGGCCATCGAATTCCAACCCCTCTGCCATGGGCAGGGACACCTTCCACTAGACCAGGCTGCTCAGGGCCCCATCCAACCTGGCCTTGGACACTTCCAGGGATGGGGCAGCCACAGCTTCTCTGAAAAACCTGTTGCCAGGACGTCACCACCCTCAGAATAATGAATTTCTTCCTAATATTTAATCTAGGGCTACTTTCTTTCAGTTTGAAGCCATTCCCCCTTATCCTGTCACTCTCTGTCTTTCTTGTAGGCTCAATTTGATCACACCAAAGCCTTCTCTTCTCCAGACTGAACAATCCTAATTTTCTCAGCTTTTCCTTGTAGGACATGTGCTCCATCCCTCTGATCATCTTGGTGGCCTCCTCTGGACTGCCTCCAACAGCTCCATGTCCTTCCTGCACTGGGACCCCAGGGCTGGAGGCAGCACCGCAGATGGGATCTCACCAGAGCAGAGCTAAAGCTGTTCCAATTCAAAGCACTAATTGTCCATGGTGAGAATAGCTGAATGTTTCTTTCACTGTGAAGTTCTTTTTATAAAGTAAACCCAAACAATTTCAGCTCAGGAGTACAAAAATTCAGATGTCTGGCTAGCTGACTTCCTGTCTGGTTGATTTTCTTTATTGTCCAATTGCAATCTGTGAGCAAACCTCCCAGCAGCACATTGTGGATAAATATGTTGTGAATTGGATAATACTACAGATTATAGGACGCGCAGTAAAGTGAAAGGACAGCGCAGACAACATCTGGAAATAAACACGAAGAATTTTGTTGTGTTAGGTGATGGCTGTGAGTCACCACCACACAGCTGCATGTAAAATGCAGGGAAGAGGCAACAGTTTTGTGGGAAGCTGGACTCAAATATATGCCAGGAAACAGGAGAGGATGAGAGAATGGTGCTTTGTGAAGTTAATCTAAATCCTGTATAAATGAATATAACTGAAAAGGTTACTGTCTTTTACAGGGATCTGAAACTCAGAGAGGTTGGGGATTAGTCCAAAGTCACACGATGTACTAACTGAACTTCTAGAGTGTCTAGAAGTGAAACTATGATCCCAATGAAAAAAAATATAATTTTCAGTGGAACTGAAAATTTTAATTTCAGACTTCAGTGGAACCAACACTTTTTCCTTTATAGCTCTCCTAACTTCTGCTCCTATATCCTTGTCACACGTTTCCTAAATTGCTCCATTTGAAAAAATCCTACAGGGGGTATTGACAAAATCCATAATTCAGATGAAGAATGTTGATTAAACGGAGGAGATGGATGGATAACATTTGAAGTAAGTACTGCCAACAAAGGCTTCATGCAAAGACTCATCCATCCAGCTGAATCCAAAATTCATCGGTAAAAACTCATGGAGTGTCTGCAGCACCACACTGGAAACTGAACTTGGTGTCAAGCTGTAAACTCAACCCACACTGGTCTTCTGATATAGATATACAACTTGTGTAATTTCATTGATTTGCTTTTATGTCATGTTTTGTGGGGTAAATACAAAGTTTTCCAAAGAAAATCTGAATTATTGATAACAGGCTGGAGGAGCTTGTGTTGCAGAGCCTCTTGATGCACTTGGGACTGACACTTGGCAGACATTTTTATTTAGCTGAGATGAAGCCCAGAGCAGAGGTTTTTCTGAAAGCTGTACTTTAGGTGGTGGAAGGAGCTGGGGGGGAGGGCTTAGCTTGGGAAAAAGGAGGCTCAGGGGAGCCTTTTTGCTCTTTACAACTTCCTGAAAGGAGGCTGTAGCAAGGTGGGAGTCACTCTCTTCTCCCAGACAAAAAGAGGAAATGGTCTCAAATTGTAACAGGGGAGGTTCAGGTCGGACATCAGGAAGATTTTTTTTCACTGAAAGGGTGACCAAGCATTGGAAGGGTCTGCCCTGGGAGGTGGTAGAGTTACCATCCCTGCAGGTGTTCAAGAAACAACTGGATGTGACACTCGATGCTCTGGTCAAGTCGAGAAAGTGGCGCTCAGTCAAAGGTTGGACTCGATGATCTTGGAGGTTTTTTCCAAAATCAATGATTCTGTGATTCCACCAGGATGAGATGGCCACAGTGGCCATTGCTGTCCTGGAAAGTGCCTCCTGTACCTGCAAACAATAAAGACAACACAACCTGCTTTGACTCTGTGGGTGATTTCAAAGCAGCTTCAAATCAGGACCATTCAAATCAATTTGAATGAGATCAACGCAGAGAGGATTAGGCTCTGTGTCTGAGTAATTTGCTCTGTTAATTTCTCCCAGCAGTAGAAGATTGCTCAAGCATTTTGGAAGCAAACAGGCTGCAATTCAGGCCATTGAAAAACCTCCACTGTCATTGTTTTGTTTGATTGGTCATTTATGTATATTTACAACCAGGGATGCTTCACAGTTCTGAATGAAATACTGACAAGAATAGCTAATATGTAGGATGGTTGCATTTTTTTTGTTCAAGATCCTATGAAAGTACAAAAAGTATTTTTCCTAAACTGAAAAACAAAATATTTTCAATCACATAATATACAAAAAGAAAATAAATACGTTTTAGCAAAAGAAAATGGTACCCAACGTGTAGTGTTCTGGTTGAATTAAGAAGAGAAAAGCAGACACAGCATTTCTGATAAAGAACCTGGTATTGCAGAGCAGCTGAAAAGAAGAAAAGAACATTTTATAAAGAAATTATTTTTATTCTTTTATTATAGAAAAGAGATTAGAAGGAAGGAATGAAGGACTGACATTTTGTATTTTAATGTTGTTAAATGTTTTCAGTTAAAACAGAACTTCAAAGTCTACTTTCTGTCTCTCTTGTTTGCTGTGTGGATTTCTGTTTTAATATTAATTTTTTGAAGGTGCCTTCCTTCAGCAAACACACATTTCCCTGTCAATAAGGTACAGATTTTCAAAGAATAAGAATATCCTCAGCTGGAAGGGACTCACAAGGATTGCCAGGTCCAGCTCCTACTTTGACATCTATTTTTTTATTACTTAGTTCATTCTAGTCATATAGAATAAAGACATTTAATTTATGTTTGTCTACCATGCCTAGAGAAATTGTATCTTAAACTGTCTGGTTTAAGATATGTCCACAAAGTCATTCTGAGCATAGATCCCAGAGTTCTTACATTTCTTAACACTGATTACATCAGCAAATCACAAGTCTACAGCTTCCTCATCCTGACAGTTCCAGTTTGCTTCTTTCCCTTCTGTTTGAAAAATGTTGGACAGGGCTGAGCTGGATTTTGTAGACACGTCCTCCAAGGTGGGAGAATTCAGGCTTGACTGTGCTGTTGGGACTCAGTGCACATCTCTCTGGAAGGGGCTTCTGCTCCCAAGAATTCATCAGTGATATCTGTGCTTGCCTATGGCTCGGCTCATCTTAGCGCCATGGCAGGGGATTGGAACTCGGTGACCTTTAACGCCCCTTCCAACCCAAAACATTCTATGATTCCATGGTGATTCTATGATTATATAACTTTTTTTAGGCATTATATCTATGCTGATGCTTCTGCCACCAGAATGAATCAGAATTCTTCCAGCACCCTCCTGGAGGCTGGAGCCACTCCAGACACGACCTTCCTCCCTCAGATAGCAATGACCCAGGTCTCTCTGAGCTTACAGGGTAATTGTCATCCTGAAAGGTTTGATGACTAAAAAATGACTTTTCCCAGGCTGACTCACAGTGAATCTAAGGGGGTGAGCACCATCAGCATCTATCTCCTGTAATCACAGAATCACAGAATGGTTTGGGTTGGAAGGGACCTCAAATATCATCCAGTTCCAACCCCGTGCCATGGGCAGGGACACCTTCCACTATCCCAGGTTGCTCAGAGCCCCCCAGCCTGGCCTTGGACACTTCCAGGGATGGAGCAGCCACAGCTTCTCTGGGCAACCTGTGCCAGGGCCTCACTGCCCTTCCAGGGAAGAATATTTTCCTAATATCTAATCTAAATCTGTCCTCCTTCATCTTAAGCCATTTTATCTCATCCCTTCACTACGTGCCCCCATGAAAAGTCCCTCATAATCAGGAGAAGCATCCCAGAATGCACAATTTTCCTGCAGATGCTTCCCAGGGTTGAGAGCATGTTCTCCTTCTTCCTTGCAAACCTATGCTTGAAATCACAGAATTTCACTGAACGAGAGGCAAATATTGAAACCCAAACACTTGCAGGTGTGTATCTATATCTATATCTATATCTATATCTATATCTATATCTATATCTATATCTATATCTAATCTATATCTATATCTATATCTGTATCTTTCTATATCGATATATATTTTTTTAATACCAGTATCTTCTATCTGGAAATTTTTATCTCTATTTTCTTCTGGAAATTGCCATATTCTGACAAAAAAAGCTGCTGACACAAGGGCAGGTTCTGGAAGATTTTAATTTTGCTTGAATGAAAAGGGTATCTAGTGGTAGCTTTCAGGGCAGGAAAGTGATTGTATTATAACTGTAGAGAAAAAAAATAGGCATAATTTGTATGGACCTACACCTGGCACCTTCCAAGGCAAAAATATGTCAGAATCATGATCAATAATTGCAAGGTTTCAGGTCAGGCCTGACTAGAAGCACTTTGTGAAGCATATGCAGGAAGTCACACGATATTTAATGGCATTTTTTGTGCTGTGGCTCTTTTGAAAATAAAGTATTTGATATAAGGGAAACTCGTCTGCATTGCAGGGCTCTCCCCTCTTCCTTCCCCTTTTCTTCTTTGGTATTTTGCCACTGGCTTCAGACACTTAAATCCATTAATGGCTGTGAATGGATGCACTGCTGTGTGTGATTTTAATGGTACCCAAAACCTGAGCCCATTGTCCATGTGTGACATAGATCTTGGGTGATGTTTATCTCCTCCTGAGCATCCTGGCCTATTATCCCTCCTGCATTAAATCCAAATCTTGAGGGGCTTTTCCTTCAGTACATGTGCCAGTACATATAAAATTCCAAACACTGAACATCCAGCATAATCCATCACCAGCCTTGGCTGGGGCGTCAAGCTCTTGTCATAACACAGAAAAAGAGGGAAAAACCACAAATGTTTGGCTGAACAGCCAAATGAATATTGGTAAAGAAAACCATGACTGAGGAGGAATAACTGGAATAAAGGGATTGGTTCAATTATGGAAGAGAGGACAGGTCTCTACATTCTGATTAGGACAAAAAGATTTTAGTCTTCAGGAAAAAAAAAATCGATTGGGAAGAATAGCAAAGAAAATGAGTACCTGTGGAAGCAATACTCGCTGTATCCATCACAGCCCATTTTTAGCCACAGGTTGTCAAATAACTGGAGAAATGGTTCAGGTGTCAGTAGTGCCTTGAGAGTGGATTGGGGCTGTGCTGCAGCTGCCAAGAGTTAACTGCTTATATTTTAAGACCTTCTGGCTGGTCAGTGAAATATTGGTCTCTCAGATGAACTGAAGTGCGGGAGGATGGCCAGTGCTCCTTAAATTAGCAGAGACGGGCCTAGGAGGCATCACAAGCATTCAGAGGAGTTTGTGAAATGTTGGGAAAGGTAATATTAGGTGAAAACTGCTCCATCCTTCACGGGAAGGCAGTGAGCCAGCAAAGTGCTGGTGACACAATTGCTGGCAAAACCTCACTTTCTCAAAGGAGGGATGTTTCAACAAACAGCTTTTACTTACAGACACTTCTCAGAGCCCACTTTAAGGAGTAAAGATGCTGTTTATGTGGGAAAAGAAATACTGACAGAGGGGAAGGTATCAGCAGCCGTGGAGTAGAAGAACTCTGAAGGTGTCCTCTATCCTTGATTTCTCTAAGCTGCATCAATGATCTTTGCACACCACGATTAGTGAAGCCCTGCTCTGTATAGCACAGCTGTACTGAGCAAATGAGCACAACTGGGGACGGGGAAAAATTAAAAACCAGCATTATAACTGATGGCACCATCCATGGGTACTTCTGATCATATTCCTTATGCCTCAGGAATGCTGTATGGTATTCAAAATACTATTTTTGAAATAAATATATTTCAGTAACCTTAATGAGAGTTTAATTTTATTAAGGAGTTAGAGAAGTGGAATCAAAGAGAGTTTCAAGGCTCATCTTGCCTTGGATCATACAAGACACTGAATGGGCTGGGGTGAAGACCATGCCCTTGTCACCATGCAGGAGCTGGTGGGACTGAACCACTGTCCCCTGATCGTGGCAGATGATCATTCCCATGGCAGCAGTCTGAGAGAGGAACACAGGGAAACTACCATGTCCTGACAGGAATTTTGCCTTGATTAAAAAAATATTTCATCAGAAACAGTAGTCCTAGCCAAATTTATTGTCCAGTCATCATAGGATATAACACAGCATCCTCCTTCTCCTGAATGTGCACTTCAGGCTGTTTTGCTAAGGGAAAATATTAATTTTTGTTCCATTGTGTATGTAATGCAACCATGTAATAAATAGTATGCAATAAATTGCCAACAGCAGTGGCAAAAGAAACACAAATTTATTTATGAATGGTTGCAACAGTTTCAACCAAAATTCAAAAAGGGATGCTGTTCAGGAAGAAATTCCCTGCCATCAAATATTATTTGGGCAGCTCCATCAGTCAGCCTCCTCCTCCTTTATCCTACCTGCAATGCCATTTGTATGATGGGAAGTGAAGGCTGCAGATAAAAGCTGCATTTTCTCACCCCACAAGCTCTGGGTGAGATTTCAGGAGCTGCTGTTCTGCTCTGGGCTCCCCAGGGATTATCCTCCAGCCCAAGCTTCTGCTGCAGGATGAGGAATGAGCACAGGTCAGTTGGGAATATACCTGTTCTTAATGGAGTTTAACCTGGGTGCTCAGAAATGGAAAACTATTCCAGTTTTTGGAATGAAACCACTCTGAAGTGAGTTTTTTGGGCCATGTTCTGATGGATGTGAACACATGAAAACTTCTGGTGGGTTAAGAGACAGCTCATACTTTGTCCGTGGTGGAGCTGCCCTCCCTTCACACTGATGGTAGGGAGAGCAGAGCCCAAATCTTTCCACCTGTTCATCGGATTTCTCACTCTTTGTATATAGACCAAACCTCATGCTGTGTATACTGCCAGCACATCATGGAATTATTTGGAATTTACTTAACCTCTGACTCACTAATCTTACCTAAAACTTAATTATACATGGAGCCAACCACTCCTGCCACTTACCCACTCACCCAGCACCCGTAAGGCTGATTTATTGTCACTCCAAACTCATTACATCGCAAATAATTTTATCTTCTTCAGCCTCCACAGAGACCTTCCCTAGCAATTAATATTTACCATAAATGTTTTATGAGAAATAAATTAGAAGAGACCAAATAATGTTTCAGGTATTGCAAACTACTTCTTAGGAGCTTTTTTTCCAAAGGTAGTGGGTGGATATGAAGGGAACCTGCAGCTCCCCGTTGCTGTGAAAAGAGACAAATTGCTTCAAAATGACCCTTTGAAAGTCACTATGTTTAGTCTAAATTGAAAATCCTGAAATGCACTGGGGTTGCTAATTGTTGATGGCAAGGCTGCTAAATATGTAAATTTCTAATTAAAATATAAATTAATCCTCACAAATGAATACCTGCTATCTGCAGAATGATGAGCAGAAGTTTTATGCCATTAATTAATGTTATCGCCTATTAGCTTTATTTACATAAGTACATAATTCATGCTGCTTTGCTTTTTCTGATATGCAGCAGTAGATTTTTTTTTTTTGTATCACTCTAAAATAATTACTGTTCTTTTGAACTTTCCCAGTGTATTTTAGGCTTTCTGTGTTGCCTTTTAACACATAAGTTAATTGGAGGTATTTTTCCTGTATTAACTCTATACTTGATGTCATGGGGTAGGAGGAGAAAGAGTTGGGAATTGCTTTGAGACATTCCCAAATAAAACAACAGTCACTGCTCATTATATTCTGAGTCTTAATGGATTAGATAATTATTTACCATTCCCAGCTTTGATATATTTTTATAGAACAGTTGAATAGAATATAACTGTTGCATTAAGAGATTATAAAGTTCTTTCTGGATTAATAAAGCATAATAAAAGCACTGGCATTCAGCTTGTAGGTATAAATATGTATAATGACATTGTCTGTACTTCAGGCTGCTTTTCTAAGGGAAAATATGACTTTTTGTCCCATTGTGTATGTAATGTTAGCACATGATAAATAGTATGCAATGAATTATCATCAACAATGGCAACAGAAAGGAAAGAAAAATGTTATTTATGAGTGGGACTGCAACCATTTCAGCTGAAATCCAACAAGGGATTCTGTTCAGTCAGAAATTCCCTGCCATCAAGCATCGTTATTTGGGCAGTTTCCCGGTTTATATTTGCTAAGTGTCTTTCCCAAACTGCCCTTTGAATGCAGCGGATGAATTAATTTTCCCTCCTCAGGTACAGCTGCCTGGAGGAAGACATCAACCATCACGAATTCATAGCAGAGCTATGTTCTGCTGACTTGCCCACGTCTCATATTCCTCCCCGGGGCTGCTCGATGCCTGCAATGGATCCTCCCTCTGTGGGGAAGCATTCCCTAACAACAGATGGGATAAACAATCATTTTCCTAAGCAAATCAAGAGACAGAATCCACTTCAGCCTTTCCCACTGGGAACAATTCCCACGTTCCAAATGCCACATGCAAAGCAAGTCCTGCCAAGTGTTCGCAAGCTGCTGCTCCAGCCTGGGATTTGTTCCCTCCCCACCATGACTTGTGGAGCCAGGCTTGTCCCTGCCTCCTGTTTACTGATACCATTAACTTTTATGGAATTACAGTGGTAAATGTTTATGGCCAGTCTTTGCTGGATTAATCTTTAATGAGGTTTTCACTAAACACAACTGCATGCTCTCTGACCAGAACCTCGCAGGAACCCAGGAGGCATTAAAATGAATATTCACAAGACTCCTGACTGGAATTATCTTTCTTTATCGACCACAAGAACTGGTTGAAATGGCAATCACCCAATTTGATAGCAACTTAACCCCCACCCCAGAGGGAACCTGCCCAGGATGGGACAAATCCATAATGAACTACTCTGTACTGAGAATTGTTTTCCTTCTTTCCAATCATGATCATCTATTTAATGGGTAAAGAAATGAAAATGGGACTCTTTGAGTTTATTATCAAGTATCTCACAGGGTTTTATATCACAGTGCCTGCTGAGAGCTGCAATTAAAGTAAAAAAGAGGAGTTCATTTCACAACAGGAGTTTGGGGTTTCTTGATACAATTTGGTTTGGTGTTTAAGATTGTTTATTGCCTTCACTGTGTATAAGCTTCATTTCAGAGTTGCTGCTATTTTGAAGTTTGCTCTCTTATTTAAACCAACATATGGGATGTGGAGGACGTTCCTAGAAGAATTGTAGAGGAACTGGCAAGGCCAGGATCACTTTTCAGAGAAGAATTTATGGTCAGATTGTAAGAAGTAACACTGGTCAAAGAGCAAATTCTTTGTATCTTCCTCTTCTTGCACTGCTCAGACTGCTTGGGAGGCTTACAAACCACTGGGGTATTAACACAGAGGTTCCAGTTGACTTTCCTGTCAGGAACTGTGCTCTGGAATCCCACGCTCTGAAATCCCAGGCTATGGAATCCCATGCTCTGGAATCCCATGCCATGGAATCCCATGCTATGGAATCCCAGGCTCTGGAATCCCAGGCTCTGGAATCCCAGGCTATGGAATCCCAGGCTCTGGAATCCCAGGCTATGGAATCCCAGGCTATGGAATCCCAGGCTATGGAATCCCATGGTCTGGAATCCCAGGCTATGGAATCCCATGCTCTGGAATCCCAGGCTATGGAATCCCAGGCTATGGAATCCCAGGCTATGGAATCCCATGGTCTGGAATCCCAGGCTATGGAATCCCATGCTCTGGAATCCCACGCTCTGGAATCCCATGGTCTGGAATCCTAGGCCATGGAATCCCAGGCTATGGAATCCCAGGCTATGGAATCCCATGCTCAGGAATCCCATCCCATGGAATCCCCATCCCATGGAATCCCCATGCCATGGAATCCCAGGCTATGGAATCCCAGGCTATGGAATCCCATGCCATGGAATCCCAGGCTCTGGAATCCCATGCCATGGAATCCCATGCTCTGGAATCCCACGCTCTGGAATCCCATGCCATGGAGTCCCATGCCATGGAATCCAATGCATATTGGCTGGAAATTTAATTGCGTAGGGAGTTAGGTTGAATCGTACATCAACAGCTGAATCCAATTCACATTCCAGCCTCTCTTGTTCTGCTGGTCACACCCTGGTGTAGCTCTCCTCATCCATCCTAAACAGTCCCTCTGGTTCCACTCTTTCTGTAGGATTTGCACACAGGCAGCCTCCCATGGCCTTCCTTTTCTCTTTTAGACATTTTTTAGACACTTATCTGCTAAAAATCACCATTGCTCAATGGACTGTAGTGGAACCATGCCAATTAAAAATGTTTGAAGAACTGGTAAATTGAACTCCTTTAAATCTATTTTAATGTGCTGTTCCATTCTTACTTTTTAATTTTAACTTTATGATTAATTTCTTATGAAAAGACCAACAATCTTTTAGACAAGGAATTTAGTGAATCTGTGGACTTTTAAATACAATTAAAATTGCTGGTAGGTACCATTTGATAATAAACACCCTAATGAAAGACAAGAAATTCCTTTCTGTGTGCTCTACATGATTTGTGAGACAAGTACCAGGCTGCATTGTCCATTGGTCTGCCCAGAATGGCAGGTTTAGGTTTGATATTAAAAAGAAAATCTTTACTTTTAAATTTGTAACTCTCATCCTTCTCTAATGTTCAGAAATCTCTTGAGCTGAAGGAAGCAGCTGCTTGAAAGTACTCAGAGACAGTATCCAGCACTTTAGGATGTACAGTAAAAAAACCAAAACATAATTCACTAGAAATTTCTTAAGTCTCAAGCTATCTTGAACTATCCATACTTGATCAGAATCTTCCGTCCTGTGGTTTAAAAACCCACAATGAAATTTTTTTAGGGAGAAAGATATGGACCCTAGTATATTATTCTACAATAACTTTACTGTTCATGTCAAGTCTTTCATCTGGACTTCCCAGGACAAAAATAAAAATCTTACAACATTTATTAAAGATACACTTTAGTTACTTGAAACATACGGAAGAAAGTAAGCTGGACTATTCTACATTTACATAAAATCAGCATTTCTAACTGTAACACTGGGCTGTGTGTGCAGACAAGCAAAGCCTTTCTGCTGAAGCCCAAGCAGGGCTGTGCCCCTTCTGGTGTTTGATGATTTGATGTTACTGAGCTCTTCCCTGCTTTGTCAGGAAGATCAACCTCCTCGTTGTTGTCTTTTACACTGCATTCTTCAAAATGTCTGCCTACAGCAGAGATGCCTTTTAATCTAATTTTCTTTTATTAAGAGGCTGTATTGTCAATATGTTATTAACAATATATAGTAATAAAAAAGATGTAAATTTTTAAAGGTAGCTTTATTTTTTAAAGGTATGTTTTATGTTTTTACAGTGCATGTCTAACCTTGAGCTGCTTGCTTACCCCATTTGTATATGCAGTGGGGGGAAATGGGCTTCTAGTTCATCAGATGTGTATTAGTAAATAAACTCAGGGGGTCTGACTCCTACAGAGCAAAATCAGGTGAAATTGCCGTGCCTTTTTCCAGGCATGTGAACTCTCCTCTCTCCTTGCATTAGCGGAGTCCACTCAGCCCCCTCACATGCCTGTAAGAAATGCAGCACATTTCCTTCCACACAGAGATGAATTCAGGGACATGTGTCAGGATGGAGGAGAGCTGGTGGGGGAAGGATGCAGCAGAACTTGCTCGTTCAATCACAACTGTTGGAAATGACATTTCGAAGGCAGCAACAGGCAGCACTTAACATTTACGAGGAATTGCCTCCTTGCACTCCTGGGGCATTAAGTGTTCATTGCTGTCTGCGTGGGAGGGGTGGAGTGTGGAAAGTGCAATTTGCAGCACATATTTTCTGTTTCTAAAGGTTTTTTGAATGCCAAGTGATTCTTTTTGCTTTGTTGCTGGAGAGGGTTTTTTACCTGCAGAGAAAAAAATTAGCAAAATATTTGTAGAGTGAAATGTGGAGCTGGAGAATCTTTTATCCAGAATTATGACACTTTTTCAATGTGGTTTACCAGAAATCACATGAACCCTTTTGAATTCTGATATTTTTTTTTTTGTCAACACATTTTGCACTGAAAACTGCCTTGTTTGGCAGCTGTTTACATATGAGATTTAATTCCTTCACCTTCTATCTGCCACCAATACTGAAGTCCTGCACAGAGCTTTGCTGTTCCATTTGAATAAAGACAGCAGAACATCAGCTTGTAGATTTAGTTTCCGATAGAGATTCTGTCGGTGTTCTCTTCATGTCCCAAACCTGATCTTGGGAACAAATGGAGGAGAGAAAGTTAAACCCTTGGACTCTTAATGTTTCATGGTGGAGTATGACTGTAACCCAGCTTACCTGTGCAAATGTGCGGCCCTGCTTAGCATGAATCTGTGCCTCACAATAAAAATGTTGTGTTGTTGCTATAAATTTCTACATCACAGATTTCTATGTCCTGCCAATTACAACCTCTGCATTAAGCCTCCAATTACGACCTCTACATTTCCCTTGGTTATTGTAAAAGCTGGAATGCTCACGAACCCTGAGGAGCATTGCAAGAACATGTGGGCAAGGCTGGAAATCCCCCTTGTCGTCTCTTGTGTATCTGCTCCTGAGGAATCAGACACACAAAGTTGTCCTTTTGGTGTTCTGTGAACTGGCAAACAAACAAGACACAGACTTTTCAAGCTGCAGAGGCTGCAGATAAGCACAAAGAAATGCTCTGTGAGTGGCTTCATTTAGATCAGCCCAGCCCAGGGTGAGCAATTATGAGTAAATGTTGTCAGGGAGAGTGGAAGCTTTAGACAAAGTTCAGTAAAGAAGCCCTGCTGCTGACTCTGAGGGTCAGGAAGAATTCCTTTTTGTATTTAAACTCTTTCACAGAAAGGGATTTAAATAAAGGTAAATCCTTCCTTGCCTCAGATATTTGGGAACAGTTTGAACTTAAGGAATCATTTTGGCTCACAAGTTCTAATGATGGCAAATCAGATCTATTTATAAAAATGAATTATTTAATAAACAGATAGGAGATAACAGATCAAAGGTCTTAATCAGAATTACTGCACAGTATAAACCCAAAAGAATTCCTGGTAGATTATAGCACAACATAAAACAGTGCACTATATAAAGGTACCTATACTAAAGCTGGCAAAAGAAATGGTATTGATTAGGAGTCAAAAGTGATTTACCACCAAGATGATGATAATGTACAGATTTCTTCACTCATCCCCTGGGAATAACCACAAAGCAGCATCCTCACTCCAGGGAGAAAATCCACACATTTCCAGGGAAATGTATAGAAGATTTCTATTTTGTGGAAGTTTGGCCTTAATAGTTGTAAAGCAAGAGTCTGTCAGTCAGAAATTCAGCTTATCTTATTAAATCTCACTTCAACACTAAGATGTTTATTGTCAGCTGGGAGATGCCAGACCGGTGTTAACCCCATGGCATCAAAATCACTCACTCCAAGACAGCTTGTCCTGCTTGAGTTATCTGACTGATTAACAAACAACAGATAAGCTCTTGTGGAGAGTTAGATGCCCTGCTACAAATGTCAAAGCTGTTCTGAAAAATTAAAGTCAAAATATGTTTTTAAGCTCTTTCTCCAAAGGGACAGCACATTCTGGCCCTTTCTTATACAAGCAACAAAAATCATATTTATGTGCAGAGTCCCAGAATCATAGAATGGTTTGGGTTGGATGGGACCTCAAAGAACATTTTGTTCTATCCATCTCCCATGGGCAGGGACACCTTTCACTATCCCAGGTTGTTCCAAGCCCTGTCCAACTTGGCCTTCAACAATTCCAGGGATCCACAACTTCTCTGGGCAACCTGTGCCAGGGCCTCACCACCCTGATTAAAGAAGTACTTGCTACGTTTTATTCCCTTTTCATTTTTGTCTTGTCAAAAGACAAAATTTTCATTTTGTCTTGTCTTGGTACTTGAAAGATTCTTCAAGCTCACATCTAACCTTTAATTTACAGATGCACGTTAACAAATGACACAGTTTCCAGAAAACAGTGGGCAGCAACAATTTTCTTTATTTCTCTGGAAAATGAAAACCTGGTTTAAGTTACCAGCGTCACTGAACTTGCTGCCTCAAACAGCTCTTGAGCAGATAACACTCATCTCCTGACTGAGCCTACTGCATTGTTTGGTTTATCATTTACTGTCTGCATAATATGTCAGGCTCTTCAAGTGTGGAGTGCTCAGTAAAGAATGGAAACAATTCTGTGGGAGGCTATCAGAGAACATTTTCCTACTTTTTGTTGAAGTTTCAAATTTTTTGAGGGTCTCCAGTTTACTTTCCAAAGATCTCTGGCTTTGATTGGTTAATAAACATTTGTCTTGCATCAGTAAAGTTTTTAAAAAATGAATTGTGTCCTGACCTGAAGTAAACATCAGTGAGGCTCTAGCACAGGTTGTCCAGAGAAGCTGTGGCTGCCCCATCCCTGGAAGTGTTCCAGGCTAGGTGGGACAGGGCTTGGAGCAGCCTGGGACAGTGGAAGGTGTCCCTGCCCATGGGACGAGGGGGTTGGAATGACATTGTCTTTAACATCTCTTCCAACCCCAATCGTTCTGTTATTCTGCAATTATATGGTCAACAGATAAAAAAGGTGTTTGGCAGTTCCCTGTGATCTCCCTATTTGTGATGTCAGAGCACAAAGCCTCTCTCCAAAGGCAGACGAGATGTTCCTCGTGCCTGAATCCTTCATCCTCTGACACCTGGCTTGGACATAATCACGTGTGTGTCTGAAAGATGAAGTCTTCCATGGATTTCTTCCACCCTCTTTCACTACTGTCTTGGGTGCCAGAACATGGTTGTTTTCATTCCCCATATCCTTCCATCACAAAACTCAAGGCCTTTCAGGGCAGAAAAATGATGGCATTTTGCTTCTGTCTAAAAAAATATTTCTACTGTAAGCCAGGAAATAATCAGCTGTGAGAGCTGTGCTTCAAATGAAAATCCTTATGCTACAGAAGAGGACAGTTATTTCCTTCTTACCCTGTTTGGTTTATGTGCGGAGAAGTTAAACATTTTTTACTCTACCAAAACAAATCACTTTCTGTGCTAGCATTCCTTTTTTTTCCCTTCACAGCCTGGGCATGTTGAAAAAAATGGAAGGGCAATCAATGCCAGCTGAAAGATGGATACATCCTCTATTGAGTAAACAAAGTTACTGTGTATTGGCAAAAAGTTCCCTGCATTGGATTCTTCATTGGACTCCAGTTGCCAGCTCCAATAAATCAGTATTCTGGACTTCCACTTAGTCAATGTTTCTAGACAGCAATGAGAGAGCATCGTGTGTTAAAGTGTAATGAATCGTATCAGTAAGTCAGTCTACTCCCAGCCCCTGTTAGAATCTATCAATATAACAAAGTGGCTGTCACCCTGATGTACGGACAGACAACTCGTCTGACTGATGCCTGCATCCCTCCCTCCCTGAAAATACCCTGAGCTGGCTGAAAAGGAAAATATCCCTCATTTTTTTTTTGCCATGTGGGCCTGTGTTTGAGGCATATATGTCAAGAGGAGAAGGTTTTGTGGAGGAGAAAACCAGGGGCTTGGCTCATGAAACAGTTTAAACCACTTAAACAACAGGTTTTAACCACCTAAATCCCTGAGGCTTGGAAATCCTCTCCCCACATGGATTGACTAAGGCTTGTTTTTATCAATTACTATATCTTATTTTAATTTGGAACAGAGGGGTGCCTGAATAGTCCAGCTAGAGCTGACATTTAGCCCACTCTATGGTTTTTTTTTTTTGTTTGTTTGTTTTTTTTAATTTGTGTGGAGTTTTTGCCTTAAAACATCTAGAATAAATGAGATTAATTACATCTGGTGAGGCCCAATGACTAGACAGGGATAACTGTGTAAAGTAGTCATGTTTTTTGTAGACTACAAAAAGTCTACATTATTAAGCAGGATGAGGATGCACATGAAGATCCCTCCAAGTCCAGAAGAATTAGTACAAAGTAGGCAAAGATTTGGATTGGGAAGAACAGCAAAGAGGAGGTGACCTCACAGCCAATGTCCTTGGCCAGCACAAACCAGAGCCAAATTCAGAACTGCTCACAGATGGCCAGGGCCTTTACCTGGCCACGCTGCCTTTCCATCAGCATTGGAGACCCGGGTGGAGAGTATCCATCAACTTTCCGTTTCCTCCCCAAAATGCTTTGAACAATCGGTGTTTTAAACCGCTTAGATGAAGATGGTGAACGTAAATTGCAAGTCAAGTCCTAACGAGATTATAGAAACTCACGTGGATCATTTTTGGCACTTGTGTCCTAGAAGCTGGGCATTGGATGGGGACAGTTTTTATTTTTGGTTTCACAGTCAAATTTGATGACTTCTTCATCTAACTGGCAAAACCACCCAGTCCATTCTAGTGCATATTCCCTCGAAACTTATCCATCACAGTAAAACTCTGCAATTGTTTTGCTGTAGAATCAGTTTATCTCATCCTTAAGCAAATTGTGCTGTTTTGTCCTCAGGCTCCGTGCAGGGAGCAGATGGAGCCTTTGTATTTTGCCACAAAAATGTTTAGCCTCATCATGAGGAGGCACTTGGCAAGAGACATGGTAAAGGTTGGATTTGGCAATCTTGGAGTTCCTTTCCAACTTTAATGATTCTATGGTTCTAGAAAGTGCTGCTGCAGGTGTCCCAGTTGAGCGTTACCACAGGAGATGCTCAAATACCGTTTGCGAAAGGCATTTTCTCAAGACTTTGTTGGCATGACCAGCAGGTCCCGTGCTGGCTGTAGGCTCAGTTTTTCTCGAGAGTATCTTCTTCCTCATCCTCATTGGCTCCTTTTTCAAAACATCCACTGCAACCTTCTTTAAACAGAAAGTGGTGGCCATGCGAGGAAGAACATGAAGGAGAGGATAATCCAGAGAGTGAACAGTGCTCCTGAGCAGGAAGCAGAAGAGGCTGAGGTGCTGATTTCCCTTTTGCTTAAGAAATTGGAGGTACAAAACTGTCTGGGGGACTCCATAACTTCTAGGCTCATGATTCAGTTTGGCAAAGCTCACATTCCCACTTGGTCAGGAAATATTAGGAAAGGACATAAAACTCTCAGAACCTTCACAGTGCTTTTGAAGGGAAGATATTTTTGAAGACAAAATTTTAAGGGTGTTTTGTAGAGAGTGCCAAATGCACTCTTAGGGAGTGCCAAATGACTTAATCTCCTCCAAAAGATTGCCCCAAAGCTGATTCTGTTAACTAAGGATTCTTTATGCTCAGCCCTGCACTCAGTGATTCATTTTGCCCCAGAGGGTCACAGCTGCTGTGTGAATTCTGCGCAGAATTTGATTTCTGATACGTCTCCAGGATATGCATAATTTAAAGATCAGAATGCAGACCTTGCACTGGCACCAGGAGCCAGCAAAAAGCCAACACAAGCACAGGCTGAGCCATGGAACACTGCACTGTTCAACAGGTACCAGATGGAGCCTTTGCATCATATCCACATTCAGCTTCAAATATGGTAAACCTGAGTGTTCCAGACTGAGGCTTGAAAACACATGGCCCACTACGGCCAAATCTTTGGTTGGATGGATGGGAAAAAATATATTTGAAAGCTAAAAACAAAAGAGATTTGGGAAACTGATATAAGGGAAGTGTTCTAGCCTTTTGTGGTCCAACAAGAGCTTTCAGCTTCCCTGTAGCCTGATGAGGGAGGGCTGAATTCCTCAGAAGGCGGCAAAGATGTAATTCTGTCAAGTCTTAAAAGCTTGTGTATTTTCTGTCAAGTATCACCTTCATTCTGCCTGAAAACACGAATCAGAGGACCCAGCCCACGAGTACAATTCCTCACTGACCTTCAGATCAGATAATCCTGAGCTGGAAGGGACCTGCAAGGATCACTGAAATCCAACTCCTGGTATCTCATTGCAGTGGGCACCAGTGAACTGCAGCAGCTGATGGCTCAGACCGCTGAGCTCCCTCGTGGTGATGTTGATAAACCAACCCCAGTCCCTCACTCCCAGCCTCACAGATTTTTCCCAGCTGGTCTCAGTGGAAACTTCTGACACCTACCCTGCTAAATCTGGTGGTTATGCTGCCAAGCTGGTGTTGTGAAAAGCTTTGTTCTGTCGGAGAAATGAGGTTTGACATGTGCAGCTCTGACACTCGAGGGAATGCCCTTTCTACAGGATTTCAATGGGTTTGTTGTTCTACTCTGTGGTGCAGAAAGGTGGTTCTGCCAACTTCAAAAGCTGTTCCTTGTTTCTGTCATCTGACACAGAATAAGCAGTTTGTTTTGTTCCATGTATTTAATTAATCTTGCCTTTTATTTCTGTTCAAAGAGGCACTTTGATTTTTTTTCAGAGTCTATATCCAGAACAATTCTATGAATGTTTCATGCCAACAGATTTCATATGCGTCTGCTCCTGGACATTCACCACCTCTGCATGACAGAGCAGCAGAGCCAAATGGAGTTTTTCTAATTTTCTGACTGGATATATAAAACTGGAATAAAGATTTTTGGAGGTTGATACGAATGAATGAATCATTTGAATAGTTTATTTTGAATTATGCGGATAGGATGAGGAAATGTACTTTTTTGAGGCCTCCTCACAAAATCATGGATAGATTTTGCAAAAGGTGGAATAAAGAAAGGCCAAGAGCACTCTTGTTCTCCTCGGGAGATCCACTCCTGAGGCTGAGCAGAAGAATAAAGCAACAGGAGGAGAGAACATAGAATTATAAAATCATCGACTGGCTCAGGTTGAAAGGGACCTTAAAGGTCATCTAATTCCAAACCCCTGCTGTGGGCAGGGACATCTTTCACTAGACCAGGTTGTTCCAAGCCTTATCCAACCTGGCCTTGAACACCTCCAGGGATGGGGAATCTACAACTTCTCTGGGCAGCCTGGGCCAGGGCCTCACTACACGATTTTGGGGTGAGCAGAAAAGTGTTAGGGCAGAAAGAGAATCTGTATGGCAAGGGAAAGCATATGAAGGCATCAGATTATGGGTGATTTCTCTGCTTTTCACAGAGCTATTTGTCTAAACATGAGACTTTGTTACCTTCTAATATTTCCTAGGATTCCCTCCAGCTGCTGTTTGAGCAAGACTCAATTTGTTGCACTTTATCACGTCAGACTGGCACAACAACTGGAGGTATCTGAGACACATTAAGATGTCTGACCTACCACAAAAAAGCCTATTTTTAAGCACCATGATTGAGTCTAAGATAAATGTGGCTCAGTTCCCACCACCATTGATGGAGATCTATTCAATGCAGACAGTGAATATTTGGGTTGATTTGTCTCACCATGAAGCACCAGTGACTTCTGGAACACGAAACAGCAAAGCCCACCAGGCCAGTGAGTACAGGAGTAACCAGGCATAAGCCTTATGAAACCCACGTTTCCTACGTGCCTTTTTTATTGGATTTTACCCTGAAAGAGCTCAAAGGGTGAGATTCAGCTACTCAGCTTTAGTTATCTCCTGTGAAGATGTTTAAGTGTGATCTAATTGACCAGACTCATTTTTCACCAGCTGGCAAGAAATAAGTGCTCTAGGGCCAGACCTATCTGATGGATTTTAAATGTCTGAATAGACCAGATGAATCAGGTCCCCAAAGTGAGAGTGCTACTAATTAACACATCCTTTTGGCCAGCTGTAATATTCCACAAAATTGTAACTTTGAAACATTTACATCTCTGCCAAATGTGGTTTGAATTGCCTTAGGGTTTGCTTCTGCAGGGCTGATGGGGCAAAACAAGCGAGGACGACAGCATAGGCTGAAAGATGGAAGGGCCAATAAACATAATTACCTACAAAACTCTATGAAAAATGGTGCAAGTGAAGCAGCTGTAAATACATTATGGAGACAAAGCCAATACACATTAAAGATTCATGTAGTGCTATTCATTTGTGCCCTCTCTTTTGGCTTTGGATAGGCAGATATATGCATTTAGCACCAGGTAAAGTCCTTTTAATGATGGACAAAGATTCATAAATCCCAGGGAAACCTCCATAGCTCCCAAGGACTGTGTCTTTTGTCCCACCATTTGTTTTCCTGTTAAGTTAGAAAAGCAGAAGATGTATTATACTCCAAACCTACCTTATGATTTATGTAATTCAGTGGCACATTTAGTGACATTGTTTCCTTTCACCAAAGGGGCAAACACCTCCATTTTAAAATAAATGCCATTTCTGCATGAGCTTTTAGGGCAAGTGACACCCCTGCCCCCCCAAAAAAACCATCACAAGTTCACAGACAAAAACTGGCAAGACTGGAAAGAAATTTGGAAAGAATAAAGAGGCCACTTGCTCTGTCCTGTGGCATCTGGGTAATAGATACAACAGAGGAGAGGAGGACTTAAAATGGGCAGGTAAGAAGTGAAAGCCTCTACCCTACAGATTGCAAAAATGAAAAAAAAACTACATACAAAAATTATTTAAAGAAACTGAGAACTCCAAAGTGATGATATCATTTCACAAAGGACTTTTGGGGTGTTGATCTTAAAAGTAGGGGAGCAAGAAGGAAAGAAAAAACCAAACCAAACCAAACCAACACGTGATCTACCTCAAGTGATGAATAAATAACAGACTGTTAAAATCTCTGCACCACAGTGAGATTATATGAAGCAGAAGAGACTTTTGAGCACTAAATTGCCTTGTGAAAGACCACATAAAACAAAGGTGAAAAAGAAAACATCCTAGTCTAAAACCCAAGGAAGACACATGGCCTCATAAAATTATAATTACCTTTTCCATGCTTCAGGAAGGAGCTCATCTGCTATGAGAGCCCTTTCTTCAGTATCCTTTTTATTCCCAGATGCTTTCAAATACTTATTTTTCTATCAAGCTGTACCTTTTCTACAGTATCTACTGATTACTGTGCATTGATAGAAATTACTTAATTTGCCAATGGCATGAAGAGCCTGAAGAAGCATTTCTTATTGTAAATGTGATGAAAATTTAGGTGTTTCGCAGGTAACCAAAGCTTTGTGTTGAAGGAGAAGTTTCTTCTAGACTTGGATGTTGTATCTTTGACTCTATTCTGTGTAATGGACATGTGGAGAAGGAGAAATTAATCACTTAATTGAGATGTCTGCAAGGGCTGTGTATTTGCCTCATGCTCCTTTGAAAATCAGTGCAGAGAAGGAAGTTCCTGCAGAAGGTGATTTAGATGTTTAGCTGTTTTAGGTGGTCACAGACTTTGACTTTCAGATGGACAGAGATATTCTGTCAGATCTTCTGTAGGGAAAGGAGTGGGTCTGGCCAGCTATAAATGGCAGGATGAAAATGCTGATTAAATATAACGCAAATCTGTGCATGTTTTCTTCTTCAAAGTGAACAGACCTTTCTAAATTATTACGTACTTTCCAACACTGAATAGCAGATGATATAATAAAGGAGTTCTCAAACCAGCAATTAAGCACTCTGATCACTTTGATGAATGTTAGATAACAGCAGAAATATCTCATTTTGCTGCAGTTTTCTCTTAGTATCTAAATGACATTTCCTTTTTGTCTCACTTTAGAGAACATGCTCCTTCTGACAACCAGTTCTGTGCTCTGTATTCAAACAGTTCCTCTGGTTATGCAAACCAGTTGGGCATGGAAACATGGGATGCAATGCCATGACCTCACAAACTGACAGCATGGGACAGAAAAAGAGAGAGAAGGTGCTGAACTCACCCTGCACTTGCTGTCTGTATCTATTGAATCAGAAAGTGAATATTGGGTGAAACATAAACCACCTAGAGCATGTGGTTTCTCCAGAAACAATGAATCAAAGTAGTGTGGTTTACAGAGGGAAAGCACACCAAGTGCTTGCAACCTAAGAAACCTTTGAGAATTTCAGTAATTCAGATGTTTTCAGTTCGGGAAATAGTGTTTCTTGGTGCTGGTGAGATACCTTCGAACGTTCCCACACTAAGGTAGTTATGTAATTTTCTTGCTTTCTCATCTTCTGGTGCTCCTACAATACTTGGAGGAAGGTCCAGCAGACCAAGGAAGACTCCAGGGTATTTGTTCCTTGAACCCAAAAGCTGCTGGTGCCTCTAATTTCTTTCCAGTTCTTTTGTCTTTGGCCTCTGCAGAAACAAATGAGCTGTGATTAATGCTGATGAAAGCATTAAGGAGATGATTTCCTCTCCTCCCACCAAAATTATTGACTGGAATGCAGTCTGAGAAAATCCAATTAAAACTATATAATATGTCTGTATTTCCATCACCATCTATTTAAAGGGATGGATAAGGGCATCTACTATTCTCTTTCTCTCCATTATTTAAGTTGTAAAGTAGGAAGTCAAAGCTGGTTTTGAGCATCAGTTCTGTTACACTTCACACATTTATCTCATTTTTAACAGGTGTGGGTAACCAAACTTTTTCTGTTTAGGAACAAATAACAAGATTCAGCTGTAGTCTGTGTACTCTGGGTGACTTCACCACCACTGTTATCTATTAAATGAAGACTGGGATTGAAGAGAAGTGAGTAGAACTTGTTAATTAAAATATTTTCTTTAGACCATCTGGTCATGACCTTTTCTTTTCTGAAAACTCAACATCATGCCCTGTTCTGTGGGTGGGATGTATTTTAACTGGCAGTGCATAAATGCATTAAAAAAATCCTCTGCAGTTTAGATACTCATGTCCAATTGTCCACAGCAATAATAATTTAATCTGTAAAGGGCTATAAATGTGGAGCTTTCTTGCAACAGGACATTTCTATAGGAAACTATTTTCATTTGTTTATCCACTAAAAAAAAAAGTTCCGCATAAAAAGACATACTGTAATTGATGTGAGTAGAGCAATCTCTGAACAGCTCAGTATTAAGGAAATGCTCAGCCCTGTACCTTTCAGGGCACAGGAATTTTTTTATTGACTTCTGAGGAGTAAGACCAGGTCCATGGACACTTTACATCCATGGCTGCAACAGTGTTAAAATAGTAGGACAAAAAGCAGGTCTTTAGTGGAGGTTTCCAGGTGCCCCCATGGCTATGGGCAGACCCAGCACTGGATTTCTCCAGTTTTTATAAATTGAACAAATTAGCATATCCAACCAATATTGTCCAATTAGGAGAGCAGTTGGTAAGGTGATTTTCCCCTGGGTTCTGCCCTATTGGAATTGTTCCAGAGGCTTTCTTATGTCTTCTAAGTACTAGTGGAAAACAAAACGTCCTTGTCAGGTTTCTTAAGAATAAAACTAAAACAGAATTCCAAGTATGCATTAGAAGGGTTAGCTTATTATTCTCCAATGTAAGAGAAAGAGTAGGAAAAATACCAGGAACTATATAACCACGTATTAACAGCCTACAAAGATAGAAATACACGAAAAAATGTATAAAAAGCTAAAATCTTTAGGAATCACTCTGTCACTGCATAGGTATTCATAAGGATAACACTGGAAGCTGTTTATTTCTTTTTATCTTCTTCTGAAGTTTTGATGGATGAGTTTGGGTGTATTTCACTCAGTTTCTTTAAAACCTTGCCATCCTCGGATGTCTTGACCACTTTCAGATCTTTCTATCTCAAGCTTGTCCCATCAGAGGCGGCAGAACAAAGTGCACATCCTTGCTTTGACAGCACTTCCAACTGCAGGCAATGGTAAGACTGCACTGAAAACTGGACAGAATTCAACAAAGATCTGCATTTTGAGTTAAATTAGGCATATTGGGTAGATGGACTGAAGTGATCCAAAAAAATGTCTATACAATTATACATGTTTGATATCAGGAGTGATTAGTAAGCAGAATAATCTCATTCACAGTCCTTCCCACTCAGATACTCATATCCTAATTAAGAATAGCATTACTTGTTCTGCTTTGCTTTGCTTTCTAAATGGTCTAAATAAAACTGAAAAAAAAGCCAATCTTGCAGTTACACCAAAAAACGGGTATTATTATATCAATGGAATAAGAAATATTGTCCTATGCAGGAAGGTTTTCAGCCCTTCAAGCTGCACTGTGGCTGTGACACAGATACCTGAGTGCCAGGACTATAAAAATGATGATAGTATACACAGTGCTCCATTTGGGACACATTTTTTATTTATTTCATTCCTCACAGCCTGAATCAGTGTGCCTCCTAAGGGACCATCTCCAGTGCCTCTTCCAATGAATATTAATCATGTGGGAATGCAGAAGAAACCACCTCTGCTGTGACAATAGCTTGATTTCTCTCTGAGGGAAAGGGGTTGAATCTCAGTTCCTCCCTAATGACATTATTTGTTATTTTCTGGACAGGCAGTTGCATCCTAATGGAATTCAAACACAATACAAGGTAAAAAGAAATAAATAATCGTCAATGTGCTCCTTATAATTACCTATACAGTGACATAATACACTCATTACTGGAGGGTATCAGAGCTCTGCAGTTAACAAGGGTCTGGGACAAGTCTTCATTTTGAATTTTGGGGAGTGTTTAAGCTGCTTTATGGAATTCCAGTCTTTCCACTGCAATTTCTTTCCTGCTTGCTAAAGAAAAGTGGACACTAAATACATGCAAATCCTCCAAAATCCAAGAATATATCTTGGGAAAGAACACCCAGGTCTTCCTAGGAAAATGGGTGAATTGTATGCCTTTGAGGATCTTTTGAATATTCAGAGTGTAGAACTGGAAGGAATTCCAAAATCACCGACACTGGTCCTTGCTTCAGGGTTTCCTAACAGACTCTTAATGGTGGCCTGCTGAGCTCAGAAGATGATTATGGGATCAGGATAGGACAGGCCCTGTGCTAAGTGGGAAAACTGAGACATTTTTGTGGATGGAGAAAAAGAATACAAAAAGTATAGATAGCAATTCCTACCAATAATGAACAGATTGAAAGCCAAGTCTGTCAATAACAGTAAAAGAGACGTGTTGCCTTAATTACCTACCTGGAAAGATTTACTGAGAGTGAATCATAGACAGGTCTGCACTTCTAGGGGATGGAAATCAGTGAGGCTCTGTTGGTGGCACCAACATGTCTAATTTCTGTCTAGGGAGAACCTGGTTCCTCCAGCTTTTGAGGATGGTTTGCAGAGTGATTTGTCCTCTTTGTTGAGATCTGAAGTTTTCTTTCAATGATTTTTAAGTTCTAAAATCTTGCACAACTGATTTCAACACAGTGATAAGCTAAAGGAGGGGATAAAGAAGATAGGACCTAAAGAAGAAAGGGAGATGAAGTTGAAATATTTCCATTCGAAGTGCAGCTACAGCTGTTGTGCTGCACTGGTATCCCATGTTCTTATTCTGCTTTGTGGGCAAAATATCCTTCCAGATTTCATTTCCCATCCCACCTTCCAAAGCAGAGCTGATCTCCCACCATCTGTTTAACAGCACAGGCTTCTGGTCCCAACTGGAAAGAAGTGTTAAAGTGAAAAGATTGCTGTGGTGGTTTTATATTAATTCGTCACTTCCAAACTCATCTCTGGACTTGTTTATTCTGTAATTATCTCTCAGTGATATGAGTGATGAAGTGAAAATGCACTAAGTTCCTGATATTGGATTCTGTTGGCTCAGGTCATCCCCAAAGAAATCACTGTTTGGAAAGGGATGGGGACAGAATGAATTCTTTCAGGCACTTGTGGATCCCTCAAGATTAAACAACAACAACAAAAAGCAAAAAGCAGTATGAAGACCATAACTTTAAAGGTAAAATGGAAATATCATTGAAGACCAGAGGATGAGCCAAACCTTTGGTTTCATGGTTTTAAAGGCTTCTTGGGATGCTCAAGTCAATAAAACAAACAGCACAAAAGTTTCAGTGCGCAAAGAACAGCAAAATTGCTGATTAGCTATTCATGCCCATTTTTTTGGTTGCAGTTATTATAGTTTTTAAAATTTAGATTACTGTTCTCTGTGCTTTAGCCAGGACCTTCTTAGACTCTATGGTTGGAGGGGACAACATTAGAAAGACCCAAGACTTTTTAACAGTGATTTTTTTTTTTTTTAATGATTCAGCAAAACGTGGAGTTTTGGTGTGTGGAGGGGAAAGTATTGGTCGCAGCCCTCTCTGCTGGCGATCCCACCCAGGACTGGGAGGACAGCTTCGGGGAGGAGGAGTCCGAGGTCTAGGAAAAGCCCCCTGGGCTGGTCCAGGCGTGGCCTCTGCCTCGGCTCCACCCCTGCTTCTGGCTGTTTCCCTGCCAGTCTCGGACTGGGGCCGACCATGGGGAGTGGTTTGGCCACCAACCTTGCCTCCTTTCTGGATTCTTCTTGACCGTTATGTTGCTGATTGGGTTGTTTGAATAGGGTCTGCCTTTGGGGTCCTGTTATTGGTTTGTGTATTATTATACACGCCCCTGTTCTCATATCTGATTGGTTGTACCACCCCCCTTTTAAAGCGGGAACAAGCCCCTGCCAGGTGGGTTGGCTTCGCTTCCTCGCAGCGTCTCCCACCTCTTTACTCCTTCCCTCAATAAACTGCTGCAGCGAACCAACTACTCCTCGTCCCTTGTCTTCTTGGGCCACCTTCGACAACGGTGCTCTACGCCTTGCTCGACAGCTCGGGACAGCCACGCCTCTAGGCGAGTCACCTGTCCTTGGCCCTGCAGGCAAGTGGCTCATGTCCGCAGCAGGGCTGGGTGGAGTGCCTGGCCGCGCCCTTTCGGCAAGGTTCCCAGATGCCCCCAGCCTGGGCCAACTTGGGAGGTAGCAGGCTTCGGTCCGCTACATTGGTGTGCTGGTTAAAATAAGTACAAAAGCAAAAAAAGAGGTTTTGATAATTTTTTCTGGAAAAGCTCTACGATGGAGTTACATGATTGGGGTTGGAAAAGCGAAAAAAATTCCAACTGTTCCTCAACAGCAAAGACCATTAGTAGTATCTCTGAGATGTGAAATCCCAGAGATTTCACACTGACTTGAGACTTGTGCACCCTTGCTGAAGTGATGTTAAACCAGCATTAAGCTCATCAGTGATGATGTGGTGCTGCCTCATGTTTTCTGAGCAGCCTGGCCTAGTGGAAGGTGTCCCTGCCCATGGCAAGGGTTGGAAGCAGAGGGACTTTAAGGTCTATACCAACCCAGACCATTCTATGAATCTGATTCCATTTGTGGCATCACCTGAGAGGAATCAGTAGAGGTTTCTTCTGGGAAAAAAACCCTCAGTGGGTTTTATGCAATTCATGATTATTTACAGAGTATCCTTAGCCATTTTAAATGGACATTTTTTGCCAGTTCATTGCAGCTGCATAGCTCTTCCCTGCCAAGCAGGCCTGTCTTACTGGGGAAAATAAAGGTGCAAAGAAGGGTTGATAGGTGTAAAAAAATATCCCAAAGGGTAAAATAACATGTAGGCAGAAAACACCTCATCTCTGCTGACCCAGTAAATCAGGGTGGCACTTCAGGGATTAGGATGTGCTGAGCATTAGGACAGGAAAGATACTGCAGAGGACAGGAGTTTAGGGCACACCAAAGCCTAATTGGAAATACCAGTGAGAAGGTAAAGTGATGTCTGTGATCTGCATTACAAAGCAGATCAGGTTGAATGATTGCAATGGTCTTCTGGCACTGAAATTTTTTGTCTGTGGAAGGGTTTCATTTAAATAATTCATAACGAAGAGCAAATTCTGAACAACTGCAGAAAAAAAGTCAGTACAAGTCTGCTATGGATTCTGGGATTTGGTCTTCAATATCTGAGCTCTTGAACTTTCCTAATGAAAATACTAATAACTTTTTAATTCTAAGCTTCAAGCCTCATTGCAGAAAATCATCAATGATATATTCAATTGTAAAATTCACAGAGGGCTTCCCAGTTATATAAATCATTCAATTAAAAAGAAAGTGCATTACATGACTGAATCAACCAAGTGGAGGTTGAGAGTGGATTCGGTTTTGCTCTTTTCTTTAAAAGTACTGTGAGCAGAGGTATTTGCTATTCATTTAAAAGCTGAAATAAAATTTCAGAAAATTGCTTTTTTGTGCATGATCTAAAAGATGAGTAAAATAATTATTACATATTTTTTCAATGAGGATTATCTCAATGTTTCTTAAATGTGTTTTGAACCCTCAGCAATCCAGAACATGTTTTTTTTTCCCCCTTATGTTGCTAAAGCTTTAGATTTATGCATTTGCAACTATTTCTAAATGAAGTATCAGGGGAGTTGGAACTAGATGATTTTGAAGATCCCTCCCAATCCAAACCATTCTGTGGTTCTATGGATTAGAGGTCTGTGTCTCATTTGAATGACATTGGGATTACAAAAACATCAACATTGCTTTGTCTGTGAGCAAACATATATTTTTTACCTCAGAGTAGTGTGTATAATCCATAACCCCTGTCAGTGTTCCTCCACTCATTTCCATCCATCCTCATTGCGCTGCTTTTGGTTATTTCTGGCATCTGTAGAGGGTCACGCAGCAGCTCTCAGAGATTTGGCACCTGATTGTGCCATGGCTGTCCTTTACCTGCTCATGAGCCTCACCTGGGTTTTGTTGGAAGGCAGAAGCTGCAAGTCTGTGCTGTCACACCCCAGAACACCTGAAGTGCTCAAAAGGTCAAATGCTAATTGAGAGAAGCAAAGAAATAAATATATCTATGATTATGTAGGGTATGTGAACAAGATGGATTGCTCAGTGTGTTACAGGAACCATGGAAAGATGGAAAGAAATATGGCCTTCATTGTAATGATTGTGCTTCTATAGCCCAAGGCATCAAAAACGTCACAGTGTTTATGTGCTAATAAAATCTTAGCAGTAATTCTCTCTCCATGCACAGAACCTTTGCTACAGTCTGTCCTCTGAATCACCTTTGAGGGAAAAAATTAGTAATTTCATTTCTCCTTAGGGAGGGATAAAGTTTGTGCTGCTGTGAGACTCTTAATGTTGGTGTAATGCACGGGTCATTGTGCCTGGGAGTTTCTGGAGAGTTGGGGAGCTGCCTATTTAGGGGTATGTGGGAGGGTAAATGGGTTGGATCAAAAGTTTCAAATCTAATGAGTACCCGTTGAAGTTGCATCCCTTGATCATTAGCTTAATAATATTTGAAATGGAAGGAAAATGCTTTCCTATAATATTTATCTGATTAGGTGAAGACTTGACTTCGATTTGTCTGGTACACACAGCCTGACTGCAACTCCTCCCTCATGTAATGGTAGGAGTGAAACATTTCAGTATTTCCTGTTACAAACAAAATTAATGTGATACTGAAATAAATAAATAAACTAAAAAAAATCTCATTGGTTCCATTCCTACTGGCAATTTGGAAGCTAGAGAAAGAAATGTTCAGGTGCCATCTGTAGTGAGCCTCTCAAAGCTCTTTGTGAATTTACAGCTGGTGGGATGGCAAGTCTTTGACATGGGAGCTCTTCTGAATTCAGAGAGCAAAAGTCAGAGCTCCACATTTCATAACCATCCATCTCCAGTGACGTGGATCTGTGATGTGGAAAGCTGCAAGCCTCTAAACAGCACTGTAAATTGCGAACACAGCATAGAGAAATGGGTTCAGGAGTACACTTGGGGATTTCTCCTACTGAGCATTGGGGGTGCTCAGCCTGGAGAAGAGAAGGTTCCAAGGAGACCTTAGAGTCCTTTCCAGTACCAAAAAGGGCTACAAGAAAGGTGGAGAGGGATTTTTTACAAGGGCATGTCGTGATAGGACAAGGGGGAACGGCTTCACACTGACAAAGGACAGATTTATATTAGATAACAGGAAAAAATTCTTCCCTGTGAGGGTGGGGAGGCCTAGGCACCGGTTGCCCAGAGAAGCTGTGGCTGCCCCATCCCTGAAGTGTTCAAGGTTGGATAAGGGTCTGAGCAGCCTGGGATAGTGAACGGTGTCCCTGCCCATGGCAGGGGGCTGGAACTTGATGATCTGTAAGGTCATCCAACTGGAATCATTTTATGTTTCATGACTCTGGGACCAGCACTGAACAGGGCTTCACAGTATGGGGTTTTGGGACATTAAGTGAAATTTTGAGCACTCAAGAGCCAACTCTTCGCATGGTGATATCTGAGCATCCAACTTCATCTGAAGGTGCTGAGAGGTGCTCAGCCTCCCCAGCTGATCCTAGGTTGCCACTGTGGAACAAACCAAGAGAAGTAAATATCAAGAAACGACAGAAGCCACCAGGAAGAGGACAGGAGGAAAGATCTTGCTGCAGTTAGAGGAGTGGAATCACTCAGGTTTGACATAAATAATGGATTTTGTCTGATGTACAATATCTAAGTAGTCACAGACCTATTCACTATAGGCAGGGTAATATAGAGTTTGTCACCTCACTGGCCTTGGTGCATTTTAACTCTTTGCTTGCCACCTTGGCAAAGCTGTGTGTGGCTCTGGCTAACGTGGAACAGCATCTTTGTGTCTAACATCTACATTTTCTACTGCAGCTTACCCTGTGTGAGCACAGATTTCTATAGAACATGATATTCTTCTGCAAGCCATCTAATAATGCAGCTCAGAGCTCATCTCTCACACCTCTATTTCAGGCTCAGGCCAAGAAAATCTCTCTGTATGCATCCTGTATGAGAGGGAAGAAGCAGCAGCTGGGATATACTCAATGCATCTATGTTCCCCCAGACATGTAATTGGCTCCTTCCTCTGTGCTGGGGTGGAGCTGTAAATCAAAGCACAGTTATAAAGGTGAATGCTAATGCTGAGTGACACTCACACCCTGAAGGCTGCTAAGCAATAAATAAAGACATTTTTTTCATCTTACATGATGTTGATGTATAGGCTAATCCCTGGTCTGTAATTCTTCTCTCCGTCCTGCCTGTGCTTTTCTCCCTGGCTCCAGATGCTGGCATTTTGTTTATGAGGGTCTTGATGGGGTTTATTCTGCTCCTGGGAAGTCTCATCTGTAATTTACCGTAGCCAGATTTGTGAATCTGCTTAAGCAAAGTTATTCACACCCAGAACTTCTATTAAGCCTAGGCAAAAGGATTTTAATTAGGTGTAATGGGGTTGTGAAAGGTCTAATTTGAGACTGGTAGCTTATTTCTGTGTAAGACCACCTGATCATGATTAAAAAAAAAATAAAATCCTCCTTTATCAACCATGGGAATTTTTACTGTAGTCAAAATCTCTTTTTAAATTCTTTCTTCCCACAAAATCTTTTTTTTTTTTTTTTAATGGGGAGAAAAGGAATACATCACCAATACCAAACAACCAGACAAGATTAAAATGTTTTTGTTCAATAGATTTTGAGAGGGTTTTCATTGTAATTTTTATTAAAAAACCCCAACAAGCTCTGAGCATTTTGGCCCAAGCCCAAATCATTTCAGCACGAGAAGTTTCAGTTGTTGCAATGCACTGTTGATGGCTGCAACGTACAGCCAATACAATGTTTTTTTTCAGATCATCATGGTCTTTTTGCATGGTTTCAAACTTGGGTCATGAAGTTTGAGGTGCAGTGATTTAGTTTTCAGGTGACTATCCCCTTGCTGCAATATCATAGTTCCAATAACCTGATGAAAGCAAGCAAAGGTTCATATAAATTAGTTTTTTCAGGCATCATGAAATATGAAAACTTTTGGAGGCTCATACATTTCCTTTTGACTATCACTACTTCGAAACACTTAAAAGTCTATTTTTCTTAGTGATCTATTCCTTAGAAAGAGTGTATCGTTTACCTGAGATCCTCTGCTGTTTTGCTTGAGATAGAATGTGAGTTGTCTGGTCAGCACTTGACTCAAATATATAATCCAGTAATATAGCAGAAATATCTAATTTATAAATCTTTTATATAATAGATGATATAGCCATTTGTTATCTGTCTTCCCTTTCTCTGTATCTCATTTATAATTTGGTATGATAGCACAGAACATAGAATTTTTTGGGTTGAAAGGAACCTCCTGCATTAGTGGAACCCTCCTGCTGTGGTCAGAGATACTTTCCACTATCCCAAGCTGCTCCAAGCCCTGTCCAACCTGGCCTTGAGCACTTCCAGGGATGGGGCAGCCACATCTGGGTAACCTCTGCTGCTGTCTCACCACCCTTTATCTTTACAAATTTCTTCCTCACAGTAAGTCTCAATCTACCCTCTTTTGCTTTAAAACCATTGTCCTTTATTCTGTCACTACAGAGAGGAAAAACTCTCCGTCCATCTTTCCTTTGTCCCCCACCTCCCCTTAGAAATAGAAATTCTTCAAAAGGTCTCCCTGGAGTTGTCTCTTCTCCAGACTGAACAACCTCAACTCTCAGTGACAGAGACTTGGCCGTGCTGAACTCCATGAGGTCCTCATGGACTCACTCCTCAAGCCTGTCAAGATGCCTCCAGATGGATTTTTATTTTCCTGAAGTGTATCAACTCATCTGAAAACTGTCAGTGTCAAAAATCCTTTCAACGATGAAGATATTGAATGGTACTTGTCCCAGTATGGACCCTGGGGGAACACCACTCTTAGTGGAATTCATTTGTATATAGAGCCATTGGCTACAATATTTTGGATTTGGCCACCCAGCCAATTCCTTACTCATCTAACAGTCCATAATAAAACCCCACATCACTTCATTTTAGAGATAAAAATGTTGTAGAATGTAACCAAATCAAAGGCCTCACAGATGACACCAGCAGCGCTTCCTTTGTCCACTGATGGAACTCCTGTTTCGGAGCAGCTCTGCTCAGAGTTATACAGGCTGTGAAAATGAACCGGGGCCAAAGCAGACCATAAACCTCTTAAATGTGTGACACAACAGCGGATTCCATCCCTTTTTAACTATTAGAAACTAGCATTAACATGGAGGTAAGAACAATACAGAGCAATACACTCTCGTCCTATACCAATCACGGGATTGTTGTGGAACAGAGCAAGTTGGGCTCTGACCAATTTGAGAGATGTGAAGCATTAGGAAACACTCAAAAGGCTACAAATCACTGCTGAGATTCTTATGAGATGTGGGAAGCTGAGAGCCCCAGAAGATTGACTCATAACAGGCATTTAGGTCCTAAATGCTGATTGATATATTGTTTTGCCTGAATGCATCAGTGCCAGTAAGAAGGGCAAATCTGAAAATTATGTCATCATTCACTGGGAAGTAGTTACAGCGTGACATGTCAACCCTCTTGATTGGACCTGCCATCCAGCAAGCTGTGCATCAGGGTTTTTAATTTATTAAAATGGCTGTTTTATTTTTCCTTTGGAAAGGATTTTCTAAACAGCTCATTTGAAGGATGATATCAAGTGTCTTTTGCTTCATTAGTTTCTTTCACCATA
Source organism: Acanthiza pusilla (assembly GCA_036630365.1). NCBI lineage: Eukaryota > Metazoa > Chordata > Aves > Passeriformes > Acanthizidae > Acanthiza > Acanthiza pusilla. Next base: position 95,001,736 of record JAXCHO010000034.1, read on the forward strand.
CACTATGTCTTAGAGCTAGACAGGGAATTACAAGGCCATTATAAGGATCATAACTATTGCTGTCAATAAAACACAAGGATGAATTCAGAAAATAATTCCCTCTGGGTTTAATTGGCAAATAAAATTGATATTTTTCATGACCTTTATGTCTTTTTCTACAGTGGTGATTAGGTTGGGACTACTCTAGACCCAGGTTTCTAAGAAGAGAGTGTGTTTTTCCACCCAGAGTTTTGTCCTGGCAAAAAAAAGGGGGAACGAAGCTATTTTTCTAAGCTTTCTTGCCATCTGGCCTCTTGATCAGAGCTAAAACTACGAAACATTTCAGATATCTAGAAATCAACAATCTGTGTATCTCAACATGTAGTAACTCTGGCAAGTTCTGGATTCCTTGACTTTTGTGTACAAACCACTTACTGGGAAACTCTGGATGACTCTGCTTCTAATTTTAGGGTCCAAGAAATGGAAAGAAAAATGGGATCTTGCATGGAACACCTTTGATCTATTCTGCCAAGACACATTGCAGTGTTTTGGGTGTTTGGTGCTGGGATTGCTTTAGAGAGGGAAATGTCACCCAATGTCATGTAAGAGTGGATGGAATCAATTCACTTCACTGCTTTACTTAACCTCTGCCACCTGCTACCTGCAGTTTTAAGTACACATGGTTCTTTCCAGTCCTATGTTCCCAGAATTTAGTGGGGTAATCAGTCATCTTGACCTTTCCAGAAGGGAAGTTTTGATTTTTCCCCCTTCAGAAATATCTTTTACTTATTACTTTATAATTTCTAGTTATCATGTAATGAACTACAGCAGAAAATGAAGTTTTAGTTTTGTCAAGAAGTAATGAGGCTAATCCAGGTGGCATTGATTTTAACATTTCCTCTCTTAAGATTTGCCTCAGGTTTGTCATCCTGTTCTTTGATCAGCTTGGTGACCTGCCTTCGAAACCTCCCTGGTGTACAAAATGCAGAGTTAAGATCCAGATTAGCACATGAGTAGGGGCACTAAAATCACTCTGTTTTTAGAAAGGTACTTGGCTTTCCATTCCTGCTGTCACCGTGGTGGGACATGGCTCAACTCTAACTCAGAGTGACTGATCTGCAGCATGAAAACAATGAGCTATCAGCAAGAAGATGGTGAGGATGAAAACATCAGGGAAGCCATAAAAGGTCGGAAAGCTTCAAAAAATTATTGATTTTATGTAGAACTTTCATAACTCAGTTTCAGTGTGTGAAGGTCAGCAATGTTGGGGGAATTATTGGGTGGGGGATACTTCATCCTGTGATCAGTCTGCTGCATGGTGAGGCTGGATGGCAGCCAGGAGCTGAGCCCTTGGATTCAGGCTCTTTTATTTTCTTCTTGTTTTTGAGAGTCACACATACAAAATTAGATTTTTATCATGAAATGAAAAATTGATGATAGGGAGAAAAACTGGTGGTATACAATCTCTCTTCTCCTCTCAAAATAAAGTATTTTAAGGGGTTTATGTAAGTGTGAAAAAATCCCAGAACAAGCCTCCATATTCTCTTTGTAAAAATGAAGTGTGAAATATCAAAGATCCATTCTGGAATGGTTGTCTTTCCATTCCCTCACCATAGCACACCTTCCAAAAAATTGTGATACATTGGTACAATAGAGTCATATCCCTGCTCACCTCAGGTTTGGGTCTAAACTTGGGTTCCCAACTGTGTGTTGGGAATTTGTTTTCCTCGTGCCATTAGCTGTGGTCCTGCTCTTAGGGACAAAGCAAGGCTTTGTCAGTCTTCTGAAGGACTTTTCAGGCACGTGATTTGTAAAAAATGTGTCAATCTAAAGAGAAGTGAAATGTTTCTGCACTCTATGACTGAAAATGGAGACACCTCCCTCCTTACCAACATTCGGCCTTTGATTCCACGCAAAGATTCAATACCAAAGCCAAAGTAAAAGGTTTGAAAACACAAATTCTAAGAGCTCAATAGTTGTGCCTCTCTAAAAAATCTTCCCAGGAATTGAACAGTCCCCCAGATAGGAAAAATTCCTTTTAAAAAACCTCACAGCGCTCCCCTCTTTACGATTGTGAGTACTACCTCCTGATTTAAGCATGTTTGGCAGAGGTAATGCTGATGAATAATCTTTTTAACTGCACAAGGCTTCAGCGAGGCTGCTGAACAATGCCAGAGGCAGAATTCATTGGGAGACATTAAATAGTAAAGTTTAATACATTGAAAATGAGTTTTAAATTGATTAAGGCTTATAAACAACACTAGCTTGGCTTTTCAATTTTTTTTCCAAGTTTGTTTTTACTTGTTCTTTATGAAAATTAATCTATTTTCTCACATGTCATTTTTTTTTTCAGTACTTTTTATAGGTTGGCTTGATTGCTGTCAATTCATTTCTTTAATGTAAGCAATTAAACGGTCGATCGTTTTGCTGGCTTTCAATTATCTTCCTGCCTGACAATTGCTCCAGCTGTAAGTAATTTTCCTTCTTTATGTTCATAATCCCCACCACATCAGCTGTGTCTTGCGGACAGGGGGGGATGTCAGGTGTTAGCCGAGGTGAAGGAGAGGTGGTGGCTGGAGATTTGGTCTCCTGCTTTGTGTTCCTGGTCCTTTTTGCTGCTGAGATATGATCCCTTGGATTAAAATGGAGGGCTGAGATGGTGAACAGCGTCCCAGCTGGAAGGCAGTTGGAGCAGAGCCCGATGCCTTGTTGTGTGTTTAAAGGGAATTTGCTTGGGGCACCCAATATAGAGGATTATTTGGCTTATGATAATACAGGTTCAGGGCTCTCTGAAGTGTTTCTTGAGAAACTGAGCCTACCTAAGAGCTTTGAGGGAACAGGAAAGAGTGGAAAAAACAGAGTTCCAAGTCTCAAGCCTTGGAACAGGACCAAACTGACACTCCCTTTTTGGACTGGCTCAGAATTATAGAATGGTTTGGGTTGGAAGGGATAATTAAAGCCCACCTAGGCCAACCCTCCTGCCATGGGCAGGGACATCTTCAACTAGACCAGGCTGCTCAGAGCTCCATCCAACCTTGAATGTCTTCAGGGTTGGGGAGTCCACAACCTCTCTGGGTAATGTGTTCCTTCTTCCTTACTAGTAAGAGATTTCCATTACAACACTGGATCTTTCAATTTAGGCTATTTATCCTGAGGTCAGAGTTTGAGCCTTTGTTATTGAAAATTCCAGGAACACAAAACTTTTCTGTTTTTCAGAAACGTTTGCAAGCTTCTCCTCCCCCCCCCTTATCTCTTTAGTGTATTGCATATTGCTGGATTGTTTCAGAGTACCCTGATATAACCAGGCATTTACTGTAGCCCTCAAAGCAAGAAAATGGCCCTTGAAATGAGGAGGTCTGAACCAAGTATCCAGTGAAAACTGTGGAAAATGGACCTATGCAAGCTTAATATTCCAAAATCAAATGTTCAGACAAGTTGTTCACCCTTTGGTGATTGGAGTCACCACAATCCCTTAAGATTGGAATCATAAGGGCCCCATTACCCTGGTGATCCATCCTCCTGGCTTGATTATTTATTTCAGCTCTGTAGCAGTAACAGATTACAAAAAGCACAGCAAAAATATTATCTGGATCTCAGCTGATGAATCGAAACCATTGTGGCAATCCAGTGCCAAACCTGCAGACTCCAGAACACAGAGGCATCTGTCCCATCAGGAAAAATACTGCAACAAGGCTAATTAACTACAGGACTAATTAGCCAAGGATGAGAATTAGCAATCATCCTGCTTTCTAGGTTTCACCCGACTATTTTTACAGCATGGAGCTCTGCCCAGAGTCGTATCAGCATGTTTGGAGATAACTTGAAGCTCTCTAACCTGGCACTGCATTCCCTGGTGGAGACTCACATTCCTCCCTCATCCTCCTCCCCCCATTTCTCACCCAATTGTCTGCTGCAATTACTTGAACACCTCAAGCTGTATTTTTCAGGACAAAGCTTAAAAAATGGTTCCTCGTGGCATGAAGCTTTCAGTGCTGGAAACACTGTTCATGGGTTTATGAAGTTCATATATTCATGAACTTCACGTATTGGGAACAACCTCTGCTTATACCTAGAAAAAAATCAAATTCATTATAGGAAAATTTTTCTGTTCCTCCTGTTTGGACAATATTTGTGGTATTATAAATACTTAATATTGAACATCGGGATAATGATAATTGAAGTCAGCACCAGTACACAGTGTCATACAGGCAAAGAGGCTGACAAACTGGAGCTCAAATTTCTCTGAGCTCAGAGCAACTGAGAATTAGTTTCACATTTGTATCTCAACAACTTTGCTTTTTCTGCCTATGCAAGGCACTGATTACCCCTTCAGTGCTTGCTGAAGACACCTGTGCAGCAGATAACTCTGCCGTAAGAGCTGAGGGGAGTTACAGATAAACTTGTGCTTGAGAGCAATGCGCTGTCAAGGAATCCTACTGTCAGTTCCCCATGCAGAAGCCCTTTTTCATGAAACTCAGAAAAACAGTTTAGAAGTGTTTGTGAAAGCTCAGTAAAGGAGTTTCACAGCTGGAGTGAACACCCACACCTCTCATCCCAGTATAAGAAAACCTATAAAACAATGGGAGCAAAAAGCAAGCAATTCAAATTGGACCACGGGGTAACTAGAGGCAATTTGTGAGAGTGTTTCACAGCCAGAAGTGTGTCATTAACACACCTCTCACCATAGCAAGAGCCATGGGAAAGATTTGCTAGCAGTTGTGGGGGGATATCCATGTAAAATAAAGATATATTTTTTCTTCTGCAATTTTCAGAAAAATACGTATGTAATTAATGTAAAATAAGACATAAGTTTTACTACATCAGGCAAATCTGTGAGAAATGCAGCAGAGGCAGTCTTGCAATTTCCAGTACACTAAGACACGTGAAGTGAACACTCTGTATGAGATCCAGATAGTGAAGGAAGAAATAAAGAGAGGTAACAGAGCAAAATCAGAAAGCAGCTGCTTCTAAATAGGTATCTGTCTGATAGAGCTATCTTGTCTGTAAACTGAAGGAGAATCTGACTTCCCTCTGTTAATTCTGTCAGTGAAATATTCTATGGTAGTGGAATATTTAATTCCTGTACCTCGTAATAACTCATCTCTAAGGGGTAGCAGAGGAAGGTCTGCCTCTGCCTTGCATTTTGGCAAGTCAGGTAACTTGCTGTCCCACGAAGGGAATAGGGAAATCAGGGTTGCTTTTCTGCTCAGGGCTTTTACATAAAACTAAGTTTGTCAGTGCCACTGAGTATGCTGCATTTGCTAAAGACTACAAAAAAATGAATACTTGTCTAGATGACAATCACAGAATCACAGAATAGTTTGGGTTGGAAAAGATCTTTGGGGTCACCAGGTCCTACTAACCCAACACGGCCAAGTCCACTAACCCATGTCCCTAAGTGCCACATCTACTCTCCTTTTAAATACCTCCAGGGATGGCGGCTGCTTCCCTCGGTAGCCTGTGTGCCAGACGCCCTTGACCCTTTAACTAAACCAGCAGAAGTCTGGCACAGGCTCTAAGGGGCTCCTCTAGCTTGTATTTGTTCTCTGAAAACCCACAAAAGACCTGAGTGACACAGTGAGATGAACATGAGCTTGGAACACCAATCATGCAATTAACACATGAAGAGTGGGTGGCTTTCTCAAGGCGCTGTTATAAAGGAGCAAAGAAAGTTGTGGCTACAAGGAGCATTGTACCTTTCCCATCGCGTGTAATTTGACTATGAATCAGCTGCTTTATTCTGTGAAAAGGACAAAGTGAGTTTTCTTTGACCCCTCCCAGCAAAGCATCCTGGCGGCATGGCTGTGATCTCTGCTTGAGCTGGAATGGCTCAGAAATCAGAGAGACATTTTACCAGCGGCAGATCTTTGGTAATGGACTGATATTGTCATAACCCTGTAGTACGGAAACTTTGACTTACACCTTGGCAGTTCAGAATCAACATCCAAATGACTGTGCCAATCAGCAACACAGTGACTCCCGCCTCAAACTTTTCCCACATTGTACTAAAACCACTTCTTCTAACAGCTTTGACAGCGGTTCTTTAAGTGATCTAAATCACGCATTCCCCACGTATTGGTGTAGTCGGCGGATGGCGAGCAGTATCCGCCGTGCCTGCCGATCCCGCGGAGGAGGCCGGCACAGCTCGCACGAAGCCTGGCCGTGCCCAGGCCGCCCCTCCCCAGGAGAAGCCCTGCGGGGCTGAGGCAGCGGCAGGGCCTTGCCCGGTGCCTGCCCGGCCCCTGCCATGCAGTGTCCCTTCTGCCCCCGCTGGCACGGCCACTGTCCCGCGGCCCCCGGCCCCACGGCCATGGCGCTCCATCGTCAGGATGGCCCGGCGGGTTCTGCGCCGGTTTTGTCCTTCGGCTGCCTCAGGAGCAGCAGGAGGAGTGACCCCGGCTGCCAGCACCCCACAGATGACTGCTCGCCATGAGGCAAGCACTGGCCAAAGGTGGGTCCTGCTGCGGCCCCAGCCCGGCCCCCCCGAGCGAACAGCAAGGCAGCCTGGCCGGGGAGAGCTGAGGAAGGACTGCAGCGCTGCCTTGTACAATCCCACAGAAGCTGACTTTAGTCCCAGGCTGCACTGTCCGGGAGCATCCCCGCCCTGCCCCAGGCTGCATTAGGAGCTGAGAAATGCTCATCGGGCCTCAGCATTGCAGGTAAATGAAAATCCATCCTCTTTCACATAGCAAATAGGAAAACGCCTCCCTGGATAGCGAAAACACGGACTGGAAAAGCTGTTAGCCCCGGAAGAACGACCCGGAGCCCACACCTCCACCTCCAAAAGAACCACCAGGGACCCCAGCGCAGAGAAGCGCAGGGTGAGGAAAGACCGATGGGACACTGCTGGAGCCAAGAGTCTTGGACTGTCTTCTGTTTGATCTCTTCCCCACCCCACCGCACTCTTGCTCTTCCCCCTTTCCTTCTCACCCTCCTCTTTCCTATGCCTTTCTATCTCTCTACCCCATAGTTATTGTTAAATAAAATCCCTGTTGTTGACTTTGGTAGAGGGTCTCGTTGGCTCCTTAAATCATGCAGAGGCATCTCTCCCTAACTGCGTTTTAACAGGGACACACAGCTGCACACAGCACTCGAGGTGTGGTGTCCCCAGTGCCCAGCACAGAGGGACAATCACTGGTCCTGCTGGCCACACTGTTGCTGACACACAAGGCCAGGTTGTCCCCAGCCTCCTTGCCCACCTGGGCTCACACCAGCTCACGTCTGGCCACTGCCAGCAGCACCCCCAGGGCCATTCCCCCTGGGCAGCTTTCCAGCCGCTCTGCCCCAGCCTGGAGCACTGCAGGGCCTTGTCGGGACACGAGGGCAGGACCCAGGCCTTGCTCTTCTTGAACCTCGTCCTGCTGGTCTCACATCATCGATCCAGGCTGTCCGTAGTGAAATGAATAAAGGAGTGTCTCTACAAACTGCTGGTAAGATAAGGCTGATACTGAGTGTGAAGAATGAGGCTTCACTGTGTAAAGTTTTAAGCTATTTACTGTTAGAAGAAAACAATTAACAATCGGGGATGCCCACAAAACAAACTGGCAGCAGTAAGCACTGAGCTGGTCTGGCCAGAGGCACAGCTCCCAGGGCCCGTGCAGCCACTTTTATCCTATTTGAATGTCAATCAAGACACCTGGACACACGTGGATACTTTGGTCCAATCATAGGTGTGGCTGTTCCCAGTCCGCCCCTGGGTCTGCCCAAATGGGGCGGCCTGAGCTGGCCCCACCCCATGGAGCGTGCTCCATTTTGGGGCCGGGAGGGATCTCACCTTGACTGGCCTATGATTGACATTCTTCACAGAACTTTCTAGAAATTCCTCTTCGTCAGCCATTTTACCTCCAGTTTCTTGACATAGTCATTGAACATTGTTAAATATATATAAACGGCTGGGTACGAGGAAAGGGAAATAATAACCAGAACATTGTAACTTACCAAATAGTCAACTAATCAAGTCATTAATGTGTCATTAACCAATTAAACCATCCACACTGCAGCATTCAAAACTTAGTAATTCACTTATTAACCATTCTAATATACAAAAGTCAACTTCTCATTGGGCCATTTATAACACTGAGAGATAAAAGAAACAATGGGAATGATTTCCATAGGAATTCCAGTGATTGACTTGCCCAAGACTGTATTAATAAACTACAGGAGCAGAGACATGAGAAAAAGAAGAAAAGGGGGGGGGGGGCGTGTATTAAGAGTGTCTGCATTAGGGCAGATGTATAGTATGGGTGTCTACATTTAGGAGAAATGTATATTACTTATGTCTGCATTAGGCATTCCGGGAAGTCTGTCCCTCTCGAGTGCCTCAGCCAATGGAGAAAGGGAGAGTGAACCTGTGGCCGGGAAATTAGGATAGAAAGAGCCTGTGTTCTCTATCAGTTGGAGAGACCTCATTGGAAATGCCCATGACGTCTCCCTTAATTCATGAATAAAGTTACAACACTCCCCTGTCTCTTTTTTGGACATAAACCTCTGGCGTCCGTGGATTAATTTTTCCTGACAAAAGCCCACTGCAGGGCACATTGACACCCCCCCCCCAACTTGGTGTCATCTGCAAACTGACTGAGGGTGTCCTTGAGAGCCTTGCGCAGATAATTGACAGAGATATTAAACAGAGCCTGCCTACCTGCGATGATATTTGTGAAAACTGTGCATATTTGATAGCAGTATTTTGGTTGTGCTTTGGTCAGACTTGATGTGACAATGATCCCTCTGCTCCTAAAACCTGTGTGTGGGAGAGGTGCAAAAGCCAGCTGTTAGTGTCCTGCAGAGCTCTGCATAAAACCCTGAATAAAACTCTTTTGTGCTTTGTCTGAAGAGGGATCTGTGCAGACCTGATGCACACAGTTACACCGATTTCAAAGAGATATTTTGATGTCCCATCAGGTTTTTATTGGAGTGGTCTCCCACTGAGGCCTCGATAAAGAGCTTGCAGTTGATGATAAAACTGCTAATAGCAGCTAGAAGAGATGCCTCTCCTTTCTTAACCTTTGAGCATATGGCTGCGTAAAGCTGCATAACTAGCAAAACAATCATCCAGGTAGTGCCTGACAGTTCTTTCTTTTTTTTTTTTTTTATTTTAATGGATGTGACAATATGTTCTGTTCTTGATGCAGGCGAAAGTAAGCAATCAAAGCTGAGGGGCAAACAGCAATGAGTGGTGAGGGACTGGGGAAGGCACTGCACCTGACACTCTGCAGAAAGGAGCCAACAGCATCTGGGGAAACTCAGAGTGTGTAACAGGATACTGGGAAAAAATTATTCACAGCACTGCTAAATACTATCAGCCTCAGAGATGTATTCACAGGAAATTTTACTGATGAAAATTCAGAAATAAAGAAAACAAGCTTTAGGTTTACGTCCTTTTGAGCCTTTAAGCAAAGTTTTCCATGGCAACAAAGTCCTGTGTGCAACCTGTCAGTGTGAAAAGTTCATGTAAATTCACTGAAAGGGAAGCATCTGGTGGGCTGTGGGGACTGGCCCTGGTGGCTTTCTCTCCTGTTTATACAGAAAACTGGGGATGATCCAATGCTTGGAACATCCATGCAGGCTATGGGCTCTGTTCCTGGCTGCTGGTGCTAACTTCAGCTGATTGTTTTGCTCCAGGTCCTCATGAAGGGCCAACGCTCACAGCCTTAAAACATAATATTAGCTGTGAGATATTAAATGGGAGCCTATAATTAACTTGGGCACCTCCAGCTCTCTCTGATCACTGGAGAGAAGTGAAGATTAAATTAATCATCTTAGTGTCTACCGTTCCTTACCCTCTGAAGGTACCTATAGCAACTACTCTACTAAAAGTGGAGAAATTTAGATTAGATGGTAGGAAGAAATCATTTCCTGTGAGAGTGCTGAGGCTCTGGCACAGGTTGTCCAGAGAAGCTGTGGCTGCCCCATCCCTGGAAATGTCCAAGGCCAGGTTGGATGGGGCTTGGAGCAGCCTGGGATAGTGGAAGGTGACCCTGACCATGGCAGGGGGTGGGAATGAGATGAGCTTTAAGATCCCTTTAACCCAAACTATTCTATGATTCTATGAGCTACCTCAATTGGTGCCCAAATTTGAATGTGAGGTTGAATTGAGCCTGAAATCAGTAAGAATTAAACCCTAAAAAAACTTTGAAGGTCACTCACTTTGTCTAATTTTTCATATTTATGATGAGCCTGAGTTTTCTTATCTCTGAAAAATGGGCACTGTATTATAGATTATAATCAGGCACTGTGATGCCTGCACTAGCAGGATGATAGTACAAAACATCCTTCTTTTTCTTGTTACTGACTTAGTCCATTTAGGTGACAACTCACCCAGATAGACCTCATCCATCCCTTACCTGACCATTTTTTTGCCTGGTCTCCCTCCTCAGCTATGGGTAATTGTGACTCCCCGATGATCTTACAGCAGCAGCTATGGAGATTGATATTTTGGCAGTGTTACTGTCAGATTTATATCATCTGAGAAATATTTCTCTGGAACAAATGAAAATAAGCAGGACTTGGGAAAAGAAACAACTTAACTTTGACTTTTGTTTCAGGATCACTTCTCAGCTCTATTCCATTAATCGAGTCTGTCAGGATGCCTACTTATTTGTATGCTTGTCAGGATGAGTATAGCAGGACAGTCAGAAACTGCAAAGTAAATCCCAGGTATGGTGATCATCCTTCAGCTCCAATTTTAGACTTGTCATTCTGTATAGTGAGAAAAAGACCCTAACATTAAGCAGATGCATTTTAATGTAACTTGATAGTTGAGCTGAGCTAGAATACTGTTAAACAAGTTGTGGATTGTCATTTCTACCTTTTCTTGCATAGCAGCTTCCTTTATGCTATTTATTATCATCCTTGCTAGCAATCTTCTTTCCCTGATGTATCCCATGTTGCAGTAGCTTAAACTCCAGTTTAAGTTTTTATTAAAGAAAAAAATTAAAAAAAATTTCAGTGCTCATTCAGCAAATTTTGCTTGAAGTATTTGTCAGTTCTCTTTACTTGGAAAAACCAAACCACTATGGACCAATTTCTCATTTTGTAGTGATGGATATGTATATATTTCAGTCCTATTGGTGGAGGTATATGCAGTGCATCTACTGCTCATTCATATCAGCAATATATATACACACACATTGCTATTCCAATAATAAAACATATAAGTCATTCCAGGTTATTATAAGTGGACCCAGAAAACTAATACATCATTTTGGTCTTTTGAGATTTTCAGCTATAAATCTCTGAGTTGTTTGACATGAACTTCTGCCATTATTTCCCAGGAGAAATTAACTGGGAATATTTTGGCCCAAGTGAACCTAAAATGCACTCTGTCCATGTTAAAGATATCTGGAAAAGCTTTGTTGAAAAAGTTCAGATGTCCTTCTTGGAAAAGAGATGCATATTCTTATCAGATTTAGTGGAGTTCTAATGATATTCTCTGTGCTTGTATAAGAAGAACAAAAATATACACCGTGTCATTGAAAAAATCCTATGCTTCCTATGTCTAAATTCTCTGATAGCAATCATAGAAGAGTCCTTTACCCATCACTGGTTTTCCTTCAGCAGCTGTTGCAGGAAGTGTTGCCACTGGGAAGTTAATTTTTTATATAGTCAACCACCATGTAATAGGAGATGTGTGTCAGCAGGGTCCAGATACACATCGCTAGTCTCCTTGTAATCCGGAAATCTTTAAATCATCACTCTCTAATGGAACAAGAAATGTGTATTCCAAATTCATAAAGATTTATAAACATTCGCTGCTGTCATCTGACAGATTTATGCATCACCTGCAGTTTTCTCATTCTTCAGCTTTGTCCTGTGAGCCATGGGAAAATGATGTTCCTGCATCATTGTGCAGGGCTGAGAAATCTGAAGAAGGTCAAGTTACAGCGTCTGAGGGAGCTGAATGACTAAGAATGAACCACAAAGGAAGAAGGAGCCACTTAAATTGATAAATCACGCGACAAAAAAATTGCATAGGAATTTGCCTTGTGGATGACTTTCTTGCCTGGTGTTTGACAGTGTAGTCACTGGATGCCTTTATTCTAGGGCAGAGGTACTGGAGCAGTGCACAGTATTCTGGCTTTTGAATAGTCAGTACAAGACAAAAGGGTTGTCAGAAAATCATTTTTCTTCCTCCTGTAAGGAGCTGACGTTTCATTACAGAAAGCAATGCCATCTGCCCACACACAATATGTAAACCTCTTAAAACTGTTCTTTGGGCTGTTAGCATTCACTCCAGAAACTGGGAAGAATTTCCATTGAATTTCATTTTTATAATACATCAAGCTCAGCATAACTCACAAGTGAAAAGTCTGTTTTACCATTGGATTTCACCCTGATATCCCTATATTGACACCACTTATCTGTGTTGGACTAAAATGACACCGAAGTTTGATGTGACAAATGAAGAATCCATCATTTCCTGCAGGGAAATTGCTGCAGTCTAATCATCTTCAGTCTTACAAAAAGTGATGACTAACTTCTAATAGGAAATGGTGTGGATTTATTTTCCGGCCACTGGGGTTTGATTTGCATTCCTTCTCCAGGCTGAAGAGCCTTAGTGCATCTAATATTTCCCTTCCATGAATTTTCTGATTTTCTATAATCAAAACACTTTGATTCCCATCTTATGATACAATAAAAGTATTTGGTGTCCTGTATATTAGTCAGTCCTATCCCTTTCTCTTTACAGAATCTTAAATCATGTACCTGGCCAGATGTGGAAATGAAATCACCTCCCAGATAGCTATTGGTGTCACGGTGTTATTCTGCTGAAAGCCTGTGAAGATGTGCTGATGCCATGGGTCCAGGGCTCTCATTCACTAGACATCAACTCCTTTATTTCTGGGCAGACTCCTTTATTTCTGTGTTTGGCTCTGCTGGAAAACGTGTTGTTTCACAGTCCTGTCTCAGCCAGTGCTCCTCATTGCTCTGAATCCAGAGGTGAATCCATCTGTTGGAATAAGAAATGGGGAATGGTGATGTGGCCACTTCACAGCTGCATTCAGGGATTTGCTCTGCAATAGCATTAATTAAGGGATCATGGAAGAAATAGAATCACTTTCAGCCTCTCCCTTAATTCTGCTCTTCTCTCTTCATCATCTGCCAAGATTGGTATTGTCTGTAAACAACAGCAACAATGATGGGGTTTGGTGTATTCCACAACCTCTGATTTAGGTGTGAAACCAGGTCTGGTTGAGAGCTGTGGAGGATTTGCTGTTGGTGTTGAGATCCCTGAATGTAAACTGTCTTCCTTTTATGTGTCTACAGTGCACAGAGGTTGTCTTGCCCAGATATGAGGCTCTGTGGCACCGAATGCCTCATGCAAACCTTATTTTGCCGTGTCTGTGCACATGCTTTTGCCAAGGATGTGTACACCTGGAGAAGTGTAAGAGTTTGAGTAACACCCTGTGAAGTGGGTGATTGTTGTTACTCCTAAAATATAGCTCAAAAAAGTGGGACATTCCTAAAGGAATGGAGAACACCTAGGTGGGGCTGAGTTGATAAAGGAAATTTGGTTTCCTAATTTCTACAATGTCCCTGCTCATAAGTCCAGCCACCTTTCTCTGAAAAACAGATTCAGAAATGGAATCTGCATAAACCAGCTCTTATGGAGAGGAGCACATCAGCATACGTCAAACAACAGGAGCCTTCTGACAAGATCTTGGTTTCAGACTAGATTCCTTGGATTTCACAGAGATGATACCATGAGTGTCATTACCAATAGAGAAGTAAGAAATGGGTTTGCAATGCATTTATGGAAGAATTCATTAATGATCATCATTTATTTACTCCTAACAAAAGAAAACAGATGTGCTGAGGTTTCCTCACTCTGTGTGTGTGTGAACATAGCGTTCCAAAGTTCTTACGTTGTGTAAATCAGAAGAAAACACAGTGGCAATGCCAGGTGGTCAATAAGAGATTATATTAAGCAAACAGCAAGCGTCTGTGAAATGTATTTCTGCCCGACGATCCGGTGGATAACTGTAGATAGCTCCAGCAATCTGTGCTCAGTTTTAGCCTCCACTATTAAATTGGGTAAGCTACCAGCTCCAAGTAATTTGTAATTTTAAATTAGTACAAGGCTCATGACATTTCTCTTTTGGGACTGTTCCAGTGAGTGGTTTGCTGCCATGGTGTTCACATTTAAATAGGTAAAGCTGCTTTGGTCAAACTCTATTTATCAGTTCCCAGTTTCTACTGTTTCCTTGGAAGCCAAAAATGAGATCGAAAAGGAGCGCAAAGGCAAACTTTTGCTGGTAAGTCTTAATGTTTTCTGAGATTTTGTTATTTCAGTTTAATTCTGGTTTTCACTTGGGGAGATGCAGGAACTCCAAGTATTAGTGTGTTACTTGCCAACTCCTCTGGACTGGAGAAAGTGATTATTAGATGTACAAACAGAGAAAGCTTTCCACAGAGTAGAAGTTTTAAAATGTATTGCTGTGCTTCTGTCAGCTAGAATTATCTCTGCTACCTGCCAGCTTGATTCGTTATGTGGAAAGGAAAGCAGAACAAAAACAAACTGAAAGAAAGAAGAAATTCAGGGACATATTTGCCACCTTCATCCAGTGGGGATGACCTGTGCTGTGGCTGTAGGACACCCTTAACCTGCCAATCCTGTTTTTGTGATCAGATTGGAGCAGAACAACTTTTATCTCCTCTGCTTTTGAAATTTGATTCTCAACATACGTAGGTGGAAAGATGAGTGGTGGTGGTGGGCTAGGATGAAAGGGAAAAAAAGAAATAGGAGAGCAAGGCTGATGCCTCTGTCTCTCTTCAGAAAGTGGACTCATTATCAGGAGGCAAAGTCTAGTGTGATTCTCCCTCAATCCAAACCACATTTATATTTTTTTCTAGACATTTCTAGCATTGCGGTGCCTGGAGGAACCTTAACACAGTTACCTAAATTATCACATCATTGCCCTGATCAATGGGAAATCCTCGAGGGGAATCATGTGGCGAGTGGGTCTGCTCTTTGTCTGCTCTTCACCAACAAGAAGAGCTCGAGTGGATCAGAGGAGGCCATGAAGGTGATATGGGGCTGGAGCACCTCCCCTGGAGCACCAGCCTGGAGGACAGGCTGAGAGAGTCAGATAAATACATCTCTTGGGCATCTCCAAAGAGGGGTCAGATCAGGAAAGCTTCAGAGAGTTCATTCTCTGTTTTAGTCAATAGGGTGCCCTATATAAAAAAATACGGCTTGCTTTTGTATCTTCATTTTTATCTGTTTTCAGTCTTTGCCCAATTTTAATTTTTTTCTCTCCTCCCACCAGTTCATGTTGTTAGAGGAATAGGTTGCTGAGAGAGTCCTGTAGGAAATGATAGCACAACACTCCAGCAACAGTGGAGTTTAATGGGATATTCACACAAAGAAGGATTGATTTACATAAAACACAACTAATTTTAATCTCTTACACTCATGAGCACTGAGAGGTTTTTATTTTAAGCAGCCTGCCCATCATTCAGGTATTAAGGCACCTGTTTCCAGGGAGCCTGTCCAGGGTTGTTTGCAGTGAGTGGAGGACAAGGAAATCAACTTTTAATACCCTCCCCACATTTCACGGCTTCTTCTCAAGTCTGTGCTGGTGCTTTGCGCTGTGTCTCGTTATGCCAATGAGGGGCTGACAGTGATTAATCTCTTTATCCTGACCCACCTCCTTGAGTCATCAAGATTTAGTCACCGTCTGCTCCAGAGCTGCTTGTCAGGAGAAATTGCAGGAAGTTGTGTGCTGGGATCTCGATGACCTGCTGATGTAGGTGTCACAAGCCATTTGGCACCTCTTCTTCTGCTGGAGTTTTATTCCTGTGCCTTCACATTCAGCCTTAATTCATATCAGTATAAATATATTTTTTTCTACAATTTATCACAGCTGTAGAACTTTCCTGGGCCTCTGTTTTCTAATACATCGTAGGCATGTTGCTACATGCTGAGAAAAAGAGGTGATAACTACCTCTTATGATGCATAATTTTTCACCTCACAAATCTCACAAGCTCCTGGTATTGCCCAGGTATTTCAGCAATATATTACAGTAAACTTTCCTCCTTTCTGGCCCAGGATTACAAAGGAATTTCACAGTTTACTTCCTTCCACATAATGATTTTGCCTATAAATTTTGATCTGATCCAATCTTCATATTTGCTCTATTTTATTGGATTCTGGTGGGGGTTACGATGTGTCTTGCTACTTTCCCATCCTCCTTTATTCAATTTATATAATTTCCATTTATCCAAGACAAACCAAAAAAGGTTTGAAAGGAAAGGAAAAAGGTAGGACAGACAAAAAGAAATCTTTTGAATAATGGAAAAAACAAGTACTGAGTTCACTTTGAAATATTATTCTGAGTACTCTACTTGCATATTCCAGTGTTTTCATTCCCCCCATTTTGGTGCCTGATGGACCTAATTAACTTCCCCCATCCCAAACATGTTGGGGCTTATTGAACAGCCTTCTCAAATCAGGGACCCCAAACCTACATTTGACTATTATTTTCCATTCCCTTTAACATCCATTTATTCATTTATCTATTTTGTGTCAAAGAATATTGTAGTTGTTACTTACATACACTTAAATGTGTATATACTCAATTTATATATATTCATAATATATATTTACACACTGTATATACATATATAAATATGTATATGCAAAGTGAATCTATGTGCAATATCACACATATTTGTACTCTCTATATTTATATATAGGAAGAAAAATCTGCTTATCTAGAAATATGTACATATTTTTATCTATGAACACTCCCGGGTCCAATGGAAATGGGCAGTGAAACAGCTCTTAGATCACGTGTGCTCCTGACATATATTTTCTTGGACAAAAGCTGTCCTTAAATGACTAAGATTGAAAAAAAAGGAGGAAGTTTAGAAGGGACTATTGTGACTATAAGCAGAACCCTTGAAAGTAAAGCATATGATTCTACCAGAGACCTCAAAATCGTGAATACAAATCACAAAAGTTCAATTAGAGGACACTAAAACAGTGCAATGGTGACATCTAGATAGAGGAATTTTAGTGTTTACATGAATTTTTACAGAATAACAACCACTCACGATGGACAGCACAGGCAAGGACATCTGTAAATTGCATTTAAGAGCATAAGAACAGTCACTCATTGAACTCCTCACTTCAAATATCTGCTGAATTGGTCTCTTCGGTGTCCTTTACTGCTACAAATGTGAGCGGTGCTTTGGTGTTACGAAAGGAAAATACACCTGGTGGAAGGAGTGGATGAACACATGGAATGCCTGTGGGATGCAGGGACACACTGGGGGCCAAGTTTGGCCGGAAAATAACTCATCCCACCTTGGCCTGTGCACTGTGATTTCATGCAGGAGGGAAGCAGAATGTGAGTGTGGATGAGACACAAAGCAATGTGAGCTCCTCCAAATCCCAGAGACTCACTCTGTCCATGAGGACTTTTAGTTAATACCACAAATTTCCAGAATCTTCTGCAGAAAGTGAGATGGGAGCTGTCATATGGCCCACAGCAGGTACCACAAATCTTTGTACACTTCCTTCTAAACACAGTTCAGTAGATCTCTGGAAATATCAAGCATGAGATTGAAATTGTCTACAGGATTTAGCATCTTCCTATTTTTCTGTGTGATTTTTTTGGTTTTTTAGCAGGGTTAGTAGGAAAAAAAAAAGGAATGAGACCAATGGAAAAGAACAATGCAGGAAATTTATAAGGAGGGTAATGCATCCAATTATAATTTGAATCCCAAACAGTGTGCTGTTAAGTGTAACTGCAGTCTGGCACTAGTTTTAATTCATTTTGTTGGGCCTATCAAGGAAAGCAGGCTAAAGCACACAATCTATTTTTTCACTTGGCATTTCTGTATCCATCAAACCATTTCAAGTAGCCTGAGAGTAATTTCACATTATGACCATTTCCCTTTAAGTTAGGCCAACTCAAGTGTGGAGAATTAAAATTAATTATTCAATGACAACAAAGGCTGAAATGTGATCAAATTTGGCTGGTTTGTTGGTTTGTTTGTTTTTCTCCTCTCCAGGCACTTCAATTCCCCAGGCTCTGTCCTCTTGTGTATGGCATTTTGAAAGGCAATGACAGATTGTAAATTCAACCCAAGGTTGCTGAACCGTTCAACAGAGTCAAGGGAGGCCTGATGAATTTCTTTTATGTGTCCTGCATAAGTGTGCATTATACACTCGTTAACAATGTGATAGTCTGAAGTTTGTTGCAGTTTTGGTACAATAAATCATTGTTCCTCTGTTGATTTGGAAAATCTCTGTGCCTCCTGAGAGCTGCTTAAATGCCACTGTGCATAATCGAGTATCCTTGAGGTGAGACAAATCCTGGCTGAGTGTTTGTGGTGCTGACAGCGAACTTCACCTTCAGCAGTGTGGGCTGTGAATGTGTTTGAGATGCTCTGGGTGTCCAGATGTGCCCTGGGCTTGTAATACATCAATGCCATGGGCACGGCCACTGCAGGTTATTTCATCCTGTGACAGATCTTTACCATCCCTGGCTGTCTGGCATTTCCTTAAAACAGTTGGTTTAAAGCACCAGAAACTGGAATAGGAAAACTTCAGATAACCTCTGCAGAGATGCTAGATGCTGAGGAGTGCAGGCTTTGTACAAGGTTTTTTCTCTGAATTTGGGTCCTGTAGTTCTGGCAGAAACAGAGTGGTTGTGCAAAGAAACCTCTAGACCTCAAGTTTAACACTTGCTTCCTTTCAGAAAGCTTGTCCTTTTTGCTTTTGGTATGTTTTCGCTGAAAAAGGGGAAAAAAAAGGACCTGGTTAAATCTGTTCTCCATATGTTTGTTTAGAACAAGTGGAGTTTTAGGAAAAAAATTGGCTGCTCTGAGCTTTACCAAAGTTGTGCTTCAATGCTTAAATTTCCTCCTCATGATGGGGAAATGAGGGCTTCAGGGAGAACATCCAGCACTTTCCAGTGCCTAAAGAGAGCTTACTGGAAGGCTGGAGAGGGACTTTTCACAAGAACCTAGGGGGAGAGGACAAGGGGAAAGGATTTAAACTGGCAGAGGGAAGATTTAGATCAGATATTAGGAACAAATTCTTTACTGTGAGGGTGGTGAGGCTTGGGAACTGCTGCCCCATCCCTGGAAGTGTCCAAGGCCAGGTTGGATGGGGCTTGGAGCAGCCTGGGACAGTGGAAGGTGTCTGTACCTGTGGCAGGGGTTGGAACTGGAGGATCTTTTAAGGTGCCAAACCATTCTATGATTCTGTGATTTTCAGAGAATTTAGGCAGGTGAATTGGCTGTTCCAGAGGTCAAAGCTCACCCTGGAATAACACATAAGACATGTCCCTGAAGGACACACAAAGATGAGAAAGGAATTATGCCTGTACCAGTAAGTTAAACATTGCCAGGACACGTTTGCCAATCCATTTGCCAAGTTTATGGGTGTACAGGAATCCGGTGTGGTCTATAATAGCTCTGTCTTCAGAACATTGCTGAAGGTTAGGGAAACTGAGGCACAAATGCAGCAGGCCTGGGCAGAAAAAACCTGCTTTTTTCAGGGTGTTTTGTTACCGGTATTTACAACAGACACAGCTGGAAAAGTTGGTGAGTTTTCCTGGAGGGATTTGTGGTTTAAATGGCAACTAAGGAAGAATGCAGTAACACTGTAAAAGTCAGTAAATAGTTAAGTCAGGGACCGAAACAAGTCAAGGGACCATCATGAATAACCATTAGGAGTAAAGCAGGGGACAATGTAGGCTCTGTATCAGGAGGTTTCCATGGGAAGTGCTGGACTTCTTCTGATGGGAATATTTAATGATTGGACAGCTTATGCTGTAGAGCAGCATTGGAAGAAACACTTTATTACTAACCATGCCTGACATGACATGCTAGTGGGGGAGATTATTATTCCAAGTAGGTTTTTCTTTTCTATTTTTTTTTCTTTTTAACTTACTTCTTGTGTACGTTCATTATTTGCTAAAAGGCAGAATGACTTTGGAATCATTCGGGCTGTCTGAAAGCTTCCCACAGAGATTAAACATCTCCTGGGTGGAGTTTGCCTCGTGCACACCACCAGAACGTCAATCTTCCTTCACCTGGAACCACAGTGGAGTATTTTAACTGGATGTCTTTATCAGATCTCTGCTGACAGCCTGTCAAAGCATTCCTGGGGAATGACTCATTTGCAAATAGCTTTCCTACCTTTCCCTTCTCCCTTCACTCTCTGTCTCCTTAAATTGCATGCTATAAATAGCGCTTGAAGAAGCAGAGTTTGAAAAGCAGAGCATTTCATATAAATCAAGGATAGGATGTTGCCAGGGCTGATACTTCCTTCAGAAAAAAGTGGATCCAAGCTGATTTTTGCATAGTTCTGAGTATAGCTGTCATAGTCCATCAAATCAGTGACCTGTCCTGGCTGCTGCCGTATTTGTGGGTGGCTGGTTATCTCACTGAGCATTTTCCAGTTGTTCTGAGGAGGAAATTTTCTTTCCAATACTGAGTATTTTTTGTTAAGCCATTTAGCAGTTGTAGTACATGAAGATTGATCTTATGAATTTTTATCTTACACAGCGTGGGAATCACACTGTTAATCAGTACTAGGAAATGTATTTGGTGCTGGCTGTTAATAACGCCCTGATATGACTTCTGAGTTCATGACATGTTGAAAATTAAATTCCCACGCCAAGGAAAAGTCTCCTAAACTTTCTTTGCATTTCGAGGCTTCTGGTTTCAAGTTTAAAGTCCATGAAGAATTGTTTTCTATTGAAATTTCCCCTTTGCATCAGAGATTGAGAACAAGGCAGTTTGTATTAAACACCTTTCCATTCTGTATCGGTGGAGAAGGATTGATGTCCAGCAAGGGGCTTCCCCCACTCCCCTCTGACTTCTTCTGTGTTCCTCCCTGACCGTTTGCTCATCTCCTTTCACCTCCTTGGAGGAGCCCTTACACACAGGTATTTCAAAACTAAGATAAATTATCCCCCAACCTGCAGCTCTCTCAGATCTTTCATGCTACTAATGGTGCAAGATTGGACTAATCTTTTCTCTCTCACACATCCACGCTCTGTAAATTGAGTTCAAATGATTTGGAGGAGCATAAACCAGTCTGATACCACACTCATGAATATCTGATCAGCCTAAAACACTTTGAACCCAGAGACCTTGCCGAAGCAGAGACTTGCTTTTAGTGTTTCTGAATTTGCTGTATTGAAGTTATCAGAAAGAGCAATGCAAATAATCAAGAAATAACCAGTATCTGTTATCTGCATTCAGCAGCAAGAATGCTGCCAGTGGTGGAGCTCCCTGTACATGCAGGCTGTACTGAGAGCAGCTAATTGAAGTGGCCAGAGATGAATTAAAAATATATTAACTTATCCATGTAATGGCTTTTTCGCTTTATAACCAGTTTTAGTTGGCAAAGGTTAGCTTTAGCCTTAGGAGGTGAGTTTTCCTCTGTAGTCAGTGGAGGAGGAAAGGGCAATTTGGAACAAAAGGCTGACAGAGGTGCTGATAAATCAGCCTGAAGCTGTTTAAAAAGAAAGAGAGGATGAAAGCTGATAAACATAGAACCAACACATGGTTTGGCTTTATGACTGGATTTCCTGTAAAAATGTCATGCCTCTAGTGAGAATTTAAGCCTTTACAGGGCAAGAGGATTTTTTTCTGTTCTGCCTCTGTGCTCAGCATCTACTGCCAGAACTGCATCCCAGAAAATAGTAGAGGTGACATTAAAAGGCTGCAGGACCACAGCAAGCTGTGCTCATTCCACTGCCCAAAAATATTACATTGAAGTTCTGTCTGCTTGTATTCTGTGATCAGACAACTGACCACAGCAGAGGGTGTGCTGTTAGCAAGGAGGGTTTAATGCTCTCAGTTACCTGGCTGTAATTCTCTTGCCTAAATATAGATGTCATTGCCCTTGGAGATGCTGAGTAGTAACCCAGCAGGTTTCTATCCCAGAGAAGGTGTGGCTGCCCCATCCTTGGAAGTGTTCAAGGCCAGGATGGATGCAGCCTGGAGCAACCTGGACTGGTGGAAGGTGTCCCTGCTTGTGGCAGGGGGGACTGGAATGAGATGGTCTTTAAAATCCCTTCCAACCAAAAGCATTCTGATTCTGTCAACAAGTGAGAAAACACATTTAGCCATATGAGTGAATTTTCCGGTGTTCAATGAAGACATTCCTTAAAAAAAGCCCCAACATACAAAACTTTTTCTTGAAAAGACTATTTCTGGTTGTGTTTTCTGTCTGGAAACCAACTCGTCACCAAACCAGATGCAGCCACTGATATTTTTCTTCAGCTTTGCTGGAAGAAGGATGATCTGCTTCCATGTTAAACAAAATTTAAATTCCATCACTGTTTGGGGGCAAGGGTCTTTTCAGTTTTTAGTTATGTGGACTTGGTGAGAAATCTCAAAAATCCAGCTTGACAAAGGACAGGATCTAGCCCTTGCACAGGGACAATTTTAGCAGAGGCAACACTGCTGCTGCTGCCAGGAAATAAAGACCAGCAGAGAGACAGGACCTTCACCGAAAAAAAAGCACTGTGAATTAAATCTAGAAAGGTAAAGAGTGAGGGAAGTGAGAGCATTGGTTTGCTTACTAAGCAGGAAAAGCAGATTGAAAATAAATGGTAAATTTCAGAAACTGCTGAGACCAAATCTGGAGGCACAAATAGCTCTGAAAACTTAGGGAGAGCTCCTTTGAGCAAACCTAGTCACAAAAGAAAGAGGGGAGTGGAACGTGTTAAAAAGAGGCTTTATTTCACAAAGTGCTTATTCAGCCACAAATTATGATAAATGTGAATGAAATATTGTTGAAAGGATATCATTGCTTAACAAGTGGTGGAAGGAAGGGATTTTTCATCTGAATTTTTTTACGTGAAAGTCTGAAGAGGCACGAGAATGATGTTATATGCAGGCATTTACATTGTAGGCAGAGAATGTAAACAGTCTCATAAATGACTTAGCGATATTATGAAGAAATTCTTTACTGTGAGGGTGGTGAGGCCCTGGCAAGGATTGGCCAGAGAAGCTGTGGTGCCTCATCCTTGGAAGTGCTCCAGGCCGGGCTAGATGGGGCTTGGAACAACCTGGGATAGTGGAAGGTGTCCCTGCCCATGGCAGGAGTTTGGAATGAGATGATCTGTAAGGTCTGTGTCAACCCAAAATGTCCCATGGTTCTGTGATTCTTTGTTTGATTTAACACGGAGTTAATTTTTAGAGAGTTTTGCAGCCTGGAGTGCAGTTCCTTGATGTCTATGGTGTCCACATTCTTTTTGTTATACGGAAAATGATAATTCAGCAGCCAAAGCAAGTGAACTGTTCCTGGTGGGATTCATCCCACACAGCTCTGCCCATCATTGGAGATTGTGTTTGGCTTCATTTGTCACCAACAGAGATAAGACAGAGTGGCACTTGCAGGTTGCACGGACATCAGGGACAGCAGAGGTGGCTGCTCCTTGTGCCCTGCCAAGACTTTCCTCTGTATTCTTTTTATTCCCCTGAGAGATATATAATTCTGCTGACATTTCCTATAAGGAAATCCTTGTCTTTTTGCTTTTTGCTGACAGCATCATGTTGAGGCAAATCAGAACAGATCGTGCTTTGTAGCAGAAAAAGAGAAAAGGCTTTAATTAATGTTGAGATATTTCAGGGAAAAAAAAAAGTGTGAGGCTCTGGATGAAAACTCAGTATGTCTATTGTGGTGTGGTTTATGCCTTGGTTCCACAATCCTTCTCTGAGATGGGATTTGGAGGCAGTTAGCAGATCATAGATTTCTCTGAGGAAGATGATTTTGTAGTTTCGACCCTGGATCAGAGTCAGGATCTAGCAAGAGCATTGTCTGTCTCCAGTTAACTCAACTGCAAAGGAAGTGTACAAATCCATATTGGATGTTGATATAAGATTTCTGTGGTCAGGCATAGAGTTTTTCCTGAGTACTTAGAGTTTAGTTTAAGGCTTGAAGCCTGAAGGCTTTTATTTTAGCCCAAAAGCTAAAGTTCTTTCTTAAATTTCTGGTTTTCATCCCTAAATTTTGGCTATTTTCCTTATCCATGAAAAGTGAATTTCACTGGTGTTTGCATCTGGCTAGTTCTTACTTTAGTGACAGTCTGTTCCACTGTGGCAAGTTGTTCATTGTCTGAGAAAACTTTTATTTCCTCCTACATTTTATTTTCCCTTCACTTATCTCAGATTTCCTTTTACTTAATTTTGTTATGCAAAGGTCAGCATAACAGGACCCTGTCACCTTTATATCCCAGTTGGTTTTGACTAGGAATATTTCAGTGCTAAAAGGTGGAGGAACAGAGAGCTTGACACATTCTACAGCCAACCCTGAACACTCTTTCAAGCTAAACTACATCTTGTGCTGCTTGAAAATCATCTTGCTTTCTGCTAATTGTGTCTAGTTCCCTCCAACTGGGATGTGAGCTCAATATTTTTATTTTCTACAGTTGCTCCACCATCTGGTGCACTTTTACCATGCATTTACTCATCTGACTGAAAAAACTTTGGGAAATTTGTTCCACACTGCACCTACCCTGAATAAGCTCCATTTAAGCCATTTTAAAATATGTTTACAGGTACCTGCAGCTTCCTCTCCTTGTCAACCTGAAAGCTTTGCACATCAAAGCAAGAGGCTGCGCTATTTTGAACTATTAGCACATCTTTAAGGGCATATATCTTCAAAAATTTATATAGTTATACACTTACAGTTACTTCTGAAGTTTGCAGGGATTCACTTCACATTTTCACCCAGAGGTGCAGGAATACTGTGGAATCAAAACTAACATCAAAACTTGATGTCACTTGTGTCATAACTCCCAGAATCACTAAGTTCTGCAGTTGTGAGAGATTCATTTTAGATGGCAAAGCCCAGAAAGAAAAGATTTTGGGATCATGTCTCCTCTGTGTGCTCTGTGCTGTCTGTTCATGCAGGTAACTTTTGTTTCTGTACAGTTGATGGAATGACGAAGGTCTCGATGTTAATCTCCTGTTATTTTTATCAAAATAGGTGGATGAGTAGAGATGTTATTCAGCTGTTAGGCTGAGCAGAGAGATTCCATGAGTGTCCCCCTTCATGTGGAGCCTGTCAGAAGAGCCCAACCCTCACAGCTTTTAACAGGACCTCCATAAACAATGCTCTGCTGGTTCCTCTGCCCACACAACACACCACGAAACTTCTGGTTTAGAGAATTTCTCACAAGCAGCCCAAACCTTAAATATGTAAAAAATTCAGACATGAGGTGGCAAACAAGAAGAATGAAATTCTTCCAATTCATCTGAGAAATAATCCTCCATAAGGACAAGGTATGGTTGCCACACAGTGTAACATGAAGTCTCTTTCTAAGATTTGCACAATTCACTGCCTGGTCCTGGCAAAATGCTCTCCTGCATGCCAGAAAACCACCGTGTATTCAGCAGTGACTATCAACAATATCTGATTTGGAGTTTTTATATATTTTTTCTTTCCCCAGCAGCACAATTAGAGGTTCATTACATTCTTTCCACCCCTCTAATGAAGCAACTAAACAGTTTGATCTAGTTACAAAAGGGCTGCTCACATAAGCAGCTAAGTTAGGCAAAGTCCAATTCAGACTAAATTCCCAATTTATTTATTTGACTTCAGAGCTCCCCCATGAGACATTTCCATGCCAAGAGTTCATCTCTTGGTCTGACAGATGCTAGTCCATGCTGTTTTTTATATCCCTAGGATTTTGGTCTGTAAACTTGTGTTTTCAGTGGAAGTTAAACATTTGAAGAGAATGCCATGGGGAATAAGTTTTTGGCTTTTCTTCCACATCTGCCCTGTGGAGCTGGGGAAATATTTGTAAGGTTAACTTCAGTAAAGATTGGGAAGCATTCAGATGGTGCAGGGATGAGAAATACATAAATAAACTGTATAGAGAGATGCACAAATTGCATTTAACAGCTGAGCCAATGAATCAGCGTTGTTAGAATACATTTGATTTTCTGTGTGCACAGCAATTAAAGGAAATAGCTTGCAGGTGAATATAGAGGGGATAGATTCAGGTCTCTGCACAACAATGATGGCTGATATAATGAAGATCTAATGAGAACAAAATTGAGATTCAGAGTTACAGATGGTGTTCCTTTCCATCACTATCTGGGACATTATTTTCTTCAAGGATCTGCGGTATCATTTTTCTGTGGTGCTTTAGAGCAGACCCAGCTGTCAGCAGGACTAGATATATAAAATGGCTGGGGAGTGTGTTAGGTGATTATACCATCCAATTTTAGCTGCCTAAAAGCTAAGAGCCTTTTCTAAGTCAGCTGTCTGGTGTCCCTGTGGGTTTGGTGGAAATAAAGAATACAACTAATTTCATCTACCCTTAGCACCCAAGTCAAAGTTTTAGGTCCTGAAAACCCTGCAGAATTTCTGCTTAACTCTGGGGACTTTACACTATCAAGCCACCCCAGATTTTACCAATAGTGTGTCCCATCTGTTTTATTTCTGCAAAGGGGCGTGTGGGATAATTTCTACTGGAAATCTAAAAAAGGGACAGACAAGAGGAAATGGCTTCAAGTTGCATCAGAGGAGGTTTAGATTGGATATTAGGAACCATTTCTTCACAGAAGGCATTGTCAAGCACTTGAACAGATTGCTCGGGGAAGCAGTGGAGTCACCATCCCTGGAAGTATTCAAAAAATGTGTGGATGTGGCACTTGAGGACACAGATCAAGGTGGGGGCTATGTGGTAGTGGTGCTGAGTTGGCAGTTGGACTTGATGATGGTCTCAGAGGTATTTTCCAACCTTAATGATTCTATGAATCCCAGTTCAGTAGGGTGAAGAAACTGAGGATTCTTCCAGCTCTCCTGTCTGTGATCATTTATCTCAGAACATACCTAAGCAAGGCTCGGTGACCACACAGCTTGAATAATTATTTTCTAACTCAGGGCAATGCTTGGAGCATTTCCATGAGATGCCAGAAAGAGGTTAAAAATTTGTATTTTTGTGAAAATGTTATTATGCTGTTATTATTTCCAGAGATCACACACCTTGTACCACTCTGATCAACAACAGACCTAAGCAAATACAAACTGCGTGGCTGCCTCTGTGTTTGCTACAAAGCTAAATTCTTCCTTGGCCAAATATCTCTTCTTCACAGAAGGTCTCCTTCTGTCCTGGTGGTTAGAAAGAACCAACTTTCACTTTTATGAGCAGCTGCTGCTGTCTAAAAACCTGTGGAGATGCTGAACTCAACAGCTGTTTCATGGCAGCTGTCTTCACCTTCTTGTGCCTGCTGCTGCCTGCTCTTCCTTGGGTCTTTTGGGCTCTGACACGCAGCTGAAGAGCTCAGAGATGCAGAGAGCAGGGTCTTGAGCATCTCTGTGTTCTTCACTTACCAGCTGGAGCTTCATTTTGGCTCCTTCTGCCCAATGGGAGGCTGTGTGCCTCAAACCATGTGCTGAGCACCATCTGAATGGTGTCTCTCTGTTGGCTCTTGTTGGCTCCTCTGGTGGGGAGCCCATGTTTGGATCAGGCTGAAAAGCTGCTGCTGTTTCCTTTCTGGGATTGCAGGAATCAGTTTCTGACATCTTTTGATTCCCTACAGTGCTGTCTCAGCTGATGCCAAATGAAGCACTGCCACACCTGCAGCCTTTTCTGCCTCTCTCCTCGTCTGTTTAGGTTCTCACTGTGGTGTTTTGGGTTCCTACCAGGGCTCTGCCTCCCTCTCCTCCCCTTCAGAGCTGTGAAAACATTTTTGCAGCTCAAGCCATAGCAGCAGATGGTTCTTTACTTTCATCATCATTGTTGCAGTGTGGTCTCTTTCCCAGATTCTGGAACTGTCAATTTAACACATCTTGTCCTCAACGTTTGTTAGGATGCAAAACCAGTGGCAGATCTGAAAACTGTGTATGTCCTGCCCAGGCAGAGCTCACTGCCAAGCTCAGTGCAAACCCTGGTAGAGGACTTCTGAATTTTCATGTGTGCTCCAGAGCTATCTCCAAAACCTGTTAGGTCCAACCCTTTAATCATCAGTGTTTGGGAAAACAGTGCAGAATCCAATTGTATTTTCCATTTTACATGATCGCCTCATAAGACAGGCATACCAACACATATTTTTTCCTGTTTTTCATTTCTTTCTGCTCTGCCTCCAGCCTGACCTTGTGCACAGCCACTGATGCTTCAAAGTCTGTGTGATGGAGCAGGGACTCAGCCTGGAGCCACAAACCCTTCGGATGGACACATGCAGCACAGGCATCCCCACAGCCGCATCGAGATGTACCTGCTCTGGCTGGGCTGACCCATGGCCACAGACATTTCAGGGTGTCCTGCTGCCACGTGGGCTCACACAGGTCCCTGTCCCTTCGATTCAAGTGCACCCTGGACTTCCAGAGTGTCCAGAAAAGCAGCCCAGAGCCAGCAGGGACTCCCTGGCCATCTGCCAGGACAGGCACATCCCTGCTGCTGTTATCAGAGCGTTCCCAGGCACAGCACAGGCACATAAGGGCAGAGCAGCACCGCAGCGAGCAGCGGAAGAAAAGAGCAGCCACTAACAAGCAGTGGGCTCGGATAGACATTCAGGCAAACGAGTCCCATGACAAGCACAGGAGCTGTCAATTAACAGCTAAACAGCAATAACAGCTCGATCCAGCATATGCCAATCAAGCCTGTTGCTATCTGGAACCCTCCAAGTCCCGTGCTGGGTGCCAAAGAGGGCTGGTGTAGATTAACCCCAGGCAGCAGCTCAGCCCCACACAGCCGCTCGCTCTTTCCCTGCTGGAGGGATGAGGAGAAGAACTGGATGAACAGAAGTGAGAAAACTCATGGGTTGACACAAAGACAGTTTAATGGGTAAAGCAAAAGCTGCACATGCAAGCAAAGCAAAACAAGGAATTAATTCAGTGCTTCCCATGGGCAGGCAGGTGTTCAGCCATCCCCAGGAAAGCTGGGCCCCATCACACTTAACAGTGACTTGGGAAGGCAAATATCATCCCTCCAAACATGCCCCCCTTCCTGCTTCTCCCCCAAATTTATACTCAAGCATGGTGCAACACGGTCTGGAATATCCCTTGGGCCGGTGGGGGTCAGCTGTCCTGGCTGTGTCCCCTCCGAGCTCCTTGTGCACCCCCAGCCCACTCACAGGTGGGGTGAGGAGCAGAAAAGGCCTTCACTCTGTGAGCTCTGCTCAAGAACTAAAACACTTCTGTGTTATCAGCACTGCCTTCATGACAAATCCAAAACACAGCCCCATACCATCTACTGTGAAAAAAATTAACCCTACCCTAGCCCAAACCAGCAGAGCTGTTCAGGTCTGAGCTTCCTACAGCAGAACTGTCCTTGCTGAGAGCTGGGCACCAGGAGACAATCTCAGCTGCACTCCACTTAATGTAGGATGATTAATGGCCTGTGAACATGAGCTAGACAGAGATTTAACAACCTGTTAAAAGCTTGTACAGCTCAGAGGAACCACCTCAAGGGTTTAAGATGCTGCCATAACATTTTTTTTTCCCAGGGAGGGATTTTTACTCTCCCTTGTCCCATTCGGTGATCCTTTATTTCTGGTTCTGGGCTTTAACCCATCACATGAAGGGGGTTGGCATCACCTGTATCTTCCCCCCCAGAAAGGTTTTCCCCTCTGCAGTTCCTTAAAACCAATTATAGCTGCATCGAGTCTGATTTAGCTTTCAGCCTCGCTGTTCTGCTTCTTTTGGGGCGATGAGCATTGCAATCTGTGAGCAAATAGCTGCCGTATGGAGAAGTGTCATTTATTTAGAATAAAGACCCTTCAGATAAAGCAGATGCTTAAGAGCCTCAGTGAAGTGAACTGTTAAGCAGAGCTACCTTCCTTGGCAGGTTTATCAATCCCTGGTGATGAGAAAACCCACCTCCATCAGATTAACCCACATTGTTGCTTTTTCCCTTTACAGCCTCCCCTTTAAAATAGCTTTTCAGCTCTATATGTGACTTTTTTTATTCCTTTGTTCACTGCTTGTTTCAGGTGCACAGGAAGGGTAACTATCAGGAAATCAACTTCTCGTATACTTTTTAAAATTCTTTAATTCTTCTGCATGCTGATTCCTTCCTGGTGCTGTAGGGATGATGGTCTTATTTCAGTACTTTCAGTTCAAACATAATTCCAAAATTTAAACTTCAGAAAATGCCCAGGCCGAATCACACTTGTTCACATTCTTCTAGAATACACACATGCTTCTCAAGGGGTGCAAGACAAAACCCAGCTCTGTTAAAACTGAATATTTTTTACCTGTCTTAAATACTAACTTGTTCCTCATTGCCCTGTGTGAAGAGAGAGGGGATTTGCTTTTCTGTCTGCGGGAGAGTCTGGTAATGCTGTTATCCTGAAAAAAAGAGATTTACTCCTGATGTGCACCAAGGAAACAGAGACCAGAATCAAGCTCCAAGTCTCCAGTGCAGGAGAAAAATAAGCTTAAAAATGAGCTTTGCATGTGAGAATAAGTGTTTAAGGGTTTTATCCACAAGCTCAGGAAAAAGCAGGGGGTGGAAATGTTGAATGCGGTGAGCTCCCTGCAGAGCATTTCCAACACTGGGAGACCCTCTGGAGGAGGAACAAGCTGTCATGAAATTATTTACTCTGCTATTTGAGGAACAAACCACACACATTTTCCTGCCATAGCAACCGGTGCAGCACTTGGTGTTTGCAATGTGTACCCAAATTCTGTGAATCATCATTAAAATAATCATCTTTGTGACCAGTGGACTCTAGCAAGTGACTCATTAAGAGAACCACTGGAAAATAATTAGCGCACAGACTTGTTTATAGAACTGCATCTCCGCAGAGGTCTCGTTCGTGTTGAGGTTTGGTTTAACTCCAGGGGAATTTTGCTTTCAGTGTAAAAGCACTTGTTTCAATCAAGGTAATTACCTGAGCAGTACAGTTTTGTGTACAGTGTTTCCATTAAACCATCCTATTTATCATGAGAGTAAATGAAACAGTTAGGGTCTCTTTTAGAGCAGCTCTTGGCAGTGGTCCAGACCAGGGTTTTTTGGTTTTTTTTTTAATGTCTATGTTTTCAGCTTGAGCATCTAAAATTGTATCTCTGTAGAAACCTCATTACCAAATGCTTCACATGCAGAACTTGCTGCCTCAGGTGCTCAGCAGGTTCTTTGAGGTCATAGCCATCTGTGACTTGCTGTGGAACTCTTTTGGAAAGGAGCCCCTGACTGTTTCTGTGTCTTGGTGCAGCTGACATACATGGGAATGGATCAAACTGCTGTTTGTTTGTGTGTACAAATGCCAATTTGGCAGTTGCTCTTTTTTTTTCCCTGCCACATTTCCAATATTTTCTTCATCTGGACCCACTGGTAACTTCTGAGCCTGATGCTTTTCAGCATTTGCTTTAGAAACGTTGCTTGTGTTTCTAGCAGGGATTTATTTTGAGGAATTGGAAAACTCTTTGTATCTTCTGTGCAATGTAAAATCAAAGCCTGGAGCAGGATTCAGTTGTTTAAACATAAGTGGTTAGTGTTGTTTGGGCTGTTGTAAGGTACTCCACAAAAAAGTCTGACTTTCCTTTTATGCGGTGTTTTAACTGCTGGCCCCAAATGGATGTTGTGTCCCTTGTCCATGCGCACCAGGGGCAGCTCCAGATGTCCTCTAACTATAAAGAGAGTTCAGATAGCAAATGTAGGACTCAGTTACTCCTGTGGGCATCTGGTGCCAGTTGGGTTGCCTTTATTATCTCCTCTCCAGCCTCTGGATGCTCCAGGAGGGCTTCTGTCTCTTGTGAGTCCTGTGAGAAGCCTGTCAGCACAACATCAGTGTTTTGATAACTTTATTACAACTTGAATAGAATCACAGAATCACAGAGTGATTTGGGTTTAAGGGACCTTAAAGATCATCTCATTCCAACCATCTGCCATGGGCAGGGACACCTTCTCCTAGACCAGGTTGCTCAGAGCTCCATCCAACCTGGCCTTGAACACTTCCAGGGATGGGAATCTACAAACTCTCTGGGCAACCTCTTCCAGTGCCTCACCACCCTCACAGTAAAGATTTTTTTCTTATATCTAGTCTAAATCTACCTCTGTCAGCTTAAGGTCTTTCCCCCTTGTCCTATCACCACTTACCCTTAGAAAAAGTCTCTCTCCAGCTCTCCTGGAGCCCGTTTAGGCACTGGAAGGGGCTCTGAGGTCTCCATGGAGCCTTCTCTTCTCCAGGCTGAACAGCTCTCCCAGTCTGTCTTCATATCAGAGGTGCTCCAGTCCTCTAATCCTCTTCATGGCCTCCCCTGGAGTTGTTCCAACAGGTCCATGTCCTTCTTGTGCCCCAGAGCTGGACACAGCACTCCAGGTGGGACATGATGGCTCCAGACTCCTGCATTTAGGCAGCTGAATCACAGCCACACAGGTACCTTGCTTTAGACACCTGAAGTTAGGTGCCTCCTTCCCTCCTGTGGAGTTTCACCCTGGACATCTCTGTTATGGACTAAGTGTCCCATTTGTCACTTCATGTCATATTCACGGCACAGTGTTGATTTCTTCCAGGATGAGTATTTTCTGTGTGTTGAGGAGCAGCTCCTGTGGTGCAGCATGAACAGCTCACCTACACAGCCTCGCTGGGGAGCAAATTCAGATGCTGGGATATGCACACAAAATTCCTTTCATTTAAGATAAAAGAGCATGCCTGTTATCTGCAATGGATTTGTGCAGGCTCAAAACCATGCAGTTGCACCCATTCTATTTGATACCAGTCAAAGAACTGCCACGAATGGCTGGGAAATACAAATTCTTTTATCAACTTTACTTCTAGAGTACTGAGGAGCTGCAGAATGTCACTTATACGATGCTAATTATTAGACTAATGAGCTAGATGGTCTCATTCTTTTGAAACACTCATGGGACATCCATGTTTGAAGGGATTTACAGACTAGGAAATGTCCAACTGTTCTACTTAAAGATCTGTTCCATGAACTGACCACTTTTGTTGGTAATGTCTGGAACTGAGTGTATTGATGAAATAATGAATCAGTTAAGTACTTAATGCAGACATGATGTAAGATAATAACCCAAGGAAGAGCAAATGATGTACAAATGATCAGTTTTTCTCAGATTTAAGCTGCCGTTAATTAGGAGCCATTAATTTGGATCTCAAATTGCTCTATTCAGGCATCTCTGCACAGTGCTACTTCTCTAATCTACGAAACTGCCTTGAGACAATCTTCTGGCTGATAAATCTGGTGTTCAGTCAAGCCACTCAAGTGGTAGAAAGAGTTCTGGAGTATCTAAGAACATAGTGTATATATTCTAGAAATTATAAAAATCCTCTATAAAAAGCCATTGATGTCAACAAAAGACCAGGTCCATCCAGGCACCAGTAGTGGGTTGAAGTCCTCCTCACACTAAGATTTCTTATGGTGGCCACAGGAAGAATGTGAAGGTCAGAGCAGGTGAAAATTGTTTAGGCAATTTTAAATTTTTTTTTTCTTTCTTTTCTTTTTCTTTTTTTTTTTTTTTTTCATTATGCACAATAAAAAAAAGTTGTTATTATGATCCTCCAAGTCTATTGACCTTTTTTTTTGTTCTTACCCCACTTCATGCTGTCTTAAGTCCTGGGAAAGTTGACTAAGTTGTGTTTCCAGACAAAAATTGAAATGTTTTATTTTTCGTCATTTTCCATTTATTGCCACTTCTGTAAATTACCCTACTGCTAAACTTATCCTTTTGGGCCATCCTAAAAGTGCATTTATTGGCAGATAATATTTTCAACCAGAAGCGGTCCTTCATTCTGATTACAGCACTAAAGCTCAAGGAGAAGAGTCATCTCACAAATGGACAATAAATAGTGGTATCAATCACTACAGAAATCAAAGTTTGTGTTTTATGAAATATAGACATATTACAGTGATGCAGGAGATAACCTGAGATATAATAATGTGTGTGATATCAGGACTAGAATAGGCTGAGAGATTGTCTAAAAACATAAACTTTCAGGAGCTGATGTCTTTTCCAAATCGTGTCCTGAAGGAGACACTGGATTTTATGTGTCAGAATATATCCAAACTGAACAATTCTGTGCAGCAGAGATAAAAACATAGTTTCCCAGTACAGGAAACTTATCCCCCAGGAGCTCAAAACTAACATAAGTGTTGGTAGCTGGTTGTTCCTAAGCTGCACCTTATTGTGGAGGACACAAATAAATATTTGTAGAGGCACTTTTATTTGGAAGAGGTGATAAAATTTACTATTTACTGCAGCTGCAAAATGCTGTTAACCAGCAGCCTGAGATTGAAAAGACAAAACTTCAATTATGGTTTTAGATTTCAAGTGGTCAGCAGATATTGGAATGATGCTGCACGAGAAGTCAGTGGTTAAATGTTATGTTTCTGTTTGTAAGTAAGAGATAAATCAAACTAGTAAGCTCAGTATGTCAAAATTGAAACTCAATAGTAGATTATTCAATAGTGAAAGATTGCGTTGACCTTAAAGGGTGAAACATTGTGTTGACCTTAAAATTAGTAATTTCTTTTGGTTAACCCAACATCAGTCCCAAGACAAGCATTTTAGTCACAAATATTCTTCCCACATAACCGTAACTTGAACTAAATGTAATTCGTTCTGGGGTCAGGGGATCCAGTTGCTTCACAGGCAGCCAGGTTCTGTTCCTGGAAAATTATATTTTTTAAAAAAGAAAGTAAGTTAGAGCTTCAATTCACCTTTTTATTTTGTTTTCTACACTTGTCATTTCTGCTGCACTCACTGTTTAAAGCATAAGCTGAGTGAAAGCCACAACTTTTTTCAAGCAGCAAAGCAGCAATATTTTCTTTCATAATGTTTATGTTCTGATTTATGCTGGTGCCATAATGTTACACTCAGTTGCATATCCAATTCCATTCTTTATGTTGCTTCTACAATTTACAGTGTTGGACTCCCGCTCATCTATCCTCGGGTAGATTCTGCTTGTGGTGAAGCTTCTGTCTTTATGTGAAAAAATTTTTGGAGATTTTCATCGAGGTCCATGAATGAAATGCTATGAGATTACCAGCTGGAAGTTGTTGATGGAGAACTAAACAGCTATAAGAAAGAAATGATTGCTTTTGGAACAGCAGAATGATTTATTAGATCACTGTCCTCATTAGTATTTTGTAATTTAAAGAGGCCAAAATCTTCATAGAATCACAGAATGGTTTGGGTTGAAAGGGGCATTAAAAGTCATCTACTTCCAAACATGAACATCAAAACGATGAACACCTATACTCAAATTTATACCTATTATAATTTAGCTTTTAAGAAATTAGGAGTTTAGTCTAAGTTCTTTGTCTGGGATCTCATTATGGTCAGCAAAAAGAGAAATGTACTTCCACAGCCAGAGCCATCCATGCACATTAAGCACATTAGGGAAGGATTCATTCCCCAGATTAAATAACTGCTGTTTAGGTTTCCATGTGTAAGTGATGACAAACAAAGTGTCTGAATTCTCATTACAAACAGTGGATATTGTGTTAATGCAGTTAATGAAATAGGAGAAGCTGTTCTACTGGCCAGGAAATTGGTGAATTATTCAGTTCCCTGAACAAAGATGTCTGGTGCCATTTGGGTGCCCAGTGGTGACACAGGGGCTGGCAAATATGACACAGTGAGAGAAGACCACTTCTGAAGGCTGTGTGGGATGCCCTGTAGTGCCTAGAACTAAAGTAACTTCCCACTAAATGTGCTACAGATCCCTCTAGAGTGAAAGCAGAGGTTTGTAACCCAGTGCAGATGAAAACATCTCCATTTAGGGCCTTTTCCCCTGGAGCTGATTCTCATCGTGGTTTACGATGGCACGAATTGTGCTCGGAAGACGCTCCATTCCTTGCATCAGCTAAGACAGAGATGACTATCTTAGATTACATGCCTAATTTTTAGATAGCTGAAATTAGGTGACATAAATTTCTCCTTCCCTTTAGGGCTTAAGGGAAAAACTTTACTTTCAATGCTGGAAAGACTGTGAAGCGATAACATTTTACGAGCCAAGCACTAAGCAAGGAAATGTGATGTACCCTTAATAGCAGTTTATATTTGCGTGTTTAAAAGCTTGAAAAGCCTGGTTGTAGTTTCACAACTTTTTGTGTGACCGGTGCACAAACAGGCAGAGGAATGAAATAATATTATGAGATTTTCATGCTCAGGGAAGGAGACAGCAGTTCAGTATGTCTTGAAATAAAGTGGTTTCCTGAAACGTGACTTGGATGGGAATTGTGACATTCATAATACACAAAGTGATAGAAAGTTTAGAGCTGATCCTCCTGAAATTTCAACTCCAGCCCCATCATTGTGCTGAAGACCTTCTCTGTATACACAGAATCAAAGAATTACAGAGTGGTTTGGGCTAGATAGGATCTTAAAAATCATCCAGTTCCAAGCCCCTGCCATGGGCAGGGACACCTTCCACTAGTCCAGGCTGTTCCAAGCTCCGTCCAGCCTGGCCTTGAACACTTCCAGGGATGGGGAGTCCACAGCCTCTCTGGACAACCTGTGCCAGTGCCTCACCACCCTCACAGTAAAGATATTTTTAATAATACCTAATCTTATAATTCTGAACGCTCAGATCCTTTCTAAATCTAGTTGCTTCAACCCACCTATGCCCTGAAATAGCCTTATTTCAACTTGGTGATTATGTCCTTAATTCAAAATTTGCTGAAGTCTTTCCATCAAACACGTAGGACCATAGAGACCATGGAGCAGGGTCCTCAGTTCTACTGTATGTGCTGCTCTGGTGCTATTTCCATGGCTTCTGGTAGCTTTTTTTTTTTTCAAAGTTAAAAATCTTCCAAGAATTGTCTCAATAAGTGAAAATGATGGTGGCAGAGATGCTCAAGGTTCTTCAGGCACTTTCATTAAGGGTAGGAATATCCATTTGCATAACCGAAGGCATCAAGCTCCATTTGACTTTGGGAGCAATGGAGTTGTCTGTGATTGGGCCGCAGAGATTTACATTAAATTTCTTATGGTTCCTCGTCTGGCTCGGTACCCAACTGCAGCCCCCTGTAAATGTGCTTGTTTGTTCTTTTTATTGCAGCCATCTCCTGCAGACACAGAAATGGCTGTTGTCAAACACCCCATTGTATTCTTGCTGGCCAGATGGCTAAAGGGGCATTACTGCTCTCTCCCCATAAACGGTATGCTTTGCTGCAGGCATTAACAAGGTAATATATTTTTTAGGAACCATTAAATACTTGAGATTTAGGTAGTAGCAGGTATTTCAGTTGTGGGCTTAAAGATGCTTTTAAATTCCTCCGCTTTGTCCTTAAAACTCAGCTCAAATGAGGCTGCCTCAGGAGACAAATTAAAATAAAAATAACCCTCCAAACACAAAGTTTGGTGGTGCTCCTGAGATTAGCTCCTGTTAGGCATGGAATTGTGCAAGTTGTGAAATGCCTTTGAGCTTTCCTTGTGAGATGCAGATCCAGATTTCCATGGGCACAGTAATGATGGCTCCTTTGAAATGGTTATCCTGCTTCCTCTACCCCTGCACCTGTTCCTCACGCCTCAGGAGGAAACGCTCGGAGCCCAGAAAATCCAATTATTGAAACAAAGCAAAGAAACCTGTGACCCTGTCATACTTCTTGTGAGAGAGGCCAGGCTGACAAATCTTTAGTGAACGTTTACTCCTCCACATACTCAGTGCTGGGTAATAACAGAAGAGGACTCTGTGCTTGTAAAACTAAACTGTTCTGTAGTTAGAGAGCCATTTATAGCTGCACCTTCCAGGCCTTTTTGCTTCTATATCAGCTCCAAAGCTTCCCTTCTTTCCCTCCTCCACTATTTGCAGTTGTCCTTCTGAGCGGTGGTGTGTTTCTCCAGAAGTTCTTTTCTGTGAGCTGTAAGGTCACCACCTTACAGTGTCCACCCCCAAAGAGACTACCTGATTTAATATGTGTGGGAGACCAGATTTCCAATTAAAATGCTGCAAAATATGAAAAATTCATAGAGTAATAGAATTATTATGATTGGAAAAGACCTCCAAGATCAAGTCCAACAAGTCAACACCAACCCCCCAGCCCATGTCGTGAAATGCCGCGTCTCCTTGTTTTTTTAACATTTCCAGGGATAGTGACTCTACCACTTCAGTACCAGGGCTTAACCGCTCTTTAAGAGAAGACTTTTTTCCCCCAACATCCATGTTCTGATTGTTGGTTTCTGGGTTTCCTACACAACGTCCCTCTGAGGAAAATGACGTTATTCCCATAGGATCAACGAGACACTGGAGCAATTAATTCATTATCTCTATGACATCTTGTGCTTTCTTCACATGCCTGTGAATGAGCCTTGGGCTTCTTTCCAAAACCTGTAAGGGCTGTTCCAAACCCATCATGCCTCAGTGCTATGAGGAAGCTTCTTTCCTTTCAGCCATGAGGTCAATGATGATTTTGCTGACTGATTTTTGAGTTCCTTGAAGGCAGCTTTATGTCTTCTCCCAAATGTCTTGCCCCTGGAAGATGTCTGTAAAATAGCCATGGAGCCATCTTGCTCCTCTTTTCTAATCCCTTTTGATTCACAACTGGGTGATGGCAGTTAGGCTACTGATGAGTGAATTTGGACAAGTCAGGGATATTCCTTCCTCACCTCCATGGATATTAGGAATAAAATTCTTCCCTGTGAGGGTGGTGAGGCATGGGAAGAGGTTGGCCAGAGAAGCTGTGGATGCCCCATCCCTGGAATTGTTCAAGGCCAGGTTGGATGGGGCTTTGAGCAGCCTGGTTTAGTGGAAGGTGTCCCTGCCCATGGCAGGAAGTTGGAATGAGATGATCTTTTAGGTCTCTTCCAGCCCAAACCATTCCATAATTCTATGATCCTGCTGCACCTTTTGTGGCTTGTATGTTAAGCTGCTTGGGGAAGGGCTTGCACAGTTTTTTGGTCTGGGATTCCACAGCTGGCAAGTCTGCAAGAATAGGGACCATGATTAGTGATGGGGCTTGGACACAGGATAATCATAAAAATATCAGCCATATTGAATTTCTAATGCTGTGACTCCATCATATCCCCCCTGCTCTGTCACACTTTGCAGACCATCAGGACTCTTACATTCAGGCCTGGTTGGAGATGACATCTAGCATTTTCCAACTGGAGAAGGATAAAGTGAGTCCAGGGGTTTGGTCATCACCCTGTGCCCTGCCTGACCTGGACTCAGTTCACTGACAAACTTCTAGAGCATTCCTTGGCTCCTGCAGGCTCTGTTGGGATCTTGCACTGCCTTGCAGTGGAGTAATGAGGGGAGAAAGAAAAGATTTTGGGAACATTTATCAGGAAGCCAGAAAGAATCTGCTTTTACTATTTTACCTAATTTTCAACACTTTCTGTGCTGTTTCTTTGCTCATATGAAGGTGCTATCAGGAAGTAACCAAACCCCCCTGCACTGTTCTTCACATCCTCCAGGAGATTCTCTTCTTCACCTAGACCTACAGAAAACGTCCAGCAGTCAGACAGCTTATTGGGATCACTCCTTATCATGTTTCCGCCTTCATTTTCACTCTTCCTGTATTTGGAATAGGCATTAATGCATTAATGCATTAATTAATTTTTTGTCCTTCTGCCTCCTGGACAGCACACCAAGCAGAGAAAAGTTTCCATATTTACTTTTTGACATAATAAATCAGTTACAGGAATTAGATTATGCAAACATATCAATACTTGCTGTGCCTATCCTGGCCCATCTCACATTTTATGAGTGTCCATTTAGACAGGAAATATTTGCAAAGCAAACTTAAAAGCTTCATGGGCATCATAAGCACTGCCACGGAATGTGTGTTGACTAAAAGCACAATGAAATAAGTAAATTTACAAACTTCAGGGCCATTGCTGGTTTCTCAGAAGTCTGCCAGAAACTATAAGTCCATGTTTGGATCAAATAACTTTGAGTTGCAAAGAAATTTGAAAAAATGAAAAGCTGTTAAATGCAGTTTGCACATGTGAAGAAGAAGTTAAATCCTTTTAATAAATTACCCAGAAAACAGTTTGCTTGGCCTTTTACCTCAATTGTAACAATAGGAACAGGAAAATTTGCAGGCAAATTTAATCAATTTCTCTAAGCTATAGTCATTCTACTTCAAGATTATGCAAATTCTAAATTATTTTTCTTTTCTAAACCAAATTAGTGCTTGGATTTTGATAGCTTCTATTGTCTTTGCTCTCCAGCATGCCATTTATTTCACCTTATTTCATGGATATGAATATTTTCTGTTCACTTGGGCAACTCAAGCAAAATTTGGATTTTGGTCTTGGACTTTCTTTGAGCCTGAAATCAGCAAGAAGGTCAAGTCAGGGCATCGTGGCATTAGAGAAGAGTGATAATTATTGTCTGCAATGCTGAGAGTTCATTTTTATCCAGAGGATCTCTTTTCACAGTGCTTAATGATTTCTCAGTTCCATTATCTATTTCATCTAGTGTTTGTTGTTACAATGGTGATATTGCTTTTGGCTGATGATGTTTTAATATAATTTTTTCTTTCAAACTGTTACTAATTTCCAGACTTATGCATCTCTTTAGCCCAAACCTTAATGAGTCAATATATTCATACTCATATAAATTTGTCTGTCTGCTCTCAGAAATGTTTCAGTCTGCAGAGCTGGCATTGACTGAAGGTGGCTTCGAGCCTCATGCACAAGAAAATATTTTTGTGAATTCTGACACCATGAGCCTCATCCCTCATGGGAATACCTTGTTCATCCTCTTTCTTGGAGACAGATACTGTGAATGGTTCAGCTTTACCCCTTGTTTTTTCCTGACCAACACAAATGCTGTCTCGAAGGCTTTGGCTGCACTGCTGATGTAATTCTGGGTGTTGTCTGTCTGTCCTAAGTTATCTTCAGAGAAAAAGTACTTTCCATGATGGAGGAAAAAAAAAAACCCAAAACCAAAAAAACCCCTTTATTTTGTTATCTCTCTGCATTAGAAGTTTTTCTAGGGCAGAATGGAAAGGCAACAAAGAGGGAAATGATTTCACTTGGGCATGGACCTGAGCATCCACCTTTAGTCCTGATGCCTCTGAGCCAGCTCAGTCCTTGCCAACTGTGTGGAGCTGCACTGAATGAGAGAGATAAACCTTCTCCACCTCTGATCTCTCCCCCAGATGTACTTCAGACCTTAAAGAACTCACTTCATCACTATTGGCAATAG
Organism: Acanthiza pusilla; assembly: GCA_036630365.1. Classification (NCBI taxonomy): domain Eukaryota; kingdom Metazoa; phylum Chordata; class Aves; order Passeriformes; family Acanthizidae; genus Acanthiza; species Acanthiza pusilla. Next base: position 95,042,774 of record JAXCHO010000034.1, read on the forward strand.
TGCAGCTGTATTTCATCCTAAGGCTTTCCCCTGAAAACCCTGTGCTTAGCCAGACTCCACTGTGAATATTTCAGCCAGGTATCATTTATACATCAATCTCCATCCAGAAATTTGCATCAAAAGTAATTGTGATGTGAGAACAAGAGAGTAATTCCGAGCAAGGCTGAAAAGCTGATGTTCTCTGATTGTATTTTTGTAGAATCAGTTTGCTTTTCGAAGGTGGCAGGTCTAGGAGGACGTAGTAAACTGTTTCAAAACAGGAAAATGCTGTGAACTGACAAAATATAGTTAATCCTTGAAAACAGGCTTTGCCTATTAAAACAGAGGATTTTTTTTTTCCAATTAAATGAATTTGCTTTGCCTTTTTCTGTGCTATAGCAACAGCAGAGTGCAGATAGCAATAATAGAAAAGGTGTTCATAATTAATTTCAAACATTTGTCTCCCTATTAAGAAACCTTGCTGGAACTGATGCTTTCCTTAATTCTCAAATGTTTTTGAAATAAATAAAGCTGTTCCACATGAAAAAATGTAGAATCATAGAATGATTTGGGCTGGAAGGGACCTTAAAGATCTTCTAGTTCCACCCTGCTGCCATGGGCAAGGACAACTTCCACTGGAGTCAAAGGTATAGCTCAGACTTGCCTCAAACACCAGAGCTCCTTGAGTTATAAAAGCTCCACACAGAGGTCTCCTGCCATTTCCCCACTTAGGACAGCACTGGATGTGGGTTTTGAAACTGAAACACCTAATTGAAAGCACTCCACAACCACTCCACTGTGTTACTCCTTGCTTTGCACCAGCTGAATTAGTTTAAAGTCAGCCTGAGTGCCAGAGCTGCGAGATCCACGTTCAGAGCACTCTCTGCAGGTTGACTCTGTGGAAGAATGGGCCAATATTTTTCTCTCTGCTCCCAGAGAAACTTTTAAATGGCTGCTGGAGCAATTTCTGAAACCTATTATTCCATAAATACTTTTAGTGACAGGGACTCATGATTTACCATTCGTGTTGCGAACAGGTTCAGGTCAAATCAAATAGGTTAGAAGTATTTAGTTTCAATTTAATGAATAGAAATCTAAGCAAAATATTTATACCTGAGCGTAGAGATTTTTTTTAATTAAAAAAAAAAGACTAATCAAAAGAGCAATTATAAGTTGCGCTTTTCATGATTTCTGTTTTTAAACAAACATTGCTTGTGTTCTAGGTCCCACACTGACACAGAAAAAAGCATAAAAAATGTTCAGTACTGCAGAAATCTTATTTTTTTATCCCTTCTACTTATAAATCTAACTATCCACAGATAGTTTCATAGTATATAAGCATTTTTCTCACTCTTGGACTACTTGCCTGTCTTAAGTGGGTTATTTACTTACAGTCAAGTAACTCTCAGTCTGTAAAAAAAAGCTAGAAAATAACAGGCAAAACCTTAATTTTTTTTCCACGTGCAGTTGCCAACAGTTTTGTCAAAAGATAACATTTTTTGTTGTGAGGTGCCTGGAATGACGCATGAGGTGGCCATTAGTGGTAATTATGACCTGGCATCTGTTTAGAGAACTGTTATTCTTCTAATCTTCCACGGAAGCTCCTTCAGTCAAGGTCAAATTCTTTCAATGTTTTCATCTTCAAGGAGCATGGACAATGTGCCTCCTCTCTCCCCTGACAATTGATATTGTCACTTTTCTGAGCAACCTCCTGCAATGTGTGCGTGTGGTGGAAGGAAACAACCACAAAGAAAAGAACTTTAACATTCAGAGGAGAACAACACGTCAAAATTCCTTAAACCATGATAAATGTACCAAAATCATCCAGCTCTTTCCAAACAGTGGTGAGTGATGGTGATTTATGACTGGAGATTTTTCTTAAACTAGTAGTTTTTGCAGAAGAAAGGAAGGTCACTGTGAGTTAGGGTGTGCATAGTTTATCTTGTTCTCTGCAGTCTGCTGTTCCCTTTGAATGAGGCTGTGCCAGATTAGAGTCCTGCTCTGGGGGAGTACCATTAATAATCCTCATTATTGTCCTAACCTCAAGAAAAGGGACACATACCCACACACACAAATCTTAACAAGCTCTGTGTTTGTGAACCTTTTGACACTACCACATAAATAAAGTCAGTAATTCGTGGATGAGAAAAGCAAATCGCAACAGGAGAAAGAATAGCTGATCCCTAAATGAAGCAAGAAAAAAAATTAATCAAAAAAACTGAATGGAAAGAAATGCAACGATTTGCACTGTATCAAAGAAACTGCTCAATCTTCTAGGTGTAACAGCAGTGCAATCCAAAGGGAAAAAAAAGAGAAAAAAGTAGGTAAAAGAAAAAAAGATGGTGGAAACTATTTAATGAGTAGGAAAATGGGAAAAAATGTTATCCAGCATTTACAGTGTCTATGCTATAGGCAATAGCACAGCAAGCTTTGCTTTTCCACTGCTCACCTTAGAGATTTCCTACTTTCACCAAGCAGTGGGAAAAAAAACTTGGGTAAGGTCTGGGACTGAGACTTTGTTCCACAAAGAGCTCCAGTGGAATGCTCCACAGGAGGCTTTAAGCATCCTCACATGGTGCAGAAATTAAATACAAAGACCATCAAAGCACCCTGGCCCTGTCCAGCCCCTTGTTCTGCCTTTGATGGGTCAGTAACAAGGCAAGTTAAAAGACCAGAATAATGGGGTTTTCCTGAGAAAACTCTCCAGTAATTTCCAAATTCCTAAGTAAGAAGTAATCTCAAATGGAGGCTTCAGTGAGAATTTAGTGTAATTTCCTTTGCTGCCATCCTACTGACAAATGGAAAGAGGGTCCTGGCTAAAAGAGAGGTAGAAGGAGAGCATGGCCAAGGAGAGATTTAACAGATGTATTTATGGAGGCTGGGAGGGGTGAGTGGTAGAGATCTAGTAACCTCTGGCTAAGACCTGAGTACATGAATCTTGTTAATTTTAAAGGTAAGTGAATGGTCATTGCTTTGAGGTTATTCGGAGAAAGAATCACTGAGTGAATTTGAAGTCACACAAACAAGCAAATAACTACCAAGAAATTATAAATGCTTTCTAGATTCAGAATTAAATCAACTAAAAAAACTAAGTACATTGTCTGTTGGCCCAAGCTTTGTTACTGCCTTTTAGCTCACATACAAACCTAATTAAGATATTACTCAGAATGAACCCAAAGTTTACTTAAGGATTTTGGGAATAAATTAAATTTCTTTGCCTGTGGATGTGTGTCTTGTGGTAGATAGGCTTTGGCTTTAAGCAAGGTTTAAACTGTGACTGAAGATTTTCTTGTGCTTGGGGCACCTGTAAAAGGCTCTCTCCCATGTGGATTTCCCCATCTATGCCAAGATTTATGCTTGTTTATTTTCCGGCAGTGGCAGTGCCTCTAAGATCTGTCTTCTGCCTTCATGAAATGTAATTATCTGTGAGGCTTCAGGCTTTTCTATCATTTTGGTTAATGAGGTCAGGAGTTATTGGTGGTGCACATACAGAAATGCACAGTGAGAGTGAGACCACCTAGGCTTCATTTCCATGGCAAAACAGGGTAATAATAGAGCAGTTAACCAGAAAACAGATAGAGGGATTAGAGGGATCCTCTACTCTGAGACAAGCCAGAAGGTTGGTTTGAAGATGTTGGTTTAAAATGTTGTTTTCAAAGAGAAAGGGAGAGAACTTGAGGCCGCAGTTCAAGGCAAAGTATTTTCCTCTTTGCAGTCAGTGCAAATCATGCGATGATATACAAAATATTACACAGTGAAAGTGGGGGCAAGGGATAGGACATGCAAAGCTTGTGAGGTCAGTGAAAGATCCACCGAGCATCCATCTGCTCCGGGAGACAGATCTGCTGTGGGCACGTTTTTTCTTCACCATGATGAGTGCAAGGTGAGCTGGGCTGCGTTGGGCTGTCCCCATCCCATGGCAGGGTCAGCACGTGGGTTAGCAGAGAGCACAGACAGGGACCCATCCCATTTTCCATCCTTAAGTGGTAGAGCTGGCTGATATTTCCACATTTTGTGTGGAGGACTAAAATAGAGAGATTAATCTTTTTTTGGTGTCAGATTTTTGAGTTTTCCCATGAAAGTTACTAATGACTACTGCTTGCTTTATTACTCTCTTTTCCAATCTCTGGAGGAAAGGAAAGGAAAGGAAAGGAAAGGAAAGGAAAGGAAAGGAAAGGAAAGGAAAGGAAAGGAAAGGAAAGGAAAGGAAAGGAAAGGAAAGGAAAGGAAAGGAAAGGAAAGGAAAGGAAAGGAAAGGAAAGGAAAGGAAAGGAAAGGAAAGGAAAGGAAAGGAAAGGAAAGGAAAGGAAAGGAAAGGAAAGGAAAGGAAAGGAAAGGAAAGGAAAGGAAAGGAAAGGAAAGGAAAGGAAAGGAAAGGAAAGGAAAGGGCCATATATTTAACATCTTTAGTTCCAATATATGGGAAAATCTAATCTAAAGAACAGCTTTCCCCAATCTTTTCTCTGCTATAAACAATTCTCACCAAATCAGATTTTCAGAAGCATAAACAAAGCCATGGACATCTCTCCAAACTTGTCCAACTTTAGTACATTTTGTTCATGAGAATTCTGGCCATGCAAGTATAAAAAACTTGTAAATTAGGACCCAGATTCTTAAATCTCATGAGGAGAGGGCAATGCATGTAGGATCACAGAAAGTTTGGGGTGGAAGGAACATTAAAGATCCTCTAGTTCCAACCCTCTGCCATGGGCAGGGACACTTCCCACTATCCCAGGTTGCTCCAAGTCCCATCCAGCCTGGCCTTGAGCCCTTCCAGGGATGGGACATCCACAACTACTTTGGGCAACCTGTGCTAGTGCCTCACCACCCTCACAGGGAAGAATTTATTCCTAGTATCCAATCTAAACCTACTCTCTGTTTAAAGCCATTCCCCCCATACTATCCAGAGACAATGGTGGCTATGAAAACAATTTCCTCACCTCCACAAATCCATGCTCTTAATCAGCCTCGTGTAGGGGTAGGGTCAATGCAAGCACTGCCCGTGCTCAGAATTGTTTTTTACAGAAAGGGTGGGATAAAGTCAGTGTTATTTGAAGACTGTGATTTTCAGAGAAGTCTGAAGATGGTATGAATGCAGAGGAATCAGTCAGTCTGCATTTTAATGGTAATTACAGATATTAATGTCTACTTAGCTGCATCAGGAAAATAAATGTAGTGGCTTTTCCTGCCAGGAGGATGCTTCACATGATGGATCGTTTTGCTGATGTGACTAAATACCTTTCTGATATTGATTGACAAAGAGAAGGAGAGAAAACATAAGAAAACTCTTCAGACTGCTATAAAACATGCAGGAAGGCAGCTCAGGGATGTGGCAACCCAGAACAGAATTTGTGCCTTCAGAACTGACACAAAGTGCACTTCTGAAATGGCCAAGTCTTGTCAACAAGAGCTGACAGGCAGACAAAAGGAGTTTCTTTATCTTGCAGGTGTCTGCAGGTCCACATGGCCTTCTGGAACAGACAGAGGATTGTTGGCATGCTGAGGGCAAGGAGAGACCTGCTGGAATATTTGAGTGTTGGGTTGTCCTGGTTTGAAAGACAGGTGCCTGCCAAGGAAGGCAGGAACCTCCCTTGGAAGAGGGAATATGACTTCTTTTCCTTCCAAATTGTTATAACTTTGAAATCAAGGGGCTCTCAGGCAAAAGATATGGGAAAAAAGGAATAACAGATCTTTATTAATATTTAGAGCAAGGCAATAATACAGAAACAACAGTTTAAATAAACAAAGTCAGAATACAACCTGCACCCTGTTAGGGTGGTGCTAGCAGTGTAGTTAAAATGGTGGCTGCAGTCCTGTTGGAGTGATGGATGTGGTCTTGTTGAAGTGGTGATCTTGTGGAAAGGTCTCGTTGGTCTCTGGTGGTCCAATGGTGGCTCTTGAGCTCCTCCCCTCTGGGACTCCAGTGGGAAAGGTACCCCGGTGTTCCAGGGTCTCAGTTTATGTGCAGGTAGGAATGTTCAGTTCCTCCCCTCTGGGCAGGGCATCTCACAATGGCTGATGGAATCTTGTGAGTCACTCCCGGAACCCTCGATGGCCATGAGCAGAGATAGCCCTGATGGTGTTAGCAGGGCTGGGTCATGCTGAACATAAAGAGCACTGCCCCACCTGTTTTAACAGCTTATGGAGATGGTAATAGAATACATACTTTTGGTTTCACCTTCCATGTAACCTAGGACATGGGTGCATGCAGCAGCTGCTCCTCACCGGGACCCTTTGCTAGGAAGTTCTCCAGTCCATATTCACAGAGGAGGAGGCTCCAGCCTGGACACTTTTGGTCACACAACACACCTGCATCCGAGGGAAATCTGCTCTTGGACCTGATCGCTGAGCTGTTGGCAGGTGGGATGCAGGAGTGGGACAAATTGGGTTAAATTGATTTCTGCAGCATGGTGGGTTTTCAGATGTGTTTCATCTCACTCTGAAATAGATGGGTGCATTTTTTTTGCTGTAAGACCCTCAACCTTATTAGCTTGATCTTAATTATTTCCAAGGAAGTCCCGGCTGACTTACTAAGAAATTTACCCTGAAGTCATCTAAAGTTGGATAAGGTGACTTCTGCCATAGATTTAAAATGCACTTAGTGTTTCAGAACAGGTTTATTATCCTTGGTCACTCACTGGCCATGGACTGACAGTACGAAATTGATTTGTAGGACAACCAGCTTTCTAGGGCACTGCTGTTGGCTTTTTGTTTTGTGGCTTTTTTTAATCAGATGACACTGTTTCTGGTCCTGTTTATGTCACTGCTTGAGAACATGCTTTCTTACTGGTTTCTTTACACCTCAGACTCTTCTCTCCATCACCTTTCCACTCTTTGGACAGCAAACCTCCTAGGGTAAGAATATTTTGTAGAGCAGAAGTTTCACTAATCATCTCATACCATAATAACAACCTTATTTTATATCTCTTCATGGCTTACTTCTGGTGCATGGCTCTGCAGGTAAAGAGTTTCATGCTTCTTGTGACTTTCTGTGGTGCCCTTAAAACAAATTGTGCCCTGAGTGGTGGAATTAAGGAAGCCCTTATTTAATTATCTGCTCAGAGAACGGGGGTGGGAGCTCCTGTTTGCATTCTCAGGTGTTTATCATGAAGCTACAAGCTCCGAAGCTTTAGGAACATTTATAACTTTTTTTTTTTTTTTTTTTTTTTTTTTTTTTTTTTTTTTTGTGTAGATTCCATGTGTCTGAGAGGTGATGAGCTCATATCACAGATCCTGGTGTCCATTAAACTTCTGACAGCTTTGTGTCTTTGAGACCTCTCCCTCTGTATCAAATTGGATGGATTCTGTCCAAAAAGGGGGAAGACCAGCAGGGACACACACAGAGCATGGCAACATAAGCTTTGCATCTTAAAGAAACCTTGCAAAAACTGTCAGTCCTTTTCAGAGACATTCTTGGACAGTGCCCATCCCAGTCATTTTCTATTTTGTACTTTTTCTGGTTTGAAACAGCAAATCCTTATGAAATTACACTGAAGAGATCTGGAAAACTCCACTACCTTGGCCAAAAGAAGTTGCTATAATTTATAATCCTCTCAGGATCATAATTCCAGTCTTTTAGATGCACAGAAGAAGGTGCCTTGCCTCTCAGGTGGAGAATACATTAGCTGTTATCATCCCTCTGGCTTTAGAACAGGCAGACTTCAATTAAAACCTGTGCAGGATATAGAAATTAGCATTTCCTTTTTAGCTTGTTTGAGCTTCTATCAGGCAAAGCTCTCGGATGCTGTGGGAATATTTGCCAAGATGTCTCTTGGGGACCAATTTGCAAATCAATGGGGATGCTGGTGGCAGACACCTGTGTGCTTTTATTATCCAGCCCCTACAGCACAGGTCTGCTTGGCAGAATGTAATTGGAGTGCCACAGGTTTGCTATGAATCAACAGGATAAAATGGATTATTATGCACTAATTCTTCAGGTCCCAATTATCTGACCCTAGTGCTCTGAAAAAATAGAGAAAAAAGAAGACTGAGACAGAGGCACACAAGGAGGTGTAGGGCGGACTGGGGGAATATGCACAAAAGTGTGTTTTTATGTAAGTCCAGAGTATGAAATCTGCTGGTTTTAGGGGTGGGATTTGGAAGGTGGGAGCTCTGTTACCATTAAGAGAATGATGATAATGTGTCTTTCATCCACATAATGATTCTCTCAGCTGCCCATCCTCTGAGATCCTGATTTCAGGATTGAATTTATATTTTATCTTATAGAAGATCTAGGGAAAGTAGTGGCTAAAATTTATGTGGAAGTCAAATCTTAAATTCTCCTGTTCTCTGGGAGTAATAAGGAAGCTTTGCTTCCCCACTTGCCCTGGTATCCCTAAATTTTTGTAACACCTGGGAAGACCCATATCCAGAGGGAATAAATATGACTACAGTTTTACTGAGATAGCTGAACAGTTGAAATGTCACACAAGACTAGTTTTGATATTGTCCTTTTACACACAGCTTCACTGTCGTGTCTCACTGAACACCTTTTAAAAATGTTGTTGGATTTCAACCAAATTTGAGCCAGGAACAGAGATTTCAGGAGTAATTAAATTCCTCCATGATTCCTAAAAGCCCATCAGAGATGCCCAAACTGATGATTTTCCTGGAAGTCTGGCAGAACTTGGCGGTGCATCATGTCCAGCCAGGACAAATGATGGGCACATATGTTAAGAAGACAGAATTCCTTATTTTCACTTCCCTCCTCACAGGTTGCTCATGCTGATGGTGGTGATGCTGCACAGTGTTGTGGAGCAGTCAGGAAGGTGCAATTAATGTGGGTAATTAAGGATACCTATTTCTCAAAAAAAAAAAAAAAAAAGGAAAAAAAAAAAGAAAAAAAAAAAGAAAAAAAAAAAAGAAAAGCCCTACATGGAATCCAGCTGACTTTCTTTTCACTGTCCCAATCACAGTTTATGGTGTTTCTATGAATGTGCTTCAGTTTGGGACCCATCTATTCTGGGCAATATTTTAGCCCAAAACACAGACAGGCTCCAACCTCTTGACCTCAGTGGCTCTGCCCATATCCTTCAAAGGTACCCTCTTAACACATAACTCCCTTCTAAGGTTGTGTTTCTTACCCCTTTTGCAAAGATAATTGTTGAGTGGCCATAGTTTGCTTAGGAGGATTAAAGGATATTTAATATATGCACCTGAAACTCTCTCTTCTGACTTATCTGCTTATCATCACCCAGAAAACAGCGATCCACAAAGATAATTTTGGAGCAACTGAGAAATATTTTAGCTTTATAAAGAAAAGCTGATTCTTGTTGCTTACTTTATATTTCTTTTGATCATAAAACGTCTGTGGCCAGAGCTTGTTAAAAATATTCAGAAGTATGCATTCATAGAGATCAGGCCTATTATTCATATTTTTAACTCTCTGAATTATCTCTCCGTGAAGTGTAGATACAGAGTCTAAGGTTTTTTTGTTCCCATTCAAACACTGGAACCACTGTGGTTCTTGGAGATTTTTATTCCTTTTATGTTCTCGGATGAATAATCCACTCTAAATCAATGTGTTTGCTCTAAACCAGAAACGAGTGAGAGAATGTCTCTTTCTGTGAGATAACCTCAGCTGTGCTGTGTGGCAGCCAAATGCCATTAGACATGCTCTGTGCACCCTCTGCCATTAAACAGAAGCCAACGGAATAGGAATTATCCTCAGCTAATGGTTAAAACCTACAGTTGGGTGAAGACTTAGGCACCAGAGACTCAAGAGGTCTTGGACACTTGTTTCCCTCAGCCTTTCCAGAGGAATGTAGTGATACCTCAGTCACCAGGCTGTGCAAATGGAGGATATGGATGTACAGACAGGACAGCATTTAACAGCTTAAATATAGGATTCTGTTGTAATTTGAAGTTCTTTGTAGGATCCATCTTAATCCTAAACTCCCTGCATTACATAAACTCACCTATTTAAGACAGGCCTGACAGATATGCCACAGGATATGAGAGATGTGATTTTCTGGAAGGGCAGGTGGAAAGAGGAATTATTCCCTTACAGCATCTACGATGACACTACACCTCTGTGTCAGGCCACTGAATTCCACCCTTTGGGTCTGGGCAGGTCACTCTGGGTGTGGATTCAAAGCCCCACTCCTCCAAAGTGTGGCAGCTGTTTAAGATCAGCTTTGCTGAAGCTTTTCACCACTCTGTGGTTTGAAGACCTCAGCAGGTGAAGTGTGTCTCCCTGCCTTCTGTGGGGAGGGATCCCTCACGTGACTGATATAAATTTTTAACTCCCTAAGCTCTTTAAAGGTGATCTTTATTAACTTCAAAGGTTACAAAAAATTCTGTTTTCTCTAGAGATGCATCCCTAATGGATGATATAATAACAATGTTATGGACAGGGCTGATCTTACACAACACAGACCATTCCAAAATATTGGCAGTTGACAATGGGGTCAAGAGTTATTGAAATTACAGAGCACTGATAGAAGCCCATGTTGTGCTTAGGAAAGTAGACTGTGAGACTAAAGAATTTGCCTACAAAACATTGTGTAGATGGGAGTGAAATCCCAATGTGTCAGGAATTCAGACACCAGGGTGATAAGCAGTGTAAAAATGGAACCAGAGCACAACAAAGTGTAGCTTTGCATGCATCACTGAAATCTCCTATTGGACTTGCAAGCAAAACACATATTAAACTCCATCGCAAAACACATTTTAAACTGCATTTCAAAGCTATCATTTGCAATAAAAAGTACCAGAGAAATTTGGCTGTTAGTTGTTATAGATGCACTACAATGTACCAATTTCCCTTATTTGATTAAAATAAAGAAAACTTAACCTTTACTCTCCTGGCACTTTAATTTGTATCCTGCTAGATGTGTTACTTATTCATTCATTTTTACCCCCCACCATCAACATCAACACATGACTGTGACCTTCTCAGATGAGAGTTATATATTTTTTAATCTTTATTTCTGCTGTAGAAGGATTTTTCTTGTTTTCCTTCCATGAAGGTTGTAGTTATAGCTTAGTCCTTTCATGCTAGTGCTGGCACTTCTAATGTGTGTCCCCTGAATTTATGTGGATCTAAATGAACAACTGCACTGAAGCATCTCATAAGCTTCTATATTTTCATTTTAGATTTACTACTGGTAATTACATACTGTGCATATAACAGAGGATCTAAAATCAATTGTGCGCTTTACATTTTACTGGGTGCTTATTAATTTCAATATCTATCTCAATTGAATCGACATTCCCTGCATAAATGAATGTAGAGGGCTTTTTTTCAGGATGCAGCAATAATCCATTAGTGACATTTATGAATATTTTTTAAATGACTGGTGATGCCATGAAGTGAAAAAAATATGGAAATATGGGATGATTGATGAGGCACTCCATCTATGCCTTTGAGAACTGACCTGTCCCCTAAATTTCTTATTTCCACTTTTTTTTTGCATTATAAGTCCCAGAACAACATGTTCTTGAAATGCACAAATGATGTCACTTTATCAGGGTGGGGAGTCCCCTCCTTTAATTAATTAACATCAATCAATATAATATCATTAATATCAATGCACTCCAAGCACCCCTGAGGGAAGTTTGTATTTGTTTCCGGGCACAATTTTTTTTCAGAGATTCATAGAATCATAGAATGGTTTGGGTTGGAAGGCACCTACAAGGTCATCCTGTTCCATCCCCCTGCCATGGGCACGGACACTTTCCTCTATCCCAGGCTGCTCCAAGTCCCATCCAACCTGGCCTTGAATACTTCCAGGGATGTGGAGTCCACAGCCTCTCTTGGCAACCTCTTCCAGGGCCTCACCATGCTCATAGTAAAGATGTTTTCATTATATCTAATCTAAATCTCCCTGATCTGTTAGTTTAAAACCATTCCCCCTAGTCCTATCACAGTCTGCATGTATAAAAAGTCCATCTTATTTTCCCTAGAAGCTCTTCAGCTCTGGCCAAGGAATTCTATTTCTCTTCTTGCCAAGATTTTTCCCCAAGTCTCTCCTGTTTCTCACAGACCACCACACCCCTGAAACACAGGAAATGTCAGCTGTGTGGCACCTGAGAGAGCTGTGTCTCATGGGAAACCACGGTGGGCTTGTCACACTGGATGACTGAATGTCCCCTCAAGTGTGCAGATGTAGGACCAGGGGATTTGGCTCATCTGCTTTAACATGAACACAGTGTGAAAATGAAGGCTTCTCAGACTCCCTTTCTAACCACTGCTACGGGAAAGACTCTCCAAGGTACTATTTTCCTGGTCCATTTTGGATATCTGCTTCTGATAAAAAGCTGAGTGGTGCTGTTGACACACCTGAAGGATGAGATGCCATCCAGAGGGACCTGGACAAGCTTGAGAAAGGGTCCCATGGGGATCTCATGAGGTTTAACAGGACCAAGTGCTGGTGCTGCACCTGGGTCAGGGCAACCCCTGGTGTCCATCCGGGGGGGGGATGAACAGATCTGGATGAGAGGCTGGAATCACTCAACAATTGTGCACTTGCGGTCCAGAAATCCAAATGTGTCCTGGGCTGCATCCAAAGCAGCGTGGGCAGCAGGTGAGAAAGGGAATTCTGCCCTTCTGCTCTGCTCTGGTGAGACCCACCTGGAGAACTGCATCCAGCTCTGGGGTCCCAGCACAGGAAGGACATGGAGCTGTTGCAGAGAGTCCAGAGGAGGCCACCAAGGTGATCAGAGGGATGAATTCTGTGAAAAAGCATTTCACACTGTGCTCCTTGCTGGGAGTTGGCTCCCTGTTCCTTGTCTGCAAAGAGAATCAGTGCAGGTAAGGCAGGTGTAAACATCTATATTTAGCAGATATATCCATGTCTAAGTAATGTAAGCAAGGGCACCCCTAAGTCTGTGACAGAGTCAGAAACTGAAATAAGTTGTTTCACTCTCTGGATCTGGAAAGTTGCAAAAATAACTAATTTATGTTTTATTCCCATGCCAGTAATTAAGAGATACATAAAAAATGAGAATAATACCTGTCTTTCTAGTTAAGATGTCACAGATGGCCTTAGCTCTACCCTCTCTACTCTCACACAAGGTCAGTGATATGATCTTTAACTACTCTTTTCCAAAATTATTGCTGCTCAGCCTTTCACCTACTGTCACCAGGAGCAAGGGATAGAACATGTAAATTTTGTGGGGGGTGGAAATTCAAGCACTTGGATTCTGGAGTGGTTATTCTCAGCCAATTATAATTTAGGGCTCTTATCTCTTGTGGTTTTGTATTTTCATTTTTCAAACGTTTGAACTCAGTTGCTTTAATGGCCACAGAACACTTGCCACATGCTTTCTGAGGTCAGATCTCCCTAAAGAAAATTCAGAAATGCCTGGCAATCCAAGCAAGTTCAGCTGCGGAATTATTAAGTTCCATCTCAATTAGTCATTCATTAACAAGCTGTCCTTGCCTCTCACTTAGCACAATTAACAGAAGTCATTAGTTTCTTTCAGCTGTGACCATATTTCCTGACATATGTGGATGATATGCAATTGGTTTGAAAGAGAGCTCAGCAATATGGAAGTCAAGAGAAAGAGAGTTTTTCCTGCAAACATGGGGCAGCATCACACACCAGACAGGTTACATTTCCACCCAGAGACTGAGAGAAAGGGGAAACTTGGGGGTCTCAACCCCTGTCTGTAAATTCCCCCTTCTTGTGTCTTGTTTGACCTCACTTCCCTGCCAAAGTTTGGGAAATCTTCACTCATCAGGCTGAGAGACGGAGAGCAGCAGGACTTCAAACCCAGCAGGGATGGGACCAATGCCTCTCTCAGCTGCTGGCACTGATTTTTGGGGTACCCCTGCATGGGGCAGAGGTGTGGCAGGACATGTGGGAGCCTCAGGGCCAGGCACAGGTAGCAGGTTACTGCCACATCTGCTTCCTGGCATGGGGGAAAACCACAAGGAATCCTGAAAATCCTCACTGCCTGGGCCACATGGAATGCCCACGTGATAATTTCAGACACTTCAGTAATTTGTGTGTGCAAAGTTCAGGAATCCAACTTGGAGCTCAATATGGGCAATGAAGGGCAGATGTTTGAGGCATTATGGTCCCCGAGACAAAACCTCAAATGTGTTTTTTGGAGAGGAGGATTAAGCTCTCAAATCTGAATGATGCTTTAGACAACTTCTTAAAATTGCTCCAAGATCACCTTCTCTGTCTGTCTGTCTGTCTGTCTGTCTGTCTGTCTGTCTGTCTGTTGGCTTCCCAGGCCTTAATCTCTCCTGAAACAGCTCAAAATTATGGTCAAAGAAACCATAATCAAGAATGTTTCACTCCAAACCAAGATATCAAAGCCTGGTCATTCATAGGTAGTCTCCAGACAGTACCAGTGAGCTTCTTGGAGTATGACAAATACAACTGTGAGTTTGGGAGCTGAGATCTCATTTATTTCAATTTACTGCCTGGCTCCTGAAGATCAGACACTGTTTGACTCTCCTCATTTTGTCGGACAGCATCTCTACTTGGTATTGTCCAGTGGGACTTGCCATAGGTTGTCCAAAAGGTACTCTCCGAGGCTTTCATTTTTATCTTAATTTAGATAGACAGAGGATTGTCTGTGACCCACTTTGCTGACTGAAGAGAGCTAGAGATACCCTTCACTGTGGAGGGAGATGCAAAGGGAATTGGAGGGAAAGGGAAAGGTTTCAAAGAAACAAACAAATTGAAACAAAGTAGGGTTAGATTAGATATTAGGAAGAAATTCTTCCTAATATTTAATTAGGAAGAGGGCAGTGACACCCTGGCACAGGTTGCCCAGAGAAGCTGTGAATGCCCCATCCCTGGAAGTGTTCAAGGCTGAGTAGGGCTTGGAACAACCTGGTCTGGTGAAAGGTGTCTCTGCCCACGGCAGGGGTGTGGAACAAGATGATCTTGAAGGTCCCTTCCAAGCCAAACCCTTCTATGATTCTGTAATTCTAGGATATAGATCTACACACAAATATCTTTATCTTTATATATAGAGCTCCACACATATTGCTCTGCTATGTGCCTGAAAAGTGAACAATGGTGGTTTAAAGTTGTCACTGTTGTGACTTGGAGCTGTCACTGGTCAGGGAATTGTTTTCCTCTCAGAGAGTGCAGAGTGATTTCTTATTGGAAAACCAGAGCACCAAACCCAGCCCTTTCCCTGTGTATAATGAGCTTTGTCTTTGTAAAGCAGGTTGCTATTTCTGTCCTCCTGGTACATATGGAAGCCAACAGCATTGCCAGGAATTGGACTCAGTGATCCTTGTGCCCCTTCTAGCTCTGAATATTCCATTCCCTGATTAAATGATCTTCTCTTTTGGAGGGCTGACAAATGGAGCATCACAAAATCGAGAGCAAAGATACACAGCCAAGGGTCAGAAACCAGAATACAAGATATTTGCCTCTCTCTGGGAGCACAACACACAGAAAACCAGCCCAAGTCATTGAGGAAGGAACTTTGCCATGGTTTGAGACATTGAGCTGGGAGGTTTCTCCATTTCAAGCTTCTGTAGCTGTGCAAGAGCATTTCACAATTGCCAATGGACACAAAAAACTACAAGGGGAGTGTAGAAGTCACAGTGGAAGAAGCCCTGGCACCATTTCTGTTGATGGGCACCACATGCTTGACCCTTTAGGACTTGCCACCAGTTTTCACATTTCTATTTCCCTCCAAACCTTGGCTGTCCCCAGATCCAGTTTTGTTTGTGCTGCTGAGGAGATTTGATCTGTGTCTGCGGCCTAACGTGAACGGCTGAGTTCGGGGAGAAACCAAGCTCAGCTGTGGTGCCAGGCAGCCAAATCTCAGTCAGAGGAACGTGGCAGGTGGTGGTGAAAGATCCCAAGAGCAGGACAGTGGAGGGAAGCAGTGGCTCTGAGCAGGACTAACAAATCTTTGGGAATATGCTGACTCACAGCCTTGTGGTTTTACAGTGTCTTTTAGTTGCTCTCATCAGCCTCACTTCCAAGAGATTAATGGATTTGTCCTCACAAGCTTTCAGAGAAGGTTGTGGTGTGTGCTGCTACCCCCATTCAGCAGGTGCAACAAGAGGGGCATTTTGTGGTGGAGAGATTTGACTGAGGATGCAAAATTTGTTGAAGCCAAAACCTGGGATAAAAGCTGAACTTTCTGCACCCCTTTGAAATGGCTCCTGACAGCTGACCCTGTAGAATCAATTATCAAGTTTGTAAGACTGTGTATTTAGGTCTTGTTCTGAAATGTTACTTAAAAAAAAAGAATTTTCACCAATAGCTAAAGCACCTTTCACATCAAGACATGCAGGGCTGGAGACATGGAGGCAATGCAAACATCAGGTGCCCAGATTTTTTGTAAATATAGGCACTTTAATGAGCTGAAAAATATGTTTTCATTATGAAACTAGGACTCTAAGAGTTCAAATGTACAAAATATTTCTTTTTGGGCCAAACTGAAGCAATATTATGGACAAAAAAGCCTTCCTGTTTGCAAGGTAGAGACGGATGCAGTTATGGGCAGGATAAAATGAGCTGGTGACAGATTCCAAATTCCCTTTGGAATTATTCCTTTTTCTGTGCATTCTTCCTATGGTTTCAGTGATTTGCAGAAAATTTAGGAGTGGTCCTTACCTATTAGTACCCTAGCTCCTGATTCTTAAGTGAGAAATAAGAAAGAACTTTCAGAACCTTTTAAAATTTTTTTGAGAAAAGGAGATACACACTTCTGTCTAATTTTTCATCCATCTGACTAAATTTTGTGGTTGGCTGAAATTTCAGAGGATAAAAGCAGTGAATCCTATCTTAAAAAAAAAAAAAAAAAAGGGAAATAGTGAACTTTTTTCACTAGAAAAGCATTTTTTTTTTAATCAGTGCCTTTTTTTTCGTATCAGCTTGAGGATGAGAAATGGAGAAATCTTTCCTCTTTCTTCTGTTGGGTGGTATGGAAAACCCAATTCAGCAAGACTGAGCACAGTTCTCAGCTTTGTGCATCTTTTGATTTATCCCTTAGCACTTCCAGGTGCCTTTTCCCCATCTGTGGAATTAGAAAAAAACCCACGACCCTTTCCTCCTTGATGTATTTTATCTGGAACCTCCTCTAGGCAGGAATTTTTCTTACTTCAGTTGTTCTCTAAGTAGGAAATGGGAGGAGTGGATTCTCCAAACAGAAATTTATAACCAAGAGATTTATCTTAGTTAATTGTATAATTATTTGATGATATAATTCAAATGCAAGTCAGTGGGAGGAAAAGTCTGTGGTGGATGAACCAGGTTGTGGGTAAAATTTGTGGATATATTTACCAGGCTGTCCCAGCAGCAGGTTTCTCCCAGTCCAAGATGCCAGGCATGAAATTGGCATTAACAGTTTGAGGATGAAAAACAGACAAAGCAAAGCAACCATTAATGTGGAATGAATATGGAGCAGCCTGGTTATGCTCTGGACTGAAACAAGATTTCATCTGCTTTTCAATTAATTACAAAGTTAAGCCACTCCAGTAGCAGTTGGGAGTGACAAAGAGAGAGCATTTCATATTTGTCCAGAAATATTGCATTTTACAGCCACAGCAATTTTTTTTTTTTCTCACGGAAAATGAATGTTTTTCCACAGTGCTGGTGGGACCCAGCCATCCTCCAGAGATGCTGGGGGTGCACAAGAGGTTCTGAACATGACCATTCCCTGCTGACACCCCATTTGCCTCGTGCCACGCAGTGACTTATGCAGGGATTTGCACTCATCAGTCCTGGTTCATTCCACATCCATCTCTGGATGGGAGAGGGAGGGATCCCTCTGACAGGTTGATTTTGAATTGCTTCCACAGCCTGGGCTGACACCCACTTGCTGAGGTGATTTATGCAGTAGCTCGGTGGAAGCTGGTTTTTCATGCAATGTGGTCTAAAATGATTTTGCTTGAGTTTTAAAGTGAGCATCCATCCATCAGCGCACTCAGAGTGACTCTGCTGGCCCCTGCAAGTGCTTCTGGCAGGTGTCTGTGCTATGAGGCTTCTCTATCCTGTTCACACACATCTTTTTAAGTTATTGAATTAGAATTAAGTAGAATGCCAAGTTTTTGGCTGAAGAAGTCCATCACAAAGGACTTCAGCCTCTGGATCCTTCTGGAATTGCATCTCATCTGCTGGGGAAACCACTGGAATTTTTTAAAGTGTTTTAGGGTATCAAGGTGCCTCATCTCTGGACTGATTTCTCAGATGTGCTCACAGGGAGAGACAGGCACACAGAGCAATAGAGATCTGGCTCTCAGAAGTATTAAAACTTCTGCAAAGCCCAATGAATATGAAACATTTGAGTCTATATTACATCTGAATGCATTTTTACAGACTTCTCTTTTTGTTCTTTCAAAGAAAGATAAAAATGAAATCAATACATCTGAGCATGAAGATTGTAAGGTTGCTTCAAAATCAACCAGTTTAGAGTGTGGCTGTTCTGCAAAGATTACTGCCTGATGGAGTTCTTGTTTGCCATTGCTTTCAAGTAATTGATGAGCATTTTCAAACCGAGTGATTTCTAGGAAAGCATTGTCATGACAGAGCATTGTCCTTGAACTGAATGACTTAGAGTTTAAAAAAGAGTGAGGAAAGGAGATGGACAAAAATAATAAAATTTCTCACTGCAAGAGTGTCCTGTTGGAGCAAGTCCAGAGGAGGCCATGAAGAGGATTAGAGGGATGGAACACCTCTCCCATGAGGAAAGACTCAGAGAGCTGGGGCTGTTCAGCCTGGAGAAGAGAAGGCTTTGGGGAGACCTTAGAGTCCCTTCCAGTACCTGAACAGGCTCCAAAAGAGCTGGAGAGAGACTTTGGACAAGGGCCTGGAGGGACAGGACAAGGGGGAATGGCTTCAAACTGTTAGAGGACAGGTTTGGAATAAATATGAAGAAGAAACTCTTCCCTGTGTGGGTGGTGAGGCCCTGGCACAGATTTGCCCAGAGAAGCTGTGGATTCCCCATCCCTGGAAGTGTTCAAGGCTGAGTTGGATGGGGCTCTGAGCAACCTGGGATAGTGGAAGGTGTCCCTGCCCGTGGCACGGGGTTGGAATGAGATGATCTTTGAGGTCCCTTCCAAGCCAGACCACTCTATGATTCTATGATTTCCATGGGACACCTGCCCTGCAAATGCTCATCTCAGCTGGGATGGGATGCAAATGATTTTTTTGATTCCTTAGGATCAAAATGCTGCTCCAGACTTAGCACTGAGCACACTGAACCTCCACACTTTAACTTACTCCTTCGGTTAAAAGTGTGATGGTGAAAAGGAGAGAGGGAGCGTGGATAGTGGCAGATGAGTAGGGAAAAAAATGCTCAGTATCTCATTTTACCAGGAATTGTGAATGGAAGAAAATATGAATTAAAGCAAAATTTTTTTCTGGAACTTGTGGAATGTTGAAGCCCTGCGTTGAGGCAGGAACTAATGTGCTGTGCCAGGCTGTAGTTAGGGCAGAATTACATCCTCTGACTGTGTGGAGAAGAAAGTCACCCTTCATGCTTGTGCATCAAGGGTTTCAGACTTCTGTGAGTAAGTGCAGGCGCTTTACCTCTCTAAGAGAGCTCATTTTGCACACAGAGCTCCCTGGCTGGCACACTGTACCTCCCTCCATTTTTACCTCAATAGGAAAAAATCAGGGAAATATCCTTGTTCAGTTTTGTAGAGACCAAGAGCTTCACCAGATTGTGAAAAAACCCTTTCACAGACCCTTTCTGAGCACTGTGGGTGTTCAGAGGGTTGATGATTCTTCCTGAGAGATGCTGCTCAGTCTATTTAGAAGATGAGGGTCATTTTGCCTTTTACTTTTTACATTATTAGGAAGAACAAGTTGCCCATTCACCCTTACAGGAGGTAGTTTAATCAGCACTTATTGATTGGGGAGGTAAAGCTAACCAGTGTGTCTGGATGTCTTTCCCCAAATAAACTCAGATCTAGTGGAGGATCTGGCATGGTCACATTTTTCTCACTTCAGTGTTTCTGAATATAAGGTCACTAACCCCTTGAATTTATCTGTATTCTCTAAGGTGGGTAATTCCAGGGAGCTGTTTTAACTTCCCAAAGGCTGAACACTCAACTGGAAATAGAAAAGACAGAAAAAAAGGAAAAAGCATCTCTTCACCAATGCAGTGAGAGAGTCAGGAAAAGTCAGGAACTCAGATTGTGTGGCTGAAGCTCAGAGTCAGGACCATGTGTGGGAACACACAAAATACTCAACTGCCTTGAGAAAACACTGCCAGAATTGCAGTGAAAATGAAATCTCTCCCTTTTTTCTCCCTTGTGGGTGTCTGAAAGTGTTTTTTCTGCAGCAGATGTCCTTCCAGGCTCCATAACTCATCCTGTCCCTGGCCCCTGTGTGGACACAGCTGGGAGGAAGCTGAGCTCAGCCCAGTTCCAGGGTAGAAAGGGCAGTTGTCACTGGGGATGATGCCTGCAATTATCCCTACCTCCATAGCTCTGCTGGCTCATGAAGAACTTGCTTGAAAAATAATTTATAATTATTCTTTTCCTGGCTGCTTGTGCTGTAATTATTAATCAATCTTCATTTTAATGTACTTGCTTCCTGGTTAATATTTTAAATTGGTATTGTGTTGTTTTTGTAATTATTAATAACGATATTGTTATTTGAGCATGATGATTGTGATTAGAGGTAAATGCAATTTCCCAATGGAAAATTATTAAACTAAAAATACCAGCTTCATCAATTTCTATAATTTACGGTGGCATCTCTGCAATTAATTCAGAAAGCAATGCTTCAGATTAAAATACAGGATTTTTGTTCCAGCATTTTGCCCAGCATAAACTTCCCATTATATTCATAAAACCTGGAGGAATGGCTAAGTGCACTGTCTTAAGATCAGTTTATTGGTCATACTTTGGCTCACTGTTGCTAACTGACGTGCCTAATCATGTTTCTTCTTCAACAAAATAAGTTTCTAAAGGAAGTGTCAGTAAAGAGAGAAGAAAACTTGGGTCCACACAGCTCGGGCTCCACCGTTCAATGTTTTTACCACACTCTGGACCATCTATGCAGTACTCTGCATCATGCAGTGACATCTCGTGTCTGGAGCACGTACTGCAAACAAACCTCTGATGAATGTCTGCCCAGGACATCAGGCAAAGGCCAGAATGATGACAGAATCACAGAGTCACAGAGTCACAGAATCCCAGTCACAGAATGGTTTGGGTTGGAAGGGACCTGAAAGCTCATCTCATTCCAACCCCCCTGCCATGGGCAGGGACACCTTCCACTATCCCAGGTTGCTCCAAGCCCCATCCAACCTGGCCTTGGACACTTCCAGGGATGGGACATCCACAGCTTCTCCGGGCAACCTGTGCCAGGGCTTCACCACCCTCACAGGGAAGAATTTCTTTCTACTACTTAATTTAAATCACTCTAATTTTAATGCCATTCCCCCTTATCCTCCCTGTTGGTATCAAGTGTGCCATGAAAAAGGACACAAACTCAGAGCTCAATGCTCTGAATTAATGTTCCCTTCTAATATTTTAAAACCTTGTGGAAAATAACTCCTAACCATGGCAGACCCTGTTTCAGGCTGTATGACTTACTCAGCTCTAAGTCTCAGAGATATCACTGCTTCACGTTTTTGGGGTAAAAATACCCGAAGCTTTGGACAGCCCATTCTTGGATGAGTATTTAAAAGACATTTTGAAGATCCTTTCTGTGTAGCTTGGGAAAATGTGGCTTAAGAAGGCAGAAGAGATGCAATATCATGGAATCATGGAATCATGGAATCATTACAGTTGGAAAAGACCTCCAAGACCATCAAGTCCAACCTTTGACCGAACACCCCCATGCCCACGAAACCATACTGCAAAGTGCCACATCTACTCATTTTTTGAATACTTCCAGGGTTGGTGACTCCACCACTCCCCTGGGCAGCCTGTTCCAATGTTGAAACACTCATTCAGTGAAGAAAATGTTTCTAATAGCCAACCTGAACCTCCCTGAAAATATATACATTTATGAATATCATTTAAATATTTAGAAACTAACAAAGACATCTGGCTGCTCTTTATATTGTGGAGCAGTACTGCTGCAGCGTGAAACAAAGATGAGGACTCACTTGGGACCTATTGCAGAGACAGCTACACAAGCACAGTGTGCAGCTTTAGACCTTCCCAGAGGAGTTTGGGATCGAAATGGTGAGGCTTAATTGGTAGGCAAAGAGAAATCAACAGTAGACCATTGTGCATGGAATAAATTATGTGCCACAGATAGGACAGGCAAATTTATTTTATCGTTTGTGTGTAAGGATTAAATTTTAGTTAAGGTATGCTGGCAATCACATGTAGAAAGTTCTCATTTATTCCAGATTTTTGGCGTCTTTCATAGCTCCCAGGCTCTGAATTGATATTCTTGCCTGTTCCAGAGATCTGACTCACTTGAAGATAATCCTTGTTCTCTTCTCCTTTTGCTTCCATATTTATGTTTAATATTTTATAACAATTGACTGTGAGCAAGTTTAATATTTCCCCCTGCCACTAGCAGAATACATTAAGTTTTCATTAAATGTGTCAATTAACCAATTCTTTGCTTCATCAATATGTATTTGTCACTAGGGGCATTCGCTAAGCCAGACCAAAACTCAACAAGGACACCAAACATCTAGAGAGCCTTGCAGCCTTGCAGCTGTTTGGGGTTTTTTCAATTCCCCTGTAGGAATCTTAGACAACTTATAGAGAAATTGGTTAATTAAAACATAATTCCCACATCCATGGCGATAGATACTCAGCCTTGCTGTGTTACTTCTGCTCATTGGGTTAATAAATCACTGAAATGATATAATTGTTTTCCTCAGCGTGTGCAGAGCTGAAATGATTTCTGCTGTAGATTTGTGGAGAATTATTGCAGCAGAACGCCACTTGCTTCCTTCGAATCCCAGGAACTTCAGTTTCCAGGCACTGAATAGGAATAAAGGAAATTATGAATACCATTTGGTCTTGTGAATGGAGGCAATAGCTTGGACAGGGGGTTAGGTTTAATTTATTGTGTATGACAGATTATGGGATGCGACTACTGACACAATAGCCTTTTGTCAGGAGAGGGTGGTCTGGCTTTATTCACCAATTCTTCATTCAGAAACCTGATGGAAGGAACCTCAAGATGTCCAAACAGCTTTTTATATTACACTTTCAGAGTTTAAATCACTCATGCACAATTTATCACCCTCAAAGCCCCCCAAAACAAATGGGTAAATTCAGTGACTGCCCCCACTCTTAGAGATGAGAGAAATGAAGGCATAGAAGACACAATAAGGACCCCAAAGTTGTTCACCAATTAAGTAAGAGAAAGGAAGAAACTTATTTTTCTTGCTAAAAAGTAAATTCTCAGAAAACCCCCACCTTTCATGGTGACCATAATTATTAGTGAACAGATTGACTTCAGCAAACATCACAGCATTCAGAATGTGTAAGGAGCAAAATGGATAATACATGCAATTTTCACAGCTCCTGAAAGAACATTCATGTTTACTTTTTAGCCAGAAATATTTTTTTCACTTATGAATTGATTGTTTTCTCTTAGAAAGAAAGGAAAATAGTTAAAAATAGTCTGAACATAATGCCATATTCCAATTTTGATCAAAAGGAACATCTTGTTCCTTCTGGCACAAGAATATGTCATTTCATTTAGATTTTGTTAAGAAACAAAACAAAACCTTTCTTATCCCTAAACATCAGCTTGAAAACAACATTTCATTATTTTTCTTCTTGTAACAACTCTTGTTCCATCAAAAGGATTGCTGAATGACAGGTTCAATGTTTGCCGCTAACAGTTGAAACAACAGACAATTCTCTTTTTGTTTTAATCTTCTGCTTGCATCAAAGAATCAGGGAATCATTAAGGATGAAAAACCTCGAAGAGCATTGAGTCCAACCATTGACCCTACACCGCCAGGTCCACCCCTAAACCGTTTCCCCAAGTTCCACACCCACATATTTTGTGAACACTTCCAGGGATGGTGGTTCCACCACTTCCCTGGGCAGCCTGTTCCAATGTCTGACCACGCATTCAGCAAAGAAATTTGTCCTGAAATCAAGTGAAATTTTTTCTAATATCCAGTTGAAACCTTCCATTGGTGCAACTTGAGGCCGTTTCCTCTGCCCCTATTACTTGTTACTTGGTGGAAAAGACCAATTACCTGGCTGCAGCCTCTTTTCAGGGAGTTGTAGTGAGCAATTAGATCCCCTCTGAGACTCCTTTTCTCCAGGCTGAGCCCTCCTAGCTCCCTCAGTTTCTCCTGTGCTCCAGACCCTTTCCTGACTTTTCCTATTCTGAAATGCAGAAATGCAGAAATTGTTTCCATCTCTGTCCTGTCCAGGCTATCGGTTTATAGAGCTAGATAATTCCAAGTCCTTCCTCTTTGCTTGCTGACCCATTAACTGCAAGCCAAGTTTTTGTGTGCTGCCCTCACCAACCCCACTCCTGCCCTGGTCCACAGCAAGGTCTGGCATTCAGGGATAAAGGTGTTCAGCTGAAAGTTAATTTCCGTGAAGGAGGCACCAGGCAGATATTGATCTTGGCACTGACCAAGAGTGCAGCTGGGCCTGGCTGATCTAGCAACACGACACTTAATTTTTATAGAAACAGCACGAATTGCCCATCTTTCCCCTTCCTTCTGGTTCACAATGCAGTAATAAGGCTTGTAATGCTCAAAAAGGGCTTGTAATACCAGATGCCTTAATAGCATTGGGTGCACCTGCCTGGATTTTATGTTCTTCCTCTTTTCTCTGTGTTCCTCTAGGGTATTGACCTAAAACCCCAAAAATATCCATCTTCTTTTCACCCTTTCTCCCTTCACATCCTTGGCTCTGCAAGAAAGTGACTGCAGGGGGGATCTCTCCTGTAGAAGATTAGTGAAGTCTTTCCAACATATATTTATTTCCCATGACTAGAAGTTTCACAGATTAACCAGACACCATATGAAGAATTATGTGTTGGGTTTTTTTTCTTTAAATCTGCCTTTCAGCGTCTTAAATAGCAAACAGATTGTTTCCTGTTGCTTTTACTGAAAATAAAAGTGAACATCTGATCCTTGCTCCCCCTCTCCAGGTCATCTCTGATCTGAGGGCCCTGCAAGTTGGCTGATTAAGAAAATAGGATTGAGTGTGTTACTGCACATGGAAGTGGTGTGTAACAGACCCACCCTCCCACGAGCGTGTCACACCACAAAACATCCTTTTGACCATCAGCATAAATAGTGCAAAGCCAGAGAAACTGCAGCATGCTAAAAGAACAGCACAAGAAACCCTGCAAATGCATTAATTACTGAGCTGTTTTGCTGGTGTTATTCTTGACAGTAGGTTTTTGTCTGGGAATACCGCAGAAGTGTGGCTGGGGCAGGGAGATGTGCAGAATCTCTGCCAACCTGATTAATCTACCACGATTTCAATGGCAGAAGATTTTTTGATGTGTTTCCAGGTTCTTTTTCCATTCTCCAAAATGATAGATATGGAACTAACTGTGCAGAGTGATGGATGCTATAGGCATGGAGAGAGTGTTGTTCATTTTGGCAGAGTTATTCTCAGGTACTATTTTTCTAAACTCACCTTTCAAAGCTGTCAATTAAAACCTGCTCTGCTCAGGGACCACAGGGTGAGTTCAGACACACCAGCCACGCGTAAGGAGATGCAAGATGAGGGAAATGGTCCACAGATGAGCAGGGGCTTTGTGTGGTCAGAAGTTTTACCAACCTTACAGCAGCCAGGCACAGCAGAACTCATCCACAAAGGCAAAAGTGTAAAAAACCTGGAGGACAGGAAACCTTTGAGCATTGGCCCAATCCTCCCCCACAAAAGATGAACTCTGGTCATCATTTGCTCCTTTCTTGCCTTTGGGCATCACTTTTCTTTGTAAGCTCTTCTTATTTGTCAGAAGTGTTAGTCAAAACAGTTTCTGTACCACTTTGATTTTATGTATCCCTCGCCTGCAATTTCCACTGGAAGATTAAATAATGTCCATGGGGTAAGGCAATGCTTGTTGCAGGCAGAGTGAAGGGGAATTCCCAATGTGAAGCCTTCATCTTGAGTGTGCAGAAGTCTGGGGAGACGTTATTACATTACACTCTTACTACACAGTTTCAAAAGAGCAGCAAAAGTCTTTCTGAAATGAGGGAAATTCAGCAAAGAGCTTTGTTTGGGTTGGTGGCATTTTCCAAAGCAATGAGAAACTTCATGTCCATGTTGTACAAATGAGCCTTTGTAGTGTTTCATTCAGAAAAAGCTCTTTTTTCATGTGAAAATGTACTGGAAAGAAAGAAAAGAAAGGGAAAGGAAAGGAAAGGAAAGGAAAGGAAAGGAAAGGGAAAGGGAAAGGGAAAGGGAAAGGGAAAGGGAAAGGGAAGGGGAAAGGGAAAGGGAAAGGGAAAGGGAAAGGGAAAGGGAAAGGGAAAGGGAAAGGGAAAGGAAAAGGAAAAGGAAAAGGAAAAGGAAAAGGAAAAGGAAAAGGAAAAGGAAAAGGAAAAGGAAAAGGAAAAGGGAAAAGGAAAAGGAAGGAAAGGAAAGGAAAGGAAAGGAAAGGAAAGGAAAGGAAAGGAAAGGAAAGGAAAGGAAAGGAAAGGAAAGGAAAGGAAAGGAAAGGAAAGGAAAGGAAAGGAAAGGAAAGGAAAGGAAAGGAAAGGAAAGGAAAGGAAAGGAAAGGAAAGGAAAGGAAAGGAAAGGAAAGGAAAGGAAAGGAAAGGAAAGGAAAGGAAAGGAAAGGAAAGGAAAGGAAAGGAAAGGAAAGGAAAGGAAAAGAAAAGAAAAGAAAAGAAAAGAAAAGAAAAGAAAAGAAAAGAAAAGAAAAGAAAAGAAAAGAAAAGAAAAGAAAAGAAAAGAAAAGAAAAGAAAAGAAAAGAAAAGAAAAATGGAAGAAGAAAAAAGGAATGGTGCGGAAGGAATGGTGCGGAAGGAAGGAAGGAAGGAAGGAAGGAAGGAAGGAAGGAAGGAAGGAAGGAAGGAAGGAAGGAAGGAAGGAAGGAAGGAAGGAAGGAAGGAAGGAAGGAAGGAAGGAAGGAAGGAAGGAAGGAAGGAAGGAAGGAAGGAAGGAAATGTTAGATGGGAAGGTAAAAATTTTCAAAGACAATTGAATGACCTGAAAATTTGACTGTGAATCAATCAAAGAAGGACAAATTAGGTCATTAAGCTGTCCATTGCCCCTTTCTCTTCTCCTGCCACCATATCTGCATTGTCCAATATTCTTGGGAAAAGATCATGGCATTGTCCCCATCCCAGCAGAGTGAGGTTCCAGAGCAGGACAGAGAACTCAGTCTGCTACAAAACAAGACTCTGTGCATAACTTTGAGTGACAAACTTCTGGCTTCAGCCCAGCACCCACCTTTTTTCCTATTGTAACTCAGTGAGCCACCAAAGCATCTGATATTCAATTATCAGCATATGATCTGACATTTGGCATCCCACCCACTGGCACTTCAGGAAGCTGAGAGGCATTTCCAGCTCTTCATCCTTCTCAAAAAGAGGTGCTAAAATCATAAATATAATGCAAAGTCAGGGGAAATACACCATGAAATGGCTGGATTTGGGTCTGGAAGTTTGGGGGAAGGGTCGTAGCTCAATCCTGGGACAGGATACATATTGGAAGGTCCCCCAGATCCATCAGCAGAAAGCACTTCTGATGTTAATAAGCTTCTGTTTTCTCCTTGTCAATATGGTTTTAGTAAAACCAACAGCACAGGGCATGGAGCTCCATCTGTAGTGTATAATAAGGGGGTGTTGTACATTGGACAAACATTATGATTTATTTTCAAAAGGAGAGAGATGCCACAGATCCTTGTGCTCTCAGGGACTCTAATTTATTGCCTAATTAAACACTTGCTGCCAAATTGTCCATCCTGTCATTTTTAATTCCTGGCCTAATATCCCAGACAACAGAACACTTGAGGAGGCTACCTTCCACAAGTGAGGCTTAAATGAAGAAAGATGTTAATGTGTGTTTCCTAATCAAAGTCAATAGGCTATCAGGAGCAATTATTTTTTAGCAGTTCTGTTCTTCTGACACCATGCAATGTGTATGAATCTGCCAAGGTCTGGTGACACTTTATCCTCCTGCTGTAGAGGCAGAAGGCTCAAAACTGAGAGAAACCCTTGAGAAGATATGCAGGCAACAGGGACAAGCAGAATATGTTTCTATTTAGCCTAAAACTAAATTTTCTTCCTTCAGCAAGTGTTGTTTGGAATGAATGCCAAGAGGTCTTGAGGCAAGGGAGACCTTAGGATATTTTATCTTAGACTACCAAGTATTCTCACGGCCTATTTTTTCCCTTTTTTCATTTCTTTGAGATGGGGACTCTGGACCCTATTGCTCCCATTACCCTGGCTGGTAAAATGGGGCCTAATGTAGAGCTTTACAGAGTCACAGCTCTTCTCTTGGGCTGTTCTAGAAGTCTTACGGAGGACTGCAAAAAAGTAAAATTTGAGAGAGAAACAGATTTGAGAAATTCAGCCTCTCTTGATTGGAATCACAGCTTTGACCCTGCAGGTACTGTCATGCTGCTTTTAAGTACCATCAAAGTCTTAATTTCTCCAGGATAAACCATCCCAGTTCTCTCACCCTCTCCTCAACAATGTGATGATCTTCTTGTCCTTTAAGTGCCTGGAAATAAATTATTTGAGGCTTTGCTCTGTAATTTTCCCAGGAAAGAAGGCTGATCATGTAATTCCCTGCGTCCTCCTCCTTGCCTGGCTTGAAGGTGGACACCTGCCTGGATAACGTCTTGGCTTTCCCTTCCTGCACATCCCTTTGTGTCCATGGACTGGGTTGGGTTTTCTTGGCATAGTTTTGGTTGAAGGGTGGCTACAGTGGTGTCTTCTGCGAGAACATTGTAGAAAGTTCCCTTTTGTCCGGTGTGGGCTGTGGAGAAGGGAGCCCACTTCAGGTCTGCTGGCAGAAATTGTGAATTTCTGGTGGGCCCACATTGCTGAAGGAGAGAGAGCAGCATTGGTGGGTACCTGGCACCAAACCTGGGTCCACCCAGCACAACACTGCATCCAGGATGTCAGCAAATGTGTGTCCAGTTTCTGTGCTCATTGGTGTTGGTTATCCACTGTGAAAATCTCACAGATTCTCCCACCTGAACAGGAACGTCTGGCAAGGTCATGGCCTTGGCCTTGCTTCCTTTTGGATCCAGCAAATCACAGTAGCAGGAAAAAAAATTTGCAATGCCTGTGAAATTGTCAGCAAGTTCAAGGAGAGCAGAGCTGCAGGTAACTACTCAGATGTTAGGTTTTTGTGAGGCATTCATCTCCTCTGTCTCTTTTCTTATTCATTCCTCCCTCCCTATTTAGCTTTTGCTATTTTATCCCTTAAATTAGTGACATGATGCTTCCTGTCTCTGCTTGACAAGCCAGCATGAAAGCTGAGAATATGTAGATGTGGTGTACGCTGTTATTAGCACCTTTAGATAAACCTGGTAATGTCTCATGTCAGAATTTATATCCCATTATAACCGGTCCCTTTTCACAGCGCCTCTTAGAAATTGCTGTCTGTAGATTTTTTGTCAAAAAGGTAAGCAAAGACATATATACATATATATTTATGTATATATTTTTATATATATATTTGTGTCTGTGAATTCTATATGTGCACATAGATACACATTTATCAGGATTTTCTTTCCTGCATGTTCATTTGTCTAACGACAATTCATTACATAATAAATTTCCCCTACTATTTATATTATTCTTTATGACTTTCCCAATTAAAAAAAATATGTTTCTTTTTTTAGTCTTTTTAAAAGCAGTATCAGGAGAAATCAATGCCACCATTACCTTCCATACAAGGCCTTTTTTAAAAAAAAGTTTTCTTTTGCCAAAAACTCTGGACATCCCTTTAGCACTGCCAAGTCCTGGTGGTCTCTTCTGAAGTAGAACTCTGCAGTTTGTCCTGACCCCATCCTGTTACCCACATCTCCCTTCACCCCTACAATATTTAGGGACAGACCCTTGTGTTTGGGCCCCTATTTTATTGATGGATACAAACTTCAGATTATGATGTTCTGTTCTATTCCCTGCACAGCAGAGCCTTGACTTTAGGTGGCATTACTGTAATAGAGACTTTCGCTCCCAACTGAGTCTTTGCTCTTCCCTTTGTCCTCTCTGACTCAGTGTGAGC
Organism: Acanthiza pusilla; assembly: GCA_036630365.1. Taxonomy (NCBI): domain Eukaryota; kingdom Metazoa; phylum Chordata; class Aves; order Passeriformes; family Acanthizidae; genus Acanthiza; species Acanthiza pusilla. The sequence continues at coordinate 95,072,794 of JAXCHO010000034.1, forward strand.
TGCTCTGTTTACAGGGAGGAGCTTATGAAACAAGACTTGACTTGTCTACCTTGGGGACAACAAGATGCTATTGAATGAAAAATAGATTTTCACAGGGAATTTGTTTTGCTCTGTTTTGAGTCAAATAAAAAAAACTCAAAACAATCCAACTCTTTTCCTTCAGCCCTGAGGACCTCATCCAGGAAGTTATCAAGAGAGACCAACGCTAAGGACTTGCAGGGGAATTAACTGGGGAATTGTAAAGGTCAAGGTAAAAGAAGAGGTGCCGTGGGGCTGGAGCTGTAATAACCAGAGGAAGGACACTCTGGGAATTTGCAGGAACTTCTCCCTTTGGCCCAACCTGCCATTCACTGCAATTTCCGTAGCTGAGTATGCTGAAAGCCACATTTGATTGAACGACCACCTGTGCATCCAACCAACCCTTTGGAAAATATTTCAAAAGACATCCGTGAAGTTCAGATGTTCGTCCTCACTTCTTTTGCGTGACTGTTGCTCACAGATGCACTGAGCAGTGCTCCAGCCCTGCGATGGATGGATGGATGGATGGATGGATGGATGGATGGATGGATGGATGGATGGAAGGTTTTTGTATCAGTTCTGAGTTGTCCACCTATTTGGCTGAAATTTCAAGCTGTCTTTAAAGCTGTTTCTTTTCCCACAGATGGTTATTTTTGTGTTTCCCCTTGCTGTGACCACCTTGCATCACAGGGAAAGAATATTCTGGCAACCCCATCTGTGTCTGAATGGTGCTGAATTATTACATGTACACAGTCACGAAGATATATATGGGATGGCATTTTTGTTCCCCAAATTCAGGTGCTTACAATGTGTACATGACATCATTCCACATTGCCAGGGCTCCCGTTCCAGTCAATGGAGAGCCAGTTAAAATACTGAATGGGGTGGGGTTTAATTCAGTTAACAAAATGCCTGTCAGTGTCAGGATGAGGTGTGGTGTCACTCACTGTTGAATCTCTTGATCTGCTGCCTGACTTTTTCAGGTGGTGGAGCCAACTTTGCAGACCACTGCATTTAATCAGTCACATCTTTCATTATGGATACACCCTGAGGTTTGGTTTAGAAGGCAATGAAGACATGAATTCACCTGGAAAAGCCAGATGAATTTTCCTGATTCCTGGCTAAACCCTTACCAGAGGGCTTTTCTTCCCTTTATTGCCATCTTGTGCTGGAAGGCCAAGAAGCTCTGCTCCTGCTGTGCAGTCCCTGGAGAAGAAAGAAATCCTTTCAGTGCACTGAGAAAAACCATCTTTCTTCAATTTAGCCAACTCTTTATGGTCTGTCTTTTTTCTTCATCCCCCAGACACAGCAGCTGGTAAAGAAATGCCTAAATTGCCACCAGACTCTGAAGTTTGTTTTTGTCTGTAGTACAGAGGTAGGGAATGCTGCAGGCACCAGTTTCACTGACTTAGGAATGATCACTATTGAGAACTACACATTTTCCCTTGATATTTTTACCTAAATAATGGTCTCAAGGATAGGCACAGATAATATTTTGCTCTGCTCCTCTCATGGCTGAAATGATGCTCCATAGACTTACAAGAAATAGGATAATACGAATTTTAGAAAACAGCCAGAGTGCATGAAAGAACTATGAAAATAGGTGCATTAGGAGTTGTGAGGTATTCGGGAAAGAAAAGTAGCCATAGAAAGCCCCCCCAAAAAGGAGGAGGAGGAGGCTAAACTAGAATTGTGATGCAATCTTTGTTTACCTCTGGAACACAACTGCCTAACAGTGAGAAAATTGGAGTTACAAGTTTTACTTTTGTTTTAATTGTCCAGAAGAAATTCTTTTGTGCTAATAGATTACTTTCATTCAGGCCTGCTACATTTTTTCACATAAGTTTTAAGTATTAATTAGTGATGTTGTGAATGAGATAATCAGAAATATTAAAGGGGTCTAGAGACAGACATGAAAAAGCATTGTGTATGCTCTTGATTGATGGGTTTAATGATGATGGTTTTCACTCATTAATTAACAGACTCCTGAAGTACCTCCCAGAGTGCTGCAAAGACAACAGGAAAACATATTTATTGTTAGTCAATCAGCATAGAGGAATTTGTGATCTCAACTGACACTGCAAGAGGAGGAAAAGGACCTGGCACTCTTCCTCCTGACTGACAAGTGCCACTTTCTGATTCTCCACAAAATAACTCTGGATTTCTCAGTTTTATCAAATTCTCAGCGAGACACCTTTTTCCGCTGTGGTCTTTTGCAGGCCACTCTCAAGCAATGTTAGATGAAGCTCCTGACTCAAGAAAAAGCCTCTTTGTGAGTCTCTCATGGAAGCAAAGCCGTGCCATGCTTGTGGATTCACACAACATCCTAACTCCACCTGAAAGCCACATTTGGGAAAGCATCAGCTTGGCTCCCAGCAGCACTGATGTGCTTCAAGCAGCCCTTCAAACCTCTCCTGACAAGTGGAGGAGAGCAGATTTCTCAGGCCCAAACCCCATTTCTCTGGAATATCACATGACAGCTCTGTGATAATTGAAATGATGGCTAAACCTCATTATGCCATGAAAATGTCACTCATTACACTCTACCAACTTCAGTTTTGTGCTTTGTTCTCAGAGGCACAGTGTGCCAGGGTGCATCTCTGCAGTGAAGAGCAAACAGTGCCATTACCTCCTGGCTGACAATGAGAAGAAAATGAATAGAGGCTGAAATATGAAGTGCCATTATAGGAAATTGGTTGGTTATTAGACTGCATTCGCTACTGCAGTTACAGAGCTCAGTTCTGTACAAAAACAAAACCCACAAAACCCAGAAACACAGCTCGTGGCTCAATTTTCAGATGCGTGCTGGCAGCCCTGGGTACCCCTGTCATTGTCAGCGAGTCCCTGTGGACCTCTGGCCTTGGACTTCCTTGGCAATAGCTTGGCTGATCCGCAGGCAGTGTGGGTTGACTTTGATTTATGTGACTCTGGTTCAATTCTTAACTTTGTAAAATAAACATTTTTTTTCTCCTGCTATTTTTTTTCCCCCTCTTTTGATCAGGAGTTTTTTGGGACAAAGAGTATTTCTCACTGTGTACTTAGTGCCATAGGCATTGATCTCAGATGGTGACTTGCTTTAATACAGTAATTAATGAAACAGTAACGATATTTCCTTTGTGCTAAGATCTGTGAGCAGGTTTCCGTGGCAACAGCCCATGCACAAGCTTCTTGCCTGTAGCAAATGTGAAGTTATTTGAATCATTCACATTCTTTTAAAGGAAGAGGGCTGCTGTGACTCAAATTAACTCAGATTTACTGCAAGATTAAAGTACACCAAGGGGCAGCTACCTCAGGTCAGCTGATGCATGGAAACCTTTTACCCTGCATTAACTCACTGGTGTGTTTGAACCCTCCACGCTACCATAGGAGCTGTTATCTCAGAATCATAAAATAGTTTTGGTTGGAAGAGACTTTCAAGGTCATCTAGTCCAGCACCCAGATATAGGAAATATATGTATTTTCCCTAAATTTATTTTTCTCTCTCCAGCCATTTTCTGCCAACAGAATCCACACCCATTTTATACTGGGATAGCATCAGATCTTCATCTTTACAGTCTTGAGAGGGAAGGAGAACATAATTTTGCTTGAATTCTTCAGCAGGTTTTATTTCCCATAACCTCACCCAAGCAATAACCACCAGTGATGGACATTAGGGATGTGTCTGGTCGTGATGGATCCAACTCACAGTGGCTTTGGGGGAGACAAAAAACAACACAACAGCCAAGGATTAATCTGAGAAACGCACCCTCACCCCCCCAACATTGTGCTGGTCAAGGTCTGACTCAAGCCAAGTGTGGGAGAAACTAAATTTTGTACTCAGTATGCAAATATCACTGTAAGTCAGTTATTTTCCTCCATAAATAGTGGGCAGCTCAGAGCTTTTTGGGCTCTCCTGCACATCAGCAGGGTGTATGGCATGAACTTCCCTTGAGCAGGGACTCCTCTGAAGGTTACCCCTCGAGACTGGAGAATCCTTACTGTGTGAGATACTCAGTGAGTTTGAAATAAAAGCACTGAAACTTTGAAATCTTGGCTAAGTGATATGACTGATTATGCACATATAATCCTTTAGATGTAAGCCACTGACCCTGTTTAGAATAAAAAGGAAATTTTTCTGAACCTTATGACCCAATGGGAGGGCATCCCTGATGCCTTTTGTCTGACCTTCTCCTCTATGCAGTAAAAAATTAAGAGCACCTTGCCATCAAATCTTGTTAAACCACTGCCCCATTTACTAGCAAACTCTGTTAAATTTCTGGTTTATAAAAATAAAAATATTGCTACTCCTCTGTTGCAAGTGAAGGGTGTGGCAACATCCATGACAAGGACGTGGGGCCCCGAGCAGCACGACCCTTTTTGGTCGCTGACCCCCATATTTCTCTTCTGCCAAAAGAGATGTTCCTTACGAGCAGATGGCGAGGCAGTTCCAAAAGAGAAAGTTTGGAATGGAGAGAAGTATTCCAGAACAAAGCTCTTTATAATTTATTCACTGTGTCCGTAAGTGCTTGAATAGTCAGAGTCAAAGAAGCAAAAGACTTCTGGAGCAAAGGAAAAGTATTAATTATCATGCAGATCTTTTACGTTTATTCTTTCTAACGCAGGAGGAAGTGTCTCAGCAGATCAAGAGACAGAAGATATCAATAATCACTTGCCTTCCCTTCTAGTGGGAATCTGTGATGAAGTAATCTTCAAAAGGCTTTGCCACTGATTTCCAAGGAAAAAACTCCAGAAAATACTTTATTCCGATGATATTTCTCTTGTATTCATCAAGCATCATATCTTAGAGCTGTTTCTTGGCTTTATTTTTAAGGCCTGTATGGACCTGATTCTTTGGGCAAATCCATACTGCAAGGATGTGAAACATATTGAAGTGGAATATCAACAAAATTCATAATTGGGACCTGGTCTGAGATAGAATATTAGACTTGGATAATCTAATAGTATCCAGTGGTATCTAAAATAATAAAGGTGGTTTAACACCTTGGCAGCTTGGTGGCAGAAGGTTCTTGGGCTCTTCTAGAGGTAAGGACATTTTCAGCTAAGTATTGAATTTAAAGACAGATTTAGTAGAGGTCAGGGTGGGACTTTTGAGACTATCAGTGGAGCTCTCATCTGTGAACTGTGGATGTGTTACACCACAGCTGTCCCAGTGTTTGGGCTCAGATCACTCCTAGGGACAAGGCACTGGAACAGAAGGACAGTGAAGCCAAACTATTGGACTCCTTCTTCACCTAAATCTAGGCCTGGAGAAGATCCACATGGCAGAACCCCTAAAAAACCCCTAGAAAGCTGAGTTATTAAAAACCTCTGGCATTCTTTGTTTTTCAGGTCTAAAAATACTTTCATATAAAAGACTTCAAACTGTTTTTTGTGCTAAACACACAAATGGAAATCTCACTGCACTGCACACATTATATCACTAAAATAAATATTGTTGTCTTTAATATTTAAAGAGATTTTTGAAGCAGCCACAGAGGATGAAAAATACAAGCCAGCAAAAGTGTTCCGTGTCTCGGCGCCCTACAGAGGCGTATTTCAGTTCTCCTGCTTTAATTTCTTTAGCTCTCAAGGAATTCCAAGGTCTCTGAAATGGCATGCTGGGCAGGAAAACAGAGCTGCTGTCCCCAGGGTTTCTCTGGCTCTTTATTATTCATCATCACAGGAATTTTCTTCATTGTAGGCTGAGGACCTGCGTCATGTACTCCTCGAAGCCGTTGGAGTAGCAATTACTCTACATCCAGGGTATCCCAAACACCATCAGGCACTGATACTTAAGGTAGGACAGGGGACACGGGATTTCCTTGGTTCCGTCTGTGCTACCAGAGCTGAGTTCAGCATCTGTTGAAGCTAACAGGAGCTTTGCTGCTGGGTTTTTTGGGATGAGAAGAATCAATATGAGCAGAAACTCATTGCTTGCAGACTGATTCTAGATGAGGTCCCATTCCTTAACCCTGTCCCGGAGCTGTGCCTCTGACCCTGCCAAACCTGTTCCTCCATCACACTCAGGACAAGGCCAGGGTGCCATAAACAGCGAACCTGTACCCCAAACACCCAACCCTCCAGGTGGGTTCCCTGGGACAGTCAGATTTTCTGAGTGTTGGATTTTACATGTCTATAATGAATTTAGAAAGTTGTGAAGGAACATGGGCTAATTCTCAAGCAGTGAATGTCAGGCCAAGCACAAAGTGACACCAAGTGTGTTTGGTCACAGTTACTGGGACCAGAAGTGGGAGCAAAAAAGCAGTCACTTGTTCTCTGTTGGATGCCTTTAATTCCTTTAACTGCAGTAATTCCTCTGCCTACAGGAGAGGGAGGGAGAAATTACCTGTTGATTCTGGAGAGGGACTTTTTGCAAGGGCATGTGGTGATAGGACAAGGGGAAATGGGTTTAAGCTGGAAGAGGGTAGATTTAGATTGGATTTTAGGAAGAAATTCTTCCCTGTGAGGGTGGTGAGGCCCTGGCACAGGTTTCTCAGAGAAGCTGTGGCTGCTCCATCCCTGGAAGTGTCCAAGGCCAAGCTGGACAGGGCTTGGAGCCACCTGGGATAGTGGAAGGTGTCCCTGTGTGTGGCAGGGGAATGGAGCGAGATGATCTTGAAGATCTCTTCCAGCCCAAACCATTCTGTGATTCTGAATAGGTGAACTACAGGAGCTTCCTACCATCATGGGGAAAAAAAAAAAATCTGTTATTTTGGAGACTGATAAAGTTAGGAATACTCACAAGGCTCAGGTTCATGGGTACATCCACATCTCTACATGTGCCTGGCCATTTTTAAATTCTGCATTTTTGGATCGGTATATTACCTCCTCCTGCAGGTATCCCAATGTAACACTGGAGTCACACTGTGATCAATCAGATCCTTTCTGTGCACAACATACACAATCAAATACAACGCAGGCGTCAGAGTGGATTTAGGGCTGCAGTTCAATGTTCATTTAAAGCAGAATTCAGATGCCTTTACTTCATCAGTTTGGTCCCCAATTTTTGCAATTAATTGTAGCAGTGATTGTGTATATTCCCCACGTCTGGTATCATAGTCCTTCCTAAGGGCCCTTTTGTGCTTCCCTTTCCCATACAAGTGGAAAACTTCCGCTCTGTAGAGCAGAGGAAGAAGTGTCAACAAAGGCTCATCTGGGGACTGCTCTGCTTTATTTTCGATGGACTTACCCTTTCACAAAGACTTCTCTTACAAACAGTCAGAGAAAAGAGTGTTGAAAGGCTCCTGACAAGATTATCTACTCTATCACCCTGCCCTGGAGCAGGGTAGACTCTTTATGGAGTGGTTAACCACCCTTTTGTGTGAGCTTTTCATAGACTTAATCACATGGAGCCAAGCTTGCCAAGCACTCATTCCCTGAGTCATTCCAGAGAAACTTTCACTGGGAAGATCTCTTCCCCCTCAGCCCCTTGTAGGTGCTGCAGGCTGCAGGAGCACTCAGAAATCACACATACCTAGAACCTTTCTCTGGAGGGTGGCTCATACCCTCACCACTGACCTGTCCTGCTGCCCAAAACAGGGCTGACGCAGCCAAGCTGCCTGTTGGGAACATTTCCTGTCTTGTGTCAGTGCTTCAGAGCTGTGTGGGAATTGTGCAGGGTAATGAGCTACTCCAGGCTGCAGCAGCACCAGGGACTGGTTTAGCAGAATAGATAATTAACTTTGAGTGTTTAACAGTGGCTCTGCCACTCTTTATTGCTACTATAGGTCCAGCTTTGGAATTTTCCTTCATTGCATGCTGAGCAGCCTCATCTTGGTCCTCACATCATCATCATGCTTTAAGCAGTGCTGAGCTCACCCACATTATGTCAGTGTGTGTCTTGCAAATACTCAGATTTGGTGGCTTCTCAGCTAATTTATGTTGAAAAATGTTAGTTTTCTTTATAGTTCTGGTCACATTCAGCTGATCTGATTTTTTTTTTGCTTTGGAGAAAAGGAGAAGTGTTCACTGTAAAGCACTGCTTGAGAGGAAATTCTGTGGTTAAAAAAGCTGCTGTTTATTGGGATAGTTGTGTTTTTCCTGTCACAACACAGAGTCTGATCTGATTACTCTGCAAGGGAGTGTTTTCTACTGATGATATGACAGGAGACCTGGGCTTTTTTGGGGATGTCCAGACTCTATTCCTTGTGCTGCTGCAGCAGCAGCCAAGCCCTGGCATGCAGGGTGCTCACTGAAGCATTTCTCAGTGCTTGCTGCATTACTATTTATGCTTTACTATTTATACAGCAGGCATAGCTCTGTCTCCTTACCATTCTTCAATCCTGCTGCCACAAAATAATGCCAGAGAGGAGCTCAACTGGTTATTAAAAATCTACTTCCCAGTTTTTCTTTCCCAGCCTTCACCTTTTTTGGTGAGGGGGCCTCTGCGCTCTCGGGTGAAATGCAATTAAAGCTCCTCAGCCATCTCCTTCCTGGCCTCTTGGTGGTACTCTTAACTCAGAATATTCACCAGCTGCTCTGGCTGCCTTTAAAGGCATCAATCTCCACCCTGCTCTAGGAGAACTAACGTTTTTAAGTAGATACTAAATATATACAAACTTTATGGACACAAAGAAAGATTTTTTGAAGGATTTGCCAGAGATAGAGAAGCTCGACTCACTGATCCATGCTGACCTACTTCAGGGCTTCACCTGTTATGCAAAGCCCAGTGCAGATATCTGTCAGATATCCCTGGAGCACAGATGTTTGGATACAGTGAGTACAGTGGGAAATGAAGGCAGAATGAAGAGGGAGGTTGTCATTTGCATTCTTAGCAATTTGTTTGGTGCCAGGCGAAAGAAAAGGGTCCCACTGCTGTGAGGAATGTGCCCCAGTGAATATTGAGGCAGGTTTAATTCAGTCTCTGTGTTCTAATGGAGACCCAATGGCCAAGGAGCAGCCCCACAGAGAGAAATGCTGTGTGGAGTCTGAGGAGCTCAGGGTGTGTGAGATTGGTTAAAGCTTTCCTGCAAATGGTGTCAAAACAGGGTTAAAACTTATCTTCATATTTAGAAAATCCCCAGGAAGCGCCTAGATTGGGGTGAAACTAAGGACAGTCACAGCTAGTGGTTAGAGTCTAAATCCAGGCCTGGGATCTAAAGTTAGAATCACAGAATCATAAAGATTGGAAAAGACCTCTGAGATCATCAAGTCCAACCATTAACCCAACACTGCCAAGCCACCACACTAAACCCTGTCCCTGGGTGCCACATCTACACACCTCTAAATCCCTCCAGGGGTGGGGACTCCACCCCTGCTCTGTGCAGCCTGTTCCAGTGCTTGCCAACCATTCCAATGCAGAAATTGTTCCCAATATCCAACCTAAACCTTCCTTGGCTTCATACAACTGCCCCAAGCTCAGCTCTTGATCACCAAGAAATTATTGGCAGATAAAACTGACCTCAAAGTTTAGTTAATTTGACCAGAATATGTAGAATTATGCATTGCAAGTTACTCAGAATTACTTAATGTTCCCCCTGTAGATCAGCCATATCCTACAAATAATTTATTTTGGTTTTTGACTAAAAATTTGTCAATAGCTTTAGAGCCAATTCATGCCATAGTTCTGCTCACAGTTCTCTTTGCTGACTGCCTTGGATGCTCAGACTACACACAGATTCTGCCCTGCATTTAATGGAATGAAGGTGGTTCTGAAACAGAAAATAGCTACTAAGGAGATGAGACATAAACAATCTGTACAGATATATTTGCTAAATACATATCACGTACTGAGGATATTTATTATGGCTGCATTTAGGCAAAGTGAAGAAGAATAAAGAGAAAGACAAGGGGGAGCCAAAAGAGAAAGGAATAAAATCAAATATGACTATAATAAGATAAAGTCTTCACAATTACAGAATTGGAAGCAAACAGCACTGCAAATACACTGCAGTTATGTCCAACCCATTCTCTATTCCCACTCTCCCCACCAGACAGAGGTTTAAATGAAGATAAGTGGTTCTTAGATCCTTTTCCATTCTCTGAGACCACTAAAATAGAAAGTGTCCAACACCTGCTGCAAGCATATTAATAATCAGATGAAAAATTAATGCCTACAAATCCTCAGAGTTAACTCTTCCCTTCAGCCATCAGCAATTAATAAGAAAAAAGAATGCTGCAGGAAGGAAACAGGTCCAAAATATCTGCCCTAGGAGGTCCCCTTAGGGATCAGAACTGCTGTCAGAGAAATGATTAGGACAGGCAGGGTAATAATTAGGACATAGGGATTTTTGCTGGCTCCTCAGTGGAGCTTGGAGTGCTGTGTGTGAAAACACCTCCCTTGTCCCTGGTAGAGTGACCAGGTGAGCAAAGGGGCTGCAAAGACCACTTCTTCTTTGTGCATGGAAGGATAGGCCACCTTAGTGTCCCAAACATCTCCAGGGGAGCCAGGAGACCTGGTTCTTGTCCTAATTTTGTCACTGGCTAGGTCAGGTTGGTCAAGTGTCACACTCCATGTCTGTGCCTCAATTTCACTCGCTGTAAATGCCCGGAGAAGGACATTATTTTCTGTGTCTTGAGAAGAGAGATTAAAACTGCTCTCTCTGAGGTTTTGTCTCTTTTATTTACCATAAGCCAGAAAAAGAAAATGAATATTTTTGCTGTCTTTTGCTGTTCCTTTATTTCTTCAACCTGTCTGAGCTCACTCCTTAAGTGTGCAATGTTTTAACTCGACACCAGCCCAGAGAGTGGCCGTGCTGGATCCCGGGAGGATCAGGCACTGTCCCCCACATCTGTGGTGCCGTGGCCTCCTTGGACACAGCACAATCCCAAGCAACACCTCCTCTCTCAGGATCCTCTTTCCTTTTTCCTCCATGGATTTCTGGCTCCATGCATTTTCCCTTGGAGAGAGAAAGAGCTGTGGTAAAGGCAGGAGCAAAGCCACGAGGATTAGTTCGATATTCCCCAAAGATCTTTCCTTATCTGCCACTTGCAGTCTGCCTCTGTCACCTTGGCACACCTCGGGGTGTGCAGATAGGAAAAATGTCAGCAAGAGAAGGCTCCAGGGAGGCCTTAGAGCCCCTTCCAGTTCCTAATGAGATTCCAGGAGAGCTGGAGAGCGACTTTGGACAAGGGCATGGAGTGACCAGACAAGGGAGAATGGCTTCAAATGGACAGAGAGTAGATTCAGATTGGATATTAGGAAGAAATTCTTTCCTGTCAGGGTGGTGAGGCCCTGGCACAGGTTGCCCAGAGAAGCTGTGGCTGCCCCATCCTTGACAAATTTCAAGGTCAGATTGAATGGGTTTTGGACCAACCTGTCTAGTGGATGACATCCCTACTCACAGCAGGGGGGTGGATTAGATGGTCTTGAAGTTCCCTTCCAACCCAATCTACTCTATGATCCCATTGGAGGAAATGAATCATTTTTACTCAATTTTTCTGAAGAAAAGCTCTTACTGCTCAGTGCTTGTCATTCCCTTCTATGTCTCTGAAGTGTAGAAACAGTTTTGAGTGGAGTTTAAAAATACAGTGCCACACTCTTGGCTTTACCCTTGCGAGAACGACAGGGCAGGAACTCTCTGTGGCCTCACTGGGAGTGAGAAAGGGCCTTTTGCAGAACTGGGTTGTGAGCAATATGGGACAGGATGAACCCCAGCGACTTTGTGCGTGGCCAGGTGAACAGTTACAGAAATGAAAAGTGAATCACACCTTTCTTCTTGCTCTCTCCCTCTTCACTTCCTTCTGCTGAAGCCTTGGAGCTGAAGCAAATGTGTGTTATTATGTGCTCCAAGTGATTTACAGTGGCAGAAAGAAAGGGAACTGTCCATTAAAGGTTACAATTTCTGGAATAACAGAATCAAAATATTATCTTGCTCAGGTGCCTGCTATGTCTCACTTTGTGGCAGTGGCAATGGGAATATTTCCCTTCAGACTCCCCCATCAGACAGCCTTTCCTCTCCGTGGGCTGAGGAGGTTGTGGCATAGAGGAGCTGGCAGAGCATCCTGGGCTGCCTTGGGATGCTGCTGAGAGCTGTCGTGTTGCATCTGGGCAAAATTAATTGCAGTGAAAAGTTTCTTTAATCAGTGGGTGGCTGCTTTGCTGTCTGCAAGTGGGGTGAGCTGTTCTCATTCAGTTCTTGGCTGTCCTACAAAAATCTTCATGTTACCTTGGTAAAGTGCCTCAGTTTCTCTTCTGAATCACAGAGATTTCTCTCCTAAGGAAAAAAAAAAGGGAGCAATAGTTCACCCCCACTTTGTTGGAATACTTTGAAAATGCTTTCAGAGCATGATCTGTGCCTGGATCATCACTGGACTCCCTGGAGTTAAGGATTTTAATGTTTCTTTGCTCTGTACTAATTTTTGACTGCAATAGTAGGAATTTCACTTGAAGCCCCATTCTGAGAAAAGCATTATCTCTGATTTAACTCACCTTGGCTAGAAAGGTGCTCTAGGAGGGTTCTGTCTGCACAGGACACTCTTCAAGTGTTGGCCATTTGGATGGATGAAAAGTTTGATGAAGATAGCAACTTAGGGCACTTAAACATTTTATTTCATTGTTCCTGTTGCTCCATTTTTCATCTGAGCTTGGCTTTCTATAAATTTCTGACTTGAGGGCTCTCTCTTGTGTGGACTGTCTAATATAGAGCATGAGTTGGGCTCACAGTTTATGTTTTCCTACAATGCAGGGGTTAATAAGGACTTTTTTCCTCTTCCTGGCTGCTTATTTTCATGAATCATGTAAGACAATATCTTTGAACTCTGCATCCCTGCACCAAACTTTATTTAAATTTACCACCAGGTTAAAAATAGCAAGACAAATATATGCATAGAAGTGAAGAGCTCTTGTGTTCACATCCTGATATACACAAAGGAAAAGAAAACCTCTTTTTTTTCTCCAGATTACAAAGGAAGGAGGAAGGGGAAATTCCCTTTTTATGGAAAAGAAATTTGGTCTCTAGCAAGGTCAGAGTTCTCTTCCTAGGAATGTTTAAGGGAAGAGAAGAGTGAACTGAGAAGAATGCATTACATTGGTGGTTTCAGCTGGTTTTACATCCCCAATTGTGCAAACAGCTTAATTATATTTAATTAATTAAATCATTGATTGTTGAATTAATAAAATGTATCTCCAAATCTTAAAGAAGAGAGACTTAGACTAATCTCATAAGGCACCACTAAGGTGGCTGATGGAGAAATATTTGGTGATACAACTACTGACCAAGGGTGTGGTTTCAGCCCACAACATTGCTTTTACAGTCACAAACCTCACAGTCATTTGTTTTCTGAACAATTTGTCTCAATTTGTCTCAATGAGCTCCCAGGAATTTGGGAAGCTTGTTTGGTTGGATAAGGAAAACAGTTTATTTGTTTTATTTTTCTAGTAGTATCATTTCTCGGTGAACACTTCAGTACCATGGCTGATGTGAAAAGCCAAATACAGAATCAGAATATCTTGAGGTTAAAGGCACCCACAAAGATAATTGAGGTCCCTCTGATCATGGGATCTGTGGCAGACTGGATGTTCCTCCTACATCCATGCCTGCTTGTGAAACAGGTCCACCAAAACACTTGGCAATATTAGGATCAGACTCCTTCTGTGGTAAAAGTGAGTCTTAATTTTTTTATTTTCATTCTTTAAGTCAAACAATGACTTGAATGTAGATCTCCCAAGGTCTTGGCCAACCCCCAGTCCTTCTTGCTTTCATACTTCTTTTATATTTGCACAAATAGGTTTCTGCAGGTATTGTTATCCACATTTTCACCATTAAAAATTCCTTTTCCAAAGTGCATCAAACCAAAATAAATTTGGCTTTAAAAGCAAGCACTTTCAGTTCCTGATAAGGATGGAACTGACTGAACTTTGTGTTCTAGACTTGTTTCAAGGGTAATCCCTACTTGCCTTAGGCCTTCTTTTCCTTCAAAAAATGGAGATTATTAGATGTCAAGATTTTTTCAAGGATTCTTTACAGAAAAAAATCTTAGATCTTTTATAATGTGCTATCAAACCCTTTTATTAAACTATTTTTTTCTGGCATGCACTCTAAGGAAGAGTATTTTTGTGCATTTCAAACTGTATGGCAATTCCAATCGAAAGTATTTATGAATAATATTGACCAAGTTCTCCTTGGATTAATGGTACACACTTGTACACATTGTACACACTCATACACACTGTGGATGTGTGTGAACGGGCACTAAGGAAGCTCAGCAACATTTAAAATTTACGTTTTGTGACCTTGGTTATGAGCTGCTATTTGAAAGGAAAAAAGAAAAGTGTTCTTATCCATGAAAATATAATTTAAAAAAAATCAAAATTAAAGAAAATCAGTAACATAAAATAATAAAATAGTAAAATAAAACAAAAAATATGACACAGAACAGACCAAAACATTCAACATTACCCTTGTTTAGTGATCAGCAGAGAAATTTTACTGATGATAAATCTTCCTCTTATGTTTGGTCTACTGCACTCACTGCATATACACACATAACTATTATCATCTAATTATAATCCATTAAATCAATTAAATAATTTTCTCTGATATTTTCCATTCAGGGAAGTAAACCAGTTAATCTGCCACGTTAACTGCTGAGAATACTGATCATCCTGAGCAGGGAAGACATTCCCTCACTCGAAAGACGCGAAGATTGTCGCGCTTCTGCGACTCACTGTTTTTTTATCCCATTAATTCCCCCACTGTTGTGGCCCCAGAAGAAGAGGGTGAGCTCTTGCAAACTGCTGGGAAGGAATAGAGCAGAAGACAATTGTGTCTAAGGTTTGTGCTTTTGGGTGGAATGAGCCCTGGCTCAGCTGCTCGGTTGGTGATGCCCAGACCAGCTCCAGCAGAGCTCTTCTCTTCCTGCTGCTGATGTCAGGGACAGAGGCAAACCCAACGTCCTTGGCTTGGCTGGCATTTCAGGAGTCACAGCACTGAGTGACATTCAAGGTTATAATGTCTGGCCCATACTGGGAGCAGCCAACCTTTCTTTTTCCATGCATGTTCTGGTGACATTGACAACTCTTCCTCTTGCAGACAGTCCCTGATACCCAAATCCACACAATACAACTTTACAGTTCCTGCTACACTCTGACCTTTCTGTCCATCTTGACTTTGACTGCAGTCAGGACTTCTTCTTTAAGGTGAAGGGCTTTTGGGTGGGCCAGGAAAAGGTTTTACTTTCCTTTAGCATGTGCTGGCTCAACACAAGGAAGAGGATCTGAGCCCTGTGATCTCTCCTGCCTCAACTCTTTCTCTGTGCACTTGGCCACGTGTGAGGGAACCAGGAGGAGAGTTTCTCTGCAGGCTCGATGACCAACAAATTGGAGAAGTGTCATCAACAGCACAGCAGATCCTGTCTGCATAGGTAGAGGAAAAGTCATGGCAGGAGGCAATTTGGATCCAATCCGAGTGTCCCACGTACTGCGTGACAGTGCAATCCTCAGAAAGACTGATAACCATTCTAGACCAAGGGAAAAGAAGATTATAAAGTGGTTTGATTCCAGCATGGAACTCTGAATGCAGCTTGACCCAGAAATGCATGTCCTGGTGAATTGTTTCTTAGGATGGGCTGGGTCTCCACGAAGATTCTGAACTTTATGTTCACCCCTCATCCTGATTACTTGATGGGTCCTATCTGCTTTAAATGATGCAGGATGCTGGGACCTCAGTTCCACACATTTATCCCTGGGCTTGCCCCATAAATCTATAAGGGATGCAGTGACAAGCTGTATTTCTGTCCTTACTGGATCTCTGTGATCCAGCAGAAATTGAGATCAGTGTGAATTGTGATCCAGTTCAAAGTGTCTCCTCTGCTGGGGCAAGAACATGGAAAAGCAAGGTAAATTCTTCACTTAAAAAGGTTGACTTGACACCAGCCAGTTCAGTGATGAACACAAGATGTCTGTCCAAAAAAAAGTTATTTTTTCACCTGAATATTCATAAAGATTTTAGAACAGAATATTCATCCCTGTGGAGACATCCATTTGTCTCACTGACAATGGCAAGGAGTTTAGGGCAACTTTTCCAAGAGTCTGTTGTCACACCTGGATGGCAGGATTAGATGTGTGCAAAAAAAATCAGTTTTAAAGGCTCATGGCCCCTAATTGTTGGGGTGGGGTACTTCAGGTGATGTTTTGATGAGATCTTCTGAAGATAAAATCTAGTTCCTCAGCTCTCTTCCTCAGGGTTCAGCTAGTAATGGTTTGTTCCCCCTGCCTGTTTTGATCTTTTTTTTTGGGGTTAATAAAAGTCTCTTCCTACGAGGAGCTGGGGCAACATCACTGCAGTGCTCATGGTCACAGAGCAGAGCCAGCGGAAAGGAAAAAAAGCAGCAAAACCTCTGGCAAAATTGCAAAACCTGCAAGGACAGGATTAGGTCTGTGTTAAGCAATGCAGGCCTGGGTCCAGCTGTCTCTCATGTGCTCCTTTAGCTGTTTCTGGCTATTCTTTTCTTTTAGGTGGCGTGCTGATTATGAGAAAGGTTTATCCTGTCAGCAATAAGCAAAACTACAATTTTTTGGTGCTTGGGTTTGAGCAACTGCTTATTAGCTTATGTCCTTGTCTTCTGCTTTTTCTTTTTTCTTTTTTTTTTTTTTTTTTAAATATTTCTGCAGTCTTAGATGAATCTCTGTTTTTATTGCAGATACCAGTGATTTCTGTGACATTTGTGTGTCCTATTTTCTCCCAAATACCACAAAGTCATGAAAAATGCTTCCAATAAGTTGTCTGCATGACACATATGCAGATAAACTGGCCCAGTCTTCAAGACAGGCAGGGAAGAGATTGTGTAATTTAAAGGAATCTCTGAAGTTACCTGCCGACCTAAAAGGATGCAAAACCCACCAGCTAAAAGTTCATGTGCTATTTGCACCTGGGAATTGTCAGTCAGCATGGGCTGGTGGTGGGGTCACATGTAAGAGGGCTGTTTATGTGCTATTTTCTTTTTATAGCTCGAATCAATAAGCTGATTGAGCTGAGCTGGATCGATCCTCCTGAGCTTTATTTACAATTATCCTCTAACGGCTGATACAGTGCTGCTCTAGAAGTGAACATACTGCAGCAGTTCTTTTTTGAGGCAATATATCTTCAGCTCAGTCTGAATCCTGCTGGACTCGAGGTGTTTGGAGAAGAGTAGCTGTGCTAAAGCTCTTGCTAAATTGAGGTTGATGCAAGGATTTGCAAGATGATGAAGGATAGTAATAAAGGCTGTGTTAGTCAAAGGAGAACAGAGACATGATGTTCCCTCAGTGGATGGACAAAGAGCCTCCTGCACGGGGAAAAGCAAAGGTGATTTTCTGAAGGGAGTTCCATTTGTTATTGTGTGAATTTCAGAAAAATCTGCTGCATCCAAGCTTAGCCTTTTGTGAACATCTTTCTTAGCAGGCAGCCTCTCCTTAACAACCAACCTCTCCTCTCTTTTCATGACCACCTGCCCTATTTATCATAGAATCCTAAAACAGTTTGGGTTGCAAGGGACCTCTGAGATCATTTTAGTTCCAACTCCCTGCCATGGGCAGGGACATCTTCTGCTGCCCCAGGCTGCTCCAAGCCCTGTCCAGCCTCACCTTGAACATTTCCAGGGATGGGGATTTGCCCAAAGCCACACATTCCTGCAGTCCTGTGTGGAAATGCCAACAGTTAGGGACAAGAACTGCGGATGACAGAAGGAGAGCAAGAAATTGCCAACAGACGTGAAGCAGCTGTCCATTCCAAAGGTCCCCATTGTTATTGCCACCACAGAAGAAACTGTTCAGGATGTTTCTGGGAAAGGGTTTGGTGAAAAGTCTCGTGGAAGGTGTCCCTGCCCCTGGCAAGGGATTGAAACAAGATTTTTAAGCTCCATTCCAACCCAAGCCATTCTATGATTCTTCCTATCACAGGTCTTTCTTTCAAAAGTTGTCCTAGTGCAACCTTTATTAATTAAATGCTAAGGCAATAATATTCCAAATTACAAAAAATTAGATTCTGATCTCAGTTCTGTGCATATAAATCAGGGTTTCACCCACAGCTGTCAGTTCCATAATCATATGTCACTAAATATGAGACCACTCTCTTAGTTCTCTAGATGTGTGAGGAAGATAATTGCCTGAAGAAGTTAATTAATATCCACCCACTTTTAAGAAGCCTCAAATTTCTCTGAAGGTTTAAACCAGTTTATTCAAACATGCTATGAATGCACAATAACATTGAGATATCAGGTGTCAGAACCAGAGGGTTTCCTCATCACAAAGAATGAAACTTCAGTCTAATGGAAATGAGAAAGAAACCTCTTTAAGCTTCCAGCTGGACTCATGTTCCCTTTTCCCAGAGATTTTAAGCTCCTTGCCAGGTACAACTTATAAACCAACATCAGCCAAGAACAGACACAGAAGGGCTAAATGTTGCTTCTTTTCTTTTTTCTTTTTTCTTTTCTTTTCTTTTCTTTTCTTTTCTTTTCTTTTCTTTTCTTTTCTTTTCTTTTCTTTTCTTTTCTTTTCTTTTCTTTTCTTTTCTTTTCTTTTCTTTTCTTTTCTTTTCTTTTCTTTTCTTTTCTTTTCTTTTCTTTTCTTTTCTTTTCTCTCTTCTCTTCTCTTCTCTTCTCTTCTCTTCTCTTCTCTTCTCTTCTCTTCTCTTCTCTTCTCTTCTCTTCTCTTCTCTTCTCTTCTCTTCTCTTCTCTTCTCTTCTCTTCTCTTCTCTTCTCTTCTCTTCTCTTCTCTTCTCTTCTCTTCTCTTCTCTTCTCTTCTCTTCTCTTCTCTTCTCTTCTCTTCTCTTCTCTTCTCTTCTCTTCTCTTCTCTTCCCTTCCCTTCCCTTCCCTTCCCTTCCCTTCCCTTCCCTTCCCTTCCCTTCCCTTCCCTTCTCTCTTCTCTCTCTTCTCTCTTTTCTCTCTTTTTTCTCTCTTTTCTCTCCTTTCTCTCCTTTCTCTCTTTTTTCTTTTCTTTTCTCTTCTCTTAATAAAGGTGAAGCTATTCTTTATTCTTAGAGTGACAAGGAAGATCAGTCTAAACCACAGTTAAATCAAAAAGACCTCAACACTCAGTGGAAAAATTCCTGGTAATGTCCAATCAAATCAACACATGGGGGGGCTCACAGTGGCTAGTGAATGTCTCTTGGCAAGTGTAAGGCCAGCACCAATCACACTTCATGGTTTGTGTAGGGGAGGACTAAAAGGAAATCAACCTTGGTCATAGTCCTGATGAATTCAGTGAGGAAAAAAAAATCCCACAAAGGAGCAGTTTCCCTTCTGTTTCTTGAAACCTGAGAATTCTTCATAAGAACGTGTCAACCATATTAAATTTTACAGGATGTTAATAAAAAGTTACAATAACACTGATACATTTAATTTGGTCTTCATCACACCATATAATACTTGAACCTACAAAATCAGGGCTAGAAAATGGCAACTCCTTTTTTTTTTAAGAGTTGAAGCTTCACAGTTTGTTTTCAATTTTGCATCTGAACAGATGGCAACTTTTGCTGTTATAATTTTTCATCACAAAAGACTGATTGATTCTCTAGTTGTTAGGGCATTTACCTCTTATGGGGAAAACTTAAGTTCAGATTCCTGCTTTGAATCAAATAAGGCAGGTTTTTTTCTAGGCTAACTCTAAGGTATCAATTTTTTAAAATGCTATTGATTTTTTTCTGAGCTGGCATCCATCTCTATTTAAATTCTGTCCTGTCTGTGAAAAATCTTTCTTGAGCAAAATTTGACGAAATGTTGTCATATACAGCCAGAAATTCCAATAATGGCTTTTTCTCATCAGAGGATTTTGTTTTGATGGTCATGATCCTCAGACTTCTCCGTCTGTTTAATTAAAACCAAATCAAACCCAAAAACCTGCTCAACCCTATCCCACTTTTCCACAAAATTACTGCTGCCAATAAAAATGAATATAAACATGTTTCTGGACAACAAGTAAGTTCCAGTCTTTAATGTCTTCCAGTTCCTAAACCAAGGTCTGGAACTCATTAAAGCCACTAATTGGAGCTGAGAGAAAAGAAAAATGGAAAGATCATAGGCAGCAAAACCTAGAAGTGTGAGTTTTTAATTCCACTTGCTGTAACAGTTCCCTACTGTTATTTGGCTTTTATATCCTATGAAATATGTGGTATTTAAGATCTAATACTGCAGGAATTCTTATATCTGATGTTATCACAAATATTGTTGTCCTGCTGATGTTTTCCCAATATTCCTCTACGCTTTTTCTAGAGCTTCCTCAGTAACTACTGAATTTTCAATTATTTTTATGTGTGTGTTCATATAGTGACATTTTCACAGCTAAATATCAGAAATTTACCTTAGCTCTTCCTTCCAAATAGACCAGGAAAGTATTAAAATCATCTGCTCTTTCTATCTGCTGCCTATTTAAGCAATTATGAATTCAATTTCTGGGTTTATTTGCAATTATGGGAACTAGAAATTGTTTTCTTCCTATTTTTAAAAGAGAACTGAGATTCTTTTATAGCAGTTTGGTTCATGGAACCTGGAGTTTTATGAAAATAATAAAGCTGAAGACAACAAGGTAAGTCCCTGTACTGAGTAGAGAGAGCTGCTAAAGCTGCGTGAATCTTTCCTTAACTGCATTAGAATTCCCCAATATGCTCAAGATCCAATCTTGCTAAGAGAAGTTGTGTTCTGTCTTCCTCATGCCTTTTACATAAATTGTCTAAAAGTCTGACCTATCAAGGAAGTTCCATTGGCAAGGCCATTGGCAAAATTAATCTCTAGGGTCTTTCTTTTTTCTCTTTTTTTCTTTTTTCTTTTTTCTTTTTTCTTTTTTCTTTTTTCTTTTTTCTTTTTTCTTTTTTCTTTTTTCTTTTTTCTTTTTTGTTTTTTCTTTTTTTTTTTTTTTGTTTGCTTTTTTGTCTTGTTTTGTTGATTTAAAAAAAAAAATTATTATTCTTTTTCCCTCTTCCCTTTGCTTTCTGGTAACACAAGGAATAAGATACAAACTTTCCCTCTAGAAAATAGCTTTTAAATCTTGGATCATGTTTTTAAGCCATGGGGGACTGGTCTGACATGGACTGAAGTCAGATTTTTCTTTGACTGAGCCCCTCATTGATGTACAGTTCCTTAGAAGCCAAGTAAAGCAGAGTCTGCCCCAGAGCATCTCCAACAGGATCCTGTTTCCTGAGAATCTTCCAGGAAACTCTGGAGGAAAGAGTTTGATTTTGATATCCCGGCTGTCTGATATTTTCATCACCATGGAAAAACTGACATGTGCTTACTTGTTTGTTTTTGGAATCTGTCGAGGCATGAACACGAATGGGGACAGAGCACATCTGTAGATAGGAACCCAGTGGGGTAAACATCCATTTATTTTTGGCAAGTTTAATGGATCTGGCTATCTAAGTTGCTTTTCAGGACATTTTGCTGCTTCTGCAGCGTTGGTTCAATGGTTTTCGTATGGTTTTACTTGAAAATAAAAAGAAAGGAACAAAAAGCTGTGCACTCTGCAGGTAAGCACAGGTGGTTCTGCCCTGCTTAAATGGAGAAGAGGAACTTGTTCACCCCTGGTTCCTGTGATGGAATCTCCTTCACTGAGCTGCAGTTTTCCTGTGTGGAAACTACTGCAGCTCAGACAGAATGAAGCAGCCTCTAATTCCTCCTGTCTCACTCTTAAGGAAATAATCTATATTTTTGAATTCCAGGAAGAAGGAAAGAAATCTGGGAGGAGCACATACCTTCGATATGTAGAAGCTGTGGGGAAGGCAGACCAGCAGGTCAGGTACCAGAAAGAAGACCTCAAATAGTGCCAGAGAATGAGGAGAAAGAACTGAATGATGCTGAAGGTGTTATTTCCATAGTTCTGTGATCCAATGACTCTTGGAGGTCTTTTGGGGTTAGAGCAATTCACCTGCCAGAGATTGGGTTCAATACAGAACCACAGAATCACAAAGCGGTTTGGGTCTGAAGGGACCTCAAAGATTATTTTGTTCCACCCGCTGTGCCATGGGCAGGGACATCTTCCACTATCCCAGGTTGCTCCAAGCCCTGTCCAACCTGGCCCTGAACACTTCCAGAGGTGGGGCTTCCTTTTGGGAATCCCTCATCTTCTGGGTATCCTGATATCTGTGTGAAGCCACTCCCTGCTCACCAGCCTACAAATTTGTTGCCCCCACTGACAGGAGAACACTTCCTTTTGTGAATAAATGTGAAGAATTGCAGAACTGAACTCTTGGCTCATTTTTAATATGGTCAATAAATCCATCCCTTATGGATTTCTTTTATTCATCTTTACACATTTCTTGGGTTTTAAGCCCTGCTGTCACTTCCATCTTGGTTTTCTGTGGGTTTAGATCTTGGTCTATGAGGAAGCACTAGTGAATATAATTAACTGTATCATTAAATAGGAATATTAATTTTTTCCTCCGGCAGTATCTCTGGAAATGGTCAAAATGGTAGATCTGTACCAAAAAAAATCCCTGGAATTGATCATGTTGTTTGAAGTTTTTTTTTACGCAGATAATTGGAGATCTCAGATAATTTCTCACAGCAATAACTTTATATAGTGAAAGTTAAGATGTTTCTTGGAGCTGAAGAATCTACTTTGTCTCTTTAAAATACCTTTTTTCACCCACATTGGTGTTTTCCAATGTGAAGCCATAGCTGAAGTTCTCTCCTTGTTCCCTTCTTGTTCATTATTTGAGTTTAGTCTTTGATTTGGGTCATTCCAGGTCTGGTCCCACACCTGACCTGTTTCTACAATTATGGTTTGTCATCCTTGAGGAGCTCCTGGCTTCACTAAAGTTGTCTTTGATCTCTTTGGGGCCAGGACTTTACCCTGTCTGCCCTATGAATGATAAAGCATGTGAACCCTTTTATCTATTCACTCTTTCACTGCTATCTGAGCAGTGAAATTCATCTGAGTTTAGATGAATTTAAAGCTAAAAAGTTACTTCTTCTTCTTTGTACTTTTCTTTTTAAAATTCTCCAATTTCTAGAAAAGATTTTTCACTTTGCTCTTTTACTTATCCTGTGTCAGTTGTCTCTCCTTAGCCTTTCTTCTTCTTTAAGTCTCCCTGTGCAGCCCCATGAAGTGCCATATGCCATGTGCAGAGCCATCAAGTATCATGTATTTAGCATAAAGTGTCACAATTCTCACTTTACTTGCTAACTTAGTGAATACAGATGGCTAAGTATAAAAGAGTGAACCCTTGCTAGTGCTTCCCAAAGAAAACTGCAAAGTGAATTCAATGTGCGTAGAGCAGAGCAGAGTGAAGGCAAGAGACACTTCTAACTCATGCACTCGTTTTGTGGGACATGAGAAAAATGTAACCACAGGACAGACATTTCCCCGTGAATGCCTTCCAATGAAGCTTCTAGTTTTGTTAGATACATAAGGTTTTATTTTTGCTTTTTTTTTATTCACGAACATTGTTTACTCTTGAACATTTTAGCAGTGTAATTGTTGCAATGTCCTTTACTCAAATTTTAGGAACATTGTTCTCTGGCTCCAGCTGCACCAGCTGAAGAAGGCAATGCTTTCAGCTGCCCCTTCCCAGGATTTTCCATCTCCTCTTTTCTGCCAGATGTCTCAATATTTGTAATTCTTTTCTGTCCACAGTGTGCAGTGTAAGAAAAGATCAGTTATCTACATGATTTAAACCCATCTAGATTTTTTAAACCAAGATTTCTGGAGGAACAGTCAAGTCAACTACTCTGTCAAGAGGTGGTTGGGACATGGTGTCCTACTATCTTTGTGGCACTACAAAGAAAACCAGAGGCAAAAATATGAAATACATTCCCATATAACAAGTTTGTGGTACTCCGACTGAACTTACCAAGGGATTAGGAGTGAATGCATTCCAATGTTGTGCTGAATATCACTGATTAATCCCATTTCTTTCCCATTCACTACTGCAACCACCTACCAAAAAAAAAAAAAAAAAGGCAGAGGGTTTGGATTATGATAATCCAGGCTGCAAACCAGGACAAGGTCGGGTGCAGGAGTGACAGCCACTGTAAACATCTCTTATCAAATCCAGACTCCTGCCCTGTGCTGTTCTCAGAGCATCAGCAACATTAAATTCGGGCCAGACAAATCTTCTGTAGCTGTGGTAATTCTTGTCTACACTGGCCCTCTGAGAGCACTTGCTGGAAAGCATGAGGTGTGTTTATCCTATTTTAAATCTGTGGGGAGAAATCTTCCTGATCCCTTTGGTTTGTGCCCTGCTTTTCCTGCCTGTGATGCTGTGTGAGACTTTGGATGTTGAAATAAAGGCTGCGTGTTGGATGCTGGCACGATCAGCGTGAAAGACTGATCAAGCTTATTTGCCTCCTGCTTAGAAACCTATCAGAAATGCCAAGAATTAAACTCTGGGATTAGGAATTCTGCCATGTCTAAGATTTGCGGCACCAGCAATTGACTTCATGCCTTGGTGGGGAGCAAGCTGTGCAAGGATTCACTCGTGTGGCTTCTCTAATTTTTTGTCAGCTAAAGGATTGCCTCAAATCCCTGTGAAAACTGGGGAAAGTACCACAGTGGGCCCAAGCTTTGATTCAATCTGTGCCAAGGAATGCTTTAACACCCTCACTGATTATGGGGTGTTTCTCAAGCACATGGTGCTGTACAAAGACCAATTTAATAGTCTTCATGCCACGTTTGTGACAGAGCTTTGACTGTATATTTGGGAACCCACCTGCAGCAGCAGTGGGGCAGAGAAGTGCAGGGTAAGGAGGTTTAGCTGACAGACAGCTGCCATGATGTGATCTGCTGTTGTGGTAGCTGAAACTTTCTCAGAGGAACCGAGGGACAAAAACCAGCAGCAAACTGGCGGGACAACTCTGAGGTGTGAAATATCCTCTGAGTGTCAGCCAAATGGTCTCTCCCAAAGGTTATGTTAATCCTCCTATGTTGATTGGTTGTTGTTGTATCCCTGACTCCGCCCTTCCCTTCCCCTCATTGGTTCTCATTGTATCACACACTCCACCCCTCCCTTCTTCCCATTGGCTGTCATTGTATTTCCCCGCCTCCTCCCTAACCCTATTGGACCTTGACCCCTATATCTGTAGTCCTGCAGAGTGACCTGGTCTCTTACGCTGCTGGATTCCCATCATGGAATAAAATCCCTGGGACATATCCACGCATCTGGGCCCTCTGGGTTCTGTATCTCTGGTAAATGCATTGAGCCTGTTTTAAGCTCAGGGGTGTGTGAGTGTCTCAGTGCTAGCCATCAGCACGAGTGATGGAATAGGACTCCTGGCACGCTGTGGAATGCAGGGGCTGGAAGGGTCTGTCTGGGAATCAGGACACTCCTGGATCGTTCAGGAGACCACATCTCACTCCACCACCGCCCCTGCATTAATCTGCAGCCTTGGTCTGGGATTTACTTGGCTTTCCTGCTAGGTCTTGCCAGAACAAGAGACTCCCTGTTAGTTTTTCATGGCAGAACTACTGAGTTCCTTTGGCCAATGTAACTTGGAGAGCACTGGTTGGGGCTGTCCAGAGGAATTGTGGATTTCCTGTCCCTGGAGGTATTCAAGGCCAGGATGAGGCTCTGAGCAGCCTGGTCTGGTGGAAGATGTCCCTGTCCATGGCAGGAGGGATGGAACGACACGATCTTTAAGGTCCCTTCCAACCCAAACCATTCTATGATTCCACATATGCATCTACTACCCCTTCTTGTCTTCTGCTTCCTTTTCCCCAACTCCTTCTCACAAACCTCTCAGGCCAGTCTATGCTGTTATCTTTGATTTAACCAAGGCTTGTTAGGAAAGGACATTTTGCTGACAATCCCACGGAGAAAGCTTTGTGCAGAGCTGACAAAGACACCATGAGTTTGGCGGGACTCAGCAAACCACTGAAAAGGTGGGAGGTGGAGTTTTTGAGTTGTTCTACCCTGAAGAAAAACAGCCCTGGTGGAACCACATCTAAAGCCACAGGGTGCACACCGAAGGAAGCCTGCCCTTCTGCCTAAGATTAGGCTATGGAAAGAGGTTCATGCAGCTGAATAACACCACAAGTATGGAGCTGGCTGCTATAATTAACAATTTCTTATATAGGCTTCAACACACCCTGAACAAGAGGGATGGTGCGTGTCTCTCCATGAGATTATCTTACAAGGAAATAATTTTTGCTTATCTTTGTTTGGCCCCCTGAGTTTTATTTTATAGCAGAACCGCAGCAGATAAAAGTTAGTGTTGCCCCACTGTGATGCTGGTTTGCATGAAAAATCCTTTGCTCATGTCCTTAGGGAAATATTTGTCCAAGGACAATAATATTCCTTATTCTCAAGGTTATTGTGAGGTGGAAATCACTGATTGTAAACATGTTTGAAGCTGTGGAGTGAAATAGCAATGTCTGATTTTATGCTGTTTATTATACCTTGCATCCATTCTGCCTTGAATTGACACTTTTTATTTTTCCAGTGAAAGGAAAAGCTGGAGAATGGGTTGAAGAGTGGGCATCAGGTGGTGGTGGTAAAGATTGGACCAGAATGAAGCAGAAGTGGACTTTAATAAATGATTTCAGTGAAAAAACATGATAGGAAAGTTTGTTTGTGATATATGTGCCCAGTGTAGCCCAACCTCCCTGTACATAACTGTAGATGCACCAATCAATTTCTATTAATTCAATAGCTTTTTTTGCAGAAAATTGAACAACAGCAACAGCAACAACAACAAGAGTCAAAATGAAACAAACTACGAAGTGGGACAGAGCAAATGTCTCCTAAACTGAGTGCCACTGAGAGTTTTTCTTCTTGGCTATCACAGTGTGATATTTTTCTCCACGTTTTCTGCTCCGATTAAGAACACTTTCATCTTCTGTGAGGTTAGTAGTGCGTGGGCCTGTACAAAAGAATGCACACAAATGAAGACTAAAGCTTCATCTCTGTTCAGCAGCACTGGCAATTTACCATCAATCTTGTTCCTGTATAACAGAGAGAGAAGGACAAGAAGGGATGTATCTTCTCAGCAATTCAAGGCGTGTGCTTTCAGTGCTCAAGTTAAAAGAAAGGAAAAGACGTGAAAAACCCGGATCAAAACAAAAAAGGCTACGAGCAGAAATTCAATCCAAAAGCTGGGCGTTGAATACTCTCACTAAGCTACAGAATCCTTGCAGTTTCCTGTCATTGTGTGGCAATGTCTAAGCTACATAAGCACCTGGAGTTCTAATATAGAGATGCACACTGCAGGATTGAGGTACTGTGTGCCTCATCCATCTGCTCATACCCATGACAAGTGGGATCTCAAGAGTGAGTGCTTTGCACCTACACCTCATGGGGGGCTGGGAGTCCTGTTCCTGTGAGTCCCTGGATAAGCTAAGAACAAGGACCAGGCTGGAAAGCTCTCCTAAACTCCTGATTTTAGGATGTTCGTCCATTAAGAACAAAACCAGCCTCTACCTTCTCTGCAGCCTCCCAAGGGAGCACCTCACCAACTTTATAATTTAATTACTTGCCTCTTAGACACATCTGATTAGGGAGATAGTGGATTGTTTAGACTAAAATTGCCAAGCTGCCTAGAGCTTCTTGTTTGCATCCCTTTCAGAAGACCAGCATTTGCAATTGCTGAAGGCATGGCTCTGCATCCAGGAACAAAGAGAACATCCTGACCTACAAGTCAGGGAAAAGCACTGGAAAGCACCTCAGTGGCACAGGACATGAGCCACTTATTTAGTGTTCCCTGGGCTGCAGAGCTGATGGGAAAACAGTGCTAATGAGACCTTGGGTGCAGAAACAAGACAAGCTGGTGTAATTTCCCAACCCACAGCTGTTTGTGGCAATGAGGACACCAGCTGTGGAAGCAACCCCCAGACAGAATTGGCAGTCTGGATATAAAACCGTGCACTGATCAACTTAAAGGACTGAATTGTTTCAGTTTACGAAAGAAAATGCGGTTTAAAAAGACTGGAAAGTGTTTTGTTCTCAATATATAAAAGAATTTTGCAAAGACAAAATACTGGGTGCTAAAGAGTTCTTAAGGCTACCAGGAAAATAAATTTCAAGGAGCAGCAGGCAGAGACAGCCAAGCAAACATTAATAACTGGCTTTTTTTTAACAGTGGAGGCTATTAGTCACTACAACAAACAAGCAAGGGAAGCTGCATGTCCCCTATCTTTTAGTATTGTCACATCAAGTTTGAACATTTTTGTGGAAAACACAGTTTTGTCATGCAGAAACACAAACCAGCTCAAGTTCAAAAAAACCCAAACCAACAACAAACAGCTAAAAAGGGTGCAGAGGAGGACAATTCACACTGCTGATGGAAAGGAGAGGTTGCATTATGGAGAGAGAATATAAAATTGGGAAATCTTCAGTTTGGAGAGGAAAAAGCTGAGGGGGTTATATTCAAGATCATTGAAATAAAAAATGGTGGTGGAAGAGATCGATTCAATCCACTGAGCTGGGAAAACTCCCTGAAATCAGGGAGACAGATTTAAAACAAACAAACAAAAAACCAAAAGAAAGTGCATAAATGAGGTGATCCAGCTCATCTACTCTGCTCTGGTGAGACGCCACCTGCAGAGCTGCATCCAGCCCTGGGATCCCAGCACAGGAAGGACATGGAGCTGTTGGAGCAAGTTCAGAGGACGCCACCAAAGTGATCAGAGGGATGGAGCAGCCCTGCTATGTAGAAAGGCTGAGAGAACTGCGTGTGTTCAGCCTAGAAAAGAAGTTTAGGGGTGACCTAATTGTGATCTTCTAGTACCTGAGGGGAGCTTACAAAAAAAGATGGAGACAGACTATTTACAGGACCCTGGAGTGACAGGACAAAGAGAAATGTCTTCAAAATGACAGGGGATAGGTTTAGATTGGATATCAGCAAGAAATTCTTTACTCTGAGGGTGGTGAGCAGAACAGGATTCCCAGAGAAGTTGTGGATGCCCCAGTTCCTGGAAGTGTCCAAGGCCAGGTTGGATGGGGCTTGGAGTAACCTGGGATAGTGAAAGGTGTCCCTGCCCATGACGTGAGGGTTGAAATGAGATAATGTTTAAGGTCTCTTCCAACACAGGCCATTCTATGATTCTGTAAATCCATATGCATATTTTAACAGAGTAGCTATGAATGTCTGGCGACTGTTGCTGCAGGACTTGTGAAGACTGAAAATAGAAACATAACATGGCCAAAATCATGTCAGGGAATGTCTGGGAATGCAGAGAACAGGCAGGAGTTATAATCTTTGCCATCTCTAATGCAAAAAGTATGGAATTTGTGACACTGCAAGAGGAAAGGACTGCAGACAGTGGCCAGATTTGTGTTGCCTTCTTATTTGCATCCTCTTGATACAGATTATTGGTCTAGCTGGACTCGTTCTATTAGGATGTTTTATGTTTTATGTTTTTTCATGTGTTCTTCTGTTAATTACAGGTCAAGGTAATGTACGTGTGGTCAGGTGGTGCCAGGCCTCTGGAAGTGCTGGGTTTTGGCCAGATCAGCAGAGTGAGGCTGATTCCTCCTCAGGCTGTGCTGCTGGGCTTTGTGCTGGGAGAGATTGAATCCGTGCTGGGGTGGACTGTGTCCACCCAGAGCAGAGTGGGAATACCGATGGCTTGGTGGCTTGATTTGGGGGAGGCTCCATGGTGTGGATCTTCTAAAGGCAGCAGTGCATTTTGTGAGCACAGTGGGCTCCATCCTTAAGTGCTTTCCTTCCATGCATGTGCATGGAAGGAAACTTCAGAGGAGTTTTGGGTTGAATGAGTCAAAAGGAGGGACACATCTGGGAAGAGATCACTCCATGACGATGAATTCAGGAGACAGGAGGAAGGAGGAGAGGAAGCCCAAAGCTCCATGAGGGACCACCCTTCTGCTTTAGATGCCAAAACCTCTTTCTAGTAACTCATGCTGAGAAGCAGATTTATTCCCTCATGTCAGTCAGAGCAGACTCTTGGTTCCTTGCTAGCACATAAAAGCTGTATCCTCATGTGAACAATTAAGGATTCCTTCTGATTTAGTCTCTATAGAACTGAGGAATGGAGAGCTTTGTTGAATGTTGCAGTCAGATAAAGCTGGGAAGAGTTAAGGCATTGCCAGTTGCATTTCCTTTTTTCCTTAGGAAAAACCCAAGCGACAAAAAGAGCCAGGGAAGCTGAGGGTGTGCTTCTCAATGTACATACCCCTGCAAAAGGACTATTATTCCTGCAGGTTTTTTCTCTGTATTTTCTGCAGAATTTCAAGCACTGTTTCCTCTCAACTTTCTCGTAAGCATCCAAACCCATTTGAGTTTGGCTTCAAAGTCCGTCAAGTCCATTCACCGATGTTGTCCCAGCACTATGACCCATGTGGTTGGGATTGTTCTCTTCTGTCTACCGCAGAGCCATCGTGTCACGTTTTGCTTCATGTTAAATCACTGAGGTGAAAAACGAACGTTCTTCTGGATTAGCACAGGATGTAGCCCTAGGAAATGTTGGCTCGGTTCCCACCTTGGTCACATATGCAGCAAACCCATCACAAGCATCTTGGTCTGTCTGGAATCAAATCCACAGGCAGCAGGGGCAGTGGAACCTGCAGGTCTTGTTTCTCTGTTTGTTAATGAGATGGTCATGATATCCAAGTCTCTTGCAAAGTTTGAGGATTATTTACCCAAACATCCAGAATACTCTGGTATTTCTCTGTTGGGTATTATATAAGAATCTGGAGGCAAAAGCTAATCATACGTGAGGGAAACAAGTAGGGAATGGATTATACGAGAGTAATTTCATGTGCAGCATAGTCTAATAAAATTAACATTTGAGTGATGACAAATAGAGAGCCTTTGGGGAGAGAGCGCTGGAAAAAAAGGAAACAATGAAGAGATTTCTAAGAGGTGAGAAATAAAATGAGATCTATTTTTGCTCCCTGCCCGATTCTCTTGCATTCAAGATTTTCTTTCAGGTGCTGAACAGTAAGCGATGCAGACAAATCCATCTGTGCCTGTGCCAGATTTTATTAAGTGTTGGTCATAGAAGTAAATGGACACATAAAGGAGACAGAATGGTAAACTAAATACAAATCACTGAATAAAAGAAATGGCATTTTATCATAGGGCACATCACAAGAGGTAGTTTCCTATCTGGAGTGGTAATGAGAGCACTGATATCTTGACTTCAGATGTTCCTGTGAGTACAAAAATCCCACAAATTGACTTGTAGAGAGAGAGAGAGACTTCCTGGAGTCAGAGACCAACCACTACAGAAGGAGCTGTTGGAGGTCACTGGACATAAACTCACATTTGAGATTAGGTTTTGTGGGCATGGAAGGAAAGGATAACCCAACAGCCCTTGCAGCAGTGCCAATTCTTGAAAACATTTGCCTTACAGACCTTCCTAGGAGGTTCTTGATGTGTAAAAATAATGTAGGGGACAGAATGAACATGTTAAGCCCTGGAAAAGTGCAGGAGTTCCAGCAGGGTCAAGGCTGGCTGTGAAAAAGGCCATGCAAGGGACATTTCACAGAAACCACCTCTCCCCGAATCTGTGCAAGGCCAGATGCTGCCCAGAAATGGAGAATTCTCTTCTACCAAAAGGTGAAAACATCAAGGTTTGGTTCTGTCCCATATTAGAAATAAAGGAGCATCATTTGAAACCTGGGAGGGAGAGTTTGTCAAGAAAATGCCAGTTCCTGTCTCCTTGTGAGACTTAGAGCAGGAGAGACTTTCATTTCAGCCAGTGCTCAAACAACTGTCATTCACTAATCTGGAGTGCATTTAGACTCATCTTGCAAAAAATAAATCTCTGAAACAGATAAACCTTTCCCATTTTCATATTTCACTAAAATGCAACTATCTGAAAGAAAAAACAAGCGAATAGACTTTAAAGAAATTAGTGTTTCTGTCAAAGCAGAATTGACCAGAGCTGTACTGCCCTGTATCCTGCACTGATCATGTGTAGTTGTCTTCACCTTAGTTATCTTAACTTTATCTCGGTTAAACCACTTGTCTTTGAGAAGATTCCCTACTCCCTGTGTAGCTTTAAATACCCTAAGGAGCTCCAGCAAGGCTGTGCTCCCTGCTGAGACATCTCTGAGCACCGAAGGAAAAATGCATTAGCTGATGAAAAGATATTAATAATGCAGAGAAAGGTAAAATTCTTTCAGCTCTACCGTAACATATCCAGGCTGTTTGGAATATTTGGCTCTGACTGTGTGTGTGTACCCAGCGAAGCATTTACTTTGATCAAGACATTATGGCAACAATCTCCACTGATAAAACGTGATTTTGTTAATGAGATCACCTGGGCCAGTGACTGGAGAAATGACAACTGTGTGTTCCTTTCT
Organism: Acanthiza pusilla; assembly: GCA_036630365.1. Lineage (NCBI taxonomy): Eukaryota > Metazoa > Chordata > Aves > Passeriformes > Acanthizidae > Acanthiza > Acanthiza pusilla. The sequence goes on from JAXCHO010000034.1 coordinate 95,104,908, forward strand.
AGGTTGTTCATACTCCCTGCTTTGTGCTCTGCCTCCAGCCACAAAGTCAAAGTAAATATCCATCAATGCCACAACACTTTTTCTCTGACTTTCCCCTTGAAATCACAGTTTATTTGCATTGGACAACTTGGCAGCAAGCAAGAGATAAGACAAGCCAGGGGAGGAAAATGTGCAATGTGTGCCGTGCCTCAGATTTCTCTTTGTGACACGAGGAATAAATGAACTTGAAACAATTGCTTTGACTCAGATGCTAATAAAATTAAGGTCATTATTTTACCTTTCCAAGGAGGGGGGAAAGTCGTGGGATATTCAGGGTTAAGAGAAGCTCATTCCCCATAATCTCAGTCCTGTACAGGTTACAGGCCAGGTGAGAATGAGAACAGCTTGGATCATCATTTAGAGCTGTTCTAAATTATGTCAACAGCCGTCAGAAAACTCACCAGCAGCTGGGAATGAGACTGAAATGGAAATGCCAGTGCAACTCTGATTACAATGTTTACAGCAAGAAAATTGCCAGAAGGATGATGTTAGTAAAGGGTTTGACTCACAAAGTTAAACCCTTGGAAATCCATTCTGCTGCTTCAATGTTCGTGTCGTTACAACATCAGTACAACCCCTTGGAGTGTATTAAGGGATATAGTTCAGTATGAATAATATCTGTGGTGCTAGTTTCTTTCTCTCTATTGTCCTTTGCTAAGAAGAATTTTATAGGCAGCCCAGAATTTCCTTACAGGCTGGATTGATTTTCTCCTGTATTTATGCAGAAGGAGGTCTGTACTTTGAGAGCTCTGTAAGACACTCGAGGGCCCTAATGCCATGGTGGAGATCATTCTACAGTCCTTGAAAAGCTCTTCTGAAACCTCTGACTGTCTTTGCATGAGGAGGTGACTATTGACTCAGCTTTTCCCCACCTCTCGCTGTGCCAAGCCAGCAGTCTGAACTCCTGGTGCCACACTCCTGCTGAGGATCAATAATCTTGGAAGGGAAGACAAATAGTTTTGGTATAGCACGAGGGATAATAAGGATCTGATGTTTTCAGCTCAGCACCAGAGCAGATTGAGCTAATTTCTGCCCCTGGGCTCTTCTCCCTAGGCAGAAATACTCTCCTAGTTACCACATGGTGAAATGTTAAGCATCAAGTATTATATTCTCTTTTATCATGTACTGGATTTGCTGAGCTCCCTCCTGGAATTATAGATATGAAGATAAAGACCCAGATAGATGACAGCCTTTAATCTCATTCAATATTATAAGAATAATGAGAATACTGTGATATTTTTGTGATACGCAGAATTAATGTCGCTGCACTGAGTCTCCAAATCCGTTTTAATTCCTCCTTTTTTTTCCTCCGGGACTTCACAACATCACTTTTGGGATTGAACAAGTGAACAAGGAATGCTGGAGTGAACTCACCACTCATCAAGACCTTCCTATTTGTTTTAATTGCTGGGCTTGTGCCAAGGATGATCGTGACTGCAGAGCAGTGGTATCAGAGGGGAAGGCTGGCAGAGATTTTCCATTCTAAACACTGATATTTGGTTATCTACAATTACCTCTTACTCTTAGCTGGACATTTTCTCCCTTAGTAGTTGTCTTAGCAGAGCATGTTTTATTTATTTTTATTTTTAGAAAATTATTCAAAGTGGGTTTGCCCATTTTCAGGAGTCAGGTTGGTAAAATATTTCTGTTTCAGCATTTCTGAAAAACCCTTGAGATTTTCTATTCCTTTTACTTCCAGTGAGCATTTCAAAAGAGCTTTTTCATCCCTGAAAAAACCATCTAAATCTGAACAAAGTGCTGGTCCTTGGAGAGGTGACCAACAGTAAAAGCAGAATTCCCAAGTTTGTTATCTGTTCTGGATGTCTTCCAGACAAAAGCTGAGCAGAATTTTCTGTGGACTAAGAGTTCTGGACTATAGCAGGATGGATATTGCAGATGAAGAGTTTTAATTTGGGTTCTCAATGTAGAACCTGTGGAATCTATTGGCCTGGGGAATGTGGGGTGATATTTTGCAGAGTGGAAAGGGCTTACATGGCTTTAGATGCTGATATGAGAAAAATACTATTCGAAGTCTCACTGTTCTCCTGCCATCATCAAATAATATCAAATATCATCAAATACCAAGTTTCCTGGTGGAGTTTGCCAAAGATGAAAGCAAAAAATATTTATATGGTTAAAAACTATATGAATAATAGCGTAAATGTAGGTGGGATCTAAATTATGGTGCCACATTGGATTAACTGTGCACTAACAGTTAAAATCCATTGTCGCATTTCCAAAGCTAGGAGTGCTTGAGTTATTAACTGTATCAATGTATCGTTATTGGGGTTTTTTGTGTGTATTTATAATGTAGGCAGATGGGAAAACAGGAATAAATGAGAGTTGCTGGATGATGCTCGTTCCTGTTGACCTCATTTGTTTGCTTCATGGTGAAGAGAAAAAAACCAATATTTCTGTTCCCTTACTTTAAAATCTTGACTAGCATATAAATATTGTTTCTTACAGACAAGGGAAGATTGTTCTTATTATTTGTATTAGAAGACACCTGACCAGAGCAAGAATCTGACATTTTATGCACGTCAGACATTAATACTGAGTTTTCATTTTCTGTTCACATGTTGGGAATGTAGTCAAGGACACAGAGAGGTGATGAGATATTCCCACAGTTGGGGTTTTCAAAGCAGTGCCAGACCGGGAGGAGAATTCAGGTGTCCTGCCTACCACCCTGACCTGTGTACCCATCATATGATCTGATGGAGCTCCAAAAGTTTTTCTTCAAGAATTTCCTCCATGCCTGGGTGGTTGAGTAATGCACTGCATTTGAGCAGAGAAAAAAAAATACCTCTGCTTTTGCAATGAGGCAGGAACTATTTCTGGGCTATTTCTATTTCACAGAAAGGGCCGTCACTCACTGGAACAGGCTGCCCAGGGCAGTGGTGGAGTCACCATCCCTGAAGGGATTTAAAAGATGTGTGGATGTAGCATGGGGAAGTGGTTTAGTGGTGGTCTTGGCAGTTCTGGATTAATGGTTGGGCTAAATGATCCAACCTAAATGGTTCTATGGCTTTATTTCCCCCTCAACTCACACCTTCTCCTTAAGATAGTTCTTCCCAGGAAGCTGTCAGGTGACTGCTTTGGTTCCCAGTGAAGTTGAAAGTCTTTGTTTCCTGGTCTGGGACAAAAACAAAGCAGGTTTGGCCTGTTAAAGCACCTCATCATTCTCATAGTGCTCATCATCATCATCTTTTTGCTGGAAAATTTAATAAATGAATGTGATTATGCATGAAAGATCCTTCATGGGGTGCAGGCTGGTTCCCTGGCAGATGGAGGAGAGGAGAGGAGAGGAGAGGAGAGGAGAGGAGAGGAGAGGAGAGGAGAGGAGAGGAGAGGAGAGGAGAGGAGAGGAGAGGAGAGGAGAGGAGAGGAGAGGAGAGGAGAGGAGAGGAGAGGAGAGGAGAGGAGAGGAGAGGAGAGGAGAGGACTTCTTGGATATCCTCGTGGTACCACTGACATTGGGCATTGCACATGTGGCAAGGACTTTACCAGCCCTAAAATAGCCCTGCTCAAGTACTGCTCACTAAATCCTAAAATCAACAGTGAAGTTGAGGGAGGAGGACACAGGAAGAGGGGTTCAAATCCTCACAAATGTTTCTTCCTTGTGTCCGGGGTGGTGAACTACAAACTAAACTCTGATGATACATTCATTTGTAATATGAGGGGAAAAAAGTGATATTCCCTTGATTTCTGGAGATAAAAATCCTTGGAGGAAGATGAATCAGCCCTAAAAAGGTGCTGTCTACACATCAAAGCAAAACTCTCATTGCTTCAACCAGGGGTGCTCCATCTGCATTTGTGGCAGACAGGAATCAGCTGGAGAATTTTGCAGCAGGGTAAGGTTTCCTAAACTACAAGAGAGCCTGGGGAATCTTTAAAATCTGCTGAGAAGCTTCAGTGAAACTGATTTCTAGATAGAAAAACCTTGAGTGCCACTGAGGAAAGATGCCTAGGGAGGCTGTCAGTTCTGAGCAGTGACAGTCAGATGGGAGAAGGGATCATGACCTTGGATCCCAACACTGTGGTGTCCCACAGAGCAATCCAAAATGGCAGCTAGAAAAGGAGACGATATAATCTCACTTCACCTTTCATTGCTTTTTATTTTTCTCTGTGTGTTTCCAATTTTGCTGTCATGTTCCTGAAGCTTTTTTTTTTTTTGGTAAAGATAAATCTCTTATCTTCCTTATGTTTGTCTGCTGTCAGGAGCAATCTCAGGTGAATCTGAAAAGCTCAAGACCCCTCATTTCCCCCAGGAGCTAGGAAAAAACAACAACTGACTAAACAAACCCTCAAATGAGGCCTCCTCCAAACCTTTCTGGTGGGATATGTTTGAGACTGACAAATCTGGGGGAGAGATGTCATGGTTGGGCATAAACCGATGGTTTGCAGACAGTGCTGCTCTCATTTGGAGGAGGCACATCTGTAACCTAAAAAGAATGTCCAGGGCCCAAAGTATTATAGCCAGGAAATAATTTTCAGCTTAGGAAAAGGAAAACCAGGAAACTATTGATTCATGGAAGCACTGCAACATAACCATTTTACCAGATTTGCTTTTAATTCTCCCCTTAAAATATTTCTTGTTCAGATTTAAGAGCAAACAAAGAAGCAGATTCCAGGACTAAGGAAGCCCTGCCTATGTGTCAGCTTCTGAAAATAACTCCCAAAGACTTGAGCTCCTTAAAAATGTGTGGACCAGAAGAATTTCTCTGGGGAATAAGGATCCCTGATTAAACACTCTGTATTATGGGAGATTTCCAATCTCTGACCAGCAAGCCTTCAGGAAAACATGAATTCCCAGCGTTCAAACTATATATGAGAAACCAAGTGCTGAAATTATGTATTATATAAGAGAGGCAAGTAAATAGAGTTTATCCAGAAATTAGTTTCCCAGTGCTAATGGGGCACCAGATACTTCAGTTCTGCATTTTTTGGGGGGAAAGTGTTTCAGGGCTCTTTGTTTCCCCCCCCTTTTCTTTTTTTTTTTACCTTCCTGTTATTCTTTTTCCATTTTTTAAAGCTATTTTACATTAGGATAAAAAATCTACAAAAATGGGGAAGTGTTTTTCAAACCTTGTTTTTTGCTGTTATTCTTCAATCCATTAGCTGTCTGTGCTGAGTGCCAGAGCTCTTATGTGATGTATTATTCCTTGATTTTTCACCTGGGCATCTTTTCTGTCACATCATGATCCACTTTCTTCAGATTCTTGTCCATGCTTCATTACAGTGTGGCTTTTTCTGTGAAATCAAAGCATCTCTGTCCTGGTTTTGTTTTACACAGAACAAGGATTGCACAAGAAAAAGGGTATTTCAGTTCACTGACTGACCTACAAACAAATAAACAATTTCATTTCAAATTGACCAGAAATGAACAATTTTTCATCCCTGTGGAAATGGCTGTGTATCCTTATAATGGGGACAAAGTTAAGATAGGATCAACACACAGGATAAATTCCCTGGATCAGACAAAGGACTTTAATCCCTGTTTCACATCAACAAGCTTCACATCCTCTTGTTTTCAAGGATATAATTTTCCATCTGCATGCATGAACTCAGCCACGCACATAATTTCTTCAGCCAATATTCCTGAAGAATTTAACCTAGAATCATAAGTAGTCTAACTTACCCATCCCCAAATATATTGATTTAGAAAACTAAAGACACTGAGCTGGTATTTGAGCTCAGGCAGAAGAGTTACAAATTTAATTTCCAGAATGCCACTTGAATTAAACAGCTGTTGATTAACCTAATCATTTTTTTAATTAGAAAGCATGTTGTTTTAATTAAAATAAGTCTCAAGTTTGGAAAAATGAAAACAGAGTGATTAAAATAAGATAGAAGGAAAAGACACTTCTGTTTTTAAGCCATGTGATTAACTTCCAGAGAGCTAATCTGAAGATATGGCTTATATTCATTCTTCTTTTTCCATCTCTTTCTTCCCACCTCTAAAGATGACAATTTCTTTTCAAGGTGGATATGACACATCATCTTCAATCCACCACACCAAAGAGACTGGAAGGGCAAGTTTGTGAACAAAGAAATAATCTAAAATATGTAACCATAATTTTTTAAAAATGTATCCTTGAAGCAATTTTCCTTGGTAGCACCATCCACACCAAGATGTGCAATACCAGGAATAAATCAGTGGAGAATTTGGGAATGTGTACACAGCAGTGTGAGGTGTCCAGAGGGACGTTTGCAAGCTGCATCTCATCTGCTCCTTGTCCTCACATGCCACATGCTCTTACCAGAGGTTAATCACAGCCTTTGGTTCTGTGTATTTCCGATGGTGGGGCTGGTGCTGGCACCGTCCTCCTCCCAGAGCAATTGGTCAGACACAAACACCTCAGCTGTTGGTTCCAGGGATGTTAAATGTTCTGCTTCCCTTTTCGAACAAATGAGACCTGCAAACAGGAGAATGTTTGGTGGGGGCAAAGCACAAGGTGGAATTAAGGTGTTTCACTGGTGTCTCCTTGGCATCTTCTCTGACAGCTTTTTTATTTGACTTACACCACTCTGCACAGTCAAACACTGCAGGGATTTTTGAAAGGAGTTCTGGAGTGATTAGAAGATCATAGAATATCAGAACAGTTTGAATTGGAAAGAAGATGGTCTCATTCCACCCCTCCTGCCATGGGCAGGTATAGCTGTCACTAGACCAGGTTTGCTCAAACCCCAATTCAACCTGGCTTTGAACGCTTCCAGGGATGGGGAATCTACAACTTTCCAAGGCAACCTATAAGGTCTTTCCAGATCCTTCTCTTCTCTAGGCTGAACAATCCCATTCTCTCAGTCTTTCCACACAGGAGAGGTGCTCCAGCCCTTTGATCACCTTGGTGGCCTCCTCTGGACTCATTCCAACAGGTCCATGTCCTTCCTTGTGCTGAGAACACCAGAGGTGGATATAACCTTCCTCAAACGCACACTGAACCTACCACAAGGTAGCCTCTTGTGCCTGTTACTGCCCCAAACCTTTGCCAATGGCAATGGCTCTGCAGAACAGAAGGAAAACTTCCACCCTTCTCCTCTGCACAGAGAATTTGGTCCTTTCCTCCTTCAGACTGGCAAATGAGAGGCGATCTTGGAGTTGAATTGCTCTGAGTTGTGAGTCAGCTCACAGCATAAATACAGCTGGAATATACACAAACGATTCTGCTCATTCCAGTGGTGCAATTTCCCATTATGCTAATTAAAGTTTCCTCTGAAGAGATGAAAGCTTGTATTCCCATTCCTACAAAGGGAGTTCTGGCATAGAAGAAGGCTGTCCTGTATTCCCACTGAATACATTTGGTCAGGCCCTTCCCTCTCCCTGCACTGCTCCTTTCCCGGGGTTTTGCTTGGTCCACGTGAGCAGTTCTTCCTCACTTCACTTGTGTGCAGTGGAAATCCTAAAGTGAGTCCTCACATGTAAAATTTGCAGCATTTCCTTTCAAAGTGCGATGTGGTGAGGGCATAAAACCAGAAGAGAGAGAGGTTGTGGCTGGATCTTCTGATATAACTTTTCCTACATAACAGGAAAAAAACCCAAGGACTTCTTTAGCAAGACATCCCTTGATTCTTTTTGTTGTGTCAACTGGGCTCCTCAGAGAAGCTGACTTTCTTCTTCCAGGTCTGTTTATCATGATACACATGGGATCAGTTCAACTGTTTTTATTCATTCCTCTCTCCTTTCAAACACAGACTGAGAATCAGAATGGTTTGGATTGGAAAGGACCTTAAAGATCATCCAGTTCCAGCCCCCTGCTATGGCAAAGACATGTTCCACTATCCCAGGTTGCTCCAAGTCCCATCCAACCTGGCCCTGGACACTTCCAGGGATGAGGCATCCACAGCTTCTCTGGGCAACCTGTGCCAGGGCCCCACCACCCTCACAGGGAAGAATTCCTGTCTGAAATCCAGCCTAAACATATCCTGTCAATTTAAAGTCATTCCCCCTTGTCCTGTCACTCCATGCACTTGTGAAAAGTCCCCCTCCAGCTCTCTTGGACCTGCTTCAGGCTCTGGAAAGGACTCTAAGGTCTCCCTGGAGCCTTCTTTTCTCCAGGCTGAACAACCCCAGCTCTCCGGAGCAGAGGCTCTCCAGCCCTCAGAGCATCTCTGTGGTCTCCCACACTCATCCCTGCTCTGTGAAGGTTCTGTGCTCTGTCCTGCCTTTTCAAGACCCACTGAGGCCTTGCTTTTTCCACACTGCCCCTGACAGCAGCAGACAGGGCCTTGGGATTCCCGATGGCCACCTCTAAGCTGGATGTCTTCCTTGGATTATTTCTGAGGACAAGGATGTCAACTTGGCCATTATTGGCAGAAACAGACTCTGCCCCAGCTGTACTTTTCATCTCCGCTTGGGCTAGGGACTGACCTCAGGCAAAAATTATTGCCCTTTCTTCAGGCATTAAAGTAATATTGATATTTTTTCTGTAAGAAGATGTTGAGCATCTTGCTGACTGAAGTGAGAGCATTTAGAGATAAAAGCATGATGTGCCACTTCTGCTTTGCCAGGGCAATAACAGATCAAACCTCTGCAAATCAGAAACACAGAGAAAGGTTTTGCAGAGCAATCCATGGCAGGGACTGCAGGAGGGCTTAGCCTGCTGTGCATATCAAAGTTTCTCTGGTTATGCCTTGTCTCAGTCGCAGCTTTAAGAAATTCCTGAGGAAGGGCCGCTGCCTTCATAGGAAGCTGTACCACTTTTAAAGCCGCATTTGTATCGCTCACACAGCGAGAGCTCTTGTCACATGGAAGCCATCGAATCAAAACACTGACATGGCAAGAGAATAAGACGAGATAATGAAATGAGAAATTAAGAGCATGAAAAGTAAATGCTGTAGAAAAGCTGACACTTCATAACACTCCTACTGAACACTTGCCTGTATTTCAAAGTCAACCGATAAGAAATTATTTGCTTTTCTTATATAACAGAAATAGATAAAGGGTTCCGTTTGGATAGGAGAAGATTCCACTAGGCTGCAATTTACGTATGAATGCTCAATATTTAAAGGAATTGCTTCTTTCACTTTGTCAACTGGCATAAATGTATGCTAAAGAGGGATTCATTAGAAAAAGCCGTGCAATGCATGAGCTCAGCTCCAATAATCCTGATCTCGCCGGGCAGGTGTTTTGCATCGTATTGGGATATGGCACATTGAGCTGCAGGAGGCTTTCCACATGGGTTCTGATGTTCCTCTCTGGAAACAGAGCAAGAGGAGCTCACCTCTGCCCCTTAAAACAAAAAGACATCTAATGTACGCGTGCTCATAGTGGAGATTTGGGTTATCCAGAGGGAAATGCCTTCTGTTTGCACTGCTGAGAAGGCAAAGTGAGCCATGGGCTCCTCTCCTGCACTCTGACCTCTGCCACAGAGGGAATTGGCCGTGCTGGGTCTGTCTGCAAAGTGGGACATCACAGACCTGTGCTTTGTCATGGTTGGGTGGCAGTAAATGTGCACCTGAGAGCAACACCTCCACCCCCAACCTTTGAAAATGCACTTTCTTCTGACTTGCTGTCCTTGTTTAGCTCAACTCGGGGTTTGTACTGTGCTGCACAAATACACCTCTGAGTACCCTGGCTGTAAATCAATGATAATTCTTCCTTATCTTGCTAGGGAACTGTTAAAGAAAATAGAGGTATTTCCTGTAACATCCCTTGTCATTGTCATACACTTCCCTATGGTTCCTTTGATATAACAAGTAACTAATTTCAAATCTCTGAATGAATATTCCCCCAAAACACACTTGTAGAAGTGAGTAAAACTGAAAACCAAAGGTTACAGCTACTTTTCTTCCAGGAGCAACAATAACAGAGGCTTCATGGTGCCAAGGTTGGTTAACCCAAAGACCCAAGAACTTTTCCCTTCCTCTTTTTCTCATGTCCTTGCTTTCACAAGCAAAGCTTATCATTCATACTTGCTTGGGAATTTGACCTGCTGCATCCCTTGATAGCTGAGAGACAAGAATTTCCATTAAAACCCCATTTAAAATCTCCAGCTATTCAAGGCAGCTGGAGCTCAAGCTGTGGGATTTAAAATACAAACGTATATATACATAAATATGTATAATTATATTTATTTGTTGGGTGTTTTCTTCTATATTTAGCACACGTGCTGCATTGCCAGGTAAAGAATAATTATGTTTATTTTTTGGCTGCTGTCTTCTGTATTTAGCACCGATGAATTTAGCACACTGGCTTGCCAGGTGAAGTATATTGCCCTCCTCATCCCTCAAGTTACCTGAAAAAGACAGCACATTTATTTACCTATTTCCCCTGGGCATTACAAATAAAGAATCCTGACTGCTGGGGGCTTTTTTCTTTGCTTTTCATTTTTTCTTTCTTTGTTGGTTTGTTTTGTGGGTTTTTGTTGGTGGTGGTGGTGACAGTGTGTGGGGTTTGGGTTTTTTTTTGCTAGGTTGTTTGTTGTTGTTCTATACTTGCTTGCCAGCTTTGAAAGCTGAAGATAATGACAAGGCATAAAACTTCCCATCTACTCTGAAGCTTAATGCCATTCTTTAATGGTTTAATATGTTCTGAATTGGTTAACGTGGCGAGATGGAGGCTGAAAGGGTGGCTTGCGTGTTGGTGTATATTTTTCATTACTGCACAGCATTTCCTGCATGAGGAGCTGTTCTAAGTGCTTGTTTACCAAGAGGCAGCTGTCCCCCATTGTAAAGGAAAAGCAAGAACAAGACCACTTTAAATCCATTCATTTCTAACAGAAAGGACACAAACAAAGGAAAGAAAGAATCTGTACCCTGCTGTCACATGTGTTTGCAAATAAAGAGCCACTGTTCAGAAATACCTGAAAAGTGAGTACAGTACTGAAAAAGTCAAGTAGGTGTGCTACAAAGCAGAGTTGTTTACGTATTTTATTAATATCAGGAAGAATTCAGTAGCAAAGCACACAGCAATGGATTTTTAAAGGTGGTACTTCCAAAAGGACCACTTACAAACGGTCCCAGTCATCAGTAACCAGCATTCCCTGGTCTGTGTTCTGCGTTCAGCTGGGCTGCAGGATAAATGGGGATAGGAAGACTGTTTTGAATGCCACTGCCAGCTTAAAATAGAAAACATCCCTGGCTGAGGTGGTAGGTGGAGGACCAGGAGCCCACGGCAGGTCACCTCCCAGCAGGTGAGAGAGAGAATGCCCTCCTACTGTAGGATGAAATCACTCAGGACATGGATGTGCCATGTCCTGAGTGATTTCAGGATTTCCCAATGTCTGCTGAGCTTCTCAGGTGTCCCTGGGGTTTGGTTATTCCTGAGCGAGAGTCTGAGCTCTCCCTGCCAGGATGAGAAGCTGCAAATAACCTGTGTACTCTTCATCAGGAATTATTTCTTTGAGTGCTGTGAACAGGAAGAATTAAAAATAAACTCGGGCAATATTCAGAAGAGAATAATCGGGGAAATAAGGTTCAAAATTAGTTAAAATTTTCTAACAAGAGGTTGTTCCTGCCTCACTCTATCTGTATTTCATGGGTTGAGCAGGCCTGAGCTGTCTTCACCTGTGTGAACCGTGGAACTGAAAATTTGGGGATTATGGCACAGAGGAAAACAAACTGATGGGCACAAGCCTCAGGCTTCCACCTTACACATATATCTGAAATTATGCTTGGGAAGAAGAGTTTATTAGCTGTGGCACAGTGTTACACAGGCACAGATATTTTGCTGATAGATTTTGAGTGGCAATACCCAACTATTTTGTAGATGTGCCAGGTCAGACCTTTGATAACCAAGGGATCACTCAGTTTTAGTTCTTCTCAAGTAGAATTCCCCTGATAATCTCATCAGTTATATCATGAAAATTATCTCCAGCCTAAACAGCTCCAAGATTTTGGCTTCCTCAGGTCCCCGGTTGGGTTTTGTTTTTTTTTGGTTTTTCTGCGCGTGTCAGTCCTTTCTTCTGCTTCAGAGAAAGACCAAGATTTTCTGAATACCATGGAAACCTGAGGTGGGGTAAGAAGGTGAGGTTTTTGGGCTCCTGGGAGTGTCTGAACAATAAAACAGTTCACTCCCCCATGCTGAATTATCCTTAATCATTTTCAGAGACCTTGAACTCACTGAGGAAGGTCTGTGTTTCTGGCAGCGGTATTTCAGCACATTTACCAAAAATTCAGGAGACAAGAGGGGTCAAGCCAGTCAGAGTCACATGATTGGTGATGTAACTGCTGTGACAGGTGAAATAACCACAATCAAAATAATGGGCATTCCAAAAAAACTTCTTTTTTCAGGCAAATTCTAGGACTAGATGAAATAATATGAAAATTAAGCATATAAAAATGAATATTTATCAGTCTCCACTCCCTTGATTGCTCCAAGAGTGTGATTTTTGACATTTTTCTCAGTGTTAGCATTCTTGTAGATTCAGAGCAAATAAATCTACTCGACAGGAAAGCAAAATATTACAGTGATTGAATCACGTTGGATGAATCATTTTAGATACTGAATGGGTCATGGAACAGGCTAGAAGGTTAGATGACTTGTCAAGGTTATTTCCAGATTGATTTTCTATTTCACTGTGATTTGTAGCATTGGTCAAGTTCATTATTAGAATTTGAATTTCTCACTTGCATTGCCTTATGGCCTTGGCAATATTGTTCTCTTTCTGTGTTGCCAGCAAGTCCTGACTAATTGAGGAGGTCTGGAAGGCTTTATATGATTTCAAATTAACACTTTCTATCTGCTTTGACCAACATCAGGCAGTTTGTAGTAAATCTTCCTCACATCTGACTTAGTCTAATTCACTTTTACTGAAATTTCATTACAAATTCAAGCTTCCAGGAAATATTTTTTTCATTGCTTCCCACACTACATCATCCCATTCTCAATAAATGTAAACTGATTTAACTCAGGAGGGGGTGAGAAGCTTCATGGAGAGAGAGAGTGGAAGGTCTTTGGGTAATGCATTAGGACAAAGTGTTTCACATCTGCATCTTTGCACATGACCTTCAACAAATTATTAAATCTATCTGCAAACACATTTCTTTCATTTTATGCTAACGTACCACCCTGCCATGTGCAGATCATAAAATCATAGGCTGGAAGGGACCCTAAATATTGTCGAGAGATGTTGGAATAGATTCAGCTCTTCAAGCAATTATCACCTTGGAAAAAAATATCATGTAATTATTTAGTTATTTGATTGAAGTTATTTTTAATCTCAGTTTCTATCTCAGTATTTCACATTCTTTCCTTTTTTTTCCCCCTCTCACCACCTCTCTGTGTTTATTATCTGGGTGTCATGCTTTGCACTGTGCTGGGAAGTGAAAAAGTTGCATTTGATGGTCCTTCCCAGGTGTGTGCGTTTGCAGCTGATGAAGATTTTTCAGGAAAACGATGTCTCCTCATTCATTCTCTGTCACAGTGAGTTACAATATCAGTTTCCAGCTCTCAATCTTTAGGAGAAGTAGCATCTCTTTGAATTTCTGATGGCTGTCAGCTCCGGGTAGATGCTGAGAAGATGAACATTGGGAAGTCAATGAGAGAATCATTTAAGAGTCTCGAAAACGAGAGACGTGAGAGTGTCAGGAAGTAATTTGTTTTCTCAAAGCATAATAAACCTGCAGGATAAACTTTCATCTCCAGCGATCACAGCAAGGTGGTGGTGATCTCTAAGAATAGACAGGCAGATTTCAGTGTAACAGGATTGCTGGAAAAGCTAAAGAAAAAGAAATACTTGGCATTACCATCGAGGCCAAATAACAGGCCAGATCTTCAGTGAGCTGCAAAGGCAGCAGAAGCTTTGACAGGTGCAAGTGGAGCTAAAGCTGAATATTTATGTGAGTGATTCACTACATCTTTCTGTTTTGCAAAAGCCATGGCTGAACTCTTAAAATTGAGTCCTACGTGTACCATAAAGGCTTCTATGTGCATTTCTAGGGCTTCGACTGAGATGTTTCAGGGAAAATACCAATTCATCAGCCCTGAAGTGTTTCCTCTGAATCTTGTTAGGCTTGATGAACTTTGCTGAATTCAAGACAGGGTTTCCATGGAAACTTCTCAGTATTATTTTTCATCACTGTGCTGCTGAGGAACACAGCTCTTAGGCAAATCAGCCATGTGGTATAACCAAGGGTTCTTTCCTAGGATCAGGGAATGGTTTGGGTTGGAAGGCATCTTCTAAGATCATTTTGTGTCAAACCTCTGCCATGGGCAGGGACAGCTTCCCCTGGAACAAGCTGCTCCAAGCACCATCCAACCTGGCCTCGAACTCTTCCAGGATGAGGCATCCAAAAATTCTCTGGGCAACCTCTTCCAGTGCCTCAGCACCCTCACAGGGAAGAATTTCATCCTAACATCCAATCTAAACCTTCCCCTCTGTCAGTTTAAAATTTTTGCCCCTTGTCCTGTCTTTACAGGCTTTGGTGGAAAGTCTCTCTATCAAAGTCTTTTCCTTCAGGGTGTCCCCCTCAGGGAGATCCCATCCCTCGTGGATGGTCTTGAGATGTAGAAACCAACTTTTTCTGGGGCATTGAACTGTTGCAAAGTATTGGGAAGGTATTTTTGCTGAGTACAAGTACAGGAGTCAGGTAACACATGTGGACTGGAAACAACTAAAGTGAAAAATTATAGTCCCAGATCACCTTTGAATCCAGAAACTTTACTGAGATATCTAAAAGTTCACTTAAGGCATTCGGTGCACGCAGTGATGTTCTACTCTCATCCAAATTTCCACAAGGTTGATTTTCCCAGGCAGCATTTGTCCTGGTGACTTTTACCAGTACTGAGCTTTCCAAATGAAAGCACAGATTCTGAAAATTATACTAATAAAAAATAAAATAAAGAGTGATTATGGTTCAACTACATTTGCAAATATGTACTTCTTCTATGTGTGTTTTAAAAAACAAAATCCCATTTTTAAAAGGCTGTAATTCTTTTACTCATTGACAGCCAGCTTCTCAGTTTTAATTTGGATTGTGCTGTGTTAGGGAGTTTATTGCTAACTGACATTTTCATGGAGTGGAATTACTGATTTATGGATGAAAGAGAGGGAAGAAAAGGATTCTGAGGACTCTTTCTTCTACCTGAGAGATCAGTCCATGGGATGAAGCAAGGGTTGGAGGAAATGAGCAAATACAAGCGGAAATGATTTTGTGATGGAGAGTGTTTGCAGAGCATTTTCTGGTGTAGTTGTCACATACAAATAACAAGTCCTTGATGTCACACCATCAGACTTTAGGGACTCTCCATAATAATCTGATAGGGACACTCCATATCTGTGTGAAATGAACTAGAAGGCAAAGGTGTGTCTTCTAAATCCATTTAGAAGTATTTTTATGGGAATTTTGGCTGAAAGGATAAGTTGTAAAGAAAATTATTACAATACACAAGTGGAGTCCTGGAGTCCATACAGACTAAAGACAAAACTCCATGGTGGAAATTTATTTCAATTTCATGAGGAAAATTCTTCTTCCTATAAAACTTTTTATTCAATTTCTGGATCTTTCATTTGGAGAAAAAAACTTTCAAGAATTTTAACCTTTGACTCCAACACAGCAAAAAACCAAAATCTGCAGGGACAGAACACTTCTGAGAAAACAAGAAGAAATTTTTGCATCAAAGATAATAATTAGATTAAGGTGTCTGATCTGAGACAATGCAAATCAGTGAAGATTGCCCCAAATATTTCTGTGCTTAATTTTGCTCATCTCCACTGTGAAGATAAAGAGCTAATATCACATTTTACATCTATTAGATTATAAAATTTATATCTGAATATATTTAATATAAATTTACTTTTTCTCATCAACTTCTAGGCATTTCACAATTTCAATAGAATTGTGCCTACTTTGGACCTCTTTCCGATCTTGTACAAAACTCTATTGCAATTAGATTTGCACAAAAATGATGAGGATGAGATTATATTGAAATCCTTTTTTCATCCAGTCTAACCTGAGTTCCTCTCTAACGAAGATGGTCATCCAAGGATCCTCAGGAGTCAGTGAAAGCAAATATTTCCAGTGGACAATAATGTCTAATAACAGACCAGGAGTTGACCCTGCCTTTGTTGGATAGGATAAATTCAGGATATAGTTTAAAGGATCAACACTATTTAATGATGAGTTATTCCATGTGGAAACTCTAAATAATCAAATTGTGTAGGCCCCCCAAAACTCAGCATTCCCTTTGCGACGTCATTCTCATGCTCCACTGGAAACTGAATGGCAACACCCTCATTCTTAATTGCAAATTTAAAGAGAAAAATAAACTCATGAGTCTTTCTTGAATCATTTTGCCTGCAAATAGCAACACCAGTGACTGACAGGAAAATGTTGACAATTCTATTGATGTGCATTAGATCTGAATGTTGGAAGGATTCTCTGTATCTTCTGAAAAAAAAGGGAACATGTTTTCAGATATAAAGAAAAGCCATATTGACTTAGGAAGTTCATTTTGTTATTGGAGATACTGCACTCAGTAGTGTAGAGGAGTGTTATTGGAGCAAGTGAGATTTGTAAAAACAGAATTCAGTTTTCCACTGAGGCCGCCGTGTATTATCTCCTAATCCAGTTCATTGTTAAGAGCCATGAACTGTTGGTCTGGCAAAGCTCAAACGCTGCTGTGTGCCAGTGGAAGGAGAGGTAAAAAGTGGGGTCAAGACAAATTTGAGTTTCACAGGATGAGAGGTTGGGGAGGCTCTGGCACAGGATGCCCAGAGAAGCTGTGGCTGCTTCATCCCTGGAAGTGCTCAAGGCCAGGCTGGACAGGGCTTGGAGCAACCTGAGATAGTAGAAGGTGTCCCTGCTTGCAGAGGGTTGGAATGAGATGATTTTAAGGTCCATTCCAACCCTAACCATTCCATGAATCTCTGACAAGATTCCGTGTCGCTATGTTGCAAAGAAAGACAATTATTATTTTTCATTTATATATATATATATCTATATCGAAGTTCTACCGTGGTTAAGTAAATTGATGTGAATACTGCAGGTACATTAGACTTCATGTTTCTGAAGATTTCTATGTTTTAGTACAATGTCCAAAAAGTAATAGCAAAAAGGAAAGAAAAATGGACTAAAACCTGTCATCTGATTCCATTGACGTCAGAGCCATTTTCCCAAGAGGGTAAAGCTCACCACAAGGCCAAAAGCCAGCTGAAGGCTTAGCATCACTTCAAATCCCTCCAGAAAATGAAATTTCACTGATGGGTAAGTCTCAGAGCAGGCTTTTACACAGTGGGGATTTTCGCAAATGTGGAGGTTTTATTCTTTTGTGCTTTCTCGGTGACCTTTGACTGAATGTGTCTTTTCTGCAGCAATCAAGCAACATTAGGAATAAAACAGGGAAGATAAAAAGCACCTGGGGAACATTTGTTTTATTGCAAGGTGTCCCATTCCCTGCCATGCTGGGGAAATGAAGCCTGGGAGGGAGAGCAGTAGAAACAGCACTTCTTTGAATTGTCTCTTCCACTCCCATTTCATAACAATGACGGATGAAACACAAATTTTAACACCTAGACAATTCGTTTTGGCATAAATACACAGCTTTAAAAATTAATAAAAAGCTATATCAATTATAAAAGTGATTTACCAAGCACAATAAATTTTGTCACCTGTCACTTTTATGCTTGCATACCTGTTCTCTCTCTCTCATTGACTTTTATGCTTTCTATATGCTAAATACTCTCATGATCCTACAATAGACTTTACAAGGTTTGACAGACAGAGAATTTTGTTGCATTATTTTATTTTTTTTCTCTTTTTTTCTGGTTGTTTTTTGGGAAAGAATTCTACCCTCAGTTTTGTTCTGCCTTCATTTACAGACACTTGCAGTCAGTCACCTTGGATACTTGTCTTTTTCATTATTTATCATCAGATGTGTGGTGATGTTTCATGCCAGAAGCAGAGATGGGCTCTCATTTGATTTTTCACACAGAGAATAAAATATCTTTCTTCGTCTTCCATGAATACTGTACATTTAAAGCTAGATTGAAATCTTGTGTAATAAAATTCATCTTTATACAGCCCGAGTGTTCTGTAATACTCTTCAATCTCAGTTCAAATGGTTTTGAGCTTAAATTTTTGCAAATGGCTGCCATTTTTTGGGTTTTTCTTGGCATTTATTTCAGTTTTGCAAAAAGAGGAATTTGGGGTGTTAATATTACATGGAGAGCTATTTTTCCTCCCCATTAATGGAGCCAAGTGGTTTTAATGCTGGAAAGTGTGCTCACTGCCAGTCAAAGCTTTAGTGGACTTTACTAGGGAAATATTATATTTTTAAATGCAAAATAACTTCTAAAACAGCATCAGATAAGCTTATAAAAAGCAATCCTCCTGCCATAAAACACTGTGATGTAGAAATATAAAATTACATATATTATAAAAATTATAGAGGCCTCAACAGAAGTCATATTCATGGATATTCCCTCACCCTAAGTTATGTCTAATATTGAAACTGTGCAAGCCCAATCTCTGACTTTCTCTTTTTTTGAGAAAACAGTTTAGAAGCAGCACTGCCTGTGAGAGATTTCTCAGCCAACCCTGGCTGATGTCTCAGCGGCATTCCACAGGAGCCTGTCACCTAAAAGGGTAAAGTTCCATATGGAGCAGAGGTGCAGCAAGTCCCCTTCGATGAAAATCTTGTATCAAACGCAGAAAACTCACAGTGAAGTGTTGATAAGTGACAGTCTTATAGATTTCCTGAATTCTGAAACTCTGAAACCAGCCTGGAAGAGTTTCACAATTGCTGGGTGGCTCAGTGAACTAATGGAGGCTTTTCCCAAGATAGCGCTGTCGGTGCCACAGCAAGCATTGGTGGCATTGGGTTCTCCAGGCTGTGCTTCGAGCTGGCATCTGCTTCCAACCTTGGATACACTTTTTTAGGTTTTTTATGGACAGGTGGCTCGGCAGCAGGAGTACATGGGTGCATTCATGGCATTTCTGAGCCTCCTCTGCAGTTTGTTCCCCCTCCACTGTGCATTGCATCCTTGCAAGTGAATTTGTGCATCTGGATTCCAGCCAAAGCTTTCTGTGATGCTCAGGTACCTGAAAGAAAATGTGAGACTGTAGAATCACAGAATGGTTTGGGTTGGAAGTGAAAGGAATAAGGGAGTGTCTTTACAAACAAACTGCTGGTAAGATAAGGCCTATACTGAGAGATAGAAGAAACAATGGGAAGGATTTCCACAGGAATTCCAGTGACTCACTTGCCCAAGACTGTGTTAATAAACTACAGGAACAGAGACATAAGAAAAAGAAGAAAAGGGGGGTGTGTATTGAGAGTGTCTGCATTAGGGGAGATGTATAGTATGGGTGTCTACATTTAGGAGAAATGTATATTGCTTATGTCTGCATTAGGCGTTCTGGGAAGTCTGTACCTCTTGAGTACCTCAGCCAGTGGGGAAAGGGAGAGGGAACCTGTGGCTGGGAAATTAGGATAAAAAGAGGCTGTGTCCTCTAGCAATCCGAGAGACCCCATTGGAAATGTCCATGACCTCTCCCTTTATTCACGAATAAAGTTACAGGACTCCTCTGTCTCCTTTTTGGACATAAACCTCTAGTGTTTGTGGATTAATTTTTCCTGACAGAAGGGATCCTAAAGATCAGCTAATTCCAACTCCCTGCCATGTACCCCATCCAACCTTGCCTTGAACACTTCCAAGGATGTGGAACCCACAACTTCTCTGGCCAACCTGTTCCAGCTTTGTTCAACCACTGCTCAGCAACTCCTCTCCTCAGTTTTTGCCTGTGTAGAGATTTCCTGCCACAGTAGCTTGCTGATAAAAAATTAGTCTCCAAATATCATCAAATATGCAGTGCCAATTGTGTCTGTTTGGTGTCAGCTGCCTGCTCAACCACAGAGATTTCCAGGAGCAGCAGGGAAAACGTGTGTCTCATGGTATCACTTCCCTGTAGTGACTCGAATTGTGCCAAACCTCAAGGGGTTCAACTCTAAATACTGAGTGCTGGAAAAAGATATTGACTAAAGCAGGGAATTTATAGAAAATAAATAGATCCCCCTCGTAAAGAGCACTCAAGTAAATTAAAGGTTCTCATCACAGTCAGAGCTAAATTGCTCATGTCCGACATATTTTTGAGTCACTAACTTAGAAAAGATGGATCAGGAAAGAGAAGATGTTTTAGTCCTGGAGGTAAAGGAAAACGGAACATTTCAGAACATGCTGGCAGCAAAGAGGATGCTGGTCCTCCTTTATCTCTTTCTAGTATCATTTAGGCATTAAAATTGACTAAAATTCAGCGGCTGGGGCTGCTGAAATCTGAACTTGTTATTTCATCAGTACCATTGAAGAAGATGGTGCTGCAGAGGAGTGGGAGAGACCTAAAGCCTTAAGGTTCCACCACCCTCATCAATTAACCTCAGGGAATGAGACAAAATGTAGGAAACTCAGAAATCTGGTATTTCCCTCTCTGCTCTTTGGAGGAGAGCAATGAAGGAAAGTGATGGTTCGCTGCATGTTCTGAGGGTCACAAGGACAGGGACAAGGGGTATCATGCAGATGTCCTGGATCCCAACCATCTCCATCACCTGTGGTGAAACTGTGATTTTAGAAAACTTGTGTGGTCCTTCTGGCTTGGATTCAACACTTGGGCTAAGGTAGCTATTTACAGAAGTTATATTCAGTATTTTCAGTAGCTTTCATACAGATCTCTGTTTAGAAATTTTAACTTGTATAGTGAGCAAGACAAATGGAAAACTAAAGAAGCAAAACACAATCTCTGATTTATGGATATAATATATACTGATGTGAACAGTTACTTCCCTGAAAGCTGACACCTGAATCCAGTGAACAACTGTGCTTAAGTTTTCAATCCCAGTGATATTTCAAGCAAAATAAATTGTGGTAACCACAGGAGTAGGAAGGTGTTATAACAGCTTATTTTATTCAGGACCTTCGTGTTCTTACTGATATTTAAGAACCAAATATTTAAACATGGGATGTTATTGCAGTCTGGATCAGAATTTTTGTAGGACTTCGCTTTTTCAGCCCAGGGTACCCAGTGGTTTTGCTTTAAGCATATTTGGTGATTTTTTGTGTTTCTATTGATATTAAGTTAGAAGACTCCCTGAAATGTTGTGTTTATCCTGTAGATTTTCCATCAGTATCAACCTTTAACAAACAGAAAATGCCTACAACTTACCTGAAAAGCAGGGACAAAGATGAGATGCCTTTATGGGCAATTAACTCATGGTGGAATCATGAACAGCCCATTACAGGTTAGCCCTTTTATTTCTTTCCCCGAGGAAACACTGTGCTTTTTTAATTCCTCAAAATAAGTCAGTGTGGCAGTCAAGCACTGCAGACTTTAAGCCAAAAATATTCTTCGTTTCTGTGAGTGTAGCCCCTGCTTTCGGGGCTGTAAAAAAAAACTTCAAGACTGGTCCCAAGCCCTTGAATAATTTTCTCTGTGATATTTTGCCAGGCAGAGTGTGGACTGTGGCTTGTGTCACAGTAATAAATGCCAGACATTTCTCATGCAGATAGTGTCTCATGGGAGCTCTTTAACAGGAAAAAATGAAAGTCTAAATACATGGGCACTTCAGCTGAGGGCAGGAGTGTTGATCTCTACCACAATACAAGGTGACCCTGCTTGTCTGATAGAAGTGGAGATGGGAGGGAAGCAAAGTGGTTTTTCCCTTTTTTCCCTCTTGGTTTTTCACTTTTCCTCAGCTTTTTGATCTGTGTTTTAAGGCTGCAGCTCCAAGGCAGAAATGTAATTCTCGTGCATTTTCCACATGATTATGTGCTTCAACAGAACCACAGCTTTCATGGAATGGGAGCCATATTCTTCAAATTGCAGCAATTTGGCAACCTTTCCCAAGATACTGTCTGGCAAGGGTGATGCAGAGGCTTTTAAGATTTATTATGAAACGTATTACCAAATGGCACTTAGTACTGCAGAGTTTTGCTCCAGGCACACCTGAATCTGTGGAAAAATAGGACTACTATGAGGCTTTTATGATCTTTGTGGACAGAAGGATCTACAGCCAGAGAAGCAGTGACTACAGGTGCCATGACAAGTAAATACCACAATAAATACCATGAAGATTTGTAATTTATGATAATATACTGCATTTTGTAGCACATATTAACACCATTTATTTTTATTTTCTATAGTTTAATCTTTAATGTTCTTAGAGGAAGTTTTTTTTGCTGCAGATGCTAAAAATAAAGTCCCAATTCAGTGAATTACTTTAGTGTAGTTCCTATAGCCAGTCCAGGGGATTGTTGTCATGTTTGAGTAAATTCTTCTTCAGAGTTTGAAAAATTCTGCTGTGTAATGTAGAGGAGTTCAATGGCTTCACATTCAGCCCACGGAAAGTTTTTTCCTTTGGCATTACACAGCCAAAGGAAAAAAACAGTGTCTGAGATTATAATAAGGGGAAGACATAAAAGAAGGATTCAAGTAGAAGGAAAAATGTTTCATGTAGACACCAATATAGTGGTTGCAACACCTACAAGAATGGTTCCTGACTACAAGTCATTCAAGTTATATTTCAAAGAAAATTGCATTTTTCCCCTCCCTCAAAGCAGAGCCAGGCAGGGAAAAAAAGTTCCACTTAGAAGAATTCTGTAATTTCCAACCATTTTACTATTTGGAAATTGAGCAAATATATTCCATCTCAATAAAACTTCCAAGGAAATGAAATTATAAAAGAAAAAACTTTGGTTCAATATATGCTAACTTTTGGAATTGCTTTTTAAAAAATTCATTTCTTCTGCACCAAAAGTGCATTTCCAACTGTTTCATTTTCCCTTTCCAAACAGAATTTTAACTTCCTTTTCTTATTTCAAAATGTTTTCATTTAAATGAAAATGAAAGTGCATGATGAAAACATCTTATGACTAAACAGCCTAACCAACTTTTTCAGAGAACCTCGTTAAGGCTTTTGAAGGTTTCATTCCAGCCCACACACTTGGAAAAGCTTTGTGTGAGCTCCCTTTAGAGGAAGAAATGAAGAGCTTGGGTGAATAACAATAAATTAGATTTCTAAACCCCCATGTTTGCATCTTTCTCAGTCGGTTGCAGCTATTTCTTTCAGAACCTGGTCCTTTCAGTCAGATTTCTGTCATTGCAAAATGCTGTCTAGAGAGCTTCACCTTCAAATTAGCCAGAAAGTGAATCTATTTTGAAGGAAATATTAAACTGGTGGTTGAAATGCAAAGCCAGATCAGGATAATTGGAGGACTGTGAGTACAAATGTGTTTTTTATAGCTGGAGATGCCTCGTTCTTGTCTGAGCCACAGCCTTGTCATATCAGAGGGCTGTAGGCATGAATAACTTCCACCTTTTTGGGACAAATTATAGAGTCACAGAATGGTTTGGGTTGGATGGGTCTTTCAAGATGATTTTGTTCCAAATCCCTGCTGAAGGCAGGGACACCTTCCACGATCCCACATTGCTCCAAGTCCCATCCAACCTGGCCTTGGACACTTCCAGGGATGGGACAGCCACAGCTTCTCTGGGCAACCTGTGCCAGGGCCCCACCACCCTCACAGTCAAATATTTCTTCCTAACATCTAATTTAAATCTCTCCTTGTTTGGTTTAAAAACCATGCTAAAAGGAGAGGTGTAGTCATCCAAGTGAGATCAGAGCATCCTTGCTGGGAAAGTGTTACTTTTTGTTAGACCTTTTGATGGGCTGACCCTGGTTGGACACAAGGTGCCTAACGAAGCTGCTCCACCTCTCCCCTCATCAGCTGGTCAGGGCAGAGAAAATGTCCTGAAAAACTCATGGGGTGAGATAAGGACAGGGAGAGATCACTCACAGATTACTGCCATAGCCTTGACTTGGGGAAATTTATTTAAATTATTATCAATCAGGTCAGACTGGGATAATAAGAAATAAAACCAAATCTTTCCTCTTCCCTTACGTTCTTCCTGGGCTCAGCTTTACTCCAGATTTTCCCTGTCTCCTCCTCGCCAGTGGCTCAAGGGGACAGGGAATGGGGCTTACAGTAAACTCATCCCACATTGTGTCTGCTGCCGCTGGCTCCATCTTGCTGGGAAGGGCGGAATGAAGTTTATGAGTTCTTGAATGTCTGGAAATCTGTGTGAGGATTGTGATGCTCAGGCAGCACTGACATAAGATGGTGAATGTAGTGAGGAGTGATTTGATTTGAAGTTGCCTTCATGCACCAGAGAAAGTCACATTAAGCAAAATCTGAGCTCCACATTTATTTCAGGATGCTGACCTGCAGGAAGACCTTGCTGTAATGTCTTGGATTTGTTGACCCACTGTTAAGTACAGGAAGCATGACATGGAAATTCAGTTGCTGAATGGTCAGTGAAGAGAAATTCCAAATATAAACTCATTTTGTTCTAAATTCCTGTTGCTTCCATGGATGAAAGTGGTGAAAATCATACCGTCTTCAGAACAGGAACTAGCAGAACTACTCAGGAATTGTTTTAATCACATGCAAAATTTTTTGAAAGTAGCAATTCATCAGAATGGAGACACATAAAAATTCTCAGAAAAAAAAAAATCTCTTGTCCAGGATAGCATAAAACTATGTTAAGAGAGGGAGAGAAAACCATTGAAGGAAAAAATGGTATGGTGTATTTGTCTCTGGGTCCTGAGCACTTTCCCTGTATTTGTATAAAATAGGATGTGTGAGGCAGGAAACAATCAGAAAAAAAATTCCATCAAATGATAACTGGGTTGCTTTACTTCTCAAAACCAGCTCAAAGGGTATCCAAATGAGGATTTAAAATCAAACTTCCCACAATCTAGATTATTTATTGACAAAGTCTCTTAAGCAAGACAGTTGGATTTTCTCATATCTCATGTTTTAAACAGCAGATTTACAGATATAAAGTCAGTGAGCCACACCTAAGCTCATCTTGTTTTCCAGTCTAATTTTTGTCTTCTTTGATGCGGCAAGGACTATTTTTATCTTTTTCCTCTGCAGAAGTATAATCCTGCCTGGCTCTGGTTCTGGAATGGCACCCTGTAAAACAAAATAACGAGGCACTTCCTTCCTCTACAAACTGTGCCCCAGTGGGGAACTCTTCTGCTATTTAAAAAGATTGAAATACTGAAACAGTATTTTTCTCATCCCTTTGTACGAGCCAGAGACACTGCTTTGGGGACTTAAGCCCAAGTGCTGATCTCCTCAGTCAATCTAATGATAGCTTCAAGTTCAAAGAGAGTTGCTCATTTTATTACTGCTATTACTGCCACTGTTGTAATTATTTTGTTCATCTCACTGTCTCTAGAAAAATTCTGTCTAGTTATTAATATCTCAAGACACATCTAAAACTTCCATCAGCTTCATTTGAAAGGAAAAGTGAGGTTTTTGTTTGCAACCGAGCCTGCCATCCTTTTCCATTTGGGTTTTAATTTCACTAGAAGGTGTTGGGTTGCCATGGCAAAGCTCATATCTTCCCTTCCCTGTCTCAGTAGGTGCTTTGGAGGGGGAGGTGGTCAGAACAAGAGGTAATTTGTGCTAACGAACAGCTGTGTCCCAAGGACGTGTTCATACAGAGCTCGCTTTCAAGTTCCTCCAAAAAAATAATCCCAAAACCAATCCAGCAAATTCTCAGCCAAGGAGATGCAAAGGATTTTGTAGAAAATAAGGCCAGGCAACAAAAGGCTTGGATTTGATTTTCCATGTTCCAATCTGATAATGGTAGCAATAAACGTGAGAATCAACAGCCTTTGATCCTCAGTGGTCTCTCTCTGAGGTGAAGGGAAGAGCTGGTCCAGGGCACTGAGCCACGCCAATGGTCTGAGCTAACTGGTGAAATGATGCAGCAGAGAAAATCCTTTGTGATCCTGGGTTCATGTGGAGTCCTTCCTGGCAGAAAGTTTTGGAGCGAATTATATTTTCCAGTGTGATTTCCAGGATGCAGCTGAGAAGGGAAAAGCATCAAGCAACTTATTTCATACTTAGGAGGAACATCTGGGTAATGATTCAACTTACCGTGTGGAATTGTGCTGTGCTACTATTAGATTATAAACCTTTGAAGGCATGGAATTACATTTAGAGCAAGCAACACTGAAATTTATGTGTATTTTCACAGAATCATAGAATGGTTTGGGTTAGAAGGGAACTTAAAGATCATCTAGTTCCAACCAACCTGCCACAGACAGCAAATATTTTGCTTTCTTCCAATAAAAACTTCCACAGTCTTTTTCTGGTCTTCCAATACCTTCATTATGACCAAGAAAAATGAGGAGACTCCAATGAGTCATAGGTTGGGCTTGATGATCCCAAAGGTCTTTTCCAACTTAATTAATTCTGTGATTCTGTGATTTAAATTAATTCCTGTTCTGAGGATAACTTCAGGTGGCTTGTAGAGGTGAGATGGGGATAGCAAACTTTATGCTTAGACATATTTTTATCTACATCCTGGGATGCCTGTGTTTTACTCACTGCTACAAGTCACAGGATCTCGAGCAGCAAAATACGTTGAGAGAGCTTTCAGACAAGTGGCTCTTCATTCTACTATGAATGAAGAGCCATATCCTCAGTAATGTTTATTTGCTGAGCTGCTCTGCAGGCCAGAGGGGGATCAAAGAATCCCTTAGGTTGGAAAGGGTATCTGGAGTTCCCTAACTGAACCTTCTGCTGAAGGCAGGGCTGATTCCCAAGGTAAACATCCTTCCCTTTGGCTGCTGCAGCCAAGTTTGAAAGCATTTGAGATGTCACAGGCTCTTCAGCCCCTGTATGTGTACTTAACCATTCTGGTGATGAAGAATTTTTTTCCTGTATTTCCAAACAGTGCTGAAATTTGTGACCACTGCCTTTTGCCACCACCTCTGAAAGGAGCCGGAATCTGCCTTCACTCTAACACCTGTAAAGGTTTGGGGAGATTACAGTTAGTTACACCTTAGCCTTCTCTTCTGGATAAACAGGTCAAAATATAAAAAGGACACCACTATATAAGGAGAATATTACAGTGTGTCCGAAGGAGGGTAAAGGAGGTGGTGAAGGGTCTGGAGGTGAAATCATATGAGGAGCACCTGAGGACACTTGGTTTGTTCAGCCTGAGGAGACTGAGGGGAAACCTCATTGCAGTTACAGCTTCTTCATGAGGGGAAGAGGAGGGGCAGGTACAGATCTCTTCCCTTTGGTGACCAGTGACAGGAGCTGAGGGAATGACCCAAAGTTGTGTCAGGGGAGATTTAGGATGGATATTATGAAAAGGCTCTTCTCCCAGAGGGTGTTTGGGCACTGAATATACTCCCCAGGGAAGTGGTCACAGCACCAAGCCTGACAGAGCTCAGGAAGAGTTTGGAAAATGCTCTCAGGCACATGGTTTGACTCTTGGTGTTGTCCTGTGCAGGGCCAGGAGCTGGACTTGATGGTCCTGATGGGTTCCCACACAGATATTCTATGATTCTGTAAATCCCTGTCTTTTAGCTTCTCCACTTAAGGGTCCACTGCTGACCCATCTGCAGTTTGTTCCCCACCAGAATCCCACAGGAGAAAAGACAGCCCTGCTGCTATCCTCCATGCCTCTCCTTACAAAATGCTCTGTCCATCACAGTGCTCCAGCACCCTGAGTTTCCTCCAAATCCCTACAATTCCAGTGCCACAGCTCAGCACCTGCACACGGGCTTCTCATTCCTCTGGTTTGTTTGTCATTCTGGTGTGCTCAGGTACTCGAGATGCCCTTCATCAAGGGAGAGTCACAGATCACCCTCTGCTGCCCTGTCCTTTGCCGGTTCCTCTCATCCGTGCTTTTCTGATTATCCCAGGGTGTTGCTCTCCCTAGCCCAGCAAGCTGAGTTCAAAGTCCTCCTTGCCAGGTCAGCAAGTCTCTTTCCAAAATTTCTCTGGTCTGTCCTTGCTCTTTGAAGCAGATCTGGTTGTCACACACTCTCAGCTGTTTAGGGAAGACTTTTTTCCCCTGTCTTTTTTTAATTAAGCCTCTCTAAAATGCACTTGCAATTTCAGACAGTGGGGCTGAAGTGCAGTCATTAATGACTAATGAGGAACTGAGGACTGACCTGCAGGAGACCTCCAAATTGAATATTTTCTTTTCAGATTTAGCACGATTAAACAAATTGGTTTTATGTCCAATCACTAGCTTTACGAGAGAATTATTTTCCTGCTGCTCTGTCCAAACCCACAGAGACTAATTTAGATAGCATTAATTGGTAATTTCCTAGATCAAAGCCTTTAATCAAATCAA
This sequence comes from Acanthiza pusilla, assembly GCA_036630365.1. NCBI lineage: Eukaryota > Metazoa > Chordata > Aves > Passeriformes > Acanthizidae > Acanthiza > Acanthiza pusilla. Next base: position 95,133,048 of record JAXCHO010000034.1, read on the forward strand.
TAAGGATACACACTGTGCAATGTGCTGATTATCATTCATAGACATAAAATATTATTTGTCATGTCTACCTTGATAATGACATCAGAGGAATACCAAGACCAACAAGGAGAGATGTCCTGATACCTTAATATGTTGATTATGCAAATGGTTTCCCTAAATTATTTTTCTTGCCAGGTCTTGGGGGTTCTCCTTGCTGAAGGATTCCTTTAACTCCAAGATTTATTGGTAGCCTAAATATATAAATTACTGTCAACAACCTCAGTGATTATTTTTGTAAAAGTTGCAATTTCTGTGGAGATATTTCAGGGAATGACATTATTAATTATTTCATGGTGAAGAAAGGGGAGGGCCTAAAAGGCTGAACAAGTAATTATTTATCTTAAGAGTGAGTGGTTTTAGAAGTGGCCCAATTTACATGGCAGGAGCAGCTGTATAGCGACATGCTTTTCCTTTTATCAATACCAAATCTTGATTTTTTCCTCTTCTAAGGGGAAAATTTGATCTAAGAGCTGTCAGTTTGCTTCTTCTTGGTATAAACACCAACCAGTTAATGCAATGGATTGAACCCTCCAAGCCTTTTAGAGGGAAGGGATCAGATTCGTAGGGAAGGACACAAAAAGAGCTTTTGTAGAAAACAGGTGAAAGCCATGTTTGCACGTGACCTGCCCTTTCTGGAGCCTTAGACCTCTATTTCCTACATTTATTCCTCCCAAATCTACCTTTCCATGCCTTGGAGTGCTCCTCCCCTACAACTCCCTGTAACACAGTACTGGAGGGTGTCCCTGCCCATGGCAGGAGGGGTGCAATGAGATATTTAAGGTCCCTTCCAACTCAGGCCATTCTGTGATCCTATTATAACTTTTTTCCAGATCCACCATCAGCCATAATTCCTTGGTCCTATCCATTGCTTTCCACCTGTGGATCTCAAAGCTCATCCAGCAAACACCAAAGTCCAGAAGCCAAGCGAGGGAAGGAAGGTAACCCATCCATGACATGAACCCTTAGACCCCAGATCAATAAACCCCCACACACTTTCCATCATCCAGTTATTTATTTTTTTATTTCTAATCTCACATTTGTGAACATGTCAGTGAAATTCTTTGGCAAACCTGCACAGGTGGAAGAAAATGTATTTTCTGCTTTGCTTTGTTTGTGGGTTCTACATTTGGGAACAGGGTGGGGAGAGCAGGGAATCAACAGCTCTGTGAAGACCAGCTGCTTGCAACATGCTTCCCTTGCAGCTTTCTGTCAGGAATCTGACAGCTTCAGTTATTGTGATAGAGAAATAATGAGGTGAGAAAAGAGTTGTCAAAAGAAAAAAAAAAAAGATTGGATCTCTTCTTCCAAGGAAGCAATTTACTTTTTGTGTGTTCTGTGGTTCCCAGAGACAAGAAGATGTAAGGACTCTAGTTATAGGAAAAAATTCTGTATTTCCCTAAACGAGGCAATTATCAAAATAAAACAGAAAAAATGGTAATTTGTGTACAAAAAAAAAGGAGGCCTATTAGTTTTGTTATGGCTAATTTAATTAAAAGTGGGTGTTAACGTCATTTAGCTAGGTGACTATAGATGACCAGGGCATAGTCTTTATAGTTAAATGGGAGATTTGACAGTATTAGTGGATTTTAAGGTTAATTCACCTCATCCTAAAACAAATTAGTATATTTGGCCCCGTGAATTTCCCTCTAAATCCATTGATTCTATTAATCAGCATAGATACATCGTGCCAGCTGAGACCACTGACAGATCTGACATAGGATCTCTGCACTACTAACTGGATCCAGGAGGGATACTTTATTGCAGTAAAAATGGCACAAACCCCTCATGTTTATGCATAATAAATTATAATTATCTAAAACATGCACAAGTTCACAACTGCTAAAGAAACCTGATACTGCTTTGAATACATATATTTCTTTATCTATCCAGTCTGGCACAAGAACAGAAGTTTCAGGACCTGGGATATTCCCTGTGGATGCTTTTTATACCCCAGACATCCACAGGAAGGGTCTCAGGACATCTCACAGCACCAGGTCACCTTTGCTGACACACCTGAAGCTCCCTCAGCCGCACAGAGGTGCATTGGAGAACAACTCAGATGCAGCACTGCAAGTGGGGTCTCACCAGAGCAGAGCAGAGGGGCAGAATCACCTCAAAATCATATTTTTAGACATATTAATTCTGTCCTTAGTGGTTTTCCAGATTATTGGTTGGCTGGATGCTGCAGGCTGTCTGATTGATTAGTTCTCCACTGACTACAACACGCATTTAAGCACTGATTCATATTTACACATAAACACTTAAGTTTCAGCTAAATGGATTGCACTTAAGCTGGATTTAAATACAGAAAATTAGTTGAGATCACCCACAACACACATGACTGGACCCACATGGTTACCTACACTGCACAGCCAAAGAATGGTGAAACACTTTAAAATTTCAGGACAAAAATTTAAGCACAGTCAACTAATCAAACCAGTCCCTTGATAAATCTGATTATTTACATGCCTTAGCTCTGGGGTTCTCCCTTCACAAGGTGGAAATATAATTTTAAAGAAATAAGTCATCGTCTTAATTGTTGCTTGAATGTTGAGTCACCCTCCATTGCATCATTACTGCTCCATGAAGTGATGATGCTGAAGGTACTTAGAGCCACATTTTGAAAGAAGGTTCAACACTTTTTTAGCTTTTACAGCATTGGAAGTGCAAGACAGGCACAGTTTTGGGGATTTTTTGGGATCATCTCAGTTTGGCATGTTACATATGGAAAGAAAATACACTTTTCGTTTGCAAATGAAGCGCAGGCACCTTTGAACGTGCACGTTCTCCTACATATGTGCCTGACTTTTGCACGAGCATGATTAGCAGAACCAATCCACGTTCCTTATGCTTTGCACACAAACCTGAGACTCCCTCTTGAACTGCAAATATTCCCTGAAGCAGTATTTACACTTGTTCGACAAGCGGATTGTCACTATCCTACAAGCCTTATCCACAGTCAAGGGATCATGGCCAGTGGAAAGAATAAAATTGTATCCTGTGCTCCATTTGCATGATAAATTCTGACTTCTATTTTCAGCTTCCTCCTCTTTTGTTCCCACACCTTTGAATTTATTTGTTTGGAAGCAAAATCTACCCCTTTTCCCATCCCTTGTTTCAAAAACCATTGGTACCTATCCCTTGGAAAACCACTTCCGTGGACAACTAGAGGCACTGCTAGTGACATTTTTATCTCCAATTTTCACTTTTGTTCCTCCCCAGGTTCACTTAACTGCATTTTTGGAAAATGTTAAATGAGCACAGGAGTGAGAGATGCCCTTAATATTCCACCATCCTGCCTCACCACCCGGCAGCACAGCTTTAAGAGACACGACACTGTGATTACATTAGCAGCCGTATTGGATGCTCATTATCATGCCTTAATTGTCCTATAATTTTGATCAATGCCTGATTTCCTTGGTGCTGGCTCTTGTGGCTGCAAAATAAAAACACAGTTTAGGAGCTGTTGGGTGCACATCTGCTTAGTGATTCCTTCACTCGTGCACACGCAGGAGTGTTTGTGTGTGAGAGACAGAGTGGGAGCAGCCGGGGCCGCGCCTGCCAAAATGTTCCCTGCTTGCAGAACTGACAAAGGAGCCCTGGCTAATCTTGCCACAGCGGTTTGAGAAGCCACCTCTGTCAGTCACCAGCTGGAAATCAGATCTGTCACCTGGATGGTAGCCTGGGGGATGGATCTACGTGTCAGTGTGAGATCTGGTGATTGTGCTTTGCTCTCTGTTTGGGAATGGCTGCAGGCTAGAGGATGGGCTTGGGCAGAGGGTTGTACTGCAAACCTGGGCTTTGTTGTCAGCCCTGCTCTGGGTGCAGAGCAGCAAAGAAGTGCCAATCTGTTGCAGGAACAGCTGCCAGGACTTATTTGTCAGTGTCTGTGGTCTTCCCAGAGAAAGGACTCTGTTTGTTTGCTATGCTTTCATCCAGGGAAAACCTCTGACGAGCCAAGAGAGGAACGGATGGCAATCACAGAATTAAGGTTGGAAAAGACCTCCAAGGTCACTGAGTCCAACCTTTGACTGATCCCCACTTTGTCAACCAGCCCAGAGCTCTGAGTGCCACATCCAGTCATTCCTTGAACACCTCCAAGGATGGGGATTCCACCACTTCCTCGGCAGTCCCTTCCAAAGCCTGACCACCCTTTCTGTGAAAAATTCTTCCTGATGTCCAACCCGAACCTCGCCTGAAGCAGCTTGAGACCCTTTCTTCTCACTCTGTTGCTTGCTGCCTCGGAGAGAGGCCAATCCCCACCTGGCTGCAGTCTCCTGTCAGGGAGTTTAAGAGAGTGGGAAGATCTTCCCTGAGCCTTCTCTCCACCAGGCTAAACAAGCCCAGAGCCCTCAGCTGCTCCTCATACGAATTACTCTCAAGACCCTTCACCCGCTTTGTAATGAAGAATAAACGAGAGTAGACACTGCAATAGGATAGGCAGAGGACATTGACCTGGAAGGACAAGAGAGCCAAGCTGGAAAATCAGTCGAGATTGGTTTATACTCTCTCAAAGGTGAAGCACACAGGGAATGCATCAATTGTCACCTGTTACACACAGAAAGTTAGAGGTATCCACTCCATTGCAGGATATTCAGTGGTGACAGAATGTGAATGTAATTTTAAAAATATTCCTTCTCTCACAGCAGCACTTAAATACAGCTCAGGATAAAGTTTGACAAAGGAATACCATCCCTTGATTAAAACACCCCACTTCTTAAACTAAGGAGTCATCACCAACTTCTCAATCCACTTATTAGAGCTGAGAGAAATTCAGAATATCGTTCCTATGATAAATACTGTTTTATGTTGAAGAAAAACATCGTTACAGATGGGAATGGATATTTACAAGGAAAAGTAAAAAATCCACAAGGAAAAAGAAAGTTTTGAAACTGTATGGTTTTTTCTTTCTTCAATTTCAACTTTGCAACATGATAAATTATATCCTTACATGTGATGGATTATAACGAGCAACACACATTTCAAAATGAGAAGTAATTAAAAAACAAAAACAAACAAGCCCTGCAATGAGCTGTTAGAGCTGAAAATCTCCCAGCACAGCGTTTTCAAACAGCTGTACCGCTAAATTGCCTGTTCCCTTGATAGCAAAGAACAGACAGAGAACTCCTGCTAGAGAGTTCAACTAGTACAGCCTCAGGTAATGTGCAACCACCAGAGAGAAAGTGGGAGAGACAGGGCTGCAGGAAACAGGGCAGGCTGCTCGAAAACATGGATTTAGGTCCAGGTGCGCGGGGATTACTGGAGAAATGACAATCAGCACAACAAATGGATTCATGAAGGAAAAACCCTTTTAGGGAGGACGTTGCTGATATGCATCCAAAGATAAAAATAGTTGATATTGTCATAATCCAGGAAACCGACCTTTTTTGGGTCTGTATTAGCAAAGTTTGCTTCTCTGCTGGAAGGATTTGATCTGCAGACCTCAGGGGTAAGTGTGCACCGCTGTGCCTTAGGATAAGCCTGTGTTGGATTCCCTGTAGGAATGACTTACTACAGGGCAAGAGTCTGAGACTATTCCTCATTCCAGAGCTCGTGAAGGACTCTGCTTAGGCACCGCAGCTGTGCTTGTGCCATAATGATTTGTTCCTGCACCCGTGATCCAGAAAATAACAACACCATTTGGAGGACAAATCTGATGAGGAGTGATTGAGGGAGCTTGGGGGGCTCATCCCAGAGAAAAGAAGGCTCAGGGGGGAAGTTGTCACTCTCCAAACCTACCTGAAAGGAAGTTGTAACCAGATGAAGGTCAGTCTCTCCTCCAGGTAACAAGAGACAGGACAAGAGGACAGCTCTAAGTGATGGGACAGGAGGAAATAGCCTCAAATATTGCCAGAGGAAATTTAGACTGGATATTAAAACAAAAATTCTTCATTGTGAGGGTGGTTGAGCATTGGAACAGGCTTCCCAGGGCAGAGGTAAAGTCACCATCCCTGGAAAAGCTCAAAGAATGTGTAGATGTGGTGCTTGGGACCGTGGTTTAGTGGTGGCCTTTGCAGTGCTGGGTTAATGATTGGATTTGATGACCTTAGAGGGCTTTTCCAACCTTAGTGATCCTGGGATTCTGTGATCTGTGTGAACAAGCCTGGTGGAGAAGACTGAAGCTGATAAATGAGGAAGAATTAATAATGCAAAGACACCTGAGCTGGAATAGCCTCCATCAAAAACACAGAGAGAGAGAGAGAGAGAGAGAGAGAGAGAGAGAGAGAGAGAGAAATCAAATCTTTCATTTCTATTGTTTCCCTTGGCAGGACCTTAGTTTTCAGCATGGGCTAATGTGACAGGGAATCGATGTAATGACTTCCTGGAAGATTATTTTCTTTACAACAACAACAATAAAAAAGAGGAATGTACAAAGAATGAGGGCTAAATTTTGCACAAAGACTCATTGATTCATTTGCTGCTCAGGTTGGATTCTTTCTTCCCTTCCATGAAATCCTGACGCCTTTCAGGTCTCATAATTTCTTCTCACAACTCTCTTCATAATTTTCTGGTTTGCTTTTGATAGATTCATCATCTGTTCTTCAGGGGTTCTCCCAAGTCTCCAAGCAAGTTCTCAGGATTCCTCCTGTTCCTTGGTTCCTGGGCATCTCCACCCAGCCCCAGGATCCCCTTGTGGTTTTTTAATTACTTGACACTTATGACTCAAAAAATCATCCCCACACTGTCACACCGCTTAACACACCTTTAGCCCAGCCCATTCTTGACATTTCCCTTTCAATTTCCAGCTGCCACATTAAAATCACCCATCTCTGTTCTTGATTTAGTTTTCCACTGAGGTGTTGAGAATCCTTTCTAGTACTGATAAAAAACATTATAATTAGCCAAGACAACATTTTTGGGTTCTGATTTTCTAGGAAGAGAAATACGAAAATCTCACAATTCTTTCCTTTGTTGCACTTTCATGAATGCCTTTCTTATGTATCTATATATTGTCTTTTTCTTCCCACCTAGCAACATCTTGCCCATTACAAACAAACCTCAGTGGAAAAAAGTTCTGCTATTTAGAAAATGCACATTTTTTCTGAACTTAGATTTGTGGGGAATTACATTTTCAGCCTTAAAGTAATCAAGTGGATCGTTTCACTGTTTCTTTTCATTTTGTTAAGTTGAAGGAATTAATCTGATCTTACTGTCACTTACTTAAGATTTCTGTATTATTTTTGATATAATTGTAATGGTCTATTTGCATATTATAATGAGACCAATGTCTCATTACAATATATAAATTGTAAATACACCGTGCATTGTCAGAAAAGGTAATTTCCTTCTTGACTAAATAAAAGCAAAATCGATCTGTTTTTGTCCCTTCATAAGTTTTCGTATTTCCACTCCTCCCTCCCCTGTGATTTTGTCCATATTGTCAGTACTTTGCCTGCACATTCTGGTCTCCAGCCAGGACAGATGGCAAGGTCTCAGAGTTCCTTATGATATTAAGATTCAGTTTTATGCCCACATGAAATTACAGCCTTCTCTTTGACCTAACTTTGTGGCACTTTGTCCTCTCAGCTTTCCTTAGTCCTTACAATAATCATCGCTCTGATTTTCTAACCCCTTAATGGGGCTTATGAAGGACTCCTATAATGTCTCCTGATGGTCTTCCCTCCATATCTGTCTCTATTTCACCTTCTATTTGTCTTTGTCTCCAGTCATTTTCCACAAGATTATCACTCCAATGCTGACCAAAATCTCCCAGGCTACTTTTGAGGTCTTTTAATTTTTATGGTTTTGCCTTTAGGTATTTACTACTGCGTGGACAAATAATAAAAATTTAAAACACAGCAAGCAAGGAAGAACACATGACTGGGATCTCATTTGGAGGTAGCCCTCAATTATGTGATCCCATTCATCCTCAGATTCATACTTTATTTTGTGCCCAGAACATAATGATAATTTAGGAAGAAGACAGCCAATATGTTGTTTCTGTTTTCCTGTTCAGTGACTGCAGCAAGTTTATCCTAGTTTATCCTCGAACCTTGCTCAACCCTGTTCTAAAGATAAAACTAAAATAACTTCTTGTGCTCTTCTCTTATGTTCAATACTGTGTCTTCTGAGAGTTTTTCAAATTCTTAGGAGCCAATTTTCAAAATGTTTCTATTTCTGGGATCCTGTGATCTGGAGAGGGGCGATATCTGATGAACATAATTAAAGGCAAATGTTTCCTCTAATTTTTGGGTGCTGAATTTCAGTTGCCCTGTTTTGACAATAAATGCATCTGGGAACACAAATTAAAGGGATTTCCGACAGAGTCTTACTGCGTCCCAGTGATAAAAGAGTTGGTTCCTCTCTGATTTGTAGGATCCATGTAGAGAGCTGGCACCAGAACCAGAGGTTAAGGACATGGATGTGTCTCTTGCAAGGGAGATCTCTTCCTCTTGCTGGAAACTTTCTGATATGCAGAAGACATGAGGTTATATCTGTAAATCTCACAAACAGTGAGAAGGATTTTTTATACTGGAAGCCAAAACATCACCAGCACCTTGGCACTTGCTATTTGCCATGTCAAACAAAGGTCAAGACCTTGATATTTAGGGGCAGATGAACTTATCATGTCCTGAGCAGCTGAGCAACATTTCAAAGAAATGCTCCTCTCTGATATCTGCAGGCGTGGTTTTGTCCTGGTTGGTTTATTGATCCCAGATGGGTGATGGATCTCCACAGTGGCAGTATTTTGGTGCTGATGTTCAGAAAGTGCATCCTCAGATTTTTTGAGCTAACTTTCTTCATGGAAAGCTAGAAGCAGCTGCCAACTTTAAATCCTTGGAAAAAGAAGTTGGAATGCTATTTGTGGATTTCCATTCTCCTGTTTTCAATAGATCCTAAGGGATTATACACAAAATTTGGGCCCAGGCATATCACTTCTTCATCCACTGACAAATCTAGAGCTCCACATTTTCCTTCAAATCACAATTTGAAGAATACTCTAAGGGGGAGTCCCTGAGAAAAGTTTTCATGATTTTTATGTCTTTTTTTTTTCCCCACTACCTTGTCTCCCATGTTGGCAAATCCAGATGACATTTCCCTAAACTTCAGTGCCTTTCTGCAACCCCTCAAGAAAGCTGAACTTTTCACAGTTCCAGTCTTTTTTTATCCCGAATGCAACAGCTCTGCTGTGGTTTCAGTAACTGATGAAAATAGAGAATTTGCAGCTCCTTGAGAGAACAATAGAAGGAATGAGAAGACTAATGACAGCAGCCAAGATTCGTGGCCCAGGGAAAGGAGGGCGACATAATTTTCCCATATCCAAAGTTGGAAAACATGAGTCCAATTTTCTCCTTTTCATCATCAGCAAATAATTCGGATGTTATCCATCCCTTAATTGTGCCTTTGTTTCTGTGATGAGGGGAAATCATTACCCTGACAATCTGTTGGCTAAATTTTGCCCACATCTGTGGAGAGTTTCACCAAGTGGGACATTTGCCCATTTGCAGGCTAATGAACAAGAGGAGTTTCAGATTCTTGAGATGGAGGCTACACTGGGAGGTTGGGAAGCCTCATATTTAACAACACAGCCTGGGTTGGGCTAGGAGAAAGATTTTATAGATTCTGCCAAAATATGGGCAAATGATGACAGAGTCAGTCTCCCATTGTGAATTTTGGTGAAAAAAAATAATGTGTTTTTTGACCATTAGATCTTTTTCTTCCAGTGCTCACAACAGGTAATTGCACCATTCCCTTTTGGACATGAAAGCCCTGAGGATTTCACTTGGCTGTCACTCACAGCTGAGAGCCTCACTCAGAAAATCTTTTAACAGCCAGGACAGTAAAATATTTTCTCAACATCATCTGCAGCTGTGGCATCCAAAACAGACCACTCCAAGCCTTCATTTTGGTCACCAAGGCTTGTGCACAACAACAGCGTCTCATTTCTCTACTCTGTGACAAAAAGAGTTGGCTCAAGGTGAAATTTTGGGAAGTTGAACCCTGCAGCCCTTTGATTTTTATTCTCAGAGCTGCTGGAGAGCCTTAGGAGAACACAGTGTGCCAAAAAAAATGAACAAGATTCAGGAAATTTGCTGTTAAAATGGTCTTTAAGGAGTTGAAGCTGTTCACATCCCAGAATGCAGGAGAGGGGGTGTGGGATGAGGCTGAGGCCCTGGCCAGGCAGAGGACACTGAGGGTTCAGAGCCTGGGTGAAACAGGTCACTGTGATGATGAATTGTGCTGATGGAGGTGGGTGGACACAGGAAAGCAAAGCCCTGGCAGCTCTGTGATCCTTTCCTGGCCAAAGTGGGGATTACACACTCGATCAAAGCCTCTTTTACAATTTAGGAGCAAAACAACTCCTGATGTATTTGGGTTAGTGGCCAAATTAGAGCTTCACCGAGAAAGTCCTTAGTATTATTCTCTTATCTATCCATAAGCACTTCCATGTTGCAATCCATATTGTGGGTTGCAAATAAATGACCAAGAAGTTGTCCATTAATATGCTAAATTGGAGGGATTGGGTCATTCTCTGGACCAGAGAGATACAGGGATAGAGAAACACAAGGTCCTCTCTGGGATTACTTAAAGCAGACAGAATTTGGTTCCTCTTTTAAATTGTTTCCAAATCTGAATCAAAACTCGTCATGGTTAAAAAGCAAAGGAATAAACAAACCCTCTGTGCATTGTATTGTTCCATGTTTTCTTTTGGGTGGCAGGTGGCTTTGAAGTCATAATAACAGGAATTAAGGGTTCAAAGTGGCAAACATGCAAAAGCACAGTCTCCATCTCCACATGGCTGGTTTTGTGTTCTAGCCTGGGATAAAAAGGAGTATTTTCTGCAAGAAGATACTATGCCTGTCTCCCGCACATGGCTTTGCAGTTTGGGTTACAAAACCTGATGTTATATTCTGATATTCTCTACAGGATATTGCAAATGTTTCCTGCTAGGTTTTTAATATACTAGGATATCTTGTATATGATTTCCCCCTCCTCTTTATACACTTTGGGTATGTGTTTTCTCATCTCAGAGACTTGGATTGACATTTCAGCCAGGAGGGAAAAGTCACGAGAAGTCATTCATTTCACCACGGAGAAAACTAATTTCCTTGCTGTTTTAAATTTGTGAGGCTGTTTTCAAGAAACATCCCAACTGATGTGCAGTTTTTCAGGCAGCAACAATTCCTTTCAAGTATGTCTGGTCTCAGATTTGCATCTTCATCAGGGTTTGAACCTGGATGCCTTCACTGCATCACAGCCATGCAATGGAGAGAGCTGCTTTGCTCATGTGGCTCATAGGTCATCCTCTGATTGATTAGCAGAACTAAATACGCCACTCACTCTGATCCTCTGCACTCCTAAATACATCCATCCTCTCAAACCTGTTAATCTCTGAATTTAGAAATGGCAATATTGAGATCCTGGTTAACAAGGTTTGTAACAGAAATAAAGAGAGGTAGATTTCAAGTTTTGATTCAACATCCAAGAGGAAATTTTATTTCACTGTAAAAAAAGGTCCTTGCAATTTGAATGTGTCTTCCTGCATTTAGGGAAAAAAAAAAAAACCCACAACTGAGTATCTGAAATAGCCCAAAGCACAGAAATGTGAACATTTGTGCCTTCAAGCAGTAATGGGAGCACTTTAAGCATGCAGACTTTTTATTCCTCTTTTTTTTTTTCAGGACACCTGGTAATACTGTCACAACTGTCATTATACAGAGTGTGAACATTGCCAAAGAGCATCAGAACTACTCAGGATGTCTAGGAATGGTTCTATCCTAGAAAATCTGTCCCAAGTGAAGATCCTCAGATGGCAAGTTTTTCTATGGAAAATTTTCACATAGTTTAGACTCTTGGTTTTTTTTTACTTGAAGAGAGAAAACTGGAAAGTACATGATTAATGAAGGATGTGAAAGAGTTATGATCAGGAAATAATTATTAATTGGCTTGCTCATTGCAAGTGGTGGAGTCACCAAAATCACCAGTGCCTGGGAGTGTTCAAAAAACCTGAGCAGATGTGGCCCTTTGTGGTGTGGTTTTAGTGGCCATGGTGGTGTCTGATCAAAGGTCTTGAAGGTCTTTTCCAACCTTCATGATTCTGTAATTCTAATTCAGGGCTGGGCAGCGAAACAATCAGTTCAAGCAAAGAGAAGTAATTTCTCAGGCAGCACTCAGGTGACTTATGCATCTCTTTTCCCCAAAAATTCAGTGAAATACAAAATTTCAAATTTCATTCCCCCTCAAACCATTTTGAAAGGGAATGAACTGACTCATAATGGATAATTTTGTGACTGGCTGCTAAACACTGAAATCTCCATGTGACTTGTGCATGCAGGAGCCACCTGCCAGAAGGTGGGAGGAAGAATTACTCTGTTATTTGCCTGTTTAATGGGTGTTTTATCAAAACAGCCATTCCTGCCTTTTGTTGGAGAGAGTATTCTGCCTAGCTGGACCATTGGTCCATGAAATAGTTGTATTTTCTGATGTAATTCATTTTGCCCAATGTGAGGGTCTCAAACTGACAGAAATCTTTGGCAGCCACTGATGGGAAGTGTTGGACATCCACAACCACTGAGCCATTAAATTGTTCTGCTCTGTGGGGGTGAGGAGGCCAAACTTTCATTTCCATGACCTCAAAATGCTTGAAAAATATTCTGATGTGTAAAAGAGGCAGAAAGAAATGAGGCTGAGGAAAACAGAACTCCATCACTGGGAGATAAATCATAATCATTACCATTAATTATCAGTACTTAAGAGTCTTAGTAATGAATCATCTTGTCAGGAGTGTTAGTGGGATGAATGGCTGAAAGGTAACAGGTCTTAAATCTGAGCATCTCCACCTGTTCTGCAGTTGTTCCTTCCAGATTAGTTTGGGCTGCAGCTCCTGGCAGTGAACCTTCGCTGTTGATAAACAGCAGCGTTCTCCCTTCAGGGCTGGCAGCCCCAGGTCTGTTAAGCAGCATTGCATTATTTTAAATTAAAAAAAATAAATTAAAAAAGCCTACAAACTAAATCATGAAAGACAACAGAGAGGAAATCAATGTTTGGAGATGAGATGATTAAGTCAGGAAAGAAGAAACTTAGTGAATGCGTAGCCACCGCTGGAAAAATGCACACACAAGCACACAAACACACAAATAAATCTGAATTGCTTAAGGAATATGAGCGTAAATAAATGATATTTTATAGTACACCAAACTGCCAAACATGCCATAACCCTGTGAAAACCACTTACGCTTTAATGGCTGAAAGGAATAAAACTGACAGAAGAATAAATTCCCTGTGCACTCTGACACCTGAATACATCTCCTATGGAAATAGCACTGTTTTCCCCATTGACTTCAAAAAAAGCCACTGAATAGGGTGACTTTAAAAGTAGCCACGCTTGGTTTGGTTGGGCTGTTTATCTTGCCTAGAAGAAGGCTGGGGAGATGTTTGTCAGTGAGAGTTTAGGAGCTGAGGATAAGAAGTGAGCAAGAAAATGCTAGCACCACTGGTGGAACAGGTGGGATACTTGGTGTGGGAAAATTTGGTTGGCAGGTGCCTGGGAAAAAAATCTGCACATTTAGGAGCTGAAATTTGAGTTTATTCATACCACAATAGCAGAGTGGAGTGTGTGGCTTATTTAGTTCAACCTCCTTTGCTCAGTGGAGATCCTGCCATGGATGTTGGGTCCTAAAAAATTCAGTGTGTGCACCCCCAAATGCCACAAGCCATAACACAGCCCTTCCAGTGCTCCATAACAAGTAAAAATCACGCATTTTAATATTTTAAAAGACACAACCCTACATAAAAACAGGGTGTCCAAGGAAGCAAGGAGGAGACTGAGCATGTTGCTTTTGTACCTTCATTTTCAATAACTGGAGATTGGTAAGGTGGAAAATGGCAGCTGCTCCTAGGATGTGGCTCTTGTCCTAAGGAAGAAGGTGACCCCTTCTTTCCATCTGTTCCTCAGAATTCTGTGTTCTTTGGTGTGTGATATGGATTTGAGGTCATAACAATATGGGGAGAGGAACAAAGGACGTCTTTGGTTAGAAAAGAATATTCTTCAAATCATTAAACACTGACATCCCCATTAACCTAAGCTCCCCTGACAGATAGGGGAGTGATAATGAATATAATCCCTTGAGCTAAGGATGAGAGTCCTGTCTTCCTAAGGTCTAACACAGGTCACTGGACAGATGAATGGAGCCCTTAAAACACCTATTTCTGTCCATTTAATACAGAAGTCAAGGGTGACAAGCTCAGCAGTAGATTTGATAATACAGGCATCTAAACTTAGGTGAGATGAATCACACAGAAAATGCCCTAACAGTGAGGACACTCATTATTCTTACATGGAATAATTGACCATGGAAAGGGGGAGAAACATCCCCATTGCTTCTCACCTTTACAGGTAATAAAGCTACAGACATCTACTGTACCGTCTATTAGGTTTTCTTGATCTCTGATTTTCATTTCATTATCAAAGCAGATGAGACACTGTGTTGGAATTATATGAGCTTTGCACACATTCTTCAAATTTCCATCATTCTTGTGTCAGCTGAACCAGTGCTGACGTGACCTGAATGAGCACAATACCGTTTCAATTCACACTCAGGTGAAGCAGCAGTAAAAATGTTTATATATGTTTATACTTACAAAGCTTCCTTGATCATCATGGTGAGCCCTTGAACCTTTCTGGCAGTGTGAAGATCTGACTTGGGCTTGTTTTGACATCTTTCTGTATAAGGGCAGACTTCCTAGGCAATCCTGCATGAACTAAGAGTGTTTAAAGTCCTGGCTACACACATTTCCTGGCAGGGGTATCAGTCAGACGGAGAGGAGCAGCAGCAAAGCAGGAGGTGTGTTGTCTCCACCAGAAATACACATTTCAGTGTCTTTTCTGATAAAAGATGCAGAGCCAGCACATCAGCACCTGCATGGTTCCAGGGCTCTCCACCTGCAGTGCCATTCATCCTCCAGAGTCGCTGAGATTAAGAGCACTGCCAAAAAAAACAAACTAAAGGCTTAAAACAGCCTTCAAGGATTTGTGCACACTTCTTTCAACAGCCCTTTTCCGCCTTTGTCTTTCTAGCTGCAGGTATTACCCCTTCACTCATCTCTCTACTCCTGCCAGGTTCAGGATGCTCACATCCCAAACGGATGGATTTCTCTGGAATGGCTGTATGGATACCATGAGGGGTGGAATAAAATTTGATTTTAAGCGCAAGACAGGAGAGCAGTGTGATGGTGACAGAAGAGAGTCAGGTCTTGCCCTGGATCCTCCCCTCCCTTTTCACTCTCTCTGATGGTCAAGGTGATTCATCCTAAGATAAGAAAACCTAGTGGAAATTGCAGGACAAACAGTCTGGATGCCTCGTTCATGAATTACAGAGATGAGGGAGCTGAGATATTGGTGCTCATCAACCTGCAAAAGGGTGTAAAATGCTGCTGGAGACTGGGCCAGCTGGGCAAACTGGTGTCCCAAGGTTGCAGGAAGCTTCTGGGTGGATCCTCCCCCTGGCAGGGATGCCCAGGGTCCATCTGAGCCTAACGCTCACTTTTGGGTGGGTGAGCACTAAAATCCAGTCAAATACAGAGACAAATATAGAGGAATAGCTCCATAGGTGCTGTGTTCCTTTTTCATTGTGAATTCTACAAGGCCAAAGACTGTAAATCTGAATATTTTTCACTGAACATGCCTGTATTATAACCCTGATCAACTAATCAGTGTGAGGAAATAACTGGTGAAGATACCTCGAAGATTGCAAGGGGCCCAGAACCTCACACAAGTTGAAATCTGACTTTTCTACAAAGTAAATGTTTTCACTTTTTTTGGGGATATGGACACTTGAGGCAGGTTAAGGCAAAAAGGAATAAGGGAAAGGAATAAGGAAGACCCTCCCATTCAGTCACAAGGTCCAGAGTGGACCCTCTTGCCAAACGTAGCCCTGGACTAGGGTTTAGACTAAAAGTTTAGTCCTAAAGGTTTTAACAGCATTTAAACTTAACAGTGCTTAATTAATAGCTCAAGTCAAACAATTTAAAAAAATACTCTGTAGAATTTACTAAAAGCACAATGGTAACTCACTTATAGGCCTGACTTACACATCTAATGTGCTTAAGAATCTACAAGAACAACATTCATCAAACATTTGCTGCAGTAAATATTCCCACTGCACACACACAGACCTCAAGGAGTGTGTACAAGGTATAAACATGTGAATAATATCCCCCAAAGTCACATAAGGACTCACATCTGATGCTTTTCCATCTTCTCAACAGGTGAAGAGTTGAGCCTCAGGGAGTGGGAGGGATCAGCCCGGGATCCATCATCATTCCCTGGTCCTCCAAGTGCAGCAAACTTAAGAATTCCTTGTGTTTGAGAGGTGTCCACTCAGAGGGAGATGCTGGTCACAGCCCTCTGTGGTCCAGGAGAGCTCAAAGGGTCTCACTCTGGACCTCTTTATAGGGCTGCAAATGGGTGGGCTTCAGCCACAGCAATTTTCCATCCTGACCTTTCTATTCAGGCTGGTAACTTTTCGAAGTTCCATGACAAAAATGTTCCTTCATTTAGGTTGTTATTCAGGCAAGAAAAATAAGTTTCCAAGGCTGTTCATTAAAAAGCAGGAGCTCGTTAGGCAGCACAAGTTCCTGGGAGCAGTCTGTGCTCCTGATAAGCTCGAGAGAATGTCAGCCCAGGTGTTGTTTGTCAATGCCAAGGCCTAATGAGGATTTCCCAGATCACTTTGGTCTGAGGAGGGTGGGATGCACCACCACAGCTACATACTGACCTTTTTTTATTAATTTTTATTTTGTGTTGAAAGAACTAACCTCACATACAAAAAGTAGGGCGGGGAAACAAAATGTTATAAGGCGATCTAGCAGATAAATAAGATTGAACAAATGAGATATCTTGGAATCAACAAAGATTGGAAGCAGGTTTGATGTAAAACAAAAACCAGGCAGTTACAGCAACCACACAAAACAGACCTGAAAAATGTAGCCAGAGTATTTTAAGGGAGAAGGTCTCTTTATAAAAACCAGCACTGAAACCTTAGAAAGGTTTTTCCTTCTCCTTTCTTGATCTCTCAGCAGAAGAATCTTGTAATGAGAAGTGAACCTCAAAGAGCTCTTGGCTGAGTTGTGTCACTGTGGGTTCCCACAGTAATTAGGACTTTATAAACTTTCTGAAGTACGACCCAGCTCTCCTTTCATTTTCCTTTTCTCCTGCACAGTACTTTTGCTACCCATTCTCCTAAACTTTCCTCCCTTTCTTCTTCCTCTGAGAAAGCACTGCCAAACTCAGTGACATAAAATAGGTAGCTGAGTGAAGACTGAAGGACTCAGAGAAATTTAAGATTTCATTGAGGTAAGTTTCCACAGTTATTGAGATGCATTATGGTATTTTTGTGTTAGTGAGGTTTCTTCCCTCTCAGTCTTTTGCGGTGACAGTTTTTCCCACTCAATTTTCCTCACCATTTACTAAAAGGCTGTATTTTCAGACTTCCTCAAGAAGCTAAGACTGTTAGAATGTCAATATCTCTGGATTCAGTGTAAGATAGAGATCCATGGAACAGTTTCCTGGTGGAGAACTCTGCCTGCTACAAATAATATTTCATGATAATACAATCCTCAAAAATCAGTTATGTTCATTCCGTAACTTTACTTCTGTGGGAAAAGCTGGATTTTTCAGAGAGAATGTTTGTGCAGTGTATTGGGAAGAGTAGTGAACTGATACTTCTACACTTGCTGAAATATCACAAGACTTGGTATTATACAGAAAATCATTGTGGTATGCAGACACATTCTATTTTCCTCCTGCATGAAAATGTGTCTTGCTCTGAGATAACAGATTAATTCCATTCCTGAGCCACGTTTGCCTGGACAGCAGCAAGTGAGGAAGGCAGTGGAGTCTGGCTTTGAGAACAGGCTTGAGCATTTGCCTGTGTGACTGCATTGACAGCCAGAGGGGCTGGATAATGGGATGATGCTATCTTTGGGATACCCAGAGAATGGCAGAAGGGTGAGGGAGCTCGTGCATCACTGTCCTCGGACTGGCAAAAAAAGCCCTGCCCCAGAATTATTCAGGAATGCTTATTTTTAGTGGGGATGACAGAAATAAATATGATTTGCTTTTATTCAGTCTCATGTGAAGACGACAGCCAGGACCAGGGCAGATCCCTGTGTGACGTGTCCCTCTACCTCCTCACTGTGCTCACACATCCAGCAGCTAAATGAGGGTGGAGGAGGAGGGAAATCCTGAGTCTTTTACCTTCTCAGACTCATGGGCTGCAAACCACTCTTCCCTCTGAGGTGTTTGGTGGGTAGCAGAACTCAGCCTTTGTCAAGCCTGTTTCAGACTGTGACAAATTTATTCCCTGAATCCACAGTCTTTTTAATCTAAATGTCAGGTAGGAAATTAAAGTCCTGCTGAAACGGAGTGTATTACCAGCATTTTATTAGATCACAAACAATTTAATAACCAGATAGAAGGAGAAGGTCATTTTGCTGTCAGTCCAGCTTATCTCATAAATTAGGCATCAGGTTTTGCACAAAAGCATCTCTCAGCAAATAAAATTATCTGGTTTGATGAAGGACCTCTGTCCATGGAAAACACATAACACAGATTAAAGAGGGAGCCTTGTAATAAAATTATGATCCAGAAATGTATGAAAGGGGATGGGTTCTTTAAAAATACTTTTCACACGTTTGCCCTATTAATGACAAGTAAATGCCAAAGTAGCAAAGGACATGCCTTCCTGATGAATTCAAGTGAAATACTTTCAAGGTCAGTAAACAAAAGGGTTGGCAGATGAAATATGGATGATAAATAGGGTAGCTCTTAGTGACCTCAGTGGCTGAAAAGGGAAGAAACCCAGAACATTATCTCTTCACTAGAAATATTTATAGCCTAGAAATTACACTTTTCTGAGCAGGAGCAAGGCAATGAGTGATGCAAAGCAACATGGCATCGATTCCAGCACACCACACCACAAATCTCATTCTAGGATGGGGGAAAGGAGTGACAAGGAAATGGCTTGGCTGGAGCAAAATTTATTTCTGAGAATATTATGAATGTCTGGTCTTGCTCAGATTTGTCTTCCTGCAGCTCTCTGAGGCACAGGGATTTCTACGCCCCTGCGTGTCTCCAGCTGTGTTTTGTTATTTTGCCCTCATTAGACTGAAATTAGACTTGTGCATTAAGTGTCCTGCTGCAGCGAGGGCAAATTGTGGTTCTTTATCTCCTGAGAGTCGCTGCAAGACAAAGGTGCAGTGGCAGCAGCAGAAGCTTCATAAATATGTTCATAGAATCATTAAAGTTGGAAAAGACCTTTAAGATCATCAAATCCAACCACCAAGACAGCAGCACCATGTTCCTCACTAAACCATGTCCTCAAGTGCCATATCTGCATGTTTTTTAAACACTTTCAAGGATGGTGACTGTACCACTTCCTTGGGCAGCCTGTTCCAGTGCTTGACAACAATTTCCATGAAGAAATTTTTTCTAATACCAAATCTAAACCTCCCGAGGTACAACTTAAAGCCTTTTCCTCTTGTTCTGTCACTTCTTACCTGGGACAAGAGACAAACAACCATCAACTTCCTACTTAAATTCTTCTGCCACCATCCAGCTGGAGAAACTACCACAGTGAGAGTAAAATGGAGTCTTTCCCTCCTGTGAAAGGAGCTGACTTAAATTTCATTTCTCCTTTTCTCTGCACGATGTGACATTGACCTCTCCTCAAAACGTGACCATACAAATCTTCTACCGCTTTGCCATGTGGGCCTGGGGATACCGGGAAGCACTGGCCTTCAAAAAATGAAGAACTGGAACAAAGTTCTGCAGAAAAATGAATTTTTAAAATTTCTACCACCCCAATGAGTGGGTGGCAGCATTTCGGTAGTCTAAACTCAGTATGCAAGCTGATGTTTGTGCTGGAAAGCTCATGATCGGCCTCTTCACGCAGGTAACAAGCAGCAGGACAGAGAAAAGGGCTCAAGCTGTGCCAGAAGAGCTTCAGGTTGGATATCAGGAAAAAAATTCTTCACTGGAAGAGTGGTTAAGCATTGGAAGAGGCTGCCCAAGGAAGGGGTGGAGTCACTGCCCAAGGAAATGGTGGAGTCACCGTCCAAGGAAATGGTGGATTCACCATCCCTGGAAGTGTTCAAAGAAATGAGTAGACATGACACTTCCTGGCCTGCTGATATTTGGTTGAGCATGGAACTTGATGGTCTTGGAGGTCTTTTCCAACCTTAGTTGTTCTGTGTGTGCCAAAGCTCACAGCTCCTTTGGTAATGCCTGTGGAACAGCCCATCCTCCTCATTACTCTGCTTCACACAGAATTACTCTGATTAATACCTACTCTGATGAGATTTTGTGTGCCCAAACTAAAGCTCTGACCATACCTGGAAATCTAAACTCTACTTTTGTTCATGCAATAAAGTGATCCAGCCTCACCTGCTACTCCTCTGTTAATGAACTGCCTCTATTCCTCTCTCCAATTCTGCAGTGTATTTCTGGCCAGCCTGGCCTGAGAATCACTTAAAACAGATTAAAGAGACACACACAGTCTAAGAAATGTTTAGAAAAAGCTGGAGAAGCCTTTCCAGTGCATGGATACCATCAGTGGGAAATCAAGCTGTTCCAAATACTTTGAGTTTTGTCTGTGCAGACTAATGTGAGAGATAAATATATTAATAGAATCAGAGAATCATGGAATAGTTTGGGTTGGAGGGAACCTTAAAAATCGTCTTATTCCAATACCCCTGCCATGGACAGGGATGAATATATTGGTTTAAGTTTCCATTTTTGAAAAATAAAACAGAAGAAATTACTTTTTGTGAGAGAAAGTAAGAGTATTTTTAATTCTGATATGATAAGGGCTTACAGACTACTTGGTGAGTAAATGGGACTGCTTAACTCACATCTTCTGCTTTGAGTAGTGGATTTCCCTTTTGTCTCCTGGCTGAAAAAACAGGAGCTGAACCTACGACTGCCCATGGGTTTCTAATGCTGTTGACCCAATGCCATCCAATTTTTGTGCTGCCAATAAACTACAACCTTGCTCCTCATAACAGTTTGGGCATGATGTACAGATTGATGGGGTGCAGAATACCAGGTCATTTGTTTACAGAATATGGGATCTCTAAACATGGGTACCATTAGTCAAGGACTGGATTTTATTGCCAAATGCAAAGGGATGTGCATTCCCAGGACATGGAATGGTTTGCTGTCTTAAAATGAAAGGAAAGCTGTGTCTCAAGAGAGATTTATGAACCATTCAAGGTTAAAACCAGGAAAAGCACACAGCATGGTTTTACAGCTGAACATCTAATCCAGTGCTTGGATTTATTTATTGTCTTTGTATAGATTATTTTAGCACTGGTGTCAGCAAGGCTGTAGACTTCCACGAGATTTTATAAACCCATTGCTGATGAATTGTGTGGTTTAACCAAAAGACTTCTAACAGGAAAGTAAAGATTAGGATAGGACAAACGTGTGTAGTCTGGGTACATTGGTAGGCGGAGTACATATAAAAGTGATTTATGGTCATCAAATGCCAAATCCTACATGCTGGCAGCACAAATACAGCCCTTCCTGAATGTACAGTTTCCCAGGAAATGCTGAAGCAGTTTGCTGTGGTTTAACCCAGCAGACAGCTAAGCATGACAGAGCTGTTCACTCACCCATAGTGGGATCAGGGAGAGAAATGGGAAAAACAAAAAGGTGAAACTTGTGGGTGTGGTGGTGCATCCTCCGCCAAAAT
Source organism: Acanthiza pusilla (assembly GCA_036630365.1). Classification (NCBI taxonomy): domain Eukaryota; kingdom Metazoa; phylum Chordata; class Aves; order Passeriformes; family Acanthizidae; genus Acanthiza; species Acanthiza pusilla. The sequence continues at coordinate 95,154,782 of JAXCHO010000034.1, forward strand.
CCTTTCCAGGCTGCAGTGTGATCTGAGAAATTTTCAATTCATTTCTGTTTTGATTGCCTGGATTTTGTTGGGTTTTGCTGTTGCTTGGTTTCCCTTGTAGTGCCTTGGTTGTCCTTTGTACGTAGAGTGAATCTTGCCAATGAATCTGCTGTGCTTTGTAGTTTAATAGTAAACTTTTGCTCAAACCCTTGTTCGTGATTTTTTGGGCTATCTCAAGCACACTCATTCAGGGCATTGGGCTGAGACAGAGTTTACTAGGACAGGGAAGGAAGGGAAAATGATAACAATGATGAAAGAATACATAAAATAAGAGATACATAAAGTGATTGTTCATCACCAGCCAGTCCCTGAGCAGTGTCCGCCACCCCTGACTAACTCCTCCCAGTTTTGTTGTTTGGCATGACATCACATGGTCTGGAATATCCCTTGGGTCAGTTGGGGTCAGCTGACCCAGCTGCGTCCCCTCCCAGTTTCTTTTGCACCCCCAGCCTCCTCTCTGGAGGAAGAGTGTGAGAGGAGAAGTCCTCGACTTAGTGCAAACACTGCTCAGCAGAGCCAGCAGTGTGTCCTGAACATTATTCTCATCCTAAATTCAAACCACAGCACTGTACCAGTCACAAAAAATTAACTCTATCCCAGCTGAAATCAGGAGGTGATATTAAAAAAAAAAAACCAAACCCAAACAAAGTAACAACCAAAACAATGCTGAAAAAAAACCCTACCAAAAATATCATCTGCTAGAAACAAAAATTGGGAGCAAAGTGTGTTCCCAACCACACTGTGCTGGTCAAAAGGTAACATCATCCATGGGTTTATTCAAAAAAGTTTGCTAAGGACTTTACCTGTGTTCTATGAAACTGCAGATGCTGGGATGTCACAACGCTTCTGGGTTACCAGGCACCCATAAAGGATGTGTAATCATGGAGAAAGTGCATGGCAGAGTCACAAGGTGTTTCTCTCAAAGTGAAGGCCTATAAATACCTTTTTGCTTACTGCAAAGATGAAAACAACAGGCTTCATAGGGATGCTTAAACCTGTGGAAAAATCTACAATTTTCATGTCAGTCAGGTTCAACAGAGGGATACACTTCTCTTTATAAAGTGAGGAGGATTTGTTCCAGTGGTTAAACCACTACAGAAAGTAATAAAATTTCCATTTCTTGATATCTTTTCAAAAAGTGTACAGCTTTCCTACGAGGCAGTGCTGCAGCTAAACACCCACTTGGTTTTCTGCAGGAGAAACTTGGCAAATAGCTGTGCACGGTGTGATATGTGAGGTTAGATTATGTTGTCAGTGTGTGCTCCTTCTGGCATTAAAATCTCTGCTTCTAAAATCATTGTCTGATCCAGGACTACTGACTGTACATCCCACGGAGTGTGGTGCAGCAGAAGGAAACATCCCCAGAAGCTGATTTTGTGCAAAACAATTCCTATTCTTCCCCATGTCATCACCTTGGCAGGACATCTCACAGTTCTATTATCCAGGGTTTACTCATCTTTTCCTTTATTTCCACCTTTTCCTTTATTTCTTCCTATTATTTTTTTTCCCCAATTATTTTTAATTTCTTTCTCTGTTGGATATAGCCATAAGGACAGTAGATGTTAAGGTATTTGAGTAGATGACTAAGCTCTAGTCTGGCATTAACTGAACAAGCTGTGCAAAAGTTGGACATGACACGAGAAATTGTAAAATATATAACAGAGTGAGAGGCTGATAAAAGTTACAGGAGCATCATGACCATTCAGGCCAAGTTTCACAGGTGGAGTTAAGGACAGATAAACTTCAGCACAGATTGGAGAGGATTTTTGGGGACCTTTGGGATCTTACAAAGCCAAGAGTGCCTACGGATCCACAATAGGAATATTAAAAAGAAGGCTGGGATTATACAGATGATATCAGAAATATGAAATTTGAGTATGGCTACAGTCAAACTGCAACAAATGGAGGAAAAAAACCCTTAAAGGTGAGTTGTTTATCTGGGAGAGCATAGGGACAGAAGGAAGAAGGGGTCAGGAGGGATTGGGAAGAAAAAGCTTTGGAGAATGGAGAAGAGATGATGGTGAAGGGCTGTCATCTGCCCTGCTGTCCATCACAGTCTGTTCCTGATTATTTTCCTCTCTGATGTGCGTTTGTGGGAAGCAGTCAATGGAGAGATCATAAGTCTCAGACTTGGTATTAGAGAAGCCAAGGGTCTGAAAATGCACATTTTGTGGGGCTGTTTCAAGGATATTCAGCTGGGACACTGAATTCAGCCTTCAGCCTTCAGCTTTCGTCTGGAGCAGGAAGCGTAAAGAACAAAATCCTGTGAAAATGGGAATTCCTGTATTCTGAACATGAAATCCAATGGGCTGACAGAAATCCTCATCAGGCTTTTTCACAGTTTTTCTGAGGAAGAATTCAAATAAAACCCAGCCATGGGGTCACCTAGAGCCAGTTATAACCACAAATAATCTTCAAGTCAGATGCCAATATCTACACACTGACAGTTTGGGAGGATTTTAATCCATTAAGCAATTAGGTAATTTCTCTAATTGAAACCATGCCAAGATCCAGTCTCTGACATTGCATAATATTGGGAAAGGCTGTGTTCTGACCAGTCCCAAGAGCCATCTAATTAAAGGCTAATCAAAGTAATACTGATGAAAGCTTTTTAGTTTGTTTCATGACTTTTGGTAGCACTTTGATTCAGCATAGAGGAGTTGGTTAATCACTGGGGATTATTGCTGCGGATGCTTGATGGAAACAGGAGGCAGAACTTGTGCTGTATTTATGTATTACTCCTTCACTGTTCTTGAAAGATAAATACAGGAAAAGATATGGAAAATATGGCTGGATGATATTTAATAAAAGAGCCTTTTCAGAGACCTGAATATCCATTACTGTGGAGGCAATAGTTAACAGGATAAACAATTCAATCCATCTCAATCTCTGCACTTAGGCAAAGCCATATCCTGTCACTATTCACCTGCTCAAATTTATCTTCTTATTTGCCTTCTTATTGGCACATAGATCTCTCTCTCTCGTGTTTCTAGAGCACTTGGCTCCCTGGGATCTGATGGCTCAGCTTTGGTTGTGGGGTCAGCCTGCACAAAAGGGGACACAGAAGCTCTGGAAGTGATGGCTAAAAGGTAAAGCTCCCAGGTGCCAGTGGAGATGAACCTTGCAGAGAGAGTTCTGAGGGTTTTTTAAGCTTAAGAATCCACACAATGAAAGGCAGGTGTGAATCTTGGGTTCACTCCTTTCTGTGGCTAACAAAGCCCAGAAACCCTTTCAAAACTGAGCAAGCACCATCAGAAAACAGAGTTTGGGTCTGGAAATCTATGGGGAAACCTCTCTTTAATAATCAAAAACGTGTCCAGTGCAGTGTGCTCAGGCTGTAGCTCTCTGCTTTTGTCTATCTCCATTCTTTTATACTCTTATTTGTCTACTTATGCATCCATTTATTTGATTTTTTTTAAAATCACCTCAGCAATTGTATTCCCTTGTCACCTCATGACTGTTTTTCTTTCGTTTAAATACTTTCTTCCACTAGAGGCAACTATTTATCCACACAAGTACAACACAAGGATGAGGGGATTTTCTTGCTGTATTTATTTGTCTAAACAATTAGCTTCACATATCAGGTAAAGAAACTTTACTGTTTGGTGAATGGGATGAGTAGGTGAAGCCATCAGGTGTTTTGTAGTAGAAAAAGCACTTTATAGTGATGGGAGTTCCTTACTTACTGTGCCTCACTATGGTAGGCTGCAGTATCCACCTCCAAAACAACAATTTTGTGCATCTATATCTCAAAAGATAACTCAGAGGAGGCCTAGATTCTTTATAAAAGGTTTATTGTCATTATTGCCTGCTGCAACTTCCCCTTTGGGTCTCCTTTTATCACTCAACGCAGGCGACACATTAATTCTCTCGTAAGTGCAGAATCTGATGATATTTTTTTCCATGAATCAAGACACCATCAGGGAATTTACTCGAGGGCAGCGGCTCCCGGCTCTGACTTTACAAAGATTTTAGTTTAGAAATGTTCCCAGCAGAATCTGCCCCTGTCCCCAAAATCTTTCATTTGCTGGAAGGCAGTGCCAGTGAGAAGCTGTGCATGACAGTTGCTCCACAGCTGGTTTTAGGGTGAGAAATGAGAACAGATGGAGCAGCTGTGGCAGAAACAATCTCCAGGGTGGAAAACTCATGTCTTCTTAGTGAGAGCTGACGAGTTGAAGCCGCTATGTGTGTGAGATTTTCCTCTCTGTATAGGTGGAATCAAGGAGGGGATATTGAATATGCAGTTTTCCAAGGGAACCACTGAAGTATCAGACAAATAAATTAAGATGGAGCGATGGAATCAGATGATGTGTTAAATATGAGGTTTAGGTAGTGTCCTAGCACAGATACTTGAGAGGACTCTGTGGATTTGTATGGATATCCTCAATCAGCTCAGCATTGCTGTCACTGTGCTCATCCCCTCTTGTAGCAAGTGGAAACACATGAATGCTTTATTGAGCATGAATGTTTTACAAGAAACACGCTTCCTGAAACACTCTATTTGATAAAACAGACATGATGGACAAGCTTCCAGCAACTCCAGTCTTCTGAAGAGCAGATCTCCTTGAGGAATTGTTGCAGCAGTGAGGACAAGCACAGCTGGGGAATGTCCTGGTGGCTGCCTGTCTCCATCTGAGGAGAACCACGTTTGCAATACTGCAGTTCTTATCCAGAAGGAGCAGAATACCCAGGACAAGGAATTAGCCAGCCTGACAGCCTGCAGAATTCAATGAACTGAAGTATAGCTTCACAATTCCATTTTTTATGGTCAAATCCATTAATGGCCTGTGTACTTCCATCTTACCTTGTAAAAAAGTGCTGTACAAGAGCATTGCCCCAGGAGATCAAAGCTGGCTTCCTCCCCATCATATAATCATTACTTTTCTGTTTCCCCCAACAGACCCTGGTTTCCCACTCTTCCCCGGGTGTGAGTGCTGGAAAACTTGAAAAGAGGCAGAGATTTACCAAGCAGACCCATTTCTCTTTAGCTGGGCTGGTGTCCTGTGAAGGCATCCCTGGGTTTGAAAGGCTGGGATTCAATTTATTGCTGTCAGCTGACTGCGTCACCGAGAGTGGAGTTAGGATTGTAGTGAGTCATTTCTGCGATGTATTTCATCCAGGATAGGTAAATATCCTTCCATAGCCACACTTAACTCAATATTCTGACATCACAAAAGGCTGAATTCAAGCTATTAGTACTACTGAAACAAAACTGAAGAAATACAAGAACTATCTGAGGAGGATAGTTCTGACTCTTGTTTGAGGTCAGCAGCAAATAAGAGTGTCTGCGATGAGCCAGAATGACATGGAACAGGAATGGGAGCTGAAATTTGATTGCCAGAGCAGATCGTGTTTGGTTGCTTCAGGTTCTTGTGATTCCTCAAGCAAAGCTGAACTGCCCTAGACCAGCTGCCAAAACTCATTGTCAGGGGCCATGATAACCCAGCATAATTTGCTGAAGAACAACTGATATAAAGGGACCTTAAGGCAAATTGGTGTTCAAATAAAAATCACAGTAATTTTAGAATTAAGAAGGAAATGGGGGGATTAGCTCCACCACAAGAAAAAAAAAAAAAAAAAGAAAAAAGTGCCCACAGTTATGAAGCATTTTTTATTTTTATGATTGCTAGAGAAGGATAAATGCTTCTTTCTGGATACACTGATTTTTTTTTTTTTTTAATGGATAAAGTTAAGGAAGGTGGTTAAAGAGAGACATATATTTCCAAAAAAATGAACAAAGTCAACCTCCTAAATAAAATAATTTTTACAAGCATATTGCAAAGAGCTAGAACACTTGCAGCAGAATGACCATTTCCTAGAATATCACTGAAAGCAAAAGCAGAATGTCTCAGATATGATCTTAAGTACGAAATTATTATCAATTCCTTTTATGTTTCAGTTATCTCAGACTCATTTGCTCCATTATGCTTTTAGAATAAATACATTAGGTGAAAGTCCTCTGGGACTTAATGAATCTTGAGATCAGCTAATGTCTGCAATGAGTGTTTTCCTTTCAGAAACACTACCACAGGCAAAACTCATAGAACTGAAGAAACGAAAATTAGTTTTGCTAGAGAAATTAATCTAAGAAGATAACACTTGCAAGAGCAATGTGGAAATTAAATAAATTACTGGTACATGGAAATTGAGGCAGTACCACAGGTTCAAACGTAACCACCTTCTGCATATGCTGTGTATGACAGCTCCTGAGAAGGATTTAGATGTGCAGATAGAACAGCAGCGAGGTACTGAGAAGTCTGGTGGCTTTCAGAGGTGCTGATTGCAACACCACTGATGGATGGATCCATCTCTGTGATTCCTGTTAGTGCACCAAATAAAACACACCTTTGGGTGGTCACAGAATTACAGAACGGGTTGAGTTGGAAGGGATTTAAAGCCCATCCTGTTCCAAACCCCTGCCATGGGCAGGGACATCTTTCACTATCCCAGGTTGCTCCAAACCCTCTCCAACCTGGCCTTGACCACTCCAGGGATGGAATATCCACAGCTTCTCTGGGCACCCTGTGCCAGGGCCTCACCACCCTCAGTAAAGAATTCCTTTGTAACATCCAATCCAAATCAATGCTCTTTTCAGCCTAAAGCCCTTCCCCTTTGTCCTATCATTCGTGTCCTTGGGCTTGGTTGCTGAAACCAAATGTGGGAACAGCTCCTGCCTTGTGTGGCCTCATCTGTCCAAGGGAAAAATCCATCTTTGTGGACTCTCCTGAATTAGGGTTTGTGATTCCCACTTGAAAAGCACCAAATGAAAAATTTGTAATATGATCTGTCGCAGTATGAACTCCCATAATTTTATCAATCAAGAATTTACAGCTTTGTTACACCCCAGCTTTATGTAGGACTTTTAATCACATCTCGGAAAACTTTCAAGGTTTCCTCATCACAGTTTGTTTAGAGAAACATTTATTTGGTACTTGGTGGGAAAAAGAAGACACTGACCATAAAACTCAGGACTTTTGCAAACAGCTAATCAATGGCTTCTTGTCCATGAGCGGGCAAAAACTCCTATTGAATCAAAAAGTCAGTGAAGGGCAGGAGTTATGAGCTGCTGCCTTTCTTGGATGCCTTGAGAAGATATTAAAAATCCAAGCTTCCTTTTTGTTGTGTTTAAAATCTTCCCATTTACAGCAGGACACTGGCCTTGGCTTTTTTAACTTGGTATCAGGGAGGGGATGCAGGTTGCAAGCTAATGGAAAAAGCAGCACAAAAATAAATATTAATTAACTTTTCACTTGGGCAGTAGATGTTTGGAATAATCTGTTGTATTGGGGAATCTTTTCCTGTCCCAAATGTTGCTGTAATAGATGTAAATGATAGAAACTAAGCTCCTTCTCCAGATTTGTGACTCAGTTCCTGGTAATGTGTTTCTCCTGCTGCCCTCAGAAAATGGATTATTTCCTTGAAAATCTGAAATTGAACTAATGATGCAAGGAGTGCATCCAAAGGACATTCCAGTGGCTTTGCTTTCTCAAGCTCCTCAAGAGAAAGAAAGAAAGAAAGAAAGAAAGAAAGAAAGAAAGAAAGAAAGAAAGAAAGGAAGGAAGAAAGAAAGAAAGAAAGAGAGAAAGAGGGAGAGAGAGAGAGAAAGAAAGAGAAAGAGAAAGAGAAAGAGAGAGAGAAAGAGAAAGAGAAAGAGAAAGAGAAAGAGAAAGAGAAAGAGAAAGAGAAAGAGAAAGAGAAAGAGAAAGAGAAAGAGAAAAAGAGAAAAAGAGAAAAAGAGAGAGAGAAAGAAAGAAAGAGAGAGAGAGAGAGAGAGAGAAAGAGAGAAAGAGAGAAAGAGAGAAAGAGAGAAAGAAAGAGAGAAAGAAAGAGAGAGAGAAAGAAAGAGAGAAAGAGAGAAAGAAAGAGAGAAAGAAAGAAAGAAAAGAAAGAAAGAAAGAAAGAAAGAAAGAAAGAAAGAAAGAAAGAAAGAAAGAAAGAAAGAAAGAAAGAAAGAAAGAAAGAAAGAAAGAAAGAAAGAAAGAAAGAAAGAAAGGAAGGAAGGATAAATTCAATTATTTCTATTTCCATGACTGTAAAATATCACTCTTTGGGGAAGTCATGATATACTTGGGTCAAATTATAATAAAATCTTCAAGACTTACCAGTCCTTCTACCAAAGGAAACATGTAACAGTCCTCTTCCTACCTCAGCTGGAATACACACATTGAAGGAGAAGGGGTTAAATCTTACGGTTCAAAAATAAATTAGTATGATCTCACTAGATTTTTTATCCCACCAAAATGGATAACTGGATGAGAAATATATACGCAGTAGGCTGCAACAAAAGAGCTTTTGGGTTGAGAACTTGTTTGGAGTCCAGAAAAGTTGGGGTCTTTTCTGTGATTCACATCTCGGACCAAATCTATTTATTTTTTGGCAAAGCTGCTATTCCATGATTTATCTTTTTGTTATCTCTCTCTTTACTGAAATTGTGAAATATGCATTCTGCTTTAAAAATATGAACCACTGCATAGGTGGTTTAAAGACAGACTTTGATGTTTGGAACAGGTACAGCTCAGGGATGGAAATTGTATTCCAGTCCTTCCCTTCCAACATGGACTATGTAAGTAGCGAAAAAAGTCTCTCAGTCTTTTGGGTTCTTTGAGAAAACTTCACAGAAGCAAAATAACTGTCATATTAATAATAAGTAAACAAAGAAAATGAAACATCTGACAACTGTGCACCATGGCCTTTGAAAATAAAAATGCTTTCAAATAACCTGGGCCTCAGCTGCATTATTTCTATCAAGAAAAATTCTGCTCCTCTTTTTCATCCTTTTATTAAATGGTAACTGAGGTGTATATACACCCAAATAAACATTTTCAAAAATCTTTCTCTTGGTAAGTCTGTTTTTCAAGGTTTTTTTGCTCTCTGTCCCACATGCAACAAAGTACTTTGAGAGACTTAAGTATGTTCTTAAAGTTAAGTGTGTCTTAAACAAAATTGTGCTCAAAGGAGATGAAATAAACTTGTGTTCATGCTGTCTTGGATTGGATCTTTGACTATCCATACAGAAGTGTAAAGTAAAAATGTCATTTTTTACAGAGTGCCAAATGATTAACTATTGGGAAGAGGGTAAGGGTAGGAGAGGGGATCTGTTATAAATTATCAGTAGAAAAGAAATAACACATTCCTTTAAAACATTTGGCTCTAAGGCAACTCCAACTTTTCATTTTCTAAGAATTTAGAAGGGAAAAAGCCTACTTTAAAAACAACAGATGCAGAAAGAAATAGAAAAAGGAAAATCAAGATCTCCTTTTAGATTATTAATGTTGGTAGGATACAAAAGTGCTTGGAGACATGGTTTGAAATGCTATTTCATTACCTGCACTGCTTACTTACTACCTAACCCATATGCTTATTTATCTGGATTTGAGAGAAGCTGACAAATTCAAGGCAACATTAGAATGCAACAACCCTCCAATTAGCCCTGACAACATTAATAACCATGATGTGCCACCTGTATCTGTTAAATGTTTCACCATCTTAGATTAAGTTAATTGAAATTAATTAGCAGCACAGCGCAGCTAACAAAAGCTGAGAGAAATTTTTGAGGGATATGATGGATCCATGCACTCACAGCCTTCACCCAAGAACAAAACACACATCTACACATACATGGAGTGACCCAAGACAGTTAAGAGCCAGGAGGACATTTTTTCTCTTCTTTTAATAGGATATTAAAAGAGAGAGAGGTACGGATAAACTGTGGAAGAATTGGATTGATTCCTTGCATGCAGTATCCCAAGGGAATTGACTATAATATCTTTCTCTCCACCTGCATAAAGATAAATATCCAGGAAAGAAAAAAATATTTGTCTGTGTCATCCCTTAATTAATGTCAGTTCTGGATAGCAAAATAGCCTGCTTTGTTCTCCGAATTTTAATGGGCTGTGCATTTTGAGCAGGGATTTTCTTTCCCATTTTTCTCTGTGGCTGACGTGCTGCTAATGGATGCACTTTGCATGATCCCTCTCTTCATTCAGAGAGAACATCTCCTGGTTGGAAAAGACCTCTTAGGTCATAAATTCTAACCATTAACCCAACACTGCCCAGCCTACCACTAAACCATTTAGTCAAGCATAACAACTTCATGTTTTTTCAACAGGGATGGTGATTCCACCACTTCCCTGGGGAGCCTATTCCTCATTTTGGCTGCGGAAGCTCCTAGATTCAGCAGTATATGTCTTGATTAAATTACTTAAGAAGTTGGACCACAATATTTATAGTTGGAACTGGAGCTTTTCAACCCCTCTTAACCTGTTAAGTCAAGGCACTGTGCTTAACCTAAAAATACCAAGCCAAAACCCCCCTAAAGAGTGACTGAAAAAGAGAAATTAGAATTGCAGTAACATTCTTATTGGCTTTATCCTGATGCCTCTCATTCTTCTCTCTTCATTTCTTCTTTTTTAAAAATCTGCACATGAACTTTGGCTCAGTCTATTTTAAGCAGCCACATGTGCCAGCGGCGTGAGCGCTCAGGTCAGCAGAGAAACCTTTCAAAGCTGACATGGTGAACTCTAATGAGACCATCAGAAGCAGCTTCACTCTCTCCTGCTGATGTACAGCGTACTCAGTTGAACTTGACACAGATTACCAGGCTGTAATTCATTTAGGTGTTGGTCAAGGGATGATTTCTGACATTTAGTGAAATAAATCATCAGAAATCTGACAAAAATGTAACATAAAACCATGAAGGGGTATTAACATGTGTGTGTGTGTGTAAGTGGTTATAGTTTAATCAGGGTGGGGATGCCAAATATCCAACTGGCCTGGAGCAACAGTACTCTCCAGCTTGGTGTGACTTAAGGCAAAGAGAAAAAAAAATCCATATTGATTTTTAATAAACTCCGTGAAAGATGTTCTTGAAGCTCCATTCCTCAGCACGCTTTCCCCGAAATAGATTCAGATGTTGGGGTTTCACTTGTTTGTTTCTGAAGGCCAATATGTTCTTGAGCTAAAAATGAAACACTGAGCAGATGCTGACTTGAAGTGACACGTTCCTAAAAGCAGGAAAGTTGGATGTTGTCCACATTCAGTAAACACATACAAACAAGAAAAGCAAAAAAAAAAATGAAGGAAAAAGGAAAGGCAGTAATTAGACAACACCTTTTGACAGGGCATTAATGAACAAGATTGATTAAACAGATATTATTAACTTCTCACATCCAATTCCCATTTCCAATTTACAGGTGGAAAAAGCACGGCACTAATCAGTGTCACCACATCCTCAGTGGGGCTTGAGGTGTTTGCCCTCGACCCCCTCCTCTGTATTCACATGTCCTGTAGAGATTTTCTTTTCCACTGAGCATCCTCCAGACTTACAGAATTACAGAATCACACAATGATTTGGACTAGAAAGAACCTTAAAGATCTCCCAGTTCCAACCCCCTGCCATGTGCAGGGACACCTTCCACTATCCCATGTCTCTCCAAGCCCCATCCAACTTGGCCTTTGACCCTTCCAGGGATGGGAATTCCATAACATCTCTGGGCAGCCTGTGTTAGGGCCTCACCCCACTTATAAAGAATGTCTTCCTAATATCTAACTTAAATCCTCCTCCAGTTTAGGGCCAGTCCCCCTTGTCCTACTGCTCCATGTCCTTGTGACAAGTCCCTGTCCAGCCTTGGTGCTACAAATCTGTGGCTGATGCAGGTCAGAGATCAAACATTGGGATCCCAAATACAGCAAGAGGCCATTGGACATAGGAGAGAAATGGAAAGAAAACAAAAAACCCAACAAAATTAAACCAGAGAATGATTGCTTATGTTCCCCTCATTCCTGCTGCATTTTCTTCTCATTTCCATCTCGATGGGATGACATTGTTTTGGAGATGAGACCTCTCTCCTTTTCCTTCTGAGCAGCAAATTGTGCAGGGACAGGGTGGGCTTGGGACATCAAGGACCGGGTGGTGTGAAACCAGCAAGCCAAGCTGGACAGGGCACAAACTCCTTAATCTCCTAACTGGGAGATTTTGGGAGAGTTGACATCAAGGAGACAAAAACCAGTGTGTCCCCAATGCAATCATCAGAAATGTCATAAAAGCAGATTTTGTCAAAAGTTCATATTGTTACAGATGCTTAATGAGAAAACTGGAAGGTGATCTGAAGCTCTGCTGCATTTTCTCTTTATATTTTTTGCAAAATTTACTGATGCCATGATTTCAGAGCAAAATGCTTCACCTCTGTGAAAATCACCTGACATCTCACCTCTTATAAACTTCTAAAGAAATTTTCTTCCAGGGACTGCTATTAGTTATTTTTAAAGATTAGCTTTCCTCTTTTTTAGGATAAACCTTCTGCTTAGGAGGTTCCTATATTTTCTTATCTTCACAGTATAGTTTTTATGTAAGTTTTATATAAGCAGTATAGTTTTATATAAGAAAGACACTGTACCTTCAGGGAAGTTGAAATTTTTATGAACTTCAGTGTTTTTTAAAATCTGTTTCTATTGTAATTGAAATTCTTCCATTCTTGGTTTGTGCCTTTGCAGGTAAATGATCAGAAGAAAACTGATTAGTCTGAAATTTGTTTATTCCCTGTATCTCTCCAATGTAATACTTTCTTTTTCTAGTAAATGTGGATGTGCAGATGAGTTGTTTTTCTTTACTTGCACTTTTTGTTTAATTGCTTTAGCATTGTTAGTGTTTTGTGGCCTTATGACTTCCTCTAATTATACCGGGGAAATTAAATTCCATGAAATTTTTGAAGGAAGGTATTTATATAATTTAAATTAATGGCCATCTTTTCTTGAAAAGAAGAAAACTCTACAATTCCTGACTGATTTTCTTGAGATATTTTTACATGTCTCAAAATCACCTGTAAATTTAATTCCAATATGGTGGATTTTTGACTCTTCTCTAGGGAAACAAAAGGATCAGAACTGGTAGAGTAGGTTTGAAAACAAAGATAGCATTATATAAGCTGGTAGGAGTTTATCACAAATTTCTTTTGAATTCTTTGTCAAAAGCAAAATCCAGTGGAAAAACTTTAAGGTTCTGGACATCTTTATAGAAAAAGAACAAGAAGATAGGAGATATATGAATATAAATATGTGTTGAGATCAGACATATTTAACTCTTCTGTGTAAAAATTATCCACTTTCTTCAGTCCTTGCTCACTCAGAAACATTTTGGACATCTTTTGGTTTAGACTAAGGAGTTTTACAGCTTGCTTACAACAGCAGCAACACACTTTCAATGACTTCACATATCATGGAATGACAGAATCATAGAATCCCAGAACGGTTTGGGTTGGAAGGGACCTTAAAGATCATCCATTTCCACTCCCCTTCCATGGGCAAGGACACCTTCCTCTAGAAAAATGTTCTTGACCTGTTTATCATGGTCAGTGATTCTCTTTTGACCGAGACTGGTGCTTCAGGAAAAGACTTGGGGAGTCTCGCTGATGGAAAGTTGGAGTCAGCAGAGTGCCAACCCTGTCCTGGGGGCATCAGGGACAGATCACCTGCTGGGCAAGAGAGGGGATTGTCCTGCTCTGCTCTGCACTGGGGTGGCCTCACCATGAATATTGTGTGTGGTTTTGGGCACCACAATGCAAGAAACATATAAAGCTGTTAGTGAACATCCAAACGAAGTTAACGAAAATGGTGAAGGACTCAGAGGTGAAGGCATTCGAGGAGCAGCTGAGGACACTGAGTCTGCTCACCCTGGAGGAGACGGAGGGCAACTTCATTGCAGTCTATACCTTAGGGGTCGATATCTCAGGATAGTGCCTGAGATAACCTGGGATGGAGACATCTCAGTCCAAACAGAGTGATTTTGGCACTTTTGCTGATTCAAGAGCAGGAAATCCTCCTTTACCTGCCTTGGTTTTCAGCTGCTGTGTGTGGTTTATCAGCTGGAGAATACTTCGAGTTCCCTCCTCTGCAAGGAAACAGAGTCTGCAGTGTCTCTACTCCACCCTCTGCTGAATCTCCCTTAAAATGTGCTGTGTGTGGGAGCTCAGGTGTGCTGACCCTCCTCCATCCAGGGAATACAAACTGTGTTTTCCCCTCTATATTATCTTTTTACCCCCAGTCACTTTCCCTCATGTTCCTGCCTGAAGGAGCCTTGGACCTTGGATTCTTGTATAAAATATTTGTCTTTCCATTAAATTGTCCCCCATGGCTTTTTGGAGGCAGGTGGGTGGCAGGAGAAGAAGAGACAGCGGGAAGGAGGTGAAGTCAGGAGACACACTCAGACAGTGAGGAGAACAGGATTACACTGATTTGGCAGCAGAGAGTTAGTGAATTGAAAGAAATGGCATTAAGCACGGATTGATTAATGGCAATGACAACAGAGACAAACAGCTTACAGGCTAAATCCTCTCCTCTGTGCATTTCACTGCTCTGTGCTGCACAGAGAAGCGATGTCACTGCTTCTTCCTGGTGGCTGTTTGCCTCCTTTTGCAGCTGAAGGGATCAGCAGCTGTGGGCAGAAATGAGGTGGCAGCACTCATTCAGCAGCAGCTCCAGTGGGTCACCTCAGCACGTGAAGGACTTTGAGGGGCTCGAGTGTGTCCAGAGAAGGACAACAGAGCTGGGGAAGGGTCTGGAGCACAAGTGTGGTGAGGAGCAGCTGAGGGAGCTGGGGGGGCTCAGTGTGGAGAAAAGGAGGCTCAAGGGGGGGATCTCATCACTCTCTACAGCTCCCTGACAAGAGGCTGCAGATAGGTGGGGAGGTTAGTCTCTTCTCCCAGGTAAGAGGAGGGCATGGCCCTAAGTTGCACCAAGAGAGATTTTGACAGGATATTAGGAAAAATTTCTTCACTGAAGGGTGATCAAGAATTGGAACAGGCTGCCCAAGGAAGTGGTGGAATCGCCATGCCTGGAAGTGTTCAAAAAACATGTGGATGTGGCAATTGAGGACATTATTTAAGGGTGAACTTGCTGTTGGGTTGATGATCTCTAAGTTTTTTTCCCAACCTTAACAATTGTGATTTTGTGATTCCGTTCCTTCCTCCACCACAACCACCACCACATCCAAAGGAGTGGTGGAAGAGGATGAGCAGAGTCACAGACAGGAAAAATCACATGGGACCTTCCAGTGTGCCCCTAATACAAACACCTTTCTGTTGCACTATGATTTTATCTCTTTTTAATTTTTCTTCTTTTTTTTTTCTTTTCTTTTTTTTTTTTTTTTAATTTATGATGCAGTGGCTTGAACAAAAATAGAAAAGAAAAACCAAAGAATGTAGTACCTGGAGGAGGTGTCTCCAGCTTTCCAGCCCAGCGGCAGGTGGAAAGATGTTTCTGCTGCATCAGACCTGTGAGTGTCCATGTTTATTTCTACAACTACATTAGATATTTATAAGTAGCAATATTATGTGAAATACACTATATAATGTAGAGGATACAAGGTAAACACACCTAATGTAGTTGTCAAAATTGGTGTCAATAAATATCAATATATAAAAATTTTCCTTATTCTTGAAATCCTGCACCCATAATGCATTTGACTGGAGTTTAGTTAGAGTGTGATGTATTTTTCAATCTAAAAAGTACTTTTACTAATATTGAATCAGGGACTGTTTATCAGGAAGTAGTCAGGATAGCTATAACTGTTTATTGCATTTGTGGTATTGTGGCTCATAAAGAAAATAGTTAACATCAACTCAGGATAATATTTAGAAATGAGATTATTAATTATAAGTCAGCAGAATGTTTAAAATCCCTGAAATTGCTAATTCTGGGTCAGAGCTCTCACCACGACTCATTCAAATTATTTTGATAACTGAAAAGTGAGGTGTCTCTTGCAACTACTTGTCCCACGCCCAAAATCCTGCCCACAAATCAGAAAAATGAAGACCCAAACACCAAAACACCCAACCCCTCAAGTTTTAAGTTCTATTAAAAAATTATTTAAACTTATAACCATTTTCTATTAATAAATGAGTTGAATTTAGGTTTCAGAAATTAGGAGTTCAGTTTTCTCAGCATTTACCCTGCATTTACTGTGAGTCTGCCACAGTTTGCAGACCTGCCAGTTTCCATGGCCGTTTATGGAAATATGTGGAGATTTTTCTTAGGAATAAATTTTCTTAAGAATAAATAAATAAAAAGGAAAAAAGGAACTTTAATAGCTATCTGACCTTATTACCTCCTGGAGTTCCTGTGAGCTGAGAAACATTTCTGCTTTGTTTAGGAGTCTTAGACTTTAACTATTAAAAGGTGTGGAGGAGTGAAGCGGTTCCGCCCACATGCTGCTCCCGCCTCCCAGCCTGGCTCCACCTGCTGTGGGAGGACCTTGGGGAAGAAGCCTCTGGGCCCGCCCCTGGACTGAGGAACAAGGCGTGCCCAGGGCTTAGGATCTGCCCACCTCTCCAGCACATTCCTTACTGTTACGTATATGATTGGTTAATTTGAACTGTACTCCTCCCTCTTATGTACGGATTGGCTATTGTATGCTTGTACCCTCCCTCTACCTCGTCCCCTATTGGTTACCCCATTCTATACTCAACTGGGTGCCTCCAGGCACTCGTGGCCATTTGCCTGCCATGCGGCCATACCATCGCCACAGCAATGGCCCTCCTTCCCCTGCTCTCCCTTCCCGACCACCCAAGCCCTGCTACCTTAAATAAAGGAGAGCTCGGGAAGGAGTCATCCTCCCACCACCCTTCACCGTCATCGTCGTCCTCCTTTATTTCGCTTACTACGAAAAGGTCCAGTCAAAGAGATCCATGGAAGAAGGACAAGAGAGCAAAATGAATGGCAAAGTAAACAAAAAATGCTTTAGTATTGAAAACACTATAAAAATGAAATTATGCTGAAGAGAAAAAAAATATAAACGTATTTCTGAACATTCTAAATATTTTAAATATCTATAAATATTCATTATGCATCCATCCCCAACATAAATTTTAAACCAAAAGTCTCTGCTTTCATTAAGTGAATGCTACTGGAGATAAAAGTATGCTTAAAAGAAACAGGACAATTATCATTGGACCAGCTGTGGTGATAAATCACAGCCAGGCAGAGAGATTAGGCTCCAGAAATGGAAATAAATGCACATTCACACTGGAGTTCCAACAGGGAAAGCAAAGCAAGGCCGAGAACAGAGGTTTGAAATCCAGTGCTGCACAGCTAAAGAACTGAAAACAGAATTGCAAAATGATGGACAGATTTTACTTCAGGCTGCTTTGGACTTTGACATTTTTGCAAGCAGAAAGGGAGGACAACAGTTTAAATTAATTAGTCCTTTAAATTACAATAGCCGCTCAGGACTCCAGGCTATGCACTGTGAATCCCTTTCTTGTGCCATGGTTTTTTTTTGCTTTCCTGCCAACCACCGTCTCTTGTGTGAAAGTAATTTGCTGGCAGAACCCTTTGTTTTGTGTTAGAAAAGAAAACTTCCTAACCCAGAGAAGAGTTTCTGAGTAATCACCACTCAGTAAACTTTTCACCACTTTTACAACAATGATTAATAGTAGGATATTTGTAAAAAGGAAAGAAACCCCAGACACCTGATGCAAACAGAAACATGGCTGCTAGACATGGTTGGAAAACATGGAAATCTGCCTTAAAATCATTATTTCTCCCAACCTTCTTCTCCTCTGCCAAAGGTTCCACTTCCATGAGCTCCTTTAGCCTCTCTCATGGTGATTCCAGGTTTGTATTTGATTTAAGGTGAAGGTTATTTGATGTTCACATTATCTAAACCAAACTGTGGTCATAATACACGTAAAGCAGGAATAGAAAGGCATACACTTTCCCAAATATTGGTCATCTCTACAAAAAAGATAAAAAACAGTCCAAAAAGAAACTGAGATGGAGAATTTATGGCTTTGATCCACTGGGTCTTTTAAAAGAGGCAGCCAACAGATGCAGAAGTTTGTGCAAAAGGGCACAAAGAAGGGGGAAAT
The DNA here is from genome assembly GCA_036630365.1 of Acanthiza pusilla. Lineage (NCBI taxonomy): Eukaryota > Metazoa > Chordata > Aves > Passeriformes > Acanthizidae > Acanthiza > Acanthiza pusilla. The sequence goes on from JAXCHO010000034.1 coordinate 95,172,682, forward strand.
CTTTGGTTGATTGTGGTGACTGGGAGATGTGCTGAAAGACCAGGAAAGAAAAATATCATGCCTGTCTTCAAAGAGGACAAAAAGGAGGATCGAGGTAACTGCAGGCTGGTCAGCCTTTTCCCAGCTCCTGGGAATGTGGTGGAGCAGTTGATCCTGGAAAGCATTTCAGGCAGATTAAGGATAAGATCAGGGGGAGAGCATTGTTTTACCAAGGAGAAGTTGGGTTTGACCAACTTGATAAATCTCTATGAAGTCTCTGACCTGGGAGATGAGGAGAGAACACTGAACAGATGAGGGGAGAGGAGAAGATATTTCCTACCTGGGCTTCAGGAGTGCCTTTGACTCTGTCTGACATCTGATCCTCCCCGAAAAGGTGTTGATCCATGGGCTGGGTGAGCAGGCAGAGGGGTGGATTGAAAACTGGTGGAATGGATGGGGAGGGTGGTGGTCAGTGGGGCAAAGAGTCATTGGAATTGTGGATCCCAGGGTCAATGCCGGGTTCAGTCCTATTTAACAGCTTCATTAATTACCTAGGTGATGAGGAAGAGTGCACAGTCAGCAAGTTAAATGATGACACCAAACTGTGGAATCCACTATTTAATTTGTAGTTATATCTAATAATAAATACCTAGCGAAACATATAAATATAGTAATCATAAATTTACATTTCCTTTCATACTCTGGCAGTTTCTTGGCACCTGCAACCGTGACATTGTTTATTTTGGTGAAATTCAGATCTCCAGATTTCCTCTAAATCTGGGCCTCATTGGTTTGTTGAAGAAAGACTTTTTATCAGGCAGGACCATCATGAGTTGGAAAGGCTCAAAGTGACACAGTGCAGATTTATCAGCTCACCTGCATTTCTGGGGATCTCCATCTTTTATGGGACCACTGTGACAACTGAGAAACTTAGGAAGTACCAGAGAGGCAAATGACAGTGAAGAAAAAACTCAGCTGGAAAAGTACTGTTAAAACTCTCTTGGAACTTAGATTTCAAAGTTACAAATTTTATTAACATACAGTGAAATGCTGTCACGGAGAATTAAAAATAAATAGCAGTTCTCATCACTGCAGTTCTCTGATTCAGAAGTTATGATTCAGATGGACTGATGTTTCTTTTCTGGCATCTAATTACCGTCATTAATGCTAACAATGATAATTAAGAAGCAATTTTCTCATCTATCTAATAGATTTTTTGCTGCATTTGGAAGTACTGTGAAAAAATCAATCCCGTTTTTAAAAGCAGACAAAGGTCATCTGAAGCTCAAAAGCATATGTTTAATCAGAGTATTTAGGATTTTTGTCCTGATCAGACATTTTAAAACACTTGATAGTATTAAAGGCTTATGATAAGCACCTTAAAAGTTGTGGCAAGATGGATTGGATTCTGAATATTATATTAGGTATGCGATAGGTCAATAAATAAATATATTAAGAAATATAATCAAGTAAATGCTACTGTAAGGAAAAGAGATGTTGAGCAACTTATTAAAGAAGCACAGGCTACTGGTTGCTTTATAGGAAAAAACACCAAGCAATGTTTTTTCACATCAAAAAGTAAATTTTCAACATCCAAATCAAATGGAAGCAATTCCAGGAGGTTCATTTTCTCACGTCAAAAATGGCTTGAACTCTACAAAGTTAGTAATGCTTGAGTTACTTTTCTATTTTCTTGATATGCTAAGAGTCCTCCATTTGCCTTACTTGAATATCTTTCTCTTCAGAGATTTGCTCCTGACATGGATAATGGAGTCCTTGAGAATTACTGTCATGGATAACAGGGTTAAAAAGTGGAATAAGGTGTCTCTCTACACGGTGCTAGAAAATGAGTGAGTCCAATTTCCCTTAACGAGAACATTCCTTTCATGCCACAAAATCAATGCCTGCTGATGACTCTGACATCATCACCACGGGAGAAAAATTATGGTACCTAAACACCTTGTGGGGTACCAGGGATCACTGTGGTGCTCCCCATGGGTCATGTGGGACAGAGGAAAGGGACTGACAGTGCTAGTCATGGGCCACAGAACAATTTTTTAACTGGCCAGGTGTCTATGGCTGCTCTGTTCTTCAAGTGTTTTTCTTTGCATGGTGCCACCACAGTTTTGAACTTGATGATGTTTTGAACTTGATGATGTTCTGACAAGCCCGTCAAGGTCCCTCTGGATGCCATCACCTCCCTAAAGCAAATCACCTTCTCCAGGCGGTGTTTGCAGGGCTGTAGCATTTTGGGTTTACTCCCAACAAACAGAAATTTGCAGCTTTCTTTTGTCTGTTTCCTGGGGAAAATTTCGGGTGACTCAAACGTCTCTTTTCCCTGAGGGTTTTTCATTTTGGGTGTATGCTGAGGCGAATTCCCTGCAAAGTAGTCTTGAGAACAGCCACTAAAAGATGAGATTATCCTTTACTAAAATCTGTGAGGGAAAAAGTTGGCGTAGAGCTTTCATTGCAGAGGGAACAGCAAAACTCAACCATATAACCACGTACTGCAGTAGATAGAACCTGGACCGTTAGCAAAGATGGCAACACAAAAATCTGCTGCCTTTGCTGAATTTTCTCATCCCCAAATACATTTCTGTCAGGTTCGGGGGTATATTTTAATTTATACATCTGTTCTCTCTCAGAACTGCTTGTGCAACTGCAGAAGTTGGCTCCTTCTAATGATCTACAGTTGCACCTTGTGGAAATAAGTTTTCAATTTGGCTCCTGAAACATGGATCAAGTGATCCTGCCAACACAAATATCCTTTGCTGTCAAACATTTTCGTCCTCTGGAGAGTGGAACCCCTGCCCAGCAACACAGAAAAAAAAAAAGCTTTGTAGCGGTGTTTCCTTCTGCTTTCAATTTTTCGCCTGAATCTCATTTAGCAATTAGTTGAGACGGGCATAAATACTTTTAAATATTGGCATTATGTATTAACTTGTGCATTCAGGGCCAAATTCCCAGCTGGTGATTTACACCTGCTGTATGAGTGGCCTTGGGCACTGCCTTGTTAAAAGGCTCTTGTCATCTCTTTCTAGACCACAGGATTTGGGCTGTGGTCCTTTGACATAAGCCAGGCTGGCAATGTGCCCATTCCTGTCTTTGTGCTGGACCAGAGATCCAGGTCAGTAACAGAAACCAGGAATGATGAAAAATGCTGTAAGAATTGTAGGTGATATTTGTGAATTCCCAATTTTTTTTTCAGAATTAAACCTTAGGGCAACCATATGTAAATTCCTGATATGTGGGTTGTCAATAGTGCACTACTCAGCTGTCAGAATTGGAGTGCTCCTCAATCTCTCCAAGAAAGAAATACTGAAACAGGTGAAAAGAAGGGATTATAAGATATGATAGATCAAAGGCCACTATGATGAGAAAATAGTGTCTTATTCTTTCAGAGAATTCCCTATTTTGCTGAAGTTCTTTATATTGGTATGCTGTATTTACACATATATTTACACATGTACACACTATATAAGTAATAACAAAGTAATATTATAAATAACTGTGTATGTTATATATCTGATAGTCAGTGTATATATCATAAAACCATAGAATTATAGAATCATAGAGTAATGGAATGGTTTGGATTGCAAGTGACCTGAAAAATCATCTTTAACCCCCTCCACAAGCAGGGATGCCACCACTCAATCAGGATACTCAGGGACCCATCCAGCCTGGCCTTGAACATCTCCAGGGATGGAGCATCCACAGCTTCTCTGGACAACCTGTTCCAAAGCCTTACTGCCTTCCTGCTCTTGGACTGCAAGGACTTTAAATTACATGGAACAGGGTTGTAAACACAAACCCAAAACATGCCTTTATTAAGGCATTGGTGGGGGTTGGTGACCATTGTCTTTTGTCGTCCTCTCCGCTGCTGTCGGCGATGGCGGCAGCCGCCCAAGGCCACCCGCCACCCTCACACCGGGCGAGGCGAAGGATGGAGAGAGGGACTCGTCGTGAGGTAGAAAGCTGTTTTATTGAGGGTACCCAAACGGGGCACCAGCACCTTCCACGGGGAACGACGAAGTCAAGGGCAGAGGGGTTGTACAGAGGCTTAAAAGGGGTGCGCACCGACCAAGGGGAACCGGGGAGGGGGGCGGTGTCGGGATCGCGAGCCAACCGGGCTACACCAAGGGTGGGACAATGAGGGGAACAACCAATCCCTGCTGCGGGAGTGCAGAGTCTTCTAGAAACCAGGCGGGGCCGGTCCCATCCGCACGCCCCTGCCTCTGCCTCCTGGGTGGGGACAGGTTGTGACGCTCCGGGGCCTGCCTCCCTGAGGTGGAGATTAGGTGGTTGACTCCGCCTTCTCAGCATCTACGGGTGCCGAGCTGGTCCTAATTGCTGCGGAGGTGGAAAATCCACTCTCCGCAATTGTCCCCTCAGTTTCTTCGGAAAGGGGACAGGAGTTGGACTTTCATAGTCCTTGTGGGTCCCTTCCAACTCAGGATATTCTGTGAAGCTATGTTTCCATGAAAATGCCTGTCTTGAAAGTTCATTTTTTCACTACAAAAGCCGAAATAACGCTTCGCTATAATATCATGTAAACATTAAAGACTAAATTCTCAGATCATGAATATTTTGTTATGTTTTCTTCCATGCGTGAAAGTTCTCTGTGGCAAAGTGGATTTAAGTGATTTCCAGCTTTCCCCATTCCCAATAATTTCTTCCTGTCCAGGCCTGTATTTTACAAACTTATTATTTATGTCAATGCAGCTATAAAACAAGTCAATCTAATAAGCTGTCTCTAAAAGTAAGAGATTGCTGCATTTTTTGGGAATATGTGGGTGGGTGTTTTGTTTGATTTTCTTCCCTTGCAGATGTTTAGTTAATTCAGTTTGCAGCATGGCTCCATGAAGAAGTGGGAATTAATCTGCTGCCTGCTGTCTGAAGGGACAAGAAATTCTGGGCTGTGAGGGTGGTGAGGATAAGCTGTGGCTGCCCCATCCCTGGAAGTGTCCAAGGCCAGATTGGATGGGGCTTGGAGCAACCTGGGATAGTGGAAGTTGTCCCTGCCCATGGCAAGGGGTTGGAATTGGATGGTATTTAAGGTGTCTTCCAACCCAAACCATTCTGCGACTCTAGGATTCTGTGCACAGATAAAGGTAGGATTTTTTAAGACATTCTTCACATCTCCTTTCTGCTCTTTACTTTTCCTTTTGAACCACAGTCATGGTTTAGCCCCTTCAGCAGGAATATCTACCCCAAGAACCTTGGCCATTCAAATTCCGCAGTGATGATCTGTTCTTGTTGGAATCAGGCACTGCAGCCTTCGTAACCTCACTAAATCTGCTTTGCCTGATTTCATTATCTCTATCTGATTTCTCATCTCTTGTTGGAACAGCATAAAAATATTCCTCAGCTCCTATCCAGCTGTGCCATGGCATTACTGACTGCCCAAAAACATCCTTCTGGAAGCAGCTGTAGTTCTGCAGAACTAATAGAAAAATCAATATTACACTAAAGCTGTTGATACTGGAAAATAACGTAAGAAAGACTGACTAAGATTATTAGATGTTTTCCTTCAGCATCCTGCTCCCGAAGCTGACCAGTGGCAGGGGGTTGGGCAGGAATTTAAGAAGAAATTAGTCCTTAGAAAGCAATGTTCATCCATACAGCCTCCAAGCCTCTAGTGGCTTGTAGCTCTTAGACTGAAAAGATGGTTCCTGTGGACCTTGGTGGATTTATTTTTCATAGAATAAAATCATAGAAACCAATCATAGAATCACTGAGGTTGGAAAAGGCCTCCAAGATCATCAAGTCCAACTTTTTTAAAATTTGTCCTTCTCTCTGAGGTCGAACACTAAAGATAGTAAAAAGGACATTCAGTTGTCTACATAGCAGAAGATTTCATATGATGGAAGGTGACTGCAATAAAATTGAAGTTTAATTTTTTTTTCTGGAGTTTTTCCCTATCTTCACTGCATGTTATTTCCTTGCTTAGGGAAGAGCCAATTCCCTTTCAAAGACAGAGCTTCACTGTCACAAAGGCCTCATTCTCACTGTTCTGAGTGTTCAGGCTAGAGCAGAGGCAGTGGATTTCAGGGGAAAGTGAGAGGGAAGGTTAGACTTTTACGCTCATTAAACCTCCCCCAGACTTCTGGGACTGACATGAAATCCCATTAAGAGGCACCCTACACACAGCAAACCAGGAAAACAGCATCCCTGCTTCCTCCTGCAGGAAGGTGTCCTTGAGGAAGGTTGTGGGAGACACTCCTTAAAAGCTGTGATATTTTGTGCTCCAGCAGCCCAGGAAAGCTGCACTATTTCTGCTCTTCCCAGCAGTTCCCAGTGGTGAGGAACATTTTGGTGTGCCCATGAATAAACACCGAGGATGGTTTCCTTTTAAACAGCAAAAGCTGTCTCAAGCACAGGAGATCAAACCCAGCTTCTTCTGCTCGTGACTGGATACAGACTGATAAGTGTGAATAGTAAGGAGAAATATTGTAATTTGCAATAGATTTCTCCTTCCCTTTCCCCCGTAGCTCAGAGATATATTTAAAAACAATAAATTTTTTGTTGTTGTTGTTGTCTTTAATTACACTGATTCCCGAGGGCTGCTGTTTTACTGAAAAATAATCTTGCTTTGACAATGGAAGCTTGAGAGACTGGTGGAACAGATTGCAAACCATTTCTGTGCCTGGTTTAACTGCTTGACTGCCAGCCTGTGGAAGTAATTTTCAGGAGGAGTTGATTTGTACAACTCTCTGTAGTTTCCCCTTGTTATTGGGCTGCAACAACATCAAAGGAAATGTCTTGGGTGTTGCTCTGCATGGGCACAGAAGAGACACAGCGAGAGGGTGGGTGACTGCAGAGATGATGGTTTTGGCACTCCCCAAGGGAAAAAAAAACAGTGTGAAAAGATAGGAATTTAAACAAAATAATTCTAATAAAAACCCCAAACAAAACACCTCTCTTAATAATTGCTCACACTTCCCCACAGACTGAGGGAGGTGGCAGGAGCAGAATGTCAGCTATGAAGAGCAAGTTCATGCAAATCTCTTGAATTTAGGTTCATTGCCCTGAGCCATGGCCAGGTAAAAATACTTGGTCTAACTTAAACCTTAATTTAGTCCTCAGCAGCAGCTCACTGAGGGCTGAGAAGGTTTCCAAGAGGCAAATGATGGTGCTCTACTCCAGAAGTGACCATGTCTCCCCACTGATATTTGCAGTTGTTTCATTTGAATTATCGAAAGGGGGATATAGATCTAATATCGATATCCACCTGAGACGGACAAAGACTCTCTGACTTGTTGAGGTTAGAAAGTGTATGCTTATTTCAGTGCCAGAGAGCTGCAGGGATAGCTCCTGAATGTACAGCTCCAAAGTAACAATGCAACACAGAACTTATTTATCTATAACAATAATGCATATTTAAAATACAGATACATATTCATAGCGTAAGCGCCTCCCATTCCCCGCTTTGTATGGAAATTAGCAAAAAGTCATTAAGCATGCGCAGTTCCTGCAATGGAATTGGGTCAGTGGTCTGAAAAATGAGTCTGAGGGCTGCTTTTGATGAAGTAATATGAGTCTTCCTCACTGTGACCTTCTTACTTCGTTGGTTTTTGACAATACATTTGACCCTGGAAAGCTCCCAATGCTCTCTTCTATTGCTTCTGAGTAGGTTGCATCTGGGCAAAATTTGTAACTGTCTAGGCTCTCCTTTGAACCTCTTTTTAAAAGATTATTAATTGTCTATTCTAAGCACAGCTGAGTAAATATCAAATAATCAAAGGGCTACCCTGCATTTAATCATTGATTTCTTTCTAGCTGAGTTCTGCGTCTTTTTCTATTCTAGTTAATTTTAACAGAACTTTTATCTAAAATCTCTACGTTTAAGTGTCCAAAAGAAAACCCTATGTTTCACATTCACTTTGTATAAATTGTTTTTGCTCTGCTAAAGTGACGGCAGCTGGAACTTTCCTGAAATGTCTCTGTCAATGTTGTGCACCTGGGTAGGAAGAGTGAAGCTGTCAGCAACAGCCCGGACTGCCCCTGGAGGAGCACCAGGCTTCATCTTCACCATTGTGCTGTAGAAATCGTGTCTGACTGTCGATTTCAGGGTGAAAATGAGCACCACATTGACGTGGTGGCGAAGCAGTGATTCTGGCTGGGGTGGATGTGCCAAAAAACTGGTATTCAGTGTGTTATCATAAAAGCAGGGCTGATGTCAGAGCTGGTTTAAGAGTGTGTAAAACTTTCTCTAAACTCCTCTATGTTCTGTCTACCACAGAACATTTTTTTTCTTTAAAGTATGTTGGTATGTATGGCTGTGGTTTAGATATGGACACAGGCCATGCTCCAGAAAACCTCACACAATATTACAGTGACCTGGTGAAGATAACAATGAAATGGATTCACTGAGACTATTGATTTTGAGGAGGAAAATAAAGCTGCTCATGAGTTTGGCATCCTCTGCTCTCACAGTCCTTCCTTCAACTCTTCATTCTCTTCTTTTGTCCTTGCAAGGGCAGCAAAGTTGAAGTCAGAGGAGATAAGAAAATCTGACTGCTGTGCTGTGAATGATGTAATGTTAATGCAGATTTGGTTTGGTTTTGGAATAAAAGACACTATTCTTACTCCACTCCACTTTTGTCAGCACCTCAACACGTCTTTGGACCTTTATCAAGGGTGCCAGAATGCTGATCTCTGAGCAGACATCACTGAAACATGATATAGTGGTGTTCTTTTTCTCCCTGGTAGGGAGAAAAGTAAATTTGAGCCCCACAGGTTCTTAAGTCCTTTATCAACTTGTTCCAAACTCTCCAGCATGCAAAGTGTGAGCACATGAAGCAGGAAGAACAACCATTTCTAGTGTGAAATTACTCAGAAACAGGGTGAAAATGAAGAGAACAATGCACAAATGTGCAAGCAAAGTGTATATCGAGGGCAATTTCTGCTTTCTGATGCCAGTCCCAAACAATCCTCCAATTTCAGCAGCTCTCAATCTGTATTTATTTTTTTTTCATTCTGCCTTGTGCCCAGATCTAGGAGAATATATATGTAATGTGTGCCTTTGCTGAAGTCTTCCTCGGTGCAAAGGTGCTTTCTGGGTTATTTTCTTTCTTATTTTCTTTTCCTAGCCTTCTGTTTTTCCTTCAATAGCCTCCTTCACAGCTATTTTCAGGATTACTGGCTTTTAAAAAACCTACATCATGAGAAGATGCCACCAGACATGACATACACAGCTATCTTGAATTTATGGATTTAAGCCAGAGGAGGATAGATTTAGATTGGCTTTTAGGAAGAAATTCTTCCCTGTGGGGGTGGTAAGGCCCTGGCACAGGCTGCCCAGAGAAGCTGCCCCATCCCTGGAAGTGACCCAGGCCAGGCTGGACGGAGCTGTGAGCACCCTGGTCTGCTGGAAGGTGTCCCTGCCCATGGCCCAGGGTTGGAATGGGCTGACCTTTAAGGTTCCTTCCAACCCAAACCATTCTATGATTCTGATTCACCCACAGTTTCCAGAGACTGAACTTATCATAAAAGCAGGGGTGATGTCAGGGCTGGTTTAAGAGTGTGGAAAACTTTCTCTAAACTTCTTCTTTCTCTCTTCTTCTGTCTATGAGAGAACATTTTAGTTTAAAAAAATATGTATGTATGTATGCGTGTGGTTTAAATATGAACCTTTCCAGTTTGATCTGGAAATTTAAATAGGGCTCCTAACTGCTAAAGAAATGAGGTTTTAAAAGGAAAAGATTCATCTTTTTCACAAAACAGAACAGTGAAATACTGTAAGATGGAACTTGAAGGGAATTCAAAAGGGAGGATAAGACACATGTCTTAGGTCTTGGTGACTTAGGATGTCCCTTCAAGTTGCCAGTCTAGACAAAGATGAAATGTCAGAATGTGTCTGGATCCTGTGGGAATGAATTGAACAGTGAACTTACACATATCCCTGGAAAAATCCTGAACTCCCCAAGGAATATAAACGATTGTCAATGTCTACATTTTATTGCATCCCTGACTGCAGTATTCAGGTGAGCTGCTGCAGTTCTCTGAGTTTGCACACACAAAGCTCCAGAAGGCTACACCCTGAACTTCTTACTTTTAAAACTTGCAAGAAATTATAAATGAAGATGACAATATCTCTTCCTCAAAGGATTATATATTTCTCGTTAAACTTTAACTTCATTTAAAATCCATCCTTGATCCTCTTAAAGTATTTGCGTAAGTGAATGAGGGCTGTAAAACACGACTGAAGCTTTCCTCCTTGGGGAAGCAGCTTGACCAATTTACATATTTATTAAATATTTTATATTTTACCAGATTGTATGCACTTCAAAATGTCACATCTTATTTTTGGTCTGAGCACTGCATAACCATAGTGGCTATTTCCACTCCCAGAAGAGGAAAAAAAAATAATCTGCATCTCCTGATTTGACCACTTCTTAAGGATTTAAGTTTTTTATTTCTATGTTTTACTCTGTTCTGCGAAATTTTAACTTTTAGTGTTATGAAGTTTTGTTAGTTCTGTGCAAATTAATCTCCTGTGAGGCTACATGACCAACCTCTTATTTTTCTCATTTTTCTTCTGGAGTGAGATTTAGCTTTCTAAGCATCCACACTGAACTTCTGAACCTGTTTGATGGTTATTTTAGCTTTCAAGAAAACAAACACAAAGCTGTTGCAAACCAGAAATTCATATGAAGGAGTGCTTTCCCTTGTGGTACAAGGATCTATCAAAGCAGAGTTGATATTTCTGGTGTAATTCCTCGCCTCCCTCACCCTCACAGTTCAGCTGCCAGCATCTGGAGCAGGGACTTTTCCCTTCGTTAATGATGTACAAGTATGGGGCACGCATCAGATCTCATTACTAGGGTTTCCTGTGAGCAGTTTGGAGTCTGGAGACTGAATGGATTAGGGTGCCAACAGGATGCACAAGATGAGGGCACATATTTTCCTGCTGGATTCCTGAGTGTTGTGGGACAAACTGCTTTCCTCTCCATGTCCCCATTTTTGGTGGAACCAGCCTCGTTCCCAGGGTGCTTTGAGGTGCAGCTGCAGAGAAGAGGGTTTGAAAAGAACTTGATTTACAAGCCATGGAGACTGCTTGTGACTCCCTTTTCTGGGCACCTCTAAAATGCATGACTTCCATGGGTAGCACCCTGAATCACGGAATCATGGAGTCATAAAATCATAGGAGTCATAGAATGGTTTGAGTTGGGAGATGTTTTCCAGATCAGCTCATTCCAACTCCCCTGCCATGAGCAGGGACACCTTCCACTCTCCCAGGTTGCTTGAAGCCCTGTCCAACCTGGCCTTGGACACTTTCAGGGCTGGGGCAGCCACAGCTTCTCTGGACAACCTGTGCCAGGGCCTTAGTGCCCTCAAAGGGAAGAATTTCTTCCTAATATCTGACTCAAATCTGCCTTTTTTCAGTTTAAAGCCATTTCCCCTTGTCCTATCAGGCCGTGCCCTTGTTAAAATCTCTCTCCAGGTGTCTTGTAGATCTTTAGGCACTGGAAGGGCCTCTAAGGTCTCCCTAGAGCCTTTTCTCTGGGCTGAACAACCCAAACCTTCTCAGCCTTTCTCCATAGCAGAGATGGCTCCAACCCTTTGGTCAACTTAGTGTCCCTCCTCTGGGCTCACTCCAACAGATCCACATCTTTCTTGTGTTGGGGCCCCAGAACTGGGTGTACTATATTCATTTTTTAGGATACATTCTTTACGGAAAAGAAAACAAAACCTAAAACCACAACACACCAATAAACAGATTTATAGATGAAAATATCTGACAAGAGAGCACTTGCCACATTGCTCAAGTGATCAATTATTGAAATATCATATTGCCCTTGTCTACATTTTCAGGCCCTGGCTTTCATTGCATTATCCTTTCTGCAGAAGACAGTATTACTATTAAAACATTTGCCCCCATTTGAATTTTTACATGGTCTTGATATGCCACTTCATTTCTTGATATAATAAAGACAAAGCCACTCTTTGAAGAAGCCAGGCAAGGATTAGATCCTGTTACTGTTTTCTCAGCCTGGGTGAGGTAGGGACAAATCTTTTTCAGAGTCATATCTTCCCTGGGGAGAGTCCACATTATTCATCCTTCCCTCTTCATAGGTCCTCTGACAGCCTTATCAGTAAGAATTTCTTCCAGGTCACTGCACAATGAGCACAAAAGACAGTCTTTAAGACCCTACTAGAAGCAGACCATGCTAAAAATACTCTTGCATTCTAATTGCTGGGTACGAAGTATCTGCTGACCAATGATTGCTCCATCTGATCTGTGCCATGTTGATTCCTCATTAAAACGTTAAATATATTATAGGAGTTAGATATGGATATGAAAAAACTCCTGTGGGCTGATATCAGTGTCCATTCAGCCCAGGAGTTTGCCTTTAACAGAGGCAGGTTCTATTTCAACCCATATTGGAGATTAAGCTCTATTATTTTTCTTGCACTATAACCTCACATTAAATTGATGGTATTTCTTTTCCATGGATTTATAACCTTGTTATTGCTCATCTTTGACTGCAGATGCTCCATGACTTTGGAGCTGACATGGGCCCCTTAGTATGAGAGTTAGTCAGGCGTTGATACACACCCACAGCTTCTTCCAGCAATAAAGGTAAATTATATCCTATCTGGTCACAACTGGACAGTCTCACAACATCAGAGCAAGCAAAAGGAAAGAGTATTTCAGCTGTTCCTTTCCACCACTGCTTAATTTCCTTCAAGCTGATATGATGCATTGATCTCAGGAGATGGTAAATGACAGGACAAAAATCTACATTTTAAATTTAAATTTTGAGGGCATGAAAGAGCCTTAGCGATTTTTGCTACAAGGAACCCTTCAGGTACTTTAAGGGCCTTGTGAGTAGTAGTGAAGGCTGTTCTCTAAATGCTATCTCTGTTTTCAAATCAATATAGAGAGAAGAACAGTCAGAAGGGGATATTGGCAAAGATCACCTCCTAGGCAGCACCACTGTGGAAAGGCTTAGAGGAAAACTGCTGCCTTCCAGCTTGGAGGGGAGACCACTGCTGTTATGAGGTTAAATTACCATCTAATCATGCCCTTTGCCCTCCAAATACATCCAAAAGTTCTACCATGTAGTTTTATTGTTTTGGTTTTTTGATTTGGTTTGTTTTGTTTTTTGCTTGCTTGTTTGTTTGGGTTTTTTGGATTGTGTGTGTTTTGGTTTTTGGGTTTTTTTTTATGTCTGTGGCAGTTCCAAAAGTGCCTCTTCTTTTCCAACAAATCTGTTCTTGACTGACACCATGCTTAGTAATCCTTCCCATAAAATCAAAGAGTCATTGAATCATGGAATGGTTTGGGTTGGAAGGGATCTTAAAGACCACCTAGTTCCACCCCCACGCCATGGGCAGGGATGACCAGATTGCTTAGGGCTCCATCCAACCCAACCCAACCCAACCCAACCCAACCCAACCCAACCCAACCCAACCCAACCCAACCCAACCCAACCCAACCCAACCCAACCCAACCCCGCCCAACCCAACCCAACCCAACCCAACCCAACCCAACCCAACCCAACCCAACCCAACCCAACCCAACCCAACCCAACCCAAACCAACCCAACCCAGCCCAACCCAACCCAATCCTTCATTGTTTTAGTGCTGTGGCAAAATCATGGGCCAGCACGTGGATAAATGGAATTTATGAATCTATGGCCTCCCCTCTCTGACAGAGGAAACAGCCTCAGTCTGTGAGCTCAGGACCGGGCACCAGAAGCGCTGCTGGAGTTTCCATTGAGTTTCCCCTGGGATTTGTCTGAGAGTTTTTCCCTTTGCATTTAATGTTAATAAAGGAGGTGGAAAGATGGATTTTCTTTAATTGCTGAGCACACAGAAAGCACAGTGTCTCTCAGTGAGCTGTGGGGAACCATTCACCCTTGTCACTGTTCATAACATCTGAGCTGTGGTACCCAGCACTGAGAAGAAGGTGGGAATTTGGCTCTGACGGATTTTTTTTGTAGCTCCCATGCAGGAATCTCTGTGCCTTTTACTCAGAAGATCCTCATAAAATCTGGACCTACCAACCCTTGCATGGGGAGCTTTACTGATCTGTGTGAAAATTAGCATTTATTGTGTCACATTAGGATGCTTGAGACATCTTTGCAAGGCTGGCAGGTGGAACAGGGGATGTCAAGGTGAAAAAACTTTCTGAACCTCCAGTAGGAGGAGAGTCAAGGAAGACAACCTGGAGTATTTCCAGTGGTTCTAAAGAGCTGTGTATAGCACATAAAGCATAGAATTATTAAGGTTGCAAAAGATCTCCAAGATCATGGAGTCCAACAATTAACCCAACACTGTCAGGTCCTCCACTAAATTATTTCCCAAAGTCCCACATCCAGGCATTTTTGAGCACTTCAATGGACAGTGATTCCATCACTCCCCTGGGCAGCCTGTTCCAATGTTTGACCACCCTTCCAGTAAAGAATTTTTTCCTAATATCTGTTCTAAACTTTCCCTGGTGTAAATGGAGTCTGTTTCCTCTAATCCTGTCTCCTGTTACCTGGGAGAAAAGACTGCCCATGTGTCTACAATACCCTGTCAGGTAATTGTAATAATAGGAGTAGTAGCCATATGCAGAAGGGATGAAAATATTGTAATATTGTGCCATTTTGTACACCTGTGATTAATTTAAAAATGAGGGTACTAGAAACTTTTTCTTTCCACCAGCTGCTTCTAAAATAACTAAAATATCTTGTGAACTTGACCCAGAACTTATTCTTAGTACCCAAAACTCAGCACCATTGTATGGCTGATGGACCCAAAGTGCTGCCTTTACTGGAAAAAGAATAAAACTTTGCTATCTCAGGAATGATAAAGTGATCAGAGCAAGTGCTTAAGGTTGTGGCCATGATTCATGACTCCCTCTTCATTTACAGCAGCAGAAACCTAACTCAGGTTTTAGATTTTACACAGCTGGCATTGAAACTGTTCTGACAAGCAGTGACCACATGCTTTAAAAGCAGAAAAAGCAGAAAAAAAGAAAAAAAGCCCACAGAGGTACAATATATCAATACTAAATTAAATTATAATCCTGAGTTAGGAGAACATTTATACACTTGTGTGACAACAACCATGCTGAAATGCCTGAAGGCATGTAGCTACTGAAGAAAGAGCTGAATTAGGGCCTACTAAATTAATCTAAAAACTGTAAAAGCATGATCAGCATTAGTTAGGTAAACCACCTTCTCTAGTGTCAGAAGCTTTATTTGACTTGAATTTCTCCTGCAGACAGCAGATTCCTCAGATTCTTTTCCTGACTGAGGGGTTTAATTAAACTTTGTCATGTCTGCTAGCAGAACAATGACATTTTTCCACCCAATGGTGGAAGGTACACACTCCCTTTGATTCCCCAGGTATTTCTGTATAAATAACACAAAGAGGTGTTGTATCTCCTCTGGCCCTGGAGAGCACATGAATCAAATGTCAGCATATGACTTGATATTTCTTCTCACCCAACAGAAAGACAGTCCAGGCTTTGATAAAGAGATTTTTGCCTTCTGTATGAGGCCTCTTCAAATACTATCGCCATAAAGTCAGAGGATATAAACTGCATTAACTATTTATCCAACCTCATCACTGCCTTGATCAGCAAAAGAAACCTGTGAATATTAGAGGGGAAAATGTTCTTGCCTTAATAGCATCTATCAGGTTATGTGGTGTTGTCTCGGGGTGCCCCCAGGCTAAGTCAGATTGCCTTTATAAGCAGCTCCTCACCAGATAAACCCTTTTGCCTGCTTCATTTTCCCTTTCTTTCAGGCAATAGTGTAGAGTCCAACAAAATGAGATTGGGAAGTTGATCCTGTTACAGCTAGATTTGGGACAACTGTTTTTTCTAGGACTTCCTTTAAAGTAATCATAATATTCTTGAAAAATACAGTGCCCTGGTAGATGTTCTTGCCTAGAGGGTTTTAAGGTATGCATGTCAATAATTCTTGTGCATCTGTGTCTTTTTTATCCAGGCTAAATTCAAAATTTGCATCCCAGCCCCATTGCAGGGAGTGGGTTTTGTGCCTGGGAAGGACCTGATGTAGAGGTGTTAATGCTCAGAAAATGTGCACGCAGGGCTTTTACGTGTGTGTTCAGAAAACTGGCCCCAGATATTCTCAGAGTGATTAATCTGTCTGTTCTTCTCAGTTTCTTTAGTAAATGTTCTGTGACACACTCAATTAAATCTGGTGATAAAACATCTTCCACTGGGATGTCTGACATGCTTGAAGTTAACCCCACATTGGAGGATTTCTTCAGCTCACGGACTTGTTACAAATTCCTGGTACTCAGAGTCTTTCTCTGAAAGGTGCAGGAGCTCATTATTTCTTTTCATGTGGCTCCTGGCATTTAGAAACACACAAAGAACACCCCTAAAAGTGAAACAGAAGCAACCCCCAAGCAAAACACACCCACAGTAAACCTCTAGGCTACATATTTTAATCCTCAGTCTAGTCTGGGATTTTTTCTGCCAGAATATCCCCTGGTGCTCTCTCCAGATCAGTTTTAAATGCTTTAAGTGGTGATGTGCTTGCTGCTTCCATGGGACAATCATCACTCAGGCTGATAGATCAGTCTAATAGTGCCTAATGCCTGTCAGCATAAGCTGTGCTCTCAGTTTCTCAGCCTTATCTCTGCTGGAAAAAAAAAAAAGGTACTTATCCTTTTGCCTTGCTAGTGGTTGACAGAAAGTTAATTAGAGCCAGAAAAAAAAACCTTTTCCCCAGAAAGTTCAACCAGAAGTGGTTTTGATGGAGGAGTCAGTCTAAAGACTACTTTGGACACTCTCCACGCTGGCAGAAGTGCTGAAGTTTCTGATACACATTTTTTTGAAGGAAAGCTTCCCTTTCAATATTAAAATGTGCATGAAATTGCACGTAGCATCTCAAGTCCCCCGGGAAAGCAGGAGTCTGCAGAATCAGTCTTCACAGAGCAGCATGGCTAAGGTTCAGGTTATTTCATCTGCCTCTTCCAGCTGCTGAATTGCATTTTTAAACTTTACCTTCAACTCTAACCAGTTGGGTTGTGAGCTTGATGCTGACACTGCAGGCAGGTGGATGAGGAACTCCACATGACCCAGACATGTGCACTTGCAGCCCAGAAAGCCAAATATGTCCTGGGCTGCACCCAAAGCAGGGTGGGCAGCAGGTGAGGGAGTGGATTCTGCCCCTCTGCTCTGCTCCAGTAAAATCCCATCCAGCCCTGGGGCCCTGTCCTGGGGTGACATAATGATAATCCTGTATTCCCTATCGCTTGCATGTATGCTTAGGAATGTGGTCCTGTAGCTTTACCTGTGTTCAGCAGCTGGGAGAAGCTCTGCCAGCGCGGCATGTTTTGAAACTCTCCTCCAATTGTTGCAGGAAAGAGTGAGGGAGGAAGGGACTTTCCGGAGTTGGGCTGCTATGGCTCTGGCTGCTGCTACTGCTCTGACTGCTGCTTGGTTTTTTTTCTCCCTGGGATTGTTTTTTCAGTCGTTTTTTTGGACTTTTTTTCCTTGACTTGCTTTTTTATCTGAGAACCTGAGGAGCCCCAGAGGACGGTGGACGAGAATCCTCCAGGGAGCCACCAGAACAACTCCACCCGGCCCCTCCGGCTACCCTGGAAAGGGGAAGCTACACCTGAGGAAAAGGACACTGAAGTTCATCAACTGTTTACTCAGGTTTAATAGTTCCGTTTCCCCTTTCACTTTCCCCTGTGCCTTGCAGGGCACCCTGCGTGTTCTGATAATGAAATTTTTTTTTCCCTTTCATCCGAGATATTCTGTTGTTGTGGAGAAGGGGGTGCCAGAAACCTTTGCTGTGGGGGAGGCACCTGTTCAGACCACTCTCCACCTAGGAAATTTGTCTCTAATCTGAGACAAGCCCCCAGTATAAGAAGGAAGTGGAATTGTTTGAGCAGGTCCAGAGAAGGGCCACAAATATTCTCAGAGGGATAGAGTGCCTCCCTGGAGACTGAGACTGCTGGAGTTGCTCAACCTCTCATTAGCTGGTCATGCTAGGAAGATGGATCCATTTTCATCAAATTAGCTGAACTTTTCAAAGACTTGGACCTTGCCCAGGTCACTCAGAACCTGGAGTACATCCCACTGTGTCTGAGCACTAAGAAGGTAATTTTCTTCTCGTCTGTTTTAAAAGGTCTTAAATTATTATGGCCCAAATAGGGTTTTGTGCGAGGTGTTCTCACCATGGGTGTTCTCACAGTGCAGAACAGAGAGTACCTCCCTCTTAGGAACCTTCACTTTTGGGGACCATGTCCACACTCCCTGGAGATATTCCAGAACTGTCTGGTCACAATCCTGTGCCCTGTGCTCTGGGATGGTCCTGCTGGAGCAGGGAGGTTGGACCAGATGACCCCACTGAGGTCCCTTTCAGATTGGACCATTTTGTGATTCTGTGATTCTACAGTTGGGAATAGCTCTGCCAAACTGAAACAGCACGATGCAATAGGTGGAAAACAGGCAAAATTACCATGAATTAGGAGCGTGGAAGAAGTCCTCATCACATGGAGGTGGCACCCCAGGGGACACTCAGAGGAGGTGTGCAGCAGTCCTACATTGCCTCCCACCCAACAGCTTCCAGCTGCTTCCATTATCTACACCAAGGGAAAATGAGCTGTGTCCCCTCCATTTTCTCCTGAGGAAGCCTGGACCACCTGTGGGAGCAGGATATTTCTGACCAAGAGAGGAAAATGGCTTATAAAATAAAAAACCACAGTGACAGAGGCATCAAAGTGACGGCTGAAGACCTTCTCCTTGAAGTGGTTTAATAAAATCTTCATGCCTGATGTCACCTGAGGAAATGTCACTGATACCTGCTCTGGTTTTGGGGGCAGGGATCATTACCTTACAACATCACTGTCACTCTACCACAGTCTGGAATCAGTTCAGACTAAAAAGGGCTGTTGCTTTTTATTTTTTTGTCCATTCAGGGGTGTAAAGGGCTGCTTTTCAGCTTTCCCAGATGTAAGGGATATAAAAGTCATTATAATGTAAATCTTTGGGCAAAATATCTAGGTCAGCTCCTGATAAGCACCTGACCATGGGCTTACTCCCTAGTGGCATTTGGAGCAGGGTCTCAGTAGGTTTTTTGAGTTTCAACTAAGATTCTGGACAAAATGAGTAGTGTGGATCATTTTTTGTGCTAGTTTGGGAGGAGAGGGGATATAGGAGAATGCAGATTGGTGTGTGGATGAATAACTCAGATCCAGCTGATGGCTTTCTCTGGTGGCCCAAAGAGTGCCAGGGAACCAATCCTGATTTTTAAAAGTTCAGCACGAAAAAGAGGGACAAAAGAAGATGCCCTTTTCCATGTGTCATGGGTGGAGTGAGATCTTCAGGGAAAGTTTATTAGAGAAGCCCTGACACTGAGTAATGAGGTGCAGAGAGGATTCCTGAGCTTTCTAAACTGCTTCTCAGAGGGGAGCCTGGGGTGGCTGGAGCTTATCTTGGCCACAGACTGCCAACAGTTTAAGTTTAGAAACTTTGTCTTGCGGTTTTTAATGATGCCAAATCAGATAAATCTGTATAAAAATGAATTATTTATCATGATAAATGATTAGTCAAAAATATCTCAATGAGAATTGTTTACAACACAGTATGAAAGCTACATTATTAAAGCAATTATATTAAAACTAGCAAAAGAAATAATTATGAAGTAGAGATCAATTTAACTCATGACTGTCCCATTTTGGCACATATTTATTTTTCTCTTGGTCCCCGTGCATGCAGACAGAGCTTGATGAAAAGTTTTTGTCCAAGCGTTTTTTCTTACATTAAAAAAGCACTTTTGTTGAAACACTGCAATTTTGAATGATAAAAACAGATCAAACCCCAACACTATTTATTTTTTAAGGGCTGTTTCATTTTGCTGAAAGATTTTAATCATTCTAATTTTGTCTCAAAATTATGTTTAGCATCATTTCTTTTTCTGGATTAGCTGTAATATTCAACTTTGCAAACTAAAGTGTTTGAAGGTTGAATCAGTTTGGATGGGCAATTTACACCATGTGGTAAATTTTGAAATTTTCTTTGACAAATGAAAACTGCTTTCTGAGAAGATGAAATTTCCCAGAGGACAAAAATTCTATTTCCCAGACACCTCGGGAGGAAAACTCATGTGAAAATGACATCTTTCCCTGCACTGTAATAAAAAATAGTCTCAACTGAGTGCTATTTATGACCAAACCTACAAACCATGATTCTTTGGAAATCATAAATAGCATCAAACAAAAAATGTCTCTTATTTCCTTAAAAGCGGACAACTTGCCTCCAAATGTTTTGGGATTTTTAGTAGCTCTCTTTTAGAGAAAATTCCTTCTCTGATGTCAGTTGAATTATCATTCCCCTGTATTTGTTTAACTGCATGAGCTGATCATAGAAGCATAGAATGGTTTGGGTTGGAAGGAACCTTAAAGATCATCCATTTCCAACTTCCCTGGAATGGGCAGGGACACCTTCCACTAGACCACGTTGCTGATACAAACCAGTTTCACAAAAATGGCCTTACTTAGGTCAGATCAAAGGCTCGTCTAGTGTTGCAGGTTTCTCTGAGGCCAATAGGAGCAGCTCCAGCAGACATTAGGGCAGAAAATCTTGGAATCACAGGATGATTTGGTTTGGAAGGCACCTTAAAATCATCTTGTTCCAGCCTCCTGCCATGGGCAGGGACACCTCCCACTATCCCAGGTTGCTCCAAGCCCCATCCAACCCGGCCTTAAGCACTTCCAGGGATGGGGCAGCCACAGCTTCTCCGGGCAGCCTGTGCCAGGGCCTCACCACCCACACAGTAAAGATTTTCTCCCTAATATCCAGTTTAAACCTACTTTCTTTCAGTCTGAAGTCATTCCCTCTTGTCCTGTCACTCCAGGCCCCTTAAATAGTCTCTCTCCAACCTTCCTGCCAGCTCCTCCAGGTACTCAAAGGTGGCACTTAGCTTCTCTTTTCCAGGCTGAACAATCCCAATTCTCTCATTTTTTCCTCACAACAGAGCTGCTCCATCCCTCTGCTCATCTTGGTGCCCTCCTCTGGACCCTGTCCAACAACTCCATGTCCTTCCTGTGTTGAGCACCCCAGAGCTGGATGATGAAAGCTTTTTAACATTCGATCAACCAGTGGCTTGCACCAAAGTTAAACTAAGAGAAGTTAGAAAGAACAGCAAGAAACTCTGTTTCTTCTTCCTTTCCCCAAGCTCCAATTGCTTTATTTCACTTTTTATCCCTTTTTCGGGGTGAAACACTTAGTGGAGAACATTTTCTTACCTTAATTGGTACAACCCCACCATTTAAAGCTCCACTTCAGAAGGTGCCTAAGCACCTACTGAAGTCCCAGTTGTGTGCTCAGAGTGGAGCTCCTGCTCAGAGAAGGTTTCTCTAAATGCTGCTCAAAACTGAGCGAGTTCATTACAAGTTCTGAACTAAATACAAAGGCAAGAAGGGATAATAATAAGAAAATAAATGCAGAGACAATGTTTGTAGAGGAACAAATAACGACTAAACTGCCCATGAATAAATTTAGGCTGGCAATTAGAAGAACATTCCCAATCATTAACACACTCATGTTCTGGAAACTGATTTTTGGTGGGAACAATGAGGTAAAAAGGAGCCAAAATGGGGCTTCATGGAGCTTGATAAATACCTGCAAGGAGTTGGGTGATACAGACTTGCACTAGGAGAATTAGTTTCTGTTGTCCTGAGGGTCTCAGGAAATTGCCAGAAACTTCACACAGAAGCAACTCTTGAAGCACATCAAGGTGGTGTAATATGGTACCTTTGCATCAGGTGAACCAAATTTTTTTTAAGTGGTAAAGAGTCACACAAGTTTACAACAGCTGAGGGTCTGATTCTAAAACTCAAGAGTTTACAGATCCAGTAACAAGTGCACTGAAGAAGAAATATATGGAACATATTTCCTTGAATCTTTATTGATCTTCAGCCTTGTCTAAATCCAGTGGACAGTACAAATAGCACCTTATTGACAAACACAAAAGAAACCAAAGGGAGTTTCTTCCTCAGCTTCACTCAGCTCTATCTGTGAAATCTTTGTTCCCATAATTTACCTACCTAGGCTGGATGTCAATGATTTTTTTTTTTGGTCAGTGACTTCTTTCCCGAGGCATGAGACAGAAAGGGAGAGAAAAGTGTCATTTGACTTTGTCATATGCCTTGAAGACTTGAGCAAGGATTTTCAAAGCATAAAGATAAAATACTGGTTTGGTTTGGAGGTTTGCCTAATGACCTGTCAAAAATCAGCCCACCTCTGTTTTCTCATGCAGAGGAAGTAATATAAGGGTGGTTGCATGATTTCCATTAATGGTAGAGTCTGCAAAGCTACAAAAGAATAGGCAGATTGAGTAAAATCAGTCCACTTGTTCCTTTGTCTCTGATAGCGTCAGAGGAGCACAAGCTCAAAGCTGTTTCCTCTCAGGGAATAATATTCAGGTTTCATGGGCTGTTGGAACAAGTCCAGAAGAGACCACAATGATGCTCTGAGGACTGGAGCCCCTCTGCTATGGAGGCAGGACGGGAGATTTGAGGGTGTTCAGCCTGGAGAAGAGACTTTGGGCGGAACTTACAGCATCTTCCAGCACCTAAAGAGGCTCCAAGAGAGCTGGAGAGGGGACTTTTCTGAAGGGTGTGGAATGATAGGACCAGGGGGGATGGCTTTAAACTGACACAGGGGAGGTTTAGATTGGATATTAGAAAGAAATTCATTACTTGGAAGGTGGTGAGGCCCTGGCACAGGTTGCCCAGAGAAGCTGTGGCTGCCTCATCTCTGGAAGTGTCCAAAGCCAGGCTGGATAGGGCTCTGAGCAACCTGTTCCAGTGGAAGGTGTCCCTGCCCATAGCAGGAGGACTGGAACTGGATGGGCTTTAAGGTCCCTTCTGACCTAAACTATTCTATGAGCCTATGACTTTCTGTATGGAGTGTGATTTCTATTATGTATTTACTACTTCAAAATTGATTTAGTATATCTTTTGCAGTGACATCCTATATCAAGTCATTCCTCAGGAGAGCAAGGAATGTGTGTAAAGAGGGCAGTGGGTGGTTAAATTAACACACTATTCCAGTTCCTAACTCAATCTTTGACCTAAATTTCTCAGTGTGAATCTCCCAACAAAAATTTTTCCAGTCATTCACCATTGGAGAGTTTGTAAAGATTCATTTTTGTTATCTTCAGAGAGTCACAGAATCATTAAGGTTGAATAAAACCTGCAAGATCATCAAGTCCAGCTTTCAAAGTTTTACATGTAACATTCCTGGGGCCCAGATGTCTTAATGGTGCTGTTTTACATTCTCTACTTTTTCAAAACTCATGTAGTCAAATGTCTGGCAAAAGAGAGTACGGAGAGGCTTTGGGAGCATCTGATCACACCGTGATCAAAGTGACTTGAGGTTCATTATAAATTTTACCACGGAGGGTCTTGCCCCAAGTCACTTAATGAGCCTGAGGAAAAATCCTGCTGCAGGCCAGGGCTTTGTCCTCATCGCTGCAGCCTCTTTCTCTCCCATGAAAAATCATTTTGTTCAGGATTAGAACTAAATCCCAGGGTTGTGTGAAATAAAGCTGTCAGGATCACAAAATGAACACAACCTTTGCTTAAAATCAAAACCATAGCAGGTTTCCCCAGAATGGGATTATTTTACAGGCAAACACAGTACCAGATAAAACCTAGAATTCCCTGTAGCCTCCCTAGCTTAGTTTATATATAATTCCTCTGCTGATTAGAAGAGTTAATAAAAAATAAAAATGTCTCCCTTTAAAGCAGTGAGAGACTCACATTCTTGAATATACCTATCTCCAGGATAAAGTTTTAATTACCTTGAGAAAAAGCAGGAAGAAAGATGAAACTCAGGCACCTGTTACAGCTGGGAAGAAGGCAAGGAGGGCCAGCATGTAATAATTAAATCTTTATCACCCAGAAAGGAGTCTGCAGCCTGCGGTGTCTTCCTGGTGAATATCACCATGTTTATTTTTAAAGCTGCTCCCTGCCAGCATGTCCCAAAGTCACTCCATATACACAGCTGGCTGGGAAGAGGCAGGCTGCAGCTGGAAAAAGCAAAATCTAAAAGAAGAAAGACAGGGGCCAGCTAAAAATTTAGCAGAAAAAGGGCTGGGATAGAAACCATTCCAAGTCCAGCAATAGGTGACCTACATTTACAGCTCTCTTTGAAAAATCCAGATCTTGGTGTCCCTTTTTCCTGAAGGTGTTAGGTTTTACTCACTGCTTTTCAGTTCTTCCGGAAATCTTGCTTTTCCAGACTGGGTGACAAAAATATGGATTTAGAGGAGGAGCAACACGGCCACAGCTGGTGATTTTTGTAAATGGTGAAAAACTGCTAGAGATCTTTAGCCACAAGTGTGAGCAATGGCAGAGCCAGCACTGTACAGTCCCGTCATGCTCCGTGCTGCCGTCCCCAACTCACCCATGTCACCACCAAAATTCCACAGGGTTTTGGGCTGTGGGTGACCCTGGGCCATCCCAGAGTGTCTCTGGGTTTCATTCGTACAGAAAACCAAATTATTGTGCTGATGTGTGTAAGGATAAGTGAACATGCACCACGTTTATTTATTCATTCATTTATGCACGTGTGTCCATCCATCCTCAGAAGATGTGTGAAGTTAGGTCTGTGTGTACACTGATGTATGAAACTATGTATTAATTTAAAATCACTGCTGGAGAAGTCAATCAGCTGCAATAAATAACCAAATGCCTTAGAGCAAAAGGAAGGATTATTTCCTCCTGCCTGTGTTTAGGTCTTCTCACGGAACCAAAATGCAACAAGGAGGGATGTGATCTGCATAAAACTTTGATGTTGTCCCTACTGCATGTGACAGGCTGAGCCAGAGACCTCCAGAAGTCCCTTACAACTGAAGCTGTTTGACTCTCTGGCTCGTTTTTGATCAGTGAAATCTGTAATAATCACTAGGGGGACACTATGAGGCTGCGTGGGCTGGAGGGGCTGCAGAATAACTCAGGGCTCCCTTGGAGAGCAGACGCACTCATGGCCTGAGCATTGGAATATCAGACAACCAAGCCCTAATTTCTTTTCTTCTGCCCCTCCCCACTCTTTGCCCCTGGAGCACATCCCTCCTTCCTTCCACGGAGTTTCCACAGAGAGGGAAAGTCCTAAAGCTTTATTTAGATTCAACCTGCAAATGGCGCCACGAATGTCTGATGAAACTCTTCTGATAAAACTCTTCAGTGAGCTCTTTCCCCACCCTAGTCTGGTCTAATTTTTTAGCTCACAGCTCCTCCACAAGATGCCTGTGTTGGGTTTTGGTGGGGTTTGGACAACCATTCATTTATTTTCCTAACAGAGTGGTAAAATAGATTATTTTAAAATGCGCTTTAAAAAACAATGGGCAATTTACCACCTGGAGGGGTTTGCTGCAATCCTGAGTGTATATGCCAAGAACTGAACATGTTTTTAAGTGTAGCTATGTTGCTTCATTCTTTACCTTTCTCTCTGTGTGTGTGTTTGTGTGTTCCGCAGGGATTAGTCATGGATTTACAAAATGGATTTTCTCAGAAAAAATTCTTTCTGCATCTTTTTCTTTTGATACAACTTCAACATCTTTTTCAGTATAATTTTTTCTCCTCCTCCTCCTCCTCTCTGTACATTCGTGTGTCTGTGCTGTGGGTGTGTATAAATATGTACATATATTCTGGTTGGCTGGAAGTAGAAAAATTCATTTTCTTTAACAGTCATATCTCTGAGAAGCAGACTCACAGGAAAGCTTTTAAATACTAAATTAAAAGACTTTAACTGCTTGGCTTTTCCGGTCAGCTTCTCCTTAATTCTTTTCTCTCTCCCTCTTGCTCTCTCTCTCCTTCTTACCCCTGTACTGAGTTTTTTTACTTAATTAAGGGGAAAGGAAATAGTGACATCAAGTCAAGGACATAATCTCTTTCCAAACAGGCAAAGTCAGAGTTTAATCTTCCTGCCATAGTCCCATCCAGGAAAAAGGAAAATTATGAAGTTGAGTTAGGTCCTGATACAGCACCTGTTGAAGACTGTGGAAACCCTTTTTTCTGTTTGTGTTGCTTTAGGTGCTGAATCCTTTTCTCTGTGGTTGAAACCTCTGGAAGATGAGGATTGCTGTTGTCTGAGGTTTTTGCTGAATTCTGCAGGACCTTGGGATCAGAGGGCACATTACTGACTCAGGAGATCATTTTCCTTAAGCAGATTGATAAAATGCTCTATGATCAGCCACCCAGAGAGGGGAGGACCATAATCCTGTGTGGTTTTCTGTCTTCAGGGTGAGGCAAGCTTTCATGCCCATTTACTCCCACCGTAATACATACAGCACACCCTTTTTTTAAATTTTAACACCCTGTGTTTTGATTCACATTCACATCTCCATTCTGGGTATAACTCATCTCAGCAAACCTCAGAAACCAGGAGTCCAGCATATTGCATAATTTATCCGTAATAACTTCATATATTCACGTTCTTAGAGACTCATTTTTGGAAGGGATGGTTTGCCTGTGGAGTCTTGCTCTCCACTGATGGCAGCGCAGATCTCCAAACCTACTTTAGATGTAGATTTTTGTCTACAATTAGACATGGTGCTGCCACTCCATGAGAGGAAAAATTATGCAGATGAGGAGCACAACCTCCAGCTTGAATTCCATGAAGACCATCGGAAAAGACCCTGGGAGATCTCCTCTCATCCTGTTCAATGTGAAGAGGATTCAGATCCTGTGACACGAATCAAAGATAATCATGATGTACCTTATGTCTATAGGAAAACATTTTTCTCTGAAGTCTCACGGCCATTTCACATTTCTGAATCACTCATTATAATGTTTTATCCTAGAGGAAATTTGTGATATGAGCTGTCAACTCTATTTACCTCCAAATTCCTTGCTGCAAACGGTGGCAACCATAAGGTGCCTGTATAGAACAAATGACAGATGACTGCAGTTGTTGTTTTGTGAAATACAGCACATTATTCCTCGTTCCTCCTATAGAAATCACCTGTATTTGACATATTGAGGGCTTCACCCAGGTGCACACTGGGATCAGGGTTTGGAGTGTGGATTGGACTCAGGTGTGCAGTGGGGAGATGGAATGACAGGGAGTCTGTAGCAAACACTTAGTTGCACTAAAATGCAGCTATTTCCTGCCTGCAATGTGGCAGCTGAGATCACGGAGCAATCGTTTCCAGGCAGAGAAGTGTGGAACAATGTCTCCAAATGAAATTATAGCTTAAGGAAAGGATTTCTTTGAGGCAGGATGGAATGTAATTACCCAAGTTGGACTTCTGCCAGGACAGTGATGTTTAAAACACTTCCAGCTCTTGTGGAAAGTGCCACAGGACCTTTTAATGACTGCAAAGGAATGGGCTTTGGAATTTATTTTTTAATTTTTTTTTTCTGTTTGAGTATCTCATCCAAAAGGCAGGATAATAAAATGAGAAAGAAAAAACTATCAAAGAAAGAGCTAATCTTTGCAAAGTGTTGGAATATGTAAATCCCACTTTGAAATGGTAATTTATTAACTTCTTTTTAAGATAAAAATGCAATTAGTTCATTCTTTCATTTCCTTCATCCCCCAAAAAATGCACATATATTGTTATCACGCCTTTTGCTCCTGTGTCAAATCTGTATCATTTAATTTTGTTGCAGTGAAACTTGTGGGTTTTATAAAAGGTTCTGGTGGTTTTTTTTTTTTCTGCCTTGTTTCAATCCTGACTGTAAATAAAAGAATATATTACTATATTCAGAAATGATTGCTGTCAAGAATCTTCACTTTGTTGAATTTTATAAAGGCTCTGGGCTATTTTTATATTAGATGCTGTATCAGTAAAGAGTAATCAGATAGTGAAAGGGACTTTTTATCATTCTCAGTTTATTCCCAGAAATACTCTCTTGAGCTCTGAAGGAAAAAGTAAAATATCATCTGTGATAGAATTGTAAGCTTGCCTTATTTTCCACTTGATCATTTTTGGTAAGGGAATGAATGTAGCTGCATCTCTATCTATTAATCTCTATCCACAGCACATGATTATTCCTGGCTAGTCAATCCAGCACAACTTTTCTCAATCCATGGCATTTTTATCACATTTAATTAAGATTATGTAAAGCTCGGTTTAACTGGCTGGTCCTCTAAATTTGGGTAAGTACCTGTAAATGTCAAGCAAAATAAATAAAGAAATAAATGTTAAATGAAAGAATTATTGCCATTGTGGCAGACTTTACTTGCTACCAGTCAAATCTGGAGATTCCAGTGTCTATTAATACACAAGTTTGGCTGTTCATGGAAAGTGTTCATGGAGTTCAAACTGTTTTCTGTCTGTAAGGACTTGAATTCCCATCCTGGTCTGAAGAGAGACTTGTCCTCACAGAGCTCTAGAACAGTCCATGCTACTCCAGCTCTGACGGCAGAGCTGCTTCATATTGCTTAAAATATTTAAATGTGTACAAATCTAAAAAAAAAGGAGTGAGAGGGAGTCACTTGTAAAGAATATGATTCTTTGGCACTGAAGATATGGAGGGTGGGATTCACCTCCCCTGTTTTTAGCTGCCTGTGGAATAAATGCCTCCATCTGGATTGAGTGGGAATCATAGCATCAATAGGATCAGTTCTGAGTTGGAAGGGACCCAAAAGGATCATGGAGTCCAACTCCTGTCCCTACACAGGACATCTCCAAGAACCCCAACATCTGGAGCTGCTTCTCCTCGCTGGTGCTTTAAATTCTGAAACACAGTGCAGAGATATATTTTCATGATGTATGTGGTGATGGAGCTGAAGGAAAAATGAAAGCTGGAAGTGTGTCTCTGGTGCTGGGCTCCTGCTGAACTCAGAAGAGAAGGCAGCCTAAAGACAGCACTCTGACAGAGGTGAGATCCCAAAATCAGTGAGAAGGAGCCCAGTGGCCACTTTAGATCAGAGCTCAGCAGATGCTTGGCCATGTCACCATTTCTGGCAATAAAAAACTGTCTTTGGGAGCATCAGGGTTGGCTGGGTAACAACAATCTCCTATCCAGAGGTCGCCAGAATCTGTTGACTTTCAGCCACAAGTCCTGACAGCATCCAGTTATCACCACTGAATCGCCGGTGGTCAGAAGGGAACAGCTAATTGAGGTACAAATTAAAGGTTTCTTTGCCTTTCTCTGGATGTGTTGTGTCACCTCATGCACAAAGAACTCCCTGGAGGATGGTTTAGGATGCACAACACCTCTCAAAAAGAAACCACACCAGGTTCAAGTCTGTAGAATCTCTATTTCCTTCAATTTCCCTCCATGAAACGCTCAGTGGGAAATTTGCAAATTTGAATTTGGAAATTCATGATCCTTCTGATCTAACACATCATAATTGCCATTTCACAGGCAGGATTTTTAACTTTCCACATCTTGCCTGCTTTCAGGGGTGTGAGTAAGGCAGCAGAAGAGGAGTCTGGGGATGGTGTGGCAACGATGAGACCCAAAATTCGGAGTGAATCAGCTCCACTCTAATGGCTGTGTTGGCACTTTAGCGATTGCCTCACCGAGGAGATGGAAGCACAGTTCTGGAGCAAGGACACAAATCCCTGATTATCCCTCCAGCGCTGGTGGTGATGAAAGCCTGGGATCTGAGCTCCACATCCTCGTGCCCAGCATTCCTGTAACCATGGCGTCCCAATGTGTGCTCCTGACATGCTGCCTGCAGCACCAGCAGCCTCCCCAATTAAAGATTTGCCTTGGCGAGCAGGGATTAAACACTTTTCGTTAGCAGGTTTAGGGATTCTAAAGCCCTGTTACAGACATCTGCCACCCACATTGTGAGGGGAACAGCTGTACAATGGGCGATTATAAAGCAGGAAGATGAAGGGATGTTTTGGAATTTTATTGTCTCCATGCCCTGAGCCCTGAAATCCCACGGAAACAATTAGGATGAATATGAAGCTTTGTTGTTTCCTTCTGGGTGGGTGGGCTATTCGCTCTGTCTCCCCATAGAGGTTAAAAATAACAATGCGTGGCTCTCTTTGTGCTTTGTTAAGATTACCTCACATTTCCATCACATTCAAAACAAAAAAACCCACATAGAATATTCATAATATTGTGCTATATAAAGCTCACGACGCAGGAGAGAGCAGAATTGTTATTGTATATTTTCGTTATTTAACAATTATCACCATGAGAGTTTCCAGAACATAATTTTGTGGGGAAAAAAAAAAAAAAGAAATAAAATAAGCAGCCACCTTCTTTCAAAGTTTGACTCTGTAGAGCTTTAATTCCAATCAGCTATAGCAAAACTGATGACAGAAGGGGCTTTCAGCATGTTA
The DNA here is from genome assembly GCA_036630365.1 of Acanthiza pusilla. Lineage (NCBI taxonomy): Eukaryota > Metazoa > Chordata > Aves > Passeriformes > Acanthizidae > Acanthiza > Acanthiza pusilla. The sequence continues at coordinate 95,202,906 of JAXCHO010000034.1, forward strand.
ATAGCATAGCAACATACTGGGTGCACTTGCAAATCCATTTGCTCGGAGATGCTTTGATCACTTAATGTTCTACATGCAAAAAGCAGTGTTTTCTGAAGGCAACACCCAGTGTGTGAAGCCTCTATAAAAGAAAATAATCTCCCTCAGTCCTCAGAAATTCTTCATTTGCCCAGCAGGATTTACAGTCACCAAACACTCCTGAAGCCCAGAGTTTTATAAGATTCACAAGACGCACCCCTTGTGCATGAAAACTCAGCTTGCTGTTGCAACCACTGTAAAATATTTATTTTCAAACAAACATTGAGTGTTACAAGCCACCTGCTATGAGGGTGTCCAGAACCCAGGTCCCCACACAGTATGCAAGTGGACTACTGCTACACTAGGAAATAAAACTGTATTAGGAAACAATTCTGGGCACTGGAAATTGCTGATAAACATTTTTGCAATGATCCCTGATGGGGTTTTAGCCTGGGCACTGTCTTTACCATTTCTGGATGCTGACTGATAGCTGGCACAAGCCCAAAACCCTTCCCAGTGGTCAGTCTGGATGCAGCAACTTCAATTCACAACCTAGAAAGAGTTTAATTGTATAAACATGGGTAATTTCTGGCCTCAGTGCTGAAAAATGCTCTCAGATTTCCTTAATTTATTTGTGGAGATGTTGCCTTGCCGTAAAAAATTTGTGGTCATTGGTTCAGATGCATGCAGGACACGGTTTTATCTACAGCCTTTGGCACCAGGGACTGCAGAGTCATTACAGCTGGAGCTGGCAGAAAGCAGAGGCACAAAACACTGTTCCACTGACCAGGAGGGGCTGTAAAGTGTCTGTTCCCTGGCAAAAGTCAGGGTTTGTGGATGTTGGAAAGTTCAGGAGGCTGTTGTTCTGCATCTGTCTGCCTGGAGAGAAAATCTAAGTCTGGGGGGACAGAGATTTGCTGCTGGGAGAGTGAGTGGAGCAACCTGGAGCTCAGGGCAGTGACAGAGCTCTTTTTCAGCTACCTCCAGGGATAATAGCATTGGGCAGGGTCACCTGCAGGATCCTACTCACCCTCACAGCCCTGAAGATCTTCTCAGCCAGGCTTGTTCCCTTGGGCTTAGCTGTGGTAACGTGGGGGAACCCAAAAAAGAGCTGACTTGTGTTTGACCAGCCTGCGGTGAAGTAAAAATAAATATGCAGTTCTCAAGAGCTGGAGGCTTAAATTAGCCCAAAGCAGGACTTTTACAGAAAAACATAAGCATTTCATTTTGGATGTGACACAGAAGGTTCAGTAGGTAGGGAGAGATCTCAGCAGTTCATCCTGTTAACCAAAAGAACAGGTTTTAAAGCATTTTATTCTTAACCTCCTTTGTTTTCTACTTCTGTAGTCATATATCTGGTCAGAAGACTCATGACGTTCTTTATTTTTAACAAAGAGAATCACAGAATGGTTTTGGATGGAAAGGAACTCAAAGATCATCCAGTTCCAATCCCCTGCCATGGGCAGGGACACCTTCCACTATCCCAGGTTGCTCCAAGCCCTGTCCAGCCTGGCCTTGGACACTTCCAGGGATGGGGCAGCCACAGTTTCTCTCGGCAAGCTGTGCCAGGGTCTCCCTGCCCTCATAATAAGAAATTTCTTCCTGAAATCCAATCTAAATCTACCTTCTTTTGCCTTGAAGCCATTCCCCCTTTGCCTGTCACTGAATGCTCTTGTAAAAAGTCCCTCTCCAGCCTTCAAATACAAATAATCATTAATAAGAAAATTATTAATCTCTAAAATCAGTCTAGATTTTTAGAACACCAAATAAGTATAACATCTATATTGCATTCCTTGCAAAGCCTCGAGGCTGGGATGTCTTGATCTCTGGAAATAACTCCTTTTGTCTTATATAAGACGATTGGTAACACACGTCATCTGATTTGAGGTGTCTAAATCTAAGCTCCCATTTTAGTTATGATAGATTTAATCACTGTCAGAGTGATTTCTGTGTTGTGTCTTCACTTAGAGGGGTAGTAGCAGTGAATGTTGGAAAAAAGGTTTAATGCTGAGAGAATTGTGATTGTTCAGCCTGGGGAAGGCTCTGGGGGTGATGCTATAGTTCAACACTTGAACAGGAATGACAAAAAGGCTGAAGAGGCACTTTTAACATTGATAGGACATACATTGATAGGACAAGGGACAATGGCTTTAAGCTGAAGGTGGGCAGATTTAGATTCGATATTTGGAAGAAATTTTTCCCTGTGGGGGTGGCAAGGCCCTGGCACAGGCTGCCCAGAGAAGCTGTGGCTGCCCCATTCCTGGAAGTGTTCAGGGCCAGGTTGGATGGGGTTTGGAGCAACCTGGGATAGTGGAAGGTGTCCCTGCCCGTGGCAGTGGGAATGGAATGAGATGATCTTGAAAGTCCCTTCCAGCCCAAACCATTCTATAATTCTATTATAAGGAGAAGTTCATGTGAATGAAGGGAGATGGGGTGGATTTCAGGCAATATGAGGGTTGGTGGTTAACAAAGACACACAAATACTCTGGATTTTATCTCTCCTCTATTTTTCTTTCTGCTCCCCACAAATGTTCTTTCTCCAAAATTTCACTTCCATGTTTGGTGTCTCTTCCCTGTGTCACTGGGACCTTCTTCATCAACAGATCAGTTATTTATAAAAGATAAAAATAAGTCCATTTGCTGAGTTATTTTACGTGGACAGTGTGATTTTTTGGCCTTTCATTGAGCTGAATTCTTGAAATCAGAAATGTATGTCCTGAAGGGCCAGGATTATTGACTGAGTGCATGGGTTTGGAGGCAGAGGCATGGCTACACCTGACTGTTTGCTCTTGCTGTCAGCTTAAGTTTGGTGGCTCTGAGTAAAATGTGCCCAATGCCTTCACTGTATTTGCTTCTTACTCTGTGCAGCAGCATTAAAGGAAACAGTTAATACTTCAGCAAATAGTGGGGAAGGTTTGCAGTGTGTGTAATGTGTCCCATTGCAAGAACAATTGGGTTACATCCTTCACTTTGAGAGTTTAAACAGCAGATTACCCTCTGCACTTGGGTGTATTTCAGTTCAACATTATTATCTGAATTTTGCTAACCTTACAGGCATGGTCAGGCTGCTGTTGTATTGGGTGCTACACAGACAAAGGAGAAAAAGGTTAGCCTGTGCCGGGAAGATTATTTCCAAATTAGTTTTCACTTTTGGAATCACGTTCTCAGTTATTCCCATGCAATCAGTGGAGACAGGCAATGCCATGTAAAGTGTGCTGCTGATAAAAACAAATATCTGATTTTATCCCCGCCGGTCATATGAGCCTGAGATGTCACTATCAGCAAAACTCTACAGATAGTTGCACCGCTGCAGCACACGGAGCATGAAAAGGCTCTGAATTATTTATAACAACTGGGTCAGCTTCTCAGCAGGAGAAAACTGGAAGAGCTAATTAACTGATATCCCCCAACTGATGTTCCAGCTCGTGTTTGAGGAATAACTCCAAATAATTCACAGAAGTCAGGAGCTGCTTTGCCTGCCACAGACTCTGTTTTGCTCTCTCTGTTTTGCTCTCGAGCTTGCAGGAGGATCACATGGCAGGATGTACAGAGCAAGTTTTTTGGGTGGTTTGTAACCAAAATATTCATGTGAGATTCTGTGCTGGAGCAAAATGGGATGCATTCCATTTTCCTTCCTTGCCCCACTACAAAATAAACCTCAAGTGCTGAAATAAAGGCCATATTTTATGGCAAGTATAGCGTGAGGGTCATTAGCTTTCCCATTCAGCTTCATCAGATGGCTGCACAGCAGGATGCATTCCAAATTTATTTGATAGCTTGTCAATAAGCAGCTGCCTTTTAATAGCTCTTAACTTCATGGACTTGAAAAACAAAATGCCTCATGCTCACATTAAAGCAAGTGGTCCATCACAGGGATCTCAGCTTTTCCTGGCATAGAAGGCAGAGCAGAAAATGACCTCTGACTGCAGCTTTCACTGTAATTTTGTGAACACTCATCGGCAGAGAACAGAGACAGAGAGAGTTGCTGGGCTGGGAATTACAGTGAGGAGAAGAGGGGTGAATCCTTCTGGCTGTAGCTAGGCTGGGGAGGGGTGTAGGGAGGACATCATCAGGGAGCAGGGGCAGCAATGGGGACTCCAACGTGTCCCCTCTCTAAGGAGGGACAAGAGGATAAAGTGATGAACTTAGAGGTAATTTTAATTAGCAGTTGGCTGATCTTGGAGCTGCTTCTGCTGGGCCTCCTCCTTCCTCTTCTGGAAACACTCGTGGGTGATCAAAACTAAGGATTTCAAGGGAGGATGGGAAACTCCACTGTATCTCACCCCATCCATGGGCAGGAGAGTCTGTTCTGCAGGGAGCACTGGGCTGGCAGGTGGATTGTCACAGGCATCTTGTCAGCTGCAAACTCATGACCAAGGGTCAATACTTAGGAGATCAAAACACCAAATCTCAGCAGTTTGCTACAAAAGGGCCAAGTGCTTGCAGATCAGTGCCACTACAAGGCACCTGTGTAAGATGTGCTGCTTGCAGGCACTTCTGAGTATTAAATTGCTTCCTTCTATTGTCCCTCCAGTCTCTGAATTCTTTGAAGACACAAGTTTCTACCCTTCTGCAATAAAAAAAAATCTCTGGATTGAATTTTTCTCCTTATTTTACCCCCAGAAGAACCTGAGAGACTTGACCATCTGTGTGACTGGTACCTACCTCTGTTACCAAAGTAGGATTTGAATACCAACCAGGAGATCTGAGAGTGAATTCAATACCCTCACAGTCAAAAGAATTTACATCACTTTTATTTAAAAAACCAAAAAAACAAACCCTAAACCCAGGAAAATTAGAAGTAGGAACAATTTCTTTTTAAAATGCAATATTTAAGGCAGCCACCGCAAAAGAACTCAAATGGCATTTCTGATTTTTGTTTTTCATGCTCTTTCCTAGGTAAGAATGGAAGGGTCAGGAAATGTTGCTCTAAACTGTTGGGAATTATGGTGGTGACTCCTGTGCCTGCTATGCTTGGGAAGAAGAGGATAGGAAAGGCTGGAAATAGCATTGCTGCCCCTTGGCCCTAGAGCACCCTGATCAACAGCCTGCTCAGGGCCTTGATGGCTCTTCATAAGCACAGAGGGACTGGAAAACAAAGTAAGAGTGATAAAAAGATAGGAAAGAATTATTAGTTCCATCTAAATCGTTCTCCTGCTGGTATTTTGAGTATTTTCCAAACTCTTTCCTTCAGTCCCACTTTAAAGGACTCTAGTGATTGGCCTCCTATCATTTCCACAGAGTGTGCCTAGAATGGAATGGAATGGAGTAGAATAGTACAGAACGGAACGGAACAGAAAAGAGCAGAACAGAACAGAACAGAACAGAACAGAACAGAACAGAATAGAATAGAATAGAATAGAATAGAATAGAATAGAATAGAATAGAATAGAATAGAATAGTTCCAGCTGGAACGGATTATAATGAACACCTCGGGAAGTCTGACTATGTCAGGGCTGACCAAAAGTCAGAACATGTTATTAAGGTCATTGTCCAAATGCCTCTTAAACACTGGCAGGGATGGGGCATAAAATAAATTTGAGTGATATTTTAGTTTATATAATATATATGAGCACATTTTGAGCACAGCTCCCATGGGAATTGGGCTGCTCTTTTTGGGGAAAGAGTGTAATGTCCATTCTCTGAGTTATCAGAGTTTGTACCATCCTCACACACCCTGCGGAGAAGAAGCAACACTTAATTGTGTCACAGGCTCACATTTCATCTAAAAACTGCAGAAGTTCAGCAGCATAATTTCATTCAGTGTTGCTTGGTCCTACTCTGGCAGGTGGAAACAGACACACAGGACTTGTTTTGTGCTCCAAAGCTGAGCTCTTCAGCACATGAAAGAGCAGAGAAGTCATCTCACAACTACAGCTGTTAAGTCCTGAAGTTTAACTCCTTTTCTCACAGAATCACAGAAAGATTTGAATTGGAAGGGACCTTAAAGATCATTTAGTTCCAAACCCCTGCCGTGGGCAGGGACAACTTCCACTAGACCAGATTGCTCAGAGTTCTCTCCTTGAACATTTCCAGAGATGAAAAGTCCACAGCCTCTCTCGGCAACTTCTCTCTGCCCAGATGTGCTTGGCCAGACTTCTCCATCCCACTGATGCAGTTTCCTCCATCTGCAAACTAAGTGCGAAGACACAAACTCCTTCAAAAGCTCTTTGCAATCAGCTAGAAAGGAATACATGGGCACAAAACCGTGATTTTCAAATGCAGGTCACATCCCCATCCTCTTGCAGTGGTCTCCAAAGATCCCTTACTTGTTTGCCCCACAGCTGCAACCTCAAAGACAGTGGGACATGAGCTGGTGGTGTGGGGCTGAGGGAGACCTTGGCAGGCACAGAAGTGAAGAAATAAACACGAGGGTGGAGTTCTGGATACAGATGAAACCAGAGGAGGGGAATTACCAAGACCTTGTAAAATGGTCTGTGATTATTCTTTTTGTTCTCCTTAAATCTTCACCTAAGATTGTACAGATTGTGTTTTTATTCTGACCAGTCCCTCACCCCAATTTCATTCTACTTATTCTCTCTTGTTATACTGTGAACTTTTATCGCCCCTTTAAACTGACATTGAATAGTCTTTAGCTGAGAGTCTAAACTTATTCTTACCTATGGATTTATTTGTGGCTGTATTTTATGCCTTCCAAAGCATCAGTAAATAAAACTCAAGTTCAAAACAAAATCTGCTGTCTTCCTGCTTTGTTTAGTTCTCTTTCCAGACCTTGAGACCCACCCAGAGGGAACAAGAATTCTCTCATGCTGTCCCCAGGGTTAATTCCACTTTTAATTCCAATGGAATGACAGAAGAGGAATCATATTAAGTAAGCACTAGCAAATGTGCAACCATTGCAATTATTAAGTGCAATTTACACATTGTCGTCCCCTTTTGGGAGGGTGAGACCCAAGCCAGGTACCAGATGCCCATGGTGAAATGGGGCTTGAATTCCTCTTTGCTTGAGATCAAGTTCATGACTCTTTCAGCTGAACTGGTTGGAGGAAATTTAGAAACACACTCATTAAATTTCTGTATAGAAGTGGGTGCTGACCATGGTTTTTTCCCTCTACATTGTGACACAGGCAACACAGGGAGGCATCACTGAGCTGCAAAATTGAGTTTTTAGAAGGCCCTGCCAAAGGGAAAAGGATCATGTCAATATTTATTAGACTTTCCAGCAGCTTGTTAAGTCAGTAGGAGAGTTGAATCCCAAACAAACTCCAATTAGATTTAGTTTCAAAGTGAAGGTTTCTTCCTAAACTATCCAACAGGGAATTGTCACTGGCACTGGTGTGGGCTTCTTTCTTTCCTCTTTCTTAACTCTTTATTTTTTATCATTATTCCTTTGGTTAATGTTTTGATGGTGCTGGTATAGGGAGCATTGCTATGCAGAGATTTGTTGCACAGATACATAAAGTGTGAAAAAAGCCCGTGTATTTATATAATTTTGGCATAAGGTAATGCTTGTGTTGAAAATGAGCTGAAAGGGGGTAGATTTAGATTAGATATTAGGAAGAAATTTCTTATGATGACGGTGGTGAGGCCCTGGACTAGGCTGTCCAGAGAAGCTGTGGCTGCTCTGTCCCTGGAAGTGTCCAAGGCCAGGTTGGATGGGGCTTGGAGCAACCTGGGACAGTGGAAGGTGTCCCTGCCCATGGCAGCGTGTGGAACTGGATGATCTTGAGGGTCCCTTCCAACCCAAACCTTTCTGTAATTCCATGAAAATCTCTTCTCAGGAAGAGAACGGTGAGTTGAGGCACAGATGGGGACAGATGTCTTGCTTGCCAAAATCCTCACAGAAGCATCTTCAGCTGATTCACTCAGATCCAATGAGCCTCGAAGCAACAAAAACAGCCGTGTTTTTGGGGGAAACTAAAGTGCAAGCTGGAAAAACTTAACAAGATTTCCTTTTCTGGTCTTTTTAGAGGCAAAGCATCTATCCTGGAGGTGCCTTGTTCCTGCATGATGGAGGAGTGGAGCAGGTCTTGAAGGAAGGAATTGGTATGAGACATTTCCTTTCTGCAGCACTTGGGAGATTTGGAGAAAAATGTGAGATGTACTAAACTCCTCTTCTCAGTTTGCAGCTCGGGTGGGACAGGGATTATAACCAAATTCATTTTATTTGGAGAACACTGTGGACTAATTTTAAAGGGAATAGTTGTGGAAAACAGGAGAGAGAGATCAAAGCAGCTGCTCCTTGAAGATTTACCCTGAGGGAGAGCTTTAGGGTGAAAAGCCCCCACTTTGCTAAAGAACTCGGCAGAAGTAACACTTACCCTCTGAATACTAGAGAGAAAACCTGGGCTTCCCTGGAGAAAACAATAAAATAAAAACATGAATTCTGATCAGCAGCCATTTCCTCTGGTCCTGTCGATCCTGTCACTGAATCCCCATTAAGTGCACATCAGTAGTCAAAAATATTCCAATGAGAATTTCATGACTCACTGCCTAAAAAAATAATATTTTCATCAAAACTGCCTAGATTTTGTGCCCCTACCTATTCTTTTCCCTTTGAGGGTTTATCTCTGTGCTGCTTTTGAAAGTAAAATTCAGCCATTTCAGCCATGTGACCTCTCATTGTAGAGGGAAGCCTTGAAGAACCTCCCTCGTGTTTACACAATGGACACTCCAGTCCCTAGCATTGAACACAAACCAGGGATCTGTACTCAGACTCCCCTTTCTTAGTCTTTCATTTGCAAGAGAATATCAAAGCCACTACTACAGAAAAGTGTATTTCTGTTACGATGTCCCCATTTCACAATTTAAGACAGTTTTACTTTACCCCAGGAGCAAGTATTTAAATCCAGATTGAAAACCATTTGTTCGAAGCATGCTTGTGGAGATTGGTTTATTCTGTTCCCTTTCTGGGAGCACAAATAAAGAATATAATCCACCTGGGAAAAGAAGTTTTCTATTGAAAGCTTCTATTTAGCAGTCCTTTTTGCAAAAAACTACTTATTTTACAAATCAGGTTATGTTCTTTTATGAAGTCTCCATTTGATATGTTCAAAATTCTACAGGTATAAATAAACAAACCAGGGATTTTTAATTCCTCATGCCATTATATTTTCCCTTTCCATCTCTGTCCTTTTCTTGCCTACAAATGTGATTATTGAAAAAAGCCTTATTTAAGTGCACTATTTTCTTGCAATGATAAGGTAATTTCTTAAGAGGAAACTTCCATGTAAAGTCATGCTCAGAGCAAAGAAATTACTGTACTTCCTTCCCCTTTGGACAGTGATTTGTGAAGAGAGATGAATAGGGAAAAGTAATATGACATAAGTCTTTCTGGAAAGAAAAAAACAGGCCTGTGATCCTGGTACCAATCTAGTAAATCTGAATTTAATTTAGCAGTTCCAGATATTGCCTGTGGGAAACATCAGGGTGAATTTTAGCTGCTTGATGGAATGAAAACCCAGATTACCTGCTCTCTAAGGTTATTTTAGCCTAAGTTAAGATTTTTTTCCCCCTCCTGATAGCATTCCTGACCTATGAAAATTCATCTCTGGCATGGCAAAACAGAAGAGACCAAATAACAGAGCTTTGCCAGCTTTTCTCCAGGGTCTAATAATTTTTCCTAATATCACCTTCTAGTTTTGGTACATTTATTTCCTCTCCAGGATTCCCATCTTTCACCGCTGATTTCCCTGAAATATTAGAGAGCCTGGTAACTTCTCCTTCATTCTCAGTCTGCATCCCCTGCATCCCCAAGGGCTTGGTGCAGCTTGAGATGGACTGAGTACAACCCTCAGAGCACTGACAAAACACGGCTTGAGTAATTTGAAAGCTGGCTAAGGTCTAGACGAGTCAATAAATTATTCCAAGATAGACTCAAGGTACTGAGATCGAGCCCTGATGTAAAACCTGGGACAGAGGAGCAGCAGAACAGATAATGAGGAGAGCGGCTGAGTTGCAAAACTCCTGAAAGTCCCAGAACTAAACTGGAAGAGAAAATGTTCAGAGAATTGCAGCCCTCTACTTTATCAAGTTACAAGTTTGCAAAAATAAATATTGAAATATACCCACAATATGTTTATGGCGGGGATTCACAGACTGGTTTGGGTTGGAAGGGACCTTAAAGATCATCCAGTTCCACACCCCTGCAATGGGCAGGGACACTTTCCACGGTCCCAGGTTGCTCCAAGACCCATCCAGCCTGGCCTTGGACACTTCCAGGGATGGAGCAGCCACGGCTTCTCTGGAAAACCTGTGCCAGGGCCTCATCACCCTCACAGGGAAAAATTTCTCCTTAATGTCAAATCTAAACCTGCTCTCTTCACCCAAAAGCCACTCCCTGTGTACTGTCACCATATGACCTTGGAAAAAGTCCCTCTGCAGAGCTCTTGGAGCCCTCTTCAGGAGCTGAAGGTTTTTAATCAGGTGATTTAAGTTGTTGGAGGTGTTTAATCAGATTATGGTGTTATTTATTATCTTGAATGCTGTAAAGATTATCACTCTTATTTAAAAAGGGAAAGGACCTGTCCCAGCTTGGCAGCAGAATTCTCCAAAGCCAGGATGGAGTCTCCTTCCCCATGGAGAATTAATTGTTTTGTTCTTCCAATTGGCCATGACATGCCAAGCTTTCAACTTGGTGACTGACCACTCCTCCAGGCTACAGCACAGGGATAAAAGAGGAGACCACCCGGGGAGGAAAACACAGGACAGACCTGAAGCCGATGATTATAATTTGGTGTTTAGTCAGCACTAAAAATAACAGAATATTTTTCAGTAAGTAGCAGAGCAATAATCAGCTCAACACTCTGAGCTCCTGTAGCTCATGCTGATATCAAGCAAAACTTTGCTCATCTATTTATTTTTTGTTGTTTTGGCTGTTGTGTGACCCCAATCCAAAACATCCTCTGGTGTCTGATTCACCATGTGCTCTTGGCCAGTGGATTTCTTTTTCAGTTTGCACGAGGGAGCTGCCAGCCCTGGGCTGGGGACCTGCTGTGCACGTGTAGTGAAAGACTGAATCACTCATCTGAAACCTCATCTGGGAGCAGAGAGCAGAGGCAACAATCAGAAGGAAAACTAACAGCAACCACAACATGGTTTCTTCTGGGCAATGTCCCACGTTCTCACCTGACGTGTGCAGGTGAGGTTTGCAAAGTCAAGAGTGTGCCCAGTGAGGTTTTTTTGATGTGGTTTACTGTGTCAGAGCAATATTTAACATGTGCAGATGTGGATGTGGATGATTTGTGTGCTGCACAGGGACATGCAAACAATTATTCCATTTATTTCTGCCTTATCAAGATTGTGCAATGGAGAGGATCAGCCTTGAACATGCATTTTCATTCCCAGGGCAGCTGGATTGTCCCATGGGCCACCCTGTAATGGCAAACTGGTGACATTTGTGGAAGGGCCCCAGAACTTTACTGAGGTGTTCCCAAAGAGCAGAAGTTCAGCCACATACTGAGATACCAGTGATGCATCAACCACTTGGTGACACAGAGCTCATGCGCTCGCCACAGCCAAGGGAAAACCCAAAAATGCCCTGCAGTTGCCACTTTCCATCCCAGATTTGTGCCTGCTACTGTTTTGGCCTTTATTTGGGGGAAGTAACTCTCCTTCTACTCTTGAAAATCAGTTTCTTCAAAATTCTTCCCTCTTATGAAACTCAAAAAACTTGACACAAGGAGCTTGTCAGGACATTACAAATCTTTTGTCTCCAGATAAACACTGACTTCTCATCCTTCCCTGGTCTCCATCTCTACTCATTTGTCTTTTATTAACTACTCAGTCTATTAAATTCCCAGGGCTGTAACTTTCTTTTCAACTGATGATTGTACAGCATCTCACACAAAGACTTTGTCCCAGTGTTGGGATTCTGAGTAAGTGCAGATAATTTCTCTTGTTTATTTTACCTGCAACATAAGGGATAAAAAAGGATTTGCCTCAAGACATTTATTAGCAGTGAACTTTGCTCATGGTACAGTTACTCACTGTTTCTTCACAGCAGACATTTGTTGGTAAATTCCAAATGTTTCAGATAAATGAATAAATTTTACAATGGAATTGTTTCCAGTTCTGATCTTGCAAGCAGAGACAGAAGTTCTGCATATTTCTCAATGTGTTGATTTACTATTGGAGATAAGTTGGTAATAACAGGGTTTTTTCCCCTTCAAGATGTGTCAGTGAAATACTTCCCTAAATTCATCATTTTATGGGGGAAAAAAGGGTTTTATTGGCATGAAACAATAGAATTTGGGGTAAAGTGTTTTTGTATGGACATTTTCAACCAGCCTTATTTAAGAGATTTCTGCTGAACCATCCAATGTGGATATCTGAGTCTGTAAAATTCTGTCTTGGGATATCCCTGCCTTCCATCTGTAAGTCTGGAGAGGGAGAGAGCACAAGAGCAATATTTGGCCACAGAGACTTACAGAGTCATCGAATCACTGAGGCTGGAAAATCCCTCAGGACCATCAAGTCCAACTGATCATCAAGCACTGCCAAGCTGCCGCTAAACCATGTCCCTAAGTGTCACCTAAACACGTCTTTTAAAACCCTCCGGGGGCTGTGACTCCACCATTGCTCTTAGGCAGATCTTCAATCAATCTCCTTTATTTTTTTCTTTCATCTCGCTGCTTTTCCTTGTTGAGTAAATTGAGCTGAAGATTGTCTGATCAGAGCAGGCTCAGAAATGTTAAGCCTACTCTGCTAATGGCAGAAAGATTACAAATTCCACAAACAATCTCCTGGGATAAAGGTCCAGACCCTAAGTAAGTGTGACTCTGGCAATAAAATAATTAGATTTATATAGGAATTTTTAAAGGAATATTTAGATATAACAATATTCAGTTGTTTCTTTCTACTTGATTTTCTCAGCTTTTTTTCCCTCAAACAAATTAGAAGAATCTTTTAAAGTCTTGCTCAGTTGAGAAATTTTAGTTAATTTTATGAGGATAAGATCACAAAACTGGAAATTCAGAGCATGAAGTTTCAGTTTTGTTTGACTTTTGAGGTGTGAGCATTTGGCTTGATTTCCTTTCCTTTATCAGGGGTTTCTTGCTGATGAGGTGACTGCTTGTGTGAGTCACTTCAGGTATCAACCTGATTAATGTTTAAGATTAAAAAATTGTAGCTTTTCAGCCCTGTGCCTCAGACCTAAATTCAGAGTCAGCATTAAAAGAGAGATGTTCAGAAAGCGGAGAAAAGATGCTGCACACCTAATTGCAACATAAACCAGTGAAATATTAGCAAATTTATTGGGCTTTTTCTGCTTGAAAAAAAATTTAAAGGAAGTTCATTATGCTCAGTAATCCTGCTTAAATATTCATCATGTTGTTAATGAACCACATTCATTTTTAAAATGTTCAACCTGAGACACTGTCTAACATGATTTGATAATAATATAATTTCTGTATAAGCGTAAAAGGGACAAGAACAGTAAAAATAATTGTATCTCTAAACACCCTAACCAGTTTTCTCCTGACTAATGAGCAGCTGTTTTTCATTAGCAGCATGGTTTTATCTCTTGCCTATCAACCTGCACAGCTGGGCATATTAGAAATAGCTCAGTGCACTGTGGAACGTATGTTTCCTAAACTGCAGAAACAAATGAGAAGGAGGTATTGGAGCTCTTTTTTTCTTAAAAAAGAAAAAAAAAAAATGGTTTGGAGCTGATTTCTCTCACACTCTCTATTATTCACCACGGTGTCATATCTGGAGGCTTGATGTGGGAATGGGATATTACTGCTCTGCCTGCTGTAAAAGTGCAGAAAATTGTTCATACTTGTGCTACTGAGTCACAGGGAGCTGAAACCTTTTGCTCAAGATTATGCAGCAAGGAAGGAGCAACAGCTAAAGCAGAAATTGTTGCCTCTGCCTTTCCCAGCCCTCTAAACTGTCCCCCACTCTGTGTCCGCCAGGAGCAAAGCTGAAAGACGAACTGTGGGGGACTTCGGATTTGGAATAGTGTAAAATAAAACAGGGCCTGATCTGAAATATTTGTTGTCTTGCAACGTTGCAGGGAGTTACAACTTCAGGCCAATAGATACCAACTCAGTAAGATTTTTGAATATTTCTCACAGTCTTGAAAAAACTAGAAATAGAGACTAAGGCAAACTTAAGATGAGAAAAAAAATGAAACAAAAAAAGTTAGAAGATCATTGAATCATTAAGGTTGGAAAAGACCTTCAAGACCATCAAGTCCAACCTTTGATCAATCACCACCATGCCCACTAAACCATATTGCAAAATGTTTGTTTGGTTTTTTTGAACACTCACAGGAAGACCCTTCATCACTGTTATTTATTCCACTTATACTGTAACCTCCATTTATTTTAGAATTACAGAATCGTTTGGGCTGGATGGACCATAAAGACCATCCTGCTCCACCCCCCTGCCATGGGCGCGGACATTTTCCACTAGACCTTGTCACTCCAAGCCCTGTCCAGCCTGGCCTGGAACACTTCCAGGGATGGAGCAGCCATCATAGCAGATGTTTTGCATTGAATGAAGTGGAATAAATTCAAATAAAGCCACCTCATGTCAGCATGGATGTGATTCTGCTGTAGATCACAGCATTGGAGGGAATCACTGGGGTTCAGAAATTTAGATTAAAGAACTAATGTTTTGTTTAGAAGGAACCTCTGTTTATTCCTAGTCATGTTTAAAATGGGATTGTAGTGAATGCCAAGTGTGGAGTCAGATATAAGCAGGGAAGGAGCCTTCCCTGTCCCTCCTGCAGAATAAGGTACCTTTACTTTTAATTGCAGTGCCAAAACAAGGCATTATTCTGCAATATTTGGGTCCAGAATAAATACATGAGTCAACCTCCCCATTAAAATAAAAAAATAATCTCTTCTTAGCAGCCCCTGGTGCTGGCTGCTTGTTTATTGCAGCTCAGTGTGTGAAGTTAAGGCCTCATTATTTACTTAAACATCACTTGATATTCGTATCTTTAAAGATAAATACAATTAATGAAAACCTTGAAATAGGTTTCACTCAAAAATATAATGTACGTGTCTCCCTGTGTGCTCCCCTGGTGTAGGAAAGCAATCAAAATCCTATTATACTGAGTTAACTACCTGCTGCCAGCTTTGTTGACCTTGTTTGTTTGGAAATTAAAAGGCAGGTCATGGCAGAACTGAACTGCACAACCTGGAAGCACAGAGAGACAGAAAAGAGGGGCTCTGCTTATTTGCAGGGTGTCAGGCAGATTCCACCACACTTAGGCACCAGCTTTGGATGGGAGCAGTGTTTGAAACTGGGAGAGAAATGCAGAAATATTATATTTTTGTGTGCTTTGAAAGAACAACTTGATTTTGTTTTGTTTTGTTTTCCTGTTTTTCCGCAGAACTTGTGAAGCTGGGTTTCTGCAGGGCTTTATTAGCACCCACTGGTGTATTTATAGATGCATAAATCCACATTCTGCTGCTCGATGGCAACAGCCAGAGCAGCTGCCACACTTCCATTTTCAGGAGGGAAATGCACGCAGCTCCTTGAAACACTGGCACCCACAAAGTCACAACATTGTCTTGAGAATGGGCAACTGATATAGAAGGAGGAGAAGATTTAAGGAGGTAATTTATCACGGCAAAGCAGGATAGTTAAGAGCATCCATAAATTACTGTGAAGTAAGAAATTATCTTCTGTATTGTGTGGGAAAGAGAGAAGAGGAAGTTGCATTGATTTACAGCAGAGACTCCACGGTGTCTCCTGAATGAAAATACAAATCCTGAGGGGGAGCAGGTATTAGTTTGAGATAGAAAGGGATGAATTTTTCTCTGTATTGGTTAACCCTTTGCTCACCTTATGTCATTTTTGAGTAGGACACATGGACTTATGTGAGCGAAAATAACTTCTCAGGGCTTGAGTTGAGCCTTGGCACTGCTGCACTCATGGTTTCAACACTTCCTCCCTCTGATCGACCATCCTGCCCCATCCCTGGGAGTGTTCAAGGTGAGGCTGGACTGGGCTAGGAGCAACCTGGGATAGTGGAAGGTGTCCCTGCCCATGGCAGAGGGGTTAGAATGAAATGATCTTTAAGGTCCCTCCCAACTCAAACCACTCTGTGATTCTCTCATTATTCAAGTAAATCAGGGTGATTTCCATGGAACTGCTATGAGGGAAATAGGATCAAGGATTAAGTTCCTTCTTCTTGGTGGAGGCCATCAGTGCTCTTCAGGGGTATTGCTCAGAGACCTTCCTGGTCCATCCCCATCCCAGGGCCCTCATCCCAACCCTAACCCCAAACCTGGCTAAAAACCTGCCTAAACTCCACCAGTCTCTTCAGGAGATTAATTCGATTGAAGTGGCACAGGATAAAACAATGAGGCAAAGCAACTCACATAATTCTACCTTTTCTCCTCCCCATTTTCAAATTTCCCATTTTGTTTACCGTACAGCAACAGGAGCCCTTTACACAGCATATTTATGCAAGCCACAATTCCACCCAACACCACTGTAAACTGCTTTCTGTCCATCTGTCCTTTACTCTCTCCCCTCACATTCATCCTACTAAATGTGGAATTCAATAAGTGATCTGGAATCTGGTTCCCTTTTTCACGGAATCCTAGAATAATTTAGGTTGGAAAAGACCTTTAGGATCACCACATCCAGCTATCATCATGTTCATCATTAACTATATCCTCAAGTGCCACATTCACATGTTTTTGGAAGTTTTTTCTTAGAGAGATGCAATTGTTACAGCAAAAGTGCAATGACTTGCAATGCATCCTGGTTTAAAGTCATTGTGCAAAGGCGTTCAGCTGAATTTCACCCTGAAAGGGCAGATTTTTCTCTGTGGCTTTATATAATGAATCTGGGATGACTAGGTTGAGGGTAAATATCTGTACATATTTATATATATATATATATGCATATAAAATATATACATATTTTATATATATACATATATATACATATAAACAAACTGTCCTGTTTGGTTTAAGTGGAGGAGAGGAAGATGGCTCATGCCTAAAGATAGAGGGAGGGAAATGAAGCAATGCATCACAGAATTAAATCTTTCTGGAATAGCAGTTTCTCCTAAAAATCTCAAATGATATTTTCCAACTGAGACTCAGAAGACTGGCTAAATCCTCCTTATAACTCCCACGCTCGTTTTTTCTTTTAGATGAATAAAACTTTCAGTACAGGAAAAACTCAATGATTAAAAATTACAAATGTACTGAATATGCAGCACTTTGATGCAAACATCTTTGCAGTAAAAGGCCAGGTGTTATATTAAACAGTGTTTTAATCTGATCCCTACGGAAATATTCCCTCTGGAAATGTGGCAAATCTTTCATTTTAAAGGAATCTGTGAATTCTGGGGCATTACACAGTTGCAAAAAGTGCATTCAAATGCTAATGCAGCTTTGGATAAAGCTGTGGAATTGCCTCCTGCTTGACAAGTTTATAAGGAGAGGAGTTTTCTTCCGACTTTTCTGAATTCCTGACAATAGTTGAGTACAAGGCTTGAAACTCCAGCGCAGGTCAGCTTTGTCCAATGATATCTGACTAGAGATGATGCCGGCTCAGTCTTGGCTGGAAGTATTGATCACACACACAAATATGGGGGCTGAAACTGTCATAATTTGTTAATTATTAAAGATAATTCTGTCCTTTTGCTTCTACCACATCTGTATTTTGTAGCTGTACCTATCAGAAGAACAATTGCCTCAAGCAACAATGTGAATGGTCCATAAAAGATTTTTCTACATGGTTTACATTAAAAAGCAGAGTTATTTATGATCACTTCTTATGACATGTTGCCTGAGCGGCTTACTTAGCTTCAGGGAAATTCCATTTCTTTGGCGGAAAGATTATATTTAAAAATATTTTTTAAAGATGCCAGGCAAAGGCAGGAAGATCCATGTTTACCTAAGCCATTTCCCACATGGCATAAATGAGCTCACATTATCTCAGAGTTACTTTTAAATCACAGAATCCTTAAGCTAAGAAAAGTCCTCTAAGATCATCAATAGCATCAAGGTTTAGTTCGCCACGAAACTGTCCCCAAGTGCCACATCCACAGACCTTTTGATCCCTTCCAGGCTTGGTTTCACCACTTCCCTGGGCAGCCTGTGCCAGTGCCTGGCCACCGTTCAGTGAAGAAATTTCTCATCGTATCCAATCTAAACTTCCCCTGGCACAAATTGAGGCCTCTTGCTGTTACCTGGGAGAAGAGATTGACTCCTGCCTGGCTCCAAGCTCCTTTCTGGTCATTGCAGAAAGTGATAAGGTTTGGAGAGTGTCTGCTAAACAATGACAGCTTGGCGGTGGATTTAAATGCCTTATTTTCTTTTTCTTCTCTCTGTTTCCCCTTCTTTTCCTTGACAGTGATTCAAAGCTAAGACTGGCAGAGAAGGGAGAAGGAGGCAAAGGAAAACTCAGTCCCATGGTGCAGTCTTTTAAAAGGCCTGGAAATTCTGCCAGAATTAGGGGCATTTTTCTTATTTGCTCTCTTTGGGTTTTGCTCCCCAATAGCTTGTGAGTAAAAATGATCAAAATTCAGCAGGCACCATGGATCTGATTGCAGCATCAGCTGTGGAGCTGGAACTGATTGCAAAATCGTCCTCAAAACCTGGCTGGGGACTGACCTGTCACTATCAGGGAGGCTCTGACCTGCAGACCATGGCAAACGTTTGGAGGGAGATCACATTTTTGAGGAATTAGTCAGAGTGCTGAAACCCCTCTTCATAAGTCCTGCTTTTCACTTGTCTGATTCCCCATCAGAGCTCTGATCAAAATGTAAAATTAGTGACATCCAAAGGGAGAGCACATCAGCCAAAATCAGGCAGTCTGTAAATCATAGAATCATAGATTGGTTTGGGTTGGAAGGGACCTTCAAGATCATCCAGTTGCAACCCCTCAGCCATGGGCAGGGACACCTTCCACTAGACCAGATTGCTCAGGGCTCCTTTGGTGTTTTTAAATAGCAAGAAGCTCTTTAAATAACAGAATCTCTTTAAATAAAGATGTTCAAACACCTCCCCACACATGCAAATAGAGGGGAGAAATGCATGCTAAATATGAGAAAAAAACCTCTCCTCTTTAGTTGAATGTGGTAGTAGTTTGCTATTAAAGTTTAACTAAATAAGGTGTTTTTAAGGATTTTTCTTTAAATTTATTAAAAGAAGAAAAATCTGTAAAGATCAGCCTCTTTTTAATGTGTGTGTGTGTATGTTTGGTGGTTTTTTGGTTTATTTGGGTTTTGTTTGTCCATTTGCAGATTCTTTGCCATTTTTTCCATCGGAAAACCACTGGTCTTGTTACCTGCTGAAGTCAATCCCTCGGAGAGAGATCCAGGCTTTTGAAAGGTCTGGTTTTCCCCAGCAGTTCTTATCTGCAGCTCCCAAACGGAAGCACAGACTCTGCAGTCACACAGATGGCGTGGGAAGGTGAAGCACCTACTGATCCAGAGGAGAAGCACTGTTCCTGCTACAGATGTGCACATCTTGTGTGCTTTATCCCTGGGTGTGCTCATAAAGCCTTGCACATGCTTTTGAACTGAAAGCTCAGATGGGTGGAACTTGTCTGCTTTTAACAGTATTTTAGCAGGCTTAAAAAAATTAATTCAGTTTTGCTGTTGGAAGTGAAGTGACAGATGGTGAAAGAGCAGGAGGGTTAGCAGGAAGAATATTGTGGGAGTCTCTGCAGATATAAATACTTAGCTAATAAATAAGGTGGAGGTAATAATGCTTGTGAATATATATATATATATATATATATATATATATATATAAAAACCCCACTCCAAAACCTGGAAGCAAGCTTGTTAATATCTCTCTTCTTTTTAATAATGATTCCTAAATCTAGCAAAGCACTTTTTGAGAGTATATTTGATGGAGGAATCACTGTGTGTTGCCATGGTGTTAGGTTTTCTTTTTCAGAGTGGAACCATGCATTTAAAAAAGAAACCTTTACCTTGTTGCTATGCAAACACAACTTGGTGTTATTACATCCCCAGAAAGCAGAACAACAATATTGCAAGAAAGTCAATATCCTGATAAGATAAATGCTCCCTCTCTTTGCCCTTTCACTCAAATGCAGAGCTGCAGTAATACTTAAATCTGATGAATTCTCTGGAGGCCAGGCTGCAAAATTTCCAGTGTACTTGTCATTTCTGTATAAAAATTACCCACTAATATCTGACCCACAGCTCTATTCGGACCCAAACTCCAACCTCGTGATATAAAGGTTTGCTCCCAAGCAGCAAAATTTCATTCAGGCTTGATAGGATTTTGTTCCAAGTGATTGGGAAGCACCTCTTGCTAAAAGGGGACCAAAGGTCCTTTTGAAGTGTTCTGCTCATATCGGTTTGTGCTGCAGTTGCCTATTTTATTCCACAAGCAGTGATGTGGTTGCTGATGATCCATCATCTTGGGCTTCCTCTGCCATCCCCTGGAGTTTGTGCAGTGCCAGGCAGCAGCTGCTCCTGCCTGAGCCCTGATGCCCTTTTTCCACAGCCCAGATCTGCTGGAAGATGAAATCAGTGAGAGCAGCTCTTGCAGCTTTTCCACTACATCAGCTACAAGAGATACATAATCATGGAATCACCACAGAATCACAGAATGGTTTGGGTTAAAAAAGACCTTGAAGATTATCTTATCCCAACCTCTGCCATGGGCAGGGACACCTTCCACTGTCCCTGGTTGCTCCAAGCCCCATCCAACCCGGCCTTGGACACTTCCAAGGATGGAACATCCACAGCTTCTCTGGACAGCCTGTGCCAGGGCCTCACCACCCTCACAGGGAAGAATTTATGTGTAACAACTAATCTAAACTTGACCTCTTTCAGTTTGAAGCCATTCCCCCTTGCCCTGTCTCTACCCATTTGGTCTATAATTCTGTGCCAGTGATGTAGGGGAGGTGGGTGGCTGTTCAAGCTCCTGGGATGGGAGATCACTGGCAGAACAGGGACTGTTTAAGCAGATGAAATTGCACCTCATCCCCACTCAGTAGCATTACTGTATCTTTAAGCTTGCTCAGATGAGAAAATTATTTACCCTGCAGATTGATTCAAACTCTTAATTATCAGAAATGTAGAATAGCAGTCAAGGTTCAGTATCCGTACCAAGAAATCAATTTAGCACAGATCCAAAAAAACAGTTTCAAACATGATCATAGCACAGTGCTCCCAACAACCTCTCATAACCAGAATAAAATGGAAACTGGAACATTTCTTCCTTTTTGCCTTATAACATGAAGGGCTATGTCATACCATGATTGTGATAATCCAGCATTATGCTGCATCATAAAGTGTCTGCCAGGGCAGCCTGTCACAAAATTCGCCACCAATTAGCCCAGACACTAATTACATTTTTCCTCTTGCTTTTCAGAGGGACAATAACGAGGCCATGAAGAGAAACATCCCACCCTGGTTTAGGAGTTAGCGAAAGCAATGAATGAGATTTGTTCCGTAGTCAATCTCCTTTGATTTACTTCATTAACCAATGAACTAATTAGATTTCTTGCTCCTAAAAACACTTTCTGAGAGTCTTATTTTGGCAGTTACAAAGTCTGACATGAATTTTTCAAGGCCTCTTTAACCCATTTAATAATGGATTAACATTGAAAAGGGCTGGAAAGAATAATTAGTGCTTAAATAAAAAGTATTCAGAAAAAACTAATCAGCTCTAAAACTTTAAAGCTTATGTTTCATCCAACTCTTATTTTTTTACCTTCAGGGCAAATGTTTTCACTATGAGGTGTTTATGTCTTTTTCACATTCCTCTGAAGTGGTTGTTCAGACACATCATCAGGTTGTTGGGCTGCTTATCTATGTGGCAGCTGCTTTCCTGGAATAAAAAGATTGCAAAAATCAGAAATAGAACTTAAACCTCTGAACTTCTTGGTGTCTAGATCAACTCTCTGTTCAAAGAGGCTGCGTCCTGCCCGTCCTGAAACGACCTTCTCATTAAAATGGTACTTCCAGGAATGGCATCCCAAGGACCATCCCTTCTGGTAATTTTGTGCTAGGAAACTGTTCTTGGAGGGCATTGCTTTTAAGAACTCAGAAATTCTGAAGGCAAGGCAAGACAAGAGCATCAGTTTCTTTCATCTGAAAGTGAGGGCAAGACATGGCTTTGGTGTGGCTGGACAGGCTGGGTCAGCGCTGGAGCCAAAACATTCTCTCAGGAAATTCTGTACTCACAGGGATTTGGAAGAGAGGCTGAACACTGGTGGAGAGGGAATTCACTGCAGGATGCACAGTGGCATTTAACCCGAGATGTTTTACTGTCTTGTTTTCCCCTGTTGCGACATTTACAGTGATCAATATCAAGCAGATGTCTTGAGGCATTTTCCATCTCTATAATTGGCAAAGCTGTTTCCAAAGACACCTCCTTCTAATCCAACCCCAGCGTGGTCGTGAGGCAAAGAGGTTTTTAGTCACATTGCTCTAGGTGGTATCAACTTTGTTGGTGAATATACAATATACAACACTTTTTTTTCTTTTTTTTCTGTGCCTGGAGAGTTTTGGAGTTACTCTGCCTGTCTGCATTTGAACTAAATTAACTGTCTGCAGATAATGAACACCAGCACACAGCTGGTTTAGTGTATGCTATGCATTGCACTCTGAGGAAGAAAAATAGCATTTGAATGCATTTTTACAGCCATCCCTGTATTAATCTCTGATAATTTCTGCACAACATTCTTGTAATTCTCTACAAGGGACATTCTCTTGCTTTGCTTCTCTTCCTACAAGCAGCCTGTCCTGAGAAAATTTCCTTTCACAGCAAATGTAAGATGCGTTAGGGCTTGGATACCTTACTAAACTGAAATCATCCATTCAGAGGGACTGTGAAACGAAATTTCTCTTTATTTATTTTTAATAAACAATTTAGAGCTTTCATCTGGGCTGCCTATAAATTCAAGATTTAATTTCATGGTCTCGATTCCCCAAACCTACTGGAAGATGAACAATTATCACTGCTTTCTAAGTTCATTTCTTTCTTCAGGACAAGCTCTTTTGGTGGCTGCTTCCCTTGTGGCATTCTCTCCGTTTACCCTAGGTTATCGATCTCATATTGCCTTAATGAAATAGCAGGATGGGCTGGGGTTAACATCAGTAAGAGAAAACCAAAACAAGTGCTCTGAACTCTGGTGCTGCCTCTGTGTCATTGAAAACAAATGTCCTTGAAGAGGTCAGAGCAAAATTTCTGTGTAAAGAAGAAGCACCCCACTGTGTAGGAAATCTCTAATCGTGGTGGTCAGAGTATGGGCTCAGCAATTACCTCAGCTCTTTTTAAAAACAATAGCTAAATAAATGGAAGTGTGGCCAAATCAGATGAATCACAATAAGATAATCACCTCTGAATTTCCTTCAGGGATTCCCTTAAACCCAGTTCAGTCAGGTTTTACTCTACGGATTTATCCAGCTCTTCTAATGACTGTTGTTTGGCAGAAGTCAAGGGGAGCTATCGTGGCATTTTCTCTGAGGTTGTCAGAAGCACCATCCAAAATCTGCAGGCTGCAGACTGCTCTCAGCTACAGGGAGGAAAACCTTGCAGGTTCCTGAAAAGAAAAACATTATTACAAGCAATGAATTCTGTGTCATACTGGACACAGAATTAATGCAAACCTCGCAGTGATCTGAGGCTGCTAAGGAATGCTCAGATAGAAAACCAATCCGGCCGTGTCTCCGGGTGCACATATTGATGGCAGTGATTTCCCAGCATTTAAATTGATTCTATCAGGTGATGCTTTTTTATTTTTTAATCACTCTAATCATCAGGTTGAACTCTGTTGACCAGAGTAGAACAGAAATGCCACCCAGCAATGAACAGGTTTACCCTCTCTGTTGGAAGACTGGAGCAAGGAGATCCTGATACTCTTGAAATCTGTATTTCAGCACTTTGGGTAGCAAATACCCATCAGTGGTGTGCAACTCAGTAAGGGGTAGAACAGATTTTTATACTATTTGGATCTGATAGCTGAAGGCTGAGATCACTTCAGCTATGTTTTTAAAATCTTGAATCACCTCACCGAAGGAGATCCTTTGCTCCGAGCAAAAGGTCCCTGCTCTCTCTGCAGCCGTTTTGCTCTTTAGGATCTTAGGCAGAATTTTTCTGCCTGGAATTTGGAAGGGCATTGCTGGACATAAGAGGAGTCATACTTTGAGGAGCAGATATTTACACGACCCTGTGGCCAGGCACAACGATCCACAGCGCTGGGTGACAATCGCAATATCACAGCGTTGGTACCGCAGACACAGAGAGCTCCCTCCCCCCGTCTGTGATATCAGACACAGTGAACTCGAATGCCCTACCTCTTCATCCTACTAAACCTTCCTTATGCTGACTGCTAAGAGATCCCATCAATCCTGCTTTTAGTGTTGTCACACATGTAACCATCTGGCAGCAGGACAAGTGCCAAAACATGACTTGCATATTTGCTGGATTGGGGGACAGACGTGTTTGACTGTGAGCTGAGCCAAATTTTTTGTGATATGCACAAATATTGCTTCTCCCCACAGCTTGGAGAACACAAGTTTTCACAGAGCTTGTTAACTCCGGTCCTCATCCCCTGCATTCCGCCCCTGCTCTGAGCTGTAAAAAGTCTTTATGTTTGGCAGGTCAGTAAAAACCAGAACATCATCCTGTTTATTTTATAGCTAACTTCATTAGCAAGAAACAGCAAGGACTGAAATACAGGGCTGTAAAAACCCAGTTTAGGTTTGTAACGTAATGTAATTCAAGTAATTAGTCCACTTAAACTTTCTAATGCGGTCTCTTGGTTTCCAAAGTGCTAAAATGCTTTTTAATGGCTTTTGCACAGTTTTTCATTGGTTTGGCATCCCGGCTTAAGGCATGAAAGAACAGGCTATATCTTAATATCTCTGTTCTTTGTGCCAGGACTTCAGATGGAGCATGCTGCCGTGACACCCACGGAGCCAGTTGAAATATGTCACTTTTCACCAGCCGAACCTTGTCGTGCTTTCCATTGACAAGACTCGAAGAGCTCAGCTGTACTTCCAGTTCACACTGTCTTCATCTTTGCCTAGCGATGGGAAAAAAAATCAAACAAAGAAGAAGGTTCGGAACTTTACAGTGAATTGCTTTGCACTTGTGTGGTGCAGTTCCTCTTCTTGTGCTTAATGGATCAGAAATTTTGATCTTGTGGGACTCCACCTGTGGAGTTGCCTTCAGATTTGGGGTCCCAGCACAGGAAGGATGTGGAGATGTTGGAATGAGCCCAGAAGAGGCACCAAGGTGATCAGAGGGATAGAGAAGCTCTGATGTGAGCAAAGGCTGAGATAATTGGGATTGCTCAGCCTGGAGAAGAGAAGCTTTGGGGGCATTTGACTGGGACATTCCAGAACCTGAAGAGAACCTAAGAAAGATGGAGAGCAACTATTTACAAACATGTTCAGTGACAGGACAAAGGGAATGGCTCCAAACTGAAAGAGAGTTTGTGTAGATTAGATATGAGGATGAAATTATTTATTCAGAGGGTAGTGAGGCCCTGGCACAGGTTGCCCAGAGAAGTTGTGGTTCTCCCATTCCTGGAATTGTCCAAGGCCAGGTTGGATGGGGCTTGGAGCAATCTGGGATAGTGGAAGATGTCCCTGCCCGTGGCAGGGAGTGGAAGTGGATGATATTGAAGAGTATTGGACTCAGTTAGACCATGTGTACTAAACATCCTGGGCATTACTTTTATATCAAAAACATGTAATCCCAGTTTTCTTCTAAGTTGCTTGAGTTGATAATCAGTTATAGGATATGTCCTTTGACAATTTTTTTCCCCCAAATTTCTTATGCTGTTTACTCAAAACTGGACCGAAAACAATTTTGGGTCTGTGGGGGAAGGGTAAAAAAACAATAAAGCAAAGGCATTTAAAAACATGTTATTTTTAATCGCATTGAATCTCATGGCAATTGCATGCAAAGCTTGATAAGAAATGTTAATGCAGCCTAGACAACTTCCCCAGAAGGAGAACTAATCAGATAAACATTTGCTGTATCAGAAAAACACTTAAAAGTGTTCAAAGCAACCTTCACAGCCTTTGAAAAAATATGTGTAACTTTTAGACAAAATTTTGTGAACAGTTAGGGGATCCATGTCCCCTAACTTCATCTACCAGGGTGATAAGTCTCCAAGCTAAACTGAATTCTCCCTCCAGAGCAGAACATTATCACTGTCATCATGCTGGTTTGGAGACAAAAGCAAGACAGAGTTTGTAAGGAGAGGTAATATTTTCATTATGGCATTTTTTGCAGTTGGAAAAACCCAAACAAATCTTTTAGTTGCTCACACTTCTCTTCAGATCTGAAACTGAAGATGGAGAAAGAAATGCACTTCTCATGGGTGATTCATCCCTTCTCAAGATAGATTGGGTGAGTCAGCCTCTGTAGGTGCCTATTCATCTCTATTGACCACAGAAGGATTCTGGTTGACAAGGAGCAGTAAACACCTCACTTTGAGACAGAAAGAAAAATAAAATAGATGATATGGACTCTACCTTGCAGTTATAAGGGTTTCTCATATGAACTTACTCCTTCCTTCCATTTTTCACATTGATTCGGGTGCAAGTTCTGAGTATAATTACGATTAATATTTCTTAGATATTGACAACAAATACGTTGCCCTCTGAAGATCAATCTGAGACATCTTGGGCTTCAGAGTTACTCAGTTATCTACCCCCAGAGTAGCATTTTTGCTCTCTAAACAATTCAGAGCATTCCTGGGAAACAGGTCTAGGAAATGTCAGGGATTACAATATCTCACATTAATATCTAGTTAATTTTAGTTCATCCAAAATGTCAATGTAGTTATTGGTGCAGAATGTTGCAGAGAAAAC
The DNA here is from genome assembly GCA_036630365.1 of Acanthiza pusilla. NCBI lineage: Eukaryota > Metazoa > Chordata > Aves > Passeriformes > Acanthizidae > Acanthiza > Acanthiza pusilla. The sequence continues at coordinate 95,229,682 of JAXCHO010000034.1, forward strand.
ATCCAGGAACTGCTGAATATGTTCTCTCCATCTCTCTGAAGTTCTCAATACATTATCCCATCTTTTCCATATGACATAAGGATACAAACACCGTTTCTTTTTTTGTCTCAGGCTATACCAGTTTCAAAACTCAGTACTTGCTGGAGACTGTTTCTAAATCATTCTGGTAAAGGACAAGTGTTCAGAAAGGGTAAATAAATACACCAGTGTGGATGAAATGCCAATTTAACCAGAGACTTCTCCTGTGTGTAAAGTATTGCCACCCAAGACCGAGTGATAAGGTGAGATGTACTGTCAGAAATAGCACCAATTGTTCATTTAGTTGGGGTAGAGACAGAAATTGATCCATTTTCTCTGTCTGTGGTGGTGTTGGGCCTTCTGGAAAGAGAAAAGGCAAGAGGAAGGATAAGATAACCCACCAGCAAGGCCAAGAAACAGCAACACAACTCTCAAAATACCCCAAAAGCATCAGACAGTCAACCCACAGGGACCTTTAACCATTAACTCAGGAACAAACCAGACGTGGCTTCTAGAGGCAGATCAGGTTAAACTGATTCAGGAGAGACTAAGTATTGAAATCCAGTCCTTGACACATATTTCCATCTTACCTCTATTAAGTTGTGGGGTTTTTCTCCCAATACTTATGACCATTTGTCCCTCCTGCTGGTGACTGAACAGCAACAACAACATCCTCTGAAGTTCTAGCAGTCCTTTCACAAAATTCTAGCTGAGCAATTGCCTTACTCTGCTTCAGGTCCTTTCTAGGTATCTTTGCCTACTCTGGACATGCACAACAGCAGCAAAAACAGAAGCCTAGGGACATTACATCACTCTGGATGAGACTGAAGATGGGATTGCGTTTACATAGATGCCACTGGAGGGGAGAGAAGCCAAAGCAGAGCAGCCAGAGTTCTGTTCCTCCTCATCTCTCATGAAAGTCAAATATCTCCACTCTTCCAAGCACAGTTCCTGGTGTGCATTCCCTCCAACCGATGAGGTTCATCCACCCTGACTAATGGACCTGCTGAGAGAAGCCAAATGCTGCAGAGCATTTTGTGGCTCACTGGAGAGCCAAGACTGGCATGCTTTGCCCATCCTGGGCCCATTTGTAATTTGCTTAATTCTGTGAATGCTGTGGATAACTGCCAGGTGATTGCTAGAGGTGCAAACATATTAGAGGCTGGCGAGGTTAAGAATGAGAAATTTGTGAAAAATTAGTTAGCTTTGGCCTTGTGTCCTTTATAATTAGAGAATTTGCTATTAGTGACTAGGTACTCTGACAATTCTTTTTTGTTTTTTAACATTTTCCCACCCTTTCCAGTGAGCTGTTAAACTCCGAAATGGCCGAGTTTTGCTTCTTCTGCGAATTTCCCTGAAATTTAGAATGTGTGCTCTGCCAGGTGTTGCAGAGGCAAGTAAATCTCCAGGGAAGTTATGCAAATGGTGAGATGCAGAGCGTGGCTGAGAGCGCAAGGCTGTGTGGATGCAGCTCTGGCCGTGGGCTCAGCAGGGTATTGGTCCTACCATTGCTTCCTCTCTGCTCTGTGATTATTGGCACATCACTCCAGGCTTTCCTCTGTACCCAAAGCAGCAGATTGTAAAGTATGTTTTTTTCTAAGCTGTCTTCACTGTCTCCATCTTATTTTCATCCTCTTATTCAGTAGTTGCTTGTTTTTTCCTCTTTCTAATACCCAGATTATAATCCCTGCCCTCCTACCACCACCAAAATAAAAGTGTGATATTTTCTACACTCCCCACGGGCACTCAATGCATCTTCTTTCTCCCAGAAGCACCATGAGCTCCTATGGATACCATGTGAGTGGCCATGGCCTTCTTGTGCCTACACGCTTGGGCCTCCCTCTGAAAAATTGGGACAGGATTAATTGTTTTGTCCCACTCATGACCTTCTTTTCCATAAATTTCAACCCTCTCAGGTTGGGAGTCCTCTTTACTGTGTAGTTACCAAGTTTTGCATGGATTAAATTGTTTCATGTAAGTGAAAATATCTTCTAAACTATCTCATCTCAAGCTTCACTTAGGTAAAATTAGCATTTAGGAGGCTGATCCTCAGCTGAAGAAATTTAACATTTCTCCTACTACACTCATTTGCCCTTCTCCTATGTTCTCAAGACTGACGAAACCTCCACTTTCTTAAACCTTGAAACCATGGGGGGAAAAAAGAAACATAAAGACCCCATCCTGATATTTTTGAGCTCTTGAGCACCAGCTTGAAAAACACAGAAATAAGGCAATGCGTGCCAAATAAATAGTTACGTAAATAGCCAATAAATACATTGGCTAAATGCATCTTCCACTTGGCTAATTGCAGAACTGTGCCTGCTCTTATGCATACTTGCTTGTTTCCAGGGAGTATTGGTTTTTGACCCAGCCAGACCACCCCTTGATACACGGACTTTCTTGCCACAGACACCTGCAAGAAATAGATGATCCTTGAAATCATTAGGTGTGCAGGGCTAAAATGGTTTTTTGAAAAGCAGAAACATGAGAGAGCTCTGAACAGAGAATGACTGACCCTGACTTAGATTGACACAAGTTGATACTAATTTTTCGGTGTCCCAGGGCCCAGCTCTGACAGGGGCTCAGTGACCCTGGTGTCATGATTTGAGTGCACTGCACATCATCAGGGAGGTGCTCTGTTCCTCTGATTTGGCCCCCAGGCACGACAAACAAGAGGAAGAAAATTATTTTATTTAGAGACATCTGTTTTGAGATATTAACTAGTAAATAATGCATAAGTTGGGATGATGCTTTGGCACCACAGGGCTGTGTAGCTGATTAAAACAAATAAGAGAAGCATGAAGTAATACTGATTTTTACACTTGGTCCATTTCTTGCTAGATAAAGCTAAATAAGTCTGGGAGACTGTAAGCAAAGGTGAAACAGATTTTTGTTAGTGTTTTTTGGTTGTTTTTCTTATTTCCCCAAGGTTAGCATTCCACTAAAGCAGTGCATGGTCATTCCCACAAAGCGATGTGAGGGTCCTGTTCTGTCTGGCAAGGAGGGAGTCAGGCCATGGCATGGCTAATGGAAAACAACCCTTGGCTCAACCATCCTTCCCTCCCTTTCTGCTGTGCAGCTCAGTCATTCCTAAGTGGCTTCAGACACCAGCCAGAATTCCAGGAAAACCTCCTCTGATTTTAGATTATGTGGAATTTCTGTGCTGTAGCTGGTGGCGGTTCAGGCCCACCATTAACTCAGCTCTCCACCCACTGGGATGGAAGAAAAGGTGCAAGAAACAGCCCCACCTTCCTCTAGCAAAGATGCAAGTCAACATTTCTTTTATTCCATTTGTTTTGGGCAGGAATACATCTCCTGCCTTTGTAGAGGGGTTGGACTAGATGATCTCCAGAGGTCCCTTCCAACCCTAATAATTCTGTGATTCTGTGATCTGTGTTGAAGTCACCAATTGGTCCAAATGGACATTGACTTTAATTTTGGAGCAGTTTTCCTAATCAGGAAGACTGAAAACTCCACCATGTTTCCTAATGAATTTGGAGCTGAAAGAAAATCTGTCAGAATTGTCAAATAAAACTGCAATGTGGAACTCAGATTTGTTTGTTTCCATGCATTTTAAGGCTGCTTTGCAAAGTTGCTGAAGTGAGTGTGTCCTGAAATGGGGCTTTCATAAAGAATTCATCTGTCTCTCTGGAGAATGTGTGAACATCCCATAATGGCAGAGGATGAGCTTATCTTCCTGGCAAAATGAGAACTCAAGGAGAGAGAACTCAAGGAGAGAGCAAAGGGAGGTCAGCAAAGTAAGACCAGAGACTGAGGGTACATTTCTAAACCAAATGGACAAAGTTGGCTTCCCCAGGGCACGGCAAAGGCCCAGACAGGACAGGGCACGGATGAAGCTCCATGATTCACACTCCTCACTGGAGTTGAGGGAGACCCTGATGTGTGTTCTGCATGGGCTTTACTGGATATTAATTAATTACTGATTTTTAGGGAGAAAGTATTTACTGTGAGGGTGATGAAGCACTAGAATGGATCACCCAGAGAAACTCGGGATGGCCCATCCCTGGAAATGTTCAAGGCTGGGCTGGATGAGGCTTTGAGTAATCTGGTCTAGTGGAAGGTGTCCTTGCCCATGGTAGAGGGTTGGAATTAAAGCATCTTTATGTCCTTTCCAACACAAACCATTCTATGATTCTGTGATTCTGTGATTCTGTAGTTCTGTGATTCTGTGATTCTCTGATTCTCTGATTCTGTGTTTCCGTGATATATATGTCTGATGTGACACAGAAGAAATATTAGTAAGCTCATTAACTGAACATTTGATGTCAAAAGTTCATGTTGATCCAGCAGGAAATTTGATCATTGATGATGATGGTCCAAAAAGCTGGGAATTCTCTTTTAAACCATTACTCAATGGTGTTTCTCAGCCCGGAGACATTGTCTAAATCTTGTCTGAATGAGTTGCGTTTGGGTATCCATAAATTCATACAAATATTTATGATAGAAAAAAGCCATTAAAATCCCAGCTATTTATAAAACAGGCATCCCCTCCCACCCCAGAATATTCAGTTAAACCAGCTTCTAGAGGCAGGTTTAGGGTCACAGTGAAAAGGAAGAACATCACAAATTCTAACATCAGTTCTGCACTCTAACTCAATGCAGAACTGATGTCATGCTAAATGATATTTCTTTGTGATTTTTGTTCTTTGTAAATAGTTGCCTTTCACTACATTATATCAATGTTTATAAAATCTGATGGGCTTTCAAACACGCAAAAAAGGATTAAATGAATTTAGCAGGGATCTGAGGAGTATTTAGCATTTTGTACAGACTTAATATATCCCTCTGTGTTTAGTATCTCTCGCCCAATATCAATGAATTTTCTACTGAAATTAGTAAATCTCTTTCATTTACTTACTTAGAAGAAAATATTTAATAGATGCCAGAGGAATTTTACAAATTGCCCTAGTTCTGATGGTGATTAATAGGAAACCATGTCAAATATATAAATAATTTCTAGTCTTAAATTAGTGCTCTTTCCTGCTTAAATCTTGGGGGTAGATGTAGCTCAGAATATTTCATTATAACTGTATAAATCATACTTATTTCTTAATTGAACTTCATATTAAGGTGAAATAGAAGCATATTTAAGGATGGAGATAAGAATGTCATTGTCATTATCTCTAAAGGACAAAATGGTGCCCGTCTGTAAAAGTATTTAGTCAATCTCAAATGGTCTCGATTAAACAAAAGCCTGACAAATGATTTTAGGCTTAAACTGCTAAAATCAGAAGAGGTGGAAAACCATCTAATAAACTTACTGTGGAGTATCTCCTAACTCTGAGTGATGGGTGACCAGTTAGTAATTTTTACAGTCATTTACAATTTAAATTAAGGTCTTTAAACACTGTTCCTTTACAGCTTGATTTGTCTTTAAGATTAACTGAAATATTTTTAAAAATTTTCAAGGAACAGCTGCTTTTTGTGTTGGTGGTGCTTGAGGGTGCTTGAGTCATTTATTGCAATCATATTGATGCTGGGGGCAACACTTACTGAACTTTAGTTGAGAGGTAGGAAATTTCATCAAAGGCATCTGATTCAATCCCAGCCTAGACCTAAACAGACTTAGAATATTTATCACACATCAACTCTTTCACTGAAACAAAACCAGGAATTGCGGGAGAATATGTTCACAGCATAAAAACTGCAACTGTAAATTGGCACCAACTTATCCTCTTGTTGGTACTGTCAGCACACAGGTGAAATCCTAATTCAAACTGTGGAAACGGTACTGAATTTTTGTCAACTTTGTCCCGAACAGGCTCAGACACTTTGGTGTGGTAGAAATGAGAGGTTTGATTGCTGTTGCACAAAGGGAATTATTGTGAGTTTTTTTTTCTCTTTCTCTTTTTCTACAGGATTTCCAATTTTCTTCCAAGAGCACAGAAGGAGAAAATTATTTGAGATCAACTCTAAGGCCTGATAAATCCTCATTTACTGAAGGTATCTGGTAATTCTTACCTCTGGAAAACACACACAGGATCTGCTGATTTCCTTCCCAGTGAGATCTCGGGCACAGCCATGGTCAGTTTATTTCCAAGGAGAGAAGAGAGGAGAGGAGAGAACACAGCTCTTTCCAGCTGCTACAATCCCTATCTGCCTGGAAGGATTGCAGGCAATAGTGGGATAACACACACGTGGCTGCAGCCCATAAAATTTCCCCTTTAGGCAGACAACAATTCCCAAAATTTGTTCAAAGCTCCTCAGCCATCAAATAGGAGGAACTGGGAGCTCCAGAGGGTGATTCATCCCCAGCTGAGATGGATGTCTAACATGAGTGGGATGAATTACTCAGCACACACATTCTGTCTCTTCAGAGCCACAACGGGGCTGAAATAAGTGCAGAGCTTAGACAGTGAGCTCGGGCTGGTGGTTGAGACAAATCTGCCTCCCCAAATCTGCTCCCAATCCAAAAACTCAAATCTGCTCAGGGTAACAGGGAGCAGAGAGACTTTCCTGCAGGAAACCTCACTATTGTTCAGCAGCCAGTGCTTAATTACTCAAAAAAGAGCCTGGAAATAGGTTTCCACAGAAAATAGGTTTCTCCAGTTGATGAGTAAAACTACAAATATCCATGTATTTACATAGAGGGTCTTAGAGTACACAATTAATGTGGCAAAAATTCCCCCCCCCAAGAAAACAACTTAATGATAGAATCTGATGTCTGAAATTTGGACATCAGGAAAACTTGTCCACCACTCTAACAACTACTCATGAAATCTGGGGATTGACATCTAATCTATTTCTCTGTCACTTCCAGTTACTTATATATTTATTTGTGTTTGTTCTAATTTCAGATTAAAAAATGAACATATTTGTGGCAAAGCCTTTCCTGCCAACTAATGAAACAAGCTATTGGAAAGTTATCTTGCTGTTGGTCATAAAATTCCCTTTAATTTGTTTTCATTCTTCATTAGTCACTACAGAGTAAAGGATTATCCCAAGATTTTACAGTCACTCTCTAGGTAGAGCGATTGGTCTGTCTCATGACATGATATCAATCATCCAAACAGTCCAACTCTTCAGGTATTCTGTCTGAATGTGAAAATAATTAGTGCAAATAAAGTTATATGGGTAAAGTTATATGGGGTGAATTCTAGCTCCAGGTTTTATTTTTTCTTTTAAACTTAGTAGCAATATATTTCCATTTAACAATGTAAAATATATTCTGGTGGACACTTACACTTAATGGCAATATTACACATATTTTTTTACTATGTTAACTCTTGTTATATTAAGATTAGACTCCCTGTTCTTGTGACTGTGGAGACATTTCTCAGATGACAGATTTGCCTGATTTATCTCTAAAGTCTCTCCACTTTTGCAGTCAGAGTCACTGAACTCATACATACATAAATGGACTTTTCTGCACTGCTGTGGCTCCAATTGCCCTGGCCATTTTTGCTGCTGAATGGCTTCATCTTAGAAAATCAGGCATTTTTCTGACTGTGATAATGTGGCCTTTGGGTCAGTTCTCTTGCCCGCTTTTCACTCACTGCATTTTGCTGGATCTCACAAGGTCCAAAATTTGTAATTTGAAGACAAATAGGAAACGGAAATGAATGAGCTTCACATGAGAAAACAAACCACTGAAGGAAATGTTGAAACCTTTATTTCTGTGGACATCTATGGGCATCCAAACTTCTCTGGACAATCTGTGCCAGGGCCTCACCATCCTTTAAATAAAGACTTTTGTAGCGTGACGTTTGAAGTGTACTTTATATAAACTGAGAAAATACTTCCTTTCTTTCTTTTCCCTCTTTTGTCTAAAGCCTGTTGAATCTAGCAGCCTTTCAATTTTGCATAAAAGCGTTTGGTATTGTTGCTGCTTAATAGGAACCATTTAATCATCAGCTCTATTAGGAGACTAACTGGAACTTGCTATTCTTTAATTTACTTGCAGACTTTTTGCTCTTGCTAAGTGTTTTTGGTTTAGTGTTCTGGAACTAAATCATTAGCAAATGTGCTCAGTAAGGCCTGGAGGAACAAATTACCTGTTGAGGTAATTTGAATGCTTTTTTATATGCTTTTTATTTGTGTGTAGGAGGATGGACTAAGCTGGGGGTTTTAGGAGATTTACCTACTCCTGAAAGTGTCACTGTTTGACTGTGTGTTCTCAGCTAAATTATTTGAGCCAACATTTTCTAATTTGCATGACTAAATCAAAGTGTGTAAAAAGGGCTTTGTTGTTTCAGGAGTTCAAACACTGCTGCTCTTACTTCAGCTGAAAAGTAATTAATCCTGAAAAAATGTGTGACTTGCAGGAGAAGAGGCCAATGGTGTGATTTTTATGTCTCTGTGTGCGCCTGTAGTTTATAAAGTCAGGGCACTACAAGCAGCAATTCTTTCCTAAAACCCTAAAACCTACAGGATAAGCTACACTTTGCTAATAAACATGTCCAAGTTTAGAAATATTTCTATCACTTAAAATTCAATCTGGAGTCCATCTAAACTTTTTCAGTTTTGTAAAACTGATGTAAAGCTGTTTTCTCCCGTTATTTTTCCCTGTTAGATGTAATCGAGTTTAGAGTCCTTGAAGATGTTCTTTGAGACCAAAGCAGAGGGTGGTTTCCCATGAAAACCTCACCCAGAAGTGCCAGAATTATAACTCTGTTGTGATTTCCATACCCAAGGGATTTCAGCCAGAATAAACAAACATCTCAGTGTCAGAAGGTAAAATTAAAGTGTGTTACAGATTCAGCTGGCCAATTTAAATGTCCCCAAACTGCTTCCATCCTGTTCTTCCTGGTGTTTGCAGCCTCCTCTGCTTGTTTTCCCAGAAAACACTGGTTCCATTGTATTATGGTTTTCTCAGCTCTTAATCCTTCAAAGACATTTAGTAAATCATAATCTCTACATGGCAAAAATGGCCTCATTTCTATACGAAGAGTGAAATACACTTTAGGTACAGAAACTCACGAGACGAAGATTTAGATTTAAGATTTCGATAGGGAAAACCAATCTGGTAGCACTGAATGGGCCACTGAGGGTCTTAGACTTGTCTTGATATTCTTATTTGTATTCCAGCCCTGAAAATGGTTTAAGGGTTACTTGGGTGTATCATTATAGGCTCATGTGAGTGAAAAATAGAAGAGTAGAAATAGCAGGAGGTGTCTCAGAGTTTCAGGAAATAGCCTGAATAGAGGCCTCTATGGTGCTAGAGCAGGGTATTTACTGTACAGTCATAAGCCCACTCATTAAAAGACCATTAAGCAAATTAGAAAGTGGGTAACCACTCCTCACAGCCTGTTGTTTATTTGCAGGTCAATGTAGGCTAATAGAGCTTTTTGTTCTTCACAAACACTTCTCACGACATTAACAGATTTCACTAAAAATCTACTTCATTTATTACCATTTCAGGCTCACTGGAAGAGATAAATAGGACATTAAACATGTACAGAAGTTTAAATTAGCAAAATCCCATCTGTTCTCATCCTTCCTCTAGAAAAGCAGGAGCCTACAATCCATCAGCCTTGTGGCACCAGCCAAGCAATTAAGGCTGCTGACACAGTCCTTTCAGAGTGACACGTTGGAGCTGAATGCAAATCGAGTTTTGGTGTGCAGTGCACGCTCTGGGGAAGTGGGATAAAATCACAGGGGCTTTTTTCAGCCCTTTTCTACCTCTATAGAGCATTGAAATGGCAGCTGAGAGGCAAGGAAGATGGTTTGGCTCACCCCAAAAATCCAAAATTACCCAGTTTTATAGCAGAAGCCAACTCTGCTGCAGTAATAATGACTTTTCTATGGAGATGCAATTGTGGGGTAAAGTAGTTAATATTCCTGACATTACAAACCACACACCAAAATTATCATATGAATGGAACCCACACGTCAGGTATCATATATGAAGGAGGATTCAGGACTGAAACAGATGCAGGAATGGTTTTAAGATGGGCTCTGATAATGATTTACTGCGAACCAAACAGTCCTCAGAGGGATTATGCAAGATTTGAGCATGCAGCAAAATCTCAAGAAAAATAAACCACATCCACAGTATCAGATCCTTGTTGGTTTAGTTCTTCTGACAGCTGGGAACTGGGATTAACAATCAGTGCCTTTCCAGCACAGGAGACAGTCTCAGGAGCTGAACCTGAACAGCTCAAGTGCTAATATATTTCATTTCAGTCAGGGAACAAGTAATGTCACATAGAATTATGATTTCTCAATTTAGGAACCTCTATTTCACTTTCTATAGAACTTTTGATGTATTCAATTAAACAATCTTTTCCTAAGAACATGATTATACAATCTTAATGTAACTCTGTTAAGAAATAAATTATATCAAGATGATCTGATTTGCATAGATCTGATTTGATTTAGGTATTTTAGTTCCTCCATTCTTTTGAGGGAGGACTTGAAATCTAGCAGGTCATCTCTGTCAGAGATTTACCTGCATTTCTCAAAGGATGAATTAAATTACAAGTCTTTAGGTATTAGGACAAAATAAGAGGAGATAAGCTTGAGGTAGGACAGGTTTAAAGGCAGAAGAGGAGTAAGAGGGTCTGGGAGAGATGGGCCTGACGTGATTCATGATAAGTTTCGTGAGGAAGTGGAGTGACAGGACAAGGGAATAGCTTCAAACTGAAAGAGAGTAGGTTTAAATCAGATATTAGGAAGAAATTCTTCCCTGTGAGGGGGGAAAGGTCCTGGCACAGGTTGCCCAGAGAAGCTGTGGCTGCTCCATCCCTGGAAGCACCTAAAAATTGATGATGACACCTGCAATGTTTGAAATACCTGAAAATTCTTATTATATTTTTTTAAATAAAACTAAATTTTATAGTAGCCCCATCGTAAAGAAATGTCAAGGTCAGGAGTCAAGGGCTCAGTAGTTATAAGTTCCCCAATTAGTAGTGCTGCTATAGTACTTTTCTCTTCTGAATGTTTTATGATTTCCTCAACAACACAGTCATGATGTTGGTTCACTCTCTCCAGCTCTTTCTAAAAAACAGAAATTTGGAAATAGAGGTACCTCTGACTGTTTCCACACCTTTTACCCTGACTCACATGTGAGAATGGTAATTCTGCTGTTTGGATCTTTTCCCTTGCAAATGTCCCAACTATTTTACAGTCCAGCAAAAAGGGAAGCAGTTCCTCTGTATAACCCACCAATGGAAAAGTCAAAATCTCATGGATCAAAACTACTCTGGGGCACATTTGAATTACCTTTCAACTTAATGGTGGTTATAGCAATGGTGTTACAGGAAAGTGGTGAGTAAATCAGGCTGTCTTGATACTGAAGACAGAAAAGATTTGGCTCCCTGCAGAGGAAGGGGAATGGGAGAGAGCAGTAGGCATTTTATTAAATTAATTACAGAACAATTGTAATTTTTTCAAGTTCACTCCATAGTAAATAATAGCAAAATAACCATCATTCTTATTAGGTGGCACATTTAACTTCCATATTCCAAGTGTTTTTCCTTCTTTGATAGCCTGGAGAGAAAGTGACATCACTGTGAGAAGTGGGAGATACAAAAACTCCAGTTATGTCCTGAAAAGAGAAGAGATAATACGTCTTTTGGAGGAGAAAGTGGAACCAGTTTGAAACCTGTCTACATCTGAACCAATCACCCTAAGCTGCATTTATTGCCACTGAAGAGATGGAGTTTAAATCAGTCGTGGAAACCCTGGCATTTGGTAATAATGCTTTAAGGTACCTGAGACACCAGACTGAAAATACACCAGACCTTTGAGAGACCCAAGCTCTTTTGGATCCCCAAATCGACTCCCAAAGTGATATTCCAGGGCATCTGCAGCTGCACTGATGTCTTTGTTGAGCTGCCTTAGTTAAGATTGTAGGCACCAGAATCGATAGACTTAATGCGTAATTCAAGTCTTCCTGGCGTAAGAAATGAATCAGAGGAGTTGTGCTCCTGCCATTCTGTGGACTCAGTGTCCTCCAGCTACAGCAGAATCTCAGATAACTTGGTTTAGCACAGACACCTACACTGCAGGCATCTGAATTTAGCATGGATGAATCCTGCTAGGATTGAATCCAGGCCCTTTGAATATCTGCTGAGCAATGGTGACACAGGAGCTCAGCTCTAACACCTCCAGCCTGGCTCTGGACTGCTTATATTGCCTCCTTTGTTTCTGTTATTGCCTGTTATCCTCGGTGGATATCCTGTGATTAATATGGAAAAGTGTAACTGCTGCTGTGATTAACTTTTCCAATTCTGGGGTTTGGCTCAACAATATCAGTTTTTCTGCCAGCCTCAAGCAAATATTAAAGATGCGCTGGAAATGATGACATAGCCCATAAAATACTGAGCTTCTGTTTCGTATAAACCACATCTGAATTGAAAATATTGCTCTTCTTAGATAGACACTATATTTCTTCCCTCTGCCTTGCCACGAGCAGGCTCAGGGAGATAATGACCCTGGCCTTAGAAGGCCACATTATTCACCTTGAACAGTGGCAAGAAATGCAGTTTCAGTTTGCTAAGAGTACTGCTTCCCAGGCCTCAATTACCTGGCAAACATAGATGGATGAGCAAATGGTCTTCAGTATGAATTGATTCTCCCTCCTGGAGCTTTGCATGTTTGTGTCTTTGTGTATTTGAGTCTTCCTTCTTCCCACTGATTACTGAAAAAACCCCTTTTTTCCTCCACACAATAGCACAGCTCTGCAATGAGCTGGAAGATGGATACCTAATCTAAGATGAATGCAGTGCTAAAGGGAAAAACCTTCTGATTGTTTTGTGGAAGAAGAGAGAAATGATTGAGAGTGTCAGAGTTCCTCGTCTATTCCCCCGACAGCATGTAAAAAAATCCATACTCCCTTACATCATTTGAATGCATTCTTTTCAAGGCTTTTTCTGCTAGTCCCACACACTTACAAGACCCAGAGCAAGAACTAAAAGAGTTAGTAAATAGAGAAGAGCAAGTTTGGAAGGGGATGCAAACTTAGGAATTTCAGAACTATTACTATTATTGTTATTACTGTTATTATTGTTATTATTGTTATTGATGCTATTCTTATTATTTTTTATTTCAATTATCAAACTGTTCTCATCTCAATCCTTTATTTTTTTTCTGATTCTCTCCATCCTGCTGTGAGAGAGAAAGTGAGTGAGTGGCTGCCTGGTCCTTACTTGTGGCTGGGGTTAAACCGTGGCAGTCACCTCTTCACTTTTCTCCTTCATAAGTGGAAATATGTAAAGAAGTTTCTTCTAGGATAGTACTTATTTTTGGCTGCTGGCCAGGCAGCTCTGAGACTGTAAGGCAAAGTCTGCACACTGTGAAAGCAGAACTCTGCATGCCAGTGCTGTCAATCCTCTTAAAAAAAATCATAATTCCCAGCAATTATGCCCAAGTTCTTGCCCAGCTCACCCTTGGCAGTTATGACTTGCAGGATGAATTAAATGCCCAACTTACTCAGAGGTTGGTTTCACTGCTTTAACTCAATGGACTTTTCATCACATTTATTGCAATTGTCTCCTTCGGATTTTCTCTAAAAATAATGAGGGCCAAATTGAAAATACAAAGAGAGCCATGGTTATCAGAACATCCCTCTTATCTGAGAGCTCTGGGATCAGTTATACACTACAAAATCTGATGTTTGTTGAAAACTCAGTGCATTTATTTATAGCTGGGGGTATCCATATAAATCCCCTGCCTCCAATCACGTTCAGATAAACAGCCTGAGGCTGCATTATTTTATTTTTAAAGACATGGCTTTGCTGTTCAAACACAACCAGCAAAACATGTCCTTGCTGCTTAATTTTCCTCCTTAAACTGCTGGGAATGTTTTTGTAGGGTCATATTTTGGTTGCTTTGGCTATTGGTCAGGGGCAGAAGGAAAGAAAGGGCTGGAGAACAGTCTGAGAGTGCTTTTAAAAGACTGAGAGGAAATGTCTTTGCTCTCTCACTCTCTGTAGAGAAGCAGAGGAGCCCAGCGCACGTTGCATGAACATTTTAGTGCTGCTGATTGAAGCTTCTGCTCCTTCCATGGGAGGAGAAGCACCTCTGGCATGGAATCATGGAATCATTAATGTTGGAAAAAACCTTTAGATCAAGTCCAGCTGTCAACAGACCACCAATTGCTTCACCCACACTTCCTTTGAAACACTTTCAGGGATGCTGACTCCACCAATTCTCCAGGCAGCCAGTTCCAATCCTTGAAATTTTTTCTGAAATCCAGTCCAAACCTCTCCTGGTGCAACTTGAGGCCATTTCCTCTCATCCTGTCACTTGTTACCTGGCAGACGAGGCATTCTCCAGCACCATGTTAGCTCATATCTGTTTAGCACCACCAGCAGACCAAACCCCATGTCTTTTTCTCCAGAATTTCAATGTGGGAAAGTTTGATTTGTAAAAAATGAAAAAAGAACTGTAGGTTTTTCCACATGAGATAAAAAATGCTGTCTAGTATTATGAGTTATATTTCATTCGGGTAAAGTATATTTTATTCAATACTTTCTGCACAATAGAAAGAAATCCATACAATGGTAATGTTAAGATATTCATTTAGAGGGAAATTTAAAGGAGTGTTTTCTTTATTGAAAGGAAAACATTTTGACTTTGTCAGAACTATAAGATGAAGTGATGATAGTTCATTTTATCATTTTCATGTTAAAAATGCCACAGAAATAGGGCACATTTCTTTGAAGTGTTTAGATTAAATTGCACTTTCTGCTGAAAAATTGTCTTGTCAATTTTACTCGCTGGCTGGGTTTCCTTCTTCTTTTCATTCTTTTGTCCTATGCGTGTAAGGTTGCCAAGCCATCCTTTCCACTTAAAACTACCCAGTTTTGGGGTGTGAATTTCAGGGGAGAGGAGGAATAGTTTTTAGTGCTGTTTCTGATATAGCAGCACATTGCATGATGTGAGCCAAGATTTGCACTGTGCTCATCCCCACTAGATTTTAACCAACTCAGGACAGACAGACCAACTCAGATTCTTAATTTATAGTGTCCTGACATGAACCTGGAGCTCAGTCTCAAAATAAGAATCACAGAATGTCTGGGTTGGAAAGGACCTTAAAGATCATTTTGTTCCCACCTCCTGACATGGACAGGGACACCTTCCACTGTCCCAGGTTGCTCCAAGCCCTGTCCCACCTGGCCTTGAACGTTTCCAGGGATGGAGCATCCACAGTTTCTCTGGGCAACCTGTGCCAGGGCCTCACCACCCTCACGGGAAAAAAGTTTCTTCCTAATATCTACTCAGAACCTGCTCTCTTTCATTTTCAAGCCAGTGTAATCTGTAAGTAACATTTTTTATACCCACTTCAGCCTTATTTACAATATGGGCCAATTTCAGACAAATTTAACAGAGAGGCAGAAGTCACAAACATTATATTCTTAAACACTTTGCAAAAATAGCCTAATGAGAGAGAGTGTTAATGTCCCTGCCCAGAGAGAAATTGCTCCATTAACTGAACACTTTGCAGACACCAAGGGATCCCTTCCGGATCCATAAGTCCAACCTTTGGCACTTTGGTTTTTTATGAACCATTTACCAAAAAAGCATAAGACAAAACAGTTCCCCAGATGCTTCTATTTATACAGCAGATAGGCTGGGTAATCCTCAGAATCAGGAATGTCATATTTGCATTTCCACAGTTGCATAAGGGTACAATTAATATTGAACTATAAAGGTAAGCAGTAATGTATGCCTAAAATTGCCTGGAAAATTAAGGTGTTGCAAACAACATTCACAGTTCCATTATGGAAAGTTAGGGAAGCCTCAGGAGTGTCAAATAATCTTCAGGATTTTTCCAGTATTTGCAACTCTTCCAGATTCACCAGGGTGTTGGTTTATCCAGTGGGATCTTGCCATGAGCAGCACCTCTCTGAGCATGGAAAACCTGCAGCACCCTCAGTCTGACAAGTTAAAGGTGCATAATTCAGCAGATCAATATCACTTTGTTTGCTCAGGTGAACTGTGTGATGATTGCTGACTAAAATTCTCACTGATATGCCAGGATAAGACTATGGCATTGCAAGAATAACATAAAATTACAGAATGGTTTGGGGTTGGGAGAGACTTTTGAAGATTTTCTAGTCCAGCCCCATGAAATGGAGGTATGTGGAATCATGGAATCATAGAATAACCTGAGTTGGAAGGGACCTACATGGATCATTGAGTCCAAATCTTGCCCCTGCACAGGACAGTCCCAAAACCCCCCCTGTGCCTGAGAGAGTTGTCCAAAGGCTTTTGTTATGAACCATAGTTGAATGAAGGTTGATGGGCAAAGAGCTGCTGAAGGTTAGAAATCTTTGTCTATTGGAGCTGATGGATTTGTTCACAAAAGGTGAGTTATGGAGCTCAACAGATCATTTCTAGCTTTCCTGGAACATTCTGAGAATGCAGAGGGATGGCACCAAGACAAGAGGGTGGGTGAGAAATCATGATGGAAAGTCCTAATTTTAAACAGTTTCATGCACAGGACTGTGCACACACTCAAAGGAAATCCCAGTGCAGTTCTTGCCATGGCAAAAATCAGAAGGCATTTCTGCATGCACTTGGACAGAGCTCCCCTTCCTCTCTGTGCAAGTTTCTACCTCACTTTGTCATAAATTCCTAAGTGATCAGGCAGCAGACCTGAAAGAAATGCAAGAATTTCATGCACTTTTACATAAAATGAATAATTTACATTATGCATGATTCAGTCCTGGAATTCATCATCAGAGGCTGTTATGTAAGGTGAATGTATACAGAGACTCAAAAAGGGTTAGGACCAATTCACAGAGAAAAGTGAATCAGGAGTTGTGAAGTGACTCAGATCCAATCAGCTTCTTGAGGAGGTGTAAATCCCTGATTTATACAGAGGGTAACATTAATCTATACTTGCCTTTCTTCTGATGCTGTTTCCATCCACATCTATTACATTCTGCTCTCAGAGGCTGAGTGTTGGGCAAGAGGGACTGCTGGCTGATCCAGTGGAGCAGTTCTCTCACAGTTTTATTTGCAAACGTAATCCTTGGAATTAAGAGAAAGAAGCAATTTTATGAGCAGAGGCAGCATGACAGCACTAGAAGCAATTGTGAAATGTTTTCCACTAAAAAGCTGAAAATTAAGAGCTCTGTTGTTTGCTTTCTAGCAACTAAATGTTCACATTTCAGTTGGAAGCTAATTAAAGACAAGGAAAAAATTCAATAGAATTTGCTGGTGAAACAGTTGTTTTCCAAAAAGCACATATTCTCCCAAAATAAATAGCTTTTTCTTGCATAAAGTTGGAAAACCCAAACCAAATCAAACCAAAAGAGCTACTGATGCCTTAAACAGGCTGGTAAAAATATGAAGCAGACACAGTAGTACAGGGAAAAGGGAATTTACCTCAGTTTAATAGGATCCTAGGTGCCTAGACTCATCAAAGGTGGAAAACACACCATGGAGCGAACGACGAGTCGGGGACTCCCGTACAACGCGTACCGGATTTTTATGGATTTCACAAAATTAGCATATTTACTCTAAATTTCCCAATAAGAAACTTAATAAATGAAGTAATTGCTCCCTATTCTAATGAACTCCCCCCCCCCCAAATGAGACTACAGCCTAGTTTACAAAAACACATTCCAAGAGAGAACAGGTTGGAGCTTCTAGTTCTGTGATAATATGAATGTTTGGTCTTCCTCGCTGTGCAGGACCCTAAACTAAGCTAAATATCAGACTACAAGGGTTGTAAACATGTGGGGCTAAAGTACAAGGAGTGTTTGTGCAGGGTACAAGGAATGTGTATAGAGGGTAACAGGGAAGGGAAAGGGTATAAAAATATATAAAAAGGGTATAAAAAGAAAATACAAAAATCACCGGCATCACTACCACATACATTTTTTCCACGTAAATACCTTGATGAAGTAATGACAAATATACACTTCACACCCCTCTCTAAATGAATGTTGAGAAAGTATGCAAAAATGAAATAATCACTTTTCCCAAGCAACAGGGAGGTGATGAGAGACAGCCAAAATGGCTTCACAAAGGACAAATTGTGCCTGAGTAATCTGGTTGCCTTCTTTGATGGAGTGGCTGGTGGATAAGGGAAGACCTGATTTAATCTACTTGATTTAACTGATTTAACTGATTTAATCTACCTCAGCTACTGTGAGGCCTTTGCCACAGTCCAACACAACATCCTTGTCATTAAACTGGAGATTTACAATGGTGGAACGACCATTGCATGGGTAAGGAATTGGCTGTGGGGCTGTGTCCAGCTGGAGTGGGTGTCCTGTGAAGGAAAGCTGAGCGAGTTGTTCTTGTAGCCCAGAGAAGAGAAGGCTCCAGGGAGACCTTATTTCATGGAATCATGGAATCAGGGAACCACAGAGTCATGGAATCATGGGACCCTAGAGTAATGGAATCATGGAATGATAGAGTTATAGAATCATGGAAGCATAGACTCGTAAAATCATGGAACCACAGAGTCATAGAATCATGGAATCATGGACACATAGAATCATGGAATCATGGAACCATAGAATCATGGAATCATGGAATCATGGAACCATAGAGTCATGGAATCATGGCATCATGGAGTCATAGAATCATGGAATCATGGAGTCATAGAATCATGGAATCATGGAACCATGGAGTCACAGAATCACGGAATCGTGGAGTCATGGAATCATGGAATCATGGAGTCATAGAATCATGGATTCATGGAGTAATGGAATTATGGAATCATGGAATCATAGAGTCATGGAATCATGTAATCATGGAATCAAGGAGTCATAGAATCATGGATTCATAGAGTCATAGAATCATGGAACCATAGAGTCATGGAATCATGGCATTATGGCGTCACAGAATCATGGAATCATGGAGTCATGGAATCATGGAACCATAGAACCACAGAGTCGTGGAATCATGGAATCATAGAGTCATAGAATCATGGAATCATAGAGTCATAGAATATGTTGGGTTGGAAGGGACCCTAAGGATCAGCAAGTTTATCACCTGGCCCTGCGCAGGACAATTCCAAGAACCCTGCCACATGCTCAAATGCATTTTCCAAACATTGAGCTCTGTCAGGCTTGCTGCTGTGACCACTTTCCTGGAGAATGTGTTCCAGGGCCCAGTCACCCTCTGGGTGAAGAGCCTTTCCCTGATTTCTAAGCTAAACCTCCCCTTTGTCAGCTTCATGTCATTCTCCAGTCCTGTCATTGCTCACCACAGAGAGGAGATCAGTGTTTGCCCTCCCACTGCCCCTCATGAGGATGCTGAAGGCCACAGTGAGGTCTCCCCTCAGTCTCCTCCAGGGTGAACAGACCAAGTGTCCTCAGCCACTCCTCAGACAGCTTCACCTCCAGACTCTTCACATCTTCATTACCTTCCTTTGGTTGTTCTCTAATAGCTTTCTCTCTTTTTTATATTGTGATACTCAAACAGAACACAATATTCAAGGTGGGACCACCCCAGTGCAGAGCAGAACAATCCTGTCCCTTGCCCAGCTGGTGACACTGTGCCTGATGCCCCCAGGACGTGGTTGTCCCTCCTGGTTGCCAGGGCTGCTGACCCCTATTCAACTTTCCATTGACCAGGACCATTTTCAGTGATCTCTGGAATGTCTCAGGGCTCTCATTTGGCTTCCAAATAGCATCTACTGGCCCTGCAAAAGAGCCTCTGATCATCTCAACTACTTTTTTTTTTTTTCCTCTCTCTAAGTATTATTATGATGTTTCTCCAGTAGAAAGGAAGTGATGCTATTTGGCGTGCGGGGAAAGGAGTAGATGTTTTAACTAGAAACACCAGTAACCTTGATAGAAAATCAGCAATTTTTACTTTTTAGGTGGCTGGAAGGAAAAAAATAAAAGAGAACAAATTTTTAACAGATTTTTAAGTTTCTAAACTCCAAAACTTTTCAAAAATCAGCAGCCTGAAGAAGTCATCCTAGCATATATTCAAGCTCAGATGCCAAAGGCATCCATTTCAATACTTAGTGAATCTCATGGTTTAGGAATTTGCTCAGGACTTTGTACTTAACATTATACAAGCAAAGAAGCAGAAGAAGCAGAGGCTGTGCTGGACTCCTGCTGAGATGGAGTTTTACAGTAAACATAAGTTGGATAAAATTAATAGCACTGAGTGGCTAAAATGATTTGATAAAGTAGCATAACTGTGGGATCTTAGGGGCCACACCAGGTAGGAGCATCTAGCCAGCTTGGTAATTAATACCCTAAATTTTTGCATGTTTTGCACACTCACAATCAAAATAATGCTGCAATGACAACAGCAGGAAATAATTTTTTAATCTCTTATCATATGGTCTTGCTATCTGGTCCTCCTTCTTTCTACATTGATAGTCAGCTTTAATCTGTCCCTGATTTAACATGCCTCAACATCCCAATTCCTGGGAAATAGTTTTCAAAGAGAGGTAATTTTCACATCTCAAAGCCTGCTGAAATCTGAATCTGTAGCTCTCTGCAGAATGCCAGGCTCTCTCCAAGATGAATCAATGTTGTTCCTAGACATGGACAAACACGGAAAACATGCATAAACAGGCTGTGCCTAGAGCAGGGAAGCTGTTGAAGCTTATTTTCTACTTGATTTGGGTCCTAAATTCTTGGTTACCTAATAAAGCATAAGGGCTGATTAAGTCTGTTTCTGATGTTTGGGGTTTTTACAAAGTCCCTGTGTGGATTCTCTAATTAAGAATGAAAAATATTGCTTCTTTCTCAGAACATGGGCATTGATAGGATCTCTCTTCTCTCTTGTCACCTTTTCCCATGATTTTTGAATCTTTGTGATTTTGGCCCCACTGTCAAATCTGGGCAAAGTTGATGATCATGGAAGTAAAACGGTCAGAAAAACTGAAAGAGCAGAATTAAAATTACTTTTCTAGCTTTATTTTTGGAATCTCCAGATTTGTTGCTGTCTAACTTTGAAGAAAATTATTTCTTCACGGAGTGGATACATGAGTTGATGCATGAGATCCAGCAAGACTCAGTCATGGAAGAGGAATAGATAGAGCTGAATTCTTTAGGTGATAAATCCACATTGTTCCATCAAAATCAATAGTCTGGGAGCTTCTAGCTGTGAAACCTTAATATAACTACTAACACCCACATGCCCAACCATCTGACAAAACTAAGGAATAATCTTTCTTTAAGATTTGGGTGCATTCCTAGTACACTTTAGGAAATAAAGTAAGATGTCTAAGTTGGTTGTGATCACTGCCAGGCATCTCCAGAGGATAATTTAGATCAGCTGAAGTAAAACACCTGCTGGAAGCGCTTGTCTTTCTCCTCTGAGTATTTGGGAAACCTGGGTAACAAATTTAGGATAGGCACATCAAAATTAGTTGTCCAAAGTTAGGTGAGATAACTCTCTCCTAAAGCAGTCGCTGTTCTATAACAAGCCAACTTATTATGCACAGGAATGTGGATCCTTCAGGGCAAGAAATTCAATACAGGTGCTAAGAACAACAATTTATCAGCCTGTTATCTGTGACTTAGAAGGAGTGAATGTTGCTATTTGTGTCTGAGTTCCCCTGAAGAAAAATTTTATAAGCAATTTATTTTGTACAGGAAGAAGTGGTGTCCTGGCACAGCTTGAGGGGATGACAAGGGTTGTAATATATAAATAATACAATCTATAAAGATGAAATATTTAGAGGGATTAAAAATGCAATAAAAGTCCAGAAATAGCCATTTTTTCGGGCATGAGGAGGGAATTTCGCATTCACCTTTTTTATATAGACAGATTAAATGTGAAGCCTGATTCACCATCCAATTACTGAGGTTTTAGTCCCCTGTTGAATGGAGTCCTTTAGCACGCGGTGAAGTTACGAATGTGTGTGACATCACTGACGGAAAGAGGCTCTTGTGTCTTTCTACTGAATCTGGCCTGGCAGTAAGACAGGTTTATAAGGCTGTTCAAGATGTCCTATGGTCCAGCCTGTTGGTCAGCCTCTGGACTGTGACTTCTGATAATTTTTTTATTAGAAGGTGATCTGAAAATCAAACACAAGTAGTTTAAACACTGGCGCAGACCCTCCTGTGTGCAAGGAAATGGGAAAACAGACCGAAGGGAAAGGGTTTAAAAGTAATTAATGAACTTTCAGTAATAAACACATCCTTAATTGAGTGGCTTAATAAAACACTTCGGCAGCACAGCATAAAGCAAACTCTTTTTCACTTCCCAGAAAAGGGAATCTTCCAAAGGCATCACCAAACTGTTTCACCTCTCAAAATAATCTCATAACTAACTTCTATGTAGATGGCCAGTTTATCCAAACCACCAGTGATCAAGATTCAACCACCTTGTAGACAACATTCCCTGGTTCTTAACCATCCTCACAAACTGAGCTTTTGTTTAGGTCTACCGAAATATTTGCTCTCACATATTTTCTTTTTATTCTCTTGATTTCTAACAAAACCAATTCCATCTCTTTCAATGTCCCCCTAAAGGCCATGTCTTGTAGACCTCTGATCACTCCTAGTGCTGCCTTCTGGCCCTTCTCCAGCTGATTTACATTTTTAATGGAATTCAGCGCCAGAAGTGAATGCAGATGCTCACCTGACAGCTTTCCAGTGCTCAGGGGAATGGAAGGACCAGCTCTGATGTCCTCCCTTACTCGTGACAGTGTGACACTGATTCCTGTTCAGCCCTTGATCCACTCTAATTCCCCAATCCTTTGCTGACAAACTGATGCCCAGAGTATCACTTCTTTACTTATATCTCCTAAATTCCAAAACAATGGGAATTCATCGCTCTGTCACCATGGCTCAAGAGCAGACAGAATCCAACATCTGGTATAATGTGCTTGCTGTCTCAGTGGTCATCCTGGAAATACCCACCTATCTTCAAGCCCAATGCTATTCCTAAAACACTCCACAATAAAACAGATATTTTAGGGGGGAAGGTTGATTCACTTCCTGGAGGAGTCAGTGCTCATCAGTTCCAAGGGATCCAGGTGGCCAAATGAGAGCAGAGACTTCATGCTTTGGTGATTCAGGCAAGGTCAGAGTAAGTCCAAACTCAACTGAATCATTTTGTTCTTGTCTTATTGAATCACATATTTTCTTTCTTGTACTGGTTCACTCAAGGTGATTTCGAATTCTAATATTGGTCTCCAAAGTATTTCCACCCTGATCTTAGGAAATATACTCCCTTTCTAACCAGACAACGGAAGAAATACGCAGCGTTACTCACAGATCCAGCAGACGACTATAACATCCGAGCTTTCATTTTGATAAAAAATCCCTGCTACATCTTTCCACTCTGCAGCAGTTTCATCAGGGGTTCTGAAGGGAGGGGAAGTGTTTTATTTCTCTGAGCTGCTCAGACAAGAAACAAGAGTTGGCTGCCCAGGATATACCCTAGAAATGCCTTTGCTCTCTCCTCTCTCTGTCTCCTTGCGGCTGACTCCTGTGGCACAGGGGAGGGCGCATATCATAAACACAGTGCCCTGGATTTAAGCACTCCATAAACAATGATATTCCTTTAGAAGGGAAAATAATAGCCTTGGCAGTGTCAAACATATGTATTTTAAACCAGTCATATAGAAATAAATCTCGTTTTATCAGTACTGGATTCTTCTCCTGTGGTACTTAATCATGGCCCCCATGGCAGCTCTGCCATCGGAAGGGCTGCAGAGCTGGGCCCAGAGATGGCAGTCACAGGCTGGTGTTGTTCTATTATTCATTTTCAGGCAGTCAGTAAATTACAGAGGAGAGATAGGAGCCCCATTTCCTAAAGCAATAACAGCCTGGATTTTAGCAGAGAACAAGTCACTTTGTCTGGATTTCAGACAATAAATCAAGGCCCAGTTGTTCAGCTATTATTTATGATATTTTATGGATATTGCCAAATGATTCAAAACTGTGATTAATGCAAGCCACTCCAGAAGCTCCACATTGTGCCAAAGCAAATTATCAAGGGTCTGTCTGAGTAGGGAAAGATGACATAGGAGACCCTATTTCTTCTTCCTGAGCTAACAGATCAATCTTAAATATCCAAGTTTCCTTGCATGTTTCTTTTTCTGAGGGTACTCAATCCAACAGCCCTGAAAAGATGGGAATTCTCATGATGAAACTGGTCAGGCACCTACTGAACATGTGGCTTTAAGGATTTAATTTTATTTGACTTTGCAGCTATTTCTGCTCTGAGGGGCAACTCATCCTGCTGTTTTCAGTGGCGCATAAGAGGTCTGCATGTTTTCCTCAGACAGCCCTAAAATATGATTGCAAGTGTCATAATTCTGACTATTTCCCCCCTAGAAGAACTTTCAGTTGTGGAGAGAAGCACAAAATTTATTCCTAAGTCCAAACACAAACATGCTCAGAGTGATAAAAAGTTTGTAGAAATCATGGGCAATCAGTCTTGCTCCAGATGACAGCAATACTCGGCTGAGAAAATCCATGGATGATGGAAGAACAGTCCTTTATTTACTGCATGAAACTTGCAGATCCAGGATAAATTTTAGCAAACTGGTACCTGGTCCTTCTTCTGTCAAAATGTTCAGAGATTTCTTCTTGGATATATTTTATACTCAGTACCCATTTGACCACTGAATTAAACTTTTTTTTTTTTTTTTTCCACTTCCCAGTTCACCTCAAAATGTCTTCAGCATTCAGATATGCACAGATTTTTACCTACAGGAAATATTACTTTAAATACACTTTCCAAAGCTATCACATTAACTTTTTTTTTAGGGAATACTAATAGGGAATGCTCTCAGGAATAAGGCTTGCGCATTGATCAAAAATGCAATAATTACAGCCAGTCAGTAATTCCTTTCCCTCCCCTCTGTTCTTCCTCCCTCCTGATCCATAAATCAGAATAGACAATTTCTTGAATTAAAAATTTCCCATGTAAAAGAATAATTATCTTAATTTAGTGGTTTTTTTTATGGTCCCCCTGTGCTGCTGGAAAAGTGAAGGAGAACCCAAATGGAGAAAGAAGGAGTTCAGGCATATCCTGATGCATAGATCTTCCTCATTATCAGGAAGTATCGGTTCAGATATGTAACTTGAACAATTTGAAAGGTTTCCCATTATTTTTGCCCCTGTTTTGGTGACTTTCTAAACAAAGCAGCCTAATGCACTGTTCTGCAGTAGGGATTGTGATTCTTCCTTGGCCGTTGCAGGAGAGAGTAAACAGCTGGAAAACGAGGAATGATTTTCCTCCTGTCATTTGGAACATCCTGGAGAATAAACTGTCAGGATACAGAGTGCCCAGACTGGCTCAAAAAAATCCTGGTTTCTGAGGCATTGCAGTTACTTCACTATTTAAGGTGAATAAATAAGGCATTCCTGCTTCAAGTCCATGAAATAGTTTATTCAGAAACTTTGCCACAATTAATCAGAACTAGATCAAGTATCTCTCTCATGACACATCCTCAATTCACCTTCTGAAATATTATAGCAGGGGATTAAAAACATAGGATTTTTCTTCACGAGATATAGATATGTGTATATATAAAAAGTCTATGTGTTATATATAAGTATAAATACACATTAAATAACATCATAAACATCTAAATGAATATGTGATATAATTATATATCATGTATTATTTATAAAGAAATGTATTTTATTTCAGAGTATTTATACTACAGATATATATTTTGAAAGAATCATAGCATGTTTTTATTAGTTTATTGCCTATTAGAATTTGAAACTTTTCCCATGGGGCATTTTATATTTTTGTTTATTTAGGTAGATATGAAAATAAACATTACTAATACTGATCTTAAATTCCAGCATGCATTTTTCTTCCAAGCAGGCTAAATACAATCATCACGCAGGGAAGCCCATGGCACCAAATCCTGCAAACAGATTCGAAGCCTTTAGCAAGAGTAATTACAGTTCCACATTTCCCAGCTAATGGCTTAATTGAGTGCCTGGAACATGTGATGCTTACAGGAAAAAATCATCATTCTTATAGCTGACTTTTCCATCCAAATCTTTCTGTCATTTTGTGTGTTCTCTTGAGCACAAGAGTGAAAGTTATTGGTTTTTGTCTTACAGAAATCTATGCCACATTTAGGTAACAACTATGGATTCTGTTTCTGTTGCAATTGTGTACCAGCTATTAACATTGCAGCATTCCTAAAATTACAGATATCAAATAAAATCACTGATCTACCCTTGCTAATGGCACAGAATAATTCTGATGTGAGAAGGGATTGGCCTTTGCTCCTTCTAATTTCATACGCATGGTTCACGAAGTTTCTTTTCAGCAAATTTGAGCTGCAGTAGCAGGAGTTTGCCTGTTTGCCTTCCTCTGAACACCTAAGTTACCTGTGTATAACAAGATATTGTCCCAGAAGAGCCAATTTTTCAGCATAGATACTTTCACTGACTCCCAAGAGGATTTAAACATTAAAATCAGTCATTTTCTCAATTTTTAATTTTTCTTTGTTTTCTGTATTTTTTTTTGGCTTTCACCGGCTATTAAATTAAAAGAGAAAGCGAATTTCAACAGGTTTGAAATTTTCTGATAGAACACTTTCCCATTTGAAAATGACAATACAACAAAATGTATATGGAACCGTAACCACTAGAGCTATTTTGTAGAGGTTATTACCCACACACTTTGTAACAGGATTGTTGTTCTGACTATAATAGAGGTGCCTTGGACCCTGACCTAATATTAGCCAAAAAAAGAAAGCCTGCTTTTCCTTGTGGATTGGAACAGATGACCTCACGAGATTTCTGTAACCTGGGTTAATATAGCTAGATCCAAGTTTTATGCTACTACAATAAGAAAGCAGTTAAAATATTGGAATAGTTTTCTCTGGAGTCATAAGATTTTGATTTTTCAACAGATTACTTGCTTGAAACTAAATTTGAAAATGCCTTAATCCTTGTGGTACTCAAAATCCATATTGAATAGGTTTAATAGACAAACCTAATACTCTTTTATTCTGTCTGAGTATCATTCCTGGCATAAATAGACAGATGTCAGTTATCTTTAAAGGATTTAGGCTAGGGTTTATCATGACCTTTGAGTACATTCACAAGGAGAAAACACATAATGTTAGACTATGCTTCAACCTAATAGAAAGCAGCAAAAGCCAGTGCACTGAATGGACATCAGCAACAAGAAAATTGTAGCTGTACCAGGTAAATAGAACTAAAATGTATGATACTGCTTTTCAATAATATTCATAAGTATAACTTCCACAGGCTGTGGGTTTCAGCACCATTCTGTGCCCTTAAACACAGATTGTATATGTTTCTGTTTAAAAATATATCTTCCACCTTAAACCCATACTGGTGGGTTATACTCCAGAACGATAATATTTTATTTTTTTATGTGTAGTACTTTTTGCTGTATGATGTACCAGAGTGTGGCTACTTATGATTATGGTCTCTGTTACCTCAGAAAAGTGCTCTCTCCTTGAGACATAAATATCTATTTGCTCAAATACATGGCGACCATTCATCTACCTGAAAAAATTTCATGCAAAAAGAAGAACATTTAGGGTTTTTCTGAGCCATTTCTCCCACAGCAACTTCCCTCTTTTTATAGCCTTTCTTCTGCTCCAAGTTATTATTATTCTCACGCAGTCCCGTATTTCACACCACAACGTGTTTATTGGCAGCAATGCGCGATATCCCAGGCAGCACAGGAATCCACAATTTACCGACTCCCGTTCCCTCCAGTGAGCATTAAAAGATGTTCCAGTTGATCTCACGGTGCTCCTTGGTGGCCTTTGGGCTGACCTGAGTGGCTGCTGCTCCTGTGGGTTACCTGAGGTTCAGGCTAAGGCACTGAATTGAACTTGTCCAAAACTCATAACTCTCTGTGCTTGTCTGATATTTCTAATTTATGTGTGTTCTGCATAGATTGTGTCTACACTTAGGAGGAACTCTGACTTTAATCCTGAGTACCATCCTCGAACTATCAGGTCGGTTGCCTATTTACATAAATTCTCAGGCAGCAATCAAAATCACTCGGGGACTCTGATGACACTTTCAACCTTCTGATTTTGGAAATGGTTGCGCCCAGGACCACTCAGTAGAAATGGGTTCAGAAAGGCTGGCATGTCTTGGATAATTTAGGGGCTGGCGAGGCTGTGTCAGTGATAGGAAAATGCAAATACATCTCCTGTCCCCTCAGAAGCTCTGTCAGTGCCCCAGGCAAGGCCAGAAATCAGTCCAGGTCCCCATGCTCAGAGCAGAGCTGAAGTGTCTCCTGGACTCTCTTGGCTCTGTTGTAACTTATTACCAAAAAAACCATAAAGGCAATTAGAGGGATGGAACACTTCTCCTATGAGGAAAGTTGAGAGAACTGGAATTTTTCATCCCAGAGAAGAGCAGTGCTCAAGGCCAGGTTAGACAGGGCTGTGAACAACCTGGTCTAGTGGAAGGTGTCCCTGCCCATGGCAAGAGGGTGAAATGAGATGATCTTTAAAGTCCCTTCCAGACCAAACCATTCTGTGATTCTATGATTCCGTGAATCCATGTCCTTGAGGAGTCTACAGGACGAAAAAAGATTTCTCTGACCAAAGGCAGGCATCGCCTGTGAGAAAAGATAAATTACACCTAAAATGTAATGTTTTCATGAGTCTCTCTCCTCAACTCTAAAAAGGAGCACATAGAAACTTGTTTAAAAGGTGATGCCCACAGAGAAAACACCCACGTCAAACCCTACCTTCAAGTTCTCTTTGCAGTCAGTGAGGAGAGACCAACACCTTCCTGAGACTGGAATGAGCTGCCATCTGGAAGTGTTCATCTTCATCTGCATTGCCTGCAGATAGAGCCTAGAAACTTTCTTAGATTGCACAGATAATTCTAAGTGGATACAACTTAGACTTCACCAGCAAAAATTTACTTTTTTAGTATCAGATCTCTCATTCCAAATCTATTAAAAGGGTCCATGTCCTTAGGGTAGATCAAAACATAGTAGCAATAGTAATGCACTTCATCAGACACCTGAATTTTAACATGCTAAATACACATGTAATTTAAGAAGATATTTAATGTTTTTCTTCCCTAGATAAATGTCCTTAAAACTTAGTTGTATTTCCTTGCATCATTTAGATTGAGAACACTGTTACGCCTCAAGAGATGGTGTGTATTAAAAGTGTCAAAAGACACTTCTGATCAAAGGGATATCATTTGAGATAGAGGGATTTTTTGTACAATTTTAGAAGTCCTGAAAATTTTGTGGCAAATTATGAATATGGCTTGCCATAGCTGTTAGGGTGATTTTAGATGTTTATTGTGTATACAGCTGAACTGTCTTGTCCAAAGCACAGGAAAATTGTAGAAAAGTGGTAAAGATAACTTAGCAATAGGTTGAATGATTTAAAATGGACTTCTTGTATCTGTTATGCTGACAAATGCTTATCCTTAAGTCCAAGGTTGTGAAGGAATAATGAAAAACCTACCAAAAAAATGACAACACCTGTCTTGGAGAAACTTCCATCTGTCCTTTCTTCTTTTTCATGCTGCCTTCATCATGAGTAAACCTGGTAAAGTAATATTATTTTTATTGGGTTCATGGTCTAGTCGAAATTTGATTTTACTGTAGTATTCCCCAAAAGTGTGGGATTTTCGGTTATTTTTCCTTTCTGTTCGTCTAGAACTTAGAATATAGTTTTTTACAAAGCTTACAAAGAAATAGTCTGTGGAAGTTTAAGAATCACTCTCATCTTATGCTAAGTGTCCAAGGCCAGGTTGGAGGGGCTTGGAGCAGCCTGGGATAGTGGAAGGTGTCTCGCCCATGGCAGGGGGTGGAACAAGGTGGTCTTTGAAGGTCTCTTCCAACCCAAACCATTCTATGATTTTACGATGACTGTATGAATTCAGCTTCATTTTTTGCATCTCTGACAGTAAACCCATTTGTACTCTGTTTACAAGCATTGCTATAAAATTATATATGTATATGGGGTAAGAGTATCCCATATTTTTCTTAAGTCTTGATAAGCAGATTACATTGACAGTACCTCATACACATGAATTTCACAGCTCAGATATTCATTGAATAAAAAATGTACTCGGATCAGTTCTAAATTTTACAGCTTTCAGGCTTCTGAAAATTTTCCTGTCACATATGGTGAAGTAGGAAAAATAAACTACCACTGTCTGCCTTCTGTATAATGTTCACAAGCATATTCCATCACTTTTTCCTCTCATATTTGTCATCTTTTAGAGTAAAATCAGGATTAGAACATGGTTCTCAGTCTTCTTCCATCTGAATTCAGGTCTGTTCTTGTTCTTCTCTGTCCACTGATCTCTGTATCATAAATATGTCCGTTCCAGAGTGGAGCTGCTGCTTGCACTGCTCTCTTGTGCTTGAATGGAATTTGTGTCTCTTCCCCTCACTCGAATGGAAGGGAGGGAAGCACAAAGGGAAGTCCCATCTCCTTCTTGATGGCCACTGTATCAAAACACCTTCTCATCACATCATTATCCAAACACTCTCCTCTCTTTCTAAATGCTTTTGCTTATTTCCCCAACATTTGGCACTGATACAAGAGACTTCGGCTGTGCATTATTCAAAGAGTGGTTTGGGGGTTTTTTTGGGTTGTAGTGATCTGCATTCATCCAGTTAAAGAACACTGATGTCAAAAGACCAAGGGCAAAAAGAAGCATGGTCATAATCCAGTTTAGGCAACATGATTCAGAACAGTTAAACTTGGAATCTGAAAGCTGAGCTGAGATGTTGCACCATCAGATGTTCTTGGGGTATTGCCCTTTACTATGCACTGAGAGGAAGGAAAGGTTGAATAATTTGCCAAATATAAATGTGGGAAACATTTTTCTGTGGAGAACATGATAGAGATCATGGATTAATTTCCCTGTAGTTTCATGGAGATCTGAGCACACATCCTTTCATAACATGCAGATTTAATCCATAATTTCTATTTTCTGCAATCTCCTTTGCAGGCACTGGATGGCTCTTTTAACACACCAACTTCTCCCTTTTGGTTTTGGTTTGGTAGAAGGAAGAAGAAAAAAAGTCTAGTCCAACTTAGCTTTTTCAAGATGAAGGGCCTTGTGTTATCTCCAATCTAAACAATCAAAGGAGGATAAATCAACTATTTTCTTTCAAACTTCATGTTTTGTAGCCTCTGAAATCTAAAGGGAGAAGCTTTTATTGCTGTTGTGAGCTACCGCTTGATTTGTGGTCACAGATGTTTATGAATTAAGGGATTGTGGAAAATTGTGAAGTTTCTGTTTTTCCTTTGTCTAGCAGAGCTCCTTCCTTGGCTGGGAAACAATATTCTCAGCTCATTGGACACAGAAAACAAACATTAGCTTACAGCTTCCTAATTTCCTCATCGATAAAGAGAAGATTTATAAGCATTAATTTATTCTTTCTATGTCTGCGTTCTCTGTCTGTTCCCATTGTACAGGAAGAAAAAAATGGAAACAATTTGTCTGATAAAGAATAGATGTGTAAGAGGTATGGAACCCATTTGCATCTTGTTCCACAGCATGTTCTCAGGAAAGCCAGATGTCCCCAAGCATTGCAGCAGTTTTGGTCTGCAGCTTCACTATTTCACCCTCATCTAAAGTAAATTATTTGAGGGACAGCCAAGGTGCACACAGGACACAGCTACGTTTCAGGGAGGTGTGAGCTAATTAATATTTGGGTAACTTTCATGATTGCATAGCAAAAAGATCTCCATTGCTTTTGAAGTGGATGGGATTAATATTCTCCAGGTTTTCAAGGTCAGTTTGGTTTTAAGGCCAGGCTGGATGGGGCTTGGAGCAATCTGGGATAGTGGAAAGTGTCCCTGCCCATGGCAGGGTGTTGCAAGAAAGGCTTTGCGGTCCCTTCCAACCCAAACCATTCCATGAATCATTCTATGATTCATCCTATGATTTTAGTCCTCCACCAGTCAATATCTAGATCAAAAAAAAGGCCCAGAGGTAGAAAGAAGAAGTCTGAGTACAGCAGAGGATTAAGTCCTTCCAAGAATGCCCACAACATTCACAGCTACTTTGACTGCACATGTAGCACATTCACCTTTCCAAATCATTGTCCTTCTAAACAGGTTTTGGACTACATTTTCCAGCAGGAGCCACTTGATATGCTTCATTTAAAATCCTTTTCCATTCTTGATTCAATTTATCAGAGCCAGAGGCTGTGCCACAGGCTACTGAGTCCCTGAATCAATGTCAACAGGGATACTGAAACTGAGTTAAATAACTGCCACTGTGATTATCCTGGTTTTTTACCTCATCAGTTGATATAAATCACTCTTTTTTTTTTTTTTTTTTTTTTTTTTTTTTTTTTTTTTAGATTATCCTACATATCTACACAGTCAAATATCTCCCCACCTCCCACACCCCCAAGAAAATAATTATTATCATTATTTCCTCTATTCAATGTGAGCTGCTGTAGGACTACTTAGTTCAAAGTTCAATGACATTTTGTTGCATTGATTATTACAACAATGTAATAAAATTGTGCATCTTTTATAATTTTTCTCAGTTCAGACTAGAGCGGTTTTGTGCACATCAGAATTTTGCCTTCAAAGTGTTAACTGGTTATAGATGGAAAATATAGCGACACTTCTATACTTCATTGATTTCCAGCAGTTTTCCCACAGTAACATCTTAATTATTTTTCTAGCAATTATTGTGAAATCTAATTATAAGATCCAATTTGTTAAAGTTACATAGCCGCTATTATTTTCCAAAATAAAATCAGACTGACTGGCAAAATTCTAATAACAGATGAACTTATTAGCGATTTCTCACTTAAATAAAAAAAAAGAAAAACCAACAAAAAGCCATACTGAAAGTTTTGAAACTTTATCCAAACATTTATTGAAGAGTGTAATCCTTGCTGCGCACTGAAAAACACCTGAGAGAAAATTACTGAGGGATGAATAGGAGGTTATTTCTCAGAAGGGAAAGCTGTTAGACTATTATTCTTTTCTATCCAAGAGGATTTCCACTGCTTAGAGCATTTCAGGCTGTGTGACTGGGAAATCCTTTGGGAATACTCAGCTCTGCTTCAGTAATGGAGAAAATCATCTCTGTATCCACTCACCACAGGCACAGCAGATCAAAGCAGTGGGAGATGCTCTTCCCAGAGAAGAGGACGTGAACACCTTCCTGGCAGTTTCCTGAGAGGATGGACCAGTTTGCCAAGGAAGTTTCTACTCAAGGGATAAAATCTGTGAGGATTTACCTGCCCACCTTGTGAGGATGCACACACACACAGAGCCACAGCAAGATCAAATCTAAACTTTGTCTTCAAACACCAAACCATCCTGGGACCTCTTCAAGCAGGTCCTTGGGGTGAGGTGACAACGTTGTGCTGTGTCCCCCTGCGCTCTCTGCTTTGCTGGTCCTCCTTGCTGTCCCTCAGACTGCCTATGCCACAGGATAAAAACACCCAAGCTGTGTTTGGGAAGAGATGGACTTGGCCTGGCTCACAGGGTGGCTTTGTGGGGATGGTGAAGCCTCACACTGCTTTTCTTAGCCCTGTGCGTGTAAGCAGGACCTGAGTTAAAAGATCAGGTTCACCTCCTACAATCGGTTCTGGAAGTGGAATTAAAGTGATTGCTGGATGTAGACTTACAGTGCAGGAGAGAGAGAAAAAAATAGGCTTCAAAAGAGGATTTTCCTTCCCTTGTGACTGTAAAATCCCGAAATGCTGTGAACTCCTACATCTATAAATCTGTGCATTTCACTGAAAGATGGTGTTTGCTCTCTCTCTCTGGTTTGGGTGTGTTGGGGTTTTTTTGTTTATTTGTCTTTTATTTTTGTGGATTTTTTAAAAGTTTTAATTTTATATTTTCACACTGATACGTAAGCAGGAAATGCTTTGACAAAGTTGGGAATTTGAAGTCTGTTAGCAAAAATCTCTCTCTTAACATTTAAATTGAGCCCACTCATCAGGACTGAAATGTTACTGTGTAGTCTCTGAAAAGAGACAAACCCAGCACACAGAACATATAGATAAATGGCAAAATAGGATCTATTTCGTAGGAATGTTTTGTGGGTTTTTTCCTCTTTTTATAAAAAGGAAGCTGCTGCCGCTTTCTCTTTCAAACAAAAGTTATATAAAGAAGGGGAAAGAAATCAAATTACTTTCTGAACCCGAACTGAAAATGGCTATTTTAGAGAACTGCAAAGATATTTATTTTTTGAGTGCCCCCTCGTGACAACCTTTAGCAGGCAGGTAATACATCACCAGAGGTCTGTGCTTCCAGCAGCACGTCCATTCCAGCAGATTGCTTTGAAGGAGCAGTGCAGAGGAGGGAGTCAGAGCCATCAATTACAGCTGCTCCAAACGTGTCAACAGGTTCACGACTGAGATTCCTCTCAAGCCTTGGAAAGTCAGAGTGGGAAAAGCTCCACCAGCTGTAATTTCAGTGCCTTTTACACAGCAGGAAAAAATAGAATTCGCCCAAACTTTCTTGCCCAAGGCCAGCATTAATTATGCAACGAAATACATTTGTTACTCTTAATATGACTAAACATGAATTTAAGATGGTGGGTTTTAATGATATGAAAATGGAGAGTCGTGCTTTGCCTACAACCTTTGATGTGTTTTGGCATAATTCTTCACTTCCCTAAGGCTTCATGAAGTTTGTAACATTATTTATGTTGTGGGGCCTCAAGCAATACAACGTTTTCCTAGACAGAGCACACATCCTGAGAAGGCATCAGGCACCTCTGGGGAGATGTGAGTAGGTGAAAGGGAATTTCATCCAAAGCCAGATGAAGGCTTTGGAATGACAGCTCTCCCCTCTAAGTTTTGGGTCATGTCTGTGACTACGTCAGGCCCTTTTCTGCCTCCCAGTCCGAGGACTGACTGTAGTTGCACTGTTTTAAAACCTTCCTCTTCTTTCTCATGGAAAATAGAGATAAGTTGCATTCTTGTGCTTTCTAATCTCATTGTTTTGGTACTGGACACTTTAGTGTTGTAACCAATCGTTATAGGGGGTGGAAAAACTATTGACCAATAATTATTAGATCATTAATGAATATATAAGGAAGTTCTTGTAAATAAACTCTCTCTTTTTGCCATCTTGGTGCTGCCTTCCTGACTTCCCTGCGAGCTTCCGCAAATCTCCACAAGTACCAGAAAATCAGAGCAACAACTGACCACTGAAATGTCTGTGGTGGCGACAACAAGATGAAATTCAAGTCCTTAATGAGACAAAAGTATTATTTTATAAAGTTGGATCTTCCTCTAACTGCAATGAAACTCTGCTTTTTAGCACTGGAATAAAGACATACATTTTATTGTAATGAAAGCAATCTTAGTGAAACCAGAGTGATTATTATTTGAACTAAGAAACTCCACTTTTCATGGGCACAATACCTGAATTAGGTGCAGGACATGCTGAAATCCCATGGTAAATCACCTGGGTTTTGCACAGTTAGGCGTTCCTGTGCCTCTAAAAGCATTTCAGCTCTGCCTTTCAGGTCTCAACCTCTGAGTGGCTGGAGACAATGGTGAAGAATTTAGCATATATAGAACTGGAATCCATGAGTGATGAAAGAGCCACTCAGAAGACATTTAGAACATTATCTGTGATGAGTAAGGAGAATTTGCAGCAAGACAAAGCTCAAAAAGCCTTCCGTCATAAATATGAGTCTTCATCCTGACGTGAGCACCACCGAGATTGAGCATTCTCTGAAATAAAGGCTGTGTTCTCCAATTGCTTTAAATGGTACCAACTCAGAGGATCAGAAAGTCAGAAATTTCCACTTTACTTTAACCAGCAGGACACCCTGAAATGAGCTTTTAAGCTTAGTTGGAATGAATCTACAGAGAAATTTTCATTTTATTCTGAATGGCCAAGGCACCTGTGCTTGAAATGCTATTCCCTTCCTGGTGCATGGCAAAGCATTTTTTGGAGTCCTTGACTCAGTGAAAAGCTCTCTGCTCCCCACATGCACTGGAAGGCTGATTGAGATGACCTTACATATCTGCAGCCCATCAGCCTTTTCTCCTTTCTCCCAGGAAGGAGAATTGTTTATGAAATTATGTTTTCAATAGCAGTAGCAGGCAGAATTCTGATTAGGTGAGTGGTTTGCCCCTTGGAAAAGGAACAAGGATGATGCAGGAGCCAAAGTTTTAATTGCATTGGCAGTTTTCCCCATTCATAAAAGTTCAGGAGAAAGAAAGATTCAGGGCAGGGTCATATGCAATTTTGCTGTGCATATGCAGAGCAGTTGTGCACTCTGGTGTTTAACAGAATATTTTAAAGTATTTTATTTTTGGGGTGTGCACACTTGTATTAATGCAGAAAACATCCCAGTGATCCAGACACAGAGTAAACAGCTCTTTTCCAACATATTGCTCAAGGAGGTGATCATTCCTGTTCTTCCATGCATTTCAGAAGAACATGGGTGACTTAGCTGAGATGAAAACTCAGTTCATGCATTGTTTGGTGCAATGATGTCCTATTTCAGAATATTGAGTCTATTAAGGCACTGATGACAAAAAATAAGGGGGGACAGATGGAGAAAGAAAGTGACATAAAACTGTAGAATCAAAGAATATCCTGAGTTGGAAGGGCCCCACAAAGATCACTGCGTCCAACTCCTGGCCCTGCACAGGACACCCCAAAAATCCCACCATGGACCTGAGAGTGTTCAAACCCTTGAACTCTGGCAGGTTTGGGGCCATGACCATTCCCTGGGGAGCCTCTTCCAGCACCCAACCACTACAGCAGAACTTTCAGGCTTCCAGCATCTCCCTTGAAATCATGATGAATCAGTGAATTACTGCTGCACTTGCTGTTATTAATAAAACATCAACAACCAAGTGTCATTAGATAAGGTCTGAAAGCAGCAGCGTGTTGTACCCTGACATGAAAACTCCAGTTATTTACAGTATATTTAAGATTCCAACACGGGGCCTAATGCAATTAGTCAAAATCATTTTGAAAATAGCTGGGAATCCCTAGGATGCCTCAACAGGCAAAAAGGAATCTAAGTAGAGTTAAAAAGATACTACTAATGACCCTGCTGTGATGGAATAAAATAGAAGCTGTTACTCCTTGCTAAGCAAATGAAACCAAAGATATACTACTGATCTCTGCTTCCATGGTCCTAATTCCTAGTGGAAATTTTCTGATTTCCTTTCCCACAAATACATTTTCCTCCAGGAATTTGAAATATGTCTTGAACAAATGCCAGATTGCTTCAAATAGCTCCGTTCTGGTTCCAGGTTACTTTATAATTCAGTCAGAGCTGATACAAATTCCACTGGGGTGTATTTTTCTAAGTTTTATAAAACAAGGACTATTTTTGCTTTATAAATTTGGGTAACGAAAATGTCACACATTTTAAGTATTTATTGTGAGGGTAATTAGAGAAAACAATGTTGTGTGCTACGTTTATTTGAGAGAAGTCTAATGGATCAATTTATAAAAACATGATTAAGGTCATTAAACACATTACAACGTGTGCTGCATTTGAGTTTCTTAGTGTCTTTTTAAGTTTTCTATATTTACTGTGGAGGTTTGGGGTTTTGTTTTGGGCTGATTGCTTTGGTTTTTCTGGTTGCTGTTTTTCATCTCCAGATCTCTGCCTCAAAATGAGATATTTTGTTTTGTTGAGTTTATCTGCTTGTTTTTTCAGATTGTCACCTAGGAATTCAATAATAATTTTAGTCAAGGAGGTTAGGGGGAAATGCATTTCTATTCAATGTTAAAAGAAAAATAAGGTTTTATTTCACTGCTAACAGGTTTTTCCAATCTGTGTAAGGGCCTGGAAGTTGGCAGGAGTTTCGCTGGTTTCATATTTGTGAATTTAACCTGAAAATCCACGGAAAATTAACTATGTTCAGACAATTTCTAAGCTGCTCCTGAGCAGAAGAGACCCTCCAGCTACTTCATTTCTACCAAGTCAGTGAATCCCCACATGAACATCAGTGAGGATGCAGGCACCCTTTTGATATAATTCCTACCAATAAACCAGAAAAGACTATTTTTCCAGTGGCATTTCCAATAGTTTGGTGGTACAGAGCTTTTAAAAGAAGAAGAAAGAGGCATGAGTGGGAAAAACAGAACTGCAGAGGGATTGGATCAAGTTTGGGGAAATATCAAGGACAGGTATTAAAGCACCTGCTGTCTGTGACATCTTTGTATTATTATTTAGAGAATGGAAAATTTAAGCAAGGTGGTGGAAAGAGGGAAGTGTACAGGATGAGAGAGGCTGATTTTCACGTACAGGACACTAGAAGATATCCTGAAGGATAGAATTGTTTTCCTGTCTCTGCCACTGAGCTCCTCCCTTGAATTGAACAGTCACTGCTGATTGCATCTTCATTTTCTGAATGGAGGGTGTGAGACATTCAAAGACCTTTGCTTGAGTGAGCTCTCGAAGTTCCAACAGAAACTTGTTAGAATTTGCCTTTGATTGTACTAGACCACTAAACATTCTGGAAAACCAAAGTGTCTCCCAGGTCCAATATTGTGCAGCGTTGTGTATTTTTATAAGCATGACATCAATAATTCCTTCCCAAATGATCTCCTCCCCATTGCCCAGAAGTGATCTGGGAAGGTTAAGTCACGAATAGCTCTGAGAAGCTGCTGAGTGGAAATGAAGGAGTTGTAATAAACACAGGATCTATTCAGTGAGGAGACACCATGTCGGCTGAGCCTTTGCCTCGCCCTTGGCTGCCAGAGCAACCCTTCAGAGTGTGTGATCAGTCAAGATTTAGTGACAGAAACACTTGGGTTTGCCAGCACACAAGAGGATCTACGAAAGCTCTCAAATATCCCCCAAATCCGCATCTTATATCCCACTCTGTTCTTCTTTTTCTTTGGCTCTGCACTGTTTGCCTTTTCCTAAAACTCCCACTCCAAATTCCCATTCATCGATCTGGTTTTTTGACCTGGAAACAACATCCACATCATCACTTCTGGCTCAGGAGAATCTTTCACCCCACTTCAGTCTGCCAGGAAACACTCCTGGCCACAGATTCATGTGTGTTGGAATCTTTTCTCGGTATCTGCCTCCTCTGGGGCCTTATATGTCTTTCAGCAGAATGAGCAATGTTTCCTGGGAGTCTGTAGATCTTCCAACAGAATCAGCTTCCTCTCAGGGCGACTTTCTGTTATTTATGAGGTTTGGTGCCATGAAGGCAATGCTGGGAATGGGAGCACAATGCTGAAAGGGAAGAGAGGGGGAAGACACATCCCTGAGTTTTCATATTAAACCCACTACTTATTTGCCTCTTTTTTTCCACACTAATATTTTTGTTCACAAAGTTTGCAGGAAGGCGTGAAAACTTTGGAAATGTAATAAAATGATTAATTTCAGAGAAGCTTCAGCTTCCTGTGGTCTTCATTTCATGGTGCCTATAAGGAGAAGGCTGTTTTGGGAGCTCTTGTCTCACACTGAGTAATGAACTGAATTTTTAATTTTAAACATAGCTCTGAGTCCCACTGAACCTGGGACCCAAAGGTGGCAGTAAATAGTGAGCTCCTTCTGTACCACTTTTGTCATTTCCCGTGAGGAACTCCTCTCCTGGTTGCATGATCCTACTTTCAATCACAGCGAGCCCCTACAGTTTCTCTGTTTCTCCACAAAAAACTCTCTGGGATTTATAGATGAACTTATTCCCTGATATTTTCCCTTAGTTTGCTCTTTTGCTTTCTCACACAGGAAGTTCAACAGCTTTGGAGCCTGTCATCCTGGAACCTGTGCCCAGCAAAGATTCAGTGGTTACATCCTGATGTCCTGGATTTATTTTCATTAAATATCTCCTTTAAATCCTCCTGGTTTTGTAGCAAACCCCCCATTTCCGTAGCCATTACCCTGGTGATCAGCATTCAGGGACAAACAATCACAAACAAACTGTTCCTGAAACATCTCTCCAATTTATCATCCATGTCTCTGACTGTATTGACTGCGTATAGTCTGACAAGGTAACAATGCTACCAAAATAATACAAGTACAGTCACATAAATCCATGTATTATGCTTTTATAGCCACATTTCTGCTTGTGTGACAAAATCCACGACTGGCTTTTTGCCTCTTTCTCCCTGTAAGATTGCTTCATGGACTGTGGGCAAGCAGATGTTTCAAAAGAGTCTCCAAAAAACCAGACTGAAAGGAAACAGGGAGAACAGACCAATGATCTTGGAAAGAGCTCTGTGTAATTCCATTTGTATTAAAACTAGGAAAAGTTCAGAGCAGAGCAACAAGGTGATAAAACCTCAGAAACAACTTGGAATAATTCAGCCAATTAGGCATCTTCAGTGTGGAAAATAAGTGACTGAAAGGGAAGATGGCGTGAGACTGCAGACACATGAGTGGCACACAAATGTTGTGGAAGGGATCAGAGTTCAGACTGTGGATTTCTCTGTTTCTTTTGTCCAGGGAAAAAGTGAGACCTCTGGAGCACTTATTACCCTTAGTTTGCCTGATACAGGTTTGTGACATGGGCAGAATTAAAAAAAACCCCTCACAATACCTGTGAAAGAAGTTTCAACAGGTACTGACCACTTCATATTGATCTCATAACCAGAGGGAGGAGAAATTTACTGAAATGTAGAAAATAGGTCAGATAGACTGACAGAGCCTCAACAGGTCTGTTTCATTCCATGGGCTGCAGAACAGAGACCAAGGTTCAGGCGCAGAAATTTACACTGTAATTAAAATCAGTGAGATCAACCTTTCTATTGTGTCTCAGCCCTGGAGAGAGATTTCTGTGGCTTTCATTGGCTGCTTGACAGCAATTCCACCATTTCCAGTCTGTTCCAAATCCTGACCACCTCTTCAGGGAAGAAATTCTTCCTAATATCCACTCTGACTGCTCTGAGGCACACTTGCCTGAAGCTGACAGTGACTTACCCAGCTTCAGTTGCAGCATGGCAGCATCTCTGATCTCTGAGTAACTTGTCTGTATTTTGTGTCTTTTTAATGTATGTGTGAGCACAGCTGAAAAAAACTAGTCGAAAGCAGTATCAGCACCAGAGGGAAGTGACCATCTGCTGTCTTTGGAGAGAAATCTGTCTTGAAAAATATTATAGAAACTGCTTTTCCTTCTTCGTGCGTGTGCTGGACAACCTGAAAAACACAGAAACCAAATGTACGCACACTCCTGGTAGGTAAGAAATGTATTGTAAGAAATTGTATTGTAAGGGCTTGTAAAAAAGACAGAGAGATTTTTTTTTAACCAGGCCTCTAGTGGCAGAAAAGGGGACAATCATTTTAAACTGAGAGTAGTTTAAAATTGGAGATTTTTTTTTTTTTTTTTTTTTTTTTTTTTTTATGATGAGAGTGGAGCAGGTTTCTCAGAGAAGCTGGAAGTGCTCAAGGCCAGGTTAGATGAGGCTTGGAGAAACCTGGGATAGTGGAAGGTGTCCCTGCCCATGGCTGGGGGGTTGGAACGAGATTTTTGAAGGTCCCTTCCAACCCAAACCATTCTGTGGTCCTGTAACACTGTGCTTTGATACCTTGGCATTGGCAAATTCTATGTCTCCTAGGTCCTCCCAAAAAGACAAGAGATTTGCTAAAGAAAGGATATCTAAGACACTGAATAAGAGCTGTGAAGTGGCAGCAGTGTTTAATATCAGACAGGTTAGCTTTACAGCAGGACCAAATTCTGAGAAATCTTTTCTGTCTGTTTTCAGGGTACTCAATCCAAATAGGATTGAGTAGACTCAGTTCCCAAACAGGTCAGGACCATAATAAATAGGAGCTAACTAAATCCCAACCTTTCTGCTCCAGAGAAGACATGATCTATTTTTAGTGTATTTTCCTGATAATAATTTCTTATTTTTTGTGAAATCATAGAATCATAGAGTGGTTTGGATTGCGAGAGACCTCCAAGACCATCGAGTTCCAACGCCCTGCCAGGGGCAGAGACACCTTCCACTATCCCAGGTTGCTCCAAGCCTCATCCAACCTGGCCTTGAACACTTCCAGGGATGGGGTATCCACACCTTCTCTGTTCCAGTATCTCACCACTCTTACAGTAAAGAACTCCTCCCTAATATCCAATCTGAATCCACCCTCCTTCAGCCTAAAACCATTCTTATCTGTGATGCCATGATCAGCAAAAAAGAGTGAATGGGAAGTACCTAACTTTCAATTCATTTAATGGACATCATTTAATGCTCATTTCAGTGAATGGACTCAGGTTCCACAGTATCTGAAAGCTCTCCCACCCTGTATTAGAATATTTTGAGTATGCAAATGTTGCAGCATTAGGAACCAATGACGTTTTGCAGTGACTCTTCCCTGTAAAAGATTGCAGTGATGGATCCAAAACCATTTCTGCATTTAATTCATCTTGTTCTGAGGAGGAGGAATCATATACTCTGAGACACTTTTAAAAATAAACTTCCAATATGCTGAAGCCTTAGTACCTTTCCAAACTTTGAAATGAGTAAAGCTGTGTGCAATATAATGGCTCTCATATCCACTCGAAAAGCTTTTTCTCACCTCAAATTAGTCCATAATTTGTGTCAGACAAAATCACTACCTGCCCTTTATGACACAACCTCAAAACAAACCTGGTAATTTGTGTTAATGGATGACAAATGGAACCACTGGGGCAGGTTTGTGGCTGGTGGAGGTTTCAGTCATGCTTCGCTTGATTTACACCTACTGAAGTTCTCTTCTCCATGCCGCAGATGGGTTCCAAACTTTTTTTGGATGTGTCTGGTCTCCCTGCATTACTATTAACACCTTCCCACACTCTGGAGTGGGTGTCTGAACCCCAAAGTGGAGCTCTGTGCTTTATTGCTTCTAATAGATGGGATTAAATGACTGTGGTATTTATTTGTTCCTGACAGACTCCATCGAATAGATGAAAATCATGGGATTTTCATTCTCAGCATGTCATAATCACAGAATTGGGGGTTTGCCTTTTTCTTTTTTTACTTTTTTCTCCTGTCTTTCATTTTCTTTCCTCTGTGCCACCTTCCTCTGCTGTGGGGGCTTTCCCCATGCAGAGAAAGGAACCGAATATCTCATCCCAAGATGTGATCTAGATTCTGTTGGATTTCAGCATATATTTTCATATATTTTCATATCTTTTCAGCTGGGTTCAGACTCTTCCTAGAGGAAGATGATAACTGTTGATGAGAATAGTTTAAGACCATATGTTGCTACAAACCAGAAGAATTAGGCAAAGCCCATACAACTGTGCTGCATGGGGTGCAGGCTGGAAATAAAAACTGAGGTATAGCCCCAGAAAAAACTGCAACTACAAATTAGCACCCCCTAGGAAAAACAGTCTTTTAATTGTTAATTGTTAACCATAATTGGCCTAACGGTCACTACATCTGGAGCTGTTTCCCTGAGGAAAAGTGAATATTGTAAAGTTCAGGCTTGTGATACCCATATGTATTGGAACAGTGTGTCCAAAAGCTGTTGCATTCACTAAGAATTTCATCTTCCTGAAGCAGAGCAGTTTTTGGCCTGGAATCTGTGGAGTGCTTTGCTAAAGAAAACACTAACAGAAGTCTGGTTTGTGCTGTGTGAGGAGTGTGAGGGGGACATTTCACAGTTATGACACCATTTTAGGGTCATTTCTCCAGATTCCACCTCTGTCCTAGCTCAGCTGCAGCAGTTTATTCTGATTGTGCCATGCATTTTTCACTAAACAGGTGTTTAAAAAAGAAAGTAAAAAATAATTGTGAATCACCCTGTAGATCTTAATAGACCTCGGGCCACTATATTTTAACAGCAGATAAATGTGTATGCAAATTGTTATTATTAACATTAAAAACAAATCTGGCATATTTTAAATAAGTACTAAGAAGCACTAAAGTGTTTGTGGCAAGTCCTTCTGTTGTGTTTCTTTTCTTTGATTTAGAATTTATGATCCAACCAGGCGTAAATCCTTTCTCGTGTGTCTTGTTCCACTCTTACAGAGTCACGAGGTTGTTAAGGTTGGAAAAGACCTCCAAAATTACCCAGCCATTAAACTGACACTGCCAGCTCTGCCACCAAACCATGTCCCCAAGTGCCACATCTGCACGCCTTTTAAACCCCTCAAGGGATGGTGACTCCACCGCCTCCCTGGGCAGCCTCTTCCAATGCCTGACCACCATTTCAATGAAGAAATTTTCCCCAATACCCAATCCAAACCTCCCTTGGAAGGGGGTATTCTGCATTCTTCCTCTGCTGCTTTTGCCCCCATTAAAAAAGCCTGGAAATAGTTAAGTTGCCTGGAAAAATCAGTATCACTTCACACAATATCCTCTGTAGAGCAGAATCTCTTTTTTTTTTTCTGTGGCTGTGTCATTAACAGTAAAATATTTTCTATTTCTCACTGTGTGTATATATAATATAGATATACTCCCCTGCTCTCTGCAGAGTTATAAAAAGCCTCCACTTGCCCCATGTGACCTTGTCACCACAAATTGCTTTTAGATTCTGTGCCATTTGAACAAACACAGCAATTCACTTTCATGTTCCTGCAACTGCTAGGATAGGAAAAAAAAAAGGAAAAAGGAGGGAAAAGGGTGCTAGAGCATGCAGTGTATGTCCAGGCTCATTCTCACTTTGACACACACTTTTCTTCACCTCCCTTAGAGGCTAAAGTTCAGGGAATTCCTGCTACTGACATGGAACAGTTTCTATTCAGTCACACTGGACATGTGCTCTGCTCGGACTCGGAGGATGAGCTGAGCTGTGCTCGGAGAAGGGGAACAGAGATGGATTTGCTCTTAAGTGAAGTTATTTCAGTGAACTGGTAAATGAAAGGGCACTGAACTCAGCAGTTACAACACCAGACTGAAAACGATGCCTCTAGTGGTTTTGGTTTTCTGTCCAGCCATCCCCTTGGACATATTTGTGATAAACTATCAGGAAATTAGGAATTTATAACATACTATTGAGACATTTTAGGAAACAGATTTCCCAGAGAAATTGTAGAAGCCCCATTCCTGGAAGTGTTCAAGGCCAGAATGGATGGGGCTTGGAGCAACCTGGGACAGTGGAAGGTGTCCCTGTCCAAGGCAGGGGGTTGGAATGAAATTATCTTTAAAATCCCGTCCAACACAACCCATTCTGTGATTCTATGACAGAGAGGATGGACCCAGACTTCTCCTGGATGTG
Organism: Acanthiza pusilla; assembly: GCA_036630365.1. NCBI lineage: Eukaryota > Metazoa > Chordata > Aves > Passeriformes > Acanthizidae > Acanthiza > Acanthiza pusilla. The sequence continues at coordinate 95,274,627 of JAXCHO010000034.1, forward strand.
GTATGAAAGGACTGCATGTAATGGATACAGGTGGTCAGAAGAGAAATTTCTGTTTGCTATACGAGAAAAATTCTCCACAAAATACAGTCAAATATTGGAACAGTGGCCCAGAAGGCTGGAGTGTCATTTCCCTTGGAGATTTTCAAAACTGAGCTGATGAAGCCCTGAGTGAGCTGATGTATGATCTTAACTGGGCTTTCAGAAGAGGATTGGACCAGTGGTGAACAGAAGTCAGTGCAATTGAAATTATTTCAGAATGCTGCTTTTTAGGAGAAATTAATACCTTTACCTCAAAGCCCTGACTGTTGGGCAAAATGGACTTCTTGATCAGTCAGAGGTAATAAATCTCATGAAGACGTAAAGAGGAAATGACCATTTAAGGTAATATTTCTCCCTTGCGCGTCACACACAACTTCAGTCAGCGAAGAGTTTCCCTGAGCACAGAGGTAATGAGTGATAAACCACATTTTATAACACATTGGATTCTTACGGCTTTCCTGTCTGTTCCTTGAATTTCCTTCAACATGTGATATCGCCACAGGATATGGTTTGTATCTCTAGTTGTATGTAGACTCTTTTTGCAATCAATTACTTCAATTATATTTCAGAATTCATCAAAATAATGTTCCAAAACTCTTCTTTTAAGTTTTCTTTCAAGTAAAATTTAAGGGAGCAATATTGCTTAAAATACTATTTAAACAAAAATTTTCTAAAAATTAATTGTGAAATTGGACTTTCAAAGCCCATGACAAAAAGAGTCCTGGCAGACATATATCACCTAATTTGGGGAAAGAGAAATAGTTCTTTATGCTCATGCAGCCATTTGGGTCTCTGTCTGTATTCCCCTGCTCTGTGTGGGGTTTGGAGCCTGGAACTGGCTCAGGGATCAGAGTTCCCCTCCACTGTCACATGGAGACAAAGCATTAGTTTCTCATCTAGAAATCAACTCTTTTTCTGGCTAGATCAGCTTCCCTCTGCCTATTTTTCTGGCTAGATTTTCTTATTTGTACTCAAAGAGATGCACATCAGGGTCTGAATCTTTCCCTTTTCCTATTGCAATTTAAAATATTCATGGTCTTGTCCTGTGATTCCACCTCCCTGACTCAGGCTAAATTCCTTATTTTTTTTTTTTTTTTGGCCCTTTAGGACTTAGGGGTTGCAAAAAGCGTGACATTCAGTCCCCATTTTTTGGCTGAGATGCACAGCTACAGGTGCTTGAGTGAGGGAAAGACAATGAAGATGGCCCAAGAGCATCTTGTAGCCCCCATCAATATTCTGTCTAACCCTATATTTTCTGTGACAGGAGAAATAGGAAATGATGTCTAGAAAAACTACATCTCTGGGTAGTTTTTGTCATTCATTCCCCTTGAATTGTTGGAGCATGATCAGTTAGTGATGCTAGAGGGCCTGTCTCTGCCTAATCTTTTTAGTATCTATTTATAGACCTGCTGTCCATCAATTTATTTAATTTCAGTTTGAACTTCTGGTCCTCTCTGCCTCGGTTCTGTGGCAACAAACTACAGAGTTTCACTACCCATTGTATAAAAAAGTACTTTTTTTTACCCAGTTTCCCTTATTTTACTGAGTCTCCCCAGACTCTAGGGATTTGTTCCATTTAACTTATCCACCATCTTCATGGTTTTGTAAAGTAGAATTATTTCCTTTATCTGCTTCGTGCATTATAAAGTGAAGGCTCCTGGGCTTTATGGACTCTCTTTTTAAGGCATTTTTCTCTACAAGGCTTCATTCCCTTTATCATCTCATCTCCTGTTGCCTGGACATTCCTCAGCTTCACTGAGATGCTCAGGTGAGAATCAGAGGCTCAGAGAAGAAAGAGAGGGAGAGGGTGCTCCAGGTCGGTTGGAGAGTCCCCTGTACCCCCAGTAAAGACCACCCTGATCCAGGCTGTCCCCAGCTGTCCATGGAGAACCACGGTGGAGTAAATATCTGCTCTGCAATCCATAGGAAGCCCATGGAGATGGAGGTGCCCTGGTGGCAGCTGCAGCCCATGGAAAGGAGCTCCTGGCAGGAAATGTGTCATGGGGAGCAGCCCCAGGAGCAGCAGCCACAGGAAGGTGGCTTTAGATTTTTCTACTCACTATCCTACTCGATTTTTAATTGGTGATAAATCAGTCTTTCCCAAGGTAAGACTGCTTTGCCCATGATAGTAATTGGTGAGTGATCTCCCTGATCTTGACCGATAAATCTCTTCGTCTGATTTTTTCCCCTAGTGCTTTTGAGGAGTTCAAATGAGAGAGAGACTCAATGGATTGCTCTCAGCCAGCAAATAACACTCCACATTCATCAACAGCCACAAACTGAATCTCATTTGAGTCCAGAGAAATCAACTTTAGATGTGTCTGATCTTGAAGGTGTCCACAGAGCAGGGAGATTAAAACAGGCTTTACACCATGGACAGGAGGTCCAGGACATAAGGGAGTCATATCATAAAATCATAAATGGATTTGGTGGAAAGGGACCTTAAAGATCATTCAGTTCCAACCCCTGCCATAGGCAGGGACACCTTCCACTATCCCAGGCTGCTCCAAACCCCAACCTGGCATTGAACACTTCCAGGGATGGGGCAGCCACAGCTTCTCTGGGCAACCTGAGCCAGGGCCTCATCACCTTCACAGGGAAGACTTTCTTTCCTAATATGTAATCTATATCTACCTCTCTTTGAGTCTGAAGTCATTCCCCCTTCCCACATCACTTCATGCTCTTGTAAAAATCTCTCCATATTTCTTGTAGGCTGCTGTGGTGGTGCATCCCCACATTATGATCTTAGCAATGCTCATGAGGCCTCAACCCCAAGGAACTGCACCTGATCTGAGCCCCTCTTGAGCTTATCAGAAACACCTCCTGCTCCCAGGAACCAACAGGTGTTTAATAAACTATTTTTTAATGAACAGCCTTGGAAACTTACTTTTCTTGCCCGAATAACAACCCAACTGGAACAATATTTTTGTTATCCAATTTCCAAAGAAAGCTACTGACCTGAATTGTGGCCAGGATGGAAAATTACTGTGACTGTCTTGCAACCTTATAAAGAGAGGTCCAAAGTGAAACTGTCTGAGCTCTCCTGGACCTTAGCAGGCTGTGAGCAGCACCTCCCTCTGAGTGGGCACCTCTCAGAGTCAGTGAATTTTCTAGTTTGCTGCACTTGGAGGAAAAAAAATCCTATTGATCAAGTCTGGGCTCAGTCTAGTACAGAATCTACTCTGAGCCTCGTGACTCGACAGGAGGGTCTTCCATATTCTTTTTTATCCTTACCCTTTCCTATCCTTTTGTCTACCCAGCTACCCAGCCACCATCCACATAGATAGTTTTGGATTTATTTTGGTTTGGACTGATTGGCTTTGGGTTTTTGTTTGCTTTCTTCTCTGGGTGCTTTAACCATTTAGCAGAGTGAGCCTTGCCAAGGAACTCTGTCGTGCTGTTGGTTTTATATTAAACCTGTTTGTGCCAATACCTTTGTCAGTGATTCTTTAAGTGACCTTAAAACCCTCATTTGTGACCTCCCTTCAGGTGCTGGAAGGCCACAGTTAGGTCATCCCAAAACCTTCTCTTTCCCAGGCTGAAAAAACCAAATTCTGTCAGCCTTTCCTTGCAGGAGAGGTGCTCCATCCCTCTGTTCATCTTGGTGGCCATATATGCTTGAAAAGAGAACCACAAAGCTCAGTAATCCATGAGTATACCAAGCACAATTTAAAAAATCCCAGAAAGAAACAAAAATGTTATGAAAATCAAAAGTGTTTGAATTTTCGGCAATTTCTTTTATTCTAGTGCCAAACCAACACAGGATTTCATGTTCTGAGCACTTGGATGAGGTAATGATTAATGCTTCAAAATAATAATGCTGGAGGAAAATCAGACTTTAATGAAGGCAAGCAGTGGGTGGTGGAATGCACAGACCATGCAAATTGATGGAGGAATTAGCCATGATCAGGAAAGAAAAGGAGAAAGATCAGATTGTGAAAACGCAAGGTAAACCCCATCTTTTCTCTTTCATTTTGCACTGTTTCTTTCTTCCTGCCATCTATCCATTGCTCTCCCTTCTTTCTTACAAGGCTTACCTCCAGCTCTAATTCCAGTTCATATTGTTGTGCAGAAAAATATTTCATTACAACTTGAACTCATTAAATAGGTCAGGGAACATAAATGATGATATAAATTCTAACACCCACCCAGCCTGCAAAAAAGAGTTAATTTGCCTCTCATACAAAAGTACTTAACACCTGAGCATTGTTCCAGCTTAAATTCTTATACTGAAGAGAGACTAATCTGGGAGCCTTTGATACTACCCTAATTCAGCTTAATTTAAGCTAAAACCTGTCAACTTTTATGAGCATTAACCTTTGACTCTGTTAACATAATTAATTGAAATATGACTGCACGGATAAATCTCTATGGAATAATATTTTTTAAAATATTAAAGAGAGATATTTAACCTTCTCTAATACACCAAGAAAATGTCTAGATTATGATGCCCTGATGTGACCTCTGAATTTCCTAGGAGCGAGGACATTGTTAATGGCTCATTGTGATGGCAAGAGAAGGGATGACCACTCTGTGCTGGACCAGATTTCACACATTAAACTTCTCCTTTCCTGGGAATATTTTCATGCAACCAAGTAAAACAGAGATTCTCTGGCCTCTCAGTTAGAGCTACACTTGTGTATGACAGAAAAAGGTCACAAAATAACTATTTATTAAGACAACAGCTTGGATAAAAAAGTTGACTGTGAAATTTAATAAAATGATTGTGAAGAACTGGGAAATTTTGCTAGAGCAGGCTCTCTCCACATATGCCCTCTGCTTATATTCACTTTTTAAAAATCAGCAGGTGACCTTACATGGAGATTAGATCGAGTCCATCCTCAGTCTTCCCCAGAATTCCTGGATTTACTCTAACATTAGGACAGTTTGTGTCCCTTGACTATCCTAGGGCTAGGGATAGAAGCTTGAGCAGAGAAGAGCAGATTTTCCAGACTGTCATACCCACATGGAAAAGGGAATTACTCTTCAATCTTGTCTCAGATGTGCCTATGAAAAGCGTTCAGAACTGTGGAGACCAAGAGCAAGTCTGAGGAAGCATTTGGGGAGATTTCCCCATTTATTTAAGAGTGGAGGGCCTCAAACATCACTGCTACATCTCCATTTGAACCTGTACCTTGGATTTCTCTTCTAATAATAGAAACATTCTACAAAGAATATTGTGTGTGGGAGGAGGGGAACTGAAAACCTCCCCAGATTTTGCCATCTACCCTTGAGGTGAATCCCTTCTCACTCCTCTGTGGAGGATGGAGAGGTGACATAAAATCACATTGCTAAGTTTCTGTCTAGAGTTGCTCTTTAGATACCTGCCTTGCTTCTGGAAACCTTTTACAGAGAGTTAATGGGGTGTTATCACTAATATTTTTCTTATCTCGGTGTCTGTAATATCAGCTCCCCTTAGAGCCTTGAAAACTGTACATAGTTCCAGAAAAGAGAAATATTAACCAATAACTTTTAGAAAACACTAAAAAGAGCAGCCTCATTTTCCTCTCTGCCTCTCTAAACAACCTTAAAACAAACTGAGTAGCTGTAGAATTAGGGGTGCTGGATCTGCTCCTCTCTAATTCCCTTCAAGTGTTTTCCCTCATCACCTGTCCTTTTTTCTTTTCAATTTCATTATTTCTTTTACTTTTTTTTAAAGCCTGAGATGGCATTCATTAGCCTTTTAAGCTAATTTAGGATATTTGCCCAAAAATTGTTGTGTAGAATGGGATGGCATTTTTGTACGCTCTTGGTGTGCACAGAATTTCATTACATGCTTTATACACATAACATTACGGATAATTTCAAATCCAAGGCCCATTCCAAACCTTTTTGCCATTTATGATCGTTTTAGGAAGAAATGTGAAGTTTGATTGAAAATGACAAGGACACAAAACTTTGATCAAAGGGCTTTATCTTTCATTCTTTTAGCCATCAGATAATAAGGGTTTAAACAGATTATATCTCCCATTCCAAAGTTATGATTTAAGCATGGCTTTTTCTTCTTTGTGATGGCTACTTTTGTGGTTTTTCCTTGACTGTTTTCTCTCACTGTCCAATCCCTCAGGAACACAAAAACCCCAGCTACATCTTCCTTAAAAGTGTTCACAGATAATCAGTGTGTAAAGCTGAACAAAAGACAGAAGTGTCAGATGGATCTGTGCAGACCTGCTGGGCAGGGAAAATGAGGATGTTATGGAAATCAGAAAAGTAGGAAATGTTCAACATGGAGCTCTCAGCTGATGGGAAAGTGGACCTAAGATATCAGAGGTGCCCTCAGGGGAGGGACTGTCTCCAGCTCATTCAAGGTTTGTATGAACGACTTCAGACAAGTGTCCTTGTCTCTGGTGGGACTTAATTTCCTGAACGGAAAGTTGAGAGGATAACAGAAGAATTTTCCTTTTCACCTGGCTATGTTTTTCTGAGTGTCTTCGATTACTAAACATTCAGCAGCACAGGTGGGCTGCAGGAGCAGTGAGGTTCTTCTGTGTTGCCACAACTACAGTAAGTAATAATGAGTTATTTTAGTTCAGTACTAAAGATACAGTAAATCTGACCTCAATTTGGGGGCCTTTTCACCAAATTCTGCAGGGAAAGAAAAAGGAAATTGTTTTAAGCTGAAAGAAGGTAGGTTAGTTTGGACATAAGGAAGAATTTTTTTTTTTTTTTTTTTTTTTTTTTAGGGTTGGTAAGGTGAGGCACAAGTTGCCCAGAGATGTGGATAACCATCCCTGGAAATGTTTGCAGTCAGACTGAATGGGGCTTTGAGCACCCTGATGTAGTAGAAATTGTCCCTGCCTGTGGAAATGGGGTTGAACTGGAGGATCTTCATGGCCAAAGAAGTGCAATGAAGTTGATAAAGCATTTAGAGAAAAAAGGAGGGAGCTGGGGGTGCTTATCCCAGAGAAAAGGAGGATCAGGGAGGTCCTTCTTGCTCTCTACAAATACCTGAAAGGAGGTTGTGGCCAGGTTAAGGTCGAGCTCTTCTCCCAAGTAACAATCCACAGGAGAAGAGGAAATGGTCCTAAGCCACACCAGGGGAGGTTTACGTTGGATATTAGGATTTTTTTTTCATTGTAAGGCACTTTAATTAGTTTTAATTAAGCACTAAGCCAGGCTCCCAAGGGCAGTGGTGGAGTAATTCTATGATTCAATAAATTACAATCTCTTCAGCCTAAACCATTCCATGATTCTACAATTCTATGACATCTCCTTCATGTTTGTTTTCTAGAAAATTAGAACAAAATGTATGTGAGATCTCCAATTCTACTTTTCTTGATGACTGGCCTAAATCTCAGGCTGGCACTGAGGCAGGATTTCTTCATGTTTGAGTCCTTGGTCTCTTTTTTAACCTTCAGAACTTACTATCTTGCAGAGCATTTCCTGGATTGCTGCAGTGATTAAAGCCAATTTGGGGAACGTAGAATAATCAACGTGTGGAAGAATGAAAGTCAGGACATGGTAAAAAAAAAGTTTTCTTAGATCCTGGAAAGGAAATAGAAGGGTTTTGGTTTTTTTTAATATGTGGATGTAGCCAGTGGGGACTACTCCTTGCCATTCTCAGAAGCTCCAAACATGCACAAAATAGGGACACATCAGATATTAAAAACTAAGGTGAAAAGTCTTTTGTGATGGTGCAAGACAGAAGTCTGGACAGAGGAAGATAATCACATTTACTGACCCCCGAGGGCTGTGTTTTAATGAATACAAAGCTTCAAGACCAATTTGTAGCTGTACCAGAGTTTGTATGGAAAAGCCATTTCCGAGGGAGCAGTTTTTAAGCTGATTGAGATCTACATGATTCCAGTGAAATCAAGACTGTAGGACATTGAAGAGTGAAAGCACAGCCTTCATCTTCCCTAAGAAAAGAGAGAACCATTAAGGTTGAGAAAGACCTCTAAAATCATCAAATCCAACCGTTAATCCATCGGTGCAAAGCTGAAATCAGCTTCTCTTGAGTTCTGCAAAAACTTCAAAAGTTTGGAGGCATCAACATGTGATGAGGTATCCACTGGACCTGCTTTGATGTTTGGAGACCAAATATCCTGCAGGAGCAGAGAAATCAGATTTAGGTGGGGGACCAGAGCCCTGTGTCTAACAGGCAGCTTGGGGATTCAGTCACAGGTTGGGATTTCAGAGCACAAGAGAACGATAAAGGTTGGTTTAATTCTAAATCTGCATCCCTTACTTAAGGAAGGGTTTTAGAGAGGGGGAGGAGGGCGGAAGTTCTGCCTTCTTACCCCTCCAGTAAAAAATTTATCTGTAGATGAGAACAGAGAGGATGGAGGGCCTCTGTCGGCTTTTCTTCCCTCTCAGAATTGTGCTGACAAAAATTCACTTTTAAAGATACTGATTAAATAATTTAAAATTTCCCACTGGCTTAACTTCCTTTTAATATCTTTCTTCTTCTGATGCGCTTCCTAATTCCTGAGCTTCCAGGAATATGTATTGTAGTATCAAATGTAATGTTCAAATATCTGGAAAACAGGATTTTCCATACTGATCAGGCCACGAAGTCACACCAATCCATAGCCTGTGTGATGGCATGGCCATTATTTTGTGGCTCAGAGGAGGCAGTCACCAGGCAGAAAATCCAAATGCTGAATTTCCTTCTTGCCTGAAAATAGCACAGACTTGCCTCTGGGCTTTGGAAGTGGAAAATATCAAATAATATTTTGCTTGCCACTGCTTTTGAATTTCGTATTACCAATCTTCTTCAATGTCATTATTAACAATTTAGGAAAATTAATTAAAAATTAGAAGTTTTTAACTCTCTTTTAACGCTCTGAAAGTGGAAAATATCCAAAGGTATTTTGCTCTCGACTGCTTTTGAATTTTCATTATTACCAATCTTCTTCAGGAAAAATTTTATACGTAAAAGGGCAAAATTGAAAGGTTATTATGCTCATATATATATATATATATATATATATATGCATGTCTGTATATATCTATATTAGGTAACTCTCACATTGATGTTTGAGTAGCCTCCTATTTCTTTGTGTAGTTTCTATACAATATAAACATTTAAAATTGCCATAAATGTATAAAAATACACAGAAAAATATTCATATGTGTGTGTGTATAGGTGTCTATGATCTCACCACAAAACCACATGCTGTGTTTCCCAGTTTTAAAGCCAGTATGGATTATCCTGGACAAAATATATTTCTTTTCAAAGAAATAACACGGGGCCTTTGCTCTTCCTGTTGTTGTCTTTGAAGGATGTAAACATTTACTTACAAACTCTGGGCTTGAGAAGCAAGAAATCATTTAAGTACTTTGTCAAAAAAGTCGGGATACTGATTCTATGTCATAAATGTAAGTAGGCTTAAAAAGAAAATTAATGAACTTATATGAGATTAAGAAGTTATAGCATTTATTTGTCATAATCCTGCTCTCTCTTTCAAAATTTTTTTCCAACAAATCAAGAAATAAACCCACATCCCTTTGCTTGTGGTAACCATTCACAAGGAGAGCAAGTACTGGAACAGTGTGAACTAGGAAGATGCTCCTTTGCAAATACGATCCAGGAAACTTCCTTATCTCCATAAACCCTAAATGTTCAAGCCATTCATGTACAATTTTGTTTGACCCAGATAGAGCTGAGTTAGGAGGGTTTGAGCAGTCAGCACTTGTCAGCTTAGCTGCAGTCACTGACCACATGCGCGTTCTTAGCATCCAGCAAATAAGAAATAAAGCGCATTAGTTTGAATCTCAGTGAGAGAGAATCAAATCCAGTGAGTCATGACACTTTTTACAAGGAGCAAGAAGTGTCCTGAATCAGTTATCCAGGCTCAGCTAACATTCAGGAACTTGTTGAGCTGTGGTTGCTTATTTCAGATATTATTATCACTCAAACGCAAGTGCTTCAGAATAAAAAAAAACTGGTGTGGATATAAGAAACCCTTTTTTTCCCCAATGAGGACAATCAAGCAGAGGAACAAGATACCCAAAGAGGTTTTGCAGTCTCTGTTGCAGATTTTCACTGCTCAAAGCCCTGAGCAGCCAGGTCTGGTCTCATCACTGACATGGTTTGAGTAGGACCTGTTTCTTTCCACAGGGGTTTTTGTTGTTAATGTTGTTGGGTTTAATATTTGCAATGCACTGAAAAATGTTCTAACAGAAATTGTATGAATCTGCAAAGTTACACTAAAGTCAGTGGAGAGGAATCAGTTTGCATGAATTGAAACTCTTGCCCCTTAATTTAATTTCCATGTGCAGTTATGAAGTTTTGTACATGCATATTGTATTGCTGTATTTTTAATTCTTCTTTGGAAAACAAAGTTTGCCTGGTGTGTTTTCATTAAAATACAATCTTCTGCTTCTGTCAATACCAGTCTTTCAAAAGCTTATTGATATTTAAAGTTACTGTCTTTCTTCTCTCTTTTTAATTGACTCAATTTAGAAAAATAAATTAAAAAATAGAAGTTTCTAACTCTCTTGCTTGAGAAGAAAATTGTAGTGCACAGGATATTAATTTGGTCAAATATTGCCCTCAGCTAAAGCTGCCACTGAGAAGAGGTGGCTAAACCTATTTTGGAAATTTCTTCCCTCATGGATCTGACCTTTGTTGAAATTTTGTTGAAATAATTCTTGACTGTTTAGAGCACCAGCTGGCATTAAAAACACAATGGTGCAGCACTGGAAAGCACCTTGCTGTAAAAATGGGACAAAATTGCTGAATTGCTGAATTACCTGTATTTTACCAGGTTCTGTTCCAAGTCTCCCCTAGTATCCATCACAGATTGCTCTGTTAGTTTTGAATCCAGCCCTCATTTCCACTTCCAAAAGAGGCTTTTACAATTCTTTCCTTAAAAGCTGTCCTGATTTTGAATCCACAGTTAGAACCCCAGCTCCGCATGCTCAAAACATCAAAGGTGTCTTCTACTGTTCTGCTTTCTCTGTGTTGATGTTCTGCTTTCCCAATGCTGAATCACAATTATATCCTGCCCAAATTCCTCTTGTGAGGTATGTGTAGACAGTCTTGACTAAACCTGATCAACTCTCAGATTCCCTGCAAAGCTCTCCAATATGCTCCTCTCTTTCTCTCTTATCTGTTGCATTCCCATCCCTTGCAGGCTAAGTTTTATGATTCTATGGAACAATTTTGCACTGCAATCAACTGGCATTGACTACCCTGAGTCTTATGCTTTAAAGTAAAATAAGGTAAGGTAAGGTAAGGTAAGGTAAGGTAAGGTAAGATAAAATAAGGTAAGGTAAAATAAAATAAAATAAAAATAAAATAAAATAAAATAAAATAAAATAAAAAATAAAATAAAATAAAATAAAATAAAATAAAATAAAATAAAATAAAATAAAATAAAATAAAATAAAATAAAATAAAATAAAATAAAATAAAATAAAATAAAATAAAATAAAATAAAATAAAATAAAATAAAATAAAATAAAATATGTGTATTCAAGCTGCACTCTGGGAATAGTTTAGGTCAGTCCGGAACGGTCATTGCTGTGGATTGTCTCTGAGAAAATTGAATTTCTTTTTCCTTATGACTATTACAACATGGCATAATGAAGATCTCCACTCCTTTACTATTTCTTTGATCCACAACTCCTGAAGGTTTTTGTTCCTACTGTTACTTCTCCCAGTTGCATAGAGAAGTAACATCTTGTGGATTATGTTATTGAGTAGCAGGGATCACTCTTACTTAATAGGGTCTCACTTAAAGATGTTTCACATCTTTAGGTAATATGAAGGTTCCTGAACACTCTGTCATCCCAAGATGTCCCAAAGCAAGAAAGCCTTTTTCTGGTGAGTGGTTGTTTGAGAAAGTCCCTTCTTTTTTGATCCATTTCCCTTCTCCCACCAGCACCAAAAATATCAGTATCTAGGCAGAAGATGGAATATTTTATTATGTGAAGCTTGAGGGACTATTTCAGTATGATAATTGCAATACAAATATGTTATCATCTATCTCAAAATACACTGAAATAGTCAGTCCCACACTCATCACCACAGTATCTGAACACTTCAGGGATGATATAATAATGTAATTGATCTAAAAAAAGGCAGTGTAATTATATAATTATACCTTTGCTGCTATATTTCACACATAGAGACTATTTATATTGAATACCCTTTTACTTACTTGTGAAAGGATCTATTTTCTTCAATGGGAGACAGTGGGATAATTTATGGACAGGAAAGCTCTTTGATTGGGGAAAGCATCAGACCTTAAATGAGAAGCTCAGTGTTTGCATTTGAGCAGTTGATTGCCTCCTTGCACCTCAGGAAATATAATGAGGCTCCTTCTTACCCTGATGTGTGTTCTCTGGTTGGATGCTCAAGAGAAATTTTCATCCTTTTGGGGATTCTTTACCCAAATTTAGCACCTAAAATACAAACTTGTAGTCTGACATAGTCACCTTGGCTCTTCTTTGGTTGATAGGGAGAAACTGAAACCACCAAGAGGAATAATTTATACCACCAGGGGTGTCAGATGGATGGGACAACAGACCATGGGTGGAGTTCCTCAACAATCAATGGAACCATGGAATCTTACAGTCACAGAGTATCCCCAGCTGGCAGGGATCCACAAGGATCTTCAAAGTCCAGCTCCTGGCCCTGCACAGAACAATCCTAGGAATCACATCCTGTGCCTAAATAACCTGAATAACTAATTCCAGCTGGTTCCTGGGTGGAAAAAAGCACTTCCCTACATTTGTGAAGTTGGACTCTTGCGAATTAGGGCACAGATTTTCCCTTCAGCACTGCATTTTTTCTTGTTGTATATGAAGCCCAAAATACTCACAAATTCCACATGACATGAAGGCACAATTTTATACCATATATTTCCTTATATATAAATATTTATAGATATGTGTTATAGTCACTAATTATAAAAATAAAGTGATACTACAACACATAAACTGGTCTGCATTGCAGGGCTGAAGGGGGCACAACAAAACTTCTGCATCTCAAGCAGCAGAAACAAAAGAGGATATGAATTCCTTAACACATAAATATGTGCCTGTTTCTGCTGCTTACCTGAGAAATGCTTTCTAAAATTAGGGAAAAAAATCTTCGATACAAACTTAAATCCTTGTTCAGGGAAGTATTGAATGGAGGGATTTTTTTAATGCATATATTTGAGTCTTGCTGCCTTCAGGAGGACTGAGAAACATGCTAAAGTTAAGTAAATGTCATCATGGTAAAATAATGCATCTCTCTGAATTGGGAAATGTGAAACGATGGCTGTAATTGATTGGACTCCTCTTGAAGGTCAAATGCTGCCAAGAATTGGTATTTGGGTTTTTTCTATTGCTGTTTCTTCAATTGACTTTCCTTTCTGTAGCACAACTGTTAAAAATTTCTTTGCAACATTTTAATTCACAAATTTAATTATAGTTCAAACACCTGCAAGCAGTTATTAAACTTTCCCTTTAACCATATTCTCTTATATGATCTTCACACACACACAAAACCCTAATTAAATTTTGTTTGTTTTCATGCCCAATTTGCAAATTCTGATTTTCCCTTTCTTCATTAATTAGATAAGGAAAAAGTGATAGGGTTTTAATTACTCAAGATATGTGTGAACACATCTTCATTTTCAATTAAAGGTGAGATAGGAGGTTTGAAGAGAAATTAACTAACACAGTAATTTTTTTATTATTATCCTGACAGAAAACGTATATATCATGAGATGCTATCAGCAGCCCTGTTTACACATATTGGGAATCTCCTGGGTATGTCATAAATTGAAAGAAATTCAATTATAGAAGGAAGAAATAAAGGCCTAAATCTCCAACAAAAGCACTGAATGCAACACCTCTGACTTTTTAAAGCAGGATCATTCCCAGCTGGGTATAGTCTAATTTCTCTAGAGGATTTTACTGGAGCAATGTGACACTTGGTGTACAACACCTCCAGCAAAGAAAATACTGATTTGAGGGAGTTCAAAGTCAGGTTTAAAACATTCTGCTAGTCCACCTCCCTAATTTTATGAGCAAAATATGCATATGAATTGCTCATAAATGCTCTTCCTAAAGGGAAGGAAAAGTCAATGGGATGATAAATGCCAATGAGTAGAGAATAAATACACTGGGAAAGACCACAGGCAAATCCATAACTCACTGCCCATGCGCAGTACTAAAGAAATGAATGACTTGGGCGGGCATCTAACACGCCTTTGATAAGGACAGCTCCTGAATCACCAGATATCAGCTGCAGAGTCTCCTAATTCACTCTTGGGCCCTGAGGAGCTGCAGCCAGGCAATGTGGACAGTCACACAGTGACTCCTTGGAGTAATTAGTCAGGAATGGCAATGCCTCCACCTTGTCTTCTCATCCTCTTATCTTGAGTGCTCTGCAAAGCCCTTCAAACCCATCATATGCTCTCTGCTCTGAATAATGTAGAAATGAATGTCTGAACCAAAGTTGTCAGAAACACTTAGCGATAAATAAACTACAGCATAAAGGGGACTATTTGTGTATGCTGTGGATTAGCTTAACCTGGTTTTAGGAAATTGCAGATATACCCAGGACATTAAATATGTTTTCTTCCTCATAAATTATGCAAAGAAAGTAATGCCAACTTTAATGGAGACATCTCTCCAAAATGAAGCAATCTCAAATCATCAACACTGAGCATGTCCCCTCGGTCCCTGTGATTTCAGCACATTGCAGCTTTGGACTGACAGTCTGCTTCACAATTATATGTGCTAAATCATGGAAGCACAGAGCAGAGAATCCCTGATGCTGGGAAAGCCCTCGAAGATCATCGAGTCCAAACATTAACCCAGCACCGCCAAGTGCGTGACCAAACCATGTCCCAAAGTGTCATATCTGCACTTCTTTTAAATCCCTCCAGGGATGGTGACTCCACCACTGCCCTAGGCAGCCTCTGCCAGTGTTTGATAACCATTCCAGTGAAGATTTTTTTCCCTATATCAAATCAAATCCGGGCGCAACTTGAGGTTTCTTCCTTTTATCCAATTACTTGTTACCTGGGAGAGGAGACCAACCCCCACCTGGCTATAACCTCCCTTCAGGCATTGTTGAGAGTGATAAAGTGCCCCCTGAGCCTCCTTTTCTCCTGGCTGAGCCTCCCCAGCTCCCTCAGCTGCTCATCATGGGACTTGTTCCCCGCTGAAGGGAGAGGCTGAAGGACCTCAAAGCAAACACAACAGAGGTAGTTATGAACCCTGTCCTAGCTCTGAGCAATCCAAGGGCTTCTGGTGTGTAAAGAAGGCATTGCTCTGTAGCTATGGGGGCTTTGGATATTGCCCCAATCCTTCTAAAATGTAGCTGAACTGTAGAACTCCTCTTGATTCTCCTTTTTATCTAAAACCCACCCTGCTGCCTACAGAGCGCTCAAAAACCTATTATTTGGAACAGCCAAGACATAGAAATTTATAGCCAGTAACATGTTTCTTAGCTTTCTATTGTCGCTGTAGTCTAAAATGATTTAAGATTTATAAAGTCTTAAGGACAACACTGGTCAGGGCACAGAGGCTGTGTAAATTTAAGTGTTTGGGCACAGACCCAAGAAAGTGAAGTGCACCACTGACACTGTTGATCTCAGTGGTCCTTGGCAGTCTTTGGGTCTCATGTCCCTTACAGTCTTCTAAATAACAGTGAGGCAGAGCTCCAGAATCAGCCCAGTCCAGGGACTGATTGGAAGCTTGGAAGTGGCTGTTGTGTTGAAGGCTTGGAGAGTTTAACAGTGAGATTATTATTTTATGGTGAGATTATTTGAGTGGATATCGGAGCTGGAGGCCAGGCCGTGGAAAGCCCTTAGCTGAGGTGTAACCAAGGCAATGACAAACATTTCACTCTATCTGGGTTGCACACTTGACTCAGATCACAGAATCACAGAACGGTCTGGGTTGGATGGGATCTTAAAGGCCATCCAGTTCCAGCCCTCCTGCCCTGGGCAGGGACAGCCAGACCAGGCTGGTCCCAGCCCAATCCAACCTGGCCTTGAGCACTTGCAGATGCTCCTGGCTTTGAGGAGTGCTTGGCACTGTCAGCTGATCACAGGTGGTTTGCTCAGACTTGCCAGGTGTCTTGAGGGCTAAGGATAAAGGAGGCAAATAATATCAATTATAGGATTCCTTGGGTCATTTTGCACAAATCCTTTAGACTTTGTGTCATACATTTTCTCTGCTTAATGGAAAGGGATAATATCTGTCCCACTTTGCAAATATCTGTGTTAAAAGGGTTGTAAAATGGGGCTTTGCTATGGCTGTCATTGCTGCTTCCTTTTAATGGTTTGGGTTTTTAAAGCCCTGAATTCCGGTAGAGATAATTAAAGCTTTTTCAAATCTAGTTAAATAGCACTGTACTATGAGTCCTAAAGGCTGCTTTTCCAATAAGGAGAGTATTTTGTCCAAATTTCCTTCAATAGTTCTGAAATCTGTAAGCAGTCACCTAAAATACGTGTCCTGGTTCTGAAAGGACTCGGCATTCACCACTGCTGCTTAAATGAACTGCGGAATCCTCACTGCCATGGGAAATGAGATCATTTGTTTGTCAGGAATTACACTGCCTTTGAAGCACCAATGAACCCAGGCTTTCTGGAAGACCTGAGTGGTTTTGTGTGCCTGGGTTTGTAAGGTGGGGAATTGAGACTCAGACATGACCAAGGACTTTGAATTGTGACAAGTACCACGCGGCAGCCCGAAGAAAATCAGATCTTTTTAAGGTGTTCCACGCTAGACATGCAAAATGAAAGGTCACATTTAAAAATCACCAAAGATACCCGCAGGCAATTAGAGCATTCAGAATTCTCCAGCTTTAATTAGCGGAGAATGAATCATTCCATAGGGGGTGAGTTAAAAAAAGAAAAAGAGATGCAGGGTGGGAACGGTGGGGGAAATGAGACTAAATTTCAGCAATAGACAAATGCTAGTTCAGGTCCAGGAAATAGAATTATTTGTAATCAGACCCAAAGTGAATGATAATGACACAATGTAAGTTGCTTTTCTATAGTGATTTTCAAACTTTAGGTAATCAAAAGCTTATTTTCTCTTTATTTTTTCTTTCTTTCTTTTTTTTTTTTTCCCAAAGCAAATACATGAACTGCATGTTTAACTATCATTGGGTGTTGTAAAAATATGTATGGATTTATTTAGCAGTTAACAACATGGCCTATGGCAATTAATATTTTTTATTTACAGAACTCAGTGCTGATAATGGACAACTGATAGACAGGCTTAATTGGCTTTTAACTACCAGTGTCTTCTTATAGTATTTTCTTCTTTGCCCAATGGCAGCAACATTCCTGAGGATTTCAATGTGAGTTTAATATGTTGCTGATTTTTAATTACATTTTTATTGCTTATGCAAATGCATGCTCATTTGTATGGCAAGCCTGGGGTCAGTAACAGGGACAGTTTTGGCACATTTCTCTATTCAGGGCCTGCACACAACAGCATTGTAGCTTGTTCCTGCTCAGTTTTCCTAAATGTGGGAGAGTTGGCCCCTTTGACTCCTTGCAGGAGAGCTCATGTCAGGAGCACAGATATCCTGACTGGTGGATGGTGATCCCAGCTTTGACTGAATTATCACTCCAAAAATTGTTCTATTTGCAGGCAGCAGCCCTAAAGGAAAACTGGAGTCACCAGAGTTACCAGCTTGGGTTCACAAACTTTCCTCACTCTTGCTGGCAGATTTAGACTCCTCCCATCCCTGGAAGTGTCCAAGGCCAGGTTGGATGGGATTTGGAGCAACGTGGGTCAGTGGAAGGTGTCCCTGCCTATGGCAGGGGGTGCAACAAAGTGATCTTTTGCGGTCCCTTCCACCCAAACCATTCTGTCACTGTGAAAAATGCTGGCCAGACAGAGGCAGAAACTTCATGGAGTCTGTACATTCTGTCCTCAGAGCTGGAGGAAATGGCACTATTATTTTAGACCTTATTTGTCCCGCCTTTTTCCTTGCTTTCTTGAAAATAGAAATATCATTGGAAAGGACATAACCCAAGCAGCAAACTGTGCAGCTTCACAGAATCATGGAATTGGAAACAGCCTACAAGATCAACAAGTCCAACAAACACCTCCATAGCCACTAAACCACATTGCAAAGCACCACATCTAATCCACTTTTCTAAAGTCAGTAGCCAGAGGAGGCTGATTTATGGCTCCAAAGCCCTTTGAAACAACTCAAAAGCTTGGACACAGAGACAGAAGTGAGAGAGGATTAAAGCTGATCTTGAGGCAGGACAGATGCCTGGGAAGCTGAGCCAGGGATCTCCACAGCTATGAGAAGATTCAAGTGGAATGGTCAGCTTGTCCCCCACTCGCTGAAGCCACGTAGTGTATTCCTGAAAACTGAATAGTCAAAAATTCCTCCGAGGGGCCCATCAGCAGTGATCCTAAATAACTGAAGGAGAAAATGACTTATTCTCATGTCAGTAGATGGCACTGTTTCTATGAACTACTGACTCACACCCCCAGAAATGCAGCTGCGTCTCCTTCGTATATTCTACATGGGGAGAAATCTAAACAAAACAAACCAAACCAACAAAAAAAAAAGGAAAAAAAAAATCCCTAAACCAAAACCACACCCCCACCCAGCAAAAAAAGGGGGAAAATAGCAAAAGAGCATTTTTAAAGTGTAAGATTAGTACCCTGAAGTTTGAAAATGCCTGAATTAATGTTGCTCATTATATTTTATCTTACCCTTGCAGGCTTTATGCGGTGTGATATTGTCTTCACTCATATGCTCAAGTTTTCCATTTCCAGAGGACTGATGCCTTAGTTAATGCACAGAATAGAGTTGATTTGAGCATAAGACAGCTGTACAGGATAAAGAAGAATATCCCTTATGAAATTCCAGGCTTCAGTGGTCTTGTACATTGAGGAATGGTTGGAGGCATTTGTTTCTGAGAAAGGAGATGTGTGGATGGTCACTGAGTTAGACATGAAGAGAAACCCCACAGTACCTCCCAGTACCTAAATGAGACTTACAACAAGGATGGAGAGAGATTTTTGGTGAGGGCATGTAGTGATAGGACAAAGGGGAGTGGCTTTAAACTGAAGATTTAGATTAGATATTAGGAAGAAATTATTTACTATAAAGGAGACAAGACGCTGCACAGGTTGTCCAGAGAAGTTGTGGTCTCCCCTCCCCTGAAAGTGGTCAGAATCAGGTTGGACGGGGCTTGGAGCAACCTGGGATAGTGGAAGGTGTCCCTGCCCATGGCAGGCAGTTGGAACTGTATGACATTTAAGGTCCTTTCCAAGCCAAACCATTTGATGATTCCATGATGATTTTATGGTTCCATAATTCCATGGTAAGAGTGAACTTGCTGCACCCAGGGAGTGCTGGATGTGTTCATGCAGTGACCACTCACCTGGCTCTCCAGCCACACTGAAAATGTCTGAAAATATCCAAAAAACAAATTCCTAAAGTGCCCACTGGACAAAGCTGCTGCACAGGACAAATGGGAGGATATATTGAAGGAACACTTTTCGATCTCATGGACATCCCTAACAGTATCACTCATAAGATCCATTTCATTAAGATATCTGTGGTATGGCCTTAGGGTACCTTATTTATAGTAATTTCATGTGTTTTTAAAATATTGTTTCCTTGTTTGTTTTTGAATCAATACAGAAATACAGAACAAACACATATTGAACATCTGTCGTGCATCTCCCTGATCTTGGTGATGCTGCTATTTTTGTCAAATTTGTCAGTTGTCATTTCTGTCTTTTTCCCTTAATTAGTCTTGATCCCGACTTCCTGGCTCAGTTCCTTGACTCTCTCTCTCATTCTTCTGCTAAATTCAATCCCCATTTTCCATATCAATGCCTAACCTGCTTTTTCCTCCACACTGAATTTTCTGTTTTTCACTTCCCTCCATCACCAGCATACCTCACCCTGTTTTCTACTAGTTTTACGCCCCTCTGTGCTGCCAGATGTTATTTCACCAGATACTGTAGCCCCTGTTGAACTTGTTATTTGCAACTCATCCTTCCCAAAAGTGGCTTCACTTCCAGTCTGTCCCAGCTTAATGTATTCACCCAGTTAACCTCCCCCATCAACCCCAGCCTGGTATTCTTCAGTCCTCTGTGTATAATCAAATTCTGTTTTAACCAACTGTTGGGTGTATTCAGTTTTATTCTTCCCAATCTTTCCCATCCTTGGTTTTTTGTTTGTTTGGTTGGTTTGGTTGTTTTTTTTTTTTTTTTTTACTCTTGCATCACAGTTTTGTCCTTTCTGTGCCTATTCCCTGCTATTTCTTGGAAGTGTAGAAGGATGGATGTCAAGAGAACAGGAGAAACATGGTCATTGGTGTCTCTTGATATGTCCCTTTTTCCTGACATGAAAAAGTGACACAGAAATGCATGGACAGTTATTTAGAAATTTTCTAGAAATATTAAAATTAGATAAGTTGTAAGAAAAATGTTTGGCAAATAAGAAACTTAGACAAACTTCCCAACAACCTAAAAGTGTAACTTTGAATGGAACAAGACAGGCTGCCTTATTATAGGTAGAATTATAATTTTCTACGGGAAATGGTAATGTCCTGAACTTTAAAAATCTTCCCAATTTCTTATAACAATTTGTCATGAAAGGGAAGTAGTAAAACCAGGGATGGCACAAGGACAGATAGAAGGATGTTCTCCTGCCCTTCCCCAAACCTGTTTTCATTCTGCCTCTTGTAATGAGCAAAATTACTTCAAACTCAACATTTCAAACTCTAAAGTGTCTCACTGGAAATTCCTCTTTGCTTTAACCTGCACAGTGAAAAGGAACTGGAGAGAGATGAATCACTTCACCTGCTGGTTCCCAGCCCTGACATTCAAGGGTCTCTCAGGGACAATGCTTTTCTAAAGAATATATTTATCTTTGGCATCCCCTTTCTATTTTCTGGACTTGCTTTGAGGTGCTGGCAGCCCCTTGGGGAGGAGTTTCTCTGGAGAGCCACTGCCACAGTCTGGAGTGGTCCCAACTCTTCCTGGCATCCCAGCAGCTGCAGATCACCTTTGCAGGAGTCTCTGTGAAAGCTGTCACACCTCTGCTGTCAGCCTTTGTCCAACTGATTTAATAAATCAAATCAGGAAAAGGAAAGGAAAGACAAGATTGAAGTACTTTGTTGATAACTTTGAATGTGAATTCCCTTCTTTGCTGACAAAGCTGGAGCAGAACCAAAGTGACACCACAAAGATTTGCACTGTCTGTAGTAAGAGAGGATTCCTTTAGGCTCAGAAGACCCTTGGGAGACCCTGAATCCCATCTGGATAATGTGTTCAGGAGCTACCACAGAAAACATCAGACTGAAGTTATCAACCTGATTAATTTTCCTAGAAAGAGCACTTTTGACTGTTGCAGAGATTGAGAACAAACTGGGGAAATGACCTTTGCCTGCTTTCACATGAGGGTCAGCTCTGGTTTCCTCCACTAAACTCAGGGGAAGTTGTTGTTTATATTTAGATAAAAAATAAGTGATTAACCTGTGGTTCTTACCAGTATTTATTAATCTGAGCCCAAATCTTCCTCCCCCAAAACCCCTGAGGCTCCATATATTGTATGCATGATGCACAAAATAATTGGGAAAATGTACTTCCATAACATCTTACTTTAAATACTGATAGAAAGTACTCTGGGATTTAATAAGTTTTCCAAGAGTAGTGGAATTAAAAAAAAAAAAATAGGATGACTCCATTTGAATATTGCAGTGGCCTTTTTGTTACATTTTTTAATGACAGGCTGAAAGAAGGAAATGCTCTGTGTTTTCCTCAGAGCAAAACACTTTGGAATCCATGGATTTACAGAGTTATTGCAGAGCTGAGTATTGTTATTATCACTGTGGATTGCTATCAGGGAAGATATCATGAAACTGATCTTTTTTAAATGATGTTGTACTCAATTACTACCTATCCTGGTCTTTCTCCTTCCTGTGTTTCTATTTTTGGATGTGTTCAAAAAGAAGGTGGGGGTCTAGGGAAGGGGAGAGGCATTTTCCCTGGTAAATCAATTAACTTCTCCAATCCAGCAAACTGTGAAAAAATACAATAACTCTCTTTAAATGTTCCATTAGGGTCCAGTAACAGCTCATTAGATTATACAAGGTATGTGTAATTGCCCAGAAAAGATGCACTACCTTCCTGCAATGCTTAATTTAATCTCCACTCTTTACATACAACCATAACCACCCACTAAACAAGATTCATGGCCTCGTGCCCGATGCTATGTGTGTACGAGTCTGTGTTGTAAACCTAAGAATGTGCTTAAAAGTCAAAACTGGCATGGCTTTATTTCCACTTGCTTGCTATAATCTTACAAAGCAAGGCTGTGGAGCTTGAGCATCATCCTTACAGAACATTTTCAAGTTGGTTGGAAATACCTCACCGTGTTTTGTGTTTGCTGCATGGAGTGATTGGGCACTGGTGAGGCCACACCCCAAATCCTGGGGTCAGTTTTGGGGCCATCATTTAAAAAAAGACACTGAGGTGCTGTAGCAGGAATGGAGCTGAGGAAGGGTCTGGAGCACAAAGGTGATGAGGAGCAGCTGAGGGGGCTGGGGGTGTTCAGCCTGGAGAAAAGGAAGCTCAGAGGGGATCTTTTCTTTCTCTACAACTCCCCGACAGGATGTTATAGCCAGGGGGAAGTTGGTCTCTTCTCCCAGAAAACACATCACAGAGATGAGTGGAAAAGGCATCAAGTTGCACCAGGGGAAGTTAAGGTTGAATATTGAGAAAAAATTTTCACTGAAATGGTTGTCAAGCATTGGAAAAGGCTGCTCAGGGAGGTGGTGGAATCATCATCCCAGGAAGTGTTCAGAAGATGTGTGGATGTGAGGCTTATGGACATGGCTTCGTGGTGGACTTGGCAGTGCTGGGTTGGACTCAATGACCTTAGAGATCTTTACCACCCTAAATGATTCTGTGACTCTCTGTGAGCTCCTAAAGTCACTGAGATCTACTGGTAAAGGAGGATAAATCTGTGGAAACGAGATAACTGTTTTATGTATAATTCTACTGTCAGGTTTTTATATAATAGAGCTATTTTTTTTTGTTTCTCTCTCAGCTGTCACAGTAGAAGATGCAGATACCTGAATTTCTCCTACAAAGCCTTGGCTTCTCCTCTTTCTGTGCACTTCTCCTTAATATTACAACATGAATTACTGAATATCTTTCCCTTCTCCTCCAGCACACAAATGAGATCCCCATGAGCAGCTCTGCCTCTGTTCACCTCTGCAGCCTTCACAGCTGAGTGCTTGAGTACCCCCAAGCCCTGCCAGGGCACTTCACACCTCCATTCTCGAGAGCTGCACCACCTCCTAAACACTGATTACTCAAGTTCTGCCAGGGGACGTTTAGATTGAATATTAGGGGGAAAAAAATTAATTGAAAGTATTTTCGAGCATTGGAACAGATTGCTCAGTGAAGTGGTGGAATCACCATACCTGGGACTGCTCAAAAAACTTGTGGATAGAACACTTGAGGACATGGTTTAATGATGAACATTAACGTGGCGGTGGATGTGGGCTATTGATTGGGCTTAATGAATTTAAAGGTCTTTTCTAACCTTAAAAATGTCATGATTCTATGATTCAGTCTGAAACTCAAACCATGCTATGATTCCATGAAATCTCTCACAGGAATATCTATTTTCCTGTGCTCAGTCAGATAAGAAAAGGAAAACCAGCTAAAGCTTTGGGATCTCTCTGTGCCTGCAAGAGCTAGATGTTGAACTATTTTTTTAAAGTAAATATATTTTACTAGAAAATAAACTTCCCCCCCTTCTCTTTCATATTTGATGATAACTGTAAAAAATAATTTTTTTGGTAAAATATCATTGGCAAAGTTTTGAGTGGTCAGAACTCCAGGCTTGCAAAAGAAATTGGGAGGGATACAGCATTGTGTTTCCAGTCCCAGTTCTCTGAAAAGTGTCTCCTTTACTGCTCTACTTCATTCCATGTTTTCCCTTTCCTGATAAAAGGCCATTTTTCTTTCAGTGTCAGACTGTACAGCACATCAATCCTTATTTGTAGCTCCCGTGATTTCCAGACTATTGGTTTATAACAAACAAATAGAGGTTTCAAGTTGTCCCTGATGCAGCGCCGGTTGGACAGCCATTGATTTTGCTGGGATTAAGAATGTTAAAATGGCACTGGGGCAGAAAACACAGAGCTTTCCAAAGTGTCACAGATCAGACACACGAGTGGGGATGGGAAATTAAAACAGGCCAGAGAGCATTGTTTTATTGTCTGCAAAAATAATCCTGTGGAAGCTTAAATTCTTCCTACAGTTTATCATGTAATGATTTACCCTGGAGTTTTCCCCACGAAAAGTTTCTTTGAGATAGTTGAGATTCTCTTCTTCACCAAGTGAAGCACCTGGACAGTAATACACACTCCAGATGAATTAAGGCAAGAGGAGGTCATCGTGCCCCTGGAGTAAAAATGAACAATTTCCTAGGCTGTAGCAATGAATATTTCCAGATACCCCTGACATTTTAATGTAAAGGCTCTATATTGAGAAGTAAGACATAAGAAGGAGGGTGACTTACAGAACCTCAAAAACTTCATGTGGCTCAGTGAGTACAAATGTTTTTAATCCTCCAGTCAAGTTGAAAATGTTGGAAAATGGGCAAATATACTGAAATAGACCCCTGAAATGAAAAGGCTTTGCTGTTAAATAGTCCCAAAAAATGAGCTTCCTGGTTTCACATAACATTTTTGTTTGACTCCAATAGAAGCATCTGGGTTTAGTGCTGCTTTAGAGTTGGTAAGTCTTTAAGTAAATTTCAGCAGGAAAAATCATTTTAGAAGTAAATTACTGAAGAACTTCATTATGAAAGTTCTTCCCTTCCTGCCTTCCTGTCTCCTTCTCTTCCTTCTCCTCCTCCTCCCCTTCCTTTTATTCTTCTTCTTAATTTCTCTTTTGCTTTATCTCTTTACTTTGCTCTTTCTCTTAATTACTACCAATCTGTAAGATCAGCACAGAACTTTGCAGCCAAACTAACAGCAAAATGCTCTGTGGTATTATGTGGAAGATAATTTACAAACTCAATGTGCAAAGCCAAAAAACAGAGCCGGAAAAATTCACAGAGGGAAAAGCAGAGAGGCTCAGTTCTTCCTACTTCCAGGTTTGTATTTTCCTACTTCTCTTTTCACTATTTCTACACAACACAAGAGTAGCATGGAGACCAACGACGTGGGGTATGATTTCGGAGACCAGATTTTCTTTTTCTGCAGAGTTAAACTCCCTAAAACTGCACAAGAAAGTATAAATGAGTCTTATAGATGGGAAATGACTCTGCATGAAGATGGTGCAAGGCATTGAAGGGGAAGCCGCAGGAGGCATGGCTGAGGGCTCTTGGTTTGCACAGCCTGGAGAGGAGGGGACTGAGGGGAGACTCATCATGGTCTGCAATATTGTCATGAGGGGAAGAGGAAGGGCAGGCACTGAGCTCTTCTCTGTGGTGATCATTGACAGGACCTGAGGGAATGGCCTGAGGCTGTGTCAGGGGAGCTTTAGGTTGGGTATCAGGAAAGGGTTCTTCCCCCCGTCACGGTCCACTCATAAGCGGATGTGTGATGGTTCGTTTCAGCTATGATCTCCGAGTTAAAAAAAAACCAAAAGAAAGTACAACAAGTCAAGGGAGTTAAATTTCAATCCAAACAGGAACTTTATTAATTGTGCCCGTAAAGCAGCTTGCGATAGAAAGGGAGAGAGAGAATAATGGAAAAGATAGGGAGGAAAGGGAGGAAAAGGGGGGTTATAGCTACCACCATGGGTCCACAGACCCCCAGAGGGTGGTTGGGCACTGGAACAGCTCCCCAGGGCAGCGGTCATGGCCCCAAGCCTGACAGAGTTCAAAAGGCATTTGGACAGCACTCTCAGGCACAGGGTGGCATTGCTGGGGCTGTCCTGGGCAGGGCCAGGACTTGGCCCTTGATGGTCCTTGTGGGTCAGCTCAGGAGATTCTAGGGGTCTATGATTCTATGTTCTTCTTTGCTACAACACTCTTTGGGAGTCTCTTGTGCCTAAGAAGTAGCCAGAGTGCTCCTCCAAAAGGTTGCCAGAGAATTTCCAGTGGGACCACACAGTGACCACAGGTCTGCTGTGATGAAGCATCCACAGATACGTGTGCTGTAAAATGCAGAGTTACATAGACACTTTACCTAGCAGGGGTTTAAAAATTCAGGTAACATTTGCACTAGGGCACAGGAGAAGGTAGTTTTTCTTTTTCCTGATGTTATGGCTTTACTGGGGTTAGTAAATTCCAGGCAGCTTCCATGAAATGTGTGGATCCCTTGCATTCTTGGCTCTGGAAAAGAGAAGTAGAACCAGTTCTTATTTCTTTAAATGTTGGAGATATAAATTGGCTCAGGAGAGCATCCTTTTTCCAGTCCATGTTTAAGCATATTCTTTAAAGCCAGCAGAATCTGGCAAATGTTTAATTGGAAATTTAGTGAATGAATGCCATAAGAAATAACAGGATAATTTTCTTTTTCTTATAACTGAGTTATTAATTAATACAATATTGTAATTCTCCTTACCATAAGCATAGATATAACTCTTCTGTGCCCACTGATTTAACTACCACTTGACCTCTTTGAAAGGCCAAGGTTATTCTGCCTAGGCCATGTTTTGGGGTTTGGTACTGGTTACAAAATCACTCTTAATTTAATCCTGGACAAATGTAAATCTAATTTCCTGCAGTGGATGTTGGTGGTGTTGCTTCACTCCAGCCCGAGTCTCATCAGAAGTAATCAAGCACAGCAATGGAGAGATTGTTCTGTATAAGACAAGTGGCAAGCAATCTCTGAACAAAACTCATATTTCCATGCTTGGTATAAAAACACTGTGATGAAAAAAATGATAAATATTGGGAGCACAGTGGTGGCAAATTGAACAGCATTAGGAGTTAAATGGTGGTGAGAAATGGAAACTGACACAATTTAAATGAAACTTTAAATACAGGTTTATTCACTGCAAGAGGTGTTGGGACATAAACCACTTCTTTGATCTTATTTGACACACCCCTCCATCTAAAAATTTTTGAGAGTGCTATTTTCCACTTCTATGGGAGCATAAAAATGCAAGGTAGGTGTGTGCAGGAGAAAAATTTACATCTGTGTTTAACCAAAACATTCTATAACACCTCAGCATCTTTATCATTCATCAAAATGTGAATAAGTGGTATCTTCCTTTTTTTTCCTTTTCTTTCTTTTTTTTTCCCTTGGCAGAAAACAAAGCCCATACATGCTGCTGATTTGAAATATTATGGGACCTAGGTTGAATGGACAGATGAACAAACCATCTTATGGGAGCAGTTTTAACAATTACTGAAACTTGTAACAATTCTTCATAATAAGCCCTATCATCTACTACTAATAATACTAATACAAGCACTTATGGTAATAATATCCCAAATTTAATAAGAAGGCAGCAATGGTAGTTTGCTCTGTGTATGTGTTCCAGCCACTTTACATACATTATAAAGTCATGGATCATTTGAGAGTGCCTCAGGGAAAATAATGTGGTAAATGTTGTATAAGTATTATTTCCAAGTGTTGGACCCGAGCATGATGAGCTCATGCCACATTCAGCTCCTACTAAGGCTTAACTGGTAAAAAAGACAAGAACAAGGAATTTTTAAGTGGGGTTTGCATTACTCTGGCTGGGTGTGCATCTGCAATTTGCACAAATAATTAGAGCACAGGAATGCCACAAGTGACCCTTGTCTCATCAGGAATTCAGACAGCTCCGTGTTGAACATGAAGCCCTGGCAGTATTAGTCCCCAGTGAGCCAAGAGCACATATTACAGATCTTACTAAAAAACATTGTTCCAAATGTAGAATACCTCGGAGACAACTAAATCACCATTTGTGATGAGAAGAAAAAAGGAAATCTAAGCTTCAAATAAGCCATTGGCACTGGGATTTCTTGCTGTTTTGTGTAGGCAGCTTGTTGCACAGATGGAGAGCTCAGGTACTTCAGAGAGGGCAGCAACACTTTCAGGTGTGACTTGGGTCACTTGGGTGACAATCCTGAAGGGAGATCTGCTGAGGGCTCCCTGAGAAATACAAAATTCTCTTTTTAGCATCAGAGGAGAGCAGGGAGCTCATTTAAAAGTGCAGCCCAGGTCTCCCAGCCTCCCCTCAGTACATCAATCACAAGAAGAGGGTACTTAAGTCAGTCCAATCATTTCCATTGACGTCCTTGAGCTTGATTAAGATCTGAATTAGGACTTCGTGTATTGTCTGCTCAGTGGGGGAGCATTTAAACAATCAAGACTGGCCTGAGAGAACAAATGGATGAAGTTGTGAGAGTGGAGATTTCTTTGCAATGGCTGGGGAGTGGTCTGGACACTGAGACTACAGTACAGGAACTCCTGAGAGCTCTGTGACCTCCTCCAAAAAGGAACAAAACACAGCATTTCCCACCTTGGAACTGCCCTTCTGGAGGGACTGGTATGGGTTTTAAACCCATGAACTAACTGGAGAATATAGACAGGAGCCTGGGAGAGTGCTCTAGCACAGAGCTGGTCTAGCAGCATGGATTTTGCATTTGAATGTGTTTTAAAAATAAAGCTCATCACTGAATTCAGTCAGGACCTGGTCCTTGCTGTGTCTTGGCTGTGTTCTGAGGAATTCTGAGGTGCATAAGTCCTATTTTGGATCTGATCTTTTTCTTTCCAGCTCATCTCAGGATCAGGAGATGGACTTGATCCTGGTGGATCCTTTCCAACTCAACATATTCTGTATTTCTGTGATCTCCATAAGTAATCTTTCTGTTCACTTTCTAGCAAAACTATTTGAACAAGAATTTTTCTCTGGACTGAGGTGTTGGGTATATTTTCACTCTTTCCCTGGGCAGTGTGATTCAACCCTTCATTTTAGTTTCTTCTTGAGTGCAGATGAGGGCTCAGAGAGTAACCTAAAACTTGTGAATTGAGTTGTGAATGGACGTACTGACTGATTCACACACTTCACATTCTAATTCAAATAAACTTTGCATTCTCTGAATAGCTGCAAATATGGTCTCTCTCCAGTCTATCCATTTCTTACTTCATATCCCAGCAAGTTTCAAGGCATTTTGATTGTTTGCTTCCTTGCTTTGGGGTATTTTGGGGCAGGATTTTTTGTTTGTTTGTTTACTTTTGGTTTATGTTAACATGAAGAGAATTCCTTTCACTTAGCTGAGGGTTCCAAGAGACTTCATCCCTATCTGGGATGGAGTTCAGGTGCCTACACAGAAATGTCTAGAGGCAATTTAAAAGCCCTTGGTATCAGCGAGTAGACATGAGCATGGAAACTGCAGGGCTGTGTTGAGTTTGAGTTTGCAAATGGATGTCAGGCAGGATACACCGAGACATTTCAAATGGCACCAAAAATTAAAGTTGTGGCACTCAAATTACTTTCTTGGAGGAACAGAGACACAGAATATAAATTTCTGTCTGCTTAAGGAAAAATAGAAATGAAATTAGTGTTTCCAGTAAAACATGGGAATTATTTCTGATGCAGTGTGCTCTGTAAGAGTCACAGAGGACATATATTTAATGAGTCTTACAGCTTTGTTATTTAAGGTGCTCATTTGAAAAGTAGTTAAAGTCAGGTGCTGGGGAACAGCTTAATTCCCTGAAAACAAAGTGACAACTGGAAGGGTGACCAGAACTAGTTGCTCTGCGTTTATTCTGTCCACATAACCAAGTTTTCCCATCCTGGGGTGATTAGATATCCAATATTTGATTTCATTAAAGATAATTTGATGCAGATTCTGCCTCCAGAGCCTGGCATCCACCTTTTTGTGATTGGTGACCTCAGCTCTGCTCTCTGACTTGCTGTGGGTTTGGGTTCAGGGTCATAAGCTGTAACCACTTCATGATCATGGCCTCTTTTATATCAGGTAGGAACAGCTCTAGCAGGCAGGGAAATACTTATTTGTTGGTTAAAAGAAGGCAGTGATGAGAAGTGCTGGAGAGCAGTGTGGTTATTGGAGGAGGTTTTCCCATAGGATTTATTTGTGTCTTTGTTTGTTTACTGTTGCAGAAACCTTTGTGAGACAAAGTGAAAGCAGCTAGAAATGAAGAGCTGGAGCGGGGTGAGCATTCCTGGAAATGCCACAACCACTTAGGATGACAAGGTCAGTTTATATGTGCTCCCTTTCTTCTGTTTGTGCTCTGATCTAATCAGCTGAATCTAGGCAAGGGGAAGGAAAACATCCCTGCCACAAACACTTTGTCTGCAAACTCCTCCATTTTCCCTCAGCCAACAGGGATGCTCTCTGAACTGATGGGGACTTTTCCAGATGCCAGGAAGCATTTTGTCATTGCAAGGCTTTCGTTTCCTTTGGCCCCATGTTTGTGGGAGAAAGTAAAGGATGGGGCAGAATGAATGGAAAGATGATGCAGATAAGGAACACGCTGTGGGAACTCTCAGTGTTTGACTGCAATCTTGCTTTCTGGAAGTCAGAAGATACTGAGATTTCTGCTCAGGTTGTGGTAAAATGCATCTTGCTTCTATTTTCACCTTCTCAAACAAAGTTCTCAGATAGTCTCATGTCTAGAGACTCTGTCTCTGCCATTATGTCTCTGCCATTAGAAGCAGCCCATATTCGTATTGTTTCACAGCTCAGTTCGGGGAAATTTTGGACCGTATTTTCCATATGGAGCCATATTCCCCAGCAAGGGAGGTTTATATTAGATATAAGGAAAAAGTTACTCACTGGAAGGGTGGTCAGGCATTGGAACAAGCTGCCCAGGGGAGTGATGGAATCACCATCCTTGAAAGTGTTCAGACAATGTGTGGATGTGTTGAACATGTCAGTGGTGGGTGAACTGTTGGACCTGATGATCTTTGAGGTCTTTTCCAACTTAAATGATGCCATGATTCTCTGTCCAGCAGAACTGGGGTTGCACTCTTTGCTTGAGGAGACCATGATGAACTCCT
Organism: Acanthiza pusilla; assembly: GCA_036630365.1. Taxonomy (NCBI): domain Eukaryota; kingdom Metazoa; phylum Chordata; class Aves; order Passeriformes; family Acanthizidae; genus Acanthiza; species Acanthiza pusilla. The sequence goes on from JAXCHO010000034.1 coordinate 95,305,545, forward strand.
GACCTGATATTTCCTACCTTAGATTAGTCACAGCTGGAATAAAATAAGGCTATTGTGGGTTGAACATGTAATTTAAAATATTTCACAGTTAGTTTTTATAAGGTTTGTAGGTAAATAAGAGATGAAGGCTCACACTTAATCCTCTTCTGTCAGGCAAACACAGAAGAGATTGTATCAACTCACATCCTTTAACACCTCAGCCTACATCTGGGGGGCCCAGTTTTTGGTACCACACCATTAATATATTTTCTGGATGTGGGGGGACACCCCAATTTTTTGATTAACATGCCTCAAAAATTTGAGTGTAAATCCACACTTTCTTTGTTCCTACTCATGTCTTGGTGCTATCACCAGATACATAGCCCGGGTTATTCTTGCCCTAGACAAAGTATTTTCTCCCAAAAGAAAAGCCTGCACTGGTTGTGGGAATAGGCAACTCTAGGGACCCTTTTTTTTCAGCAGTATAGTAAAGTTTGCACCAGTTCTAACTCCTACAGGCTTGTACAACCCTCCCAAAATAATCCAACTGTAGGACTCCCAAATACTCACCAGATCCCTTCATGCCCTGTTCTAAGTATGTACTTTTTATGTCATGCTATAATAATGTCTCTCTGGTTGGGACATATTTTTACACTATTACAGGCACTTCAAACAGGAAAACCACACACATGCACAAAAATATCACTTTATGTGAGTACCAGAGGTGTGCAATTGCTTGATGTTTAGAGGAGACACTTGTCTGCATGTCTAGGTCTTTCAGCTTTAGAAGACAAACCAAAACTTTGCTTTAAAAGGTAACATTTTACCATGAGTAAGCTCAACTAAACAGGATAAACTGAGAGAAATTGTAAATGCATCTGTAAAGACGATATCTCTAGCATGCCATGGGCATTGTTTGTAAAGAATGAGCATGTCCAGTCCATGGGAACTCTGTGATTACAAACAATGACAGGCAAAGAAACAGCCTGGTGAAGAAGAGAACTCAGCGTCCCGGGAAGATCTGGATCTGAATGTTGGAGCACCATCTAGTGAACACAGGAGCTCACCTTTATTCTGTGTTGGTGTCTCACTGAGCAGAAGAGAGACGTGTGAAGGAAACAGATCATACACCTTTGTTCTGTGCTGACTGCCCAGCCTTATGCTAACTATTTGCAAGTTGCCAATATTCAAGAGGAAGAGACTGTCCTCTTAATGATTCTTCTGGATACTGGACTGAATTAAAGAAATCCTCTCTTCTTGCTCTGTAGAAAATATTTGGGAAGGCTGTCTACACTCTGATGGTGGTGATGGAGAGACCTGCGGAAGAAAACAGATGTCAGAATAATACGGGGTGCAAAAGCCAATGTATAAATCCCAAATTAGTTCTTGCTGAAGTATAAGGGACCTTTCTGCTCAGGAAAAATTTCTCTGTAACTCTTAAATCACCAGATTCTCTAAGGTCCTGAGAAGTGCTAATCAATAGGGTTTTCTCCTATTTTCCACCTCATCTAGAATCTCATTCCTTATTCTATTAAGGTTTAAAAGAACCTCTGGAGGTGAACTAGGCTAACACCTTCTCAAAATATAAACAACTTTGGATTTACACTACATTGATCTGGATTTATCTAGTCAATCTTTTAAAAATACCTCTAAGACAATCTGTGCCTCAAGAAGAAAAATGTACAGTTAAGAACATCTTGATTATGAATTCATTTTCAGGACTTCTCACCTGGTGCAGAATATGATGAGGAGGTCACCAGAGTTAGTCATGGAGAGCAAAACTGAAAAATAGCAATTGAGAGTTGTTCTAGAGGAGCGTCTTCCTCACAATTAATTCATGAATACCTTTTCCTCTCCTACACAAACACCTTAATGAAAGGTGACAACACTGCACCTAAACCACTGGAGCAGGAGGTAGGGCAGATGGCACATTTGAAAGAAAATAAGAAGCAATTGAGTAGCAGAAAGATGAGCTTTACAGCCTATTCCAAAACATGAGGATGTGAGAAAGTTTGTGCAGGAAAAGGTGGCTTAACAACTGTGTGAGCTAAAAAATATCAGGAATTCTCAAGATGATGATGATGAAAGAACTTTGCCTCATTATTCTCTCTCTTTGACTCATGTCCTCTTCCCATTGTCTGTTTTGTAAGTTTAGATCATGTTATGTCAACCTTTTTGCCTTTCTTTCTTACTGTTTTTCATCATAGACTCATAGAATCTCCTGGGTTGGAAGGGACCTTAAAGACCATCTAATCCCACCCCCTGCCATGGACAGGGACACCTTCCACTATCCCAGGTCCAACTATCCACTATCCCTGTCCAACCCAGCCTTGAACATTTCCAGGGCTGGGGCAGCCACAGCTTCTCTGGGTACCCTGTGCCAGGGTCTCATCACTCTCACAGTAAGGAATTTCTTCCTAATATGCAATCTAAACCTACTCTCTTCCAACTGGAAACCATTCTACCTTGTCCTGTCCTTTTACGTTTTTGCAAATAGTCTCTCTCCACCTTTCCTGTAAGCTCCCACCAGGTACTGGAAGGCCACAATTAAGACAGCACAAAACCTTCTCTTTCCAGACTGAACAGTTCCAATTCTCTCAGCCTTTTCTCACAGCAGAGCTGCTCCATCCCTCTGATCACCTTGGTGCCTCCTCTGGACTCACTCCAACAGCTCCATGTCCTTCCTGTGCTGGGACCCCAGAGCAGCTCTGTAGGTGGGTCTCACGAGGGCAGAGCAGAAGGGCAGAATTCCTCCCTCACCTGCTGCCCACCCTGCTTTGGATGCAGCCCAGGACACGTTTGGGTTTCTGGACTCCAAGTGCACATTGACAGCTCATGTCCAGCTCCTCATCCACAGCACCCGCAAGTCCTTCACCCCAGGGCTGCTCTTGATCTGTTCACTCCCCAGTCTGGATGGTCACCTGGGGTTGCACTGACCCAGGTGCTAAACCTCATGAGATTCCCATGGGCCCTTTCCTTGACTTTGTCCAGGTCTCCATGGATGGTATCCTGATCCCTCTGGATCATCCTGAATGACTTCTTTTCCATAAGACTGCATGAAATACATCTAATCCTGAGCTCCTTGTCAGTTGAGAATCCCATAGTACCATTGACCAGGACAACTAAATACACCACAGGGAACTCTGGGAACCATTCTAAGTCATCAGAAATATTTTAGTTAAATTCGTAGTTTTAATGTCTTCATGGCATTGTTGTCCAGATGGTTTGTGAGATAAACAGGGTCATATTTTGAGCCCTGGGACAGCATTAAAGACACTGAAATGTAATTAGAAGACAGTCAGTTATCAGCAATTCAGGATGATGCTAACAACACATGACAATAATAAAAAATAAAAATAAAAAAAGAAAATTTAAAAACCAACAATATAATAATAATATAATAATATAATAATATAATAATATAATAATATAATAATATAATAATATAATAAATGATATAATTATATAATAATATTAAATATTTAATATTATAATAATACAATAAAATAATAAAAATAATAAAAATATGGTTCTGATTGACCTGATAGAGAAGAGAGGATCTATTTTATATGTATTATGTAAATGCTACCAGTAAAGATGAGAAGGAATAAGAAGAGATACTTCCCTAAGGTCCCAGTTTATAACAATTAAGAGAGACACACTCATGAGTCACGTTTAGTGGAGTGGAGTGGAAAGGATCAGCATTTCCTGCACCATTTGTGTATTTTCAGCTCTCCTCCACAATACTTAAGTTTTCTGCCTAAATAAATCATTTTGGAAGTTCCAACAGCAGGAGAGTGATGAATGGGAAGGCAGAAGGAGAGTGAAAATGAGCTAATCTCCCCAATACATTAGAATAATAATTCTTTGTCAGGCCTAACATTCAATGAAAAATGACTCTTGCTAATGCATTAGTCTGGAGAGGAGGTTTTGATAATACAGTAGTGGAAAGCAAAGATTCATCTTTGAAGCGAAGGAAAGCGAGGGGATTAGAGGATCACTCAGAATAATTCAGATGCAATGAAATACAGTTCATGGCAAGAGAAGAGCTAACACAATAGCCCCAATCAAATATGATTTAGGCACAGTTAGAAGTAGTACTCTAATTACCGGCAATTGATTTAACTAAAGAGCTTCCTGCAACTCTGTAGAAGTGAAAAAAGGGATTTATTTTACTTTTTTTTAATATTTTTTTTTACAATGAAACCCATTCTTTTTCAATGGTTTCTTGGTTCCAAGGAAGAGAACTAATGGTTCAACTGTGAAGGTTTTATGGAATAAATCAAAGATATTTTGCGATCAGTAAACCATCAAGTGTGGAAATACATTTCTTAGAAAGTGACTTGGGATTGTACATGAACAAGAGTGTCCTCAAGTGCCAAATCAGTGTTACAGAGAAGATAAATGGGGCACCCTGACTGGTTTTAGCCATTTAAAAACTCTTTTTTTTTTTTAAAGATAACACAAATTCATGGAATCAGATCAGGTGTTGAGACAACTTCCTCGAGGCTAAGTGACTTGAGTGGGGTGCTTGTCACTGCAGACAAAAGTGCCCTGAGTTGCGGGAATTCCTCCAGGAAATATAAAATATCTACAGGGAGACAGGCAAGAAAATCAGAGGCCTAATTGTGTAGATTGTTAAACAAACACGTCTTCCTTGATTTGTGGGAGGCAGGCTGATGCAGCTGTAGCTCCTCACTGTGAATAAAACAGGGACTCTTCCAAAAGAGGATATGGTGGCAAAAGAGGTGACACTTTAACCTCCATCCAGTGTCGGCAGGGATTGTCCCCCAAATCCTGGGTTCAGTTTCGGGTCCCTCACCACCAGAAAGACTTTGAGGTGTCCAAAGAAAGGCAACACATCTGGGGAAGGGTCTGGAGCACAAATCTAAGGAGGAGTAGCTGATGGAGCTGGGGAAGCTCAGCCTGGAGAAAAGGAGGCTCAGGGAGGACCTTCTCACTCTTCACAACTCCCTGAGAGGAGGGTGTAGCCAGGTGTGACATTCTTTTTCTCCAGGTAAGAAATGACAGGATGAGAGGAAATGGCCTCCAGCTGCTCCAGGGGAGGTTTAGATTTGATATGAGAAAATGTTTTTCACTGAAGCATTGTTGTCAAGTATTGGAAAAGTCTGCCCAGGGAAGTGGTAGAATCACCATCCCTGGAACTGTTCAAATAATATGCAGATGTGGTGTTTAGGGACACAGTTCAATGGTGGCTCAGCTGATGTAAATGATTGAAAGTTCTTTGTCAAGAAGCAGAAATTTTAAATACTTGCAACATTATTGAAATGAGCTAAGAAAACACAATGGAACTCTTACACAGGTATAAAAAAGGTGAGAGGATATGCTATGTGTACATCAGATCATGGAGTTAACAGGGTAATCATCAGGATGTGTCTCCCTGAAATCTGTTTTCATTGTTTTTGACAATGGTCTGTGAGTTTTGACGATTTCATCCTCGGAAATAACACTTTTTGCTCATCAGCCTTCATTCCAGATTGGCCATGGGTTTTGTCATTGGAAGTGGTAAAAGCCTATCTGCATTCAAACAGTTGCTTTTTCAAAGTTATCCCTCCAAATAATTCTACTGCCAGAAGTCACATAAAAATGGCACCATTTCAAGGCTTATATTAACCTTAAGTGTTTCCTTTTAAATAAGTGGGAAGGTAGCTAGAAGAGGTGGGCATCTCTACTTTGAACACAAGATGAAGTAAAGACCAAGATAATTTCTAAATTGTTCTAATCTCATGCCTCAGTGCTTTAAAGGAGCCCTTTAGAGTCAATTGCCTCTTTGATCATTGACTAAAATCTAATAACTTTGGCAGCAAATGAGGTGTGAAATGCTGTCAAAATCACTTCAATAATACCTGCGTGGCACTAAACATTTTCATCTCTGTGGTAACAGTTTGTAAAAAAAGCCACAGTTTAACAATGGATGGCTCTAGAAATCAATGTGCATTGAAAAATATTTGTGTTGTCCACCATGCCTTAGGTTTAGGGTCCAAACCAAGGGAAACTCCAATAAGATGACAAAAATATTGACAAAAATAACTGATACTGTTATCAATACCCAGAATATTACATGTGGACTGTAATGAAACCATTACAATGCTTTGTAAATGCAGTATTCTTTTTATGCAAGGACTTCTGGTGATTTTAAAGGTTGACATTAATGGGTCAAAATTTTTGCTTTATTTTTCATTTAAAGTAGACATTTAAATGCCATTTTTTCAAAGGAGACACCAGGACTCTAAGTAGCAAATTCCAAGAGTTGGTTTCCAAGTTTTGCTCTATAGCAGAATTATCTCTTGGGGCTGCAGCAAACAATGTGTGTGTCAGCTTGTGTGTAGCGTGGATGAAGATTGATTTTTGAATTCAGGAGTCTTACATTCTTTGTTTGACCTTTTCCTCAAATTTTGTGTGTGTCTTAGTGCATTCTCTGATACACACAGTTTTCAAAATCTCTGAAGACTGAAGAATCACACTAACAATGTTCTTTTGTGGATGAATTGGATGATATGTAAGAATACAGATGGTTGCAGGCTTTCAAACTGGTAGTGTCTCAAAATTTTAATTTTCATAAGTCCTTCAAGTTTACAATTGTTCTTTCATTAAAAACAAAACCATATTTTTTATTTTCTTTTCCACTGAGCTGAAATACTCTCTTCTTTCTGAAGAACCAAAATAAAATATGGTTTCAAATTTACTCCTTTTTCTACTCTCCCCTTCATTTTATATTTCCCCTCCTTTTATACAGGTCATTAATACTTTATACCTCTTCCTGAATTATTATGAGATCTTTGAATGTGAGGCACAATGTAAGCATGAAGTACTAGCTCATGTATATTACAATTGCAGTTCCAGGCAGAACTCAATAAGCAGAGGGCATATCTGATAATGTCTCATATTCTGTCAGAATAAGGAAAAAGTACATGATAAAAAAAGCTTAGAGGTGACCCACAGGGAAAGTAATGACTTCTAACAAATCTGGCATTTTTTCCCAGTAGAAAAATAATGAAGTAAAGAGAAAGATGAAGAGAAATTAAAGGAAAAAGTTATGTCTTGTAAAATATTTAGAGAGACAAGTTCAATTGATAGTAAAAAAGACAGGTACATTTAACAGGACCAGAATTGTTCTCTTAGTCTTTGGCTTCTATTCAGATAAAACCAGGAATTGCAGGATGAACAGAAACCATATTTCTCCCTCTGTCAGCAAAGGCAACAAAATTTTGTGACAGAAATTGAAATAAAACTGGGTTTTTTTTCTCCTCTTTAGGTCATCTCCACATCTGAATGAATTTAAATGGTAGTTTTTGGAAAACACTGTTTCTTTTTGTATTGAGCATCACCAAGTAAGTCCATTCTCGATGTCCAAGTGAAGGTAAGAGATGAATGACACTGATGTGCAGAGCTCCCACTCATTTTATGAGCTGTATTTCAGTGCATGGAACTGGCTGCCAGCATTCATCCTGTTTTGTCATTCTTACATCACCTTGAGATGGGCTTTCAACATTTTTCATCCCAATTATTGGTGCATTTTGAAGTTGATTCAACTCATGCTTTCCTTTTGAGAAGCTGACCAGTCTGTTACCCAGAGTCCTGGTTGGGCAAGAGAGAAAAGCCGCTTCAGGTCAGGCTGGCACCTCCCTGTGCTCTTTGGAGCAGATTCTCTCCTGTTTCAGTTTCCAAGTGCTTACACTGCCACTGCTTCCCCAGTGAAGATGCTTTATAGTCGTCAGATCCCTATCAGGAACAAATCTCAGAATTTAGGTGACATTTTCTCTGTTCCAGATTCCTATCTCTATTTCTATTCCTATTTCTATTCCTATTTCTATTACTCTTTTTATTCCTATTTCTAATGCATGATTTTTTAAAATTTTTTTATTTTTTTATTTTTTATTTTCAATATAGCAAAAAAAAATTGTGTCTGTCTCTGATATATCCCCCTCTCAACTGAGTCATTTTGAATGATTAATCCATTACACATACTCTGGTTTTGATCTTGCTAAGCCATTGCTTGCATATGAGAACATGAATAGTTGCCAGGTCTTGGATTGTGAATAGTTTCTTACAAGCCTAAGTAAATGTATATTTTGAGGTGAGAACTACTAATTTCATTTTTTCTCGAAGAGAAAACTTTGGTTGTTTTCTAATAGCTTTTAAATTACTTTTCTCTAAAGTCCCTTTATTTTGGATTTATGGTTTTTTTCAGGCAGAGATCTCAGCCTGTTTCCTTGTTTGCAATCTGTTCAAAATTTCGTAAAGTGGTCTTTCCCTGTGTCAAACCAAAATTAAAACCTGAAACATAAATTGAAAAATATCATGTGAGCTCATCCTAATGATGGAAGAAAGATCCTCTAACACCACCTGACGGCTGTATGATTCTTATTTTTGTTGCTGTCCTGGGGATTTATAAACTCCTGCATCTGCTCTTTGCTTTCCCTTCTTAACCTTTTGAATTTCTTGAATGGTGCATCTGTCCTGATGCAAACTGCATGTTCACCTCATTTATAGCCATTGATCAATAAAACTGAGCTGTTTGCTCTTCTATCTCTTCCTGACGAAGTAAAACAGAAATGAATTAAAACAGAAATAACAGAAATTCGTACACTGTTCAATAAATACCTCCTGATAATCTGACACACAAGATGCTTGCCAGTGTGAATGTATTTTTGGCGATAAGGTGATAATGAGACACTTTATTAAGCATGAAATATGACTGCTGATCATGCTTCTCTCATGCATGAACCTACACCCAGACAATCCTGTGTCTCTGAATAATTTATGCCTCTCTCTAAAAGGCATTTAGTCACCCAGCCATGCATTACTTGTTACTGTTCACATTTGTCATGTGATGGTTGGTCTCTTCCTGAAGGTCTCCTCAAGAAAACCACCAGCCATGGCAGAGTTTGACTTTATTATGAGTTTATTTTTGCTTTACCTGTATGTGGTACTGACTTTGTTTCAGAAAGAGATGCTGGAGATAAAACTTCCTGCAACCTATTGGGTGACTGATCTCATTTTTTTGCCATTACTGTGCTTTTGTAAACCTGTCCTCTACATCACAGTGTAGAGTGAAGAGCTGAGCTTCCTTGGAAATGTAATTACTTTGTCTTGCCAGTTTCTCTAGCAAGGGTTGCCTCTTTCTCTTCTGAGATTAACTCTTGAAATAGAGATATCTGCAGCTCCAGGTTGAGAGGTACTGCCTGCAGAGTTATTGACATTACTCCAGAGGAGCCGTGGAAGGGTCAGAATTGTGCCAGAAAAAAGGGTGAATGTTAGGCAGTGTATGGATTAACAATTTTAATTACACTCTTGCTGGTTTAACTAACTTGTTCAGCTTGGAGAACCTCATCACAATCTACACCTTCCTCAAGTGGGGCAGAGGAGGGGAAGGTGCTGATCTCCTCTCTCAGGTGGCCAAGAGGACAATTACATTTTTATGAAGCAGCACCAGGGGAAGTTCAAATTGGGCAATAAGGAAAGATTCTTCACTGAGAGGATGGTTGGTCACTGGAACAGACTCCCCACGAAAGTGGTTATGGCACCAAGGAGCTCCTGGATGATGCTCTCAGTCACATGGTTTAGTTTTAGGAAGTCCTATGGGGTGCAGGGAGTTGGACTCTGAGATCCTTGTGGGTCCCTTTCAACTTGAGATATTCTATGTTTCTCTTATTATCTCTGTACATGAGCTCTTTAAGCACATTGTTATCTTCTTTACTTTATAACTGGACTCTTGGATTAGACTGTGAATTATTAAACTGTAAATTAGATGCAAATTACACCAACAAATTCTTGATTTTACTAATCTATAGGTAAAGTGGGCTTCCTCTTTGCCCATCAACAAAACTTTGAACATAACAACCATGGCTGGTCCTTCAGGATTACATATCATGTCATAACTTGCAGGTGACACATACAGATAGGTGACACATACAGATAGGTAGCCACCTTGGATTTGTGTTCCTACATGAGTGCTTTAATTGGAATCAGGAGGGAAGTGTTGAGAAGGATCTCACAATAATTCTCATGTGTTGCACTTCGGTTTCTGTCACAGAGCTTGGCAGACACCAAATTCAGCTTGATTTAGAAGGAATTAGAAACAGTCTGGGGTTTGCCCAAACCAATCAAGCTGTAAATGTGCATTAAGACCACACTGGCTGGGGTAGAGACAGTACAAAGACAAAAAAAATAGAAAAACTTGAGTTGTCTATAGTATGGATACATGATCTTTAAAAACAACTGTTCTTCGGTGCAGACCCACTGCTGCTGCTCTGAATTATTTCTTAAAGCAGGAACAGCCTTTATTTCTTAGGAAAACTGGAGAGCTGGCAATCAGAATTTAATGGTCTGTGTTGTGACAAGAGAGATTTCCCAATAAGTCAAGCTGCAAAGTGACTTTGGGGCATCTCTCACCAATACTTTGAGGCCGTGGAGCCACTGGAGGAAGTGATGTATCTTTCAAACCTTCAGCCATGCCATGGAGTCACATAAGCCTCTCCATGTTCCCAAAAAGCTGGATGTTTTCAAAGGAACACAGCATGCTGGTTGTGAAAGTTGAGCTTGAAAAACAAAGGTTTCTGAGATGGCTTAAAGTGTTTTCAAAACAATATCTGCACTGCGGCACTTTGCAGATGAGTAGAATATTCCCCATGTAAACTTTCATGAAAACACTCTACCAAGTATTCTCTATTTGATCTCAGTCTTATCTGAAAGCATTTTTAAGCTGGAGTATTTTGGAAGGGGAAAATATCACTGCTATGATTTCAATGATCTAAATTACTGTTTTGCCATGGGGATAAAGAAAAGAGGAACTATTTCTAAAGAGACAATGGAAGTAGGATGCAAACATTGTTGCTTTGCCAGTAATACTCAATCATTTTCAGAAAATGCTTGGGAAAAAAAAAAAGAAAGACATTTCTTTGAAATAGAAAGAAAGAGAAATGAAAATACCACAAAGCTTAATTTAATTTGCAAAATGTAAAGATGAAAAAAGAAACAATGAAGAGGCAAAATTATGTTAATTCCATCAAATTCAGTGATAATCAGAATCCACAGATCTGGACCCCTGAAAACAGTGCACATACATCTGCCCTGAATATGCATTTGGACACAATGTTTTCATACATGTTGAACACCAAACAGCATTAGGACGTGTTGGTATTTTAGATAGCATTGCTTGCAAAATACCTTGAAACTTCCTTTATCAGTGAATATTTATAAATATTTCATAATCATCCATTCAGAAGAAACAGTTAAATAATAAATCTTATATTTGCTATAATCATTTTGTAATGTGAAATATTAATGCTCGGGTTTTTTCCATGCATAGATAAAAACAGTTGCTTGTAAATATTTTCAGGCTTTGTATTTCTGTAGGTTTTGAGTACACGTGTCAAAGTGGCCAAGAAATCTAATTGATACAGTTGTGTTTGCTTTAGATGTCAGTTAAACTCTCTTAATCCAACTAAATTGTTATATGAGTAGAGCATGGGAAGTTAAATTGTTGATACAGAGGAGCAAAGCAGAAGACACTAAATATTTAATGCACTGGCAGAAGGACTTTGGTAACAGTTCCTTCATAGAACAAACAAGCTGGCCCACCCCATATGGAATCCCACACACAATTATTTCTGAAAAATCTGTTGCAAACTTCTGATTATTTGCACAGCTTTTGGAAAGAGCTGTTGAGGAGGTCCTAGGCTGGAAGTGTCCAGCTTCATCGTCATGTCTGGAGGAGAGCCCCATGCTCATGAAGATGATGATGATGATCAGAGAGACTTCTTAAAAACAGTCCCCAGTCCAATATCCATTTGCCCTTCAGATTCTTCTGGTCACGTCAGTTGTACTGATGGATATTTTGGGAGATTAGGACTCCACCTTTCCCTAAAGTGACCTCACTTAGGAGCTCAGTATGAATTCCATCCTCCTCAGATTCTCCACAGCCCGAGAAGAACTGAGCATGTTCCAGACGGAAATACTTTGTGCAACACGACATTGTTCAAGCCCTGCGGCAGCAACTCTCCATTGAGGTTAAATGCAAAATAATGAATTAATGGTCTGATCTGCTGCACAGACCCAGACGGATCACATTTCGATCTCTGTGTGGAAAACACACAAAAATTCCCTGTGGCTGATGTTTTAATGTCTTGGCATTAAAGCAGTGATACAGGTTCTATTGGGAATTGTAATGCAGCTGCCTCATAGTCTCATCTTCCTCTGGATAATGACTGAACCACCCAGACCGAAATTTCTGCACTATTTTAAAGCTTTTTCCTGGGGTACTGGATGGAAATCCAGTAGCTGCTCTGCATCCAGCAAGAGGTTTTTTGGCATTATTTGAGTAGCTGCCAGCAGCATGACAATTTCCATGGTTGTCCAAGCACCTAAGTTGTAACCCTATGAGTTCTATGAGGTTTGATCTTTTTTTCTCTTACTGGTATTTATTATTCAATGAGTATGTGCATGTTCAGACAGTTTGCATTCTCCTAGTAATATCATTTTCCCATAAATATACATTATTGGCCACTGCCAGAGGCCGGAACTCTGGGCTGGATTAATATTTCATCCAATCTTAGTACTTATGCAGTTACAGCTCTGAAGTTTCACAAATCTGACATCTGCACCTCTCTTCAAAGGTGATGAAGTCACATCCTTATCATGGTTCAGTTTCTGTATCTTCTCTGCATCTCTTCCTACAGCAGCAAGGAGTCAAAGGAGAACATTTCCTTTTACATGGGCTTTCTTTGCACTGATTTTTGTTCTTTTATGAGCGAGAGAGAGAGGACACAAAGAGAATTATGTTTTGTTTGGAGCAGAACATGACATATTTCACACATGTTTTCTGTCACCAACATGTAACCCTGAAGAAACATGCCTTGATTATTGAGTTCACATCAGTGTGGTTCTCTGGTAAAGAATAATGAAATAAACCATCATGAAGAAGAGCCATATTAGTCCTGACTGTGGTAATCCTCAATGTTACAAAAAAAAAAAAAAAAAAAAAAGAGGCAATATTTTCATTTAATTAGACCAAGAAAGTTTGAGTTACTTCACTTGGGTGAATATCTCATGTTTGTGTTCCAGTGAAGGTATTGGATAGGACCTTCCCTACTATTTCTAGAAGTGCTCTAGGTATTCAGGATCAACGTTACTAAAAAACTGGCAAATTGGCACCTAAACTTTCCCCATTAGACATTGAGGCACATGAGAGTCCTACCCAACACACATAAATTGGGCACACAAAACCAGACAGGCATTACGAAAACATCAGAATCAGTAATCCTAATCCGCAGACTGGTGTAAATACTCTTATTCTGAAATCAAGGTTCTTTAATTTTCATTTCTCTCCAAACTCTTTTCTAAATGACATAAACCAAGCTGAAAAAAATAATGCAATTTTCACACCAGAATAAAAACACCTATTAGCATAATTATCCTGCTTTCCTGAGAAACCAAAGCCTGAAAGGGAACATGAAAATGTCCAAAAGACAGAGAAAAATTAACAGTCATGGATTTGTGGGCATTAATGCTCTTTCTTGTTGCAAGCAGGTGAAAGTGCTGCTCTAAACAATAGCACTGGATAGGGCTCAGAATAATTTATATTCAAATGTTTTTTCATTCAAAGATTTCTTGTGTAGAGGATTATGCAAAGTAGATCTGTGCCTTTTCTTCACTCGGTAAATAGGTTATGTAAAATTTCAGTGATATTTCATTATGCATTCCATTTTGCTGACCAATAAGGTGAGTGCATGTGCATATTTCCTTGGCACAGACCTGAGCACAATGTCATCCAAAATAAACTCCGCTTTGCCAGGAAGAGACAGAGAAGAAACATTTTCTTCCTCTGCTGCAAGCTAAACAGGGGGAAGAGAACCCCAGTAATTTGTATTGGTTCATCCAAAGCAAGGCAGTAAATGAACTTGACATTTCTTGCTTTTCTTGCATTTCTTGTCGACCTTTTTTATCCTGGAGGATAGAGCTGGAACAAATCCTTCTGCACAAAACTTCACAATATGTTGATCCAATGACTTGGCACATAAAACTTGGATTAAAACAGAATTTCAGAAAATTTTGAAAACGAATCTGTAGTTCTGGAGTTAAAAACTGTATCCCACATCCACTGCCAAGGTGATGTCAGGTTTGGGATCCCATTCCTGGAAAGTAGTGACCTGAGGCAGGCCTTGCTCTACTGTGTGACCTTTTTAGTCTTCCCTTAATGACTTGACTGGGCAGTGAAATACTTAATATTTTGACTCTGATTGTCTCACTCTCAGTCATTAATCCGGTACCAGTGAGGAGGTATACTGTAGTTGCACTGTTTTAAAATCTTTCTCTTCTTTCTCATGGAGAATAGAGATAAGTTGCATTCTCTTTGTTTTGGTACTGGACGCTCTAGCGTTGTAACCAATCGTTATAGGGGGTGGAAAAACTATCGACCAATATTCATTAGATCATTAATGAATATATAAAGAAGTTCTTGTAAATAAAGTTTCTCTTTTCTCCATCTTGTGAGCTGCCTGCCTGACTTTCCTGCGAGCTTCCGCGAATCTCCACGAATACCAGAAAATCAGAGCAACAGTATACAGTAGTTTTATTTTCTGGACAGTATTTCAGTCCCTATTTCACCAGGTTGCCCAGAGAAGCTGTGGCTGTCCCATCCCTGGAACTGTCCAAGGCCAGGTTGGATGGGACTGGAGTAACCTGGGATAGTGGAAGGTGTTCCTGCCCACGGCAGGATTTGGAATGGGATGATCGCTAATGTCCCTTCCAATTTAAACCATTTTGTGATGCCACGATTCAGACACATAGTTGAAGTGGCCGCACCCAGTGGGTAAACGTTGTGGTGGATGAAGCCTCTTGGAGAACCTGAGAGGTTCCCACAGCAGCAGCAAACTGGTGGGACAACTCTGAGGTGTGAAACCCTCACTGAGTGTTGGCTAAATGGTCCCTCCCTAAGGTTATGCTAATCCTCCTATGTTGATTGGTTGTTGTTGTATCCCTGATTCTGCTCTTCTCTTCCCCTCATTGGTTCTCATTGTATCACACACTCCACCCCTCCCTTCTTCCCATTGGTTGTCATTGTATTTCCCTGCCTCCTCCCTAACCCTATTGGCCCTTCACCCCTATATCCATGGTTGCTCAGCATGGCCCTTTCTCTTTCATCCCTGGATCCCTTCGAGGAATAAATGGCTTTGAAATATATCCAGACGACTGAGCCCTCTGAAGTTCTGTGTTCCTGGTGACGCTGAGCCTATGAAAGGCTCTGGGGTGTGTGAGTGTCTCAGTGCTACCCATCAGCACGAGTGATAGGACAGGTCTGCCTGCACGCTGTTGCATACAGTGGCCAGGAGGGTCTGTCTGGGAATCAGGACACTCTTGGATCACGCAGGAGACCACATCTCATTCTACCACCACCCCTGCGTTAGGTAAAGTCTGATATTCCTCCTCCGGCTCAAATCTGCTACTTCACCCGTGTGCTGGGAGATGTGGGATGACACCAGCACAGCAACGCCAGAGCAAGGACAAGCCTGGCATTTGGAGCACGGTGAGCAAAGAACCTCAGATCAAATTTCCTTAGAGCATTTTGAAAGATACACCTGGGTTTTTCATGCAGGAAAGCCTATGGACAAGTATTGAACCAATACTCGAAATTATCTGAGAAAACTTATTTGGGATTCTGAGCTGTGGCTGCAGCTCCTGACCCTGCCACAGACAATTCATAGACCTTGGGCAAAGCTCTCTGTACTCTGCAGCTTAAAATGAAAGTATTGAAACTTCATTTCCTCACTGTTTGTCTTCTTTCCCTCCACAGAACAGGAAGATTTTTTATGATTCTGCTCCACAGTGTCTAAAAAGGAGATTAAGGTCTTTCATGGAGTTGCCTGTCTGTTGTGAATCGTAAATAATAAATACACAATTCTGTTCTATGAAACAACAAGCTTTATCTTCCATATTATATTGCTGTTCAAAAAGTCCTATTGCTATTTCAACTGGAAAAAGCAAGCATCAATTTTCTCTCGGTAGTGGGACAGGAATTTTTTCTGCATTCTGAAAAAAAAAGGGGCGGAATATGTGGCACCCCAAAACCACCTGCACAGTCTGATTACTGAATAATTTGAGATGTGCATTGACAATCTCCAAAATACTTTTCCACCTGCTAGGTTAACTACATGCAAGGAGGCCATAAATGCGGAGGTTTAGAAAAATCCATGACATTTCCAGCTTAATGGCAACATTCAGCTCGCTGTTCCCAATGCCAGCAGGACTTCTGGATTTAATTGTTGAAGTGCTTCTGCTACTGAACAACTGATGTCAAGTGACCCTTAAAATAAGACCTTTGCAGATGGGGAAGGTTTCATTTTTTTTTATTTCTCCCCCCACTAAGGCTATCCTAATGAAGTTGGTACCAAGATTAAAGATCTGGGAATTCACCCCCAGGATTTTCCAGCTGGAAAAGATGACAGCAGAAATCACAGCTTTTGCTTACAGGACACAGCTCTGCCATTCTACACCTGGATTCCTCTCCCTCCTTCCCCTGCACAAACATGACATCAGCTCATGCTTCCCTTTCCTCTCCCTCCTCCCCATCTCTGCAACTTAAAGACTCAGAAGTTGAAGTGAAAGTTGCTCTAAACCCTTTTGCTGCTCAAACCATCAATTAATTTTTGTTCAGACCTGAGTTTAGACAGAGGCATTTGGAAACACAGGGCTGGAATTCTGTCAGTCAGAGCTGAGCTCTGCAGGACAGCAGAGGAGCAATCCAAAACTGTCATTTTGGCCGTACTGAGTTCACTGAAGAATTAGATATTTTCTATGCCTCACCCAGCAGCTCCCAGGCAGAGTTACTGTGCACATGCTCGATAACAAACTCCCTAGGAATTTCTATGGTAACACTCAGAGATGTCACTGTCAATTCAGCAGCCACCTCTGCTTGACTTTATTTTTAACAGAGGGAACATCACTTTGGTGTTAGCTGTCCCTGGACTTCTGGATCAGCATAGGTTGAGGTGGGAATGGAATTCTTTCCATGTTGCAATCAAGGGAAACTGGGCATTGCTCTTGGCTCACTGTTTTCTGGGGCAATTGGGACCAAACCTATTTGAAGATAGAATCATTAGTGGTGAAAAAGACCTCCAAGATCATCAAGTCCAATCTTTGGAACACCACCTTGTCAATTTGACCATGTCCAGTCATTTCCTGAACATTTCTGGGGATGGTCACTCCACCTGGTGACTCCTGGGCAGCCTATTCCAGAACTTAGCCAGTGAAGAAATCCTTCCTGATGTCCAACCTGAACCTCCTCTGGTGCAGCTTGAGGCCACAGTGTTTTGTCCTGTCACATGTCACCTGGGAGAAGAGACCAGCCATCACCTTGCTACAACCTGCTCTCAGGGAGCTGTAGAGAGGATTAAGGTCTTCCCTGACCCTCCTTTTCTACAGGTTAAAACATAGTAAAAATATTTTATATTAATAAATTAAATTTATGTTGAATTTAATTAGTTTTGAACAGTATCATTGTAAGGTAATGAGCTAGTCTAACATATTGTTTCATCTTAATTCCTAACAAAGTACCTGGAGAAATCTGACATTCTCTAGGGCAGTGGCTCCCAGTTCCAAAATATATGCACATCCTCTAGGACCTTTGTCAGGCCTGCCAAGCCCATGTGAATGTCTCAAGGACCTTGGGGTATCTCCAATCACACTGGGTGCCTCGTTAGGCAAATGAACTGAGCTCTGCATCTCTGTTTTCCCTGCTGGCTCCAGCCTGATCAGCAGAATGCCAAGAATTACAAAATGCTGTTGCAATGCACATAACAAGGAAAGGATGAAATAAATTTCTTCAGGAAAAGCTGTATGCATCAAGCTATCAACTCAGCCTTGTCTCCATCCATCTAGGATTAATTATTCTCATTTGTGTACTTGTCAGTGTTGCACACAGGATTATTTTCCTTTAAAATGGGACCACATAAGTGCCTCGCCTCATCCCTTCTCCGCTTAATGAAAGCCTTCCCATCCCCTAAAGCTCCAGAAGAGAAAATAATGTCACAACATCTGGATTTTATTGGTAGGAGTGTCAACATACTCCAATCTTTCTTTACAGTCAATTGCTCCCTGACAATGCAAAATACCCCCAGAATTTCTGCTGCAAATAGGCAGTTTGAATCTGAAGCAAAATGCACTCGTGGGAGAGCAAGCTCACCTGGGTGATTATCCCTTTCCCGAGAAAGGATGGAATGAGGGCAAAGAGAGCAGAATGCCTTTCCTAAATTAGTCAAAGACAGGGGCAGAACCAAGGCTGAATTCATATTTTAGTGTCTGCTGGTACAGTGGAACACAGGAGGGTTTGCAGATTTGTGTCACTTTTTGAATGTTCTAGAGAGAAGCAAGGTCTGTTTTTCTGTGAGCAGTTCCACATGACTAGGGAATTTTGTGGGGTTTTATTCCCCCAAAAGCCACATCCTTCAAAAACAAGCAAAGTTTTGTTTAAATGGATCCATTTCAACCACGGAGCAGATCTTGCCAGTTTTAGGAAGACTCATTTCAGAAGGATCTCCTGGAGCACACACGTACCCCATCAGGGAACACTGAAATGACAGTTCAAGGACACCAGATTTAGATTTAGCTCTCAGGTCATAAAAAAGGTTTTTCTTGGTCTTAAAGATGCTCTGACATTGGGCATTCCTTGGTGTCAATATTCTAGGTAATTTCCTAATTGTCCTTTAAATTTGGGATGCTTCCTGTCTCACTTAGGGTGACAAACATTTTGCTCCATTATTTTTCATGGAAGTATTGGGCACAGTGCGAGATGATTTATTTATTGATTTATGTATTTATTGAAACATAGTGCAAGGTAATTTGGAGAACTTGTCTCAACTAAAATATATTTTTATATTGAAAATTGGGAGACAAAGACTTAGAAAATGAAATGTGTCTCAGAAGACTGACATTTTCCCAAAAGCCACCCACCAGCTGGGTTTTAGCTGAAGTGTTTTGGTAGTGTGGAAACTTAAATGCAGCTGGAGAAGTCATGGAGCATCACAGGGGTGATGCAGGAGAAAGGGTTTGGAACTAAAGCTTCTGCCTTGGTGTTCTACAGCTATGGATGTATTTGGAAGGTTGGGAACAGATAAAAATCCACCCACTCCTCTGCAGCAGCCAAGTTTTCTGTGTGATTCAGAGCATGAGTCTTACAGCAGCTCAGACCTTTACATCTCTTTAAGCTGTGTACAAATTGTCCAAGGACAAGCACATACTGTTATTTATTGGGGTTTCACATTCCCCGGGAAATTATATTGCAGTCTTCCCAATCAGAATTCCCACATTGGGAATTAAATTCAAGAAGGACCTGAAGTTATTGCCAAAATTGATTTTCATCTTGTGACAGAGCCTGTCTTTATTTCACAGATGTAGTGGGCAAAACTCCTGATCTGGTGAGTGAGATCTGGGAAATCACAGTATTGTGATATCCACATTGCAATTCCTGCTGCTCATTTTTGCTTTCCAGTGAGGATTCACCAGAAGCAAAAGAAGTCTTCAAAGGAAACAACTTTCCCCACTTGTTAAATAAGAATAGAAATGTTTCCTAGTAATTCTTTTACCTACCTTGTGAGTTTAAGTTGCTTATGTTGGTCCAATTCATTCCCAAGCTGTTGGGATTTCCGCGTGGTTTTTGGGAACTAGAGCCTTTCCACTGTACATTATACCTGTATATTATACACTTTCCTAATTGTTTCTGTAACTGGCACCTGCTTCTGTTACATTGTTTCTGGGTCATAAAATATAATTACTGCAAATATTATAAATCTTAATTGAAAATCACTATTGAAGAGTCTTAAAATTTGTTTTTTCCCACAGCAGAAAACTGGATTCAAGTGATTCAGGACGTTCCAATGAGTTCATATCCACTGCCTTTTTTTAAAACACTCAATGATTTTCAGAAAACATTCTACTTATTTCTATTAATATAAAATATTACAAAGAAGGGAAAAATGCAAATAGAGAGGAGAGAGGACGTCAGCAAGACTCTGCTTCAGAGACAAATCACCAGGATCAGTTTCCATTGCCAAGATTGATTTTCCTTTTTCGAAATTAATGATTGGCATTGTTAGGGATGGCCTGTCTTCCCACTGACATTCCAATGCTGTTTGTCCATTTTCTAGGCAAAAAGTCCACTGCGCTGGAGGCAGCAGGAGCAGCTTATTAAATCATGGGATGTGTTCAGATCCAAACTGTTCACTGGTGACTGTGCTTGGGAGAGGGCCAGAAGCACAGATCTCTCCTGAGCTGAGGGAGTAATTGTCGAAATATGAAATACAGGCAGAGAAGAAATACCAGCTCCTCCCTCAGTGTTATTTTGCATAATGTCCCTGCCCATGGCAGGGGATTGGAACTAGATGATCTCTAAGGTCCTGCTAGCCCAAACCATTTCATGATTCAGAGTTCCTGAAGTTGTTTACTCTGAAGAAAGCTCCAACATTCAGATGTAAAAACTACAGATGGAAGGGAAACACTCATTGTGAGACAATTACAGGAAATTAAATGCTTCCAGCATTCAGGTAGTTCTAGTCTAGCACAGAAATT
Source organism: Acanthiza pusilla (assembly GCA_036630365.1). NCBI lineage: Eukaryota > Metazoa > Chordata > Aves > Passeriformes > Acanthizidae > Acanthiza > Acanthiza pusilla. The sequence continues at coordinate 95,326,107 of JAXCHO010000034.1, forward strand.
GCAGACCCACAGTCTGTGCCTGGAGGAACCTGAAACCAGGGTGAAGTCTGTCTCTTTTGCTTAACCTCAGACATCTCAGGTTATCCTGCTGTCCCTGGGCAACAAAAAGGGCTTTGTCATTAAGCAGCTCTGGACAGGACTCCTTGTTAGAAGTTCGAGGTCATTCATATTAATCACAGTCTGAATGTGCTTCTCCATTCATTACAAAACCAATTTGGGCAGCCAGTTCAGATGCAGAATTCCTGTTCAGTGCATCTCTTCTCTGAGAGAAGATGTGCCCAGTTCCTCATGGTTTTGAAAGCTTCAAAAGCTTTCAGGGCTTCTCAGTGGCAAATCATAACCAGTGAGACTCTTAATTCCACTGTCAGATATGTTGAAATGGTAATTTGGCAGCACACAATAACCCAGATCCTTTTATGTGCCCAACTCTTAGACTTTCAAAGTTTAAGTTCGTGTTAGAATTATAAAAATAATATCCATTAGTATCCAGGAGCAGAAATACGCTGTGAAGATAATTACAGTCAAAATTGAAGGTGAGACTGCACTACAGAAATGGAATCATGCCTTGCATGCTTTAGATCATCAGTAAACAGTTTGTTCTTCAAAAACATTTATGTGATGTCCTGGAAAATCCTTGTGGACATCTAAAACGTGACTTTGCTCTTTTCCCTCTGGCTCTCAGTCTTTTTTAAAGACCACATGTGCTCTGCTTGTTCACTGCTGATCACTGGACTAATTTATTTCAGCCTGTGAGTTCCATCATCATGCCAGTTCGTTTCTCATCCCAACTCCCTTAATTATTTTATGAAAACTGGGGCTGCCCAGTGGAAATACTTCATTGAATCAGGACACCTAGACGTGTCTTCTGCTTTGAATGTGCTTTGTCAGGAAGTAAAGAGAGAAAACTGGGGGGAAAATTAGGGGAGAAGGAGAGAAAAAGAAAAGCATTCATATTGCATCTGGTTGATTTTGCAATAATGCAAATGAGGAGAAATTAAAAGGGCTTTTCACTGGTAAAGGAGAGAATATGAGAGAAGGTCATGTGCTGTTTCACGAGTTCCTGTTTGTCATTAGCACTGCACTAATTTCTTTTCTCTCTTTTAACTTTGTGTTAGCTGTTTGCTACTCCCTCAGCTCCTCAGACTGCAGCAGTGGATGATGGACACGTTTCCCATTTAGTCATGAAAGACCTGTGTCTATCTCCCATTAGATTAATGTTTTCAAATCGTATCACGCAATGTAATAACCATCAGCCTGCTGGTAGCTTTTACACATTTTAAGTAATTTTTCTCCCTTGACAAGACATCAGATTAACATTGTAAAGGAGAAAGTTAATGCCCATGCAGTATTTAGGCAGAGAAAGAGAGAAATTATGTCTAATCAGGCCTGGTGTGAGTGATTTCATTAATTCCTGTTCTAGCAGTTCCAGATATTTTATGTTGTCAATCACTTATTATCTTTTCTCTTAACAAACAAGTTAATTTGTCCTTTTTTTACCTCTCTCAGGAGCACTGAACCCTTCAAAATACACTACTCTTTCTGAAAAAAACCTCAAAATCTGCTTGAATGAATCATCCATGATTTTCAGAACTTATTCCAGATGGAGTGCTCACAAATGGATGAGACCACTGCAAATTCATGGAACCACAGGATGGTTTGGGTTGAATGGGGCCTTAAAGACCATCTTGTTCCACCTCCCCAGCCATGGGCAGGGACACCTTTCCCTAGACCAGGTTGCTCCAAGCCCCATCCAACCTCACCAGAACAAACTGGTTAGTCACTGTTATAATATATATCAAGATAAAGTTACTTTTATATTAATATAGAAATAGTGTTGATGGAGGCTTGCATTTGTGTGGTACTATTTGGTCAAAGCAATTTAGGAAATTGGGCTGTTCACAGCTGTCTAAGACATTGTTCTTGTATCTTAATGAGGTTTTGGAGTAACAGAATCACAGAATCATTTAGGCTGGAAAAGACCTTTAAGATCACTGAGTCCAACCTTTGAAAATGGAAACAAAACCATAAAACTGTTCCTCCTCATTTAGAAACAACATCTGAAACAATCTGCTGGATGTTCCAGAATTTGTTATTCATTGTGTCTCAAAGTAATTTTTTTTTTTTTTTGCAGAGACAGTTGGATTTTTCATTTTCCCCCTTGTACTGATTCTTCAGTTGTCCATTTCTTCCCTTGAGTCATTTATTTGTTTTCCCAGTTCTTCCCAAGGTCACCTGGAGGTTTTCTCAGCTGATGCAATAAATTAATTCACTCTGTTTTATTTGTTCCCTCAAAAATAGCCAGACCAAAACTACTACATCCAGCAATCAACTTGTCCCTTCCTTTACCCAGACTGAGAGCAGAGTTGCTCAACAAATAGCTCCAATTTATGTCCATCATTCACGGGCTAAGGTAGTTGTCAGCGTGGGAGAAGATGATATAATACAGCTCTGTCTGCTCTGTTTCCCGAGCTCCAGGGGCCTTTTTGTGGTGCTACTGACCTTGGCAGAGCTGAGAAGTTTTATTTAGTGTTGCTGTTTTCTTCGCTGAAGTTTACATATTTTAACTGGCTCGGGAGATGTATGTGTGTGTTTCAGACAATAAATGACTTCAGGCATTCTGATTCTATCAGTCAGTGAGATCTATCCTCCCCTGCTCTGGAGGCTACTGCATTTTACACCGAAACAGCTGAAGATGTTATATGCTGGTTGTACTATTGAAAATGCACATTCTTTCAACTTTTTAATTTTATTTTATGAGAACAATGTCATCTTTTTTTATGCTTTGGAAGTCCTACTTTTTACCCAGGTGATATCACATTTACCCAGTTCATTCTTAGAATTAATATGCTGAAATTTATTTTAGTTGTAGAGGTTTGTAAAATTAAATGCTTAACTTATAAATATTTTTCAAGGATTGGGTAAAATTAAAAAAAAAAAAAAATACAGGAAAATAAGTGCTTCTATGGAAAATATTCCTAAAATCACAAACTACTGAATGCTGGAGGTGAATGGTGCAGCCACCTCCAAGAAAATTCCTTCAAGGTTCAAACAAAAAGCTCTTTGCAGCATCAGTCTATAATAACACTTTAGGACTTTAAGAATCTGAACATAAACAGCGATGAATATACATAAAAAAATAAGTAGTTACCTAAATAAATAAATGAACAATAGCTGCAATATTTGGTTATCATCTCTGGAAAGAAATATCCCAGTCTGAGAAAAACATGAGATAGTTATCTACAAATCTTGGGTGTCTTACTATAAAACCTGTTGTGTTCTTAGGTGTTAGATCAGAGCTTTACCAAGTACTGAACACAGCACATCTGCAATGGCTTTGGGAAAGGAGTTTTAGGCCAGAACAAGAATGTGACTGAATTAACATTTCTGAATGAGGAAAGGCATTTGTGGCTAATTTCCCTAGAGCTGTTGACAAATTGTAACTTTCCAAGCTCTTTGCAGACTATAAAATGGACAATGCAAACAATTGGGAAATGGATAAAGAGGAAAAAAATTTCATTTTGTTTCTTCATGTTTTTTCACAGACATCTGTTTGGTGTGTTCAGGTGTGAGCCAATAAAAGACCAAATACACACAAGCATTTAAGCATTATTTTTTTCCAGTGCAAGCATGATTTCAGGTTCATTATAATGAGTTTGTTAAAAATTGTCTGGAGTAAACATTTTGACCTTTTGTGACAGGTAGCATCGGTCACAGCATAATTGTCACCTTCCCTAAATTTTTTATCAGAATACTCACCTTCGGCGATCATTATTTCTGAAGAGGAAAGATGGTAGAGATATTGCAAGGAAAAATGACTGTTCTGACACTTCCTACCTCGGGTGCAATACAGGTCCTTCTGTAGCTGTGAATAGAGGTGAAGCAAGGTCGGGAGAAATAGGAAATATCTTTTATGATATCCTTGGGAAAAAAAAAAAACATAGGTGCTTTTAAACTCCTTCCTTCAAATCTCAGATAGAAACAGCAGCCTTCAAAATAAAACCCAGCTTGAAAACAGTTGCTCTGAATTTCCTTTGATCTTTCATTTCTCAGGGTCCCCAAGGCTTTCCTGTGTAATTGTACAACATACCTGGAGAGGGACATGGTACTCAACAGTTTTTTTACTGTAAAAACTTTGGGGTGAAGATCTATTTTTCTTTTGAGACCCAGGGCAAATGGCTTGATGTTTCAGTGCTTGGATCTTTCTCCTGCCTTTAGTTTTCTCTGTTTACTTGACACCTGAAACACATCTTCCTTCACTTTCTATTTCTAGTCCATTGATGTTTCCATCAGAGCTGAGTCATCTCCCAGACAAAGCAGAAAGAATGGGACTTTTGGGTGCAAGTCTTCTGGCTCGGATATTTGTTTTGGGGTGAGGTGAGTCACACTTGATGGGTGTTATTTTTCTCCAATTATTAGAAGGAGTTCAGAGGAATATATCAGATATAGGTATCAAGATGGAAAAAATTATGGCTACCATGCTATGCTACTTACCTATCCCTTCACGTTTGGGGTACTGGATTTGTTCAGAGATCACACTAGAAAATTCAAGAAGTTGTAGTGCTCAAGCTTCACTTTCAGGAGTTGGGAGAAAATACAGGCTTTTTTTAATTTTGAAGATTTTAATATAAATATTATTCACTATTTGCTTAAAATAAACTACTCATAGCGTCACAGAATGGTTTGGGTTGGAAGGGACATTAAAGATCATCTCGTTCAAACCCCCTGCCATGGGCAGGGACACCTTCCACTGTCCCAGGTTGCTCCAAGCCCCATCCAGTCTGGCCTTGGACACTTCCAGGGATGGGGCAGCCACAATTTCTCTGGGAAACATGTGCCAGGGCCTCACCACCTTCACAGAAAAAATAATGTATCCAAATATCTAACCCAAATCTCCAATCCTTCCAGTAGCCAGAGGATTTGCTAATGGCAGGTGCAAGGCAGATCCCGTTCCAAACATGCCATGATGTGCTCAGCTCCACCTGTGAGCCAAGGAATCTTTGGAGATCCTTTCCTGAGTAATTTCGCTGGTGTTGTGTGGATCATCCTTACCCTGCAGGTAACATGGATCGTGATGGAGCTGAAGGAGTTCTCAAGATGCCATGAAAAAGGTTTTCCTTTCTCTTCTCACAGCTATTTCTCCAAGACTATTGCCTCCCTTGTATTCCACAACAAAGTTCTGAGCATCCAGGGGTCAGATGGGCTCCCATGCAGTACAAATGATTGAATTTGCAATTCAAGAGGAATTATTATGACTCCAACTGTTGTTAAAAATCAGGCCAATTTTTAGAGTCCTCCACAACGGGCCACAATAGCAGGAACAAGATCCCTGCTGGGTAACTTGTACATCTTTTGCCTCCATTCCCAAGCCTTTATTTCCTTAAGATCTTGAGATAATGTCACTCCTCAGCTTTTTATCAGACTGTTTGTGAGCACTGCAGGAAATGTTTTGCTATTAAGGCAGCATCTGATGCTTAAACACTTTCAATCTCTCCCAGGGAAAGAAGAGGGGAACAGATGTTAACATCTGCTTCGCTGAATCTGGCCTACATTTTCTTGTTGCCTACCCTCTCTTCTCCTCCCCACAGTGTATTGCAGCAGCATCCTGCCTGACAAAACCCATAAAATTCCATTCTGCAGTTTTTGTGCTGAAATCAGAAACCTGTAATTGGAGCACGATCTATCTTTAGGACAAAAAGAAAGTAACAACAACAAACCCCTCAACCCCAAATCTGTGAAGTTCCTGTGACAAAAGAGACTTTTCTTCAGGCATCTGTTCCTCTGGCTGACTTACTGTCACTGTTACCTTCCCAAAGACAAAAGATATAAATAAATAAATAATTAAAAATACAAAAAGAAGGAAGGAATGATTTTCATCTTGAATTTTGCTTGTTATGACTCCCTACAGCCCAGTTTTATACAGGAGCTGTCTGCTCAGTCAAGAGCCCTGCAGCACCATTTCAGAGATCTTTCCTAGATCCAGGTTTTGCTGTAAATCTTTTAGAGCTGCACACAGCAATGACATGCTTCATCCCAGATTTTAGCAGCCCACAATCTTGATGTTATGCTTTAATTGAACTGAAATTACATTTAGTCAGAGCTTGAAATTTCTGATTTGCTCAGATGCCATTGTTTTCACACATGGAGCTCTTGCTCCATAGTTTTTTCCCCTCACCCTTTCCCTCTTGAATTATTTAACATTTAGAAAGCTGAGCTTTGCCACTTTTATTTCCATCCCCAGTTTTATTGCTATCTAAGTGATTTACAAATCAAGCCTTGCATCTAATGGCACTGTGTATTTCCATTTCCAGTGCTCTTCTTTACTGTTGGCTCTTGTCGGATGGGGCAAAGCTCAGACACAAATAACTGAAATTAATGTCAAATTGCATCATGTGCAGCTTGAATTTCAATTATGAGATCTGAGTAAAAATGCATGTTTTCAGCAAACAGCAACAACGCTGAGGCTCGCCTGGCCCCGGAACGCACATTACTAGAAAGCATCACGCGCAAGACAAAGACGCAGGATCTCAAAAGCTTAAAACAAATCTGCTTGGCATTTAGTTAAGACCAATAAGCTGAGAGAATGAGCAGTCATTCAAGCCTTCAGCTTCTGTATCCCCTGCCCTATGATATGTCTGTGCCTGTTTAGAGCCTGGAACTCCACCGTTTGCTTCCTGAATAATAGGAAGTGAGCAGGGATTAAGCCACCCTCCTAAGCCCTAGTGCATCCTGAATTTTGTGTGGAGGGCTCGTGGCTCAGCCCATCTTTAATTCTGTATTCAGGGGCCTGGGGGTGATGCTTGACATTGGCTGAACATGCACAGTGTGTGCCCAGGTGGGCAAGAAGGCCAAGGGCCTCCTGGTCAGTGTGGCCAGCGGGAGCAGGGCAGGGATTGTCCCTCTGGGCTGGGCACTGATGGGACCACACCTCAAATTCCTGGGTCGGTTTAGAGCCCCTGATGACAAGAGGTGCTGGAGTGAGTCCAGAGAAGGGAATGGAGCTGGGAAGGGTCTGGAGCACAGGGAGCAATTGAGGCAGCCAGGGGGGCTCAGTCTGGAGCAAAGGAGGCTCAGGGGAGACCTTATTGTTCTCTACCCTTGACAGGAGGGTAGAGCCAGGCAGGGTTCACTTTTTCTGCCATGTCTCAAGTGAAAGGATGAGAGGAAATGACTTTAAGTTGTTCCAGGGGAGGTTCAGATTATATATTAGGAAAAAAATTCACTGAAAAAAATGGCTAGGCATTGGATTAAGTTACACAGGGAGGTGTTGGAGTCACTATCCCTAGAAGTTTCCAAGAGTTGCACTTGGGGTTGTGGTTTAGAGGTGATTATGGTGTTGCTGGTTTGATGTTTGGTGCTGGATGGTCTTGAATGTGTCTCCCAACCTTGATGATTCTGTGATTCCCTGCAATGCCCAGTGGTTGTGAAGGCTCAAGGGGAAAATTCTTTTCTCTCATGGTTGGTTGTGGTCCATCTGGTGACACAAAGAAGCTCAACTTTGTTTGGTTTTTTGGAATATCTGCAGGAAAGATTTAGGGGTATCGAGGACAGATACATCTCATATTCATGAAGATGTTGCAGTGGGACAAAGGAATCGCATTCTCCCCTGCCCTTTCCTCTCCATTGCCTTCAAAGGATGTTGAGGCACAAGGTTATATTTAGTCCACAAAGTGCAGTGCCCTGTCACTGCTGAAGTTTATGTGGCTTCAAAAGCTTCAGCCAATGGAATGACCTACATATCCCCTCTGAAAAGGGGTATTGCAACTCGGCTGCATGTTCTGCCTCTTCAGCTTCCTGAAGAAAATATGTTCCTTCCGTTAGAGAGTGACTGCAACATTTGGATATTCTACTCAGGAGTAAAAAAAATCATCCTATTGCACCCCTGTTGCTTTGCAAGCACTGCTCTCAAAGAAAGAAAAAAATAACCTTCTATTAGCATAAAAAAATATGATTTTTACAGCCCAAGTGAAGCTAATGAAGGTGCCCAGATGGCACTTGAAAAAGCCAGATAGATCCCACTTAACTGATTTGTGCTGAAACCATCCATGATGTCCTGGTTAAAATGACAGCAACTTGGAGTATTGGAAAAGTGCTTTCCTATAATCTCATGCAGGTCTTGCTGTCACAATCAGCTCTAAGCAGACACTGAAGAGATACCCAGCACATTATTAATCAGGTGAACTTCAAAGAGTTATGGCTTTAAAATGCAGAGAGCTTGTAAAGACATTTTTAGTGAGGACTGGGGTGTGGGTTTGTGTTAGACTCTCAGTGATTAAATCTTCCCTTTATCTGCATAAGAGAAAGAGCAAAGACAGATTTCTATAATTATTCCTCTGAAAATATATTTTAGGAAGAAAAGGGATAGCAAGTTATCTTTCACTATTTTTGCTGCTTCCCAGCTCAGGGTGTTGGCTTTGGTCAGACACTCAGACCCAAACTGAGGCCACAAATCCCATTTTTATGCCCCAAAAAATGCTTACACAACTGAATTGTTAATAAGGGCTTTGGAACTGGAACGGAAAACTCAAGCCCAGTCTCTCCATCCCTGGAGGTGCCACATCACCTGTGCTGATGTTTCTGACCACATTGTGAGTTCCCAAATGCAAAATATCTGCACCCCACACCCTGACAGGGCACTGAAATTGCTTTGGATGAACTTGGGTAAGACGCAGCTGCTCCTGCTAGGGCTGTGCTTCAGGAAACAGATTGTTTTCCATTTATTGTATCTGCCCGAAATAATGTGCTCAGTCTGAGCTGATGGTTTGGGCTCCCTTTTTAGCTGCTGGACTGACAGATTCAGCAGCAGAATGTGCTTCATCCCATTCTGAGGCAGAGCTGTGACGTCTCTAATAAATACAAAGGAAGTTTAGACATCTGGCTCAGATGAGGCATTCAGCTTTTAGAGAGTTAAGTTAGGTGAAAGCAAATTCAGCCTCACTATGAGCCTGCAAAGTTGCTGACAACCAAGATTAGGCACGTCGAACTCAAGACATGCAACTTTAGCAAAGAAGATCTTATTTTGGAAGTGTTCCTGCATAAAAAAATTACAAGATGCAGTCCTTTGTGGGGGAAGATAGAGGGGGCAAAGCAATATGTGAGAGCTCTTTTCCGTGGGCAAATAAAACCCAGTGTCAAAGGTAAAACAAGCCATTTATATTTCTGCCAGCTTCCTTGGTTTATTGTGGGCAAAAGCTTTTGAAAGTCAACAGAAAGGTCAACCAGCAGAGTGGAAATTTTATTAAAAATATTTAGACTGGCTTTTATTGCCAAATGTAAATGGAAACCAATTAGATAATCACACTAAAAGTAGGCAAAGGAACGGCATTAACACTCCCAGAATGTAATGATCATTGCTAAGGACACTTTTTGTCCAGTTGCTTGTCTTTGGTGGCGGTGGCAGGGGGAAATCAATTATATTTCACCTTTTAACTGCCTTTTAAAGCCTTGCAAAATTGATTTCATACAGCAGCAAAGATCCAGCAATAAAACAAGGAAAAAGTGGATAATAGACAAAGGGTGATGTAAACGACCTGTAAATGCCAGCCTGCAGGAAAAAAAAAAAAGAAAGCCAAAAGCCCACAAAAAAAACAGGCTACCTTTCTACCTGGGAAAATGGGCTAAATTGGTACTGCTCCATTGCAGGCATGAGTGAAAAACAAAATTATTCTGGCACCCATGGGGTGAGTGGTGTGATTCCTTCAGCAGAGTCCCCCAATGGAAAACTTGGCATTTGAGGTTGCAACAAAAAAACAATGAGAGTCTTAAACTTATGACCACACAAGTCCAAGTCACAGCAGTCAGGCCATCACAAGGCTGTGATTGAATCACTGAATCACAGAATGGTTTGGGTTGGCAGGAACTTAAACATCATCCAGTTCCAACCCCTGCCATGGGCAGGGACACCTTCCACTAGACCAGGGTGCTCAAACCCCATCCTACCTCGCCTTGAACATTTCCAGGGATGGAATGTCAACATCTTCTCTCAGCAACCTGTTCCAGGGCTTCTCCATCCTCATAGAAATAATTTCTTCCCAGGATCTGATCTAAACCTACACTTTTTCAGATGAAAGACATGATAGACATGCAACAGTGATGTACTTCGGGTTAATCCTCTGGGTATCCATCTCATCTCCTGCATTTTGTGCACAGATAAAGGCAGCCCAAATAAGAGGGATTCAGGACCAAGCTGGTTCCTCTCATCCAGCTGTGAGGCTGCTGTGGCTCTGTGACCCCAGCTCCAGCAGCAACAAAATCGATCAGGCGTGCCCACAAAATTGCACACACAAATAAACACACAAACAGCCACAGGGATGAACACAGAGCACACACCATGAACACACACAGCAGTCACACAAACATGAGCAGAACAAACACCACATTGCCTTCCTCCTCCCCAGCTAACTGGGATTGAAGTTGCTGCAGGAATGCCCACAGCAGGGATTTTTCCAGCAGCTGGACTTGGACAGTTTTTGCAGCAGCTGGCCCCGAGGTCCCAAACCTTGCCTGAGGCTTTTACCAGGACTCTCAAAGCCCTGTGGGCCCAGTCTGGCACCTGACCTCCCACCCTGCTCACAGCCAGCCTGACTTGCAGCCCATCACATTTGTGTGCTGGCTCACAGCAGGAGCTCCCTAGCACAGGAGATAGCATTGGAATTTAGGAATAAGACAGGATGGGTTATGGTGAGGGGCTCAGCCAAACAAACATCCTGACCTGCAGATATTTTGACCATAACATTTTCCCTTTATTTTCCCACTCTTTTTTCCTTCCTGGTCCATCTTGATCCCTCCCTTCTGCTGCCTTTGCTCCTGCTAAACACTCCATCTTTGCACGTTCCCACATTCTTTCGGCTTCTGCATCCCACAGCGAGTCCTGATCTTTTCCAGGGAATAACCCTTCCAGTTTTCAGGGCACTTCCAGAAGGTGTTTTTTTGGCTGACGCATCCACCTGGGTTGTATTCACCGATTAGGTTACAGGGACTCAGACTCATCCCTGGGGCTCTGACTTCAGAAAGACTGGCTCTTAATCACATAACTCACCCAAGAGAACGTGAGATTCCTTTCAGACCTCTTTCTGTGCTTTATTTCTTCTTTTTGCTTGCCCTTTGTTTTGTGCTGCCTTGTCCACCAAATAATAACCAAATGTCAGCAGTTTCTGCAGCAGGGAGAAACTTTCCACACTGGTTAGTCCATAGAGGAAACTTTCCCCCCGTGCCATGGATCATTGTGACATCCAGTCTGTCTCTTCAGCCCTTGAGGTGATGCCATTAACCCATGGATTTTGCTGTGGCTTGGGAGCCAAGGGAAATACGTTTTGGCTATTGGGAGCATTTCCTACAACAGTAACTCATTTAGCTGAAGACACATCCGAGTGAAATTGGAAAGCTGGAGGGAAGTTTGTGAAATGTCACGGGGTGGTTTGTGTGGATCAATGAGATTACTTTGGCCCCTAAACTCTGGCCTTATGAACTGCCAGCGTATCAGCGAGGCAGCTTGACTAGGCAAGACCCCAATTGCACTCCCAGCTTTTCCTAAAGAACAGGAAGGGTAAGGAAAATGTCAATCTCTACTTTGTTGTGATTTGGAGCCTGGTCTGGCGTCCAGACTGGGGTAATCCATTCCACTCCATTAAAGAAAAGGGAAAATCCATTCCATTTTCACTAATACATTCCATCCCTTTTAAGAGAAATAGAAACTGGTTAAACAGGAGGATTTTTATCTCTGTCTGAAATCAAGTTCTTAGACAAGCTTGTCATTTTGGCCAGGGGTAGCACACTGAAATGTGGGATCTCTAACATTTCACACTCCTTTTTTCCTTCTTCCCTGTGCTTTTAACTGTATGGAAATCCTATAACATCACGTAGTTAATGGCAGGAAAGGATATGGCTACCAGTAGTGCTTTAAATCATGAGAGCTCTGCTTAAACAAATTATTATCTTCTGTTCTTCAGAATGCATGTGATGCCTGATGAAAGGTTAAAGACAAACCTTTTAAACCAAAATAGAAAATAGGTTTAAAGATGGTGCAACCCTATTCCTTTGTTATTACCTCTGACTTGTTTTATAGGGGACATGAAGGATACAGGTCAGCTCTGCAATCTGAGAGTCTCATCAGGTCAGATTGCCTTTCAAGCCCTTTCATTTGTGTAGATTTACTTAATTTAGCTACGAAATCCTGTAAAATTTCTGCAAGCCATAAGATTCTTTCACATGGAAAGAGGGTCTGTGCCATCCTTTGCATCCCATCCTTCATTTCTTTGTGTCCTGTCCAGGACAAACCAACCTTTCCCGTATGTTTCTTCTTAAAGCTCACCTTAAATAGTAATAAATGTAATTATCTTTGGTGTTTAGGAACTTCACCGCTGCTGCTGGACTTTGCCTCTCATTCTTATAAGAACTTAGCTTGAAAACATTCCTCTTTTCTTTTCTCATACCATTACAAGTGGCCTTCTTTACAAAACAGTCAGGATTCTCAGGGGCAATTAAAATACAAATGCTGAATATTTCCATGCATCCACTTTTATTTTCCTGGAGACAGTAAAACGCAGCTACAGCCCAAAGGCTAAAGAGAATTCATTACTGTGCATGTTGTTATCCTCTAATGTCACCATAAATTAGTTGGAAGCCTGTCCTCCCAAAATAAGGATCAGAAAGATCCTTTGAGGTTAAAGTTTTGTTACAGCAAGAAGATGTCCTGAAAGCATCCTCATTTCAGAGACACTGCAGGCTTGGAAATACTCATACCTTGAAGGGCCCTGTTTTGAGTCATGCACATTTCCTTAGGCAGTGGTGAAAATAAGAAAATCAGTAATATTAAAAATGTCCTTTCTCACCCTCTTTTCTAAGTCTGTTCCTGCTGATGAGAATTTGGAGAGCACACCCTCTTCCTTCTGAGCCAAATGCTCATCTATTATAATGCTTTTTACCAATTTAATAATTATAATCATAAAATATTGTAAAATGCATTCTTATTGCATATTTCCTAAGAATCGAGGTAATTTTCTGTTTCTCATCCCTTGCATTGTCTCTTTCTCTCAATGTTATTTAACATTTCAGTTATGTTTGGACACACAGATCCACCCAAGGAACGAAGTTTCATAACAACACAAAATCCTTTCTCACAAAGGCAAATAATCTAAGAAGACAGAGGTCAGAAAAGGACATTATGAGCATTTCCAAGAGTCAGGGACTGTGGAAGACTCCCAGCTAACCTGGTGCTCTTTGAATCAAGCAAAGGTGCCCCACCTGAGCTCCAGCCACTGCTCCAGAAAGGATCCTTACCATGGAGACATCCTGGACAGCCTGGAACACACCAGATACAATTAGGAAGGGGAATTTCCCCTCTGGTGAGACAAAATGCCTCTTTAATGTCTCTAAATGTATGTGTAGAGGTGAAGTTACCTCCATCTGTGTGAGATCTGGTCACTACAGTCAATATAACATGAAGAATAATTCTGCTACAAACATCTAAGTATTTATTGAATGAGAAGTGAAATTTTCTTTACTCCTTATTGGCAATGTTTTCTATTCTTTTCTTTCTCTGGACTTTTTTTTTTTTTCTCTCCCAAGCCATAAATGTCCCTATTTAAATCTGTGCCTCAAATATGGCTTTGGAGATGGAAAAGTTTAAACCAACCATTTCCGTTGCACCATCTGGTATATCTTTGGGTAATTATGGCACCCAAAATATACTGATTTTTCAGGTGTTATTAGCAGTCTATCAACTGGATGTGTGAAGGTCGTGCTGAGGACTTTCAAAGGACTGATGATTTGTTGTGCTTCTGATTTTTAATTTTTTTTTAATATGTAATGGAAAGCAATTTAGAGAGATCTGATTTCCAGAAAGAGTGTGAAATCCATCCATCCCTTCAATTTCTATTCCAGCATTATTATCTTGCTGGGATCTTTGATGGGTCCAGCACATCAAAAAGACACTGAAAGTGCTTCTCATGCTTCCCATCAGCTCCGGGAATATTGGCATTCACTTATTCTGAGGAGAGTTTCTATTCTGAATTAAGATCTTTTGCCTAGAATTTCAGATAATATCTCCAACCGAAGATAATTTTTATCCCAGAAACAGTTTCAGATCAGGAACTAATATAGAGGATAATGTACTGAAAAAACAAAGATGAATTTTCTGCAGCTGTATCAATCACACAGACAAGTAACTTCTTCTCAACTTCCACATTCTAAAATCAGGGAGGTTTTTTTAGCTACATAAGGTTTATGTTACATTTTTTGCTGTTGTTGCTGCTGGTCTTTGGTTTTTCCCTCTGAATTTGTGAGAAATAAAATATAGAGCAGTAATTTATTTTTCTTCTAAAATACTGATAGGATAGGTGGTACAGTTAGCTCCCAGGTGCTTCTAGAAATCATTGATAGTGTTCCATGACATCAGACATCTTATCTGACGTGCAAGAAACAAGAGGGGAGTACACTTTTAATTCCAGAGGTAAAATCAGGCAGATTTCTGTCATGGTTATTCTGCACTTTACTACACTTGTGCTCTAATCAGGTGATTTTATTATCATGAGATTCATCCTAGTTAATGTTTTGATGATGCTTTCCGGTTACTCATATGGTTTAAGGAAAATGAATTTATCAATATTTTCTGATAAGCGAATTCCCAAAGCAATTAGTTTCATGTTGTGTTCAATCTTTTCATCTAAAACAGAAGTTTAGACAATTATTTTTGTACTCTGTATTTTTACTGTTGCGATAAAAGAATTATTCTTCTTCTTCCTCCTCCTCTTCTTCTTCTTTTTCTTCTTCCTCTTCCTCTTCTTCTTCTTCTTCCTTTCCTCTTCTTCTTCTTCCTCTTCCTTTTCTTCCTATTTTATTATTTTTGCTGTTGGTGTTATGATGCAAGGTCTCGTTGCTCTTTATTCTCATATATAAATACTTTTTTCCCCCAAACTCACTTTCAAGCACCAGAATTATAACTTTCAAGGTGTCTGGCTACTGATGATGCTATTAGTGTCCAAAGTTTGGATGTTTCCATGATATTAACAATAAATTATCAGAAGGCTTCCCATCTACTTTTCCTACAACAGCCCTTTCACCCTGGGACTGTATTTTGAAGAAACACCAATATCTTGGACAGAAACAAGGGATTCAACATGGTTCATGTGCCTGGTAAGAAAAATATTGAGCTTTTATCTTTTTCCAGAACTCTCTGCTCTGTAGATTATTTCAACTCAGCATCTGCTGAATCTCTGAATCAATTATTGCCATATATGCAAAATAAATCAACAGAATAAGTTGTTAATAAAGCAAAAGTACTTGTAAATTAAGAAAGGCTTTTTTTTTTCTCCTTAAATACAACTGCATATTTCTGAGCTACAAACCCAGATTTATACTCTTTTCCCAGAATCAAAGGAATCAACAGAAAGAAACAGACATTTCTGGGATGTGATATATCTGACAGCTAAAATAGATCAGATGTGCCACGTCTGTTCCTATCCACTGGCTCCATAAAAGGAGCAGAGCTGACTGCTCAGACTCCTGCACTGCAGAATTTATTTCAACTAATTTTAGCAGTGTAATCCATTTTGAGATGCAGTGAATTAGGGGTCCACGGTACCATATCGCAGTGAAGTTGGGTGTGTAGGGTAAGGGAAAATCTTATATAAGAACACCAGATAGGGAAAAGACAAGACTTTCTGCATGTTCCCTTTTTTTAGGCTTGAAGCAGAAGCAGCAAACTCTGGGATAAAGAATAAATTGCTGTGACAACTTAATTCTGTTAATCAATTAGACAATTCAAGAGAAAAAAAGGTGATTAGTGAAAGCTGACAATGAGTTGCCTGCAGAGGAAGACATAAAAGCAAACAAACAATCCCGCCTGCCAATTTAGCCTGGAGGGAACACTCACATTCTCCTCTGACCCCAAATCTAAGCAGCAGCTGAACTCTGAGCGCAGCGGCAAGTCCCATCAACCAGCTGTTTTCCATTCCACACAGGATTTCACTGTCCATCCCACTGCCTCCAGCCTGAAAGATGTGAGGATGTGCTTCCAGCACTCATTCATCAATTTTTCTACTCTGCTGCAAGCATGCACAACGGGCTGGAGGCGTGTGATTTATTTATTTTTTTTTTATTCCGTACCTACTCAAAATAGAGAGAATGAATAAGCTTTGTTCAGCGCCTGTCCTGCCAGGACACCGACCTGGCCCAGCTTTCTGAGGATGAAAGAGACTTAGAGAATAACACATTTTGGCTGCTGAAGCCATCGCGGAGAGGGGAAATTCCGAGTGTGCTTTGCTGACAGCTCATCTCTGGCAAGCTGTCAGGTGCAGGCTGTGCAGAGCTTCCCCAGAGCAGGAGCAGAGCCCAGCACAGCTCCAGGAACTGTTCAGAGCCAAAGCCTGACCTGCAGGGCAGGCTCCCATCGACCAGCCTGATGTGTGCTAATTGTGTACCAAAAGGATTAAATTAGCAAGGCAATCGTCTGCCATTTGCTTTTTCGCCTTCTCTCTCTCTCTCTGTTTCCCAATTTGCTTGAATCATGCACTCGAGAGGAATTTTTAGACTAGGAAGCTTGTTAGCTAAAATATACTTCTCCATTCACTTGATTTCATCTGCCAAAAGCCTCAAGCAAAAGTGCAAGTAAGGACAGATAAAAGGTTAGTAATTAGAGCATATCGTGATTAATTTTTTTAAAAAAAATCATTTATGTGATAATGACTGTGTTTTCGTTGCCACTTATCTTTCATTATGGAAATTAGTAAGGAATGATTCCATAACTTCTGACCTCAGGTGTATGAAGACTGCAGATCCTTCTCCTTGGTGCATTTCTCCTTGTGATGTTAATGAAATGATTTTACTGTCAACTGTTCTTTCAGCTGTTGAAGAACAGAGCTCCAGGAGTGAGACAAGATTTCCCATGGACTCGAGCAAAGTTTTGGAGCCTCTTCCATCTTTTCTAGGATAAAATCAGATCAGAGACATACCGGTATTATATTATAGTATCTATACAGCAATTTGCATATATATCATATATAAGTTTGCATATATATGTGAAATTTCTAGTTATTATCCAAATTTTGTTGTCTTTCTTATTCCAAAGGCCAGATGAATATGGATTCTTCCACCGATAAATGAAATACAGTGGAACGAAAACATTAACTTAAAGGAAAGCAAATATACAGACTTCAAAATCAAAAAGGGAGAGGAGGAAAACCTAAATAGCATATATGTGAAAAGGCCTCCTCACACTCCTTGATTCACAGTTTCTATTCACAGTCTCCTATCTATGGGTAAAGAGTGATGCTGAAATGCTCTATTTTTTCCCTCTAAGAAAAGTATAAGAAGAAAAATGAGGTGAAATCAGAAAGAAAGAAACGTTCTACTGATATTTTAGCTATTTCGTCTATCTCAAACTTGATGGGACACTCTCAGTAAGCAGAGTCTGGCATACTTGAAGCACAAAAACTTCCATTTCTGTAGAAAACAGCTGTGAAGCACAGACAGCTGGAAGAGCCTTGTCTCAGACACTGGCATGCTGCTCCCTGCATTCCACCAGGGCTTTTTCACACATCCAGCATCTGAGAAAAACACAGCTCAGCACTGGGAGAACCGTGCGGGGAGTTTCTGGACGGTGTTGGTCAGAGTTTATTTATACAAATGCCCAAGGGGCCAGTTGGGGGTGATGCTGTTCCTGAGCTGGGAAGAGTTTCTGGCAAATGTGGCCACAGCAGTGAGCATGAGATGATTGAGTTGATGGAGTGGAAGGCTGGGAGGGCAAGCAAAAGAGGGAAGAGTGGATTTTGGAGAGCAGATTATGATTCCTGGCAGAATTCCCTAAGGAACTTCAGTAGGAAAAAGGCAAGAGGGTCAGAAGATTTCCAAAGAAAGCTGAGGAATGAGTGCCCCATTATGCAGGAAGTTTGGGAATTTCAGCAGCAGACCCTTGTGGCTAAATCAGACGTTTTCCAATGACCAAAATGCATCCTTGAAGGTTTTCAAGGTTTGGGCAGAAAATATCATTCTATCTCTACCTAGTGCTGAGAATATTCCAACCTCCAGTGAGCTGCTGGACAAGAGACATTCCCAGGTCCACAGCTAGAAATTCCAAGGAAACAGAATGACAGAATCACAGAACCATTTAGGCTGGAAAAGACCTTTAAGATCATCAAGTCCTAATATCAAATCCACCACTAAACTATGTCCCCAAGTGCCACATCTACATTTCTTCCAAAAACATCCACCACTTCCCTGGGCAGCCTGTTCTGATGCTTGACAGCTTTTTCAATGAATAAATTTTTCCTGATATCCAATCTAAACCTCCCCTGGTGTAACTTGAGGCCTTTTTCACTTGTACTATCATCTGTTACCCACTTCCCCCGAGCCTCCTTTTCTCCAGGCTGAGCCCCCCAGATCCCTCAGCTGCTCCTGGTGCTCCAGACCCTTCCCCAGCTCAGTTCCCTTCTCCAGACATTTTCCAGGACTTCAGTATTTTTCTTACAGTGTGGGGCCCAAAACTGAACCCAGAATTAGAGATGCAGCCTCAGCAGTGCCAAGTACAAATAAGAGATTATTTTTGTTTTTCAAGTGCTGGTGTTTGTGACAGCACCAATTCAATATGAGAAAGCAGGAAGACATGCAGAAAATATTATTTACATTGTCATGCTTCTGTAGGAATGTGAGACTGATAACTGTGTTGCTTAATGTACAAGAAAAATAGATATTCAAACATTTCACACAGATAAAAGTGTGGATCCATCCTTTTCTTGCTTAGCCCTCAGTAAATTGTCCTGCAGTGGAACCAGAGTGCAAACCTGAAAATCCAGGGCACAGAGGGTGCTCGGTCAAGTTTCTCTCCATCTGCATAACAAAGAGTGTCACTGTACCTGGAATTCCTTTCAGCAGGCAATTATTTGGTTCAATGAATGCTCCTTAGGTTGAACATCAGGGGAAAAAAACCTTCAGGAGTCACCCCTGCACTCTGCTTTTGTGAGCATGAAATCTCCTTCTGCCCTCACTGCAAGTTTTGAGAATGGGAGAGTCAATCACATGTCAGGAATGATTTAGATAAAGTTTGACCCTGCCTTAGGTCAGAAATGTGGAAGAGATGCTCTTTTGAGTTCTCCTCCAGAGGGCTGCATCCATGAATCTGAGTTTCTGCTATTGGATTTCTATGATTTTCCATGAATATTAAACTGCCGTCGAGGTCCAAGGCATATTGAGATAAAAAATGGCATTCCTCGAGCGTGATTCAGTCCATCTTAAATAGAGGTGAATGTTTTACTAAAGGAAGTGGGTGAGGGAGAATAGATCTGAAAAAGATTCCCCAGAAAATTGATTTCTCAGTTCATCTTCTTAGCAGGAAGCCATGAAGATGGATTGAATCTTTGGGATAAGTTTATTTTTTTTTTTGCCATTGCAAGTCTTTTGATGTACTGAGGATAAAAAAGTGGCCTTGTGACTAAGAAACTTTTCCCAAAATAATGAATTCTCAGACAGCTGAAGGTGACAGTGCCACAATATAACCAAAACCAAAACCAACCAACCAAAGAAACCCAAACAAAAACCAAAACAAACAAACAAAAAAAAACCCCAAAACCAAAACCAACCAATGAAACACCAAAAACAAAACAAAACCCAACCAACCAAACCAAAAAAAAACACACAAAAAAACCCCAACTAACCAAACAAAAAACCAAAAAAGCCCCCCACAAAAACAAAACAAAACAAAACAAAACAAAACAAAACAAAACAAAACAAAACAAAACAAAACAAAACAAAACAAAACAAAACAATCAGTGTTTGGCATTTTCAAAACAATGAAATAATAGGTTTATGAGATTAAAACTAAATATTAGCTTGGATTTGTCAGAAACAAATGTTCTATACCACAAGTTTTAATAATTTTCCTGGTAATTGATTATAGATTTCCATAGTAATTTTACATTTGAGTTAGCTGTTCACCTAGAAATACTTCTTTTTAGCTTTTTTTTTAAAATGTCTTAAATAATTTAGTTCATTTAATCATGATTAATAGGCAAAAAGAAGGTCACACACACACATAGAATTGCATGCCACAGTGTTTTTTGGTTAGATTTGTTTTTTAATGACAAAAAGGAAAGTCACATTTTGACATCATAAGAAAGAGGTTATATGCCAGAGTAGGAAATGTACCACAAGTGTCTTGATCACATACAGGACTCAGATTAAAAGCTATTTAAATTTCTGTGATGATTTTAATTCTCTTCAGCGATGGAAGATTTGCACTGCTTTAAAAAGCATTATATTCTCAGAAGATTCTCCTCCCAGACTCAAATCTTACATTAGTTCATGCAAAAGCAATTTTCAGAGAAGCCACTCCATGGTGACATGGCAGGTTTTTTGGGGTGCACAACATTAATCTGAATTGCTGAAACGTCTCCCACCGATTGTGTAAAAAATATTTGCAGCTTGTAACAAGTTGCAAAAACCTGGTAAGAATTTTTACTTTGCAAATCCAGCTCTCCAGGTGCCATACAGGAGAATTTTGGGGTGCACTGGCCAAGATAATAATAATTTCTGGAAATAAAAATGTCGATATGTTGCATCTCAAAAATCTATTAAAATTTTTTAATGAGTGTGGACTTCAAAAGAGAGATATTTTTCACCAGCTGCATCTGCCTAAATGTCACTGTTTGGTCTATCAGAAATTGTGTCAGACTCTCCCTGTAGTCAGAGCAAACATAGAGGAACATCCAGAACTGAATATTTCATTTTCCAAAAAGCTCCTAACAAAAACGTGGTGAGGAATTGGGCTACAATTCAAGGCAGAGGTAATTTAGAGGAACCCCAGCTTTTCCCCAAATTCCACTTTATATTCACTGAGGCATCAGGTGAAACTGGGAGCAGCTGGATGGGAATATCTGCAGAGAGAAATGTCCCATCTGTGTGTTAACTTCAGGCTCCTTGAGCTCTGGGACTTGTAAACACATCGGAAATAAATTCCCGTCTTAGACACTAATCCCTGGCATTATTTCCCTTGTATTATCTTGTCTGGAGTGTAAAACTCAATCCTCAATTTTTTCTCCCCACTTTGAGAATATCATTAATGCTAATTGTGAACTTGGCTGTGATTGCATATTGCTTAGTGTGATGCTAATGAATTTGAATAGTAATTTGTACTATATTGAATTAGCATCATATCTCAGAGACCATGGAGAATTGAACCCTAAAGCTTTCATCATCCCTTTCTTCTCCTTTTACCAGCCAGGCCCCGTGGCTTTTCTGCTTTTTGAAAATCATTTAACAGGCTGCTCACTGCCTGGTTGAGATCAGCACTGCTGACAAGAGCACTCTGATACCTTATTGCCAGCTAAATACGGGCTGGTTTAAAACCAGAATGGGTTAAGGTTAGTGATATTCTTTAGAACTGAATTGTTGCCGCTGTTGGTTTTTTAAATTTATGTATGTATGTATTTATTTATTTATTTATGTTACAGAATCACAGGATGGCTCAGGCTGGAGGGGACCACCGTGGGATCATCTGCTCCAACCTCCCTTCTCCAGCAGGGCCATCCCAGAGCACAGGGCACAAGATTGTGTCCAGACAGTTCTGGAATATCTCCAGGGAGGGAGACTCCACACCCTCTCTGGGTGATCTGTTCCTGTGTTAAAATAGAGATCATGTCCAGAACTCAAAAACCTCCCACGTCCTCTGGGATGACTGAAGCAAAAGCCAAGTTCAGTGCAGAGAACATAAGAACAAAATCAGTGTAAAGATATTTTCCACTGAGGAAATTTTCCACTACGTGTGACCTTCATGCACACAACAGCAGTAACGAAAATTCCATGCTTTGGCTGTAAATTTTAGAAGCATATGGAAAATAAATGAGTTGTTTGGGAAATTAAATATTTTGCTCTTTTGTTTTAAACCTAACTATCTACATGAGAATAAAAGCTTAGTCACTGAGATCAGTGATGCTCTACACATTTAGGTAAAGAAGACAAATAGGCAAAAATGGGAATATACAGCAATCATATTCAACTTCAGATATAATTCAGAAAATATACTAAATTTCAATATAATCTGCAAATTGTCGGCAATATTGCTTGCAACCCAAGCAACCACAGCTTTTAAGCTCCTAAGGAAATAGAGTTAATTATTTGCAAATAAATACGTTCATAAGATCATAAATACTTTGTCAGAAGATCTTATGATTATGTTGCAGTAACAAAATGTAGCTCTATTTAAATTTTTGCAAATGAAAATGAGCTTTGATTACAAAGTAAAAAGTCAGGAAAGGGTTGTAATTATTTTGGTTTTTTTTACTTTTTCCCATAAACTAATAATGTAATTCATTATATACACATTCATACACTTAGTAATGCAATATCTAAACTATTTTCTACAAAAATCAAAATATTTTATTATCTTTCTATTTAATATGTCTCCAATCCAAACTATTTTGTGATTCTATGATGGTTTCTTTTGGTTTTACGGTCACACTGGAGACTTATCTGCTCCTCAGTGCCTTTCTATTCAAGGACATGAATAGTTTTGAATCACTCCTTCCTCACTGTTTCCTCAGACATTTCATATGTGAACATTCTAGAGGTTACTCTGATATTCTCTGTGACAGAGAGGGGCTTGGAAATAAAATAAAGGAAATTTACTGAAGGGGTTAAAGCTGTTTTTGGATCACATACATGTGTGTAGGTTTTCACACATTTTTTCCTACTGATTGGGAAATAAAGAAACCTGTGGGCACTAAGCAGATCTGTGCATGTTCCTTTCTAAAAGGGAAATTTATTAATAATTTTCTAGCTTAACTTGCCTTCCATGAAACTCACCCTGATTTTCATTCTGCATTCCCCCACTGTGACTCCTCCATTTGACTCTTTGTGTTATGACCTTGAACGAGTCTAAACAACCTCTGACAAGCTCATCAGTGATTTGTGATTATTCGAACAGAAGTATAAACAGTAGCTGAGTGAAAAAGCTGAATTAAACAAGTAATGTATGCAATACTTTCCCAAGCTTGAATCACAGTCTCAGGCTGGAAAAATTGTGCTTTTTTTTTTTTTTAAATCTCCTACAGAATTCCTGGATTAAACAGTAAAATTCAATATGACCAAAGTACCTGTGATGTTACTGTAAATTGTTCCTGCCTAGAATCACATAATTCATTGAACTAAACTTTCAAAGAATGAAAACTAAATTGTACTGTCAGAATCTTAGTTATATACCCCAAGTTCAAATGTC
The DNA here is from genome assembly GCA_036630365.1 of Acanthiza pusilla. Taxonomy (NCBI): domain Eukaryota; kingdom Metazoa; phylum Chordata; class Aves; order Passeriformes; family Acanthizidae; genus Acanthiza; species Acanthiza pusilla. Next base: position 95,349,307 of record JAXCHO010000034.1, read on the forward strand.
CTCATCAAAAGCATTTGACTGTTTTAATCACAGTGTTACAAATATTTCCTTCTGCTACCTAAGCCTGAAAACTGAGTAGGACAACGCCGGGGAAGGGAATAGAGTTGAGGGAAGAGAATCCAAAATCCCAGGCCATCCTGTCAGAGGAGAGTCTGGAAGTGTCAGGTGTGTGATCAATGAACAAAATTCTGAGTGATATTGGAGGGATGTGAGTGTCTAGCTGACTGCAAACACCGACAGGAAAAATGAACTTGCAATGGACAGCTCCCTGATAAGGACTGGGAGGTGGGAAATGCTTTGGTCCCTTCAAACTCATCTTCCAGGTGGGGTTTCAGACCACCCCTAAATATAAACTGATGTACAGAGACATCCTGAATTGCCTGTTTTAATTTCTCCCATTTGTATCATGATTCTCTCTTATTCTGTGGTGCAAAGGTGGTGGTGGAAATTTCTGTGGTGGGACCTGGGGTGATGCCCCAACACCAACTCCCAGCTTGGCTGACACAGAAAACAAAGAGGGCATCCTGAATCCCACAGCTTAGGAATATTTTTGTGTGGTTGACAGCAAAATATGTTCCTACTCTGATCAGCCGTGCTCTCCCTTTCCTGATTATATAGGAATTATAGTGAATTGAGACTGAGACACATGTGCCAATTCCCCACAACAGACTTGCCTAAGTCTTTTAGATTAAAGTTTCCAATATGATTCTCCTGCCTACTTAAATGCCTTTCAAACATTAGGATTTTTTTTTTTTTTTTTACTCTGCTTGTGTCTCTTTCTGTCTCCGTAAAAAATGGGTAACAGCATCGCCTTACTTTGCAGGACTGCCACGAAGATTACAAAGCTGAAGCGTGTGAAGACATATTAAATGTATCATAAATGTGTTCAGAGCTCGTGTTAATTTAGGATTGAGGAAATTAACCTGAAGTACAGAGCACATCTGCTTTGCCCTGATCTTCAGTCAGCACAGTTCACCAAGTCAGACTGCAATGTGGTGATAAATATAATCACTGGAGATGTCAAACAGCAAACAGCTATTAGCAATACAAAGATAATGTGAAAGCACTTCTGAAATCCGCACTGAAAAAGAAAATTAGACTATTAGGAAGGGCTTAGAAAACAGTAATTCAGCTGCCTCAGAGTGTGAAGCTCATTGAATAAGTTAAAGAGGAGATTAGAAAGGAACTTAATTAAGGTCTATATGTGTGTGTTAAGATTTTTCTGCTGGTAGAGAACAGATTATTGATAGGTGACAGCTTGGTATCTTGCACAACTCAGTGAAATAGTCAAATGTAGGAGCTGTTATCTGAAACAAGATAAATTCAGATTATAAATAAAACCCAAATATTCAACAGGGAGAACAATTTACCACACGCAGAGATGCAATCAACTCACCTTTCTATGAAGAGATCAGTAATGCACACTCTCGGGAACAGAATGAGGGTGTAAGTGCTCTGGCTTGTGTTATACAAGAAAACAACTTAGATCAAAATGATCCTGTCTGACTCATAAACATAAATATGCATTACCTATCAAGACCATTTACTGTCACCTGTAATACAGAACTGTGCAGAAATCCTGTTCAGAATTGGGATCTCTTCCTTCCAGGCAAGTACCAAACCCTCGGCAGTGCTCCTGCCACCAAGGAATGTCCCTCTGGAGTAACATCTTTAAACATAAGTGGCATCTTTCTGCTGCAGATCTCCTGAACGGAAGAGCAAAACGTTCTTCTCTGATACATTTCAGACAAAAACATGAGATTAATCTCAGCTGAGTCTCCGTCTGCAGGCGAATTTCAGCGATTTGACCGTGTATGCCTTTTGTCAAATACATTTGTCATAAGATGGTATTTTCCACAAACCTTCCAGAATAAACATATTTTGTTTACAGAAATGGCCTTGGGTTTAAAGAGGGAAAAAAAAGAATATCCTGATACTTTCTGTATTCAATGCATTTGTAATAAAGAGCATTTTAAAATATGGGAATTGTTAAAAAACAATAAATGGCAAAGAAACCTTGTTAACTGTGCTTTGATTTTATAATACTTAACAAAAATTTAGAAATTCAAGCCATGAAGAAGTGTTTTTTCTCAATTCACATCCCAGTTAATCTATAATGCTGTCCAAAATAAAAAAAAAAACCTCCTAAATTCTTCTGCATAATAAAAATAATAATAAGCATTATTAAAATATATAGATAATTTAAAAGGCATTTAAAGAAATGCAAAACAAGAGAATGGAATAGGTCTGTAAAAATAGGTCTTCCTTCAGAATCAAGGTCAAAATTTCATCTGGGTCTGTGTGGACTAAACCAATAAAAGGTGTCATTTTCCACACTGAGGAAGTGCTGTGACCATCTGCTTCAGATTCCCAGGGAGCCACTTGGGGATGCAAACTCTGTGGCTGGGCCTTGATGCAAAGCTTAAATTCCTGTTTCCACACCTCAGCTGAGATGTCTGAAAGCCTCTCAAAGTACATCCTCTACTTCCAACACAGGTGTAAAATCACAGAGAAAACAAAACTCCTGTCTTTGCATAATTTTTATCTTTACTCAGTGATTCACCTGCTATTGTCAACATAAGGTGGAGGAAAAGAACCAACTCTTTCAAAATAAAATTAAATGTATTTTCCACCTATTTTTTCTTTCTTTTTTTTTACCCCTGGGCAATGTGGCCAGACTTGAGAGCATCATGTACTCTCAATTAATAAACAATAGTTGACTGCAGTTTTCCATAACTGTAAGGCATTAAAATTTCTCCTTAGGAAAACTCAGTTCCCATCCATCAGTCTAGGGCTAAGTCATGAATTGTTACTGGAAGGGATGTGCAGTGTTGTCTCTGTTCAGTAGATGTCCAAGATTTCAGATGTTCCCTCATGTGCTGTGGATTTTATGATGATGGTAAAGCATTTATCAACAATGACTGAAATAAAAAATCACTTTCAAGTGGACTTCAAGGCTGGGTATTCACGAACAAAAAAACAGCTCATAAATCATCTTTGAAAATATTACCATTCTTCTGTGAAATAATTTCTTTTCTTGATGTATCCAGGGAAGTTGTTGACTTCCTTTCTCAGAGTTGCAAGAGAAATATTACACACTCCTTTGTCAAATTGAGACTTTTTACTGGAATAACTTTCATGGGAGACGCTTGAATCCGGGGTCGTGATTTGTTTCTGACTAAAGATATTTCGACCATGTAAAATATTCCTCAGAAAGACCATCCTATCCAGTGATGCCCTAATGCAAATGAATAGTGCAGCTTCCACCAGTCAGACCTTTCAACTGGTAAAATCAAGACAGAAACTATATATATAAAGAGAGGGGGCTGGATTGGACCAGTGGGAATTATTAAAGGGCTGCAAGAGCACTTGCGTACTGGAAGTGACGGAAAAATATAAAATATCACAATATAATTTCTTTTTTTAAAAAAAGCTGAATGCAGTAGAAATTCAGGAAAATAATTAATGGCTTAGAGAAGGCAGATGTGGTGCTCTGTTCTCATCTTAGACTGAAAAAAAAGGCAGCAGAGCGAAATAAAAATAACAGTTTGTTCTTTTCTTCTTATCTCAGATGCTCCTAGAAGTTAAGTCCATTCATTCCCTGGTTCTGCTGTGGAGCTCTCGCTAAGTAACTCCCCAGGGACAGAAAGTTACAGGATTAGACATGCAATTGTAATTTGTAAAACAAATAGCTTCAGCTAATTAATGGTACTAATTCTCAGTTGCCGCAGCCATAAAGCTCAGGAGACGATCTGGGCTGGTATTTTAATACACTGGATTCACTCTGTTTGGCACTGTTGTGTTGCTGAAGAGACAGGGCTTGTTTTTATGTTAATGAAATTTCCTCACCAATAAATTTAGTAAGAATAAGAATATTCCAGCTTTTTTGAACTATGCTTTTCCGAATGCTGCTTTCTGCACTGCTGTGCGTGTCTGTCTTACTCTGAGCTCAGAAAGTTTGAGCCACATTTATCCAAAAACATGCACAAAATTAAATAACATCCTGATGCTTTTAATGGTCTATTAGTTTCTCTACTGAGTGAGGCAACTTGGTAAAGCTTCTCAATATTGCTTAAAGGATCTCTTCCTCACCCCAACTTCATCTTGCTGGTTTCTCCCCTCTTTACCTGTCTCTCCTCTGATTTTCCTGCTGGTTGACCACAGGAATTTTCTAGCTCTGAGTGTCACTGCTATAGGAAATGCATGCAACACCAAAAAAAAAAAAAATTCTTGCAATTAAAAGGAGCCACTGCTTGCTATGAGTCAAATAGAAAGGTCTCACAGATATCCTATGGGAAAGGTGTGATCATACATTCCCAGAATCATGGTTTGGTTTGGTTTGGTTTGGTTTGGTTTGGTTTGGTTTGGTTTGGTTTGGTTTGGTTTGGTTTGGAAGGGACCTTAAAGATCATCTCCTTCCAATCCCTGCCATGGGCAGGGACACCTTCCACTATCCCAGGTCACTCAGAGCTCCATCCAACCTGGCCTTGAACACTTCCAGGAATGGGGAACCCACAGCTTCTCTGGGCAATGAAGTGGCAGGAAAATCAAATTCCTGTCTCTTTTTTCCACCTTTGTCCTGTGTGTCAGAGTGCAAACAGGTCTTGGCTGGCAGAACATGGAGTTGAATTCAGACACTACATTTCCTCATCCAAAATCAATGAGGATAATTAGCAGATGAAAGATCCACTGGAAACAGCTAATTTTCCATGTCAGCAGGTAGATAAGGAATCAATGGGAGAGTCTTGTTCCTCTCATTTCAGTGAATTTGTTTCCATTGGAGGATGTAACATGTTTAATGCAAAACATGTTTGTTTGTTTGTTTGGGATGCTCGTGTCTGTCTCCTAGGCAAAAACACATTGGATAAAATATCTGGAACAAATAGGACAACTTCTTGGACAGTACAAATGCTCACTTTTCCAATTATCCCAGGCCAGGAATCTGACCCAAGATTCATTACTCTTGGGCACATCCAGCTGCCTTGAAAAAGTCTGTACAAATTGGGCAATGTCCTTATTTATTCAGCAGAATCTCAATCCAGACTGGCTTTATAAAAGACTCAGTCTGAGCTCACAGCTAGGTATCTAAAAGAAAAATCCCCCCAGTTGTTAAAAAAAAATGAACATTCATTAATCCTCTTCTCTGGAAAGCAGCAATGGAATGGTCAAAGGATGGCAAAACATGATCATAAAAGACTCAACTGATATATGTAGTATATAAGTAATTTAAACAATGGAAGATGATTTGTTTTCACAGTTAGCCCCTCCCTTTGCAAATAAGTTTCTTGGGTATTTAATCCCTCCATTTTTGTTTCCTCAAGGAAACACATAAATACCTAAATAAATGTATATGCTTATTAAAATGTTGCTAAAATAATTTTTTTAAAAAATATATATATTTTGCAGTCAGCTCACAAGTTTTTAGAAAGGTCACAGGAAATGCAGCTTATTATTATTATTTTTTTATTTTTGTTCTGTCTTATTGCCACTGCCAGAAGAACAGAAAGCTTAATTGTGATTGTCATCATTATGAGCAGCAAAATTTAGCATGCATATGCAATGTATTTAAATTTACATAAATTGTTTATGAAAAGAAATGTGAAGTTTGAGTATCATGTCTCATTTTCTCAAAGTGAGCCCTGCCCTATTCTTCTTCAGCAAGGACTTTGCAAATAATTATGAACCACTATTTATAACAAGTCCGAGTTCACAATTCACTCTCCCTTTCTTAGCTGTGACTTAAAGGAGAAAATATTTCCTGGTCAATAAAAGTAACTTTTAGTTAAGAGGATGAACCTGGCTATGGCCCCTCTCTCTTTTGAGGTTTGTATTGCCTTTGTGTAAAACTCTCTTCTTTCTCTTCTCTTCTCTTCTCTTCTCTTCTCTTCTCTTCTCTTCTCTTCTCTTCTCTTCTCTTCTCTTCTCTTCTCTTCTCTCTTCTCTTCTCTTCTCTTCTCTTCTCTTCTCTTCTCTTCTCTTCTCTTCTCTTCTTCTTCTCTTCTCTTCTCTTCTCTTCTCTCTCTTCTCTTCTCTTCTCTTCTCTCTTTCTCTTCTCTTCTCTTCTCTTCTCTTTCTCTTCTCTTCTCTTCTCTCCTCTTCTCTCTCTCCTCTCCTCTCCTCTCCTCTCTCTCCCCCTCTCCTCTCCTCTCCTCTCCTCTCCTCTCTCTCTCTCTCTTCTCTTCTCTTCTCTTCTCTTCTTCTCTCTCCTCTCCTCTCCTCCTCTCCTCTCCTCTCCTCTCCTCTCCTCTCCTCTCTCTCCTCTCCTCTCTCTCCTCTCCTCTCCTCTCCTCTCCTCTCTCCTCTCCTCTCCTCTCCTCTCCTCTCCTCTCCTCTCCTCTCTCTCTCCCTCTCCTCTCCTCTCCTCTCCTCTCCTCTCCTCTCCTCTCCTCTCCTCTCCTCTCCTCTCCTCTCCTCTCCTCTCCTCTCCTCTCCCTCTCCTCTCCTCTCCTCTCCTCTCCTCTCCTCTCCTCTCCTCTCCTCTCCTCTCCTCTCCTCTCCTCTCCTCTCCTCTCCTCTCCTCTCCTCTCCTCTCCTCTCCTCTCCTCTCCTCTCCTCTCCTCTCCTCTCCTCTCCTCTCCTCTCCTCTCCTCTCCTCTCTCCTCTCCTCTCCTCTCCTCTCCTCTCTCCTCTCCTCTCCTTCTCCTCTCCTCTCCTCCTCTCCTCTCCTCTTCATCCAGTTCTGGAGTTCTCAGCACAGCAAAGACATGGACCTGCTGGGAGAAGGTCCAAAGGAGGCCACAAAGATGGGGATCGAGCGCCTCTCTTGTGAACTCAGGCTGAGAGAGTTGGGGTTGTTCAGTTTGGAGAAGAGGAGGCTCCAGGCAGACCTAATTGTAAACTTTCAATGCTTAAAAGGGAATTATAACAGATGGGGACAGATTTTTAGCAGGGCATGTTGCAATGGGGTAATCAACAGCATTTTTAAACTAAAACGGGATGTTTAGACTAGATGAAAAAAAGACTTTTTTTTAATTTTTTTTTTTTTTTTTTTACAATGACAGCTGTGAAACATTGACCAGGTTGTCCAAAGAGGTGATGGATGCCCTATCCATGGAAGCTTCCAAGGTCAGGTTGGACAGGGCTCTGAGGAGACAGATCTTGTTGAAGATGCTGGGAGATTTGGACTAGAAGACTGTTAAAGATCTTTTTCCCAAACTATTCTGTGATCCTGTGATACATCTGACAGGTTTTTCTAATCATCCATGGTACCAGGGACCTTCTCATTTGAACTGTAGTCTGTTAAATCTTAAAATAACCCATAAATATAATGTATTTAGCAGTGCACCTCACCATGCGGATACCAGGACCCCTAACATTCATTTACAAGGATGAATTCCTGCCTTTTCCATGGGTTTTGTTTGTTTGTTTTTTTTAAATCAGTCAGATTGGTTTCTGGTTTATCTGGGTTTGCATCGAACTTGAACACTGATTAAGGAGTACAAGACTTGGTCTGTAAATATCATCCAGGAAAAGTGAGTGAATTGATCACTTCAAAAAGAAAAACTTTTGCTTGCTTCATTAATACCATTTGGTGTGATCTCGAAGGGGCCAAAAGAGAAGAAGTAAAAAGCTTATGATTGCAAAATATTTTTTTTGTTTTTTTGGGGGTTTTTTTGTTTGTTTTGTTTTTTGTTTTTTGTTTTGGTTTTTTAAATCACAAACACACAGCATGGTTAGTGCTGGTCACTACAATTTTATTATGATCTAGAAGAGGAAATAATCAAGGGCAAAGAGATGACATTATTTAGTGGAATTGAACACGGGAGGAGTTTTTTTGTTTGGTTCTCTTTGGGATGTTTTTTTCCCCCTAAGACTTGACTGGGCATTGTTTTTTAAATTCAGATGACCTTTTTAAAAAAAAAAACCCATCATGCTAAATAAAATACATGGTGGCCAAAACCAGGCCTGTAAACAAAAGTGGAAATTGGGGCTACTTTGTCATAGTGCGTGGATGAATCACAGGAGCAGGGGATTTATTTGTTTGTTTTTCAGGAGCAAAACTGGCCTGAAATATTGGCTACAAATATCTCTGCAGGATATTCTTCCATATGACTCCCAGTCCAAGAGTTCCAGTCCTCCCAGTAAGGCACTGGGCAGCAGCTGAGGTTGATGCTGGGCTCAATACAGCATTGGATCCGCCGGGTCTTTATATCCAGAACAGTTATTTAACATTCCAGAAATGGTAATGACTATTGAAACAAATCTATTGACTTTTAATCAAGGCACAATCTTATGCAGTCTTGCATAGTCATGTTTTTTGTTTTTTTTTTTTTTAAATGTAATTAAGAACCCAATGAGTGATTTCTCAACTCTAAATGAAACACTCATTCAATACGCTTCATTTAAAATTTGTTATGCAGTTTTTTGTTCTCCCCCTGCTGGATTTTGCCCTTTGACTGGGAGCATGAGCTGTGCTTTCTGCTTAAAAGTTGGTAAATTTTGGCTGAATGGGAGGGATTTTGTAATTCTGATAAATATTGAGTCTCGAAGTGGCTCTGACAAGGTGCTCTTAATGCAGGGATCTCAGCTAATCTAAACTGAGCCTTTGACATTAACTCTGGTGGAGACTAATGGCTAGGAAAATGGTTGCTGTAAAATTAAATTTTAATTGGAAAATTTAGGGAATTAGATCAATCTGAGTGTTTCTCTTCAAGGCAGACCAAGGAATAAGGGTAATTTAGATGGTTCTCTCAGCCTTGACAACCCAATACTGCAATGTCGAGGTCTGAGGACCAGAAAGCGAAACTGGACACAAAACAAGCCCAAAACTAACTAGACTGTGTCTTGTTTAAAACTTCAATATGCAAATGAGAAACTGGAATAGAAAGAAAAGAATTAGAATTAGCAAAGTATTTATTTTCTAACAGCTTCAGTATCTTACTGCACTGTCTTGTTGGCCATGAAAACACACAGCTGTGCATGTGGATGCAGAGCAGAGAGAAAAAACCTGTTCTAACCACCAAATGAAGCCTGGTGGGTTTTGTTTCTCTGCTTATGGCAGCTCTCACCCTTCACAAATACAGACACATTTGTCTCCATCTTCCTCCCATCAGCTCAGGTTGTCAAAACTCAGTCAGGTTGTGGTGCTTGGCACTCTCTGTGCAAGCACACACATTCCACTGCTTTGTGCTTCCCTGCCTTTATCCCCTTCCACATTTATGTCAAGAACTCAGAAATCTGTCGCTGGAGTTGTCAGTCATTATCCCGAAAAAAACCCCAGCTTGTTCCTATACTTGTAGTGAGTTGCTGGGTAGAAAGGACAAAAAGTTGTCACAGGAGCCCCTGCAGTAACAGCAACATTTCCCCAGGAACCACTAGGGCACTGTCTGAGCTCTGCAAAGAGTGTCCAAGCTGTGCTGAGCGCTGTCTTCCTGTGAGGGAGATATCTGGAGAGCTGGGAAATGCCTGTAAGTTTCCCAGGCTGAGAAAAGGCTCTCCTAAGATAATGTTTGCTGCCCAAGAGGTCTGACAAGATGCACTGGCAGGTCTGTGCAGGTTGTCAGATAGCATTTCTGTGGCTTGCTTGCCTTTTACAAGGAATATTCTTATTCTTACAGCACAGACGTTCCCCCAGAATCCTCTTCGAGCTTCTGGGCTTTTTGCTGATAAGTGCGGCACAAAGAAGCAGGAAAAATAAAAAAAAAAAAATAAAAAAAAGATTGTCCCCAAAGCTTGTTCAATGCAAAGAGACAGGCACAGATGGCGGGTGAGACGAGGCTGACACCGTGACTCAGCCCAGCTCACGCAACTGAGCAGCAGCAGAGCTGGAGACAGACCTGTGCTCAACGCACCGCTTCACTGTCCCACCCTGGACACACCAGGGCTTGTCCTTCACCTCCAGCCACCCCATCCCTTGATCTCAGCCCTGCTGGTGGCCTCAGCCCAGATCCTGGCTCACCAGGGCTCCACTGGGCAGCACTGATGGCCATTTTATTTGTGAGAGTCAGTGGGGACTGCGCAGCTGTGCAGATGTGCCACGTTTGTATCGTGGGTGAATAAAGACTCCTCTCTCTGGAGTTTTGATTTTTTTTTTTTTTTTTTTTTTTTTTAAGGGAAAAAAAGAAAAGAGGAAAATACCTCATGAATACCTGAGAGATTTGCTGCGTTTCTGGCATCAGCTCTGATATTCAGACAAGGTTTGTTAAAGCAGCCCTTGGTCCATGTCCACAGGCAGAAATGAACATTTCTAAGAGAAACAATGGATTCGTTGACTGACAGAATTTGTTTCATTTTTAGCAAGCAGCAGCAAGAATGACATAGTGAAGTGAGTGGAGACTGCTCGATTTTCTAAATCCCTCCTGGCTGAATGAGGGAAAGGGGAAGGGAAGGGAAGGGAAGGGAAGGGAAGGGAAGGGAAGGGAAGGGAAGGGAAGGGAAGGGAAGGGAAGGGAAGGGAAGGGAAGGGAAGGGAAGGGAAGGGAAGGGAAGGGAAGGGAAGGGAAGGGAAGGGAAGGGAAGGGAAGGGAAGGGAAGGGAAGGGAAGGGAAGGGAAGGGAAGGGAAGGGAAGGGAAGGGAAGGGAAGGGAAGGGAAGGGAAGGGAAGGGAAGGGAAGGGAAGGGAAGGGAAGGGAAGGGAAGGGAAGGGAAGGGAAGGGAAGGGAAGGGAAGGGAAGGGAAGGGAAGGGAAGGGAAGGGAAGGGAAGGGAAGGGAAGGGAAGGGAAGGGAAGGGAAGGGAAGGGAAGGGAAGGGAAGGGAAGGGAAGGGAAGGGAAGGGAAGGGAAGGGAAGGGAAGGGAAGGGAAGGGAAGGGAAGGGAAGGGAAGGGAAGGGAAGGGAAGGGAAGGGAAGGGAAGGGAACCAGTTCTTTCCCCAGACAACAGGTTTCATTTTTAATAATATTCTCCCAGGCTGTGATTACCATCAAACTTTGGATAGGACTCTTCCTGAATTATTCAGGGCAATTTGTACTGTAATCATATGCTTGTTAATATGGCTGCTTGCAACTTTAATTCAAAAGAGTTTTGCTTCTGTGCCCTGGAGCTGCTGCCATCAAGGTTAGAGATACTCTGTGCTTAACAATCTGCTTCTCCGTGCTCTGCAGAAAACTGCAAGATGCTCTGGAACTTGTTGTTCAGAAAAAGATCAATAAAACCCCACACAAGATACAGGCAAATGTCAAGAAGTTCCTTTCCCGTGTTCACTAACGTTGGGGAATTGGCCACATTGGATCCCTATGGATTCTAATTTTAATGGAAGACCCTTGGTTTGGAATCAAAGAGATTGGGGTACAGACTGGTTTAATATTGACCACAGTGACAAGGATGAAGGTTCAATCAGTCACTGGAATTGTAACTCCTCTGTTCCACCCTCAAAAAGGAGTTTACACCTTTCCCCCTCTGTAGAGCCAAGCAGAAGTTGACTCAAGGCTGCCCTAAGTTTGATTCAGACTTTGCCCTTATTGCTTGTCCATCTTCAGGCCAGGAACTGAGGTGAAAGAGTTTCTAAGTCAGAGGATTGATAAAAGGCACCCCATTATTTAGTATTTGTTTGTTAGTTACATAAGAAGTCCTTTCTCTCCGTGGCAGTAGGACTGCATTCTCATCCTCACAAAATCAACAGAATACGTGAAGAAAACATCACAAAGATTTCCAGTCTTGGAAAAAAGGGCTTTTTTTCCCCTGATCAGAGGCATATATTATAATTTACTTCTATTCACTTGAAGGCTGATAAAATACAGAGCCCTACAGCAACCTTTAGCCATTCACTTTACCCCATATTTTCTGCTGCTGTAATCCCCCAGCAGTTGACACAGCCAAGCTTATAAAGCCCTGCATGATATTTTGCAAATGTAAATTGTTGAGCCACACAGGGAGCAAACCTCCCATTGAAATGTCAGCACACTGAAATTACAATTTAATGAGTAGCTTTCCAGCAGCAGCTTTCACATATCAGTTGTGCCTCACAGCAATAACAGAGAGTTGGGGGGGGGGAAAAATATTAAAAAATCTGTGTCTGTTTGAGATAAAGGTCAACTGCCAGGTGACACTGAGTGATGCCTCCTAATCAGGTTTGATTCCCAGCCACTGTGGTTGTTATTGTTCCTCTCACTGTTTTACTATTTTTGTTACAGAAGTAGTTGAAGATTCTACTTGAGATTAGGGGCTCATTTCTTCAGGGGTTGGTACAAATTCTTAAAATATCACCTCTGATCCCGAGAATTTACAATCTAAGGAGATTAACAAGCAGAAGCAGAGAAGGTGAAGTGATATCTCCCAAACCACAATTCCAAGATAAGAACCATGCAACTAATGGAATACAATTCCAAGATAAGAACCATGCAACTAATGGAATTTCTGGCTTGGTGGACAAAATGGGGAAAAACCCACCCAAACCCACCAACCCTTCATATTCTCCCACAGCACACAAATCAAAATAAATAACTTTGGGTCCAATTGTTTATATTCAAGTCACGTATTTCTTGATTAAACCAACCAATGCAATGAAAAAATAAAGTTCGTAGAAAAACAAAGCAGTCCGTCATTTGATAATGAAATGTTTTGAGCATTTTTCTGAAAAAAATATCTTATTTTATTTTTCAGTGCTTTTCTTCAAACACTCTTCCTTGTGTGACCCCATAATTGCCACATTTTACAAACCACATGTCTCTAAAATATAATTTCAGTGCCCTATGATGAAATCTTTGGAACTCTGATTATCTCTGATGAAAATGGTCATAGAAAACGCTTTTAAAGTTTGCCATACTTATTTCATGCCTAAGAAGTCCCAAACAGAGCCTTGCCTTAGCAAAACGTTCACAATACAAATAACAACTAAAGAAATCTGCTGTTGTTTCGGGAGAGCGAAATCCTGTGCTGCATTTGAGTTTTATGTGATCATAAATGTACAAATGGATAAAAGAGGGTTGAGCTGGCTCAGACTTGTATTCTCTAAATGCATTAGAAATATTGTAAGGTGCTGTTCTCCATTTGAAGACACTCAGAGTTATCAAATTAACTGGTTTGTAGTCCCAACATCAACAGCTTCTCCTGGGTTATATTAAATATTGAAAGCTTTCTCAGGGGTGCTTACACTGTGGCTGGTTTTAATGTGATTTATCAGCATGGGCAGAGCACAGAGGCCTACTAAGTTTTTTTTTTTTTCTGGCTTTTCATATCTATGTCAGTTTATTTCAGTATATTTAAAATGGTTTGTGTTGGAAGTGACTTACAAAATACAAAATTTATTTCAAAATCTTATTCCATCCCCCTGCCATGGGCAGGGACACCTTCCACTATCCCAGGTTGCTCCAAATCCCATCCAACCTGGCCTTGGACACTTCCAGGGATGGGACAGCCACAGCTTCTCTGGGCATTCTGTGCCAGGGCCTCCTCACCCTCACAGGGAAGAATTTCTTCCTAATACCTAACCTAAATCTATCCTCCTTCAGTTTAAATCCATATATGTGGTACATATTTTCACCCCTCACTGTATCTTTCTCATGCTGTAGATTACATGATGTGTTTTGTCCATGGCAGTACAAAAACCACAGTAAATGACTGAATAAATAAACCAACTTTCTGCCTTTTTCTGTATAATTTATACACAAGAGAGAGTCAAACCTCAAATTAGTGTAATAATGGGTAAGAATGTGTTTATTCTCATTGATAAAGTGAGAGGATTTTTTATTTTTAATTTCCTTGGGGGAAAAAAAACACAGGCAAATAAACAAAACTAAATGTATCCCCTAGCTTCCCCCTCAGGAAAAAAACAAAACCAAACTAAAACAAAAACCCAAACAAAAAAAACCCTGAAAAAACAAACAAAAAAACACCCCAAAAAACCCCAAACCCAACCAAAACAAACAAAAAACCCCAAAAACCCAAACACCTGAAGCAAACAAAAATAAAATAAAATTTAAAAAAACCCCCAAAACCAAAACAAAACAAAAGCCCCCCCAACCAACCAACAAACCAACCAACCAAAAAAGCCCCCCCAAAACCCCAAAACCAGAAAAAAAAACCCCACTTGTGAAAGATCTGCAGGTTTTTCCAGGAAAAAAAAAAAAAAGAAAGAGGGAACAATGAGCTGCTGCATTGTTCTTGGCAGGGGGAGATCCTGTCTCTGTGTGCAGCAGTCACTCGCAGGCTGAGACTCTGGAGGAGGCAGTGAGATTCTGTTTAAAATGCCTGGGACGTAGGAGTCCCACATTTGCACACAACTTTTGAATTTCCTGGGTCTGTTTCCTGAGAGAGAGGAGAGCCAAGGTGGTAAAACCTGCAGCAGCAGCAGCCATGGAGCACTGATTGCCTCGAGAAATTTTAGGGGCCTGCAGCCCTCCCTTCAGTAACTCTTGGGATCAGAGGAGGTTTTTTAAGAATTTGTATCAACTCCTGAAGAAATGGGTTCCTAATCTCAAGTAGAATATCCAGAACAAATGCCCAATCAGTCTGGTGAGGATGAAGCAGGTTTTAGGATGTTACAGATTCCTCCACAGTTGTACTGTGAGCCATCCACCACTTTCTGGTCTTTAGACTCCAACAGGAAATTCTGTGTGTTGCTTTAAATTTGTTTTTTGCCCCCAGGCACCTGGGTGCCCTCCAGGGTAACAAGCATGAGGGATGGGCCTGGAGAAATTTATACTCTTTCTCTGCAAGTTCCTTGACTTTTCTTCTGTGCCATGAGAAGTCAAAACAGATGTTTGAAAAGTGTTCTGAATCGCACCCTGTAAAAAGAAAATCGGGATGTAGAAAAAAATCCAACACTTCCATACAAGAAATGAGAGTTCCAACTAAAGGAATAAATGATATTGAAAGGAAGAAGCTGTTTCCCTGACAGTGTTCAAGGCCAGGTTGGGTGGGGCTTTGAGCAGCTTGGTCTGGGGGAAGATTCCCTGCCCATGACAGGAGGGATGGAATGAGAAATGGGAATCCACAACTTCTCTGGACAATCTGTTCCGATGCCTCACCAGCCTCACAGTGAAGAATTTCCTCCTAATATTTAATCTAAATCTGCCCTCCTTCAGCTTAAATGAACTCATTCTCCAAATTTCCAACACTTTTATTTTTAATTTATTTTTTTCTGTTCAATTGAAATAATGTGACCAGAAATTAAACGAACAGGTTTTCAGGGGTAGGGAACATAGAAAGAGCTTCAAAATAAGGTCCAGAAACATACAAGTGTAAGTAATATATATTTATAAATCTGACTGTTATTAAGTCCCATTAATTTTAATGCCTTATTCATTCAGATAGGAATTGTCAGCTTAAATGTGCTTGTACGTCTCTGCCTTTGAACTTTGGCCCATGGGCCAGAAATAGTCCTGTCTCATTTTAGGGAAGGATTGTCTGCTCCTGCCCTGGTAGAGCAAAGTCACCCAGGTCTTTTTTTCTGCTCTCCAAATCGTGATGTGTAACAGGGATCTTGCACTGAAGGGCACAGAGGACAAATGCGCACAGACAGCAAAACATGTTTTATTCATGGCACTTCCCAACAGATAAGCTCCATTATTTGGCATTTTATCTGCCTTTTAAGGCATTCCTACAGGCAGCAAGGTGAATTGCATTTCCCCCTGCTCAGCCCATCAGTTACCTCAAAAGTAAAAGGGGAGAGGGAGCGCATGGGATTTATCAGCATGAATTCTTGGCTCAGGTATCTCTCCTGGTGAGGCTTTTCTGTGTAGGAAGGTCATGAAGCACCATCTGTGATGGGAGAATCTGATGAGGCTGCAGTGTGAGATCTTGGTGTCTGTTCTTACACATTTACTCTGGTTTAGTGTCTGGTTGGCAGTTCATGGCTTTTACAGTTCAGTAATTTCTTCTCCTCTTTAGCAAATCACGAAATCATCTTGCCCTGTGCTGCCACATTATTCTTGTCAATCAGAGCTCTCTGAAGGCTGAAGGTTTCCTCTTGCTGCTTGAAACTGAGTCTGCATTTAGCATGGGAATTACAGAATGATTTTCCAATTTTAGTGCCAGCTAAAATGTGAACTTCGGAATCAGGGTGTCCTGGATACTGGAGCAAATGGTGCTGGAAGGACTTTGTAGCAGCCAAAGGTTGCACCCCACAGGTCTTTTGTGACCTGCCAAATTTATCACATCTGCTTCTGGGTCTTGCCATCGTAGTCTGTGACTGAAAGTACATTTTTTTTCCCAAAGATATTGATTCCAAGAGAAGTGGTAAGTTTGACAGAATGAGATGTTTGGGCATCCTGTCTCGTTAGGGTTGTCTCAGGTCAGGTTACTGGAGGTCTAGAGGAGCTACAAATCCTTAAATTCAAGTTCTCGCTTGACTTCATGAGATGGAGTGATTTTTACTCCAGGAAAAAACTGGGGACTTGAACTTACTGCACCAAGCAGGATGGTTTTTTTTTTCCCAGATGCAGCTGTGGTTTTGTTTTTCAGTGAAAAGAAACAGGAAGAGGTTACATTGGAAAGTGAGACCACTGCCCTTTGCCAGCAATGTGCCCATTCTCAGTGGCAGTTCAAATGTCACAGTTTGGAGAGGAAGATGCTTGAAAACATTCTCTGAATTCTCTGCATCATTCCTGTGCTGATCTCTGTGTCCTTTGCAACAATTGGATGCAAGCTACAACTTCTGTTGGAAACCCTGTCATTAGCAATTAGGCATAAACATGTCTGATTGATTTATCAATTTACCTGATATTCTCAGTTGATTCTTCTTTCTCTCACTCAGCCAAAGAGGCATCAGAAGATTTTAAATCCCAGACGACTAGTCAGTTATATCCTCAAGTTTTTCTTTTGTTTTGATCTGCAGCAGAATCTCTGTGCACATAAAAGCTCCGTAACTTTCAAATTTCAAGGTCGACCTCCATGTATCCAAAGAGCTCAACACTTCAGTCAGGCTTATTGATGGACAGTTTTTCTTTTGTTCTGTCGCATGTACATCTATACTTACATCTGATACTCAAAGAGCTGATCTTTTCTTCCACAAATAAATATACTGCCCTAGGCTCCCATTTGCCGTACTCTGGAAAGAGAAGAAAATCTTCCTGGGACACTGAACTTACAACACTGCATGATGTGATTTGAAATTGAAATGTACTTGTCTGGATCCTTGCACAAAATTACATCATAATATTTGCTTTTTGATTATACATTTTCTCCTGTCATGTCATGGTTTAGTCACTGAGCAGATGAGCCACACACAGACTCACTCACTCCACTCTTCCCAGGATGGAGCAATGGAGAAAATGGGAGGGTTAAAGTGAGAAAACTTGTGGGCTGAGATAAAGACAGTTTGATAGGGAAAAGAAAAGCTGTGCCCAGAAGCAAAGGAAAACAAGGAATTCCTTCCCCACTTCCCAAGGGCAGGCAGGTGTTCAGCCCCCCCCCAGGGAAGCAGAGCTCCATCAGGTGTGACAGTGACTCGGTGAGACAAACGCCATCACTGAGAACGTCCCTCCCTTCCTTCCTCTTCCCCCAGCTTTATGTCCCAAGCATGCCACAACAGGTCTGGAATATCCCTTTGGTCTCTTGGGGTCAGCTGTCCTGGATGAGCCCCATCAGATTTTTTTGTGCCCCTCCAGTGAGAGGCAGAAGAGGTTTTGATGCTGTGAAAGCACCAACACAGCTTTCACCACAAATCCAAATTACAGCTCCATACAAGCTATTGTGAAGAAATTTAAGTGTATCCCAGCTAAATCCAATGTATTCCATCATCATGCTTGATTAATGTCCAGATTTGTCCAATAATTATTTCCTAATAAACATATCAGAGGAGCCTATTTGCCTGTGTAAAACATTGACAGGAAAAGCAGATGAGCTTCCCAGGATGGTGATTGATTTCCCAGGAAAACCAGATTACATTTTAAGGATTGGGTGTAATTAGTGAAGCCAAATACTAATCTGATTGGAGCAGAAAGGGTATTTGGGCACTGCAATGTCTGACAAGTAAGGGTTTGAATACTTTGTGGTAGTTTTTTGCATGTCATAAACTTGCCATACAAAAAAAGACCAAGAGATTGCAGAGACAAAGGAGGAGAAAAGAGTGAAGCATTGACAGTTCCAGTGACAATAATTGATGTGGTTCTTTTCCAAGTCATGGCACTTGAACTCCTGAAGGTTGAGTCTTTTTCCTTTGGAAGTAAGGCACAAAATTAGAAAGACAACGGCAGTGGTGGCAAATTAAAACCAGAAGACCCAAGGGTCAGAGAATGGGTTCTCTGCAAATAACTCAAGCCAAGGAAATGCCAAATGTAATTTAGATGGATTTTATTGCTGTTTCCAGCACACTTCCTATTGCTGAGGTTTGTTTCCAGGCACTTTGGGCTTCTGTCTTCTCTCTCTGCTTAGGGTGTTACTTTTAAAAGATTCAGAAAAAAAACCATTTGTCTCCACATGCTCACACACATTTCTTAACAGAGGTACAATGACAATGACAAACCACTTTTCTATGCTGAACAATTAGCTGGAGAAAAGTCAATGCAGTTTGAGAGGCTGCCCAGTGGGACAATCTTGCCCAGGAATTTCTCCTGACTTGGCTTCTCTGCTGCTAAAGGACACAGAGTCCCTTTGTGAGAGCTGAGCCTGGTGTGACTGCACTGTCAGCTCCTGGTAAATTCATATATATTTAAGTGCATTAAACATCTGCTGAATTAGTTCTGGGAGGGCTGCTCAGTTAGAGGAGCCCTCCTGCCCTTGACAAGCAAATCACGAGCAGCTCGCGCTGAGCGCTGACGTTGCGTGCGACCAGAGGCAGCATCGCCCTCCCGAGAAAGGATGGAGGAGACTCCATCCTCGGATACAAATTGCTGACATTCCCTGTCCCAGGCAATATAATGAAGCCTTAACCTTGCAAAGCTTCTTCCCCTGCGATCAGAAATATATCCAACTCGACCCAGCTATGCACTCCCTTCTGGAAAAAGTCGCCCTGAGCTAAGCATTTCTCTTTCCCTAAATTCTAGGTGGAAGTGAACTACAGAGGATAATGTTGGCAAGGCGTTTCACTGCCTGGGAGCACTTGAATGGCCCTGGAGATGCATTCAATGCTCCAGGTTTGCTTAAACTTGCAAGGCTGATATGTGGATTGCCAGGACACAGCCAGCTTTGACAGCCTGAGGGAAGTGGGGCTGTTCAGCCTGGAGAAGAAGGCTCCAGGGAGAGCTTAGAGCCCTTTCCAGCGCCTAAAGGGGCTCCAAGGGAGCTGGAGAGGGACTCTGGACAAGGGCACGGAGCACCAGGGTGAGCAGGAATAACTTCAAACTGAGAGAGGGTAGGTTTAGATTAAATATTAGGAAAAAAATTCTTCCCTGTGAGGGTGATGAAGGTCTGGCATAGAGAATCTGTGGCTGCCCCATCTCAGGAAGTGTCCAAGGCCAGCTTGGACAGGCCTTGGAGCAACCTGGGATAGTGGAAGTTGTCCCTGCCCATGGCAGGGGGTTGGAACTGGGTAATCCTTATGGTCTCTTCCAGCACAAACCATTCTGTGATTCCATGACACTGCTATTAATCTCTGCCTTGACACTCCCCAAGAGTGACTCTGGATAGACATTTTCAGGTTTTTACTGTTTATTTCTATGGTTTATGAGACACACAGGTTCTCCTGGAAGTGTTCACAGGCACACTGGAGCTGCAGCTGGCAGAGAAGTGGCACCAGGGAGAGACTGACCAGGCAGGGCAGAGGAGGGCACATAGGTTGCACTGTGGCTATGGAGGGAACATGACAATCATAAAGAGCAATTTTGCATCTGTATCCTCTCACATCAAAAGTAGATGTGCAGGATGAAAAATTAACAGCCGGCTGAGATTTCTGTAAGCATGAGGGCAGTGGCTTGCCAGCTGTTTCCAGCATCTGCACATTCTTTAACAGCTGGCAATTCAAAGCCTTTTTTTTAAACTTAGTATTTCCAAAAATAAGTGGTAGAATTAGTGTTCTTTTTTCTTTTCTTTTTTTTTTTTTCCCTATAGCAAAGCTGATTTTGAGCTCTATTCAGGACAGCCTGTAAGTGCATATGAATATTCAGTTGGTAACTCCTTGCAAAATTCATCTTCACACCCCCAAAAACTCACAGAGGAGCAACTGGGGGTGGGTGATCCCAAAAAAGACCCTGGCCTGGCTGGTCTCAGGCTTATCACAGGAAAATCTCCCCACACACAGAGGAGCCAAGAGGAAAAAAGGGCAGTGGGGGGGCCCTCAGTGATGGGTCAGAGGCAGCCCCAGCCCCATGGGTTTGGGGACACCCCCTCAGTGGGTCAGCGGGGAGGGTCAGGGTCAGTTCCTTGGGGAAATGAGAAATGTCATGGGATGAAAAAAGAGTATTCTGTGATATCACGAGGATTATTATTGGATGCTGAAGTGAGAAAGCAGTGGGAGGGAAAGGAACAGGTCTAGGTGATTTGGGACGGAACAAGAATAGTAAAATAGAAGGAAAAGGGGTTAGAAAGATGTGTCTGTGCTACCACACAATTCACTCTGTGTATGTGTGTCTTTGTTGTGTGCTCAGGATTCTGTACCTGTTCTGACACTGTGGCCTCAAGGGCTCATCTCTCAGGGGCCAGAAACTGGGAGGGAAGGCCATGATCCAGGGGAGTTGGATCCACACTTTACACACTTTGTGTGTGTATATATATATATATATACATACACACACACACATATATTTATATGTACACATTTACCTAAATAAATGAACAAATAAATATCCCTCCTACAAACAGACCTTAATCCTGAGCTGCCAAAAAAAGCAGCAGGGCAAGGCTGTGAGTGAGAATGTGTCTCTGTCTGGGTCAGTGTGACTAACATGGATATATGGATTTATGAGTTGTGTCTGCTGGGAATATCTGCTCAGTTTCACCACTGGCTGGGCATCTTTTGGGCTACTGGATTTGCCAGCCTTCTAAGAAATACTTAGGGGGCTCCCAAATTTCTCTGTAAAAGATCCACACTAATGATCTGTCTCAAATTATTCAGTGCATTTTCCTGTCATATCTTCAATCTATTATTATCTGTCTGAAAAGAGAAAGCCCAAACTGGCTCAGTGTTTAAGGCAAATTTCAAAAGTGCTTAATAAACCAGCAGGTTATTTTCAACTTCTGGTTCCTTTCACATATACCAGTAAAATGCTTGTGTTGTGTTTTTCTTTCTTTCTTTCTTTTTTTTTTTTTTTTGTCAGAATGGGAAACATTTATCTTGCATTTGGCCTGAGAGCTACTATAATCCCTAGATCCTTTGCAGAACAACTCCCACTTTTCCAAGCATTTCCCAGCTTGCATTTTGGCAAGTAGTTTTACCAAAACTGAGGGTATGTGCCAATCTAGAAAAACATGTAGCTACAATTTTCAGACTATTTCTCACATTTGCCAAGACTTACCACTGTGTCTTGCAAAATATGAATAGCCCTCCAAAACCTGACATTAATAAACCTAATCCCAGTTCCAGCACTCAGGATATAAACTGAGCTCTACCCAGCAGAGATGTCTCAAAACCCTTTTTTGATACAACCCTTCACTCGTCAGTACAGCTTTGTTATGTGCTCTGGACAGAAATTATTGTCAGGTTTTCTTGCCCTCAGAGTAATTTTGTTTAGCTAATGTTTATCTTACTGATGGGCTTGTCATGTCCTACAGTGACAAAGCTTCACTGCAGACGAGGATTGAAATCTTTTCCCTTCTTCACAGTGCTTCACAGTGTTTATTATCTTGCCAAACAAGGAAACCCATTGGGCTGTTCTTGACAAATCCATCCCCTTGTCATCCTGTTTGTTTAGACATCTCAGCTCAATGTTGTTCACTTTTGCCAGGGACTGAATCTTTATGTTATTTTATTTTTCATTTTTTCCATCATTAACACAGCTTTTTTGGTTTTTTTTCTTGCCCAATCTCCTTTTCTTCCACAAGGTCTTGACAATCTGCGATAGCAGTAGCCAATTAAATAAATTCCCCAGGATGAAGTTAATTGGAAGAAGGTATGTTTTAGTTGATGACTATTTAATGTTCTTTTCCTATTGTACTCTGTGACTTTGGTTTGTCATATTGGTATTTACTGGCCCAGTCATTTCTCATTGAAATTTTTTATGAACACTGATACCACACGAGAAGGCACACTCCAACTTTTCTAACAATTTTTCTGTGCCACAGAGTGATCTGAGCCCACCGAGCCCACACTTGTTCTTAGTAATGATGCAACACATGAGGTTTCCTTTTTCCCTGCGATGTTCTTTGGGATATCAGCTCAGTTTATCACTGCCCTTTCACATTTTACTCTCTATATACTCAAGTCACAAGAAATCAGATTGCCAGAGTGGTGTCAATACTTTTTCTGTAATAGTTTTATTTCATTAATTTTCTCACAGAATTAGATTGTGTCTTTACTGTTCTTTCTGCTGTGCTTAGTAATGTATCCATAAGCTCATCTGAGCCTCCCTCAGTGGCATCATATCCCTTATAATTATTAGGTTATTCATCCAGGAATGGAACAGCAGAATTATTTATGGAAGTCTTTTACTGGCACTTTCTATTCCTATACTAGAAATTCAATATGAAGATGCACAGAGCAATAATATTTTTTTGGTGATGATACTTTGTTTGAAAAATGGTCAGAGCTCCTTGCAAGGTGGGACAAACTTAATACAAGAGTATAAAATTTGCTCATCGATGTTGCTGACCTCGTGAACCATGGAAGGGCTGTGAGCCCACAGAAGGAACATGCAAATATCTCTTTTTTCTGTATTTGTGCTTGAATTAATTAAATTTATGGAGTGGCTTGGTGGAAGGGAAAGTGTCTTTGGGGCTGAGGTGATAGGAAGATGGGATGTGATCCATCTCATCATGTCCTTGAAGAATGAGTTTCACTGGGGAGTGAATTCATTACCAAGCGTCATCACCAGAATACAGATGCTTTTATTATTTGAGACACTTGATGTTCAAAATTCCAATCTTGGATCATGACACGACCCTCCAAGCACTGCCTGTCTCTGACTCCAGTTAGAGGGGAGGAAAGCTGGTCCTTGATAGTTTGGAAAGACCTTCCCAGGAATGCACAATACTTGGGATGCTGCTCCCTTTAGCAATTATAATTCCTACAACAAAAAGAACTGTAAAATCCTAGGTCATAGCCCGAAATTCGAGGTGCCATAATGAGAAAATAAAACCAGGGAAGCCAACTTACAAAATGCAAGTTAGGCTGGAAAAGATACAACTAACAATGAGACTTAAAAGTGTGAGGAACATAAAACCAGATTGATTGATAATAAATAACCATCCAATGTGGATGTGTAGAGGGTGGCAAGTATACTGTGGTATTTCCTCAAATACCTCTCCCAAACTCCAGCAATTTGCAGCCTGTGGATTCCCTGAGCCAGAGGTCATTTTTCTGTGTTTATTAGTCTTTGATAAGTTATTATTCTATGAATATTTGAGATATTATTGCTCTGCATTGCTGCATTATTATTGACAATAAATGTTTATTCTTCTTGACTTGTCAACAGAGATTTTGTAAAAGTATACAAATGACTATATTATGAAAAATAATGTCCATGTAATCATTTCCCTCACATTTTGTGTCTTAGCAGAACTTGGACAAAGTCCCTATTCCACAGAGAGTATTGTTCAGAAAGAACCAATGATATTTTTCCAACCATTCTTTTTAGCTTTTTCCTGTGGCGCTCAGCACGGTAACATCCAATTCAAATTTTGTGAAACTGTTGTGCTAATAAATCATGGCCCACATCCCCTTCCCTCCATCAGAGACTCTTAAACAGACCAATCACACAAGTAGATCCAAAATCCATCTTTATTTTTCCCCTCCCTGTAATCATTTGACAAAAGAGAACATTTCATATTGACTCAAAATTGTCCTTAGAAACTCTATTTTGTCAGAGGAGAATCTGATGCATTTTCACATAAAATTGATTTTTTCCCTAAGAAAAAATGAAAACTCAATCGTTATTCATGCAAAAAGAGTTGACTATTTTCAGCTCTTCCATAAATGTCTCAGCTTATCTGGGAAGGGAAAGGATTTTCTTTTTTTTCATTTACTTTTTTTGGCATTGCACAGGATTTGAAGAATCTAGACTTTCATGTCCTTCCCCAGGACACATTGCAAGGCTGGAGAGGATGAGTTACCCCAAACACACAATATATAACACAGGCACAGCGTGAATAGTGTGGCAATGAGCACAGCAAAAAATTAATTTGATTTTAGCAGAACTATCCACCATCAAATAGGTCTAAGAGTCCAAGGAGAGCTCTCCTGAGCCCCACTAGTGATTATGAACACAGAAAATCCCTGGAAGTGTTCAAGGCCAGACTGGATGGGGCTCTGAGCAACCTGGTCTAGTGGGAGGTGTCCCTGCCCATGGCAGGGGGGTTGGAACCAGATCATCTCTAAGGTCCCTTCAGTCCAAAACATTCCACAATTCTATGGTTCTATCCATGGCTGATTTATCTCCCGTGTTGCCACACAATTCCAGCTCATCCTGCCACATTTACCTTCCTGGCTAAGGCTTTTTCAATTTCATACTCGCTATTTTATACGACAGAAGGACTTGGTTTTACTCTGATCTTTTACTCCAGTTCTGATCTCTGGGTCTTCTCTAGTTTTAAACTATTCCATAGACACTGCACTCCAGCAGCTGATCCCAAAGGAACGTATTCTTGATGCATTTTTGAACAGCTGATGCATTTCACTTCACAGCAAGTCAGTGAGAGCACGGCATTAAAAGTCTCACAGACTTTTGTTTCTTCTGCCTAATTTTCCCCCTTTCCCTCAGCTCATATTAAAATGAGTTGTTATTTTCAACAGTGAGCAGACAAGCAAGAGCAAAAGAGGACTGGAAGCAGAAAGCTGAGGAAGATCAGAAAGGGAAGGAATTAAATAGGACTCGGTGACAGGCAGTAAGTGAGCATCAGACAGGAGTCATCCAAGAGGGAGAACTCATTTTGGAGTTTGCACCTTGTCTCCTCAGACGAGGGGTTGTCATTCCTGCTTCACAGATAAAGCTGAAGACACCCACTACAATGAAATGCTTTTAGGCCCTAAAATCAGTGTGAGAATGAGAAGATTGCGTGTGTGTACTTCCACCATCCCACCAGCTTAGCACCATTCATTTTCTCGGGAATGTCCTCTCTCCCGTGTGGTGCTCCTTCTCTATGACTTTGTTAGGCTAGGAAGGCAAAACCACTGCATGGCAGTACGAGGAGTGAGGAAAAAATGCAAGGAAGAGCTCTGAACACCAAAGCCAGAGGAGGAGGAGCTGGAGTGGAGGGGCAGATTTAACTCACCTTAGCCATGTGCAGGTGCCAGCCCTGAGCCGCACTGTTCTCTCGCTCCCACCCAACAGTTTGAGGGGAAAAACAAGATGGGAAAAGGTGGAGATAAAGGCTGAAATCTGTATCTGATATAGAAACTCAGTTTCTTTTCCCTGGCTACAGAGAGGGATGATGTGTGCTAATGTCTTTACAAACAATTCCATGGGCTAGGAAAAGCCAGAAACTGAATTTTCCATACAACTCCCTACAACTGAATTGTTTCTTGTGTCTGCCCAGAATTAACTACATTAACTCTCAAGGCAAGCCAAAGTCAAAGGGAAGGTTTAATTAAGCAAAATGTGTGAACTAAGCTACAGTCATCGATCCCCAGAATTCTGAATGCAGAAGATACTTTAGTCTAGATATGCTTTATATGGATTTATATTGCAAATTTCATGTTGTATTTCTAAAACTTTTTCACCACATCACTTCTGTGGGAATGTCACCGAAACTGCAGGAAAAACAAAAGCCCTCCAATAGCATTTTAATGTTAGAGAGTAAAGGCAATACTTTATTTCTGGCCAGGATGGTATTCTGGCCAGAATGTACAACATAAATAATTTCATCCACACGTAGCCTGGGTGTGCAGAGAAAGTCATTCCATGACACATTGAATTTTACAAGATTTTCTCCAAACTTTACACCTGATTTCTGTATTACAGCGAATATGGGGGACTTAACCAGTTAAAGAGGAATAACAGAGCCTGAGCTCTGTCCTGTATGTCACCACTGTAAAATCTATCTGAAGAATTAGTCTGGATTTACATGGCCCAGATTTGTTCAGGTATTAGGAGGCACATCCCCTAATCCTAACAGAGTTTTTGGGGACAGCATCTTCCAAACTAAAAAACCCTTACCTGTGCTGGTGTGGCAGTGAGATTAGCAGAGCACGGCAGATTTACTGCTCTGGTTCAAAGCACAGTTGGTCTGCACAGCTGCCTCCTGTTCTCAGAGCTCCTTGTGAGTCCATCACACTCTTAAATATTCCCTTAAGTGCTGACATTACCATAGATGCTTAGTTTGGGAGAAAGGAGAATTCACTCTTAGTTGGAGCTGCAAATTGGCCTGACCTCCTCTCCTCACTCCTGAGGTAATTCACACCCTCTCCTCTCTCCTGAGACAATTCTCACCCCCTCCAGTCCCTGCACTTCAGGAGAGCACCCAGTTAATGATTCATTGAGAGCTGAGGCCTTTAAACTCTATTGATTTCTTGCATCTGACTCATGATTGCATCTGGTAAATTCATTTCTGTTTGATGGTATTAAGTATTTTGAATAATTAATATGGTAATTTATCCCAGGCTGAGGAGTAAATGTTACCTTCTGCTGGGAGGAGTGTTGGGAGGGGAATACTCTTTAGGGCACTTTTCCCACTCCCTTTAATGTCAACATGGTACTTAATGTAAGTGCCTGTCTGACAGCTATTGCTGCTCTGAGACTCCAGGGCAAGCACGACTGGGAGAACAAGCACTCCACGCACAAAAATCCATTCTTGCAGTTTGCCTTTAATTGTCTGAAAAAAAATCAAAATGCCTATGTGGCTTCAAACACACGGGAACAAAAAATCTCAGATCTATCATGATCTTCTCAAATCAATGGAAATTTTTGTTGTGAGGTCTTCAGGAGTCAAACTGAACTCTGGGATCCAAACTATGCTAAGAACACTCTTTTACAGAACACTCTTGGAAACTTGGTCCATTTTGGATTTAGCACACCTAGATCTGACTTCTGGACCTTCCTGTCCAACCCATAGTAAAAGAATCCCTTCCTTAACAGATATTAGCATTGTGACATTATTGTTTTTTCTCATTATTTGCATTATAATGCATCTAATAATCAGAACCATTCATTACTTATGGGTTTAATTCCTTTCTATGCCATTATTTTATTTTCTAGACTGGTATTTATATCCTTCAGGTACTCATCATAATTCCCAGACACTGAAGTCATCAATACACCAACTGCTACCCAAACTAATCAAATGCTTTAAGTTAAAATAACTCTTCCCTTGATTTGCCTCTGATGTGAAGACTCTTTTTCCTTATGAGGTCATGCAGTACTAAACATTCAGACACTGGAAAAAAATCATAAAGTCAAACTGCTAAGTCACTTCTCATTAGAAAGATGTTTCAGAATAAGAATTCCCCCTCAACCACAGACTGAAATAGCCAGTGGTGGCTATACACAAAACAAAGCTTAACTCCTCAAAGTGTCTTCCATTATTTAGTGATTTCCCTTTGAGGGTTTGGCTTCTGCCAGAGAGTTGTTGATTTTGGTTTTGTTTCTTTTCTTTTATTATTTTGTCTAAGCTTTTCTCATCTTCTCACATTTTTACTGGCACTTGAGTCTATTTCTGATCTGTTTTCTCCAGGACTGTGTAGAGTTTTTGAAGGCATAAACAAGAAGTGGAGAGACAAATTATCTTTTGCAAAACTATAGAGATGAAGGTAATTTAATTCTCTCTACTTATTGGATATGTTCATCCAGAGAGGGTTTGAGCCATACTATTTCTTAGATTAGACAGCAGGACTTTATGACCAACTACAGAACTTTGATATTTGACAGTGCCTAGAGAGCAGTTTTAGCCCCGTGGCTTGGTTTTAGTAGAGAAAAATCCAGAATAAAGCTTCAGACAAATGGTGGGGCTCCAAACCAGGGCAATTGTGGTCTAGAGGTCACAGCTCTAATTTGTGTTCCTTTTGTCCTTGTTGGGCAGTTAAATCCCTGATATCTTCCTGCTCTTGAAAACTCCATTTTGTCACTACCCCTGCGATCTCCAGGAGCAGAGAGATCCAACCAGTGACAAAAATATGTAGTACATTTGAGCACATCTGAGGCAAACTGCACTTCTACACATCTCCCAGCCCTGTTTCTCCACTACAGGGTGCCCATTTCTTTCCTGGAATGCCCATTTTTAGCTTCAGAGATGGATTCCATTGTATAAACAGTTGATCTGTGGGAACATAGTCATTTACTAGCTAAAATGTCCTGGGGCTCCTATTAGAAGAGGAAGAATTCTGAAAGACATCTATTTGGCTGTTTGCCCACAATTCAAAGCATTTAATATCTTGTGCTATCTTAAATAATTCATTACTGCTCAATATGCCTAATACCTCTGTTGAGAGCACCAATAAATGAGGTTAAATGGGATTCCTGCTGATTTCTTCCCCTTCTGTTGGTTTAAACTTTGATAAATATATGTTTTACCAGACTTGATAATAACATCAGGGAACAAATACTTTTCAGTCAGGGAAATGAGTCAGAGGCATTTTCCTCTCTCTGTGACAGCAAAGATAGTATTTCCTCCTTAACCTTACAAGTTTCTTTGAATTACAGCTGGTGAATTTGTATGAGGAACTGGTCCTTAAGGACCAAGCTGTGAGGATCAGCTCAATAGCTTCAAAATTCAGATTAAAAGAGACTTTCAGTGGTATATGAATCTGTTTGTACTTATTTGTCTGTGTGCTGCTAAGCAGCTAAATAAAATACACAAATTATAAGGAAAAATTAGATAAAAGACATTTCAAATATATCTGCCTAGCCTCAATTTAAGAGCATGTGCCCCACTGGGAACTTGGGTTATGTGTAAATGAATATCCAAACATTAACCATGAATCTTGCAAATATTTCAGCCTGTCATTTGTAGCCGTTCAGGAGTAATAACGTAGCAGATGATGACAGTGTGAAATGTTTCCTGTCTCTTAACCTATGCCCCTCCTCGGTGTTCTTAGAGGTTTCCTAATAGGCAACATGATTCCTGCGCAGGAAATTTATTAGCCCAGCATATTGTTTCTGACTTGCCACCTTTTGCTTGTAATTAAATCCAACTGCAGAAGGAAAGACAACAAATCCTTGGAAAGGTTCACTAGGAAGGCTGAGAAGCACAACAAATTGGATAATAAAAAGTAACAGATAGTGGAAAAGACCTCTGATCCGAGGTTTTCTGATCTAAAATCATACTGAAAGCTAAATTACGTTCTGCCCACCTCCTCCTATAGCTCCTTCACTTTGCAGCTCAACGTTTAAACTGGGGAGCATCTGTCACACGTGAAGCCATCACCGCCTCTGGTCCCAAATCTCCCTGCACCGAGACTTGGGCCACTGCATCCTCCACCCAGAGCTTTGCCTGCAGCCAGAGAGGAGCTTTCTAGAAGAAGATGATGCCTAAAGATTTTTAGCTTTTTATGTATTTTTCATGTATTTGTAACTTCGTAGACTGTTAATACTTAGTTATAACTTCTAGTACCTTTCCTGCCCTCTCCCATAGTTTCCCAAATCCTAACTAATACATGCTTGAAATTCTGTTTAGTCTTGCCCTTAGTCTAGCAAGAACACTTTGTTTTGCCCCATACATGGTAGACACAGTAAAGTGTAGGGCTAAAAGTTGGGGTGGGGGGCTCCAGTGAGGCAGAACATGGGGGGAAATTACCCAACCAACTGCTCTTCTAACTGGACAATATTTGATAGATATACTAATCAACTAACCTTATAAAAATTGCAGAAATACTATATCACGTGTACATATCTCCATATGGTGCACCTTGAAAACCTTCCATTAAAGACTTGCTTTCACATTATCATTTTAACACTGTTTGGAAAGATTTTGTGTTTCATTCCAGGCAACAAGGACACTGGAGCAGTAGTTTCATCCTGTACCAGAGACTGTGTCTGTGCAGAGCCTTCAATGCCACACTATCTCAAACTATCCCTTCAGTCTCCTTCAATCCCACACTATCCCAAACTATCCCTTCCATCTCCTTCAATCCCACGCTATCTCAAAAGCAGTTCAGAGCCCACCACGACCTTGACAGTTAAAGTCTCTGATAACCAGGCCTGAGAGCTGTGCTTCTGCTTAGCAGTTTCAGATGCCCTTCTCACCTGGGTGAGAGCCCTGATGAGGAATTATCTCAAGCTAGAAAGGGTGGGCGTTCCTTAATCAGGAAACTTTCAAGCAGGGAACAGCTTTGGAACACTGGACTGTATAACCAACCCTATAAATTGTAATTTGACTTTATTTGCCAGAAGGAAATGATTGCTATGTTACCTGCTGATGTTCTTCTTGGCTGGTCTTGTTTGCCATACTCTGTCTTAAAAAATGCAGAAAACAAATTGTAAGAACAGCTCCTGTGTCATCAGCTATTGAAGGAAAAACTCCAAGTTGCATTGTAAATCTCAACAAAACAAAATAGACTTGAAGATACCCGAACACTTCTGAAGCACAAATGAGGAACCACATAGAAGACTTACAATTTGGTGTCTTCTTTGCAGCACTGAATATCATTCCATTAAATATTGCAGTATTGCTTTTATTGATTCTCCTATTGGAAAGTCCAGTAGAGAGACTGTAAGCCACAGAATTTTGACAATAAGGAATCTTTTTATAGGTTGTCTGGGAAAGAAAAGGCAAGTTGCACTGTGAAAACACTTCTTTTACAGACAAGCTGTCACAGTTTCACTTCATAGTTCCGTCATATTTTAGTTCATAACTGAATTATAAATATTTAAATATGTGTAATTGTGGCAAGTTAGGGGGTCTGTCTATATACATATTAAAGGATTAAAACAGATACAAGAAAGCTCTGCATCATAGAAATATGGAAAAAAAATTTGCTGTGAGTGTGGTGAGGCTCTGGCACACCCAGAGAAGATGTGGCGGCCCCTGGATCCCTGGAAGTGTCCAAGGCCAAGCTGGATGGGGTTTGGAGCAACCTGGGATAGTGGAAGGTGTCCTTGCCCATGGCAGGAAATGATCTTTAAGGTTCATTCCAAACCCAAACCATTTTATGACTCTATGATGTAGTATTCAGAAACATGTTATGGAGATTCTGGTATTTCTTTATTTATCATTCTTATAAATACATAAACGGTTTCCATGTTTCTTGTCCATAATCTGGCAGCTACAAGAGCAGTTTGTTGAGATTTGGTAATTCCACAATCAGACAGAAATGGTGATGAGACAGCTGGAGCATAAGAAAAACAGTTTGGGCAAGTTTCTTGCAGCCATTTTTAAAGCAGAACAACTTTTGAGAAGATAACCGAAAAAAATGGGAGATACCATGTGCCACCAAGTGAAAAAAACATTCAGCAAACATAAATTCTATTTTTCTAAAGTGATTCCAGTCTGAACAGAGAAGTCAAAAAGGGAAACATGCTGTGGCTGCACAACACCTCAGAACATTCTTGAATTAACTATGCAATATGTCATTCCAGCTCTATAGTAACACAGGGAAAATGCTCCCAGGTCTCTGAGACCAAGATGAATCCTATATCCAAGAACTGGAACATGGAAAAGAGACAGGCATTCAGGTATTGCTACATTTCAAAATTGATAAAGAAAATAAAATTTGTCTTAATTTTGTTGCAAGCACAAAGTTTATTTGTACTTGCAATAATCCAATGAGTTGATTTTTTTTTTTTTTTTTTTTGTTGTTCATAAAAAGGCTTTTCCTACCCAAACAAAAGTCCCATTTCCTGGGCTATGACTACAGTACTTCAAGTAAAACGTGCCCAGAACAGGGATTGGATAAAATAAAAAACTTCTCTTCCATTTTACAGATGATAAAACTGACAATATGAGAGACGGGGGTAATTTATACATCCCATAGAAAATTTAAGATGGGCCTGAACTAATCCATGTCTTGAATTCCCATTCACTGCATCACTGGTTAAAAGATAAATAAATAAATGAATAAATAAATAAATAAATAAATATAATCTCTTTCAGGAAGTAATTTTGTTGAAGGTTGTTTAGCATTGAGAATAATAAAATTATTTTATTTTTAAATGCCATTAAAATCATGATTGAAATCTCAGTCATATTCATTTAAGTGTTTTAGGCGTCACTTTATAAGAATACTTTTAAAAGGTATCATTTCTTTGACTAGCATCTAACCATGCAGCATTTTCATTCCTTGTAAAAAATAATTTCACTCAAAAATATGTGTAGCATTTAAATGAGATGCAAACCAGCTTTTATGACCTCATCCAAGTACAGTGAAATCTCCAGTCCCTTTGCTGCTGCACTGGAATAAACGGGCAAATTCACACCCCTTGAAAAAGCAATTTTTTAGCAAAATGCTGATCCTGACGCTCCACTCCCAGAAACTCAACTGTTTATCTGCCTCGCCCACAGACGCCATACGGAGCATATGTAGGACACATTGAGTGGCTGGAATTAGCAGAGTCATTTATGAACTGCATATAAATGCATCATTTGCACATAATTCCCAGTGATAATAGCCAAATTAAGGAAGGTGATAGCGCCATCAATTTTTTTTTTTTTTTTTCAACTTAGCATTTATGGAAATGATGACTTTATCCAGTTCCTGTCCTTCTCAGAGCTGAAATTAAATCAGAAACAGGATGTCTTAGGACATACTACAAATAAATGGTCAAAACTTTCAGTGTATATTTGAGTTATGAGAATTTTTTTTTTTTTTTGAGGACCAGAGGGGTATTTTGCTCACACTGACTAACCAGTTTAAAACCTTGATTAAGCACTTCCTTAACCTCCTGGATGTCAGTGGATCTAAGCGTTTGCTGAAGTGTTACCACAGCAACTCTTCCATACCCACAAATGCATCGATGTGGCTTGGTGCAAGCTAAAAATCACTCCTTTGCTTTTGAACATTGGAGCCTGAATGCAACGAGAACCTCGCCCAGGGAGACCAGACAGACTCAGTGCAGGGAAATGAGTTGGATAAAAGCTTAAAGAACATCTGTTCCCACATTTCAGAGAGAATTGAGCAATTTTAAAGGCAGTGAAGCCCTTTGTCAGCTTCCTGCTTAGTCCAGAATTGATCTGTAAAGGTTTTTCAAAGTGTCATCAGAGGAAGGAGAGAAGCGGGCTCAGAATTTTGAAGGTCTTCTGTTAAAATGTGGTTGAACCTTTTTTAGAAACAGAAACAACCCTCACTCCAAGATTGGTGTTTTGCAAATTTAGATGAAAATATGGCAGTAGCACTGTCTCTCCTTGTTCATCCCACATCTTCAGCCATGACCAAGGAGTTCAAAGGGAGTCTAAAGGATCACACACAGCAGTGAACAATTTCTCAGTTTCTCCAGGGACCAGATGTAAGAGAGGAGCAAGTGTAGGCTGTGATTATTGCCTGCCCAATTTTATGCCACTTTTACTTTCTGGCAGCAGCTCAGTTCCTTGTGGGAGTGAATGAGTGTCAATACTTGCTGAAATCGGTTATAATTTCTCCTCATCCTGAGTCTTGAAGAAACCAAGCTTCTGCTGAGAATAATGCTCTACAGACACAGATGAACGAAAGAGGCTCCTACTTCCAAAATTTTGAGAAGCACTGGCATAGCGTTAATCACTGTCATTTGCCAGTAGAAACAATCACGGAGTGCAATCACTTCTTGATTGCTAAAGAAATTTTTGTTTGCCTAGAGTACCAAGGTTTGATTTTTTTTTTTTCAGCACAAATATCTGTTGCAGCTGCCACTGAAAACCACAACTGACAGCAGAAGATATTTGTGATATTTTGATGTTTCTGTTTGCAAACAGAAGCTCAGAAAGTCAGTGTATATATATATATGAATATTTCATAGATGTAGATTGTCATATCCGTAAGTATTTCTCATCTCCTTGAACCCATAGGCCCATGAGAATACTAAAAGGTCCTGTCTTCATCTCACACAAGCAATGCACCATTGTAGCTTCCAACTTTTCACTGGATGTCTGGAGCAGAGGTTGGACTACATTGGGAAAAGCATCCTCTGAAATGAGACTTTCACTCTCTGCTCTGTTTCACTTGGTCCTGACTGCTAAAACAATTCTGCACTGCAGGCAAGTAATGCCTTTATGTGATGTTTTATGTAAAGTTTTTATGTGATGTTTTATCCTTCACCAGGCAACAATTAATCTTAAATCGTACTTTTATCAAGTATTTATTCTTTTATTCCCTTTGGGCTTTGTGATATCAATGTCATGCCTGTCACAAGCAATGACAAACGGCATTGCTGAAAATAAAGATGCGTGAGAGGATGTAACTTAGTGGGAATTCAAAGAGATAACACTTGATCTGGGAATAAGAGTGAAAATATCTAGGAAAAAAGCATTAAATCACCAAATCCACAGAGATGCCTCTGTGGTGAAGAAGAGCAGAGCAAATACATTATGTTGCCTTGAAAGGTGGCAGGTGCCCCATCCCTGGAAATACTCAGGTGAGAGTGGGCTCTGAGCAAACTGACCTAGTTGAAGATGTTCCTGCTCATTTCAATTGGACTCAATGGCCTTTAAAAGTCCCTTTCAACCCCGAGCACTCCAGTGGTCTATTTTAGACTTTTGAGGACTAGAGAAACATACCTGAAATTATTTAATCTCTGAGACATTTGCAATTCAGCTGCAGGAAGTCATCACGAGCATCTGAGAGTCAATAACTTACAGCTGAGGGACTGACTGATTCTAGCCCTTACCAGTATTTTCATCTCTATTATAAGGAATTAACTTCCTACAGAGACAGTAATTACAAGAACATGAAGCTTGATCTGGTTGTCAATGAGTCCCATAAATGACCTACAAATTTAGGAGTCCTCCTGCTTCCTTTATCTGAGATGTAAAGCCAATAATTGGGATAATAGGTGGAATGGAAATAGGTTTATTCCTCAGGAGTTTTCTGTTATATTGGTCAAACCGTAATGTTCAGGATGGTTTATTTTCCTTCCCAGAAGTTTAACCTGGTGTATATCCTGAGCAATGTTATCATTTATTGAGAAAGAAATTCTATTAATCTGCTGCTCTATTGGTTAAAGAGAAAAAACAACAACATAATACACAGACTCATTAAGAAAGTGGAAGGGACTAGAGCACAAACAGAGAACAGATATAATTGAATATCAATAATCCAGCAGCAATGGCCATTAGTCTCTATGGGAACTTGTAATCACATAACAACAATTAAAGAAGCTGAATGGGTGATAACGAGGTAGAGAAATGCTGGCAGTGTCACTGGCCATGGATACAGGACTCAGGAATTATACAGGAAAATACAGGGCTGGGCAGAGAGAAAGCTAATAAGGTTCAACAAGGGCAAGTGTAGGGTCCTGTACCTGGGGAGGAATAATCCCAAACACCAGCAAAGGCTGGGGGCTGACCCACTGGAGAGCAGCTCTGCTGACAATGACCTGGGTGTCCTGATGGGAAACAAGCTGCCCATGAGCCAGCAGTGTCCCCTGGGGCCAGGAGGACCAATGAGATCCCGGGGTTCATAGGGAAAATTGTGGCCATCAGGTGATCCTCCCCCTCTAGTCTGTCCTGGTGTTTTTTTGGTCTCCACAAAGACAAGGAGGTACTGGAAAGGGTCCAGCAGAGGCCACGAAGATGATGAGGAGCCTGGAACATCTCTGTTGTGAGGAGAGATGTGGGAGCTGGGCCTGGTTAGCCTGGAGAAGACATGACTCCGATGAGAGGGGATCTCATCAATATATAAAAATATCTCAAATATTTTGTATCTCAGAGTTGGGTGTCAAGAGGATGGTGCCAGATTCTCTTCAGCAGTGCCCAGGGGCAGCATGAGGAGCAATGGCCATAAACTAAAGCACAACAAGTTCCACCTCAACAAGTGGAAGAAATTTCTAATGAGAGTGGCAGAGCCCTGGAACAGCTGCCCAGGGAGGTCACGGAGTTTCTCACTCCAGAGACATTCCAAACCCACCTGGAGGTGTTCCTGTGTCACCTGCTCCAGGGGGCCCTGCCTTGGCATCTCCACAGGTCCCTTCCAACCCTAAACCTTCTGTGATGCTATGATTCTGTGATGAACAGAATTTGTGTGTATTACAAATGTATTCACTTTTTTTTTCCTCTTTCATTTCTCTTTCAGAAATCTGACTTGAGATATCATTAGGACCTCTGTGTTTCTCCTAAAAATGTTTTCACCATTAGCCAATTTAAAAAAAAAACTAAATTAGGAGACATCCAAATACCTTACATTTTCTCATTAAAATTATTAAAAAATCAGGTAGCTAAAGGAACTGGGAACTAAGGGGGCTGAAGTGTTTCACAGAGGGAAACATCACATTGTGGCCATACTGATAGAACAGAGAACTCATATAAGCAGTTCTGTAGGTGCTGATACTATTGTTTTGAATATAAATTTTAATTATTCATAGAATCATAAATTGGTTTGGTGTGGAATGGACCTCCAAAGGACCTCTAGTCCAACTCCCCTGCAACGAGGGTGATCTTCAACCAGACCAGCTTGCTCTGAGCCCAAATCCACAGCAAAGAAGTTTCCTGAGCTCCTATGTTTACACAGTAATTTGTGCCCCTAATCTGTTTATTCAAGCAAGACTTTAAATGAAGCATCTCTTCCTGCCTCTTTCTTTCAAAGGTCACCTCACCTCCCCTAGACCTCTCTCCTCTTCTGAGCTTTCTTGATTAATCAAAGACAACATTTTCAATCTGCTCTTAATTTTTTCAGGCCGGAGTCCTAACTCCTGATCTCAAAGACTTTTACTGCCCCTTCCCTTCCACTTGAATTCTAACCAGGGAAATTACTTCTGAAAAATAAATGAGAGCAAAAATTAAAAATTCCACAGAAACCTTTGGTTCAAATTCAACGTGCAACAAACGGAAGATGGATGGCATTCCTGATCACATCCATTATATTTTCATTATGATGACAACACATGAAGTTCTGACAGTTCTGGACTGAAGTTCCTACATTAATCAAATGCTGTCTTCATTGTTTTTCTGGCACTTTTTCATTAAAACAGTTGCAGCTGAGCTATAGTCCTGTAAGTTATTCCTAAACTGACTCCTTTTCAAGTAAAAATGCAATCTAACCCTGGAATATATGCATATTTCCAGGCATGGAGATTTCAAAGCACAGTAGGGGGGAGATAAAAGTAATTATACCTATGTTTTAAGAGCAAGACTGACAGAGGATGATACTGAATGTGTCTGACAGTTGCTTACTGTAATTTCTCTAATGTATGTGTAAGCACTCTCTTACCATTATCTCACATACTTTTATAAATTCACCCTCACAGGAAAACAAGTTTTACAGAAAAACTGGTGAACACTTTTCCTAGAGGGCAACCGAGGTGAGACAAGAGGAGAAATCCATCTGGGGTTGAATCTAACTCTTCTCATGTACCAAATGATTCCTTTAAAGAATGAGGAAACTTTTTTCCCCCAAAGTCTAACAAAGCATTTAAGAAACAACCTGGATCTAATAATATTGTCATGTTCATTGACAATAATGAAGAAATCTCAACTTTCACATCAATATTTTTCAATCCAAGTTTCCTATACCTGAAGAGACCTTCTCTGGCCAGGCCAGCACTCATCCCCAGGAGTAATTTTTTTAGGTTTGGAAATAGATGGACAGTGACAGGACAAGTGGAAATGTCCTCAAGCTGTGCCAGGGGAGGTCTAGGTTGGGCATCAGGAAGAATTTCTTCACTGAAATGGGTGAAAAGCTGGTCAGGCATTGGAAGGGGCAGCCCAGAGAGGTGGTGGAGTCTCCATCCCTGGAGGTGCTCAAGAAACAGCTGGAAGTGGCACTCAGTGCTCTGCTCTGGGTGACAAGGTGGTGTTTGGTCAAAGGCTGGGCTCGATGATCTTGGAGGTCTTTCCCAAACGTTCTGATTCTATGATTCTGGGGCAAGGATATCATACAGGACTGGAATGATACTGCACAAGGTAGGGTTGGGTTCTATGCTAGATCAGGTTTTCCACCCAAAAATTGAGGTTGTGCAGCATTTCTGGGAAACATCTGCTAGTGCTTTACTCCAACTTCTTTGTCTTGATAGCCAAGAGGAACATTGCTGTGCACGGAGAGTCACCTCATGCCATGACACAAGGACTGAGCATCCCCTTAGATCCCACAAACAGCTCTCAGCAGCAGCACTGACCAGGATATTTCCCCAGGGCTTGCTGAAGACACAGGAACTTTTCAGCATTTTCACATTTCTCAGATGCCCATCTTCAAACTTTTTAATGAATTTTTTAGGACCTCTCAGTGTTTACAGTAGACACTGAGCACCCACTCCAGGCACTGGTGGAGTAGAATGTAGTGTCCTTTGTCTTCCTCTACTGCTCTCTATGTTATTTATTATTTTACAAATTGTTCATTACTTTTACCATCAATTCTTCCAGCTTAATTCATAAAGGGTTCGGTAACACCATTTACCTTTATTTTGGTTTTAATATACGCAAGATTGGCTCACAACTAACCTACAATAGTTTTAATCAAATGTTTCCCTGTGTGTTTGGTTTCCCTTGCCACTTATCCATTTTCTCACTTCTTAATTACATGGATTGTTGTAATTCTTTCCTCCTTCCATTTGTTTATATATAAATTTCTATGTCCACCTAGAAACTGTCATCCTTGTATATCTTACTTTAATTTTCCTGTCAGCCTAGGCTGGCTCATAATCAGTGTGGCCTTTCTTGAACTGCAATTTCCTGAGTCTAATAAAACACACTTAATAGTGTTTAATTTTTCATTTTATCTGTGTTTTGTTTTTCATGTCTCTAAAACTGATTGAAGCAAAGTAGACAGTGATCACCTCCTTCTTCCCAACAGGTCAAGTCACAGGTCTAGAATAAACACAGACACATTGACATCCAGCTTTGTATTTTTCCTTTTATATATTGAAATAATTTTGCAACAGCCAGCTGCCTCTCTTTGCCTTTGGTTGGAATATTTCTGGAATACTCCACACCTACACATGCAGCTGTCCCTTGGACACAGAATTCGATACTGCTCTGCCTTCCAAGAGAGTAAATTGTGGGCTAAATATTCTACTGACTTCGCAGGGTCTTTTTATAGATCCTAATATTAGCTATTGCAGGTGTTCCGTGGCACAAGTTTTATTTTCAGCTCAGTTTTGTCAACAGCGTTCGTTGTGTCTGTGATGCAAGAGCTCATAAGTGCAGGACACACACAATCTTCTATGTCAGGTTTAACTAGTTTTGGACCAATAATATGAAAAAAAAAGAGAAAAAAAAATTGTCAGTTTGTTGTTTTAGTAGGAAATACATACACCAGTACCATGCTGAGTGATTTATCTTTGCATTTAATGCAATAAAACGATGAAAGAAATTTTGTTAGACTTGCCATTTAACACAGCATTATAATAATTGTCCATCCCAAGGACCAGTGGCTATTTCCATCTGGTGACATATGAATTAAAGGAAGTGCAGAAAAGGCTTCTCAGATCCTTTGGAAGCACCTCAAAAGCATCACTTATTCTGTGTATCTATTACTCCAAGTCTGTGGGGGAAAACAGTGATAATAATTTAGTGTATTTGCTTAAGGTTCAATCCTGTTGCTCCCAAGTTTTGTTACAGGAATTTGTCTTACTCTAGGGAGCTTTTTATGCTTTTGGTGATCATGGGACCCAGAGCTCAGCAGACAGTGGAAAATTCCTTGCTGAAGGCAGAGGGAAAGTAATTCCTTACAGCTCAAACACATCCATGTCTTTTATTATTGAATGAAATGTTCTCAGCCACTAAGAAAATATGTTAGAAATTAATAAAATTATAAGGAAATAATTCTGTTTGAAGACGACATCGCTCCAAATTTCCAGCACAGCTTTCCAGAATTTTTATCAGCAGGATAACACTGTCTTGGATATTTCAATCTTTGCCACCCAGGACGCTACAAACACCAGCTGTTGCTCAGGCTGTTGTTTCTTGTTTGCTGGGACAAGTTTTTTTGGCCTGTGGTGTGGATGAAATTCAGTTTGAATCAGTTGTTCTCACTCCTAAAATTGAATTACCACCCTGTAGCTTCCTGAATGGACCAAAATAAAAGCATGTCCAAGGAAGGACAACGAAGCTGGTGATCAGTCTGGAGCACAAGCCCTGGGAGGAGCAGCTGGGGGAACTGGGATTGTTGATCCTGCAGAAAAGGAGGCTCAGGGAGAACTTCTCACTCTCTACAGCTCCCTGAAAGGAGGGTGCAGCCAGGTAGGGGTTGGGCTCTTCTCCCAGGTAACAATGCCAGGATGAGAGGAAGTGGATATTAGGAAAAATTTCCTCTCCAAAAGGATTGTCAGGCACCTGAATAGGCTGCCCAGGGGAGTGATGGAGCTACCGTTCCTGCAGGTGTTTAAAAGATGTGGCACCTGGGGACACGGTTTAATGCTGGACTTGGCAGTGCTGGGTTAACATTTGGACTGGATCATCTCAGAGGTCTTTTCCAACATAAACCATTCCCTGATTTTCTGAAAATGTTTAGGATGAGCTCAGAAATAGATGGGGAGCTACAGGCAGAGATCTGAAACACAAACCTTGCTTTGGATCCCCTTTTATCCCAAAACCCAAGAGCTGCTGTTTCCTGACTGTTTTTGAAGCAGCCACCAGCATTGCACCAGTAGCATCCCCACCTCTTCTTGATCTCTCCTGCTGGAGATTTCCCGAGACCATTCCCTGCACCTGAAACTGTTCAGCGTTCAAAGAAATACTTAGTTCAGTTTTCCATAAGTAGGCAGATTTTATAAAGAATTCCAGACAAATACACTTGGTCTTACCTGCCCCAGGTCTGGACTTATCACAACAGGGGCTCAGCTCAGCCTCTGAGAGATGAGAGACTCCTCAGAAATGACTGTGAAACCTTGCTTTTTATTTTACCTGCCAGGACATTTTCCATTTTCTCCTGAAAAACTTGTTTAATCTTTCTGTCTCCCTTCCCTGCAGCTTTGGGAACTCCCTGCCTTATTTGTTCCCAGTTAGAAGAAAACTGCAAATGGCCAACAATTTTCCATGTAAAAGAGGCTGGTTTCCTTAAATCTGCCTTCAATTTAGTGACTTCACTCCCTGGGTAAGGAGGCTGAGCCAAGTGTATCTACCAACAAATATTTTTTTCTGCCTTTTTTCTAAGGGAAATGCATTTACTCAGATTTTTTTTTTTTTTTTTGTGCTAACAATGCTTCATTTTGATTATTCATCAGAAAGATACTGCCCATGAAGGAAACAACTATCAAAAATTTTAATGAAAATTAATTACTGAAGTCGGTGAGAGACTGAAGGTTTTCAACATCCTTTGACATCAATCATCTCAACAGACATTGGAGAATCCACATGGCAGACCTAAAAGCAATAGTTAAAAATAGAACCTCATAGTTCTTCTAAACATTACAACATATTTCAAATTCCACCTAAATTTCACTAAAATGCATCCCTTTAAGAAGAATGACGAGTTAGGCATGAGTATGTTTAGGCTGCTATTTCATTTTTCTGGGTGCTATTAAAGATCTTTATTCCCTGATGTGTTAAGGTGGTTGTTCACTGAGCAGACAGACATAACAACAGTTTTTATTCTGATATTGATTGGGACCATATTTGCTCTGATAACTCTCTTTATCTTCTCAGTCATCTCCATGCTGCTGGGATCTTTTTTCTCAGACAGAATGGAATTGCACTTAACATTCCAGTTTGGGATGGTGGGTGCTTAAGGATCTCATGAAATTAATCTCCTGCTTTCCTCAACATTTCTGCACAGGAAGTAGCATTAATCCTACAATAGCCCTCTCTGTAAAAGACTTATGAAATTACTCTTCATTATTATTATTATTATTATTATTATTATTATTATTATTATTATTGAAGTAGTTTCATGCATAGGAAATTTATAGTGGGACTGCACAGTTCTGTGAAGAGGAAAAAAGTGATTTCATTTAATTTTTATATGAATAAAATCAGTGATTGAAAGGCTGCTGTATCTTCTTTTAAACATTGAATTCTTCATCCCAATCCCTGCAGAGACCATGGAGAAATGCAATTGTGCAGGAAAGCAGATATATTGAAGAAACAGCAGAATCCCACAAGCAACCAATAAACCAAAAAGTAATTATTGATAAAAATAGTTTTCTTCCCAACATTAATTTGAGAGGATCTCTGAGTTTGATTTTGAAATACACTTTATATAGGAAAAAAATAATGCTCAGAAACACAGCAAATGAGGTACTGAAGCAGAACATCCCCTGCTTTACTGCCTAAACTGGCTGGCATCTTGTATCTAGAGGGCTAAAAAAAAACCCCATTACAATATTGATTGCACTTTGTTATTCTGCTTTAGTGATTAAATACATCAGCCACACCATCACAGCATTAAGTCTTGATTAATCATTCTCAGAACCCTAGGAGTAATATACAGAATATTTATTTAAAGTGTAGGGAGGGAGTTCCATTTATGATTTATTCTTAGGCCAAATGGAAGTTGTCCTTTGACTTTTCTCAGGCTTCAAATTACTTTGTTTCGGTTTCTCCCAATTCATTACAGCTCAAAGAATCACAGAATATCCTGAGGTGGAAGAGACCCACAAGAATCATTGAGTCCAACCCCTGGCCCTGCAAAGAATACCCCAAGAATTCCACCATGTGCCTGAGAGGTAACATCCTACTCCCTAAGGAGCTGACTTAGAGTTGGGCAACACGAAAAATCTACTATTGATATTAGTATTATAATTCTTTCTGCTTTTCTTTAAAAACCTTTAAATATTTTTGGACATGAAACAAAAAAAAAACAAAGCAGAAGAGAATATACAGTTATTATCTACAATGACAACACAAAAAAAAAAATGTAATTCAAATAGAAAAGTAGAAAAAGTCATACATAATTTTTTTAAAAGAAAGGTTCTGAGCTGGCTTTTCTATCCTCCGGGTCATTAAGACATGACCAAGCTCCAAGCTAAAAAATTATTATCATAGGGCAGTATTCAAACTGGGAAATCCAGACACCCAATGGGATTTATAACATCCAGTCCATTGTTTCATTAATTCAAATACAGGCTCAGTGTCTGATTGAGGTCTAGGTTTTGGTGACTATAGGAAACTTGAAGTTCTGGCTTTTCTTGCAAGAAAACTTGTAAACATCCAGTAACACAGAGGGGGAAAAGTCATATTCAATTTAAGTCGAAATTACACAGAGGAAACCCATGTTGCATTAGGAATTTTTTTGCTCATCTCACTGTCTTTAAACCTCCCTTCATAACCCTCACTTGCAAAAGATATAATGAACAAAAGAGAAATCTGAAATGTTATTCTTTATCAGTGTAGGATTAAATTACAACAAGGAGGCAGAAATGTTTATCTCTATCTAAAAAAAATTACAGAAGGAGAAACAGCCTCAGTTTTCATTCCTGGCTCTGAGAAAAGTCTTTGCCTGATGGGATAGTCTCCGTTTCAGATGAAATGTGCATAATCCAAACTGTAAAAGAGAAAAAGTTTCAAGCAGATTTGCCAGACTAGTGAGGTTGTAAGAGATCCAGAGCCACAAAGGACTTCTTGTTTGCCATTATTCCAAACAGTCTGGCATTTCCACAGTGGTGCCTGCAATGCTCTGTAGGGCAGAGTTCAAATTTTCATAATTTAATAGAATCCTAGAATGGTCTGTGTTGGAAGAGACCTTAGAGATCATCACATTCCAATCATGGGCAGGGACACCTTCCACTAGATCACGGTGCTCAAAACCCACCTGGCCTGGCCGTCTTCTCCCTTGTTCTTTTGTTATGTGTTTTTTTAAAAGAAATTAAAATTCCATGAGTTATTCTAGGCTTGCTATTTCTGATAATTGCACATGATTGAATTTTAAAGTTGGTATTAAGGACTTCCAAGACTTATTTCTGTACAACATAAGGGAATCTTCTATGTTACAAACCACATATTCCCGTGACAT
Organism: Acanthiza pusilla; assembly: GCA_036630365.1. Taxonomy (NCBI): domain Eukaryota; kingdom Metazoa; phylum Chordata; class Aves; order Passeriformes; family Acanthizidae; genus Acanthiza; species Acanthiza pusilla. Next base: position 95,393,149 of record JAXCHO010000034.1, read on the forward strand.
TCCAGTTTATTCATGGAATCACAGAATATCTGGAGTAGGAAGAGACTCATCAGGATCATTGAGTCCGGCTCCTGGCCTTGCACAGGACAACTCCAAGAATGCCACCACGTGCCCCAGAGCATTGTCCAAACACTCCTTGAGCTCTGGCAGTCTTGGGGCCACAACTATTCCCTGGGGAGAATGTTCCAGGGCTCAGCCACCCTGTGGGTGAAGAGTTTTTTCCTGCTATCCAACCTAAATCTCCCCTGACACAGCTTCAGGCCATTCCCTCAGGTCCTGTCACTGTCACCAGAGAGCAGTGATCTTCCAGCTGCAGACCTCCAAGGAAAGGTGTTCACACACAAATACATCTCAGTAGGAAAATTGAACTATTGAACATCTCATACCAATATCTGCACTCAGCTCTTCACCCTGCATTACACAAGGATCTGTTCCAGTGAGAAGGGAATAAAAAATGACAGTGTTAGGAGTAGAAATGAGATCCTGGGTGTTGTGTTTCCCTCCTCACAGTACAAGCTTTTCTTGTGTCACCTGCTCCCTGCTGTTAATATTCACCTTGAACATCTCTTACTTCAGTGCTGAGCCGAGTCCCAGTCAATCCTGTGGTCAGAAATACTCTGACACATTTTGACCTGAAAATCTTTGCTGTCGTCACCATAGAAATGTCTGCTCAGTTATATCATTTACCTGGGATAAGAAAATGAAGTGTCATATTCCTGAAAATATGTGCAAGGGCTATAGGAGACAGAGTTATTAAAATCCTGTAACTCTGGCATGCATTTTTAAAGGTATAGCTTAGGTAGCTGCCAGTGTTCCATGCTGCTTTCTTCTTAAATGCTGTCAGGAGTCTAAAGACACCCCTGTGGCATGGGAGAGCCTCAGTAGCCACTCTGAAATGATGACTTTCTCTCGGGAGGAAGGTGTGTGCCCTATTTCTGTATATTTTACCCTTATTATTGGTATATTATGTAGAAAAAAATTGAAATAAATAATTTATTTCTACTTTAGCCCTTAAATTGATTAAATCTGGAGTCTGAAGCAGGTAGATATTATCAGACCTTGAGCAGGTTTCATTTCAAACAAATTAAGAGGAAATAAACATTTTTAAACATCTGATAACCAATCATTTGATAATTCTACATTTAAATGGAATCTCAATAGAAATATAAATAACATCCCTGTGAACAGCAGATGGTTTTCCATGATCGATGCCATTAAAATAAATGATGGGAACACTTCTGCAAACAAATAGACATTAATTAAATCTGTAATCTGTATTACAATATGGGTATGTAGAAAAACATATTACAGATGTCTGATGTGTAAAAAGTGTTTTCCCTCCCAATTAATACAGTATTAAATATTATTTTATTTATTTATGGTTTTTTGAGTGCAACTAACTTAGAAAAATAATCTCCTCAGTGTAGATCATTTCTTTATTAGCCTCTGGAGAAAATTACTCTCTCCCTGGGGAAGAGTAATCTATATTCCTTCTGTTCTTCTTTAACTAGATTGTGTTTGCAAATACAATTGCACTAATAAGACTCCCACATTCTCAGAGTCTTAGATAAGTTTAAATATAGCATTTTGGTAGTGCTCTCATGATGAATGTATCTATTGCTACAGGCACTCCAAGACCAATTTCTCAGAGCTATCTACACAGTTATTCAGGGAAAATATGTTCACTGTGTCCTGGGAGAGTTTAATTCATAATGACTGCCTTTCTTATTTCAAATTAGGTAAATACCTGTGCAGAGGAAGTTAGAACTGTGGGTAACCATTCCTGCAAGCAATGTTTTCCTGTATTTACACTGAAATAATTGTGTGTCTAACCCAGAGGTGTCCTTGCACTTCCATTGAACGAGCAACTGCATCAGTCCTCACAACATATGGAATAAAATCCTATTTTCCTGCAGGATTTTGATCCATCAGGTGAAGTGTGGAGCACTGCATTGCTGCTGAATCCACTTGTCCATGTACTCTGGAGGCTTTTGTCCCAAAGGATCACGTGTTATATCAAGTGCTTGACAGCAGCAGTCAAATACCCTGGGAAAAGGGTCTGGAAAAGATTTTCTTCACTTATCAGTGTTCTTCCTGGGATCATTAAGCACTGGAAAAGGCTCGCCAGGGAAGTGGTGGAGTCACCACCCCCACAAGTGTTCAAAAAACAAGTAGATGTGGCACATTAATGGACGTGGTGGTATGTGGCCAAAGCTTGGACTTGATCTTGTTGGCTTTTTCCAACCTCAGTGATTGTGCAATTCTACAATTTGGTGTAACAACAGCTTTCTGAAGGATCAAACTTTTAAAAGTGGGAAAAGGAAGGGTTAGAGTCCTGGGTTTTTGTTGTGGGCTTGAGGCCTGTGTATTAAGGGTTTCAATTTTCTTTTTCTTTTGGTGAAAGGAGTTACAGAGTGACCAAAGCAGAGCAAGGGGAAACCGAATATATAAAATCGCATGTGACAAATTTAGGAATCAACTTCAACTGGATCAATTTGAATTTATTTCTATGTGATATTTGTTAAATGGAAGAAAAGGAAATTAAGACAAAGTGAGACAGGTATTGGCTCATTTCTCCTACAGTAACTGTCTTTGCATGTTATGGCAAAGCACTTCATACAAAGTCTGGGGAGGCCCTTGATTTATCCAGGTTCTTCTTTAACCTTGAATGACAGGGAAATATTTACAAGATTAACAGACAAAACTGCAAATTTATTCAAGAACTTGCTGCTATTGAGATCTCTAAACATCTACAGCATAAAACTTTGGTCTTCCCTTTCTCCCTGTTATTTTTAGCAAAATATGTCTAACTAGGTAGGGAGCCAGAGCCACACCCTTTCTTTCCCAGAATCCTAGTGAAGTTTTTGAAATGGGGAATATGCACTTCTGTTGTAACTACTGCAAAATGGGTGTGCAGCTGGCTGTAATGATGTTGAAGAATTTAGTGGAAACATCATATAGCAAGTGTTTCTGGATTTTATATATTCAGTATTTTCACTAGAAATGCAGAAGATGCTGTAAGAAAAGCACTTGAGGCATTAAAAAGAAAGAGGTAATTAAAGGATTTAAAAGGATAGGATTAACATTCAAAATGATCTTGAGAAATTAACATGTGGGGCTGAGATTGATAGAATGAGACTCTTAAAGAAAAATTAAAATCATTATTCTGTCGAAAATGGAGTCCAACACAGAAGTTTGGCATTCAAGAAAAATGGCAAAGCAGCGCAACAGGAGGGAAGGGTGATCAGAGGGCTGGAGAACCTGTCCTGTGAGGAAATACTGAAGGATTTGGGTCTCTCGTGGAGAAAAGAAAGCTCAGGAAGAGCTCATCACAGTATTGCAGTCCTTAGAGGGTGGCTCAAAGAGAACAGAGGCTCTGTCTTCATGAGGAGCCACATGCAGAAGACAAGGAACAACGAGCTGCACTGGGAGAGGTCTCATCTTGATATAAGAGAGAAAATTTTTATAGCGAGAACAATCAACCATCAAAAAACCTCTCCAGGTGTTCTCGGGATGGGATGGGATGGGATGGGATGGGATGGGATGGGATGGGATGGGATGGGATGGGATGGGATGGGATGGGATGGGATGGGATGGGTTGGCATGGCATGGCATGGCATGGCATGGCATGGGACAGGGTGCTGGATGATCCCAACTAGCACCCCTTTCCCATGAAAATTTGTACCAGATGGTCTTTTGATGTCCCTTCCAACCTATGCTGTTCTGTGAGTATATGAATTAATATCTGTCCTACACTATTTTTTCTTCCACCCACTCATATCCAGAGCGAGATCTGGGAGCAGGATGGCCCATATGCTTCTGTGAGGGAATTTTTTTCTCCTCAGTGTGCCTGTTTCTATATATTTCTGTTAGTGAAGACAGGTTCTGTGTGTATGTGTCACACAGAAATTAAATTTGCTCTGACCCTCTATGCACCAAGCTATCTGTCTCACATCTAAGTTCCCATCCTGCTGTTGTCAGTTTTTCTCCTAATATCCATAGCAACAGGGTTGTCTTGTCAATCAAATATTTCACAAGTTTCGAGGCCCGAAAAGATTATTAAAACCTCTTCTACAGCTTTCAGAAGAAAAAATATCCAAGAATTTTTTCCTGTTTCTCCTCTGATGAATCCAAAATGTATATTAGTGAAAAATATCTTCCAGAAGAAAACTCACCTGCATATGGCCTGTAAAGCCCAAGAAGATGGAGCATTCACCAAGACCATGGGGAGTTTTACACTGTGTTAATTTTTTCACATATTTTAGAATTCATGTCTTGTTTCTAATTTGAATTTATATGTTTCTCGCTTCTGGGCTCTGTTTCTTGTTATGTCTTTTCTCTACTAAATTAAAGATCTCTTTACTACCTGGTATTTCTCCCTGTGGAGATATTTAAACCATAATAGAGTCACCTCTTGGTTGTCCTTTTTTAAGACAAACAGCTCAAGTTCTTTATGTGTGATTAAATAAGTCTTTGAGCGCATGAAAAACCTAATAACTGAAAACCAAAAAAAAAAAAAAAATTCCTCCTCTGTCTTCCTCAAATATCCAAAAAAAATTACACGGCTACTCAAAAGGGAGTACTTACAAGAAAATATAATAATCTATACAACACTAACGAGTTAGACTACAAATGCTGAAGTTATCCCAATACGATGGTTCTTCAGAAGAGAGCTGAGAGGGGAGACATGAAATAAAGATGAAAATTTTGGATATAGACTTCTGGTAATTAAAAATAGGTTGAGCAGTCTCTGTTCAGAGAAAAGGATGCAGCCATTCCTTAAAGAGTTGGTGTAGAACAGCTCAAGCATCTCTTAGAGTCAAGTAGAGTCCATAAACAGAACAGAGCAGGGTGTGCAAAACTAGGGGGACTTCACTAACGAGGACTTGAAAGTAACATTAAAAGAAATATCATAACTAAACAATCATTCTGGGGTTAGAAGTAATTGTCAATGAAAGTTGTGGAATTGTCATCGAAGGAGTTATTCCAGCCTTGTTACGAGCTTTTGAGATAAAACAGTGTGCTAGAAAACTACAGGGAATGATTGGGAAATCTACATGGTCCCTTTTGAAGCCAGAAATTCATGATTAGATATTTTAGACCACACCGAGGAAGCTTCCTTCGTTTGGATATAAATAGAGGGATGATGCTGAAACATCTAACGAGTGTCATTAAGCCACACTAAAAGTCAGTGTTCCTGATGATGTGAAAGAACTTTTTCTTTAATTAATGCCCAGCAAACCAGCATTGGAGTTGGACAGTTAGATTTGGAGGAAACTGCAGGCCCATCTTCCCATTCTAAACTGGGCATGTTGGGTTGAATCAGAAAATATATCTGATCATGTCCCAGCAGGGCCAGAGCATGAACTGCCTTTCCGCTGAGCATTGTATCACTGATGGCTGTGAATCAGTGGAAATCAACAACTCAACTAAAAAAGTGGAGATCAGCAGGGGAATTCCAGATCTGTGGTGCTGTAAAACAAGAGGCTGGCTGTGGGATAGGAAAAGGGATATTGCTGGTTTGGAAATTCTGCTTTGTTGTGAAGAGATTATTATAGGATGTAGGATACGAGTGCTGGATGTTCTTGCAGCTAAAGATGTCTTCTAATGTCATGTTACATTAATATATTTGGGATTCTGATATAGTTGATAATGGCTTAAAAAACGGGAAATTCATGCATCCATTCAAGGCACACTTGAAAGGAATTCTGAAAAAGAGACCAAAATGTATATTTCTTGTGGAATGCATCCCTTTCAGTGGTGGATCATAGGACAATGGTCTGCCACAGTGCAGGCTCAGGACCTGAATTAGATAATGAGCAGCCACAGGTTTCCTACAACACTCCTGGATCAAGACAAGGCACAGCAAGGATGGGGACTATTTTCCTTTAAATTTCTATTTGGACAACTAAGGGTCAAATTCTTATCTGATTATGAACGTCTTAGTTACCAAAAAAGGAGCAATTAATTTTTTTGTTACAGGCAAGGGATTCTGCAACTTAGAGGAATATTTTATTTAACATAATTAAGTCCTTCACAACACCATGGATCATTTTTGTAGACCTGAGGGCAAGATGGACAGATAAGCACCTCTAAATTTATTTTCTGTGTCAAAACTTAATTCACCATTAACTTACCATGACTGCTATATCTGGTCAGTCCCCTTCAGCCACGCTTCACTCCAAAGGATGCAGCCACAGCAGTGAATGTTGTTTTAAAGAATACCTGAACATTTCTGCTTTTTTATCCCTGTGACTGCAAAACATTCACTAGTTCTTCACCTCTGCTGCTTCCTTATCAAATCTTACATCTACATCAAATTTATAACAAAAGAGGAAAATGAGATTACTATTGTTATTAATTCTATTTTTCGCTTTTGCTATTGAAAAACCATATTTTTTATGAAGCATTTTCAGAAGAACCAGAATAAGCCTAATCTAAAGTCAACAGTGCTTCTAATCTCACTTGATCTTGTCCAAGATGAAATAACTTACCTGAAAACAGAAGGAATAAACCAGTTTAAAACTCCAGAAAATGTTGGTTTCAAGTGCTCCAAGAGCAGGTTCTATGTCTTTGACTTTTATACCACAGCCAAACCCAAAATAAGTGACTCCTGCTATCTCTCTATCCTTATGGAACTCCTTCCACATTCCACATTCCAGAATTTGTCATGTTTGGTCATAAATTTGCTCTCCTACTTAAAAAACATCAGGAAAAAATATTGTGGATGGATGTCTATTGGAGTCATGAAGAAAGGGGAGTCTGACAAAATCTAATATCCCTGAAAAAAATCAGAACCTTTTTTTTTTTGTTATTTTTTAAAGTAATTAATGGGTCTCTGTTGTCTGCAGCTGTACTTATGGTAATTAGTTCAGCTTAACACAAGTCTCTAATTTCCTACATCAATAAATGTTAGACCAGGGCAGGATCACTATCAAGCGTAGTCATTGTTTACAGCATATTCATCTTCATAAGTGCCTGACTATAAACAGAACATCTTTCCATTGAGGTTTGCCTAAAAATATCCATCAGTGTGCCTTAGAAATGCTGGGAAATACTGGAGGGAGGGAGAAAATGCAATAGATCTTCAACAAAATTAAAAAGCCAAAATGTCCGTGTAAGGGAAGACATTTATTTTCCTCTACTACTTAAGTACCTACATGAAATAAAAATTCTGTGGTCTTGTACGAGCAGAATGAGAAATGCTCTTGCCCCAAAGAAGATACTGTTTGGAGAGGTGAGGAGTCAAGAATTGGACTTGAAGGATCCTTCCAACTCAGGATATTCCCTGATTTGCTATGGTTTCCTAAGGCTACAAAGTGGGGTTAAATGTGGGAGATGTGACGCAGCGGGAGCGCGCTGGTCTCGCTGGCCACCTGGGAACGGTCACAGCCCGGCAGCTGTGTGTGCTAGCGTTCCTAATGTCTAGGTCCGCTGCAGTTAGAGACAGATCTCCTGGCCGGGGGCTGTACCGTCCCAGAATGCAGCCACGCCGCGTGAGCCGGAGTGCTGTAGAGAGAGAGGGTTCTCCCGCCCGGACTAGAAGCAGACACGGGGTCCTTCGGTGGTAAGCAGCTTCCGTCTAGGGCGAGAGACCTCGACCCAGGCGGGCATCAGACTTTTATTCAGAGGGTAACAACCAATAATGGAACCGCGCAGGGGAGGAACCAGGGAGGGACAAAGGGACTCGGACCACTCGGGAACGAGGAAGGGAGGAGAGAGGGAGATACGAATACCATTATGAACTGAGGGACAGGGGGGGAACCTTGACCCCTCTCTGGGGCAATCCACTTTCTACTTTGCTCCAGGGGGGTCTTATTCTCTAGGTCTCCAGAGGTTCCTCAGGGGGGAAGGAACTCTCTGGGCTTGAACCAACGCTACAGAGATGTATGAAGACTGAGGAGGGAATGAGAGAAACAAGGATTTCGCAGGACCTTCGTGGTGAAGACAGGACTGAAAATCAGGTGTTCACCTAAAAAACCACTGAGGGACACAATAATTTTGTCTCCTTTTTTTGAGGAGAGCTATGAGGGAGGAAGAAATCTGAGGGAACAGTCACTTTGACTTCGTAAGGAACTTCCTGTTATCCATTCCCCCACTGTAAAAAGATACTGACTCTACCACTGCTCCCTAGGAAGGAATAGTGAGGATAAATCTATCCCAGCATGAGCAAAACTCATACTGAGGGCAATGAAACACCAAATACATTAATTTCTGAGGTTTGTGCTCCTTGACAGTGGCAGCGCTAACGAAGCAAACCCAAGGAAGAACCTTGTACATCACTCCATGGGATTACTGCCACAGGCTACACTGGTATGTTGCATTTATTTTTAGTTGCACTATCTGGATTAAAAGTAAATTTTAAAATGTGTAGGGAGCACTCAGATATTTGTTTGTAGGGGACAGGAAGAATATCCAGTGTTTAAAGAGGCAGTTGTTAACAATAAATAAGATTTGGAGTACATTTATTTCAGCGGATGGTGCAGCACACCTGGGACACCACAACCTGGTTCTGACTCCCACAGTTTTGCTGTTTCCCATTGAAGATGGCATTTCAGCTTCAGTTAACAACTTTTAATGCACCAAAAAAAATACCCTAAAAAAGTATGAGGCACATTTGAAGACTATCGGCATCTATCTCTCCTTGATTTAATCAGATTTGGGCAACCAGCACATTGGATATTTCAGTAGGTTCTTACTCCATGAATCTGTATTAGAAAAGTTACTCATTACCAGAAGAGCCTCCAGAAATGAGGAAACAAAAAACGCTTATGAACACACAGTTTCCTCTTTCTCCTCCCCAAATGAGCAAAAAACCTGTTAAGCTGACATTTTCGATAATGTATTACGGCAGGTAAATTAGGCAAAGAGTTAATTAAAATCTGAGAGTTAATTAATGAGATCCACTGCACATTAAAGATCATTACTTCATCTGAAAAGAGTAATTAGAGAGCAGTTGCTGGTGTGTTTTATTCTCCTGGGTGTTTTGCTGACATGCCACATAAGTCATTCGATGTTGAGAAAATAATCTGCTGATCTCCATATTTACTGTGATTATTAGATAATTGTGGCAAGTTAAGCTGTAGCAGGGAGAATCCTCTTCCTACCAGATTTCCTCTGAATTACTTATTCATCTGTCTATTTATCTGGCCTCTTATGTCCCTTAATTAAGTCATTAGTGATGATAATAATTTCCAATCTCCATTTTAACTGGTTGCTTTCACCTAAAAAGCTCCTATTCTTTAAATCACTTCAGAAAATAGAGCTGAAAGTTCAAGAAATCTGCTTTTTTGTGCTGCTGTCACTGGTGTGTTCTGTGGCCATGGGAAAACTTGGCTCAGTTCAATTCCCAACCAATTGCCACGTGAGACCATGAACTCGTGTGACCTCTCTGATGGCTGGGATGTCTCTCAGGAGCTGTGGTAATCACTCACAGGGAACCCTCTGAGCAAACACTACTCAGTGGATGATGCTTCTCTCCATTTTTTAAGAAGCAGATACTTGGAAATTTCCAGAATTGTATCAACACTGAGTGCAGTTGTTGCTGCTGATAAATACACTGTGGGTTGCCATGGCTCTCTCTGGTTGCTTTAATTCACCCTGGACTTTTTCATCATAGAATGGTTTGGGTTGGAAGGGGCCATAAGTGTCCAAGAGTGTCCCGATTCCCAGACAGACACTCCTGGCCGCTGCATTCCACAGTGTGCAGGCAGACCTGTTCTATCACTCGTGCTGTTGGGATAGCACAAACACACTCACACATCCCAGAACTTATAACAAGCTCAATGCGTTTGCCAGAGATACAGAACTCAGAGGGCTCAGTCATCTGGGTATGTTCCAAAGGCATTTATTCCTCAAAAGGACTCAACGGCGAAAGAGGAAGGTCTGTGCTGTGTGACCAAAGATATAAGGGTGAAGGGCCAATAGGGTTAGGGAGGAGGCGGGGAAATACAATGAGAACCAATGGGAAGAAGGGAGGGGTGGAGTGTGTGACACAATGAGAACCAATGAGGGGAAGGGAAGGGCGGAGTCAGGGATACAATGACAACCAATCAACATAGGAGGATTAACATACCCTTAGGGAGGGGCCATTTAGCCAACACTCAGTGGGGGTTTCACACCTCAGAGTTGTCCCACCAGTTTGCTGCTGCTGTGGGACCCTCTCAGGTTCTCTGAGATGGTTTCATCCACCGCAACACAGGCCTGGCCTTGAACACTTCCAGGGATGGGGAATTCACAGCTTCTCTTGGACAGCCTGTGCCAGGGCCTCACCACCCTCACCGTAAAGAATTTCTTCCTAATATACAACCTAAATCTACTTTCTTTCATCTAAAAGCCGCTACCCTTTGTCCTCTCACTGCAGAGTTTTTTGGGGAAGGCTTTGTTGAAGCAGTTTGTGTTTGTCTTCATGCACTAGCACAGCAGCTTCCTTTCAGATCCATTAGGTTTTGCTTGATTTTTTTTTGTGCTGCTTTTATTCATAAATGCCCTAGAAGAACATTGCTTGCTTCAGTTTAAACTTGTGATTTCATGTCTTGCTGTGACCATTTGTCTTGGATTAGAGACAAATATCCTAGGTGGAAGCACTCTGAACAGGTGCCCCCCACCCCCAACAAGGTTTCTGGCACCCCTTCCCCCACAACAGAGTATCTCAGCCCAAAGTGGAAAGAACTGTTTAATTAACAGACAACACAGTGGAAAGGGAAAGGGGGAAAAAGGTCATTAAACCTGAATAAACAGCTGATGAACTTAGTGTCCTTTTCCCTGTGGCTTCCCCTTTCCGGGGTCCCCCCCACCCCGAGGGCCCGGGGGCTGTTCCTCCGGCTGCTCCCTGGACGATTCTCGTCCGCTGTCCTCCGGGGCTCCTCAGGTTCTCGGATGAGAAAGCAAGTCGAAGAAAAGGATCCACAAATGATGGAAAAAAGAAAAACAAATCCCGGGAAAAAAGGAAAAAAAGAAAACCCAAGCGGCAGCCACACCAGTAGCACCAGCCACCCGCAGCCGCAACTGAACTGAGGGAAAGGAAAAAAAAAACAAATAAAAAAAAAACCAGTGTCCCTTCCTCCCTCTCACTCCCCGGTAGGAGAGCCAGGGAAAAAGTTTCAAAACATCCCGCGGGCAGAGCTTTCTCCCAGCTGCGGGACACAGTTAAAGCTACAGGACCATATTTCTGCTCAAGTATGCAAACGATAGGGAATACAAAATATCATTATGCCACCCCAGGACACCATTCAAGAGAAATGTTCGTCTTTCCCTACATGATCCTTTCATGAGCCCACATTCCACAAACACATTTTTCTATCTCTCTCCTCCACCTCTTTACCCTGTTCCTCTTCCAACCTTGCTCTCTCCTTCACCTCCAGCCCTTGCAAGCTGTTACCTTTCTAAATTTGTCCTGTACTTCCGAATTCGCCAGATGTTTTCCATCCAGCAGTACCCCAGGTCAGGATCTATTGGCTGCAGGACTCTGAAATTGCTCATTTCACGTTTAGCTTCATTAGATAATCTCGAGGTTTCTGCTAGGAAGGAGGTGGTTGCCTTCCCCAAGTCTTTTTTTCTTAAACTAAAGATCTCTTTAGAAATCAAATTAGGAATCAACAGAGACCAGACCTGTGTGATATCTTACAATGATATCTGAAGAGAAGTCGAAGAAAAAAAATCAAGAAGTGTATTTTGGCTCTATGTAGCAAACTCTAGAACACTCTCTTCTCTCTTGCCTTCAATAAACATTTTTCATTTTATCTCATACAGGAGCTAATACTTTAAAATGATTGCTTTCTTCTCTGTAGACCAGTGATTTCCTAATTTTTCAAAAATGGTTGACTCCCTATAAACTTCCAGCTGGCAATGCATTGTTCTGAAGAGCAAAGGTAAGCGTGCTGTCAGCTGCTGTGTTTCTTCTGTAACTTTACAAGGACTTTTTAGACATAGTTTACAAGATGTTCCCCCATGCAGCCCTTTTATTTCCTGGAAATTCACTGTCTGTAATTTCAAAACCTCTCCTATGTGCTGCACCTAAAGCAATTTTCCACATATGGTGAAGATGTCAGTATTCTTCACCGGTATTTCAAAAATCATTATTTAGCTCATGAAAACAAAATTGAATAAATTCTCATGAATAGTACCAAACTCTGATGGTTTCTGTCTCAAAATTTCTGTCCGGCAAACTCTTTCCCTTTCTCAGGATGGGGTTTCCATTTTTCCAAAGGATGTTCAGATTTTATTCTTGTTCTGCTTCAGGAAGCTGCAAGCTTGATTTATTTCAGGAAAGAGAAGGCCTAGTAAAACACACCAGAAGGGCAGAAGCAATAATATTTACTGATTAATAAACATGTGCAGGTCTCAGTGTAGCTGATAGCTCCACTGAACTAGAATCCTTTCATCCCTCATGATCTGCCTCCCTCCTCCCTGGATACATGTGATGATAACTCTTTATTAAAATGTCAGGCCATTCTGGGAATTAATTAATAAAAAAAGGTCTGTGAAATTGGCACAACACGATATGTTATAAATTCTTATTGATCCACAAACTGCATCCACACAGCAGGATGACAACTCTTCCCAAATGCATTAAGCAGAAAAATGACACAGACAAATGGTTTAGAGAATAAGAGAATCAGAGAATCAGAGAATGGTTTGGGTTAGAAGGGACTTGGGTTAGAAGGGATTTAAAGATCACTCAGTTCTGCCATCCTGCCCCGGCCCAGGCTCTCTGCCATTGGATCAGGTGACACAAAGATCCTTTCAACCCCCTCTTGAACACTCAAGTATCTCTAGATTTTTCCCAATGTCAGTGTCCCTGCCTAGGCAATTTTTCCACATGTTTTGTTATAATCAGGAGGTGCTTCTCAGCCGTGCTAGTCTCCATCCTTCCATGCCCCATTTCTTGCACATTGGAATCAAGAGTTCTTGTGTTCTATGAAAATTGTCTTTGAGTAGCTGCCAGTTCTCTTCTGCCTCTTTACCCCTGGGGGAAGTTTCCCAGTTCAACTCACATCTTGTCCCAGGACAGCTGAGAAGAAGCCAGGACTGATATTCAATCCCAGAAAAGCAGATTTTCCCAGTTTTCCCACAGGGAACAGGCAGACTCCTTAAATTAAAAAGCTTTATTTTTCAAGTGATTTAGTACTTCAGGTTGTTCAAAGGATTTAGTGCTTCATGAAAGTTGATTTACAATCAATTAGGGCTGAGAAAGGAAGAAATTGCTTCCAAACACAATTATACAATTCTATATTATTATTCTATATTACACAATTCTCATATACACAATTAGATTCCAGTGAATATGGATGATTATCTTTCAGTCTGAACTATCAGCCTAATCCCTAAGCTATAAAACAGCAGATAAAATATAAGTTTTTCTATCAGATCATTAAAAAAGGAAAGATAAACAAATATTTGAGTCAGTTTCAACATTACTTTTATATCAGTAATGCTTCTGATTATATAGTGAGATACTATTAAAGTGTACTTAAAATCATGGTTCTGTTGTGTTGCAGAAAGGTGCTGAAGGGTATTGGAGACAATGATGACACCTCTGGATTTGGAAGTTAGCAAGGCACCACAAGCTGAAGTATTTTTCTAGAGGAATATGGTTCAATTCTTTCTCTGTCCTTGTGATGCCAAGGCTTTGTCCCCTCAGTGTCCTCCTCCCAGGATCCAACCACCTGATTTAAGGACTCGCTGATATATCATATGTCAAAGTTAAGTAAAAAATGTGTTGTGTTAACAATAACACAAGCCTTCTGGGGCAGGGATCCAGATTTCTTTCAGTCTGTGTGGGCCAAGTTCTGATTCGTCATGGAAATTATCCTTAAAAACTGGGGCAGTGCAAGATTCTGTAAAGGTTTCTTCTTTTTCTTTTTCTTTTCCTTTTCCTTTTCCCTTTTCCTTTTTCCCTTTTCCTTTTCCTTTTCCTTTTCCTTTTCCTTTTCCTTTTCCCTTTCTAAAATTTATTTGATTTATTTGATTTTTAAGCTTTCCACCTTCAACATGGCAATTTTTTATTGATCAAACATACCTTGTAAATCACCAATTGCTCTCAATCCATCTCTCAAAAAACCCCAGATGCTTTGTTTCCAAAGTAGACTATTTACCTTCCAAATGCACCTGTTTCTCTTTTTGTGTCTCTTTTCCCATCTTACTTCTTTCTTTCTTAACTCCTAGATGGCTCAAGGCATGAATTAGTCATAATTTTCTCATCTCTCGCATCTTTATTTATCAAATGGAGGCACAGCTCTTCCCAAGTGCAGTGGTTTGTAAACAGTGCCAATTAGACTCCTGTTCTGCTCCAAGCCTGGGACGGAGCAGAGAGAGGCACAGGGAAGAGCTGCATTACAAATGGGACTTACTGAGTTATGCATGCCAAGACTCCATAAAAGCCTTATCAAACAAAGTCAGCAAGGGGAAAAAAGAAGAAAGCTAATTATCAGGCAGCACTACTGAATCAAAAAAATGTATTTAAAATCCTGATAATTAAGCCTTGGTCTAGGAACAGGGGGATTCCTGCCTGCATGTTCAAGACTTTTTAAACCTGAGTTTGAAGGCAAAAAATAGTGTTGTAGAGGTTACTTTTATTATTTTGCCCTCTGGTGAAGAAAAAGAAATCACAGCAAAATTGCTCGATTGTTTCATGAGAGGAAATCAAACAGATAACAAAGGGCAACCTGCCATGTTGATTGTCTGACAATTTTTAATGAGTGGTTCTGGCAAACATGTTGGGGGAATTAAACAAAATGTTTTCTTCTGTGTGATATTCCAGAGCCATCTGGATGAAATCCTGTGCAATGTGTTCTGGGGAGACCCTGATTGAGCAGGGATCAGATGAGCCACTGTGGTCCTTCCAAACCTGACCCATTCTGTGGTTCTTTGATCTGAGAAAACATCAGCTTAATCTGAGAGTAAGTTTAAATTAATCAGGAAGAAATTCTTTAATGTGAAGGTGGTAAGGCTCTGGCGCAGATTGCTCTGAGAAGCTGTGGCTGCTCCATCCCTGGAAGTGTCCAAGGCCAGGGTTTGGAGCAACCTGGGGTAGTGGAAGGTGTCCTTGACCATGGCAGGGCTTTGGAACAGAATGATCTTAAAGGTCTCTTCCAATCCAAACCATTCCATTTCCTATGATTTCTGATGCAGGGGACTTTAGAAATCCCCAGTTTGCATATTGAGGTAAATATGTTCTTCATTCACTTTAAATAAGTTTGAATGTAAATATTTTCATTCCACCCTTTCTCTCTGGATGGTCATGGAAGACCTTGGGGGACCCCCAACTGCTCATGGGGGACTGGAAAAGTCCAGAAAAGAGAGATTGAACAATGCTTATGGGGAGTATGCTTTATTTTCAGTTTATCAAAGCTCTCAATTTCCTTAGTCTGTATATGCAAGAATCCACTGGACCTCTGCATCCACCACACAGCCCAACTGAACACACACAGTAAAGCTGTTGTGGACATGATAACAACAACTGGGCCATAAACCTGATGTGTTTTGGCAGCAATGGTCAATTTTCTCATGTATTTCTGCTTTTCCATCCAGGAGATTGTGATACTGTCATGGAAAGACATTGAGGAGTGTGTCCAGAGAAGGGAATGGAGCTGGGAAAGGGTCTGGAGTGCAGGTCTGATGAGGAGCAGCTGAGGGAGCTGGAGGGGCTCAGCCTGGAGAAGAGGAGGCTCAGGTGGGACTTTATAATTTTCTACAGCTCCTTACAGGAGGGTGCAGCCAGATGGGGATTGGTTTCTTCTCCCAGGCACCAAGTGATAGGACAAGAGGAAACAGCCTCAAGCTGTGCCAGAGGCAGTTCAGGTTGGACATCAGGAAGAATTTCTCCATGGAAAGGTTTGTCAGGCATTGGAAGAGGCTGTCCAGGGAGGTGGTGGAGTCCCCACCCTTGCAGGTGTCCAAGGAACAACTGCACGTGACACTCAGTGCTCTGGTGTGGTTGACACGGTGGTGTTTGGTCAAAGGTTGTACTTGGTGACCTTGAGGTTTTTTCCAGCCTTAATGGTTCTGTGGTTCTCATCTAAGTCTAGAACAGACCTATTTGCTTATTATCCTGCAGATTTGAAGTCTGGAGTGTTATAACAAATAATTAGAGAGAAGCACATCTCTCCCCCCTTTTATCTTAAACACCTTTTCTTTGCTTTTATTTTATTTCCCCTGTTGTGAGTTTCTGCACTTTCTGAGACACCAAGCTCAGTCTTTCCATCTCTGACATAACTCAGGATAGAAAATGTCAACTGTGGATACCAATGATGCTCCTGAAAGCTGCATGTGGCAACAGAAACCTGTTGGAAACACATTTTCAAAAGCAGCACACAAAGCCTGAATTTGTGCTGCTTTCAGCTCTGGTTTACAACCTTTTTTAAAGAACATTTAACAAGCAGCTTTCCTACATTAAAAAAAAAAAATATTGGCAGGAGACATACAAATGACTTGATATTGGTTAGAGAATCTCTGGAGCTGTGTTGAGATAGCACTTTAGCATCAAATTATGTTTATTTTTGCCTTTTATATGATATGCTCATGCTTAGCTGAGAATATTCAGCAATAGAAATCTGTTCCCATTGTAATAGATGGAATAAAACAAGTCACAACACCATTAGAGTTGTGACACAGAATCATATTAAAGAATTCCAAAAGGATACCTAAGGTGGAAGATAACCTGTGCTGTGTATAAGAATACAGATATTATTTTATTTTCACAGTAACCACACCAGATCTTGAGACATGCTAAAAATGAGAATCAGACATAGAGGTGATTTTAAAATCAGCTTTGTATGAAATGGAGATTTACTGATATACCTTGCAACCTCAAGAAAACAGTGTAAAATGAAGGTGGCTGGGGATTTTCTGTGACTGGAGTGGGGGATTGCTTAGTGGGGAGAAGTCTTCACTGTTCTTTCCACACAGATAAATAATTAAAATAATTTTAGATTTTTGTGATAACTAAATTTCATCCACGCTAGCCTCAGGACCAACTTCTCATCCACCAGTACTACCAACTCCTTCTCCTCAGGGCTGATCTCAATCCATTCTCTGCCCAATCTGTGCTTGTGTTTGGGATTGCCCTGACCCAAGTGCAGGAACTTGCACTTGGCCTTGCTGAGCACAGAAACAGCTCCTGGCACCACAGACCTGTCCAGACTGCAGGGTGGCCCCTTCTACATTTGGTGTTAGAATTTTTTTCTGCTTTGAGGTCAAAGAGAGAATCTTATCAATACTGAAAAATGCCAGAACGGAAGATCCATGGCTAATGTTCAAGCACACTCACAATACATTTTTCTTACGTTTAAATGAAAATTTCTGTATTTTAACCCATGCCCACAACCTCTTTACCTGTCATTTCAAATAAAAGTTGAAGAATGAATTTCAAGATTTATCCCTTCATGCAAAATACGAGCAATATTCTAAAGTGAAGTGTGCAATGAACTTCTGTCAGTCTGGACTACCACTTTGATGAAGATCCTTTTGTCACACTTTTCTTACACTTTCTGAGATTGATTTTCTCCATTTCTTTCATTTTTTTTCCATTTGTAGATCAGAAAGTAAACGGACAAGCTTAGCTCTGATCCCTGTCTTTATTTCCTCAAGTAAAAACCCTGAAAATATCCAGAGTTCTGAGGAACTAAATAGCCTTAAATACAAAACATCCTACTGCTGCCAAGACAATTTTGACTACAGATAAAAGTTCTTTAACTGACAAGAAAAATATAGACTAAAGTAGGTAGATTTCAATGGAAAGAGAATGAGACTGTAAAACATTACAGGGAGTGATTCCAGAGAATTTTCTTTTTTTGTCTGAATTCACTTTAAAACTCCTGGATTTGGCTTTGCTCCAAGTGCAAGTCTGTGGTTGTGTCTATACCTCTGTGAAATTCATGCTCCCTGTACAAGGTCCAAACCACAAGCCTTGTATTCAGATTTCCAATAATGAAAGAATTTTTGTGGCACAAGGACTTCTGGTAATAAGAATCTGTATCTTCCTCCTCTGTTCTTCTCCTCACTCCCCACCCTATCTCCACTTCAAGCTGCTGTTGATTCTCCATTTCAATCTTTTAAAGGTGCTGTTGCTGAACTTTACACTGATAAACCACAAATTCTTAAGGAGAAAAAGAGAAGTGAGGGGGTGGGGGAAGAAACAAAGAGAAACCACAGGTTTACTGCTAAACAGGGACTAAATTCTGTGAAATTACTATTTTAATCATATTTTGTGTCTGTCTGCACTACGATGACAGCCATGGTAAGGAAAGGAAAAGGACAATTTGCACTCCTACTATCCAGACTTTATTTCATGAAGGGGAGGTAGAAGGCAAGAATTTAGTTGCCCATTGAATCAATGGTTTCCCTAAATTTCCCCAAAAGAAGACACACAGCAGTAATTTTAATTTGCAGCACTGCCGCAGAGCACATACTAAGCTTTCATGACACTGCAGACACAATTTTAATCACCGGTCTTTGGGAAAGAACAAACACAAAGAAGCTGAAAAAAATCTTACAACACAGCAAAAGTTACTTGCCTGATTTTTTTCACCTTAGTACAGACTGAAAATGAGAAATTCCTGCTTACACATTGCATCTCGGCTGTTTTTAGCACCGCTTCAAGTGGCTCATCTCTGCTTTCAACTGCTGCCCCCAAATTCCCAGAGGGTGAGATCTCATATGTCAGGTTAAAGTTTAAGCAATCTGGAAACCCAAGTGTTAAGCACTTTTTAAAGTTCAAGAATGGGTTGAGTACCTGTGTAGTCATAATCCCAGAGAAAATCCTTCTGCTGGAAATGATCTCTATCACTGCTCCTGCTAAAGCACAAAGGTTTTGTCACAACAAACTCTTATCAGCTTTGAGGGGAACTCAGCTCCTGGTTTTTTATGTGCACTCAGCAACTTCCCAGAGGGATTCACAGTTTAAAAAAAAAAAAAAAGCCATCACGGAGATGGACTCTTTTACACTCCACGACAACACAATATATTATGAGATGGAGCCACCAGCTAGATGGATGCATCCAAACCTCCATTTCAAAGAGTAAATAACAATTCAGTGGTACAAGGAACAAAAGAGCTACGTGTGGGAAAACAATATTCAAAGAGCCAGCATAAAAATAATGAACCCAGGGAAAATGAAATTAGAAGATGAAGCAAAACCAGAGGGAAATATAGCAGGGAACTATAAAAGGGATGGGAGATTGCAGTTAAAATAAAATAGACAGCAATTTAAAAATAGTTTAAAGCTCCTAGAAAGTTGTGAGAGAAAAACATAATGATGCTAGGAAAAAAATGAGAAGTGATAGCACAACGTAAGAACTGTGGGCATAAAATTAATGTCTTAAAAATAATGATATGCTTACAGTCTGCAGGGAAAGAAGGCCCATTTCACAAGTGATAACACATAATCAGAGAATCTTCCCTATCTCTGTCAAGGTCGTGGACCAAAAACTGCATTCAACATGTAATTGTAAGTGGGATAATGAAGTTCCAAGGCAGGGTTTAAAACTCCTCCTTCCACCCTCTACAAAAGTGCCCTAGACCACATTGCCTATCCCACTGCCCAGCAGAACTGTCAGTCATGAATAATGATTGATTTGGTGGAAATAAAAACAAAGTGCAAATCTGAGCAATCAAATGGATGCAGAGCTCATCTGGGATGAGGAATTCCTGGCTGCTACCCTGAAACCACCAGCTGTGCATGGGCATGTAAATGGTCACTGGGACCATTATCATGCACTTTGCCTCCAGCATTATTGTCATTATTTTTTCCACTGGACAGATTTTAAAAGTCAAACCAGCCATATTCCTGCAATACTGATGGTGCCACAACAGTTCTGGTAGCACCGACTAAAACACATGAATAGCAGAGAGGTGAAGAATTGAAAATACACATCTGTGCCTTGCTTTCCCTCTTTTCTATCTTCCTCCAAGCAGATGTTCCTTTTCCCGTCCCATGTTTTCATGTTTATCCAGGAGAGCTCGGATGGCTCCCACTGGATTTGCTCTTTGCAGAGCTGAGGAACTCTTCCTCCAGCTGGATGGAAAGTACTTTGGCAAGAGCCTGCCCCTCAGGGGACAAATCTGGGAACTTTTTCTGTCCACTTAGTACTCATGAAGACTTAAGTCCTTAGTGCTCATAAATGTAAGGCTCATCATTGATTATCTCTGTAAGGCAGGAACTCAAGTGCTGAATTCAAATTTAGAGAGAGTTTGACACTCCTTTATATTGTCAACCTATTTTCATGCAATTTTCTGAGCTCAGGAGCAGGGAAAACTTGTGTGGTAATGACCACAGTAGATGTCTTGACATTTCTTGCAATTTTAGAAGGCTCCATTCAAAGTGGGATGGTAAAATATCATAAATTGATTTTGTAAGATATTTGACATGCATTAACATATGAACAGCACGTGAGAAATCTGGGAGGATGACTATATTAACTGAGCAGTTTTCCACTAAGAATGTTGCAGAGTCAAACAATGATAAGGACTGGAGAATATAAAATTTATGTCATAGATTAATGATGGCTTTTCTTGTCATAAACAACTGCCTAAATAAACTTTATCGTCATAGTCTTCCAGGTTTGTAACCTTAATTAGGTATCATTAGCAATCAACAACCAAAAATGGAATGACCAAGAGCTGACTGGAGGAGTGTGTGGGAAATATAATCTGTTTAAAAATGACAAGTCAGACTGATAAGATGGAATCAGAATCTTGTCAAACATATCAAAGCCAAATTCAACATATTAAAATTAATCTTTACCTTGATAGTTCCTGTGGCCCTGTAGTTAACTGGCTCAGGAGCCATGTTGCTTTAAACACTGTCTGTGTCTTCTTTGCATTTGTTATTTTGACAATGGTTTAAATTAGATCAAGTGTGAACTAATATACAAGAAGTTTAGGAAATCATTAGGTACAAAGTGTTGCTGGTGTACAGGAATAATTTAAAGAGCAGCAGTGTGTGTGCCAACATAATTAACAAAGTAATGCCATAATGCCAGTTAGTACTTTCTTTGAGTGAGAATTTTATGCTGCTGCATTTCAGTGTGGAAAAAACAAATTTACTGCATGTCTGCAACAGGCAACAATAAAGCCCTTGTTTGTTTACAAATAAATCTTCCAAGGAAATGAAATGCTTGGGAAATTACAGGTAATGCACTTCCATTTTTGACTGCACAATGAGGGCTGTGATTTTGAGATTTCCATGGCCTTACAAAAATAGCACTCAGAGTGGAGCAAGAGTTAATCAGCTACAACAATAACAGAGGCATCGTCTCCACAGCAGGACTTGGGACAGCGGGAGATTGTTAGAAAATACTGAATGGCCAAATCTCCGTAGGAGGCAGAGGTGGTGGGCCATGACAGGGTTCAGGAGGTAATGCTGGAAATACGAAGCATGATTGAGTGCACTTCTGGGAAAATGTGTATTTATCATCCAGATAAACACACACTTCACTTGGCAAAAATCCTCCCTAAATAAGGGCATACTAAAGCCTTCCAAATACAGAACAGCAGAGGGAATCTGCTTTCCCTGAAGTCTGATGGATTTCCTTTCCTTTCCTTTCCTTTCCTTTCCTTTCCTTTCCTTTCCTTTCCTTTCCTTTCCTTTCCTTTCCTTTCCTTTCCTTTCCTTTCCTTTCCTTTCCTTTCCTTTCCTTTCCTTTCCTTCCCTTCCCTTCCCTTCCCTTCCTTCCCTTCCCTTCCCTTCCCTTCCCTTCCCTTCCCTTCCCTTCCCTTCCCTTCCCTTCCCTTCCCTTCCCTTCCCTTCCCTTCCCTTCCCTTCCCTTCCCTTCCCTTCCCTTCCCTTCCCTTCCCTTCCCTTCCCTTCCCTTCCCTTCCCTTCCCTTCCCTTCCCTTCCCTTCCCTTCCCTTCCCTTCCCTTCCCTTCCCTTCCCTTCCCTTCCCTTCCCTTCCCTTCCCTTCCCTTCCCTTCCCTTCCCTTCCCTTCCCTTCCCTTCCCTTCCCTTCCCTTCCCTTCCCTTCCCTTCCCTTCCCTTCCCTTCCCTTCCCTTCCCTTCCCTTCCCTTCCCTTCCCTCCCCTCCCCTCCCCTCCCCTCCCCTCCCCTCCCCTCCCCTCCCCTCCCCTCCCCTCCCCTCCCCTCCCCTCCCCTCCCCTCCCCTCCCCTCCCCTCCCCTCCCCTCCCCTCCCCTCCCCTCCCCTCCCCTCCCCTCCCCTCCCCTCCCCTCCCCTCCCCTCCCCTCCCCTCCCCTCCCCTCCCCTCCCCTCCCCTCCCCTCCCCTCCCCTCCCCTCCCCTCCCCTCCCCTCCCTCCCCTCGCCTCGCCTCGCCTCGCCTCGCCTCGCCTCGCCTCGCCTCGCCTCGCCTCGCCTCGCCTTCCCAAACCTTCCCAAACCTTCCCAAACCTTCCCTTCCCTCTCTTTTCCATACTCTCAATTCCTGTACATTTTCTCTATTAATCCACAGGATGTCTGGAGCTACCATAATGTAAGAAGCACTGCAGGTTTTTAGGCCACTTCAACATTTTTGATCTAACAGTTTTATCATGATTTTCAAAGGTTACCTCACCCTTATTAAAGCAATTCTTAAAATAAAACTCTTTTTTTTTTTTTTCCTTCGAATTAAAACCTGAATGGAAACATCTGCTTCCAGTTGGTGCAGACTTGCTAAAACTGTAATTGAAGTGAAGAGTTGATTTTTGCTGGAGCTTGGGTTGGCTTGACCAAGGGAGATCTCAGGCCTCTGTCATCACAGCATCGGATCACTACAACATTTTTAATGTCTTTAATCCCACAGCAGCCATATGAAGTAGAACATTTATATCCATATTTGATGCTTAAAATATCACTTTCATGCACAGAAATGCTCCACAGAAACTGTAATGAGGAGTCCTGCCTAACAGCATGGAATTGCAAAGGCTGGAAAAGACCTCTGAGATCATCGAGTCCAGCCATTAACCAGCACCATCATGGTCACCACAAAATCACTCCCCAGGTGCCACATCCACACACCTTTTGAGCACTTCCAGGGATGGTGACTCCACCACTGCCCTGAGCAGCCTGTCCCAATGCTTGAACACAAAAGTTTGAACTCTCCTGGATGACTTGCACAAGGACATGGAATTTTGTGGTGCAGGAAAATCCCATTCTCTGAAGCACATATGTGTCATTTTAACCACTGAACTTCCTACAACTTTTAGAAGGATGTTGAATTAGTACAAAATTAATAAAATAATTTCTTTTTTCCAAGGAGATCCTGAATTCCCCCTTGCAGCAAGTTGGCATTCACTCAGTGCCACCTCTTTCCTCTCTCCTGGGGCTCAAATGATTGTGTTATTCCTACAAAAGATGTCTTACTATGGAAGCACAAGTTCATATCCTACAGATTGTTGGAAACTTGTGGAACAACTCTCTTTATTATTGTTTACATCAGTTCTAAGCATTTAAGAGAAAGCTAAAGGTGTTCACAGGGTGTCTGTGATAACTGAGTATTTGGTGTTTATCATTGTGGCTCTGGGAAGTTTCTTCACCTGTATATTGCATTTAATGCAGAAATCACCATTGTAGCAACCTCATGGCTACAGTGCCAACATCTATGGAGCTTTCTCAAAGGAGCATTAAAAAATTCCTCTCAAGTCCTTTGAAAAACAGATAATCCTATTTAATATGCCCAGAGACATCAGAGCTCTGCCTGAAGTAAAATCTAAGGCTGTTAACTACAATTGCTTGTTTTTCCTTTCCTTTTTTCCCCCCAAAACTCACTGTTAAATCAAGAGATGAAAAGTCTCAAAATGCTTATATCTATGACCATGAGAAAGAAGATACCCATTTATTATGGAAATATATTGCATTTGATTCACTTGGAATTTCTGGCCAATGTTTCAAATCAGGTCGATTAGGAAGCATAAAAAAACAAAGCAACAAGAGGAAGGAAAAAAAAGAAAGCCAAAGAAGAAATGCTCTGGAAAGGAAATGACACTAAACATTGCCTTTTAAGCCTTCTTGATTTTGCTGTGCAAAACTAAAATTCATCTAACACACACTACTTTAGGAACTCCTTCATCCCATCAACACATTTTCACTAGATCCCTGTGGCAGTGTCTGTATTCCCTTTCCCTCTTTTCAGCAGTCATTCTCCCAAGACTCAACTAAAGGGAAGGAAAAAATGTTATTTTCTGTCACTTTCACAAAATCTGGGTAGGATTGTGTTGTCCAGACTTGTTTAAGAGGCAGATGAGGAAGCAGGTCCAGGTCCAGGTTGTACACAATCCCTGTGCTCCTCTCACCTGAGGGCTGATTGCAGATCACCTGAGACTTGCTATATCAGATCAACCACAAATCTCCTTTCTTTGTACTAAAAGACAGCCTGGTTTACCTCAGACACACTTCCTGCTTTCATGATTGGCCTCCAAGACACCTACAGAGATGAGGAGACCCCAAACCCAAAAGACAAACCCAAAAGAGCATGGCTTATACAGCAAGGGCAAGAATGGTCCCCGATTTTCTTCTAGTCTTCCCTAAAGGTTGTTACCCTTGATAAATGCTTGCACCAGCACAGGCTGGGGGCTGACCTGCTGCTGAGCAGCTGTGCAGAGAAGGACCTGGGGGTCCTGGAGGCAACAAGCTGTTCCTTGTCAGAAGTGCCCTTGTGGACAGGAAGGCCAGAGGGATCCTGGGTGCATTGGGAAGAGCATTGCCAGCAGGTCGAGGGAGGTGATCCTGCCCTGGAGAGGCACATCTGGAGTGCTGTGTGCAGTGCTGGGCTCCTCAGGACAGGACGGACATGGAGCTGCTGGAGTGGGTCCAGGGGAGGGCTGTGAAGATGATTTGGGGACTGGAACATCTCTTACAAGGAAAGGCTGAGGGAGCTGGGGCTGTTCAGCCTCAAGAAGAGACAACTGAGAGGGAACCTCATCCCTGTCTGTCCCTGTCTGCAGGGAGGGGCCAGAGATGGACCAGGCTCTGCTCTATGGGGCCCAGCAATGGCACGAGAGGAATGGGGAGAAACTGATGCCCAGGAAGTTCCACCTGAACACGAGGTGGAGGTGGAACACGAGCTTCTGCACAAAGCACTGAACAGATTGCCCGGAGAGGGTATGGAGTCTCCTCCCTGGAGATATTCCAGAACTGTCTGGACACAATCCTGTGCCCTGTGCTCTGGGATGGCCCTGCTTGAGCAGGGAGGTTGGAGCAGATGACCCCTCTGTTGTCCCCTCCAGCCTGACCCATCCTATGATTCTGTGATTTTGTGGAGGTTGTCTTGAGAAAGCATTTTTGTTTAGAGTGTGCAAAAAAATCATGCAGATTTTTTTTTTACATTTTAAAAGTAATGGATACAAAGAAAACTACACAAAGCTGAACTCATTGCTGTAGATTTCAGACACAGCCACTTTTGCTGTGGTCAGGTAAAGTGTCCTTGTGCCATGTATCAACATGTGAACCTGAGCACTTTTCTAACATGAGGCAAATACAGCTGCAGAGCTCTCAGTGAAGTTGGACTGAGGTATTTAAACTATTATAATATCTAAAGCCACCTTTTTAGAAGAGGAGATTTATATTTTTATACCCCTCAGTGCAAAAATAAGATGTATTTTTTTACCTAGCATGTATATATCTCATCAGTGTCACATTGGTCATTTCTTTTCTTGATGGTATAGACATAGGATATTTGAGGATGAGAACAATATTTTAATCAGAATGACATTCCTGCCCATCAGATTCTGGTCTTACATGAACATAATTTGCTTGGATAGCTGAGTTTCTCAAGTGGGTAGGAACAGTTATTACCAGAAAATTGAATATGAGTCCTTGCAGTTATATCAATTACTTACAATTCTTAATTACTGTTATTACAGCATTTATTTCTTGTTATAGCACCACAGGTATACACAGCACACGCAAAAATTAGGTTTTAAGCCTTTTCTAAGAAGTTGGTGATGGAAAGCACTATGTTGTCTTCTCAGATGTTGGTCAGGTTAATTCTTGCTTTTCCTCATTACGTTGCTGCAAAACCTGGCACTGCCTCTCTCCTTAGGAACATTGCCATGGAGCAAGAGAATTAAGGAGTCCTTAGGAATTAAGAATAGACTTTAGCATACACATGGAATCAATAGCACTCCATAAATTCACCCAAGGAAATAATTTCATGCTCTGCACTTATTACCGTTGCGGTAACTGCGCACTGAGTGTAGCTTTAAGCCCATCTGTAATGCTCAAAGGGCAAACCTCACAAGTCTCTGATTATGCTGCATCTCTATGAGCAGTGATGGTCTGTGAAATCGGAGTTCAGATGGGGTGTGCCTCGAATGGACAAGCTCATGGAGCCATTTCTGCTTGCAACGGATAAATTCTGCCTTTTACAGAAGATACCTGGGGAAATTAAGCAGTTCCTGCAAAAGGAGCTCATGAAACATCCCTGCTCCAACCAGTTCCTTGCAGGTAGTTCATCTCATGGCCTGAAACCCTTGGAGGCACCTTATTGCTTGCAGACTCCACTTCTTAATTTATCTTCAATACTTCCTAAATCGATACTAATGAGCTAAAGAAGTTGTCAGGGAAAGAAACCAGCAAACTCTGTGTTTCTGTATCAGTGCCAAGATAAAAGTGTGATGTGGATGTTAAGAAAAACAGATCTAGGTAGATATATAGAGGGAATTAAATACATAATTTAAGAGGAAACATTCTTGGAGGAAAGAAAAAATCATTGAGACCTAGTGCTCATTATTTCTAGTTCATTAAAAAGTAATTGATACATTTTGCTCTTCTTATGGCTGAAGATTTTAAAGCACTTTCCAAGCATTAGCAAACCAACTTTTCCAGCATCCCAAGCACAAAGCTGAGGCTTACTTTTTGCACTGTGTGCGTGGAGAAAGAGACTGCAGACTCCTCCTGGAAGTTTTATTTGTATAAACAGCCCCATATACATCAGTGGAAATCATTATATACAGAATCAGAGACTCATTTAGGTTGGAAAAGACCCTGGAAATCATCAGGTCCAACCATTAACCCAATCCTATCAAGTGCTCTGCTGAACAATGTCCCTTGGCACCACACCCACACCTCCAGGGATGGTTACTCAACCACAATCTCAAACCAGGGCTTGACAACCCTTTCTGTGAAAAAGCTTTTCCTAATATCCAATCTAAACCTCCCCTGGTACAACTTGAGACCATTTCCTCTTGTCCTGTTGCTTGTCACTTGGGAGAAGAGACCAATGCCCACCTGGCTGCACCCTCCTGTCAGGGAGCTGTAGAGAATGAGAAGGTCAACCCTGAGCCTCCTTTTCTCCAGGCTGAGCCCTCCCAGCTCCCTCAGCCACTCCTGGTGCTCCAGACCCTTCCCAGCTCCACTGCATTTCCCTGGAGCTGCTCCAGCCCCTCAATGTCCTTCTTGTCCTGAAAGACTGAAAACTGACCCCAGGATTTGAGGTGTGGCCTCACCAGTGCCCAGCACAGGGGGCAATCCCTACCCTGGTCCTGCTGGCCCCACTGTTGCTGATATTGTTCAGCTGAACTATAATTATCTTTGTTAATAAACTGGATGTCATAAGATTTGTTTTGCAATTTCCCACTACTGGGAAGATAGTTTTGGCAAGGGTTTTTAAAATTAAGAAAACTGAAACAGGTAAGGCTTTTTTAACCTTTGTTTCTGTTTGTCTGAAGATTCAGCTATTTATCATTACTATTTGAAGATCATTCTCTAAGTCCTGGGAAATAAAACCATCTTTTAGCTCTTATTTTACTTCCCTAGAGATAAAATTTATATGTAGGATAATTCTTTGCCATTTTTTTTTCTGGAAAATTTTGACTTAGACGAATAATCTGGAGCTATCAGCCACTCCTGCCAGAAAGTGCAGAATTATTAAATACTTTTTCCCTTGAACACTTTAAAGCTTTGACAACAAAACACTGAAAACTTACGAAAACTCAAATTGACATGCATTTATATTTTATTGAAAAATATGTGTCAAAGTTCAGACAAAAAATACTTAATTACTTCTGTGGAGGCCATAGGTCAGCCTTGGCACAGGTTGTGCACAAGCAGCAGCCATGAGATCATGGGTGGTGGTTACACTGCAGAGGCCAGAAACTTCTTCACTCTTGAAATACTGTACTTTAAAACACAAAATCAAAATTCCACATGGTGAAGCAAAGATAATCTTAAAAAAAAAAAAAAAAAAGAATTTTTACTTCTATCTTCCAGCTCAGAGCAGCAGGGGAGATTTTTGCTCATCTTCAGCATCCCTTTAGGTATTAAAATAGAAAAGAAATAAATAAGATACTCCATAAGGGTACCCTGAGCAATTTTTTTTACAGTAGTTATTATTAACCAAACAAATCTGTGATTGGGGAAGATACTATCTATGAATAATGAAAGGTTTCCTTTTGTATTCAATTTCTAGATGCCTTGTGATTAAATGGCTGTTGTTCATGAAATAATAATAAAAAAATGCTGACACTGTAAATCAACCAGAACCAATCTTCTACTTTCCCAGGCATTACTGTAAGAAAATTAATTCTCTGCACCCAGGAACAAGCCCTGTATCTCAAAGTAAATTGATTAACTGTGTTTCAGCTTCTGTGTAATTAGGAATAATGGTTCCCATTCTTTTGGGTGAGTGGCAGAAGTAGGACTGATGAGTTTGCAATGTCTGTTGGCGAGATATTGTTGAGGCCTCGTTGCCTCACTGGGTTGTGCTTCTTTGTCATGTGAAACCTCATAAAGTCAATCTGCATCTCTTTGTCTGCTCTTTTTGGAAAGTCCTGGACCTTCCTCAGCCTCTGTGAGTCCCTTGGCTGTGACATGCACAGGAAGGACATGGAGCTGTTGGAGCGAGCCCAGAGGAGCTCACCAAGATGATCAGAGGAAGAGCTCTGCTATGAGGAAAGGCTGAAAGAATTGGGATTGTTCCACCTGGGGAAGAGAAGGCTTCAGGGTAACATAATTGTGGCCTTTCAGTGCCTGAAGGAAGCCTGTAAGAAAGATGGAGAGAGACTATTAAGGAGCCTGGAGTTACTGGACAAGGGGAAATGGCTTCAAACTGAAAGAGAGTAGGTTTAGATTAGATATTAGGAAGAAATTCATTACTGTGAAGGTGGTGAAGCCCTGGCACAAATTTTCCAGAGAAGTTGTGGATGGCCAATCCCTGAAAGTGCTCAAGGCCAGGTTGGATGGGGCTTGGAGCAACCTGGGACAGTGGAAGGTGTCCCTGCCCATGTCAGGGGGGTTGGAACTGGATGATTTTTGAGGTCCCTTGCAACTCCAACCATTCCATGATTCTGTGATCCTGTATCATGGAAGATACTTTCAGTCTTGGTCATCAAGGCATGGTTAGAAGGTGTGACCCCAAAGGAACAGCATGGAATTGCTTCCTCCTTCCCACTCTGTGTCAGGCAGCTCCCATGCAAAGATGCCATGGATGGGGAAATCCAAGCATCTGCTGACCTGTAATCTTATCCCTACATTCATGGGGCAGGAGAAGGAAAATGGCACCATCCTGACAATGCATAAATTTTGGCTGATCTAAGATGCAAAATAAGTGCTATGTTCTCTGTTGGCAGTCTCAGAAATTTATGCTCATTTCTGGCATTTGGATGACTGAACATGACGCAGATGCTGAGGGCTCACATTTACCTGAATCTCCTTTTCAGCTTTATTTCCACCCCAATGTTTACAGTTGATATGATGTGAGACACTGACCAAATAAACTGGGCTGTTTCTTCAGGTCAAGTTTCCCAAGCCCCTGTGGCACACTCTCTCTTCATCCTTTCCCATTTAAATATTTAGGAAAACAAATTGTGCCCACCATAATTATTGTTTTGCAAACCCTGGCAGCTTTCCCTCTCTACATCTCTTTTGAGAAAACAAAAATAGAGGACTTCCATCATTCTAGAAATGAAAACGTAGTATCTGAGGAACACAGAGTAACAAAATCTATAGGAAACCCATGAATTCTAGATAATATTGAGGTCATAAATCTTCACTAAACCACTCACTTAGCTAGGAAATTTCAGCATGAGCACAGGGAGTTTGGACTGGGTCTTTACATTTTAGTTTCTTTGTAATGTGGTAAAGTACATTTATGGGATTTCTTAAATCTGCAAAGGCCTTGTATGCAGTAGTGGAATTGCTGTATAACTTCAAGGCATATTTCCTATGCTGTTTGCACCGTATTTCAACCCATTTTGTTTTGAGGATCCCTGAACATTTTCCACTAGAGGTTGGATGCCTCTAAGGATGTCTTAAATATAGATCATCACATGGCAAAATACAAACTGAAACTCAAAATATCCTGCATTTTTTTAATGTTATCCCCAGTAGTCATCTTTCGCCATGGACTCTTAGAATCCATGACCCAAAAATCTGCAAAAAAGTGCTTGAAAACCATGGCTAATTGATTTTTCATTGAAAACAACTGGATTGTCAAGGTTTTACTCTTGTTTTTTATAGGTGATTTTTAAAAAAAATGTAATTTTATTGCAAGTTTACTAAAGGGTAGTTATTATAGTAGCATTAAAAAAAAATAACCTGAGGGGTAGACTCATTGTTGTGCAGAACTTTCTTATGAGAGGCAGGAGAGGGAAAGGTGCTGATCTCTTCAGTGGTAGAACATGAGGGAATGGCTAAAAGATGTGTCAGGGGAAGTTCAGATTTAATATTAGGATAATATTAAATTATTTTAATCTATTAATTATTTTTCTATTATTTTCTATATTATTTTTATTTTTATTTTTTAATCTATTTTTTATTATTTTCTATCTAATTATTTTTGTCTATTATCACAGTCTTCTCTGTGACTTTGGGGAAAGCACTGGAACAAGCTCCACAGGAATGTGGTCATGCCTTCCACCCTGTCAGTGTGCAAGAAGTGTTTGGGCAACAGTCTTAGGTAGAAGATTTAACTTTCCACCTCCTCTGAGTGGTGTCAGGAGTTGGACTCATTGATTCTCCTGAGTCCCTTCCAATTTAGGATGTTCAATGAGAAATTGTATGAGATCTTCATCCTGTGTGACTTCATCTGTTTCTGTTGTGAAACTTCAATTCCTTCAAATTATGTCCTTTGAAACCTTTGGGGTTTTGTCACTTATCAGTTGGACTGAGCTCTCCTGCAAATCAGCAATCAGCAGGTCTGCACAATTCCTTCCCAAAGCCTTCTCTTCACTCCTGAAACCACTGTAGGATGGCAGCTGTAATTATGCCCAATGCTGACATCCAAACAAGCAAAGCCAGCAGCAGATCAGAGATGGGAGATAACTGAGAGCAGCTTTTTCAACACATCTGTGCTGTAATTTGTCTCACTTTCCATCTGAAGTCAAATCAGCCCTGTCTCTGACCTGAGCATCTCCATCTGGGGATTTAGATCACAGAGAGATGAAAAACAGAGAGCTTGGGTTCTAGCAGCTTGAACAGAAAATGAGACTGGAATTAGACCTGGGAAAATGAGACTGGAATCAGAGCTGGGTTTTATACACCACACACCTCAAATCACAGCAGCTGAGGCCAATAATCCAACAATGCTGCCAGGTCGCTGGGAACCAAACCCTTCTGAAAAATGGCACTAAGATTTGGGATGTGACTCTCTCTTACAGTCCAAGCAACGAAGATATTCAGTAGTGGAATGAAACAAAATTCCTGAGATTTGCTGGTTTGAATTGAAACAGTTTTCCATGGGGATTTCTTAGGCTGTGATGAATAAAAGCCCATTAGGTTTCTTCTGGTGTCTAGGAGAGATTGACTGATGTTGTGCAGCATAATGGAAAGCTGGCTGATCAATACTGGGCTATTTTTCAGTTTAACTATATTAATTGTGCATACTGTGTTCATTTGTGGCTGAAAGAGAAATAAACAGGTGTGAACATTGATTCCTGCTAAATAACAACATTAAGAAAGAACATTATTTAGGCACGTCTCAGCTCCTCGCCATTGTTCTAGAGAGTCAGAATTATGTAGAGGCCTCTTCTGCTCATTACCCATGAAAATGAAGACTCACTAACCATGACATCCATCATGTTCTAATACCATGGCAGTATTTCCGTGGATCCATGATGTCTGAGTGATTGGGACAGGCAGCAGGGTGGAAAATTAGGCCATACCTCGGTGGGCAGTCATTGGTTCTTGGCTGTAGGCACAGAGAAACACTTCCCCTCTTCCAATCCATGGAAAATGAGCCCAGCAGCTTAAAAGTGATGATCTCCTTGTCTCCAGAAGGCAGAGTGATGGAGTGGATAGAGCAGCACCTGCTCGGTGACTCCTTCCAGCCCTTTCTTAGCGCTTGGTGAGAAATGAGCAGCATCTCAGTATTTGCAAACATCTCCCTCCTCTCCCCCTGCCCAAATCCATTATATCCAAGCTGGAGACAAATGCAGATGCCACAACTCACACTTGTGCCTCGAGTTATGGCCAGAGAAAACTCCTGAAAATCAGCTTTTGACTGGTGGGGTTTGGCAGGTGAAATTTCGTGCTTTCCATGAGGGATTTGTGCACCTGAAGCCCACATCAACCCCTGATACAAGATGAGCTTTTGCATCATTGTAACCCTTCTGACAGTTGCTCCATCACAAGACATCCCCAGCCTGCTGCCACCTCCCTGTGCACCAGATGGGTCCCGGTCATTATCCCCAGCCTGGCACGGCCTCCCTATCAGTCAAAGATGCACAACAGATCCATTACATCGTGGCTTTTAGGATGTGAACTAATTAGGTGTCTTGAAAATATCATCTAAAGTTCTTCATATTTCCATTTTTCTGCCTTGGGGGTGTAATGTATGCCCAAATTCATAATGTCTGAGGAAACAAGCCTGATAATAAATAATAGTAATAATGGTAAAATGCAAACTGATAACAAAAAATTGATACCGAATAATGTCTAATAAGGTGGGTGTTTATGTAATATGCTTTGCCATTATTCTCTTGGCTTCAGTCAAGGTGCATTGTTTTTCACTGTTAGGAATTAGGCCCACAGATTGTATAAAAGGTGGTAGAAATGTAAAGTGACATTACAATCAGACAGTAGAAAAGCAGAGATGAAAGACAGGGAGCACTGCAAAGCAGAGCCCTGATGCCTTTAAAAGCAGTGGTGAAGATCCTTGACCTAGTGGTACAGCAAACCTGCTTCAAACACTTAATCTCCGTATGTCTTCTTGAATAAATAAAAATAAAGCAGAGTCAGTCGGTGGATCCATTGGCTTTGTGCAAACACCCTGTGGGGAAGAGGAAATGCGGGCACCAAACAGGAATAAGGGATGGTCATGGTCTCAACACACCAGGGACAAAACAGAGAAGGAAAAGGGATAAAGAGACAGAGCAGGACGTGAGGGGGCTGAGGCACAGCGTGGCTGAGCTGCCTTCTTTCCAACAGCAGCCCATGATGTTGAACTGCAGTTGAGTGTTTTGTGCCCTGTGGGATTTTGCATCGTGCCTGAGCCTTGGTCATGGCTGTGGCACTGCAACAGGGGCCAGAGAAAGCCAGAGTGCCCTGGAGGCATCAAAGACCCAAAACAATGTTCTGGGAATGGATTTGCTGACAGGCTGCTCACAAATAATTTTCAGGCTCCCTCCAGGCACTGAAAAACTTTTACAGGAAGGAAAATCCTGAAATTTTCACATACATTAGCATAATTCCCATACATTCTGCCAGCCTTTCCTGCTGTGACATTAACACAAAGAGCCACATCCTGTACTTCTCTCACCTTTGATAAACTTATAATTTATGCAACACCTTGCTGTAGGACCAGACATTGCTGTAGGACCACAGGATGTTTCAGGTGGGTTGGGAAAGTTCAATATTTTGCTATCCCTGCCAGTGACTCTAAGTCGTGTTATTTAAAGTCTCTTGTGACTGACAATTTTCAGACCAACAGAAGAACTAATTAGTCTGAGGTAGCTGGGGAGTCTTTCTGCTGAATTCAGAAGGCTTTGGGATCAATCAGCTGGGCTTTGTGCTGCCAGGAATAAGAGACACTTGCCCTGGGCTGCTGTGACAGACTATTTCAGCTCCATGTATGAGTCATAGAAATAAATTTCCTCTCTTTTTAATGACATACAGGTTAATTTGACAGCCATTTCTCATTGTTTTTCTGCTAAAAATGCTTTGGCAGACTCTTTAGAAAAGACAGGTATCCAAAATACATATTTTAAAACCAAGCTCTATGAAATCCTCACATATTAATAGGTATTGAATAGCACTTGAAAAATTAACCTCTCATTTCCTGGGGTGTCTCAAATTATGTAGTCAAGACCAGTGCTCTTCCCCTTTCCTCTCAGAGCACAGTTTCAAGTCACATTCAAATTTCCTGGTTGTCCCAGGAGATAAAAGAGATCACAGATTATTATTATTATTATTATTATTATTATTATTATTATTATTATTATTATTTTATCATCATCCCTAAATTTAAAATGTGCAAACCAAGGCACAACAACATCAAGTGAACTGCTTAACAAGGTCAAGATTAAACAAGTAATGGCTACACCACCATCTTTTCAAAGAAAAGAGGTAAAATCAATGATTGCAGGTAAAAATCTGACCCAGTAATTGAACACTTCAGACCTCTTGCAGGATGAGATGGGCACCCACAAAAGCATTTTTGTGGAATGGGCAAATTATTCACAAAAGCTTTTCTGACTGTTTATTCATAGAAGGAGACTATGAGGAGTCAATTGTCCCAGGCACTGTATGAAATCAATCTCTGGAGAAACTGTGACCAAAACTGAAAAGGGGAGGTTGTAGTAACTTGGGAAGAAAATGGGAGAAGCCCAGGAATGTTTAACCTTACACTGAGCATAATGGGGTACCTGAAGCATGCAATCTCTCAATTTAAAATTAAGATAAAACAATCTATGGTAGTAATTAAATTATTTTTTCTTCACTGGCATCATCTTCAAGAGCAGCACTACCTTGGGAGTGTCGGATTCAAGGATAAGAGTAATTGTCTAAGAGTGATGTTTACCTTAATGATAATGACTGAACCTTAATTCTGTGACCTGTGTGTTTGTGTAGGGCATGTCCAGAGAGTCTTTTCTCTTTGTCTCCAACTCAGCTCATTTCTTACCCAGGTATGGGAGTTTCCAGACCACCCAACGGAAGGTTTGGGTGAGATGGGAATGGTGCGCCCTGTTTTTAACCCCCCAAATTGGGCTACAGCCAAAGCACAGACACAGGAGCTTGGGAGCACTACTGACCCAGTTCTGATGTTGAGTAGGGATCAGTGCATGGCCTTTGAGGAGTTACATTTAAAGCCTGAGGTGCTCTGAGAAACTCGCACAGCTTCTTGCTAGTCAGCCTTTTCTTCCTCCTTTTCATTTTTTTGCTGAAAGATGCAGGCAAGTGAGAGGAATTCTTTTTATAGGACAGCCACCAATGAACAAGAAACCAACAGAGCATGAACATGCAGAAAGAGAGACATCAAAATACAGTGAGATGAAAGAAAAGAGAAGTGTGGAGCACATCACCTTTATTATGAGTGTTAATCCAGCAAACCCTCCTTTTCCAATACTGTTATTGTCTGCTTGATATGTGTAGGCTTAGGGCAAGGAACATTTCTGTAGGTACCAGCCTTGTCACAAAGAGCATTTTAATGGTTGACTGAGAAAGGGGTAAGAGATTTTCCCACTTTTGTTCCCCAGACACATTTGGACAATACAATGTGAACTTCTTCACAGAGTTGCCTTGCAAAGCTGTTACCGCAGCTCCTTTTAGTTTAATGCCACCATCTCCATTGGTGAAGTGTCTGACCGCTCATAACCAAGGACTAAACTAGGTTTATCTTTTTAAGTCATATGACATTATATAATTTAGATTTTATAGAAAAGGAGCAATTGGTCAGACCTACAGCACAGATAAATCACTGAGATACAAATGGAAAATTTGAACTCTTTCTTGCACACTTTGAGACAATCTGCATTTCTACTAAAAGAGACGTTAAAACCAAAAAGTTACTGAAAGTTACTCAAGGATGTACTATAGAATCATTGAATGGTTTGAGTTAGAAGGGACATTAAAAATCATCTCCTTCCAACCCCCTACCCTGGACAGGGACTCCTTCCACTAGATCAGTTTCTCCAAGCCCCATCTGCCCTTGGTCTTGAACATTTCCAGGGATAGGGAACAACCTTTCTGGATAACCTGTTCCTCACCACCCTCCCAGTAAAGAATTTCTCCTTGTAAAAAATCTTAGTTTACTCTCATTCAATCTACCAACCTTTCTTATGCCAGACATTTATTTAGGATTGCTAATCACAATTTCCCCTTTGATATACAGGCTGTGGTTCTTAGTTTCAATCTTGACTCTTGGCTTTTGGATAACTAACATTAATTAAATCAATTATACCTCTGGGTGGGGTTCAGTTCCAACCTTTGTCACATATTCTATCATGTCCCAAAAAAACCTACCTCATCTCTCAGGCCCTCTGCTTTAGGACAGGGATATTTTGTGCTGTCTGTTTACTGAGGCAATGTTTATTTCCTTTTTGGTCTTTCAAAAAGAATTTTTTTTAATAACACCCATATGTTTCCACTTGGGAATCCTGTGTCTCATCATGGATGATAGGCAGGTAAATTAATATTAACCAATTAAAAGATTAGCAAATGTCCTTAAAACACTGTAACCAGAGGGATGGCATTTTCCTCTCCAGCCTCCCATTTCCAACCACTACCTTAAAAACCTTCTTGGCATCTTTTCCTTTTGTCATTTCCATTTTTGCAGAAAACTCTGAAGAGGAGAGAAAATGGAGCATTTGTAGGCTAAAATAAATTAGCGTAGAAAGAGTTTCCTTCGGGTTTCGTAACATTCATTCCCACAAAGTAAAGATTTATGATTTAATAAAATTAAATAAAATTTTTTAAAAAAAGAAAAAAAAAAAAGAAAAAAAAAAAAGAAAATAAAAAGAAAACCCCTGATGTTGCACTTTTATGGATTTGCATATTGTTTTTTCAGAGGAAGATTCACACCAGGCAACAAAGACTGAATAAATCATTAGGCAGAGACAGAGGAATGCTTTAAAAGAAATGATTTGCAACAGAATCTACTGTAAAACATTACCCTTGGCAAATGTTGGATCAGCATTATATATAGAGCTGCCACTTAGGAATTTTATGGGCTTCTTGGGAGGTTGCTTGTGAAGAGAAGTGTGGTCTCTCCAGCACAGGGCTGTGAACCAGGAGATCTGGACTCTATTTTCAGCAAAGTCAATGCCCTTACAATGTCAGCTAAATAAATTACTCAATTTCTCTGTTTGCCCTTGCAAAACTAAAGGTGAGCTATTCATACACATGAACTTGGAATCTTATTTAGGAATATGCTAGGAGGTCTTCAGGTGCTACACAAATGAAAAATGCAGTTTGTGTTACGGATTTTGGAGTATTTTTGGGACAGAGAAAGTTGGAAATAATTTAAGAATGTGTATACTACATGGCAAGATTAGTCCCATTTTACTGGGCATAAAATGATAGATTTTTTGGTGGAACAGTCTATCAGAGCATATAAAAGTGCTTTGGTTTATAAGCATATTATATGGATAACATTGCTTGGGTATTGCTTGGGTTGATCTTTTTCTCTTAAGCTCTATGGAAACCAGCAGCAAGAAACTTACTCCAGACAAATATTTTTATTCTCCTTTCCATTTGTTTTTATTTTTGATGAGAGCTTTAAAAAAAACCCAAAAAACCTGAGGATATTTTAGCCTTTCACTGCCCATAGTTTCCCATCCACCTAGACTGGAGTGATGAAGGAACCTGCAACATACATATACTGAAGCTCTGAGGGAGTTCCCTCAGGAAGTCTAAGTAAATTGGACATTGGTTTTATGAGATTGGTTTTGTTTTTGCAGCAGTCATCTCTGAGAGGTCTGTCGCAGCACTAAAAGAGATTGGAGTCCCTTTTCACCTTGAGAGAACATTATTATTTGAAACCTTTCATCACTTAGGTGTGTGAGTTAGGTGAGACATTTCCCTTAGCTTGAAAAACTGAGTTTAGCTCAGAAATCTGCTTCTGCCTCTGGCCAGGAACCATTATTAGATTATTTTCTTA
This sequence comes from Acanthiza pusilla, assembly GCA_036630365.1. Lineage (NCBI taxonomy): Eukaryota > Metazoa > Chordata > Aves > Passeriformes > Acanthizidae > Acanthiza > Acanthiza pusilla. The sequence goes on from JAXCHO010000034.1 coordinate 95,431,111, forward strand.
ATTACAGGATTTTTTGAGGCTGTTTTTCTCCTTAATTAACCATTAACTTTATTGTCCATAGCTCTTAATCAAAGATTATAGGATCAAAGAGTGTCCAAGTCAATGCTTGACTGCTTTGTGCATTTAATAGTTTATGCATTTTCCGTGTTATATTTTCCAAACTCTGGTGAGTCATGGCTGTAGGACAGACCCTAAACCTTCTGCTGTTACACAGATCAGCAAGACATTCTCCCAGAAGGGTTTGTTGGCTTTATCTCACCACCCTGTACACAGTGACACTGGAGGGGACTAGAAAATTCCCTCCTCGCTGTCAAACAATTGGAGGTCAAACACAAGCCTGGTACTTCTGGGTTTTTCATCATAATAAATGCTTCTGTGTTTTTTTGACTAAAATGTTTAGCTACAAATGAGATACACAAGGCTTCAGATGGTTCCACTGCAACGCTGCTAAGTCAGGAGAGGCTTCTGTAAGAGGGGGCATTTGAAAATTTCCTTTGTGTCAACTGCAGAGCTGAGCGCTGTCACCGTGACACACAAGTCTCTTGCAGCTCCATATGTCCAAGTGCTAAAGCATGCCCGTGCCCTTATGTTTTTATGTAGGTCAAATCTTTGCTTTGCCATCGTTGGCAACAGCTCTTTAAACCAAAGAGAAATGGCCTCTCTGTGATCAGTGTTATTACAATGAATTTCAGGAGAAATTATAATAATGGAGCACTTAAAAGTAAAGACCTAGCACTTGAGCTAGCTAGCTATTAATTATAAATGCCAATCTCTATCAGGAATTCCTTTTTATGTAGAAGTGGTCTGTTCTGAGTACTTATTTTAGTGTTAATTAGAGAGAAGTGAGGATGAAGTGTTATCCAACAATGAGCATTCATTACAAGGTCTGCTGGCCCCGTGTGTGTTTCCCTGGGGACACTGCTGGCCCCGTGTGTGTTTCCCTGGGGACACTGCTGGTGTCCCTGGCATGAGCAGATGCATTTAAGACATCAATGTTTTGTCCTGAGTAACAGCAAAGATCTGTAAGGATGACATCTCCAGAAGATTCTTTTTCCAGTAAGAGCATCTGTAAGTGTTCATATGCATCACAAAAAAGATTTAGTTCTGGAATAACCACATAGAGGAGGCCACAAAAGTGATGGGAGGTCTGGAACATCTCTCTTGTAAGGAAAGACTGTGGGAGCTGGGCCTGGTTAGTCTGGAGAAAAGTGAGAGTAGATCTCATCAATCCATGCAAATATCTCTAAGTTGGGGACCAAGACTCTTCCCAGTGATGCCAGAGACAGGACAGGAGTAATGGCAATAAACTAAAACACAGCAAGTTCCACCTCAACATAAGTAATAAATTTCTTTCCATGGAGAGTGGCAGAGCTCTGGAGTAGCTACCCAGGGAGGTTGTAAATTCTTCCTCTCCAGAGATATTCCAAAACCACTTGGACACATTTCTGTGTAAACTGCTCTAGGCAACCCTGTTTTACCAGGAAGATTGGACTGGATGATCTTCAGATGTCGTTTCCAAACCTAACTATTTTGTGATTCTGTGATAACAAGGTCCATACTTTCAGTAAATGTAGAAAAAATTAAAATTGAAAATCCTGAGAAGGCAAAAAACTGAAGACACCAATCAAAGTTTTGATATGTTTTGACAGTGCATCCGTGAGCCAGGAAGGAGAGAAATAATACGAACATATTTAAAAAGAAATAATATGAACATATAAAAAAGAGACACCTTGAGCTGTCTCTCTTGTCAGAGGAGCTCACAGTGGCACTGAAGGTCGCAGATGCCAACAGCCAGCCTGGTGCTGGTCCACATCCATGGAGTCCCTGACCACTCTTTCCCCACATACTCACCAAGAAATCCCAGCCAGCAGAGGCTGAGGTTCAAGATACACAAGAAATTCACAGTTCTCTGCAGTTCCCTCCTGGGAAGGTTAATTTTTTTTGTCCTACAGGACATGAGATTTCCGAAGATCCCCTCCAACCCCAAAAACTTCTGTCATTCTGTGAGTCAGTGAAAGGTGAGGTTTTACAATGCTTGTTTTACTGATGTCTTTACAACCTGGTGTGGGATTGCATTGTTTTTGTCAACTCCTGTACTCATTCCAAAGGTAAGTTTGATTCATATGGAATAAGTAGGATGAATTTTAAAACAAATTTTGTCTTATGAATGAAATACAACAGTCAGTAACCTTTGTTTTCGGGCAAATAGACATGAATAAAAACCATCAGAGTGAATCAGAGTGATCATTCATTTGGTACAGGGCCCTTTTTGGATCTTTGGCCAGTCTCAGTTCACTTGAAGGTGTAATAAGACATCTAAAAATGCTCTAATTTTGATAACCTACAATAAAGCTTTTTTCAGTTCTTGTGACATGTAAATACAATTGCTTACAAAAATTTCCTTCTCTTCTTTATAAAAGTAATGAGATACTCTTATTAACTACAGGAAAGTGAGCTTTTACTCTAAAAGTGTTGTCTACATCCAGAGTCCTGTACACTGGAATATGACCTTTCCTAGTTCCTGAATTTTCCTAAGTGTCCCTTTAATTTTTACATGCATGAGAATGAACCTCTTTCCTTTGCCGACTGCTGCCCTTATGCCTCCTTTCCTGCCATTAGTGAACTAAGAGTTTGGAGAATGTAATTGTAAAAATCATGCTTTAAAGTAAAAGGCTCTAGAGACAAATGTCAGATTTTATTTCCGCTAAAGCCGATAATGGTACTTGATAGAACCATTTATAATTTCTTAAGAGGGAGAAATAATTCTCTTTAACTGATTTATTAATATAAAGCCATTTACTCTTTCCCTGTATGTAGTGGATCAAACTGAGTTATGTTCCCTAATTGGCTATTGATACATGTGGGGCAATTCTAACCATGCCCACCCACATTCTCTTTAATATCCAGAGATCATCAGACCAGGCCTGAGACCTTGGATAAACCAGCTGGAGACGTGCTGCTATCTACTCTTGTTCCCCAGCCTCTTAAAATAAAGTCATTCCATACAAAGGAGCTATAAAACATACAGAGGAGTTGAAGGCAGTGCTCTCTCTTAATCCTACTGGGATATGTTCTGCTTTGGAGGATTGAGGGTTTTCAAAACCCTCTGGGCGCTGACCTCTTGATTGCTGGTTCACCCTCACTAATGAAACCACTGCCTTGAGTGTCCTGACTGGGAAGACCTTTGCCAGGCAAAATAACCCCTGGCTCTAGGTCTGAAAGGAGTGGAGAGGTACATTTTGACATCTTCCCTTTACAAATAGGCACAAAGCATGGCAGGGAGGCTTTAAAAATAACATTCCTCTAAGAGAAAGGAAGATGAATGCAGAAAATGAAATTTTGACCCCGCTGAAGTCAATGGAAGTTTTCCGACTGATTTCAGCTGGGCCAAGGCTTCATCCAAAGCACTGATCCATTTAATGGGCTTACAATAGCTACACAGAGGTGGAGAGGGCCTTTGAAATTGTATTCAGTTCTCCAAGGAGGTTGGGAAATCTCTGGGTCTGGAAATCAGGGAAAATGCCACAACAGCGTCAATTATTTCGGTATCTGCATTAAGGGAAGTGCCCTGCATTAAGGGAATTATTAACAGAAGTGCCCAAAATACATTCACTAATTCCTGTTTTAGTTTGTCACCCTAAACAGTAGCAAACATTTTTGTAGGCTTGGATATATGTCTACATCATTATAATTTTATGCTGCACTTGTTTTTCTGAGTGCCCTCCGAGTTTTTCTGCTGTGTTTAACCAAGAAATCGATCGATAAAGATAATAGAGATTCTTTTTTGCCCCAAACTGGTTATAAAACATGTCACCACATGCAAAATTTGTAAATATTGCAGATTTCTTGGAACAGAGCACCCCATGGAAACAAGAATCTTTGCCTCCTGAAAAGGATGATCAGAGTAAATATGAAAACTAAGTGTTTTGTTAAGGCAAGGCAGATATTCTTACCAAAAGCTATCAATTTAGCTTAAATGGGTGTATGCTGATTTATACCAGCTGGGGACATTATTCTTGTAATGTATCTGTGTTTTTATAAATGTTAAAATGCTTTTATTGCTTCTTTTACTGTTTTACTTCATGCACAGAACTGCCACAAATGTAATACACAATTATTCTCAGCTAGGAAGGTATTCCCCAACATCCCTGTACTTCATACACATTTGTACCTTCAAATGACTCTTTTCCCTGTGTTTTATGGGAAGATATTGCCCTTCTCTGACTTCCTGTATAGCCCACTGGTTCTACCTTATTAAACTCAGTGATCCTCAGACAGGGTTTGCACCAGGACAATATTTAACTCTAATGGAAATTCGGCAACAAATTCCCAGAAGCATCTTTGAAAATTTATCCTTTGGCATTATAATTACTTTCTGCTCTTCATTCTACCCTGGGCTCTTTTGTTTAAAGTCATTTCTGGAGTCCATGGGTAGTCAATCTCTGTGTGTGCTCCTAGCAAATGCACACAGCTCCTCACTTGCACTTTGATTTGCCAGATATTTTTTCTAGCTTTCCTCCAAAAGGTTGTAAACCTGGACAGCAAAAATACTTTTCCTACAGGACATCATAATTTTTGATGCTTTGAAATTTGATGGGTTTTTTTAAAGGCAAGAATAAAACTAGAGAAAAAGAAAAAGGAAATTGAATTGGTGTGAGAGATTTCAATTACAAATTAAAGTTTTGTTAATATAGGAATATCCCTGTGTGCACAAATCTATATTTCTACACTTATCTTCACTGCCAAACCCTCTTGATTTAATAACCTGCTGTTCACACTACAACTCATATGTGCTCTGCCTACATTCCTGATGAAGGGATTATGGACCTTATTAATGATGCTGTGGCAGACAAGGTTGGGTACTTGTACATTTTACATGCCTCACTTCCATTTGCAAGATTGTAATTAATTTTAGTGACTAATTACATGCCCTCTACCCATGGCAATGGAAGATTATGGATATATTTTCCAAAATATCATTGAAACGTTTGTAAGCAAATTTCAGCCTGGTCATCAGCATGATTTGGCACAGGTTTAGAAGGCTATGGTTTACCTGCAGAAGTTCTACCCGAAATCCAGTTAGCTCCCAAAATGTAGGATGGGAACAAAAAATACATTATTTATTCCACTGCTCTATCCTAACTACAAGGACATGAACTTCTAGAAATAGTAGAAGTGGGGAAATGATAAATCATGCACTTTCTCTCTGGAATACTTGGGTTTAAATCCATGCCTGCATCCTGGGAAACAGAATCACAGAATGGTTTGGGTTGGAAGAGACATTAAACATCATTTCGTTCCACCCCCCTGCCATGGGCAGGGATGCCTTCCACTAGTTCCAGTTATTGCCTGGATGTGACTTTGGCCAATTCCCTGGATCTATTTTGTTCCTTGACTCAGTTTTACAGATAATGATTTACATTTCCCTGGTGCAGAAAGTTGTTTGTATGATTGTGGGGTTTTTTTAGCATGAATAAGAATTCTAATAGTACAACCTCCACTAGGAGGAAGCACTGAGAGAGTTGGGGTTGACCAGTCTGGAAAAGAGAAGGCTGCAGGGAAACCTTAGAGCCCCTTCCAGTGCCTAAAAGGGCTCCAAGAAAAATGTGGAAGGGATTCTTTATCAGGAAGCACAACACAGGATGAAGAGTTTTTGTTTTAAACTGAATGAGGGTAGATTTAGTTAAGATTTTAGGAAGAAATTCTTCCTTGTGAGGGTGGTGAGGCCCTGGAGCAGGTTGCCCAGAGAAATTGTGGATGTCCCATCCCTGGAAGTGTTCAAGGCCAGGAAAAGATCAAGACCCACACTACCTTTCCAGTTACCTAGGAAAGAGAACAAGGCTGAATCCGGGTTTTTTGAGCTACACTCAGGAACTGCTTGCAAATATGTGTAGACTGCAAATGCAGAGGGGAGAAATAAGACAATGCAGAATGGTGGTGTATAATGAAATTAATCCTATTAAAAAGGTAAAGTGGATATCAGGAAAGGATACACATCTAACACACCAAAATCTGTAAATGTTCCTTTTACACAAGATGGTAGAAGTTCTATGATTTACCTTGAGAAGTAAAGCATTAAAAATCTGATTTTTTAATGAATTAAGTGTTGCTTTTCAAGACTATTTACTGTGAGCAAGTGGAAACTGGCTGCAACTCAAGCTGAGCTCTGTGGCTCAGAGAAATCTCTATTGAATTAAAAAAAAAGAGATGAAATGAGAAATAATAGGTCTATAAACATTGAAACATTTGAGATACTTCTGATAATTTCCCTAGATAAAAAAAATCTAATATGTCAGGGATTAGGAGGTTCAAAAGAGGGAATTACTCTGTAAGTAATTTCTGGAGAATGGGGAGGTATTAAAAAAATACTAAGGGTTTCCATATACTGCACAGCTGCTAAACTCTGCACAGCCAACCACTTCTTAAATGAACTCAGCAGAAACTTTTCTGAGTTCCTAGTAAGAACATAAACATCAGCAAATAAATAAGAACAATACTCTGAAATTCATGAATAAGCTATAACTTCTTGTGAAATACAAGGTCAAGTCAAGATTGGAAAAGGGCATTTTATTGGTTCTGAAAATGAACAGAACTGAAAAGAACTTAGACCATGCATGTTGCTTGAAGAAAAAAAAGCAATAAGGCCATGCCATAAGTATCTTTGCAAATGAAATTTGAGAGCAAGCAATGAAAAAAGGCAGAACTTTTCGTAGTTAGAACAAATAGTTTTCAAATCTCTCGGCTCTCATGAATTTCATCATAGGGTACTTAGGCTGAAAACTGAGGTAACTGCAGATTTCTTCATGGACATTTCTGAGAACTTATGAAATGCAAATGAATTCCTTGACAACTGGCAGAATAAAATTTGAATATTTTTCTTTAAAACTCAGAGAGAAAAGAAACCCCAGAAACTCTAGACCAGTCAGCTTAACTTCAGTTCCTGGCACGACACAGTAACAAATAATCAAACTATCTGTAAGCACTTAGAAAATAACAAAAGGATGAGTTAAAACCAAAATAGATTTGTCAATACAAAATTGTGCCAAGCCCTCCAAAATCGTAATGTGTAAGTGTAAAAGCCTCACAGATATAGAGAGGCAATAGACTTTGTCTATATTAGATTTAGAAAAGCGTTTGACACTATTTTTTTCTGGTGTTTTGATCATGAACAAGATCTAAACAGAATGACTGTGATGTAAGTGCATAACTGTTAGAAATATCGTGTTTGTAGTGTGATTATCAGGAGATCACTGTGACAGAAAGCCCCTGCTGAACTGGCAGGAACTTATCAGTCTTCAGAGCACAGTGAGTCAGAACAGAAAGTAAAAGATATCCTTATCTGATTTGCAGGTGTCGCTGTAATGGGTGGGGCCACCAGGAGGACATGGTGGAAGACAAGATTAGCACAGACTCAACAAAATTATCTTGACAGACTGGGGTGAAAAAAGCATTACACTGCAATTCACTAAAGGCAAATGCACATTTTAATCTAAAGTGCTGAGTGATCCTTTTTTTGTAGATACAGATGAGAAATGTAGGCTAGACAGCCACTCTGTAGCAGAAAATTTAGGTTATTATGGGTTGACAAGAGGTTTAGAGTCCCCCAGTTAAACCAAAAGACCCTGTCCAGAGTTCTGCATCCAGCTCTGGGGTCCCCAGCACAGGAAGGAGATCAATCTGCTGGAGCAAGCCCAGAGGAGGCCACCAGGATGATTAGAGGGATGGAGCATCTCTCCTACAAGGAAATGCTAAGAAAATCGGGATTTTTCATCCTAGAAGAGAGAAGGCTTTGGGGCAACTTAATTGCAGCCTTCCAGTACCTGAAGGGAGCTGACAAGAAATCTGGAGAGGGACTTTTTGAAAGTGAATGGAATGACAGGACAAGAGGGGATGGCTTTAAATTGAAAGAGAAGAAACTTAGATTGGATTTAGGAAGAAATTCTTGGTTGTGAGGGTGGGGAGGCTCTGGCACAGGCTGCCCAGAGAAGCTGTGGCTGCCCCGTCCCTGGAAGTGTTCAACGCCAGGTTGGACAGGGCTTGGAGCAGCCTGGGATAGTGGAATGTGTCCCTGCCCCTGGCAGGCAGGTGGAACGAGATGATCTTGAAGGTTCTTTCCAACCCAAACCATTCTATGATTCTGGATTCCATGAAAGGACAAGAGCTTCAGATAAATTTTTCAAAGAGCATGAAATACACTGTTAGACATGTGAAACAATTCTTCAGTCCACAACTGGCAGGAAAAACTCACTTTCTTGTCTGCTATTAAGTCATTTAGACGCCATGCGTAGAAGTTTTCGTGTTTCCCTTGTTTCTGTTTCTATTCTGTTCAAGAGACGGCTGAACACCACAGTCCAAATTCCACAGCTCAAATTCTATAATAGGAGAGATTTCTTGAATAAAGAATAAGGTGGATTATCAAATTCTATAAGGGAGTTCCATCTCAGTGAATTGTATGACATTTATCACTGCTCACACAATCTGACACTTCCTACAGTGTTTTGTCTGGCCTCACCCCCTTTCCAGAAGGGTGTGAGTCTTCTGTGGCTTCTCTGTCACATCTGCCAGTCCATGTGGACATTTGGACACCTCAGGATATCTCAAACAGTGCTAAATACCTGTACTCCAGTAACTGAGTTGACATCCCTTGACAGTTAAATTTTAGCAAGCCCTAAGAGGAAAAAGGAAAGTCTCGTGTGGAAGGTGATGGTGCATGGAAGACTTCACAGAGCTGACACATGGATTTCATGGCTGGGTGTTCCTGGAGGAGTGGTCAGGAAGACATTTGGTCAGATCTTTGTCTACGAGAGTTTTTGCTGCCTTGTGGCTGAAAGAAGTGCTCATTGACAAAGGTTTCTTCCAGCCTTGTTCTCAGTGGTGTTGTGGGCAGTGCTAAAGATTTCTGTTGCTTCCTCTCTTGCTCTGGAAATGAGCTACAGAATGTCAGATTGTTTACCGTCTGAAATGTAGCATCAGCTGACTTGATTGCAAAGTCTGTGCCATGCCATTCATGCTTGTTCTTTTTTGTTTTCCCCTCAGTAGTGTCTCATTGTGTGAGTCTCTGTTTGGGTTGTCTGAGGATGTGTGAATTCTTCTTAAAAAAAATGCAATGTATAGTTATGTGCACTTTGTCATCTGCACTCTTCCCTGAGTATTTGCCTGTTACTTGCCAGCTCTGTGGCTTCTATTCTGTCTCTCTCCATGCCTATACATAATTCTTTCAGCTTCTTGGTCCACTAAGCTTAATCTACTTCTCATTTCCTACAATGATCATCCTTTTTTTCCCACATCTATCAAAATAACTTATAAAATCCTAACCACTGGGGCATCTCCCTGTGGTTGCACTGTTTTAGAATCCTTCTGTTCTTTCTCACGGAGAACATAGATAAGTTGCATTCTTTCACTTTTCTAATCTCTGTGTTTGGCACCGGGTGTTGTTTAATTGTGGCCAATAGGCTTGGGAGGTGGACTTTTCACTGACCAGTAGTTGTTGGAGTATGTTAGAGTATAAAAAGCCTTTACTGTAAATAAACTGCCCTTCTCCGCCATACTTGGTCTGCTTGGTTTCTCTCAGCAAGCTTCTGCGCCAGGGGGATTCGAAACCACATCTCCCCTTTCACAAAAATTAATTCTCAATGCCCCAAGGCTAAGCAAGACACACCTGGAGACTTTGACCTGGAAACATGTCCAGAAGAGGCCACTCAGTTGATGACAGGGTTGGAGCACCTCTCCCATGGAGACAGGCTGGGAGAGCTGGGGCTGTTCAGCCTGGAGAAGAGAAGGCTCCAGGGAGACCTTAGAGCCCTTCTAAAGGGAGCCTAGAGCAAGAATGGAGAAGGACTTTGGACAAGAGCATGGAGTGACAGGACAAGGGGGGATGGCCTTTACCGAAGGAGGAGAGAGTGAGATTGGATATTAGGAACAAATTCTTCCCTGTGAGGGTGGTGAGACACTCACACAGGTTGCCCACAGAGACTGTGTATTCACAATCCTTGGAAGTTCATGGCCAGGCTGGATGAGGCTTGGAACAACCTGGTCTGGTGGAAGGTGTCCCTGCCCATGGCAAGGGTGTGGAACTGGATGATCTTTAATGTCTCTTCCAACCCAAACCATTCTATGATTCTATGACATCATGAACATCAGCCTATATATAAAAAATACTCCTGATATGACCACTAAGCTCAAGAGTTCCATCTACAAACACCAGGCTCCTCCTAAGAGGTGTGGATAGGTTGAAGGTTTTCGTGCTGCAAAATCCTTGATATTTCTGCATCCATACAATGTTCATCCCATTCCTCTGTGTCATACAAGAGAGCTCACATTTGCATAGATAGGTAAGAGTTCAGGACAGGTCTGCAAGGAAAATTTGCCTTAAAATTGCCTTGACAAACAGGTAGGGTAGTTAAATTTGGAAGGCAAAGGTCCTGAGATTTAAAGATGAATTACTATTGTTTTTTTCTGCTGACGTTTTCCTCTTGACTCAACCCCAGGTGATGTAGCAGAAATTACATATATGAAACCTTGGTTGAATATTCAAGTAATTGCTGCAGACAAGGTGAGTGTTGCTGGAAGGAGGTTACAATGAAGTCCCTAAATTCCTGATTTCATAGGTCAAAACATCAGAAAATTGTGGCTGCTTTTCTATCTGATGGGCTAAGAAAGTGCTTCTGGTTCATTAGCCAAGTACCGTACAAGATTAAAAAAAATATTTCTCAACAGTCAGTAATTTCTTAATCCTCTGAATGTAAAAAAAAATTAAAAAAATTAAAGAATTATGTGGTCTAAGGGTGTGGGGGGTACATCTCTCTCTCCAGCTGAGGTGCTGTTCTATTGCACAATTCCCCTACAGTACCATCATATTTCCCCAGTAAAGGAGAGCTGAGAAAAAAAATAATCTCTGGTGTCTCTGTTCCCCTTGCATTACATGCATTGTTCATGAAAAACTCGTGCATGTTGAAATCCAGGAGTTTCTGTTGTTTTCTCAGGAAATATAGAGGTGGCAGCAGCACTGGTGTCACCTCTCCCTCCCCACGGTGGCCTCCAGTCTGCCCAGTCTGTCAGCCCAATTCCTTTGCCACACTAAGCAGAGGAGCCATGACAGTGACAAGGAGAGCCCTACCAGGAAACAAGACAAGATCCACATCACACCAGGAGTAATAATTATATAAAGAGAGAGGGGATCAAACCTGAGCATTTAAAGATGAAATTCATTTGGTACTGACCTCCCCTGTCCCTTTACTGTGGCAATTCAGATAATTTGGAAGTGGATCAGGTCCCACTGAAGCTGTAAGTCTGACATGTGCCTGAAGAAACTGGCAGAAAAGGAGAGAAATCCACAAAATAATCAACTGTCAGTCAAACTCTGCATCTCCTACACCTCCCTCAGTTCTTGGCTCAAGAAACTTTACTACTGGAATCATATAATTAATTATTACTAAGGAATTTTCAGTGTAATTCTCCAATCTCAATGTTTGAGCTAAAAGCCTTTAGTGTTTTGAATGCATATTTAAACTAGCAAGGCATAAATTTTTAAAGTAATACCCACAGCAGATGACAAATGTGTCTTGTTGTTGCAATAACTTCAGATCTCTAAATTAAGGATTGTGGTTTGAAGGAATAACAATACTTCATATACAGAGAGGCTTTCCATCTACAAGGAAATAAAGTTGTCTTTCACAGCCCAGCACACACACGCAGGTGTAATTGCAAATACTGAGTTTGATTCAGTGGTCATTCAAGTGAATTGAGGTTATTGGTGCTTCTGCAATACTGACAATTTGGAATCCCCAGCCAGCAAACTGTGCTTGGAGCTTCATGAATGAATGAGTGCAAGAAATAATCTGCAAGGAAGCTGGAAAAGGAAAGGGATGGAAGCAAACTGTCCTCTAACACACACTGAGCAGAGGTATCAAAGTGTTTGATGATAATCTGGAATCACAGAGGTAATTTCATGTCTGCTTACTGACAGGACTTGGAAAAATTCGTATGAAATTTTGAGCCAGAAAATAGAAGATGCATGTCCTAAACCCATCCTTGCTTGTTTTCAGGCTGGAATGTCTGACAGAGTAAATTTTACCAAAGTCTTACCTGATGGCTTCTTTCCTGTGCAATGTGAGACTCAGTTGTGTTCTGGGGCTTCATTGGTGTTTGATGTCTCACTCAGCAATTCCACACCAGGTGAACTGCAGCTTAGGGTAAAGCAATTCACTTTTCCACACTGCCATGCTTCTTCACCAGTTAATTTACTTGGGAATTTTTCCAGGTCAGTAAACCCACCTGGAGATATTGAAAACTGAGCTGGGTGTTCCTGTATCACTTGCTCCAGGTGAACTTCCCTTGGCAAGGAGGTTGGACCAGATAATCTCCTGAGGTCTCTTCCAGCCCTAATTATTCCGTGAGTCTGCAATTGCCCATTGTGTTGATATTTCAAACATAATATTCAGCTGTTGATAAAAAAAACACCTTTCTCATTTAATATCTTACTTTATTTGAGAAAACTCTGATGTTAAATGTCAAACAGGCACTGTAGGATATTCTTCTTTAATACCACTTATATTTAACTTTTCATCATCCATAATCTCACTTACCTTCTATGTTCTGCAGTATCAAGCCAGCATTGATGAAGAGATACTGATTCTCATCTAAACTAAAAAAAAGAATTGTGGAAAGTTCATTGAATGAGCATGATCTGAGATCCTCAACATACGAAAGGTATATAAAACTGTTATTTATGTTTCATTGATTCACCAACATGAGACTCAGATATTTTTAGAAGGGACATTTGTGTGGTGGGGAGGATTTTCACCAGGAACACTTTCACACTAATCCATGATATCACAAGATAAGCAGCGATAAAGTAATAAAATTGTTTTGATGCATTTTCAGAGATAAATTTTGGCTGAAGGTCTGGTTTTCATAGACTGGAGTTATTGAATAGACTGGAGGTAATACTATTTGAATGTAGACCATTCAAAAACAGCCAAGCAGATCCTACAGTCTTTTGCTGTGTGAGAAAAAGAGGCATTGTGGCTCAACAAATCATGTGAAAAAACTCCAAAAGCAGAACTGACTGAGCATAACTTTATGTTAAAAATTGCCCCTTTAGCTCCATATAAGCTCCAGTAGAGTTTGACCTGAAGAAAAAGACTGAAGTTTTGAAACAGAGGCAACACTGGTTGGGCAGAGTCACCTTCCCTGGAAGTGTTCAAAAAACCTGTGGCTATGGCACCTGGGGACACGGTTTGGTGCTGAACATGGTGGTTTTGCTGAGCTGATGGTTGGGCTTGATAACCTCACAGGTCTTTTCCAACTTCAAATATTCTATGACTCTCTGAATACAAAAGAAAAGCTGAACTGCTGTGGTTCATGTGTTGAATAGCATTTATTTTTAATTTTTAAAGAATTAAATTAATTAGTATAAAAATTAGTAATTTTTCTTTGGTTTCTTTAGTTATCCCAAATTTGAACCAAACCTGCACACAGCAGTAGTGTTAGGCTGGAATACTCAGACAAGAATAACACTGTTGAATTCCCCTCACCTAGCTCCAGATATCTGCAGCAGGGTGTCTGCTTCAGAGATTGTTCTTCAGGCTCTTAAAATAGTCAGTAAAAAGCTGGTCAACAGAATTTATATCGAACTGAATGCAGGTGCCTATTTAAGGAGATGAATCACATCCTGAAGTCATTGACTACACAAATGAGCTCTCTATTACCTTTGACAGGGACCCAGAGTGATTTCCTCAGATGTGCACTGTAGATACCAACTCCTGGAAATCCTAATTTAGTATATTTTACAGTCACACTGATTTCTCATTAAAGCTCTTTCTTCCAGTCTAAGCTGTTACAAAACCCATCCAGGCTTCAGATATGAGCTCACAGCTCCCCCATGCACAGGATATGAATGAGTAATTATTATTTCGTAGACAGAGGAAAATTGGTGAGTAAAATATATGTTGGAAAAGTCAATTCAATGGAGTTGAATCCATTTTTGCCTGCACTGAGCAAAATATCTCCATGTCCAACATTATTATTCAGCAAATGCATCCTGTGGCCAGTGCAGACATCAAGATTACCTTGTAAAGTAGCTGTGTTAAAAAAGGCCTTTTTCTGACCAGTCATTAAGTCAGTACTAACTCTCCTTTAGTCAATAGGTGCACCACAGTGTAAAATTTATAGGGAGATGGAAGTTACAAGAATAAACTTGTTTCATGTTTTGTGAACTCAAGGTCCTTTTTTTCTTGTGAAAAGGGAGTATATACAGACTGATAAGGGAGTGAATAAAAGAGATCTTATTTTATGTTGTCCCGCAGTTTGTTGAGTTCAGTTAAAAGTGAACACAATTGTATTTACATAAAATACTTTGGTGGTATTGCATGACATGGGCACAAGTGACGAATCAAACCCATACACATTTGCTCCATACTGCAAATTTACGCCAGTTACAACAGAGTTTTTGGCAGGAAAAATTTATGGTGATTTAGGTATTATTTATAGACACAAGATCTATTTTTATCATCTTCACCTCCTTTTGAAATTAATTTAATGCATTAATTTTTCAACTGGATGCCTACAACCATTAAAGTGTACCTTGCACATACATTATTAAAATGTGTATCTGAAGAATGTAAGATGCCAAGTGGGAGTAGTAAAGGCAACATGTTCTGTTTCAGTCCATGAACTTTTCTGCAAAAGTTGTCCCTGCTCACTTAGCTCCTTTTCAGAAAGGAAATAATAAATTGCTTTTATGTACACTTGATTCATATTTTTGGTTTTCTGATGCATACATTGAAATTTCCTTTTGGCCTTTCTTTGTATTAATGAAGAAGATATATTCTCTTTTTTTTTCTGACAGTAGTTGATGATAAGCACATGTGACTTTACTCACTCTAGTAAAACAACTATGAGGATTTAATGGATAAATTAATTGTTCTGTGCAATGAGGTATGAGTGAGTAGAGTACCTTTGTTAGGTAGAAACCCTTTATGAGGAAATTCTCTATTGTGAGAGTGTGGAAACAAAGGAACAGGTTGTCTAGAGAAGCTGTGGCTGCCCCATCCCTGGAAGTGTTCAAGGCCGGGTTGGATGGGGCTTGGAGCAACCTGGGACAGTGGAAGGTGTCTCTGCCCATGGTGGGAGGTGGTACGAGTTGATTTTTAAGGTCCCTTCCAACCCAAACCCATCTATGATTCTATGATTCTATGACTACACATATTCATATGTGGAATTAAGTCCTGAAAAAGACAGTGTTGAAAAGAAGCACAAAAAAAATTTGAGAGCATGTTAATTTGCATCTATGCTTAAAATGATAATTGGCTCACGTCCTAGAATGCCTCTGAATGTGTTGGCACGAGGTTTCAAGTCTACAATAGTCTCATAAGAGCTACGAGAAACAGGTAAAAACTGAGAATATGCCAAATGAGTAAAATCCTGCGTAAAGCAAAAAATGAGGGAAGGAAAGTGATGGATTGCTGCAGATAGTGTAGAAAAAACCCTGAAATTCTGATGAAGGAATGAAATACAAAAGATTCAAGTCCCACCATTGGACATGGACAAAGTACACAGTGACTGTGTATCAGCACAACATAATGTCAGGATGTAAGAAAAGTCAGAGGTGGTCAGAACACGATTCACCCTGCTCAGTATTGCCCTGTTTTCACCTGGAAGGGAGTCAATTGTCTTTTTATTATCTGGTACAGTGCAGTGCTTTGGATTTAGGATGAGAATAACATTGATAACACACTGAAGATTTAGTTGCTGTTTAGTGCTTACACTAAGTCAAGGTCTTCTTACTCACACTGGCCTGCCAGTGAGGAGACTAGGGGTGGCCAAGAAGCCAGGACATTTGATCCAAATTGGTCAAAGTGAAATTCCATCTCATGTGGCACTGTGCTGAACCATAAAACTCAGAGGAGTTGACCAGGGAGGAGCAGACTCTGCTCAGGAACTGCATGGGCCTCAGAAGGTGGAGAGCAATTGTGTATTACTTCTTTGTACATCCATTCATCATTATTATTATTTCCCCTTCTTTTTCTGTCCTATGAAACTGCTTTAACTCAACCTACAAGTTTTAGCTTTTATCTGATTCTCTCTTTCACTCCGCTGGAGGTGCGTGAGTGAACAGCTCTGCAGTGTTTTGCTGCCTGTCAGATTGACCACAACGAGTGTCCTGTCTTTACCAGAGCCAGCTTCCCAGAAAAAGAGGGTAAAACAAGGTATTTACCAAATGAAATTTCTGTGTACCATTTCACAGGAACGACTTGAGCAATTTAACTCACCCAGGACAGGATTCAGTGAAAAATTTAGATGTAAGTACCCACATGTGAGCATTCCATGGTAACCAAGAAACATACACTCCGTGTGATCCACAAAAACTTGAATGCCTTTAGCAGGAACAGCCACTCAGTCTGTTTTAGGGTGAGCTGTTTCAGTTTCCAGGCTTCTGTAGGTACATGGACCAGATCTCTTCTGAGTGTCACAGGAGCTCTGACCTCTCCTCCTCCTGCAGACAACTGTAAGCAAAGTTCTAAATTTAGAATCATAGAAAGGATAGGGTTGGGGAAGACCTTAAAGCTCTTCTAGTCTGACCTCCTTGCCATCACCAAGGGACCTTCCACAGGCAGGGGACCTTTCACTAGACCAGGTTGCTCAGAGTCCCATCCAGCCTGGTCTTGAACATCTTAAGGGCTGGGGAGTCTACACCCTCGCAGGTGTCTTCACCTATGGCTCACTCACACATTTAGTAGTTAATGACTGTGAACCACGTATATGGTCCTTAATGAGAAATAGGGTTTGTATTTTTCTATCACAAAGGCTTAATTTTTGTGGGGACTGTGCCTCTGAATCACTATTGCTTGCCTGATTTCAGGGGTCTAGGTTCATCCTAGGAACAATAGTTCTAGTCTGAAAATAACCTCCTGTACATTGTCTTTAGATATTAGGAAAGATTTCTTCATTGAAAGGGTGGTTGGGCATTGGAACAGGCTGCCCAAGGCAGTGGTGGAATCACGATCCTTGGAAGTTTCAGAACGTGTGTAGATGTGGCACTTGAGGATGTGGTTTAGTGGTGAATACGGAGGTGCTGGGTTAATGGTTGGACTTGAAGATCTGAGAGGTTTTTCCCAATCTAAATAATTCCATGATTCTCCACATTTGTTTGGGTTTTTTTATCAGGTAATAAGCAGAAAGCAATTGTTCATTAGTTTTTAATAAGAACCCAGTACTGGGAGGAACACTCAACAAGCTTGGCCATCTTCTTAGGGGTTGAAATCATGGCTTTTCATGAGACATCAATCTTGCGTTTTTCTCCCAGAAAACTTCCAACCCCCCTGACCATTGCTGCTTGAAAGAAACAGCTTTCAGTCCAAGATACAGTCATGCCCCTGAATCTGAGCATTTTCTGTCTTGTCTAAAGTCATCAATTTCCCTCGAGGGAAGAGGAGAAGTGCCTGCAGTGTGAGATGCATCTCTGCTCTAGAGACCTACTTTAGAACGGGATATAGGAAGCAGGAGCTCACACATGCTTTGCTTTTAACAAGTCAGCCTGTGTTTATCCTAGGACTATCATTATGGTCTCTGCTTTATTACATTAACTCAGCAAAAGCACACACATGTGTCAAGTGCTTCAGTGAATAGACTTAAGCACATGATTAACTTTAAGAGTGTGCTTAAGTACTTTGCTAAATCAGGACTTCTATGTTTTCCCCTCTCAGTACATCTGGTCGATTTGCATATATTTTCCATATAAAGAAGTTCATTTTCAGAGCAGAATGAAACTGTTTCCTTGCTTGCACATTCAGTGGTACTGCTGCTGTAGCTAACTTAGGCAAATTTAGTCGCTCTCCCCTTCTCACAAGTTTTCAGCTGTTTGTTCCAACAACCATTGTGCTGGAATGACTCAATGGACAACCATTTAGTGAACTGGAGTAAGGAAATATTTAAGCTGTCAAGTAATCATTCAATCATATAATCATAGAATGGTTTGGGTTGGAAAGGACCTGAAAGATCATCTCCTTCCAACCCCCTGCCATGGGCAGGGACACCTTCCACCAGACCAGGTTGCTCCAAGCCCCATCCAACCTGGCCTTGAACACTTCCAGGGATGGGAAATCCACAAATTCTCTTGGCAACCTGTAAAGAGCTCACCACCACCCTCACAGTAAAGAGGTTTTTTCTAATATCTGGTCTAACTCTACCCTCCTTCCTCTTAAAGCCATTTCCCCTTTACCTATCACTCCATGCCCTTGTGAAAAGTCCCTCTCCAGCTCTGTTGTATCCCCCTTTTAATAAATATATATTCATATATACTGTAAGTATAGTTTTGGTTGTTTTATTCTGGATTAGTTTATGATATGCTGTGCAACATGGCTGGACAAACAGTTGATAAAATAGATATAAGAACATGTGATTAGACCCTTCATCAGCCAAAGAAATGTATAAGAAACTGTTGATCTGCAATGTTGGGGGCTATGATAAATTCAGATGACATTGCACTACATGTTGCTTGCAGGACTTTTCTCCTAAAAAAATCTATATTTGGGTGTTTCAATGAAAATGGTAAAAATCAACAGGTTGATTTTCAGCCATGTCTCTAAACTAACTGAAAGCAAAATGTCATGCAAAACAGCTTGTAATTATTGTCATTGTTTGAAATTACCTAGAATGAGAATGGAGCATGAGAAAAGTCCTTCTTAAAGCCAAATTAACTCTAATTCTAAAAATTTATTTTTCCTGGTTTAGATGAGAGTCTTCCCACAATAACAACAATATTCTTATGTCAACAAAGAAGACCAAAAAATGAGCATTGTTAAAGGTTAATTTTGATCTCAGGACATATGTGACAATACAAAAAACATTAATCACTGCAGAAAAAGAGGAGCACTCAGTACCAGAACAGCTCCTCCTCTGCAGTCTGCTGGGTCTGTTGGATCAAGAAAATGCTATTGGAGTGGGACATCTGGGGAGAGCTGGATATGTTTAAAGACCTGGCATTCTCTGCTGTCTTTGTAGCACTAAAAGGACAATATGCAGCTCTGAGTAGTTTCAGTTCCTTGAACTATGGTTTTGTCCACCCATAGACTGTAAAAGGACAACCTGGTAGACAAATGTGTACTGCTTTTAATAAAAACATTTACCCTTGTGGAATTTCTTCAGTGTCAGAAAGAGAATCAATAAGAGTAGATAAGATTAAATGCCAGGCTGATGAGAAAAAAAACATGTCCAGTTCTGTTGCTGAGTTCTAGTAATTAGTTTATGGTCTAGTAGCCTATTACTGCTTAATGTTTTACTTTTATACCAATTAAAAACCAAGAGCTTCTTCTTCTGTGATAAGTGAACTTTATGGCCTCATGTAGATGAGACTCAAAATATTTTTATGCAACTATTATATTTCAGTTCCATTGAATTATACATATTTAATTATTAACTTGATTGTTTAATTTAATATATTTTCATTCTGGAAAATATTTGGAAGGACCTTATTAAATCTGATTCCCTCAGGAATCTGTGTTATTGACTAGGAACTTTGTTTCTTCCTTCTTTGTCTCAGATATTTAGCTGAATTTCTGACTTGTATTCTTATGTGAGAAAAGGCACTTAGGCCAAAAATGTAAAACCTGAGGATCTTTTTTGGAAACTTCAGTTCCAGAGTCAGCCCTTTAAAGGCTTTACTTTAAAAGATTCTGTGTGTCAGAAATTCTGAGTGACTTCATCTCCCCCAAAAAGTTGACAGAACATTTAGTAACTGCCTGGGAAAACACTGCTTTGCACATAATTAACAGATTATAGCGAATAAGACCTGGGAGTATTCCCATCTACTTATAACTGCTCTCAGCTGAATGTGATGCAGATGATTTTAGCTGTTATTTTTAATCAATGTTCTTAACAATCAGTTATTTTATTGTAATACATGTCAGAGCCTGATCTGCAGTTTGAGATTTTGTACCCAACACTGTGCAAAGTAACATAAAATTCCTGCACTCATAACTCAGAGTCTAAAGAGAAATTATGCCTGAAAAAGGAGGCAGATTGATTAAACAATATATTCTTTCTGTGTGCTTTCCAAGCCAGCTGATAAGCAGATAATGGACAAAGTAGTTTAAGCCTTAATTACTGTCTACAAACCCATTTAGACAAAGACTAAAATAAAATCTTGAAAGGTTTTTCTGCTCTTTTCTTCAAACAACACTTTGATAGCTCAAAATTCAGAAAAAATTAAATTGATTTGAACAGAAATAGTTTGGCTTCTTTGTTTGAGAGTGTGGTCAAATGGATTACTCATTGTTACAAAATTAACAATTTATGAGCCATTGCCTACAATAAGCCAAGGCTTAGGTATAAAGAACTTCCTTGGGTTAACAGTTACCATAGGTTGATACTTATGGGTAACAATTGTTCACACGTGCAAACTCGAGGAAAATAAATTACAAACAAAGGTGGATATTATCCCTATTAATGTATCTTACGAGATGATTAAGCTCACAGTGCTATTGACTAAATCTCCCTGGATTTTTCACTTTTGTTTGCACAGCATGCAGAATTTATTCCCTTTGCTGGTCTAATTACCTCTGGCTATGTTTACACTGACATTATTATGAGATAATAGAAGAATAAGAAGCAGTGTCAATTACTTCCAAAGACAATGGAGTTAATCTACGTGGATAATGGAAAAGGTGATTGAAAGATGCATTGTTCAGGAAAACAATTAGCACAGGCACCTTGAGCCCTAAATGGGTTATCTTTTGTAAATCCTTGAGTCATAGGAAGCAAACCAAGTTAACACATCATTGTTTAGTTCAGCTCAATTAGAGTCGAAAGTAATTGGGGAGAATATGCTTTCCGTGGAGCAACACGAAATGCGAGCTGATAAGAACTTCCAACTCCGCATCTCACCACGAGCAGGGAAAGAATCAGAAGGGCACAAATATGGAATCATGGAATCATGAAATCATTGAGGCTGGAAAAGACCTCTAAGTCCAACCATTAATTCAACATTGTCACATCCACCACTAAACCAAGTCCCCAGGTTCCACATCTACACATTTTTACAACAGTTCCAGGGGTGGTGACTCTACCACTTCTCCGGGCAGCCTGGTCCAAAGTTTGATGTCCTTGCAATAAAGAAATTTTTCCCAATACACAATCTAAACATCCCCTGGGACAACTTGAGGCCATTTCTTCTTGTCCTGTTGCTTGTTACCTGAAAGAAGTATTGTGGAAAGTGAAGCAAACCCTAACCCCGTGTGCATCAGTTGATTGAAAATTGGTTTGTTTTCCTTCCTCCTACAAAGCAGAATTCCTTTGAGTTTCTGTGAAACTTCCTGATGGCAGCAAAGTCATGCAGCTGTGAGGCCTCTACTTTTATAGTGGAAAAAACATCAAAGAGTGCTTTAGAGAACTATGAAAAACCCAAGTGAAAAGAAGAATTGTCAGCTGGAGCATCCCATGCTGCAGTGCAGCTTGACCAGATTCAGAGCAGGCTGAGCAGGGATGCAAGGCAGGTGCAAAGGGAAGAGATGGTGACACTCCTTCCTGGTTCAGAAAAACGCACTGGTCAAAAACTCAGCATGGATATTGTGCAGATGTTTCACACTCCCCAAAGATGAATATTTACCTTATCAATGCCATCTTCAACCTTTCACCTTGTGGCTTTTCTTGTTATTTTTATACCTGGTCCTGGTGTCCTGGCAGGAAAATCTTTGGGAATATCTTATTACTCATATGAAATGTGTCGTTATCTCAGGCGAAATGGAAAGGACATTCTGGGAAAAGGCAAGGAAGCTGGTGAAGGGTCTTTAGAATAAGGATATGAGGAGGGACTGAGGGAGCTGGGAGTGTTTAGACTGGAGAAAAGGAGGTTTAGGGAAGACCTTATCACTCTCTACAACTCCCTGAAAGGTGGTTGGAGCCAGGCAGGAGTCAGCCTCTTCTACCAGGAAATTGGTGACAAGACAGGACAGAAGGAAATGCCTCAAGCTGTGCTAGGGGAGGTTCAGGTTGGACATCAGGAAGAATTTCTTCATGGAAAGAGTGGTCCGGCATTGGAAGGGGCTGCCCAGGGAGGTTGTGGAGTCACCACTCCTGGAAGTGTTCAGAAAACTATTGGATGTGGCACTCAGTGCTCTGGTCTAGTTAACAAAGGTAGTGATCAGTCAAAGGCTGGACTCAGTGATCTTAGAGGTCCTTTCCAACCTAAATGACTCTGTGATTCTGTAAAAATTACAGACCTAAGATCATTTCATTTCACCATGTTTATATAGGTGAACATTCCTCCCTTTAAGACTACTTGGTTTTAAATTTGTTGCAAAGAATCAGACTGCCCATCGTCTTCCTGCTTGTCTGGGAAAATACCATTAGTCTGAAGAAATTTAATTTCAGAGGGCTTTAGTCTGCTAAACACTCATGTCTGCTCATCAACTTACACAGCACTGCTGCAGGTTGCTATTTCATTCTCAATATTACTTTCCTTCTCACAGATGACTGAGGAGAGACAGACACAACCTGCCACTACAATCCTATGCCGACAGGGTGTCTTTCTCAGGGGCTGTGTGCTGCAGGTTCATAACACATGTGGAGGAAACTTCAGAGGAGAAGTTTCCTGAAGACAGGAGGTGCGAATTACCACAGAAGTCAAAGTTTTTTCCTCTTTGTAGAATTGGTATCCACAGAGTCTGGTGGAGATGGATACCACAGAGAAATACAACAGAAATAAACCACGAATACAATGTAATACCAGCACCTCAGGCTGTGGTAAGGGAAACTGGGCAGTGTGACTCCAAGAGCTCCAGAAGTGAGACAGTCATGTCACCAGAGCTAATCATAAATCTTGGACTAATTATGGAAACTAACACCTCTACAAAACACTATCCAGTTCAATATGGACATACTATTTTACTTAAACATCATTACAACTCACCTCACAATTACCTTGCAGTTTTCTTGAGACTCGCCCTTCATTTTTGGAAGCTCTACCTCTTGAGATCTAGATTCAGTATTTCCTTCACGGAGGAAAAATTACATTTCGTCACCTTACACTGGTCAATGAAAATAAGAAATTAAAGTGTTCCTCACAACATATTTGAAAAGTCACAAATACATCTCGTTTGAACAAGAAGCATCTCCTTGCACAAAGTGTTGCCACCTCTCATGTTGTCACACAGAAGTCTGTCTTAAAGATGAGATGCCAAAGGAGGGATCAGGCAGGTAAATGCTGATGCCAGGATTTGACTCCCATAGAGTATGTCAGATGTGGTAAATCTCCAGCTCAAGTACATCCCATAATTAATTAATTCATAATTACCCCTTGCACAGTGCTGTAACTGGAGCTAAAGCTAAGAGGAGGCACTTTGGTGGACATTTGTAACCTTCACTTTAGCACAGATCACAGAATTTCACACAGCTGAGAACAGGCGTAAATCAATAACAGAAGAAATAATTATTCCCCAAAATAAAAAAGTAAACAAGATCAGTGCAAGATCCCTTTGCCAAATTAGAAATTGAAATACTGACAGAACTGGAACAAGGTAAACATCTCTACAGACAAATACAAACCCAATCTCTGTACTTTCTGCATTTTAGCTATGAAATAAAACCAAGACTTAGTCACATTAAAAGAATTTGCCATATATTTTATACCATGCATTAAGACAATTTTTCACTGGAGATTTTAAACAGCATATTAAAAAGTACTGAAATCATTCATATCAATTGGCTGTGGTGTAATTGAGCTCTATAAAGATTATTGAAATACTTTTGCAACTATAAAAAGTCGTATAAATAATAAGGTGAAATAAATCTTCTTTTCACTTCCCACTCTAGAAGAAATAAACTTTTTGGCATTTGCTTCTGCATTTTTGCCAGCCAAAAGTAACAGTGCAAAGAGACAAAATATTGTGTTCTTCTCTTTATTTCATTTCTTTGCAAAAGGAAAGTAACAGCATTTTTCCACATTTGTGCCTTCAGAATTCTCCACTTTCCGCTTGTTTCTTACTAGAATTTGTTCCTTTGCATTTCTTTTGAGGGGAATGTCCCCTGAGTACATTCACTGACTACACAAGGAGCTTTTTAGGGGGGTTTGGGTGGTTTTGAAGGGATTTCTTTGGTTTGTTTGCTGGTTTTCATGTTGGTGTCTTTGATGCTATTGAAAAAGAACACAATCCAGACTCAGACCTGAAGGAGACTTGATCAGCCAAGCTATTCACCAGCAGACATTTTCATTTTGAGCTTGACAAGGCTGTGTGAGGTGTGACCATGGGCTTGGTAGGAGACTTTTGACTCCCCAAGGGACAGGCTTGTCCTTTCCCCTAAGACATGGCAAGGGCACTTAGTAACCTGATGTGTTGTGGCGTCAAAATATTTCCATAAATGACCCAGGTACCACCTGTAAATTGCAATTACACCAGACAAACACACACACACACAATAACAGAGGTTCTTACACCCACAAATAAAATGTCACAGTGGCCATGAGAATTCAATACTCCACCTAATGTGCTCCTGCAGTCCAGTGTATTTCATTTACCAGGCAATATATCACCCAATTTATAGCCAATCTGTCATGCGCATAGATCAATACAAATCATGAAAACACACATACATTACACACTTCCCATAATTGAATTTTGTGCTCCCTGGACTCTCATTGCCCTACCACAAACTCTTTCAAATGAATGCCTCTTATTACCTTCAAGGTAAACACAACGTCAGGGACACCAGGCAGGTGCTGCACAACTTTTGTATATAATCCAGTATCAACTCAGGAAGACCATGGAATGTGGAAAACCTAACTGCCATTTCCAAACTGTATAAGGGATTTCTCCATGTATTCTGGCAAATCATGGACAAAATGAACAGGCAGGTAATTTAGACTGAAGTAGTCTCCAATCCTTAGGGTCTAGAAGAATATAAGGACTTGTATGATTGCTCCTGATGCCACTTTGAGCCACATCTGACTGAATCACATCCATGTGAATGTGATCAGCATCTTTTAGTGCATGTTCCATGTAGATTGGTGTTATTCCTATCAGGCCATCCGTGTAGATCTTTGCTGGGAAGGAAATAGGTGTTCCTAAAACAAACTGTCTCTGTCACAGTTCAGGAACACATCCACCAAGAAGAATCCATTTTGGCCAGATGAGAAGAGTTTAGAGCAACTCCTCAGTATAAAGTCTGACATTTTTGCAATTAAGTGAGATTATAAATCATAGTGAGATTTTAGGCATGCATTCATTGAGAGTGGAAAGTATTCAGTTCTCTTTAACAGTAATTCAAATTTGAATTAACTCCCTTAATTCTGACTGCACTTTCATTGGAATTGTAACTCTCTAAAATGTGATGCCTCTTTTGCTGCAGGTTGTAGGTGAGAGTAGATTTCAGAGCACACTTTTTTTTCCCCCCACCTTCTTTCATTCACAGAGAACAGGCTTAGGTAACTGAAGGAAACTCCCATCCATTTTGAGGATTTCTTGTGCACTCAGACATTCCAACTAAGAAGGACATCTCATATCAAAAGTGTCATGTGCATGTTGGTAATTGAGAATGAATCTGTTATCTTCTCTTTAGTTCTGGAAGAACTTAGCTCCTATGTAGACATGACAGACATTTCCAGGTATCTTGTATATTCATGCTTTTTATCAAGTCCTGTTGAAGCTTTTCTCTTGAGTACAGTTTTTTTTCCAGTCAGTTCTTTTGTATTTATTTATTTATTGCCCTAAAAAAATGCAAACTGTGCTTAAAACTCAGAGATATCAAAGCTCCTTCTGACAGGTTTACATGTAACATCTTTCAAAAAATGATTACACAGCATTCGTGTGTATGTGGTTAGAAACTGGCGCACAGCACTGGACTGACAAGTGTGGAAATTGAATTTTCCTATTTGAAACCAAATAAAGAGCGAGCAGCAACAGCTGAGGCCTATGTGTTACCCATATGGTGGTGTCTTGAGTTGTAACACGACATTTTTGAGCTCAGCATGTATTTTGTCCCCAGTCCTTGCACTTATTTTGGGCCATTTTTAAGTTCATCCCTTGGTTTTGCAGGCCGTCTACTCCATAGCAGGAGATAGAAAAAAAGATCAGACCTATCCACCATAATTTAATGTATTCTCTTTAATTTTTCTTACGAGTGTTCTGCTGGAGAACTTGAAAAATAAAATCTTGTCTCATTCCTGTGACT
Source organism: Acanthiza pusilla (assembly GCA_036630365.1). Lineage (NCBI taxonomy): Eukaryota > Metazoa > Chordata > Aves > Passeriformes > Acanthizidae > Acanthiza > Acanthiza pusilla. The sequence goes on from JAXCHO010000034.1 coordinate 95,457,274, forward strand.
GTCATTGCCCTAGTCTGTCACTGTGATGGTCATTTGTCAATCTTATTCTGGTTCTGTTTTCACTGTATTCTCTGAGAATAAAAGGCAACAGCATCTTATCTGCTGCTTTCAAAGGCTCTCAAAGACTATTCCCAACTTTTTTTTTTTTTTTTTTTTAAATCCTGGAATGCCATTCCAGTATCTCTTAACAGTCTGGCAGAAGACAACTCATCTGCTTGGCAGAGTTCTACATCTTCGGGGAGGGATTCATGAAAGCCTGTCTAAAGCAGCTTCTTTACTTATGTTTAAATATTATTTTTGTTTAATCTGCCATGACCACCATTCAGGAAGAAAACAAAATTCACGAATTATCCCTAACTGCATTTTCTTAATGATCCAGTAATGCTAATAGCAATAAGACATTAAAGAGATGAAAACTCTATTTGCTGTAGTTATTTTAGTCATTCACATATTTGCTGTAGAATCCTTTACTGGTAATAGTCTAAGATATTTTAGAAGATTTAACAACATTTAGAGGAAAACTTCGTTGTTGTCTCTTTCAGTCATGTAAACTAAGTATCTCTAAAAGGGCCTTCAGTTCAGCAGGTAAAATACTGGAATAAAATAGAAAAGTTTGTTGATCTCCTTCTACCAAGCAGGTTGGGAGGTGTTGGAACCAGTCTTATAAATTAGTTATTCTGAAAATCAAACCAAATCCAATCTTTGATCAAAAGACATTTCTATTAGCACCAAGAATTATGAGGTCTTTCTCAGTATGTTCTTAGAACTCCTGGGCCTGTTTCCTGTCCCATTCATTCATGACTAGATGTTCTCTGACTCACACAAATCCCAAGCCAAATGAATCCTATGACAATAGAAATATTGCTATAAGGCAATAGAGATCTGCAGTCCAACTTCCTGCACATCACAACGTGTCCAGCAGTAGATCAGGTCAGCTATTGTTTCGTCTCACCAAATCCTAAAATCCTCCAAGATTTTAGGATGATCCCACTAATTTCTGGATGATCTGTTCCAGTATTGCACTAACCTCCTGAAGAAGTGTCTTCTCTTTTTTTTCCCAATATAAAATCTGAATTTGTTGAGCCCACCCTAAATTCCTCATTAAATCAGAATTATTGGGTGCAAGACTGAATCTCTTGAGAAGGAAATGGCAATGCACACTTTTGCCATAATAGCCCAGAACTCACTGTGTGTTGAATACTCATTCAAGAAGTAGGAGAGAGGAATGTTAGGATGCCCTTGGCTACAGGTGTCTTAAACTTTCTCTCTAACATCCTAAGAGGATGGTTTGCCCTTCAGATTAAAGAATGTTCTTGCCATTCCAAGCATTTCCAAGAAGGTTATTTGGCTGAGCTCATTATGTGAGGCCAGCCAGAAATAGGCAAATAAAAAGCAAATGTTGAAAATTATTAATGATAAAAAAAAGACAGGAAACATACCTAGAAAAGTACTAAAGAATGTCCTGGTGCCAGAATTTCAGACTGACTCTATTTTGTTTATTTGTTGCTGTTGTTGTTGATTTTTTTTTTTGCATTTGTTTTTTGTTTTTTGGGGTTTTTTTGTAGCAGACCAAATTTAAAAGCAAATGATCTCTGCTTTTTTATTATCTACACAAGGAGTCAAGGAGGCAAGCCACTGTAGCCATAGCCAAAGTGAAAAGTCGAATCTCTGATGTGATTTACGGCTTGAAAACGGACGATAAAGGTGCTGCAGCCCTTCTAAAATTGATTGCACGTCTGGGAGAGAAAGTAGCACCTCATTTGTCCTTGTTCATTTCAATAAACTCAGAATTAGTCCCCCAATTTGGGCTCAAATTTCAATGTGTTCACTCATCATGGCTATGGCAGTAATGGTTTGAGGGTATATTGGAACAGATCTGATCAGATTACTCTGAAATTTCCATTATAACCCCGTGAAACAGCTACATATTCATTTTGCTTTGATTCCCAACCCCCGGAACACTGTGCAGGCAGCAGAGAGCAGGGGGAGTTTTAATGCAGTTGGCTGAATAAATCAGAACAAGACAAAGTGTTAGGATTCAGGAGGTATTTTTTATGTGTTGTGACCTTGGCAGACCCAGGGATGCTTGCGGGGGGCTGTGTTTGGATGAGAAACTTCGTAGGCAGATCCAAAGTAAATGGCAGTTTTACAAATCGTATTTAATTATGGAATCACAGAATGGTTTGGGTTGGAAATTACCTGAGAGTTCATCTCATTTCAATCCCCCTGCCATGGCCAGGGACTCCTTCCATTAGAGTCAGGTGTCTCACTGAGAGCAACATGGAATTGCACCCTAAGATTGTTCTGCTCAAGAGACATAAAAAACACAATAGGATTTAATTTTTTTTTTTTTTTTTTTTTTTTTAAGTCGTACGAAGAAAGATTTCCTGCACTTTTTGTAAAAAGAGCATCAGTGAATTTGATCTCCTGGCCATACACAGGTATTTCCAGTTTGCCCTTCTTAAATTCTCTTTGAAATGTCAAATGGATCTTATATTCTTCGATCTTGGTCTATTGAGAAATATTGCAACACAACAACAAAGAGCCAGAAGGAACCATACATTAAGGTCACAGGTGAAAAGTGTGGATCTGGAGCTGTAATCTTTAGGCTGCCTGCCTCTAATAAAGACTCATGATTAGCTCAGCTATCTGGACACTTGGCAGAATTACCTCCATAGCCCAAGGAAAATATCTGAGTTGCAGAAAAATACCCAAACCAAGCCCAAAGTGGAAAATAACTGTGTGGTTTCAGAATATGCTAAATAGCAATAGCTCAGACATCCACAAAAGGAAAATTCAGTGTTCTTATCCTTGCACTAAGTAATATACTTTTTAGAAGAGTTTTGTTTGATTTAAGGCATGTAAGTATTTAATAAAATTACCTCATTCATATATTTCTTAAACATTTATATATGATTCATGTTACCTTCTTCTGTGAACATTTATTACTTGACAATGTGGAACGACCAACTGTGTTTAAATAAAGTGACTAAAAGAGCCACCATAATCATAGAATCACTGAATTGTTTAGATTGGAAAAGACCTTGAAGTTCAAGTCCAACCTTTAAACCAGCAACACCACATTTTCACCACTAAACTGTGTCCCCAAGTGTCACATCAACACATTTTTTGAACACATCTAGGAATGGTGCTTCCATTGTCACCTGTCATTGTCACCTGTTCCAATACTTTACAACCCTTTCTGTGATTTTTTTTTCACTAATATCTAATCTAAACCTCCACTGGTGCAACTTGAGGTCATTTTTTCTCTTCCTATTGCTGGTTTTCTGGGAGAAGAGACTGATCCAGCTGCTGGCTCCCACTGAGGTCTTTCCATTATGTTTATAAAGAATGATCTTTAAAGAGAAACAAATTTGAGTTTTGAGCACTAACGCAACAGAAAACATCTGGTCTTTGAAGATCACATGATTTTAAAAATAGCATTGCTTCTTGGTGCATGAAGACTTAAAAAAGATTTAAGAAACAGATATTAACAACCATATATCCTTTTCTTTCCCCTGAGTACTTCAAATGTCATCAGTACCAAGAAATATTTCTCTCCAGCATCATCAACATGTGGAATGCAGCCTGATCAACTAATGATTAATTTATCATATAAAACATTTTCAGTCTTCATAGTATGTCCTTCATGGAACCCGACATTAACTGGGAACATGAGGCTGGAAAAATTGCCAGCGTCATCAAATCCAATCCCAATTATTGCAGACATTTGTTTCATAGGGCCCTGCTGACAACTCTTCACTTTCTGTCTCGAGGCATTCTGGTCTTTTCCTTCCACACCTCTGATCAGAGACTACCCTAAAATTGATGTGGACTAAATGTCACATGAGCTGAGAACAGCAAGATCCCTCCTGACATCCAGTCCTGACACAAGTCCTTACTTTTGGGTTTACTGTTCCCTGACTTTTTCTTTGCAGGAGCAGATTCCAGATCCTTTGAAGATCCTGGGGAATATGTGACCAGACGTTTCTAATTCCCTTTTCAAGCGCTCCATGAACAAACCAAAGTGGAAAACAAACACCAAGTTCAGTGTGTCAACCTCTGGGACACGTTGAATAGTGCAACAGAAAACTTTAAAAAAACCATGGTCCAGACTTTCATGAAAACATTCACTTTTGGTCACTGCTCCATATAGTGAGAGAAGGGGACTTAGAAAAATATGGATTTGTATTTCCCACGGGCGCAGCAAGGGGAAATTCCTTTGTCTCCATTCCTTTTTGTGGTATTTAAATGGTTAGAGATGTGCCAAATGCCCTAATAAAGAGGTTTCCCTCAGTTCAGACTAAAGGAATTGGAGCTGTCCACGGTGACAGGCCTTTGTTTAATACTCTTCTGCTGGCTTGAGTCCCAGAATGGTTTGGGTGTGAAAAGACCTTAAAGATCATCTCATCTTTAAGGGTCAAGGAACACCTTCCATTTGACCAGGTTACTCAGAGCCCCACATGGTGGTCTATCACAGCAAAGATATCTCACATCTACGGATGTGAGATGTGTCTGGAAAATATAAAAAAACCAAAATTTCATATTGAAGTGACTGAGTTTTAAAATTTTGTTAATTGCTTTTAGAAAGAGCAAACAGGTGTATTTTCAGGTCTGTTTTCTCAGTGCTCATGCAGCAGTTGAGAGTATAATTGCAAAGAAGCAATTTTTTCAAGGGAAAATTGCACTGCAATGGCAGTTTTTAGTTAAAGGGATGGTGAGGGGTTTGTTTCAGTTCTACCTGTTTTATTGTAGGAGGAGGAAATTTAAGTAATAGTTTTAGGGCTGAACTGTCAAGCATAGAGAGCGGTATTTCTAAATCCTCATGATACCACATTTTATTATGTGAAAATTTCCCAGCTTGCCCTGGGGATGCAGCAGGATCACGTAAAGAGGAAAATGTCTCTGGGATTCACTGCAGCCTTTGAGGGAGGTAAAGTTTTTTAGGAAAGGAACTGTGGGAAATCTGACAGTGGCTTTCTTTCTAAGATAAATTGTGTTTTGCTGTTTGGGGTTTTTCTCTGGACAGATCCTAGTTCAGTTGTGGTCAAGGCAAGGACCTGTACTTGATGATCCCTGCAGGTCCCTTGAAACTGAGCTTATTCTGTGACTGTGATTCCATGAATTTAGGATATTCTATGATTCTGTGATATGTAACTTCTTCCAAAATACCTATTCCTTGTATGTTTCTCATTTCATTCCTTGTGTGTTCTTCATTTTATGGGTACTGAGCTCTGAGTTCTGCATGAAGCCTGTGGCAGAAGGACCCCAAAACCTCAGAGTTCATTTGAGTTCTGCTCTAACTCTGATCCATTCTTCTCTCCTGAAGGCTGATAGTCAGGTGAGACTTAAATTAATGAATTATCTCACAGCTGAAAAATATATCTGAAAAATCCAGAATTCTTTACCAAAGTATTAATTATGTGGATACTAATGGATCAAGATCACCACGATGAAGTTTTCCTTGTCTGCTCCAGATTACAATTTTCACTCTCAAGCTGCCCATAAGCAATTGAAATTAACACTTCATTTTAACCAGAAACTTCATCTGGAAGCAGGGGAAAAATGATATTATTATAATAACTTCAGGCTTGGAGAAAACACACTTGAAAAAAAAGAATAGATAATTTTGGAGACGCTCAGCATGAGACGTTTTTGTAAACAAATTAGAAAAGTACTACAGGGGATTTGACATTATTAACACTAAAAATATGTAGAGAGTCTAATCCTGAAAGATGCTGAGTCTATGGGAACATGCAACATTTGGCAACTCTCAGGAAGCTCTCAATAACTCTTAGATTCAGGCATAAAGTGCTGTGATCCTGAGTTGCCCATTAAAGATGCACTAAATGTATCCACTAAGGGAAGTCCCAATTATGTGGTTTTATATAGAAAAAGGGAAAGTTAATGAATGGAAATGTAACAGCTCTGACACTGTTGAAGCACTGAGCTGTCATCCTCATAACTTTCCCAGGGAGATAAATTTGCTCTTTCCAGCTCCTCAGAAGTTATTATCGCATCTGATTTACAAGCAGTATAAAGGCAGAGAAGGGGGAAAATCAGTGGTAATTTTTTGAGGTTTTTCGTAATGAAAATTTTAAAAGCTTTTCTTAAATGAGCAGTAGGGAAATACCACATTTTTCTTAAAGAAAAAAATCTCCCATGGATTATTAACTAGTTTGTATCTAATAAAATAATCATGTTGGCTAACATGCCAGCATATCATATTAGAAACCTCCTGCATTCAAAGTCATTCTTTATTTTAGCTCAGACTTCTGAGGTTCACAGCTGTCCTGTAAAACACTCTAAATCCACACAGCTTTTAGCCCTTCCATTTGCAAAAGGCACCAAGGTGCACTCAAGGGGGTTCAGATTAGAGGCTGCATTTTATATTAGTTGTAACTGTAGTATGTGTAAGCTATACAATTCTTATATTTGTATTACAGTGAAGAAGATTCACCTTCTGGAGGCTCCAGTGTGTTTCAACTGTCTGCTTAAGAACTTGTTTAAGTTAGAAACCCAGTTTTTATACTGTTGGAGCGTATTAGATTAATGCTACTTACGCTGTCTGTTGTTCCCACCATCTGTCTCTGCCTATTTCACTCTATTTTTGTGTTCCTGGTAGCAGACACGGAAGAGCTCCCCCGTTTGCCTCGACATCTTTTTGCTGTTATGATGGCAGCAGCTGGCACTGTCCCCTGACACCAGAGCCCTGCTGAGCTACAGGTTGCACATGCACTTCCTAAAAGGCAACTTCAGCCCTAAGGACTGTCCTGTGCAAATACAAGGAAGGATGGATGAAAAAGTGACTATGGGAGGACAGGTGAATTTGACATAATCCTTGGCTTGTCTTCATTGAGAACCAAAGCTGAATTTGTTGCTGTCAAACTTTGCATACAGACAAATAAATCTTCACATCTTTGTGCATTTTCTGGTTTTAGCATCGTTTTGTGAGTGTCAGTAGTGATGCAGATGAATGCCCAGCCAGAGCAGGAGACAAGAGGCAATTCATTAAACCCCAGGCAGATAAAATCTGCATCTATCCAAGGCAGGCAAATCCCCAGTGTTGTGTTTTGAGGTCTGCAGTGTGGGTTTGTCCCAGGTTAAATGTGCAAGTCAGGCTGGGCTCCTGACGCTCCCAGTCCCTACAGCAGTGGGGGAAACCCAGTTTAAAACAAGATGCATCTCAATATTTACTGGGCTGAGTCACATCCTTATTTCCATTGACTTTGCTGGCTGCAGTCTGCTGCCTGTTAATTGTGAGCATCTGAACCCTAATTTCACATGGAGATGGATGAATTGTGCACTTCCAAAAGAGAGCAGAAGAACCCATTTTTAGTTCTTTTATGAGGGACCAAACTGCTCTGCAGAAGACCTTGGTACTTCCATCCCTACGAGCTTCAGTGGCTTAATTGTATGAGTTCAGCTGGTTTGTTTGATTTCCTGGAGAAACTTAGAAACTCAGCTTCCTCTTTTAGAAATTTCCCTCCCACCCCAGGTTCTCAGGTCACTTGATAGCTGACAGCTTTTTGCCTTTTGACTTTCTCTGGAGGAGTGGCAGGTGGGGAGTGCAGAGGAGAGAAGATATGTAAGAAAAGGAATTTGTTTTGTCCCATGTTTTGCAGTGACCCTAAATCAGAAAATGAAAGCGTTAAGGGTTTTCTGCCACTGATAGCTCCTGAAATATTCCAACTGCCTTCAGCAGAGTAATCTGTTTGCAATACTTTGTTTTTGCAGACTCAGCAGCAGAAATGGAGCAAAAATTGGGAAAGGAAAAGATGCACAGGTACTCCATATTTCCAATTATCATTTTTAGGCATCCAGTCTGGGCACAAAAAGGGAGAAACAATTACCAGCACATAAAGAAGTCAAAATCAAGGTATGCTTTCAGGTATTTTAAACCAATATCCCACAGTACAATGTTCATGAATACAAAATGTTACCTTTTAATGTTAAATAAAAACCCCCAAAACAAGCACAATTAATACAAATTAAATATTCAGTTAAAAGTCTTTTAAATAAAACTATACATTAACAAAATTGGTGTCAGAGAAAGAAAAACGTGTTTTTATCTGGACAAAAATCTGACAGGTTTCCTTGGGCTTGTTTCTATTATTCTTGAGAGAGGTTGAGATAAGGACAACTAAAATCTTGTCTTCCTTAAGGAATTTTTATAGCGATTAATAATTTCATACTCTACCATGTTTTATTGTATGAAAATACATTCTTTTCGAAAACAGCTCTCAATGCTCCATGTGGCTGTTTAAAAAGACAATATTACTTCAGAAGCAATTATTTAGCAGGGCTATCTTTGTCTCTATGAAAAAGTTGTCACTTCAGAGCAGTTTTTTGTTGCCCATTGTTTTACTATTTACTGAACTTCCATATATTTATCCTCTACAATCTGCAGTGAGGTAAAGGAATGGTTGTATTCTTAAGGAAAGCAAAATTAAGGCAAAGCAAATACAAGAATACTTCATGACATGAAGGAATGATTTCAACTCTCTGTAATTCTCACTTTCTGCTTAAGGTGCAAATCTAAACTTCAGTTTGGAACTGAATTTCACTGTCTAGTTCAGCCACCATACCTACATATAATGTTATTTTAATGGACACAAATCTAATGTATATATTTTAGAAACTATAGAACAGATTTTAGAAACTAGAGCACAGATATCACATTCAGCCCATGTAAAATTCAGTAAATCTCACAAGAAAGCTGACTGTTTCAGTTTTTATACTGCATTGCTTTACATTTCATGAGGAAGTAACCTTATCCATACTTCATGCAAGCTGTGTGTCTTAACCACATTACTGAATATACAACAGATAAAAAACAATGTTGGGGTTTTTTTTATTCAAGTAAAATATATAAATAAATAAAATTGTTTGCTCTGTGAATAAAAATTCATCCTTAGGGATACAGTGTGGTTTTCACATAATTATGGCACTAGCCTGAGGGCAAAATGCTCAAACGTGGAAGATTTTGTCTCACAGGAGTTGTTTTACAGCCTGTCAGTCTGACCTCAGTGTTAGAGCATGTTATGGAATAAATCACCTGCAGCACCAGCACGTGGCTTGTGCAGAGCACCCAGGGGACCAAGGGACATGGGACTGTGAAAGGCAGGTCCTTCTTGACCAGCCTGATCTCATTCCATGACAAAGTGACCCATTTAACAGATGGGGGAAAGGCTGGAGATGTCTATGTGGACTTCGTGAAGCCTTTGACACCATTTTCCACATTATAATGGAGAAATTCCTTGTTCAGGGCTTGGATGGGTGCTGTGCTCACTGGGTAAAAACCAGGATGAATGGCCAGGCTGGGAGAATGAAGGTAAATTCAGCTAGGACCAGGCACCAGTGGTGCTCCCCAGGGTTCAGAATTGGGGCCAGCCCTTTTAGTATTTTAACAAATGATGTGGATGAGGGGATCATTGGAACAGGCTGCTCAGGGGAGTGGTGGAGTCACCATGTTTGGATAGATTTCAAAAATGTGTATGTGGCACTTTGGGACATATTTTAGTGGGAGCAGTGGGGTACATGATCATAAAAATCTTTTCCAACAAAAACAATTCTATGACTTTATGATTCTGTGAGTCTGTAAACACAGTTTTGAAAAGGTCCAGCCAGCCTTGTGGTCTGAGACTTAATTACTGCAGCATCCAGGCAGTCCCAGCTACTCAATTAAGGAAATATTTTCTCTGTCCCAAAGAGAGTTTCTGTCTAAACCCTAAGGATTCTGCACAGGCAGAACAGCAGTGGCTGTGTGTACCTTTCAGGAAAGGGAAGGCACCAGGGGAATACAGAACAGGCAGTAATAGCTCTTAGCAGGGTGGAACAAAGTCATTAATTGTTACCTCAGTGGTGTGTTCCACCAGAGAGACCCAGATGAACTAAATCATCACCTGCAGAAGTAAATCATGTGGGAAGACAGATGTTTTTACTGATGAATTAAGTCTTCTCCCTAAAAGAAATAAACTGTTTCCTAACATTATGGTAAAGATGCTAATGCATCTTGCACAGCGATGAGAAGCGATCTGCTTTGGGAAGACTCACTGCATAATTCCTTGTTCCCTGATGTTGCTGTTCAGTTCTTTATTATTGTGATAATTTATTATTTGTTACTAAAACCCTTTCTGTTAAAAACCCCCACGCCTCCACTGCAAGCAAATGTTTCCTAACTGATCGATTTGGGGATTTCCTCCAATTAAAGTAAAATAGAGAATATATCACAGCCAAAATTAACATTTTCTTACTTGCCTATCTAATGGTTGACGTGTGGAGCGGCAGTTCTTCAGATGGCTCTCCAGGAGTGGAACTGTACTGAAATAGGTCCGTATAGACAAAACATGTTATTGAATACAATTTTTCCAGGCAGAATCTCCCAGCAAAAGTGGAGCTGGCTACCAAGGGAAATGACTAGGATTAGACAATTTCTCTTCACAGCCCATTTTGGGATTCACCCGTTATTAGTTCTGACAAACCCTTTTTCTCCCCGACTCCAGGGAAATTCAAAATTAGAGGTTGCTGCTTTGTTTGGCACATTCGGGGAATTGTACCCTTTAAATACGCGTTAGTGCTCATACATAATGTTGAGCCAAAAAATGAGAAATCAAATGAACTGGTCCTGGAGGGAGTTCTGCAGATCCTGTTTTTTTCCTATCATAGCTGATAGCAGCAGGTACTGACACAATTGATGCTGGTGGGTAACCAAGAGGGCTGCACCAACTCAAAAGTGATTCCAGTTACAGGTACTCTTCAGGCTGTGTGACTGCAGGTTCCTTAACCCACTGGAAATTTTGTCATCTTTGCATTTGATTAATTCGGAAAGAGAACTGGGAATCCAGTCTGGCTCAATCCAGTCTATTTAAAAGGCCAGGTAATAACAGGACAAGGGTGAATGGGGAATTGAAAGTGAATTGAAAGGGAATTGAAAGATTTAGATTAGATATTTACTGTGAGGGTGGTGAGGCACTGGAAGAGGTTGGCCAGGGAAGTTATGGATGTCCCATCCCTGGAAGGATTTAAGGACAGGTTGGACAGGGCTTGGAGCAACCAGGTCTAGTGAAAGGTGTCCTTGTCCACAGCAAGAGGTTGGAACTGAACGACCTTTTAGGTCTCCTCTTACCCAAGCAATGATTCTTGGAATATCAGAACTGATTTCGGTGTCACACCAGTGCTGTGTACCCCCACACTTTCCAACCCCAGTGCTCAGTCATTGCAATAGAAAATTCACCAGATAAGACAAGCAAAGATAAGATCTGAGTCCATGCTCTGGGTGACCAGACAGTGAAATTTCCAAGCTCACACAGAAACTTTGAGCAAAGACCCTGAACCACAGCCTCATGCTGCAGACATACCATTAGACAATCAAGTTTACTTAGCCATGGAAATTTTGACAAATGGATCTTTGAATCATAGAAAGGTTCAGATAAGAGGGACTTAAAATTTCATCCAGTTTCAACCCTACGGCCATGGGCAGGGACACCTTCCCCCAACCAGGTTGCTCAAAGTGCATTTACCCTCTTTACAAGTTTGGTGAGTTTTTATTGTGAGACACTAGATGCTTTTTAAGAGATTTATCTCATCTGACTCAAGTGAAGTACAAATTAGTCTGAGCAATTTATCAAAGTTTCCAGTCTATGTGATGGAGAGAGATAGATAACTACAGAAATCTCTGTAGAAAAGAGCAGGGCAAAGCAGGTTAATAGAATTTCATTAATAATGGTAGAAGTGTTTGGGGAAAGAAAGGGAGTATTTGTGAAGAAATGGTATTTTCACCTCTTTTTCCCTGAGCTGTGCATGGATTCCTTGACCTGTGCTCACAAGGAACTATTGGATGTGCACACATATTTGCCAATAACTGGATTAAATAGTTTCTTCTTCCCTTCAGGGAAGGTTTAGATTGGATATTATTTTTTAAAAAAATCAAAAAAAGCATTCAGCAACCTGGAGGTGCATAAAGAGATGTAGGAGTAGACCATGTCTTGGGAGTGCCTCTTAGCATTCCACTGAAAATTAAGAATTTCCATCAGCTGGTTGGAAAAATATGGGATGGAGTGCTTATGTGGCACAGGTATCTGTGGTGAACTCACCCAGCTGACACCACCAGTTTTAAATTCATGTTGATTGAATTGAAGTGAAATTCGTTGGGTCACAGAAGCACAAAATCATGGAGGGACACCTCCCACTAAACCAGGGTGTTCCAAACCCCATCCAACCAGCCATTCCAGGGATGGGGCATCTACAGCTTCTCTGGGAAATGTGTGGAAGTCAAATCATCTTCCCATCTATCTCTCTTGGACAAAACCATTGACTTGCTGAAACCTCCCTCAGGCTGCCAGGAAGAAAGCCTTGCTCAGGATTATTTCTTAAATTGTGAATTTCGCCCCATATGACATTAAACTGCTGAAAGCAACCCTGGAAACCGCTACAAATACGTGTTTACATTACACACAGATTTCAGTTCTATTTTCTCTGTCTCTTGGTTAAAATCTTTCTGACAAATCTGTCAGTCCCAGTCTTCTCAGGGGACCAGTCCTGGAGCCACATTTAGTGCAATAGCTGGATGGAGAGGAAGGAAATGCCTTTCCTCTCTTCCTATAGGATCCTGTGAAATGCAAGGAGTACTGGTTGGTTCTGGTAATTGTCAGAGGACTGCAGAGGGATAGAACAAATTGTCCAAGGATCCACAGGCTCCTTTGGTCAGCCCCTGAACTTTCTGGCAGGTTTTTATCAATGCTCCTGAAATCACCAAAGGATAGTGGTGGCCCTCACATTCCTGAGGGGAGACCATACTTTCCAAAGCCTCACTATCCCTCGTATCAAAAAGTTATTTTAATGTAAAACTAGGTGAACTTTCCCTCCTGGGAAGTGTGTGTATTGCTTTCTACCTATGTTGAACAGTTTATTCTCTTTTTTCCCATGGTATGTTCAGCAAATTTGAAGATTGTTTGATTATCTTTGACTAATTACACAACCCAGACTGTTACTGAATTTTGCATTTTAAAAGACCTATGATTTTTACCTTGCTAAACACAGAGAGCTCATCTGAGCCACTGCAATCCCATTGTGGGAACATTCATCCTTCCTGACATAACTACTTCTGCTTTCTTAAAACAATTTTTCACACCTTAACTTGCTATGTCAAATGACATGATAAAGCTTGGCTCATTCCTCTTAAGATTTACTTTAGTATTTGAGTTTCAAACAAGTCACTGCCCACCAGTGCTTCTGATTCTTGTTTGGTCCTTGTTTGGACTCAGATGGGAACCCCAACTTCATTGAGCTGAGACAGGAACTGTCTGCCCAGTGAGAAAAACTGAAATAAGTCAAGATTTAATCTCTTTTTTACACTATTGTATCACATAGGTTGAAGATACAGAGAACATCTCCATCTTGGTGCAATCTTTGCCATCAGCAAGAAATTTTTAGTCCCTCTACACCGAGGGTTGTTGAAGCCAATGCCTCCTTGTCCAAAGGAAGTGGAGAGGATGAGAGGATATGGATACATGGATATATTCGGCTTGCTAGTTTTGGGAACAGAGTAAAATATCAAACTTTCTACAGGCTTGAGTGTTTTTTGTCATTCTTCTTTAAATAACCTTTGATTATTCGTAAAAATCTTTGTTGTCAGTATCTTTCCACCTTTGAAGCTGAATTTTTCATCTTTAGGATAGTTGGAAGCTCCAGTCTATCCAAGCTCGGACTCTAATTTTTTTTCTGAAAGACATTTGGCATTATTTTAGTTTTTTATAAATGCAGGCCAGGAATCCAAGTGGCAAAAGATAAATATTATCTCTTTATTTATCTGTTTAGAGATAATGCTGGAACCTAGGAATACCAGTGCAGTAAGTAATCCACTTTTATCTGGTGATATGTATCAGGCCATTCAGACCTTTTGCTATAAGGAACCCACATATTCACAAATTTTCTTTGTAAAAATAAAGTGAAATAAATAATTTAATGGCAGGTTTTCAAATGTTTTAAGGATACACATGTTTTATGTTTGGTTTGGTTCATTTGTTGGGTTTTTTTTTCCATTACATTGAATAGCCATTCAGAATTAAACTCAACTGGAGTTTAAGAAAAAGACACGCAGGTGTCCTTTATTGTGAATAAAGTTACAAAAGGTAATAAATAAAACATGACATCACTAACCACTGGAGACATCTGGGGCTTTTATCTGCACTGTAATGAAATACTTAACCAGTGAACAGATGTGATACTTGAAAAAATGACCTTTGTCAAGCAACAAGATTTCTGTTCTCCCTTGCCTAGAAAAAACCCACAATGCTGTATGGAATCTTACAATGTTTGTGGGTTTATTAACTCTTCTTTTATTGTTTCTTACAATCTAATGCAATAATGATGAAATATTTTGGGGTGACAGCCCCAGAGGCTCTGTTTACCTACACCTCCATGAAAACATCCCCATGGCACTGGACAGACCCGCGGGCTCCAGGTGTGCCTTGCAGGGTCCTCACCACGTATTTACTTCATCAGAATTAAGAACTTTCCTGTTGCCTGCTGACGGATGGGGGCAGGAGAGGCAAAGCACTAACAATTTACAGAAATATCTTTGAGCTGGCAGCAGGAGCTGTGTGTTTTCATCAGTGGTTTAAATTTTGCTCCATGTACTGCTGGTGGTGGTGAGTCCCTCCAGCTGTCCTGGTGAGACATCCACACAGAATAAATAAAAAAACTACATATAATCATGGAATGGTTTGGGTTGGAAGGGATCTTAAAGATCATCTCATTCCAACTCCCTGCCATGGGTAGGGACACTTTCCACTATCCCAGGTTGCTCAGAGCTCCATCCAACCTGGTCTTGAACACCTCCAGGCATGGGGCAGCCACAGCTTCTTTGAGTGCTATCTTCAGGTTTATTAAAGTCGTGGTCTGTTGGTTCAATATTCATCTCTTTGCCCCCACAGCTTATTTTTACAATTTCCAATGAATGCTGATATCAAATCCACCAGACTCTGAGACTCCACGCCCACCCAGGTTACCTTGGGGCTGTCTCCTGAAATATTGCACAGTATCCCTGAGGAATAGCTCTGGAGTCTCTCATTTTGGAGCTGCCTCTGTTACTTTTGCATCTCTTGTCACAGTGACAGCTTGACCTTACCCTGTCCTCCCTGTGCCAGCCATTCAGACATCATGAAAAGTGCAGCTTCATCCTTTTTGCTTCTTTTATCAGTCGTAAAAGAGTTCAAAACATCAAAATTACATCAACATATTGATGCATCAACAGTCACTCAGCATCTCCTTTATGTGAATGGGAAAGTTTTTGCTCTTCCCTGGCAATTTTCTGCAGACTCAGGTGTTATCTCCTTGGCCCAGATGATGTAGAAGATGTCAACTCCAGAGTGACAATTCCACCCTAGGATACCTTTTCTTGATTCAAACAATAATCCAACACCTTAGAAGTGCCAAGGTTTTAAAAATAATCTTGGTCTTCATATTTTTTTCTCCCTATAGGGTTCCTTTTTTTTCCCTTCATAAACCTTTATCTTTCTTAAGGGAGGCATGAGACTGACCTCAGGCAGCAATTATTATTCTTTACCTAAATTTATGTGCCTCTAACCAGCAATAGAAATATGACAAATGAGTATCAGTGGAAACTGTAAACCCCAGACTCCCCTGGGATTTTGCAAGTTTCTTAATGAGAAAAACAATAACCATCCTAGTCCTGGGAGGGTTGAAGATAAATGACTGTCTGTTGTTGATATTTTGATCTATGGGACAAATATGGTATTTCTATTGAGAGAGAGAGTTTATATAAAGGCAGCTGAAAGCCATAGGCTGTGTTCTTTGCAGGTAAATCCACTTGATATCACTAGTAGAGAAAAGCAGAAATATGTTTTTAAATCACTGTTTTTCCCAGGCTCAAAAAGGAACATTTTTTCCCCCTTCACTTTTTTATTTCCTTTTTTATTTTTCCCCTTTTCTATTCTTGAACTAAAGGACCACCTAAAGGGTGGAGCAATACCTGGCCATGCTACAAAATTCACAGCTCTCTCTAAAACTGTCCTTTGGACAGGCAAATACAAAGGCTCTGAAGGCCAAAGATGTTCTTTAATGTCAGCGAAAAATTTTAGCAGGGAAAAAAAAAAAGCACATGTAAAGAGACAAATTCTAATGGATCTCAGAGACAGAATTACGGCAATATTTCACAGAATTTCCAGTAATATTGCTATTTTTTCCCTTAGCTTTCAGACTGTATTGTCATAGTCTGTGATGTAATATCATTATATTGTATGAAGACTGTATATCACACTTACTTTAATTAACCCAGACAACTCATTTCTGTCTGATGGCAAGTTTCTTGGTGTCAAAATAAAAGATGGTTTTTATCTTGAGCAGAGCATCATGACTTTACTGAGACAATTCTCCTGTGGTTTAACCCCAGCTGAGAACTCAGCCCTGCAAAACCTCTTGCTCACTTTCCCCTGGTGAGATGGGAAAGAGAATCAGAAGAGTAAAAGTGAGAAAACTCAGGGCTGGAGAGTTTTGGGGAACAGACACATGACAAGAAAATTATCAACAGATTAAGTACAAAACTGGCAAGCTGCAGCAGGGAAACTTTCAGGAAACATTGAGTTTTTTTGTTTGTTTTTTTTTTTTTTTTTTAAGTGGAGGAATGTAGCTATTGAAACAATTTACCCTATAGGATTAGCCACTTTCAGAGGGGTAAAAATCCAGATTAATATTGGTGAGGACAAAGCCTCCTGCGTAGTAACACACCTCTTGTCAGACCCTGAAAAAGCATGAAAAAAATGAGCACAGTTTCTGTGTTAAAGTTTCCAAATTCTCAAAATCTTGAAGCCACAATAAACCAGACACAGTGGAGGGGGTGTCTCATTTTGGGACCCTGCAACAGGATTTTCACTGAATGCATTGCCTATGCCAGCAAAAAGTATTAAAAAGGGAAAGCGAAGGAGAAGAGACACATTTCCACAGTGGCACACATCACATTTTTCTTGTGAACTGAATTTTTGGTGCCCTCCTATCACATTTCATTTCCCACTCACATTGTTCCCTCCCCAAACTTCTGATTCTTGCTCACTTGGGGTCATTTTATCCCATAGAGCTTGGCTTCCACCATCTGAACTTTATAAAATCTTTTCAGATTTTCCCTCTCTGTAGCTCCGATGTCAAGGGATTTTAAGCAGCAGGGACTTTAGTTGTGCTCACTTTTGTGGCAGATCTCAGGGATTTTATAACCATCCATTAAAATCGAGGGGGCAAAAATGATTAAGAGAAAGAGAAGTGTTCTTTAAAAAACTTTATTTTATAAAACTGTTGTAGCATAGCTTTGGTTACATGTAATGCAAAACCAGCGAGGTGAAACTAGCAATGGAGTTCACAAGACAAATTAAGTTTTCATTATACATGAGCAGTGGTTGTGTGACCATGGAATAAACACTAAAAGGCTTTCACCAACACTGCTGAGACTTTTGTGGCTTACCTTCCAAATTACCTCCTTCTCCTGTTCTCCTGTTCCACTCTGAGGTTTTGCCTCACCTGCAATCATCCCTTCAGACCTTCTGACATGGCCCAGCCTGTTCCCCTGGCTTATATGTTTTTATATTCCATTTATTGGCTGTGATAGAAACCAGCAAGAGGCTGCTTTCCCACTCCCAACCTCCTGCCTCCATGGAAGTGATAATTGAGTTGTGGTTGGGGAACATTAACTCT
The DNA here is from genome assembly GCA_036630365.1 of Acanthiza pusilla. Taxonomy (NCBI): domain Eukaryota; kingdom Metazoa; phylum Chordata; class Aves; order Passeriformes; family Acanthizidae; genus Acanthiza; species Acanthiza pusilla. The sequence goes on from JAXCHO010000034.1 coordinate 95,474,977, forward strand.
CCAAAGGCGTATGGAAATGTTTGCTCTGACTGGTGATCTGGGAGATTTTATTGTCGTGATTACCGTCTTGCTTTTCTATTCTTAGCTCCAGTTCTTGCTTTTAGTGCCTGCCATATCTCAAGGGGTTTTACAGAGACAGAAGTAATTTTCTGGAGAAGGATGTGGAAGATTCCAAGTGGCACAAAGTACGAAAAGGGAGTGTGGTCAAGTGAGTAACAAATCAGGATATGAATCAAAGATTTCTAAAACCAAGAGGAACAATAATATGAACTGCAGGGGCTTTGGGTCCTGGGAGTCAAACTGTATCTTATAATGTCACTGCTTAGTGTACAGGGCAAAAATGTAAAAATATCACAGACTTTTTGTGAAAAGCTGTGTCTAATAATGTGTAGGAGGGACTGCTGAGAGGAGGAGAGCAGTGTATTTCTCAGTACTTCTCTATAATATTTTGTCCCTTCAGTTGTAAAGTGTTTCACTGGGAGCTTAAACACAATCCTTAAATCCTTTACTATCAACATAATCTGAGTTCAAACCAAACAATGCACATATCATCAGCAATCCTTTACTCCTGATCAAGTACAGAATTAATGAGCTCAGAAGGCAGTGCCAGGATTGCTTCTCTTGGCCACGTGAGGAGAAAGCTCTGCTCCAAAACGAGCATCTATGTTCTTACCTACACAGATAAAACTCCTATTTATACTGTCATGAGTCTGGGAGAAGTCCATGGGAGAATGTGAAGAGGGAAAAGGTTTCAGTGCTGTGGACAGAGCAGTGGAAGGGGAAAGAGTGACTTTGTTAGGATTTCCAAACCTCCTCACTACTCCAGACCTCACTGGATTGTCTTCCCAACTCATCACCTCCCTTCATCCTCCCTCTGGGTTTTTTTAATATTTTAACCTCTATATCTCAGAGGCCTGGCATCATCTCCACATTCTTCCCCTGGAATTCCACAACAAACATGATGCCTTAAGGGCTGGAAATGAGAGTGAGGATCCCAGAGGTGCTAGGCAAGTGTTTTGCCTTTTGGGGACACCTCATAGCTGTTTTTTTGCCACAGCTGACAAAACAATGAACTTTCTGATTCAATTACAAACTTCCATTTCCGCACATCAGGAAAAAGGAAGCAAAACCTCCCCCCACACTGCTCAGCAGTAAAGCAGGAGAAATTAAGCTTATGTATAGCCAATGATTAACCATTTGTGGAGAATAATGACATTCTAGGGTGACTTGTGGGGCAATTTGACTTTCCAGTGCTTCTCTGTTGTCCTTCAGTTTTTGGAAACTGCCACTGCCCTCCAGAAGAGGGCAAACCTCGATGAGCTGAGTAGCTGGGGAAAGGCAGAAATATTCACCTCATATAAAAAGCTGACAAAAGTGATCCTTCCTTTCAACCCTGATTGTTCTTCAGCTTCTTATACAAGAGAAATTTTGATGATTTTGAGCCCATGGACACTGCATAGATGTTGATCATGGAAGAGGGGTGGCTGACTGCCAGGAGAATATAATACATCCTGTTTATGTTTTAAAGCACACAGTATTTGCTGTCATTTCTCAGTAAGATCAAAGATCAGAAACTGACTTCTATTGATATGGATTGCAATTGGTCATATCTGGAAATTCACCTGACTTGGAGGCAGAAAACACATAAAATGAAGAATTAGCAACGATTTCCACTCCTGTCTATCTTGGCTAAAACATGGAAAGCTGTTTTGTCATTACTATATTCATGTCATCTGAATTATCTTCAGCTGGTGTTCCATTTCCTCCCCATGGATTTAGCTGCCATCTCTGAGTTATTCCAAATAATTCTTTTCACATTAACCAATACCAGAGTGTTGTGACCATAACCCACAGATATAATTTCTCAACTGTCATCCACAGTGAAGTTCTTCAGAGCAAAGTGTCCTGATTTTAAGTAATATATAAAGCCATTGATGAACCTAATGACTTTAAGGAATGGAGAGTGATTTTTTTCAGTCTTTGCACTGTGCTTGCATTTTCTCCTTTGGGGACCTAAATATGTCAGGGCATTTATAAAGGTTGACTTCTTCTGCCTTGCCTGCCTACCTCTGTGGAGTATTTTATTTGGTCTTATGTCAAATAAAGACGCAGGCTCAGAAGGTTAGTAACACTTAAAAGCACAGGAAAGATCAATATGGGATTTGGAAAAGTGGGAAGCAGCAGCCCTGATGGAACTTTATAGCCCACCAGAGAGTGTTTTTATATTGGAGCTTTGTGAAGGGAAAATCAGTCTAGACTCACCCCACCTAACTGAGGCTCTAAATTTTGAACAGAGCAACCCTTGGGAAACATAAGAATCTCCAGGGGGTAGTAGAGTCTATCCCAAGATCTTTTTCCACTGACTCTAATAGGAGCTGAAAGTGGCTGTGCTCATTTTTAAATGTTTAAAGTAAGAAAAGGTAAATCTGGGCTCAGCAGTGAATCCAACTTACCTGTAAAGAAATCGAGCTCTAAACCCATCCTGTAGATTGAAGAATTGCTGAGTCTGTGCTCGGATTTGCAGGACTGGAGGATCCTGGCACAGGTTTTCCAGCATTTAGCATTGCTGCTGAGCGTGTCAGAAACAGCCCAGTGGAGACATAAACGCAGGGAAGAAAAGGCAAAGGACATCACAACCTGCCTGGTGTTTTCCAACACATTTCCAACAACCTGCTGCTGTCAGCACTGTCACTCATCCCAAACTTCTGCCTTTTGCTAACTGCCCGGTGGCCAGGAATTCCAGGAGTTCTTGCATGTCAGCATTCTCCATGGAGTCCTTTTTTGGTTTGTTTTCTTTCTTATCTAGTGTGACAGCGACCTGGATATACAAAGTCAGTGCCACAGTTAGACAGACAGAGGATTGCAGGAATCACTCCTGGGCCTTAATTCAGCAAACTCTACTCTGCTCTTGTGAGACCCTCCTGAAGTGTTGTGCCAAATCTCAGGCCCCCAGCACAAGAAAGATGAGAACCTGTTAGAATGAGCCCAGAGCAGACCACTGCATTGATCCCAGGCTCGAACATCTCTCCTGTGGAGACAGGCTGGGAGAGCTGGGACTCTTCACTCTGGAGAAGGCTCCAGGGAGACCTTAAATCCTCTTCCAGTGCCTGAAGGGGCTCCAAGAGAGCTGGAGATGGACTTTTCATGGGCATGAAAAGGGCATGGATAGCTAGGACGAGGGATGACATTCTTAAGCTGGAGAAGAGTAGGTTTTAGATATCAGGAAGAAATTCTCTACTGTGAGGGTGGTGAGGTTCTGGCACAGGTTGCCCAGAGAAGCTGGGGCTGCTCCATCCCTGAAAATGTTCAACACCAGGCTGGATGAGGCTCTGAGTAACCTGGAAGAGTGCAAGGTGTCCCTGTTCATGGCAGAGGGGTTGGAACTCCATGACCCTTAAGGACCCTTCCAGCCCAAACCATTCCATGATTCCATGATCTCATTTTCATGCTTTGCAGCCAGTCCCAGCCAGAGTCCCCTGTGCTCTCTGGTTTGTCTCTACAGCTGCTTCCTTCCTCCTTCTGGGCTCAAGCCCTGCAGGGCTGTCACTACAGACAGCACTGGAGCAGCTACACAAACACATCCACATCCTGCAGAGTCTCTACGCTGTGCCATGTGGTTGTAGTGACTCATGTAATGCCCGAGTTTAACCAGTAAATTCCTACTACAAAGGCTTTCATTCATATCTACAGGCTGTGTGAACAAAGGATAGAAAAGGATGATTCAGCTTCGCCTGTCATGAACTTTTTGGCTTTTTCCCCTTGAAATAAAACGGAGACTTGGCATGGGGATGATTCACTGTATCCTACTGTACTCATGTTATCCTGTTAGGCTGTCAAAGGGAGGAAAGCAGCCAGGCAGAAGTTTCAATAGGAGAGTGAAAATTCAAGCAAAACATTTTGAAAAGTGATTTCAAAACGGGGTGTGGAGGTTTCCTCATGGGTTTGGTAAGACTCCCTCACTGGAGGTGAGAATTCATTTTTGATAGTGTTTACATCTGAATCTTCAAATGTTCCAGTTCAGGGGCAAAATAATGTTGCTTTTAACATTTCAAACTATCTCAGGAAAGAAAGAAAGAAAGAAAGAAAGAAAGAAAGAAAGAAAGAAAGAAAGAAAGAAAGAAAGAAAGAAAGAAAGAAAGAAAGAAAGAAAGAAAGAAAGAAAGAAAGAAAGAAAGAAAGAAAGAAAGAAAGAAAGGAAAGAAGAAAGAAAGAAAGAAAGAAAGAAAGAAAGAAAGAAAGAAAGAAAGAAAGAAAGAAAGAAAGAAAGAAAGAAAGAAAGAAAGAAAGAAAAGAAAGAAAGAAAGAAAAAGAAAGAAAGAAAGAAAGAAAGAAAGAAAGAGAGAGAAAGGAGTGAAAAAGAGAGAGAGAAAGAGAAAGGGAGGGAGGGAGGGAGGGAGGGAGGGAGGGAGGGAGGGAGGGAGGGAGGAAGGAAGGAAGGAAGGAAGGAAGGAAGGAAGGAAGGAAGGAAGGAAGGAAGGAAGGAAGGAAGGAAGGAAGGAAGGAAGGAAGGAAGGAAGGAAGGAAGGAAGGAATAGAATTAGTCTTAAATATTCATTTTCCTACACATTTTCCTAAAACCTCACCACAGAACCTTCCTTGATTTGTTTATATCATCCAAAACCTATGTTCACTTTGGTGGTAGGTTCTAATTTAATTTCTACACATCTATAATTTCTAGCTATGATGGTTAGAGATTTTGGCATTGGTCATAACTCTATCTCCTTTTCTAAATGCCATCTGATACTCTAAAAACTGATATTCCAGTTACTGACAGCTTCCAAGGATCAGGAACATCTGTTTTTAATTATTTATTTATTAATTTATTTTATTTTTATTGTGAAGCTCAGTAATTTCTGCCATTGCTGTGTATAATCAACGGCCAAATTACTAATCATCATCATCATATTTTTATTCATCTGCTTCCCATGGCAAGGTGATGTGGAGCTGGTCCAATGTCCAAAGCAAATGATAAATTCTAGAACCAGTAAAACAAAGAAGAAGCCAATTAAACTTCCTTATTACATATTACCAAGCTGCCCCAGACCAATTATAACCATATTTCTTTGTGGTCTAATTAGGTTCAACTCAGTTCCACAGTGCGGAGGCTTATAATGAGTGAGCACACGAGAAGCACAGCCCAGGCTCCATGTGAGGGATCATTAATATGCTCTGGGCTGCTGCCTTGGAAGAGACTGCACCTCATTACGTGGGTTAACACACTTAAACTAAATGGATGAATTGCAGCCACTTTCAAGTCCCTTTAGACTGACAGAGCTGTAGATTAATAAATTGTTAGAGAGTGATCTGTTGACCTGCTCCATCGTCCTTCGCTTTCGCTCCATCCGCTCTTAGAGGCGTGAAATGCTAAAGTGTAGAAATGTGTCAATCACTGCATTTCAATTTTGTGGCTTTTTCTGGCTTTTGCCTAAGAAATGATCAAAATAGGTGGAACAGCAAAGTGCAATGCCTGACATGTCCAATAACTTCAGTTGGTTTTGGATCAAAATGCAGCATGCACAGGAGATAAGAGGTCCCCTGCTAGCATAAAACATCTTAGGGTGGAGACTGAACTTTCAGCTGGATGGGGCTGCCCAAAAGTCAGCATATCATAGAGTCAGAGAGTGGTTTGGGTTGGAAGGAGCCTTAAAGATCATCTTGTTCCAACCCCCTGCAATGGGCAGGGACACCTTCCACTAGATCAGGTTACTCTAAACTGGCCTTGGATACTTCCAGGGATGGGGCAGCCACAGCTTCTCTGTGCAACCTGTGCCAGGGCCTCGCCACCCTCAAATTAAATAACTTCTTCCTAATATTTGATCTAAATCTTCTCTCTTTTGGGTTTATACCCTCTGTTTAACAGGCTATGGAATTATGATGAGTGGAAAGGATTGTCAACCACTTTCTTTAATGTAAGGAAAAAACAGACACGAAATTAAAGTAGCAGGAACCAAATTCAGTGGGAAAAAACCCCCCAAAAACCCAAAGAAACTTGAGTTTGGTTTGTTTCTTTGATTTGGCTTTTTCCCACTGGTAGCTGATTTTTTTGTTTTCAAGCCACATAATCAACAGGAAATCCCCTTAATGGAATAATGAGGAATGAGGACAGAGAGATTGTTAGGGAGAAAAGATCAAAGGTACTTTTTCTGTCTTCTATTTACTTGTTTATGGCCAGTGCTGGAGACAGAACACCAAGTGATGTGGAGCATTGAGCTGAGGCAGGAGAATTGTCTTCAAGTCCTACCTACCTTGAGGTGATGAAGGCATAGAAGGCTCCTCAAAGCTTCCTCCTGCTTAGTTCAAGCAGCTGCTTTCCCAAAACAGGAGATTTCATAGAATCATGCAATATCCTGACTTGGAAGGGACCTACAAGGATCACTGAAGTCCAACTCCTGGAATTGAGTATCCAGGAAAATTTTTCACATGTCATAAAAGGGGACAAAAAGTCAATAAATTGTTGAATATTTGATGTCATGTGCAACACTATCAGCTTGACATCTATTAGGTTTTGTGGACCCAGCTTTGGGGAGCAGTAAATTTTGAAGATCTCAGATCTGAGAAATTTCCCTCTTTCCTGAATGGCTTGGCAGCATCAGCAAGAGACATCCAAACAGGTTTTCTCATGTTCACATTTGTCCTTAAGGCACCAGAGACAAAACTGTTTCCTATTCCACTCCTGACTAAGAGGACCTGACAACTTAATAATTGAACTGGGTACTTAGCTCACTATGCCTCTGATGTGCCTCTTTTTAATTGATTTTGTCAGAATCTTTTTAACTTCTCTTCTGCTGTTGCCAGCATGCTCTCGCTCCTCATAATGCCTTTGCAAAGAGGTTTTATTAGAATTTTGCCTTGTCATATCCTATTCTCACCTATTTGTTACCAATTAACCCTCTACACCATGGTGGTTTGCAGGATGTGCCAAATTGAACTGCCTGCTGCTGGAAATCTTTGAGCTCTGTGTCTCTGCCAGAGACACTGTGAGGAAGAAACTATGCCTGTATTTCCTCCCAAAGCATCAGTAGCAAAAACAGCCGTTTAATGGCATTTTTAGGTATATTTTCCATGAGGAGGGCAAAGGAAAATGTGCCCATGAAGTAACTAAAACAACAGAAAACAAATCTCCGCTTGCAGTTGCAACAAAGCTTGCAGTCAGTCATCCAAATGGAGATCGGTAAGAAGTTGTGTCCATGTTAGAGCCAGAATGATTTAATATCATTATAAATGACACAGACTAAAGGACTGAGTGGACCCTTCAGCAGGTTTGCCACAGAAAGCTGAGTGGTGAAGCTGATGCACTGAAAAGTTGCTGGGCAGGGGGACCTTGACAGGCTTGGGAAGCGTGAACTGTGTGAGGTTAAAAAAGGCCAAGAGCAGTTAGTGTCATGGGCAAAACACTCAGCTTGGGGAAATTAGTTAAATTTTTACCAATGAAATCGGAATAAGATAATGAGAAATAAACTGAATCTTAAAACACCTTCCCCCCACTGCTCTCTTCTTCCTGGCTTTGTTTTCACTCCTCAAATTCTCTATCTCCTCCTCCCCCCTCAGTGGAGCAGAGGGATGGAGAATGGGACTTGCAGTCAGTTCATCACACAAATTTGCTGATCCTTCCTCCTCAAGGGGAGGACTCCTCACGCTCTTCCCCGGATCCAGCGTGGGGTCCCTTCCCCATGAGAGTTTTCCATGAACTTCTCCAGTGTGAGTCCTTCCCATGGGCCGCAGTTCTTCATGATGGTCCCTTCCACGGGGTGCAGTCCTTCAGGAACAGGCTGGTCCAGCACAGGTCCCTTCTGGGCTGCTTGAGGGGACAATCAAACCTGCTCCAGCATGGGCTGCTCACCACAGGGTTCTGCCAGGAGCCTGTGGACCCCCCCAGGGGCACAGCAGCCTCGCCATGGGCTGCACCTTGGGCTGCAGGGGAATCTCAGCTCCTGTATCTGGAGCATCTCCTGCCTCTCCTCCTTCCCTGAGCTGTGTCTGCAGAACAGCTCCTCTCACATGCTCTCCCTCCTCTCCTCTGACTGCTGCTGGTGTTCCACTGCTCAGCCTGGAGAGGAGAAGGCTCTGCACAGACCTTACTGAGCCATTTCAATATGTGAAGGGAGCTTATAAGTAACACAGAGTTTCTCCTTACCAGGGAATGTAGGGACAGGAAAAGAGGTTTTAAACTGAAAGAGCATAGATTTAGATGAGACATAAGGATGAAATTATTAATAGTGGGGTGGTGAAGCCCTGGCAAAGGGATGTCCCAGGATGTCCCACCCCTGGGAGTGTTCAAGGCCAGGCTGGGACAGGGCTTGGAGCAACTTGGGGTAGAGGAAGGTGTTCCTGCCTGTGGCAGGGGATTGCACTACAAAATCCTTGAAGGTCCCTTCCAACCCAAACCGTGCTCTGATTCTATGATTTAGCATGAATATACTGTTTTACAGTGACCTCACGAATTGTTTGGGGGTTTTTAATGACATTTGCCATTATAACCAAGTCTGCCTTTGCTGTCACATGATTTCCTCTTTGCTCTAGCCAAGCAACTTCTGTAATTCCAGCAGAGAAATTCTTTACCTGGGTCATCGGTGCCAAATGATCTGCTGTGTGAGCTGGCTCAGGGAAAGCTCAATCATACTAATGAGGAAATCACCGAGCTCCTAATGAATGGGATTAGCGACTGGGCAAGGATTGTTTGTCCTGGATCCCTCGTTCAAATGCAGCTCGAAGCTCTCAAAATATTTGCTTGCAATCAGTTATGAGCTGGGTTCGTTTCAGCTCTCACTAACTAGATGAAAATTATTTTCGTCTCTGCAGGATTTGCCAAATGTGCTGATGGAGACAGTCTGCAGTTTGTGGTGGATAGAAGTGGGGAGTTCTATTTCAGAAGTAAACTCTCTGTAGTAAGGTAAAGCCGTAGGTGTCATAATTTCTAATTTCATGCCAGCATGAAGCTTGGCTGGGAAAAAAGAGAAAGAGCATCACTCTATTAATTATCTTTTCTTAATAACAATTAATGAATATTTAATAAACATCTAGCAATCCAGTTATGCAGATTTTGCAGATCTAAAGGAAAATCACCAGAAACTGTGACTTGTGTTCCTACACCAAACCTGACAGTGCTGATTTGAGAAGTTTCACAGTTTTTGACCCTGAATGAGCTTAAGCACCTGCAAGATTTCTCTGAGCATTTTCTGTGCTCAGCCTTCACTGACAAGAGACTGAGTCAGCTTTTTGGAAAAGGAGCATGTAAGTGAAATCAGTGCAGGTGAGAATCCAGTTTAATATTTGTTATTCTTTGCTAAAACTTCACAGTACCCAAAACCCCATAACATATAGAGGTAACTTTTTTTTTCTTCTTCTTTTTTTCTGGTGGTGAGAAATATTTTTGTCAAAAGATTTTACTGTTCCCAAAGAATAAAAAAAAAAAATATTATTTTGTTACATTCTCTTCAATAATTCCTATGGCATTTTAATTAAAACCGTTTTTTGAATGCTTTATTTACTGGAGGAAAACTGCATTTATAATACACGACACATTTAAAGATGAATTTAAATGGCATTTTCAATCATGTTGTCAGGAGAAAACATTGTGGATGAAAATGGAACAAAACCCCAAACATTGGTTGCATTGAAATCCATGAAATGAAATCTAAAGCAAGATTTTTCAGGAGATATCTTGCTTGTTTTTTGTAAAGGCCTTTAAAAATTGCAACAGCATATTTGGTTTATTTGTCCTCATTTTTCACTGGTGTTTCTCATAAATAAATGTCGCGTTCTGTGCATACAGCGTGATCAAATAAGCATCTAACTGATGTGTTGTAAATGGCACATGTAATTGTGGAAGTGCTTAGCTCAGATCCAGCAGAGCAAATCCTAAAGCAGCAGCGCACAGTAGGGGAACCTGAGCTAAATTAATTTTTAAACGTACAAAAACAGTAACAAAATTGAAAAAAAAAAGAAAAGAGAACCAGACAAAACATCTTGACTTTCACGGTTTTAAATGAGCAGAACTGGAAATCAGGAGCATGTTAAAACCACAAACAATAAAGATGAATTCACAGCTACTTATCTTACAGCACATTGTATAGCAAATTTGGAGGCAAAGAAATAGCATTCCCCAGACACAGGGGACATAATTAAAATCTGTGACATAAGGTAAAACATGTCTACAATGAAGGGGGGAAAAATAGGCAAAATTATTCACAATGATACCAACACACAGTATAAAACTTAGCTTTTCTTTCATACAATTAGTGTTTGTTGGTTACAGCAGATTTAACGTGACGTGATCAGTAACGCAGACACGGATGCAGGGCCTGAACGTGCAATGCCTTGAGAATCCATTCCACTTCCCAGGGTGGGCACAGGCTCTGCAAAACCAAAAAGAGCTGGTGAGTATTCACAGGGCTCCCAGAGTATTTCTGATGCTGTCACTGATGGAAGGGTGGCTGCCCCCAAAAGGCAGAGTGAACAATGAAGCAGATTAAGCTCAGAAAAGTGTATTTTCACTGATTCCAGTTTAAGGTAATTGTGGAACTGGAAGGGATGAGGAGACTGGAACAGATTACCCACAGAGGATGCGGATTTCCCATCCCTGGAGATGTTCAAAACCAGGTTGGAAGGGGCTCTGAGTAATCTGGTCCAGTGCAAGTTTCCCTGACCATGGCAGAGGGGGTGGAACAGGATGATCTTTCAGATCCCTTCCAACCCAAACCATGATCTATGCTTCTATGACTGAGAGTACAGAAAAAACAGCTTCATAAAGAATATACAGCATATAGCCTGCTGTGGCAAGGAAAAGAGTAGATTTTGTGTTCCCTTCAATTCCAGCAGTTCCCATACCTGGAGAAAAGTGCACTTAGTTTTAAAAGTATTTATTTCTGCAAAGTAGACAAAGTATAGAAGCCAGAGTGTGACACCAGTGCACTTTGAAGAACAGAATATATCTAAGAAATTGTACTGTTTCCCTTTTTCCATGCAATGAAAACCTTTGACGCTTCCTTTGGCTAGGAACAACTCACTGTAACACGTATAGATCTCTAATAAGAGATCAAAACCATGTAGATCTAAACCATAAAATGTTTACACTATTCATGTAGACAGTTAATGGAATTTTTAAAAAAGGTAATTTTTGATGAAAGAGCCTGTTTCTCTCCAATCACTGTAAAAGAAGCCTCTTAAGAAAGACATCAGAAGGAAGATATCACCTCCAAGATCAGCACTACAGACTTCTGAGGTTACACAGATTGTATTTTTGTACTCACCACCCCATGACACAGCTCTATGTGTTTGTAGGAAGCATCACTATGAAATACATCAGACTTTTGTAGTGTTTTTGTTTATGCTACCTCTGCTTCCTTAGTGACTATTGTTTGTGTACACATGCAGTGTAAGAAAATCTAGTTAAACTTGTTATCCAGGGAAAGTAATGAAAAACTGATCTGTTATTATTATTATTATTACTGAAGATGTAACTGATAACAACTTCTTTTCTTTTTTTCTGTTTTTTTTTTAAATACAGGTGAAAGCCTTAGAAACACTGTTTTAATTGTGCTTTACTGTAGCCCAAGAAGATGTTAAAATAAACCATGATCAGACACAAAGCAGCCAAATACAGACACACACATATTTCTATTTATGCTAATTTTAAAAACCGCTCATAATAAGTTCATTTAGATAATATTTTGGAACCAGATGTCCGCTGCTTGCTGTGCTGCAGATACAAAGCATAGATGAGGGTTCCTGCCTTGCATTCACACAAAAACCTCAAAAAGGCAACAGAAACACTCTACTCTGATGGAAGAGTACCCTTCTGAAGATGACATTCATCCCAGCTAATTGAGGGTGTAAGCACCTCCATCTGAGTATAACAACTCCCAGGCTCCAGGCTCCTATTAGAGTAATTACAGAGCTAATCAATACAGCCAAAGATTCTTGGGGTGGGGATCATTTGAATAAAGTCATCAGCTCCACATAGACCTAAATTTCTCTGGCTGGTATTGACTCGCATGAATTACAAAGGGATCTTCAGGATGACTTTCTCAGATGCAGAAAGGTATAATGTTGACATCTAAATTTAGCTGCACAAATTCAGCAGCCAAAGTCTTTTTAATGTCGCAAAAGGAGTTGCTCAAGTCACTCACATAAGTGGAAAAGCTCTGGAAAGGGCACGGACACCACTAATCACACAACCTTTCCTTCCACCTGGGAATTATTCTCATTTTTCTGTTCGTTTAATATGTGCACAGCACTTTTTAAAAAGGAAAGGCTTTAAGGTGCGTCTTGAAGGTCTTTTCCAGCCCAAATTATTTTATGGCATTATACAATCCTATGAAATTTTTTACAGGCGCCAATCACCAATATTCACTGCCATGTAAGTCACAGAATCACAGAATGATGATTCTGGAGATGAAGCAGGGCGATCAGGGCTGTGCCCAGTTGGATTTTGAATAGCTCCAGGGCTGGAGACTCCACAAATCTCAGCAACCTGTTTTCCTGTTTGACCAAACTTACATGAAACAAAAGTATTTTAAACAAATTTTCTTCTGTTTCAGGTTGTGGCCATTGCCTGATTTCCTGAGAAAGCACTCAAGAGAGAGAACAGCCTGGTTTTACCTTCGTCATCCTCCTGCCTCAGGTATTTACAGATTGGAAAGGCCCTCCAGAGCCTTCCCTTCCCCAGGCTGCAGTCCCAGCCCTCTCAGCCTGGGGAAGGGAAGAACACAGATCCTGTGGACCTTGGACAGGATTCTCCTCCAAGGGCTGAGATGAAAGGCACCATGGGCTGGACATGAAATTAAACGTCATGACCAGCACAGGCCATTGCTCTTAGGAGGTTCTGCAGCTACTGCAGATTCTGAGTTTTGATTTGCAGGCAGGGAAAATATTTAACATTGCAAAAGCCATTCGAATTGGAAATAGGTAATCCACAGACTTGGAGGGAGACAAGAAAGATTCTCCAGACACAAGCTGGCTAAAAGATATTCTGAGCCAAAAACGCAGCAGACTTAGGATATGTTTCAGGTTTACTTGAGGATAAAAATGAGTTATTTTGAGTTACCGAGAAAGAGTTTGAGTTCTGTCATGCTCTTAGGTTTTGATTAAAGATTTTTTTTACTATTTGCTGTAGTAATAATTACACTGAATTTAGTAGTTTTACTCATGGACTTTGCAGTCTTGTCTTATACAGTTGGTGTACAAATAGAGAACTAAATAACAATCTTTAGAAAGAAATTAAAATTATGTTGGAATATATCTTAATATGTATTTTTTTTAATAGTGGGGGAACTTTACCAGTATAAACCTCTCTGACTTGAGGCTTTGTCTGTCTGTATTTCCCTGAGTAATTACTACCATTTTCATAGTCAATAAAAGGAAACAAATTTCTTTTTCTTGATTTTTTTTTTTTCCTTCATGCATAAAGAGAGAGGGCAAACAAAAAAAGACCCTGCCACTCTCAGGGTGCTAAAATTACTCTTCTGTGCAAGATGCCAGATCACTTTAGTGAGAACTGTAAAAACAGACTGTAACGAGCTGCTCCAGCCATGTGGGAGCTCTAAGCTGCAACAAACACCTGAGCTGTGGATCCATCCAGAGCCCTCCTTGGCTTCAGAGAAGCATCTTTCCCCTCTTTGAGATTTCCAGCATAGGCTCTGCTCATTTCTTCAGTCTGGGCTGTTCTGGCTGTGAATTAAAGAGGTGGTCTCATGGGAAGATAAATTATTCAGAGTAATAAACTAATTTGTTCCTACCTGCTGTTGTTTCAAATCACGTGAGGTCTCTGTCTGGGCAAATATCGGGACACGTATCACACTGTGTAAATAAGCTGTGATAATACAACCTCTGACTTTCGCAAATTTATACAGATTTAGGACTTTCTCATAGCTATGAATGTCAGTGAACTTCTCTGTTGGAGAAGGCTCATCCAGATAAATCATAGTCCATTATTAATAGTAGGTGACCATTATATATGCAGAGCTTTTTTTTGCTTTTTGAATGGTTCTTTGAAAGTGTGAAGCAACTAAATTCTTTAGAAGCTGACTGAGATGATCAAAGGTGGCCCACAGAATTATCAAGTGGAATTCTGCACCAGTGAGAGAGGAGAGATGATCCAAAGCTCGTTGAAGTCCATGCAAACCCTCTCACTGACTTTATCCAGCTTTGCATCAGGCCCACGTGAAAGTTCTTGCAGCTGCTCTGCCAAGTCACAGTCTGTGCTCCCACACTGCTGAGGGAATCCTGAAGGATTGTCCCAAGGATGGAAAATATGGGACAGAACGAACAGATGGATTTTGGTGGTGAGCACTGAAAACACGGACATGAAAACAGCTCTTCAGAGTTATTTAAAGGCTCCTTCTCAACACGTCAAACTCAGGCAGAGAATGAGCACGTGACAGAGCTGGACCCTCAGCAGGGTATCCTGAGTTGCAGCCCACAGAAAGGAAATGTTAAGCTCTTGACTCGATTTTGCCAGTTTTTGTTTCATTCAGTTTTGTTTCCTCTTATTTTGATTTTTCCCCCCCAATGTTCTGATGAAACTGTCTCCAAGGCTCTATTGTCTTTTGATATTTTCAAAGTGAAGTCTTCACATATGCAAATTTGCACTAATTAAGCCCATGTCACAATATACTTTATTTATGTACTTTCCTCTGAAACTGTTGCATGCTCCATACCAGTGTCAGATGCACATTGCAAAGTAGCTTCCAAACATCTCAGAGGTGAAATCCTGTGACACCATCTCATTCATGACACGAGTATGGAACCTAAATTAATCTGCGAGGCTGATAGTGGAGACAGCATCTTGTAACATGAGGATCTAAATTTTCTATTTCTGAAACCTCCCAAGAAAGTATTGAAGGGAAAGCAGGAAATCCCTGGTTGTTTATATTTTTCTGGCTCTAGCCCCTTGTAGTTGCTAATATTCTTATTTTATTTTCCTGAAAATATGGTAAATGTACTTTTCTTCTGTGTTCAGGATTCAACAGATCACCAGCATTGGACATTGACATTAAATTTACCCCCATATCAGATAACCTTCCTTGGCATTTCGGGTGCAATTCATGGCTTAACTCATTTGAAATTAATCTCTTCCATCTGTGGTGGTGGGGAATGGCCTCTGAAAACCCTTTCTGATCACTTTGATGAAGGTTTCAACATGGACCTGATATAATGGCTTTATTATATATTTAAATTTTAATGATGCATTTTTAGGACAGAAAAAAAAAAAAAAAAAGACAAGGAAAAGAAGAAAAAGGTCACGATACTAAGAAAACCTGTGGTGTTTCCTGCCTCTTTGAAGCTGAAGTTAATCAGATAGAAGATTAGTCTGAGAATTACATTACTGGCACTGCAAACCTTCCAGGCCTTTAGCTGGGCCTTTGTTCAAATGGAGTACATGATGATGAGATTTTGCCTTCAGTAAAGCCTCTTGTTTCATCAGTTAAAGTTCATCTTTTTAAATAACCATTCCCACTAATTTTGTAGGGAAGTAAATGATATCCACTTTTCATTACAGAATTTCTTTAGTGCACAACAGCAACAGCAGGAAAGCTGAATAAAGTCTTGTTCAGCCACGCTGGTCACTTCTGCTTATCCTTGAGTTTTAACAACAGCTTCTTAAAATAGGACAGACCTAATAACCCTGGAGTCTTCTGTCAGAAAAAAAAAAATGAGATGGCAGAGTGATGATACACCTCATGCAATATTGCTTAATATTCACTTACACATTTATTTCCCCTGTGCATTCTCTTAATGGCATCAATGCTTCCCAGCAGCCACCTTGGCTTTAACTTCACTGAAATAATTTCTTTTTCTGTTTAGAAAGATGCCCCAGTAGAAATCCAGGTGCTTTGGAAGTGTAGAGGATTTTTGGCCCTGATATCAAGCTCTTCAAATTTGGCAGCTGCAGATCATTGTTAAAATAGGAGTTTTAGATAAAGGTATTAATGCAAGTACATGAGCATCTTTTAGGAACCACCACAAGAACATGGGGGTGTTCTGTGGAGACTAAAGGTTAATCCTAAAGCAAAACTTAATCAAGGAATGAGATGATACTGGGGACAAAACAAAACAAAACAAAAAAAAAATCAACCCAGCAACAAATCCCAAGCCCTGAGTCCAGGCACTGTTTAGGGTTCAAGAAAGTCTATCTAAATCAGCTCCTTGGGATTCACTACACTAAAAGAAATCCCAAATCTTTTCCATCTTCATGCTTGAAGTTAGTCACGTGCCTGTTAGGAATTTCTGTGCATTTTTGTCTGAACCCTAAAGATTTGTCTTAGCAGTGCGCACTACATGGCAAAGTTCTTAAGAAACCTGCAATTGATACTCATAAAAACCCATTGAAAAGGTCTGCAGCTGTTCAGAATTTGCACCTGGGAGGCAAAGCTGCAGAAGATGACATAATAATGGCAAGAGACATAATAGGTGATATCGCATTTCAGAAGTGAATATTGCTAGCTGAACTTGGGGGATCATGAGAAAATTCATTTCGCAAAGGTGGAATGCCCAGCGCCTGGGAGGTGACACGTAATGAATTAGAGTAATTTTGCCCAACCTGTTAAAAACAAATGCTGTTATAGAAGAAGCAGGACCATCTGCATAAAGATTTTTAAATTACCTGATGTTGAATATGTGAAACATCGGGTAATGACATTGCAAACTCAGCTCTGATTAAATGGCAAGTGAAGAGCGAATCTCAGCAGCATTGTCTTATCACATTAAAACAAGGGGAAAATCTATTTATGAGTGAGCTGACCTCATTTTTTCTCTCATAGCCTGCTGTGCGTGGCAGAGTTGGGTATGATTGAAAAGTCATTGCATAGTTCTTTAACATGAAAATGTTTAATCCAAGAAAAAGTTCCTTTTCAACCCTCAGTAATTTTTTTTTTTTTTGAGGGATACAGTTGATATAAGCCCTGAATGCATTTTTTGAGGTTGTGTGAGGTTTCAAATTTGGATTCTAACAAGTCCTCCCTGAAAGTTCCGACAGGAATCCCTGGGAGCTACCTGAAGCACAAACTTCGTGCCTGTACTGAAGCAAGTCAGGAGAGAGAAGGAACCAAACCCACTTATTAACAAGGCCTTGCTGCCTCTCAAGGTCTCAAGTCACAGAAGATGCTTCCTCAAAAAAAAAAAAAAGTGTACTCCTTTTCTCTTAATATTACTTTACTTGTAGAAGCACTGTCATCCTGTTTAGCCTGGAGAAAAAGGAGGCTGAGGCCTTATTGCTTTGTACAGTTCCCTGAAAGGAAGTTATAGTGAGGTGGGTGTCAGTCTCTTCTCCCAGGTAACACATGACAGGACAAGAGGAAATGGAATCAAGTAGTGCCAGGGAAGGTTTACACTAGATATTATGAGAATTTATTTTGTTTAATGAGTTGTAAAGCAATGGAAAAGGCTGCCCAGGGAAGTGGTGGAGTCACCATGCCTGGAAGTGTTCAAAAAAACGTGAGGACATGGTTTAGTGGCGAACATGGTAGTAGGTGGACAGTTGGACTTGATGACCTTAGAGGACTTTTGGAACTTAATGATTCTATGATTCCGTGGTTTTGTTTCTCAAAGAAACATCCTTGCCATTTGGGATTTCCTTCACAACATTCCAACAGCAAATTAATGAAATTTATCTGGAGTCTCCTTCTTCCGAGGACTGAAATGCAGAGGAGTGAGGCTCGAGGTGCAGAGAAGACCTGCAACTTTATTTGGTTGCTTTGAAAAAAAAGATTAAAAGGTTCAAATGTGTGACCTAAATCTAAGTGACTGAATGACCAAGAAAATATCATTTTCTCCATCTATTAATTCACTTTGCACTTTAATTCTCAGTAACTTTGCTCAGCTACAAGATGGTTCTGTGAAAGAGGCCACATCTCTTCTGGTCTGAGCAGCCACTGCCTGTCTTTCTCCAGCAGGACAGGGCTCCTTGACTCACATTTGGCAACTCCTGTAGTGTGGAGGGAGCAAGGAGAGAGAAAAGCTGCTTCATGAATATGTGGAATTATTCTGGGAAGCACTCAGGATAATGTAAAAATGAGAGACATAAAACACTGGCCAGCTCAGACACTAAGAGAGATTAGATAGCAGACCTGGCAAGTCATCCATTTGCACCAGTGTGGCAAATCTTAGGGTTTTTTTGGGAACAGGCAGAATTACTGGCATTTGACTTTCATCTTGGATTAAGTATCAGGAAGAAAAATGCTGACTGATGTTAAAATATGTCTGGTTGCAGGACAAATTCAAGGAGATGGATGCTTAAGCACTGGAGTACACAGCCAAGGCTGCCAAGGATGCAAATCTCTCAGTGCCCATCCAGGACCTCGTTCCTATTTCACCATCCCTGAGAGCCTGCCATGGGGAAATACCAGGCTTTCACCTTGCAGCTGCTTTTAACTACAGAGCAAGCAAATCAGAGCTGTAAAAGGTGACAGAAACCCTTAAATTCTCATTCACGTGTTACTGGAAATAAACCTTAAAAAAGCCCACAGAAGACACACAAAATGGTTGGCATTAAACTATTTCAGCTAAGGGAGCAGGGACTGTGTGCTCCAGCTCTGCTTAAGGGGATCTGGTGGAAGAATAATGTGGTTTGTGCAGAACTAGAGAAAATGAGAGTTGAAAAGATTCCCTACGAGGAAAGAAACCCACACTTGCACAGCAAGAGTTTCTGTCTGACACACTGATGGCTGTTTCTGGTGCAGCAGCAATGCATATTTAAACACAAGAAGTACCCACCTCAGATAATTTTTTTAAAATACTATTTAACTATGAAGGAAACAAAACTGGCTTTAGTCAATGAGGACAGAGATGGAACAGATAAAACTCCTAATACTGGAAACAGAACGGCAACTTAGGACATGGTCATTAAGAACAGCGCTGGAAATAAATTGCTGCATAGAGAGCTAATTAAAAAAGAACTAATAAATTCTATAGATGTAAATGTAATGCATTTTTTTCATCCATCTGAGCTCTAGCTGTTGTTAACTCTGGGTGATGCTGGTTTTCCATGCATATGTTGGTGTTATTCCTACAGATGGTGCCAGGGCTGAGGCACTGAATGCAAGGAAGCTTCACATGTTAGCTCTGCTTACACTCTAGCAGTAAGTACTGGATTAATGCAGAACCTAATCCCATCAGAAAGGAGATATTTTAGTAGACACCAGGGAGACTAAAGCAGTTGATCCCTGCTTATGGCAGGAAAATGCACATATGTCAGGGATTTCACTCTGATGTTTGCAGATAACCTTGATAAATCTCTTGGACACCTCCTCATTTGGACCTTAGTTGGCTGTTCATAAATAAGGGTAAAAATAGCTGAGTTGACTTTCCTTTTGATCTATTCCACCATTTTTCCAGTGAAGGTGGGTGAAATATCCTGCCTGGTGTGTGTTTTTTCCTTTTTCTACTGCCCCAGATTAGTCAATATGGAGCGCCATGGATGAGATACTTTTCATTCAAATTCACATGTTCCAGATCAACACAAATCACCCTCATTTCTCTTTAGAGAAGGGAAGGGACAGTCTGGCTCACCTTTAATATATTCAATAGCTAAAAAAAGTATCTATGCATTAGCCTGAAAGGCAACATCGAGTGACTAATTCAGGTTTGGTTTTCTAAACGTCAGTGAGGTTAATCTCATCTTTATTTTTTTATATTTTGCTTCTGAAACAAATATTTCTGTATCACCTTGTTCTCAGGTGTTAGTGGTTTGCCTTGTTTATTTTTTCTATAAATAAATCTTCAGTGACCAGATAGACAAGACTGGTACCAGGAAAGAAGTCTATCTTTGTAATAATGTGCCCTGGAATTTATAAATTTATAACACCTGTCCTTCCTTCCTTCCTTCCTTCCTTCCTTCCTTCCTTCCTTCCTTCCTTCCTTCCTTCCTTCCTTCCTTCCTTCCTTCCTTCCGCACCATTCCTTCCTTCCTTCCTTTTTAATGTACACAGGAAGTGTTCTCATTTTCATATGGAATCCAGATTATCTTCATTTTCTTGGGCAGCGTTATTGGAAATAAGCTTAAATATCAGCTCTCATGCTAGATCCTACTGAGACCGATCTGATGAAAGCCTCATAAATTCTTTAATTACTCCATGGGTACAACTTCCATCTTGTTTTCCCTATAATATTCTTCATGGACAGCCATGCAATCTTCTCCTCTAATATGTATGTTCTCCTGCCAGCCTCACCAAAAATGAATAAAATAAAACCCACAGACTGAAGGGAAGAACAGAAAAACATTTCAAAGAAAGATTTCCCAGTTACTAAGAAAGAAACATTGTCAGAATTCCCTGAACAGGAAATAATCAGAAGCTTGGACAGTGCCTGAGGGAATATTTTATGTACATCATTTGTTATTACTCTTCCTTGGGTGCCTGTTCATGGCTGCTGCTGGAGACAGTGAATGGGTGGAACATTATTTTGTACTGGCCAGGCTGGTGTCCTCACATTCTCAAAATCAGCTGGGTCAGATTTACCAGGGTGCTGCATCCATTTAACTCCTCCCTGTTTATTATTATAGCTGCTGGGAAGATCATCACTAAAGGGATCATGTAGAGTTCCAGAAGTGTCTCCATTTTCTTTTGAAAAGAAACAGGAGTTTGCTGGGGAGGGAGGATAATAATGAATAGTAACTGCAGAGCCAGTTATACATAATATATTCTGCATTGTGCTTCTGGTTCCATTTCTGTGAACAGAAATTATTAAGATTTTATTTACTCCTTAGCATGTAGTGCTATAAGAGACAAAGATGAAGTACTTAAGGGCTCCAGGAGACACAAGGAGAACTTTTGGTTATCAAAGAAGCCTTTTTACAGCTCAAGTCTGTTAAACAAAAGGCAGAGGAAGAAAAAAGGGATATCTGTTTAGGTATTTTCAACAAATCTTGGATACCACAGTGACTGAGGTATTTGACATGCTTAACATAAAAGTAAAAATTGGTGTAGACAAAATACAAGATAGGAAACTCCAGAGAAATACTGTGAATCCATGGAATGGAGAAAGATTTCTGAGTTTTCTTTAACTCTATGTCTCTGTGGATGTTTGAAAAGCAGAATAATTTTGGTAGTGGATTAACAGCCTTTTCTGCCCAGCACAACCAAGACCTCCAAGACAATGGCTTTTAGCAATGAATTTTGGGACTGCCCATGGACTTTTTCAGAGGGCTTTGCTGGACATCATATTTAGCAGGACTGAACAGAAGCCTACACATCCTCACATGCACCAAGCAAGAGGAGATCCTCTCTCCTCAGATACTGAAATTTCCTCTTAACAAGAATGACAGCAGCACCAAGAAACCAAGCAAAGAAAAGAAAATCCATAAAAAACAAACAGTCAAAGAGAAGAAAATCCACAATATTTATTGTTCCTCATCTGCAGCTGGCAGCAGTTGGAAGAATCATAATAAAGTATACCTTGCTAAGTGTTTCTTTAGATATCTTTTGCCTTCATTACCCTGGATTCCCCATTTGGAATTCCTTCTTTGGAGGTGGCAGATTCCTGCAGCACCACATCCCAGTCCATCACTCCAAGTGACACCTCAGAGCACACAATTCCTCTATATATTTCCCCTCTCAATAAAGCTACAGTGCAGCTGCATCTGGAAACAAAGAACTCCCTCCTCTTCTGCAGCAGATGGAGCCCAGAGCACAGCCCTGTCTGCAGCAGCAGTGATGAAGTTGGAAAGATTCCTCCACAGCAGGAAGGATCACACACCCTTGGGACACCACTTTGCCTGTTATTCCCAACTTGGAAGGTGAAGGAGATCTGAGTCATTATGAGAATGATGGGAACGCTCACTGATCCATGTCAGGCTGTGATTTAGACCAGCTTCATCTTTCTTATTTGGTGAAGAGTAGTAAATATTTTAAGGGGAAACTGCAATGCTACTTAAAAAACACTTACCTAATTAAACCTCAAGTGCAGGAATCTTTATTCTGCAGAGCAGCACTCTGTGATGCTCAGCACCTCAGGCTGTACCTCAGCCATATGGCACTTTAATAGGCACTAGCAGAGGGAGCCCTTTTTATATTTTAACAGATGGGTGCAAGCTACTGGGGTTGGAGCAGAGGGCAGAATGAAAGAAAATGTAAGGAAAGAGAATCAAGAAAGACAAAGCTCAAAGGATGAATTCTTATTGAACTCTGCCACTTCTGTTCTAAACAGCTTGAGGTCTTGTTTCTTTCCTAGAAGGAGCTTCTGTTGTTTCCAACCCCTTGGACTCAGACTCGCTGATCACAAACCATTTCACAGCAGAATTACCGGGTGAGGTATTGTCCTTGCAGCAGAAATACCACTGCTGATTTCAGGGTCAGCTGGCCCAGCAAATACTTGCATGAGTTTAGGAGTAGGATTCAACTTTTTGTAGTGTTTCTTCTGTTGTACCTATGCCCCTGTATATTAGAATCTCAATAAGTCTGGGCTGTATCAAAAAATGGCTAGAAGACCTCTGAAAGGAAAGCTAGTGCAGGGCATATTGCAGAGGAAAGAGGGTAAAGCGAATCCAAGAAAAGAGTCAGAAAGGAGAGGCCTATTTAAAAATAACCAATTTATTGAAATGTTTATCTTTCAGATGGGTCCTCATCTTGGGGCCAAGAAGGCCAATGGGATCCTGGGCTGCATTAGGAAGAGCATTGCCAGCAGGTCAAGGGAGGTGATCCTGGACTTCTGTTCAGCCCTGGGGAGGCACATCTGGAGTGCTGTGTGCTGGGCTCCTCAGGACAGGAGGGACATGGAGCTCCTGGAGTGGGTCCAGGGGGGGGGTTTGAAGATGATTTGGGGACTGGAACATCTCTTACAAGGAAAGGCTGAGGGAGCTGAGGCTGTTCAGCCTCAAGAAGAGACAGCTGAGAGGGGACCTCATCCCTGTCTATCTGTGTCTGCAGGGAGGGCTCAGAGCAGGGACCAGGCTCTGCTCTGTGGGGCCCAGCAATGGGACAAGAGGAATGGGCAGGAACTGATGCCCAGGAAGTTCCACCTGAACATGAGGAAGAACTTCTTCCCTGTGCAGTGACCAGCCCCAAGCAGATTGCCCAGAGAGGGTGTGGAGCCTCTTCCCTGGAGATATTCCAGAACTGTCTGGACACAACCCCGTGCCCTGTGCTCTGGGATGGCCCTGCTGGAGGAGGGAGGTTAGAGCAGATGACCCCACTGTGGTCCCTTCCACCCTGAACCCCTCTGTGAATCTGTGTGATCTGGTCAGACTACGGTTTTAATTACAGCAAATGCATTCCAAAAATAAGACTATCAGCAAAAGGCACCATAGGGCTAAAGGAATATTTTTCCATTTACATTGTGGCTGCTACATGGTTTAATATTTTCCAAATTTTTTTTGGATGGCTGCCATTTCATAGCTTAAGTGATGCCTGTCACACCTTCCTATCTTTCCTGTACAGTACTTCCATAAATACCATTCCTTTCATCACATGCATTTGTTTCCTACTTCACAGGGTAAGTTCAATTTGTCCCAAAAAGCCTGTGGCAACTTGGTGGCAAGTTTTTACCCTCTGGGGATTGACAGGGACCTCATTCTCGGGAGCTCTGATGCAGAGTGGCTGCATCATTCAACGTGGCACTGCAGATAATTCTCTCTGCTGACATTCTGCACCAATTCTGGGACTGCATCACCCAGGGTGAAGCACCTGCAGGAGCTCAGATCTCCTTCTGCAAGGATACACAACATGCAAAGGATTTAGTGTGTGCTCTTGATAAAACACTGTGTCTTGTTCTATAGAAACTCTGAATCCATAAAACATATTAAATATTTATTTAATCAGTGATTTTTCTCTTTTGTTCTATGTTCCAGTGTCCATCAGCATACCATAAAAAAACAATGTTCTGTGAATGTGTTCTAAGAGCATTAATTCCTTTATTGAGAAACTCTTTTGTTATTTTAATCCTGCATCTGAATGCCTTATGAAGAAAATTATAATTAATGTAGAGTTTTCATTTTCATTGCCATTCATCACTCTCTGCAATAGTTCAGTATTTCAGAAAAGCAAAACTGGATGTTTCCAAAAAAGCACAAACTTAGTATTGGATTCTACTGAATTTTAACTACAAGAAATAATAAACAGAAATGTGTTAAAATGTTTACGTGAATTTCAAATTGTATTTCCCAAACTATCTGTAGATCTATGTCAGATCTGAATGTCTGTGTGTGAAAATTAGATCTGTTCGTGGCTGTCACATTGGAAGTCTTTTGATGGGCTGAGCAGGTCATGCCAGACATGGTATAAAATTATATTCTTAGAACATTATAAATTCTTACATTAAAAATTCCTTTTATTTAACACACTGGAGACTTTTGACTGGATCTACGTGGTTTATATGTTCAGGGTCTTTTTCTTTTTATTTTTTCCTACATGGCCAGGCCTGTTTTCATCAGATTTTACTCAATAATTGAGAAAAATTGTCCTGGACAAGCAATATACAAGGCTAGGATGTTCTAAGCCCAGCATGGGGTTCATTCAGTCAATAACAGAGTTTCAGCAATGCATCTTTTTTTTTGCTTCAGAAATTTTTTTTCTTGCTGTTTTTTTTGGGGGGGGATTCTTTTAATGGATCTTTTCTGGCTAATCCAAAATTATGCAAACTGAAAGAAAGAGGCTCTTCCAAATTAAAAGTGAGAAAAAAGCCGTGATGGTTTCCTAACCCTCTGTTAGGAAACTGGAAAGCGTTGCACCATCTTTGGGAAGTTGGTTGTAAAACTGCTGCAAATGCACTGGGTCTGGTTCTCACATTTGAAACATTTTATGCTTAATGTAATTCAGTTTATGGCCCCAATGAGCTGCAAGAGTGGTGTAAATTGGTGTTCAAGTTAATGAGAATTCGGCCTAGGGAGTCTAATATTTGCTTTCTACAGTGTTTGGAATTACTTCTGTTGTTTTATAACAATGTTTAAAAGTCAGCACAGAAACATTATAAATTAAAAAAATCTTGGGTCACATCCATCCATCCATCTATGCATCCATCCATCCAAGAGAAATGCACTGCAACATTTGATACAGAGTCTAAGCCTTGATTTAATTACAAGTAGGATTAATTTGGCATTTTAAATGTAGATGTGGATACAGTGCTTTCTCTAAATCCATATCCTTCAATCATTTAAAATCAGCAACACTTTATTCAAAGGTAACAGTTTTCATGAGCCTTATTTCACATTTCTTCTGTGAGTGAAAAATGATATAAGGGTAACAGGGATAAACCCAAATAGTGTATCACGAATAAGTTTCAAAATGCTGACAGAAAATATTTGCCTTTGCATGAAAGAAATGCTTTGGGAAAACAGAAACAGAGATTTCCTTTACCTTCAACTGCAATAACCTTTTTAATGACTTGGGAGCCATCCGATTGTTTGTTCTGAAACTCCCTGTTTCTGCTTATGTAAGGATTTTGTTTATTATTATGGTGGTTTTTGTCTTTCTCTATCCAAAATTGGTTGGTGCCCAAAGGAAAGCATTAAAAAAGAATTCACAAATTTCCGATATTTCATCATTTCAGTTATATTTTAGCAAATATTCAGATCTCTGAGGCACTCTCAAAGCTGTATTTTGCAGAGTTGTTATATTTCTATGAGGCTGGAGAGAAATATCACAGAAATCCATGAATATAAGTGCACAGAGACTGTTCTTTTTAGGAGTGAAAATCTGGATGACTACAAAAAAGCAGCTAATAAAGGTGTTCAGAATATTTACTGGAAACAAAGTTCAGTGCCCTGAAAACTGTCTAAGACAGAGAGCAATATTCAAATGACATGGCAAAGGAGGTGTCCTATTTTTTACATAAATTCAAGTATTCTTATTTTTTGAAATTTCATAAGTATTTAAGGTTGCTGTCTCTGTGGTATAGAACTCCTGTTGAAGAAACATTTTTTACACGGACCAGTAATTTGGGATAACAGAAAATTTTTGAAAAGGTGTCACATTGGAATCTCTGCAAAGCTCGGTCACAAAATTATGTGCTCCAGGCTCGAAGTGTCTTCCAGGTAATTAAAAAGGACACACAGCAATCCCCAGCCCAGTGAAGAAAAGATCAAATTCAAAATATTGCCTCCAAAATACTCCAAAGTACAGTCCAGAAAACCATACAAAGGTTTTAACATAATCCTTTAACACAAAAATGGAGTATGTCTTTTGGAAACTCAAGGAATTCTGGTTCACTGCTCACAGAGTCTGAAATCAAAATGCACATAAATATAATTTTTAGCTTGGGCTAATTTTTTTGGATAGCCATTACAAAGGACATTTTAATGAAGGACCTAAAGAAGAAAAGGGAAATAGACTTCTTTTTATTTCCCTATTCAGGGATCAAGAAGGCAGAAATGCCAAGGTGCACTTACTGCCTTGAAACACAAAGGCTGACAATTGAGATTTCTATCTAGAAGTTTGTGTAATTTTCTCCCCTTGAGTATATGCTAATTAGCTCTGGAGATGCAAAATATGTTTGTGCAACTTTGTGGATTCTCATTTTGTAAACTTCTCAATCAGGAGGATAGAAATTCATATTAATGCCAATCATTTTGCTTAATGCTTTTCTCTTTTGATTCTTGTTTTTTTTGTTTGCTTGTTTTGTTTTAAAGCCCTGTCAGTGGAAGAACTACACTTACTTCGTAGAATCTGTTCTAAAGTGAATAGAGGGGTTTCCACACCCTATAAAATCACACTTCTTATGGAAAAGGAAAAGAGAGGAAAAAGGACAGTTTGCTGAAGCAAATTATCCCTTGAAAAATTCAAAACCACATGGGCTACCCTCAACATCAGCAGAACATCGCACTTCAACATAATCACAAAAGTTTCTAGAAAAGAAAAGCTAACTATTCCATCACATCCATCCCCTTCTGCCATATGCCATTTCCCTTCTCCTATTTGCATTTGAAAGCCTTCTACTGCATTGCCTTCATTTCATATTTGGGGAAGAGACCTCAGAAGAGACGACTTGAAAGGGAAACATCTGTCATGGGCCCTGGTGTCACATGCTGGAAGTGACTTTGTGGAGCTGATAGTTCATCTGCAGTTGATAGTCCTGGTTTTGCTTTGCTTTCTAGCCCTGCCCATACTGTGCCATGAAGCCTTGACACCCCTGCATTTCTTAGCCCATGGACCCTAAATATGTACTTTATTCACAGAATAATAGAATCAGAATGGTTTGGGTTGGAAAGGAACTTAAAGATCATCGAGTTCCACCCCCTGCCATGGGCAGGGACACCTCCCACTGTCCCAGGTTTCTCCAAGCCCCATCCAGCCTGGCCTTGGACACTTCAGCAATGGGGCAGCCACAATTCTCTGGGCAACCTCTGCCAGGGCCTCCCCATCCTCATAGGGACGAATTTTTTCCACAATCTAATCCAGACCTACTCCCTCTCAGTTTGAAACCACATGTTCTACAAATTACACAAGCCATGTCTGAACATAAATGAAAACTCACTGGGAAGTTGGGTTTTTGCCTTATCTCTGAGGAACAGAACTCCCTATCTGCTGCTCTTGTTTTAGGGATGGGATGAGTTACCAAATGCAGAAGGACTCCATGAAACCTGCAGTGACAAACAGGAAAGTTCAGGTCTCACTTAAGTGTTTTACAAAAGGGAGAACTTCGAATGATCAGAAAGCCTTTGTGATGTTCTGCCAAGAGGTACTGACCCCAAAATTGATTTAGGATCATAGAATATCACAAGTTGGAAGGGACCTATACAAAAACTAAAACAAGCATTGTCCACACATTCCTTGAACTCTTGACAGATTTGGTGCCAGGACCACTTCCCAGCAGAACCCAGAACTCACCTTCCTCTCAGAGAAGAGCCTGAAAATGTCTCTTACCCTAAAGCAAAGCCTTCACATCCTGCTGGATGAGGATGTGGTTTGACTCCCTGGTTTTCCTTAAAGGTTATAAATAAATTCAAATTGTGGGATGCTTTCCTCTTCATAAAACATTTTGAAGGAGGAAAGGACTGTCTAATTTTCTGTTTTAACAAGGGCTTGTTATATATGAAGTCATTAGGAACAATTAAGTGATAATGTTGAACATTTAATAAAGCAATTAGAAATGTGAGAAAGTACAGGAAATGTATAATTTATATAATTTGGGTCCCAATTCACCCAGTTCTGCTGCTGCTACTGCTTTGTTTACCTTCATCACAGCAGACTGGTCTCTGTGACCTCTACCCTGGCACAAAGTGAGCAAGACTTACTTTGAATTCCACTCCATTTGTGAGAATTAATGAAAATTCCTTGGATTTTAATATTAAATCCAGTTGCTAATGGGCTGGATTTGGTTTGTGTTCAGAGAAGAAAGTCACATTTTTCAAAATGATAAAAAAAAAGCCACCGAAAGAAGAGAACAAAAAACATTATTTACAGCTTGAAATGAAATTGTTTGGGATACCTCATTCAAACTCCCTTTTGATTATTGAGCCAGTGATCTTGTAAAGATGGAAAATGTGTTACAAACGAACATCTTTTTTGTCCCTGTTTTGGTAGCTGCAGGTACCGTGTTCAGCCTTTGCGGAGTACAAGACAGGGATCTATGGGTTGTTTTAGATCTTTTAAAAGATGCACAAAAGTTCAGCTTTTGATTTCAGCTCTGAAAAAAAAAGAGTTTGGTTTCCCCTGTCTGCAGCATCATTCAGTTCTTCTGGCACCAAACATCAACCAGCTGCAAAGTTCATTAAAAAACAATATCCTATCATGAGTGGTTATATCAACACCCAAGCTGAAGCCAGTCAGAAATGGGACTTTCTTTTTTTTTTTGGAAGAACAGCAAAACAGCAACCAAAAAAAGACAGGAATTTAGTCAGATGAATATTTCATCACCCAGTTTACTTCCCCACTTTGAACATAAATTGATGCTTCAGCAGGACTAGAAGGCAAGCAGCCACCTACAGAACCTCCCCAGGCAGAAATCATATGTACTTTTTGAAGTTAAACAGAAATAAGACAGTGACAATTTTTCCGTTTTGTTCCCCTAATTGCCAGACAAAGTGCAATTTTCTGTTCTGTTCTATCAACCAGATGCTCTTGTCATCCACCATCGTGCTACAGTAATGGAACTTGACGTCCTCTTTGTTGTTTCTCACTGCATTTGTGTGACTCACTGCTCAAAATAAAAATGTACTAAGAATACCAAAGGTTGTTGTCATAGAAAAGTTATGAAATTCCTTTCATCTAATTGCTTTCAGTTAGGTTTTTTTTCAGTGCTGGGGCTTTTGAAGTTGTCTTGATATGCTGTGAGCACTCAGCCATGAGGTTATGTACCAGCCAACAAATCAGTTTTCAGCAGAAATCCAGCTAAAGGTAAAGTTTTACAAGGTATTTTGGCACCTAAAGCACCAAGTGCAGACCTGTGCAAACTTCCCAAAGATATGAAAGCTGCAGGATTGCTTTTAAATACTTTACTGAGTTGAAAAGCTCTCCAGAAATGACAAATGGCCACAAATTACCCCAGAGCACTACAAATCAGCTGAAGTTGTGGTGCTCACCACTCCAGGCATTGGAGCACCAAAAAAGATTAAGAGGAAACGAAGGACCTGTGCCATTGGCTACTGTTCTTGAAGCCAGGACACACAGGTGAGTGTAAGTAGGATAAATTCCTTCAATTTGTTAAGAATTAAGAAAGCAAATCAGCCATTCCACGACTGTTTTACAGCTCCACATCAGGAAAAACCTCTGAGCAACTTTTATTTGTGAGGCCAGTCCAAGACTGACAGAGAAATTTCACTTGGAAAGATGATGACATACTGGAAAATAGAATGGAATGGATTGGAATAGAATAGAATAAAAAATAGATGAGACTAGACTAGAATAGAATAGAAAATAGACTGGACTAGATAGAATAGAATAGAATAGAATAGAATAGAATAGAATAGAATAGAATAGAATAGAATAGAATAGAATAGAATAGAACAGTTCAGTAGAAAGGTGCCTACAATGACCACCCAGCCCCAGCGATACATTTTAAAGTTCAGATCCCTTTTCATCTTTACACCAAAGGTGATGCACAGACATCAAAACAAGGACACCAATGTCAAATACTGAGGCAAAACTGAGGTACAGACTCAAAAAACATTAAAATTCAATGTATTTAATTTTCCCAAGTAATTTCAGATGTGGTCAGAACTTGCGACAACAAGAAAATGTAAAATTAGAGGTGGCAGGTCGATCATTTAGAGCCCAAACCAGAATGAGGTGAAGAGATGGTGATGACTGGGAAGAGGAAAATATTCTCCCAAAAAAATTAAAAAGATTATGCTAATGCAATGACATGGTAATGTAGTTAAAAGCATGTAAAATAATCACATTTTACCAAAGTAAATTTATAACTCAGAACTAATCTAGAATTATACAGGATGATAGAGTACAAATAAATTTTGTTATACTGAAAAGCTCTATTCAAAATGACTGACAAATCACACACATAAACTCACATCTGGACTGTCAAACCCATTGCCCTGCAAAGCATTTCAGGTCTTACAGCAATTCCTAGAGGTGTGGACAATAATGTTATCAAACTTCATCCTGAAACCTTAAAAAAAATAATTGAAAGGATATCACACCTTCACTCTTAATATTTTTGAACCCCAACTTTGGTAATTAGCATATAGTATGAAATTATAGTTTGATCAAGGTGAGGGAGGAAGTATTTTAAATTTTATATTTAGAATAATTTGCATTTTACTCTGAATATCTACACCAGAGTTCAGGGATGCTCCTCTCCTGTGATTCCAGTCTAACTCAAGCCAAGGAGGCTATGAGTTGACGAGTAAGAATAGAAGTAAATCAATAATGTTCTAGGAAGAGGGGAGAGGTGAAAATCCTGAAGTGAGATACTCTTATACAAAACCAGACAAATTACTTGGCCACAGCACCTCACCTAGACAGGAGCCCCTCTCCACAGCAACCCAAATGTACTGTGGCAGCACGATGGCCTTAGAGATAATTTTCCACCTTCAAATCTTGTGAAGTTTGTATATTATTTTTATTTTAAAATATTTTTTCTTCATTTACCCTTATACCTTGCTCTCACAAGATTTGATACAGGCCTGAGTGAGTCAGAAATTACATAAAATGGTTCTCGACCCAGAATGGGAGTCACAGCACAAGGAAAAGCTACAAATTCAACTATTTGAACAATCAAAGGAGTTTGGAAAGAAAAGGAAAAAGTCTTGAACCCAGAAACAATAACCTCTGTTTCAACAGCAGCCAGAAGAACTCTTCCACACTCCCTCTCCCATAAACCAATGTCTCACTCCAGCTACAGCAAATTGTTAATAAAAACTTTCCCTGAGTGAGGGAACGATGTACTCAGGTTTTCATCCCAGGGGAATTTGGCTGTGTTTTAGGTATCAGATGGCAAATGTAAAACAGAGTTTAAGACTCCTTACAGGCGTTTTGAGCCACAAGCAATTCAAACGGCCCACTAAGAGCTGGATGACGAGCAGATGACAGAATTAGCTTTTTGTCACAGAAGTGGATAATATAAAGCTCCAAATTCTACTTCAACAGCTGTTGAAGATAGTGACCCATGTGCTTTAGTACCATTCGTTTTGCATGTATTTATTCTGTAATTAGACAGCACAGTGTTCCCACCTTTTTATGCTGAAGTCGCCTACATTTGTTTCAAGCTTTAATTTCCGCTCCCCAAGGATTTATCTCCACACAGTTTATCGTGGATGTTCAATCTCTGGTTATCTCTGCAGAGCAGTAGGAATGAATTGGCTTTGTCAAAATCCTGGCTTTTATTTCTTTTCCCCCCTTCTTTTTCTCTCCGTTTTGCTGACTGTTTTTTTCTTTTTTTAAAAAATAATTATTATTCTCTTCTTCTCCCAAGTTTGTGATGTGCAAGTGTATCCATTGCTGGAAATAACCTTAGCTTTAATAGCCTCATTGATGAGGCCATAAGGGGGCACATAACCATTTAAATGAGCTTACCCAGAATGTCTCGCTGCCAGAAATGCTTGAAACATCCTGTGCATCTCTGCCTCCCTTTCAATGAGGGTCATTCTTTGCTTGCTGATTACCACAGATCACCTCACACAGCCATGCAAACTCGGTAAACTGATTAAACTTTGCTCTTTTTTATCCACAGGCCTAAAATATTCTTCTGATGCTTTGCTGAGAAATTCTAATGTACCCATTTTTCAAACAGGGGACTGATACTGGCCGTGGCATCCAGAATATTGCTTTTGTCGTTCATCTGAAAAATAGGTGCAGGGCTGTATTTGTCTGTGCTAACTGTAAGCATATGGATGTCCACTTCTAAATTCTTCAGGAATTTAAAATTCTTTAGAAATGTCACCTGCATGATCCATCCAGTTGTTCCTGTCTTCAATCCACAAGCTCACAGGGAGTGCAGGAAAAGGAAATGCCTCTTCCATGCTTCCCTTGACTTTTACTCAAAGGGAAACAACCATCCAAAGATTTGGGTATCTGCAAAGCTTCTGGGAATGCACATCTGCTCCTAAGATCTGTTGTGAACCTACAGGCTGTCGTCTGGCTCAGCTCTCTGAATAAAACAGGCCACAAGCATGAATAATTCAGCATCCAAATGCCACCAATCACTTTTGACAAAAACATCTCTGCACTTCAGGTCATCATTCATAAAATCTGATCAAAAAACGGTGATCCTACATGAAAGGGGTGTTTGGGAGATAAGTCCTGATATGCAATGGTTTTAAGTGATACGTGGATGCTCCCAAAGAAGAGGTTTAATTTACATTCTGGATTTGAGTGGTGCACAGTAAATTAGACCTGTGACCAGATGGAAAATATGAGAGGGGGAAATGATTGTTCACTGACCACTCACCATCCTGTGGCTAATGCCATGTTCCTTAGATGAGAGAAGTTTATATCATACCAAAATATATACAAAAGAGAACTGACATAAATTATATAAACAATATTAATTTTTATGTTTTCTAAAAATAAAATAGTTTAATTTTTAGATATTATACTTTTTTAAAGTTCCATGTCTTCATATAAATAGTTTATAGTCTTTTCACATTGTGGTGGTTTTGCTTGGCCCAGTTTTTGCCAGTGAGTAGGGTGGGGTACACTTCTGCATTGTTGCTGAATCATGTGATTATTTTCTCTTAACAGATTGAATTTAAATTGAATAAATGTGCAAAAGTGGTAATTCCCACATGTCAAGTATTGTTTCATTTTAAAATACCACCAGACTGCACTGAAAGCCAAGCACTGGACGCAAAATGCTTCATTCCAACACAACAGCTCTCTTTGCCTTTTTTTTTAGGTGCTTTCAACCGTGCCACACATTTTTGGGGACAGCCTATTTAAATCCAAATGCCAAAGAATTCCTCTCCTGTTAGGTTCCAATTAGGATTAGCCCTAACTGCACAGCTGGCTCTTCCTCTTTTATGAGGCTCATCTTGCTTTGCAGCCTGACTGCTGAAGGCTCATTGCCTCTCCCTGGGTGTCAGATATAACTCGATGGGATGTGCCTTGAGGGGCTTCTTACACTCCGTGTTGGAGGAGTCAGTTGACATTGGAGGTTAGAGATTCCAATATATTCGTTTTGTCAAGGCCGCTTTAAAAATAAACCAATCCCTCTCTTTGTGTGGAGAAGCTGAGGTGCCTTTCACATTCATGGCATCTTTCTTTTGGCCTCTGCAGGAGGCTCCCTGTGGTTTCAATATCACCGTTCACATCTCATTGGATTTCATTGCTTGATGCAGGACTCATTGGCCTGGTGCTTCCCTGTCAGCGATCTGAGCTCTCCTCCCTGAGCAGGGACAACAGGAGCGTTGTGGTTCAAAATGTCATTGATGGAGAACCAGGGTGAAAGGGGCTCCATTGTTCTTGTCACAGATTGTCCTGGTCCAGATATTACTTGAGATTGGTGTCTTTGGGTTAAGACTGATGCTGCCCAGCTGTGCTCTGCAGCTTCCTCACTGATCTGTTCTTTCTGGTGATCAGTTACAGGACCTGAGGGAATGACCTAAAGTTGTGGCAGAAGAGATTTAGGTTGGATGTCAGGAAAATGTCACCCAGAGGCACTGAAACAGGCTCCCCAGGACAGTGGTCACGGCAGAATTCTGGAAGTGGAAAGTGCTCAAGGCCTGGCTGGACAGGGCTCTGGTCAGCCTGGGATAGTGGAGGTGTCCCTGCTCATGGCAGGGGGTGGAACGGGGTGATCTTCGAGATCCCTTCAACCCCAAACCATTGTGGGATTCTGTTACTCTTAGAATATGGACCTACCACCACCTTCAAGGGAGCACTGCTGAGTCTCGAGCCAGCAGGGACAGGGCCACACAGGCTCTGCTCTCAGACTCTCATCCATTACAGCTCTCACAAAATGAACAACCCAAGCCAGGATGAACTGTGAGCAAATCCTTATAAAAATGAATCCATTAGAGCAGGGTTTGGGAGCACAGCAGTCGAGATCCTGCCACCAACGGGAGGTCCCATCAGCTAATGGCAGCCTTCAAAGATGTCTTCACATAAAGAGAAGGTTCTTTCATCTGTCTCCTGCCAGGGAAGCAGGTTAGGAGAAACTTAGCAGCACTTTTTCTCTAAAGATGCTCAACAGGAGCCTCACTGCAGCGATTGAGATGAAAGTGATTCCAGCTTCTCAATGCTGGAAAGTTCAATTTGGTGGCAGTCACTTTGCAGCCTCTCCAAAGCAAGTCCATGGCCTCATCCCCATTCCTGGGAGGCCTTGATGGTTAAAGGTACCAATGATTGTGGCTGTGCTGCTGATATTGTGTGGAGAGGTGCCAGGTGATCAATTCTTTGCCCCTCTCAAAGGCTTGAGAGACACCATGGAGTGTTGTATGACCTTAGGTGAGAACTTAATCACTCATGAATTTCTTGAGCTTTCCTAATGCTTTCTTCCTCACAGAGGAAATATGTGCACTTACATATATATATTTATTTATTTATATAGGCATTTTTATCTGAACTATATAAATTAGCATCTCAAATTCAGGATGTGAAATGGGGAGGATGTGACTGAGGGTGTGAAATAAGACACACCGTTCATGCATTGAACAGGAATCTGGAAAATCTTTTCTCTCAACCTTGAAAGATATCTTTCCTCTGTTCCTTTGTTTTTAATTTCCCCCGCCTTTCCATGTATCACTTCTCATAACCCACTACTTAACCCACTCTCTGTCCGTGGCAAGGAGACTGGGGTGATTTTAGGTGCACAGGGATGGATTTTGTGCCAGACCCTTGGGCGATGGTGCTGCAGAGAAAGGCATCAGGAGGATTTTCCCTGCTCCTCTTGTGTGCAGGATCCAACCACAGCTCCCCATTAAAATTAATCCTGTACCTCCACAACACATGAGGCACATGTGGGCACAAATGTAAACCCAAATTAATAAAGACAAAACTAACTTCCAGTTCTTTTTGTTCTTTTTTTCCTTCTGATTTATCCTAGGGGAGTTTATAGAAGTCTTTTAGAATGCAGTGCTTAAATTTATTTAGTATGGCATTTTACAATCTCAACTAACCTCATAGTTCTGCCTCATTAGAGCTCTCCTGATGTCCCAGCTTAGATCCTCTCATATTTTGTCTTGTTTTGAGAGACTGGAGAAGAGGGATGAGCTGAATAATCTATTCTGCTAAATGAGTGCACTTTCAAACAAGCAGATATACAATGAGAGTGAGAGTGTCAAATTTTCATCCTGATGTCTGCAGAGAGAACTGGGACAAAAATACCACAGAATCAATGAAGTTCATGGAACAGAATGATAGAATCACAGTCATTAAGGTTGGGAAACACATTTAAGATCATCAAATTCAACTGTCAACCCAATCCAGCACCATTATCACTGTTAATTAATGTCCTCAAGTGCCACATGCAATGTTTTTGAGCATTTCCAGGGATGGAGACTCCACCACTAAGTTGTTTGGCTGATAGACTATATATTGTCTACATGACCATGGTTTTGGGTTTTTTAGATGGCAATTATTTTTCTCTTCAGTTCTTCCCTCAATGTCTCACAAAAATCTACCTGAATATTTAGCCATTAAACATGAAATGCTATTACATGAAATTGTACAGGTAACAGAGTTTTAGTTTTGTCTCATTCCTCCTCTTGTGTTGTGTGGCTGGAGAAATATGTGCCAAGAGAAAATGCTTTTGTCCTTCTATTTGAAGGATATACATAAGAAAGAAGGAAGACCTAGAGGTTGTGATTGAGTTTGAAATGTGTTTTTTTTCAGATTTAAAAAAAAAAAAAGTCACAATCTGTTAACAACAGTAAAAAAAGGCATTGGGTTTTGTGAAAAATAAAATCAATATAAGTAAAAGAAGGAGGAGGATCAAAACTATGCTTAAATATTTTCAAAAGCAAATAGAAGGA
The DNA here is from genome assembly GCA_036630365.1 of Acanthiza pusilla. Taxonomy (NCBI): domain Eukaryota; kingdom Metazoa; phylum Chordata; class Aves; order Passeriformes; family Acanthizidae; genus Acanthiza; species Acanthiza pusilla. The sequence goes on from JAXCHO010000034.1 coordinate 95,511,269, forward strand.
ATTGGAAAGTTAAACTACTTTATTTCTATTTAAAATTTCAAAGTGAAGAAATAGAAGAAATTAAAAGTAAGTGAAACGGAAGAATTCAGTTTGACTTCAAGTCTCAATTATTTTTGTAGTCTTCTAAGAGCTTTTTTTAAATTTAAACTTTGTTTTGTCTTGATTTTTTTTTCCTTTCTTGTTTTTTAGATCTATTTGACACTACAAATGCCCAGGATTTTCTTAAATGTTGGAATAAAAATGGATAAAAATAAAAGACTATGAAACAATGGGATCAGTAGGATCCCATACCAGAAGAAAAAATAACTTCTCTGATGAGCTTGAGTAAAGTAAGAATTTAAGTTATGAAAAAATACTTCTTGTCAGGTTTTATCACCATGATGTGTCTGGGGGAGAGATTCCCACAGGTGCCAAACCCACAATTTCAGCCCTTCAAAACCAAACCAGACACAAACACAATTCCCTGCTATAGCCTGAAGTTCAAAATCATGATACAATTCTAATGCACATTTTTTGGTGACCAGTCCTATAAATTGACTTGTGAAGGATCCTTGGTTTTCAATTCACTGCAGCACAGCAGTTTTTAGTTATAATCTCTATTCCTTATTTCTGCACTCACTGCAATAGGTGCACACAGATGTGTTTTCTCTTGTGCCTGAGTGCAACTCTGCAGTTTGATGGGAATCATTTAAAGAAGTATTTCCTACAGAACTCCTCTTGACACCTCCCAGGCTGCTCCAGATGTCCTACAAACTATCTTCACAACAGAATTAAAAGAGATTACACCTTTTCCTCTGCAGAATCCTGCCTTAGACATTTCTGTACTATTTTCATAACTTGGTCTTCCCTTCCCCAGAGAATTAACTCGAGTTTTGCCATTTATTTCCATGGTCACGGGACCTGACCTGGAGACCAGGCAGGTCTGACAACTGCTCCATGCACTAACCCTGGAAAAAGCTACAGTGTCCTAAAATTAAGGCATTTCTAGGAAGCCCTCATTAATATCTTCTCCTAAAGTTTAGGTCCCAAAATGTTAGATGTGTTGGGCTTAATTTCCAGACACCAGTGAGAGGTTTTTTTTTATTTCTGCTGTTTTGCTTTTGTTTTGGTTTGTTTGGTCTGGCATTTTTTGTTTGTCTTGTTTTCTTTTTTTACATAGGAGATAATCTTGAAGAAGTAATGACAATGAAACCATGTTTTTACTGTTCTATGGGTAGTCCTCAGCTGAGACATGAATGATTTCAGACAGAGGTGAGAGGTTCTTGTTCTCACAGATATTCCAAATTCTAAAATTCTGTCCAAGCAAAGTGAGGATCAGCTGATGCCAACTATGGTGGCATTGGGTGTTCGGAGGAAGATTTTCAAAGGTACAAAAGCACAGTCTCCTTCTCACTGGAAACCAATGAGTTATTAACATTCTATACCTGATTTGGATCTTTGAGGGTCTCTATTTTTCTTCATTAAAAAAATTATCTTCCTGCTGACTCATTCCGTGCAGATTCTTTATCCAAATAAGCACTAAAACTCATACAAAATCCACACGGCTACACAAGCCATGTTTATGCATCGCCAAAATAACTGGAACTCCAGAAGATAATTTGAGACCACCAACATATCTCAAACAACATCAGGGCAAATGCATCAGCTTCAGACTGAGAGGGAAAAAGATTGTGAGATCCCTCCTGAACCGCAACACCTTTCGGGTTGCAATGCCCTTCCAGATTTTCATTCCCTTGCTCCTACCTGAGGTATTTCTGAATTTCAGCAGCTCTGCAGGTAGCACAGCAGCAATAACCAATGATCGAGAGTTACAAAGTTCTGCGAAGAGAGCACTTGCAAAAGCTGTAATCCTGGAGAAATAAGAGAGTTCCCCTGAACCACTTAGCAAAATGAGAATTCATGATTTTAGGTGGGTTTTCTTCTCTCTATGCATAAAGAAGATGCACATCCTGTATTGAGCATTCATTGGTTTGCACTCTTCCCCCAGTTCCTAAAGAGTGTGCTAAAAGTGAGAAAGATATTGCATGAGTGGAGTGCTGGCATTTTTCCCAGCAAGGATCTGAGCGTTGGCAGTTTTCCTGAACTAAGAGGGACATTTCTATTTTGTCCCTTTCTGTTTTACTTGAAGAAAGATTAAAAAAAAAAAAAAAAAGTGCAGCAATAAAAGGAATCAAGAAAACAACCAATCCTGCAGTTAATTCTACTTTCAAATCCCTCTATTTCACTCCAGCACATGCTACAGTGTCCAAGGTACTCTCATTTTCCTGGCTGTCTCTGCATTACACACCTATGAGTTGTACTCCAGGTGGTGCCTGTGGAGAGCAGCTGCTCCCAGGCCTGAATCTGTGAGCAGCTTCACTGTCAAAAGGTTTTTCACAGGCATCATTCCCTATCTGTGATCAGCATCATTGCCTTCCTTTATATTTTGTTCCATGTTTCTATAACTTCCAGAGGCAGAGCAATTAGTCTGGCACGCAGCTTCTGTATCAGTGAATTTTTACAGGCCAGCTTAATGATGTTTTCTGGTTTGTTCTCAAACACTTTGCAGATAATTCCTGTCATTATGTTTGCCCTTTTGGCTGCCACTGAGCACTGAGTTGGCTTTTTCAGGTGATGACTTTACAATTCCTTCCCTAAGCAGGAATAGCTAATTTGAGTTCTGACAATAATTACACAGGGTTTCCATATCTTTTTCTATGCACCCCTTTTTGTTTTTGTCAACAGTGAATTTTATTATTTTGTGCAGTCACTGAGATCATCTGAAGACTCTTTAGTTCTAAATAACCTGAATAACTCTCTGTCAGCAGTAATTTTACCAGATCATTACCTCACTTCTTGAAAGAGCATTATGCACAGCACAGCCAAGGCTCCTGTTCATAATTTCCTCCACCATGAAAATTAATCACCTTGCTTCTGATCTCTTTTGTTTCTGATCTTTTTCTCACTGTTAGATATCAATCTTCTCTCTTACATTGTGACAACTTTCTTTAAATGTGGGTGTGGAAGCATTTCTTTGGTACAGAAATCAAAGCGCCCTGTGCTGACCACTTGTTCTTGCCTGTGTGCTCTGAGTGCTGCTTCTCTGGGTCTGACCCTCTGCTGAGTTTCTCAAAAACCCTTTTTTTCCCCTGTGCTTCACTAACCCAGCACTGCTGAAGATTCCTTCGAGACATTATCCTGCTGGATTGTCATTTAAAGTTTGCAACACCGAAATTGCACCAGCCAGGCTGAGAGAGTCTCACAAAAGGAGAACAGGCACAGACAGAATAAGAGCGAAGCAGAGGGGATGACAAAAGCCCAGATAACGAATAGCATATGGAATTGCAAACTTGTGCTGATATAAAACCAGATAAGCAGGCAGGGATGTGTTTCCAGTAAATCTCCAGGGATGTGATCTCCAGTCCTGCAGTCCATTCTGCTTACACTGCACACTCAGCTATCTGAAAAATACATTGTTTTGCTCATCCAAATCCTGCCCTAAAACATCTGACGGATTTTATAACATCAAGCTGAGTTTATTTGTCTGCTGGGCAGGAGCCTCTTCGGAAGTCTAACAAGCTGAGTTATGGGGACTGACTGGGTCAGTGAGATATTCCCTTTGCCTCAGTGCTATCAATGATAGAATAACAAGAATTTCAATAGGGCACAGTGGCAATCAATGTAGGACTCATCATTTGAAAGAGAAATCAGTGAGAATTAAGCTCTGCACTCCTTCATTCCTAACAACATCTGCTTTCACTTCCAAGATGTTTTAATTTGAGTTTTCATGAGTACCAGGCTGTTATTTTCCTACAGAAGGTACTATAAATAAAAGGTGCAAAAATGTATGTTGTTTTCTTCCTGGTTATTCAAAATCTGCATGGTTTGTTTTTCTGGTTAAAAAGACACCAATGTATCTTGCTGTAGTCTATGTAAGACATTTTCTCTGATTAAAATTAAAGGTAATCTTCATTTTCAGAGGCAACCATCATCTTCTGAGGAACTAGGCTCAGGCTTTCTGAAGAGACTTTTACTTGCCATAACACGAACAAGTTATTTGTGTACGGCATGCATGAGGATAGGACTTGAAATAGGACTTCTGAACTCTATTTGACCACAAACACAGGACAATTATCTGCACCTCCAGCTCTCTGCTATTTTAATTAATTTATTAGATCTGTGGGACTATTGTGGAAATGGAAAAGTACACAATGGATTTCCCAAATTTGTTGTGTTTGCAGTTCTGTTGAGTTGCTATTTGAAAACATGTGTATCATATGATTTTTACCTTGGGATCAGAAATACTAAGACAAACTTGGTATAAAAGTAATTTATATAAAATTATTTGGATGTCTAAAGTAATTATAATGCCTCAAAATTAGTATTTTGGTTATAGGTCTAAATCAACAGCTAGAAATCATTTTCACGTGTCATTGGAACCACTGGATCATAGAAGAGCCCATGTTGGAAGGAACCTTCAAACATCATCTGGTCCAACCTTTTCTGGGAAAGGAGCTTGGTGAGACCATCCAGGACTGTCCAGACAGAGACTGAAAACTTCCAGAGACAGGGACTCTGCCACATCCCTGGGGAGGTTGTCCCAGTGATTGGTTGTTCACTCTGTAAAAAATTGGCTTCTTCTGTCAAGATAAAACCTTGCCTGATATGAGTTGTCTTGTCCATGTGCTTCCTTGTGATGAGAAAACTGCAATACAGAATGCTATAAAGAGCCTTCCCTTTTCTAGGAAGAGAAATCCTAACCCCTCCAGTCTTTCCTTGCTATTTCCCTTATTACATTTTCCACTTTTGTGAGGGTTATATTAAAAGTAAGCCAATATTTGATATTGTGCTGCTCTTATTGGCACCTCTGTCAGTCTCCCACCATTGCTGTAGTGTTACGAATGCAGTCTCTCTTGCTCTTTTTTGTCCAGACTTCCATCCTGATCCCAAAAAGCTGCCCTTGATTCACTTCCAAAATTTCCCACACTGTGTTTCCCACTTCCTTGCCTTACAGGGCCACTTTACAATGAAATTCTCCTTGCAAACATCTCCAGCCCCCCCCTCCCCCCATACTAAGTGAGATTAATGTGAAATTAAGAACACTTTGGGGAGGGTTTGTTCAGCTTGTTCGCTCTGAGGCCCCATCTTTTTGCATGGAATGTTAAACTTATGTTAATTAAAGCTGAAAAATGGCTTCTGCTGAAATTGAGTGTTTGCAGGATCTCTTCTCTCCTTTTTATTTCAGAGTCAGAAAGAAAGTTTTACTGAGGGAAAAGGTGGAAAGGGCCCTATCAAAGGTAGTGTGGGTGTAACTTGAATTCCTTGGTGAACCAGCCAACCTGGACATCATGACATCACTGAGCTCCTAGCCCGCCAAATTGGAATCAATATCACTTAGGACAACATTTCATTAGAATTTTATGCCCCTAATTATAATATATACTGCAGCTCTTGGAGCGCCTGTTCTCTGCTTGTCGATTCAAGTGCCCTTGCCAAGGTAACCTGTAAACTGCATTATATAGGATTTATTACATCATTTCCTTTGTGAGTATAAGGTGATTATCACCTTCATTACTAGTCATAGATGTATGCACTATTGTATTTTAAGTGTATTAGTGCCTTCCACGTGGCACAGGGTAATTTACAATTACAATCGCTTCCCCTTAATCGTTACACTACAGTCTATTAGCAAATTGCATTTCCTAAGGCCTAGAAACATTTTTTTTTAATCATCCTTGAAACACAAGGGTTTTGGTTTCTTGATGGTTGGTTGCTGTTTCACTTTTACACCAACCCCTAAATTGTTTTTCCTTGTCCCTTATTACCCTTGAAACCAGTATGCTGAAGGTACTAACCCAGCAATCCTCACCTTCTTATGCCAGAAAACACAAAAATACCTAGGATGACACTGAAAACCACCAAAAAATAAATTAAATTACCCCTTATCTTACTCTTTCAAATGAATTACTCTATTCTGTGCCAAAACCATCTCAACTTCAAAGCTTCTCCAAAGCAATTTCTAAATCAGACCTGGATGGGAAAGGAGTTGGTACTTCATAGCCTGAGATATTTTCTCAGTGTTTTAAAACCCAAAGGTATCAATTACTCATCACTGTCACACTCTATCCAGAATGCCACTGTGCTGATTGCAAAAAACCAACCCTCTTCCCAGTGGAATAGAGGAAAAAGGGATTATACTATACAAGCTGTGTGATATTTGTTGTCCTTTAACTTCATCTTTAGTCATCTCCCCATATAAGAAGGTGTCTCAGATATTTTTTATACTTTTCTGTGCACATTCCCTGCTTACTCTTCAATTTATCAGGCCAGATTTGAGTTTTCTGTAGATTTTCTGTCACTCAGGGGATTGGATCATATCACAGAAGTCAAATGAAAACTTTTGTAAGTTCCAAATTTTTTAAAAAATAAAAATAGAATGATCTGTCCTCAGATTTGATCAGTGGGAAAATGTGCTGAAATCTCCTAATGACCAACAGTCTGACAGCTGAATCTGCAACACACACTTTTCCCAAGTATTCAGTTCATGTTGATTCAGAGGAAGGAGACTGTATTTTTGAATAAAAATGAACACTCTTCCACCCATTCTTCTCCAGGTTTTCTGGCCAACAGCAGCAAGGAACAAAAAATCAAGATTTAATTTGAGGCATCACTGAGTAAATCCCTGGTGCAAACCCATCCGTGTGCTTGAACCTGAGAAACCATCGTTGGGAGCCTTTGGCATGGCAGAGGATAGATCTTCACTTGGTTTGGAAAGTGACAGTGAGAGTGGTTTGGGAAGTGTCAGCAGAGCTGAACAAGCTCTGAATTTTGTATTAAGATCTGTGTTTCCCCATCAGAAAGGTTTTGGATGAGTGAAGTTGAACAAATGAGCCCTGAGTAGATATTCTGGTTCACTTATCTCCGAGCTGCAGTCTGCACTTAGCTGTGTAGCAGATTTCTAATCTCTGTTTCCCCAGCATTAGAGTCAGGGAATGATGGGATGCTCAGTCAAGATTGCAGGACAGACTCTTCCTTTCTCTCCCTTTGACATTTAGAGATTGAATCCCTCCTAACCTCTGTGTGTCTCACTGCCCACTACAAGATGGTTTAACCATTTGCTAGTCTCATTCAGTATTTTTGAAATAGGACTGAAAAGCAGCAAAAAACCTCTGAAAAACCAGCAGTCTGTTTGAATACAGATTTCTGAACTCTCTACTGATCTGTATCATGCACATGAAAGAGAAAGGAGGAAAAATTATATACAAAGGAGAACTTGCATTTGGGACAATGTGTTCATTTATTCCCAGTTTCAAAAATTGAATCTGCCAGTCTTTCTTAGCTGGATCTTCATGATGGGTTTACAGCAAGTGGTTGCATCCGCTCTCAAACTCCCTTTTGCAAAAAGAAGCAGCACAAGCCCTTTGTGGCTTCTGTCACATTTCGTTGCACACAGGAACATGGAAATGCTGAAGCAGAACACACAGTGCTTCGGGAAAACCATTGTAAGTGACCTACACTACCTCTAAATTGGATCAAGTTGTAACATGGTAGGGTTGGTCTCTTCTCCCAGCTAACAAGGGATGGGACAAGGGGAAATGGCCTCAAGTTGTGCCAGAAGAGGTGGATATTAGGCAGAATTCTGTTCACTGAAAGGGTGGTCAGACATTGGAACAGACTGTCCAGGGCAGTGGTGGAGTCACCACCCCTGGAAGTCCTCAAAACCCAAGCAGATGAGGGACTTGGGGATATGGTTCAGTGGGCACGGTGGTACTTGGTTGATAACTGGACTTAATGATCCTGGGGGTATTTTACAGCCCTAATGATTCTGTGTGTCTGTGACTCAGTGAGCAGTAACTGCTTCTCCCTCTGCTCGTCTTCCCAGCATGAGTTTATATTTCTAAACCATAAGTATGTGCTGTACTTGAGGGAAATCCTGCCATTGCCTGTGCAATGCCATAATTGTGCACCCCAACTGGAAATGGATTAATTGATAAAGGCCTCATGAGCACCCCCCATCAATGCCTCTCCCTCCGATCAGCCACAGCCCTGGACGAGGGAAGAAGTGGCATCATTTCTCTGAGTGCCTCTGCACTTCGCTGGCAAAAATAAGCTTTGTTTCTCTAAACCATCCCTGTAAGGAAATGAGACGGATGCTACTCTGCTTCCAGTGTAATGCACTGTATATTTTGTCTGAGTATCTGTGACAGGATGTGCTATTAGTAATGATAGGTGGTTCAGAAAGAATAGGAGGATTGTCATATCCCAGGCATGATCTGGTCTGTATCGAAAAACAAAACTTTCAACTGACATATAGAAATGTCAGCTCATTTTGTAGGAGTGATTTTCCTTTCTCTTTCCACTGGAGATGTGCTATCTTTGGATTTCACTGCAGCGTGATGTTAGACTCCTGGTAGCACTGAAGAAACAACTGCTCTTTTGAGTAGGAATGGCAAAAAAAAAATGCTAAATGACCATTAATCTTCAAGTTCTGATAAATTGTTAAAGAAGAGGAATCTTTTAAAATATTTTAAACTAAAAGAGGATAGATTTAGATTAGATATTAGGAAGAAATTCTTCTCTGTGGGGGTGGTTAAGCCCTGGCACAGGTTTCCCAGAGAATCTGCAGTTGCCTCATCCCTGGAAGTGCCCAAGGCCAGGTTGGATGGGGCTTGGAGCAACCTGGGATAGAGGAAGGTGTCCTTGACCATGGCAGGGGACTGGGATGAGATGATTTTGAGTTTCCCTACAACCCAATCTATTTTTTGATTCTGTTATTTTTATTTTCTCTCTTCTAAGTTATCTCCTTTAAAAATTAAATATCAAAGTGGGATTGAGAGAAAGTACTATCCTGTTGTCTCTCCCTGTTTCATGTGATGCCTTTATGTGAAATGGGAGAGATTCATATGAATTTTCTAAAGGTAGGGGAGATAAAAGGCCCTACAGAATTCATGTGTTGCACAGCTGCAACTGTTTTAGAATATGCAGATGACCACCATGCAAACAAATGGTCATTTGAGATCCCAGAAGTAGGAGAGAAGATATTAAAAAGCACAAATCCATTCTCTTACATTCCAAGAAACAGCATTAAGATCTCAGTAAATCGGAAATGAGCCAGATACTGGTGTTCTTTTTCACAATAATTCTACAAGTATTGATGAAACAACCAATAAATAAGTAATACTGAGTTTTCCTAGTCACATGTAAAGAAAAAAATCTAAAATCTTGGTGGAAATGTAATCAAAATTAATCTTTAATGTTCCAAGACCAAAATCCATAGCTTTTTCCACAGGAGAAGGCAGTCCTGTGCTGACTGCTCTGACGGAATAGCAAGGATAAAACAAAAAGACCAGATAATATATGAGGATAAATGTTAAATGCTTCATCAGGCAGGAGCAAGGAATTATCTCTTAACAGAAACAGTTCAGCCTTCTTTGGTTTGTTCCTGTAAAACTGAACTAGACAGACAGTAAAAACAACCTTTTATTTTAGAGTGTAATGGAACTGATGCTCTTTTTTTTTTTTTTTTTTTTCACCTCTGATACCTTTTCAGAGCAGGGTTGTGTAAAGATAACTTTTAAGCCATGGAACATCTAGCACAGTAAAAATACCTTATCTGGAAATGCATTTTTAAGAACAACACAGTATATAGTAGGATTACAAAGGTATTTAAGTTTACACAGTTTTCACTGTTTCTTAGTGAAAAAAAAAAAGGGAACATTTTGGTAATACAAAAAAGACTCTGTTCTCATCCTTTAAAAACCTAAATTTTGTCCCTTTAGAGTTTTATTTTTGATCCCCAAAATCCTGTTTCTTAGATAAACCTGTTTAAGAGATTAATTTCTCAAACTACTAAGAATTAATGCCTGAATTTAAAAGCAGTCCTGACCTCAGCAGATATATCACTCAGGAGGTTATCATCCCAATATTTGTGCTCCTGCGAGTTCCTCACTCACAAGTTACTGATTAAGTTACTGATAACTCTTTCAACCTACTACAAAATATCGCAAAAAGTTCATAACAAGAAACAAAATCTGAAATAATTAGGTTTGGTGGCAGTTGTGCAGTTCTCTGAAGGAGATGGCTGACTCCTAAGGAATTACTGGAGAGGAAAAGGCGATTACAGCAAATTTGAGCTCTTTGAGCCAACACATTTTGCTGGGCAAAAGGAACAAGGTAGAATAATGTTTGTGCATTCATGAATTTATTTAGATTATGTGGACTGAAGGGCATTGAAAATGCTGCCCTGGTTTCCTGTTGGCAGGCAGGACCATCCCAACACAATTAACACCCAAATCCATTTAATAAATCCACCAATCACATATAAAAACAGCAGTAGGTCTCCCAGATATCCATGGAGCCAGAGCACAAAATCCAAACAGAGTTAAGGGAATTTGGTAAAGGAAGTTCATGTCACTCACTACCTACTTGCTAATGAAATTTGTGAGAAGCTGAAAACTTGATCACACCATTGTTTGAGGATGTTTGGCTTGTCCAGGCAACAATGATCCCAGTTTTCTCTAATTATTGGCACTTGGAATCAGAGAGTCATGGAATGGCTGAGGTTGAAAGGGTTGATGTCCAGAGGGAGCCTCTTGGGCTTCAGTTTCTGCCCATTGCATCTGATCCTGTCACTGGGCACCACAGGAAAGAGCCTGGTCCATCTTCTTTGCACCCTTCCTTCCCATTTTTGTGGGCATTAATAAGATTCCCCTTCAGCTTTTCTTCTCCAGGCTGACCAGTCCCAGCTCTGGGAGAGATGTTGCAGACACTGATTCCTCTTTGTGGCCCTTGGCTGGACTCTCCATTCTGCCCACATTTCTCTTGTGCTGAGGAGTCCAGAATTGGAAACAGCACTTCAGGTGTGGCCTTGAAAGTGTTGAGTAGAGGTAAAAATCATCTCTCTCACCTGGCAATGCATCTAATGCAGCTGAGGATTCCTTTTGCTGCCTTTGCAGCAAGGTCCTGCTGCTGGCTCCTGCTCAGTTTGGTGTCTGCCAGCACCTTCAGGGCATTTTCCACCAAGTGCTTTCCAGAGAGCTTTTTCATTTTTGTAAGTAGTAGGACCAGGTTTTCCTGAAAGGGCCAACATTTCTCTTAAGGGCATCCAAGCCTTGCTTAAAAAGTAGGAAAGGCTCAGTACTTGAGCTCCAGGTGGGCAGTAAGACAAAGCGCTCAACCATGTGAGGACATCAAGCTGTGTGGGATGAGTCCTGAACCAGGGGGGATGACAATTGTGTGGGAGACAACAGGATGGTTGGTTTGTGGATGTGGATCCTTACCAATCAGAGAATCATATTATAGAATTATGGAATGGCTTGGGTCGGAAGGGACCACAAAGATAATTTAGTTCCAATGCCTGCCATGGGCAGGGACACCTCCCACTATCCCAGGTTGCTCCAATCCCCGTCCAGCCTGGCCTTGAACACTTCCAGGGATGGGGCAGCCACAGCTTCTCTGGACGACCTGTGCCAGGGCTTCACCACCCTCTGAGTAAAGAATTTCTTCCTAAAATCTAATCTAACCCTGCCCTCTGTCAGTTTAAAACCACTGCCCCTTGTCCTATCACTTCCTGCCCTTGTCAAAAGTCTCTCTCCAACCTTCTTATAGGCTCCATCCAGGTGCTCCAAAGCCACTCTAAGGTCACTCTGAAGCTTTCTCTTCTTTATTCCATAAAGCCAACATATATTCATGACTGGTGAATCTCCAGCAGTGCATGTGTAGTTTTGATCTGCCATTTTAGGAAAATGCAGTTGACTAAGAACTCCACAGCTTCCTGCACTCAGTGGGAAATAACTTTGCATTTAACATTATTCTTAAAAGGACCCCATTAATATTATATAAACTCTGATAAATTTTAAACTAACACTTTCTGGCCACAGGTTTCAAAGATTGTTTAGTGTGCATGAACTCTCCCCACAAACCACATCAAACTGATAAAAACAGGTTTTAACTCAGGTAGTGCAGTTTCTACTCAAAAACACATTGGTTCCAGTTTTAAGTACTGGCTGCATTAGCACACAGGAGCCAGCAAGTCTCACTGCTGGGTAAAGTACTCAGTCATTTGATGAAGACTATTAAACTATTTAGCCATTACTGATAATATAATTTACCTTGCTATTACGGTCATTATTATCAGTATTTATGCTGCTCCTGGAATGTTGAATCAGACAATGCATTCACTTAACCTGGACTTTACCTGAAAACTCAATAATTCCCTCCAATATGTTCCCCAAGCCTCCTGCAGCTACAGCTCCTGTAGTGGATCAGAGTGGCCTTTCTCAGTTCAGAGAACAATTCCCAGCACAATTCTGGCCTGGGACAGCTATTCCTGCCTAGAAAAACTTATAACTGTGGCTGAGGGGCAGCAAGGACCAAGGACAATGCACCATTCCCATATAGGTGCAGAAACTCCATATACTTTTTTCTGGAATTGATGTCATAGGAGAGCTCTGCTCTTCCCAAACCACCAGAACATGTGCAAGACAAACCAGATCTATTTATATTTTTAACCTCACTGCCTTGTGATGGTGGCAGATGTGGGGCTGTGATGTGTCTCAGGAGAGGCAACCTTGGTAAAAAGGCTTGGTAAAAATACCTGTCCTGATATCCCTTATTTTACCTTTTTTTCTTCCTCTTAAATGAAGTCCAGATGCTTTTTGAAAGCTGGGACTGCCAAGCAGGACCGAGCTGAATTCACCTGAGCTGGTGCAGGGCACTCTTTTGCAAGCTGGCTGATCACAGGGATGCCACTGTGGGTGGCCCCACAAAAGCTCCAGGGATACTTCAAAGGAAATACATCGAGATGGGGGAGGACAATGGCAAGGAATTTGCATTTTAAATATGACACTTCCATGAATGAATAATAAGGGATTTGTACAGCTGGCCACCAAGAATTAAAAGAATAAAACCCTCTTCATTGGTGCTACAGTTAATTCTTCAGGCCTGTTTTCCAGTGATATTAACAGACAGTTCCTTCCAGCAGAGACTTTAGGCAGCCAAAACGATTAAAGCAGTCCATCAGTTAAATAACAGGCTACTCTAGGGAAGGTGGAGCCCAGAACTTAATCTTAATGACACTTGAAACCTGTCAAATTGGCAGCTGGACTTCTGTAGGAGGTCTCCAGTCAATCTTAGAAATGGACTGTACATCTTAATATTATGAAAATTAGCATGAAGCAGATTTCCTAATATCCCTTTAAAGTGGATGTAATGGGGATTTTTTTTTTTTTCTTTTCCACTAGATTTCTGTATTTTCAACACTTCCTGTGTAGGAGGTTAGGATACTCATCAGGAGTAACTCAGCTGCATCTCCTCTGTTGTTGGGGGCTACAGTGTTGTGAGAGAAATCAGAGAATGAAGAGCAGCATTCACTGTGGTGTTGTGCATCCTTCACTAGTCCTGGCCTCATTATTGTGAGCATTTTAATGTCCTACAGGATTCAGAGCTGTAACTCATTTATAGATCCCCAAGAAAACTCTCCCATGACACTGCATGGGCTGAGAAACCTCAGTGATGAGCAGCATCAGAATTAATTAATTAACTAATAAATAGATAAATAAATAAATAAATAAATAGCTTCATATCTGAGTCTCAAGCAACTCCTCCCCTCAGGGACCAAACTGCATCCTAAAACTATGACCATCTTGAAGGGATTCCTTCTCTCCTGTCATCACGGTAACAATAAAAAGGTGGATTTATCATTAACTCCCATTTAACCAAGTGCAGCTGTGTGCATGAAATTCAGCTGGCAGAGGATGGAAAGGGTGGAGATGTCACAGTGGAGGTAATCACATGGCAAAAAACAGGAGGAGTTGTGGTCCTGTGCTTTAAAGTTCTTTATTGTGAACTTTCAGTGTGATATTGGGAAAATTGCTAAACTGTGTGCTGCTGGTTCTTCAATCACTAAAGCACAGTTAATATCATGCGCTTCCAAAAGCATTTGGAGGTCTCCAGATGAGAAATTGTGCTTCACAGACAGACAGAATGCTTCTCCTGATGATGATTATTATCATTGTTACAAGGGAAAAAAGGGACAAACCCAGGGTTGTTTCCTCCGCTGTAGTTTCCACTATCATATAGAAAGGAAAATAGAAAGCTATTTCTGGAATCATTCAAGGTATAAAATAAGATCATAACTAGCACCTCACATGAATATAAGAATTATTTTGAATTTTAGATTATTAAAAATAAAGAATTATCAGAAGACACAAAACTGCTTCTGGTAGCTCAAGGCAAGCCATACATGATGCCATTTAAGCTGCATTTTCAAGACAAATTTCAAAGAAAGAGGTCTGAAGCATAAATAAGAATTTATTTTTAAACACCTTATTCTAAATTCACCTTATTTTTATCTTTCTAATATAAGGGAGAAAATAAAAACATTTTTCTGCAGAAGCACCATGTGCTTCTTGTGGAGTCCTGTCCATTTTATTGAGCAGAATGTTTGTGGTTGAGAATCACATTACAGTAACAAAGGCAGCAGTCCCAGGTACAGACTCCCTGAATATGGAGCTGGATTCTGGAAAATATTTTAGCATTCAGTAAAGATTAAGTTATTTTGGAAGGTACTAAAATACTGTACCCTCCCCTCCCCTCTCCCTCTTCACTTTTCTCTTTCCTCCCCTCCCCTCAATTTTCCAAAGGACATTTACCCAGATTTGTGCACAGCCGTCAGGAAGAAGGAGGCAGTTCCCAAAGTTGTTTCATCCTCTGAGATAATATTAAAAGAGAGGCAGGACTGCTCAGCCTCTGGTTATAGCTACAGTTTTTGTGGTCCAAAGGGGAGTTCAGAGAGCTCACTGAGGCTGAAAATCTAACTTTTAGATGGACAAGTTCAGGATGATGAATCTGACTTTCTTCATTTGACTTCAGGCTGCCCTTCCTTGGGAATCCTTACAGCTGGCTCACATGGGGATTTTTTTTTGCATGAAATGGAGTATAAGAAAGAAAATTTGATGTTAAATATCAACACCTTCCTCATGCAGGGGTCACAATCAATATTTGACCCAAACACAGCGGTGAAATTATTAGCAGAGGTTGTTGGTGGGAGAAATACATTTACACCTGAAATCCCTTCGATGGTGAAAAATATACTGGAGTGGAAAATAATGGAACACCACTAAACCCAAACAAAATTATCAGCATGAAGACAAACAACCTCCTGTAACCCAATACAATCAATTCCCCAGCAGCCCCAATAGGTGGGACCAGTGTGCTTTAAATATACACAGCAGAGCTCCTGCTATCTACCCAGAAATGAGCAGATCAAATTAATCCCCAAAGCACTTCTGCTGAAATCGTCAGATTTATGCCACAGATATCTTTCCTTCATTTATCTAAACATATACTTTGAAAAGAGTGCGGTGCAAATAAAATCTCTTTGAGCTTGAATGGTGAGAGCTTGGGAGCAACTGACACAATTGTTCTCTAACAGCCTCCAGCAAGTGACTAAATCTCTTTATATCTCAGTTTTGCTGCTTTTAAAACAAGAATATTGAAAGTAGTGCCCCTCAGAGGGGTGCTGGGAGTGTAAGCTGAGACCTGCTGGATGAAAGGCACGCAGGGCTTTTATTTACATTTGTGTTACATCTTCAGTTCAGCACACAGGTTTACAGTCCATTATGAAAGGAATGTGAGCCAGACAACAGTGCTCATCACTAAATGCTTCAATTTCTATTCATTCTAACAAAAACAGTGCCTGGATTCTCCTTGAGCTCCAAAACTAATGACCTGGGTTCACTTAATGCCAGCCTTTGCAATACCCTTTTATAAATCCACTTTTAATTTATGATTTTTTACACTTGGCTACATGCAATTCTGCTGCCTCTTGCTCGAGAATCAAACCCTTGGTCTCAGCCTTTGCAAAGCCTGATAGTGCATTTCTCATTATGTCTATAGTAATTTCAATTATTTTCCTTTGTCTAAGACTTCCGTTACGCTTTGGTGCCTGTAGACATTTTAAGTAACTACCTTTTTTATTAGCTGACTCAACACATGACAGATTATTCTGTCCAGTTCTTCTCCTTAGGTCCTTTTATCAGCCCAAGTCCTTACACGACCTCTCTTAATGTTGCTGTATTATCTGTGAGGGTGGAAGTGAATTTGACATAAAAACACACCTTTGGGTCAGAGATTTACACCCATTTTTAGAAGGACTGACCCAAACAACCTAAATAACATATAATTGAAACAATTGGTCCAAACACCATTGTCCAAAATTGGGAAAGAGAAATTAACATAAAAATGGGCTGCTTTCCTATGGAAACAGACATGTCAAAATCAAGAACTAAGCTGGGACTGTCACTTCTCCATCAAATCAGTTCTTCCAAACAAAGTATGAAAATAAAATGTAGGTTTTGTGCATTATGGAACAGAATTGCTTAATTGTTTTTCGGGGTTTTCTTCTATAGAAAGAGAAAGGTGAAGTCCTTCAACTGGAGTTATTTTTTCTTGCAGAAGTGTTGTCACTTTTGTCAGTGTCTGTGTCTCACCTGGTCCTCTACAACATCAGAGCAGTCAAATACGTTAAATCTGTGCTCCCTGAAGGTTTCCCAAAACTGAACGTCAGACATTCTCAGGCAGAACACACCACTTCTCTTCTACCCAAGAGCCTTCCTAGGTGTGGATGCCTCAAGCCAATTCCTCTCCATTCCATTCCATTCCATTCCATTCCATTCCATTCCATTCCATTCCTCTCCATTTCAGATTATTCTATCCTCTCCCTCTGCTGAACACCACCACCTCTTTGAGAAACCTTACCACAAATCCAGCCCTCCTTGCTGTCTCTCTGGAGATGACTCAAACACAGACGTTTCAGGCACAATCTACCAGAGATATTCCAAAAGGCTTCCCAGCTGAAGCTGAAAAAACCTCTACACCTTTGGCAGTGAGTCCTGTGGCGCATCTAGGCTGGAGCTCTCATCCTCCTTAGTGATACTGGGCGTAATTCCAGAGACAGAAACACACAAAAAATGTATAAAAATGTCTTAGGACCACACGAGAACCACAAAGGAGCCAGAGAAGACTCAGAGTGAAGCAATAAGAGATGCTGCCCTGCACTATGGAATGGTAGGATGTGCTTAAGTAGCAAAGATGTGTAATTTAGCCTTGAGGTCAGAGAAATCTTCTGTTTTTTTTAAAATAAGCCTGAGCCCCTGGAGGGTCTTGCCTGAGCTAGAACAAGGTCTGTGAATGTAAAACACGAGTGCTTATACTCTAGCATACTCTAGTCTGGTTTTCACTTGCACAACAGGGAATTTTCCTGTTTGTACCATCATCACCCTGAGTTTTCAACTCTTCCCCCAACAAAAGTTTGGGGGAGAGAAAAGTTTGTGTCTGGAGAAAAGCCCTCATTAGCACTCTGAAATACGTAGGGTATATTGGGACATTTTCAAGAGATCTTCCTCCCTCTAGGATTAATTTCTCCAGGACTTTAAGTAAAAATGTACAGAAAAGAAACATCAGTTCCAATGAGTGGCTCTTCCATCAAAAGACAAAAGAATGAAATAACACATAAGATTTTCCCAAACCCTGAAACAACCCCCTTCAAAATCAAAGCTTTCCCTTCCCTTCTGACATAACATCCTCACCTGAAAAACAGGCTCTTTGATGGAACTGTTTCTGCTGTCTCTGGTTCTGGATACTGTGAGTTAAAAAAGGAAAAAAATTCTGAAACTAATATTAAGTTCCCAACAAGTCTTAGTAATCTCACTAAATGCTAATCGAGTTTTAATGCTGTTTTCATTAACTTTGTGCCCTTTCATATAAAGCTGGAGGGCTACTCAGTGATAAGAAAGCCCCACCAACAGAGTCATGTGAATGGATGCTAAATGCAAATTCTGGGAGCACTGGGCAATGCTCACAGCAGGGCTTTGACAGGATAAAGATTTTATGGAGTGTCATATCAGGACTTGTTGAGGAGACTGAATGTCAGGAGGAAAAGCAACAGCAGGAAAAAATGAAAGCAAGAAGGTCTCTGAAGAGAAGAAGGTTTTTGGTTTTTTCTGTTGGAAACCACAATTTTAAAAAAGTAACGTTCTAAAGTAAGTAGCTAAAAACTCAATAGAAAGCTCATCAAAAGGAGATTAAAAATAAAAATCAAAATCTGACAGAGAGCAAAACCCTGCCTTTCACTGGAAAACCTAAGACAGGCTGACAAAATATTTCTGGCAGGCCTAAACTTCCCCAGTGCATTTCAGCAAGGGATTTGGTCCTCTGAGCTTCAGCATCGAATGTAAAGCTTTGGCTGGGGATTATTTTTTGGTTGGGGCTAGTTGTGAAAGACTTGCACTTAGGCTGGCAGGAGGAAGAACCTCATGAACAGAACGGTCCTACAAAACCAAAGTAATTCCCTACATGGAACTGCAGAGGAGGCTCTGGGGAGACCTCAGAGAGGCTCCAGGAGAGCTGGAGAGGGATCTCTTACAAGGGCATGGAGGGACAGGACAAGAGGGAATGGTTCACATCGCCAGAGGGCAGGTTTTGATTTGAATCGAGGAAAAAATTCTTTACTGTGAGGGTGGTGAGGCCCTGGAACTTCCATGGAAGCTTCCACAGGCTGGAGCAACCTGGTCTAGTGGAAGGTGTCCCTGATGACGGTGGGAGGTTGGAACGAGATGGTCTTAAAGGTCCCTTCAATTTCAGTCTCACAGTGGATGAGAGAAGAAAAGTGGTGCAGTGCCCTGGAAGATGAAAATCTGCTTTTCTGGCTATTGAGCAGCTTTTTCCACTGTGAAAGTGAGCACCAAGATCTTACCAAAAAAAGGAATTATATGGACTCACAGTGGGATTTTCTGTTCCCATGGAAGTAAGCTCATTAACTTCCCGGGGGTTTAGAAAAAAGCAGCCCTCGTGACCACTCATTATAATCAATACAAAAGAAAGAATGGCCACCTCTTTGACTCAGAAAAACATTTCAAAGGGAAAGCATTCAGTGCTTATTCACAGCAATGGAAAGTAATCTTAAAGCCCTTTGTTTTGTGTTAAACAACTGAAACCAACAGTAGCCAATTTGCACAATATTTCATAGTGAAACTAAACTGGTTTTAGCAAAGAAAGTGATCATACAATTAGAATGGTTTGGGTTGGAAGGGACCTTAAAGACCATCTTGTTCCAAACCCCTGTCCTGGGCAAGGATGTCACTCACTGGATCAGGCTGCTCAGAGCCCCATCCGACCTGGCTTTGAGCACTTCCAGCGATGGTACATCCACAACTTGTCTGGGTAACCTGTGCCAGTGCTTTACCACCCTCTGAGAAAATAATTTCTTCTGAACAGCTCATCTAAACTTGCCCTCTGCCAGTTTAAAACCATTTTCACTTGTCCTGTCATTATCTGTCCATATAAAAAAAGTCCCTCTCCCTCCTTTTATCATTCCCCTTAAGGTACTGGAAGAGGCTCTAAGGTTTTGCCAGAGACTTCTCCAGGCTGAGCAACCCCAGCTCTCTCTTCCTGACTGATGAACAAATGAACAGAAAAACACACACACAGACAGATTCCTGCATATAATACCCAATCCTGGTACTACTTTGTCCTTCAGCTCCAAGAAAAGGGAAGGGAAAGCTGGATGTGCATTAACCTCTTGCAGTTTCATTCCTCTTCATAGCTGGAGCAATCGTTACTTTTATCTCTGACTGGAATAACTTCTGTGAATTTTTTCCACACACCAGGTTCAGGATTTTTTTTAGTGCTGCGGATTACACCAGATTCCAGGTACATGTGTGTGCACTTACATGTCTATGTATGCTCTAACAAAAAAAAATGAATGTTGAGTTCACCTAAAAAAACCCCACCCACAACAGAAAATTGAATTGCAGGTGCCACTTGAACACCAAAATGTCAGCATGTTCTAAAATTAAGTATATCCACAACTTTAGAAAAGAAATCCTAAGGTTTCCCTTTCCTCACCCACACTTGTCAACAGTTGTATGAGACTCAAACTTTGCTTTATCCCTGTGAGAATGAAGGACAGAAATGGCTCTGCCTCCTGAATGCTGTCACATTGGTTCTTTTAATCCCACAAGAGTGAAGGAAAATAGCTTAGTGCTCCTCACAGTATTCCTTCTGGCCTTAGATTTATATGGTTAAATGAGAATTCAAACCCAGACCTTGCCTTAAACCAAAGGATTTGAACTGGATTCCTGCCATAAGCCAGGAGGGTGTGAGACAGGCAGGAGAGGTCACCATTTAATCTGTTTTGGAGTTGCTTCACTGTTCCAAAAGTGTAAATGACTGCTGAGACAGATATTAAACAGGCACAGTCCCCTTGCTTGATAGCAAAGACAGGAATGAGAGGCATTGTACTCAAATTCTGGTCTTTCCATCAATAAATATTTCAGTATTCATTGAAAGTGGAAACGATGTAAGGAAAAGAAATCGATTCCTCCCTCTCTCTCCCATGTCTGAGCTGCTGTGTGTTCCCTTTATCAAACTGAGCATCGTTCTGTCTCGGAGATAATTTGATTAGATTTAAGGTAAAGTTGCTCTTTAGTTTCTCTTCAGATCAAGATCAAGAATGCGTCAGAGATGGAGAAAGTTCCCTGCTGAACTGTTGGAAAACCTGAGCCATGAAATGTCTGCCTCTCTCTGGCAGATATTGAACCCAGATGTGCCATGGATGAGGTAACCTCTGGCTCGGCCAGACACTGAGCAAAGGGCAGGAGGAAACTCAGTTTTCCATACAACAGCTTGTTACAAACAACAAAATAATAAATATTTAACTCAAATCCAGCCTGGAAAACTCTCTACAATTATTTCTGGAAAATTGGTGAGTTTAATTGTACGTCAAGCTACTGTGATATTCTTTGTTTATATTAAACAACAAACTATACCAGCCCTTTTTGACCCAGGAAGAGCAGATGTAAATTCATATATTCCTGGCTCAAGATTAGCATATGCTACTGCCCAGAAAAACTGTTGATTAAAAGACACCACTAAGTAGTTCACAGCGAATACAGTGGCAAATTATCCAGGACCAAAGAAGAAAATCAGAAACTGTTGCTAGCAGTAGATGGCAGAGAAACATAAAGAAAAAAAAAAAAAAGAAAACAAAACAAAACAAAACTGGCTATTAAAATATATTTTGTGCTGATAAAATTAGCCTTAATGAACTATAAAATAAATAAGTCTTAATGAACTATAGCAGCCACTTGCAATTATTTCTGCACTAATAAGCTTGGAGAATATATTTGCCATATACTGGTCATTAACAAGATATTCTTTGAAATATGCAATTCAGTAAAGGAGAAGTTGCTGCAAATTAAAGGGATTCCAGGAAATTTTTGTGCCTGTCACGCCACAGAAATATTTGAGTGTCAAAAGAGAAGATTTCCTAGGCCAATGAAAACCCAAATTTGTTCATACAAGCTGAAATGGAGGTTTTATAGCTCCTCTCTTGCATTACATTTCTCCTCTGTTGTCTTTTCAATACTGTGCTCTAGAAAAAATGAAAATAAACATTGGTCATTGGGATCTGCCTTGTAAGAACATTTAATAGGAGTCCTTAATTGCATGTTGTAAACATAATACAAACGGCAGTTGTAAAATTGAGAACAATTTTGCTCCAAATAATCAACAAGAATGCCTCTTCTTAGAGGAAACTCTTACAAGGCAGAGTACTATACATCAAACAAAAAAACCCCAATCATTGCAGGAATTGAAACAGAGGATATTCCATTTTTGGCATAAGAAAGAAAATATTTTTCATTGGATAGGATTCTATGAAAAAGCAGATGCCTTGCAATTAATCCACAAATGATACAGCTTTTCTTTTTTTTCTTTTCTTTTTTTTTTTTTTTTTCATATCTGAAGACCAGGCAGACAATGAAAAGAGATCAAATGGCTGCTGTTTAATGAGTTCCTGCTTGTCAGCCGAGAGGCAGCAATGGCTGGGGTGTTATTCTTAGCAAGTTTTGACGACACGGCGTCAAGACTAATGCGTTTTGCTCTGCACTCTCAGCAAGCTGTGCGTGGACAGCCACAGCAGTTCAGCTAACGAGAGGTAATTCAATCAACCTCGCTAATGTGCAAATTGAAGTGATCTCCCTCCTCTCCACCTTGCTCCTTGTTTCAGTGACAAGGAATTTCGCTCACCTTCTGAGCTGGGAAGATGAGATCCATTGGAGGGGCACAGTTGTAAATGTGGTGGCTCTTTGTGCAAGCCCTACAAATAGGGTGATTTTAATTTCTGGTGACCTGCTCGTGAGAGGAATGAAATGGTTTATGGACTATACAGCAAAGTCGTGCAACACTGTGATGTAAAAATTCCATTTCAGTGTCAAAATATGACTGTCAATCGAGGAATTAATAATCTGTCAAAACTCAAGCCACTTCCACATCAAACTCAAAAGTAAAAAAAAGCCATTTCTACAGCAGTTTTTTAGGAAATATAGACTACTGACTACTTAAGTCAAAAGTCTCCTTTTCCAGATCTGAAGAGCCTATTTTGAGAGCTGAAGCACATTCTGTAAATGAGTGATTGTTGTGAAGCAGATTCCAACTCCTTTTAAAGCCTAATGAAACTACAAGGAATATTTCAGAAAATTCTCTGAGTAGGATGGAATTATAATTCTCTTTTTAAAGCTGGTTTGAGAATCTCTCATCGGAGAGATGATTGCAATTAGGAGGTTATTATTTACCTATTGAACAGACTATGTATTATCAAAGATCTATTACCAAAATGTGGACATTTCTAGTTCTACCCAAGGAGGTGGAGAGCTGATAAAGACATGGTTACCACTACATTAGAAAGACTGCAGTGTTATGGGATTTTTAGAATTTTTATATTATTTTTATGTTTTTAGAATTTTTATGTTTTTATTTTCTAAGAAGAAAAGAAGGCCACAGAAACAACCCTGAAGAATCCCTCTACCCTTTGCCTGTGTCACTCTCAGTTTTAAAGGATAAATCTCAGATCATTGGGGTTGTTTGGAAGTGGTTGCAAAGGAGAATTTAACTATCTGCAGCACATCATGGGATGAGACCATGTCCCAAAAATAGGTTGACCACCACCAGGACTTCAGTGGAGATGGCTGAGACAAAGCACAGTAATTCAAAGAGTACATTTAATCACTTGCAATGATTTTTCTCTGACAGTGAAATACTTTCCAACCTGTTGAACATGCCCGAGACAGCACTTGAATTTTGTCACTGGAGAAACAGAAAAATCTTTCCACCTCACACCACCAAACACACAAACAAACATCTCAAACATCTCCTCAAACATCTTCATGAACATCTCCTCAAACATCTTCATCTTCCTCCCCTCAAACATTTTCATGAAGAGATAATCACAGGTTTGCTGCCTTTCTAAGAGTCTGTCCTGCTGGGACACGAGATGTTCCAGCTAAACTGACAAAATATTTATTCTTTAACACACTTTTACCAAAGGAAACCTCCGGTGCTGATTTTCAGGTTTTCTTCCAGAGAACACTGATCCAAAATTACTTTGCTTTGACATCACCACCAAGGACAAGAGTCATTTCAAGTAGCTTGGATACCAATGAGAATCAGACCCTGTCGTGTAGGGAATGGCTCTGATGAAATTTGGGCTACCCTATTCCCAAGAAAACCTCTGAGACCCTGTGGTGGGTTGACCTTGACTGGCCACCAGGTGATCACCAAGATCCTCTATCCCCCCCCTCCTCAGCAGGATTGCAGCAGGGGTGAGGGGGGAGAAAATAAGGTGGAACCAAAAAAAATCTGGACAAGGTAAAGGCAGTTAATGAGGCAAAAGTAAAGGCTGCACATGGAAGCAAAGGAAAACAAGAGTTTTGTTCTCTACCTCCCATCCACAGGCAGTGTCCAGCCAGTTGAGATGACTGGAATGATGAAGAAACATACAGAATTTGTGGGTTTTGTTGGATCAATTCAGGCTACAACAGAACTGGCCACCCCTGTCCCTCCAAACACCGAGCTCTGCACCCAGTGGCAGCAACCTCACCCATGGTCCCATCACACCCAGGCCAAGAGGAACTGCTCTCCACAGAGGAATTCACTGCTTTAGCTTTTCAAAAAGAACCACACACCTTCCCAGACTGACTTCACTGCAGGGTCCACTCACTCCACACTCCACGGGCACCAGGATGAACGATGGACTCCCTTTACTCTTGTCCTGATCTTTGCTCTTGTCCTCCACAACAGCAAAAGTTCACTCTATTTTGGGGGCTTGATGAGACAGATAATTTGAGCACTGCCAACTGAAAACATCAGCTGATAGTGGTGGAGTGACGTGAGAGCACTTTCTGACTCTGGGTTGCTCTTCCAAAGAGTTTAATCCTCCCTTCTCCTGGGGCTATTGATTTATGCCTCAGAGAACCCTCCTGAGCCATTAATCACTGCAACTGCTCCCTGAGCTGAACACCAACTGCTCCCTGCCTCAGACATCACTGCTCCTGAGGAACTCAGACTATCCATGGGGAAGAGGACACTTGGCATTGACTCACTCAAATATTTTAGACTTGATCTTATAACAATCTTTTTCAAGTTGAAACTGAAATTTTAGTCATCTAAAGCCATACTTGGGCTGGTTTTGTTCACAATTCTAGCTGAAATATCAGCTTTTCACATGTTGTTTCCTTAAACATCTGTGAATGGGACAGCAAGTGAGAGAAAAAACATTGGTCTGAATCAGTGCATCCATTTTTGTGCTGTTTCACAGTTCAAATTCAATGAACTGAAGATCAGCCTCCTCTGCCAGGTCCTTGGAGGTGTGTCAGGATGGGTAAAGTTTAAAGGCTTCACAAAACATAAATAATTAGTGTCTTCAGAGCGCTTTGGGAAGTTCAGATCAGAGGCTTGGCATCCATCTGAAGGGTCAGCGCTGTGCACAGACATTCAGTGGGAGTATCCCATTTTCCTACTGATGGCAAGGAAACCTGAGATGGGACACACAAAGCTGCTGACTGTTCCAAAGCCCCACTGCCTTTGGAATCAAATCAATGAATTCAGGTTAATTGAGCTGCAGGAACTGCCTGCACATTGACTCTTAAACTGAGGCAAAGGTAATGTAATACATCCTCCCTTCAGTCTTTCACAGAGTTAATGACCTGGCGTTATGTGATGCATATAAAGGTCAAAGACCATGAAGATGGGCAACAATCATAATCTGAAATACATTAAAACACAGTAACCTGATTGTGTGATGTCCCATCAAAATATTAATCTGTTTGAAGGTTTGTCTCTATAGTGAAAACTCAGAGAAATTCTTAGAAATGAATCTTCCTATTTCCTGGCACTTCTGCCTTTCTTGCCCTGTAATTTTGAAGGATTTTTTTGCATGAAGCAGACTCTCATCTCTTAAAATTTCTTTTCTTACTAGTAATCATTTCTCTCTTCTGCACATTTCTGGCACAGATTGTAATATGCTGTCAGGGAAATAACTTAGCTGAGAGAAGAGGAAATGTGGCCACTGGACTCAGGAAAGTCTTAAAGAATACAAATGTTAGCCTAATTTAAGAAATTGGGCCAAATCACAAACCCAGGCCTATTATATATCATTCAGTGAAAACTCAGACCTCATTTTTGACTCACTTAAATTTGAAGCAAAAAGTTACTGCAGAATCAGGATGTACCTCAGTCCTCTTGCCAGAGCAAAAATTGATCAAGGATGCCAAGGTCTGACCAATTAATTATAGACTAAAAGACAAGAAATGGAATGACAAGAATTGACACCTGACTCTAAATGTAGGAACCTTTTCAAACTAATAGGATACAGGGGGAAAAAAATATTTCAGAGCTATTGATTCCTGATTGTGCTGCAGAGCAAACATGGCAGCAAAGCCCCAGCTAGGGCGCAGGGGTGAATTATTTTAGGATTTCAATGACAGCTGCCAAAAATATTATGACCCTTACAGAGCTTCAAAGATTGAAACAAGCTTAAAAACTCAGCCACTCACATATTAAGCCACATACAGACGTGTGGTGAAAATAGAGGCACCAAGTAAAGCTCTGTGACAACAAATTAAAAGACAAAAGCAACACCACAAAACAATCCTGTCTGTGTTTTGCCCTTATTTTCAACATTCCCTAGGTTAAATTATTTCTCTGTTCAACACTGAGCAGGAGCTGTTGTGCTTTAGCATCCTGACATTGCCAGGGAGAGATGCACCAGGAAATGTCAGAATTTCTGCTGTGTGTGCCAGAAGAGGGTGCCCAGATTTGTCTCCTGCTCGGAAGGAACGCAGACCTGTAAATGCCAAGTGCCACAAAGCCACTTGTCAATCTCTGTGTCTGTGCCACCTCAGGCCTCATGACCCTGACACACAGGGGCTGTGACTGCATTTGTTAGTGGCAGCAGGAACAGCACACAGGGACAGGGTAGTGCATGAGGTACTGAAAAAATCCAACTGGTTATAAAACAGTAAGGTCTGAAAGAAAGGAAAAACAAACAGCAAGGGTGGGCTGTGTAAAATCAGCTGTCTGACCTCATCCTCACTGATCAGGTTACATAAAACACTTAACTACATAAAAGAAACCACAAACAAATCACGCAAGGAAAGCTATAACTGTGAGGGAATGGATAAATAATCCAAACTAAAACAATATTTTGTATTTTTCTATGATACTCAATTCAATTTAAATTCAAAACAAGACAGTTGCATATTCAGGAAACACAGACTTGAAGCCTGATTATTACTTTTTTTTTTATGTACTACTGCCCTGCTCAGGAGATGCTGTCCAAGATGTTACATTAGATACCAGAAAAAAAAAATCTTTACTGTGAGGGTGGTGAGGCACTGGCACAGGTTGCCCAGAGAAGCTGTGGCTGCTCCATCCCTGGAAGTGTTCAAGGCCAGGTTGGAAAGGGCTTGGAGCAACCTGGGATAGTGGAAGGTGTCCCTGCCCTTGGCAGGGGGTGGAATGAGATGATCTTAAGATGATCTAAACACAGACTATTCTATGATCCTGTGGATTTTATATCTGTACATTCAAGATTACATGGTGACTGTAATCAGAGTGCTACTCCTGCTCAGGATATTTAATATTTAAGAAATATGTGATGGTTCAATATCCAAATGGTCAAATTATCAAAAAAATGAATGAATCAATGCCTATCAAAGATTTAATAACTTGTCCCCTGTGTCAGGAAGGCTTTGAGCTTCAAGTTGCTGAAGGCTGGGAGAATCTGATGAATCACAGCCCACAGGATTTAAAGAATCTACATGGCAAAGTCCTTGTGCTTAGTCCAGGAACTTTTGTCTGACAGAAATGTGTCTTTGTAATGGGGAAGGCACCCTCTGCTGCAGTGACTTTTTCCAAGAAAAGGGTTCAGTCAAGTCATCATTCATTCTCTCTTCCTCTGGCTGATGAGATTGACATGATGAAATTGTCATTGGAAAACATATTTTTCCAGCTGTCACATACATGCAGCATCTTTCTCAAAGTTTGTCACCTCTGTTTTCCTACAAAGAAAGCTTAAAACTCAGGATCCCAAAAGTCTTGATTGTCACTTTGGGTGAGTGTGCACTCATGCAAATGAGTCAAAAGAAGGGCACAGAAGGTCTGTCTAGGCTGAAATATCGACATTATACAAAGCTGTTGTTAACAAAAGGCTTCTTTCAGACTGCTCCTGCAATACTTTCCTTTTAAATGGTCCCTGATGTTGACTGGAACAGCAAAAAGAGCAGCTGCAGTGCTGCTCCAATATGAGCACAATGTGACCCAAAAGTTCCTGGGCTATTTTCCTAAGGTGTCAGCAAACAAATGTACAGACATAACTCCTCAGGAGTTTCTCTGCATTCGCTGTAGACACTTTTCTCTCTCTCTGCTAGACAAAACTGCCCCAAGGGAGCAGTGACACACTTAAGGCAGGGCAAAAGTCGGGGCTGGGAGCTCTCCTGAGCAGCTGCTCTCTCTGCACGCACTGAGCCAGCAGCCAATGAGGGCACAGCTGCTGGGGAAACTCAGGGAAAACTCACAGGGAAAACTGCTCTGTACTTCTCAAGATTCATCAAGTGGTCTTCCCTGTGCAAGGAATGGGCTTGTCTGCCTGAGTCGTGTGTGATTCGTGGTGTGGGGAAAAAGTTCTTTTGAGAAGAACTGTTGATTCAGTGTCGTTATTGCAAAAGCAGAAACATCAACCAATTAAAAAAAAAAAAAAAAGAAGAACACTTTATATGCTAATGAGTGAAACAATAAATAGTGATCATAGATATTAATGGAATAACTTCTTTAATTCACTGAATAGTGACCTTTATATTTCTCATCACCACTCACGAAAGCTAAAGAAGTCAGACTCTAATATCCTGCAAATGGGATTTAAACCACTGGAAGGGAGTGGCTGGGGCTTTTTCTTTTGGCTCCTTACTCCTGCATGGAGCAAACACTCTGAGGAGATGTTAAATGGAAGTTCTTGCTAGTCATTATGAAACTTGGGATTTTATTCAGGGATATGTCCTGTGCCAACCAGAGTATTTAGTAATTAGTTCCCTCACTTGCTTTCCTCCCTTTATTTTCTCTGAAGTCAAGTAGAGCTGCTGCACATTAAACACCAGCTGTTCTCTGTCTCCCTAAAGTATGTAAGAGAGCTTTATATGAACCTGTTTCCTGAAGTAATCTTTAAGTCCACTGATATTTTAAAATCCACTGTTTTGTTGGTTTTTTAAAAATCCATTTGCAGTAAAATTCAGAATAGAATTGCATTTATCACTGTGGACACAGAAACCCTGAAAACGTCCTGGTTTGGAAATCTTCAAAGTATAAATATGAAATCTGCTGCACACCACTTGGGCTAACCTCGATTAAGAACCATTTATAAAGATCAGAAACCATTCTTGTTCCAATATAACTCAATGCAGGTCCTGCCTCCATTTCTACTTCTGGAGAGTAACTCTTGTTTTAGAAGCTTAATAATTAGTTTCACAACTGATGATGAAAAGTAGAGCATTATATTTTTCCTGGGGCTTTCATCAGTATCTCTGGGTTCACTTCCCTCAAGACATGGATCTCTTAACAGGAGATTAATTTTAGTTTTCCAACGGAGTTTTATTGTAAGAATATTTTGTTCTCTGACTTTCTCCACTTAAGGCATTTAGATTAAAATGTGTTTAGATGTAGCCAACTGATGACAAGATTTGTATTTTCTAGTAGATAGCAATATTTAACTATACTAAAAGAAATTGCATTTTATTATAGATTATCATGATGGAACACATTTCCAAACTAATGCAGAGTAAAACCAGAGTAATGCAATTAAAATCATTGTAGTTGCTCTAGATTTAAATTAACAGGACAGACCACGGTTTGCACCCATAAGCAGTGTCTCTTATGTAAAAGAGGGATAAAAATATATATAGAAATGGTAGATAGATAGATAGATAGATAGATAGATAGATAGATAGATAATTGATAGACAGAAGTGCTGTAAGAACATCGATATTCAGGCAATTAAGGTCCATTTCACTGATATCATCCTCACTTCAGGGCTGGCCAAACACCTAAGTAAACATTCAAGGGTAGCAAAATATTTCTGTTTTTCCTAGCAAGGGTGTAGTGCCTGTGATCATCCTCATCCAAACCAGGGAGATGGTTCTTGACATCCTTCAACAGATTCTTTTCCTTTCATGGATTTGTACAATTCCTTCCTCTACACAAAATTTGATGTCCACAGCGTCATGGCATAGGAAGTTCCAAAGCTTAAAAAGTGTCAAGAATCATCTTTCTTTTGTTTTAACCAGCCCCACATTAGGGGCCCCACCCTCAGGTGGGAGAACATTTTCAAGTAGCACTGAACTCTTGTAAAATGAAAGAATTTTAAAAAATCTCTCAACCTTTTGTGCTTCCCCTGGGATAGTTTCACAGAATATCTGTCTGCAGGAAAAGTCCCACTGCTGCTTTTGGGTTTTGGCTTTACCAGAATGTACCCCTGCCCTGGCAGCAGGAACACAGCTCTGCTTTGGGTGGTAGAAAATCTGTAAATCTGAAATTCTCTCATTGAATAAGGGCCTGGAAGCCTTCTAAAGAAGCAGAGACATGGACATGCTTTGCATCAGAAGGAGAATATCAGAAATAATTGATGAGTAATATTCCCAGGGCAATGAGGGAAAAGAAAGGAAAATGAAAGGGCTTTTTTGTGTCTTACATTTTACATTTAAAGAACAAT
The DNA here is from genome assembly GCA_036630365.1 of Acanthiza pusilla. Lineage (NCBI taxonomy): Eukaryota > Metazoa > Chordata > Aves > Passeriformes > Acanthizidae > Acanthiza > Acanthiza pusilla. The sequence goes on from JAXCHO010000034.1 coordinate 95,541,345, forward strand.
TTGTTGTACAAAGTAAACATATTATTAGTGAAACTTCACAAAGAGGATGAAGTTGCTTTGATATCTCATGTATAATCCTAAGGTTACAGCCCATTCCTCCTACTAGAGACCAATAAGGGTAGATCCAGAGCAAAGTTCACTAAAAATCCATTTTTATTTTTCATCCCTGCTGAAATCTCCAGTTGTTTGTCTTCCTCCTCCTCAGGAGGGTCTCTGGAACACCTCAAAAGGAAAGAGCACTTGGGAACAGCCATGGGCTGTAGGATTTCCCGACTCTGTTCCAGCCTGGAGTCCTTAACACTCCTTCTGCACTTCTAATTCCTAATCCTAATAATTAGGATCCATTAGTTAACATTGCAGTGAGATCCATGTGAAATCAAACATGACGCAAACAGCAGAGGAAATCGTCATATGATGTTTTGTTGGAGTGTCTTTTGTTGGGATATCTTGGAATATCTCTCAGCTTAATTTTAAGGATCCATTAAGAATATTTCTGAGCTCTAATATCTTTCAAAGGAAAATATTTCAGTAGGCCAGACCTGAAACTGCAGGTGAAGAAATTTTTTCTTCCCACAATCAGCTTTCTAAATTGTCTTTCAGGCACCTTACAGAGCATGACAAAAGACTTGGTTCAAGGGTTTTACCTGTGCAAAGCTCTGCCAGGTCAGCGCTTGACGGAGACCGCGATGATTATGACGACGAGCAGCAGAACGGCCAACGCGATGGAGAGGAGGCAGCACTTCATCTTCCTGGCTCGTAGCTGAGAGAAGAAACACAAACAAATAAATTCATGCAGATTGAATCCACAAAGAAATGTTGCTATTTTTCCATTGGAGGAACAGTTTGGAACGAGTTGAAGCAACATAGAGAATTTGTCTATTTTTTTGGACTGGCTTATCCTTCTGGACAGTCCAGGTTCCTCCTTTTCAGTGACAATCTCTCTTAATGCAATCCCCTTTTCTACACTGCTTCCTTCCTGCTTAAATCATGGTGTCACAGTAATTTTCAGGCTCTGCTTAGAGGGCTGGACTTGGATAAAGCCACTGGGCTTGGTTTTGGTTGTAGGGTGTCAGATCTGCCTCTGGCCGCCAGGAGAAACCTGTCCCCTCTCAAAGAAAGAGGTCTCTCTCCACTCCGCTATGAAATAGAAACAAGCACTAACATGGGCTGTTCACAGGGCAGGCAAATGTGATTCCAGTATGAACCACCCTGATCTAAATCACTTCCAGAGACGGTAAAAGAGATCCTACAGAGTTTTATTTTTGATGTCTTTTCAACCCATCATCCTTCCTAGTGACCTCTATGGACATAATGTTATTTATTCCTATTTAAAATCTTTGCAGATGATTCGATTCCTATTCCTCCTTTTTAGATGGATTAAAAGAAGGGTGTTTGCATGATCACGGAGTGTAATAGTCCTTTTATCCAATACACACACAAAAAAGTAACTTCAGTAAAATCCTTAACTTGGACGTTTTCCTTGAGACCAGATCAACCAGTCCTCCAGCCACCAGACCTGATAACATCATCCTGATGTGACAAACCAGTTGTTTTATTCCAGAACCCTTTAGCTTCCTTACAAGTGAAGGAACACTCTCACTCTCTCACAGGAGAGATTATCTCAATATTATTGCTGTTATCCACTTTTCCTTCCTTTCTGCCCCTGAGTGCTGCAATCAGGTCTCCCAGTCTGCCTTGGATATTTCTCTAGCTGATTTACACCACTCTGCACTGCACTGCATTTCCCACAGAGCCAGAGGTCTCCAGATGTTCTCTTCTACAGATGTTTGGTCTCTTACACTGCAAAGGAGAGGAGACTCATCTCTTCCATTGCTGCTCCAAATCCTGTCCTTCATTCCCTCTCAGTGCCCAAACAAGCTGGAGCAGCACTTCCAGCAAGGAATGGTGATGCATGACCTGTCCTCTCTTCCAGCATCAACCAGCAATCAAACTGGTGCTTTTATCAAAGTATGGATTTCCAGATTATTATTTGTTTCACATTAAAATGCTGTGTTGTCCTGCCTTCCTAGCAGATAATCAGTGAATCATCTTGGCTCTCCATCATCATTTCCATCATTTATGCAGATATGTTTTCTTTGGTTTGGAAAAAAAAATAAAAAAGGTATTTCAAATATATCATTCCACGTGAATGTTTGAATAAGGATCTTCTTGTCAGGCATGCTAGAAACAATTGTGTGAGGGGACATTATTCCTGTTCCCAAACCCCTGCTTGGAGGCACAGATTTGTTCATGTTTTTCCATCAGTTCACTCTGGCTCTTGGGGAGAATATGGGTGGACAAAGGCTCACAGAAATTATTGTGTGGCTGGGGAGGCCCTGGCACAGATGGCCCAGAGAAGCTGTGGCTGCCCCATCCCTGGAAGTGTCCAAGGCCAGATTGGATGGGGCTTGGAGCAACCTGGGATCGTGGAAGGTGTCCCTGCCCATGGCAGGGGGTGTAACAAGATGATCTTTAAGGTCCCTTCTAACCCAAAACATTCTTTGATTCTATATTTCCCTTTAACTTTTTCTTCCACCCCCAAAGGGATGTTTCTTCATAGATGCTTGAATTTCTTGAGGAGTAACTGCAATGCATCCTGAGAGCTCAGCCCATGAGACAACTTATTGGTGCTGCTTCCCCTTTAATTTTAACCTTCGTTAGTTCCAAATCAAACCAGGAAATCCCTGCTTCAGACTGCAGCCTTTCAACGGCACTTGGATGTCCCGGTCCACTTCAAAACGTCAGAGCCTGTGTTTGGTCAGCAGAGGATGCTAATGGGTCATTCAGCTTCAAGCAACATTATCAAATACTCCCAGTAAGAGCTCCAAAGCCTGCAGTTACCACTTCACGTGGCTTTTCCATCATTCCCTTTGCAGAGACATTCCCTTTTTTTCCTCGTTCTAGCATTACAAAGTCCTAGTTACTCTTATTTTGCATTTGTATAGTCTCTCCTCCCTTCCCTATCCCCTTGCTTTTAACCAACTAAACCATAAACAGACTAAGCCTGATGAGAGGGCAGGAGAGATGCAGCCCAGCCTGTGTTCTCGGATTTGGTTCACATTTTATGAGCCTGTCCTGGCTGGCAAGTCTGGATAATGATTCCTGCTCTTTAAAATATCTCCTAGCAGGCTTAGTATTACTGTCTCTCACAGCCATGTAACCTGGGGCAGGATTCTCATGGTTATTCCTAGTTTAGGATTTGGTGGTTTTGGGGGGATTTTGGGGTTTTTTTGGGTTTTGTTTTTTTGGGTTTTTTGTTTGTTTGTTTGTTTGGGGGGGTTTGGGTGGGTTTTTTTTGGGTTTGTGGTTTTTTTTTTTTTTTGTGTGTGTTTTGGTTTTTTGGTTGTTTTTTTGTTTTTGTGGGGTTTTTTGTTTTTTGGTTTTTTTTTAGTTGTTTGGGGTTATTTGTTTGTTTTGTTTTTCTTTGCTTGGGGCTTTTTTTGTTTGGTTGGGTTTTTTTTGTTTGTTTGTTTGTTTATTTTTTTTTGTTATATTTTAATAAGGAAAATGTTCAATTCTTTGAGTTCCTGTAGTCTGCAGCCACAAATCTTTACATGCTGGTAGAGCAGTAGAAGCAGTTTCTGATCCCTTCCTGGCCACGTCACCTTTCCTACAGATCCCAAGGAAGAGTGGCAGGATATCAGCACTTCACGTTTTATCACTCAGTTAGAAAAACACTGATATTTGAGCAAAAGCAGCATCTCCCCTCCCTGCACAAGGGCACACCCTGCTTCAGGAAGGGCCTTGAAAGAATCCCTGCAAGGAGACTTGGCACAAAGGTTGGACTTGATGATTTGGAGGTTTTTTCCAACCTTAATATTCTATGATTTTGTGATACCCCATGGAGCTCCCCCAGACTGTCCTGGGGAGAGGATCAGCCTGAATTTCTGTGAGCTCTTGGGTTTCTTTCTCTGCCCTTATCAGAGGAGAAAGATGAAAGCACAGAGGGTGTGGAACAGATTCTCTTCACCAGACAGGATCTGCAGACTGTGGTGTGGGCACCCTCACCTGAATATTACATAAATATACACTAATAAACAACATAAATAATGATATTACATCTAAAAAACTCTGGTTATTATCCCTAGTTTAGGTTAACAGAATCTGATTGCCAAACTGAGATTACAAATGTATCTTAATGCTCCACTGCCGTTCTTGAGGGAAATAGAGAGACAAAAATAAACACATCCCTTTTAATGAGTTTTTCAAAGAGTTTTTTTTAATAACCCCGAGGTAACATCACACACTGGAAGCACAGCAAACTAAAAAATTCCAGAGTTTGTGTTTTCCACGTATGCATATGCAGGGAGTAATCTTTCCCCTCCCTCTAAAATAGGATTTCTGCCTTATTCAGTAAGGGAATAATTATTATGCTGTGTACATCCTTCATGTTTATAAATTTTACTTATCTACTCAAGTTTTCTTAGGACATCTATCTAAAGTCGTGTTCACACGAAACCACGCAAACCTTTCACTTAATGTAAAGATCCTGATTTTCTTATGGGGTTTCCATGACAGCAGAATCATATAATTAATACTTTCCATCCCAAACATCAACGCAAAGATGGGGTTATATTCATTTTAAGTGAAAGAAAATAGAGACATATTTCATGGGTAAAAGTATAGTTGATCTCAAGAGAGTTCCAGTTTTCCAAAGGAATAAAAAAATAAGGAAAAAGCAAATGTGATTCATGATGCCACCCTTTGAATAAAAGTTAATCTACATTTACATGGAAATGGAAAACAGTTTTCAAACCTGCAACAGGATTTCTCACCAGAAAAAGCTCCTTACTGCCCCGAGACAGACACTACAAGGTTTCTGCCACAATTTTAGTCATCTCAGAATAGCAGAACCACAGCCACAGAAAGGCTGAGGAAAAATTAGAAAGAAAACAAACCCCAAAACAACCCACAAAAAGCTGAACCACCTGTAAAATGAATCATTTATGTTACAGCATAATTCTTCAGGGAGCTTTGAATTTTTGCAGCATTTCCCATGCTCAGGACTAACACACAGTTGATTTCACTCATCTTTTTCTCAGCTCTTTCTCCCCTCAGCTGCTGAGGATCCTTCTCTCACACTGTGCATTATTCCTATTCCCTATTTTCCTTGACTTTCCTGGGCACAGGAAGCTCTGAGGCAATGTGACCTCCTCTCAGTTCCTGCAACTACACCCAAGATTTCTCACAGGAGCATTTTAAAGACCTTTTTTGCCCAGAATCTTCCACTTGCACTTGGAGTTAGATGTTTGCAGACAAGACATACCCAAAAACTGAAGGGTGCTCCTGGTGCAAACTGAATTTGGAAGGTCTTCCCCTCAACTTCAAAAAATATCCAGAAAACCTGAGGCAATAACTGTTTTGTTGTTTAGTTGTTTTTGTTTTGGTTTTTTTTTTTCCCCAGAGACCTGGAGGTTTCCTGGAGGTTTTGCCAAACACTCCTGGAGTTCACAGAAATCAATGGATGCTTTCTCATTTTTTTTTTTTTCCTGTTAAATTGCAAAACTCTGCCCACATACAGGTGCTGCTGGAATTTAACAAAACCTCCCAAAACACATGTTCCTCCCAGGAAAATATGTATTGTGGAACTCCATTTTGGAAAAGACCCACTCCCTCTAACCATCTCTTAAAATGAGTATTTAAATAGAGATAGAGAAGTCAACGCAACAAACAATTTCAGGCTGAATTTGGGAAAAGTTCAAAGCTACAAGATTATCTTCTGCTGGAAAATGTATGAGAAATAATTATAAGCCCACTATCTGATTTAATTTTAATTATCTTAGCTTATTCTAAACCTTGAATGCTATGCTGCAGCACTGCTCTGGTTTTATAGCTCCATCCCAACCTGTTGTAAGTCCATTTCCCATAACACCTAGAATTTGTTGATTAAATTGGAGCTAATCTATTTTCATTGTACACATTTTCCCAAGATGAAAAGAATGCAGCATGGGACCAAAAAAATTCTAATGCTGTAGCAAGATGTAATGGCTTTTTACAGTTATTTTTGCTGGGCTCTCAGGGTTTTTTAGTAAAATAGGTAAAGATATATTTTAATCCTGACAGAGGCTCTTTAAACACACATGTGAAATAGGAGTGAAAAGCAGGGAAGGAATGAGCAAGGCTATTTAGGGACACAGCTGAGAAGCATTTTATATTGACAGGCAAACTGGATGTGACTGAGCCTGGAAGAAACCTTTCCTTCATTGTTTCAAAAAATTAAGCTGCAAGTCATATTTTACAGCCTAGAAGTTATTTATTTCTTGGGGGTGAAATGTTGAAAGATATTTTAATTATGTCACAACAGATAGTTAAGTAATTAAAACCCATTAAAGCCCATTAGGGCCCCGGGCCCAGAAAAACAAGTTTCATCTTGGAAATTCCTAAGCAAATATTTACAAGGAGGAAAAAAAAATGTTTTCTTGCTAAGGATTCAAAAACTAGCTGAGGCCAAGCATAAATAATAGAAGAGGCTAAGGGAAACTGTTTTTCCTGTATTTATACTGAATGGAAAAAAACAAAAAAAAGCAGCATTGAGCTTCTCTACCCTCTGTGGATTGGTTACATCGTGGACTGCAAGGCAGGAAGGTCGAGATTTCTCAACTGCCTCCACAAAGGAGGTGAAAATCCCTAGAAACAGGAATTTTCGCTCAGGCAGGGATTTGTACTAGAACAGCTGCTCTATTCTGGGAACATCAGAGCATATGACACCACTTCAGAGCAGAGATACACCCAACGACTTGGTGGTTGTGGCATTTTCTAGGTTTTCTGCAGGAAAAATTGGGCAGGTTGCTTTCATTGGCAAAATTAATCTCTCCACTATCCAAACTTATTTTGTCACTCACAGGTGTCAGCCCTGGCTCTGGGATGAGGACGATGACAATAACCAAAGAGCTTTGCCCAAGAGGGTTAACCCAAGACCATGTGTCCTTGTCCCTCCCTCCTGCAGTGTCAAAAATATAAACATGCATACAAAAATGGGATTGTTAAGGTGGGAAAAGAGCTTTAAAATCACCAAGTACAACCATCAATGCAGTGACCACCGTGTTCACCATTAAACCATGTCCTCGAGTTCCATATCCAGAGGGTTTTTAAACTTCCAGAAATAGTCACTCCACCGCCTCCCTGGGCAGCCTCTTCCAATGCTTCCAAAGTTTAGGAGAGAGACCTAGGAATAGGTCTGGGCATACTCTGGGCTTTTCAGTTTGGTCGTGTGGGCAAGAATGTGCCTGCTGGGGAAAAAGTCAATCTTTTCATTATAATTTCTTAGGTTATCATGGTAAGCAAGCAAAAAGCTATCCATGTACTCGCTGGCAAAAGACTCAATGAGAACCCATTTTGCTTACAGAAATGCTTATGCATCTTTTAAACACAATTTTAAAATAATGAACGAATCATGAAGTGTTTTCTAACAGAGCCAGGATTGCAAGAACTTCTGAAAGTACAGTTCCACTATTTGAGCAAAGAAACCATTGCAGACTAATCTCCTCTGGAAATTTGTTTCCTGCAAAGCCATTCAGCTGATAAAAAACAAAAATTATTAAATTTAGCAACCACACAATAAAGAGGCCTTTTAAGGGCCTCTGTTGGGCAATGAAAACCCACCTTGATTAATTTTCAAGTACTGTTTCCTTTATTGCAAGATTAACAAATCTGTTTGACATAAAATGGTTCATTTTATATGCAAATCTCTGTAGAGAGTTTTGTGACATTAAAGAGGTTCATAGAATTTTGTTCACCCTGACCTCAGAGGTCATTTGGAATTTCATGAAAGCATTTGTCTATGCCCTTAATATGCATCTTGAAAGCTAATTTGAGGTCTGCTGGATTGAGAGCCCAGGTTCTTAATTATGTTTGGACGTGTTTATACAGAGATGATATTACAAATCTGGAACCGCTGTCATTCCAATGTACAAGAGCAGAAGCTCTGCTGAAGGCTGGGGAGTTCTCATGGCTGAGGAAAAGCAAATATTGGAGCAACACAGCAGAAAATCAGACCTTGTAGATGTGGTTACCTCCAAGAATTATGTAAACAAACAGAGGGGAAAAAATCACCTTACACTTGCAACAGTATTTCATTATTAACTTAAAAAAAAAAAAAATCCATTTGCATTGATAAGATCCCTTAGCTAAGCCATACACAATCATCTCTGATGAGAGAGTAAACACTCTGTGTTTTTGCAGTGAAAGGGAGGAACATGACCTTTAACGTGTGTACAAATTAAAATGCACTGACCAAATTTGGTGACCTTTATGGTATGGCTTCCTTATAGAGCAACACTGAATTTGCTATCAAATATCACTGCTTCTGCAGGCAGCCTAGAAAATGCCAGGAATATTATTAAGCACTTACGGTGTTTTTAAATGAGAACAAAGTAGACAAGTTACATACAAATAAAACCCAGAAAATATGAGAGCAATAGGGAAAGGCCTGCCCACAGCAGCAAGGAAATAGATCACTTGGCTTTGACATATTGTTTTTGGGCCTTCACTTCCACATCATTTGGACTGATTCCACACTTTTTTTTAATGATCTTGTGTTTGTGTATTTGCTGCTTTCCACTAATTCTGTGCAATTTTTTCCATTCCCCACAAGTCTCTTCACTATTCTCTTCTTATTAATTTATTTTCTTGGCATATATCTCTGGAAGTGCTTAAGGCCAGGTTGAATGGGGCCCTCAACAGCCTGGGATAGTGGAAGGTGTCCCTGCTTATGGCAGAAGTGGGTGGGTCTGGATGATCTCTAAGGTCCTTTCCAACCCAAAATATTCCATGATTCCACGTGTTTCTCTGAGATATCCCAGGTGAAGCCAAGTGCCATCTACAGGTACAATTCCTCAGCATATCCTATATTTTATGCCACTTAATTAGCCAGGGATAACCATCCAGGATTAGATTTTCCATGCCTGGAATCGACCTCAAGCTATTCCTTTCAAATGAAAATATGCCAGCCAAATCAAAGAAGAAAACTACTGAAAAATGTCCAAGTGTCCCACCCTGGAAAAGATGATGGAAATATTTTCTCTAGTGCCTCCCTGCTTTGGGGAAAGATCATAGAATCATTAAGGGTTGGAAGACCTCCAGAACCATCAAATTTGACTGAATACCACCTTGCCCAATAAAACATGTTGCAAAGTGCTAGGTCTACTCATTTTTCAAACCTTCCCAGGGATGGTGACTCCACCCCATCCCTGGACAGCCTGTTCCACTGCATATCCACTCTTTTGGTGAAGAAGCTTTCCCTAATTTCCAACCTGAACCTCCCCCGGTGAAACCTGAGGCCTTTTTTCCCTGCCTTGTGTGAGGAGGAATAGGGAGAAAGAGGATTGTGCCATTGATGAAGGTGCACATTTTAGTATTTCTGAGAAATTGGGGTCAGTTTAGGGAAGGTATGACTTCTCTCAAACCCTTTTTCATACTCTTGAGTGGTTCCTAATCTGAGATAATTTTCACACCCTGAAACATCTATCAGCATGAGGAAGGCAGCAAAATGTGTTGGGTTGCCTAAAAGCTGACAGGGGCTGATGTTAAGCCTGTACACACAGATTTAATTGCTGCATTTTCCACCTTCTGAATGCTTGAATTAGCAATCTTAATATTCCCCTAATACACTTGTTTTTCTAATGGCTGAGACATCATTTGTAATAACACATGATAATGGCTTACATTTCGAGCATGCCTTTCAAGGCAGCAAACCTCCAACGTGATTTACAAACTCACTGCAAAGAGGATTATCTTTTTACCAGCTCTGGAGTGATGCCACCTACCTCTGGCAGCTGTTTGAGTTTTACACAGCAAACCCAGCCAGCAATTTAAAGCAGGTAATGACTGGTGTGTGCACCTGAAATACCAGAGACCACATTTCCCAAACCAGAATTCACCCAGTGTACAAAAACAAATGCTTACACTTTTGCAGAAACCACCCTGAGATGCTTTTAAGGCCCACATAGGCAGATTAAGAGAGAACTTAACTCCCCCAGCAATTGCAACCCAAAAACACTTCAAGGGAGCAGAGCAGAGAGAGAATGATTTGATCACACTAAAACTGCACAGTGCTCAAAGAAAACCTTCCTGCTGAGCTGTGTTTTCTATTTAGATTATATTATTTTATGAATGGGACTACTTGGAAAGATTGGAAATGACAGATTTTGGCTCATTCTGCTGCTGATCTCAGCGTTTGGAGGCCATCACTTCATCCAGCCTTCAACCAACCTGGCTTATCTAGTCTGTGCATCATCCGTTTCAGGGCAGAAAGTTTTAATTCTTGAACCAGCTCAATCTCTGCCCCTAAAAACACTTGGGCCACCACAGACTGGCTCCTTTTGCCAATAACAGCCAGGTCAAACTTTGCAGTATCTTATAAGGACCAGAGCCAAAAAAAATATATAGTCTGGCTTACCTCCAGGGTCTTCTGATGAGACTCTGGTCTAAATAAGTTAAGAATTTCTCCTCACTATGCTGTCTATAGCTAGAGGAAACTTTTTTATTTGAAAACCCTAATAAAAATAAAATCCTTTCTAAAAGGGTGGAACATCTGCCATGTGTGAACATCCTCACACAAATGAAAGTGTCAAATAGCGAAAACAAAGGTACTTCTAGAGCATAGTAGAAAAAGGATCATAGAATCATTGGGGTTGGGAAAGACCTCTAAGATCAAGTCCAGCATTAACCCAGCACTGCCAAGGCCACCACTGAGCCATGTCCCATTTACAATCCTACAAGGGCTGGTGACCCCAACACTGCCCTGGGCAGTCTGTTCTAGTGTTTAACAACCCTTTTAGTGCAGGAATTTTTCTTAATATCCAACCTAAACCTCCTCTAATGCAATTTGAGGCCATTTTCTCTTACTGTATAAAAATATTGTCCACACTGGGACTGAAAGAAAAGTTTTCTGTCTTCGGGATACCATGTTCTTGAACTAAAACTTGCCTTCAAATCTCACCAGTAATTAAAATAAATTACTCTCAATGCAAGTCTTCAGGCACCAAAGAACAAACTGAAGGTCTGGTCTGACTCTACCACCAGAAGTTATCTGTGTACATCAATATCAGAACATTACAGTAACTGATCCACGAGAAGCTCCTCCTAGCCCTAGGAATCACAAATAAAACCATATTTTGGAAGGGGTTCCATGAAGTACCATGCTGTTAATGCCTCAGAATGTCACTGTTAGGAGCTGATGGATCTCCAGAGCAAAAATGTCACAGAACCATAATAGGCAGTGTTTTGTGTCTGTGTTTTCATTAGATTAGTTGAATATGATTGGGAAAATATTTTTTTTTTCTTTCCTGTATCCATTGATTTAATATAGAACATTACTTCTTACAAACTTTGCTCACCATTATGACTAACATCACTACTATCTTTACTACTACTGAAACACTCCCAGTGGTTGACAGGCACAAACTACCCTGCATCCTTTCCTAATGTCATAGAACAGACCTGAAATTCTGCTTCACTGAATTTTAAACAGACCTCTAAATACATTAAATAGTTTGATTTTTTTCCCTTGGTACTGAAATCCAAGGAATACAGAAAATTTTTCCAAGCACCCACCATGTTCCTGCTGCTCCTTTGATCTGTGCAGGATACTTGGGAGCAAAGTGCTAAGGAAGAATGAGGAAATTACATGGAGAGCAGGCACAAAAATTTTCCTTTTGAAAAGTGACAAATTGTGTACAAGGAACTCAAGGAATGCACACCTCACACTTTGCCTAATACAGACGAAAAGCTGTTTTACAGCTTCTTAACCCCCTGCATACTTTTACATCTGTGAGTCTACATCTGTTCAAAGTAGAGCTCAGAGATAAAAGTTAAAGAAAAGTTAAGATAAAATATCTTAAATAATTGTTAAATAACAAAAGCATATTTCCATTTTATTACTTACTTATGTCTGTCACAAAAAAGAAGTGTATAAAGTCACATCTAGTGCAGCACCAGTGAAACTAAGCAGAAATAGAGCCTCCACATCATTTTATTGGGTGGCACAGAATTAAATTTGAGCTTGATTTTCTGTAGAAGCCACGGAGAATTGGTTAGGACATCAAAATATCTGATTTAAGCTTTTGTTTAAACTCAAACAAGCTCTTCAAGGTTTGAAGAGCGTTTTGACTCGCTATTGATTTTAATTTTCAGTTTTCTGGTGGATTAAGTGCAGAAATGCCAGAAGGTAGCCTGAGTTGAACTTCTGACTCCAGGAGAAAGCACAAAGTACTGGAAAATCTTGTGTGAGACAGAATTCTGTTGAGGTTTTCTGCTCATTTTTACAGATGGAGATGCAGGGAAAGTCAAAGAGTAGAGTTCAAGACTTGTAGGAACAACATTCAAATATAAACACAAAAAAAATCTTGAAATAGCAGGCAATGAGAAGAACTGTACAGGCAGATATAGTACCTATCCCTCCTTTTCTCACTAAATTTTTATGTGACCATTTATAAGTAATTTAACTTCTTCATTCCTCATTTTCCATGTTATAACATCAGGGATATGACTTCATTAAATAAATAGAGCAAAAGTAGTGACACCTGTGGTGATGGAGCCATTATTTATCAAGACCAACACACAAACACTGATTTTTTTTAATATCCAGTTTTTATAGGATGGATTTTTCTTTAGTTTTGTTTTAGATAAACTGTTTGAGCCCTTTCTAACCTAAAATCTCCAAAATCTCTGGGCTGAAAGCACTTCTTTTTAATTATGCAGTCACTCAATAGAGTTATGGATATGACACTGGAGCTCATATAACAGAGGAATAAAATGTTGTCCCTTCCTTCATCTTTCCAACAACATTTTGAGCTCTTGGCATCATCCTTAAATACATGACCTAAAATGGAGTTTGGTCTGACCTCAGCTAAGGTGGACGATGAATATGAAAGTTGAGAATGGCCAGAGGTCAAAACGTTTCACTGTTCCTCGGTCCCTGGCAGAGAGACAGCATTCGGAGCATTCTGAATTATTTACTGCCATCGAAGCTGAGAGTTTCCTGCATCTATGTCAAAATCATTGTGTAATTGCAAATTGTGATGGATTCTGAATAAAAGAGATGATTGTAACAAACAACAGAATATCAGCCTTGCTTCACAAACGGCCTTGGAGCCTGACCTTGCTGGTCAGAATCACAGTCCCCACGTCTAGGCAGAGTCTTGTCAGCTCTGCCAGCACAAAGGGTTTCTTACGTGAAATGTGTAGGAATAACCTGACTGTGATAGACAACATAATAGAGCTCTGGGAATGTCACAAAGCACGGTGCCAAGAGTCTGTCCTACAGAGCATATCAATCCCTCACAGCAGCGAGAGGACAGGCTGGAAAAGAAAGAATTAAATTAAATTACGGGTCTGTAAGGATGGAAGTGAAAACAGTTTTCATGTTTGGGTTTTATCTCATTGCGAGGATGGAAAGGGGCAGAAAGCAATGAAATGTATTAACCACCATATCTTTGTGTTTATGATTTCTGTCATGGTGCCAGTTTTTAGCCGGATTCACCTGAGAAATCTCATCTACTCCATCCAGTGATGCTGTGTAAGGAACAACCAACCTGTAAACATTTTCCTCCAATTAACAGCGGAGAGATGGGATTCTCCAGAATGGTAGAACCTGGGGAATGCAGCCAAAAGACCTCATTCAACCATAACTAACTTTTAGCCGAGAAAAGAACATTTCAGCTACACACCACCTAAAGAAATATTAATAGAGATGCACAGACAACAAATTAATAAACTGCCAACTAAGTTAAGTTAAAAAGGGTTTTATGTAGTTCAGTTTGTTATGACATGGTTTGCTTAAAAATACGGTGAGTGGTTCTAAACTGCTGAGAAGATGAGGACATTAATCACATTTCAGAATGATCTGATTATCAGCAAATTCTCCCAAAGTCCTGAAAACTGAACTGAAGACTGGTTTGAAGCTCTGGGAAAGTTTCTAAAGTAGTTCTGAGCACTTCCACCTAAACTGAAACCTCCATGGGAGATTATGCCTTGGTGTTATTTGGAGAACAACTCAAAGACAGACATCTCCAGGGAGGTCCCGCTTACAGAATTTTTTTGAGGCTGACATTGAAGAAACCAGATATTTTTGAAGAGTCTGGAGAAGTGAAGGGAACCTCTGAACTTGTGAAGTGTCCCAGCTTTTTTTACACGCAGCTGATCAAAGCTTTTAACTCTCCATTCCTTTTCTCCTGGCATCTATGACAAGAGCTTAAATAGCTGAGCTCCACATGGGGAAAAACCCATATAGATATCCGTATGGATGTGTGTGTATTTTCCCCTTACTGCTCGTCAGAGCCTCTGTACTTAACATATTAATTTACCAAGTTTAACTTTTTAATATTAGCTCCTTTAAGTCATTAGAGATCCCTTTTTCATTATAATCCTCTTATTTGGTAATCAGTCTGAGCCTGTCTGTATTTTTTAAAGAATATTTTAAAGTTTCTGGTGGAGATCAAGGAAAGTTTTCTCTTGCTCTACTTCACAAACTCCAACTTACTATTAGTAAGTGGTTCAGTGCAACACTTAGACTACAGTTGGTTTTTTTTGCACTTCTATCTCATCTTTTATAGAATCACATTATCATAGAACTATTCAGGCGGAAAAAAACCTCAAAGATCATTGAGTCCAACAATGACGAATGGAAGTGTTACTTTTAAATGCATTATGGCTGTTGAAAGCTGACCAGAGGAGAGCTGGAGGAATGGAAATGGATGTGGCAAAGATGGTGGTAATAGCCACTGAAATGTCCTTCAACTGGAAGAGCCACCCACAGCCCCTTTTCCTTCCTGAGTCATTCCTAAAATTGTCGTAATGCATTTCTTAATGCTCTTAATTATTGGCCATTCAGGACAGTCTTTGCACAAGAGGTCTGAGAACTTGAACTAATCTCAAGACGCCAGGCAGATATTGCACCCTGAGCCACAAGCCTCCAGCCACCTCTGACTCAAGTTTCTATTTCTAAAGACAAATTAATCCACCTCTCACCATTACCACTCTTCCTGCTGCTCACTAGAGGTGCTTTAACAGGCAGAGAAGTCATGAATGCCTAACTACATCATACCCCAGTCTGAATGCATCAAAGAAATTCCTCAAAATCCCTTCAGATCTCAGCTATGGGGCACAGAGAAACTCACTGAAGCAAAGGGCCACAACAGACTCTGCAGAAGTTTAACAGCTCCCCAACCCCCTCTGTGATCCTCCAAACCCTGTTTAAGATAGAACTTCATTTATCCACTTAAAGCAAAAAGCTGTAGACAGCAAGCTGCTTATGCTTCCCTCTCAAATTTAATGTTCACTGGGGGAGGGGAAAAAAAATAAGAAAAGCAGTCAGCTTAAGGGCAGTCCCACATCAACTAATCTCTGCAGCCAATTAATTAAACAATTATATTAGCCAAGCCTTCACTTCTGACATGGCACAGCTGACATTAATTGGGCCACAATCAAGATAGTAATTCAGGTTAATTGGATTTCCACTGTCAGCAGCTATCAGCTTGTTTCAATATGCTGCTGTCATTTAAGAATAATTAATCATGGATGACTTTATTGGACGGCACTGGTTGACAGCTGATGGTGTGGTGACGGTTGAAGAAGTTGGTGATTGCTGTAGGCCTGGGGAATGGGAAATTTGGATTCCTTTAGAGAGATTTTTGTGCTGCCACTGCTTGTTGAGACCCAAAATGTGCTGCATGAAGTGTGGAGATTTGCTGCCTCCTGAAAAAAAGAGTGGGCTGGAGGAAGAAACAGCCCTTCCTTCCCATTGAAACAGAGCAGCAAAAGGGCAGAGGGATGTGCATGTTCCACACAGCCTTCAGCACTCAGGTATTGTTTGGTTCTTGCTCCAGCAGCGGGATTCAATAAAACACTCATTCATGTGCTGCAAGAGCAGAAATGCCAACCTTCATCTGGTGCTGCTTTTCTCCATTCATAACAGCCCATTACTCTGGCTAACAGTGGATAATATAATTTATTCAATCTGTTGTCAGAATGGCTGCAAAAAATGTTGAGGGACTGATGAAGCCAAGTCTTTATTTATTAATAACTTGAAGGGGGAAAAAAAATAAAAAAGGTGATGAAATTGTTGTGGGGAAGTGTGGGGGGGACAGCTAGAAATTAAAGTGTAAGCTGAAAATAGTTTAGAGTGTTCCATAAGGAGTAATAGGAATACATTATGCCTATGAAAAAAAAAAAAAAAAAAAAAGCAATTTAAACTTCAGGAAAGAAAAAGCTTTAGCACCAAGTTCTATTAGACTACGTAATTATTCCCCAAAGGGGAAAATATACATATATATTTAAAATCAAAGTACGATTTTAGGTTATTCATGACAGAGTGCTAAAAAATCATACCAGAAGTGGCAACACTACTTTGACAGCTGGACGGAGAAAATTTTCCATCAGAAATATGATGAATTTATTGTGTAACTGCCAGAAACCAGTTCAAGATGGATGGAGTACACAGAATCAAATTTCTAAAGGAAAATTTGACACCATGGCTGATGAATTTGGCTCCCTCTTTTTTAGCAAAATATTGGACAAAAACCGAGCATGTGCACTGCTCAGCAGAGCACAAATTCCCACTCTGGAGATATTTGCTTGCTGTCAGTCAGAGAAGCCTGATGAGGCAGAAGCACCTATTAACCAAAGCTGTACAGAAGAAGCCATTTATTGTGACTCCAAATTGGGTCTGGTGGTGCTGTAGGCACAAGAGAGCAGCACACAGGAGGTTTTTACCTTCTGGGATTTCCAATTCAGGGAACTTCTCCAGCTTTTTACCTTCCATTATAGCCAAGACCTGCTCGTTTCCTTTATCTTGGGAAATTCCTTGGTTTACAAAATGCTTCTCTGTCAGGATGCAAATATAGCAATGTGCTGGATGCCAGGAAAAATCCTTTGCTGAAATCCAACCTAACCTGAACAACAGGAAAAACCACCCAAATTTTTTGGCTTTACCGTGTTTCATGTAACCAGGAGGCTGAGGGAGGTGATTCTGCCCATGTAAGATCCCACCTGGAACAATGGGTCCAGGTCTGGATTCTTCAACACAGGAAAGGTTTGGACCTCTTGGAGCAAGTCCAGAGGAGGCCACAGAGATTCTCTGATGATTGGAGCATCTCTGCTCTGAAGATTTGTTGACAGAATTTGGATTATTCAGCCAGGAGAAGAGAAGGCTTCAGGGAAACCTCATTCCAGTGCCTTAAGAGGGTTTTTAAAAAGGAGGGAGAGGGACTTTTTAAATGGACAGATAGATAAGGCAAGGGGGAATGTTTTTTAACTGAAAGAGGAGATATTTATATTAGATATCAGGAAGAAATTCTTCACAGTGAGGGTCATGAGGCCCTGGCACAGCTTTTCCAGAGAAGCTGTGGCTACCCCATCCTTGGAAGTGTCCAAGGCCAGACTGGATGGAGCTCTGAGCACCCTGGGATAGTGGAAGGTGTCCCTGCCCATGGTAGGGGCTGCAATGAGATGATCTTTAAGGTCCCTTCCAACCCAAAGCATTCTGTGATTCTGTGTCTCTGATTCAAACCATGCAGTGTCTGGTTGCCATTTAAAAGAGGAGTGATAGAGAATATCAATGAAGTGCTTTGCTTAGTTCACTGTTGAGGTTGTGTTTTTTTAATCCATAATCCTGCTAAATCTTATCAAAATGTTTTATTAAATTGTGGGTGTAAATTACTTCTCTAATTGGGGAGTTCCTGAATAAATAGCCCAAAATGCTGCTCTATAAGTGCACACTGCAAACAGTTGATGCTTATCAGATTATCTGTGGGTTCACTGCTGACAGATAAAAATTGAATCTGAAGCTACATGTTTTTTAAATCTTTCTTTTGTCCTTCTACACATCTCCTTTTAAAGCAGGATTGATGTGCTCTGTCAGTAGCCTGTAATTTGCAGGAAAGCAGGAATTCTGTTTGTCAGTCCTTTTCCTGCTCCCGAGTGTTCCAAAACTTCTTTGCCAAATTCAATCACATCTCAGAGAGGAACAGAAACATCTAAAGTACTTCTGTTTTCAGGATACTTGATGCCTTCTAGAGAAGACAATTTCTTCAGCAGTTAATTGGTTAAACACAGAGTGCAGTTTCTGGAAATACCATGTACATACAATTTATGTATAGGGGAGTATAAAGGGGAGAGACATGAGAAAAAGAGAAAATTAGGGTGACAATGGCCACAGCTGACAGCAAAATAGGCACTATTAATTCTGCTTTTTGCAGAAAAGCTGGGTTTTCAGTCCTAGAGTGTCAGGAAGGGCTTCTGTGACACAGTGAAATGCAATGTCCCATGACAGCTACTGCCTGTAGATCCCTCTGGAGACTCTATACATCCCCATGGCAATATTTGGACTGAGTGATCCTAGTGGGTCCCTCCCAGCTCAGGATATTCTTTGATTGTATGATTCTATTTGAGGAAGAACCTGTAGCAGGTAAAGGTATGATAAAATAATAATTCATTTTTCTCTCTTCTGTTCCCTTTATAAGGCAATGGTTCCTTTTGGATCTGGTCTCAGATAATTTTTCCAAGAAAAATGGGACAGAGCAGGAAACAGCAGCTATACCTCTCAAGAAAGCATAAAAATAAATGCTAATAATGATAAATGCTAATGATAAATGCTAAATGCTAAAATGCTAATGAGATCAAAAGCCAACGCAGCTCCCAACCTTTAACAGTAAGGCCAAAGACTGAGCTGATCAGGAACTTCAGACTATCCTCCCATCTCCAGATTTAACAAAAAAATGGATCATGGTGGAACTGTTTCTTCACTGTAGGTTTGGTCTTGAACAGGGGATTTGCTACTCCATAGTCTCAGTCCATGCTCCTTCAGGAGCTCTTCAGTTGCTAAAAGCTTTGAAAAACAGGAGGAAAAGCCTAAGCAAGCAGGTGAGCTAAACTTCACTCGTGATGTGAACCACTGGAGTCTGTCTTAGCAACATCAGAGTGAAGCTAATGGTGAATGGACATGAAGGATGCCAGGGGAGCTGCAAATTAGGGACTGCTGTGGCCTTTCAGCTGTTCACTGATATCTGATACTCTGTCCTTCAAGGAACCATGACAATATTCCAAGCGTTGTCATCTCCACAAGCTGTCACTGGTGCCAAGGGTTGGGAGAAAGAATTTAGGGCTGTGGCTTCAACACTGTTCTGGGCATTAAGCTCTTAACCTTGTTCCTTGCCAAATTTTCTTTTTTTTTTTTTTTTCCTTCATTTTCCGTGTTTTCATGCGAAGATCTTGGAACTGCTTTTTTTTTTTTTTTTTTTTTTTTTTTTTTTTTAAATAAGTCTCAGAAAACGATCCAGATGGCAGGCAGGTGAATGTACTGTTGTTTTTTTTTTCATCTTGGAAAGACACAAAGATAATGCTTCCAAGAAGGAAAAATCACCCTTGCTTTTTGCTCCACCTGCTCAATGGAACAGAAATTATTAAAAAAAACTTCGGTGGGGGGGATAATTATTCATTATTTGGGTTTTTTTTTCACAGCTAAACACCATGTGGAATAATTTATTTTTTTAATAACTGTCTGCA
This sequence comes from Acanthiza pusilla, assembly GCA_036630365.1. Lineage (NCBI taxonomy): Eukaryota > Metazoa > Chordata > Aves > Passeriformes > Acanthizidae > Acanthiza > Acanthiza pusilla. The sequence goes on from JAXCHO010000034.1 coordinate 95,560,845, forward strand.
CCTGTAGCTTAATCCCTCAGAGAACATTGCCATTGATAACAGATCACGAAGACATCAAAGCTTTGAGGTCTAACAACTGCAGAAAAAGCCAAGGTGTGCCTCCTTGGATACCTATGTACAAATAATATCTGATGTAGCTTTCTGTTTAAAAAAATGTGATTTTACCTCTCAAGTTTACAAGTACCTGGGTGTTAATGAGAAGATAAAAACAGCTCCATCCTTTTCACCTCCTGTTGGAACAGCAGTTACAAGAAGGAGAGGGGTGTAGGGACCTAGTATGTAGCACTTTCTGAATTTCTCAAATTCACATGCTCAGTTCGTAAAATCCCTGCAACTGGAGCGTTTTTGGAGGCATCAGCCTATGATGTTCAAAGCAGTGGAACTGAAATAATTACCATCTCTCTGTAATTAGTTCGTTAATCTCATTAGCTGAGCTCAGGTGTTGATCTGTTGATTGTCAACTTGTAACTGCCATGAATCAATAAATGACTGTGTGGGTGTGGTGGCAAAAGAGAAGTGAGAAATTGTGTGGTTTTTAAAGGAGGTTTCTCTTTTTCTTAGACCCCCTCATTTTATTATTTGCATCTCCATGCAGTGGATGATTCAAGTTTTCAGATTTTTATTTTTTTTCCTAAGAGCATAAAAGTTCTGGGTAACCAGGCTCAAAAAATCCAAGTATTTCAGAAGAAAAACCCTACAATATAGGAAAGAGAATTTCCACTTATCCCTCATCTCCTGTGATGCCTTGGGGTGGCATTGCAAGAGAATAACACATCAACTAGAGATGTTCTGAGCTCGTGGCTGTTCAATGCTTCTTCACCAGGACAGCCAATGAGGATGCTGCTCTTGACCAGATTTTTCTGGTTAAGAAACTGGCTTGATCTTTTGTAGAATCATAGAGAATTAAGGCTGGAAAAAAAACTCTCAGATCATGAAGTCCAACCTTTGACCCAATACTACCACAGTCACCAAACCATACCTAGAAATGAGACATCGATTCATTTTTTGAACACTTCCAGGGATGGTGACACCACCACTCCCCAGAGCACTCTGTTCCAATGCTTAACCTTCGCCCTTCCAGTGAAGAATTTTTTCCTAATATCCAACTTGAACTTCCTTGGTGCAACTTGAGGACATTTTCCCTCTTTTTTTCCCTGTTTGTGTCCAGCTGTTCCGCAGCAGCTCAGCTGAAGTAATTTGAGATAAAACAGTTGTTAAGACCGTGCTGAATTCTAAAATGCTTCTCAATGGGTGACACATATTCATGTCAATAAGAGGATGTGTCTGAGGTGTCACAGCAGAACCAACGCACACTGTTGTGTGTTATGTGTGTACAGACATTTTTGCTATGGAGATTTACAGTTCTGCAGCTGGGCAGATGCTGAGCCCTTTCTTTGGAATGTGAGAGAATAGTCTGTGAGGAGAGGAGGGCAATGATTTTATCTCTACCTGGCAGTTGGTGAGCTGGGAGCACATTTTGAGATGTTCACACCCTCAGCTTTCCCAAAAAGTCAAACAAACCACTTCTGATGTTTAGTACTTTCTTATTCAAAAAGGCTCGAGGAGGTGAGAGGGCTGGAGAGGATGGCAATAAGAATTCTTCACCCAAGGCTGTTGTTTTTATTAAATAATTATTAACAGTTAAGAATTTCAGGATTATTTCTGAGCTATTGTTGCAAAATAATTCACAATTCTGAAATTCAGTGCTACTAAGTAAAGCCCAGGAGCAGACACCAAGGTAGGGATTTGTTATAACTATCAAATGAAACTGAGAAAATTAAGTTACTCCTTAAACACCTGCCTGTTTATGAGAGAAGATTAAAAAATTAAAACCAGAATCTATGTCGTGAAGGGAAATTTCAGTTTTGAGGAATATAATTAAGATTGCGAAGAGTCACCATTAATGCATAAAAACTGCATCTGCTACTTCTTCTATCAGCCTAGTGTAGCCACAACAAAATGACTTGGTTGCACCTGATTATGAGGGATATAGATGAATTACTCACTGGGTTGGAAATCCACAGTCACCCAGGGATGACTGATCATGATTTGATTACGTTCAATATGAAAAACAGAATCAATTCTCAATCAGTAACATCTTATGTTTATAATTGGTGCCTCAAAAGGGCACATCTCCCGAAACTGATAATGTTCTGAGAAGAAAATTCACAGCAGAAACCATGTAAATAGGAAAATGAGAAAGAAAACTGAGTGTGCTCGAAAGAGCAGCCCATTAGCTGGCCAGGGTGCCTTGATCTCACAATTAAAAAATGGAGAATTTTAGCTAAAACTTCATCCTGATTCAGTGATTAATTTTGGGCAGCAACTAGAAGGATTTGTCCTGTGAATGGGGAAGGAATGTTCTCTGCAATTCTCCAGTTCTACATCCAGACTGGGAATGTCCCTGCATTGATGACAACGGCTCTTGGAACTGAATGATTTTTAAGGTCCCTTCCAACCCAAACCATTCTGTGATTCTGTAATTCTCTTACAATGATACCACCAATGGCATATCCATGGTCTGGAATTCCCTTGAGGGACATCCAAACCCCACAAATCTCTGACATCCCTAAGCCTCAGTGATGATGGATTCTGACAGAGTTTGATTAAATACACCTCTTTTACTTAAGAGATGAAGCTTAAAAATATAAATGTAATATAAATAGGCTATAAGGTCAGCTGCACATTACAAAGAGTAGCTGATAGCACCAGGAGAAACAATTCCTGGCCAGGCTAAAAGAGAAGTTTTGGGGATTTGGGGCAGAAATAAAGACACACAAGAGCAGCGAGACAGGAAAATACAATGTGCTGTTTGACCCTAAAACAATGCAACACATGAGTCAACTGAGAATGAATTAAAGTGTGAGGCTGGACCCAGTAGCAGCCTATATATATACATATGTTTGTTTGTTTATTTATTATTTATTCATTTATTTTAAAACCTTATTTATTGGGATTAATTGCATTGCATTCTGACATAAAATTTAAAAAACCCCAAATTTTAAAAAACCAAAAACATGATTGCTGAAGGTGACTAACAATCCAATTGTCAAGTACAAGGTCCTTGACTTCCACAGCCCAGAACGCTCTGATGGAAAACGTAGCACTGAGAAATTTCCATAGGATCATAGAATGGTTTGGGTTGGAAGGGACCTTAAAGATCATTCAGTTCCAACCCCACTGTCGTGGGCAGCTACACCATTAAAAAATGTCCCATTTCAAATAAAGATGTGGGCATATTTCCAGTATAGACCACCAAGGAATCAAGTTCAGTGAAGGCAAGGAAAATCTGAGACCCTTAATAATCCCTCATGATCCATTTCCTGGGGCATGGTCATATCCACAAAGCTTTCCAATTCTTTGTGTTGTTGTTGAGGAACTCATTAAACAGAACAAGTTCTAAGGTGGTTCTCTAAAACAGTCACTGGATCTGACGTTTCTGGTCTTTGCACCAGCGCTCAAAGTGCTGGGATGAACACAAGGCAATAGGGAGGATGAAAGGGACCCAGTCAAACAAATTAAAGCATTTCAATGCAGATACATGTAAATCCAAGCATCTGAGAATTGCAAATATATACCCTGGAAATGGGAAAATGTATTTTAATAAGTAAAGTGTGCAGAGGATTTAAGAATCAAAGCAGATAAACAGCTTGAAATGAGCTATTGGTGCAATCATATGACCACGGGTCTGATGCAAACCTTGGCCATGCACTGATGCAATTGGGAGTGGGAGATTTCATGGCTTTGTGACACTGAAGAGATTGGTACTAAAATGTTCAATACATTTCAATATTGGTGGATTAAAATGGATGTTGAGGAACACAATGTGGGTCAGAAGACAAAAATTATTTAAAGCTTAGAAAACTCTTTTTCAGCAAAACACAGAACATTAAAACCTTTAAATATTTCCAGGGACAAAAAAAAAAAGCCATCTATTAAAAGACTCTTTAAGCTAATGGGAAAGACAATAAAAGAATGTAGTTGAAAACATCAGTTATATTCTAATTAGAAGCAAGGTTTGGTGGTTGGGAGGTTGATTAACCACTGGAACAAATGGTCTGATTTCTGAGTCTGGTTGGCTGGTTAAGCCTGAACACGCTGGAGTAATAAATACTTTTAAAAAACACATTTATGAGACTCAATGGACAAGTAATTGAGCTAGTGTATAAGCAATCAGACAGATCTTCTAATTACTTCTGAAAACCAATGCATCATCAATGTCATACACAAATTTCTTGTGAAGTTTCAGAAGTATAAATTTCACCACTTTAACTAAAAAAAGGGAATATTTGAGGAAGCAGGGTGGTGTGCTTCTGCAAAGTAGAAAACCTCTGTACTGCCTAGATGTTGCTCTTGCCCTGAACATGAGATGCACCATTTCCAAATAGACTTATCAAAACAGGGTAAATGCATTCTGTGTAAATATATCCATAAAATATGTCATTCAAGATAATTTGTTTATATTTAGACTGCCTGTCAGACAAGGTACTCTAGAAATACACAATTCAGATAGATCCAGGTGGAGTGTATTTATTTCTTAAGTGCTGCTGTCCTACAGTGCTACATTCAATAAAAAAGTGCATTGCACTGGGGAGAGACAAAAAAAAGAACACCAAAACATGTAGATGTGTAAACAACAGAACTCATCTGCTGAGAAATTACAATTGCAAAAAGCATTTATTAGTTCTCTGGTAAAGGTAGCTAACACCACACTATTTTCTTTGGATGTAAAACACTGATCCCATGAATAATTGGCAAGGTGTTTCATCACATCAACCCTCCCTCACTCCTGTGAGGACACAGATCCACAGTCCCTTGTAACATATCCAGGGGGTGGCATTCTCTCCCACAGCAGAAGGATTGGAACTAAATGATCTTTAGGGTCCCTCCCAACCCAACCCAACCCAACCCAACCCAACCCAACCCAACCCAACCCAACCCAACCCAACCCAACCCAACCCAACCCAACCCAACCCAACCCAACCCAACCTAACCCAACCCAACCCAATCCATTCTATGATATCCAAGAGGAAAGGCTTTGTGTTACCTTCAGTGTAACAAGGTCCGTTCATGAGGCTTAAATGGACTTTATGGTCTGTGTAGTAATGAAGAACTCTGTGAAAATGTCTAAATTATGTCTATTAAGTTCCGGAGTGTTTCCATGCTCCTGGAGGTGATCACTGCTTGCCCTCCAAAAAGCTGCTGTAGTATCAGCACACAGATATGTTTTTCAGTTGCTATTCCAATCCCTACTGTGAGCTAGAACAGAATTATTCCTCTTTCACTCATTTTAGTTGTCACCTACAGCAACTTAGATGGGAGGTAAGGACAGAAACAGGTCCCTTTTCTTCCCTTTTGTCCCCTCTGTTGTTCACTAATCACTTGGAGCCAAGAAAGCTTCTCTTTGCTCCAGAGCTGGCTGCAAACTCCAGAGCAATCTGCACTCCAGATTGTTCCAAACACCATCACAGGGAATCCTTCCTGCCCTGGAAGGCAGACGGAATCTGCCTGTAAATACATCATTAGCATTTCCCATCTGCTCACGTAAACAGCTTCGTTTGACGGTGAGACCACCTGGCTGCTTTCCCAAGAATTGTCTCTATAATCAATAAATAAATGAGGAGGGGCCCACAGAAACCTCAACAAGGCCAAGGGCAAAGTTCCGCACCTGGGTTGAACAATTCTTGATATCAAGAGACTCAGGGTGAAAGTTTGGGAGAAGCCCTGCAGAGAAGGATTTGGGGAGGTTGATGAATTGAAATCTGGCCAGGACACAGCAATGTGCATTTGCAGCCCAGAGAGTCAATGGTATTGTGATAAATCTTATCTGCTTGGCCTGGAACCAAGTCAGAAGATACAAGCAGTACAAGCAGTCTGTGCTGGGTTACCTGAGGCACCAGTGGGGTTTTTGGTGCTGAATCTGCTAAAAAGCTGCTCTGGCAGATCATCTTCAAACAAATATCTGTCCCTTTGAGGCAAGGTTTGACAGATAAGCTGTTAAACTTCCCTGAAGGCGTGACTGGCAGCTGACTTCTTTACACTAAAATCCAGAATGCTTTCCATGCAGTCAGATTCTTCCATATACTCCTCAAAGTACATGGAGCTTTTCCCTGGATTGGGGTAACTCTTCATGGCTGCTTCCCAGGGATTGAGAGGAAGAGGGAGAAGTACCCCAAAAATAAAGAGAGAGCAGTGACTCTCCTTAATGTTTCTTTTGCTAGCTCTAATATATGATTGCTTTATTGTTATTGCTTTAATACAGTGCACGTTGACATTTTATGTTATAGTCGACTACTGTTTTTAGCTTTTATGCTGTGTAGTAACTAATTCTGATTAAGATCTTCTGTCTCTTCATTTGTCTTAATAACTCATCTTTCATAAATATATCTGATTTGTCATCATTGAAACCTGCAGGACAAAGTTTCAAAACTAAAATTGTTGAGGCTAAGATTGGATCTAGCTGTCCAAAAAGATATGGACCTGTTAGAGTGGGGCCAGAGGACGGACACAAAAATGATCAGAGGGATGGAAACATCTCTTCTATGGAGAAAGACTGAAGTTGTTCAGCCTGGAGAAGAAAAGGCTCCAGGGAGACCTTATTGGAGCCTTCCAGGGCATAAAGGGGACTTAAAAGAAAGATGGGGACAGACTTTTTGTGTCACTGTAGTGACACAAGGGATGATGGTTTTAAACTAAATGAAGGTGGATTTAGATCCAACCTAAAGAAGAATTTTTTTTTTCCTTTAATGAAGGCGGTGAGACATAGGAACAGGTTGTCCAAAAAAATTGTCAACGTCCCATCCCTGGAAGTGTTTGAGGCCTGGTTGAATGGAATTTAGCAGCCTGGTCTAGTGGGAGCTGTCCCTGTCCATGGCAAGGGGACTGAACTAGATGACCTTCAAATGTCCCTTCCAACCCAAACCATTCTATGATTTTAGGATGCAGAATCACTTTAGTTATGCCAAAACCATATCAAATACTTTTATGTTTCATCTGGTTCTTCTCCAGTGCCATTTATTATTCAGTACCAAGCCAAGTGCAGACTAGAGCTGACCACAGTGTACCTGGTAATATTGTGCCCATGATTTCAGAGCCAGTTTCAACCAGCCCTGGAGAGAAGAGCTGAACACTTCTGAAGAGAGGGCACTTGCAGTTCTGCTCCATTAGTCATTTTCTGTTCTTGCCTTCTCAAGAAATATCCAATGCAATAACACTCTTTATGTCAAAGTAATGAACACATTTCATCCCCGAGCCCACAACTGAGACACTGAAGTATTTCGTGCTGTACAAAGAGAAAAACTGTTGAGAGGAAGGGAAAAACCCAAAATCTCTACTACTTTTGGAAGGGAAGAAGTCCTGGCAAGTGCCATATTTTGTTTAAAAACAACCAAAGTTCACAACAGTCCAAGAAAAAGGGTTGAATTGTTTGGTGCCTGAAAAAAATCTCAGTTTACTCACCATTCTTCAGGTTAAGCAGGAGAAGGAAGAGGTACTGACTTGGCCATTTTTAAGTGGTGCACTCCTTTCAAAAATGGTTGTGTTTCTCTTTTTAAACAGAATTTGTGCCGCTGACGGTGTTACTACATCATTTTCCAGTCTGCTATTCCGGACCAGCACGAGTAATCAATCATTTACTTATCACACCAGCAAAACAGACTTTTCTTGGAAGGAGTGTAGAAAGTACTACAATAAAGCAATTTTGCCAATTTGAGTGTTCCACTTGACAACTATTTGCATAATAAGGTTTTGCCAAGATAAGAAGATTGGTAATTTTCAGCAGTATGGAGGGGATTGAAGTTTTTAAGCTTTTTTGCCCACTATCTACACACTCACAGACCTCCGCTCTTGATGTATGGTTCTTTTTAAAGTACTCCATCTGTCTCCGTTGTGTAATGAATTCTGTCACTCTCAATTGTGCTCCTGAGCACTGAGCAGTGGAAGGGAGTTTGCATTTTGATTACAAAAAGGTACCGTCAGCTCTTATTACAATGAAAAACTCATCTCCATGTGAAATTTTAAGGCACTTATAAGCTTAGTCTCCCCCTCAGAAGCTGCCTGTAGATCACTCTGTCACCATCTGACAGGAGGAGCACAGGGCTGGGCTGCACTGCCAGGAGAGAAATTCAGAGAAATGGAAATAAATCCAGTTTCCTGCCTAAGAAGCTCATGGGAGGGATACAGCAGTGCCGTCATGTAAAAGTTATTCCACGTGCAGTTCGTGCTGGAGCTCTGAGGGGCTATCTGGAGGAAAAGGGTGGCAGGAGGAGATCAAGCCTGTCAGCTTAAGTCTCCTTCCTTCTCCTCACTCTCATGAGCCAGTTTATCTCATCCTGAGACTTGTCAGCAGTTTTCTGTTTGGGATAGTGGGAGGGCAGGAGAAAGATTAGCAGAGCTTTTACAGGTTAAGCATTAACATACTTTTAAGGGCTTTGATAGCAAAGCGCTCGAGAAGGATTAGGATGTCAGGGAAAATGTAGAACACGTCTGCACCGTGCAGTGGAAAGAGCTGCACAGACCCTGGGCTGGTGAGAATAAACCTGCTCACTGTGAAGCTGTGTGGAACTTAGACCGTCATTCCTGCTAAAGGACCCAGTAAAGAAAACTGCCATAACTCAGTTTTTTCCTAAACTTTCCAGAAGCAGGTTTTCAGATTCAAGGTGTCCAATGTCCAGTCAGCTCAATAAGCAACTTTTAGCCTGATTTCAGTTGTGATTTCAGTCTGATTTCAACCAGATGTGGTGCAGATGGACTCATCTGGGTGAAGCAAACAGGTGATAATCACCATTAGTCTTGGTTATAGTCAGCATCAATTAGTGTAACTCAAGATCCTGAAAGGATCAAGAGGAAGAGGAGCCCAGTGCAAATCCCAGACTTCAAGAGAACATGTTTTGGTTTGCTGAGGAAACCACTCAGTGGATTTAACGTGAGGCTGCTCTGAAGGCCAAGAGATTTCAGAAAAGTTGTCAGAGTTTTAAAAACAGGATCTTCGAAGCACAAGAATGGTGGGAATGGGGCATCCCAACCCTCAAGAAAACAATCAGACATATAGCACATGAGTCAGGCTATGCAGAAAACTCATGGCAGGCTCCAGTGCACAGAGGTAGCACTCAAGGCGCAGACGCAGAAAGTTTTGAGCTGGAGTTTGAACTGTAGAGCTGTTAAAGTCCCTTTCAGCCTGAATTATCAACCAATCTTATGCATTCCCCTGGGAAAAAAAAAAATCATCCAGTGCTGGGCTTCCCAGAAAAAGATGGGAATTGACATAGTGGAACAGCTCCAGCATATGGCTTTTAAATTCATTAAGGGAGTGGACTAACTAATTCAAGGAGTGGTTGAGAGCTGGGATTTTTCAGCCTAGAGAAGTCTCAGCTGTATTATATCCACATGTATTATTTTATCCATGTGAAGGGAGGAGCTAAAGAAGATGGTGCCAGGTGAGAGAACAAGACGCAACAAGCACAAACCGAAATAGAAGAAATTTCATTTAAACGCAGGATTTACTATTCTTCTTGCTTTGTGAAGGTGATCAAACATGGGAACAGCTTGCTCAGAGAGGCCGAGGAGTCTCCATCCTTGGCAATATTCAAACCCCAGCTAACAGAGCCTTGAGAACCCTTCTCTAGCTGACCCCACCTTGAGAAGAGAGCAGGACGATGCTTTCTCCAGAGATGCCACAAATGGAATTATTCTGTGATTCTCCAGCTCCAGACAGACATGGACTTCACAGTCAAGACCCAGCAGTCTGTTTTGCATTGCCACCCCTCTGTCCTCTTATTCCAGTGTCCCAGAGAGACACCGTATTAATTAATTGATGGCAGAGAGCAGTGAGAAGAGCACAGTTTTAGCAGTGGTACCCAGAAAGCAGCCAGGGTTAGGGCACAGAACAGATGTGGCAAAACACCTTCCAGAGGCTCCAATTGCTGCTGCTCACTGCTCTCCAGTCTGGGCTACCAGCTGTCATATTAAGGTAGGAACTGGCATGATAACAGTGTTAAAACTCCCTGTTAAAACTACATCTGTGCCTCCAAACCATTCCTCCATCCCCCCCTTTTAAATCCTTTTGTAAAACCCACTTTATGGCTGACAGCCTCTTATACACTTAGCAATAAAGAGGTTTAAAAGAAATAATCACAATAACTAACTAATAAACATTCTTCATTATTTCGAAGATGATAATAATCCCTTGCTCTTGCATTGCACTTTACATATTCAGGCACTTTATAATCATTAACTAATTAGTCCTTGCAAAGCTCATCTAAATATTATTATCCTGTTAATGCAGAAAGAGAAGCTGTAAGAGAGAAGGTAGAGAATTTGCCTAAGGGCATACATCAAGCCATTTGCAGAGCCAAGATTTGAATTCAACTCTTCGGCATCCTAATCCTTGGCTCATATCCCTCTTGCTGTCTCTGATAATATGGGCTAAATTACGTGATAGTAGGATCATTTTCTTTAATATTCATCCCCAAATGCATGATTTGGAATATTACATTTCATCTCTTTGTTGTCCTCAGGATCACTTAGTTCTTTCTCCCTCTCCTTCTGCACTGATATTTCCTCCTGCATTTATATCATGAGAACACTTTAGTTGCACCCAGGGCCTTGCTCCCATTTCTGCACTGGGATAATGGACTTGGCCACGTCATCCAAGGATAAAAAGTGTAAAATTTGGACATGCACCTTTGAGCAGGGGTAGGAAACTCCAGGTCTTGAGGGAGTAACCTTATTGATGGTTCACAGACAGAAACTCCATCATGCACAGCCCTTTGTTATTCCTCCTCTGGTGCCTCAGTTTCACAAGAAGGGGTGCAGGCTGATTTACCCCCAGGCCTTTTATACCCCCAAATTAGTGTGTTGATCATCCCTTTTCCATAATTTTTTTTTTTTTTTTTTAGATAAGCTGAGGGTGGTGGTGATCACAGAATCATAGAGTGGCCTGTGTTGAAAAGGACATTAAAGATCATCCAGTTCCAACCTTTTGCCATGGGCAGAGACATCTTCCACTGTCCCAGGTTGGTCAGACCTCATCCATCCTGGCTTTGAACACTTCCAGGGATGAGGCAGCCACAGCTTCTCTGGGCAGCCTGTTCCTATGCCTCACTACTCTCAAAGTAGATTTTTTGTCCTAAAATCTAATCTAAACTTACTCTCTGTCAGTTTGAAGCCATTCCCCCTTGTCCTGTCACTCCCTGCCTTTGTAAACCATCCCTCTCCATCTTTCTTGTCATCTCCTTCAGGTTCCACAGTTAGGTCACCCCAAAGCCTTCTTTTCTCCAGGCTGAACAACCCCAATTCTCTCTCTTCCCTCCCAGCAGAGCTGCTCCATCCCTCTGGTCACCTTAGTGCCTCCTCTGGACTCTCTCCAGCAGCTCCATGTCCTTCCTGTGCTGGGCCCCAGAGCAGCTCTGCAGGTGGGGTCTCACCTGAGCAGGTCAGAGGAGCAGAATCGCTTCCTTTAACCTGCTGGAATTGATGGAGTTTTGTGCGGGGTGGAATTTTTTGGTGGTTTTTCTTTTTGCACGCAGATAATTTATACAAGAAAAACAGACCTTCACATGAGAGTATCATATGGCAACTCTGAAATAAAAAGAAAGATTTCTTTTTTTTCCCTGCCATATGAATCCAGACTGGGGGAATTATTCCTACACAAGAGAGTAGATGCTAAATGTCTCATGGCTGCAAAATGTGAGTAAATCCATAGAATCATAGAGCAGTGTGGAATAGACAGGACCTCAAAAGACCATCTAGTTCTAACCCTCTTGCCAAGAGCAGTGACACCTTCCACTAGATCAGGTTGCTCAGGGCCCCATCCAACCTGGAGTAGAAAAATAGTGAAAAAAATAAGTATATTTCCATCAAAGAGTATTAAGGACATGGTTGAGAAAATGCCTGAGCTAGGGGAAGTGGTATCATCACACGCCTGTCCTTGTTGTTCTCCACAGCACTGAAATTATGAAGAAAGTCAAGTTTTCAAAACCACACATGGCAAATCCCTATGCAGAAACCCTACCCAAATCAACCAAATTTGAGGTAGCTCCTGCTGTACTCTCTCAGTACATTCTCATTCTCATTTTATTTCCTGCAGCTGTCATCCTAATTCCCTAAAGTAATTTTGGTTAATTGAAAAGGAATGATTGCCTTTGGAGGCACTTTTCCTAGTGAGGTAAATAATGTTTTTTCCCTTTACCTTAATGTGCCATTGGATTTTGTTTAAAAATTTAGTTCATTTTAATTATATACCTTTTTATAATTGAAAAAAAAGGGTAATAAATTAAATTATTATTTTCCACACCTGTAGGGACAATTTTCTCAAAGAAATTAAGCTGCTTTGTGCCTGTGACTGTGTCTTCCATATCTGCAGTAAACTCCAGGTGCCCTTTAGCCTTCCAATGCTGCCCCCTTTTGCTGTTGATGAGGACACAAAATCAGTCTGTGATCCTGCAGCCCTCAAGATTAAATCTGAATTAAAACATGCTGGAATCACTGTCCCTGGAAGTGTTAAAAAAATGTGTGGATGTGGCAATTGAGGCCATGATTTAATGGTGAACAGGGTGGTGGTGGTTGGATTTGATTAATGACCTTAAAAATGTTTTCTAACTTTAATTATTCTGTGACACTATGAAACCACCAGCCAGTGACCAAGTTCGAATGTGCCACCATATTTCTGTTGAATTATTCAGTAAAAAAGAGTTTGGGCTGTCTTCATGTTGTATCTGCTTTTACAGAAACTTAATAGAAACTTAATACAACCCCTGGCTGACCTACAGTCTGCCATGGCAAGCTACTCTGACCACTTTTTGAACAGATTTTAACCTGATCAATGCCTTTATCAATACACATTATACTGTACTGATGCAGAATTTTAAATTCTTTATTAATAGTTCAAGACAAAAATTTCAAAGCCATGACACGAGCTTTTAATGAAAAAAAAAATTACCATTTCCTTCGTATTAAGCTCGTGGATGGATTCATTTTGCTTCCAGTGATTGACTGCAAATAACAATGGTAGCAAAAGCAAAAGGTGAATTCCCAAATAACCTTTTCCATGCCGTGGATTCACACCCAGAGTGTATGCAACAGAGTTAGTCTGGCATTCTCCATCAAAAATCCATGAGCCAGTGCCTTCAGACCCTGTGGGCATCCATTCAAAGCAGTTCCATTTGAAGCTAGATACCTTCTTTTCATGAAAAAAAGGGAGTTTATTGTTCCTTGGGTCCTACTTGGTGCCTCCTCAGCCAAGATGATGTCCCTGATACTCTTCCTGCTGGAACAACCTGCGAACATTGAGGTGTTCATTCAGCAGCTCATCTGAAAGCTGTTAATCAGAAATTGAGGTGTGGAGGCTTTTTCAGCTGCTCTAACCTGACTGCAAGATTAGATTAAACTTGTATTCCGTCCAGCGGTGGAGAACCTTTGAATTAAGAATCGGGAAGGACTCAAAACTCTATGGTGGTTCCTAAAACTCAAGGTCAGCTCCAAACAGATTATTGAACATGAATATCTGATAAGGAACAGTAGACAAATTAGCAAAATAACATTATTTTGAGTTTGGTGTGTGTGCTTGCCATAATAATGGGCTTGTCATTTTTAAATATATTATCTCAACTAAAATCCATATCACTTTGGGAAAATTTTCCATCTCAGTCCTCTATCACACACCCTTCGTTTGCACTGTGCTCCATGACAATGGAACTGTTACAAACCCAGTGTGGTTCATCTTGAAGAGAGTTTGGGGTATTTTTTTGCAGTGGAAGAAGCTTGTGGATGGAGGATGGAAAGCTGAGGGAAACATCAGCCTCAAGAAAGCTGCAGCAGCCACTGCAGAAATTATTAATATATGCAAGCCTGAGGGGCTTCTGATTGCAGGTGGAACAAATTTCTTTCCCGAGTTTCTAAAGCCTGTGTGCTCTATCACAGTCTGCAGTGATAACCAATCTCAAACACTTATCACAGGGCAGGATGAATTCCTTATTGAAGGAGCCTTTCTTTCCCCACAAGGAGCCCAGATGAATTAGTTTAAGCCAGACAAATCATATTTGGATGGTGTAAATTAGTTACAGCAAATCCTGATGCTTTTTACAGATAATTCATAAATGGTTTCTTAAACTGAAGTGACTCTCCACTCTCTTCTAGCATTTGTGAAGGCTGAGTGTGCATTGCATTCTCTGTCCTGTGACTGGACTTGCCTTCCTTAAAGATATTTATCCTTAAGTTGGTCACAACAAACAAATTTCCCATCCATATTTCGGAGGGATAGATTTAATGGATTTAATGCTCTATTTCTTTTGGTCTGCCTTTTTTTTTTTTTTTTTCTTTTTCAGAGCAGACTGCTAGGATTTAAAGACAAGTATTTTTTCCAAGAGGGCTAGTTACAGATCAGCTCTTTAATTACACCTACTAAAGAAGTAACCCTGAACTTGTCCCTAATTAAAAATACTGTACTTAAAGCTTGCATGATTCCCTTCTGCTGAAATCTTTAATCAGGAGATGAATAAGGCTCTGGAGCCTTGATTAATAATAGGACCAAGTGCTGTGCAGTTGAAAATGCCAGGGTATTAAATTTCCTTAAGTCACCTGGTGTCCCCAACTAATAGAGATCCTGGCAATGTTACTTATGCAACAGCACAGAATAATTGAGGTGTAAAGTTACAGGCCCCAAATGAGATAAATGATCCTAATTCTCCTGGAGACAAGCCTGACGTGGATGTGTGCACTAATGTAATAAACAAGATCCCTTTGTAATTGCATCGTTAAATAAAACAAATGGCCTTCTTCAAAAAATCACCCATGGAATCCAATGCACAGGTAGGATGCACTGAAATCTGAAAAAATCTAAGTAGAAGGGAGCTTGGGAAAACACTCAGAGATAAGTGTCCTAAACAAAACCAGCATGGATATGACAGCCATGAAAATAAGATGAATTTTCAAAGGAACAAATTATGCAAAGAAGGAAAAGGTGTTTGATTCTTTTACTAAAAGTGCTGGGTTTGGATCAGACAAAGAAACAAACCAAAAGTAATCCAAAGATCATGGATATGAGCTGTGTTTTCTCTGGGCTGGTTCGAGAACAGCTGGTGGCAGAGCAGATTCACAATTCTCAGGTGCTGTTAAAACTAAAATATTAAGAAGAAGGTGCTTTCCTAAATTTTTAGGTACAATCTCGTCCTCTTAAAGAGAACTGTGTCATGTAATCGTACTTCTTGGCTATTCCTCTGCACTTAAAATAATGCAACTTTATTACTTTAAAGGCATATAAAGGAATGAAAGTGATAAGAAATAATTCCACAACAGGTCCCAGGTACTACTAAAACTTAAGTTAAAGGCTGGACTTTATGATCTTGGACATTTTTCCAACCTTAATGATTTTATGATTCTGTGATATGAGGGAGCACCATCACAGGAGCAATGTAGAGTCCTGAATTAAGAACTGCAGAGGGAAGGCTGCAAAACTTTTCTTGAAATGTGCTTATTTCTACAGTTTTTTAGGAGTACACAGCGAAACAGGCACCTCAACCCGAGTCAGAGGGTCTTCCCTGGACAATCGCAATCCAAATTTAGCATGAATTTATTCATGGGTATAGTGTAAGTGTTTGTTCTTCCAGTATTAGTGATCTGAGAGATGAACAGCTCCTCTCAACTCTTAATTAAGCTCTATCGTGTCATATAGAGACAAACTTAGCTCTCAGTGATTTTGCCAAAGTGCCAGGCCACAGAAGCTCTGGGTTTGGGACTCTGGGAAGTAAACAGGTGAATTTCCGTGCTGGAACTTTATCCACGCACTGCCAGTGTTTGCATTATCTGAGCTATCCTACACAGAGCCAGCCAACACATTTCAGTGCTGAGCTGCAGATTGCAGAAGGTAAAAATGTCTTTCTTCAGGTAACATCTCCCCTCTCCCCATCACACCACCTCTGCTCTTGCCTGAACTCATTTTTTTCACTCAGAATGACCCACAATACTCTCACTGAAGTCCCCACAGTATTGGTACAGTGGCAATTGTCCCTCCTTAGTACCAGAAATATCTTGTCTAACACATCTTATGGCCACATATGTCTTTCCAGGAACCTGTACATTAATAATTTATTCCCACCCTGGAATGCACAAGCTCTTTTCTTTCTCAATTTCAGCTGATGTGATTTTACACTGAAATTATTAGTCCCTAAGTGAATAACCTGGTACTTTCTGTTAGGAAATATACTTGCAGCTTCACTAACAGGGGTAAAAGTATTCTCTGTGATATCCTTTTCTTCCCCGGAACTCCCAATTCCTCCTGAGTGAGCACCAGGGTAAAATAACGTGCTGTGAAAATCCTAAACAAGATCAGTCCCAGTTTGCACTGCCAATTCAAATCCAGCAGCTCCTGATCATATCTCAGCATCTCCCCTTAAACCAGTGCTTTATCCACTTTTAAGTGTTTTCTGTAATCTCCTGCTTTTTCAAATTAAGTATTCACTTTCCAAGTGATAATATATCAAAGAGCTTACTGATTTTTTACACGCATCCCATCAGCTTAATTTCCTTATCTAAAAACTCTTAAATGTTATCATAAGAATAAATATTTTGGTGGCTGATTTAGCAAATGGATCTTGGTCTCTAAAAACAGATTACACAGAAAAATACAGATAACATATCGCTACATGATTCCGACCTATAGTTTCTAGTGTCTAGTCTAGTAATTCCAATATGGAATAGTCCATGAATTAATGGACTATGCAGTCCCTTCATGCCACTACCCATGCAGTCCCTTCATGCCACTACCAAGGGTTGTAATCCTGGCACATACGATCCAAATATGATCCCTGAAAAATAGATGAGGGGCAAATTATAGTGAAAGCAGTTGTAGCCAAATTTTAAAAATCCCTTGTGATTCCATCTGCAGATAATAAAGTGTCATTGAATTTTTTTTTTTTTTTTTTTTTTTTTTTTTTTGTGCATGTGTTGCAGTGTAATAATTCTTCTGTTGTTTTGGCATAGGTGGAATTGTAGTTGGAATGCGTGTTTTAAAGACCGTGGATGTGCAGAAGCCTCGTAAAATGCGTAATATAACATGCACTTATAATAAATACTGTTAATCATGCTTATGGCAGTACTTAAAAAGGGGTCTGGAGTGCCAGGAACTGTACAAATACTGCCAGTCCTTTGCTAAAGGACTGGAGATGAAGTGCTCCCCATGAAATAAGTGAAATCAACAAAGATTCCGCCCCACCACGGGTGGAAGCCACAACGCCGCTGTTGCCTTTTGGCTGGTCTTAGAATTCTGAGGCAGACACGGTTAAAGGGATGAAAGAAAGGGTTTTTCCTTGGTATTTTAATAGGATCCTAGGTGCACAGCTCTTCAAAGGTGGAAGACGTCATATAGCGTGTACACAATGTTTATGGACTTCGCAAATTAGGATATTTGTCTAGAATCTTCCAATAAGAAACTTAATATAAGAAGTAATGTCCCCCTATTCTAAAGAAACCCCTCCCTCAGTTTACAAAATACGTTCCAGAGAGAAGGTTTCAACCAAGTTTGAAACCTTGAGTTTTTGATAGCATAAAGCCTCCTACTGTGAATATTTGGTCTTTCTTCCTTGCAGATCTCCAAAACTAAGCTAGAATATCAGACTGCAAAAATTACAAGCATGTAGGTAAAGGGTACAGAGGATACAGAGAATATATAAAAGGTTTTAAAAAAGTGTAAAAAGGGTATATAAAAAATATAAAAGGGTATAAAAAAGGCAAAAATCATCAAGCATAGTCACAACAGAAAATGAACCAGGCACTGGGGGCCCCTTTGCCACTCTCTCCTGGGTGCCAGGCACGGCTCACAGCTGGGCTGGGGCATGTGGAGCTGCATCCCATAATGTGCCCATCCTTTTCCTGTCTTCCTCCACTTCCAGTCTGCTCAGGCTCTGGCAGTTGCCTCCAAGATGTCCTGCCCAGCAAGGCAAGAAGTGATCAAAGAAGAGGAATTGCAAAAATGTTTCTCCCAGGCCTTGCTTATCACTTCTAATAAGAAGCGGATTTTATGTAAGCAAATTCATTTGTGTTTCTTCACTTATATTTTCATTGTGAGGCTTAAATCAATGCCATATTAGAGGCTGAAAATAATCCACTCAATGGTTATTACATTTATTCCTTCCTTTTTTTTTTTCCCTCTTAATGCAGGCAGCTTAAATACATAGATCACTGAGGAATTTGGCCAGGTTTTAAGACATTAAAGTGCATGGAAAGTGAAGTAATTCTGCAAATGGATATCATGGCTCCTCTCAGCAATGGTGTGGCCAGCAGGACCAGGACAGGGATTGTTTCTTTGTGCTGGGGACTGGTGGGGCCACACCTTGAATCCTGGAGTCAGATTTGGGCCTCTCATGATAAGAAATACATTGAGGGGCTGGAGAGTGTCCAGGGAAGGGAATGGAGCTGGGGAAGGGTCTGGAACACCAGGAGTGGCTGAGGAAGCTGGGAGAGCTGGACAGCCTTGAGAAAAGGAGGCTGAGGGGGGACCTTCTCACTCCCTACAACTCCCTGACAGGAGGCTGGAGCCACGTGGGGCCAGGCTCTTCTCCCAAATAGCAGGCAACAAGATAGGGTGAAATTGCCTCAAGTTGTACCAGGAGAAATTTAGGTTGGGTATAAAGAAAAATTCCTCCACTGAAAGGGGTGCCAGGCATTGGAAGAGGCTGCCCAGGGCAGTGGTGGAGTCACCATTCCTGGGGGGTTTTAAAGGATATGTAGATGTGGCACTTGGGGACATGGTTTAGTGGAGGACTTGGCAGGTTAACAGTTGGACTTGAGGGTCTTCAGGGTCCTTTCCAACATAAACAATTTCATGGTTCCTTGTAGGAAATAGCTCAGGCCCTGAAGATGGGCCAGCATAAAATGGATGGAACCACAGGAATGTTTTCCCCACCGCTTTCAGTATTTAGGTTAAGATTGGATATGGTACATTATGGATTTTCTTCTTTGTCCCTGAATTTTCTCCTTTGGCTCAGCCAAAGGTGAGTGAGTTCTCCTGCACCAGAGAAAGGTCAATGCTGCTTCTGTTACCGAAAATTTTTTCAAGTACCTCTGCAAAGCAGCGCCTTGTAAGATGCAGATGTTTCCTCAGAAAGTTTGCTAAAATTGCCTAAGACTGCCTTTTCAAAAAAACTGTGGCTCCCAAATCCCAGACCAAGCTCAAGAAGATCTGTGCCCCTTAAAGACAAAGCTTTGGCATCACCCAGATGGTGATTCAGGTATTTTTGTGTTTGGGTAACAAGATGATATTGATGATAAAGCATTTACCTTTTGCTTCCTCAGGTCTCAAGACATCAAGGGATGGGAATTTCCTGACAGGAGAAATACTGACATTTAAATGACTCTGTGACAATATGGGGAGTGGAAACTCATGGAGATTTCTTGGAAAGCCCAGCCATGGATTTCAGTCAGGAGGTAATCAATCCATGGGCCTTTAAACTCCTTTAAACTCATTAAAAAGTTAGGCTGAATTTTGGTCGGCAAAAATTGTCCTAGCATTTTGTCTGACTTAGTTCAGACCATATTTTGTCACAAGTTTTTTGAGGCCTGATTAGACTAAACCAAATATCAATTACAAGTCCATCACTTATGTTATTCTGCTATCAAAAAAGAGAAAAAGCACTTCGATTTAGTTTGATTTTAGCTTTGTATGCTAACTAAGTCTAACCTGGATTTACCCATTTTTTTTCTAAACAAAGTTTAGTTTTTCACATCTCCCTCAAAGAAATTAAAGTATAATTAAAAAGCAAACACAGTGAACCAGATAAATTGCATCTTCAATTTGCACAGAAAATATTTGAACAAGACAAAAGTAAAGAAATTTTCCCAAGATTCACCGGACATAAGTGGCATCTTTCAACAATGGAAAATGGAATTCCAGTGTCCAAATTATGGTTCAAGTATCCAAGTGTGCTTTCAAACAAATATTGCATGTTTTTCTAGAAGAACAAAAAACTTCCCTTTCCATTAGGAAGAACAGAATTTAAACTTTTCAAGACTTGGCACTGTAGTTAGCAGAAATGAGATAAACCAAGATATTTGTAATGAGAAATCTGTCTGTTCTAATATAATCCTATATTAATCATTTAACAAATTAATAATCTCACCATAATTAAATTCTCCATAAAGAATACGCAAGTATTGGAGAAACTAATTGATTAAATTCTAGTTTTAAATCCCACCATGCATTCATTTTCTCTGATTTTTCTTTTCCTTCTCTGTTTTGTAATATTGAACTTAGTCCTGTCAGGAATGTTTTATCTCTCTGCTTGTTTGCTTGCCTGACTTTTGGAAGTGAATTTCACAAACCTCTCCACTTATAACTCGCTGTCTCCCCTGAAGATACAGGGCAGATAATGTCAACAAACGGCTCTCTGTGTGTTTGGTGAACTACAAAGCAAAATTTTGTACCTTAAAAATGCTCTTGTTGGAGCCCAAACTCCTGGAGGACTGCAGAAGGTTAAATAAATTGAGAGAGACTGTCAGTGCTACAGGGGCTTTGCTCTCAGTACCTGTGAGTTTTACTGAAAACGCTCTGTTGAGATTGGCAGAGCACAACAACACTCTTAAGGTCAGATGATTTCTTTTGGATTTTAGCCTCGCTGAAAAAAGTAGAAAGCAACGTGAATGAGGATCTGCTGTGCTTTGCATTTTGGTATGAAATCCTATATCTGGGATTAAAAAAATAGAAACCTAAAGCTACACTTCATTATGTCACTCTCTTTTCTTTTCTTTTCTTTTCTTTTCTTTTCTTTTCTTTTCTTTTCTTTTCTTTTCTTTTCTTTTCTTTTCTTTTCTTTTCTTTTCTTTTCTTTTCTTTTCTTTTCTTTTCTTTTCTTTCCTTTCCTTTCCTTTCCTTTCCTTTCCTTTCCTTTTCTTTCCTTTCCTTTCCTTTCCTTTCCTTTCCTTTCCTTTCCTTTCCTTTCCTTTCCTTTCCTTTCCTTTTCCTTTTCCTTTTCCTTTTCCTTTTCCTTTTCCTTTTCCTTTCCTTTCCTTTCCTTTCCTTTCCTTTCCTTTCCTTTCCTTTCCTTTCCTTTCCTTTCCTTTCCTTTCCTTTCCTTTCCTTTCCTTTCCTTTCCTCTCCTCTCCTCTCCTCTCCTCTCCTCTCCTCTCCTCTCCTCTCCTCTCCTCTCCTCTCCTCTCCTCTCCTCTCCTCTCCTCTCCTCTCCTCTCCTCTCCTCTCCTCTCCTCTCCTCTCCTCTCCTCTCCTCTCCTCTCCTCTCCTCTCCTCTCCTCTCCTCTCCTCTCCTCTCCTCTCCTCTCCTCTCCTCTCCTCTCCTCTCCTCTCCTCTCCTCTCCTCTCCTCTCCTCTCCTCTCCTCTCCTCTCCTCTCCTCTCCTCTCCTCTCCTCTCCTCTCCTCTCCTCTCCTCTCCTCTCCTCTCCTCTCCTCTCCTCTCCTCTCCTCTCCTCTCCTCTCCTCTCCTCTCCTCTCCTCTCCTCTCCTCTCCTCTCCTCTCCTCTCCTCTCCTCTCCTCTCCTCTCCTCTCCTCTCCTCTCCTCTCCTCTCCTTTGCTATTTCAATTTACATTTATCTGCACTGAAATGTTTTCATTTCTTTGGATGGATCTCTTTCATCTACATTGCCTCGTGTTCATTGCCACTTCACAGACTCACAGAATCCCAGAATGGCTTGGGCTGGAAGGGACCACAGTGGGGTCATCTGGTCCAACCTCCCTGCCCCAGCAGGGCCATCCCAGAGCACAGGGCACAGGATTGTGTCCAGAAAGTTCTGGAATATCTCCAGGGAGGGAGACTCCACACCCTCTCTGGGTGATCTGTTCAGGGCTGGTCACTGCACTGCACTGCACTGAACATGAAGTTCTTCCTCATGTCCAGGTGGAATTTCCTGGGCATCAATTCCTTCCTGTTCCTCTTGTCCCCACAGAGCAGAGCCTGGTCCCTGCTCTGAGCCCTCCCTGCAGACAGGGACAGACAGGGATGAGGTCTCCTCTCAGTCTCTTCTCAAGTTTGAACAGCCCCAGCTCCCTCAGCCTTTCCCCATAAACAGGGATGCTCCATTCCCTAACCATGTCACAGCCCTCCGCAGGACCTGCTCCAGGAGCTCCGTGTCTTTCTTCTCTTATCTGTGTCAGCCTGCCATGAACTCATTAAATTCCTGCCCAGTCTAACTCTTAGAATATGGCATGGAAGAACCTCAAGTGTCTGTGCCTGTAAAATACTGCAGAGATCACCCAGGCAGCATCCGTCCGTGCAAGGCAGAGCACGACTCGACCAACAGCCTGATATCAGATGGTTACTGAGTACTGGAGAGAAGTTATGAATAAATGACAAAAAAGTGCCTGCTCTCCTCACAGAGTAATCTGAAATGTGCAACTTTGCTTGCAGAATGTTGTATTTCCATCCCCTCTTGCCAATTACTGAGTTAAGTGGTGCATGGAGCCTTTTAAAGACGAGAATTATTTTCTAAAGAGTAAGAGAATGTGAATCAAAGCTGCTCATTACATATTCTCCTAACTTGGATGGTGTCCTCCACAGTAGGCTGCAGCTACTGGTTATTACACTTTTTTTTCTGTTAACAACAAGAATAAAAGGCTCTGAGCCAAAACCCGGAAATATCCAACAAGCAATTATAAAACCCCATCAGGAAATAGCTGCTGGTTGATTCTGCTTATTATAGCAACTCCTAATAACAACAATGTACTCCTAAAGTCAATTTGGGCACCTAACGCTGGATGATGATATTTAAAAACACATTTTGGAATTTTCCAGGATGCCTTTCATTGTTGGATGTGGTCACAGAATATCCTCCTGAATTAACAAGCCTTTGCTCACTTTTATATCTATTATGGATGTATGGGGAGACTTAATTCTACTAAAATAGAATCTACCTATCTATCTATTCTAAATATATATCAAGGGAGGAGAAGAAAAAAGGTTTCCTCTGTTAGACAGATCGTTTTTTGGGAGAAATGTACTTTCCCTTTGCACTGAGGAGTAGAGTTGGTGATTTATTATTGATCTTGACACAGAGAGCAGCAGTGTAACACAGCAGTTCTGCCACAGACTGCTCATTGACTTACTTGCTTAATGCTGCACTATTAAAAAAAATCTGTTAATGTACAGTTCTGAAAAGAATTCAATAATCTGATACAAATTCTGAGCTGGAGGAAACAGTTATACCTCCCACAGACTTCAAAGGCTGCTTCGCATTCCTGCACTAGACATACCTTTTTTATCTCTCCGGGATGTATTTAATCCTCCCTCATCTCCTCTGTAGCTTCAGCAAAGATCCAACAAGAGAAAATCAGCATATTAAATACATATCAGTTACACTGAGTGTCCCTGAGATACATTTGGGCAGGACCAGTGGACATGTTCTCCTTGAAGATGTGAAATTGTGAAGGCCGACACATTTATCAGCTCCTTCTTCTCCCTTGTTTTTACTCAAAACCAGACACAGAAGAAGCTGCTCTGTTGCACTATATCTAATCTTTGAAGCAAAACAATCCATGGAGGAAGATACACATGTGCATGAATGCATAAATGGCATTATTTTGAGATTTTCCTGTGGGGAGTAGAAGAACGAAATGGCATTGCAAGGATCAGATTGCAGGAATGGTCCTGATGAATCAAAGCAGTGCAACTGAATCAGACAAGGCTGCTGGCTTCTGTTTTGTCATGGATTTTGTATTTTTGTTGGCTTGTTGTGTTTTTTCCCCCAAAAACAATGACCAGGAAGGCTCTAATGAGACACGACTTGCAGTCTCCAGATCTAAAGCACCTGATGAATGTGCAGCTAAAAATACCTGAGTACACAACAGCTAAAAATATCCTCTGTCCCCAGAAGCAGAAACTTAACATTTGTGTGATTTCCCTTGAAAAAGGGTGTTCCTTGAAGACTTTCCTCCCCCGAGGGTTTGAAATAGCAGCCCCTTCAAAGGTACAAGCAAGACTAAGTTATGTAATGTCTGGGGTAAAAATATGAGAGTTTGAGTCACGATCCTGGTTCATGCAAAGCTCCCAGTGAAATCCTGAGCTTTGCCTCAAATATCTTCAGTGCCTTGTTGCGCTGGCTTCACATTCAGTTGTTAAAGCTGTGGCCCTAAGCAAGCCTCTTCATCCCCAAATTTATAGGCTGCTGGATTTATATTTGATCCCATCTCTCATTAGCATCAAGCTAATGAGCATAATTGAAGGTCTTGGAAAACTTATTTACACTGCATTATTTGTAATTGCTGATAAATCCCTTGAAAAGAGACATCTGCTCCATATGCCCGGTGGGAATCAGAAAGTAACATTCTTTGTATGTAGGTAAATCACAGGATATTAATAGATCTGGAGAAGGAGCTGGCTGTGGAGGGATGGGGTGGAGGGAAGGAGTGGGCTGGTGAGATACAATGAGAGTTTAACCAGGAAAACTCAGAAATCATTGCTAATTGCTGCTTCAGGGGCTCTGTGCTGCACACAGATCTGTTCCCCTTACAGACAGGACACGGGGGGTGACTGGACAGCTCTGGAACGGGAAAAACACTGCCTGCTGTGCCCAGAAATTGCCTCACGACCCAGGCGGTGCAAGAAAAGCGTTGGTCTTGCAGGAAAACTGTGCTGGGTCTGGGGTAGTACTGGGAAGCAGCACAAGGTGGGAAGGAGGCTGCTCACAGCGGAATATTCAGATTCCCTGGGTTTGGTCTGTCCACAACTTGTTCAGATACTCCATAAAACAAAAGCAAAGAGCCTTTGAGAGGAACAGAGGAGAGGGTATTGCTGCATAAAAGACAGGCTACCTGAAACGGAGGCCAAGACAAATTAGGAGGATAAAAGTGGACAGTTTATTCAAGGCCTGCAAAGGCCTTGGAGGTACATTTGGGCAAGCAAAGTCCCCCATTGGGGACGACACCCAAAATGAACGCTGGGTCACGAGCCCTTCACCTTTTATAAGTTCTGTCCATTAGCAGATTGGCCCTTAATTCTCCAATCACCCTCAGGTGATAATGTTAACCACCCCAGGCCTCACAGTTGTTTACATATTTTTGGGCCTAAGGCAATGAATATGTCCTTGAATCTGTATTCAGAGAGCCTTGTTTGGCCAAAAGTGCTGGGAACAGAGGATTTTAGCACTTTGTAAGAAACACAGAACTACAGCAAGTCACAGATACATGAAGAGTAAAAAACTAGAAATACTTGAAGGCATCAGTATGAATCCATACCAGGATGAACTGGTGATTGTCCTGCTCTGCTCTGTGCTGGTGTGGCCTCACCTTGAGCATGGTGCACATTTTTGGGCACCACTAGATAAGAATATAAAGCTATCAGAGTGTCCAAAGGAGTGCTACAAAGATGGTAAAGGCTCTGGAGGGAAAGAATGAAGAGCAGCTGAGGACACTTGGCCTGTTGAGCCTGGAGAATAGGAGACTGAGGAGAGATCTCAGTGGCTTCTGCAACTTTCCTGTGAGGGGAAGAGGAAGGGCAGGCACTGATCTCCTCTCTAGTGACAGTGACAGGACCCCAGGGGAATGTCCTGAAGCTGTGTCAGGGGGGATTTAGATTGGATACTAGGAAAATATTCTTCTTCTCCCAGAGGGTGTTTGGGCCCTGAACAGGCTCCCCTGGGAAGTGGTCACAGCACCAAGCCTGGCAGAGCTCAAGGAGCATCTGGACAGCACTCACAAGCACAGGGTGGGACTGTTGGGATCATCCAGAACATGGCCAGGAGCTGGACTTGGATGATTTTTGTGTGTCCCAGTCCAGCAGATTCTAAGCCTCTCTGATCTTTTGCCAGCATCTAACACCTGAGGACTAAGAACGTCCCACATCTCGTGCTGCTGCGAACACCAGAGTCTGCTCCACAATTAATGCCTCACCTTCAGACTGTGGAAACTACCAATTCTGGCATTTTTTAATTCCCACTGACGCACAAACTCCTGAATTCCACCATGTGATCCCACTAACACCACTTCACAACATGATCCTACATCTTTCTTCCTCAGCAACATCCCATTTTCTATCCAGGTGTGGAGAAGATTCCTTCTGTTAAACTTTGACAAACAGCTTGCTGAAACACCCCCAATCAAGATTTACTGCTTAGTGTAGCATTTTCAATTCTGGGTTTTATTATGTTGTTTTGATTGGATTTTTAATTTTCTTTAGCATGTTCTTCCAGGCCCTTCAATCTCTAACTTGTCTCTGAGGGTGTCTGTCGCCCAGAATGAGATGAGTGGAGGATCAGTTTGTCAACATCTTTCTGGAGCCATTTACCATTCAGGATGAGGAAATCCAACAACCAGCATTTGGCATCTTGCTCTGTGGCAATCAACCCTTTTATACCCTTATGTATATATATATATATATTTGAAGATTTAATATTCTCCATCTCTTAAAACCCCAGAGCTGCAGCAGAAGGCTCCTATACTCCATACTGAAACATAACAAACCCTCTTCTTGTAGATTGTCCAAAAAAAGAAGCCAAAACCAGACCAAGAGCAAAAGCTCAGAAAGCTCAAAAAATTAAAAAAAAAAAAAAAAAGAAAAAGAAAAAAAACATATCTAAAAAAAACCCAACATCACCCAAAGGGGATCCTATGACTAAGTGTCTGTTATACTCATAAAAGCCAAAGGCAAAGGGCTATTAGTGTACCCTTGAGATCACTTAGAGAAGCCGAAGGGAAATGCTCCAGTATTACTGTCAAAGTAACACACAGAGAAACTATGTCTCTGAATACCCTGAAGGGATGAAAAAAATGTTTAATAAATGAGTTCTTTTCAGAGGTCAAATATTAATGATTTGTGTGTGTGTTTTCTATTGAAATTTCATTTTCTCTGTTCCAGCCCGGACAGGGAAAAATATCAGGAGACGAAAGTTTGATTAAAATAAACGAATCAACACAGAGCTGCGTGCCTGGGTGAAGCTAATGCATGAGATTATAGAGTGCGACAGCTGCAGACAGCTGCAATATTAATAAGGTGAAGAAGAGGAAAAAAAAGTGATAGAAACCTCACAGACTGATCTTATTTGGCTTGATTTTTCGTGCATTATCTCTAGGAAAAAAGCCAGGAGAACTGGACAGAGAATGATTTCTGTTATTCTGGATATTCTTGTTTTCTGATTCTCTGGTATGATTAAGCAGAAATGGAGAAGGAAGGGGAGTAAAAAAAAAAATAGATATCATGAAATTATAGAATGGTTTGGTTTGGAAGGGATCTTAAATCATCTAATCCAACCCCCTGCCATGAGCAGGGACAACTTCCACTAGGCCAGGTTGCCCAGAAAGAAAAAGAAAGAAAAAATAAAGAGAAATAATTAAAACAAAAAAAAGATGAGTAAAAAAAAAAAAAAAAAAGGAAAAAAAAAAAGAAGAAGAAGAAGAACTAATCCTGGAGGGAGGAGAATGTGAGCAGAGTTGGTACAAGGGAGGTTGGGAAGGAAGAGAGGAAGACTTTAGGCTGCAAAATATTCAGGATGACAGGCAGAGAGCAGAGGAGGGAAGGAGGAAGGGATGCTGCCTCTGAGCAGAGCCCATCCAGGGGAATCCTCGGTGTGAGCCCTGTCCAGGCTGAGTTATGGCTGCAGGATTTGTGGCTGCCCAGGGCTGATGGCAAAGCCTCCCCATGCGCTTGGCTCTGCGTGGCAATTTGTAATAATGAGATTCATTAGCGCCGCGTGCTCCGCTGGAAATGCTTCCAAAGGTTTCACGGGAGCCGCGCAAATGAGTATTTACTTAGGCAGCACTTCATTAGCTGCTCCTGCCCTGCTGTGTAATGTGGGATAAATTACTACCTGGAGTCGCCAGCATCGCACCCAAACTGCCTGCCCTGCTCGTTGTGGCCATCAGCTGCAGGGGATTCTGTTTCAGAGCTGAAAAGATGTCACTCCTGGCCAAAAAAAAAAAATTCCAAAATGTGTGCAATGTTTCAATTTCCAAGCGCAAAATTTATGGCCTGTGTAACACAATGTGGTATGTACCAGAGAGGGAACCAAGTCTCCTCTCCTCGGTAACAAGTGGCAGGATGAGAGGAAATGGCCACAAGTTGCACCAGGGGAGGTTTACATTAGATATTAGGAAAATTTTCTTCCTGAAAAGATATGTAAAGCTTTAGAACAGACTACCCAGGGAAGTGGCAGATTCACCATCCCTGGAATTGTTCATAAAACACGTGGATGTGGCACTTGACGACGTGGGCTAGTGGTGAACATGGTGGTGGTGCTGGGTTGACAGCTGGACTTGGTGATTTTAAGGTCTTTTCCAGCCTCAAAGATCCTATGATTCTGTGAACAACTTCCTATGTATGGCTTGACATTTTTCCCAAGCATTATAAATCCACAGAGCCCACAAAACAAAACTGCCCTTTTCAGACTCCCCTACTTTCACCCCTTTTGTTTTTGACCATTTCTTTTGTGGAGATGCCTCTAAACAGCACCAAGATCTCAGGTGTTGAAAGAAGGAGGAACTCACACCTCAGGCAAGGATTTCAGAGACCCAGAGCTTGGACTTGGTCTGTTTGGGGGACCTGGGACCCAAACCCATTTGATGGTGGGGAGCAGAGGCAGGTGACAACACCCCATTATTTTTCAGTGCTCCTCCAGGCTTAAAAGATGCCAGTCCTAGCTGTTGCAGCCAATGCAGCCAAAATCAAGTTGTTTTGTACTAACGGGTTAAAACCAAATGTCAAACCCTATATTTTTTACTTCTCTGTCGAAATGAGGCTGTTCCTGTGTTTGTGTGGAGCTGACATTGCATGCTCCCAGCCTGTGAAGTGTGGCACGCTCCTTGTCATTTAGATTGCAAGGCAAAGGGTGGCAAGGAGGGGTCTTTCGCATGAAGATTTGGGCCAAGACAAGTAGAAACTTGAAATCTTGCAAATTGCTTTCTGTGGGATTTCAAATAACACAGAGTCTTCTGCAACCACTGAAATGTGAAGAGGCAAACACAGACTTTATTATTAATTAAGGCTGTGAAATGCAGGTGAACATTTTCAGCTAATGATGGTGCAGGCAGCAGTTTTCCCTCCCCTGGGAGGCTGTACTGGCAGTGGCTTGGTGGACAGACAGGAACCAGACCCGGATTCCTTGTGGGCTGCTTTGTCAGGAGGTTCCATGGGTGAGTTCTATGTGCTCCAGCAACTCCTGGATCCATTAACCTTCACACGAGGCAGGATGAGAGGGGGCTCTGAGATCCTGATGTGTATCGAGCGATTTTCCCCATGGCGCCAGCTAATCACCCGTTTTAGACATAACTACTCAAGCATAGGACTCAAATATTTCCTGAGGCTCTTCCATCCCAGTAGCAATTTTGGTTTGCACTCATTAGCTGGATGAGACGAGACCTCAGGACAGCCACAAGCTGTCACATAACTCTTCGGGATACTTCACTTAGCTCTCAGAACCTTTACTTTTGTACTGTTTGCACAGCACCTTTTAGGCTATTTCTGGGTGCAGCAGAGTCTCTGACAATCCTCATTTCACAGGGAAGAGTCACAGAAATCAGATTGGATATGGGGAAATTAGGAAATTAGATTGGATATAAGGAATAAATTCTTTATTGTGTGGGTAGTGAGGCATTGGAAGAAGTTGCCCACAGAAGCTGTGGCTGTCCCATCCCTGGAAGTGTCCAAAGCCAGGTTGGATGGGGCTTAGAGGAACCTGGGATAGTGGAAGGTGTGGAATTGGATGATATTTAAGGTCCCTTCCAACCCAAACCATTCTACCTGAAAGACTTGGGGAACTGGGAAGATCTGGAATGGTATATTCAAAGCCAAGCACTTTTAAAAGCTGTAGGACACCATTTTTCCTGTGTCTTATAAATTCCTCCTCCTCTGGCTTCAAATTTGCTTCAAGCAGAGCACCTTGAAGGACAACCCTTGCAAAAAGAAGCAGTGAAAAGATAAAGCAAAATTATTTAACTATTTTCTAAAAAAAAAAGTAGATATGACAATAAGAGGTGATGCAACCACAGCTAAGATGAATACCATCAGAGGAGGCTTTCAGGATTGTTTTCCATTCTCTGGGTGTGAAACTCCAGAAAATCCTTAATGAGCACCTCATCATGCCACTGTCTCAGAATCTCACCTTGCAGAATAAATCAGTGCAGTTCCAGTGTAGGCTTCTGACTTCAGCAATATTGAATCACACCAGAGGAAAACCCGAGATGTCGACACAGATGAAAAATGATGTGTGATAAATATTCATAACCATTCCTTGGGATTTCTCCCGAGCTTTGGCCATACCTGGACTTGACTGGGAAAACCACCAATCATCGCTTTCAACCCAGAGAATCCCTGGAGCTGCCGCACATCACCTCACACCTCTCGAGGGGTTCCCAGGGATCTTTATAGCTCATGTCTGCCTTGAAACTGAAAATATCCAAGGATTTAGCCACCTAAAGAAGCAGAGCATTCCACTGCATGAATGCCTTCCTATGTTTGGAAAGTCATCTTCTTCTTCCCCATCTCTTTCTCATTTTACAAATCTATTTCCCAAGATTCCTCATTCAGCCAAAGCACTGCTCCATACGCAGACTTTTATGCAAATTATTTTGTTTATTTTTATGATGTATGCAAATGAAGTCTTTACTCTGAACATTCTTTATGGTGCTATAAATGTAAGAACAGATCTTGAATTAGCCCTTTTCATTGTCAGAGTGGCATTAAAACCAGCTGAGGGATTCAGAGGCTTAAATGTGTAAGCAGTTGGATATAAAACAACTTTTATATCTTGTAAAAATTAAGGGTCTGGGCTGAGGTATTTGAGCATTAAAACAGGATCTCTAAGAAGTTAGAAAAAACCCACATTTTTTCAGAGCTAAATGGAGATCAAGACAAGAAATCAGTGAGTGAAGCAACCTGTGGTTTAACAACCTCTTCTTTCAGTATTCTTTTTCCTATATTAACTGGGAACTTCTAATGGGAGCTAAAGATGGCAATTCCAGCAGGAACTGAATAAACAGAATGATGCTATTTCACTTTTTTTCCTGCCTTATACACTCCATTCTCTGCATTTTCACATTGTACCCAATAGCCCACACTACTCTAAAAATAGGTTTACTTGGCAAGATATATCATCAGATAAGCTCAACTTTTACACAACTGGGACAAAAGGAGGTGCAAAGGTAGGGAGGAATCAGAAATAGGGAAGAACTGGAATAACAGGAACAGATGAGGGAAGATTAGAGGCCAAGGACTGCTGGGGGCTCTCAGGTAAACACTTGACTTTGCCTCTAATTTTGTGTAATTCAGGTTGCTGCTCAAATACATTTCTTTTCCCTCCTTAATCTGACTGTCCTGTTCATGGAAAAAAGGAAACAATATCCCAGCCTTTTCCCACAGAGAAGGATATAAATTCCTGCCATTAGAATATATGAAATGTAAATTCCTGCCAGTTGAGTATAAAGAGTCAGTCAGGAGAACATCCTGCATTGCAGGTGATCAGGATAAATATTTTTCCCTTCAAATATTCTGCAGTTAACAAGTGCCTCTTTGGTGATTGAAGGGAAAAGGTGTAGGAGATGCTGGCACTTGCACAGGGTTATTCCCCATGGTTAAACAGAATCTCTGAATTTGTAGATATGGATAAATATTTTCTCTTATTCTCCTGATTTACAGTAGAATGTGGAAATGTAAAAGTTATTCCATTCAAAACTTCCCCTCCTTTCACAGAGCCAAAAGAACACTGCTGATTCCTGTCCCATGGCAGGGGCTTGGAACTGAATGATCTTTAAGGTCCCTTCCGAACCAAAACATTCTGTGATTCTAAGATTCCATTACATATTCATAATAAAAGTATTCTGAAATCTGCTAACATGGGAAAACATGAAATTCACTGCTCTGACTTTCTTGAGGAAGCCCAAGTCTATTGTATTTTTTATCACTGTGTTTTGATCACCATACAAAAAAAATAGCCTAACATATGTAGCAAGGAATAGGAGAGACAAAAGGAATCTTATTCTATAAACTTTGTTTTCAAATTGTTTGAATGGCCAAGAAGGCTGTGTGAAGACAGAATTTGTTGTCCGTGTTTAGGATTTAAGTGCTCATGCCAGCTGGGATAAAAGTGATGCTGGGACTGGGAAACTGCTGTGGTAACAGGTTTAACACACGGTAAGAGGGAAGGTATAGAGGAGGCTTGGTGAGGGAAAAGATTTAAAGAGTGTGAGGGTTTAAGTATGAAAATATCCACGTTGGCATGGTGCCAGTGGTTCCCTGTGTCA
Organism: Acanthiza pusilla; assembly: GCA_036630365.1. NCBI lineage: Eukaryota > Metazoa > Chordata > Aves > Passeriformes > Acanthizidae > Acanthiza > Acanthiza pusilla. Next base: position 95,593,008 of record JAXCHO010000034.1, read on the forward strand.
CTTGCAAGGAGTAAATACAACCCAAAGCTCCTGTGAGGAGAATTGATCTCCCCGCCAGATGTACAACTGGCAGGAACTTGCCTTTAAATGTCAATAAAGTCAATTTGAATCCAGTGTGAATACAGGCTTATGGACACGGCAATTCTGGACCTCTCTGCCCCACAATGTCCAGATTGTCATCTCTGCTTCCACTGGACCATGGAATTCTTGGGAATCTTGACTTTCTTTGCTGCAGCCCATGATGGCACCTGCCTTGCTGAACTTAGCACACTCTTCCTCATCTTCTCCAAAAAATCCCTTGCATTAATAGACATCAAAAGATTATTAAGATTAATTTAGACTTGACTACACAACCAACTCCTGTCTCCAATGTTCCTAGCCCAGAAGAAGAGATGAACATATCTTTGCTCACAGAGTGGTTGCTTCTGAGGCCAGCCCTAGACCAGGTCCCTCGGTGATGTCCTGTCCATATTCACACTGCTGGACCTCAAGATGTGCTCACATCACATCTACACTGCACCTCCTACAACACAGGACAGGAATCTGAAGGAATTGAAGAGTGAAAAGCTCAAAGATCTGCTGGGATGAGTCTCACAGAGGAAAGAGAGGCTCAAGAAAGTTGATTAGCATTCAAGGGATGCCTTTTCCAAGTTCAAGAAGGCTTCCATCCCATTGAATAAGAAGTTAGATTGGAAAATGCTGTTTTATTGATGGAGAATAAAAACTCAGTGAGACAAAGAATCTTACACAATGTTTTTCTATGTCGGGAACTGACTTGAACTCAGATCCAAATTATTTTTGTAGTGATGAGGAAACTTCCTTCCCTGGAACTCCAGCTCCTCTACAATGAAAACAAAACAAACCAAAACAATTCAACCTAAGATTTTTATAGAGCCAGACAAAAGTTCTACCAATGTTACTGTGGAAAATAAGAGTGAAGAGTTTGCCTGCTGAGCTGTATCTCTGAGCTTGTAGTACAGGTGCCTGCAGTAACCTCTGTGGGACTCTAAATTCTTCCAGAGTCCATATATGGATATTTCCATGAATATATCTGCCACATCCACAATGGCAGTTGCAAAAGAAAAGAAAATCCTACTGTGCAGAAAACATGGGACTGAGAATAAAAGTGAATGTGGCACCATTATAGCATTTAATGAGATGCCCTCACCTGGAATATTATGCTCAAGTTTCACTGTATTGCCTCAAAATTGAAATGAAATTAAATGAAATGAAGTGCCATGAAAAAAAATACAGTCAGGGAGAAGGAGGCAGGAAGAGGCAAAGGAAATGATCAGAAGATGGGGAAAACTTGTGAAAAAAGTGAGAGGGAGGGGAGGGGAGGGCAGGGGAGTGGAGGGGAGGGGAGAAAAGAGAAAGAAGAGAAGAGAAGAGAAGAGAAGAGAAGAGAAGAGAAGAGAAGAGAAGAGAAGAGAAGAGAAGAGAAGAGAAGAGAAGAGAAGAGAAGAGAAGAGAAGAGAAGAGAAGAGAAGAGAAGAGAAGAGAAGAGAAGAGAAGAGAAGAGAAGAGAAGAGAAGAGAAGAGAAGAGAAGAGAAGAGAAGAGAAGAGAAGAGGCAATTTCATTTCATTTGGGGTAACAGGACAGCAGAATTGTGATTGGCAGAAGGAAAGCCAGGCAAACAAAAGAGGGAAAGGACAGGGGGAAGGGAAGCTGAGAAAATTAAGACAGCACAGCCCTGTGAGAATAGGACAGGAGACAGAAAAGGAGAGATAAGCACTTTGTGCCATAGATTACCAAGTAGATTTCCTAAATTACAACTTCTGCTTTTGTTTTGTGAAGGTTTGAAAACCTCATCTCTCTGCATCTTAAATAAGCAGGTGAGGCAGACGGAAGTTGTTTTACAAGCGTGAATTCTTCTTGTAAGAAAAGCCAAATGAAATTAATGAAATGAAACTAATGAAATGAGATTAACAGCAAGGGAGAGAAGCGTCTATCTCATGTACATGGCTACATGGTTCACATATATCTGAAATAAAGTTTTATTACAAATAATAACACCAGAGCACCATGAGGCACAAAATGAACTCTTCTGGCCACAAAATATCCCAGATTTCCTTCCAGGCTTCCACAAGTACCAGAAAAAAACTCTCTTCCTAAGCCATCCAACTGAGTTTTATCCTTTGCTGGTGCAGCTTCTTACAGTATTTCAAGAGTTTAAGGAAAGGCCTCACACAGTACAGACCATCACATCCCAGAACAGCCACTAAAGCCTTTAATGTCTTCAGCCAGGATCTGAAGGGGGGCCAGGAAAAGCTGATGCATCACAGAGGATTTGGGGGGGATTTAAGTAATTCCTGGGCTTTGCAGAAGACCATCTGATCAGAAGTGAATGTCTTACCCTAAATACACACAGAATTATAAGGCCTTGGGGCTGGGAGCATATATGAGATGTGAAAGAGCATAACCAAATCTTTGTGACAGGCTCCTTTTTGTTCTGGTGTTTCCATGTTCCCGCTGCTCCTGTCACCACCGCTCAACGTGCTCTGATCATGTTTTGTGATCGCCCCTTGGGAAGAAGTTAGACTTAAATCTTCTCTTCAAAACTCTTTCCCCGAGCTGGGCTCAGTGTCAAGGAAGCTGGAGCCGGGATAAAGACACTGGGAGTTGAATAAACTTCTCTGTCACGGGATTATCTTCTGTTTATATTTACACTGCTAAAAAACTCTGCCCTGGGACTTTGACTGCAAAGTGCAGAGCAGATTCATCTCCCTTGTCATGCATTGGCTCCTCTGAAATGGCTGGTCCTTGGTCAAACTGTGGGGCCTCCATAGCTCCAAGATATGGAATCACAGAGTTGTTAAAGTTGGAAAAGACCTCCAAGGTCATTGAGTTTGACCATTAACCCAACACTGCCAGGTCCACCGTTAACTGTGTCCCCAAGGGCACAGGTCATCTACAGACTTTTTGGAGGGTGCTTCCACCACTTCCCTGGGCAGCCTGTTCCAGTGCCTGACCACCCTTCTGGTGAAGAAATTTTTCCTAATATCTGGTCTAAACCTCCCCTGGTGCAACTCACTTGTTACCTGGGAGAAATCCCACCTGGCTCCTGTCAGGGAGTTGTAGGGAGTGAGAAGGTTCCCCCTGAGCCTCCTTTCCTCCTGGCTGAGCCAGTTCTCTCAGCTGCTCCTCATCAGATTTGTGCTCCAGACTCTTCCCCAGCTTTGTTGCCTTCCCTGGACATGCTCTAGCCCCTCAATATTTTTGTTGTGAGAGGCCCAAAACTGATGCCAGGTTTCAAGGTGGGGCCTCACCACTGCCGATACAGTGGGAAATAATTATCAAGTTTTATGTGCAGAGCTTTTGTTGGGTTTTTTTCATGTCAAAGCTGCCTAAAACACCTGAAAACTTTGCTGCTGCCCACCACGGTTCAGTTTTATGGCATGATCGTATGAGGGCATTGGAGGCTCACAGTGGAAGTCTAGTGAACTGCTGGAATGCTCTGGATGGTGCAAGAAGCTAAACCTGCTGTGTTTCCATTCACACAAAGGAGATTCATCCCACAGTCATCCAGGTTGGAGTGGACCATTTGGTTCACAGAAATAAAAAAAATAAAGACACAGAACTAATATTCATGCAATGTGGATGATCAGGGGACAAGGGTGAGGGAGTTATTTGACAGTGTAGATGCATCTTCTGCAGTTGCCTTTGTTTATTCCCCCATCCTTTATCTCATACTGATGTTTACAACATAAGGTTCCTGAAGCAGGAACAAACTCTCCCTGTGGATTTGGGTAATGCCTGGTATGAGAGGTCTGTGATCTCAGCTAAAACTTACTGTCATATCAATACCAACATTCCGTCTTATAGATGGAAGAATCTCACAGGACATTATAATTTTAAGTGATTTACATAGGCTGGGATTGCTCTGTCTGCTGCTGAAATGCTGCAGTCTCTGGGGAAGAAGGTTTTGGCCTATAAAGAATATACAGACGGTGCATGAGGGAATTGGGAGTGAGTACTGATCTCTCTCTCCCTCTCTCTCTCTCAGAAACTTGTTCCTCAACTGCCTGCACTTAAAAGAATTTAAAATGCAGCCCATAAAATAGATGCTAAGTAAGGAAACCAGCAGTCTGCAGAATAGGTTGTACACATTCTACAAAAAGCTATTGAGGGAGAAATATTGTCATAAATTGTGTAAAGCACAGCGTGTTAAGTCAAAGGCACGGTTCTGATGGAAATTACAACAGCAGTTCGAAGGCAAGTCATTCTGTGTCTTGTCCAAGGTTGTACAAGGCCTGCTTGGTGAACCTGGCAACAGCAATTCCTGGTGTTTTCCTCTACCACAGCAATTCCCCAGGGGATGCACCCCTGTGGGAAGAAATTCTTGCACAGAGAGATCATCAGAGATCATCAGATCATCAGAGGCTGCCCATCCCTGGAAGTGTTCAAGGCCAGGTTGGATGAGCCTTTGAGCAACCTCCTCCAGTGGAAGGTGTCCCTGCTCATTGTAGGAGGTTATAAGTGAATAAACTTTAAGGTCCCTTCCAAGCCAAACCACTCTGTGATTCGACGATTCTATGAAATTTGGCCCAGGTTGAACAAACTGAATGTTAATATTGGGCCCATTGATTATGAAGAATCTTTGGACCACTTTTTGACCTCATTCCTCACAAGCTGCTCAAGTTTGGACCCAAAACCTCTTATTCCTGACCCTGACTCTCTGTGTTTACAGGCCACCAACTTCATGGCTGCTTGTTTTTAGGTCACCAGCACAGAGCAGGAGTGCCAGTATCCATCCCTTCCCAAGGATACAGTAGGTGATATAAATCTTCACCAGATGGTTGGGTTTAGACCATTTTGGGCATCAAAGCACGACTTCCATGGCTTTCAAGACAGTCTGGTTTTTGCACACATAGGTAGAAATAAATTAATAAAACACCTGACTTCAACTGGCTTGAAAATTTACCAGCTCAGCCTCAAACTAGATTTGCTTCCCTGTGCTGTATTGATGATAAGGGAAAAATATTTAGAGTAATTTGCAGTTAAAAGGTAGGGAGCTCAGCAAGCTCAGAGCTTCTTGAATACAGAGAGAATTGATTTTTCCCAAAAATAGCTGATGGGGAATTTCTCTGCCATTTATACAGCTCTAGTGCCAGATGACTGCTTCTGCCTTGACGTAGGAAATCTGCTAAGGAAAGGACGAATGGGAGAGTGACAAAATACACCCCAGTGTTCTTTCAGCAGTGTCAGCATCTCTCTGTGAGAGATGCAGAAACCATCATTTCAGGGTTCATCTCCATGTTTCACTCCTGCCATTTTCCATACAGAAGAAACTGGTCCCTTCCCACCCAGATGCTGGTGAGATTCCAGGTGATCCTTTGGATACTCTGTTCAGAGAGTAGAGGTGGCATCACATTGGGAGTTGTTTCCAAAGGAGCTAAGAAAAATAAATATAAAAATGTGTTTTGGGAGGCTCTGATATCAAGGAAAGGTCATGTTCACTTGGGAGCTTCTGCCAGATTCCGGGATGTCACCTTCCTTGAATGCTGAGGGCATTATGGATTCAGCATGCTATTTTTGGCGGCCAGAAGCAAACAATGAATCTAAGTTAAATGAAACTGGATTTTTCTTCTGATTCTGAGTGAAGAGTAAGCTACCCATAAACAAAACCTAATTTTGGACTGAAGACCCCCTTTGGTTACCAATATTCTTGAGCAGTTTTTCCTTATGAGGACAAAACTGGGTCTGCTGGGATGGAATGTTGCTAGGAAGTTCTCTCGCCCTTTTGTGCGAGGAGGTTTTTACCCTGAATTACCACCCAAACACTATTTGCATTTTACCATACTCCTCATTCAGATCTTTTTTGTTTTTCCTTTAGCTGACAGACCAATACAGAGAATTCAGAAGCTGGTAAAAAAAAACATGTGCAAGCAGGATTCTGAATCATAATGTACAAGACGTGTTTGCCCCCTGAGCAGCAGACGTGAGGATATAATTGGCAGATCTTTTTCTTCTTCATGCACTCTAACTTTGCCAAAAGCAAGCTGACAGGGAAGCTGAGAGAACAGCAAAAACTTCCCAGGTTTCAAAGGAATTGATGGCTTGCAGCTTAGCCCCAGTTTACAGAGAGCAGGTAAGTGGAATGTTAGCTAAATGTGGAAGGCCAGACCTGTCCAGAATTCATCTTCCTTGGGATTGCTGTAGGGAATTAAATTTGAACCGTGAGCGCACAAATCTGAGACCCACACGAGAATGAGCAATGGCCTTCCTCTGGAGGGGATGGCAGGGGAATTCGTGGAATGAGGACATCATTCAGGGCCAGCATCAGAACCAGAGAATCATGGAATGGTTTGGGTTGGAATGGACCTCAAGGATCATCTTGCTCCATGCCCCTGCCGTGGGCAGGGACACTGTCCACTATCCCAGGTTGATCCAAGTCCCATCCAACCTGGCCTTGAACACTTCCAGGGATGGAGCAGCCACAGCTTCTCTGGGCAACCTGTGCCAGGGCCTCCCCACCCTCACAGGAAGAATTTTTTCCTAAAAGCCAATCTAAACCTTCCCTTTGTCAGTTAGAAGCCATTCCCCTTTGTCTTGTCACTCCAGGCCCTTGTCCAAAGTCCCTTTCCGGATGCCTTGGAGCTCCTTTAGGCACTGGAAGGGGTTTTAAGGTCTCCCTGGAGCCTTCTCCAGGGTGAACAACCACATTTCTCTCAGCCTGACTCCATAGAGAGGTGCTCCAACCCTCTTACATGGCACAGCCCCTACCCAGACAATTTGGAAATTAGCCTTGAGCTTTCCTAAGGCAATTCCCCAATACAGGAGTCAATGCTGTGACAATGAATAGCAGGACAGTGGAGGAGGACAACAATGGATAAACTTCTGCAAAATCACGTCCTTTTATCTGCTGTGCTAAGTCCTAAACCCTCCTAACATATCCCATTAGCAAGGAAAAATCAGTCAGATCCTGCATGGCATCCTACTCTAGGGTTTAACCTGTAACTTCCTCATTTTTCTGCACATTAATGATATTTCCCACAGAGGAACTGGACCTGGTAGCACTGATGTCAGGAGAAAGTGTTCCAATTAACTCCATAAAAGTCACTACTGCTTCTGAAGGCCTGAAAGGAGCAATATCACTCTCAAAATGTAGAACTGTGAAGTCTTACAGCTGCTCTGTGGCTTGGGACATTTTGATTAGGCTGTTCGTTCCACCAAAACCAAATTCAAATCCCATGAGAGTTGATTTGACGGCTGTGTGTTTCACTTTGAGTGTGTGTGTGTGTGTTTTTACACTACCCAGGGCTGATTTAGACCATGAGAACAAAGGCTGAGGAAGGGGACGACTAATCTCTATAAATAAACAGGAGAATCAACGTCAGGGAGGGAGACCAGCTACTTAAAACAACTGCAAAAGTTGTCAGAAGGACAAATTCTTGCAAACTAGCCACAAAGACATGGAGACTAAAAATTAGAAGGCTGTCAACATAAGAGTTGTGAAGCTCTGGAACAGCCAGAGTGGGAAGTGATGTGGGAAGAAACAAACTGATAGGTACCAAGATAGAAAATGATGCATTTATATTCTTAAATAATGAATAAATAATGCTGGTTGCATGCACTCAGTATCAACCAGCTCTTCTCTCCCTGTTAGCACACAAACTTTGGGGACCCAAGCATGGTTTTGCGTTTTAAATTGGCATATTTTCCCAGTTTTTTCTCCTCCAGAGAATCAATAAATAAATACCCACATAAATAATAAATCTGAGGTGGAGAAAACAAAATAAAAAAAGTAAAAGCACCTACAAAAATCAGAGAATGAACCATCCTCCAACCCCAGAAGAATTAGGAGCTCGATTGCAAAGGAAGCCACCAAGCACAGGGACTTCATGTCCCTGAAGTCCTGACTGTGAATGTTTTATCTGTCCTTGCAACCAGGAACTGGGCACATTTAACAAACTATACAGTGTTCACAGATCAGACCCAGTGACATATGACTGACGTGTGAGAAATACTTGGTTCAGTTGGGGAAACACTGAGAAATTGAGATTTTTTTGTTCCTGCTTTTTACCTCAGAAGAAAGGCTTTAAAAACCGTCCAGGCAAGCTCCACACAAAGGAATTTTCTTAGAAGAAGATTGACCCACTTAGGTTTATTTTTAATAGATCTGGAGGACCTGAGATCTTTCAGAGACTAGAAAAATAAAAGTAAATAGCACAACCTCATTTTACTCTGTAAATGGTGTAGTGAGATGAATACTGGAATACTGCTGTCTTTCAGGAAAAAAAAAAAGGCAAAAAAAAAAAGAAAAACTAGATAGTGGGAGGGAAAAATAAGCAAATATTGTTTTAAAGCTGAAGTCTTCAAGGGGACAAAGAGATGAATTAATTTCTTAGGATGGCATTCTCTTTTATAGAAAAAAATGAGACGTTCCTGGGAGTGTGACAGAATGTTGTGCCACACTGGGGATTAGGGCATCTGAAGCTAAATTCAGGCCCCACTTTCTTATCTGTGTTTACCTGTAACACTCAGTTTGGTGAGTGCTGAGATGTACAGGTTTGTCCCAAACAGCAACAACCTGATCCTGATCACCCTGGCTGTATCCAAACAGTTTCCGTGTCCTGTAATGGGAGATAAAGACATTGGTGACAGCAATTTGCTGCCATTGTTACTCTTTGGAGAACAAAGCAAGACTAGTGAGTTGTCCAAAATGTAAAGAATTTCAAATAATTCAATGGCTGAAACTGGTTTTTCTCTTCCTCTGGTAATGGGAGTGGAGAGCACCCACTTCGTGGTTCTCAGAAGCATAAAATAACAAAATCATTTAAACTAGAAAAGACCTTTAAGATGATCAAGTCCAACCATCAACCCACCACCCCCACTGTGTTCACCACTAAGCCATGTCCTCAAGTGCCACATCCACGTGTTTTTTGAACACTTCCAGGGAAGGTGATTCCTTCCACCACTTCCGTGGTCAACGTTTCAGTGATTTACAACCCTTTCCATAAAAAAACTTCTCCTAATAGCTAACCTAAACTTCTCCAATGCAACTTGAGGCCATTTCCTCTTGTCCTGTCACTTGTAACTTGGGAGAAGAGATCAACCCCACCTGGCTACAACCTTATTTCATGTATTTGTCGGGAGAAATAAGGTGTCTCCTCAGCCTCCTTTTCTCCAGTGGAGGCTACTAAACTTTCTTCCTAAGATTCTCTTCCTCTGGTAGCAAGCACAGAGCAAAATCCCTGTCTGTGTTGATTTTGCTTGGCATGGTTTTTGGTAGTGGGGGAGCACAAAGACGTGAGAAGCTGCTGGAAGCTTCCACCATGTCCAGCAGAGCCAATCCCTGATGGCTCTGAAGATGATGGACATGCTGCTGGCCAAGGCTGGGCCATTTAGAGATGTTGGTTATGCCTCTGTGATAATGTATTTAAGAAGAAAACCAAAGCAAGGGGGGGACGCAGTTTTTTTGTAGCCAGAGAAGAGGAGGAGGTGAGAATATGTGAGGGAAAACAACATGGAGGCACCAAGGTCAGTGGAGAAGGAGGGGGAGAAGGTGCTCCAGGCACCAGGGCTGAGATTCAGGGCCACCACCAGAGCTACCAGGGCTGGCCATGGTGGACCATGGTGAAGCAGGTGGCCCCACTGCAGCCCATGGGGTCCATGGGGGATGCAGAGATCCACTCACAGCCCATGGGGAGGTGCCCACGCCAGAGCAGGTGGGTGCCTGGAGCAGGCAGTGGTCCAGTGGAGTCCCAGTGGAAAGAAAGGCCTTGCTCCAAAGATGGAACAGCCTGGCCTCAGACGTCTGCACCCTGGGGACGAGGGGCCCATGCAGCAGTTTGGGAGGACTGTGTGCCCGTGGGGGGAGCTCACGTTGCAGCAGTTTTGGGAGAGCTGCTGCTCGTGAGATGGATCCACACCGGAGGAGTTCACAGAGAACTGTCCCCCATGGGAGGGACCCCACAGCAGTGCAGGGGAAGGACTCCTCTCCCTGAACAGCAGAAGGAGATCTCTGTGATGAACTGCGCTAAACCCCAACATCCCATTCCCCTGCACTGTTGGTGGGAAGGAGGGAGGGGGTGGGGGAAAGAACGAAGTCTTTAAGGGCTTATTTTACTTCTCATTATCCTCCTCTGATTCTGTAATAAATTTACTTTGTAACTCTAAGCTGAGCCTGTTTTGCCCTTGGGATGTTTCCTCCTGGTCCTTATCTCAACTCATGACCCCTTCGTTAAAACTATTTTCCTCTCCTCTGCCCAGCTGTGGCAGGGGAGAGCGAGTGTGAGTGGCTGTCATGGGTGCCTGGTGTTTGGCCAATGTCAAACTACAACACCGTCTCATGGAAAACTTTGCAGTATTTGTTTCTTTAAAAAAGTGCAGCAGGATAGGCATTGATGGCCAGAAATACTGGAAAAGTGGGAAGAAAAGAGCCATGAAGTTCCTCCCCAGTGATGGGGAAGTGGAAGATAACTAAACTACCTGGAAGGAGGTTGTGGTGAGGTGAGGATAGGGCTCTTTTTGCAGGCAACTTTTTATAAGACAAAGGGAAACAGCCTCAAGTTGCACCAAGGGAAGTTCAGGTCGAATATATAGGAAAAATTTCTATATTGAAAGAATGGGTAAGCATTGGAACAGGCTCTTCGGGGAAGTGGTGGAGTCGCCATCCCTGGAAGTGTGCCAAAAAGGAGTAGATGTGGAACTTTGGGGTATGGTTTACTAGCTGTGGTGGTGTTTGGTCAGATTGGACTCAGTGATCTTGGAGATCTTTTCTAAGCTTAATTAGTCAGTGATTCTAAGACAGAGCTTCCAGATCTCCTCACTGGCTTCTTATTGACTCCCCCTGTGACTGAGAAAATATTTGTGGCAAAACTGGAATCCAAATGCAGAGAAATCTTCCTTCAAATTTCCTCCCTCTCTCCTTCTTTCAGAGGGGATGATAAACATGCTTCAGTCTTCACCTTTTACACCTTTGTTTCAATGCTAAAATTGCTGCAGATTCTGTAGAGGTTCCCTTGGTTTCAGAGTCATTACATGTTGTAATTACATAACGGCAGCAAAAAGCAAAAAATAAAAAAGCAAGAGAAGGCTGCAAGTGAAACTCTGCCACGTTTATTGTCATGTCATGGGATCCTAACCAAAGAAGAGACTTCACAAAGCTATTAATTTGCTCAATTATGGCTGATAGATGTTAGCTCTTTCATTCCTGAGAATCCATCTCTTTCCTCAAAGCTTGTCAACGAGTCCCTGAGTGACACTACAACCTTCACCAGTGACAGATCTCGGGGCTTCATTATGGAAGATTTTTACATTGCTCAGTGATTTGTGTGTCAGTAGGTGCTACACACTCACAAATCTGCATGCAGAGACAAGAGGAAGAAAGACAACGAGACAGTTTGGTTTCTCCAGTGTTTTCTGCAGTGAAGGAACATGTTGTTCAATCTTCATAAAAAGAGAGGTTTGGTAACACAGCCTGTCCTCAGCAACTCAGCCCAATCAGACCCAAAGTGATCATTAGCTGATGTACTCCATGACAAATTGTCTACCTGCTACAATATGCAGAACCTCTCATACCAATTGCACCCATGAAACGGTCTCGAGTTAAATAAGATCGTTACAGCTAAATTATAAGTGAGGGAAGGAGAAATTACCAGCCAGGAGCCAGGGAGAGATGAGCTGTTTTCAACTTATGTTTGAAATGAGTCAGAACAAATGGGACACAAGGATAAAGTCAGTGCTGTAGGGAAGACATGGCAGCAGAAATAGCCCAGGAAATGTCTGCTAATAATGAAAGAGAGGACAATTGTGGCAGGGGCTGGTCTGCCTCTATGGTAGGTTTAATAACACAGAAGGGTCATTTCAAACTGGATGGTGTCATGAATGAGGGAGTTAAGAGGAAATGTCTGAGGCAGAGGAGAGAGTGGACTTTGTCTGTTAAATATGTAGAAAGTGGCAATAGCATCTGTGCTTATCCTTGATGAACTGCAATAGCAAAAGATGGCGATAGCAGTAATGAAGATCAGAGGAGAACTAATTAAATTCAATTTATTATTATTACTCTCTACTTCTCCATGTTCCATGCTGATTATTACATATCTGTTTCATAACTAGGCTCCTCCTGCTGTGCTGCTTCCTAAGCTGCACTCACAAACATTTGGAGTTTCCAGGATGTTCCAGGTAAAGCCACTTTGTTTGGGGTAAACATTCAGATTGGAAATTGCTGATCCCTGCAAACAGAAATCTGAGAGTTAACCCACAGGGGACTTCCCAAATCCTAAATGAGCATCAAAATTAGAAGCAAACAAAGTTTAAAATCTCTACTTGGGGCACGCAGATGAGGATAAAGATGAGTTTGTATTGTAAAGGAAGTGGAGGGTGTTTGATGGGTGATCTCACACAGGGAGAGGTTGCAGCCTGTCCTACAGAGATCCCAACACTCCTATCAGTCCCTAGAGCAGGAATCAGTGAGGTCCTGGAGCATTGCACAGCACACAGGAAGAGTCAGGAGGAGAAACTGCCCACCCGTGGTAAAAATCATCTAATCTAGAGAGTAATAGTGAAGTTGGAAGAAAAATAGGATGAACCATAAATTTATATGGAAAGAAAATGGCTAAAATACAGTTTGATAGTTCACTGTCACACTTAGCTTTTTTTCTTTTTCCTTTTTTTTTTTTTTAGTTCTATTAAGCAAAATTCTTCTATGAAGGAGAAAGACTGCACTGGATTCAATAAATCTGCTCCACTTTATCCAACCTACGATTCAGTCTGACTTTCTGCTGTGACCTACCATTATCTTTCTACTTCACTACTCTTTATTGCTTGATTCATTCCCTGTAGACACCAACACAGAAGTTCTTAAAGAAGGGCGTGAGTGTGATTTATGCAGCGAGTTGATATATGGGTTCATAGAAGGGGTGGGGTGAATTTAATTTCACTTTCAGGATTTGATACAGGTGTCCCACCTGAGTCTCTTGTCTCCCATTGAAGACACTGGATGTCTAGAAAATGGATGTATAGAAAATACAGTCAATGGAGTTGGGAGTGTGAGTCATCTGGCCAAATGTGGGTGCCTATTTTGGGACGGGAAAATCACACCCTAAGCTCCATTGACTCTGCTGACTCACCCTCCATTGAGTGTGAGCAGAATCCGGGGCAGCTTGCCCAGATCCTGACACCCACACTGCAGATAAGCACCGCTAATCAGACAACGCCCACCGAACGTGCTGCAGGTGAAGAGCACGACCTGCAAGCTGTCAGGTGAAGGGGCTGCATGGGACAGGGGGACAAAAGTGGTCCCTTTGTCCTACAGGGAGCAGGGTGTGGGATAGCGAGAAGCTTCATGTTGGCTTGAGAATGAAAAGGAAGGGGTGGGAAAGATTTAGCTGTTAAATATTTTTGAAATATGCTGATCATTAAGAGGCTGGTTTTCAGAACTGCTGAGCAGCCATGACGCCCACTGAAGACAATGGGAGCTCAGCACTTTGGAAAATCAGATTGTTGATGCTTACATTGAATGTAATCTTTAATATTTAAAGGAATAAAAGGGTCTGGGGGACGGGAGTGTAGGAAAGTGAAAGAGCTTCCTCCTCAGATGCTTTGCAAAGCCTATCCATCATTATTATTAATGCTTCCAGACTTTATGTACTAAGGAAAACTACAGCTGGAGCATTACGTGGAAATGAAGACTACGGAAGGTTGGGCAAACTGGCTGCTGTGTTCCAAAGATTAATAAAGTCTAAAAGAAAATACCCAGTGGAGTGACAATCAGAACAGAGGTTTGATCTGGTTGAAAAGAGGTTCCCAGTGGGTCATCTCTGTCCAGGCACTGGAGCTCACTGTGCCTTCAGGGTGAAGCTGTGTCACTTGATTGAGCTGATGTAAAAACACATCACCTGAGAAATGGGTGAAATCCTTAACTCCTGTGATGCCTTAAACACGCTGGTAAAAATATGAAGCAGACACAGTAGTACAGGGAAAAGGGAATTTACCTCGGTTTAATAGGATCCTAGGTGCCCAGACCCATCAAAGGTGGAAAACGCCATGGAGCGAACGACGAGTTGGGCACCCCCGTACAACGCGTACCGGATTTTTATGGATTTCACAAAATTAGCATATCTACTCTAAATCCCCCAATAAGAAACTTAATAAATGAAGTAATTGCCCCCTATTCTAATGAACCTCCCCCCCCAAATGAGACTACAGCCTAGTTTACAAAAACACATTCCAAGAGAGAACAGGTTGGAGCCTCTAGTTCTGCGATAATATGAATGTTTGGTCTTCCTCGCTGTGCAGGACCCCAAACTAAGCTACAAGGGTTGTAAACAAGGGTTGTAAACATGTGGGGCTAAAGTACAAGGAGTATTTGTGCAGGGTACAAGGAATGTGTATAGAGGGTAACAGGGAAGGGAAAGGGTATAAAAATATATAGAAAGGGTATAAAAAGAAAAATACAAAAATCACCGGCATCATTTCCCCCCTTTTTGGAGACTAACAAGCCTCCACCTTGTCTAGTCTCTACACTACCCTAACCACAGCATAGGTTTACACATCCAGCTATAGCACAGATTCATGTATAGAACAATTTAAACTACATCATCTTGATTTGTATCAGTCTCTGTTTTTTCAATGGTCTCAGGAGCAGAAGCCTTCTTCACCCTGGAGTAGTGGATCCACGGTCCTTTCCCAGCGACTTTAACAGCAGTGAGGGTCGTCAGCAAAACTTGGAAAGGTCCCTTCCACTTAGCTTGCAAGGGGTCACTGTCCCACCACTTGATGTAGACCCAGTCTCCAGGCTGAAATGGGTGAGCAGGGGTGTCCAATCCTATAGGTTTGGACAACACGACGAATCTCTGGAGCTTCTGCAAAGTGGAACTCAAAGCCATTAAATATCTCTGTAAATCAATTTTACCTTTCATGTGAATTTCCCCTGGGATATGTGGAACCTGATATGGTCTTCCATATAAGATCTCATAGGGACTTATGTTGTCCCTTCGCCTTGGTTGTATGCGGACCCTCAGTAAGGCAAGAGGCAAAGCCTGAACCCACGTCATAGATGTTTCTTGGCAGATTTTAGCAATCTGGGCTTTGAGGGTTCCGTTCATACGTTCAACTTTGCCACTTGCTTGGGGCCTGTATGGTGTATGCAGGTCCCAAGTAAGTCCCAGAATCTTGCTAACTTCCCCGACCACTGTTGCAACAAAATGTGGTCCCCTATCAGACGACATTCCCAAGGGAACCCCAAACCTTGGAATTATGTGGTTGAGCAAGGCTTTCACTACTTCTTTTGCTGCATTGGTGCGACAGGGATAAGCTTCAGGCCACCCACTAAAAGTATCAACCAATACCAGTACATATTTGTATCCCTCCTTACGTGGCATTTCAGCAAAATCTATTTGCCAGTAATCTCCTGGGAGATACCCTGCCTTAGTCACTCCTAACACGACTCTCTTACTTGTGTCAGGGTTGTTTTTGCAACAGGTTTCACACTTGCTTGTTATGGATTGCACAATTTCAGTCATCCCCCTCCCTATCACTACCTTTCTCAAATGTTTTAAAAGATTTTCTGTTCCCCAGTGGGTACTCTCATGCTCCCTCTGTGCTATTTCTCGAAGGAGTGGGGGTGGGACTACAACCTGACCTACCGGGGTAACAGCCCACCCACCTTCCTTAATCTCAGCTTTAAGAAACTTAATTAATTTGTGATCCCTCTGATCATATTTTGGAGTAAACCCTGTTAGATCTACTTCCTTCTGTGGTACTACTGCAAATATGCCTTTTTCTGCTATCCCTTTAGCTATTTCATCAGCAAAGCGATTTCCCACTTCAGGGGTTGTCTTGCCCTTTTGATGACTTTTGCAATGCATGATAGCTACTTCTGTGGGTTTCCAGATGCTCTGCAGGAGCGCAAGGATTTGTTTTGCATGCTTAATGCTGTTACCTTGAGCAGTCAGTAGGCCACGTTCCTTCCAAATAGCTCCGTGGGCATGAACGACACTGAAGGCATATTTGGAATCAGTCCATATGTTTACCTTCTTTCCTTCACTCAGTTCTAGAGCTCTGGTCAGTGCAATCAGTTCGGCTTTCTGTGATGATACATCTGAAGGCAAGGCTTTTGCCTCAATTACTTCATCTGTGGTAGTTACTGCGTAGCCTGTCATTCGCTTACCATTTCTTACGAAACTGCTCCCATCAGTAAAAAGTTCCCAGTCTGGCTTCTCCAGAGGCACATCCTTCAGGTCTGGTCTACTGGAATAGGTCTCTTCTATTGTCTGCAAACAGTCATGCTCAGGCACATCATCAAGCAATGTGGATGACAAGAACATTGCAGGGTTTACAACAGATGTTGTTTTTAGGGTAACATCGTCCTGTTCCAATAACACAGCTTGGTATTTAAGCATTCTGCTAGGGGTCAACCAGTGTCCCCCCTTTTGCTCCAGCACAGAGATCACTGCATGGGTACATACACAACAATGTGCTGCCCGAGGGTGAATTTACGAGCCTCCTGTATCAGGATGACAGTTGCCGCCACAGCTCTCAGACACCCAGGTTGGCTAACATTGTCTAGCTGTTTTGAAAAATAGGCTACAGCTCTTCGCTGGTCCCCAAGGTGCTGTGCCAGTACCCCCAGAGCAACATTCTGTCGCTCGTATGTAAAGAGTTCAAAGGGCTTGGTTAGGTCTGGCAGCCCCAAAGCTGGAGCGGACATCAAGGAATGTTTCAACTGTTTAAATGCAGCCCTTGCTTTTTCTGTCCAGTTGATGGTTCCCTTATCAGCTGCCTTAAGGGTTTCATACAGAGGTTTTACCAGTAATCCATATTTTGCCACCCAAAGTCGGCACCAACCTACCATACCAAGGAAGGCTTGCATCTCTCTTACAGTGTGGGGCTCTGGAAGTCGGCAGATAGCTTCTTTCCGTTCCTTGCTGAGTTGTCGATGGCCACGGAAGATTTCCAGTCCCAAGTAAACTACTGTTTCTTTGGCAACCTGTGCCTTTTCCTTTGAAACTCGATATCCACTTAAGCCCAAAAAATTCAAAAGACTTACAGTGAGCTGGATGCAGTCACCTCGTGTTTTGGCCGCAATCAGGATGTCATCAACATATTGAAGGATTTCTCCTCTTGGTTCTTGTTTCCTCCAGTCCTCTAGTTCTTTTGACAGCTGATGTCCAAATATAGTTGGGCTGTTCTTGAACCCCTGGGGTAGCACTGTCCAGGTGAGTTGAGTCTTCCTTCCTGTTTCAGGATTTTCCCACTCAAAAGCAAAGAGTTCCTGGCTGCTTTTACTTACAGGAATAGAGAAAAAGGCATCCTTGAGATCTAAAACTGTGAACCACCCTAGTTCATTTGTCAGTGTGCTCAGAAAAGTGTAAGGGTTTGGTACAACTGCATGTATGTCCTCTGTGATTTTGTTAATTGCTCTTAAATCTTGCACTAATCTGTAACTTTTACCATCAGCCCTCTTTACTGGCAAGATGGGTGTGTTGTACTTAGACTCACATTCCACTAACAACCCAAATTTAAGAAATTTTTCAATTATAGGTGCTAGTCCCCTTCGACTTTCTAATTTTAGAGGGTATTGCTTCTGCCTTACCGGTGCTGCCCCTGCTTTGAGTGCAATACTCACAGGTTCAGCTCTTTTGGATCTCCCGGGAAGATCACTGGCCCATACTATTGGAATAACAGCATCTTCAACTTCTTTGGGAATTTCTCCACAACACTTCTGTACGTAAATAGTAGCTGCTTCAACAAATTTAGGTTCAGGAATTATGACTTTCACTCCCTCCTCTTTGGAAAATTTGATTTCTGCTTCCAATTTCTCCAGCAAATCTGTGCCCATTAATGGCTCTGGAGAATCTGGCATATATAAAAATCGGTGAGTTACCCAATGTTTTCCCAGTTTAAATTTTAAAGGTTGAAAGAAAGGCCTTGTTTCACTTATCCCTGTGGCACTGATTATATCTACCGTATCTTGACTCAGTTTCCCCTTTAAAGTATTTAACACAGAATATGTTGCCCCTGTATCAACCAGAAATTTAACATCATCTTTCCCCAGCTTAACAGTAACCGAAGGCTCCGCTGGGGTGGATAATGCCTTCGGTCCCCGTCAGTTCCCATTCACAGCTAATTCAGGGGCTGGGGGTGTCTGTTTTGTCCGCATTGGACATTCATTCTTCCAGTGTCCCTTTTTCTTGCAGATGGCACACTGATCGTCGGCTAGAGGAGGGTGAGGGGGACCCTTCTTCTGTTTTCCAGATGATTTCCCCTGACCCTGCTTTCTCTTTTGGTGTGGTTTACCCTCCTTGTCTCCTGTATCCCTATCTGCTGGATCCCTATTTTGATAGACTTTCCAGGCTGCATTTAACAACTTATTTAAGTCATGGTCATCCATCTTTTGCAGCTTCTTCCTTATATCACTTGCAGATTGGCCTATAAATATATAGGCTAGGTGGGATTGCTGCGCTGGAGAATCTATGTCCAAATTTGTGTATTTCCGTGCAGCATCTTTGAGCCTGTTCAGGAAGTCTGTAGGGGTCTCATTCACATCTTGTCTAATTTCATATAATTTGGACCAATTCATTGCTTTAGGGACAGCACATTTTAGTCCAACGACCACCCACTTTTGATATCGTTTTATTTTGGCCATCTGCTCTGGCACGTTAGGGTCCCACCCCGGATCAGTTTGAGGAAAAATATCATTAACAGGTCCTTGAAGAGTACCAGCCGCAATCTGAGTCTCTATAGCATTTGTAGCAGCCTTAATGACCATATCCTTTTCCGTGCTATCTAATAATTCATCTAGCATTACATTTAGATCACCCCAATCTGGATTTTGTGATTTAATGGCTAATTCAAAACGCATGGCTACTTTCTCTGGGTTTTCTCTGTACGTCCCAACTGACTCCCTCCATTGTTGGAGCTCTCCGAGGGAGAACGGTGTTTTTATATAAATCACTCCTTGATTTCCGACAGCCTGCCTCAAAGGTGCCTCTAGTACAGGCTGCTCCCTTCTTGGTTCATCCTTCTTAGCTCTGGTGCGCTTAGCTACCGGACTGGCCGCCCCTATGGCTTCTCGGGCTAGCTTTCCCCTCTTCTTCCCGGTGGGCTCGCTCACTGCTGTGGCCCCAGCCACGATCTCCTCCTCCTCGGAGCTATCTGCACTGGACTCCTCTGACTCGCTTTTGATTGGGGCTGTCTCTCCCTCAGCCCTGCCACTGACTGCGCGGTGATGCCGGTGCCTCCCACGACCCCCCCTTTCCCCAGCCTGGGATGGGCCGGGGATGGCAGCAGACGCACTTCCCTCCCCACCTGGGCCCGCCCCGGCTCCTCCCCTGCCCCTGCCCTCAGGGCGGGTGGCGGGCGGTGACAGACCCGCCCCAGCTCCTCCCCAGCCTCCGCCCTCAGGGCGGGTTGTGGGTGGTGACAAACCCGCCCCAGCTCCCGCCCCGGTGTCGCTCTCGAAACCGTCCGGAGATGGTGGAAGCGGGGGAGGCGGCGGCCACCCATCCCCCATCCCGAGCACCGCATCGGCCTGGCGGAGAGGGGGAGCTGATGGTTGTACCGGTGGGGGAGGGGGAGGGGGAGGTGGCCATGCTCCCCCTGCTCCGGCTGGCCCCTGCTGCTGCAGGGGGTTTGATAGCCCTCCACGCAAGGCCGGGGCTATCATGTCTATGTCAGTCATGTCTATCTCTTCAGTTCTGGTTAGAGGCTGCTTATCTCTACCTTTTCCCTTTTTCTTCTTCTGTACAACCGCCTCTAAACAGCCCTTTTTCATTTGTTTGTACGCCACTTCTCGATTCAGGTATATAGAAAACAACTCCGCATATCTCAACTCATCAAACCTGCCCTGGGCCCGAAGCTCTACCAGTAATTCTGTGATTAATTCATTTTCCAAACTACCAAAACGGGGCCACGTCCCTTCCCCTTTCAGTTTTAAAAGAGGCCACACCCACAACGAAAGCCGTGTTAGCTCCCCCGTGTTCAGGGGGGTCTTTTTCCCCGTTAGGACGTGCCAATGTTTTAAGATCAGGCCCAGTGGGGAATCCCGCGGGATTTTTGGATTAGTGGAAGACGCACCCCCCATGTTTTATTTGCTTATAAACAGAAAGAAACAACCGGAAAAAACTCTTAGTGGAAAGTCTGGCGCGAGAATCGAACCTGCAATTCCCACACCACCGCAGAGTAAAGAAAGCAAAAGAGCACGCGCGTAAGACAGACCTAAAAAACCCTGGCTGAGTCCCGAACCACCGATCTCTTGAGATTTGGAACCCGTGCCCCTAACCTTTGAGCCACAGGCTCACTGTGAGTGATTAACGAGAAGCGTCCTTCTCTCCTCACAGCCTCCCTGCGGGAGCGGAGCGGGCTGTTAAACCCCCCCCGTTTTATGGCCCCCCTGGCCACACTCCCGCCCTGACCCCTGGAGATCTCCCCTAAATGCTAGCTAGCAATAAACCGCTTCCCTTTGATCTCACCTCTCCTGCTGTGTCTCTGCGTTAGGTCTTTGGAAACTCCCGGGTTTTCGCAATCCTGGATCGCCGCTTCCCTCCCGTAGTGCCGGCAAGTGGGGGGTGTAGCGGGGTGTCTCTCGATCCAGAACTCGATTTCGGGGTTCCCTCCTCCTGCCTGGCTCGCCAGAAACTGATGCCTTAAACACGCTGGTAAAAATATGAAGCAGACACAGTAGTACAGGGAAAAGGGAATTTACCTCGGTTTAATAGGATCCTAGGTGCCCAGACCCATCAAAGGTGGAAAACGCCATGGAGCGAACGACGAGTTGGGCACCCCCGTACAACGCGTACCGGATTTTTATGGATTTCACAAAATTAGCATATCTACTCTAAATCCCCCAATAAGAAACTTAATAAATGAAGTAATTGCCCCCTATTCTAATGAACCTCCCCCCCCAAATGAGACTACAGCCTAGTTTACAAAAACACATTCCAAGAGAGAACAGGTTGGAGCCTCTAGTTCTGCGATAATATGAATGTTTGGTCTTCCTCGCTGTGCAGGACCCCAAACTAAGCTACAAGGGTTGTAAACAAGGGTTGTAAACATGTGGGGCTAAAGTACAAGGAGTATTTGTGCAGGGTACAAGGAATGTGTATAGAGGGTAACAGGGAAGGGAAAGGGTATAAAAATATATAGAAAGGGTATAAAAAGAAAAATACAAAAATCACCGGCATCACCTGTCCCTCCTCACCCACCCAACATGGGTGTGCCAGCTCCAGTCCTGGACTGAGCCTTCCTGGAGCTATCTGAATTCACCAGAAGAGTTCCTATGCCCTGCTGTGCCTCCTGAAAGGAAGCTGGAGAGAAGGGGGACTTGGTCTCTTCTGACGTGTCTTGAATGAAAAAAGAAATGGCATTAAGTTGTGCTAGGGGAGGTTCAGATTAATTTGGTTTTTTTTTTCCCCACTGAAAGAGTGATTGGGCATTGGAATAAGTTGCTGAAGGAGGTGGTGGAGTCACTGTCTCTGGAAGTGTCCAAGAGGCATCAGGATATGGCACTTGGGAATTTGATTTTGAGGTGATTATGGCAGTGCCACATTGATGGTTGGACTCGGTGGCCTTGAAGGTCTCTTCCCAGCCTTGATGAATCTGTGACGTGCACACGCTCTGAAAGAATTTATGAAATCACCCAGAGGTGGTGGGGAAAACAATGTATTTCTTTATGGTTTATTACTTTCTTTGTAAAAACCACTTAGATTATTTTCCCAGCATGGTTTTTTGTGTGACCAAAGAGCAGCTGCAGAAGCACAATAGGGACAAGGCCACTTTGCCACTGAATTGTTTATTTCAGTGATCAAGAACACACAGGAGCCCTGGTGAATCCCATTTCCAAAGAGAGAAAGCAACACCTGAGCTTCAGCTCTACCATCAGAAAGATAATAACGCTTTTATAAGTCAGAAGTAAAATAGTGATGATTTTAAAAGGTGCAGAAAGAGCTGAGGTACCCCAGGGATGTTTTGCTTGTATCGTCAGGGATGGAAACCTGTGAGTGGATACTGACAGAGTTAACACAGGAGATTGGATGGAGATTGTGTCACAGGAAGAGTGGGTTTGAAGTATTTCATGATGGCAGAGATGTTTGAATCAGTTGGGTCTCGAAGATTTTGCAGGAAACCAGCTAAAGCAAACTGAGTCATTAGTGATTATCTTCAAGAGTTTGTGGAGGATTCAGAAGTACCAGAGGACTGAAGAGGGACAAATATAGAACCTGCCTGCAAAAAAAACCAGAGCTGATGACTGAGAAATTACAGACTGCTAGGCCTAACTTCAATTTGTGGGCAGATGCTAGAAGAAATTATTAAGCAATCATCTGCACATACCAGAAGATAATCACCTTCTTAAAGACAAATAAATGTAATGCAAATGTACTATAGGAAATAACTCCAAATAACCTAATTTAAGTCTGCATTTAGAATAAGCCAGATGAGAGAAAGATGGTAAAATTAAGATGCTATATGAGGCTAGAAAAAGTTTTTAACAGTAAGGTTAGGAAGAACCAATTGTAGTGAGGAAGGGATAATTGGTAAATCACTTTTGAAGAGTAATTGTCAGAAGCTTCTTAGCATCAGAATAGAAGGGGCTCTTAAATGAGATCTCTCAGTGATGTTTCTCAGGTCTGGTTCTACTTCAAATACAATCACTCACTTGTTTTAGTAAAAAAAAGTATAACTAAATGCTCATGAATAACAGCAGGGGGTAAATGTAGAAGCATTTTGGTGAACAGAGGTGGAATCTAAAATGATCTTGAAAAAAACTGAGAGAATTTAAGAGGAAAAAAATTCTATATATAGGCGTAGAATCTGCTCTATCAAGGATTAAAAAATTAAATCAGAATCATAGACTGACTTGATTTAATGACCATCTTATTCCACCCCCTGCCATGGGCAGGGACACCTCCCACTGTCCCAGGTTACTCCAAGGCCCATCCAACCTGGCCTTGGACACTTCCAGGGATGGGGCATCCACAGCTTCACAACTTTCCTGGGCAAAAAGCACAAATGTAAAGAAGTTTGGCAGGATATCAGACACAATTCCAGTGCTGAAAGGGGACCTCAAACTCCATATAAAGCAATGGTATAACGTTGTACAAGAAAAGTAGAATTCCTCTGGGAATGCCTTGATGGGACCGTTTTCAATTGGGCAGAGCAGACTTTTCGAGGGAACTCAGTGGCAGCAGAGTCAAGAGCTGCAGCTGATTTTGGACACTGCACTTCACAAATGGTAGATATCATCTGGTTACAGTCCTGGTGGAGCAACAAGAATTACAAAAGGGTTTGAGCACTTGTTGTATCAGGAGAAATTGGGTAAATAACCCTCTTCTGTTTAAACTACTGCAAACACTTCTCCACCTCTAAGATAGTTCTCTGATTCCCAGAGGAGGAGAAATGCTCAGATTCCATAATTGATATTTTGACCATCCTGAATTCTTCCTCAAAAACTTTCCTCAGAATACCCAGAGAAAATTCCTCCTTTCTATGGAAAGTCTGTATTCACTGCTTCTCCACACTCAGCTGCCAGTGCCTCATTGAATTTTGGATCCCCTCTGCTCTGTTCCTGGGCACTCTTCCTCTTTCATGCTTCTTATTGGCCTGACTGGAGTGAAGAGTGAATTGCACTTCTTAACCTCAGGAATGAAAATCTAACACCTTAATTAGACCTACATTTACCAAGACGCCTTCTCATTTAAAAGAAAGGGAATAATTTCTGTCTTCTGCAGGGACAGGAGCTGGACCTTGATGATCCTTGTGGGCCCCTTCTAATTCAGGATATTTTATGATTCTGTGATACTCCAATAGATGATCTGATACTTCAATGGACCAAACCCTGATTAGGGTACCTCAATTAAAGGCACAAAGTCAAATGCTGTAACTCCACCCCAAAATGTCCTTCCTTTAGTCATCCATGTGGACTTCATCCTTCAGTGCAACCTTTAGAAAAGTTCATTTTCTTTGCAAGGATGCTTGCAAGAAATCTAGAATGTCATCACATAAATCAGCATATTCCCAACTGTTTTGGAAAAAATAATTAATTATATAATGCTTTCCTGCTCTAACATTCATGTTTTTTTTTTAATTTAAAAAATAAGACCTCCTCAGAATATGAAGCTTTCAAGAACTGGCACCTCACAAACACTACAGAAACATTTAATAAGTAATACATTTTTTAAAAATCCCATTTCTCCCTTATCTTCAGCATTCCTGTCCAGATAATGTAGAAACTGTCTTCTATTTCCATTCTTCCGCCCTCTAAAAGCTTATTTACCCTTAAAAACCCCAAATATATGTAATTTGACATATATTTCCAACATTTCCAGAAAACCACTCAAAGTTACTGTGAAGCCCTTTAAGATAATCCCCTGGTAATCAACCATGAGCTTCTCTATTTCAGAAAAGACTCTCCAAAAACATCACACACTGATATTTAAAGAAATATATTTCCAACCCAAAATTTTGACTGAGTGCAGTGAAAAGACATTAACTGTGTGCTAACACCTCTTCATATGTGAATTTTCATCCTAGGCAAGAAATGTAGCTTTGTGGACAGGGAGAAGTCAGGTTTCCAATCCAACTCTGCACATGATTTAGTGTCCAGTCTCTTGGTTAATTCAGTTATAATCTCTGCTTATTTCCTGCTGTGTAAATCAGGAGGGATATGAACTTAAAAATCGCATCAGAAGTGGAAAGTTCTCCATGGTAAAGGAATTAATATTTCCACATTGGCTCTACTCATCCAGTTTTCTGTTTAAACTATTATTGTCTGGATGTGAATTAGATGCCAGTCCAAAAGTCACGAGAATTAATGATAATTCTTCCTAGAGTTGTGAATCAGAAAATTCAGCACTGGAATAGAAAAGATCTGATTCTGAAATAAAATGGTTGCAATACAAAACCCAGAAAAGTTCTGAAAATAAAACAGGCAGTGGTACCTAAGCATGTAACCTAGATTTTCCTAACATTTATTCTTGAATCTAGGAACATAAATTATAATTAAATTGCATTTTTTACCAAATTGTCATTTGGCCTCTTTGCTCTAGAGGACCTCTTTCCCATGCCAGTCTGTCCTGTACGGTTTGATCAATAAAAATCCCAAGATATTTTGCAAACAGGGGGAAAAAAAAAGAATGTGTTATAAATCAGTGGATAGGAGATGAAGAAAATTCATCAGGTGAACTACAGGGCATATGACAAGAACTGTGACTGGCAATAGTAAGGACAATAAAGAATAATTTTCCAGGTATGAGAAAAAAGCCAACCAAAACCATCTTAAGCTAGAATCTATTACTGCAGGTGAAATTAAAGAGTATCAATAATAAAGCCAAGAAAAAAAAAAAAGAAAGGTGAATGAATTCAGTGACATTTAGGTCCAGTCTTTGTGAAGATGCCAGATGATGTAGTCAGATCACAAGGGATCGCCCAGGTAATTACAGACCTGTCAATCTAGCATTGATCTTAGTCAAAACAGGGGAGCAGTTGATCTAGGACTCTATTAATAAAGAATTAAAGAAAATTAATATAAATCAGTATCAATCATCACTGACTTCTGGAGAAGAGACCTCATTAAATAAATGTTATGTCCCTGTTGGTGAGGATATAGGACAAGTTGGTGTGATGAAGCCAATTATGTAAAATGAATGTCTGGACTGGTGCAATGAACCCCCAGAACACAAATGATATGAAGGAAAGGATGGCCAAGCACTGCCTTCGCTGGTTGTCCCAGTACCAGTAAAATATCCCACAAGAAAGTGTTGATGGACACGGTTTTCCTACAAACAAACTGCCCCTCTGAGTATTTCCATAGACAACATAAGAAATCTATCATGTTGGACAGGTTGGTGTGGGATTTTTGTTACAGAGGTATCAAGGGATGTCCATGAGATCAAATGGGGACAAATGGACATGCAGATACAGATAAAGAAAAGGATTTGACCTATATTGACTGGATGGGTTGTGATGAGGGGCCAAAAAAAGCTGGAAAGGGATATCTTACATGGTCATGTAGTGATAAGGGGGAACTGCTTGAAACCAAAAGTAGGTTTAAATTGAATTTTAGGAAAAAAATTCTTTACGGTGAGGCACTGGAACACATTTCCCCATAAAATTGTGGCTGCCCCATGGCTGGAAATGTTCAGGGCCAGGTTGGATGGGGCTCTGAGCAACCTGGGATAGTGGAAGATATCCCTGTACATGGCACTAGAGCTGGAACTGGATGATCTTTAAGGTTCCTTCCAATTTAAACTTTTATGGGATTCTATAATGGGGAGTCTTGTTTTTCTATAATGAGAATTCTTGCTTGGGTGGTGTAAAAGAGTTTGTGCAGGAACAAGGATGATCAGCTCAACAGATGATCTCTGAAGGAACATGGGACTCCCAAGAAGGAATGAGAAGAGCTGGTTTTCACCATTCATTATTGAAGTGCTGAGACCCTCATTTGGGATCCACAAGCTGTGAAAGATTTTGAAAAATAGGAAGGAATCCAGAAAAATTCAGTAAGTGAAAAACTGAGATAAAAATAAAACAAACTCTACCCCATCCAAAGGAAAAAAAACCCAAAACCCAACCAAACAAAGAAACAAATAAAACCCCAAAGCCTACATCAAGAGAATGTGATCAGGAAATTGTATGAACTGTCTTTATCAAAGAGAAATCGACGTCTCTTGTGGCACCAGGATATGGTTGTTTGGGGAATATGACTTTGTCAATGAGGGCTTTGATAGATGACATAAGGGAAAAGTAAAATGTCATGGTAGGACTCATTAGATGGACAAATTCAATTTGGAAATCTGGTGTGGGCTGTGAGCACTGAAGGGAATTCCCATCAGAGAAGCAAAATGCAGGTTATGCTAAGGCCTCTCATCATTCAAAATTTAAAACTCTAATTCCTCCCTCTATCTCTCTTGAATCCAAGGTGAACTAGTTGAAGTCAAAACTGATTTGGGTAAAATTCACTCTCTAATGGCCACTTTATGCGATCACAGAAGTTTCTTCTGCTGCCATCATTTAGGATCCCATGACTAAATCCAGTAACTGATAAAAGCTTGCTGGTACTTCAATACATTTGCTCCCCCTGCAATGTACTTCTGTAGTGTAACATATGTTCTCTGGGTGCACAACACGGCGTTGTTGCTATTAAAAAGCAAAATTAAGGGAGGAAGCCAAACAGACCTTCCCAGGCTGTATTTGCTTCACACAGATGTGTGTTTTTCATCCCATAAATTTGTTATGGCTGCAGCTCCCAAGCTTGAGTGAACATTCATCTTTCTTCCTTTACATATATACCCAAACAAAGCCGAGCTGTAGGCTGGCAGTAAAGAAATGAGACTCACATTATTGGCTTTGCATTAGGTTTGTTTATAAAAGACAAGGCATATTAATCATAGATATCTACACTGGGAGAAGCATGCAGCAATGCAGGAAATGTATTCACTCCAGAAAAGCAGGATGTCAAGCAGACCAGGAGGTGCTGTGGATTGATGCACTGCCTTTTCTCTCATAAAGAAAACTGAACAAGATTTTGCTCCAGCCCAGGCAGAAGACACAAATTTAGCCTGCCCATTTCTGGCTCCACAAGGGACATTTTAAAACAGGTTTTTTCCTTGGAGTTGTGAATTTATTTGCACTGGTGTGACAGGTCATAGGTAATGTTTAAAACAGGGTTTGCTCCAAAACATGGTCCTTGTCATGCTCCCAGAGAATATTCCTTCCCATTGTGGATGAAGTAATTGCCTACTGAAGGGAGAGGATGGTGAGTCCATTTGTTCCAATTCTGATTGCTTCAAATTTGAAGGCTAATTCTGCCTTTACTTTTTAATTCCATGCAAAGAGTCAGTGATACTGCACAGGAGAATACCTGCTGGGTGGCAGGAACCTGTCTTTAAGATGGAAATTTGCTTTATAACCAGAGGTAATGAAACTTTATCCTATTCTGCATGCAAATGCTCAGGCAACATTAATGGGGAAAAAATGTTTTGATAATGGAAGATAATTCCAGAACTGTCTGGACACACCCTTGTGCCATGTGCTCTGGGATGGCCCTGATCGAGCAAGGAGGTTGGAGCAGATGATTTACCTTCCAACCTGTCCCATTCTGTGATTCTGTGGTTCACAATTATGAATTCACTGCTATTAAAAGGCAGCACAAATTGTGCAACAACACATTGAAGGAAAGAAAGGGACCCTGTCCCAAGGAACTTTGTTTTAAAACATCAGCCACTGGGGATAAGTTCAGTTTCTAAAAGCTTCCACAGAGCTATGTAGGAAATTTGGATATATAATCCCAAAGTAGAGAAATTTGACCAAGAGTAATTTGTGGTTACTTGTTCCTATATTGCTTCTCTTCAAATTTCTGCCTACGAATGTGACCAAAATCTTTTAGAGGCTCTCAGCTAGTTGCACAGACAACTTTTAGGTTGGTTAAAAGACACAGCAGTGAGTCCCAGCTAAAATAGGAGATCTTTTCCTGTGGTGGTATGGCATGGTGACAGACCATAAACCCTGGATTTCTCTCTAGCATTGCATGAGAGTGAGAAAAACAGGATTGACAAAATCCCATAAGGAAACTGAGCTCGGTTGGGTTTTATGGGTTCAGTGACCCTGGAATTTTTAAGAAACAGCTGTTGATAGTGAAAATAACAAAATAATGGCTTCAAGACTGTCTTGCATAGAGGTGACCTTGAGAAGTCACTCACAGGAACACTAAGAGGAATGTCAAAGGCATCACAGAGCAATGTCCAGAGGCAGAAGATCCAGAACAGATCCAGACTCTTGGGATATTCAACGAGAGGAGACAAAATAGAACTTCGAGATTTGGAAATGAACCACCTTACACAGAAGAAAGTAGCAGAGACTTCCATATTTGTCTCTTTGCATAAATATAATTAAGCAGCACAAGAAGCTGCCTGCCAGCTGACTGTGGCTCTCGGAAGTCAGCAGATACCAAGAAGAAATGGTCTTGGTGGAGAAGCAAAGTGATGTGGAATTACTGAACAATGAATTTTATTCTCCAGACAAAACTCTTGCTCAGCCTGAATGGGAAAAAATTACTGGGAGCATGTGAACAATCTATCTTTATTTATTTATTTCAGATCAGCCGGGATCTTGATCTAGCTGTGCCTCCAAAGTTCTCTGGAGAAATTCTCTCTCTCTTTCTTTACAAAGCTTCTAGACTCACAGGAGATGGAGGTTTTAACTTGTCACGTGGTCCTGAATGTCATAGATCGTCAAAAACTATTCCCTTGGCTATGACATGGAATCAAAAGAGGGCTGAAAAAGTGAATTAACTTAACCTTCAAGCATAACCACAACATGCCCTCTGTTTTCTGATATTAATCTTTCCTGGGAGAACACTCTATGGAAAACCTGACCTGGCAGCCCCTGAAGTTCCAGTGGAATGTGAGTTCTTTCCACAGCATCTGCTCTGGAACATAAGCAAAGCAGAAGAGACAGTCCATAGGACAAGAAGAAAAATAATAAAATCCTCCCCACTGCCAGAGAGATGTCACAAAATCACAGAATGTTTGAGGTTGGAAGGGACCTCTCGAGGTCATTGGATTCAACCCCCCTGTCCGAGCAGGACTACCTAGAGCCACTGACCCAGGACCATGGATTTAACACTTCTTGTTCAAGTACGTGAAGTTGTTGTCAGCCTATTTTGACCATCTCTGCTTTCTGCTCATGTAGATTGGAAAAAAAAACAATCCAAAAACCCCAAAGAATTCATTATCCATCAACCCAGTTCATTGTGAAGGACACGTGGCAGTTTGACTTCTCACATACAGCAGTGATGTCACAGATCGTAGAATCAGAGAATCACAGAATGGCTCCCATCACTGTCATCACCTTGGTGCCTCCTCTGGACTCTTTCCAACATCTCCATGTCCTTCCTGTGCTGGGACCCCAGAGCTGGAGGCAGCTCTGCAGCAGGTGGGGTCTCCCTTCCAGCTCAGGACATTCTGTGATACTTCCCTCAACCATCTCTGGTTCCAGCCTTTGGTGGTCAGTTTAGTATTTTCTTAACCCAGAGACCCAAGTGAACAGACATCTCAGCACACATGGTCTGAGAGCCACTTCAGCAGGCCCAGGCACAGCAGAGGGTGGTGGAACAAGCAGAAGAATGAGCCACACCCCTTCTCCTTCTGTGGAAGGTTGGGGGGGGAAGCAGGGGGCAAGAGGAATTTTTTTACCATTCTGTTGCTAAGCAACTAATGACCGGTCTTTAAGGGCCATCTACGCTCACAAAGGAGACAAAAGCCTTTGGCTGCCAGGCAGGGGGAACGAGAGATTGCGAGATTTGATAAGAACACACTCACTCGCCCGGAGTTCGTGGAGGAGAGAGCACGGGGGAAAAGGCGGCTCTGCTTTTTAGCTGCAACTGCAGAAAAGACCCGGTCTTGCACTGGTTTTTCTCTCTATCTGTTGGGTGAGTTCTCCCTTGGGACGGGGGAGGACGGGATCCCGGCCCCTTCTACCCTCCGGGAGGGCGCGTTTCCCAGCTGCGCTGCAACAGAACGAGACCCCCTGCCTGCTGCCGCTCCTCGCCCTGCCTGCTGCCGCCCTGTGCCTTGCCTGCCACAGCTGCAGAGCTCCTGTTGCCTCCTCTGCTGGCTGGCTCAGGTGAGCCCACCTGGCCGTTCCATCACCTTGCTGCGCCTTGTACATCTGCGCTCCACCCGGCTCCAACCCGCCCGCCATTACGCGCGTGACACAGACCTAACCCCGTGCCACAGCGCCATCTGCAGCTTCCCGGGAGTCATCGCACCTGCCCTGCTGGTCCAGGAGCCCAACAGCGCCCCTGCTGGCCGTGACCGTGACTGCACCAAACGGGAAAGTGCCTGACAGCCCCAGGGACATTTGCCACCGAGTTTTTGGTTTTGTTATTGTTTTTTTTTAATCTTGTTTACTGTTTTTATTACTGATTGTTTACCTCATTCTAGATACTAGTAAAAACTCTTATTCCTTTTCCCATACCTTTGCCTGAGAGCCCTTGATTCCAAAGTTACAATAATTCGGAGGGAAGGGGGTTCACATTTTCTGCTCTAAGGAAGGTTCCCACCTTCCTTAGCAGACACCTGTCTATCAAACGAAGACACCTTCACATCCCTTCTCTTTTGCGCCCCTTCTCCTTCACATCCCTTCTCCTTCGTGCCCCTTCTCCTTCACAGCCCTTCTCCTTCACACCCATGTCGTCAGAAGCAGCTGCAGCCCAATTCAGCTCAATAGTTTACAGGTGTCTTCAGGAACAACTGTCGTAAAAATCTCCTAAAATATGCACTTTTTTTTATTTCTTGGGGGGTTTTTTTGGTTTTGTTTTTTTTACCGCTCTTAAAATTTTATACAGCAACAGTTACCCAATGAAAGCAGGAATTAACGGAAACGAAAGGAAATGAGAGACACTGGAGGAAAAACAAACATAATCAGCCCCAGCTGCAGCTCAATTAAACAACCGCTCAGAGAAAACTACTCATTCACAATTTACTCACAGAAGCCCACTTTCTTACATTCTCTTCAGGATTTCAGAAGCACTCTACACTTTAAGACTCCTTACAAAGTAATTTAAGGCCCTCCAAATCACAGAGACAAATGGCACCTGCTTCATGGGCCACCCTTGAGGAAGTTGGTGAGAGGTGAGGCCAAGAAATGACGTCTCATTGTGCCCTAGGAAGGAGGTCCAGAGCCTGCACTCACAAGGACAGAAAGAAAGAAACCTGAGTTTCTTCTCTTCGGGGGTCCTGAGCTCTGCCTGCAGCTTCCTCTTTGTGGTTTGGTTACTTGGGTTGTTTTTTTTTTTTTTTTTTTGACAAGAGTGTGCACTCACCATTTTTCTTCACCTACGTGTCCTTATCTCATTTCCTCATTGTTGGAGGTGATCCCAATGATTTCAATTGACACAGGAAATGTCTTATGAGCCCTGTGCAGACACAGCTGGTGTCAAATGTCCCAGGAACATGATCTAAGATTGAAAAACTTTTCCTTCAAACTCTGACACTGAAGTGTTGATCCCTCCAATGCTCTTCCCAAGAGACACACTCTCTTCATGTCTCACCCCAGGAGAAATCAGCTTTTCTTCCAGCATGAGCAGGAATGAGCTGTGCAAGCAGCAGTCAGGAGAACACTCAAACTGGAGAAGGGTTCAAGTACAATATTGTGCTTTCTTATTTTAAACCCGTCTCCAAGTGTGACTAAACAGTGTCCTGAAAACACTTCTCATATTGCCCTCTGTGGGAGAGGAGCTGATCCAGTGTGACCAAAGCAGACTGTTGGAATCTTTCCTTCCAGCATTTAGGATTTTTTCTTTTGGGTTTTTTTTTTCCCTGCTATGTACCATGGTTTGCAAAAGCATAAATTCAGAAAAAATATAGATGCAAACAAAGTTTCTCCAAATATTTCTCAGACATGAGTAGAATATACTTCATCTTAGGATTTAGAAAAATATATAAATCTTATCTTACGTTTTAAAGGATGGATAGGTAATATAGAGAGGTAAAGGGAGAAATTATCTTGTCTAAAATCTTGCTGTTACTGAAATACCTGTCAAGGCTAACAACATGATTTGTGTGTTTGGGGAAAGGTGGATGTCACTAAACCACTGACAAGCTCTTAAAGTGCAGCCTGGGAAGACCAAGATTCACTGGCATTTCTGAGGTGGTACTTATCTATGAAGCCTTCATTTCCAGTGTCTGGATACTGGATACTGCTATACTTTCTTTTCTCCTACGATATTGTGGTTTTCTTAGCCAAGCACAACTGCACTGACATCGCATTCCCCCTGTTGCTCACAGATGTAACCAATGAGATTCTATTCCTATATTTTTTATCAGAGAAAAGCAAACTCTCTTCTCCACTCACAATGGTAAAGGAATAAAGGATTTATAAAACATGAAAACAAGACATTCACTGCATAATCAGTGTAATTACCACTATTTGGAACCTTGGTTATAAAAACACATTTGTGCTATTTTCAATGTCTGAAAACCACCGAAGCCTGAACTCTGCTCTTTCTTCAGACCCTTCAAACCAGAACTGCCCAATGCTGAATCACACAGTTCTTTCATGAGTACAGTCACCTCAATTACAGTGCCAAATGTGGGACAAAATATTGTGAGTTTTATTAAGTTCAAATGAAACATAGGGTTTTCTTTTAGACACTTAAATGTAGAGATTTTAGATAAAAGTTAGTTCTGTTAAAATCAACTAGAATAGAAAAAGATGCAGAACTTAGTTAGAAAGAAATTAATGATTAAATACAGAGTAGCCTTTTGATTATTTGATATTTACTCAGCTGTGCTTAGAATAGACAATTAATAATCTTAAGAAAAGAGGTTCAAAGGAGAGCCTAGACAGTTACAAATTTTGCCCAGATGCAACCTGCTTAGAAGCAATAGAAAAGAGCATTGGGAGTTTTCCAGGGTCAAATGTATTGTCAAAACCCAACGAAGTAAGAAGGTCACAGTGAGGAAGACCCATATTCCTTCATCCAAAGCAGCCCTCAGACTCAAATTAACGACCACCGACTCAATTCCATTGCAGGAACTGCGCGTGCTTAATGACTTTTTGGTAATTTCCATACGAAGCGGGGAATGGGAGGTGCTTATGCTAAATATGTATTTTATGATAGATAAATAAGTTCTGTGTTGCATTGTCACTTTGGAGCTGTACCTTTGGGAGTTACCCCTGCAGCTCTCCGGTGCTGAAATAAACATACACTTTCTAACCTTAGCGAGTTAGAGAGTCTTTGTCCGTCTCAGGTGGATATCAATATTAGATCTATATCTGCATTTTAATAATTCACAAGTTCAGCAGGGAATGGTGTTGAGGAGCACAGCCCCACATTGATTCCAAATATGGACAAATCAAGAGGACCTGTCCTGAGAGGTTCTGGACTCCCCATCCCTGGAAGTCTTCAAGGCCACCTTGGATGGGACTTGGAACAACCTGCCCTGGTGGAAGATGTCCCTGCCCATGGCAAGTAGGGGTGGAAAGAGATGATCTTTAAGGTCCTTTCCACCCCAAACCATGCTATGACTACGACTCTACAATTCTATGACCATCCTCAAGGTGACCTTCTAAAATATGTCACTATGCCCTATTTTTCCTTTACAAATACAGCTCCTGCCTCTTCTTCTTTTCCTCCTTCAATGCACTCTCATCATCACATTTAATATCATCCTGAAGTATCTGTAACTGATCCAACCTCTGGTGAGTTCCTCCACAGCTCAAGCCTGTGTTGATGTCCTGCACCATGACCTAACAGAGAAACCCAAGGAATAAGGAGCAATAAAACAAAGGTCCCCGAGGAATGTGCTGTAAATATCCCTGTCCTCTGTCCAGCTCTGAGCCTTGAACTGATGGTCCCCCATGAATTTCTTACCAGCAGCTTGAAGCTGTTCTGGGAGAGCTGTTTTGTCTTCCTCTCCAACGCTTTGCGTTACTGCAGCTCTCAGGCTGTGGGAGATTCCATCCATCACTAATGAGTATTTAATTCATAACCAAAACTGCTCCCTGGTGTAACACCAGCTCTATTCCCTTGGGATGCACAGAAATGGGAAGTAATGACAATACCCTGCATCACCTGCACCCATCTAAGAGTGTTCTGAGCACGATCCTCTTCAGCACTCTGGTGTTGATAAATGTGATTTTACCAAATTCTATTCTGTGCAGGGAAACAGGAAGAAAAGCCATAAATATTTAGATTTGCTCCAGAGCAAATTAGGGATAACAAATTAAATATTGGAAAGTTTCCAAGGGAGAAACAGAACCAAACCAAACCAAAATAAATTATTTCCTGGCTCTAAATCAGAGTCCTCTGTCCTGCACATACCTCTACATAATTTTATTGTAATTTTACTGCTAAATTAGTTTTCCTATGCTCAAAATCTGAGATTGAGCATTATCTTCCCATAAATTTGTACATCCCCCTTCCCTCTCCATTTTGAAAGCCCAAAAAGGCTTATCAAGACATTCTGAGCAGAAAGTTCCATGGGATTGCTCGAAGACATTTAGAGACTCTCTTTGTCCTGTATTTACATATTCACAGCTGCAGTCCTTGGGAAAGCTGCAGTGTTGTCTGGCTTGCTGACCAACACAGAAGTGCTGTGAACACCTTTTGGGACTCTGTAAATGACAGATAAATATTAATAATAATGTGACTTAACATCTGGGGTTTTTTATCTTTTACTACCCTGCTTCCATGCAGTAAATTGCAATGCTATAAAAATGATTGGAGTGAAGAGAAATTTTAAGTGGCATTATCGATTAATATTTCGGCATGAAGAGCTCAGTAATTCTTGGCATAGAATCTTTCTGAATTTATTCACTCTAAATTGCATTCAGTGCCAGGAAAAGGTGACCAGCTGACATCACTGGAGGCAAAACTTCTGAGAAGCAGATCTTCACTAGGAAAATCGTGTGTGCCTAATGGGACTTAGCAAACCAAAGCAAAAGGGAAGGCAGGGAAGTTTTCAGGTTTTACTCTATCTAGAAGGCCATAATAAAACCAAGATACTCTGTGATTGCTAGCCCAAACTCACAGCTGACAGTTGTGATAAGGATTTTTTTTTTTTTTTTTTTTTTTGTGTGTTCAAATGAAGAATTTGTGCCTTTTAATAAGAAAGGAATTAATGAAAGTAAGCACAGAACCATCACAATGGGCAGGGGCAGTACAGGTTCCTGCAAACACCTCTATAACACAGCTCTGGTGCCACAAGGAAGGATGACGTCCAAGGGTAAAATCACAGAATCATAGAATGGTTTGGTTTGGAAGGAACCTTAAAAAAACATCTATTTCCAACACTCCTACCAAGACCAGGTGTAGTTGCACTGTTTTAGGAATCTTTCTGCTCTTTCTCAGAGAGAATAGAGATAAGCTGCATTCTTTTACTTTCTTAATCTCTGTGTTTGGTATTAGGTGTTATTTAGGTGTGACCAATGGTTTTAAGAAGTGGATTCTTTACTGACAATAGTTGCTAGAATGTTAATGGATATATAAAGAGATTTCTTGTAAATAAAGCTCTCCTTTCGCCATCTTGGTTCGTCTGCCTGAATTCTCTGCTAGCTCCTGCAATCCTCAGAAAATCTAAAGCCATAACCAGGGACACTTCCCATCACACCAGGTTGCTAAAACCAATATCCAACCTGGCCTTGAAAAATTTCAGGGATGGGGCAGCCACAACTTCTCCAGGCAGCTTGTTCCAGGGCCTCAACACCCTCCCAGGGAAGAATTTCTTCCTTATATCTAAACTACCACTCCTGGAAGTGTTAAAAAAATGTGTGGCTCTGGCACTTGAGGAAGAGATTCAGCAGTGAGCATGGTGGTATGTTGATGGTTGGCGCTGATGATTTTAGAGGTCTTTTCCAACCTAAACAATTCTGTTTTTCTGGGAGAAGAAGTGTGAGACACATCCAGCAGCCTTGGGCTGTGTCTTGTGCTCTATGATGGGAGACTCCATCCTCCTGTGGCACAGAGCACAACACGTTGCAAATTATGGGATAAATGGAATGGAGAACCCATGGCCTTAGCCCTTTCCTTACTAAATTGGCACTTCCAATGTACAAGAAATAAAGTTTGGCACAACAATACACTATTCTATAAATTTTGAGCCAAATCGCCTCTGCCAAGCAGGGCACATGTGGTTTCTAAACAGGGATTAAATATGGGGAAAACAGTTATCTTTGATGAATGAATGAAGAGCGTAAAGTGGCAAAAGTCAGTCTGTGAGGAGGTACAAAGCCACCCAGCTCTTCCAAAAGCCACAAGGAGATGCATTACCTGAGCTAATAAACCCTTCCAGATATTCGTGGTGTGCCCATAGAAGTTCAGGTGCTGTGTAAATTCCTGTGTTTCTATATAATGTGGTATTTTACCATGGGTGCATTTTCCTCATTACACACTGAAAAGTTGGGAAGACCAGTGGGTCGTGAAGTTTATAACAACTCCATTAAATGCAGTCAGGGTTTCTGAAAATGCTCCAAAAACACCTTTGTAAATATTATCTCCAGGGGTCTGAGATGGAAAAAGGCAGAGACCAACACACATCCCACTTCATCCAAGGAACAGTTCAGCTGAGCAGCCTCTGTGCAAACATTTTCAAACGTTACACTTGGATAAGAAAAACACAATTTGGGAACATGAATGAATGGGAATGGAAATTACACGGCTGCCTTGCAAAATAAGTGGAAAACAATGGAGTGAAAAATAAGTCGAGCAAGAGAGAGAGAGCAAGCACAGCGCTAATGATAAGGTAAACTTTTCCAGATGTGAAAATCAATTTTATTCCAAAAC
Organism: Acanthiza pusilla; assembly: GCA_036630365.1. Taxonomy (NCBI): domain Eukaryota; kingdom Metazoa; phylum Chordata; class Aves; order Passeriformes; family Acanthizidae; genus Acanthiza; species Acanthiza pusilla. The sequence continues at coordinate 95,630,241 of JAXCHO010000034.1, forward strand.
TTCCCAGCCTTTTCATTTAGAAAGCAATAAAATTCTATTTGTCCCCTGTTCATTTGCTACATAAAATGCCACTAAGCTACTTGCTCTCGGCAACCACACAAAACGTAATAGGTTAGGACTGCAGCCTTAAAATATATTAGGGTTTTTTAATGAAACCAATTTATATCAGTTTGTGCCAGTGAAAGGGCTGAAGCAACTTAATTTAGTTTCATTTTCCACACATTTGTGGCCAAAGCTAGGATTCACTTATTTCTAATGCAGCCCTGCTTCCACATGCCCGCCTAAGCCGTTTCTAACTGATTTAGCGGGTGACCTCTATTAAATAGCCAGGTGTTGGGCTCTATTAAATGGATAATCTCTTGGTACCTACACATCACCATGGCAGCCACCTCCTCATTTGTAGAGTTTTGATTTGTGTGTGTGCTCAGTCAGAGGGCACAGGACATTTTGCGAGCGAGGGGGAAAGTTATAGCCATAAAATGGATTATTCTTGTAGCTAAAGCCTGTCTGTGTCTGTCCATGCTGCATGAAACATCATCGTAATCTGAGATTTAAATACTAAAAAAGCCCCAGACAAACAGATTTTCAGGGCTTGATTCTCTAATAACTAAATAACTGTTTTTCTTTCTTTTTCTTTTTCTTTTTTTTTTTAATCGTTACTGTCTGGACACTGTTTCTTCACTTCATAGAATCATTAAGTTACAAAATGGTTTGGGCTGGAAGGGACTCTACAGATCATCCAGTTCCAAATCCCCTGCAATAGCTAGGTTAGATCAGTGAGATGTCAGTCAAAAAGCTTTGTAGGAGGAGCATAAATCTTTTATTAGAGAGAGGAAACAGCTGAGAGAAGAGTCAGAAAGCTTTGAGGCACATGAGCCGTTCTTCAGGCCACTCCAAGGTTCTGCACTCCTAAGAGAGTCTCTGGTTTGGTTTGTTTTTTCCAAGGTATCTGGGTCAGCCTAATAAAAACCATAACCTCCACTACAAATCCTCTTTGATTTTTATCTCAGAACAGCACAAACAGTCAGTCCTTTTATTCCATGCTCTCCACTGGAGTAATGGTGGATCATTTTGAAGTTTACTGCAAAATTTAGCAACTCGAGGAGCACCAACACTTTCAAAATTGTTTTTTGAAAGCCTTCTTTTGCTTAGGATATTTCACATCTAACAGGGAATGAACTTGCCCTATACCCATTCCCCTGGTGAAAGTATTAAAGATATTTCTCCTCTACCTGGTTATAGGTTTTTGCAAAACTTTTTAGGAACGTTGAACTAAAGATTTCTGCTTTGGCAAAGTTGATAGAAATCAGACAAATGACTGCAAATTTATGCAGAGCACAGAGGACACTCAGGTGGAAAGACCCACAAAGGACACATGCATGGAAGCAAAATGTCTGCAGACAAATTGGAAAGGAGAAGAAAGGTTTAAAAGGAAAAGAACCATCCTGACTTCTATAAATTCAAATCCAAAGCCCAACTTGTTGGAAAACAAACTGGGAGAGAGGTCTTTCCATCTGTCCTCACCCTGCTGAAACTCTGCCTTGACCACAGGGATTAAGGGATCTCTATCCAATGGACTCTGTGGACCTGCAGAGGCATTTTCATTTCATGTTTGCTGGAAAACAGGGAACCAAACTACTCTGGTCATTTCTCAAAGGAATGATGAAAGGCTGAACATCTTTTCACCTCTCTGAGTATGTTCACTTTGCCAATATTCCTTAGAGAATTACCTTGGGACAACACAGTTAAGTTTTACACAGGAATTACATCCTGCCTGTGATATCCCATGAATGAAAAGGTTTGGAAAAAGCTCTATTTTACCTGGGAGCATTAAATATGAGACGAACAATGTGTTGCTGTTTTGGGATTTCATTTTTTGGCAGTCCAAAGTTAATATTCTCTAATCTGGGACTATGAGATCAAACTCAATGTTAGAATCAAGGAATCTTTCATAACTTGTTTATTTGCACTCAGACAAAAGGCGGATGATGATTTTTAGTGCGTGGAGTTGTTCAGCCTGGAGAAGTCTCTGGGGAGACCTCACTGCGACCCTCCAGTACTAGAAGGAGGTTTATGAAAAACAGAGAGAGCAGCTTTTTAAACAGGCAGATCGTGATATCGGGGGAGCACTTTTAAGCTACAAGAGGAGAGATTTAGATAAGATATTAAAAAGAAATTCTTTACTCAGAGGGTGGTGAGAAACTGCAAAGATTTCTCAGAGAAGCTGTGGCTGCCCCATCCCTGGAAATGTTCCAGGCCAGGTTAGATGGGCCTTGGAGCAACCTGGGATAGTGGAAGGTGTCCCTGCCCATGGCAGGGGGAACTGGAACAAGATACTCTGTAAGGTCCCTTCCAACCCAAGTCCTTCTATGACTCTAGGATTACTCTCTTTTCCCTTCTACAAAATGGGAATGCTTTAGTGATCTAATTGGTTACTGCTACACAGATTGAACTGTGGCCATGTCAAAGTGTTAAGAGATTCATTCCACATCTGATGGACTAAAGTGCCTGTTCAGTGTGTTTTAAAAAGCAATGCATCACATATTTGGCTCTGGTTAGACTGATTTTCTATGCAGAAAGTTATTTTTAGTAGTTTTCTCTCTCTCTTTCTTATTGCTGTTGCGATCAGAAAAGTGACTGTGAATATTAATCATTTTACTTTCCACATTTCTCTCTTCATCTAGTGTGAATTCTATCACTGTACATGCCAAAAGTTTATTTTTGAGAGCCAATGTTTTAAACTCCACCAGGGATTTGATTATCAAGATGTCCGTCCTTTCTCCTTTGCTCATCCTCATCATTCACAGAGATTATAGGAAAATATTAAATGACCGTGTTGTTGTTGATGCACAAGGCAGAACACCACGACATCCACCCTGCTGTAGCTCCATCAGTCTGCCAAAAACCGAGTGAGATGAAAACTAATGCATTTCAGTAAAATCCATCAGAGTCAACGTCACAAAGGACAAGGCTGGCGAGAGGTGGAAGCTGATGTAGTGCCACAGGCTGAGTCTTTGCCAAGTTTTGCTGCTGAAAACACAGTCCAAGGAGAGAAAGCTTCAGATATTGGATTAAATATTGCTTTATCTTATAGACTCTAGTGACACTTCATTAAGTGTGAAGGGGCAGGGACAAGGATGTCAAATCTGATGTGCTTCTTCGTTTGCTTAAATCTATTTGAAAAGTTGAAAATCTTAGACTTACTTTTCCTTGAAAATTAAAACTGTCTTTTAAAACTCTTCTGGTGTCTCTAGCTAGACTGGTAAAATACCTTCAGGAGCTCTGGTTTGGTTTCCCTTCATGTTCATTTGATCTTGCTTGTTAGCCCTTCTCTTCACAGTACAGCAAATCACTTCAATTAAAGCTTCATTAAATCGACATTGCCATAATCACCATATGTTACTTATATATTTTTAAAGCATAACTGTTACCAACTGATCAAAATACAAGTGGGCATTTTATATGTCTATATTCTATAGTGTACATACACTATTTATGGTATACTTAAAATTTCACTTCTCTCAGCACGGACCAGAAGGAATCTTTGAAATAATTTCTACATCCTATTCACAGTTATATCCACTTGTGGTTTCTCAGCTTTGCAGTATCCATGTTGGAATTGCCGTAGCCTCAAGCTTCAGAAAGGCTCAGGCAAAGAGCAGCTGGGAGGGAGACAGGATAACAAGAAAAAAAACCAACAACTTTCTAAGTGGAAAAAAAAAAATTCCCTTGATCTTAGTGATACCAAGAGGCAGAACACTGCTGGCAAACAGCACTAGATCACATCCACGTGTGTCTCTCTCACAAGGCATCTGTGCAGGTTTATAATCCCCAGCACTCAGTATTGAGGCAGCATTGAACAGTATATTCTGTCCAATATCTTTATTAATGATCTGGACAAGGGGATCGAGGGCACTCTCAGAGAGTTCGCAGCCAACACCAGCTTGGGCTGGAGTGTTGATCTGTTGGAGGGTAGGAAGGCTCTGCAGAGGGATCTGGGCAGGCTGGAGCTGTGGACAAAGGATCCACAAGGCAAAGTTCTGGGTCCTGCCCTCATGTCCCAAAAGGTCCAGCAGTGCTCCAGGCTGGGGCAGAGCGGCTGGAAAGCTGCCCAGCGGGAAAGGCCCTGGGGGTGCTGCTGACAGCAGCCAAACGTGAGCTGGTGTGAGCCCAGGCGGGCAAGGAGGCTGGGGACAACCTGGCCTTGTGTGTCAGCAACAGTGTGGCCAGCAGGACCAGTGATTGTCCCCCTGTGCTGGGCACTGGGGACACCACACCTTGAATCCTGGATTCAATTTTGGCCTCTCACATCAAGAATGACACTGAGGCGCTGAGTGTGTCCAGGGAAAAGAAACAGAGCTGGGGAAGGGTCTGGAGGACAGGTCTGATGAGGAGAGGCTGAGGGAGCTGGAGGGGCTCAGCCTGGAGGAGAGGAGGCTCAGGAGGGACCTTTTCTCTCTACAATTCCCTGCCAGGAGGCTGTAGCCAGGTGGGGATTGGTCTCTTTTCCTGGGTAACCAGTGACAGAGCAAAAGGAAACAGCCTCAAGTTGTACCAGTGGAGGTTTAGTTTATTAGAAAAACTTTCCTCACAGAAAAGATGGCTAAGCATTAGAAGAGGCTGCCCAGGGCAGTGGTGGAGTCACCACCCCTGGAGGGATTTAAAGGACATTTAGATGTGGCACTTGGGGACATGGTTCAGCGGTGGCCTTGGCAGTGCTGGGTTAATGGTTGGGCTTGGTGATCTTCAGGGCCTTTTCCAACCTCAACAATTCCGTGATTCTATGATCATTAGTTTCGAAAAGCACCGTGCCCCTGTGATAATGGCACCCCGCATCCAGGGCCTTGACTACTCTGATACTTTTCAGGTCTTTCTGTCTCTCTCCTATTTTTCTGCCATCAATATTATGCAATCCAGAGGGCAAGAGAGGCAGCAGAACTCGCAGTGGGGTCAGCCTGGAGGATGGACAGGGTTTGAGCAGGAAGGAGGAGCTCCAGGAGGTGCAACAACCACACCACAACTCCACAGTCTGTCCTCACTGGCAGGAGCCAGCTGGATGTTGTGGCACCAGTCCAACAGCCCTTTTGGTGGCCACAGAAAATAATTCTCGCAGCAGTGAAGTCCAGATGAAGAGGAGCTGGTGGAAATGACTGGGATTTTCTTGGCGTGCCTCTCCAGACTGCCTGTGGCTATGTGCAGATGGACCAGCTGATCACATCATGCATTTCACATGATGTAAAAAACAACAATGACAAACAGCAGAGTTGTCAATCAGCTATCTTTATACCTGCTTTTATTTTTCATTGTCCTGGAGCCTGACTGAGTTTGAATCAATAATATGATTCTGGTGCTTTATGGAGCAGGGAACTATTTCAGATCCAAACCGCTCCAGAGAGTGATGGTCACATGGATCCAAGACCCTGGTTCAGACCCTTGTGTGAAGATTTATCACTTCTAAAGGTCAAAGGGAATAAAGGCACGATTGGGTACTCAATTATGAAACAAAAATATCATTATCTCAATTTTCCTTTCCCCCAAAATTTCACTGACAGTCTGTATTCAAAAGCAGTTAATACCAAAGAAATACACTTTTTTTTTTGTTTACTGATGAAGGTCATACAATACAATCCTGACTGCATCCCGCTGGTCTTCCAAAGATTTAGTAAATGACACATATGAATTATTCTACTGCTAAGAAGAGTAGATAAGGATTGAGGTTTTTTTTATAACCTGATAACTTGCTCTTGCAACTGCTGAAAACTGGTACTACGTGCTGTATCTGGATTTGTTGCTGGTACACAGAAAGATGTATTTTATTCAAAGCAGAAATTTCCAAACATTTCTCTGGTGTAGCCAGAGAATAGATAAATGTATGTGAGGAGAGAGACAAAGAAAAAGGAGCAAGAGACAAACAAAAAATCCAGGGGAAAGTCCTGGGAAAAGTAGTCCTTGATTTATTAGCTGTAATTGCATTTAGGCACACATTATTAGTACTTACTATTTGCGTTCCAAAGAAAAGACTAATAGATAAATTAACACTTTGTGTATCTTCCAAAAATATATTAAACAGATGAGCAAGGTACTTGCTAAGAAAACAAAGCTAATTAAAATTGTTCTTTGGAAAAGATTTTGCTTTGCAAAGATTAACTTTACAAAGCCTAATGGTATCAAGGCACTTTTTGCTTTTCTCTCTCATCCCAAAGCCTCTAAATATAGAGTTCAGTGTTGTTGGTGGTTTTTTCCAATCTGCTTCTTGTTTAGGAACAAACTGCAGTTTAATACAGGGTGAAAAGGGTTTTTTCCTTGTTCAGAGAAACAAGCTCAGATGCCTGTCACATTCAGCTGTTAATCCATATTTATAGTCAGTGTGAGAGGAATAAAAGCCCTTCACAACCAAGCCACAACTCTGAGTTCATAGTTCAGAATGGGTCACAGAAAGACAACAAAGGGAATAATCGATGTAAATCCAACCCTGCACTTTCAGACTGGCTCTCATCAGAAGGCAATGAGAAGTCAGACAGAAAAGAGAGTTAAAAGGACAGTTCCACACAAATCAATGCAGAGAGACAGAGGAACAGCTTTTAAAACTGGATTAATGTCTCTTCTCTTTCCCCTACTGAGAAGCTATGATGCCAGCCTAAGCCAGGACTTCAAAAGGTATTTGGGTGCCGAGTGAAGAAAAATAAGCATTGAGAAATGTATGACGGATACCGGGAACACAATTCAAAACCTCTGGAATGTAGAACATGAGAAAGTAACTACCTGTGCCATTAAAACTTGGGACACCAGAGCATCAGGCCAAGGTATCCATTGTGTTCCCTTAGTGGGGTATTTATCAAGTGCCAGGGAAGAGCACAAATCTGGGTAGGCAGCTCCTCAGGCAGGAGCAAGAGGAAAAGAAGCAGGATTTAAATTTGGGGGCTCAGTTCAGATGTCTCAGAGTTTAGTGGCATTTGAAAGACTTTGGGGCATCCCACAGGGCCTCCAACTGCTGATCCAGAAGGCCACGAGTTTGCCCTGATCCTGTGCCTCACCTGAAACAGGTGGATTTAAGTTGGGGTGTCTTGAAGCCACTGAATTGTCACAAGCAGCAATAAAAGATTTGCAGAATCATTCTTTGGTGATCTATGCCCTGGAGAGTCTGATCTGTTTAAACTGTGGGTTTCCTCAGGAGGAGATTTTTTTTGTGATTTATCTACCATGATGGACATCTAGCTTCGTTTCAGAGGTACTAACATAATGTTATGCAAGAAACAGAAAAGGACCATTTCTTGTATCCTGTATGATGTGGACAGCAGGCAAGCCCTGCTGTTTCTCCAGCTCCCCAATGGTACATAGATCCCATGAATCTCAAAAACATCCTTCTGCATCAAAATCAAGCTTCCCATGGACTCTCATTCCAGGGAGCCTCGGGTTCCAATATCTAAGCAAATCCATCTGACAGTCCCTGAAAACCTCATACAAGACAATTTCATTTTCACTGCAGTGCTCCTCCATTCTGCTCCAACAAAAATCAACACTATCCTTGTTTCTTGTCCCTCAGATATCGGAAGCTTCTGGAGATGCAGTGGTGATGTCAAAGACCTCACTTAAACACTTCAACACAAAAGATCACAAGGGACCACAACATCCTTTCAGAAGGGCTAAACTGAGGCATTTAAATGACATCTGAGGACAGGTGAACCACTGACAGACCATAAATGGATTCACTCTCCACTGTCCCACGTATTGACCTTTTTTTTTTTTTTTTTTTAATTTTTTTTTTTAAATTTTTTTTTTTGTGTGTGTGTAACACTCCTCCTTTTGTCTTTGTAGAAGGACTTGGTGATTTCAGCTGATCTCTAAACTGACAGGTACCAGCCCAAACTCCACAACAAAATGATTCCAACAGCTGCCAGAGCCATCATCTTGGCTTGAACCCAACTGGCTAAAACTCAGCCCTGAAGCTTTTGGCTATGACAGAATGTAGTTATTTTGTATTTAAGGAATAAAGCTAATTAATTTTTTAGACCTTGCTGAATATGAGACTCTTCCCCTTTTTGCTGGCAGTACTTACAATGGATCCTTTAATGCTTTTTACAGTGACCAAAAAAAAAAAAGAAAATTAAAAAAAATCACAGCTTTAGCTGAATAAGGCATTTCCTAATGGTGGTACAGGACCTGGAAGCATTACAGCTAATTGAACTTACTGCTCTTGGAGCAGACACACAAAGGTCAGGTTGTCTTAACAGCTTGTAGGCTGTCAAGCTGTATTTGTTCTTGAATACATACAGCAGTCCTTTCCACCCCAAGCAGTAATGACTCAGTGGACCCAGCTCCAAGAATCCTCCTTGAGAGCCAATCCCTTTCTTGTGCTCTGCTAAAATAGACAAAGGCAGGCAGCAAATACCAGGGGTTTTATTCCATGGGTTCCCACAGACTGGGGATGAGGAGAATTGCGTCATCCCCACGAATTCAGGCTGTCTGCCGCGGCACCACGTGTTTGCAGCCGTGTTTCTCACCCTCCACAAGAGCTGATCTGCTGCTCATTAACCACTCAGATAACCCAAGCAGGACAAGCTGTCTCAGAGTGAGTGATTTTGGTGCCTTGGGGTTACCACTGGTCTGGCATCTCCCATCTGCCAATAAAGAGCTTACTTTTAAAGTGAGAATTGACAAGGTAAGCTGAATTTTTGACTGACAGACCCTCACTTTACGACTATAAAAGCCACACCAAACTTTCATCAAAGTAGAAATCTTCTATACGTTTCCCCAGAAATATGTGGAGCTTTTCCTGTGAGTGAGGATGCTGCTTCGTGGTTAATGCCAGGGGTTGAGTGAAGGAATCTGTACATTATCATCATTTCAGTGGCAAGTTACATTCAACTCCTAATCAATACCATTTCTTTTGCTGGCTTTAATACAGGTACCTTGATATAGTGCACTGTTTTATGTTAAGCTGTAATCTACCAGTAGCTCTTTTAGTTTATACTGTGCAGTAAGTCACTCTGATTAAGATCTTTCATCTGTTATCTCTTGTCTGCCTAATAAATAATTCATTTTTGCAAATAGATCTGATTTACCAACATTAGAACTCGTGGGCCAGAATGATTCCTTAAATTTAAAGTGTTGCCAAAATTTGAGACCGAGGCAGGGCTTGTCTGAAGCTCCCACTCTCCCTGGGACAGTGTTTCCCATGCATCAGGTACAAATAATTCCCTTAGAGAAAGCCATCACTGAGGAAGGCCAGCAGCATGGATTGCAATGCAGCAGAGGATGAAAAACTTTCTGCTCTTTTAGTAATTCCCACCAGCTTTCTATTACCCTTTCTGTTCGAAATAATGAAGTATAAAGTGCCTGGCTCCAGCTTCCAGGCATTGATTCTTGTTATGTTTTCTCTCTGCTACATTTCAGATCCCTGAATGCTCAGTCTTCTCCTGCAAGCACAGTACAAGTACAGTGTAATAAACTTTCCTCTAAGTCTTCATTCTGATAATCTATACACACTTCTAGTTTTTTCATATATGCTATTCTTTTCAACTTGGGATTTTTCCACATCCCTGTTAAAATGTGGCAGAAAAAAATGCCTATTCTTGACCAGTCAATGCAGAATTAAAACCTTCTCCTGCACCTTTGGTGGGGCTCACCTCTCCTGGATTTCTGCCGGGTGGAATGGCCACTTGAGAGTAATCAAGGGAGTATAGACGTAGGTCTGAAGTTACAGTAATGTGATAACAGGCAAAAAAAGGCATGAAAACACCATAGTCATGAGATTCAACAACACTGTTAGAGAATTTTGGAAAAACAGATTCTTCACTTTTACTGTATCACAAACATGGAGAGGCTCATCCCTGAAGTCTCTCACTAAATGAGATGATCTAGCTGAAAAGTAATTAATCCTCACACATAAAACATTCAGAATCGGGACATATCACTGGCAACCAACAGCATTTATTCCACTCATGTTTAAGCCACTGTTTCTTTGGGGCTCCTTTCTGAGTCCCAAAGTCCCTTTCTCGGCCCTTTTGAACCCTTAAGCAAGATTGATCTGGTAACTCAATCTCTGCACTTGCAATTGCTAAGTTGATTACCTTCCCTCACAGGTCTGCAAAGGCATTATTTAGCGTTCTCCAAACTTTGGCTCTCTCAGATTGTCTGAGAAGCTGCCTCTTTCTTGAGCTATTTCTGTTCCAGCCTGACAGGAACAGTAACTAAAGCACAGGTCTATTGATTAAATATCCTTATTTTTTTCCCCTGCAACAGCCTAAGGCATTTAATCAATATGGCAATGCCCCACATCATGGACCAGAGATACAATATCCAGTGATCATAAACTGCTCGAAGAAGTGGTATAAAGTGATTTTATGACCTGACACCCGCTAAAACATCCATTCTTAGTGGAATAGATACATGCATTTCCCTCTGCAAGCCAGTTACATAAAAAGAGTTGAACATCTCATGGAGCAGCTGAATCACAGAAAAGACCCCTACAATATTACGATTTCACATACATCAAAAAGAAACAGATTTTGCTAAAGCATTTCTATACAAAATGCCATTTATTTCCTGAAAACGATGCACAAACACTTCCCAAGAGGAGAAGGACATGGCAGTCTATCGAACATTCTTTATATGAATCCTCCTCCTATAACCCCTGAACTACTCACAAGCTTATTCTTTTTTTGAATTTAATTCTCCTCACAACCTTTTTGGGGAGCTGGCTGGTATATTTATCCTTGGGAATGTAGGCCTGATTTGTGTTAAATAGTTTTTCAACACAATAATGCCACTCAGGGTCATTATTCTTGAGGCAGTGAACGCCCTACTGCAGATACACCTGTTTGTAGTCAAACAAACAAAAAAACCCAAATTAACTAAATACTGGAAATAGGATAGTGACAAGTGAAAATACCTATGAACAAAATGATACTTTAACTTTTTTCACTCAGGGCATGGTTAAAAAATTGACTTTTTTTGTGCCGTTCTTTAAGACCATGGTCCGTGTGGCAAGAATTTTAAGTGGTCAGAGGACATAGTCTTTTGTCAATGTCCTAATTGCTTGGTTGAAGTTTGGCAACTGAGACTAATTATAAAAACTCAGTGGTCATCAGCAAAACTCAATATTCATCAGCTCAAAGCTCTTGAAAAATTAAAGGGCCAATCGATTTCTATGGAAATCTTAGGAGAGAAGCCAGGGTTATTCATCTTATGTAAGACCCATGAAAGACTGGGAAGCAAAACTTACTCTGGTGGTCACTACTAAAATCCACTTTTTCCTAAAATTTGTCAGTCATTTTATCAGTAAATCCATGAGAAATGAACTCAGTAATTCTCAGTCCCGACCATACTTCTGACACTGCTCTGAAAGTTTTTAAAAACTGCACTTAGTCCTATTTGGTGATGAGGAAAGATGTAAGTTTACAACATTCCTTCATTCCCCACCATCTCCTGTTTCAGCCAGTAAGGCTAAAAATCTCCAAAATTAAACCTGATTTGCTTGGTCATTGCATGGACTGTCTGTTGAGGTACCTTGTGTTACAAAGTGCAATTTTGCCTATGAAGCAAAAGGTTCAGTGTGAACCTTCAACTCACTTGGCATTAAAAATCTAAACCTCAAATGATTAAACAACCAGGGCAAGTCATTGAATCCTGAATTAGATCTTTCAAGTAGGGGAGGACCCTCTAAAGGTATTGATCTTTCTCAAGTGGCTATGAAGCAGAATTTGAGAATTGGTTTAGCACAGGTTCAGAGTGAGATCCATTCAGCCAACGTAGTCATCCTCACACTCCTTAGAGCCAGGAAAAAGTTATAGGTGCATTTGGATATTGGCTTGTTACTTTGCTGTTTCCTTTTTTAATTTTAGCTGTCTACTGTAGGATGATGCGATTTTTTTTTAGAGCTTTGCAACATGAATATTAAGAATGCTTTGGAAGATGTTTAAATGAAAATTTCTGTGATTGAAAGTGCCAGAACAAACTTTAGAAGAAGGACTGCAGAAATCAGGGAATCATGGAATGGTTTGGGTGGGAAGGGACCTTAAAAATCGAGTTCCTACCCCTGCCATGAGCAGGGACACCTTCCACTAGCCCAGGTTTCTCCAAAGCCAATCCAACCTGGCCTTGGAAAATTCCAGGGATGGGGAAGCCACAGCTTCTCTAGAAAACCTGTACCAGGGCCTCACCGCCCTCACAGTAAAGAATTTTTTCCTAATATCTAATTTAAACCTACTCTCTTTCAATTTGACTCCATCCCCCCTTGGCTTATCCCATCACTCCAGGCTCTTGCAAATTGTCCCTCTCCCTGTTTCGTGTGGGCTCCATTCCGGTACTGGAAGGCTGCAATTAGATCACCCCAAAGCTTCTCTTTTCCAGGCTGAACAACCCCAATTCTCTCCCTTCCCTCCCAGCAGAGCTGCTCCATCCCTCTGATCACTTTGGTGCCTCCTCTGGACTCTCTCCAGCAGCTCCATGTCCTTCCTGTGCTGAGCCCCAGAGCAGCTCTGCAGGTGGGGTCTCACCTGAGAGGGGCAGAGAGGCAGAATCACCTCCCTTCCCTGCTGCCCACCCTGCTTTGGATGCAGCCAGGCTGCTCTGGTATTTATTTGGCCAACCACAATGCCTGGAATAAAAATCTAAATTTCTTTTCTTACCGCTGTTCATGGCCTTAGAAAATATCACCTGTTCTGGATAAGGAGGGAGTGTTGATATCCAGGTGCAGGATGAATGAAAAACAAAATAAATAGAGTGACAGTGACTTCCTTCAGATTATTCCATGTTTATGCAGTTATTAGGAATGTTTAAGGAAATATATCTTTCCCTATATATATAATTCTCAGGCTGGTGTGACAAAAGGTTGAAAAATTATGTACAAGCATTCACAATTTACTTGGAAAAACCTCTTTTTCCCTTTAGATGTTTTGCAATCACTCAAATTTTTCCTTTCTACCCCATCCTTATAATTATTGTGAAAGAACAGAGTGATTAAAATTTTTTCAAGGTCATTTTCATATTTTGCATTAATGTTTGCATATTAAAAAAATCCAACCACTGCTTCTGAAGCCAGGGGGACAAAGGCAGGGAGATTTGAAGAGACTTGACAGAAAGCCAGCCCCCTGTTTTTAAAGAGGAAAAATAATCAATAATTAAATGTGCAGTTCTCATAAGCACAGCAGGGATGGTATGTAATGCCACAAAAGTACAAATTTATAAAAATCTGATCAGCTGAATGAAATTTTGCAAAAATGCTGCCTTCAGGGGAGTACTGATTTATTAAAGCCCCTTGTAGATTTTCGTGAAATACTCTCCCTTATAATTTAGTTTGATGCACCTGAAAATTAAAAGTGTAAGCACTGCTGGGGGTGACTGCTGCTGGTAACAATAAGTGAAGTTCTGCTTTCACTGCCCTGAAGATACACTCAGAGTAAGTTCTGATTTCAGCACTTAGTCCAGTTTAAAATGGAGTAACTTGGAGTAACTATTTTACAGTAGAACTGTAATTTAAACCTCAAAAAATTCACTATCAACACAACAATTTAAAAAAAAAAAAAAAAAAGGAGTAAAAAAACCCCAAATTAACAAAGTAGTCCTGTTACTTGGATTTAACCCAGAGTGAAACTGGGAAAACTGAGGCTGAAATTTCCTTTTCTTCAGCTCTAAATGTAACTACAGAAACTGTCTGTATCTTGGTTTGAGATCTGGACACACAACAGCAAACACCTCTTCAGATAAGGAGAAGGAAATCTACTCCAAGTTGGATTTTCTGCGCCATTGTTTTTAGGTGAGCTCAGCTGGAAATAAACTTTGTTTTTAAGATATGATTGTAAATGCAAAGAAGCAGAAACAACTATAAATATGGAATTTCCGTGAGGAAAGAAAGGAGCTACAGGATAAAAGAGAAAGGAGCAATTGTTTTAATCCTATTAAGAGCCTGATTAATACAATTAAAGAAACATATTTCAATTAGGCTGTGTTTCAAGCAGCTTTACTCAAAGGCGCTTCTCCCTGAGGTACCACCCTTTAGCACACTAGATATGACATCGAGGTTGGCACTGGCAGCACAATCCTTCTGTCCCATTTATCCAGCAGGAATTAAATTTTTTTTCATAGTTTTAATAATTTGGGCCTAAAGGATTTAGACATGTAGAATAGGGATAGAGGTAGGATATATCTACAAGTTTGGATATATCCTTCATTATTATCCTTCATATCTTCATTTCTGGTAAAACACACGCCCTCAGTGTTCTTTTCTTAGGAGGCAGTAAAGCAAACAGAGGAATAATTTTTATGTTTTCTTGTTTGAGGAATAGGAATAGGGAGAATTTTAGGGCTGAAAACCCAGACTTGATAAGCTGAACTCATGCTGGAAATGATGGTTGTGGCCAGGATTGGTTTTATGAGATGAAGGAGCAACAGGGACCTGACTTAAAGAGGAGGCAGATGCTTGTTTTGCTCAGGGAAAGTTCAGGGGGGAAATTCAGATTTTGTTTGTGAAGCTCATTGCCAAATCTTGGTCTATGGAAAAAAAAAAGATGAATAATTCAGCCTGGTTTAATCCTGTGCTCATGAAGACCCCAAAACAAGCCCACATCCACAGAAAACACCTTTTCCATTCCTACTTAACTTTGCTACTCTGGACATCATTTGGTAAAGGACATTCTTAATTCCTTTTGGTGTAGGGAGAACTGGAATCTCCTGAATTGCATTTTTCTGTAAAATTAAAATGGGATTTCAAATGTGAAATGTTGACTTTTACATTATCACCCCTGAACTCTCCCTGAATATGGAGTAAATATCTGTAAAACTTTATTAACAAAAAAATAGGAAATGTTGATTGTGGATGAGAGAAAAAAAAAAAAAAAAAAAAAGAAAAAGCTTAAGTTATGAAGCATCAAGGTACTTCCTCCTTCCCCAGTGCTTCAAAAGGACACATTTTGCCATTGTGTCATCCTGTTCATTCCTCAGTTTGAGGTAGATTCAAAGTAAAAGCAGGAGGGGAAGGCAGCTTTTCACCCTGAAAAGCAATTTTCTGTTTGGCTGGGGAAAAAGAAAAAAGAAAATAACAAGAAAGAAAGAAAAGTGAGAAAGAAAGCTATGTAGAAGTTCAGGCCAGGAGACCTCACAGACCTGGGAATGAAAAATTTTAAATGAACCACTGATGCACTCTGATGGAGAATGCTGTGGAGGAGAAAAAAAAAGGAATAGAAAACAAACAAACAGGAGTGAGTTTCAGTGGAAGACTGGCTTGTTGTCAAGAGCAGCATCTGCAGAACAAGAATCACAAGGGCCACCTCACACTCAGTGCTTCTGGGTACCCCATGCTCACCAGCTGAGGTCACAAAGACATCTTCACCACAGGGCATGGATGTGCACATCTGAATCTCACTGGATTTTCATGCATTTGCCCAGAAAAAAACCCCAAAAATTCCATAAATGAATTGAATTATTTGCTTATTTTAGGCAACCTAAAAAATGTTGACAGCTGAGCAATGAAAAATTCTTCTCAAATAACGGAACAGTCATAGCAATGTTGGTCTTGCTCTCCTCCCCTGTCCTGGTCAGGGTAGACATGGCTAAGCCTTGATGTACAAAATTAATGTAAATGCAAGAAAGACACCATAATTCAATATTTGTGTGGTGCAATGATTTCAGATTTGGGGAAGATTTTCTACCACACTGCTTAAATCTGTCTGTGTTTGTGTATCAACAACCAGTCCTGTTGGTTTGTGTGGTGGGAAGTGTCCCAAACCATGGTGCTGTTTGTTCTGCATCTGCTGCCTCCATTCCAAACTGGACTTTCTGCTTCCTTCTGCTTTCATTTTGAGCCTCAATCTGTCACAAATTCACTTGCTTTGCATGTAGACAAATGAGTTTGGAGGGGACCACCCACACTTATGAAAAGGTTGGTAAACAAGATCAGTTACAGGTGGAAGGCTTAGGAAAAGACTGGGAGAAAATGTGGCCTAGGGAGACAGGTTAATTAATACACAGTGAAAAAATAATCCATAAAAAGAGATGTTTGTTTTAGTAATTAGTGAAGTCAAACCAAGTGTGTTAGACTTGCATCGTGGCAGGGAATATTTAATGCTTCATGAAAAAAACATTCTCAAAAAGTCATTCAAGCAATTGATCAGTCTGACAGAGAGGAATGAAGAATAAGTCTCACAGGAGTATAGAAAATTCTCATATTTTTCTCTGAAACATGGAAAAAAAACCCAAATCAACTAAAATGAAAGAAGAATGATACCAACTAATATCCTGGAGTGCTGCTGAACTGTTCCCAGCTGGAGGTGTCCCAGGGCTTTCCCAGATGTTGGTGGGATGGGAGATGGGGTTTGTCCAATCCTCCCCAACCAGCTGCAGAGCAGAGCATACCAGAAATACCATCTAAAAATGATTGATAAAACCACGCTGATGGCAGGGGGATTGGAACTAGATTGTTCTTAAGGTCCCTTCCAATCTAAACCATTCTATGATTCCATGATTATCACAAGGGAAGTCTCAGGAAGTTTGAAATTAAATATTTTCGATGATTGAAAGGAAACTGAGAAAAATGCGTTTAAAGCAAATCTTGGTTTTGGTTAAAAACTCCATGTCTACTTGACTGCCAGTCACATCCAGCACAGACATTCCATGGCAACTCAGAAGTAGGAACTTCCCTCCACCTGTCACCTTTGGGGTGTAGGCATCCATTTATCCATTTACTTCTGCAGCCTCTGTGTTGCCAGCAGTCACTGCCAGCAGGGACATCTACACTGGGAAAAAATAATGTATTGCTCTGCCACAGCAGAGTTTAATCGATCTGCAGCTTTTCCCAGGTTGACATCTGACGCTGCTTTCAAGTGGCAGCACATTTTGTTAGCAAGGTGTCGAGGCAGACCCAGCTCAGGGTGCAGCTGAACTGCACATAAATGTACTCAGTGAGCTGACAGATTTAATGAACCTGCAGGCAGCCACAGAGGCTTTATCCTGGGGAAAAAGAGGGTTGGGGGCATCGTGCCACTCTCTACAAGCCCCTGAGATGAGGATGTAGCCAGGTGGGGGTTGGTCCTTTCTCGCAGGCAACCAGTGAAGGGACAAGGGGACATGGTCTGAAGCTGCACCAAGGGACGTTTAGGTTGGACATCAGGAGAATTTCTTCACTGAAAGGGTGATCAGACACTGGAATGGGCTCCCAGGGAGGTGGTGCAATCACCATCCCTGGAGGTGTTTAAGGAAAACTGAATGTGGCACTCAGTGCCATGGTCTGGTTGGCAATGTGGTGTTTGGTCATAGGTTGGACTCGAGGACCTGAGAGGTCTTTTCCAACCTATTTAATTCTGTAATTCTGAGGTTGCAGTGCTCTGGGGACTGGTGCTGAAGCTCTTCTAAACAAATTTTTGCCTGGTGTGTTGTTACAAAGTCACACAGATTTTTCAGGCTACTCAGGTTGTTTCCTGATGCTGCTCTACCCCTGACATATCCCTCCCCATCTTTCATCTTGCACAGGTAGGCTCTGAAACATGGGGTAAGCCTTTGCTCCCAAGCAATTAGCGACAAGACAAAGGAAAACAGCCTCAAGTTGTGCCAGAGAAGGTTCAGTTTGGATATTACGAAAAAAAAGTCTTCACTGAAAGAGTGGTGAAGCATTGGAACAGGCTGCCCAGGGAAGTAGAGGAGTCACCATCCCTGGAAGTGTTCAAAAAATGAGCAGAAGTGGCACTTTCTGATATGGTTTAGTGGGCAAGGTGGTGATCAGTCAAAGGCTGGACTCAGTGATCTTGGAGGTCTTTTCCAGCCTCAGTGATTCCGTCATTCTGTGAGAAATAGTCTTCCCTTCCACCTTCTCAAAGTGAGTCCTGTTCTTCCGGCTCTCCATCAGTAGATCTGAAAATATTTTTTTTCTCCTTGGGAATTATTATGAGGAAAGTCTGCTGACTCCTCACCAGGTCTTTAGGGATTGGAGATGCATTCAGAAGATGGACCACAAAACCCCACCTTGGTTTTGGGGGTGTATTCCTCTTTCTTTATACCAGATTATTCCTGTCCTAATTCCACAGTGATTCTCCAGATTCATGGTAATGACACCAAAAGTGGGCTATGACTTGGTCACTCTTTTGCTGCATCAGGAAAGTACTCCAAGTATTTAGAAAGAAACTTAAATGAAAAAAAAAAAAAAGAGAAAAAGTAAGGCACGATCTGCTTGACTTTGTCTCTCACATCCTTCTGCTGCTTTGTATTGCTCTGTGCTCTCATTTCCTGCTGCACAGATCAATCTGCTGCCTGGTCTTGGGCATGCTGCTCTCATTTCCAAATCCTTGGACTTTCAGGTCTTACTTTATGGCTTGCTGCTGATCCTCTGCTATGTTTAAATCCTCTCTAAATGCAATACCCAGAATTCAATGTCCTCCCTGCCAACACAATTCGGCTTTATGCAAGCAGTGTCTATATTCAGCATTCCTTTTCTGTCTAAAGTGAATTCCCAGGTAGATACAGAAATACGTCATCCCTCCTTTGTCCTCCAGCAGATCTAGTCCTAAAAACTGTGAATTCCAGTTGCCATTTATAGAGGCTTACAGACAATTAATGACCATCACCTCTGTGATCATGGTGGAAAAGATTGGTTTTCATGTGTTATTTAGGATTAGGCTCTATCAGAGCCCAAGGGTCCAAGCAGCGCTTCAGTCCCCTCTTCATTTTGACTCTATTATCTCTTTTAGCACCAAAAAACCCCTGTCTTAGCAAATTAAGAATTCCTTTTGGCCATGGAAATGTCGTGTCAGTAGTAACACAACTATGCAATATCCTTACTGATCACACTGCAGCTGTTTCAAAATCTATGGGTCAAAAAATGAAATACATCCCCCCAAAAAAACCCCAAAACACAAACAAGCAAACAAACAAACAGAATCAAACAAGGAGCACACAAAATTCATCTCTAACTGGACCATCAGGAATTAAATTTGAGTTTCTCGTGACTCACAGTGCAACTATCAGAGCTGGTGAACATTGGGCTCAGCTTTCTCAAAAATCATTCAAATTGATGAATAAGTTTATGCATCCCTAAGATAATTTTTATTTTGAGTTGTCAGGGAGCTGCAAGTCCAAGCTGCTCTTCCAGGGAGGGCAAAGCAGGAGAGGAGTGACAGGAAGGGACAGCACCTTCACCACCAAGGGCTCAGTCCCACAGCACCTGAGCAAGAGCAGAGCAGCTCTGACAGAAATCAGGGTCAACCCAAGGGTCAGGGACCTCCAGAGAGGAAATAAAGGAAATCCAAGGCCAAGACAGAGAGACAAATCAGTGAGCTGGGTTTGGTTCAGTGTGGTGCAGGGACCAAGAGCAAAGGACTGAATTTCAGTGTAGCTCCCAGGCAAAGAGGGACTGCTCCCCTGGAGGCATCTCACAGCTCTGTAATCCAAGGGTGCAGAGGGGATTTAGACCTGGCCTAAATCGTGGTTATAAAAACATGGGGTAAGGGGAAGACAAGCAAAGAGTGTCTATAGACAAACTTTGGCACAAAGCAGCTACTTCTGTACTCATAATGAGGCCTTAAGGATTTTTTGCTCCTATTTTTCATGTGTCTGCAGTTTTGGTGTGTAGCTCTAGGCTCCATAGAAAGTGCTAAAAGCCTTTGTTCCCAGCATTTTAGACAAAACAATTCCTCTAAATTGGAAAATCCAAGGACACTTCACTGCCTCAGAGCCCCAAAATATGTAAACAACAGTGAATTGGGGGAGCAAGCTCAGGGTGGTGGACATCATCACCTAAGGGGTGATTGGAGAATTGGGACATGATATCTTAATAGACAGAACTTATAAAATGTGAAGAACTCGTGACTCGCTGTCCATTTTGAGTGCAGCCTCTCAAGTAGGCTTTGTCTGCCTAAAATGCACCTTAAAGGCCTTTAATAAATTAATCTGCTTTTTATTCTCCTAACTTTGTCTACCCTCTGTTTCAAGTAAGCCCTGTTCAGGCATCAATAACTTGACCAGAGATGAGGCAGAGGCACAAATGGTGGCTCCTCATCATCCGTGCATTCTGTTGGGTGCAGCTTGTCCTGCTCTCCCAAGGGATGACCCAGGTCCTGTGTAGCACATGGCAGTGACCATTCCCAATGGAGCATTTGGATGCACTTTCATCTTTCTGCATGGGAGATGTCCCTGCTCACTGCAGGGGGCTGGATTAGATGATGTTTAAAGGTCACTTTCAACCCAAACCATTCTATGTTTCTATTTCATAATTTAATCATGAGGACATAACCAGGCCTTGGATTCACAGGACAGCCCCCGGCCTTATTAAATTCAGCAGTAGGGATACATTCCCTCCTGAATTCTACCATCACATTCATTTTCCCTCTTCCTGTAAATCCTCCTTATTTCCAGCCCTGATGTTAATCAAACATAACCAGAACTCAGAAATCCAACAGCTAGTTAAAGTGAAATGTGGTGATTATCTGTTACCCTTAAAGGAGAGTGCAGTGCCAACCCAGCTCCCACAAATGTCAAATCAATGCCTGTGTGGCTCAGCTGCCTCATCCAAAGGACTACCGAGGACACACACCATGATTTTATTGACTACACTTCCGTGGAAATAATTTGGAGAACAAATCTGAGACACCTGGAAGCCACATAGAAAATACTTGGATAAAGTGATTTATAGGATTTAATGGCTCTAAGCAGAAGGAGGGTAGATGTAAATTAGGTATTAGGATGGAATTCTTCCCTGTGAGTGTGGGGAGGCCCTGGCACAGGTTCCCCAGAGAAGCTGTGGCTGCTCCATCCCTGGAAGTGTCCAAGGCCAGGCTGGACAGGGCTTGGAGCAACCTGGGACAGTGGAAGTTGTCCCTGCCTGTGGCAGGGAGTTGGAACTAAATTATTTTTAAGATTCCTTCCAACCAAAGCCATTCTATGACTCTGGGATCTGTCCCCAACAGCCAGTCTAAGCAAAGCTGACAGAAAATGCTGAGTCTCATCACCTTTGTCAAACTAAATCAGCGACTTTGGTCCCTAAAGCAGTTTCCCAGCAGCAACACATTTCTTTGGAGGGAAGAAGGCAGGCAAAGAGGAGAGGATAAGAATGAAAATCAAAGAATGATTCACGGCTGCAGCATTTTCTGATTAGATAATGATGGTTTGTGATACAATATGAACATGTCCTGTTTACATTGGACCTTGCAGCGTGATCTGACAGGCAACAGTAAAAGCAATTATACAAACACCAATCCTGAAATATGTTTCACTAGATACTGCTACAGATATCCAGTGCTAGAGACTCTAAAATCTCCCCAGAAAGTATTTCAATCTCCTTATCATTAAACAGCTTTTCTTAATATCAACCCTGATTCTTTCTTGCTGCAGCTTAAGTCCATTACTTCTTGTTCTTCCCAACTGTAATAAACAAAAGAAAGCAGTGATTATTCTTTTCTTCTTTGTAGAAGACTTTTATGTACCAAGAGACCATTATCTTCAACTCTATTTTTTCGTTTTTCAGCTGAAGCAACTCTTTTTATAATCTCTCCTCTGCAGCCTGGCTTGGCAGCTCTCGGATCCCTCCTGCTGCTTTCCCATGCCCCAAAAACTGCCCCATGCCTCAAAGTGAGTGCCCAGCACCTGAGAGAAGATTAAATTTGCCTATTTTAATGTGATGAAGACTCACACACAAGCCACATTAGGATTAATTAATTTAATAGAGAATTTAATTAATTAAAGCTGCATTAAAGTAAAATTAATTAGAGAATTATTTTTTGAGGAAATGAAATCTTATGTTCTCAACCTAGGCATAACAAACTACCCTGCAATGAGATCTCTCCAACTCAGCATGGCTAAGTCCCACCTAAACACAAACATCTGGACATGAGATGTCCTGTGGGATTTGGCACATCCACAGGGATCTGAGGGATATGGCACAGGCCATGTCTTAGGCTGAGGGCATCACAGACCCCGCATCAAATCAAAATGCCTCCTAGATCTCTAGCGAGGATGTGGGGTCCCTGGGCAGCACAGCCAGTGATGAATTCCTAATTTGGATACACCCAAAGCTAGTTGAGATGGATCCCATCTCATGCATCAGCTGAGCTGTAATGAATTCCATGTTTATGTTCATTGCTTGTGGAAAAGAGTAGCAGCACTTAGATTTTCTTCTGCTTGAAATGTAAGGAAGTCATGCTAACAGCCACCAAAAATTAGGTTTAATTGTTTCTTCATTAGTTTCAGATTGATTTAAATCTTGCATGGAGGGGGGGAAACATGGCTTAGTATTATCAAGGTTGCAATCCCTCAAACTAGATCAAGATGAACATCCTTATACTCCTCAATATTCAATAATAAACCCTTTTAAAGCACAACTGGGAAGAATCAGGGAAAGCTTGGAGGCTGTGAGTAGAATTTAAGATTTCTCTGCTTAGAAAAAAATAAACTTACCTGAATGCTCATGAATTCTCCCCAGTCCTATTAAATCAGCAAATGTGATCTGTATAGTGGATAAAGCTCTATTCTCCTTCCATTAATGTGCCTTTGACATCAGTGAAAGCCTGAAGTTACAGATTATTCTCTTTTCTTTAAACTCAACAAAAAAAAAAAGTGTTTCAGGAGAAGGGTAATATCCACTGGGACGGACTCTAAAGAGGAAAGATAAATACGAATAGAGTCTATTTTACTTTTTATATGTTTCAGGTCTATGTAAGAAAAATGTCTCCTACAGTAAAGAGAACTGATGCAAGAATTGTTTCTCATAAATGGACAGCGCTGCTGTCTGCAAAAAGGAAGAATGAAACATTGTGGATCACTAGGTAAAAAAGGAAAGCTATGAAGAATATTACCAAACCCACTAAAAATGGATCAAATGCAGCACTTACTGTGACATAAAAACCACAATGAATTTTGGGCTCACCACACAAATTGTTTTTCCTAGAGTCATCTAAAAAACAAGTAATAATGAAGCTGTGCTTTATGGAAGAGGACCATGTTCCTGTAGATGTTTCCTAGTATTCCAAAATCATTCCACAGAAAATCTTAATCCCTTAATTTCCCAGTAGGGAATATAGCCATGATTGAATCTTGTCAAAGACTTGAGCTGCCAATCCTGAACTCTTCAGAGTATTTGATGTAAAACAAAATTAAGAGACATCAGAGCTGGCGATACAAGAACAAGCTTCTTCTCCTGTGAATCTTCTAAAAAAGGAGAACCCTTATGTGAGAGAATTGTAGAAAATATTTCTCTGAAGACCAGGAAGTTTCTTTATCTAAAGAAATCCTTTCTCCTCACAAAGAAAGATATGCAGTGTGTCTTTCAAAGTGAAATCAAATCCCAAATTGTCCCACCCCACACAGAACTCCTTACTTTTCACTCCACATTTCAAAATGTTTTCAAGAGCTTTGTGTGTTGCTGAAGTCAGATTTAGAAAGACTATAATTGACTCTCTTTTCTCCTCTTGAGCGCAAGTTGAACGTAACAATTCCCATTCTCCACTTCTGATAGTGCCAGGCCATGACCCAAGAGCTGTGCTACAAAAATGTCCTACCAAGCCTGTGATTTCTTTCAGGAATATGGAAAAGACCTTTGATTAAAGTGCTTCCAGGCTTTGTCAAAATGGAAATGAAAGCAATTTCATTCTCTGTACCTTTTCTCTCCTTACATATCATTTTCCCTTCATGATCAATACAGTTATTAAAGCACAACAGGGGAACAAGCATTTACTTTCTCAGCTACTTCCTGACCACTGGAGATGCCCCAGGTTTGAGACATATTGAGACACAGCTGGCACAGGGGACATGTGATTTGGGGAGGAACAACAGCTTTCCGTAGCAGAAGCCAGAAAGGCAGCAGGATTCCCTACTCAGCACAAAAGGATACCAAATATTAGTTTTTAGGCGAAGAAGTCAAACTCTCTCTGTCTAGTAAAGTGCTTTTTTGAAGGTACTTGTCTATCAGCATGAAAGAAAGACGTTCACCTCCCGGGCACTGCTCATCACAGACTGAGGTACAATATCCAAGAAAAGCAGGATGAACAATCTTCCAGAGGCATGGGAAAGGAGGCTTAGCCTGTCTTCTTCCAGCTGCCTAAATTTTAAATACCAAATCTGATGGCACTATACTGACTTGTAGGTCCCTACACTGTCCCTATGGAAATATGAACTGCTAAACCAGTGCTCATCAAGTAAATCAAGTTAAAAATCAGGAGCCAGAAATCAGAATGTAAATCCTCAAGGTAGAATTCAATTATCAGCTTCACTGTGGCTTTGAAAACCAATGTGGCATCTTCAGAATCCCCCAGTGGTTTGGGTTGGGAGGAAATTCAACATCATCTCATTTGAAAGCCCCCACCATGGGCAGGGACACCTTCCACTATCCCAGGTTGCTCCAAGCCCCATCCAACCTGGCCTTGAACACTTCCAGGGATGGGACAGGCACAGCTTCTCTGGTTGATGTGTGCCAGGGCCTTCATTCTCCTAGTGAAGAATTTGATCCTTATATCTAATCTAAATTGACCCTTTGTCAGTTCAAAGCCATTGCCCCTTCTCCCGCCCTTGTTAAAATTCCCTCTCCAGGTTTTCTGTTGGTTCCCTTTAGGCACTGGAAGGGGCTCCGAGGTCTCCTCAGAGCCTTCTCTTCTCCAGGCTGGACACCCCCAGCTCTCCCAGCCTGGCTGGGACCAGAGGGGCTCCAGCCCCATGAGTATCTTTGTGGCCTCCTCTGACTCACCGACACTTCAGTGACTTTACATGAAATCCTTAGGGAATGGTGACACTGCCTGGACAGTGTCCCTGTGCCAGAAAGGAAAACTGAGCAGGCAAACACTGCCTGTATGTGCAGATTTTCAGCAGAGGTTTCCAGGGCGAGGACTGGCCAAGCTCGGCCGTTTTGCTGCTTGATGAGATGTGACAAGCTCACAGCCCAGTGCAATAACACTTCAGGCTACACAGCTGGGACTCAAGGATATCTAAATCCTGTTCCTCATTTTCATGGATCCCAGTTAGGTATACATCTCCAGTGCTAATATTCCTAACTCCTTGGTATCCCTGGCCCATTAAGAGGTAAGTTTAATACAATTTCTCAAAGCTTTGACCTTTGAGCAGGGCAATTTATTATATGTACTGCCACTGGGCACGAAGATGACTCTAAGTGTGGTTTTCCAGTCAGTAACCAAGGATTTCCATTCACTCCTCTGTTAAATGAGGCCATTAAGAGAAATGTAACTCACTAGCTTATGCTGCTGCTAGCAAGGGAAAATTGCTTTTTAATCTCTGACCCCTCAAAATGAAATTGTACCCTGGAAAGAGATTCTGTTAAACAAATGAATTAGAAAAACAAAAGACAGTCTGTGATTCCGTTCTGCTGTCTCGGAATTGTCACAGATCAGACTCGTTCAGCTTTCAAATGGAAAATTCTTGCCTTTGAAATATTGCATGCAGGCCATCACAATCAATGTAACTGATATTCTTAAAATGAGAAAATTCTCGACTTGAAACAGTCCCAGTGAGGCATTCCACCAAGGTGAGCAGTGAGTAAAATCTGTGTCCTACCTACTCATCTTACCTGAGAAAACAAATTGATCACCAATGGCTCACCACTAAAACTGCTCCCAACTCTTTCCTCATATCACACAGAATCACAGAATGGTTTGGGTTGAAATGGACTTAAAAGATATTTTGTTCCAACCCCCTGCCAGGGGCAGGGACACCTTCCACTATCCAAGCCACATCCAACCTGGTCTTGATCATTTTTAGGCATGGGGCAGCCACAGCTTCTCTGGGCACCCTGTGCCTCACCACCCTCACAGGGGAAAATTTTTCCTGATATCCAATCTAAACCTATTCTCTTTTCCATCTGAAGCCATTCCCCCTTGTCTTATCACTCTGTGCCCTTTTAAAAGCTCCTCCCCACATTTGCTGTATCCCCCTCTGGGTATCTCAAAGGCCACAACAGGCTCACCCTGGAGCCTTCTCTTTTCCATGCTGAACAATCATGATTCTCTCAGCCTTTCCCCACAGAAGAGGTGCTCCATCCCTCAAATTATGTTCATGGTCTCCTCTGGACCCTTTCCCTTCTCCATTCCACCCTTCCACTTCCTCCTTGAATGGTTTGTGCTTAAAAAAAAATCAGCTCACAGTTGATTTTTTTTCCTCACAAAAACTTCACAGGATGTGGTTTATAATAAAGGGAAAAAAAAAGACTAAGCTACTCCCTGGATCCAGCATCTCTCCCTTTTGGATGGTACAAATGAAGAGATGTTCTGCTGTGATCAAAAATGGCCTGAAAGATTTTACCTTTACACACAGGAACACCCAACTGCATGACAACCAAAAGCTCTAAACAACCCCTTTCTTAATAAATATTTGATCACACAGATCCATTATTTACAGAAAACAAAGAGAGGTTTAAATAAATGTTGTGGCTCAGACCTTGCTGAGGTTAAGTTGCTGCATTCACACAGTTCATTTATCACACGGACTGGCGCTGACTCGAACACCACTTCCCACGGAAAGCAGCCGTTTTGTAAATGGCTGCATTAAAATACAGTAAAAAAGCACACACAGACAGAAGCTGCTTCAAAATAAAGCACTCCTCAACCCAAAAACTCAGCCTGCCCTTCATAGGGAGACAGTGAGCAAGGAAAAAAGGAGGCATGAGTTTTATCCCAACCAACTGCTGCTGATCTGGAGCACAAATCTGGGGAGGAGCAGCTGAGGGAGCTGGAGGGGCTCAGTCTGGGGAAAAGGAGGCTCAGGGACGACATTCTTGCTCTCTCTGACTCCCTGAAAAGAAGGTATAGCCAGGTGGGAATCAGTCTTTTCTCCCAGGTAGAAGGCGACAAGTTAAGGGCAAATGGCCTCAACCTGTGCCAGGAGAGGTTTAGATTGGATATTAGGAAAAAAATTCTTTACTGAAAGGGTTGTTAGCCACTGGAACAGGCTGTCCAGGGAATTGGTGGAGTGACCATCCCACGAGGCACTTAAAATCATCAAGATGTGGCACTTGGGGACACGGTTTCATGGTGAACCTGGCAGTGGTGGGTGAATGGTTGGACTGGATAATCTCAGTGGTCTTGTCCAACCTAAATGATCCTCTGATTCGATTTAATCATTGAAAGCACTGCCTCAGAAAGCTCTGCTTGCTGTCCTGACCACGCTGCCAAGACAAAAGGAGCCTGAAGGGAGGGCCAAGCCTGCAGCAGCAATGAGTAGCTTCAAGGCTCTGTAGCAACTCAGATCATGTTGGGGAACCTGGGACATGAAATGTAGGCAAACATCCAAATGTGGGAGGTTTTGAGCAACCTGGGCAAGCAGATTACTGGGATCATTATAAGGGAGTGGGCAGTTTGGGGCAGCACTGGCGCTGGCAGCTATGCTTCAGCAGGGGAGGACTGGGAGGTTGCAACTGGCAGCAAAACCAAAAAAAATAATAAAGCTTAATGGGAGAGGGAAGGGGTGATATTAAAACAATGGGGCAGAAATTGCTTTGAAGAAATTCAGTCTGAGTGGGAAGCCCAGGCAGAGGTTCCTGGACTGAACCGGTGTGAATGTGTTGCTGTGGATTGAGGAACAGAAAGCAGAGAGGGTCTGCAAATTAGTTTGAGAGACTCAAACAATTTGTGTAGGACTTCTTTTCCTAACTGGAGCTCATGGTACAGAGCCATGAGGACTCTGGATGGTGGCAAAGTTTCCTCCTTCTGCTGAAGAGGAGGATTAAGGCTCAGTCATGTAATTAAACAGTCACATCAGTAATGACTTTTGCTTGGAGTCCTTTCAGAGCCCCGAGTTCCTACTGCAGCTTTAATTCAGCTCCCATCACTTTCACAGGCAGGAACTGCCAGGAGAAAGAATAGCTTTGTAATCCCCCGAATGAAACTTCCAAGTGTTAATTATCCAAGGGAGCTGCAAACTATGCCACGCTCTCTGTGGTGGCAGACACAGACAGCAACACGAGGTTGATTGTTTATGTTGCATTTTAGGGTTTGCAGTAGAGTGACATTACATCTCTGTCACAAATCTGCCATAGGAGCACACAGCCTTCTCCTGTCCTAGGAGATCACAGAATCACAGAATTACAGAGTTATTTAGGCTGGAAAAGGCCTCTAAGCCCATCAAATTCAACCCTTGACTGATCACTTTGTCACCCAAGTGCCACATCCCATCAGTTCTTGAACATCCCTAGGGATGGTGATTCCACCACCTCCCATTCCAATGTTTGACAGCCCTTTCCATGCTGAAATCCTCCTTCAGACACTTCTCATCCAGACCCTTCCCCACCTCCATTGCCTTTCTCTGGACTCCAGCACCTCATTATCTTTCTTGAAGTGAGGGGTCCAGAGAAAGCAGCGACATTTGCATCAAGATAATCCAACCACACTGGTCCACTTTGCAGCTGCTGGATGACTGCTGCACATGTCAGGCTGCAATCCCATCCTATCACGGTTCTAATTGGCTGTAAATTATAAAACTAAGTTTAAAATTATTCAATGGCAGCAAAAGATAAGGTCTTAGGGCATACCCATAGTGAAGGGGAGGAGATGATCTTCCTTATCACGATATTTATAAGCAACAGGTGCTTTGAGGGGCTACCATGCCAGAAAATTTCAAAGACTCTGAGAAAGTGATTTTTGAAACTCAAATTTTCTTTTGTTGTTAAAATACCGATGAGTTATTTGCGTGAAAGTTGAAGACAGTCCCTTATCAGTGGTCCTCAGGCGATAAGATCTCTGCAAATGTCACAGAGTTATGAGGCTTTTTCCTTAGAGCACCAGGCTTCAAAGTTCCCCTCTGTGTGTCCATGAAAGCCAGATCCAGAAATTGCTTCTTTACTGGAAAAAAAATC
The DNA here is from genome assembly GCA_036630365.1 of Acanthiza pusilla. Classification (NCBI taxonomy): domain Eukaryota; kingdom Metazoa; phylum Chordata; class Aves; order Passeriformes; family Acanthizidae; genus Acanthiza; species Acanthiza pusilla. Next base: position 95,659,009 of record JAXCHO010000034.1, read on the forward strand.
ATTGTTCTTCGACTACACAAGTGGATCACTGAACTGCTGTTTGCCTTTGCAATCCAAATCAGCTTGACTTCCACCGAGGATGTAGGGCAAGCAGCTCTTACGAAACAAATCAGCTTCAGCAGTCAGCATACAGAGTCCTTCAGTCAGTGGGGCCAGGCTGAACTTAGGCCAAACTTTGCATGAAAAAAGAGCAACTGGTTTAATGCGCACCCGTGGAGGCTGTGTTGGTTTCTTTTTCTCCCTCTCAATCCATCTGCAGGAAGCTCTGAGCAAAGTGAGCGAAGTGCTCATCTCCACACAGCCATCCCTTTAGGGTGATGTCCAGCCCACCTAAACTAACCTCCAAGGCCTGTTGGGTGTCTAGATAATCCCTTTTTTTCCAACAAAGAGACAGGTGATAGGCATGGGATTAATTTTCCATGGAAATATTTGTGGTATAATTGATATAATCTGAATTTGATGGACAAAGGAGAGAACAGACATGCCCAGAGACAGCCACCAGACCTACCTATGTCAGACATTTCCTGTGGGATGAGACCAGATGTGCTGAAAGCAATTCCTCCTCTGGGCCACGGAACAGCAGTCCAGACACTTAAAAACACATCACCACCAAACTCACCCATATTTGGCCTGATAAATCCATCTCCTCCAGAAAGCAATTTGACCCAAGTTAAAATTGGTGTTGTGAGATGGGTGGGAGGAATCATTTTCTCTGGGGGGGCAGGGACAAGGAAATTTCAAGAGAAAAATCTGGGCCATTGGTATAAATGGCAAGAATCATCATTTCTGCTCGAGGCCTCAGAGAAATGAGAGCCTCACTGGAAAGAAAGGCATTGAAGCAAGACCAGTGCAGGAGACAACTTCTACTGCCTTCTCCCTACCAGATTTGTTTGCCTCTCAGTCATTTCTCAAACTCACATTTTCTAGTGAAAGTAGGATAAAAAATAAAATTGTCACGTTTCTGTGACCAAGAGGGTTTTCATATGGACAAGAAGGCTTCTGTCCCTCTCCCTATATCAATATTCAACTCTTATTGTTTTCATCTGCGTTTTGATCTGGTGTATTCCTACAGATATTGCAGTGCCCCAGTTTAACTGCTACTTGTAGTAAAAATAAGTTTAAGCACAAACAATTATTTTGCAATTATAATTTAAAATGAAAGAAAAAAGAAATTGTTTATATATATATTTATTTTTATATATATATATATATATAAAATTTATTTCAAAGCTTTGACAGCTCCCACTAAATCTTTCAGAGTTTAGATGAGGCACACGAGAATTCACTCAAAATAATAAAACAGTGCTGTTAGCACACACATCTCAGGAGGAAGGAGCACCTCACCAAATTTAAAATGCAGACAAAGGAGCTCAGCGTGAAGATATTTAGAGTTATTTAAACATTTCTATCATTTCAGGGAACCTAAAAAACTTATTTTTTAGTAGGTAAGGTAAAACTATTTACTGGTGCTTTGTTATGTTAATATACAGGTTGGGACTGGTTCTCCAAGTTGTATTGTTGAAATCACTGCATGGATTACATGCCAACAGTGTGTTAAATAACCACCCACTTAATCATTATTCCTGACAGAAATCCCTCCTTTAAGTTCTACAGAAGGTCTTAAACTTGAATGTTTTGGCGGTGTTGACATTTCTGATTTCTCAATTTATGTATACATTTGTTGATAGACTAATAAAAACACTACATAGACCAATAAAAATGCTGCATACACACACACACATTTATATACATATAAATAGTAATAAATAACAAATGTTTGTAAGCCAGGCTGCATTTACAGGATAATCACACTATAACGTATGTAACAAGCGAATATACTCATGAATTAGCAGTTTAAAAAATGAGGAAAATTGCAGTGAGATTTAAGAAACAGTCTGTGCCTTTGATCCCCGAGCAGCACAGATGAGCACAGACAGAATTTAAAGTGTGTAAAGCTCTGACAGGTCCCTTTAAAGAGGTTCCCCCACAAGGCCATCTGGCTGATCACTCTCCCAAACCCATCCCAGATCTTTCCAAAGCAGCCAAAACCATGCAGAAGGATGACCTGTACTTTCCCTGCGTTATCCATATGTATTCAAGGGCCATCAGCGTTCCTCCCTACAGCAGCCCTGAGGGGTGGGGTCAGGACCCTTCCTGTCACATCCTGGGGACATTGTCCCTTCAGATGTAAGCTGAGCAGATATCGTGGCACAGAACACAAGAGGCATCACATGCAATTTGACCCACGCCAGCAGTGGAAGTGACAAAAATGCCACCTCGTTTTCTGGTCATGTCCCAGGGAACCTCATGGAAGAGGTGACAGAGTTGGGTTTACATGTGTTTTTCTGGTGATCCGCATCCAATAGGGTACAGGACAGCTCCCCATGCTCCACAGAAGATCTGGATTGCACATTTTCTTTAGCAGACAAAGTTCTCTAAGTGATATTTATCTATATGGGCTCATTTCAAGTGCAAGAGAGACTCTCTTTTCCTATATATACCAATCAGTTCATATTTATGCTCTTAGCAGGGGTTGCCTATCTTTATCATGATGAACATATTTGATGAAAAAAGGGACTCCTGTCTGGGCAGGCTATTTCAGCAGCTCCTGCTGGCTGAAGAAAGCAGATCCTTCAGACTGTGCTGCATTCATTTTCTGCCTGACTCCTCTTTGACCTTCTTAGCCAAAGTCATCATTAACTCATTTGCAATTTTGCAATCAGCTCTACGGTCAGGTCAAGTATTAAATTCATTCCTGTTTCATTTTAGACTTCATGTGGTACGTAACAAGTTATTTTCAAAGTGAATGCAGGATTACATGCAGGGTGACACACATTATCTTGAATATATATACATTAAAAACCAAAAAGGTAGCTGAAGACCGCACTTATTTTCTGCAATATCACAGTTCTACAAAACTCATTGCCCAAAATTGGGACAATGTGTTTCACCAGAAAATGAGCTATGATAATTTTAAAATCACACCACTCCATTACATCAGAGTAAAATGCCTGTGAGTCTTACTCCTTTGGTCTCGAGATTTGCCCCAGAGCTTCAGAATTCATCGTGTCCAAGGACCAACTAATAGACACTCTGTGCTCTCATGAACCTCAGTTACACTTTGTCGAAATTCCACGCACATGAAAACCACAAATTTATGCTTGAAGAAAAAAGGAAACCAGCAGTTTTTGTTCTGTCAATCACAATGCAAGTGATAATTTTTTCTTTGTTCATTCCCCCACCCCCCTTCAGCCATAGAAAGCATTAACTATAACCATTGAAGAGTTCTTCTGGGCAAGCTGTTTTCAAAAAGATTAATATTTGTGTTTGTGTGTGTATATGTGTGTGTGTGTGTTTTACTCTTGCTCCAATGAAGAAAAAAAGAAAATCACCAAAAAAAAAACAACCCAAATTGCCTTTGAAAAGTGCTGAACACCACCACCATAGCCATTATTTACCAACCACATCATGTTGTTTGACAACTCAGTTGTTTTCCTACACTACTGTTGCCTGATTATAAGGAAACTCACAAAACAGAAGCACATATACATTAAATTATGTGCTTTTTATGGTGTCTTTCTAAGAACAGCAGTAGCTAATTGTTGACTTTCCTACTGGGAAATGTCTGTTTAATATGCAGATCTCTTAATGACTGCTCTAAAGCAAATTGTCTGTTCTACCCTAATTTAATCATATATATATATATATGTGTATATATGTATATATTTTTATATAAAATTTTAGCTCTTACTTAGAATATGCTTTATCATTTTTTGTGGATAGTGCAAAAACGTGTGTCCAGTGGTTCACAGCTGCCAGATGTTTTGTTTATTGCAAATACCATTACTGGAAGTATTTGTAGGGTTTTTCTTGTCCCACTTACTTGGTGCTGACTTGCTTTTGCCAGCTGCTCATTGGCTGATTCTACATTAGAAGAAGAGGCCTCGATGTTGGCTTCAATGCTATCTGCAAATTAAGATAACAGAAGATAATTACAGGGTGAAAACCAAAACCAAAGGCTTTATACCAACAGCAATTCAGCAATTTACTCATGGCATAAAGAGATGAGCAGCGTCTTGTTTGTGACCCCTAAGGAAGTAAGAACAATACCCATTTTGAACATCCAAGCCATCAGTCAGAGGCAGAATGACTGACAGCTCTCATGAGTGCCCTGACAGGATGGAGGTTACCTCTCATCCCATTCCCACTGAAATCAATGGGAAGAGTGTCAGGGAATTCAAAGGAAAGCAGCTCAAAACTGATAAATGTACTGGATTAGGGTTAAATTATAGAAGGGACGTGGCACCTGAAATTATCTCATTATTAGAGCTCAGGGATAAGAATCAGATAGGTCCAGGTGGGTTACTGACCATCCCCAGGTGTCTGTTCTTGATCAAATCATCTCAGGCAATATCACAGAGAGCAAATCCAGGGTGTGAAATTCATCCCACTCTCCACGAGTTGATCAGATTAAACAAATCACAACCCAAACTCCTGGACCACATTTCCAAGCTATGGTGGAGATCTGTAAAATGGCTCAGATTGAGACAAATTGCCAGAATCTAAAATTAAAAGAGAAGAATCTCAGCCTAGATTGCTAATCTGGCACTGGGGGAAGCCTGGAGGAACCACAGGGAATCAAAATGACACTGCAAAAGAAAGATTATCAGCTATACATCACAATTGGAAGGTGCCCAATTCCATCAAAAACAAATATTAACTTTGACTCCTGACTGTGGCCAGAAAGAAAGACACCTGTGCTATGAAACCTGCAAGAAAGGGTTTGTGTTCCCAGCAGAAATCTTGGAAATCTTGACCATCTTGTCCCCCAGTAGATGTGCAGCCAACAATTTCTGTCCACAGCGGAAGAGGATGAGCCCTTGGTCTGTTTCTGGGTGGTTTTGAGCACAAAATACACCACGGAGTTCATGAACATGATCAGGAGAACTCAACCTCAGGTAGAAATTGGAGAATAAATTTCCAGGGATTTCTCTAATCCTTAATAAAACCAATGGAAATTCTTCAATTCATAGTATCAGGAGTTGGATTAAAACAGGCCACAAAAGATTCAAGTAATTTATTCTTTGGTTCTAAGGGAAAGAACAGGAATTAACCTGGTCATCGTCGTGGTGGACAAAGAAATGAGGGTTTGCAGATAATTTGTGGAAAATGGTTTCATTCAGGTTTTGCCATTTTTATGTGAACCAGTATTAAAGTCTGTTAATGTAATTACGCACTTATAATACTAAATCAAAATTATATAAATAAAAAAGCAAAGAAAAGTAAAAAAAACCCACACCACAAAAACAAAAGAGAAAAAGAGCAAAACCCCACGTGCCTAATCAAGGAACAGAACTTGCTCATGTATAATGTTTCTTGGGATCTTAGTGCAGACACCCTTCACTGCTCAACATCTCTTAAAGGCTGATTGGCCTCAGAAAATTAATCTTTTAGGCAGAGAGGAGCTACAGCGGAGAAGTTTATTAAATATATCCTTCTAAAACAAGAGTAATCTGTCTGTGCTTCTCCTGGGGAAGAAGGAAATCATAGAAGCAGCTTAATTTAGTTCCTTTAAAAGGCCCTCCAGAGGAACCCAACGCTTTCCACTGCCTGCAGGGAGGCCTAAGGAGATTTGCCTCCGTTAGATAAAATTAAACACTGTGCACACCCCCTTGGGGCCTCATGGAATGGGAGAACCACACCTTAGGCTCTGTTTTTGCAAACATCATCTATGTTTTTCCCAGCACAGGCTTTCCCAAGTGAGAAGGATGTGTGCTCCATGTCCTGTGTGAGCTGTTGGATGTTACAGAGGGAGGTTGGGCTCTGGTGTCACCATTTCTGCTCAGTTTTTCTCCCAGTGGGGGAATACCAGCCTTGGAAAAAGTAAACCTCCCATTTAATTTCTATTTTTGAAGCAACTTGGTAGTCCTGAGGCACGGGGGAAAAGCTGAAACAAAAAACCACCAAACCAGCTCTAAAACTCTGTAATAATGAGATATAAATATGTAAAGCGATTTAACCAGATATTCCTGATGATTAACATGGGGAAGCAACGAGAGAAAAGAGAATTTGGCTCAAATCACAAAGAAATATGCAATAAGTCAATAATGTTTATAAGTCAATGATATCAATAAGTCAATGATATCAATAAGTCAATGATGTCAATAAGCCAATGATGAATATGACACTGACAGATATCTCAGTGAATATTTGCTGAACCAGAGGTGGTTGACAGCTTCACCTTGGCCACTTTCAGGCTCCTTGCTCCTTTCAGGATCCTCAGGAAGCTGAAAAAAGCCGCTGGAGGGATCTGCCTTTTCCTTTCCCTTTGGCTTTGGGATGAAGGGAACAGTGACTTTGTTCCCAAACAGATGAGGTAATCTATCTCTGGGTCTGGAATTTCTTGTAGAAATCTAATCCCCCAACAATTTTCTGCCCTCAGACTGTGGTGACAAATTTATTGTGCAATTTGAAAACAAAAATCCTAAGGGGATACAGTTGACTTTTTGGTAAACTGAGGGCCAGAGCTGCACCAAAGGAGATGGTGATTGCAATCAAATACATCAGAGAATTGGAAAAATATTTATAATTTTTCATCTAAAACACAGCCTTGCAATAGAAGTAGTGAAGGCGACAGAGCTAACCGGGTTTTAGATTCAATTTGATATGATTTTATGACACACTTATCACACAGAGATGAAAATAATGATGACCCCAAGAGGTATTTTTCAACTCCAGCTATTTATCTGCATCCTGAAGTCAAGCCCTTCTAATGACCAACAGGAATCTTATATGGAAAATTACTGGAGTGACAGTGGCTGGAGTGGAGGTTTTGCCCTAATCTTTCAAGGAATCACTCATGACTTGAATCTTTACTGCAGCAACAATGGACTTGTTTCACAAGGTAGAATTTCAGCTAAACCACTCGAAAGATAGGAAAGTGAGCTCGTGAATGAGAATTTTTAAATGGTCCCACTTGGCAGTAACCAAAATGAGCCCCTTCAGGTTTTCATAGTATGCTTTTATTTTTAGCACTTTAATAAGCTTAACCCTCTTTTATCGCTACAACTTCTGGCTAAAAATAATCAATATAACACACTGAGAGGCACAATAAAAAGAAGAAGGGAAAAAAGGGAGTATTTTGGTAATGCATAAGGGTTTCTTTCCTAATTAAAAGCCAAGTTTGGAGGAAAATTGCTTTCAGCGTGAAAATGAATTTTGCCCATTCGAATTGCCATGTACTTGGGAAGTTTTAAGTGAGTGTCATTGCATGAACAAAAGACCCTCAGGCTTAGTGCAGACAGAACTGTGGATGTTAAAGGGAAGGAAAACTATGACAATTCTTCCAGAGCAAAGTTTAAAATGGCTCAGGGTTAGTCATTTGCAAACTTCAATGTAAACATCGAGTTATAAATTCTGCACACGAGAGGATTTATAAAATAATCGTGCTCATATGTTAAACTCAGGCTAAATGGGTCACACTGGCTTAGATTGGTGCAAGAAAATACAATTTTCAGCTCTGTGAGTCATCAGGAGCTGTGGTTATTGCTTCCAAAAAAAGGCAGATAGAACTTACCTTCCTATCTGATTTTAGCAGGGCTCTAATTCTTCCACACAACAACCCATAACAAGCCTCAGAAGTGAGGACTGAGGCACTGAACAACCAGACAGCAACATTTTCCAGGCAGGCCTGGAAAGAGTATTTAAAGTACCCTAAAATGTCATAACCAGCTCTTCCTGTTGGTTTTCTTCAGCCAACAGCCCAAACCCCTTGGTCTGAATGAATAAAAGTGGCTACAGGGCAGTGGCCAAGCACCAGCATAAATTTACAGCACTTTTTCTCCTGAATGATTTATGCTGTCCTTGAAATGCATCTTGGAAATGTCAAGTATCTGCTACATATGGATGTGCTGAGAAATGGTCCTGCCCTGCCAGAGGTTTGCCATGCCTGCCAGGATACATCTCCCAGGGATTTGAAATTCAAAAAGTGTCCTGGGTGAATCCATTGGAAAACAATGCATCCTGCCAGAGAATAAGGCACCTCCAGTCATCTGCTCTCTGCTAATGGCAGAGTGCAGAAATATTATCACTTTAGCATTTGCAAAGCAATTTACTGCTCTTCCTTCCGGAGACAAGTGGACTCAGATTCCTGATGTTTGCCACAGGAGAAGAGTCAGCATGGGAAGAGTGTCCTGAGGGTGCATGTTCTGGACTCAGTGAGCACTGTGCACTCTCAGTTACGCATCCAAGGTGTCCACACTTCCCACACGATGCTCTCATGTGGTCTAGGATAATCAATCCAAGGCTTTAGTTTTTAAACTCACAGAATTTGCACAAAATGTAAGGATATTATATTATGGCAACAGACCTGATTCACTTTTTCTTTCCCCCATTTCCTTCTTTTTCTGATTAAAAAGAAGTTATTTCAGCAAGAGATTTCTTTTCTTGGGAAGTAATTTATAGGTGTGTCAGATTTATTGTTTTTCCCCAAACCATTTACAGAGCAAAACAGCTCAAATAGCTTTGAACAGGAAATTCCAGATAGTTTCCTGTAGGACACACTTTATTTTCATAGACTCAGAGAATCATGGAATGGTTTGGATTGAAAGGAGCCTTAAAGATCATTTAGTTCCACTCCCTGCCATGGGCAGGGACACCTTCCACTACCCCAGGTTGCTTCAAGTCCTGTCCAACCTGGCCTGGGACACTTCCAAGGATGGGGAGTCCATAACTTCTCTGGGCAACTTTTTCCTTGTGATTTATAGTCAACACTTTTTTAAAAATTAATTCTATGAGACATCCAAGTTAAAGAAAAATAAATATGATTCTTTAAATTTACAAAGGAAAAAAAAAAAGAAGTGACGATCAAAATTCTATTTTTTCCCCAAATCCAGCTCATGAATTGACACAGTTTGGATTAATCCCTTAATGTCGTTTGCATGACGAATTTTTCAGAAGTCCACTTCTGGCTATAATTAACACAAAACTCACTTTCCATCACACAGCTGAGTTATCAAGTCCTACAGCTGATGAAAGAAGTCTCAATCTGAGTTTGTCACAGGAATAAATAAGGCTGGTAGGGGTGTGGATTCACAGAAATAAATATATTTTATTTCTGCTTGCTGTCTTGGAAAGATCACATATTTTACCTACCAAGTAAGGTCACTGATATTTACAACTTGCTTGACCTCTTTTGCTTTACATGGCTCGTTTGATTTACTTGAACTGCTCCAGTCATGTTTCCCAAACAGTCTGGCAGAGTTTTGCACCTCCCAGCAGAAACAAACCACCCACCTGGGCAGCTCCTGCCTTCTGACATTTACTGCTCGATTGCAGCGTTATTAGGAACTAAGACCATGGCAGTTCTAACTTCCCAAAAATTGCTTTGAATAAATTGATGTGAGAAGAATCCTACGGGTGGCAATAAACCTCGTAGAAGGAAGAGACTCGCTTCTTGTACAAAATTAGCTGGCTCATTAACTGTAATTATTCTAGCCCAATCACATTATGAGGGTCAAACACAGAAACAAACACGGCAGACAAATCTTTAGGCGTTAGTAAATTTGCAAGTGCAGAGTTGCCCATTATTCTTCTCCTTGTAAACCAGCATGTGCTGTCTTACCAGCACTTCCTAAATGTAAAATCCTCATGCAAGGGATGACAGGAAAAATCACACAGAGAGCAGAAGGAGGAGAGAAACACAAAAAGCTCGCGCAATTTTTGCATTGCTTGTTATCTCAAGTAAAATTAGTTGATCACAGCAGCCCACACTTGGCTCCAGCAACTCTGTCACAGCAAAGGTCACCGAGCTGTGCCTCAGGTCACACTGAGCACCTTCCAGGCTGTCCAGCCCTGTCCAGGGAGCTGTCCCCTGGAGGCCACCGAGGCTGCAGTCCAGATAAATAGGGAAAGGCGAGTGCTATGAAACACACCACAGGATCTCAGAATGGCTTGGCTTAGAAGGGACCTTAAGGACCATTTCATTCCAAATCCCTGACATGGGCAGGGACATCTTTTACAAGACCAGGCTGATCAGAGACCCACCCAAGCTGGCCTTGAACACTTCCAGGGATGGGGCCACCACAGCTTCTCTGGGCAGTGAATGGGAGGTGGAATAGATCAGTCCAGACTCAGAAACACTTCAGTGCACCCTCCCTGCACAGGCTGTGCTCTGCACTGACGCACAACTCTGGGTCTTATCAAGTGGATGAAAGCAGCGCAGCCAAGAGAAGATTTCCCAATCCATCAGGAATCAATAAGAGCATAAATGCACACATTCCCATAACAGCCTCCTCAGAGATCGCTTCGGAATCTTTACTAAATGAGAGACTTCGCGGGCCACATTCAACTGATTGGAGATATTAAAGCTGCTACATTCAGGTATTTGGGGACTATTCTCATTTTCTGCAGATGTCCCATCTGAGACACATAACTCGGGAGGGTTTAGTTAAGGATCTGGTTGAACGATTTCCCAGCTCAGTTTGCAGTCTGACAACAGACTCGTGGCTGTGCCATCCAGGCAGTCAGACTGGAGGAGGACGTGCTGATGGGCCCTCTTGACAGTGTTTACATGTCAAACCAGCCTTCAGGTCAGAAAGACAACAAAATGGACCTGATTTCACAGGAAACAAACAAAAAAATTTAAAAAAAACCCCAAAAATTGAACAGCCCTCCCTGCATTCTAAAGCTTCCAAAATAAGCAGCCCATTTGCATTCATGCAAATATCTTTTCCTCTGAAGGAAGTTTATTGCTATTGTTACCATCACTAGGCAATAAGTGACAATGTGGCACATCAGTGAATGTCAGCATCGCTCAAGGACTGAATACATTGGCCCATCAAGAAGTTCCTCCTGACTGAAGGAAAGCAGCAGCTGCCATGTTTTCTCTTTTTTTCCCAGGTCTGTGGGCACCAGCCTGACAGATACCAGGCAGAGATGTTTGTTACATGAAGGAGCATCGACTTCAGATCACATTAAGATTTTTTTTTCACCCAGTTATTTTCAGATATAAAAGTTCCAGGCATCAAGAGTGAAGTGAAAGCTTAGCAGCACCAAGATCTAAGTCTGGATAAGTATTGGTCAAAAAAGAAAGTCTGAGGAATTCTCAAGCTCAACACAGTAGGACATTGATCTGTTCTGAGGAAGCCACCAAGTTAATTAGAGGGATGGGGCACCTCTCCTAAGAGGAAAGGCTGAGACAACTGGGACTGCTCAGACTGGAAAAGAGAAGGGTTTGTGGTGACCTAATTGTGGCCTTCAAGTACCTGAAAGGAGCCTGCAAGAAAGATGGAGAGAGAGGATTTACCAGAGCCTGGAGAGACAGGACAAGGGGGAATGGCTTCAAACTAAAACAGAGTAGGTTTAGTAGGAAGAAATTCTTCCCTGTGAGGGTGGTGGGGCCCTGGGAAAGGTTGGCCAGAGAAGCTGTGGCTGCTCCATCCCTGGAAGTGTCCAAGGCCAGGTTGGATGGGGCTTGGAGCAACATGGGATAGTGGAAGGCATCCCTGCCCATGGCAGGGAGGGTTGGAACTAAATGATCTTTAAGGTCCCTTCCAACCCAAACTTTCCTGTGATTCTGCGATAATTTCAGCCAGTGAGATTTGCTGTGTAAAATAGATTTATCTACATTTGCTGTGGACAAAGAGGTAGAGAATTGGTAAATTACATCCTGCGTTTCTGCCCTTGCAATGTTAAAATGGGTGGCCACTTGGTGAGCTTGGGTTCTTTTCCCATTTTGGCGAGTTGGGGAGGTTACAGATACCCAAAGCTCAGTTCCAAAACTGCTCCAAAGAGTCAGAAACATGACACTTTTAAAAGTGTACAATGTTTTCAGAACAATCTGCTTGCAGATGGAGCTGCAAATTGCTATAGAAGTGGTGAAAGTTGAATTAGAGGAGTTTAGATAAGGCATGTAGGTTTTGAATGTTGTTCTGGCATAACTATTAAGGTTACACACACAGGTAGGATGGAAAAACAGCTCTTCTAAAACACAGAACAGTGCTTCCTTTTGCCATGGGGGGAAAAAACCCACTAACTCGTATTCAGGTCAAATTTATTCTCAGTTACAAGACAAACAGAAGCCTACAAAAGTGGACAAATATGCACTTGCTTTCATCAGATTCCAATATAAATATTGGCAGCTGTGTTGTTGACACCTTCTTCAGAAGAACTGAGGATTTAAGGATTCTCTTCTCCCTAACACCATTACAAATCTGATTTAATGGAAGTTTGTCTACATCTCCCAGTACGAGCAATCAAAGTACAAGCTCGCACATGTAGAATAGAGATGTTCAGTATGGAATACTGGGAATGTTTCAGACTGTTGGGGAACTTAAAGTTCAGTTGAGTGGCCATCTATGAGTGTGAAAAGGAGTGATTGTTGCTGTTGCAATCACCTCCAACATAATTTCCTTCTCACAGTGTCAAGCCTTTAATCTTTCGATGCTTTGGCTGCAGAATCGTTCTGCGACCATGACAGTAAAGTTTAGTGGAGATGAACCTCCTCTGGCCATCTGGAGATCTTGCCATTTCTACATCAGCTCCCCATGACAGAACCTCCTGGAATATTTATGCTCTGCTGTGTTGTCCTTCCAGCTGACACTGGCGTGGTTGAAATCCCTCATGGGAACCAGACCCTGCAAAGGTGAGGCTGTTCTTGTCTGGCTGGAAAGGGCCTCATCCACTTTGCCTGTCCTCTTTTTAATCCTGACCCATAAACTTTCCATCAGCTTCTCCTCCATCCCCAGGCAGCATCCCAAGCCCTCCAGCTGCTCTCTCACATAAAAGGCAACTCTTCCTCCTCATTTTCCTACCCTGCCCTTCCTGGAAGAACCTGTATCCCTCCAAGGCAACACTTCGTCATGGGAGCCAAAGCACCACATCTCCATGACCCCAACAAAACTGTATCCCTCCAACTTCACCCAGATCTCTAACTCCTCAGGTTTATTCCCTGTAATTTGTGCATTTAGGACCCTGGAATGTTCAGTTCCTGCAGAGGATTTGGGATATTTGTCCATGATGGTGGTGCCTTGATGACTCTGTGAGCCCTTCCTGCCACCCAACCCTGTGTCCTTTTCTCAGCAATCCTGTCCTCTGCTCCATGGGACTGCTGGTTATGCCCTCCCTCCCCCATCATTGCTAAAGTCCTCTTTATGTGGTGGATCCTATCTCTCCCAAGCAGAAATCTGCAAACAGCGTCCCATGCAACCCAAAACCATGCCACCAACACCAGTTCTGCAGCCAATTTTGGATTTCTCCTGTAGTGTCCCTCTCCCTGCACTCCCCCTCACCAGCAGCCTGTGTGAGGAAGCTGCCCTGGGATGCTTTTTCCAAGAGCTCCTGCAGGATTGTGTTGGAAAGACTCTGCCGATCCACAGCTAACCCAGACCTTGTTTTGGTTTCAGAGGCTTGGGCTCACTGATATAGCAGTGCATAATTAAATATTTGTATCAAAGCGATGCCATGAGCAGGAACTTGGGCACAGAGTTTATTTGCAGAAGGCATAAAATAACAGAGATAGCCTCTCCCAAGTCTGCATTTTATTTCTTCCCTGCATGACAGAAATCGCTCTCTCCCCTAGGGAGTGCTATCAAGGTGTTTATTAAGGAATAATAAACACATGACAGAAAAACTCCTTTTAGTTTTGTTTTTTTAAAGCACAGGTTACTCTGCCTGTGCCATGCACAGACCACACAAACTCTCCCCACAATTCTCCCCAGCTCAGGTGAACCAGAGAGGTGTTTTCTCTGGGAGCATTTTGCTGAGGGTCTCATCTCACATTCCCTGGTTTTATGTTTTCCCTGTGTTTCCTAAACAAGCACACACAGAGCTTTCATCCCATGCATGTGAGAGGAAGGGACTGAAAAAATAAAACAAATGCCAAGAGAGCAGTCTGTTGTCATCATGGGATTTTCACTGTGGGGGTTTCAACATCCCTTGCCTCCTGATTCTTCATCTCACTTACTTTTGTGTAATATGAATGTCAGAAGATAAACAGGGACCCTTCAGCAATTGGCTGGGAAGACACCTCGATTGCCTGTCAGGATTAAAAGATAATCCTAAAAAACCCTGTTAAAAATCTGCTGCAGTGTAAGTGGAAGAAGAACAACAAAAAAACCCCACAAAAACCTTATGCTGGCTCAAAGACAAAATGTCCTATTTAGTCTAACAGCATCTCACAGGGAAGTTAATACTGGGATGGCTTCTATGCATGGGTAACATCTTAAAATAATAAATATTGCCTTAAGAAAAGGAGTTGTGAGGATCTTGAAGCTAGCTGATGTATGTTGTCATGTCCCTCAAGGCATTAGCATCTGATGTGCTTTTAGAGATGAATCAGGCTCCAAAGTTATCCATGTACAAAAATAAGCTTTCAAACCAGCTTAAAAAAAAAAAAAAAAAAAAAAAAAAAAAAAAAAAAAGGAAAGAAAAGAAAAATAAAAAATACTAAAAATCTGATTTTAAATATAGTCTTGATTTTTCTCCTGTCCCTGTGAACCTGATGCTTCTCAGAGGGGTGCGGCTCATTCATTTCAGTGTGCAAGGAAGTATCTTATGCTAATGAAAATTTGTGAAGGTATGAACTTGGCAAAGAAATCCAGAGTGATCAATAAACAGCAGAGAAGAGTTTCTGCTTTTACGATCTGCATGTGGCTGTCTCAGGACTTGATCCCAGGGGCACCAGTGAGAACTCCAGCTGATCCTTGAGGGGAGAAATATCCCCACAAATCTTGCTGCTCTGGAGTTCAGGTCCCTCAACCAGCCTTTAGGATTATTAGCTCTCAAATTTGGAAATTGGTGGTTGTTACAGAAGCCCTGCACAGTGTTATTGTACATACACAAAATAGCAGAGAAAAAAGTCTGATTTTTCTTCATCAGAGGAGAGCAGTGACAAAGACAAAATCGGAGGGAGCTGATCTAATGTGCCTTATCTCTCTGTTCACAAAAAGTGGTGGCTCTCAGTGATGGGCAGCTCCTAAAGATAGGACTAGGAGTCACTGCCATCTCCTTTCCCAATTTTCTCCACCACTCTCCCAGTCTTTGGTAGCTGGAGAACAAGAGGACATCCACTAATGGGCAGAAACTTCAGACTATGTATATGAGCACATCATGATGTCAGGCTTCTGTAAATTTAATTAGACAGAATGCAATGTGGAATGAAAATTTTATTTAGAAAAAACAAGCTGCTTAATTTTATCTAATTTTATCAATAATCATCATAATAATTGCCACTACTGATGTTTTTTAAGTACAGTTCCAGGTAGAAAGGAAGAATTGGATCCCTTTCCAGTTAATGTTATATATTCTCCATCTTCCTTTTTGCAGTCAAAAGGGAATGGATTCATCTCCCAGTAAATTCTATTTTGTGTTAAATATACCAGCAAACTATCCTGCACATGAAAGGATAGTTTTGTGCCCCTTATTGCACAGGGCAGCTTGTCAGATAAAAACATCTCTGGGTGTACAAAGTGCTCAAAACACAGGGAAAATAACCACAGCATCAACAAAGGGCTGCTCACGAGGGACGAGATCACATCAGAATGGTGGAAGAGGACAATAAAACCATAATTTCCATGTGACACCCACCTATTGCATCTCCTTGCTCGTGCACCATGGAGGCCAAGTCCTTGATGATCTGGTTCACATCCAACATGTCACTCTGAAAAGACAGTGAGCCCAACATTAACGAGGAACAGGGAATATCCAAGTAGAAAAGGCATATTCCAAAGACCAAACCCAGAAAATCACAAAAAATCACAAACCCAGAAATTGTCATCTGTGTAGAAGTAAAAGGGAAAGTTGTAACACTCTCATAGTAAATAAAAAAGTCCCTCAGAGCCATGGTTTGCTGGATCTAAGTCAGCCAGCTGACTCAAGCTTTGTGAGAGGAACAAGTAGAATGATCAGATTTTATGGTTGCTTTTCAGAATTGTGGAGGATGAAGGAAAAACAACAATAAAAAAAACAGCGGCAAACCGTTCTCTTTCTAAAAAAGTTATTGTTGATAAAGACCATTCATCCCAGACTGTTTTCTCCTACACAGAAAAGGGATATCTCTCAGCACAGCATCCATCTGATGATATTCATAAACTGATAGAGATACAATCAAAAACTCCCTGAATTTGAAATTGCCTTATTGGTAGGGCAATAAGGAAAGAGCTGTTTGATGAACAGATTCATTTATATGTTTTCAAGTAGCAAAAAGAAAAACAACAAAAAACCAGTAACTTCACTCAGCTCTGAAATTTTCTCTGAGAAAACACAGCAAATTACCCATGAGTTTGTTTCCTTCATTTCTGAGCACTTACCATATAAAAGAGCAAATGTGAGCATATGTTGACTTCACACGACACTGTCTCTTGCAAAAAGAATTAATTCAGCAATAATAGACATAATAATATAGACACTGCTAAATGCACTACCAGTAAGGCAACACTACCAGAGAAGAAAAAAAGACACTCAAACAGGATGCATTTTTTTTTCAGCTGTACAAATCAGAGAATCACAGAAACATTGAAATGGGCAGGGACCTCTGGAAAAAACACCTCTTCTCAGAGCAGACAATTAAAATAGGTTGCTCAGGGCCATGCCCACTTGGTTTTATCTGTCTCCAAGGATGGGGATTCCACAGAGTGTCTGGCAAACAGTGTGTCCGTGTAACCCTGTGTGTTGTTTGACCATGGCTGGATTCCAGGCACCCATCCAATCACCCACTCACCACATTTTTTTCTTCTTAAATGTTATCACAGAGGTGTTACCACCATTTCTGATTGGCCCAGGCTTGGCCAGAGGCATGACTCTCTTAGAGCCACCTGGAATTGGCTTTGCTGGATGTGAGGAAGCTCCCAGGAGCTTCTCACAGAAGCCCCCTACAAAAACCCAGCCATACAAACCCAACACACCCCATCAGTGGGGAACCCAGCACTGGATGCTTTTTAAAGCATTGAGAACTCTTCCTAAGAATCTGCTTCTCCTGATATTAATGACACAGAAATTCGTTTATCTGCTTGGCTCCTGTTGCAAGTCTGGTCCATCTGGCTAGAAATGCTGGAAAGCAGCCCCGTGGGAAGGATCTGAGGGTCCTGGTGGACAAGAAGCTGTCTCTGACCAGCAACTTGCCCTTGTGGCTGGGCTGCATTGGGAAGAGCATTGCCAGCAGGTCAAGGGAGGTGATCCTGCCCCTCTGCTCAGCCCTGGAGAGGCACATCTGGAGTGCTGTGTGCAGTGCTGGGCTCCTCGGGACAGGAGGGACATGGAGCTCCTGGAGCAGAGCCAGTGGAGGGCTGTGAGAATGATGAAAGGTCTGGAGCATATCTGATGAGGAAAGGCTGAGGGAACTGGGCCTGTTCAGCCTCGAGAAAAGGAAATTGAGAGGGGACCTCTTTAGTTTCTGTCCCTGTCTGCAGGGAGGGCTCAGAGATGGACCAGGCTCTGCTCTGTGGGGCCCAGCAGTGGCACAAGAGGAATGGGGTGAAACTGATGCCCAGGAAATTCCACCTGAACATGAGGAAAAGCTTCTTTCCTGTGCAGTGACCATGCCCTGAACAGATCACCCAGAGAGGGTGTGGAGTCTCCCTCCCTGGAGATATTCCTGAGCCATCTGGACACAACCCTGTGCCCTGTGCTCTGGGATTTCCTTGCTGGAGCAGGGAGGTTGGACCAGATGGTCCCACTGTGGTTCTTTCCAGCCTGACCCACTCTGTGAGTCCATGTTCATCCCAAAAGATCCAATTGCTTCAACCTCACTTTTTAAAGAACTCAGTTTCCCTACTAGCAAAATTAGAAAATGGTGCAAAATGAATCCATGTCCTCCTACTGAAGTTTCCTATGAGAATATAACTGGCATAACACTTAAACACGTAATGCAATAGCATTGCATCTATTTAAAATGAGGTCTGGGAGTCCCGCTGTGAGTGCTAGAACACACCAAATTGTTGAATAACTGAAGATGTGGGAAAAGCAAAAGATTGAAAAAGCTGTGAGAAATCATAATAATGCAAAGAACACTCCCCCAACCAAAGACCAAGTAATGCACCACAAAATGCACTTCATTCCTTCACTTGTCAAGCATAATGAAGCTTTAATTATGGATGGTATTATTCCTAACTTGTAAATACTGCAGAATATTTTGCAAAACAATGACATTTAAGTAACTTGAGATTGCACTTGAGCACTGTGGTAGTAAATCATTGCTGGTAAATGAGGAGAAATTACTGGTGATTTGAGTGGGGAAATTTTCTGAGCTTTTTGTAAAAATATTTCAAAGGAGAAAGCTAAAGTTTAGCAAAATGTGAAGAATTGAGAATTAACTTTAATGCATTGTTCTGCTCTCATTTAACTGCTTTGCAAAAGATGATTAAGGAAAATACAAACAACAACGACAAAAAATACTAAAAAAGCCCAGAATGCTGATTTGTCTCTCTTGACTAAATTGTCACTGACATAATTTTTTGTTTCTGTTCCTTACAACATAAACACAATCCTTTCTATACTACAGTCTGCTTTATTTTGTTGTGCTTCTTTTCCAGCACTTTAAGTGAAGGTGGCTTGAAACCCACAAATGTATTTTTACACATACATTTGGTTAGAGAGAGTTTATCGCAATATATTGAATTCTACATGCCCCCCACCCACCCCAACTATTTCCATTAGAATAAAACCCATGATACATTGACTTCCTTTAGGGTCCCTCTCAGCTCATTTACCCATGAGGAGTTGGGCTCTCTGTGTCCCAATCCCCAGATATCATGTGAGGCAGGGAAGAATGAGAAAGGAAATTCAGTGCTGGTTCAGCTTTGCCATTTGTATTCAGGTACTTGGGAAGAGCCAGCCATCTGCAGCTGCAGAGTATAGATCCTTCCCATAATGTTGCAATAACACTTAAAATTACTGTTTAGTAAATATGCATCAGTGAGAGCCAGCACTGAATTGTGAGGAAGGAAAAACTGCGATTGCTGCACCTAAGGAAAAACAAACAGGGGTGAGTTATAAAGCACAGAGAACAAAAGCAATCTGACCTGAAGCAAGAAATCTGTTGAATAATTTAACCTGGCAATGTGAGGTTTCAAAGTCCTTGATATATGTAAGCAAAACAAAGGAAGAAATAGAAGAGAGAAAAATACCCAGAAATAAAGATCTTCCATAATGGAATATACCTTGGAGCTACACTGCTGCTCCTTCTTGCCAGGTTTGCTCCATCCCCAAGTACCTCTGAACTTGCCAGGCATCAGAGTTTGTCAGGAAAATCAGATTGCCTTTGGTTTCCCATGTTCGCACACACTTTGCAGAATTCACAATGAAATACAGCTCCTCGTAAATCTCTGACTCCACAGAACCCAAGAGTGCAGCAGTCACCACCATTCCCAAAATTCTGTCTCCCTGCCAGTTAATGAGGCTGGGGCTCCCTGGGTTTTAATTAACACCTTTCCTTTCTGGCAACAATACAATATATTCTGCAGCAAGAGGGAGACAGGTTTAAACTGTTCCATATAAATCCTTTTATTTCTTCTTTTTTTTTTTTTTTCCCCAAAAGGAGAAATCCATTGTTGAGATTAGTAGACAGGATTTAATATCATCCATTCTGGAACAAAAAGAATTAAACCAGTCAACAATAAAATGAAATAGCAGTAGCTAAAGATGGCCAAAAAAGCAGAGAAGTGATAGATGAGAAAACCAGAGATATGAAAGAATTTGAGCCCACAAAGTTCCGGAGGATTAACTCTCACTAGGGAAAATTAGTTTGGGAAGTTCTTAACAGAAAGTACTAGGTTAAAATGGCAGGACTATTTGAGTCATTTAACCTGACTCAATAAGTGAATAATATCACTGCGAAGTACTGAGATTTTGTAAAAAAAATTTGAATTTCCAACTCTGAGACAAAAATGTTTGGAGTTATGATTTTGTAGGTAAATCAGAAACTTCAATTTCCTATTTTTTTACTTTAGCAAGACCATAATTTCAACATCTTTGAAATTAATTTGCGAGCAATCTGCATTATAAACCCCAGACATTGTGACCAGTGTGGGAACAGCAAATCCCAGCAGCCCATTCCCCGTGGAATGAGCATTACTGAAGTATTTCCAAGAGAGCAAATAAGTAATGTTCTTTTCCACTCTCATGCTTTGTGGGGCGAAGATTTATTCACACTGAAAACTTCCAACATAACCCTGACCTTAATGATATCCTAAGGACACTGCTGTACTCCAGCCTAGGGAATGGTGTTAAATAAACCAGAGAGGGGAACATGTTCTCCTCAGAAGGACACAGAACAAATCTGTGTAGTCAATAATTCCTCTCTCACATGGAGCCAGATCTCAGCCTCCTCTATCAGTGTCAGCTCAGGTCCTCAAGGGAAGAGTCACACTTATTTCTAGGAATGTTTGCCTTAGGTTTGTATAAAAATGGGATCAAAAGTATCAGTGGTCTATCCTACTTAGCACATGCGCTTTTGTGTTTACTCACAAACCAGTCATCCATTTTTTTAAAGGACTATAAATTAGCATTTAAATTAATTGCTGCCTCAATATTCAGGAGCTGCTGAATTTTACAAATGAGGTCACATTCTGACCCATCATCTATGCTGCAGCAAGCCGCCAGGAGAGCTATGAAATAAACCTCAAGGAGATCCTGAAAGATGTCCTATAATGCCCGTGTGTGTATTTCTGCACATGGAAGCACTCCAAAACACAATAAAGCAAAACAAAACCCTTGTGCTTGTTATCTTTGGGGGGAAAAATAAAGAAACAAGCAAAAAAAAACCCAAAGCCAACAGCCTTTTGTAGTGTCTGTCATGTTTTACCAAAGTGATGCTGAGATATTCCTTGTGTGTTGTCCCTGCAACACCCGTGGGACATGTCCTACCCTGTGGTCCACCATGTATGGACATGGAATAACAAATCAAAGCAGGGTGTTTGTCCTTATTCCGTTCTGAGCGACAGGGGAAGGAAGGGAAAGGGAAAAAATAATATCAAACGTGAGCAAGCCTCTGATGCAAGATGGGCAGAAACTAAATCTTGCTGCAACAGCCTTTCAACAAATATTTTTCTCTTGTCTATGGCTGGGGAAAAAAAATGACATTCAATAAATCAACCTGATTCAGCCTAAGCAACAACAGACCAGCAGAAAATTGTTTTGAGGGCAGAAGCTATCCAGAACAGCAATTACAGACTGAGTTAGATCTCCTCTGGGACTGAGCAACAGCCAGAGTGTGGAGTTTCTCTCTCTCTCTTGCCTGTATGCGTTTCCTCTCTCTTTTGCTGTCTTAGAGGTCTCTGTCATCTCAGGGAGTGTAGAACTGTGCTGCATAATTAAAGCAGTCATGCTGAGCTTTGGGATGCCAGTCCAGCACCCACCTGGGGACAGCAGCTCAGGAAACACGACAGGAAGGGAGTTCCTGTCCACCCAAAGCCAAATGAGGAGGCTGTGCGAGGTGAGATGCCTCGAGCTCGGCAGAGAGAGCTGAGGCCATTGAGGGCACCTCAAGAGGGAGGAGCACAGAGGTCCTGCAAGCAGCCAGCTGCTGTTTTATTCATCCTGCCCGGGCTGGGATGGCCCTGGCTGGATGCCATGTGCCACCAAAGCTGCTCTGTCACTGCCCTCCTCAGCTGGGCAGGGGAGGGAAAATATAACAAAACACTCGTGGGGTGAGACAAGGGCAGGGAGAGACCTGACACCATGGGCAAAATAGACTCAGTTTGGGGAAATCAGTATCATTTATTACCAATAAAAACCAGGCTAGGGTAATGAAAAATAAAACCAAATCTTAAAACACTTTCCCCCCAACCTTCTGTCGTTCCTGGACTTCACTCCCATGTTCTCTCCCTCCCTCGCTCACTGCTGTGGCACAGGGGAATAGGGAATGGGGGCTGTGGTCAGTTCAGCACAGGTTTCTGTCTCCTCACACTCTTCCCCAGCTCCAGTTTGGGGTCCCTGTCATGGCAGGCAGTGCCCCACAAATTCCTCCAACCTGGGTCCCTCCCGTGGGCTGCAGTTCTTCATGTGGGTGTCTCACAGGGTCACAAAACAGTTGGATCATCATGGAATCAGAATCATAAAATCACAGAATGATTTGGTTGAAGGGACATTAAATATCATTTTGTTCCAACTTCCTGCTGTGGGCAGGGACAGCTTCCACGATCCCAGGTTACTCCAGCCCCCATCCAACCTGGCCTTGAGCACTTCCAGGGATGGGGCAGCCACAGCTTCTCTGTGCCAGGGCCTCCCCAGGCTTACAGGAAGGAATTTCTTCCAAATATCTTATCTAAACCTGCCTTCTACTAGTTTAAAGTCATTCCCCCTTGTCAGAGTTGTCTAAGGGAAATATAATAATACAAACATAGGAAGAGACAGCTGGCCCTTTTTGAAAACCGTTTGGATCTGGAAACAGGACTTGTGTTAATGGAGGAGGTCATCAATAGTTCTGTTTTTAAGTAGATATCCTCACTTCATATTTGGGAAATAGGATAAAGCATCAAAGATCACATAAAGGGGTCTTTGCTCGTTTTACCACAAGATCACATAAAGAGTTCTTGTTACCAACTTTGACTCTGATCTTCAAATTAATTAACACCCAAAATTTCATTTAAATGTATCAGTTTGTAAAGGTGTATGAATTCCTATATGCATGTACATGTGGGTATTTATACAGGCACATAAACACATGCATTCCCATGTACCACAAACACTCCCACCTGTGTAAACAGCCACTGTATATACAGAGACACTAATAATTTTAAGATTAACTTGCCCTGAACATACACCAGGTGTTAAATGAACATTTGAGGCTTAGCAGATTGCAGAGATATAAACACAGCCTATTTCTGTCTACAGTAGCAGAAAACAGACCTTAAATCTCAGGCTTCTTTTTCCTGGCTAAACACTCTGGTGTAAAATAAGCATGAACACTGATATGATCTGATAACAGGCAAGTAAACAAAAAATAAAATAAAAGAAAAATTTGTTTGCCTTGCTTAGATAAAACAACAACAACAACAACAACAAAAAAAAGCTGTGTTGATTCCATTTTGCCTTCAAGTGAATGCTGTTTGATATCAGGGAAAGCAGGAGTGATGTGAGCAGGAATGGGTCACATCAGAAAATTGAGATGCAACAGTTGGGTCATCAGGGAACCAGAATCATAAAGTCACAGAATGGTTTGGGTTGAAGGGACCTTAAAGATCATCTCATTCCCACTCCCTGCCATGGGTAGGGACACCTTCCACCAGACCAGGTTGCTCCAAGCCCCCTCCAACCTGGCCTGGAACACTCCAGAGGTGGCAGCAGAGCTCCAGGTGGGGCTTCACAAGAGTGGAGAAGAGGGACAGAGGGGTGTGGAGAACACAGGAATTATTCCACAAAGCTGAGGTGCAGAGCAAGCAGAGATATGTTTCAAAAACCATCCATGATGGAGGAGATCACGTGCATTTATATATTTTGCAGCTCTTCCTTCATCCCCACCACCCTCCTCTTCCACCAGACACTCATAAAGTCCACAAAGAGTGAAAGAGGAAGGGAGATCCACAAACCAAGTAAATGAAGATGGAAGCGATTTCATTACTCTCCTGAGTGAACATCATCTCTGCTCACCAACTGGAAATATGCTGCAATTTTATTTCTCTTTACTAAAGGTCTGACACTCCTGTACTTTGCTACCACAGCTGGAACAAGACCCTGGGATGTCACAATGCATATTTGGAAGCAATAACCCTGAACAACCTGATCCATGGCAGGGGGGTTGGATCTGGGAGATCATTGAGGTCCCAACCCAAACCATTCCATGATTCTATGATTTACTTTCTCAAGGTTGCAAAAGAAAGTCTCTGCACCCACTCCACGAATCCAAACTTTTGCACTCCTACAGCCAAGTTTCTATCTATTTTACCACTAAAGAAAGATTAATATCCTTGCTTTTCAAAAAAACCCTTGGGCTGGATATGAAAGAGACTCATGGCTCAGAAATATTGCTTCTATTTTCTGATATGCTGGAAAGGCTTTTGTGGGATTTTTTTGCCTACTCACCTGTCCCAAATCTCTGGAGTTAAATTAAGAAGTCCATTCTGAGTTAATTCATATATGTATATAGGCTAATCAAATGGCACAAAAGTAATTGCATGAAAGACCCAACGTGAATAGAGATAATGAAATGCCTGACATTGTGGCCTTTGTAGACCAGGAATAAAAATATTCAGTGAAGATGAAGTTTCTCCCAATAGAGGATATCCATTTTTATTTAGAATATAAGTTGTAGCTTAGGGTTTGTGAAATTCTCTGGCCTAACACCCTGAAAGTAAAAATTAAATACAACATAAAAGGTAAACATAAAAGCCATGCCAACCAGAGGAGATTGTCCACCCACAATAATCCAAGGTTTGTCCAAAAAAAGGCTTTTATGAGCAACAGATCCCTTTTCTTTCTGCGAGAGCTTGGCAATAACCACAATGATTTGATGCAATTGTCACCGGGTGTTTCATGTGGTAGGTGCCTGTCCAACAGGAACTATTCATCTGTATTGCACATTTATTTTGCTCTCCAACAGCTCCAATGAGCCATTGGTCTCTACAGCAGCAAACTGCGTAAAGTGAGATATACGAGCTCTTACAGCAACCTGTGGAAAAAAAAGTTATTATTTTCTTATATGCAATAGGAATGCTTGCTGGGGACACTTAATCTTTTTAAACTAAGAAAATCAAATGCATTTAATATTTACAGCTGAGCTTTTTCGCAGCTGCTCAGAAGAAGGTCTCCTGAGTACCAAGCCACCAAAGAGATGGAGATCCATAAGCAAACTCCAAACTCAGTTTGTTCCATGCTGACTTTTCCTTTAGCATCTCCTGCTTCCTGCCCCAGGCTGCAATGTACAAACTAATAGCAGTAGTGAGGGAAGTAGTTGTAATCTATCACCCTGACTGATACCAGCCCCAGGAAAGGCAGTTTATTGCAGGTGGTATGTTATCTTCAAAAATAGAAACCGTGCAAAGATTATGACAAAAACTTCAACACTTTCTACACTTTGTTTGCAGCACTATTAATTCTCCACTCTGGATTTATTTCCATGAGGGTCATGTAGTTAGAAAAAAAAATACAATGGAGGAATTCATTTTCTTTTTAGGAGTGTTCTGGGAAGCCAAGCAATTAGAGCAATCTTAAGCTGTCATGTATTATCAATTGCTGCTCAATTATTTTACTTAAATAAAATACTGATTGCAGAGCCTGATCTGCAGCGATCAACAGAGTGATTCATTTAGGTGCACTATTTATTCTTGACAAATTAAAAAAGAACATCTAACTTTAACTGAAAGGAGAAAGACAAAGGGACAAGGGAAATACGCAGCATCTTTTTACAATTCACTGCTATGCTGCCAATTCTCTGTTTAGAAATGGCTGAAACTGCTGTGCCCTGTACAGAATTTGGAGACAATTCAGTCCTTATGACAAATGGAGTTTGCAGGTTTGGTGCAGAGAGGAAGTTGCACTCTCTTACAGAGGTCACTGGAGGTTGGAATCATAAAATCATAGAAGGGTTTGGGCTGGAAGAGACCTTAAAGATCATCCAGTTCCAAGCTCCTGCCATGGGCAGGACACCTTCCACTAGACCAGGCTAGTGAAACCCCAGTCCAGCCTGACCTTGAGCGCCTCCATGGATGGAACAATCACAGCTTCTCTGGAAAACCTGTTCCAGTGCCTCACCACTTTTACAGGAAGGAATTCCCTCCAATAATGCAAACTAAACCCACCCTCCTTCACCCAAGCCCATTCCCCTTGTCCTGTCACTCCATCCCTTGTCCAAAGTCCCTCTCCAGCTCTTTTGGAGATCCTTTATGTCCTGGAAGAGGCTCTAAGCGCCCCCTGGAGCCTTCTCTTCCCCAAGCTGAACATCTCCAGCTCTCCCAGCCTGGCTGCACAGCAGAGGTGCTCCAGCCCTTTGATCCTTAGTGGCCCCCTCTGGACTCATTTCAAGAGGTCAATGTTTTTCATGATTTAGAGGTCCCACAGCTCCAGGTGGGGTCTCACAAGAGGAGAGATTTTATCCTCTTTCTTCAGGAGCCTGAAGGGGCGCAGCCAAAAAAAGGAGTTTGGCTGTCCAGGGCATCAAGGGCTCCAGAGAGCACCAGCTCCATGAGTAACTCCATATCCAAGGTCTGCCCAAGGCCCACAGTCTCCTCAATGGTACAAACTGGGCAAAAAGAAGATATATGTTCCATACAAGTTAAAAAAAAAAACCCTCTATGCCCTACATTTCCCTAATCATTTTGAAGCCAAACGTTATGGTCTTTGTAGGCTCTTCCAGATTTTGGCTCTGGGGACTGCAGGCTATGCTGGTGACACTTTTCTTACATATTTTCATTCAATATTGCAGGTAACATAAAAGGCACAAATGCTGAGTAAAGGTATCTGAGGGCCAATTAATTACAACTGCAGCTAAAATGTTCAGAAAGGAAAGGTTGATAGTTATCACCTCCTGCAAGTTGACTCTCCCAAACACCTTCTTTTTGGTTTTATTTGCCATTCTATACATGAGAGACTGTCTATTTTAAAAATATCCATTATATCCAAAATGATTAATGTCATTGTTCAAGGATTTTTTCGTAATGTTTAATTTATTTCTCTCTGTCCTTAGTTACTACTTGGTAATTTGTTACTCCCTTCAGACTTAATATTTTAAATTATTCTACCCTTTTTTCAATGCTATTACACATCAAGTATTTCTACACAGTCATCATGGCTCAACTAATCACTGCTGCACTTTCTGAGCCTGCAATTGGTAAATTCCTGTAATCTCTCTTCATAAATTACACTTAATACTTCTTCCTCATTTATTTCCTTCTGGATCACCTCCAAATTTCTAATAGAAAAAGCAGGCCAAAATGCTCTCATTTCTCACACACCTTCCTATCATATAAAAGGTGCCAACATCTGAGGCAGACGCTAAAGGCTGTGTGACAGTTCACTTTATTTTCCAAGTGTCTGTGCTCACTATCCAGCTGAAAATTTCTGATTTCTGGTTAAAGCTACCCAAGAGTTCCTGTGGCACT
Organism: Acanthiza pusilla; assembly: GCA_036630365.1. Taxonomy (NCBI): domain Eukaryota; kingdom Metazoa; phylum Chordata; class Aves; order Passeriformes; family Acanthizidae; genus Acanthiza; species Acanthiza pusilla. Next base: position 95,686,038 of record JAXCHO010000034.1, read on the forward strand.
GCTTCTGTGGTTGGCTCCCTCACCAGTTGTGTCAGGAATTTGTCTTCAACACACTTCAGGAACACCCTGGACTGTTTCCTCCTTGCTGTGTTGTATTTCCAGCAGACTCCTGGTTAAATTGAATTCATCCGTGGGAACAAAGGCTGTGATGCTTCTCCCAGATACTTCTAGAACACTTTATCCATCTCTTCATCCTGGCTGGGTGGTCCATAACAGACTCCCACCAGGATCTCTGCCTTGCTGGCCTTCCCCATGGTCCTGACCCATAAACACTCAGCCCTACTGACACAAGGGTTACCCCATTGCCTCTCCTGCCTGTCTGTCCCCTCTGAAGATTTTGTAGCCATCCGTTCCAGCACTTTGGCTGCTTGAGTCATCCCACCCTGTTTCAAATCACAGTTTTCCAGTGGCACAGTGGCTTCCAGCTCCTCCTGTTTGCTGCTCATGCCGTGGGCATTGGAGTTCATATGTTTGAAGAAACAGTACAATACCAGCTGGTGTCTGCCACCCCAAATGTAGAAATCTTGTGTTCATTCTCAGATCAAAATTGTGAATTGCAATTTCATCCTGTAATTAAAATTATAGTTCTGAACAACACGCAGCTCACTCGCTGATCAAAGGAGGTATCATTCAAACAATTAATCACTCATTTTACTTGGACCATTTTGCTTATGTGCCATTGGCAGATGGGGGAATGCTCTCACAGAACAAAGTCTGGGTCATTTTGATCTCTAGAGGAAAGAGAAATTATTTATAGTGCAGAGTTGGTGAATTATATTGTTGATGTCTGCTACTCCTACATTTACTGCTCAGCAATTTCCCCTGGGCTCCCTTTAGAGTCCATGGGGAGCCAACACTGGGATTGTGCAGCTCAGATTAAGGGTTAGGTATTTTCAAACTGTCTGTGACTCATAAATACTAAACTGAAGTTTTTAGAGAAACGGTGAGACAATCTTAGAGCTGTAAACTCCGAAAATTCATGGGGAATCACGTGAATTTCCAGAAGAGAGAAAAGAGAGTGCATAGTCTGGACAGTGCAAAATCCTAAAATCTGGGAATTAGAGGTCAGACATCTTAAGGCCAGCCCTGTGCAGCCCCAGTTGTACAGAAGACGGGACAAATAATCCAGTGTATGATTTGCTGCTGCACAAAACACAGCAGGAGAATCATCAGCAAGAAGTTTGCATTTGTCAAAAATTGTCCGGTGCATTTCTAGGACAGGGCAGCACCTGAGGAGGGGAAAAACTAGCAGATGACAAATACACAAGTAAAACAAACAGATGAAAATACTGTAAAATTGGCTCAGAAATGGTACTTTAAAACTATTTGTCCATCAGTAATTGTCTTTGGTAATGACTGGAAGGATGCACGGAAAGGACTTCAACATCACAAAGTTCAACAAGGACAATACAAGGCCCTGCTGCTGGACTAGGACAATCCTCAGACTGATGGGCAATGGAATGGGAGCAGCCTTGCAAAAAGGAGGAGGGAATACCTGGGGGGTGAAAAACTGGGCATGAGCTGGCCATGTGCACCTGAATCCCAGAAAGTCACCCATGTCCTGGGCAGAACGGAAAACAGAGTGGGTAGAAAGCAAGGGAGGGAATTATATGATACCCTGTGGTTTTCCTGGATCCAGGACTAACCAATATTTTTCAGGAACGGTTTAGGTGATGGAGTAGAAAAGACAGTTAAAAAATATTAAGGTGAAGTGAAGCTCAGAAATATTCTGAGCCTGTCAGAAGATACGATTAGAATTCAAAGTGATCTTGTTAAAATGGGGAAGCACTGTAAGGAGGAAAAGGGTGACGTCAAATAATGAAATTACAAAGTTCTACAGTTAGACATAAGGAACAGGAGGCAACTTCCCAGGCAGAAGTCCTCAAAAAGTAAATAAACAAACAAAAAGGAAAGGTGTTGAGGGGTGCTGGGGGCAAAGCTTGCACTTGTGGGCTGAAGTACTGTGTCCAATTTTGAGCAATAAATCATAGGGGAACCACCTGGAGACAGTTCAGAAAAAAAGCCATGGGAATGATCAAAGGTGTTAGAAACACAGCCTGACAGAAAACCAGCAATTTGTGTAGTTTTCAATGTAGAAAAAGCAGGGTGGGTGGGGTTGGAGGGGTGGGAAGGACACAACAGACATGGTAATGCTTTTCTGACAAGTGGATCTGCTGCAAATAGGAAGAGAATAACCTGTTCTCCATATTCCCCATCCATATGACAGGAATTCATGGGCTGAAACTGCAACAGGAGACATCTATATGAGAAGTTAATGATTCAGGTTGTTGATCTTGTCTTAGAGCCGAGAAAAGGATTTGATGATGTTTAAAGATTGCTCTTTACTCCACTTGTCTAATATTCAATGCAATCAATACAAACCCTTGAAATCAGAGAGAGAGGGACTATTTCAGACTGCAGCCACAAACTTCCCATCAGCTCCAGTCACTAAACTGATTAAATCATCTGCCTCTCCCTCAGCCTTTCCGAGTTAAGACAAATTCAGCAAATCTCTGCTCTGCTGAACATCCTCGTCCACAAGAAACAAAAGGTGAAACTCAATAAGATTTAACCAACCTATCAGTGGCCACAAAGACACTTTCTGCCATTAAACAGCAACAGATAACAATCAGACAGCAGCATCTCCCCTTCAGCACGGAACAATGGCATCTGCAGCAGGGAATCCTGACAACAGTGTGCCATCTATCAGCTGAGTGTGACAACAAACCACAGCCAGCCCTGTCCCAAGGGCTGCATTTCGAAACCATCAGGCACATCTACAGTGACAGAGCAGATAGTCCTGCACTTATAAACCCACCAGTCACTTAGCAGAGCAGTGAGTTATCCTGCCTGCCTTCCCACCTGCATTGCCCCCTCCCCGAGGAAATGCTAATTTGGAGGAATTTGGATTCAGCTCTCCAGTTTATTAGAAAGTTTTGAGCATTTATATTCAATCATGCTCAACTCGTGCTCCCTGAGTTCAGATTAGCTTTCAGTGGACTATTTTAATTTTGTTTTAATTTGCGAATGAGGCAGGTGAGAGTCTAGACTCGAAGGGGGGGATGGCTCAGCTCATTCCCAGGTATGCACTGATGTCTCTGGCTCAAAGGAAGAAGCACTGGGAAAGCTGAGGGGTCTGGGGTGTGGGGGGAGGATTGGAGGAACTGGGGAGTTGCTTTCAGACTGAATGTACCCTGAAAAAGCTGCTGTTTACTGTTAACACTGCAGATAATTCATTGCTTTTTCCATTCAAGGAATTTCAGGTTGGCAAAATAAATAATTTTCCAGCACAGAGGACTTTAGGCACTTCACCTATCATACCTCATGTTATGATATGTCATAGAGTATGATATGGAATCACAGAATCATTAAGGCTAGAAAAGGATTTCAAGACCATCAAGTTCAACCTTTCACCAAATACCACCATGTCCACTAAACCATATCATGAAATGCCACATCTACTCAATTTTTGAACCCTTGCAGGGATGGCGACTCCATTACTTCCCTGGTGAGCTTGTTACAATGTCTGATCACTCTATCACTCTTTCACTGAAGAAATTTTTCCTAATATACAACCTGAACCTCCTCTGGTGCAACTCAAGACCACATTTATATTTTAATTTTTATTAATGCTAAGTAATGTAAAAAAACTTTGTTCAGGTCTTACACTGCACAACACTGAACAGTCACTGAAGTTGTTCAAACCATTCTAAAGGCAAGAAGAAACAGCCTTTTTTTTTTTTTTTTTTTGGCTAGTGACAAAAAGTTCTCACTGTCTGATGACTCTTTGGCATAAATTGATAGGTTTTCCTCTCTGTCAAGTCCTTGCCAACCAAAACTGCAGGATTTCTTTAGTTGATAATATGACGAGGCACTTTAGAACAGAAACAGAATAAAATTTTCATTTCAATAACCAAACCCAAAAAGCATGGAATAATAAAATATCTTGATTAGGAAGGGACCCATCAGGACCATCAAGTCCAACTCCTGGCCCTGTGCAGGACAGCCCCAAGAGTCAACCATGTGCCTGAGAGCATTGTCCAAAGGCTCTTTGATCCTTTACATTTGGGCCACCTTCATGAGCAGCCACTGTCCAGCCAATCCCAGCTCAGCAGAAAGCTGAACTAAAATCCCTTTGCTTGTTTTGCCTGGGAAAGACCCCAGCCATGCCCATGGAGTGGCTCCTGCCTTTGCAAAATGTGACACATCAGGAACCATTCCCCACTTCCTCAGCATCATCACACACTGCCACGTATTGATTTATTGGGCTCTCAAAATGGTTTATTGCAGGAGAGTGTTTCTGCCCTGATTCTCACCCTTACATGTGCACTGAACCCTCACCTCTGTCTGAAGCCTCTCTGGGTTTAGTTTTGTATCTTTTCATTGTGTTCTTTATTTTTTTTTCTTTTTTTTTCTTTTTTTTTTTTTTTTTTAACAGAAAATAAATTGCCATAAATTTTGCCCTTTCAAGTGTTTAGTGACAGAGTGGAGTTGCCCTCAGTCACATTTGTTTATCCTGGTAAGCACATTTATAAAGTGATTTCCCATCCTCGTTATTCTGTCAATGGCATTTCACACTGCAGCTACTTTAATGCAGCATTTTATCACTTGTCCTGAGGGCTGCTGACAGCTGCCAATTTCAAGGCTTCATTCCAATCTTAATTTTCTTCTTTTCCTTTTCTTCGCCCTCACTCCCTTTCCCCATCATCTCCTTTATTTCCAGAAGAAAGGGGAGTGAGATGAGTGCAACGAACGATGAGGATTTCCTCTCCCCTTTAACACACAGACATTATAATCCCATAATAATCCCATAATGTGAAGTGTGTTAGCGAGGAAGTTAAAATTCAGGAGAGTGCAGCTGCACTTCAGTTGACTATTGGACTTTTCATCTTTTTTCTGACAAATTCTCCATTAATGCTCCAGGGTTAAAATTTCCCTGCTCCCTTTCTATGCAGAAATTGAACTGTTATCTCCCATGGAAGGTATTTTGCATTCTTGCTTGCCGTGATCCTCCTGCCACCCAGAATCACCTAAATCAAACCAGAATAGGCTACAATCCAGCTCAAAGCACTGGAGGACTGAAATTTTACCCAAGGAATGCTTTTTAGACCACTGTGAAACAGTTCCCTTCTTGCCACAAGACTTGTATTTCATAAAACCACAGAACCATTTAGGATGGAAAAGACCTCTAAGAGCTTTGAGTCCAACCATTAACCCATTTGTGCAAGGCCAGCACAAAACCATGTCCCCAAGTGCCACAGCCACATGTGTTTTAAATAGTTCCAGGAATTGTGACTCAACCACTTCCCTCTCCCATGAAGGATTTTTTTCCTAATCCCTGATCTAAACCTCCCCTGGAACAGTTTGGGGCCATTTCCTCTTGTTCATTTGTTACTTCGAAGAAAAGCCCGACCCCACATCGGTCCATTCATGACCATCCAAGGAAATTTTTTAGTGTCTCAGGCTGAGTTTGCTCATGCCTTAATGGTAATTCTTAGTTTGCTCAGTGTTCCAGCAAAGAGACTTGTACAGCTTCACAGGAGCCTTTGTAAAACTCGAGGATTATTAAAAGTCAGTCCCCTGGGAAGGTGGGACCAGAACAAGCATCTACAGCTTCCCTCTTTGCCACTCTGCTTGGAAAAGATCCACAGGTCTTTCCTGCATATCTCCCAGACTTTGCATGTGCAAGTGGACACATTGATTTTTTTTATTGCCTGAAATGAACCCTGCAAATCCTTTGGGTTGAAAATCTGTTAGATGTCCAAGCCAGAGTAGGAAAATCATTGCATAGTTTGAATTGAAAGATGCCCAAAAGGATCATCACAGTCCAGCTCTTGGCCCTGCACAGGACACCTCAACAATCCCACCCTGTGCCTGAGATCTTTGTCCAAACACTGCCTGGGCTCTGTCAGGTTTGGTGCTGTGAGCAGTGCCCTGGGGAGCTGTTCCAGTGCCCAAACACACTCTGAGGGAAGAACCTTTTCCTGATATCCAACCTAAACCTCCCTGACACACCTTCAGGCCATTCCCTCAAGTCCTGTGACCGATCACCACAGAGAAGAGATCAGTGCCTGCTCCTCCTCTTCCTCTCACAAGGATTGCAGACTGCAATGAGGTCTCCCCTCAGTCTCCTCCAGGGTGGACAGACCACGTTGCCTTAGCCTCTTCTCAAATTACTTCCCTTCTAGACCAAAAATAGTATTTTGCCAGCACCAGAAATGTTTGCCCGGTTCAAGATACTGTCACTGGTTTGCAAGGTTGTATTCAAGGGGTTCTGGCATCATTCTTCAAGACCAGAAGAAAAATTTCATCTTGACATGGGCCAACTATTCTGTTACTCACATTTTCACTTAGTTTTCTGAAATAGTAAAAATAATTTTCTTCTTCTGATCTGCAATTAACATGAGATTCAATTACTGGGATTTTCTTCCAATAGAATTGATTTTTTTCCCTTTTTGTTGCTGGAACTTACAGTCACATTGGTGAAAGGGCAACGTGCCCGAATATTACTTAGATAACCCTGGCATGCTTAAATGGAAGGCTTTTCGTTTGCTCAATTAAAAGTACACATCAAAATCAGGACATTGTTTATCTTTGATTTCATTACCCAGACTGATAAATGCATTTGTTCATGGGATCATCGGTCTGGGATTTGCAAGAGAATTGAACCATAAAATCATGGAATGGTTTGGGTTGAACATCACCTTAAAAACCATCTAGTTATGGTACACTCTTAACAGAAGGCAGAAAACAGGTTAAGATTGATCTCTGAAAAACAAATATTTGTTATTTCCTTGAATACTTCCAGGGATGCCCCATCCCTGGAAGAGTTCAAGGCCAGGTTGGACAGGGCTCGGAGTAACCTGGTCTAGTGGGTGGTATCCTTGCTGAGGGCAGGGGGGTTGGAATTAAATGATCTTGAAGGTCCTTTCCAACCCAAACCTTTTCTATCATTCTGTGATTTTTATGATTCTACAGTTGCAAGTTCAAATTACAAAATGTTCAGGTGACAAAAATCTTCTCGACTTAGACACAAAGTGAGACAGTGCTCTAAGAGACGGGGATGACAGAAGCTGGGATGCCTCACTGCCACTCAAAGGAAATTTTTTAAATCCACAAAATAGCATTTTGTCCAGTCTGGTGAAGAAGAAGCCAATAGGTTTCATTGATTATGGATGTATGTTTGAGCTTTTGAGATAAACAACAGGAGATTTTATACAGTACACTAAGAGAAAAAAGGCTGATCATGGGTCAGCTCATGATAGAACAGATGTCTAAAATCATATTGGATGAACTAAACACACTAAAAGTGAGTTTTCACAGATTATTTTGAGCCCTTAAAGTCAGGCAGGGACATCTATATCCTGGAAACCTCCAGTTATGGAAGAAGTAACTTGCTCTGGGTGACAAGAAATCCTAATGACCTGCAGAATCCCCCAGACTTGCAAACAGCGACATCTAATCCCTGTTTAGGAACAAACCCTGCTACAGATTGCCAGTTACAAACAACTGAGCTTTACAAAAAGTCTTGGCTGTTTGAATGATGAATAGAGTAATAAAACCTTACACATCATGGTAAAATGGCTAAAACAGAACAAAATAACAAAGCACATGCAAGGCTCTGATAGCCTGGTCCTTGTAAGGAAAATCACAGCTCACTTAGCCCTTGCAATTCTTTAAACAAGTCCATAACTCAGTGGAAATGAAAGAGAAACTGCGAACTGGTTGATTTAATTCTTTTTTCAGGTTATAGAGGTCTGTGATGTTGTCACTCCTCAGGTGACTACAGAAGGTAACTACCATGGAGAGAGGTACAATGCAATGTCAAATGCAAAAGCAGGTCAGGAGAAAGAAGAAAAAAAATAATAAAAACCAACCAAAAAACCAACCCAAAATTAAAAGTAGGTCGGTTTCCATCCTGACAAAAGGTTAACAGCCAGCTTCCTCTAGGCATTTTGCTGGATGCCACATTGTTAAATATTTTTATAAGTGATCCAGGAAGGCAAATCAGTGGTGGAGTGAGGCAAAAAAAAGAGAAATCCTAAAAAAGAAGACCAAAAAAATCTCAATGTGTCATCATGATAATCCTGCAAGTTCCATGTTAGAACAGAAGACTGTAAACCTTTGGTGAGCTCCCTTGGGGCAGAAATTGGATGTGGAACCATCAACAAACCCAGAACCACTTGAACAGTCTCATCTGCAGGGTACAGAGCTGGAATAGGCACAGCTATCCAAGGACATGGGTTACAGGTAGAGCCAAAATCTCCAGGCAAACCTTCAGACTGGAGGGTGGAGAAACCTGCCGGGAAAAATGGAGCATAGAGCTGAGTCAGATGCTGGCTGAACGGTGAGCAGCAGGATGTCTCCAGAACCAGGACCTGGCTAAACATTACCAGCTCTCAAAATACCCTAAGAGATGTCCAAATCCAACAAGACTGAATTTGGGCAGCTGAGCTTGGACCTTGTGGGATGTGCCAGCTGGATGTCGAGGCCAGACTGAGCCCAGAGCGATGCCCAGCGTGCAGGGGAGGGAGAGGACATTGGAATGGAACGGAAGGAATAATCAACAGCATAGACTTGGTACCACAGAAGACGTAAAAGTCAATCCCTGGGGGCAATCCCACGGCAGAACCAGACTGTAATCCTCTAGTCAGGCTTGTCAAGACTGCACAGGGCTGTTGCAAACATCAGAAGGTCCAGAGCACTTTCAATAATATGGCAATGAATGATGCTCAACACTGTGAGAGGGGGAAATGAAAATGGCTCCTGCAGCTCCCGTGACTCCACATTTGGCACACAAGTCCAGCACAGAGACTCCAGCAGCCCAAGAAAAAGGGAAAACCACTGCTTAATGCATTGGTGCCTTCCAGAGCAGCAAACAAGGCATGAGGACACAGAGTGGAGCAGGCAATAAATAACACGAGGTTGGCAGTCTGGCACCACTTCCCAGCTCCAGCCTCACTCGGGAGGAGAGGATTAATTATCCCTGTGCTTAATGCACCACAGCCAGGGAGTGCCAGGCCTTGGTGGCTGATGGGAACACTGTGGCTGAGACAGGTGGCACTTCAGTGGCAGTCCTGACCCTGGATGTTAGAGGAGGAGGTCCTGCCTCACCTCGTTTGAAGGTCACCAAACATCAGAGAGCCTTCAGGACAAAGCCATCTGCTCAGCCACCCACTCGACACAACCCACCACGGCGCAGGGCTGTCCTGACACCTACGGGGAAATCCCACCTGAGAAACAAAGTGCTGGCTCCTCATGGCTCCTCCAAAGCTGCTGTGGCAGCCTTTTTGATGGCACACAATAGGTGCTGCAGCTCCACAGGCATTGGGAGAAAAACAGCAAGAGGTATTTATATAATAGACTTTAACCCAAACCTCACTGCTCCCACATAGAGTACTGCAAAATTAATCAACCCAGCTTCAGGGGGAGTGGAGGGATGGAGAAAAAGAAAAGAGAGCTCAGACTGAGCTAGATTTGGAGCCTAGACTGTTCCCCATGGTATAACAATGCCTGGGTTTGGTGGGGATGTCCTGGTGTCCCTGGGGACATCAGAGCTGTAAAAACTCCTGATATGGCACTGTCCCCAGTTAGGAGATGATGGTGCTACTGTGATATCTTGGCCCTCAGCCTGGTCCAGACCTTCTCTGTCTTGTTCAGATTCCAGCCCTAAAATCCTTCCGGACTGTCCTCTGGCCACAGCAAGGACGGTGATCCCATGAGGTCTTTTCAGTCCTACGAACACACAGCAGGAAGGAATCCTAAAAATATTCTATCTGACTGCTTCCCACCCCCCAGCAAAGGTCCAGGGTAAAGACTGGGACAACAAGGAGGAGCCACGGTACCCTGAGATTTAGGGGATAACATGGTACCTTGAGGGAGGGACAAGGACAGAAAAACATTGAAAGATGATCTAGTGTGGCAGGATCTGTTTGAGTGTGGCTGTAAAATACCTTGTGCTCCTGCAAAAACACCCAGGGGAGAGGAGAGCTGTGCATGACAGAAATGCCGTTAGTGTTTTTCTTTGGAGGAATTCAAAAGTCATTCAAAATGAGACACCAGTTCACTGACAGCATGGAAGTCAGGGGATCTATAACAATTTCCCATAGCTGGGGATCGACCCTCTAAGCAAATTAACCCACTCACCAAATTCCTGAAGTTTATTTAGGGAAGACCACCTCTATTTAAAATCTACTCTTTCATGAGAGACTCTCCTTGGGTCTCTCCTACGAGGTGACTCAGAGGAAGCAATAATCTTCCTCCTGCAGTCCAAATAAAAGGAAGGAAGTTCCTCTAAATCTTAAGAGGCGAGCTGTAAAAAGTTGTGACATTCAGCAGCACCTGGAGTTGAATGGGAAGACGCAGGACTAAAAGACGCAGAGTCCTTAATCCTCAGATAGGGAGACAGGTGACTGGTGGAGAAATGCACAGCCAGTTCCCTGTTTGCATTTAAAGCTCTTTATTCCCTGGCTCAGCAATTCCGCTGCGGCATTTATTTTTAATGCTTTATTTTTGCAATTTGACTTTCTAATGGCAACACCTGAAGTCACCTTCCTTAACCCTTCGCAGTGATATAAATTAGAAAGAACATCAGGGGGAAACAACTGAGGGAACACGACTTAGCCCTGTCAGACTTTAGTAGGAGGTGACTCCCAACATGCAAAGGTGCAGGATTTCCTTTTATTTCCTCCAGATGCACTCAGGATAGAAGGACCTAATCCCAAAAGTCTTGCATCCCAATGCTCAGACTTATATTTGTAAGCATGACCTGAAATCAGAGAGGAAGAGAAGTCATGGGGTTTGCTCTCAGTTTCCTTCCCCCCACCCCTCCCATCCCCACTTTACATTTTTTCGATGCATTTAGCAAGGAAAAAGAAGATGGGAAGACATACCTCGTGTGACAACTGAAATGCTGCAGAAAGTTCATTTTTAAGGGTTATTTTAAAGGATCATGCCAAATACAGGGGCTGATGCTTAACAGAGTGACTTTTGGGTCCTGGCTGCTGGCAGCACCCAGTAATCAAATCAGGCTGAAGGACTGAAGTTTGCATCAGGATGTTTATAGGGACTGTCAAAACCACAGCACTGAAATTCTGCTGAATCATTGTTGATCAAGACATCCTTCCCTCTGTCTCTTTACTGGTGTCCCACGCCCCTCTCAATATCACTCCCCACTGCCCCCACATGCTTAAAATACTAAAAATAAAGAGACACTTCTGCTCTCACGTGAGTTTTGTCGAGAAAGACACAAAACCCTGAGAGCCATGGAGGGAGACTCTCCAGCAGTTGTGTATGTTTTGGACAGTGGGGAGAGCTTCCAGTCCTGCTACAACCCCCTGACTATTATCCATTACTGATTTTTTTTTCTGCTAGGTAGCAGTGGAGTTGCAATAAAAAGGACAATCAGGAGACTTCAATGGCTTGGGATGACTGATTAAGGAATCAGGAATACAAGCACTGCTGTCCTCTGTCCTTCCAGGAGATTGCAGTGAGGTGGGGCTTGGTCTCATCTCCCAAGGACAAGCAATGGACAAGAGGAAATGGCCTCAAGTTGCACCAGGGGAGGTTTACGTTGGGTATTAGGAAACATTTTTTTCCCCAAAACAGTTGTCAGGTCCTGGTACAGGACAGTGGAGGAGTCATCACCCCTGGGGGATTTAAAAGATGTGTAGATGTGGCACTTGGGGACACAGTTTAGTGGTGGGCTTGGCAGTGTCAGGTCAACAGTTTGATTTGATGATCTGAAGGGTCTTTTCCAACTAAACAATTCTAAGATGCTATAATTCCTCAAACTCACTGAATTTATGGCTAATTCCTAAAACTGGTCAGGCAAGGAGACAGTAGCAGCTACCTTCAAACACTGCTCTTGCAGATAAAAGCAGAGTTTTCCCCTACATGAGGAAATAGCAACTTTTCCAAAGAGACTGTAAGAGCTCTCAGTGCTGTATGAGATTGAAAGTTGCTCCTCCTCAACACTAACAGATATCTGGACTCTCACCATTTCCAGAAGAGAAAAGGGTCTGCCAAAAAGCATGAGAGGAGCAAAATGAGCACAGACTCCTTTTGCAGCCAGCAAATAAAGAATCATCGGAAAATCAGCACAGGCTAATCGAAGTGTCCAGCACTCAGCTCTGAGCACTGCCCTGATGCCTAAAACAGGAATTCCTAAAACAGAGGGCTAGACAAAGTTAGGAGAATAAAAGCAGATTAATTTATTAAAGGCCTTTAGGTGCATTTAGGGCAGACAGAGACTACTTGAGAGGCTCCACCCAAAACGTAGAGTCATGAGTTCTTCACATTTTATAAGTTCTGTCTATTAACATATCGTGGCCCAATTCTCCAATTACACCTTCAGGTGATGATGTCAACCACCCCAAGCTTGCTTCCTCCAGTTCACTGTTGTTTACATATTTTGGGGTTCTAAGGCAGCGAAGTGTCCCTGGATTTTCCAATCGAGAGCAATGTTTTGTCTAAAATGCTGGGAACAGAGGCTTTTAGCACTTCCTATGTAGCCTAGAGCTACACACCAAAACTACAGACACATGAAAAATAGAAGCTAAAAATCCTTAAGGCATCAACACCCTTTGTGCACATCTGTCTCAGGCCCACAACACCCAGAGACCACTCATTTTTTAATACCTCAGCACCACATTGTCTGACAGAACTGACATTCACCTGTGAGTTTTCTCCAAGGTGTATTTTATCTATACAAACACTTCCCTCCTGCCTTCACTCCTGTAGCCTCATCTTCATATCTGAAGATTTTTCAGAGGGCAAGAAATTCTCTGTCTCTGACAGAGCAATCTGTGCTTTCAGAGAGACAGGTTCCTGTTTGGCATCTCCTGATAAAATCATGATATCGTGGGCAAAACTTCAGATCCTAGCAAGCCCCACCCCATAGGGGAGATCTGCCTTGGGCTCCAAGCGATGATCAGTATTTTCCTGGAGCTTCATCCAAGCTGAATGGATGGCAGTGAGTTTTCTGAACAGGAGCACGTTCCTTCTGCCTGGCAGGGGGAAAAATTAAAAGTTAAATATGCCAGATCTTGTATTTGGATCTCTCATCCCGGCACAGGCTGAAAAGAATTGGGTACGGAAGTACAGAACAAGCAGCATTTTAATCCTGGCACCGATCCTGACTCTTTCCCAGGTCTTAAGCAAGGCATTTACATTTCTATGGAGCTCCACTGGCAGAGAAACAATCCATAATGTCTCAGTTTCTCCAGCTGTGAAATGGGAATAGGAGCACGGTAAGAAATCTGTGGCAGCTTTTATCCCTCGTGGGAGAACTGACAAGGAAAGATGAGACTCAGGAACATTTGTTCCAAAAATTACCAACTCCAAAGGCAGAGTTAAAAATAAGCAGATGTTTATTGCTGTAGGTACACCAGAGAATCATAGAATAGTTTTGGTTGTAAAAGGCCTTAAAGATCATTCCAGTTCCATGGGCAGGGACACCTTCCACTGTCCCAGGTTGCTCCAAGCCCTGTCCAGCCTGGCCTTGGACATTTCCAGGGATGGGGCAGCCACAGCTTCTCTGGACAACCTTTGCCAAGGCCTCACCACCCTCACAGGGAAGAATATTTTCCTATTATCTAATCTAAACCTGCTCTCTTCCACTTTAAAGCCATGGAACAGTTTAAAACCTGGAAAGAATGAAGTTTTAGATATTCACAGGAACCCTTACAGTGGTCCAGGGAAGTCCTTTTAGTCCTGACAGCTTACTAGAAGATGTTAAGAGTAAAATTACAAAAAACTGTCTGGACATGTTCTGATCTTTGATCTAAAATCCTTCCATCACCCTTCCTTCAACAGCAATACCTTAGCCTTAAATTCAGAGACATTTCAACTTTGTTTTTATATCAACAAGAGTCCACATTTTCAAAGAATGCAGGTTTTGATTTCAACATGAGCAAAGTTACCCCCACCACATCTGCATTTCACTTGTTGCTGGACAAGAGAGATCTGAATTCTTCTGAAATGTGACTCTGGTTGTGTTTCTGCATCAAAATCACAGAATCACAAAATGGTTTGGGTTGGAACGGACCTTAAAGTTCCTCTTGCCATGGGCAGGGACACATTCCACTGTCCCAGGTTGCTCCAAGCCCTGTCCAACCTGGCCTTGGAAACTTCCAGGGATGGAGCAGACACAATTTCTATGGGCAACCCCACTCATGGGACAGAGGGTCACCTCAGGGGACTTCTCTTCCAGGGAGGTGCAGAAGGACTCCCATCTTTCTGATGGGTAAAAAATCCTATTTCCCCAAATAAATTACAAATGTGGTATGAACAGGGGAGCAAAGCATGAACTCCTGCCTGCGGTGACAAAGGTTGGAAGAGGAGGGAGAATGAGGCTGACTTGGGAGCTCCTGCAGGCAGGGAAATAGAGATGTCTTTGCTTTAGATTGAAGCAAAATTAACACATGAACTTTTGGTAGCCCTTGGTGGTGCAGTCAGAGGAGATGGAGAGATAATGGGATCATGAGATCACAGGATAATTCAGGTTTAAAAAGGCCACAGGAGAGCTCAAGTCCAGCCTCCCACTCACAGCAGGACCAACTCTGAGCTCAGACCAGGTTGCTCAGGGGTCTAGCTAAAAAATTGTACTGAGGGAAATATATTCAAATACTAAAAATTTCTATTTCTCCATAGTTCCTAGGTGAGTCTTAATACTCTTTCTGCCTCAAGTGAGCTGTCCGAGAGCCTCAATACAGAGGGGAAGAGGTGACTTTAATGCAGAGAAGGAAATGACAACTGCAGGAGACACTCTGTGTAGATAAATGCTGAACAGGGTGGTGGGGAAAGACAGTTCTGGAACATCCTCTTTCATAAAGGAGCAATTAAAAGTATTAAAGAACACCTGAATTAAATGAACCTGCATAGTGCAGAGGGCATAAACTAATGCTGTCTTTGTCATCAGCCTCTAAAGTTTGACATTCTTTGTTAACAATGTTAAGAATGTGATTTTCAGCCTAATTTCTGCAAGGATGTGGGAGAATATTCCTGTCATGGATAAATTATAAAGGACCAGGCACCTTTGGGTAAATAGGAGGGAATGGGGACTGGTCTTGCTGTGAAATGTGGATTTCATTATCCTTCTCAGTCATCCCTTGTTACCTCTGTGAGGTCTTTTCGATGTCCTTGGTTTGCTTCCCTCTCTGCTGAGCTCTGATGATGGAGGGCTCACTCACTCTCTGGGGCTTCTTGAGATGCTTCAGGGTTTTGCCAACAGGAACTTTTGTATTTCCATGGCTTAAGACTCACCTGTTTTCATTCCTCCCATCTTGATTGGGGAAAACTTTGATTTCCCTACCCAAAATAATTGAAGAAGAAAGCCCAGCACTCAATCCAGGAAGGTAAGAAGCCAAACCTGCTGGAACAGCTCTTTTGAGCACTGCTAGAGGATCTCGGCCAGTTGATGGGCTATTGATCTCCATTGTTATTAATTAGCATCAGAGAGAGTGAACTACTCCAACCTGATAGGTGAGAAGGGCAATTCCCCTTTGGAGCAGCAAATCACAGACACAGAAATAGCTGTGTGGATGAGGCAGATGATGTTTGTACTGTCTGTGCTAACAGAAATAGGGGCAAGATATTACCTTTGTTGAGCCAGTCATCATCGGGTGGCAAAAACTCAGGCAAAAGTGCAGTAAATGGAGGAGGAAAGTAACACATTTTTTCCACAAATGAAACGCTAACACTTTAGCAAAAGGATTTGCAGAAGTTAAACAGTATTTCATCACCAGCACCAGAGATCTCTCTCTTTGCAGCTCTCTGCCTTATCAATGTACATTGACAGATCACACACGACACCTTAAGTCAGCTCAGTTTCTGTGGATATAAATATGCAGATGTGTCTCCCTAAAATTAGGATTGTTAGCAAATTATGTGCGTCTCAGCACTATTTTCTCCTTCTGCAGAGGAAATACTTCACTTTTAGTAGGTTCTAAAGTCCATCCCTATTCAGCAAAGCTGTTAAGACACACATAAGGGATTTGCTGAATCCAGGCTTTCATTACTACCTTCTTCAGGCAAGCTCACTGAAGGAATAGTGCATGAAGGAAAGGGTTTAGGGCAAGACTCTCTGACTCTAACTTTGGATAAGGCACTGGGAATGTAAGTGAGAAAAGGAAAATTATCTCTAGCCCACAGTGGAAACCTCTCCAATTTAGTTAAAAACACTTCACTACACACAGTTTAGTCTTAAGGTTACACCTGAGACATAAGAAATTGCCTAGGGCTGAAAAAGGTTTGTGATGTATTCCTAAAACCTCTCTGTCTTGCAAAGGGATTTCCAAGGCTGTACACATATCCCTGATGAAACACTGATGGCAAAAATACACAAGCTCTTAATCATTTCCATGAGGAGAGGAAGAAAACACCATTTTAGTCAGGCAATAAGAAAATTTTGGACTTTTGCATGCAGTCATAGCAAAAGCGACGTGTGAGCAGAAAAGAGATGATGAGAGAATTTTCAGAGTGTGTTACCCAGTGGTGTTTCATCTCCTGTCTCTCTGTCAGGATTTTTGGGATTACAGGACAGATGGATGTGTATTGATAGATTTGTAACAGTAGCATGTAATAAAGAGTGGGAAAATAGGAAGAGAAGGAAATACAGCATGGGATTTTTGTGTTTGCTTGTTTAGTGATAGAACCCAAGGGAATGCTCTGAAGCTGTGTCAGGGGAGGTTGAGGTTGGATATCAGATAAAAGTGCTTCCCCAGAGGGTGACTGGGCACTGAACAGTCTCCCAGGGCAGTGGTCACAGCACCAAGCCTGACAGAGCTCAAGAAACATTTGGGAAAAGCTCTCAGAGATGTGGTGAGATTGTTGGAGGCTCCCCTGTGGGGCCAGGAGTTGGACTTGATGACCCTTGTGGGTCCCTTCCAGCTCAGGATATTTTGCGATCCTCACAGAACCACTGAAACTAAAATTAACGAAACTTTTCAGTGCTGCCTGGCATGACAGCAGCAGTTTAAAGCAACCTGCTAAAGATGTGCAGATTTGGTGTGAGTGGTTTTGACATCAAGGGAAGTCCCTTACAGCAATGCAGGAGTGTTGGAGGCCACAGGGGCACAGAGAGGGAGGCACAGTAAAATCAATATTCACTGGAAATGGTCACTGCAGGATTCCACTGGGACAGGCTGCTCTTTGTTCTCCAGATTTGCTAAGGCTTCTCCACATTTTCAAAGATGCCAGCTGATATTTTTTACATACACCTCGTTTTGCCCTCAGGCTTGCACAGTTTCCTACAAAATTCACCCCTAATTCACCTCGCTCCTCCTCTTCCCTAAATGTCAGTGAGGACTGGAGGAAATTTTCGTGATCAATTCATGAATCAATAGGGCTGCAGCTGCACAAGGACTTGGGAGATGCCTGTTCTCCAGCACTGAAACTGCAGTGTGCACTTCTTTGCATCCACATTGTTAAGTCCCTTTACCCTCTGAACAGGGTGGCTGCATCAAAACTGCTTCTAGAAATATGTTAACTCTCAAACTATGCCAATAACTGGGTAAGCACTGGCTAATCTGGGTCAAAAATGTGTCAGGATATGCTCTAACAATTAAAAAGTGTAATGAGCAGGTTCTAGTGTCTTTGGTACGTTTAATTTGCTAGTGCAGAAATTATCTAGAAATTTTCCATCAGCACTTGTAAGCTCTGAATTGGATCCATGGGGCTTTTTACACTTTTCTTCTGTTCAGTTCTGTTACAGCACTAAAATCCTATATACAGCCTGCTGCTGCAGGAGCAAAGAACTAACAAATGGGAAATAATTGAGAAGAGAGCACTGAAAGTGACTGAAAAGCCAGGGAGACCAACTTGTGAAGAGGAGGATAACTGTTAGCATTTGAGGAGTTTAAAAGCCAAAGGGGAAGAAGAATTATTTGCAGGGTCCAGCAGAGTTTCACTAGGTGTAAAAAGCCGAGAATGAGAAAGGGATCTTTAGCAAGAACAGAGGGAAGCATTTCATCAACACCGAAGCCTGCTGGACCGTGAAATAGTCTCCCGAAATAAATGGTGGCAGTCCTGCAGCTCCGGTCATTTAAAATGAGACTGGGCAGGATACTGGCGTGGGTTCTTTAGGGAACGACTCAATAGCAGTCCCAGGGATGGCCATGTCAACCTGGCAGGGAGCTCTGCAGCTCACGATAATTAGGTTCCCCAACGCTGCCATGAGAAGAGCTTGACACTCACACGGCGCTCAATCGTTCCCGGCCGGTGCTTGTCATGATCTCGTGTTATTTATACATTACTCTGAGTCAAAAAGCCTCTGTGAAGAGACGGGCAGAGCCCTCCTAAGTCAAAGCCCTGGACTATTGAAGCTGATGAAAGGTATAAAATAGCTTTCACTGAACCCTCTAAACTGCAACCATCGGTGAGAGATTTTACCGAAAACACCCCTCAGCAAGAACTGATACATAGTAATGAGGGAACAGGGAACATGTTTGAGCTAACAAACATGCTCTGCCAGACTCGGTGGGGCTTTCTTTTGTTTTATTTTTATTGTGCTTCATTTTCTGTCTGCCTACAAAGGCTTGAGTGACAGGCGTGGAGGCTGGCATCTATCACTTCTCTTCAAAACAGATAGGGAACAAACATCAACATTTCCCAACAACGACCCAGAGGGAACAACCTCTCCTAAAAATAAAAGCAGTTTCCTCACACCTGTTGCCACAACCTATCCATCTCTCCTTCCTTTTTGCCGAGGGAAGCACCAACTATAATGCAGCTCTGTTGATGTGTTTTGCTTTCTTCAGGATATCGCGGAATCACAGAATGGTTTGGGTTGGAAGGGACCTTAAAGATCATCTTTTTCCAGCCCCCATGCCTTGGGAAAGGACACCTTCCATTCTTCAAGGTAGGAGAATGCCCACTCTGTGGAAGCAGAGGATGGGGATGGGAAACTGCTATGAGAGAGAAAAAGGGCTGTGGAGGAGGTGGGATGACCTGACGGCAATTCCAAGGAAATGATGGTGTGCTCTGGGAGGGTTTTTCCTCCTCTTCCTTTCTTATCACCTCTGGAGAAGCTGTCTGCACAGGGAGGACTACAGGAGACTTTGAGAATCAATGCAGTACTTAGAATCTTTTTCTTTGTAAGTCTTTCCAGTCACCAGCTGAAATTCTGCGAAGTTTCCCATTCAGTGCTTATCCATTTCTTCTCAAACTTTTATCACCTCCCATTTTTCAGATGACCACAGGTGCAAATGAAAGGCACGGGATGGTAAATTATATATATTTGCTGTGACAGAGCTTGTGCCAGCACTGAGCACTGACAATGCACATTACAGTTCAGCTCATGTATTTCTGATGGCACATTTTACAGTGCTATATATAAAGTTGATATGGCATCTATTATTCACTGCCAATACAGTTCAAGTTAAAATAGGTTTTATGTAACAGTTCAAAGCAATATTTTAAGAAATAACACTTGTGTCAAGGCTGCTGTGTCCTACCAGATTTTGACATTTCCAAGCAATAAAGATCTTTATCCAAAATGTAAGGTTTTGGCGAGACATTTCCCTTTCAGACGTCTCTGGTTTTAATCTGCAAGCAATAGCAAAAGGAGCACATTTAAATAAAATGAACAGCCAGGTGAACTTTTGACTTGGCTGTTATCTGTCTAGGTGGAAACTGTGAACGCTGCAAAGTGCCTCGAGGGATGTCCCTGGCAGAGAACAATGTCCCATTAACCCGAACCTCTGAAGGGATTCTGGAGATGTGGAAAACACACAAGTGGGAAAAAGTCATTGGAACATTAAGATTACGTCTGTTATGCACACAATTTTATATCTGTTTTTCAGGACACAAGACGGGAAGAGGATTTATTTCCTTATTTCTTTCAGCGACAAAGAAGGTTTTATACCTGTTCTAGCAAAAAGGGCAAATTTCATGTCTCTTAAAACAAAAAGCCCCATGACTGGCACCAGCACCATGAGCTTCTCCAAAGGTGTGTGTAATCAGAAGATGTGATGTTCTTTCAATGTCCCCTGTGCTCCTCAAGATCTGTATGTTTCTGGTGCTGGATATGCAGCAACATGAAAATCCCAGCGAGACCAATCTGCTTGCACAAAACAAGTTTTGCACAGCTCTGTTCTTCGTTCTGGTCCCCAAAGAACAAAGGATAGCAAATGCTGTGCATCAATTCAGCAATAAATTTAGTTTATTAGTTGTGTTTGACAGTTGGGAATAATGTGTCATTTTAACCTTCTTGGCTACTCATTGGTTGTGGAAATATTTTGGAAAAAGGTTGTTATGGTGACTGTGAGCTCAGGGAATCCTCTGTGCACCCACAATTCCTACTGAAAACAGGGAAGTTTTAATGTGCAAGATGAGTCCTTTCACAAAAAATATGTTCATGTGGGTCAACAAACAGAAAAACAAAACACAGTGAAAATTATTTAAAAGCACCATCTGCTTATTCAAATACAGCTGGGGAGAGGAACAATGCTGTCCAAAAAACCCTCATTTTCATTATATTTCTTTCAAAAGAGATGTTAAACAAAATACCATCAGTCCTAAATGTTTTCCTCCTGAGGAGAAATGTTTAAGCTACATTTGAAATAATGCTTGTGGAATGCAGCTCTCCTGAGAGGATGATCACGGATCTTGGAGAGCAAAGCAAAATGGGTACAGGAGATGGGGAAAAAACAGGTAAAAAAAAAAGTGCACACATTCTCAGGAAGCAAAACCTTAAACAACATTAACTGCTTAAGGTGACTAAACCATTAATTGCATAAACTACGTTATTCAGAGGTAAATTCATATTAGGCAGAAAGGTACCCAGGATCAAATCAATAGATACAAGCCCTGCACAATACAATAAATGTCGGTTTTGTTTTTTTTTTTTTTTTAAGTTATTTAGGACTGTGATTGGGTTCACTTAACCCTCTTCAATTATCCCACTCAGCCATGTGGTGCAGAGACATCAGATTGTGGCAGAGAAATGGGATTTAGCCGGCAAAATAAAGATCTCTCCAAAGAGACACCACTGCACCTCTTGATTTTCCAATGCTGATGTGCTTGAGGCTGCCTTGGGTGTTGTCATTCTCCACTGCCTCTTGGACAAACACTAAATGTGGGGGTTTTTTGGGGAGGACAGGGGCAATGTAAAGACAAAATGTAAAAAGCACTATTTCAGACAAAAGGATTACAAAATCATGGAATCACAGAATGGTTGAGGCACCACAGGGGGGTTTGTCTGTCCAACATCCCTGCTCAAGCAAAGTCAGCCCAGAGAACATGGCACAAGATTCTACTCAAACTCTTCTTAAATATCTCCAGTGAGCTCACGGTGTTGTCCATATCATCATTTCAGAAATAAATTTGCTACCATCCTTCTTGAACATCTAAGTACAGGAACATTTTCAACATTTCAACATGCATAACAAAGTGCATTTTTTTTCAGCAAAGTTCCCTACCGCTTGTGCTGGTGGATGCAATGAGATCCCCCAAGTGCAAAATGACAATTCACAGCCAAAGATACTCAGTGTGAGAACATTCTTTGACAGTTTCACCCCTACTAATGGACACAAGTCCACAAAGCTCGTTCATCTCTGCTCAGTGAACCACAACAGAAATTAGACAGACACTGACCTCGACCTGCTCCTGTAAAACTGTCAACATTTCTGACTTGGAGAGTTGAGTCACGTGTGGCCATCACTGTTTGCAAACAGAGGTCCCAACCCCACAGCACCAGCTCCCAGCAGGAACTTTTGTCCCCTTTTTGTACTGTTAACTCAATCGCAATTCCTGCTGTACCGCAACCAAAATCTATCCTGATAAAATTAGCCCAAACCAATTAAAGGACAAAGTATAGCCCTTAATTAAATGTTCTGATTATTCTGAAGCCCTCTTTTTTTGGTTCATCTTGAGTTTAGCTCTGTAAAAGCATACAAATTAGAAAGAATTAACATGTTCTTGTTTTACCCATTTATCGTTTAAATGTAAGTAACAAGAGTTCCCCAAAAGCATAAAAAGAGAAGTATAAAAAGAAAAATGTGGGATGCTTAACTTATTCAGGTCTCTTTTTGTTCCTTTTATTTCATATTTGTACAGTGCATTGGAAAAAAAAAAAAAGGGAATAAAAATAGTATGTCCGCTTTTAACCACATCAAGAACGTCCAAATACTTTGATACAGCAAAATATTGAATAATTTGAAAAGGTTAACAAGTTATTTCCTTTTGTATTCCTATTATTCTCTCTAATGGTAAAGCTGAGTATTTCCTGCCTGTGACGAATTCCCATTTCAAGTTTGCGAGCACTGAGGAAGTTGTTTTGTGCAGAACCCAACTCAACTTATCCACCTCACTATAGACTCTGATGGGGAAGCCTCACTGAACAGTACCCAACCATTAGCCTATGAACATTAATTAACTCTTGTCATTTTCATTACAAATCACATGGATTTCTACATTTTCCTTCTGTCACTGATTTCCATGTTTAGAAACACTTTATAATCTCCGTTTTTAGTGATGCTGTACTAGCGGTGATGTAAATCAGCATTTCCTTCACACTGAGCGAGGCACAACACAAGGAATCTGCACTTCCAGCTCACAAAACCATGGTGGGAGGAGGTGTCCTAGGTTACACAGAAGGTGTAACCAAAAGGATGTATTCTATTACCATCTCCATAAGCTGTTAAAAACAGGTGGGGCAGTGCTCTTTGTGTTCAGCATGACCCAGCCCTGATAACACCATCAGGGCTATCTCTGCTCATGGGCCAACAGTGACCATGAGTGACCCAGCCCTGTTAACACCATCGGGGCTATCTCTGCTCATGACCATCAAGGGCCCTGGGAGTGACTCATAAGATTCCATCAGCCATTGTGAGATGCCCTGCCCAGAGGGAGGGACTGAACATTCCTACCTGCATATAAACTGAGACCCTAGAACACCGGGGTACCTTTTCCACTGGATTCCCAGAGGAGAAGAGCTCAAGCGCCACCACTGGACCTCTGGAGACTGATGAGAACTTTCCACAAGATCACCACTTCAACAAGAGCACATCCATCACTCCAATGGGACTGCAGCCACCATTTTAACTGGAGTGCTAGCACCACCCTAACAGGGTGCAGGCTGTATTCTGACTTTGTCTATTTAAACCATTGTTTCTGTATTATTGCCTTGCTCTAAATATTAGTAAAGAGCTGTTATTCCTTTTGCCATATCTTTGCCTGTAAGCCCTTGATCCCAAAGTTATAATAATTCGGAGGGAGGAAGGTTCACATTCTCTATTCTAAGGAAGGTTTCTACCTTCCTTAGCAGACACCTGTGTTTCAAACCGAGACAAGAGGTTACTGACCTCAATCTGCTGAATGGCCTCTTCCCGCTGGCGGATGGCTTCCAGGTCTTCCTCTGTGATTTCCGAGAGCAAGGCTTGGTCCTGGCCCTGGTTCTGCCACGCGCCATCGCCTCCATTAAAGATCTTCTCATCATCAGGCAGGTCAGAGAAGGGGGCCTTGGGGCTCTGCTGAGGTGGGAGAATGGAAAGAAAGCAAAGGAGGTGTAAACGTTTTTCAGTTTTACACAGCTTTAGTGTGGGGAAAGAAAATATTAATATAAGAGATGGCATAAACAGTGGGGAAAAGGTGAAGAGGAGAAAAGTTAATTACAGGAGAGGAAATATTTGAAGTCCCAAAGGAAGTGTTAAGAGCTGAAGTCAGATCTCCGGAACTGCTTTTGGGCCCCAACAATCAGCTTTGGTTCTCCACAGTTCTGACAGAACGAAACATTGGTGTGCAGCTCAAAAATAACACATTCACCTTGCTTAATTTCCCTGTGAATTCTTCCTGAATTAGACACTTTCTCAGGCACACCGAAATCAATCCTGTTCATCTTGAAGACTTTGCGGTCCATCTTGCAACATTTAAAACACAAAGGTTCCAATCTTCTCCATTTATGAGATAAACAGCACAGCTTATGAAAGGGGAAATCATTGCAGTGATGTGAGTGAAGAGTGATCAGCTTGAGCAACTCGTGGTGTTCACTCTGCAGAGTTGGCCTGGTTTTGCTGACACATCAGATCATTGAACCACAGAATGTTCTGGGTTTAAAGAGGCCTTAAAGATCATCCCATTCCAACCCCTTGCTATGGACAGGGACACCTTCCACTTTCCCAGGTTGCTCCAAGCCCTGTCCAACCTGACCTGGAACACTTCCAGGGATGGGGAAACCACAACGTCTCTGAGAAACCTGTTCCAGGGTCTCAGCACCCTCTGAGTAAAGAAATTTTTCCTAATAACTAATCTAAATATCTCCACTTTCAGTTCAAAATCATCCCCCCAATGCCCCATCTGTCTGTTTAATAAGTTTCTCTCCCTCTTTTTTAAAAGCTCATAACTTGTTTATAAGCCCCAAAATACGATTTTCTGCTACTTTTGGGAGCTGCACTTATATTCAGATCCAGATTTTAAAACTTTGATCAAGAACCAGTTGGATCTCCACCAAAAGTAGGGGCAGAGGTTGAAGGAGGTGTTCTCCACTCAGCCTGTAGGTTTTGTGCTGGTGTTAGGTTCAGTCCTGACTGGACTTGGAGAATGAACTGACCCAGGGCTGGTTTGGAGGCTGAGCTCAAGTTCTAAACTAGGAGGTGCTACTGAAGGCTCCAACCTTACAACTCCATGAGGATTCCACTTCAAACAATGCTCATGACCCTCTAGCTTGGTCTTGAGCTGCGCTCTGACTCCTAACCAAAAGTTACAATTAAAAAAGCAAACCAAGTGCTTCCAATGCTCTGAAGTTGAGAGAAAAAATGCCAGTGGCCACAGCACATTCTTGACCAAAATGTCCCCAATAGCCTCTAAAACCAAACCAAACCAAACAAAACAAAAAAACAAACAAAAAAAACCCCCAAAACAAAAAAACCCCAAACAACAAACAGCAAAAACAACCAAACAAACAAAACCAAACAAACAAAAAAATAAAAACCCAAACAAAAAACCCAAACAAAACCAAACCAAACAAAAAAAAAAAACCCAAAAAACCACAACCCCTTCCCTAAAGAAACAAACAACAACGACAAAAACAAAACAAAACAAAAACCAAAACCAAACCAAACCAAACCAAATCCAAAAACAAAAACAAAAACAAAAACAAAAACAAAAACAAAAACAAAAACAAAAACAAAAACAAAAAAAACCAGCAAAAATAATGTCCCAGGGTAGTCAGGGGCATGTTCAGTTCTCTGAATCTGGGTTTGTCTGAAGCACAAACAATGGGAGCTGTGCTGAAAAATAAAAGCCTTTGCTGTCTTGCTGTGGCTACATCTTCTAAAATATTGATTCCCCCGAATTCCCACAGAGTGAACAGGAAGAGAGACATGGGGCAGTTTGGTGGAAGGGCACAGGACTGGAGAACTGGAAGGACTGGGCAGAGTTGAGTCTGAAAATGTTTATTTAACCCTCTAACCTTCTTTAAATCATTAATAAGTATGCAATTTCTGTATTTAGAAACAAAAGAACTTTTGCATTTGCCCAAACTTAGACTTTGTCTTATGAAATAAATTAATTATTATTATTATCACCATACCTAGCTGGAGACAAGGAAAATAACACAGTGTGGTGAAGGAAGTGGGATGATAAAAGAAGTAGAAGGAAATAGGAAAATCAGCAGCAAACAGTCAAGTATCTTTCCAAATATGAACAGAAGATAAAAATCTTTGACATTAATGTCTTACTTTGCTTCACCTTCTGCTTCCCGGGGATCTGTTATCTACTGAGAAAGGGTGTGTTACAGGAAGAAAATCATCATTTCAAATTAGGTTAAAGATTCATTTACACTTTAAAAGACATATTTTAATAGGATTAAGATACTCTGGGGGTGTTTTATTCACTAATTATTATGTGCCTTGGACACTAACTTCCCTTGCAGAGTGTTTCAGTGCCAAAAGAGTGTATTAATGGACTCAGGAAAAAAACCCTTGGGGTATTCTAACGCTTCATTTAGTGAAAGAGGTGTCCTCTCATCTTCACCAGTGGGCTAAGATGAGCAGAGGCAAACTGCACATCACCAAGAGGGCTGGAAGATCCCAAGAATCTGTCCCATGGAGTCGCAGGAACAGTGTTCTAATGAAATTTGTAAGCTCTGGTCAGAGCAAGGATGCTGCACCAAGGACCTCCATGTCCATGAATGTCCTCCGCAGGTCTGAATTTCAGTGGAAGATGACAAATTTGCAAGTGTTCAGATGTTTCCTGCTCTGATGTGGGAGCACAGGAAAGGCAGCAATGCAGCAACCAGCTCTTCAAATTAGATTAGTCCATGGAACGGCACAGTTGTACCACAAATATGCTTTGTCTTGGCCTGTGTCAACTTTATTTGTCATCCTCACTAGCTGGGTCTGTTATCTGTAAATAACTTGTCCCCCCTCCAAATTACTCAGATAATGCATTGCAAGTGCTCCTGCTCAGTCATCTCTTAAAAAAACAAAACAGCTGTTCATGTGTTTAAATAGGTAAAGGTCTAGACACAGATCTTTTTCTCTAAACAAAGTGGTGACCTAAGTTAATTTCAGAGCTGCTGAAGGCAATTACATGCGCTTGTATGCTTAACATCTTCTGAAAAAAATCCAACCATGGCTGCTGAATGAGTAAATCAGTAAAACAACAGGATGCAGAGGGACTGATATTTCCTTCCAGACATAAAAATGGCTCCATAATAATATTAAATACAGTCACCATGGCCTGCTAAAAAATAAAAGTGATTTTGTGTTGCCTACGGTTCAGAGCCCCTCATTTCTGTGATAAAGTGAACAAATCTTAAATTTGAAACTGTGAAGAAATCTAATCACTTCTAATACTTCTGATTGAAACCTGCACATAGCTTGGCTTATCAGTGGTCTTCATTCCCTCTTGAGTTATGTTCATTGCCATGTCCGACAAAACATTTTATTTATAGCAAGAAAAGATCAGATGGAGGGCACTCACTGAGCCTCCACAGATAAAGTTCCCTTTGACACAGCACTGGAAGGGGCCATAACTCCCTGTACAGACATTTCCACAATAAATTTGATTTAGTGCCAAATTTTATGCCCTGTGAATCTCTGTGTAATTTTCTGTCGGATTTCCTTTCATAAATTGTTAATTGGATGTGTTTGAAGTTGTTCTTTTGTTGAAATTTGCCTCTGGCAGATTTTTGTCAAGACATATCTATAAACTGAACTCTGCCAATGGAAAAAAAATTATAGCAGAGAAAAAGTTGAGTATATCTGATATGCTCAGTAGTTCTTTTAAAACTAAATCCTTAGGACTGAGGGTCATACCATGCTGTTGTTCATCATATCTGAAAAATTATGCCCAGGCACAACATTTTTCCTCTTGGATAAAATCTTTTCACCAGGATAAAATCGTTGCTGCTTACAACTGCATTTTTTTATCAGATTTATTCTACCAATGGGGAGATGCTATATGCAGCTGCTGATAGGGAAAAAAAAAGATAAAAAGGTTTTATCTGGATGGTGACAGCTTCTGTCAGTGCCTGTACTTTATCAGCAGTAAAATCTTTGCCTCAGATGTTGCATGTCTAAGACCCCTCCAAAAATAACCCCTCTCAAGCCTGGTTCTGCCACACTCCCCATTTGTCTATCAGAAGGGACAGAATATCACGAGTTTGACAACTCATGTCACACAAAATCACCAAGCAAGGGATTGGAATGTCCTCTCTCCCAGCTCCCATATGGTCTTTATCCCACAGAGAAGCAGAAATCTAATGGGAACTCCAGCTCAAATAATGCCAACCAGCCCTCACAGTTCATCTTCAGAGAGTTGGGAGTCTCCTGGTGCAGGGAGAGTGTCCTGGCACCTCCCAGTCCTGCAGCTCTTTTTGGCATCACTAACGTTAATGATGACATTTCTGATTGCCAGTTACAAGACTGTTCCCTTATTGCAAATTCAGGGCATGAAATGTTGACTGGAGATAGATGAGAAATGGCTTTTAGTGCCAGGGAAATGTTTAGTGACTTCAAAGGAAAATTTCCGCTTCGATCCTCCCCAAAACCTGAAGATGTAGAGAAAAATTATACAACAGAGACAAATACACACAGTCCCTCCAGCTCAGGTTAGTACAAGAAAGATAATAAAGGTGAGAAACAAGATGGGCCTCTCACAGTTTCGCCAAAAAGGACTGTCAGAGTTGATGTAAATACCCAAGAGTTATTGAAGCTGGATTTACAGAATCTGTCCACCACGTGAGTGACACCACAGGGACAGGAGGATGAAGGGCTGAGGAAGACAGTCACAAACTTCTACTTTCAACCTCAGCATGAAGAGAACTGAGAAGGGAACTTGATTAAACCTGGAATGAGACAACACAAACCCATTTCTACACCACCTCCTTCCACTCCAAACTCCAGCAGGAGATGTGTGCTGGGGAGGAGGGTTTAATTTCTGTGTGTGAAAGTTTGGAAGAGGATACAAGCACAGTATCTCCGGATGGATGTGGCACAGCTGTTGGCACTGTCAGAGTGGGGAAGGGGAGCCAGACCCTGGAGCTCAGCCCATGGAAAAGGACTTGGGGGTCACAGCTGACAGCAAGTTCGATTTGGGCCAGCAGTCCCTCACCTGGCCTGGAAAACTAATTCTGGAGAATAAGAGAGAGTACAAGTTCCTTTTTTTCTGACCACTCCTCCATTCGCTTGCACATTTCAAGCAGATGGAGCATCGCTGGGCTGTAAGGCTCTGGAGATGCCTTTGATATGCACATTCACAAATTCCTCGTAAACCCCCCCCGGTTTATATGAGCACAGGTAGAACCAGACTCACTCCTCCGAGCTAATTTTGCACTACAGACTGCAGGCAGTTCCAAGGAAATCTCCTGCCACGGTGAAAAGAGAGTATTTTAGAGCTCTTCTATGACTCAGGGAGTGAACCAAGGAAGTTTGCTTGATCTTCCCCAATCTCCAGAAGCCTCCTGCACCTCTAGCAGGGATATGGGCAGCCCCAGCAGCAACCAACACACCTCCCACAGCTCCTGAAAACTCTCATATCTCCTCGGGTAACATTTTGGCTCCGGCTTTCAAACAAAATGCAAATGCAGAGATGTTTGTCTCTTGCTTTATAGTACATATAGACACATAAACAGCCAGGCAACACTTTATGAGGATATCCTATTCTCAGTAGCATCCAGGCTCAGAAATTCAGATTTTATTGCATGTAGAATAATGAGGTTGGAGTGTCTGCATTAGAGTTCAATAAAACACCGTGCATAGAGGGCCACAGCGCAGAACACTGCTGGAGTTACTGTGCCTGACGCATTTTTTAATTGCAGGTTGGCACTGCAAAGCTGCCTGGGACAAAAATGACACAGAGCAGCCAGTTTGGCCGGACTGTCCCCAAAATACAGCCAGGTTAAGGCGACAGATAAATCGGATTAGATGATCTCTCTCAAACCATCCTTCCAAAACAACTACCCTTGCAGGCTCAATGAGATTTAGAGCTGTGCCATGCCAAGCAAAAGCCCAAAGCAATTACAGGTAGAAAGGCCTCAGGCAGGCACAGAACAAGCAGCCTGGGACTTCTAAATCTTTTAGAGGAGAGAAAAAGTGATATTACAATTTTGCATTATCTTTCACACAGAAGATCACAGCAGTGATTGGCAATCTAAGCTCTGTTGTCTTAGGAGAGGAGCTTCCCACAGCAACTGGGAAAGAAATACATACAAGAAATCACAAATTAACCATTGCCTGCTCTTCCTTTTCACTCAAAAATGGCCAAATTTAAAACTACAGCAAAAAGGACAACTTTAAAGTGAAATGTGTTGAATCTTTCCTGCATGCATCACTGACATGGGCAAATACAAAAATGGATTCAGCATTTTCTTCAACTTATGCAAATTTGATTACTCTGCACCAATGTAGCATGAGAAAAACCAGGATGGGGAAATTAGCATAAAGGGAAGGGTTGAAGTGCATTTTTATTTAAATTAACTAGAATCCTTCATGTGTTTCTGTCTTCACTCTTGATCAAGGTGTTTACTTTTGAATGAAAGGAATGTGAAATTGAGCAAGAAACCCACCCCTTCTACCAGTTTCCCACTACAGAATCTGAAAGAAATTACTAATTTTAGGGAAAATGTATTAACAGAAACTATTTTGCTAGTTTGCTTTTCAGCATTTTTAAATTTACTCGTTCAGGTCTCCGCAGCCATGAGGACTGAGAAAATCTTTTCAGTTTCCTGGAACTGGAGGAGACTCAGTAACAGAGTACCTAGTTCATACCTCCTGCTGTTTTCTTCTTCTTTAGTTTGCCTTCAAGACTTTATTACTTCACCAAATTCATTCTAAGCAATCCTGACCTCATCACCCAGGGCTGCTTGAGTTCAGAGTCGATCTCACTGTACTCAGGGTGGGAGAATTAAATGACCTGTCTGTGGTAGATGAAGAAAAAGAAAATAAGCCAGGGGCCCGAGGTTTAGCTCTCTGATAACTGATGTGCTTTTAAGAAGCACAGCACATTTTCTCCCCACAGTGAAGACCAAATTTAGGAGGAATGCCCTTCCTACCAGGCTTAGATGGTGGGGCTGACACTCATATTTTGCTCATGGAGATCATCAGCTTCTAGGTCAAACTTCAGTTGATCATGAGGGCTACATTTTGCCATGTACTTTCACCCTGTGTGGTTGAAGGAAAGAGCAGCTTGTTTTGTTCCTATTTCCAGTCCTTCTCCTTTTTTTTTTCCTCATGATTTGGCAACTTTATCTACCATGCAAATAGAGGGTCCCACGGCGATGTGAGTGAAACAAAACAGCGTCAGTGAGGAGAGGCACACATTTCCCTTCTCTGTAATCCAACACGCTCTGCTTTTCAAACCCATTTCACTGAATGACTTCAGCCTGATCACACCCATCCTTCCCAAATCCACCTGCCTGGGCTGCCACCACCTTCAGGTGGCATCTCCACACATGCAGAGCAAGTAAATAAACATTCCTTTTAAGACCATCAGGCAGGAGAGCTTCCGCTGGTGTTTTTATAGCATCACAACACATTCCTAAAGCTGTTCCTGCCCTTTCCTAGCTGTCTGTGTTCTATTCCCAGCATTCTCTGTCTCTGCACATCTCTGCTGGCACCAAATTTTGGCTGGCGGTGCTGTCTGAGAGCTGAGCTCGGCGCTGTCCCTGGATGCTGATGCGAGGCAGAGACTCCCTGCTCGCAGCTCCCTCGCTGAGCAGCCGAAACCCCAGAATTTGTGGAAATGGCCCATGCCTGGAAGAGCTCACAGACACATCAGGGCTGTCTAGAAAGGCTCGCGGTGTCTCTGCCTCTCGACATATGTGCTGCACAGCTGGGGAGCAGGTTCCTGCTGGAAAGGCAAACAAGAGGGAGAATGAGTCACAGGCTCACCCTTTAACACCCATCTAGTACCAAAAAAAAAAAAAAAAAAATAGGGAGGAGTCTTTTTTCCTGGGTTCACATGGAGTCAAGAACCAAATTCAGCTTGATTTCCTGCAGCAGAGACAACACCTTAACATGGGCACAATGCCACTCGAGCAATGGAAAGGGAGGAAGATGCTGGAAATAAAAAGTGTGTCTCTTTCTTTCAAAAAATTGACTGATTTTGTATTTTTTTGTATTTTGTATTTTAGTTTTGGACTGCTCATCCACTTTTATTTTTAGAAACATGGTTGACTCCCACCAAAATTCACTGGCATCAATTTTTTAATCTCTCTTTGTTCCTGGCCTTTGAGAGAGTTTCAGTGGATTGCTCAGTGTCCAAGCAAATGTTCAGAGGCTGAGACTGAGAATCACTCTCATTTAGTGACTCTTCATAAAGTATCTGCCAATTTAACAGCCCTGCACTCTGCACTCAGGATACTTCTGTTACTGCCCAAAAGCCTGATCCCAAATTAGGAGAAAAATTGAAGGAATCTTGTCACCACCCACCTGGAAGAGCTCCACAGAGCTTTGTGGGGGTGGGTGGTCAGTGGATGGGGACACAGGACAAGGTTCCTGTCTCTCTGTGGGAGCAGAATCCAACTTTGTGGGAGAGAAGGATGAAAGTCAGAGCAGAGCTTTGAGCAGCAGGATGGGACAGCACCTCATCATCCCACCACAACTTCTGACACCATCTACTAAGGGGCCTCATTTTGAACAATCACAGAACCATAGAATGGTTGGAAGGGACCTTAAAGACCATCCTATTCCACCCCCTGCCATGGGCAGGGACACCTTCCACTGTCCCAGGTTGCTCCAAGCCCTGTCCAACCTGGCCTCAGACACTTCCAGGGATGGGGCAGCCACAGTTTCTCTGGGCATCCTGTACCACAGCCTCAACACCTTTACACTAAATAATTTATTTCCAATAGTTAATCTAAACCTCCCCTCCTTCAGCTTTGTCCTGTCCCTCCAGACCTGTGCCCAAAGTCCCTCTCCAGCTCTCTTGGAGCCCCTTTAGGCACTGGGAGGGGCTCGGAGGTCTCCCTGGAGCCTTCTCCAGGATGGACACCCCCAGCTCTCTCAGCCTGCCTCCAGAGCTGAGCTGCTCCAGCTTCCTGAACATTTTCATGGCCTCCTCTGGACTCACTACAAATGATCCATGTCCTTCTTACATTGGGGGGACACAGAATTGATTTCCTGTCATAATCTCCCAACGCTTCCAACCAAACTTTTTTTTTCCCTTTTCCTCCAAACATCAGACGTTACAGCTCATGGGACAGAATCATCCAAGCGGCAATACTGGGATAAAATAAAGACACTTGGAAATTAGGATTTGATTACAGTGTTGTCTTCTTAAGTGCGCAATCATGGCAGAGAGCTGCACAGCAAAGCCCAGTTAGACAGGAATTTTTAACAGTCAAAAAGTTCTGTAGCATTTGTTCCTAAAGAGATACATTCAGTGAAATAGAGATCATATTTTCAACTAAATTGGTGAAATGGCTTCTCTCCCTCTAAGTGTTCCCACTGAAGTCCCAAAACAACAATGGGAACTTTCCCAGGGTTCACCTGTCCACGTGAAGGGGGTGATGGTTCTTTTTCCTGGCCAGTGATAATTCCCACCTAACTCAGTCTAATCTTCCCGCAGGTAAACAAACTCAAAATATAAATTTAACTGAAGGGAATGAAATCCTTGCCCAGATTTCTGTGTGCTGTGACAGCAGGGACTGACATGGACAAGAGGACGTTGTTTTACTGGAAATATTTAACAACAGTCAACTTTATTCAGAGGATGTAAGCTTCAATCTTCAGGAAAATGAAGAGTGACAACTTGAATTTCAAGCCAAATCGAGTCAGGATATTTACTGGTTTAGAGAAAAACACCAGAACAGCAGAAAGAAAATTATATTCTTCCTCAAGAATAGTGATAGAGTTATTACAGATCTAGGCAATGTCTCAAGGAAGAGAAACTAATGCTGTTAGGGAAATTTAGACGCAGAGGTGTATTTGGCACCAAAGTGCCTGCAAACTGGAAAAATGAAAATAAGAAGTGTAAACACTGCTAAAGGGAACAAAATTTTGCTTCTGAGTTAGTTTGTCCAGGGAGAATGAAATAGGGAGAATTTGGCAGTTTGCTAATTTATCCTGTATGAGTTCTTTACAGGGCAGGATGGAGTGAATTTAACCTTCCAAACAGTGACAAGAAATAGGAAGTTTCAGGAAGGGAAGTGGTGCAGAGCAGCTTTATTATCCTCAGGTGCTGCGTGCTGTCTCTGTGATATACATTCGCAGAGATGTTAACCTTTCCTCATCTCAGTCCCACACCGCCCCATTAGCATACAGGCTTTCATGAGGATTGAAAAGCTGCCTAAAATGTTTCCAAAATAAAGCATTCAGGGAAAGGATTAAGATAAAAAAATGCTGACCGGTTTTCAGCTCAGCGCCTCCGGAACGTGACGTGTAACAAAATCGTCCATAATCTGCCCATTTTTCCAGTTAATATCAGGACAATGTCTTAACTGTGTCAGAGGCAGGAGAGGCCACAGATAAACATTCAGATAATTTCTACCACAGATTTTTATTGCACTATCATTATTATTTATTTTACTTCTGTTTTAACTGTGCTATTGACTTTGCAAACTGATGGGGTTTTAACCATGCACACAAGTGTTCTTTATGAGTTTTAGCACTTAACCTACATGTTTCTTTCCTAACATCAGGCTATTCTGGCTTCTATCATTTAACTCCGTGAATAATTCACCTGGTCTTCATTTGTATTTTCACCTTGAAAGTATTTATAGACTGTAATCATGTCTCTATTGATACTTTCTTCAAGACTATTTAATTTGGCTCCCTCATTTTCTCATCTGATGTTTATAGACTATATACCTCCTGTTATTTTACTTGCCCTGTTCGTGCTCTTTTTTATTCTCTCTGTATATACCAATGCCTTTCCCAAACCATAAACTACAAGATTTCATTGCTTGTGCCATCAAAATATATTTCTGTTGGAAATTTGCACCCAAACACAGGAGAAATTTTGTCACATGTTGAAGTCCACTCTGAAAACTGCTGCATGGGGCTGTGATTGGTTGAATTGTTGCACCTTGACAATTTTCCTAACTATTTGACCCAGTCCCAAAGGACTAAAATCTGTTCATTTTCCACTCCTACAGCAATAAAGAAGTAATGAACTGATTCTGAAAGGCTAGGACACACTCACTGAATTAAAATCATATTTCACTCCCTGAAAGAGACCTCTGTCTGCAAAGCCACATTGGAACAGGACTCTCTCTCTGTGGAAAGAGGACATTTTTCTCCTGTTCCTCTGAAAGTCTATGTGTGTGAAAATGAGATTTTTATTACATAAACATAGATTTTCATTGCACAAGAAGCCTATCACTGACACATATGGGCACACATGGGCACTGAACCCATGAGTTCTGCGGGGACAAAGGGATCACAGCAAAATACAGGAAGGATGTTTGCAGGGAATTTAAATCCTTCTGCTCCCTGTCTACTCAAAACAGCGAAGAGAGTTTCTCCAGCAGATAATCCAACCCAATAAAGTTCTGCCCTTCATTTTTTTTGCCTTTTCCCTAAATTGCCGATAGAGACAAAGAGCTTTATCCTGTTAGGAGAGTAACCTACAGTGAAGCTGCCACTTTGTTCCATCAGATATCAAGTGTCATTCAGAGGAGGAGGGATAAATTAGGCAGATGCTGGTTCAGGACTGGTGGTATCGACATGTAAGTGGGATCCCTCTAAACACCAATTTGAGATGTTTGCACAGTGGATATCTTTCTTTGAATTGATCAGGCAAATTGAACAGCCAGAAATGCACCTCTCCAAGCTTTACACAGCCACAGTGGAAGCACTGACCTCGGAGCTCCTGATTAAGACTCCCGCTATAATCAATGGAGGCATGGTCAATAAAGTCAATGGAGATAAGAGCCCTATTCTCCAGATTAAAAAAGATTGACAGCTACTGAACACGAGATTGTGTCGTTGACTATAAAGGGAGCCTTGAATGTCAGGCTCAGAAGCAGAGATTTACACTACACACACCCAGGTGTGGCCAAGGGAGACTATGGAATGAAAGAACAAACCAAAACAACACAAAAAAACCACGACCAAAAACCGTACAGTTTTTTTTTTTCCTCATGGAAAACAATATAGCCTACTTAGCTCAGCTGAGTACGCTAAGATGTGTTTGTTTCTCCCAACTATATCTATATATCTATATATCTATATATCTATATATCTATATATCTATATATCTATATATCTATATATCATCTATATATCTATATATCTATATATCTACATACCTATATATCTATATATCTATATATATATCTATATATCTATATATATTTCTATATATATTTCTATATATCTATATATCTATATATCATCTATAGAAAGAGTCTTGTTGCCTCCAGAGCTAGAAATCTACACTGGAAGAATTAACAGAGATTCCTTCATGCACGGCTTGAGTTCCCAGTAGATTCGTCAGGGACTGGGTGAGGACAGTGAGGCAAGACATATCCAACAATGCCCTAGAACCTGCATCCTGGATTCCCTCTCCATGGAAAAATCCTGTTTTCCCCCACAGGGCACACGTAAGACCAGAAAACATGTTTGCAATTATCTGGCCAGCATAACAAAGAGGTGACAAAACCACCGAAATGCAGTTTGTGTATTCATCTTCCACACAGAATGACCTTCAGTCCCACCACACAGAAGGCAGAATCATGTGAAATGTTCAACTTCTTTTGACAAGTTCCCCTCAGCTGGTGAGATCTGGAGGCAACTCCCTCCCAGACCAGGTCTTTAATAGACTTAACACCATGAGAATATGAAGTGATCTGAGCTATATATTCACCCTGCATGAGATCACACTGCATCAAAACTTTGATAGATGCCTCTGCTGTTTGCTCATCCTTAAGGAGCAATGACCCGAACATTAGCACGTCTAGTAAATTGTTCTAATGTGTGGTGAAAGGGGACTAATGGATACAGTAATTGATTGTTTGATGGATAGCTGGGGAGCCCTTTGATTATGAGTTTTTGCTACGGTCCAAGACATTTTCATTCTCCAGTTAACCCAGAGCTGATTGCTTGCATGAATTATCTCCTTCTCTGACTGCAAATATCATTCTCTTAATAAATATTTCATTAGAAACAAACCAGTGGTGGGGAGAGAGGGTAAAGCAGATGCTCAGTGCTGTGTGTGTTGAAGATGTTACAGAGTTTACAGAACAGACACTGAGATTATCCATGAAATGTGCACTGGTCAGACGAAAGGTCTTTGATTCTCCAGGATTTAGGGCCCAGACCAAGTGAGAAGCAAGAAGAAGCCTGGGGGTCAATTTAAATCAATCAAGGGAAGCCCAAGAAGGATGCACTGCAGTGATGAAGCCACTGTGTAAAAGTTGGCTTCCTCACAAATCCCACCTTCCTCACAAATCCCACCTTCCTCTCTCCCACCCTCCAGGCTGAGCTTTCATGTTACAAGGAGGGATTCTGACCAAGAAATAGAACATCAGCAAGAAAACAGTTGTAATTCCTGTGATTTAGTTGGTGAGGGTGGAATTTTGACCCCAGTGAAGGTTATAGCAAAATTTTGCTGCCTATTAATGCAGTCTTTTTTGATCCTTTATCTTCCTGTGATGACTCTTCAGAAGTTATTTCCACCTTTATTTGGCTTTTGTTATTAATTATTCAGTGACACCTGTACTGAACATCTTTGTCTCATTTCAGCTGGTTACTTTCCAGCATGACTCTGTACTTTTGAGTTATGAAGGTCACTTCTCTCGGAGGAGGCTGCCCTGTTCTCCTAAAGGGCAGTGTAGAAATCAGGCAGGAACAGAGGTTTTTTTACCATTCAAACTCCCAACTCCGATCCACCCTGTTTCACATCTCTTCAAATTCTCAGATGAAAAAAGAGTGATATTTGGATTTCCACAGGCTCCAGTGAGGTGAGGAACTTCACAAACTGAGCTTGAGACACAAGTAGTTTGTTACAACATGGAGTCACTACAAAATCTAATCCCAATTCACCTCACACTCTTAATAGGATGAAAACTGCAGCGGTTTTTAAATCCTCTTTCATTGAAAAATTGTTGATGAGCAAAATACATAATGTTCCCTATTACTCTCCACCTTGTCGACGTCCCCTGGGCATCGAGACTCTCTTATCTTGTTTTCCTAGCTGTTCCTCCAGCATATTTATATTGTTAGGCTCACAATGGGTATCATTATGTCAATAAGCACAATTTAAATACTAATCCTGTGGTTATGGGCAGAAATGTAACTGATCATATCATAAGCTGTGAAAGGGGGAGGCGTCACAAGGAAATGGCTGCAGTGCTGTTTGCTCTCAAATGCTTTGTCAAGAATTCTACAGAGGGGAATGACATGAATGGAATATGGGGGGAAATAAGAGAAGGTGACAAAAGAAGAGGGACAACCAAACAAATGGGAGCAGAGACTGAGCAAGAGTGAAAGAAGAACACCAAAAAGTGCTTGGGAAGGGGACAAAGAGTAAAGAAAGAGTGGAAGTGAATCGAGAGGAAGCCAAAGGCAGATCCAGGTTATCTTCAAAATGCACAGATCTCCCAGTCAGGCATGACAGGGGCTGAGATAGGAGCCTCTGAAGATCTTCCTGACAGGGACTGAAACCCTCACTAGTGCTGATATATTTCAGCAGGAAGAGAGAGAGAAGGAAGGCAGAGAATCTTTCCAAAACCCATGTAGCCATCATGGAAACTTACACATTCCTGTTGTTTCTCCTTCATTACAATACACAGACCAACTATTGGGGAGCAGGAAATCTCATTTATAGGCAAAAATAGCTCTCTTCTCTTGGAGAGATATTTGTCACTAATTTCTGAAGATAAACCAACATTCTGCCGACATTCTAAAAAAGATTTTTTCTTGCCACAGGGTATTTCTAATAATAAAGATAAAAATGGGTAAAAAATTAAAGAATTGGAAAATACTCTCTTTCACAGATAAATTCTGTATTTATCTGAGATCAAACTGAGTGAAGAAATTGTTAGTACAGTTAGTGCTGGACATATATTTTCCACACCAAATTGTGGAAGGTGACTGAGTCCACAATATCCCTGAATATTTTATCATAATCATGAGGCTGCACACCGACTTTCTCCATGGGAAGCTCTCCCTGAACCACTGACACTGCCTGCTGAGGGAGGTGACACTTTCCATCAGCAAAGGAGCATCGATCTGGCTCAGCATTTTAAAGTCCCTGATGAGTTTACATTCCCTTTCTGCTGGAGTCCTTCTGTTTGCATCCACTGCCTGTGCTTTTCCCCCTGCTGCTGCTCAGCTCAAACACAGCTGTGCTAATACACCAAGGCCACACAGCTAATCCATACTCCTCGGATCTATTTTCAGGTCTCATTTGGCAAACGGAAGGGCGTGAGGCCAGGGTGATCATAAGGAAGAGAAAAGTCCTTGAGGTGTGTCCTGGGCCAGTCTCCCAAAGATGCGGATATGGGCTTTGGTTTTGTGAGAATCACGAAATCACTGAGGTTGGAAAAGACCTCCAAGGTCACTGAGCCCAAGTCTTGAACAACCACCACCTTGTCACCGAGGCCAGAGCACCGAGTGCCACATTCAGTCACTTCTTGAACACTTCCAAGGACAGTGACTCCACCATGGGCAGCCCCTTCCAGTGTTTCACCATCCTTTCCATGAAGATATTCTTCCTGAAATCCAACCTGAACCTCCTTTGGCACAGCTTGAGGACATTTCCTCTCATCCTGACCCTTGTTCCCTGGGAAAAGAGACCACCCCCACCTGGCTGCACCCTCCTGCCAGGGAGCTGTGGAGAGCAAGGAGGTCTTCCTGAGCCTCCTTTTCTCCAGCCTGAGCCCCCCTGTTCCCTCAGTCTCTCATCACAGGACCCTCTCAACCCTTCCCCAGCTCCACTGACCTTCCCTGGACATACTCCAGCCCTTCCATGTCTATCTTGATGTGAAGGACCCAGAACTGGACACAGCAGTTGAGGTGTGGCCTCACCAGTGCTGAGCACAGAGGAGCAATCACTGCCCTGGTCCAAAAGAGAAACTACACTTGTGTGGGTTTTACAGAAGGTTCTGAACATTGCACACATCCTGAAGTCCCAGGTGTTTTTCCAGGATGAGCTATGATAGCTCAGCTGTCCTGCGTATTGTGTCATTGTCAATAACTCCATCCTGCCAACCAAAACACGTCTCCTGGATTGTGAGGATGGAGATATTCTCCTCCTCCAGTCTCACCCTGTCATGCAGTGGCAGTGCCCAGTCCAACACTCCTCAGCAGAACCTGACTTTCTCTGAAAGAAATCTGAACCCTTCCACCCCGACTTATTTTAAATATGCCTGGTAGGTCTCATGAGTAATGTACCTACACAAAGAGATCTCAGAAAATGTACAGATTGTGCAGGAACATAAATTTTGACTGAGCAAGAGATGAATAGAATGCAGAGCAACATCCTCAGATTTTGGGCAAAGAATATATAATCATTCAGTGGTGTTTGCGAAACATGTCAGGCTCTGTCAGGAAGAAGGGTTATAAATAAATGTGAGGGAGATACTTTAATAATGCTATTTCATATACACTCAATAATGAACTTTAATTATTTCTTTGGGTTTCTTTCTTCTTTCACTGTAGCAGATGAGTCAAGCCCAGATGTGTAATGAAACTGATACTGGCATCACAGCATTTTCTTTAGAGGTGGCTGAAAGAGCTCTATGGATCAGCTGTCAAATCATTTCTCCTCCTGTGGGGTTTCCTTCATGCATCTCACCCAGAATTTAATTCCTCCACATATGGCATGAGTGAATCATAGCGCAAGGAATTTTCCTGATGGAAAAGATTTTGCAGGCAAGCGGTCTTCTCACATCACTTGTCCTGAAATGAAGCCAAAGTCATCTTCATCATAGGCAGTGGAGCAACCTGCCAAGAGGAACCAGTTTCCATGGTATGCAAGGCTATAGCATCTATAACTTTGCATTCTGAAACTATGAAAACTAATTTAGAGCTTATCGGTAACCTTATCACCAAATATTTGCAGCAGGGAATGAGGAGATTGATTTGTTTCCTGCTGTGATGCTGGGAATTAACAGAGGATATCAAAAGGAAAGCTCGGAGGTGTTAAATGTAATGATGTGGATAAATATGAAATATCTCACCCATTCCTTGGCTTTTCAGTAGAAACTCAGGGAAATGAACAGAGGAAGGTGTCACATCACTCCTTTTGCAAAATTACTTCCTGTCAATGTCTGCAATGACTACACGACTTTCTTGAAGAGGAAATCACATGTGATGAATCTCACTGAAATACTTTCATTCTCCCTTCCATCTTTCCTGCTCTGTAAGCAAGGAAAACGACACCACAACCCTGCTGAAAGAATGTTCTCCAAATCCCCTCACCATGAAGACACCTTGGGCTGAGTCCTCTGCTCTCAGTGCTTTCAAACTCACTGAGGGGCTACACAAAAGTGTCTGACTCCGTTTTCCAGGTCTGCTGCCATTGCCCTACCCAATATTCCATGTTAAACAGCGGATAAACAAACCCCAGGAAACACATCAACACTGCAGACTGCAGGTAAAAATCCTTGCATCTGATAGCTATGCAACTTACTCCTCCTTACAAACACATCCAGACTCACCAACCTCCATTTCCCTCTGAGAATCATGAAAAAACAGAATAAAAGAAACAGAACAAAAACCCCAAGACATAGCAAAGCAGAGAAGCTGGCAGGACCTGCAGACTCGTAGAGAGATGAGCCTGGAGCAGGTTTGCTGGTGGCACTTGTGACCCTGTGGAAGGGACCCACACTGGAGCAGGGTGAGGAGGGAAGAGCAGCAAAGACACCTTGGGATGAACTGGCCCCATTTCCCATCGCCATGTGATGCTGATGGGGAGGAGGCAGAAAATTCAGGAGTGAATTCTCCTGGGAAGATGGGAGGAGTACAGGAGAGGTGCTTTAAGATTTTTTGTTTCTCATAATCCTACTCTGGTTTTGTTGGTCAGAAATTAAACTAATTTCTCCAAGTCAAGCCTGTTTTGTCTGTGACAGTAACTGGTGAGTGATTTCTCCTTGGTTTTATTTTGACCCACCAGCCTTTCACTCCATTTTATCTCCCCTGATCAGCTGAGGAGGGTGACAGAGCAGCTTTGGTGGGAGCTGGTGTGGGGATGGGTTCTTCCCCCTATAGAGCAGAAACATCCCAGTTTGCAAAATGTTTGTGATCTGCAGGGGCATCTACTAAAATTCAGCACTGGAAAATTTCCCAGCTCACCTCCTATTTTGTATCAAGTCTTATATACAACAACCAGTTTGTAAACAAAGAAGCAGTTCCAAATAAAGCAGTTCCAAAAATAACCCATGAAGCCTCATACTACACATTTTAAAACCTTTGTTGTGGTGGTCAGTTAATATTTGCAAGGTTTTCTGCTCTTCACAGCTTAGAAAGGGAAAAAGCATCACTGGTGAGCTCTGAGACTGAAGAGAGCACAAGGGGAGAGCCAAGAAGGCAAAAGGGTGATTAAAGAGATTTTGTGTGAACTCAAGTCTACAAGGGGTCAGTGCCTGTAGGCTTGGGAGCAACAAGCAGTGCTAGGTGGAGAAAAATGTTTTATAACATTGGATATCATCAAGCTCAAAATAAAATGTATCTCAAAATAAGCAGGATTGGTGTAGGAAAAAACCACAAATGACATCCCACATGCAAAGAATGAATCTTTGTAAAATGAGTCCCTTTGTATAAGGGACAAAACATATAAAAACAAAAGAAAAATAGACAGACACCAAAATATTTAAGCAAACAATATGGTTCTCTATAAATAAAAAGCCCTTTCCCCAATTCACTTTTCTGCAAAACTCTCCCTCATGCCTCACTTTTTCCAGGCTGGGACTGCCTGGCAGGTCTGACCAGGCAGGAATGTGTCCGACAGGTGAAAACCATTTTCTATTACCAATACCTGTTCTCACACTGATGAGCTGAGGTTCCTCATTCATATAAATAATTTTGAACCTTTTAAAGCCAAAAATAGCAGGTTAGCACTACCCCATGCTACCCCAGAAATGTGTCACCATGTCACCCTCTGCCGTTTATCAGATTGCCTTCCAGGCCCTACTGCACCTCAGTCAGATGCACTTATGGGTAAGAGCTATGTTCACCTTTGGGTGCCAAAATTATGTGACCTGGGTAGAGACAGGACCTGCACAGCCCTGTGGACTCCACTAAAGATGAGAACCAGATCAGCAGAGACTAAAATCTGACAAACTCCCAGCAGATGTGACCTAAAGCTCAAATTTCTCCTCCCTAGGCACCTCAGAAGTCACCTATGCATACACGAAATCATTAATATTATACTTATTTAAACCCTATTTAATATGTGTGTTCTCCTTATGGAGAAGGGACACGGAGCAGATTTCCATAACCGAACAAGGGACTCCGTCTTCAGCAGACACATAAAATATCCTGTTTCACCCCAACTCTTTACAGAGTTTATTCTCATCTCAGTGATTCATCAGGGCTTCCCTGGCACCGTTTTCATCTGAGCACTGTAAAACCAAGCTTCTGTATCTGACCGAGTGCTGTGCCAGCAGATGGCACTCCAAAGTGTGCAGCATCCACAGCTTCCCTCACCCCACTCCCAGCGACTGCTGTAAAAAGGTGTTTTTTTTCCTGTGCCTGGCTCTTCAGTGGTGCTTTTAATCATGCTTAAATACAGGGGTCAACAAAGAGCCTCCCACCACAGAACCATCAAACTTCCCAGTGCTCGGCTTCCAGAAGAGGTCACTATGTCCTGCTGCACATAAAAGACACATTCCCATTCTCTTTCCTTAAATCATCCAACCAGTTACAAACTGATGGGCACAGAAAGGGAGAAAACACCTTCCTCACTCACCAGAAATCAGTTATGATTGCAAGCAGATGCTCTGATTTTTTATTTTTGTTTGCTGGTTGGTTTTGGGGTTTTTTTTTAGGGCAATCATCTGTGTTTCTCAGCACGTCACTGCTGAGCTTTTCATGTGAATGTAACCCAATACAGAAAGGAGAAGGGGAAGGGAAAATCCTTCTTAAAGCAAGAAACGTTGCAGATCAAGAGATTCAATTGTGCCAAGGGTAATATTGAGTTAAGGTTCTAGGAACCATCTCAATAGTTTTATTACATTCAGGACTTTACAGACTCAGTGATGGTAGAATATAAAACACTGAGGCTTTTCATTTCATCCAAGTGATGTGTGCAAACCACAGCTCACAAAAAACCCAGGGTTTGAATGGATTGGGAGCAGGATCTTCAGCTTTGCCCCATGGAAAGCTGGGTTCATGGAAATAAACATTTATGGTTCCATCCAGTTTCCCCATAAAGAAAGTAGGTTTCTCCATGGCACAGTCTCTGTGCCAAGGAGGATCTTGGGAACCTCCTGTCCGTGGTGTGAGTTTGGCTTTGGGAAGTTGCACAAACAGGGGCAGATCAATTTTCATTTCCCATGAGGAATCCTTGCTCTATCATTCCCATCTCCCTTCCAGCACAGGGAGGAGACAGTGCTGAAGTTGAGCACAGAGAGGCAAGAGGGGAGAATGACACCTTAACAGGTTTAGGGAGCAGGGAAAAAGTCCTCTTGCACCAAAACAAATTAATCCAAGGCTCCCTGGAGTGACCTAATGCTGATCCCAGGGTATCACATGGTAGCACAGCTTTAAATAAAGCAGATTAATGAAGGGGACACTGCAAAGCTTTGCTGTGTTTTACTGCAGGGACACAGTGAGACACAGCCCTGTCACCTCGCAGCTGAAGTGACAAACTGCCCATTTGAACATCCACAAGAGGAGATCTGAGGTGGCTTGGCTGCATCGCTTCCCCCAGGATTCATTAACAGTTTCCAGGGATGAGCAGGGCCAGGGGGATGCTCAGCAGGTACCAAACACACAACCTTGATTCACTCCTGACAGTGGCAGTGATGAGCAGCACTCATGGCTCAGTTTTGTCATTCACAGAAATCATAGAATAACTCAAACTAGAGAGGAGCCATAAGAACCATCAAGTCCAACTCTTTTCTTATCTACAAAACACATCCAGGGAATTTTCATCAGGGTTTGCTCATGGCATAGGCTCTGAACCACC
Organism: Acanthiza pusilla; assembly: GCA_036630365.1. NCBI lineage: Eukaryota > Metazoa > Chordata > Aves > Passeriformes > Acanthizidae > Acanthiza > Acanthiza pusilla. The sequence continues at coordinate 95,730,555 of JAXCHO010000034.1, forward strand.
ACCTCACTTCACATTTGGGACAATTGGGTGAAAAAATCTCTTAAACTAAAGGGAATTATTTGCTTCAGAGGCACCTTCTCAAATCAACAAGTTTGTGAGATTGCAGTGGAGAGCTTCCATCTGTGTTTAGGTGAACACATTTATTTTATTTATCACACAGACTGTTGCTATCATCTCAAAAATAACTACTTGAAATGTTATCTGCACCACATGCCTTATCCTACAGAACCTGTTGTATTTTGTAATGACACTATATATAAATTACCTCTCTGATATATGTCCAGTTTTATGAGTTAACTCCAAAGGAATTTCAGCATCCTGGATTATCATTAAAAGTGAAGATGAAACTCTACAACAAACCAGTACATCAGAGGAAGTTTAATTTGGTAAAAACAACACAAATTTGGATTACAGTTTTCAGCTGGGTGCCAGAATTGAGGAACAGAAGAAGGAATCAGAATTATAAGTGTGATTCTGTGTTTCCTCATGTTTTCATGAAATCAGAAATTACTGTGACCAATTTAAATAGACTGAGCAACCTGGTCTAGTGGAAGGTGTCCCTGTCCATGGCAGGGGGGGTTGGAATGAGATGGTTTTTAAGGTCTCTTTCAACTCAAATCATTCCATGAGTCTCTGATTTTATAGGTGAGATGAAGTATAGAGGAGGTAACAGCACTGCCTTCTATGCAGGAGTGAAAAGGGTTAAAAGACTTAAAATTTTATGGTGGAAATAACACTGGTTATTTAAACCCTGAAAACAAATAAGATGTGTCCTAGAATGGTCAATAAATATTATTTTTGTCTTCACCCTGCATCATCAAGGGTTAACCTATTCCCAAACACTTTTTTTTCACGGGAAAATACCATTGCTGTCCCCATTTAATCATGTGATAAATGCAGCCATCAAAGTGGGTTTAGAAGAATACAATTTCCTTCCTTTCAATAATTCATCTCCACAGGGGGGTTTAAATGTATTAAATAACACTGCATTCACTTTGGAGCAAGGTGACACACTCAGTAAGGTTTCACATTTGTTACTCCAGTTGCTGCATGTGATCTTTGCCCGGGCAAAAGTCAATTTAGATTCTTGCAGTGCAACTCAGGGAAGGTGGGGTTGAAGGAGGGGAGGTGGATGGGGTCGTATGAGCAGCCCCCCCACACCAGCAGAAAGCACTTCCACCAGGCAGAAACACTCACTATATAATTATGCTGCTGAAAAAGAAAAACAAAAAAGGGAATATACAAGGAAGTCAAGCCCACAGAGTGAACAAAATTCAAGCTTTTAATTCATTTTTTTAATAATTACAGCACTGCCATTGTGGCCACATGCATCCTGCAGACCCAGCCTACATTTCATCAACTCTGGGATCTTGGCCTGTGTTTGCTCTCCTCTTCAGCTGCTGTCACACAGATCTGACAGTGCTGCCAGAGGTGACCCTCACTGCGCAGAAAAGCTGCGTGCAAGGACAAAGCTCTCTGAGCAAGGTGAGTGTCCATCAGCTGCCACTGTATTTATAGTTGCCTTTTACTCTTTATTTGTATTTATGTTGCTGTAGATATCTACAGATATACATATATATTTACAGATAAACAAATCTGTGCCAGCAGTGCTGACTGGAACCATGAACTGCCCACACTCACTGGGTAAAAAGCAACGCTCGGAAGGAAAGAGGATTCAGAACTCCTCGAGACCATGTCTGGATCTCATATAACAGGTGGAGAACACTTTTCCCATCTATATAGGTGCAGCAGCCCCCTCCACGAATGAACCTGATGTGCATTTGCAGTATTCCTTAAATTTAGAGCTGGGAGTACCTAAAGGGGGACTAGGGGAAGGCTGGAGAGGGATTTTTTGCCAGGGAATGGAGTGATAGGACATGGAGGAATGGCTTTAAGCTGAAGGAGAGCAGATTTCGATTGGATATTTGGAAAAAATTCCTTCCTGTGAGGGTGGTGAGGTCCTGGCAGAGGTTGCCCAAAGAAGCTGTGGCTTCCACATCCCTGGAAGTGTCCAAGGCCAGGTTGGACAGGGCTTGGAGCAACCTGGGAGAGTGGAAGGTTCCCTGCCCATGGCAGGGGGTTGGAATGAGATGATCTTTAATGTCCCTTCCAACCCAAACCATTCTCCAATTCCACGAGAGGGAAGCACAACAACCACAGCCACCACAAGCAATGGGGAAAAATATTCGCAGAGCTGTCTCTGGCTCTCGAAGAACAATAAAGTGGGCACCAGCTGAGTGATCTGTCCCAGCCTCTGGGCACAATATTGATTTTTCCCTGCCAAAGTGCTCTCTCCCATTAGCAAGGCTGGTTCACGGCAGTGTTTCATCCCATGGCCTCAAACACCTCCACGCGACCCCAGTGTCACCATTCCCCTCCCAGCAGGGTCTGTGCCAGCGTGGGCTGAGACAAAAGTGTCTCCCAGGATTTGGGAGCATATAAATGAGTGGTTGAAGAGCTGGGGGTGAGGCTGGCTCGTTCCAGACAAAACAACTCTTCAGATTGTGGCTCCGGCAGTGACTCAGAGCTGGGGTAGAGGAGCCAGCGAGCTGCTCTGGAGGAGGCTTGGTACAAAAGAAACCCTTCCCTCGCCTTCATCCTCTGCCCACACAGAAACCTCTGTCCTTTCTCGCTCAAACAAAGGGAAAAATTTTAAAGAAAGAAAAAAAAAAAGAAAAAAAAAGAGAAACACACAAGGGAACAAACAAATTGAAAACCAAAAAACCCCTTAACTAACCGAAACCCAGCGAGAGAACACTGAGTTCTTTGCCTGCGTGCTGGTGGAGGCACTGCAGTTTCCAGTTTCATCAGCAGACATGGGCAGAGGGGGCTGATCCCACCAAAGGCATTCCATAGTGGATTGCCAAGGAAAATCCACAACACTCAATTGATTGGGCAATTTAGGAAATGGCAAGATCCCCCCAAACCTGGTCGTACGTGTTTCATTTTTATATAGGTTTGGTCTTTTCTTACTTTTCTTCTCTTGTAGAATGAGGAGATTGGAATGTTACCGGAAGCCCATACCTCCAGCTTTTGCAAATTCCCTCAATTGAAGATATAGTAGCATTTTGGGGTGTTTCTTACATGTTTTTACACGCAACACTGAAGCCCAGAGCTCTCCCAGTATCCCATAAAACCTGCCACCAGCAGCAGCAGGAATCCGGGTGCTTTCCCAAGGGCTGTGGTGCAGGATTCTTAATTTTAAATTTCACAGTTGAAAAATGCTGCATCCCTGACAAAAAGGGAGTTTAATGGTTAGTTAGTGAAGTTCTGTGCCTATAAATCCCACTGGAATTTTTTTTCAAGATTGTGGGAATGCTGAGAAGAAAAGACCTTCCCTTCCCAGACACACTGGAAGCAGTGCAAGAAGAATACATTGGGACATTCAGAATAGATTCCACCTCCCTTGAAAACACAGGGAACAAATTAAAAGATTAGGTGTGAATCTATTTCCATCCACTTATTAAATCCCGTTATGAAAATCTATTTCTCTACCCACAAAGAGGCAGAAAAAGAAAAGAAAATATTTAAATTTTCTTAAGAAAATTGCTTTAATGACTGCCTTAAAAAAATCCCAAACTCTTTAAAACCAAACAAAAGCCCACACTTGAGTAAAGTCAAGAAAAAATAACTGTGTGATTTAAATGCTCCATATTGACAACCCTAGGAACAGGGGAGTGGGTTGATTACAATATGGCTTTTAATGGATGCACAGTCATTTAAAACAAAGTTGACATTATTGAAATAGCACTTTTAACAGAAGTAGCTGCATCCCAAACGACCTTGAAAAGACATAGCAATTACTACCACATATGCAAGATAAATTATCACCAAAGCTACGGCTTGATTTCCTGAGATACAGCAGCCAGACTGGAACATTAGGAACTGGGATGAGTTCTGAGATAAGATGGTAGAGTCAATAAGACAAATGTGTAAATAAAAAGCACCATTTGTAGGGGCAAAAGCTGTATTTTGATTGTGAGAAGTTAAATTTTGCTTTTCAGGGAAATACACACCACGTCCTCTCACAAATATGGAAGCCAGTTTGAAACACGAGGAGCTCGAAGAGCATTAAAAACTCTCTGTTAATTATTGCTCAAAATAAGCTGTTGGTGTTGTGAGATCCTCAGGGTGGCACAAGGGAGTAGCTGTACTCATACAGCACCTACCATGACAAGGACCTGGTAAAAATAGAAGTCATTACACAAAATAACCAAAGTCATTACACACACACACATATATGCAGTTTATGTAGACGTTATTGCCAAAAAAAGTTATTCTCCCATAAAGCCGAAGACTGGATCTTGCTGCCCCAAAATGAGGATTTTACTCTAATCACGTAAAAAGAACAACTTCATAAACACAGGAAGAAAGGGAGAAATGATGCTTCCTGTGGGAAGGAAGTCCATTTAAAGCAAGAATAAATAGATGCAGTCAGGAGAAAAAAAAAAAAAAAAAAAAAAAAGATTGTATATGCAAATAGATGTTTATTACCCATCTTTGTGCTCCTAAGAAATATAATTTACTGACCTTTGAGAGACAGGTCAAGTATGCCCATAGAATAAGAAACAAAGGCATCTTTTTGGCAATTGCCACGATCCAGAGCTGTAATTATCCTTCCCTCTCCCCGTGAGCAGCAGGAAATGAAGAGGGATGCCATTACACCATGACAATTACTGTAATTTTAATTTCTATATATTGCTAGGAAAGTTTCCTCCAAGAAAAAAAAAAAAGTCTGTTCAGATTTTTGATGTGGTTTTAGACTAAAACTCATTCCTCAGCTAAAACAGAGCTGTGCTTCCCCTTCTCCCACTCCCTTGGGGGAACCACCCACAAAGTCTGCACGGTGAGAAAAACCCACTTTCCTCCTCATCAGTGGAGAAGAGAGAATTTCAGAGAATCACAGAACGGTTTGAGTCGGAAGGGACCTTCAAGATCTTGTCCTGACCCCCCTGCCAGGGGCAGGGACAGCTTCCACTGGACCACGTTGCTCCAAGCCCCATCACTTGCATTTACTCAAGCATGGGCACAACAATTCCGAGATTCTTTCTCTCAGAAGCAGATGATGTTGGATGCAAAATACCTACAAAGAATTTTTAAAAAAGGATTCTTTTCATCTCCTGCGCTCAGAGACATTATTGGCTCTGTTGTGGATTTTACCAGAATCTACCATTTATTATTTCAATATTATGGATAATCTATTCTGTGTTATTAGAACATTTTATTATATTATACCCAGTTGTTGCACTGAGGATGTCACCCAACAGGACACCTTGTCCAGCCTCTCCTGCCACTGACCACACTGCTCCAGGCTCCAGGGGACACGTGAAATACTCCCACTCCTACCCTGGACTCTTCCTGGAAGTAGGAGTTTGCATCTTGGTGGGTCTGCTCAGGGGGAGAAGAGGGATTTGAAGCCCATCTGCCCCAAAGATAATCAGGAGCAGAGGGAACCATATCCCCAAATCCTGTCTCTGCTGTAGGCTGCACCAGCAATTCCCATAAACTGGAAATTACCTTCCAAAATTCCCCTTAACGAGTCTTTTGAGGCCTCATTTTGGCCAGTAGGTGAATATTTAAAATTACTTTCACAGATTCAAGGGAAAAGGCTTTTTTGCTTTTCTTAATTGTTGCCACAAGGCACGTTCAACAATGATCATTTAGTGCAGTAAAAAGTTGTGTCTTTCAATATATGCACCTATAGAACTCCATCGATTTGTCTATACACAAACACATTCCTACAAACACATATTTGATTAAGAATTTATATAACTTCAGGCTTCAAGGAATTTTGGATCAATGCCTTTATTTTACCTCTATAAACAAATAAACTCAATTAAAGAGTACTTACAACAAACCACAATGGGCAGGAAACTAATTTTCCCAAGGCTTCACATGGCAATTTTTACCTGTTAGGTGGGTCTAGGGAATCAATTACCTCCTAAAGGGAAATTATTGGAGCTTTTGTTACACAACATCCCACCTTTCCCACCCACCAGAACTATAGGGACAGGCATCTAGAAAAACGAGCATTCTCCAGACCTCTTACAATTTGCCATAATAAATTAAAGTATAAATAAAAAAGAACAAAGCCCTGCAGGCAAGCAGTGTTTGAATCAAGGCTGGATCTGCACCAAGTCACTGTGCAGCTTCACAAGACCCATAAATCAGGTCTCCTGAACATATGTAGTACTTTGCATTACTGTATAGGGTGTTAACTTTAATGCCTTAATATATTCACATAGTGGTCAGGTTACAGTTCCTGTGGGAACCATAAATTTGCATGTCCTGGCCAATCTGCTGCTGGAAAAAAAATTATAATAATAAGTTAAAACTAACCACACCATTGCATAGCCTTCAGCAGGTTTTATACCTTTAATTTTTCTCTTTTCTGTACTTGAGGGAGGAAGAAGAGAAGATGTGTGAAGCTGCAAACATACAGGGAAGCTGAAGCAGATATGAATTAATTTTTATCCTTTTCTTTCATGAAGATTCGTGTGTCCCCAGCCCAAGCAAGTGTCACTACATGAAAAAGATGTGCTCTTGGGTGTGATCAAGCCTATTTCTGAGTCAGAACCATCTCACCAAGGACGTGCCACAACCTCTGTGTTCGTGATCCACCAAATGGCAGCGACAAGAAGAAACAATTTGAGCTGATCCAGTTTAACCCAATTTCTGCTGATTCTGCCAGACCCACACCAAACTGATACTGCTGCAGTATCTATGGTTGGATTTTTACCCAGTTTGAGGCAAAAGGGGTTGTTTCTGTCCCATTCTTCCTCCAGCCTCCTTTTGCTTCCAACCCCACCATTACTCGCTTCCAGATTTGAGTATTTTTGTCTGACACCCTATTTTTTCCCATATTAAAACTCTGCTTGCTTCCAGAAAAGGTTGTTTTTGGAGTCATCAACCATTTTCAAGACACCAAAAAAGGCTGGTTTCATCCAGGCTTGCTCCCAGTGCCAACAATTCACAGTAATCAACACTCTTAATTTTATTTGCCCTGGTTAATGGCCAGCAGTGTCCCACACCCTACGGAACAGCCGTGGCCACCACGGGGTAGTCCAGGCAAGAACAGAGCTCACAGAGCTGTTCCCTCCTCTGCAATCCACTCCACCAAAACCCATGAATTGATGCAATATCGATGGCATGAAAACAAATCACAACTAATTTGCACAAAATTACCCTTCTTATCTCTGAGCTCAACTATCACACCCAATAAATATCTGACGCACGTTGGATTTGACCACAGTTGAAGGACGTGTTATTTATGCCCCTGTTCAACACAGATCAGAAGCAGGTGGACAAAAATCAGCTGTGTCATTTTTATAAACACAGAGCTGAAAAGTAACATCTGTGCACAACTGCCCCAAAGATGGGAACCCTCAATCAGGATAAAGGAATTCATCAGCCCTTTGGTACTTTAATTTAATTTCACTGACACCTAAAACCAACTAAGCAACAACAAGCTCTAAGGCAGAATTGTGATTGCTTGAAATCTGGTTAATATCAAAGCTTTGGGCCATTAACTTGTCCTAATGTGGGGTCTTCAGTGGCACCATTCCACCCTTCTATAGAGAGAAGCATCAATTCAAAGCTACAAAGTACAACAATTTCTCCTCTACAGTAAAGACGCTGTAGAAAACTAGGAGGCACAACAAGGTAGGGAGAGAAAAGTCACTAGGAAAGCAGAAAATCTGCTGATTGTCCCTTAAATGAAAAAAAATCAAGAATATCAGAAAAAATCATGAAATTAGGCATAGAGTTCTGGGTTTTGATGGCACAGTACCAATTGCAAATAACTGCAAGGTTTTTAGCATGTAGAATTTGAGAGGCCAACCTAATCTCTGTTGGATCCTTACTGCAGCCAAAGGATCTCCTGGCATCAAACCTCTCTTGGAAATCTTTGGAAATTTCTTTAACACACACACACACACACATAGAGATATTAGATCTATAGTATTTTGCATTAGTATTTGTGAAAAACTACACACATATGAGTACATAGACATATATATTTACACAAACATATCGTTATACTCTTAATAATTTGCATGTGTTCACAGGCACACATGCATCTAATTATATTTCATATATACATTCCCATGCATATACATATGAAACTAAATTTATGCATAATATATGGAGTAATTAGAGTATGTATGAATATGTAGACACAAATCAGAACATATATGTATATTCTCTGATTACCTATAGTATTTATTCATCGAGAAAGTTCCTAATATGGGCTAAAAGAGAATAAAAAGGCTCAATTTGCATATGTATCTAAGAGTTAACCACAGTGCAATGTAGCCAAAGAAAGCAGAACACATAATCCCTCTTAAAACTGGTGACAGGTTTGATAAAAACTCTCAATTCCTTCTATGAAATTATCCTTGGAATGTGATTTCACTGCGCCTACAAGCCCAGCTTCCAGGAAAAGAGGGTGTAGGACTGCTTTTTGATGTATTTCAGAGTAGACAAAACTCCCATCAAGAAGGGAAAAACAGTCCCATGAGGACAGCAAAGCAGAGAATAATTAAACAGGGTCTTATATAAGTCTTTTCTTCCCGAGTCCTGTTATCTTCCACCTCCAAAGACGTCACACCTCTCTACTGGAAAAACACCTCACTGGCTTCAATGTGGGCAGTGGAGGAGCTCCAAGCTCTTCAGCATCATTAATGGGGATAGAAAATAGCTTTTTTTTAGCACTGTACTTACTGCCAAACACAGAGACACACGTGAACTTACCTGTTTGGTGCTTCTCTGCCCAGTAGGAAGCAAAGCTTTGGATTTCTCTGCTATTTTCTGTTAAAAGGAAAAGAAAAAAAAACTGAAATAAGAGGGGAAAATGGCTGAGAAAATAGAGTCCAAATATTTACGGAAGGAGTCATATGAAGCTATTTTCTTCTGCTTTCTAAAGAAAAGGACATAGAGAAAACTCTTACACTTTAGAAAAAAGGAGGGAGTATAAAAGCATTGAAAAGTTCAGTCTTGCAGGCATTAAAAGTCTTCAAAGCTTCCAGAATGACAAGGTTATCAAAACTGAAGCAGGCATTTAAGGAATGACAGCTAGGACGTGGATAAGTAGCAATTTATCACTCAGATTGGTTTCCTGACGCAGCCGGGCATTCACAAACTGCAGTGGTTAATTTTGGCACTTCTGAATTGATGACAGTTTTTAAAATAAAAGAAATCCAAGATAGATGTACAGTTCAGATGGACTGTACTCATGAACATTAGGAAAAAAAAAACATAAAAAAGATGTGTGTGTATGTAGGGGTGGAGCTCTTTACCCAAATCATTCCAACTCCTCATTTAACACATAAAATAATTTCATTTAAAGACCCCACACTTAGTTTCTTGACTAGGACAGGTAAATTATTTAAAGTATGAGGCAGCATTAGAGATGATGCAATTCTGTTACACAACAGACATGCTGTTGAACTGCAATTTTATGTGCATCTATCTACTTATTTATTTTATTCTTAAGGCATGGGCAGCAAGTGCTGGGAAATCAATCAGTACAGAATGTTTCTAATAGAGACACATTATTAAATGCCTGTTGTCAGCCAAATTTCATTACACCTGTATAATTACAATATATCCTCCCCATTGTTGTAGGCATGCGTCAGACTCATTAAAGTGATACAAGAAAGCCACCAGAGTTCATCCAGGTTGTATTTTGATTAATCCAGATATATCTCCTAACTTCTGCCGGGGGGAGAAGCAGTTTGGAGATGCTAAATTTAAGTCATTACTACAGTGTTTAAAAGCAAAGCAAATCTGCTCATCAGCGGAGCCTCCCCAGGGTAAAGAGGGCGAGCAAGAGGCAAATGAAGGAACTGGAGCTCAGGCTTTGTTTGTTTTATTAAACAGCTTGATCTTGGTGACAGATCCAAACCACAAGATGTGCCTGGAAACTTTCTGGGACAGCTAAATAGCACAGCAGAGACAGAAGGTGGGGTAACATCTGAATTATCAGCGCTGCCTGCACATTTTCTGGAAGCAGAAAAGGGGAACTGTGCAATCGCTTCTCCTCTGAGAGTGGAGATGCACCAAAATAATGTCCTGGGGAAATACATCCCCCTGAACTCGGCACTGGTGAAGCCACACCTCAAATCCTGGGGTCAGTTTTGGGTCTTTCATGACAAGAAGGACATTGAGGGGCTGGAGCATGTCCAGAGAAGGGAATGGAGCTGGGAAGGGTCTGATGAGGCTCAACTGAGGGAGCTGGGGGGGCTCAGCCTGGAGAAAAGGAGGCTCAGGGGGGACCTTGCCACTTTCTTGAGCTCTCTGACAGAAGAGTCAATATTTTCTTCCAGGGAACAAGTCGGAGGGCAAGAGGAAGTGACCTCAAGCCGCACCAGGGGAGGTTTAGATTGGATATTCGGAGATATTTCTGCACAGAAAAGCTTGTCAAGCACTGGAACAGGCTGCCCAGGGAAGTGGTGGAGACACCATTCCTGCAAGAGTTCACTAAATGTGCGGATATGCCCCTTAAGGACATGGCTTAGGTGGTACTGGGTCGAGGGCTGGATTTGATGATCATAAAAGTCTTTTCCAGACTTAATCCTATGATTCTATGATTGCTTGACTGGCAAAGCAAGAAAAGAGGGAGGAAACTATACACTAGCAACCCTGTGGAGATGCTCCAGGCTCCTGGGAATTTTGCTCACTCACACTTAACACATTCCCAAATTCACAGAGGGAAGGGTGGAAGCCAGAGAGACACTCACTTTCTGCACAGCTCCGTATCTCTGGATGGCATCTGAGAGCTGGTTCTTCAGCCTGTCCAGCTGAAGCCGTTCTTGCTGTTTTGGGGAAAAAAAAGAAGGCTGGTTAGGAGGTCTGTAGAGATAAATCCAGTAGCAGGCTCCATCTGTGGCCATGAGAAATTGTCCTGGTGGGAGACACCAAATAAATTAGGTGGGCGCAAATGGTATCCTAAAAAAAGTCAGTCTCACTGGGGCTGCCAGGAGGCAACAGGGTTTCATTTTAGGCAACAAGGATGTGATGCTTTGGTCTTTCAGGCCAAAGCAACTAAAAAAATGCCACTTTGGATATTCATCGGAGAAAATAACCCAAGAGATCCTCCTAGAAAAACTCATGATAGAGTTGAACACCTCATTTGGGAGATTTACTGGACTTGAGAGGTCCATCAGCCACAACATTCCTTTTGCTTGATCTGTTAGAAGCCAGCTTATCTTCATGTTTTCCAGAACATGAACCCAAATGTCACTGCCTTTCTGGTTGGAGGTTGCTCCAAGAAGATTTCACTCTATCTTTAAAAAAAAAATGCTCTTGGAAGGAAGAATGCAGTCAGTGTGATTTAACTCTCCAATGTGCTTCTAAATCTTTACTTTCAGAGGCAATGGCCAAACCCAAAGAGCATCAGGCAATGGAAGTTCTCCTGAACCCTGGATTTCAGATTTCACATGTGCAGGAGCTCACACGCCCAGGTTTTACAGAAGGGAATGAACTGCAAGGAACTGGGATGTCACCTGAAAAGATGAGTGGCAAACAAAACCCAATCCACACCAAAGCTACTTAACAGAAGTGTTCACTTCACAGCCGTTTCAGCTGTTTCAGAAAACTGCTTAAGAATGCAAAAGTAGATTCTATAAAGGATGGGATAAACATCTTTAATTTTAATGGCAGTATTTTCTCACACAGAAGAACATCCCAGCCTTAGAGTTCTTCATGCAAAGATTTAAAACCATTTTTAGAGCAGGGCAAGTATCATTATTCCCATTCTATAGATAAAGGTCCATAAACCTTATGTTTGTTGCACATGCAAAATAAGATAAGATTGTCACCCTGGAGAGCTGATCTTATGCTCCAGCATTTACCCAACCAAAAAAACCCCAGAATTCCAGATTTACCTCTCTATTTACATTCTTTGAGGTTAGTTTGGAATGAAGCCCTAAAAGAACCATTTCACATCAGTCTCCTGCCTCGTAGCACACTGATCCACTTAGAGCAGCATCTTTGCCCCTGCAATACTATCAATTTGCTCAGTTGGGCATCCTGACTCCAATAGCTCCAGCAGCACTTGGAGATTTATGGGAACTCAGAGAAAGTCCCATATTGCATCTCGTTGGCAGCACATTACTGGTGGAAAATAAGGAAGGGGAAAAAAAGCAATTTTTTTTTTTTTTTTTTTTTTTTGCGTGTACATGCAAAGCAATCCACAGAAAAATGGATTGGTAAGGACTAACTATAAAGCTCTGGAAGACTTTTCATGCTGTGAGTAATTTTATGGGAGGAGAGTTTGCAGTGCTACCCAAAATCCCAAGAGGGACTTACTGACCAGCAGCCAATATCCACCAGAACAATTTATTCTATATAAGAAATGGGGGCTACAGGCTTTCTATCAAAATTTGTAGGTTTAATTACTTAAGCTGCACACTGTTATAAGAGTAAAAAAAAATAAAATCTGTTAAATTAATTGACCAGTGAGCAGAAAAAGTTATTATGAGATGTAATAGAGAGCAGCAAGTTTATTCCTCATATTACTGAAATTGTTTGTGTGTCTATTTCCTTCAGCTCTTAAATATTTTCCCTTCAACTTTGCATTTTTTCTCCCCATGACAGTAAAAGCTCTTCTCCTGAGATTCCCCATGGGCTTCAAGGGCAAATAATGACATTCTTGCATGGCACTGTAATTGGGTTTAATGTGACCTTGCCTGATTCCCCTTTAGACCCAATTTATGTCACAAAGTAGAGCCTGGAGATCAGCACAAAAAAAAAAGAGCCCAGATCCCCATATCTCCAAGGCAGCATCTTCTGTTTTATCAAGCTCAGATGTAATTATGCAAGAAAATGAAAAAAAAGCAGTTCTTGCCATCCATCACTAATCAAAGCAACATGTTAAAAATTATCCTGGTACTAAGTTTGATGTCTGCATGTGGAGACAGTCATTTCAGGCTTCTCTCCCCATCCTCTGGAGCCGACAATCACCCATTCATTTTTTTTAGGCAGGCTGAATTGCACATGGTCCTTCACAGGTTACAAAGGTAGCCTGGGGTGATCCAACTTTTAAATCCTTCTCTCATCCTCCTGTTGGCAAGTGCCATAAATCCAGGCTGTAAAAACCACTTGGACAGAGATGAGTTGTGTGCTTAGAGCAGTCTTATTTCTAGATGGAAGGGGAGTGAGAATAGAGCTGAAGTACTGCAGGACTTTGGAAAATGGCAGGAAGTGAGTGAGAATAAAACATCAATTCAAGAAAGTTCCTGACATGGAAACCATATGGATTCTGCACTCAAGGATGCGATAGAAGTCAAGTAGAATTAAACTTATTTTAATTTCAGGTGCTGAATCAGTTGTTATGTGGGCGAAGCTTCTCCTCAACTCTTACACCAGCTCCACTTTGGTCCCCACAATTTGCTTGTGTTCTTCCCAATGATGCACACCACGGACCAAAGTCATCAGGAACATGTGGGGTATAAAATCTTTGTAGGAAGATAGAAAACCTCCTGTTTGTCCAATCTTTGCACTGGGGACAAGGGGGTGGGGATCATTCACTGCAATGAATGATCCTGTGACATGTTCTGTGACACTGATGTTCATATGAGATGAACCCACAGATGACAGCCCAGTCTGCCCATAAAACAGATGGGATTTTCCGGGGTAAATTGTAGTTCAAAGTTGGGTAAATTCTAATTCAACATCCTGCTCTGATCTGGCCACAACCTGTATTTATCTATCCCCAAAGCTGCCTTTGCCCTAGCAGACAGCACTGAACGAATGTCATATCCAGATATATTCCACAGGTTTGGCCTTTCTGGACACTTAACACACTCCCAAACTCACCTGCACCCACAACTGGGTCTGGAACCAATGCCAAACTCATGTGAAGCCAGAAGATTTCTGCAATATTTTCACCCAAACTAAGAGAGACCCTGAGAATGTGAACTAGTCAAAGGTTTTGTTGCTGTGTTCTCGATTTCCAAATCCACATTATCCAGTTTTGGGAGGAGAACTGGTGTCTGCAGCTGCTTTCCTCTGGGTCATTTTTAAGGAAAAAATACACTTGTGTAACAGGAAAGGAAGTTATAGCAAGACACGGAGCTTAGCAGCTTTAAAGCACCCACTGCCACTTCTTATTTTCATTATTCCTCCTTCCACATAACCCATCATTCTCCCCCAACAGCATCTTGATTGGCACATACCCTGGATGAGCCTCTGACAATCTCAGACAGCTGCTTGATGGCTTTGGTGCTAGTCGTGATGGTTTTATTAGTCTCCTGCTGGGTGGCATGCCTGCAGAAGAGAAGAGATGATGGCAATTGCAATTGAAATTAATTGCATAATGAGGCACTTAGAGAAATTTATCAAGCTGCAGAGCAATCGAGACAACACAACACACAGCAGCCCACGGAGGCACAGGAGGGCTCCAGGAGTCCTGGGTCTTGACCAGCAATGGAAGCCAGGAGGAAATACTGGGATGGAGATGCCAAAAATGTGTTCAGCACAAGGATAATGCCTGTGAACTATTCAAAGGGAAGGGATAAGGTGAAAACAGAGGGTGGACAGGGAGCGAGGACATCACAGAAGGTCGGTATTGCAAATTTTCAAAGAAGGGTTGTACAGCAAAGGGAGATGGGGCTGGGGAGTTGCCTCATGGCTTGCTCAGGAAAATACTGTACTCAGGGGAGAAATTTGAAACTGAGCAGGACAAATTTGCTTACACTGGACATCTATCCCTTAATGACACAGTTTTTGCAGGAAAGCACTGGGGACATGAAGGTGCTTTACCAGCACTGAAACAAGGGAGGCAGGGAGCCAAAGCACTCACCCCTCCTCCCCTTTACACCCCAAATTCCACTACCATTATTCCTGGTAAGCACTGGTTGCTGGCCTTGCTCTTTGGGACCACACAAATGAAGGGGAAGAGACATAAATGCTTCCCAAAGGTATTTATTAGCTCAGTCCAGTAGTTCTCAAGCTTTATAAGGTCAACAGAGCACTCTCAGCCTCCAAGCTTCTCCAGAGAGCACTTCATACCCTTTTAGTCAGAAAGGAGTGGTTTTCCATGAGGTTTTGTTCAAAAACTCAAGAAATACTTGAAAAAGACCTGGAGAAAATAATGTTTTTTTCTCTCAGAGGATACATCTGAGCCACAATTGTATGGAAAAGAATTATTTGTCAGTGTGGTTTTTTTTTTTGTTTGGTTTTTTTTAAGGTGGTAAGATTTGGAGTGAATGGGGGTTCTTTGAATAAAAAATGTCAAGGGGCTGAAGACTCATGGCTTGTCCTGACTCTTCAGCTCCTTCCTACTTCTCTGTCAGTTCTGACACAGAGCAGCTCTTTTGAGATTAGGTCAACTCTTTTAACACCTCCTTTGAGGAGCAAGGCCAATCCCCAGACAGCTTTTACCAAACACAACCCTAACTACAAATACATCAAGACCTCTCTTGTTGAGGTCTTAATCCAAAGCTTGGCAGGTTGGTTTTGTTTGTTTTTTTTTTCACACTTCAATGCTTTTGTGCAAACAGCTCAGCTGGAAAAGCTGTCCAGGATTATAGAATTATAGTATGGCTTGCCTTGGAAAGGACCTTAAAGACCACCTTGTTCCAACCCCTGCCATGGGCAGGGACACCTTCCACTGTCCCAGGTTGCTCCAAGCCCCATCCAGCCTGGCCTTGGACACTTCCAGGAATCCAGGGGCAGCCACAGCTTCTCTGGACAGCCTGTGCCAGGCCTCCCCACCCTCCCAGTAAATAGAAGTACACTTGATTTCATAAAAGGTCCTTACAAGTGAAAGCTTAGTGTACCATGAAGATAACATCTCTTAGCTGCAGAGCAGTAATTCAGGTGTGTGTCAAGGGTTGAGCACTCACACAGAAGGCATGGATTCCTCTGGCACCATCCAGGAGGGATAAATAATCCCATATGAAGACAAAACCTGAGCCAGTAATGAGTTACTACCTCTGCTTAGCTAAATTAAGATACAATTTCTGTGTTCATTCATCAAAATGCACTTCACTTACTGATGATGCCAGGACTCACCACACCAGCTGAGCAATTACACCACTTTTAATTTGAGGTGGGAGAGGTCATAGCTACCACAGGCAGGTACTCCACACTGCTGTTGCAAGAGAGGGAGCAGGGAATTGAATCCTGTCACATTCCTAACATTGAGGAGTGCACAGTCAGCCTGATCCCCAATCTCCTAATCAATTCAATCTTGCCACCAAGTTCTGTAAGCAGCAGATTCAAAACTCAGATTTCCATACCTAATTCCTCTTAATGGAAAGCGAGATGCTGGTGTTGACATCCATTTTGCAGACCTCATTAAATTATCTGCCCACAGAACAACTCAGGGATTTACATACCAGTAATTCCCCATCCCCAAAGTAAAATGGCTTGTTAGGCTCATGCATCTGATCTTTTCCAATCTCTAAAGTTAAATAAAGTCTTCTTCATTTGCATTGTAATGTAAATTTTATGTTAGATATCTTACGTAAGAAATTCGTGCCGGGCACGAACTTTACTCTGCTGCAAAATAACTGGGAGCAGAGTACAAAAAAAAATAAAAGTTCTGCCTTTCACCTCTTAATTCAAAGCACTTTAACCAATATGCTGGTGCTTGATTTTGGCACTTCCCACTATGTTGTCAGCACAATTAACTTCTTATTCTTCAGCATCAGAGATGCACTCAGGAATCAGACAATGATTATATTTAATTTACATTAAATGCTATTAAGATCTTAATTAAAAAAAAAAGCTCTCTCCAAACTCTGCTTCCTGAAAGATTTTATTTTAATTTGTAATGGTAACAAGATATGTTGTTCTTGTTGTTGTTTTTGTTTTTATTATTAACAGTTGCAGCATTATTAGTATTATTATCTGTCTTTATATTCTGCTCCCTATGGAAGTGTGGAAGTTAATTAAAGGGGTGTCTCTGGTGAATAAAATTTCCTTTTCAAAAGAGTTCTCTACACAACAGCAAGTTAATACTCTGTCTGTGGAGCTACCAAGCACCGAAAATATAAATACACTAAAAGATTCACCTGTCTACAGAGCAAAACCGGAGAGAGCATCTCTTAGGAGGAGTAACATCTCCTGCTGAGCATTTCTGCGAGCACGAACGCTGCAAAGACAATGCACTAAATAATCCACGAGATGCCAAACCGCTGCCTAAGAGTTCCCTATGGCGGCTGCTTCCTTGGCTGGAGGAGCACGGTCCAGCGAATCCGTAATCCCCAGCTGCTCCCAGTTTGTTCTTTGAACGATCATCTCTCTAATTTATTTATCCACTTTTAAAAGGAGCGCTGCGAAGAGGCAGATGCGGCGACGGCTGCTTCCCTTCTCTGCAGGGACGCCGGGAAGGAGCTGAACTTCTGCCTCTGCTGCTTCTCGGAGACACTTGATGAATGACCAAGTCAACAGAAAAGTAATCAGACCCCAAGTGCAGCAGCAAACACCAACGAGGGAAGGAGTTCTCTCTGCCTCACCGATGCTTACAAGAATCCCAAAGAGCTTTATTTTCTAGCTCCAGCAGGAAATGGCATTTCAACTTACGAAACAAGATACGGCTTATTTTATTTTCACCTGATCCCTAATGGAAGAGCAATGATGAGTTTTTCAGGTACAGATCAAAGACACCTTTGCCGTAGTGGTTTGAACATCATTACTTTCAGCATTCCCTTTGGCACAGGGCAACTGCACAACAATGGAACAGTTTTTTGCACTTCGGAGTGGTCAAGTAGGATTGGCAAGAGTTAAGCCAGATAGCTCAGCATAACTCATACCTTGTCTTTTTCACAGCAGCTGCAATATTTACTGCACTTTTCTTATCCAAAAAGAGGTAAAAATCAGAGTACATGGAGCAGAGCACTGAGCTGCAGGACCTGTGGCTCAAGGAGAAATAGGTTGAGCAGCTGCATTTACGTTTATTCCATTGTTGCTGGAGACAGAAATGCATAAGAGTGCATCAAATATGCAGAGGGGAATTGTTTGCACCACACGACATCTCCTTCCTGCCTTACAGATGGATTATCTGAAGGACTGATGGCTGTGGGTATTGATAGGCCCCAGCAAACCATAAATACACAGAGATAAAACCTCAAGCATTGCCCACAGGGACAGCCATGGAGTAGCAATGGATTCTAAGGATTCTATTTGTTTGTTTTGGTAGCTTTAATGTAATTGCTTTAATATTGCTTTGGTATAGTGCACTGTCCTATCTGATACTATAATAGCAGTTTTAGCTTTTATACTAATGTATGACAGTAAATAATTCTGATTGAGTTCTTTTGTCTAATCATCATAATAAAGAATCCATTTTTATAAAAATATATCTGATTAAAAGCTGATGGTCAAAGTTGTAAAACTTAGGCTGTTGACAAAGTCCAGGGATAGGCCTGGATTCAGCTGCCCCAGGCTCTTCTCTGAGGAGTTTAGAAAGCAAAGGTGTTCTTTTCGACGCCTCATGACTCAATGGGATCTTCTCTAATAAACTTTGTCTGAAGCTCCCACTCCAACCCTTGGCAGCACCTCCAAAAATGATGCAGAGAAGTCCACACTTGAGTGGTGACCCACCATTGCGGTGTTTCCTACACAGCCAGGATGATCTTACAGCAGAATCAGAGAATATCCTGAGTTGGAAGGGACCCATGAAGATCATCCAAGTCCAGCTCCTGGCCCTACACAGGAGAACCCCAACAACCCCACCCTGTGTTGCCCAAACTCTCCTTGAGCTCTGGCAGGCTTGGGGCCATGACCATTCCCTGGGGAGCTGCTCCTGTGCTCAAGACCTTTTGGGGGAAGAACCTTTTCCTGATATCCAACCTAAGCCTCCCGACACACCTCCAGCCATTTCCTCGGGTCCTGTGACCAGAGAGAAGAGATCAGTGCCTGCCCCTCCTTTTCCCATCATGAGGAAGCTGAAACACCTCTAGGATGGAAACTTTTGCTGCCTTAGATCCTTGCTCTTCATGGTCCACAGAAAGCCCCGAACCTCATTCTCCAGAAGGTACGGAAAATCCCGCTGTGAAAAACCAGTGTCCATAAAGGAGACACAGGAGCCCTGCAACTTTATTTGAATAAAGGAAAGAGTCCACTGGGGCACACGCCCACGGGGTTTCCTCTCTCCAGGTTTTGGAGGGCACAGCCTCCTTTTATCCCAGACTCCTGGCCACACATTGCTCCTTTCCTTTCCCCATGGCTGCGGTGCTAGGAAGGTAAAGCCTTCCCGAACCACTTAGCACGTATTCCCCCTGGAACCTCTCATTTTACCCCAAAGTTCAGAAGTTCAGATCCACTTGTCTCTTTCAGGAATCAAAATGTCTGGGCTCTGTAACAAACCTGCTGCTTGAAGTTAACAGAGACATTAAAACCCATTTAAAAGATGTTAACACTCATCCCCTCACCCATGGAATTGTTTGTAAAGACATCAGCACACATCATCCCTATCAAGGACCACCGCCTCTGTTTCTACATGGGACATCTCTCACCTCTAAGCATTTTTTGCAGATGTAAAGACAGCAGGAAGAGGAGCTAGGAGGTATTTTTTTTAGAATCACAGAATCACAGCATCACAGGATGGTTTGGGTTGAAAGCCACCTTAAAGATCAAACCCTGTGCCATGGGCAGGGATGCCACCCACTAGATCAGATTCTTCAGGGCTCCATCCAACCTGGCCTAAGTTGTTTCACCAAGTTTCACCAAGCCCTAAGGTATATTTACTGTGTTGTTACAGTTATCAAAGGAAGTAAGGTTAAATCTATTTGTTCTGGCTCCAAACTGATTTTTCAGCCTTTTTCCCCCCGTTTTTTCTTCTTCGAGACCTAATTGTGCACATTGAGGAATAGTTTACAACAGAGCAAAATAAGAGCTCTAATTCTGATCTGTCAGCAAAGCCCTTTGCGTGGGGCTAAATCATCCAGCAGAGTAAAAGTCAGGAGAAATACAGACTGCTGTTCCCAGGTTTCAAGCCACACAATATTCTAAAATAAAAGCATCATGGATTTCCAATTTGCCTGTCACTTGAAAGTATTAGGAGACGTGGCACTATTTTTCTTACAGGAGCTTAGGGGATGGTCTGTGGCTGTGTGGGAAAAGAAGGGGAGGTATTTCAAACCCACCTGACATGGGTGAAATACCTTCTCTAGAGAGGAACAGGGTTTGCAGGTCTTTTTTTCAGTGGTTCTGCATCAAAACACAGGAATTTCTGTCAGCAGCCCTCACAAATTTCATCACAGAAGTGCAAGCCTTAGCAAAATTTTTCATGGCTTTTTCAATACCTATTTTTAAGTACCCTTTTTATCATGGCTTCTTAAAATTAAATAATAATAAATAAAGAAGCAGTTATTACTCAGATAAGGTGAATGCTTGCTCCCCTGCAGGGTTTGACCAGCTGCAGCCAGCCAGTTACTCATTAACCACTACCAGCAATTCAGATTTGTGGTTTTCAGCAAAATTATCTCCAGAACAGTTTAGAAGAGCCCCCCCTTTTAACCCTGCATCACCTACAGATTAGTTCAGCCTCGCCTCAGACTCCATCTGTCAAGTCATTGCTGACAGGTCTCAAAACAGGACCCCATGGGAAGCAGCTCAACAATGCCACTGCCATTAGTCACCTCTCAAGTTAATTTTTTTTTCTCCCACCCATACTATTCCCAAGTAAGTTTTAATTTTAAAAGTTTCACTTTATTTCCTAATGGAAGAGCCCCTGGAATCCTTTGTAACTGCCTTTGCTAGCACTGGGATGTGTTACACCTCCCGCTCCCTCATTATGCAGTAAGCCTCTTAGCTTACGAGAGACAGAAATTAATTTAATTTGCCATAATTTCATTTTGATGAACCCTGGTGCCTACTGATCATGATAGTGATATTTATTTTTTTTTCCTCCAGGTGCTGATAAACTGCTTATTTCTTTTTAAATATTCTTGCACTGGGGTAAATAAACCATTCTCCTACACCAGATTTCTGCAAAAAGCAAACAGATCCCTCCCTTCCCAGCCCAAGGACCTCAGCTGCCCTCTGTGAGCTCTTAATATTCACCCAAATTTCCGGAATTGCCCCAATAATCCTTTTAGTGCCCCGAGATAAATGGCACCAAACTGTGACCACTCTGATTGCTCTGCCTGGACTTTCTAATTCCGTCATGCCTTTCACATTCCTGCATTAACGAGTGGACCACGGCTCAGCATCTGCCACGGAAAGGTCACTGGGATGTGTTCCTGCAGCAATTCTGCAATTCTCAGCGGCAGAGCGCGAGGTGCCTGCAGCAATAATGGAAAGCAACTTGAGCGACATGCAACCCACGCGGCATTGTTATCGCAGCTTCCTTCCAGGGATTTGCTGCAGTTCCTTGCTGGAGCTTGGATTGGAGCTGTCTTTCCAGGTTTTTCAGGGTCGGAACTCGATGATCTTTGGGGTCACTTTCCATGCAAACCATTCTATGATTTGATGATTCCGTGCCAGGAAAGCTTGGGGTCACTGCTTTTAGGGCTCTGTAGCAGGAGTTAACAGAGCCAGAGAGATTCTGGGGAGAGATGGGGAGAACTAAAGACTTTCTGAGTCCTGCAGGTAGTCCAGAAACACAGAGAAAGAATTATATACTGTGAAAAAGTGTTAGAAACTGGTGGAAGGTGTCCCTGCCCATGGCAGGTGGCTTTAAACTCTGTGATCTTTAAAGTCCCTTCCAACCCAAATCATTCCATGACCCGATGATGAAAATGTTCCTCTTCCCTGGAATTCCAGAGACGTGGATGCTCTTTCAGTTTCACCCTCAAATCTATTTGTGTGTGCACTCCAATAAATGCAAAATCCCTCTCACAATGTGGCTGTTGCAGAACAGGGCTGGAAACTACAGACACAAAACCCAAAATGTAACAAACGCCAAGGACTTCATCAAGTTAAAAATGGTCACTGATGCATCTGTTTAAATAAGTTTGCTCATAATTTATGTCACAAACATTGCTTTGAGGGTACACAAATGTGCCAGAAAGTGTCCTGCACATGCACACACACACACACACACACAGGTGTGTAGGAAAGACAGGGACAAATGGACAAATAGACAGGAGATAAATGGCACTGCAGATTAATGCAGTCTATTATCCTTCCCGCACTACCTCTCTTGGTTTTAGCATTTAACATGCATTCAATACTTGATAGGGCACTGTGAAAAGCAGGGATGAAGGGTACTTTACTGATGTGGATGAACGATCGATTGCTTCAGCTCTCCTTGAGAAATTACAATGGAACCATGGTTAATAAAAGAGCCAGTACTTGGAGGATGAAAAGTTTTGGTGAAGAGAGATGTTGATTTTTTTTTTAGGTTTTATTCTGATTTTTAAAGTTGCTTTTGCTGGTTCATGTGTTTTCTTGCCACCGAATTTTTTCAGTGGCAAGAGCACACAGAGCCAACATCTGCAAAAAAGGAAAAAAAATCACATCTATTTCTCAGATGTAGGCATTTTCATCCCAGAAAATACATATCATTAAAAAGAAAAAAGAAAAAAATCAAACCACCAAAAAACCTGACATTGCTTAAACCCAGGCAATTTTAATTGAAAAA
This sequence comes from Acanthiza pusilla, assembly GCA_036630365.1. Classification (NCBI taxonomy): domain Eukaryota; kingdom Metazoa; phylum Chordata; class Aves; order Passeriformes; family Acanthizidae; genus Acanthiza; species Acanthiza pusilla. The sequence goes on from JAXCHO010000034.1 coordinate 95,753,092, forward strand.
TGAATCCGTTTCACTCAAACGACTGCGATGAGTTTTGTTATTTTGTGAAGTGAGCAAGAAATCAAAGGCAAACAAACAGCTCGAGACGCTTTTCAGCTGGCTGTGGTTATTTGTGTATTTCTAGTTAGGGGCATTAAAGCACAAATGCTCCTGTGTGTATGCGTAAATTAAGCGATGTGCCTAAACCCGGTTCCTCCATCAGGATTTAAGCGAGAAGGAAAAGGCATTAGCAGCAATTGTGCCCCTGGAATTGTCAATGTGGAGCAAACAGGCTGTCTCATACAGCCGTGAAAAATGGCCACCCTTGGACCAGCAGGAAATCTAAACAGAAAGGCAATGACCAAGCAATTCTTTTGCAGTCCAAAGAGCAAAGCCAGGTGGTTTATCATCTCCAAGAAAGTCAGCTTTAAGAATCAGCAGACAAATATCCAGAGCGCTGAAGCGGTGCAGACACGGCAGCTTCGAGTGCAGCCTCGGCAGGGATCAGGTGCTGTGGGGTTCAGGAGGAAACAGCTCAGCGAAGGAAACACATTTGTTACCCTGATCCCCAATTCCATCCCAGATTATAAATGAAGGAAATGTCACCATTAAGTTCATAGACCAAGCTGGAGGAAGGTTTGATACACACCAGTTCCCTTAATGGAGAATATGAAGATAGCTGTTTCAGAGCAGCACAGGGGTGTTGGAGAGGAAAAAATAGAAAACTTTATAGAAATTATTGCCTAACAAAGTATACTAGGAATGTAAAAACCTTTGGAGAAAGAACTGAAGTGAGGTTCCAGAATGCTTATCGGGAGATGGCTGCAGGGAAAGATTGGCAGCCTATTGTTCTCACGGCAGCTCTTCCGAGGTAGACCACAAACTGGAAAAACTGGTTTTGCAAGGTCCAAACGTAGAGCAGCTATGGTAATATGAAAACTCTTATAGGCTATATGAAAATGATGTAAAACTTGTATCTCCTCCTAAATTGGTTAGTAGAAATTAGCATATTCATCATGAAACCTGTTAACTGAACGAACAGAGCAAGTTTAGCTCAGACTGCAACTTCCTTTCCCTTCTCTGGCAACTTCCCTCTCCCCTCTTACCTCATGTGGGATCCCCACGGGGCTGCGAAAAGCAGCCACGTGGTCGGTCTCACTTCCCTACCTCATCTACCCAAGAAATAAACCCACATGCTTTGAAAATGGATGCAGAGAGTCTGGCTACATCATTGCAGAAGAAAACCAGGAAAGAAATTACTCTAATACAGGGGGACACCAGGTTTGTTAGAAATCCACTTTTGAGGCACCGTAAAAAGAATTCACGAACCTCCACACTGATGTTAATAAATATTGCATTGTAAATATTAATTATTTAGGCTGTCTGTGCAATGCAAATGGATTGATATTTACAACAGGTGTTGAAGATGATGCAAACTCCACTAACAGTGAAGTAACATGCCAAGAAATCCAATATTTAGCCAACTCCCGATCTATTTGATTTGCTTGGCACCATCACTGGCAGAGGCAATGGCATAGCTTTTGGCTTCCAAGACAGATGTGTATGGATCCTACAACTTGGGTTTCTCTTGACATCTCTTTCTTTTCCATCTGGAAACTCCACTCAGATGGGACACGATGATTTTGGTTTTATTCCCCTAGAATTTGAATGCATTTTTGCAGTCAAGTCCTGCTTCAAACATGGCTCATCCATAGAGTGTATATCCTTCTAAACAGAAAAGCCTCTCAGTACATGGACACACCTCTTTCTGTCCCCAGAAATCATGGTCTTAATATGCTCCTTTTACGTTCCACATTTCACTTCCCTGGTCCCAACCCTTTCTCTCACAGAGAAGACAATAAATTTTACCATGTCCACACCCCCAACAACATGATCTTCACCAAAACCGAACCCCACCACAAGTTCTCTAATTCCTAAAACAAAAAAAAAACCCAAACAATTTCACACCAAGAGTTTGCTACTATACTTCTGTTTTATATCAATCTCCCTAAACTCTGATGCCCAATTCTAAATTCATGTGGAAATCTCCTCAGCCCTGGTGAGGCACATGTGGAGTGTTGTGCCCAGTTCTGGATTCCTCAGTTCAGGAGGGGCATGGAGCTTCTGGAGTGGGTCCAGTGAAGGGTTGCGAGGATGATTTGGGGACTGGAGCATTTCTTACAAGCAAAGGCTGAGGGAGCTGGGGTTGTTCAGCCTTGGGAAAAGACACTTGAGAGGGGACCTCATCCCTGCCTGTCCCTGTCTGCAGGGAGGGCTCAGAGCACAGACCAGGCTCTGCTGTGTGGTGCCCAGCAATGGCACAAGAGGAAAGGGCAGGAACTGATGCCCAGGAAGTTCAACATGAGGAAGAACTTCTTTATTTTGCAGTGACCAAGCACTGGAATAGATCACCTGGAGAGGGTGTGGAGTCACCCTGATGCCTTAAGGATTTTTAGCTTTCTATTTTTCGTGTATCTGTAGTTTTGGTGTGTAGTTCTAGGCTCCATAGAAAGTGCTAAAAAACTCTGTTCCCAGCATCTTAGACAAAACATTGCTCTCAATTGGAAAATCCAAGGACACTTCGCTGTCTCAGAGTCCCAAAATATTTAAACAACAGTGAATTTGGGGGAGCAAGCTTGGGTGGTTGACATCATCACCTGAAGGTGTAATTGGAGAATTGAGACACGATATGTTAATAAGACAGAACTTATAAAATGTGAAGAACTTGTGACTTGGTGTCCATTTTGGGAGTAGCCTTTTGAGTAGGCTTTGTCTGTCCTAAATGTACCTGAAGACTTTCAATAAATTAATCTGCTTTTTATTATCCTAACTTTGCCAGGCCTCTGTTTCAGGTAAGCCATGTTTTAAGCATCATCCCTCACTGGAGATATTCCAGAACTGTCTGGACACAATCCTGTGCCCTGGGCTCTGGGATGGCTCTGCTGGAGCAGGGAGGTTGGACCAGATGACTTCACTGTGGTCACCTCCAGTCTGAACCATTCTGTGATTCTGCATGCCCAAAACATTTCCACAACCATATCACCTGAGATAGGACATGATCTCCTGCCCCCAAACATTTATAAAGAGCTTATAAAACATTTATAAAGGGCCACTCACACTCTTCACCTGTCCAGCTCCGGCAAGTGAGGCCATGATAGCAGGACTTCTCACTCTGGCCCTCTGATCACATTTTCCTGATAGAGGGTGTCCAAACCACTTCCTCACCCACCTAAAATTCATCCCACGTGTACACCCTGTGGTAGGACATCCCCCTGTCTCCCTCTCCCTCTCTCTCTTCATGGCTGGTGCATAGATAACTCAGATTGGGTCAAAAGCCCAGCAAGAAATTATCTCTTGGTGCCCGAGAGTCTGGAGCCTCCAACCCAGAATCCACATCCTGGTATGGAGGGAAGATGTGAAAAGAGATGGAATAAATGAGTACGTGACCGAAAGACACACTTTTACACTATAAAAGACACACGAACCACCACAGAGGCAGAAGTCTCCTCCACACACTCTGGAAATGTGGAAAGGATTCTCCCCAGAGTCTGGATGCAGGCTCCGCTGGTTACTTTCCTGGGAATTGAGTGTAAGGATTCCAAAGGATTCACCACCAAAATGGCATTGGTAAGATACTAAGTAATATTATTTCTTGCTAGCTGTAATAACAGGTACCTTTATGCGTGCTGAACTCTCTCTCTCTCTCTCTCTCTCTCTCCTAGTAGTTTATTTTATTTTATTTTATTTTATTTTATTTTATTTTATTTTATTTTATTTTATTTTATTTTATTTATTTTATTTTATTCCTGTGTACTATGTAGTTTTGTCCCAAGTCTTATGTCTGTTATCTTCTGTGTCTAATAAATGATAACTTCTGTCATATTACACCTAATCAGCCATTATTAAAAAACTTTCAAATGAGACTGGGTGCTGGCCACCCCAATAAGAGCTACTGCAAAAGGCAGAGATTTATCTAAGCTCCTGTCTCCATTTGTAACACATCCACTATCATGTCCTGAACCAGACTTGCAGTTCTCAGCCTGCCTGTAACCAAAATATAGGGACCAGGATGGGAAGTTACAAACTGCTGCTGCTTCAGACAGAAAAAAAATTATCATGACAACTCCTTCTGAAGGTGATCACTTCCATTGCTGCTGAGAACAGCTCTGACTGCTCCATGTCCTCTGGGTTGGGGAATTCTGCTCTAACCAGAGCCATTTCTGCTGACACTGAGCCTGTTTTACCTCCCTGAGCAGCTCCCTCAACTCCACAGCAAGAGCAACCATCACGTGCTGCACAACTTTGTTTTTTCTCTGTCTCCTCCACCTCTTGCTCTGCTGGAAGGGATTTTGGAGCACAGTGCTATGCAGATAGGGAGGTCAGCTGGAGGAAAGAGACATTTTAAAGTACAAAGTGAAGCGTAAAAGTCGATGTTGGTAACAGTGCTGGCGCTTTCTGAACACACTCCCTTGAGGCACTTGTGCCAAGATCTATTTTTTCTGGCTTTTTTTTTTTCTTTTTTTTAAGCAAAAGATGGGAGAACAGAAAAATGCGAACATAATATAAGGCAGGAATCAGCTTTAAAACATGCTTGCTCGAGATCAGGACTTTCTGTTGTGGTTTTATTTGTTTTCATATTGCACTTTGTTCTCAAAAGCACAGAGATGACTGGAAGGAATTGTGCTGGGAAGAGAAATGGATCTCAGCAGCCTACTTACCACCTATTGCTCTATCCCTTATACTTCATGTGCCTCTTTAAATCTGACATCTCTGCAACTTTCTGAACATAAGGGCAAGCTGTGAAGTACAAGGCAAATTAATATATTTATCCCACACAGAGTGCAACACTCTCAAAATATAGAGTCTAAATCTCTGAATACTTTTCTTTCTCCTTCATTGTCCTTTCCATTCACCTTCCATTTCCCTCTGCCTGGCACTGCTTTTAGAGCAACACTTTAATTTAGCAGGCAGATAGATGTATCTGTCTCTTTTTAGGAATGGTTACGTTTCCAAAACAGACAAAATCTTAAAAGAAATGCCACTGGTGAGACTTCTCTGTCCATCAGCCCCACATTTCATTTCTTTAAAGATCCTTCAGGCTCTCAGGTGACAATAATACATAATTTCCAGCGTGCCAGAAGTCGCTCTTCCCCACCACCCTGCAAGTGACATCAGACCATAAAGCAGACGAGCACTTAGATTACAAAAACACACGGCACTTTATTGGCCCATAAAACACCCGCCAGAGCGGCCGTGTGAATGAAGACCCCATTTTGTGGGGCGATAAATTTTGCACTAGCACCCAAAAGGCACTGCTATTACAGGACTTGTGCAAATCACCATCCCTGGGCCATGACAAAAATCCTGAGGCTGTGGCCAGGAGGACTTGAGCCTCCACGGGGAGGGCAACGATTAAAATGCACCACCGGTCGTCCAAAAAATTAAACTTCAAAGAGATACTGCCCTGGCACGAAACAAATAGATAATAAAAGGATAAACAAACAGAATAAAAGACCTGAGGAAGTCCATTACAAATCACCAGGCTCTGAGGTTTGTTTCAGGTGAGGCAAGATTCTGCTGGCAGAAGGCAATGGATGAAGCATTAATGAACTCAGATACAACAACTCTCTGTTTACAGGGAGGGCCAAGGGAAATATCCAAGTGTTCCAATCCATTCAAATGTGAAAACTGCAAGCCCCGTTATCAGAAACCTCTGCTGCTGATAGCAAATTTGTTCTCTAGGGGGAAAATGGATTCAGCTTAAGAACCACTGTTAAGAGTCCAATGCAGGTGTTTGAAAGAAAATTACCTGATGGAAGATCAATAATGTCTCTCCTCTCCCTGAATCGAGGCTCATGTGCAGAATAAAAAATTCCAGAGACCGATTCTCTGTCGCCTTGCTTCAACAGGAGCCATTGTAAATGTAACCGGGGTAGGAAATTACATATTTAAAATCGTGTGGTGAAAATCGCATTGCATTTGTGCAGGTAGGGACCCAAAAAAAGAGAAAACAGAGAAAGTCACACTCAGTGCACCATAAAAGCAGATGGAGCAGCCCAAACATGTTTCCTTGCAGCCTTAGTGCTTAAAACCAGGCTTTCATATAAAACAGTTAAGTGTGCAAAGTTTTTGCATCAGCTGCCAAAAAGTTGAGCACATGGATCCAGCTGACAAGTTCCCTAAATGAATTCAGAATTCAGCAGCAATATCCATTAAAGGACCAAAGCACCACAGGAGAGATGGTACTGAAGCATGTGACTGACCTTTCCTTTTAAAATAAAAGGATTTTACATCAAAACAGGGTCGGGCTGAAATGCAAGAAGCTAAAGGGAGTAATCCTAAATATAATTTTTTTTTCTTTTCTTCCCCAAATGGGCAGGGGAGTTTGTTCAGCTGAAAATGGATTTCTGGAGTACAATGAAAATCTGGAGAACTTCAGACACATGAGATCTTGGGTAAATGGTGATGGCTCAGCTATTATGAAGCAGCAGAAAGAGGTTTTTCCCTCCCTGTCAGCTCACTAAAATCTCTCTGTTGGTGTGTGCTGTGCTAGCAACAGGAACCACATGTTTACTCCAAACTTCTGGGCTGCTTTTGAGTGATCTGAATCAATAACCCCATAGCTTACTGAATAAAACCATTGATATTAAAAGTTGAGGATAATTCATTATTTGTAAAGTCCTGCCCTCGGGTCACGGCAGCCCCAGCAGTGCTCCAGGCTGGGGCAGAGTGGCTGGAAAGAGATTTGTTGCTATCCAGTGTTAATTCTTTAACTGAGAGCAAATCAGCCAATATCAGATATCCCAAACCAGCTCTCTGTTTGTTTTTTTTCCAGGATTCTTCCCAACTGAACAAAACACAAACACTGGGTGAGATCCAGGCTCATAACTACTAATGCATGTGACACCCAAGCCACCCATCCAATCAGCTCTTATCCAGGACTGGAGGTACCAAAACACTCTCTATGTACTTAAAACCTGCAGGAATTTAGTGCCTGGGTTTAGAAACACCACTGATACCTTAAGCATTTTTAGCTTCTATTTTTCATGTATCTGTAGCTTTGGTGTGTAGCTCTAGGCTCCATAGTGCTAAAAACCTCTGTTCCCAGCATTTTAGACAAAACAATGCTCTCAATTGGAAAATCCACGGACACTTCGCTGCCTCAGAGCCCCAAAATATGCAAACAACAGTGAATTGGGGGGAGCAAGCTTGGGGTGGTTGACATCATCACCTGAAGGTGTAATTGGAGAATTGAGGCTCAATATGTTAATAGACAGAACTTACAAAAAGTGAAGAACTTGTGATTCGCTGTCCATTTTGGGTGTAGCCTCTCAAGTTGGCTTTGTCTGCCCTAAATGCACCTAAAGGCCTTTAATAAATTAATCTGCTTTTTATTCTCCTAACTTTGTCTAGCCTTCTGTTTTAGGCAGCCCTGTTCTAGGCATCCCCACCTCCACGGGGACAGGCAGATTTGCTACTCTTAACGCTCTTTTGCTGTCCAGGCTGATGATTCCTGCACAGAGAACATCACAAAACAGTTCTGCTGTCAACCCACAAGTTGTGCCATGTCTTCTGGCTGGAGCATTCACCTGGATCTCTTCCCCTTATCCCAAAATTGCTGGGAAGATGCAAAGATAAGCAAGCTGGAGACATGAACCTGGCATGGATAAGTGATAAGACATTAATGAATCCCAATATTTCCCTTAACTGAAGTCTATTGTCACGTGAGGATCCCAGAAGATCAGAGTTGGCCTGGTTCTTGTTTTTTGCCCAGATGACACCCAGAAAACCATTCCAACCAACACTATTTTGTGATGTGTTGGGCTCTGCTCAGAGCACTTGTCCCAGAAGTTACCAACCTTTTCCCAACCACTTCATTCCAAGCGTAACTGAGGGTTATCTCTGGTCAAAAAAACCCAGAGTTTATCAAAATGTGTGGAAAGCCCTGAAGCAGCCACACAATTTAAATAACATAATTTTTTTTTTTTAATAAAAAATCACTGCTTCCTGATTATCTACTTTCCCTTATTAATGATAAAAAATTAAAAGAAATTAAGTCATCACTAGGTGGAACAGCTAAGATTTTTTAATTTTTATTTTTGTATTTTTATTTTTATATTTTTAGCTTCATTGCCGAACAGGAATGTTCTGCCCATCCATTCCACCCTGTCAGACCAACATTTAGCTGGGAATTTTGGGGTTTTGGGCTCCTCTAAAAAACTTCATCACACCACAGTGCCCACAGTGGTCCCAGACACAGCTGCAGCCACTCCTTTTTCTTAAAGAACCTTTTTACTGTCTCTTACAGAAGATAAAAAATCTCTATCAGTGCAGGATCTTATCTGCCCTAAAAACTTCCATAAAGGAACTTGCTGAATCAGCTGTATTCCTTTGATTACTCCACATCAATCTCTTGCATAAATGTATTAATTTAATGCCACTTCAGAAGTGTGCTTCATTATTATTATTTTGGAGGCTGGAAGATGTCAGAGATAACTGCAAAGAAAGGTCTTTGGTGCTGTCTCACTGAGGACAGAAAATAAAACCACAGCAATCCACAGCAGCAGCTTTTGAACAATGACACAAAATCAACTTGTCAAATGTCTGCATGTGTGGCAGGGAACCTGATCAGGGAGCAGGAAACTTTTTTCTTAATAGAGAGAAAATATTGCAGAGATATCCCTCTTCTCTTCTATCTTCCCTCCCTGGAGAGCTGATTTTTAACACTCCTTTACTGTTTTCCAACCAGCCTGGTACTGTCCAGGACAATAAACGGGAGATTATAAAAAGTTTATCAGAGTTTGGACAACATTCCCTGCTGGAAGAGCCCAACAGTTCAGTAACAGCTGCTGTCTCTTGAGAAAATCTGTTCGCAGATGGGATGTTTGGGGGAAATTCAAGGTATTTCAGTTAATTGTTAAAAATGCAGAACATCTTAAAGTCCCTCTGAAGCCACACAGATGTTGAGTAATAATAATAAAAAACCTAATAAAACTGTGGGTTCAGGAGAAAGCACTGACCATAACAAAGCCTATTTCATATATGCTGGCTTTTTGCATGCTCTCTATTCAGAAAAATCGATTTTTTTTTGTTTTTTGTTAAAGAAAATAACTATTCCTTACCTGCATGATAAGATGAATTTTAACATTGTGACTGCACTAGCTGATATTTGTTCAGATGTTGACTGGAGGAACAAAAAGATTTTTTCTTAAAGCTTGAGGAAATAACCTTAAAAAGGAGATATTTTCCTACCCTGCTTTTTCTGTCAGATTCTTTTTTTGTTTTGCTTTTTTTTTTTTGGCAAAGATCAAAAAACTGAGGTCACCAAAGCCTGCTCCCTTCCAGCCCAATATCCAACTGTCTCACATCAGCTGCCCCTTTCAACACTCTTTTTTGTTGTTTTTTATTCCACAACTGACTCCAAGGACAAGTTTCCTCCACACTGGTGAGGTGCACACTGCTCCCACAGAGAGCACAGCACTTGTTTTTCTTTTTATAGCTTATTTTAAAAAATGCATTAATGAGCCAGGTTACTTCTGTTTTAACATTTTGGCTTCTTTTCTGCTTCAGTTCCCCTTTCTGTTGTATTCAGAACCAATTTCTACTTCTTTTCTCCTGTTTTCTGTGCCTTGTCAGTTGGGGTTGGAGGTTCTTTGGAGCATCACCCACTACAGCAAAATGTTGTTCTCATTTGGGCACTACAAATGCTGGCAAATAATATCGAAATCTGATTTTAGGACCAGGATGTAATTGGGTCTGAACTTACCTCCGGTCTTATCCTGACGTAATTCCATTACCTTTAATGGAATTACTCTCGATTTGCACCGGTGTTTGGAATTGAACTTTTGCTTTTCAGGATTTATATCTCTTGTTTTCCTACCATTTAAAACAAGAAGCCAGCCAAAGTCATTTCCAACTCATTTTCCCCTCCCCAATAAATTCAGGCATTATTATAGTTTATCTCTGTGACCTCCACTTGCTCTTGTACATCATCCATCTCATTATTCACGGTTCCTGCAGGACGTTGCATTCCATTGTCTTCTATTCATAATCCGAGAAGTCTGAGAACAAAAAGGGGGCAGGGTTCTCCCAAATACACCTTTCTGGCCTTTTTACAAATTCTCTTACTCATTTCCAGCTGCTCTGTGCAAAAAGCCTCTCCTTTATCCTCCTGAAATTTCTGTTCTATCCTTTAATTGCAGCTTCCCATGACCCACCTTGTGACTAAGAAAAGGAAGTTCCAAAGAGGCATTGCAGATAATTTGTGACGTAGCAGGAATATAAAGAGACATTTGACATTATTAAGTTTTTAGTTCAGTCCAGGTGGGAAAACACAGCTGGTGACGTGGTGGGTGATCAGAAAGCGAGGGGTGGGAGAAAGGCTTCCAGTTCATCATAAAAAGCATTATTTAGCCCACATTCTGCAAATACGACTAAATTATTTGGTGATAAAGTGGTGGACAAATTTTGTAAATTAAAAAGAAAGGGGAGTAATAAAATAAATGATTGAATGTATCTGGATACAGTCACCAAATAGGAACATTCCAATCAATTACAGGCAGATGTATGTCTTGGTGGACTAAAGAGCATTTTTGTGTGACCAGCTCAGTGAAAACACCTCTGCTGAAAGGTGTGAATCCCTCTCAGCAGGAGAGGAGACCTCCTCACCTCCAGCCTCTGCCCATCTTCACAGGGTGGGAGCATTTCCTGCTGTTCTGGGAGCATCTCCTCAGAAAAATGCAGTTCAAAAGTCTTTCAGTCACCTGCTCAACCTCTCATTCATGGCACAAGTGGAGTCAGACCTGTACAGCAAAGCCTTGCTGATGGGATTCCCCAGTTAAGCACATGCAAGCCTATTTGTTGATTGTATTTTTTAATTTAATTTTTTCTGGTATCAACATCTTGCTCTCTCTTCACTCCTTTCCCTGACAGATTTGAGAGGTTTTCCCCCTTGAAGGGGCTTTTACTCTGTAACAAGTCATTTCTCAGCCTCATTTATAAAAACTTTTTTTAAAAAAGGAAATCAGACTGTGCTTCAAGGTTCACTGAGAAACACTTTATTTTTTAATAGATCTCGATTATGTCTTGAGTTTCCTCAGGATCCTTTTTTATACTTTCACCACAAATTGTGAACACTGAAAATATTCCACTCTGTACTGCTGGATATTTCCTCAGTTATACTGAGAGACAAAAAAAACCCCCAAAAAACCATTTTCCTTCTCCAAACTCACTAGTTAAATGTTCATACCTGGGAATGCCATTCCCAGGAAATTCCTGCTGAGTTTCTTGACCCACATCAGGGCCGTGCTTTGCAATGTGCATCCCTGCTTTAAAAACGGTTCAGATAATTTCCTTTTGGCAATAATTTTCTGCCTGGCTCTACAGGAATGTGCTGCTAGGCAGGACTCAGCCTAACACAGCTCCCTGGTCTTTGTGCCAGCTCTAAATTTTAGTCGAAATATTTTCACAGCCACTTAGCGCTGACAAGAGAAATCACTTATGAGGATCAGGCCTGATAGCAAACACAGAGAAAACCCATTAGAAATGCTCAGTTTTGATTCCCGTTCACTTTGCAGAGAGCTGTCACACTCCTTATCCTGCCTTTCAGACTCAGCAGACCGTGGAGGAAAACTCCTCTTAGGTGTGTCTGTGTTAGGAAAAGAGCAGAGAGATTTGGGTAATAGGAATGATGTTTTTAGGTGACGAGGGAGCATTTAGTTCCCTATCAGAGTGAGACCTGGGCATTTATCCTTCTCCCTGGAATATCCTCTTCCTTGAAAAGTGAGGCAGGTTGTATAAGCCAGAGGATATCCCAGCCACATCCCAGTAGCATCCTGGATTTCTGTGTCAGCCATGGCGTGGCCAGCAGGACCAGGGCAAGGACTGTCCCTCTGCGCTGGGCACTGGGGAGGCCACACCTCGAGTGCTGGGTCCAGTTTTGGGCTCCTCACGACAAGAAAGACATCGAGGGGCTGGAATGTGCCCAGAAAAAGGCAGAGGAGTTGGGGGAGGATCTGGAGTACCAGGAGGTGCAGGGGGAGCTCAGCCTGGAAAAAAGGAGGCTCAGGGGGGATTTTATCCCTCTCTACAACAGGGGGGTGCAGACAGGTGGGGGTTGGTCTCTTCTCCCAGGTGACAAAGGAGAGGATGAGAGGAAATGGCCTCAAGTTGTGCCAGTGGAGGTTCAGACTGGATATCAGGAACAATTTCTTGATCAGAAGGGTTGTCAAGAATTGGAAAAAGCAGCCCAGGGCAGTGGTGGAGTCCCCATCCCTGGAGGTGGAGGAACATCCTTCACAAGGGCTCAGTTTGACAGAAATCATCTTCTGCCTCCACAGGACTCAGGGACCTTGCACCTTGATAGTGCATCTTCACCTTCATCAGGCAGTGAGGAAATTTGGCTCTTTGTCCCCTCCACAGACAAATTATCATTCCTGGGATAATGAGGAAACTGGAAGTGTCTGCTGTTGGCAGCACCGGGACATGAGAAAGCACAACACATCTCATAGTGCACAGCTCACTGCGAAAAAACTGTCATTATGGACCACCAGTCCAACCCAATTAAAGGAATTTAAGAATCTTAATTAACATCACTCAAACTCTTAGATATCAAAATCCATTTGCAGAACAAGGGTGAAAATTCTTCATTTATTCTGGGGTTTTTTTTGCTAAATGTTTCTGAGTTCAGCTTCCCATTAGCTGAGAGCATCACTCCTTGCCAACTTTGCTATGCTTCTTCACCAACATCAGCTAAAACTGGAGTGATCTGTCAAAAAAACCCAAAAAACTCTTTGATGTCTTTGTTTCCCTAAATTTTGCAGTGATAGGGAGTGGATTTCCTTATTCTTCTTACTGAAAGGGGATTGTTTTAAGAACTGGTGTGCTGCTGATGCAATCTTGTTTATTTAGAAAGAAAATGCACCAAGACCTGACCCTCAAATTAAAAAAAAAAGAGGGAAAAACTCACCAACAAATAACTATAAACCAAGTACCAAGTTTTTTTTCAATCTGTCTCTCTGGCAATCTCTGTGCCCCAAAGCCTCCTGTCCATCCCAGTGCTTCCATAGCCACCCCTCGAGTCGCTTTTCCTTTGCATCCTGTGGGGTGAGAGCTTTTATCGTCTGCATAACAGAACTTAACTGTTCCTTCTGGTTAGTCAGAGGAAAAAGCAGCCTGAATCCCATCAGCTTGGGGAGAGGGAGGTTATCACTGTGCAGTCACCCTTGTGGGACCCAGCCACATATTTCTAAATACTTTAGAAAATAGTGTTGCCCCCGGAAGCTTTGTTGGCATTTTGTTGCTGCAATTACTGAGTGCAGAAATAAAGGTGCTGCTAATGCTGGGGTAAAGTGTGATTCCACTTCTGACTGACTTCACATTTCTGCTTTGTCTTTTTTTCTTTTTTTTTTTTTTCCTAATGTTCTCCTTTATGCAAGACCTTGAGTATTTATTTTGACAGCTTACATTATTCAGCAAGCAATTAAACTTTCAAATGTATTGTGTTCTCATAGCTTAAAATAGCTTTGGCAACATCAGTAGGGTTTCTCAATCCCCCACACAATGAAGACAAAGAACATCTCTGTTGAATTTTTTTTTTTTTTAGGTTGCTTATTTTAAGCAAATACAGTATTTGAGAAAGTCTTCATGTTTTGACGTCCTTACACAAACCAGTCAAATACTACCCATGGAATTTCCCCCAAAAAAAGTTAAATTGGCAACAGGTAAATAGAATGTGAGCTAGGATAAAGCAAGTAAACAGATGGAGTGCGAGGAACAAACCAGACTGATCAGCTCCATAAATTCGTCTTCTTCATGGCTCTGCCTGTCCCCTGCACTCTCCTGTGGAAGGTTACGAGGAGTGGGAGAAGAAAAATATTCCCAGGATTCAGTTAAAAGAGATAATTAAAACAATTGTGAACACTCCCAGCTTGTCTAAAAGCAGAGGTTTCCCAGCCCTTGGAGCACCTTTGTGGTCTCCACTGAACTCTCTCCAACAGATCCACATCGTTCTTGTCTTGGGGGCCCAAAAAAACAAATCTGTTTTTTTTGAAGAAGTCCTTTGAAGTACTCGAGGAAATATAAGCTACCAAACACAAACACTTAAAATTTTTCCACATTTCCAAGTACAGCTCCAATTCTGCTTTAATTATTTTACTGTTTCTCTACACCTCCAAGTTTTGCCAGCTGAAAAACAAGAATTTGTGCCGTCCAGTCTTCCTTTCATGCTGGCAATCACTGCCCAGGTAAGAGCCACCTCTGCTCACTGCCAAGCTGAGTGCTCACATTCCCAACCTGCCAACCCACAGAGAGCCTTCAGCCAGGGATTTCCTCCTCAATTCCAGGACAATGGAAAAGCTGTTCCTCCCATCAGAGAGGGCCTGAGGAGACTGAGGATGGCTTTTAAATGGAAATGCGATGGAAGGCATCAGGGAAAGTGCAGTGCCTGAGTTTTCAGCTCCACGTTGATGAGGAGAAAGGGAAAAAGGGAGAAAGAAAGGGAAAAAGAAAGGAGGAGGAAAGAAAGGAGGGAAAAAGAAAGGGAAAAAGAAAGGGAAAAAGAAATGGAGAAAGATAGGGAGTAAGAAAGGGAGAAAGAAAGGGAGAAAGAAAGGGAGAAAAAAGGAGAAAGGGAGAAAGAAAGGGAGAAAGGGAGAAAGGGAGAAAGGGAGAAAGGGAGAAAGGGAGAAGGAAGGAAGGAAGGAAGGAAGGAAGGAAGGAAGGAAGGAAGGAAGGAAGGAAGGAAGGAAGGAAGGAAGGAAGGAAGGAAGGAAGGAAGGAAGGAAGGAAGGAAGGAAGGAAGGAAGGAAGAAAGAAAGAAAGAAAGAAAGGAAGGAAGGAAGGAAAGAAAGAAAGAAAGAAAGAAAGAAAGAAAGAAAGAAAGAAAGAAAGAAAGAAAGAAAGAAAGAAAGAAAGAAAGGGAGAAAAAAAGGGAGAAAGAAAGGGAGAAAGAAAGGGAGAAAGGGGAAGGGAAAAGGAGGATTTTCTTCCAGAGTAACCTCCTTTTCCCAGGTAACAGTAAATTGCTGTAGTTGTTCTGGTCTGAGAACAAACATATGACATTTTTAGGCAGAGGTAACTCTTTTCATCAAAACAAGCAGTAGAGCTGGAAGAAGCTTTAGGCCTACAAGACAGTTCCTGTACACCTGAAGGAAACATATCTATTTTTACAACTCTAACACTTGGTCTAATAAAAGATCCCAACCCTTTAACACCCGGCCTGAGCTAGGCCAGGTCTCCCTGAACAGCACAGTGCTGAAATATCCATTTTTACAAGGCCAAGCCTAAGCTTGTACTGCTCACACAGCTCTCCTCCTCCTCATTTTATACCCCCAGACAAAAAGTGCTGCTTTTTCCTGACTCTCTTTGCAAACCCAGCACTAAGGCTGCAAACACAGCATCACAATTCTTCCTTTCCCTTCCATCAATACAAGAAAATTAATGGGATGAGAAAATCCACCTCTAATTTGAGGCTCAGCAGAGGAAAGTCATTTGCAAAACAGCCTTGTCCCCTGTGTAGGTGGTGAGGCAGGAGCAGGGATGTCACCACAGCTCAGCCGTGCATGGAGAGAGGAAGGGGCACAGCGTGCTGGGGACCTCAAATTTGGTCCCTGAAAGGCAGAGTCACAAGGCAAGGTCACAAAACCTTGGCATTCTGGATGAGCCATGAAATTTATGTCCACCCCCGCTGGCATGTCACAGTCCTGGAGGAAGTGGAAGATGGTGAGAGAGGTTTTGAGGCAGCACGGAAATGTGGAATTGCTCAGGCAGGAATGATGCCGGTGATTTTTGTATTTTCTTTTTATACCCTTTTTATATTTTTTTATACCCTTTCCCTTCCCTGTTACCCTCTAAACACACTCCTTGTACCCTGCACAAACACTCCTTGTACTTTACATGTTTATAACCCTTGTAGTTTGATATTTAGCTTAGTTTGGGGTCTTGCAAAGTGAAAAGACCAAACATTCAAACTATCTCAGAACTAGAGGCTCCAACCGGTTCTCTCTTGGAACATGTTTTTATAAACTAGGCTGTAGTCTGAATTGGGGGGGGGGGGGTTTCATTAGAATAGGGGGCAATTATTCATTTATTAAGTTTCTTATTGGGGGATTTTGAGTAGATATGCTAATTTTGTGAAGTCCATAAAAATCTGGCACAGGTTGTACAGGGGTCCTGACTCGTCGTTCGCTCCATGGCGTGTTTTCCATCTTTGATGAGTCTGGGCACCTAGGATCCTATTAAACAAAGGAAAATTCCCTTTTCCCTGTACTGCTGTGACTGCTTCATATTTTTACCAGCCTGTTTAAGGCATCAGGAAGGGTTGGTTGCCTTAGCCCTGCTGATTTTTCTTTGCTGAATTCATCACCCTGCACACACTGAATCCTCAGCTCCATCCTCAAATCAAAGCTTTGCTCCACCCAGAGCTGCGTTCAGCCCACATCTAGGGAAAAAACAGCATTCCCATGGCTGGAGCTGTTGTCAATCTGTGCTTTCCTAGGAGACATTTTGCATGGAAAAAGCCATTCCTGCACATCCCAAAGTGGTTGATCACCACCCAGCATTAATCCAATGATCGTGACAGGGAAAGTTTAATTAACAAATTATATTTTTATATGAAATTTAAGATTCAGTATTTGCAGATGATGGTACAGAGTTTGAATATCACCCTGCCAGGCAGAGAAAGAGAAAATGTTTTAACTCTCATTAGTTTAATTATCTCACAATAGTTTAGTTCATTGCCAGGACAATCAAAAGGCTTAGGAGAGGACAATGAAAGATCTTTTGAGGTAAATCAAGAAATGCAGGAGGAATTGGAAGAAGCAGCAAAAATATGAAGGAAACTCCAGGTGACTCCTGGAAGGTGAAAAACCAAACTGAACAAAAAAAATGCAAATAAAACCAACCGATCAATCAACCAACCAACCAAATGAAAAACCAACAGGAAAAAACCAAACAACAACAACAACAACAACAACAACAACAACAACAACAAATTAAAAAAAAACCCAACCTCCCAAAAAAACCAAAACCAAAACAAAACAAACAAAAACAAAAACAAAAACAACCCCTAAAAAACCAACCAACCAAACAATGAAAACACCACAATAAAGAACCAAAAAACCCCAAAAAGCCCCCCAAACCAAAACAACCCCCCCAAAACCAACAAAAAAAATCCAAAAAAAGGACCAAAAAACCCCAACTCACCCCCGAAAAAACCCAAACAAAAAAATCCCCACAAAACCAAAAAACAAACAAAAACCACCAAAACCAAACCAAACAAACAAAAATCACAAAAATCCCCAATAATAAAACAACCAAACCCCATCCAAATAAAAACAAAAAAATCAACCCCCAAAAAAACCAAAACAAAAACAGAAACAGAAACAAACAAAAAAAAACCAACAAAAAAACCCCAAAACCAACCAACCAAACAAAAAAACCCCCAAACCAAAACAAAGCAAAAACAATCCCCAAAAAAACCCCCAAACAAACAAACAAAAACCAAAAAACAAAACCAAGGGCAAAACCCAGTCTGGGAAGATGGAACAAAACACACAAAAGTACAAAACTCAATCCACACCAAAAGGGTGGGGATAAACCAAGTTAAATCTGTATTACTGAGAGCTGCACATGATCAGTATAATCCTTTGGGCAGG
This sequence comes from Acanthiza pusilla, assembly GCA_036630365.1. Lineage (NCBI taxonomy): Eukaryota > Metazoa > Chordata > Aves > Passeriformes > Acanthizidae > Acanthiza > Acanthiza pusilla. The sequence continues at coordinate 95,770,725 of JAXCHO010000034.1, forward strand.
AAAATCCTTTATTAAGAGGAGAACAGGCAGGATGAAGGGAATCTTTGCATGAAAAATGACAGAGATGATCTCTTCTGTTTGATATTTCCCTTTAACTGGAGTAATTTCAGATTTATCAGGCATGAAAAAATAGTGACCACTGACAAAACCCAAATAAAAAAAAAAAATCCTACTTTAATTAAAATATGCAAGTCTTCAACACTTTCTCTGGTGCACATCCTTCTTTTTGTTCAGGGACACACACATGTGCAAATATTCAATATTAGTTATACCAAATTGAAGAAGAGTTTTTCAAAATAAAAAAATCTATAAAAGATCATTTGGTTGCTTGTGCTAGATATTAAATAGTAAGTACCATTTGTTGCTTGCCCTCAGATTAAGAGAATAACCCCAGACAAGAAAGGCTACACTCCAAACTGTGCCTGTCACCAGGATTGTGCCTTTTTAGAACAATAATGCCTGGTCTTCAAAAGTAACTTCTAATTTGGGACACATTGGGCACTCAGAGTCATTCATTCCCTATTGCAAAATCATGTCCCAAATCTGGAAGGACTGGGCATAACACAGACATTTATTATACTGACCTTATCTCTTAACACAGTCTCAAAATTAGCCTCAGTCCTGTTTTCTTGGACAGCCTGGGTTGTCACTTTTTTTGTAATTAGTCACACCAAAATTTGTTGTTTCTGCTTGCTGGTCTGGCCAGAAAAGTAGTCAGAAAATTGGATTTTGCCAATATTTAGCAAAAAGCCACAGTTTTGGCCTGACCTGACATAGCAGGGTCTCAAGGATTTGTGTGAACTTCTCTTGACCTGAGCTCATCTGGGTTTATTTCAGCCGCAATAACAATTGTCTGGACAATTGCCACTAACCAAATCTGCTCTGGTTTTGTGTCAGCTCACAGGAAGAACAGGTAAAGCCTGGGTTAGAGTGAGGTGGGGATGATGCAGGCACAGAACAGCAGCAATCCCAGTCTGAAAAAGCAGCTCACCGTGGCTCATCACCGCCCATGGCAGCAGTGCTGCCTTGGGAACCAAGTAAGAACTTCAGGGAAGGTAAGAAATTCAGAGAGAACAGGACACCTGAATAAGTGCGACCCAACAAAACAAAAGTACCAGCAATAAAAATTTTAACTGTATTATAAATGAACTTTTCTGTAGTAATTAGATAACTTCAAAAAGACTGAAAAATTTCACTGGACTAACACTAAAACCATGGCTTTATATAAATTTTGTGCTCCCTTTTGCCCCCACCAAGATTTGGGGAACAACAAAACTCACAGCCCTGTGGTGTCACAAGGCTGGGGCAACTAGAAGATCCCAGGGACAATCTCCCAGGAAAACTGATGGGATTGATCTGCTGGATCCTCCAGTCCCCAGATCCTCCCAGCCCTGCTCTGGGAGTGAAATACTGATCCTGACAGTGACCAAAACACCTCCCAACAATCTCTCTCATTCTCACCTCTATTCCAGCTGCTCCTGGCCCTGCTGCTGCCCCAGCACAGTGAACGCTGTGGGAGTTTTACACACCTTGTTTTGCTATTCAAAGGACTGCTGACTAAAAGCGCAATAAATACCGGGAGCTCGGACATCGCTGCAATGAAGGCAGGGTGGAGATAAATTTAGGTATGTGCCAAACCAAATGTTCAGGCTGAGATGAATTATTTTAAGCCTGGAACTTCACTTGTAATATTTTATCCAGGAACACTGGCTTTAGTCAAGAACTCGAGTCAAAGACCAAATTTAAGCCTGGCTACTTCCCCAGGGTGATGGGTAAACCAAATAAATTTTTATATAACATTTGTTGTCATGGTATAATATAATTTATTTTGTTTGTTTCTTGTTTAAATGTAAATTTACAGAACAAACTATTTGGAAATAACAGAGCTTTTTATCTGAGGAATAAAACAGACCTGTGATGGGGCAGGGACACCCAAGAAGGGCTGCAGAAATACAAGTTTTTTCCCTAGCACATTTTCAAACAAGTCAGGTTATTTATCAAAGCAAACAAATGAATCAAGCCCAAAACTAAATTGGTAAATAAATGTCAGCAGGCCTTTTTTAGTGTGTTTAAATCAGGCATCCCCTAATTAGCACATTAAGGAGAGCTCTGCACCCAGGAAGGGCAGTACCACTTCTGTCAGAGGAGAGAGGACAAAGCTGGAGGTTGGGAATGAGCAGAGGGATGGACAACAGGTTTGGCAAATCCTTCTTTGTCCAAGCATTCTTATTTTCCTCTCATAAATGTGCTTGGAGACTGAATGGCTAAAATGACTTCTTATACCCAGATCTTTAAAAAGAGAGTTGCCAACATCATCTAAAAGCCTCAAATATTGTCCATGTGCTTTGTTAGGGGCGTGGGGGTGCTCAGGGCTCCTCTGTTTCGCCTCTTGAAAACCAAATTAGTCACTTTGCACTGCAGCATTTTAAAGACATTGCAACAAGCTGTTTCATAATGAAATAATTTTGGATTATACACAGATCATCAGAGTTGAAAAAGCTCCAGAAAGGAATTGTTTTACTACCTTCTAGTACTACAGATATACAGAACTATTTTTTCTTAAAACCCCTTCTCTGAATAAAATTGGGATTGGGATGGCTGTGGAGTCAGTCTTAAGGAAATAAAGGATAGTTTTGGGGGTGGTTTTTTTGCTTGTTTGTCCTTATTCTCACCAATCTGGATTTCAAAAGTCAAATATTCCTCCATACACAAAACTCAGACTCTGCAGCCTTGTGGCAACAGCAAAAAAACTAAAGAGGGGGAAATGATTAAAAAAGGATTAAAAATAATCTGTTCATTGTTGTTTTGCATATTGAGTAATCACAGCTGTGACAAGTAAATTGAATTAAAAGTCACTCCAGTCCCTGAAAAAACCCAACAAACAAACCCACAAAATAATTCTAACCCCCAACTGAAGGCAAATACAACTCATCACAAATAATGTGAACCTTCCCCAAGCCCTCAGATCTTTAAATATCAAGCAGCACCTCCTTAAATGCTGAAAAAATATATAAAAGGCTGAATATAAACATCAGACAATCCATAGGTGAGTAGAAACCTACCGACAGATGTGTGCTTTGCTAAGGCCTTAAAGCTCCAGTCAGGTGAACCATTTATAAAACCACTCCTCAGCTGCCACAAGGAACTGATGCATTCATGAAATCAGCATTTAGTTAAGAAAGTCATAACATATTAGATCACAGAATGGCCAAGCTGTTAAGGTTGGCAAAGACCTTTAAGATGATTAATCTCAATCGGGCAGCACCATCACCATGTCCCTGTTAAACCACGTCCTCAAGTGGTTTTTGAACAATTCCAGGGATGGCAACTCCACCATGTCCCTGGGTAGCTTTTTCCAGTGCTTGACAACCTTTTACATGATGAATTTTTTCCTAATTTTCCAACCCAAACCTCCCCTGGTGCAACTTGAGGCCATTTCCTCTCATCCTGTCACTTGTTACCAGGGGTAAGAGGTTGGCACCCACCTCCAACCTCCTTCCAGGTCATTGTAGGAAGTGCCAAGGTTTTCCCTGAGCCTCATTTCCTCCAAGTTAAACATCCCCAGCTCCCTCAGCTGCTTCTCACCAGACCAAATCTTCGAGCCAGAAAAATGCCAAAAAGAAGAAAGAAAATACAACGCCCAAGAAAATACTGCAAATTCACAAGTGTAATAAATAAGGACGCACACGATACAAGTGACAAGGCAGGCAGGTCAGAGTGGAAATGTGCTGCTGCATCCACCAACATGGAAGGAATCAAGCTATAAAAACCATATTTCCATAAGGATGGTCATGAAAGAGTGATTTTTGTTAAGCCAATTGATGAGAGGGAAAAAGGGCCTGAAAAAAGCAAACATGATGCTTATGGGTACAAAGAAAAGAATGGAGTCAGCCTTCCATGTTTTATCTGACTTCATTATGTACAGCATTCTTTTGAATGCTTTTTCTTTTTCCTCTTCTTCGTTTCACCCAGGAATTATTCCGAGTTTGTGTTTTCTAGGCATCTTTGTGATTTTACAATCATCCTACACTGTGCCAAGGGTAGTTTAAAATGTAATATGAGGCTCTTTACTTACGTTATTTATTTTTTCCTGGTTTCTCTGAACACTGTTTTGTTCCTGCTTAGGCAAACTTTGATTTCAGCTCGAAACTCTATTCCTCCATGAAAACAGAAGGCAATGGGGAAAACAGTGAGCCGTTCACACGCTCATCATAAATCTCTCCTCTCTCACAATAAACAGTCCATCATGTTCCAGCTCCCCCTCATGCTGATGATTTTCCCACTCTACAAATGCCAGATTTAATGCCTCCTTCAGCTCCTTCTCCCCTCTTTGTGCCTTCACCCGCACCATCATTTACGAATAAAATGCTGCCTGTATCATCATTTATTAAGCTACCACATTTTCTCCATAGGTCCAACAACTCGTGTTGATTTTTATGAGACTCTGTAGAGAGAAACCTCAGAGAGGGATGGCACACCAGGAACTGTGGAGCCTCTCACAGAATGTTTGGGGTTGGAAGGATCATCTAGTTCCAATCCCCTCCCTAAATACTCCTGTCCAGGTGTTAATCAACATGCAAAGGCAGCAGGTTTGGCCTTGGTCCAGCCAGGAGGGCCCCTGGTGAACTGTGCAGAGCATCCTGCATTGTACAACAAAGGAAAGCAGCTCTTGGCACCACAGCTTTATTCTCACTGCTTGTTTATTTTAAGCCTAATCAGCACTGAATAATTTCTTAATGCTTTGGGAGATAATAAGAAGTTAGGGCTGACCCAACAAAGAGCTACATCTTGATTTTGACCAGTCCCCTCTGAAATGTAGGGAAAAGATCCATTGGAACACAGTCCAAGGCACAATTCCCCATGAACAGCAAACGGGTAAATAACAGAACCACACTCCATGCAATTACCCAGCAGCAAACGACTTTGATCCTGGGTAGCTGTCATCTGCCTTGAGTCCTGAAAAATATGGAGCGAAGGGATGAGAGAGGCAATCCACCAAGGTGCATTTTTCGGGAACACTACCCATCTGCACAGGAATAATCTCCTTTTGCTGAGCAGGCACAGCAGCTCATGCATAAACCAGATCTTCCCAGCCCTCTCCATGTCGCAGCCCCTGCTGAATGCAGAGAGGGAAGCAGGTGCTTCCATGGGTTTATGTACATTATTTGGATGGGTAGATTGGGAAAATTGCTCAGACCAGTCGAGGGAAAATACACTTTCTCTGAAAAAGAAATCTGGGCAATGGCAATAAAGAGATGCTCTGGATTTCTGAGATCTGCACAACTCTGTGATCCAGCAGGTGGATTCAGGAATATCTTCACAAAAACATATAATGTGGCTTGCTTTTAGCAGAATATAGGTATCACTATCAAGCACAAGCATCTCTTTTTTTTCCTCTTTATTCATCATTTTGCCAGTTGACAAGTGTGAGATGAGTATTCACCACATACTCATTTCACTTCTAAACAATGGAGAAAAAATGAAATGCTCAGCAGCCTTGTACGAGACAAGAGCCCAATACTAAAATATTCAATATTGAATGAACTTTACATATTAGAAATGGAAGAGGAGGTGTATCACTGACTATATATCATTGCTATCCACATAAAATTATCTCTTTATTAGAATCATGGAATGGTTTGGGTTGGAAGGGATGATTGTCCAGTTCCAACCCCCCCTGCCATGGGCAGGGACACCTTCCACTAAAGCAGGTTGTATTCTTATATCTTTTACCTCTATACTGCAAGATGGAGCAGGAGGAAATCTTTCAGTGGGAGCAGAAACTGCTGCAGCAGGATCAGGCACTGTAAATGCTCCAACTCTGTCCCTAAATCTGCTGAATCAGGGTTTAGATAAATGAAAATACCAATCTTTCTTTCACTTCATCTCTCTCCATGCCTCAATTTATGTGTCTGTCTGACAGACACACCAACACAACAAGACACTTGGAAGCACAAAACCCGAAATGATTATTTTATATGGATAATAAGATGTTTTACATATTTATATAAGAATGTCTGTGTAGTGTACATAGACACACATATGACACACATAGGCACACACACCTACATACACAATTTATCTCTAATTATATACCTGCAAAAAAAAAAACCCCAGATAAATGCTAAAATAATGCTTGTTGGTTGCACTGCTTGAGCAGAAAGAAAATGAGCCCCAGTGGCTTCATAAAAATTGGGATGAAGCATAGCTGACATTTCCTTGGCTGTGACTAATAAGCACCAAACAGCAGCAGTGACATGTCCTGGAGCACTTCTCCCCCAGGCAATGGCCACAGCTCTGAGTGTGACTGGGATTACTGAGTGGCAGCATCATAACCCAACCCCCAAATTCTCCTGGCTCAGCATGTGAGTGAGCTTAGATTTGGGAAGAGGTGGGATCCAAAAGCCCACACCTGCCTATAGAGGAGAAATCACAGTAGGAAGTGACGCATTACAGAAAGTGGGTGGGTTTGGCCATGGATTTTGTGTGGAGTCAGCTGTCAAAGCTGAGATCAGCTCCTGGAATTAAGGTGTTGTCCTAGGTTACATGGAAGTAACCAAAAGTCTGTATTCTATTCCCATCTCCATAAACTGTTAAACCAGGTGGGGCAGTGTTCTTTGTGTTCAGCATGACCCAGCCCTGATAACACCATCGGGGCTATCTCTGCTCATGGGCCATCGAGGGCTCCAGGAGTGACTCATAAGATTCCATCAGCCATTGTGAGATGCCCTGCCCAGAGGGAGGGACTGAACATTCCTACCTGCATATAAACTGAGACCCTGGAACACTGGGGTACCTTTTCCACTGATTCCCAGAGGAGAAGAGCTCAAGAGCCACCACTGGACCTTCAGAGACTGACGAGATCTTTCCACAAGATCACCACTTCAACAAGAGCACATCCATCACTCCAACGGGACTGCAGCCACCATTGAACTGCACTGCAGCACCACCCTAACAGGGTGCAGGTTGTACTCTAACTTGTTTCTATATTATTGCCTTTCTCTAAATGTTAGTGTAAAACTGTTATTTCTTCTCCCATATCTTTGTCTGAAAGCCCTTGATTCCAAAGTTATAATAATTCGGAGGGAAGGGGGTCACATTATCCATCCTAAGGGAGGCTCCCACCTTCCTTAGCAAGGCACTTGTCTTTCAAACCAAGACAGGTGTTTCATGTCCCAGCCCCCCAACCCAAAGGCTTGGACCCATGGAAATACATGACAAATATTGTCCCACGTCTTTTAGCTTCTCTTTCCTCCCACAGCAATGAGCCATGTGGAATTTCCTACAAGGCAGGACAGAGAGAAGCCATCACCCCGAAGTCCACCACCTCAATCCAAAACATCCATTTATTCCTTGTTTCCCCAGGGGTGGAAGAATCCTTTCTCTCCTCAGGCTGTGGGGCTCTTATAGGAACTGTGTTGGGTGACTTGTGCCTGCTCTGATGCCCAAAAAACATCTCCAGTGCCACAACCCAACTGCTTATCCCAAGAACATCAGCCCCAAACCACAGGGACCAGCTTCCCATCAACCCTGCTGTCCACCCCACAGCCTTTTGCTGTGCTAAAAACAGCCAGGCAGCTCAGGAGGTGCACACCCAGCCAACAGCTCTTAGAAGAGCACTCCCAAAGATTTCTTCTTTTTCTTTTATATTTCCCTCTGACCACATTTTACATCCCTCATCTTCCTCCCCTATGTACAGACCCACCATGGCACATAAAATGCCAGAGGCAGCCGTGCTCTTGCCATAAAAACAGATGCTTTTTTAATTGTCCATCTCACAGGCATAATTGGTTGAGCGAAGAAACACATAAAATAGACTGCAGCGCACGTGTCAAGGGAGGCAGCTTTCCTCAGCTGCTGTGCGAGGAAAAAAGTCTCCCTCTCCCAGCCTGAGAAATGTAGTAATTTACATGGATCCGCTCAAATTCACTTTTCAGGGCCGTAATTAGCATGTTCTGGCCGTGTAATGTAGCAACCTTTACCCTGTGACCCTGCTGTCTCTTTTTATGGCTTGTTAGCAGTGTGGTCACTCAGGCATAGCCAAGAAAAGCAGATTCATATGGAGCCATGGGACTGCTGCCATCTGTGGTGAGGGAGCACCTGGGTAAAATGCATCTCCTCACCTACTTTAACATTTCTTACCCTATTCCAATCATTTCTATGCAGGAGAAAAGGTTATTCCTTTTTTTTTTTTCCTTCCCTTGTCATTTGCTCATTGCGGGAAACCTTTTCTCTTGTCAGCTCAGTCAGCTCTAGAATTAACCAGGATGTAAAGAGCCTGCACTCCCAGGTCTGTGTGAAATCATATTCAGTAAAGATGATTAACAACCAAAATGCTGGTAACGAGAGAATAAGAAAAAAAAAAATTAAAAAAAAAAAAAGGATCATGGCTTCTTTTTATTTAAACTTGGTTTCGTACTTGACTAAAGCTTTCGTAATAGACTGCTCCCCAACTTTGTGATTAATTCACTGTAGAACCTTAAAAATCCACACTGCTTCTTTTCTCCATCTGTAAAATGGAGAAATAAAACTAGGACCCAGATTTTCAGCATTTCTACTGAGGCTTTTAAAATGCCTGTTGCTATAGTACTGTGAAATCTTTTTACAAATGAGTCTGAAATATTACCAGCATTCCAAGAGGTAATTACAAAAGAAAAAAACCCGAAAGAAATCACTATTTTTTCTTGTGTCCTTTACAACGTTTAAACCTAGATTTGTAATTGAAGTGCAAACTGACCTTTATAAACTGTACAGCACCACTAAAACACATTATTCTACAGGGCTTGGGGGAATTTTCCATGCTCAGCAATTCAATAATCTTACTTCCTTTCATTTCTGTTCTCCAGACAATGTGCCATAGCTGGATTTTCCTTCTTACTCCAGCGGCAAATCAAGCAGGAGAGACTGAGGAGCTTTATCAATGTTATCATCTAAATCTCCTGTCAACTTGCTGCTGTAACCTGCTTTTTGGCAAATAACTCAGCTGTCTTGCCCACCTTCTCAAACATCTCAGCAGTTAATACCAGCCCCTATCAAATCCCATTTGCAATCTGCTACCTCGGACCGTTCAACGGTCGATACAGAGAAATGATCCATCAGCACCAGCTGAACCAGCTGAGATGATTTTATCTCTAACCTGGCTGTGCAATAACACAACTGCAATCGTGTGCAGCACCATGAACACAGCCAAAATGTCAGGCTTTGCTACAGGGTAATTACACTGAAAGGAAAAGAAAGTGCACGTGGGAAAATCGCTGCAATCCTGCGCAGGAGCAGGAAACTCCCTGAGTACTGATTTCACAAACCTCTTTCAGTTCTTGGGAGTCCATCCACAGACAATCATTTTAACAGCACCCAAACCCCTGCCCTGCCCAAATCAGCACTGCTCTCTGCCAAGACAACCCCAGCTTCTCCTGGTTCAGGGCAGTGGAACCACAGAATCATTTTAGTTGGAAATGACCCCTTAGATAATCAATTCCATCTGTTAACCCAGCACGGCCAAGCCCACCACTAAACCATGCTCCCAAATGCCACATCTTTGTGTCTTTTAAGTCCCTCCAGGCATGGGGACTCCACCACTTCCCTGCACAGCCTGTTCCAGCTCTTCGCCATGCAGTTTTCCTAACATCCAGTCAAAACCTCCCCTGGCACAATGTGAGGCTATTTGCTCTTGTCCTATTGCTTTCTGTTCGGGAGAAGAGATCCCTCACCTGTCTATGACCTCCTGTCAGGGATTTGTGGAGAGACAAGATCCACCCTGAGCCTCTTTCTCTCCAGGCTGAGCCTCCCCAGCTCTCTCAGCAGCTCCAGGTGCTCCAGACCCTTCCCCAGCTCTGGTGCTCTCCCTGGATAAACTCCAGCCCCTCAATGTCTTTCTCATCATGAGGGGCTCAGAAATAAATCTCAGGATTTGAGGTGTGGATTCTGCATCTGTGCCTGCAGCTGCAGTGCAATGCTTTAGTTCTGCCCTCATCCCCTTCCTTCCACCAGGGACAAGTTCCCCCAAATAAGTGACACCAATTTACCTCCCCCCATCCCACAGGCACCATCATTTGCATTGATCAAACAGCAACTTCTCTCACTCCTTTTCTTTTTCACCTTTTGTCAGTCTTCTCCTTAGGCTTCCTCTGGAACCTTGAAGTCCTGCACCGAAACACACCCAGGAGTAGCACTTGACCCAAACTCACAGCACAGATCAGCTACATTTTATTTTTGGCCACACCCAGGATTTTTCAGTTTGGACCTCTTGGGATTCAGCACCAGAAAACAAAAGCTGCTGCTCCATCTCCTGCTGCTGTGTTTGTGTTTCTCCCAGGATTTGCCTCCAAGAAGCAAGACAGGACACCAGCCATGATCACCTCCACCCAAGGCAACAGATTTATCAATTTTTTTCCCAAAAGGGGGTATATTATAATTTGTAACACCATTCAAAAGAGTGTTAGGCAAGAGTTTGGCACACAGGGTTAACATTTCCTATAGCTTGAGAGAAAGAAAAGGAGAAATACAGCTAAAACAAAATACTCTTGAATGCTGTAACAAGTCTGCTCTGCCTGCCTCTTTCATAACATCAGTGTTGCCATGGGACCAAGTGGCAGAGCACTCGTGGCACTCAAAACTCAAAACCACTCAAACTTCACGGAACTGTTTACTGCTGCAAAGAGCAGGGAGTCAAGTGTACAGTTTGAACCTTCTGTAATTATTTCCTGTTTCAATACTTAAAAACAAACAAACAAACAAAAAAACCCTTTAAAAGGAGGTTGAAAATTTCCCCCTCAGCTAGTTTAATCCCTAAGGATGCACACTGGGGAGCTAAGATTTTTTTTTTTTTCTTTCTGTTCATTATCTTAAATCTAGAAAGAAAATTCCCATTTTGTGACACTGCAATCTAGGAAAGAAGCATGACAGTACTTGTTCATTATTCTGCAAGACTGAATGCATGAAGATCACAGGATGCGAGCAGGGAAAGTCTCCATGTACAAATTGCATCTGTGTTTTGTGAATAAAGAGAATATAAGTAGACAGCAATACAAAATATCCTGGTAAACACATATAATCCCCTCAAGGTTTCAATTATTTCAAAATAAAACACATCTGTTTGTTGAACACTTGACCTTCAGCTTTGTTGTTCAAGAAGATGGCATGGACCCATGGCTGATCACAATTAGTTTCCGGGAAAGTAAATCAGTCAATGTTGCATTAAAATTCCTTTCTTTCCTTTCCTTTCTTTCCTTTCTTCTCTTCCTTCTTTCTCCTTCCTTTCCTTTCCTTTCCTTTCCTTTCCTTTCCTTTCCTTTCCTTCCTTTCTCCTTTCCTTTCCTTCCTTTCCTTTCCTTTCCTTTCCTTTCCTTTCCTTTCCTTTCCTTTCCTTTCCTTTCCTTTCTTTCCTTTCCTTTCTTTCCTTTCCTTTCCTTTCCTTTCCTTTCCCTTTCCTTTCCTTCCTTTCCTTTCTTTCCTTTCCTTCCTTTCCTTTCCTTTCCTTTCCTTCCTTTCCCTTTCTTCCTTTCCTTCCCCTCCTTTCCTTTCCCTTCCCTTTCCTTTCCTTTCCTTTCTTTCCTTCCCCCCTCCTTTCCTTTCCTTTCCTTTCCTTTCCTTTCCTTTTCCTTTCCTTCCTTCTTTCCTTTCCTTCCTTTCCTTTCCTTTCCTTTCTTTCCTTTCCTTCCTCTTCCCTTTTCTCTTCCCTTCTCTTTTCCCTTCTCTTTTCATTCTCTCTTCTCTCTTCTCTCTTCTCTCTTCTCTCTTCTCTCTTCTCTCTCTCTCTTCTTTCTTCTTTCTCTCTTTCTCCTCTTTTCTCTTTTTTCCCCTCTTCTCTCTCTTCTCTCTCTCTCTTCTCTCCTTTCTCTTTCTCTTTCATTTTATTTTCTATTTCCATCTGGCATTATTCACTTCTATTTCTCCAAGCCATTTTCCCAAAGACCATCCTTATCTGCCTTATCCATTTTCCCTTCAAATACAGCAGTAAAGGACATTTAAACCAAATCCCTATGGATTTCCAGCGCTAGTGGAAGAGGCAGGAGTTTGGAGTGTGATGATCTTTAAGGTCCCTCCAACCCAAACCATTCTGTGGTTCTATGATTTCCTTCTGACCTCACAATACTGCTGAACTTGGAAGTGTTATTTGCCAAGAAAACATCTCCTTGCTCAGTTTAAGCACTCAGATTCCACATGAAGGACCTAAAGATCTGCTTAACCCCTCATGTGCCTCCTGCAGTGGGAAGATGGAGGAGTGTCTGCTCAGAGGGTTCATTCCTGATAGAGCACAGTGTGAAAGGAATCATCCATTAAATCAGGAAAAAATGCAGATATTCACTCCAGAGTGACCTCTCCAGCAAGCAAGAGATTGCCAAATCCTTCTACTCTGCTCTGAGATTTCACTCTACTTTTTGTCTTTCTTTTTCTCCCCCTGAAGCACAGCAGACCTTCCAGAGGATGCTGATTGCTTCCACAGACATCAACAAAGCCAACAGAAGAATTGCAAAAATCATTAGCATGCTTTGCAATTGTCCTATCCCTCCTCCAAGACTTTTTTTTCTTCTTTTGTGTCTAAAAAAAATTTACAAACCTTGTACTTAGAAAGCCAGAGGGAAGTCGCTCCAATCAGGATCTCAAGTCATTAGATAAACTTCCTGCCCGTGGATATTTCAACCCAAATATAAAATTATTTGTCCTCTGCAGGCTACGCTAACAGAATGTGATCTCATCTTGCACTTTCTATAACTCTGCGGGAGGAAAGAGGCAAAATATCTGAAGTTGGCTTGTTTTTCAAGGTGAGGGAGGATGAATTTTTCTCTGTTGACTCGAAACACCAATTTTTAACCTAATCAAATCCCACATTTCATTCCTAATACATGAAAATGTCAAAAGATGTAAACCCCAAATTAAAAAGCTACTATTTTGGAAATATTAAGAAGGGGAAATTTGCATATTTTTAAATAATTAATCTCAGAAAGGCTCCTGAAAAATTAGCAAAACTATCGTGGTGGCCCAAGAGATGAAAAGAGAAGGAATGTCTTATACTATTTATTTCTTTGTCCTTCTGTCACCCATGAAACAAAAAAAATAAAAACAACATCAGTGTGAAATCAGCATTTCCCAGATAAACATCTAAGAATAAATTTATGAAAAAAACCAGACATGACATTATTTTTACACATGGCAATATCCAGCTACACTTCTGGCAGTGTAAAATTTTCTTGCTACAAATAGAGCGTTCGCTGGGGGATGCAGTTGGCTTCCAAAATGGGAGCTGGAGGAGCTTGGAAGATCACAGGGGGTAATGTGAATGTCTCAAACACTGAGAGCTGGAGGGTTGTGGAGCCAAGGATTGTTGGTCATATATTGTGAGAATAAACACAACATGGCTGGAGAAGGAGCCGTGCAGAGGCAGGACTTTTCTGGGATAAACATCCTTGCTCTGCTCCTGGAGGTCAGCACAGGCACAGGAATGAGGTTGGGAATGGGACATGGACGGATGGGGGGATCAAGACCATCTGAGACCCCTGAAGGCTCCAAGGCATTTCCAGACAGGTCTAGAGGGACAGGCTGTGCATGACAACTGATTTGCACAGAAAGCGAGAAAATAGCAGGAAAACTTATCTATAAAAGGTACTCCCATGAAGCCTGGGCATGAAAATGCCCCAGGACCCTGGACATCCCATCAGCTGGATCAGCACTGGAGTGAGGACTGGTGATTTCTCTTTCTTTCTCTCTTTCTATTCTTTCTTTTCTTTCTTTCTTTCTTTTCTTTCTTTTCTTTCTTTTCTTTCTTTTCTTTCTTTTCTTTCTTTTCTTTTCTTTCCTTCCTTCCTTCCTTCCTTCCTTCCTTCCTTCCTTCCTTCCTTCTGCACCATTCCTTCCTTCCTTCCTTCCTTCCTTCCTTCCTTCCTTCCTTCCTTCCTTCCTCCCTCCCTCCCTCCCTCCCTCCCTCTCCATATTTAATCCATCTCTTTCTCTTCCCTTTCACCCTGCCCCCTTATCCAAAACCTTTTGCTTAGGCACAAAGTCAGGGACTAATTTATGCTGATTTCCATGCCAAATGTGCAATTTACTAATGAATCTTTGCAAGCTTGCGTGCACCCTCTGACTTTTGCCCTTCCTTTTGACCACAAACACTCACAAATCTTGGGTGTTCCCTTCCCCTTACGGGTGGGATGCGACAGGAGCAAACATTTTTCACCTGGGGCACCAAAGGCAGGAATGGGGTGAGAAAAAGGCTTATTTTTCCAGTATCTAGTCGCTGGCAAAAGACAAAAATCATCTCCTTGTTTACCCAGATCTGTGCTCCAAATGGCATAAAGACCATGGGACACATCTGCAGATCCTTGGAGGAAATGTGCAAGAACCTGGGCTCACACTGTGGCAATCAACTTCTCCTGTTCCTCATCTCCCCTGGAGATGTTACAGCCCTGGTGTTCAACCAGATGGACCCAAAGCCAGGGGGGAAATCTGCAAACTGGGATGGGAATGAGGACATGTGGGAAGGTTTGGGCTCCAAAGCAATGCAGTTTTCACCAGAATTGAGTGTGCTCTTCTTTCCTTGACTCTGCAGAGCTCTGTGGAGGAGAACCTGGGGGACAGCAAGGGACAAGCAATGTGCCCTTGTGGCCAAGAAGGCCAATGGGATCCTGGGCTGCATTGGGAAGAGCATTGCCAGCAGGTCAAGGGAAGTGATCCTGGCCCTTTGCTCAGCCCTGGAGAGGCACATCTGGAGTGCTGTCTGCAGTGCTGGGCTCCTCGGGACAGGAGGGACATGGAGCTCCTGGAGCAGAGCCAGTGGAAGGCTGTGAAGATGATGAAGAGACTGAAGCATCTCTGACGAGGAAAGGCTGAGGGAGCTGGGGCTGTTCAGCCTTGAGAAAAGGCAATTGGGAGGGGACCTCTTTAGTTTCTGTCCCTGTCTGCAGGGAGGGCTCAGAGATGGACCAGGCTCTGCTCCTGCCCAGCAATGGCACAAGAGAAATGGGCAGGAACTGATGCCCAGGAAGTTCCACCTGAACATGAGGAAGAACTTTCCTGCGTCCAGACAACTGTGGTGCCTTCCCATCTTCCTCAGGTGATTTTTTGTGATTCTGTGACTCACCACTACAGTGAGCAAAGAAACCATGGGGTGAGACCTAAGGCATTAAAAAATTAGACAAACAGCGGCAGCAGTAGGAGACCTTCAAGAGGAGATTGTTGGCTGTCCCCCAGATGCCACCATTCCTTGTCATCCCCTGGAGCATCCATCCCTTGCCACAAGCAAATAATCATTGCTCCATCTCCACAGGGTTTAAAATTCCCTGCCTACATCCAAAGGCCACCTCGACATGGGAAGATGCTGTTCCTGGTTTCTGGCCACCTCAGACCTCTGGCAAGGACAATTTGGGAGAAAAACACTGAAAAGCAAAACTTTGCTGACAGATTGATTTGTAGTGACCATTAGAAACTGCTCAAGCTTGTGAAGGGATACTCCAAGGAGCTCTCTAAGCAGGGAAGGCAGTTCAAAAGTGTATGAATTTATCATCGTTGGAGAATTCTGCAGTTCATCACCAGCTTTTGTAATTTGTCACAGGGATGTCACATATCTGGAGCTCTGGGATTCTTAAGGGTGAGATCTGTCACATAAATACAGTTATTAAGGCAGCGAGTGTATTATACAGTTAAATGCAAATGTTGCAATCTGGCAACCCATTTTTACTGCCAAACCTAGAAGGTTTTTCCTGTCAGAAATTGATGCCAGTAGCGATAAATGGGGGATAGATAAAGTTAATCCGACCGCTTTGAGTTGAACAGGAAAGGTATTACTTTGAAGGGTTTAACATATTAACGGAATCAAAACGACATTTCAAAATATTTATGGAAATCTTTTTTTTTTTAAGCTTCTACAAGCAGTATAACAAAACCATATAAAACATTATTAAATCCTAGCCTTAATTAAACATGCTGACACTTAAAAGCTTCTGTCTGATTTACTTTAACAAATCTTCTTTCTGTAAATGATGACTTTAAAATATCACTCTGCTCTAAATGAATGTGCATTCCCGAGGAATTAAAACCTTTTTAACATACGCTTTTTAAAAAATATATTTTTTAGGCTTTACCTCCAACTTATTAAACATAATGGTGAAATAGGAAAAGAGAAAGGCAACAATAGAAATAAATGATACAATTAACTGAGAAAAAAAGCCTTTATTGTTTCATGTCAGTTCAGAAAACCTGAGGGGCATGGATTCATCCACCTCTGCAGCAGGTTGCTGAGGCTTCAAGTTATGAGGAGAGCTTTTCAACCTCCCTGGAGGATCCAGAGGAACATGGGAATGTCCAAAGACCACTTTGGTCCAGCTAAGGTACAAATGACCCCACAACTCCCCCCAAAAAGCCAAGGGTTGCTACATTTCTTAGTGTAATATGAGGAACATAAGGTGGGAAGAAACTGAGTCACCTTAGTCCTTCACCCTGAAGGTGAATTACCAGTGCCATTTCCCTTGTTTGATTCAGGGGGTCGCGAACTGTCACTTGAGATGTCCCCGTGTGCCACCACACCTAATGCTGCCATTTCGGAACTGAGAGAACAATAAGTCCTGTGCCAAAACTGTCACCCCCACCAACGTGTCCCAGACACCCTGGGGCACCTCAGGAGCCTCCAGAGTCACCAAGCACACCCTGGGCTGCATCACAAGAAGCAGTGTGGACAGAAAGTCAAGGGAGGGGATTCCTTCCCCTCTGCTATGACCTCGTGAGACCCCACCTGCAGTGTTGTGTCCATCTCTGGGGTCATCAACAACAGAAGGGTGTGGAGCTGCTGGAGCAGGCCCAGAGGAGACCACAAAGATGTTCCAAGCGTTGGAGCCTGCCTGCTCTGGTGCCAGGCTGAGACAGATGGAAATGTCCAGCCTGGAGAAGAGAAGGCTCCAGGGAGACCTTAGAGCCCTTCCAGTGCCTAAAGCAGCTCCAGGAGAGCTGGAGAGGGACTTTGGACAAGGGATGGAGTGACAGGACAAGGGGGAATAACTTTGAACTGAAAAGGGTGAGTTTAAATTGGACATTGGGAAGAAATCCTTGGCTGTGAGGGTGGTGAGGCTCTGGCAGAGGATGCCCAGAGAAGCTGTGGCTGCTCCATCCCTGGAAGCATCCAAGGTCAGGCTGGACAGGACTTTGAGCAACCTGGGATAGTGGAAGGTGTCCCTGCTCATGAAAGAGGAGGATTGGAACCTCACTATCTTCAAGGTCCCTTCCAACCCAAACCATTCCATGATTCTGAGCCCTTCCCAGGATGAACTGAAGCTTGACAGACTCCAGAGACTGAGATAATGCAGGCAATCACCTTCAGGTTCTTATCTATAAGGGGGCGTAACAACCTGGGCCAAGCAAGACTCATAGATGAGTCCAGTCCATCACAAACTTACTGATTCATCCTGAATGTCCACGTGTGTCAAAAGTGCTTCTACAAATCCAGCAAAGCACCTCAGACCAAGCCTGAGAGCACTGAAGAGCTCATTGCCACAGTTTAATTGGCTCTTGCTGCTCATGGTGACTTCCAGCTTCGACAGGGATGCCTCTCTTCCCAAAAGCACCCCAAGCTGACATTCAGGCATCCATCAATTTTAAGGTGGCAAAATAAACTGATGGAGTAATTTTACTTTTCCCCCCTGAAAAAATCTCCTGGCAATCATGCAAATTTCCTGGGGAATGGTGAGGAAGATGAAATTCCCTCTAATCCCAGCAAAGAACGCAGCAATCTCTATATTCATGACCAAGGAGAAGAGGTGCCCTGTGAGGTTAATGTTTGTCCAAAAGACAGGTAAGAGCAGCAATAGAAAAGCTGAACTTTCAGTCTCCTCCCGGACTGTTGGATTGTCTCACCCTGAAGCAGCTCAGATCTCAAACTCAGCTTTCCCACTTGGAAAATACTTTAAAACTCCTTTATGGCCAAAGGAATTCTCCGCCATGCACCATCGCAACCAAGATTTTCTATCAGTTCAATCAGAAAAGCAGGTTTGCTCTCTCACACAGTACAGATGTAGAGCTGAGTCCTCTCTCAGTGCACAAAAAAATCCTACGTATTTCAATAATGTGCAGTTTAAAAAAAAAAAAATAATGCCAGTGGGAAAAGTGAGGTGAAAGCTAAAAGTATTTTTTTTCTCAAATCAGGAGAAATCAACACTTTTTTTTAATAAATTTCATCAGTGCTAAAATCTCATCAGTGCTAAAAGCCCCAAAAATATCCTGCTTATAACTCCTCCTTAAACAGGCAAATTCTTCTGCTACTGACTCGTGAAGGATCCAAAAATGTCACAGAGTGAGGACTCATGGGCTACACCCCAGACACACCTGAGAATGGATAATAAGGACTCAATGCCCTTATTCCTCTTGACCTTGCCATGACACAAAGTCAAATGTCCAATAAGGTGACAAACTCCTGTGTGAGGAGAGCAATGAACAAAGCCTGGTTTGGAAAGTTTGGATCACTTCTGTAGCCACCCAGCCTCCAAGGAAAGGACATCAAGGACCTTTCATTGCCACGCCAAGCTCTGTCTCATGGCTTTCAGGTAGTCAGCAAATGCTTCTTGCAGCCTGTATGGCCACTAGGGTTTTCTGGAGATCACAATAAGACAGGGTCAGGTTGTGAAAAAAATTAAAAAGACTTTTTTTTCTTTTTCTTCTTCTAACACATTTCTCAGAGAGCTTTGTCCAAGTTCCAGGGAGGCTTTGTGGAGGATGTTGGGAGACCAACCAGCTGTACCAGCCAAAAGAAAAGAGATTGGTTTTCACTGTGTCTTGCTCTACCTGGGCATTTAATTTGATTTGCCTAAATTAAAAGCTCATTACCTTCAGTGCCTAATGCTGGAGAACCCCCTCATCCCACACACTCTGGCTAAGGAGGCAGATAAACGCCTTGGAAGCTTGGATTACTAAACCAAAGGTTAGAGAAAAAAAACAAATCAGTCGATTTTTCCTGCATCACTGGAGAAAGCCTCAGCTTTGCCTCCTGGCCTTAGCTCCTCGTCCCAGCTCCATGCACCTTTTTTCCTTTTGCTCCCACTGCCTTCCCAATTAATCCAGGGTCAGCTGCATTCAGCCAAGAGCTTTGTCTGGGCATTTACATTTCACTTGCCAGGACATCCAGCTCCAAGCGTGCAGCACACAAATATTTGTGCTGGCTCTGGGAAGAGCTTTGACCAGGATTATTCACTTTGGGTCTCATCTGTACCCTGCTCACATCAGCAGCCAAGTCTGTCTCACTGACTGGAGCTGGCACTCCATTTGGGATGAACTCTCCCAAATTTACTCGCCACAGATACAATCCTTATTCTGAAAGACTCAGCTCTCGAAAGCAGAGAAACCATTTCGGAATATGGAATAGCCCAATCTGACAGCAAGAAGCCTGCCTTCATCTGATGCCTTTGTGAGTCCTGTGCTTAAGAGGCAGAAAGTCTGCATGAATTTGAGAAGGAATCAGGTAACTTTGTTTTTTTTCTGTTTTAGCAGGACCCTGCAGCTAGGCAAGCAAACAGTTCTGCAGGATACAGACCACAGCAGCTGAATGTCCTGTGTGGCAGAACTGTTCACCATTAACTATTCCCAAATGCTCTGCCTTCCCTCATCTGCCTAATTTTAGGCAGCCTCATTTTAGGCAGAGTGACAGCCACTTAACAAGAAAGTAGAAAGTGTGGCAATTTTACTACTCAGATACCCAAAACCATTATCCTTCTCCTAATAGCCAGGGCTATAAACCTGCCAAATGCTCCCTCACTGCTCCCATCTTCCGAGTTAGAGGGTGTTCAAGGAGAGACATGCATCAGCCTCTGAAGGGAAGGGGTCAAGTGGCAGAGGAGGAAGATTAAGCCATGATTTGCAGCCAAGGAAGCAGAAAGCACTGCCCCAAAGGTCTCACCTGAAGAGCTGACCCTCCTGAGCAGAGATCTATGCAGCCCTGCCAGCTCTCGTGATTCATGGCACGCTGCTTTTTGCTGGTACAGCTCTCATGAGAGACAAGCAGAGGTTCTTGTAGAGCACTCAAGGCTGTTTGCCTTCATCTGGTGATGGAAAAGGGGGGGCAGTGGAAGGACACGTCAGTGTTAGGACAAGATGGCAGAAAGGGAGGATTGAGGGTGATGTTGGTGATTTTTTTATTTTATTTTTATACCCTTTGTGTATTTTTTTTAATACCCTTTCCCTTCCCTTGTACCCTCTATACACATTCCTTGTACCCTGCACAGACACTCCTTGTACTTTAGCCCTACATGTTTACAACCCTTGTAGTCTGATATTTGGCTTAGTTTGGGGTCCTGCACAGCGAGGAAGACCAAACATTCATATTATCTCAGAACTAGAGGCTCCAACCTGTTCTCTCTTGGAACATGTTTTTGTAAATGAGGCTGTAGTCTCATTTGGGGGGGGTTCATTAGAACAGGGGCAATTATTCATTTATTAAGTTTCTTATTGGGGGATTTTAAGTAGATTTGCTAATTTTGTAAAGTCCATAAAAATCCGGTACACGTTGTACAGGGGGTTGGTCGGTTTCGGCTCATTGCTCGCTCCATGGTGTGTTTTCCACCTTTGATGAGTCTGGGCACCTAGGATCCTATTAAACCGAGGTAAATTCCCTTTTCCCTGTACTGCTGTGTCTGCTTCATATTTTTACTAGCCTGTTTAAGGCATCAAGGGGAAGGAGCTGCTGGCCCTCCTCAGCAGAGCACCCTGGAACTGCTGTGTGTGGAGACACAAGAAGTCAAATGGGAGAAATGGGAGAGCTGATAGGGCATGGGGAGAAGGGATGAACCAGGAGACAGCTGGAGGAATTCTGGGGCTGATGACAGGGGTAGGGAAGCACGGTTAAAATTTTAAAAAGCTGCATTAACTATCTGGACAATTAATGATAACTCCGTGATCAAAAAATAATTAGTGCAATTAGTGCCTTATGCATCTATTTATGTAACTGCTCAGGAAAGAGGAAAATTATCTAGCCATGTTTCTGGAGTGCTCTGAAGGGTCGAGGAATTGATTCTTCAATTAAAAACCAGAATAGTTTAGGAGAGCAAACACAATATCTGCATGATATAAAGACAATCCTGGGTTAAGGATCTCCAGCAGTTATTAAGGTGGTTTATGCTGCAAATAATTTTGTACATGTAAACATCTTTCTTGATTACATCGATCTCCACAGGCTGAGTTTTCACTCTTACATCCTCTCCAATCTCCTAAATTTACTTTCAAATCTTCTGACCATTATTACTATTTTTTATCCTCTGGTTTGCAAAACAGAGTATATGTGAATTAGGGCAGATCTGATGCCCTGATGAAAGCAGTGGATTGGAGAGAAAAGGAGAGATACTGCAAACAGGTCTGAGAGTTTATATTGCACAGAGAAAGTCAGTCAAGTCCATCAGGCAAATAAAGAAATAAACCCCAAAATTCTCCTCTTTCTTCACAATCTCAGCAGGAACTGCATTCACACACACGAAACCAGAGCCTAAACAGTTGATTTTTGCATTCAAGCTGCATGAAGGGAGTCACCTTTAATAAATTGTGCTACATTTGGAAGAGCCATTTGAATTCTGTAATTAGCACACATACAATGAGAGCTAACTGTGCATGTTTGTGTGTACACAGCTCGGGAAGAGGGAGTTTAATGAACTGTACCTATTGCAACTGCAACTCGAGTTTCATTTTGTCAGTGTCGTGCCGTGTGATGATGTGATGCAGCTTCCAACACCACAACACATTTTTCCTCCTGTAAAATATCCTTTTTTCTTTTTTCTTTTCTTTTTTTTTTTTCTTTTTTTTTTTTTTTTTTAATAGAATCATGGAATGGTTTGGGCTGGAAGGGTCCTTAAAGTTTACTTGGTTCCACTTCCTGCCATGGGCAGGGACACCTTCCACTGTCCCAGGTTGCTCCAAGCCCCATCCAACCTCGCCTTGGACATTTCCAGGGATCCAGGGGCAGCCACAGCTTCTCTGGGAAACCTGTGCCAGGGTCTCACCACCCTCACAGGAAAGAATTTCTTCCTGATGTCCAACCTAAACCCACTCTCTTTCAGTTTAAAAAATTTCCCCTTGTCCTGTCACTCCATGCCCCTGTCACAAGTCCCTTTTCTCTTTTCTCTTGGGTTCATGGACCCTGGCAAAGTGGAAGAGGGGTGAGGGAGTAAAAAAAAAGGAAAAAGTCACACAAACATCTGTTTTGGTTTAACTCCAGACAGCATCTGAACCCCCCACAGCCCTTCACTCACTCCCTACTCGCTGGTGGGGTGAGGTGAGGAGCAGGAAAGGCCTTGACTCTGTAAGAACTGAGCTGCTCAGCTGCTCAGCAGTAACTAAAAAATCCCTGGATTATCAACACTGCTTTCTTTATAAATCCAAAGCATAGCCTCACACTGGTTACGAGGAAAATTAACTCCATCCCAGCCAAAATCAGTGCAATTTCCTACTCTGGCTTCACTTTAAAAATAAATAACCACCATCCCCAACAACAAAAAAACAACAAACAGAAAAATAACAACACCTACAGAACCACAGAGTACCCTCTTTCACTGTGGGCCATCCTTTTTGTGTTATCTCCACGCCATTCTCTGCCACCTGAAACCAGCGCAGGCAAAGCTTTATACAATCAATACACATCCTACCGTCATTAATCACCGACGGAAATGGAAAAAAATGAAGTAATCCTGACAAAAAGGTGTCCAGCCATAATAAAAGGACTGAAGAAAGGGTGAGGATGGATGAGGGAAAAAATGAAAAGGCTGGGACAAAGAAAGATCTGCAACAATTTAAAATACACTCACAGTCCATCCTGCAGCTCTTGAGTATCATTTGAGGTCCCCAGGGATCGAAGGCTTCTTTCCAGAGAGGTCACTGTCAACAGCAGAGAAAGAAACGATAAAGAAGCAGTATACTTTCTCAGAGAAAAAAATCAACTCGATTTTAGTTCAGTTGTTTGTCTTTTAATTTTATTTTATTTTTTAAGAAAATACAATGAAGTATTTGAACAAGTAATCCACGAGACAAAGGGGACAGCACCTACCAATAACCATTACCACAAAATGATAAATTGGAACTTTTGGAAGCATAAATGGTGAATCCATGCTTAGCCTGCCATGGCATAATGGAATATGACTCCTTGTCAGGAAAACCTCAGTTCCATGGACCTTGCAGAGATCTCTGACTCCTCCAGCCTTGAGGTGACCCAGAACTGTGCATGAAGCATCTACAGCTGGAAACGTGCCTCCCATGAAGAGGTAAGAAATTGCATAATAAGTTTTTAATTGCTAATAATAATTGCTCTGAATAATAATTAAGAGGCAGAACATGATGTCAACTCTGATATCTTCCATCTCCTTGTTCGAGACTTTAACACTCAAAATATTTTATGCTTTTTGTCTCAAATAAAATGGAGCTGTGATCATCTCCTGTGTTTGTGTTCACACAAACACCTGCTTGGATTTTTCCATCAGGAAAAGAGAATACTCTACCCTAAAAGCAGCTGGAAGGTGGAAACGTGGTTTGCGTTGTAATTTGCAATGACTTCAGATTTAACAAATTTATACATATTTTTATATATTTGTATTTGTATTTGTATTTGCATTTATATTTATATTTACATTTACATTTACATTTACATTTATATTTACATTTATATTTATATTTACATGTGTGTGTGTGTATGAAAAAGCAGAAATCTCAGTACTGTTGTCTTTTTCCACCCTTGAATTTCACTGTCTAAATTCGCTTTCAAATTAACAAAAGGTCACTACTTTTGGACTTAGCACAGCAAGCATGCAAAACATTTCATGATTTCCCACAATGGAACATGGGAAATAAATTACATTCTGTATATTTACATGTGGGATTTTTCTCAGGACATTTCCAATTGTAAAAACCCATAACCCGTTATCAGTCACGCTTCAATATGTAAGGAAAGAAAGAAGAACAGATTAGAAACTTGGCTCAATTATTTCTGCAGAAATTTAAGAAATCCTCTGTTTTAATGACTCTGCAGACTTGGACTTGGCCTGTAATTTTGAACAAGTCACTTAATTATATTTCCACTGACAGACAAAATCCTCTCTTCTCTTTTGGGCTCTGCTGGCTTGACACCAAAAGTCACTAAACGGCATAAAAAGTAACTAATGTGCCTGAATTACATGAATATTCAAAAAAACCTTGAATACCACAATATATTTCCACCAATGCTAGATCTCAAAACCAGATTTTACTGCAGAGTTTGGAGATTAAGTAAGATAAAGCCTCAAGGAATTGTCTATAACTGAGCTAATAATTATTCTTCTTTGCTGGAAGCACAACGTTTTAAAGAAAAAATTCGAAATTTTCACTAATAACAATTTGCTTCTGTTTGCTTCTGACCCTGCAGAGATCTCATGGATATTACAATTCCCTCTTTCCCTGTCCACAGTCCTAACAGATCAATTTCCCTTGGAATCTACATGCAGTCCACTTCAAATACAAAAATTTTCCATCAACTAAAAATACTTTTGGGCCCATCAACCCTTCGGAACAAAGCAGAGTGTGGTCCTTGGAGAATGGACAGCCAAGGTAAAGAAAGGACCTGTGTGGACATTGAATTTGTAGGAACAAGTTAATGTCATGTGCGCAGCTCCAGAAGAAAAAAATAGCAGGTACAGCATCCATGAACCTTTCTAACTTGACCTGCAAAAATAAGGGCAATTCAAAGTGAATTTTGGTGCTGCCTGCTTTGGAGAACACTGGAGTAGGAAGCAGTTTTCCTACCGCACAAAACAATTCAAGACTTTACACTGATGCCTTTGTACACTGAGGCAAACACAGGAGCTGTCAGATTTGCTCAGAATTTTGGAACACCTACAAAAAAGTGAAGAGAATCTGAGACATGAATGCAAGAGATGAGGAAAGCGCTTGTTAGGTGAGAAAGCGACCTGGGTTTAAGTCCTTATCCAATAATTTTACCTCATATTCCAATTCAAACATAGTATTTAGACAATTAAATAAATGCCAGTTATTCCGAAATGACAAGATACACACTCTGGAGGAGCCAAAGGTCACCATTTGACATAGCACTTTTCTGGAAAACAGCAGGACTAAGACTCCAACGTGAGTCTCCAGAATCTCAGGGAAGCTGAAGTTATCCTGTACTGCACCGAAAGAGGAATGGCCAGAAGGTCAATGGAGGTGATTCCCCCTCTGCTCTCCTCCCATGAGACCCCACCTGGACTGCATCATCTCTGGGACCCCCAAAACAAGAAGGATGTTGACCTGTTAGAGCAAATCCAGAGGAGGCCATGGAGGTGATCAGAGGGACTGGAGCCCTCTGCTCTAGAGCCAGCCTGGAACAGCTGGGAGTGTCCAGCCTGGAGAAGAGAAGGTTCCAGGGAGAACTTAGAGCCCCTTCCAGTATCTAAAGGGGTTCCAAGAGAACTGGAAAGGAACTCTGGACAAAGGCATGAAGTGATGGGACAAGGGGAGATGATTTACACTGATGGAGGACAGGTTCAGATTAGATATTGGGAAGCAATTCTTCTCTGTGAGGCTGGTGAAGCCCTGGCACAGGTTTTCCAGAAAAGCTGTGGCTGCCCCTGTATCCCTGGAAGTGTTCCAGGCCAGGCTGGACAGGGTTTGGAGAACCTGGGATAGTGGGAGGCGTCCCTGCCCATGGCAGGAGGTTGGAAATGGATGATTCCTTTCAACCCAAACCATTCCATGACTTTATGAGTCTGTGAACTTTCCCTATTTTCAGCAGGGACAGCCCCAAAAGATTAAGAGGAAGAAAACTGATGCAAAGATTAGGAAAAATCTCCCTCTCCCCCTTCACACTTCTGTAAGAGATGGCACTTAAAAAAGGCTTAGACCTGGCAGGAGAGTGATCTGGTAGCACATAAAGAGAGCCAGCTGTCCTGGCTAAGATTTTTATTAAACAAATGAAGAAGATTTCCATTTTCATAGCAGAAAAATGGAGCAGGAAGCATTTATAGGTGAGAACAACCACGATCAACTCAGCTATAAAACCCCCCTTGGTAGGGAAGCAAGTCCTGAAGTGCCCAAGAAGACTTTAAATCACCCCAAAAGCTCAGAATCCTATAAAAGGAATAAGGACAGCAAAGAGGGACAAAACACACAGTGTTTATTACTTCTGCAGTGTTACTCAATAAAATTCAATGGCGCTTTAAAATCCTGGTACAAAGTTGACTTCTTGTTTCATTAAAAATAGTCATTCCCCAAAGACATAAAAAGCATTGCTGAGATTGCCCACAACCTGAGATTTTCAGAATCTAAACTACGAAAGCATAGCATGGGCAACTCATGACAGCTTGGAACAGCCTGGCCAGGGAAGGGGTGGAGTCACAATTCCTGGGAGTCCTCAAAAATAAACCAACAAGGCATTTCACAATATGGTTTAGTGGCCTTGGGGGCATTCAGTCAGAGGTCGGACTTGGCAATCTTGGAGGTCTTTTCCAACTTTAATGATTCTATGACTCCATGATTCTATGAGCTTTAGCATCCCAAGAGAGAGAAGAGCCTTTCAAGTGCATGGTTTGATCTCCAAACACAACGGGGAGACCTGAAAAACTCCAGAGAGGCTGGGGCAAGATGGGAAAAGGAGGGAAAGAGGAGCTGTGATGGGATTTATGCAATTTGTAAGATTTTGATAGGATGACCCCATCATCTTGTGAGCATCTGGAACGTGGCTGCTTGTTCCTTGCTCTGCCACTTGCATGGTGCTATACAAGCAACAGCACTGAATTATTCTTTTTGCTCCAAGTCAGAGCCTGCTGAGTTTCCTGAAGAGACTTCACAGTGCAGAAAGAATCATGGGCATTCTTCTCCATTTTCTAACCCTAAAAATTCATTACATAAAGTGGATTAGCTCTGCCAAGTCTTAGCGGTGCACTCAGCATCCCCCTCCTAAAAAGCTCTACCCATTTTGAGGAGGAAAGACTATAAAAAAATAAACTGAATGAAGTTGATCTTCCCAGACAAAAAATAATATGAGTGGTGAACAGAGCAACAACAGTAGAGTATCTTATGGGCATTTCTTCAACCTGAAAGCACTTTAAAAGGCATTACAGATTCATAGATTCATAGATTTTAAAGGCCAGAGAGAGCAATTCTGATTATCCAATCTGATTTCCTCCCATAAAATTTTGTCCCATCACTCCCAGATCAAGCCTGTAGACAGCAGCTGGACCAAAATATATCTTATAAAAAGACATTTGAATCTTGATTTAAAGGTCCATGGCAAAGCCAAATCCATCAAGCCCCCTCTGCAAGCAGTTCTAATGGCTGGTTATCCTCATCCTGAAGGACTGGATTTGTCTAGTTTTAACTCCTATCTCCTGATCTCCTTCTGTGTGAGAATGATAGATTAATGAGCCCCATGCTATTTATTTGATGTCTTTCTTCCTAGAGAGGTACTTACACACCATGATCGAGTCCTCTTAGATGTCTTAAACAGAAATTTGGATGGCACAAATTTTAAAGTCTGATTTGCAGACTTCAAAGGGTCGTGGCTTTTCTCTGCACCCTCTCCATTTTTTTTGCAAAATACCTTTAAGTGCAGGAATTGTCATTACCTGCTTCACAGAGCACTCAATTCAGGCAGCTCTTAACAGAAAACACATCATCACCATGTCAAGAGGAGAAATAACAACAACAGAGGTTGTCAAACACTAATTGAAGGGGTTAATGCAATTCTGACAAAGAATGAAAACAGACATTGGGTTGTGGTGGCATTTCAAAAGGGATGTGTCATTCACCTTTAAGTTTATTCAGGAGAATCTCCAGCACAGAAGTTGTGACTAAAGCACAGGGACACATCAAGTCAGCCCCAGCCTGGTGAGTTTGGGCAGGAACAGCACCCACAGACTCACGAGAAGGTTGCACAATTTCAGACAGAGCCCTCAGTTTGGTAGCAGAAGTGCTACTACCACTCGTCACTACCACTGTCAAATTAAAACTATTGGTGCTAGAGAAGCCAAAATTGGTGCTAACGCAGGTATTTCTGTGTGTTATTGTAGGGCTGCTCACCCACCTGCAAGACAAGTTCCTGTGGTCACAGCTGGGAGGTTCAAGCTCCCACAGTGGCCACAATCCCTTTTTACAAGGGATGTGTGTAACCAACAGAAGGGTCACCAATCCCTTGCAGTTAGGGAAAAATTGGTGCTTGAATTTTCCTGGTAGGTGGAGCATATATAACTTTCTAAGAAAGGGACAACTATATTTAAGAAATTTTTAATTGCCATCCTTCTTCTAACAAGGATCCCTTGCTACAATGACTGGGGCTCTACAGCTGGGCCACACTGAGGAAGAATTACACAAACAAGGAGGCACTAAAATCCCTTCCCTACACCTAGGCCAGGCCTCTCTGCCACCCAATCCCTACAGACACAGAACGAACAGACACAGAAGCTGTGCAGGTGATTCCAAAGCAATTTCAAGGTCTCTCATAAAATCAGCACTGATAATTTGAGATCCCTGTCTGACGCTGGTGTGTTTTAGAACTGGGGTACCATGGCATTACCTTCCATTCTGCAATGTTAGTTTACATCTGTCTGCAAGATAAATTCCTCCAGCCTAACTCATCAAAACTGATGAGCCAGATCTTGCCTCCAAAGGAGGGCGAATTATTAAAATGCAGATATAGATCTAATATCGATATCCACCTGAGATGGACAAAGACTCTCTAACTTGTTAAGGTTAGAAAGTGTATGTTTATTTCAGTGCCAGAGAGCTGCAGGGATAGCTCCCAAATGTACAGCTCCGAAGTAACAATGCAACACAGAACTTATTTATCTATAACAATAATGCATATTTGAAATACAGATACATATTCATAGCATAAGCACCTCCCATTCCCCGCTTCGTATGGAAATTAGCAAAAAGTCATTAAGCATGGACAGTTCCTGCAATGGAATTAGGTCGGTGGTTGTTAATTTCGGTCTGAGGGCTGCTTTTGAAGAAGTAAAATTGGTCTTCCTCACTGTGACCTTCTTACCTTGCCAGGTTTTGACAATACATTTGACCCTGGAAAACTCCCAATGCTCTCTTCTATTGTTTCTAAGTAGGTTGCATCTGGGCAAAATTTGTAACTGTCTAGGCTCTCCTTTGAACTTCTTTTCTTAAGATTATTAATTGTCTATTTAAGCACAGCTGAGTAAATATCAAATAATCAAAGCTACTCTGCATTTAATCATTAATTTCCTTCTAGCTGAGTTCTGTGTCTTTTTCTATTCTAGTTAATTTTAACAAAACTAACTTTTATCTAAAATCTCTACATTTAAGTGTCTAAAAGAAAACCCTGTGTTTCATTGGAAGGCTCTGCATCTTTAGGGGCTGGGGAGACATGAGCAGGAATAGCATCCCTGCTCAACCTACAGAGTGAAGAAGAGCAGAGTTTTGGTGCTGCTGTTTTTCTAAGGGAGATGGATGTTTTGCCAGCTCATGTGACAGGCTCTGAACACAGTAGTGCTGCAACATCTCTGAAAACGAGCCTGGCTTGTTCCACCTTTCTGAGCTCTAACTCTCAATTGTAACAGATGACACAATTAAAAATAGAAAAAGGATGTGGTCTCAGCAAGGATTGGAATATAGCTGTGCCTGTTGGATGGAACATATGGTGGAATATTTTTACATCTTATAAGGAGCTGTGTATTGGACATGTGCTGCTGCTCGTGAGATGCAGCAGCAGAAAAGCTGCATTAATATTTGCTCCCTGACAAGAGGAGCTGCCAGGGACTGTGTCCATGCACAGGAATCATCAGCAGGACAGCACAGAATCCACCAGGAAACCTTTCATTTTACGCACCATTGGAGTTAATTCGGAAGACGTTGGCTGAAGTCTCCTGAAAAAGTTCCTGTAGTTCGCTGGGATCAATCTGGGTGGCTGTGGAGAGAAAAAGAGAAAAAAATTCTATTAATACTGGACACCACTTTGAAAGGGGGATGGTGCTTGGAAGGGGGGGGAATGTAGGTTCCTCTTTGTTGCAGAAATTTAGCTCAGATGGGACCTCCACACATTCCTCTCCTAATCCCCAAGAGAGGCTCCTTTTCTTCTTATTTCTTCCTCATAGCTCAAATGCAACAGGCAATGAGTCAGTGCCAGGAATTTCTACTGCTGGTCCCCAGAAAAAATCTCACAACTTCATTCTCAAGGTCCCACTTTAGCCAAGGTACTCAAGTCTACCCTACAAGGACAACATGAAGTGAGGATTTGAACATTTTGGGGTTTCAGTTTGTTGGCAGGTGGGATTTTCTTTTGCTTGATTTTTTTTTTTTTTTTTTGCTTGGTTTCATTTGGTTGTTGTTGTTGTTGTTGCATTTTGTTTGTCTGTTTTGCCTGATCGTTTGGGGTTTTTTTCTATTTCTTTGATTTTATCTTATTTCCCAAATTTAAACCCCCTGAAACTATACCAAGCTCCTCCACACTTTCATCATCCCCAGAGAAGGAGTGACACGAGGTTGAACTGAGCTGTATTACAGAATCACAGAATGGTTTGGGTTGGAAGGAACCTTAAAGATCATTTAGTTCCAACCCCTTCCACTATCCCAGATTTCTCCAAGTCCCATCCAATCTGGCCTTGGACACTTCCAGGGATGGGGCAGCCACAGCTTCTCTGGGCCACCTCTGCCAGGGGCCTCACCACCCTCACAGGGAAGAATTTCTTCCAAATATCCAATCTAAATCTACCCTCATTCAGTGTAACATATGAATTATGTCTGTGCTAAGTCCATATGACAGAGAAAGGATACATCACACAAATAAGATTTAAGCAAGCATTTCAATTTTGCCTGATCACAGTCACCAGAGAAACACTCATTTGAAACTCAAATAGGAGCAGGAACCCTCTGCATCCTCATCCAGACTTCCCTAAGCTGTTAAAACACCACACGCCCATCCTGCACTAGAAAGACATCAATGGAGCAAGGCAAAAATGAGGGAAATTGGGCAAAATGAGAATCCTTCTGGAGGCACTGCTCAGGGCAGGGCTGAGGATGCACCTCCCAGTGCTGGAGGAGATTTTTCTTTTTGCAAAGAGCAGATTTTTCACTGCTTCTCACACTCACATGAAACAGTTCAGCCCTGTAAGAGCTGTAAATAAAGTCATGGATCAGCTGTAAATAAAGTCATGGATCAGCCTGTCAGGATGACACAAATCCAGGGTATTAAATGGTGTTTAATCCAAATGCACAGGGCCGCATTGCTAGAGATTTTCCCACTCTTCTCTTCCTGCAGCTCCTCCTAAATCAGCTGTCCCAGACACTCCTTTCCTTTGCCTAATAGATGAGGCTGTAGAACAGCAGAAATTAGTGTGGGCTCACCTGTCCCCCAGGAATTTCCCTTGTTACTAACAAGATCCAGCTCTCATTAAATCACTGGCAAAAGAGCAGCACAGGATAAGATTTTTAGATCTTTACAGACTGTGATGACCCCCATTTTAGGAGGTTTTTCTTGTATTTTCAGGGTGCTAACATGGTCCAGAGAAGATTGGTCTGCATATTTTGGGATAGAACTCATTTTGGATGGGTGGTTTCTTTTGTTTTTTTTTTCTTTGGGGGGGGGGAGGGTTTGTTTAACTTCTTTATTTCTATTCTTCCCTTAGAAACACTGAATTTGCCTCAACAGATTTGCAGTGTGGCTCAGTAATCCTGGGCCTGAACAAAGCCTCAGATGAACCATGATGCAACCAAACCAAGGGTTGGGAACTCCCTCAGAACCTCAATTGTAATCACCCAGCTGGGAACAGTATTGCCTTAAATCCCCAAATAATCCAGACTGTGGATATCAGGATGTTCCTACATGGGGACACTCCTGCACAGCATCCAACCTCTGAGCAGTCATTTAAAATGCCAAAGTCACACCGAGAGGAAAGATGAAATATCCCAAATGTTGCAAAAAGCAGGAGAGGGACCAATTTCATCGCATGGACTGTGTACACCAGAGAAAAAAACACCAAGCAACACTGAGAGTCCAGAGTTGTTCCACGAAGGTAAAAACTATCCAGAAATTCAGGTGCTAATTTGGGAGGGTGAGATTTATTTATGTTTATTGGTGAGAGATCAATTTTCTCACGCTGTGCCACAATTCTCTAATGGGAAAGAAACAATGCATGAGGATCATACTCTGAAACCATGGAAATAATTCATTTTTTAAGCCTCCATGTATTCATTGTAGTCAATGTTATTTATTCTTTTAAATGGAAGAGGACTGTGAGGTTATGAACTCCCCCTCAAAGGCCTCTCAATCCACACTTATCTAACAGGACTCACAATCATCCTCACACTTAAAAAAAAAGGCAAATTAAGTCAAAGCAAAAAACCAAAAAGGCAAATGAAACCTTTGTCCAAAATTTCCAAACAACTATTTTGAAAATGCAATTCTTGGAGGATGGATTTTCTGAGAAAACTGCACTGTATCTGGCTTGCAGCTTCCTTCCCCTGGACTTTTATTTTGTGCCACAGCATGCTGCTACTTCTGGTTTTATTTAGTTTTTATTTTGCAAAAGAAAAGAAAATAGTAACAAGGAGGCTGTTTTAACTACTCCAATTTCAAGCTTCAACACATCAAGCCGAGATGTTGTAACTATTCATGGAGGATGCAGCAGTTCAAGCAGACAAGCAGAACAATTTAAAAACAGCAGCAGAAAGCAAAGCAAAACTGCATCTGTACTACCAAGCCAAGGAAGACAAACCAAGACTGAGAAGCAAAGCGAGTGTGAAGTCTGATAAAAAATTAAACATCTTTGATTACATCAAGTGAATACTTAAATATTATGAATCCCCAAGAAGGAGTAGGAGGTTTCTGATATGCATTAAATGATGTTATGCATTTAATACATGCCCTGACACTAACAGGGTTCAGGACCACAGCGGGGAAAAAATTGCTTTTATTTATTCTGGGGGTCCTCAAGGCTGAGAAGGTTTTGCAGTGGATATGTTACAGAATCCCACATGCAAATTGTTTCTCCTTCCTTAACTGGACATTTGTTCAGTTTCCATTTATTTTCCCCATTTGTTTTCCAGGAAAATCCCATCGGGCCCCAGGGCAACGCAACTTCCCCTGCAATGAGTTCAACTTTCTGCCTACCTAGGAGAGAGTGATGCCCTGCTATATTTATTGCTGTTATATTTATTTTTACTCATAGAAATCATAGAATATTTGGGGTTGGAAGGAACCTTAAATATCTGTTCCTGCCACCATGGGCAGGGACACCTTCCACTAGACCAGGTCACTCAAATTCCTAAACCAATCCAATTCCTAAATCAGCAGCAGCAGCAAACAACAACATTTCAGATATTTTCCTATTTAATTCTTCTCTCCCTTGCCTGAAAAGCCCCAGAGGCACCCAGGTAGGTGCAACAGATGGAAAGAAGAGCTTTTCTAAGGCTGCTCTGCCAAAGCAAAGTGTGTCAATGCACACTCTGCAGGGGGAGACCTCAGCTTGAATGGGATCTTGAGGAACTTTGAGACTTGGGTCTGGAGTTGATTTAGGGGGATTAAGAGATTTACTAGAAGATATTTGTTAAAACAAGGTCTATAGCTTGTGTTTTAGGGACTAAGAGGTAGATAATGATTTACTAAGGGCTGCTTGCTAAAAAAATGCATATAGCTTGTTCAATATTTTTGTGCTTGCTAAGCAAAGAGGGAGGATATAAAGAAGATGCCAAACTATTGATAAAGAGAAAGAACCATGACCAGATATTTTGTTTCTGGATCCTCAAACCAGCCCAAGCCAGCTTTAAGGTTTGGACCTGGACCAAAACCCCAAGGAGTATGCGCAGGGTGAAGAGTTCAACCCGAGGAAGACTTATTTACTTCATCTTAAGACCTCTGCCCACGACCACCAGGCAGCACTGCACAGGCATAAGAGTATTTAAATGAACTTTGGATTCATTATAATACAAACCGGGAATAGATAATGAATAGATATAAGGGCATTGTGTAACTTTTTGCACATGCAAATTGTAACCCAATATAAACTGGACAGAGCACCACTGGGGTGAGCACACTTTGGAGGAAAATACTGCCCATGCACCCCAGCGCTGGAATAAACACACCTACTTTACAATTTTTTTTAGTTGTAGAGTCAATCCACGCCTCAGAGTTTTAGCCCAGGAATTGCTTCCTCTAGGGCAAAATCTGTGAGGTTGAAGGAAGTTTAAATCCAGCCATGCAACATCACCTCACGCCCATCTGCTACACGGAGGTGGCATCTTAGACCTCTGTGTTACCTGTCACACTCTAGATCAATGCCAAAAAGGAGAAAAAAATTTAAAAAAAAATTAAAAAGGAAACTGAATCATGGAAATATTTAGGTTGGAAAAGACTTCTGAGATCAAATCCAACCATTAACTCAGCCAAATCTATCACTAAATCATGTGCCTAAAGTTCTACACGTCTACACATCTTTCAAATACCTCCAGGGATGGTGACTCAATCACTTCCCCTGACAGCCTCTTCCCATGCCTGAAGACCCTTTCAGTGAAGAAATTATTCCTAAAATCCAACTCAAACCTCCCCTGGTGAATCTTGAGGCAATTTCCTTTGTTTTCTACCACTTGCTTGTTGGGGGAAGTGACAGACCCCAAATTGGCTTGGGGAATCTCAAGGAGTTGTAAGGAGTGGGAGAGAAGCTTCAAAATCCATACAAGCCTTACACATGACTTTTGCTACCTATCCCAGAGAACACGCAGAATTCATCACTCTCCACATTTCAGTGAAATTATACTCTTTAATTCATCACACTTCTGTCTATGGGAGATGATTTGGGTGAGGACAGTGGAGGGCTGTAGTGTCTGTGCTTGGAGCAAAATAGAGCCCAGGAACCCATGGGCTCCTTCCCCTGGTCCTGCACAGGAGGGAGAAAATAATTCTGATGCCCCTGGGCATCCCTGGGGCTCTCAGGTGCTGGCACAGTTGAGAGCTCCAAGAACCACCAAGAGTGGTTTTGGTAGGGAAGGAGAAATCCCAGCAGGAATTTCTTTCAGCTCCTCTTCCAGACAAGCCAAACACGGTGCCTGACCAGGCTTATGAGGTCTTGTCTCAAGTGATCTGGGTATAATTAATGTCCAAAGGCAATTGCTGGAGGTCCAGGACAACACACATGGAAGAGGTACCTACAGGAACGTCCTTTCGCTTAATGTTAATGAAAAGTGCCCGTGTTTGCCACGTTAATCTTCCTTTCCTATTAATTATTTCACACTAATTTGGAGCTCCTAATGGCTTTTCTGCAGCCAGGTGAAGTCAATTGCCTCCCTGAACTCAATTTTGCAGCAAACCCAGAATAATCTAAAAGTTGCAGAGAAGAAGAAGAAGCAGTAATTAAAGTAACTCCAGTAAAAAAGGGGAAGAAGAGGAAAAACAGGACAAGAATTTGATCTTTCTACTTATAATACTCAATGTGGCTACAGCAAAGCAACTCAGCACCTCAAATTGTAAATTATTTATCCGAAAAGCATCACCAAGAATTATATCTGTGGTCTGTTAAAGAAAGTCACTGATTTCCTGCAGCATCTCTCCTTTGAAAGCTTTAACTGAAGTTACAGCATAATCCTTCACCAAAGAAACTCCCACAGAAAGTTACTTGGTCTCCAAACTTCTCTTTTGCACCATGAAATGCCTGCAGGGAGTAAAAAGAAGTCAGGAAGCAACCTGCTCACTCTGATTTCAAACCATGCACCCCAAAATCCTCAGTTTACCTTGGCCAATATGGATTAAGAACCACCACACTTAGCCCTGTGGCTTAACCCTTTCAGAACCCATCCGAGAGGATGAGTCTGAGCCAAGGACCTTGTTCCTCCTCCAGGACCACTGGAGGCATTGCAAAGCTTCGATTTCCCCCTTTTCATAGCATTATCCAAGAGAATAATTCCTTATTGAAGACTGTGATCCACAACAAGAGCCCTGTGCCTCTGGCACTGGGAAATGAACTCAAGGGTGAGGAAGAGATTCATTTCTGGCTGCTGGCCAGAGAGGAAAAGAGATTTGCTCTGGAGAAAAATGGTAAATTTATGTCTTTATTTTAGTTTTTCCACAACGGTTGACATAGAAGCGAAAAGGTGGAAGAAGGTGAGGGAGGCCAAGGACAAAAAAGAGTAAAAACAAAGAAGCACATTGTCACGTGAGGAAGAAAATGCTAAAGAAAACAGACAAGTAGGAAGTGGTGGATGCACAGAGACTTAGACCCACCCCAGACAAGTCTTTTAGCCCCCAGAACTCAACAGCTTCCGAGGTGGACCTCCCTGTGAATTCTCTGCTGTCTGATACCTTTTCACACAGCCCTTGGTCTCTTCCACTGCCTTTCCATTTCATATAAACCACAGGACGCTCATTTCACCTCTGCTCTCCTGCTGAAACTGGTAAAAAAAAGCTTCAACGAATACCAGGGTAGAAAGGATTGGCCAAGGACGTGTTTGAACAAAGTTCCTTTCCTCCAAAAAAAAAGCTTAAAATAGGAAAGGAAATGGAAGAAAATGAAAGAAGAACCATCATGTCTAATGTGAAATCAGGCCTGGTGTGCAAGCTTGGAAGATTTTTATTTCCTCCTGATGAAATTTGAGGGAAAAAAGTGATAAAGAGAAATGTAAGCAAAAATCACACTCATCAGGCAACATGATTTTCATCAGCATTGGAAAACGTGAGGCTGTTTCACATGGAAAAGCTCTGAGGCTCTTCGTTAGGAATTTGTGCAGTGACATTTTACAAAAGGCCTGGGTCTTCTGAGCACGGCCACGGCACAAAGAGGGGCACCTATGGAATTACAGGTGTGAAAATTGGGATGGAGATGGTGTTTGCATCAATCCTCCCTCAAACCCTTCTCACACAGCAGGGTCAGTGTATTCAAGAACTCAATTCCCTGTGGGTTAACTCAAGGTCTTTCTTTGCATTAACACTTATAAACTCCCGTTCTTTTTTTTTTTTTTTTTTCTTTTTTTTAATCATCTTCCTGATTTGCCCAAATTCTCCTGAACGTACAAAATACATTTTTTTCTGGTTTTAGAAAGGAAGTTTTACCTGAAGGTAAAATTCTTCTGAGCTGGAACACATTTCATCCCACCCATCCAAAAGGGAGAGGTGCAAGGTAGTAAAGCACCTGCCTCCTCCTCCTCCTCCTCTCCCCATGAGAAAACTAAGAATCATAGAACATAAAGAGTTGGAAAAAACCCAGAAGGATCATTGAAGTCCAGCCCCTGGCCCTGCACAGGAAAATCCCAAGAATCCAATCATGTGTCTGAGAGAATTGTCCAAAAGCTTCTTCCCCTCAGACAGGCTTGGTGCTGGGAACACTTCCCAGGGGAGCTGTTCCAGTGCCCAAACACCCTCTGGGGGAAGAATCTTTTCCTAATATCCAACCCTGACACAATTTCAGGCCATTCCCTCAGGTCCTGCCACTGTCACCAGAGAGGAGATCAGTGACTGCCCCTCCAGCCTCGCCCCCACCTTAGTTCCCCACCAGATACACTCCCAGAAAAATTATAGAGAAAATGAGAGTAAAAACAACACATCTACTTTCACAAAATAGATTTTTTTTTCTTTGAAAGTCCTAGCACAGCTGTACCAAGCTGACCAGAGGAGACAGAGATTTCATCACCTCTAAACCAAATAAAGTTCAGGGCCTAAATTCAGCAACTGGATAGCATTTTTGTCTTGGGCTCTCTGAAGAAGTTTCAATACATCAGCCTTTTCCAAGCCTCTAAATTTATGCTTAATTAACACATTCCCAGAGAAGCAACTGCAGTGCATGGTGTCCCCAGCACAATGACCCTGGTAGAGCTTGTAAGTTTTAACTGGAGCTCAGCATGGTTCTTTCTTGGAGAAGCATGGCAAAAAAAAAAAAAAAAAAAGAAGCTTTGAATACAGACACAATACATGTTGCTGAGAGAAATAATAAATACAGCGCCTATCCCAAGGAAAGCCTAAGGAAAAGGTTATTCAGGCAAAAGTTTCCCATGTAAGTGAAATTTTTATAAATTTCAGGCCTAGGGAAGTGGAACCAAAATTCTGCAGC
The DNA here is from genome assembly GCA_036630365.1 of Acanthiza pusilla. Classification (NCBI taxonomy): domain Eukaryota; kingdom Metazoa; phylum Chordata; class Aves; order Passeriformes; family Acanthizidae; genus Acanthiza; species Acanthiza pusilla. Next base: position 95,808,695 of record JAXCHO010000034.1, read on the forward strand.
TTGGTGGCACAGGAGGCATTGCAAGGGACAGTTCAGCCATGGAGAATCATCCCATATGGAATTCAGGAAGGTCAAGGGTGAGCATCAACTGGCAGTGAAAATCAGCCTCAGAAATTAGAGAAGATACAGAGTTTAGAAACTCTCTCCTCCACCACCTAGCTGAGGAAAAAGGCTGCACACAATTTCTGTGCTTCCATTTAAATCAGCCAAGAGATGATTTTTGTCCTAAGCCACTTGGAAGGAGCATTAAACCCAGGAGTGCTTTGCCATATTCCTATCCTCCCCATGAGGGAAATCTCCCTATGCAATTCCAAACACAGCACCAAGTCCTCAGCCACAAAAATGTAAATCTGTGTGCACCCAAGAAGTGATTCAAAGAGAAAAGGAAACATTAGAGATCAGTGCAGCACTGACACAAGTTTCCAAGAGAAACTATGGATTCCTCATCCATCAAAGTGTTCAATGAAAAGTTGGATGGGACCCTGAGCAACCTGGTCTAGCAGAAGGTGTCCCTGCTCATGGCAGGTGGGTTGGAACAAGACGATTTTGAAGGTCCCATCCAATCTAAACCATTCTATGGTTCAATGATCAATTACCTTTTTACAGTGCAATTGAGATTCATTCGGATTTGCTTTGCATTATTTCTGGTTAAGATGTTTCTCTTCACTTTGCTTTCCTTCTTTAGCATATATGGTAATAACAAATTGCTGAAGAAGAAAGGATTTTCTTCACCCTCTGGTGAAGAGCACCTCACCTGGCATGTCCAGGACAGCACAGACAGTGCCAGAGTCTCAGCTCGTGTAGGAGTCTGGCCAAGGAAATCTGCAATTCTGTTAAAATCATAGAAATCACAGAATGGTTTGGGTTGGAAGGCACCTTCAAGATCATCCAGTTCCAACCCACCTGCCATGGCCAGAGAAATGTGTTGACAACTCATTGTTCAGCTTTGCCAAACCACTGTGGATCCATGTCCCTGAGGGTGCATCTCCAACTTTCTCACAGCAGTAGTAGCCAAAACCAGCCTCCCAAACCCACCCACGTGGTATTAAGGAAACAAAGAGAAATATCCAAACTGTCCAGCAAGAGAAGAAGTTGTTCCTAGAGCCAGCCCTGGGACAAACACTCTCCCACATCATGCACTGACTCTTGGACAAGTGCAGAGGCTCCTCCTTGGTGAGCATCTCATGCTCCATGTGCCCAGACGCGAGCAATTGACAGTCCTTCCCAAATTCACTCCACTTCTGAAGGTGGACTTTGCTAGTGAATGGCAAATCTATCACCAAAATCCTGGAAAGTTGGCACGTACAGTCTTGACAAGGAGCAGAGAAATCCCAGACAGGATCAGAAACAGCACGAAGAAAGTTGTTGATGTAAGATGTCACTCAGAAGATGAGACACAGCTCATAGTAAAAGTGGTGAGATGAAACAGAGATGTGGCTTCCAACTCATGATGGGGAAGAAAACACCCAACAAAACTCAAGGAAAAGGCCCCAACCAACCAGCAAACTTTGCTACATTACTACCCTAACAGTTTATTTCAATTTATTATTAACAAGTTCCCTGATTTTGAAAGGCCACTAGAAATATGTCAGATTTTTCCCAGCAGTTTGTGCTTCTCACTCTTTTCTCCTCAAGCTTGTTAAAGATGTTAGAAAGTAACATCAGCCTTCAGTTCAAATCCTGATATTCTCTACATCTGCATTAATTCTGCCAGAAAAACCTGCTCTCATCCTATGCTCTTTTATAGGCAGCAGTGAAAAAACTAAGAGAGAAAAAAAAAAAAAAAAAAACCAGCATGAAAAAAACCAAAAAAACAAACCACACTGCCTTGTAATTTCTACAAGAAAAACAGCAGCTCTTGTTGATTTAGGGGAAGGAAATGCCAAAGACTCCCAAGGCTGTTACTAAAACAAAGAGCCCATCACTTCATGGGGGCAATATGATGGCTAAAAGCAATTTGAAGGTCAGGAGAGGTTGGCAGCCCATGGGAAAGGAGCTTGTGGGATCCTCAGCCCTGTGTCACCTGCTCAAACCTCTACAAAATAAACAAAGTAATTCTGAGAACTCCCACTTTCACCACAGGAATCCACATGGGCTGCAGCGCTTCTCTCCAGATGGGAGAATTGTGGAGAACGTTGATTTTCTGTGATGGTTAAATGCAAAATAGACTTCAGATTTTAAGCAAAATTTTATGAAGAATAAATGCAGAGCAGAGCTGGCCAGTGGATTAAGAAGCTGCTAATTCTGGCAGTGTGGAAATTTTGGCTTTGGTTGGACAGTTTCACAATAAAGAGTTTTTCTCCATTTTTAAGCAATGCGGAAGCAAACTTTAAAAGGTTTTGCATGAGTCTGATGTGTTACCAAGATGCAGTTAAGTCCCTTTTAAATGAAACAAATCACTTTGGGTGGGGTGGGGGTTATTACTTTTTGCTGGTAGTGGATTAGGATAATATTAAAAGGACAATTCATTTTTGATTGAAATAAATCAATGTACTGGAAAATACTAATTAATTTGTGAAATTTCCCTATCAAATCCTATTGCTTCTTGCTTTCCAAGATGGAAAGTCTAATCATGTTCCCTCCTTCATGCTCCAAAGCAGTAGCAGAAGCAAGCATTAAGACAGTGTCTGCCTGTATTTTTAAAAGAATATCCAAGGCATTACAAAAAATCGCAATTTAAGGTATTTGAGAGTTTGTTTCATTTTTTTAATATTGATGCTGTATGAGGATTTAAATAAAACCTGAGTGAAAGCAAGTTTTGTTTGCACTGCCCTATTCCTGTCTGCAGTCCTGTGCTAATGCAAACACAAACAACACCAACAGAATGTGAAAACGTAAAGGAATTGACTGGAAAAGCAAAGTGGAAATGATTAATCTTGCACTTACTGCCCGAGCTGTTGGAACTGTAACGTGAAAACAGCCAGCAAAAAAGATGAAGAATACAAATATTTTTGAAATGTCATTATTTAAAAATTTATTGGTGATATAAATCACAAAATAGTGTTTTTATTTTTAAACTAGCACTTAATCAGCCTCTCTTCTGGTCTTATTAATGAACTCAGCACTAATTGCCTTAGAAAATAATCTTTTTAAAGATTCAGGCTATTAATGACAAAATGGAGATGATTTTTTTTCCCTCATTAAGTCCATGTGATACAAGGGAGTTGTATCAGAAAAATCAGCCCTATGAACCAAAAGAAAGAAATTTATAAAAATATTTAAGAAATTTTTAAAATATTACTTTGCTACAGCTTTCCAGTTGAACAAACACATCCATTGGGATGGGACACTTCGAATGCCCCATCCCAGGAAGTGTTCAGGGTCAGGTTGGAGGGGCTTGGAGCAGCCTGGTATAGTGGGAGGTGTCCCTGGGGGTGGAACTGGATGATCCTAAAGGTCCTTTCCAACCCAAACCATTCCATGATCCAGGTAAATGGGTATTTCCTACATTTCTTGCAAATATGACGCTGGACCCTCAAGCTCTTTCCAGACTCAACACTTGTTGCAGCACAAGGCTGAAGAAATTCGAGTACAGAAAATGCCTTTTCTTTCCATACCCTTCCTCTTCGTAACTAAAATTTCAGGCCGTTTAAGGGACACAGAAGAAAAATTGCTCCTGTAGTAAGTAAAAACAAAAATCTTGGGGAGACCTTGCAGTGTCATTGAGACCTGCATGGAGAGTTTTCACGAACTAAAAGCCCCGGAGAGATGAAGTGAGATCTGGGATGACAGGACAGCAGAAATGACTGAAACTGAGACAAAGTGGATGCAATGGAAAATAGCAATGGAGCAATGCAAGAGCTGGCATCCATCTATGGGAAAAAGAGATGGGTAGTGCTGCAATTGCTGGAGTAGATTTCCCAACTCAGGATAAAAGTTCCAACTGATGCACCCTCCTCTTCTGGAGAGCTTCAGTTCTCCAGCAAAAAAAAGAAAAAAGGAGCAAGGTAATTTATTAGACATCCTAAAGAGAAGTGAAAAAGGGTAATACACCCTTTGCCATTTATTGGTAATCTTTATCTACATGTTTAAATAAGAAAACTATATGCTAAGTTATGCATAATACTTTATATACCTTCTCAACATTTACCGAATGGAGGAAGGAAAATTACTTTTGTTTGCTTAAGATCAACCATAATAGAAACCATCTGGCTCCAAGAATCAGCTCTTTTGGAAGAAATCATAAAACCTATACAGGGTTTTATAATCCATATGCACCAGACCCCATACGTTGTTCAGGAAGACGAAGTGCCATCTGCCATAGCTTCTGGAAGTCTCCTGGGTTTGTTTCTGTGGGATATTTTATGCAGATCTGGCCACCCACAGCTTATGGGATCTGCAACTGGTCAGCAGAGGCTGTAGCAAATGCCATAAAATGTCTTGTTTCTTGTTACACAACTGCTGCTGTAGTTATTCCCTGGAAAGGAAGGAGTGGGACAGAAGGCACAGGCTCAGCTGCCTCTCCCTGGGACTCACATGGACTAAATTTTGACTTCTCAGACCCTGAGCAAGTTACTGCTGAGCGCTTGTATTGTTCAGCACAGTGAAATGGTCAGAGTGGGGATACATTACAGAATTAGTCTTTTATTTTTTGTACAGAGAGGCACATTCACTCAGGAACAGACCTTCCCCATCTCCCAAGGCAAGGAGGAGAGGGGGAACATCATCTCATTGCCATGTATTACACAGAAAATAAATTGCATTGGTGTTCCATGGATGATTTCAGGCATAAACATTGAGTTGTAGAATGATTTGGGTTGGAGGGGATGATAAATATCATCCAATTCCAACCCCTGCCATGGGCAGGGACACCTTCCACTATCCCAGGTTGCTCCAAGCCCCATCCAACCTGGCCTTGGACACTTCCAGGGATGGGGCAGCCACAGCTTCTCTGGGCAGCCTGGGCCTCACCACCCTCACAGGAAAGAATTTCTTATATCTAATCCAAAGCCATTCTCCCTTGTCCTCTACACGCCTTTGTCAGATGTAACCTCACAGACCTGTTACTATACAAGGAAACCTCCAACCCAGCACAGCCACACAGCCCTAAAAAGAAAGAGCTAAAAAAAGAAAATTAAAATAAAATAGAAGTTCATTAGAAGTTTATGCAAAGCTACAGAAGAAATGTACTTAATCCACACATGATGTGATTTGGACAATGAACTTTATTCCCACACTTGCACACAAAAGAAGAGAAAAGGACTGCATGGGGGTTAGCATTTATTAGACATTATTACATTACCCTCTGCACCTTTGTACAAGCAAGAATATCCCTTCCTCATGGGTAAACCAGAAGCATTTACACTGCAATGGGGCTCAGCCCTCATGTTCAGGAGGACTGATCCATCCTCAGGGTCAACTCTGCCTTCAGCTACAAGACAAAAAGTGGCTTTTTGCTGTTTAATTCAGCAGAATTTTGCTCTGTTTCTCATTCTCAGCATGAGTCATTAAATATCTGCAGACCAGATTTTGCTCTTCATCTTAATTGGAAAGACTCTATTATGTACTGAAACGCAGACTTTCTCCTTTTCTTTCAAACTAAAATTGAGACATGGCTTGAAGTATTTGCCTAAAAAAAAAAAATTCCATGGCACTGTGATACTGATGAGTATGAGAAAGTGGAAGTGACAGGAAACTGATGAAGAAAAGGCTGAATTAAATTTTTTAGACAACTGGTTTATTAGCTGAAGCATTCTGGTTTAGATCAACAGATACAAGTGCCAAACTCAGTAAGCTGGTTTCAGCTGAAAGTTTTTTTTCTTTTTCCCTTTACCACAGTTGAAGAAGCCCACTGCAAGCTTTCAAAGGGAAATGTTTTGACATTTTGAACTGAAATACTGTGTGTTCTCAAAATTTGCCCATATTAAAAAAACCCAAATAGCAAGAAAATTAGGAAAAAGTAAGAGGGTTTTCCCCAAATACTTCAGTCAGTGAAACCCTCCTTTTGTTTTTTTTTTAAATTTTATTTGTAGGTAAATTCTAAACATAATTGGCAGCCATAAGGAGGAAAAACTTAAAAATTAAATAAAAATAATTTACATCACCCTCCTGAGTAGCAGCACCACTGCTCATGCAGAGAGAAATGCATACATGCATGTACAAGACATAGCAAAGAGGTGAAACCAAAATACATCTGAAAGGTGCTGGCTCCAAGAGCAAAGCTCTGGAAGATGGGCAACCTCCACAGGAGTTAATCCTTTAGTCCCTTTGGAAAATGCCAAGGAATCCCAAAGTGCATAATCATTTAAGGGCTGAGGCAGTCATCCTGCCAATGAATCCAAGAGATTCCATTTCAAATATTTCATGTCCCTTTTCCTCCTGTAGCCTCTCTTCAAACATTCTTGCAAAGTGCCACAGGAATTTTCTGGCACTTATTCCATGACATGCAATAGCATCAGAGAATGATTTGGGTTGGAAGGGACCTTAAAGCTCATCCCATTCCAACCCCCGTGCCATGGGCAGGGACACCTTCCACTATCCCAGGTTGCTGCAAGCCCTGTCCAACCTGGCCTTGGACACTTCCAGGGATGGGGCAGCTGTTGCTCTGATTTTCTGATATTCGTGGAGGTTCGCGGAAGCTCGCAGAGAAGTCAGGCAGGTAGCTCACAAGATCGCGAAAAGAGAAATTTTATTTACAAGAACTACTTTATATATTTATTAATGATCTACTAATTATTGGTTGATAGTTTCTCCACCCCCTATAACGATTGGTTACAACTCTAGAGCATCCAGTACCAAACCAAAGAGGTTAGAAAGCACAAGAATGCAACTTATCTGTATTCTCCATGAGAAGGAAGAGAAAGATTTTAAAACAGTGCAACTACAGGGCAGCCACAGCTTCTCTGGGCATGTTGCTGTAGCTGAGGTCAAAGAAAAGCCTTCCCCATACCTATTCCCCATCAAATGCCTACAAATGCATTAAGACCCAATTTCCAGCACACCTACAACCATTCCCTTCTGTGCACACCTCTATTAATAGTAAATCCAAACATGTGAGCAGAGTGTTGCTAGCAATGGCTCTCTGGATTATTGGGATTGCAATAATAAAATATAATGTTCTAGCTGAAGAAACAGGACTGCTGCCAAATCCCTGCTCCACCACATTCTCTCATGCTGCTCTTGCAGCCACCAGCATTAAATGGTGGGGACAACAGGCGGGGACAGCCTGAGGCTGGGGCAGGGGACTCATTTCACCCATGAGCCAATAGTGGTCACCTAATGGGGACCTGTATGGGATGTGGGTCTGGGGATGCTGCATTGCCTTCTCTTTTCTCAGGGATTCCCCAACCCTGGAAATTGTTTAAGGTCAGCAGGGTGGGGCTCTGAGCACCCTGGTCTAGTGAAAGGAGTCCTTGTCCAAGGCAGGGGATTGGAGCAAAATGATCTTTAAAGTATCTTCCAACCAAACTTATTCTATGATTCCTTTTACCTCTTTTTGCCTCCTTTTCCTTTTCTTCATTCCCTCACCCCCTTACTTGGTTTTTCCACCCACCACTTTCGAAGTCAGCAGCAGCTGCTGCCATGAAGAGCTCACAAAGCAGCTCAGGAAGACTGACATGTGTCACATTCCTCCCCGAGAAAAATTCCCTCCTCGTAGCTTCTTGGGATGAGAAGGTTGAAACCAAGGGGTGCTCAAAACTCCCTCCCATCTCTGTTGCCTGGACGGTGCATCCCCAGTGCCTGTGTTCATCTGCAGCAAACTTCAGCTCATCTACCCATCTGGCCCTGCTTGAGCAGAGATCTTGGACTTTCTGAACTCCAGAGGTCCCTCCCAACTTTCCATCATTTTACAGCTCCTCAAAAAACCACTCCTCTTCTTCCTTAAACAGTGATGAAGATCCAAGGAGCAGGAGTGCTATGATTTTCTAGTCAAAGGTTGGATTTGATGATCTCAGAGATCTTTCCCAGCCTTGATGATTCTGTGATTCTTTTGTGGTCATACCCTTTCAACTCACTGTGCAGAAGGGACTGGCACTGGGCAGCAAAAGAATCTGCAGGAAATGGTCTCCATTGCTGTTCAAACAGGTAAAATGGTGCTGCTTGCTGATCCTTAGGTGGCCAGAAGTTGGTTTTCCATCATCTTGCAGCTCCCAGGTGTTTCCCCTGCACCAGCCCCACTAGGTAGCCACAAGACAAGTCATGTACCCTAGGTGGGACACATGGACCTACTGGGGACGGAGAGGCTTTGCAGGTCAAATTCTCCAATGCTGGTCTGAATGAAGTCCAGGAGAGCACCAAGAAAACCACACCGGGCAATGCAAAAGCCACAAAGGACAATTCCTCTTGAAAACAGAAAATATCTCCCGCTGAATACAAAGACGTCTTGAAGATCTTGAAGGATTTTTGAGATGGTAGAGATCAGCCCCTAACACCCATCAAGTTCCAATGAGTTTGCAGTCTGGTTAGAAAGTTCATAATCAGGTGATTTCCCCCAAAACAGGTGGAAAGGGGAGCTTGGCAGCCTCACTCGTTCTCATATCCCACTCCCTGCCCTGTGCCAACTCCACACTTGAGATGGTTTAACCTCCCCCAGAGATCTGAGGTCAATCAGCACTTCTCCTCCAGTTCATTGTACCCAACAGCTTGAGCATTAACAGCAGTTCCTTTGAGTGAGTTGATTTTATCAGAAATTCCTGCTGCCACCTCCATGCATGCACAAACGCCGTCGAGGCTTCTATAATTAGAGCACACCGAGAGAGAAGCAATTTGTAAGGAGAATGACATCTCTAAAATGTGTCTTTCTCAGGAAGGTACTGCCTGCATGTCTGGGGGGAAAAGCTTGAATATTCAGGAGGAAATTCTCTGTACTGATGCCACTAGACATTAACTAGAAAGCCTAATTGGTTATTTTTTTCCTCAGTGCCTAACAGTCCCAAGTCATAAAAAAAGAACCAAAACCCCACATAGGCACACACAGGTGCAAACTTGCACACACCCCTCAGTCACCTGTGCTTACTCAAAGACAAGACAAACATAAAATAACCAAAATATCAGCCAGCGTGCTAGGGGATAAATTTATACAATAAATTTATACAGGTTGAGATTTGTAACAGCAGAGCACGTGGTGCTTCAGACCATGCTGGTATCGATGCTGCTCGATCAAACAAGATAAAACAAGAGCATTTTGATTTATCAAATCCCAAATATGTTCCCAAATATTTAAATGAGGCAAGATGAGCTTGCTGGGGAGTTGCATCCACCAACTGCTTCTGGGTGGTGGGGTTGTTTAGTCTGGAGAAAAGGAGGTTCAGGGGAGACCTCATTTCTCTTTACAACTGCCTGAAAGGTGAGGTGAGAGCTGGATTCCTCCCCCAGGCAGCAGGAACAATGGAAAATGGCCTTAAGTGTCACTAATGGAGGTTCAGATCAGATAGCATAAAACTTTTATTCACTGAAAGAGTGGTTAAGCATTGGAACAGGCTGCCCAGGGCAGTGGGGGAGTCACCATCCCCAAAAGAATTCAAAACTGAGTCCACATGGCCACGGTGGTATTCAGTCACAGGTTGGACTTGATAATCTTTGAGGTCTTCCGAGTTGCAAGGATGATGTAAGGAGCTGAATATACATAAATAATACCCCAGGAAGTTCTTAGCATACAGGTAATTCAAAAAGACTGACAAAATAATCTCATGATCCCTTCCAGCTTTAAAATCCATGATTGCGAGAGCTGAAAGACACGCCAGAAAAAAATGTATATAATGCTACTTAACTGTTAATGCCAAGGCTAGACAAATTTTCACCCAGGATCATGGCTAAATAACAGAATTTCAAAACTTCCAGTAAAGTTTTGCACCTATAGACTGTCTGAGTAGGTGGAAAACAACAGTTTTAAAAGGGGCATCTTCCATCAGGAATGCATCACTAAAAGCACTCTCTCTCTAAATGGGCTGGAACTACACCTGGGGACTTCCATGCCATTGTCTTGAAACATTGTAAAAATAAAAAATTTCAAAAAAACAAGCTTCACAGACAAGGAAAGCTAAAATTCCTCTGCTGCCATTACAAAGTTGGAGGCTTCCATTTCTCAAGCAGTTGTTGGCTTGTTTTAAGAACAAAGCTCAAAGGCCATTAGGAAGATTCATCTTGTTAATAATTCATTATAATTTTTTTCCTCTTTGGTTGAAATGCAGATTTTTACTCAGAAGGTTGTAATATACAGAGTTTTTGAAGACTGTTTTGTTCTTACCCTGTTTCTCTATTCAAAGTACACTAAGATGATACTTTGGGACACGATTTTGTGGTGGACTTGGCAGGATTGGGCTTATGGTTGGACTCGATGACCTTAAAGGTCTTTTCCAATCCTAACAATTCTATGTTTCTATGTTTTGGTCATTGGGTATGAATGGGTTACCCAGAAAAGTCATCTGCTCCATCTCTGGAAGTGTTCCAGGCCAGGCTGGACAGGGCTTGGAACAACCTGGGATGGTGGGAGCCATCCCTGCCCATGGCAGGGGGCTGGAAGTGGATGATATAAAAAATCCCTTCCAACACAGGCCGTTCTAGGATTCTATGACTCCAAAAAATACATTTGCTCTGTGTATGAAGGAGTGCATTCCCTGGGTGCATCACAATGACATTGAAGATCTCTGTCACCCCCACTGGGGTCTGAACTCAGGTCAGATTTTGGCTGTGTCAGTGTTGGACAACCTAAACACAGTGGCCTGGTACAGCCCAGGCTCCAGCACACAGGTATGTGGATCAATAGTGGTCTTCTTAAAGAAAACCCATAAGGATGCCCTAAAAAAACTGCAAATATTTCCTGTTCCTTGCTAAACTCTCATCTGACTGCACTTCCTCTTCACCCATCTCATGGAGGACAATTTTCTCGCAGCCACCAGCTCACCTCAGACAGGAGACAGGGGACACACCTGAGCTGTGGAAAGCTGCACAGGGCAAATATTCCTGAGCACGGATGTTCACACCATAGCTGGGTCTGGAAGTCCTCCAAGTGAAGGTCCCTTCAGGTTGGTCTGAGTAATCTTTCCCCACTCTCAGGGGGTCAAGAGCTGCCCCCATCCCTCCACCCAGCAGAGCTGGCAGCGCTGCAGAGAGCAGCATTCAATTAGGAGAGCTCCCTGCAAGCTGAGAGTGAGCTGAAACACAGAGGGAGGAAGAAGCCAGCTCAAATAAATGGATAATTGCCATTTAATTCCCACGTATTAGATTTGGCAATACTCGCATTACGGTTAAGTCAATAAAGCAACTTTGACTCGAGCCGGATTTGAGGATGGGACAGACCGATCAATCTGTCTGAGAGGCAGCTCCCAGCCCTGTCAGGGAGCCCTCGGGGTGGGGACAGAGGAAAGGCCACTGCCTGAGTGCCACGTGTGGAGGGAAATGGTGCTTTGTGTGCCAAAACGAGTATTGAGCAATGATCCCATTCATGCTCTCCTTAAATCAGGCAGTTTTGTTCATGGACAATGCATCCTTTTATTCCTACACCTCAATTAGGGTGGACAGCAAAACCCAGCCACCTTGCAGGGAAGGAAGGTGCTGCTGTGCCAAGCCGGTCTGTCCATCATGTCCACATCAACACGGCTCAGGAGGCAAGTCCGCGTAGGAAATTCACTGTCAGGCAAGTGGCTCAAGAGAATGAGCTAATTAAAGTTGGAACAGAGAGATGAAAGCTTCCCAGTGCTGCCTCACAGCTTGTCATTCCCACCTGGCTGCACACCAGTGAGGACAGGATGTCCATGAAACCTGTGGGAAACAGCAAAGGGCTGCGAGGGAACAGCCCTTGCACATGTGTTTAGTCCAAATCAATACTAATAAATGTTTCCTGGCATCCGACATCAATAGATGTAAAATAATTCATCTGGTTTACAGGTGCAGCTCCATTTCACCTAGACAAGTGAAGCCCTTGGTTTTTTTTTTTTGGTGAGCTGCAGTTTCCTTTGGGAGGGACTAGATCTCTACCACAACACAGAGTTGCTCACAAGAGAAGAGGGAAAACAAGTGAAGCCATGGGAATTTGAGATCAGCAGAAAAAATATCAAGACAGAAATGCCACTAATAATGCATTATTATAATAATAATATTACAAAAATTATTATTATTATTATTATTGTTATTATTATTATTATTATTATTACAACCAAAATGCATTACTTTGCCTCACACTGCATCTATAAAGTACAATTCTGCATTATGTACCATTGCTTCAGTGGTGTGCCAGGCATCTTCCCTACCCAATATACACAAAAATCTGTGAAAAGCAGAAGAGGAAACCATGGCAAATTGGTTTGGGTGAGCATACAGCCAGGCATTGCTCAGACTCTCAGGCCCCATATTGTGATAAACCTGGAAATCCCTGGAGATATTGCCATTAGTTCCAGTGGATTTAACACATATAGGGCACATTCAACAGCAGGATGCATGATAAGAGTACTCAGCCATATAGACTAACTTCACCAGAAGGAAGTAGGGACCTGTTCATCCCTCACTGCTTAAAAAGAAAAATAAACAAACAAACTGACCAAAAAAACCCCACAACCAAAAAACACATGAAAAAATACCAAAGATTTTCCCCCAAACTAACCTAACACTTTATTTTATGAATATCAAAGCAAGCAAATGAAAGAAAATATCTAAATTCCTCTGTACATTTGTTACCATTAGAATATTAGTGATAATTCTTCACCTTACAGTAGTTAGACAGATGTGATGTGGCTATGCACATACCTAGACACACATAAAACACATTTTATAGCATATAACTGTTTAAGTATAAATATTTTCCTGAGATGTCCTACAAAGCAAGAACACTAAAAGCACCTGCTATTAAATCTTTGCTAAAACCTCCAAATTTCTCATGAAAATTCAAAGTGTGTTGTTAATAAAATTGTTGAGTTTTTAATGTACATGTCATTCTGATGAATGTAGAACATAATTTCCATAATGTCTTACATGTTTCACGCACTTCTAGGTATTATACCATCTTCTGAATAACTCAGGGAAACAGATTATTAGAAGATTATTAGGATGGAAAACAGAATTATGGAGCCATGTATGGTTACAGAGAATTTGCTTCAAGGTAAGAATCATTGCACAAAACTTCCCATGTGCTTGCTCACTTTTCCAACCACTAGATTAATACTTTCCAATCCTTGAAATAATTTAATTAAAGTGATCAGAAGATGAGAAGTAATACTGCATCGCTGAATCTAATTAAACTTCAAGTTTATCCTCTAGAAATCAAGAAAAATACATATTTCTTCAAGGAAAGACATTCATTTAATTCTGACAGAGGAGAGGATAAAAGTAAAAAACCAATCAGTTTTGTTGATAACATCTCTCTCTTCTCTCTCTCCAAATGACAATTCTTGCCTGGCTAAATAATCAAATAATAAACATTCTGCAAAGCTAATCTTCCTTTTCTGAGCTGTCTGAGACACTTTATCCCATCCCACCCCTGTCATTGCATGGCAAAACAGCAGAGCCTTTGTAAAAATGACAACAAATAAACAACTGGAGGGGAGGACTTTACCATGCTGGAGTCTGCCAAGAAGAGAATCATGGAATCACAGAATATCCTGAGTGGGAAGGAACCCACAAGGATCATCGAGTCCCACTCCCGGCCCTGCACAGGACACCCCAAGAACCCCACCCTGTGCATCCCTGAGAGTGCTGTCCTTGAGCTCTGGCAGCCTTGGGGCTGTGACCCTTCCCTGGGGAGCTGTTCCAGTGCCCCAACACCCTCTGGCTGAAGAACCTTCTCCTGAAATCCAACCTAAACCTCCCCTGACACAACTTCAGGCCATTCCGTCAGGTCCTGTAGTCACCAGAGAGACAAGATCAGTGCCTGCCCTTTCTCTTCCCCTTGGGAGGATGTTGAAGAACACAATGAGGTCTCCCCTCAGTCTCCTCTTCAGGCTGAACAGACCAAGTGACCTCAGCCTGTCCTCATACGGCTTCACCTCCAGACCCTTCCCCATCTTTGCAGCCCTCATTTGGAACCCTCACAACAGCTTCATATCCTTCTAATATTGTGAAATATTATCGATTTATTAAAACCAACATGTGAGCATGAGATGGTGCAAATGAGAAGACTTTGAGGAAGGCTGAGAACACTCAGGTCTCTGATGAGAACTTAACTCCCACTTTCAATGAACCAGAGCCACTTTTCATTATGACACAGCGAAGGATAAACACCAGAGCATTATTCAGCTCCCGACACTCAGAGCTTGAAGGACACTGAGTGGGTGGCAGAGAAAAGCTGAAATCAAAGGCAAAAATCAAACTCTGCATCATGGCATTATTTGGAGCTGGTCTTCTGTTCATGCTTTGTCTCGAGGCCTCTTCCTGATAAATCATCTCATCATCCTGGGATCACCAAATGCAGATCAGCAGTGCTCAGCTTTCCTTCTCTCTGCTGAGCATCTCTCAGATGTTGATCCTCATCATGGAGGATCAGCCCATGGAACTCCAGGGGGAGCAGAGATCTACCTGCAGCCCATGGGGAGTCCCACCCTGGGGCAGGGGCAGGCCTGAAGGAGGCTGGACCTGATGGGGAGCCCACGCTGGACCTGATGGGGAGCCCACACCGGAGGTTTGCTGGCCCCAGTTGTGACCCCATGGAGCAGCCTGTTCCAGAAGGACTGACCCTGCAGGATGGACCCACATCGGAGCAGTTAAGGAAGAATTCAGCCCACGGGAAGGACTTGTGTTGGAAACATTCATGGAGGACTGTCTGCCACGGGAGGCACCTCATGCTGGAGCAGAAGTGTGAAAAGCCCAACCCTGGCAGAAGGAGCAGCAAAGACAACCTGCGGTGAAGTGACCATGAGTGACCATAAGTCCCATTCCCTGTGCCCCTGCACCACTGGAGGGCAGGAGATAGATTAAATAATGAGTGAATTTGAGCCCAGGAAGAAGGAAGGGGTGGTGGAAAGGTGTTTTAAGACTTGTTTTTATTTCTCATGACCCTAACCCGACTTTTGATTGGCAACGTTCAATTCATTTCCCTTAAGTTGAAAGTGTTTTGCCCATGACAGAAACTGGCCAGTGTTGTCTCCTTGCCTTTATATCAAACCAAGAGCATTTAATATATTTTTTTCTCCCCTTTGCAGCTGAAGAGGGGAAGGATAAAGAGGTTTGGTGGGGACCTGGCATTCAGTCAGAGTCAATCCACTCCAGCCAGTACTCAGTCCAGAACCTTTCTGGGTTGTGCTTAATGCAATGGAAAGTGCTGTGGAACATTAAATTTCCACCTTGAGGACAGACAGCTCTGCAGGACTGAAGTTTCTGCTGCTGCCTGCTGAAAGAGCTGTGCTGGAGCCAGCTTATCCCTGCTGAATTCCTCAGACACAGGCAGGAGATCTTCTTCTTGTCTAGGTCCCTCAGAGGGACCTCCATCTGACACATGAAGGTGAACTTTGCTGCTGTAACTCTAGATCCAAAGGACAAATATTAAGATTAAATATATATATATCTAAAAGAAAAGTAGACAAGTCAAAGATTCTGCTGCCACAAGAGAATAAATGCAATAACATAAAGGAAAGGTTTGTTTTTCTCTATCAATATAAAAGCATTTAAAAGCGATTAAATTGATTAATTGATTGCTAAAAATCACCAAGGCAGACAGAATCACCACCTCATCTTTATCAGTCTGTCTATGTTTTCAGCCATAAATTAAAAGCCAGAAACTTTGAAACAAAAAGAGCAGAGCCTTAGATTAGAATTTAGGAAGAAATTGAATTTACTACAAGTGTGGTGAGGCCCTGGCACAGGTTTCCCAGAGAAGCTGTGGCTGCCCCATCCCTGGAAGTGTCCAAGGCCAGGCTGGATGTGGCTTGGAGCAACCTGGGATAGTGGAAGGTGTCCCTGTGCATGGGAAGATGCTGGAATGAGGTGATCTTGAAGATCCCTTCCAATCCAAACCATTCTCTGATGTTATCACCACCCCAGGAATGTGAGAGCAGCCTTTCCACATCAGATTCTGCCCAAAACCTTTCCAGAAATTCTTCCTTTTAAAGAAGATCCCCTTCCACAAACAACAAAACCCACAGGCACTGCCAGGGTGGCTTATCAGACAATGCAACACTTATAGACGCAGGAATGACGAGAAAAAGTAGGTGGAAGTTCTAATCTTAAAACATCTGTGTCTGAAAAACAAAATATATTTCCAAACCTCACTTTCCAATATACCTCATAATTGTGAGGAAGGCAATAATTATCCCTAATTTACAGAGGGAACTGTAGAAGAGAGAATTAAAGGCTCTGACTCACAGGCATTAAAGCAAACAGTGGCAGGAGCACACATGGGTTTACACCAGCAAAGGCTGGCCCCACTGTGTGTTTACACAAAAAAAAAAAAATTCATATAAACTCTCTTTTGCTGGTCCTTCAAGATAACAAAAGTTACAGTGCTCACTTGGGAGAAAGCAACCTCCAGAGCTGAGCTGGGCTCCACGTACAAAAACAGAGCAAAATTTCTCTGAGGTCAATCTGAGCCCAAAATGACATAATTTGAGAGTCATTCAATTAATTATGGAGCGTGGCACTGATGAGCACACCAAATTTCCAGGCTCCTCCAAGGGTTGGCAGGTCTGTCCAAAATGCACTTCAAGCCTGTGGAAGTGCTCACCATGAATTCCCCAAGTGGCAGAACAAAAGCAAAGCTGGAAGTGCCCGTGGCTGTGGGAGCAGAGATGTTTGACACACACAGGTCCCCAAACCTTGGAGATACCTTGGAATATCTAAAGGTATTAACCTGGCGTTCAGCTACCATGAAAACTGACCTGATGGGGAAAGGAGTGAAAGAGCTCTGAGGGGAAGTAGATAACAGAAATTTTAAAGTTTCTTTTGTGCTTCATTGATTGAACTCAGGTGATGACCAATTAATTATGTACGTATAACCTGAGCATACAAACATACTTTAATTTTTTAACAGGATTTCACATTACTTCACGGTTGAAGAATACATTTTGTGGTAGGTTTGTCCATTAGCACATCCTTTTTAAAAGTCTTTCTTTCAAATTATTTTCTTTTTTCTTTTTTTTTTCTTTCTTTTTCTCTCTCTCTCTCTTTTTTTTTTTTTTTTTCCCCTTTTCTGTTGTGGAGCAATTTTTACCTCCCTGAAGCTGCCTGCACAAACAGGCTGAACTCCACAATGCTGATCACAGGCCCAGGCTGTGAGGATGACTCTGCCCAGTCAAGCGATCAGTCAGAAGTCCTGCCAGGGTCTGCAGGACTAGAAACAGGAGCTTCCATACAGTGTTCCAAGGAATTGCACCTAAACAAACTCACAAAATGTAGTTTTGTGTAATTCAGAAAATGTATGATAAACAAAGGGGAAAAAAAGTCATATATGCACACCACAGAATTATACACTTACAGAAATGTTCCGCAATGTCAGTTTTGGGAACTGATTCACAACACCTTATATTTATTAAAGGAGATAAAAACCAAAAAGAACTGTTTGTTCACGATCTAAGAACTGTAAAGAGAGGGAGAACAGCAACATCCCACACAGGCACACACACCCAGCAGCAGAAATGACCCCCAGCAGTTCCCAATGACGATCACATCGACTCCTGAACCACTTGAGAGCAGACCTGCAAAAGGCACATTCTCTGCTGGGAACACCTTCTGCTGACAGAAGCAAGACTGATGTGTACTGTGCTCCTACAAATAACTTACTTTCTCATAAATGGGTCAAATTAACCCTGATTTATGGAACTGAAGTTCCCACTCAAACTCTTGCAGAAGTCCAGGAAGACAAATTCATTCTTATTACAGTCTTGAACAACTCACCCTAAATTTCTCTGTTGTGATGAAGAACCCAATATTTTTAACCAGAAGAGACTATTGATCCTTTCTATTGCAACATTTTCAAAATTTGTTAAATAGAATCAATCACTGAACGGCTTTGGTTGGAAGGGACATTAAAAATCACCTAAATCTAACTGCCTGCCTTGGGCAGGGACACCTTTCACTATCCCAGGTTGCTCCAAGTCCCATCCAACCTGGCCTTGAACACTTCCAGGGATGGGAATTCCACAGCTTCTCTGGGCAACCTGTGCCAGGGCCTCACAACCCTCACAGGAAAGAATTTATTCCTAATTTCTAATCTAAACCTGGCCTCTCTCAGTTTCAAGCCACTCCTTGCCCTATCATTATGTGCCCTCGTAAAAAGTCCCTGTTCAGCTTTCTTGTAGAACCCCTTCAGGAACTGGAAGATTGACTACCAAAGGTCTGAGAAAGAGAAACGTGGTCTTCTCAGCTCCCCAAAATAAACCTGAGGCTTCAGAGGAGCAGCAATGGTACCATTGGCTTATTATGAAAAACACACCTCTTCCCTTACCAGTGCAATTTGCAACATCTTTTCCAGAGATTTGATTGGACTAGAATATCTCGAATATCACAGAATCATTAAGGTTGGAAAAGACTTCCAAGATCCATCTGGAGTTGCTCTCAGTATCTACAATACCACACAGAGATCACCCCTGCATGCTGCAGAGCCCTGTAACCACCCCTGCCTCATAGAAGAGCAGAGTCATGGAATGGTTTGGGCTGGAATGGACCTTAGAGATCATTGAATTCCAATCCCCTGCCGTGGGTAAGGATGGCAATCACAAGATCAGGTTGGTCAGGGCCCCATCGAACCTAGGCTGGATGTCATATCAGGACAAATGCAGAATTCCACCATTAATCAAGTTGCAGTTATTATATTTAGTCTCCATCCAGACATTACTGATCCTGCAGAAAACTACCATGAAGGCAAAACTGTTATTCAAAGAGTACCAAAAATACTCTTAATGCCTATGTAAAAGTTTTTCCTTTTTCTAGATAGCTTTCTTAAAATTCAGTCACTCTTTGTCCATAATTAGTAAAAGAAGCTATTGTCTGTTCTTCTTAACACGACACTTATCTTCCCAAGTCTAGCAAAGTATTTCTTAAATACTGACAAAGTTCCTCACTTCGTATTAATATTTTTCTACTTAAGCTACCCCGAAATAGCAGCCAATTATTTCTTCAAACACTCTTATGACTCTGGTGAGCAAAGTGCTTGTTGATCCAATAATGCCACAAGGATGTTGCTAAATCCAGCCTTATGTTCAAAAGAGATTTCCAAATATTTTGCACCTCAAAAGTAGTTTGCATCAAAAGTAAACTTCTGAAGGCTGATGGAATCTCCTGGCTCTTGCAGAGGGACGTGACCCAAGCGCCATCCACATCTTGCACCAGGCTATATCCAAGCATAAAACACATCTGAAATGTAATAATCTGGCCATAAATGTGCATCTGAAATTTAATAATCACTCTTGGAAAACGAGATTCAGTGGGGATGTTTGCAGAGTAGCCTGTGCCCTTTTAAACTGAATTTTTGGTGAGAAGCGAGAGCGATCGCTGTCAGTATTTTGATGACTTCGACGCACAACCAAATTACACCTCTGTGCTCTCAAATTAAACCAATGTGCTCTCAGTCAACAACAAACCAAGATAAATCTGCCTTGTTCACACCCATGTGAAAGATTTAGGTGTGTGTGTTTTATCTCACATCTGCATCAGGCTCACTGGACAAAGCACAGCAACTTGTTACACTCTTGTGGCTCCTCTGAGCTTCAGAGCCTTCAGGGGGAGAAAAAAACCCCACACTCTTTGATCTCAGAAACGAGCACATCCATTCCTTACATTCACCCAGGCCTTTCTTCTAAATCAGAAGTCTGTTTCCTTGAGGCAGAGGATTCACATTGTGAGAAGAGTTAAAGTACACTTTTTCCCCCCAAAGTCCTGATTCTACCTTTATCCTCCATATTTGAAACTTAGCAGAATAAAATAGGCATCTCTGAGACACAGCAAGAGCAACACAAAGGTGTTTTATTCACCTTTCAAAATATAAAAAATCACATCTATTGCTTCAATTTTACTATAATATTCAAGATTTACTATAATATTCAAGATACATTACGCAGCGCACTGTGTTGCTTTCTGGCCTGGGTTTTTTTAATAGTAAGGTACAAGTTGTCTTCTGAAACATTTGGCAAATTCCTGGTTGACAGAGGTAGGGGTTTCCCCAAGTATTTCTTAAACTAACTTGACATTTCATATAATTATATCTGCAACCAGAGAGTAAGCACTCGAGCTATCACATTATCTGAGTTTTGCATATATGAAAATAATCACACCATCTCCTGAATCAGGGAAAGGCACAACCAGCCTGGTTAAACCCTAGTATTAGTAGGATAAATGGTTATAATTTTATTAATCACCATTTTTGCACCGGTGCTGGGGATGAATCTCTCCCTGACGTTCCATCACGCCGAGCGCTGTGCACAACACGCACGATTAAACCTTTCCTCCCCAGAAGAGCCCACTCTGGATGTTTTCTTTGTTCAAGCCCAGGACATGAACTTGCCAGGCGTGTAATTAAATCTGCTCGTTCGGGGTGTGCCTGTCCCAGACACAGACATGTGTCTATTAACAGCTCCTCCAAGAATAACCAGCTCATCGGGGTGTGAAGCAAGGCTGGAGCCCCAAAACAAATGGATGGGATGAAAGACAGGCATTCAGCATTGTATTTATTCCTTTCAGGCAGCCAGGCCTGTTTTTTCATCCAGTCCATGTTTTCTCAAAATGGAAATGATGCTCACTCCACACTGGTGTCCTTGGGCAGAGGTGTATACAACCCTCTCCTGGAATACACAGTTTTGAAGAAATGGATAACCTTCTCTATTTTGAGCACATTTAAGCCCTACCAGTCCTTCTTTGCAAAGAAGAAACCTGGTAAGCATGATATGTACATCTGATATACCCAAATACATGCATTCGGTATTAAAGGGGGATTATAGGAAAGAGAGAGAGCAACTTTTTACACGTGCAGACAGTGATAGGGCAAGGAATGAAAGTTTTAAACTAAAAGAGGAGAAAATCAGGTTGGATATAAGGAAGGAATTCTTCCCGGTGAGGAGGATGAGATCCTGGCACAGGTTACCCTGAGAAGCTGTGGCTGCTCCATCCCTAGAGGTGTCCAAGGACACATTGGATGGAGCTCTGAGAAACCTGGGGTAGTGGAAGGTGTCCCTGCCCATGGCAGAGGGTTGGAACTAACTGATCTTTAAAGTGCCTTCTAACCCAAGCCATTCTGATTCTAAAACTACATATAGTAATTTGCATTTCTCAGCTGTGGGAAAAATTCAAATAGCGGCAAATTTTCCTCCCCAGGGCTGAAAAAAAGTTAAGCCCCTAAAATTTAGCCGTTCTTTTGAGCTCTTGTATTTTTTTGCAGATTGCTGCGATTGGTGTCTTGCCATTTTTTTGCATTGCTGAAGCTTGGGGAAGAATACTGGCCAGCTCCAAGGAATCCTCTGGAGGCTTCACGGGCAAGGACTGAATTATCAGCACTGGTGCAGACCGTGAGGAATCACCTGCACTGGGCTGGGGTCACTTTTCTTACCTCCCCCTTTTCTTTCCTTACAACATATGAAAAATCACAGAATGTTTTGGGTTGGAAAGGACCTTCAAGATCATCTCATTCCAACTCCTCCTGGCATGAGCAGGGACACCTTCCACCAGGCCAGGTAGCCCCATCCACCCAAGAGAGCAAAGCCTGCCAGATGGAGTTTGAAGGGTGGCAAGCACAGCAGGACACGGTGCCTGAGCTAAATAGCCCTGCCAGGATCAGCTTAGGAGCAGCACTAAACTAAATCCAGCCATCCTAAACAGGCAGCTGAGCTGGAGGCTCACAGAGCCTCGTGCCCCTTTAGGAGAATGTATTGAATTATCCTCTCCAGTGGCTAAAGTCATGAAAAAGGAGTGAGAGCTGTAGGCTCTGCAATCTCTTAGAGCAAGCCTGCAGCACAGCGCACAAAGTGACTCGATATTGCTTCTCATAAAGCCACTTACACCCTGCTCCCTTCTCTCCAGAGGGAGAGAGGCATTTGCAACGCAGTGCCTTGCTTTGGCTGAGTGCTTGGCACTCCTGGTTTTCTTAAGAGTTAACAAATGCTGCTGAGCATATTGACAGCCCACATAAACAGTGTTTGAAAAGTAAAAAAAATACCCTTCCACCCCCTCTTGCTCTGGAGCAGCATTGGAGGTGATAGAAGGGTAAATTCATCCCTAAACTCCCTTCACTGCAGCTGTCCCTGAAAGGAAGGAAGACTTATTTTCAGTACATGAGCATCAGCTGTACTGGGAGAGAGAAATAGTAATTCCCTCCAGAGGAATTCAGCTAAATCCACTCTATGGCCCAGGAAATGCCTGATGGAACAGATCACACACATTACATTCCCAGGCTTTGCTTTAGCAAACCCCAGCACCACAACGGCACACCTTAAGTATCAGAAAGATCTTTTCTGTCCTTGCCTTCCCAAAAGAAAACATTACCTGTCCTACTCTGTTTTCACTGCCTGTCCCTCTGTGGTGGCAAAATGCAACTTGGAAGTGTAAAGTCTTTGCTGAGAATATAAAGCAATGAATAAATGCACCAGAAGCACATTCGAAAAGGGAT
Source organism: Acanthiza pusilla (assembly GCA_036630365.1). Lineage (NCBI taxonomy): Eukaryota > Metazoa > Chordata > Aves > Passeriformes > Acanthizidae > Acanthiza > Acanthiza pusilla. Next base: position 95,831,148 of record JAXCHO010000034.1, read on the forward strand.
GACAGAGTCAGATTTAATCCTTGTTTTTCCAGGGAATGAAGACTGATCCCCCTTCATTACCTTTGGGAAGTGGTGTTCACATAAATATTAACAGTTTTCATTTACTAGTTTCCCACCTCATGGCAGATACCCCTCTGAGGAAACTATTTTTCCACTTTCGAAACTACACCTGAATTTCCCAGCTGAAGCTGTGAAGCAAAAAATTTCCCAGAAAGCAGATAGCTCTCACTTTTTGTGTTTTTGTTTGTTTTAACCCTGTAAAATATGGGCACACGAGGTTTCATGCCAGAGAAATTACATCTTTGCCATTCCTTTCACTTCATGTGGGACAAAAGGTGAGAGAGGGAAGAGATGATGCACTGCAATTGGTACATCTCCCAATATGTTAGAAGGCCAACAGCAAGAGATCTTTCTATCTTTGTCTCTTATTCAGAAATTGGAAGATTTCTCTGTTTTCCATTTTTATTCCCAGGCCCAGTTATCCCTACATTCATGTCACACAACTGCCACGGAATCACAGAATGCTTTGGGTTGAAAAGGACCTTAAAGATCATCTAATTTCAACTCATGCCATGGACAAGGGTGGCATTCACCAGACCAGGATGCTCCAAGCCCCATCCAGCCTGTTCTTGAACATTTCCAGGGATGGGGAGTCCACAACCTCTCTCGGCAACCTGGAAATCCTCTCTGGGCAACCTTCTTACACCTGAACAGATCCAAATGGACAATGCCTTTCTCAACACATCCAACCAAGCATCCCATAATTTATGAATAATGAAGGAAAATTGGCGATTGCTACAAAGTGAAAGGAAGCTCAGTACACACATGTGAATTCTCCAACATTCAATTTCAAGGAAAAAAGGGGAAAAAAAAACTAAATAAAGGCATTTCCTGCTCTGGAGAAGAGCTCTTCTCTGTGGCACAAGCAGTGGATGGTCAATCATGTCCTCTCCAAAACACTTCTGGAGAAACAGAAGGTGCCTGAAGTCCTTGGTGCTGTAAATTCAGCTCAGATGTTAAATATCCATTAGAAATGGGTAATGAAATTACGAAGGAGACAGCCAATAGGAAGCAGTGCATGGGGGAAGCCCTGCTGGTGCTCAGCAAAGAGCAAATTGAGTGTTAGGAGGAGGGAAATAAAGCAATGCCAGGGCTCTGCTTGGCAGGAAAAGTGTAATAGATTCTGTCTCAGAGACATACCAGCATCTGGGGCTTTTAAATCATGGAGGAAGGCAGAGGGGAGCAAAGCTTTTAGCACTCAAAGCAAAATCTGCAATGAGACCTTTAGGATGATGAAATGCACTCGTGAGTGAGGGAATTAGCAAGAGGCAAAATGTCTGGAAGGAGACTGGACACCCAAGCTCTTCCCCCATCCTCCGCCAGCATTTTGGGCCCTAAGAAGAGGAAGGCAGGATTTTTCCTCCTTCCTTGTTGCCCAGTCTGACAGCTTGGAAACACAAAGTTATTTCTTTGCAATTTCTGTAATCACAGCAAGATCCTCAAAAGGCTTCAAAATTACAAAGGAAAGAGCAATGTGTAACACAAACTATCAACATCATTATGGAAAGAAGTGCTGCTTCAGATTCTGCCCAGGAATTGTGAAGGAATTAGTGTCAGGTCTGAGGTAAGACCTTGTGGTATCCAACTCCTCAGTCTTGTCCTGAACACCAGAAAAAAACAAGTTTCTACAATTTTCACCATCTCCTCTTCCCATGGAGGAAAGATGGAGACTTTCCTACTGAAAAGCAGGGGGAGTTCTGGGCCCCATATATTTTCAGAAAAGCTGCAGATATAAACTGAACACTTTGGAGATATCTACAGGCATCTGATTAAGGAATCACCCACTCAAAATAGTTTCTTTTCAGTGACACATCACTGCACAGCTCGAACAGAATTTACTGTCCACACCAGAAGGCAGACAAACCATCTCGTCCTTCCCTTTGTCCAAACAAACAGCATTTGAAATGGAATAATTTTGCATCTTTTTCTGCACCAGCATGTCCCTAAAAGAACAAACACTTTCACATTACTAGGCTGATTGTGTCAGGGGACAGCACTACTGGAGACAAAAAGACTGCAGAATTATATTAATCACATATTAATGTGATTAATATAATTCTGGGTAAATGAGGAAATTCTGGGGAAAAAACCCTCATTTACCACTTAAATTTCCCTTGCAACACTGAGAAAGTGGAATTTGTTTTCTGTATCTACAAATGCACCTCTCCATACACTGGCAAAGTGCAACTGCCCCTGGAATGAGGCGAGAGAGCTGCTTAACCCCAGAGCTAAAAGCCCACGTGGCGCTCTCTGTCAAATACTGATCAGGACCTTGAGAGGGAAATAATTAATGCGAACCAAAAAGCACAAATTTCTGCCTCAACAAGGCCAGGAAAGGTGAAGCAGCATCATTTTCCAGTCTCACGCAAGGTAGCTCGCAAGCAGGGAGAGGTGTTAAGAGCCTACAACATTAATTAAGTTAATAGTTTGGGATTTAAGACAGGACATCAAACATGCCTGCTCTATTACAATCCATTTGTGTGCGCCTACTCCAAAATCCCAGAGCAAAATTTCGTCACTGCAGATGCAAGGACACAGGTTCTGCTTTGCAGATTTCAATCAAGCAGCATTTACCATTCTGCTGGGTCCTTTCTGGACACAAGGAGTTGACCTTGAAGAATTACTATGAAAGCTTCAAAAGGCAGTGAGTATTTGATCCTGCATAAAATGCAGTCCCCAGAAATGTCAGGATATCATGTCTAAATGAGCCCTCTGCTCTGTTCCACAATGGCCTTGTTTTCCTCTTAGCCAAGTCAGTGATATATTCTTGTTCCAGTCTCAGGAGCGGGAAACTCACCATGCACAAAATATTCCTCCTTTGATCTCGCACCAACACTGGGCAATGTTTGCACAGTTTGTCCAGGAAAGTTACTTTTACCCAAGTGGGGTTGAAACTTTACCTTTGTGTGTCCCTAATTACTGCAAAGAAATTAAAATATGCGCACAGGGCGACTTGCTGATCTCCATTTCTTCTGCCTTGAGGGTGGCAGTCCCACTTCCTGAGTCCTGGAATCACAGAATGGTTTGGCCTGGAAGGGACCTTAAAGATCATCTCCTTCCCACCCCCATCATGGGTAGAGACACCTTCCACTATCCCAGGTTGCTCCAAGCCCCATCCAACCTGGCCTGGGACACTTCCAGGGATGGGAATTCCACAGTTTCTCTGGGCAGCCTGCACCAGGGCCTCACCACCCTCTGAGTAAAGGACTTATGACTGCTCTGCCCTGAGGGATGCCCACACCCATTCTCTTCATCTCTGTCCTCCCTCTCCACTTGTTTCCTCTCCCACACATGGCAGTGATGAGAAATCTTTCCAAAACCTCCTTCTGAGGACAGGAATGAGTCTCATCTTGGCCTGGTTGCCTGGAGAAGATTTGGCTGCCCCATCCCTGGAAGTGTCCAAGGCCAGGTTGGATTGGGCTTGGAGCAACCTGGGATAGTTGAAGGTGTCCCTGCCCATGGCAGGGTGTGGAACAAAATGATCTTTAAGGTCCCTTTCAGCCCAAACCATTCTACAGATTCTAGGAATCTGTTTATTCATTCATAAAGTCCCAACCAGATACTGTAACCACTTCTGTAAAAGATGATCTTTTTTTTTGCCTTGTCCCTAATCTCCCAAAATTTATACAGTGCTGTTCTACAGACATCCACTGATTCTTTAACCTCTTTATCCTCTTTGCCTCTCCAAAACATCTTCCACCAGAAAATTTAGAAGACTTTTCCCCAGATAAAATTTTTCCCAAGGCAAGCACAGGTGTTATACAAGATCTGAGCCAATGGATCAGGACAGAAATTCATGTTTCAATACCTTTCTCCAGGACCTATGGAGAAGTTACAAAATGGAGAGGTTACCTACATGGGAATGGTATGTCCAAGTCCTCATTTTTTAGGAGGCTTTTAAATATCCTGAAGGAGAAGGATTTAATCTCTTTCCCCTTCACTACTCCCCATTCCAGCTGTGTATATTCTTTGGGGAGACAGAAATAGTTGGTCCCTCTGTGCTCTCAGATGAACTTTTGGCCATGGTGATGCCTTCACACAGCAACTTTCACTCTCTGATGGGTAGGAGAGTCTTCCATGACCAACCTGGGACCAACCAACCAAAAAACTCCCTAAGTTATATCCCGAAGGATAAAAAATTAGTTCTCCACATGGCTTAATATCAGAGTATGCAATTCTAGAGCCTTGTGTTCCATGAGTGCAAGCCATGAAGGAAAAACAAGGTGCCTCCAAACACACTCAAGCACTCGATCTGTTTCTCAAGCCTCAGTGCTCCAGCTCAAATGTGCTTTTCAACCCCTGAAGCAGCAAGTTTTACAAGTTATCTGTGAGCTGAGCAGTCCCAAGTTTGATATCAATGCAGGTATCAATAGGTACTTAACTCTTTCCAAGTTTTAACCTAGGACTAAAAACATTCTCTCTGAAATAAGCTAAGCATTTAGCCCACCAGGACATCCCAATGGAGAACTGGCTTCAGACTTCCTCTGAAGCACGGAACTTTGAAGGCCAGTTAACAAGTATACTAAAAAAAAAAAAAGAAAAAAAAAACTAAAAAAAAAAAAAAGTGCAGAACAGCTCCTGCATTAGAGCACACCAATATGAATTTGTTTATTTTTAAATGATTGCATCTTCAAACCTGGTGACGCTTCTCCCAGAAGGCAAAGCCAATATTCTGATCTATTTTTTGATCTTCTAAATGCAGGCACAGCCAGAGGAAGCCAAGCTCGAGCCGAGGGGGAAGCATTCACACGCTGCAGCCCAGGAACCAGTGCTGCCACAAGGAAACTCCAATTGGGTCCCAGGCTTGGGTTCATCCCTATGTTATTTCGCAGTGCTTGGCCAAATTCTGTACATGACTTTCATCCGTGGGCATGTGTTTCTGCCAAGCTGCAGATAAAACTGATCTTGGCCACTGGGGGTCATTAAAAGGCCTGTTAGAGCCTCCTCCCAGGAATTGAGCTTCTTCTCCTGCTGGAAGCTGACATCTTCACTCCTTTAAGGATGTCTCAGCACCTCTGCATTACAACCCTTTAGGACCTGCAGCCACTAAGTCATCTTTGTTTTCTGACTCACTGTAGAGGTTTCCTCTCCTTCCCTGCTTGACTTAGATCTGACATGGTCACTGTTGAAAGGCAAATCAGCACCCAAAAACCATCCCAGACAAATAAATATGACTTAGAAAAGAACTGAAGAGGAAATGTAACAGCAGACAAATTCTCCAGACTCTTGAGTTGGGTCTCCAGATCGCTGTCCTGTCTGAAGTCTGGGCAGGAAAGGAAACCTTCCAAGAATTGGTGATAATATTCTCCTCCCCTCTTCCATGTCAAGGAAGCAAGACACACATGAGGATACTTTAGCAAAGCCTTTGACACTGCTTCCCACAGCATTCTTCTGGAAAAAGTGGCTGTTCATGGACTGGACAGGCTTTCTGTGACAAAAACTGGCTGGTGGTGAATGGAGTTAATCCAGGTGGTGGCTGGTCACAAGTGGCTCAGTATTGGGGCCAGGCCTATTTAATATCTTTATTGATGATCTGGAGGAGGGGGGGATGTTTAGCCTGCAGAAAAGGAGGCTCAGGAGGGACCTGATTGTCCTCTACGACTCCCTGACAGGAGTGGGGAGCCAGATGGGGTTTGGGCTCTGCTCCAGGACAAGAGCAAACAGCCTCAAGCTGCACCAGAGGAGGGTTAGATTTGATATAAGGAAAAATTTCTTCAGCAAAATGAAGAAACAGAATGCCCAGGGAAGTGGCTGAGGGCTGTGCCAATCCTTCCCATGCAGATGCAGGTCAGAGCTGGAGCTCCAGAGGATCTCGGGGTTTGAGCAAGAAGCCATTCCTCAGGGCGTGGACATCAATATGCTTGTGCCAAACTAGGGAAAATATTTATGCAGCACAAAAACAACATAATAAACAACATTATAATAAACAATAATAAACAACTGCCTTGCTTTGGGAAACCTGGTCAAGAAAAGCAACATGGACAGGAGAGGAGAAAGGGACTGAGAGATGGAGGATGAAAACAACTGAGGAAAAGAAATAGAAAGAAAAAAATGGCAGGGGGAATAAAGCTGAATCCCTGCTGTGTCTAAACCAGCGGATATGGAGGGGGAGGAGGTTTTAGAAATAGGAAAGAGAGGGACAGCAAATCAAGCAGAACACCCAGCATTTCTCCCCAAAAGCAAGGCTGCCTTTTGTTTTTAGCCAAGAGGAGGAATTCACAGCGTGTTCCAGCAGTGAGAGCCCCCGGCCGTGGGCAGGGAATCCCTCCTGCCTGACTCAGTCCCCGACGCAAATGCCAAGGAGGAGAGATGCCACCAGAGCTCTCCCAAGGCTTTCTGCTGCAGACAGGCACTGCCACCATCTAGTGCGATGATGAAATGCTGGCCCTGTCCTCACCCCCTCCCTCTCAGTTTTGAGGATGTGGCAGACATGCCTGGAAGAAGTAAAAATGTAAAAAAAAGTTTAAAAATGTAAAAATGTTTAAAAAAAAAAGGGGAGTGGACTAAAAAGGACAGGACGTTCAACCAGAAAAAAAGCAGTTGGTGAGCAGCAGCAAGACAAATAACCCTCCTCCTACCAACCTGACATCACCAAAAAAAACCCCAATATAAGATGAAAAATAGAAATAAATAAGAGAAAAACAAATGAAGCAAAGCTGGATTCTTACCAAGTCAGATCTGAGGGTATGGAGGGAAAAAGGAGCACTGACATAAGACACACTAACAACTCAATTAATATCCCTCATCTTTTGGGAGCAGAGGGTGCCAGGCATTCCCCAAACATAAAGTGTCCCAGCCTCTCTGATCTCCAGGAAGTTCAATCTCCCAAAAGGACACTCTTGTTTGCCACGGTGGCTTTTTCTTGTTGTACGTAAATATGCACTTTTTCTCCTTGTCAGGATGTCAATAGGGCCTGGTTTCTTCTTCACTAATGAGCAATAAATGTGAAAACCCCATGGAGAAGAAAATAAATTAAAAAAACACTAAAAATACTAAAATTGAGTTAATAGGTACAAAATTTAAAAGTATGAATTGACAGCACTTTGGTTTAGCAGTAAGACCATGAAAGGAGAAATATGAAATGCCAGTATGACTGAAACCTCCAAATTACATTTCAAAAACACACACACACACTGCACATCCATTCCCCCCAGGTATCCACATCCTGTATATTTTTAGTGATTTTATTGTTGTTAGATCCTGGCTTGGAATTATCTGTGTATTGTTCAAAATCCCAGCCATCTGGCTGCAGTCTGGCTGGTAAAGCACTTCAGGAAAAGCAGCAGACACCTCCTCTTTCTCAACCTGCTTAACTCCTGCAGCACCTGAAATAAGTTTAAAATACTGACAACTGCAGGATTGTAATAAAGGTTTTTTTCCCTGCATTTTGTCATAAACCCAAGTCCTTTGCAAACTGTATTTTACAGCAAACCCTCTTTCTAAATCTCTGCTTTACACCATCTCACAGCAGTGAAAATAATAATAAAAAAGAACTTGGAGGAACAAGTGGGAGAAAGTGATACGGAAATCTTATTTTGCTCAGCCCATCACTTTGGTTGCCTCCAGACACGTGGAAAAGCATAGGAGGTCTGAAATTTTCAAACTCCCAGGACTGGTTTCTCCCTTTAAAACCTCTTTTTTAGGAGAGAATGGGATGGTTCCCAGTGGTCTTGCCTCCATGCAGCTTCACACACAACAGACCTGTTTCACATGCAATTTCAAGGCATGTGCCATTCCCAGCCCCAAAATATGTATTTATGACTTTAAAAACCTTCAGATGGATTTATGACTACAAAAAAATCTCCTTTACATAACTTTGTCCCTCTGCTTTGCCAGCTGTATCCCTGTTTCCATTTCTGTATCTCTATTAGGAGAGGAGAAGGAATAGAGGATATTCTATTTTATGCAGCATGGCTGTGGTCAGCTCTTCAGTCTTCTGCTCTCTGCTAAGGACTGGAGCAAAGCATCTAGAGGAAAAAAAATAAAATAAAATTCCCCATCTAACCAAATAATGTTCTATGCATTCACATGTATGGGATGCTCTTAGTCTCTCTGAAAATCCACTCCCAAGTCTCTTGGTGAAGCTTTCAAGGCAAGGAATGGCCAAACACACAGAAATATTCATGGGGAATATTCCATTTTAGCACATTGCTGGGCACCAAGGGATTTAGAAGTAATCAGGCTTGACTGGCTATAAAAAAAAAAACCCCAAATAAACAACATTGGTTGAAATTTCAAGAGATCCTTAAAAATGGATCTTTCTACTTCTGCCAGAGTAAAAAGGGGCCTTGGACTATCCACTCCCACACCCCCACTCCATCAACAAATACCTGGAAATCTGTGAGGTTTAGCCTTAAAAAGAGATTCTGGAAATAGGACATAAGCTGTAAAAAGCCCATTGGGAATATTTTAATCCTGGTACTGTATCTCCCATGACTCACCTGCCTACCACTTCAAGCTTCATTTCCACTAAAAAAATTGAATAAATTGGGGTGAGAAAGCCTGGGCATTGCAGAAAGGCTTGGAAAACAGGGAATAAAATGCACCCACTGTTTAGGATGCCCCAACTAAAGGTTGTGAGAGACCTCCCTACCCTTCATCGCTTGAAGAGTCACAAGTAACAGCCTGATCTAAGGTTCTTCAAAACTTCCTTCTGAAATCCTGAAGGACAAAATCTGCTCTCCTTCACTCTCCAGCTGCTTCATTTCCATCTTGGACAAGGGAAGACATTGTAGGCAAGTCCAAGTGTCTGTGATCACAACCTGCACCAAACTCCCACAGCTTCAGGACAGAAGGAATTACGCTTTCTCCAAGTGCTTCTCCAGCCTAAGGCATCATCCAGGCAGGAGGGAGAGGTGCATCATGGAAGGCATCACTGATTCTTCAAAGAGAAAAGAAAATCTGCATCTACAGAAGTGCTCACTGTCAAGTTTTGCTTTGTTCAAGTACTTCCTTTAAAATTTAAAAGTGGGTTTGCACCTTCAGAGAATCACAGAATGATTTGGGTTGGGTTGGAAGGGATCTCAAAGACCATCCAGCTCCAAACCCCCTGCCATGGGCAGGGACACCTTCCACAAGACCAGGTTGCTCCAAGCTCCATCCTCCAACACTTTCAGGGATGGGGCAGCCATAGCTTCTCTGGGAAACCTCTGCCAGGGCCTCACCAGGAAAGAATTTCTTCCCGATATCCAATCTAAACCAACCCTCTTTTAGCTTAAAGCTACTGAAGTCTTGTCCAGGTCTGAACAGTCTGTGCTGTAAGGAAATAACCAAGATTTAACAACAAGGCTCAGAAACACCCCCAGGCTCAGGAATGGGAAAAAGAAAGGTTTTTCCAGGGAAATCGTGACAGCTCCAAACCTTAGGATATAATCCCCAAGAGAAACACAGCTGGCAAAGGGTTCAGTTTGTGAGCAGGAGTTATTTTCCCAGCTAAGCTCATTGCATTTGTTCCTTGGTGTACAAATCAGAAGGACTTTGATTGATTCTCCAGCTCAGGATCAGGAAATAATGGGAAATTGGTTTTAGAAACACCTATACAAGCACTTGTACACCTCAAAACCTCTTTAAGCTGCTTCTTCCACCCCACTACAACCACCTGCAGCACTGCCACTACCTTCAGCCACATCCAGAGCCACCGAACGCGCTCATAAATCCCAACCATTAATACCCAAGTATAACAGAAATTCAGGGAAGATCTGCAACGCATATATCCTAACATCCAATTTAAAATCCTTCCTTGCTCCTAAATGCTTTCCATCCACACTAATTCACCCTAATCCCCAATCTACCTGCTTACATCTGTCGAGTCTTTCCTCACGGTTGATCTTTAATCCCTGCCCACTTCTAGCTGCCAGTGTCAGTCTCCAAGCAAATGTCAACCTGGAAGAAGAGATATTTAGAAATAATATTTCTGGACTGACAGCATGGATAAAAGCTTTATTCTTTTTTTTTTTTTCCCTCCACTCAAATTCTGTTTGTGTCATACATATTTGGGTCAGCCGTGTCTACCCCTCCATTACGTACAGAAGTGAGATTTGTGTATGTTCTGCAAATAAATACATCCTTAGAGCTGGGCTGCAGAACAGAAATCCACAGCTATGGTTTTTCAGTTTCTCTATAAATCTCCGTTCCCATTTTCCTGGCAGAAGGGAATGCCATAAAACTCCACTTGCATTTTCAAAGAGGAAAAGGAAGATGCACTCATACAGAAAGGATGCTAAATTCTGTTATTTCTAATCAATTAGGAAAGGCAGATGCTACATCCTTAAGAATTTAATTAATTTGATAAGACTAAAGATAGGAGAGGAAGGAAACAAAAAAACAATGAAGTTAAGAGATTTGCACATGGCCACACTACGGAGTAGTGACAGAGACCAAGACGTGGATGTGCTCTCCAAAAATCAATGACTTGGTAGGCTATAAGCTGCATTCATGCACAGAGGTTTTGCTAGTTTATCTATTATTGCTTTAAATATTAATATTTTTAATGCTATTCATATATGATCACTCAAATACACAGAGCTCCATCTCACTCAGGGCATCCTGCAGCATCCACATCACAACAGCACAGGCAACAGAGACATTTTTCCTTCCCAAAATTTATCCCAGGTTTTAGATTTTTTGAATTTGTTCCTTTTCACAGCCAAAACCCCAAGTGGGAATTCTGCAACAGAAAAAAAAAAAAAATCTGAAGCAATTCTGTTAATATCAATTTTGGTTTGCAGCCAAGGATCAGAGTGAGGCAGCACAGCCTCACCTGCGTTAAGAATCTGAGCTGTGCCAATCTCTGATTCATACCTGGGGAATGCTTGGGACAAAGCAAATTCCTGCCAGAAACTATTCCTGCTCTTCTTCCAATGCCCTGGAAATCCCATTCCCAAATTTGCTGGGGTTGCTACAGCAATAGTAGAGGAGACAGAGCATGCACTTGTTCACTCACTGAACATGGATATCCTTGTAATCCAAACTAGGACAGACAAGGCTGAATTCCATTTCAACCTCGTTGGGCTTCCTGATGAGCATATTAATAAAATATCACAAAAAAGTAATAAGAAAGAAAGACCCTTTAGAAGCCATAAAGACAATAAAAAGTGCCAGCACCTTCCTAAGAAAGGAATACAACATGGAGTGGATAGAGCTGTGTTAGAAATGACAGCCTGCTCTGGGACACCACCTTTTCCAGTGAAGTTTGGGGGTTCTCCCATTCATATTGCAGGAAAGGAGCTGCAGAACTCCTTTTCCAGTGAAGTTTGGGGGCTCTCCCATTCATATTGCAGGAAAGGAGCTGCAGAACTCCTTTTCCAGTGAAGTTTGGGGGTTCTCCCATTCATATTGCAGGAAAGGAGTTGCAGACCCTCAGGAAAAATGCTGACTGGAGTATTTAGCCTGTCTGGAGCCTGGTTTTTCTTCCTTCCTGGGGAGACAACTTGATGAACCAAACGGGGATGCAGCCACCACCCCAGAGGCTGGAAATATTCCAGCAAGCCCAGAATAAGCTCTGATCTGCTCTACCCCTGATTTCAGAGGGAAACCATCCTGGCAGCACATCTGCCTGGCACAGCAAGGCACTGGGGAGCACTGGGATGTGCACACAGAAACATCTCTGATGGAAAAGCAAACAGCTGCAGAAGGGTTGCTCCAACCCCATCCTATTTCCCATGGATCCCTATTCAGCAAACATGGACAGATGTTCACACAAGGTCATGCAGCAGTCCTACTGCTCAGTTTCAGCTGCATCTTGTTTCAGGTGGACTCATCTGCAGGCACAGATCAAGAAAAAGAGGTTTCAGATTTGCTAATGCCATGATGCAAAGGACAGGGTGCAAAACACAAGGTGGGAGCCCAGCGGTGCAGGAAATGTTGAGGGAGCCTTGCAGCCCTTGAAGGAATTTCATAATACACCCAAGGAGTCCCTTATGGCTTCTTGGAGAAGGGCTCTGCTCTCCTAACTGGAGAAGTGCTCCTGAGCAACTGAGTAAATTTCAAAAAACACAATTGGATTCAATCTGCAGAGTTAACGAATCTTGGGAGCATCGATCAGAGAATCACAGAAACACAGAATGGTTTGGGTTGGAAGAGACCTTAAAGATCATCCTGTTCCAACCCCTGCCATGGGCAGGGACACCTTCCACTATCCCAGGCTGCTCCAAGCCCCATCCAGTCTGGTCCCAAACACTTGTGTGTGATCCACAGCTTCTCTGGGCAGCCTGTGCCAGGGCCTCACTGCCCTCACAGGGAAGAATTTCTTCCTCACATCTCATCTAAACCTTCCCTCTTTCAGTTTAAAATCACTGATGTCTTGTCCAGGTCTGAACAGCTTAAACAAGAGCTGGAACGAAGTTTGAATGAGGCGGTAGCTGAGTTTTATTTTGTTAATAAAACTTTTCTTTCTTCTGCATCCATGACAAAGAAAAGCTTTTGAAAGAAGACAAAAACATTAAGCTGTGTTAATTTCAGGAGCTGAAAATAAAGCATGGGGCAGTCTCTCCTCCTTTAGAAAAAACATATCCATGTGGAAAGACATCCCAGAAGGGCAGCCCCAGGCCTGGGAACACATTGGGAAAATAAAGAAACCACAAGAACATTCACGGAAATATAGAATGGCCTGGGTTGGAAAAGAATCTTAAAGATCATTTGGCTCCCAAGCCCTACAGTGGTCAGGAACACTTTCCACTTTCCACCTTCCACCAGCAATACTCACTCTGCTCTGCTTTCCCTACCAAGGCACCTCTGCCCACACGAGGAGCAGGCTGCAGGCAGAGGATCTCCTTAAACTACTTCTAATTCCACTGTAATTGAGTGGAAAATGAAGCAAGCTGTTCTGAGAGGATGTTTAAATGCATTTCCAGCTGAAATGCCTAAGGAAAGGCCACTGTCTTTGATTTCTGATTTTCCGTCAAAGATTGAGAACTGCCAGCGTGATTTTTACATGTTTACATTAAAATTGCTTTGGATAACCAAGACTAGCAAATAAAATTGGTAGAGAAAAAAAGAAGTTTATCTTTACCCAAGAGGTTTTTGGATTTGTTTGTTGTTTTTGTAGCTTTTTTTCTTTTTCCTGCTAAGAAGTTGTCAGCTCACCCTCACATATTTCATTAAAATACTTATTTATTCCGATGGTGTGTTCTGGTTTTGCTAGTTATATAAATAAATACATAACCACTTGCATTTCCTGAAATACAGAAATTACAGCAAAATGTTTTATTATAATGTTAAAAGTGCCAGAAGGGATAGGGCAGAGGTTTTCAAAACAAACAGTTTCAAAGTCAATTTGTGTATGAAAGTTAATTCTCCTGGCAATTCCTTTTGCTATAAAACATGTTGTTCATTATTCTTTAATATGTTTTCTTAAGTTTAGGCTTATTAATTCATTAAATCATTGCTAAGATCTCTTAAGAACTGGATGTAAGGCAGAGAAGATCCTCTAAATCTAGTGAAAATGGACTAAGAAAATAAATTTATAACTTTTGGAAGCCTTGCACAATAGCAAAGAAACAATATGAAATAATTCTGTAGATACCACAAAAATGGTTTTGGGGTTGTCTATTGCGAGAGATCATCTTATAATGATTTTTTTGTGACGTTTGCATTTAGACTTTCACCTGCACTTTACCAATAACTTATTAAATATGACACCAAACTGCTCAACATATGTGGGACCATAAATTCAAGATAAGACCCAAGGCTTCGAAGCCAAAGTCAATCCTTAAGACTCTCAGAAATGTTTTACACAACATTTGACAAGCCACGTTATTGTTTAGAGCTCTCTAAATTAGAGGCAAGTCCAGGAGCTAACCTTGGAGCAATATGTGTGAACCCATCCATGCCTAGCAGAGAAAAGGTTCTACAGGAGGTCACATCTTCAGTCCTTCCTTCTTTGAAGGTTGGACTTGATGATCTTGGAGGTCTTTTTCAACCTGAATGATTCTGTAACTCTACACTTGACAGGACCCCATCCCAAAAGCACACTTGGGTGAAATTACTGAATGTGACCTGATCCAGCCCTTCCGTTTAAGACTCTACCCTTTGAAGAAACACCCCTAATATTGCAGAGGAGCTTCGAATCTCCCCAAAATATCCAACAATTTTGTTCCTGCTTTGTTTCACTGCTTTTAACTCTTTCTAGCACTTTCCTGAGGACATTTAAGTGCATGATTGTGTTCCTCACTGCCCCAGTGGGGAAGAGTTGCCAAAGCCAGACCTGGACCTCCCAGCAGAGCCTCTGGACAATGCCTTTCCCTGTAAGGACCACAGGTTTCAAGTTCCCTTCAGCAAAACATTCAAAGCACTGGAATTCATTTAAGAAGCCAATGCAAAACTAAAGCAGTGCTCAGGCCCCAATATAGCAAAAGGATTAACCACCTGCTTAATGTTAATTAACCTCAGGGGGACTCCTTGTGTGCTCAGGAGTTTGTTCTGTGCTGCAGCACTTTGCAGTGTGGAGATGTGGAGCTGGCAGGGGATTCCTTCCCGTGGTTTGTCACCAAACTCAGGGGCTGCAGTGAGGTCCCGTGGTGGCCAGGCCATGGTGATGGTTCCTACCTCAGTTTTTGAGTGAGATTTGTGCTCAGAACAGAGCTCCTGCCACCCCCACCCCACCAAAGGTGTCACAATGATGGGAACACCTCCCTCCCAAGGAGCTCTGTGGCTCTGCCAAAGTTCAAGGCAACCATGATGGTTTTTTAAGGACAAATCACTTTCCAAAACTGCTAGAAAAAGAAGAAAATAGGATTGGAGAGGGCAGAAGGATGGTTCATCTGTAAGGAGGAGGTTTAGGTCGGATATTTGGGATTTAAAAGACGTGTAGATGTTGCACTTGGGAACACGGTTTGGTGGTGGAACTGGCAGTGCTGGGTTAATGGTTGGACTTGAGGATCTTAGAGGTCTTTTCCCACCGAAATAATTCAAATGACAGGTCAGTGACAGCACTGCCAGCTCTGCCACATGACTTTCCACCCAAGGGCTGGTTGGTGCAGCACAGAGGCAGGTGAGTGTGGTAGAGAGGGGAGGGCAAAGAAAATTATAGACCTGATCCCAGGAAAAAAAATGTTAGAAAAAAATCATTTAACAGTTGCTAAGAATTGAAATGATAATTAGGTGATTTACACCCAGAGAACTGTGCCAAGGACAACTTGCAGGGACCAATCTCATTTTGTTCAGTGACAAGATAACCAGCCTTATCCACACAGGAGAAAGACTCACGTGTGATGTATCTTGAGTACAACCCTGGCCAGAGTACCACACAAAATCTTCAGGAGAAACTGAGGGGAAAATGGTCTCAGTGAAGTCACAGCCAAATTGAGCACTGACCCAGCAGTCCCTTGAGCACACCTGGAAGCAATGCACTGCTGGAATATGAAATTAACCTCACCTTTTCAGAGCTGGCATTTAACGTCCAGGTTACAGTAAGGTTAATAAAAGCAGTGTTAAAAATTTCCTGGCTTGTGGCATTTTAATCCAAGCTATTTAAATTCTCTGACCTATATGCCTCCCATTGTGAAGCAGGTTTTGTTCATTTTCCCCACAAAAAGATGGTTTTTGGGAAGACAGGTTGGACATGGTAGAGAGTGCAGGTTGCACACGTCAAAACAGTAAGAATCCAAGATTTAATTCCTCCTGCTGCTCCTGCTTGGTCTCTGTTTATCTTAGACATGTCACGTTACTTAAAAAATAATATTTTTAAGTCAATCGTTCCCATTTCTCAGGTTTAAACCTAAGAACAAAAAGAAAAAAAAAACTTTCTACTACCTTCCTTCCAATTTGTCCATGCAACACCAATGCCCACCTGAAGCCCAGAGAAGCTCCTAGAAGGACACAGGGGAACACGTGGTTTTACATTTATTTTGGAGAGCAGAGTGAGGATATGAAAAGCAGGTGTTGTTGGAGGAGGTTGTAACTCCCATTTGCCACTCCTGGCTGTCCTTCGGTGGCTGTGGGACCACCAAACCCCCAAATAGCTCCACCCCAGGTAATCCTGGTGATCCTGCTTGGGACACTCCTTGGTTAAGGCTACAGAACATCTGAGTTCTGCTGAGCTTCTCTCTTTCTCCTCCCAAAACCTGCCAATATTAAAAAATAATGGAAAAAAAACCAAAAACAAACCCAAGACTTGTTTTTGTTTTCCCTGAGAAATCCTGGATATCCACCACCAACACCAAGGTTTGAACTACAGTTTTCTGACACCAAGGTGTCCAAGGCAAACCAAATTGCCAAAACCATTGTCTTGGGATTCCTCCCCAGATTGCTGCAGATGAAGTGTGTGGATCTCTCTAATTAGGCTGGTCAGCAAGGTTAACCTCCCCACGGCCTGAGGATGAGCTGTCAGTCCATCCATCATCACATCAGCCCCGAGCCAAGGCAATCACCTTCACATAATTAAACTTTCCCATCCTGGCAGCACATTTGGATCGAGCATGGAAGAAACAGAGCCAAGACAAACAGAGGCATAAGGACAGAAGAAACCCCCATGGCAATATCACCCTCCATGAAACAAAACCAAACAAAACCTAAGCCTCCTTTCCTTTGCTCTCTGTATTACAGACGAAGCAGCTCCACACCCACCACTTTTACTGCTGCAGTATCTAAGGGTTTTCTGTTGGATATCTGAATATTGCCAATAAACAGCTGGACAACAGCTGGACATTAACTGCCTGCAGGGATACCTGGTTTTATTTATTTATTTATTACCTATAAGGAGAGGGACAGGTTTACAGCACACACAGAACAT
The DNA here is from genome assembly GCA_036630365.1 of Acanthiza pusilla. Taxonomy (NCBI): domain Eukaryota; kingdom Metazoa; phylum Chordata; class Aves; order Passeriformes; family Acanthizidae; genus Acanthiza; species Acanthiza pusilla. Next base: position 95,847,937 of record JAXCHO010000034.1, read on the forward strand.
TCCCATCAAGGTCTGCCCCTGCTGAGAGCAGACACATGAAGGCTGATGGGAAGGCCACGCTCCTTTGTTCCATGATCTAATACCAAAGGCAGCTTTTCTTAGCAAACCAGTCATCCATCGTCCAGAAGCAGGAGGCAGATAATTAGTGTTGCATTACCCTCTCCTGACACTTAATTAATGGCAATATTTGGGGATACTATGACAAAAAGCATGCAATGGGTCAGTCTTCAACAGTGAAAGGATGCAGGCTCAGAGGAGCACAGAACAGAATCACAGAATGTCAGGTTGGAAGGGAACCTCAGGGATCTTCTGATCCAACCTTTCCTAGACAAAATAGCTCAGCACCCCAGCTGAACTTTAAAATTGTCCAGCATTCAGCAATCCACCAATTCCCTGGGGAGATTACTCTAAAGACTGATTGCTCTCATTGCAAAAAAATTTCCACTTGTCTGAGTCTCTGAAAACTGAATCTTCCTAGGAGTGACTAGCACCCATTACCCCTTGTCTTTTCCACATGAAAAGGGAGTCTTCACCCCATTTGTATTCACCCTTTAAACATTGGGACACAGTGAAAATGTCTCCCTAAACCTTCTTTTCTAAAGGCTGAAAGAACTGAATGAACACCTCTGACTGAGACACACAGAAAGGAAACTTCTCCAAGGTGCCTTGGCTAATGCAAACAAGTCCCTCCCCTTGCAACCTTTTCCACAAGGATGCTTAGTTAAGGGACCAACCAATTTTGACTGGCTGGGAAAATCCACCCTGGCAGACCCTGGAGATGTGTCCATGGCAATGTCACCAGACAGGAAGAGCCTGGAAGAGAAACCAGCACTCAACTCCCAGCCATAACCCTTGGCTGTTCCAAAAAAGTGGATTTTTCCACACCAGCTCCTCTTTGCCATCCACTAAGGATGGCTTCAGTGTCACAGCTCCACCTGCCAAGACATGAGCAACCTGGGCGCAATGAGGGATCTCTTAAAATATTTGAAGATTTCAAATGTTTTGAGTTATTCCACGAATTGGCATTAAAAACAGGTGGTTTTTTTTTTTTTCACACAGCACAATAAATACTCCTTTTTTTAACCTAAGCTACAATGCACTGAGAATCATCATTTCTCTAGTCCACATTTCAATTCTCTTTTCTTATGGTTCTTTGATTGGGCCCAAGTATCCCATTCTTCCTTGCTTTTATGCCTTTAATTTTGCCTTGTAGAATAGCCTAAAAATCACTTTTTGCAACTGAACAGACCACTCATACTTACTTCAATACCTTCTTCCTGTTCAAAGAAAAAAAATAAAAATTAAACCCCAAATTTTTATGAAAACAGAAACCCAAGAGAAACCTCTATGGTTTTTTTTTAATATTTCCATCCAGGAAGAACAGTTATTTGCAAAATAAAGAAAGAACAAAGAACATTTGCAACCCTCAAAACATGAACACCAAATGTGTTAATGAATTGCCCAGTCGAAATCAAAGTCAAGTAGATAGAGGGGTGATGTTCTTCCCTGGTGAAAAAAGGAAAACAGAGGTCTTTGCCAGTTCCAAATTCCTAGAGCCTTTTTCCTGAGGTTTCTGCCAAAGTTTGAACTCCCAGTTGTGTTCAGAGCCACTGCAGCCTCACCTTCCAGGGCAAGTCAGGCCCAGGAACAAAATGAAGGATAAATTCCAGATAAAATTACTTGCTCAAAGCCAGACTAGATAAGCCTAGATCAGCCTCACAGCTGGTCTGGCCCCTGCTTTAAAAAATGACACAAAGAAAGAATCCACAGCCATTTGCAAGTCGCTCTTTACAGTTTCAGCATTTCTTGAGTGAGTTTTTGATCCCGTGTGCCACATCCAAGAATGCTTCCCACATTCAAGCACAGCCCATTTTGTGCATCTTTCCACCTACTCCCATCATCAGCCAGCCCTAGAACAATCACTGAGACAAACTTCTTGTAAAGGTGATGGGGAGATGACAAAACCCAGAATATTCTGCATTTCTCCTTCTGGTCCCCCAAAATTCCCCCAAAATCCTCATTAGTGCTGCTCTCCCATGTTGCAGCCTCAAATCCCGAGCACAGTGAGATGTTGAGCCTCTCAATCACACAAATCAAACTCAACATGTTTGGTTTTCACCTCTGAAAATCAGGGTCAGAAATGACCCCTGGTGAGGGTGTGATATTTATACAGCAGCCACGCTGAACCTGAGCAAGTGAAACTTCAGCCCTCAGGGAGTCAGGTGGAATAAATTACAGCAAGGGATCAATACTTCACCGAGAGGTTGATAGCCTTGTCTTGAAGGGCCTCCAAATGGGTTCCTGCTCCCAAATCCACTCCCATCAATGGATCCATAAGACATTTTCTGGATAGTGATGGATGCGGGATTACACTTCAAACCTAAAAAACAGAGCAAAAGACAGACACAGCCCTGTTAGAAGTCAGTTAAACCCCAATAGTCTAAGAAAAAAGAGGACAATGGCAAATAAAAGATACAGGGCAATTTCCAAATTTCAGGATGCCCATCTGCAAAAAAAATTAAAAGCACTAAAATCCAGGTCTTCTGGACTACAAATGATCTTGAGGGCAAGCAAGTCACTTGACCTCCCTGTCTCTCATTTTCTCCACTGATAAAGGAGGATTTTAATTCCTTGCTGTTCACAAAGTGCTTTGAGATCCTGAGCTGAAAGGAAAAGACTTAAGCACTCGATCAAAAAAAGGTAATTCTGTCTTCTGGAACATTACGAGTACACAGCTGGCTCGGGTCTATCCATCACACTGCAGTCCTGAGGAGTTCTCAAAAAAGACAGTTTGCTGTTATAAGCTCCTGGGCCTCCCATAGAAATATTGGAGCCAGAGTTATTTTGCCTTGCTGGTTAAAAAAACCAAAAATCAAACCAAACTAAACAAACAAACAAACAAACAAAAAACCCAAAAAGCAAGCAAGCAACCAAACCAAACCAAAAAACAACAAAAAAACCCACCAACCTCCCCCAAAACAGAAAAATCCCAAAAACCAACAAAAAGCCTAAACAAAGCAAAAAACCCCAAACATAAAACCAACAAAAAAAAAACCCCACCAAAAAAATAAACAAAAAAACCCCCAACCCCCCCCAAAAAAACCAAGCAAAAAAAAAAACCCCTAAAACAAAACAAACAAGAAAAAACACAAAAAACTCCCACAAAAAACACCCCCCCCCCAAAAATAAAATTACCAAAAAACCCCAAACCAACAAAAAATACCCCCAAAAAACCAAAACAAAAAAAAGACCCCTCAAGGCCTGAGGTAGCAGCAGCAGAATGAAATAAATGCAGCAGTCAGAGGAAGACAACTTGTTCCTCCTTCCCACCTCCTCATCCTCAGAAATGTCTCACCATGGCCCCAGACATCCTCCAGCATGTCAACTGTGTCCCAGGGCTTTGTTTTCAAAACAGTTCAACTCTAAGGCATGGAGATGATGGCAGCAAAGGAAGAGAAGAGAAGAGAAGAGAAGAGAAGAGAAGAGAAGAGAAGAGAAGAGAAGAGAAGAGAAGAGAAGAGAAGAGAAGAGAAGAGAAGAGAAGAGAAGAGAAGAGAAGAGAAGAGAAGAGAAGAGAAGAGAAGAGAAGAGAAGAGAAGAGAAGAGAAGAGAAGAGAAGAGAAGAGAAGAGAAGAGAAGAGAAGAGAAGAGACAAAAGTGCTGCATGAGTTGGGACATGATACAGGAGCAAACCCAGCTGCTGCTTTCTTACACCAAGGCCATGAGAAGCCACTCCAAACTGGTGTGTCTACCACAGAAAAAGGTTACAGTCCAACAAGCATTGCAACACCTTTGGAGTGGTGGCAAAATCAGAGCAGTTTGGATTGCCAGAGATCTTTAAAGATCATCTAGTCCAATCTCCCTGGCCTTAAGTGTTTCCAGTGATGAAGCATCCTGGTCCAGTCTTTTACTCACCTCACCATAAAATAAAATTTTCCTTTATAACTATTTTGTACATACTCTCTTTTAGTGTAAACCTATTGTCCTATCACTACAGGTGCTGCTAAAAAGTCTGCTCCCACCTTTCTTGGAAGTCCCTTTCAGTATTGAAAGTCCACATTAAGGACTCTCCAGAGCCTTCTCTTCTCCAGGAACATCCCCAACTGTACTGCCTTCCTTCACAGCAGAGCTGGTTCATCTCTCTGATCATTTTCGTGGCCTCCTCTGGTGCTGCTCCAATAGGTCCATGTTTTTCTTGGACTGAGAAAGATGTTAGAGTGTTAGGCTGGATGACATGAGCTGTGATCCTTCATTCTGGGCTTGGATATTCAAATTTCTCATGTCCTGGACCAGCCACTCTCCCTCTGACAGGCAAAAACCTGGGAATGGCTTCCAGTTTCTGTGGCACATGATGTCCTGATGTGTGCATTGACAGATATTTCAGGAAAGGGCTAAAGTCTCTTTTGGGATTCAGTGACACTGGCACTTGCAGCTATTCCTTTGGTTTGTCCTCCACGGAAAGTGAAGCACCAGAAAATCCCAGTTCTGCACTGCACTGGAAGCAGCCAAAAAGCCTCAGGCACCTGTTGTACTTCGTTCTCCTTTTTTTCTTTCAGAGTTTCAAATCCAAGCAAAAAAAAATCAGCGCTGAGATTCACCAGACAGCGAAACTCCAGGACTAAAAGAAATCACTCACCACCCTCCCTTAATTGGGCCAGACACATGAAAGAGGATGAAAGTGCAACTGCCTTGAGAGGGCAATGGTTGGGAGCTAAATCCATTAAAAGTGCAGAAAATCCAGAGTGCAGCTTCCCCAGCCAGCCTCAGTGTACCACGTACACACATAATTGGCATCTGAGGCTGCAGGTGCCCCCAGGCCAGAAATACTTCATTTTGGGGAAAAAACCTTCAGTCCAAGCTCTGAGAGCCCGAGCAGCCAGAGAGAGGGTGGGTTTAGATTGGCTGTTTGGAGGAAATTCTGTATTCAGAGAGTGGCGAGTCACTGGCACAGGTTTCCCAAAGAATTTGTGGTTGTCCCATCCTTGGAAGTGCTCAAGGCCAGGTTGGATGGGGCTTGGAGCAACCTGGGATAGTGGAAGGTGTCCCTGACCTTGGCAGGTGGGGTTGGAACTAGATGGTCTTGGAGGTCTCTGCCAACCCAAACCATTCCATGATTCTGTGGTGTCTTGGTGGAAATTCTTGATCCCAACCTCTGAACACCACAAGAATCAGTTGAAGATTCGTGTGGGGACTCTGTGATGGACTTGGGAGCAAATCTCACCTCTCCCAGGTCTCAGGTGAGCTCAGGACTACCAACACAATCTTCATCACAAAATGCAACCCAAGGTCCAGCAAAACTCTTGCCAGGAAAAATATGGGCACATGGGAGATGGTTACAGGAAAGTCTCTGGGCAGGGGTAAGGAATTATTTCATTTTCTTTATCTCCCACAGTTTAAGACCACTGCAAGCAGGGATTTGGGACAACCAAACAGCTTGAAAACACAGAGATTGCTCCTGACCCACCTTTTCTCTTCGGAGATAAGCAAGTGGAAACATTTCCTGCCACGACTTCCCCAAGGCCACAGACAACAAACATGGAGTGAAAGTCTACACCCTGCTGTAAATTGACTTGATTACAACTGGGCAAGTGTTGTTTTGGCAAACAGTGAATGTGTCTATTTTTTCTCCAGCAGAGTGGTGTGAAAGGGGGAGAGAAGGAGGGATTTTAGAGCACTCCAAGTGTTTCATGTTGATTTATCATTTTCAGAACGTGTTTCCATTTTAAAGCTTTTTCTCCTTGTAAGGGAGGAAAAATTGAAAATGAAATATTTTGTTGTAGCTTAACCAACCTTTTTAGCAGCAGCCACCTCCCACCCCATCCTACCAACTTATTGAAATGTCCCTTATTCACACAGCTCTGGAGCCACATTCTTATCCCACAGTAATATATTTACAGGAAAATTTAAGAGCAGATCTAAATGCCTTTAATTTGATTGGCAATAAAAGCATTTCCCTCCCCATCCCCATGGCACTTCCCAAGTCTTTTGTCTACTGCTCCTCGGGGACACTTGTCCAATTTACTGTGAAGGCAGTTTGTACAAATTGGAACAAGCATTTCCTAAGGTACTAGACAGAGGAAAAAAAAAAGAAAAAAAAAAGAAGAAAAAAAGATCTTATTACAGCTTTACCCTCATCACCTAAAATACAAATAAAAAGAATAACCATATCCAAGCCAGACTAAAAGGACATCCATTCTGCCAGGGGCATGAATTTGTATTTTAACGAAAGCAACTACTTCTTGCTTTGTATATCCTGTAGACGTCAATCATGCCATGACTAGAACAGCAGGATGCAGGATCCCAAGGAAAGATTTGGTCCACATTGCTTGGATGGGGAAATGCACTGGCAGGTAAAACCAAGAAGGCAAAATTATTTAAGAGTTTTACACCTATTCATTCTCCATTTAGAGACACTCAGATGGGCAGCCTTAGTAGTAGAAATGAAAGGTGAGATTTCAGCATGGAAAAAATAGGTTGTTTAGTACAACTATTATTACTATTATTATTATTATTATTATTATTATTATTATTATTATTATACTATTACATCTCAATCATTAAACTGTTCTTATCTCAACCCACGAGCTGTCTCACTTTTACTCATCCACTTCTTTTCCACCAACCTGCTGGGGATGGTGAGGGAGTGGCTGTGGGGAGCTTATTTAGCAGCTGGAATTAAACCACAACAGCACTTTGGACAAATTATATGTATTTAAAGTTAAGTTTGGCTGAAGAAGACATGAGCACACTGGAAAAAAATGGGAAAGGAGGTCAGACATGGATATATTGGAGAGAATCCAGTGAAGGACCATAAAGATGATGAAGGGATGGGACCATCTCCTGTGTGAGGAGAGGTTGAGGGAGCTGGAACTGGTCACCCAGGAGAGGAGAAGGATGTGGTGGTACTAAGGTGTATAAACATCTGTGGAAAGAAGCAAATACATTGGAGCCAGACACTTCCTGGTGGTGCTCAGTGACAGGACAAGAGGCAAGGGATTGAAATACAGGAAATTCCACTTTAAAAAAACCCCAGACGCTCCTTTTTGGGGGGTTGGAGTGGCATTTTTGCTCAGTTTGTGGGGCTTTTTTTATGGTGAGAGTCATCAAACACCAGCATGGGTTGCAGGGAGAGAATGTGGAGTCCCCATCCTTGGAGATATTCAAGCCCTGACTGATCATGTGCCTGAGAAATCTGCTCCAGGTGACCCTGCTCTCAGGAGGGACTTGGACAAGATGACCTCCAAAGGTTCTTTTCTCCCTCTGCAATTTCTCCCATTGCAATTTTCCTCCTGCAATGCCTGAAACAGCATGAGAGCCATTCATGGTCCTCTTGGCAGACTGGAGGACACTTACTGTGCCTGTTTACTAAACAGGTGGAGAAAAGAGAAAGAAAATTGCAAACCCACCAATTGGGTTTTTTTCCCATTTTCTGTAAAAACACTGGAATAAAGCCACCGGAACATGTGATGGTGAAAACCAGAATAACAGCCACTATGCAGCTGGCAAGAAGTCTTATCAAACCAACCTTCAGCTCTTTATAGAAGTTAGCAGAGGAGTGGAGTTAGCAGAGAAACAGCTGATATTACACTGTTATGCTCTCATGTTTGCATGGCCAAAGAAATGGATTGGAAGTGCAGCGAAATTTTTATTTTTTAAGTTAGAAAAATCACAGAATCATAGAATGGTTTCCGTTGGAAGGGCCCTAAAAATCCTCTAATTCCAACCTCTTGCCAAGGGCAGGGACACCTTCCGCTGGACCAGGTTGCTCCAAGCCCTGTCCAACCTGGCCTTGGATGCTTCCAGGGATGGGGCAGCCACAGCTTCTCTGGACAACCTGTGCCAGGACCTCCCCACCCTCACAGGGAATAATTTCTTTCTAATACCTAATTTAAACCTATTCTCTTTGAGTTTAAAGCCATTAAATGCTCCCAGTGGACTGCTGCCACAACCCAAGATCAATCCGTGAGGTGTACACCAAGCTCTGCTCTCCCCATGTGTATTTTGAGCAGTGAGCTGGGTGATGGAACAGGAATTATCCTCATCAAACACACACACAGCACCCAACAGGGGAGTGAGATGACAGCTCCAGCCTCCAGAACAATCTTAACAAACCAGAAGTGATGTCCAACAAAGAAAATAAGGCACTGCTTAATCCAGGTCAACTGCAGGGGCCTGAATTTAGAAAGAGCAAACAAGAGCACCAACAGAGGGTGGGGAGCTGCTGGCCAGTGCTGCAGAGAGGGATGGATCGATGCCACAGACTTCAAGCCGAACACAGATCTGCAGTGACATTTCCTGTAACAGTGGCAGGCGTCATCACGGGATGTATAAATAGGATTACAATCTTCTCGACAAGGAAAGCAAACCTCTTGCTTGACCCTGCACTCAGCCATAGGCAACAAGCTCCAGCAAAGATTTTTGTCAGAGACCGGGGAGAGTCTAGAGGGAACTCGGAGAATGACAACAGGTCAAGAAAACATAACCTGATAGGAAAGATTGAGTAAATGGGGTTGCTGTTCCTATAGAAGGGAAGATTGATGGGAAGACTTAATCCTTCAATTCTGCAAGGCTGCTGCAAAAAGACAGGGAGAAAATAATTCTTTCCATTCCTGTTGGGTAAGACAAGAGAATAGCTCTAAACCAAAGCTGGAAAGGTGAACTGAGATGTTGGGAGAGCCTATGAGCCACAGACATGCTGCTTTCCAGCTTCTTCTCTAAGGGTTTTTCTCAATTGTTAAAACCAAAACTCAATAAACCTGGAATTAACCTGGAAAAATGTCCCTTTCCTCTTTCTCACAGAGCTTGAATTTATGAACAAGCTCCGCTGTTGAATCACCTTGTTTTGTTTTGTTTTGTTTTGTTTTGTTTTGTTTTGTTTTGTTGGGTTTTTACTCAATGGCTTTAGCATTGAGTTGGTGTCATTGCACAAATCCCCAAGTGCCTCATAACACAACTGTCAGAGGTCAATCAGAGTAGCTGGAGGAGATGACTTTCTTCTTTTTCAGTCTGGGCCTTTGAGGTAATTTATTCCCTTCTGGATCTTTTGTGTAGTTTGTAATATTAACGTCATATTCCTGGGTGGCTTTGGGCAGGCAAGGAGAGGAGAGCAGTGCTCAGGAGCTGCAGAAATTCCAGGCAGAAGGGTCTGGGGGCAATGCCCAGCCTGCAGCAGGACTGGGGGTGCAGCAGGACAGATATTTCCTCCCACTTTGCTGCCCAACTGAGTTCTAAAGCTGATGGAAGGGCCTTGGAGAGTGAAGTCATCTCTGTCCCCACAGCCTGAGGACCTCACTGTCTAGCCGAGGTTGACAAGACACAAAATACGACAACAAAAACATCCGCAAAACCCCCAGGGCATAATATCTATAATCTTGTACAAATTAAACAGACTTCCAGAAGCTTCTAGAGACACTTCAGTGGTGCTTGAGTGGTGTGACATCACTGCTGACTGTAAACAGCCTGACTCAACCCTCTGAACCGTGCTCTTGTCTCCCCTCCTCCAGTGAAGTGCACGACAGAGCAAAGCGAACGCCCACGGCCCGAAGGCATCGTGGAGTGGGTGCAAAGTAAAACCAGCAGAGATTATCTCAGAAATGAGCTGTTCCTGCTCTTCTCAAGATTTGCTAAGAATGATAAAAATTCTCTTTTTGCATTCTTCCTCATCTCTTCCTCTTACTTGAGGAAAGCATCTGATCGCTTCGTAATGGATTTGGTTTCTCTTCCCAGTGGAATTGCTTCCACTGGAGATGTCTCCAGGAGCAGAGCATTTTGTCCCAGGAACAGATAGGATCAGGACAGGCTGCGAAATCAGAGACAGCGTGATAAGACATCCATGACATTTTATGGAGATATACACCGAGCCACAAAGAGAGACAGCTGGTTCACTGTGCCTCTAATTGAGCTGACACCAAGAGCTCTGGCTGCTCTCAGCACATCTGATTGCAGCCTTTGCTCAATCTGATTTTTCATCCAGCTCAGCAAAGCCAACAGGAACAGCTCCCATCGAACCCCTTCTTTCATCACTCAGTCATTCCCACGATTTGCAGCTCTAGCAGCAGTCCTCAGGTAGACCAGACCCTTTCTTGTCCATCAAAAGGCTCCTCCATCCCTACCAAGCTCATGAAGCCTCCACCCAGGACCTCCTGTTGATGTCAGAGGGTTTCACATCTGATGGATTGACAGGCAGCATAAAGGAGAAGGAAACCACAAACACCAGAGATGGGAAGGGATGGATCAAAGTTGTCTGTATACATTTCACGTTATCCCAACGCCTGCATATCAGACACAAGGAACAGAGGCGAGGAAAGCAATCTGGAAGCTGATTGTGTTCCTTTCATGTCAGTCCCAGCTGCCACTTCAATAAACAGACTCTTCTTCCACATCTACCTGACTGCACGTTTTCTAACAAGAGAACAGAAGACAGCCTTCAAATCCTGCTGCGTGGCACCTGAGACAGGCTGGCCTTAGGCAACTGCCAAGAAGAAGGGCTGGATATGTTTTGTTTAGCTTGGAAATCTCAGGTTCATAGACTCTTCCCCCCATTTAAGCTGTATAAACTTCTTGAGAGCAAAACTACCTGCTAGAAAAAGTCTTCCATCAAAAGGATCAGAGATGCCATGGAAAGATGGATGTCTTCCATCCTCAAAGCATGAGGCAGCACACCCTGAGACAGTTTGGTTCCCCAAAGCAGCAGCTGAGGGTGATAAATGACAGTGATGGCACAAGCAAGGCCAGCCCTCAGGACCCAAATATCTTTACGTGCAGAGAAGCCATCAGGCTTCTCTGATAGTGAGGAATTCAGATGAGGAGAAAAGAAGACTCCTGAGTCTTTGGGAGACCAAAGATCTTTTGGGCACTGAGCTGTGTGTAATGTTTTCTGCTGTTCCAGGCCATACCATGGCAGTGCTTACATGACTTAATGCCAGGTCACTCTGAGCTCATTTTGATCAAGATATGATGTCACCCTTCCTATTATTTCAACCGACATTAATATAACAGTTAAACATTTCTTCTGACTCCTGCAGAAGATGATCAAGGCACCTTCCAACCTGAATTGCCTGAGTACAAATGCTCCAAAACACTGTTGCTTCTACCTCAGGGGTTTTCTTTCTATTTTTTACCTCTATTGCCTTCTCCTATTTGCTGTTTTGTGCCATGTTGTCTACTTTTTGTGAACCTTGCATGTAGAGCAGTCTTAATCTATCCATATGCTAGACAAACACAGAAGTATTACATATTTCAGTGAACAGCAAAATTAAATTTCCAGTCAGTTCAAAATCCAGGTTTCATCTGCCTTTTCACTGGTTACGAAAGATGAATATTAATGTCTATTTGCTGTAATAAAAAACAGGGAGAAGGAACACAGGAAAGAGGGAACTGGTGTCTAGTTTGCTACTCTGACGTTCGAGTAAACTTATTAATTATAAAAGATGTACACGCACGAATGGACAGAGACCAACTGCACCACACTAGGTCAGCTTAACAAAATTAGAAATGGCATTTATAAATTTATATTGGATTTCAACAGAATAATGAAAAATGCATCTGAGGATGGCAACAAATCCGGAGTCCATGGGAACATCTTGATAGACAGTGCTGCAATTGCTTAGGGGAGGAAGATGCAGGGCAAAATGGGTGAATTAATAAAGTAATAGATTCCTAGATCCCATGATCCTGCTCCCCTATAACCAAACATAACTCGTTTCCACTTCCCAAAGCAGAAATATTGTTATTCAACACACACAATCAGAATATGCTCTCACCTACACCAGTCACATTATAAATAAATTTTGCAGAGGGGCAAATGAGAAGCAGTGTTGTCTGGTGAGGACACAGTGCACACTGGGAAATAAAGAATCCACTTCTGCCTTTGGATGTGCTTCATCAAGAAACACAAAACAGCCTGGTATCTTCATTTCAGGTTTCCTACCAAGGCCGTGGGAGAAGAAGTAAAGTAAGTCAGAAGTAATGTTAGTCAGTTAAGTCCAGTGTAAATCTAACTCAGCAGATCACAGAATCACGGAATCTTTAAGGTTGGAAAAGACTTCTAAGATTATTGAGTCCAACATAAACCCAACACCACCACGTTCACAGCCACCAAATCCCCCAGGGCCACTTCCACAAGACTTTTGAACATTTCCATGGATGGTGATTACTCCACCTCCCTGAGCAACCTGTTCCAGGGCCTGACCACGCTGTCGGTGAAGAAATTTTCATGAATCACAGCCCAGAGTCAGCAGTGGCTGTGAGCCAATTTTCCAGTCAGATTAAAGTGAATTTGCTAAAAAAACTTCCATTGAACCTGCCACTGTACATATTTGAGGAAAAACAACCACGGTCAATTTTCCAACTCATTCACCTTTGCCACAACCCCTCACTGAACAAGAACATGGTCAATCCCTTAATTGTTTCAAGTGGTTCTTAATATCCCACCAATCTGCTGTTCACAGAAGGACTTCTGCCTGTGTTTTTAAATCACAACGTCTCCCAAAACCAGGAGGGAAGGTGAGCACCATGACTATTTCAACTTTCCCCCTCCTCAAATGAAAAATATTTTTTTAAAAAAGTGTTTTTAAAGTAAGGGTTGCTCCAGAGTAGGAGCAAAGTCACAGGAAGGCAGGGAATTGCTGGGAGTGCTTGCAACAAGGCAACAGGATGAATATTAATGTGGACTGGAGAGGAAGGAGCAATAGAGATGTTTTTCACCCTCGACATTCACCAGAGGGACGAAGCAGAAAAACACAGCAGCAAATCCTCAGAAAACACAACCCTCATTAGCTGGGGATGCTCCACGATGGAGCAGAGCCTCCTGCCACATCTCCTGCCTGCAGCAGAGCGTGGCAGGGGAGCACAGGATTAGCACAGCAGGAGAAAAGAGATTTCACCTCCTTTGAAGGCTTTACAGGCAAGGACAACAAGACAGCGAACACAGAGCATCTGGACGTGTAAATGTGTGCTGTCAAAGGAGCTCCTCTTCTCCAGACCAGCTCCACTCACAAAACGTTTGCCAAGGAGACTGCAGAGACAGCTACGAGCCTGAGGCAGCCTGTGGAGAGCTAAATTCATCCCCTTCCCATTTTTCTTTCACCCTAATGAGAGATATTTTGAGGTACCTCCACCCTCATGCTGAGAAAACCATGTCGGTCAGGTCTGCTCTGATCTCTTATGAACCAGAGACCCTAAAAAGCCCAATTTCAGCCCATTTCCCAGAGCACCAGGCATTGTAGAGCTCCTCCTTCCTGCTGATGGGCTCATGTAGCACATGACGGCACCAAAGGGAATCAAGAGCAAATATCAGGGAGGAAAAGCAGCTCCGCCTCACTCGAGAGGAATGCCAAGCCCCGAGCGAGCCAAAGCAAAAGGGAGAAGAGTTGCCCTTAAAAATGCAGACTGATTTTTTTTTCCCACCGAGAAAGAGGTTGCATTTTTTATACAATGAACTGTATGTAAGCCCCTGGTGAAGACAGGACTGACGGTGTGGGGTGCATTTGTCGAAATGTGGGTGCCAAGCACCATCTCAGATGCCCTGCGAGGCCTGGGTGGGGTTGGTAGACCTGACCGGGGATGCTCAGCCTTCTGTGGTGGCAGAAAAGTGGGAACCAGCTGCAAATTAAGGCACCTAAATCACAGAATGTTTGGGGTTGGAGAAGACTTTTAAGATCATTGAGTCCAACCATTAATGAGATACTGCCAAGCCCACCACAAAATCGTGTCTCCCGGTGCTAGAGCTTCACATTTTTTAAATTTCTTCAGGAATGGTGACTCCACCACTTCTCTGGAAAACCTCTTGCAATGCTTGACAAGCCTTTTAGTGAAGAAATTTTCCCTAATTTCCAATTTAAACCTCCCCTGGCACAACTTGAGGTTGGTTCCTCTTTTCCTATCACTTGCTAACTGGGAGAAGAGACCAACCCTCACTTCTCAGTGTGCACCCATAGCTACTAGCAGAGACTTAATTCAGTAGAGCCTGTGAAGAGTGGAGAGCAAGTCAAAATACACAGGAGGTGCCTACTTTTCAGTAGAAAGAGGGAGTGGAGGAAGTCTGCAGCTCCTGGGAAGCGCAGACATAAAACAGATTTTAAAAAATCCCTTAAAATTTACCTTTACAGTTATCATTTTCAGCAGTCTTTTCAATGCTTTATCCAGTTCTACCACTTTCTTCCCAATAGAGTAGAAGACCTAAAATCCTAACATCTCATCAGACTGGGAAAAGACTGCTGGAGTGGGGGAAGAGCCCAGAGAATAACGCCCCATGAATTCCAGAGTCATCAGGAAAAGGAAAACCTCCCCTTCTTTTTTCCCAGTGCAAGAACTGGGGGGTAATGAAGCAAATTCAGGAGGGGAAAGGAAGGAAGGAAGGGTGCGGAAGGAAGGAAGGGAGGGAGGGAGGGAGGGAGGGAGGGAGGGAGGGAGGGAGGGAGGGAAGGAAGGAAGGAAGGAAGGAAGGAAGGAAGGAAGGAAGGAAGGAAGGAAGGAAGGACGGACGGAAGGAAGGAAGGAAGGAAGGAAGGAAGAAAAAGAAAATACCCCTCCGTGAAATGTCTAAGTAACTTCATGCCACAGTCTGTTGTGCATACTGAAATCCTACACAGGCTTAAAAATGCAACAGGACTATGAAAAGAAGAAGGAAGGGGGAAAGGAAGAACAAAAACACATGGTGTGGTATTAAAAGAACCACTTCTGACTGAAGAACGTGGGAAAACACTGGGAGGAGCCTTGCCCTGTTTGTCCTTTTCTCATGCTCTTCACAAAACAGCCTGGATTTGGTTCATTTTGCATGGACACATCTGTCCTGACCCACTTCATCTCTCACCATGACAAGTCCAGAAGGAAATCCTCCAGGAAAGCACAAAACCAGACAGTTCAAGAGCTGCCAGGCTACTTGAAATTTGCCTCTTCTGGTCAGCTGCTCTCTCTTGTCTCTTTCCATGGCCATGGGGACGATGGCTCCGCTCAACCCCAGTAACTTGGATTTATAAACAATGTTAGACCCAGCTGTAAGAGCCAGGTTTGAAGATAAGCAGATCTGCATCACCCAGGGGAGGAGAGAAAGGAAAAAGGACAAGGCAAGAGCTTTAACAGAGGTATATCACATACCAAGAGCTCGTGGCTGAGCATCCTCCTGTGTCCAGGCAGGATCAAATCTAAATAAATCACTGAATTTATGAAGGTAAACACACTCAGGAGACTAAGTCAGGAACGGGCACCAGGAACTAACAGGTGCCAAGTTCACAGCTGATGAAGAGAGTGCAAAAGATGCATCTGTGTTGTGCTTCGTTTTACTGCTCTGCACAGAAACATTGTAATTATGTTGTATAATTGCATCCCTGTTAGGCACGAATGCAAATTAAGGTGCTTATAGGGTATAAAAATGTTTAGGTCCCGACAAGGTGAGGTGAGAGACAGACCCTGCTCTGCTGCATCTGCTCTCAGCTGGTGACAGCAATGCCCACAGCACTTCCACCACGCAGGAATTCCTATTCCAACATTGTTACACAGAGATGCAATATTGAGTAGAAACGCAGACTCCCACATTGGATTTTTTTTATTCTCTACCCAAGCTTGTACAATCTCACTGGTCCCATTATTTTATTGCTTGGTGGGTGTTTTTTATTGACTTGACTCTATGTAAACAATGAGATCCACATTTGAGAATTGTTTCCTCTTGCCCTTTGTAGCCATCAGCCAGGTTTTTAGCTTGTAATTTTTTTGCCTCAGAAACCTTTTTCAGCCTGAAGAAAGCACCATTCTGAAAATAACCAAAACATAAAAGGAAGGAGACCTCTGTAATGGAGTTGGGACTTGGACCAAAAGAACTTGTATTTCAAATGTTCTATTGCACCGTTTGCTTGTGTTACATTCAAAGCTTTGGGAAGCCTTCCAAACCTGCACAGACACAAAATAATCCATGGAAATTACAGCTGCAAGGTGCCAGCGACAGCAAAAAGTGTTTTGATGGGGCAAATGAAACTGAAAATTCAAGGATGAGGTGAAAAGCATGGAAAACCTCATGCAGGAAGGGGAATGTCCAAAAAAGAAAGGGTGAACTGAGGAGATTTGTCACCACAACCACTCCCCAAAAAATAAAGTGACAAGGGCAATGAAAGAAGCCCTGTGCAAAAATTAATTGGACAAAAGTTGGAAGAGTTTTTGCCCTTTCCAGAAGTTTTTGCTTCCCCTCTTATCTCCCTGGAGGATCTAAGGGGTCTAGGAGAGCTGGAGGGGAGGGAATGTGGTGGCTGCTGAATCCCTGAGCACATAAAGCTCTTCTGAAGATGCATCACAGAAAGTCCAAGGACATCTCTCTGTTTCCAAAAGCACTCACAAGCCCACGGCTCCTCTTCAACATCTTTAAAAGGACATGTGGTGAGAGGACAAAGGGGTAATGGCTTCAAACTGAAAGAAGGCAGGTTTAGATTGGATATTAGGAAGAAATTCTTCCCTGTGTGGGTGGTGAGGCACTGGAACAGGCTGCCCAGAAAAGTTCCTTCCCTGGAAAGTCTTCCACCCCTGGAAGTGTTCAAGGTCAGGTTGGATGGAGCTCTGAGAAAGCAGGTCTAGTGGAAGGTGTCCCTTTCTGTGGCAGGGGAGGTGGAACTGGATGAGTTTTAAGGTTTTTTGACCCAAACCATTCCATGATTTGCATTCCCCTTGGTAAATAACCTGATTAAGTCACATTTAACTTGAAAAAAACAATGCTCAAAAGACACATCAGCTATGCAAAAATGAAAACTGTCTTTAAATTTAGAGAAGATAGAAAAGCTTATCTGTTGAACCTTTCAAATCAAACCCCAATTTCGCTACTAAGAGGCAAATAAAAACACTGCAACTGGAGCATAAAAGAAATAGTTTAAGGTCAAATAAAACCACAAACAATTCAGGCAATTAAGATCATGGGAGCACTGGGAGGGTGCAGGGAGTTGTGTCTAATGGGTTCCACAACAAGACCAGAAATATTTAATCAAATCGAGTAGTGCCTCCTTCTTCGTGCTGCCTTAATCCAAGGATTAAAATATTTTCCATGAAAGGTATGAGAATCTGGCCCCTAATGATTACATGCCCATAAAAATCAGAAGGTGTTGCTGTTATTTCAGGCAGGTATCATAAACTACTGCATCAATTAAATTTTGCCAGGCACTGTACACATTGCAGATATTTCAGAATAAATTGTTTCAATGCAAAAGCAGGGGATGTGCAGCCCCAGGAGGGAGGGGTAGTCCCACTTTAAATTGCTCAAAGGAAACACCTGCCTCTGCCAGGCCATTATTTTGCAGGGAAACATTTTAAAATCCATTTTCAAATACTCAATTCAAATAGCTGAGATAGCTGCTCTCTGCAGATAAAATTAAGACAAATTATAAAAGAATGAAAGGCTAAAAAAAGAAATCTGGTCCAGATGGATTCCCGGCTGAATTCTATAAAATATTTACAGATCTTCTGTCACCAAAACTTACGTTTCTTTTTGATGAGGTGGAAACCAAAGGCTCTCCACCTGTCTTATTTTTATTTTTTGTTTTTAAATCCTCATGGAAGATATAATAAAGTTATTTAGGAGGGAAAAAAAAAAAGAAAAACAAAAAGAAAAAGAAATTCCAAACCAAAATAAACCACCAAAACCCAACTGACTTTAATCAGTAGGTAATTACTGCAACTCCAATTAATCAATGTTGATTCTACAAATTCTATACAAAACAGAGATTGTCCCTCTGCTTAATTTAGTCCAAAATTGTTCCCTAAATTCCAAGTTCAAGATTTTGATCATTAAAATAGGCTTAACTCGGATAGGCACAGCCTGATACCACCATCATTCACATAATAAATTAACAGCCTAGTCCCCTGACAGTGCTGTCTCTAGATACCAAAAGATACTCCATCATGTGCCACAGGGGTGAAATATCCACTTTTTCATTTCAGATCAGCCAAAAAAGTTCTGAATTTTCTGCTCCTAAATCTACACATTCCAATTTCCAACACCCAGACTGACAGAGCTCAGCTCCCCAAGGAGGAGGGGACAGTTTGCATGTACAGGACATGGGGATTGACTTTCTGCATGTTGTGATCCTGTAGGTGATGGAGCAGAGGGAAACAGAGCAGTCCTTCAAGCTGCCCATTATCCCATCAGTCCTGGCAGGACTTTTGGAGAAGGATGGGACTGAACACCAGCAACTCAGCCCTTTTGTTTCAGGGTGCACTGTTTGGTAGCTCTGGATTTGATGTTAAAAGTCACAGTGGGCTGAACCCAGGGGATGGATGAAGGGCCAGGTCACAGCTCTCAGATTTCTTGCTCAAGGCTCTGCATCTTTGTTCTTCTCCCCACCTCCAGTAAGGGAGCCAAAGGTCTTAAAACAGGAATTCCTACCACATCAATCACAGGATCATAGAATTTTTTTAGGTTGGAAAAGCCCTCTAAGATCAGAGTCCAATATTCCCCCAGCACCGCTAGGCCACCACTAACCCGTGTCCCCAAGTGCCACATCTACTCATATTTTAAATCCCTCCAGGGATGGTGACTCCACCACTGCCCTGGGCGGTCTGTTCCAATGCTTGGCAGCTCTTTCAGTGAAGAAATTTTTCCTAATGAATGTGCTAGACCAGAATTGTTGTCTTTGTTGGCTGTTCTCAGCTCTGTGCAGCACAAAGAGCTATCTCCACGCATCTATTTGCAGATTAAAAGGGAAAAACAAGCAAACAAGCAAAACCCACCCCACTATGGGCTGCTTCCAAAGCCATTTCACATGTTATGAGATAAGAACTTATAATGTTTTAGACATTGGAGGTGTATCCCTTTTTTTTTTCAATCTGACCTTGGATTCATTACTTGCTTATTATGCTTTTTACAAGCAAAATAAGAGACTACATAATGATTTGTCTCCACTGGATGTTGACTTGATAAACACTACAATTAATTCAAATTACCATGCTGCCCTTCCTTTCCCTTCACACTTTCAGAAATGTCTCTCTAAACCAATCTATGATTACCAGTCATACAGAAAAGCTTCAGAAAAACACTCCTCCACAAGCATATGGCAGAGCAAATTTGTCCAGCGTTGCAGGCTTTCCATGGCATTTATCTTGAGGAAGGCATTACACAGCGATAGAGATGTTGGCTTCCCTCAGAAAGGCACAGAGCTCTCCTTTTATCCCATTATGGAGTGCACCGTATCCTCAGGAGAGCATCCTGCTCCCAGAGATGCTTCAGGCAGATGAGGGCTGTGATCAGCTATCCAGGATCTCAGCTGTGACATCCATTCTTAAAGTCAAGGCTACGCTTTCTAGGAGCTGTACCAGACTTCAGGCACACGCCATGGCAACCAAATTCAAGTACACTTGTTCGAAACCATCACTTACTCAGAGGGAAAAAAGAAAGAAAGGAGGGGGAAAGGAAAAAAATAGCAGCAAGTTTAACTAAGCACTTTATAAACAATTTAATTCACAGAATCACAGAATCATTTAGGTTGGAAAAGACCTCTAAGATTATCAGGTCCCATCTTTGACTGATGTCCACCTTGTCAACCAGACCTGAGCACTGAGTGCCACATCCAATTGTTTCTTGGACACCTCCAGGGATGGGGACCCTTTCACTCCCCTGGGCAGCCTCTTCCAATGGTTCCAAAGCACAACCCTTTCTGTGAAGAATTCCTCCTGATGCCCAACCTGAACCTTCCCTGGTGTAGCTTGAGGCCCTTTCCTCTTGTCCTGTCCCTTGTTCCCTGAGAGAAGAGCCCAACCCCCACCTGGCTACAACCTCCTGTCAGGGAGTTGTGGAGAGCCAGAAAATCACCCCTGACCCTCCTTTCCTCCAGGCTGAGCCCCCCTGAGTTCCCTCAGCTGTTCCTCATAGGATTTATTCTTTACACCCTCTCCCAGCTCCATTCCCTTCTCTGGACAGGCTCCAGCCCCTCAAAGTCTTTCTTGAAATGAGGAGATGCAGCACTCGAGGTGTGGCCTCACCAGCGTCCAGCACAGAGGGACAATCCCTGCCCTGGTCCTGCTGGCCACACTCTTCATCTTACAAGCCAGAGAAACAGTGTCCTTTCTCTTTCTCTTGGCCTTCTCCCCCACCTGGGCACACACAGGTTCATGTCGAGACACACAACAGCCCCTGTTTAAAACACAGCAATAATCAGCGCATCCCCACCGCAGACCCACTGCTGCTGATATTTCCCCTTCCAAGGGAAGGAAGAGCACAGGGAACAGCACTTCAGCTGTCAAACATAACAGCAGCTGCTGGCATGAGTTAACCTGAGCCATTAGAGCCTCCCTCCTGTATCAGGACATTGTCCCAGAGCACACTGAGGCAATTCAGCCTCCCGGATTTAACAGCATGACTCCGGTGCTCAGGTACAGCGAGATGGAAAAGCTCTTAAAATAACAACCTCAAACGGTGTAATTTCATTAAGGCAGGCTGACCCTTGCTGCTTCTGCTCGTGTTCCTCCCTGGTATTGTTACTCTGTGATTTAGCTCACTCCCTTGCAAAACTTCTTTTTCTTTCTGTCTTCCCCAGTCGTGTATGTATTTATAAATATAGAGGAATAAAGAGAACAGAGATAAACCCTCAAGGTGTTTCTTTCCATGCTGGTCCAAGTGAGAATACAAGAACAAGATATTCTGTGTGCTACAGACAGTGGTTTGCAAGAGTGTGCACAGCCTTCCTTCAGTGCTTATTTAATTACCAAAAACAGGTACAAGAGCTAACAGTGCCTGATGGGTGCACAGAAGACTCTCCAAGCTCAACTGATGGCTCTGAAAGTTAAAGGCTCAAAAGTTATTAACACCTACAAAACACACAAAACCAAAAACAAACAAACAACAACAAAAAAAAAACCCCAAAAAACAAAAAAAACCCAAAAACATAGGGTAGTTTGGGATGGAAATCTAACTCTGCCCTTCCTGCCATGGGCAGGGACACCTTCCACTATCTCAGGTTGCTCCAAGCCCTGTCCAGCCTGGCCTTGGACACTTCCAGGGATGGGGCAGCCACAGCTTCTCTGGGCACCCTGTGCCAGAGCCTCACCATCCTCACAGGGCAGAATTTATCTCTGATATCCAATCTAAATCTCTCCTAGTTCAGTTTAAAGCCATTCCCCCTCATCCTGACACTCCATTCCTTGTCCAAAGTTCCTCTCCAGCACTTCTGGAGCACCTTTAGGCACTGGAAGGGGCTCTAAAGTCTCCCTGGAGCCTTCTCTTCTCCAGGCTGGACATTCCCAGTTCTCCCAGCCTGGCTCCAGAGCAGAGGGCTCCAGACCTCAGAGCATCTAATGTCCTCCTCAGGACTCACATCACTAAGTTCATGTCTTTCTTATGCTGAGAACCTCAGACCTGGATAAATTACTCCAGGGGGTCCCACAGGAGTGGAGCAGAGAGGAAGAATCCCTCTGACAATGAAGCCAACATAGATAAACTTGAAGAACTCCCAGGATCTGGTTAACTCGAGGGAGACTTTGCAAAACCTGAACAGTCTGAAAGCTTCATTTCCTGCAAGGAGATGACCTGATGAGTTTTCAGGCATTTCATTCTCCAGCTCTTCTCCAGGAGTTCTGCACGCAAAAGTTCCTCCTTCAACAAAAAAACATTTCAGTTTTGCACATATGTCAATCTCTGTATTTTAAATTCCTGCCCCATCCCTGTAAGGGCTCAGCGCCAGGTTGGATGAGGCTTGGAGCAACCTGATCTAGTGGAAGGTGTCCCTGCCCATGGAAAGGAAGGGTTGGGATGAGACAACCTTTAAGATTCCTTCCAACCCAAACCATTTTGTGATTCCATGAAAATTACAACATACACAGTTATATTCATTTCAATTCTATATGTTAATTAGCTTTTGAAATAACTCAAAAATGAGACACCTTCCAGAATCTCTTTAAAATACTCGGATTTGTCAAGCGAGTTTCAATATGTAATTCCATGTTATTTGCTCCTCTCTAAAATAAGTTTGTAATGAACCAAACAGAGGCACCAGAATCCCAAATAAAGATAAGGACTGTCAACCGCAACCTAAAATCCTCTGGAGATGTTGAACACCAATCTGTAATTTCAAGCTGTGGTCCCAAGAGAGTTTCTTCCTTTCCTAAATCTGTCAGAACTCTCGACTGTCACAGTCCAACCCAGCCTCTCACGCTGTTTTATCCATGGAAAAACCAGAAACAACATTCACCAACCTTTGCAGAAACCTGTCAAATTTTTTACTTAATGAAGTAAAATGTAAAGCATTTGAATAATCCTTTGATGCATTGCATGACTAAATCAACAAAGACATGTTCAGCTGGCGAGGTAGACGTGGATGCAAACCTCATTACAGTTCAGTAGAACCACCAGAAAAGGAAAGAATCTCATAAAAAGAGTTGATTCAGTACTTCAGTGTCAACTTTTCAGACAGGACTGAGTTATTCCTCCTGCCAGCTCCTCAAAAGAGGATTTGGATGGTCAAAATATTCCCAGTCTACAGTGACAGTCAGCTCTCCCATTTGGGAAGCTTTGATTGTCACCTATGGATGGATACCATCAAAAAGGTGACCCTGCCCATGGAGGGGCATTGGGACAAGATGGTCCTTCAGGTCCTTCCCAACCCAAACTATTCCATGATTCTATGCCTGAAAACCTGGAGAGGCTTTTGCACACTCAGGACATGACTTTTCCATGTTTTAACCTCTTCAGGGGTGACGAACAAAACAAAGAGCAGCAAACCCACATGTGACAGCACTTCCACGCCACTGACAAACACACCAAGAGCAGCACTTGCCTATGAGGCGTAAAGAGAAATGTTTTCTTGAGGGACTTCAGCCTAACTGGCATCTGCTTGAAGCCTCCTGCTGTCAGGGCTAAAACACCCCCAGAATTATTAAATATTACAGCTGACAAGTTTCCTACCTCAGAAAGATTGTTCTTCACTCCAGGGAATTTTGTGATAGACCTCATCTTGATATAGAGGAATTGATCAAAGAACTGAAAATTAGTGACTGCTTGGGTAACCATGACTCGTTCACTTAAAAAGAAACAACCTCAGAAGTTTTTTAAAAAATTAAATCTAGAACCTTGATCATTTTAAAAGGCCTGTTTTAAAAAGGCATTTAAGTCTAAAAATAGAAGGGTGTAAGAGAGGATAAAAATACCAACAACATGTAGGAATTTCAAAGGTACCCCTTCCTGGATGTCCACAGTTCTCAGCTAGGGAAGATGGAAACCCTTCCTACATGGGGTAAAGAACTTTATAAAACACTCCAAACCCAAATATTCCCCATATTTTGGGGAAAAAAGAAGAAAAAACAATCAACCAAAGAAAAACTCCACAAAAATTCCCCCCATACCACCACAAAAAATGATAGAAGAAATCTACAACTAAAAAAATAACCCAAATAACTAAGAAGAAAAAAAGGGGGAGGAAAAAGTTAATTTTCACAGTGGAGCTGGTACAGGATAGGAGACTGAACTCAGGAACAATTCAGATAAATCAGGAATGTTTGTAAATTATTTCTACCTTTGGAAAATATTTGAAAAGCATTCAAACACAAAATTTCACTAAAAGTCAGTGGGAATTAATGTCCACCCCATCGGTTGCTCAGGAAAGTCCAAAAATAGCAGCTCAGATGTGATTAAATCCAGCAAGCCTGGGTAACATCAGCACCAAATGCTGTGAAAGAGCAGGGCAAGCAGCGATTTGGCTCATTAGTGCTGATTTGTGACACCGTTTGGAAAGAATCAAGGGAATTCCAGAAGAAAAGCTAACATGGAATCAAAGAGAAAGGGTAAAGCAGGTAATACCGAGCTCATTAATGGCCTGCCAGCCTAACAACAAATCCAGGAGAAAAAGAGGAAAAAAAAAATGAAAGGGAAGAAAAAGAAGAAGAAACAGCTGATGTTGGACTCAATTATTAAAGAAGAATTAGTTAATTTTTGGCTGCAATGGGCAATTTAACACTTCCTCTCTTACCAGCAAGGAAGGGACAGCTCAATGCATTGGTTCTTCAACTGCTGGGAAACTCAGACATGAGAGACAGTTATTAAATCATTAATAAATTAAATGATTCAAATCAGTACAGATTTATGGAAACTGTGGTTTATTGAATCCCAGGAAATACTTTCATCCACAAGACAATGCCACATTGATGACACTGAAACCTGGGAGGCAGATCATCATCTTGAGTGACCAAAGAAAACTGATGCATCCCAGACTTAAAAACCTCATCAACCACAAGATTACATGCAGGCCAATACCAGAGGTGCGATAAGATTCCAAATCAGTCCAACAGGGATGGATTAGGAATTACTAGGATTGGAATAGTCTGCCCCTGTCCAACTGTACTGCCAAGTTTGATGAAACACCAATGAAGCATCAAAAGGGAATTCAGAGAAAATAGGGCCTACAAGAGAGATGGAGAGGGACTTTGGACAAGTGTATGGAACCACAGGACAAAGAGGGAATGGCTTCACACTGAAGGAGGGAAGGCTTAGATTGGATATCAGGAAGAAATTCTTCCCTGTGAGGATGGTGAGGCTCTGGCATAGGTTGCCCAGAGAATTTGTGGCTTGGAGCAGCCTGGTATAGTGGAAGGTGTCCCTTTCCATGGCAGTGGGGTAGAACTGGATGACATTTAGGGTCCCTTCCAACCCAAACCATTCCATGATTCTCAGAACTTGCTCCCTTGGCGTGCAAAAACTGAAGCTCCTGAAAGAAACCAGAACCAAAGACAACTTTAGTGGAAAACTGATAATCAGCAGAAAATGATGAGCTTAGGTCACGTAAATCCAGGAAAAAAGATTCTCCTTTGGCACTGAGGTTTTCAGGATTTCCAAGCCACACTCTCAGGATCAGTAACCTCTCACCTGGAGGTTTGTCATGAGCCAGTGGTTGGGGTCCACAGCAGTGTCACCAAGAGCTCAACTCTGCTGTCTGAAGTCCTTAAAAAAGGAATCATTCTCTTCTCCAGGAGCTATTTACATTCTATCGTTGTTTCTCTCTCTGTTGAAGTGTTTAAATTATACAAATACATCACAGCCTTACTCTTCTCCATTAAATATTAAAAGGATTTTTTTGTTTGTTTATGGGTGTTTTTGCTGTTTGATCCTTCTTTTTTAATTTAGAAAGAGAATGCAAAGAAACAACCGTGTTCAGCTCTGCATTAGTGCTGCTCTACCTAAATTATTGTATTACAAACATGCACCTTTCTTGTCTTTGCACAAAATTTTGTTTGATAATGGGAGTTTAAAATATTCTCACCTAAGAGGGTGTTTCTTCCAGGAAAGCAGAACTATAAACAAATATTTTGAATGCAAGAATACATAAGACCATTAACATTACGTGGTGAAGTAAATACAGCACTAGGAGGGAAAAAACAAGACAAACTAAAAAAAACAAAACAACAACAACAACAACAACAAAAAACTGAAAGCCCCAAAAAATTAAACAAACAAAAAACAAACAAAACCAACAAAACCAACAAACAAAAAAAGCCCACAAATAAAAACCATGAACAAAACAAAATGTTAGACTGGGGGATTTACATTGACAGAAACGTAAAATTTGGAAAGACAGATTTTATTTTAGTACATGACTTGAAACTGCTCCTTGTTTTCTTCATTATGGGGAAAAATATGAGGCATGGAGGGAAGGTGTGGGTTTAATTTTATCTTTATTTGTCACTACCCAAATGTATTTTAATTTGTAATAAATTAATTTTCTTCAAGTCAAGTCCATTTTGCCCATGAGGGTAATTAGGTAGTGATCTCCCTATTTTGTATCTTGACCCAGGAGCTCTCTTATCTTATTTTTTCCCTCCCATCTGGCTGGGAAGGAGGGGAATGAGAAGCTGGGTGGGTGCTTGGCTGTTTACAGAGGCTGATCCACCACAGGCAGCAACAGGTGCAAAACACAGCAGCTCAAAGGTGAAATGAGAAAATTCAGGATCAACCACATCCAAAAGCTTAGCCCTGTTCCTTTGGCTCTTCTGACCTAACTCCTGCCTCACACATTCACGGATTTTTTTCCTTATCCTGTGATTTGACACTGCTGTTCTTCCACTTGCTCCACATTCCCTTACAGGAGAATATTTCCCTCTTGTAAACATATTTTTCAACCTACCCTCTTTTGCTACACCCAAATATTCAACATATGAGCCCCCTTTAGAATGTTCTTCAGCCATCTGAAATGAACAATTCCACATGGAAGCTGTTTGTTTTGCTTTTTTTCTCCTGTGTTTGTGCAGCACCTGGGATCCCCAAGTTGCCCATTAAAAAATATATGGCAAAATGGTGCCACAAACAATTGGATGCAAAAAAAATATATATTGAAAGACTATAACAGCAAAAACCAGAGGAGATATGATTAAAAAAAATCCACCAATCTGCATTCACCCCAGCTTTGATTTCAGCTATTAATGTGCAAATTGTGCTGTGCTGCAAATTGCTCAAGTTCAGACTCACCCACCTTCAAAGGAAGCTAATAAGAAAAAATTTATTATTCATCTCTGTTACATTTACGTGTAAACGATGATGTGGGCCATGATACAAATGCACACAGGATCACCACTTTTGATTCTTAACACATGGACATTTAACAAGTTATTCAAGTTCTGTTTCAGCTATGTGCAGCACAATGTCCTTTGCTCCAGAGAAATTAGTCCGGCCAGTCTCACTCCAGAATTCATAACAGAGTTTTGTTTGCTCTCTTCTAGCACATCAAAAAGTTGTCAAATTCCCATTTCTTGCCTTTTAACTCCTTTGTCTGACCACAAGGTATCTCCCAAAGAAACATCCATGTCCATGCAAGAGTACCAAAAATTACTGAATCCACTCATTCCTCCTTTCATTTTTCCTACTGGTTTTAATGTCCATTGCTGGAAGTGCACACTCACCTTTTCTCTCCTGGCAATTTATTGTCTCCCTGTTCCAAGATGCCACCATCACCTTTATTTTCCCCTGAATCCACATTTCTATGCAATTTTGTGCTTGATTATGTCTCTAGCATGAGATGAGGAAGCACATGATTACCATGTGTGGGTTGTAACACATTTTTCCTATTAAATGTGGTAGCCTACAGTCTGCAGAAACCACTGAGGATTATTCTTGGCTACAAGTAGATAATTTTTTGGTTTGGGTTATTTTTTGGCTGATTGGTTGGGGAAGGGCTCTTTTGGTGTTTTGGTTTGTTTGGTTTTTTCTTGCAGACCACAAAAACCTGCAAAACCTCTTTTGATTTCCCCTGTCCTCAGCATTCTCCGGATGGGAAAGTGCATTAGGGGAAGGTGGAAAAACCCAATCCATAGCAACCAAAGCCATGAAATTTTCAGCTCAAACTCCACTACAAATTTTGGCTTCTCTGACATCTGGTACCTTCCACTCACCTTTTATCAGTTCATCCTGTGTTAAGTAAAGAAGTAAAAAGTTCTAACACCCCCATCAGGAGCTTCACCCATAACACTAGTCCTGCCAAATTCCTCCTCAAAAACATTTGAATTCCCCAATTCCTCCTCTTCACCACACTTACCCTCCATACACCACGACAGCATGACAGACAGATCATGAAATCATTTGGGTTGAAAAAAGACCTTCAGGATCATCAAGCCAACCCTTAACCCAGCACTGCCAAGGCCACCACAAAACCATGTCCCCAAATGCCACATCAACACGTCTTTTAAATTCCTCCAGGGATGCTAACTCCACCACTTCCCTGGGCAGACTCTTCCAATCATTTTTATTAAGAAATTTTTCCTAATATCCAATCTAAGTGCTCCCTGGCAGAACTCGAGGCTGCTTCCTCTTGTCCTGTCACTTGCTGCTTCAGGAAATGGCTCCATCCGATGTCACTTAAACCAACAGCCCCTAAGTGCACAGCCTCCTCCACCTCCATTTGGCTTCCCATGGAAGAAAAGAAGGAAGGGAGAGAAAGGGGAATAGAAAATAAAAGCAGGATGAAATCCCCCTGAGGATATTTATCTACTCTCCCACCTGGCCCTATAGACATTGTCTGTCTCCACCCCAGAGCCACCAACCAGGTCACAGAGCAGAGGAAGGAAAAGACGATTTAATGATAACTCTGATCGCGAAGATGCCACCAACACCTTGTGTGCAACAACATTTCATTCAAAACTAAATAAATTGCAGAAGTTTGAATAATTAAGAACATGCATAAAAATCAGTAGTTTTACCAACCTTTAATGCTCAAAAAACCTCAATATATTACTGTGGAAGTTAAAAACTCAGCTAAAGTGAGTGGTTTAAATCTCCAGAAAGGTTCTGACTTGGATCAAACACCAGAGCAGCAGTGCCCAGTGGAATGGAAGTTCAGGGAAGTTCAGGGAAGTTCAGGGAAGTTCAGGGAAGCGAAGTTCAGGGAAGTTCAGGGAAGTTTAGGGAAGGGAAATTCAGGGAAGGGAAGTTCAGGGAAGTTCAGGGAAGTTCAGGGAAGGGAAGTTCAGGGAAGTTCAGGGAAGTTCAGGGAAGGGAAGTTCAGGGAAGTTCAGGGAAGTTCAGGGAAGTTCAGGGAAGTTCAGGGAAGGGAAGTTCAGGGAAGTTCAGGGAAGTTCAGGGAAGTTCAGGGAAGTTCAGGGAAGTTCAGGGAAGGGAAGTTCAGGGAAGTTCAGGGAAGGGAAGGGAAGTTCAGGGAAGGGAAGTTCAGGGAAGGGAAGGGAAGGGAAGTTCAGGGAAGGGAAGGGAAGGGAAGTTCAGGGAAGGGAAGGGAAGTTCAGGGAAGGGAAGTTCAGGGAAGGGAAGTTCAGGGAAGGGAAGTTCAGGGAAGGGAAGTTCAGGGAAGGGAAGGGAAGGGAAGTTCAGGGAAGGGAAGGGAAGTTCAGGGAAGTTCAGGGAAGTTCAGGGAAGGGAAGTTCAGGGAAGTTCAGGGAAGTTCAGGGAAGTTCAGGGAAGGGAAGTTCAGGGAAGGGAAGTTCAGGGAAGTTCAGGGAAGTTCAGGGAAGTTCAGGGAAGTTCAGGGAAGGGAAGTTCAGGGAAGTTCAGGGAAGTTCAGGGAAGTTCAGGGAAGTTCAGGGAAGGGAAGGGAAGGGAAGGGAAGGGAAGGGAAGGGAAGGGAAGGGAAGGGAAGGGAAGGGAAGGGAAGGGAAGGGAAGGGAAGGGAAGGGAAGGGAAGGGAAGGGAAGGGAAGGGAAGGGAAGGGAAGGGAAGGGAAGGGAAGGGAAGGGAAGGGAAGGGAAGGGAAGGGAAGGGAAGGGAAGGGAAGGGAAGGGAAGGGAAGGGAAGGGAAGGGAAGGGAAGGGAAGGGAAGGGAAGGGAAGGGAAGGGAAGGGAAGGGAAGGGAAGGGAAGGGAAGGGAAGGGAAGGGAAGGGAAGGGAAGGGAAGGGAAGGGAAGGGAAGGGAAGGGAAGGGAAGGGAAGGGAAGGGAAGGGAAGGGAAGGGAAGGGAAGGGAAGGGAAGGGAAGGGAAGGGAAGGGAAGGGAAGGGAAGGGAAGGGAAGGGATATATAGAACCTTCCAGTCTCCCCAGGTTGCCACTGTACCATCCCTCTTTCCTCTCTGTCCCTGAAAAAAATCAGAAGCTTTAGCCATACTCAAGACATTCATGATTCAGAAAACCATCAGCCTTTCTCTGTATTATGCCCTACTTGCACTGGGAGAAAAAACAAACAAAAAATCCATTGTATTTGGTGGGAAGATTCAGTACTGGGTATATAATGAAAAAAGCCAAAATCTCCCTTTTTCACATCCATAAGAACCTCCCCAAAACTTCAGACCACCTCTACTACTACTTTTTACTACTGAATAGCTCCATTTCACAGTCTCTCTCTGCACACGCCTTGGATTCCCACATGGCCATCCAGGAGCTCAAAAATGTCATGTCTGTTATTAAAAATAACATCCAAACACATTTTCCTTCATTCATAGCAAGAGGTGCTTCTTTCTGGGTGAACTTCCAGCCTGCTTCAGCAAGCAGAACTGACTCACTTCTCCCACAAACTACTGCGTGCCTTTTACATTATTCATACTCCGAGTTGTTATTTCTCTGCATTAGCAAACAAGAACAAAATATCCAGGGTTTCATTTTTATTTCTTTCAATGAGGTGAAAATGCTGTCGATGGATTTCTTCCTCAAGCAAAAAGTTTGCTAGACCAACAGCCTGTTGTAATTAAGGTTAGACACCTCAATTAAAAAGAAAATCCAATTTTTGGTGTGTTGTTTCTTTCCGTGACAGAATCACCATTTCTGTATCACCATTACAGGACGCTTCCAGATAAAATGTAGCACATAAATATAAAATGATAGAGATTATTAAAGATTATTCTGAGTTAAACAATACATACACTGCAGCAGAATTTTCTTAAAGTTGTTGGAACAACATGCACAGGATTGGAGATGGAAAAGAAGTAATTAGAGAGGTAACTCCAAACCCTGGCCCAGGTGCTTTCCCAATCTTCAGGGGGTTTTTCACGGCCTGAAGCTTTCCCCAGTTTTAATTTGACGAATGGGGAATGGGGAAGGAAAAAAAAAAAAGAGATAAAAGCTTTATTTAGGATCTCTTCCATATTAATTAAAAACCTGCTGATGACACAGAAAGGCAAAGCAAGTCACGTTGTTGCCCAGAGAGGTTGTGGATGCCTCATCCCTTTAAGTGTTCAAGGACAGGTTGGATGGGGCTCTGAGCAGCCTCATCTAGGGAGTGTCACCTCTGCCCATGGCAGGGATTGGAAATAGATGGTCTTTAAGGTCCCTTCCAACCCAAACCAAACTGTGATATCCTATCTATAATATATAACAAATAATGTCTGCAAATGAAAATACATAATTTGGTAACTTCATATTGAACGTTTGGTTTAATGGTTTGAGCTACAGGTTAATCACATCCTATGCTTCCCACTCACCCTCATCCTTGGGCAACCAGGATGCTCCCACAGGGCAAGGGAATATCCCAGCTCTCTTCCTACCCCATCTGCATTTACAGATCTCTGCTTTGCAGCTAAAAACGGCAAGGTTAACTGCAAGATTTTCCATCCTTTCTCAAAATACAGGCTGGAATGACGCAAAGAGCAATGGGATTCCCTTCCTGTTCCTATCACTTTTTTTTTTTCATTTTTTAATTCTGAGTTTCCTTTGCAGCAGAACTTGAATAAATTAAACACTGAAGAGGGGTGGAAGGAGCAGAGAGGGAAATGGAAGTGGGAGGGAGGCGTAATGCAATTATAACACCTAAACCAATCTATTACAGAGCTGCAGGGGACAAGGACAGAGAGATCCTGTCGTGAATAATTCCTGCTACTCCCGAGGGCTTCACCAGCTCAGCTCCAGCCTCCAACACCTTCAGCACCAGGAGCTGCCTGTCCTGAGCATCACAGCTTAAACTGACTGGACAACGGAATGATGTCCTGCTCCCCCTGGCCAAGAGCGATGAAGATAAAGCACAACGGAGCTTTAATTAGAGAAAAATTGATAAACACATCAGGGTGATGGGGGTGGGGGGAAGTTGTTTTGCAAAGCTGAGTTTTGCAGGATTCAGGGCTGGTTGGATGCTAGTGCCACTGGACATGTGTGACCAGCATCAGGCTGTGTAAAACACATTTACGAAACGCATTTACCTTTCCTCTGAGCCAGAGAAATTAACTTTTCCTTTGAAAAAAATGCAGGAAAAAAGTGAATGCCACCAAGGAGACAGAAAGTTCCAGATGATTCGCCTGGAACTTCACGGGAGGAGATGCCATGACCACAGGGTGGATGTGGAGCACTGATGTTGTAGAAAGG
Source organism: Acanthiza pusilla (assembly GCA_036630365.1). NCBI lineage: Eukaryota > Metazoa > Chordata > Aves > Passeriformes > Acanthizidae > Acanthiza > Acanthiza pusilla. The sequence continues at coordinate 95,879,613 of JAXCHO010000034.1, forward strand.
AGTGGGGAATTTACAAACTGAATTCAGATTTTCATTGCACAAAAGCAGAAGGGAGATGGATGAAATCCTCGATTGTGTGCCACCGTGTCACTTCCAGAGAGTGGCTTTTCTGACTGCCACCATACTTCATGTGGCAGTTTTAAAGGTTATGGCTGAAGGGGCTCTTCCAGCAAAGCCTTCAATGAACTCTGAGTAAAATAAAAACACACATGAACAAGCCAATAACAAAAGTAACAAAAGGACAAAATTTCTGAGCAAATACCCCCAGGAGCTGCTGCCTTTCTCTGAAAACCTTTCTGCCACCCTGCCTTCTGCGACTCCCAAATTCATTTAATAATTTGTTCACAGCAGCACCCAGGTTCAGTAAACAGCGAGGTACATCCTGCCACAAGGTCAAGAGCCATCCAGAACTGCAATTCCTGTCTGTCCAGCCAGGCAACACGAGTGTGCAGCATCACTCGCATTTCCAGGCAGAATGTTTCCATTTTCAGATATCTGCTACCGGCAGTGAAGCACTCACAAATAATGGATCATGATATGAGCTCAGAGAAATTTTTAGAGGAAGCAATTGAGGATAACCAAGTCCAAATAGGACTTAAAGAAAAATCCTGCCAATTCACGCTTGGGAAAACAACAAACAAACCATAAATTAATAAACTCCACCTAGCCAATCACACTCACTGCTTCTCTCTATTTTGACTTGAGCAATAAAGTCCTATGAGTTCATTATGTTGTCCTCCAGCAATCACCATCACCTTGCTGGTGTTTAAATTGGAAAGTAGGTTCAGGGGAGACCTTATTTCTCTCTACAATGACCTGAAAGGAGGCTGTGGTAAAGTGGGGGTCAGCCTCTTTTCCCAGGCTTCCAGTGACAGGACAAGGGGGAATGGCCTCAAGTTGTGCTAGGGGAGGTTCAGGTTGGATGTAAGGTAAAATTTCCTCACTGAAAGGGTGGTTAAACATTGGAACAGAGAAGCAGTGGAGTTATCATCCCTGGAAGTGTTTAGGAAAGGAGTAGAATTGGCACTTTGTGATATGGGTTAGTGGTGGTGTTCTTTCAAAGGTTGGACTTCAACAATCTTAAAGGTCTTTTCCAACCTTAATGATTCTGTGACTCCATTATTCCATCCCAAGACACCTCTCCCTGGACATGGTTTACCCCAAGCGCCATTCAACAGCTCCACCAGGTGAGGCCATCTCTGGCACCAGCACAGATGATGGTCACAAAACTGCCCAGAGGCAGCAGAAGCCAAGCTGGAAGTTCTCTGAGAGTAAAGCTGATGTCCAGAAGCACCACCACCGAGATGAAAAGTCATGGCAATCAGAGGACACGCACTTGGCCTCAGTCCTGGTCCTTATCTTTTTGGGCCAGTGGTGCTCTGGAGAGGTCATGGCTGGAGCCATGCACAGCACAGCACATTCCTGTGGGCTGATGGAGAGCCCTCTCCAGCTGGTTAAGGACAAGGGCCTGGCAGTAAAACATGAATCTCATCTGGTGAGCTGAAGAGCAGTTTGCATTCCAGATCAGCTGCAGCCTGGAGGGGATGTGGGTGAGGCAAAACACATACCCTAAAACACCTAAAGAGATGCTCCTTCATCAACAGGAACCCAGAAAGGGAAGATCTACTTGGATGCAGTAGGATTTGAGAAGTATTTGAACAGCCACTTTTACTCATGGCCATCACAAGGAACAGGACCTTCCCCAGCATCAGAAATATTTTGACTCGCGAGAGGTGTCCTGGAGTGATGATAATTTTCCCACCAAGACATCAGTTACGCCACCTAAAACATACAAACTGAAAACACTTTTTCTATTTTTCTTCCTTAAGCTGAATCCCACTTGGAGTTTATCTCTGGGGTAACAAGGATACTGATGCAATAGGAACGTCCGAAACCAGAACATCAAATTCCTTATTCCCTAAAGAGTGGATAAATGCTGCTTTGACTTTCAAACTGAAAAATGAGTGTTTTCATTGTTCACTGGGGCCCTGCGTGTGTGTGTCCTGGTGGGGGTGGGATAACCATAAAAACATCCCACATGGAAACAGCATTAGCACATTCTTTTCATATTCATTTTTCTCCTTCTAACAAGGAAGTATTCCCCAGAATAACCCCTCTTGTTCACCACACAGCACAAAAAATATAAATACATCAGTCTATGCCTACAAGAGAGGAAGGTGAATAGTACCAGGTAGCTTAAACCTTATTTTTCTTGCTCTGTTCCACTGGTTGCAACCTTTGATGGAGTCAAGCAACTTATTTAGGGTATCTGCTTTGGAATAAAAGGAATAATTTTCTAGACCAGAGAGGAACTAAGAGCCAGATGCACTTTAATCCTTTCTGCTGTGGGGAACAGCTGGCTGTGTTCCAGCAAACTGTTTTACTTATTTCCAATATTTTTATATTTATCTACTTGTAGATATATTTAAAAAAAAAAAAAAAAGAAAAGAAAAGAGAAAAAGAGACAAGGCCAAAGGCATAGTGGAACAGCAGGTGAAGGGTTCAAGAGCTGCATCTCCAAAGCTGATCCATCATCAGTTTGATTCCCTCAGCAGAAATTATCTCATTTCCAAATGGGAAACAAAATCTTCCCCATAAGCACATGAACAAACACAGACCCAGGTTCACATTTTCAGTACAAGTGAAATTTAATTCCAGAAGAAGCCACAGAGATGCTCTGAGCGCTGGAGCCTCTCTGCTCTGGAGCCAAGCTGGGAGAGCTGGGGGTGTTCACCTGGAGAAGAGAAGGCTCCAGGGAGAGCTCAGAGCCCCTTCCAGTGCCCAGAGGGGCTCCAGGAGAGCAGGAGAGGGACTTGGGACAAAAGTCTGGAGTGACAGGAGAAGGGGGTATGGCTTCTAACCAAAGCAGGGGAGATTTAGATTGGATATCAGAAATAAATTCTCCCCTGTGAGGGTGGGAAGGCCCTGGCACAGGCTGCCCAGAGAAGCTGTGGTGGTTCCATCCCTGGAATTGTCCAAGGCCAGGTTGGATGGGGCTTGGCAACCTGGTCCAGTGGAAGGTGTCCCTGTCCATGGCAGGAGGATGGAACTAGAAGGTGTTTAAGATCCCATCCAACCCAAACCATTCTGTGATTCCATGATTATTTGCTGGATGAGAACATTCCTGGGAAGCTGTGGGCAGCATCTGTTTGCAGTAACCCCTCAAGACCTGCCCTCGAGCTTTATTTGCATTCTGTCACACAAAGGTGGCTGTGCTGCCAAACCCCCACGTGTTTAACAGGAGGAACAAGCCTTTTGTATTAGGAATTTAAAAACAAATATATTGTAATTAAAATACATTCTACTCAGCCACCAAACCCACTTCCCTCCTGACAGACATCCCTGGGCTGAGTATTCAGGATCTAAAAAAAACCCACCCAACTCAAAGGGGACTCTCTCAACCTCCCCCTTTCCCTCAGCACGAAGTGGATGCTATTTAAATCCAGTGACAATCTACAGCACACAAAGGACAGAGGAACTGAAGTTTGGGAGAAATGACGTAATATGGTGAAAAATAATAATCAAAGGCTGAATTCTGCTATTTCCTACAGGCAGCTCAGCATCCATAGCTGTGTTCCTTAGCTGTTCCTACAAGAGCATCCTGTCAAAAAGTAGCATTAAGTTTCTACATCTCATATATAGCAGCAGCATTTTTATTCTGCTAATTGATTAAAAAAAGAGGCAAAAATAAGATCAACTTTAGAACTACCTAGGAGCAGTAGCTTTTCAGCATGGAATGATGTTATTTAAGATGAGTGCAGAGCCTTTAAAACAGCACGTTTGCTATGGACAAAGCTCTCTGCAGGCACCTTCTCTTTCCTGCAAGGATGATAATTATTTTCAGAGGAATAAATCCTAACTTGTAGTTTGCAACATCTCTTGCAGCCCTTTGAAACAGCATGATCTGAATTCTTTTCAGTGCAGCACTGCTGACCTTCACACATCTAATATTACATTCATTAAATATCCTTTCTAGACTTGTTGCTGAGATGTGCCACTCTGGACAACTTTTCCTGTCCAAGACAGTAACTCCACACCATGGAAGGAGAGGACTCTGGGTAGCACCTGACTCAAAAAAATCTGATGCTTCTACTTTTTATTTTCATGCATTAATTTTCAAAACAGGTTAGGAATAATTAGAAACCTCTTAATTTACACTGTTGGTAGGCCCCACTCCAAAAGCAACTGCAACTCTGTGGCAGGGAAAAGCAAATTTCTCTAGATCTAATGATTTAAGCAAACTTCTTTAGACTTAATTATTCGCCATTTATTTCATTAATGGAGTTGTAGCTGTTTACAACTTTGTAAATCTCTGAAGCTTTTTGATGTTGGGGGAAAAGGAGAGAAGACCAATTTCAATGCACACATCCAAACAAAGATCATTTTAATGCTTAACAGGGACATTTTGATGCATCACACCTATGGAATCTGCAGCAAGTACACGCTGTGGGAATCAACACATCATCACTGCTTCTAGGAGCAGCAGAAATGGACCAAAAATGGATTAGACGTTGATATCTTTTGGCTGGAAAATAAAGCAGATTGCTTCTCAGGAAGGCACTCAAAGCCCAACTTCCCAACCTCGCTGCAAGCAGTGGCACAGAGTTATTTACAGGCAACAGGGGCCTCCACCAAAACTTACTGAGAGCACTCAGAGCTTTCCCCTTCATTTCCAATTCTTCCAGCTCAGCATTATCCAGCCTGTGCCCTACGGATGAGTTTGTCTTTTTGTGAAGACACCACAACCCTGAGGTTTCTTGCCAAACAATCTAAACCATGACACATAAAGGCATCTAGGACTCCAAAGGACTTCCACTCCAGGACTTCCACATATCAAGTCCAACCAGCGAAGAGTGGTCGTATCCAAAGGTATAAATCCTCTCTGGTTGCCAGATTTGGAGTCAGGCACTTCAGAGACAGTGTGAGATGAGTGGGTTGATTGCATGATCCACATTTAAATTCACCCAAACACTTTCACCCAGCAAAATCTCTGTTATCCCATAGACATGGGACCCTTAGAAATACTCTTCCCATTCCTTTTCCAGGGTAACTCGGTGGTTAGCAGCATTTAGTAAGTGGAAAAAGCGCAGAAAGAGAGTAGAGCCACAGAAGTAGATGCTCTTGGGGATGGCTCTTGTAGAAAGCCATCAAATGTCTACAAAATGCCTAAAAGGAGCTTCAAATGGGATACAGTGACCCAAATCTACTCTATTGTGCCTAAACTGCTATGAATTGCATAGAATTTTCTATGAATTTCTAGAATTTTCTAGATTTTTTTATTTCTGTCTGCCTTTTCAAGGACTACTCAAAGCACCACGTATTTTGCCAAACACACCAAAATGCTGTTTTCCAGTTTCTCTTCCAAGAGACCAGTGCAGAGTGCACCACAGACTTCATCTTTCAATAAACCAAAACCTCCCTACACATCCATTAGGATTAAAAAACATTAAGGGATAAAAGTAGCTGCGCGGATCCAAGAGAAATTCAAAAATGCTGACCCTTCTGGGATGGGATCTGCCACAAGAATTTTTTTTTTTTCCCAATATTTCACTTGTGATCTCCAAGGAAAGGCAACCACTGTTTTCCTTCAAGGAGAGTACAGAGACCTGAATTTAGGAGCAGACAGCTCAGAGGATGACCTGATCTAGTGGGAGGTGTCCCTGTCCATGGCAGGGAGGTTGGAATTAGAAGATCTTAAAGGTCTCTCCCAATCCAAACAATTCCGTGATTCTACGACAAGGGCACTTCAAGATGTGAATGTGAGGGAAGCAGACAACTTCTGGGTAAACCATCCAAAATTATTTTTGGAACATTTTGTTAAAGGCAATGAATTCAATAAGAGCGTGAGTTAGAACAGGGACTGATGCAAGCCCTCCTGCAGCACTGGTTTTTTTGCCTCCCACTCTTGGATCAGTCCCTCCTGGGAAACTCTAAGAACTTAAAAAATAATTGCAAAATGCTAAATTAATAACAATTGTATTGTAAAATAAGAATAATTGCAAAATGCTAAAAAAACATTGTAAAATGCTAAAGTAAAACACAAGAAAAGGTCAAGTTGAATTATGGCATTGGAGATAAATTTTCACATTCATCTTTCCACTGTGCACAGTGCGGAGCATTCTTGGAGACACAGATGAAGGGATTTTGGAGAGAACAAAAATGAGAGTGGTGAGGCACTGGAAGGGCTGCCAAGAGAATTTTTGGCTGCTCAATCCCCAAATTTGTTCAAGGCCAGGTTGGATGGGGCTTGGAGCAACCTGGTCTAGTGGAAGCTGTCCCTGCCCATGGCAGGAGGTTGGAATGTGATGGTCTTTAAGGTCTTTTCCAACCCAAACCATTCTGTGGGGGGAAAAAAAGCTCAACATTGAAGTTTGGGACCAGCTATGGCAGCAGATCTCTCTCAAACACCCCAGAAATGGTTTTGTAGCTGCACTGGGGAAAGGAGGGGGAGGTTCAGAACTGCAAAGTGAAGAGGAAAAATCAGCAACTTCTCCACAGCCAGAACTACTTGTGAGCAACAAAAAATTGGTTACAGAGAAACCTAAAGACTCAGCCTCTATTTTATAAACGAGAATAACACTGACCTACTTTCCAGCAGAGTTGCAAAGCTGCTGGAGAAGCCACAATGAAAGGCACTACAGAAACCTAAACACTGCCTCAGATACACAGCAATAAGGTTATCGCTGAAATGCAGCAAGGCACTTTCGACAGTGAAGGTAACAGATAAGGGATCAAATAATACAGAGAGATGGAAAACTTTTTTTTTTTTTAAAGTATGTTTTTTAAAAGCATCCAGGACATACTCTTGCAAATGGTGCCCCAGATCTCTGAATAATCACAAAAAGCATAAGGAACTTCTTTACGTGGCAAGGATTGTCTCTGGAAGAACTCCACAAGATAACCTCCATGGAGCTCAAATTATTAGCTGAAAATATGAGGATGAGCTGATCCAGCCAGGATTCTCTTCTATATGGGAATGAGGAATTAATCAGGCCTTGTGTCATTCAAAGGAAGCCCTCTGTGGTGAAGTGGAGGAAGGTATAAAGAACAGAAATTTCTCTGGTGGAGAGAAAAAGAGGTCTTGGACACTGTACAATATATTTAGCTTTGCTAGGGGAAAAAGCAAAGCTGGGCTGTTGAGTTCTTTAGAAATAACTTGGTTTCTTGCTTGCATTCGTACAGCCACACAAATGAAGCTCAAGCCTCCACCAAGATGTACATTAAAATTATTATTTCTTTTCAAAATGCTGAATTCGCCCTTACCATTTATAGAGACAAGTTTTCAAATCTTCTGCTGCAGCAGTTCCTCCCCACATTCCCACTGCCTATGAAAAGACATTTTTTCCTCCAAATGGGAAAAGAAAGTCAATCTCTGCAGGACGGGGGCTTTGGTAAGCAGAATGGGAGTGTGTCTGCTCAGATTACCAAAAAAAAAAAAAAAATAGAGATAAAGATAGCAGGTCCATCAGGAAAGCTTTGAAAATGTGAAAAATAACCATCAGCTCTTGATTTCAAGAGCTCTACTGCACCAATCAGCATTTGGAACTTTCATTTCAGCCATAAGACCACCACCTGCTCAACCCTTTATATTCCTGCAAAAGTCCTATTCAGACATAAAAATGGGTGCCCAGAAATGACAGAAATGTGGAACAGTTTGGGTTGGAAAAATCCTTTAAAGGTCTTGTTCCAAGCCCTTGCAACAAACAGGGACATCCTCAACCAGACCACTTTGCTCAGAGCCTGTCCAATGTCACCTTGAGAGTTTCCAGGGATGGGGAGGCCACAGATTCTCTGGGCAACCTGTGACAGAGCCTCACCACCATCAACATATAATTTTTTTTCCTAATGTCTAGTCTGAAACTGCCTTCCTTTACTTTAAACCCATTACCCCTTGTCCTATTGATATATATACCCCACTAAAAATCTGTCCTCACCTTTTTATAAGTTCCCTTTAGTACTGGAAGGCCCCGGTAAAGGTGTCCCTGTGGGGAGGGGAATTAAATCCTTTAAAAAAGCAAGGGAATATCTGGAATTAGCCATTTTAAAGCCATCAGAAAGAAGGAACACACTCTGCAGTTCAGTAACACACAGAAACTTCAGCTGTTTCACAGGAAACACATCTCAAAGGTATTTTAAATCGCACGAACTCACTGGGAACAGCCAATTCTGCTCCCAGCAGGACCCTGCCAGCACCTGAATCTGAAAAGATGACCCCCCAGCCTGGGCTAATCCATCCCAGCCAGGTCACCCAGGCATCAACACCTCCAGGGGGTATTTTCCCATCCTCTGGGCTGTTTGCCTTGCAATAACTCAAGCCCTGGTGCTCCCAGTGCCCCTCCTCAGAGGTTATTTCACACCTTCAGAGATCTCGCTCCGAAGGCATTTTTCCTCCCAGTCTAATCTTCGGAAAAATTTGACAGCAATAAAAATGTAATAAACCAAGCAGTCGGATTATATATATACTGCCGTCTGAGAAAGATGAAAGGCTGTATTGTTAAGAGATATAATTCCAGCGGCTTCCACGGCGTAGCCTGTGCCTACACAGAGGAAGAAAAGGAACTGAAGCAGCTTATATTTTGTCTTATAAGTTGCCTAAAATAAACTCAGCTTCTGATCCTCGGCTCGCATCAGGAGAACGCCGCTGAAAAAGCCAATAAAGACCTGCCAAATATCTCATGAGGACAAAATACCTGTGTGTTCTAGCCAGCTCTTGCCAATGCATCAAGTGAAGTGATATGGGGAAGGGAAAGGAGGACTGTGTGCTTGGAAATCAAATGTTCAAGAGCAAAAGGAAACATAGCCAGAGTTATTTTGCTTCAGGTCATTTTGAAGAGAAATCACTGCAATCAGATTGTGATGAGCAGTCACTGTGTGGCTACAGTACCACTGCAAATGCTCTTAATTTCACTCATACTGGTAGGCATTAAAATGCTCTTAATTTAATTTCTATTGGTAGACATTACCAAAAAAAAGAAAAAAATATTAAAAAACTACTGTGCCTCAAGGAAGACAAAAATAAAAAATGTAGCCATGAGGCCTGGTTGAAGATAAACTGCAGCTTCTATAATAACAATAATAATTTATTCTACCGTGGCACTGGACAGGAGATGATTAAAGACGAGCAAAGGTCTCCACGTGTCTGGATTTACACCAGGCCATTCCATCCTCTGGGTTACAGGAGCAGCAATTAATCACTGCTGGAGAAGGGAGCCATCTCAAGAAAATCTTGAGGTTTCAGAAGTGAGTTGTAACACCTTTAGGAGGGCAGTTTGTCTCCTCAGGAGCTGAGACATCTTGAAAAAACGGTAAGTTATAAGATTTTAGCTTGTCTTTTTAGAGAAACTGCTATCATCCTCTCATGTTAAGGAAAAACAAAACAAAACCAGAAAAACTATCATGAGAAACTTTCTAGACCCACAAACTCAAATGCAACCAGCATTCACCAAAAGGATCAAAGGGACACAACTGAAGACAGAATTAAACATAATTTATTGCAAAAGTCTTGGAGCAAGAGGAAGAAGGTACCACATGTCATCAGTTCCCAGACCACGCTAAAGAAAACATCTCTTTTTTTGTTCATGATTTTCTGACTGCTGCCTCCTCAACCCAAAAGCCACATTTTCAGCCCAGCTTCCAATGCTATTTAGAGAAATGAAAATCCCAGTCTGGGAACACTTGTTCAAGAAATAAATCTCTTCAATAGTTTAATGGCAGAACTGCAAGATGGGAAATTTCACAGTTACCATCAGACATGTTCTGGAGATCTGCAATTTCCTACTGAACTCAGGGTAAATCTGTGCAGATTCCATCCATGGGGTGGGAACTCCCCGACATTCTCCCCTAAAATAAGACAAACTCAGAGTCAAAAAGAAGTTGAGGTTGGAAACAAACTCTAAGTCTGTCTTTCTCCTTGAAGAAGCTCCAGTCAAAACCCTGGCCACACTTTTATTAACACAGAATGTGATTTACCTTCTCTGCCACAGTGGCACTCTGCTGACTCACATTCAGATTTATATTCACGTTCTAAATTTGGAGTTAAAAAATTCACTGATGTGGACTTTTGGGCAAAGGGTGACCTTCCAGTAAACCAACTGGAGGTTAAATCTCCAGCCTCTGTTTTCTCACTGTTGGGGCTCACTTTGGCCCTGAGTCCTCCTGGTCATCATTCTTTGCCATCAGTTGATTCCTCAATACTCTCTCAACAAAACTAACTTTCTCCAGTCTTTACAGGCCATTCCCTCAGATCACGGAACTAATATTTCATCTTTATTATGTGAGCAGGGGGAAAGAGAAGGTCCTGCAAAGTTTTGACTACAAAAAATATTAAAACTTCATTCAATTCAGATCAGAAACTCAACTTTGTCCATGTTTTTATGTTCTTTCATTATTTTTCCCCTGAATCCAGAATTCTACGCATATAAAGGCTCTTTAAAAAGTCTATTGAAACAATAAAAAATATAGTATGAAAAAACTTGTACTGAATTAAAGTATTCAGGAAGAAAAATAATTTCACCAGTGGAACAGTAGTTTTAAGAATCCACGTTTTGGTTCACTTCACTTAAAACCAGGCAGCTGCTTTCACAGTCGCTCACAAAGATGATGGAGAACCTGAAAAAGTGAAAGAAGGGCAACATGATGGGAAAGAAAAGTTAAGAGAATTAGAGCATAAAGGAAAATATATTTGGAAGAAGCCTGAACAAATGTATTGCTTGAAAAAGATCAGGGAAGCCACCTCCTATTCCACAATATAATATCCCTATTCTTCATTCTTGACTGGCACTCAATTCCTTGCCCTGGCATCCCTTCTCAAAAAAAGCAGCATGACATGACCACAGAAGGTCAGGAAAAGGCCACATGAATTCTCATCTGCACTCAGACCTTCAAAGGGAAGGAGGGTCTCAACAATTGTTATCGGATTATGTATTTGAAAACACATTAAAGAATAAAATGCAGCCAAACAAAAAATAATGATCACTGAGCGAAAGCTGCTGGAAGAAGAACGATGATGCCAACCAGGAGATTGATTTTGTGTCATCTTTTACACAGAGAAGAATATTACAAAGAGGAAGTTTGACAGACCAAATAAATTTGTGTTGGTTTGACTCTTCCACCCCCAATCAAATACTCGTGATCTATGGAGAAAAAGACAGATGAGGGGAGAAGAGAAAGAGAATGAGAATGAGAAAAGAAAACCCCACAGCATTAGCCCCCAAAATGAAAATCTGTCCTAATAGGGATCTGAATAATAACAGCTCTTTATGAAAATAAAATTTTTTTTAAAAGCCTTTACACTAGATAGAGAGGTAGCAAGTAATGAAGTAAATTCCATCCTATATCAAATAGGAAATGCCTTTTCCCCAAGCCCTTGGAGGCCATCTCAGCTGGGTAGCAAAGCTCAAAGTTCCCAGCTTAGTCCTTCTTGACAGCACGTCACAGCACAAGCCCCTGGGGAGGCAGTTTCCTTCTCTATGAATTGGTAACATCAGTACTTGACAGTCCTCCATGAGAAAAAAAAAAAAAAGGGAAAAAAAAAAAAAAAAAAGAAAGCTGATTTTGGTTGCATCATTCAGCAACACACCAGAAGAAATCTTACAAGTCCATGTGGAGATCGACTCCCACATGAGAATTATGTTTTTCAGCACACTTAAATACCATCTGCAAGAGAGAGAAGGAACTGGAAGATACTCGCAGAGCTTCAAAACACAATCTTCACTCATCCTCTCTCTCTAAAACTACCAAGTGCTAAAAAGAGCCACACCAAGAGGGTGCAAGTAAAGATGTGGGGCTGATTAATTAATTAATCAATAAACACTTCCCAGTCCTGCTTGGCTGGACACACCAGGACAGAGCCCGTAGGGCAGAGGAAAGCTCTGAGTCCTGGAAGGAAAAGGGTCAGTAATGCAAGGTTAACACACATTTTGCCCACAAACTTGTGACCTACATTGCTCCAAGCCCCATCCAACCTGGCAGTGCTCAAGGCCAGGCTGGACAGGGCTTGGAGCAACTTGGTCCAGTGGAAGGCATCCCTGCCCATGGCAGGGGATTGAAACTGGATGGTCTTTAAAGTCCCTTCCAAAACCCAAACCATTCTGTGATTCTATGATTGTGCACAGATGTACTTCAGACTTCATCCCAAAGGCCTTTACAACATTAGGAGATTTTTTTCCCCTTTTATCTTCATGGAATCTGCATTGGATCCTGTGGTTTTGGGCTGAAAGCTTCAGTGTAGAATTTATTTCACAGCTATTACAAGGTACATTACACTAATTAGGATACACATTATGGCCTTCAATGTGTCCTGTGATAAATCACACAGGGCTGTGGTCTGGGGTAAACATTGCCATACATCTCTGGACACTATTGCATGTTTGACCAGTTCCATAAATACAATTATTTCTGTGGTACAAGTATGATTGGCTACAGGGATTAATTTATCACCATTTTCCTTCAGCACATAAACAGTGTAGTAAATTCTGTAGCTTCCAGGGGAAAAAAAAAAAAAAAGAAAGAAAGAGACAGCAGTGGGATTTCCTTCAGTGAAGCAGCATCAGTTATATTTTTCCTTCAGTAACACGCCAATTGTTCTTCATTTTCCAAAAATATACTCACCGTGTCATGTCTAATGTGCAGTCAGAGAGAGGTTTCTGGCTTTCAAGCTTGTCACACCTGAGAAATTGAGGTGAATGGAGGACAGCAGGCTCAGGCTCATAGTTTTTAAAGATTTTGGTGGCATTATGAGCTTTCCTTCCAACTATCCCCACAGAGGTTTGCCCATACACAAAAGCTCCATTTCAGAGGTAAATCTTATCATTCCATCAATCGTGCTCCATTTCACACTCTTCATCAAATATGGGAAGGGGGGCAAATCCTGACCAAATATTTCTGCAGAAGAGCAGCAGAGGTTGGATGCTCAATGTCCCATGCACACATCGAATGTGCCACCATGAGCCTGGCACACTTTCCCTGGCACACAGCTTTATTCCAACATGCTCAGGCCCTCTCTAGAGCAACTGGAACAGTTTGATAGGCTGTGTCCTCTCTGGGACAGAAGAACCAGAGCTGGAGCATCACCTGAGAGTCAGAGCATCACCCAACTACGGCAGCATGAATGGGTCCTGGGATTGGAAGAATTTAATTTCATAATTGGATATCCAAACTTCGTGTAGCGTTCCAAGCATACATTGTCCATTGATTCATTGTCCTCCAGACTGCCCATCCAAAAAACAGTAAAAAAATACATGGAAAAAGAAAAAAATCCACCCCAGATGATATTCAAGGTCAAGCCCCTGTTCCCCTCCCAATGGCAGATGTCACCAGAATAAACCATCACTTGAATAACCAAAAACATTCCCTCCATCCCCACCAGATACATCAAGAGAAAAACCATCCTGCAAGACACTGCTTGGGGTTTTGCCCTTCCTGGTCACTCCACATTCCCCACTGGTTCAGGAATCTCTGCTGTCCATGTCTGCACTGAGACTTTTCTCCTCCAGCAAAGTCCTGCCTATGGACCACACAGTGATTCCCAAACTGCTTTGAATAGATAAATGATGCCAGCACAGGTCTAGCAAAATTTTCATGGACAATCCAACAGGCAGGACAGCTCTGGTGCTCTCCATAAAGCAAGCAGCAGAATGCCATTTATAAATGTGCCTGGACACAAAGAATAAAATTCAGAAAGCAACAGCAACTATCCAGAGTTTCTCAAGTCTAGAGTGAATTGGACTTGAGACAACAACAAAGAAGAGTCCAAGCTCTCATGAAAAAAAAGAAACAGCTTTAATATCATGTAAATAACAAAGGGAGAAGGAAATAAGGTGTTTTGAAAGGGGACCAGAAAATCTTGTATCAACATGGAACCCCAACTTAGCAGGAGACAGCCTGACAGGCAGATGTGACAGCACAGATAGGAGACCAGAGAGAATGAGACAGATGCTTAAAACTTCAAAGGACTGTGATTATGGCTTAGATCCTACACAGGTATGGCCTGGAAACAAAGGACATCTCCACATCTGAAAGTGTTGAGTGATATCTTGGAGAGGCCTTTGGCCTTTGGCAAGTTTAAACAATGGGATGTAGATTAGCCCAGACTGGAGATGTGGTAGGATTTGTACTACTCAAACCCCCTTGATCCCAGTGGGAGCCTTATTCCATGAGCCAAGAAAGAGGAGGATCCTCTGAAGTTGCCTTGTGCAGGCTCTGGAGGTGGAGGAGACAGCACCAAGCAGCTTCCACAGGCTGGTGGGATGGGACTTCACAGCACAGCACGAGCAAACATGACCACTATCGTGTACAGATTTGTTCTTCAGACCTAAACAGATTCCTAAGAAGGCTTCTGAGTGTGTTTTTAACTGAAGATCTTTCTCTGCATTGTGACTGCAGCCAGATTAACATTTCCACTACACTGAATTTGACAGTCAAGAGAGATGAATGTCAGCAGCCCAAGCAAGCAGATCAGTCAACACAAAAAACCCAGAGAGCTCAACACGAGCAAAAGCCAAAAAGTGTTAAGCTCTGCTGCCATTCCATTTCCACTCTTTAGGTTCTCCATGGAATTTCAGAGCTCAGCCATTGCTATTAAATGGAAATATTTCAAAAAGTGCTGCATCAACAACTGAGAGTAGAGCTGTGTGGCACAACTATAGCAGCAAATCCTTGGCTGGACCAAAGGACTGAAGTCCTTCAGAAAGGTCTCAAATAGGGCTCCAGCAGGAGGAAACACCAAAGTTCATCCTATTAACAGCCAGAGAAATGCCCAGCCATTAACAATCACCTGATATCCTGAAACGTTCCTGCTAAGGGCACTCCCACATGTAATGGCTCAGCAAATGCCATATCCCAGCTCAAAGGGAAGAGCAAATTCCAGATTAAACCAATGGGAGATGATGGAAATGAAGGATGTGCACCCACACCATCAGGCCCAGATGAGGAGGTTGGACCACACAGGCAACAGCCACAGCAGTAGAATCACAGAATCACAGAATATCCTGAGGTGGAAGGGTGCACAAGAATCATCAAAATCCATCTCCTGGTCCTGCACAGGACATCCCAAGAATCCCACTGTGTGCCTATAGAAGTACCAAAGCATTCTTGCACACACACACACACCAGTCCTAGAAAGCCAGCACTGAGAGTTAGGACAGCAGCTTCCAGCTTCTCTTTCCCAGACACCCTAGAGACTCATATTACTTCCTCAATTACTTTGAGGGAAGAGCCAAGAAAAACAAGGCTGTGGTCCAGACATCTCTGCTGAGCCCACAGGGAAGACTGGACAGCGGTTAGAGGATTGCAAACCAGAAATTTGTTCAGAAAGAGAAAAATGCACAGCCTCAGACCTCCCACAGGAATTCTTTCCTCCTCTGTACAAATTTATGTTGTGTCCAGCTGCAAGGCAGAAGTGGCCAAGTTGTGATATGAAGGAGGAAATTCAGCCAAGAAGACATCGCTGTGCACTGTGGCTGTGTCTGAAGGAAAGAATTAGGGCTGGGCAGTCCTTCCTGGCTCCAGCAGGCACTGAGCAGATTCCTGGGTGTCCAATTGCATGTCCAGCTCAGAGCATCTCCCTCAGCACCCCCAACCACTTCACTCCAACCATTTCTCCTCAGGTGGAGGAGATAAAAATCATCTGACGTGGAGCCAACACATGGTGGAGGCTAAACAAACTTAAGCTCACACTGCCACGAGCCAAAGGAGTTCACAAAATAACACTTTGCCATAGACAACCAGGCAGAATGAGATGATCTTTAAGGCTCCTTCCAATCCAAACCATTCTGTTATTGAGAGCCCCGTTATTTCCCATGAGCTGGGCTAAACCATAAAGAAAGGTATGAAGATCTGGACCTGAAGATGCAGCAACAACAGCATAACCTGAAATAGCTCTGCCTTCATCATAACCCCACTATGAGATAGCCAAGATGCTCACTGAGGACATGAGGGAAATTGAGACTTTGCCAACAACTTTAAAAATTCACTAACAGCCAGATCCAAACAGTGCCAAAATCTTGCCAACTAAAAAATAAGAGTGGATACTTTCTAAACCTCACAAATTTCTTTTTTCAGACTCACATGCTCATTGATTTCCTTCCATAGAGAACAAACCCTCCCAATTTTCCATTTGAGCAGTGGGATTGGAAAGTCCAACCACATGTACAAACAAAGCAGCCCTGCAGCTACACCTCTCTCAGAAATGAGATTAAGTGCCACCAGTAAAGCTATTAAGTTATTTGAAGGTTTGTGGGATATATTTGTATTTAATGTATTTAAAATAAAGGTGCAATTACTTTAAGTAAACAGGTGTAGAGTTTTTAAACACAGAGTTGTATTTTATACCAAAGCCCAGGGTTTCCTCAGAACATCTGCAGGTAGAAAGAGGATAAAATAAGCCACGGGAGAACTTAATCACAGAAGACAGAAAAGTCAAGGTTAGTTTTATCCAGGTCATGACTTTTCAAAAGTTGGGATTTTGTTTGTTTTGCTCTCATTAGAGGGAGATGCTACTGCAGAAACCATGGAAAAATTATGGGTGGGTTCACAGCACGGGTCTGTGCCAGTGCACTTCTCCTTGGATAACATCAGATCCTTGCAAACCCTGTCAGAGCATTGCCAAAGCTGATTTAACTGGGTGTGACAGAGTCAGAAAACTCTTTTCCATCAAGATTAGTTATGACATAATAGAAAGTCTATCAACTTTCAGTCCTGTAAAATATTAACTTTCAAAAGCTATTGAAAACCACAGTCTTTTGGGGGTTTTTGAAGGAGAAAATTGTTATTGTTTCAATACCATGAGTCAACTCCTCTACTACCCAACTATTTCCCTCCCCTTGTTCCCTTACAAATAATTACAGACCCAAATTTTTAGAGAATATTGAAAATAACCTATCAGCCTGTAGATTGTCCTCCCCCCACCCATGATCATCTCTTACCATATTTAAGTACCTGCTAAATTAGACAGTGAAGGTTTGCTTTGAATTATGGCTACCCTATAGCAGCAGCAGAGACTACATTGGTTATTGTAAATACAGTTCTTAAAAGATAGTTTGGGCTGTTTATCAGAAATGTCATTTGTGAGAGTGGTTGTGAGAGAAAAATACACTTAGTCCAGCCAAGGCCAACAAGCTCTGCAGGGCAGGTCTGGGAAAACCTCACCTCAGCCAAGGAACAGCATTGAGAATCATGGAATGGATTGGGTTGGAAGAGACCTTCAAGACCATCCAGTTCCAACCTTCAGCCATGGACAGGGACACCTTCCACTAGGGAGGGTTGCTCAGAGCTCCATCCAACCTGGCCCTGAGCACTGTCAGAACCATTTTCTTCTAAAAATCCCCCAATGCATTGACAAGAAAAATGGGGAGAAACTTTTCAGCAGGGCCTGTTGTGACAGGGCAATGGGTAATGGTTTTAAGCTAAAAGTGTTGATTAAGTTTATATCTAAAGATGAAGTTTTTTATAATATTGGTGGTAAAACACTGGAAAAGGCTTCCCAGAGAAGTGGTGGATGCCCCATCCCTGGAAACATTCAAGGTCAGGCTGGACAGGGCTCTGAGCAACGTGATCTGATTGAAGATGTCCCTGATCATTGGACTTGGTGACCTTTAATGGCCCCTTCTAACCTGAACTATTCTGTGATTCGTGACTTGGGGAGTTTTTCAGCATTGAGATTCTTTGTTTAACCTTTCACTGTAGACACAGTAGGGAAAGGCAAAGGAAGGAAGGGGGAGAAAAGAAAAATGGAAGGGCAGGAAGAAAGGGAAAGGGGAAAAAAAGAAAAAAAAACAGTAAGGCAGGTCTGTAGACACTGGGGGAAAGGAAAAGAAATGAGAGGAGAAGAACAGGAAAAGGAAGGGAAGGGAAAGGGAAAGATTAAAGAAGGAGAAGGAGAAGGAGAAGGAGAAGGAGAAGGAGAAGGAGAAGGAGAAGGAGAAGGAGAAGGAGAAGGAGAAGGAGAAGGAGAAGGAGAAGGAGAAGGAGAAGGAGAAGGAAGGAGAATAAATATCTAACACAGGCTTTTTCCTTGTCCACTTTAAGGGTCAGAGAAAGAATGGAAATACCACCCTCAGCTTTAACTGGCACTGGGAGGGTATGGAGCTATTTAAAAATACAGTGATATGCCAAATTTACTAATTCCTACAAAAATCAATGTCCCCAGCCACAGGTTTTTGTTCACCGATAGAGGTCTTGTACATGCTTTAGTCAGCTGAGCTTTGGTCGATACATGACGTAATTTTATATATTTTTATAACAAAAATGCCTCCAGAGTGACAATAGGTTGGTTCTAAGTGCAGGGGAGGAAACAGACTGTTCAATGCCCCTGGCAACAGCTTAATGGGAAAGCACAGATATTTTAAATTGCTTTTTAATCACTTCTAGATATTTCACCCCCCAAATTATAACTACTTACTGAACAACTGCACCTCATTGGGAATGAGTAACGCCGCCAGGCACAGACAATATTTTGCATTTGGCAAAGGTGCTCTGATCCCAGTGAGGCCTTTGGAATAAATTTCACACACAAGAGCACTGAAGTTGAGCCTTTTCAATTCTCTGCTTGCAGGTCTTCTTTATTTATTTCTGCATTTATTTATTTTCATGTTCTGTTTAAAAAACAAAATTGATAGATTTCTTTATCTGTTTTCCAGCCACTCTCTCAAAACAGAGAACACTTCTTCCTAACTCAAAATACAGTCCTAACTCAAAAGTTTCCAAGACAAGAACTCTCCTGGCTGAGCAGCTTGAGCCAGAGCAGATCATCTCAGGCAATTATATTGCTGATTGATGAAATGAGCCAACCTGCAGAACTTTAAACAATAAACATTGATTCAATACATCTTGAAACACAGGAATGCTCTCCCTGAGTGACAGGCGCTGTGCCATGGCCTCTTCCCTTCATTATCTTGACCCTCCTTGACTTTATGAACTCTCCTGCCCTGCTATAGGTTGTAGCTATCTGGAAAATGAGAGTGGGAAGAGGAGTCGAGTTGGGAAGTCACAAAGAGTTTCAAAGTTTCATCAGCATTTCAAATCTTACAGAAAACCTGTCATTTTAGAAGAGAGTGATGTCCTTTCCCTTGGAATTCGTGTAACAGATTTGGATAGTGCCACAGGGCTTCCTTCTCTCACTGTTTGGTGCTGGGTAAGTATTTTGTGGGCTCTGGAGACCATTCCTGTGCAATCACTGCTTGTTTGCCTTCCCTCTGCTCTGGAGCTGCCAACACAATCCTCTTCCAAACCTACACACAGTTCAACATTGTGATCCATCTCCAAGGGATGCTGATCACAATGTTGAACTGTGTGTAGGTTTGGAAGAGGATTTTGTTGTTGGAACAAGATGATCTTTGAGGTCCCTTCCAACCCAAAGCATTTTATGGATTCCACGACTCCCAGAGCGCCTGCTCTAACACCACCCCGACATGGTATCTCCATCTTTACAAACTGTGAGAGGACAGAAAAAAAGAGGAAAGATCTCAACCATGGCTCCATAAAATAACCTCAAATCTGCAGCAAGCAAGCTGGAGAGCTGCCATGTCATTCAGCTGAAAGATAAATACATTCAGCCTTTTGGATCTCTGAAAGTATTAGTAACTCACATCAGCTTCTTCCTCTCTGCTCGGGGAAATAAAAGGATATCTGGATTTACCTCTTTTGCACGTACCTTGCACAACACCAGCTCTAGGCTATCACCCCAACCAGCACTGGAATCTGCCTGTGTGTGGAGGAAATATCTTTACAACACACCAAAAAAAAAAAAAAAAAAGAAAAGAAAAAAAAAAAAAAAAGAAAAAAAGAAAAAAAAAAAAAAAAAACAAAGCCTGGCAGTGGGGAGCAAACACAAAGCTGCAAGGCCCAGGGATGCAGATAATTCAAAATATACTGATGCACCCTGAAAAAAGGAGGCTGCAGTCAAAAAGTCCAGCCTCACACAGGACAGATTCATTGGCAGTTTGCTGCAGAAATTAAGGTGATTGCACAGACATCTCTGCCTTAAGACAAGGAGGCACCTGCTCTTGATTGTGGGACCTGAATTTCTGTAAACTCCAGGTCAAAAGAGAAGAATTAATTCCTCCCCTTTAAAAAATGGATACATAAATAAAGCAAGCTAAATCCTCAAAACCGTTATAGAATCCTGACCAGAAGTTGGCAGCCATTTGACAGCAGGAGGGCAAAGACGGTTTCATCTTTCCCCCGCCGCACTTTGGAAGAAAAAGAGGACATTGATAGGCTGAAAAAGATTGTGATGCTGCCATAGAGTGACATGTGGGAACAACATTCATTTCCATATCCATGTGTTTTCAGGTGCTGGTGCTTGGTCCAAACACCTGCACAGCAAAGGAAAGCTTCCATCAATCTCTTAATATGCAGTGGAAATTAATCTCTTTTTTTGAAGATTGCAAACATCCACGAGCTGCCCTTAGCAAGAGCTACTGCAATAACTCTAATTTCGCTTTATTCCCCTACATCTCAAAGTAAAAAACATAGACTCATAGAAGGGTCTGGGTTGGAAGGGACATTAAAAAAAATCTTATTCCAACCTCCTGCCATGGGCAGGGACACCCTCCACTATCCCAGGTTGCTCCAAGTCTCATCCAACTCAGCCTTGCACATTTCCAGGGATGGGGCAGCCACAGCTTCTCTGGGAATTCCATTCCAGGGCCTCACCATCCTGACAGGGAAGAATTTCTTCCTAATCTCTAATCTAAATTTTTCTTCTCTCAGTTTAAAGCCATTCCCTCCTGTCTTGTCACTCCAGCCACTTGTCCAAAGTCCCTCTCCAGCTCTCCTGGAGCCTCTTCAGGCACTGGAAAAAGCTCTAAGGTCTCCCTGGAGCCTTCTCTTCTCCAGTCTGAACAGCCCCAACTCTTTCATCCTGTCTTCCTAGGAGAGGTGCTCCAGCCCTCTGATTGGAAATCCTTCACTAACAGCCAGGTTTTCCCCATCTGAGGAGCACTCCCAAATCACAAGAAACCGCACGGCAGACACCTCCCACAGGCAGAGAGCAGCGCTCGCATCCAACAACGGAAACCTTCCTTCTATTTGCATGCTCGGCTCTGCCAAAAACAAAGCACGCTGCTCCAAGTGGGAGAACACCTTCCTACTTCTTCAGGGAAGACCAGGGAATTTGTGCACATCCCTGGTTACTTGGAGGCAGCATTTCCCAAGGAAGACAACCAAGGGAGCTCAGAGCAGCAACTCTTTCAGTGCTAAGGAGATTTAGGATGGCGGCCCAGGGAATCAGCAATCCCAGCACATCCCATCCACATGGCTTTGCCCACGGCTGTCACTTTGAGGAGAGTTTGCTACAAAACCAGCACAGTGATGATCTTGTTCTCTTGCAGGAATGCAAGGACTGAGATGCAGGGGAAAAGCAGCAAGATGGGAGCCGCAGGCTTTGTGGAGGCGAAGCCAGCTCTGCACACTGAGCAGGGACCACCACACGGAGGAAATCTGGCCAGAAACCACCCCAGCGCTGGAATGCTGGCCAAGAAACTGGTTTGAGAAAACACAAAATGTGCCAGCAGCCTGACAACACTGCCCATTGCTCTGAGGGGGGTGCACTGAATGCCAGGACATCCCGACGAAGGCAAGCGTGGGTAGCCATCAGATTAAGGCACCACCCAGGGAGAAGGGTTTTTGGGTCACCACAGTGCCCACATCACGTGTGGGCAGCTGGGGGAGCCCCACAAGGGTGGTGTAAAATGGCTCCTTTTCCTTTCCATACAGACTCGGTGGCATCCCGCAGAGCAGTGTCACAACCAGGAATCACATGGGTGGTGAGGACATGGAGCAGCTCACCGGGAGAGGAGCAATGGCAAGCCAAGTCCACCAGGAGTCCACACAGAATCATAGAATTGTTTAGGTTGGAAAAGGCCTTTAACATCAGCAGGTCCAACCATTAGCCAAGCATTGACTGCCAAGGCCACCACTAAGTTGTGTCCACAAGTGCCACATCTGCACACCTGTTAAATCCCTCCCCCACTGAAACATAGGGTTTTCTTTTAGACACTTAAATGTAGAGATTTTAGATAAAAGTTAGTTCTCTTAAAATCAACTAGAATAGAAAAAGACGCAGAACTCAGTTAGAAAGAAATTAATGATTAAATGCAGAGTAGCCTTTTGATTATTTGATATTTACTCAGGTGTGCTTAGAATAGACAATTAATAATCTTTTAAAAAGAGGTTCAAAGGAGAGCCTAGACAGTTACAAATTTTGCCCAGATGCAACCTACTTAGAAGCAATAGAAGAGAGCATTGGGAATTTTCCAGGGTCAAATGTATTGTCAAAAACCAATGAAGTAAGAAGGTCACAGTGAGGAAGACTCATATTCCTTCATCCAAAGCAGCCCTCAGACTCAAATTAACGACCACCGACTCAATTCCATTGCAGGAACTGCGATGTTTAATGACTTTTTGCCTATTTCCATACAAAGCGGGGAATGGGAGGTACTTATGCTAAATATGCATTATTGTTATAGATAAATAAGTTCTGTGTTGCATTGTTACTTTGGAGCTGTACCTTTGGGAGTTATCCCTGCAGCTCTCTGGCGCTGAAATAAACATACACTTTCTAACCTTAACAAGTTAGAGAGTCTTTGTCCGTCTCAGGTGGATATCGATATTAGATCTGTATCCACATTTTAATAATTCACCACTTCCTGGGGCAGCCTGTTCCAATGCTTGACCACTCTTGGTGAAGACATTATTCCTAATATCAGATCTAGACCTCCCTTGGCACCGCTTGAGGCCATTTCCTCTTGTCCCATCAGCAGCTTTGAGTCCTTGTATGTGCCCTTGGACAAACAAAGCCCCCAATTCCTTCACATCCCTAAAGACAAAATCAGCACATGATGGAACAGTTTGTGAAAAACAGCATTTGTGACGTTCAGCATTGACACTTGAAAAGATCATAAGGATGGGGATAAGGAGAAAAAGCAACAAGATCTAGCAAGGATCTGGGCACAACGAGCCATCAACACATGGATGTTACATCTCCATTTGTTTCAACCAACAAAGGCTTATTTTATATGCAGCTGTGTGCACAGAGATGCATTTTTACTACTGATAAAAACACAACTTTTCCAGTCACTGTGCTTCTAACTGAAAGCACCAATGACCAGCCAGAGACAAGGACAGAAAACCACTTAGTGCCATATGAAAAGTCTGAGCAGTGAAGCTGATGCTGGACACAAATCCAGGCACAGGCTTAGCCCCAGTCAACCTCTTCCTTGCATCACCTGAATGGCTGAAGCACAGGTCAGGCCAGTTGAACAAAGTCCCCAGGGGGGATCTGCTGGTCTACTTAGCAAGGAGTGGCCTCTCCAGACCTCAGCAGCCTCTGGCAAACACTTGGTCATGTGGATGGAGGGCTGGGACCAGGGAGCACCTTGCGCTCGAGCCCTGTACAGCCCTTCAGCAAAAGTGCCCTCATCACCAGTGGTCACCTGGCACAGAGCATCAAAAAGCTAAAAACAACTCCACTGCCTGGATTTGCAGGGTATCAGGAGGTGAAAAAGAACAAATCTGAGCAGGAAGAGATTTGGCCTCTCCGCTGCAAGATGTCCTTCTGAGGCTTTGCTCCCAAAGCACCACACGTAGTTACCAAACAGTGAGAATTTCAAGAGCATCCCACACCCAACCTAGAGCTGGGGTGACTCTTCCCAAAGAGCTTTTACCCACTTTCCTCATCCTGCAGCACATGGACAGGGAGAGCACCAGACCAATGAAACACAAGGAGTGGGGAGAGGGCAATCAAAGAGTGCAAAAGAGCACAAAGACAACACAGGAACTGACGAGGCTGGACACATCAACAAATTGATGGGAGCTAAAATGTTGTCAACGCAGTCAAGGACCACCATGACAGCTGGGGAGAGAGATCCTGACCCCAGCGTGGCTGACACCATCAATGCAGCTCCCGAAGCACCACAGGACTTTCATATTCACCAAACTTGGTGCTCTTCATAATTCACAGCACCACCACCAACGCCCTGCCCTGGGCTCGTGACTCCAGGCCCAGCAAGAGCAAACAGGTCACAGACAGAGATGCCACAGCAATTATTTCCCCCCTCACTGCTGAAACAATTTGCTCCATCACCTCGCTGACTACACCTTTCTAACCCACTGGTCCAGGTTGCTCCCAGAGGCCACATTCCCACGTAGACATTCCTTTGTGCCACACAGAAGAAACTGCACACGAAAGTAAGAGATGGGAAGGGAAAGACATAAGGCTGAGAAAAGATGTCCTCAGCAAAATCTGTTTTAAGGCATGATTAGCTCATACTGAAAGTGAAATCCTCTGGTTTTAGTCCAGACCTTTGTGGGAGGACAATTTATGTTCTCTCTCTCCAGCCAGATGTGGTGCTGGGGGACTATTCAAGGGCAGCAGTAACACACTAAAGCTCTTTGCTCAGTGCTGTTGTGAGGAGATCCAGGGGCAATGAGCATTGGTACTTAGGGAAACATCACCTGTATCAAAAGGGACACCCATCACACTGATTCAGCACCAGTGCTACCACAGCTGACAGGAGAATTACACAAAGCACTGCTCCCTCCCCAAGCACGCGCCTTGTGGGAGCTGAATCCTGTAAATCTCCCTACACCTCCAAGGGGAGGTAAACCAGGTGGGAGGGAGAGAATAGTCCCAGAAAATGCCTGTGGAGCTCGGCTGTGGCTGTGCTGCACAAGAATGGATCTGCCACTGCTGAATTGCTGCTGGAGCAAAAAGCAATTTCCCTGAGAGGGGACCACTGAACATCTAAGGGACATATAAACATCCCACCAGTGTGGCATGGGACCAGCACTCCTCTGCTTGCCTTTCACACTGCCCAAGAAGGCTTTACCACCCTGGCAGGAGTTTCCAGATGAGGAACATGAAGTTAAACCTAAAGACCTCCAGAACATTATGGCTCTCAGTGATTTCAGAGAATTTGGGGATGGAGTTTTTAGTAGGGCCTGTTGTGACAGGGTAATGGTTTCAAACTGAAAGAGGGTAGAGGTTCAGGGTAGGTAAAAGGAAGAAATTTTTTTTACCATGAGGGTAGTAAGACACAGAAACAGATTGCCCACAGTGGTGGTGGATGCTCCATCCCTGGAAAGATTCAAGGTCAGGTCGGATGGAGCTCTGAGGAACCAGGTTGAGTTGAAGATGTCCCTGCTCATTGAAGGGGACTGGGATTCGATGACTTTCAAAGGTTGCTTCCAACCCAGACTATTTTATGATTTGAATTCTGTGTGGCATCTTTAAGCACAAAAGTTTCAAAATGTTGCCAACTCTCCATATTTATTCTTTTCCTGTGCCTGGTTTGCTCTAGAGATCAAAGACACGGAAGCAGCAAAGGATAAGCACAACGAGAACACAGGGAGAACATGAAAATATGGCCAGAGGTCTGGGACAGCTCTTGGGTAAAGTTGCTTTCCATATGAGTGAAGATAAAGCACTCCCTCCCCAGCCTCACCAGCAAAAACTTCCATAAACCAGCTCTCCCTTTTCACAATTCAATCCAAAACAGAGTGAAACTCCTCTAAATGAAAGTATTGGGAAAAAAAAAAAAAAAAAAAAAAGGAGTTTCTCAAGGGTAAAATTTTATTTGCATCTGCCTGAGCCCCATCATTCCATGTTCAGGTGACTCTCTGCAGAAGAGATGCTCTTACCAGCTGCCTCCCAAGTCCTGCTCTCCTGGGCACACGAGACTTTCTTCTAATCTGGAAGAAAAAGCAAGACAAATGATTAGTACTGGAAAGAAAACAATTTCAGTCTCATGGCTAAGGACATGGTGATCAGCAAGGAGGAGCTCTGCTATCCAGACACAATCTGCAGCCTCTGATAGGAACAGGTACAAAACCAACCACTGATTCCTCAAAACATCACTGCTGAGCATGGGGAACAGCACCTCCTTTTCAAAAGAAAGTTTGTGGTTGCACTGTTTTAGAACTCCTTCTGTTCCTTCTCACGGAGAACATAGATAAGTTGCATTCTTTTACTTTCTTAATCTCTGTGTTTGGCATTAGGTGTCATTTAGTTATGACCAATGGGTTTAGGAGGTGGATTCTTTACTGACCAGCAGTTGTCGGAGTATGAATGGCTATAAAAACCCTTTCCTGTAAATAAACCATCCTTCTCCGCCATACTTCGTTCGTCTGCCTGGCTTCTCTCAGCCAGCTTCTGCACCCAGGGGGATCAGAAAGCCACAAAAGTTGATATAGATCTTTAAAAATCCTGAAAGGTTTTAATATTTCCAGATTAGCAACGGTACAAAAGTAGGGGGTCGCAATTCCAGGACACCTGCAAAAATAATAAATTAGAAACCTTCAATGGAAAAATAGAATTACTTGTTTAAGTGTCCAGTCTTCTTCCAGATCCTGAACCTGCTGTGGGAGAAACACTCTGGCCACAATCCAGTTAAGCATTTCAGTGTGTCAGATTTGAGAGACCAGCGAGAACCCTGCTGAATGGAGGTCTTGGCATTTCTCACCAGCCGCTTGTTTCTGTCTCCTGCTGGCCTTCAAACACGTACACACACTCCTACCTTCCAAGAATTTCCAATTTTAGCTTTTATTCTAGAAACAACACGTCTTGGTTACAAAAGCAGCCAATCTTCCTGCCAGGAAAAAGCGCTGGTGCAACCCCAAGAGGCAGGACCTGCATTAGACGAGCACCAGGCAGCTCTCAAAAGCTCACAAAAGGCCTTTTAATTAATACGCCCACTTGCTTTGCTCAATTAACACCGAGGAGGAAGCCCTTCACATGCTGCCTTCAGCTCTGGTCACTGTAGGCTGAATATTTAAAAAATCCTACTGTATTAATAAACACTCCCTATATAAACGCCATATACTTCCTACGTACAGAAAGCTCAGTTTAAAAAAAAAAAAAAAAAAAGATGCAATTTCTCCAGGGGAGAAAAATTCAGAGATAAAATTTCAGCAATGATTTATATCTGCCCAGAGCAGCAGAGCAGCAATCCCAGCCCTTGGTGACCTCTGTGCAAACACACCAAGCCAATTACACACTGTGACAGAAGATTTTCCCCTCCTGGAGCAGCAGCTTCTTGTTGCTCAATGTGAGAAACATTAAAAGGTAGTCCAACAAGTGAGTGTGTGTTACTGAGCAGGCTGGGGACAACCAGCCTTGAGGTTTATTCAAGATTTGGGTCCAATTGTGTGAGGGGTTTTGTAAACATTGGTCTCATTGAGTTGTTACATCTGGAGGATCTGTTTAACCTGTGGGAATCAGCATGGGGCAACTCAGCTCAATCCTCCCACTCCATCCCTTCTTGTTTGCTGTGGTCTTCATTAGCAGATGAGTGTTAATTCACCTCATCCTTCAGCATCCCACACTTGGGACATGCCCAGCAGCACTTCCATGTCCTTTGGCAAGACAAAACTAACAGGGAAAACACATTTTTAAAGACGCCAGAAGAAACGCTCTCAGCTTCTTAGAATTACAGAATAATTTGGGTTAGGAAAGACCTTTAAGATCAATTAGTCCAACCATTAACCAAGCACCACCAAGGCCACCACTAACCCATGTCACCAAGTGCCACATCCACACATCTGGTAAATACCTCCAGGAATGGAGACTCAACCATCTCCCTGGGCAGCCTCTTCCAATGCTTGATAAATCTTTCAGTGAGGAAATTTTTCCTAATATCAAATCTAAACACTCCTGGTGGAAAATGAGGCTGTTTCTTCTTGTCCTGTCACTTGCCACTTGGAAAAAGTCTGGAAAAAGCCTGTCAGTTCCCTTGTATTGCCCAGGACATCCCAATTCTAGCTTCTTGAGCCACACCATCACTGCTCTGGTTATAAGGATGCTTTTTCTACTGGACATCCCAGAGCCCCCTTTCCTTCAGCCTGTTTCTTTGGGAACAAAAACAAGCAGCAGGGACTGAGAGTTGGGAATCTGTGACTTCATATGCCATTCTTATCTGTTGCAGGAAAAAAAAAATTAGGAGGATTACGACGAGGAGCATGTAAGAGGTGCATTTAGGTCTGGATTCTGAGGATTTCAACCATCACAGGCTCACTATCCCTGTTTACTGCACGATTATCACTAAGAGGAGCTAAAATCCACGTGACTCCAGCAGGAGAAAGAAACACAGCAGCAGGCACTTCAGAAGACCCAAAACTCAGCTCATCCTACCAGTGCCCACAAGGACACTGTAATTCCAGATCCCATCTGCTCTCCAAAAGGTGAAGTTGTCCTTCCTCCTGAGATGTTTACGACAGGAAAACCACCTCAACTCCCAAACTGCTGCTGTAAGTCTTCCCCAATCTGCTCCACCTATGCTATGCACTCCATCATCTGGGATGGGAGCACCCTTTTTTAACACCCTAAAAAAATACACCAGCTTTATTATTATACTTCGGGCTTTTTGGGCGGTTTTGCCTATTTTTGTCTTTGTCTGAAGCATTCAACCACAGGACAAAATGATTTCTGCCTGCACTGAGAGAGGAAATGCTCCTTTACTGTTTAGGTGAGATTAATTTCAGGATTGTGGCCAGACTGAGGAAACTGGTGGCAGAAATCCTTCATAGCTGGGTAATGAGGTTGTGGCTTTATGAGTAATTCTCCTGAGTTATGCGCCCAGCACCTTGGGTGTGGGTGACACATTCTTTCCTTCCCTCCCTTTTTGAATGGGAAATGTCATCCAAGTACACAAACACAATATTTATTAAAAAAAAAAAAAATAGCAACAACACAATTCATGAGGTGAAGGCATAGATTGCATCTCCCTTGTACAATCTCCAATCAACTGCTGTCTAGAGGAATTCCCCTGCTGGGTTCTCCAGGAATGTCCCCAAACTCCATCACAACCACGATGCACCCTATACCCCCAAAATCTAAAGAGCCTCTGGGGTGGAAACCAGGACAGTACCAGGACAAATCAACAAAAACACTCCCCCGTACACCTGTGTTGTACCAATATTTTTAATATGGAGAGATGAATCAAGGCTTCCTCCCTCCTTGCTGCTGAGCCACCGTGCATCCATACCCAAGGTCCTGCACATAGTGTCGGTGCTGATGCCACATTCCTCCTCTCAGACTGAAATGGCATCGCTGGATGGCAACCAACTCCCCCTTTCTGAGCAAGCAAAGGCTTTCACAACGAAGTTACCTGAAGTTTTAATGCTGTCAAAGCTCAGCTGCAGGGAAACCAGAGAGGAGGAAGAGCAGCCTTTTTGTGGAGATGTCTCTGCTTCAGCTGGAGCCATGACCTTCCATTACTCAGTGCCTTTTTGGGAATTCTCCATGCCTTCCTCTATGCTCACACGCTAGACATGAAGATAGCTAACAACAGCTCCTGCTGGCATGACATCAACCCTGCTTCTCCTGGAGGATGAGTGAGCAGATGGGAGCACTGGAAGATGGCTGAGCTGGACAACTGGAGTCCTTCCAACTCAGTAACTACAGCCCAAAAGGCTGAGAATGCAAAGATCCTTCAGGGTCAGAACCTTTTACCTAGGGGTAGGAACAGGGTCAAGGAAGACACGCAGGTGGTTACTGACAGGCTGTGCAGACTAACCCGTGTTTGTGTGGTTGGTTTTATCGTTCCCCAATGCCTGCTTTGCTTGCTTATTCCCTAGCCAACCCACGGCACTGTTCCAGCAAAATAAGCACAATCCTGAAGAGTTTTGAAATTAATATGATGGACTCGCGAGCATCTTCCATCATGCAGAACTAAAATTAAAATGTACACCCGCCCTCGCCTCACTCCCTGAAATCTATCAGGCAGAAACTTCCCTGTGTCACGTCAAGAGAGTCCGACAGCTGAAGGAGCTAATGGGAAACTGCATTTCCAGCTGCTACCAAAGCAGAACTCCAGCCCCACCACCACATCTGCTCCAGCAGACCAGCCCCTGTCTGACACAAGAAGTTTCCTCCAATACAAATGGATATGAGAGAATATTTTGGAGAAAGAAAAGCCAAGCATGCATTTTTAACTCAGGAGAAAAATTACTGAAGGGCTCATGCGTGTTCTGGCTTTGCCATCACACTGACATGAGAGAAGTGAGAAATAGAAACCAGAAGAAAACTGACTCAATCTCTGCAAAAACTTCAGGGAATGGGTGGGACCAAACACAAAGTTCAGGGGCAACAACTCATGAGGTTGGGCATCCCTAAGGAGAAAAAGCTTCTGAGAATCATAGAATAACAGAATGGTTTGAGTTGAAAGGGACCTTAAAGATCATCTTGTTCAAGCCCCTGCCACGGCAAGGACACCAGACCAGGTTGCACCAAGCCCCATTCAACGTGTCCCAGTACACTTCCAGTGATGGGAAATCCACAGCTTTTTTTGGACAACCTGTGCCAGTGCCTTCCCACCCTTACAGGGAAGAATTTCTTCTTAGTATCTTACATAAAACTGCCCTCTTTCCAGTTTGAAGCCATTTCCTCTCGTTATATCACTCCACGCCCTTGTACAAACTCCCTCTCCAGCTCTCTTGGAATCTCCTGAGGCACCAGAAGAGGCTCTAAGCTTTCCCTGGAGCTTTCTCTCCAGACCAAACCATCCCAACTCCCTCAGCCTGTCTCCATAACTCCAGCCCTGTGATCAGCTTTGTGGCCTTCCATCTGAACCATCTGTGGGAGCATCTCCACCCTCCATGCAACACCAGTGAGGTTTGGGGCAAAGACGTAACACTGCTCTACCAGACCAGAGCAAAATCCTGATATCTGAGCTACACCTGGATTTAGTGATGCCTTAAGAATTTTCAGCTTCTATTCTTCATGTATCTGTAGCTTTGGTGGGTAGCTCTAGGCTTCATTAAGTGCTAAAAACCTCTGTTCCCAGCATTCTGGACAAAGCATTGCTCTCAATGGGAAAATCCAAGGACACTTCACTGCCTCAGAGCCCCAAAATATGTAACCAACAGTGAATTGGGGGGAGCAAACTTGGGGTGGTTGACATCATCACCTGAAGGTGTATTTGGAGAATTGGGATATGATATGTTAATAAGACAGAACTTACAAAATGTGAATATTTTGTGACTCGGTGTCCATTTTGGGTGCAGCCTCTCAAGTGGGCTTTCTCTGCCCTGAATGCACCTGAAGGCCTTTAACAAATTTGTCCTTTTTATTCTCCTAACTTTGCCAGGCCTCTGTTTCAGGTAAGCCTGGATAAGGCACCATTAGGACTCTGCAACTCCAGCTCAGATGAGCAGCTCTATCAGAGGGAACACCAGGACAGACACTGACTCACAGCCCCGAAGTATTTGTGAAAACCCCGTTCAGCAGCAAGGCACCAACATGGCAAGTCAAGACATTCACAAGATCTTGCTGCAAACCCCAACTGATTTTTCTTTTCCTCATGCACGTGTCTGACAGCTCCTTCATGGCTCATCACACCATCAGGACCACAGCAAGCAAACTGACACCCTCTCAGACACCTTTTGGGACAGCAAACACAGCTGCCTGCACTCGATGGTTATTTTGGGGATGAAATTGAGATGCAAATTGCTGCCAAAACAACCACCATGGGGGAGCTGTTGCTTTTTCTCTTGAAATGCAGAGACACTTTCCACTTCTTCTCTCCCCTTCCTTCTACTGATTTCACCACATTTCTTAGGAAAGAAACAGCAATCGCATGACTCAGAGAGAGAATCATCTTCTACCCTTCACAGAAATCCTCACATGCACAGATGTGAGACAATCTCCTGCCCCAGGCCATGGGTAGCAGACTGGCACAGCTCTGTCATGTGCCCAGGAGAAAACACAGAAAAAACAGAACCAAGAGTCAGAACCTAAAATTGCAGGACTGTCCTTGCTGTGATGAATAGAAAGAGGTTTCCTCCAACAAGCCACCAAGCCAACCATGAAGGTCCTCATCCCACGTGCAGAGAAGGTCACAGGAGGAAAAATCGACCATTTTCTGCATGGAAGAGGCTGTGTGGGGTCAGGTCAGGATGATCAGTGGGGTCAAGGGGTAAAAACCATGCCCAGGAGCAAAGTGAAAGCAACAACACTTAGTGATGCCCACAATATCTCACATCCTATGCTGACTTGCCTTCTTCACATGCTTTAAACTTTTGGAACACTCCTCCAGAAAAAGTTGCGAATTACTGGAATATATGTTCCATTGTCTCCAATTTTACTGCATTTTTATTGTGCTGCACAAACATCCAGTTGTTGAAAAGGTGGAATGAGGATTGGTAGGGCACATGAAGAAGCACCAGGAGAAAATGGTTCCTCTGCTGCAGGAAGAGAGGTCTGAAAACAGCTTCTTGCACCGCAACAAAAGTCTTGCTGTACGAACAAGAACCAGATCCCCTGCAAAAATGCAAAATTCACTTGCTGGTGTGCAGATATTTACAGCCCCCAGGGCTGTTTTCACAGTTATGAGTCCTCCTTATCCCTAATACAGCTGACAGCAACACGTGTAGGATCTGGAGACTCCGTGCAGGGGAAGACAACTCACAAAGGCATAAAGGCATCAGTGCCTTTCAGCAAGGCCTTCAGAGTCAGTTATCTGATGCTTTAGACTTCACTGATGGCATTTATGAGTTTAAAAATGCATACAAGGCTTCAACATCCTCTCCCAGTCGCTCTCTTTAGGATGCAAATGCAGTTTAACACAATTAGGCAGGACAGAAAGCCCAGACATTTTACAGGATCAACTGCATTCCAGCTGTCAGGGAAAATAAAGAGACACCAGCTCAACAGACAGGCTGGACAAAAGCCTGTTGTCATCTCTGGATGATTTTCAGATCAGCACAGAACTGTGCAAGGAGGAAGAGCCTTTTTCCAAAGGCGTCAAGCCCTGCTACAGCTTTACATGGGGGAAAAAATTGAAAAGAAGTCAAGTAATCCTTTATTTGTTAGCAGGAAAATTAAACACTTAAAAAAAAAAACAACAAAAACCCTGTCATCTTTAAACTGGAAAAAAAACCAAAACTTCAAGAAAGCTAGGAAGGTACATTGCTTCATTTACAGATGTCAATGAAGGAGGGAAGATCAGATTTTAGGAAGAAATTCTTTACTTTAACAGTGGTGAGGCCCTGACAGAAGTTGCTCAGAGAGGTCGTGGACTCTCCATCTCTGGAAGCATTCCAGGCCAGGTTGGACAGGGCTTGGAGCAATCTGGGATAGTGGAAGGTGTCCCTGCCCATGGCCATAGGGTCAGAATAAGGGACCATCATCTTTGAGGTCCCTTCCACTTCCATGATTCTGTGATTTTATGCGTTATCTGAAACTCCCAACATGAGGACAGAAAAGAGAGAGGAGAGAGAAAAGGAGAAAGTTCTCTGTGAAGCTTCTGGAAGCTCAAGGCATTTATTTCCATTGCTCAAGTTTCAGAACTGAGGAGCTGACAAAGTGTCTGGAGGTACCTTGAAACATTTCCAATCACAACTGCTCTTTCAAAGGAGAAGCAACTTGAAATTGGCAGGAAGTAAGTATTTCTATATTATTTGCCATTTTCCACAGAAAAATCAATCACCCCTAATTCTAAGCATTTCTTGGTTTTCTGTTAAAAGACCTAAATAAAGCATTTCTGTTATGGCAGACTGCAATTAAAAAAAAAAAAAAAAGAAACAGATTTATTAATCAAATCTTTTAGAGCACCTCTACTATGCAGACAGGATGAGAGTTGGTGCTGTTCAGCCTGGAGGAAAGAAGGCTCCAGGCAGAGCTTCAAGCACCCTCTCAGTACCTAAAGGAGCTCCAAGAGAGCTGGAGAGAGTTTGGACATGGCCCTGGGGTGACAGGACAAGGGAAAATGGTTTTAAACTACAAGCAGAGAGATTTGGATTAGATATTAAGAAGAAATTCTTCACCATGAGGGTGGTGAGACACTGGCACAGGTTGCCCAGAGAAGCTGTGGCTGCCCCATCCCTGGAAGTGTCCAGGTTGGACAGGGCCTGGAGCAACCTGGGATAGTGGAAGGTGTCCCACCCCAAATCCTGCACCACAGCACTGACCTTTGGGAAGTGCTTTGAGTCCTCTGGGTCTGTTACCCAAGCACACCTCGAGTCCAGGTAATCCAACACAAATCACTGCAGAGAGATAATGGCGTGGCCTCTCTGAAAATAGACAGAAATCCCCACCAAAAACATCTAAGCCGTCATGATAGAAAAATAAATCTGAGCAGATTGTTGCTTGCATTGTATGAATCATCATGTTGTTATAGCAACTTCATATCTGCACCCAATCTGAAAACCAAGCACAGCTGAAATAATATAACAGCATTAAGTTAAAATGATATATAACAAGACAAAAATGGATCGGCTCAATCTCCGAGGAGCACCCACACTTCTTTCTCACCCTCTTCCCTCCCTTTGAAAACATTGCTTTTCTGTATTTAAACAATAAAAAACCCCAGACTTGGAGCTCATGGAGAAAAGGAGCACTAATGAGCTTTTGAATTCAAAGAGAATCTTCAAAATGAAGAATCACAGAGTCATGGATTAACAGAATCATTTCGGCTGGAAAGGACCTTAAAGATCATTTTGCTCCAACCCCTCTGCCACAGGCAGGGACATTTTTCACCACCTTTAAACAGAAAGAGTGAAATTCCCATTTATAATCACCAGACCCAGCCAGCTGCCCCTGTTGTTCCCATGTACTCCAAAATTCATGCACTGAATGAATTACATACATTTTATATATTTTTTTTTTTTTTTAATTCAAGCAATGCAGGAATTATATAAATATATATGTACATCGTGTCCTTCTCTGTTCAGGAGTTCTGAGCAGAGATACCAGCCTGACCAGAACCTTTAGAAGCAAGAAAAGGGATGCACAAGTTCTAGTTTAAAAACTTCAGGTCTGTGGGGTTATTTTATTGCTGGAGAAAAAGGGAAAAGTGTCACCAAGGTTCTTTCCCTCAGAACAGCAAAGGAAGAAAGGTAAATAAACAGAAGTGTTTTCAGGGACTTGGCAGGAAAGCACAGCTCCTCTGTGAGCCCACCAACCTCCAGAACACTGCAGGAGCCTCAAAAGACACCGTCCTGCTCCAATTAGTGCCAAGGATGACCAGAAAGCACCACAGGGCACTGAATTGCTCCCTCTCCCCAAGGGATGCTGCCAGCAACAAGGTTTGAAGGAGAAAGAAGAAAAAAAGAAAAGAAAGGAGCCTGGGAGATTTGCAAATTTTGCTATTGGTGTTTCAAGCAAATTAAGACCAAATAAACCCCAAAATAGAAAAAGCAACCCACAAACCCTCAGCTCCAGTCCCAACAAAGTCCTATTAGTCTTAACAACAGCACAAAAGTGACTCAATTAATTAAAAGCAAATAAAAAGAAGCAGCCTAACTTATTCTTTCAGAGTTCAAGACAGCAAAAGCACCAGTCTGCCCCAGACAGAACTCTATTTTTTCTTTTCTTCTTTTTCTTAAATGCATTTATTCATTAAGGCTTCCTCGTAGGCTGTGTAATGAGTCACTTCTTGCTTCTCGATGAAGTGCAAAGGGATGGAGAGGAATAGGATTTAAATGAAGGATGGAGGCACTCACAAAGCCTGTTAGAAAAGCTTGAAAAGCTTTTGAAGGCATCACAGATAAAGCGAAGCAACTCCTCACATGGACCCCAAACCCTTTTCTCTGTCACCAGAGCTTTCCCAGGGTCTAAGCCTGGCTGTCTGCTTGCTTACAGCCGGCACAGAAAACCACCCCCTCTCCTCCACTAAGCTTTCTTCCACCCCTGGAGGGCTTAGGAAGAGAAATCCAGAGCTCAAGTGGGAAGCAGGAGTGATGCTGCTCCTCCCAGGGACCTGGTGGCTCACAAGTGTGGATGGGACTATCTCTGCACCAGTGAAATATGATCAGGGGAGGTCAGATCAGTTGGGATCATCAACAGCACAAGGCATTTTATGTCTCTTACCCTGGCAGCCAGAGAAGCCCCAGCAGACTCCAGTTCAGAGTGAGCCACACGTGTCCAACTATTCTGCAATTGTTCTTCCAAGAATCACAGAAACACAGAAGGGTTTGGGTTGGAAGGGACCTTAAAGACCATCATGTTCCAACCCTCCTCTCATGGGCAGGGACACCTTTCACTGGACAAGGTTGCTCCAAGCCCCACCCAACCTGATTTTCCAGTGGGGAGGAAGAGTCTGTCCAATCCATCCATGCCAAGCTCAATGAAAAGCTCAGGAGACAAACCCTCCCATCATCAGCCTTATCTCAGACTGGATCTGGAATATCCTGATTCGGTCCCCCAGTAACTGTCAGGAGTTTCCCCGACTCTCCATGTCCTTTGAGCCCTCCCACCAGGAGCTTTGAGGAAGCAGAAGCAGCATGGAGATGTGACATGACTCTGCAGAGAAGCTGAAGAACAGGAAAGAAGGGCACATGTGCCACTGCAATAAACACAAATCCCAAAAAAGCACAACCTGAGCCCAAATCAATGGCTGCCACAGTTTCCCAGCAAGGACTCCCACCTTGTCCAGAAGTAGAAAACATGAAACAGATATTAGGGCTAAATAGATACTAGAGAAGAACTTCTTCCCTGTGAGGATGGTGAGGCCCTGGCACAGGTTGCCCAGAGAAGCTGTGGCTGCCCCATCCCTGGAATTGTTCATGACCAGGTTGGATGGGCCTTGGAGCAATCTGGGATAGTGGAAGGTGTCCCTGCCTGTGGCAGGGGGTGGAATGAGATGATCTTAAGGTCCCTTCCAACTCAAATCATTCTCTGATTCTATTTTTCTGTGAAATTGCTCTGATGACAGCCATGATCATGTGTCATTCCCCATGGCAGAGATCTTCTACCTTCCCTAGAATGGTGTCTCTCACTTTTCTAACATTTATTCTATCTGAGAAAATTTAAACCAGGGGAAAAAAAGAAAAACAAAAGCAAAACTCAAAGTGACAAAATGCCCCCACAAAATCCAAAATAAATTTTAAAACCTCCTAAATACAAAATCTCCTAAATACAGAAAAAGGGGAACTTTTTCACTGCCACCTAGACCCCTTCCAAAGGGTTCACATGCCAATCTAATAATAAAGCTGTCATATGGGGTGATGTGATTTTAGCTTTCAAGCTGAAGGTTGCTATGGGAGGCTGTTCCCAGCAGCAGTGTTGCACCGCATTTGTAAAAGCCCTTTCCACCATCAGACACTGATTTTTGAGTAGGAAAAAATCCACTATTTTTGTTTTTTAAAAGTCCCATAAAAAGAAGCAGTGCTGGGGAAAAATGTAGAGAAAAAAGCAAACTAAAAACCAGGGCTGTAATTCAGATGCCTGTAGAAATGTGGGTGCACTAAAGTCCCCTTCCCAAAGCTAAAGCACCAGGAAAACCTAATTTTTTTCAAATCAGTGCACATCAGCTGAGTTGCTGCATTTGCCAACAGCAGGTTTGCTGGAATGTGGGAGAAGTTAAAGACAGTCAGATGATCTCAGGTGCTGTATAAACGAGGTGCAGAAATGGGAACAGTTTTTGCAGTGCCTCTGCTGGGCCCATCTACTGTGCACTGAGATCTTGACTCGGATAAAAATGAGGTGTCAGTTCACAACAGGTTGAGGAAGTTTATCCAGCTTTTTAGAATTAAAAAAATATAATATATATATATAAGTATTTGTGCAAGGAATTAAAAAAGTATGTGTATATATATATATACATATATATATCCAGAGAGTTACATAAAGCTGCTCAATTACAAATGACTCTCTTAAAACTAACAAACAAGTAAACACAGCAGATATTTTCTACAGCAATCTGTGAGATTTAGGAGGCTGTTACAACTTGCAGGATTTACAGAGGAAACAGAAAAAGAAGGAGTATTTAACACAAGGACAGAGCCCTGAAGCAGCAGGAGGAGGAGACGCAGTCGCTGTTTGCCTTTACACAGTGAGGTGAAGACCACCAAACGCTGTTTATAAAAGGCTTTTAATTCATGTTGCCAAAGCCTCCAGCAGTTAAGTGCCTTAAATCTCTGCAGTTAAGAAAAGGAGAGCTGGCAGATGAGATATATGGATGGGG
Source organism: Acanthiza pusilla (assembly GCA_036630365.1). Lineage (NCBI taxonomy): Eukaryota > Metazoa > Chordata > Aves > Passeriformes > Acanthizidae > Acanthiza > Acanthiza pusilla. Next base: position 95,917,511 of record JAXCHO010000034.1, read on the forward strand.
ATGGATATCTACAGAGCAAACACATCCCAGCTGGAGATGTGAGAGCACACAGCCAGCTCCCTGCCCTTGCCCAGGATGTGGAGAAGGGTGAGGATGAAGATCACCCAGTTCCAACCCCTGCCATGCACACCTTCCACTCTCCCAGGTTGCTCCAAGCCCCATCCAGCCTGGCCTTGAACATTTCCAGGGTTGGGGCAGCCACAGCTTCTCTGGAAAACCTGTGCCAGGGCCTCCCCACCCTCACAAGGCAGAATTTCTTCCTAATATCCCATCTAACCCTGCCCTCTAGCAGGTTAAAGCCCGTCCCTCTTGTCCAAAGTCTCTCTCCAAATCTCTTGGAGCCCCTTTAGGTTCTGGAAAGGACTCTAAGGTCTCTGGAGCTTTCTCTTCTCCAGGCTGAACTCAATGATTTTTTGCCCCAAGTCTTCAGTGACACCACTGAGATCCTCCTTCTTCATCAAAAGCTGTGAGGCAAGAAACCCTCCAGACAGGTTTACAACCATGAATTTGTGTGATGTCAAAGGTTTCAGACCCAATTTAAACTCTGATAGAAGTTATACACAGGTGAAATCTTAAGACAATAGAAGGAAAACTGATTTGAGCCTGATGTTCAGATAATCAACTGAGATGCTGCAGAAGAGAGATTTCCAAAGCACAGATCCAGCTTGGGTCCTGCACCCCACTGATTTCACAATGTCTGTGTCTGAGACAAAATCTCAACATGGACTGAAGAATCTTTTGCCAAAAAGAGAGACAAAATCTCAACATGGACTGGAGAATGTTTTGCCAACACAAGCTTTTGCCAGAACATACAAAAAGCCCAAACAGAACTCCTGATCAATAAGTCAGTATTTGTTGAAATGCCCAAACTCCAAAGCAGCGACAATTAGGAGCCCACAGCACTAGGCAAAACAAAAATCATCACTGAGATGCACCGACTGCAGTGGCAGTACCAGGAACACACCATCCAATTAAAATTATTACAGTAAGCTTTTTGCTAAAACCAGACCAAATTATTGCAGAAGACTTCACTTATCAGCCCAAGGCTTCAGAGCCCAGCCAGCCCACCACCACCCACCCACCCTGCACATCCCCAAAACTCCTCCTTCCCCAGCACTCTGCTAATAAACTCAGGGATGTCCTTCCCAGAGGTCTCAACGCCTTGTCAGCAGAAATTCAAATCAATCCAGCCCTGGAAGCAGCTGCAGCAAATAACTCAATCACGTTCATCATTTTAACTTATCCTATTTATGAATCAGGTCAAGCTTGAAATCTCCATTTACATTATCAGCCTTCATGATATTAAGATAATCATGCAGAGGACTGATCAAAGGTTCCTCGTAACTTTGGAGTGCAGGAATTACCATACAATAACACTTTATCTACTCCAGTGTCCTTTGTGACTGTCAAGAATACTTTCTTCCCTAGAAAAGAGGACAAGGAACAACGCATTGAACAAGAAAGCACTGCAATACTAAATCTAAGAGTAACAGGACAGTGGGTGCTGTATACACATCCCTGAAAAGAGCATGAAGATCACCAGTTTTAAAAACAGAACAGGTTGGGCAGGGCTTTGAGTAACCTGGTCCTGACCCTGCCCATGACAGGAGGTTGGAACGAGATGGTCTTGAAGGTCCCTTCCAACCCAAACCATCTGGGATCCCAATATTTTCTGCAAATCTCTGAGAAAAGCAGAGATATTGAAGCTGCCTTGAATTACCTTTATTTTATCCCACCTGTATGGAAGGACATTTGGATTTTTTTTTTTTTAGACTGATACTAAAAATCACTTGAAATGGTTCTCTAAGGGGCCTCAATTTCTGTCAGCCCTGCTTTGATGGGAAGATGAATCCTGCAGCCTCCTGACACCCAGAAATACTCTGCTGATGCTCTTACTGCCCTCTCTCTTTTGTCCCTCCAGCAGATGCAGCACGTGCAGCACCTGGTCACTGCTGCAGATCTGACAACAACCACAAAAAACAAAAAACAAACAAACAAAAAAAACCCACAAAAAACAAAACAAAACAAACAAAAAAACCCCAAAAAAAACCAACCAAACAAACAAACAAAAAAAAACCAAGAGAAAATGCAATTCCTATATTCTACAAGAACTTTCATTCTGCTGTTCATCTCCAACTCACTGTTTTTCTTCCTACAACAAATAAAATGCAAAATCAGTCTCCTATTTTCCTATTTTTGTGAAGAGATGTTTTATCCAGAGTGTGGGCAAAGAGAAACAATTTCTATCCTTATTTTAAAATTATTTAAAGAGAGTAGAAAAAAAAATAGAAGGACATAAGCTTGTAAAACAGTCTTATGTGTGGAAAAATTATAGGAATATTTTCTTGGAAGTGGTTCACTTCTGATACCAGCTATTAAGAATGTAGATATAATCCTTTATTTATCTCATTTGCAGCAAGAAAACTCTACACACACAGAAAGAAAAATCACATGGGACATAATCCAACAACAATCTCCCCCATTAACTCCAGAACGATGTTCTATTGAATATTTCAGGCGTGATTACACTGTAACAAAATGGCACCATGCCACCAAGTCCTGTAAATTATTTTCTCTCAATACCTCCCTTCCTTGCAAAGATGCCAGGAGGCTGGAAAAGAAAAGTGCTCCCAGATCAAAGTGAAAGGCACCAAAGAAAGAAGGAGGATCGTTCAAGTGACCATCCCAAAATTTGTCTCAAAGTGGAAAGGTGACCTTAGCAGTTGGTGTTGCACCTTCTAGGCAGGATCTTGGCTGGCAATTATTGTACCAAGGGGATGCTTTCTGCAAAGAAATTAAATACACAGGATTTAAAATGATGGCAGCCTGCTCCAAGTCACAACTTTGAATGCATTTAGCGCTTCTGGATGAATTTTAGAGCTTCCAGTGGTAGAAAATTTTCACCTTAGTTTCTCTAATGTGGAAAAAACACCATGAACAGCAGAGATGGAAGCTCAAAACTGCTCCATGGGTGATGCACGAACTCAGAGAGATCCTAGGTCCGGTGAGCTTCGACTGGGAGTCATGGCTGTCTTTTTTCCAGTCATGACTTAAGAAGGAAGCAAACATAAGCAGAATTACAAATATTGCCAAGTCCAGGCAGCGAGGCTGTAACACAGCTAATTAAATACTTTGTCAAAGATTTTCCGATCGTTCAAAGGATTGGGATGTGCAAGAAGAGGCTTGCAGGGGTATGAACAGCAGCCAGAGTGCTGAGTGAGCACATCTGAGAGCAGTAAACACTAACATGGATTCAATTTAAATTCCCTGAATGTGTTAGGGAGCGGAGAAGGGAGAAAAAGCCAAGTTCACCCACAAAACAAAAGTGTGTCCATGAATCCAGCTCGGCTTCTCCACAGCCAAGGAAGAGAGCTCAGTGCTCCACTGACCATGGAAGGAGTCATGGGGTCTCCAGGAACTTCTTCAAGTCCCTTAGGACTGCTGCCACCACTGCCTGAGCTTGACCACAGCAATGAACATAACCAAGATGAGCATCTTGGTCTAGTGGGAGGTGACTCTGCCCATGGCAGGGGTGGAACTGGATGATTTTTAAATTTCCTTCCAGCCCAAACCATTCTGTGATCATGGGGGACATCAACTGATGGGCAAAGGTTGAGTGTCAAGTCCTCCACAGCAGCTCATGGTCCCCAAAGTGCCAACTTACTTCCTTACAAGCATGCAAGTTGATTTTTCCTTTATTCAGGAACTTTATTTCAATATGGCTTAAAACTATCTACACCAGGCCAAACAAATGCAAAACAATGATGGAGAGAATGTTGCAGCAGGTGCACTCCTAACAGAAGCTCAAGCCAATGAAAGGAACTTGATGTCACCTCTGGCACCTTTAAAAGAAACTTTGCCCAAGGCTAATCCTTTCAGGTAAGCAATGGGATGCACAGGAAAGAAGACAGAGTAATATCAAGATTATTATAAGGTAAAATGTGGTTATTATAGATCACTACAACATAAAATTCACCATGTGAGGGTGGGGAGGCCTGGCACAGGGTGCCTGGAGAAGCTGTGGCTGTCCCAACCCTGGAAGTGTTCAAGGCCAGGTTGGACAGGGCTTGGAGCAACCTGGGATAGTGAAAGGAGCAGGGGCTTTGGAAATAGGTGATTTTTAGGTTCCTTCCAACCCAAACTACTGTAGAATTCTATGAAAATTTTAAGGTAAAATTTTTGATGCAGTGTCATTTGGTTCTTAGTCTTTTTTATACAGAAGAAGCTCAGAAAAAAGTGAGAGATGAGCAGCAAAAATGCTTCTTGCCCCATGGAGACTGGGAATAAGAAAGGAGATACTGGAGGAGTGAGTTTGACTTGGAAACTGGCACCAAATATAGCAGAAAAAGCCTCAATAAGGAACAGTTTAGGGAACACAAGGAATCTCTCAGCTTCCCACCACATCCTAGGAAAAAAGCAGGAAATCCTCCTCAAGAAAAAAAAAAGAAAAAAAGATGGGAAATACTCAAGAAATAAGTGATTTTTTAAAATAACTGACCTATAGCACAGGCTTTGGAAGCCAAGGATCCAAATGCACAGGGAAGCACACAAGACCAGCCAAAGTTGTCATAACTAAGTTGCAACATGAAATGCTGAAGCCAAACCTTAATGATTCACCATCAGCAGAAATCCAGGGAGGAATCATCACCACATTTGCATACCAGGACATCGCTTACTCTTCTTATAACTGATCACCATCCAAAAGAGAGATTCTTGAACTAAATGAACCCTGTGGCTCTCTAGGCAATTCCTAGACTGCTTACAATTAAAGGCACCATTAAGCCTTCAGAGAAGCAGATGCCAATTCATGTCAAAAGTTACACAGCTGAGCGGGGTCTAATTACACTGAATTCAAGAGATATATCATATGCCCAACAGATGTTATTTTATAGGAAGCTTTTTCCATATCTCACAATCTTAAGATCATCTGAGATGTTCTTGCCTGTAATATCCCTTGTTTAGGAAAGAAAAGATCATCCAGAGTCATTTCCTGCAAGCATAAGATGGGGTAAGTGGCAAACAGAAGAAAAAGACACTGAAATAGTGGGGAAGCCGATTACAAAAAAAAAAAAAAAAATTAAAAGTTTACATGGAGAAACAATTCCTTCCTTCCCATTTCACACTTTTTTCGTGGTAGGATGGTATTTTGGGCTCTCTTTTTTTTGCATGTTTATTCAGGGTCTGTACAGCCAAGCAACTGCACATTCTTGTGAACTGGTAAATGCTACAAGCCCAGTTCATCCATTCCCAAAAAAAGAGTTTTATGAACAATGTAAAACAACAATTAAGTGCCATGAAAATGTTCTTGCACAGCCTGGTCCAGGTGGCAGAAAAACACAAAATGTCTTTTGGATTAAGACATTGATCAAGTTTTCTCCTCTGCATTTAAATGGGAAAAGAGAGTCCAAATTGATTCAGAAGCAGCCATCATATAGGAGACTAAAAATATTATCATCTAAACACAGAAAGGTCAAAAAATAAATTCTTAACTGCCTTCTCAACATAACGCAGAAAGCACATCTATTCTTAAGCATTCACCAAGGCCAGTGAGTTTGGGAAAAAGACAGATGGGAGAATATGTAGGAGAATATGTTCTCTGAATACTTCCACAAATAGGCTACCAAAAGTCGAGAGAGACGCTGTGTCACAAGGGATGCAGAAGTCATAGGAGATGCATTTCTTGACATTCCCCTCCAGGGGAGAGATCATCTTGAGCAGAGAGAGAAGTCTTTACTACTTGTTCCCATGGCACTGCCTTCAGACACTCATCCTATAGTTTCACTATTTTTTCAAACAAAATGGCCCCATGACCGTGGAGTGACAGATGCCATTTTTTCAGCCTTTCCCAGCAACTCGGAGATGATCTTCATAAAGAATGACAGTGATATGAGAATCATCAATGGTCTGTGCTGAACTTCCTTTTCATTGGTCTTGTCCTCCTGCCTTTTCAGCTCCTCCTGTAACTTGAAGCTATTGGACAGCTTAAGCAAATTATAAGAAAAAGAAAAATAAATTTAAAAAATCCTATAATTATCAGCCTGAAAATTGAGGGAAGTACAAAGGGTAGGAACACTTCTCCTAGGAAGACAGGCTGAGAGAGTTGGGGCTGGTCAGCCTGGAGAAGAGAAGGCTCCAGGAGACCTCAGAGCCCTTCCAGTGCCTAAAAGGGGCCTTCAGGAAGGGTGGAAAAGGACTTTTCACAAGGGCATGGACTGATAGGGCACAGGGGAAATGTATTAAATTGAAGGAGAGTGTCTTTAGGTTAGTTAGGATGAAATTCCTCCCTGTGAGAATGGGAGGCCCTGGCACAGGGTGCCCAGAGAAGCTGTGGCTGCTCCGTCCCTGGAAGTGTCCAAGGGCAGGTTGGACAGGACTTGGAGCAACCTGGGATAGCGGAAGGTGTCCCTGCCCATAGCAGGGGTTGGAACGAGATGATTTTTAAGGTCCATTCCAACCCAAATCATTCTATGATTTCATGATTCAGCAACTTAGGCTTCTCATATACATAATCTGACCAACACCAGAGTATCAGTGTACTGCATCCCAAAAACCTCCTGTGAGAAGCAGGTGTCCCACAACCAGAGGCCTCGAGACTCTGTTCTTGCTTCCCAAATATCCTGTGCCCAACCAGCAAACGGCACAGTTTGTTTCCAGCATAAATCTGTTGTGCTCCAAGAAATTAATCTGCCCACATTACCCTCCCACTGCAGAAGAAATTTGGACCACAATTAAGTGGAGCATAGAATTAGCAGAAAGGTATCCTTCAGTTAAACAATGACCTGATTTTTGTCACTTCAATCCAAAAACTAGATCTATATCATTCATTGCATGAATTTGCTTTTCTATTTTAAGGATTTCTCACCATCTTGACTGCCAACAAAACGCAGGGTCTTGTTTGCAGTCAAGTCAGAGCAAAATTGATGAATGCCAACACAGCTGGGTCTCAACAGCCCTTCCGCTAAACTGCCGTGTAAAAATTAAGGGAGTGACAGAGATTACCAAGAAAAATACAGCAACACACCTGTAGGTGTCCAATCAAAAGTCATTTCATGGAGAGGGAAACAATTCCAGGTGCAGAGGAAGCATGCAAAGGAAGGCACAGTTAGCAGAATTTGCATTAGTGCAGCTGCCTTCGTTGCAATGACCCTAATTGGCATTTCCAGATGTGAGGCAGGAAAATCAGCTGACAGGAGCATCTTTGCCTATAACCCTAGAAAACCTAGGTTGAAGGAGACACAGAGCTCTATACAAGGCATACTTGAAGAAAAAAAATAAAATTAAAAATCCATTCTTCTTTCCTTTCCACATATTGAGCTGGTTAAAGCAGTCCACGTTCTCCAGTTGCTACCAGCAGCATTTATTTATCACCATCCTCAATTCTGAAAGCAAACTCCAAGTGATAATGCACGATCTCCCTGCAAAACCAAACTGAGATGGATAGAGGACAAGGGGTATAATTTAAGACAGTTTATATTGCTCACAGTACCAGGAACACTGCATTCAGGCTGCAGGAAAGGTCATTAGTAAATTGAAGGCAGCAGAAGATAACAGAAAAGTTTACAAACAACATTTCAACAGGAAAAAAAATGAGCTTAAAAAATGGGCATTCAGAGAAAAGAGCAACCAGAGAGAGAGTCTGGGTGTGCAAGAGCCTTCCCCCCCCAGGCACAGGAGCGAGCTCATCTCCAGGGCTCATGATGGAGCACACGAGATCTGCATCAGTGCCATCAATAGTAGCACCCAGTGTGACAGGAACCTCCTCCTTGGCAAAGTCATCCATACCAAGAGAACAGTTTGGACTTATCTCCTGCCTCCCAGATGGCTCACTCCTGCTAGTGCAGAAGTCTGGGGAGCCAGGATCTCCCTGGCGCAGAGAGCACAGGATTGCTGCCCCGAGCTGGCTATGCTTCAGCTTTCAGCCTTTTTGTGAACACTGCAGGAGATAAGCACTGAGATACAAGAGATAAGCAATGTAAGGAGTTCATCTCCTCCCTTCTGAACACTATCATCCAATGAAAACAGTTTCTCAAGTAAGGAGAGACTGTGGGTTTTTTGGAAGAACACGATGGAGGTCTGCATTCCCTGTAACCGGGTCTAGTGGAAGTTCCCTGTCCATGGCAGGGGGTTAGAATGGGATGGTCTTTGAGGTTCCTTCCAACCCAAACCATTCCATTATTCCATGATCCTATGCCATCAGCAGACAACTGTCACACATTGGCTTCAGTGGGTTCTTCTTGGGTCAAAGTCCAGTTGGGAGTTTTAAGGAGAAAAGTCTTTCTTGTGAGAAGAGACTACGGGAGCTGGGCCTCGTTAGTCTGGAGAAAAGATTGAGAGGGGATCTCATCAATCCCCACAGATATCTCCAAGGTGGGTGTCAAGAGGATGGTGCCAGGCTCTTTTTATGGTGCTCAGCAACAGGACAAGGAGCAATGGCCATAAACTAAAACACAACAAATTCCACCTCAACACAAGGAAAAACTACTTTCCATTGAGGGTGGCAGAGCCCTGGAACAGCTGCCCAGGGAGGACATGGAATCTCCCACTCTGGAGACATTCCAAACCCACCTGGATGTGTTTCTGTGTCGCTGCTCCAGGTGACCCTGCCTTGCAGGGGGGGTTGGATTGGATGATCTCCAGAGCTCCCTTCCAACCCTAAATACTCTATGATTCTGTGAATATATGAAGAAGCTCAATCTAGCAGGATAGGCTGAATCTCACCCTACTTTTCCTTCTAAATTTGGACTATCCACATGGACACACTTGCTTCAAAACACCTGAGGATCTCTAAAACACAGGTAGCCACCCTGACCTCACAGAGGGGCTGCTTTTCATAATCGAGTTCCTTGACATTCTCATTTCTTCAGTTCCACTTCAAGGGGAGGAGAGGGCATACTCAAATATATGGAATGTTAGGTCATTCAGTTTTTTCAGGTAGTAATTCAGGTAATGATTTTGGATCAGGAAGATTAAGGACAATGTCCTAAATGTCCAACTTTCAGAACATCTTGAAAAAAAAAGCACACATCCCTTCTACTCTTCTGTTTGGTCAACATGAGGCTTAGCACTGACAAAACCACACATCTCTATTCTGCATATAACTGAGGACTGCAGAATTCAACAGCAAATCCCTACCCATGTCCCCTACAAAAAGCTTCCTACCATGACAACCCCTGTTCCCCTCCTCCATATCCCCATGATTCTTCTGTCACAACCTCTCCACATTCCCCCTGTATCCATGGATTCTCTCCCTCTTCAGCTTCAAGTCTCATCCATGTCTCAACTTTTTCTCCAAAGCATCCAGAGAGGCAATAAACAACCCACATGAGTAATCAAGACCTGGACACATGCTATCTGATAGGCTGGATGATACCAAAAAAATAGAAAATCAGTGAATTTGCCTGAGTTTTCCTTGAGGACATCGAGATATTAAGTCCTTACGTGCTTGGTGAACACATACATTGATGGTTGGGTGGAGGAGAAAATCAGTGAACTGTATTTTTTTCTCAGATGTTATTAACTCCACCAATTCACTTCAGTGGAAGAGGCAGAAAAGGCACCTTTAAGGAGAAAGCCTTAAAGGAAGTCAGAGACTTTAAACCATCAAAAAAGAAAAAAAAAAATCTGAAAACAACCCAATGGTGCTCATCTGCTCTCACTTTCATACCTGTGCCCCAAATACTTCATTTGTATTTAATTTTCTGGTTCGCCAAGTAGAAAAATAACCCATTCCTGAGGCTTCCAGCTTTATTTACACACTTGGTTAGGACTGAGCTGAACACTCAAACCTGTCATTGAAGGTTTCAGGTGCTCCCAGCTCTGCTTTGCACTCCAGGAAGGCTTTGCTCTCCACATCAAAGACAATCAGAGAATCAGAGAATCATTAAGGCTGGAAAAGACCTCCAAGATCATCGAGTCCAACCATTAACCCAGCACCGCCATGTTCACCTCCAAAACATGTCCTCAAGTGCCATATCCACACTTTTTTTGAACACTTCCAGGAATGATGGCTCCACCACTTCCCTGTGCAGCCTTTTCTAATGCTTAACAGCCCTTGCAGTGAAGAATTTTTTCTGAAAATCCAATCTAAACCTGCCCTTGGCTCAACTTGAAGCCATTTCCTCTCTTCCTGTCACTTGTTACCCAGGAGAAGAGACTGATCTCCACCTCACCACAACCTCTTTCCAGACAGCTGTAGAGAGTGGTAAGGTCCCCACTGAGCCTCCTTTTCTCTGTGAGAGAAGAGCACTGCCCAGAAGAAATCACCCTCCATCTTACCACACCAGACAAGGTCCCACCATGTCCCAGAAGCTGAAACTAAGGCTCTTCAGCTGGGAATGCAGCAAGATTCATTTAATTCAAGAGGAAGCACAAGCAGCCTCATAGAGCTGAAGCTGCATCTTGTCTATCCAAAATCTAAGCATTTTTAAAATAATTTTTGGTAGGGTTTTCTTCAGAATGAATCAGACTCTGTAGCTGGCTTAGCACACCAAGCCCAAAAAGTTGGAGAGGGCTGAAATCCATGAATCCACTCACAAGAGAGTGGAGCCCTGCCTTTTATTGGCTTACAATTATACAAAAAGGCATCTTTGGGCTGCAGCTCTGTGATGAATTAGCTCTGACAAGGGAGGTAACTCAAGACCTCCCCACAGCGCTCCCTCCCCGCCCCACATCACGGCTGCCTCTCTGCTCTCTTACTAATACAGGGACCAGCAGCTCATGCTGTAAATCAGATCAATGAAACATTCAGTTAAAAATAACAGCCCAAACCTCCTCCATTGCAGGAGAGCCTTGTCGTATCACAAATGATGAAAGCACATTTCTAAAAAAAGCAAGCTGAGTTGAGAGCAGTTTCTGAGAAGGTGGCAAAATAAACAGCTCCAAGCCCAGCCAGCAGAACAAGGGCTGGGCTGCTCCAAGCACTGCTGGGGCTCCAAAATAACCTGGCAGGGGGAAAACTGGTCTCAATGCCCCCAGTTAGTGGCTACCTAGGTCAAAGATGGTGCTTGGGTCCCATCCTGGTCCAGCGTGGTGATAGTGTAGGAGCAGGACATTCAGAGGACACCATCACCCTCTTTTGTGAGCTATTCCTTGGGCATCTCCTTGCCCAGTGGGCTGTGTTATTCCTGCCTCATGGCTGGTAGACAGAGAGAAAATGTTGGGATGCAGTTTCCAGGGTCAAGAAACATCATCCGCGTGGTACTCACAAGCATTTGGCCTGTGGTGCTTGCTGAAACTGGGAGCTGTAGGATTTGGTTCTCCAGGATTGCCGTCTGAGGTGTAGGTGCGGTTCAGATGGCCAGGACGGAAACAAGAGACTTCTGGATTTTAGTCTTAGAGCATGGGGTTTATTATGATAAAGCACGTGGGGGTAAGAGACCTGCCAGGAACTGCAAGATGCAGCTGAAAGCAGGTGAGAGAAAGAGAGAGAGAAGTACAGGATACGGGAATACAGGAATACGGTGGTCGTCGCTTACAATACAATAAATCATGTTCAGTGCTGAATATTCTAATTTTCACTAACCAATCTAGAACAAGATACAAATTCTATAGCATTTACATACAGCCTATGAGCATCCTTGTATTACCATATGGCGTTATAGTTTAAACCCTTAAAACTGCTTTTTTGGACCTTATGCTAAGTTGGTAGGGTCTGCTCTGCCATTTGGAGCTGCCAGCAAGCAGAGGCTATTGTCTAATCAAGAGGTGGTGTTGTTCAATCAGAGAGGGAGATTACCTTCGGTGGCCATGCCATTGTTTTTCCAGTTATTTAGTAACTGAGGTTTGGTATCTCAAAACTTGTCTTCATTTCAATTTCTCTTATAATTTCTATATTCTCAGCATCTTTTGCCAAGTAATAATTTTTATAAGACTTTCCTATTTCATCCTCCCCAACAGGGAGCAAAAAGAGAAGCAACATCCCCAAGGTTTCTTACAACTGTTTTTATGATAGATGCTGACAAACAGGAGGGATGTGGGGAGTAAGTTTTTTCCCCTTTTTTATGTCATCTAAGCACCCACTGAACAAACAAACAGCTGCCTTCACCCTGCAATCCAGATGGATGTCCCTCTGCAACAGGGGGATGCACCACAGCATCTCGCTCGCATTTCCAACGCCAGGATTCAATACAGCGACTGCGGCTTTTAATGCCTTTTACAAACATCTAATTCACTCTGTATTAATCCCTCAGAGCAGCTACTCCTTCATTTTACCCTTGGAGACACCAAGCTAAAATATTCATCAGCTTGAACACAAAATCCTACAGCTCTAAGCAGTTGTTGAGGACAGAGGATGTGCTGTTTTGTGGTTCTCTGATATATACAGCAGTACAACATCATCCTTGTACAGAATGAGCTTCTAAAGATGCCTTTTTACTAGATGTTTATAAGTGGATTTAGGTTTAATGACAAGCTCCTCTTGCTCATTTCTTACTTTTTCTCATCCTTCTTTTTGGGGGGAGGGAGGCTGACAGGGGCTGTTCTTTCTCAAGCTCAATATTAAATAAAAAGCACCCAAAAATAAATTGAAAATGCACTCTTCAGCCATGGGACAAGGCATATTTCAAATGAATGCAGCAGAAAACCTCCAAACTATCAAAAAGCTATTTCAATAAGGGATTTTCACTTACTCAAGGCATTCAAGGCATTGACACAACTTCTAAAAAGATTAATATTTTTCAAGTATTTTAACTCAATTAAATGGACAAAATCTCCTGCAAAGGAAGGTGACAACAACCCCATGGTCCACATCTCCTATCTTCCCAGCCTACAGAGGATTTCCCAAAGCTCATAATTTTTGGGAGAGCTTTCAGGCAGTCTCTCAGGTGCCTCTTGCAGGCTATGTCCAGATATCCCCAGAAATCTCTAGTACTGAAGGAGCAAGCCATGGAAGTGTGCATTAATGTGTGTATTCCACATCTCAGCTACAACAAACCACAAACACAGAACAGGACCTGACACACACTGTTTAACTTGCCCTTTGACTACGAGACAGCCAAAGCAAAGAGACTCCAGCCCATCAATATTCCTGACTCCACCAGCATTGAAGATGTTCAGAGCTCAAACCTTGAGAAGTGAACAACAGCATTGAATCCCTGCAGTGGTTTCACCTTAAATAGACAGAAAGGGAGGTGTTGACACTGAAGTGATGCTTTGCAGTTCAGGCAATCTGTGTTCAACTGCCAGGCTTGAATAAGTTCTGGAGTGCAGTAGGAAAATTAAAGACAAATCACAGTCGTCTCACCTCACCCAAAGCATCCTGGAGCTGCAAAATGCAAAGGAAAGATTCCTGGTAAAATGGGATATTACTGTGCTTCAGTTCAGTACTGTGCACAGCAAGGAATAGACCTGCATCATTTTAATTTTTTGACATTCAAGGAGATTAAATTGAAACAGTAAAAAAAACTCACAAATGTAAAAAGATACAACAATTGTAATCAAGGTGGCAAGAAACTGGCAACGTGTTCACCACTGGAACAGTTTGGGAGTTACTCTGAACCAGTTCATACCATTGATGAAGGCATTTCTTCACATCAGCCTGCTGCAGTAGGCAGATAAAACGCAGTTGTGCTGTCTACATAAAATGTGTTTAGATACATAAATCCTCACAAAGTGGCTTTCTATTTTGAGGCAAAACCAGAAAGAATTACACGCTGAATTAAATATTTTCTTCTTTGTCCTCTTTTCGACCGTCTGCAAGATCAATTGAAGTGCTTTTGCATGAAACAGGCAGAGAGAAGAAGCATGTTCCAAAAAATAAATAAATAACGCAGCCACTCCTTGCTTTCGATATGATGCCCGAAGAAAACAAACGTAACAACTTAAAGATTCCCACAGTGAAAAGGAAGAAAATGCTGAAGGTTTAATCATACACTTACAAGGCAACAAAATAGATTTCTCAAGTCTTAATATCTCTTGTGAAATTTTAAGCACTCAGACACAAATATTAGTAACATGCTGCAGCAAGCTGAGTCGTTTCCCCTGCCCTCGCACAGCACAGGAATATATGCGAGTCCCTCCCTTGCACTCACACATTTGCTGTTTCCATCACTTTTCTGTTTGCAAAGAGATCCAAATGAACCCAAGAGCAACTCATGGTTTAACACATTCCTCGCCTTATGGAGGTCTTGCTGCCCTGCAGCTCAGCAGCCTCTCTGTCCAGCTGCACTGCAACATCTGGAAGCACCAGCATGACTTCCCTGCAGGCTGATCAGCCACGTGAGAGGCACAGAGAGACAGCACTCAGTTTGACTGCTCCCCCAGTTACCAACTGGAATGGGAAGTGGAAGAAAAGGGGAAGAGATCACCCCACCAAGAAAACTCAAGACCTACTTTATTGTCCCTCAGAATATCCTTTATCATGTCTTCACAAGAACCCATCAAAAACCCATCACAGTTTCTAAGGAAGAAATTTTTGACAATGAGGGTGGAGAAACATTGGCACAGGTTGCCCAGAGAAGCTGTGGCTGCCCCATCCCTGGAAACATTCAAGGCCAGGTTGGACAGGGCTTGGAGCAACCTGGGATAGTGGAAGGTTGCTCCATGGCAGAGGGATTGGAATTGAATAATCTTTAAGATCCCTTCCAACCCAAGCTATTCTATGATTCTATGACCCTATCCAGCCGCTGGTGCTGGCCTGAGTGGCACAGCAGGTCACTGGCCATTCACCCCTGGATTATGGGGCTTCATTCTGCTCCCTGTCCCTGCAGCTGTGGGAGTCATCCCACCATGTTTCCACCACAGCCACTATGTCACAGTCTTCCAGCTCCCAGTAGCTTCCAGCTCCCACTGTTTGCTGCCCATGCTGTGAGCACTTCGGCTCGGCTTGATCCCACGTCCTTTTTGGGGGAAGAGACCATAATTCCTACGTGGCCATTCTCATGTTCTTCCATGGTTTCTAACACATCAGTTATTCTGGTGCCTTTGCTGCTGCAGGGATCTCCATCCCCTACCTCCACTGAGACAGCAGAACAAAGGAACTCACTGGCACAGCATCCCATGATTGAAAAAAAACCAAAATTCTGCTGGTGACAGCAGGCTGAAAGCCAGGTATTGATCTATTGGATATTCCTGGTTCTTCCTCATCATTCCCTGCAACTGGAAGGGTAGGGGAGAACACTACTTGTGTTCTCCTTAACCACTCAACCTCCCACTGAAACACAAAAAAACTGAGAGAGAAATCACTGCTCTACACAATTGAAACAGGAGGAAAATAACTTGCAATAATAAAATAAATTAATAGAAAAGAAAGGAACACACAGAAAAAAAAGAAAACCAAACACCCAAGAAATGAAAAGAAAAGCTAAGAGGTGAATAATTCATTTAGGCAATGTGCAGTTCCCATATTGTACCTGAATTGTTACATGGAAGGTTCATGGTTTAATCAGAACTGCCAGAACAAGAAAAACCGGAGTCATAAGTACAACATTCATCCTTAGCAAATGAAATAGGTTTCTGGGTAAGGCATTTTCATTTAAAATAGGAAAAAAAAAATAGGTTGCAGTTTGTGAAGTGACCAGCAAGGGGAGTCGGTGCCCAGAGCTTTGAGGGAACCACGCAGATGCAGTTTTGGGTGGAGAAAACTCAAATAAACAATTCTGAGGCAGTGAGATTGATAAAACATTGAAGAGTGCCAGAGGATGCTGGAGGATGATGGACAGAGAGCAGAAAACCCACTAACCTGGAAAAGAGAGAAGGCTTGAGAGACACTCGAGTAGGAAAAAAAAGTCACATTTTGCTTGGAAATTGGACTGTCTGTCCCTGCAAGACTTAATGGAGAGCATGTGATAGAGAGCTCTTGGAGGAGAAAAGGCAAAGGACAAATGAAATCAAGTCAGGGTGGAGCTTAGGATGAGAAAATAAGGGTTAATCTCAGTGTACTTCTGAGTACAATATTCTGGCAGTAACATGGAAAGACTTTGGCCAGTTCCTCTGATGGCCTTGAAAAGACACCCAGGAGTGTATCAGATGTCTGGGAGAAGATGTCAGAGGACTAGGGCGAATCAGGAACCTTGCATTGTGCCCCAGAACCACAAACAAATAGGGGAAAAACATAAATAAAGACCATAAAAAAACCCCTCGCAAAGAGTGGGATTTAATAACATTATACAGCATTTAAAGCAAAATGCCAGCAGTAGGAACTCATTAGGCTCTGTATGGGGAACAGCAGCAAAATCACTGCTGCAGCTCCAGCCATGCTGGGCTTGTCAACAGAAACAGGGCCACCCTGAGCTCCGGGGCCACGGGGAGGGGCACTCAGAGCTTTCGTTCCTCTGCCCCGTTAATCTCATTAACCTCGTATTTACTCTGTTGTTGGTAATTACTCAGAACATTAATAGGCACAATTTATGCGTATTATTTACTGAATGTTACAAATCTCTTTAGCTCTGGGTATGAATGGGGGCTGGAATGTGGCAATGTTTCACGTGCTTTGGAAAATGGAGGTAGAGAAATGAAAAAAAAAAAATTTAAAAATTGAAAAAAATATTTTTAGGACTTATTTCAAAGATAGACATTTCTTCAATATCTTAATTTCTTCTTGCAAGATAACCAAACAATTCAGGTAAATATATAAAATCCATCCGTTATACTAATTCCATAATAACATTCTAAGAAGGAAAAACAGACACCAAACCAAAAATACCCAAGAAAATACTTATTTCCTACTATTAAGCTGGAGACCATGAAACAACCATTCCAGCCACGATACAAATTACCGTTAACGATATTCCAGGTGGGAAAAACAGATGCAGTTTAAGAAAACTGTTACTGCTGTTTAAGAACTCCATAGGTTTTACAGACACACTCTGTTACACCTTGAAAAATGGAACTTTCACTGACCATCTGCTCCTAGCAGAGAACACCCAGCAGCTCTGGCTTTGGCCAGAAAGCCCAACTCAAAGTCAACGTACCATGAGCAGGGGACATCCCAGAGCTTGATGAGCAGCCAGGATCGGATGTGAGAGGGAGAATTTGGATGGAGACTCAGTTAAAATAAGGAAACCACTACAAGAGCAGAAGATGGCATCCAGAGGGGAATGTCTGCAAGAGCAAAGCCCACAACGTTCCTACACCCCACCTCCAGAGCCTGGGTCTACAACATAAAGCATCACCTCCCATGAGCCAAAAGGATAGGGAGAAAACCAACCAAAATCAAAGACAAAAAAAAAAAGCTGAAATGAGAAGGGTTATCTAAGAAAGAAAACAGCAAAAATTACCTCACCCACTATTTTATTCTGCTGTGTTGTGGAGCCACTCGTTGGGAACTTGGCAGCAATAACCCAATGGACCCAAGGCCCAGCTCAGCAGTATTGTTCCTGTTCAGATAAAAGGAAAGGAAAAAAGAAAATCAGATGTGAAAAGCACAAACAGGCTTTTATCTGCTCTGTTTCCTTCAGTCTGAAGCTCAGGGATTCCCAAGACTGAGGTTTTAGCCGTATCTTTAGATTCAACTGGGAGTTTTCACACCCTGTGAATTTGTTGAACGTATCCATATATTAGGCAAGCTTTGCTTTTGGCCTACACAATGTCTGTTGACAATGGAACACGCACCCAAAAAAAAAATAGGAAGCAAAAAAACCACTTGTTCCCTTTACTTTCAGGGTGCAAACATAAGGGGATGTCTAGCGAAACACAGCAAATAATTTTTATTTTCTGCAATTTGTGATTTCACATTGTTGTCATTTCCTCCTGCTTAGCAATATCATATTTTATAGTCACTATTAGCCAGTTAAACAGGATCTGGTTTCATGACATTTTTACCACATTTCCTACAAAAAGAAAGCCTGTGCAAACAAAGGGATTGCTGAGAGAGAACCACACAACTGAGACAACCAAGTGGACCCAGAACTGGACTTTTGAACAATATCAGGGATGGTGATTCCACCACTTCCCTGGGCAGTCTGTTCCAATGTTTGACCACCCTTTCAGTGAAGAAATTTTTCTTACAACAAATCCAAACTTCCCCTGGTGCAGCTTGAGGCCATTTGCTCTCATCAGGAACAGCACCCAAAAGGATCCAACAACTCAGATAACTCTGGAGACTTTAATGACATCATAAACTCATTTCCCCCACACACACTTTCACAACTGATTTTTCTATTTTGGTCCAAATTTGGAAACTAACACTTCAGAAGAAATTTAAGATGCTTTTAATGCAGTTTCTTACGCTCTAATAAAAAAATAAATGAGAAAAGAAGAAAAAGAATGGCTTAGGTAACTCAGGTAGAGGCACTCATACACTGTGCAAAGTAAGGAAATAAAAATATTACAGACTTTTTACAGCAATTATTCCTCAGAGGAAGTGTTTTAATCAAAATGCTGATATTTTGGGCTCGTTTTAAGCAGGAGGAGCATCACCACAGAAAAGACAGTCTTCCAGACTAATCATCAAAGTTTTTTAACCCCTCCTCATGATGGGTTGGTGGAGAAAGTCAAATCACATGGGATGACACGGGGGCCAAAGACAGCAGCAAAGGATGCTGAAGGAGCTCCTGTCTTGAGTTTTTCTATCCTTAGAAAAACCAAGCAATTACCCTTTCCTCCTCTTTGATTACACAACCAACATCAACACCCTCAAAAGCAGCAAAAGTTCCCATACATGTGGAAAAATAATGATTAAGAGCCTTTAAGTTAAAGTACAGTGCCCAGAACCAGTTTTCAAAGGCAGGGTAAATAAGTAAGACCTTTAAATTTTAAGATGTTGCTCAGCAACACCTTGTCATGCCACATCACACAACACTTCTTCCTTGTTATTTCTCTGGCCAAAGGTCAAAATTCCTCTCCCAAGAGACAAGCCTTCATAGAAAAAGAGTAGTGAAACTTTCACATTGAGGAACAGTCCACAGCTCCATGCTGGAGACCTTCCTACAAATGATTTATTGCAATTTAAGGTGGGGGAGAGGAATGACAAAATTTGTCTTAAATTGAAGCAGTTCTGCTCCAAATGAAAACAGAATTATTTGTCCAGCACACAGAGTCCAGCACACAAGAGTTCAGCACTGAAATCTCAGGCTGCTCATGGCTGCTAAGGTAGGAGTTTTTATCACCCTCATGTAGCTGTGGGACAAGCATTTTTCAACTGCCTGTAGAAGCAGAAAAACAGTGGTCATTTAAATTTCCCAGAACAAGCTAAGCCATGGCACACCCCATCCTGCCAAGTGGGGATTCAGGTCCTTAAGTGCAGAAACCTGGTGCTCCCGTTTTCCAGAAATACCATTATGTCCATCTCCCAGAGCACCCAAGGTAGCCCTAGGAGGATGAAAACCAATATTGAAATGATCAGAAACACCCCACATTGCACATGAGACTTCTTGCCCACCCATCTTCTCCTTATCTCATCCTCCCACCACTTCCATCCCCCAGATCGATCTGTTTTCTTCTCCAATTCAATCTTTTTCTGGTGTTTTTTCCACAGCAGAGCCTCTCCTTTGTGTCCCTCTTGCATTTTCCACACAGGAATGCAAGAGAGACATGATCTTGATTGGCATCCACAGGAACAACTCCATTGTAGGGAGGAATTAATGATAACTCTGCCCACCTGAAGGCTTTTTGGGGTTTTTTTTTAAGCCATCGTGTATGTAACTCACATGATGTCAGTACAGGAATATCACACTAAGGCTCTGGAAAGTAAGGGGCGGGTTTTCCTCGTTTCTATGGTTATGAGCAATTTTAATGACCAACCTAAATAAAACGGCTGGAAGAGAGAGAAAGTAGGAAGGAGTGAGGTGGGTGTTTAATTTTGATTGACAAGACAGAGCAGAACTAGTTAAGATCTGTCAAATGCCTGCTGAGGATCATAAACCCTCAGCACATTCTACGGTAGACAGAATTAGTCTGAATGCACAGCTTTACAAAAATATTTCTTATCTGCTGAGATCAGAGTTCAGCATTTCAGTTTGCCCACAGAAAACAGCTGATGCCATAACTACCAAAGAAACCAAGGTAGGGCCAGAAAAAATAGTAATTTATTATTAGTATTTGATTTTTAAGTATTAGCATCTACAATGTCTTAATATGTCTTAATTTTTGTCTCTGGCCTATATATATATATATATATATATATATATATATATATATATATATATAAAAAAAAAATTTTTTAATACAAAATGGCAGCATTCTCAAGAGTGTTGACTACCAAACAATAATTCTAAAGGTATTATCAAAGGCACCACTTTGGAATCATATCTGCATCACGGGAAATGTTGTATAAATACAGAGTAAGGAGATAATTCCTGCAGTAAAGACCTTAAAATAGGAGATCGAACGCAGAAGGAGTTGAACACAGATTTGATGGGAAATTTCAGGAAACACAATCTGGAAAGACAAAAACACTGGCATGACAGTCAGCTGTGATGTTCCCTGAAGATACACCACCAAAAAACAAGCTTTGGGGGAAATTAAGAACATTCCTACAAATGAAGTCATCAAGAAGGAAGAAGAATGGAGAGGTGGAGACTTGCAGGATTTCAAAGTCAGGAGCAGAGTTTCATGACCTTGGAGGGAAGAATCAATATCTCATGAGAAGATATCTCCACAAGAAGACCAAACCAGCATCTTATCTTGGGAGAATGCACCAAAGGACAGACACAAAGACCATCCAAAGATGTCCCTGAACCAAACTGAAAGATGCATTTCTTGTATTCACTTGGCTCTGTTGGGATGCAAGCAGGACACAGTGATCTTCACAGAGCTACACACCCATGAGCTTCGCTATTTTACCAAATGATGTTTGAATTTTGAGGAGAAAAAAATGCGGCAAGAGAGGATGGAGTTATAAAAGAAGGAAGTCAACAGCTCCTGAGATGCCTGCCAGCAGGATCTGCACTTAAAGCGTGCAGTTTTGGCAGAGAACATTCTCAAAATCTGATATTTAAAAGTCTCATGGTGTGGAACGTATAATTAAAGTAAAAGGATAGAAGTGAACTAAGATCAACACAAACTTGTATCAGTCAGAATGTGCTCCCACAAAGTCTCACCCACCTGGTTCTTCCATGTTACATTCAAAGAGAAAAAAATTAGCTACCAACTACTTTTATCCCCGCTCAAAATCATCCCTCTACAGCTTCTGAAAGGGATGGATTTGTAACAGTCTTCAAGACTTAAAACATCCCAAACAAAATGACCCCAAACAAATCCCAAAACTCACAATAAGTTGTTTCATTTACTGCCAGTTTCCAATCCTAGAGCAACATATTTGTTGTGATACAAACGTTTCCTTCACCCATCAATAATGAGGCATCAATGGGTGAAGGAAACAGAGACTAATGAAAACACATACAAATTCATACTTTCTCCTCAAGAACTGGAATAAATGAAAAAATTCAAACACTTCATTGAGAAAAGCCCCGAGGAGAGGAAGGACTTGGGGATATTGGTGGATGGGAACTTTGACATGATATTACATATGGTAATGTGGCTGTCCTATCCCTGGAAGTGTCCAAGGCCAGGCTGGATGGGACTTGGAGCAATCTGGTCCAGCAGAAGCTTCACCTCCCATGGCAGAGGGTTTGAGTGAGATGATCTTTCAGGTCCCTTCCAACCCAAACCATTCTAATATTTTATGAATTTAATGCTGTTTCCTTCCTGGTAGTGCCACCACAAACTCAATAACCAAGAAAATAAACCAAAAATCCCAACAAAAATAATGAATTCTTCTGCGATCTTATTTCTTACTGCAAGGTTTCCAACAGCCAAGCTGTCCATCACCAAGTTGAAAAGTCAAAGACGCATGGAATCAGCTGGCACGAGCTCATTTATAAGCAGATAATGCCTCGAAACCTCCCAAGCCAACTCTGCTGCCATCAGAGCCACCTCTTCCTTGGACAGTGCCCAGGAACTACTTGCAAATGAAATCCAACCGAATTTATTGCTTCTGCAAGCCTGGAAATTTCAGTTACAGAGGTGACGTGACATTTTGTTTCGCCAATGCTAATCTAATACCTTTTTAAAGGTGCATACGTTTCACCCTGTTGGCTTCCAACACTGAATTACCAGCTCTGCTAAGCTTCAGAATAAATGAGACGAGCGTGGCCTCCAGGCAAAATCCCTTTGCTGTAATCTTTATTCAAAACACACCGCTCCGGAGCCTTGCATGCATTGCCAAAAATCGCCTTGAGGTTTGCTCTTAAGATGGCAATTTGCATATCAACATTTTGCTGCAGAGCTTACCCAATGTCCCCGCTATTATTTTAATACTCGGCTGTGGGCGGCCCCCTGAGCGGCTCACAGAAGTGCAGGCTAAAAATATTCCTGCCTTCCCCACTGGCTCCACACATGACCACAGCTCGGATGCAAAACTGGGAGCGATGGCATCCACCCGCCTCTCCAGGAGGATGCGCAGGCTCCAAGGTGCTCAAAAAAACGTGGCAAGAAGGAGAAAAGTAGATCTGCATGGATGGAGGAAAAACGCACAGACGCCAGAGGAGGAAGAGCACAGAAAGAGACCGTTTGACAAGGGAAGCAGGAGAGGTTTATCCACGTGCGAGACATTCTTGGGAAAACACATTAAGAGGCAATAAAGCAGGTGAGGGAGGCACCACCTGGGATATGAATTTAAGATGATGCTGAACAGAGGAAGGGAAAGAATTCTCAAGCACAGAACAGGAGCAATGCCGGGCGGACTCGAGCACAGCCTGATTCATGCCCCAGAAGGGAGATCCCGATCCCGCTGGCAGCACCATGTTGATGACAGCGCACGAAAAAACATGGATTGCAGGTTTTTCTCCTTGCCCTCCTCCCCCTCGCCCAGCAAACCCCAGGCTCAGAGGTTGTAATTATTTCTGGCAAGGTGTAAACAGGTCTGGGAAATGAAATGGAAAACCGGAGCTATTTATGAGATGCCACGCGGGGAGTCGGCATCGGAGCCAGGCTACCAAATCAGCGAGTGCAAGGTCACCCTGATCTGCTCAGGAGAACAACTTTGCAAAGTGGTTTGCAGCCAGCCAGGCAAAATAACCAGGCTCAGTCTGCCCAGGATGGCAAATCAATGGAAATGGAGGGTGGAGAACCACCAGAAGACTTTGCCTCAGCCAACAACAAGGGTTTTATCATGATGCTGGTAGGCTTTGAGATGATGCCCATGGAGATAACATCCACTAGTGAGAACCACCCGCCTCTCTGGGGTGTGGGACAGGAACAAGGAGGACATCAGGCCTGTAAGTCTCCCTCCACCTGCTGTAGAGAGAGGCAGCCAAGGGATTTCCCTCTCTGGAAGTATTCCAGGCCAGGCTGGATGGAGCTTGGAGCTGGTGGAAGGTGTCCCTGCCCATGGCAGAGGGATTGGAACAACCAACAAACCATTCTATGATCTGCATGTAAATGACCAGTGGAGACCACTCATCCCCTTACCCTGCAGGTCACCACTTGCTTCCAAGGAATTGGATTATTGCCCCTATCCAGGAAGAACCACAAATTTTGAAAAGCAATTTCCTTCTGCTGGTGGAGAAAAGCAGCAAAAGCCAAACCCTCCCAGCCAGGAAGATCTTACACCCCAACGGGGCTGAAGGAGCCAGCAGCATCTCAAGCCCACAAAGCAGACACCTTGGGAAAGGTGGAAAGGAAAACTCAAAAACTCTTTCTGGTTTTACCAGGAACCAAAGGAAAAGAGATGATCAAATTCCGGAAGTACAAGCAGAGAGGCAGTGAGTGCTCCTGAGGACAGCAGGACCTCCAGACTATTTTCTGCACGCACTCTTAATATTCTGTGCTCACAAACAGGACTAGGATGAACAACCCTGTTTCTAAGGATGAGATTATGCTAAATTCTAATTAATTTTAGAACGGATGTCAAGCACAGTGCAGTAGGAAATGAAATGGCCAAAGAGAGAAGAGTAAGCCTGAAGACCTCAGAACCTGTGGGGCATCTCTATATACGAAAGGAAACAAAGGTACATCTGAATAATGTGCAAAGAAATAGAAAAAAAAAAAGCTAATAAAAAAGCAGACCTTGGTTTCCATGCAGAGGGAAGAGGATCTTGACAACTGAACTGACAGTATTCCCATAAGGTGAAGAAAAAGCCCAACCCACCAGAATTCCAATCTCATGATTGCCCTATGTTTGAGACAAGAGATCAGAGAAGTTGTGAATGCCCTGTCCCTGGAAGTTTTCAAGGCCAGGTTGGATAGAACTCTGAGCATCCTGGTCGGGTGGAAGGTCACATGTCACCTGTCCATGGCATGGGGAGGAAGAAGGTCCCTTCCAACCCAAACCATTCTAGGCGTCTGTGAAACCCATTTGCTTCAGACTCTCTAGATAATCAGCAGGAAAATATCTGTAGTGAGGCTCTCAGTTTACTTTTTCAAATTCAAAGGTGGTCTGTTTTACTCAAATATTGCAATCCTCTTTTCCCCACTTGCTAAGATGCCTCTCAAATGGGACAGTTTGGGCACTTGGCTAAGACAAAGTCCATTACATTTTTAGAAAAACAACCCATAGCTACAAAACCTCCCTGTGGCGCAGGATCAAAACTTATGAGGGCTTTGGAAAGCACACAGTTGTTCTCTAAAATAGAAGTGTCAAAAAGCTTTGGACAGCATTTCTGGGGCTTCCACACCCACATTTTGCCACCTACTTCCATCTTTGAGCACTTGCTGTTAATGGAAGCTGAAGGTCCTTGACACTGAGAAATCTGAGAACCTCTAACATGCAGAGGCCTCGACACAATTTAATCACCATTATTTTAATATTTTACTTTTTTGTTACTTTATTTATCATCAGTAAAAGCAGATTTAGTAAAATGACTTGATTTTTCACCATTGCTAGAGCTCTGGATAGCTTTAAAACCTGCATGGGATGGTTTGTAAGAGGATGGGGAGCATCAGGAGGTTGGACAAACTTCCCTGATCACAGCCATGAGTATTCACCATGGCCTCATCCTGCCCACATCAACGCCACAGCACCTTCGGCAGAGAAAAGACTAAAATTCTCAATTCTTTAAAACAAAAGGCAGAAAATCAGAGCATAAAAGCAAACAAAAACACATTTGCTATTATTATATATATGTAAATTTTATGTATATGATCTTATGCACTATATTGTAGAAATTACTTGTTAATTTAATAATAAACATATATTTGTAAGTTTAATTTTTCATACTTTTTCACTGAGCATCCACAACCTGCAGAATGTTTGACAGGACTGACATTAGGGTCTCTCCAGCAGCGACAGGCGCTCCGATAAGGGAGAGGCTGGGGATTATCAGGCACACAACAGAAAACATCAAAACATTCAGGGAAGGTAAATCACATCTCAAGCTCTCTGACACTACATCTAAACTTGTATAAATCAGGTATTTTAGAAATTAGGAGGTTCTCATGAGAGTCTACAAAGCGAATAATGTCACAAGGGATCACAAATCAATTGTTTTTGTGGGGAAAAATATAGTGAAAAGCTGTATTAAGGTTTAGCTCTTGATTCACTCAGCACAAAGGAAAATCTGAAGATCTTCAGCTTCCAACAAGAATTTCTGTCATGTACAGGGTTATATTAAACAAGGTGTTACCCAGTGAGGCAGCACGGCTCCCACAGCCTCATCGACCTCCCCCATCTCCAAACAGATGCACAGCAGCACTTTTAGCTCCAAAATTAGAACTTGGAGCACGGTGAACATCTCCTTGCTGGGACACAGGATGCTGCAAAGCATTTGCTAATAACGCATCTAAAACCTAATTGCAATTACCTACAGTGAGTTGCAACTACTGCACCCTCTGATCCCAAACTTCCCATCCCTGGAGTGTCCAAGGCCAGGTTGGATGGGGCTCTGAGCAACCTGGACTGGTGGAAGGTGTCCCTGCCCATGGCAGGGGGTTGGAATGAGATGATCCTGAAGGTCCTTCCAACCCAAACCATTTTATGATTTAATGATTCGAAAATTAAAGCCACTGTTGCACAACTCAGACCCAGCAAAACATCATCCAAGTCTTCCCCAAACAGCCCGAGAGGATTGTGCTCCCCTAAGACACCCCGAAATCAGGGCACATGAGCTGGGCAGGCAGAATCATTGCATGAGGACTGTGGTCACTCTCAGGAGATGTCACGTGTTGGTAAATCATAGAATCAGAGAATGGTTTGGGTTGGAAAGGACCTTTAAGTTCTCATTCCTATCCCCTGCCATGGGCAGGGACACCTTTCTCTAGGCCAGGTTGCTCAGCTCCTTCAGCTTAAAGCCATTCCCCCTCGTGCTATCACAAATAAATAAGGGAATTTCAAGGTGGGGGGGAGAAAGATAAAGAAAATCAGCATTCCTGGCTGTATATGGGATTTTTTACGAGGCAGCCATTAATAGCAAGTTTGGGAGTTCCCTCGTACCATATTTGAGTCTCTGGCATCTTACACAGCCAAGAAATGGGTTAATCCAAAAATTTGGGTCATAACACCTCCAAATCTGCCTGGTTTTTCACATGTAGAAAAATAAAGGAGGCACCTCCCTCCTCCTCACAGAATCATCACAAGAAGATTCATTATAAATGGGAAAAAAAGCAACAGGTTTCAGCAATGAGCATGATCAAAGTCTCTCGTGGAAGAAGAAAATGTTTTATTTTACAGAAATAAGAACTATGGCAACAGCTCTGGAATAAAATCCTACAGCACGGCTGTCTCCTGCACTCCTTTACTCCATGCACCAGATGATGGAGGAGTCCTACAAGGGGAAAAAAAAAATACATGGCCAAGTTATTCAAGAATAGAATGACAATAAATGTACGCAGAGAGGAGAAGGAGGACAAATAAAGTCCTCAATAACCTCAAAAATTGTATTTTTGCAATGCCTGGCTTTGCAGCAGGGGGGACAGGGGAGCAAGAACAAAACAAACGCTACACAATGAAGAGCATCAAACATTTTGCAGTTATTTTCTGCTTTTATTTAGGGAAAGGATGACAGAGAGAGTGAAGAAATCACCACCTAACACAATATGAGTATTTACTTCAAAAAAAAACCGCTTAAAAAAGTAGTAAGTATAGGTATTGTAGCCTATACCTATTGAATTTGATTTCACTCAAGGAGAAGCTGGAAAATATTTTCCAGATTTTGCTTGCAGCTTCCCAGCAGATGAACTGCCAACACACCTAAGCTGCCCTTGGGAGAGCTTTTCCCCACAGCTCTGCCTGCCAGAAAAAAACCACTCAAAAACACCTACTGATACACCATTTCTTATTTCTTGTACCAATCTTCAGGATATATTTAAAAAGCAACTGATCATCAGTGCAATCTTTGCCTTTCTAATGGAGCTGCACACAAAATGGACATTAAAAAAAGGGAATTCATCTTGCCCCTTTTTTACTTTAGTTAAATGCTATTTTTTCCATCATCAGAAACACTGCAAAGCAGAGATGTGCCCATGCACTGCAACAAAGAGATGGCACCTGCCTACTGAATTTCCTGACTAGTGACACTATGAAGAAAAAGAGTTTTAAATAGAAACCTCCCTGCAAGTGTTAAATCAGATTAATTTAACTCTTGCGTTATTTTAATCTTAGACGCCGCCATTTGCAAGGCAAGAAGGAAAAAAAAATAGGGAGTAGGATTCTTATCTTGACCATATTCTTTGGGAAATACAGTGTATTACTAAAATACACAAATAACCTTTCTGACAGCAAAATGCAGACACTTCTGACTCTTTTGCAGTAGGAAAAGAGCACAAATATTTTATGAAGCTTTCTGAATGCTCAGCATCAAGTGATGGGCAGAGCTTCCCTCCAGCCTTGCGGTGCCCAAAGCCACTGCCAAAAACACCAACGCAAGTTTGGCGCCACGATTTGGATTTGCACATGGCAAAAAGTGCTCTGCAAAATACAGTGCACTTTGAAAGGTTGGCGATGCTACTGAGGAATAAGTTTTGCAGCATTTCCCCTGCAAGCACCATCATGGGGGGACACTGATACTTCAGCTGAGAGTTAGGCTCATGTTTAAATACCTGGATTAAATTTAGACTGGGTGGATCCTGTCATAGGCAAACACACATGTTCTAATGGGGAATCATAGAATGGTTTGGGTTGGAAGGGACCTTCAATATCAGCCAGTTCCAGCTCTCCTGCCATGGGCAGGGACACCTTCCACTGTCCCAGGTTGCTCCACGCTCCATCCAAACTGGCCTTGAACACTTCAAGGCACAAGGCATCCACAGCCTCTCTGGAAAACTTGTGCCAGGGCCTCACCACCCTCACAGTAAGGAATTTCTTTCTAATATTGAATCTGAACCTACTCTCTGTCAGTGGGATGCCATTCCCCCCTGTCATATCACTCCAGGGTCTTGTCCAAAGTCCCTCTCCAGTTCTCTTGCAGCCCCTGTAGGCACTGGAAGGGGCTTTATGCTCTCCTGGGAGCCTTCTCCAGGCTGAACAGCCCCAGCTCTCCCAGCCTGTCTACAGACCAGAGGGTCTCCATTCCTCTAATCACCTTTGTGGCCTCCTCTGGACTCTCTCCAACAGCTCCATGTCCTTCCTGTGCTGGGACCCCAAACCTGGATGCAGTTCTCCAGGTGGGTCTCAGCAGAGTGGAGCAGAGGGGCAGAATTCCTCCCTCACCTGCTGCCCACCCTGCTTTGGATGCAGCTCAGGACACTTTTGGGTTTCTGGGCTCCAAGTGCACATGGCTCATGTCCAGCCTCTCACCCACAGCACCCCCAAGTCCTTCCCCCCAGGGCTGCTCTCAACCTGTTTATTTGCCAGCCTGGATTGACACCAGGGATTAAAACACAGGACCAACCATGTCCTGGGTGGAAAGACCCCATCCATCCATCCATCCATCCATCCATCCATTCATCCATCATCCTCATTGGAATCAAACCTAGAAACACAAATCCTTTCCAGTGTAAGCAGCCTTTGGCAGACAGTGACGATTGCAACCCGAAATAAAACAGTCAGAGGCTCCCCTCCTGCACTCCCAAAACCCTCAGGTGTCACCAATTTCCAGTCCCCCAAAGCGCCAGCAACCCTTGGAAGGTCCATAAGAACCCAAGTGAGAGCCACCAGCTCACCCCACTGCACAAAGTAGGTGAACTATAGGAAGGAGGATAATAAAGATGGGCAAAGTAAATTAAAAGTTTTCAACAGTTCATTCAACTTTCATCGAGCAGAATGTGTTTACAGTACAGGCAGGGAACCGAAAGTATTATTTTTATCTTGATATTATTTACCCTTTCACACTTGCTATTTAAATATTCCTGAAATCCCAGAAGAACCAACAATTCAAAAT
Organism: Acanthiza pusilla; assembly: GCA_036630365.1. Taxonomy (NCBI): domain Eukaryota; kingdom Metazoa; phylum Chordata; class Aves; order Passeriformes; family Acanthizidae; genus Acanthiza; species Acanthiza pusilla. Next base: position 95,946,700 of record JAXCHO010000034.1, read on the forward strand.
ACCATTTGATATATACATTTATAAGGAAGGGGAAGCACAGATTCATTCACCTTCAGCTTCCCTCTTATTGTTTTCAATTAGATTTTAAGTGCTGTAATATCAAGGTGCAAATTTATCAAGACACAGAATAATTATTTCTCCTCCCCTCCCAGTATAGATCCTCCAGACCCAGAGCAGACATCTCGATTGCTGGGAGACCTGGTCACACCAGAGGGTTGCATGATGAGGAGCAAATGATGAGAGGTTTAAAATATTTTTTTAAAAACCAAAAAAACAACAAATCAAGAGTTGTGAGAAAGTTATTAAGATTGCATACACAAGAGAGGATAGGCATAAAGGTTTTAATATTGAAATTTCTGTTCTATGAGTCTCTGTAGCCAATCTCAACTAAATAACTTCAATCATAGAACACTTTGGGTTGGAAGGCAACTTTAGGACCATCCCGTTCCAATCCCAAGCAATAAGCAGGGACACCTTCTACTATCCCAGGTTGCTCCAAGCCCCATCCAAATTGGCCTTGAATATTTTCAGGCATGGGGTAGCCACAGCTTCTCTGGGCACCCTGTGCCAGGGCCTTACCACCCTCTGAGTCAAGTCTTGCTTTAAACACAGTAACAGGAGGAAATAGGGATGGAATCTGAATCTGGACTAGGCAGGACACGTGGCTGCACTGCTCAGCCTCTCCCATGTCCATCAAAGCTGCACCAGTGGTTGGGCTAATTTGTAATTGTATTAATAAACAAGAGCAATCCAGCAAGGTGGGAGGCCATGGAGAGAGCAAAAAGGGTTATTTGTTGCCTGGATGACCACTGGAAAGTGGGAATCAGCACATTTAACACTCCAGAAAAAGTCCAGAAACAAACCTGAGGATGAAAGGGAAAAGGATGTTGCAGCTGGTGAAGACAGTGGAGTAGGAAAGCAATGAGGGGTCAGACAGCAGCTGCCTTGAGTCATCCAGGATTTAAAAACTCGAATTTGCATCAACAGCAGCGAGAGGGATTTTCCAGAAGGGCATGGGGTGAAGGACAAGTGGGAATGGCATTAAGCTAAATGAGGGTAGATTTAGATCGGAGATCAGGAAGAAATTCTTCCCTATGAGGGTGGTGAGACCCTGGCACAGGTTGCCCAGAGAAGTTGTGGCTGCCCCATCCCTGGAAGTGTTCAAGGCCATGTTGGATGGGACTTGGAGCAGCCTGGGATAGTGGAAGGTGCTCCTGCCCATGGCAGGGGTTGGAATTGGATGGTGTTTAAGGTCCCTTCCAACCCAAACCATTCCATGATTCTACGGCTAGCACTCCAAAACACAGCCAGAGTTCAGCCTGGAGATGAGATGAAAAAGAACATCACAGAAGGAGAAGATGGCACAGCAGGAGAGCATCAAGGGGTCAGACAGCAGCTGGCCTGAGTCAGTGGTGATTTAAAGACCAGAAACACCTGCATGGACACCTGGACCACAGCAGTACAGAGCCCAGCAAGGCAGGATCGGGCCCTGTGTGCTCACAGCCCCACTGCAAACGGAAAATCCAGCCTGGAAAAAGGTGTAAATGCTTGATGAAGTATAAACCTTATTGCTAAACAAAAACCCAAAAAAAAAAAAAAAAAAGGGATGGAGGAAAACACTCATAATTTAATCAATCCTTCCCAGTCTACAGCACACAGCTAGTAAAAATGTAGGATTCAGTCTGCTGAATCCTAAATCCTTTGTACAAAATGAAGCACAAAGCAAAACTTGAGGCCACCACCCCACGCAAAGGTTTGCAAACAAACAACTTCTTGTTCCTGCAGCACTCCCAGACACAAGGACGCACCTCAAGCTCCAAAATGTCACAGAAAACTTCAAATGCAAACAAGCAGAGGGTTCTGCCGCTCATATTCAGCATGCTGGTGGCAGAATGAAACGTGCTTTTAGGTTTCCAAACCCTCTGCTTTTTGATATGCACACAAAGACACCGAGCAGTTCCATGGGAACACGAGGTTTCCCCGGCAAAGTCCACTCCAGCGCCAGATGCCGGAGGTTAATTGTACCCCACAGCTTGGGGGAGCTTTTATTAAAAGCTTCAAACCACAAACACTTTTCAAAGTACAAAAGCAACAAAAAAAAGTTTCTGCAGTCAGCCGAGGACCACTGCAGAAAGCGGCGCTTTGTACATTTAAAAGTGGTTTTATTTCCTCTTCTTGTACTTCCAAATCCATCCTACTGCCTCAAGCTCCCTGAATTAGCCTGGAAGGGGAAAAAATAATAAATAAACAACATCATGCCCTCTGTGAGGTTAAAATTGAGCCAAAACCTGGCAGGTAACACCCCAGGAGCACTTCCCAACATTGTCATTGTGCTGGAAATCAATAATTCAGGGCTTCTTCGAGTTGAACAACTGTGGGACAGGGGCAATGTGGGTGCAGGGACATCCCATCCTCATCCAGTCAGCAGTCACATGGGACATAGGTGTGGTCAGCATGTGTGTCCCTCCCTGCTCACAGCCCTGGGCAAGGCCAGCCCTGTCCCCAAATCACTCATTCCACACATATGACCCTGTACAACAGCAGTCCTAGACCCAAATCTCCACACACAGCCCCTGTGCCAGACCTGTCCCCATGTCACACACACCCTGTGCAGGGCCAGCCCTGCCCACCTGTTACACACTGCTGCCTGTGCCAGGCCAGTCCTGTCCCCACGTCACACACACCCTGTGTGAGGCCAGTGCTGTCCCCACGTCACAGATCCCACTGTGCCAGTCCTGTCCCCATGTCATACATAGCACTGTGCCAGTCCTGTCCCCATGTCATACACACACCCCCAACCTATACCACCCCAGCCCTGTCCCCATGTCACACACATGCACACCTGTGCCCAGCCAGTCCTGTCTCCATTGTCACACCCTCCCTATGCCAGTCCTGTCCCCATGTCTCACACACACCACGCCAGCCCTGTCCCCATGTCACATACCCCGAGTGCCAGGCCAGCCCTGCCACCGTGTCACACACACACACACCTGCCTCACACATACACACACAGTGCTAGACCAGCCCTGTCCCCGTGTCACACATACACATACAGCGACAGGCCAGCCCTGTGCCCATGCCACACACACACTCCGACCTGTGCCAGGCCAGCCCTGTCCCCATGTCCAACAGACACACTCTCCAACCTGTGCCGTGCCAGGCCAGCCCTGTCCCCGTGTCACACACACACTTTCCAACCCGTGCCGTGCCAGGCCAGCCCTGTCCCCGTGTCACACACGCACACCTGTGCCCGTGTCACACCCCCAGTGCCAGGCCAGTCCCGTCCCCACATCACGCAGACCCAGTGCCACCCCTGTCCCGGCGTTCCCAGGCCGTGTCACCCCCGTGTCCCCACACAGGACCGGCGCCCGCCCCTCACCTGCCGCCGCGCGCCCGTCACCGCCGGCACCCAAACATCACGTGACCACCCTGCCCCGCCCACCGCGACCACGTGCCCCTCCCTCCCCTCCCATCGTTGTAGTCCTCATCCCGCAGGTGCCGCGGCTGCACTCCCCGCTTTGGACTACAACTCCCAGAGTGCATCGCGAGCGGGCGTGCGTCCCTTTCACCCGGCTACCAATCGGCGGAGGGGACGGCCCGAGGGGGCCCCGCCCACCTCCCCTCAGCGCCTCCGCCTCAGGGCGCGGCTCGGGGCCGCCGCTCAGGTGGTGCTGCCTGCGCTCCGCCGCTCCGGGGAGTGTTCCCTGCTCCACGCCCTCCTCATCCTCACTGCCCTCCTCACTTTCCCCCTCGTAGATGGGGAAGCTGAGGGAGCTGGGGATGTCTGTTCTGTAGAAAGGGGTCTCAGGGGGCACCTCATCACTCTACAACTCCCTGACAGGAGGGTGCAGCCACGCGGGGGTTGGTCTTTTCTCCCAAACGACGAGAGAAGGGATAAAAGGAAACGACCTCAAGTTGTATCAGGGGATATTTAAGTTGGATATTAAGAAAAATTGTTCACTGAAAGGATGGTCAAGCATTGGAAAGAGCAAGTAGTGGATTCGCCGTCCCTGGAAATGCCCAAATAATGTGTAGATGTGGCTTTGGAGACAGGGTTTAGTTTGGCACTGGGTTAACGCAATGATCTTACAGATCTTTTCCAACCTTAATGATTCCATGATTCTCTGCCAGGTCTCTGCCGTCCTTCATAGTCACACAGTGCCCAGGGCAGTGCTCACAGAAATAAATTAATAAACCTCACCAACTTGCTGCTACTGAAGCCACTAATTCTCTCCAAAACACCACAAATTGCAGCTGGAGACTGGAGGCTCACCCAGCCAAAGTGCTTTGATGGAGCAGTCTGGAGTACAGCTGTACCTGCGAGGGGTTTGCTTTTTATTTGCGAAGCGACAGCAGCTTTACGTGGTGGTTGGCTTGCAAAAGGAGTTATAAAGAGGATTTTCTTGATAGAGCCTTTAACCAACAATTCATTTTAACAAGGGACTGACAAGCCAGCTGCCTGTTCAGAAATTGAGTTCTGCACCAGTAGCCCTGCTAAAAAAAGCTTTAAAAGGGCTGAGGGGCCACCTGAGCCTCCATAAACTTCAGGGTTTTACAGCACTGAACTGCTATCGGAGCAGTTTCCTCCATCTTTTGCTGCATTGATAATCATTTATTTCTGTGGACTCCGAAGAAAATCCCTTAGGAGAGGGGACGTAAAAATATACTGATAACGAAATACAGCTGTCTGCTTGTCGTCCGCAAAATCCTCTGACTACAGCTACATGTGCAACACACTGTGTCTTGATGGGTGGTTTTCTTGGGTGGGAGGAAGAGTGAGTTAATCCTGCAAGAAGCATAGATTACATTTCAAAAACCACTGTGAAAATTTTGCAGTAATTTTCAGTACAAATCATATTTACCTCCAGCGTGAGCCTCATGAAAGTAAATAAGAAAAGAAATATATAAACACGTGCCAATATAAAACAGCCCAAGTATTCCAAGGGACAGCAATCATAAAAATTACAGTGGGATAAATCTCATATGACTGCTTTGGTTTGCAGGCTGCATCTTGCTGGTTTTGCATTTTGGAGCTGGAGAAATACTGCTTAATCAATAAGTGCGTTATTCATACAATAATAATGCTGCATATTCTCTTGGGACATTTTTCTTCTGAGGAATTTGAGCTGTTGCAAACCTTCACATTGTGTGCAGCAGGGCTGGTCCTTGTTATTAACAGCTGCTTATTGATCTGTAACAGCTTTTAGAAGGAGCAAGGGTGGATTTTTGGCACGGCATGGAAATTGGGTCTTTTACATAAGCAAGGCAGGGTGTTGTGCATCATTAAGATGTTGCTTTCTCTGAATTTAGGGGAAAAACCCAAATAATTAACAGCTTTTTTCCATCCCACAGTGATAACATCTATAAATCTGAAAAATATACAGTCAGCTGTATGGGAATCAAAAGCTCCAGGGGCCAAAATTTTATTAAAACAGCTTAATCTTCATATTTCTCGTCTTTTGGTGGGAGGAGGTTGCCCTTTTGCCAGCTGCTGTGTGGTGTCTCCCAAGGTGGAATCAGCGATTTCATTACACATGAGCAAAACTCCTCGAGGTCAGATCTGTGTACCTGAAGGGATTTGGCAAATGTGACTTGGGGTTGTCAGTAGGTTTTTGCTTTGGAAAACTGCCCCAATTCCTCTGTGAAGATGAAATGGAGGATCTCTACTGTAATTTAAATAAACTCAGCTGTGATGCTCTCACCTCATCCCTGCTGAGATGATTATCCAGTTAGGATGGCTGTGTCTTTAGGGAATTTCTTCCACTCTTTGGAAGGAGTTTCCTTTTGGCTTACAGGTTTGTTTTGTGAATCATCTTAAATCATAACCTTTTAATAGGTGGACTACTGAAGTATTTATGACAAGATAATCCAATTGTCCTTTTGGTTTCTTTTTGTCCTAAATTGTGTGGATTTGGCTGCACTGTAATAATTTGTATTACACCCTATTGCAAATAACTCCATGGGGTTTCATTCCTATTGCTACAGGACTTCTCTACAAAGCAGAACCCAAACAAATAACTTGCATTAAATAAAGTGGGGGTTTTAGGTTATAATTCAGATTATGTTCTTAACATCAGGTATATAATCTAAACTACACTTCTCTCTTGTTTTGGATTGGCTGGAAGCATTGATAAGTTCAGGAAAAGTGAGGTAACTAAAAAACATATCACAAGAAAGTTCAGTGAGTGCTTAATTTATCCCATTAGCACACAGTTGCTGTGTCATTCCCAATATCCATGTAAACACAGGGGAAGAACAAAGAGTATCTTATTCTTGCAATCCCATGAAGGAGAAAGCCTGGATATTTGTTTGGAGTATGTACAAATAAATTTCTCCAGATTTTAAAATGTTCTAGGAATTATTTATTCAGAATAATTTTTAATTTGTGTTTAAGGAGACTCCACTTAAAAAAACAAACAAACAAACAAACAAAGCAAACAAAAACCCAAACAAAAACAGAAAAAAATCCCAAAGAAACAAACAAAGAAACAAACAAAGAAACAAGCAAACAACCCCTCCAAAAACAGCATTAAAAAAACAACAACAACAACAACAACAACAACAACAACAACAACAACAAAAACAAACATCCAAAGAAACAAAAACCCACAAAACTTCTTTTCAGAAGTTTCTTTCTTTTTTTGGTCCAATTTCTTTTCAGATCTAAATGAGAAATCATTCTCCCCCCCCCCACCCTCTTCCTTCCCAGTTTCCTACCTTCTTGTACTAATTTTTCCTGCTATTTTCAGTAATTGGGCTGGGCTTGTGGCTTTCCTGAAGACTTCTGGAAAAAAATAAAGCTGTTTTTTAAGCAGTACTTAACTTTTCAATCCTGAATTAATTGGCCAATCGCACAGTTGGAAGAGTGCTTTTTTTCTTTGATAAAAATGCTGTTTTCCACTCAAATGCCTTATACACCAAAGCAGTCAAATGCAAGGAGCACAGCAACAAACACAAGTCGGCCTGAATGCTTCATGAAACCAAGGCTGACTCTTATTTCCTATTTCCAGACATCCATCCAGTGACCTAAGATTCCCTGAAAACAGCACAGCTCAGAGAGCTTATCACAGCACACATCCATATGTTGTTACCTGTGAGCAATTTAATAAAAAAGATATTATAGCAACAATAAAAGGAGTCTGGAAAAAGCCAGCTAATCCCTGAACAACCTTATTTCAGTCTATTTAAAGTCCAAGAGAGACTTGAATTCCAGGACTGAGCAAATTCTGGCATAAAACAGATGTTTTCAGCAAATGCTGCAGTGGCAGCAATACACGTCCCAAGCTGGTGACTGCCTGGCAGGTCTGGTACGTCACAAGGAGGAATCACGAGCCATAAAGAAATGATTTTCAATACTTTGTGTGTTCCTGCATCAGTTACATCTGGTTATAGCTGCAATAGCTGTGGATTTTAGTGGCATTTCGCCTGGATTTATCTGAGTGTTGCTACATTTGACCCTTCCTTTTCTAGAGACATCTGATTGCATCTGAATTAGGAAAATAAAAGCCACTAGCTGATATAAAAAACATTGTCTCCGAGGCAGTGATAAGTCAATCACCTCATCAATAAAGCGTGTCCAATACTCTCAGTAATCCCAGTGATCAGTTTTGCTTATGGAAGCTGGAGGTATTAAATCGAGCTCGGAGCAGGGATGACAAGTGGCAATTGAAAGTGATGTTGACAGAGCTAAAGAAGCCCATGCTGGGAGGAACAGATGTAACACAACGGTGAGGGGAAGGGGCTAAACCAGGCTGGTGGCAAGGAAAACTCAGAGGTCGGAACAAATCCCTCACTCCACTTAACTCCATGACAAAACAGCGGTGATCTTTCGCTCGGTTCAGCAATGCTGCACCTGGATAATCAGGAGGAAAAATTGGCGGACGCAGAGGAGCCGCGGTCCAGGAGCTGCGGGTACGAAGGATGAAAAAAAATCACCGCAGAGACTGAACTGATGGAGATTTCAGCTCTGAATATCTCAGTGCCTTGTCCTTCCTTATGACAGTTCTTCCCCAAGTCTGGATGTGGTTTTGAGCACAGTGGAAGGTGTCCCTGCCCATGGCAGAGGGGCTGGAATGGCACAATCTTAAGGTCCATTCCAATCCAAACCATTCTGGGGCATCTAAAGGCATCAAAGTGCCCAGGGAATAACTGAAAACCTTTTTATGGTGCACTTGTGAAATAATGAGCCTGAGCAAGGAACCCCTGAAATACAAGCAGGTATATAGATATAAATAGGTATATAGAAAAATATGAAAAGTAAAAAAAAAAAAAAAAAAGTAGAAAATAAAAAATAAGAAAAGCATCTGGATTTAGAGCACCTCATTCTGGTTTAATTCATCGTCTGGTTTTAAAGCTGAATTCCCTCTGCCAGAATCAAGTCTCTAGTTGGTTACTGCTATTAAAGCTGCAGTTACTACCACTCATTAGTCAAGAATTGTTCTTCCTGCCTCTGCCTCATCCGGTTAATAGATTTTTCCCCTGAATTACACATTTTTAAAGGTAAAGGGTTTTTTACACATTTGTGCTACATAATGTGGCACTTAAGGACATGGTTTAGTGATGGACTTGGCGATGCTGGGTCAATGGTCGGATTCGATGATCTTGGAAGTCTTTTCCAACCTTAATGACTCTTTGATTTTATGATTCTATTCATGTCCCACAACAGATTATAACTCAGTTCAAACTGCAAGTGCCACTGCAGAATAACTTTTAAATAATAACACTGGTCTGAGAAATGTGATAAAATCTTCTGTTTCCTAAAGAAAAATTTTTAAATGCCCAAACACAAACACAAAATTTTGGGGATTCAATACCAAAAGCAAACATGCTTTTTCCAGTGTTTATAAGGACTGAACAGAACTTACATTGAAGTTTCTGTCCACACTTTAAGACAGTGAGAGAAAGTCCAAAAACCAACTGCAAGATCCAAGATCTAGACAATGTAATTACTAACAGAGATTGAAAGAGATGAGCTTGGTGAATCTAGAAAATTGAAGATCCGGGGAAATAGGAATAACTTTTCTGATACATGAAGCCTTGCTTTAAAAAGACACAGAAAAACTGTTCTCCATGCCCACTGAGGGTAGGTCAAGAAGGCATTGGCTTAAATTGGCTTGGATTGATGGGACAAGATTTAATTTAGATATGAAAAACCACTGTCTGGTATTAAGGTTTGTAAAGCACTTGTACACACTACCTGGGAAGGCCTGGAATTTTGGCTTCTGGAAGTTTTCAAAACCAGATGGAATCACAGATCATTAGTAGAAGTGTTTGTTGTGTGATAGTCGAGATGATTTGGGGGTGGATCTAACAATCTCCTGAAGCTTCTCCCTGCCCTGTATATTCTGTAGGACAATTAATTCTGTTGGACAATCAATTCTGCCTTCAGTGGGAAGGGTTGGATTGACGCAAAGGAATTCAAACCCATTTTGTTTTAAAATAAACTTTTTTTTAAAATCACTGTTGTTTCAGACCCAGATACATATGACCCATCTTCTCCTCCCATCACCAAAAGTGGGTCCAAAAGAGCAAGGGGAGATACTTATGACTACTCTGCCTGTCTATAACTCCTTTCAGCTCAGGGATTTCCTGTTGGGATCCTTGCTGATTCCTTCCTCTTCTCCCCACCCAGATTTAAACCCATAAAAGTGTCCATTTATATTTTTCATGTCTGACACCTGCTCCATGAAGAGCCTTCTTTGTTTTATTTTAATTCTCCTTACCTTCATTTGAAGACATTAGTCCTTACCCTAGAAGAAACCAAATTGTTACTCCCACCCTCTCTTTCCTGCCTTTGAAAGATTATTTCTATCAGTCAGGACCAGATAAAAGGATGATCTTATCCCAGGGCTGCTTATTTCCTTTAGATACCTTTTGTTAAACCTTTTTTGGATATCCAAAATAATTTTACATCCTGGGTTATTGATACCCTGTTAACCCGTTAAAAGACCCCAAGAATTGTTATAATTAACCAGAAGTGAAGCCTTTTTACCTTCCTTCATCAAAGTTTCAGATAATTTGTCTGGTTCAGATGTCAGGTTTATATGTTTGCAGTTCCCTGGATCTCTCCTGGATCCTCTCCAGTCTTCACATACCAGGGATGCTTTAAGTGAAACAGTGCACATTGTTGTTAATAATTCAGATATTTAATTTTTTATTTGCTCTAAAACTCTCGGGTAAATATATCCAGCCCTGCTGTTTTGTCTGTGGTTATTCTGTCTTTTTAATCTGAACTCTTTTTTTTCAGGCAGGCTCTTCCCTGAATTCTCTCAAAGAGGGTCTGGGATGTTTATCCCCCTGTTTCTTCCATATTTCTTCTTATTTCTAATATCAATTTTACCCTCCTGTCCAACCATGCTGGCTCAATTTTTTTTCCAAGAGCATATCAGCAGCACACCAATGGCTTGTTTTTACTCAACACCCTGACAGTACTGTCAACACCTGTAGGGATTTAATTCCTTTAACTTCCCCTTTTAACTTTTTTTTAGAGCTTCTTTCTACCCAGGCCTGCTGCTGGATTTGAACAGAGCTTTGGTGGATGCTCAGCCCCTTTGCTCCCGTTGGGATGTCGATGCAAGGTACATCATGGAATTTGCTGCAGGATGCTGGCTTCACTATGAGATTTCAAACTAGATTTTTATAGCAACCCAGGAGTTACGTTTCTTCTTCTGGGATCGGTCACCAGCTGCTGCTTCAGACCCAGATGTGACCTTTGCTCAGTCTCCATGGAGGAAAGTGAAATTGCCCGGAATGCTGGTGGATGACAAGCCGTGTTCTGGGCTGCAGCAAAAGAATTGTGGCTGCTGTGTCAACAGAGGGGATTCTGCTCATCTACCCTGCTCTGGTGGGACCCTATCTGGACTCCTGCTTCCAGCTCCAGGGACCCTGACATCAGATGGACATGGACCTCTTGGAGTGAATCCAGAGGAAGAGGTGAAGATGCTCAGGGGACTTGGAGCACCTCTGCTACAGAGACAGATTGCACGAGTCGGCACTGTTCAGCCTGGAGCAAAGGCTCTGAGGAGACCTGAGAGCCCAGCCCACAGGAAAGACTGTTTAGGAGGCCCTATTGTGACAGGACAAGGAGTATTTCTTTTATCCTAAAAGAGGAGAGATTTAGACTGGATGGTTGGAATAATTTCTTTACTTTGAGGGTGATGAGGTCCTGGCACAGGTTCCTCAGAGAAGCTGTGGCTGCCCCATCCCTGGAAGTGTCCAAGGCCAGGTTGGATGGGACTTGGAGCAACCTGGCCTAGTGGAAGATGTCCCTGCCCATGGCAGGAGTTCAGAACTCAGTGATTTTGAGGTGACTCCCAACCTAACTCATTCTATGATTTTATGATTCTGTTTCCTGCCTTTTTTATTTTAACCACAGTACAGGTGTGTAGGAAGGTCTATTGCCCCAAGGGTGCATTGTTCCATCTTGGCTTAGAGTTTCAGTTCACAGAGATTCTCCTTGATGTGTTTTCCTCTCTCCTGCCAGCATATGGCTTATTTGATACAGTGTCCCTTTGATTGTTTTCCCTCCACCAAGTTTTTGGTCCATGCATTTCCATCTCTTATTCAGGCTCAAAAAGCCCAGTTCCATCGTCTGCATTTCTGAGGTTTCCAGCATTTATAGTACAACACCTACTGCCACGTTAGCTCCTGTCTTGACAACCTTTTCAAATGTCAATCTTTTTGTTTTCCGTTTTCTGTTTGATTATTTACTTCCCATGACCTATTCTTCTTTGAGAGGCACCTACGTTTGTGTCTTCATCTTTAGAAATGTCATCCCAAACCATATGCTCTGGCTTGGCTTCCCTCATTCCCCACTCTAAAAGCTCTCTCCCAGCCTCCTTGATTTTAAGTGACAACGCCTCAGGTGAACTCTGTCTCTCCTGTACTGGATTTTGACACTCTACATATGTCATATGAGCCTGAAATTGTCTTACATTCACACTCTGCCTCTCCACTGGTCTCCCTGGACCTGCAAGAGCTGAGGAAGCACTTCATAGAACATCACCTGCTTTTTGGTTTTTCTTCCAGGAGCTTAATCTTCTCCTCCACACACAGGATGTCCCTTACCTGTGTCACTGAGGCCCATTTGGGCAGTGACCACAGTGACCATCATCTGCCTCTTCTAATCTTCCCTCTGCCTCTCTGTGTTCTAACAATAAATGGCATCATCTTGTATTTCTTAATACCTTTAATAAGTGATAACTGCTTTCCTGATTGATATTCCAAGCATCTTAATGTTGTTGTCCTCTTGCAAATGGTTTAATGTCTTACTGATGAGGGTTTCCATATGATTTCTCTGGAGGAAGTGAAGAAAAAAATATTGCATGATAATGAAACAAGAACCTTTCAATGTGATTTAAACTTTGTAGCAACCTGGAAAAGTGACAAGGTAAGGGAGATTTAAGGATATCCCACTGAAAAGCCCAAGAACATATGCTTTAATTAAATTTAGCAGCCTAAATCAGCTCCTCCCCTCCCATCTGAATGGCTGGCACATAGTCTGTGATCAGGAAAATATGCTTTCCTTTGCCCTTATTTATGTTGCTAAAATTCCTCCTAAAATTTCTCAGTGTCGTGACTGCATATAGCAACAGTGGGAGCAAGAAATCAGACAACAAGATATCACCCAGACCCACACGAAGCACTTTGGCTAGCAAGGTGCTTGTAGTACAGGTTGCCAATATTGATTGGATCTCTGGTTGCTTTCTAGCACTGGAAATGAGATCCAAATTAAGAAATTTTAGCAATTAGGTCCTGTTTGATGAAGAAGGTTGGAATAGTTACTCTGCAAAACTGTCTGAAAAAAGATTTCTTATTTTTTTTTTAGGCACCTGTGTCCATAAATGCCAGTGTTTTTCCTAATTGTATTGTATAATGTTTGGGGTTGGAAGGAACTGTGCCATCCCATCCTTAAGGGAAAGGGTGCATTCGAGATTTGTAGATGCTTCTGGGCAAAAGGAACAATAGTCAGACAAAAATTTACAAACTTTTATTAGTAAATCACGTACTTGGCATGGAAATAGATGTAAGTTACTCCCTGATCTCATGTGTGAGCACACGGCAGTGGTGTCTGGATAAATGGTTGGAGTGGAAGGGAAGAGGGAGAGACAAATTAAAGAGGAGGGAGAGAAACAAAAGAAGAAAGGGAGAAGGAGAAATCACCAGTCCTGGCTCCAGCACCGATCCAGTTGATGGGGTGTCCATGTGCCCAGGCTTCATGGGGATACCTTTTCATAGATCAATTTTTTCCACATTGGAGATAAATTCCTCACTTTCTATGCAAATTAGATGTCATGCACAGCCTGTTCTTCTAGACCTGTCTGGAAATAGGTTGGAGGCTTCAGGGGTCTTGGGTGGTCTTGACCCCCCCTTCAGTCCATGCCCCATTCCCAACCTCATTCCTGTGCCTGTGCTGTGCTGTTTTGTGCTGATTTCCAGGAGCCAGAACAAGGATGCTTGTCCCAGAAAAGTGCTGCTCTCCCTCCGTATATCCCCCTCCTCCAGCCACAATTCTTGGCTTGCTCTGCCACTATCTGGCTATTGGTGTTTGAGAGGTAAACATCAGCTCCCTTTATCTTCTAGGCTTCTACAGAAATAATAAAGATCACATCTGTTCCGTGGGCAGGGACACCTTCCAATAGACCAGGTTACTCAGAGCCCAATCCAGCCTGGTCTTGGACACCTACAGGGATAGGGAGTCCAGGGATAGGAAATATTAAATGTTAGATATCTAAAATTTTCTCCTGTGTGTATCCAGAGGCGCCACTCTCTCATCAGAGCTGAGCAGTTCCTTCCCAGCACTTCATGAGATTCAGGACACTGGTTCTCTTCTCCAATACCCCAGGGAAGCTCATCTCAAAACCATGTTCTGGGTGAATGTAATGATCACCAATGACACAGTCCTGACTGTCTGCTAATGCAAAATCTGTCCTTTTTGCAATATAATAGAGATTATCTTCCTTGCGTAGGAAGTGGGTGGTTTGGACTCAAGTCTCTCAGGTTGGGAAGTTTCCAATCCGCCATTCCCATGTCCTAGAAAAATGTGCTAATCACGCAGCTGGGTTAAAGCTGCTTTCTATCCTGCTAGGCAAAGCTGTGCTTTTGTGTGGAAAAAGGGCCCTAAAGCTCCATAAAGCCAATGAAGGAACAGCCAAAAAAGCAACACAACATTGCAGCCCCTGAAAGAGGGGATCCTAGGCAACCTCTTGGGGGAGAGCATCAAAAGGGTGTAAAAATATACTGCAGAGGACCTTTAAGGTTAAACAAAACACTCATGTCTGACGTGATAAAGAAGAGGGAATTTGCTTGAATTTCCCTAATCCTCACATGGAAGAGCTTTTTCCTAGAGGGTGTCTGACAAAATAATAGAGGTTACCTCCCTCGGTGGATGGCCTTTGTAATGTTGTTGAGCCTCATCCCTGCTCTTGAATAGATTGCCCAGGGATTGGAAAATTACTTTGCCTTTCTTCTTAAAAATGAGCTTTTACTAACTATTGTAGTGAGCTACAGCTGTACGTTTCAGAGGAGAGGTTTTATCACTGATTCTTTTCAGCCTGAGCATCCTTTTTCAAAAAGGAAATAAATGCTAAGTGCAAATAGACCCTGCTCTCATTAGGACAGCTTTGTTCTATGTGTTATATGAGTGAGAGATGAGCACAGGTCTATGAAGTGCTTCTAACTGGAGAGGACACACAGCAGCACTGAGAGTGGTGAGTTACACCTGGGGCTATGCTGCGGTGCCTGGGCATCTTTAGTGCCTCATCCCCACCTTCAGTAAATTTACTAATTTACGCCGAGTTTTTCTGCCATTTCAAAGCTTTTATCGATGGCAGACCTCCAAGGAAGAGGCTGGATGGTGCAAAAGAGGCATCCAGAAGGTAAACCTTTCTCTCTTTGAAAGCTGAACAGATGTTTCAGCTTGTGGCCAGAATATTGCTGCATTGTAGGGAATCCCTGGATCCTGAATTAGTTAAAGTTCCCATTATCTAAAGCGGTGCTGCCAGCTGCTCAAGGGAGGTGATTCTCCCTCTCTGCTCTGGTGAGACCCCAGCTGGAGCTCTCTGTGGTGCTGGGTTGACCCTGGATGGACACCAGGTGACCACCAAAGCCACTCTGTCACTCCCCTTCTTCAGCTGGACAGGGGAGAGAAAATATAATGACTCATGGTTTGAGATAAGGACAGGGAGAAAATACAAAATACCACTGTGGGCAAAACAGATGCAACTTGGCAAATATTAATTGAATTTATTACCAATCAAATCAGAGTAGGATAATGAGAAATAAACCCAAATCCTAAAAACACCTTTCCCCCACCCCTCCAGGCCTTGGGGTGACCTTAGGACACCTTCCAGCACCTAAAGCAGCTCCAAAAGGGTTGGAGAGAGCATGGAGAGGCAGCACAAAGGGGAATGACTTCCCACTGCCAGAGGACAGGGTTAGATGGAATATTTGGGAAAAATTCCTCCCTGTGAGGGTGGTGAGGCCCTGGCACAGGTTGCCCGGAGAAGCTGTGAATTCCCCATCCCTGGAAGTGTCCATGGCCAGGCTGGATGTGGCTTGGAGGAAGCTGGGATTGTGGGAGGTGCCCCTGGCAGGGGTCTGGAGCCAGAGGATTTTTAAGGTCCCTTCCAATCCCAGCTATTCCATGATTACTTGCAGTCAGTGGAACAGATGAGGACAGTTAAGAAAGGACATTTTAGTCTTAGTCTGAGTAACAAGATGAAGAGGTTTATTCCGCCCACTTAAATTTCACCAAGAATTTGAATCATGGCATAACTCATTAAGACAACACATCCCAAAATTTTGCACAATGATTGGTGTTGATATGCTGTTGAATAGCTCCTCCACCCTGGATCAGAAGTGGCTTCACCTCAGCACTGGATCAACTGCATTCCAATCCTGGTCCAGAGTTAATGTGAAGTCAGTGGAAGAACTTCTACTGAGTCAATAATCCCTCGATCAATTTCCTACATCAGTTCACAAAGTGCTTTTGAATAATGTATCCTGAAGGCTTTATATAAAATCGAAATTACTGTTTTCATTTACTTGCATATCATCAGAATAAAACTTTTTTTGGAAATTGTTTTACTTAGTTATTTATCTGTTTGGAGATTGGAGCTGAAGTCTATTGATCAGCCTGATTAAAGAATGTGAAATCAGAGTGAGGCTGGCACTCTAATTTTAATGAGTTAGTGCATTCTTTTTATTTTTCTCAGATGGATTTGATAAAATGAGATACAAGTCTACACACCTGCAGGCCATTGAGATAATACAGTGGTGGGGTGAAGAAATGGAGAGAGGATACCTACATTCATCAGCATGATAAATGCAAAAGGGAGAATGATTAACTTTGGAAAATGTTTTTCATAGTCCACTAGCTTAAGATATTAATGAATTGGTGTTTGAATGAGCCAGACCTCTTAATCTTAAAGTGGTAAAATATCAAACACAACAGAATTAAATGTGGGTTACTTGATCAATTTATTGGGAGTATAGAATATCATAGAATATCCTGAGCTGAAAGAGCCCCACAAGGATCATCGAGTCCAGCTCCTGGCCCTGCCCAGGACAAGAATCCCACCATGTGCCTGGGAGGGTTTTAAATGCCCCTGATTTAGTGCTCTGATCTGTGTTATTCTCTGATCCCAGTGTGGGCTGCTACCACAATTACAGCTGGTCCTGCTTCTTCCACTTCCCAGCTGGCCCTGGCTGCACATTCCTGTGCCTTCCCACATCTGAGCAGCTGTGTGGGTGAGGGCAGCAGAAAAAACAGGAATCACTTCTAGCAGCAGCCTGGAGCTGGGCCAAGTAAGAGTGACATGAAACCTGAACTCGGAATGGCACCATAGCCACATGTGGTTTTGGGAACTTCAGCAATTAGAAAATCCTAGGTGGTGCAGTGGTAAGTTATATCAGGAAGAATGAAAAAATGATACGTTTCTAAGTAAAAGCAGGGATTGCTTTATTTTCGTCTTCAAGGTGATTCCTACTACTGAAATAATTCATGGGCAAAGAAGATGGTGAAAGGTCTGGAGGTGAAGCCATATGGAGAGTGGCTGAGGTCACTTGGCTCATTCAGAGTGGACCAGGGACAGAGCCTGAAGGAATGGCCTGAAGCTGTGTCAGGGGAGCCTTAGGTTGGCTATCAGGAAGAAGTTCTTCACCCAGGGGGCTGTTGGGCACTGGAACAGCTCCCTAGGGAAGGGTCACAGCCCCAAGCCTGACAGAGTTTAAGAAATGTTTGGATAACACTCTGAGGGTCATGGTGGAATCCTTGGGGTGTCCTGTGCAGGGCCAGGAGTTCGACTCAATTATCATTATGGGTCCCTTCCAACCCAGGATATTGTATCATTCTATTTTAAACATTTGAATAAGATTTCAGTGAAATATAATATAATGGGAGAGGATGGAGATGTGTCCTTAAGGCAACAATTTCAAGGTTCGGTAAAATCTGTCTCCTGGCAGGTGAAAAAACACCCAAAAAACACCACATGTGTCTTGCAACCTGTGTTTTGCAAAGATGAGATTCATTAGGCTCCTCGAAAGGGGAACTGCTTAAACTGAAATCACCTTAACAGAGAAGTGGGATTAAGCAGAGACCTTACAAAGAGCAAAAAGCTCAGAAGAGCAAACAGCAAATTAGAGCTCAGAAATGCAGGGATAGCACAAGCATTCCTTAAAGTTAATTCAGATTAATCCTCACAAGGAAAATTAAAATACGGAGCAAGAATCCTTCAGTACTTAAACATTAAAACAGAAAGAAAATGTGGAATAAGAAATACACAGGGCAGGCATTGGGGATAATGGAAATATGACCCTGCAGTTTAAGGTCTACTTCAGCTCTGTTTTCTGTGAGGACTCTGCTGTAGAACCTGCTAAGGAAAGACAAGATGATTAATGGGAAGAGAACTGTGGACATGGAAATTTGTATTACCAAAGTGGAAACAAAACTCTCTAAACTAGTTTCATTTAGCCAGGGAGAAGGGAGGAGATATGGAGCCAGGTAATCAGCATCCTTGATATTTGAAAGAGCTGGCTCAGGAAATCACTGCTCCATCTCAAAGCTCTTTAATAAATGTATGAAGTTGGGGGTGGTTCCACCTATGTGTCAAATAATAAATATAGCATCCATATATGAGTACAGAAAAGCAACCACCCAGCCCCAGAAATGTGCAAGCTTTAGAATAAATCTTCCCAAAAACAAAAATGAATGAATAATTAAAGAAAAGGAACGACCAAAGGAGGTGAAAATAAATCAAGATGGGAGGAAATACAGATTTATCAAAGGCTGTTTGTGTCTGATATCTTTCCTTAAAAAGGATAACCAATTCTTATGGATGAGAAAAATGCTTTAGACATAATCCACTTAGACTTCAATGAATATCAATATTGTGCCACATGGGATATTATTAACTGGAGAAAATGTGAATCATTTCCAAAATACTAATGTGGTGAGTAACTACTAAAGAGAAATGACCTGGGATTCTGAAGAGAACTTGTAGTTTGCAGGGCAGTTTTTAGCAGAGTTTCACAATGTTCTGTCTTCAGACTAATCTTATTTAATGTTGCCATTGGTGACCCTGCCTTAAAAAATAGAGCTTTACTAATGACTTTTGTAGACAGCACAAATCTGGGAGGTACAGGCAATTCAGGAGAGGATTGGTGTATTAGTGAGGTGAATTGGATGGAGAACTGAAAAATATAATGGGACAAAGAGTAAGGTCGTGTGTGTGGGGATTAATAACAAGAGAATCAGCTCTAAAGCTGGAGCGGTGGAAAATGAGGGAGTAAAAAGGGCACGTTGTGTTTGCTGATCACAGAATGATACAGACCTGGAAAAGCAAACATTCCAGGGCTGCTTTGGCTCGGGGCCCTCCAGAGAGGGCTTAGGTGGGACTGAAATGAGGCCTCTTAGAGCAGAGTGCAAAACCCTTGGCTCCCACGAACAATAAATGTGACTTCAAGCTAGTCCTGAAGGACCAACCACCAGTGTCAATGAGAGGTTTCCAGGCAGGAAAACCCAGGATTGTTTGTTTTATACAGCCTGGGATAGGGGCAGTTCAGATGGGATATGATTATTCTTTAATATAAGTGATCTCCAGAAACAGAGAAGGATTCTTTAAGCAGCGAGAGAACAGTGATCATAGAACCGTGAACCATATAATCACAGAAAGACTTGGGTTGGAAGTGATGTTAAAATTCCAAACCCCATCCACAGGCAGGGATGCCACCCACAGATCAGGATGCTCAGAGCCCTTATGCAAGAATGGTGTAAGAGTAATGCAAGAATAAATTGTTTTATATTGGACATGGATTAATTTAGTCTGGAAAGTCTTCAGAATTAAGATGGAAGTGTCTGGGACAGTGTCCTAATGCAAATAATGGAAACAAAAGACCTTACTTACAGGTAGATTTATGAAGTAGAAACTGGAAGAAATCACCAGCTGTGGTGCAGAATGGGTTTTGATTGCCCAGAAAGAGCCTGGATACTCTGAGCTCAGCTGTGTCACCTTCAGTCCCAAACTGGGATGATGCTGCACTGACAGTTCTATGTCTCTCATACAATCACAGAGTCAAAGAATACCCTGAGTTGAAAGGGACCCACAAGGATCATCAATTCCAACTCCTGGTCCTGTGCAGGACACCCCAAAATCCCACCCTGTGCCTGAGAGCCTTGTTCAAATGTTTCCTGAACTCTGGCAGACTTGGGGCCTTTTCATTGCTCTCTGTGTTGCGTGCCACAAACCCATCTTAGATGAGCCATGAGTGACACTTTGAGGTCTGTGGCATGAAGGGTTCTCCTTCCCACCTTTAGGTAAAGGAGATAACCCTGAGGTTAAATGAGCTGAGCCACCTTCTCAAGGTTAGCCATTTTCTATATGGAGAAACCTGGGAGCCCAGAGTGCTTCCTATTTTAGGAGTTGTTCAGTCTGGAGAAGAGAAAGTTCCAAGGAGACCTTTGAGCTCCATCTGGTACTTTAAGGGACTACAAGAAAGTGTGAGAGGGATTTTTCACAAAGGCCTGGAGTGACAGGACAAGGTGGAATGGCTTTAAAATGAAGGAGGGTAGATTTAGATTTAAGGAATAAATTCTTTCCTGTGAGGATGGTGATACCCTGGCACAGGCTGCCCACAAAAGCTGGAGTTATTCCTTCCCTGGAAGTGTCCAAGGCCAGGTTGGACGGGGCTTGGAGCAACCTGGGATAGTGGAAGGTGTCCCTGCCCATGGCTAGATGACCTTTAATGTCCCTTTCCACCCAAACCATTCTGTAATTTTATCATTAATGACCAGACCTGTGTAAGGAAGGAGAAAAATCTCTCATTTGCACTTTGTATTTCTACCTGCTGGATTGAGACTAAGCATTACAGGCAACTGCAGTTGCAACTGAAGGACATTTCTGCAACAAGAGGGAAGGACATGTCCTTATTGAGCTGTCCTTTCACAGTTCCTCTGAGTAAATGTTTCAGCAGAACACGAAGTTTCTCAGTACAAGGCCAACCTGCTGTACTTGCACAAAACTATTTACATGCTCCCTCACACCATGGATCCAGAGGAAATGTTCAGAACCAGGCAGGACACCTTACTCAGCAGTGACATTGCACTCTTGTTCTTGTAAAGGATCATTTACACAGTTTACTGAGTGAGTGAAATACAGTAGAAGGTTAAATGTCTCACCTAGAACCAAATATAACCTCCTCATCGCCCTCCTGAAATTACACAAATTGATGAGGGGAAAACACATTTCTTTAAGGCACTGAGAGTTTGCTCAACAGTAAAATAAAGAACAATAACAGATCATTTTATAAAAGAAACTTCTTTTTTTCTCTCTTACATAATTTAAGTGTGTATCGCCTTACACCGCAGTGTCTTATCCACACCAAATATGTGTTCCACAGGTTAGTTGAGAGCAATGTGCTGTTCCTTGCTCTCGGGAGTTCATCCCAGTCAAGGAGTCCTCCTTATGTGGGATCAGCTGTGAGAGAACAAGGAGAGAGGCTTTCCCCCCTCACAGAGATCAAAGTGTCACTTTCTGAATCATTTTAACAAATTCCCTGCCATGTTACCAGAGGTGTCTTGAGGGAAATTATCTCTCTTGTAGCTGCTGCAAGCTGGGTGCTGCCAGGTCACTGTGACCTGACAGACACAGCCATGGGGGAGTGAAGTGGGGGAGTGACAGCACAGTTATCCTGGGAAGATTTGAGGAGGGTTTATGGAGCAGTCAAAAAAGCAGGATGTATTTTTAACACGGACTGCGAGAAAGGAAAACGCTAAAAGGAGAAATAATAAATGTAACTTCTTGTTTAGATATGTTGTTTTTTTTTTTTTTTCAGAAGCCCACACTCAAGTGACAGTTGGTGATATTAAAGTCTACCTGGATTTGGGACATGTCGTATGAAAAGAAGTGATCCACTGAACAGTTGGACTGGAAACAATGAGGAATATCAGTCCTTGTTTGGAGAAAAAAGCTTGTGGAGGAGAAAACCGTCATAACTCCCTGATATTCCCATAGTGACAAGAGAGGACAGCCCTTGCTGGTATCCATGGTGTGTGTAAGCAAGGAATATTCGTGATACAGAAAAGGCTGAGAGCCACTGTCAGCGAGTTTTAGTAATTTAAAGGGAATGCTAGAAATTCAAAAATGATTCCAAAACTGTCCACACATCTATATTTACTCTCATTTTGGTGAGTCAAGCCGAGGGATGCTCTTTGGTGGGAGGACTTGAAGAGCTCAACTCTGTTTTCCCCTGGTTCATCTCCAAGGTGGCATTGGGTTGCAAGCCAAGAATTCCCTGCAGAAGAGGAGAAATAAGAGCAGAGGGCATGGAGAGAATGCAAGACCGATCGAGGACTGAGATTTAATGAAGGAACGAAGGGATGTGGCAAAGAAAGGAGAGATTTTGCCATTCATGGAATCAGGTGTAGTTCAAACACGATGCTGCAGCAGAATTGAGACTAACACAAAATATGCCTGTGGCCTTGGTTGCTTTGAGCTGATCATTGGAAGGCAGTGATGGATTCTTAAATTTAAATCATTAAAATAAAGCCAAATCAAAGCAGCTTCTGAGAATACATTCAGAGAAAGCTCTCTTATTGTGCCAAGAGAGGCCTGCATGCCAGAGCTCTAAATAAACAGTCTAAATATGCAGGTTCATAAATCTTGTGTGAGAAATTAAAACAAGGGAAAGGACATTGATTTATTATGTGTTTTCTGGAAAGCTTAAGACTTCATCTTTCATTATAATAACAGTGTCCTCTGTGCTCCGTAAGGGGGCAGAAGTGTTTGACTTCAATTGTGCTTTTCTTGGGTTTTTTTGTAATTATAAGGTGAGTACGAAGTTTTCCCAGAACAGCAATCTTATCAGCTCCACTTTTAGGTTGTTTCTAGAGTCTCATTGAAAATTCGCAGCTGAGTCCAAGTTTCCCAAAAAGAAACTGACCTCTTGAACTCACAATAAGGCTCTTCCTTCAGGGAAAGGATTTTGTTGGAATTGCAACAAAAATCAGGAGAAGCATTTGGGAGCTCTGTGGTCAGGTTGTGACCAATGGACATCACTTAAGTGTTGCTTCTTATTGAGAGTTAATCCTAGAATCATAGAATGTTTGGGGTTGGAAGGGACATTAAAGAACATCCTGTTCCAACTCCCTCCTGTGGGCAGGGACACCTTCCACTGTCCCAGGCTGCTTCAAACCCTGTCCAACCTGTCCTAGAACTCCTCCAGGCATGGGGCAGCCACAGTTTCTGTGGGCAATCCGTGCCGGGGCCTCACCACCCTCACAGGGGAGAACTTGTGCCTAATATCTGATCTAAACTCATCCTCTTTCATTTTAAAGCCGTTAATGAAGCCATTAATGAGTCAACAGGAATTTTATACCAGATGCAGATACACCCTGATTTATTAGAAGGACATTTTGTGGATAACTCCTAAAAATATGTTAGGGTTTTTTTTGTTCTCTTTCTGTTTTCTTTTTTTTGTCCCCCACTAGTGGTACCTCCATACCCTCTAGACCTGGGCAGCTCCACTGTCATGTGCTGTGTGGAGAGAAAGGGGTTAAATCCCCACATCTCTGTGAATCACAGCCTTGCTGTCCTCTGCGGTGAACTAGGACTTGTCATCTCTGAATTTGGGCTGTACACTTATTTTCCAACTCTGTCACTTTTCATGATCTTTATCTCCCTAAAACTTTCATGATCCAGATGTTCCCTACTGGCTTAGGTGGCTGTGCTGGAAACCATCCCCACTTAGTAATGCCTAATGCCTGGGACACAAATCTGTGTCCGGTAATCAGAGGAAGCAAATGGTATCTGCAGAGCATAGCTGAATTTAATTAGAAGAATAATAAATATCTCTGATTTTGGCACACTACATCTCCATCATGGTTCACTGCCTGTACAAACAGCTCTGTGAGCAGCTATTCCTTCTCTCCATACCTCTAGGCTGACTTTACCTGGATAATAGTGCTCACTTCTGAGGCACTTAATAATGAGAAATATTGTGTCAGGTTGGAGGAAATCGAAGAAAAATTATCTGGGGAAGAAGAATTTTCTTAATGTTGCTCAGTGTCAGCATCTGAGAAAAGTTTTAGCAAGGCTGTCTTCGTTGCTGTAAATAGATTCATGCTAGATTGATACCTTAAAACACCTGGCACACCTGATTTTTTTTGTTTTTTCCAGATGGCTGAAGAAATTTTTCATGTCACTCATGGTCAGGTATTTCTGTCAAGTTGTTTTTCATTTTTCTTTTTTCTTTTTTCTTTTTTTTTTTTTTTTCCTTCGGGTAGGGATGGGATTTGAAAATCTCCCTTCTAAAACTGACCTCCTCTTACATAAATTGTTGTAACTCAAAAAAGACACTGAATACAAGGGGTGGGCATGAGCCAGCAACCAGAACAAAGGTGTTCAGGGCTTTAACTGGAAGGTTATATCCTCCTCCATTATATCTCAAAGGCATCACTAAACAAGATGTTCTAGAAAAGATGCCTGTCTTGGAAAAAAAAAATTGTCTTCTATTTTTGTCCTCAACATTTTCTCTTATTCCTCCAAGGATTTCTTCTAAACCTGGATTGCTAAGAAAAAAATCCTCATTTCCTTGCATTCCAGCTTGCCAGAGCCCACTGTGAGAGGAGACTTCTGTCAGCACAGGGGCAATGAACACAGGCATGGCTGGGTTTGGAGTTGGGTTTTCCCCTTTAAAGTCCTTCAAATGGGCAAAGCAACAACTTTTTTTGCCCATGGATTGTAGGCTGCCTCCCCTGTGTAGAAGCAGAAGTGGATCTGGGCTGGAGTGCCAAGTAATTCTACTTTCCACCCAAATTTGCTGTTGCCAAGCAGAGACCCTTAAAATTTGGGTGGGTTCCATGGAGACTCATATCCCTGCCTTGGTGCAGATATGGACCTGATCATCAAAATGCAGAATAATTCCTTTCATTAACTGACCTGATGGTCCAGATGAGTGTTCCATTTCACATTATCTACCCCTGGGATGGTAAAGTCTGCCCACATCCCAGCTTTGCTTTGCTTCCTCACTGGAGAGGGGAAAAGAAATTCCCCAAGGCTCTTGAGCTAAGGGATGGGACAAGTTGATTTCTAGGGAGTTTGGGGATGGGACAAGTTGATTTCTAGGGAGTTTGGGGACGGGACAAGTTGATTTCTAGGGACCTTTGCGGTTCTTTTCTCCCCAGTCTCAGCCTAATTCCCCTGCTCCTCAGGCAAGTGGTCATGGCACCAAGTCTGCCAGAATTCAAGGAGTGTTTGGACAATGTCCTCAGGCCCATGGTGAGGTTTCTTGGGACTGTCCTGTACAGGGCCAGGAGTTGGACTTGATGACATTTGTGTGTCCCTTCCAACTCGGTTAGACCAATGAGATGAAATTATCTTCTCTTTCCTTGGAGTTGATTTCTAGGAGTTAAGCTTCAGAATTCCCTGGAGGTCAGTATGCCTTTTTTTGCCTCTTTCACTGGATAATAGAAAAGCCACAGACTTGGGTAAGCTGATGAATTTCAGCACTGGCTGAAAAGGAATGGTACAAATACAGAGTCCACAGGTAGTGAAAAACCCCTGGAGAATAACAGTGAAAATGAGAAGAGGATGTGAAAACAACATGTGAAGAGAAAGTGAAACAGTTGGATTTGTTTAGCCTAGAAAAGAGAAACCTAAAGGAAGCCAGGTGTGTGTTCTTCCAACAAAGGAGAGGGAGGCTGTGGAGATCAATAGTTCTGTGCCCTTGGTGACTAAAACAACACGAAATCTGTTCAACTTCCAGCAAAGAAAAGAAATTAAATGCCATAAAGGAAAATGAAGAATAAATGTTGTCTGGAGAGGCTGTGAAAACTCCTTGGATGTTTACCAGGAGACCTGAGGCAAACAAGCTGTGGAGTGGTGTAGGTGTCCTTGATTCTGCCTTGGTGCAGAGGAGGGGGTTAGGACAGAAGTTCACGATTTGGGGACAAAGAATGCACCTGAGAAGGTGAGAAGCCCCAGAAAATTATTTTCAGCCTTGTTCTTTGCTGCTTCTATGCCCAAAGCCTCTATTTTTGAAGCTGCATGAAGAAAAACAAACACACACCACCTCCAGCCTCCTTTCTTTTAACCAATGCAAACAGCCAGACAAGAACAAAATAATTTTCAAGGGAATTTGGGAAGGAGAGTGAAGCAGAGAGGTTACTCATCTAGTCTAGAAAAGGATAGCTCAATATTAAAAAGTCCAAAAGCTTCAGGAACTGGCGACCTTTAGGTCCATTGCATCCCTTGGAAATCCACTGCTAAGTAAATATTGCTGGCTGACGCATGCTCTAATAAAAACGGCATATTGCAGTCATTTGCTGGTTGGTTCAGAGTCTTGTCAGCTCATTCACAGCACATTTACTGCCAAATCATTCCTTTAATCACAGAACAAGAAATGTTACACGCGCGGGCTAATCTCCCTCATTAGCATGGGTGGGTTACTATTGCAGTCTGGGTGACCTCAGCTTCTATTTTAGGAGGAGGTCCTGTCACCCATTGTGTGTGTGAATCACTGCTGTCACGACCAGGGCTCTGTCAGGATGGAAACTACAGCCCTGGACTCTAATAATGCTGATTGTCTTCTTCTGAAGATGTCTAAAGTATCTCTGCCCTGGGTGAGACATAGCTGTGATTCATTTTAGCTGCCCGCAGCGATCCATTGAGTGGTGCTTTTTGTTCCTAGAAGTCTTATGGACATAATTAAAGTCCTGCTCAACTTTGGTATACTGTTAGGGTTTGACCTTTTGGGATTGTGGTGCACCAGGGAAATTAAATAAGTACAATAAGTAAAATAAGTAATGTAAGTAAAATTAGCAAAATAAATAAAGTAAAATAAGTAAAATAAGTAAAAAAGTAAAATAAGTAAAATAAGTATAATAAGTAAAATAAGTAAAATAAGTACAATAGGTACAATAAGTAAAATAAGTAAAATAAGTACAGTAAGTACAATAAGTACAATAAGTAAAATAAAAGGTATGGCTGTAAGGGTCCCTGTGCCCACCATCCTCAGCCTGCTGAAGGAGCTGTGGAGTGACTCCAGAGGAGGCCACCAAGATGATTAAAGGGCTGGGGAAGCTCTCCTGTGAGGAAAGGCTGAGAGAATTGGGTTTTTCAACCTGGGAAAGAGAAGGTTCTGCAGTACCTAATTGTGTCCTTCCAGTACCTCAAGGGAGCCTGCAAGAAAGATGGAGAGGGACTAATTACAAGAGCCTGGAGTGACAGGACAAGGGGGAATGGCTTCAAACTGAAAGTAGGTTTAGATTGGATATTAGGAAGAAATCCTTCCCTGTGAGGATGGTGAGGACCTGGCACAGGTTCTCCAGAGAAGCTGTGGCTGCCCCAACCCTGGAAGTGTCCAAGGCCAGGCTGGACAGGGCTTGGAGCAACCTGGGATTGTGGAATCCCTGTCCATGGTTGGAGGTTTGGAAAGAGATGATCTTCAAACTCCCCATACCATTCCATGCTTCTGTGATTCTCACACCTCGAGTTTTGCTGTCAGCTTTTGTAGGGGGAAAAAATGATTCCTGTTGTCATTAATATGTGAAAAAAAAGTTAGGTAATGCCTAAGGGGCTTTAATCTGCACGAGCTGTGGGCTGTGGTTTAACGATGCGCATAAACAGGGGTTTTCCTGAATTAGGGCCCCTTGCAGATATTTGCAACCAGCAAAGCGAGAGCGGAAATTCCCATCAGCCTGCAGAGACAGAAGCTGCAGATGCAATGTGCTCTTTTTCCAGGGAGACTCTGTCTGCGCTGGAAAATTAAATATACTTGGAAAATTTCCTGGGCAATAAGGGCAACTGGCACATCCCGAGCTGCCGCTGTGCTAGGAACTTATTTAGGTGCAGAGTGCCAGATGGGTCTGAACCCTGGAATGTGCTGACACCAGAGTGGGGCAGGGGAGGGTTTTGGAGAGCCCCCCTGGCACACACCAAAGGCATGCCAAGGGCCTCTCCAACCTTTTGCTGAGATAGATGGATCATGTTCTGCTGGCTGGGGACATTCCCAGACAGTTCAATATAGTGCTAAACATCCAAAAATTCTGTCCCAAACTCATCTTCGTCTTTACAACTCCAGAAAAGAGAATTTCATGCCAGTGCATGCCATTTCCTGACAATTCAGTCCCAATCATCCTCCTTTGGGTGGGCTTTTTTTGACATCCCTTCTGTCATCTGAGGTCACCAAATAAAAGATCAGTCACTTATTTTACAGAATCACAGAATCCTAGAATGGTTTGGGTTGGAAGGTACCTTAATATATTTCCAAGCCCCCTGCCATAGCTACTTCATAGTTAAACTGTTCAAGAAAACTCAAATCAAGAAAAAAATTATTTTGAAACTGCAGTGGGCATATGTAATAAAAAGCAAAGGTCGTTTTAGTTTAAGGTTATCCCATTGTGCCACTGGCCTCAGCTCATATTAATAAGTGTTATCACACTGTTCAGTCACTTTTCCATGTGGCCAGGTTCCCATTTTCTATGTGAGTTAATTAGTTGCCTGGAAATCCAAAGCAAACTGAACTTATGCTTGAAATTCCTTTTTCCCCTTTTTCTAACAACATGTTAATCTCTTAGGGGTTTCTAGAAATTTTCCTTTTAGAGAGAACAGATAGACATTGATGTATATCAGAATGACTTAGTCAGTGGTAAGATGATATCAGTTTGGAAAAAACAAACTTGTGGAACACATATTTTCATCTTTTTAACTCACATTGTCTCTCTGCTCGTGCAGTATTTGATGATCTTTAATGTTGTCATCGGATCAACTCCCTCCTGTAAAAGCATGGCTTTTTTAGCACCTGACAATATTTTTATTTCTCATCATGATTATTTGCCACATGGATATCAGCTTTATCTGGGGTGCGATTGCACATTTCTGCCAGACTCGATGCCTTACACATTAAACTTTCCGTTGCCCTGCTTGGACTCCCTCATGGTCACTTCACTCAACTGTGGAAATCTTGACCCAGGAAAGATCTGCCCAAATCCAGGTGCTATCACCACAACACCAACCTGTTAGATCTCCTTTATTCAAAGTGAGGAATTTCCATCCAAATTCGAAATCCAGGAAAGTTCACAATGACACATTCAGTCCCCAACTACAAGAGGCATTCAAATGCAAATGTTTAGGTTATTTGAGTAATCTTTTGTACATAAGAGATATGCAAACCCCACAGATTAAAGGCTATATGATACGTGTTCTGAAGAGAAAACTTTATGATACCAATGTATTTGCTTCTATTTTAGTTTGCTGAGGGGAATCATAGTTGGCATATGAGCTGGTTTGTTGACAGAGGGAGGAAAAAAAATACGAAGCCAAGCCAAACCGTTCCACCTACAATATTAATTAGCTCCAGTATGAAGAAGTCATTCAGATTTTATCCTTCTTTCAAAAATAGATTTTTACACTGATTAGAAAAACAAGGACCAAACTACTGTTTATCAGCTCATTTGAGCCAGTTATATTATTAATATATTAAAAGTTTAATTTAAGTGTTCACATTCTCCATCCTATTTGCGAATCAAATCCAAACCCCATTGAGTACAGGGGCTTTTATTATCAAAACATTGCCAAGTATCGAGATAAAATCCTGCCTCTTCTGAGATTCAAAAACAACATTACATACCAACCTCAGCTTCTATTGAATGAAATAAAAACAAAAATAGTAATTTCAGTTTTGGGGAAAAGAGGCTGGAAGATGGGACCTGAATTGATCTAAAAGCTGAAAAACAGAAATTAAAGAAAAATGTTTATCTTTGCCGATTTTTTTTTTTTTTAATCAAAGGATTTTAGTCCTGTTGGATGAAAATCACAAATGTTTCTGGCCATTCCAGGGTTCCTCAGTGTCTTGCTCTGTAGATCAGTCACTGGAGGAACTTGGCAATGAGTGTAAGTGTTCTGCAAGGCACTCTGGAATATGGCAAAGGACACACAAATGATCTCATCCCAGTGCCAGTGGAGCCAGGGGCTCCCAAACAGAGCAGGAACTGCCGAGACAGACACAGCCAGGGCTGCATCTGGGAATTGGAGCCTTCCTGAGAGGCTCCTTGGCTTTGCTGGTGCTTCAAGGGATTTGTGGGATATTGCTGAATGGGAGTGTTTAAGGAGTTTCTACATCCTCGCTGCTCTCCCAAAGGATCCGTGAACTTTGATGGTCAGGGCCACGAAGATGATTAGAGGGAACACATCTCCTATGAGGAAAAGCTGAGGGAATTGGGATTGTTCAAAGTGGAGATGAGAAGGCTCCAGAGAGACCTTTTTGCATCATTTCAGTACCTAAAGGGGCTCCGAGAAAGCTGGAAAGGGCGTGATGGGTCAAAGAGAAATGGCTTTAAGCTGAAAGGGAGTAGGTTTAGATTGGGTATTGGGAAAAAATTCTTCCCTGTGAGGGTGGTGAGGCCCTGGCACAGATTGCCCAGAGAAGCTGTGGCTGCCCCATCCCTGAAAGTGTTCAAGGCCAGGTTGGATGGAGCTCTGAGCAACCTGGTCTCATAGAAAGTGTCCCTGCCCATGGCAGGAGGTTGGAACAAGGTGATCTTTAGGTCCCTTCCATCCCAAACCATTCCATGTTTCTGTGATTCTATATTTCCAACTATGGAATGCCTCCTGAGGTGGGACTGTAGTGAGAACCACGCGGGTACAAAATATCACAGAGGTCGTGAGCCTTCTGCTATTCCTCCAAGCCAGGTCATATTTGAGACTAAAAAAACATTGTTATATGTTTAGGAGTCTTTAGTTAGCAAAAAGACAAGAACTTGACTAAGTATTCTGTTTTTAAGGGGTTATCCCTTATTTTTGAAAGAACTAAAGATGGCAAGCTCTCCCTTTGTTGAAATAATCATGGAATAACAGAATGGTTTGGGTTGGAAGAAAACGTAAAGATCATCTAGTTCCAATCCCCCTGCCATGGGCAAGAACACCTTCTATTTCATCCATTTCTTCTAGGCAAGTAAAAGATCACCTTAATCATCAACCACATTTTTGCAGGACAGAACTGAAGCAGAGTGGCTGTTTATGGCACTTCTCAGTACAAAATCTGCCTTGAGAAACCTTTTAACAAGAGTGAGCCCAAGCCTGGACAAATTAGTCTTAAGAAAAGCCCATTTCTGTTGTCCTCAGCAGTACTGAATTATACTCTTGAAATAAAAATAATGGACTTTGCCTGTCAAAATGTGCTATTACCCCATAAAACTCTGCCTTTTCACTTTTTACTCAAGCAGAGAAATTGCATGCAAGGAAGCAGATCTGTGAAAGGCCCATTAGCAGCTCAGCAGGCAGCAGATGCTCACCAGAGGTGCAGATCAGTCTCTTTGCTAAGCTGCAGTGAGGTT
Organism: Acanthiza pusilla; assembly: GCA_036630365.1. Lineage (NCBI taxonomy): Eukaryota > Metazoa > Chordata > Aves > Passeriformes > Acanthizidae > Acanthiza > Acanthiza pusilla. The sequence continues at coordinate 95,977,529 of JAXCHO010000034.1, forward strand.
ATCTGTGGGTTAAACCCTCCAGGGGTGATGGCAAGTGAGATCTTTCTGATGGATCCTGTCCCTGGGAACATCCTTTCCCAGCCCAGTGGCTGCTGAGTCTTCACTCCAGTGTGGATGCCACAAAAGGTGTGTTTGACTCCAGCCTGGATCGGCAGGAGCATCTCTGGACTCCACAAAGAGTGATCTTGAGTCAAGTATAGGAGAACCTGTGGACAGAAGCTCTGGGTGAACAATTTGAGAAGGGCAGCAAAGCTGGGGAAGGCTCTGGAGCACAAATCTGATGAAGAGCAGCTAGAGAAATTGGCAGGGGGGCCCTCAGCCTGGAGAAAAAGAGGCTCAGGGGAACCTTATTGGTCTGTAAAAATCCCTGACAGGAGGGTGTAGCCACGTTGGTCTGTTCCACCAGGGAACAAGTGACAAGCTGAGAGGAGATGGCCTCAAGTTGCTCCGGGAGAAATTTATGCAGATTTTATGATACTTTTTTCATGGTGATGTCTTAAGTATTTCTAGTTTTTATTCTTCATGTATCTGTAGCTTTGGTGGAGTTCTGGGCTTCATAAAACACTAAAACCTCTGTTCCCAGCACCTTTAGCCAAAACAATTCCTCGGAATGGAAATCCAAGGACACATTCATTGCCTCAGAGCCCCAAAAAATGTAAGCAACAGTGAATTGGGGGGGAACAGGCCTGGGGGTCTTAACATCATCACCTAAAGGTGTGATCAGAGAATTAAGGGCCAATATGCTAATGGGACAGAACTTATAAAAGGTGAGGGGCTCACAACCCAGGGTCCATTTTTGGGCGTGGCCCCACGATGGGGCTTTGCTTGCCCTGAATGTACCTTAAAGACCTTTAATAAATTTGTCTGATTTTTATTCTCCTAACTTTGCCCTGGCCTCTATTTCAGGCAGCCTGTTTTAGGCATCAGTGGGAAAGTTTGTAAAGCATTGGAGCGAGCTGTCCATGGAAGTGGTGGAGTCAGCATCCCTGAATGTGTTCAAAAACTGTAGGAATGTGGCCCTTCAGGACACAGTTCAATGGTGAACATGATCCTGGTGCTGGAATAACATTTGGACTTAATGATCTTAAAAGTCTTTTCCAAACTTAATGGTTGCATGATTCTATGACTGGGAAAATTCTCCTTACTTGATTATCACAAATAAGGGAACATGAAAACAAAGCAACTCATAAACAATTTTTGTACAGGCCTTAAACACTTGAAATGTTTTCCCTAATGAAGATGTGAAGAAAATTACACATTCTTGCTTTGACAGGAGCAACTCGTGTGCCACAATTGTATCTCCAATCATTCCTATGGGTCATTAGATAGAAAGAACAAATTAAAACTAGTTCCTCTGAAAAATTCACCCATTGCTAAATAATATATCTTGGCAGAATAAAAGCATTACATATTTTGGGTGATATGCTAGCTCCATTTGCAATCAAAAGAATCATTAAAGGCTTGGTTGAGAGGGGTATATTTTCCTCTGTGGCCACTGGTGCTCTAAACCATGGAAATGTTAAAATGCTCCTGGCAGATGCTCATTCCTATACAGTAGAAAGAGAAGTGATCTATTGTATGCTTAGTTATTTTTAATAACAGGATAAAAATTCATTAGAAATGCTTGAAGTTTCAAGAAGTGTATTAAAGTCAATTGGCTTCACAATGTGTTGTTGACTTCCATGGGACGAGTGAGTTTGTTGGTCCTTGGTCATAGGGAAATATCAAGAAAACAAAGTTCTTAGAGATAAAATCTCTTCTTAGACAAGCTGATATTTTTGTGCCACTGACTGCAAGAAAGACCTTGAGGGGCTAGAGAATGTCCAGAGAAGGGAATGGAGCTGGGGAAGGCTCTGGAGCACCAGGAGAGGCTGAGGGAGCTGGGGGGGCTCAGCCTGGAGAAAAGGAGACCTAGGGGGACCTTGTGGCTCTGCACAACTCCTGACAGGAGACGACAGCTGTGGGGGAGTCAGGCTCTGCTCCCAGGGAACAAGGGACAGGATGAGAGGAAACAGCCTGAAGTTATTCCAGAGGAGATTTATTGGATATTAGGAAGAATGTTTCATGGGAAGGGTTGTAAAAAGATTGGAAAAGGCTGCTCAGGGAAGTGGTGGAGTCACCACCCCTGGAAGTGTTCAAAAAACATGCACTTGATGCCATGATCTAGTGCTGAATGTGGTGCTGCTGGGTTGAAAGTTGGGCTTGATGATCCTAAAGGTCTTTTCCAACCTCAGTGATTCTATGATTCTGTGACATAACCGAGGAAAAAGAAAGAAACAAAACCCTGCCATGAACTTCTAGTGCACAAAGTCTTCTTCAAATACAGAGTAGAATCAGCAGCCTGCCAAGCTCAGTAGAAAGGGAATCATTATTCAAAGTTAAATTCATTTATTTTTAACCAATTTTTGAAAGAAAGGCTAGGAATTGTCGGCAGATCCAGAGTGATGTGCAAAGCAGGACAGGTCATAAAGAGGTTGGCATCTCCTGGACATAAGGAGAGGATGTTTGCAATTCACAAAAAACACCGATGGTTGAGTTCTAGAAAGTTCCTAAACAGTGACACTTTTAAAGATAGAGACAGCAAATCGTATATGTCAAGTGAATATTCAACATCATTATCTACCACACTTAGGAAATTTATCCCTAGGTTAGTTTTTTGAGAAAAATTTTGTTTTCAAGGCTCTTACCTTTATTTTAGTCTTGGATTGCCAGAGAACTTCACAGAAATGTTGCTTGGAGGACACTCATGGCAGGCATTTAGAGGAGCCTCCAGCCTGAAACAGGGCTGCTGCCAGCATTAGATCAAGTCACCCATGACTTCTCCCAGTCAAGTCTTAATAATTCTATGACCTCTCTAGTGAACAGGTTCAGTGTTTTTTTAGTGCAGGGGTTGTTTTGGGGTTTATTGAGAGGCTGTCCAATGATAGGACAATGGGGAATGAATTCAAGCTGAAGCACAGTAGGTTTGGATTGGATATTAGGAAGAAATTCTTCCCTGTGAAAGTGGGGAGGCCCTGGCACAGGTTGCCCAGAGAATTGTGGCTGCCCCATCCCTGGAAATGTCCAAGGCCAGGTTGGACAGGGCTTGGAGCCACCTGGGATAGTGGAAGGTGTCACTGACCACATTTAGGAGGTTGGAACTGAATGATCTTTAAGGTCCCTTCCAACCCAAACCATTTGATGACTTTCTTAATTTAGTGCCATCCCTAAATCTGCTGACGGTTCATCGTGCCATCACCCAGGACACTGAGGAAGGAGAAGAGCAATGTCAGCCCTGGCTGCTCTTGTTCTGAGCTGCCTGACAGACACTCAGCCCTTGATCCCTGTCCATTGAACAAGGTGATCCTGCCAATTTTCAACCTACTTGACAGCCTGCTCTTCCACAGCTTCCTCCAAATGAGAATGCGGTGGGAGGTGATATCTAAAGTCATATTAAGCACAAGACATGACATTTACCAATCTTCTTTCACCCACCAGCCATCCAATTCTGTCAGAGGAGGCAATTAGGGCTCTTAATCACCCTTTGCCCTTCCTGTTGAACTCCATGATTTATTTTTCCAAAGAGAAGAATGACTGGGAATGAGTTATTTTTCCTCATTACTGTAATGATGGTTGTTGTTGCTGTCTTTTACTTCCTTTTGGTGATTTCTTTTAAGGTCAGATTTTTTTCATTTATCAGGGATCTTCCCATATCACTTCTTTTTCAATCACGTCAACGAGGCCCTGAATGCTGTACAGGATTTCTTAGTGACCTTTCTTCAGCCTTCAAAAGGTGTTTAAAATTTACAGGATGTATTTCATCATGTGAACTCTTGAAACAAGCAAAACGTTTACTCACATCCCCAAAATGTGGTTTTCTTCGTGATTTGTGATGCATTTCAATGTGGTTTCCTGCCATAAACCCCTTTTTTCATATGTTAGGGTAAAGTTGCTTGATTTAATTTTCTACGTTCTTTAAAGAAGACAAAAGTCAGGACAGACTTCCTCATAGTCACTCCTAATGTGTCTTTTGAAATGTGTTAAAAGTCTGTCTGAGTTTTATGGTTCAGCATTAAAGCTTAGAATTTCACTGAAGTTTAGACAGAACATGGAAACTAAAAGAAAACTTATAACTTATTCTGAAATATTGGTGATGTATTTGTGTCTTACCTGCAGTGACTGTGATAGCAAAACAGGAAATAAAAAATAAATGAAAAGGTTTTACTCAGCAACATAAACTACTTCTGAAATATCCAACATTTGTTTTTCATGGAACGCTGTGTTCTTAATCTAATTTATCGATGTTCTTAAAAAAAAGTTTGCTGTTTCAGGATGTCATAAACATTATGAAATAAGTGGGATCAGCAAAAGGATAGAATGAAGTGAAAGATCAAGTGGAGTGTGTTTACATGCCTCGAGAAAAATCCACTCAGAAATAATCACTTTTTTTCTTCAAAGAACCTTTTTAATTTTTTTTTTAAATATTGTGGAGTTTGATTTATTCACAGCAGGTCTGAAAAGCATATTTTCTTTGTGCAAGTGAACAATTTCCAGAAGCTGATAAATACTTATTCTATTAAAGTTAAATCCATCATCTCTGTAAAAAAAATACTGTAATAGATTCTGAAAGTAATGTTTTATGAAATATCTTAGAGACCTTTTGTTATTTAAAAAAGCAAAGCTTGTAATAATGCAGTGGCCTATTTGAGTGCAATATGAGGTTCATTTTAGAGGAAAATACCTCATACTTTAACAGAAGCAGTTTTTTCCCTAAAATACCTCTTGTAACAAAGCATTGTCCTTTAATCTGTGTGCTTAGCCTGAAGCATTGATTAGAGCTTGTAATTACAGACAAGCTTTGCTGAAATCATTAATCAAAACAGGCTCCACAGAAGTTGGGACCAATAGTTCACACACAAAAATGTATTAATGAGGAAGGGAGGGTGCTACCCTCCTTTGTAAAATCACAAGAAGCAAGAGAAAGGACAAGAGGAAATGGCCTTAAGTTGTTCCAGAGGAGGTTTAGATTGGATATCAGGAAAAATTTCTTCCCTGAAAGGGTTGTCAGATGTTGGAAGAGGCTGTCCAAGCCAACGGCAGTGTCACCACCCCTGGAGTGATTTAAAATCTGTGTAGTTGTAGCACTTGGGGACATGGGTTATTGGTGGCCTTGGCAGTGCTGTGTCAATGGTTGGACTTGACACCCTTAAAGGAGTTTTCCAATCTAAAATATTCCATGATTCCATTTTAGCACCATGTCTGCCAAGTCAGGAGCACTGGGGCCATTCCTTGCCCAGGGTTAAGTGGGATTGAGCTTCTGATAACGAACTGGGCACTGGTCTTTGTCCACTGGAGTTTGTGCACTTCACGTTCACAAACTGGTGAGAAGAAGATGGAAAGGAAAACCCCCGTTTTTTATGGAAAAAATTCTCTGGGACAAAAAAGCCTATGGAGGTGAGGTGAGATGAGATGATTCAGATGACTTCAGACACTTCAGCTCCCTCTCCAAATACCTGATTCTCCAGAATACAAAAATAAAACAAGGGAACAGAAAGGGACAAACAAGTGTGGAGTAGGAATGAGTTGGTCAGAAATTCTGGAGAAGGAAAACACATGGGAAAGGGTTGTTGGGTGACAGGAAAGACACTTGACAAGAAACAAGCTTCCAATATATGAAATTAAGATATTTTTGTTATAGATAGACTTTTTAAAAGTCTGCTGTGTCCCAGGAATTTAGAATGTGCAATAAAGCTCCTCATTTATTCTGCCTATAGCTCAACTCTTGTCCTGAGAAAACTCCATGCTGTCTCCCCTGCCTCTAACTTTGACTTATACTGGGTTGTCCAAAGGATCTTCAATCATTTAAAAAATGCTGATTTTTTTTGGAACAGCTCACTTTTTAGGTGACTGATGTGAAGTATCCTAAATTGATGCTGTTTTAGGAACATGGGACCTCAAAAGTGATTTACATACTTAGCAATATAATTCCAATTCTTTTCTCTAGCTCATTTTTTTCCATTCTTGGCTTATGTTAGTAGGTACAAATAAATCCCTTTTTATTTAGCATACAAGATCAACTGTTTTACTGGATGCCAAGTTGTCAGTAACAGCTCATGGAAAAGAACAGCTCCTGAGCATCTTTTGGGAGTTTTTTAACTGATTAATGTTTTCCAGACATGTTTCTGGAAACCAGGTTGGTACGGGATCTCAAAAACAAGCAGTGGCATGCTCAGAAAACAGAAAAGTGGTTCTGATCCTCAGGAATCTCTCATCTGGATGCAGGGGGACAGATTGTGCAGACATTTGTCAGGCAGCCCAGTCGAGCAAGGAAACAGTGACTGGCAATGACAACACTGGAGTTGTTAAGTGGTGCTCATACACAGAACCATAGAATAGGTTGGAAAAAGACCTTAAAGGTAATTCAGTTCCAAGCCCTGCCATGGGCAGGGACACCTTCCACTGTCCCAGGTTGCTCCAAGCCCTGTCCAGCCTGGCCTTGGACACTTCCAGGGATCCAGGGGCAGCCACAGCTTCTCTGGACACCCTGTGTCAGAGCCTGACCACCCTCACAGGGCATAACTTCTTCCTAATATCCAATCTAAACCTACGTTTCCCCTTGTCCTGTCACCCCAGGCTCTTATAAAAAATCTCTCTCCTTCTTTCTTGTCATCTCCCTTCAGGTTCTGGAAAGCTGCCACTAGGTGACCTTGAAGCCTTCTCCTTTCCAGGCTGAGCAATCTCAATTCTCTCTCTTCCCTCCCAGCAGAGCTGCTCCATCCCTCTGATCACCTTGGTGCCTCCTCTGGACTTTCTCCCGCAGCTCCATGTCCTTCCTGCAGCTGGGGCCTCACCTGAGCAGAGCAGAGGGGCAGAATCCTCTCCCTTCACCTCCTGCCCGCACTGCTTTGGATGTAGCTCAGGAGAGCAGAGCTGAAGTTAAGAAAACTTAATAAAAAGTATAATTTCCAAGCCATCTGCAGCATCATAGAGTCCCTCATTTCCTCCTCCAAGTCATGTTATTTTCCTCTGGAGTCAATGTCATCTTCTGCTTCCTCCTTCTGTACCTTCCCCCGCTTTCCCAAATTCTGAGATGTTCTTTCTGCCAGTATTTTCTGAGGTTTGTTTGTTTGTTTGTTTGTTGCAACAATGGAATAAAAGCCTCTGAAATCCCATTTTTTCTACAGTTGTCTTAACTGCCTTCATTAATGACACTTCTCTTTGTTAGGAGGGGCTGATTTATTTAATTGTATTTGCCAGGAATGTATCTGGAAGAAAAATAAACTGTGAGAAATAGACCTTATCATGCCATGCACGCCTGAATTTCAAACAGATTTTACTGGAAGCTACATTATGGGGACAAAGCTGAGGCACTGTCATTCTTCTGCACCTCAAAGATGCAGCAAACCTTGACAATCCTCCAGGAGAAACTCTGGAGCTTAGCAGTGTGTCCATTGAAATTCAAGGAAATGCCTTTCCTTTCCTTTCTGGCTTCAAACTTTGGAGTTCACAGAAATGTTAGGCAAATCTTTTGCTTTGAAATGATCTTCCTCTCACGGAGGTGGGAGTCACCTTGGGTAGCCAGAGTCAGGCATTCAGGTTTAGCACATAGCTACAGGACATTTGTGTGTTCTGGGAGAAGAGCTGAGCAGACGAAAGGTATTAAAGAAGGTCCCATTTGCTGTCCATTTCTACTCATCAGAAACTGCAAGTCCTGCTGGAAAACATCTCTCTCTGCTTTAGCTTTAAAAAAAAGAGTGGCTGGTTAAAGACACAAGGCAGCTTAGAGGAATCCTAGCAAGGGCTGACAGAAAATAAGGCAGAAGCACTGAAAGCATTCCATCCGGGGTGAATTTCATCCGGGGTCAGTGGGATGATCTCCAGGATGAGAGTGGAGTTCAAACATTCCAAGTCATCTCTGGCCAATGGAGAATGCTGGTGATGGTGCTGCTGGGTCATGTGCCACTGAGAGATTTCCATCTCTGTGACTAATAACCTTGGCATGATTCATAATTGGGAAAGGCAATTTTCCAAGAAATCTGAGGGTGTTATTTACCAGCTGTGTCCTGGGTTGCACCTAAAACAGAGTGGCCATCAGGTCAAAGGAGGGGATTCTGCCTCTCTACATTGATGAAACCCCGCCTGGAGCAGTGTCCAGCTCTGGGAACTCCAGAGAAAGACTTAGACCTGTCCAGAGGAGGTCATTAAGATGATCAGAGGGGTGGAGCACCTCTGTTCTGGAGACAGGCTGGGGGAGTTGGGATTGTCCAGCCTGGAGAAGAGAAGGTTCTGGGGAGACTTTAGAGCCCCTTCCATTACTTAAAAAGAGCTGGAAAGGGATTTTTGTTTTTCAAGGGCTGTCTGTCACAGGACAAGGGGGAATGGCTTTAAGCTGAAAGGGAGAAGATTTAGATGGGATGTTAGGAAGAAATTACTGTGAAGGTGGGGAGGCCCTGGCGCAGGTTGCCCAGAGAGGCTGTGGCTTCCACATCCCTGGAAGTGTCCAAGGCCAGGTTGGATGGGGCTTGGAGCAACCTGGGATAGTGAGAGCTGTCCCTGTCCATAGCAGGGGATTGGAACTGGATGATTTTAATGTCCCTTCCAATCCAAACCGTTCCATGATTCTGTAAGTCTCCAAAACCACAATCCAGGATCTTTGGTTCCCCACTCCTCTGCCCCCTCTTTGCACAAACCCCTTGGATAAGCCTATTTTTCTAGAAAGGAATTTATGCACTTTTTTGGACAGAGGGTTTGTGCTTAGGAGGGAGAAATGGGTTATGTTTTCAGGGTTGCATTGCTTTTAATTCTCATAGAATTCTCTACATGAGAAAACTTCATGGGAGTCTCATCTAGGTGCTGGACAATATATTCCACACCTGGGACCTGATCTCGAGCCATATTAAATTTTGGCCAGGAATTGAGGAATATTTTTTCCTGGTTTCACAAATGGGTCTTTGGTATGGCGTTTAAGTCCAAAGTTCAAAATCCACAAAAAGAGAAAGAAGGCTGGGTGCGAAATTGTGATTTGAGCCTTTAAAGATAACTTTCTGTAATTCAATTCTGGGTTCTAAACCTCATCCTGCCAATTTCCTATTATTGAAATCAACATTAGGTAACATTGTTTTTAACGTGTTCTCAGCATTACCATGACTTTCAGCCATGACTTTTCCCACTGATACATTTCAAAATTATCATTCTAAACCTGTAAATACCAAAATTAGTCAGTAAGAAGCTGTACCAGAGCCACGCAAAAAATGATTCACCTGTTTCACGGTGACTCAAATACAAATAATTTGGAATTTTTTCATGGAAAAATAATTTCCAATAGCAGTGTTATATGGGAGAATGATTCTTGACTAGCCCTAGCTGTGGTGTGTCAGCAATGAGGCAATGACTAAATTCAGATAATATTTAAAACTGCAGCTGATAGATTCAATATTTCTCTATTTTCCAAGTGACCACCGTGCTGTCACCATGTGGGCTTTGTGTTTTTTCCTGGGCCATATCTACATCCCAGCACAAGAGTTAAAGTTCTGCTGAGATAAATGTCCCCACGACCAGACCCCAAGGACCTCCCCCACCCAGCGAGCTGCTGAGCACAAGATTGACAGTTCCATTATCTCCTAATTTACTTATTTATTTCACTTAAAATTGATCTGGAACCTTGACCAAGATTTATAAAGCTTGTCAGTGTGACCAAAAGTGAGATGGGTAATGTGTAGCGGCAATGAAGAATAAGCAAAAAGTCAATCAGTAGGTAAAAAACAAAAACCAAATTAAATTAAAATAAAAATTGGCTAGTCCCACTTACGGAGTCTGCAGTGTCCTGCATGCCAACACCTCTGTCTAAGTTTGAACCTCCAGAGATATTAATATTGTGCTAATAATAACCAGCTCTGTATCTCTGTGTATTCTACATATGCGTAAGATGTTCATTGCTAATTTGTCTGCAGGAAGGTCTGCAATCCTCTCTGAAGATTTAAATGTCTTACAAGTTTTATTTTTACATCCAAGTTGCCGAAGGTGAGCCCAGTTTCACCACCCACGCAGGCACTGAAAAAAAAAGCTTCTAATTTGCTGGAGAAGGTCCTCCAATCCCCACCCACAGGAGGATGGTATTTTAAATTTTCCCAGAAGAGTTGATTATGGTGAGACCCTTAAATTACCACCTACATCCACACACCCACGAGTAGATGCACTTGGGCTCTTGTAACATGGAGCTCTGGAAAATTGACTTTTTGAGAGATCTGGATGTGGGTTTCTTCTGTTTGTTGACAGAGCAAAGGTGAGAAATACAAATCCATTTGCAAGCTCTGTACAGGGGAGCTTTCACCACCAGAAAACAGTGTCTTAACAAAGGCTGGAGCTCATCTTCAGGCTTGCACACCTGAAATTGTTTCTTTCTTTGGATCCAGCCTGGAAATTAAGTTAATTTTCTGTGCTTCTGCTGTCTTACATCACGGTGATGTTTCAGTCTGGGTAGAGGTCCTGTTTATCCATTTTAAAAGAAAAGGAAATCACTCAGGTTCATATTGAGACTGTTGATAGAGCATTTCATCAGGGGAAGGTGAGCAAGCAGAGGTTCCTGCAAGACCAGCACCACCACTTTTTGCCACGGAGGCACAGGAGGGATGAATGCCATGACTGATTAATGCTCACTGCCTCTTGCCAGGAAAGAGTTAGCAAGAGATGTTAAATCTCCCCATTAGCAGTTTCCTGTCTCAAGTACTCAAGTGTTTCTGCATATTTTATCCCCTCCTGTCTCTCTGGGACACTCCAGCCACTTTCTCTCCTCCGAGCTCTGATCTGCTCCCAGAATTTGATCCTGTGCAGTCTCTGCACTCTCTGCCAGCCAGGGATCCTGGCCCTGGGTCACCTTTGAGGATTCTTGCTGGAACACCACAATATAAGAAGGATTTAAAGCTGCTAGAGAGCATCCAAAAGTGGGTGATGAAGATGGTGAAGGGTCTGGAGGGAAATCCACAGGAGAAGTGGCTGAGGCCACTGGGTTTGTCCAGCCTGCAGGAGACTGAGGGGAGACATGACTGAGGTTCTTCAACATCTTCATGAGAGGGAGCAGCAAGGCAGGTACAGATCTCTGCTCTCTGCTGAACAGGGGCAGGGTCTGAGCTGTGTCAGGAACTGTCTGGATGGATATTAGGAAAAGGCTCTTCACCCAGAGGGTGGTTGGACACTGGAACCTGCTCCCCAGGGAAATGGTCACAGCACCAGCCTGAGAGAGCTCAAGAAGTGTTTATACCACACTCTCAGGCTCATGGTGGGATTCTTGGGTTTGTCCTGTGCAGGGCGAGGATTTGGAGTTTGATGATCCTCATGGGTCCCTTCCAACTCAGGGAATTCTATGATCCTAAAAATAACATGGCTCTCTGTTCCTAAACAATACAGTTATTTACCTGGACCTCCTTGCTGCGTCTGTGCAGAGTTGCAGAGATTCTGACTAGAAAGGCCAACTTTCCAAAAGCAAATGAAATCATCCCAGCTGAGATTCTCAATATGCAAAAAAAACAGGGCAGTGAGGAGGGATGTTCAGCATCCTCTTGACAGAGGTGCATTTTGTGTTGGCATTTCGAAATTCATGGCTGGATCTTATGTTCAAAAATGGAAACAGCATGGTGAAGTTTTTTTAAAAAGTCATGGAATATCCTGCATTGGAAAGGACCCACAAAGATCATCAAAATCCAACTCCTGGTCCTGCATCTCAAGAGTAACACCATGTGCCTGAGAGCATTGTCCAAATCCTTTTTGGGATGTGGTGGCACATCAACAGGAGAGACCTTGGTTGTGTCAGGACTCAGTAGGTACAACACACCCTTTTTTACCACCCATCAAGTTAAAAGTGAAAAACTGATTGCAAGAGTGTGGAAATTGCAAATAAAATTGCAATAAAAAAAGCAATCATGTTATGTCCCCAGGTGCTAGGGCTGAGATTTGTCCCCATGGTGTCCACAGCTGAAAAGGGCACTGCAAATGCCGGGCACTCTTCTGAGCGTTTTCCCAATGGTGGGTGTGCAGAAGTGCCCAGAGCTACAGAGAACATCCCTGGATGGAGTTCAGCTTCTCTTCTCCACTCCAAGGAGGTCCAAAAAGACAATCAGAGATGGACAGAGAGAGGAACTCCTGCCACTGTTGGCAGCAGCTGTGGAGGGAAATCAGTGATTCAGGAACTGCAAGATGTGGTAGCATGAGCATCAAAACTAGAACTGGAACACATCTTACACATGCCAGGTCTGCCAGCTTGGGGAGGGACCTGAACTCCATGAACAGTCACCTCACCTCAATGCATCCAGAACAGGCTTGGGGTTCATGGTTCCATGGCTTGGTTGAGGTCCTCTGTGTCCATCTCCGTGGATCCCTTGCCTTGTCCTCGGTGGCACTGAACACCTTGGCCAGGCTGTGCTGGTGGGGGCATCGTGTCACAGCATCAGTGACAAAATGTCTGTGAGAACAAACATCCCCATGAGTGGCACTAATTGGGCTTCTTGCTATGGGGCTGATTAATGAACCTCCAGGGAGGAGAGAACCTTGAGCTCCAGGGCTTGGTGAGCTTAGGAAAAAAAACTCAGTGAAATTTGAAGCCAAAAAGACTTTTGAATGCTAAACAAAGAAATACCCATCTGATCCCAAATTCCTCATGGGAGGGGGAAAATTCGAAGGAAAAAGTGGGACGATGAAATTGTCAGGAGTCAGTGGTTCTGAGTTGTCAGGCTGGGGCTGAGCCACTGCTGGGTAAATGCGACCTTTCCTTCGCTCCCTGCTCCTCCACATCACTCCTACCTCCTCAGAGGTGACAGAACAATATCTAACAGCCAGTTTCTCACCTCTGCAGGCTATGACTGACACTGTAAGGATCTGAGGGAATACATCTTGAGGGTTTTTTCCTCTTTTGATTTGAACCAGGAACAGCAGATCCCCACCAAATGTGATTCAGTCATGGAAATCTTTGCTGTGCTTATTCCTGCTGTGTTCCCCAGCTGCATGAAACGGTCTCTGGACAAGAAAATGTGCAGGATGGTGGGATTTCTCCCATCTCTGGGAGAAAGTGGTGATAGACATTCCACCTTGCAGTAAAATCAGCCAAATTGATCAGATTTTGACTTGAAGTGGCACAAGTTGTGGACAGATGCACCTTCTCTTATCTCTGGGTTTTAACTTCAATTAATGACAGGAAAAAGGATGCATGTGAGTACCCAGCATGTGTCTACCCTTTCAACTGCTCAGTCTGAGCCCATATAATAAACTAGGAAGCTCTAGCTGGGGCATGAGATCTTTTTTGGGGGAGGACCCAGGATGTCTGGTGACTCAGAATATTACTACAACCCCTCTGAGCCCGAGCTAATGCCAAGGAGCAGCCAGGAGGGAAATGAAAAGGTGATAACTGCATCCACAATAATCTGCTCTAAATTAGCACTGACCCCTCAGGAAGGAGATCTTGGAGTCACTGCAGATAATGCTTTTATGTGTCACCTCAGTGGTCACCACAAGCAAAATATGTGAATAAAATCCTAGAACTTACTAGGAAATGCATGGAAAACAGAACTTTTGTTTAAAGCATGTGTATATAAATCCCTGGAGAACCTAAATCTGGGCCACTGTATGGACTTCCATTCATGCCATACAAAAAACCATGTGGTAGAGTTAGAAAAGGTAAAAAGAAGGATGATCAGAGATGTGGAGTAGTTTTAATATGAGGAATGGCTAAGCAGTAATTCTCATTGCAGCTGAGAGTCCTTCTGTGCACCAGCAGCCATCTACAAAGTGATGACGAGCACAAAAAGGCTGAGTAAGGAAAGGTGATTCATTATTTCTCATGCCATGACAACCCAGGGACACGAATGAAGTGATCAGATAGCAGATTTAAAACAAAAGTAAAGAACTTCCTTTACGCACATCCCGGAACTTGCGAGTTGCAAATATAAGGTTTTTCAGAAAGGGCTTAGGAAAATCAGCAAAGAAAAGTCTCATGGATAGCAACTGAAGACCAAAATGCTATGGTTTTGGCTGGGATACAGTTAATTTTCTTCATAATAGCAAGTATGGGCTTGTGGTTTGGATTTGAAACATAAACAGCAATGATAAGATAGAGATGTTTTAGACATTGCTGAGCAATTCTTGCACAGCCTTTTCTGCTTCTCACCCCACCAGCGGGTGGGCTGGGGGTCCAAAAGCGCTTGGGAGGGGACACAGCACAGGGCAGCTGACCCCAACTGACCCAAGGGACGCATCATACTATGTGACATTATGCTCAGGATATAAAAGGACTAAAAAGAAGTAACAGGGAGACACTGAGACCGATAAAATTTGTAACCCAAGTCTTTTTTGGCACCCAAAGTGGGGCTAGGAGAGTTTGAGCCAACCCCAGCTTTGAATGGGATGTGCTGGACTGAATTTATGGCTGTTATTGCTGTTCAGCTGTTAATTGGCAGCCCCTGTGTCTGCCTGAGTGTCTATTTGAGCCCAGTGCTTGTTAGTGGCTGCTCTTTTCTTCCGCTGCTCGCTGCGGTGCTGCTCTGCCCTTATCTGCCTGTGCTGTGCCTGGGAACGCTCTGATAACAGCAGCAGGGATGTGCCTGTCCTGGCAGATGGCCAGGGAGTCCCTGCTGGCTCTGGGCTGCTTTTCTGGACACTCTGGAACTCCAACGTGAACCTGAATCAAAGGGACAACCATCTGTGGATGAGTCCATGAGAGAGCAGGACATCCTGAATGTCTGTGGCTGTGACTGCACCACACCAGAGCAGGTTCATCTCAAAGGGTCTGAGACAGGGATTATGTCTGTGCCACACCTCCAAAAGGATTGTGGCCAAAAAAATAAGTCCAAGCTGGAGATGGCACCTCTTGAAGCGTCGGTGGCTGTGCATGAAATCACGCTGCATCAACCCCAAAGCATTTGGCCATGGATAAGCTCATGATGGAGCTGGTAAATCCTTGTGTGGAGCTGGTAAATCCTTGTGTGGAGCTGGTAAATCCTTGTGTGGAGCTGGTAAATCCTCAGGTGGAGCTGGTAAATCCTTGTGTGGAGCTGGTAAATCCTTGGGTGGAGCTGATAAATCCTTGGATGGAGCTGGTAAATCCTTGGGTGGAGCTGATAAATCCTTGGGTGGAGCTGATAAATCCTTGGGTGGAGCTGATAAATCCTTGGGTGGAGATGGTAAATCCTAGGATGGAGCTGGTAAATCCTTGGGTGGAGCTGGTAAATCCTTGGGTGGAGCTGGTAAATCCTTGGGTGGAGCTGATAAATCCTTGGGTGGAGCTGATAAATCCTTGTGTGGAGCTGGTAAATCCTTGGGTGGAGTTGATAAATCCTGGGATGGAGCTGGTAAATCCTTGGGTGGAGCTGGTAAATCCTTGGATGGAGCTGGTAAATCCTTGGATGGAGCTGGTAAATCCTTGGATGGAGCTGATAAATCCTTGGATGGAGATGGTAAATCCATGGATGGAGCTGATAAATCCTTGTGTGGAGCTGGTAAATCCTTGGATGGAGCTGGTAAATCCTAGGGTGGAGCTGGTAAATCCTTGGGTGCAGCTGGTAAATCCTTGGGTGGAGCTGATAAATCCTTGGGTGGAGCTGGTAAATCCTTGGGTGGAGTTGATAAATCCTGGGATGGAGCTGGTAAATCCTTGGATGGAGTTGATAAATCCTGGGATGGAGCTGGTAAATCCTAGGGTGGAGCTGGTAAATCCTTGGGTGCAGCTGGTAAATCCTGATGGAGCTGGTAAATCCTTGGGTGGAGCTGGTAAATCCTTGGGTGAAGCTGATAAATCCTAGGATGGAGCTGGAAATATCTTAAAATCTTTGTAACCCATGATTTGGGCTCCATGTTTTTGGGAATTATTCCAGCAGAAACCACCCAAATCAGTGGAGGACAGGCTTTATAAGCAGGAAGTGCAGCTGTGACCTGACCTGACCTGGGTTTGGTGCCCAAAAGCTCCACACCACATACCACCTTTCCTTTCCTGAGTGACCACCATCACAGCTGGAGCCCAAAGTCATGGACTAAATGAACTCAATGGATATTTGTGGATATTTTATGGGCATTTTATGGATATTTTACAGGACTGGTCCATAGATTAGAGGAATGAAACTTGTGTTTTATATGAAATGATGGGAAGGGGGTGGAGGGTAACACAATGTGTTGGATAATGTGGGACCTGAGTTTGTTGTAAATGCCATGGAATAATGGGTGGAGAAGGTGCTGCTTTGGGCTGTTAATTTAATTTTCTTCATAGTAGCTAATGTGGGGCTATGGTTTGGATTTGTGCAGAGCCCTACTCTCCTGGAGATGGCTGAACACCTCTCTGCCCATGGGAAGTGAGGAATTAATTCCTTTTCTCACTCTGCTTGCATGTGTGTGGCTTTTGCTTTAACTATTAAACTGTCATTATCCCAACCCACAAATTGCTTCACTTTTGCCTTTCCAGTTCTCTACCCTTTCCCACTGGAGAGGAGTAAATGAGCAGCTCTGTGGGGTTTGGTTGCTGGCTGGAGTTAAACAATGTCACTAATTGAGAATAATCTGGCAAAACCACTGAGCAAAGATGAAATTCCCTTTATACCCTCTTTCTTATTTCCCCCCAAAGTCCTGTTATCAGCAGATCTGTGACTGAGTAAGAAAGATTCAGATCTTGACCATGATGGCAAATTTCTAGCAAGGAAACAAATGTTCCTACACTCACCCTATGGCCTGGTTTATTCCACTATGGCCTTAGTCAGGAAGTTTAACTTCAGTAATTTCCTAATTAATTTCAGGGCTGGGAACAACTGATCAGACATCAGATCTCAGGAAAAAAAAAAAAAAAAGAAATAAACCCACATCTGGAGGCTGCAATGAATCACAGCCTGCCCCCAAATCAACACATTGCGCTGTCATGAAAAAGATGAACACTGTTCTAGACTGTGTAACCTGCCAGAGATGCTCTGCTCGCCCCTGGGAACACCTCCGTTGGAGGAGATTATATAAAGTGGGACACTCCATTTCCAGAAAGGTTTGTCCTACTTCAGGAATATCTAGTGGGAACCAAAAGAGTAGCCAACAGGGAGAAATTACCTGTGGGGAAATATTAAAATCATTATCTCCTTCAGAGGGCTGAGCAGAATGTGGTAGCGCTGTTCAAATCTGTGAAAGGTTGTTTTATCATGGGAGCAGAAATCCATGGGAAAAGTTTAAGCTGCTTTGGAGAAAAGGGGTGTTTGAGCAGCTGAGGGAGCTGGGGGGGCTCAGCCTGGAGAAAAGGAGGTTCGGGGGGACCCTGTTGCTCTGCACAATTCCCAGAGAGGAGGGGACAGCTGGGGGAGGTTGGGCTCTGCTCCCAGGGAACAGGGACAGGACACGAGGAAATGGCCTCAAGCTGTGGCAGGAGAGGTTCAGGTTGGAAATCAGGAGGAATTTCTTCATGGAAAGGGTTGTCAAGCATTGGAAGAGGCTGTCCAGGGCAGTAGCAGAATCCCCATCCCTGGAGGTGTCCAAGGAAGGCCTGGACGTGGCACTCAGAGCTCTGGGCTGCGTGACAAGCTGGGGATCTGTCAAAAGTTGGACTCAGACATCTTTTCCAATCGAAGTAATTTTGTGATACCATAATAGATTTTCCAATGGTCAGGACTGCAAAATACTGAAATTAATTGCCTGCAACATCTCCATCATGGGAAACCTTGAAAAAAACCCCACTTTAAACAAAGATCCATCAACAGTGACCTAGAAATACTGTGTCTTGCTTTGGGACAGGAAAATAAACTATGCAACCTCTTGAGTTCTCTCCCAGACCTATGAATTTGTAATGCTGTCACAAACCTCTCCCGTAGGCTTGATAATTTGTGTGAAAACACTTTGGGTGTCTTGAATTAATTACAGAGCCCTTTACTAGATTGTGGTTTGGGACTGGCAAAGTCATTCCAGCAAGGTCCATGAAACAGAGCTATTTTAGCTTTCTATTCCTATGGAGACATCTTCATTTCTCTTCCTGGCAGTAGGGCTCAAGAAGAATTCGAACTTTGCTGGGGTCTTAGGGTTGCAATTGGAAGAACAACATAAAAAATTTAATCCTTATTTCTTTAAGCACAGGGCGCAGTTTCCCTGTCCTGGCTTCTGGCTTTTTTTCAGAGCAGCTGCGCTGACTTTGGGTGGGCAAAGATTTCATTGTCACCCATGAGGAGCTGTTGTGGGTGATTGGAGAGGAGAAGGCTCAGCCACAGAGGTGGTGGCAGAGGTTGCTCAGAGCAACATGGCTTGGGAGCAGCACAAATGGATGAACTCAGCCACTGAAGAGCAGGACTGGGCTCTTCCAAACTCTCCAGAGGGAGAATCCAGCCCTGTGCTTCAAGCTTGTGTCCCCAGCAAAGCTGAAAGGCAAAATCTGCTCCTACCTCTCTCTGTACCATTGAAAATTACTTTCAATCCCCCTTTGCTGTGGGTGACCTGGTGGCACAAATGTTTGTGGGGCAGGCTGGAGTGAGCTGCCCTCTGTCCACTGCTGCAAACCCCAGATGCCACCAAAAAGTGACACCTGGGGCAGCTTTGGGGTCACGCTGCTGCCTGTTCAGCTCACAGCTGCTAGAGGAAGGAGGCACCTTCACATCTCTGTCTTACCACAGGGATGAACATCTCCCAGATGTCTGCCCTGGCTGTACAAGATGTAAATGTCAGCCTGGCTCGTGACTGAAATCAGCAAGGAATGGCTTAGAAATGGCTGGGATCAGCCAGGAAATGTGTGCTTTCTGTAGCTGATATTGCTGGGGCAATGCCTTGTGCACAAAAGCTAAGTGAAAAGAATGTCGTCTTCTTTATTTATCAGATTATCTCTCAGTGCAGCTGGCAAATATTTACTACAGCTTGTAAGGAGCAGTAAAGGCAGTAAAAGTTTCTACAGTCTCAGGAAATTCTCCCTTTCTCAGGCAAAACATCTGGTTGGAGAAAGTTGTTTTTTCCCCTGCTGCTTACAGAGTTTTTGGTGTGGTTGTCTGGGATGTTCTCTGTGCATTTATCGCCAGATGAGCAGATTGTTTACTCCACTCACTGTCTTCAGCTTGTGTTTTTGGGCACGGCTGCTGCAGGTCCCTCTCCATGAGTCTCTGCTGGCTCTTCTGTCTTGCGTTGGCTTTCTGGCACTACTGAAAGGCAACAGGGAATATATGGGGAAAGAGTTCCCTGGGGAGACCTGCCAGAAGGAAGTTCAGGATTCACTTGGGCTCTGAGCATCACCTAAAGATTGGAGCATCTCTTTTAGGCTGAGAGAGTTGGGCCTGTTCAGCCCTGAGAAGAGACAAGTGAGAGAGGAACTTATCAATGCCTAAAATATCTACGGGGAAGGGTCAGAGATGGACCAGGCTCTACTCTGTGGGGCCCAGCAATGGGACAAGAGGAACAGGCAGAAGTTGATGCCCAGAAAGTTCTACCTGGACATGAGGAAGAACTTCTTCCCTGTGCAGTGACCAAGCACTGGAATAGACCACCCTGAGAGTGTGTGGAGTCTCCCTCAATGGAGATACTCAAGAATTGCCTCAAGACACAATCCTGTGCCCTGTGCTCTGGGATGGCCCTGCTGGAGCAGGGAGGTGGGACCAGGTGACCCCACTGTGGTCCCTACCAGCCTGAGCCATCCTGTGACTCTGTGACCCTGTGAAAATCCATTTATGAGCTGCTTGGCTCTGTACTCCATTTGAGAGGTGGAATAAATGCCTACAGTAATTCCTCCATGTCCTTCTCTATCCCTTTCCTCCAGACTGTGTGAAAACACTCCAAAAATTGAGCAAGGACCACCCGGATGCTCTGTGTGGAATGTTTTGTGCTGTGACATCGGATAAAATCCAAAGTTTCTCGGTTCTGCAGCACCAGAGACGTGAACTTGTGTTTGCACTGCCCAGGAATGGGGAAGGAGATCATTTCGGCACAGCTGTTGTTGGCTCTTGGTCCCTGACAGCCTGAGATAGGTTCTCATCCAAAATGTACCCCATACTGTATTTTAATTAAACTGAACAAACAAACCAATCGCGAAGCCATCCAGCAGAGCTAACTTTGCTTTGTGGCTGAGCTGGACTCTGCACCACTACGAGGAGAGAAACTGCATTTTGGCACAGCTCCTGCTGTCTAAATACTCCCAGCCAAGAACTAGGATACACTTTCTTACAATAAAAAGTTGCTGGGGGAAGAAAAAAAACAAAACAACACAACAATCCACAAAGAAAATGGCTTCAGGACTGTTCTCTTCTTGCCCGTATTTATTCAAGCTGTCTTCCTCTCTCCGCAAATTTGGCAAACAGAGTCTGGCATCCCAGCTCAGGGGACACCTGTTAAATAAATAGGCTCAGTCTCTAACTGCTGCATTCATGGCAGAGTTTCCTGGTTCCCTTAGGCAGCTAATTTTTGTTGATTATCATACAGTACAGAGGGATTGTTTGTGCCTCTGCATCCCATCCCGGCTCTGCCGCTTGTGACGGGTATGGCCGCGTGACTCGGGCCCTCTGCCTGCGTGGAATAAAGAATGATTTGATTCTGCCATTCCATGATTTTTTAATGTGGATCACGGTGCAGGGGGAAGCAGCCAGGTGGGGTTCTTGTGGAGGTGAACTGAGCCGCTGTTGATTTGTTCGGTTTTCCCATACCAACGCCTTTTTGAGGAAACCTGAGACCTGGAGTGAGGCTGCGCTGAGAGCAGAAGTTGTTGTTGCCTGAGGCAGAGAGACAAATAAGCTTCCTAGGAGGCAGCAAATGGGCTGGGAGGCCCTCAGAGAAGGGCTGAGCAACAGAAGGCATTGAGGGTGATGATTTAATACTGAGGGCTTCAGGATACTCAGAGGAAGCTGAAGTTGTGGATTTCCCCTCCCTGGAAGTGGTCAGGACCAGGTTGGATGGGACTCTGAACAACCTGGTCTAGTAGAAGGTGTCCCTCCCCATGGCAGGGGGATGGAATGAGATGATATTTAACATCCCTTCCAACCAAAGTATTTATTGAATCTATGATTCCATGAATTGAACTGTCCCAGGAAATTCCTGAGCACAGAAGCAGACCTTCCTAGAACACACAGCAACATGGAGGAAGCACGGAGCCACATCAGCGTGGTGCTCTACATCACCTGGGGTCTCTGTCTCCTGAGATGGGCCTCAAAACTCGCATACAGTGCTGGGCTAGGACATTTTCAGAGGAGAACTTATCCCTCACCAACTACAAATACAGCAAGAAAGAGCTCATGCTTTATTCTCTCAGCCACACAGTCTGGCTGTGTGGCAGCACCCCAGCAACCCAGAAAGTTGTCTGTATGAAGGTGTTGGGGTTCATTAGCTTATTAGTGGTGTTTTTAATTAATAAAATCATAGGAACATACAATGGTTTGGGTTGGAGAGGACCTTCAGCATCACATCGTTACAATCCCTATGCCATGGGCAGGAACACCTCCCACTGTCCCAGGTGGCTCCAATCCTCATCCAACCTGGCCTTGGACACTTCCAGGGATTGGGAGCCCAGAGCATCACTGGGAAACCTATTCCATTAACTTACCATCATCACAGTGAAGAATTTCTTCTTAATATCTAACCTAAATCTCCCCTCCTTCAGCTTAAAGCCTTAAATCGTAAGGGCTTAAAGGTTTGGGAGTACAAGAACATCATTATGGTTCCTTTAACTTGACTTATCAAAGTTTTCTCTTCACTACAGTGTCTTGACTGGACTTGAGCTGAAGATTAAAGCCATTGGCTTCAAAACAGAGGAGAGGAAGATTGACACTTGAAATCCTGATGGACACATCTGAGACTTCAGGCTCTGGTGCCCACCAGCTCTCCCTGAGGTCTGATGCTTTAGCAATGAACTTCAAAACTCAATAATCGATGGAGGGTGTTGTGTATTCTGGAGAAAAGGAGGCTCCAGGGCAAACTTATTGCTCTCCACAACTCCCTGCCATGAGGGTGGAGCCAGGTGGGGGCCAGTCTCTTCTCCCAGAAGTGGAGGATGAGAGGAAGAATAGAATAGGATAGAATCCTATCCCAAAAATGATAGGATGAGAGGAAGTGGCCTCAAGGTCCACCAGATGAAATTTAAATTGGATGTTACAAAAAATTTCTTCATCAGAAAGGTGATCAGGCTTTGAAACAGTTTGCCCAGGGTAAGGATGGAATCACCATCCCTGGAAGTGTTCAAAAGCCATGGAGTTGTAGCTCTTGGGGATGTGGTTTAATGGTGGACAGTGTTGGTTAGTGGTTGGACTCAATGATTTCACCTCACAGGTCTTTTCATCCTTAATAATTTTATGATTCCATTCTGTTTCTTGCTAAGTTTCTTGCTAAGATGTCCCTGCTCAGTTTGGCTTCTTTCTTCTCCATCTCTTGTAGTCTCCATATCAAATTCAGTCACTTCCATGCCCAAATGGGATATCCCAGTGCAGCCATCCTCATTGTAGGCAAGGCACAAGCTGCATTTGGAGGCAACACCCTTTGTTAAACACAGAAATACATTGAAAATGGAAGAAAGTTGTGCTCACACACAGTTTTTGTCAGCCAGGTCTGCTCTGCCCTCCTAAGAAGGCTGGGATCTAGAAAGGGGTGGATTCACTACAGATATTGTTGAATTAAGGGTGGGATTTCTGCCAAGGATTTAACTGAGAGGAGCAGCCCATCTATTTCTGTGTGTTTTGGACTCCTGTATGAAGTTGGAGTCTTGAGGGATTCTCCACACTGGTTAGAAAGATTCACAGTTTATTTCTGAGCACAGAATAAACTGAGTCTATCTATAGATTTGGCTCAAAACTGGAACTCCTTGGGCATTCCACTGAAAAATCCCCTCTGTTTTCTTTTTAGAGATAATTATTCTGAGATAGAATGAAACTCTAATCTCCTGTGGAATGGGAACTCTCACACTCAGTTTAGATGAAGTTGTGAAGGGATTCCCTTTAAATCTTTTTCAAGCATGTCTGAAGTTCTCCAAGGAGCCTGAAACCCAATCTGCCAGCTCTGGAAAAGATGGGAACCCAAGCAGTCTTGAAAATCCTGAATAAAAGCCAAATACAATGTTGCAGAAAATTAGGGCAAAATAGATTATTTTTTCCAAGAGTTAAGTAGCTGATATTCTATAAACTCAACTTTCTCAGAGAAAATAATTCTGGTGAAAATATCAGTTTTATATATATATATTTCTAAACCATTGCACATTAAATGGAAATGATGCTTCCAGTTCATATATAGAATCATAGATTGGTTTGGATTGAAAGGAACTTTCATGATCATCCACTTCCATCCTCCTGCCATGGGCAGGGACAATTTCCACTAGACCAGGTTGCTCCAAGCCCCATGCAACCTGCTCTTGAACACTTCAAGAGACAGGGAATCCACAATCTCTCTGGGTGAAGATTGGGAATGAAGATTCTTCAGTCCTACTCAGGAGGACATCCATCTTTTCAAAAGAAACTATTAAAAATTCTTAGCCCTGACATCCATGATGGCATCAATCAGACAGAGGAAGCAGAAGAAAACTCACTTTTTATGTCCTTGCATGTGTTGAACGACAGACACTGATCTGAATCCTTCCATAGCTCTACCAAACCATCCCTAAAACAGATGCACGCCATGGCAGTAGGTCTTGCATAACATGTTCAGCTGCCCAAAAAGAAAAAATTCTTTATCTCATCCAAAAGACGAGTGCAGGTTTGCTTGCAACACCCAAACACAGATAATTCAATTCTCCTTTCCTTCCAATCTCCTTGATCCTTCCAGTTTTTGAGGTCGTGCCTACGAAGACCTTCTCAGAGCCCATTTGTGCTTCTCAGCCTGTTCTGCAGAGGGAACAGCAGGAGCAGACACGGTGCTTTGGAGCTGGGTGCATTAATAACTGTCTCCACTCAGGGTTTCCCTGGCCAGACATCCCAGACTGCATTTCTTATTTTATCTCTCCTCCGTTCAGCAGGACTCTGCTTGCCTGGCTGAACGTTTTTTGCAAGGCACAATCCCCTTCCCCGTCAGTAATTGTCATTCTTTGTTAAAACCTGACCTTGCAATGAGACAAATCTAAACACACTGTACTGGGATAAACCCAGCTTGCCTGGTTATTCACCAGCTTCAGCCTCAGCTGTGAGGAGCAGGAGCAATCCCCTATTTTTCTTGTGTTCATGACTGATCAAAAAAGAAATTCTCAGCTCTAGCTGCAAGAAAGAGTCTTAAAATGCCATTACACCCTGGGTCTTCGCTTTGCTAGAGGTCTATCAGTGGATCAGGTACAGTGTATCTGAGCAGCAGCTAAAATCCCTGTTTTAAAAATATTTGCCGTGCAGCCGCAACAGAAACTCAGGTACCAGAAATTCCTTTCTCCGTTCTCTCAAAGCTGCCCAATTCTCCTTCACTGTGATTTTGCATCTTTAGTCATTCATTTTCATAGAATCATAGAATGGTTTGGGTTAGAAGGAAGCTTAAAAATCTTTTTTTTCCAGCCCCCCTGCCATGGCAGGGACATCCTCCACTAGATTTTACTGGGAGTTGATTTTTTCGTTCACATTGATTTTAATGTGCATGTCAACAAGTTACACACACTTTTGATTCAACACCTAAAAAACAATATATCCTAATCTGCTCATTTTATTGGTGTCATTTGTCTTAATTCTAGCAGGGGCAATATTGCTTACAAGGATTTTGAAATACAATAAACTAATTTTATTTACTGTACACCTGGTAAGTTTGAAATATAGCCACACTTTTTTTTCATCTTATTACACAAATGACACATCTGGATAACTAGAACTTATTAAGTTGTCTCTTCATTTTAATATCTGCCACTCATGTTCTCTATGCAGAATAATTTAAATAGCAGTAATTACCTAGAAAACATCTTTGTGTTGGAATAATTTGCAATTTGCAGCACTGTTTGACTGTGTCTCCTGAATGAAGAATCGTGGAGGGTTTTGGGTATTAAGTAACCACACAGGAGCAGAAACTTCAGATGGTTGCTAGACATGCCCATTATTTGGTACGGCTGTGTCTCGCTTTGCTTCATCTCAAGTTTTACACACCAAAAATTGACAAAATTTCTTTGCTGGAGTGAGATCAGAAGTTGGGCTGTGTTCATGAGCAGAGTGGTAAAGAAAGAGGTATGACATGAAAAATAACCAAGGAATATTGACCAAGCACTGGTTCACATCCAGATTTAGGGTCTGTTCCCAGCTGTGCTCAGGCACATCGCCAGACTGCACAGATGAGGAAGTTTTTGAAAGCCACTCATTTAAGAGCATGTTATTGACTTCTGAAACTATTCAAGTGAGAAAAGTTATTCCAGTTCGCCAACTCAGTCTTTGTTGATGCTACAAGTTTTCTTTGAGAAGTGTTGAGAAGGAATGTCCTTCCTCAAAGCCTGTAGATGTTTTGGGAGTCTGTCCATCCAATCTGCATGATTTTAGACACATTGGCTGCTCTGGATCATTTGAATATGCCCCAAAAGTAGAAGGGGGCAATGGGAACACTTCAAATAGATGGGGGAGGTATCAGGTGTATTGGGAGTGGCTGTTCTGTTCTAAGCATGGAAAAGATGATGCTAAGGGATGGAAAATTGGTTTTGAGACTGGGGGGACTGGGACTTTGAGGAGTGGGTTATTAAATCTAAGCTGTTGTTGTTGCTGGTCCATCATGACTATGGCTCTTTAGCCTTGAAAAGAGACAATTGAGAGGGGACCTCATCCCTGCCTGTCCCCCTCTGCAGGGAGGGGCCAGAGGATGGACCAGGCTCTGCTCAAAAAGAGGAGCGGGGAGGGACTGAGGCCCAGGAGGTTCCACTGAACATGAGGAAGAACTTCTTTCCTGTGCCTCCAAGGTCAGCCGAAGGTTGTGAAGGTGTTTGGTCCCATGGAATCAGACCAGAGGTCACAGAGTCACAGAAGGGTTTGGGTTGGAAGGGACCTTTAAGATCATGCAGTTCCAACCTCCTGCCATGGGCAGGGACACCTTGCACTAGCCTGGATTGCTCCAAACCTCATCGAACCCAGCCTTGGACACTTCCAGGGATGAGGCAGCCATGGCTTCTCTGGGCAATCTGTGCCAGATCCTCTTCACCCAGACAGGGAAAATTTCATCCCAATATCCATGCTCTCACTTTGAAGTGTTTAGATCTCATTGAGGAAACTCCAGGATTGCCCATTTCTGGCCTTGTTTAAGTTTTCCGGTTAACCACAACTGTCAACAACCCTGTGGCGCTGAATTTTGACACCTGAAATCCCTAATATTTTATAATGATCTGGCCTGGGGCAACAGAGGCGGACAAGACAAGATTCCTTCAGCCACCCTTTCCTATGATCATCCCAAGGAGCAGCTCATGTCAGGAGTGTTTCCATGGTTTCAGTGTCTTGAACAGACTGTGTGTGGTTCCATCCCATGCATTACTCATGACAGACACTGATGCTGGGGTGATTCAGGTGGGCTTTGGGAACTGGGAGTGATTATCTGGAATGAATTTTTGCCCTGCTCCAATGTGCATTTCAAAGCGAAGAGTCACTGGGAGAAGATAAAGCATGATGGAAATAAAAACGTCATTCACAAGAGCAGGACAAAAATTCCAAATCTCTGAGGGACTCTGGAATGGCAGTGTTCACCCCACAGTGGTGGCAAGAGTAGGGGGAAGTTGGAGTTAAATATTTGCAAACTGAAGGTTTTCCATACTCAGGAGGAAAACTCTGGCTGAAACAAATGGCCAAAGTATAGTGAAGTATCCAAGAAATGCTCCTCATCCTCCACATGAGCAATGGAATAAATGAAGGACATGGAATTGCAGGACATACCTTAATTTGTAAAATATGCTGGAAGTTAAAAGGTTATTTTCCCAATAAGGTGCTCAAAAATGTCCCCTGAACATGCTTTATTTCCCCCAAGTAAGCAATTCTACAGGTTTCCTTCTGGCCTTCCAAATACTCTTTTTGTTTGGTTTGGTTTGGTTTTTTAGAGGATTTTCAGGGGTTTTTTTTTGGGAGGGGTATTGTATTTCCACACAACATTGAGAACATTTGTGTTCCAGACTATGAACTTCTTCCTTCTTTAGACATCAGCCCAGAAAAGATGTTTGAAAAAATTATATTTGAGACAAAACTTTAGTAGCTACAGTGACTTCTTTTTTTTTCCACCAGAAAAAAAATTCAGAAACATCTTCCACTATCCCAGGTTGCTCCAAGCCCCATCCAACCTGGCCTTGGACACTTCCAGGAATGGGGCAGCCACAGCTTCTCTGGGCATCCTGTGCCAGTCCCTCACTATCTCCACAGGGAAAAATTTCTTCCTAATCTCTAACATAAACTATGTGAAAATTAAATAATATAAAACCATAAAGAAATAATATAATAATAAAATAATCCTAATAGCTAATCTAAAATGCCTACATAAGAGATGTCCAATTGGCATTTTGAGGATTCTCCTTCACGCCTGTTGGCATTATAATTGGACGTGGCTTTACTGATGTTGTTGGGAATGGAAGATGCCAGGTTGAGAGACAGCTGTGGGTTGCACACCAAGTATGGAGATCAAACTCTTTGGTTCTCAACAATCCAGCATTTCTGTCATTTAGCCTGAAATCACTCCTCTCTTCCTCCTTCTAGTCTTTTCTCTGATTGAGGCTGGAGCTTTGTGGCCTGATTTTGGTACCACACACTAATCTCTGGTGGTTTCATGTGTTTCCTGCCAGGCTGGATGTGATTGAACATTTGACTCCAGTAAAGTATAACCAAGAGGGAAAGAGAGTTTGTTTCTTGCTGCATCTCCTGATCCGAGTGGCACCATGTGATCTTAAATAACCATCTGTTGATTATTTTTCTCCTGAAGATTGATGGATGTGATTCATGGCCCTTTCAAAACAGAGCTGCTCTCTGACAAAAGTGTGAGAGCTTTTGCAAGAGTGAGAGAATCATAAAATCACGTAATGGTTTGGGTTGAAAGAGACCTTCAAGATCATCCAGTTCCAACCCCCTGGGTTGTCTCCCAAAGCAAAGAAGGAAAAAATAGAAGATAGATCCAGACCTTCCCTATATTTTAGAGGACGTTTGAGCAGTCCTGCCAAGACCACTGGGGTCTCACTGGAGTTTCCTGGGGGATTTTCCTGTATTTTCTTGAGCTATTCATCTGAAAGGGAGTTGCACACGGTGTTTGCAGCTGAGGTTGGTGGTGCGTTGGAAGACTTCACGATCCTGGGAGAAGGATAGCTTTGGATTAGATAACAGGAGGAAATTCTTCCCTGTGAGGGTGGTCAGGCCCTGGCACAGGTTTCCCAGAGAAGCTGTGGCTGCCCCAATCCTGGAAGTGTCCAAGGCCAGGTTGGATGGGATTTGGAGCCACCTGGGATGGTGAAAGGTGTCCCTGCCCATGGCAAGGGGATGGAACGAGATCATCTTTAAGAGCTTAAGAGCTCTTTAAGAGCTCTTTAAGAGCTCTTCCAACACAAACCATTCCATGATTCTAAAGGAAAAGAAAGTCAGATATCCCAAAGCAATCCCAGAAGATTCCTAAGCCTGAGATCTCAGTAAGGTGTGAAAAAAATCCCTTCGCGCTGGAATCTGGTTTGAACCCATGATTTCAGTTTTATTAAGTGCTCTGAGCTGGAACTCCCAAGCAGCAGCTTCCACATTGAGACCTCTCAGAGATTTCTCCCGGGGCTTCATGCAAGAAATTTCAACTGCCCCTTGCCTGAATTTCGCTTATTTCTAGAATTGAAATAGTGTTTTCTTAAATCTCTGACATGTTACAAAGGTGAAATTGCAAAAGAAAATTGAAAGAGGAAATTGAAAATGTAAAACCAAAAGGAAAAGCTGAAAGATTTTATTTTCTTAAAAAAACCAAGCCAACAAACCACAGAACAAACAAAGAAATGAACAAACAAAACCAGGAAAAACCCACACAAGTTAATTTCTGCTGAAAGTAACTTTTTTGCAGCTCAAGCACATGATGTCTCTGTTTACTCCCAGAATGGGTGGAGGATAAGCAACAGCCGGATAATCTGGAAATTAAAGAAAGAAAAGTCAACAAGTTGAAATGATGTATTGTAGTCATTAGTAACAGCGCTGCAATAACCCAGCTTTCAGCACATTTCCAAATGCCCATCTCCTTGTGCACTTTCTTATAATAAGAATAATTTCCCTACCTGTTCTCCCAAATCCCTTTAAACAGTGCTGGGGCAATGTTGTTCTACTTCCCCTGGGGTGAATCTTGCATTATTACTAAAGCGGGAACAATATGAGGTTTTTATAGCAGCAAATCTCACCGGCGCTTTTTCCCTGTGGAAGATGTTCTGACCATTGTTTTTGCCTCTGTTTGCCAATGCTTTTTCCTGCCCTGCTGTGTGGAGCTGGTCTGGAATCCCTGCACTGAAGAGGAGAGTGGCCCTGGTAACATGGAATTACAGAATCACAGAGTGGGTCAGGCTGGAAGGGACCACAGTGGGGTCATTTGGTCCAACCTCCCTGCTCCAGCAGGGCCATCCCAGAGCACAGGGCACAGGATTGCATCCACACACTTCTTGACTATCCCCCTTGAGGGAAACTCCACAAATTCTCTGGGCACACTGAGGGAAGCCTTGGTTGTACCTCGGTTTTGGCTTCCATATTTACCCCAGCTTCCAGCTTTGCAGGCAGGTCTGCGACCAAGGGAAGCCTTTATTTGAACTTCTGGTCACATCATCAAGCTTTTCCTTCAAGAATTCCTGGGGAACACCTGAAAAAGCCCTAATATAACCTATCTCAATTGGCTTACTTTGTAGGGAATAAATTTTTACATAACTAGCTGGCTAAGTGGAAGGATTTTCTTCTCGTCTTGGTTGAAGAGTTGGGAGCGTTCAGATTTTTTCTGTAACACTCTCTGGCAATGAGAGCAAACATCTCTGATATACTTTAGGAGAAGCACTCTGGGATCTGGTACATCACACACATTGAAAGGAGCTGCAAACTTATGATACCAAATTATTTCTGTCAGCTGGGCAGGCTATAAACTGCTCGATTAGACTGCAGAGCTCAAACACCCACCTTTAAATAAGGCTGCACTAGCAAAAAAATTAAGGAGTGATTGGACCAGAAATGATCATAACCCAGCTCTCGCCCCAAGGGAGAAGTGAAGGGGCAGTGAACTCTGTTCAGAAAGTCTCACATATAGGAAAAGGGCCTCAATTTGCTCCAGTGATGGTTTAAATTGAATAATAGGAAAAATTTCTTCACTGAAAGGGTGGTCAAGTTTTGGAACAGGCTGTCCAGGGAAGTGGAGGGATCCCCATCCCTGGAAGTGTTCAAAATATGTGTAGATGTGGTGCTTAGGGACATGGTTTAGTGATGGACCATGGTTTAGTGATTGGTTAATGATCTTGGAGGTCTTTTCCAACCTTAATAATTCTGTGATTCTACAAAACTCCTTCACCCTGCTGGGGAAGTCTCTGCCTGCCTTGCTGCTGCCCTTGTGTTTCATCCCACCTTCCCTTGGGGATCAGCAGAGATTTGGAGCTTCCTGACACCGCCCATGAAGAATTTTTGATTACTGGGTAATAAAACATCGGGTGGAATTCAGTGGCATTGCATCCAAGCCTTGCACACAAGGAAAACAACAGCTCCAGCTCCGTGCCTGGAGATGGGCTCTGAGCTGATTATTGCTGCCCAGGAATGGCATTTGGGTCTTATAATGAACAGTTGAATGAAATTATGAGCTCATTGTTCTGTAGCAATCAAAAGAGGAAATTGAATGTTAAGGATTATTAAGGAGGGAATAGAAAACCAAACAGAAATCATTGGAATGCCACTGAAGAAATGCATTTTGGACCTGCATTTGAAGATTGTGTCTGGTGCTTGCCCTTCCCTCTCAAAAGGCTTTAGTGGCCCTGGAAAGGGCTCTGAGAAGATGCCAGAAGGATGATAAGGAACAGCTGCAGCAACACAGAAAAGGATTAAATAGATGTGCGCACTTCAGTCTTGAAAAAGACATTTTGGGGAGGGTTTTTTCAGGCTGAAGTCATGATGGGTGTGGAGCAGGGATGGGGAAATGGAGGAGGCTCTTCACAGGCAGTGTGTGGTTGAGCTGTGGTGTTCCTTGCCAGGGGATGGGGCTGTTTCTAGGGAAAAAATAATGGGAAAAAAATCTATTGACATTTATTAATACAACGTTTAGTATTAGAGTCTGGCTGCCTTGCTTTGTAACCCTTCTCAGTCAAAACAATGGCTGAAATTGTTTTTTGATCAGACACAGTATTTTTATTTTAATGTAATCTTATTTAAGGTTTTTCTGCTGAATTCTTACAGATTTATACAGCCACAGCTGACTTTATTAGGTAGGAAAGGAGAGGAAAGTCTCATTGAAATCACAAAAATTATTTATTTGGTAAACAGCAGGAAACAGAAATCCCACTGAAAAGTCCCAACACGAGGACAGAAGTGCATAGATGGCTTCTAAAACTGCAGTTATTGCTGCGAGAGGACATCATCCAATCTATGGGTGATAAATAGGGGAGAGAAGAGTCGATGAGAATGTCAGAGCAAGCTTCTCCCATGAAAAGCTCCAAGGAATTGGTAATGCCTGTAATATGAACTGGTGCCAGGCCTCTGCAGCACAGCCAGCTGCAGGCAGAATAACCTATTTAAATAAAAAATCCTCTTTTTTCTCACTTTGCGTTCTGTTAATAATAACAATAATCATTCAGGTTGACTTGGACAGGCTTGGAGCTGGTGAAGCAAAGATTTAATAGGGTTCAAATAAGTCTAGATTTTTTTTAAACCGTGCTTTTTCTGCAGTGTGCTCAAGGCTGTACTGCTGCTTCATACTTTTAATAACACCTTACATGTGTGGAAAGGTGGGGAAAGAGGAATTTCCTGGATCACTGTGTCAGCTTCTCACCTGAGCCATCACACCTTAAAAACCAGGCAGAGGACTTCCTTTTCATTTGCTCTCTCTTTTAGACTTTCCCTCCTGCTTCCATTTGGATGCATCGCTCTGGAATAAGATTTGGCAGAGCTCAAGGACTTGGTGTTTCCTTGAGCCTTTGGGAAAGGGCATCAGCACCTCTCTCTCTCACCTGAAATAAAGGTCAGTGAGTCACAGTTTGTCCGAGGAGGCTGTCAGGGACACAAATACACACCGGGTTAGTGGATCTCTGTTTCCATGTGCATGCACACGGATAACCTGAAAGGAAGAGAGATCTGAGTGGTTTCTTGCTAAATTATCCCCTCTTTGATTAGATGATGCTTTTCAGCTTGATTTGCAGTTGCAGATCTGGAGTTTGCAAACAATAAGCATCAAGTGTCAGGCAGCAAATTAATCTGCTGCTGAAATATATTGCTAAGTGGGAAACGCTTATTTTTCCCTTTATTTTACACTGTTTTATGTCGCTTGCAATTTGCAGATGGCAGCTCTCGTAGCTTTCCTTGCTCGTGGCTCTAAAACCAAAGAGTTAAAATTATAATCTCCTTTAATTTCATAAGAGAATCAACCAGCAGATAAAGTAAAATTACAAAAAAAAAAAAAAAAAGGAAAGGAAAGGAAAACAAGATATGCTTCTGGCAACAGAGTTGTGCTGTGGTGGATTTGAGTTAGATGAGAAAGTCTGCTGGCTTCCTTTGAGCAATGACTTCGCAAACCCTCCTCTTGGGGGAAATAATATTTTTTTGTGCTTTTATGGAGCTTTTCATCCATCAGTTTATGAAGGAATAAGTACAAAGTATTGTTAATGAGGATGGCTGGGACTCATTTGTAGACAAGACATTTAACAGAAAAATTAGGAAGCAAGTTCTGTGCTGGGAAGAATTTACAACGCTGGAAAGCAGCAAAGATGAGGGATGGGAGGTGACAGAATCCAGCAGTAGGAATCAGCAGTGGTGGCATAAACCCTCCATCCACACAGCAATGATCACAATCACTTTGTTCATTTATTGACATGCCCTGAAGGACTAGAGAGCTTTCCAGTAGGGCCTCAAAAATGAAGGAGCTGGGGGTGCAAGGTTCAGGGAGGAGATCAGCAATGAGACACAGAGGGGACGTACAAAACCATTTCGCCATTGCAGCCACCAGCAGCTCCAGCCCAAGGTGATGTCCCCACAGCAGATGTACCACCTGCCCTCCAGAAGACAAACTCCTGCTTTTTGATCCATTTTCCTGAGTTATATCAGGCTTGTTGAGCTCAGTTGATGCTCACTGAGTCCACAGATGCAGATAGTACAGACCGAGCTCTCTGCCAGCAGGAGGAGGAGATGGATTTTTTTCCCCATGTCAACGTCCACCGATGTAGCCACGCCTTCGCCAGGGCTGAGAGAAGCAAAATGGATGTGCAAGGGCAGATGAGTTCTGTGTGGGTGTGGAAAGAAGAGGGTGAAGCGAGCTGGAGTTGTTTAGAGCAGGTTTTCCATGAGTAAACAGAGGTGTCTACTCTGGAAGTGCCAAGATCTGAGGCCATCAGTGCTGGCTCCCTTTAAGGTCAAGGAAGAGTGAGTCAGCAGAGCCAAGGTTTTTTTGGACATTAATTCCCTCATCTCCATCTTTATTTGGTGAGAAAAAACCTGTCCCATGTGTCAGGTGGGATGAATCCCACCACAGGCCAAGCTTCCTAGTGGATTATACCAAAGAGACCTGCTCAGGTACAGACATTACAGTCGTTTTTTCTGGGAAAATCTAATTGATTTTAGGAGATAAAACCCTCTCTGAGCCCCCTGCTACCACAGACACACTCCTGGCTGTACCCATGTGAGATAATTTAATGATATTTTGGAACAGTCTTCCTGAGCTGCAACAGAAACCGTGTCAGCATGTGTGGCTTGTGCCTAGGATAAGATTTCATTTTGATTGCACAGGTGGTTTTACCAAAATTTTCAGGTTGGAAAGCCGATCACTTGTTTATGTACGAAAAACCCATAAATTAGAGATCCATCTTTTTTTCTACTTATTTGGTTGTGTATACAAATAATCAAATTAAAACGTTCCCTTGCGTGACAAAAGGGAAATAGCAGGGATTGGTTGGGCGACCACAGGAAGGTCACAGGAGTATTTTCTCCCTTCCCTGGGACAATGATGTCCTAGATCCCAAAGCTCCTGCAGCCAGCAGTTTTTTGGGGCCATTTACAGAAGGCTGGTAGGACATTGGGGAGTGTGTTAGGAAGGCTGGCAGACCCCTCCCAGTGGAGCTTTATTTGTGCCTATCCCTTGATTTTGGTTTTTTCTGTGCTCAGCTGTATTTAGAATCTCAACTGTGCTTATCTTACATCTTGCAATGAGTTGGCAAAATCAACACCTGCCATGACCAATTCCAGTGGCTCTACACCCAGAATTACATCCTGAACCAGTATCACCCACTGAAGAGTCAATTTTAACATCTGTCAAGCCAAGAGGCCCAGAAAACCTCTGAGCCAGCAGTCCCTTGCAATACTCAGCATTGGTTACTTAAAATAGTTGGAATTCTAATCACTGTGATTGTAGGTCTGATGGTTTCCACCACCTCCTCTGGAGCTTCCCAGATGTACTTCTCTGATGTCAAGGTGTGTGATTGGGCTGATCTAAATATAGATGAATAGTTCATGTTCCATTATCTACCAGACAGTTCCCGAATGATTTCCTTGCAATTTTTTGGTGCCTCCATGTCTGAAATTCCTTTCGTTTGCGTGAGTCCTGCTACCTCTGCGTAACCAAGTATCACAAACTCCAAACTCAATCCAGATTAACTTTCCCAAAGTCACTGGGATCATTTTAGGCCAGGAGTGAAATTCAGAATGTCCTACAAACTCAATGGAAAATTATCCACTGGCGCAACCATTTTCTATGTTTTAACCTTTAAATGCAAGCCTCCAATTTGCAGAAGAAAATATCAAACAAAACCAAACACGGTCAAACTTTATCAGTAAAATAAAAGTGCTGACTCACAATTTTTTTTCAGTGAGAACTCAGTTTAATCATTTTGTTTTGCAGGAACAGGGTGTAATTAGAGAACCAGTGAGCATGTAACTCTGAATTTATTATGCAAGCAGCTATGGAAATGACTGTCTTCAGCACAAAATGATTGAATGTCATTAAGAAGAGTGAATCCAAGGGTGAGCCCCCAGTGGGATGCCCTCGCATGGGAAAGCGTAATTGGATAAAGTAGCATGGGGCCATGAAAACCCAATTTGCCTCTCTCTGATGCTTGCATGGACTTCCTCCCCAAAATCTTCATCAGCTGTGGAAGTGGGAAGTCAAATGAGGCAGATCAATCACTGGGATGAGCTGTGCCATATGTAGGAAAGCTATTCTGATGCAAAAGAAAGCAAAAAATCAGTTGAAGCCACATATTGATGCTAATATGTCCTTCTGCATCCACCAACTCATTTTGGCTGTTTGGGCATTGTTGGATGAGTTGAGTGCTGGTGAAGATAATGGAATCTGCACACTTGGGAGTTATCAATTCCTTTACTGAATCACCTTCCAGCATCTCCTCCACCACCACAGGAATCTGAGAGAGCAGAGGCCCCTGAACAGGCCCAGTCCCCAGAGCCAGGGGAGCAGCGAACTCGTGAGCTCAGCTGCAGGGATTGGTTTTGAGTGTGCTGCTAGCACTGGGATTTGCTGTGATTGAGCCCCACACACAGTGAACACGGAAACAATACAGTCTGATAGCTACCACAGCCAGCTGACAGGTGGGACTGCGCTGAAAGAAACACA
Organism: Acanthiza pusilla; assembly: GCA_036630365.1. Lineage (NCBI taxonomy): Eukaryota > Metazoa > Chordata > Aves > Passeriformes > Acanthizidae > Acanthiza > Acanthiza pusilla. The sequence continues at coordinate 96,013,106 of JAXCHO010000034.1, forward strand.
GATCTGAGCCTTATGCTTCCGAAAATAAGCGTTTCCTTTAATTATGTGAGTTGAAGGATGTAGCCACTGCTGTCCAGAGATGAGCATCCACTTGTTTCTGTCCTTACAAGTTCTGGAATTTGCAGACATCTGAAGAAAAAAAGTCCGAATAGTTATTAGGATAAAAAAATAACTTTCTTGAAAGAAATCAGCCGTCCTATGTTTTAATGAATCCCCTGTTTTGAGGAAGGCATTGGATTGGTTATTGCTATTAGAAAAATTGGTTCCCCACAGCCTGGCAGCTGCATTGCAGTTGTTTGAGATTTTGCATTACTGATTTCCATGTTTATCCAGGGATTTACTCTTTAATGTACACGGCCTTGTGAATGATAGGACAAGAGGTAATGGCTTTAATCCAAAGAGTTCAGGTTTACATTTACAGATTAGATATTAGGAAGAAATTCTTGACTGAGAGGGTGGTCAGGCCCTGGCACAGGATGCCCACAGAAGCCGTGGCTGCTCCATCCCTGGAATTTTTCAAGGCCAGGTTGGACAGGTCTTGGAGCCACCTGGGATAGTGAAAGGTGTCCCTGCCCATGGCAGGGACTTGGAATTAGATGATCTTGATGGTCCCTCCTTCTATAAATGCATTTCTCAGGACTTATCTCTGCTCTTATGTGAACATTTCTATATGAATATGTTTGCACTCTCACATGTAAGTGTGCACTGATGCTTGTGAGCCAAAGTACATGAGCTCTTTGTCTGCAGAGTCTAATTTACTGCAGAAAATAATAAGGTGCTTTTCACCAGCACATAAATTCAGTGCCTGCTTGTTGCCTCTCCCGCAGAGTGAGGACACAGACACTTGTTAGTTTGAGCTACTGCTCCAAACTGTCAAATTTCTCCCTGGCCAAGCAGAAGGCGAACAAAGCTCCTCCTGAAAGTGCTGCTTTTTCTGAACCTGGAGAGAATGTTTTGGCTGATTTAGGGCATTGATTATGCAGGGCTAGGGGCACCTTGTACCTTCATTTTATATCAGTGCTGTCTTATCTCCCCTGCGCTACCTGTTTCTGCTTCCTTCTCCTGAAAGTCTTTGCCTGCCCAGGAAATGTCAGGTGGAAAAAGCTTTGTTGAAGGGGGGTGAGGGAAAAGCAAAGATAGGCTCTCCCTGGACAACTAGTTTGGGTGTTATTTCATACTCCTCTTTAAGCCATATACTTAAAAGTGCAAGGTCAGTGTTTCCCCAGCCCTGCAATAATCTGGAATCAGATCGGTTTTCTAAAGACTTTTTATTTGAGATATGAGAAAGTTGCCTGAGACCCTGCCTGTAAAGAACAGAGTTATTACCTTTGTGGAGAGAGCAGCTGGAGCATAATTGATGTTCAGCAATATGATAAAACTGGTTCAGTATTAAGCTCTTTGGGGAAGCGTTTGTCCTTTAGCAGGATGTTGATATAGTGTCTGGATGCTGCTGCAGTCTGAATGCAATGAATTAATATAATAGCAATGAGAGGCAATAGACTTTTTTTTCATGCAGAGTATACTGAAAGAATATTTCTGGGCTCCAGTTTGCTCCTGGAATTGCTAATTGTAGTTATTCTGGCATGGAATATTGTCTAAGTGGAAAGTTCGCTGCCCATGGTAGGAAGGTTGAAACTGAATGATATTTAAGGTCCTTTCCAACAAAAACCATCCCATAATTCTATGATTTCATGATTTCATGAAACAGGTACCTTCAGTGCTAAGGTGTAGCTTTATAAAGGTATCAAATGAGCCTGGTATCAAATTTTTAAAAAATTAAAAATTAAATGCTTTTGTAAAAAAAAAAATAACAGAAAAACAAAACAAAGCAAAACAAAAAAAACACCAAACAAAACAAACCAAAAACCAACCAACCAACCAAACAAAACAAAACAAAAAAATTGAAAAAGGTATCAAATGGGCTGTCCAGGAAAATGCCATTTTCCTAGAGGGAAAATTGGTTGCAGTGGTGCAATAGAGAAAACAAACAATGTCCTCTGAAGGGGAAAACCATATTTCAAGAATCAACAAGAATCCATTGCAAAGGGTTGTGAAATGAAGTCATGGTGTATGCATTTGGATTACCAAAAAAAAAGAGAAAGCCTTGAGACAATGCCGCGTGCGACAGCTTTAAGGATCTGTGTGGCCATGGGAAACTTTTTCCATTGCTCAAAGATGTTTAAGAAACTGCATCTGCCATGGAGCCAGGCTGGGAGAGCTGAGGGTGTCCAGTCTGGAGAAGAGAAGGCTCCAAGGAGACCTTAGAGCCCTTCCAGTGCCTAAAAGGACTCCAGAAGAGCTGGACAGGGAATTTGGGCAAGGCCTGGAGGGACAGGAAAAGGGGAACAGTTTAAAGGTGAAGAAGGGCAGACTTAGATTGGATATCAGAAAGAAATTCTTCCTTGTGAGGGTGGTGAGGCCCTGGCACAGATGTTCCCGAGAAGCTGGAAGTGTCCAAGGCCAGGCTGGACAGGGCTTGGAGAAACCTGAGATAGTGGAAGGTGTCCCTGCCCATGGTCTTGGTCCTTCCAACCCAAACCCTTTCGTGATTCTGCGATTCTTGCTCTGAGTGTGCCCAGTTGTGAGCGCTGTGTTAATGAGGAGTGAGTTTCAAGAAGGTGGATGCAAAAATAGGTACCAGCAATGTGATGAAATTTGCAGTTGTTCAAGTTGGGCGCGATGAGAAAACTGCAAAGAACAGCAGAGGTCTGAATGCTTTGCTGAATAAATGCCTGCTCAGTAAAAAAGAGGCTCTTCTTTACATATTTTTGGTAAACAAACAAGCAAATGAGCTTTCACACTTAAAACTACTGAATAATTTTGTTCTCTGATTTATGAAAGATGATTGTAGCTGGCAAATATCAACAGATAAAAGTTTGGAAGATCTCATATGGGATTGTCTGGAGCAATAATTCTCATTAAAGTTGCAGTTAATTTGAAAATTTAGCAGCAACAAATGACATTTTAAAAACTATTTTCTGTCACAGGCACTTTCACAGGATGGAGGTAATTTAGAAAACAAATTTTATTGGATATTTTTAGTGGGAAACTCTTTATGGGGAAAAAAAAGTTAGATCATTTTTAGCAGATAATTATGATATCAGGATATTCAAGTGTTGGTATTCAAGGAAACACATAGACTGGAAGAGATATATCTCCTAGGGAACCCACTAAAAATACCCTTAGGATTATTAATGTTATAGATAAAGAAAATTAAAAGAGCAGTGACAGAATGAGAGCAGGTGGTGAAAAAAGAGACCTATTCCCTGGTGTCTTCTATAAAAGATTTAGGAAATGACCAATTTCTGTGGTAGATGAGACTATGTGGGTCTGTCAAGCCCTCAGAAAGTCTCCTCCCTGTGATTACCAACTTTAATCTTTGCATTGCCTGGGCTCCCACCCCCAGCCAGAGCGCAAATTGTGCAAAGCAGCCAAAATGGGTATAATGACATCTTTCACTACTTTTTTAAGCTGCACAGAAACCCCCATTCCCATCCTCTTCCCTCTCACTTCATTTTCCAACCCCCAGAAAAGAAGCTCTGGCAACTACAGGGTCATCTCAGGTTCGTTGTTTCACACTGTTGGGAGGCCAAGCATCACATGGCCAAAACACCTTGAAGGTGATTTTCTGGCCCTTAATTCTTACAGAATTTGGGTTGGAAGAGACCTTCAAGATCATCTTGTTCCACCCCCCCTACCATGGGCAGGGACACCTTCCACTATCCCAGGTTTCTCCAAGCCCCATCCAACCTGGCCTCGAGCATTTCCATGGAGTCCACAACCTCTCTGTCCAAGCTGTGACAGTACTTCCACCCTTATAATTAATTATTTCTTCTTGGTATCTGATGTAAATCTCCATTCCTTCAGTTCAAAGCTATTCCCCCTTGTCCTTGTTGGAAATCTCTCTCCATCCTTCTTGTAAGCCTCCTTTAGGCACTGAAGGTGCCCTGAGGTCTCTCTCTTCTCCCTGCTCTCCCCTAGTCAGCTTTTCCCAATGCTCCACATTTTTTTGAAGTGAGATGCTCAGAGCCTCGGCTGGTTTAGAGACCTTTCCGGGGCTCAAAATCTGGATGGGAATCTGTGGGCAAAGCTGAGTGGGTGTGTCTTGTAAGCTTTATCCTGCAGGGATACCTTGGCAGGTTCCTGCCTGTTCACTCATTGTGACAGCAGGACAAGCACCGTCCCTTGTCACTCACTTTTCTGCATCCATCTTCACCACGCTTCCTTATCTTCCTCAGGAAAATGTCATGTGAAACACTACCCAGAGCCTTTCCACTGCCAGCTCGTAACCTCTGCTGCTTCTCTCGTGCTCCCAAGACCCATCACCCCGTCCTGGGAAAACAGCAGCAATTGTCTGACATAATTGGTTCTGATAAACTGAAGGTTTGGAGCTCGCCAAACAGGAACCAGGATAATAACACGAGTCTGTGAACTAAGCAGGGATGACAGGAAAGTGAGGGAATTCAGGCAGCAAACACAGGCTGAAATAGAGGAAATTCCTGGCCAGATTGATCTGGGAGGTTACTACACGTGCTGTCTGATAGAGACCACCATCAGATCTCATGGGGCAGCCATTTGTGCTGTTACTTTGGTCTAGGCGGCATTCGGGGACTTGTTTTTCTTCTGCATGTTAGAAAACCTCACCCGAGGAAAGCCTGGAGAGAAATCAAGATAAAACATGATGGTTTCCTGGGAAAAGGAGATCTTAAAATTATTTTTCTGATCCATCAGCCTTAACACTTCTTCCTCCCTCCTCAGCTGTTACTGGGCTCCACAGCAGTTTTGCCATTATTTTCACAAGAGATGCCCCCAAAATATTTTCCTTCTGGGCATGCCCCACTTTTATTTAGAGACAGGAGTCCTCAGTCAGATAATGCCTCACTTTGCCAACAACTCCGCCACTCTCCAAACACGGACACCCCCCAGCCATCAATCCTCCAGCTTCCCCCGCCTCCACCAACTGATCCTCTTGCCAAGAGCAAGAAGAGCTTCCCTGTTCCCGAAATCCTGCCACTCTAATTTCGCAGGTTTCTCACAAAGTCTAGACATTTCCTGAATTGCATGCAAAAAGCTTCGGCTCCGCTTCGGCTCCATTAATCCTGCAACTCTAGGCCCACCAAGGCTGATGCTTCTCCAGCGGCTCTGGGTGAATTACAGTTTAAATGACAACCGTCCAACTTCTTGGCAGTGGCCCCGTGCCCTTCGTTCCTGTATTTTTCTGGATGGAAGGAAAGAAATTATAAATCCTTCTGAAGCTTCTGTCTGTCCCATTACAGCAGGAATTAACTGGGCTGGGAGAGTTCAGTGCAAATTGGATGGTTTGTACCATAGTTAGTTGATAGCATCCCCCTGCAAGCCACTAAAAACCCTGCTCTGAGACTCTCAGGGTGTCTCTGTTGGCTGTGTCATAGATGGAGAAGATGAAAGAGGGCTAATGGAGCAGTTAGAAAGTCTTTTGGTGCCTCATTTACTTTCTACAGAGCCTTCCTTGGGATTAAGTTCAGTCTTGCTTCCAAAGCCCTAAAAAGAGCTATTTGCAATATTCTCTTTTAAAGTTTTCTTTTAGATAAAAATGACTTTTTTTCCTCAAACAAACACAAAACATGACTGTTTGTAATTTTCACATTTTCCTGGTTTTAGTGATATCTGGAGAAACCTTTTGAAAAATCCATCAGCATTCAATATGCATTTTACACATCCTTTCCTTCTCTCTGAATTCCTCTTTGCCTGTGTCAAAAGATTAAAAAAAAATTAAAATAAAGAGAAGCAGGAGAGAAACAGGAGACATCAATAAATTCCTATTCATATTCACCACTCTAAAAGTAAGAACTGAATTAAGTCTTTTTGCCACAGCATTGCATTGAGAGTTCATGGTCAGTGGCTTATCCAGAGACAGAGGGAACAATCTCCAGGGCTGGGCTGCTCTTCTTCATAAACATTTCACTGAATCATTTTGTTATTGTTTATCCATTATTTATCCATTATTTATCCATTTTTAGTGATGTTATTGTTGTTGGTGTGTATATTGTGTAGACCAAGTGGAGAAATCACCCCTCCCTCTAAAACTCCTCTTTTCCCCACTGAGGATTAGTCATCATTGATTATCTATTTCATCTCTTTTCTGTGTGTTTTACCAATATCTCCATCTGCTCATTTTGTCATCCCTGCTACATCAAGTGCTTTGGGAAGGTTTGTTCTTCTGCAAAAGAATGCACAAGGTGTGTTTTCGACCCCAGATCAGTTTAATTCCACTTCATCAGCCATGTGACATCCACACTGCCACCCTTTCTGCATTTTCTCCCACACTTAAAAGCTTCTCAAAAGCTGACCCCAAATGTAATGCAGCCATTTGCCCCCATCTTTCAGAATTTTGGGGTTTAAATCACTCTGCCTAAACATTCCATGTATTTCTATCAGCAGATAAGCATTGCAATTCTCTTGGTTTCTGAGCATCTGCAAAGGCTTTGACACCCAAAGGTGATATTAATTTTCTACCATTATTGTTATTCCAAAGGGATAAAAAGAAATACTCACTGAACATTTTTTTCTTAGACATCATAAGCCATCTCCATCTATCATTGGGTCACATATCACTGCTATTTTTTTCCTTTCTATCCTGAAGTGCGTGGCCTTTTAATTGATGCCTTGGTTTTTTTCCTGGTTGGCTTCTCAACACTTCAGATATCATTATTCAGCTCTGTTGTTATCACTTTCCTTTTTCATCACAAGTTATTGCACTGCTTTTGAGTCTCTAATCAGCATTTTCAGGTCACTCACAATGAGGGGTTTATTGTGTTTTACTGAACATCTTGTGCAATAGCAATGACTTTTACAGTGCTGTGCCATTAAGAAGGAAAAAAAATAAGCTATTACCTAACTTGTCCTGCAGTTAGGATTGCTCCTGACTCCCTACCTGCAGTCCCTCCCAGATTTCTGCCTCTGCCTTCTCCAAAGAGAGGTTCTGGTGATGTTCTGCAAAGACACTCAAGTTGAGCTCTTCACCACAGGTCTTTTTCCACATGAGCTCCACACCTCACCTGTGACACTTGTGCAGAGCACCAGGGACTGATTTTTCTCACTCTTTTCCTGCACATCACCAACACAAGAAAGACTTGGACCTGTTGGAATGAGTCCAGAGGAGGCCACCAAGTTGATCACAGGGTTGGAGCACCTTTGTCATGGAGACAGGCTGGGAGAGCTCAGCCTGGAGAAGAGAAGGTTCCAGGGAGACCTTAGACACATTCCAGTGCCTGAAGGGAGCTTGTAAGAAGGCTGGAGAGGAAATTTTCACAAGGTCATGGAGTTACAGGACAACAGGGAATGGCCTTGAGCTGAAGGAGGGTAGATTTCGATTGGACGTTAGGAAGGAATTTTTCCCTGTGAGGATGGTGAGGCACTAGAACAGCTTGTCCAGAGGTTTTGTGGCTGCCCTATCCCTGGAAGTGTTCAAGGCCAGGTTGGATGGAGTTGGAGCAACCTGGGATAGTGGAAGATGTCCCTGCCCAGGGCAGGGGTTTGGAACTAAATTATCTTTAAGGTCCCTTCCAACCCAAACCATTCTGTGATTACACAATTCCCCACTAACAGGCTTCCTGACAGGACATTAATACCTGAGAAGTAAAACCCATTTTGGTGTTTCCTTCCTTGTGGGTGATGTCTTGATTTCTGTGCCAGCCTCCAACCTGCAGTGGCCATTAGGATTCTCCAATCTCTGTCTTCCATATTGCTAATAAGGCTTTTAAGCAGATTGATCTGACATTGATTCACATTGTGATCCAAGTGACAGCTCCTTGTGACTCACATGTACCTTATATCCCAAAGCAGGACATGCTGCTATTAAGGTGCTGGATTTGGATTCTGGAGGTCTGGCGCTTGTCCATCTCTCATTTATCTTCTTGCTGTGCTTGCACAGGGGATTTATATCATTTGAACTATTTCTCCCTTGATACAGAGTGGACAAGGTCACTGCCCTCCCCCAGGGATGAGTTTTTAGGACGTACTAATTAAATTTCCTGTGGGCACTGTGTTTCCCATGGCCACATGAATATATCCACACTGAGGACTGTGTGGTTCACTGAGCTGGTGGCCAGTCTGGAGTTGATTTTGTGTATCACAAGAATAGAGATTTCATTATCCTGTAATTTCTAAGGAAATGGCAAAAAAGAGGTTTTGTCATCTTATGTGTGAGGCACCTCCTCCATTCACTAGAGCTAAAGGGACCAGAGCTGAGGGGTTTCCATCAGTCTTCTGCTATTATTGTTGCCTCAGTCACCAAGAGAGGGCAAATGTTGCAAATTATGTGTACAGTGAATTACTTTTAATTCTCAGGAGCTTGATTTTTCTATTAGTTTTTTTTTTAAAAATGGCAAAAGAACCCCCTGGATTTGAGTACTTAATTAAGAACATTATTAGTGCTTTTTACCAAAACTGAAGTTTATTGAGACCTCTCTGTGGGTGCACACCAGCCTGGATAAAGGTTATCCTTTGTTTTCTATGCTCTGACCAATTTTAAACCCAGCAGTCCTCTCACAGACAATATCAATTAATATCATGAGCGGTGCTTTGTGTGAGACTGTTTCAAATGTCAAGTCATTAACTGGCATATTAAATCTGCAAATTTCCCTTCACCCAATAATTTTATAATTCTGTCAAAGAAAGCAATTTTTCATGCTGTAATTCCCTTCACCCCTTTGCATCCATCCCCTGCTGCTCTCCACTCAAAAGGTGGCACTTTTTATGGTGTTATTATTTCCCTCACCCCACACTTCTGTGCATGGGGCTCTCACCAGAAAGGTTGGACTGGTCCTGCTCACAAAATAATGAGGGTGGCAGGTTTATGAGTGAAAATGTCCCCTTCTTCCTTCCCAGTCCCACATTCCAAGGAGTTTTCTGCTCTGAGCTGGCTCTCTTTGGCTGTTTGGACAGGGACAATGTGTCATGGTAAGGAGGAAGACATCTGAAGGATGAGGAGTTGTGACCATTAGAAAATGCATTAAGATAATTCCAGTCCTACTTTCATATTCGAGACCAGGCTGGATTGGGCTCTGGTTAACCTGCTCTAGTGGAAGGTGTCTCTGCTCATGGAAAGGGATTGGAAGGAGATGATCTTGAAGGTCCCTTCCAACCCAAATCTCTGCATTATTCTATAATTCTATAATTGTACTTTGGACTTCAAACTAAACCTGTAGAGTCATCTGAAGTGGAGATTCCCACATGGGATTCTTCCACAGAGTGGAAGACCACAAGTCCCTGCTGGGGATCACAGGTCCCAAAACCTGAGCCTTAAGCTCAGACTCTCTAAAGAGAGCAGGAAGAAAACCCCCAGTAGATTTATCCTACTTATAGTAAAGTCTTCCAGGGTAGGTGGTCTTGGTCTGCTCATGCCCTCGGGAAAAACAAGCAGAGAATTGGTCAGACTCGATGATCTTGGAGGTCTTTTCCAACCTTGAAGATTCTGTGATTCCACAACTATTCTGTGAAATGTCTTGGGCATTGAGAGCCCCTTTCTGGTTGGGATTTGCATTGAGAGAGGGCAATCATGGAAATGGAAACTGACACCCTTGTCTCTGCTTCTCTACGGAGGTGGCATTGTCTCTTCATTGTCACAATATCAGATTTCCACATTCTAAGTGAAGATGACTTGGTGGAGAATCACAGAATCATGGAATGGTTTGGGTTGGAACATATCTTGGGGATCCCTTCATTCCAATCTCCCCGGCCTTGTTACTCAGAACTTGAGCCAATTCCTCAAAAATGTCATTTAATGAGGTCTGTAGAACCTTCTCCAGTGGATCAGCCTGTCCATCAGCCCCACTCCCCTGTCTGTGACAGCTGGAGATCATGAACACTTAGGCTAAGAGCATGAAATAAGACTTATAAAGAGGTAATTTCTTACATTTCCTGGCTTGGAGTACATCTGATTAAATAAACATCTTCGTCAAAGGGAATGGGAAATAAATTGAGTCAGTAAATGGACAGCTAGTCAACACAGACAGTGGAATTTAGGACATGATTCATTGGCTCATGAAGCAGATTTATAAAAAAAAGTCAGGTGACTCACTCCTTAAAAGTGCCTATATGTCTTCATTAATTATAGAGACAACTTGCTTTGACATGTTCAGTCTCGATTTTGTAGACATCTACAGCTACATGGCCTGAGCCAAACTCAAGCTGTGTGATAAAATCCTACCATGGAGAGCTTATGTGATAAAATCCTGTCCTGGGGAGCATATCCCTGAAGGGAATTTTTTTCTTTCCTTTCCTACCCCTGAAGCCTTTAAAAAGTCTGTGCTTGCTCACCTCTCCCCGCTCATTTCAAAAACTGAGAACTTCGGGTTATCTTTCCATAGACTTTCAAAACGAACAGCGCAAAAATGTCATTTAATTAACAACTTGCCACCATCAGCAAGAGCTAGTTTGAGCAGAGACCAATTCATTTTGGAATTGGATATTTCTGTTGCAAACAAAGCAGCAGCGAGCGTGATCTACAGCGCTTGTAAATTTTACCAGTAATAATTTTTGGTATTCTTTGAAAACCAATTCCAAATTCTATTAGTTTACTCACCTCATCCCCCTCCCTCACCATTCAGATTCAGATAATGGTACTTGGAATAGTTTTATTCCATTACCTGAATAATTCCAATTATCATTTCATACTATTTTATGGCCTTTAATTTTACTGCTATTTTTTTTTTTACCCCCTCAGTTACCAGACAGAACCATTGCTGTGATACGTTAAATGCAAAAATGAATGTTTAGAAAGACTTTAAGTGTGGGCAAACCCAACTTTTCCAGCTGCCTCTGTTCAGCCACCTCCATCTATCTTTCCCACCTGTCCTTCTGTCTGGTCCTGACAATTTCTGACTCCTGCAGGTGCGTGGGGAGTTTGCAGGTGGAGGCGATTGTTAGGAGGAAAGATTTCGGACAAGCACTGCTCCACCTGCTCTGCTTTCCCACAACAGAGGACCAGCCATGCGTGAAGAATGATAATTACCCACTGTAAATCAAGAAGAGTCAGTTTGATGCACTGAATTTTTATCACCCCTCTCGCTGCCTTTTTTTTTTTTTCCCCTTTTCTTTCAGCAGGTTTGATATTCGTGTATGGAAATGGCAACAGGCAGAAAGAGAAAAAGGTTTTTCAGTAAAATTGTGGTTTGAGTGAAATTGAAATTGTGGTTTTTGGTTACAACAAGGTGCTCCTAGGATCCCAGATGAGATCAGGACTGTACTTCTGTACATCCTAAAGTAATCCAGAGAATTTCTATTCTGAGCAAGGAGGGCAAAGGACAGTTTTTCACCTGTTTAGCAACTGGAAACTGAAGTAGTTGGGTTTTAATAAGTTTCAGCTGATACTACAGAGGGAATTGGTGCCACAGCCAATGGGTAGATTCTCATCTTTTTACTCTTGATCAGGGTCTTCAATAAGAACATTGTTAAACACTGTCTCCCAAAATTATTTGAAATAGAGTCCTAGAATCACAGGATAGTTTGGTTTGGAAGGGACCTAAAGATCATCTTGTTCCAACCCCCCTCCATGGGCAGGGACACCTTCCACTCGACCAGATTACTCAATGCCCCATCCAGCCTGGCCTTGAACACTCCCAGGGATGAGATATCACTGATGATACCCACACCAGGGGCCATATGAACAGAGCACTTCTGATAAAGTTTGAAAAACTCAGCTTACATTTGTGGGAGAATTTCTACCTTGTCCTTTGCCCAAGTCCAGCCATTATTCCAGAGTTTGGCCCACTTCTGTGCTATCTGATTTTCAAAAGGTGAGCTATTGAGTAGAAAGATTATGTGCACTTGACCCCACTTTTATTTATTTACTTATTTCACATATACATTTGTGATAATGGATTGGAAGGATCTATCTTATTTGTTTTTCCAAAAGGAAATGGGGCTTTGTTTGTTACCACTCATCTTCAATGCCCTTGGCCATTTGTTTTCAAGGTATGGATCTCCTCTCTGCCAATTCCACCCTCAAATCTGTATTCCAGTGCCTGCCTCAAGCACTGAAATTGCTCATTCAGAAATCTCCAATGGCCTTTCCCAAGCCAGAGCTAAGATCAGCACTCCATTTTCTCTTTGCGCATCATGGACTCTTCTTATTCTCTTTTAATTTCTGTGATTGTTATCTTCTACCCCTCCCAAGGCTCTTGTGAGGGATTCTCCTTATCCTCCAGCTGGCTGGGGATTTCCACCAGCTCATGGCCCTGCTCCTGTCATCTGCCCTTTCAATTGCCATCCCTGTGTAGCTGCTTCAAGAATTTCCCTTTCATCAGATGTCTCCTGAGGTGGGATTAATCTTGCCTGGTTTTATAATGGTACAAGAGACACTTCGGTATCTGAGCTACTGATGAAAAATCTTTTTGTTCTTAATGGGAATTAACAGGTGCTTTTGGAACACAATTCTTCAGACATACTTCAGGGTCTCCCTGTGGAGGTGGTGAAAAGCACAGGGAAATATTTGTGTGTCTCCGGTGACTGTGGGGATTCTCAACATTGAACTGAGAGGAGGGAAGTCTGTAGTACAGAAATCTGAAGTTAAATAAGATGAATGTTAACCCTTCTGTTCAAAAGAGTAACACAAGCCGTCTTCCTCTGAAGTCTCATTGTGGTGACCTCAGATTCGTCTCATATGTCCAAAACAAAGCTTTACACATCCCCCTGCATATATCAATATCCTGCATATCCCCCAGATCCAAAACATGAGCATCACCACCAGCTTGGACCTTGCAGTTCCTCAATCACAAGACCTCAGTTCTCCCATGGAACTTCTCTTTTCCATACACACAGGGACTCTGCCTCACATCCCTACAAGTCCCACACGTGTCAAAGGATGTCACATTTGATTCCCCCCTCTTATACTTCACCTATGAGGACATCAAAATGGGATATCCCTGCCTGAAATAGCAGAAAGATGCTGAAACATGGAGAAGAGGTGTTGAGGAGGACAGAAAAGCCCAAGAAAGGTCTGGGGTTGGAAGATCAGGTGCGGCACTGACCACTTGTGCTACACCACATCTGGATCTGAGCTGGACATCTCTTTAGTGCCTTCTCATTATTGTTGTTTCATTTTAGTGCTCTTAGGTAGCACCGGACGTGTGACAATTTAATCACAGAGAACACCCATAAATTCTCCCGAGCACTGATTCAGCCTCCTGTTGCTCATGAAGTGAAATGATTGACAGCACCTTTTATCTGCCTCAATCTGTAAACACATGTCGCTCCACTGCAGTATTGCCTCCCTTTCCTTCCTGAACACTCTATGTAAGCAAAAAAAAAAAAAAAAAAAAAAGGAAAGCAAAATAAAAAATTTAAAAAGTATTCAAAAAGTATAAAAACTCCCTTTTTGATCAACACCATGTCCTGTTTTGAACAGAAAAAATTTTGTATAAAAATAGGGGTGGTTTTTATATAAAAATATGGTTCAGCTTGGAAGGGACCTTAGCTCAAATCCCCTGCCATGGGCAGGATGTCCCTCACTGGGTCAGGGCTCCATCTAACCTGATCCTCCCATGGATGGAGCATCCACAACTTCTCTGGGCAACCTGTGCCAGGGTCTCACCACCCTCACAGGGAAGAATTTGTTTCTAATATCTAATCTAAACCTGATCTCTTTCAGTTTAAAACCTTTGTCCTTTGTCCTGTCCCTCCATCCTTTGTCCAAAGTCCCTCTGCAGCTCTCTTGGAGCCCCTTTAGGCACTGGAAGGGGCTCTAAGGTCTCCCTGGAACCTTCTCTTCTCCAGGCTGGGCATTCCCAGCTCTCCCAGCCAGGCTCCAAAACGAAGGTGCTCCAACCCTCTAATCATCTCCATGGCTTCCTCTGGACCTGCTCTAACAAGTCCACGTCTTCCTTGTGTTGAGGACTCAGACCTGGACTCAGTAGAAGTATTTGGAATGGAGGAATACTTCTTCCACAAATTATTTGTCCCCAAAAGACACCCAAATGTCCAAATGAATATATACATATATATATGCATGCATACATATATACATATATATATATACACACATATATATACATATATATATATATATATCAGCACAAAAATCTAGGCTGTAGGAGGTATAGACCTGCGGCTGCTGTCTTGGTTCATGACACCTCCCTGTCTCTCAGGTCTCTCTCCATGCCCTGTTCCATTTTCCTGGATTGAAAAGTCAATCTGTTTCCCCTTCACTCCCTCCTTCAGCTCTGCTGGCCATGTGAAATTGTTTTCAGAGCTTGCTGCAGGGTGAAAGTGCTTTGGAGCTTTGGAAAACAGTCAGGCAGCAAAGCACCGAGAATTTAACAGAACAAAGGTGGAGAACAAACAAACCCATTTTCATATTTGCTGCTAAATGTCTTCCACCCTCCAGCCTTGTTATTCTTCCTGTAGAATTAGAAAAACCCTGTTAGCAGAAAGTGTATTTGCTCTTTGACAAATAGTAGCATATTATTTAGACTGATACAGCAATTCTCTGCTCCCCCTAATAATAGCCACTTTGCATTTATACAGTAGTTATATGTGTATTTAGATGGATAATTCTGTAGTACATAGCCAAAGTGGGGCTTGCAGGAAGCTCTCAAGGAAAGTGAATGTGGTGTTCAAGAGCACTGATATTCAGTGATCAAGCAGATCTCTGATCTCAGACTCACAGATAACAGCTCTGCAAAGAACACCTGCGAAGAGAAACTGAAGGAAGACTTAAATTCTCCTTCATGTGTAATGCAGCCAGAGTCAATCAAATCTACTTCCTAAGTCAGTGATCCACAGGACAAAAAAAACCCAAATGAAAAAACCCCAACAAACTAAACCAAAACAGAAAAACAAAAACCAAAACCCCCTAAACCAAACCAAACAAATAAACAGAAAACCAAACCAAACCAAACATACAAAAAAACCGCCCAAAACCAACAAAAAACCCCAAAACTAGAACAACAGCAACAAAAAAACACACAAAAAAATCAAAATAAAAACAAACAAAAAAAAAAAAAAAAAAAAACAAGCAAAAAACCCCGCAAAAACCCGCAAATCCCTCACTTTTATGCCAATATGTGTTGAAGGACTAAAAGACTAAAAAAGAGGCTTTGTAGGATGATTTCACAGAATCACAGAGTGGTTTGGGTTGGAAGGGTCCTTCAAGACTATCAAATTTCAAATATTTTTCCATGGGCAGGGACAGCTTCCACTACACCAGGCTGCTCCCAGCCCCTTCCAACCCAGCTTTGAACACTTCCAGGGATGGGGCAGTCAGTGGATGCAGTGGAAAATGTGACTTTAGGATTTTGTAGGTTCCATAGGACTTGTGAAAGGTGAAAATGCCTGCTTGACAGGTGGATGAAGTAAAAATCAGTATGGAAGGCCTGTACACTGCTTTAATCCAGCTCATGCCTTACTCAAGAGTCTCTAAATCTCCTCCACTGACAGCCCGAGCCTCTGCATGGAAATTATTTTTCCCTTTGAACAAACTAATCCCGAAGAGATTTGATTTGGTTGTGACCGAAATATTACTGTGCTGAATTGTTCAGGAAATAAATGTAAACCATATATTTTAAACACGCATAGAAATCTCACAACTGCGCACATACAATGGAAATTAAATTCTTCCCTGTGAGGGTGGTGAGGCTTTGGCACAGAGAAGCTGTGGCTGGAAGTGTTCAAGGCTGGGTTGGACATGTCTTGGTCCAGTGGAAGGTGTCCCTGCCCACATGAACCAGGATCTTCTTCACATCAGGAAAATTTGTGTGCTTTGGAAGCATTTTCAATGTATTCATGAGAAAATCTTGTTTGCTCTGTATTCAGGAAGAATTCACATGTCTGGGGCCGGATTCTTCAATGTGCTGAGCATCTTTCATTTCCAACAAGCTGTGAATGCTGTCCATGGCCCACTTTGTCTTCTCCTCCTAGATTTTCAGGGAGTTTTACTTATTCCAAAAATACCAAAATTTGACAAGATGCTTCTCTGAATTTTTTTCTTCTCCCATTGGCCTCCCTCTGACTGCAGCAACCACCGTCCCTCCTGCCCTTTCCATTTGCTCCTGGTCCCATCCTGAGCGTTGGCCAAGGCAAGAGCTTTCAGGTCTGATCTAATCCTTTCTCACACCCTGGAGCTTCATCACACCTGGCAGGCGCTGGGAATCCGGCCAGGTCAGAAGGAACCAGGGATGGTTCAGGCTCTCCCAGAAGTGCAATTGTGCAGCTGAAAGAGCTGTGTGAGGCTCTGGGCCTCACGGCATTCATGTGTTACCATTAACACTCCATCCTGCCCGTTTGAGGCTGTTTCCCCTTGATTACCTCCTTAAATCAATACTAATGGATTTTCTCTGAGTTAATTTTTTATTTTCTTTCTACTTTCAGTCCTTTCCCACCACCCATCCCCACCACTCTCCATCTCTGGAACCTTTTCCAGCTCCCCTCTCTTGCATCAAACCCCAGTTTCATCACAGGACTGTAATTTATACAATTTCTCCTGCTCGCTTTGCTTAATTGTCTCATTTGTAATATTCCATCCTTTTTCCTTTTCAGTTCATTTGGAACACCCAGACTGGCTAAAATAAATATGTATTTTTAATTTTAAGCAGCCTAATTTAATTCAGTGAGTGCAGGATGAGTATTAATCAAGACTGCCTCTGAATCTGAGGCACATCAAATCTCAGCCATGAAAATGGCATGTGTGGCTCGTTTTCACACCTCTCCTGTCACTTTTTTATAACATGAAAAGCTCTGAAATTTTCCTCCTGGTCTGCAGGTATTCAGAGGACTTCCCCAACTCTCCAGGGGTGGTTAATAACCAAGAAGTGGAGGCAGACTGGAAGACAGAGGTGCTCTCACAGGAGTTTTTCTCAAGGTCAAGGAACACCCAGTTTTCAGAGGAGGTTGTAGTAGTTCCATTTAGTGTAATTCTTGCTTCCCATGAGTCTCTCATGGACCATTTGCTATCCCCACCAGTCCTTTGTGTCTTGTCTCCATCACAGGCTTTATCCCACCTGGTGATAGCCCTAAGAGGTTGCCCACCTTCCATCCTGCGTCTCCTGTCCCTCCAAGTTCCTGCCACCCCAGCATCTCAGAAACATTCAGCACAGAATGGATTTAAAAAAAAATTATAGAACCATCCCAAAGGCATGGAAATTACAGATATTACTTAAAATTACGCAAAGAGTGGAAGGGCATTTTGTTGACAAAGGCTCTCCTTCAAGTCTGCCTCTGAATATCTACTTCATTGAACTCTCCATTGAAATCACAGTATGTATTCTGAAATCAACTACCTGGAGCACTGTCTGGTGTTCCACAGCTTCAACAATTTAAAACTGGTTTTAAAATAACTGCAGTAAACTGAAATTTTTATTTGAAATTTTATTTATTTGAAATAACTCCCCAAACCACTCTTTTTCTCACCCTATCATTACCTCTGAATCCCCACCAAAAACTGGCTGTGACTTAAAATCATAGAATCATTTTGGGTGGGAAAAGACCTCTCAGGTCATCGAGGCATTTCAAGCGATTTTCAATTTAGAACATGCTCAAAGTTTTATTCCTACTTGGTATCAAGACATTTTTTGGGAGTTTCTCCCTATCTTTCATCTACATGCGAGACTTCAGAATATTCGATGCACATCCAAGAGGGGTTTAAACTCTTCTGACTGTTCTCTTGGTGACTGACACCTCACCCCATTGTGTAAATGCCCTCTAGGTCTTCAAATCACATCAGTCCCTGGTCAAAACCATCAAAATGTTGTTGTCTGGAGGGTCTTGAGTGGCCTGGTGCATCTCAAAAACTCCCTTTATGTTGGGGAGGATGAAATAGGAAAGTCTTATAAATATTATTACCTGGCAAAAGATGCTGAGAATATGGAAACTAATAATAAGCTCACTAATAAGCGAGATTGAAATGAAGGCAAGTTTTGAAATACCAAACTCCAGTTACTAAACAACTGGAAAACAATGGTATGGCCACTGAAGATAATCCCCCTTTTGATTAAACAATCCCCTTCTTTGATTAAACAATCCCCTCTGCTTGTAGGCAGGTCCAAGGGTCAGAGCAGACCCTACCAACCTGGCAGAGGGTCCAAAAAGCAGTTTTTAGAGTTTAAAATATAACGCCGTACGGTAATGCAATGTCTCCCATAGGCTGTATGTAAATGTTGTAGGATTTGTAGCTTGTTCTAGATTGGTTAGTGAAAATTAGAATATTCAGCACGGAAGATGATTTATTGTATTGTAAACGGCAACCACGGCATTCTGTATTCTGTCTTCTTTCTTCTCTCTCTCTCTCTCACATCTCTGACCTGCTCCAAGCTGCATCTGGCAGCCCCTAGCAGGTCTCCTACACCCACACCCTTTCACAATAAACCTCATGCTCTAAGACCTGACTTCAGAGATCTCTCGTCTCTGTCCTGACCGTCCGAAACAAAACTGACCACAAATCTTACACCTTTATAAATGACAGCAGCGACAGAACTGCCCTTTGCAGAAGGGTTGGTGGAAAATTCAGAACGAGAATATGAGGGAGTCTAAGGGGACCAGAACTCCGTCCCCAAAATGTGCATTTTTCTGTCCAGTAGCCCTGAAGGTTACTTCAGCCTTTCCCTCAATTCTGCTGGTGCAAGAAGGGGGGAAGATGCTAAAGCTAAGGGGCAGGATCAGGGCTCAGGTACCCAAATTATGATCATTTAATGGCTGTTCCTTCCTTATCAGGACTTATTCTGCTTTCCCCTCTCCCTGCTTCCCTGCGTCCTTTGCATGTAGATCAAAATTCCTCTCCCAGTGGTAGATCCCAGGGCTGATTTCCCAGCTAAAAAATACACTTCTGAGATGTTTCCAACCAATTTCCTGAGGTGTCCCAAAGCTGTCATTCCTGGTGGCAGTGCATCCTGGTCTGTCTGAGAACCCAAGGTCTGCAAAAGAGTCTGGGAAGTGTCAGATTCACAACAGGAGCTGGAATGATGCACCTGCATCCTGCACCTGGTCCCTTTAGGAACTTCAGGAGGACTTTGCAGCACTCAGGTTGGACCAAGGCTGGTCCAAGATCCTTTTCCTGGGCACTTGAGCACCTGATGCCCAGCGATTCACACACAGCTGCTGTGCTGTAATATCTTGTCTGTGTTTACCCAGCTTTGCACTAAACCTGCACAATTCCATATCAGTACATGATCCAATGAGTTTTTGGATTTTTACAAGTTTTTAAAATATTAAAAAAAAAATTGTAAGAAACAATTTTACAAGTTACAACATTTCTGCTTTCCAGAAAGTGACAAAGGACTCCCACACATCTGGAGATATCCCTCTTTTCTCTCCATCCTCTTCTCTGCCAGAGCACCCCTGAAGCTGTTTTATTGTGAACTGTGCACCATTCCAAGCAGGTAATAGGAGTAGCCACTGTTAAACAAGGAAGATGTAAAACTGAATTCTGGAAACCACTTCAGCTCACAATAATAGTGCCCATAATTTTTAGGGCTGCATAAACGGTGCCGCATATTTTTGGAACATCAGTTCTTATCGTGTGATCTCTGTGCATTTTATTTATGCATTTTACTTCTTCTTTTTATTTGATGTTGTTTTACCATGCTGAACAAACCTGTAGCACAAAAGAGTAGAGGTATCTGAAATCTGTGACTCCTTCCTGTGAAAATGACCCCCAAAGTGCGTGGTGGATTCAAGAGCAGTTCCAGAGGGCCTCTCTCCCTGCTGCAATGAATGTGAGTAAAAAAGCTGATTTAAAGACAAATTTTTGCCCTTGGGTTGTTTCAAACACTTTAGGAGCAAGGATGGAAGGAAATTCACTCTTCTCTTGGCTCCACTGTACCCATTTGGAAGGGGAGGTGATCCTTGGTAGATTCCCCTCTCTTCTCTGTCCTGTTTTCCAGCTCTCTTCCGGGATTCAGGAGAGTTTGGGGTTTAATAAATCACCTTCAGATGAACACAGGATGAACTGCTCCCCATAGGGGTTTTGAGGATTGCAGCTATGCAATCTCAGAGCATCGACTTCTAGAGGGATTACTTCCAGTGATGATCTCAGGAGAGTTTCTACTCTACTCTGGGAGAGAGCCCCAGCAGAAAAAAATGTTGGAGTTTTATTTCTCTGTGCCATCATGCACAGGTGTCCATCCACAGGGATGCAGCAGGGAAGAGCTACACTCAGGGTTTACAATGCCTCCTCTTCATCCCAAGGATCTCTTGTTCCTGGAAAATACTGATCCTGACTTTGTTCTTCTTTAGTCACTTCGAATTTTCCCAGTCAAGGTAGAGCATTTATCTCTGTTATTCCCATCCACGTATCATTCTATCCGAGGAGGCTGTAACCCAGGCTGTGTTTGGGAGAAGGATACTTATCTCCCCCTCTCCCTTCACAGGGTCACAGCTACTGGAAGAGAACACACACATATTAAGCTAGGCCTTGGAAAGGTTGCAACAAGCACATGGGTGGTGTGGATGCACTATTTTAAAAGCTTTTCTCTTCTTTCTCATGAGGAATAGAGATAAGCTGGATTCTTGTGCTTTTCAAATCTTTGTTTGGGTACTGGATGCTGTAGGGCTCCAGGCAATCCTTTTAGGGGGTGGAAAACTGTCGACCAAAAATTGTTAGACTATTAATGTATATATAAAGAAAGTTTTGTAAATAAATTTTGCCTTATTCGCCATCTTGCATGTTCTGACAGCCTGATTACTACGAGCTACCAGCAACATGGGTGGAGTTAAATATGGCCTACAATGAGGCTAAGGCTGACAATTCCTTCTCAGGCTGAGGGATCTTCTTCCATAAAGTGTTGAGCCACTGTGGGTGGGCTGGCAGACCCCAGGGGAGAGGGTTGTTTGATGGTTTCCTCGTCCTCCACCTCAGGAAGTATTAACAGCCACCGTGCCCTGTGTCCATCCCTGAGGATGAGATGGACATGACCTTCTTAGACCAATGATGACAAAGGCAAAGCATTGGGGACGGTTTATGGATCACTAATCTCAGCAAAAACTATGAGGAATCTGGGGGATCCCTAGCAGCGTAAGAAGAGGAATCAGAGGCATGGGTTACCCAGAGTGTCAGAGGGAACAGAAACAGGCCATGAGCTAAATGGCATCCAAATCTTCATACTTTTAGCCTATTCCTTGTCTTTTTCTCCTCCAGAACATG
This sequence comes from Acanthiza pusilla, assembly GCA_036630365.1. NCBI lineage: Eukaryota > Metazoa > Chordata > Aves > Passeriformes > Acanthizidae > Acanthiza > Acanthiza pusilla. The sequence continues at coordinate 96,034,218 of JAXCHO010000034.1, forward strand.
CACAAGATGTTCTTGGTTTAGAGACACATGAATTACACTTGAAATGGCACTGACCATCACTGGCTGTGTGTCTGTGGGGGCGAGGCAAAGCACAGTGCAGGGCAGAGCTCTGGCCAGCCAGAGTTGGCGTGGCCACCATAGCGATTCCCTCTATCCAGCGTGCCATGAGGACAACAACTTCACCCAGCCCCCATGGACACCTGGCAAACTCCTGGCCATGCTGAAACATCTTCAAGATCAGCTCAGGAGGACCATTGTCACTGAGAACCTTTGATGGGTACAGGTTTGAAGGATATTCCATAACTCCTGTGTCAGTGCCCAGCTATGAACATGGGGAGCACCGCTTTCCAGGAGATGGTCCTAAAAGGATTTGTGGTGGCTGGGTCCCCAGATTTAAGGGCCGTGGCTTTGGGGCACACACGAAGATCACCACTAGATATTGGCCTACAACATCCCACAAAACCCTTTCCATCAGTTTGGGACATTTCTGAGTTGTGGTGGTCAGTGTGACAGCTGGGGACAAGGGGTGGCTGCTCTAGGCTGGCACGGGTGACATGAAACAGCATTCACAGGAAAAAAAAAAAAAAAGAAAAAAAACAAACCAGAAAAGAAACCCGTTTTTTCCCTCCTCTGAGTATTTTCTGCAGGGCACAGTGACCTCAGTGCTCTACTTTACAGACTGCAATAATGGACACATTTTATTGAGTCTTTGGGCAAACTGCCATCAGTCTGGTCTGGAGGTCTGAAGTCAAAGGGCAGAGATGGCAAGTATCCCTTATTTTGTTTACTTCCAGAGACACAGCTTAGCACTACAGGGACGCTATTTATTTCCTCGTGCTCATGGGGAGCTGAACTAGAACTTGGATTTTTTAAATAGCTTTCTCTAAATAAACTTTCTAAAGCCCTAGCCCAGAAAAGGCTGTTACGTCCATGTATTTTGACGAGACACTTACTAATTCCACAGAGCCCTAAGGAGGGAAACCTATTTAAAAACATTCGTTAAGAGAGCTGTGACTAATCTGAGCTGACCTAATTAACCCAAAATGTCCTGTGTGAAAATTGTTGTGGATGCTGAATAAAAGGCCCAGGCTGAATGCACATAAATTTTTTGTCTGCACTTTCATTCCCAGGGAAGCAGTCAGTTCTTTAAGTGTTATTTCTGGATTGGTATTCAGAGCCTACACCTTGCCAGTGGCTTCTTCCTGCAAGGAAGCTAAATGCTTTCACCTCACTGTGGGGAAAAAAAAAAAGAAAAAAAGAAAAGAAAGAAAAATAAAAAAAATAAAAAAATGTGGTGCTCTTGACAGCAGCAAACTCTTTTTACACTTGGTAATATGAGCAGGTTTCTTCCACGTGTGATGTCTTCACAGGAAAGACCTGCCCTCAGCTAATTGGGAGAGATCCAGTCCATACAGTCAGTGGAGCATTGCAGAGCTGGATACAATTCCTTTTGTCATTAAGAATAATCATCCCAAAATAAAGTGGGTCAGTTGGACCCTGGAGTATCTTCTTTTTTTTTTCCCCACTGACTGTACGGGAACCTCTAGGCAATGAACTGTGGTAGAGTTGTTTCTATGATAGGCTTTGCAGGATTGGTGAGATGAATCCTGCCCTGAATCTCTGGGCTCAGTGCCTGCTGGGCTCTTGAGCTGATGCTCACACCAGAGAAGGCCACAGGGTTACTGGGTAGGGAGGAATCTTGTCCATGAGGAAGGTTTTGCACCTTGAGAGCAGAAGGTCAGGGGGGTGAGAAGCGAGGCAGTGTTTAACAAACTGCACAGTACCTTTTAGGTACACAGGGAACTGCTGGAGTCAACAGAGATGTGTAAAAATAGCCCAAGGGAGTGACTTTCCCAGATTTATATGTGAGGGATGCAGAGATAAATGCTCCACGGAAGATGTAAAAGACCTTGGCCCACTGGTTCAGCAGAGATGTCAAAAGGGGAGGTTGTAGAGTTTTTAACCAGGGTGAATCTACAAAACCAAGCCACAATTTGGATGGCTGGATTGGAGACAAATCTCATTTGGAGCTGATGGGCATTCAAGGTGGGTATGACAGTCAAGAAAATGGTGTTTGCCACGGACATCGAGGAAGGAGCCAACAGAAAATACTGTGTTGGTTTGCTGTGTTTTGGGTTTTAAGCTTTCAGGACAGGAAGGAAGGCAGAGAATCATCAAAACTTTGAATGGTTTGGGTTCTAAGGGACCCCAAAAACCATCTAGTTCCAACACCTGAATGAGGGACAGTCTGCAGCACCAATTTGAGCAGACAATGGGACATTTATGGGTCAATGTCAAGGAGAAAGGATTAGATTTCTGTTTGGAATGTAGCTGGCAAAGATAGGTATTTTTATGGGACCCTTCCATAACAATAGTTAAATGTGTGTCTGCAGGTTAATTTTCCTGGAGAAGGGGTCTAGAGACCCACCACCAGGAAAAAAAAAAAAAAAAAGTTAAGATCAGGTTCTAGAAACTCAGAAGAAGGAAAGATCTTAACCTTACAACTGTAAAGAGTACAAAGAAAGGACACAGGTAATAAAGAACAACAAATAGGCTGTCCTGGACCTACCCAGTCCAAAAACATACAGGACACACCAAGTTTAGAATATGCACATGGACTTGGAACAACACTTCTTTTTTTAGGGAGAAATTATTAACCAGGATAAATTGACACCACTGCTTTGGGGCTCTCTGGCAGCAAGTGCAGGCTGAAATTACTTTTTTTTTTTTTTTTTTTTTTTTTTTTTTTTTTTTTTTAATTTTTAAAAAGAAATGATATCTCTGTTATTTTAATCACTGACTGGAGGCATTTGCAGTGCTGGGTTGTCCCTCCCTGGTGTAGGACAACATGATGAATGATGCTTTTTGGAGCAGGAAACAGTGGAGGAGACACTCTGCCGGTATCAATGCATCACTGGTGTAGCCCTGCAGCTGCAGTCCTGAATATTTTGGGACAGATACTCTTGAATCATAAAATTATCTCGCTCCTCCAGGGCGATGCCTTTACAGGGGCATCACCCACAGATAAGAGGACTTTATTCCACAGCTAAACCGTCCTATTTATAGATGAGCCTTGATCCCAGGCTGCAGATACCACTTCACATCTGAGCTGGGCATGTGTGAGTCAGGCTCCCCCGAGTTAATTTTTCCCTTCAGGGAGAAAATCGCAGAGGATTCCTGAAAAGAAATCCCATTCCTCACCATGGGGTGACAGGGATGAGAAAGAGAATTGTGGGTAAACTCTACTATCTTGAATTCACATGAGCTTAATTTTTACCTCCCCACCCCAAACTGACTGGTAAAAAAACACCTGTCAAAGGCAGAGGGATGACATTTTGGGTTTAAAAGTATCACACGTCACTGAGTACAGCACTCCCAAGGGTCATGTGTGAGGTGGGATGAGTTAAGAGACGAAGCCGAGCACAATATCAAGATCAGAGGTAAAACAGCATTTCTTCAAAAGGTGCCAACCACCCCTGAAACACCCTGTCCGTGTTTCAGTGTGGAAACAGCACCTGGATGGGCTGGAGGGATGCCAGGGACGTAAGGGGAGTCCCATGTCGAGGACCAAAGCATGGCAGAGAAAGCCTTCCTCTTTTCTATATCCTTTTTGTTTGACAGTAGCCTTTTTAATCTGTGCTTGGGACAGAACAATAATGATGCTTAATTTAGTAATATTAATACAATTATTTTCTAGTAATAATACTGAAACAACAGCAATAATAATAGCAACAATAACTACAGCAACAGGCTTCGATGTTTGTGAGAAATGGGAGATCCTAAGCTGCAAGTTCCAATTACAAGCAAATAAATGATTTTTTCTTTTTTGCTTTTTCAATTTCTAGAGAGCCTGCTATTAGAAATTCCATCCCATTTCACTATTTTGAGAAGGTGCAGTGGTTGTGTGATTGACTCACAGCCGTCCAGTGCTCACCTCTTCTTCTAGGTGCAAACTGTTACATTTGCAGAAAGACCATCATGTAATTGGTGGCATTGGTATATTGAAAATACGTTTTTTTTCCTTAAAAAGATTAATAAAAGCACAGAAAGGGAGCTGTGCATAACCTGTGTTTCCTCTCTCTGTTCCCTGCTAGCCAGGGACTTCAGCCTGTCAAAAAGCCTAAACACATCCCAGTATGGGGAGCTGAATAATGTAATTGCAACTCCCAACAACACTGTCAGGAAGCCTGGAAATGCCTCTTTCTGGATTCCTTGTTTGCAACATCATCTCATCATCCAGTTTGTTTTTTTTTCTAGGTGACATGAGGTGAAGCTGCTGGAAAAAAAAAAAAAAAGTAACTGGTATTTATCAAAGGTAGGATAAACTGGCAATGTTTTTATGCAATCAGATGATCTTTCCCCATTTATGCCTTCTCTCCTCTTCCTTTTCCTTTCCTCTCTTCCCTCCCTTCTTCTTTCATCCCTGTTCTTCTCCAAGGTTGGTGTGGGCCACCCACTAAGGTCAGTCATCCACTGGTGAGGACCAAAAGAACAAAAGCTTACAGGGGAAGCAATTTGGGGCAGGAACTGTTTATTCAGTGTCTCCCATCCAGGATGTCACACAGAGAGGCCCTGACCTGGTTGAGACTGTCATGAGTAATATATAAATCAGTATTAATCATCGTGAGCAGCAGCCACCTTGGGATGAGAAAATGATTCATTACTCCAATCTGCTGAATTATTCACTCTTCTGGTGCAAAAATGGCATGAAATATGAGCTCTGAGGATGTGGAGGCTTTTATCATGATAGGGATTTTATTCTGGTACGAGGGGTAAACTACAGCTGACTTTAAAAAAAAATTCTATCAGAAATTTGTGATGAAAAATGTGGGAGCATTTTTGTCGAATAACGCATTTTATTAAAAGTATCACTTCTTTTGTCTACAACTTTTTTTTTTTTTTGCATTCTAACACGGAAACAGTTTGTTTAAGTCTTCCCCATCCAAAATTATACTCATCACCATACTACATAAAAAAAGCTAAAAACATTTTAAAAGTTGAAATTTCAGTTTTATAAAGGATGAGTTTCTTGGGTTTTTTTCAAAAAGAGGAATAAATATTTACTGAAAATAAAAGATTCTCTCTAAAATGAGGCATTTTTCAATTGACTAGATGAGCTTCTGGGAATAAGGGATTCTTTAAAGGAATTGAGTTATTATGTGACTGCAAAATTTCAGGAGAAATTCCATCAGGTGAGTATCAGGGAGCACATGGGTAAAAGTTAGTATCTCCTGCAATTGTCTCCAAACAAAATTTATGCAGAAAACTCTCATTTGCCCAGAAAATTAAACTGCACCCAATGTTATGACCTGGCCACCTTCACCCAAGAGGCCAGTGAGAACATGAAGCACAGAAATATATTTTGAGATAATTCTTCTTGAAAATAAATTTTAACCTAAATTTTCCTTTCAGTGTGCCACTGTGGATCTTCTGAAGCATTCTGACAACACCTTAATTTCTGGAATGATTCTTTGCCCTGATCCTGTTATTCTGTGTTTTGGTGGTGGTGATTGTACCTTCATGTGTCCTGTGGAGCAAAAAAAAGAAAAAAAAAAGTAGAGAGTTACACAGAGCGAGGTGTGTAATTTAATGCAAATCATAGAGACAATCTCGTTTTGAGAGATCAAAACAAACATTGTGAATCCCTTTTCTCTGCCAGTTCCCTTTTCAATAGCTGGAGCAGTGGCAGAAATGACAGCTACCAATGCTATCAGCTCTTTTATCTCATACAGAGAGGTTACTTGAGCTCCGAAGACAGATTTATTTTGAGTAAATTATTGCATTTCCATCATCTGAGTCTTGGATCATAATAGTCGTAATAATAATTCTGGCCATTTGATATCTATTTCTAATTCTAATATCATCTTTCTTGAGGGCACTTTTGGCTAAACAATATTGGTTTTACTGCCTGTGTAGGAAATAAAACCACAGTACACAAAGAGCGACATAAATTAAATAAACCGAACCAATAAAATGCTTTAAAACCTTTGCCTCATTGGAAGTATTTAGGGATGTGAATGAATTAGGATATTGGTTTTCCTTTTCCATCCCAGTCTTTCCAAAGACTGCCAGCAGGGGATACACCTTCAAGAATGTTAATGAATGCCAGCCTAATGAGATCCCATTAATATTATTAAATTACCCAGAAAACACTATTCATCACTGTAAACTCATTTAGCAGGGAAGAAACTCACCTGAATTACTGTAGGGTCCTTGGCAGTTGCCCAAACCCTGTGAAGAGCAAGGCAAGTTCCTGACAGTCCATTGACACTGGTGCTGCTCTCAGCAGCTCCCCAGCACCCCATCCTTGCTCTGGACTTCAGGAGGATCGTTTTTCTTGAGGAAAAGTTCCATGGGGAGAGGAGATCCGCTTCCAAGATGATGGAGAGGAATGGGAATTTCTTTGCCCTTTCTACTCTGCCAAGTGGGCCCTCCTCCCCTTTTCCCAGCAGGTCCAACCACACCCAGCAGATCTGTTCCTCCAGATCGCTGGAGGCTGTGGGGTGTGGAGTGAGGAGAAGAGCCACCCAGCCTCATCCCTCTGCTGGAGCCCAGATGATGGATGAGCCCAAAGCTGGCAGAATGATTAGCATATAACTCATAAAACCCTGTGAACTCACGGAGCAGGGCATGGAGAGGAACCCACCAGGGAGGAAGAGAAACATTAAATTAAAATCAGGCTGTGTAAGCATGAAGACAAAGTTCACCTTCCAGCCTGGGTGAGCACCCCAGCATCAATCAGCCTGCTATTGGAGCAGAAAGTGTGGCATGAGAGAGAGGGAATGCTGGGGGTTTTTAGATGTTCTTGTGTTCTATACAGTTGGCTTTGCAGGGATTGACTTCCCCACTGTCCTTCCAAATGAACTTCCCAGGTAGTTTTTGCTTGAACTGACTCCCCTCTGAGCTAAACCTCTTCTAAAGAGTTTCATGGCTGGAAATCTGCCTGGTGGTGAAGGATCTGGAGGTGCTGGTTTGCAGCTGGTTGATCACAAGCCCAGGTGTGCCCAGGTGGGCAAGAAAGCCAAGGGCACCTGGCTTGGATCAGCAGTGTGGCCAGCAGGACCAGGACAGGGATTGTCCCTTTGTGTTGGGCACTGGTGAGGCCACACCTCAAGTCCTGGGGTCAGTTTTGGACCCATCACAAGAAGAAAGACATTGAGGGGCTGGAGCAGGTCCAGAGAAGGGAACAGAGCTGGGAAGAGGCTGGGGCACAAGTCTGAAGAGGAGCAGCTGAGGGAGCTCAGCCTGGAGAAAAGGAGGCTCAGGGAGACCTCAGTCTCTATTACTTCCTGACAGAAAGGTGAAGCCAGTGGGGGTTGATCTCTTCTCCCAGGAGAAGAGGAAATGGCCTCCAGTTGTACCAGAGGATATAGTTTGGACGTTAAGATTTTTTTTTTCATGGAAAGGGTTGTCAAGCTTTGGAATAGGCTGCCCAGGGAAGTGGTGCAGTCCCCATGCCTGGAGGGATTTAAAAGCCATGTAGATGTGGCATTTGGGGACATGTTTTAGTAAGGGTTTTGGCAGTGCTGGGGGAAAGGTTGGGCTTGATTATGTTAAAGGGTTTTTCAACCTAAACAATTCTATTAACTTTTTTGTTGTAGAGAGAAAACTGCATGAAGAAGCTGTGAGAAGTGTGACTGAGTGTGACTGCCCATCCATATTCCTAAATTGCAGGATACTTCCCTGAATTCAAGTGTGAAGAGGTAAAATTTGATCTGAAGTTAATTACAGGGCACAAATCTAGAAAAAAAATTGCCAAAACTCACTGTGATTTTTCCTCTCTTCCTCATCTGACTTGCCATAAACGACATTGTGGTGGCTACCAATTACTGGAGCAATTGCAGCAGTCACTTTTATGCTCTCACACAAGAATTCCTCTTCCCAATGAATCTTTTTATCAACAGTGGGCTATAGCAGTGAAAAATACAGGTGTTCATTAAAAGCACCGGAGTTTATTAGGCACAATTTGATATCTGGGCATAATTTGATTTAGCTTGGCAGGAGTTTAAGAGGCACCAAGCTGAAAATGCCTGTCCAAGCTCTCCTCATCTCCAGCTTGATAACTAATCATTGCAGACTGGCGATTTTACACTGAAACACATCTGGTGACATATAGAAATGGCGTGTATAATTCATAACAAACCATTTGGTCCGTTTAGCTACTTAAAAGTGGCTCACAGAGAGATCACAATTTTCTGAAGAGCAGCACATTTGCCATACGCTGCCTGCCAATAACTCTTGGTGTGTAGACAGTTCAGGAGCAGTTGGCTGTGAGCATTGAATGTTTTGGCCTATGCCCATTTTGGAACAACTGTGCTGCTTTCATCTCTTCTTGGAAATGAATCCATTCCAAGTCTGGCAGTGTTTAGGTGGGAGACTGCTTGGAAATCCTGGATGCTTTACTAACAAGACAAAGAAAAGCAGGTAAACAACAGAAACCAGATCAGAAACAGAGGACCCAAGCCGTGTTGGTGAATGGGAATAGAATAAATCAGAATCCTGTTGCTCCTAATTAATGCTCCAACCCCCAGAATCATTCTGTTCCCAGCCTGATAGACTTTGCATTATATATTGTTATAGGGCAACGTTCTGGGCGAAGATTAGCTAGTTAAGGGAAGAAAATGGCTTAAAATGCTAATTTTGGCATTATTTAATAATGTCATAATAATAACAGTGATGCTGTAATTTTGGACTGTATAATTCTCTCTGAGATCACGTTAACATAAACCAACTCCTGAGCAGACATTATATGACAGCCCTTAATATTTGTGCTGCTATCAAATACCAATATATGACTCTCTTCCTTTAGTCATCTGAATATCCTCTACCTTTCGTGGCCATCTGGGACATCTCCTGAGTGATGTTTTTAAGCAGTGTTGAAAACTCAGACTGAAAAGTAAATCAAGCATTCCATTCAGCCTCTGCAAGAAACAGCAAGCTGAGGAGATCATACATTTTGAGACAATATCAATTTTTTAAAAGCTTTGCAAGCAAAATGACAGGTGTGGAAACACAGAGTGTCTCAGACCAAAGATGTCCAGGCCAGGAGAAACTCCCTGAGACAAAATGAGAATAAAGATCAATGGGACAGAGAAAAAGGATATTTTCCCTCCTTGCCTTGTCAATTAACAGTAAATTCTTGTCTGGCAGAGTTCTGTGCTTTTTTGGAAGTGTTTTATGCAAATGATCTTGATTCTGATGTAACCAGGGTGTTCTCATTATCTCTGTAATGACTGAATATCACTAATTAGGTACAATTCATAGACTCATAAAAGCTTTAGAAGAAGAGATAAGAGAATAAGGGTCATTAAGTCATATTTTTGAACACTTTCTTAAATCCTATTGGTTCTTCCTGTATCAAGATCAATAACATATGTTGACTGAAAGCATCCTTCCTGAGAAAGCAAATACATTTGCTTTGAAAACATGAGGAGATGAGATTCTGTCTCCTCCCTGGATAGTTTGTTTCAGTGATTAATCACCGTTAATAATGTGTATCTTTCCTCTAATGTGGATTTTTCTATCTTTGGTTTTCTGCTTGTGGTATTTGTTTTGCCTTTCTCTGCAAGGTAAAAAAGCTTGAAAAGCCACTATTTCCTCTGATGCAGGTAGGTCTGTGCCACAACCTAGGCACTGATTTTCTTCTTTTTATTTTTTATTTTTTTAATAAACAGCATGACCTCTTTATGTCTCATTTAATAAGGAAACTTTCTCTTCATCCTAACTTCCAGTGCAGTATTTTCCAGAACCTCCAGTGACCTTTTGAAAAAGATCAGCCACAAAGTGACGCAAATTCAGCAATACCAGCTAGACCAACTCTCTCTGTAAATACAGCATTGCTTTTCACTCCCACTCACTTCTCCCTTGGTCACCCAGCCAAAGGCTGCTCTTGCCACAACATTGTGTTGGGAGGTCATGGCGGGTTGCCATCCAGCTCCCAAATCCCTGTTTGCAACCCGTGTGAGCTGGAAAATTGTATCCTGGTTTGTGGCACAGCCCATGCTCCTTGTTCTTGGCATTTGGCTGGATGAAGCTGCTGGAATGGTCCCAGGATGTTCTATAAGATGTCCCCAGCCCCATGGCCCATTGCTGTGGCCAAAACTCCTACTGACTTCTGCCCTGACTGCCTTTGGAAACGTCTCTGGGATCCCAAGGTGTGTGGAAACTTAACCTTGCCAAGGCTGAAAATCTCGGCAAGTTCTGAGATGTTCTAAAATAGATCAGAAATGTTCATTCAAGGCATCTCCTTCTTATTTTGGGCATCACAATATCAGAAAGATATGAAGGTGTTAGAGAGTGTCCAAAAGAGGGCTATGAAGATGGTGAAGGGTCTGGAGGGGCAGCTGAGGTTACTTATTCAGCCTGGAGGAGACTGGGGGGAGACCTCATTGTGGTCTTCAACATCCTCACGAGGGGAGACACTGATCTCTTCTCTGGCTACCAGCGCCAGGACCCAAAGGAATGGTCTGAAGTTGTGTCAGGAGAGGTTTAGGTTGGATATCAGGAAAGGTTTTCTCACCTGGAGGGTGCTCGGGCACTGAACAGTCTCCCCAGGGAAACTGTCACAGCACCAGCCTTCCAGAGCTCAGGAAGTGTTTGAATAATGTTGGCACAGGGTGGGATTGTTGGGGGTGACCTGTGCAGGGTCAGGAGTTGCACTTTGATGATCGTTTTTGGTTGTTTCCAGCTCAGGATATTCTATAATGGCATTAGTTGGAAACAGTTAAATTTTTGTCCTTTCACAATCGTGGCTTCATTCTTATCTCGAGTTCCTGCCAGTTAGAGATTTTCCCACCTTACTTATTCTTTCTTAAAACCTTGTTCTTTTTCTGTTTGCCCTCTCATCTGGGATTTCTAAGCAAAGAAAGAAATGCCAAGTAAAGTAAATAATGAAAAAAGGCGCATAAAAACACCAAGTGGATGAAAATTTGGGTAATGCAATGTGGTGAGAAACTGGGCCAGGTTGTCCAGAGGAGCTGGGGATGCCCCATCGTGGGAAGGGTTCAGAGCCAGGTTTGCTGAGGTTTTGGGCAAACTCATAACAAGATCCCAGGTAACAAGTGGCAGGACAAGAGGAAATCGCCTCAAGTTGCACCAGGGGAGGCTCTGGTTGGATATTAGGAAAAATTTCTTCACTGAAGAGGTTGACAAGCATTGGAACAGGCTGCCCAGGGAAGTGGTGGAATCACCATCCCTGGAAGATTTCAAAAACCAAGTGGATGTGGCACTTAGGCACATGGTTTAGTGGTAAAGATGACAGTGTTAGGTTAACAGTTGGACTTAATGATCTTAGAGGCATTTTTCTAACCCAAATAATTCTCTGATTCTATGAAAAAATACATAAATGCATTTTTTTTCCTCTGCATGGAGAAAAAGTCCAATATACATAGAAGTAAGGAAGTAAATAGACATAATAAATGCCTACAGCCACAAAGATAACAGGGCTATATATAGGTACTTCTACTTGAGGCTTTCACTTTATCAGGAAATTCTAATGGCTTTTTAGTCAAAGTTATCCTGCCTTGATTGTGGATGCTTGGCTTTGGGCCATCTAATAAATTATTCCTAAAAGACTCTCAATTTTCATTCACAATTTCCTGTCTACACTTGTGTCAATTTACCTCAAAATTTCTCTCAGCTTTGAGGAATGAGCCCTTTTAGCACATAAAGCGCATATTTCATGTTTGAGGCTGTCCTTTCTATACCCATAATAAATGTAATCACCACTGGGAAAGTTACACCAAGAAGGGAGATGAAAATGATAAGTCCACAGTGTGGATTTTTTTTTCAACTTTCAATGAAATTTTCAAGTTTCTAAATCACCTGGAAAAAATTATCATAGCTCTGTTTCAGGGAGAGGTGCAAAACAGTTAAAATGCCTAAAATTGTATGGGCAAGGCTGGGTTGGTGCTTTGTTCTTTGTGTATAACTAATTGATGATAAAATGAAGTTCAAACTTTGGTGGGTTTTAAGGAAAGCACAACTGAAATGAATTTGGCATGTCTTACAGTCAGGTAATTTTTTTTTTTTTTTCTGATGTTTAGGCAATGTTAAAGCATACAAGAAATCATTAGGAGAGGAAAAGTGAAAATAGAGTGAAATCAAGCCCTGAACAGTGCAAAATATTTTTTAAATGCCCAAGCCCCATTGGCTCTAGCACTGGTCTGCCATTCAAAAAATCTTACCAAAAAGTCAAGCTTGCCACTCATATTTTCAGATATCAGCTGGGGGCTTTGATGTAAGAGTTACTCTCAGAGTGACTTGTTCAGTTTCTCTGCTTGCTGACAAAAAGCTCTGGACAAACTCTCTTGTTTGAATTGACAACATATTCAGCAGTGTATGCAAATGAGCCATTATCATATTATGAATATTTTCCTCAAGGTCATTTGAATGGAATTTATTCATGCAGAGTATAAGCAAATTGCAGTGAAGATGAGTCTCCGAAGTCATCTGTGTCTTCCCTCATTCCCCAAAATTTGATATCCACATAACACACACCAGTAACCACTGGAAAAACAAGCAACCCGTTGGCTTTTCCAGTGAAAAAAATTGATGGCTTTTTTTTTTCCTGCAGCTCCAAATGATTTCCTGTCAATATCAGGAAATTTGATCATTCATGACACTGAGCTTTCAGTTGGAGTTGGATAAAGTTGTGTTGTTCCTGCAGGGATGGGGCTCTGTTTGGATTGGAGCTGCTCCTGCCGCCTGGAATCCTGCTGTGAAGGACTAATCCCCATTTTATAAACCCAGAAAACTCCCAGAGGCAGAGAAGCCACAGCACGAGTCTTGCTCTGGGCTGGATTTGTACTTTAAGCCAACTAAGAATTGTATAATTTGTAAACACAATGAAGTAGAGCTCCTCAATATCTATTAGAGATTGAGCCATACCTCCATGGGGTGATTCATCCCACATAATCTGGGGGGGGTCGGGACATAGATTTGGGGAGAGAGGAACATGAATCACCTCTCGAGGTGCTGCTCTTGTTCTGTTGAGTGAGGGAGGAGCCAAGGCCAGCCAATTTAGTGGGTGCCCATTTCTTAGGTAGGTGTGACGAAGCCAAGCCTAATCACAGGCTGTCTGCAGGCAGCTGACACCTCTGTTATTAAAGTGGTCCCAGTTCTGGGCATAATTGGTTGTGGACAACGTGAAAGACTCAGTGTGTTATTGTTAGAGCCGACCATTGGTTACTCCTTTAAAATGGAAAAGGCAATTTTAACACCTACAAAAATTCCCATGACTGTCTTGTCCCATGGTGGAGCAGCCATTCCTCCCAGTTTTGTGTCTTTTTCAAACTTGTCTCCTTTTCACTCCTTCCACTTCACTCCAGTCTACTGACACACACCTTCTGTTTTATTTATAATTTCCCAAATACAAGCTCTGTCTCAGTGCATTTTCCTTGTCCTGGCAGCCTCCACAGCTCTGGGTGTCATAACTCACCCCTGATGAGTTCTAGATTTAATCAGCTGGCACTGCACACTCGTGCCTGTCAGTTGTTCCCTTCTCATGACTTTTGAGTCTGTTGGTCAATATAAGTGAAATCTGACAGAAGGAAAATATTAAATTCTCACAAGCTTGGGTGAAAATGGATGGACTTCCAGGTAGAGAGAGGCAGAATTTCTGGTTACACTGAGGGAATGTTCCTGACTATTGCAGACACCAAAGTGTGATTTCCTTCTTGTTCCCTTCTGCTGGGCATTAAGAAAATCTCTTTCTGTCTGACATCCAATGGGGTTGAATTCAAACTATAGTTTTAGCATAATCCTCTAAAGACAGAACAAAATGGAGTCTCCCAAGAAACCAGGTTTTAATATTTCCGATGTCCCTGGGCCCATTTCCCTTACACAATGTTTTGAGCTTGCTCATTTATGAAATCCACTGTTTCTTCACAGATAAAAATCAATTGGAAGGGACCCTAAAGATCATCCACTTCCAACCCTCTGGAATCATAACTCTTGACCTGTGGACCACAGAGGCTCTACAGGTAAAGCATTGCCCTGTTCTCTCGTGCCACTGACGGCCTAATCCAACACTCATGAGTTTTGTGTTTGAGTCCTTGCTGCTGCTACAAATCCAACTTCATGGTGGCCAGTCTGAAGTCCTGGTGGCCATTGATTCATTCACATATTTCATTCATAGTGGACATTCACTTGTCCATTTTCTTACAAGTTTTACAGTTTTCTGCTCAATTTCTCACTGTCCCACTCAACAGACAGATACTCAGCATTTACTTTCATTGTGGTGTTTAACATTTAGGTTTCAGCAGAATTAACTTAGATTTTATCACCCTTAATTGCTTCTCTCAGTTCTTTCCACCCTGGAAGTAGATCAGTCTGGGCTGTAGGTGGACCAGCCAGTTTTAAAAGCCACTGACTCTATTCTCCTCTCTTGAAGTCTGTTCAAGGGAAATCTGTTGTAAGTCATACGCATCTTTTAAGAATTTGTGATTGTCGTGGTTTTAGCCCAGCTGGAAATTAAGCAGCCACTGGCTCAGCCTTCCCTTTCTCCATCCCACCCTGGTGGAATGGGGAGAAGAATCAAAGTAAAGCTTGTAGGTTGAGATAAGAACTGTTTAATAGCTGAAAATAAAGTAAAATAGTCATAAAACTGAACGATAATAAAAAGAAAAAACAAGTGGCGCACAATAGGATTGCTCAACACCTGCTGACTGATGCCAGACCCCCACCCTTCCTAAACCAAGATCAGCCCCTTCCCAGTAGCTCCCCCCAGTTTATCTGCTGGGCAGGATGTTCTGTGGTGTGGAATATCCTTTTGGCCACTTTGGGTCACCTGTCCCAGCTATGTTACCTCCCAGATTTTTTTGCAAACTGCCTCTGACAGAGCATGAGACAAGCAAAAAGTCTTTGATTTTTTAACCAAAACTAAACAACCCCCCCCCCCAAAAAAAAAAAAACCCAACAAACACATACAAAAAAAAACCCACCCAAAAAAACCCCAACCCTTCCATGTGTTATCAGCACCACTCTCACTCAAGATCCAAAAGACAGCACTGTAACAGCTGCTGAGAAGAAATTAACCCTACCCTGGCTGAAGCCAGGACAGAGATCCAGAAATAAATTGTAATGCTTTCAAAAGGAAAAAAAAATTGTAAGTTGTCCCATGTAGAGAAGGAACGAACTAATGATTTTTAGGGGGCGGAAAAGGTAACTTAATAGAATTTCTGAATACTCAGGCCATAAATCTCAAAAATCCAGGGATGTTTTGAAACAGGCGTGACTTCAGATTTTATAGGTTTTAGACTGGGACTATGTCAACTTCATTCAGTGTTTTCAGCTCCTGTGACTGGGGAATAGTTTAACCTACAAAGGCTAGGATGAAACAAGAACTCAATTTCCTAAATAAGCAGCATAATTTGTAACTGGTCTTTGTAGCTCATCAGTAGAGTTCAATGCTATGTTCAACTCCTGGCTGACTATAGCTAATTAAGGTGTCTTTTGAGCCCCAAAAATGGAGTACTTCTTTTGGGGCCAAAACCAGTGTATGGTCTCCCTTGAAGGATTCAAGTCCTTCAAATTCCCCCTGGTCTTGCCAAAAAGGAGATGAGAGATTTATAGGGCCTGAGGGCCAACATTTCTCTGCCCTCTGAACACAGTGAAGAGGCGCTGCCTGGTGCGAACATTCTCATCCTGGAGGAGATGCCTACAACAGGTCATGTAATAGGTTAAAAATAAATTTTCTCCATTGGTATGAAGCATTCTGATCTTCTGCAGCTTTGTGCTAACGAGTGAAGTGCCTGAATGTCCATTTTTTTCTGCTTTCTTCATGCAACAGCAACTTCTGTCACCATATCTGGGGCTTTCTCAAGGAAAGCTCCCTCCCTTCCACTTAACAATATGGAATAATGAGGTGTTTTCAGCATCTGTTTTTATTTCCTCACAGGTAAGGACCTCTGTTTAAGGTAAAGCTTCCCATGGTCTTATGCCCTGAGCTTTGCTGCCTGAGCCTTCTGCTGGCGACATCTCTGATCCGAACGCATTAAGATCACTTCTCCCCAGATGCCTACTGGCTTCTGTTTTATTTAGTGCGCCTGGATGGTTTTCTAGGACTACATCCAAGGTAGTCTCTGACCTTGCTGGTCCTTTAGTCAGCTGCAGCGCACACGGGGCCCTCCAGGAAGATGTGGTCAGTTCCTCACGCCTTCCTGCGGGACGTGTCAGGTGCGCTGAATTTCCCCGCGCTCGCTCCTTCTGGCAGGCTACGCACAGAGGGATGAAACGGTGGCACATTTTTCACAGATGCCTGTGTAAGGCCAAGAATAGGTTCTCACATTCATAAAATCAGCACAACCTGCCCTCAGGGAGGCGAGTAACTCATTTATTTTGCCTTTTCTTATCATTATTTCATCTGATCTCTCCTTTTTTTTTTTTTGTCCCTGAGACAGTAATGTGCATTTCAGCTGTGCCTTCCATTCTGGGAATCTCAACGTACTACACAACACGGGTGATTTCAGCCTCGTGTTGCTTCAGCAAGGGTTGTTATTTTCAAGTTTCTCTTTCTGTACTGCTGGGTTTGCTTGGAGAGCAATACTTTTCTCCACATTGAGAAATAAACTACACATTTTTCAAGGAGAATGAGATATGGGCTTAAAAAGAACTCATTCACAGTGCAGGGAAGAGATACCTCAGCCAATATTAAAAGTCCCAACCCAGTTAGTGACATCAGTGCAGCAGCACAGACTCTGCCTGAGGTCATTACAAAACCTCACAAATTCATGGGGCAAATTAATCTGCATTTTTGCTGGGTGGACCACTGTCCACGAGCCAGGAAGAGTCCTTGGGAAGGATTACTGAAGGTTTGCCGGGCAGATAAATACTTTCCAGTAGTCTCAGAGCTTTGGAGGGCTTTTTATGTGGAAACTGTAAAAATATTGTTCCTCTACCTGTGTATTTTGTGGATACCCCGTGGATTCATACCCTGTGCCAGATGCTGATTATCACTGAGGAGTTGTAATACATGGCATGACAGGATCTGCCTCCATTTCTGGGCACTAAGGGAGAATTCTCCTGAAAGGCCCAGGAGAAAATGAGTAATATTATAAATCCCAGCGAGTTTCAGTCGTCCCATATGCCAGGCTGCACCTTGCTTGTTGGGAACATAAAGTACTTCAGAATTTGTTTTCTAAATTTGCCAGTCAGTGTCTGCATTGGAAATTTAAGGGGTCAGGTGGAAAATGAATTAAAAAAAAAAAAAAAGAAGGCAAACTTGAGGCAATTCCATACTTGGGCCAGAATTAGGTTGGTTAGAACACAGTGCTGATGATGCCAAAGTTGTAGGTTTGATCCCCACATGGGCCATTCAATTAAGAGCTGGAATTGGTGAACCTTGTGGGTCCCTTCCAACTCAGGCTATTCTGTTTTCCTGTGATATTTTTTCTTACTTTGAAGCTGAATAAAGGTTAATAATGTGTTGATTATTTAGTACATGAAACAAGTGAATATGGCACTGAGAAGCTCCATGAGGAGCCATCTGCATAAACGAGTTCACTCCTGAAGTGACACCTCTAATTTTCTCTTGATGATTTTCACCCGTGGCCCTTCATCATCCTGACTGTAACGGGCATGACACAATCTGAGCCTCACCTGCTGTTTCCATCCCTTCAGATCAAGAAAGGCTTTGTGATGGCAGCGAGAGCAACGAGGACTGAAATGAGATCACTGCAGTGGCTGAAGGGCGTTTGCTGCTGGAGACCTCTCAAAATCCTTTCCCACTGCCAGGAGAGGAGGTCCCCTCCACTGCAAGGCACTTCTCTGCCTGTGTCACTTCCCTGCCTGTAAGTTACTGTGTAATTACATCATGGCTGGAAGTATTCATTATAAAGCTGGAGCCATTAGCAGAGGCAAGGCAGCCTCCTTTGTTTTGTGCAAAATTAGATACCAGCGCGAGCCCCAGTTCGAGCTGCATTCATGTTCGTAAATCAAAGTCAAGTATTTCATTACAGTGTCTGCAGTGTATGTATATAACTCAGCAGCAGAGAGTCTGCTAAGCCTAATGTGTTGCATTTAATTAACATTTAATTAGAGGGTTTTTGTGGGAGGTGCGTAAGTATTTGCCAGGCGGCTCATAAACATGAATCCACATCTCGCTGGCTGGACATCAGTGCTCGGTTCTTCTAAATAAAGGCTGCAAGTGGAAATCATCCTCTCAATGCAGGCAGATCTAGTCCCTGGATAATTCAAGATCCATATGTGATTTCAAATTTCAGAGTTTAGTTTTATACTGAATCTCTCCTCTGGTTTTCTTTTACTGATCTACATATGTTGTGTTTGAATTATTATATTTACTCCTCTCTTACTCATTTGTGTGGTGAGTAGTCGGGTCATACTGGAATAAATTGCATGTCTTGCTTAAAAAAAAAAAAAAAAGAAAGAAAAAAAAAAGAAAAAGAAAAAGTTTAATTTCAGGAGGAAAACAACTTTTCCCTTTCAGATTTGTGAGTCTGATGACTTGACCTCCACTATTATAGGAGGCCAGAATATGTGCAGACATAGACACATGAAGACATGTAAGATGAATCCCACCTGTAAGTACAGGTCTCACTGTCAAGTGTAGAAGGATACTGTGAAAATCTCTTGATTTGGGTCAATAGAGGCTGGTGAGAAACTGAAATGGGTTCCCCAGAGAAGCTGTGGATGCCCCATCCCCAGAAATTTCAAAGCCAGGATAGAAGGAGTTTTGAGCAACCTGGTCTAGGTGAAGAATTGTAATAAGATGATCTTGAAGGTCTCTTCAAACCCAAATCATTCTATGGTTCTGTGATCTAGAGGAATACCTAAAACAGGTGAGTGTTAATATTCCTCACTCATCTATCATGACATGGTTAAAATAATCCCCAGGAGCCTTTGTGGGGACATCATTCCCTCTGAAGACTCTCGATCTGGGTGACACTTTTCTATCCTAACCCCCTGCCACCCTCGCAGGCTGATTGAACATAGCTGGGAGCCTAAATCTGGACTCTCTTAGGGCACAGATGTGCCCAGCGTTGCAAGCAGAACAGAAACAGCCCAGAGCTGTGAACTCGAGGGCTCATTGCTGCGGCTGTGGCTGCAGGCTCCTGGAAAATTACAACCAAACCCTCTTCATTTCTCCCACAGCTTCGCTTCAGAGCAAGGTTTCACCTCATCCTCATCCTATGTGGCTTTTACCCCACGCTGTTAATCAGCCACTGCTGTGCTCACCCCGTGGCTGATGGCAGGAGTGACCCAATTGGAGGAGCTGTCCTTTCAGAATGGTGCTGTGGTAGGGAGGATCTCACCAACATGACAGATTTGTTCACCCTGGACTAAACACATCTTCTGGCTAAAAATAAAAGGAAAAAAAAAAAAGAAAATAAGGCAAAAAAGAGGGTTGGTTGGTTTTTTCTTTTTCTCCACCTGACCAGCTGCCCAATGCTTTGCATTATGGAAAGATGTTGAGGAGGTCTCAGCTCATTACTTCTCATTTCTGTGGATGCTTCTGTGAGAAATGATCTCTTTGATCCTCTGCAGGTTGACTGGCTTTTCCTCGTGCACCCTACACCTGAACAGGTTTTGTTTATCCCCAAATCTGAATGTCAGGGTAGTGCTGGGCTTTCAAGGGAAAGAAAAGCAGGAGAGAAAACAAATCCTATTTTTCAAGTAGAGGGCTGGGTTTTTTTTCTCTGGCACAATAGAGTAAATGCAGCATGGTGGAGGTGGTGTTATATAAAAGAAGGGCAGATGAGGAGTGTAGTGACAGTGGGTCTGAAGTAGGAATATTTTCCTACCTGGGTTAGGGGGCTAATGGACTGTTGAGGGACAGATCTCAGCTAGCACAGTTTGTGTAGCTCCCCTGAAGTTAATGGAAGTCAATGCTAAATTACACACCTTATGGACTAAAAAACCACTGAGTCAAAGGGTTTTTAAATGATGCAGTTCAGCGAGGTGGAGCCACAGATGTGTGTTTCAGGAGCGTATAGAAATCTACAAGTTGTAAGAAGATTCCCATAGCTTCACCAAGGCTTCTCCCTCCTCTGAGACAGTGAATTGCCTGAGCTTGGACTGTCTGAGCCTTCCCCTCTGCTTGGAGTTTGTGCAGCTCAATCTCACAGTGACAATTCAGGTCAGGTCCCCCAGACCCACGGGGTGAAGCTGAGTTACACCAGCAGTAGGTTGGACTCTCCTTTTCTGCTCCTGGTGGGCTTCCCCTGGGAATCAGAAAGGGATGGAGGAGGAGGAGAAGGGAGTAAAAATCACAAAAACAGCAGGAGTTTGATTCAGTTTGGAGATCTCTAAGTTGCCACTGATCAAATCCAAGTGCTTTCCTTGTGTTAAAAATTATTTCTTCCATCAATCTCCAGGAAGGCTTCAAGATGAATCTCCCTCTTTTTGGTGTCTCCATCCTTTCAGACCTCGGACAAACATATTTTTAAAGTTAGTTTTACACATCTTCCTTCTCCTCTCAGCTTCCTCCTTTGCCACAATCTTCAGGAGAAGATCCAAACGCAGGTGCTGGGTTGACATTCAAAGGCACCACAGCAGGGTTGTCTTTTCGTTCTCTCCACTTTGTGTCTCCCAGTTTCTTTTCCAGATCAATAGGAAGTTATCTTTGTCTTTATTGGTTCACATTAATACTGGACCTGCAGATAAGAAGGAAAACATGACAAGAATACGAGGGAGGGAAATATGAAGACATAAGTGGCATTTGAAGAGTGTTCACCTTCCTCTGGGTTTGGGCATCATCCTTTCCACAAATATTAAATATTTCAGCTGAGTACATTTTATGGTTGTTGTGGGATCAAGAAGGGGTGAAGGCAGAGTGTCACTATTTGCTGCATGATCATTTTTTAGAACTGCAGGTCTGTGCCACACACAAATATTGCTCCACTGGCTTGTGATCAGTTTGTATTCACTCTACACCGCACTGGTCACTACTTTCCCACATTTCTGACCATGAACTTGTGGCTCACAAGGCATCAAAACCACAGAACAGGAATCAACATATCAGAATGTTTGATACTGGTGTGCCCAGGGGTGGAGACACTAGTGGACACTGAGAGGGGACCGTGAATGTTCAGCCACACTCATGCCAATGTTGAGATCTGGAGATCTGACTCCTGCATATCCTATCTCTAAATCTAATTTTAAAATCTAAATCTAATTTTTAAATCTAAATCTGAGTCTAATCTCAGCTGATCTTGCAGTTGCCTCTGACCACAGGAGAAACCGTTCCCTCTGTTCCATGCAATGGGAGAAAAGCTTACCTGGAATGATTTTCTAAGGAAAATAATATTTTTTTTATTTTTAACATCAGAATTTTCATGGGACTATTTCTCACACCTATTTTTGCAACAAAAGCATTGTTTGTCTGTCAGCAAAAATTGAAGTGATGGTCCTTGCTTGCCAGCCTCCACAATCTTCGTCATTTTTACTTTTGTCTTCAGGCAGGGAGCTGGGCAGCAGGAGCCAACCCAAGAGTGGGAGGAGAAGGAAGGTAAGCAGGAATTCAGCCATGTAGGCAGGCAGCTGATGAACAAATACCCCCTTCCAAAATGGAATAACTTATCAGACTCTTAAAAAATAGAAGGAAAATAGAAATGAAATGAAACAAAACAAAAAAAAAAAAAGAAAAAAAAACAAGGAAAAAAGGAAAGGAAAGGAAAGGAAAGGAAAGGAAAGGAAAGGAAAGGAAAGGAAAGGAAAGGAAAGGAAAGGAAAGGAAAGGAAAGGAAAGGAAAGGAAAGGAAA
Source organism: Acanthiza pusilla (assembly GCA_036630365.1). Lineage (NCBI taxonomy): Eukaryota > Metazoa > Chordata > Aves > Passeriformes > Acanthizidae > Acanthiza > Acanthiza pusilla. Next base: position 96,055,938 of record JAXCHO010000034.1, read on the forward strand.
GGAAAGGAAAGGAAAGGAAAGGAAAGGAAAGGAAAGGAAAGGAAAGGAAAGGAAAGGAAAGGAAAGGAAAGGAAAGGAAAGGAAAGGAAAGGAAAGGAAAGGAAAGGAAAGGAAAGGAAAGGAAAGGAAAGGAAAGGAAAGGAAAGGAAAGGAAAGGAAAGGAAAGGAAAGGAAAGAAAGGAAAGGAAAGGAAAGGAAAGGAAAGGAAAGGAAAGGAAAGGAAAGGAAAGGAAAGGAAAGGAAAGGAGTAAAAAGAAAAACTATAAAGAAAAGGATAAAGGAAAAAGTGAAAAATGAAAGAGAAAGAAAATGAAAAAGAAAATGGAAAATAAATAGAAATAGAAAAAGATATAAAAAAAGAAAATTTAAAAGGAATAGAAACAAAAAAAGAAAAGAAAGAGGGAAAAATAAGAGAAAGGAAAAGAAGAAAAGTCATTTTGGCTCTACACCACATTACTTGTTAATCTGCAAGATGAAGCATCTTTCTGGAGAAGGGATTTCCCATTTTCAGTGTTTTCTCCTGCATTGTTTGGCAGCCCCTTCTGCCCTATGCAACCTTCCTTGTGTCCTCTGCATCCTCCAAGGGTTATTCATGGCCCCACTTCCACTGCAGCCTGGAATTTAAACCTCTTGATTGATTTCTGACATCAATCCCTACAATCCCTACAACTCTCTGGTGCTGCTTTGGGGCAGGCAAAAGTGGTTTTCCAACCTCTTAGCTGGCTCAGAAAATCCTATATTTCAGTGTGGCTCTCACACTGACTTTCAGTTATATTTTCCTTTGAAGTGTGGTCACCCATTCAAAGAAACTGATTTTGCTCCAGTTTTTCTGGGCAACAAAAAGCAGAAACGCTACAGAGCCATTCAGTCACCCTAAGGAAAGGAGCTGTGCCCAGGGATTATTTTTTCCCAGTTTGGGCCCATGATTTACCTGTAAAAGGCTCGACCTCAATTTCTTTGTACCATCCTGAGAAAGAGCAAGGTGATGTTTACCCAGGGCTCGTGCTTTGCTTCGGCCCCGATCAATCTTAGTGGCCATTTATTGCTCCATATTTTACCAAGAAAAAAGGGATTCTGCCTTAACTATTTCCTCACGTGCCTTTGAGAGTTGCAGGAATAAGGCAAACAGAGGACCAGCACAAATAATCAGTAAAATGAAAATGAAGGCATCAATTTTCTCTTCTGTGATCCAGCAATTTCAATCCTGTGTCCTTTCCCAGCTCCATGATTGTCACACAGCTTTGTTTCCTTGTGTGATCGGTGCACAAGGAAGGCAATTCCCCATGGAAGGAGAATTGGGAAGTGATGTTCGGAGGTGACTGTTTCTGCTGGCTGCTGTAGACACCTGCCTTACAGCAGATGCCTAATTATTGGAATTAACTGCAGGATATCTGAGGTTAAAACTGAATTTCACTTTTTTCCCCACTGCTGAAAAGGTGTTTTTAATCCCCTACATTGATAACTCTTTACAGGGCAACTGGGAAGTCACGGCCCTAAAAATTTGGAATTATTGCTGTGAATTTATCCCAGTGTTCAGCTGTTCCAGATTTACTGCCATATGTTGGCCTTTAGTGCAGCTCCCCCCGTCCCCCACGTTGTTAGCAGCCTCAGGTGTGCAGAATGGCTCCATGAATCCGTGAATGTGATAAATGTTATCCATTACCAGCAAGATTGTTCCGCGTCTCACTGCAGTTGGTTTCACCACAGATACACTTCCAGTAAAGCGGGGCTTTTATTTATTTATTTGTTCCAGGGGTTCTATGATTTCACAATTTCTCTGGCCGGTGCACTTTTCATTGGTTATTTTAAAAGTTATCCAATGTTGTTTTTTCAAATTAAATCCACTGTCTGCTCTCCTCAGGGATCTCATCAGGAAGGTGACTTGCGATGTGTGTTTGAAACCCTTCAGCTTGGCCAAGTGGGTGCAGACCAGGAGAGGTGAGGAAGCTCCTGATCCTTCAAGTCCTTCTCCCACACGGTCTCCTAGAAGAAGCTCCATGTTCAAGAAATGACCTTCAAGGGGTTGCTAGAGTTCCTAGATTTCCTAGAGCTTCTAGAAAGGGAATAAGTCATACCGGGGAGGGTAATTATTATTTTTCAGTGTCCTTCAGACTTCCCTGCATTGGTTCACGTATCAGTGCATCATCCACTCTCCCATCCTTAGGTGATACTGTGGAGTTGCTTCAAAATCCACCAGCCACTGTTTCCCTTTGGAAGTCACTGTGCTACGAAGGTTAGAGCATCTTTCTGGTTTCAAAAGCTACTCTGAAACTCCCAAAGCCTCTTATTCCAAAAGTAATCATGTTTTAAATGCAGGTAAGTACCAGCTCTGGCTGAAATTCCAATGATTGGGCTGTGGAGGCAAGAGGGAGAGAAGAGAAGAGAAGAGAAGAGAAGAGAAGAGAAGAGAAGAGAAGAGAAGAGAAGAGAAGAGAAGAGAAGAGAAGAGAAGAGAAGAGAAGAGAAGAGAAGAGAAGAGAAGAGAAGAGAAGAGAAGAGAAGAGAAGAGAAGAGAAGAGAAGAGAAGAGAAGAGAAGAGAAGAGAAGAGAAGAGAAGAGAAGAATCAATCATAGAATCTCCCTGTGACTTTTCCTTGCCCTAGTCGGAGTTACTCTGGGTTTACACCCACCTGAAATAACAAGGAAGCCTAAAGCCCTTGTGGGAGAGATATGAAGATGTTGTTGTTCTCTAAAGGAAAAGTCCTAAGAATTTTTGGCAAGGAAAGTGCTGATGAACCCATGAATCATAGAATCATAAAATCTTAGGATGGTTTGGGTTGGAAGGGACCAAAAAGATCATCTTGTTCCAAAGCCCAAATTTTAAATGTTAATGATCCTTCTGCAGGTTCATTCATGGCTGTTCTAGGCTTAGTGATGGCACATCTTGTCCCTTCTCTAGTGATTTGTTTGGGCCGTGTTCATTTAATTTTATTTTCAAGGCTGAAAAAGCTGTAAGATCCCTGCAATGGGTTGGAAGAATTTCTCTCACAGGGACTTCCATATTGCAGGAGCTCATCCATGTGTGATGAGCTCTGCAGAGAAAAACCCAAAGGTTGGAGGCTCTAGGACCTGTCTGGGGGTGCAGCAGTTTCATGTTATTTTCACTTCAGGGTCCCAGCACGATGCTGGGGGTGCTCTTGAGCTCAGCAAAGCAGGTGGTGCTTTTTATTGGATTAGTGCTGTGATTGCACACTGCCAAGAAATCACATCCTACCTGCTTCAGTTTTCCCAGGCATTTCATTTCTCCGCAGCATTTCTGCCTGGCACTGCCTTTGGGTGTTGCTCTGTCCCACATCTAAGCAGGCCACCCTCCATTCTGGAAAAAAAAAACAAAACCCTGAATCAGAAGAGGGTGTTTTATTCACCCAGTGTGAAACATCACTGCCCTCATTTGAGTCTGCAGGGGTCACTTAGAGAGGTCTCTCTGAAAATGTTTGAACGTGTATTGCTCCTTTTCCTCCTCTGTTCCATAGCAGCAAGGATTCACACCCATTCCCATCACATTTTCTGCCTTTCAGTGGGCACCGTGGTTCTGCCTGCGTGAGTCCTTCTGCAGAGCCACGGAGAGGAGGGGAGAGAGGCTGCTGTGTTTTCTGTCAGATGGAGTTTGGTAAATAAGTGTAAATAAGGCTCACAGAGCCGTCCACAAGTTTAAAAGGATCCAGCCAGAAATAGCAAGCTGGCAGGGCGGGCTCTGATCAACAACATCACCCTGGCCATCGAGTTTCTGATTGTTTTTTTTTCTTTTCGGTGACTGAAGCAAAAGCTGATGGAAGAAAATGTGCATAAAAGTCCAGGAAGCGACCTGGAAGTGAAAAAGCAAGAAAGGCTCTGAAATTGTTGTATCTCAATCAGGGGCTGGGCAGCTTTCCTTACTCCTACATTTCCTTTTATCTGTGTGTAAGATGCCATTATTTTTGTTTGCAGGAGAGCAGGGAAGCTCTTCTAACACTCACATCCATTATGTGACATGTTTATCATACATGAATGACAGAGGAGTTTTTTTTTTGTATTGCAGAGAGGGCTCCAAGAAATGGCTTGGTATAAACTCCTCCATCCATAAACTTTCCAGGAAGCTTTTTTGGAGGATGAGAGATCACTCTGGACATGTGCTGAGTCCAGGGGGCTTTGATTCATTATCCCAAGTGATCTAAAACCTGAACCCATCCCCACCTGCACAAAGTTACCCAGAAAGCAACAGACAAAGATACCTTTATGTGGTGGTTAAAGAATAATGAAGGACATTTCACAAGCCTTCTTAGACCTCTCAACAGGCAGGGATTTCTTTGAAGAGGCCAAATACTTGTCAGAATGAGTTTGCATTGAATTACAGAGTGTTTGAAATAGCTGGGACTGGAGAGGTTAACAGATACTCTCATTAAAATTCAGTCCTTTAAACTGAAATATCCTGAAATCTGCTGCACTTCACACCACATGAAAGTGGGTGTAACAGCAATGAAATAAGTTGGAGTTCTTCTCTGCTTAAAGTGTCAGGCAATTTGCAATGCAACGTGCAATATTTTGGTGTGAAGACATCAACTGGCCTTTACCAATGCAAACTGGGCAGGAATTTAAATTTACACTGGCAAAAGACCTGGCCCCAGGAGTTCAACAGGTACGGGGCAATGCCCAAGAACCTCAGTGCTTCTAAGAATGGCAGAAAGCATCAGGTAGGGTAAAAACAAGCTTTGAGCATCCCCTTGCCACTCAGTTTCTTGGTTCCTGCCAGCCCCATGTATGTCTATTTATAATTGCAACTTCCCTCAGTTAATCATGTCAAGAATGGCATTTTTACCTCTGGGAACTGTATCTGATGTAACAATCTTTGTAAAATTGTTAATCCCCGATGTGAATCCCCAAGTAAACTGATTACGGCGCCGGCAGCACGAAATAAGCTCAGGCCTTCCATTAATCGCTGCACGAAGCACGGCAAATTTTGAGCTGAATTTAGATGTATAAGAACATTCCTGGTACTTCGGGGAATAATGTACACACAGCTTCAGACATCATGTGAGTGGGTAGCTGCTGAGCACAGAAGCCATCCACTAGCTGGTGGTAATTTGTGAACCAGAATTTTCTCATTTACTCATATGGAAGCAGTTCATGCAGAAGCAGTGGGGCTGGGAAATCGGAATGCGTTAGAAAGAAATGACTCTCTCAAGGAATATTTTGCTCATGGTTGTCTTGCCTGGCCCACCAAAGGCTGCCCAGAGAGGTTCTGCTCTCATGGCACTGCTGATCAGCACCCATCAGACACAGGGCTCGGCATTTCCACTTCTTCAAGAAATAGAAATGAGGGGAGATGTCAACTGGAGCAACAACTTGACTGCAGCAGCCCCAGCAAGGCAAAGGACCATGTGGAGAAGCTGAAATGACTGTTAGATGCCTGGAGATTTCAATTTGTTCGAGCCTTGGCCTTCTCCAGTCCACCTTAGCAGGGAACAAGAGAGTATTGTGAGAAAAAAAAATAACATGAGCAGTTTCATTTTACATCTCACAGAGAAAAAAAAAAGAAAGAAAGAAAACAGAGAAGTAAAGATGTTTGAGTTTTACAGTTTCCTGGTCCTCAAGGTCAAAACTTTCTCCTGTGAGGGCAAGGACAAGGGAAACCTCTTCAGCTCATACATGAGCCCATGTCCAGCTACCTGCAGATCCTCTTTCTGGAAAAACAGTCCTGCCCCTGACTCACTCTGTGCTTGTGCTGGCTGAGATTTAGAGATATCAGGACTCAGAGCAAACTCTGGAGCTCAGTAATTTGATAGGGCAGGCAGAGTTATATAATCCCAGGTGATTTACACCTCCAAACCTTGCTGTACTCCTGGACAGTGCTGAGGCCCAGAGATTGCCCAGAGAGAAGCTGTGGCTGCCCCATCCCTGGAAAGGTTCAAGTCAGGCTGGATGGGGCTTGGAGCAACCTGGTCTTGTGGAAAGTGCTCTGTCCACGGTGGGAAGTTGGGACTCCATGATCCTCAAGGTCTATTCCTTAAATCATTTTATTATTCTGTGACTTTCTTCTTAGGAAACAAAGCACCTGTTGCCTCCCAAACCAAGACATGTCCTAGTCCAGGCAATACCTCCCTCTAAGGACTTCTCCCAGGTGATTCAGGGTGGGGCTGCAGCGTTGGTCCTTCCCTGGAAATGGTGAATTTGGAAGTGGAAGCTCTGAAGCAGCGCAAAGGCATCTGGGTGGAGTCATCAGCAACACACAGGAGTCGCTTTCCATCTGTTCATGTTCCAGGAAACCGCACTGCATCCTTGAATATTTGTCCCTGCTGGTCCTCATTACACGCTGCTCAATTGCTTTGGAGATAAAATAGCAATTTCTTAATGCTCCATCTACCCTCCTCCCCTTTTTTTGCTGCATGTGTCTGAAATTAAATTCAGATTTTAAATCACGGGATGATTGATCACCTTTTTCTAATGGGCAGCCTCTCCCTGGTTAAACCGATGATTTACCAGTAGCTTCTCCCTTCAGGGAATGAAAGTCTCCTGCACTGAATGGATGATTTGGGGGATGATTTCTTTCTTAGAAGTTGGTGACCAGTGGAAAAGTCCCCAACTCCTATGATTTAAAACTCATTGTGCACACCACTGTAGGGATTCTTTACTTTTTCCAAAGGTATTATGGACTGTCCCTTCTCACTGCTGGGTTAGGACCGCAGTGTGGTCACTGTGGTCCGGGGAAGTGTCTGAGTCACCATTCCTGGAGGTATTTAAGACCTGTAGATGTGGCACTTGGGGATGTGTCTTGGTCATACCCTTGGCAGTGCTGGGGTTGAATATATCTCATATGAGATTTAAAATCTATGATTTTAAAGGTCTTTTTTAACCCAAATGATTCTGTGATTTTACCTTGCTACCAAATCCATTTCCTTTGGAGAAGACTGCATCCGAATTGGCTGATCCAAATACTCTGAAAGATGAGGGAAACCAAAGCAAAGGAGGAGGTAAGAACCAACAAAAGAATTCTTCTATACTCAGTGCAATGGACACACTTCAAGAATCACAGAATCATTAAGGCTGGAAAAGACCTCCAAGATCTCCACCTACCCAATCCAAGTAAATGGGAAATTACCACTGTGGTGAATTCAAAAGCAGGCTCAGTATTCCTGTGATAAATACTTGAGTATGATTCAGAGCACAACACATTTCCACCATCCTGAGGCAAATATAAATAGGCAGCTCTGTGGGGTGAGGGAGGATGCAAATCAGTGTTAATTGTTCTGGTCTTTTACAATCCAGGTCCCAACTTGGGACCTAAGTGAGCAGTCCCACAAATTAGAGTTGGGTGCCTTTGTGAGGACTCCTCCTGGGTTATCATGGGCAAATGACCCCAATTTGCCCTGGGAAAATATTGCCAGTGGATCAGGCGGTGTGAAAAGCTTGGCTTTGAGAAATGGAACTGGAAAGGTGTCAGTTAAACATGTTTGGAACTTCGCTCCCCAGGCTGCAAAGTGAGGTTGAAAGAGGAGACACAAATAAGCTTTGCATTGAGCTGTCCTTGCTGCTGCTGGAATCTCCTGCTGCTTCTCTCAGACAGTCTTTGATGATCCTTGGAGGTCTGCAAAGGTGTTTCTGCACTGGGCACAGCTGGTTCTGTACAATTTCACTCCTGCCTTGAGGGGTTGGTGCTTGTTTTTATGATTTTTGCTGTCTTTTCCCATTTCCTCTCTGTCCAATATAGAAGAGACACAATTCCAAATATCTTTAGGAAGAGATCACGCAGAATATGGACATTTTTGCGATGGATTTGCCTCCTTCAGAGGCTGTTTTGCTGGAGAAATGGAAAAGTCACATCTGGATATGCCCCTAGATTTGCTTTGGATGTGTCCGAGCCTCCTTTTGCCCTCTCATCCAGCCCATGCTCATCCTCTGAACCAGATAAAGTCTCTTTTCCCTTGTGTGGGTGCAGGTGATGAGATAAATCAGGACCAGCTCTGGATGCTACTCCTGGCCTATTCTAGATGGAAAAAGTCATGCAATTCCAGTGTGAGCTCCTACAAAACGTCTGTGGTGGTTTTCTGTGCTTCTCTGTCTGTCTGAGCTCCTCATCATAACAATGAAGGAATGGCTGGATGCTGCTCTACCCAGCAATTTTGGGAAACAGGGAATTTCAAGGGAGATCAGAAGGAAGAAAATAAACAGAGGATTTATCAGTGCTTACAAAAAAAAAAGAGTGAGGCCAGGAGAGCCCTTCTCAGCTGGAAGTGGCTTTCCTGGACATCTTTCTGCATCGATTCTTCTCAGCATTCAACTTTATTGGCCTTTCAATATCTGCATAAAGTTTAGTGTTACACGAGACAATGCTCAATATCCAGAAAATGAAATCAAAAGCAACCCAAAACAACCCAGAACAACTTATCAGCACTGAGGAATGTAATGAAATCAGACAATTTTGTTCTTTTGTCTTAGAGAATACTTTGAAAAAATTCCCACTTGTATAAATACCACCAAACTTTCCAAGTCTTTAATAGGAAGGAAACTGATATCAATTGTATACTTAGTAATCCTCTCAAAAGATAACAACAACAACCTTAATGACGTCAGGCCTATCTGCTGTGGTGAAAAGACATTAAAAAGCAATCAAAACCAAAAGCAAATCTCTACCCAATGCTCTGTTCACTGGGAGAGGGGAAGGCAGATTATTGTGATTCAGGGGTTTGCTGTGGGCAGGGTGAGGAAAGATAAACTAGACATGGGTTTGCCACACATATTTTGGTTAAAACACTGGTGATGCGTGAATCCTGACTCTCACCAAATGCATTTCTCAGCTAAAAACTTGCTGGAGAATTACAAGCAGAGGAAAATCTCACACAACTCTCGGGGCTTGGTCTTTCTCAGACTTTTATTTCTCCTTCTGAATTTGCAGTGTAGGGATAATTAGCAAAATTTGCGCTGTTCTGCTGCTTCTCCCTCGCTGCGAAAATCAATGTTTCCAGCCGGAGGATAAGGAATAGCACATGCCACATATGCTTAGGCAGGATCTGTGTGCTCTTTAGCTCTTCTAATGAGAGGCAGGATGTATCTAGAGTCAGATTGAAGAGGATCCAAACCCAGCGAGTGTAAACAAGCGACGTCAAATACGCGGGAATAATGATGATGTAATTCCCAAAAAAATAAAAATCACGTCGAGTGGAGTGTTTATTCACAAAAGCAAAAATATTTGTAAATCAATTTTTAATGGCACAAGCAATGTCAGTATTAGGAAAAGAGTCTTTTATATTTGCATGATTGAATAAATATATCAGCATGTGTAGTGAGCCAGGAGAGTTTTTTAGTCTCAGCTTTATGAGAAATTCAGTAGTTCTGATGGTTATTTTCATTGCAATCTGTAATATAATGCTATATTTTGATTTTTGCCTCTCCTGCATTTAAAAAAGCATCACTTTTTTTGGTCAATGAGAATATATCTCTAAAATTATTCCAACGTTTATTTCTGTTTGACATCTGGTATTTCATTCTTACTAGATAAAGCCACAGAATATGGAATTATAATAAGAAAGTGAATATAAAATTAAACGTGAAGATAAATGCAGAATAAAAGATAACATAATAAATAAACTGCTAACATAAAATAAATCAGAATAAACAATGTATCCTAAATTTATATTTCAAATGGAATAACTCTACCAACCAAACACTGATATATATTATGTAAAAGCTGGTTTTAAGCAACGTCGAATTGAAATCAGCGCATTCCTCGGGTAGGCTGAGATTTTGATGACTTCGCAAATCATGACGGAAAAAGTTTTGCAAAAACCCTGCAGAACCAAGCTAATATATTTTGAAAAGCATATGCTGAGAAGCGGTTTCAGATGACATGCTTGGGCCGAATGGATAACAAGACTATTTCCAGCTAATTTCAGATGGGAAAGCAGATGGGGCTGTTTCTTTCTGTTAGACTTCTGTGGTCACAGTCTCTCGAGGGCTGAACTTAAACATCTGAGCCCTCGTGATCATTATTATTATCACGACTAAAAATAATGTGGCCAGGTCTGCAAGCTCAGCTTATGTCCCACTGTGCAAAGTGCAGGGAGGTTTTGTCATTGCCTGAAACTTCAGGAAGCCATCAGAGCTTTGAGTGACACATGGGAGGTGCATCCCACCCACATCCAGAGCTGGAGTTTGTTTGCAAATGTGTGAAGTTTTGCACCCTGGGAGTTCCAGAGTGTCCAAGGGATCTGAAGAAGGCTGACAGAGGTGACAGAGGACCTACAGGAGACCTGTTCTCCTCTGGACCATCATCAGTGTTTGAAGGGTTTGAACACTCCTGTGTTAAGGAGGATAAATATGTATTTGGGATGTCTGTTTCTCTGTGAGTGGGAGGTCAGGGCTCCACACACAATAAACAGGTATTCTGTGCAAGTTCATCAGTGACCTGAGCTGTCAAAGGCAGCTGTAGGAAGAATTTGTCTCTACTCTCCAAGTTCTGCATTGGCAGCATGAGGTAACTCACTCACATTGAAACATTGAGTGGTTTGGGTTGGAAAGGATCTTCAAAATCATCTTATCCAACCCTCATGACACAAGCAGGGACATCTCCCATGAGACCAGGTTGCTCCAAACCCCATCCAGCCTGGTCTTGGACACTTCCAGGGATGGGGCAGCCACAGCTTCTCTGAGAAATTTGTGCTAGGGTCTCAACACCTTCACAATCATGAAATTATTCCTAGTAATTGATAATATAAATTTACTCCCCTTCAGAAGAAAGGAGAGTTTTGTCCTCTTGTCCTGTCACTCCATCCTTTGTCCAAAGTCCCTCTCCAGCTCTCATGGAGCCCCTTTAGGCACTGGAAGGGGCTCTGAGGTGTCCCTGGAACCTTCTCCAGGCTGAAAAATCCCAACTCTCTCAGCCTGTCTCCATGTGAGAGACGCTCCATCCCTCTTGTCATCTTTGTGACCTCACCGGACTCACTCCAAGAGCTCCACATCCTTCTTATTCTGGAATGCAGCACTCCTGGCAGGGTAGAAGGGAAAAATCCCCTCCCTCAACCTGCTGCCCAAGCTACTTTTTATATAGCCCAGATTACAAGTTTCTTTCTGGTCTACAAGCTCACATTGCCAGCTCGTGTCCACTCTTTCATCCATCAGTGTTCCCAAGTCCTTTTATTCTAGGGCTCCTCTTGGGGTTCCCTCTACCATATAACACCACAAAAAATGCTAACATTGAGTGGTTAGTACCAATGGCCGCCTGGAAGATTTGAAATTCTGCTTTTGTTTTAATGCCTCCTTTCCCCTGAGATGTGCTGAGATGATCTTCCAGCCAGAGTGGGCTGCACATTTCATTGCCTGCAGTTGCAAGGATCACACCATCCAATCCCACTGGAGGTTTAGCTGATTCCAAACTGTTTAACTGCCCTTGAAGATGGAGTGACAGGTGGTTAAACCTCTGGATACATTTCAAAAATGGGCTTTTGCCTTGATTTTCATTTTTAACATGATCACACTGTAACTGTCCATCCGTCTTAGCTGACTGCCAATCTTGCTTCCCCCTCCTAGAACTGTTTCTGTCTGCTTGTCATTTCCAATGAGACTGAAAGAATTACTCGAATTCCCAAGAATTTGTCCCTAGAAATGAAGAGAAGACTTCAACTGTGGGCCTTTCGAAGGCAGGATTTCAGCATGAAAGACAGAATTACCCATTCCTCTTGCCCTGGTGGCACATCAGTCACCATGTGCCCATTCTGAGGGCATTGCTACCTCTTAACTTCTTGCTAAGAGGTCATGAGGGTACCTGAGAGGGATTGGAGACAGTGTGGGTGGGAGTTCAGGGGTTCTCGGGAAGAACTGGAGGGATTTGGGGACTTTGAGGGCTGTGGAGGCCTGGAGATGCAGGGATCTGCAAGGCTGATGCATTGCCAGACGTGGGACTTGGGAAGGTCCTTCGTGTATCTCAGCAGGAGGAGATGGTTCTGCACATGAGAGGAGAGCTGAGGATGTTGTGTCAGGATTGTTTACAAAATATTGTGCATAGTATTCTGTAGAAAATCTGTCTGCTTTTAATTCTGCTGCTTATGAATATTTGTGTGGCTGATGAGCAAGAACATTCATTGTTCCCTTCTCAGAACTGGGCCCTGTGTTGACTGTGGCATGCTGCTCCACAGGGCTGTCCATGCTGATTTTCCTTTGGTGTTCATTTGTGCAGCTAATGGGAGCATTTTCCCAATCAATGCTGGCAGATTCCTCTTTAATTAATATCGATGAGCTGGAGAAAGAATAGAATGGGCCACTGGTAACATTCCCCCATGGCTGAGTGTTTGAGGGGGGAAAAAGCAGAATTGCAAACCAGAAATCATCATCAAGGACATACAATGAAAACCTTCAGTTGGACCCCTGTTTCCATCCAGAAAAGAGGCAAAACACTCCAGAGTCATCATGTGAAAATGGTAAAAATACCAGGAATGCTGACAAAAAATAGGAATTGTAAGGCTGAGTGAATCTGTATGACTCAGATGATGCTTCACTTTATTCCTGACTATCCCCTGACATGCAATGGCAGCAGTGGAAGCTCTGATGGATAATTGGTGCTGAGATATATCCTTGGCCCTGGAGCATGGAGACCCTTGGACATCACAGTACAGGTGGCTTCAGTGGGCTGCCCACACAAAATGCTTTAAAACAGAAATAAATCCTGCCCAGAGTGCTCTTTCTGACAGGAAAACTTCATGTCAATACACCCCAATCTCTCCATAGCACAGGGCTGGTAAAATAACACTGATTTTCCCTGTTGGTTTCACAAAGAGGAGATCTGGCAACGTGTCATGGGCAGAATAGATCTGTTCAAATGAAACCACTCTGACAAACAGCATCCTTCTTAAAATTTAAATTAACTGTTTTTCCCCGCCTAATAACACCAGTCACAGAGCCAAATTCTTATCTGTGCTTTCCCTTTGTTTCTTTTGTTTATTTAATCTGATTTAATTTAATCAACCATTTGTTTTTGGAGCTGTGCATACGAATCCATTAAAGCACTGAGTGCTATTTTGGAAATAGAGATTTGCTGTACTTTTTTTTTTTTTTTTTTTTTTTTTTTTTTTTTTGTCTCTTTTTCCTTCTGGTTTGCACTCCTCCTACTGAGGTGCAAAGTTGACAGTTGGGAAGATTCTTTTTCATGTGTCTTTCAAGCAGACAGTCCAGTCTACTTGGACAGAAGCTGTTCAAAAATTAATTGAGGGTTTTGGGATTTGCCTTGATGTGAATTGAGGCTCATCCAGTGACCTAAGGCACTGTATTCCCCAGGGGGAAAAAAGTTTGTAGAAGGAAGGGTTCATGTCCTGTGTCCAGAGCTGAGCTGCCTTTCCTGGGAATCAGATTTTCTCTGTAGATTTTCATGGCCACAACACCACTGAAAATAGTCATGATAGAGACAGCTCTGTTTGAGCACTGTGAACAAAATCACAGAATCATCAAATATAGAACGGTTTGGCTTGGAAAGGTCATCTTGCTCCAAGCCCTGCCATGGGTGGGAATATCCTCCAGGTCACTCAGAGCCCCATTCAGACAGACCTTGAACACTTCCAGGGGTGAGGAGTCCCCAACATCTCTGGAAACCTGCACCAGGGCCTCACCAAAATCAAAGGCTGTTATTTGGAATGACGATTAATCAAGGCTGGGAAGGGCTGAAGAGATTCCAGGGAAAGAAATAAGGTTGAAAGAAGGACAACAAAGGGCAGAGGGCTGAAGGGACAGCCCTGGATTATCAGACTTGTCTCTGCTCTTTGGAGGGGTGGGAGATGTGGGTTTAACAAAGGGTCTGAAAGGGAGGATCCTTGGCCAAGCTGTTGGATTCTCACTCAGCAGTGCTCGCTGGGACTTTTCTTAGTTCTGGCACAAGGAAAAAGTGTGTTCAGGGATGTCTGACCATTCCTGCTGTCCATCCCACTCCACTCCTGCAGGCAGGATGGAAAGGCACAGCTGTGCCTGAAGGGAGGGAGGCCAGATCTCAGCAGCAGCAGGGAGGGGACAACATCAAAATGGCTCTGCTGAGCACCATGTCCTGCCAGCTGCTGCACCTCCCCTGCTCTGCACCACCATCTGGGGGCTCAGGATGGCTGCAGTGCAGAGCAGGGCAGGGCTGGAAGAGTTTTACACCAGCCAGGCTCCTGGGTAACTCAAGGTGAGAGTCAGCACGAGGAGTCTCTTATTCAATATAGGACTTGACAGGTCTGAGAAGCTGGAGTGCTCCCCAGCCACAGCCTAACCCAGGTCCTGTCAGCTGGCCCGAAGTGAAAAATTGGGAAGGTTTGGCTGGGTATCAGTGAAACAAATGGGGCATATCAGAAACTCAAAGGTCAGAGCTTGTCACTTAACAAAATTAGATGAGAACAACTTGTGAGCACCACAACAGAAGCTGCGTGCTGAGACACAAAGGAAACAATTTGCAGTGCTGTCTACAGCGTTTTCCTTGTCTAAGCTTGGAAAAATCATCTTCATCACCCTTTTAAATTTGGGGGACCACAGTACCCTGAGGGGTTGGTGTGAGTAGTGACTTCATTATAACCATTAATTAACATTTTCATCTCTTTTAAACAATTCTAAAACACAACTGATCCAAACCATTTACAAACACCCTTTTCATAGCGGTATTTATTGCAGTTTAATCATCCCAGGGTTCTCAGACTTGCATCGTGTTTCTGCCAAGTGCGCTGAGTGACACAGCAAAATCTCAGCAGGAATTTGCTCTGTGTGCCTTCTTCTTCACCTTACTGCAGAAGTTATCAGGCTGTGGAGCTGGACACAGTCCCCCTACAGCGACCCCATTACCCTTCCCCATTATGTCTGATAAGAAAGGAGTAGAGGAGACTGAAGAATAAGAGGGAAAAGGTGTAAGGGGCAAAGAATCTTTGTGGCAGAGGCTTCTTTCCGCTCTTTCATTTCCCCACTCCCTGCCTGACTCCCCTGTGGGGCAACCTCAAAAGAGATGAGATGTCCCTGCTCTATTTTCAAAGCTTTTCACTTCAGTTTCTCAGGTTGCAGCAGCTCTTGGTCATCCCCAGGCCCTTTATCCCCAAGGACACAGAAAATAGAATTTAAATAGGGATGGGGATTGCAGGTACCAGCTGGGGAACTTTGGAGAAGAACAATTCAGGAGGGCAATGTGACCTGGAAGGACAAACCATGGGATTTAAGGTGAAGCAGGCAGGAAGGGGAGAGAGGAATTACTTAAAGGTTCAAGGAGACCAGATGGGGTGGGGTAAATGGAGGGGAAAGAGAAGAAAACATGGAGGAAGAGGACGAATGGAGTTATAGGAGAGGGACTTCTCTGGAACCTCTGTACCCCCAGGGGCCTCACTGCCTATCCTCATATTCCCTGTTTTTTCCCTTGAAAATCCTGTGGCTCATCGTGGAAGGTTATTCCTGGAGGGAAGGGTCCTTGCAGAATGTAATTTCTTGTGCTTTACTGTTTTGTCTGAGCTTAATCTACATGGATACTGTCCTTGGAAAAAAAGACGAGGGGAACAGGAGCTTAAGCAAAATAAATTTGGGATGACAAATGAGACACAAAGGAAGGTGGAGTCCACATCATGTCCGGATTTCCCAATTTAGTCTCTCCCTCTGCCTGTCTGGAAATGATTGAAATCCCTGGAAAATTCCTGAAGCTGTGGCTGCCCCATCCCTGGAAGTGTCCGTCCAAGGCCAGGCTGGATGGGGCTTGGAGCAACCTGGGATAGAGGAAGATGTCCTTGCCCTAGGGGGGTGGAACTGGATGGTCTTTAAGATTCCTTCCAACCTAAACCACCCTTTGTATCTACAATTCTCTTCCAAATTAGACTAAAACCAGCTTTTAGCAGAAAGCCAAATTCACCTTTAAAGGTGTGGTAGGTGCAGCAACATTGCAATCTCAATATTATTAATTACAGCATAGATGTGTTCAGGTGGTCCCCAGTGCCCAGTCAGAAAGGCACTTGACAAAAATCACTTGCAATATGTGTTCATTTTAGTTAATGAGGCCCAGCTCTGATTAAATGCATAGAGAGGAAAGCTCTGTTAATAATGAATTCATTCCTTATCATATGAGAAAAGTAAGAATTTATAACACTCGCTCACTATTTTTGGAGGATTTAAAAAAAGTCACAACACTTGAAATGGTCCCAAGTCCTGTTTCAGGAATGTGAATGAAGTATTTCATTTTCCTAAAGCAGGAACATGCAGTACTTAGCATTTCCAATCGGCGTTTATTTTAGTCTAATTTATTTTCAACAGCTTTCCCCTCATCTTGAGTGCTCTGAGAAGAGTTAAAGATAATACATTCCCATTAGAGACAAGGGATAAAACAACATCAGCAAAAAAAAAAAAAAGAAAAAGAAAAAAAGTTGTACATTGAATCAATCCTCTCGTGAGCTGAGATTTCAGCCAGAGAAATGAGAGCAGGAGGGTTGGAGACTCCAGGTGTGTGAGGTGTGCTCTCCTTGGCAGAGGGGTGTGGTGGCATGTGGTAGAAATTAAATTTATATTTTGGTGTCACCATGCAGAAGCTGAAGATCCTTTCACAAGTAAAGGGCTCAACAGCTCCAGTCAAATCTTTAGTATTTAGGGCAGCACCTTTTTTATTCATGTCTGATTAAAAGGAAGAAAAATAAAGAAAGAAAACAAGATGTTTTCTATGTTTTTTTCTTGTGGGTTTGTTTGGTTTTATTTTTTTAATCAGATAGAGATGAAACAGAAATTTTCACATAATAATTTTCTATAAGGAACAGATCAGATCCAGATAAACCTTGGCTAAAAAGGATGTTGTGGGCTGTTGGTCACAGTCACCTTTGAGACTTTCTGATAACTCCTAGGCCCCCCCCCCCCATTTTAGGAGTCTCTTTTTCAGTAAGAGAGCTGGAGCTGATATTCAGACCCAGTCTCTGTGTTTCTCTGTGTTCTGTCTTTGCCTGGCCCTGTCTGGTTTTTTGGGGTTTTTTTTAGAACCTTTTTTTCTGGAAATACTTAAAAAACTCGACAGCATCCTTCTTTGGTTATTTGCTGTTCCTCCTGGAGGACTGCTCACACTCCACGCTGATTATGATAAATGTTCCTGGTGTAACTAATTTACCTGTTATGTCTGCAAATTGTCAGCTTCTATCAGCCTGAAATCCAACACTTTGGCCTACTCGTTGTAAAGATTTTGTACTCCTGTGTCTTGCTTTTATAACTCCTCCAGGATTGCCTGGGAAGCCTGGCAGATGTTGGCAGTGAGAATCACAGGATGTTTTGGGTTG
The DNA here is from genome assembly GCA_036630365.1 of Acanthiza pusilla. Lineage (NCBI taxonomy): Eukaryota > Metazoa > Chordata > Aves > Passeriformes > Acanthizidae > Acanthiza > Acanthiza pusilla. The sequence continues at coordinate 96,073,142 of JAXCHO010000034.1, forward strand.
GAAGGGATATTAAAGATCATCCAGTTCTGATGCCGAGCCAAAAGCAGGGGCACATTCCCTGTTCAGGAACACACCTCATGGTTGTGCTTCCTCAAGCATTCTAACATTTTGCTTCCGACACAAATATTTGCATGCAAATGCTCTGATCACTCACTGGTCCCTTATGTTTGCTGATATTATTTATTTCCTTATTTTTTTAAATTTATTTTTCTACCCGTGCTTCCTCCTTCCCCATTCAACTGAGCTCAGCAGCGATGACTGTTCCAACACAAAACCCCTCTCCACAAATTATGTTTTTTAAGACTCGCTCTCTAGAACTCCTCGGCGAGGACCAAAGGCTGCTTACTCACAGTGCTTGTTGGAGATGTTTGAATAAATGCAGCATCTTCTTGCTCCTTAAAGACTCTGCAAGCGAAGCAAAGAACACGCAGTCCAGGGTTAATGGTGGGATAACAACTTCTGGGCTGCCTTAACATGATTAATAGTCAGAGACAAGGATTTGTCAAGGCAGCAAGAATATATCAAGGTTAAGGACTGTGGAGCAGCTTTTGAAATTAGTTATTTGAGCTCATTTCTGCTTCTCCTGCCCTGTCCTGGGCGCTTCATCTGTATTGCACAAAGAAATTGGTGGTGAAACATTATCCAGTGAGCTGGCCCTGATTCAAGTGATTTCAGGTTGGTACCTGTGCTAAAATCAGAGGTAACTTCTTGCTCATATGGACTGAATGCTTCCTTCCTACCCAAACATCGCTGCCTAATCAAGACCAGTTCCCTGCATCCTTCTCTCGAATCAGGCATCTCTTCCATGGGCTGCAGGGGGAGATAAGGACAGCCAGGCTCCAAACCTCAAATTGAAATCAAGGTTTTCAGATTTCACCAGATTTTTCTTCGCAAAGTGACTCATGGCAGAGAATAGAAGTTCTTAAATCATCGCTGTCTAAAAGGCATGGTATGGAAATGCATTTTGAGACTGTGAAAGCTCCAGCAAACCTTTCCATCTCGCAGAAATGGGTGATATTCTAGGCAGGAATTCATGGTGTTTGCTAGTGAGCTGTTCATAGAATCCTTGAATCATGGAGTCGTGGAATCATGGAATCATTGAAGTGTTTCACTTGGAAAATGTCTCTGATATTGAGTCCAACCATTAACCTACTGCTGCCAAGCCACCACTGAATTACATCCCCATCTACACCTCTTTTAAATCCCCGAAGGAATGGGGACTCCACCACTTCCCTGGGCAGCTCAAGAGCTTTGCCTGGAAAAGTCTGGGGTTTACCTAGATTAGCTACATCCAGGGCAATTTCCCTGGAAGAAATGCTCAGCGAGAAGTAAATCCAAGGCGGATGGGAATGTCCATCCAAACATAATTTTGTTTCTGCAATCGTGCACTGCTGTTCTTGGTGTGGCAAATTTGGTGCGCTGGAGTTAAACTGGATTGAAATTCTGTATCAAACCACAGAAGAGACACGGATTAGAAACTAAACTCAGTGCAGAGACCTTTTTCCACACTGCTGGGTTCACCGGGGACAAAACACGTCTGCAAGCCACACCATGCTAACAGGGTAACCTCTTCTGGCACAGCTTTTAGGAAACTTCCAGCCTGTCCTTTGGGATTGGATCTGGGGGTTTCTGGACATCTTGGAAACTGGGGATGCTGGATATGCCAAAAGCCTGGTTCAGGCCATACACCATTACTCCATCCCGAGCGCTTCAGTGCCACCGCTGCGACATCACTCCCGAATTTAAACAACCTCTTACCCCCCAAATCTGTGAGCTGGTCTGCGCTCACTGTAACTCCAGGAGGGATCCCAGTGCTCTCTCCAGGCTCTTTGGAGGACTCCTGCCTTTCAGCCCAGCAGAGCAGGGGTGCTGCTGAGCCGTGCCAAGGATTCCTGTCTGGTTTGTCCATCACAAGGACCACCCTGACGCTGTGTTAACAAGGCCTCTCTTTTCCTGCCATACTGAATCTCCCTCAAAGCCATGCACAGAAAATGCCTCATTCCTACCCCACCTCCCTCTCTTCACCCCCTTGGTAACCATCAAAATGCTGTTTTGGTCACCAATCAGCAATTCTTGTTTTGGGCAAGAATAAAAAATCCAACAAGGGGCTTAAATGCTTAAGTGCTCCAAACCCTTCTACTTAGCGCAAGATGTTTGTGTGTCCTTTATTATTCCCAACTCCTTTTTCCCTCTCTTTGGTCCTCCCCCATCGCTTTTCCGCCCAGGCAGCTTGGTCCCTTTTGTACACAACATCCTTTCCCTTTCACAGATCCAGAAAGACCCAGTGGGAAGGCGGACACAGGAAATGCTGCAAGCGAGGAAAATGCCTCCCTGCCCTGTGACATTGAGCTGCTGGGGAGGGGAGGTTTCTTGTTGTTTTTTTAAGTGTGTGGGGAGTGTTTTCTGCTTTTTTTCCCCTTTCTTTTTAAAGCCCTCTTTTCCACATTTCCTTTCTTATCGGTTTCAAAACAACTGACAACAAAACCTGCAAGCAGAGCTTTGTCTTCCCCCACTTCCCAATGTTTCCTTTATTTTCACAAGCATCACACACGAATGCTTGAAGAGGAAGGGGAAGGATTTCATCCTGTTTTGTCTCCTACATTCACATGATGCCCACTGAGCTCCATGCAGAGAGCACTTAAACAATCCTGCTGTGGCTGAAATCATAATCAGAGAATGGCCTGGGTTGGAAGGGACCCTCAAGATTGTCTTGTTCCAACCCCTACCATGGTCAGGGACACCTTCCACTATCCCAGGTTGCTCCAAGCCCCATCCAGCCTGGCCTTGGACACTTCCAGGGATCCAGGGGCAGCCACAGCTTCTCTGGGAAACCTGTGCCAGGGCCTGACCACCCTCACAGGGAAGAATTTGTTCTTAAACACACCATAAAACAGTTCAGATGTTGTCTCTGAAAGGCTTTGAGGCTTCCCAGATGTGCTCATTAGCACTGCAGCTGCAGTGTTGTGTTATCCCTGTGTGATCCAAGTACTGATGCCTGGGATCAACTTTCCTAACAAAGTTCTCTGTTTCGGGAGGGTTGTGCCGTCAACTCATTGTTGCTCCCTTTGGGGCTGGTTTGAAGAGACAGAGTTTGGGGTGAATATCAGCAAGAGAAAAGCCACTTTTCTATAGGGAAACTTCAAAATAAAAGCTTCAGGCAACACCTCCTCATGGATTTTCCTCAGGCCCAGCTGTATGAAGGACAAGCCTTGGTCCAAAATCTTGACCAGCCATGACACCACGGTGGGTCTGACCAGCAGCCTGCCCTTCTGCAAAGGTTAGACCCCAAACCAACAACCCTGCAGCATTTCTCAGGCTGGTAAGAAATCAGAGTCAAAGCATTCCAGTCCATCACAGAACTGTTTAAAAAAATTCTAAAAAAAAAAAAATTTCAACACTCAATCTCCCAGTGCCAGCTGCTGCCCCTATCACAGCACTCCAGGCCTTATATCTTGGTTTCGATCTCTCGTGGTGGCTTTATTTTCTCCTTCCCCAGTCCTGCGTTGTCCTGCACCTCTCCCCCAGCTCCCTTCCCAGAGACTTGTGATAACCATTGCCTAGGTAACAGCATCTTGCCTGGTGTGTTTGACTGCCTGCAATGGATGTGGGGGCGTGTGCTGTGCCTGCATTCCCAGTGGGATAAGGAGTGGAGAGCCGAGTGCTGTGTGTGGGAGAGGAACTTCTTACGCTGATTCTGACACCAGCAGAGGCAAGAAGGTCAGCCCCTTGCGTCTCTCTGTAGGGTTTGGGAGCGGCTGCTGTGGTGGCTAAAAGGATTTATTTCGTTCTTGGTGAGAGGGATGGGAAGGGAGAGACTTGGAGGACTTTTTGTCACCGCGCTTGTCCAGGACATCCTTATAAAATGTTAGTTATGCATGGCTAAAGCTTTGATTATTCACAAGCCAGCTGGTGGGGAAACTGATTGACACTTCAGTCCTACCCTGGGCTTCCTCTGGAGTGAGCTGAAAATCCAGCAGAAAATAAAATAAAACACCACAAGATCCATCTATCAACAAAGATCAAGTGGAGGAGCAGCAATCCAGCAAATTAATCTGAGGAACATTTTTTTTCTGCTGCATTAAGGGTTAATCCAGACCCAGAAAATGTCAAAAAGCCTATGTGTCTCACAAAACTTCCCCAAAACATTAATTTAGGGAAGTTTGGATTTATTTCCACAAATGTGCAGACTAGAAACCAGGTAAAAATACTGCAAATAGAAGGTCAGGCATAGCATAGAAGGTTGGAATAGAAACAAGACCCACAGAGGTTTTAATTATCTTAGCTATAAAGTCAGTTTTTAACATATTCATGACTATTTTTTTGAAGGTGCCTGAAGCACTAAGGGTTGAACCAAAGAGTGAAGGAAGAAAAGTAGATGGGATGGATCATAATTGAGAACTGGTGGCAGAAAAGACTGAAATTATGTCAGGTGTGAGGAGATACAGAGGAATAAATTCAAATGTGCCAATGTAATGCAAAAGAGAATCTAAGAAGCAATTCATGCTGAAAGAGACCTGTAAATAAAAGATGGACAGCAAAGTAGATGGCAATTAGGTCTCACAACTCAGAACTTGGGTCAGGGAAAAGGAGAAGGGAAAGGCACTGTTGCATCCCTGCCACCTTTCCATGAACCTGCTGCTTGAAGATTTCCTTGGAAAACTGTCAGACTGTGGGTTCAGGGTGCCAGACACTCAACACATTGTTGAAGAAGGTTATAGAATGATGGAATGGTTTGGGTTGGAAGGGACATTAAAGATCATCTCATTCCAACCCCTGCCATGGGCAGGGACACCTTCCGCTATCCCAGGTTGCTCCAAGCCCTGTCCAACCTGGCCTTGGATGGGATGGTGCAGCCACAGCTTCTCTGGGCACTCTGTGCCAGGGCCTCCCCACCCTCACAGCCAAGAACTTCTTCCTAATATCCAATCTAATCCCAGCCCTCCTTCAGTTTAAAGCAATTCCCCCATGTCCTGTCACTCCATATCCTTGTAAAAGGTCTCTCCAAGACTTTTTTTATGCTCCCTCCAGCTACTGGAAGGCCACTGAAGCCTTCTTTTTCCAGGCTGAACAGCCCCAATTCTTTCTCTTCCCTCACAGAAGATCTACTCCATCCATCTGATCACCTTGGTGCCTCCTCTGGACTCTCTCCAGCAGCTCCACGTCCTTCCTGTGCTGATTCCCAGAGCAGCTCTGCAGGTGGGGCCTCACCTGAGCAGAGCAGAGGGGCAGAGTCCCCTCCCCTGAACTGCTGGAGGTCAATTCCCAGCATTTTTGAAGGAAAGCAGGATGGATCCCCACCATCCCACACTGGACAGCACACGGCAGCAGGACCAGGAGGTTGTTCTGCTGGACCAAAGGCGTGGGAGAAGCACTCACCCAGGCAGTGAAGATAAATCCATGACTCCCAAAACCACTCTGTTTTCCTCTGTGTCACTCTTCCTTTCCGACCAGCTTGGTACTGCATCAGGAAAATGTCTGACCTGTGACTCCCTGAAGAAAAGCACAGCTCTGCTTATCAAATTTGGCTGCTGGAATGAAGAGCTGAGCAAAGTGAACTGTTCTGCTGCCAGACAGGGTCTTCCCTCCACTAAAAATAACTTTTCATAGCAGAGAAGAGATTGACAATACTGACAGGGGGATATTGGCCTCTGGTAAGAACTCCTGTGCAATATAAATCTTGGAGTTGGCACCGGAGAGTGTGGGCAGCTCCAGTCTCACCCAGTTTGGGATGATGAAAGCAAAGCCTGCAGAGAAAAGTGTTCAAACCATAATCCAGCAAACCAGAGACACCAACACTTGTGGAAAATAGCCAGAAAAATCAAACTCAAGTGGAAACCAGCTGAGTTCTGGACAATAAACCACGCTTCCAGCACGACATCAGCTCTTTTCTCCCTTTGCCATGTGGTTGTCTCATCTTTCCCCGTTCCCTCTTTTTGAAGGGTTCCTCTCTGCTTTGACTTTTCTCGGGTGTTTTTAATTCCATTCTCTCCTCTGTGCAGAGCTTCCCAGCCAAACCCAGTGCGTCAGAGGTGGAAGGAACAGTACCAGTCACCAGGAAACACTGCTGAAATGATTTTCCAGTACAAGCTGAAATTAAATAACTCAGTGTAGTGTGCACATCAATCCTGGAGAGTTATTCCCAGCTCAGTATTGATTGGATATGAAAGGAGTAACCCTTGGAAATGAACACAGAGCTACCAACACTTCCCCCAACTTTTAAACTCCTTTGTGGTGTTCCCTTCCTTCTTTCTTCTGGGTTTTTTTTCCCTATTTTTTTTCCTTTTGTTTCTTTTCCTCTTGCCAGGAGTGAACCAACTGCAAGCTTTCCCCAATCACACTTGTGCCAGTCAAATCTGATTCAGAGGCAAGGCAGCAAACAAGGCCTCAGGGTAGAAATCAAACACTGGAGTCCTCTGTGTAGGGAGAAAGGAAAAAGCTTCACCATCCACTTACAGTACTGGAAGGAGGAACGAAATTCCTTGGAATTAGTGGTTTCTTTCTCATTCATTGAGTTTTTGTTTGTGCTGGATGGAAGTCCTGTGGCTTACAGCTTGTACACTCTTAGATTTCTCCTTTGAGGGTTTAATGTCCTGAATAATAATGTTCTGGGGATTCTGATGCTTTTGGGATTGTAGGAGGACTGGAAATGCTAGGAATTTTATTAGAGTGTGCAGTTATCAATTATCATTCATAACTCTTATTAATCTGGCAGCATTTGAGAGCTGCAAACACACACTAAAAGCTCATTGTGGGGCTGGGGTCTGCATTCCAAGGGCCCATGGCAGGGGCAAGAGGTGCTTTAACCAGCCAGGTGATGGAATCCAAAGGCTCAGAGTGGTTATCATCCCCATTCTCCTGCTAATTAACTCTTACCTACTGCTCCTCTGAGCCACTGATGTTCCTTTCTCAGACCCAGAGGCATTTTACCTCACCCTTCCTTACTGATTTCTTGATAACCCCATATCAAAGCTCTCCTTTTCCACTCAGGGCTGCATTTCCAGAGCTTCAGAGCAGAGACTGAATCCTTTGAGGATGCCATTAGTGGTGAGGTGAGCGGACTGGGCCCTGAGCGGTGGATAAAGTTTTAATGCAGAAGTTATCTGCTCATGAAACAAAACAGGGGAAAAAACATAGGAGTATTCCCTCTTTTCCCCATATATTTTCAGATGGTTTGTCAATGCAAAAGGCAGATACTCAGGTGTCCTTTTTTTTCATATAGGGGATTTGCAAAAGCAGGAGGAAGTATCAAGGATGGAGAGTATAACACATGGAAATGGGCTGGAGTGGCCAAATATGGCATGAAAAAAATATTAAGGGGAAAAGAAAGCAGAAGTAGGATGGCAGAAAGAGGGAGCAGCACCCAAGGTAGGAACAGGAGCTCGTCCCATGGCCCTAAAATTCCCAAAGAGAAAAGGTAGTTGGTATTAAAATGAACACTGATTTTACCCACAGTGTGCTGGAATCACTTATGAATATTGGAAAGGGAGTTGGAAGCTCCTGCCGAAATCAGAATTTCCCTCCTGGGTCCATATTCAGGATAAGGGACTGCACTGACTCACCTGGGGTGGTCATGGTCAGCCCCTGGTGAGGGGAAAATTCTCCTGTACCAAGGCTGGGTCCAGCACCCAGGAAAACACTTTCTGAAAACAGAAAAAAAAGGGATATTTTGGTGAAGTGAGATAGAAAAATTGTCTTTCTCACTTTTGAACTTCCTCATGCCCTATTATCCTGTGACAAACGTGGATGGAGAGCTGAGGGTCATGCCGGTGATTTTTGTATTTTCTTTTTATACCCTTTTTATATGTTTTTATACCCTTTGCCTTCCCTGTTACCCTCTAAACACACTCCTTGTATCCTGCACAAACACTCCTTGTACTTTAGCCCTACATGTTTACAATCCTTGTAGTCTGAGATTTTGCTTAGTTTGGGGTCCTGCAAAGCGAGGAAGACCAAACATTCATATTATCTCAGAACTAGAGGCTCCAACCTGTTCTCTCTTGGAACATGATTTTGTAAACTAAGCTGTAGTCTGAATTGGGGGGGTTCATTAGAATAGTGGGCAATTATTCATTTATTAAGTTTCTTATTGGGGGGTTTTAAGTAGATATGCTAATTTTGTGAAGTCCATAAAAATCTGGTACAGTTTGTATGGGGGGGTCCTGACTCGTCATTTGCTCCATGGCGTTTTCCACCTTTGATGAGTCTGGGCACCTAAGATCCTATTAAACCGAGGTAAATTCCCTTTTCCCTGTACTGCTGTGTCTGCTTCATATTTTTACTAGCCTGTTTAAGTCATCAAGGGGACCTGAGAAATAACACAAATTTTTCTCCTGCTTCCAAATGAAGAACAGTGAGCGACACCCAAAAGGCAAATGTGCACCTGCAGGGCTGAGCTGGGAGGGAGCAGAGACCTCCCTGGGCACATCTGTGGGGTGTACATCTCCCTCCATGCCCTTCTTCTCCCTCTCCCACTCGTGCCGCGGTGCCTCTGAGCGCTGCTGCTGCGGCAGGTGAGTCAGTGTGACAGCTCAGGCACAGGGCACCCCCTCAGCTGCCGAAATGCCAGCCAATCTCCCGGCACGCTCGGAGCCCACCATTAGAAATGCATTATTTTCCTCCCTCCCCTCTCGTTCAGCTGGCGTGGTGAGTCAGTAATCAAGGTTCCTTTGTCATTCCGTGGGGTGTGGGGGAGCTGCTGGTGCTGCTGGTGGGCACAAGGTGTGTGGGGCAGGTTTAGCTGCATCCTCCTCTGGATCTTCCTTCTGCTCCTTCCTAGGATGAGCTTTCTCTTTTTTCCCCCACCAGCTGCAGTAAAGGGCAGGAAAAGAGACAAAAAGGGCATAAAATTCAGCTCCAATCTGAATTTTAACATTCTCCACTCTGATTCTCAGTGGTCTTAAGCAGAGACCAAGATCCTTCCCTGTTAATGACAATTGTTCAACAAAAATCTGGAGGGGGTTAAAAGGGAATTTAAAAATCCCAGCAGCTCTAATACCAAAGTTCTGGCGGAACTTGGAGGAGCTGGTGGGCAACAAAAATAGCGTCAGCCCCTTTGTTTGGCATCTCTCTGCTGGGGTGGGCTGCCTGCTGTGGAAAACAGGACAAGGAAAGCAGGGAAAGCTGTGAGGGAAGGAGGGGAGGGAAGGGCAGGACAAGGCAGGGGTGTCAGGGACCTGAATTTTCACTTGTGGCTCAGGAAAGAGCTTTCTGAGCGGATGAGAGAGAGGGGGACAGGGATGCTGCATGGGGGACAGCCCAAAATGAGTTTGGGACAGAAAATCAAGCAGCTCCCACTGTGGGATCCCTCAGACATCTGAGAAGGAGCCTTTTCCTGGGGTGGCACAGCTGCAGCCAAGGACAGTGCAGCCCTGGGAGGCCAAAGCAGATGTCAGGGGGAGGGCAAGAGCTGAGTAAATGCACTGGAAATACATCCCTGGGGTACCCTGAGCTGGGCAGGACTCAGAGACCTTCTGAACAAGAGCTGGGGTGATGGTACCAGACAGCACCACGTGGATTTTTCCCCATTAATTTATCCAAACACTTCTCAAATCCATGCAAGCAACATCCAGCAAAGAGCTTCCACAACTTAGCATGGATGCATGAGACAGTCTCTCCTGGAGTTTGTGGTGGGTTCCTTGCGTTTGAAGGGAGTTAAAATGGTTATTACCTTATTCAGTATCTTCTGGCCCCTCATGATTTTATAACCTGCTCGTGTTCCCCCTCAATCATTTTTCCAAGCCATCCCTTAACACAGCTTGGGGATCTTCCCTGCACTGCAGGGCACCTCATGACAGATGAGGCATCAGTGATGTTCATCATGGCCTTAAGGTTTTCGTGGTGCCCAGGGGGTGGGAAAGATGGCAGAGACCTTCCTTGGGTGCTGAATCCTGCACAAGGGTAATTTCCCCTCCGGAATCAGCATGGGAAAACTGCAGAGAGGGAGCTGAGTGGATGGGATGCAGTCAGAAAACATACAGAATGAAACACCACTGGTCCCAAGATCACTTTAATGCTCCTTTTGTACCAGCTCCACCTTCAAGCATTAATTCCCACAATTTTCCCAGTGTGAGTTCACGTGGCTTTGTGTAAAAATCCATGCTTTTTGGAAAAAGGGGACCAATCATTGTCCAGGGCTTTCAGGAAACTGCCAGTTTGTGGCTTTACATGTGGCTTAAGTTGCTTTCTGCAGAGCCAAAGGCACAGTATTCTCTCCACGGATGCGAGCACAGATGGGATCACCTTTCCCTCTGCCTCTTCCTTTTGAGAATTTGTGGTTTTCTGCTGGATCAGTGAGTGCAGCAGTCCCCGTGTGTGACCACACTCGCCAGACCTGGCATGTGGGAGGCTGTGTGAACACACCACCGAGGACGCCAGAACAAGTGGGACTGTCCCTTTTGCTGTCAACACAAATCAGTCTTTGATTTTCTTAATCTGGCAGCAGCTGCACCTTTCGAAACGGTAGAGAATGATATTGCAAACCCAAACCTTTTTGATCAGTGAAATCCCCTGGATTTGTCTCTCTTGATTGACCCAGGGTATGATCAAAGCTTTCCTTTCAGTTGTGAGCATTCAAAATACCTTTCTGATTGTACCTCTCAGACGTGGGCTCCTTATTATCTAATAAAAGCTGACATGCAACAGCCACTTCTTTGCATGAGGCTCTCCTCCAGCTTCCTGTGTTTGTCAAGAGTTATCTGAAATTAGCCAAAGAATTCAGAGCTGTTGGGGAGAGGAATAGGCAGAAACAATCTCTCTGTTTTACCAGTTTGAAATGGATTTCCTGAGAAGGTGAGTCTGAAAATGTTGATTAAATGCTCCAGGACAGGTTGGATGGGGTTTGGTCTAGTGGAAAGTGTCCCTGCCCATGGCAGGGGGTGGAACAGGATGGTGTTTAAGGTCCCTTCCAGCCCAAACCATTCTCTGATTTTATGACGCTGATGGTGAGAACACGAATAGAGAAGAGAGAAGTCCATGGGAGTAGCTCAGAAAGAAGAGGGGGATGATAAAATGGTGCCGCTTTAGCTGGAAGTTAAGAGGTCTTTATTCTAGGAGGAAAACTGCACTTCAATATTTCCTAGCACTGAAAAGAGTATTTTTATTACAGCATATTTTTAGTTAATTGTGTATCGATTCACTTTTTTTTTTTTCCAGAGGAGAAAAATTAAGACACAATTGATAGTTTGCTTGCTTTACTAACTTCTGTAACTGCTAAATTTCCCAAAGGAAGGTCCTGATTGAACATTCTCTTTGTGTATACCTGGAGAACAGGTGGGGTTTTTTTCATCTTCTGTGAGATAATTCTGCCATACAGCTCACCTAACCTCACTTGTTGATGACAAGAGACTGAATTATGCTGAATACATCCCTGGGGCACCTGGTGGTTGCCAGTGACACCATGACAAAGGCAGAATCAGAAGCTGAGTGGCACAGCTCAGGGGTGGACCTGCATTGATTTCTTTTCAGTTTGTTCCCTCAATTAATTGTCTCTTTATAGACCTATTGTGTGTATTTTTCCTCTACTCTTTCATCTCAGATGCGCCCACCTGAATTGCTGTCTTTGTTATTTTGCTGCAAGTTTCTCTGAGTTACTAAAATGTAGCCATAAATGTGCTATGGAATTGGGTATTTTTGTTGGGTGGAGAATGCACCCTGCCCCAAAGCTTCCCAAGGGTCACAGGCAAGCTTTCAGGCCAACTCTTCCAAGACACAAAAACTGCTAAATTTTCAGAGCGTTTGTTGTTGTTTTCCTAATTTACATTATTGAACAAAATGTGATTAATTACATTATGCTTTGTGCCACTTGAAAATACTTAGTCAGAGATAATTCCCTCCCAAGCAAACTGCCATCTGAGGAGACAAGTTGAACACACACAGAGACAAGGATGGGGAGCTTATTACCCTTTTAGTGATGAGGATTTGAGGGGTTTTTGGTAGAATAGCTCAGCATCTTTCAGGGGTGACTCAGCCCAGCTTAAATCTGAGTCACTCCTTGTGTCCATGTCCCTCTGTGGAGCACAGAAGAAGACAAAGACAATGTGGTTCCTGTCATGGACATCTCTAGATGGATCTTTAAAGATTGGATCCTTAATATTTGTGTAGAACTCAGGTGAAAACAGGTCTGAAGTTTCCTCCAGGCATCTCCACGCATCTTTGGGCACTTGAACACCTTCAAATGTCTCTCCTGAGCCACCAACCAACTCCTGAGAGGAGCAGGGAGACATCTCAAAAGATGGTGACAGGAGAATGAGGGTTGCAAGCCAAAGTGCAACTCTGATTATGTGCTTAATTTTTTTCCCATTGAACAGTTTAAAATGTTCAACATTATTCCTTTTTCTTTTTTCCCCTCCTCTGGCTGGAATCATCATTTGTGTGTGTTCATCCACATAATGCCCTTAACAGAGCAGCTGAGCTTTTTATAGAGATCAATAAAACTTAAAAGGTGGAACAACTGTGAGTTTCTCAAGCCCTTCATAAAAGCTTTGCCCAGGGCTGGGGTTGCTGACCCCTTTGGGGTGATGGTTAGGAGAATAAAAGCCCAGGCAAAGATAAAGGCAAGTGAGTATGAGACAGAAAAGGCGATTGTGGAACTACTAATGCAAGAAAATGCTACAGATGTTCAAGTCACTGGAAAAGGTCAGAGCTACAAGCTGCATAAACACAGGGGTAAGTCAGGCTGGTGATGAGCAAGGGCATAAATTGATGCATTTTTGTGCAGGGAAGAGAATGAAAGGATTGGGAAAATGCTGGGCAAAGCAGCAGAGGGGTGGATCCAGAGTTGTAAATAAAGAGTGTGTATGTGGTGATATTGAGGGTTCATTTCCTGATGTACAGGGATCCACTTCCTCCAGGCATTGATTCAGTGAGGGGAGAAAGGCACATTCCTGGGAGCCTTAATGTGCTAAGCAAAATCAGGAGCCAGCATGTTTTACAAGCAGAAAATCACAGAATGGTTTGTGCTGAGCAGGACCTTCAAGACCATCCAGTCCCACCCCTGCCATGGGCAGGGACAATTTCCACCAGACCAGATTGCTCCAAGCCCCATCCAACCTCAAACCCCAGCCATGTGTGGCTGCCTCTTTGATCACCAACTTTCTGCTGAGCTATTTCCAGCTGCATTTTGGAAGCTTTTTCCCTTTTATTCATTTCCCTTTTTTGGCCAATGCATGGTCGGATAACTCCCATACCTACTTCCATGGAGTAGCTCTGAAATTCCATGGCTGCCTGTGGCCAGAAGGTGCTGTGTGAAAATTAGAGCTGTGATTAGCTAAATGACATTTGGTATCATAACAGTAAAATCAGATTTGAGTCAGCCCTCGTAAGGCTGCCCAGAAAATCACATTGACCTCGGTACAAAAGTCACATCCATCCATCCTCACCGTATTTCTGTGCAGAAGAACTTGGGAGTGCATGCCCAGAGCTCCTGGTGATGAGGAGAAACCTCCAGATGCCCAGACCATGAGTCCTTCCACATCATTAAAGGGATGGTAGTGAATATAATAGACTTTCCAGAGGGGCAGATGGCAGGAATGTGGCAACCAGAGCAGACAATTTGATGTTGTGCAGGAAAGCAAGTTTGATTAGGCGAGTTCAACTCATCATTCAGTTCCAGTTCTCAGCAGTGCAGGCACCACTCCTCGCCAGATTAAAAATTCATATGTGTATGGGAGGGCAATGGGAATGAGCTTCAGGACCTCCAGCAAAGGTAAGATGAATTTGAGGCAGTGATTCAGAGCCTTATTTTTGCCTGAAATATTTTTGCTTCCATAGAGCAAAGCAGAGTTCTTTGGAATGGAGTTCAGCCTGCTCGGGGCATGGTTTGAGCAGGAAATTCAGATCATGCTTTTCTGAGAAATGTAGACCTGGGTCAGAATTGCAAATGCCAGACCTGGAGTTCAATTCTTCTCAAATCTCAGAGTGCCCAAATTTGAGATTCTTCCTTTGATCTCTTTTAGAGAAAACATGTGAGGCTGAAATTCCTGCTTCCTTCTGATTTGATGTATATTTGGAAATCTTTTACTTTTTAGGGTTTTGCAAAAAAAAATGTCCAAGAGGTTTGATCATAATTTTTACACAATTGACAATGTATAAGCATTTTAAAGCTTCACTTTTATTTTTTAATTATTTTTGTGCATGGAAATAAAAGTAATAGTTCCAAATCTGCTTTGAAATAAGTTCATTTGGAAGTGATAAACATGGTGGATTTTGAAAGGATGTGAGGCAAATCTATGCTCCCATAATCCCCTAAGAAGCTGATCTGTACGAAACACTTCTGAGACCACTTTTCATGCATTTATTTCTCTTCCACTCTTCCCCAACAGCGGCTGAATGAGGCAGGTCAACAAAAATACATCCTCCAAAGAACTGATGACCAGAACATGTCCTTATTTTAATTCTAGAAGGCTTTTCTTTTTCATTTGATTGTTTTTAGCTTGACCTAGATAAAACATCATCTTCTTAGATACCAAATGTCACAGTTACCTGGACACTCACAGAGAAATATAATTACATATTCATACGCCAGATGTAGCCGATCCACAGAGACTTGCACCAGCATTTGGTCTAATGAAGGAACAGCTGAATTGAAGGAGAGTGTACTATGGAACAGAAGAAATACATAAATTATGAAGCATTTTCATCAGCTAAAGTCCTGCTGACATCCCACGTTCGCATTTCTCTTGGAACCTGGAAGCTTGTTGAAGCTGGTTCTCCTTCTCCAACTTCGTTGAAGACAACATCTGATTTTCTCCCAGGTCTGTCAGTCCTTTCTTGTCTACCTGTAGCCAGTCCCCCAAATGTGTTTTTAGAGAATAACACTTCATTCTGACTGATAGCCCTCCAAAGGTACACGGCAAGAGGAAAAAGAAATTAATCTTTAATTCTACTCTTTGACTTCTTTCCTCTGACACTTATTCTTTGGAATTTTACTTCAAAATACTTCTATTGGTTCTGATTATCATCTTCAGGACTATCCTGAAGCTCTTCAGACTCTGATCTGTGTTCAGAATTCCAGATGAAATGCCCTTGGTAGCATTTCTTGGGTGGTCATTTACCCAGGGAAGATTTAGATTGTTTCTGGCTTACAAATAAAATGCTCAGCATCTTTCCTCAGATCTTACTGACAGTGTAATTTCCTGCAGTGTCCCTCAGTGGAAACTGAGCTTTCCCAAAATCTTTAAAGCCTTCTCCTGAGTTTTTTGATGGAAAAACAGCCAAAGGTGAGCAGGCTACCTGTGGCACAAACAAGAGGGACACTTACATCCCTGTTGCCAAGGTAAACTTTTGAAATATGGGTGGCTGTCTTGGTTTGAAAGACAGGCGTCTTGCAAAGGAATGTGGGAGCCTCCCTTAGAATGGATAATGTGACCCCCTGCCCCTCTGAATTATAATAACTTTGGAATCAAGAGGTTCCAGACAAACATATGGGTGAAGGAATAACAGTTCTACACTAATATTTAGAGCAAGACAATAATACAGAAACAACGGTTTAGATAGACAAAGTCAGAATACAACCTGCACCCTGTTAGGGTGGTGCTAGCACTCCAGTTAAAAATGGTGGCTGCAGCCCTGTTGGAGTGATGGATGTGCTCTTGTTGAAGTGGTGATCTTGCGGAAGGATCTCATTGTTCTCTGGAGTCCAGTGGTGGCTCTTGAGCTCTTCTCCTCTGGGAATCCAGTGGAAAAGGTACCCCAGTGTTCCAGAGTCTCTCTCTTATATGCAGGTAAGAATGTTCAGTTCCTCCCCTCTGGGCAGGGCATCTCACAATGGGATTATGTAATCTTACGAGCCACTCCCAGAGACCTTGATGGCCCATGAGCAGAGATAGCCCCGATGGTGTTATCAGGGCTGGGTCACTCCTGGGGACATTGATGGTCCATGAGCAGAGATAGCCCCGATGGTATTATTAGGGCTGGGTCATGCTGAACACAAAGAACACTGCCCCACCTGTTTTAACAGTTTATGGAGATGGTAATAGAATACATACTTTGGGTTACACCTTCCATGTAACCTAGGACAGTGGCCTTGAGTTGTCCTGGTGTGTTTTGCCCATGAGCAGTGGGGAATGGGTTGAGCTGTCTCTGTAATTTTCACAGTCCCATCGTTATGGGACCTGAGTAACCATCCCATAAACCAATAGCAAAAGTCTGGTGTCCAGACGTGTCCTACGTGACTGTAGGCACTGACCTGAAACAATTCCCTGGTGATCCCAGGAGCTCCTGCAGGCGGCTGAGCAGCAGGACAGTCCTGCAGCCCTAAGAGATATTTTTTCTTGAGTGTGTTGGGACCTCTGGGTTACTAAAGCAGAAGACCAGATTCCTTGTTTCCCTGTTTGTGGGGGTTTTTTTTGGTTTTTTTGGTAGGTTTTTTGGGGGGTTTTTTTTGGGGTTTTTTTGGGTTTTTTTTGGTAGTTTTTCGGTTTTGGGGTTTTTTAGGCTTCTATACTATGTTGTAAAAGAAAAGCTTTGAATATTGGCCTTATCCTCGCAACAAAAATTCCAAAATTTCTTGGCTTAATTGGCATCTAGCACAGTTTCTTGTAAACCATGATGTGTCCTTTCCCTCAAAAAAGAAAAAGAAATCTGTCAGAGTTGTTAGAGCAGTGTTTATACAGTCCTAAGGATCAGCTGGGAAGGGTTGTCATGGACTCAAGTGCTAATGACTGGATCTGAAGGAAAAGTGGGTTGATTTTTTAAGGAAGAGAAACCCTCTAGGCTGCCAGACATTAAATTGATCTGTTCTGGTCTGGGAAATTGTCTGTTTTCCCTCCTGATGATGAAACCCTCACTGCAGCTCTTCCACTTCAATTAATTCTGAAATAAAATTCTGACTATCTAAATGGGTAAGTTTGACACACCAATGGCCAGGATAGCAGAGGTGGAAGTTTTCCACTGTTTTTTGCCACGTGGGAACAGATTTGAGCCTGGTGCGTGTCTCCATGGGAGTGTCTGCACAAGTCTCTTCTTCAGGTTCACATGCAGATTAAAAATGTTGTTGATCTGAGGATGAAAAGAGTTAATTCTATGCAAATATCAATGTCCAGCTTGCCTAGTCAAAAAAAAAAAAAAAAAGAAGACATCTCTAGTCTTTAATACTATGTTTTATGTTAATATCTGCCTCTCTTCAATGAGAAACTCAAGTCCTGTAGACTGGGCACCTACATCATGAATGAGATCCAGGTGTTTATGTAGGAATAAAATATCTTTTTGCTTCTCCCAGCATTAGTTTTCGTGGTTTCTGCTGGAGGTTTCTGACCTACAGCAAAGAGCTTAACTCACCTTAGTGTCTCTTCAGGTTTTCAGATTACTTTTGCATTGCAGTTTCACCATTCATTCAGTTTTCAGTGAATGTCTTTACACCCTTTGAACTAAATAAATTAAACTTGTGTTGCTGTTTTGACTGGAAAAGGAGTGGTTACTGATGGCAAAAATTGAGTTCAGCCTGTGGAAAATTTAGCAGTGGTTCCTTTCACGTAAGCACCTCTGCAAGGCTTTGGGAAGTGTTTCAATTTAATCTCAACACCCTCTGGGGTTTTGCACCTGTCAGAAAGGTGTGAGGTTATGAAAGAAGGAAAAGATTCAGCACAGAAATCTCTGCTTGCCCTTCCCAGCAGCCTCTCCAAGAGGGAGTGGGCCAAGCAGGAAAAACTTGTAATTTGTACAGAAATGAAATGGGTCATCAGCCTGTAAATCAAATATTAATAAGAAAATTTCAGAATGAGTGTTTGAGGAAATTAGGGAAAATAAAAGCACTCCATTTTCCCAATGGAATAAATTGGGAAATTTATTTTTTTAAATTGCCCACTTCTGAAAATATACTTTAATGAAGCATTAATTGATTCTTGCATTGCAGCTCCTATATTCTAATGTGGACAGACAGTTAGCTGAGAGAAAAGTGCAGACAGACAAATCTACCATGAATGTGAACAAACGCTCCTGATGGGTTGATCTCTCTGTGCCATCAACATCAGCCGTCGGAAATAGTTCACCCACCTTCAGTTCCCTTGTCTGGCATCATTCCTGCTGACTGGAAAAGGAACCTGCCCAACCCACATTTTTTAAAAAGGAAAAAGGAAGACCCAGGGAATTACAGTCTTGTCAGTCTCACCTTTTTTCTGGCAAGATCATGGAGCAAATCCTCCTGGAAACTATGCTAAGAAGCAAGGAGGGTATTGGTGACAACAAAAGTGGCTTCACATGGCTTTAAGATGAAGGAGGGCAGGTTTAGATTAGACAGTAGGAAAAAAATTATTGATGGTGAGGGTGGTGAGGCCCTGGCACAGGTTACCCAGAGAAGCTGTGGCTGCTCCATCCCTGGAAGTGTCCAAGGACAGCTTGGATGGGGCTTGGAGAAATCTGGGATAGTGGAAGGAGAGTTGGAATGAGATGTTCTTTCATTTCCCTTCCAACCCAAATAAATCTGTGATTCCGTGATTAAACCTCTTGGTAGTACATGATTTCATTTGCAAAACCATTAAAAAAATTTAAAAGCAAATATACATTAATTCAAAAGGAAGCCAATCATCAGAACACAACTATGATTTCACATCTCACAGAAATGATAATAGCCAAGAGTTTGATTCTTTATTCTGTAGGAGAAACAGATTGCATCCCCAACATCTCCCATGAGCTTAGAAGGTGCCCACAGATCAAAAGATAAGGCTGGTGGCAGCTGATGACAACCTCCAGCAAAGCAACTGAATTTCTTGGAGGTGGAGGAACTGCGTCTTTTCCAAGTTTTTTATTGCCTGGCTCCTGTCACTCACTGTTCCCCTGGTGCTGGTGGCCCCATGGAGGATTTCTGAGCTGTCTTTTCAGCCCAAGCAGCAGAATATGTTTAATAGAGAGATGATTGTCGTGAGGCTCATGGGACATGTGCAACTCTCCTTTTTCATTGCACTGTTACTGAGAGTTTTGCATTTTTCACCACCACACAAGGAGGGAAGAATCCGTGGTTTCTGTTGGAATGTTCCTCTCTCAGGAGATTACTCAGGCGCCTTCTCCTAGATTGACTATCATCCTGCTGAAAAAAGTTTTTAATATGTAGGGATTATTTTTATTGCAGCTTGAGTTTCTTTTCTCTTTTAGGCCTCCTGGGAAGTTCCTGCAGCTCTCAGCCGTTTGTGGTGGTAATGTGGACTTCCAAATAACCTTGTCAGTGCTGGGGATGGACAGGAACGGAGAGACACCGCAGGTGGGATTAGAAAAACATCTCAGCAGAGATGTACTCTGTGTAGGATGTAGGACTTCACTGAGTTCTGGAACATAAGGAGAAAAAAAATATCCTCTTTCCTCTAGCCCAGAGATTCCCAAGCTGTGGGAGTTACGGCACACCTACCTCTGAGAACCTTCCCCAAGCATCTGTCTACAGAAATTAGTGCCTGCAGAAAACTGCAAGGAGGAATATCTTGAGCATGGTGGCACCAGATTGTCTCATGACTTCTCCGCGCTGCGTCGTTGGTTTGTATCCATCTGTTGTTTCTTGTCCCATCTTTCATCTAAAGAAAAGGATTTGGCAACATGGCCGAGGGATTAGACCTTCGTGTAGGGAAGAGATGAAAGCAAAGTGTAATGAGAAACAAAATCAGGAGTTAATGATGTTGTCAGCCTGAAATGTTATCAGAAAAAGAACCAGGTTAATTCATCCTCTCCCACATTGCTGCTACCAAGGCTTTCTTGGGCTCTTTCTCCATCAGCTATTGAATCACTCTGGTGGTTTTCTCCAATTTTCTCTAATTTTGCTAAAATCTGGAGAAATAGATCCTGCTTTTAACGCTTGTATTTCTTGAGCTGCCTGATCAACCCTCCATGCTCTATCCTCTCCTCCGAAATGCATTAATGAGTGAGTAGCAGAGTGGGAAATTCCTGTATCAGGGTTTTTCTGATGTGTTCAGTCACTCTTGCCTTCGTGTTCCTAACGCAGCAGAGCATTCCTGTCTTTGGGAACACAAGCATTTTTGCATCTCAGCATAGGTGAAGATTGACTGATGATATTAATAATGTCAAATTATACTCCTCTCTTCTGTAATACTCTGAGGTTATTTTACAGATAATAAGGATGAGACAGACAGGTGCAATGAGTCTTAGGATGTTTTAATTTCATCTGATTCTTTGCTTCTACCGTATTTTATTGTTTCCAGGAGGAGATACTTGGGAAATGTAGACTTATGACTCTAAATTAACCTTGGTGGCAATTCCACAGAGAGTACAGGAAATTGTTTTGACATGTTGAGAAGGAAAAAAGGTGACCTCCACAATTATGTCTCCTGAGAAATTAAAAAAATAATCTGGTTATCATTTCAAGGCAGCCAGCCCTCTGTGGTTTTGTCCTACATTTTTTTGTTTTCTCATTCAATCCCAGTCTTTGATCAATCACAACCCTGGATAATTTCTAGCTCAGAGCTGACAGTGGATGACATGGTGGTTGATCATGGAGTACAAAGCCCTCAGTCAGGGTCATATAATCCATGATTCAGCTCCTGCTCTTTGTTCTTCTCTGGAGGAGCCTGACACCTGAATTCCTGTTTGGCAGACATAGCAGAAGAAACAAGAATTCATAAGGTCATAGAAATTTGACTTCTGCTCCCCTGAAAGGTCAAGTAGAGTTGTGGGACTGTATTAGGAAAAAATTGATCTTTCTCTTGCCTTCCTTACCAGAAATATGGAAAGGTAGAAAAATTGTAGCTTTTGAAGCTGTTCTGGGAAGATCTTTCTGTCGTAGAATCCCAGAGTCTCAGCATGTTTTGTGTTGGAAGGAACCTTAAAGCTCATCCAGTTCCAACCCCTGCCATGGAGGGGTTTGATTGCTCCAAGCTCTGTCCAACCCGGCCTTGGACACTTCCAGGGATGGGGCAGCCACAGCTTCTCTGGGAATCCTGTGGCAGGGCCGGACCACCCTCACAGGGAAGATTTTTTTCCCTAATATCTCATATTCCAGTTGTGCAGACCTGGTGGAAATACAGGTTGTGTCCAACATGCTTTATGGGAAAACACTTTGCCACCAGAAATGGCAAGGAATTGATACTTGGCCCCTTCAGCAGCCCCCACTTCTCATATCAGGCAAAAAAGAGTGGCTTTGAAATTCTGTGAATCTGTAAGGTGAAAGAGCCAGGGAATAAGGGTCAGGTTTTTGTGAGTATTTTAAAAGGTCTTGGAGGGTTTATGAATGAGCAAAACCAGTTTGTTATCCTTATGTGTAGTGAATGAAAATGGGAGTTAAACAGTGGCCTAATTTTCTGTGTTCCTACTTATAACCCGAATTCTTGGTTTTCAAAGGCACTCAGGTCCGGGAATAACATCGTGCAGGTGAAAATAAGGCACTGGGACATTGTGGAGCATTGACTCTCTTCCTAAAGGAAATGCTGTTGATTTTGGTGCAGAAAACAGAAGTGAACAAAGACAAAAAATCCATCAGAGAAGGATGTAAACAATATTCATCTCTCTTTCCTCTAACTCAATAAGAAAGCTGATTAAAAAAACTTGAACGGGTTAAATATTTAAATGTGAATTGCCCCCTCCTACTCCACCCCGGAATTTCCAGAGTGCGTAGCTGTGGAGGTTTTACTTTTGCTACCTGTCCAGCTAATTAATACCTGCCAGTTTACTTTTCCCACTCTTGCTATTTTTGGACTGCTATTTTGTTGGGGGAAAAAAAGGAGAGAGAGAGAGAGGAAAAAAGGGAGAGAGAGGAGGTTAAAAGAAAAAAAAGGAGTTTCATCTCTTCTGATGAAAAGAGTGCATGCCTGATGTTAATTCAAATATTGAATCTCTTTCAAACTTCCCCACATTTTTTCCCCTCATTTAAAGATTTTTATGCATTTTAAGCCATGTAATGCACAGTGAGGTTTCCATTCATTTTCTCCATAGCAACATGTTTACATTGGTTCCTTTTTCTTCCCTTTTCCTCCTAAATGCTCTTGTAACTGAAGGAAGTCTGTCAGTGACCAGCTTGATGAAGTGCCTTTATAGGTAGTGATAAATCCAGGGATGCAGCTATTAATTAATATTTGCAGCAAATAGCAGATGTAAACGGGTGCTTGGGACAGTGACAAAGCAAATTCCTAAAACAATTAGTGACAAAGGGAGTTTCTCAAGTTCCCTTTTGAAAGTCAGGATGTGCTCAGTCTTGCTAGGCTGAGTTTGAGCCAGATGCTTTTCCTTGTAGGCATCCTGACGGATTACAAGGAGGGCTGGAAGCGTCACTGCAAGGCACTGGAGCTCATCAACATATTGCTGACAGCACTGCTTGGGTCCCTCTCCATCTTCCCAACTGATCATCTGTAAACAAACAATAATAATCCGGGGCTGAGTTCACAGTCTTGATTTATGGGCATGAACTAAGAATTCATCACTGGTGGAGTTACATTTTTCTGCTAAAGAGGGAGTAGCCGAAGCCGTGAAAGGACAATTAATATTGATATATGTGGATGTGCAGACAGAAATAACCCCCAGCATCCAGCCAAGCCATATGTGACCCTGGAGTAAATCAAAGGAACAAGAAAACAAGAAGCTCAGATGGGAAGCCCATGCCTTGCTGGTTGCCAGCCCGTGTCAAGCTGGTGAGCTTTGTGGCAGGTCTGACAGGTCCACAGATGCAAGATAATCCAGGCCATTGAAGTGCTGTGCACAGAAGGGAATCTCTGACACCAACCCTCTTCCCTCTTCCAGTTGGATGAGTCTTCAACTCATGTTCTTCTCCTGGTGTTATGGTGGACACAAGAATGACACCGAACATTTTAAGGACCTTGTAGGTCAAGTCAGACCTCTGGGTTCTCTTCAGAAGCCAGGGTGGAGCCTAAATGTGTCTGGGACACACTTCAATTTAATTTCTATGCTTGTAACTTGGCTTTCAAAATCCAAGAGGTCTGTGGCAGACAAATCATTATAAATCTTTCCTGAAACCTTTTCTACAGCTGTGGGCTACAGTTTTCATTGTCAGGGGAATTATTGCCTTTATAACAGGAATGCTTACAGCAGAACAAATACTTCAGTACATCTGGTTACCAGGGTGGTAACAGCATGGCCAGGCAGTGAAGACTGACCTGTTCTCCGACATTCAGGATGGCATTCACCTGATTTATTTTTAGGGATTTATCCCAGTATTTGCGTGTTTCCAGGAGGGAAGCGCCTCCTAAAAATTCAGCCCAGGCTGCCTTTCTTCTCACAAGAGAGAGTGCCAGTGGCACCGATGAAGTTCAGGATGAGATTTGGTTTATCCTAAAGAAGATGCTTCTTTAGGTTCGATGAATCATATTCCTTCCCTCACTGAATGTGTTGGCTAATTCTCCATGACTGCAGTGGGCATGGACACCTTAAACTGGAAGGGTGGACCCCAGATGACTCAAATAGTGGAAACAGCTCCTCCATGCCTTCATCTCAGAGTGTGATCAAGCCCATCCCATGATAAATGTGTAAAAAAGGTGATCAGCCACCTAATGAAAGTGTCCACGTGTTTTAGGATTTAGATGCCTCCATTTTAGACAACCAGACCAACTGGACCCTGAAATACGTCTCTTTACTACTCTGTTTGGAAAAACATCTCTTAACACTGACAGTGCTAAAGCCTCAACATCCAGTCTGGGTTTTTTTTTTTTTTTCCAAATATTCCTTAATAGTAAAGGGATCCAGATAGGTTTTTTCCAGTATTAAAACTCACGCAGGTGACGGTAGGACACATGTTCTGGACTCCATAGGTGATGGAGTCCATTTATAATCACAGGGACTTTGCAAAGATGAAGGAGAGCATCCAGAGACCCACGGGTCTAGGCATGGTACCAATGCCATGCCATCAGGATGGAGTAGTCCTCTCCTTTATTTTCCATAGCCTGTTTTGGAGAAGACAGTCCTGTCCAAAATAATTCCTACATTTTCTTGTCTGGGATTAAAAAATTAAAAAAATCCCAGACCTCTCCATTCTTGTTATCAGAGGTCTTTTTAAATGCTCTTATTCCCACAGCAGGAGCTGATACCCAAACTTATTGACTTCTTGTTGGCCTGGAAGCTCCTTGTGGTTATTACCACTTTGCACCAGATTCCTGCCACTGACCTTGATGGGAAAACTCCTTAACCCACTTACTGAATCCCCAAGCCATCCTGAAGCCAGAGAGTAACAGTTAATAAAGCGCTTGCCAGGTTTCACGGTGTTTTTAGCTGACCTGTATTTCGACTTGTTACAGGATTTTCCGTGTAAGAAAAACCCAGGGGTAACACTCCCAATGGTGAGCTCACCGAGATGGCTGTGGGGAGTGAGACTGAACTGTGGCCCTGCCCCTGATCTACACCTGTAAAAATTCACAGAGCCTGGGGAGGGGGGAAAGAAACGGTAAAGACAGAGAAAAAATATATTGGATGGGGAGGAAGGAATGGTGCGGAAGGAAGGAATGGTGCGGAAGGAAGGAATGGTGCGGAAGGAAGGAAGGAAGGAAGGAATGGTGCGGAAGGAAGGAAGGAAGGAAGGAAGGAAGGAAGGAAGGAAGGAAGGAAGGAAGGAAGGAAGGAAGGAAGGAAGGAAGGAAGGAAGGAAGGAAGGAAGGAAGGAAGGAAGGAAGGAAGGAAGGAAGGAAGGAAGGAAGGAAGAATTCAGCCTTCTCAGCAATAGATTCACTGAACTTTGCAGTTCCTCAGAGCAAGATCACTTTGAGAAGAGGTTGAGAAATGCTGAGTTATGTTATCTTGGCACGTGTAGCAGAGGGGACATGGCACTCATTCACTTTAGGAAGCAAGTGACACACGGAATTACAGAATCACAGAATGGTTGAGGTTGGAAGTGACGTCTGAAGGTTATCTGGTCCAACCCACCTGCTCAAGCATGGTCACCTACAGCCAATAGTCCAGGATGATGTCAGATGTATTTTTAATATCTCCAAAAATGGAAATGTCACAAACTCTCAGGGCAACTTATGCCAGTGCTCAGTTACGCTTAACAAAAAGAAAGTGTTTCGTGCTGTTCAGAAGGAAATTCCTGTGTTTCAGGTTATGCCCATTGCTTCTGGTACCACTCAAAAGTGCCTCTTCTCACTCTCCCTTCAGGTTTTTATAGACATTAATAAAATCCCCCAGGCCTGCTCTTCTCCAGGCTGAGCACTCTCAGATCTCAGCCTTTTCTCCTGGGAGAGATGCTCCAGTCCCTTCATTATCCCCACGGCCTTTGATGGACTCTCTCCAGTGTTCACGTCTCTCTTTGACTGGACATCCTGGAACAGGACACAGGATTCCAGCTGTGGCTCCTCCCTGCTGGGTAGAGGATCATGGAATCACAGAATGGTCTGGGTTGGAAGAGATCTTGAGCATTACCTCCTTCCAAACCCCTGCTGTGGGTATCGACACCTTCCACTGTCCCAGGTTGCTCCAAGCCCCATCCAACCTGGCCTTGAGCACGTCCAAGGATAAGGCAGCCACAACTTTTCTAGGCAACCTGTGCCAGTGACTGACCACCCTCTGAATAAAGAACTTATTCCCAATATCCCATCTAACCCTGCCCTTTGGCACTGTGAAGCCATTCCCTCTCATTCTGTCACTCCATACTCTTGTTTGAAGTCCCTCTCCCACTCCCTTGGAACCCCTTCAGGCACTGGAAGGGGCTCTGAGGTCTGCCCAGAGCTTTCTCTTCTCCGGGCTGAAACACTCCAACTCTCTCAGGCTGTCCTGATAGAATAATTTTTTAATTTCTTTAAACATTTTTCCCAAGCTAAAATTTTCTCTGGGTGTCATAGCCAGCTCCTCACTCCTGGTGCATTGATGAGAGCTCCATGAGCTCTGCACTTGCAGTGACACAATTGCCACTGCTGCTACCTGGCATTTCCATGCTTCCAGGCTCAGCTGAAGTGACAGTGTTGGAAAGACAGTGTAAAAGAGAAAGAAGAAAGCTGACAGCTCCTTAAAAGCCTCATACAAATAGGACAGTGCTTGACATAATGCTGTTCCAAAATCAGTCACTCGAACTTGATTTGCAAGGCTTGCAAAAAGCTGCTTGTTGCCTGGATTTTGCTGGGAAAGGTGGTTTGATTTGGTTCCTCTGGGTTTAACATCCTGAGCGAAGCTGGGCAGATGCCATCAGTAAAATACAGCTTCAGCTGGGAGGAAATAGAGCTGAAGAACAGAGATTTGTCTGAGAGGATCTGGCTGCAGAATTTTCAGCTGCAAACGGACATAAACAGGGATTGAAAAAAGTGCTTTCTGGGTCTGATCAGAAGAGGGCCATCAGTGAAGCCTGTCCCAGTGTCCTTTGTTTTTACAGTCTCTTAAAAAAAAAAAAAGGATAATTTTGTTATTTCTTTAAAAGTTTTCTCTTGTTTGTCTGTCCTTGTTCTTTAAATGGCACCAGTCAAGTATCCAGGGATTTGACATCTTCCTTCTCAGCACCACTTTCTGCTCTGTGATGGAGTACAGTACACTTCTCCCATCATTGAACCCCCTGAGGATGAAGACTTATTTGGCAACAAAATGTCTACAGCATTGACTGAATTGTCTTCTGGAAGTTTCTGTCTTACTCTGCCCACTGGGATGAGACACTCAGGGAAGAACCACAGCTCACGTGAATCCTACCCTAAAATGACACCGTCACCTGAATTTGGGACCCCAGCTCTCTGCAATACATTTGGTGTCTACTCTGACCACTGATGCGCCCCAAAAATCACATCTTGTCAATAAGGGAGGTGATGTCATCTCCCTGACCTGTGCAGAAGAGCAGCGAGTTGGAGATATCACATAGCACAAGTGATGGCGAAGGATCATGGAATCATTTGGGTTGTAAAGACCTCTGGGATCATCGAGTCCAACCATTCCCCCAGCACTGCCAAGGTCACCACTAAATCATGGCCCCAGGTGCCACATCTACACATCTTTTAAATGCCTTGAGGGATGGTGACTCCATCACTTCCTTGAGCAGCCTCACAGTCCTTTTGGTGAAGAAATTTCCCCAATATCCAACCTAAACCTCCCCTGGCGCAACTTAAGGCTGTTTCCTCTCATCCTTTCTCCTGTGAGGTGTTCTCACTACAAGAGTTGCTCTTTGCTGAATTTGCTGTTCTTGCTCTGATATAAACCAAGGCTTCTCCCACACCCTTCAGGGATGCTTCTCTCTAGGAAGACTGAAACTTTCCATGTGTTTTCTCAATCTTCCATTCCCTAGACTGCAGAGATGTCTAAACCATTTGTAGACAGCCAAGAAAGAGTTTCTAGTGACTAACATGAAGAGAAATCTGGAGTTGGACTTTTACAGTGGTTTGGGAAACCCTTTAGGTTGCTTTTCTCCAAAGCATCTCTTCAAGATTTCTAGCTCCAGGGAAGCTTTGGGATCAGTCCAGGCATGGGTGACATAGAGACCAAAATGAGCTGAGGATTGTCAATACCGGAATAACAAAACAATGATAGAAACATTTGAGTGAGACACCCTCAGATCACGTGCACTTCCAATTAGGAGATAACACAGCAGCAGACAGTCCAGGGTAATTTCCTACCCTTGGGGCCCTGGCACAGGTTTCCCAGAGAAGCTGTGGCTGCCCCATCCCTGGAAGTGTTCAAGGCCAGGTTGGACAGGGCTTGGAGCAACCTGGGCTAGTGGAAGGTGTCCCTCTCCATGGCAGGGAGCCAGAACTGGATGGTGTTGAAGGTCCCTTCCAACCCAACCCAGTCTATTATTCCATCATAAAAGGATGTTATAATGTTGACCTGGATCAATTCCTCTGGTCACGTATGGAGAAAGGAAATTGATTCCCAGGGTGCAGCAGGGGAAGCATTAAACCAACGGTGGCTACATGGAATATTCTGAAATAATGGAGGAAATTTCACAAATAATCAGTGACAAGCAAGGCAGAGCTTTCTCTGGCCCCACAAGGGGACAAAGAGAGGGCACTGGTTTTTCTCAGAGGGTTGTTGGTTGTCTCCCTGGGCCTTGAGTAGCCCTGGACGGAAGAACCTGAATTTATCAGGATCCCCTGTGTCAGCAAGAAGCAATAGGCACCCTCTGCAGGACTCATCTCCCTCCAGGGTCTCTTCCAGAGGGTGGGTGAGATCACCCCCTCATTTCTCAGAGTAGCAACTGCTGATTAAAATTTCAACTCTTCTGTGGCCTCCCATCCTCTGCCTGTCAGTGTACAAACATGCCAGGCCCCAGCAGTGCTAAGCAGCACTAAATCATCTGTGTGGGAGAAGGCTGCGAGGGAAAACCAAACCTTGTGGGGCAGAAGCACATGTGGATAACGATGGGAAAATAAAAATACTCCCTGTCTTGCTGACTCCTTCACCATCTTGCAGAAACCTCTTTTCCCTCAGGGCTTCAGCCTCCCCACCTGGGAAATACTGAGGTCAATAATTCATTTGTGCACCTTGCCGTGCTAAATAAGCACTTCCAAACCCGCGAAGCAAGCGGCTCTCGCTTCGTCGGCATCAGGAGCTGGGAATGGGAGGCAGGAAAAACACTGGGACCTTCAGGCAACTGTCTTCTTCATAGTTGGGCAGCGATTAAACTGCACATTTAATTGCTTTGATTTATATTTGTTTTACATGAATGCAAGACCCAAGTAATCTAATCGGCTTATTCGCTGCGCCGCCGCCAACAATGGACCCTAAACTGTACATAAATGACCGTTAAATTATTAGCTATCAGAGAGATCTGCAATTGGATTTGGGATTGGAAAGAAAATGAGGGCTCGGGGAGGCAATTATTATTTTTTATTTTTGTTTCTTTTTTTTTTTTTTTTTTTGTTTTGTTTTGTTTTGTTTTTTTAAGCAGTCTTATTATCTATACAAGAGCTTCGCTCGGGAGACAAGCGTTCCCGTTGGAAAATCAATAATGGAGCTGCTGTGATAGCAGCAGGAACCTGTCGAGTTTCAATTAGTGCTTGGGAGAGGTTGATCCTCTTCCCTGAGCCTGTCACTTGCTAACACCAGGGAAATTTTGGGGTTTATTTATAGTTGGACAAATTTGAACTCTCGGCGGTAAAACTTTGGGGCAGCAATAATTGCTATCATTATCTGTAGGCAATCCCATCATTTTTTTTGTCCTTTCTTTCTTGGACTCCTGAACATCCCTGAGACCAAGAAAGATTTTAAAGTGTTTTATGGGAAATGCATCAATAAGGAAATGAGGGTTGCAGTCTGCTGCTCTCACAATTTGAGTTGGTTCCCTACTGCACCTTGACAGAGGACTGGATGATTTTTTGGATTTGAGCTCAGACTTTGAAACAAAATATTTATACAGCACCTAAAACACAAGAGGGTTTGATATGAGATGGAAAACTGGTTTCCACACTCAAAATACAAAGTATTCTGAGATGTTGTCTTCAGTCTTGGTCACCTTCTATTTGGCCATCTCCACCTGACCTGCCTTCCTGGGCTCAGCTGAAGCTGGGAAGATCTGGCAGGAAGATTGAAGTGGGAATCCACATTTGTGGACTATTTGGTAAGACCACCCAGCAAACAGCAAAGGAGGAAGGAAGATAATGCCCCTCAGGAGGACACAAGGTCAGCCAAGTGTATCCCAGGCTTTATTCTGTAGGACATTAAAGTGAATTGTTTTTTCTTTTCTTGCCTCCGTGACAAGCTCTGCCAGTTTTCCAAGACTGAAGACCCTTCAGGACATCAGATTATCTCACATCCTTCATCTCCTCACACAGGTTGATCCCTTGGACCCTCATCCTAATTCCCACTGGCGCAACCCTCAACTGATTCACCTTACAGCTCTTCTCTCTCCACAATTTTATACTCAGACTGCTTTTTTTTATTTCTCTCTTCAAAGATTTCTTCTCACAGGTCAGCCTTCCAGGTGTGAGCAGGTGCTCCAGGCCCTGCTGTGCCATGGACAATGTCCCCAGCTGTCCCTGTGACCAACTCTGCTGGCTCACTTTGCCAAATTCATGGGCAGTCAGGGCAGCCCTCAGGAAGACACGGAAACACTGCTTCAGTAGAAAATGGGAGAAGGCTTCAAAGACAACTCATTGTGACATTTCAATACTTAAAATGGGCTTAAAAAATGAGAGAGAGTGATTTTTTTACACAGGCAGAGAGTGAAAGGACAAGGGGGAATGGTTTTAAAGGAGGAGCGTTTTAGGCCATACATTATGAAGAAATTCTTCTGTGAGGGTGGTGAGGCCCTGGCACAGGTTGCCCAGAGAAGCTGTGGATGTTCCATCCCTGGAAGTGTCCAAGGTGGGACAGGACTTGGAGCAACCTGGGATAGTGGAAGGTGTCCCTGCCCGTGGCAGAGGGGTGGAACTCAATGATCCTTAAGGTCTCTTCCAACCCAAACTATTCCCTGATTCTTTCCATTGACCGACAAGGGCTCCTGGTAAGCAACTTTTAGTAAATTTTCAGATACTCAAAGTTCTGTAACGAATTCCAGGGTTGGCAACTTGTTCAAAACTTCGTATCTACATTTCTTTATGCATAAGGAAAATCAAAGCTTCCTCTCCCTGTCATGTGTTACCACTTGGTGGATTGACATGAAAAGTTTCTGATCCTCCAATGCCCCTCACAGAACAGATGTTTGGGGGAAGGGAGTTTTAATATCATCTCACAGGAAGTTTATCAGTAGAGTTCTGACAAGATTAATTTCTTACTTCAGACAATGACTGGTTATAAAGAGATTCTTGAATACTTAATTATTAATATAAATTATTAAAGAATGCTGCAGGATTCAAGGATGCACCCTGGAGTAAGGCACACCCCTAAAGTTACAGGTTGTCTGAAAATTGCAGAAATGTACAATATTTTTTAAATAGCCCTGAATTTATGAATGGATGAATTTTGTAGTTCACTAGAAGTTACTTTTCTCTGAGTTTAGACAATTTCAGAGCAAGCTGTTCCTTTATTCCATTTCAATGACTTAAAACTTGGAATCATCACAGGTATAAGGGGACTGTTATTCTGAAGTTCCAGTTCCCCAGACACAGATTTGCTTATTTTGTGACTTGCTCTAAAGCAGTCAAAAAATTTCCAGCTGAAAGAATTTTGGTGTAAAAGGTAGATTCCAAACTGATAAAAACTCCATGTGAATTTTTGACAGAGGGTTTGATTATTTTCTCATCAGCAGAAAAAACAAACAAAATCAAAATATTTCATATTATTCTTCCTCTAAAAAAAAAAGATACTTCCTGTTTATTTTTGTTTCTTTTAATTTGAAATGATGTTGCATTTAGATATGTTTTCTGCTATGCTGAGGAAACACATTATAAAGCTTGAAAACAACATCAAGAAATTCATTGTGGGTGGAAGACAACATTCACTTAAACTCAAATCTGTTGGACTTGTTCGGCTGTTTGTTTGTTTTCCATTTTCAGTCAGCTGTTTTTCTTTTGTTTTTCTTAGTTCCATTTCAGATCTGCATCCAACTTATTCATTTATTTGCTTACCTTGAGGAATTGGCAGCAAAATTTGAAAACTTGTTATTCCCACATCTTGGTTTAGGAAATAGCGTATCATGATCAGTGCCTAGAGGGGTCCAGAAATTGCTCTAGATCTCCAGATAACATTTTAATTTAAATGAGGATAAATAACAGACATGATCAAAATAGCTGTAGAGTAATAATAATGATAATATAGAGAAGTTTGTCCAGAGAGGCTACGGCTGCCCCACCCCTGGAAGTGTTCAAGGCCGGGTTGGGTGGGCTCTGAGTAACCTGGACTGCTGGAAGGAGCACAATGTGGGGCACACAACCTTCCAGAGCATGAGGACATGACTCTTAGAATCAGAGAATGGAATCACAGAATGGCCTGGGCTGGAAGGGACCTTAAAGGTCACCTCATTCCAATCCCCTTACCATGGGCAGGGACACTTTCCACTATCCCAGGTTGCTCCAAGCCCCATCCAACCTGGCCTTGGACACTTCAAAGAATGGGGCAGCCACAGCTTCTCTGGGAAACCTGGGCCAAGAGCTTCTTCTTAATAACTAATCTAAACCTTCTTTAGGCTTTCAGTTTGAAGCCATTCCCCCTTTTCCTGCTGCTCTATGCTCTCTTAAGTAATCCCTCTCCATCTTTCTTGCAGGCTGCCTTCAGGTACTGAAAGGCCACAATTAGGTCACCACGGAGTCTCCTCTTTTCCAGGCTGAACAATCCCAATTCTCTCTCTTTCCTCCCAGCAGAGCTGCTCCATCCCTCTGATCATCTTGGTGCCTCCTCTGGACTCGTTCCAGCAGTTCCATGTCCTTCCTGTGCTGGGCCCCAGAGCAGCTCTGCAGGTGGGGTCTCACCTGAGCAGAGCAGAGGGGCAGAATCCCTCCCTCCCCTCTTCCACCCCACTTTGGATTGGCTTTCTGGGCTGCAAATGCACATTTAGAAAATACCTTTCCACTCTGGCTTTTGGGAAGAGGAATATTCACTACTGACTTCATTGAAATCTCTGCTGCAAATGCATCAAACCCACTCAGGGCTGGATCCTGGGGCTGGATTTGGAGCAGGATACTTTGTCAGGCTGAACACGCTTCCTCTGGAATGGTGCCACAGGGGGATGGCAGCACCTTCTGCGACTTCATTTGTCTGTGCTGCTGTGCCTGACAAACAGCATCTTAACTGAAAAACAGCTCCATCCCCGCATGTTCCCCAAGTGAGGATAACTAGGGAGCTTAAGAGATGGAACAATCTCTTTTTCCTCCTTCCCTGTGGGCAGGAGATGGAACTGGCTTCGTCTATGTGTCTTTTTCTATTTTTTTCTTTTCTTTGAGCAAGCAGCTAGAGATGGTTAGACCCAAAAGACAGACTGGAATCAGAGTCGTAGTCCTTTTTACATCAGCTAATTGTGTAGTTTGTCACCTTGTCCATAAAATTTTTGGTACAGGGACATGGTCTTGCAGGGCTTCTTCCAACCATCCATCCCTATCCTAAGTGCTGCTGGCTCTCTCAGCCTGGGACAGAGATCCAGCTGGGGACAAAACAGGGTCCACATCTAAAACAACTTGTCACCAACTAGTTTGGCATTTTCCCTGTGGTTTTTTGTTGTTTTTTTTCCTGCACTGGAGACATTTCCACTGGTACCAAATATTCCCCATGTGTTTCAGTTATATTTAGCCCAGAAGTATCTGACTCAACAAGAAAGATAGCTCTTCACAGATATGTGTTATCCTGATTGCTATAAAATCTATTGTTCCAAATTCCTTTGGAAATTGCCAAAAAGCCTAACCCAAACCAAAACTATTTTTGTGGCCCAATGTTGTGCTTGCTTGGAATTTCTGATGAGCTCAGGCTGATTTGGGCTGTCTACTGGTTTAGTGATCAGCCTTTCGTTTTAAGTGTCAGTCTTTTGCAAGCAAATCCTATAACCATTTCTCCTTTTTGTGCTGGAAGTCACATCCAGACACTCTTTTAAATATGCTCTGGTGAACTTTTTCTTCATAACTTTGTCTAAATGCATGTCAATGGAGAGACATCCACTCTGGAAAATGGGGAAGGTGAATCACCATCTCCCACCAACCATCTTTGTGGGGTTTATATATCAATATGAGCACATTTGACCAAGGAAAGGTCATACTTGTGTTCAAATGTGGGACCATGGCTACTACAAGGCCATTTGTTTGAAGATTTTGGGTTGTATTTTTCTTCTAGCTGTGCATTACCATCAGGTTCATATCTGTGAAATGTATCTGTGAAGACACAAATATCTGGGAAATGCAGGAGACAAGTCCTGCATTGTTAAAATAATGATATAATCTATAAATTTCTGTCCTATCTGTGCTCTGCTTCAGCAGAACCTCAAGGAAGACAAAGAAGAAAAAGGTTTCTGCCCCCAAAACCTTTACAATGTGCAGTGTTTAACCACACATCACACATGTAAAAACATTACAATTGTGCTATTTGACTAAATATTTGACTAAATATTTCCCCGACATGAGGAAAGACATGATGTCTTCCAAGTTCTCCACACAGCTTGATGCAAACCAGCTCACTAAGCAAAAAGAGAGTGGATTCGGGGAAAGGAATGTGCAGCTATATTGAGCAGCGTGTTCTGAGTCTCTTCCAATTATTTCAAGTCATTCCTACACTCCTGTGGAGTTGCTGATTTTGTGAGTTTGAACATCCCTGGAGATCCTTACTGCCATTTCACTAAGCCTTTACAAACTCCTGTGCTTTCTTTGGCAGGGTTGCACTGGAACTTTACTCTTTGCAGGGGTAAAACCATGGAATCTTAGAATTATTGAGTTTGGAAAAGACCCACAAGATCATTAAATCTGTAGGAGCTGAAGGAAAACCGGGGTGGTGCTTGGGACAGAACATCCAGACACAATGGTTCCCATGTCCCTACACACCAGCAGCTTAGCAAAACTGTGAAAGATTTCCGTATCCCTTGATATGAGACATATTTCTCACCCCTGCTCCAAAAAAATAAATTTAAAATTAAGTCTCCTCTGCTTTCTTCTGTCTCCAGCACCCATGGATACCTCAGCTTGGGCTTTAGCTGTCTCTGTTGATCCCAGACTTATCCAAGTGGATCTGGTCCCCTTTATCAAGCACTCTGTAGTCCTGAGTGTGGTGAGGAATGGAAAGACAAGGAAGGAAATTAGCAATATCTGACTGTAAATGTGGGCTTGGTGTAAAAACACTATTATTAGAAAGAACAACAACAACCAAAAAAAAACTAACAAGCAAACAAACATGGTTCATTATGTTCTAAATGAGCCTCTGGATAGAGCAGCCTTCTTCGAGGGAAATGGAGAAAGAAAATGTTATTTATGAAGAGGGAAAGGACACATCTAATCAGCACAGGGGTTTTTAGGTTGTGTTGCCAAGACTGATCAAAGTGAGGCAGAATTGGGGATCTGGAATTGGCCCTGGGGTCATCTGCTCCATTGCCACACTCTGGACCAAGATTGTTCTCTCTGCCTCAGTCTCCTCAGGTCCACATTTTCCAGTGCAGATAAACATAAAATGTATATAAAAGGTACATTATTGGTTTTGATTTGCCTCTTGGATTGCCTTCCAGATTTCCCAACACCCTCCAAAGGCTGTGCCTAAACCCAAAACCTCTCTAACCAGAGGGGGAGGTGGTTTCTGGAGTTTGTGGTATCCCTGGGTAGGGCAAAAAATGTCCTTGAGTGTAAATTGTCTTGCTTTCCATTAAAGTACATAATGAAGATAATGAGTCAGGTTTTACTCAAACTCCACCAATTTCTAGGACTAAAGTGGGCTATAAAACTTGAAGGTCATTCAAAATAAGAACTAAAAAAAAAAAAAAAAAAAGAAAACAGAAGAGAAAACACATGCGAGAGTTGCACTAGTTGTGTATTTTGAGGTTAACGTGACCTGACTGTGTCTCTTAAACTCATTTAAACATTTAATTTTGCTCTCTTGTTCCGTCCCTGACTACATATGGATTTCACAGAGGTTTAACAGGACAGAAGAAAGTTACCCATAATTGAAACAGGCTTTATGCACAAGTCACAATGTTATGTTCAACGCTCAGAGGGAGAAAAACGTGTTCTTTGTGTCTAAAGTGACTTATTTTCAGATTAAGGGAAACAGCAGTGAGAAGAGACAGAACTGTTCCTTAGAAGAGCACCACCAACCAAAGGGTTGCTGAAATCTCTTCAAAGAGATGAAACTTAAAACTTGAGATTTGATAATGCAGAGTGAGTAGAGAAGGACTCGTGCAGCATAAAATCAGAGAATGGTTAGGATTGGAAGGGACCTTAGAGATTATGCAGTTCCAACCTCCTGCCACGGGCAGGGACACCTTCCACTAGTCCAGGTTACCCCATGGAATCTGATCTTGTGCACTTCCAGGGATGGGGAGTGCACAACCTCTCTGGGCAACCTGTTTCAGCTTCTCATGACCCTTACAGTAAAGAATTTATTCTTAATATCCATTCTAAATAAAATCTACTTTTCCTTCAGCTTAAGACCATTTCCCGTTGTTCTGTCACTCCTTCCCTTGTCCACAGTCCCTCTCCAGCTCTTCTGGAGGTCCTTTAGGTACAGGAAGAGGCTCTCAGGTCTCCCTGGAGTGTTCTCTTCTCCAGGCTGAGCAGCCCCAGCTCTCCCAGCCCTGTGATCAGTTTAGTGACCTCCTCTGGACTCGTTCCAGTGATCTGATCTCCATCCTGTGCTGGGAACCCCAGAGCTGGATGCAGAATTTTGGGTGGGGTCTCACCAGAGCAGAGTAGAAATGGAGAATCCCCTCCCTCCCCTCTGGGTTGTGCTGCTTTAGATGCAGCCCAGGACTCAGGTCATGGCTTTTAAACCATCCCTGCCCCTGCAGAGCTTTTGAACTTTGCTGGAAGCCTTTGCAGAGCCTCTCTGAACACGTGCAGCAGTGAAGGATGAGTCCTGTGCAGGTACCACCTGGCTCCAGAGCCAGGCTCGTCCCAGCTGCTCTTGGTGATTTATGGCAGGAGGCAGAGATAAGTTATCTGCAAAATTACTCCTCCATTATCATAAGCAGACATGCCCCAGCAGAGATTATAATTACATCTGAGGGGAAATAAAACAAACACAAAGGTTACGAGGCTGAGATTGGGTGAATGGTTTATTTAATTTTTTTTTTCTTCCCTTATTAAGTATTAATCCCACCTTCGATTGAGGGACTTCCAATTTTAATAAGCCGTAAATTATGGGCTCAACCTTGTTTTACATACATTTATGTCAAATTATTTACACAGTTACAGGATCAGCCTTTGACTTCAGGATTCTTGGGTCAAATACAGGTAATGCAAAACCACAGATTTCCACTCAGGAGAGCAGCAAAGGAACAGATCCTTCCAGGAGCACTCTCCAACTCCTTTGGTTTCTGTGGGAGCCTGGAAGTATTTGGCTTTGCAAGAGTTAGACTTGAGAGGTGATTTGAAATATTTAAATCTGAAAAATGGGGTTGGAAACCACCAATGTGTGACCTTTCTGAGATTTTTTCGGTGTTTATTTCTTCTGGCGTCTTCGAAAAGCTGACTTGGATACTTGTTTGTAAAGAAACCAAGTGAGAATAAGTCCCTGGATTTTGGGAACAAGATCACTGGGCTGACCCTGGCTGGATGTCAGGTGCCCTCCAAAAATGCTCTGTCAGTCCCCTCAGCTGGACAGGGGAAAGAAAATATAATTAAAAGCTCCTGGGTTGAGAAGAGCACAGGGAGAGATCAGTCACCAGTTACCCTCGTGGGCCAAACAGACTGGACTTGGGGAAATTAATTTATTTTAGTGCAAATCAAACCAGGAGGGATCATAAGATATAAAAAGAAATTTGCAACAGCAAGTTGCATATTCCCTCAATATGATTCTTAGCTCTCTGGGCAAGTGTCAGTTTATTGAAATTTGACTCCAGTGTGTGGAAGTGTTTTACTATAAGAAGGAGAAAAAAAGGGAAAATAAATCCCAAATATTGCTACTTTAAAATTATTTTGGATTTTTTTAAGCTAACCTGGTGATATTAAAGCAATAACAAAGAGGAAATATGAGTTAAAATCAAAATAAAGTCTTTTGTCTGGCCTGAATTAAATTCACATTCACATGCTCAGCTGCTGGTTTGTGAAAGTGAACCCGGAATTCTGAGCTTATTTCAGGCTTTTGTGACAGTCACTTGAGAGATCTTCAACTTTTTTTCCAGTATGGAAAATTGTTTTCTTGTTCAACTGCTCAGGTATCATCCCTGTGAAAGGGGATAGACAATCCTGTGGAGCACAGAGGGATTTTGCATTTCAAGCTCTGTCTGCCAGTGCTCAGGCAAGGAGGCTTTTCTTGCTTTCTCCATTGATTTAGGAGTTCTCATTCTGAGCGCGTTGTAACTACAAGGAAATGAAATTCTCTCGCTTTCTGCTAAAATAAGAAGATTTACTTGTGGAAACAACTCTGTAAATACCACGTACTGCCATCTATGGCTCTGCTTGGGAAGCACATTGGCTGGGAGAGCCCTGCAAAGGAATCTGCTTTTCCACCATCAAAGAAACCTTTTGTGCTAAGCGGGGTTTTAAACCAGTGGCTCGCAGCTTCCAGCAGCTGGTGTGGGAAAATAAAGTTCCCAGGGGAAGGGGAATCTCAATCCATCCCTCTCCTGCCAGTTTGGTGCCAGGGCTGGCAGTAGTTGCTTAGAGCACGGAGAGGGATTGCAGGTCAGCAGGAAAACACCTGGAGAGCAGCACAAAGGAATTCCAGGCACTCCAGGGAGGAAATTGGCTTCCTTATGGATCCAGCTTCAATTCCTCTATTCTAACACCTGAGCATGGGGAATAACCAGAGGAGTTAGGGGTGCGTGCTCTCCTGCAGGGCTGCGATCTCATTGGCATGGTGGAGGTGTGGTGGGATGGCTCCTTTGGGTGGCTTGAGGTGAATCCTGTGACTGGGGATGGAATGGAAGGATGCAGGAAGAAGAGGAATAGGAATTCTCTCAGGAATAGAGGTTGTCTCCCTCTGCGCCGATGGAATATACGGAGCTATGCCTGAGGATGGAAGAGGAGCTGAGGGAGAATTTATGGGTCAGGATTGAGGCAGGGCAGGGACAGGTGACATTAGAGTGGGGTCTGCTAAAGGCTGCCCAGCCAAGGGGACCAGGGGAACTGGAGCAACCTGGTCGAGTGAAAGGTGTCCCTGCTCGTGGCAGGGGGTAGGAGTGGATTATCTCAAGGGTCCCTTCCGCCACAGACCATTCCGTGACTGAAATAATGCTGTTATTATTATTATTATCATTATTATTATTATTATTTCCCTTGCTATATTTAGAAGTTGTTCAGCTCCTTCCCTCTTGAAGAAAGTTCCTAAACAAGGATAAGGAAGAGCTGAGCACTTGTTAGAGAAATTCTTTATGGTGACCATTTGGGATGCTCCAGTTTTGTCTTCACTGGCAATAACATCAAAGTGCGCTTTGCTTTTGCCCTCACTCTTGGCTCCCAGACTCTCGTTCCCGGATCTTCACCAGCTTTTGGCCTTGCCACAGGAGGGGGAATCCCTCTCCCTCCCACATCTGGCCCAAACTGATGTGGAAAGCTCACCTGATCCCCACAAGCGTCTGTGTGTTGGGGAATGGACACATGGAGGAGTTGTGGGGAAGAGGAAGAGGATGCTGGAGCCGCAGGGGATGCAGGTGGTCCTTGTGGGGTGGGAAGGCAGGAGGACTTCACAAACATCTCCCCACCTCTTCCTAGGCAGTGAGAGGGGAAAGAAGAAACTTCAGAATCAGTTCAAAGCTCAGGAAAAAGAGAGGAGCAGTGGGCATCTGGGCTTGGGCCTCCATCATTCCTTCCTGCTGCCAGAGGCAGCACCACAAATGCTTTCAGAGAGGCGTTCTGTCCTTTCCCCTGATGATCCAAGAGCTCTGGCACTCAGGGAATAGCTTGACTTCCTCACCAAAGCTGCAGTCACTCATCTAAGCTCCCTCCACCATCACTGACCATGACCATACCTGTGCTGGTGCTTGTTCCCCTCACTAAGACCTTTCTTGGGGCTCCATGCTGTTGTCCCCTGGCCCTGGTGCTCAAAGCAGGCAGGTCAGGGATTAGGAATTAGGATAGGAATTAGGATTTTCCATGCTTGGGAAAACTGGAACTGCTGCTTTGCCTCACTTTACAAGTCTATAAAATGGGCTCAATGCTAAATTCCTGTTTTAGGGGAATTCTCTCAGCATGTTTCCCAAGAATGGAGGAGTTTGAGCAAAGATGGAGGAGATTGAGCAAACTTGAACACAGATAATTCCTACACTTAATAAATGCAACCCATGAGAGGAGGAACAGGAGTTCTGTCCCTGCACTCAAGAGAGGCTGGGATTGCTGGGTTTGACCTGTGTGAGCATTAACACTCCTGAGCAGCCACTGCCAGCAGAAACCACAGCCGGCAGCAGCAATGAAAAGTCATTAAAAATATACAAAAATTGACAACAAAAACAATAGCAAGGTGGAAAGCACAAGCCAGCAGTCATGTGAGAAACAAGCATGGGAAAATCCCTTTCAAGCCCTGGGTAAAGCTGAGTTATCCCATGTCCCCCTTCAGCAGAAGGGTGGGGGCAGGCTGGAAATTCAAAATGTTCAAGTAGATTTTGAACCAGACACAATGGGAAGTGTTATAGATGTAAACACAGAGGTATCTATTGCTGGAGGGGAAGTAAACTGATTACTTACAGGCTGTCCTCCTTTGCTCTTATCCTCTTCAAACAGATCCCCTGGGAATCACAGGCACTCCTTTTTTTTTTTTCCTTGCCATCCTCATCTACACCTACGATATCTGCGGCTACCACTGGCAGGAGGAGACTCTCCCAACAAACTGAACTCAGTTTCTCTGCATTGCAATTATGCTTCCAGCAGATTTTAGGGGCAAATGTATTATTCCAATGGCACCTACAGCCTACCTTTGCAATGTGGGAGGTGGGAGGACAGAGTTAACAAACCTAAACCAGCTCTGAGCAGATCCCAGCCCAAACAGCCATTTTCCGTCCAAATTCCATGCTTCAAAAGAAGGTGGGAAAATTGGGCATATAGAAAATATTTTTCTCTCTCTTTCATGTCTCCCTCATGTACTTTGTAGTCCGAGACCAGCTTAGGCTCCTGAAGTGTGCAGCTTAATCCTTCTCCCAAAATCTCTTTGCATATTCCCAGGGGTGCTACATTTAACCATGGATATTCCCATCCCTTTTTTAGTTCTGAACTAGTTTTGACACAGACAACAAGAGGCTAAACATGTTCTAAATTCAAAGGGTGTGCAAAGGTTTGTTCATCTCTCTTGATTTTGTTGTTTTCCTTTGATGGAGGAAGAGGAGAATTACAGCTGGATCCAGCTCAAGCCTTTCCATCTCCAAAACCCAGACAGAAAACAGATCATGGACAGAGGCAAGAGAGCAGAGAAGAGAAAGATACTTCTCTCTCAGTTGTATTTTCAGATGGCAAAGCCAGTGTTTGTCACAAAACCCACCCAGCACCTCCCCAAGGAGAGTTAGGGTTGGGTTGGCCTTAGCACCACCATGATGGTGTGGGGATAGTGTGTCCCAGAAGCTGCTGAACCTTGGAACCTCTGTTTTTGCTATTCTTGTCTGCTTCTCTTTCCTCTGGGAATGAACTGGAAGGTCACTGGTGGCGCCCATATCTGCCCTGAGTAACTTCAGGAATCCTCACACCACATTGTGATGGGACAGAGGTTGCCAGTTTGGGCTGAGCTGAGGCCTTTTGGTTATTTCTGCACAGTTTCAAGCAAAACGGGGCAGGGATCTCTGTTTTGGGGTTTTCTGAGTCACAAATAAATCAAAGTGCCCCAGGACTGGGCAGTGTTTTCCAGCAAGGTCTTACACGGGGAGCAGAGGGGACAACCACTGACACAAAGGTGTCTAAATCTGTTATGTAACCAGGACAGACCCTTCTCCCCACAGATCCCATGTCTGGGTCATGTTGGCAGGATGGAAAGAAGGGTGCATGTCTCCCCAGACTCAGATTTCTGGGAGACCTGACATTTTGAGCGTATCTCTTGCTCTGAAAATGGCCTTCTTTGCCCTCAGAATTATCCTGGGGCAGGGAATGTCACAGATTCATTTTATGGTCAAGTTATTTTGTCTTCATCACTTCACAGATGGGGAGAGCAGGTGAGCTATTGCCCTTGGTTACCTCAGCCAGCTGCAGACCCCAAATCCTCACATGTCCTGTTCACTGCCACAGCTCTCCCCCAGTTCTCCCTGGAGGTCACACACTGAAAAATGGGGAGATCAGATCTCTCTTCCCTATGATTTTGAGGTGTGGGCTGTGTTTACCCTCTTGTTAAATGGGAGTCTAGGGATTCACAGATCTTTCTAGCCAGGACTGGCAAAAAATTGATCTGCAGTGACATTTGTCAGCATCTTTGGACAATGGTCTGAGGCTCATGGTGGCATTCTTGGGGTGTCCTGTGCAGGGCCAGGAGCTGGACTTGATGATCCTTTTGGGTCCTTCCCAGCTCAGGATATTCTGTGATTCTCTGATCCATGGAGCCCAATTCCCCATTCCCACAAAGGTGGGTTTTCCATCAGGCCCCATTGCAGCAGCTGAAAATAGGTTTAGTTCAGTCAGTGGCACTTTCTGGTGCTTTGTCCTTCTGCTGAGCTCTTTGTCCCACAGCGCAGGAGAGAGACCAACAGCACTTTGTTCTGCCCCAAACACAGGACAGGGAAGGTGAGAGCTCCCCAGTTCCCCCACCATCCCAAAAGCAAGGCAGAGCTGTCCCGTGGGGCTCACAGGGGCAGCACTAGGGTGAGGGTTAGGGTTAGGATTAGGGTTAGGGTTAGGCTCCTTCTGCCAAGCATCCCTGGCTCTCTCCAAAGCTTTTCACTCTCCTGCTGGCACCTGTGAGGGCTGGAGAGGGAGAAGCTGCAGAAACAGAGAAAAAATCCCTGGGTGACTCGGAGGAGCAGGGAAGCCTTCTTGAAGGAAAACAAACTCCCGAAAGGCTGGAGAGAGAGAGAGAGAGAGAGAGAGAGAGAGAGAGAGAGGGAGAGAAAGGGAGAGATTTCCATTCGGAGCATGCACTGTGCTAATCCAGCATAGCCGCCTGTCGGCTAAAAACCTGCATTTCAGGCCCCAGCTGCCCCTTTGCTCCAGTCCCTGCTTAACTGGAGATGTCACAGATGCCTTTGGCCAGCGATGCTGCAGTGCTGGCTGGGGATGAGAGGCTGCTTTGCTGCGTTCCTCCACAGCCAGGGCTTGCAGCTCAGCTCGTCTATATCAAGAATTTTCTTTCTTTTCTCCTTCCCCCAGAAGTTTTTTAGGGATGCAAGAGGTTTGAAGGTGTGGAAATAGGGGCTAAAGGGCTGGATGGAGTGAAGGGAAGGGAGGAAAGTGGGAGAAGGCCAAGGGGAGGGGATGGAGATGCCCTGGAGGGTGCCTGGGGGAGAAATGGGGTGCTCCTCGCCCTCCCTGAGGCAGAGGGACAGAGGGTGGTGGCAGATGGGATCTTTACCTCTGCCCCTTGGGCAGCTCTGTGCCCCTTCTCTGATGGGGGGCAGCAGCCCCGGGCATGGAGGGAGGTGATTTCGTCAGGGAAAGAGGGTCGGGTTTCTCCTTTTGGAGTAGAAAGGGTTAAAACCAAGGGGCAGGTCCCGAAGTCTGACAGGATGCTGAAGTCCCCCAGCTCTCCACACACCTCCAGCCTCATCCCTTTCCCTTCCATCCCCTTCCCACCTCCCCTCCTCTGCTCGGCAGGCTTCTCATTGCCGGAGGACCTTCCTCGGGCTGTAAACCTGGAAGCAGCACCTTCACCCCAAAGCTGCCGGGATGTAGCACGTACCTTTCACCCCAGCCCTTCTCCTCCTCCTCCATCCTCTCAAACTTTCCCTCCCCCCACCGCATCCTCCTGCTATCCTGGGGTGTCGCCTGGATGTGAGACCCCCCACCTCCCCCCACATTTTGGGTTAATGGAGCGAGGAGTTGAGGAGGATGCTAGGAAAGAGGTAACATCTCAATAATTAGGGAAGGGTTAATGGCTGTTGCCGTCTCCTGCCTGGGCAAGCGGCGTGCCCTGGTGCAAAGGCACGGCCAAGCCGGGGTGCTGGGGGAGGTGCCCCCCATCCCCGCCCGCCCTCCCTGCCGCTGAGGGGCTGGGGAGCCACTGCCCCGCGGCTCCCCGCCGCCCTGGCCACTGTCCCGTCCCCTTTGCCAGGCTGTCAGCTCCGGGGGAGGCTCCGGGGGGCGATGAGAGAGCCCCAGCACCCCCCTCTCCCTCCCGGTACCCAGGCAGCGGCACCAGCGTCTCTGCGCATCCCTCTGCGGGCGAGCGGCACCTCTCCGTGCTGAGCCTCCGCAGGTTTTTTGGGGAGCGGGGAAGGGGGGGGAAGCAGAAGCCTCGCCATCCTCACCACCACCATCCCGGCTCCCTCTTCACCTCCTGGCTCCCCGCTTAGGGCTAAGCTGTCCCGGGGAGGCTGCGCTGCTGAGCCGCCAGCGCGCTCCGGCTGTCGCTGGCTCGTCTGTTCCATCCATCCATCCATCCATCCATCCATCCATCCATCCATCCATCCATCCATCCATCCATCCTCTCCTCCTGGAGGCTAGCGGAGCATGCCCGATGCGGTACGGTGTCAGTTCGGGTCCTTGCCTATAGCTGCCTGTTTTACAAAGCTCCGATCCGTGCGTGTGCGTGTGTATGTGTGTGTGCATTTCATCCCTCCCTCCTATCCCTCCCTCCCTCTCTCTCTCTCTCTCTCCTCTCTCTCTCTCTCTCACTCTAATGTGTGATCTGGAAAGCTTATAAAAGCCTGATGTAATCCTTAATGCAGCCCCTGGCTACAAAGACTGGATCTAGTTTCAGAGAGAGAGATTCAGAAACAGAATTAAAAAAAAAAAAAAAAAGAAAAAAAAAAGTGGGGGGAGAAGAGAGAGAAAGAAGGAAAAGCAGTCGAGTGGATTTTAAACAAACATATCTTTCTGAAGAAGACCGTTCTCGCTCCTCGCTGCTGGGAAAGCTACTCTGAACCCTGCTGTATTTTTTTTTTTCAAAGGAGAAGACTTGATTGTCTGCTTGGATCTAATGATTTACTGGCTTTTAACTGCGTTTTTCCCCTCTCCTAAGGATTCCT
This sequence comes from Acanthiza pusilla, assembly GCA_036630365.1. NCBI lineage: Eukaryota > Metazoa > Chordata > Aves > Passeriformes > Acanthizidae > Acanthiza > Acanthiza pusilla. The sequence goes on from JAXCHO010000034.1 coordinate 96,117,567, forward strand.
CAAAAAACGGCTTAATTATTTTCAGCTTTTCTCTTCCACCTGCCTGTCTGCAGAGACACCAAAGGTTCTCCCTTCCTCTCCCTCCCCACCCCCATTTCTTTTAGGATTTCCCCCCCCCCCTTTTCCATTTAATATATACATATATATATATATAATGTGTATGTATATATATATGTAGAGGCAAGAGTGGAGGAAGCGGAGGGAGAGAGAGCTCTGCCATCCTTTTGGACTTCACGCGCTGCCCAATGTTGGGCTGGTTACCCCTGGATATGTTGCTGGTTTCCATTTGGAATTTGACAAAGGGAAGAAGGAGGATATAAAACCTGGGGAGCTCGGCAAGGTAAGGGGCTCCCGGCCACCCTTCCTTCTTCCACCGAGGGGAGGAAGAGGGGGAACGCGACTTCTCTGGCTGCGCTTTGCCTGGAGCGCAGCGGGGTCTGTCTCCATCCCCAGGGGAGACGGGGATGGGGGCAGCGGTGGGGCACCCACTCCTCTGCTTTTGCCCCTGGAAACAGCACCCGGAGGATGTTTTCGTCCCTTCCACTCTGCCATTTGGACTGATAGAGCATAATCATTCCCTGACATGGGAAGTTTTAACTTTTGTGCATGCAGGTCCTGTGGGCAAACATCAAGCGCTGGTGGAAAATATTGAATGTCTGCAGGATGCGGAGGGGGAAATGCGGTCGTGTCCTGGGGAAAGGAGCTGGGGACTGGGTTGTCTGGGGGGGAGAAGGCAGCCTAGCGAGGGAAGAGGAGCGAGGGATCGCGACAGGAGAGCTGCAGAGCCAGCCGGGGCTGAACTGCAAAGTGCTCTGGAGCCGCGGTGCCTTCGCGGGCAGCCCTGGGGTCCGGGACTCCTCAGCCTGCAATGTTGGCAAACAAAGTCTCGGAAGGACAGGCAGCTGCCTGCCCCGGGCATGAATGTGCCCTCATCGCAGCTCCCTGCCTCCCCCCCTTTCCTTGGAGGTCTCTCGGGGTGGGGGGGGTCCTCGCTTGCTTCGCTGCTTGTGTGGCACCTACCCAGCGCTGGAGGCTACGGCTGGGGAGGCGATGAGCTCCTCGTGTGCCCCCCCCCAAATGCCATTTCTCAGCACTTCGCTTCACACTGGGGGAGAAAATTAACCTTTAGCCTCTGCAGAGCTACGAGTATGGCACAGACACACACACACGCTGCTCCCGGAGTTGTTCTCCTGGGGGATGCTGGCACCCAGGCATGGCTTAGCCTTTCTTTGGGAAGGGGGGGTGGAGAGAGAAGGAGTCTCCATCAGGGATGCGTAATTACAAAGCATCTTGTTCTGAATCACCCTGTGTGGGAATGAATCGCAAAATTTGTCTCTCCCTCTTCCCCCACCGCCCCCTTGCCTTTCACGGCCTGACATTCGCTGATGGAGGGTGGCTGTTGATGCATCTTCAGACTTTCACAGAGAGGTGTTTCAGCCATGGTTCTGCCAAGGCTGGGAGGAAAAGGGGAAAAGCGGGATCGAGGGGAGCAGGGACAGGTTTTAAAGGGACTTTTCAGTCCTGGCTGAGAGCAGCACCGGTTCCCGAATCACAGGCACGGTTTGCAGATGAACTCTGCCAGGTACCTTCGGCTGTGACTCACACTCATGTCCCTGATCCTGCCCTGGCCAAGCCAACAAACGCTGTGAATCAGCTGCACTGAGAGGAGTTGGGAGGGAGGCGAGCATAGAGGCAAGGTCAAAAGGGATGGAGGGCAAAAAGATGCCCCCCTTCCATCCCTGACCACCCCATCCCTGTGGAGCTGGGGCTTTCCGAGGCTCAGGCTCAGCCCAGCTCCAGCACTGGGTCTGCCAAGTGCCAGGGCCAGCTGACAGCTGATGGCTGAGGGAGGAGGAAGAGGAGGAGGGGAAGAAGGGGGCTGAGGAAGAGCAGAGCTACTTTGACAGATGCCCAAACCTGCGTGCGCGGCAGAGCGAAAATCGCAGCGCCTCGAAAGCCTCCCTGGGAGGGAGCCAGGGGTGCTCGGGGTGCAGGGTGCACCTCCCCACCCCCGTTACCTGTTGATTACCTCTAGGTTTACTCTCACCTGGCCATGCAGAGCCTGAGGAAAGCCAGGAGGGCTGAGCCCCCGACACTCGGAGGAGTTGGCTGGTGACCTCCGCCGGGTAGCAGGGAGGGCTCTGTATTAATGATGATGACTCTGCTTTGGCTGGTGCTGAAATATCTGTATTATCTATTATCAGCTGGGAGATGAGGCTGGAGGCTTCGCAGGGCTGGGATCTCATCCAAAGTCCGGGCTGCTAAAGGAAACAAACAACTCCCCATGCATATTAAGTGGGCCCCTAATTAATTAATGACTCATTAACCTGGGTCCCACAGTCCTTCCTGTGCCCAAGACCTCGCTGAGGAAGAGGAAGGAGGCGGCAGGGCAGAGCCAGGGAGGTTTTTACCCTTGGAGGGTGCTGAGGAATTGCACCAGCTCAGCCAAGCCGCACTGCCAGGGGACAGGGTGGCCACGGGGCTGAGCCAGGCAGGGGACAAGGGACAGAGAGAGAGCTGAGCAGGCAGGATGTCCTGCCTGATGGGTCTCGGAGGGGCACCGGGATGCCGGGGCAGGCGGACCCAGGGGACCTCCATACCTCTGGGTGCTATAGCGGGCTCAGGGCGCAGCGTCGCTCCTGCTGTGAGGGCGAAAGGGAAGCCCAGGAAGGAACTGGATAGGGACAAGGCACAGGCAGGGCAGGAGCAGGGCTCCTGGCCCTTTCCATCGCACTTCGGATGGCGTTGCAGAGCCCTGGGTGCAGGGAGAAGGTTTTGGAGCCCCCGTAATTGGCCAGCGAAGGCGGGCAGGCTCAGGGAAGGACTGGCTGCCAAGCGGAGGGGTTTTCCATTAATGGAGGGACTGTACCCTCTTCTTCTCACGGGAGGGAAAGCGAGGCAGGGAGGATGCGCCAGACCCCACAGCCGGCATGGGAACTGCGTGTGTGGGGGAGTTGGGGGAGATCCTGAACCCCATCACACCCCAAGGAGCAGCCAAAGGCAACCTCCACGGCTGGGGGATCACCCCCCATCCTATTCTCTGCCACCCCAGGGAGACCCGCATCGCCCCCCGCCCCGCAGGCACCTAGAGGTGCTCTGCGACACCCCCACAGCCCTTCCCTCCCTTACAGCACCCCGCGTGCCCCTTTTACAACCACCCCAAACTTGGCAAATCCCGCACGCTCACATCCCCACTCCATCCTTCTCACAGCATCGGGGCCATCCCCGCTGAAACCCCGGGCGGGAGAGGCTGGGAAAGGGTGGGGGGCATCTCAACCCAATGCCAGGGTCCCCCCAAACCTCCCCCATAGCCAGCCCGGTGGCGGGGGGGCTGCCGGGGGCGGCCGGGGCTTGCGGCGAGCGGCGGGGAGGTGGCGCTCGCAGCCCGGCTATCGCCGCTCGCCACCCCCGGAGCGCTCGGATGCTCGGCACAGCCCGTGGAGCGCTGCTCCCCACTATCCAACCCCCCCTCCCCAAAAAAGAAAACCCCACCCGCACGGCTGGGGTTCGCAAAAAAGCGCTGCCTCCCACTCCGCACCCGAAACTCGCAGCCCACGGGGTTTATTTCCCACTCTCCAGCATCGCCTTCCCGTTGGCTTTTTGCTCCCCCCACCCCATGGGTTTTTACCATGCTCCCCCGCATGCTTTATCCCCTCTCCTCCCCTCTCCTCCCCAATTTCAGCATCCTTGTGAAAGCAGAGGCTTCCTTGGGCTCTCCACGGTAGTGGAAGTGCTGCTGTGTGCAGCTCTGTCACCCCCGTGCCCAGGACTGGAGGGTGGCACGGAGGTAGCCCCCAGCTCCGAGGGCTCGCCGGAGGTCCTCACACCATCCCTTGCTCCCTGCAAGTGCGAGAAAGGGATTCCCGAGCACTTTGCTCTGGGGAATCCACCCACAGTGTGGTCCAGCAGGAAATGTGCCCCATCCTTGGGGAGGAGATGACAGAGGGGCTTCCCGCAGTGTCTGTGTGGCAGCAGATGGCCTTTCTCTCCCAGTTTTTGGGGGGACAGGGAGAAGGGGAAGCAGTGTGCTCACAGAGCTGGATTCACCCTCTCCCGTAGCTCAAGCGTAGCAGGCAGGAAATCCTCTGTCATCGATACCTGTTGCAGGGTATCAGCTTGGCTCATTAATTAGCTCCAGGAAAACCTGTGCTGGTAAACAAATGACTCAAAGCTTTTCTCCGGGCTCGTGGAACGCTGCTCACCACCTTTCTAGGAGAGGTGCAAAGGGAGAGGAGTATTTTCTTCAAGATGGATGACAAGCTGTCTCTGGAACCAGCTCGCCTCCTCCCCTTGGAGAAAATTCACATCCCCAGGCGAGCCTTCAAAGGGAAGGGAGCTGGCACCTGGCCTGGAGGTTTGCAGGAGAGTCTTGCTCGGTGTTGCAGCACAGATTGGAATGGTTCAAATGTGGCTGCAGAGGAAGCCCAGGGGTCCCCTCACATCCCAGTGTTCACTATTCACAGGGTGCTCCTGAGTTCTTCTCATGGCTCATTCCCCAAATTCCCTGAACTCTCTGCTTGCCTAGAGTTTGCTGGGATAAAAGATGGCAGAAGGGATACTTGTGACTAAGAGTGAAATTCTGATGGAGGTTGACATACATCTGTAAATTGGGGTGGGGTGGGGATTTGGGGCTCTGAAGGATGGGAAGAAAGGGACTGGTGCACAGTTCTCTCAGCCCAGGTGGGGATAGGAGTCTCCTTCTTGGCATCTCAGTTGCTTTAAAGCACATCTCTGCCAGGGAAAGCAGTATTTCAGTGCTCCATCTGTGCTGGAGAGGCAGGGGCTCCTTTTGACTTGAAATGCACTACTTCCCTTTAGATTAAATATTAGGAAGAAATTCTTTATTGTGAAGGTGGTGAGGCCCTGGCACAGGGTGCCCAGAGAAGCAGTGGCTGCCCCTGGATCCCTGGAAGTGTCCAAGGCCAGGCTGGGCAGGGCTTGGAGCAGCCTGGGACAGTGGAAGGTGTCCCTGCCCATGGCAGAGGGTGGAACAAGGTGATCTTTAAGGTCCCTTCCAACCCAAACCATTCTGTGATTTTGAGATTTATGCATGGCCCCCTCAGATCTCAAATCCACAGGGCACCACCCCTTTAAGCCCCAAACCACCACGGCAGGGAGCTGTGGCAACCCTCATTTCTCCAAGACAGGGCCACCACCGATGTCACCTCAGTCTTCAGCATCCTCCTGAACTCCGGTGCTGGAGGTCCCATCAGCCTTGTACTCTTTCTTAGTGGTCCTGCTGTCAAAAAAGGCACTTCTTCCACACCATCCCATTATTGGAGGCATTTTATTAGAACCTAAGAAACCATCAGCAAGAAGCCAAACTTCTCTCTTGGAGAGCAAACCAGCAGGGCAGCCCAGGGGGGGAGTGTAATTCTCTTTCCCTACCATGCACTCAGTGTCATATTTGGCTCTCTAACGTGGTTTGCAGCATGCTGAGGCTACAAAACACAACAGTAAATTTTTTTTTTTAAAAAGGGAAAATGAGCAGTAAATGAAGTCCCTTCAGAACATCCATTTGTCGTCACGTCTCGAGTTCAGAATTTCCTCGCAGTGCCTCTTGGAGCGAGGGTTTTGTATTAGTCTGATTATGTTGAGATAATCTGTCATGTTGCTCCAGGAAGCTCTGAGGGAAGGGGGGGTGGGGGGGAAAGGAAAGGAAAGATAATATTTTAAATCAGAGGGCTGCTAGATTGGTGACTCTGTCTGGCAGACACACATCACTGCCCCTTTTATGAAAATTTTAATTGGTTACCTCTGTCAGAGAAAATGAGAGATCTGCTGATTTTAATTTGTTGGAGCGAATCACTCCCTGCCAATGTTATCAAAATTAAACCAGGGCTGGTTTCCTACTTTGCTTCTTCTACTCCCTCTGCATTTTCTTCTGAAATATCCCTCCATAAAAGATTGATTAAGGAGTGACCAGCTGATGACAAACGAGCTGTTGAAGTGGCAAACTCCGCCGTGCTTGGTGTCATGCCTTATCCCTGGGACAAGGAGGATCAGGGAAAGCAAACAGTGCCTGGAGGAAGAATGGACAGAGACCTAGTAAGGAAATGCAGATTTTTTTGGGGAGGGGTAAAAATTGGAACAGATGGGTGTCATCTCATGTGGTGCACTGTATGTTGGCTGAAGTGAGTGTATGATGCAAAATACATAACATATAAAATCCTCCATCCAGTGCTAAAAGTAGCATTGTAGTTTTAGGTTCACGATTTACTCCAGGCAGAGCTGCTCTTTGCTGACTTGATTTGGCCTGGGAGAAAGACAGAGGAATCCTGGATATATTTGGGGCACCATTTCGTGCGTGCCATGTGCATGTACCGGTATTTATTGCTGCCAACTCCTTTTCTGAACATCGAGCTTTGGTCAGAGGCAGGTCTTGTGATGCCTCCTGCCATGACTTCAGCACTCCCACCTGCAGGCTCACCTTGTCAGCTGCTTGTTTCCAGGCTGGCTTTGCTAGATGGAGATGTTCCCTCAGTTTTTTGAGCTCAGCTGGCCTGTAACAAAGTCCTTGCTGTTTGCAAAATGGCTCTTTTCTTTCTGCCCTCTGTCAGCTATTAGGAATATCCCATTCCTGGCAGACGTGCCCTATTCCATATTCATTGAGAATTAGCACAGCTCTCTGTCTAAACGTTTTTGGGATGGGGATCATGCTAGAATGGATTTGGAGCAGAAATGCTTTGTCTGTGTCCCATCTGTGCTCCTGTCTCCCTGTGGATGATCCTTTAATCCAGCAGCTCCACAAACCACTGGAAGTTTGGGTTACCCAACACCAAAACTCTGCGGTTGATTTTAAAAGCTGCTGTAGTGCCACTCTCCCCATGGGCCAAGGACATTGTCACAATGCTGATCCCATCCCTTGCCAAACCAGGGGTTAGGTCACACGGAATTAAGGCATTGGTCTTTCTGCACTTTGGAGCTCTCATTTGTGAAATGGGTATGCCTGGCTTCCTCCTTCCTTCTGGGTGGGGCTCTGTGCCAGCTGTGTATCCAAACGAACGCGGTCAAACCACATTTCCTCTGGGATCCCGAGGTGAAGGGCACCAGGAATGATTTATTCTTCTTGTGTCCTGACAGTGAGCACATGCCCACCCTTAAACATTCCTCCAGAGTTGTCTTGTCGTGTCTTTTCTCAGTCTTTAATTTCTGGAGGTCCTTCTACAACTGAAGCAGGCAATTCTCCTCTACCTGCCTTGGTTTCCCTCTGGATTAAACACTTCCTGTTCCAGGAGAACCTTGTGCAGCACTGCAGAATGGTCCTTTGTGTAGTCCAGCCCACTTGGATATTCCAATCAATCAAGCCTGGGGTGGGAGTCAGGCTTTATGCTGGATGTTGTTGAGCAGCAATGTAACGATGGAGATCTCCTCCAAACAAATATCTGCAAATGAAAGTCGATACACCTTCACAAGGAAATCTGTCCCGGTGGGGTCTTTTGTATCGAAAGCCCTGTTGGTAGATTTATTCATTGTGCAGGGCCGTTCCCTTAACAAGTCAGTTATTCATTGGCCATTGCTCGAGGGCGTGTGGAATTTATGGCCATAGTCCTGTAATCAGATATTTTGTTATAGAGGGCTTTGCCACCATGAAAGGTCTGAATAAATCAGTATGCAGCAGAAATTGATCCTCTCACAGGCTATTTCTGGATTCAGCTCCTGCTGGAAGAGTATTTTCTCCCTTCTGGAGCCATGCTACCAAAGCCTTTGCATGTCTGTGCTGTGGTCAGGTCTACCGAAGCTCTGCTTTAGTGCCTCTGTACAGACAGACACACACTTAGGTTTGTTTTCTGGGCGTGATTTTTTTTTCTGAAGCACTTGAGGTCCATGCTGTTGCCATTTCCCTGCCAGAAAAAAAAATAAATTTTCTCCATCACCTGACTTAAACATCTGCAGGTTGGAAAGAACCGCTTGAAAACGCTTTAATCAACTGCCAGGGAAGAAAGGGAAATCTGATTTTGAGTAGCTGCACTGGTGTCTTAAGTACTAAAGAGCTTGGCCTGCTAATCTCCACTTCTCAGATGTTGTTCCACAATCTGATCGGCTCTATTGAGCTGAAACAAGGGTTAATTGCTAACAAAATGCTCCACACCTGAGTGCATACAAAGAAAGGGGCGAGGGTGAGCACCTCACTTTTTGGAGCTTAGTGCAATCTGCTCGTGTGCAGGCGATGGTGAGGAAATTTGGCTCTCCTGTGTGCCCCAAGAATGTCTATCTGTGAAGGTAAAATAACAGCAGAGCCTCTGATTTTTATGGCAGAAATCAGGGGTGGGAGGAGAGGGAAAATCGCTGTAACCTAGCAGCCTGTACAGCTGCTGTCTCCCAGGTTGGTGATGTTAAATGTGTAAATGTCAATGAACCTCTCCCCTGAGCAGAGCTGAGCTGTCTTGGCACTTGGAATGGAGCTCGGTGGTGCTGCAGTTTCTCAGTGTCTTGTAAGTGTTCCCTGAGGCACAGCGTCTTTCTAGGGAAACTCTGGTGGCTCCAGGGGTGGGTTTTGGTTTGAGGAGAGTCCACGAGAAAGGACATTCAGTGCCTGCTGTGCTCTGCTGAGCACAGCCAGCTCGAAGGAGTGTAAGACTGGGATAAGGAGCATGTGAATTATGTCCACAGAGCACATGGGTAGACAAACCCCAAGGAGGCCAGAGGGTCTCTGAGCAGCCCACATCTCAGCAGAATCACAGAATGCCCTGAGCTGGAAGGAAACCCCAAGGATCATCGGGTCCAGCTCCTAGACCTGCACAGAACAACCCCAAGAATTGCCCATGTGCCTGAGAGTGCCATCCAAACTGGACCTCTGGCAGTGTCCATGCTATTACCAATTCCCTGAGGAACCTGTTCTGGTTCCTGACCACCCTCTGTATGAAAAACCTTTTCCTTGTTCCAATCTAAACCTCTCCTGACACAGCTCCATGCCTTTCCATTGGGTCCTGCCCCCGGACACAGCACTGCCCTTCCAATTCCCTGTTTCAGCACTTGCAGCTCAGCCACAAGGGCAAATGAAGGAATAACCAAACAGTGAATGCACGTTCACTGCATATTCTGAATGCCTAAAAAATGGCATGAGCAATGTTAAATATTTTCTGTCCTGTGCCTCTTGCTGGCTCCTGCCAGCTCGGGGTTTTCAGATATGTTACCAGGGATAGCAATGCTGTCAGGACTTTCAGAGTCTCCAGATGGAGATGATGCTACAACCAGCAGGAGAGATGGTGACAGGCAGAAGAGCAGCAGAGCTGGGAGGGCAGGGGGGAAGCTGGGAGAGATCCCAGGAAAATGCCAGTTGGCTGGGGGATCCAGTTAAGTGGGATGAGTGGAAATACCAGGAAGGCATCCCTTGACACGATTGGAGATGTACCCAAGGCATCCCTCAGGGACTAGAAACTGTGGGAAGTGCCTGCAGGCAGGGAAATGCCACTGGAACTGAGATTCCCCAGACGGGGAATCCTTAGTCTAGATATCCTCTGCCATCAGGGAAGATGGTGAGGTGGCTTGGAGGAGGCAATTTCCAGAGGTCCCTTCCATCCCCAAGCATCTGTGATTCTGTGAAGATGAGACACGAGTGCCTTCAGGAGGCCTGCAGGGTATTTAAAGGTGCAGAACAAACTCCAGGGTGGAGCCGTGTGGCAGAATCCTTCATGGTGTCCTCCTCAGAAGGGAGGAAATCTGATTGGGAGTGAGGTCTGAGGGCTGAAATCTGAGGTTATGATGTGTTTTGAGTGAAAGAAAAACCTTTTGTTATGTAAGACAGCCTTACAACTCTTCAAAAAGTGGAGACTGCCCTTCTCTGCGTTGGGACAAAGCCCTAGTCTGATGTCCTGGTGACCTGATCCCAGTTTTCCAGACACGTCCACATCCCTTCATTTCCCTGGAGTCTAACTCTGATTTTTTGACTGGGCTGTGACCAGAGGCAATGCCACAGCATCTTTGGTCAGAAATGTGCAAAGATTTGATGCTAAGATGCCCTAAGATGTGATGCTTACATTCTTTTACTCCCATATCACAAGATATTCATATTGTTATGAATATCTTCTTCTGCTGTCCTGGGAAAAGCCTTGGCTTGTTCTGCAGTTGAGTCTCCTGGGATGTGGAAAGGGGGGATTCTCCACCACAAGCTGCAACATCTCCTTCCTTGTTCTGTGGTGTTGATGGCTCGAGGATCCCTCCCTTGCTTGGTCTTGACTTCTGATTAGGTTTTGACTTCTGATTAAGAGCAATGATCTCCTCAAAAGGACCTCTGAGACCATCCTGGAGTGCCCCTGGGGATATCACCTGACTACCAACAGCATCAGGTCTAATATGGGATGCAGTGGTGGGGATGAGGAAGATGGTGAAGGCAACTGTGATCCCTAACGGCTCTTTTTGTCTTTGCTGGATTGAAACTCATCTTAAAAGGCTCAGGGAATGAAGCACCTTTCTCTTCCCTGCCTTGAACAGGCCTTAAATGTGTTTGTAGAAAACCTCACCACAATTATTTCCATTTTGCCTGGTGAGGGGAATGTGGGGCAAAGCGCTGCACTTTCACACCTCCCTTCCCTTGCTCACAAGAGTGGTTGGACATAAATAGGACACGGCTCTTCCCGATCCTGGAGCTGCGTCAGGAGGCTCTGCTTCCTGCAGGTGACAGTGCCGGGGCGTGACAGCAGAGCTGGCACTGAGCACAGCTGCCACGAACACCTCGGATGCGCCACACCAGGCACGGCTGCCTTTCACGTGGACTCCGAACTCCCCCTGTAACCTCCCGCTCTCATAAATGCAATTTATGAGCCGCAAGGTGCCCAGCAGGCCGCGGCGAGGTGGTTATTAAAACCCCAGCTTCCCACCTCAAATTACAACCCAAATGCTGTGTTTGTTTGCCACTTAATGCCGTCCCTCGGAGGTTTTCTTTGAGCACCGAGCCCTTTTGAAGTAGCTGTTGATTACAGAGCAGGCGGTGTAATCTCCCTGTGGAGGGTATTTGGAGCTGGGGGGAAGCTGGGGGGGAGGAAATCAATCACCCCAGTGCAGGGTCAGAACTGGGGAGGGGGATGGATCACCCTAGCCATTCTTTCCACTCAGGGGCTCATTCTGCTCTGGAAGTATCGGTCTGATGGCTGCAGCTCCTTAGACAGTCAGGGAAAGAGGATTTCAAAGAGGGTTTTAGCCCTGCAAATTGGCTTCCAGTCTGGAAGGTGACTTTGGTGGTGGAATTATTCTGTCCAGTCACCCTCAGCAAGCACTGGCAGCTGGGGCTCTTCCTGAGCCCCAGTTCAGTCCTGAGCCCTCTTCTCAGTTTTCATGGTGATTTGACTGGCTATTCCCTGGGCCATGAAGAGAGCAAATAATTTAAAGTTATTATTCTTTATTTCTTCCCAAATGATTGACCAACACTGTCTTGTATGTCTGAATTTTCCTGGTGAGACCTTTTGAATTTACAACTCTTGATCACCGTGGGTTGCACAGCGTTGACTATGAGCATGGCTAATGTAGAGCTCCTGAGCACAGAGGTTGGTCTGAGGCTTGGATTAGGTGGAAAGTGAACCTCTGTCAGAGGTGAAGTCAACATCTGGAGGTCTTGAGATTGTGCTTCATCTCCAGCTCAGCCTCTTCCTCTGTGAAGCTCCTGGAGAGCTGTTACTATCTCTGGACTGTTTGTTTGCACCCTTTCCCTCAGAAAATTTATTATTTGGACATCAGGACTCTGGGTGGTGAGTCTGGTCCTCCAGATGTTCTTGGCTTGATCCACAGCAGGCCCTGGATGTCTGCAGTACTTGGATTTTGCCAAATATTAGCCAAAAATAGCCTTGAAATGGCAAGAGCACAAAGCCTGGCATTTTTGCACCAGTGGGATAGGCAGATTTGGGAGGTGGAGGACACCAGAGTGGCCCAGCCCAGTCCATCATCTGCTGATTAGTGGCTGTTTCCTTTATCTCATAGAATGTGCAGTGAGCTATTAACTATATTTACTACTCTTCCCCTTTAAGAATAAATCTCTAACATTGGTAAATATTCCAGGTGAGAGAATAGCAAGGAAACCTGGGTAGATAGGATGCTATTGTTGCCACCATAGTGGTTGGTAGAGGCTCTGACTGAGGTTGAACATGATTGTGCTCTGTAAAATCAGATTTTTTAAGATATCTTTCCTTTTTAATTCGGGAGTGGAGGTGGGTTTCACCTTGGTACCACCAGAATTTTTTCTCCTTCTTATTAATCCTCTCTATTCCAGCAACTCTAGTGTGTGTGTGTGTGTGGTCTGAATCCCTGCAGATCTGCAATCGATGAAATATCACAACTGACAGTATTGCCAACAGTAAAATTGCAGGCAAAAATACCATTCCTGAGTGAAACAATGCTAATAAATAACAAGAGGCCAGGGGAAAAGGAAAGGCCAAAATGAGAAGGGAGTCATTGGCATCGATGTCCAGCACAGTGGAGTGTGGCAGCTCAGCTGAGTTTTCAACATAACCTTGACCATCTGGGCTGCTCTCCTGAATCAAATCTTGCTGTTTCATAGAATCACAGAATTGTTAGAATTCAAAAAGACCTTTAAGATCATCAAGTCCAAATATCAGCCCAGCACTGCCACCACATTCACCACCATCCATGTCAACATATTTTTTGGAGCACTTCCAGGGCTGGTGACTCCACCACCTCCCTGGCCAGTCCATTCCAATGTTTTACAACCTTTACCATGAAAAAAAAAAAAAGAATCCTAATACCCAAACTAAACCTAATCAAAATCTTTGATTAATATTCGTGGCTTTCGGGGCAACACCAGCCCAGTGCACCCACATAGAAGAGACAGCCAGACCTGGCAGCACTTTTTTTGTCCAAGTTTCAGTGACTTTCAATATCTGGGAAGGCTCTTGGCTCCTCCTTTGCACCACTTCTCAGCAGTAATGAGGTAACACACCACTGACTTCCCTGAGCATCTGTTTCATGGGGGAAGTGATTTTCCTCACTGCTATACTGATTGGAAGTGGAACAGCCTTCAATCCTGTGTTATGTTCCGGGGGGCACTGAGTCTCCCACAGGCTCAGAGAGCTTTTATCCATGAATACCAACCTGTAACCCAGCAGTGGCTTCGAAACCGTATTTGCTTGTGAGACAAAACCCGATAATTTCTGGCCATTCAAAAGCATTCAGGAACATCCTAAATTGTGTCCTCTGGGTTGGATTGCAATGTCAAGTCTTTTGTATTTCAGATTCTCCTGTATGATTATTGGAGCAGGGGAATGGAGTGAGCAATCAAGGACTTTCCATCCCCCTTTTCACCACCACTCTGGCATTTAGATGAACTCCAGGGCACTTTCTAATCCTCTCCCCCTCTTGTGCTGTAGTTAGGGCTTGGTAAACTAAACAGGGGTAGGACACAGATCCAAAAAGTGCCTGGCATTTGTGCAGACAGTTTAATTTTTAGAAATGTTTTTAGAACATCTTCTCAGGCAGCATTCTCTCATCCCAAGACTGGTGGCAGTTCAGAGGAAAACCTGGCCAGGGACTGTTCCCAGCAGGGACATGAGTCACCTTCTGGCAGGGAGAGGGGTGAAATCCTCAGCTCTTGCTGCCCTGTGTTCGTTTTAAATCAAGCAACAGCTCATGGGCTGAGCTGGGGATGCAGAGATGCCTGTCTGGGGGCTCCTCTCTGGACTGTAGCATCCCCCTGCCACAATGAGCTTTTACAGCTCCATAGATCACTGGGTAAAAACCACATTTAATTCGATGGTAAGGTCACTTTTTAGTTAAAAGGGACAGAACGGATTTAATTTATAATCCTCTCCAACTTTATGGCTTGCATTTAGAGTTATATCTATTATGTAGTGCCAAACACGTATTATAAAAATTGATTCCCCCTTTTCTCCTCCCTGGATTTGCTGTGTCAGGAGGATTCTGATTGCCCTCCCCTTTGCTCCAAGCCAGCAGATAGACTGAGGTACATCTAAACGTCAGGGATGACATCTGGGGCTGCGAAGTGCGAGTTTATAGGGAATGGAACTGGCCCAGATCTATTCCTGGCTGTTTGGGAAGGAGCACGGTCTCTGCCAGCCTGCCACAATGCAGGACAGGAGGACAGGGCTGCAGTCTGAGGGGAAAATGCAGCTCAGAGTCAGGGTGAGGTGCAAGGGGTTAGTAGGTGACCTGGTGTTGGTGCCTTCGTGTGGGACCTGCCGTGGTGATGGGATTTAGGCACTTCCTCTAAAATCAACAGCAAATTTAGGCATGGGACATAATGTCCAGAGGAGATCACAGCAAAGAATCATTACTTTTTCTATTCCAGGAAAGTTTTTAGACAATTTTAAGGGAGATTGAAAGAGGGAGGAGAGGGAGCAGGGTGACAGCAAGAGGAATTAGAGGAAATTTACCACCTGATCTTCACTTCCAGTTTCTGTATTCTGTACCCACACCTCGATGTCTTGTCACCTGTATCACACCTAAAATAAGTTCAGTGCTCTCTTTGCAGAGCAGTGGACATCAGAGAGGGGGAGACAAGGGAAGGCAGCAGAAGGAATTGTTGTGATTGTGAATTGTTATGAACTCCTGCGGACAGGGACCGCGGTTCATCGCACAATTGCTCCCCGGATGCTGTGACTTGTGTCAGGAGTCGAGTGAAGCTGTCAGAGACGCCTTCCCTTGATTTAGAGTCTTCCAAAAGGTGATAAATGGAGCACTTAGAGGGAGATTTGAGCCTCGAGTCAGGCTCTGACAGGAAGAGGGAGCCTGGCTCCTGCTGGGAGCATCCTTACCCCCTGACCCACTCTCTGGGAGGGCAGCAAGGGGGGATCTGCCTCCCTCTCCTGCAGCTGCATTCCTGGAATTCCTGGAATTCCTTTTCCATCTTTGTGATGGAGTTGTGCTCATATCATCCCCACCAAACACCCCGGACAAGCTGTTATCTGCCCTTTAAAGCTGAGCTGGGGAGAAATGAGCCTCATTGGCCCACACACAGCCCTGGCCATGCTTGATTGAGTGACTGCAGTAAAACTCGAGCTATAAATAAAACACAGAAAATGTGCCTGTGTCCACAACGGTGTTCTCCTGAGAAGATGTCATTTGCTTCAGGACTTCAGTGAAATAGCCATATTTTCAGTCTCTGTTTATATTAATAAGTGGATTTTTTTATTGTGGGTGTTTTTTGGATGTTGGTTTTTGTTTGGTTGTATATATTTTTTTTTTTTTTCTTTACTGCGGTGAGAATAAGGTAGCACAGGGTACCCAGTCTAAAACAGCAAGGTGAACAAGGTGCTAAGGGACACTTGGACCGGAATTCCTGGCAGTGTGAGGGACAATCACAATGCCAAGGGTGAGGAGAGATGCCATGTTCCTTGAGCAGGGTCACACTGCTGCTCCTCCTGAGGCTCTTCCCCAAAAGCTGCAGCCAGGCTGGGTTTAACTGGAAATTGAATAATAATCTCTGAGAGTTTCATGGGCCTGAATGGAGAGATCTGTGGCCTTATCTTTGCTCACCTTGTAATGAAACACAGCCAAAAGAAAAAAAAGGAAATTATGAAACTAGAGCCTGTCAAATCTTGAGTTGCTTAGACTTAATTTTTTTTTTAATCTTGAATATGGACTGTGGTCAGCCTCTCTATTTTATTTCAAAAATCACAGCTAGGATGTTTTTTTTAAATGCCGCTTGTACTCGCTTTTTAATACTATCTGTCTTCCGTAATTGCAGAACTTCAGAAATTTTTATTTGAATGCCAGGTATTTCAAGAGTTGTGGAACGAGAATCTGAGGGCAGAGATACGTCAGAAAGGAGCAGGAGATTACCAAACTGTAATAAGGACAGAATACAGTTTCCATGGGGAGTGAAGGATTTGCTTCTGCATCTTTTCTTTCGGTCTCCAAGGAGCTCTGTCTCTGGAGCAGCAGCATCTCAGGACCTGAAAGCAGCAGTTCACAGGGAATGAAGGTCTCTCTGGCACTGGAGCCACATTTATCAGCAGCCTGGCTGGAAAGGACATGTAATTTAGGTTCATTGTGCATGTGGAGATAGAAAACCTGATTTTTTGACTTAAAATTGCCCAAAATTAGACAACGCCAATGCACCAAGTTTGGACTTGGAGGTGAGATTTAGACATGGGATAGAGACTGGGTCACACCTATGGGGAGAAAAGTCCTAGAGAACCTTGTCCCTCTGCTGCCAATAAATGGGTTCATGCTTGGATTTAATGACCTTTTCCAACCTTAATGATTCTATCATTCCAAATATGCTCATGGTACCTGTGCTGGGGAGAGCAAGGACTGCAGGAGGAAGGTGAGGGTGGGATTGAGGGGGAGAGGAACCATGGGACCAAACAGACAGGAGGAGGTCAAGGGTCACTCAGGATGATCATTCCATCATTTGATTCAGATTCGCTCACGTGCAGAGATTTCTGCCACGTTCAGAGGGGGCAGGAGATACTTCAGGAAGTTTCTTTCCTCTCTCCTGGGTACGTTCGCCTTCTCATCAAGAGGAAAGTAAGGCAGGAGGGAAGTGCGTTGGGAGGTTTCTGCCCCCATTTCTGTGGTGTTCAACACCCCCCGGAGGTTTTTCCAGGAGATTGTGGCTCAGAGGAGGAGGAGAAAGCTCAGTAAGGACAGAGGAGAATCATAGAATAGTTTGGGCTGGAAAGAATTTAAAGATAATTTTTCAATGAGAAGGGCTGCTGGGCTTGGACAGAGCAATTCAAATGTGTCCCAGCTTTTATCATTCTGTATCTTATCAGGACGAGGTTCCTCCCTGGAATTTGCCCTGGACCCCTAAATTTTCTGTATCCTTGAGGATAAGGCATTAGAGGCGGAGTACCTTAAATTAAAAATGAGCAGAGCAATGGCAGGAGCCTCTCCTGCCTGCAGAAGGTCATCTGTCAGACTCGCAGGCTGTCACCTGAGTCCTTCAGCCATCGGAGGCTTTCATGTGAGCTTAGAGCAGAAAACTCTCCCTTGGTTGCTGATGAGTCACGGAACACCTGAGAGGAAACATCTCAGGGGTGGAGAAAAACAGCAAAGCAAACCTCCTGTCATGTCCAGCTCTGGAATTGGAAGCTGCAGAGAGGTGGAGAAATTTCCACCTGAAGGCCACTTCCCAAAGCCTTCCTGGTGAAATCCACCTCAGCACTGGCAGGGAGATTTCTTTGTTAGTTGTACAGGATTGACTGTCCTGGGCAATAATTTTTCTGGTGGCTAAAACCTCAGCCCAGGTGTATTTTTTTTGCCAAAACAAGCCTGTTTGGTCTCACAGCATCATTACCCTTTAGTTTAAAGTATTTTTAAATTCTCCTGATGCTTCCTTCTCAGAGTTTTAATTAGAGCATTTTAATTTTCTCTTCATTTTCCTTTTTGCAAAGCTGGTATCTTCTGGCAAGTCTGGTCATCTTAGTGATTTTTCTCTGCAACCCTGTCTCACTGTGAACTCCTGTTTCTTGAACCCGAGTACAAGAATGGATATAATATTTTAGATATGGCCAAAGATAGTGTCTTCCTAATATCTGGAAACCTGGAAATATTCCCCCTCACTGTGTCCTAGATTGATACATTGCCTTTTTCACAGCGTGTTATTTGTTTTTACCCAATCTGTATCTTCATTTTCTGCTTTTTTTCTGCTCCGTTGAAATCACTTTGCTCTTTTTCAGCTTTCAGCTTAGGAATGTCCCCATTATCTAAATGTGACAGCATTATTCTCACGTCACACCTGGGGAAACAGAGGCAAAAAAAAAAAAAAAGACTTAACCTTCACGGAGGAGGTGTCAAAACTTTGCCAAAAGCAAGGAAAGAGATTCCTTGGACACCAAGGCTGCTGTTGGCATCAGAGATTTGTCCGAGGATGATAAAGTCGAGGTTCCAATGCCTCCCCGTGGGCAGGGGCTGCCTCTTCCAGGCAGGAATTCTTATGAGGAGCCTGGTTGTTTTCCCTGCTCCTCAGCCTGCATCCCCCCTCCCTCCTTGGGGACGAGGATGAATGGGAAGAGAGAGGCTCTGAGTGGACTCTGTTCTCCAACCCCAGTCGCTGCTGAATTTCAAATAACTCCCCAAACAAAACCCAAACAAGCAGCCCCTTGTGCTCCTCTATCTCCTCTCTCTTTGGCCTTTAGTCACCAGGCTTGGCAGCGCCGCTGCTCTTCTGTGGCTCGTCACATGCGAGCCGGGGAGGATGGGCTGCTTTGTGGTCCTTCTCTTTGCTCGGGGGGCTGAAACAACAGAGCCCTTTGCCTTGTTTGCTTTGCTGGGGCCGGAGGAAGGAGGAGGTTGGTGTGGCCCCCAGCAGGGTTTTTGGTCAGCAAGGTGAAGGTTTGCACGGTCAGAGGAGCGGGTGACACTGCCCGTCCTCGTCCCCTGCCTCCCTTGTGCTGGTGGTGACAGATTTCCTCCTTGCAGAGGGCAGGGGGAAGGTGCTGGGGGGTTTGGGATGGAGGGACAGTCAAAGGTGCTGTCCCATGCCTGAGGACAGGCATCATTCCCGTCCCAGGAGGATTTGCAGCTGCAGGGATCAGTCAAATGGCTCAGCTTTTGTCCTCAGCGCAGGTAGCAGTGAAAGGGGACAGAGGGACAAAGCCAGCTGGGAGCTGTGGTTTGTCCGTGGAGCTCAAATCCTGGGATATGATATCCTGGGATGTCTGGGGTGGATGATGGTCTCCTGGCAGGGGTGAGAGTGTGGTGGAGTGGGCAGGAGAAAAACACTGCTCCTCTGATCACCTCTGCTCCCCAAAGCTGCTGGGGCATGGCAATCACAGAGAGAGGGCCAGGTCAATCCATGGGATCCAAGCAGGAGGTTTTTTAGGGATCTCAAGACCCTTAAATTCATTTTACTCATTATCCAAGTTGGTGTTGAACTCCTTCACTCTGCAGGGAGAGAATCTCTCCAGACAGCATGGTGGGGTCAGACTTATTGCAGACTGGGGCAGCTCCTTCTGACCTCTTAATTTTCAGCAAGCCAAGCCTGATAGACTGGGACAGTGCAGTGTTCTATGCCAAAAAAAAGAAAAAAAAAGGAAAAAAAAAGAAAAAAAAAGAGGATTTAGCACTATTTCTTTCTCTCTTGTGTCTTAGACCAGAAAAGGCCTCTGTGCAAAGCTCACTCAAGATGCACTGCGAGTATTTGGCAGCATATTGTGGTGTTGTTCACTCTGCTGTGCTCGGGCACAGGTCTCCTTTCAGCCCAGCTCTCCGTGGATGAGAGGGGCAGCTCATCCTGCCAGCCCTCTTGGAGTGGGCTGACTTCAAACAGCAGGACATGACCCCTTGCTTGTGATAGGGGATGTTCACTCCTGACCTAAATAGGGAAAAAGAGCCTGAAGTTTATGGAAAGCCTGTTCCATCGGTCCGAGGAAAAGCCAGATGGCTTCTGCCTGTGATCCACGGAGCAGAAAGAAAAAATCATTAATAGCTGTGGATTGTCCGTGAGGAGTGGGTTAAGGGAGAGCTGATGCCTTTGCAAACTCACGGGGTGGGTTAGGAGTCTCTGTCTTGTGGATAAATACAAGTTTTCCTTCTGCACAGCTCATCACTTCTGTTTTTTTTTTAATGGAAAAAGCAACATCCAAGGCATTGTGGTGGTGTTGGTCACCACTGCTGAAAGGCTCATGGGGAAAAGACACGAGCCAGGTATAACTGGGGGGGCTGTGCCAAACTTTGGGCTGGGCACAGGAATTCTTGGATGGGATGTAATGGCCTCATTCTGCCAGAGGACAAACTACATGAGCATAAATGTCTCTTCTGTCATTATATGTATATATTTAAAAAAACCCAAGAAACAAAAATGCAATATGTTTTATGAAGAATTACCTAGATCTAGTACCATCCCAGTATTTCTCTCAAGATGAAGGAATAATCCTGAAAGATTCCTTGAGGAAAGTGCTTCATGGTAGTTGATTTTTGCATCTGTTGCTCTGCATCCAACACTGATTTCCTGTGCTGAGCTGCCTCTGTGCGATGCTCCACTGCTTTTGCAGCGATTTGGCTTTTTCCAGTTCTACTCAATACTCTGATTTTGACAGGGAGCTCCTATTAATAAATCTTCTTATATATCCCTAAATATGGTCTCTATAGCTAACTATATATGTGAAATAGGGAACACCTCCAACTGGGAGTGGTGTGTAAGGAGTTTTTTACTGCTAGGCAACCACTTGGAATCCAAGGCTGCAAATTGTTACTCAGGCTATGACAGCTCCTTAACCCCTGAGCTCTTCTGCTGCTAAAACTGGGGGAAAAGAGGCATTTTGAAATGAAGGTGAACTTGCTTCAGAGAGAAAATTCAAATCTTTTCAAATGTGGGTGTTCTCTAAATTGATTGAGAAAATAGAGCTGATAAGGTTGTTGCAACAATTTAATGATATACATGCAATTTAATAGCACTAATATTTTTATTATTGTTAATGATAATAAAAATAAAGCCTCAGTTAGTTTAATCTCCTTCCTTCCTTCCTTCCTTCCTTCCTTCCTTCCTTCCTTCCTTCCTTCCTTCCTTCCTTCCTTCCTTCCGCACCCTTCCTTCCTTCCTTCCTTCCTTCCTTCCTTCCTTCCTTCCTTCCTTCCTTCCTTCCTTCCTTCCTTCCTTCCTTCCTTCCTTCCTTCCTTCCTTCCTTCCTTCCTTCCTTCCTTCCTTCCTTCCTTCCTTCCTTCCTTCCTTCCTTCCCCCCTCCCTCCCTCCCTCTGTCCTTTCTTTGCTCCATTTCTCCCTTCCTCCCTTTCTCCCCTCTTTTCCCTAAATCCATTGGGAAAAGATTTTTAATTCCTGTGAACCATTTTTTGTTTCATTCAGAACACGTTATCTCAGAACTAATTTTTAGTCAGTGATTTTTGCCAAACTCTCTTCGCCTGTCATGTATTAATGATCCCTTCACTTGAATTCTATACCAAATTATATTTGATAAAATATAGATAGTGAATCATGATCATTTCACTCATAAAGTCGTTCAAGCAAGTCCACATATAACAAGTACAGGAAGTTTTCCAAGATTTTTTAAAAATTAGATATGTTGGTTATATAATACACTTCCAGATAGCCATTTTTGGGATTTTTGAAGTCTTATTTCAGCTTGGGGTGTGCACATATTTCTCCACCTATACACATATACGTACATTTAATTCTGTTCCTTTTGTCAGTAGCTGATCAGAACAAAGAGATGACAAGTGCTGAAAAGTTGACAAAAAATAAGGTATTTTTTCACAATGTCCCAGGCCCTGGAGAAGTTCTCTATGAAGAAAGAAAATAAGAGACAGTAAATTACTCTTACAGCTTCGAATCTGTTGCCTGCTCCTCCTCCTAATCCCCCTGAACCCAGGTCCACCAGATTTATGAAATCTGGAGATTCTCCATCTGTGGAAGGAGTTTGATAGGAAAAAAATATCAGATGGTGGTCAGAGGAGAATGTCTTAGAAAATAAGGAATTGGAAGATTTACAAAACATGTTGAATGTTGCATGAGAATCAATTTCTGAAAATGGGATAAGAAAAGAAAAATATTGATTTTTTAAAAAAATATTAAAATAAAGGCTGCAGAGCTGCTGGAATTGCAACAGCATTTCCCATTGCACTTTTGATTTTTTGCCTCCCTGGGAAAGGAGATTATCTTTTCCTATGGTGACTTTTCCACAAAAATTAAAAACCTGTTGCTTTCAGCCTAAACAGCCTTAGTTTCATCCCAAACAGCCTGAACGTGTGCACATTAAAAGCTCTGCTAAAAGGTTACTTACACTACTAATTACTATTTGTCATTAATGGCCAATCAGAGAGTGAAGAATGACTTTCTATCTTTTCCTCCCATGATCTGTGAGAGTGAGTCCCACTGGTTCTTCACTTCCATGAAAGACTTTCCTTCTATCCATCTTAAATAAGTGCCCTGCTAATTTTCTGGAGTATCAGCCAGGAAGGTTGAAGCTCTGTGTGCTCCTTTTTTTCTCAGCTGTGCATTTGTGACACTTAGAATTTGTCTGCCGGCTTAGAAAAACATTAAAAATAAATAAATATTAAAAACTTTGATAGATTTTGATCTTGTCCACTTTGATGGTAAGGAAGCGTCTCTTCCCTGCTCCCCTAAATAGAGGTTTCCACACTCCATAGAAGCAAAATCACAAGATTTCCACATAAAACATCTGTGGTCAGGAAAAAAAGTCCAAATGGAGATTATTTACCTCACCTTTCATCACATGATTATGTGCTCCTGATCCAAGATTTCCAACTCCCACACCTACAAAAGGTGTTTCGTAGCATCAAAGCCAAGCCAGGGAACTCAAAACCCAAATTTTGATCCACAAACTCTTTCCAAGGCAAGACTCTGCATGAACCCAAGCTGTCTGGAAGGGAAACTCAAGGTAAACTCCAATTTAATCTCAGCCTTTCTCTATCAACAGTGCTGGTGTCTGGCTGAAAGCCTGATGAGAAGAGGTGACTGGGGTTTTCTAGAGGTTTATTATTGTCCATTTTTACTTCTGCTTTCACCCACAGGTGGCCAAAAAGAGCTAAAAGCCACAGCTGGAGTCCCAATATCCCTGAATCGCTGCTAATGTTGGTTTAAGTGTCCAGGTAATCCTGGAGGAGAATTACAGGCCACGTTTTACCCACCTGATATGTGAAGGTGGATGAAGGTGGACTCATAAAGCCTCTCCAGAGAGTCTGTAGCTCCATGGAGAATCACAGGATTGATTAGGTTGGAAAAAATATCTGAGATCATCCAGTCCAACCAGACCATGGCACCAAGTGACATGTCCAGCCTTTCCTTGAACACTTCCAAGGATGGTGACTCCATTGGGCAGCTCATTCCAAAGGACAGGGGTGAAAAACTCTGATCCTTGTCTGGATGTGGCTCACCAGACACTCCACAGACACCCCAGTGAAGTAAATATTTTGCCACAGGTCCTCCCCAAAACTCTCCTAACCCCCCCAAGGGGTCCTCCACTTGAAAACCCCCCAGCCAAAAGAAATAAAGCCAACAAGGACTTTCCCAACACAGAAACAATCAATTTTGTGTTAAGTTTGTCTACAAATAGGGACTCCTCGATCAAACTCTTTTCTTGAAAAGAGGACTTTTCTTGAGGGCATCCCACTTTTCCTCATTCTCTCTGCAGAGAGGGGTCCCTTTTATACTGATTTATGTCATGATCTCTGAAATCAGCTTCAAATCTCTTGTGCCACAGCATTTGCTGTGTTTTTGAAGGATGCTGAGGATCCTTCAAAGCAGTATCTTCAGTATTGATCACTTGCAACAAATAGATGACCTGGATGAAGAATGGAAAAATATTCCAGACCGAAGGGAGAACAATGGGTGACACAAATGAGAGGTTTGATACTTCCCTTTTTGTCACAAGTCTCAAGGTTTGAGCCCCTCCTGGAAATTCCAAACAGGGGATGAGGGGAAGAGCTTTCGTAGGTGCCAGAGGTGCCAAGGGGAACAGACACCCTTGAAGGTTGGCAGAACGCTGACATTTGATCAGCCGCAGTAATGGAAAATTACAGATCTTGACCTCCTCGGGCACGTCAGAGGACAGAGCCATCCCAGGGGAGCTGTGACTGCACCTGCCTCCAAAGGGCAAGGGGAGGACAAACGTCACGGAGGGTTGGAATTCCGAGTGCTGCCAGGACAGACAGTGTCCTGTTGTCCTTGGCTGGGGTTTACTGGGATGCTCTGCACTGAAGTTGGAAGAGTTTGTCCCTTCTGAGGTAAATCCCCTTCTGTGATGACTGTTGTGGCCCTTCTTGCCCAACACATGAATGATAAATGATACTTAAGTCCTTTTCATTAATTTTTTTAATCCTCCTCAGCTGCTTTATAATAAATTGGGTGTTTAACCTTGCTTGGGTTAAACTTCATGCTCAGAGAAGTGGGGAATCAAAAGTGTCTCTCCTTTTCCCTGTGCCAGTGGTAGGGCTGTTCTAATGCTTTCAACATTAGAACATTTCAACATTTTTTGTGCAGAGAAAGACTTCCTTGCTACATTTAGGAGTGTCTCATTACTGGAAAACCATTTAGAAACTCCTCTCGCTGTGTGGCACCTCTATGCATGTTCATCACTGATAATGTCTATTTTTGCTTCTGAAATCACACCACGTATCCCCAGGTTGGTATAGTTCTAGATTTATGCAATTACTGTGCCTGGCCATCGATTTTAATGACCCTCTGACTCATTCTTTCTCACTCTCACTCTGATCTGGGCTTTTCCCTGTGATTACCCTCATCAGTGGCCCTTTCTGACTGGGAAAACAAAAGATCTGTGATAACAATCCCAGGACGACAGAAACCAGCTGCTCTCTTCCTCCTAAGCCTCATCCTCGTGGCTGAGCTGGTGAAACAATCAGTGGATTTCCTTCAGCTTGAGGAGGCTGAAACAGAACATCAGTGGGATTAGAAGGGTTTAGGGGTATTAGGATAATTGGTGGTGCTAATTTCCGGCAGAGGGAAATGCGCTTTTGATGGAAGGAGAAGTACCTGGGTGATGCTCAGGAGGAGTAAAACGATGCAGGGGTTAGAGCAGCGATATAAAAGGATCCCAGTGCAGCAAAATATGCAGCTTTGGTGAAAAAATTATCCTAGAAAATGCCAGGGTTAAAGTTTGGTGGAAAGCAGCAACCGAAGGTGGAGGAGAAGGGAAAGAGGTACAAGGACTGAAAGTTCCATTTGTAACTTGAACTGGAGAGGGAAAGAGGAGGAACCACTGCTTGCTCT
Source organism: Acanthiza pusilla (assembly GCA_036630365.1). NCBI lineage: Eukaryota > Metazoa > Chordata > Aves > Passeriformes > Acanthizidae > Acanthiza > Acanthiza pusilla. The sequence continues at coordinate 96,142,183 of JAXCHO010000034.1, forward strand.
TGATACTTGGGGAAAAAACAGCAAATCTCTGCCCTGTCATGTCTGTGAGGAAGCTGTGATATCTGATTAGATTATCCGATATCCCACGTGCACCTTGATCTCGGCCAAGGTCTGAGAACAGGACACAAAGTCACCTGTCCATCTCTGTACTGGGGCCACCAGACACCAGAGCTCCAACAAAGCTGGAATTGGGAAGAAATAACAATCTGGGACTGGAAAGAAAGAGTATGGATGAAAGAGTTGGGAGAAAGTGTTTCTACTGTCCAAGGACAGGTTGGACCTGTAATCTTCATGAGGAGGTTGAAGAAGTTGTGCTGCTGATATTGGAAAATGAGGGAAGATGTAAAGGGCTTTCCAGGGATGGCCCAGTGCCTGAAATTGTGTCAGCGGTAGGTCAGGCTGGATATTGGGAAAAAGTCCTTCACTGAAAGGGTGGTCAGGCATTGGAACAGGCTGCCCAGGGGAGTGGTGGACACAGCATCCTGGAAGTGGCCAAAAAAGACCTGTAGATGCGGTGCTTAAGGACACAGTTCAGTGGTGGACCTGGCAGTGCTCTTAGAAGGCTTTTCCAACCTTAACAACTCCATTAATTACTTAGGGTGAAATAAATCTTTCCCTGGACTGGAAGTGACCACATTTAAGGGGACCCTGTGAGTCCTTTCTCACTTCAGTGTTCCTAAAACCTGGACTGATCCTTTCTCCTCCCTGTAAAGTGCAAAGACGACCTTGCACAAAAGGAAGTTCTTGACTGATTTCTTCCCTTTCCACTGGATTCTTATCAGTCTCTCAGGGTCTGTCTCCATCACTGCAATCAAAAACCTCTAGTGTAGTTAAAAATCAGTGTTCTGGAGGTTTTTAAATTGCTTATGGGATGAGCTACCCACCCTTAGAGTGACACCAGAACTTCTGGCAGGTGCCTGCTTGGTCAGTCTTGCCCTTACATAAACCAGCACTACTCACCAGGTCAGCTTTTCATTAGTAGTGCCAAATGTGGTCAGTTTTGGGCCATCGTGGCATTTTTATTTTTTAAAAAATCATTGCTGTGGCCCAGAAGTATGATTTTTAAACAACTCATCCTTCCTCTTGCTGCTTTATTGTGGTGCACTGGGGTTTTGTAGTTTGTAGGGGGTTTCTTCTAAGAAAACTTTTGTTTTTTAAGGTTTCCTGTGGTGCCTGGAGCAAACTCTTAGTGGACCCTGCACAGCTGTATAATGTCAACTATAGGGAAGGCCATGAATTTCAACCTGTGAATGCATTTTCCCTTTTAGTACTAAGGAAAGTAGAAACTTCCCAGCCAGTCTTTGTCACTTGATCCCAAAAATGCCCCTATGAGCTCCTCACATCTCCTTCCTGGAGACTTCAGTAAGGAGTTGGTTAAATCCTGCAGAGGAATGAAAAATTGTCTCAAACAAGAGCCACAAATGCTGAAACTTTGTGAGCACAACTTCCCTGCTCCCATCTTCAGGCGAGTGAGGAGGGAAAGTGTATGATTAACTTATGAAGTGCTCGCCAAGGCGACGTCATTAGTTCCAACAGGCCCTTGTGAAAATGGGAACTGCCAGAACATGAATTTTTAACGTCTGGGCTGCATTAAGATCTTGAACGTGACGGAGACTAAACTTGGAGCCTGAACTCAGAGAGCAGCGCTGCTATTTGTGGCAGAAGCCGAGATGGGTTTAGAGGGAAAGGAGTGGAGTGTTTTTTTAAGGGGCTCTAGTGGATGGGGAAGTTCCAGCAGTTTGGGGCCAGTGTCAGCCTGAATTAGATGAGTTTCTTGGTCTCTGTCTTGGGTCTCCACCAAGATAATGCTGTTTCTGCCTTTAAACTCTTCCCTTCCATCCATCACTGAGTTCTCCTGATGGTCTGTCCTCACCCACTCTTGTGATTCTTCCTTCACCCAGGCCACTTCTCCCCATGATTTCTGATTCCTTCTCTGCACTGCTTTGCTCATCCTTCCCTCCCTGCCACCCCCAGCAGGAAAACTCCTCTGATCCTAAACCAGGAGCTGGCAGTGGAGGAAAACAGCAGCGAGCAACCCGAGGGATGTGGGAGATGGCCAGCTAGAGGCTGCCATGGCAACAGCTGGATTTCCTTCATCCCTCTCACCCTGCTTCCCTGCTGATTACATTAAAACAACAGAAAAAATAACAGTTGCTGGGAATCAAAGAACCCTCTTCCTCGACAAAATCACCTGGCTTTTTTCCATGTTTCCCAAAGCAAATCCCTGGCATCCTTGCTGATGGCACAATAATCCTGTGACCCTTGCTCGTACGTGGTGAGGAAAAAAGGGTTTGGTTTGCTTGCCCTTGGTGGGGAAGACCTTTCTCTGCACTTCTTCTGTGATCTTTGAGCTCAGTGACTGAGCTGTGTTCCAAAAATACCTCTGGCAGTGACTATGACTTTTTGGGGCCTGCTGCTGCTGTTCCATGCAAAAAACCCTGGGAGGATCCAGGGTTTGGATCCAGGAGAGGTTTTGGGGGTGCTGCTCCTCCTGTGACATCTCAGAGGACAAGCAAGCCCAGGTCTTTGTCACAAGGTCATTGCATCAGTTCTCAGCACCCTCCCTGTGCACACAGACCTCTGCAAGTCCACCTGGCATCACCCAGCACAGGTGAGATGTTGTCTGATTGTGACTCCAACTCAGGAGGAATCTGAATAATGGGCCTCTTCCAGGGGGCTGGACCTCCCTTTCTCCTGGTTTTGGGGTTCTTTTTGTAAAACAGATGACTGTTGTGCTTTCTCTTCCTTCCTTCCTTTTGGCTCTTTGCATTGGGAAACACCAAAATTGTGTGGAGCACGGAGTGGAGACGAAATCCCCCTGAATGAACAGGAAATCCACTCCAGCTGCAAATTGATATTTAATGTTGCATCACAGAAGAGTGGCTGTCTGGGGATGTCTGTGCAGCAGCCACATCACAGATCCTTTTATTCCCGGCATTCCCTGCCTGCCACAGCTTCTTTCAGCGCTGGAAAGTGCTTCCAGGACCTGTTCACTACCAAAACCAGTGAGCTTAAGGTCTCCAATCTCAGGCTGGACCCCTGCAAGGAATGACATCCCACCTCTGACAGCATGGACAGACAGCACATTCCCCACCCCAACCTCTAAAAGTTCTATGCTGAACTTGAGATGTATATCCCTTCCCTGAGCCTGTCAGCAGTGAGAGCAAATAAATTTTTTCATTCCTTCATATGTCTCCAAGCACACTCCACACTTAACATATCCCCAGGGAATTTCCTTCAGACTGGAGGCCCTGAGTTGTCAGAGTAGGTCAGGTTTGGGACGGCTTGAAGCTTGATTTCTGAATGAAGCATCATCTGAGGGATAACTCAGCAGCTGTGGCAGCAGAATGGCTCTGCCCTAGTCAATGAACCTCCAGCAAGGGATATCATCTGGGAATATAACCACGGACAGCCAGGCTTGTGATGCAGTCAAAAAAACTTTCTCCTAGTACCAAGATGCCCTGGTTCTCCTTGAGTCCCAGCCTGAACAAGTTTTCAAGCGAATTCTGCAGAGATGTTTAGTGCTTTAATTGCTAATAGAGCTGATCCTGTCTTGGGGAGAGGGGGGTTTGGCACTCACTGGTGTTATTCAGGGAAGCAGGGAGTGGCAGACACACACAGAGGAGGATGTAGAGAATATGGGGCAAGGAAGCTGAGTTCCAGCTCTGTCTTGAGGGTATCAGACTGCTGAGCTCTGATATCCTCACTTAGCTTCACGCTGTTTGTTTTTCTCCCCCCCTCCCTTCTCCTCAACAATTAACTTTGCAATTAGACTTAATTATATCCAGTAGCTATTGGATGTGTCCTCTGCCCCAGTTGCTGGCGGTGGAGAGATGCAGCAGTGGAGGTGAAAGCTGCACAGTCAGCTCAGCAGAGCGTTCAGCAGTGATTCACACGTCCTCTGCATGGGTGAGAACAGGGAGCTCTCCTAAAGACACGGTCTTGTGATTTCCTCACCCTCCTTCTCCCCCGGAATTTCACCTTTCTGTCTCATTTGAAGTGTCAAGCCACTGCTTTTAAATATCAGGGAAACCTTGAAGGATCCCTTGAGGGGTGGTTTGGGTTTTTTTCCCACCACAGGGGGCAAGTCTCAGGACAAGATTATGCAACCAGAAATGTGGTTCTGAAATGCATCATAAACCCAAGGCAGAGCCTTTGTTGGTAGAACACGGTGTCCGTCCTCTCTCGGTCTCCAGGGCACACAGAGATCACCCCTGGAGCTGGCAGGACTCGAAGCCAAGTTTTGTAAAAGGTCTTTCAGTGCCAAATGTCTTGTGGTGTTACTTGACTTTAAAGTGTCCAGAAATCCAATACCCAATAATGCTCTTGGGGTATCAGTGAAGGACTTGGGGGTGCTGGGGGTTGAGAGGCTGGGCATGAACCAGCCAAAAATAGCCCTAATAGCCAAATGTGTCCTGGGCTGTGTCCAAAGCAGGGTGGGCAGCAGGGGAGGGAGGGATTCTGCCCCTCTGCTCTGCTCAGGTGAGACCCCACTGTTGGCTCTGATTCTCTGATATTCATGGAGATTCGCGGAAGCTCGCAGGGAAATCAGGCAGGCAGCACACAAGATGGCGAAAAGAGAGAGTTTATTTACAAAACTTTCTTTATATATTCATTAATAATCTAATAATTATTGGTCGACAGTTTTTCCACCCCCATAATGATTGGCTGGAACTCCAGACCATCCAGTACCAAACAGATTAGAAAGCACAAGAATGCAACATATCTCTATTTTCCATGAGAAAGAAGAGAAAGATTTTTAAAAACAGTGCAACTACACCACACCTGCAGAGCTGCTCTGGGTCCCAGCACAGGAAGGACATGGAGCTGCTGCAGAGAGTCCAGAGGAGGCACCAAGGTGATCAGAGGGATGGAGCAGCTCTGCTGGGAGGAAAGAGAGAGAATTGGGATTGTTCAGCCTGGAAAGGAGAAGGTGAGAGGTGATCTAATTGTGGCTTTCCAGGACCTGAACAGAGCCAAGAGGAAAGATGGGGAGAGAGTTTTTACAAGAGCCTGGGAATGACAGGACAAGGGAATGGGTTCAAAAGAGAGTAGGTTTAGATGGGAAATTAGGAAGAAATTCTTGGCTGTGGGGGTGGTGAGGCCCTGGCACAGGTTTCCCAGAGAAGCTGTGGCTGCCCCATCCCTGGAAATGTTCAAGGCCAGGTTGGGGCTTGGAGCAACCTGGGATGGTGGAAGGTGTCCCTGCCCATGGCAGGGAGTGGAGCTGGATGATTTCAAAAGTCTTTTCCAACCCAAACCATCCTCTGGTTCTGTGATCAGTGTTTTCAGTGCCCTTCCTCTGTTCTGGTTAAATCATAATTAGTGAAGAGTGCCCACAGTGAGCGTTTGTACCACACAGAACTCCATGCCAAGTATCAATAGCTGAGATAGCAGCTACTTCATAGGTCTCTTAACACCTTATCTATTAATTAATTAATTAACTAATGTGACTGTTAGATTACCCCCATTGCCCTTTGGGACATAAGTGGCAGTTTTTCTTCAGGGAGGATGCAGTGAGAAGCGATATTTCCAACCTATGATGCAACGTGAGGATTGTTTCACGTCTTGGAAAGAAACATTTCAGTTCAGAACAGCTCTGTGGGGAAGCTGCAGCGAAGGGCCAGTGGTTTGTAAAACCTGGGTACAGAAAACCTCTGAAACAGAGGTTCAAGATCTTGGTGAAAATAGGATTTTGTTGAAAATAGGAAGTTTTTATTGCTGGAGGGCCATCTGGGGAAATAAATATGGGTAAATCTCGGTCTTAGAGCTGCACAAAGCCCCCAAATTTGGGTGTTGGACTAGATGACCTTTAAAGGTCCCTAGAGAATCCTAGAATGGAAGGGACCTTAAAGCTCAACTCATTCCATGGGCAGGGACAACTTCCACCATCTCAGGTTGCTCCAAGCCCTGTCCAGCCTGGCTTTGGACACTTCCAGGGCTGAAATAATTCTAAGATAATGATGGCAATTGAATAGGAGGAAGGAGGCTTTGCCATGAACATCAATCTGCTTCAGATCAGATCTGCAGTCTGCTTTTGTTTCCCTATAAGCATAACCTCCTGATTCTAAAGAAAAGTGGAGTTATTTTTCTGATTTTGTGGCTCAGAGCCTTCATTCCTGGAGGACTGATACTTTTACAGGCAAAAGAGAAGTAGAACTCCCTGCAGTAAGGCAGAAACCTCAACTTCTCCCAGGCAATTGTCTCCTAAGGACAAGGATGGAAGGTGGAGCAACAGGAAAGTGAAGCAGCAGCCCTTAAGTGCCTGCCTGTTCTTGTTCTGTGAATAGAGAACTTCATTATCTTGGGCTGCCAATGTAAATTAATTTTTAATGCATAATACCTCCCTCATCTCTTTTTCTAGCTGGAACTTAACTAAACAATGCATCTCTCAAGATAAAAAAGAGAAAAATCCCGGCTGTTGGGTCAATTTGCTGGGAGTAGAGACATCAGTCAGATGCAGAACATTGACCAAGCGCCTCCTCGGGTGCTTCATTCGGGGAACCTTGGGGGAAAGCTGAATCCCTCCATCTGCTCAGTGAGAAATCGTGCTCAGAAAGCTGAGGAGCCTGGTTCTTCCCAAAGAAACAGTCCCTCCTTGCTTCCAATTAGGCGCTCCATATCCTGCGTTGTCAGAAAGACACAAAATTGATGAAGAACACAGAAATTCACAGCCTGTTGCTCCCTCCTCATCCCCTGCTGTGAATGAAAACGTGATTCCTGCTGAAAACTTTTTTCTTCCCCCTGAATCTTATTTATTTATTTATTTATTTATTTATTTATTTATCTATCAATCCCTGTGCTTAGCAATGAAAACATTGTGTCTGGCAAAACAAAAACAAAAACAAAAACAAAAACAAAAACAAAAACAAAAACAAAAACAAAAACAAAAAAGAAAAAAGAAAGAAAAAAAAAAAAAAGGATAAATACCCAAAACATAACCACCCCACATTACCAGAGGAAAAGAAAGGCTGCAATTGCCATAAATAACCCAGTGGGTCATGAATAATTCAAACCAGAATATGGTTGTTATTGCAACGAGTTATCACAGCTAATTATAGTCCATTGCCATCATTCCCTCCAAAGCTCTGGCATTGATCACTGCACGACATGCCAAATATTTCACTAAAACAAAAGATTGTGCTCGATGCTTCCCTGTTGATCAGCAGGTCTTGCACTAAGAGACTTTGTTGTTCTTCAGTGGCTTTTGCCCTTCGATCACAGTTGGAAAGAAAGTAAGGAGAATTTTCATTGAACCAAATCATCCATCTCTATCAGTCAGTTGGTCCCTGCAGACCCTTCCCAAAGTTGTTCCAACTCCCTTGGCACAGAAAGAGCTCAGGATTCCACTATTCCAAGAAAGCAGGAACTAAATTTCTAGGATTTTTCTTTTTTGTTTTTAATTTTTTTTTTTTTAAATATTCTGATATCCTTTTTTAAAAAAATTCTGTCCCTATCCTCTTTAGGAATGACTTGCATCCTGCAATGGGATGAGGATTTATGCACATCGTAAAATAATAACTGTCAGCACATGTGGCTTCCCAGTTGGGTTTCCTTTGAGATTTCCCTGTGATCTGCAAAATTTCTGGGTTTGTACAAGACTTTACTGGTTTTAGACTATTGGCAAGCGGCAGATGTTGACTAGACATGAGCTTGGAACTGGAGATGTTTAAGGAATGAGCTCCAGAAAATCAGAATATGCCACAGAGCTGCCTGTAAAAGAGATTTTAATGAGAATATTAATCATGAAATGCAACAAAGGAAGTACAATAATGTAATAGAAATATTTCAGGAGAGAAATGCAAAGGCAGTGTCATTTCTATAAAATTGACAGACAGGGAGGAAAATTACTGATATCTTTAGAAGTCTGAAGAGACTAAGGAAGGATAACAGATGGCCAGCCTGGTAGGAGTAAATCTTTCCCAAGCTTCAGATATTAAGTTGCAAGGAAATGAGGGTCTTATTTTACCTGCAAGTGGGAACCTCAGCATGAACAGGAGTCCAGTGCCAGCAAAACACTGCTCCAGGGGAGAAATTTCCCATTGTCCAGCCTCTGACACGAGATTTACAGTCTGTTGTATCATTGCAAATTGTTGTTGTTCTTGGTCAGACTAAATCTAACTTCCAGCCCATTTTGAAATATGAGTCAATCTGATATTGTTGTGTGGTAGAGTTGGTGGTTTCTTTCCTTCCACACTCACCTATATCTTTAATTCCTGTTCCCTTGACATTTCTTTTTTGGCTTAACTTTGGCTAAAAGCCTGAATCTGTAAGGCATAAAATTTACATACCTAAAATCTACCAAGGAGTCTCTAAAAAATCTGGTTTTTTTTTTTTTTTTTAATTATTATTACTAATTCCATAAAATTTACATTCCCAAAATCTACTGAGGAGTCCCTAAAAAATCTGTTGACTTTTTTTTATTATTATTACTAATTCCATAAAATTTACATTCTTAAAATCTACTGAGGAATCTCTAAAAAATCTGTTCAGTTTTTTTATTATTATTAATAATTCCATAAAATTTACATTCCTAAAATCTAACCGAGGAGCCTCTAAAAAATCTTCTGTTATTTTTGTTATTGTTACTAATTCCATGTAACAGTTCTGTGAATGCATTTCCTGTGAGATCTTTAGGTGAAGTGAAGATTTTTTATATGTCTCTACAGCACATTTTTGTGGGTCTGTTCCATCCATCTGACTCTTAGCTCACCCTACAAGGTCTAACAAGGGGCAGAGATTTTGTGGGTATGTTCCAAACCCCTCAGAGCACAAGAAAATCCCTTGGTGTGCCTGCTCTCCATGAATGTGGTGTGCTCCACTTTTCAGCCTCTTCCACCCTTTTGGGCATTCATTCGAGTGCCGGAAGGAGACCCCCAGGTGAATTCCTGATCTTTCTGCTGCACGTGGGGCACAGAAATACCTGGAATTGCCTAAATTGGTTGAACTTCCAAGGTGACAGTCAGAAAAGTGTATTCTTGAAGGCAAGCAGGAGCCATCCTTATCTGCAGGAACAGGAACAGCCTCTTTCCTTCCCCAACAACTCATCGAGCCCTTTCTTGCATTAGTTGGGATGTGGGGGGTCTATGAGATGAATGAATCCCATTAGATTCCTTCCAGATTTTAAGTCCAATTATTTCACACCAAGAACTCTGTTTATTTCATAGTTATTTCCCTAGTTTTGGAATAAAAAGGAAATAACCTCCAAAATGTTTTGCAGAGAAGATAATCTGAACGGCGCCTGGCTTTTTTTTTTTTTTTTTGGGGTAGAGAGCAATCACCGTATTGCAGGGAGAAGGAGAAAACTGTGCATGCATTTTACATGAACAGGTTATTTGAGAACACGACAGCTATAATGAGAGAGAGATCATCTTGCTTGTGGCTGTACAGAGTGGAGGTCAGACAGCTCTGAATTAGCAGAGTCATTAATATTCTACTACAACATAAAGCTGGAAGGGACCTTCTAGGTCATCAAGCCAACCATGTCATATAATCCCATTTGAGAAGAGGGGGTGACATTGGAGGATAAGTAGTGGAGAAAATGCTTGTGGAGACAAAAAGTGCCAGTCACTGACTGAGTGAGTGGTTAACACGGAGTGGGGACGAGGGATTTGTTGAGGGACTTGAGGGAATTACAAACCTGGGTGAGATATCTTGGAAATTGCCAGTGTTTTTAAAGTAAGTTCTGTATTCCTTGCTGGGTTTGGGGAGGAGAAGCCAAACTGTCCACTGAGTGTCTCCTGTTATCAAACTCCACAGCATAAAGGGATCCTGTGTGGATCCAGTGCAAGATTCCAGGAACAGAGGGGAACGGGGGATCTAACCTGCCTGCTCCTGGTGCCCTCAGATCTTCCTGGAGCTGCTCAGCACTGCAGAGTTCACCCCCTCGGGTCTCTGAGTTGTGAAGGACACGTAACTGTGACTGTCCCTCAAACATGGATGCAGGAGACAGTGTCATGGAGCAGGGAATTGAGGTGGTAGCTTTTATGCCTGGAAATCCCACTCTATTTACCTCTTAGCTTTGCCTGAGCAGAATTTCAATTCCTCTCTCCCTTTGTTCTCACCCGTGGAATGCGCGAAGGTAATTACATTTTTGTGTCTCACAGGGATGTTGTGTGGTTTCTCTAACATTTATCAAGTGTTTGAAGAAGATCTTATGAAGGTGGAGTGCAAGTACCAGGAACTCCTAACAGTCTTGATGAAAACCTTCCTTGGAGCAACGCAGACAAATTCAAATTGGAACCACAGCAAACATTTTTAACAGCAAAAATTAATTAACTGCTACAAGCAGTTCCCAAGGGAAGTGGTAGATTTTCCATGCCTCAAAAATTGTAAGTCCGAGCTGCCTGTGGTTTTGAAAGACAGGTCCTAGCTCAGCTGCAAGTTATTTATCTCAATGCAGGACTCACTGGATGATGCAGACAACAGATGTGATGGTCCTGTGCACTTACAGAAGTTTTATCACTGTATTTATTTCCCTTCTCTCTTCCCTCCTCCCTTATTCTATTGCTGCTCTGCCAACAATGCACAATTCTGTTTCTATTTATACATAGATCTCAGACTTGAAACAGAGGAGTAGTTTGGGGAACAAGGCTCTCTGCTCTGATCTCTTCTGGGTGAATTATCCTTCAAGTGTTTGGGAAGTTGGAAAGAACACATCAAAAATTTCACCTTCCACGTCTCCCCCCCTGTGATATCCATGTGGAATTTTGCACAGATTTCCATCCCAGGGTCACCACTCTGTTACCAGTGGGCTAGATCTAGGAAAAATGGTTTTGGCCATGGATATTATCCAAGGATCAACTGTTCTGGGTGCTTTGGGCATGTTTGGCTGTAGTGCCCTTGTGGAGGAAGGCAATGGACCTGGTGACAAGAGTGCCTTGGTCCCATAAGTCACACTTGCCACACAGCTGCCTACACAAGACTTTGACAAATTCCACACGGGATTCTCTCTTCATCTCTGTTAAAGAGCCTAGACTGCCTTGTGGGGCCACAAAACCAAATAATATTGATTTATAATAAAAACCAAATTTTTTTTCCTTAAAAAATGAAATGGTCCTCAAAGATCAGGCATGATTTGTGGCTTATGTCAAATTTGCAAGGAGAAGTTGCACCTGCAGAACTCTGTTTTCAAGAGAGGCATCCAAATAACCAACCTGTGGTCCTGCTATTCAATGGCCATCATTATCTTAGAATTATTTTAGCCCTGGAAGTGTCCAAAGCCAGGCTGGACAGGGCTTGGAGCAACCTGAGATGGTGGAAGTTGTCTCTGTCTTCCAATGTGATAGATGAAGTTAAGTTTTAGGGGAGGAAAGAAGGCATTGTGGAAACAACAGATAAGTTATAATTACTTTAAAGATGAATGAACTAAATGAACTAGGATGAAACAGAATTCAGGGGTGCCTTTTGTGCCAGAAGGTGAGGAAAGAAAAGCAGTTTGTCAAAAAGGTCACGTCTGAAGAATTAATTTGACAGTGCTGATGGAGTAACTGCTCTTGTAAATACAATTTTGTCAATTTTCAAAGAACCATTTGGTTTCCAGACACACAATTCAACCCTGTGCCAACTGGCAGCTTTGGTGTTTAAAAATGGATTGTGTCGAGACAAGGTAATACCCAGAGGCAAATGTGCTGTTATGAAAGAGCTGTACAGGTTTATATTGGAGTCAAAAAAGGGGTTGGGACTCTCAGGAGGCAGGCAAAGGGCAATCTCAGATCTCATCAACACCCTGAGAGTCTGCAGAAGTCAACTTGTGTCTTATGGCTGCATGGGCTGACTTTCAAAATACTGAACTTGGAGGATGGGATCTCATGTCCTTATTTCCATCATGTTCAGGCTGGAGGGAGCTTGGAGCAGCCTGGTCTAGTGGAAGGTGTCTCTGCCCATGGCAGGGAGTTTGGAACTCTATGAGCTTTGAAGTCTTTTCCAACCCAAACCATTTTGTGATTCCGTGATCTATATTCTGGGGGTGCCCAAACAATTTTGCTGAATTTAACCTGGGATAATTTTTGGCTGAAGAGATTTCCCAACATATATACCAAATAAAGGTGTTTTAAAGATGTTTTTTGCTCCTTGCTGCTGGGCAGCGCAGATAACAGAGGACCCCTGAGGCTTCACTCCACAAAACCATTTCAGAGCCAGGAGGGAATGTGATGATCTGCCATCTGTGTGGAGCAGAGCAGGGAGCTGCACTCAGCAGTTTCCGAAACAGTCCCCTAACTCAGAATAAGCAGGAGAATTAGATCCAGTCCAATTTAACATTTTCCAGTGACAGAGAAGCATCTGCCCCTTCTGTGATTAGTTATCACAGTTTATCACACACCACACACAAAGACATTTTGTTTCCATTCTCAATTCCTATTCATGCTCCATATCATGAGTTCGTGTCAGGATTTATCCAAGGAACACTGATGGGAAGGGTGGGTGAAGATCTTGGTTGCTAGGTGTGCCAGGTGTGGATATAACTTGGTTCTTGGTAATACTTGTTCAAATCCCACCTTTCTGCTCTTCCTGGAGGGAAACTGGGATTATCCAAGTTCTCTCTTTTCTTTGTCTATAGCCTTTCCTATTAGAGCCAAAGCCACCTTCATCCCTTCTCTCCTTGGTCTCTTTCCAGCCATCCACCAGGTCCTCCTTGCATCAAAGATTTCTTGTCTTGAGCAGCAAAAAAAAAGTGGGTTTCATTCCTTCTTGGTGCCAGTTTTTACCTCCATGAACGTCAGGGAAGAAAAAGGGAAGTTCTACCTGCTTCCCCTGCGTGACTGACAGAACATATGTGTTGGTGCTCCTGTTTCATGGTTTGGGAGGCTGTGAAGAAAGACTTCAGAGACATTTCTGGTTGGGATGTTGTCATTTACAACTCCATGATCTTTACCAGGTTTTTGAGACAGGCCTTACCCCCTAAAACTAAAGAGTTTCATCTCTTTAAAGCATCCCATCCACTCACTTGTTGCTAGGTTTGTATATTTTTATAAACTCAAGGCTTTGGTGACCATTCTTTGTGACTCGTGTGGACTGGCTGCCCTCACCCTGCTTTCCACCAGCTGCTTCCCCTGGATTTTTCTTCCTAAAATGGGACAGACCATCATTTTCCAGGTGTGGCTCTCCCTGAGATGAGTCCCCAGTGCCCAGGACATGTCATTCCCCATGGAATAGTTGTGGCAAAGGACACCTGATCTCCATCCATTCCAGCAAGCAGAAATTGTGCAGGTTGCACAGTTGACGCTGGGAGACAAGAACCTTGTTAATTAAAATGTCAGTGACTCAAATTCCCCTAAGGTGAGAGAGAGCTGCATTTTTTATTACCATTGCTGTTAATGATACAGTTGGCTTGTACCTTGTGGAGGAATGATGCATTTCACGTACCTTGACAAGGTCTGCCCACTCCTCCTGTTTCCTCTGTGCCTCATATATGATTTCAAAAGAATCATTAAATAATTCTGGAAATGGAGAGAAAAGGGAAGAAAACCCAGTGTTCTTATTTTTTCCATGTTCTTAGACTTAAGCCATTAGTCAGGATGTATCCTCAAGCTGCGCCAGAGGAGGTTTAGTTGGACATCAGGAAGAATTTCTTCATGGAAGGGGTGGTCAGGCATTGGAAGGGGCTGTCCAGGGAGGTGGTGGAGTCAGAATCCCTGGAAGTGTTCAAGAAACAACTGGGCGTGGCTCTCAGTGCTCTGGTCTGGTTGACAAGATAGGAATCGGTCAAACAATCATTGGACCCGACAATATCAGATGTTTTTTCCAGCCTAAAAGATTCAGTGATTATTCTCCAAATCTGGAACATGATATTTTAAATTCACATCAAGATCATAGGAGGAGAGGAACAGCCTAGAGGGAGATGAAAGTGGAGCCAAGCAGGAAGGGAAGTAAAGCTGGGAAAATGGAAGGTAACTGCTCCAGGACGAGTTCCAAAAGGGTGATAAGTGTCTTATGACTTGAATGTTCTGCTTAAAAACCTTAATTGGCTCCTGCACAATTGGAAGTATCAACTCCCCTGCCCTATTTCACCCTGTTAACTGTGATGGATGCTGTAAACCTGCCCTTTTCTTTATAGAGGGTAGACGAGAGGACTGTAAAAGGAAGGACTTTTAAAGTGTAATGAAGGGCTTAAAAGCTGTGGCTAAAACTCTACCCCATTCCATCAGGTGCTTAACAAACAGGGCCACGCCCATGACTCATTTAGAGCAGCAAGCTCCCTAAAATCATCGAGCTGATGAGGCTTGAACCTTGGTTCGCCTCTGCTGTGCCAAAGACAAGCAATGAACAAAGTGATGGAGGATTTTGCAGGGCAGAAAATGCCCAGACTGTCTCATTCCAGCTGGGTGGCACAGCCAGGAGGTGACACTTCTTTCACAGCTGCTTAAGCACCTGCAGGATCTCACTGTAGCAGTGGAGCTTCAGACCTGCACTGGCTGCAAACTCAGCTCCAAGGCAATGGGCCTTTCCTGGGCTCGAGGTACAAAATATTTCTGTCAGGACAACGTCCATGAGTCAGGCTGCAGTGGCTCTGATTCCACCTGGGAGCAGTTCCCACAAAGGCCAGCCAAGTCATTAACAGTCTATGGCTAATTGCCTGTTGTAAGAATGGCATAAAGCACCTTTGCTTTCGGATGAGCTCAGCTTGAGGAGTGCTGCTGGTTCTCGTTTTGGTGGATTTAGCCAGGATTTATCTTCTGTCTTGGTGCTGCCATTCGTGAAAATTCTGGTCACAGGATGAACCAGGAAATGCTCTGCTTAAAAACCTGGTTTTGCTATGACCTCTGCTCCTGGTGAGGAAGGCATGGCAGGAGATCCATGAAATTTTCCCTGGCAGCCTTTGCACGTGCTTGGTGTCACAGATTTGCACGTGCAAGGATCCCGTGAGCATCTTCTAGGGGGTGACACTGCCTTGGGCTGTGCCAAGTCATGACTCAGCAGGTTCTAGTAGCACATTTAATTATTGTGACAGAGGAGGGATCAACCCCGAGCTGCTGAGATGAGCCTGAGGAGCAGAGACATGTGGGAAAGAAAAGGTGGAGCAGGAGAAGGACCTCGATATTGTGTCAGGGAGCAATAGAGAATTTTCAGGAGTGAAAACAGTTTCTGGGAAAGAAAAGGTGGAGCAGGAGAAGGACCTTGATACTGTGTCAGGGAGCAATAGAGAATTTTCAGGAGTGAAAACAATTTCAGACTTATCTTAGAAAATTTCTGCACTGGCATGGCACAGATCTGGATAAGTTCTTTATATACCACGTTACTCTTTGGAAGCATCTTAGACATGTGAGCGTGGCCTACCCAAGCAAAAATCGACTGATTGAATATTCCTGGTCTTAACCAACTCCCTGCTAGGACTGTGTGCATGGATACATCAGATACTCAAGGCCAGGCTGGATGGGGCTTTGAGCAACCTGGTCTGATGGAAGGTGTTCCTGCCCACGGGACCCAAACTGGGTGATCTTGAAGGTCCTTTCCAACCCAAACCATTCTATGGCACCTTATGCTGAATTTTAGTGGGGTTATTATCAACTCTGGTAATTAGGGGGAAAGCATGCAGCTGGTTCTTGGTGTATTTTCTACTAAAGAGCTCTGCAAAGCTGTGACTTTGTCACCCAAAGGAAGAGAAAGAGGTAATCTTGTCAAAATACTGGAAATTTCAGATGTTGTAAGAATATTTTCTCACTTTTTAAAAATACACCTCTAGCAGATATCTAATTATTCTGGTTTTTAATCTCTGTCATTAACCTCTTACATTCTAGACATACACAGTGCAAGGGAGACTAATAGTTTCCACACTCGTGGAGATTACTGCAGTGTGAATAAATAGTAACAAACAGAGTGAATATTTCATTTGCAGGAAAAACAGGTTCTGGAAGGGAGGAGAGTTAATGTGTGCTGGTTTTTACCCTCACACAAGAGTGTTTCTGACAGCAGGACTGTCACAGGCTGCCCGAGAAGGAGCAGGAGCAGCAACCTGTGACTGCTCGGGCTGATACCAATAACCAGTGTGGCATCCAAATGGCTCTTCTTGCCATTTGTTGAAAAATTATGAAATATATTGGAAAAAAAATAATTACATTCACCAAGGAAAAAATAGGAGAATGAGTCAAAATAACTAATAACTGTATTGGAATTCTAATCTCTCAGCAGGGAAAAATATTGTGTTGGATCATTACCTGGGGTGGGCTACTCACTGAGGACTCACATTTCCGTGTGAACAATCAAAACACTGAAAAAAGAACATTTGGACAGTCTTCCTTGACCTGGAATAAGTAGAGAAAATAAGCTGTTGCTACAGATTTTGTCTCTTTGATGTCCTCTGATTTATTATGCGTGACTTGGTCTGATACAGAATCAACATCAGCCTCTTCACTAAAAGTTTGTCCAAAAACATCTCGAGATATTCTGAGAGACAGGATGCAATGCTGCTGGGATAACGCTGTCTGTGACAGAGTAACAGAGCCTGTTCTCCTGCCCAGAATCACAGCCTGATTTGGGAGAGATGCACATGCCCTGCAGCAGCAGAGGAACCTCTGTAGAAAGGTTTTTGGACTGCTGCCTCATCTTCCTGCTGGAGAGTTCCTCTCCTGGCCTTTTAAATCGCTGTCTCCGCTGTCCCTGTGGGATGGTTTTTGATGGATGGCACCGACACGTCCATGGATGTGGCCATCCTGCTGAGCTGATGGGTGACAGTTTTTAGGGTTTGGGTTACACCCAGAGTGCTTTGCTCAGGAGGCTGTCAGATTAGTATTAACTGTCAGACAAATGATAGAGCTTTTTGTGTAATGATCCTGACAGCGTTTCTCCGGCTGTCACTGCCGAGATGACTCCAGGACACACAAAGCAATCAAATCCCTTGTCTGCACGATGTGTGTAAACACCCTCAGCTGCTCCCCTCTGCACCACAAGAACTGAATTAGACCTTTGGACTCCCTGACTTGAAAAGTGAAGAAGAGCGAGGTCCAAGATCAACCATCTGGAAAGAGGAACAAGAGGCCGGGGCACCACAATAGCTCTGACTTGTACAAATTACTGCTTTATACCTGATACTTTCCTTTTCTGCCCAAGACCTCCTTAAGGGGTGAAATGCCTTATGTGTCTATTGCAGGACTTTGTTGGAGAAGAATCCTCCTCCATCCCCAGCCTCCCGAATGACTCAATAATTACTTTAACTGATTCAAGGCTCCCCCTCAACCTCCAACCGCCCCCCCCAGCCACCATTCAACTTTAACACAAGACCACACTGTTTCTCGGTTTCCAGTGCGCCCAAAGCTATTCAGGCCACTTGTTCCTCTCTGAATGGAGCTGACAGAGCTGCTTTTGTGCAGAGGCAATTTTGGATTTAATTGGAGACCTACTGGGGGCAGGGCTGGGGGCGTGGGGGAGGGAATGGGGTCACTGGGTCAGTGTTTTGGAAAGATCAACTCAAAGGAGAGTCCAAGGAGAAAAAAAAAAATAACGTGGGTTAGATGTTTGGGAAGAGGTTTTGCGTGGGTTGTGTGTGCTCCCCATCTTCCAGAAATGATCACGGTACCTGTTTGGGATCAGAAAGCAAACAGGGTCAGGCCTGGGGCAGATGGCTTTAATAGGCATTTTGAATCTAGAATGACAGATCCCAGGGTCCTTTCTGCAAGGATCACAGGATAATTCAGGCCGTGGTGAAGGAGTTCTGATGTCGGAAAGGTCACTTGCTGCAGTCAGTCCCCTTAGGTCAGGCATTCATCATCCACATTAAAGGAGCTTCGCTAAATTCCCTTCTCCGGTTCTGCTCCCTCCCTGGAGATAAGTTCAGCTTCAGCCCTGTCTTTACCACTTATGGGGCACTTAGGGGTTCGTGCCAGAGCTGTGAATGCGCCACAATAAGAAAAGACCTTTTTTTCAGCAAGGCACATGTAAGTCACACCATGCTTTGAACCAGCACGGTCCTGCTGTGTAAGGGGACCACAGGTCATAATCCACATGAAAAATGGACCTCAGTGAGCCAGCACGAAAGCACTGTGACTCTTCTACTTAACTGCTCAGCTTCTTTTTGGATGTCCCCACTTTGTCACCTGACAAGGAAAAAAAAATTAAATTAAACTGGAAAGAATTGTATTGATTGTGCTGCAGAAAAGCCAATATAATCCTGGCAGAGCTAGACCACAGCCCAACAGAGACTCAGTAAAGCTATTTATGCAAAAAGAAACCTTTTCTTTTGGTCTCAAAAAACAGGTGGACATGATTTGATATAAAATAGGCAAGACTGCTTTGATTGGTTTAAAAAGTTCTGACCATCCCCTGTCCACAGCACACCAAGGTCACCTTCTCTCATTTGTCCCCAGCTTCTCCATCAGTGATGGCTCTCAATTTGCTGCCCTAACTTCATGTTAAAACGACTGGGAGCACCCAGGAGAGGTGGGACCATCTCCTCCTCAGTTGGTGACAAGCGTGGAGCTGACAGTGCCCTTGTACAGCTCGGAGACAGACACCTGCTGGGAGCATGTGCTGGGGGGGGCGATGCATAATTTAGGAGTCAAACAGCAATCGTGCTATTATCCTGATGATGCTCCTCAAACCCTGACATCTCCTGCTCCCAGGAGGAGCAGGCTGGCACTGCCGAAGGGGGTGACCAAGAGGAGCTCCTGGTTTTCGTGGTGGTGTACGGGGGTGACCTCAGCGGAGTGAACAGAGAGTGAAAATCTGCTCAGTCAAGCTCCCGACACCCCTGAGAATTACATTTCCACCCGGCACCACAACTTTCCTCTGCTTCTTTCCCTCAGAAGCCTCTGGCTGCACATCCCTCTGGGATGCCTCTGCTGCCATTTCACATCATCCCTATGGACCTCAGATCCAGGTTTCCTCTAGGGAGGCAGGGAGAGGTGTTTAAAGGTGTCAGAGACCTGTTGAGTTACATTTTCATCAGCAGCTCACCAGCCCGGCTGCGGCAGCATTAGTCAGACTGAAGTAACACAGAGCAGCCTTTGCTCTATTCCCACCACCTACCTGAAAACAAACAAGGCTGACATTTACAAGGCTTTAGAAAGCCTGGGTTTAGCATCAGACCTGCTCTCAGATTCCTGCTGTACTCCTCTCTTTGACAGCTACTTCCTCTCAAACTGCTTGTTTCTAGGACGGCAGCAGATAGGGATTGGTGACCTTTCCATGCAGAGGTGGTGGTTGTTTGGAAAAAGTCAAAAACATCTTCTCTGCCCAGAGATTGCCCTGAGAAATTGTGGATGCTCCATTCCTGGAAGTGTTCAGGGACAGATTAGATGGAGATCTGAGCACCCAGGGATAGTGGAAGGTGTCCCTGTCCATGGCAGGGAGGGTGGAATGAGATGATCTATAAAGTCCCCTCCAAACCAAATCACTGATCCTGTGATTTTGCCCCCTCTCAGCTTGAGGGAAACCACGAGGCTGACTCTCAGGACATTTCTGTCCCCAGGGAGTTCAAGGTTAGTGCCTAAGCCCAGGATGCTGCACTGTTCTTAGCATCACTCCATGATGCTGATTGCAAGAAATGAGGGACCTGTGTCAAGCCATTCTCTGTCAGAATCTTTACTGGGGACCTCTTTGGAGCACTATTCTGGGCTGTAATTGAAAATAAAATAATAGAATCCTGGAATTGTTTATGTTGGAAGGCACCTTCAACATAATCCTGTTCCAAATCCCTGCCATGGACAGGGACACCTTCCACTATCCCAGGTTGCTCCAAACCCCATCCAGCCTGGCCTTGGACACCTCCAGGGATGGGGAGGATGTTGTGGAACATCTCTGGGTGACCTGAACATGAAGATGGCAGTAGGAAGGACTTCCTAGACCAGGGAAAATATGCTTCCTCCCATCCACCTATGGGTCACACAGCACTGGACCCAGATCATGGGAGGACACACAGAGAGCAGCTGCTCCTAGCTGGGCTTTTTGTGCTTCACAAAAATCAGTGTTTGACCAACACTGCCCATACTTGCAAAGTTCCTGTGCCCAGCAGCTTCGGATGGGGAGTAAAGGAAGAAGGACAGGATTCCTTTCTCAAAACCTTCTCAGACAGGGCTCTGATAAACAAATCAGACTTTGCTAGGCACCTTCAGGGAAATGAGGAGAAGCAGTGATGCTGATCCAAATTATATATTACAGGATCAATTATGTATTGAACCTCCTAAAATGGTTTTGTTTAAAGAGAAACCATTCTGCTTGTTAATAAATCCAATGAACATGTGGATTTTCAAGGCTAGGATGTATCACCAGTGTATATATCTCTACCAAGACAATGGACTGTCACAGAAAGTATAATTAATGTACCTTTAGCACTGTGAAGGTATTTGCTGCTCTATTTATACCTCCTAAATAGGAGTCTGGGTACACCAAAGCACGACCCCATCATCTCAACTAATATTCTCTCACTCAGATGCCTAGCTCTAATGTCCAGGCATAAGCCTGAACAATCACCACAGCTACAATTGCTATTTCCCAGCACTGCTCCATCAGTATTTAATCTGCTGCTTTATAGAGCACTGTAGGAGATCCCCAGAAAGGAAAACAGCTGCAGCCAAGTTCTGCTCCAAAAAGTATTTTCAATGGAGAGGCCTATTAATCCAGGCAATAGGCATTAAGTGACGTAACAGTGGAGCTGGAGGGCTGATATGCCCTTCTACCCAGGGCAGGAAAAATTTCTTTTTATGCCTGGGAGAGCTGCTGTAAAAGAGAGCTCTACAGGAGTCTGAGAAATTTGTTCAAGGATTTTTATTTTTTTCCTTTTTGAAGCAGCAGCTGTTGCCTTTATCTTTTTCCCTAAACCAATATAATGTATTTATATGCATATATAAATGTATTTTTATAAATATATATATTTGCATATAATGCATATTCATTCATGCATTTATATATGTAACTATATTTACATATGCATTTTTGTGTATAGATATCTATTTATATTGCAATGTATTTCATTTCTTTTGCTGTTGCAATAATTGGTTAAGTGCCTAAAGACACATGATGTGATTCTTGGGGCTGTCCTGTTCAGGTCCAGAAGTTGGACTTTGGTGATACTCATGGGTCCCTTTCAGCTCAGGAGGTTCTGCAATTGTATGATTCCACGAGATGAGAGTGAATATTTTCAGTGCAAAAGGAGCCTGGAGATGTATTCTTACATTTCCCTGTATTTCCAGCCATTTCCACTCATCCTCTTTCATTCTTTGTGCTTACAAAGAGAGACACATCCTCCAAAGAACACTTGGAAGGGAAAATTGTTGGTTTAACCAGCAGGAAACTGCAACTTACTTTTAGGAGCCCTGTGCAACCCTAAAAAACTTGTTCCATGTCTCTGTCTGAAGTCCAAGTCTGCAACATGGACAAAACAGCTCCGAGTCCTTTCATGAGGAGCGGGTGAACATTCATTTTTGACCTGCAAGGGATCCTTCAGAGCTGAGGTGGACAGGTGGGAAATCTTTTCCCTCAAAGAACAGCAGCCAATGATGCTTGAACACCAGAGAAAGGCAAGTCCTGCTTGATCCCGAGTCCATCTTACGAGGACAGTTCAGGGCAAGGTCAGTGTGAGTACAGCCAGAAGTGTGAAAATAATTCTAAATCTAGAATTATTCTACAATCTAATTTTGGATTATTATTCTAATATATCTAATTATTCTAGAATCTAATTCTGGAAGCTAATTCTTCTCTGATCACTTCCCCATCATCTTCTAAGCTACATCATCATAAATCCCTTTATGATGGGTTTTTCTCTTTACACCTCTTATTTTCCAGCAAGAGAAACTTGAGATGAGATGTTTGGTATCCCCAAAAATGGTTAAATTTAGAACCCCACTGGGTATGTGATGCCCTGATTTTTTCTGCTCTTTTTTCTTCTTCTCCCATGTTTGAAGAGGCTGAGAAGATGAGCTGGGATGATATCAGTGCTTAAGGATAATATCAGGGAGCTGTTCCCACCTTGGTGAGCTGGCAGGGGGTACACAGTGATAACATAACTTGTTCACCCAAATTAGAATCACAGTACCACAGAATAGCTTGGACTGGGCCAGATGTCCTTTAAAGGTCATGAAAAGGACATCTTCAAGTAGATCAGGTTGTTCAGAGCTCCATCCAACCTGGTCTTGAATGTTTCCAGGGATGTGGAATCTACCAGCAACATCCAGACAACCTCGCCCAGTGTTTCACCATCCTCATGGTAAAAAATTGCTTCCTTATGTTTAGCCTAAATCTTCCCTCTTTTAGTTCAAAATTTTTATTCCTTGTCCTGTTGCTACAGGCCCTACTAAAATGTCTCACCTTTCCTACAAACCCCTTTTAGGTACTGAAAGGCTGCAATGAGGTCTCCTTGGAGCATTTTCTTCTCACCAGAGTGAGACTGAGAAGGAAAATCCTAGAAACCCAGGACACAGTTGACATCCTGGGCTGTGAGCACACATTACTGGATCATGTCCCATTTTTCATCCACCAGGATCCCCGTGGTCTTCCCAATCCCTTCATCCCTCAGCCTCTATTAGTACCAGGTGTTGCTCCAACCCACGTGCAGGACCTTAAACTCAGCCTTGTAAGGCACATAATATGAGGCCTCAGTTTTTGGAAAACTTGTTTTTGTGATCCCATTTCCTTCCACGATCCCAATCACTGGATGCTCTGATCCTGTTAAGTCCATCTTAGCATATTCACGTGATTGGTTTTTGGAAATAGAAGCAGCAGATGAGAAATAGCTCCCTTTTTGACTCATTGCTCCTGCTGCAATCTGTATCGCAGGAGGCTTAAAAAGTTATTTTTAACTCTATATAATGGACACTTCACAAAGGAGATGGATTCAGTACTTTAATAAAATAAGATAAATAGACAGCAACAAATAGCAGAAAGCTGAAGTAATAAACGATTTCACTGGGTTGTCTGGTCTGAAACTTGTTTTTTCTCTCCTCAGAATGTAAGTAAAATCTTGCCTCCTCTCCTTCTCCACACTCCCCTTCCCTTTCCTTTTAGACGTGTTGATTCTTCTACCTTCAGAAAGAAATTGCTTCTGCCTAAATTTGTTTTTGTTTGTTTGCCTTTCATGACTACATCACCTGACAATTTCCTTTCATCATCTGCCAGCTTCTTTTATAAACTTGTCCTTTAGTCGCTGCTCAGGCTCCTGATCAGTTTTTGTCTAAACCACTGCCTGCCTCCCAGTCCATCCCAAACCCACAGGCTTCAACAGCAACACAGCATGACAAGAATATTATTTGTAAAGGTGTGTCTGACTCTGTGTTGTGAATGAACATAATTCAAAGAGACAAGTTCATTCCCCACCCTCCTGAAGGAATTAAAATTGCAATTTTTCAGGAGGAACATTGTCCCTGGCCAATAAAGGAGTGGATGTCAGTCTCAGGCACTTTTTCCTCCCACCAGGCACTTCCCCATGGGTGCTCTTTCTTCAAATTTTAGCCGTATTTGAAGACCATTTCTGTAATCTCTTTATGTGAACTCCTCCAGCTCCTCTCTACTTTGGTTCTTGGAGCTTTTGGTCACTGCAGAACAAACTCTGATGAATATTTCTGTCTAACATGCTGGCCAGTCATCCTCTGCATTGCTCAAACACCACTGAGCGTAGGAATTGCAGCACCATCTCTTTCTGGCGGTCTTGTACATCTCAAATGCCCAAAAATCACAATTTTGCCAGAGTAGTCACTTCTGTGACCCATCAGGAGAGTCAGGGGCAAGGTATCTTCCTTTCACGTAGTGAATCAAGTGATCCTTCACTGATTCTGTTTTCAAGATTATTACTGACTACTTGGGGAGCATTAAAACTTGTTTTTGTGCAAGTACCTACCTTGAAAACAGATACGGTTAGGAAATAGGGAGCCTGCTGTCTATATCCATTGGTTTCATATCCTGATATTTGGAAGTAAACCACCTTTGAGGGACCTAAGTGAATATCTGCTGGAGAAGCTTGGTCCAGCCTGGTTCAATGTACCTAGAAAACCAAGAAGGGCCTGAAAGTCCTCTTCCAAATGTGTGTGGAGGTTGGGCTCAGGAATCCTTTCCAAGTTGGTTGGTGGGATCATTGTGGGTGGAGGAATTGAAAACATGGCTACACACACACACTGCTCCATGCCTCTGATGTTCTCACACCAGAATATTTTGGTGGTTTGGGACTCTCGTGGCTCACGCAATGCCATGAAAGCCACAGATTTATAAGGATCAACTTGGAAGTGTTCAGGGCCAGGTTGGACAGGGATTGGAGCAGCCTGGTCTAGCAGGAGGTGTCCCTGCCCATGGCAAGGGGTTAGAATGAGATGATCTTTAAGGCACCTTCCAACCCAAACCACCTGGTGATTCTGTGAACTTTTCCAAGGCCAGTCCTGCAGCAGTTTGGTGTCATGAATGTCAATTAGATGCCTGGCACATTTTCCAACTTTTCCCTCCTACAGTCAATACTGTCCCTTCCAAGGCCATGCAGATTGCTGCAGGTCACAGCTCCTGTGCTGGATGAAATCTTCACGGTTGTAACCTTTGGTCTGCAAGGTGAGGCAGGAGAACTGCATTTTGAGAGCCTCGCTGCCTCCCTGGAATTTCTTTGATCGTGTTTTCTTCCCAGGTTCTCTCCCAGGGCACAGCTTTCAGCTGCCAGTCATATAAAAAAGAGTCAGTCCAAACTTCTGTGCTCTGGACCAAAGTTGAACATGTAAATTTTATATTTTCCTTAGTTCAGGATCTGAGTCACCTTTCTGAGCTTTGTCCTTCCTGTTGATTGGATTAAAGTGGGTTCTTCTGACTGGTCAGTTAGATGAAATCAAGATGAAATTTTGACTACTGCATCCTTTCCTAGCAAGAGATGCAGCAGTGCCATTGCAGATTCCCAATTTGTCTCTAACTTTTTTTGCTGTTTTGAAAGGGTCCTCTGATTTTATAAGCAGAGTTAAATTTCCATCTTGATACATGGGGGGCGAGGCTAAAAAGGAATCCAAAAAGCTACCCAATGCAGTCCCATCACTAAAGAAAGCTAAGCAAAAATACAAACAAACCATAACATATTTTTGGGGAGGATTTGGTGTGGTTTAATGACATTAATAAAAACGAACATCTGGGCTCCATGGTTTTCCTTCCATATCTGCTATTAACAAAGAAATACAGCCATAAACAAGTCACTTTTTCCCCTACGTACTGTTTAATGTGAGATGGGGTTGTTCTTACTGTGTTGTGGATGTGTTGTGATAGAAGGAGCCTCCCTGTATGAAATGACTCTTAATTAAACCAGATAAACACAACCAGAAAATATGGGGTCAATTTTTAAACAAATTATAGCTCTTCACAGGGGCAACTTCACAAGAAATCTATAAACAGTGTGTCCTATGTAGAATTTCATATTGCTGTGATACTTCTCTCTTACACAACCAGCTTCAGCTTTACATAAAAATACCCCACACTAACAAATCCCCAAATTTATGGGTGAGGAACTGTGGTAAAGTTGTTTTGTTTTTTTTTTTTTAAAAAAGGAGATCTGGAATTTTAATTCATGCACTAAGGTCTGCTGGGGTTTAGTCCCCTACGAGCTTTGTGCCTTTTGATTTACTTTATATTAGTTTTGAAAGACACACTGTGACAGCCAGAAGTTCAGGAACAATGTAATATCTAAGGCCATCGCCTTTCAGGAGGTTAAGAAAGAGAAGGGCCCAGCCATCCTTAAAATCCAGGACTCCGTGAATGGCTGATTTTCGTGAGTCACTTAAGAGTAATGCGTCCTGCAGGAATAGCTCAGATAGATAGGGACACACCAGCACACCAGAGAAGCACCTTGTGGATGATAAAGTACAATAATTCAAGGCTCATTATGAAAGGAACCTGTATGGAAATAATCTCGGTTAAAAGCAGAATAAAAGAACAAAGGAATCAGCAAGTACCCAGAAGGGTCATGTAGGGCACTCTTCCTTGATATGATTAAATAGACGAATAAGTGAATAAGTAATAATCTAATCATAAAAGGGGCCAGGCAAACTCAGCACTAAACTACGAGACTAGGCAAGTTTTTCATTTGTGACCAAATGACCTCATATTTTTTCTATCTGCTTTTATTAAGCAGAGTCATTTCTTCCATCAGCGCAGTGGTGAAAAATTTCTCCAACTGTTCCAGGGAGAGAAGACTAAATGGTTCCTTCTGGAGAAGAAGAGCAGGAAATTAATGCCCTGACATGTTCCTTCCTAAAATCAGCGAGAATTTTGCTGTTAATTCCAGGGGTCTGTTGGGGGAGTGCACGACAGAACAGGGCTGATCTTCTATGATGGAAAGGAAAAGTCCCTTTGCTGATGAATCACAGGGAAGAGTGTCCAAAACTGACGCTGGGGAGTACCTCATCCATATGTACAAGAGGATGAGCCAAGTCTCAGTGAGCAGGGTCAGACATTGGCTCAGCTGGAGCCCACATCAACGAAGGAAACCTCAAACCTTTGCTATCTCTTCTCTCATCTGTAAATTTGCCCTGCTCCCCTCTTGTGTGAAGTGTTTGGGGTCTGATCATGGTGGCATTGGGGACCTCCGGGTTTAGGGGACAGAGCAGGAGGGCACTGCAATTGAGAGGGCAGAAAATAGAAAACATTGGGACTTCTGAGAGAGCTGGGCGTGTTCTGAGATGGTTGGGACCTGTTCAGCCTTGAGGAGACGACAGAGAGGGAACTTTATCTGTGTCGGTCAGTGTCTGCAGGGAGGTGGCAGAGGATGGACCAGGATCTGCAATGGGACATGAGGAACAGGCAGGAACTGATGCCCAGGAAGTTCCACCTGAACACGAGGAAGAACTTCTTTATTGTGCAGGTGACAATTCACTGGAACAGATCACCCAGAGAGGGTGTGGGGTCTCCCTCCCTGGAGATATTCCTGAGCCATCTGGACACAATCCTGTGCCCTGTGCTCTGGGATGGCCCTGCTGGAGCAGGGAGGTTGGACCTCATTGTGGTCCCTTCCCTCCTGACCCATTCCGTGATCTGTGACTTTGCAGACCCACTCAGCACCTACACCTGCATGGATCTGGAGTGATCCTGCTGGGAACAGCTGCTCCCTCCTGCAGAGCTTTTCATGGGAGACTCCAAAGCATTGCCTGAGGAGCTCTGAGGAAGACCTGGTACCCCACAGTGCATTTTTTATTTGGGCAGCCGAGGCACAGAACCAAGTGACTTAACCCAAGAGCACCCAGGAAATCACAAACCTGGGAATCGAGTCAACACAGTTCCCAGTCCTTTATCTTGTTTTGTAGAGAAATATCCATCCCATTCACATTTCTTAGGTCTCCCTGTTTCTTCTGGTAGAAGTGAGAGCAGTTTTTGACTCACTGAGTTTGTATGTGTCCAAAATAGAAAAGCTGATGGCTCCCTGTCCTGAATTTGGTGTCAGAGCATGGATGGCTGCATTTCTTCAGGCTTCCTCCAAGTGCTGTGGTGTTGCAAAGGGGTCCGTGGAAGTGGGGAGCTCTGCTGTGATTTTTTTACTTTCTTGAAGCTCAGAAGAATAACGGCAATCCTAATACTGCTCCCTTGTACTCGAAGCGTTCGAAATGTACTGTTCTTAGGTAACAGCAAAAATTTGTCCCAGGGTACAATTTTTGTTCAATGAAAATAGCTGTTGAAAAGATTGTGAATGGGAGAATTTGGTACCATGCTGCTCGGAAGGAGGAAAGCACTGTACAGGGGCTGCTCAGCCACTTGTTTATTTACAGAATAATTGATGGTTATTAACTGGTTAATTAATAAAGATTAGATGAAGTGGAGGGGGAGAGGAACTTGAAATTAAAAGAAGTTTGGCAGCTGTAGTAGGTGCTGTATTATAAAGACTTGTAAATGTGTGGAAAAAGCAGAGTGAATTAAATCAAACTGATCATCAGGGAACAAAGGAGGAAGACAAGTAGGGACAGACTGAGCAGGACAGCTCAGTGTTTAAAAAAGGAAACAAGACAATGCCCTCTAACCAGCTCCAGCTGGTGAAAAAGATCAGGGCCTCACCTTGCAGGTTGCAAGTGGAATGTGAATTGGGTTTCCCATCCCCGGGGCTAATTCTGGGCAAGCAGATGCTCAGCTGAGTTCAGAGATTAAGTCAGCATGAGCCAATCGAGAGAGTGTGGAGGAGAGACTTTTAAAACTATTCAGAATAACTGGACTTTTCTCTCCCAGAGTTCTCCCTGCCACAGGATCAGAAAGCATTACGTAAACCACAGCTGGCTAAGTTTTTTGATAAAGTTTTCCTTTCTCATTTCAAGGAGTGGGTAAGGGTTATTAGCTTTGTTCCACCAAAGAGGAAACCAAGGCACAGAGAAGTCAATATCCCTCTACCCACAAATCCCATTGAAAGCATCCCCTGGCTGCTGAGAGCCATGCAACGGATTCTGGGAGAGCTGCCAAGACAGCCAAGTGCCAGGACCAGTGACTCACTTTATCGTGGGGGGATGAGAGATGATTTACACCAGTGCAGCTCAAGCAATCAGAGCTGGGCTGGGCTGCTGCCGCCAATGCAGACTGCACCAATGCTCTGTTCCCGCTGCTCCCCCCAAAGCCAGAGCCTGGTGGCAGAACCAGGCATGAAATCAGCCCCAGGCCTTGAAACCACCACCATCAGCTGCTCACAGAAGTGATTCAGCTCTTTGGTGAGATAAATCACTTTGAGAGGGCTGCTACCATTGTCTCTTGACTGCTTGAAGGCTCCCGTGCTTGTACCACTCTTCCTTCCTCCGTGCCTCCAGCACTGTTAATATTAAAGCCAACAGTAAATCATGTGTAAGGGATGACTTTTGGAGTTCAAGTCCTTCATACTTTTAGCAGGGGGCTCACATAAGATTTAGAATAATGCAGATGTCTCATCCTAAGACAATATGCAGCTCCAGGGTCCCCAGCACAAAGGAGTGCTCTCAGCTCCAAGAGTTCCCAAAGCTCCTGAGTGATATTTTGGCTGCTGTCATGTCATGTCCACTCGTGTCCTCAAAAGAAGCTATTTGGTGATGAAACTGGGTGGATACTGAAAGGAAGAGCCTCCTCTAGTGCCTTTGAATTAGCAGTTCTAGATCCTGAATAGGAGAGATGTGTTCACCCCAAACAATACCTCTCATTGGTACTGCTGAAAGAAAAGTATTAAGATTTTATGGTAAGGTATCTTTTTAATGAGCTTTTTATGACCTGGTGAGTTCAAAGTTTAGATTAGGACACTACTGATGTTGAAGAATAAATAAATGAGATTTTTTTTTCCAGTCTACAGAAAAATACAATAGAGACATGATAATGCTTTGCCTGCTGTAGGGGTGCAGGAGGAATCATGGCAAAGAAGGGAAAGATGTTTTTCTGGATTTACAGGACAAAAGAACCCAGCCATCGGCTTAGATTGCAGTACTGGATATCCAAATTAGACATGGCAGAGCTTTTCCTAGATTTTTTTGTCCCCCTTGTCCTATTACTCCATGCCCTTGTCAAAACTCTCTCTCCAGATGGGCTTGGTCTGGAGATGGAATTGGAAGAGTCGTGTTATCCATGATTCAATATTCTCCCAACCCAGGGTTGTTTAAGGACCTGGGAAGTTTGTTGTGAACTCTCCAGTTCCTAAAATAACGTCCCTACATTATAGATGCTTCTTTTGGACAAACCTTTACTATGCTTCCCTGATTCTATCACAGCAAAGGAGCTCATTCCGGTCACTCAGTCGCTATCATAACTAAGAAAATGGTTTTCCACTTCCATGTACTTTTCTCCTACATGGTAAATTTTTAGCAAGGGATTTAAACAAAGAAAAAACAGTCCTTTGAACAAGCTGTTGAACAGCTGAGTCTAAGGCAAATCACATTACATGTTGGGTTCATTAATTTTCTAGGTAAAATGTTTCTTGGAGGGTTTGTTTTCTGGCATATGCATTTTTTCAGCACAAGCTCCAGGTGTTGATTGGTTATTGATTTCCAGGGAGCAAGCAATTTCCTGAAATAGCCCCTGGCTTGTCCAAGACCCTCTACAGAGAGAAGAAAATACTAATAAAGAGGATTCTTTGGGGGGGCAGGGGGATGTTGATACAGATTATAATTGGTCTTCATTACCAGTTCATCGACTGGTTTGTTAGATCATTAATCGCCCTTGGCTCTGATCTGCGCCATTAACTAACAAACTTGTCATTAGCTTCTGGAAAATGACCAGCTCTTTTTTTAGGATTATCGCGCTGCTGCTAAGTCCCAGAGGGTGTGAGACAGGACCCTCCAGAGCACTGTTTGTCTGCTTCATTGGCGTTGCCCGAACATCAAGCCAGGCTGTTTCTTTTTCAGGGATCAAAAGCTATCTAGGATGCTGGATCACGGTGTTTTCTTAGTTCCTTCAGTGGAACAAAGACATTTTAGGTTGGAAAAGACCCTTAGAATAATCAAGTCCAACCATTAACCCAGCACTGCCACGGCCAGCACTCAACAATGTCTCTAAACCGCACATCTACACATCTTCTCAACCCCTCCAGGGATGGTGACTCAAACACTTGCCCTGGCAGCTTCTTCCAGTGCTTGACAACACTTTCTGTGATGAAATTTTACCTAATACCCAATCTAAACCTTCCCTGGAGCAACTTGAGGCCATTTCTTCTCATCCTGTCACTTGTTACCTGGGAGAAGAGACTGACCCTCACTTGGCTTCACCCTCCTGTCAGGTAGAGAGTGAGAAGGTCCCCCCGAGCCTCCTTTTCTCCAGACTAAACAATCCCAGCTCCCTCAGACTCTCCTGATAAAACCTGAGCTCCAAACACTTCCCCAGCCTCACTGTCTTGAATTGCTAAAGAGAGGCATCATCTGACTGTAAGAAAGAAAACTTTCTCTCTCTGGTCCCTTGTTAAAAAATAATGAGTCACTTTGAAATGACATTTCTTGGTTGATAGGATTGAGTTTTTCTGGTTTATACCAGCAGAAGATCTTTGCTTGGAAGCTTATTTTCATGCCTGTAAAAGGTGTGGGAATGAAAACTGTGGAGATTAAAATAAACAGGGAAAGCAAAAAAAAAACTGGACTCCATCCATCCTTCCCCAGCATCTCTCAGACCAGATCTCAGATGGCAGAAATCTCTCAGTTTCACCAAAAAATATCATCAGTAGGGTTGTTAGCATTTGTTTGCTTTGGATCTTTGTAGGTGAAAGCACCAACCTGGTTAGAAATTCAGGAAGGAGCCCAAAATCCATCAGGGAGCCATAGAAAGGAGACTTCTTTTTCTCATGATTGATCCAAACAGAAACTTATTTTTTTTCCTCACTGGTCCAAACAGGAATCAAGCCAGTCCTCTAGAAATGAAATTCCCCATTCTTCATTCCAAGTTGCCCCAAGCCAACTTCCCATCATGGCATTTCTCCAGGACACAAGGAAGTTGAGCTGTTCGATCTCAGCTTCCCCAAGAAAGCAGATCTTGCTGTAAATAGGTTCTCCTGGAAGGAAAACCTGAATCTTTCCAGCATTGCAAAAGCAGCTGCCTTTATTTTGGTAGATCTGGGCTCTTGGGAAGAAACCAGTCAACAAGCAACATTAAATAGAATTCAGGCAAGCTCCACTATTAAAATTGTCAGCACTGTTTCATTTTACAAACGCTATCGATGGAAAATTCTGTTCCAAGCTCAAGGTCTGGGAATTCAATTCCACTGTCACGCTGGACCTCCTGTCTGCTCCCCTTTCTGCTCCCACCCCCGGAATTCAATCATGCCAATGTCCTCCTGCTGGCAAGGGAGACGTGGAAAGGAAGAAGAGATCATTTTTAGGGTTTTGTGTCTACAGGACAAATTGGAAATGCTCCGAGTCATGTTGTTATGAACTCCAGAACAATAATAGTAACATCAGCTGGGAAGGGAAGGAGGACTTACGTCCGCACGCAGCAGACGCTGCAACACAATTCCTCTCTGCAGAGTGTCATCTGTGCTAATGCGTCCCAAAAAAGCTTCATATCCGATTACAGGCTGTGAAGAGAAATGCAAGGAAACTCCCTGGAAGAGAACTGCTTGGGGCTGCAGTCTTTCAGAGTTCATCAGCCAGGCAATGAGGCGAGGCTGTGGTTCAGCTGGGTGCCCACTGAAGGAGGGAGAAAAGTAGGGCTGAGGTTTGGGCAGGTGACGTTCAGTTTTTTTTCTTCGGCTTAAAATTCAGTCGGTTGTTTGTAGCTGCACTCCACCTTCCTAATTCCCTGCCTCGTTTGAGTATTTTCATTATGTAACAGTAAAATTCGTGGTGCTTTATTTCACTAAAGATGTGCTGGGTGTTTCAAAAGGGTAAGGATAGGGTGAGCAGTGGGTAAACACAATGGATGCTGAAGCCAGTTTTGGTACTCCCGAGGTCTTACAGGAAGTTCTTAATTGATTTCTTGCCCCATTTTTGAGAAATAAGTTGGATCCCTGTAGATTAGCAGGAAATTATCTCACAGATTTCATTTGACCACTTTTAATATCACCAGAGATTCAGGGATGTCTCAACAACAGAAAGCTCAGCTCCTGAGAAGACACAGCTCAGGACACTTGGAAGGGTGTGGCCCTCAGGAAGAGCTGAGGTGGTTTCTTTCACGATCAGCCTTTCCATGATTTCTGAAACAAACCACCCAAAATCTTGGGAAAAGCTCTCTCCATGTTGGGGGACTCCTCACAGCCTCCAGGAAGGCTCATGTCATGGATTCCTCAGTCCCCACATGCTGAGGGGAAAAAAGTCAGTGTTATTTCTCAGTGGACCTATTCTCCATCCATTCTTCCTGTCCTTCCTCAAGTGGATTCAACTAAATGACTTTTCCATCCCAAAGACGAAAATTTTCCCCATTTTTTCCCCAGTTTCTGTTAGGGGTCCTCCCAAATCTCTTCTCTCTCACCAGCCAGACTCTGATTTCTTCTCCTGAAGATAGTTTTCCGTGTTTACCATGGCCCAGCAGCACAAATGAGTCCAAGGGATCCACTGGGATCACCCTTTTCAGATCTTTCCCTACACAAACATAGTGGTTTGGAGTTTGACATGCAGGACTCCCCCTTCTTTACCTTCCACGTCCCTAAAATATAGATTTCTTTTCATCTCTGGAGATGGATCAGTAAGCCCCAATTTTAACCTGGGGTTTTAAGTGTGTCATTCCTTGTTACTCAGAGAATCCTCAGCCAATGGCATCCAGTGAATCTGTTTAACTGCATTTATCTCTATCCATACACAGGTTTGCGCAGTCACAAATCTCTGGAGTATTAAAGGATCCAGACTTTTCCTGGCTGATAATTTATTGAAGCAGCATCTCAGCATAACGCCATGCCTTGTACAGTTATTGGTTCTGGCAGGGTTTGCTCTGTAATAGCCTGATCTGCTTTCTATTGAACACGAATGGAATTGACTGTAGGACAGTGGTGTATTTTTTAAGAGCACAGTCTCACACTCCGAGTATCCCAGAGCACTCAATAAAGTAATGAGTTAGACTGTGGAAGGAAGCAGAAGTGCCAGCTCAGCTAGGCTTATGTTTCACACATTTGGGAGTTTGGTTTTATTTTAATTATTTTTTTTCCCACCTGTCAGGGCTAGGTTTCCCTCTGTGTATTTCTGTGATGAAGTGCCATGGGAGCAGAGCCCTCTTGGACAAGGATTCCCACCAGAGATGGGGAAGATGATCCCATCTCTGCTGTTTTCCCTGCAGGGCGTGCATCAGTTTTCCTCCCTCCCCACTTTTCCTAGTGCTGCAATGCAGTGTCAGCGTTGGTTGCAAGCCCAAGCCCTAGCACAGAGCCTGTCTCTGCCACAGTCTCCTGGCTCTGGGGAGCAGCAGGAAAACATTTGGCCCCTCTCTCGGAGCTGCTGCAGCCTGCCTGCTGCTCTGGGAGAGAAGGCAGAGCTGGAGCTGCAAGGAAGGGTCAGGGCTCTTTTGCTCCATGGTGTTATTGCTGGGCAAGGTGAGAAACAGCAAAAGTCAAAGCCAGGCTCCTGTCAGTGTCTCCTGTGGGGGTTGTTGGCAAAAGAAAATCCACCACAAAATAACTCCCAGAACAAAAAACTCCCTCAAATTCTCTGGATTTTCCTTGTAGTCAAGAGGAGCCCTGTTTTCCCAGAGGATCTGGGTGAACCTGGTGCCTGTGGGGTGTGGCCTCACCACCCTGAACTTCTGCTTGGAGCCTTGGCCTGAAATCAGCTCATTTTAAAAAAAGAAAGCCAAGCAAGACACCAGGCTTGAATGCCTCTGCAGTGGCAGGCACTGGGCCATGGCTCTGAGCTCATCGCCTGTGCCACTGCACTTGCTTCAGGTTTCCCTGGAATGTCGTGAAAATTCACAAACCACTCCCAGCTCTGGGGACACAGCTCAGATGAACAGTCCATGATCTGCACAGCAGTGTGGTTTACTACAGAATTTGGCATTTATCAGACAAGATATCTCACCAGAGATCCTTCCTGAGCTTGGGGACCAGGCTGGATTTTTTCCCAAATGCTGATTCTCCCCAATTTTTTTTTTCCCTGGCTGAGATCCTCTCTTGGGATCATCCCCCACCTTGAAACGCCTCCGTTCTCCAGGACAGGTGGGAAGTTTGAAGGCTGGGTGTGACTTTGGACACAAAAACTCTGTAGCATCCATCCTGGGTGAGACCAACGATCAATGGAGCTTGTGCCAATAGTGCAGAATCATGGAATTTAGGTAGGAAAAGATCTCTGAGATTATCGAGTCCAACCATTAACCCAACACTGCCAGGTCCCTGCTAAACCATGTCCCTGAGCATCACATTTACACATTTTTTAAACTCTTCCTGGGATGGAGATTCCAGCTCTTCCCTGGGCAGATTCCTGTGAGAGGAATAAAGCAAAAAGGAGTGAGTATAAAGTAATCCCATCTGTGATGCTCACTCCTTACATCCAGCAGTCACTGATTCAAGGGTGATTGTTTTTCTCTGATTTCGAGCTGTGTCTGAAAAAACCTGTTCCATAACCATGGATCCATTTTTCCTCTGTGAATCTGTTTAATCCCTCCTGGGACCCTCCAGGATGTTTGGTCTCCAGGGTTTGCTGTGGGAATCAGTCTGTGTTGAACAGTCGTGGGCTGTTCAGGAAGTCTCCAACTCACCTCCCACCCTCCTCTCCTGTTGTTTTTGGGGCTTTTTTGGGGAGGGATTTAATAACAGCAGATGAAAACATCGTGCACAACCTGATTTCAGCTGGGGCTAGGTTATGCCCTCGTGGAAGTGATGAACAAGAGGGAGAACCTCATGAGAAAACCTACAAAGTGTTTGGCTTGGCCTACACAGGAGATGAACTGGGAACAAAAATTCCATTTTGCCATGTAAACATTAAGACAAAAAAGGAAAAATCAAAGGTAAAGGAGTTGTGTTGAACTGCTTGTTGCCATGGCTACTGTATCATCCAGAGTATCAGGGAGGCACACAGGATTTCGTTCCTTTTCCAACTTTTTCATTCAGTTTGATTTTTTATTACTTTTTTAATGAATAGGAAATAAAGGGGGCAACGCAGGAAGGGAGGACACTAACTGTTCTTCCCAATGCTTTGAGCACAAAAATGCTCAGAGCCTAATGATAAGATAATTGTCTGTTGTCACTCGTGAGGTCCCCCAGACCTTTGTGGTTTCTGAGACAAGTAGCAAAACTCTCTTTAGAGCTTCTCTGGAACAACATCTTCCATCATCAATTACTTTGGAGGGAGCCAGGGATGTTCATGGCATTACATCTTGAGGAAAGTGGGATCAGCAGCAATAATCTTCTTTCTCATGTTTCCTGGGCAGGCAACAGACTCGAATCAAGCGATATTTTGGGGAGAGAATGTAGAATTAGATAGAATAATCTTCCTTTTCCACTCTAAACACTTCAGCTTTTTCAAACAGACTCCTTAAGAGCTGACAGAGGATTCTAAACTGAGGTTAAGGACCCATCTTCTGGCATCTCATCTTTCCATGCAATATTTCTTCTGATTTTTTGAGTGCCAGTGATTTGGAGATACCAGAGCCATGAAGGGTTCAGGAGGGCTACTCAGCAATGTTGCTCTTTATGGTTAATTTTCCAACACTAATCCAGGTTTATGTTGAAATAATTGATCAGTGATGAAACCTCTTCTCTTGGGAGGCTGTGCAATATCACACAATAATACAATCTTTTAAAATTATGAGAACAATGTCTCACTAACCTGATTGTTATTGGCCAAGCCAAATAACAGAAAAAGTGTAATTACAGTAGAATTATATTGCAATTAAAATGTAATTAGACTGTGGTTTGGTTTTTTCCTCAATCAATAATTATTTCTGTTGATATAATAAGAACATTAACTGCATGAGTGAGTGGTTTGTGTTGGCTCTCTGGTGTCCCCGTGCTACCTGAATTGAATGTACAGCACTGCAGTGACATTTCCAGTATTTATTCCCAGCCACACCACAAACCACTCAGTCCCTTCTTTTCCAAGACACGAGGGGGTGTGTGCATGTGTGTGCGCACACATGTAAAGCACTGATACATGCAATACGTCCTCTAATTACCAATTACATTATTACATTACCACGAAATGAAATTGCAGTATTAATATATATCGTAATGGAGTATAATTATGTTACATTTGTATTTGTGGTATTAAAGCGTGTCAGAGAACATACTTATCATAATTACACTGCAATTGCTCTTTAACAGGAGTGGAATTACAGTCACCATATTATGAAATATGACAGTGTTATCTTTATATATTATTTGTATTAAAGTAGAATTTAGAGGGCCTTGTAATCAGCATCTGCTGAAGAAGATAAGGATCTCCCATAGATATCAGGAAATAGCTCCAAAGGGAGCAAAGGACTCTGGCTCAACAACAAGATTTTGGGCATTGTTCCTAATTCTGAGGTCCAGTTTCTGTCTCCCCACGAATTGTCTTCACTGAGCAGTGCTGCTGAGGCATTTGTCCACTGTTTAATTTGTCCATGGATATTTATGCCCCTCCCACAGACATGGGGACAGCAGTGATCCAAAAATGTGCCCCTGGAAGCTTCCCTGGCAGGGCAGGACTGCCTGAGACACTTCAGACCATCGTGGCTTTGTCCAAAATCACTCCCTGCTGCAGATTCCCATTTCCTTGCATGGACAGATCAAGGAATCTTCAGGGGATGGCTCAGATTTGCATCTCTGTCTTTTACTCATCCAAGGATAGATAAAAGCCACTCATTCTGTGTATTTAATGGAAGGTGTTCCTGTCCATGGCAGGGGCTGGAGTGAGAAGATCTTTAAGGTCTCTTCCAATCCAAACCATCCGATGACTCTATGACCTTCCAGGTGGTCGTGACTGTGTCTTAAACATCAAAACCCACATGTTAGAGTGGGACTGAAAATCCCCATTTTCTCAAGTCTTGGGCAACGTGTGCGTTTTCCCTTAAAAAAGCTTCACATAAAATGCACAGTATCTCTCTCCACTGGAGCTCAACCCACAAGTTATAGTGGCACAATCTACTTTATCTTCTCTTTCTGGCCCTGGCATCTTCCTTGGTCATTCCTTAGCCTGGAGAGGGTGGTTTGCAGGCACACATTGACTTCACCACTTCTTCTGCTGTTTGGTGATCCTTGGCAGGGAGAAGTTCACGATTTTCTGCAGATTCACCTCCCAGAGTCAAATGTAGGACTCTCCTAATGAATATCCATTGCCACCCTTGTTTATTTGCTGAATTAAAATCTCCGTTTCTTGAGGAATGTGTGCACCCTTAGAGCTTGGTCTGCCAAGGGCGGAAACAAACAACCTGAACCAACATTTACTTTCTGCAGTATTTATGATTCACCAAAACAATTGCTCTTGGCAATCTTGCAAGGCAGGAACCTGAAAGGCAGGAACTTTATTTCAGTAAAAATTAGTTGGACAAATACACTGTGATGTAGGCTCGGGCAAGAATGTGTCTGAGTGTGTGGGCTCCTTGCAGGATATTCAAGGAGCTCCGAGCAGAGGAGGATGAATCAGGATGAATGAGCCAGAGAAAAATCAAGAAGATGCATAAAAGAGGTCTTTACAGCTGCATGAAAACAATATGTAGGCATTCAGCTCAGGAATAAAGAGATGGGTTCCTGGCCCCACTGACATCACTGAGGCTTCTTGGATTCAGTGAATGACTTTGGATCTATGTCAAAGATGGATGGTCCTTATTTCCAGAGAAAATGGCTAGAAACTATACGAGTTCCCACACCACTTGAGTTCCATCCCCAACTCTGCTGATCCTCAGAGGCCTCCTGGAGTTGTTGAGCATCTTCCTTTCCTCTGTTCTCATCCTGCACCTTTAGTTTTGATCTTTAAAATTCAAGTCTTACTTTTCCCTCTTCATCTTCCCTGGTTTTTAACCAACTCTTGGGGATTTTTGGATTCATATTGAGAATCATCATTATTTGAGCCACTTGCAAAGTGGATAAATGCCACAAATCACACATCAGGGGGTCAGCTCTTCCCATGGGCACAGAGCAATGCAGAAATAAAGGAGCCATGGGCAGACTGAGTTGGTGAGGTGAGATCTCTGTCCTGTCCTAAAAATTCTGAGGGATTCAGAGGTGCGGGGTATGCTCAGGGTGATGTGCTCAACTCAGCTCAGCTCAGCTCAGACTGAGAATACAAAATACAGGGATTGTGATGGGTGGGAGAGTTGATGTCTGCAGTTATATTTAAAGCACAGCTGATCTTCACCTTCTAAAAGTCCCATTTTCCATTCATCCGTCTCCCCACACTGATGTTAAATGCCTTCAAGTCCCATTTGTTTTTCTGGGATCTTATTTAATTCAGCTCCTTCCTGAGCCTGTGAAGTGAGGCAGCATTTCTGCCTGGTTGGTTTTTAATTGGAATTAGTTTCCAATCGATCAGATCTCCTAAATCATAATCTCAAGAGGTGCTGATGCTGTTTAATGTCAGTTTGTGTGTCTTTACCCTTACTCATGAAGGAGGGTAAAACTTGGCTTGCAGAGGGGTTTTGAGAAGAGCTCACCACTCATTCCAGTTTCCAGACTGGATTTGTATCATTTTGGTGGGAATGAAATGAAAGTATGGACTCCCCACCCCTGGAAGTGTTCAAGGGATGGAGCTCTGAGCAACATGGTCGAGTGGAAGGTGTCCCTGCCCATGGCAGAGGGAGGAACAAGATGATCTTTAAGGTCCCTCCCAAACCAAACCATTCTGCCATCCCATGAAATTTAAGAAATAAAAAATATGGACCCAGCAATGACACAGTGACCCTTACGCTGCACCGTTCATTCTTGGTAGAAATTATTGCCGAGCTTTTTTACAAGTTCAATTGTCTTTCTCTCCAGCAGGAAGCTTCTGGTAGAGCTGGATCCAATCAAAGCTTGCAAGTCCAAGGACATTCCCAATAAACCACACAGGGGTCACATAAAATTGCATTTTCTTGCTGAAACTTTGCTCTGCCATAAAATTTGCTGCTGAGTTGTGCCTTCATTACCTGGGTTATACAATGTGCTCCAGGATCCCGGGGATGGCAGGGACTGTGGAGCAGCAGTGTAGCAGTGTGAGCTGTTTGCCACAGCCCGTGCCCAGGACTGCTGCGCTTTCCCTGCGGCAGGTGGAACGCAGGAAACAAATAAGAATTTTCACTTGGTGCTCTTAAGACTGAGTGGGCAGACAGGACCATTTTCACCACGGTCCTTCTGACTGGCGTGGACCTGAAACAGCACCATTTCTGCCCAAAATAGCACGCCACAGGCAGAGACATTTTGTTTTTGCTAAAAGCAAACAGAGTTGCTAAGAAACGAATATTGCAGAGATGGAAAATCCACAAAAGGTTTGACAGTTGCCGAATGGTGTGCGGCTTGGCAAACGCGGCCATGCAGCCAGCCAGGAGGAGACAGACAATTCCATGGCACTTCCAGCAGGAAACCCATTATGTGTTCCTCACATCTTGTCCCCATCAAGCACATTGCTGATGGGGACTGAAGAAACAGGAGTGTGAGAGGGACAGGGCCCTGTGATCACAGAATCATGGAATGGTTTGGATTGGAAGGGACCTTCAAGATCATCCAATTCCAACCCCTGACATGGGCAGGGACACCTTCCACTGTCCCAGATTGCTCCAAGTCCCTTCCAGCCTGGCCTTGAACACCTCCAGGGATGGGGCAAGCAAAACTTCTCTGGGCAACCTGTTCCAGGAGAAGGCACCTTCCTGCCTTCCTCTTCCCTCACAGGGAAGAATTTCTTCCTAACATTTGATCTAAATCTTCTCCCTTTCAGTTTAAAACCACAGCCCCTTGTCCTGTCACTATCTGCCCATGCAAGAAGTCCCTCTCCCTCCTTTTTAGAAGCTCCCTTAGGGTCCTGGGAGGCTGCATTGAGGTGTCTCCAGAGTTTTCTCTTCTCTGACTGCTCTGAACAGCCCCAGCTCTCTCAGCCTGTCTTCAAGGAGAGGTGCTCCAGCCCTCTGACCATCTCTGTGGCCCTTCATGAAGTCACTGGTGTGTCCCCACCCCTGGTGGCTCCTCTTTAGACTCCACTCCTGGTGCCCCATGGTGATGAGGAACAGTGACCACGTTGGTGCCACCTTTCCCAGAGAGTGGGAACATCTCCCTATGTTTAAGCCACTGTGGAGCTTTTGGAGACTGATCCTTGCAGCTTCAGAGGACTCATGTTTTTCCCCACACCATGTCCCACGTTAGGCAGTCAAATTTCAGCTACCTCAATTCCCTACGCTGGAGAAGAGATCTTACATAATTTCCTCCTCAGATGATAAATGACAAATACTCTGTGCCCTAAAGATGATGTTCTTCATGTTCGTGACTCTGTGCATGGGGTTTGTCCCTGAATGATGCTTCGAGGGCAGCTTGGGGGAAAAAAATCCCTGAAATATGAGACATTTGAGGGATTGCTGTCCTCTGCTGGGGCACAGTGCATGGTTTAAAGCTCGAGAAACCAGATATCAACACTCCCTGTAGCACCTGAAGGGCCATCCCTGCTCTGCAGTGCATTGCCATTATTGTCAGGTGTGCTCTTCAGGAAGGTGGGACTTGGGGGGAAAAAAATACGAAATATTAAAACAGAAGATAGGAGCAAAGCAAACTAAGGCTGAGCCAATCCGGCTAATAAAGGATGCCAGGAGTTGGTGTTAATTTGTGTCTGATTTAAAGTGCTTGGTGGGTGGAGAGAGAACAGCCCACAAGAAGCAGCTGGGCTCCTTTTCCATCCCCCAGCCCTGCTGTTGGAGCGGCGTGGTGGGGGAAACAGGAGCACACAATCAGGCGATTCATCCCCACGCTGTCGCACTTTGCAAAGGCAAAGGAGAAGAAGGGAAGGAGGGAGAGGGAAAAAGCACTGATCCAGTTCTCATGAAAAGCATTGGCAGCAAACTCGATGCTCCTGCTCGTCTCACCAGGATTGACTCACCCTAGCCACGTCTGCTGGGTTTTTGTGAGTTCACAGAGGGCAGCCCTGACAAAAAAAAAAAAAAAAAAGAAAAAAAAAAGAAAGCTGGGTTAGTGCTTTTTTTTTTTCACCTGGATGTTTGGGCCAGGAATGCTGAGTGATGAGGGCACTGCTCTAATCTGTGGCTGGCACTGACAGGGCTCACAATCTTCTCAAAAGTTGATGATTTATGTACAGAGAAGGGTAAGACAGAGACAAGCTGCCCCACTGATGTGGCTCCAATGCGAAAGTGTCCCTGATCCCACAGAGGTGACACTGGATTTCCTCCCCAGAGGGAGATCAGAGCGCTGGGGCTGTGGACTCCCCATCCCCATAGGAATTCCAGACTGGACTGAACAGGGATCTGATTAACCTAGTCCCAGTGCAAGATTGGACCAATGGCAGGGGGTGGGAACTGGATGGTCTTTAAGGCCCCTTCCAACCCAAACCATTCCACGATTTTATGATTCTCTGATCATCCATCACCCCTCAGTTCTTCCAGTGATGCCTGAGAGAACACTCCTTTTTGCTGTCCATGTCCCCCTGAGGCTCCATCTCTGCTCAGAAACAACCGAGGGGTTACAGACAGGCACGAGTGTGGTCCCGTGACCATCCAGACTGTTTAAATATTTCCACACTCCCTGGTGAAGTCCTGGCCCAAGACGGTGCCAGGACACAGCGTGGCAGCTGGCTGAGCCAAGGGACTCTCTCCTGCAGGTCTGTGGGACGAGACCAGCCCCTCTCCGAGGGAAGGAAGGCCAGGGGGTGTCCTCAAGCTGTGCCATGCCTTGTCCCAGAGCCAAAGAACAGCCCCTGCTCCGAATCCCTCAGCAGCAGAGAGGGAGCCTGTGGAGACAGACAGCAAAAGGGCAAATTAGCATTGATTTGGCATGTGGATTCCTGTTCTTCAGGAACTAGAGGAGGGCCATCTGCTCATTGTGTCTGGCACGAGGTGGGGGCTTTCATTCCCAACCAACCTGCGCTGGATTCCAGCCTGGCACTCGGTGTGGAGATGCCTTGGGCCCTCCAGGTGTTATCCTGAGAGACTGGGCACTTCCACTGTGCTGGGTCAATCTATCCTCTGGGCAAAAAAGGCAGCAATCCTCACCCCCTGGCATCTTCCTAGAAGGACTGCTCATCATTCCTACATTTTCCATTTCCTGTGCTGCATGGGTGGGTTTGTCATTGCAGAGCTGCTCGGGAACACCTGGGGCTGAGGTTTCCCTAAACACTGCTGGGCTGGAAGCAGGAGGAAGTCTCAAAATCTTTTTTTGGAGGAAATGGGAAGCAGAAGAATTGCCAGCACGTGGCTTTGTAGTTGAATTCCCCTCCAAGGTCTTGGGTCTTGTGTAGTAACCCAAATTAAAGCCTTCTCACCTGGAGACCTCCAATTGACCTCCAGCTCTTCAGTCCTGTCTTCCTGTTCTCTGAGCCAGAAGTAAATCCTCATACAAATAAAGGAGCGTGTGAAAATCACAGATTCTGCTGTCATCCCTGTGATGAAACATCACCCAAGCCCTCCTCAGAATAAATATAAACCGTCCTCCTTCAGCCCTCCGTCTTCATCAAGGCTGCACGCAGACAGCTCACTAACCCCAGCCCCGATCCAGCACATCCTCAGTGCTGCACAAATCACTCCATAATGTCCTCCATCATCTCCTCTGACTGAACAAATCCAAAGAAAGTGAGAAGAGAGGAGAACTTTGCCTCCCAGTAACCCCCCCTGCCTGCCCCTCACTGGTAATCTTCTCTCCCACGTCACATTGCTCAAGGGTTCCTGGAGAGAGGGCTGGGAAGGGGAACAGAGTACATCTGTCTCGTTTATGCAAATCCTGAACTGCTTGTCATGAGACTGATGGATGTGAGGAATAATCCAGCTTGTTAACGCCTGGGCTGTGATTGCATCCCTCTGCCAGCCTCTCCACATTCCAGCATCCTAGGATTTGTTACAGGGGAGCCTAGAAGGCAATTTCTGCCCTGAGGAAAAGGGGAGTCTCCAGGGAGCACAAGATCCTTTGCTGTCCAGCCTGGTTAGCTCAGGCACTGCCCTGAGTGGGGATGAGTGTGACACTCCAGAAGAATTGAAGTCAGGCCAGATCACCACCCATCCTGAGGGCTGAATTCCCAAAGAGAGAAGAGAGAGAATGGATCAGGCCAACCCATTTTGGGAGGTTTAGCAACGTGGATGTGACTTGTGACACTCCTTTTATTTTCAGGC
This sequence comes from Acanthiza pusilla, assembly GCA_036630365.1. NCBI lineage: Eukaryota > Metazoa > Chordata > Aves > Passeriformes > Acanthizidae > Acanthiza > Acanthiza pusilla. Next base: position 96,185,659 of record JAXCHO010000034.1, read on the forward strand.
TCTGTAGATGGTTTGGCAGTGTGGGCATGATTTTTGTGGCTTAGTATAACATCCCTGCACCTTCCTATAGTAAATGGATGAATGGTTCTTTAGGGAAGAAACAAAAGTCATGGAATCATGGAATGGAATGGAATGGAATGGAATGGAATGGAATGGAATGGAATGGAGTGGAATGGAATGGAATGGAATGGGATGGGATGGAATGGAATGGAGTAGGATGGAATGGAATGGAATGGAATGGAATGGAATGGAATGGAATGGAATGGAATAGGATGAAATGGAATGGAATGGAATGGAATGGAATGGAATGGAATGGAATGGAATGGAATGGAATGGAATGGAATGGGATAGAATGATCATCATAGAATCATGGATTTCTGGGCTGCAATCTCACATTGCCAGCTCGTATCTGTTCTCTCGTCCATCAGTACCCTCTAATCCTCTTCCTCAGGTTACTCTTCATCCTTCATCCCCCAGCCTGTATTGAAATCAGGGAATGCCCCAGCCTAGGGCCACCCAAACCCACCTGGATGGCCCATGAAAGGCTGAAGGAAAAGCAAAGAGAGCCACCCCAAGACTGGCAGTGGCACCCAGACCACTGTGCTCACCAGCAGCGGATTGGCCTTTCCTCCACAGACCCTCTCATCCATTTTGTCACTCTTTTATGCCTTTAGCCCCCGCAGCATCCTGTGGCAATGAGATCCCCGACTGAATTATGAGCTGTGTGAAAAACTACTTCCTTTAGTTTGCGCTCGGGCTTTGGGGTCAGTGAGGATGGCTCCCTGCGTCACGAGCCTTAATTCACCGCTGCTCCCTACGGCCCTCGAGGACCTCGGGGAGAAGGTGCTGCAGGAACACACATATTTATCATTCTTCTGCTTTGTAAGTGCAGGTGGCAGACTTCTGCTGCTTCAAGGTCATGGCTGGATCCAAAACCATGGAAACTTGGGGATTTAAAAGGGATTTGCTTTGTCTCTGTTTCTCTCTACCTTCAGGGGCTGTGCTCAATTTGGTGGGAAGGTTCCACACCCTGCTCAAGCTCAGGTATTTCTACCATCTCCATGGCACTGGGAAGTTCCCATTTGCCCACATTTGTGTGGTATCAGGAGACCCGAAAATCCCTCATTTCAGACTGTGTGGAAGCAGATGGAATCTCTCCCACAGCTAAAGCAGTCCTAGAATTCAAGTTCTTTTGTGGTCCTCGCTCTATGGACAGTGAAAGCCAGGCCAGGGATGGCCACAGTTCTGGTTTTGCTAAAAGGACCTGTATTTTAAGTGTCTTTTGTTGCCACAGCCTGAATCTCCATCCTCCTCTTGCTGGAAAATTGCAAATCTGAGCAATAGGATCTTACGGTCCTTCTGTGTGCAATTTAATGACGTCCTCACTGGGCATTGGAAACTGAATGCCTAAAATTACAAGCTGAATTCCTGTTGTCAGAAGGGGAAATGTTCCCAATCCAGTTTTAACTTTGCTGAGACAGCAGCATTCAAAAACAGCATGGTGCACCTTCAGGGTTGATGTAAAATTGGACTCTGATGCAGTCTTTCCATCTTTTCCCAGCTGCTGCCGAGGAAATTTATCCACATCACTGGGGGAGTGTAAACATTGCTGGTCTGGTGGGGGGAAACTGAGGCACAGCCATTCAAAGCCGTGGAAGGAATCAGAAGAAGAGCCCACATTAAATTTTCTGTACACTGGGTCTGGTCAAAGGCTTCAGGTCATCTCCTGCTGCTGATCATCCCCAGCCAGGTACAAGCTGGAGAGCAGCAAAGTGGAAATCTCCTTTCCTGGTGCTGGGAGAAGCACTAGAACTTGAGCCTGTGCAGATCCTAGCCCAGATTTGGTTGCAAAAAAGGCTTCTTAGGTCTTCATTGCCTTTTCTTTCCCATGGGCATCCCAGGCCCAAGATGCCATGGGGAATTGCCAAATCCAGCTGGTGTTCCACCCCAGCTGTCGGGACAGATGTGACACTCCTTTTGCTTTCAGGCTCTGGAAATGGTTTGGCAGTGTGGACACAATTTTTGTGGCTTAATGTAATATCCCTGCACCTTTCTATGGCAAATGGAAGAATGGTTCTTTAGGGAAGGAACAAAAGTCATGGAATCATGGAATCATGGGGAGGGCTGGTCTGGAAGGAACCTTTAAAGATCATCTATTCCAGTCCAGAATAGCAGCAGCACAGCTCCAGGTTTCTTGGCCAAGGCACCTGCATTTCCTTTATCCTCTGTAGCCATCCCTGCGCCAGCAAATCCAGCGAGCCAGGATTTGGAATCACCAAATCATCAAAGGGTTTGGGATGGAAGGGACCATAAAAATGTCAGTTCCAACACCCTGCCATGGGCAGGGACACCTTCCACAAGGCCAGGCTGCTCTAAACCCCATCCAACCTGGCCTTGAACAAGAATGGGGAACCCACAGCTTCTCTGGGCAGCCTGTGCCAGGGCTTCAGTGCCCTTACAGGGAAGAATTCCTTCCTAAAACATGGCCTGAACCACTGTTCCATCACTGCCTGCACATCTTAGGACACTCTCTGATGGGGTTTTCACCTCAGCCAACAATCCCCACCCCAGACCACACCTGGGCACAGCTCAGGAGAGGCATTAAACACTGCAAGGCTGTTCTGCTTTGGGAATAGGCAGTTTTAGCCACAGAAACAGGAGCTGTGTCAAGGCTCTTGTCCTCAGGGGCCAGAGAATGAGCCTGAGGTGTGGGATTTGTGTGGGATTTCTGTGGGATGCACAAGTGAGCAGTGTCAGGATGTGCACTGAGCCCTGCCTTGTGCTTGTGCCCCCACCCCATGAACCCCAAAGCCCAGTTTTAGCTTTGCCAAACATCCCTCTGCACATCCCCCTGCAAGCCTGAACCTCATTGTGCACTCACAGCCCCTCCCTAAATGCCCCCCATCCCCAGGGGCGTTCCCACTTAGCTCCCCAGCTAATGCCAGTGCTTTTAACCTCCAGCTGAATTCCAAATCAATCCCATCCCGGTTCCCAGCTCAAATGAGCAACGATGGAAGCGTTCCTGTTTGCTCACTGGGGTGACCTTGCCCTCAGAGGCCCTCTTGTGTAACCCTCACACCCAGGGGCAGGGCGGGAGCATGGGGAAAAAGACCCCAAAGGGTTGGCTGTGAGCACTAGCAGGCAGGAATAAGGCAGCAGGGAAAATGGGATTTTTCTAGGATTTGCTGGTGTAGAAGCCATGGCATTTCTGGCGTTTTTCCTCAGGTGGAACCACTGATGAGAATGGTGGGAATTGGGCCAGGCAGGGAGTTTTCCTGGCATGGAGGAAAAGCCGATCTCATCAGGATCAGAGGGATTGTGTGTTCCCCTGGGGGTGAGGAAAGGCCTGGGAACTCCCAGCAGGTTTACTCTAATCCTTAACTGGGATTTAATCTGATTTCCTTAAACTGAGGTAAACTGAGGCAGGGCAAGATGGAATATTATGACCTCCACCAATAACCTTCTGCCCAGAACCCCCACGTGCTCCTTGACTTTGGTGTGCACCACCATCAAAGTCACTCCTAAAAAATCCCTGAGAAACTCCAAGTCCTGCCAGGCAACACCAAAATCTTTGCACCCACACAGAGAAAAGCTGAGGACAAAACCAGCTGCAGATCAGGATGAGGTGATGCTTAAAACACACCAAGAGCACAGACAGCACCTGGCTGAGGCAACAGAGCCTTCCCTCAGGCAGCCACATCTGGAGCACAGCTGGCCCTTCTTGTTGGCCAGGATTTTCCCTACAGAATTTTCACTGGATCCTAGATTTTGAGGTCCAGACTTTGTGCTCAGCTGTTCCCTGATCCCACTCACTGAAAGAAGTCATCCAGAGCAAGGAACTGAGCCTGACCTGCTAAACCCTGGGAGTTTTAGTTGAGAGCCCATCTACAGTTCATATGATCTGGAACAGACACCTTAGTCTTTAAATTAATCTCCTTTTGGGATGAAATCCTGGGTTGGCTGGAAATGAATCATCATCTCCAGCACTCTGCTGGAATTTTTCAGATCATGGAGCGCTAAAGGGAAGCAGAGGATGCTTCTCACATCCGTCTTTTCAGGTGGGAAAGCTGAAGCATGAACTGGCAGAGATGCTTCACTGACAGTGTGCACAAATCCTGGAGCCAGGACTCAAATCCAGCCTCTGGCTCCCCCGATTGTGTCTCCCCATCTCCAGGGCTGAAGGAGACACAGAGGGAGGGCTCAACCAAAGCTCAGGGGCTTTGGAGTTTCCTCAGTGTGGTTGAAAACCCCTCAGGACACCCCAGTATGATCAATTTCTAGATATTCCCCATTTCCCAGCCCTCCCCTTCCCCAAATCCTCTCTTCCAGCCTTTGGAAGTTGATATCAGATCAGAATCCTGCCCCACAAGCCAATTCCCATCACAGAATTAAACGTTTCCCACCCTATTAATGCTGTTCCCAAAGGCTGCTATTTATCTGCTGGGGCCTACCCCTAAGGCAGGTGCTTTTCCAGCTTGGAGCTGGGAGAAATTTGGGATGAAGGATGACGGTGTGTATATATAGAATTTATTGACACAGCAGGCAGGTGAGATTTTGGGGTTCTCTGCCCTGAGAAGACTCAGAGAGAGGCAGGGGTAGCACAACAGTCTCTACAGTGATGGAGCAAACATTCCAGGATGTGAGGGGGCTGTGTTTTGAAAATCATGGAGTTGTTTGGGTTGGAAAGAACCTGAGATCACCTAATTCCACCCTCTCTGCCATGGGCAGGGACACCTTTCCCTAGACCACCTTGCTCAAAGCCCTCTGACCTGGCCTTGAACACTTCCAGGGACAGAAAATGGACCATGAAAAAGGAAAAACCCTCATATTGAGCACTGATTTTATGTCAGGGATGGTGCTCCAGGAGCTGTCCAAGCTCCCCGGGTGCCTTCCAGGGTTAACTCCTCTCCCTGCAGCCCAGCAGAGCCCAACAACCCCCAGGTCTGAGCCCTTCCTGACTCCTCTCTGTGCTGTCAGCTCACAGATGCCACCGTGTTTTTCCAGGCATTTCCACTCTGCTTTGCTCCCTCGCAAAAATAAAATTTCCAAGCTGTTGCAGCTTTTTTTTTCTCCCCCTGCTAACAGTTCCTTGCGAATAAGGACAGAACAAACTCCTTCCCTGTGTTTTCTCAGAGTGGCAAGGGATGAGCTTTTCAGGGCCAGGCGGTTTTCTGCCTCAGGCAAAAGGGATATTTTGTGTGATATCTGGGGACCTTCTTACAGGGAAATGGGAAGCCCCAGGAAAGGAGGATTAGCTTGATGAGAGTGGTTTTTCACCCCGCTGGGATGTCAGCCATGCACCAAGGTCAGGGGAAGGAAAAGCAGAGGGAAGTAAGTCTTGGACAGTGGCACATCTGGAGCCAGGGGGGAGAGAGAGGAGCTGGAACTGCTGAACCAGTGGGAACAAATCCGGGAGAGGAGGTGGGAATGCTCCTACAGGCAGCAGTGGGGAAGGATGCCCTTTCTGCAGTCATCCTGATTTTTTTTCCCCCCTTTTTTTTTTTCTTTTTTTTTTTTTTTTCCCATGGAGTGTTTGTGTGCGTGTGTTTGTGTGCATGTCTAAGAGTGCCCTCCATTGGCCACATCCAGGCTGCTGCTCCAAGAGTGTCCCCAGCACAGCCCAGGATCGTGGTGGAGCCCTTCCCTGGTGGGAGGACTGTGCCACGCAGGGACTTTGGCAAAGCAGGACATGGCAGCACTGCCAGCATCCCACGGGCTCCTCCTGCCCGGCCAGAGCTGAAATCCCTGGGCTGGGCACAGCACTTTGGAGGTGTCCATCTGGAAGGTCTTGGTGGGATGGGGTGAATCAGCTCGTGGGGCTACTCAGGCAGAGGGTGAAGGCAGCTGTGGGCAAAATCTGGGGATGTCCTGATCTCTGCTCGCACATCCCACACTGCCTGGGTCCCCAGGATGGCTGTGGGTGTGCAGAATTTGTGCAGAATTTGTGCAGAATTTGTGCAGAATTTGTGCAGAATTCAAGCAGGGACTGGAGGGTGGTGGCAAACTCCAGCCTCAGACCTGCATCATTCCCACAGGAAGGCAAGGCCCACCGTGGTGGGGTGTGGTCAAAGCCTGGACTTGGTGACCTTGGAGGTTTTTTCCCAACCTTAATAATTTGATATTTCTATGGCTTGCAGGCTCCAGAATTCAGTGGGACCAGTGCAAACTGGAAACCTAAACCCCTTGGGCTCCAAAATTGAGTGGGACCAGTGCAAACTGAATGCCTGCACCCCTTGGGCAGTGCAGGTGCAACCTGTGGTTCAAACCTTGCCTGGTTTTGATTTGAGCTCTGGAGGTCTGTCCCAGGTTGTGTTTTTGCTCCAGTGGGTGCCAGAGTGGGATGGCAAACACTCAGCAAGGAGGTAGAAAAACTTACCAGGGCTGTGCACAGTTGTGTGAGATGCAAGAGCCTCGCTGGTGGCTCACAGCTCTTCATATTCCTCTTCTTTGTCACCTCTGACACCTGCACAAGGTCACCAAAACAGAAGAGCCATTCAGACTGAGCTTTTCAGCCTCTTTCTGTGATTTTCTTAGGATGAAAACTTTTTTCTGCCGGGGACTCACACAGAGGCAACAATATTTTTGTCCTTTGGTTTGTCCTTGAGAAATGCGGGCAAAGGACAGCCCAAGGTGCTCCAATGTCACTGGCTGTCCCCAGGCTTTGTTCTGCCAAACCCATCTCCCAGGCACAGGATGGGAAGGAAAGGTCCAGCACGGTCCCAAAGGATGGGACCAGGCAGGGATGTCTCCCATCACTCAAAATTCCAGAAACAGCCAGGCTCCCTCGACGCTGACTGTGGCAACAACCACGGGAACGTTGGTAAATCTGACTGTGTGCCACAACAACACGGCCTCCAACACTGCAATAATCTGTTTTTTCACTCATTTAATATCACTTCCCCAGCTGCAGGCTGTAGCCTCTGGTTATATGTCCCCTTTGGGATTTTTTGGGGATGAAATTGTAGATGGATCTCTCTGCTGAAACGCAGCAGCCACTCAGCTGCCTGTTGCATCTTTTCTGCCTGCCAGCTCCAGCACCTGTTGAGCCCAAGATCCAGGTGTGGAGGGGATTTTGCCCATCCACTTCTGCTCTAAGAAAGGATTCCCACTCCAGCAGGGATCAGCTGAAGGAGAAAAAAATACGTTTATGCTCCTCGTGGTGAAACCTTCCAGATGGGACTGCACTGAGGGGACATCAATTGTGAGACCTAACAACCGTAACACAGAGTCCCATTAACAGGTCTGGGTAAAGTTTGTTGGCTTTTATGGTGCTTTTCCCAGACAGGGGCAGTGAGGGGGGATTTGTTTTGTGCTCACCACATCCGCAGACAGAAGCAGGTCTGTGGTCAGTGTGAGAAAAATTGAGTTTGTGGAGAGCAGGAGCCCTGGGCTGAATCCCAGGCACTGAAGTCACCATTAGGGACTGGATTTCAAAACAAACCCTGTCTCCTCATCATCTGGTTGCTATGGTGGCACTGCTGGCTCCTGCTTCCAACCAGGAGAGGCAGGTTTATGGTCTGGACCAGAGGTCAAGATGACAAAAAAGATGGAGATAGTATTTACAAGAGGATGGAGGGACAGGACAAGGGGGATTGGCTTCCCATTGACAGAGGGAAGGTTGAGATTGGATATTGGGAAGAAATTCGTTACTCATAGGGTGGTGAGGGCCTGGCACAGGGTGCCCAGAGAGATTCTGGATTCCCTGGAAGTGTCCAAGGCCAGGTGAGACAGGCCTTGGAGCAACCTGGGATAGTGGAAGGTGTCCCTGCCCATGGGAGGGAGGTTGGACAAAATTATCTTTAAGGTCCTTTCCAGCCCAAATCACTCTGCGATTTTGTGATCCTTGTGGGTTCCTTCTGACTCAATGTATTCCATAATTCTGGAATGACCCCTGGCCAGCTCATCAGTGGGAAGGTTGGGGAAACTGGATTTGCAAACAGAATGAGCTGTTCCAGAGCTTCCCTAAGAGAGCCAGTGGCCCCTCAGCTAAAGCAAGAGCCTTTCAGCTCCTAAATCTGATATTCAAAGCTTTCACCATCATTTTTAGGCAGCCCCTCCTGCTAATCGGGATGACCCCTCTGCAAATTCATAGGATGTTTGGTGGATGCCTGCTGTTTTCATTGCAAGCAAGACCAAGTTTGCATTCCCTTTTCATCCCTGGATTCTGCTCCCAGAGGCAGGCAAGAGTCTGGCAAGGGGAGATTTGCACTGTCGAGCTTTGCAGACTGCAAACCAGCCAGGAGTGGGGATCTGACTTGTAAAAAATTTAAGTCCAAATGCATTTGGACTCCATGCTGATTAGTGTCAGGTCTAACACACACTCAGGAACCTGCTGGCAGGGGCTGCAGTGATTTGAGCCTGGGATGAAACACAGTTCGCAAATAGCAGGTCTGACTTTCGAGTTCCCTAACCCTTTCCTGCCCAAAATAAAAGGTTTTTGGCAGAAGAAGGGAGATGCAGAGACAAGTCTTTGATGCAGAGCAGGGAGAGAAACTGAGTGAATGTGGAGGTGCTTTTAGCTTCTCATCTCTTCCTGGATGCACAGAATGGTCTGTGGGCTTCTCTTATTTTCCATTTTTCAGTCTCTCCTGGGACTGGGTTTAGCTGCCTGAACCGTGGATTTGCTGGGAATTTGAAAAGCTGTGCTGAAAGCTTCCTCTGTTTGCAGTTTGGGAAGGCAGAGCCTGGCATGGGGTGGGAGATGGCAGCGCTGGGGACAGCAGTGGGGACAGCAGTGGGGCTGGAGGTGAATCAATGGCTGCAATGAAAAACATTTTCCCTCCTCCCTTGTTGCAGATGCCCTTCTCCATAGACTCTCACCCAAATTCCTTCCTGGCGGTGCCACTTCGGTCCCTGATTGTGGAGAAACACATCCCAGATGATCTGAATTATTTGGGGGTTGCAGCCCAGGGCAATGTTTGCACCTCAGGAATTGGGCTGTTTGCATTTCAGTGCAGAGGCCCTGAGCATTTGTTTTTCGCTATGAACCACCGATTCTCCCTTCCTGATGGGGGAAATCTTCCTCCCAGGGGTCCCCTTTGTCCTTTTGAAATGGGGCAGCAGCTCTGTTTAGGAGACAGCAAGAGCTGCAGGGTCAGGATGAGCCTCACCCCCCGGGGAAACTCCTGATTTTCTCAACCTGGGGTGAGCCCAGAGAGGAGGAAGGGAAAAACCTGGAAAGGTTGGGAATGAAAAGGTACCATGGCTGTGTGATCAGCTGTGGAGAAGTCCTGCCCCACACTCTGAGGGTCTGCCCCTTCCGCAGCTTTTAACAGAGCCCCTCCCCAAATCTGGGGGTGGACCCTGCATAGGGAGGAGGTACAAAATGAGGAAAATCCTACTACTGATCTTATTTCCCGTCCTTTCTTCTCTCCTGGGAAGGGGGGATGATGGGGGAAAGGGGGCACAGGAGAGTCTTTTGTCGGGGTAAGAAAGAGAGAGATTTACACGAGTGCAGAGGAGGTTCCTTGGCACGCAGGGGGGACAAGGCTTTGGACAGCTGGGCTGTAGCAGGAATCTGTGGCAGGGAATGGGTCCTGAGGGCATTGCAGGGTGGATTCTGCTCTGGATAAAGGGTTTGGGGGGCTGCAGGAGGTCCTGGGGCTGGCACAGAGGGCTCTCATTCACTGCAGATCTGAGCCTGGCTACAGTACTGCAAGCTTTGGGGTGTCCTGCTCTCAGGGGTGATAGAAGGAGTGGTTGCCTGATGTGGGAAGACAAAAAATCTGCCTCTATTGCCCTTTTTTACTCCTGTACTGGGTGTACATATCCATCCATTATCCTGCCTGGCCTCAGGGTGCACCAGGGCTGCGTTACTGAACAACACCTCTGATCCCTGCACTGTTTTGGTGGAAGGGAGAGAGAAAAGGAGAGACATAAAGAGGCTAAAAAACAAATGCTGGCAGCAGGAAGAGAGGAGGCAGAGCCCAGCTGCCCATGCTGACCTCCAGCCCACCCTCCCCAGGTGCAGCCTGAAATCGGAGTTGAATCAGCATCCTGTATCCCTTGGGATGGAGAGGGCTGGAAGCTCCCTAAAGCAGATATTAATCCTGTTTTCTCTGGGGAGATGGTTAAAATCCACAGCCAATGCTCCGTTCTGCTCAGCAGAGGGATCTGCACGGGCAGAGGGCACTGGGAAAGGAGGTCACAGCACTGTTCACCCCCAGGGGAGTCAGGTTGGGCCCCTCCTGGGGATTAGGGCACCCCAGGGATGGGGACACCCCCAAACCAAGCATGGGGATGGTGATGTGGGGCTGCATTGTGAGAAGTGCTGGGACTGGGGGTGCTGTGTGTGATCTCAGCCTTGTGAAGGGTTAATAAAAACAACACCAACAAACGACTGCCAAAACCCCCAAATCCCAAATCTCTTCTTTTTCTCTCCCCTCCTCCTTCCCGTCCCTGTTTTTTCCAGGTGTTGTTTATGGCCACAGGAGGGAGCTCAAATCCAGACATGGGAGGATTGGCTTGATTTCGGATCCAGAGCCTCTTAAACTCTGCTTTTCCTCTAAGCTGGTCCCTGTTATGTCCAGGATCTGGCACCTGCTTGACATTTACTTTGAGTTCCAGAGGACCAGAGACCTAGGATGAGGAGCATTGGATCCGCCCTGAACCTGCTTTTGGTATCGCCACTCTACTTTGTGTGGACCGTGGTGGCTCTGGACCTGGCACAAACTCCCTGCACCACTTTGGTCCAAGGGAAATTCTTTGGGTATTTCTCCTCCTTCGCTGTCTTCCCGTTGAACTCCTCTCTCTGCTCTTGGATTATCCAGAACCCCGACCCTCGGAGGTACACTTTGTACATGAAGATCCTCAAACCCTCCGGCGTATGTGACCACCAGCACATCCGCACCTACCAGTTCGACTCCTTCCTGGAGTCCACCCGCACCTACCTGGGCATGGAGAGCTTCGACGATGTGTTGAAGCTCTGCGATGGCTCCACCCGCTTTGCCTTCCTCCAGTCCAACAAACAATTCCTGCAGATGAAGCAGACGGCCCCGCCGGGCGTGGACACCTGGCCCATGCGGTGGAAGCCCACCAAGGCTCAGGAGAGGGACTTCTCGGTGGAATATCTGGTGGTGGGCAACAGGAACCCGAGCAAAGCCGCCTGCCAGATGCTCTGCAAGTGGCTGGACGCCTGCCTGGCCATCAGCAGCAGCTCCCACCCGTGTGGCATCATGCAGACCCCGTGCTCCTGCTCGGGAGGGGAGGTCCTGGATCAGGCCAGCGAGATCCTGGGGTTCACCAGGAAGAAGGAAGATTGCTACAAGGATGGAATATACCTGGAGAACTGCGTGAGCAGCCCCAAGGACAGCAACGGAGCGGAGTTCCTGGGTGAGTGGAGGGTGGCTGGGGGTGTTGGGAGGGAGGGATGGTTGGGCTGTCCTCTCACGGGTCTCACGCTGTCCCTGTCACCTCTGTATCTGCACCTATGGATGCCTGGCATGAAAACCTCATTTCCCACTTGCCAGGGAATCAGGTAACCCTCGGAGGCTCTTCACGAGCCTGCGACTGGAATTGCAAATCAGCTCCCCCTAAATATTCCCCAAGTTGTTTCGTTCATTCTCGGGGCTCGTTCACTGCTTGTTTTACTCCTGCAGCCTCCAAGCTGCTGAGGGGGAGCTTCTTACCTGAGGGTGAGCAGTTTTCCAACGTAATTACAGATGTCCTAGAAAAAGCAGGATCCAAGCTACCTCCCGAGGCGGGCTGCTCTCAGCAGCCCTACCAACTGCTTTAATTCCTAGGGAAAACTTAATTCTTGGGTCTGTTTCAAGGGGATGGCAGCAGAAGGCACCCTCGTTTTGTTCTCAGCTTCATTTTCCTTCTGGAGGCATTTGGGGAGGAAATGCACCACGTGGGGTTACTTGGTGCCTTCGCTGGGGCTCATTCCTCAGATATTTCATGAGGTTTTTGATTGTGGTCTTGAGTATGGTGTGGGCTGGAGAGGGACTGGGGAGGTGGGAGAATCATGACAAAAAGGGCTGTGAATAAGGGTGTGATGATCCCGAAGCCTGATCTTGGTCTGGGGAGGAAATTCCTCCTTCCAAAGCCCTCACGTGGCCATGCAAAGCAGAAGGGACTGAGGGGGTCCAAAAGTGAAGCTTTTTTCCTCACTACCTGTGTCAGGTCTGCTCTGGGGTGTTTATTCTCAGCTCCCACCCCTGCAGGTGGTGCAGGTTACATAAAGCAGAGCTGTGATGCTGAACAGGAGTGCAGGTGGCAGGGAATGGATTCCTCAGACCCTCACCTGACCCCCACCCCAAAATCTCCACTTCTTCAGGTGCTGGGCTGAAATATCCTCCACCATCAGCAGAAAGTTGACATCTGTCAGTTGGGAATTTGGGGATCCTTCCTGGCTTTTCCACCCCTGTTGAGGGTGGAATTTCTCAGGGTTGAGGGCAAGAGGCCGGATTTGCTTGCAGTAGGAAGGAGGTGAGCAGGCACAGATCCAGGCTGTGCAGAGTGATTTTCCTGCAGCCTGGCATCAGCTGAGAGATTAGGATATGATCAGGTACTCATGCTTTCGCCAGTGTATTTTGGGGGAGATTTTGTTTCTCACTGATCTGTGAATCAATACATGAAGGCACAGCCGAGCTGTAAATCCTGCAAATTAGTTCTTCAGCCGTGCCTCCCTCCCCGGCCATGAGCACACAGCTCTCCAGATTTGGGGTTGGTTTGTTTGGTTTTTTTTTTTGTTTGTTTTTTTTTTTGTGCAATGCCCTTTTCTCCTGTGTGAACAGCTCGTGAGGAGCCTCCGTGGAGCTCAGTCATGTGTCACGTCTGGAATTTGCTGATTGGGTGATTTATGCATTCTACCCAAGCAGTGTGACCTTTCTCACTGCAACCAAAGGTGAAATTTGAAATAAGATTTCCAGCAAATCCTGAAGCATTCAAGCTTAATATTGGCTTTTGTAGGGATCTCTCCTAGTCCAGCTCGAGTGCCTGAATGTTCCCAGAAAGTAAATATGAAAGAGGCTCAGGGGTGGCTGAATCAAAATCCTTTTTGGGTGTCAAATATTTGTAGAGTGGAGATAATTTTTCTGCTGGCTGCTCACATCTGCTCCATATTGAAGACAGGGAATTATCATCTTTGCTGGTGGGATGCCATCCACACAGAAACGATGCTTGCAGGGTGCCCGGGCTCTCCATGTGCTGCTCTGTCTGTCACTGTGTCTGTTTTGATTTATGCAAAGGCTTGATCAGGAAGATGGAGGCGAGATCCAATTTGGACAGGGAGTCAGCAATCCCTTAACAGCATTTTGTGGGTGGAATATTTTGATAGGGTTCCTGATTTCCAAGTGCTGATGCTGGTTATTGCAATCATTGCTGTTCTGATTGTATTTGTAGCTTTTTTTTTTTTTCCCCAACAAGCTTTTTTCCAATCTTTTTTATTTTTTTATTATCATTGCTATTTTTCCCTCCCTGCTGCTTTCTGAGTCATTTGTTGTTTCTGGGCCTGTCTTAACACTTTCATCTTGGAACAAGTGGAGATGTGTGAGTTGTACTAATCTACTCTGATGACTCTAAAGGCACATGAAGGAATAGGGGTGCTTCCCTGCCCATGGCAGTGGGTTGGAATGAGATTTTCTTTAAGGTCCCTTCCAACTCAAACCATCCCATGAATTGCCAGATATCCAGATACCATCCTGGAATATGAAAACTGACTTTTCCTAATGTGCCTTTTTGTTCCTTGGGTGTTTCCAAAGCAAATGGATGGGTGCAAATCTGCCTCAGACACAGCTGTGCTTTGGCTCACGGTCTGTGGGTGAGGTTCTGGTGGAAAACTTCGCTCCAAGAGGACCCTGTTGCTCCAGAACCACAGAGACACTCAAGAAAACATAACTGAGAGCCTGTTGGCACTCATGGCCAACGATTTCACACCTGGTTTGGGTGCACAGGGAAGATTATGATCGTTCATGGGGAGCTTCGCAAAGAAACTCTGCCAAAGCAACCCTGTCTTGTCTGCAGCATCTGTTCTCCAGTGTCTGGAGGAAGGAGAAACTGCTCCAGATTTGCCTCCTGGGTTTAGGGAGACTTTCTTTGCCCTCTCTGTCCCATACAGACATTGCAGAGGGTACAGCAGGCAGTGCTGGGTTGGAGAAGAGTCCCTCAGGTTATCCCTCAGATATTTTGATCTTGCTGCTTGTGGAGCTTGTCCTGGTGATCAGCAAGATATGCTTTGAAACCTTGGACAGCTCCCTCCAGCTGCTACTCCAGGAAGGCTTGAACTGGGAATGTTTTCCAGGAGAAGACAATTCTACAGGGAAATGATTTTTGGCCGTGATCAGATCTCCCTTGGCTGACTCAGGAAACACAGAAAAAAGGCAGAGATTTGTTGGTATGTCCTGATGTTTAGATGTAAATCTCATTTTTGGGATGCAAATTGGCATTCCTGGAGTAGGTTTGGGGTGCAACAGCAGGAGCCTGAAGAAAGGGAAACCTCCTCAGCTGCTGGGCATTGGGACTTCATGGTCTGAAAACACTGCTGACCCTCCCAAATGTGAGCTGGCTTCTGTAATCAGAGCTGGAGCTTTAAAAGGGATGATGTGACCCCGTAATGAGAGAAGGTTAAATGTGTGCTTAAGCGCTGTGCTGAGTTAGGCACTTAATGAATGTCTAATTAGTCTTGTCTCCATGCAGTGCTGTCACATTTTGGTGGCCCAAAGATAAACATCATATCCTGGTCCTACTATTGCTCTTCATGTCCCCACCTTGGAGGGATCCAGGATGCTGACTGCAAAACAAGGCTCAAAGTGTCCCCCAAAATATATTATTTGCTTCTTGATAAATCAGGTGTCTCCAGGGCTGGGTGATTTTTTATGATGAATGAATAACTGAAACAAGATAATGCTAGACTGAAGTGCTGGGGATTTTCCTGCCTTTTCTGCTGAATGTTTCCATTCTTTTGCTGTCCCCGTTGCTCCGAACAAAACTAAATTCCCCTTCCTCACACATGCTCATCATTTCTGTTTTGTTAGCGGTGTTTCATCTTCCATCCTTAGATGCTTTTCCACCTCTGTCATCTTGATTAAGATGTCTCATGGTGTCTCATCTCTGTTTGGAGAGGCCCATGAACAAGGTCTTTCTAAACCTCTGCTGCATTGAGTAGGTTGGACTCCATAAATGTCTCGCTGCAGGACACACCCTCCAAACCTCACAGGTTTTTAGAAAGCTTTGCTTCATGCTTTGCCAGCTCTTTGGTCAAAACATGCTTTGGTCTCCTCTGCTTCTGCCTCAATTTGTGGCTCAGTGGGGTCTATGGTACAAAAGAGGAGCCAGAGGCAGAGAAATGAATCAATTCCCATCCTCCCTGCTGCAGGAATCATCTTGTGTGGCACAGCTCCCCTCCCCTCGAATCTCCAATCTCTCCCAAGGCAGAGATGACTTCATAAGTCATTTCCTATGTTTGAGGTGAACTTTAGTGGTCGTGGAAGCTCCAGAGATTGATAAAGAGCAGTGAGTAATTGCCCAGGGGCAGATCTCAAACCTCTCCTTGACATCTTCAGCTCCTTATGACACAGGCTCTGTTCCTCCAGCAAGAATCCCCCAGGCCCGAGCAGCTGAGCTTGCAGAGAAAAGTGTTTGGCTTTGCTTTGGTCTCGGTGTTGGATTTGCCAACCAAATGGCAAAGGGGTTTGGGTGAGTGCATTTTCATTGCCCCTCTGGAAGTTGTGCTGCGTTCCAGCTCCTCACTTCTCCATCTGTGGCTGTCCCTGTCCCCTGATCTGGACATCCCCGAGAGCAGAGGTTGGATATGGAGAGAGAGCAGTAAAACATGGGGCAAGGAAGCACTGACTTCTCCTCATGTGTAAAATTTTCCTAAAAGCTTTGGAGATTTTACCTGACATCTCCCCAGCTTAAATCCAGAGCTCTGCAGGTGACAGCAAGAGCTGATACTCCTTCCCAGCTCCTGGAGAAGGAGGTTGAACAGAGCCTGGCATGTGGCAAAGAGGTCACCCTGTCACCTGCAGTGAATCCCCACTGGACACATACGGGCAGCTCCTGGCAGGAATGTCCCTCTTGTCTGTGGTCACAGGAGGTTTTATGGATGAGGCAAATGTGGGGAACTCCTCCCTGGGTGCTGGAAAGGGAGTTCTGGCTCAGTTTAAACACTCAGATCTCTGTGACATGTACAAGCCCTGCCTGTCCCACTGCTGTACTCTGGGGTCATCAAAAACCTTACAACTGGAATGGAATGGAATGGAATGGAATGGAATAGAATAGAATAGAATAGAATAGAATAGAATAGAATAGAATAGAATAGAATAGAATAGAATAGAATAGAATAGAATAGAATAGAATAGAATAGAATATCTTTCAGTTGGAAAGGACCTGCAATGATTGTTTCGATGCCTTAAGAACTTTTAGCTTCTATTCTTCATGTATCTGTGGCTTTGGAGTGTAGTTCTGGCCTGTAAATTAAGTGCCAAAAAATCTCTGTTCCCAGCATTTTAGACAAAACATTGCTCTCAATTAGTAAATCCAAGGACACTTTGTTAACTCAGAGACCCAAAATATGAAAACAGCAGTGAATTGGGGGGAGCAAGCTTGGAGTGGTTGACCTGAAGGTGTAATTGGAAAATTGGGGCACAATATGCTAATAGACAGAACTTATAAAATGTGGAGAACTCATGACTTGGTGTCCATTTTAGGTGTAGCCTCACGAGTAGGCTCTGTCTGCCCTGAATGCACCTGAAGGCCTTTATTAAATTTGTCCTTTTTGTTATCCTAACTTTGTCTGGCCACTGTTTCAGGTAATCCCAGATTAGGCATAAATTTATTCCCACTGCCTGACCACTTCAGATCTGATCAAAAGTTTAATTAAGGGCATTGCCCAAATACTTCTTAAGCAGTGACAGGGATGGGACATCAACCACTTCCCTAAAAAATTCTGTTCCAATGTTTGACCACCCTCTCAGTAAAGAAACCCTTCCTAATGTCCAGCCTACACCTTCCCTGGTGCAGTTTGAAGCATTCCCACACCTCCATCCCATCACAGTGTCACCGAAAATCAGGAGAAATTAAAAAAACCTCTCTAGCACTATATTTGAAGTGATAGAGAATCAGGCATTACTTTATTTATTGGCCAGGATGTGCCAAGGAAAGTATTCCAAAAATGCATGTTTTTACAGGATTTTCCCCCGGTTTTTATACAGTAAAAACCCACAGAGATGCATTGTTTCACAGTTCATTGGTCCAGAGTTGGGCAACTCTCAATATTCAGTTTTCTATTGGATCCAAAACCCCTCACCTCCAACGTTAATTACATCTTCGTTGTTCAATTTTCTTATCAGTCCTTTCCGGGCGAGATGTCTTCAACTCTGTCAGAGGCAGGTCTGGGGTGGATGTTTGGAGATGGCCACAGGTGTTCTGTTCATGTTCTGTTGATGGTTTTTATCTCTCTGGGTATCTTTGGGCTGCCCCACTCCGTCCCTGTGCTGAGCCCATCTCCTTAGAGTGATGCTGTACCTCCTAAATAAACTAAAGAAAATTCCACTCCCCAAAGCAAAGTCAAGTCAAGCCTAACTAGAGAGATAAAAGTAAATAGTTAAAAGATATACAATTTTTTTTAAAAAACTGGTATATTTTCCAACCATGGGACCCCAGGGAGGATTAGGCCTGGGCACAAGAGCGCCAGAGAGCTCTGAGCACTCAGCACTGCTGTGGGTTAGATTTCTCGAGGATTGCAGAAGCTGGCTGAGAGAATCAGGCAGGTGAACCAAGATGGCAAAAAGGGAACTTTATTTACAAGAAGCCTCTTTATATATCCATTAATATTCTAGCAACTATTGGTCAGCAAAGAATCCACCTCCTAAAACCATTGGTCACAGCTAAATAACACTGAATACCAAACATAGAGATTAAGAAAGTAAAAGAATGCAGCTTATCTCTATTCTCTCTGAGAAAGAACAGAAAGATTCTGAAACAGTGCAACTACACACCGCTGTGAAGTGACACGGCAGAAATTCCTTGTCCAGACTGCTTTCAACCCCAAATCCATCCCTGCGAGTGTCTGTGTGGGGCTGGGGAGGAGAAAAACGAGCAAAGTGAAGCCATCAGGTCCTTTGTGAACCCAGCAGCTTGTGGACATGATCACAAGGCAGAAATATCAGTAATTACCGGCTCCGTGCGCTGTCGCTGTCGCAGGGAGATTAAAGGTGGGATTTACATCCAGTTGCCGAGAGAGTTTCACAGGCAACTACTCCCATTATTGCGACGAGGACTTTCACGGGTAATTTAATGAGTGGCAGCCTGGTGAAAGGTTCAGCTTTTCGCTTTCCCTCGGGTTTTTTTGTTTTGTTTTTTTTTTTTTTTTCCCTTTGTTTTTCAATTTTTTAACATCCTCTCGCATTCAGGTTCCATAGCAGTCTCCCCAAAATGTTTTTCGCCGGAGTACAGGGTGAAATTTAAATACAGGGAAACACAGACACCAGAGTCAAAATCATCACATCACCAGAGTGCTTTTGCAGCTCTAACTGCAGAAAATGAGGGTGGTGGTGCAGACACCTCAAAGGGAGGATGCACAGAGGCATTCCTGTCCATTTTCACCACCTATCCTAAATATCTGGCCCTTTTCACCACCCACCCTGAATACCTGATGTATTTAGGTGATGGCAGCAGGCTGAAAAAATGGAAAATATTTTCTGTAAGAGGAACTGGATCCACAGAGACTGTTAGGTGTTTGATTCACCTTTGTGGTGCCTGAACTCCATGGATTTTCTTAGCACTGAGCTCTCTGACCTGGTGGATCCCAACTCTCAGGGCTGGTACAGCTCTGGAGCTCCTCCCAGGTTTCCTTTAAAGAGAGTTTTCCCTTTTTCACTGCTGGTTTCCTCTATCCAGGTGCAAAAGACTTAGGGTGAAGCCACGACTTTGCTGAATCTCTCAGGCAGCTTGGCTAAACATCATCTCTGCTGACAACAGATACAGGTGGGGAGAAGGGCTCTGTGCCATTTTCAGCACTAAATTCATTTATTTAGCACTAGATTCACTTCTTTCCCAGAGAAGTTGTGGACTCCCCATCCCTGGAAGTACTCAAGGCCAGGATGGATGGGACTAGGAGCAACACAGTCTAGTGGAAGGTATCCCTGCCCATGGCAGGGTTTGGGAAGGAGATGATCTTTAAGGCTCCTTGTGACCTTCTGTGATTCTGGGATCTTTGCCTGGGAACAGCATCTTATCCATGAGTAGTTTCAGAGTGGACAGGGGTGCTCTGAGCCAGAAGAATCTCCTTCCCTGCTGGCAGACCAGTGGATTTCACAGCTCTTCCAGGGCATTACTAACACTTCTATATCCTCTCTTTTCCAATATCTTCCCATTCTTACACTCGGTGGAATTTTGACAACATTTCTGGGTGTTGATTCTACCTCCTGCAAGCCCCACATTCCCCAGGACAGCTCTGAAACAAACTTGGGATAAACGGGTTAGAAAACTGGTTTGGGATTCTTAGCAAGCATCCTGGGAGGCTTCAGCAACTGTGTGTCCCTGGGGTGGCTCTGCCAATGTCACCTCCAGCCACTGAATCTCCTGTTGGCACACTCTCCTCTTGCAGACAACAATCTGATACTGAAATCCCATATTTTATCCTTCAGCACGGTGAGACAGCCAGGCTGGGAAAGGACGTCCTTTAACACCTCAGAATTGCAGATCTGTTGAGTTTAAATATATTTCTTTGTGTTCCCTGGCTCGAGTTTCAATAGAGCAATAATTGCCACACACCTCATTAAGCTGAATGCTCTCAATAGGTCTTGAGTGGTCCATGTCATTAAACAAACAGTTGCTGGCTTGGGATCTGCCCGGTGTTTAGAAGCTGAAAAGAAGGGACCCAGGGGCTGTGAAAGCTGCTGCTGCAGCTTCCTGAAGAAACTGGGCTGCCCTGGCAGGGTGGCTGCTTTGTCCCACTCTTTTTGGGGCAGTTCGAGGAGTCAGAGCCTTCCCTGTGCCCCAAGGCAGGCGCTGGTGCTTTGTCACCTTGCCTGGATGAAGAGGGGGATGCCCTGGTCTCTGCCAGTTTGGATTTTGGGATTTGGAAGCTGGCGCTTCCCTGCTTGTGCGTTTTGGGGACAGGGGTTTGGGTAGCTTTGTGTTGAAGGCACCCAAACCAGAGGAAGATGACGAAGTTGAGTGTATGGCACTGAAAGCAGGAGAAACAGCTGAGACCTGGGGTGCTGTCACTTCTTCTGGCTCTTCTCAATCTGAAGCCTCAGGGACCAAGATGGAGGGTTTAGGACCCTCAAGATGGAGGGTTTTGGCCCCTCAGCTTTTGCTGAGACCCCAAGACTGATCAGAAAAGGACCTACACAGAGTTTCTGCTTCAGGATCTGCTGGAGGCTGGGCTAGGACAAGGGAAAGGGTGACCACCACATCTCCGGGTTTAATTTGCTCTCCCAGATTAAACCCATCCCCACGGAAGGCGGTGTTCAATGATCTGTGTGCTCTTCGTACCGAGGTCTGCATCCCAAGTGCCTGCTGAAGGAAAATCAGGGTTAGTTTTGGTATTTCCTTCCCATAACTTGACTGAACTTGCTTTTTGTGACCAAAACTGTCAACAGGATCCCGTTCCTACCAACTCTGGTCAGAAGCAGAGGTATGGAAGAAAGGCATTGCAGGGCATGTGCTGTGGGGGTGACCAGGACAGGTTCAGGTTGGCCATGGAAGGCCTCCATAAGAGCTCAGGTGGGCAAGTGTCAGGAAAAATTAATCCGCAAACTCCAGAGGTTTATGTCCAAAAAGGAGACAGAGGAGTCCTGTAACTTTATTCATGAATAAAGGGAGAGGTCATGGGCATTTCCAAAGGGATCTCTCGGATTGCTAGAGGACACAGCCTCTTTTTATCCTAATTTCTCAGCCGCAGGTTCCCTCTCCCTTTCTCCATTGGCTGGGGTACTCGAGAGGTACAGACTTCCCAGAATGCCCAATGCAGACACAAGTAATATACATTTCTCCTAAATGTAGACACCCATACTATACATCTCCCCTAATGCAGACACTCTCAATACACACCCCCCTTTTCTTCTTTTTCTTATGTCTCTGTTCCTGTAGTTTATTAACACAGTCTTGGGCAAGTCAGTCGCTGAAATTCCTATGGAAATCATTCCCATTGTTTCTTCTGTCTCTCAGTATGGGCCTTATCTTACCAGCAGTTTGTTTGTAAAGACACACCCTTATTCCTTTCAGCAAGGAAGAAGCTCAGGTGTGCACAGAGCTTCGTGGCTCTAAACTCAGTCCCCTGTGAGGCAACCAGGCCAAAACATCATCTCATTCCAACGCCCTAACATAGGCAGGGATGTCTTCCACTATCCCAGGTTGCTCCAAGCCCCATCCAGCCTGGCTTTGAACACTTCCAGTGATGGGGCATCCACCAATTCTCTGGGCAACTTGTGCCAGGTCTCCCTGGAACCTTCTCTAGGCTGAACAACCCCAATTCTCCCAGCCTGTTTTCATAGGAGAGGGACCCCACCACTCTGAGGGACTCTCAAGGTCCCTAATGAGGACCTTGGCTGATCCTCATTAGGGTCAGCCAAGAACAGCAAGCAATGCTGTGACTTGAGATCAGTGATGTTGGTGAGAGGAAGGCCAACAGAAGGCAGCAGAGGAGCTGCTCAGGAGGGTGGCTGGGTTGCTGGGGGGGTACTTGATGTAGAAGAAAAGATGCAGGGAGCAGGAGAGTCCCCAGGTAACCATAGAGAAGCAGTTGAGGAGATTGCTTTTCGTGCTTCTGTGCTTTTGGACCTCGAAGGAGCTCAGGAGGCTCCTTTGGGTAGTTCAGCCAGCTGCCTCCATGGATCCACCATGGAGGAATTTTCACAGAGAAAACAGAGCCTGGGGGAGAGCCACGAGGGATCCCACCTGCTGTCAGGGCAGGGATGGCTTTCCTGGCTCAGCAGATTGGTCTGCAGTGTGTCCTGGTGTCCCTTCCCCAGCTCAGCAGGGCCACGTTCAGGACCATTGTCACTGGAGCTGGTGGAAAATTTGGTGTGAATTTTGTCTTGGCATAGTTTATTGCCTTTTGCCTGATTTAGGGCAGAGGAAGAGAAGAGTCGAAGCTTTTCCAAGCCTTTGAACACCACAACCAACCATTTCCAATCCTGAGCTTGCTGGGTTAGCCCCCAGCTTGGGAATAGAGGGCAAGGTGACAGCTGTCCCTTCTTAAAAAGAGCTCTGTGATTAGTGGGGAGGATGAAGTTTCCCATGTTCCCCTCCTGTGATAATCTCAACTCCTCTCGTTGCTGCTCATAGACAAACCCTTCCTGACCTTCATTTTCTGGCAATGCCTTTGAGATTGTCGTGCTCCCAGCACCCTCTTGGGTCTCTTTCTGCACAGAAGGTACCATATCTGGAGTATTTCTGGCCTGGATGGGATGATGGGCCAGATAAACCAAATATCTTCTGCATTAGCTATTTTTTTTTGTGAGTGGGATCACTTAGGCTGAGCATCCTTGGGGTAAGACTGCCTCAAATAGAGGTTGAAGGAGTGTAAATTAGACCAATAAACCCAGCAATCTCCTTTCCTTGGGGTTTGGCCTGGAAAGAAAACCTGTGCCAGTGTTTTAGCAGGTGTCCCCCATGGTCCCACTGCAGCCACTGGGTTTTTCTGGATTTGGGGTTGCAGTTCCACTCCTGGGGCTGGTGGTGATCCTGAGCTAGGTGCAGGAGGCAAAGGGACATTTTGGGACAAGCAAACTGTCCCAAAAGCACAGCAAGAGGAGATCTAGGGTTTCCAAAATGTACTGAGTGACCTGTGTCACCCAGCTGGAGTGGGTCCTGCTCTCTGCAGCATGGCTGGATGGGTGGGGCTGAGCAGAAGGCCTTGGAGGAATGCCATAAATAGGTCTGGAGATTTCAAAGGTTTCTGGAGGAGTGTTTGTCATGCATTTTATCTCTCAGGATCAGAAGGGAACTCCTCTCAGTGAGCCAGGGCAGGCACTGGGCACTCAGAAAAAGTTTTAATTCTGCAGAAGGAAAATAAAATAAATGAAGTGGTGGAGGAGAGAATGGATGAGGCAGCACCAGCCATCCTCTGTCCATCTTCAAGGTGCAACCCTGAGCCTGTGGCATGCCCAGACCTGGCAGCCTGTCCCTGCTGTCACCTGTCTGTGACCCACAGACCTGGTATGGGAGACGCTGCCAAACCCTTGGACACCAGAAATGCAAAATCTCCCCTGTCCTCAGAACGAGCACAGGCTGTCCCTGCACGAGTAGAACCTGTCCAGAGATGAGTGGGTAGCTGCAGAGCTGCCCCAGGGCACATCTCCAATTGTGCATGTCCAGAGCTGGGACTGTGCAGCCTGGAGAAGAGGAAGCTCCAGGGAGATCTTAGAGCCCATTCCAGTGCCTAAAGAGGCTCCAGGAGAGCTGGAGAGGAACTTTTTGTGAGAGCACGTGGTGATAGGATGAGGAACGGCTTTAAGTTGAAGCAGAGTAGGATTAGATTGGATATTAGGAAGGAATTCTTTGCAATGAGGGTGGTTAGGCCATGGCTCAAGGTTTCCAGAACAGCTGTGGCTGCCCAAATCCTGGAATGTCCAAGGCCAGGTTGGATGGGGCTTGGAGCAACCTGGGATGGTAGAAGATGGGACTAAATGATTTTTAAGGTCTCTTCCACCCCACCTATAAACAAATCCCGGTGCTGAGACCCCCGTGGGAAGCCCCAAAACCCCCCCCACACACAGCCCCAGGCCGTGCTGCTTCCCACGCCAGGGAGAGCATCCATGGAGACCCCCAGTGAGCAAAGGCACTGCGGGAACATGAGCCTGACTCATCCTTCAACCTTTCCAGCTTCTTCCAAAAGGTGCCATGAGGCCTATCTGTGCCTCATGGTGCATTTCAGAAGGAGATGGCTCTGTTTGTACTTGTGGGATGCTTCCCATGGAAATAGAACTCCTGTTAATCACCCCAGAGCCATAGCACGCTGAGGGATTCCCCAGGGTGGCTTGAGAGCTTGGGCAAGGACAGCCCACGTGGTTTGGCATTCTGAGGGGACAAAGGAAGGACTTGCTTTGAGGCTACAGTCAGCCAAAGCAGTCCCCAAATCCCAAAAGCATGTGGGACATGCATCCCCCTGCCCTGCCCTCCACAGCAAATCCTGCATCAGACTTTTCCTGCTCAATAAAATGCTTCTAATCTGCTTTAAGTCCAGTTTTCTGCTTGACTGGTGGTTTGAACCACTCCTAGGGACCAGCAGCTCTCCCCCAAAACTCTCTCCACTCCCTGATATGTGGGATATGTTTATCAATGGGAGATCTTGCAGCATCTACCCCTGCAGCACCCACAATGTTTTTGGGGGGGGTTTTAATGGAGGGTTGTGGTTTTGGAGACTGCCGACCTTTCCTCAAATCCTTCATTCCCCACATCCTGTCTCCAGTGTGGTACCTGTGCACAAACCCCGTGCAGGGTTTGAAATCTACTCCTGGCTCCCGCATTTCCCGTTCTTCTCTCCATTTTTCCACCCTGGGGGCTGTTTCCCATCACACCGAGGCCCTTAGGTGTGTTTTTGAGGAGCAAAGTCCCTCCAAGGTGAGTGCTGTGATGCTGAGCTGCCTCTCCCTGTCCGATCCCTTCCGTGGTGTTGGAGCTGCCTCGGTGCAGTGGATAATTGTGGCTGCTCTGCTTTCGAGGACCGTTCCACTGAGGAAGTCCTCGCTTCGAAAGGCAATGCTCACAGAAATGACAACTTCGTCTACCTCACGTTTTAATTAAAACTCCAAGTACTCGCCTTCACCCCCGCTCCTTCCCTCCCCACCTTTTTCCATCCCGATCCTCTCGCTGGAAATGAACATCCAATGTCACCTGGGGACAAAGCATTAATTCAGCAATTAAATAATTGAATGCTCCTCTGGCAAAATGAACTATCTCCTGCCTTTCTTGTGTTTTACCACTTTTTTCCCCCCTTTTCTTTTCCCCCCTCCTCTTCTTTCTTCTTCCCTCTGGTGAGATAAGGCTGCCATTCTTGAAAGCTGTTTTAAATATTCATGTTTTAATTAATGGACTTTATTGCACGAACTCTATATAAGGTAATAAAAAAGACTGCCTGAGGCACAACACTTCTTTTTTTCCTTGTTGTTTGTTCTTGAAGGGAACTAAGAAATAAAAAAGCTTAATATGTTTCTTCAACAAACATTAGAAAGATACACAGAAATGACAGCCATGGGTCATTTCGCCAGTGGGGCCTCCCCAATCCACAGGCTCCTTAGGATTGTGGAGCAGGCTGTAAATACATGGGAATCTTGGAGGGAATGATCCCTTCAGGTTCTGCCGTGGGCAGGGGAGGTCCATGGGCTGCATCCAGAGCGTGCACAGGTGGAGATGGAAGCAGACCTGCAATTATCCAGCTTGCAAGAAGGCTGGAGAGGGACTTTTCACAAGGGCTTTTAGTGATAGGACAAGAGGGAATGGCCTGAAGTTGAAGGACGGTAGATTTAGGTTTAGATTTGATATTAGGAAGAAATTCTTTGCTGTAAGGGCGGTGAGGTACACAAGTTGTCCTAAGAGGTTGTGGACTCCCCATCCCTGGAAGTGTTCAAGGCCAGGTTGGATGGGGCTTGGAGCAACCTGGGGAAGTGGAAGGTGTCCCTGCCCATGGCAGGGGGATGGAATGAGATGATTTTTAAGGTCCCTCCTAGCTCAAACCATTCCATGATTCCATAAGCAAGGACCCTTCAGGGCTGTGAGCATTTGGGGCTGAAGACAATCTTTTGCTGAGCCTGGAAAGTGAATTGATTGTTTTTGTTTTAGATGATGTTTTTTGACAAAATCGAATAGAGGGGAAGTGTGGACCAGCCACCTTGCCCAGTATTTCTGGGCTGAAAAACCCAAATATTGATTGCACATTTCTGCTCTGGATTTTGTTTTTATCGAAGGCAAACAAGCTGATGGAATGCATGAATTCATGAAACATCTGGTCTTGCCAGTTATGTATTCTTGCCAAAAAAAGAAGAAAAATAATGTTAGTTTAAACTTCATACCATGTGGGTGTTTTCTTATGGTGCAGCATGCTGAAATTAGTTTTATATTCGGCGTGTGTCATCTGTACTGTGTGACATGGGCTCAGCGCCCAAATTTAGCTCAGTCTTGTGATGGGAGTGGTCTAGGAATGCTGGTCCAGAACCTTGTAGGGGAGCCTAAGCTCTGATCCTGCATCTGCCCATGACCTTGAAGAGGTCAAGGCATTTTTTGCACACGATTTTCATTCTCCTATTCTTTTCTTCCTTTATTCTGACTCAGATCTTGAGAGAAAATTGGCATTTTTTAGCCAACAGATGTACAGTGCTGAGCAGCAGCACTCCCTGAGCTGTGCTGATGGCTCTTAGCAAGACTGGATAGAAATAGTTGTAATAGTCAATAAATACTCCAGTGTAATAAATACTAAACTACAATTAAAGTTTGGTCATGGAGTTACTTCTCTTCTAGGAAAAGAGCCATGTCACAAATGGTGACACCCTGGCATTTACTCTAGAAAAAGAGGGAATATCCAGCATTGAAGGAGGCAGGTGGATGGCACAGAGAAAATATCTCTGGTGGCCCAATGTAGGTATTTAGTGCTTCAGTGACAAAATGTGCTGAGCCTTGAGAGTGTTTCTATCCATCACACTGATTACTCCATTTGTTGTCTGCCCAATACTGAATTTTTTCAACCCAAATCAAGAAAGAACCAGAGTTCAAGCTCTTCTGCCAAGGTGGAAAGGTGGGGTCACTGCTGAGCTGAAGGGCTCTGATTTACACCAGAATGAGCAAGGACAAAAGGGGGTTGGTCTCAATAATAAGTTTGTGGATGCACCATTCTAAGATTTCTCTCTTCTTTCTCATGAATCGTATGGGGAACAAAGATAAGCTGAATTCTTCTTGCTCTTTCTAATCTTTGTTTTGGAACTGGGTGCTGTAAGAGTTCAGCCAATCACCCCAGGGGGTGGATGGCCATGAACCAATCACTGTTAGACTCTTAATATTTATATAAGAAAATAATTTTTAATAAACTCTCTCTTGTTACTTCTGTCGGTTCTCCTCCTGTTTCGATTTATCCGCGAGCCCTCAGCAACATAAGTTGTCTCAGGGAAAAGTCTCCATTCCATCTTCTGAAGGTGCTGTCACCTCTGTGATGCTCCATTTGTGGAGGTGAAAATGCTGGGCTGTTTCTGCTTGTCTCTGGTCGTGGCTGGGGCATCTGCTGCCCCTCTGGATGTGATCCTAGGGTGGACAAGTCAAGGTTGTTATCTCATCATGGATCCATGCTCCTCGCTGGTGCCTCAGCACAGCTGGAGGTGGTTCAACAAAAGAGCCGCAGAGACCATGAAGAGGAGTGAGTCCAGAGTGAAAATTCTTGCTCACTACTCAAAAATCTTTACTGAGAGCACTGTGAGTGGCAGGAAAGCTCAGATTTGTGCAGATCAGGTAATGGCAGGGATTCATTTGCCGGCACACATGTCCTAGGACGTGCCATGCTCCCAGCTCAGTTTGATCATAACCCTCATTATTTTATCTGGGACATCCACTGCAGTAAATGGTTTGCTGATCTCTCTGTGCCACAAGCTCTGTCTCTCAGATCTGATTTGAGCTGACTG
This sequence comes from Acanthiza pusilla, assembly GCA_036630365.1. Classification (NCBI taxonomy): domain Eukaryota; kingdom Metazoa; phylum Chordata; class Aves; order Passeriformes; family Acanthizidae; genus Acanthiza; species Acanthiza pusilla. Next base: position 96,213,213 of record JAXCHO010000034.1, read on the forward strand.
ACTGTGAGCAGCAGAGGAACTCAGCTCTCAGGTCCCGTGTGAGGCAGTGAGTAACTCCAGCTGTCCCCCGGGGAGACGTTCACATCTCAGCAAGTCACCCTGAGCTCCCTCCTGAGCCAACAAAGAGCTGCCCCAGGAGGTGGGTGGTGGGCGTGAGGGCAGGCCCTGACCTATTTTGGGATCAAAATAGGCCTCAGAGGGAAGGAGTCAGGATCTTTAGCAAGGAAACAATAGTGGATGCGGAGGATGATGAGTGGTTATGGGTGACATCTCAGCCTTGCGCTGACCCTGACTGAAATTATTATCTTTGGGAAGAAATGGGGTACCAAGGTCACCCCTGAAGCCACCTTGCTGGCCCTTGCTGGCTCCTCTCCATCACTTTCCAGGAGAGGTTTTTCTGTGGGATCTATCCCTAAGGGCTGGAGCACAAGAGCATTGCAGGGAGGGTCTCAGCAAAGCCTGTGCATCCCAGAGTATTCCTCTCCTGCTGGAGCTGTATCTCTCCACAGCACTAAAGCAAATAAAGAAATCAATAATTAAAATTGAAAAGAGGCTCTCTGAGATCCAAGTTTAAACCTTTGGGAGGTTTCCCATTTCATGGTTGCTGAGATCTGCTCTCACATCACCCTCAGCGAATCTTCAGGTTATTCTCCTGCCTGCCCCATCTTTGTGATCATCCTCAGTCCCTGCCTGGAGGTTGCCTTCCCCACCCTCTTGTTGCTCCCTTCCTTTCAAGCCTGACCTTTTATCACAAGGAGGCCATCTGGAATCTTCCTTTCCCACACCTTTCCATGCCCATTTCAATCTGGAGCTGGGCTCAGTGATGAACTCTGACTCACAGGAGGACAGAGATGTTTCTTCACGTGGGGTTAATGAGATCCAGCCCTGTGAGAAGGGTGGAGCTTCTGCTGACACACCTGGTTCTGTTCAGGCTTGGTTTGGAGCAGCCCTGGAGGCACTTTCAGCCTCACTGCATGTGATTTTCACACTGCAGGAGCAGCTGGGACCAGCTCACACAGCCTAGTGCACCAAGCCTCTCCTTCTTTCCTCAGCACCAACCACCTGCAGCATTGGATGGGGAGCTAGTGTAGCTTAAAAAGTAGAAGACTAAGGTTTTTTGATCACTTGCATGGACTGATTTGCTGTGGACCCACAGGCAGCTGTGCTGTCACAGGAGGAGTGATGCAGGATAAAAGGCAGGGGTGCAAGTTAAAGCCCTCTCAGCAGCTGTGCATGTGGACTTGTATCCTTTGGGGAATTTCTGAGATCCAAGTGAGCCAAAATCATCCTGGAATGGCCCTGAGAGAGGTGTTTTGGCCTCCCCTCCTCTCTCTGAGCAAGGTCTTGCCCTCTCCCCCCTGTCAGCACCAGCGACATTGCAGTGTGTGTTGAGTGACTGTGCTCCTTATCCAGGTGAAAACCAACTCCAGGAAAGAAAAACAGGGATGAGTTTGAATTTGGATCCATGAGGAGGCCCAAAGTGTGGGGCAACCCCTGAATTGTCAGAAAGGAGGCATGAGGATGGTAAGGTGTGGTGAAGCTGCCTGCAAAGCCCCAGCCCTTGGCTCTGCCCCTGCAGCTGAGTCACCAGCCGTCCCTTTTGTTTGCATTCAGTGTAGATCTTGTTAATTGGCTCTTTCATTCCTCTAATTAAATGTAAATGCAGAGTGGATCATTAAGCAGGGATACAGGAGCCCTCTCTGAACAAAGCAGATTTCAGCTGGAGCAGAAAGCACAGGAATCAGGTTTTCCTCTGCCCCTTTTACTCCAGGTGTCTCTGGTAGGGATGATTTCCATCCCAAAGGAGCTTCCCTGCTCTTTTGCTGCTGCAGGCCTCCTCCTGGGGGTGTGAAAGGGATTTCCTGGTGACAATGGGATGCTCCAAGGCCAGAAGCAATGAGCCAAACCTGGCTGTCTTCCCTTTGCTTTGCAATCTAGTGTGTTCCCTCGTCCTTCTGCTTGAGCTTTCCAGATTTCCCTGCTTGGATGCAGCACCACCAGGGAGGTTTGGAACAACTTCTTGGGGCACCTTCCTGGCACTGCCAGCCCCACATTGTGCCAGCTCTGGTGTGATGGTTTTCACGGCCTGGCTTTGTCCTGGCAGCATCCTGCTGGCCAGGAGGGAGGAGGGTTAAGCGTTCCTTGCTGGAGCCTGTCTGTGATTCCTTGTGCTTGGCGGAGCGGTGACGCAGCCACGCAGCACGGCCGGATCTGTGGGCAATGGGAACAGATGGCATTTGCTCCTCTGAAAGCAAAGCCCTCCCTTCTCTCAGGGAGTAAAGCGATGTTTTCTCCCCTGCAGGGCTCAAATCTGTCCCTGGTGTGCTGCTCTTGGCCACCTCGGGGCATTAAAGGGAAGGGTTTTCTCCTATTGCTGATTGGTGTTGGATGTCCTGGATCCTGCTGGGAGCAGGGGGTGTGGGGGTGGATGGAGAGGGCCCCAGGACATTTTTCTGGGATATTCTGGGATATTTTCAGCAGATATTCAGAATGAGCATGAGGGACCTGTCTCCAAAGCTGAGTGGACTTCAAGGAGCTGAACTTGGCAGCTGGACCCTCAGTCTGTGACCAGCTGGATCAGCTTTCTGGAAGAAGTTGGGATTTGGAGGCCATTTGCCACCTGACTTTCTATCATTAGAAGTGCTCCAGAGGATGAATTTGTGAATTTCTTCCCTGTGAGGGTGGTCAGGCCCTGGCACAGGTTGCCCAGAGGAGCTATGGCTGCCCCATCCCTGGAAGTGTTCCAGGCCAGGTTGGACAGGGTTTGGAGCAACCTGGTCGAGCAGAAGTGTTCCAGCCTATGGCAGGGGTTGGAATGAGATGATTTTTAAGGTATTTTCCAACCCAAACCGTTCCATGTTCCTATGGGCACCTATGGGCACAGCTCCCCAAAGCATGGAGATGCAGGGAAAGGGCAGGCGATGGATATGCAGCAGAGTTCTGCAGATCCAGGTGATTTCCAGTGTCTACATGGAGCCAAGGGGATAAAAAGGGCCTGGGATGCTGGCTTAGAGGATTAAACCTATGTGTTCATCATTGGGGTCACCCCGTAAAGTTTGGGGACAGCAGGAAGGGACTGAACATTTACCACGACCAACTTAGGTCAACGCCGTTGTGGGGCCTCACTGGGAGAGACAGCTCTGCCCTCCCAAATGCCACAGCTCTGCCCTCCCAAATGCCACATCTCAGCCTAGGACAGAAGTTGCCATTTGGTTAAACGCAGCCGCGCTGCAGAAGAAATGAGTTTGTCACATTGAATCAAGGCAGCAGGAAGAATTCCCAGACCCCCGCGCTGACTCTGAACCTATGCAGTGTCCCCTTCAGCGCTCCACAGCCCGAGAAGCCACAGCCCCCTCCTGCGAGCCTGGTCCTGTGTCACAGCCCATAAGGTTCCCTGGGCCCAGGGGTGAGCTCAGGTCATGGGGAAGGGACTGGCTGGTTGGGTTTCTTTTTCTCCGGGATTCAGGACGACCGGGAGCGCGCGGCTTTTGCTCCGCTTTGCTTCCTCCCGCGACGCGCTGGCCCCAAGGGGGCTTTGCCTTTGCGCTCTCGCATGGCCTGGTGGGATAATTATCAGGGGGGTGAGGAGCCCAGGGAAGATCCACAGTGCCGTGGAGAGCTCTCCCTGCTTCCAACCTGGAGGGGAGCAGGGCGGGGGGGAAGCAGTTGACCTTTTTTTCTGCTTGGCTGTGCGCTGCTCCTCCGAGCAGATGCCGCTCTCACTCCGGGAGACGCAACCAGCAGGAGCTGAGCTCTGCAAATGCAGAGCAAAATCCAGCCCCTTCCATGAGGAGGACTGAGTGGATTTTGTGCCACTCAAGTGCCTCTCCCTAGCCTCACTGCAATCATAACAGAGGAAAGGGACTCCAGGTCGCTGCTCATGGGTGCCCAGCGTGTCTTTGGGCAAGAAATTCAATGTCTCTGTGCCTCAGTTTCCCCACATGAATAAAGGATTTAAAGATTTTTAACGCTTCCAGGAGGTTAGTGAGAAAAAGCGATTTTTTTTCTTTTTCTCATTCTTGGTGTCTTTTCTCCTCAAAGAATGAGAAAATCATTGAATCGTTAAGGCTGGAAAAGACTCCCAAGAGCTTTAAATCCAACCTTCAACCGATCACCACCTTGCCTACTAATCCATATGGCAAAGTGCTAGATCAACTCTGTTTTTAAACACTCCCAGGGATGGTGACTCCGCCACATCCCTGGGCAGCCTGTTCCAATTCTCAATCACTCTTCCAGTCAAGAAATTTTCGTGATATCCAACCTGAACCTTCCCTAGTGCAACTCGAGGCCATTTCACCTTGTTCTATCACTTGTTGCCTGGGCTGCTTTCCTCCCTTTCCTTTTATTTCTTTTTTTCCTTGCAATTCCCATCTATCCAGAAATGCCTGCACCCATCCAGGGTTACTCCTTTAAGCCTGCAGAGGTCAAGAGGTTCAGGGAAGAATTCTGCTGCCCTACTGCCTTGGGGTGTACCACGAGCCAGACTTTTTACTGACCCATCGCCAGGAGTCCAGGTGCAAGGACATGAATGCTTCTTTTCTTTCCAGAGTCTCAGGTGGATATTTGGGAGAAATTCTTCCCTGTGAGGGTGGTGAGGCCCTGGGGTAGAAAACCCAGAGAAGCTGTGGTTGTGCCATCCCTGGAAGTGTCCAAGGTTGGATGGGACTTGGAGCAACCTGGGGTAGTGGTAGGTGTCCCTGCCCATGGCAGGGGTGGAACTGGATGGTCTTGATGGTCTTTTCCAACCCAAATGAGATGTTCTCTAAGGTCCTTTTCAGTCCAAGCCATTCTATAATTTTATGATTCACAACATAGAACCTTCATTCTATGATTCACATCACAGATATTTAATTTTTTTTGAATCTTCTACTAATTCCTAATTAGACATGGGAGGATATTTTCACCCACTTGAAAAGTTTTGTCTGAAATTTCCTGCCCTTTTATTTCTCCAAACCCATTAAAGATCTCCTCCTAACTCCCCCAGCAGTGACACACTTCCAGTTCTCATCATCCTGCTCCCCCTCAAAATGGGTCTTGCAGGAATGTCCCACACAGAACATCGAGTTCTAACATTTCCCTCTTTCACTTAAAAACACAGAAAAACCCAGATGCTTCCTTGAAAAATTTGCCTTCAGGTCAGGAAAGAACTTAGATATTCTAACAAAAACTGTTTTAGGGAACTCTTACCATCAAATGCTCTGATGAAACCTCTTTGCTCTGCTCTGTGCTGAGGTCTTGGTTCTTCTGGCACTGGGTTTTTTAAGGTTTTTTTGTGTGTTTTGTTTCATTTTTCCTACTCCTGAGTGGGCTCCTATCACAGAGGTGCTGGAAATGCCTCTTTAGCCTGGTGGTCCTGATTGCCTGAAGTGTCAAAATTCCGGAGCAATGGCTACTGGAGTGTGGCTTTCCCAAAACCACTGTCAACTGGAAACTGGGGTGCTCCACATCAGAATCAGCTGCGCTTTGGTGCTGGGTAAAATAACCTTTGTAGACCATCTTCAGCACAGTTGTGTTGTGTGGCTGCTCTGCAAGCCATGGAAAGATGAAATTCGGAAAAAAAATCATGTTATTCATTACTTTTGAAACTCTTGTTCATTGTGTAAGGTCTTGGTAGCTCTTCCCTTTGTAGATTTTTAATCCTCACCCATGGTATTGTTTCAGGATATTTGTTTGTTTGTTTAAGGCCATGTAGTGATAGGACAAGGGGGAATGGCTTAGATTGGATATTGGGAAGAAATTCTTCCCTGTGAGGGTGGGGAGGCCCTGGCATAGGTTGCTCAGAGAAGCTGTGGCTGTCCCATCCCTGGAAATGTCCCAGGCCGGGTTGGACAGGGCTTGGAGCAACCTGGGATAGTGGAAGGGTGGGTAGGAACACTAAAGTCTCTTCCAACCCAAACCATGCTAGGATTTTGTGATTCTCTGCTGGCTATGGATTTGGGAAATGGTTTAGAACTTCTACCTGAAAAGCACAGTCCAGATGGAGCCTGGGGTAGCCTGGGAAGGGCCTGTGGGTGTTCCAGGCTGGGTGAGTTGGAGGGCTCGCTAGACAGGGAATGACTTATTCTTCCCACTTGTCCCCAAGCTGAACGATGTTCCTGTAAAGTGATGCACAGAGGAACAGCACCCATACCAGCTGAAAATGTGCCTCATCCCCACAAATTCCTGCCATGACAACTGCAGAACTGCTTTCCGTGTTCCCTCTTCCCCCTCCAAACCCAGCTCCTGCTGTTCCCCACACAGGGTGGGGATGCAAAAATCGGGCTGAACAAGTCTGTCCCTAGACCAGTCTGAAATGTGCAGGAACACTGGGACCAAACTTTTAAATTTACGATACCAAGACTCAAAAATCAGAGCCACTTTGGGGTTGGCTCATCCATCCCTAGGCAGGAGCTACTCAACACATCCCTAATCTTTACCCAGTCCATCCCTAATAATCTGTCCTCCAAAACCAGTGAGGGAGCCACCACATCCAGATTTGTCCCTGCCTCTTTTGGATGTTTGGGATTATAAAAAATTTCCCCAGATTGGATGGGGCTCTGAGCAACCTGGGCTGGTGGAACGTGTCCCTGTCCATGGCAGGTGGTTGTAATTAAATGGTTTTTAAGGTCCCTCCCAACCCAGGTGCTCGCTATGGGGTCACCACATCCTGAGTGCTTTTTTCACAGCTTCCTTCGTGCAGAGAATATCTCAAAGGTGACACAGGAGGGGCCTCCCTTCTCTCCCATGAAATCCTCACTGGAGACTGTCACTGCTCTGGAGTTTGAGCTGCTGAACTTAAAAAGGAACAAAGGAGTTATTTGCAGGATACATGTTGGGAAGAGATTAAACCTGACAACTCAGCTACGGAGCCTTCCCCAGGCGAGGAAAATATACAGAACTGAATTCTATTTTCCATCTTCTCCAGCTGCTGGAGGGAGGATCATCCGCTGAGTTCCTGGTTTTTAACCCCATTCCGCAGACACTCACTGAACAACCTCTCTTTAGTTATTGAAGTCCCTCAGAGCTCATCCTTTGTGGTCATGGTTTGGTCATCAGGTGGGGATTGGGAAGAAATTCTCTCTCTGCCTGTGGCAAGGAGTCTTTCCCACTCTCAGCATTCCAGCAGGAAAAGGGGGAGAGGGATGATGCTGGGTCAGTACTTCAAGTGATTGCTCGGGACAAGTCAGGCACACCCAGAGCTGCAGTGCTCCAGCCAAGGGGTTTATTATCCCTCACAATCCTTATTTTTGGAGATGTGCCTCATCTGACCTCCAAAACAACACAGCCTCCCTTTGCTGCTGTACCTCTAAACTCCACCCGAATTCAGGCAAATGTCAGGGCAAGGTGACAATCCCTTGATTCATTGAGGGTGAGGGGAAAGGAAGGTCAGGACACTGGCAGGAGGTTGCCAAATTTTTCTACCCCACTCTAAGAAATTAGCCCTGATCTAAGAAGAATGAATGAAACCTTGATTCCAGCTCATCACATCTGAAGGAGATTTAGTGAGGTGATCCTTATTTCCCCAACGGGTTCATTGAGATGCAGGGTGATATCAGACAAAGCAACCATTTCTCATCCCAGTTCAATGGTCTAACTGGGGCTAAGGACAGGCTTTAAGGACAGACTGACTCTTCCTCATCTCACAGACAGACTGATCCCATTGGAAATGGTATTTTGGAGGTTCTCTAGGCTGCAGCCTGCCGGGGATATCTCACATGGACCTAGCAGTGCTTCCCAGCTCCTGAGCTCAGGGCTGGGGGCCATCCTCAACCCTGGAGTGATCTGCATCGATTCTCCTCCCCCGGATGCCACAAAGGTTCCCCTTTGCAGATCATTGTCTCCTTGGTAACTGAAGAGCATCAAATCACAACGGGGCTGGAATTCATCAGCCTGCAGAGCCCTGGAATGAGAAGGAGAGGGAAGGATTAGCCTTGGTCTGGCTGATGAGGAGCATCACAAGGACAGACCCACCGGGTTTTATCCCATTTTCCAGCTCCTGCTCCAGCTCCCATGTATGACAGGTCTAGCAGCTCATCCACCCCTTCCCAACATTCTCTGTTTGAGGAAAGCTTTGGTGTCTCCAGGCACTGCTCCTGGAGGAGCTCACAAATCTGTCTCCAACTGTTTTGAGCCCTTCCTGCTCCTGCGCAAAACTTGATTATGGGAAGCAGTGGACACATCCCAAAAGTAAATCCAGGGTATGTGTTTGGTTCTCCCCTCTGGCTGTGGGTGAAGGTGCTTCTTGGTTAGGTATTTTAGGTTTCTTTCCTCCCTTTGGTCCAACTTTGGTCTTCTCTCAGCATCCCCAGGCTTTGTGCTTTGCAAACAAATCTGGAAAGTCTGGCTAATTTTGGCTTTAAATCAGAATCAAGAGAGGAAAATGGTACAAAACAGTGAAGAGTGATTTTCCCCTGGCAAAATTAATCAACCTGCTCCAGGAATCTTTTACATTTCTTCTTCACTCCAGGTCTCCTTTCCTTTTCACTCACCTTTTGAATCTGAATCTCCTCTTCCCCTTCCAAGTGGCCCCAGCCCAAAAGTTACCTTACAATCCCTGTAACCCAAATATTCAATGTCTGAAACTTCAGACCTAAGACAGAAGAGAAAAAAACCCCCAAACATCTCAAACTTGAGTGAGCATGCCACAATCCCAATTCCTCCTTCTTTGGACAGGCAGGGCAGAGGAAGTGGGAATCTCATCAAAAGAGTGCTTTGCTTTTAGTATATTTTTATAAATGTATATTTATTTGGGTTATTTTAATTATTTTTTTCCCTGGCAATGACTTCAAGGAGCAGAAGTCAGCATGGACAGAGGTGTTTAGGAGCTCGAGGAACCAAAGTCCCAACTCCTCCTGATGCAATTCCTTTACAAACAGCACCAGTTGTACTTTCGGAAGGACATCATTAGACAAGTATTTTCCCTCCAGCCCCTGGCAAAAAGTCAACATTTGCATTTAAATAGTTCTTTTGCTACCAAACAGAGGCGTGTTACAGAATAGCTGCATGGAGATAAAGATTCCTTTAAGACAGAGAGAGAGAGGGGGAAAATCGTAACCTCAATGAAAGCCCAGCCCATTTCCCATGTGCTGTCAGCAGAGGAGAGGTTATTTATGCATCCCAGAGTGTGCCCGCTGAGATATAATCTACTGCTCTCAGGAGCCTCTGCTTGCTGGAGGTGGAATTATAAGAATTAAAAATTACAAGCGTAAAACAAGGCCAGTCTAAAATGAAGTATTACCCAGTGGGTGTAAATAATTCATGGGTGAAATAACCCTCCTGGGTCCCCCATTGATTCATCTCACTCCACAGATGCAGAGAGGAATAATCTGTTGGAGGGGTGTTGGAAAACCTCCACGGTGCTTTCCAGGGGCCACGGTGGTTTCTCAGAGGCTCTGGGTCATGAATGGCTCCGTGGGGAAAGATCTGTGACGACACAAAATGGACTTTCCTCTGATAATAAAACCTTTCTCAGAGCTGACCAGGGGAAAAGAAAACACCATTTGGTGAAAGGGGAAAAAAAATAAAAATCGTGTTTTACTCCTGTGCTGCAAGCAGTGAGTACCAGTAATTTGCCCTGCATGTGCAGAGATCCCTGAAGGACCCAGCAAGACCTTCTCTGGCAAATATTTGCCTTTCAGCGCAATCAAATCCCTTTCCAAAGGAAAAGCCTGGCTTTTTGGAAAGGTTTTTCTAGGTCTGCTGTGTGCAGGCTGGCTCTGTTTGAGGTTAGAAGGGGAGTGTGGATGAGGGGTGGGAAGAACCCGCAAACCCCACATGAGCAATGTTTGGGGCCATAATGGCAAAGTCAGGATGAAAGCTGGCTGGTTCTTGAGAGGACAGATGCTCTCACCTCTTTTCTGAGTCCCTGGGGACATAGTTTAGTGGTGGACCTGGCAGTGCTGGGTCAATGGTTGTGTCACCAAAACTGCGGGAAAAACAAAAACCCTCCAACAACTTTTTTTTTTAATGTTAGAGAATTAAGACATTACTTTATTCTGGCCAGGATATGCAACAGAAATCATTTCACCTCCACATCACCCAGGTTGTGCAGAGAAAATCCTTCCATCACACATGATCTTTACTAGATTTTTCACATATTTATACAGATGAAACCCAGAGAAATTCATTGGTTCAGTATTCTTTGGTCCCAAGGTATACAGTTCTTCGTATTTGGTTTCCTATTGGTTATCGATTCCTTTACCTTCAATGTTAATTAGGTTCTCATTCTTGGTTCTGTTATCTGCCTTTTCCCAGAGCAGGTGTCTCCAGCCATGCCAGGGGTGATGTTTGGAGTTGACGTTCATTAGTGGTCATTAATGGTCGTTATCTTTTGTGTATCTCCTGTGCTACTCTCAGTCTGTTGAGATGTGAAGTTCATCAGGCCCCGAGTGCTGAAACAGTCCTTTGAAAAGCAGCTTCAATTCCTTTCCCCCTGGGCAAAGGCGAACAAAACCCCTGACTAAAGTTATATAAAAACTTTGAACTTTGTGTCATTTCCAGCAGTTGGACTCGATGACCTTAGAGGTCTTTCCCAACCTGAATGATTCTGTGATTCTTTTTTGTGATTCCAAGTCCATACCTCAAAGCTGGGCATCCTGAGGGACTGAACCAAGGCAGTTTTACCTGGGAGGGTAAGAGGAAAAAAGTGTTTCGCCATCATGAACTCCTCGTTGCAGGACACCGAAGAATCCATGGTTCCAGAAACAAATCCAGAAGATTACAGAGTGAAAAAAAAAAAAAAATAAATCTATTCATGGTGATTAAGAAGTCAATTTGCTCCCTCTGAGCAGAGAACACATTAGACTTGTCCATCAGTGTGCCTATCATGGGTCCAAATGAGGCTCCTTTACCTACAGCTTTTTCTTGGTAGCAGAAAAAAAGAATCAGAGAACGATTAAGGTTGGAAAAGATCTCTGAGATCATCAATTCCAACTGTTAACCCAGCACTGCCAAGTCCACCACTGAACCGTGTCCCCAAATGCTGCATCCACACACCTTCTGAACACTTCCAGGGATGATGATTTGATCACTTCCCTGGGCAGCCTGTTCCAGTGCCTGACCACCCTTTCAGTGAAGAAATTTTCCCTAAAATCCCATCTAAACCTCTCCTGGTTAACTTAATCCTGCCTGATTATTTGCATTGCTCCTCAGCTCCCCGGTGTGTGTCCCTCACAGACTTTTTGGTTGTGCTGGAGTTCAAAGTGCTAGACCAGTGTTTTCCTCTGGCAGGGTTTCAATTTGGGTGACATTTTTATTACTCTGTGCAGTTGTGAATAGGTGTGTGAGAATGGTGAGGAATGAATTAAGTCAGGGAGGTTTTATGGAAAAATATCCTTTCCCCTCCTCTGACTTGCTGATGGAAGGAAAATCTGCTGTATCTTTGTGTTTGTCAACCACTGTCAAACAGCTCCCAAAAACTGTAACTCCCTCAGTGCTCTAACCACACCAAAGGACCTGGTGCACTGCCCTACCTGAGTTTATCACTTACTGGACTTTCCCTGGTGCACACTTGATGTATTCCATTAAATCTTCTGCATTTTTGAGCTGGTTGAGGGCGTTTTCCCACTTTGTTTTCCAGACAGAATAGCTGGAGTGAGGTTGTTTGTGCCCTCACTTTGCAGTAGCAGACACTCTCCTGGTTTCTCTGGTTCTGCAAAGTAAGAAAAAAGTTTCCTGTGAGTCAGAAACCGATTCTTGAGACAAGAAAAGGTTATTTACCTTAGGGGGAAGAGAAGAGCCAGAGGAAATACTGGACACCTAAGGATGCTTAAAGAACTTTGAAAAAGAAAATGAGTAAGAAAAGAAGTCAGTGTTTGAAAGGAGGGGACACAGCTCTGGCTACTGGGATTATTTGTTCTCAAAGGAAACATAAATGAGCTAAACAAGGAAAATGCCATGCAGAGATCACACATTGTTTTTAAGGACAGGCCCCTAGACATGATCCCCGCTGCTGAGCTGTGACCCAGCTCCCAATCAATCTCTCCTTCCTGAAATGTCACTAACCTGCACTTAAGTGCAATAAGCCTTCCCAGCCTAATTGAAATTCTGAGCCAGAGTCAGGAGACATTTGCTTCAAGTAGTGTTTTAATTGTCTGCTCCCCAGGCTGGTAACAGAATATTTTGGGTCTTGTATTATTTAGGGAGACACCAGAGCTCAACCTTTCCCTTCAGGCTTGTGCCCCTCCTGCCTTGGGTTGCTGTTCTGTTCTTTATTTGGCCTCTGCTCACGCATTACCTGCATGGATCCTCGTGTGCCTGCTCAGCCAGGGATCAGAGCCATCCCATCTGCTTGGATGCAGCTTTTTTGTTTCTACATTTCATCTAGAAATAGATAATTTCCGGGAGGCATCAGGCCGAAACCAGACCCCTGGGCTTCTGCAGCCTGGAGTTATCTTTTTTCCTTAGGTTTAAGAGGACTCCTTTTTCCCAAGCACTTGTCATTATAACTTTCCATGCACCAGTTGCTGTAACCAGGAAATTATTCTGGCAGAGAGTGAAGGAAGACTCAAATTCCCTGTGGCCTTTCCCTGTCCTCCCACAAGTGCTGCACTGAAGCCATGTCTAGAAACTTGTGCATGAAACCAGAAGGAAGTTATGGAAGTCACCACAAAACATTGGATAAGGCCAGGCATCCTCAAGAAGAGGTAAAATGAGCCTTAAAAACCATCCTAATCCTCCTGGTCCTGTTAAACTCTCTTTGGCATTGGGTCAAACCCCAGTCTGTGCCACACCTGGAGGCAGTTTGGAGGAGCTGGGTGATCCATTTCCCTGTGAGAACCTTCCTGTCCTCCCTATTTAGGGAATCCTGAAGTGCCCAGCATGGACTCAGCCATCATCTATGCTATCATTTATGGTCCAGAATCAGGCAGAAGATAAACCTTCCTTACCTGTCTTACCTGTTTTATGTGGGCACACCTGTCCAAAGAGATGAGTTTGGTTTTAGTCCCTTTCTGGATGAGTTTGTGGGATCTGATGGGGTTTTTGAGCTACTCCAGGCTTCGTAGGAACCATGAGCTGTTTTCAGCTGGGATCTATGTCCATAGATCTTGGCCACAAAGAGCAAAATTTGTGTTTCTTTTCCCAGTTTCAGTACCTTCCTGTGTTATCCTATTTCCCATTGTCCACAAAAATTAATCCACAAACGCCAGAGGTTTATGTCCGAAAAGGAGACAGAGGAGTCCTATAACTTTATTCATGAATAAAGGGAGAGCTCATGGGCATTTCCAATGGGGTCTCTCAAATTCCTAGAGGATGCAGCCTCTTTTTATCCTAATTTCTGGGCCGCAGATTCCCTCTCTCTTTTCCCCATTGGCTGTGGTACTCAAGAGGTACAGACTTTCCAAATCACCCAATACAGAGCCCCTTCTAATGTACATCCTCTCCCCCTTTGTTTTCTTTGTGTCTCTATTCTTTTTCTCTAAGTCCGGGGATTTAACACGTCCTTGGGTGAGTAACAGTCTGTGTCAATTAATGGAATGCCTATGGAATTTATGGTTCCTCCCATTGCTTCTTTCCCCTATCAGTGTCTGGTCTTATCTACCAGCAGCCCCACAATTTGTTTGTGAAGACATCTCCCTCTTGTTCCTTTCACCATCATTATCAGAGACACTTCCAACCCTGGAAATCAGGGTGAGGGAAGATGACTCTCCTGAGGTCATGCATGAGATTTCTGACAAAAAAACATTTCCGGAGTCCTGTGATGCTGCTGGTCCTGTCCTTTCAGAGGGCACAGTTCCCTGCAGACCTCAGCTGCCCTGGTTTCAGTTTGGTCTGCAAGGAACCACCTGCAGGGCTGGACACTGACCAGAGGGACAGCTGGATGTGGCTGGACTCAGCAGGATCAGGAAAGACACCTGGACAGAGCGAGTTCACCACCTGCCTGCAGCAGGCAGGGTTGTTCCTTCTCCTTTTATACAGCTTTGCTTGGTGGTTCCTGATCATTTTAACCACGTAGAGTTCTCTGCTGTTTCTCATCCCTGAGAAGAGAAAGGTTTCTCTGACCAAAAAACATCCTCGATGTCTAAGGAGGTCCTTTGGTCTCCTTCTGCAATCAACAGAGAAAAATGGGCATTTCTAGCAAGGTGGCCAATTATAAAGACTATATTTTCAGAGTTCTTGTTTTCCTTCTTTAATTTTGAAGTGCCCAGGTGGACATACCTGCGCCACGGACCTCTAAAACTGCCTGGGCTGTTGCTCACCTGGCAGTGCTCTAGAGGGGGGTCTGTGATCTTGCAGTGAGCCCAGAATACAGATCAGGCTGCTTTTCTCTTAATTCCCTTTAAATCTCGCTCTGCAGGGAGAAGTGGCCCTCGCGAGGAGAGCAAATTATGTTTTATGTGTCATTGATTTGCAGTTCCTCAGAGCTCTGTTCTCCTGTCAATGCCCAAATGGCCCAGTGCTCCAGGCTGCAGGGGTGGAGACATGAGCTATGCCTGTTATTTATGCCATTTGTACTCACTCTTCCTAAGAAGATGAACTCACAGTGTCTTTTTTTTTTTTCCTAACATTTTTTGGGTGTAGCTTCACTGATTTCTCACTCTCATTCCCACACATTCCCACGCTGCCTTTTGAGGATTGGGGAAAAAAATCCCAAGGGCTGATAACAATGTTTAATTTGACCTGTCTGGACAGTTTTGGGGGGTGAATCCTCTTCCCATAATCTTTCCTCATAATCCAGCTTTGCCAGCACCATTTCTTATGCTGAGCCCCTACTTTGAAGTCCACGCTTGCTCTTAAGCTCCCACCAGGAGACACCAGAAGAGGCTCAGCCTCCAAATTTGGACCCTTTATTTTTGATATATAAAGTTAGACCACTTGAATACCCCCGCTGGAATTTTTTTTTGCAGTTTTGGTGGCAATAAATGGGTTGTTACTCCCCTTTAGACGATTCCATCCCAGGAAAACCCAATGGGAAGTGCAAGGAAGACTTTGCTGTGAAGAAATGGAGATACACAGATACTTCAGATACTTCCATCTATCAAGATGAGCTACCCCTAGGACACAGTGGGCTTGAAAAGCAACTTTCACATTAGGGATGGATAAAAGCCAAGTCCAGGTGTGCAGGGCTGAGATATTTGCTTTGGTGGCAACTTGCACAGCTGGAAAGTGCCTAATCCTGGTGCTTGGGTAATGCCTAAAAATATCTCACAGATGTGTAAAATCCATGGATTCTGCCAGACCTACACTTGGTCTTGCTAAACAGCTCGGCCAGTAGGTGTTGCTCTTGGCTCATACTGATGTGCTCTAAAAAAAAAAAAAAAAGAAAAGAAAAAAAGAGATGTATCCAACCTGAGATATTTTGGAAGCCTCTGAAGCAAGGCAGTTCAGATCCAGCCTCACCAGCTTCCTGCTTTTGGCCGTCGTGGACCATCCCAGATGACCACAGAGCAAAATAAAATGTAACACAGCTCCTCAGGCAGCAGTCAGTGGTAATTGGTAGATTTAATTATTAGAGGTTGCTCACCCTGTGAGAAGTGAGAATTGCTGGAGAAGCAGTCGGTATCTCCAGGGGAGGTTGTAAGCATAGAATCACAGGATGGTTTGGGTTGGAAGGGACCTCAAAGGTCATCCAGTTCCACCCCCTGCCATGGGACAGAACTGTCCACTATCCCAGCTTGCTCCAAACTCCATCCAACCTGGCCTTGGACACTTCCAGGGATCCAGGGGCAGCCATAGCCTCTCTGGGTAACCTTTGCCAGGGCCTCACCACACTCAGAGTGAAGAATTTCTTCCCAATATCTCATCTAAATCTCTCCTCTCTTAATTTAAAACCACTCCTCCTTGTCCTATCACTGTCTGTCCATGTAAAAATTCACTCTCCCTCCTTTCTAAATCCCCTTTAATTACTGGAAGGCTGCAGTGAGGTTATCCAAAAGGGATTTAGCCATGTTCCTGTTTAACAGAGTGTTACAGGAAAGGGAATCTCCTGCTTCACTCGCTCTTCATCCTGAATACTCCTGGCAGTTCAGGATAACCCAACCACTCCTGACTCCTCCGAGCACCAAAGGTGACAAAAGGCGAAAAGGAGGCAAGGAAGCCTTCCACCATCAGCTTCCATCCTCTATTCTCATAAGGATTAATTTCCAGTCAATTTGGGGATGTGCTGGGAGGAAAACACCAGGCTTGGTCCACCCAGAGCCCACCTGTTTGTTCAGACAACCTCGTAGCTCAGGGATGCTTGTCTGCCTTCCCTCAGAGAAAAAAAATAGCTAATGCACATGACGATTAGCAATTAAGAAGGATCAATAATTTGTAAAGTAGTCTGAATCTCTGTATATCTGTTAATAAACCCACTCTTCTCTTCCCTCTCCACACACATTCACCTCCCTCGCTCGGTAGCTCCAATCACAGCAGTAATTAGGCACAGCCTAATGTAGGCTCTCAGGATCAAGGACTGTCTGTGCCTGTTTTGCCCATAGAGTGCCAATCCCAGAACGAGTCTCATTTTACTCAAGGCCTCTTAACTCTGCTGGAATATAAATGGCAAATAGGAACAACGGGAAAAGTAATTTACGAGTTCCTGGGTAAATGCTGAGCCTTCGTGGCATCTCCTCGTCTGTGATGATTTAATCGCTCCATTCTCTGCCTCTCTTTTCTTAAGCAGGACCTCAGACCGAGGGAATTTCGCATCAGATTTGTCTCTAGGAATGAAGGGGTTTTAAGCCTTTAAGACCTTGATCTCTCAGGGCTGAAGATTATGGGTCTGAGGGTTGGATCAGCAGATTCAGGGTTAAGAAATTCTCATGGAGATGATTTCATTAGGGAAAAGGTTTTCTTTTAGTGGTGATAACAGGAGAAATCAGAGG
The DNA here is from genome assembly GCA_036630365.1 of Acanthiza pusilla. Classification (NCBI taxonomy): domain Eukaryota; kingdom Metazoa; phylum Chordata; class Aves; order Passeriformes; family Acanthizidae; genus Acanthiza; species Acanthiza pusilla. The sequence continues at coordinate 96,229,997 of JAXCHO010000034.1, forward strand.
GAGACCTCACCTGTAGGGAGGTAATGTCTATTCTAAATCAAGACATTATAAAAAATAAGAGCTTAACTCGTAGTTAAGTTTAATTTTTTAAAAAGTTTAGTTCTCAGGCTGAAAACACAGGCTGAGACCGCAAGTCTACTGCCTGCAGGACCACACAAATTCCATTTGGCATTTCCTTGTGCCACTCTGGGACTCCTGAAGGGACATAACAGACACGTGTGGATAATCCCCTCCCACCACTGATAGAAAAGGCGACAACTTTAGGAATGGCTGATTACGAATCAGGCTGAGAATTGCTTTATTCATTCTAATCCAGGGTCCCTGAGGGCTCTGAGAGCAAATTGCTGTGCCTGCAGTCTGGTTTAGAGTGCTTGGGCTTCAGATTCCCAGCAATGATGCTAAGGACTCACATACCACACCTTAATGTCACAAGATCGATACTAACCTCGTCATTATAATGCTGGTAAAGGTTGATGATATTGATTTCTTGCCCTTGATGCCAAGGCATGTTGGATAGCACGTGATCATTATCCCAGAGGCAGAACTGCAGCTGCTGCCTCCTAAAACTCTCATTAGCAGCCTAGAAATAGCTCCTCATTTGGGTGCCTCCAATGGTATCTCTGATTTCTCCTTGGACTGGAAAAATTTGGGAATTTAGGAAGAAATTCTGTACTCAGAGAGTGGTGAGACCCTGGTGCAGGTTGCCCAGAGAAGATGTGGCTGTCCCATCCCTGGAAATGTTCAAATCCATGTTTGATGAGGCTCTCAGAAATCTGGTCTAGTGGAAGATGTCCCTGGCCATGGCAGGATGATCTTTAAGGTCCCTTCCAACACAAACCATTCAATAAATCTATGATTTTATGATCCCAAACCCCACTGCATTGGGAAAGTATTTCCCTTCTAGACATACTATCTCCAAAGGCATTAAAAAAAGGGAAATATTTAAAGGCATTCATTACCTGTAGGATAGAAAATACCACATTTAGTTGAAATCCTGAAAATTTTACTGGCTCTTGTCTTGGCCTGGTCTAGTGGGAGGTGTCCCTGCCCATGGCAGGAGGGTTGAAACTCAATGATCTTTAAGGTCCCTTCAAATCAAACCATTCTACGATTCTATGATTTACCTTCCCCCAAATTTTTCCTCACCTCACCCAAGTGTTAGCATGACCCAGCCACTCTGCCTGCCCTCCCAGGCAAAATCCACATCACTGACATCTCAGTATGAGGAGGGTTTGGCTGTGCCTATCGAAAATATTGTTAAATATTTGGTGTAATAGTGCCAAGATGCTGCCTCAGCATTGGGCTGGAGTTTTGCTTTTTTGGCTCTGCCTTGGGAGCAGTTTGTGGAGCCAGGAGTGCTGGGAGACACAAATTGTGGGCTCTCCTCACCAAAACTGCTCTGAGGGGGGGACACTTGGCCCCTGAGTTGTCCCCCTGGGTGATTCTCTCTCTGTCATCCTGGAAGATTTTCACCTGAAGAGAGTTGGATTTCTCTCAGTGTTGCAAAGATACTGCAGGCAAGTCTTTTATCTTTACCACACCTCCCCAGTTCATCCTGCAAAAGCAATAATGGCTCAGCCCTGCCTTGCAGTGCTCTTGTGGCGAGAAATATGGCACAGCTCGTGGAGGAGTGAGAAACTGCAGTCTTGGGGACCATAGAAATCCTTCAGGTGGAAATTCTGTCTGGGAAACAAGATGGAATTGCGTGGGCTTGCAGAGCTCTGGGTGTTTCAACATTTCATGGCTTTCATGGGTTTATGCAGTGTTCTGCAAGTGTTTTATAGGTGAAAGCCAAGGCCCTTCAGGCCAGGAGAGATGGAACAGAGAATCATTGAATCGTTTAATTTGGAAAAGCCCTTTAAGATCATCAAGTCCAGCCATTAACCCAGCACGGCCAAGCCCAGCCCTAAACCACATCCCCAACAGATCATTTAAAGACATGAAAGGAAATTTCACAAATGCTCTCCTTTGGTTTACTTTTATGAAAAGAGTGACGTTGGTATTAGGAAAGGTTTCACTCAGCTTGGGCTGCACCGTTCGATTTGAATGGGATCATATATTCCTCACCGTGGGGAGACACACACGTGGCTGTGCTGATGTGTCCCCTCTGTGCTTTGCAGTGGGGTCTGCAGCAACAGGAAGAAGCAAACAGAGCGTGAGCCCAGCTCTGGTGTGATTTATACAACTTCAGAGAGGTTCAGGGGCGGGAAAGCATTTCATTCCTCCCCAGTGGTGCAGGCTGGATTTCTCTTCACAAGTCTCTTCTCTGATATTTTGCCTGCTCTGCTTTGAAATGAGTTAAGTGATTAGGCCTCTATGGCTTTCTTATGGGAAGATTCTTCCACAGTTTTATTTGATCTGCTGTTCCAGACTAAACATTCCCTTTCTCATTTCCCTGCCCACTTCCCCCACCATTTCCACATAAATAATCTCTCTTTATCCCTAGTGTTTCATTTGCAGGGATTCATGTAATAAGCACAGCTTTACGCTGGGTTTCCTTGAAAGCTGCACACTGGCCTCATTTCCATCTTCCTTAAGTGATTTGTAGAGCAGAGAGAGATTGAAGCTGGTCCTAAATGTTTGTCCACATTTGACCTCGTTACCTTCATTTGCAGGAACTTGTGAATGCTGTGGGAATCAGTGATAGCTTTGGCCACTCAGCAGCTTTGAAACATCACCTCATTTATTTGGGTGCTCAGAAGTGAGTGACCTGAGCAAATTTTGGAATTGTGGTGGGAAATACTGGCTTGACCTCGAGCTGCCTCTGCCCTGACCACATCTCCTTGAAGGAGAGTCACAGTGGTAAAGCTAAGGTAGGAAGAGGCCAAGCAACTGGGAAAGCATCAGAAACCATCTTGTTGCCCATATCTGGGTTTTTTTGGCCCAATATCCTCTCGTTAGCAGTGGCTACCAAGGGGAAATAGCAGGATAAGACAAACATCCAACATCCATCCAGCCTGAAAGGTTGTGGCCAGGTGGGGCTCAGCATCTTCTCCCAGGCAACCAGCAACAGGAAAAGAGAGAATGTGCCAGGAGAGATTCATGTTGGACATCAGGAAAAATTTCTTCACTGAAAGGTTGGCAGACATTGGAATGGGCTGCCCAGGGAGGTGATGGGTTCCATCCCTGGAAGTGTTCAAGAAATGATTGGACGTGGCACTGAGTGCTGTGGTTTGGTCAGCAAGTTCAGAGGTTGGAATCGATCCTGAAGGTCCTTTCTAACTTTAATGATTGCAAAACTCAGCAGCTTGAAGCCCAGGGAACTTCTGAGCAAGAGCTGCTGGGTTTGTATCTGTTACCATTTATTGGTTTGTCTTCCATGCATTTCCCCAGTTATGTTTTATATTCATGGAAGCTTTGGTACTTTTTCCTGCTGGGAAAGTATCGCATTGTTTGACACTGCTCTGTGTCTGTAAATTATGTCCTTCACTGGTTTTGCACCTGCCTCCTGATAGTTTCATTTGACACCCCTCACGTCCAATATTGGAAAAGTCAAGGAGCAGCCAGCCCCTGGTTACCTTGCCCTGGCAGCTCATGAACATTTAATACATATTTATAATTTTTCTCCCCTGACCCACCTCCTTTTACATGGAGGAGAGTCAAACAATCATGGAGTGGTTTGGTTTGCAAGGGGTCTTAAAAACCACCTTGTTCCATCTGCCCTGCCTTGTTCAAGGACACCTTCCACTATCCCAGGTTGCTCCAAGCCCTTCCCAAGCTGACCTTGAATGCTTCCAGGGATGGGGCAGCCACAACTTCTCTGAAAAACCTGTGCCAGGGCCTCACCACCCTCACAGTAAAGAATTCCTTCCTGTTATCTAATCTAAATCTACCCTCTTTCAGCTTAAAACTATTTCCCCTTTTCCTCTCACTGCATGTCCTTGCAATGAATGATTTTGCTTTTTAGGGAACTTGGGACATCGCTTTTGATATTAATGTGCCCAATCTTCAAAACAGCAAAGTGTTACACAGGATTTATTTTGGAAAGGGCAGAGGAGGAACCACTGGAGCAACTCACTCATGCTGCTGTAGACTTTCATCGCATGGGACACGAGGAGGGGACATCCTCCGGAAAGATTTCTCTCTTTTTTTCCACAGAAGGAACAAACTGAATGCATGACTTTCCAGGGAATGATCACTGGTTGGTGTAATAGAAGGATGTCTTCAAAATAGCCCCTCCTGGACTTGCTCTTTTCCAGAACAGTAGAAAGGAGAGATACAAGGGAGCAGCTCCCTCACTTACCCCATTGTATAACAAATTTAGGATTCAGATGGTACAAGACAATCTCACTCTCAATCTCCCTTCAGTATTTGCATAAGAAATAACATTTTTTCCACTCATTTGCTAATTGAGATGATTCAGAAACTGCGATACAAATTCCACTACAAATATTCCCAGTGGTAGCGCACAGAGCTGTGGTGGGATTTTTGCAGTCTGGACATGTTTTTCAGACACAAAATGCCATGACCTGATGAGTTGGAGACAGCTGCCAACAAGACGTGTCTTCAGCTAGGGTCAGTGAGAGGCTAAATCCAAAAAAAAACCAAAATTGGAGGTGGATGTAGAGTGTCAGCAAAGCCCCTTTTGCTGTGCTCTATTGATTGTCTCGTGTTGATTCCTTAGTTTTTGCTGTTGTCACTGTCATCTAATTTAAGGGATTGCTGTTAAATTAAAAGGCATGATTGACTGACTGGCATCTGAGACACATTGCAGCTGTCAGCTGCAAAGATAGACTCTGGATCAGGATGCAAATCTTCCCAAAGATCAAGGGTGTTTGGATGAGGTGTCTAAGTGGAGCCCTCTCAGTTAATTTGCAGTAGGAAAGACCCATTCTTTTGGCATCTCTGCTTAAGATTCAGAACAAGAAATGCCGAATATGAGCTTGCTGGTTGATGTAAACCATCTTGGAATTTTCTCCATTTAGCCGGAGAATTAGAATGCGTTGGGTCAGCCTTGCATGAAAAGTAATTTGTTTTAGTCCGTGATCATGATAAGAACTGACTGAGGAAGATCAAAAAACTCTTTAGAAACTGGATTAAAGGCCTCCCTGAATGACGGGCACTCAAACCAGCCACGAGCCCCAGATGCAACAACCACCTTTGTTAAAACACATCCCAGGAGCTTGGGCTGTTCTCCAAAAATAAAAAATCGAAGTTAAACCTTGCTGTGTGATCAAGGTGACAGCTGCTGGTTGTGATGGGAACCTCTGGAGCTGGAGGCGTGAGCCACAGCTCCTCCAGTTTCAGGGAATAAGGTGCAAAGTGAGAGAACTCCGCCGTTTTACAAGGCTGTAGCTGAGAAAAACTTCGCTAAGCGGGGACAGGTTGGGTGTGTGACCTTCAGAGGAGTCAGTGCCTTTGAAAAGCAAAAATCCTTTATAGAGCAGTTGCAGCAACCTCATTATTTCTGGATTAAGGACAGATGGCAACTCAACCCGCATCTATCAGCGAGAGCAGCAGTTTGCTGAGAGCTCATGGAATGGGACTCCAGGGGTAAAAGGGACTCTCTGCAAAGGGTCCCATTAACTTCAGAGCCTGCACTGCATTTTGAGTGCATTATTCACTTCCCAAAACTTAAAAAAAAAGTCCAACCTTATGCTCAAAATGGAGGAAGGGGCAGAGCAAGGAATTGTGTGGTGGGCAAGTGGGGATGAACATTTGACAGAAGATGGGGAATCCATGGGGGCTGTGTCAGTTCAACAAATGGAGACTGAGTGATGAACTAAGAGTTGGGGCAGTGGTGAGGCCCCTGCAGGGACCACATTGCACTTGTGTCCCTTCTGCAGCTTCTGCATTGGGCTAAAAGCATCTGTGTGATGCCACAGCCATTGTAGATCATTCCACAGCCACTGCAGATCATTCCACAGCCACTGTAGATCATTCCACAGCCATTGCAGATCATTCCACAGCCACTGCAGGTCATTCCACAGCCACTGTAGATCATTCCACAGCCACTGCAGATCATTCCACAGCCACTGCAGATCATTCCACAGCCATTGCAAATCATTCCTCAGCGATTGTCGATCATTCCATAGCCGTTGTTCATCATTCCAGAGCCATTGTTGATCATTCCAGAGCCATTGTTGATCATTCCAGAGCCACTATAGATCATCCCACAGCCACTATAGATCATTCCACAGCCATTGTAGATCATTCCACAGCCATTGCAGGTCATTCCACAGCCATTGCAGGTCATTCCACAGCCACTGCAGGTCATTCCACAGCCACTGCAGGTCATTCCACAGCCACTGCAGATCATTCCACAGCCACTGCAGATCCTTCCACAGCCATTGCAGATCATTCCACAACCACTGTAGATCATTCCACAGCCATGCAGATCATTCCCACTGCAGGTCATTCCACAGCCACTGCAGATCATTCCACAGCCACTGCAGATCATTCTTTTCATAGAATCATGGTGTTGTTAAGATTGGAAAAGGCCTCTAAGATCACCAAGTCCAACCACCAATGTAGCACCACCATGTTCACCACTAAACCATGTCCTCAAGTGCCACTTCCATGTGTTCTTTGAACACCTCCATGGATGGTGACTCCATCACTTCCCTGGGCAGCCTGTTCCAATGCTTGACAACCCTTCTCGCGAATAAATTTTTTCCTAATATGTAAACTAAAACTCCCCCTGACACATCTTGAGGCCATTTTCATCTCATTCCTTGTTACCCGGGAGAAGAGACTGACACCCACCTCGCTACAAGCTCCTGTCTGGGAGTTGTAGGGAGTGTAAGGTCTCCCTTCAACCTCCTTTTCTCCAGGCTGAGCACCCCCAGCTCCCTCAGCCACTCCTTTCCAGAAGCCAGATGCAGCAGTGGGCAGAAGAACTCCATATTTTCCTCATGGCACAGCATTTTCCCCCACCCCCGAAAGGTGGAATGGGAATAACTTCATATAATAGACCCTTAACCACTTGTTTACAGCTCCACTAAAAAAGACAAATCACTTGAAGCAGTGAAGGACTAGACCCAGGAAAAGAAGGGGGATTTCAAAAGGTTTATCTGACAGCCAATAAACAAGATAAATAACATGCAGCATTTAATTTGTCAGGACCATGGTACAACCTGATGATAAAAAAGCACTGCTCCATAAAGTGGGGAATACCTTTGCCTTGGCTGTAAATGCCTCTGCTGATTTACTAAGTGCCCTGGTACTTCTCTGCCTCCTCCTTAGTACTCACAAATGGGATGGAAAATGAGGAATAAGGAGAGGAAGGAAGTTATCTGTGCTCAACCTCATAAACTGACCTCATTCCAGTTAAGGATTTGGGATCATGACAGTTTTTATCTTATTTTGGCTGGTTCTCCCATTGCTGAGGATAAGCAGAGTGAGAGTTACCCCCTTTGCTCTGCCCTGGTGAGGCCCCACCTGCAGAGCTGCTCTGGGGTCCAGCACAGGAAGGATGTGGATCTGTTGGAGTGAGTACAGAGGAGGCACCTGATCATCAGAGGGCTGGAGCAGCTCTGCTGGGAGGGAAGGCTGAGAGAACTGAGGTTGTTTAGCCTGAAGAAGAGAAGCTTTGGGGTGACCTAATTGTGGCCTTCCAGGACCTGAAGGAGCCTACAAGAAAGATGGAGAGAGACTATTTACAAAGGCTTGGAGTGACAGGACAAGGAGCAATGGCTTCAAACTGAAGAAAGAATGTTTAGGTTGGATATTAGGAAGAAATTCTTCCCTATGAGGGTGGTGAGGCCCTGGCACAGGTTGTCCAGAGAAGCTGTGGCTGCCCCATCCCTGGAAGAGCCCAAGGCCAGGTTGGATGGGGATTCGAGCAACCTGGGATAGAGGAAGGTGTCTCTGTGCATGACCGGGGTTGGAACGAGATGATCTTTAAGGTCCCTTCCAGCCCAGACCATTCCATGACTCTGTGATGTAAGAAGTCAAACACTGGTACCTTCATTATCACACACTCTTTCCTGTAGAGAAACCAGGCAGCATCTATTTCGATGTATATTTTAGGGGATCAACATCATAATAGGTTATATCCCAAAATGCAGAACTGTTCGAAAAACCCATCATCAAACTGGGGGCACCACGACAGACAGTGAGTCTGGTTCTGTATTTTGCTTATAAACACAATGTAAAATAACATCGAAAGACACTGGAGCAATTATTCATTTTGTTAAAAAAAAAAAGCTTCCTGGATAAATCACAATCCAAGCCAAGGCTTGTGTGGAGCTGCTTTCTCCCTTCCCCAGCCTCACTCCTAATCTGCAAGGGAGTGAGTGTAAGGAAAGACATCCTGAAAAGGGCAAGCCAGGAGCTGATTATCTCCTAAACATGTCTGGTTACAGATATCCTATTGATCAGCTCAAGCCAGGCATTGGGATACCTCCCATTATGCCGACGGTTTCTCTTACAAATGAAACACAATCTGTCTCCCATCAGGAAATGAAAGACAAGCCTGTGTTCCCATGCTGTTTAGAAAAGGAACCAGCAGAGAAAGTGACTTTCAGGGAAAGACAGTCTTCTTCAAGGTCAAATATTTGCTTTGTGCCAGTAATAACTCCATCCTCCATGCTGCTGCCAGGATCTCTGGGCACTTTGCTGGCAGGTTCACTGCCCTCCGTTTCCATCCTGCACCATTTTTCCACGTTATTCTCATTATTAAGTATCTGAGCAGGTTCCACGGCCATCAGCAGCGGGAGTGTTGCAGAGCCTGTGTTTATTTTCACTCTGTCTTGGGAGGAAAAGTTAAACCACAGCCTGGCTAGTGGTAGCAGAGTATGAACTCGTAGGTTTTTGCTGTGGAGATGGATGAGTATTTGCCCATCCCTGTGCAAGGGGGTGCTGATAATGTCCCAAAATTCTGATCTGGCACCTAGTTGGGCTCGCTTTTCCCAGAGAGGGCTGGTGTCCTGTCTAGGGTGTAGGGACCAGCAGAGCCCAGAGCTCAGAGTACAGCCACGATTTCCTCATAAATAACGATTCAGGGAGGCTGAGTCAGCTGAAGTGGATCATCTGCATCTCTGAATTCTCTGACTGTTGACAAGGGGGAAAAAAAAAAAAGGGGGGGCTGTATTTCATTTTTATATTAAAAACAAGAATTTTCTCAGTGTTTCCTGTCTTCAGAAAAAACCCTGCATCTTTAGCTCGTTATCTTTATCTATGCCTGAGCACAGCACACAGCTGAATTCCCAGGACCTGAAACATCTCTGAGGGTAGCTGTGGGTAATGAGAGAATTCACAGCAGGAAAAGCAGCCATGTGGAAGTGGCCACCTCTGGGCTGAGGGGCCACCTCTGCTCCTCCCCATGAGGTGGACAAACGATGGAGCAGAACAGTCAAGCCAAGGCTTAAGTCAGCAGATTTTAGATTGCTGCATGGGGCCGATGAGGAGCGAACTGACCACTGAGGGATGTGACAGCTTATCCATCACCTGAAAGGATTGGATAATCCCCTGCTGTGTTTTTACAACCCAAAACTCAGCCTTGCTGGGCTCCCTGCAGGCATTTGGACTGTGGGAGGCGAGGCAGATTCAGATGGTCTTCAGCAGTCCATCCTGCCATCAGCATTTCTGGATGTTCCACCCAGGCCAGTCCTTCTTGGCAGGAGGCTGGAAAGACAGAGGGTGGAGAAGGCTGCAGAGGCTGAAAATTTCCCTTCTTAAGTAGCAGGATCACCCCTGCAGCCAGGTGGATGTTTTCAGAGCTGTAGCTGGTGGTACAAGGGGGAAAGCTGAGCGTTGCTGACACCAACACTGAGCATGGCTGGGGAGGGGAGGCAAAAACGCTCCTTCATCTCATCTGATGGTACTCACAGGATGCTCCTCATGGGTTCTGCAAAGGTGCTGGAGGAGAACATCATTCCCATGTTATTCTCCCGCCAGAGCTGTCCTTGAGAGCGGTGCCTCTCTGTGGCTGGTGGGGTCTGCAGTGTGGGGAAAGGGAATGTCTTTTTGGGGGGAATATGAGTGGTAGAATCCACAGAATCTCAGAATCACAGCATTAACTAGGTTGGAAAAGACCTTTGGGATCATCAAGTCTAACCTAGGGCCTAACATGCCCTCATCAACTAAACCCTGGCACTGAGTGCCACATTCAGTCTTCTTTTAAAGACCTCTAGGGACAGTGACTCCACCACCTCCTTGGGCAGATGATTCGAGTGTCCAATCACCCTTACCCCTTCCCATCTGCCTTGTCCTCACATCGTGTGTTTGTGTGGTGGCAGAAGGAGGAGGCATAACTTCACTGATGGTGGATTTGTACCTTGAAGTGTTTTTTGCTCATGTCTTCTGGGGTTAGAAGCCCGCAGGACACAAAATGGGCAGAGAGTCTTGTTCAGAGGGGAGCTCTTTTCCACAGGAAGACCAGGGCTAGTTGGAATGACAGAATCATAAAATATCCTGAGTTGGAAGGGACCACCCAAGGATCACTGAAGTCCAACTGCACAGGACAGCCACAAAAATCCCACCATGTGCCTGAGGGTGTTGTCCAAACACTTCTTAAATTCTGGAAAGAGGAATTACTGAACAGAAGTCAATGTAAAGACAATGCTTCTCCCTTCCCCTCCTTGACTTTCTGGGCTACCCCGCAGTGTCCAGTCCCACCACTTTTAAAGACACCCCAGTTTCAGGTCCTGGCAGCTGACACACACGGCAGGGTCTGCCTCGGCTTCCTGGGTGCTGGGCTCTCACTGAGGCTGACGGGGCTTTTCTGGATTTTGCCCAGGTGGTTGGAACTCGTGGTCGGCTTGGGGCGACTGCACCAAGGACTGCGGGGGTGGCCTGCAGACCCGCATGCGCTCCTGCAAGCCCCTTCCCAACGAGGGCCTGGCCTGCGAGGGAGTCCTGGAGGAAGGACGGCTGTGCAATAGGAAGGCTTGCAATAGTAAGTGGAGGCATGTTCCCTTGCACGCGCGGGGCCGCGGCGCCCTTCCCGGGAGGAGGAGGAGGAGGAGGTTTGCCTCATCCCCCGTAAAGAATGGAGGGTGCTCCAGGAGGTCGGGGAAGCTGCCCCAGGGCTGTGTTGGAGCAGCAAGTCCAGGGGAATGTGTGGATTCGGCTGTGCATGGCCCTGCCCGTCCCTGCCTGTCTCGCATGCACGCGCACACGTGCTGGCACAGTCTTCCCACACCCTCCAGACCTTCAGCCCAAAGAATTTGTAGGGATCTATAAGCAGGCTCATGTCAGGCTTTCGTACACTGGTGGAAAATTTGCCACGTCCTTAAAGGCATTTTTTTCAGTTCTCCCAAATCATTAAAGCTAAGAGGGATGTTAATCTTGCCTTTTCTTGGTTTAGCTCAAGAGCAGTGACCCTGCCCCTTTCTTTTACGCATGGAAGCCTCCAGTGATAAGATGTGGAGAAAGATTGGGATAGAGTCAGGCAAAGGCTTCTGTGGGTGCTCTACTTTCCTCCTGTAATGCATCCTCTTTCCAGGTCCTCTTCTCCAGAGAGCAGGGGACAGAGTGTCCACACCAGTCAGACATTGAGGGGTTGAGCTGGTGAACCTCCAGCATTTTCATCCCCAGTTCTTCTTTTGCTGTAGCTGAATTGAGAGGGGGATGAGGAGGAAAAACCAACTGCAGACGCAGCTCAGCTCGACAAATGCGAGCAAATGGCTGATTATAATTATTCCCTTCTTTTTATTTCAAATTCAGAGTAGAGAATGTTTGAATAACTCCTCTGACTAGTCAAATAACTAAGGAAAGTTCAACTGTCTTCAAAGGCTGGGAAGTATCTCCTGATAAAGGGGAAGTTCAAATAATGGGACATAAATATATTCCTCTAATAAGGGCTAAAATGATTTCATGCATTTTTTAACATTTCCATAAATTTAAAATATGTTGCAATTAGGCACAGACTTTTTTTTTTTTTTTTAATGAAACCTGGTATATTGAATTTCATCTCCTTGACTCACATCTGCTAAATCCCCTCTGAGGTTTGCCCACACCAGGGATATTTAATCCATGCCTTGGTGGTGACTTTGTAGCCATGACTCAGCTGTGGTTTATGGTAGAGAGAATAGGAGTGCAAGGACCTGGAAGTTGGTCCTGGAAGAAAGTCCAGCTGTGGGATTGGGGTGTGCCTGAGGGGAGTTGGAGGAAAGGCCACACTGGTCTTGATGAGAAATGTGTGAAGGAAGAAGGTAGAGACAGCACTGGGAGTGGGAGAGGGAGATCTGCAGGGCTGGTCATTCTTGGAACATGAAAACACGTGGGATAACAGGCAAAAAAGCTCCTTAATGTGTCCCTCCTGTGCTGGATAAATAGGGGGGCTGAGTTCCCCAGATTCTCTTTGCAGGACATCCTTCCTCATCCCTAGCCATCTTCCAAGCCCTCCAGGGGACTTGTTTGATTCCCTCACAGCCTTCTTGAAGCAGTGAGAGGGGGAAAATGCTGTTTTCCAGGGTGAAGACCCTGTTTTCCAGGGTGAAGATCCTGCTTTGCAGGGTGAAGAGCCTGTTTTCCAGGTCCAGCCTCATCAGCACTGGGCAAGGGCTGTAGCATCTTCCCCTGATCTCCCCAGGGGCAAAACTTTGGCTCTTCTTCATGGTAGATCTCCTGAGGTGGTGGTGGCAAGGAGTGGGATGGTGGACAACCATGGAGTCTGGAAGACTGGGTGGGATTTCCATTACATGGAGTGCAGCCATGAAGAGTGAATCAGCTTTTATTCACTATTTACTTCCCTTTTTCCAGAACACAACATTCAGCAAAGCCAATCCTAAGTGCAATAAACCTGGAGTGGCTATGATTCAATAAATTACTTTAATTCTCTTCCAGTCCTCTTTCCATTGCATTCCCAGTCAATTCCTCCTCCAAACTGCAGTGAGATTAGTTCAGATGAGATTATTTGGGAAGAAAGGCTCTTGAGCTAAGTGGAACATCCTAGTTTGGAAGGAGAGTACATCCACAGCGTGGGGCAGCACAAACGGATTTATTCCTTTGAAATGAATTAATTCTGATTAATTGTCCCAAGACCCTCTTTGCAGACAAATTCATCAGCCCCATTTTGATGTTTTCATGCTGGAAAGGTTTTGAGGGGATACATGAGCAATAAATATTTCCAGAAAACTTCTCCTTGCACTTCTTGAGGTCTGTGCCCTACTTCAAGATAAACCTGTATCTCTTCATATCAAAAGTGTGCATTTGGTTCTGAACTCTCACTGAATCTGTCCCTTGTTGCCTTTGCCAAGGAGATGCACTTTTGACCCAAGAAGGGTTTCTAATTTTCTTGCATGTATCTTTTCCTTCTCTTTACTTTGATCTGCACCAAAACCTAAGAGGATTTAAAAGTAGAATAGAAATCCTGATTTAAATGTGTCACTGTCACTTTCATATTGACTTTTGCTCATAGATTGGTTAGGGTTGAGGAGAATGTTAGTTCTTCCCCTGGAACTGTTATTTTCCTAAGTGTTCATTATAAGCTGCAGTTAAATGGGTTTTAATTTTTTTTTTTTTTTAATTAAAGAAAAAAAAAATCAAGAAAATGGGGGGGGGGGGAGAAAAAAAAAAAGAAAAAAAAAAAGAAAAAAAGGAAAAAAAAAAAGAGGATCTGGCCAGGAGAATAACTTTATCATGAATTGTTCAGCATTTAAGTAGCTTGTAATAATACCTGACCAGCTCTACAGGTATTGTGAAATAGCTGAGATCTTAATTTTCTAGCAGGGAAAAAAAAAATCAAACAGGAATAAAGACCGTTTTCCTTGAACAAAGGGCCATCTGTAATCTCGATAAAACAGCAGAGCAAAGCAGGGATGAACACTCTGGTATTTCCCTCTTTGCTGTGGAGGTGAATTGAAACTTGTCCACTGAGAAATTGCTGGCCAAGCAAGTCAGGTTAAAATAACAAACATCCCCAGCACCTTCAAAACAAGGGCAAACCCATCTCTTTTCTTTAACTTCTCCTTCCTCTCTTCTGCCAAAGTGACTCAGAAGCTGATGGGCGATTAGCAGGAGTGTTTTTAGCTATTTAATTGGATCTCCAGCCTCTGGGGCAGGTTCTCAGAGTGCTGACACTCAGCTCACTGGAGCTGCTGAGAGGAATTTTTGCAGGAGATCTTTGAGGGTTTCATTGGTTGTTTTATTTTGCCAGGCCATGGCAAATGTTCCAGAGCTGTCTTGTCACACAGCTCCTCCCCCAGGTGGACCTTCCCCAGGTCCTGCCACCCTTCCTCTTCCAGAGCTGCCCCAGGTGGGCTTTCAGCAGGTTTCAGTGTGCAGGAGTGGGAATGGTAAAAAAAACCTCTCCGTTTTTCCAAGAGGTGTGACCTGTGCCAGGCTGGTGACCAAAATGTGGGTGCAGACACCTGGCTCCCAGAGCTGAGTCTGAACGTGGTCTGGAGGCCACAGAGGTTGAAATCAAGAGCACAGGCATGGCTGAACAACTCCACAGTTCCACTTTTATGTGGTCTTTGTGTTTTCCAACTCATTTGGGCCACCAGCTCTGCTGTTTCATGTGGTAGAGTCTCTTGCTTGATGATCTTCTGGCTAAATTCCCCCAGGGATGCACATCCAAGCCCAACGGGAAGTGAGCCAGGTAAGTTTTCCATGGACAAACCGAAAAGCTGTGAAACACTGAGGAAAAACTGCATTGGAGGCTCATCCCAAACTGGGAAGGAAACTTTGTCTGGTAAGAACAGCTTGGCTTAGGCAGAGGCTTTATTTGTGGCAGCTCAAGAGATGTAATCTGAAGGAAAACACTAAGTTTTTGTTGTAATTCTGATTTTTCCTTGCTGGAGGTAAAGGACTTGGTGATATCCCCCTCTCCAGCACTGACAGGGGAGATTTTCTTCATCTCTTGGGTTTCACCAGGAGCTGCTGTTTTATTTTTATTTTTATTGAGGGAGGGAAAAAAATGCCAACCCAAGTGTGGCGGAAGTGCTTGCAGAGGAGCTTCCCAGGTCCACCCACTTTGGACGGAAAGGGATGAGCTCCAGTGGCCTTTCCTGAAAGTTCTTGAAGCTGGGTTTGCTCACAACCTGGCAGGCAGAGGATCCTCGTGGGGGGAGAATGGATGGACAACATCCAAACCAGAGGGGGAATGTCACAGCCCTGACCCCAACGTGGGAATTCAGCAGTGCTGGAGAGATGTAAGAACAATCAGAGATACGGGCAGTCAGCGTTTATTCCTGGGGAATGAGAATCGGAAGAGAAGCCAGCTGAAACCCTGCCATCCCATCTGGCAGAGGCAGAGCAGAACTATCCCTGACATTTATGAATATGCAGATTGGGGACATGCAGCTCCCCACAACTGGGAAAGGGTGACCACATCTTGACGTCAGGGGCAGGAGGGTGACACTGTTGTCATTCCAGGCTGGATTTTCAGCTTCCAGCAGGTTCAGGATGGAGCCCTTCAGCCGTGTAGCTGTGAAGGAATGTATGTTCCACATGACATTCCCAAGGCTGAGCCTCAGTCTCGGTCTCTGATGCCCCTGATTCTCATTTAAAAAAAAAAAAAAAATTAAAAAATTGCTGCAGCCACAGAGCTGAAATATTCTGGGCATGTGTGGGAGCATCTTCATTCCCTGAAGGCTGAGCTAGAACTCACTGCAAGCTGGAAGAGCTCCTTGTCCTTGTACCTGGTGCCCCAGAGGTTTCACCCTGTCCCCTCCTTTACTGGTGGTTCAGACATTTCACGTCTGAGAGTCACAGCTCTCCCCCAGTGATGTTTTCACAAATCTCAGATGTTCACTCAAAATGCTTTAGGCCCTTTCCTTAGCTGGTGTAATTGCAATGTACCATGTGGCCTCCAAAATGACCCCATCCACTGAGATTTTGGGGTTGAGGGCTTCTTAGCGATTCTGTGATTTTCAGTTTTACTCTTTAGCAGTTGATAAATGTCCCAAAAACTCCACAGTCACCACCTTTCAGTTTTACTGCACTGAGATTCATTCACCCAATTTGAATGTTTCAGGTTTGTTTTTTTAAAAATAATCCCTTTCTGCTCTTTGCTCTGGTTCATCCTATAATTCCCACCTTGCCTGAATAATTTTTATGATTCTGCTATTTGCTTTGCCTCTCCTGTTTGGGGGATGAGTACAGAGTGTGTAGCTCTGGTGAGACATGTTTGGATGTTAAAATCTTGGCCCACAGCACTTGGAATTCTCTGCCTTTATTTTTTTCCCCTCGGTTGTGTTGCAAGGTGCTGTCTGACACATTATATGTTCTCATTAGAAGTGTTGGTCACCTGCTTCCTATTCCCACTCCTGCCAGCACTGATCATCCTCCACATCCACATTTGAGCTGTGTTCTTTCAAAATCTCATGTATTTGCCTCTGCTTGCAATTGAAACATCCCTGTGTTGGTTCCAAGAGCATTATCCCTCTAAGGACTCCTGTCAGCATTTGAAAGGTGCTTGGGTTTTCCAGCAACAGTGCCATTCTCATGGCATTTATCCAGCTGGGATGTAAATTCAGGCTAGGTCTTCCCTTAATCCTGGAATCACTCCTCTCCACTGACCCTGCTGTGGGAAATAGGCTGCTGAAATCAAACCAGGTCCCCACTGCCTTTAATTTTTGACCTCCACCCCATAAAGTTCAGGTGCCCACTGCAAAACATCACTTATACCTATTTCCATGTTCCTGAGGGTCCTGGTGTCTGCTCTGTTTGGATCCAGGATTGTGCATCTCTCCAAGGAAACTGGCCCGGTTAAATCTCTGCATTAAATGGAGACAAAGTGACTTCTCTGCTCATCGTTTTCCAAAGGGGAGGAAGGCTTCCTGCAGCAGTGGAGTGACCCTGGCCGGGGGGAAGACTGGGACAAGCTGGAAGGGTCTCTCATTCAGTCACAAGGCATGATTGGCTTTAATTAGCATGAGAAATAATAGTGCAGAATTGTCAGAGCTGTCAAGGAGCAAAGGAGATCATTCAGTCCTTCAACACTGGGATAAGTCATTAAGAGATGTCAATGGCATGGGCCCAAATAATTGGCGAGAGGAGGTTCAGGGTGTTACACTTGCAATTAAAACTTCTTTTTGCTCTTTTATCTTTCCTTCCCTCTATCCTGTCTCCTCTCTCTGCCCATCTGTGAACAGTAACTGCTTCTGGAATATTCAATCCCAGGTTTCCCTTGTCACCTTCCTTGCTCTGGGCAGTTGGCAAAGCCATCCAAGTTCCACATCTCCTCCTTGCTGCCCAGCCCCACTTTCCCTTCCCAGCCTAAGTCTGTAGGAAGCCCATGGGATGAGCTGCAGATGGAAATTCTGTGCATTTGTGTGCTTTGTGAGATTTCGTGGAGAGGACTCAAATCAGAGCAGATGAAAGTGTGTGGGTATAGCCCAGAATGGGTGGTGGGGGCATGTGAGAAGTCTCAAATACGGAAATAATTTAAGTTGTCCCCTAACAAACTAAAAAAAAAAAAAAAAAAAAACCAAAAAAAAACGAGTATTGGAAAACTAGTTAGAGTTTGTCTTTTTTGAACTGAATCTCCCACGGGAAAGTGGGAGATTTTTGGCTATTAAAAACATAGGGTTTGAGACCTTTCTATTCCAGGCAAGAGCCAGACAAAAACAAGGAGTGTACAAATATCAGGATGTCTGTGGTCCTGATGTCTGACTGTGGATATCTTTCCCTTGAGGGTGGCAGGTGGGTGACTGTCCCATCCCATCCCATCCTGTCCGCTCCAGCCAGCAAGCAGCTGCTGCTGGGAAGGTTTGGAGGAGTCCATGTGACAATTCCTAGACTCCTCAAGTTCTGCTTTCAGGCAACAGTGATGGCAAATAATACAATTTCACAAACTCTCCCATGATGAAAACTGCTGAATATAAAGCCTGGCTCCTGGCGGGGACTCTCTGAATCATTCCTCTCCCTCCTCTGCTTTCCCTTTTTGGATGGCAATGAAGACTCCTGCCACCACACTGAAGCTTCATTAACCTTTATTAATTTTCTCAGGGTTCCGGGATCAAATTTGTCACCATTTCATCTCTTGGCAGTTCATACTTCTTGAAAAGATGTCTGACTGTTTTACCTCCTTGGGGGAAAAGATCTTCTGTCTGGTACTTGCTGTTTGGAAACAAATTGGCTGCCAGATCACAGATTACTCGGGCTCAGCTCTGCTCTCTGCTATTCCATGTGACTCTGGTGGAGTCAGCTGAGCTTTCCTGATTTACAGCAGGCACTACTGGTGGATGGGATTTGGTTGTTGTTATTACTTGGTTGTTTCTCTCTTTGCTAGGGAGGGAAAGTGTCAGGGTTGGAACATGGAAAAGAGACATTTTAGTTTTCCCTCCAGCCGGTTCAGGGCTGATCCACATGGGGTGAAAATGGAAAGCTGGCAGAGCGAGGGTTCAGAAGGGACAGTAAAATGCCTTTGGTTTACAGTGGATGCATTATTTAGCTTCTGAGCTCAACACCATGGGCTCCACTGGGAGATTTTCAGTAGGACACAAGGGTCAGGAGCTTTTCTCTCACTGAGATGGAAAAGTTCCCAGTTACAGATCTGTTGGTACTTTGCTGATGCTGGAATTTCATCTCTCCTTGTTGCTGGTGGCAACTGCTGTGAAGGAGACATCCTATTTAGAGATCCCTTTCCTTTCCACCTGCCCTCACCTGCCTGCTCCACTCAGCATTTTCTGGCTCCTCTACAGGGCATTTCTAGGAAGGTGATGGTTGCAAGGCAGAATTTCTCACCAAAAACACACTACCAGTCACTACCATAAATCTCAAAACACCACTAGGGATGGTGGGATTCAGTGCCAGCACGTCTGAAAAGGATAAATCCTCCATGAGTGCAGCAAAAAGTGCAGACACCCTAGAAAATCGCTGAAATTAATTAAAGACCAGATATAAGGGATCGTACTCTGTGTGGTCCCAAATCTCAAAACAAAGGGTTGAGCCACCAACCAGCCCGAGTCCTTCAAGCTGCTTGGTGCTGAAACCTCAGGGGAAAACTGGTGGCCAGGGGTGCTGGGGTTGGAAAGCAGGTGGTCACGTCAGGGGAGCGTCGCAGGTCGCTGTTGTTAATTCGTGTAACCTTTGTAGTGAAAGATCTTGCAGAGTGAACCAAGGTGTATTTACATGACCCATTACCTTGCCATAGCCAATGGACGCTATAATTCCAGAAGCCAATCGCTGAGGTCCACAGATAACAGAAAGCGAGAGGACCCTGATGAACTGCAGCACTACGGGTACCCTGCACCTCAAATAGGTAAGCTCTGACCTCCCACAGCAGCCTCTGGAGCTGGGACACTGCTCTGGTCACTGCACTGCCCAGCTGGGCTGGGCTCTCTGCGCTGTTTCAATGACCCTCCTAACCATCTCCTTCCCTCCAGCTCAGTGTGGGGGACTCTCCCCCCGTGTTGTCATGTGCTGAACAAATGGTCATTGCCCCGTTTGTTCCCATTCCATCACCCCACAGGGTTCTGTGTTGTCGCCATCAGCCAGAGAAGGCGAAAGGGACAGACACAAAGCCCTGACGAGCCCATCCATCTCACAGAGTGCTTGCCCATCACCCTGCCTCCTTCTGAGTCACTGCTTTGTCTGAATTTTCCAGCCAGATGTGGTTCATGAAGCCAAAGCTGACCTTCCTGCAATGCAGCCACTTTGCTGATGTCCATGTCACGCCTTGCCATTGACTGTGAGAGAGGGTGAGCAGGGCTTGGTGGGGAGAGAGCAGGACTGGTTTCCTCTGTCCCTGAGTCTTTAGTGCTGTGCAAGGACTTGGCTCTGGTAGGTTCTGCAGCAAGACCTTCCACCCTTCTGCCACAGAAGGGGAATAATATGTGGTAATAGCAGACAGCGTGATTTGGGAAGATGGGAATGAATTGGACCTACATCTATGCCAGGTCCAATCTGCCCCATCCCTGGAAGTGCTCAAGGTCAGGTTGGATGGGGTTTTGAGCAACCTGATCTAGTGGAAGGTGTCCCTGCCCATGGCAGGGGGTTGGAAGTAAATGATCTTTGAGGTTCCTTCCAACCCAAACCATCCTGAGATTCTGTGATTCAGTCTGGAAAGGTTTCGTGTTCTCCTTTCACGGCTGTGTGTCATGGCAGGATCTTAACAAATCAGGGTTCTCAGGCCAAGAACAGTGTGCTGACCCTGGCCACAGGTTAAAATCACTGCCCAGTGACCTTGCCAGCATTTCGTGCTCTAGAAGGACTTCAAAAGGTAATTTGATTATAAGTGAGAGAGTGTCATATTCTGGTGTAAGTTACCTGTGCTCCACCCACCCGACCCAGGACGATTTTGCCACTGAGCAGCATCTGGAATCTGTGTGGTGTGGAGTATCTGGGGGTGCCTGGGTGATTGCTGGGGTTGTGATTTTCAACACAAAGCAGGGGACAGCCTCCATTTCCTCTCTACCCTGCACAGACTCTGCTCCCTCCAGCAGGAGCCTCTCCACTGCCTGCAGGATGGATCCCTGCAGGCTGCAAAATGCTGCAGGAAGGGGAGGGCACTTGCACTGCTATAACCTGGTAAAGCTGAGCTTAATCTCTCCGTCACACATGGCCAAATGCAGAGGAAGGGAAGGCACTTCAAGGAAGGCCCTGTTGTTCCTACTCTGCCTGGTCGCAGGTGCTTCCCCAGAGCTCCTGTTTCGGTCTGTAACTCAGCCATCAGGTTTGTAGTTTGGCATTTCTTCCTTCCGTGCAGCTGGGTGCTGGATCTGGGCTCAGTGACATCTCTGTTGCCTCCCTGCCATCGTGGCCACCGCTGCAGCATGGCTGGCTTGGGCTGGGGCATCCCCGAGGGCAGCATGGGCTGGGAGGTGTGCATTGTCCTGCTGCGAGCTTCCCACATCCCTGGCACCGTCCCAGGAGCACCAACTCCTTCCAGTTGTTCAAGGAGATCAGGATGGAGGAGATGCAGAGACCGAGGGTACAGTTCAGCAAGGGATTAGAAGGAATTTTTAGCTGAGGATGCCAAAGCAAAGCCCACACCTTCCCTATGGGCACAGTTTGTAGAGCACAAGACATTTCACATCCGCCCAAGACCTGGAAAAAGATGAAATACAAAAATCATAAGGACTAGAGACGAGGTGACAGCCCTGCCCAGTTGCAGAGCAGCATTTTGTCCTGCCAGCCCTTCCCATGCCTGGTGTCCAGGTCCTGTTGCCCCCAGGCTCTGGCAGGGCTCTGCTGGCTGCCCATGTGCCCCTCGCAGCAGCACCACGAGAGCCAAACCCAGCCCAGCAGGTCCCTGGCATGGGCTCTCCTGGCTCAGCCCACAGACTGCTTCCAGGAGGACTCTGCCAGCAGCAGGATGTGAACAGAGAGGCGTCTTGCACATGGGGAGATGTCAGACTGGCAGAGCCCGAAACAGAACGGGATCCTGGCAGAGGGACGGCAGGGATGTGCTGCTCCCTTAGTGCCGAGGGAAGAGGAGTTGTGGAGACACTGCAGGCACTGATGGGGACACTGCACAGGAGCTGGAATGGTCCTGGATTGCAGTGCACCATCCCCATGGATTAACACTCAGTGTGTCTCGTTCTGCAGCATCTCCTGGACCCTCTCCAGCTGCTGCAGCTGGGTCTGTGGGAGCAGCCAGGGCCATCTTCCCACTTCGAGTGGGGTAGTGAGCCTTGCAAAATCCTTTGGGACACTCCTGTTAATCCCCAAGCTGGTCTGGAGCGTCACAGAACTAATCAAAAGTCAAAAGTCAACCCTGCAGGGCAAGCTGCCTGCAGACATCAGGGATGATGCAGGGCAGGGTTTGGCCCCTTCTTCTCTGGGGGTGAAGATAAATTTGGCTGGAGCCCCTCTGCTGTGAAGACAGACTGAAAGACTTGGGACTGTCCAGCCTGGAGAAGGGAATGCTCTGGGGAGCTCTTGAAGTCCCTTCCAGTGCTTAAAGATTCTCCAGGAGAGCTGGAGAGAGACTTTGGACAAGGGTCTGGAGTGCCAGGACAAGGGGAAATGGCTTTAAGCTGAAGGAGGGTAGATTTAAATTCGATATTAGGAAAAAAAGCTTCATTATGAGGGTGGTGAGACCCTGGCACAGGTTGCCCAGAGAAGCTGAAGCTGCCCCATCCTTTGGAAGTGTCCAAGGCCAGCTTGGATGGGGCTTGGAGCAACCTGGGATCGTGGAAGGTGTCCCTGCCCATGGCAGGGGTGGAATGAGATGATTTTTACAGTTCCTTCCAGCCCAAACCATTCCACGATTCTACAATCTCTGACAGGTCTAATTATAAGACAGCTCTGAGCTGGACTAGGCAGCTTTCAAAGCCAATGAGCATGGTAGACTTCTTGCCATTAAATCAAAAACCAGAGTCAGAATTCACTTCTGGGATGAATAATTGCAGTATACTTCACACAGCAATTCGCCTTTGATGCCATTTGACTCACAGGAGTGCAGAAATTCTTCTCACTCATAGTTCTGATGATGGGCACTATTGTGCTTCTGTTGAGTAGAGAGTGAATTTGTCTCATGCCTGAGAGTGTCTCAGAACTGGGTCTCGCTTGGTTTGAAAATTAGTTAAATTTGTGCAAGGTTTGAGACTAGGCTGGACATAATGTCCCAGTGGACTGAGATAAATTGCTTGGTTCAGAATGACACCAAGCCCAAGGGAGTCACCAGCACTCAGAAAATAAACTGTATTATGGGTTTAAAAGCCAGGGATTCATGCAATGTGAGGGATGATAATTGAGGAGATTTACCTCTAAGCACAGCTATTTCTGCTGTGAAAGAGCAAAAGCCAGAAATAATAAAGAGGAAAGAGGCAGGAAAGGTGGAATTTGGTTCAAAGATGCCATTCATCCACCCAGTGGCACAGCAACTCTTGTCTGAATATGGAGATTGCAAAACCCCAGCCAGGTCTGAGGGGGAGGTTGGTGGCATGGTGGGCTCTCCAAGCCATGAATTGCTGATGGAGGAAGCCCCTGTGTCTCTGCAGGCTCACCCTGTCCCACCTCTGGCCTCCCAGAAAGATTTTGGGACTGAAACTTGGAGTGTTTAACTACCAAAATCCCCCAGTTCCCTGCCCCCGAGGGACTGGGCACTGCTGGGGAGGTTGCTCAAGGTTCATGGAGCACCAAAACAGGCAAGGGACCAGGAATGGTTGGGATTTGTGGGCCTAAGAGGGATCTGCTGGAGTCTGGGGCTCTGTGAATAGCAAATGCTGAAGTGATGGTGCCATAAAAGTGATTTGCTGGTGATGAACTTGGAGCACCACAGGACTCAGACAAAACTGGTTGAGTTCCTTATTGGAAAGGCAGGAAAACTGCCGTGGAAATGCAGATCTCTCTGCACCAGGAGATCTAATACTTGTGAAACAGGATATGGGAGTGATGTTTTCCTCAAGCCCTAAAGCCTCAAAACACCCAAAGCCTCTCCTACACATTCCAGGGAAAGACGAGTGATCCATAACTTCCATCTAACTGGGACCAGTTGGGCAGATTAATGAAACACAACACAAAAGCAAAGCAGTTTTGGGTAACTTTGGCTTGATGAACAGCAGCAGTTGCATCTCGTGACAATCGTTGCAATGGCACAGATGAGGTAGGAAAGGATTTATCCTCACCTCTACCTCTTCCTTCTCCAGCCAGTAAATGAAGGAATGAAAGTCTGTCTATTTTACAGCAAGGACAGGTCTTCCTCTACACTTTCCCCCCTCCACAGGCACATATTAATTCAACAGGCTCCAGTTATTGGGTGTATTTTTAACTCCCACCTGCCGGAATGACAGGTGACATTCAAAGCACGTGTGCTGAAAAACACGGCACAAATCGAACAAGACGGATAACCACCAAAAATCCCGAAGAGCAGAGTGATGAGAGCCACAAACACTTGAAATCCTGCATGAAATATCATTGCATGTGGAAAACATTAATAAATAAAAATAAATAAATAAATAAATATACTACCTCAAGGAAAAAGCCAGACATGCACAGTTTTAAGCAGTATTGGGAAATTTGACGATCTCCAACCTTTACAATCCCCACCACAGCTCCTGTTCTGACATTTTCATGCAGCTGGTTTTTAAACCTCACTGAGATCTTGGAGCCTCTTTCCTGCTCCACCCTGCAGCTGGACAGTTTAATACAGCACATTCTGCCCAGCTTTCTTTGGGAATGGGATGGAGGTGTGGGCAAGCACATCCAAGTGCTGAGTGCCAGGCTGGATGACCCCTGGAGTCACATTTACCTGTTCCACCCAGTGCTGCGATACTTCTTATAATCCATAATCTGCCAGATGCCTCTTTTTGGGATGTGACATGGGGGCAGTCTGAGGTTTTAAAGAACTTGTCACAAAGATGTGCTGGTATTTATTTTTTGCCATATGCCCATGTTCTATACATGCCAAATGCTACATCCCAGGTTTATTGTGTGTAATTATTAGCAATCCATGAAAAAATCTGAAAACCCAAACAATGCACGGCTTAATTAAATGGAACAGAGCCAGTTTTTATTTTCATGTCGGGAAGAAAGGCATTTTGTCAAGGGGGAGAATATTGCCTATGAAAAGGAATGGAAAACTGTCCTTTCCCTGCCCATTTCACACTTAGGGTGACTTATTTGGAGGTTGTGGCCTGCTGGTACACTCCCAGCAGGGGTATTAGTGACAAAGGGAATATATCTCAGGGCTTTTCACTCCCATCAATGGGATATTTTTAGTTGCCTGTCCAATGCTGCCCCATCAGATAAGCATTTGATAGGGACTGTGTGATGCCCTGGAAGAGTCAACCCCGTTCTGTGTCACATGCTCAAAGCAGATCTCCACAGGTAAAGGAGATGCTGAGAAAACTCTGTGGGGTTTCATCAGCTGACCCTTCTTAGGCACCGTCACCTTCTACTTTGTCTGCTCCTCCTCTGCCAATTTGCACTGGCAGGGGCTGTGAGAAGGCAGGAAAAGGGGCTGAATCCTTAAAACGAAAGAATTTGTGGATAAATTTACTCTGTCTAATCCCTATCCCAGCTCACGTGGTTCTGGAGTGGCTACACCACTCTCAGTGGTGGATTTTGCCCTTCCCAGTGCCCTGATGCTTCCACGGCATCCTTCCTATTTTTTTTTTTTTGGTGTGTGTGTGTTACAGCTCTACACAGTGCCCAAAAAATAAACCCTTTAGCCCATTCTCAACTCTCCCATTTCCTCCCCAGTGCCCTCACACCCTCCCACCCATCTCATCACCCCACCCACAGGACACATTGCAGCCTCACAGATCTCACCGCTGGCCAAGTGGAACCTGGAAATTTCTTCCCCGGAGATCCAAAGATGGCACATCCTCACCTTCCATTCCACCCCCCACAGGTGACCCTGCAGCAGAGGAGTGGTCCCCATGGAGCGTGTGCTCGACCACCTGCGGGGAGGGCTGGCAGACCAGGACCAGGTTCTGCGTTTCGTCTTCCTACAGCACCCAGTGCAGTGGCCCTCTCCGGGAGCAGAGACAGTGCAACAACTCTGCCGTGTGCCCAGGTACTGGTGGGCAGCAGGGGAGGGAGATTGGCTCCCTGTGGTATCTCCTCTGGGATATTTCTGGGAGGCCCTGGAATAGAAATCCCAGAGAAGCTGTGGCTGCTCCATCCCTGGAAGTGTTCAAGACCAGGTTGGACAGGGCTTGGAGCAACCTGGGATAGTAGAAGGTGTCCCTGCCCTTGGAATTCTTGTCCCTGGAATTAATTAATCTTCGAGGTCTCTTCCAACCCAAACCATTCTATGATTAATTTGAAGAGTCATGCTGTTAAACTCAGAGTGTTATATTCATTTCTCCTGACTAGCAACATCATTGTTCAGAAACAATTCTATGATGGTGAAACCACCATCCATGGTGAAAACTTCGTGTTCTTTCCTGTATTTCCTCCTCTGGTTATCTCTTATCATGCAAGATGCCTGGTAAGAATTAGTTTTGAATGCCTTTTCTTGGCACTGGGGCATCAGTCACTGTTGGCAACCGATGAAGAACTGGAAAAATACCTGGGTTTTTTTTGTTTCTTCTTTTCCTGAAGCATTATTGATTTGGCATTAGCTTCTCTGGTAAAGCTGGAAGGGATGAAGTCCCTTAAGAGAGATCAGTGCATTCTTATAACATTTGGCCTCTGGAGATTACAGTGACTAAAATTCCATAAATAACTTGGCCAGATTAGATTAGATTAGATTGGAGAAGATTAGATTAATATAGATTAGAAGGTTAATTAGATTAGATTAAAATCGATTAGATGTCTAATTCCAGGAGCTACCAGTGATGGCTTGAGCACTCTTGGAGGATGTTGCCCATTCCATTTTACTCTTCCTAGTCTCCCTAGATTTACCTCTGCACTGTCACTGACCTGTGATGGTAATCAGTAGACAGACTACAGCTTTTCTGAAAGCCTTAAAATGTTGTAGTCTTTGAGGATTCGATGAGAAAATGTTGGGAGGGAGGGGAAAAAAGACAAGAAGCAACAAAATTATGGTGATTATGCTTCCCTAAGGGTAGTGGGGTTTTATTTCTTTCTAGCTAATTCCATCTTTTGCTTAAAAAAACGCCCTGTTGGCTCAAAAATCTGAAAAATCAGGGTCAATTAAAAGTGAACTGTGGTTTATTTAAAAGACTGAAAAGTACCAGACACTTGGTGTCAATATCAAAGCACAGAAATTACTTGATGTTCCTCTTGCACATTTTGGGTTGGTTTGATCTCCAACTTCCCACACGCCGCTCGTTCCGGGTGGGAAGAAGCTGTGCCCTGTGGGCTCCCTCACTTCCCCAGACCTCCTCTGGAAAGGAAAATCACCGCTTCTGCTTCCCTTGCAGTGCACGGCACCTGGGACGAGTGGTCTCCATGGAGCCTGTGCTCTTCCACGTGCGGGAGAGGCTACAGGGACCGGACCCGCACCTGCAAACCCCCCCAGTTCGGTGGGAACCCCTGCGAGGGCCCGGAGAAGCAAACCAAGTTCTGCAACATCGCTCTCTGCCCAGGTAGGAACAGTCACAGATCTGAGACCTCCCCTCCAGCAGGTCCCCCCAGCTCAGCTTCCCTCACATGGCTCAGCAAGGTCTGCAGCTGGCTCCAGTGAAGGTCTGAGCGACCCCAAGGAGGATCCTGAGGAAAGGACTCATTGAAGAAGAAACTCAGAGGTGCTTTCCAGGGTTGTTCAGCTCAGAGATGTCTTAGGTTTAGGTTTGCCCTGTGTGATCTCTTGCAGAGGACACCTTACATGAGTTGGATATGGCTGCCACTGCTATTTCCACCTTATTTCCACCTTAACCTGTTCTCCCCACTGAATGGTTTAATGTTATTTTGCCTGACTGGGTTTGTTGTGCTGGAATTAATCGTTTTACTTGTCTGTGCATTAATTCAATATATATGCAAGTTTTCTCTATGGCTGATCCTGCTCTGGGTGGTGAGATGGACCAAGAGACTCCGGACAGTGTTCCATGCCAAATTTAATAGTTTTCAGTACCTTTTCCCCACCCCTAGATTTCACTTTCAGATGCCTTTCCTTGGGTTTTGCTTTGAAACACCAGAAAGAACCTCAAGATGAAATTACTTTTGCCACCTGGAAATCCATTTGTGCTCCAGAGGTTTCTTTCCTCTGACAGGCCCCGGGTTTACAACTGAGTCCCCCTTAATTTAACTCTGGGTGTCCTGGTGGACATGATCTGTCCATGCGGGAGCTCCCCAAAACTCCCTCCCTCTCCCTGGATAATGTCAACTGACATTTTTCCAGTTTAATGAGAATCATTATGAGACATTATTATGTCCCCGAAGAAGGAGAGGGATTGTGGGAGGGATGAGAACTTTGTGAAAACACTGAGAAGCCTCCTGGCATTTCCCATCGAGTTTTCACTCCAAGTAACTATCCTTGGATATTTGGCTGCTGTCCAGAAGACTCTACTTGGAATAAGAACCTCCCAGACACCAAATTGACTCTGTCATAAAAAGACAAATTTAAGAAGTCAGAGCTGGCATTGCTTGGGCAATAAAGCATACCCTGAGTTAACATTGATCCATAATTAATTTAAATACAAATAAATACGCGACCGAAACAGCGGTGGAAAAAGACAAGCAGCCCCAACTGCAAGGCTTCAGCTCTAATTAGTGCCACAAAGGCAATCAGTGGCTTGGCAGCGCCAAATGAGAGCGGCGTTGGGGGAATCACTGAAGCACAACAATGGGCGTTTGACACCCCAGACACTCACAGTGTTCATTACCACCCCGCTCCGAGGATTTATTGCTACAGCTGATAAAAATGCTCTGCTGCAGCGACAGCAGAGCCTTTGTTCCTCCAGAGCGGTGGATAACCACCGGCTGAGCCCCAAGTCCACGGAAAAAGGGAAAAAGGAGGAAGACAATGCCTGTCTCCTCACAGGCCGCAGCAGATAATGAACATTTTTGATAGACCCCCACTGTGGTGTGACCATGGCACCAAATGGTCTTGGCTGTGATGGGAACCCTCAGCATCTTGAGCAAGAGATCTTGGCATCAGTGCAAGTGGCTGGAGGGACAGCACAGCCACATCTGTTTCTCTTATTTTTAAAATGTATCTGAAATTACAACCTGTGAATAAATAAAAGGAAATTACCTGTTCCCAGTCACACAGTGAACAACCAAATTATGGATTTGGATGTTTTATTCTCTGACCTCCAAATGCTTGCACTTATGATGAGCTGCCAATCACCAGCAGCAGGGAGTGTGCTGGGAAAATTCAACTTTTTTCCATAAATGCAATTTTTTTCCCATAAATGTCACATCTCGTGGGAAATGCAATCTCACTTTTCCAACATAGGGGAATTTTAATAAAGGACAGACAGCATCATTATTAGGAAGAAATTCTTCTCTGTGAGGGTGGTGAGGCTCTGGCACAGGTTGTCCAGAGAAGTTTTAGCTCCTCCATCCCTGGAAGTGACCAAGGCCAGGCTGGACGGGACTTGGAGCAACTTGGGGTAGTGAAAGGTGTCCCTGTCCATGGCAGGGGATGGAGCTGGAAGATCTTTACCTTTCCAACCCAAACCATCCTGTGATTCCATGATTTTATGACAGTTCATGGAAACTTAACAGCACAACCCCCAGTCAGAAAAGCTGCGCTCATTTGTACCTGGTAGGACCTACTTTGTGGAGTTTTGGATCATTTCCAGAAAACAACCACCTGTCAAACACCACATTTTTCATTTTGCTTCTTTGGGATTGATAGGCACTGGCACAAAGCCTTGAATTGATGCACAATGAAAATATAAATTTGGGATTGTTAAAAACATGAGCCTTTTGGAAGTGCCTTTTTGCCTGTGTGATTTTGCACACCTTGTGATCTCGTTTGAGTTAGCAGTTGCTCATTTGAATATTTTTAACATTTTTGTTAAACTGAGTTTTCAAACAAAAAGCTGCTCAAGTGCAATGGGGATTACACATTCTGATCAATTCCTTGCAGATTACACGGGGGATCAGTTAGCATTTGTTTTTCTTGGATGGACAAACAAAGCCAAAAAAAAAGAGCTGAAATGTGATTTGAGCCAGAATTAAGACTTTTCAGGGATTCAGGTTGTTTTTCCTGAGTGAGATCTAGCAGCTAATTAGATCTAAACAGAGCATGATGACCACAGTTAATGAGAAAAATGCTCCAAGAAGAGCAGGCTGGGTGATGTATCTGTTGATCAGGGACCAATTAGGGTGCAACTGCCACACTTGGGAATGCCTCAGTCCATACCACGATAATAAGATGTATTTCTATTTCTCCCCAACACTGTCCCTATCATAACCTCCCTTGTCCCTCCCTCCTCTATTTAATTATCAAAGACACTGCTGGGCAGAAATATATCCAGCCTGTCAGAGTTAATTCAGCTGTGAGAGAAATACATTGACCACACACACTCACCCTGCTCCTGGTCTTCTGTTGGACAGCACCTAGCAGGAATCATGGATTCCTGTCAGTGACACTGTGATTCGAGTTTCTGGGTGTGCTTTAATGACAAACAGAGCATTTGCATGCTTGGGAAAGTCCCTGCTCCACAGATTCATGCATTGCTTTGCTGGAAAATGAGTTCCCTTAAAAAAGTGCCAATTGGCCCAAATGGGAAATGTCACACGGTAGTATGCTGATCCCTTCAAAGTGTGTGGTGAAAACATGATCCACGTCCTCCAGTGTGATGGTGTGTTGTGATTGGCAATGTTATTAGTTTGGACTTTTACCTTGGAATGTGCAATATCAACAATTTCAACTTTTATGGTGTTACGTAGAGTGTGGAACACAGAAATTGAAACGGTACCACACTTAAATCCTGTGGGACTGCCAAAGGCTGCAGAGGGTCCCAAAAATCCCTGTTGCCATGGTTGCCTAAACTTTTTTTGATGCCCCCTGCCCTCTCTCGAGCTCTGTGGCTCTAGTTTCATCTCCCCACCTCGCTCCCTGGCAGGCAAAGGCCAGAGGCTCTGGCCACACGTGGCTCCTTCCAGAGGGAGAGGTTTTCACATTCCGCTTGTTTTCTTTCTTTGGGCCACTCAGTGGACGGCAACTGGAACGAATGGTCGAGCTGGAGCTCGTGCTCCGCTTCCTGCTCCAACGGGACCCAGCAGAGGACGCGGGAGTGCAATGGACCCTCCTACGGCGGAGCCGAGTGCCAGGGCCACTGGGTGGAGACCAGGGACTGCTTCCTGCGCCAGTGCCCAGGTGGGTGACCAATTATTTTCATCTCTTGGGCCTTCATTCTCTGCAGTCCCAGTAAAATGTTTCTTTGGGGAAGACTTGTGTCCTTTTCAGTGCAGTAATAAGGAGGTTTGGATCATTCCAACAGACGGCACCAGCCAAAATCCAGCGCTGGTAAATGTTTCAGGAGATCCCAGAGAGGTGAGTGATTGCCCGCAAGGAATGTGTCATTCTAAACTTAGCTATCAGCTTTTCAGGATGAGCTTAAAAGAACCCCAAGAAAATATCAATGAAACCCTTCCCTTGCCTCCACAGGGCTTCAACTTTCCTCCTCTTTTTGTTTTGTTCCTCTCCTCCCACGATTTCAACGTTCCCAGTTATATCTGATGCAAACAGGGAATCCTCCATTGTATCTCAGCTTTAAACCTTACCAATGAGAAGGTCTGGCACAATAAAGCCTTTGTTCATTTCTGTGTAAGACCTGTCACTTACCTTACTCATCTGTCTGTGACTTAAAATAATAATAAAGACAGCAATAATAGTAAAAATAATAATAGTAGTAGTAATAGTAGTAGTAATAGTAGTAATAATAATAATAATAATAATAAAAATAATTCCTACTGGAATTCCTTTACTCTCTGGTAGCAGAATTATCTGCACTGTTTAACACAGGTATTGGATTTTCCTACATGGTCTCGAGTATGTTTTGATATTTAGGTATCTCGCTCCTTCTTTGCAACTTATGCAGATTTTCAAAGACAAAAAGGGGCTCCAGAACTCTTTTTTAGACAACCTTGTCCCACTGATTTCAGACTTATCGGTCAAAGCATACTTTCCACTGCACAAAATGTCACTAAATAAAGCACCAGAATTTGGTGCTGTTCCTATTCTTTGGTAATTTTCTTCTGCTTTTTGGACAAAACATGGTTCTCCCACCCTCCCAAAAGTAATTATTCAACCCAAGATGATGTGGTAACTCATAATTAAAGCCCAAATAATAAAGGGCAGACATAGGCCTTGTTCTAGTTCTGTCACCGAGTTGTTGTGGTACAGCAGAGGAGAATGTTTCCCTACCTTGCAGGCTTGTTGTGAGGGCTAATTAACATTTTTATGGTGCTTTGATAAATGCCATTGTTAACGTAAAAGAAGCAGCATTTTGATAAATGTCATTGTTAATGTAAAAGAAGTCACATTTCCACAGAATCTGGAAAGATGTTGGGAGAAGACACAGTGGAATGAGACAACATCCCAAACCTTTTTCTGAGGCACGTGAAGCATCAGTGCAATGGAAACAGCTGGAGGGGGAATTTATTTGATGTCTCTTCATGGTTTTTTGCTCAAGGGCTCTGCTGGTCTCTCAAAATCCCCGAGCCAGACCTTCTCTGGGAAGGTCTATTTTCACAAATGCATTGTACATCCCAAATGAATTCCAGCTGTGGAATTGGCCAGGCAGATGTGGCTGCCAGCTCAAATCCCTGCCTGTGGGAAGAGTGTTCAGGAGCACAGCCCCAAATCTCAGCCCAAGGAAAGAGATGGGGTTGCTTTTGCAGAGCGTGAAGGTGCTGAGGAGGAGCACAAAAACACCCTGGGACTGATGGAATGGGAATGGGAATGCTCTGATTTAATGTCTGTTGAGGATCAAACAAACATCCAAGTTGGGAGACCTCCCTTCCTACCAAACCCTGCCCTACTCACCCCATGTTCCTCTGCTCACCTTAGGACCTTGACTCCTCCTGTTGAAGATTATGTTTAGGACCTAACAGGCTGTTTCTCTCCTCTTTTTCTTGTTGTTTCCAGTGGATGGGAAGTGGCAGGCCTGGGGAGTGTGGGGCAGCTGCACCGCCACATGCGGAGGTGGCACTCAGAGACGTGACCGCGTGTGCTACGGCCCTTTCTTCGGTGGAGAGACTTGCCAGGGTCCCAAGGAGGAGTACAAGCAGTGCAATGACAGAAAGTGTCCTGGTATGTGCCCCAGAACCCTCGAGAATGACAAGGATTTGGGATTTTGGGAAGGGCTTCCATGTCCTGTGTCAGAGATCTTAATGCTACAAAGGTTTGTGATCTAATTAAATCCTACCCATGGCCCAGGTACAAGATACAAGGTCTTGATTTCACTGTTGCAGAACCCAGTGCAACCATGTTGGTTTCAGTGAATATTTGGTCAATCCCGCCAGTCTTGCTTTGGTGGTTTTCATGTTTTCATTGTCATAGAGTTACAGGAGGAAAAGAGGCAGTGTTTGGTAGTAAAAACTAATAATGGAGTCTCAATGAAGTAGTCGAGTTACTGAGGATGCTGCAGTGGTTTCCCACCCTTTACCTCTGGGAAACCTGCACACCAATGGAGATTTAAAAAAAAAAGTGTCTACATCTGTCAGAGCTTTATCCTATCTCACTGTCCTGCAGAGTGCAAAAGCTGATTGAAGGGTGAGAGAGCTGTAGGGCAGAGGAAAACCTGGGGCTGGATGTGAAAAAAAAGCAGGAGCGAACACTTGCAAGTGGGAATGTTTCGGTGTGCCTCTCACAGACTACACAGAGAACAAAAAAAAGGCCTGTGCACCATTTTTTCTTTCTTCCTCAGCCTGAGTTGAAGGGCCTGGTGAAATTGCTGGTGGGGAATCAATGGCCTCTGTGATGTTGGCAGTCAGATCGCATCGATCCTAACAGGCCATGAGTTTTGACTGAAAGGGTAATTAATTGTCAGAGCGGCTCAGTGAGGGACAGGAGGGATTCTCCTGGCAGTTCCTGCTGGAAAGAGGAGTCTCCCTACAGAACAGGAGGCAGCAGTTTTGATGCAGGAGTACCCAGGGGCAGATCTGCCAAGCTGACCCCTCAGACTCCCCCACAAAGTGCTGAAGACAAAGAGATAAAAGGCAAAGAACTCCAGCACGGAAGTTCCAGCACGTTCAGCTCGGAGATGACAGAGAAAGAGGCTGTGTGACAGCCTCATCGCTCTTCCCAGCTTCGCTCTAATAAAAGGCATCACCTCTCCTTACAAGCTGTGCCTCTCAATTAGCAGTGGCGTGTGAGAACCTCTTCTAACTCTGCCACAAAGCTCTCCCTCTGCACAGAAAATCTTAGCACCGGGTTGTCTGGTGGTGTCTGCAGAGTGAGGCAGATTTAGTTCAGCTTCAGTGTGTGCCAGCTGGGGCCCTGGCAGAACAAGCCCGATCTTTTCTTCTCTTTCTGCAGGGGTTGATGCCTGTGCAGTGCTCAAAAGGAAAAGGCAAGTCCCAGGCACTGGGGCCTGCCAGGGTTCACAACCAGAAGGGTCTCGCTGCAGTTGTTAATTTGTGAGGGAAGGAAAAAGGTGGGGAAACATCAGAGGCTAAAAATAAACCCGCTCAATTTGTTCTCCAGAAAGTATCAAATGCTGGCGTGATTTGATTCGAGCAGAAGAATTGAACTTAATTGGGTTAGTTATTAAAATCTCCCAGTGCAAATAGGTTACCCTGGTAAAAGGGATTTTGTTGTGAAGCAACATCAAAAAGAAAAAAAAAAAAAAAAGAAGAAAAAAGGAAAGGATGAAATGATTCTCTCCTGGCCTGGGAATTGCTCCTGCACTCACTGGCAAGACAACTCCAATCAGAGTATTTTTAAAGAGCATCTCTGATCCACAGCATCCCTCAGTGGTCCCCAGGGACACTGCAGGGGTGACGAGACCAGGAAGTTTTGACAGGCCAGGGGAGAAAGGGGAGGAGAGATGGGAGCATTCTCCCTCTCTGTTTTTGATGTGCTCTTCTGCTTTGTAGCCAAGGGTTCTGGAAGCTTCCACACCTCAGAATCCTCCTGTGAGCAGCGGGACAATCCGTGCCAGTGGTGAAAGCACTGGTCCAGGGGACAGCAGTTTGGAATTCCCTCCCTGCTCTGGGACAGGCTCTGGGGGTGACCGAGTGCTGTCACCGCTGGATGATTCAACCTCCCCATCCCACAGCTCCACATCAGCAGGCTGGGCATGGAACTGCCTCTTCCCCACCTCTGTTCTGGCTTATCTGCAGCAGCCATGAGCTGCTGGCATGGGGACAAGCCCTGCTCACGTGCAGAGCACAGCTGGGGCCCCGCTGGCCCTCTGGGGTCCATCACAACAGTGATTGTTCACCAGGGAACTTTAAACCAGGGAAAGGAGCATCTGTTTCCAAGCAGAGAGTGCAACTTTTTCATTCCCAGTGTCTACCGGGGAGAGATCCATCTTTGAACTGCAGCTGGGGCTGGAGCCACACAGTCTCGGAGCTCTTCTGCAGGAGCAGGGATGTGAGGGAAGCTTCTTGAGTCTTGTAGGAGTTCTTCGAAGAAGCAGGACCTGCCATGCTCATAATTTAAGTTTTGAGCCTTCCCCACAGCCAGGTTGGTCCCAGAGCAGCAGTGGGACATGTCCTGACCAGTTGCAGGCACAAACTCAGCTCCCTATTTATTGGTAATTTTACATGCACAATGAATTAAAACTGTAATAAAAAACTATTAAATTAAGTTTTTCTCCTCCCCTCAGGAGTGACAAACAGCTTTAACACCATCCTCGTGGCTCCCTCTGCTTTACATGTTGTAAATAATGAGTTTCTCAGCACAAAGATCTCCTGTGGCGAATGTTTTTCTCCCAGATCCCACCAATTCTGGGACCGACTCAGCTCCACCCACAGACAAAAGCATCCAAAAACCTCCATCCAATGTTTTTTTTCCTTCTGTGATGTCTCAAAACACATTTCTGCTGGCTCCTGAGCTCTGCAGCAGTGTTTGGATATGAGCTACTGATGCAATTCCAACTTGTTGGGGCTCAGATCTTCTCCCTTTTGTGCACAAGATGGAAGCAGACAGAGGACCTGAAAGATCACCCAGGGGATGTGTCCATCCTGTCTCTTCATTTATTTGTTCTTTCCTTCATTCTTACTCCACTGATTCATGCCAGGCCTCATTTTAGATAAATCCAACACTGAGGGTGGTGACCCTGAGGGACGGAAGAGGTAGAGTGTGGAGCCGTGGAGCTCACCCACAGATCTGCCCATTAAAAATTAAGAAATAAAACTCTTCAGTAGAGTGTAACAAGAGCAGTTTTCTTGTAAAGAGCTGCCTCAAGGCAAGGCAAGGATGTGAGTGGACTTTCCCGTGGATTTTAGTGAGCTAATCCTCGGAATGGATGCATGCCCAGTTTTCAGACAAATTCCAGAGAGATGAGGTGACTTTGTGAGGGACCAAGCAGGTGCAGAGCCGGGAGCGCAGCTCCAGCCCTCCTGGCTCACACACTATGCTCCCATTTTTCCTCTTCCTGCTGCCTTTTCCATGTCCTTGCTGAGGAGGAAGCTTTACCAATGGAGTTTTTCTCTCCTGGCAGAGCCCCATGAAATCTGTGACGAGGAGAGTCTTGGCCCTGTGGTTTGGAAGGAGACGCCAGCTGGGGATGCTGCAGCCGTCCGGTGTCCCCGCAATGCCACCGGTAAGGGGACAAATGGTGGGAAGGGGGTGCCCCCTCAGGGTATTGTTCATCCTTTTTGTCCTAGATGAGGATTACCTGGTTGTGGGAGCACAGGACAGGCACGTCAACTTCCATTTTTCCCTTCTTCCAGGGATAAATCCTCTTTCTCTGGGTTTCTGTTTTCACTGTTTGACAAAAACATCTTGGTTCCTACTGGACAATCTGAGGTGGTTTCCATTCACCCACTGCCTAGTCCTGGGAAAAGTTTGAAATCAAGGAATGCTGGGCTATGTTGCCTCCATTATCTGCAAATAACTTTGTTAGAATCCTCTAGACTTGGGTGTTGTCTTTCTCTCTAGTGCCCAAAAAAGCAGCTGATGTATGAGAGCAGGAAATGTGAATTCTGTTGCCCACTTACACTCAGAAACCACAGCACCTCTCTAAACATTTCTTTAGGTTCTGAAGTTAATGATTTGATTGTGGCAGTGTGAAGTGAAGGGATCTGGGCATCCAGGTGTTCCCTAAGGAGTGGAAGGCAGTGCAGAGAAGGCTGCAGGAGATCCTGCTGGTGGTGGGATTTGTCCTCAGCTCGATGTTCCTCACTCCCCTGCAGGAGCAGAAACAGTGGAAGCAGTGTCAATAATTAATGTAAAGGTTTTATTTAATTTGAGGGAGGTGGTTGGGTACAGACAAAACCCTAGAGCTCTCTTTGACTCAGCCTGGGACATTCAGTGCCATCCCAAATGCTGTCCTAGACGGGCTGTATCCACAGAAAGGTCACTGAATCATTTGGCAGAGGCAATGGGATTGCAGACCCAGCAAACCTGATCCTCAGAGACTTTCCAAATGGCATCGTGCTGGCTGGGACAGGGTGATCCCTCTCCCTTTCCTCCTCTCTGATATCTCTGTTCCTCTGCATCACCAGGCATGTGATTATCACTGCAAACCCCTCTGTGGACTGGAGCTGAGGGAAGGCCTGGGGGAGGACTGAAAGCAGCTCTCAGAGAGTTTCATCTGATTCAAAACTGGTGCTGTCGGGTGTTTATTCCCCTCCCGGCTGCGTGGGCAGCACAAGCCGCTGTGCCTGCTTTAGCTGCAAGTACCAGACCAAGCCACCTGGGGAGGCTCGTGGGGCTTCCCAAGCCTGGAAAAATGCTGCCATCCAGGGCAAGAGAAGAAACCTTTCTTTCACCACCATGTCCAGCTTGTTAATTTTTGTTTTTCTGCCCAGTTCCTTTTGCTGCCCTGTAATAATAAAAGGCAAGAGAAGGAAATAAAGATAATCCCACCTTCAGGCTTGTTCAAGCATCTGCAGGTGCCTCTGATGCCCTTTGTGCTGGTAGCTAAGTCTGAAAGGATGCACTGACCAGTTCTGGGTGATCTCCATAGAATAATTAAGGTTGGAAAAGACCTCTAAGATCCTCAAGTCCGTCTCTTAACCCAACACTACCAGGCCCACCAATTAGCCACGTCCCCAAGTGCCACATGTACACGTTTTGAACACTTCTTTGGGTGATGATTCCACCACTTCCCTGGTCAGCTTGTTCTGATGCTTTACCATGCTTTCAGTGAAGAAATTTTTCCTAATATCCACTTTAAACCTTCCCTGGCACAACCTGAAGCCATCTCCTCTTGTCCTATCCCTTACCTTGTAGAAAAGACTGACCTCCACGAATGCTTGGCTTTTCATCCTTCTGTCCTCACTCCCATTTTTGTTTCTTTCATCTTCCAGGGCTGATCCTTCGAAGATGCATTTTGGATGAAGAAGGCATAGCTTACTGGGAGCCTCCAACGTACATCAAGTGTGTTTCTATTGATTACAGGAACATACAGATGATGGTAAGGCAGTCCACTCCCTCAGCTCAGCAGGTTTGGGATCCTCCCCAGTGATTGTTACATGGCTGCAGTTACAAAAAAAAAAAGGAAAAAAAGGAGTTTCAGCTCTGCCTTGATTTTCTCTTACTTTTTCTGCTTACCTTGTGATGCACAGGCACTCTATGGATGGTTACTTCCAGGACATTTTAATATCTACCTTGTCAGGGTCTGGGTTCTATGGATCTTTTATATCACATTCTTATTAAGTGTCACTGGGATTGTATCACTTTTAAATAAGCATCTTGTATTTTGTTCACGTTAAATTCACTGTTACAACAAATTTCTGCTGCTCTCCTGTGCCCTTAAGGAGAACTGACCTCTCCTGTTCGGGGTAAGGTACAGTCTGTCCTAAAATAGTTGCAAATTGGTTTTGGGGCAAAAACATTCTATTGGGTTATGAACAGAAGAAACTTCGTAGCAGGACAATTTCCTCTTCGTGGGCAAACAGAAAATTTCAGTTCTCTGTCATTTTAGAACTGCTTAGAAGATAATTTAGAATCTATCACTCTTTTCTATCATTTTAAAAATATCAGAGGCTCTCAGGCCAGCGAAGACTGTCAGATCTATCTAATCCGCACTCTGAATTGTGAGGGAGGTCAAAAACCTTTCCCAGGCAATTCCTTCACTGAGCTCATTAACTTTGACTGTCCCTGAAGTCTTTCTTGTGTTTCTTTTTCTGCTCCTCAGACCAGGGAACACCTTGCCAAAGCTCAGCGTGGCTTGATGGGAGATGGGCTGTCAGACGTGCTCCAGAACCTCGTGGAAATCTCCCAGGATGGGACCAGCTACAGCGGGGACCTGCTGTCCACCATGGACGTACTCAGGAACATGACAGAGATCTTCCGTAGGGCTTATCACAGCCCGACCTCTGGGGATGTGCAGGTGAGCGCAGGTGCATTTCGTGGAGCCCAAGCCTGGGTTAGAGGTTTTTGTCCACGCTCAAGGCTCCAGGGTTGATTACTGATTGGAGCTGATACAACACAGATGAAAAGCCACATGATGATTTTTTCCACCATAAATGTCTTTCTTTATTTACAAACTCTCCTTTTGAAGTGGTTCTTCCTTGCTTTATAAACTAAGAACTTGAAAGCCAAGGTCACTCTGAACTATTTCAACCTGATAGCACTTTACTGCAGAGGCTAATTGATATGAGAACATTATTTGGCAGGGATTTCAGGCTAATGACTCAAGGTAAAATGATCCTGTGGCATTGGGTACCTGGATGTTGATGTAGGGGAATATCCTCATGGTTTCTCATCCCAGGGTTTTACTTCCAGCAGCTGCTGAGCAGCTACAGGATACACCCTTGGGATGGGTCATCACCCCATGACTTGAAACATTAAACTGATCCTGCAGGATCTGCAGTGAGTGGAAAGACTGGAGAAAAAAAAAAAATCAGTCGTCTTAAATTTCCTATCTCCTTCCTTCTCATCGTGTGCTGGAAAGTTCCTACCATGGACAGCACCCTCTTGATCCATGTCTGCTTCTTTTGCCTGGTCGCAGGCTAAAGGGGATCCTGAGGTTTCCATATAATGGAAACAGCAGAAGTAGTAGAAAAAAAAATAGGAAATTATTTAGGCAATGGAAGATCATCTGTTTTGAACCAGTTTCTGACACACATTTGCCTAATCTATTCTTAAAAATCAGTCATGGATACAAGGCATATTCCCAATCCAATGCCTTAGGAAATCCAGTAATTAAAGTGAAGGTCTTGGGGAAAAGGTCTTATGAAAACCTGTTTTGCCATTAACATCCTTGGGGACCTGTGAAATGCTGGGGGACCTTTTGGGAATGAGATTTTTTGGGAATGGGACCTTTTGGGAACGGGACATGCCTCTTCAAGTGTGTCCCTCCAACACCGCTGTGACCTCCCCAGCCTGGGCTATGTTTGCATAACCATCTCTTTCATCCTCTTTTGTCTCCCTTCTCCAGAACTTCGTCCAGATCATCAGCAACATTTTGTCAGAGGAAAACCGGGAAAAATGGGAGGAAGCACAGCTGGTATGAACCTTTAGCACCGTCCCTGGAAATAAAGAGGCTTTCAGCATAGGGTTAAGCCATGAGGAGGGGAATTTCCAAGCATCTACATGACCTCCTAAGATGAGCTTAGTTCCACACTGACTCACATTAATGGAGTAACTCAGGCAGCCACA
Organism: Acanthiza pusilla; assembly: GCA_036630365.1. Taxonomy (NCBI): domain Eukaryota; kingdom Metazoa; phylum Chordata; class Aves; order Passeriformes; family Acanthizidae; genus Acanthiza; species Acanthiza pusilla. The sequence goes on from JAXCHO010000034.1 coordinate 96,269,868, forward strand.
GGATCTCAGCTCTGAGCCAGACTCTGCATGAAGATCTGTGAAATGCTGGTGTTGTAAACCAAATTTGGGATGGCTTTCAGGGGTCAGGCTTGGTTTGGAGTTGATAATCCTGATGCCTTGCTGTAATCCCACTCTTCCTTCTTGCCAAGATAAAGAAGTGGGATCACATGGCTTTGAGTTCCTGGCTGAAAAGATGCAGTACAGGAGGGATTTTCTGAGCTTCTGGTTCTGCTCAGCATGAGCTGAGCACGAATTCAGTTATGTTTTGCTTTATTTCTCTCCTGCCACGATTAGGGATCCCGCTCAGTCCTGAACTCCCCATTCCCAGAAGTGTTCAAGGCCAGGTTGGACGGTGCTTTGAGCAAGATGTGGAAAGCGTCCTTATCCATGACAGGAGTTTGGAATTAGATGATCTTTAAAGTCCCTTCCAACCCAGGCCATTCTATGATTCTGTGAATGATTCCGTAGCTGAACTCTCAAGTATTAGGGGACGGTGTTGTTGTTTTTCCTTTCTGTGTCTTATTTGGCCCTTGTCCCTTGTGCCCCATTTGAGCTCTCTGTTGCAGACGTGTGTCACACCTATTCTTTTGTCCTTTTACCATTCCTCTGGTGAGATCTTGCTGTTGCAAAATTCCTCAGAGAGATCTGGAAACAGCAGATAATCAAGAAAAACAAATCACCCAACACACAAAGCAACCCCAGAGTCCAGTTATATTCACACCAACCAGGGAAGTCCTCTGGGAAAAAACTTTTTAACAGCAAATTCTGGCAGAATTGTTGAAAATCCAGAACGTGAGACAGGGACTTGAAAACATTTACTCCATGCAACAGCAACTCTGTCAGGAGCTCAGCAGCCTTTTCCTCCCGTCTCCCTGAAATCCTGTGCTTTCTCATTGCATTTAGATGAGGGTGACGTGGTCTGTCTCTGGTTGGGACAGAGAACAATCTGGACAATGGTCCTGGGCAAGGTGGCCCTGCTTGAGCAAGTGGCTTGGCCCAGATGGCCTCCAAGTTCCCTTTCTAAACTAAACTACACCACAATTCTGTGATTCTGTGCCCAAATCCTCGGTCTCAAGCCGCCAGGTGCATGTACATATTTCAGCATGGAGCCGAGGAGACTGTCAAGTTGTCATGACAACAGGGAAACCCTGTTGATCCCCTTAAAAACAGCTCGCTCTGTGTGGCGCTCGGTTCCCGGCGGCTTTCCCTGTGCAGTCTGCTCTTTGCACCTCCAGACAGGCACAGCCCAGCAGCGCCCGTGACCTACATGTGGATTGGGAACATCTCCGCGAGAATGTTGTCCTGGTGTGTATTTTAGAGGGAATTGAGATGACAGCCCAGCACCGCGGCTTTAGGACACAGGAATCTTCACGAAGAGGATGACAGCAGAGGTTTCAGCAGTCTCTCTGCTTCTCCCTCAAGGCTGCTGGACCGAAATCACACCCTGCTTTTCACGAGATCAACCAATTATTTTAAAACAAGGCCTTTGGCTCCCGATTTGCTCATTAAAAATAAACCCAACTTCATTGCAGTCTTACACCCCAACACCCTGTGGCCCCCCAGGGCAGAGAGATGTTGCTCAAGGAAAATAAAAACTAAAACAACCATAAAGGTATTCGGAGACAGGCTACAATGATTTTTGAGGAGCCTTTGTCGACCATTATAAGATAAAATCTAAAATAAAACATCCAGTGTAGCCCGGATTTGGTTTGACCTTGTGATACCAATCTGTAATGGAATATAAAAGTATGCAGCTAAAAATAGCATCCTCACTCAGTTCTCCTCCTCCTGTGCACACCTGCTGTACTGGCAGGACTTTTTAATCTCATCCTGAGACAATTTTAGTCTTACCAATTCCTTGGAATAGACAGGGAGTCCAAATTCCTTAGATAGACAGAGAGAGAGAGAGACGCATGGCCACCCCTGTGCTCCTTGCCCACACTTTCCATGGCTCAGCCTTCCTTCTGCCTCCTTCCCATCCTGCTTGTCCCCAGCTGTCCCTCCAGCTCTGCTCAGCCACCTCAGAACATCTGGATTATGGTGAGGAACAGAAAACACCGTGAAAATGGTGGAAAAGGAAAAGAAGAAGAGCTGAAAACTGCTTTTCTTCAGCCTCTCGTGGTATTTGCTAAGCCCCCGTAGGCAAATGTGCTTTGAGGAAGAGACAGGTAGTCAGCAGAGCTCATTTCAAGCAGATTATATTTTATGGAATCTGTCACTGGAAAACCGGTTATTGTTAAACAGCCCTGTGTTAAGTTGGCAAAGTACAGGTAAAGGAGAGCTACTGCCAATGTCTTTATCAATGGGGAAGCACCAGGGAAGAAAAAAGAGCCAGAAAAGCTCCAAGACAGCCCAGGACCAAGAACTTGATCATTTAGAGAGTGAGATCCTGATGACAAAACAGGAAAGGAGAAAATCAGGCTGCCTGGGATTCAGCATGAGACCATGGGTGTCCTTTGGTGGGGCTGCTTTCAGTAGAGGGAGTTCGAATGAGATCTTTCAGGCCTGTTACAACCCAAACCATTCTGTATTTCTATGATTTTATGAAAGGAGATGGATAGGTTATTTTCTTCTCCACAGAGTATCAAGTATTTATTTTTGTTTAAAAGGAAACACTGTTGTTTGTCTTGCTGTTTGTTATTGCCTCCACCCTTAATTTTGTTGATCTGAGTGTCATACTATCATTTTTTGCCTTTTTCTTTTTCTTTTTCTTTTTCTTTCTCTTTCTCTTTCTCTTTTTCTTTTTCTTTTTCTTTTTCTTTTTCTTTTTCTTTTTCTTTTTCTTTTTCTGGGCTTCCTTTTAGGATTTCTCATTCCTCATTTTCCACAGCTCCATAACACTCCATTATGCCCAGCATATGCTTCCAGTTCACGTGTGAGAGCAGAAACCTTTGCCCACAGAGAAGCTCCTGCTGTGCTCATTAGGATCTGATCTACTCAAAAACCTCCCTCTCTTTGCAGATAGGGCCAAACGCCAAGGAGCTGTTCAGGCTCGTGGAGGATTTCATTGATGTCATCGGCTTCCGCATGAAAGATTTCCGGGATTCCTACCAAGTCACGGACAATCTGGGTGAGTTCATTTGCGCTCCCCACATCAGGGAGACACCCCCAAAAGCTGTTAATTACTGTGCAATATGGATAACCTGGGCTGTGGGGAGGGAAGGAAGGGAGGCAGCAGATGGTGAGACATTAAAAGGTCCGGGGGAAGACACGGACGGACATAAATATGGGGTGGCTTTTCTCCAAAGAAGTTGGGATTTCACGATGAAGAAGAGACATCCACAGAGAGACCTGAGAGAGATCTACAAAATGGAGAACAGATGATGAACTGGGCAGAATTAGACCCGTTCTTTTATTTTTTGAACACAAGAACAGCCCAGCAGCCAATGGATGCGGCGAGCAAGCAGCAGGCGGTGTTTGATTGATGCTGTGTGCACAATCGCAGCGTGGAACTTGTTGCCAGAGGAGGTTGCAGAAGCCAAAAAGTACAGATGGGTTCATGATGGGATTAGGAAAGTGCACAAAAGAGAGGTCCATTGGTGGCTGTAAAAGTTGATGATCTGGATGCAGCCAGGAGCTGAGGAAGTCCTGCTGGCTGCTGGGAGGACAAACCAAGATATGTCTTGTACTTTCTCACACTTCTCATCAGCTGCTGCTGAAGATAAGATGCTGGAGCAGACTGACCTCTCCTCTGCCAGATTTAGTGCAGGCAGGACCCTTTCAGCGAATCATAACCCCTGGTTTTATCTTCTTTCATGCATAGATATTACCCCAAGAGAACATCATTCCTAAGGCTCCCAAGATCCAGTCTAATTTCACACTGATACTTCCCATGCTTTCTTGAGCACATGTGGAATTTACTGAAGCCAGTTTCACTTACTGATTTTATTTCTTGCTTCCCTCCAGTCCTCGGCATTCACAAACTGCCTGCAAATGCAGCGACCGACATCACCTTCCCCATGAAAGGCTGGAGGGGAATGGTGGACTGGGCCAAGAACTCGGAGGACAAGGTCACTGTCTCCAAGAGCATCCTGTCTTCAGGGCTCTCAGGTAGGCAGCACAGCCAGGATATTCCAGCACAAATTTTCTCCTTCATTTTCTAAGAGTAGTTCCTTCCATTTTCCTGGTCTTCAAATCCCCTTCCAGTCCAGTTGGATTTGTTCACAAATGTTTGGACACCAAAAGCATTGATGAGTGCAAATAAGGCTTTCAATATGGCCTGACCAAGAGCTCGACCTAAACTCCTCACCAAAGCTCAGGCTTAGTGCCTGGGTGTGGAAGTTTATCTTTCCCTAAAGAAGCAGCAAAAATAGGCAGATAATGATTTAGGTGCCCCCCAAGACTGGATCCAGACCTGGGAGAGCCATCTGAGGGTGAGTAGCTGAGCAGCTGGTGGGTCTGAATCTGCTGCATGGACAACCTTTGATAGATCTGGGGGTTTATGGCCATTGTGTGAAATTTCCTGCCCCCAGAGATGAAATTCAGAGGGCATTTATCACTGAGGCTCCACATCAGGGCATGGATAGGAGCCCCAGCACGGAGGTGGTGCCTCAGCAAAGGTGGCCTCACTGCCAGATCTGGAAGAAAACCTGGAGGGTTCTGGATGATCTGAAAGTCCCAGGAACCACCACACTCAAAGCGCTCACCTTTTGGCAGAGATGCTTAACATTTGGCAGGATTGAGTTCTCAAAAGCAGGACCCTAAATTGGGCTGATTGCTGAGAAATTATGGGATTTACTTTTGGCACTCACGGCTTTGAGAGCTGCTGGCTCCCTCTTCCTTGGGACAGGGGATGGAGACTGAGCTGTTGCCACAAAAGACCTTTGGCCTCTTCTTGTCACGGCAGGACCTTTTGTCATGGGCTTCTCTACTGGGGATGGCATCAGCCATCATTTCATTGGGAAATCTGAGGCCAGGAACAGTTAAGTGACACCCCCGAGAGTAAACAGTGAGTCACAGGCAGAGCAAGGACCACGTCAAGCACTCCTTGTGTTTTGTTGGGCCTTCTCCCTGGGAGAAGCTGGAGCACGTTGGGAGCGTTATCCCAATTTCTTTGTGGATGCTGTGGTGCCTTCACCTTCAGAAACCTTTAACCACTTGTTGGACAAATTGCTGGCACCACACCCAGGCAGAGCTGATCCTGCTCTGAGGCTGAGGGCTGTGCTAAAAGTATCCAGTTCCCCATGGAGCTGTTTTCCAGATTTCTCTTGGAAGCATCCTCACACAGAGCTGCTCCAGGGCCCCTGAGCTGTATTTACTGAGCGAACAAAAGGTGACATCCACCCTGAGGAAACAACTTCCCATCAGTGCTCACCTCTCCATAGTTTCCTGAGTACCACCCAGAGCTCTTCTGCCCCTGATTCGTTCAGTGTCTTGTGCTGGTGGTGTAGTTTTTGAGGGTTTACTCAGTGATTCCAGCAGAAATTCACCTCTTAGTTTTGATCCTCACTTTTCTCTGGCTGCAGGGAAAGGGAGTAACTATGCTGAGCAAAGTGATGAAGACAGGCAGCTTCATGAGACCAGATCCAAATCCCTCACTGCTGGGAGCTGACTTGAACAGTCAATTTCGATGGGCCAACACTGATTTATGCAGTTGGGTGACACAATTGCTCTGCAAGCCTGTCTGTCAGTCTCTCCCAGTTTCGTGCTCAACAGATATCCCAATTTGATGATAAGAAAGATGGACATGCAGAGCTCTGCCTGTCCTGCGCTGATGGAGCAGACACACTGTCAGCTCAACCTCAGTACAAGACATCAGAGAAGTCCAACCTGGTGCTTTCCAGGCTTCCTCAGCACTGCTTTTCACCCAGCCACTTGCTTTCCCTCCCCCTGAAAATCCAGCCCTGGGGCTGCCTCGGCTGTGGTTTATCGGGGGAAGTTCTTGCTTTTTGCAGCTGGGCACCGCGAGGCAGTGGCAGAGTAGGACGAGGGAAAACGAGAAGGAGGAGGAGGAGGAGGACGAAGAGGTCAAGTGACGTGCCCAGAGGTCACACAGATGATTCAGAGGCTCATCTGGATCTGCTGCAGCCCCCAGAGGCAGCACATGAGTTTTGGGGTCAGAGCAGGCACAGTGGGACCACTCCCCTTCCCGCTGCCCTTGTCGGCCCGAGCGCGGCTCTGCTCTCTGATGGCCTGATAGCTGTGGACGGCTCCAAAGGCCTCGAGGTGGCTGCAAGAGCCCTTCCCACCCTGCAGATTTGTCTGTTGTGGTGCTGTCAGAGGGATTTGGGGGTTTCTGAATGGAGGGTCCATCCAATCCATCCATTTGGGATGAGTCAGCCTCGGTGAGGGCAGAAATCTGGGATGCCAGGTCACCCCAAAGGTGCTGAGACCTCTCCGGGGACCAGTGAGACCCAGTGTGGTGACAGCAGCCACTGCACCCCACTACAGCGATGTTGGCGTTGGCCATGCCCTAACAGAGAGCCAAATCCCACCCGAGTGCCCCATGGGAACAGCTGCCACCCCGAATGTCTCAGTGCTGTTGTCTTCTTCCCTCTCCTCCTGCAGTGTCGGACGACTCCTCTGTCTTCGTGGTTGGGACCGTGCTCTACCGGAACGTGGGCAACATCCTCTCCCTGCAGAGGTAAGAGGGGGAGCAGCTGGGAAATCACCAGGATGATCCCTCTGGCTGCTGGGCCCCGGTCTTCCAGGGAAAAGTAGAGATCACTGGCTGCAATGAGATGGATTTTGACCTGCAGTGGGAATATTTTGGTGCCCGCGTTCGGGTGGGGCCAGGCTCGCGGATCGCGTGCCGGAGGAGCAGCAAGCAGCACCCCAGATGTGAGAGGAGGAGGAGGCTCGGTGCTGCTGTCTCATTCCTCCCTGCCACCCTTTGCCCTCCAGGAATGGAACCTCACCCTGCCCTGCTCGTCACGAGGGATTTTGGCAGCCCTGACAGATGGGGGATGCTCAGCTGCCCCGATCTCGATCTGGCGGAGAGCTGCCAGCCACACTGAGCCCTGGAGAGCAGCAGGGCTGAAGACAGGCTCGGGGAGGAGAGAAGGGAGCAGAGCACGCCTGGCTGCACATGTCTGCCGTGTTCCCAGCGCTGCAAACTGCCTCAGGCACCAAAGCTTTTGTGTTCAGCACTCCCTTTCCTTTTCTTCGCTCCTCTCCCTTTTCCTCTTGCTCTTTTTTTTTTTTTTTTTTCTTCCCCGAGACTGGTACTGAGGCAGTAAATTAAGCATCCTAAGGCACCTTCTAAATCTGTTCTGCACTGATTAGCGTGAGCCCGTTTACCATAAACACCAGAGCATCTCTCCTCACCGATAATCATTTAAATACCTCCAGATTTAGCACTGGAAATGGCAAAAGAGCTCCGAGTGAGTGCAGAGAGGAATTAGCAAGTCAGCCAACTGTATTCTGTAATATCTTCCATTACAGCAGTGGGAATTAGATCAGAAGGGCAATAAACATCATTGGCTCAAATGATCCAGCGGTATTTCAGCTTCCTCTGGCCAAGCAGGGAATGAGCTCTGATAACCAGCAGCTGCGGCAGCCACAGCCTCCAAACAGCATTCCCACAGGAGAGCTGATTTAAGATGTTCCTTAATTAAAGGACAGTCCCTCTCTAAAAAAATCTCGAGCCTTGAATCACCTGTGGAGAGTCAAAGGAAAAAAAAAAGTAGAGAAATGAAAGCAGCAGCAGTAAAGTACCTCTTAGTTCAGCGCTGTGCAAATGGACACAGCATTAAAAAAGAGAATGTTGTTAAATAACCATGTAGCTGTCCATGGGTAAGAAATATTTCTGACCACTGAGGAGAGCAGCTATTCCTGGGTTCATATAAGCAGCGTGGACCCACACCCTGGATTGGGCCACTCTGATTCAACGCAGAGTGATTTTTCCAGAAAGGGAAAAAAAAAAAAGTAGATTTAACTCAGCAAACAGCACCAGCTGAGCTGTTCCTAATTGTCCCAATTTACCTCCCCCAAGCAGCAATTCCATCTCTGAGTCACACATTACTCTGTCCCCTTGGATCCAGAGAGCCCAGCGGATCTTGGCAGCTGTGACAATTGGGATGGGGTACACACAGAACCTGATTTTTGGATAGGATACACACAAAACTTAATTTTCCAAGCCGGGGAGGTCAGAGAGGCACTTGGTCCCAGCTGGACTCTGCTGCAGAGGACAGGGGCAGCAGTCAGAGCCACCAGCCTGGCTGTCCCCACGTCCCCAGCACTGTTTTCACAGCTCTTTGCACTCCCTTGGTGGCCACGCAGGAGCCCTCTGAGCTCCTCTGAACTGCTGCTCAAACCCAATCTCCACGTGTTTTGTTTCTCCCCAGAAGCTGGGCTGCAACGTGGTTTTAGGAAAAACAACTCGTCTTCCCCCTGAAAGATTCCCCGTGACGCTGAGTCCTTCGCCGCCCCCGACAAGCTGCTCAGATGCTTAATTACCTTCTCTGCCAGGAGTCTGTCTCTCTTTTTAGGGCTGAATTTGTCTGACTTTCACCTCCAGGCATTGGGCCTTCGGGTGGGTCACTGAAAAGCCCCCTGCATGCAGAACTGTCAGACAAGCCTTGCAACCGAGAACTTTTTGTCCTTTTTGTCTGGTTTTCTGGCACCTGGATCGATTTTGTGCCTCTGTTTTGGACTCTCTTTGCGGTTTCCTCATCTCAAAGTGAACCTGAACCCAAGAGCACCATGGAATGCAGACGAGGAGAGTATATGGAGAAGTCGTTTGCTTCATCTCAGTGAAAGGGATCTTAAAGATCATTTAATTCCAACCCCCTGCCATGGGCAGGGACATTTTCCTCTATCCCAGGTTGCTCCAAGCCCTGTCCAACCTGGCCTTGAATATTTTCAGGCATGGGTCAGCCACAGCTCTTCTGGTCAACCTGGGCCAGGACCTCACCACCCTCTGAGCAAAGAATTTCTTCCCAACACTTAATCCAAACCCCTCCTCTTTTAGTTTAAAACCATTCCCCCTTATACTATCATTATCTGCCCATGTAAAAATTTGCTCTCCGTTTTTTATAAGCCTCCTTCAACTTCTGGTTGAGCTGTGGTTTTTTGGCCACTGATCACCCTTCACGGTCTGCACCCGATGACTCTTGTGTCCTAACACCTTGCCACGCTGAAAAATCAAATGTTCTTTCTGTTTTTGTTTGCTGCATCGATTCTCACCTGCTCCTGAACCTCCGCAAGGTTTTGGTGTCATCCACACTGCTCATGCAAATATTCAGCAGCACTGACCCAAGAACTGACCCTTGCAGACACAGTCTCTAATGAAGACATGCACTGGTGGTTACCTTTCAGCAGATCCCATTTTTAGCTTCTTACAGCTGCCTACTCCCATTGATTTACTCCTTTACTTTTCCTTTGTAGGGTGATAGTCGGGCTTTGTCACTTCATTCTTTTTTTCTTCTTTCTTTTTTTCTCTTTTTTTTTTTAAAGGAAATATATATTTAATTCTTTTTCTTCACCCTGTTAAATCAGTGCTGTTGTTCCCTCTAGTGTTGGTGGAACAGTGGCTTTCTGAGCATCCACTTACACACCCATGGACAATTAAAAATATTTTTTTTCTCTTTTTTTTTCCTTTAAACCTTTCATTTTTTTTTGAGAAAGTGCAAATCTTTCCCACCTAATTCTTTTATAAAAAGAAAGATGAAACCCAGAGAGCAAAGTGAATGATTTTAGCAGTATCTGTAGATTTGGTGAAGATTTGGAAAAGGATTTCCCTTGTCCACAGATGCCACACGGGCTGGGAGCAGCCCAGTCTAGGAACCACTCCACTACCAATTCCTTCATGGCAGCATTTTCAGCTGCTGGTTGTGGGGGACATTCTGCTTATTTAAACACTCATAAACTGAAGGAAAACGAGCAAATTCTGTGTATTTACATTTTCATTGTCCAGGGAAGTGCCTACAAAGAGCTTGGCTTTCCAGGAATGGGAGATATCTCCTCACTTATTGCCCTTCCCAAGAGACAAATCTGCCAGATTTATTACAATATTTGACTGGGCACAGACATTTAGACATCTCCATGAAAGGTTTGGCTTTTTTCCATTTGCTTTTGGTCCTCAAGGAGTGAAGATACACAGCAGTGCCTCCAGACAGGATCATGTGCTGCCCCACGGATGGGCAGCCACACCCCAGCCTCACTGCAGTGCACGTTAAGCCAGCCTTGGAGAGAGAAAACAAAAAATTTTTTGGGAAAGCCCATGAAATCGTGGAATATTCTGAGTTGGAAGCGACCCACAAGGATCACCACAGTCCAAACGAGCTGCTTCCTCACGGCAGGGACAGAAAATGAGTCCATGGCTATTTTATTTCTGGGATAGATACAGACTATAAGTTTAATTGTTTTAGGTTGGTAAGGTTCATAAAATGGTTTGATTCCTGGAGGGAGAGATGTGGATTGGCTGCGAGGGGAGCTCAGAGAGCAGAGGATAGGCTCCATCAGCAGCAAGTGTCTTTGGGGGTATTTTAAAGTAATGGCGTCAAACCCTTCTGCACTGTGTCCTCTAAACCTTGCACCACCAGTGATGGTTGCAATGTGATTCCCTGCCCCACAAAAACCCCTTTAAAGCCTCTCTTTCCCCTCCTCTTCCCAGGAACAGCACCGTTCTGAACTCCAAAGTCATCTCTGTGACTGTGAAGCCATTCCCTCGGTCTCTCCTCACCCCTTTGGAAATCGAATTCTCCCACCTGTACAACGTAAGTGGTTCCTGGGAACCTGCCCCGTCCCATCTGTGTGTTGCTCCTGCAGGTGCAAGGAAGGAGGTGGTTTTGATGGGCTCCTGACACCTTTTTCTTAGTGCAGGATTCTTCAATCTTCCCAAAATCAGGCTGCATTTCCAGAGCAGCAGCACTGCTGGTGCAGGGAACACAGCCAAGCTTGTCCCCAGTTCACACCATCTCATTATGGGCATCATCACAGGAGAATAATTATGCACCCATTAAAATAACTTGATGTAACAATGGTCTTCCTGGAGGAGGGAAAGGAAGGGGAAAGGTTATTTTCCATTAATTCTGGAATATCGCTGCTGTTCTCAGTGCTTTCCAAGGCAGTCAAAAATTCCCTCCAGGTTGCTCTGCTCAACCCTAAACAGATTTATGGGATGGACATTTACATACCCCAAGGCCCCTCCTTGCTGTGGAGATGAGATGCCCTCCTGAGGCTCTACAACATGAATATTAGATCTGTTGTGTGTTTGGACTCTCCTGAAGGGATTTTCCAAAGCTGTCCCAGACAGCTGGAGTCAGTGGCAAACCTCTTCCGGAGGGCTTCAAACACACCTGACCCCCTCCTGCAGGGCTCTGCTTCTCCCAAGCACCACGTCCCACAAAAGCTCAGGCTGTATTTGATCCACTTTCCAGAAGGGAGCAGCAAAAGGATTCTGTGTGAGAGGAGGGATAAGGAGGAATATCCGTAGGTTGAGTCAGGAGAGAGGCAGAGTCAAATTCCTCTGCAGTGGTTGTGATGCAGAACAAACCAAGGCGCGTTTTATTCTGGTTTTTCAATCTCAGGCTCAAAGAAGCCATTCCGAGGGCTGAGATCCATGACAGCTCATCTGGTGGAACTCAGGCACACCATCCCTAGAGCAGTGGAAGGGGTTTTTCAGGTCCCACATTTTTCATTCTAGTCCAGACGCTCCAGAAACAGCATGACACTGATTTGTTTCTATTTTCCCTTTCTCTTCCCCTGGCAGGGAACCACCAACCAGACCTGCATCCTGTGGGATGAAAATGATGGGTGAGTTCTCTGGGTTTCCCTTTACTCTCACGGGTCCATTTGCTTTTTTGGGGGGGTGAAATCATCACAGTTTTAGCAGCGATGTGTCAGTTCTTGTTCTCTCTGCTCAGTATTTTCTTCACCCTAGTGGGGAGTGCTTCTTCCTTCACACTTCTTTCTTCCTGCACTGCTTCTTACTGAGCTGTCTTTTAGTGTAATTTTGGATTTTTCTGCATAAAGGATATATGAACTGGGACCAAGGAATGTGGAATCATTCAGATTGACCTCAGCCAAGCAGTGCTTGGCTCTCTGCAGTGCTCACCCCAAATCGTGCGCCTAAAGGAGAGTAAAGCAAAATCAGTTGCGAATGTGTGGAGGTGAAGGTCAGGTGCTATGAACTTCACCTTGTGCTGCTGTGATTTAGAAAAATGATTTTTGCCAGAATTCCAGCGATGACTGGTGCTGTTCAGGAGGGTTTGAGTGATGTGGTTGTGGCCAGCCGGAAAAAAAAAAAAAACAACAATCCCAAGTTACCATGAAGAGTTAGGACAATAAATCCCATATGGGGAGTAGTTGTCAAAGAATGTGCATCTTAGAAGGAAAGAAAAAAAAATCTACTCTGAAAGTGAGATCTTAAATCCTGAGTGAACTTGACAAGGATACAAAGTGTTTGATTTAATGGTGGTTTTACTTCACTGACTTTTGCATCTCAGTTTGAGGACCTACCTGGCTCCTCTTCCGCTTGCAGTCAGTTCCTCTCCTTGAGATCTCAGACATTTGGCACATACCCCTGCATTTATTATTATTTATTATTATTATCTGCAGCATCTGAAAAATGATTCCATTCCTGTCCTTTTATGCTCCATTAAGTAGCATATGCACACAGAGGCAGGCAACATATTTACACTCAGCTCCCCTTTCTCGTTGGTCTGGGATTAATTTGGCATTTCTGAGTGGATCCAAAGCAAAGCTGAAGAACCCAGAGGGTCTCCCTGCTTGTGGAATCACACTCCTGTTGTAGCCCAGGGCAGAACTGGTCCCTCTGGCTGGTAGTGAAAATTGCTGTAGCATTAGAAGATGGTTGAGATGCAGGTGAAATTCAAGAAATTAATAAAAGAGGATTTTATTATATTTCAGTGATGCCTTAGGATTTTAGCTGCTATATGTTTTGTGTATCTGTAGTTTTAGTGTGTGGCTCTGGACTCCATACAGAGTGCTAAAACCTCTGTTCCCAGCATTTTTTAGACAAAACAATTCCTCTAAAACTTGAGATCCAAGGACACTTCACTGCCTCAGAGCCCCAAGATATGTAAACAGCAGTGAATTGGGGGGAGCAAACTTGGAGTAATTGACAACATCACCTGAAGGTGTAATTGGAGAATTGAGGCACAATATGTTAATGGACAGAACTTATAAAATATGAAAAACTCGTGACTCGCTGTCCATTTTGGGTGTAGCTTCTGGAGTAGGCTCTGTCTGCCCTAAATGCACCTTGAAGGCCTTCAATAAATCCAACTGCTTTTTATTCTCTTAACTTTGTTTAGCCTCTGTTTTAGGTAAGCCGTTCAGGCATCATCTCTGCGCCAAAGAGCAAACTGAGTGTGTGGGTCAGCACGGAGAATTGGATTGGTGGGCAGGTTCAGGAGCAGGCTGGGGTTGGAGCTGCCCTTCTCTGCTAAATCTGCTGTTTCTCCCATGCTGGAATGGAATCAAAGCACTTGTACAACAACCCAATTCCTGGCAAGTAAAGGCAGGAGTTGGAACCATTGGCCCTTTTGCTCTGCACTCCATCCCATCGCTTTTTGGCTTTCCAAAAGCAGAGAGAGGGCTGTGTCCAGGAGGATGGAGATGTTTCCCTGCCACGCTCAGACCTGGATTTAATTAGCAGCAGTCTGAGCATGAAAAGAGCAAAATCCAGTTTGGCTGTGGCTGGATCTGAGGGACACTGATGCCATTCAGGGTGGAGACAGGAATCTGTCAGAGCTGGCACTGGGAAGTGCCTGGTAGGAGACAGATGAAGGTTTGCCCAGTGCTGAGCATGGATTGAGAGGTTTGGATGCCATTTCTGAACTGGAGGCAAAGCAGTGCCCAGTTCAGCATCCTCAGCTCAGCCTCATCCTGGAGAATGGTTTGGGTTGGAAAAGATCCTAAAGATCATCTCATTCCAACCCCTTGCCCTGGGCAGGAATGTCATCCCCCAAACCAGGTCCCTCCCTGTCCCAGGAGCTCTGGCTGCTCCACACTCTTCCTCCCAAGGCTCAGCAGCTTCTTGGGCTGCCTGCTGTCCCTCTGGGAGCGCAAGATGTTGGGAATGCTTTCAGTCTTTCATCCCTGCATCCTCATGGCATCAAAGAATGGGAGCTAAGAGCCGAGCAGGAAATTTCTTGGCACCAACACCGTGGTTCAGTTTTCACGGATGGATTCCAAAGCCCCCGGCAGATCAGTTGTGCAAACGTTGCTGCTAAGCCTCCACTTTCCCTGTGTTTTGGGGGTGTTGTGTGCATGCCTGCGAGTGTTTGAAACCAACGTTTACAATCCCAAGCAGCTGAAAAGTCCCAGCTGCTGATGTCAGCAGATTTTTGCCAGGGGGATGTTCCAAAACTTAGAGCTGATCCGGCGAGCTCTGGCAAGGGGAGCTGCCAAGCTGTTTGTGCAATATTTTAAAAAGCGGATTTGCACAACATTTTAAAGCTGATTTGCTACTGCTGCTGCCTCCTGGGAAAGTCTAATGAAAGGCAAATTATGCAAACCCTGTTCCCTCGGTCCTGACTGCTCACCTCGAACTTGAACAACGCTCTGGAGCTGTCAAGAGTTCTGCATCACATTTTTGAGTAACTGTTCCCTGCTTGAGGCCAGGATTTTTAGGCTGCAGCCTGGACCTGTTGCCTGGTGGAGGTCATGGCTGGTGACTCTGTGCCAGGAAATCCTGTGGTTCAGCCACATTTGTGTGGTTCCCCTCTTTGCTCCCATCTTCCCTTTCCTGCCACCTCTCCGTTAAATTGGAGGTTTTCCCACTGATCATTTCCATAAGGTGGTTGTGCAAATGGGTGAAACTAAAGATGCACCATCCTTGGAAGTGTTCCAGGCCAGGCTGGATGGGGCTCTGAGTAACCTGGTCTGGTGGAAAGTGTCCCTGCCCATGGCAGGGGGGCTAGAACTAAATGTTCTTGAAGATCCCTTCCAAGCCAAACCATTCTATGATTCTGTGAAATCCCATTTCCCGGTTCTGACCAATTTAATGGATTTACAGCTTAATTTCCCTGCCTGTTCTCCACCCTGCTGTGTTCCCTGTGCAGTCTGTCGAGGTGTTCCCTGCTCAGAAGACACCGTGACCTCCTAAGATTGCCCTTTTCCTGCTCCAAGGCAGGATGGCCACATGGAACATTCCCTCACTCACAAGCACCCACCTGAGGCTGCAGATCTTGGTGACCCAAATCCCACACAATTCTAGTGACTCAGCCTCCAGATTTAACCCCTTGAATCCTGTCACTGAACAGGTATAGAGGCAGGGAACATGGAGCAATCCTCCCGTGAGAGCTCCTGCCTGTTCCTGCAGCCACCTGAGCTTCCAGTCCCATCCAGAGCATGCCAAAACCCTTTAAAGGCCACTTAAAATCCATGGGCCGTGAAGGGTTGGACTGTAAAATTGCAATTAGAACTGACAATTATCAGGTGACCATGTGCTTCCTCGAAGATGGAGCTGTCGAACAGAGCACTTGGAAAAAAAAGAGGAAGAATCCCTGAGTGTTCATTCATTTGCATTTAGATGGATATTTAAGCTTGTACTATTAACAATGGATTTTTGATTTATTAATCCCAGCCCCTTTGAGTGACTGTGAGATTCGTGGGTGGCACCTCTTCCTCTCTTTTCTCTTCCCCTTGCCCCCAACTCCTCATGTCATGAAACAAGAGGGGAGAAGATCAGGGACTAATTTCTGTTGTGTTGGGTGCTGCGAGTGTGATTAATGAGCTTAGCACGGGCTGGGTAAATTGAAAGTTGAAATCAGAGAATGATTTGGGATTCTCTGGCTCTCCTCCAAGGGTATTCATCCGGAGTCATTATTAGCTGCTTAGCCCTGGTGAAGTGAAAACCCAGGCAGGGTCTGGTCTCCTTCTCCCTCTTTCTCCTGCTGGGACAGGAGAGGAGTTGATAAATACAGTCATGGGTGTGTGTTCATGTTCTTGTGCATCACCAGAGTTGTATTTCTCACCTGCCGTGCCCTGGTGCACAGCAGGGATTTCATGTGGCATTGGGAACAGGGAAACAGAGCCGAGGTTGGTTTGCTGTTAGTGGTGACAGCATCACTCCACAACTCCCTGAAAAGAGGTTGTAGTGAGGCTGGGGTCGGTCTCTTCTCCCAGGTGACAAGTGACAGGACAAGAGGAAACGGTCTCAAGTTGCACCAGCAGGGGTTTACATTGGATATTAGGAAAAAATTTCTTCACTGGGAAGGTGGTCAGGCTTTGGAACAGGCTGCCCAGGGAAGTGGTGGAGTCACCACCCCTGGGAGTGTTCAAAAAATGTGTGGATGTAGCACTTGGGATGAGGTTTAGTGGTGCTGGGTGAAGAGTTGGGCTCGAGGATCTTTTCCAGCCTTAACAATTCCATGATTCTGTGGCTGCAGAGGAAGATCTGAGGTTATTTAATATTACAGAGCAGTCCTGCTGCCCCATGGGGCTGATGAGTCTGTGCTCAGACCATCAAAGCTGTGCTTGGGTGTTCTTTGAGCATGGGATCAGGTAAATGAGGAGGAGTGGTGTGAGAGGAAAAGGGACAGTCACAAACCACAAAGTGTGGGATGCGTGACAAGGGCAGGAGTGATGGGACAAGGGGGAATGGCTTAAAAGTGAAATAAAGTAGATTTAGATTGGATATTAGGAAGAAATTATTTACTGTGAGGGTGGTGTTGGAACCCTGGAGACTGAGATGCTCAGAAAAGTTGTGGCTGCTCCATCCCTGGAAGTCTTCAAGGCCAGGTTGGATAGGGCTTGGAGCAACCTGGGATAGGGGAAGGTGTCCCTGCCCACGGCAGGAGGTTGGAATGAGAAGATTTTTGAAGTCTCTTCCATTCCAAACCATCCTGTGATCCTGTGAGAGGCAGTGTGGGATCAGGCTGCCTGTCTGAGCCACAGGTGAGCACTGATTGTCCCCTCCTTGGTGACAGCAGGGACCAAGCCAGCTGAGGGCTGGTATTTCAGCCCCTGCTGCAGGAGAGAAAATCAGGCCACACAGGTGTGAAATCAACCCCAGAAACACAAAAGGGAGGATCCAGCAGGTCTGCATTGCCAGGGGAGCCCTCATCCCACAGGGAATGCTTGGCTCCATCAAGCAACTCCTTCCTGCTCCTCTATCTCCAGGAGGATCATTAAAATAACTAAGCATTATAATACCCAGGCATTACAATAACTGATCTTAAGAGGCCTTTCCAAACCTTCCAAAATATTTGCATAAAAGCTTTTTTGCTCTTGGAAGAGAAAGCATCTTGGGAATCCGTGGTTTTAATTCAAGGACACCCTCAGCTTCCCTTGGGAAAGATCCTCTGTAATTAAAGCCTTTCACCTACCTGGCTTAGGAAATGCAAACCTGGCTGTTCAGGAAGGTGACCTGTGCGAGCAAGCTTAGGCGTGGAGAACAAAACAAACACTGCCTCAGCTCTGGGGTGAGGCAAAATCACTTGGAAACTTGTAGGATCCCAAAATACAGCTCCCAGAGGCTGAGGGCAGTCCTGCTCGTGGGATTTTTTCAGACAGGGACAGCCTGAGGGGTAGGGTTTGTGTTAGTCCTGGAGGTGGTCACACAGGGAGAGTTTTGCAGTGACAGAGTAAGTTTTTTGGGGGTGTGTTTGTTTGCTTTGTCTGGAACAATTCAAAGGAGCCCTCAAAATATCCTGGAAGGAGAAATTGCTTGTATAATTTTTTTCATAGGGTAGTTTTACTATTTGATATTTATGGTCCAGATATTCTGTGAGCCTTGAAGTGCAGCTGCTGTGCCTGAAATTCCTGGTTTTGGGGTGGCATATCCAGTGAATAATTCTGTTTGAATTCCTGACTGCATGTCCTACGGCATTACAGCAAAGTCCTTGCAAGGCAGCAGGAGGAGCAGGACACAGTGTGAGCTCCATGGGCTTCACCCCACTTGTTGAAAGAGAAAGGCATGAAATTTTCTTTCCTGTGCTTTTTGGGGCTTTTTGTGATCCCAGCCTTGCTGGTCTCCATCTGATCCCAGCTCCCTTTGTTCCACTACTCCCCACCACCAGAAAAGTGTCACACAGGATTCGTCTCATCTCTAACATCCCACAGAATCATTTTGTTCATCACATCAGTCAATCCATCTCTCAGTGCCTGTCTTTTGAAGAAAATCCTTCCAAAGCCAAGAAACAGCTCCTCTTTCCCCCTGTCTGTCACCCAGTGCATTAATGACCCTGCCAGAGCTGGAGATGAGGCAGTAGCAGCCTGTCTGTGCTGACAGAGAGAAATGAGTGCCCCCAGACATAGAATCACAGAATGCTCTGGGTTGGAAGGGACCTTAGAGATCACTTATTCCAACCCCTGGCCATGGGCAGGGACACCTTCCACTGTCCCAGGTTGCTCCAAGCCCTGTCCAGCCTGGCCTTGGACACTTCCAGGGATGGGACAGCCATAGCTTCTCTGGGAAACCTGTGCCAGGACCTCCCCACCCTCAGAGGGAAGAATTTATTCTTTAATCTAAGTCTGCCCTTCTTCAGCTTAAAGCTATTCCCCCTTGTCCTGGCACTCCATTCCTTGTCCCAAGTCCCTCTCCAGCTCTCCTGGAGCCCCTTTAGGCACTGGAAGGGGCTCTGAGGTCTCCCTGGAGCCTTATCTTCTCCAGGTGAACACCCCCAGCTCTCCCAGCCTGGCTCCAGAGCAGAGGGGCTCCAGCCCTTGGAGTGTTTCCATGGCCCCCTCTGGACTCTCTCCAGCAGCTCCACATCCTTCTGATGTTGGAGGCCTCAGAGCTGGACACAGTCCAGGAAAGATCTCACAGGAGGGGCAGAATCACCTCCCTCGACCTCTTGGTCTGTCACAACCCCAAAGCCCTGCGAGAAATCAGTGCACTGCTCTCCCCTTTGGACCTATTAATGTCATATTATATATTAAGTACATATTAATTATATATTATATATTATATATATTTTTACTGCAATGCTCCAACTGTGTGGGAGCAACACTGCCCTTCACGTGATCCCATACTGTGCTGGTGTTTGCCAGTCCCCCTGCTCCAGCTCCACTGCCCTTAGCCACTTTTATCCCCCTTCAGCTTTTTTTTTTTTTCACTTTTATCCATCTTTAGCTGCAAATCCTGCCTTTCCCAACTGCTCCTGTGGATGTCAGCGAGGGAAGAGAGCATTGTGCTTGCAGAGCCTGGCTATGCAGGGGCACGCAGGGAGGTTAATCTGAATATTCCCATTAGTTCCCCTGTGTTAAACCCAGTTAAAAGTATCCCTTAATTCAGTCTGTCTGACTGCACTTGCAGTGTGCATCCAGGCAGATGGAATTATGGTCCCAGGAGCCTTTTTTTAGCCCTGGATGAGAGCAGACAAAACAGGGCAATGCAGTGAGACCCAGTCACACCTCCAGAGCCTGATGATTTATCCCTGCTCAGCCTGGTTTCTCGGGCTGCTGGGAGCACAAAGAACAGCTTCCAGGGCGATATTTTTCCAGGCATTTTTCTTATTCTGGGGACACCTTTTCCTGGGAATTGTTACCTGGATTCCAGGTGTGGCAGGACAGAGGTGGCCAATTCTGTCAGCACAAAGCAGCAGAGCACAGGGCTGTGTCCATCCCTGTTTGGGAGAGGAATTACACTCCTTTGGCCTTGCTGAGCTGCTTCCCAGCACTGAGAATTGTCCGTGGGTCTGCAAAAACAGGTCCTGGCTTATTTTCCAGTGCCTTTCACAGCACAGCATGCAGGAGAAGCTGGACATCAGAGCATGGATTAATGGCTTTTGACAGAAGGGAAAAGGGGGAGAGGACAGAGGATTCAGAGACTCTGAATCAAACGCTCCCTTGCTTCCCTGGCAAAGGGGTGGGAAATAGGGGTGGAATAAATGAATTCCCTCTGCAGAAGTGGCAGAAGCCAGACCCTGACACCTGGAGGAGGCTCCCACTGGGAAGGAGCTTTGGGTTCAGTGACAATTCCCAACCTCGGCTCAGTGCTGAGGGTGAGAGCTGGAGCCTCATGAGATTCAGGATGATTTCTATGTTCACATGTGTTTGTGCTGTGTATTCTGAAAAAAAAAACCCAAACAAGCACCAGGAGCAGCTGAGGGAGCTGGGAGGGCTCAGCCTGGAGAAAAGGAGGCTCAGGGGGAAACTTTTTGGCTCTCCACAAGTCCCTGACAGGAGAGTGCAGCCAGGTCAGGGTCAGTCTCTTCTCAGGGATAACGAGGGGCAGAACAAGAGGAAACAGCCTCAAGTCACACCAGGGGAGGTTCAGATTGGATATTAGGGAAAATTACTTCATGGAAAGAGTGATCAAGCCCTGGAACAGGCAGCCCATGGAGGTGGTTGAGTCACCATCCCTGGAGGGATTTAAAAGATGCACAGATGCGGCACTTGGGGATGAGGTTTAGTAGTGAACACGGCACTGCTGGGTCAAGAATTGGGCTCGAGGATCTTTTCCAACCAACAATTCCATGATTCTGTGGCTGGCTTGTCTGCCCTGCATCCCCGCCAGCTCTCCTGGAGCCATCTGCCATGGACATGCCAGGCTGCTGAGGGATTTTGGTGGCTCGTGGTGGGAACCCATCTTGCCTTCCCAGGTTTCATGAGAGGACTCCAGGCTGAGGCTGTGCTAACACACTCAGGCTGGTGGAGAGCTTTGTGTGTTGCTGGAGAGCTTTGGATCACAGCCCCAGGCTTTTAAGTGTGGGGGAAAAAGGCAGGTTGGGGAAATCTGCTTTTGGTGTGCTCTAACTCCAGGGACTCAACAGCCAACAGAGTGCAGCTTTGAATCAGCTTCAAGGCAGGTTTAGGTGCACAGAGAAGACTCTGAACACTCTCTGTGTAAAATTCAGACTGGAGTCACTTTATCTCCGTGTACTTCCTTGCTGGATTGATTTTATTCTCCCTTTATGAGCACAGGAAAGTCTGTGTGGTTACAGAGCACCACTTCCCAAATGGTTCTGTCCCTAAACCTGCAGATCTTATCAGGTCTGTATCCTCTGGAATATTGGTTTTGCTGGGAGATGAAGGCTCCAGAGCAGCTTGTGCACGGTTTGAGGGAGGTGTGTTAGGACCAAAAGTGCCTCAGGGCCAGGATTAGACAAAGCCATCAACACCAGGTAGATGTTTAAGCAGGTTACTTTATGTGTGTTTGTTAAGAATGCAAGAAAAAGTTTCCCCACGAGGCTTCTTTGCTCAGCTTCCTTGCAAGACTGAGGCAAGTTCAGATGGACTTCTTAAAAACGCCTCATTTTTAAATGGATCAATGAACTGCAGGCCAGAAACACAGCAATACCCACCACAACCAAAATTAATTTGAATTTCTAAAATTTCATCATAGAATCAGAGAATGGTTTGAGTTGAGAGGAACCTTCAAGACCATCTCATTCCACTCTTCTGCCATGGGCAGGGACAATTTCCACTATCTCAGGGTGCTCCAAGCCCCATCCAACCTGACCTTGAAAAATTCCAGCAATGGGGCAGCCACAGCTTCTCTGGGCAACCTGTGCCAGGGCCTCCCCACCATCACAGGGAATATCTAATCTCTAAAATTAGATATCTCCCTAGTATCTAATTTTATCTATTTTGTCCATTCCAGTCCCAGATCCCTCACTCTCATGATGGGATCCTGTGGGGAATGGTCAGGGTGAAGGTTTTGGAGTGCATGCCGTTGTTCAGAGGTGATGGACTGATAGGAAATTGGACAAGTTAGGATGGACTGGCAGGAAATTGGACAAGGTAGGATGGACTGATGGGAAATTGGACAAAAGAGGATGGACTGATAGGAAACTGGACAAGGTAGGGCTGATGGCTGTGGTAGAAAAGGTTCAAGAAGTGGCACACTGTGAATAAGGATGGGGGAAGTTTGCCCCTGTTTTTAAAGGACTTGAGTTCGTTTTCACCTGACTGCTTGTGCACCATGCTAGAAGACAAAATGTTCTGCAAAAACCGCAGCAAAAAGAGGCCGCGGTGCCTGAGATGCAGCCCTTGTCTAATGATGAACTTTCTGTGTGTCTGGGCAAATCAGTGTAAGCTTCGTGCCTCAGTTTTCCCTGAGCCTGCTGTGCTAAATAACATCGGACAGCTCCTCTAAATGTCAGGAAATCCGGGAGCGAGGAGCTCCTTTTAGTGAGCAAAAATAAATATTCCTATTTATCACTGAGAATCAGTTATCTAAAGGTGAGCTTGATGGTCAGAGTAGTCACCCAGAGGAGCTCCTGTCGTGTTTTTTTGTTTTGTGTGGGCAGCAGGGAGGGTCACCACGTGAATTTTAGTCTTTGTGAGGTGGAATGAGGAGACTCGGGGCCATTGCTGCGAGGCTGCTCATGTGAGGGCACGAGACACCAACCTGTGCATCTTACCTGAGCTCTGCGTGGCCTCTCAGCCCCATGGCAGAGAGGATTAGGAAATCCATGGAATATCCAGCCTGCTCTGACAGCATGGCAGCTTCTCCCAGCGGCCCTCCTGAAAGGCCATGAGCAAAACTCTCCTCCCAGAGAGGACAAATCCTCTGTGCCCTGACCATCAGATTTATTTGGAAGCACTTTAACCCTCAGTCAGAAAAATAACTGATGCAGCGAGGTCAGAAAGCCCAATTTCATGGAATAGAATGATTTTCAGACTTGTCAAGGCTCTTCCCAGGGCTTTGCAAATCCTTTAATTCAATTACAGCGCTGACCAGTTGGAAGATGTGCGTTCATCTCCCAGAGCTCCCTTGTGCTTCAGGCCAGAGCTGCATCTCCAGGGGGTTTAATGGACAAGTGGAATGCTGGTAGGATGTCAGGAGGGGATTTGCAGCTTGTCTCTGAGGGAATAAAATCACCCTCTGCCAGAGCCTGTGCATGGCAGGGTGAGGGTGGGGAGCTTCTGGCACAGAGTGCCCAGAGAAGCTGTGGCTGTTCCATCCCTGGAAGTGTCCAAGGCCAGGTTGGACAGGGCTTGGAGCACCCTGGGATAGTGGAAATTGTCCCTGCCCATGGCAGGGGTTTGGAATGAGGTGATATTTGAGGTCCCTTCCAACCCAAACCATTCTGTGATTTTATGGTGGTGGCCTGAAGCCTGGCCCAGCACGAACCTTGTCACAGAAGCTCACAGTAATCAGGCAGTCAGCACACGCAAGATGGCGAAAAGGCAAAATTTATTTACAATTCTTTCTTTATATATACATTAATAATCTAAAAATTATCGGTTGACAGTTTTCCACCCACCAAAAGGATTGGCTGGAATCTTACAGCATCCAGTACCAAAACAAAAGATTAGAAAAGCACAAGAATTCAGCTTATCTCTATTCCCCATGAGAAAGAAGAGAAAAACTCTTAGAATAGTGCATCCACACGAACCTCGATCTTCCCGGGTTTGAGGAGAGCCTTTCCTGCTACTGTGGGTGGAAGTGCAGGCAGCAAAATGGGCGGGAAGCACATCAGTGTCCCTCATTTTTGGATGATGGATCCAATCCGCCACCAGCCAGCCAAGGGGACAGAAATGGAAAGGGTCACAATTGCACTGAGGAGTGACAAGCTGTCCCCAGAACCTGAACTGTGTCATTTGCAGGTGGGGAAGGAGAAACTGAGGAGAGATTTATTCACAGCCACCAAGGAGGAGTAGAGCAGAGCCACAGCTCAGCTCTTTTGCCCTCTCTCACAGCTCTGCTGGTGGCTCTGAATAAAAGTTCACTGTGGCCTGAATTGGGAGGAGCCCAGAGGAGCTGGGACTGGGGAATGCTATTCATTTTTAGCTTGGTTATTATTTATTTAATGGTGCATAGAGCTCATATGCCAAATCTCAAGAAATCCTGAGCATCCTTCAAACCTCAGCAAGGCTCCTGACAGTTTCAAGGGCACTGCACAGGATTATCCCAGGGATTATCAACATGCATGTGATTTTTTCACCCATAATCTGAGGCTGGGGCCTGGGCAAAGGGCTGCTGCAGGTTTTTTGGCTGTCAGCTGGGAAATCTTTGGCTTTAATCTTCCAGACACAAATTGAAGGTGCAATAATGTTTCACCGCTGTTGGGAATTGGGTTCAGACTGATCCTTTCGAGTCCTGGTATTCCATGTGTTGGTCAAAACAGTGCTGGAGAGTTTCCTGACATTTAAAATATATTCCAAGGGCCTGTTTAGTCACCAATAGTGAGGAGGGAGGCAGAACTCTGCGATGCAAATGCCCAAAATCCAGGCAGCTTCAAGAAAAATGTGTCTCCAGAGCTGCTGCACGTGGAACAACACAAGGAGAGAGGAGGGAGCTCCCTGTGTCCAATATTACAGCAGGATCTGGGTGAGGAATCTCAGAAGTGGCATTGGAACGGAACAGAACAGAACAGAACAGAACAGAACAGAATAGAATAGAATAGGAGTAGAATTTTCAGTTAGAAGAGACTTAAAACAGTCATCAACTCCAACTGCCCAACCAATTCATGGCACTCCAAAAGTTCCTAAGGGTGTTTTCCAAATTCCTCTCAAACACTGACAGGCTTGGGACATTGGCCACCTCTCTGGGAAGCCTCTTCCAGTGTTTGACTGCCCTCTGTGTAAAAAAAAAAGCTTCCTAAAATTCAGTCTGAAGCGATGGGGAGGCGCATTCCACCACGGTGTTCCCAGGAATACCATGTTTGTGGGACAAAAATTGTTTTGATTCTTTTTCCAGGTAGCTATAAAAAGAAAATCCCCTCTCCACCCGCGCTTCTGGAGGGCTCTGTGTTTGCCTCCACTCAGGCATTGACACCTCAGAGGTGTTGTTGGGAACAGAATCACGGCACTGAGCATTCCCTGCTTCCAACTCCTTTCTACCCAACTCGCTCAGTTTACAAGTGCAAAAGATGCTTTTGCTAATTGCCAGCTCTGCCAGCTCCTCCTGGGCTCTGGGAAGCAGCTCAGGCTGTCCTGCCTGTCCTGTCTCCAGCAGCCACAGTCTGTGAACCAGGACTTACATGACTCCTATTACTGTCATGCCCGAGCATTTCACAGCTTTCAATGTGCTGTTATTGCAAGTGGAGCTGAACAAAAAAAATCTCCTTTTCTAGGTCACTTACAGTTTGGAATTTTCTTTTGCATTTGCCTTTACCCAGATTAGTGTTTTTGGAGGGTTTAGGAGGAGGCAGTGTTGGTCCAATGACAAGTGTCACTTTGTTTTGGAGGCTTTCAGGGGTGAGACGGCTTCAAAACGCAGCAGAACTGACAGGAACTCTCAGAACATTTTCTGCTGCTCTGAAGCGGGAGCGACGTGGGGACCCGCTCTCAGGTCCCCTGAACAAGGAGCATTTATTTTTGTCCTCCTGGCCTCCCTCCCGCCCCAGAAAAGCTTTCAGAAGAGGTGGCCTGGGAGCCCCCAGCTTGCGAGCGGTGCTCCTTCACTCTGACACCGCTTGTCATCTCAGGAAAGAAAGGAAGATCAAACAGGAGGATGGAGTGGGAGCTGTCACATCCACTGTACTTTTCCTGCTCAATTCTGTTCCCCTTGGGCAGGTGA
The DNA here is from genome assembly GCA_036630365.1 of Acanthiza pusilla. Classification (NCBI taxonomy): domain Eukaryota; kingdom Metazoa; phylum Chordata; class Aves; order Passeriformes; family Acanthizidae; genus Acanthiza; species Acanthiza pusilla. The sequence goes on from JAXCHO010000034.1 coordinate 96,295,195, forward strand.
AGGCTGGGACCAGCAGCTTCATCCCTTTGGTCCTAACCCACCTGTCTCCTCGCCGCTCAGTCTGTGTGGATGACCTTGATTCATGAGCCAGCAGGGTTGGCAGGGACATTTTGGAGGGGTTGGGGAGAATACAGCCAGATTTCCACCTTAGCACTGTGGTTTCCAAATTTATTTTCCTTTCAGGACCTCTGAGTGTCAAACTGAATATTCTGTTTAACTTTCTCCACACACACATCCACACACTTGGACCCCCTTTGATTTCCAGGCTCTCTCTCTCTCTCTCTCTCTCTCCCCAACTTGTTCTGCTTCCTTGGCGGCTCCAGAAACTTTCTCCCCTGCAGAATCTCCACTGTTTATTCCTTTATTCCTTATTCCAATGCTTATCTGCGTCCCTCCTCTGGACAATCCCCTCCCCTTCCTGGCTGGGATGGAAGGAGCTGCAGCAGCAGGAATTCCCCTTTTTCCACCCTCTGCTATCTGATCTCCTCCTTTGGAGACTCCTGGTGATGCCTTATCTGGGATTACCTGAAACAGAGGCCAGACAGGGTTAGGAGAATAAAAAGTGGACAAATTTATTAAAGGCCTTCAGGTACATTCAGGGCAAACAAAGCCCTCTCGTGAGGCTACACCCAAAAATGGGCAGAGGGTGAGAAGGACTTCACCTTTTCTAAGTTCTGTCTTATTAGCATATTGGGCCTTAATTCTCCAATTACACCTTCAGGTGATGATGTCAATTACCCCAAGCTTGTTCCCCCCAGTTCACTGTTTACATATTTTGGGGCTCTGAGGCAGTGAAAGTGTCCTCTGATTTCCACTCAGAGGAATTGTTTTGGTTAAAGGTGCTGGGAACAGAGGTTTTTAGCATTTTATATGAAGCCCAGAATGACACCAAAGCTACAGATACATGAAGAATAGAAGCTAAAAATTCTTGAGGCATCACTGGCTCCAGGTGCCAGCTCGGCTTTCGGAGAAAGCACCCTGGCAATGTGCAGTCCCAAGCCAGAGGATAAAAGTTTCCTGCTGGGATTCTGCATTTCAGCTGTGATGGTGATACTGCCTGGCTCATCCCGGTGCTCCCTGCCTCCCCTGGGCCCTGGGAAAGAGCCTGCCAGGAGGGTTGAGTGCATTCAGTCGTTATTGGCTTAATCCATGAGATATCAGTGAGTCTCAGAGGGACTTCTGAATTTCCCAGCTTGGGAGCTACAGGCCCAATCCTGATCCCTGTATCATAAGCCTTGGGATGGCAGGAGCTGGTTCTCCCTGTGGAAGGATGTTGCAGTGTGGAAGCAGAGGCCAAGGAATCCGCTCAGGTCTGCGGGAGGTGCAGAGGCAGGGCTGGAGTGATCGCCTGCCAAGGGAGAAGGCAGAGATAGATGTGTTTGGCACTGGTTTATGTGCATTTTATTGCTGGGCAGATTGGGAGGGGTGGATGGGCAGGAAATAAAGGACATTTCACCCCTAGAACTGTGCCTGCTGCTGCACCATCAGCAATTCCTGCAGGGAAGGCCCCTCCCGGTGCTGCAAACCCCAGACAGGACAGCAAAAACATTTTTTAGTATAAACTGCTTCAGCCAGCACAGTCATCATTGCTGCTGCCTTGTTATTGGCAGGTATTTAATTAGCTGAGGAATATTCCACATCTTCTCACTAAGTGGGAAGTCAGAAACTCCCTTTGGGATGAATGCTCTCCCAAAGCTGTCACTGCACCTCAGCCGAACCTCAGCACATAAAGCACAGCAGACAGTTGAGTGCGAGTTTGCACAGATGCTGCAACATCTGTCCAATTTGGGCAAGGTGCGTGGCTGAAGGTAGGGGTGTCACTGAAAGTGGGAATGGAATGGAGTGGAATGGAATGGAGTGGAATAAAGTGGAATGAAATGAAAATAGAACAGAACAGAACAGAACAGAACAGAACAGAACAGAATAGAATAGAATAGAATAGAATAGAATAGAATAGAATAGAATAGAATAGAATAGAATAGAATAGAATAGAATAGAATAGTCCACAGCCTGTTTTTTGGGGGGAACACTCTTTCCTTTCTGCTTTCAGATGCACAGAGATACAGCAGGATGGGGAGGAGGGAGGAGAAAGCCTAATGAGGAAATATTGCTGGGAACAGAGCAGTTTCCACCAGCCTGTATCTCTGCAAGCCGTTTTCATTAGCAGAAAGTGGCTTTAAAAGGTTTTGATAGCAATCCCTCTTTGCATGAGCTCCAGAGGGGCTGGCAGAGTGTTTGGGCACCAGCGTGGCTTTGGTTAAACACATTTGCAGCAGCAAAGCTGGGAAATGACTCCCCCTCCTCCCCCGTGACCTGCTTTCCTGAGAAAAGCACAAGCAGATCCGTGTCGCTCCGCTCGGCACCTGCTCCTTATTCCTGCTCCTTGCAAAATGCTGGGATGCTGTGTCTCCACACCCTTCTTTGCTCCCAGACATCCATGGCAGGGGAAAGCAGGAATTACAGCAGACCCGACCGCAGTCATGCTGTCCACATAAAGCCACCAGGATTGCATGGCAGGGGAAATCTTCCTGCAGGAAAACCTCTGCCAGCTTTGCAGGTCTGGAGCTTGATTTGTGTTTGCAGCTCCTGCCCATGCAGGCTGGAGAAGCGAAGTTTGCTCTGCTGCTCTCTGGTTTCACTACAATCCTCAGCTTTGCTGGCTGTGGCTCCCTGCATCCCTGCATCCCTGCATCCCTGCATCCTCACAGCTGCCAAACTGTGACAAGGTACCGTTCCCGGCAGTCTGGCTCGGAGCTGAATCCAGCTGCCTCACTGCTGCTCTGTTCCCACTCCTCCCGGGGGATCTCACCTTCTCCCTCTCATCCATCTGGGCCCTGCCCACCAGGGAGATGTTTACATCGACCCCCCTGGTGAGAAAACATCAGATCAGCCCCCGGGAGGGCTGGGAACGGCTTGTTCAAGGAGAGGGGGCAGCGCGACCTTAAACATCGGCATTTATTTATTAGCGTTTATTTAGCCACGACTGCGCCAGCCCCCTCACCGCATTAGCATCAGCTCGATTTCCCACAGGTTTCCTCCCCTTGTACAAATGTAAATCCAGAGCAAAACCTCTGTATTCCATCAAACACCCACGTAAGTCAGGGCAGAAAACACACTGGTCCCGTCGGGGTGGGGGTTTGCGGTTTGCTTTGCATTTTATTCGCCCCTTCCCTCCCAAAACTTGTAATGAACCAGCATTTCATGTGACAGGACATTTATGGCTGCTCTAGGCACAGCATAGCAATGAGGAGGTGGTGCAGCATCCCTGATCCAGGATCCAAATGACCTTCAGGAGCAGGCAGATGTTGCTTCCCGAAATTTGAGCTGGGAACGAGGGAGGCATTCCATGCGTTCAAGGAGCTGCCAGTTCTGCTTCACTCGGCTGCTCCGCTCCCATGAAATGCTCATTTTGTGGAGTGCAGAGGAAAAGGAGGCCAAAGGGAAAGGAAGGAGCAAAGGAAAGCAGTGGCAGGGAAAAAGTGCTGAGTTCACACTGACTAAACCTTCTCATCTTCAGAGCAGCATCCCCATGTCCATGTGGGAGTGGGGATCTGTGTTGTCCTTCTCTCACCTGGCTCCCTGAATTCCTTGGGCCTGGCTCAGAGCTCTCTGATGTCCAGCTGGAGGTTTGTAATTCAGCTTGAGTTTGATTTTGGTGTTTCCCTGAGGTTCTAATCATGGGAAGATCGTGCCAGGAACAGCAAGGCTCAAGGCTTTGTCTCGGGAGAAGAGTTGTGTCATACGGGACAGGTTCACAGAGCCAGGTCATGGCTGCCCCAGCCCTGGTCCAAGGTCAGGCTGGATGAGCAACCTGCTCGAGTTTGGTCATTGCTCATTGCAATGAGCTTTAAATGTCCCTTCCAACCCAAACCATTCCATGCTTCTTTTGGGGGTGCTCCTAAGTCTGTATCACCCAGGAGAGTCTCATCAGAATGTTTGAGAAACATGATAAAAATGCCTCAGGGTTTAAAAAAACGGAACCTCACGACCTCATCCAGTTCCTCCACCCCCCTCCTTACCCTCACAGGAACAGGGTCTTAAATTCTCCAGCGGAAAATGTGATTTGCTGGTGCTAAAAGGAGGTGGCAATGCATGACAGACCTTTCTCCCGGCGATCCCAGAGCAGGAATGTGCAGTGGTGCAAGCACCTGATGTGCCGTGATGGGATGAGGATCCTGTGCTCCCAGGGCTGGAGCCGAGGGGTGAACCTGCTTCACCTGCTCCATTTTGATGGGAATGCTGCCCGAGCTGTCTCTTGCTCTGGGCTGTGAAGAAGCAGGTGTGAAAGGTGCACTCCCACGTTGAGTCGCCCACCATTCCTCTGAGCTGTCTGGCAGGAGATAAATTAGGAAATGCTCAGTGAGCAGACAGCCCCAAAGGGCTCGGCAGTGCCCCTGGATTCAGAATGATTTGAAAATACCCCCGGAATTTGTTTGTGCAGTGCCAAGCCCTTCTCAAGAGATTGCTTGCATCCCCTGTCCTTTACTTCAGTGCAAGGCTTTCAGTTTTTTAGGGTGATTGCCTTGCCTTTGCTTTTAATTCCTCTTCTCAGCTGGAAACACCAGAGCATGAAGCCATCCAAAGTTCTTAGGTCCAGATATCTCTGTTACCGTGAGCCAGCTGCATCTGTGAAAACTTTATTCTTAGGAGATTTGTGTGGGTTTTGCTAAATGCATTGCAGCAATTTGTACCTTTAAAGGGCCGCATCTCCATCTTGGTTACGGTTAATCTTTAATCCAGCATCTTCATCTTTGCCTGCAGCACCTTAATTTGGCTTCTTGATTTAATTTCTTTTACCGTCTGCTACCTCCTCCCATTCCCAGCCCCTCTGTCATCTGCCTGATTTATTTTTCTTTGTCTCTTTATTCTCTAGCCCTGTGCTCAGCCATTAAAATGTTCTGATTTAGGTTTCTGAGAAGCAGCATCCCCTGGAGCTGGGGTTTTGGTAGCAGGAGAGACATCCTTCTTCCCAACCTGGCCCTGGGGCCTGCTGTACTCCCGGAGACAAGGCTGGGATGTTGGCAGTGCTGTTTGTTTGCTCTTTTAGGAAGTGCTGTTTGGAGGTAGACAGGAGGCAATCTGTGCCTCCATCCCTGACTTTGCCACGGAAAGCTGGGAAGAGCATCAGGATGGCTATTTCTGAGAGGAGGAGGCTGAAAAACAGACAGCACAAGTGACAGGAGATCTGGACCAGAGCTGGGACTTGCAGACACTCTGTTCAGAGCTAACAACAAACTTCCACCTCCCTCTCTCCTTTCAGTCCCACACACCAGAGATTTTGGGTTCCGAATCCCCTGGTGGACAATCCCACTGTCCAGGGCCAGGGTTTGGTGTGAGTTTGGGGTGATGGCTGTGGTCATCTAAACCCTTCTGCTGCCCTGAGCTCTGGGGGCTCTGAGGGGCTTTAGGCTCTGTTGGGGTCATCCAAGAAGTTGGAAGTGCTGAGCAGTGAACAGGACATATGAGAACAGAGGGAGTGAGACATTTCTTCCCAGGTGTTCACACTGCTCTCCCAGCCTTTAATCCGAGCGCATTTGTGCATCCTTGAGCAGCCAAAGGGAGCTGCTCCAGCTCGTTCACTGCTGCCTGCAATGTCCTACATTTCCATTGGCACCTGCTACGCTCAGCAAAAACATTCCCTACCTTGTTCTCCCATCCTTCCCATGAGGCTGTGATGTCCAGGTGCAGGAGGTGGTGTATCCTGCTAATGCTCTCGGTTCCTTGGAGGATTTTCCCTGGAATGTTTTCTGTCCATATGACAAAGCTGCTGCTCGTCCCTTGGGTGCGTTGATTGTTGTTTTCTGTGCAACCAGGAAACTTTCCCAGTTTCTCAGGGATGATTACAGGATGACTGGCTGTTGTTTGAGGCTGAGGAACAGAACTGCCTGGACCAGCCACAGGTTAATTCCTGATGTGGAGCTGCGTTCTTTTCTAAACAGAAAAGCAGAGTCCCATCTTTGGGGCCATGATCCAGTCTGATCCTCTCTAGCTTGAGAGGGAATAACTGCAAAACCAGCCCCAGGTCTCAGGCATCTCTTGGTAATTGGGAAATTACAGCAGGAAAGCTGGCATGGAAGCTGAGGCAGTGAGCTGAATATCTTTGTGTCCAGCTGGAACACGTTTGCTCCAAGGGGCAGTTTCAGGAGGGTCCTGCAGCGTGGTATGACACAGGGACAACCTGGCTCCAGTTCTTGCCTTGCAGGACCTGCCAAAACATTTGCACACAAGCTCAAGGACACCCGAGGAGCTGCCCCTGGAGAGAACCGTCCTGCAAAGCCTGGATAAGCAGCTGTGAATGTCACGTAGGGGTGGGAGGGAGGCAGATCCATCACTCACTGATTTCACCTTGTCCTCTGCTGGAAAAGAGCCCTAAATGATAATGAGAGCAGCCATCCTCCTGCTCACCTCTCCGTCCCCCTTTTGTCCCACTGATACACTTCCCTCCGCTTAGAAAAGTCAACTTCACAAAGTCCCAACCTCTGTTTACAATACTTTCACAGCAGCTCCTGTTTTCATCTTTTTCCCAAGGTGATCGTAACACCCAGTGAGGTTAGGCAAGACAGGGAATTGGTTGAGTCACCAGCCCTAGGGGGATTTAAAAGATGTGTACATGTGGCACTTGGGGACATGGTTTAGTGGTAGGTTTTGCAGTTCTGTGTTAAGAGTGGGACCGAAACATCTTTTTCAACCCAAACCATTCAAGGATTCTATGATTTTTATTGCTCTGATACTCTGGTGTAGCAGGAAAGATCCAATGGGGCAGCTCTGTCCCAAAGTATACCTTATTTATAAGATTTATTTATAATCTGTTACCATTTTTAAAAATTAATTTTATTTATAAATCTTATTTGCAATCTTACTCATAACTCCTAATCTGGGAGTTATGACTTGGACTTCTTCCACTGAGGGATCCCAGAGATCCTGTAAAGGTGTTTTTAGCTCTGGATAACAACAGGAAGTTTAAGAGCAGAGGATAGAGTCTTGAACGGATAAAATGTTGATCTGTTGTGGAAATAGACTGAAAGGAGCTTGTAGTGTGGTGGGTGTCAGATATTTTTCCCAGGTAACAAGTGACAGGATGGAAGGAAACAGCCTAAAGTTGCACCAGCAGAGATTTAGGTTGGGTATTAGGAAAAATTTCTTCACAGGAAGGGTTGTCAAGCATAGGAACAGGCTGCCCAGGGAAGTGGTGGAGCCATCATCCCTGGGAGATGTAAAAAAATGTGTGGATGTGGCACTTGAGGACAAGGTTTAGTGGTGAACATGGCTGATGGTTAGATTTGATGATTTTGAGGGTGTTTTCCAACCTTTGTGATTCTACAGTTTGATGATTCTATGGAAGCAGTCCAAGGTCATCTTCTTCAGCCACCAACATGAGCTGACCTGGTGACACCAGAGTTTGCAGTGCGGCTAAATACGAAAATTATTTTTCTTTTTTCTTCTTAAAGCCATGAAGCCGAGGGATTATAGGGAGCTGCCGGCTTTTCTCTTTCTATTTCACAGGGTTCTGTAGAGGAGCTTGAAAATGTCATCCTTTTAAAGGAAAAAAAAAAAATCCACAAGACAAAAAGGCTGCAAATATGCCTTACAGAAAAAAAGAAAAAAACACCCCAAAACCAAAACAAACAGAAAAACCCCTCATGATACTTCAAGTTCCATCCTAATTTGATGCTGTGGAAGAGAACAGATTTGTAATTATTAAACAACCACTAGGACTGGGGTAATTCAACGACAGAAGGGTTTGGGTTGGAAGAGACCATAAAGATCAGCTTCTTCCAAGCCCTGCCATGGACAAGGACACCTTCCATTATCCCAGGTTGCTCCAAGCCCCATCCAACTTGGCCTTGGACACTTCCAGGGATGGGGTGAGGAAGGAATATTCCCCTGGGCTGGATGATCAGGGGCATTTGAACATTGTGACACCTCACAGGGATTTCCACATTTGTTTCTGATTTAGAGAGCAAGAGCCCAAGACCGAGCGCCTTTGGTTTCTCATTTCTTCTCTGAGTAGTCCACAGTGTCATACCTTCTGTATCGAAATTCTGACACGTTCAGGATTGTTCAGTGAAATATTGGGTAGGACAGAGGAATCCTTCTGGGGGCTCATGCCAATGAAACATCTGTCCTGTGACTGCCTTTGGAAAAGAAGTTTGGCAGAGAAGTATGAGGAAATTGGCATCACGGGCCAAGTTCTCCCCCATCCCTCCATTCCTCATGCACTGAATCATAAATCTACAGAGTGCTTTGGGTTGGGAGGGACCTTAGAGATCACCCAATTCCAGCCCCACCCCGCAAAACCAGGTTGCTCCAATCCCCATCCAACACAGCCTTGGTTGAAGCAGGTCCTTGGAGACCGAGCCATGGTACAAGTTTCTCCTTCAAGAGGTGATTCCTGCATTCCAGGCCTTCTTCTGGAGCAGTGGAGCAGGGATGTAAAGGAGGAAAGTGCTCATGAATAATCCGCCACAAGCTCTGGGTTTGAAAGGCAGAATCCAGACCCAGGAGGTTGATGATGGTGGGAAGTGCTGAGCTCCCTCTCCGCTGGGATGTCCTGGCCTTGTGATGAGAATCATTAGAACTCAGCGTCAGCTGCACTTCTGGTGCCTGAAAAGATTATCTCCAGATAATCTTCGGGGTATTTAGGCAGCCATATGCTTTATTTCAATGGTAATATCTATTTCTTTGTGCGTTTGAACATTGTTTATGTTAATTAAGGCTTCAAACTGGAGGCTGCATATGGGCTGTTTCTCTTTCTTTTTTTTTCTTTTCTGGGACTAATTTGCAGATAGAAAGTAACCCTGTCCCCAGAAAATGCTCCAATTCAGTTTGTTTTGCTCATGAATTCACAGCTGGGCAAAGGCCTTGCTTGTCACCTCCTTATATCTTTTCCTGTCCCTCTCTCCCACACACATTAAAAGAAAATCCCAAATATTCACATTTTTCCACAGGTCAGAATCCTTTCTTAAATCATTGTTACCCTAATGCCGCTTCTGTCAGACCTGAAGGAAATCACCCCAAACCACCTTGAATTAGGGGTCTCTAAAAAATAAAATCAAATTAATATTCCTGCTCTGGTTTCATTTTCCTTGCACCAAGCAGCCAGATCAAGAGTATGTTTTTTCTCCTTTTTCCTTTTTTTCCATTTGCATTGGTTTTTTCTAAAGAGCTAATTTAATAATAGCTGCTACTCTGACTATTGATCCTTTCAAACTGACAGAATATTGTTCTATTTAGTGCCAGGTCTGTGCTCTTGGGGTAGGGATGAGAAAAAAAGATATCAGTGCCAAGCAAAACTCATAAGGAAACTGAGTAATCCGAGTAGTTGAGCATGAAGTTTTATAGTGGATTTTTTGAGTTCCTGTAAAGAAACCAGGCAACTCAGCTAAGGGATGTGTGGATGTTTTTATTGACTGTTTATTCCAATTATCAGAGCTTTGTTAGTGTCCTCTTGCAGGTCTGTATCCATTTGTATCTCCTTTGTGTGCCTCAGTTTCCTTCTCGTAGAATAGTCTGGGTTGGAATGGACCTTCAGAATCATCACATTCCTGCCATGAATTAATTCCTTCCACTATCCCAGGTTGCTCCAAGCCCTGTCCAACCTAGCCTTGGACAATTCCAGGGAGGGGACAGCCACAGCTTCTCTGGGCACCTGTGCCAGGGCCTCACCCTCTCAGAGAAGAATTTCTTCCTAATATTTAGTCTGCATCTGCTCTCTTTCAATTTTAAATTCTTGCCCCTTTTCCTGTCACTCCATCCCTTGTCCAAAGTCCCTCTCCAGCTCACCTGGAGCCCTTTTAAAGCACTGGAAGGGGCTCTAAGCTCTCCCCAGAACCTTTTCTTCTCCAGGTGAACACCCCCAGCTCTCCCAGCCTGGTTCCAGAGCAGAGGGGCTCCAGCCCTGAAGCATTTCCATGGCCCCCTCTGGACTAATTCCAACTAATTCTTTCCTTTGCTGAAGATCCAGAACTGAATTCGGCACTCCAGGTGGGGTCTCACCAGAGCAGAGTAGAGGGGAAGAATCCTTTCCTTTGACCTTCTGTCCACATCACCAGAGATCCAGCCCAGGAGCCCAGGACACATCTCACTTTCTTGGCTTTGAGCTAAATAAGATTGATGACATTTGATTCCTTTAAATGAGTGTAGAGAAATTGCTGGATGATCCTTTATTTGATTGGAGCTTCAGATTCCAGTTTGGGTTACATGGATTTACCAAACTCGTGCTACATTTCGAATTCAGAGGCTCAGAAGTGCAGGATTTTTCCAGGAGGTTTGGTTTTGCTCCAATAAGCCTACACCGACTTGCTGGATGTGTGAGATGTCTCACAAGATTTTCAGTAGCATAACTGAGAGCTCAGCCCGGCTTTGAACCAGTGGATTGATCACAGAAAGGGAAAATTATCTCTTGGATAACAGAATGACCCCTGTGAAAGAGTTTTGCTGGTTTTATTTAGTTCTTAGGAAGGTCTAAACTGAGCAAAGCATGAGCACTACTTTGGTACTGAGGGTGTCCAAAACATTCCGAGCAGCTGGAGTGTTAAAGATTGATTTAAACCCATATTTAGCTCAGTGTTTAATGAATTTCAGCATTTACCTCTCTGGCATGAGATCCTTTGTAACTGCTTTAGCAGCCAATCAAAGATTTATTTTATTTTATTTTTAATCAGCCTCTTTTTTTTTCAAAAAGCGCAAAGCTTTTCATGTCCCTTTCTCTTAGGAACCATGCACTCTTTAATTCAACCCTGAGGTCCTGCACAAACAGTGACTCTGACACAGTTTTTGCAGAAATATGATTGCAGGGTTTTTTTGTGTCCCGGGCTATTGTGCAGAGCCAAAGTGTCTGCAAGGCGCTTTGGGGCAGCCTTTGGCTGGAAATGAAAATTGCTTTTGGGAATCCCACAAAAAGGATTAACTTTGACTTCATCTCTGGTTTGTTCTCCAAATTAATAATCAATCTGCCAGCTGGACCCCTGCCAAGCACTCGCCTGGTTAGAGAAGGGGGAATGGTCCACGTGAAACAAGAACAGTCAGAGAACCACAGAGTTGTTGGTGTTGGGGAAAAAAACACCTGGAGATTCCTTGTATTTCTCAAATCTCAAATATCTACCCTGATTTTAAAAACTCTCTCTGCTCCGTGGCTCTTCTCACAACAATTGTGCAAATTCCTGTTCAGAGCAGCATTTCTGTTCGAGAAAGTCCTTAAGCATGTGCTTAGCTCCTGTTTAAATCTACAAGACAGTGCTTAATTGCTTTTCCCCATCAAGTGCTCGAGTAATGTTCAAAGTCATGTTGCAACATATGGTGAGACATTTTCCTGTGCAGCATCATTGGAATTACACCGGAGATAAATCTGACCACGGACATTAGAGACAGAACCAACTTGTCAGGTTCCCTGCTCACCCTCCCAGTACGTTTTTCACGCCAGTCTGGTTTGGGGATTTCTACAATTCCTTTTTGACTGGGTTGTAATCACTCTGACTGCACTCTCCTCTAATATTCTGCCCACGTTTTCCCTTTAGTAGAGTTTCCTCTTTCTTCCCTCCACTCTGGAGACTGCCTGGAAAGAATTCTGCTCCCTTATTAGCGTACCTGGATTCAATATTTGTGAAGAACTCAAATTCTGCTCCTTTTCTTTGCCTCTGAGCTTTGAGCATGGGTTTCCCAGCACAAACCCAGCATATTTTTTGGAAGAATCAAAGGCTTTTCTACTGATTTACAAATGAAACCTGAACACACAGGCAGGCAGGCACACGCAAACACACAAATGTTCCTCTCCTTATGGACCTGTTCATTAATAGCCCATTGTCTCCTAGAGCTTTTAATCAGGCCCAGAATGAATGTATTTTGCATTTGAATGTGAAACGTGCCCTTTTTCAATATATCTGTTCAGTAATTTGAGCTTCTGCCAGTGAAATAATCATTATATGGCAAAATTCAGTGATTGAATTGTTTAGGATTTCAAGTCTGCCCTGACCTAGGAGGCTTTTGGTAACACTTGATGGGCAGGATGGTATCTGCATCCAGCAAGACCCAAACTCCCTCAGATGTGTTTCCCTGGAGCATGGAGAAATCCCATTAGATCTCTCTCAGTGGTATCGAGTGTGGGATCTGCAGCAGGGGATGCTGGATGGGCTCAGACACTCACAAACCACGAACGGGACCACCCAAAATCACAAGACTGGCATTATTGTGAGACCCCACCTGGGACAACAAATTCAACTCTGGGGCCTCCAACATCAGAGGGATGAGGAGCTGCTGGAGCAAGTCCTAAAGAGGCCATGGAGATGCTGGAGGGCTGGAGCCCCTCTGCTAAGGAGACAGTCTGGGAGAGCTGGAGGTGTTCACCTGGAGAAGAGAAGGATCCAGGGAGACCTCAGAGCCCCTTCCAGTGCCCAAAAGGGTTCCAAGAGAGCTGGAGAGGGACTTGGGACAAGGGATGGAGGGACAGGACAAGGGAGAATGGCTTTAAACTGGAATAGGGTAAAGTTAGATGGGATATTGGGAAGGAATTCTTGGCTGTGAGGGTGGGGAGGCCCTGGCACAGGTTTTCCAGAGAAGTTGTGGTTGCCCCATCCCTGGAAGTGTCCCAGGCCAGGTTGAATGAGGCTTGGAGCACCCTGGGATAGTGGAAGGTGTCCCTGCCCCTGGCAGGGGTTGGAATGAGATCATCTTTAAGATGCTTTCCATCCCAAACTATTCCAGGATTCTACATCCACACTGGGAATCGGTGAGAAGAGGCTGGTGGCTCGTCTGCCATGTCCTCCTACCTCCAAATAGGTTTTCCCAAGCCATCTCCAAGCTCCAGCCCCGAAGGGTGCAGAGGTGTTCGTATCAAAAGGGTTGCAGAGGAATGAGAAGAGGTAATTAGGGAGATTTGCAATGAGGAGGGAAAGGATGAAAGAAAAGTTATTCTTCTGAGGAGATTAAAACCAGAGGAATGGACATAGTCTTTGGAGCATTGAGTGGTTTAATGACTGCTAATGACTAATTAATTAATAATCACGTGTAGTAATGAGGGGCAGATTTTCATTTTCTATTAAATGGCGTAGCTGGACTTATTCTGAGGTGATTTACACCAAGTTCCTGATTCAGCACATCCACAGCACCCATCCTTCATGTGATTTATAGCAGCTTTTAAAGTAAGAACAGAATGGCTTTGATCCAATTGCTTTCTTTGAGTCCAACAGGATAAATAAGCAGGCACCAGACCAGGTCTTTGAAGAGCAAAAGGTGGTTATTTTAATTTTTAATCTTTTTCTTGCCTTGATATCACTGTGTACTCTTTCAGTGTGCATCTAGAAATGGATTTCAGGCCGTGCCAAGTGTTGCTTTGGCCCCGGATAGATTTTATCCTGATATTGCATTCAGTGCTGTTCTCTCAGCTTTTCTGCCATGGGAATGTGAGACCAGGCACAGCATCTGGGGAGTGCTATTTGTTTTCTGATACTTTCCCTGGGGTTTCCTGTTCTTGTCGGTTTTCTGATTTATTTTCCTTTTTTTTTTAAAACTTTTGGATGAGGTTACTTCTGTTGATGTATGGCCCAGATCTGTCCTAGTCTGCTTTGAAAGCTTCTAAATGAGTAAAGCTGGACTTTGGGATTGGAAGTGATGTGAGGGCAAATGGATTCCCACATTTGAAGAGAGTTCAGGTTCCTTGGGTCGGGGGGGGGGGGGGGGGTGTCTCTGTGTGGCAATGTACACAAATTTGATGCTTTAAAAACGAGAGGTTTTAGTGTTTCTATTTGTTGGCAAAGGCTGCTTAGAAAGAAAAAAAGTTAAGGATAAAGGATGAAAGGACAGGCTGGAAGACTTGGGAATGTTTAGTCTGGAGAAGAGAAGGCTTTGGGGAGACCTTAAAGCCCTTCTAGTGCCTAAAGGAGCTCCAAGAGAGTTGGAGAGGGACTTTGGACAAGGGATGGAGTGCCAGGACGAGGGGGAATGGCTTCAAACTGACAGAAGGCAGGGTTGGAGAGAAACTGGGGAGAAATTCTTCCCTGTGAGGGCAGAGAGGTGCTGACACAAGTTTTCCACAGAAGCTGTGGGTGCCCCATCCCTGGAAGTGCCCAAAGCCAGGTTGGATGGAACATTAAGCAGCCTGGTCCAATGGAAGGTGTCCCTGACCATGGCCAGGGGTTGGAATAAATGATCTTTCAGGTCCTTTCTAACCCAAGCCATTCTAGGATTCCAAAATTCTACAATTAGGAGCCTTTTAAAAGCACTTTTTTAGATATCCTCAAACCCAGAAATGAAAAAAAAAGATAAACAGAGCACTAAAAAAACCTTCAACTAACAAAAAACTCCCACAAGAAGCCAAATGCACCAATATCTACCAAAAAACCCCCACAGGAGTCTGTTCCAGAGGGAAAGTAAAAGCTGTTGTGGAAATATGAACAGAGGATAAATTAGCAGCAAGCAATGCAAATTAAAAGCTTGAAAAATACAAGAGAAAAAGGTGTAGGAATTTTATTTTTCAGAACAGCGAAAATTAATAAAAAGGAAAATTTAGAGTCTACTAAACCCATAATAAATCCTGATGGTATTGGTTTGTTACTAGCTCGAAATGACAGATTTATTTATAATAATGCAGGAATTTCAATAAACGCCTGTATTCTGTAATTGGAAGAGAGCCTGGTTCCTTAATCCACATCCCAGCCTAATGAAATACTTTTCATTACACCAGCAGCTGGAAAACCTGCTATCCATCATCCAATAAAGTGAGATGTGTGTAAGAGTAACAAGACAGAGCAATTTGGAACGCGAGGATTTTAAAAGAGCGGGTTGAGACTAATTGGGGATCATTGCTCTTTAGGAAAAGAAAGGTGGAAGAGTTCCCAAAATCTGGAGAGAAGAGTGTGTGTGTGTAAGCACAGCAGCCTCACATCTGTCTAAGGCACAATATCCATCTGAAATGGGATCCAAAAATTTAGGGATTGTGGGTAATATTATGATTGTAATTGAATAATAGCATGCTCATTAAAACAGAGGCATTAGTAGCAATCAACTTATGGAAAATAGATTTTGTCAAGCCAAATTAATACTTTCTAGGAGAATACAGAACTGGTTGGTAGAGCTGGAGAATTTGTCATTGTTTGTACACATCATAAATAAGGCATTTTTCTCGGTGACAGTGAATAAACAAAACAACTCAATAATTCAGATCTTGGAAATATGAGCAGGACATAGAGGGGAGAATACAGAATTCAGATTTCCCCTCAGATTTGGATCTCCCAGTCCTTTCCAAGAAGGGTGTTGGGAAATGCCAGAAGGTGCATGAAAGAGAGCAAAGAACAATGTCAGGATCTGAAAGTCTCCAAGAGATGATGTGACAGCTCAGAGAAGATCATGTGAAGAACTGCTGATCCAGAGAAGGCAGATTTATGTCCCATGAGATGGATATTGAGAGAACCACGGGATAATAGAATGGTTTGGGTTGGAAGAGACCTAAAAGATTATTTAGTTCCAACCCCCAGCCATGGGCAGGGACGCCTTCCACTATCCCAGGTCACTCCAAACCCCATCCAACCTCGCCTTAGACACTTCCAGGGATGAGACATACAGATATTTAGTAGGGTTGAGGCATTTAGAAAGCTCTGGATGAGCATCAGAAAAAAAAAAGTTCTGTGTGTTTCCTACAACTTCTATAGTAAAATTAATTTGGCTTTTTTTTTACGATTTTATTTTCTTTTAAACTATGAACAGTGCTTTAATCCAAACCAGAAATAATTCAGGGAGGCTCAGTGTCATGTGTTAAACAGGATCTGAGTAGATAATGACAGCAGGATGTGCTGATGCTCTGCCACCCTGCTGGTCCCCAGCCCGTGGTGGCACGGGGAGGTGGAGGGAGGCTGGGAATTGTTGCGTGAGGAGCAGGTCAGAGCATGCACCGAGTCGAGACCTGCAAAAAACTTGTCTGTGACTCAGGGCAGGTCTCTGGAGCCAGCAGAACAGAGATGTCCAGGCCATCTGTGATGCACCCAGGGCAGCTGAGCAGCTTGGCTCCATCTGGAGCTGCCGTGGGCTTGCTGCTGGCATTGCTGCCAAGGTCTCCTCCTCTGAGGATGGTCAGCTGTGGAGAGTGGACATCTTTCCCCCATGTCCCTTCAGTGAAGGCAGATGGCCTTTTTGCTCTGCCTCCGCATCCTGTCTCAGGCTCCTGTGAAGCCCAAGTTATCCACAGGGATCCTGACCTTCTCCCCATCCATTGCATTTCTGCACTTCCTCTCCACATTTGCATTCCATGCACGACCATATTCCAGGAGAGAGGACTGGACAAGACATAGAAGAAAGGGGTGGAAAATGACTTTTTGTGCTTCTTGGGTCTCAACTGTCCCAGCCTGCGAGGCAGAGCAGGAGATTCCCCTCTTCCCCTCCATGCTCACATGGAGGTGGGCTGCAATAATTTTTCCCAATGAAACCACCCCACCTGTGGGATGAAGACCCATCTATGGCCCCTTCCCCATTCTGCTGAAGCCTGAAAGGATGCCAGGAGAAAGCAGGTTTTGTCCCTTTGATGTCTTCAGGTCCCTTTGGCCATGATGGAGGAGCATCCCTGCCATGCCCAGAGCTCTGTGAATGTGGGGAAGAGCTGAGGGGGCTCCTGGCCTGGCCGTTGGAGATCCTGGCCACAGAGAACTGGGAGGAGAGGGAATGAGGGGAGGGTGGGAGCAGTCAGTTGGGATTCCTGTGGCTGGGGGAGGTCTATACACATCTACATGGGGTGTGAAGAAGGGGTTTGGGAGGTGTATGGGGAGAGGGATGGGGCTGTGGGGGAGCGAGGCATATTTCAGGTCTGTGCAACAAGTCTTTAGAGTTATATCCATCTATGGGATATGTGGGATGGAGCTCTAGGGATGGGGAGGTGTATTTGGGATGTGTAGGGACCGGGCTGTAGGATTATTTATCCATGTGTGTCGTAATATGGTGAGTGTCACAGGGCTATAATGTTGTGCACAGGTATATGGGATAAATGGGGCAGAGCTATAGGGTTAAGGATGTGTATATAGACTAAGTGGGACAGGGCTGCAGGGTTAGGGAGGTGTATATGGGATATGTGGGGGAGGTCTATAGGGTTAAGGAGATGTATATGGGATAGGTGGAAAAGGGCTAAGAGTTAAGAAGGTTTATATGGGGTATGCAGGGCAGGGATGTAGGGTTAAGGTGTATCTGGGATAAGTAGGACAGGGTTATAGGGGTAAGAGGGTGTGTATCCGATATGTGGGGCAGGGCTATACGGTCAGGAAGGTATATGTGCGGTATGCGGGGCAGGACTGTAGGATCAGGAAGGTATATATGGGGTATGTGGGGCAGGGCTATAGGGTCAGGAAGGTATGTATGGGGTATGTGGGGCAGGGCTATAGGGTCAGGAAGGTATGTATGGGGTATGTGGGGCAGGGCTATAGGGTCAGGAAGGTATGTATGGGGTATGTGGGGCAGGGCTATAGGGTTACTCGCCCGTGTAGAGGCTGTGGGATGAGGCTGTGCAGTTATGTGCGCACACATGGGACGGGTGGGCTATAGGGTTAGCGGGCTATGTATGGGATATGTGGGGCAGGGCGATAGGCTTAGGGCGGTGTGTATGGCGATCGTGACACCGGGCAGCCCGGGGGCTGCGGGGGCTGTTCTCATGTGCGGGGGGTGATGCAGGGGTCAGAGCGGGGCGGGGGACGCGGGCACGGAGCAGCCCTGGGAGCAGGATGGAGCCGCAGCTCCGCCGGGGGGTTGGTGGGATGGGGCGGCGGGGGGCGCGGTGCCCGCTCCCCGCCCGCCCTGACGGCCGCTCTCCCTCTCTCCCCGCTCCGCCGCCCCGTCCCTCCCTCCCTGCTCTCCTCCCTCCAGCAGAGCCTCCGCCTCCGCCTCTCCGCCCGGCGCCTGGTCCTGGCGCGGCTGCCGAACGGTCCCGCTCGACGCCTCCCGGACCAAGTGCCTGTGTGACCGGCTCTCCGCCTTCGCCATCTTAGCCCAGCTCAGCCCCGACATGGTGAGTCCCGCCGGCGGCACCGCGCAGGGAGGAGCGGAGGGGCCGGGGAGGCGCGGGGACACACGGGGGACAGGGCGACATGAAGCGCGAGGGAAGGGGACGCGGCCGGGATGCAGCGGAGCATCCCCGGCGCGCGGCTCTCGGGTACCGCGGAGGCGCGGCGGGGACAGCCCCGAGCGCTGCCGCCGCTGCTGCAGTCCGGTGTCACCGGGACCGTGGCGACACAGCGTGAGGCTTTGCATAACCCTCCCCCTTCCTTCCCCGCCGTCCTTCCTCTCCCCTTCCCCCCGACCCTGACCGCAGCTTTGGGGACACACACGCGCACACATCAGGGGTGCAGCCGCGCTGCTCCCCTCATCCTCCCCATCCATCCTTCCATCCCTGTGCCGCTCCTCTGGACCTGAATCCCGCGGAACGTGGGGAGCCACGGCCCCCCACGGGCGCGTTCACTCCCGTGGGCTCCCCACGCACGGAATCTTCGCACGTGGCTTATTTTGGGGGGGCGGAATCGCCCCGCTCCGCCTCCCTCCCTCCCTCCCCGCGTTTCTCCATCCCCGCCTCGGCGTCCTCCCCGCTACCCCACGCAGTTTCGGGGTGGGATGCTGGCGGGGGGGCTCTGGAATCGGGGAGCGTGGAGGGGAGGAGTTGCGAAGTTTTGGCTGCTTGTCGGGGACACCAAGTCGGTGCCGCGTCTCGGACGGAGCCTCCGGAAAAAAAGTGCGAGATTCCTAGAAATTATCGCTGGGCGGCTGCACCCTGAGTCAGAGCGCGGGGAGGGTGCCAGGGCACTAAAGACGACACCGGGGTGGTCAAAAGACCCTCCGCGGGCTCCTCTCTTCCACCTTGTGCTTTTGGATTTGTTTTCCTTTTTTTTTTTTTTTTTAAAATAAGTAGTTCATCCCTTTTTGGACAGTTCCCAGGTTCACAGATCAAAGCCACCCCCTCCTCCAGCTAAAGCTTCTCCATCTGCCTGGGCACTGGGAGTTACTGGGCCCTTGCAATTATTTACTAATTATGGCTTGCTTGTTAAATGCTGGCTTAATTCGGCAAAAGGGGAGGGGAAAGGAAGAAAGGAAGGGTGAGGGTGGTAAAGGGAGAGGGGGGATCACATTTTCCAAGATGAAGGTTTGGTTTATTATTAGAAACACTAATGTATTTGGTCCACTAGTTACCATGGAAACAACATCTGCACTGAAGTGGTTTTAAAGACACAGTGTTGGTTGTGTTTGCCCGGGCCCGAGCAGGCCCAGGCACCATAGGGCTGAGAAATGGGCTCTGGGGTGTTGGGAAGAGCAGCTTTTGAGGTCCTCTGCAGAGAGGCGCCAACTTTGTGGTCTCAGGTAGAGATATTCTGGTTGAAGGATGCTCAGAGGTAGGACTGGGAGCGTTTTCCCGCTTGGAAGGGGTCTGGAAGCAGCTGGTTGCATCAATCCTGGCATTCCTGCACCCTTCTTCTTCCATGGGTTGTTGTTTCCTTGTCTTCCAACCATAAACCAAGCGGGCAGGGAGGCAGCTGCTGGACTGGTGCTCTCCAGGGGTGTGTCCATCCTCCTCAAGGTGGGCAGGGTGATCTCAGGTGAGCCAGGTGGGATTTACCCCTGCCCCATGAGCTTGCAGGGGTGTCCTGGAATGAACTGGATGATCTTTCACCCTTCACCCAAGGCACAGAAGCTCAAGGCTCTGGCTCCAGAGGTTGTGATTGATGAGTGACCCTTGTCCTGCATGGGAAGGACTCCAAGATATCCTGACGAAGTTTAGGGAGGTTGCATGGTTGGGGAAGATAAACTGGAATTTCTGCTGCAGGGAAGCTTCCCAGGCAAAGCCTGGAGTGAAGCAAGCCCAGATGTGCAGCTGAGCTGCAGGTGAAGCTCCTCTGCTGATCCATCTTCTGGAATTGAACAGAGGATCAGGCAGTGTGGGAAAAGCAGAGGCAATCTTTGCCTTGGCTAAAGCAGAAGTTTCTCTAATGTAGACTTTTATGTTGACACAGTGCTTGGTATGATTTAATTAAGCAGCCTGGAATAAAAATGGTTAATTGGATGTGGCCAGATGCTGCTGCTCCCTCAGCTCCAGGTGTTTGGATGTTATCTGGGTGGCACAGGGTGGTGTAAGCCCTTTATAATCCATGCAGGTATTTTTGCATTTGAGAGTGGGCTTGTCTGCAGGAGGATACAGCTTCCTTCCCCCAGGCATGTTTTATTATATCTGCAACTAAACTCGCAGCTGCTCCTTTGGGGTTTAGGCCTAAAATTGCTTCTTTTGACCTCTTTCCAGCTCCTCTGGCTGCTGGTTGGGTTATGCTTTCCCAGCTCATTTTTTCCCGGCCTTGAGTCCATTCATGAGCATCAGGATGAGTCCTTTGGCTGTGTTGGGGGCAAAACTGGGGCTTGGATATCTCCTGAGTCCCCCAGCTAAGCCAATCCAAGGGTCTGATGATGATGTGGAGAATCCTCCAGGCTGAACCAACTGGGACCCATCTCCTGCCCTGTGAGCTCGCAGGGCTGTGCTCATCCAGCTCCTCATTCCCTCAGTTTCCTCCCCAAATCTCATTCTGAACAAGCCCACGTTGCCTCCTGTCCCCAGAGGTGGCATCTCGTCATCGTTGGTGTCTGCGGTGGTGACATTTATAGTGCAGTTTTTCATGTGCCTTTGGAGCTCTCAGGACAAGAAGCTCCGTCCGCCTGTGTCATTAATATTATTTATTGCTATAAATCTCCCTTCTGGAGCCTTTGGCCCTGGCAGCTTGAAATATTTGTAACCCTGCTATGGGCACAGCTCCTTTGCAGTGAAAAAAGACTGTAAAAGGCTTTTGGGATGACTGTTGCTGCTGATTCGGACTGGCCAAGGACAGTTTGCCTGGGCTGGGACCTGAGACTTGCTCATGTGGTGGGGAAAGGAAGCAGTTTTCCTTGATTTCAGTGAAGCTGGAGGCTGAAAATGCTTTGTTTTCAATCAGTTTGGGAGACAGACATCCCTAAGCCACGATGGAGCTGTTCAGATCCAGCTCAAAAGCTGGTGTTCAGATTTGTGTTTGATTGCCCCTGCTATTTCCCCTAGACTGAGGCAGCCTCCTGCTCTGGTTTGGCACAAGTGCTGTTTGACCATCATGAAAGATTAAAACCTCTTAAATTAAGGAGCACAGACAAGCATTTTGGGACTGTCTTTTTATTTCAAGCTTTCTGCCCTGCCTGTCTTGGTAGGGCAATGCCTGTGGTGCTCCACCTGCACAATAGCAGTGCTAAGAGAGAATGAGGGCGAAAGGAAACTGCAGAGCTGAATTTGAGGCTCGTGGGGCTGTTTTTTGCAATATTTCTTGGCAATTTTTGGAGATGAGAAGGAAACAGAGCAGGAGCCTGAGGATGAGCAGCAAAGCCTTTCACTCTTTGGTTGTCTTGTTTGAGTTTGGCTCGTGTTGTCTTTGCTGCCTTCCTGCTCGTGCTTGGCTTTGTGAAGTCAATCAAGCTTTAAAATTTGGTTAAGGACAGGTTGGATGGGGTTTTGGGAAAGCTGTTCTGGTGGAAGGTGTCTCTGTCCATGGCAGGGGGGTTGGAACAGGATGATCTTTAAGGTGATTTAAGGATGATTCTGTGATTTGTGCAGCACTCAGGGCTGGAGTGAGACTACAGATACATCTCTGCTCTCTCCCCCTCGCTGGTGTTACCTGCAGAAATCTGATCAGAGTGAGGCATCTGAGCTCTCCTCTCATTTCTAGGCTTGATGAAGATTCAGAGCTGGTGACAAGAGCTTGTAGAGGTGCTGAGTTTATGTCTGCAGTGAATTTTTGGGGCATCTCACCTCCATGTCGGTGTTTTCTGACAGGCAAAGCACCACCAGGAAGGGTTGTAGAACGCCTGTGTGATTTTGTGAGGTTTTTTGTGGCAGAGCTGGCCTGGGTGAGTGCTGGCCAGGCAGGTGAGTGTCCACAGTGAGCAGACCTGTGAGATGAGAGGACGCAGCCTCAAGTTGTGCCAATGCAGGTTTAGATTGGATATTAGGAAAAAAATTCTTCATGGAAAGGTTTGCCAAGGATTGGAACAGGCTGCCCAAGGAAGTGGTGGAGTCTCCATCCCTGGGAGTGTTCAAGAAACACCTGGACGTGGCACTTGGGGACACGGTTCAGTGGTGAACATGGCAGTGCTGGGTTGATGGTTGGACTTGATGACCTCAGAGATATTATCCAACCTTAATGATTCCAGGATTTATATCTCAGGACATTGCAAGAGGCTTTATTCAGTGTTATCTCCAGTTTGCACCATCTTTCATGGTGTGATTCCTACTCATGGGGATAAAGCTCTTCTCTCAGCACATTTCCTTTTTAGTCCCTGAAAACATCCCATTTTGGGATGGAAGGGACCTTCAAAGACCTTGCTGTGTCCCAAAGATCTTCCCCCTGAAAAGATTGCCCTGTGCTACGGAGCTTTCTGTACTTCATGGGCAGTGCACACACACAAGGTGGGTTATTTTAAGCTCCTAAAGTTCTGTAGGGCCTCTCTTGCACAGGGAGGGGATCCAGGTTTTCCAGCAGCAAAAAAAAAAAGAAAAAAAGTTGATGTTATGAATCAAATATTTTGCAAGTGTGTAGCAGTTCTGGCAATATTTTGATGGAAAATTATTGCCGTTTCACGTAGATAAGACTGAAGAACTTCATTTGGAGGTGAACATTTTAACATTTATATTCTTCCATCATTTGTCATGTGAGATTTGGAGTCTGGATAAGAACAAAGCCTTTTGCATACCTTGAGAATTGACAGTTCTCGTGTTCACAATAGTTTCCAGGTTTAGTTAATAATGATGCTGCTTTTTCTGCAATGTTAACTCTTTCATTCAAAAGTTGGATTTTTTCTGAGGAAAGGAAGTTCTCGGTTTTGCCAGGCTCGAAGTCTTTGAGGCATCAAGCTATGATCAGGTTGTACAGGGGATTTGGGGAAGAGTTTGGTGTATTTGGGTGTGTTGTTGAGGCTACAGCCAGAGCTTTTCTGTGCCTGTCAGGGAAATTGTGACCTTGAGCTAAACACTTCCCTGCTTTCTGCTTCCCTTTCTCCAGCTGCAGCACCCTTGCAGGTGACACCCCGGGCTCTGTGCATCCACATTTGCACAGTGCCCCGAGCCTGAAGGGTGCTCCAGGAAGCCCCAAGTGCTGTCATTTCCCTGACAGAGCATTAGGAGCCTTGGCTGGCAGGAGCTGTGCCAGGGTGAACATTGCTGAGCCACGAACATTTGGGCTTTTGAGGTCCAAATCCTCCGCGAGCTCCCGCATTCGAGCTGCTGGCACCTCTTCCTGCAATCACCCCGTCCTCTCCAGGATGCTGCTGTGTGTAGAGTGTCTCTCAGGAGCTGATTATGCCTCTTGAGCTGGAAATGTTGCCTAAGATTTCCTGGGGATTTGTGCTGCTGCCACTGAGCTCTCCCTGGGCGCGGAGATGCCAAGGTGGGAGTGGCGAAGGGCCACTCCAGCTGGACTCCTGCTCATCCTGGGAGAGCTCTGTGCTGGGATTGGGGAAGGATATGGGCTAAGTGCTGCTGGGGATTTCTGGGCTTTGCCCATCTCCTGCTCCGCAGCGGGAGCAGCTGCTGTGTTTTCTCTGGGGTGCTTTTCCCCGAGGTCCGTGGCAGCCTGTAGGAGCAAGCTGGTGATTCTGTAAATCAGGGGCTGGTCTTTGCTGTGCTCAGCAGGGAGGCTCTTTTCACTAAATCCAGTTTAGCTCTCCTGAGTGTCAGCAGGCATGGAGAGAATGGAGAAGACAGTGTAGGAACAAGCTGGGCAGAGTTTTCCCCTCCTAGTCTCTTTCCTAGTGTGATTAGGAAGAAGATGTGTGATGCTCTTAGAGGGCCAAATGGGCCAACCCACAGCCTAACTCCCCCTTAGAAGAAGTTCATTATTTTTCCAAAGTGCCCTCTTAACAAAAAGGACTGGATTGTGTCCCTATATCATTGCTTTGCTGGAAATCACCTGGTTTTAAAGGCTTGCTCTTGTCACTGACGTGGAGTCTGTCAGTTTGTGTTGCAGAGTGAATGGGCTAAATCTCATTTGAGTTTGGAGAGGACACGGAGTCAATGCATGGATAATTTATGTTGGGTTTTAAGAGGAAGGGGATCACTGGCGGAGCTTGTGGTGTGCTCCAGGTGCCAGAGGCAGCCTGGGTTTGTTATTCTGCTGGGAGAATTGACGAGATTGCCACTGCTGTGTGCCGTACACAGATCTCTAATAAAAGATCCCATTAGCAAATAAGTGATTGATATTGGAGCATACACAGGCAACGCATGAGAGACGAGTGGGATCGGAATTCCCTCTCAGCGCTGTGCTGTGCTTCTAGCAGAGACAACACTTGAATATATTAAAAGAAGACAGGTAGCACAGGAGGTAATAATAGGAGGATTTGGCTCAGCATAATAAGCAGTCATCCAGCATCCCACCTCCTTGGCGGCTGTCTGCGGATTCCGCTGCCTGTCGATCCGCTGGGTACTCGGGGAGATATTCCCGGCTGACAGCTTTCCTCCCCGAGTTCCTGCTCGGCGCTGGTGGATTCGCCCAGGTCTTTAACTCCTGACAAAACTCCAGCTGGTGGGATTGCAGCAGCGTGGGGCTGCAGCTCTGCCCCCGCCAGCCGGAGACAGCGCAGCCCTGGCAGGGACTGTTCTGCAGGCGAATGCTGCATCACCCTCCCGTATCTCTCCATCTGAAGGGGACGTGGGAGAGGAGCAGGATCAAGTGGCTGGGAGCTTAAAGCCGTTGTGGGATTCAGTGCTTGAGCGTGAGTAATGCCGAGCCAAATTCACCCTTCGGTGGAAAGGCGAGAGCGGCGCTGGCATTAACCAAGTGACCCCAGGAGCAGAGCAGGGCTGGGGTTGCTCTCTTGTCTTCAGCTCAGATTAGAGCCTCGCAGAGAATGCCTGGGATCCTGTGTGTCCAGGCATTCCTGAGGGCTTTGGTGCTTTTTCTGAGCTGCAGTGCTTAGTGGCTTGTTGCCATGAAGGCAGCTTAGCAAGTGTGACAGCTGCCCTGTTACCCTGCCCCAGCTTAGCGCTCGGCTAAAGGAGGTGTGGATTTAAGCCAGGACACCAGGGTCTTCCCAATTCCCACTTTCCCCTTTCCTACAAGCTCGGAAAGCAGCACTCAGCCTCAGTTGTGGGCAGATTTGAGGGCCAGAAATGTGAACCAAGTGGGTGGGTGTTACCTGCCTGGGATTGCTCTGCTCTAGGTCCAGGCAGGATGACTGGCACGGCCCAGAGTGTGGGAGGGTGTGTGGGAGAGGACAATGTGTCAGAGATGTTTGGTGTGGTGCCTCCACACTGATGGCTGAGCTCTGTGAGACATTTTGGCTCTTCCCTCAAGGAGGAAAGACTGAGGGGAAAGAGGTTGATAATCTTCAAACGGGGAGAAGGTGGCTGTGGAAAGGGAATAATCTGCTTGCTGTGTCTGCTGGGGATCGCACTCAAATTGCAGAGTGAGAGATTTAATTTAGGCCCAAGGGAAAACCTTCTGACTGCAGGGAAAGTCCAGCACTGAGTCCATCAGCAAAGGTTTTCTTGAAGAAGCTGTGGGTGGTTTTGACGGCTTTTCAGCAGGCTGAGGCATGAGCTGAGCTTGTCAGGTCTTTTCCACTCTCTTACCTGGAATTCTGTGATGCAGATCCCCTTCATGTTTTGCCTTGCTTTGTATAAGGAGGAACGTGGCAGAGGGGCAGCACGTTGGTGGGAGGTGGAGGAACAGGCTGAAGGCACGTGGGGAAGCCAAAACTCACCGAGTCTGTCCACAACTCCCCATTTCCACCTGTAGCCATCGATCCGCTGTCATTTCATATTTACAATCTCCAATTCAAACCTCTGTGTCACCCGGGAGGCTTCAGCCGTGAGAGCACAACTTCAACTTTCTCCGTGCTGAGCCACCGAGACCCCCTGACCCAGCAGTGTGGGAAATTCAGCTCAATTTCCCGTCTGGAGCACAGGGATGCCTTATCAGGCTAGTAAAAATATGAAGCAGACACAGGAGTGGGAAAAAGGGAATTTACCTCGGTTTAATAAGGTCCTAGGTGCCCAGACTCATCAAAGGTGGAAAACACACCGAGGAGTGAGCGGTGAACCGGAACTGACTAACCCCCGTACAACCTGTACCAGATTTTTATGGATTTCACAAAATTAGCATATCTACTTAAAATCCCCCAATAAGAAACTTAATAAATGAATAATTGCCCCCTATTCTAATGAACTTTCGCCCCAAATGAGACTACAGCCTAGTTTACAAAAACAAGTTCCAGAGAGAAGGCTCTGTCCAAGATTGGAGCCCCTAGTCCTGAGACAGTAAAAATGTTTGGTCTTCCTCGCTTTGCAAGACCCCAAACTTAGCTAAATATCAAACTACAAGGGTTATAAACATGTAAAGTACCAGGAGTGTTTGTGCAGGGTACAAGGAGTGTGTATAGAGGGTAACAGGGAAGGGAAAGGGTATAAAATGCATAAAAAAGGGTATTAAAAAGAAAACACAAAAATCGCCGGGATGCAGGCGGGTGTGGGGGCCCGCGTAAACAGCACAAGGGCATTACTCATCGCGAGCCGCGGAAAGCCGTGGCACATCTGCCGTCGCCAGGATTGGTCTGTGGGCACCGCACCAGGGGAGGTTTGAAGCTCTGGGTGGCTTTCGAGGAGGTTCTCAGGGAGCTTCTCGCACGGCAGGGGACGGCGTGGGAGCATCACAAAGGGGCTGGGTTGAAAATGGTAACAAGTGGGTGCTGGAGGCTGTGTTTCATGGGCTCGTGGGGTGGGAGTCAGAATTAGTGCTAAATGAGATTAATCTTCCTTTTCAAAGCACTTCAGAGACTGAGCAGGGAGTGTTGGAAGAGTCAGGCGAACTGTTGAGGTTGCTTGTCTTTCTTCTGTCGTTCTGCTCCCATCTCCACGGTACTTTGGCCTGGAAAAGCCATTCTTTAGGTAAATTTGACAATCTGCTTCACCACTGAGCCCTTTGTGCCCTGCCCGGAGGCTGAGGTTGCCCTTAAATTGCCATGCGGTAGGAAATGGATAAGTCGTTATTATTATTTTACAACAAATGTTCATTTAAACCCAAATTGAAGCAGTTTATTAAAGGTTTGTGCCCTTCATACTTTCGCTATCAATTGATAGCTGAGTGCATAAACCTCCTGGTGTGATTTTGGTAATCTTTGAGGAAAAATGGGCAATATGTGTGGAAAACAAATGTCAGAGTTGTAATTGGGAGTATTTGAGCTCGAAACATCCCTCTAAATGTTAGGAGTGTCTAATCAACAAACTGATACTGGGCTGGGTGTGATAACAGGCAGCCAAAACTCAGTCTGCAGCTCCATTCCTTGCTGCCTACCTGCCCTGCTCACCACAAGGATGTACGGAATATATTCAATAAATCTGTGAAAGCAAAATGACTCCGCTCTTCTCCCACAAGTGAGACAATGCTTTCATTTTCCTTGACGAATGGTTCTTTTTCCTCTTTTTAAACATGGCAATCATGCCAGCCTCTCCCCAGGTGGGGAATATCCGACTGCTGGGACCACTTTGAGTTTGTTTATATCAGCTCAGTACAGCTGTAAATCCAGGGGCTGTTACAGCTCCACTTTCCAATCACTCAGCTGTGAATGAGTTGGGGGTTGGGGTTGGAAGCTGATTCCTCAAGGGCTGCTTGGGCATCACTGCTCCACATCCCGGGAATTTGCACCAGGGATTCCCCAGTGAGCAGCTGTGGATGGAAACACGCAGGATCCCCGGGGTTCCTCAGACTGCAGTGGGAATAAAGCTGTCATTATCCTCATAACAGCAGAAGAACCCACTGCCAAATGGCTTCAATCCTTTCATCTTCTTTTCTTAGCCAAGAAGCCCCTGAAAGCCTCTGAGGACTGGCAATGAGCTGGGGACATCTTTTACTCCAAGGTTGTGGTCTGGGTGAGGAGCCATTGCCAGGGCAGGGGTCTTCAGTGATTGAATAGTGAGAGATGGGAGCATCTGCAGGCAATAATTAAGATTTGTTCAGCCTAGAGGAGAGGAGACTGAGGGGAGACCTCATCAGGGTCTGCAGCTTCCTCATGAGGGGAAGGGGAGGGGCAGCGCCAATTTCTTCTCTCTGTGACAGTGGTAGGACCTGAGGGAATGGCTGGAGTTGTGTCAGGGGAGGTTTAGGTTGGATATCAGGAAAAGACTCTTCATCCAGAGGGTGGCTGGGCTGTGGAACAGCTCCCCAGGGAACGGTCACAGCCCCGAGGTTGCCAGAGCTCAAGGAGTATTTGGACAATGCTCTCAGGGAAAAGACGTCGGGATCCCTCCCGGAAAATCCTGTTGGTGTTCTCCATCTGTGGGAATTGCATTTGGGGTCACGGATTTTATCCCAATTCTGTGATTTAGGGCCATGCCAGCAGCTCCCTCTGGCAGTGATGGGGCCATAAACCTGGGAGAAGTTGGGAAAAGCTCCCTGCAGCCCTTCCCTGGAGCCAGGTGGGAGATTCCCTGTGAGGAACAACCCAGGGTGGGATTGTTGGGGTGTCCTGTACACGGCCAAGAGTTGGACTGGATGATCCTTGTGGGACCTTTCCAACTCAGGATATTCTATGATTCTATGAATTAAGGGGACTGGGATAAAGGCAAGGTTTAAGAGATGCTCCAGGCATGGCTTGTGCAGTCCTTGTTCACAACTGGTGCTTTGGAGAAAGCTTTTTTTCATAAGGACTGGTCTTGAACAGGCAAGGGAAAAGGGAGAGTGGATATTTGCTCTCCGTGGTGGTCAGCTCATCTGAGCATCTTGGGCAGGAGCCCTCCATGGCCTCAAGATGTTCCTTCCACTCCTCAGCAGGGTCTCTCCAAAGGGCAGGATGCAAGGAAAAGGGGAAGGAATGTTTTGTCCGTGCTGTGGGGAGAGCTGCTGGTCTGGCACCACTCTCCAGCACGCCACTGATAGTGTAAAACAAACAGCGGGCTGGTTTGGAGTAATTTGGTGAAATGCTGTCGCCTGGAATGGAACCAAAATACTGCTTAAATCAGGATAAACACAGTCTGGATTCTGCTCTCAATTTCCATTCCCAGTCTGCCATGGACTTATTTTATTTTAGCTGTGTGTAAATCTTAGCACATTTCCCTGCAAGGTGCTCAGCTGGGAAGCTGTAAGGGATGAGGGCAACCAGCTTTCAAGTCAGTTAGGGAATTTGAACTGGCTGTTCTCTGTGTAGCACAAGGAAAGGACAAATCCAAGCAGGAAAGAGCAGGAAAGAAGACTCATTTTTAAAGTAGTTAGAGCATATGTCCCTGCGGTAAAATAATGCCGGTAATGGTAATAGTGGTGTAGTAACAATGATTATTATGATAATGATAATAATTGTAAGTTCCATGGCAGAAGCAGCTCTGGAAGAGGAGCAGCTCCAGCAGCTCCTGTAATTGTCCCTAATATTTAATTTTTATAATTCTCCCCGGATGTGTCTCAGCTTGTGGCAACCAGCAACGTTCAGGACATGGCGGGGTCCATGAATCGTAAAATTGTTCAGGTTACAAAAGACCTCCAAGATCATCAAGTCCAATCTTCTACCAAATCTCACCACAGCCCCTAAATATACCTCAAGGTGCCACATCTGCTCCTTTTTTTGAAACTTGGGATGGTGACTCCACCACTTCCCTGGGGATCCTGTCGCAATGCTTAACCACCCTTTCAATGAAGAAATTTTTCCTGATATTCAAATTGAACTTCCCTGGTGCAATTTGAAACCATTTCTCATTGTCCTGTCGTTATTTGCTTGGGAGAAGCAGCTGACCCTCACCTCACCACAGCCTCATTTCAAGGAGTTTTAGAAAATAAATGTTCCACTAAACAGTATGGACGAGTCCCCTCTGTTCTGAATGTTTGTATGAATACCTGCATTGTACCACCTCATCTCAGGGCAGTGGAGTGGATCCTGGAGCATTTGATTTTCCATTTTTGACACGGCGAGATTGAGGTTTGCTGTTTACCGCAGTGCCCGTGTCAGTGCTGCTGCACAGCGTGATTAAAGTTCACTTCTGCCCCTGTTTTCTCAGAGGCAAAGAGCTCGTACCCGTGGAGGAATTGACCATTTTGATTATTGCCAGCTTTGTTGGGGAAAATGGTTTTATTTTCTCTTCAATATGCTTTAAAGGGAAAGACAGGAACAGAACAAATTTTCCATATGCATGAAAAACAAAGGTTTAAAAACTAGGCACACCATCTGACCAGCTCATGAAGAGTTAAGCCCAAAGCTCTCTCCTGTCTCTCCTCCATCCTTCCCAAAGGTCTTGCACAGCAGAGAATAAGGTGCTGGTGCTTGATTGCTGTGACACAGCCCCAGGAACCCCCTGAGGCATTTGCACACAGCAGGAATCTAAGCTGAATTAAGCTTTGGAAAAGAGATGGAGGGCAGCATTATTCCCTTCCATTTCCAGAGGATCAAAATAGGTCCCCAGAAGATAAAGCCAGTGTTTGCCACCTAAATCAGATCAGCTGAGAGGCCTTTGAAAAGATTGGCTTAAGCGATGGAGCCGTGTGTCCACAGTTGACCTGCGGGCGAGCTGGGAATAGACCCCGTTCTCCTCCTTGGGGTCCCCTGATTCCCAAACCACAGCTGGCAGAGGGATGCAGAGAGGCTCAAGGCTCTTCCTCAGAGCTCCATGAAACTGGGATTTCAGTAGCTTGGCCCAGCAAGGTGCAGTCAGAAAGGGATGAGGGGTGAATAAAATGTAGAGTGTTTTAAGATGTGATGGTGGAAATGTTTGGTGACAGCTGGGTGGGCAGCAGGAGAGTGGTCCTCAGCATTAATATGAGTCTGATCCATCCATCCTTGACATCAGGACTGGACATTGAGGCACTGGGAGTGCAGCCTGGGACTTCCAGAGTGGCAGTGAGCTGACTGTGGCGCTGATGACTGGCAGGTAGATAATGCCCACTCTTAACTCCTGTAATTCCCTGCCAGCCTGGAGGAAATTATCCTGACAGTTCCCATTAAGGAGAGGCTCCATGACCACTCCTCTGCCCTGAAAACTTCATCAAGGCTGTTTACTAAAAACTAATTGTCACGTTGTATCTTGAGAGCGTTTTCAATACCCGCTGAAGAGTTAGATTGTTAATAAATAGTAGTGTGTTGAGATGTCTCTCTGGGTGATTTTTGTGCGCTGTAATTACACAGAATTGCCTTTTAGAATGGCCAAATAACATAAAAGGAGCCCTGAGCTGCACAAATGTGTTCCTGATAATGGGTGACTATTAGCTTTGACGTGGGAAATCTGTGGTTTTGATACGAGGGAAGCAAAGCAAGGGAGAATTCCTCTGGACCTGGCACAAAGTGACAGGGGTTGAGCTGGGAGGTGTCACATTTCCCAGAAGGAAGTTGGGAAAAGATTATTTATTGATGCCTTTAAGTGATCTTCATGCAGGGACCTCAAAGTTCTTCACAGAGGTGAAATGATGGAGAAGAGAAGGCTCTGGGGAGACCTTATTGTGATTTTTCAATATATGAAATGTTAAAAGGAAGGTGGAGAAAGAGTTTAATTCAGGATGGGGTTAATTTTAATAGCCAGTAAGGGACTAAAGGTTGAATTTTTGGGTACTGCCATTGCTGCCATGTGGTGGCAGGATAAGGTGGAGTGACTTTAATCTGAAAAAGGTTGGACTTATATTAAATATTTAGAATAAATGTTTTCCTGTGAGGGTGGTGAGGCCCTGGGACAGGTTGCCCAGAGAAGCTGTGGCTGCCCCATCCCTGGAAATTTCTAGGCCAGGTTGGACAGGGCTCTGAGTGTCCCTGCCTATGGCATGGAGGTGGAACATGATGATTTCAAAGGTACCTTCCAACCCAAGTTATTCAGTGATTCTATGGAAACGGAGAGGTCTTTTGGTCCCTCGTCACTGCTCCTCTGCTTTGAGTTGAGTGGACCCTGTATGCCCTCTGACAATGCTGACCCACCAAAAAATCTCCTTTCACCCCTTGCCCAATCCTGCCAAGAAGAGCTCGAGTCCTGCTCTCCCTCTCTTCCTGTCTCACAATCAGTGCAAGAATTGAGTGTTCCAGGGGGAGAAAACTGAGCCTTCCCTTGGGCAGGGCCAGGATACAACAAAGTATAAATGTGATATCCACAGGGCCTGAGCCTGGATGAGAAATCCCCAGTCTGACTGAATTGGGGATTAAAAATATCAGTGTTTTTCGGCAGGTGACAAAAGCACATTCACCTCTTGGTCACTCAACCCTCCTGAGCTGTTTTCTCCAGCACTGGCACACACACCCCCTTTTGTTGAGAAAGCTGTTTGCTTCTGTGAGTCCTGGTAAAAGCATTATTTAACAGCAATTTTAACAACTCTCAACCTGCTTTGACAAGAGTTGTCCAACCAGCAGTGAAATCAATACAATGTGGCTTAAAAAAACTTCACAGGAATCGTGAAAAGCCTCTGGGCCAGTGGCACAGCAAAATCGTTCCTGTGCAATTCTTGGAGTAAATCACATCCAGCTGGTCCAGTTCTTTGCCAGGAGAGTAGAATGAGCCCCGTTGCTTTGAGGTCCTGACCTGTGAGGGGAGGGAGAGGGCATTTCTTGGTCTTGGAAAGATGTAAAGGGCACTCTGGTCACAGCCTATGAGACAGCTACGAAAATTATAAAACCAAATTCCTCTCGCTTGTGCCTGGT
Source organism: Acanthiza pusilla (assembly GCA_036630365.1). Classification (NCBI taxonomy): domain Eukaryota; kingdom Metazoa; phylum Chordata; class Aves; order Passeriformes; family Acanthizidae; genus Acanthiza; species Acanthiza pusilla. The sequence continues at coordinate 96,327,799 of JAXCHO010000034.1, forward strand.
GGTTTAACAAGGGGAAAAGATACAAACTGCAGTTCGGGAGGTGCATGGAATAATTTAGGTTGGGAAGAAACCTCTGAGATGATCGAGTCCAATTGTTAACCTGGTAACGCCACGTTCACGGCTAAACTGCGTCCCTGAGTGCAATATCCAGACCTTTCCTTAACACTTCCAGGGATGGAGATTCCACCACTTCCCTGAGCAGCCTGTTCCAATGATTTCAGTGAAATATCCAATCCAAATCTATTCTTGTGTGACCTCAGGAGAAACCCTGTCACCTATAGAGAGGTGTGGCTCTGGAATGGGCACCTGTGGGGTGGGAGCTCTCCATCCTGGAGAATTCCCAAAGCTAATCCGGACAAAGCCATCACTGTCCTCACCTGATGTTGGTGGTGGTCTTGCTCCAAGCAGCAAATTGGGTTGTAAGGCCATAGATGTCCCTCGCAACTGGTGCTTCTGCAATTCTCTGCCTTCATGAATCTTTAATTTCAAACGTGCAGGAAGTCAGGCTCGAGGCAATTCTTACGAATAGCAAACACATTTCTAAAACCAAACAAATCCCAACCCCCCCCTTCCCCCCAAATTCCAAACTCGTGTGCCTGTGTTTAATTTCAGAGCAGAATAAACAGTTTAATTTTTCGGTGACTTTATTGGTGTTGTGCCTATAAAGACTTTGTTCAAGCCTTTCTTGGTATCGAGGATGGAAAAAGCAGAAAGGACAGCTTGGTTGTAAGGTCTGGGGCAAACTGCACAGCATTAAGAAATACTTTGGTCTAATTGGAGCCTGTTTGACCCTGGAGCCAGAGCAGGGTAATGGAAAAAGCACAACTCAAATCGAGTTGCTTTTCGCAGTGTTCTGCAGAAAGCCAGAGAAGGAAAAGGACAAATGCAGAGAATTTGAAAGGGGGAGAGCTGGAAAAGTGCATTAAGAGCAAGAAGAAAAGGCAGAATATGTCGTGGGAGATAGGCAAAGTAAGGGAGACACAGAGAAGACAAAGGAGAGCAAAAATTAGGGAGAAAGGAAGAGAAGGGAAAAGAAGGAAGCAAGGTGAAATTGTAAAGGAAAGGAGGAGTGTCCTTCTGCCCTGCCAGGCAGAGCGATGAGGTGGCAGGACAGCGAGTGGCCCCAGGCAGCAGCACTCGTTATTTCCATCCTGGCTGATGTCATTGATTGCCTCCCTCCTCCCCTGTCATGCCTGGTGACAGAATCGCAGCCCTTGCGACTCAGAACGACCTGCTCTGTTCCCCATCAGCCCAGGGAGAAGTTTTCTTTCCGGCTCCAAACAGGCACAGCTTTGTCTGTGTTTCAGGGGGCTTTGGGGTGTCCTCTGTCAGCAGTTCCTCTCTGGGACCATCTCCAGTCCAGGCAGGTGGAGATCCTATCCCTGGCCTGTGTTTTGCAAAAAAAACCGGTTTATTCCTCAGCTGTGGTATGGGGTAATCCCATAGGACTGTTCCCTCTCTTACCTTGACATTCTTCTGTTGGCGGCATCTTTACTTTTTTAACCAATCCTTATTTTCCCATTTTTCCTTCTTTAAGGAAATTTCCCTTGCAAGGCTCAGATCCCTACAGCATCTGACCACCTTCTGTCAGGGGGTTTAATTAGTCAGAAAAAAGAAAACAAATGATGATTTGTTTGCCGAGGGGAAGATGCAGGGGATATAGAAAGGAAGGTGGAGAGAACAAAGAAACCTTAATAATGAAGGAAGAAAGCAGAATCCTAAGATATGGGGGTTTAAGTCTTTGGGACTTATTTAGGATGACAGTAAATGGCCTCAAGTTGCACCAGGAGAGGTTTAGATTGGATAGTAGGAAAAATTTCTTCATGGAAAAGGTTGTAAGGAGTTGAATCAGGGAAGCAGTGAAGTCACCATCCCTGAAAGTGATCAAAAAACATGGATGTGGCACTTGGGGACATGGTTTAGTGGTGAACATGGTGGTGGTGTTGGGTTGATGGTTGGACTTGGTGATCTTAAAGCCCTTTTCCAACCTTAATGATTTTCTTATTCCCAAAGGAATGAGCTTCTCTTCTTCCTGCAGCCAGTGATTTTTGTGGTTATCCACAAAATGTGTTATGATGTCAACAAAAATCCCATCAGGGCTGGACCAATCCTTCCTTCTCTGTGGGGTGGAGGGATGAGCTTCAAGGCATCTCTTCAGCAAAAATCCTTCTGCTGGATGTGGGCTTTGTGAAAATTTGTACAATGAAGAAAGAGGTGCAGATCAGGGTCTTTTCTGTGGGATGGGCTGCAGACGGACATCAGTTATTACCCTAAATCTGATTTATGCTTGGACAGTTGTCATTCGTGTAATGCCTTGTCTAGGATCAAATGTCTGACCTAGGCACAGTCCATGCACGAGATCCTTAATTCAGTGGAGGATCTAGAAGAGGCTTCTGGCTGATGTGGGAAAGTGGATAGGGAAGGCAGTGAGAGAACCTGAGGTCTTTGGGGTGGAGGGATATCAAAGAGGATGCTGAAGGGAGGGCAGCTGGGGTTACTGTGCTGGGATTTTGGGATGCAGCCTGCTCGTCTCTTAAAAACCAAACTCCATTCCCTCTCTTGGTCTCGGATGGTTTAGGAATGAGTTACATGTTGGGCTTTTTTTTTTTGCTTTAATGGAGCTCCTCCCCCACTTTTATGCAGTTACCCATGAAAAGTCAGTGAAATGAGACCTACTTAAATCAAATGTCACAATCGATGCTCATCCCTGGCCACCATTTGTGCGATGTGAACTCGAATTGCCGTGAGGGGGGAGCGGGGAGAGGGAAAGGCTTGGGAGAGAGCTTGGAGACAGCGAGCAAGGAGCAATCCATGGCTCGGTAGCTTGTGCTCCTCAGTGCTTTTATCACAGCCGTGCACTTCTGGAGTGGGACTGGGCTGTTGACCGTTTGTATTCCACAGGGGAGGAACAAATCTGTGGCTTCATACAGGACATTGCATCCATCTCTCCCATACCCCAAATTGGAGTCTCTTCCACATTTCAACTTATAAGGAGCAAAATATGCGATATCAGCACTCACCCTGCCTGGATTATGTCCAAATTCGATTTTGTTTGATGGAAGACAAAATCAAAGTGTTGATATTTTCATTGAAATTTCTATATGTTTGCCTCGTTCCCAAAAAACTGCGTCTAACCTTGCATGAGTATTTGGCAGGAGTAAATTCTCAGGGTGGGAACACAGTCATAGGAGTTAAAAAATTCCAGTGATCCAAGTCTCCATAGAGGTTAAGGGAAAAGAATCCACAGGTGAGCTGAAACATTTTTTTATCAGCATTTTGGGAATCACTGAGTGGAGAAAGATGCAGGATGGGTTGGGGAGACTCAGGTTTCCTGTCTGTAACTGGTCTGCACCCAGTGAGGGTCCCTCAGATAACCTGTACTCCTCTGGGTGCCAGCTGAGCATTCAAGCCATTGAATATGTGTGACTTCCCATCCTTAAGGGGAAGGGAACACTCAAAATTTTTGGTCAAAAGGAATGGCAGAAGTCAGAGGGGTCACAAAACCTTCCTAAAGTTTTATTAGTGAATTACAGATGGAAATTGGTGTGTTAGTCCCTCCTAGTGTAAGCACACAGCAGTGGGTTTTGGATAAAGGGTGAAAAGGGAAGAGAAAGGGAGATGGATTAAAGAAGGGGAGAGAGAAACAGAGGAAGAAACAAGGAAAGGGAGAAAGAGGAATTTCCAGTCCTGGCTCCAGGGTTGATCCAGTTGGTGGAATGTCCAAAATCCTGGAATGCCCATGTGCCCAGGGAGTGCATTTTTATAGATAAGTTTTGTCTGCTCTGGAGATAAGTTTTTCTCTTTCTATGCAAATCAGTTGTCATGCACAGCCTGTCCTTCTAGACCTGTCTGGAAATGGGTTGGAGTCTTCAGGGGTCTTGGATGGTCTTGATCCCCCCTAGAGTCTATGCCCCATTCCTGACATCATTCCTGTGCCTGTGCTGTGCTGTGTTGTGCTGATCTCCAGGAGCCAGAACAAGGATTTTTTTCCCAGAAAAGTGCTGCTCTACCTCTGCACGGTCCCTTCTGCAGCCACATCCTATTCTTGCTCCCAGTGTGTTATTGCCAACAATCCTTGCTTGGCTCCATGACCATTCATGTTTGAGATATGCACATTAATGCCCTCATTTTCTAGGCTTCTACAGTGTGTCACTAAGTTTTATCTCAGATCCCCCAAGTTCTTGTTTCATCCTTCCCAACAGCTGCTGTGGGGTTCCCTGCAGTGCTGGGGTGAAACTTTTGCTCCTCATTAATTCCCCCTAATTGCGAGAGGTGCCCTTGCTCAAAATAAGCAAATGAGGATCTTCCCAAGCCCTTCAAAATTCAGGGATAATTCAGCTCAGACCTCTGTGTATCGATGTTGTTCAACTATTTTGTGGTGAGCTGTGTGGAATAAACCTGTAGTGACTGCTGGCCTTGAATGAGTGGGCACAGTTTTGCTCTGCCCATGTTTTGAGCTGGCCAGGCTCCATCTGAGCCCAGCACTGAACCCTGCCTGATGCATTTCACTTTGCAGGAGGCTCAGTAGCCTGGAACAGAGCTGCTGTAGCCTCAGCTCCATGGCATCCCTATGACTGGAGGTTCAGGCTGAGCAGCCTGCCAACAAAACGGTGTAGTTGAGTCCTTAGAGGACTGCCTGTTTCATTCCCAAGTTCATGCATAATTTACTTTTAAAAAAAATTTTTTTTAATCTCCTGTGCTAAGCCCTTGCTGTGTCAGAAACCATCTCATCTCCATGAGTGAAGCGCTAGGTGTTGGTGCCGTGCCAATCTAATGACAACCTTGACTGGGCTCCCTCTCCTCTGCAAACGCTCTAATCACCCTAAATAGAGAGTTCTCGGGTGTCTGTCCTCGGTGGGGCTCTGCATCTCTGCCTTCCTGCCAGCAGAGATCACTGATGTGGAAATGAGAAACGTGCCGGGGGGAAAAAAAAAGCCTGCGGCAGAGAAAGCCAAGTGGGATAGAGCTCCTCACTCCGAGCTGAGGACAGGGCGAGTTCAGCGATATCAGCGTGGCAGATGTTGGGTAGTTAGAGTCACAGGAGGCAGAGAACTCCGTTAGAGAGGTTACAGCGTGTGTTTGCTCTTGATGATGCAAGAGCTGATGTTCTTCTGTATTCAGTCAGGAAAAAAGAGCCATTCCACACCAGGTTTTCCAGCCCAGGTGATCCCCTTCTGTGAAAAAATGCCTTGTGTGGTAGTGGAAGAGGAGTGAATTGATGGATGGTGGGTCCCTGGGAGGATACACATCTTGTTTTTCCTTCCCTTGCTTCATTTCATCCATTTCCAGATGAATGTTTGTGGTTGGTGGAAAATTTTCACCTTCTTTTCATCCTCCACCCTTCACCACCACCATCCCAGAAGAGCTCATTTGTAATTGTTCTTTTATTGCTTCATTAATTATTTTCCCAGTCTCACACTGGATATGAAGGGCCTGATCCTCCTCTTGTGACCCACACCTTTTACATGCCTGCCTTCCCTGGATATCAGAATTGTTTCCCAGACTTGACACGGGTCTGTGGGAGCAAAATCAGGTCCAAAAAAAAAGTCTGGATCAACCAGGAACAGATCCTGGTCTCCTTCCCCCTTTATTTGTACACACAGTGTGATGTGAAGGTCAGCTGAGTTGACACACCAACAGCTGTAAGGTTTTTGCCATGGAATTTTGTTGGTAGAACCGGCTGAGCTTATTTTGTAATGTCTCCCTTTCTCTCTTTCAGAACATGGAAAAGGTGCTGGTCCCCTCTGTCACGTTAATTGTAGGCTGTGGAGTATCCTCGCTGACGCTTTTGCTGTTGATTATCATTTATGTCTCTGTTTGGAGGTATGGCTTTCATTCTCTTCTCTTCTTCTTGGGGAAAGTAACTGTCTTTTGACCTGCACGGATCCTGGAATGTTTGCTCTGTGGTTTTGGGTGTCTGGTGCTCGAGGTTTGGCATTGAGTGGGCCCTGCAGAAAGTCATCCTGGTGGCTTAGCTGGCATTATCCTTCCCTTTCAGTGCCAGAGAAATTAGCAGAGCGAAATTAGTGCCATGCCCCCTTGTAGGGACATTGTTCCATTTCCAAAAGCCTCGTGCTGGTTTCGATACCTTTTGTGTACCCCAGGAAACCTTGTCAGAGGCGAGGTGGACACGCACGGCCTCTTGGCAGGCAGATATTGCTGCAAGGTAATTCTCTGGGAGCATCCAAATCTCCGTGACCTGCCATGGAAAAAACATCTGGCCTGAAGAACTGACAGAACTTTTCAGGAGCTTAAGGATGTTAAACCTTAAATCATCTAAATCACTCCCCAGCCTTTTGGCTGTGTTTTGCCTTTGGCTTCAGGTGCATATGGGATCCCCCAGAACATCCCATTGCAGAGAGCTCCTGTACACAGGTCAGGTGAAACATAAAATTGTGTCACTCACAGAGGCTGAAGTGATTTTGAAGCAAAGCTTTAATGAACTGTTGGCCCATGCCTCTGTTAGACACATTTTGGTGACTCTAAGCTGAAGGACCTGAGGTGTGCAAGGGATTTTCTCCCTGCACTGCCTTGAACAAGGTCTGAGTTTATCCTTCGAGATCCGTGCCTGTCCTAAATCCATGGCAAACACACTGAGACCTTCATGGCTCTGTGCCAGGCAAAGACAAATCAGAACCAGGTGAACGTCTGCGAAATCCAAATGGAGTGGCTGCAGGGAATACAGTTGGGTATTATTGGTGATCCTTTTGGGAGAAGGGATCAGTCTGAGGCTCTCATTTTGTGCAGTGATTCTTCTCAGTAGGAAGGAAAGGGTAAATTCCATTGAGAGATTGAATTGAGATAACTTTTTCTACGCTTTGCTAGAGGAAAGAAACAAGAGGGTAAAAACTGAGCAAAAATGCATCTTTTTTTTTTGTTGATACTGTGACAGTGCATAGTGGCTGGTTAATTTTGGCAGCTGAAGACTGATCTTGATAACGTTTATCTAGAACTCAGGTTTTTCCGTGCCTGGGGTATCATTGGATGTGCTCAAGTCCTTGTCCTCTCCTGCTTTTCCTCAGGCTGGGCGGCACTGAGCAGCGCCGGTAGGTCACTTACTGGGGTCACTGGTGTCAGGATCAAGTGGAAAGTTAGGCTAGAAGATTAAAGAGCAAGCGTTCGAGCCTCACCCTCTCTTTCCTATGAGAAACAGGTTCAGGATCTGAAACCCAAGCTCAGACATGAGGTTGAATCAGTTTGGAGCATGCCAGAGCCATTTGGAATAACATGATGTATTTTTTTCCAGGACTGTGCTCCCCCCTCCAACTCCAATATTTACTGTTATTGAGGACAGTAAATTGCCTGACCTGTTTCAAATATGTTCTCTTTAATTTCTCATTCCACTCTTTGCCTTATGCCTATGCCCAAAACGATCATCAGGAATGGAGGGACACGTTTATGGGAGGCTTGAATGGGTATTTCTGAGCTAGCCAAGGGTGGACATGCATTTCCAAGTGATCCTGAGACCAGCTATATCTTGATTAAAGGGCTCTCTATCCTGAGTCTCTCTGTGTAAATATTTGTAAAGCATGATCAAGTGATCTCTAGAAGTTCTCTCTGGTGCGCTGAGTTTGTTTCATTTCTTCTCTGTAGATCATGTTTTCATGTTTTCCAAACTTCACAGCATTCCTGTGGCTGAGCCCTGAGCGCTCTGTGTGTCCTTTTTATTTTAGGCATAGCTGCTGGACGTGAATGTGCTTTCCTATTAATGGTCTCAGGAACATCATATTCAACATTATCTCCTGGCTCCCACTTTGTTTTGCCCTAAATGTTGTGTATTCTGATAGACAGCAGCTGGAGGAGTGCTTAGAAATGGAATCAGCAGTATTATTCCACCCATTGTCTCTAAAACACAGGAGCAGCATCAAAGTGGTTCTTTTCCACCGTGCAGGGGCGCAACTCCTCATGTCCTGGCTGCCTGATCTTCTGTGGAGAGCACTCACCAGGGCTCAGCTGTTTCGGGGAGCTTTGGCCGGGAAATTTCCCATTCAGAACTCCGGACAAAGGCATCTGGAGCATGCATCCATAGACCCAGCTCGAGTATGAAACACTTCTGATGAATAAGCTCACTGAGGCTGACAATCTGGAAGCTTTCCCAGAATTTGCCCAGCTAGGGTTTGTTTGTATATATGGGAAGCAGAAAGAGAGGGCAGGCGAGAAAGAGGGAAAGGGAAAAAAAGGGGGGGCAGAGTAACAGGGAGGCGATCCCAGCTTGGGGCTCCATATCAGGGAGGAAATGAATTTACCCTCCACCCCCCATTCAAAACCCCCAAATAAAGGCTGCTCCTTGGTGGCACCTACTCAGCCACTGGCATGAATGGCACGAGCTTTTTGAGGCAAGTGATCACTTCAGACACGGCCAACTTGGCACGGCCCCGTTGGAAACCGGGGCTTGTTTCTGTTCGACGGCTGTTGGTGGCCTGTTGGTGGCCTCCCTCCAGTTCCCAGTAGACAGATGGCTGCAAAAATCTCTGCTGCAGATGGTGCATCTCTGGCCTTATTAGCAGGCTCGACAGAGGGGTCAGTGACACAGTGGGCCACAGAAGTGGAGTGACCTTGTTCCATCTCGGCACTGACTGTCCTGGGTCACAGCTGGAGGCACAATCTGTGTGTGGGCCACGTGCTCCACCGCCTGTATGGAAAAAGAGGGGGAATTGCAAGAAAAAAATTGAAAAGTGGCATGGAAATGAAAAACCGGGGGAAAAAACCCAACCACTCAGGGGTCAGGAGAGGTGAAATGTCACCTCCTTTCAAGCAGCTCCTTGACACGCTGGTATTTCAGGAGTGCCCTGATGTGTTTTCCATCCCTGAACTCATTGCGGCTCAACAGCCTCTGGAGTCAGTGACCTTTCCATCGCACGGGGATCGATTCCTGCTATCGAGCAGCTCATCCACCAGCCCATCAGCATGTGGGGCACGGCAGAGCTTTGTCCCTGACAGCAGCTGGGTGAGCGCTGCATCACTGGAAGAGAACAGCCCCAGCTTTTCTCACTCTGAGGATTGATGGAGTGGCTGTCGATGAGCTCTCCAGGGGCTGTTAACACTTGCTTGAAGCCCCAAGCTCTGCCTGTGCCGCCGGGGATGCTGAGGCGCTCGGTGGCCCTGGTGGGAGGTGGCAGGGATGAGTAAGTGGCAGTGTGGAGAGGGATGTGTGTACACATGGTGAGAAAGCAGCGGTGAGTCAGTGTTTGTGGAGAGGAGAGGAGTCTAAAGGGGGCAGAGAAACAGACTGCGGGGTTTTCCCACCTTTTCCATCTGTCTCAGCTTCCCGCAGCCTGTGGGGATCCTCACTGGTGGCTTCAGGACCTGAGGGAATGGCTGGAGCTGTGTCAGGAGGGTTAGGTTGGATATCAGGGAGTATTTCTTCGCTCAGAGGGTGGTTTAACACAGGGACAGGCTCCCCTGGGAGTGGTCACAGCACCAAATATGCCAGAGCTCAAGGAGTGTTTGGAAAATACTCTCAGGCGCATGATGGGATTTTGGGGTGTCCTGTGCAAAACCAGGAATTTGACTTGGTGATCCTTGTGGGTTCTTCCAACTCGGGATATTCTGTGATTGTAGGACACAGGCTGGAGCAGAATTTCCCTAAATTAGCAGTGAGTTTTCCCCTGCTCTTTTGGGTGAGTGCAGCATATTTTGACAAGTTGACAGAGTCCATATATCAGCAGAGGGGTAGTAAGGCAGCATCCTGGAGTAGCTCTGTCTTTGCTGGAGATGTGTTTTCGGGCAAAACCCATCAAGTTCTATGTTTTTTCCCCCTCTGATATGAGTTCCTGACTTCTTTGGCCAGAGGGTCTGGAAAGGAATGGCGATTTCTTTCTGTGGAGCATCCTGTGCTGGAGAAGAGGAAATGGAAGGAAGAAAAGAAGCATGGCAGGAGGTCTCCTTAGCATTCTGACTGAGCAGAAACCGAACAAGGAAATGTTTGGAATCCAGGTCAGGCTACCAAGGAGGACTCTGGAAGAATTGCCCAGGAATGCAGGATTGAATTAGAATGGTCAGGCCTCAGCATTTGAAGCTGGTCAGGGATGTGAAAGGCCTCGAGAATGGGTTCTGTAGGTACATCAGCACCTAAGGATCTCCCAGGAAGGTGTTGGCCCAGCATTGAATGGGACAAGCAGCCACATGGGTGAGGAAGTTGAAAAGGTGGAGGTACCCAATGCCTTTTTACCTTGTTCTGCTGGCAAGGTTAGCTCCCAGGCACCCAAATTCCTACACAGAGGCAGAATCCAGGGGAGAAAACACTCCCCACTGCCAAGGAAAAGAGAGACAAGGACTGTTTAAGTTACCTGGATGTTTGCAGATCCATGCGACAGAACGGGATGCATCAAGAGAGATGTTTGGGGTGACTGTGGAGCCACTGTCTGTCACCTGGGGAGGTTCCTGAAGGCTGGAAGAAGGTAAATGCTGCACCCACCTTTAAAAAGGGCAAGGAGGAGGATCCAGAGGACAACTGCCCAGTCAATCTACACAGCCCCTGGGACGACTAAAGAGAAGCAGCTCTAAAGGTTATTTCCAGGTGAAATGATGGACAAGAAAGCGATTTGGAATGGACTGCGAGGATTTATGGAGGGCAGATTGTGCCTGGCTGCCCTGTTTCCCTTTTGGGATGGGATGGATGGCTGCAAGGACAGTGGGGAGAAGCAGCTGGTGTGGATTTTGATGTTACCAAGGCCGTTAACACAGACTCCAAAAGTATCCAAATCATGGAATTATGCACTGGATTGGTGGCTTAGTAGCTGGCTGGAGTTCCTGCAGGATTTGAGGGCAGTGGTCAAAGGTGTGAAGCCTGATCAAGAGCTGCTCACATCTGGCCAGGGTTGGTAGAGTGGCCAACATTGTTTAACGTCTTCTTTAACAACCTGGGCAAGGTTTGACACTCCTGAGACCACATCTGGAAAAGGTGCCAAATATTAGGTTCCCCCAATACCAGAGATAGCAGCACGTGGGAGCAAGTCCAAGGGATGCTGATGGAGCTGGAGAATGTCAAAGGAGGCAAAGGGAAAAAGCCTGGAGAAGAGGAGGCTGTTGAGGAGGAGTCATGGAGCAGTCAAACAACTTGCAGAGGTACGCAGGGAAAGGTCTAGAGGCACCAGCTGCAGCAGGAAAGGATCCAGCTGGATATAAAGCAAAATAATCCTTCACCACGAGAGCAGTTAAGTTAAGCAGTTTAGTGCTGTAATAAGTCATCCAGGAGAGGTGGTAGCAGTTCTGTTCCTGGGGATTTTCAAAACTCGATCAGACGAGACCCTGAGAAACCTGATCTGACTTTGAAATCAGTCCTTTTTTTGGGCACAGGATTGGACTGGGAACTAGAGAAATGTGGTGGGTTTTTTTTTCTCCCCAGCCTAAATTATTCTGATTCTGTTCGTTGCCAACCCACATCTCGTTCTTTGGAGATGCAGTGATCTGGAGAGCAAGATAAATTCTTGGGGTGTGAAGGGAAGCAGGGAAAAAAAGAGAGTTGGTTTAAGGGGGCGTAAGGGGAAAAAAAGTCTTAAGACAGTTGGATTATCTCCCCTTACATTAAAATACAGGCTAATACTTACGGTCAACTCATTTCTTACCTTTTTTGAGCAGTGGAGACTTTAGAAGTACCTGCTGATCCCAGTGGGATCTTACTGTTGCTACACAGATTTATTACATCTCCTTCCCACCAGGACAGAGTCCAAATGTCCCTTTCTACCCCTTCAGAGTTGCTGACTGGAGATTTGATGTTTTACTTCACACAATCAAAGCACAGAGAGATTGATGTCAGCCACAAACGGAGCAAGGTCCAGGTGATGCCCAGCATTGTACTGAGCCCAGTGAAATCAGGAAATTTGGGCTCATCTTGGCTGTGAAAGGAACCAGAAGCTCATTTTGCAGGCTGTCAGCCCAGTTTCTTGCTGAGCAGGGATCCTACATTTTGCAGCCTTTTCTGGGGCTGGGAGAGTTTCAGGGAGAACTTCCTATAAACCAGATTTCCAGCAGATTAAGTAGGAATTCATGCAACCTTTGCATCAGTGGCTTTTTTTTTTTTTTTTTTGCATCCAGAAAAGCATATCCACCATTCATGTTCATCTGAAGATAAAACTCAAGGGGAAGTTAAAAATCCAAGTTTCACAGCCCTCATAAGGTCTAAAGCACAGATTTACCCTTGGCAGAGCACACAGCGTGCAGTAAACTCATCCTGCCCTCCTCATCAGAAACTCAAAACTCTGCAGCCAAGGCACGACCAACTCACTCTTGCTAAAATTAATTAATTAAATTAAATTCCCAACATAAATAGTTGATGTGCTGGAATATAGGAAATAATCCTGCATTAGCCTCCAGGGATGAGCTGGTTGATTAATACATCTGTTTCTAATTTATATAAGCATCAGCATCTCCTCTTCACTCATCTGGCATTCAGGCAGGGCACTTGCAGCATCTCAGGGATAATTCACGTGTGTGAGCATTGGTGTGGTCAGATCTCGAGTCAGTCCTTGAGGACTTGCACTTTCGCAGTTCCCTCTTCGTTTTGTTGGGTACATAAAAGTGCCTTCAAAGAAATTTCCCTCCGTAGCCAGTGGTTGGAATTAGTTGCGGTGCGCTTACCTCGGCAGCGAGTCTGGTGCTGCTGTGCAAATCAGAAATGACAAATCATTGGCTCCTGCAAGGTGCTGAAGGCAGCAGCTCCCTACCCGGTGTCCCTGATGTCCCAAACCCACAGCTGCAGTTACGTATTTGCCCTAGTTTGGAGAAGTGTTACCAAAAAAAAAAAAAAAAATAAAAGCTAAAAATGAAGCCAGAAATGCTTCTCCACTGCTTCTCACCTCAGGAGGGGTTGTTAGGCTGAAGGAAGGGGAATGCTGAATCGCACACACTTTGTTGTCAAGGTGCATGTGTTTGTAATCTGCTTCCATCGCCAGCATGCCTGTGGCTCTTCTGAGTTGGGAATCTTTTCCGTGTGTTGCCTGTTTGTTTTCTTTCAAGCTCCTTTTCGAGCCCCCCCTTTCAAGTAGGCAGAGCTGAGGAAGGTTTGCTGCACTCTACTGTTTGAGGAGGGGCTCAGACTAGGCTGGCCCCTCATTTTTTGGCTCCTAATGCCAGCACTGATAGGGGATGATGGCAACATCTTCCCCCCCTCCCTTCCCCGTTTGTTCTTGTCTGTCTAGCGCATAAAATCTGCAGGAAATTGGCAATTCTGTAGAGCCTGGCCTGGATTGCTGCTTTTTCAGAGGTCACCCAGGGCTGGCTGTGACAGGGTGGGTCTCCCTCCCCTCTTCTCTCGCTGCAGGTACATCCGCTCGGAGCGCTCCGTCATCCTCATCAACTTCTGCCTCTCCATCATCTCCTCCAACGCTCTCATCCTGATCGGACAGACCCAGACCCGGAATAAGGTAAGGGATCCGCTGGGGCTTTGTTTATTTGTTTGCTTTCCCCCTGATTTAGCACTGAAATGATCCATTCAGGCAGCACTTCCTCATTTTTCCTCCATCTGTTAATTAGCGACATGTCAAAGACACGGCTAAATGGCAGATTTCAATTTTCTCTCTCGCTCTCTCTTTGATAATTTGTCAGCATCCTCAGGGCTTTGATTAAAACCAATGTGATATTTTTGAATATCTGCCTAGAGTAGCTGGCACATGGCACGGTGAAGAAGCGTGGTGATTTGCAAGGCTTTAACCATTTTATTTTCAAAAAAATTACAAAGACAGATTGAGAAAAGGCTTTAAAAAAAAACCCCAAACAAACAACCTCTCAGCTTTACATTTATTTCTCCAGCAGTTTTTATACTCTGAGCTGAAAGTACTTGGCAGATGTTAATGAACACAGACACAAAACTGTCCAACCTTTTCTGGGAATGGGAAGCATTGCCAGATGCACTGTGAGCACTGCAGGGCCACGAGGGACTCAGAGCAGATCCCAGAATGACTCCAGCATTCCAGGCAAGACCCGGCGTGGTTTTCCAAGCCATGAGCACTGGTTGCATGTACATCTCTTCCCACAGGCCCAGCTGGACAGACGTGTGTTGCCTCCATGACTTTTTTCCAGCTCAAGCATTTCCAGGTTCCCCGTTGATGTCTGGCATGACAAACCACTGCTCACCATTACTATTTTCCCATTGTAAATTTTCCAGTCTTCCCAAAGGCTCCGACCATCATAACTCCGTTGAGCCAAAAAACGTGAGGCAAGAAGCCTCCTCCGCTCCTTCTGCTGACAAAATCACAATCAGAAGTCAGAAATTAGTTATTACTTAGCAGTAACCAGCGAGCAGCCGGGTTTTTTGAGCCCCTGCTTTGGCAGCATGAACACGGTGTCACTGTTGGAAGCGTGTTGGGAATAAATTCTTCCCTGTGAGGGTGGTGAGGCATGGGAACAGGTTGCCCAGAGAAATTGTGGGTGCCCCAACCCTGGAATTGTTCAAGGCAAGGTTGGACGGGGCTTTGAGCAAGTAGAAAATCTTCCTGCCCGTGGCAGGGGGGTTGGAGTGAGATCTTTTTTAAGGTCACTCCCAAAACTCAAACCATTCTATGATTTTATGATTCCTGCAGAGAAGCTGAAGGATTTCGTGAATCACAGACTCATTTCTATGCGGAAGGGTTAGGATCAGGTTGTTTTAGGGAAAGCTTTCCAGCTGCTGGAGCCCTGTGTGTGTAGAGGAGTGTGGAAACAAGCAGCCAACTCTGCTCCTGCTACAGAAGTGCCCTTCAGAATCTCTCCTCCCAAAGCAGAGTTGCCTTTCATTGCCAGCGTGGTTGGCAAGAGGTGGAGAAAGGGTGAACCGAGCTCCTGCTCTCCTCAGTTGTGTTTTCTGCAGCACCAAACGCGTGCTGGGAGCTTCTCTGCACCGAAAGAAACTCTGAGGGATGCTCAGCAGGACAAACCACGGCTGGACCTCCTCTTTGGTGATTCTCCCTCACCTCGGGACAGGAGCTGGATGTGTTCCTCCTCTCTCACCCCCTCCAGAGCCCGGTTATGAACCCAGGCTCTCCCTGGGTGCTTTTTTGTCCCGTGACTCTGGGAGTTCACTGTCAGAGCTGTTGGTGGGGATTCGAAGCTCCCGGCAGCGATTGCAGGAGGCAGATTAGCTCTTTGCACATCCATATGCATGAAACCCCAGAAATAGAAAGGTTATTCTTGGATTTCCTCTCAGCCATCTAGTAAACAGTCTCTGGCAGGCAGCAGAGAAAGAAAACTATACAGAGGAGAGACGAAGGAGTGCAAATTAAGATTTTATTCACATTCAATTATCGATAATAGAGCATCTTAAAATGTTGACGATTGATTTATAATTGTGGCTTCTCTGGGAGATTTCTACGGTGTCGGCTTCCCTGGAAATGTCAAATTCTCCCTGGATTTCCATCCATGTAACCTCAAAGGCAAGATTCCACGCCTGGATTTGCTAAGCTTTTTTGAAGATGAAAGGCCTGGGAAAAAGCTAAAAAAAAAATTCCAGTCAGCAATATGGGGATACAAAGGCAAGGGATGCTGCAGGAAGTGGCCGTATCTCCAAGGCTTGTGCTGCAAGGGAACAGATTTCTCCTCCTAAAGGAAAACAGGGGCTAATGGCCTTGACAGACTGACAAGCTCTGCTGGGTCTTGGGACATCATATCCCTGTGCTTAGCCCTCCATGGGGATTTTTGGTTTTCCCCACAAGGAAGGGGGAAAACCTGCAGCAGAGGTTGCAGAAGCAAATATTTGCCTGCCTATCAGTTGGCCAAGTTCATTTGAGGCGATGGGTTCATTCTGGTCCAGCTGAGATGTGCATATTTCTCTTGTCTTCCCTTCCACGCTTCTTCCCTTTCTATCAAAGCTTCTCATTTGAGGAAAAAAAAACAACGAACCAAATGTATCTCTGTGGTGTAAAATTTTAAAGCAAAGCTTTTCTCTCCTCTTTACAAGGAAGAGCTGTGTTGGTTCGAAACAAAATCAAAAAAGGCAACGTGAGCAGTGTTGCAGATGATAGCAAAAAAAAAAGGTTCTAAAATAACAATCTTTAAAAATCCATTCCAGAAAGCATCCTCTGTTTGTAACTGTTTTGTGTAGGTTTGTAAGCTGATGATTAGGAACCACCTTTGTAGGATTCTTGTAAAATGTGGAAATTACTGGACATTATCATATTGAGCCGTGCTATTTGTACTGAACTGACATCCAGAATCCACTTACAAGCAGAGTGTGGAGGGATTTGGTGTCAAATGCAAATGTGGAACAAAAAAGACAGTTCCTATCTCAGGGAACACACGGTCTCGCTTTTATTCACAGCCTCTGATAATGTCGGGTGGTGCCGGTGGATGAATCGAGAGCAATCCGATAAAATCATGATAAAAGCCACTCTGTGCATGAGAGCTCTGGGTTGAAAGATGCTGGTGGTTGAAAAAAGAGAAAAAAGAGAAAGATTCATTGACCGTAAAGCCCAAGTCCGTGTTTCCCCATATAACTCAAAGCAAAGAAATTCTTGATTATAAACCTCCCCCTCCCCCAAATGCCTCAAGCCATTTTTTTTTTCATCCCGAGCCACTTTTAAAATCTATTTGCTCTCCCTTCTCCTCGAGAGCCACTGGACTTTCTGCCCGTCATTTTCTTCTCAAGTCCATTGATTCACAGTTTTCAACTCACAGATGGGGGGAAAACTGGCTGAGTTAAACAGAGCGGCACCAATTTGCACCAGTGAAAGATTTGGCCTTGCTGAGTTAAAACAAAGACGAGCTTGTCAGCTTTCCAGTCCATCTCCCTGGCACTCCGGGATTGTTCTTCATAATGCATTTGCCAGTTCTTTCCCCAGTTTAATTTTAAATGGCTTAAGCTGCCTGCATTTCCCTCGTGAGATTTCCCCACCGAGTAGTAGAGCTCACCATTATGAAATTCTTTCTAATCTGGGGGCTTTTTTTCCTTTTCTTTTTTTTTTTTTTTTATTTTCTTCCCTGTCTACTGGTTGTTATGTGCTCTCGGACAACTGTGCCCTCATGTTTGCAGTCCTTTCCCAGCCCCTGGCAGCCATGGTTTCACTCAGCTCTCACGGCTTAACTCTTTCACTCAGCGCCGCTTCCCTGGTAGGGGCACCATCCAAATTGCCTTCCTCAGATTTCATTTCCATGGCTGGCCTGCCAGGGATGTGGTTCTTTGCAAACCTTTTGAGCTGAGATTAGTGCACTGTTTGCTAACTGTTCTGTCCCCCCCGTCACCCCCACCCTGAAAGGATTGTGGCAATAGTTTGGATCTTTTGGGAATGAAATATATCCTGATGAAGCCGAGAAAACACCAGGATGGGACATGGAAGGTGGAAGGTCCCTGCTGTTTTGGGGGGTTTGTAACTAAATGATCTTTAAGGTCCCTCCCCACCTCAACAATTCTAAAATTCCATGATTCTTCTAAAGCGTTAACTATGGCCTTATCTTGGTGCTCATGCTTAACAGCAGCTGATTTCCATGCAGTACTTAAATTTAAAGCTCCGCTCTTTGCTAGGTCAGAGCTTGTGGAGGAGCCTTCCCCCTCCTAAACTGCATTTCCATGCCCTGATCTCCTCGACTTTTCCTTCCAGAGCCCGGTTTGGAAGCGTCTCCCCACACCTTCTGCTCTGCCACCCGCTGCTCTCTCCGCCTGCTGCTCCTCTCACGTGTCCTCCTTTCCTCCTCTCTGCAGGTGATCTGCACGCTGGTGGCGGCTTTCTTGCACTTCTTCTTCCTCTCCTCTTTCTGCTGGGTGCTGACCGAGGCCTGGCAGTCCTACATGGCCGTGACGGGCCGGTTACGGAACCGCATCATCCGCAAGCGCTTCTTGTGTCTCGGATGGGGTGAGGAGCCGCGGGCTGCAGAGCACAGGAGGTGCAGGGTGCAGGAGGGACTGGTGCTCCTCAGGAGACTTGGCAGAGGGGGCTTGAAACCCTCTGAAATGGTTAAAAATAGCTGAAATATCTGAAATGGTTAAAAATAGCACAGCCGAGAGCCCTGAGTTGAACCTCCTGCCCGGCGCACCTGAAAACAGAGGAATTGAGTTCCAGTTTCAGAGGGTGGTTTCTCCTGGGGTTGGGTCTGTTCCTTGCTTTCTACTTTTCTGTCTCTGTCTGTCTCCCCCTGTGCTGGATGTGTTCCACTGGTGCATGGTGGAATCCAAGGGAGTGTTGGGACTGGGGCAGGGATTGTCCCTGTCTCAAATCGTGGGGTCAGTTTTGGACCCCTCACTACAAGAAAGACATGGAGGGGCTGGAGAATGTCCAGGGAAGGGAACGGAGCTGGGGAAGGGTCTGGAGCACCAGGAGCAGCTGAGGGAAGTGGGGAGGCTTAGCCTGGAGAGAAGGAGGCTCAGGAGGAACCTTCTGGCTCTCCACAACTCTCTAGGTGTAGCCAAGAGGGGGTCAGGCTCTGCCCCCAGGTAAAAGTAATAGAACAAGAGGAAACAGCTCCAATTGCAACAGGGGAGGTTTAGGTTGGATATTCGGAAAAATTTCATCACTTAAAGGATGGCCAAGCATTGGAAAACGCTGCCCAGGGAAGTGGTGGAATCCCTGTCCCTGGAAGTGTTGAAAAACCCGTGAAGAAGTGACATTTAGGGCCATGGTCTTGTGGCAGTGCTGGGTTAATGGTTGGACTCAGTGGTCTTGGAGGTCTTTTCAGCCTTAGTGATTTTATGGTTCTAAGATTCCGCAGAGCAACCTGGAGTGAAGCAAACTCTGAAATGCTGTCTCCATGGCAGCAGCGCCTTTTGGAGACAAATAAACTGCGAGACTGCTGCAGACGCTTGTAACTAATTTTTCTCCCTCTGCCTCTGCCGTATGTTTAATTTATAAGCCTTAAATGATGCATTCTGTAGTAGAAAACAAATACAAACCCATAAACCTGGGCTTTCAAAGCGATAACAAGGGTGTGTTTGAAAGGAGCAGCGGCACAAAAAGTTGCTGAGAAGTGAGGAGGCAAAGGAAAGAAAGGAGAGGGAAAGCCTTGTGTGGCTGAGCTCTATTAATGTCTCATTTTACTACTGAAGTCTCACAATTCACCCCAGGCAAGAGATTTCTGGTGCTTACCAAGCACCCTGATGTGATTTATTCTGGCACATCAAGAGCCGTCCTCGTTGCAGCACCTGCATCCCTTGAAGTTTTCCCTCTTAAGCTTTTGCTTACAATGGAGAATAAATTGTGTTATTAAAATCCGGGGTTTGTGCGTGGCAGGAGCAGAACCACAATACCTGCAGAGCACAGGCTGCAGGAGCCTGGGTGTGCTCATGCATATGTTTGTACCTCCTTGGTGACTCCAGCAACATCAGGGATATCAAAATCAACGGGCTAATAGCTTTTCTAGGTAATAAAAAGGGATTTTTTTCTGATTTGTAAAAGCTGGGACAGATGGGCGTGTTAGCCAAGGGAATTTTGGATGAGCAACATTCACATTTGTAGTCTGTGCAGATTAAAAAAAAAAAAAATCCCCCTACATGTGTAGAAGCATAATTTGCACTGCTAGTAAAATGTAGTCAGCTCTGAGCTAGGATGCACTGCTGATAAATGATGCATAATAACCATTTGGAGTAGGTTAGGACAAGAACTGAAGAACACTCTCGCCTATTAAGGCAGCAAGGGAATTTTGGATATTTAGCATCCTGCTAGACTTCAGCTGTAGAGCTGGGATTAATGGCACTTGTAAGAGGAAAGAAGCCGAAAATATGTTTTAAAGAGCATAATCTGAAATAATTAGCACAATTCACTTTGTCATGGGCTGACTCTCCCCCCTTTCCCCTCTTTGCACATTTGCATTTCTCTAAGCCCTTGTTCGAGACGTCTTTGCCAAGTTCTCAGCTGCTCTCAGCTGTGGCTCATTGAAGCTGCAGAGAATTTCAGCAGCAGGGAGGATTATTTTTTTATTTCTTCACTCTCCTCTTGGATGTGCAACTTTGCAATTCACTTCTTAAATTATCATTAGTAATAATTATTAGTAATAATTGTTGTCCCTGTTTGTTCCATGCTCTCAAGTGATTCTGTGCAGGGTCAGGAGCTGGACTTGATGATCGTTGTGGATCCTTCCAATTCTGGATATTCTGTGACTCTCTGATTTAGAATAGGCAGATAAATTGTTCCCTGGAAACAACTCAGTCATCATATTTAGCCCCATTAAAGAAGAAATATTTTTGTCAGGATTTTTATGACCCTGTTACAGTTTCCACAACTGGATTTTAATGCTGCCATAGCTCAGCCTCTAAGTGGGCCTTCAGCTGTTTATAACGAGAATGGCTCTTGGGAGTTATTAGCAAACATCTTTTCTAGTGGAACATGATTAACACATGGCCTGATTCTCCTCTGACCTGGAAGTACAAAACTCCTTGAAAGAGATTTTGAATGGATTTTCTTGGAATTGTGAATGTTCCATTCACTTCGTGCAGAAAACCCCTAAAGCCTTGCTGGTACTGCCTGTACCACACAAGGTACACGAAACAGGCCAATTTCTTGGAAATAATAAAAAAATTAGATTAAAATCTGATTTTTTGGTGGTTTGTTTCCAACCTAATCCCATCTAACTTTGCTTAGACCACTGACAGCTTTCCCAGGGCACAGCACTTCTCATTATGATGCTCTTTGGCTTAACTACCATGACGTAGCTGCCACCTGTAGTAGCTGCTCCTTGTCCAGACCCATTTCCTTCCCAAACTGAGGCTTTTTCCCAGCCTTGGAATGAGCCATTCCCTGGAGCTGCCGAGTTCACAGCCCCACTCTGGATTTCTGCATAATTAGCACGTCGGAGAGAGTCACTTTGCGAAGAGCGAGCTGCAGTTTTTGTCGGAGTCTTTGCCAAATTTCCTCTTTCCCAGGGTCTCTTGCACCAAGCTATATTCCTAAAAATCTACTTTCCTGTGTGGTTTCTTCCCGTGGGATTGCCATATTGATGGCACCGTAGGGAATATGGCAGCCAGGATTTATCCAGATGAGGTGTGAAGGAGGCTTGGTGAGAGGAGCAAGAGTCAGTTAAGTTAAAAGTGAGGAAAAAAGGGAATGGAGAGGAAAATGAAAAGGAAAATGGAAAGGAAAGGGGGAAAAGGAAGGAAAAAGGGAAGGGAAGGGAAGGAAAAGGAAAAGGAAAAGGAAAAGGAAAAGGAAAAGGAAAAGGAAAAGGAAAAGGAAAAGGAAAAGGAAAAGGAAAAGGAAAAGGAAAAGGAAAGAAATACTAAAAGAAACACCTTTTAAACCCACTGCCTGTTGGGTTTGGACTGATGAAATGTGACCTGTGCCTGGAAATCTCATATGGCAAGAGAAGCACTCCCTGCAGGATAACCCTCAAATGCTCCATATTCAGCCCTGTGGCTCCCAGCTGCTGCAGAGCCTCACCAATAATCAATCCTGGGATGGTTTGTGGTGCTGAGGGACCCTTCCCAGAGGATTATTGTCTGGATGCTGTGCCTGCATATTCCTTGGATCCCCTGCGGTCACCTGCCGTGACCTCTGCAGCTCACGAATTAGGGCCTTGTCAAGGGGCACTAATCCCAGCTGGCTACTGATCCTGCTGATTCTTAATGGGATTTTCCCATCTTTAGCATTGAGACAGCTTAATTCCTCCTGCCACAAGCAGGAGAGCTATAAAAAGCCACGTGGAGACCTCCAGAGTTGAAGAGCCTGATGTTATGAGCCAATATCCAGACAGTTCTTTAGGGAAAGGGGAGAGCTGGACTTTGAACCTCCATAGATCCTAGAAGAGACCTGAAGTTCTTTCCTATTGTTGTTGAGATAAACCTGCTCCATTACAGATCTTTGGGATAGGGGAACTCAGTTTTAGTTTCCTTTTCTGTCTCATTTGGGGTGGATTTGAGCCTGGGTCACTCATCATACACCGAGTGTAACAAAGCTCAGAATCCTTGGGTTCTTGGAGTTGGGTTGTGGCTGAATATTCCAACTTCAGGAGGCACCCTGAAGTACCTAAGAATAAAATTAATCAATTTCATGCATCTGAATCTACTGTGAGACCCCCCCACAACTGTTGAGACCACAGCAGGGCGGGAGCTGATTCCAGCTGATGGTATTTTATTTAATTAACAGAGGTAATTAAGGTTCTTGCTTTTGGTTCTGGGGGTCTTGAGCTCAGTCTCTGCCACAGACCCAAGCTGGGACAGATGGTGCTGGAATAACTCGGGAACGAATGGGGAATACGGAGTGGGAGAAGGGCTGCACTTGTGATTAAATGACCAATTTCCTCCTGTTTTATTTCCGTAGGGCTCCCTGCTTTGGTGGTTGCCATTTCCGTGGGATTTACTAAAGCCAAGGGATACGGCACCGTGAACTAGTGAGTAAAGTATTCCTTTTTTCCCTCTGTTTTAGCTTCCATCCTTTTTATCAAAACCTGGCCACTGACCCGCAGGAGCACATTCCCTTGTGCTACCCATCATTCCTGCATCTCTGCCTCCTCCATCCATCACCTGGATCGTGTATTCCTTTAAAAACAAATTAATAGGGACTACTTGGATTTAACTGTTGTATTTGTGGCGTGATTTTGATCTAGATACCTTTTACTTAGAGCTTTTTAATGTATTTTTAAGGGGGAAAATGGAATATTTAAGGTTTTGGATGTTTAAAAATTAAAACGAGCTTTTTTTTTTAATCTCTTTCCAGGCTTGATTGGCCTTCACATTTTCAAAATAGCTCAGTTTTAGGCAGCAGAATGAGCCTGACTTTTTCAAACCAAGGTTTTGACAGCAGCCTGTGTTGCCTGTTTTCCAAATTCCACAGGTTTTGTCTTTAGGAAACTTTTACGTGCATGTAATGGGGGAAGGGAAACAGAGTAGAAATAAAGGAAGAGGTAAAATATGCATTAAGACAAGTCTGGGTTCACTCAGAGCTGAGCATTAGTACAACTAAATGAAAAAAAAAGAGAGAAACTATTATTTTTTTACTCTGTCATGAAAAACCCTAGAAATTTTATGCGTAACAACAGCTAAAGGATAATAACTTGTGTAGCAATAAGTCAGGCTCTTCCCTACTTCATCCCATCATTTCCCAGAGCCTTTCTGGGCAGGGGTTTGCATCCCACACGGGCAATGTTTGAGGCTGGAGCTGTTGCTGTGGCCGGCAGCAGATGAGGCTTCGATCGTCCCACTGAGGAAATGTCACATGGAGCCTCCTGCTCTCCCTTAATTCCCACCACATCCTGCACACCCACGGCCAAATGGCCCAGGGTTTGCATTTTAATCGCAGGGGAGAATTAAAGCAGCATTTTCTGTTTGCTTTGCAGCCCAAATTCCTGCACGACACGGGGGGCTCAGGATTGTGGCTTTCTCGAGTACAAATCCATAGACAGAATTCCTGACGTCTGTGCTGGCACCAGGAGGCATTGGCTGCCCCTGGCTTGCCTGTGCCACCCTCAGTGTGTCCTGGTGGAGAGGAACTTGTTGTGTGACTCAGGAGAGGACAAAACACAGCCTGGGTTTTGGGACCCAGATCACAAATTAATTCCCTTTGGCTTTACCGTGGGTCAGCTACTTCTGGCATTTTACTCCAGGCACATCCATGAGAGCAATTCACAATGAACGAGCCTCAGGGGGATGGGAGGGAGGTCCTGAATATTTCTGTATTTTCTCTTTTGTTCACACCCCAGCAAGTCCAGTTTGATGAGCTGGGCTTCGGTGATCCTCGTGGGTCCTTTTCCAGGATATTCCATGGGTCTGTTGTCCTCCTTTTGTGTCCTTTCCACGTGTCCCAGTGTGTGGTAAAGCTGGGGAGTCCCACCAAAGGCATGAGGAGAACAACAGTTCCCCTCAAGCACAAAGATCCCATCAGATGTTCCCAACACTGCCATTTTGTTTTAATTCCACTCTTTGGTACCTTCCAGTACCTAAAAAACCTTACAAGAAGGCTGGAGAGGGACTTTTTCCAAGGGCGTGTAGTGACAGGACAAGGGAAAGTGGCTTTGAGCTGAAGGAGGATAGATTTAGATTGAATATTAGGAAGAAATTCTTCCCTGGGAGGGTGGTGAGGCCCTGGAATGGAATTCCCAGAGAAGCTGTGGCTGCCCCTGGATCCCTGGAATTGTCCCAGGCCAGGCTGGATGGGGCTTGGAGCCACCAGGAATAGTGGAGGGTGTCCCTATGTGTGGCAGGAGATTGGACAAGATGACCTTTCAGGTCCCTTCCAATCCAAACCATTCCATGATTCCACAAATTCCTGCTGGAATTGGCTTCACCATGAGCCAGCGTTAAGCTGAGCTCACTCACAGTGAGTTCTGAGTTCACGAGCCCTGATGCTGAATAAAACAGTGCTGAGCATCTCTGTAATGAGAGCTCCATTTGCACTTTGGTGCATTTTAAACCACAAAAAACAAATATTGCTGTGGGCCCAGCCGGGCAGGGCGCCCCACCAGACCTCAGTGCATTCACACCTAGCCCTGTCCTCCTGCTCAAAAAGGCTTAAAAGCTCTGCTGCATTCCTGTGTGGGGAGCCCTTGGTTTTATCTCCCCTCCAGAGCAAAGTCAGCACTGCACAGCAGCAATTTCAGAGCTGAACTCCAAAACTTGAGGATATTAGGAAGGAATTCTTCCCTGGGAGGGCTGTGAGGCCCTGGAATGGAATTCCCAGAGAAGCTGTGGCTGCCCCATCCCTGGAAGTGTCCAAGGCCAGGTTGGATGGGGCTTGGGACAACCTGGGACAGTGGAAGGTGTCCCAGCCCATGGCAGGGGTGGGAATGAGATGATCTTGAAGGTCCTTTCAGCCCAGTTTTGTCTCCAGTTTGTAATGGGCGCTTCCAATGGGCACTGCAGACTTTCAAGGCCAAACATTCCCAGCTTGCAGAAGGAAGGAAAAGCTTTAATCCCAGCACATCCCTCCCTGGGAAGGAGGGGACAAGAGGTGACAAGATAAACCAGAAAGTACTACACAGAGTCTTTTAAAGCATCTTCCAGCCCTGCAGTTTCTGGCTCCTAAGAGCAGTACCTGAGCTCCTGTGGTGGAGGTGGACATTGAGCCAAAGCAGGGCTCTGATATTGCACAGAATTTAACACTCAGTAGCATTTTTTTTTCTCATCCCACTCACAGTGGTAAAAAAAGCCCTGACATCCAACTATGGGACATGGTCACGAGGGCATTTTGGGGACAGCTGCAGGTGTTGAAGGTGTTGCGGAGCCAATCTTGGTGTTAAAGACTCTCAGGGCAGAAGTGGTGGAAGGGACAGGGTGTGAAATGTGGGATGTGTCTTGAGGCTGGAATTGTCAATCCAGCTGCATCTTCAGGATGTGCCAAGGGTGGCCCAACCATGCTGGAGCAACCTCCATCAGGATGTTCGGCCTGGGACCAAAGATTTCAACAAGTTTGGCCCTGACTTTATATATGGTATGTGGGATGAGGTTTTCCTCTAACAATAAAACCACAGCTGAGCAGCAGGATGGGTTCTGTCCCACCAAGAAGTGACCAATCAAAAGCTTGGCCAGGTCTCCAAGTTGTAATGCAGAGAGCTCAGAGGCAGTGCTGAGTTTGGGGAGGTTGTGGTAGTATTTAATATTTATCATTTAGCTGGCCAGACTGGTCCACTGAGTCATGAGTTGAGGAGGGAGAGAGAGGTTGAAATTAATAATTTAATATATTCTGCAGGGTTTGGAGTGTGTCTGTTGTTCTGTGAGTGGTGATTCCCAGCAGCCATTCCCTTACCCTTTATTACTCAGGACACTCCAACTCTCCATCTGTGATGAGGGTAGGAGGACACAAGGGGATTTTTTTCCTTTTGTTGCCTGAACTGCGTTTGAAATGACATTTTGCAGTTGTTTGGAGCATTCTGGGGTAGAAGCTTCACTGCCACTCTCAAAGGAAGTCCGAGAGGTACCAGAGGTCTAAAGGACCTGCCCCAGATCACCTCCTTAGATGAGGCTGAGTGTCTGAATAATAACCCTCCTTTTAGCTGGTGCTCCAGGGACTGCCCCTGGACCTCTAAAGCTTCACAAACAACCTCCTAAAGCTTGAAGTGAATAATTGAGGTTGTGCCACTGGCGCTGGGAGCTCACATCCTTCCCCACAGGAGAGCCCATCAAAAGTTTTCTGGAGCAGAGCCTGCGCACAGCAAATTTCTTGGCGTCCTGGGGTGTCATTGCATCAGGGCTTTTGTGACCCACAGGTGTCTCAGCAGCTCCTGGGTTAATTTCTGAGCAAACACGGGTGGGCCAGGCCCGACTCTCTGCTGTAATCTCAGTTACACAAAATGTTGTGCTGGGGCCTCCTGATTTTACAGAGGATTGAGGTGAGAGCTGTTGTTTTCACACTGGACAGTGTGAAAAAGACCTCAGTGGAAATCAACACTTCCCAGGACTAGGACAAAAGCCACCACCCTCCATCTGGGCCGTGGCAGAGTCACAAAAGGATCAGGTGTTTTGCAAAGAGTTTTTTTTTGTGCTGAACACAAGAGCTGCTGTCAGTCGAGGAAACACTGCTTAGGAATTGTTAAACCATTCACTTCCTTCCAGTGACGATTATATTTAAAAAAATCAGTGAAGAGAACCCTTGGAAAGTACAAGGGAACCTCTTAGCGAAATGCAAATATTTCTGTGCCTCGTAGGCACGAGGCTAAAAGCATCTCCACTACGCTGGGGTTTGCTGTCAGTTCTGTTTCTTGGATATTCCTTCACCCTTTCCTCTCCCTTGCTGCCAGCGAGCACCTCTGACAGCCTCGGAAATGCTCTGATGAAGGGCTCTGGCAGGGAGGTCAGGCAGTCAGGAGGGATCAGGGCCAGAGCTTGGTGATGTGTGATCTCACCTTCACAGTTCCAGGGACCCCCCGGGAATGAGGACCCTCTCTGCACCAAGTCCTCATCACTAATTGCAGGGCAGGACTGTCAGGTTTCTTCATCTGAGCCACCAGTTGGAAGAGACACTGAGAAAAAACTGAATAGAGCTTTGGATAAAAAGGTTTGGACAAGGATAGGGATTTGGGAGCCCTCCTCTTGCATTTAGGGAGACCTCCAATTATTGCATTTATTAGACCTCCACATCTTCATTTTTATTCCCTCCCTCCTCAGCTGATTATCCATTTTGTTATTACAGCTGCTCAGACAGTTTGTGACAGAGCAGTTGGCTTATCAGGAAGAAATCAGAATTGATTAAGTTAGCACATTACAGGTTTAATTTAGACATAAAGAAGATTCAGACCTTGGAGAAAACCAGAATATCTTAATTCTCAACTTGAAATACTCCCTTTCTTGGGGTGCCTTTTTAGAAATGTTCCTTGCTTTGAGGTGAAAAAAAAAACATTTTTTTGCAACCGAGAATTAAGAAAAAACCATGAAATGTTTCCAGGAAGGCTTTTTTTTTTTTCCTCCTCCCTGGGAGCATCAGTTTGCTCCTGATGCAGAATGAAAGCATCTTGCTGAGGGCAGGGGCATGCAAGTGAATTACTGCAGGGTGAGCTGAGTTAAGAGCTTGGAGAAAGTCTCCTCTCCATTGTGGTTTCCTGCTCTCCTCCTGTGCTCAGTGCACGGTCGTTTCCTGCTGAAACAGGATTACTCCATCCCACATTTTCTCCAGGGTTCTGCCCTGTCAAAGCGTGCAAACTTTCCCAGGGGCTGCTGACACAGTGTAAATTGCCATCCTCTCCTGCCCCGGAGCTCCTAATTTGTGTGTCCATGCCCTGAATTGCTGGATTCCCCATGGAAAATGGGAATTTCAGCTCTGGTGCTGCTGTGGCTCTTCCTGGCTGTCACAGAGGCACAGATTCCTCAGGTCCAGCCCTGCTCAGGCAGGGTCACCTGGAGGTGGCTCTTGCCTGATGGCTTTTGAAGGTCTCCAAGGATGGAGATTTCACAGCTGCTCTGCTCATCCTTTGGCCTTGCTCGGACACTCTCACGGGGGAAAAAGTGGTTTTTTTCTGACTTCACAGTCAAACCTGAAGAACAAATAATCCGAGAATGGTCTGGGTTGGAAGAGGTCATCGGGTTCCACCTCCTTGCCATGGGCAGGGACACCTTCTACTGTCCCAGGTTGCTCCAAGCCCTGTCCAACCTGCCCTTGGACACTTCCAGGGATCCAGGGGCAGCCACAGCAGCACCAGAGCTGAAATTCCCATTTTACGTGGGGAATTGCAGTTCAGGAGCCCAAATTCCACATCTGGTCCGTGCAGAAGGGAGATGTCCTTCTCAGGTTGTGTGGCGTGAGGGAGAAGGAACAGATTGGTTTCCAAAAGGGGCCACACACACCTCACATTCAGCTTATTTTCTAAGGAATTTTACTCAAGGAGTGCTGTGAATTCCCACCTCGCTGCCGTGTTGTTAAATTTCTCCATGAAGGCAATCTCAGAGGGAGGCGAGAAATGTCCTGCACCCCTGGGCCTTGACACAGGGGTCAGCAAATGAGCAAGGGACAATTTCCACTCTTTCTACTATTTTCCCTGAGTAAGTAGGACAGAAGCATCATCTTGC
The DNA here is from genome assembly GCA_036630365.1 of Acanthiza pusilla. NCBI lineage: Eukaryota > Metazoa > Chordata > Aves > Passeriformes > Acanthizidae > Acanthiza > Acanthiza pusilla. The sequence goes on from JAXCHO010000034.1 coordinate 96,356,123, forward strand.
CAGCAAAATGCTGCAGCTGCTTCCAGGACCTGGTCTGAAACAGAGCACTCTCCTTAATTTTGCATGAATTCCCCTGTCAAATGTCATCCTGCGGGCACATCCCCAGGCAGAGGAGCCTTTATGCAAGTTCGGGAGAAATGGGAAGCAAAACTTGCTTGATTTAAAGTCTGAGTTTTTGGGTTTTGTTTTTTTTTTTTTTTTGCCATGGGGTGTCACCTTCCAGGCTGAACTCTTCAGGCAGAGGGAAGGAGCCAACATGTGCCTGTTGGGGACATTTGCCACTGGGTGACTTTCTGTTTTCTCTTCATTTTCCAGCTGCTGGCTGTCGTTAGAGGGAGGACTCCTCTATGCCTTTGTGGGACCGGCGGCTGCTGTCGTTTTGGTATTTAAGCTTGTCTGGAAGCTTTCTTTTTTTCTCTCTTTATCTGATGGCACTTTCCTTGCTCTCTCAACCCGAGAATGCCCCTCTTTATTTCCACTCGTGTTTTGAAGAGTTTCCTCCTTCAGGAATAAGGAGCAAAGACAACAATTTGGGGTGGGGTTGGCCCTGAAATGTAATGTGCCTCTGCTCTCAGCCTTCCACCTCTGTCCTCACTGGAGCCCCCTAACATCTGATTCATGGCTAACCTTGGTTTTGCTCTGTCTGGATGGAAGTGCAGGATGATGGTGGAAAATTCTGACATTGACTCCTTCAGAAAATGCTGTTTTCGGACCAGGCTGTGCCCTCACAGCCAACTTTTATTCCTGGTCCATCCCAGGCCAGTGCATGTGAGAAGCTTCCTTGTTTGCAGGTGAAAAGGAGATCTTCAAATCAATGCTGAGCGGGTCCTTTCTGACCCTAAAAATGTCATGTTTGCTTTGAATTCAAAGAGATGTTAAAGGGAGCGTTCCTAAACTCCAGCCCCTGCATGGTGGGAGTCTGTTCTCCTGTCCCATCACCCCTGGCTCCAGCACAGCCCCAACCTTGGCCAGTAATTGTTTAAGATGTCACTCAAGAGGTGATATTCCTCAAAATTCCCTGCTGCTGAAGGCTCACAGGCCATGAGGATGGGTTGAAAGAACCCGAGAACTGTTGCTGCTGCAGGAAATGCCTCCTGCAGCAATTTCCTATGGGTTTAAAGCCTCCTTTGAGCCCCCACATCTTTCTGCAGTTTCTCTCCAGCCCAGCGTTTGATCCAGTGGAGCTTTTTGCCCTCTGAGGCTCCCTGGAGAGTCCCACAGGAATGGGATTGTTGATGCTCACAGTTCCTTTCTCACTGCAGTGCCTGGGGGATGAAATGCCCCGCAGCAGGAGCTTGCAGGAGAATAACTCCACAAAAGCTCAGGCTGCCTCTATTCTCAGCGCTGTCATCGCACATCAAACCACCTTGGGGCCATCATTGCGTCGCGGTGACAAAGGGAAAAGGCAGCAGTAGCCCCTCCTGTGTAGGAAATCAAAACTGGTGTGAGTTGAGGGCTTTCATGTGGGGTTGTGACACAGTGATTCGGAGGGAGGAAGCTTTGGTAGTGCCCAGAGTCACTCTGCTGCCTCAAACCACCTCGCTTTTGTTGTGCCAACAACAAGGGAAATGATCCTTCAGGTTTGTTTTTTTTCCACTTTTAAAGTGTGAGAAAAACACAGGAGCCTCTTCCATTTGGCATCTCAGCCTTCCCTCGTCATCAAGCTGGAAACGAGACTGGAAATGAGATGTCCTCCCTGAGGGGTCAGTTTGTGGAAATGGTGGTTCCTGCAGCTGATATTTGGAAGTGGTGAATCATCTCTGGGGGTGTCTGGCCCTGATCAGCGCCAAGAGAGAGGGCACACACCTCCTTTAGACTCCCTGACTCATTCCTGGCCAGAGTGATAAATGGATATTGCCCTGGTAGAGAAACCAAAGAACTTGGGGAAGGAGAAGAAGCATTGAAAGCCTTTTTATAAACGGGAAGCTGCAAACAGATCAGCTCAATAAGTTGGAAATACCCCAAAGGTGCTTGGCCTGCAGCTTCTGCAATATTCACAAATCGCAGTCAGGCCACTGACACTGAACAGCTGCAGGTTTCGAGAATAAAGATTTGACCTTTATTCCTAAAAATTCTGATCTACCGTAAACATGGAGCTGTTGGAAGCAGATTGGTTCGCCCAAGAGCTCAGGAGGAGCAGCCTGGTGGTAGCTGTGCGGAGGCTGAGGACAGGGAGAGGCTCACGGAATGAAGTCAGGAAAGAATCGTCGGTGGGCAGGTAGTGGATATCTCCAGGAATCTCAGACTTGGGGCTTTTCTTCTGGATATTATCTCAGAGATAAAGAAGGAAAGCTACTTTTCAAGATATTAGAAGAATATCCAGGTTGTATCCGTGATTTAGTAAAGAAGTGGAGCCAGGTTCAGGGCAGGATGTTGATCATGATGATCAGTCTACTGGATTGATTGATTGATTGATTGATTGAAACCAGTGCAGAACTGCTCTTTGTCATCTCCCCTGCTCCACAGGAATGGGGATACACACTTTGGCCAGCCCTGGGAGGGATCCAGCCCCACTTCAACCCCATCTTTCCTCCTGCCTGGCTGCCCCTTAAGGAAAAGTCTCTCTTGCACTCACCAGTGAAGGATCAGTGATTTCTAAGTGCTGTCCAGCTCATGACCAGGCTTTGATTTCCTGCTGATCCTTGGCTGTGTCACTGTGCCTGACTTGCCAGAGTTGTTTCTCTGAATCAATACTGTGGTGAACCCCAGAAATGGCCTCACAGCTGTCCACTGACCAGCAGCTGATGCACACAGAAATAACTGCAATTTTCGAGATTTTCCACAGATTCCCAGCAGTGGGCTCCACATCTGCGAGCTGGTGAAACCAGCAGAAAGATTGGTCATTGTTTTGAGGATGATTTAGGCAATTAGGCAGAGGCTTGGTCCCTTCCTTTGGGCCAGGTGACTCTCAGGACCACCTCTCAGGGGTCTCTTAAACTCACAAACATGTGAAGTCCTGTGAATTTATCTCTGAATTTGGCCCTAAAACATTTCCCTGCAAACCCCACATGCATCAACCACGTAGTTCTACCACCACCAGCTGTTCCACTGACAGCAAAACCAGGAGAATGTCACCTTTTTCCACCATCAGTGCTGTGCCTCCGTGCTGGGGGTGGTGCCCATGTGTCACTGAGTGTCACCGAGGTTCTGAGGAGGTTTGTGAAGCAGATGCCACTGGCAGCAGATGGAGAGGCGCGGAGAGGAGTTTGGGATCACTCTGCAGGATCTCAGCTCCGTCCAGCCTGGATTTCACTGTGAGTTTTTTGTACCTGATTGATTTTTATCCCTGCTGTCACCCTGAGGAAAATGGACGGCGTTGAATTGTCCTGCCCACTGATTTTTTGGGGAAATCTCTCCATCTGCAGTATCTCCCAAGGCGTTCCACCAGGGCAGCTGATGTTTCTGCTCACTCCAGTGCCCCTCCACCTCTTACTTGTGGTGGTTCACCAGGAAAGAACTAAGACATCTTGTCTGTGTGTTCTTAATGCTGCTGCTGTGGCAGCACAGGCTCCAGAAGGCACTTTGGGAAGCAGGCAGTGTCAACCCACTGGACTGCCCACTTTCTGTTTGGATTAGCCCAAAAAAATTGTTGTTGTGCCTGCAGTTGGCCTTGCTGGACCTCAAGCACCATTCGGCTTCGAGCAGCCCTGGAGCAATCTGAGAAATTCAGTCTGTCCTGGTTTGTGGAGATTTGATGAAAGATTGGATTTGATGATCTTGGAGGTCTTTCCCAACCTTAATGGCTCCCTGGCCTCTCTGATCTGCTGCCAGCCACATTCTGCTGTCCTGAGCTCACTGATGCATGGCCAGGGGAGGTGGGACAGTGGGGACAGGGGACACGAGGGGTGGTGGCCTGCAGAAGTGTGCCCTGGCTTTGGGAGAAGCCCCTCTGTGTTACTGGGTTTGACCTGACCCTCTTGAGAACAAAACTGTGTGTTGTTTCTCTCTTGACAGGTGAACATGGTTATTGGCATTCTGGTTTTTAACAAACTTGTATCCAAAGATGGAATAACAGATAAGAAACTGAAGGAACGGGCAGGGTATGCCTTATCAATACATCTAAGTAAAGAGTGAAAATAAAACCCAAAAATACCCAAGGTTGTGATCAATAACCAGGCAAGGGGTGCAGAAAGAGACTGGGGATGCAAACAAAGAAAGCAAAACCAGAATTAAACAAAATTAGAAGGAAAAATTAAAGGAAAAACCATACTTGATTTAATCTCTTTTCCTTGTCATTCAGTGCAGCAAAAAATCAAAAAAACCAAAAATCCAAGCAGCAGCTCTGTGTTGCTGTGGAGGAAGGATAAAAGTTCATCTCTTTGTTAAAATGGCTTCAGCCCAGGCTGATGCATCTTCCCAAAAAGGAGGGAGAGCAAAGTGACTCTTCTCACTAACTCCTAGAGACAGCAGCTGGAGCAGACACTCAGCTCTGCCGAGAGTGGCACGTGGCAGGAGCTGTGGGACAGAGAGGTCGTGTCTGAGGCTGGCAGGTGTCTCGGGGACAGCAGAGGTGTGTGATGGAAGGGAAGGGCTTTTGGGGGTCCAGCAGAGAGCAGAGCAGCAGATGGATGCTGCAGGAGAGGTGAGTTAAGAACCTCTGCCGAGAGAAAAAATTCTGCTGCCACATGAGGTTCTTCATCTTTTCCACATTCCTAAATCCTGAAGATTTGTGCTACCTGGTTTCCTTGGGAGCACAAATGAAAGAGCTGACTCCAGAGTTCTCTCCACCCTGGTGTCCCCCCAGGGTTTGGCTGGGGCAGAGCTCCTGAGCAGGGCTCTCCCTTGGGTCACTTCCAAACTCTTGGCAGTGGCTGTTTTGCCATTGCCACCACCCCCAGCAGCATGAGAGCCCCTCACATGTGTTATTTTCCGCTTCCTTTCTTCTTGTTGCAGTCAGAGAAGCTCTGTCCTTACCTGCTGCTGGGAAAGGCAGGGATCTGTGCTCCCATTTGTCCACTGGAATTTGATTTATCACAGTATTATTTATTCAGTATGCTGGAAGGAAGGAGTTGTCAACAAAGAAATGAGGAGAGCAAGAGCTGTTCCGGTCCCTCTGTGTGGCCACAGGCAGAGCCTGAAACCTTTAGGGGCTGGTGGAGAAAATACAGAATATATAAATATATCCTGTCTGTAAAAGTGGAGGGAGAAGGGGTCTCCACTGATTCGCAGAGGGCAGGGGTGGATGGCACAGGTGAGGTTCAGTACTCCTGGCACTGCCCTGTGGAGTAGTTGTGGTGGAAAGGTTTTTAATTGAGTGATGGAGGGAAAACCGAGGGTAGAAACAAAGTCTTGTCCAAAACCTCAAATCCTGTGCTCAGTTTTGGGCCTCTCACTACAGGAAACACCTTGAGGGGCTGGAGGGTGTCCAGAGAAGGGGAGAGAGCTGGGGAAGGGTCTGGAGCACCAGGAGTGGCTGAGGGAGCTGGGGAGGCTCAGCCTGGAGAAAAGGAGGCTCAGGTGAGATCTCATCACTCTTTCCAACTCCCCGAAATAGGGTTGTGGTGAGGTGGGGTTGGTCTCTTCTCCCAGGTAACAAGTGGCAGGACAAAGGGAAACAGCCTCAAGTTGCACCAGGGGAGGCTTGGGTTGGATATGAAGAGAAATTCCATCACTGAAAGGATGGCCAAGCATTGGAACAAGCTGCCCAGGGAAGTGGTGGAGTCACCATCCCTGGAAGGGCTCAAAAATGAGTGGATCTGGCACTTTGTGATAGAGTTCAGTGGCCATGGAGGTGTTTGATCCAAGGCTGGACTCGATGATCTTGGAGATCTTTTCCAACCTTAACAATTCCCTGAGAAACACAGGGACCTGTTCAGGCCCATGGTTTATCAGCAGTGTTGACATGGCCAAGCCTTGTGGTCCCTGGGTGCAGCAAAGGGGAATTTTGGTGCTGCAAATTTGGAATTTCCCTTCCATCACACGTTGTCATGGCCATGATAATGAGGAGATTTGGATGATCAGAGATATCAGCTGCTGCTGGCTCGAAAAATACGCCAAGAAGTGACCTTGGTGCATTGCTTGGAGCAGCTGCTAACGAGCAAGTGCTTCATTCTGGATGATGCCTTCTTGACAAAGAGAGAACTCAAGAGAACACCCAGGCTGCAAGGCAGGGTCTGGAGCAGGATAATTGCACTTGAAAGTCAGCGCTGCAATAAATGGTTTATTGGATTAGCAAAGCCGTGAGTTGCTGCCTCTCAGTCTCTCCCTCTCTAATCCAAACTGCTCACGGAATGACCTTATTTAATACACAGCAGCTGGTTATTGATCACACTGAGTTGGGCTTTAAAAACAAAACCTGCAAGGCAAAAAAAAAAAAAAAAGAAGAAAAAAAAGTAATTTTTCTGATGTTCTTTGTTTTTTCTTTCTTTTCTCTTTTTTCCCCCCCTTCTTTCGTGTCCGTGTGTGTGTGTGCAGCACTTTTTAAGCCTTCTCTGTGCTCAATGGTTTTGTTCTCCCTTCCCAAGTGCCCCTGCTGAGAGTGTGGGAGCACTTTTGAGAGCCCTGGTGCCCCTTCCCCTTTAGTTCTCTGCTTCTGGCCTGGGCTTGGGAACCGTGTTGGAAGGTAGATCTGAAGAAAATCAGAACGAGTTATGGCCTTGGAGATGTTTGGATCTGAGGAGATGGGATAAAGAAACGTTGCGTTTCCTTTAGCAGAGGCAAGAAGTATGGTTCAGTGTTGCAAAAACAATTTTTAAAAAGAGTGAAAAAAACCCCACAAAAACAGGGGGGAAAAAGAGCTGTTGGATATTGAGAGGAGCCCAGCACACACTCTACAGATTGATTGTCACAAATTCATCAGTGCCAACAGTTCCCATGAAATAATGCATGAGACACAATAGGTTTTGCCCTGTACGTGGCAGTGGAAATTGCTGTGATTATTGTTGTCACATCTGTCAGAAGATGTGGATTTTTTTAATGGCAGTGGCTTTATAGATGGATCACAAAGGCAGGCTGTAGAGAATGGGGTGTGATTACCTTGAGAGTTGAAGAAAGGCCCCAACTGCCCCAAAACCTCTCTGGGAATGGGAGAAAACGGTCCCAGCAGAACGGACTCTGTTGGTGGCCAACTCCACCACCAGCGTTTGAGCTCTGTTGAAGGGAGTGCTCCCCAAAAAATTGAGTGTTTTAATGGCAGGAGCCTTTAAAATGAATTTTAGAAGAATTCAGCCAGCATTTGTGTGCTCACGCAGGCAGGGAGGAAGAATGAGACCATAGGAGGTATTCACCAGGGCTTATTTTAGCTGAGTTTAATCCCTCTGGGCTTCCTCTGCAACTCCTGGGGAGACACAGGAGCCTTGCCACCCTTTCAGGACCTTTCCTTTTATCTTTCTGTTGATCACAGAAACGACTCAAGAGGAGTTTTCCCAAAACCTCGTGTGAAATAATCTGTGTGCAAGTGTCCCGATGGGGTGGAACAGAGCTGGGTTGTCAGAGCGTAGAGAGAGGAGAGTGGTTGGGAAGATCATAAAAACTCCATTAAAACAGGAAGGGATTGGGATTGCCCTTCCTCTGGGAATGGTTCCTGGTGGAAGCAATGCTCCTTTGGGCTGTGGATGGTGGAAAACACTGCTCAATAAAAGCTAGCGAAGTCCAGGCTCCAGTGAACACACCAGATGAGCTGTTTGTGGATGTTTAGGAAGCAGAAAAAGCTAAATTAAATGAAGGCATTATTCACTGTGATTATTTAATTAGCTACCCTTTCATGTGCACAGGCGCCAATCTAAACCTGCTACGGAAATTCAATATATTAACAACCTCATGCCCCCAACCAGAACAAATTAGGAGATGAATGTATCCACATCTGTGCCCACTGCTTGCAACTTTCTGCATAAACACACCCAACAGCAGCTACAGTTGTGTGATTCAGTGGTCTTTTGGCCAGTTCTCTGTGATTCAGTGTCATTCATGTTTTTCTGGTGCAGTTTTCCATCAAATTCCTCAAATCAATCTACTTTTTTTCTTTTTGCTGCCTATCTCTGCCTCTCTCTGTCTCTCTGCTTATCTGTTCTTTGTGGCTTATAGATTTGGGGATAAACTGTCCTTTTTTTTTTTTTTTTTTTTTTAAGGGTCATGCACTTAATGCCTCTCAAGACCCACTTTATCTTTGGTTCAGCCATTGTCCTCATAGGATTGACACCATCTTTCCTGGAAGATATTTATCTGTGGACACAGGAGCTAATTTCCTCTGTGTCTGGAAATTTCTGTGAGATGCCTTGGTCATTATTCTGGACAGGAATGATGACTTATGTCACCGTAATTAATGAAAAGACCAATTAATAGCCACCTGAAAGTGGGCCACGGGGCCCACTGCTGCTGCAGTGTTGGTGCTCGTGAGGATTTCTTTTTGCAGTGAGACTGAACAGAGAGCCACCAAAGCTAAGAAATGATCTGTGGAGTCGCCTGATCTCTCTCCCAGGCAGGGTATGGCCATAAAACCCCTCCTGGTTGGGGCAAAGATCCCTCAGCAGCATCCCCAGAATCCCCCAGGGATGACAGAGCCGCTGTCCTCCGGCAGTGATTTCATGCCTTTTCTGATATCAGACCCTGCACGAAGGTCTGGGGGACATTTTGCAGATTCCTTCCCATTCTCCAGGCCAGATCTGATAGGAGTTTGGATCTGTGCAGACCAGAGAGTGCACACAACCAGTAAATTCTGGGAAGAAACGGGGCCAATGCCAAGCTAATGTGGCTTCTGGGCTCCTGAGGAAGAGCTGAGTGAGTGGATTCACACACATCAGCTGCTAAAAATCCCCAGGATGTGCTTTAGCAGATCCTCTCATTCCAGCAGCCCACAGTGGGCTGGTTCTGTGGTTGGTCCCATCCAGAAAAAGTGGGAATAATTCTCAGGGTTCATCCCAAAGATGTTTTCAGGTCCAGAACGGGATCTGAGAGAAGGAATGTCCAGAACCAGTTCCTTTCAGGGCAGGTTGGTGGTCTGAGGAAACACCCAAGCTCAGGATTCACTCCCAGGACATCAAGAGTCCCATTTTTATGTCCTTCATCATGGATGAAGCAGGCCACGAGTGGCCTCTGTCCTGGTCTCATCAGCTCCCAGTCAGAGAAAATAAGTGACTTATCCCTTGTGTTGCCTTAGGACAGAAGATAAGCAGGCACAGCCCCCACAGCCCTACTTCTTGCCTTCTACTGCACAACCCTGCCACCTTTTTTGTTTTGGAGCAAAAAGGCCAGGAGGGAAAGAGCAATTTCTCAAAAAAAAAAACCAAAACAAAACAAAAAACCCAAACAAAAAGAAGGAGGTGGAGACTGGGAGAGCAGTACTGGTTTCTCTTCCATGGGTGCCAGAGAGAGACACCCTGAATCTGGCAAAACATTCACCAACACAGTTCCACCCTCTCCAGCGGCACCAACAAGTCTCTGAGTTGTCCATTTCCCCCCATTCCCTGCATCTGGAGTGGTACAGATGAGAGAGTTTTAATTCCTTCCTGTCTTTCATTTCTCTTCCCAAACTGGGTATGGTTGGTTGGTTCCCTTTTCTCCTTCCTTCCTTTTTGGCTTCTCTTTCCCTTTCCTTTCTACGTTTGTGCTCATGAGCGAAGTGTTTTGTTTTGTTTCAGTCTTTTGGTTTTAATTGCAGTCAGATGGCAGTGCCCCTTTACGGCATGACGCTCAAATGTTCCAAGTGTGGAGTAGTTTCTTCTGCTGAAGTTTCGGCCACAGCCACCAGTAACGCCATGTTAGTTCCTCTAATTTCAACTTCTTTTCTTTCTTTCTTTCCACTTTCTTTTTTTTTTTTTCTTTTTTCTTTTTTCTTTTTTTTTGTTTTTCCTTTTGTTTTAATTTTCCGCTTTTCAGTTTGTTTTTTTATTTCCCTCTTCCATTTCCCTGCACTTCACCAGCCCGTGTTTGTTTTCTCTCCCCATGTCCCTGCCCACCTCCCCGACATCCCCAGCTCTCCCTGACCTCATTCTGTGGGCCATGAGTAGCGCAGGGCTCCTGCAACATCCCCGGAGCTGATGGGCTGGATCCCAAAAAGCGCTTTTTGACATGCCTAGATTTAAGATTTAAGCATGTGAGCAGCCCATGGAAGACAAAGGGACTCTGCATTCATTGCAAGCTATTTGTTTAATGCCCCGTTCTTGGAGTTCCAGACTTCAAGGTGTGATTCCCAGGAATTCTGGTGGTAGACAGGGACTCCAAAATCCAGCTTTGTCAACCACTTAAGCATCTGCTTGAGTGTTTTCCTCCAGAGGCTGCAGAGCACTGAGTGTGGTTTAAGTGAGTTGGTGAATCAGTTCTAAGTGGGTTTTTTTCTCCTCTTATAAAATGCTAAAGTTATGTTTAATACCTCGTAGACCTGCAGGTCTGATTTGATAAGTGTTGACTGCCTCTTTTGGACCCCTGAAAGCACTTGGAATTAATTCTCAAAATCTTAAAGTGTTTCATAGCTCTGAGTTACAAAAGTCAAATGCTGTTAAATCTCTTCTTAGATGCTGCTGGAGTTAGTTTAAAAAAAAAAAAAAAAGAAAAAAAGATAAGAAAAAAATAGTGCCAGAGCTTTGTTCTGCTGGAGAAATTGTTGTTATTTATGGGGTTGGCTTTTTTCCCAAAGGTTAAGGTTGGAGGGAGGACCATGCGGGAAGGTTTGTCTTTCTTCCTTCCCTTTTGGAAATGTTATTATCTGTATCAGATCCAAGTGATGCTACACTTTGGTTTTGATGTCTAAATTAATACATGCAAAATGTGTGAAGGAAACAGTCTCAGATCATTTGCAGTTTGAAAATTCCTACCTTTAATTAATCTAAACTGAAAGAGGCAGCCTGATCTCAAAATGTAGCGAGATAAAAGAAAATCAAAGCACAAGAGCTCCTGGAAGGTGTCCCTGATCATGGCAGGGGGTTGGAATGAGATGTTCTTTAAGGCCCCTTCTAACCCAAACCATTCAGTGATTCTGTGGTTTTCTCAGTGAAATGAAAAACTGAACAAAATCTGGTTTATTTTTCATTGCTAAGGTCGTTTACTCACCTTTTGCAGCAGTGCCCAGCTGAGATGGTGAGATGGAATTGGTCCAGACACGTGTACCACAAGTCTGGAATGAGCAGGTCACTGCTTTTTGGATTGCTGTATCTGCAGAGTAATGTTAAACCAGCAGAAGATTTACTATTAATAAATTAGACTCTTAAATAGGAGAGGCTTTCTGTTCATAGTAAATTAATTTTAAAAGTTAAACAGTTTCAAGTCCCTCTCCAATAGTGTCTGACATTGGTCTGTGATAAATCACAAATTCTGATTCATCTCCAAAACAGAAAAAAAAAGGGATATGAAAGCCAGATCTCCTATTCATCCTGCTTCTCTAATTTAAGTGGATTGATAGAAATTGGAGGGCCCTCATAAGAGGTTTTTTTAATGTTTTGTTTCCCAGCAGATTGGATACCTCAGATGACAGGGCCCAGTATCAATTTTGTTGTTTGTCCTGAAGTGTCCCATGCTCTTATCCTCACAAAGGGAGCACTGAGAAATATACGAATAAGTTCACTCATTTTCCCCTTGTCATCCACTTCATCCTGCAGCTGAACTGTTCCTGCTTTTCCTCCTCCAAATTTACTGTAAATGAGGTTGCTAAAAAGGCAAAACCCCGATTATGCTTCATGCCACTGCCACCCTTCTGCTGGGCTCCATCCTCCCAGACCTTGGAGCAGCTTTGCCATTCAGTTTTGGAGTCTTGAAATGTGGATTAAATGCCGTGAGGGTTCCTGGCTCCTCTCTGACCTGGAATGAGCCATAGTTGTTGGGTGGAGAGCACATCGATGGTGTTCCTGCCTTGTTCCTGCTGGGGTTGTTCATGCCCTCCCCAGCTTCCCTTCCGGAAGTTTTCTGGGATAGCAGGGAATCAGAAATAGATCCTTTAGCCCATTTTTCTTGGCTTTTGGAAATCTTTGTAGTAAAATCTGTGGTCAGAGAAGGGGATGTGTAAGGGAGGGAAAACAGGGTGAACTGATGGGAGAGAAAAGTGACAGAAGAGGAAAAATAAGTACTGGAAATTGTGTAATTTCTTGACTTGGGAATGATAAATGGAAAGCATTCAATGCCTGTGGCCTCTTAGGGGTTAGCTGGACTTGACAGGTGTGGGTTACAAAAATCCTTCCCTTTAGGCTGTGCTGAAGGACATGCTGGGCAGGTTTTGCTATTGGAAGACCTCTGTTCCAAAATTTCCTTCTGTTTATTTCTGCCTGTAGGGCTCCCTCAGCCTGTGAAATGTCGCCTTATAATTAAATTGTCTTTGCTACCTGTGAAAATTATTTTATCTGAGATGGAGAACACATCTCAGGGGCTTGAGATTTTTTGGCACTTGCTGTGAACAGGGGAATCCACTGCAGACACCAGAGAGTGCTGAAGGAGGGATGGATGGATGGATGGATGGATGGATGGATGGATGGATGGATGGATGGATGGATGGAATGGATGGATGGATGGATGGATGGATGGATGGGATGGATGAATGGATGGATGGATGGATGGATGGATGGATGGATGGATGGATGGATGGAATGGATGGATGGAATGGATGGATGGTTGGGATGGATGGGATGGATGCATGCATGCATGCATGCATGGATACATGGGTGGATGGATGCATGGGATGGATGGATGGATGGATGGATGGATGGACGGATGGATGGATGGATGGATGAGATGGATGGAATGGATGCATGCATGCGTGGATGGATGGATGGATGGATGGATGGATGGAACGGATGGATGGATGGATGGATGGATGGATGGATGGATGGATGGATGGAATAGATGGATGATGGATGGATGGAATGGATGGATGGATGATGGATGGATGGATGGATGGATGGATGGATGGATGGATGAGATGGATGGAATGGATGCGTGCATGCGTGGATGGATGGATGGATGGATGGAAGGAAGGAAGGAAGGAGGGAAGTTGATGTCCCATCCCTGGAAGTGTCCAAGGCCAGGCTGGACAGAGCTCTGAGCAACCTGATCTAGTGGAAGGTGTCCTTGCCCATGACAGGGAATTGGAACTAAATTATTTTTAAAGTCCCTTCCAGCCCAAACCATTCCATGATTTTATGAACTCCTGCCAGATAGCTCACTGGAAATCGGGAATCTCAGGTTCTGGCCAATGGGAGGGGATTGACCCAAGACTAAAACCCTGGCACAGTGTATTTTTCCAGGCACCCCACCCAAGAGGCAAAGTCAGGGAGTCCTCATGACCCTTCTCATCTTCATCCCTCTTAAACCCTTAGGAATTCACGTGTCAAATCTCCCATCTCAGGGCTTTGCCCTTTTTCTTGGCTCAATATCCTTTTAGGGAATCTTAGATGTCAAATTTCTGCCTGTATTGTAATTCCAGCATTAATGTGAATCAATGCTTCCATGCATGGCTGGTTTTAGGAAGGAAAGTGTTCCTCAGGAGAGTGTTGTCCTCATGGCTCAAGGAATTTGAAACCATATCCTTACCTGGGGATGATACCTGGACTGTCAGAGAACACCTTCATGTATTAGAGGTGAATAATGAAGCAGTCTGATCACAGCTGCCTCATCACCTGCCTGTGATGTAAAGTCATTGCAGAATGGTTTGGGTTGGAAGGGACCCTAAAGTTCATCTCATTCCAACCCCCTCACCGTGAACAGGGACACTTTCCACCAGATCAGGCTGCTCAGGGCAATTTAGCGGCATTTGATTTCCTGTTCCCCCCTAATGGTAGGATTTATATTGCAGCAACTGAGAGAGAAATCATCTTTCGGGGAAAACAAAAATCACAGCATGTGTTTCTTTTTTGCCTGTGCATGGGAAGAGCAAGCAGAGTTCCCCCTCTTTTCTAGTTACAGGTTTCCTATCTTGGTTATATGGGTATTGAGTTAAAGGGATTTCCTCAAAAAGTGGCCCTAAAATTGGGACAGCACTCTTGCTTTTAGGAGTAATATTGTTTAAGTGCTTAAAAAGTGTTTAAGGCCAGGTTGGATGGAGCTCTAAGCAACTTGGTCTAGTGAAAAGTGTCCCTGCCCACAGCAGTGGGGTGGAATTAGATGATTTTTAAGGTCTGTTCCAGCCCAAACCATTCCATGATTCTTTAATTCTGTGAATACAAGTCAGAGGAGCAGTAAAGCACAAGAGAATAAATAAAGCTCATCCCTGTACTGTGATTTTCCTGCAGCAGAACCACTGGTGTGTAAGGACCCATCCATCCATTATGTGTTGAGTCCAGTGACCAATTCCCTTTTCAGGGCTCCTCTCCAGAAGCTGTTTCTGAATTATAAAGCGATTTTTCCTTCTGCTGCTCCTTTAACTTACGTTGCTGCTGCTCTGTCAGGGTTGAGTAATGAAAAGCATTGATCACTTTGCCCTTTCTAATGGCCCTTTACATCTTTATTGGCATGTCCTGTGTGTCCCCCTGCACTCGCCTTTTCTCAGGGTGCAGGACTCTTCATCTTTCTTCATGCAGATCTTTATCTCCAAACCCATTCTCTTTGCTCTTTCCATTGCTTTCCTCTAAGTGCAGTCCCTTTATTCTGCTTCTTTTGCAAAGACAAAGACTCTGAAGGCTGCCAGCTATGTAAAAGGGCAAAACCACAGCTGGATTTTGTCATTTTGGCCAAATCCTTGCTGCCAGGGTAGGGTCTGCTGTGTGCTTTCATAAGGCTGAGTCTTTCCCATGGTAGATCCTTTTTCTAGAGCACATTAGGAGTGGCTGAGGGAGCTGGGATTGTTTATCCTGGAGAAAAGGAGGATTGGGAGAACCTTACCACTGCCTGCAACTCCCTGAGAGGAGGTTGGAGCTGAGTCAGGGTTGGTCTTTTCTCCTGTAAAGCGATAGAACGAAAGGAAATGGCCTCAAGTTGCACCAGGGGAGGTTCAGGTTGGATATTTGGGAAACTTTCCTCACTGGAAGGATGATGAAGCATTGGAACAGGCTGCCCAGGGAAGTGATGGAGTCCCCATGCCTGGAGGGCTTTAAGAGCTGTGTAGATGTGGCACTTGGGGACGTGGCTTAGTGGTTAGCTTGGCAGTGCTGGGACAGGATTTGACTCAGTCTTAGAGGTTTTTTCCAATCTTAATTATCCTGTGATAAAGCTGAGGACAGTGTCATGGTGTGGCTGTGCTGTCACAGGTCTTTGCAGTTAAATCTGATTGCACTGTGCTGTGCCATGTCCCAAACTATCCCATTTCCTCTGCACCACAACTGTGGTGGGAACAAGGTGACACCACAGCTGTCCTGCTGAGTGGCACTGCCATGTCAGGGTCACCACACAACAAACCAGGATCCTGCTTCCAGAATATGCTGGAATGATCTTCCCGGGATGCTTCAGTCACTCATCATGAGATCTGTCGTATATGGGATAAATAAGAGGATCTGCCAGATAATTCCTTTGTTCCATGCAATAAAAATCATGGATTTATTGATCATAGCTAATCCATGAGGAAAAGCCATTATGTGGTCCCGACAGTATAAGAAATCGCCATTTTTAATCACATCACGTGATCAGCACTCTAATGTGATATTTCTTAGGTCCTGAAAGTTATTCTGGAATCTTTTAAGGATTCACTGTACCTCCTAAAAAAAGGGACAGGTGGAAAGGTGGCAGAAGAATGAGTCCTGCTATGAAATCAGCTCACAGCAAGTAGAATTAATGGCAGTCTCACAGAAAACCCTCTTACCTTCCCATGAGTTTTCACCTGGAATTTCAGTCTTTACCTGAATTCTTTAATGGAGCTTTTATTTCAGAGCTTAATATTTCAAAAATCTAAGCAGAGCCCTGCAGGTGAAATTAGAGTAAGTTCCATTTCCTGTCACCTGTTGCCACCTGCTGCCTGGGAATAAAGATGATGAATTTAAGTGGCAAGCAGCATTTTCATCGATTTTGTAAGGGATGAATGTTGTTGAGAACTGGAAGTTGATGTTTTCATCATCTGGTTGGAAGGGCAGAGCAAATTGACTCAATTCCCTCTTAAAACAGGCTTTGAAGCAAATGGATTCAAATCTGACCATTTGCTGAAGAGAAGCATTATTTACGTATAATTTACCTTCTCAACAGCATCACTTACAGCCCCAAATCCACACCTAAATCTTGGATGCAGATCCAGATCATTCTTTATGAGTTTGTAGGTCTTTTCAGGAATGGAAAACCCACCCAGATTTAGATGTTTGGTTCAGATCCACTCTCAGGTGTGGTTGCCAGGTTTCCTGTTCCACGTTGGTGGCAGAAACATCCACAGAATGTGTGTACCAAGAGTGTTCTGGAAGACCAGACAATTCCAGGAAGCAGAGTTGTCTGGGATGGACCTTTTCCAGCAGCTTTTATTGAATTTGATGGTTTCGCCTTGCTGCTGGAATTCCTTCATCTACCAAGCCATGTTGTGTTTGCTGATACTTCCATGGAAGACACATCTAGAGAGGTTCCTTATCAGCCAAATCTTGTCTTTCCATTCAGCTTTTCTGCCTCTCTGATTTTTTTTTCCCTGCACTTGCTGCTTAGCCAGATTTATGAATGCACCACCACAAATGACAGCAAAGGGAGATTTCAGTATAATGAGGCAGATTTCAGAGAACTGGAATAAGTGACTTCTGTTCAGGAGTTGTTTGGTTGAGGTCTGTCTGCTGGTTTTTTGGGGTATTTTTTAATAATACTTTGAAATTACAGTTCATATTGGGCATTAAAGAGCAGTGTTTGCCATCCTCTGTACAACTGCAAGGTATCAGATTATGTCATGGCCTTTACCTTTCATGGAGGTCTCATAATGCGTGTTCTAACTAAAAAAAAAAAAAATCCATTTCCGTTCTCCCTCAGGTAAATTACATTCCTTAATTGTACCACTAAGGAGCACATCTGAGTGTGGAGAAGTTGTAGAAATATTTGCAATCAGAGTCTCTATCTGCCTATAAAAATAAACTGTCACTTCAGTGTGTGGTCATTGCAGAACTGATGTAACAATCCTTGAAAAGCTCTTAACGAAGCCAGGGTGTCCTTTCCTGCTGTCCAAACCTGTAAAGTAAACATTAAACCCTTGATCATAGATCAGGAAATGGTAAGCAGGTCCCATGTAAGTACTGCAAAATATGTGTCCTGGTATCTGTCCTGTAATTTCTTGTCTTGCCTGTATTTGTT
Organism: Acanthiza pusilla; assembly: GCA_036630365.1. Taxonomy (NCBI): domain Eukaryota; kingdom Metazoa; phylum Chordata; class Aves; order Passeriformes; family Acanthizidae; genus Acanthiza; species Acanthiza pusilla. Next base: position 96,373,220 of record JAXCHO010000034.1, read on the forward strand.
TGTATTTGGAGGTTTTCTTGTAGCTCCACTTGTTATTCAAGGTCTGGTTTGTTAAGGAAAAGCCCACAGAGAAATTCTCCTCATATTCCTGGTGCACCAGTGCTGCCAAATACATGGGATGAGTGACAGCTTAAAATCTCCCTAGTCAGCTGTTAAAATTCTTCGGGATTTTTTTTTTTTTTTTTTTTTGGTTGGAGAGATGGATGCCTAAAGAGTCGCTGGGAAAAGAGCTGCTTTCCCATTTGCAGGGCCATCATTTACAGCTAAAGTGGAGATTCCTGGGGCAGCACTTGCATCACAGAAAACTGCTTTGTCCAGTTTTCCGTCTTGTGAATGGAGATGTGGCTTGAATCTCAAGTTAGTGTCCACCCAAGAATGAATAAACTTATAATAATCGTCCAATATGGAACAAAAAAGCATTTTTTTCCCAAAACATCAGCTGGGGAGATCGCACAAGAAAGCGGAAAATTTTCTGATCATAGGGCAATTAGGTCAGGTTTTAGTTCTCAGTGTCATAGGGACCATCAGCTGCAGAGTAAAGGAGCAATCCAAATATTTCAGTCTGCACATCAGCTCTTTGCTTGTCCGTTTGAGTCACTTGAAAGCGTGACACGTCCCAGTGTTGGTGTCTTCCATGTGCTGTGGAAGTCCAAATGTCTGTGACCCGAGTACCGACAGCCATCGTGACAGACCAGTCTCTGCTGCAACTGTTCCCCTTTCCCCTGGCAACCTGCAGTGATTGTATTTTGTCTCCTTCCCTCGGGAAAAGCCACGGTGGCGGATTAGGGGCGGAGTGGGAAGGGCGTGGAAGGGGGAGGGAGGCATCTGCATCCTTCCTCCCCACCTCCAGTTTTCTGCATGACTGCACCATGGGGAAGTTGTCCCTCCTGTTTGGGTGGCGTGAATGTGCGAAGCCTCTTCCTGCTTCCCTGGGAGAGGGGCTCAGGAAACGTCTCCCACGCGAGATGTTGGCGGGAGAAATCTTCCGCAGCCCTGTGGGATCAGGAGTTAGAATCGTGCCTGGGAGTGAGTGAGGTGGGGCTGAGCTCTCTCTCCGTCTCCCTTGGCAGGGCATCCCTGTGGAGCTCCTGCGTGGTCCTGCCCCTGCTGGCTCTCACCTGGATGTCTGCAGTCCTGGCCATCACCGACCGGCGCTCGGCGCTTTTCCAGATCCTTTTTGCCGTCTTTGACTCCTTGGAGGGATTTGTCATCGTCATGGTCCATTGCATCCTCAGGCGGGAGGTGAGAGGGACGAGTCGTTATCTTTTATAAAACCAACGTATTTCCCATAAAAAGTCACCTCAAGAAATCCAACCAGCCTGAGTTGGACTAAATTCTCTAACCCTACAAACTTTTGCCTATGGGGAGATGATGACCACAGGAATGGCCATGACATTTTCAGTGGGAGGGAAGGAAGGGTGAACCAGAATGGAATTTGGTGGGCAGTCTTAGATGGAATAACATGTCAGGTTTTGCTTGTTTAACATCAAAATTCAAATTTTGAGAATGTTTGCACCGCACCTCCGAAAAGGCAACATTAAAGAAGTAATTTGTTTGATTTCAAGAGAGGCAAGATGCAATGAGATTTACAGGATGGAATCTGTGCTGGCATTAACACCATGATATTCCAGCTAGGAAGTACAGCCAGCAATAATCAGGCAAGGAAATTGAGGAAATTCTCTTCAGCCTCCCTGTGGAGATTTAAAATGGTGAATTATATCAGGGAAGAAAAGGACGAATCTTTTATGTTTCTTTTATTCTTTTCATCCTACTGAGTAGAGAGACTATTAATAACAGAGACAGGAAGGGGCTTTTTTTTCAATATGCATTTTATCTTCTTACAGTTCTTTTAAATTAAGTAAAACAGATTAATTTCTTATGTCAGGCCAATGAAATCAATGGAATTACAGCACTGGCTTGGCTGAGACTCCTTCAACTAATTGCATTACGAATATGAGCCTGCATTTAACTCCCATTGCAGTCACTGGGATTTTTTTTTCCCAATTATTTCAGTGAGTTTGGGACCAGATTTTTATTAAAGGATCATAATCAGACTTCGTAGACACCAATACAATGATTAATGCAAGAGCATCCATTGGAAACATATTACAAGTTGCAAAATAAAGGACATTTTTATTCCTGGCTGTATAAATCCAGCAAATAAAAGCAACCTATGCAGTGACCCAGGACTGCTGGAAAACCTTTCACTTGCTCTTCAGTGTGTGAAATATGTAACACATAAACCATGTGAAAGAAAAGCCTGGATGCTGCTAAAGCAGGGTCCGTGTTCTTCTGATCTAACAAGGGCTATTTTTATTTTTTATTTCAGCAGAATTTAATGTGGTTTGCTCTGTCTGCCTCTGACCTTTTGCCAATCTGTTGCTGCAGGTCCAGGATGCTGTGAAATGCCGGGTTGTGGATCGTCAGGAAGAAGGAAATGGAGACTCAGGGGGGTCATTTCAGAACGGACACGCTCAGCTAATGGTAGGAAAACTCCCACCTCCTCTGCCATTAGGGGATTTATGGGGTTTTTGACTCATAACTGATAAGCACAGGGCTCTGTCCATCACAGATCCTGAAATCACTGTTCTTATTTCCTTTAAACCTTTGCTTGAGCAAACATAGCCCTTAAAACAGACTTTTTCACACAAATCTGGGGGGTGCATTGTGATTTTAAGCTTTACAGACTTACACACCAGGTGTTGCAGACATCTGGGTGAGATCCTTTCTTTCCCAGAAAAAGAAACAGCCAAAATAAACCTCCCAGGTCCTCCAGCCTTTTTCATCCCCCTCCCACTGCCTTGTCCTGGCTGGAGCTAGGAGGTGCTAGTTTAATACTGTTTTAATCACAGTCTGTGGGGTTATTATCATAAAGATGCTGTCTCAAAGGGATTTGTTTCTCTCAAAAGCACGCTTTGCTTCACTGGGAATGCAATTTCAGCTCTGTAAATTGTGGTCCTGTTGTGTGAGACCTTTACAAACAGTAAAGGAATAAGCTGTGGGGCTTTGTCCTGCGTCTGCTTTGCTGTTACGATGCAGTTGATACAAGAAACATTTAATTTTGGAGGTTAAGGTAAAGATATCAGGAGAATCAGAGGATCTGAACAACTTCCAAAAGCTTCTGGTTAATATTGGAGCTACAGCACAACCCAGTGATGTTTTCTTTCCAGTCACTCCTGTGCTGAGCAGTTTGTGCTTGGGGTGCAAGGCCTCATTTCAAACAGCACAATCTTGGAGCCAAGACATCAGGAGAGGTTTAATTCCACCACACCTCGGTGGTGTTTGCTAAAAACAGGTGCCTCGTTTCTCATTTAAATGCGGAGTCTTCTCATTTTCAGACTAATTGTGGCTAATTAGAAAGGCCCTTGCATGCCTGGTGTTTTTCCCTCTCCAATAATAGACACCATAATCACATCCAATCTCAATCTTCTTTTCCATAAGTTAACACCCAGAGCTTTTTTATTCTCCCTCTGTAAATCATGTGCCTTCAAATTATTTATATAACCCCTTCAGATTCTCAGCACCTTGAAAAAAATTGTGGATCCTGTGTTTGTCATTCTGTTGTCGCCATCCCAAGTTTCAGGGTTTGTATCTCTGTACAACTCCTCGTTTCCATTCATTATCAGCCACCTTGCAAAATTCTGTGTCAGCTGCAAGTTTTTTAGCAATGTTGCATTTCCTCCTGCGCTGCTGATGGGTTGGTGGAGGAGCAGGGAGCTTACAATCACTTTCCTCACATTCCAGCACAAAAAGCTGCAGAATCTGGCTGTGAGTGATGACTCCTCACTGATATTTTTAGGGGAGTACAATGTTATTTTGTTGTAAAATCACCAAAGAAATCCAAAGCTTTGCAGGATGGCATTTTTGCTGTTACCTTTTCCATTAATCTCCAAATCTGCCCAACTAGTGAAAAGGAGCTTAGCTGAGTAGAACTGTTTTCCCCACAAAATCTTGTTGACTGGTATTAAATATAAACCTATCTTTCATTTATTTATCAGCAGAACTAGTGCAGGCTGTTCAGCAGCATTTTTCTGGAACTCCTATCATGAAAATGAGATTAAATTTTTCTGTGTCATCCCATTTGCCCATTCGAATGTTAGTTCAGTCGTCTTTCTCTTCTGCTCTTTTCAGATTTGTTCGATATTCCAAATAATTTACTGGGAAATTGCCATCAAGAAGGTTGAGATAGTTCAAAAACTCCTGGCTCTCGACCTGCTAATATTAAAGTGTTTATCCCAGGGGGATTGAGATTTTTCCCACATTCTTCTCAGTATTCAAATGGATTTCATTTCATCACATTAATACAATTATGTTAAGTGTCTTTCTGAAATGATACCAGAAATAATCAGTGAACTCTTCTACCTTTTGCCAGTCTGCAGCTTCCCCATTACTCCATGAAAGCTCACGGCCCGCTGTGACTCAGTTTATCCAGTTCTTTGAAATGTTATCTGCCCAAAGCTTCAGAAAAAGGATTAACTCCTACTGGGAGAAGAAAGGAGTTCCCTTTGGCTGTGCAGACCACTTGAAAAAGTTGTTCAGCCTTTGTGCCTGCAGGAGCCATTGATTTTATATGTTAGGAGTTTCAGAAGCAGAGACTTGTTCCCACTCCATGTGACTTGGTGGCAGATCACAGGAGAGCCCAGTGGGGATGGAGCGTTCCCAGCAGGATCCCGAGATCTCTGTAACCACTGCAGGGGAATCCACTTAAAAATTACGTGTGGAGTGATATATCCAGGACAGTCTGGACCAGGGATCTGTTCCCTGTTTTATTAGAAGTGTTCATAAACATGTTCCAGGGAGATATTTTAATCTGCAGCCTAGGAATGTGGAAATGGATGAGCAGATGAACCCCAGCTGAAGAGCAACGTTCCAGCTTTATCAGTGGTAAAATTCAAAAGCCAACAGGTGGAAAAAAGTTGTCCATGTTTTGAAATCCAAACAAAACCTCTCTTCCCCACTCTTCAGGCAATGGCTGTGCCCACTCATTAAAGTGGGGGTTTTGCATTTTCCAAATGGTTTTCTGTCCTCCACGACCTCCTTTTGACCACGTCCTTTGTATTCTCTGTCTTTCAGACCGATTTCGAGAAGGACGTGGACATGGCTTGTAGATCAGGTGAGCACATCACAGGTGAGAATCAGCAAGTGACCTGGTTTGGGGATTGAACTAGGCCATTTTTTTTTTCCCTTTCTGTTTCCTTTTTGTGTGTCTTGGTACGTTGCATGTCTTGGTTTCCCTTACTCTCAACCCTGGCCAAAAGAAAGCAAATCCCGAATTCTCCCTTTGCTTCTTCTGTTTTCATGTAGCTCTTTTGGCCTTTTAATTTAGATCAATCCTTGCCTCTGAGGTGTTATTTTTTGCCATGTAACACGGTGGCAGAGAAGAGCATCAAGGAAGAAGAGATGGGATCCATCTCTTCCTACTGTGATCCTTCTTTGTTCCAACAACTCCTGCCCAGGTGGGGTCACACTAACCTCAGGCAGCTCTGTGCTCAGGGAGGGTGTCTTGGTAGAAAACCTGGAATCTGGAGAGCCTTCCCACCACTCCAGGCACTCTTCTGGGAAGTTGTGGAAGTGCTCAGGTTTCTCCTCTGCCTGCTCCTTTCTCTGTGTGTTCACCACGCAGGTTCCTTTGGATCCCGAGGACGCGCATGAGTTGCCAGCCCCTTTTCCCAATAATCCCAGGGGTGTCAGTGCTGCCTGGATTCTCCCTGGCTGCCTGTTCCTCTCTGCAGGTCTCGTCCTCTCCCAGTCCTGGCATGCCTGACCTTTTGGCTGAGGTTGTTTTTCTTACCCTTCGTAGACATTGAGGCTTTCGTTTGCCCTCCCAGACTTCTCCCCTCTGCCAAGCAAGAGAAATATCAGCTTGCTTGGAACTTGCATAGAATTCATATCTTCCAAACCAGGATCTTCCTAAGCCCAGGACAGCACACTCCCTGTGTTCACTTACCACTATGGCAAAGCTTCTCTCTCTCTGTCTTTTTATTAATCTTTCTTTCTCTTTCTTTCCTTCCTTCCTTCCTTCCTTCCTTCCTTCCTTCCTTCCTTCCTTCCTTCCTTCCTTCCTTCCTTCCTTCCTTCCTTCCTTCCTTCCTTCCTTCCTTCCTTCCTTCCTTCCTTCCTTCCTTCCTTCCTTCCTTCCTTCCTTCCTTTTTCCTTGTCTTCCTTCCTTCTCTCCCTCTTGCCCTGCCATGCCTTTTTTCTTTCTCTCCTCCTCTCTCTCTTTGTATAAACATCTACCTGTCCTTTTCATTTATCTTTTTCTTTATCTCATCTATCATTTATTTATCTGCTTCTAATGTATTTATCTATAATTCATCTCTTTCGTTCTGTCTCGCAATCACTTATTTATCTCTGTCCTCAGCTGTCTGTCTTGCTGTACCTGTTATTTATGTATTTTTGTCTGTCAACATTTGTCCTTGTCACTGTGTTTCCGTGTATTGTCTGTCACTGTCACTATCATTTATCTGTCTAATATCTATCTATATCTTATTTATCTTTTCCTGTCCTTCTCTCTGCCTCACTCCCTCTCCCTGTGCTTATCACAGTCACAGTATATTTATCTCACTTACCCCTGTGATATCTTATTTCATGGTCTCTTTCTGTCCATTTATCTCTTTTCAGGGTCTGTCCAATTTTTTTCTTTCTGTTTCTCTGTCTCACACTCTCTAATCTAATTTCTAGCTGTCTGCCTCTTCTCATTTGTCTCCCTCCTTCTCTTTTGACACCAAATATCTCTGTTCCAAAAAAATCACATGTGAAAAACGTGTGTGTGAGGCCATGTCTGAGCCAAGGGGATGCTCAGGGAACATTCACCAGGCACAGAGTCAGCTGTAAACTTCAACAGACCCCAGACCCCTTTAAAGGAGCCTTTTTGGATCTGCTACTCCACCTCTTAATCCCAAATCAATTTTCCCAGAGGAAAGGGAGGAGCTGATTTGTTTCACATGATTTCAGGGCAGGAGCCCCTGGATCTGCAGCTTGCCAACAGCCTGAGCTTTCCTTCCTTTGGCAGCATCCAACTCTACAATTTGTTTGTGGGTGTCTGCCTGGAGAGATTCTCCTCCTTTCATAACGTGCTATTAGAGTGTGCCAAGATGAGTTAATAATAAACGCCATTTCAGAGACCTTTCGGAGTGCTGCATCGTCCCATGCACTCTGCTTATTGAAAAACAAAACCAGGCGCCTGTCCAGTGGTTTTTGGCCATCATTTCTCCTGGAGGCACCATCTCCCCTGTTGTGATGGATTGGAGATGTGGCTGATACCACTCATAACACCCTCACATAGATCCCCTGGCAGGATTTAGTCCAGGGCTCGGTGTTGAAGGCTCACTCCACTCCACACTTGGAGATTGCCAAGGGGAAACCTCTCCAAACCTATTTCCTGCAGCTGCTGTGAGCTTGGAGAAGAGCCTGGATCAATAAACCTTAGTGGGACTCCCAAGTGAAGGGTTTGACTTGCTCTGATTTATCTCAGCAATGCCAAGATGATCATGGCTGCTGTGGTTGCACCCAGAGTTTTTAACTTTAAAAGCTTTTGAAAAGTTCTGTTTATTCTCCTTGGTGTCCTGCTCATCCTGCCTTGCCTGCTCTGTACTCCTCAGTGCCATGGGATGCCCGTGTCCCACCTCTGTTCCAGATGGAACAGCTGAATAATGTCAGGTTACCCCAAAAATCCTTCTCCCTAGTCCTAAAAAAATCCATTTACCTATTTTTTATTTCCTCCTGAGATGGGTGAAAGGGGAACATGCATTTATTTCTCTTTTCCTGTTCTGAAACCCTGGGTAAGTAGCCCCCACACCAATTTGTCCCTGTGCCACAGTCTGATTTCCATGATTTTCTGATTTTCCTTTTGGGGAGATACCGAGGTGGACATAATTTTTTCCCAAGATCTTTGTTTCAGCCTGAAGTCAGCTGAGCAATAGATTGTTGATCCTAGAAAAGGAGCAGATTTTTTTTTATGGATGGTGGTGTGTAGGAATGAGTGTCCAAGAGTCCTTTATGAAACATTCGCTTCCACCTCAGTTCTAAGTTTTCCTCATTTTTTAAGGAATATTCCTCCCACTAATTGCTTTCCTGAAGAGAAATTGAAAATTGTTTAATAGTGAGCTTGCCATAATTACTGGAGTGTAAGATCTTTTGGAGAACAGTCTGAAATTCATAACAAAATGTGGCATATTTCAAAATACCAATTTATTAACACTGAAACTGTTAAGAGAAAAGAGCAATGTGAAGTATTTTAGTGAGTTATTAAAAAAAGTTAAATTTGAAGGAGGTTGGAACTCGATCTTCTAAGGTCTCTTCCAACCTAGGCCAGTTGATGATTCTGTGAAATCATTGGTAATGTTGTATTTCAGCTATTTTCTGAATGAAAATAATTGTTTCACATGAAAGCAACCTTTTATTTTAAAGAATTCCACTCCACAGGTTAACAATACATAGATTTCATATGTATATATATGCGTATACTAGATGGACTAAATATATAAAATGTCTTTGTTTTTCAATGTATTGTTACCAATATGTTGGCCTAGATAAGACTTTTGGCCATGGTCATGTTGGAAAACTCACCTCACAGAGAACTACCTCAAAATAAGGAATTTTTTTTCCTCCTTAGCTTAACTTTTGCCTTCAGTATCCTGGATTTTAAAAATATAAATAACGTTAAACACTGTTGTGCCTCTTTGGGAGAGGTGCTGGCAGGGTGTGACTGTGGGAGGTGTCTTGATATGACAATAAAACCCCAGGTGAGGTGCTGAGGACACTTCTCTGTCTCCCCAGTGCTGAACAAAGACATCACCACGTGCAGAACCTCGACCATCACAGGCACCCTGAAGCGCCCATCGCTGCCAGACGAGGAGAAATTGAAACTCAACCACCAGAAAGGGTCAGCCAACTTCAACAGTCTTCCAGCCAACGTCTCCAAGATGCACCTCCAGGGCTCCCCTCACTACTTGGGGGCCATCAACCTGAACGAGTTCAGCAACCACTCCCTCACTCTGAAGAAGGACAAGAACCAGCCGCCGAAATCCATCTACATCTGCGATGGGGACATCTTCAAGAAGTTGGACTCGGAGCTCTCCCGGGCGCAGGAGCAGACCCTGGACACCAGCTATGTCATCCTGCCCACCAACACGTCCACCTTGAGGGCCAAACCCAAAGACGAGAGCAAATACAGCATCAACATCGACCAGATGCCTCAGACGCGGCTCATCCACCTCAGCATGGCCACCGACCCTGGCTTCGTGGTCAAGAGTCCTCCGCGGGAGCCGGTGGCCATGGCGTGCAGCGAGGTGCAGGGTTCCTCCATGATCCAGCAGCAGCAGCAGCTGGCTCCACAGAACATCTCCAACGAGGCACAGATTCCCAACAGCCTGTGTGACGCGGGCGACTCGGGGAACTCGGGCGTGGTGTCCAAGAGCGAGACGGTCTCCACCCTCTCCATGAGCTCCTTGGAGGTGAGCGTGGGAATTGCTGCGTTGTTCTCAGCCCAGGGGGGTGTTCTGCCCTCAATCTGACCACTCCAGGGGTTGGGAAAGAAGAACTTCAGGGAAAATGCACCCAGGATGCAGTGCCAGTGTTATATTACCACGAGGGACCACTGGCACGTGATACAATTTTGGAATGTGTTGTTTAAAATCTCTCACACCTTCCACAGACACATTCCATTGCTGGATCAACTCTCTTTAGCCCCACCGGTGCTGCAAAGTCAAAGAAAATTGTTAATTTGTCAAAGACCGTTCATTTTAATGCCAGGCACAAGGCCTGCCTTAGCTTTTCTCCTTTTGTCCTCTGTCCCTACTTCCCACTTTGGTGGTTTCGGTCATGATACAGATGAGAAGACCCAGGCTGGGCAGGGCTTGGGGCAGCCTGGTCTAGTGGAAGGTGCCCCTGCCCATGGCAGGAGGTTGGAACTGGATGATCTTTCAGGTCCCTTCCAATCCAAACCATTCCATGATTCAATAAATCTAAATATTTGGCACTTCCCATCACGAAGAGCCAAAGAAACACATTAAAGGTGTAGGAAGAAGGAGAAGGATTCTCCCTGTTTTATCTGTTCTGTTGTTGTTTCAACCCCTCACTAACCTTCACCCATCTCTTTCTCTCCTGAATATCCAGAGGCGGAAATCCCGGTACGCAGAGTTAGATTTTGAGGTGAGTACATCCCTTTCTGAACTTTGATCCTAAATTTTTAGAGCCACCCTCTCCAATTATCTCACCCTTAGCAGAGCACAGAAAGTCCATATTCATCTTGCTCTTATATGGAAAGGGAAGTCCTTCTAGAAATCATCCTGTCTCTCCTTCTGGGCAGCAGAAGGTAGAAGTGAATTTCAGACAGGTTAAATTTAAAAGAAAATGTGGTTGTGGAACAGTTTGTAATGAAATTACCCAAATCCTACATTTTTGGGTGGGCTCTGAACACATTTACAAAGGTGACAGGCCAGGCATGGGGTCAGGTATCAGTTAAAGAAGGACAGCAAACCTTCCTAGGATATTGACAGTCAAACGCAAATTCTGCAGCATAAAAACTCAATTGTTGCAAGTTTAGGGTAACCATAAGATCAAAAATTAGTAATTTCCACTTTCTCCCACAATCTTACCATGAAAATAAAGGCAATGCTGCATGGGGTCCCCAGCAAATGCCGAAGGTATTTTAGGCACCTGCAGGAAGACACACCTGGGATTTAATAACATAACTCTGGGGGGAGGATGTGTTCCTAATGAACGGGGTTTGCTGACCTGGGGCCCTTTGTGTTTGCTCCAGAAAATCATGCACACAAGAAAACGTCACCAAGACATGTTCCAGGACCTGAACAGAAAACTCCAGCACGCAGAGAAGGAGAAGGAGTCTCCAACAGCAGACAGCAAGGTTAGTCAGACACTTCCAGAAGCCCTCTGGTGCCAACAGGAGCATGGAAAACAGCAGGAAAACTTAGGAGCACTCCCCGAGCACTTTTCCTTGATTTTCTATCCATGCATGTCACAGCAAACACGTGCACCACGCAGAATGTGTGTCCCCATCTCTGTCCATGGTGTTGTCTGTTCTTTGCATTCCCTTCCAGGTCCTCGCTTTGTGCCTTTTTCATCCAGTCCTAGGTAGGAACTGGAAATTGGATTGACCATTAGGAAATCTGGGTGGAAAGTGGAGAGGACAGAAAGAAGGGACAGCAGGAAGCCTCTCCTCTCCCTTTTGGGGCTGAGGGAGAGGCCAAGGTGGCAGTGATGGGATATTTAGGGTGGCCACAGCCGTGGGACTGAAGGTGCTTAGTCTGGAGCACCACTGCTATGAGGAAAGGCTGAGAAAATTTGGATTGTTGAGCCTGGAGAATGTTCCATGTTGACTTTATTGTGGTGTAGTCCCTACAGGAGCTGGAGAGGGACTTGGACAAGGTCAGGTAGTGACAGGATTGTGACAACCAACAGGGGGCAAGGCTTTAACCTAAAAGAAAGTCGGGTTAGATTAAATATTGGGAAAAAATTCTTTCCTGTGAGGGTGGTGAGGCCCTGGGGTAGAAAATCCAGAGAGCTGTGGCTGCCCCATCCCTGGAAGTGTCCAAAGCCAGGTTGGACAGGGCTTGGAGCAACCTGGGATAGTGGAAGATGTCCCTGGCCATGACAGGGGGCTGGAATTGGATGATTTTTACAGACTTTCCTAACCCAAACCATTCTGTGATTCTGTGGTACACATGGAGCAAAATTCCAGGGAAAAAGGGACTTTAAAGGAGACAGACTTAGGGAAGGACCTATCAGCCTTTCAGGGGTGCAGAAATCTGGGACTGGAAACATCAGGAGCCTGTGTAGTGTTGTAGATAACAAAATAAGGAAGAGCAGGCAGATGGCACTTTCCACGTGTCTCAGCCAGATGGGCAAGGGCCGAAAGGATTCAAGGAATTCTGTCATCTCCAGCTGAAGGGAAAAACAAGTGGCAGAGCCAGGCTGGCAGTCAGAAATTAAATTTGGGGTTGCCTGCACTCAGGAGAGGAACAAGGTGAGATAATGATAACAATTCTTGGTGATTTGTAATCAAAGTCCCCCACGACAAGAAAGACATAGAGGTTCTGGAGAGAGAAGGGCCACAAAAATGGGGAAGAGTCTGATGAGAGTTTGAGGGAGCTGGGGGGACTCAGCCTGGAGAAAAGGACATTCAAGGGGGACCTTCTTGCTCTCCACAACTCCCTGATGGCAGGGTGGAGCCAGAGGGGATCGGTGTCCTCTCACAGGTGAAAAGTGATAGAACAAGAGGAACCAGCTCCAGTTGCACCAGGGGAGGTTCAGGTTGGATATTTGGAAAAATTTCTTCACTGAAAGGGTGACCAAGCATTGGAAGGGGCTGCCCAGTGAGGAGGTGGCATCACCATCCCTGGAAGTGTTAAAAAAAAAAACATGGAGATGTGGCACTTGGGGACATGGTTTAGTGGTGGCCTTGGCAGTGCTGGGTTAGCAGTTGGGTCAGTGATCTTGGAGGTCTTTTCCAGCCTTAGGATTCCACGATCCTAAGACAGATCCGGGATGCAGTGTCCCCTGAAATGTGACAAATGTGGCACTGGTGGGACTTACTTGGATGGGACTCCCTTGGAGGCAAGAGCAGAGCTCAGAGGGTGACTGAACAAGACGTTTGGGGTTTTTGGGAGGAAGCAGAGCACTACAGAGCCTTTGGTCTGTGTTCTGACCTCACGGCATTCCTCTGCTGAAATCCATGATGTCATCCCAGCAAATCCTGCTTTTATTGCATGTGGCAAGGTGTCATTATGGGCTGTCCAGGGTAGCAGAGTGGCAGTGGATCTGACAGGTTCCGATAAAAGAGCCCTGCCCTGGCCCAGAATGCCACTGTGTCTCACTGAGCGTCACCTCTCTGCTTTTTTTTTTTTTTTTTTTTTTTTTTTTTTTTTTTTTTTGGCAATTATTTAAGTATGACACAGCTGTAAAACCCAAAGATGCTTAAACCCTGGTAAAAGCTAATCTGTGGTCTGTTTTCAGGAGGGGTTTATAGATTGGGAAGGTTTTAGCATTTCAGAGATGCATCTGTGTAGAATTAAAGTTGCCGCTGTCAGCATCAAAGAGCTCTGAGCTGCTGAAGGAGGCTCTGAAGGTGGCTTTTGCATATTGACAGAATCTTTTTCAAGTTTAAATTTTTCCCTCGGATGTAACGGGAGAGAGGGGAGCTTGTGAAGATCAGGATTGGCAAGTCGGGACTGGGTATTGGTTTAAAAAACATCCAAAGCATTACAAAGTCAAATAAATAGGGTTTTTCTCCTCTTTTTTCTACCGTTTGCCGCTGATGACCCCACTGGAGCTCAGGCCCCATCTTCAGCTCTCCCTTAGAAGGCAAAGAGCAGATAAGAGGGATTAAAGTGACAACAAAAGAATGTTTTCTCTTTTATGTATGTTTAGGTTATAAAACGATGGAGTGTTTCTTCTGGGGGCAGTGATAAAACAAACCTTAGTGTACATTGAAGAGCATCCTGGAGCTATCCCAACCCCTTCCATTTGGGAATCCAAACACACTCCTTCCCCAGCAGAAAACTCCTCACCTTGTGGGCAAGACCAAGGTCATCAGGATCCTGGAATACCCCAAACCCTTTCTCATCCCAGAGCAGAAGGGATATTTCCTGGATCTGCATTGCTGTTGTCTCTGATTTCCCTTTCAAATAAACAACCACAAAGTCAAGCTCCCAAGTCTCTCTCCAAGCCTGGCATTTTCCCAACCTCTCCTGGCAGCATGTCCCATTGTCCTCAGTCCTTTCCAAGATTCGATGCTTTTCCTAATCTTCTTGCTGTTCCTCTCTCTTCCTTCATCTCCAAGGTCAGGAAAGTGCTGATGAAATTGGAACTAAATGTCTGCAGAGGACAGACATCCTGTGGGGATTCCTAGGAATGGCGCTGGCCAGTTTTAGGGATCAGTTTGGGGGTTGATTTTACTGTAAATGCCACCCCCACTGTCCTCCAGTGTGCTTAACCCTATCACATTAAACACATAGTTCCTTTCACATGAACTCCTAAGTTGTCAAATATAAAGGAAACAACAACAGAAGAATGGGATGAAAGAGCAGATCTTTTATCTCTTTAGGAAAAGGGCTTGAAAATTCAACCATCACATTTATTTACTGTTGAGAATTTCTCCAGCTTCAGTGGTAAAATATGATTTTTATAACCCTTTTTAAGGAGTTTTCAGCCAAGACACGAAGGTTTGTACAAGCACATGTGTTCCTCCTTTTTAAGTATCCTGACACAGGGAAACTTGGGATAAGTGTTATTGCTGTGTACACTTGGAAGATAAAGAAAAATCTCCTTTGCTCACAGTCCCAGAGCAGTTACTGGCAAAGCTGGAAATATAATCAGGGACTCATTAAGGGCACTAAGAATCATTAAGGTTGGAAAAGACCTCTAAGATCATCGGGTCCAACCATTAACACACCAATAAACCGTGTCCCCAAGTGCCACATCTAAAAATTCCTCCCAGGATGTAAGTCCACCACTGCCCTGGGAACCTTTTCCAATTCTTGTCAGTGCTTTCAGTGAAGAAATTTTTCCTAACATCCAACCTAAACCTCCCCTGGCACAACGTTTGGATATTTCCTCTTGTCCAGTCACTTATTACCTGGGAAAACAGACTGACCCCACCTGGATACAACTTCATTCCAGAGGCTTTTAGGGAATTTTAAGGTGGAGACAGGTTTGGGGATGAATTCTCCTCTCCCATCAACCTGTGGCCCAGGAGTCTTAATCCACATCCCACCAGGATTAGAGTGTCCCCTAATCAGCTCCCTAATGAGTGGGGCTGCTGTGTCAGAGGGAGGCAATTCTGGGAACCAGGATATTGCCTGGAATGCCAGGCAGGTCTGAGTCTTGCTCCCATTCCAGGCATTCCCAGGAATATGGCACCAGTGTTTGCTGCAATTATTTTGCTGGAAACCAAAGCACACTCCTAATGCTGGAATAACCTGAGCCTTGGAGTACAATAGTAAAGAATTGGCCTTCCTTGAGGAATAAACATGGATTTTTTCTGTATTTTGTTTTCTGTGGCTGCCCCATCCCTGGAAGTGTTCGAGGCCTCGTTGGACAGGGCTTGGAGCAGCCTGGGATAGTGGAAGGTGTCCCTGCCCATGGCAGGGGGTGGAATGAGAAGATCTTTAAGGTTCCTTCCAACCCAAACCATTCTGATTTTCAGCTGTATGGACTAATCAGGGATGTAGACACTATTTCCCAAAGTTAATTTTTCCATGCTAGGGAATTAATATCGGAGCAGGATGACATCCAGCAAGATCTGATGACTGCAAGTTGGAAAGTCAGGTTTTTAATGCACTGATAAATCTCTGTATGAGCTTACCATGATCCTGGCAGGTCACTTCCAGCTCTGGATATTCCGTGGTAAATGTTTTCTCCCTTGCAGTCATCAACTTCAGATGAGGCAAGGAAGGTGGAGATGATTTTTGTCCTTACCCAGAAGGAAGTTTCAGTGTTGTAGCCAGGAATTTTTGGTCCTGTTTTGCTGGAATTTGAGGCAGATTTTCTCTGTCCACCTGAAGAGACTGAGGAATCTAAAAACAGCATCTCAGGAGCAGCTGGTTTGCTGTGCTCACCTTCCTCTCAAACCTGTTGAGGTTTCACACTGTTGCCCTTCCATTAAATCCCAGACCAAACTGGAAGCTGGTGTGGCCCCTGAGCAGAAAACTGAATGAGCTGTGTGTGTTGAATATTTATCCCCTTGACAGCTTATTTGCAACCAGGAGGCATGAAAGGAACCAAAGACTTGGAGACAACCACAGCAGGATTTGCATCAAAATACACAGCCACCCACACCAGGCATCCTGATTAAAATTTAAAGCTCTCTTGGTGTCTGGGATGCACCAAACCCTCGTTTTTAAGGCTGCAATAAGCAGTGAGTGGCTTCCACCTGGATTATAGATCTCTCTTTACAGCAGCTTGAAGGGATATTTTGCTGCCCGAATGGATGTAGATTGCAATGTTAGCTTGGTACTGACTCAGAGTTCTTCCTTCCTAATCACTCCCATCACTTTGACTTGTTCTTTACCTCCCCAATTGCTACAGAAAAAGAAAAAATCCCATTGTTGGAAACCTTGCTGCAAGTTTGTTTCTCCCTTTCAAAGCCTGACCTTTGCCTGGCAGACTGCAGGCTCCACCATGCAATTTCTTTCCCTGTTTCCTCCAAAATACACACAGTTAGCAAGCTCTGAATTCTTGTAGCTGAGAGTTCTTCACATTAAAGCAGGGTAGGGGCTACTTCCAAGCTGCTTTGTACTACACAGGAAATGTTTTTGCTGTGCAGATCTGTATCCTCAGGGTTTAACATCTCCAACACTGCTGCTCCCTGGGAGTTAATTGCTAAAGAAATTCCAGTGCTTGGGCTGGACATTGAGAGGTGTCCGTGGCTTTGCTGCCTTTAAAAAATGCCGAGGTTTTGCTTCTCCTACGCTTTGATGGCAGTGAAAATGATGTTGCTGCCTTCCCCCTCAACAGGGGTCCTTTGATCCAGCTCCATTAGAGAAGCTGGAATCACATCCATATCCCTCTTTTCTTGCCAGCACCTGGCTTTGCATTCATTTTAAACAGCAGCTCTTCGCTTGTGCGGAGGTCAGCGCTGGGCAGAGCTCTGCGAATTCCTCGGATTTTCTCCTTGTTGATGAGCTCCCTGCTACATTCAGCTCCCTGGAATGGCTTCTGCTTTGGCTCCGGTCCTGGAGCTCACATGCGGGATCTGGACTCGGTTTATAATCCATACAATCACAGAATGGTTTTTGTTGGAAGGGATCTGCATCTCATCCCACCCCCCTGCCATGGGCAGGAACACTTTCCACTAGCCCAGGTTGCTCCAAGCCCCCCTCCAACCTGGCCTTGGACATTTCCAGGGACTGGGAATCCACAGCATCTCTGGGAAAAAAACACAACTTTCAAATCCAGTCCCAAATCTCTGCTGGTCCTGAAAAGCACTTGCCCCAAACCCCACTGTAAAAAGGTACAAAGTCTTTTCTGACTTTTCTTTATTTCCTTCTGGACAGTTTTTCTGTCTTGATTCCTCACTTTCTTTTCTCACAATGAGATTTTTCTTCACTTTCCTCTTTGGATATCTGGAGATTTGTCCATTCCACCAGCACTTGCTTTGGAGCGCTGGTGGAATGGTGCTGAGAAAAAAGGACCATGCAGCGGGCGTGGAGTCACAGCACAAGGGCAGAGGGTTTGAAGATGACAGAGGGCAGGTTTAGATGGATATTAGGAACAAATTGTGAGGGTGGTGAGGCCCAGAGAAGCTGTGGCTGCTCCATCCCTGGAAGTGTCCAAGGCCAGGTTGGATTGGGCTTGGAGCAGCCTGGGATAGTTGAAGGTGTCCCTGTCCATGGCAGGGGGGTGGGATGAGATAGTTTTTAATGTCTTTTCCAACCCAAACCATTCCCTGATTCTATAATTCTATGATTTTATGAATGTTGATCCCCCACTCAGGGCTGTGTCTCCCTGTGTGCTCTGCTACAGGAATTGGGAAATTCCAATTCTGCTACCGGAATTGGAAAATTGGGAAGCTGTACTCTCCTCCTGTGTGTCCCTCTGCAAGGGAAGCTCCACTTATGGGAAGGATGTCTCTATGCCACGTCTTTAATCCTTTCTGCACAGCTTAAAGGCAAATTTTAACAGACCAATTAATGCAGTTTTTATAGGGAGGAGCTCTGCATAAAGTCCGATAATTACTGCAATAAATTCTGTTATGAAAATGATGTCAAATCTTAATTCAGTCAGCCATAAACCATCTGCCAGCTCCCAGGTACCCAAACACACCATCAATCAGAAATTCACCTCCTCCTGCAGATCATTCAACACCTTTTATCCCAAGAATTAGGGGACAAAATTTGTCCCAGAGAAACCTCCTGTTCCCCATGTCCTCAGTGGCCACCAGCACATGGAAACTCCTGGTTTTTTGGGCTCTGAAGTCTAAATAATTATTTATAGAGTCTGAATGAAAGACTCTATGAAAAATCATGCTTTGGGTCTCTTGATCCCCTCCTGAATCCCCTGTGAGGCACAGGGCAGCCCTAAATTATTTCAGCATTTTAGGGAATTTAGGCCTCCAGGTGGGCTCTTCACAGATCGGAAGCATTGTCCCAAAATGATTGGGATTGGACCAGCTGGATTAACAGCAAGGACGCTCTGGAAAACTGCCTGTTCCTCATGCTGGTGGGACCACAGGCTTTCTGTGCAGCCTTCAGGCTTTTCAGGAGTCAGTAAAAGACCTCCTTGATCCAGAGCTTGTTCACCTTCAGCAGTGTGGCCTCACTAGAATTTGTTCCACAGCCACCCCTTCAGGCTTGATGAACTTCAGACAATACAGAAGCAGAAGGCAAATTTTTATTGCCCAGCAAATGCTGGGTAT
Organism: Acanthiza pusilla; assembly: GCA_036630365.1. Lineage (NCBI taxonomy): Eukaryota > Metazoa > Chordata > Aves > Passeriformes > Acanthizidae > Acanthiza > Acanthiza pusilla. Next base: position 96,391,596 of record JAXCHO010000034.1, read on the forward strand.
TTCAAGTTTCCTAACCGATTTCCAAGTTAAAATCACAAATTATTTTGCCTTTTTTTTTCTTTTCAATTTAATTTAATGGAATTCTGAACAAAGTCAGCCAGTTCCTTTTATTTTGCTTTTCTCCTAAATGAAAAAAAAAAAAAAGTATAATCTTTGTAGTTCAGTAGCATAAAATGAAAGAACTGCAGCTATTTGTTTCCAAGAAGGAAAATTTATCATTCTCTAAAGAAACAAGACAGCTTTCCCATTTTCTAATCACTTTTCATCGACATTGATCTGAAGATGGATTAGACGAGTGTGAGCCACATTTATCTTTCAAATTCCCTGCTCTGCGCTCTGAATAACTTCATCCTGATCCTCCAGTCATCAGTGTCAGGGGAGAGACCATTTGGGTCGTGGAATATCTTTCAAGCTGACACCAGAGGCAAGGAAAACAGCATGGAAATGGCTGGTTCCAGGGGAGTTATCACCCAGCGCTCAGTGGAAAGCCCTGAATTGCTCTTCAGGTTATTCGGGGTAAAAACCAGGTATTAAAAAGTGAAAACGAACAAAACCAAACAAAACCCCCAGAGAACAAACCCGGGGAGGTGCAGCTTGAGCAGCCTGAGTGCTTCATGGCCTTTTGTCCAGCTCTGGGGACAGCTCTGTCCCAGCACAGGAAGGACATGGACCTGTTGGAGCACCAAGGTGATCAGGGGATGGAGCAGCTCTGCTGAGAGGAAAGGCTGGGAGAATTGGAATTGTTCAGCCTGGAGACAAAAAGGCTCCAGGGAGACCTTAGAGCCCCTTCCAGTGCCTAAAGGGGCTCCAGGAGAGCTGGAGGGGGACTTTGGACAAGGCATGGAGGGACAGGACAAGGAGGAATGGCTTCAAACTGACAGAGGGCAGGGTTGGATTGGATATTGGGAAGAAGTTCTCCCCTGTGAGGAAGCCAGAGAGCTCTGGCTGCCCCATCCCTGGAAGTGTCCAAGGACAGGCTGGATGGAGCTTGGAGCAACCTGGGATAGTGGGAGGTGTCCCTGTCCATGTCAGGTAGTGGAATGAGATGATCATTATGGTCCCTTCCAACCCAAACCATTCTGGGATTTTATGATGATTCTCTGAAGACCCCAGGGTGGGGAGGGACCTGCTCACCACCATCACATTCCCATCCCTGCCTCGAGTCCAGCACAGAAGATTCGTTGCAGTCTTCCAGGGCCAGCTTGTGCAGGAGAAGGATGTGTGAATTATCCCAATGCACTTTTCCTCTGTGAGAGTTGTTTTGTTGGCACTGCATCCTAAATATCCTTTATCCCAAATCCTCTCCCTCCACTGTAAAAATCCGCAGCCAAAATGAAACCACAGCCGAATGCAGGAGACTCGCAATGCCACCAAGATGATGAACACCTCCAGTTTGCAGCTGCTTTTTCCCCAGCTCTGAGTCTCGATGCTCCCTCCTTTCCCACCCCTTTTTTTTTTTCTCCACTATCCTGGCACCAGGCAGGGACTGATAAACATTTCCCTCCTTCCCAGAAGCTCCTGGGCTGTGTCAGGCCAGAGTGATGGCTCTGTCCCTGGGAATTGCTGGCAGAGCAGCCCCTGGTGCTTTCAGCCCCAGGCTGGGGCCAGTTCTGGCTGTCTCCATGGCGCCAGGCCCCGAGCCAGCCCCGGCGCCTTTTCCAGCCGGATTACACCTCCTTCTCTCCAGGTTTTTTCTTCCTTTTCTATGCCCAGCTCAGTTTTCCCTCCTGTCTGCAAGGATTGCTAAGACCCCGCAGTGGAGCTAGAGGGAAATGCCAAGGTTGGGGCATGAGCCCAGGGGCTGTTCCTGTGTCCTGCTCGAGTGGCCAAGACTCCATAAAAACTTCTTTCCATATGGAGGGAAAGAAAAGGGGAGCTGTTCCCAGGAGCCTGCTAGCAATTCCCAGGGTGCCTTGTGCCAAGAGGAGATTTTCTTTTGTCTCCCAGCATCTTTCCCAGAGCTCTGCCAGGCTGATTAACCTGCTCAGAGATCCCAGTGGGCAGCGAGTCCTCCTGCAGCCACCCCTGAGCCAGCCCCTCCCTCAGTGCATCACCAGAGAAGCCTTAATTCTTCTCTGAGAAATGGAAAAAACTAAGAGCAAGTCTCCTTTCTTCATTTGCTCATTTACCAGAGCTCTCTTTCGTCTTCTGACTGCAAATAAACATCTTGGGAGTCACTGATCCTGCCACAGTCACAGGGAGATAATGCATCACACAAAAAGGATGATGGAAACCATCATGTGGGGTCAGACCCAAGGCCAGTTTCTGCCTCCTCTCCATGGAAAGGAGCTTGGAAAAATAAAAAGGCAAGCCCGTGGTGGTGGATCCTCAAAAAGATCCCCCAAACTTTAGGAATTCATGCTCAGAGGCCTCTGATGCAGAGTGGTGTCACTTCACTGCACGGCACCGAATGGATGCTGATTTTGGGTGTGTTTCTGTGTACTTTCCATGAGTTTGGAAGTTTCAGGATGAACAGAGAGCTGTGCAGAGATGCTCTGGAGGTTGGCTGGGCCCTATGTGCAGGACCAGCTCCTGGGGTTCACTCCTTGGTGCTCTGGAGTTCCTTTTTTGGAAGAGATGATCCCAATCCCCACCCTCAGTGATCCATTCCCACCATCCACAGGCCTCCAAGAGCTTCACAGACCTCTTCCACATCCAACCATCATCTCCTTTCAGGCCTAAAAGTGGTAGCCTGAAATCTTTCCTCCCACAGAACATTCTCTGTAACTTTATCCATGGCTGGAAACTGTCTCCCTTTATAATTTTCCCTTTATCCTTCTCTCAGGAAGCCCATGCAGTGCCCAGAATATTCAAGATGCAAACTGGAGCTGTGCACTGCCATAAAAACATTTTCTGTTTCATTTTCTCTTCCTTTCTTATTTATTCTCTTCTTAATAACCCACAACATTTAATGTCTAGGTTTCGAATAATTGTTGTCACCCTTAGGTGTTGTTCCCCAGTGACAGGGCTGATCTGTAGATGTGAACTCATCATTGTTTGATTCTGGGATTTTTTTCCCCCTCAATTTCTGTTCTCTACATGGATTTTCAGCTGCTCTGGCTCACTAGCCCATGACGGGCAGGGCTCTGAGGTTTGCTGATCACGTTCAGGGTGCATGATCAGATCTGGGAGCATCCTCCCAGCATGAAGGAGAGGCTGAAGGTCAGCAGTGTGGCAGATGGAGAGGCTGTTAAAGCAGGGATTGGCTGGGGATAGAACCTGATGCTGAAGGTGGCCATAAATAATGCCAGCAAAAAAGGGCTTTCGTTTGAGGGGAAAAATCAAATTATTTATGAACTTCATGCATAAGATCATTTCTACTGCTCTCTAATTCAGCTGTGGACATCAGCAGCTTTGAAAACTTGTGGCATTAGAGCAGCTATGGGAGAAAAAATGTTTTTCATTGAAAAAAATCTGTCCTAGCCAAGGTTTTTGTCACTTTTTGGGAAACTTAATTTCATTCCAGTTTTTGCTTTCTGTGTGCTTTTTTTCTCTGTGTTCCTTCCTGCTCCATCTTTCCAGGCAGACTGATGGTCTCCAAAAAACACTGTGGGTGGAAATTTCCCTTCAGGAAACTTCCAACTTGTCTCATTAAGACCCACGCAAGAGTTAAATAGGTTCCAGTTTTTAGTTGCAGTGATTCTAAAATAAGTTCCAAAAAAGGTAATTGAAGAAGAAAAGAATTTCATCACCTTTTCTGCCCTGTTAATATTAATCACTGTCGTGTTATACCATGGAATAAAGTAAGAATAACAGCAGCAGCATAAGCAAAGCTCTCTATTGTAGAGTTTAATGAAAACCTCAGCTGTGGATTTAAAGAAATTGAATGTTTTACATCCTTCTGAGCAAGACTTTTATTAAACCTGATTAAAAAAAAAATAAACCAGACAACAATTCTCTGTAAAAGGACTTAAAAACTTATTTTTCTCCCTTTGAATGAAAGTAATTTCAAAATGTTTTCCCTTCATTTTGAGATGTTGTACCTGGTTTGTACATTCACCTTCTAATCACCAAACGTTCTCACCCAGAGCCTTCTCCTTGGGTGTTTTGGGGTGCAGGACCAACTTCAGGCATATCTTATTTTTACATTAAAATTTGGACAAGCAGAATTCATGGCTTGGGTGATCCAATGAAAGCTGCCCCTGTAGGGATAATTCCACAGCAGCATTGCAGTGTGGAGCTGAGAAAAACAACAGCCTTACAAAAACATCTTGGGAAAGGACAAAATGAGAAGCTGAGGTTGCTGGATGAGCCTGCAGCAGATGGGAATTTAGGTTTCCTACAGAGCTACAATGATCTCAGCAGCATCCTGGAGTACAGATGTGACCCCACAGTCCCTGTGTGGCTCCATCTCCCCTCAGTCAGTAAATTTTGGTGACAGCACTGAGCTGTGACACGTCCTGGGCTGTGTGTCCCCTGCATGTCTGGCTCCTCACCTTCTCCGCAGATTTCCCTCCTCATTGTCATCCTCCACAAGCTGCTTTCCTCTCACTTCTCCTTTGGCAGGTGGCTCAAAAGGGCTCTGTCACATCCAGGGAAGCCTTTTCTTGCCCAGTGCTGGCGTGTTTTTGTGGGGATAATTAATTGTGAAAAGCATCACTGGTGCTTGGAGGGGAGAAGTTGAGTGGAGCAACTCATTTAAAGCCTTTATTTTCTACACTCACTGAAGAACACAACCATTCTTCAGCCCCTGAGCTCTCCCCAGAGCCTTGTCTTGGTGCATATCTGCAAAAATGTGGAAAGAGATTTTCTGGATCGATATCTATGGTGGGATACTGGTGGGAGATTGGGTCAATAAAGCCTCCAAGGCTTGGTGTGGAGTTGGTGGAAATGTTTGGAGCCTCAGAGCTGAGCTCCAGCTCCTCCAGCAGCACAGATTGGGTTCCCTGGTGGAACAGGGAGCAGGTTTTGCTGCAATTAAAGAGTCTATAAATAGCTGTGCTGCATAAGGAATGTGCATCAAATGCAAGGTGTGTTCAGAAAGACCTCATTGTAATCTGGATTTCACAGAATGGGTTGGGTTGAGGAGACCTAAAAGATCCTATAGTTATCCTATAGACAATTTCCACTGTCCCAGGATGCTCCAAGCCCTGTCCAGCCTGGCCTTAGACACTTCCAGGGATCCAGGGGCAGCCACAGCTTCTCTGGGCAACCTTTGCCAGGGCCTCCCTACCCTCACAGGGAAGAATTTCTTCCCAATATCCAATCTAAATCCACCTTACTTTGGCTTAAAGCCATCCCCCATGTCCTGTCACTACATCTGTGGAATTCTCAAAATCACGCTTAGTTTTTCGGTAGCAAAAACCTCAGCTGAAAGCTGAAACATCCAGGCATTAAGCGATGGAGGTGACAGTGGAAAGAAAAACATTTCCTTCCCGAAAATAGAGAGTTTGTACACCAAGTGTCATTTTTATTGACACCCCACTTTATTTTGGATGAGAAGCTGCACAGAAAAAATGATTTGTTGGTACAAGAGGATGTAAAATCATGGTATTTCTTGCATTGGTACTAATCTTTCTTTCTTTCTCTCTCTCCTTTCTTACATTTTCCTCCTCCTGCAGCAAGAAAAACAGCAGACACCAAACAAGAGACCCTGGGAAGGCATCAGGAAAGTCCAGTCCCCACCATCATGGGTTAAAAAGGACATCGAACCTGTGGCACAGTCTCCCCTAGAACTAAAAACTGTGGAGTGGGAGAAAACAGGGGCCACCATCCCCTTGGTGGGACAAGACATTATTGACCTTCAGACAGAGGTCTGAGTGGAAAGGGAAGAAAAAGGACTTTTTTTTTTTTCCGGAAAACAAACGAAACGAACAAAACAAAAAAACCCCACGTTTTAAAGAAATGATTAAATTAAATCGGAACCGAGCAAGAGAAGTGTTTGGTTTCTTTTGAAACCTTTGGTAAGATGGAGTAACTTTTGTATTGTTCTCAGCAGAGAGGGGGAATATTACTTTATAGAGTATAGTAGCTGTAGGTTCAGGACAACACGAGCTTTCCCAGGCAGGACTGGAGGAGTGAGCCTGGAAGAGAGCGAGGAAGAGGAGGAGGAGGAAGGTGGGGAGGGGCTGCAGGGGACAAGCCCTGCCGAGATGCTCTTGGGTCACAGGCGCCTTCCTTCTCTGCCACGGGGAGGTGTGGAAGGACCAGCAGCCACCGCAGAGGGCCCAGAAGGTCGGAGTTGTTTGGGGACACCAAGAGGGGACACCCGCAGGAGCCCTCGAGGGGCGGTGGCATCCCTCGCTCCCCCACCTCTCCCTCGCCAGCTCATCCGAGAAGGAAGGAGATGGGACGTGCCAAGCAGTGGCCCAGAGGACATTGCCACTCCTGGGTGCCACGCCACGACCTGGCAGCAGCTCCCCGCGGAGGGGGACACGGTGGCATCACCCGCAGCTCAGGCAGAGAGGTGAGGTGGGGCTTCCTCCTCTCATCCCTCCCGCGCGGGAGGAAAGGACCAGCTCCAGATCTCCAAATCCTGCTCGCCCCATCTCCAGGGAGAGGGTGGAAGGTGGTAGAAAACAAGACCAACGAGAAGAATGTAGGTCGTTGTCGTTGACTGTTAAATAGATAAACTCAGCACGGGCCTTGCGAAGGTCCTCTTGGCCTCATCCTTTTATTTTATTTTAATTTTTTTTTTGGTTCTGTTATTTGTCCTTGCTTTCGGACTCAGATTTATTCCAAGCTGCCCCTCCCTGGAAGGCAGAGAGAGAAAGAGGGAAAGACAGATCTTCCGCTGTACCTGGAGACATTGGTAAACAGAGACGTTGCCTTAGGACATTGAGACAAACTGACAACACGAATAACGTCCACTTGGAAACAAACAGACAAAAAAAACAAACAAAATAATCTATTTTTTTCCTTCTTCTTTTCTTTTCTTCAATAAAAAGAGAACTTGAAACCCGAGACCTTTCTTTTCTTTGGCTCTTGTCATTTCGAATGCCTTTCTGTGCCGTAGGACTGCGCAGGCATGGGGTGAGGATGCCACCTGCTGAAGGTGGAAGGAAAGTTGCTCCGTGGAAAGTTTGGGATGGTGGGAACACACAGCCCCTTCCTGCTGGCTTGCAATGTTTTGTTTTACTTTGTTCAGTTGGGGGTTTGGGTATTTTCCCCTCGCTGGCTCTTCTCCTCCCTCCCTTCTGCCCAGAGCCAGCAGCAGGTTCGTGGTCCTGAAAGAACAAAGAGGTGGAGCTGATCAGGAGGTTAGGACATTCCTCCTCATAAAATGCAGTCTTTTCATTTCACCATGAAAAAAAAAAACCTATTTCAATATTTTTTCATGAAACACCTCTCAAGGTTACTTACAAGAAATAAGGTATCTCCATTTCACCCCAAAAATGTTGTGCAATACTTCTGTCATTAAAAAATATACCACTGACGTGACACAAAGACTTTATTTTTTCTATTATTTTTAGCGTTCCCAGCACTGTCTGTCTGATGTTTGGAAACAACTCTCCTAGTTTTGGAGATGGGTGGAGACAAACCTCTGGTTTTGAATGGTCAGATTGTGCCAGACAGCAGCAAAGCTTGAACAGGGTCTGAGTTATTACTGTGCTTGGGTCTCCCTGAAAGAAAAAAACACCAAAGCCACATTTTTAGGGTAAAATGACCAATGGGTACCAGATGCAAAGCAATCACTGCCCCCAGCTGTGCTTCCCCCACAGGGAGATGTTTCTTGATGTGACAACATCTCTGCTGTGACTTCCCTTTGGGCCACCTGGGTGATCTCCAAGGACAGTGGCATTTACTTTGCCATTAACTGTAGGATATGAAGGATGAGAAGGAAAACTTAAATAAATCCAAATAGTTAAAAAATAGGGAAAGTGGTTACTCATAAAACTGTGATGCTATTGTTCAATTTTAGCTTATTCTATGAAACAGGAAAGCACAAAGGCCTCCCTCAGATGCCGGGTTGTATGATATTGTAATTATTATAATTACACATTATGAATTTTAGCATACAGATATCTTTCTACTGTGTTTTAATTATTTTCTCTTTTTTTTTTTCCTTCCCTTCCCCTGCCCTGCCCGAGCCGGCCCTCTTCACTCCAACCTTCCCTGCTCACCCATTCACTCCAGCCGCCTTTGCAGGACATTAACGATGTTATGTAATTACAGAGATAAATGTTTGTTTAAGAACTGTTGATATTCGACTTTCTCTGCTCAGCTCCTCCGGTTAATCCTGTTTTCCCATGCCCTGCCCTCCTTCCATGCCTTCCCCTCCTTCCTCTCCATGTTCTTCAACACTTTTTTTTTTCCTTCTGTACAGTTTTCAGAGCACAAAATGAATGTGTCTGATTTCTAATAAAAGAGGTGGAAACTCCAGCCCTGTCTGCTTTTTAAAAGTGCCCCTGCCTGGGCCCCACGTGTGCTTTGCATCGCTCCTGGGGGCTGGGAAACCTCTCTTGGCCCCACAGTTGCCACCTGGGCTCTCAGCTCTGGAACAGTCACAACTTGGGGCTGAGTTGACCAGCTTTGTATCTTCTTCACGCCTCTGAAAATACATCCTTCTGTAATGTACATTTGCAGGACATGAGGAAATCCCTTTTCTGTGCAGTGCAGATTGTTTTTATTTAGGTTTCTCAAACCCACAACCCGATGCCTCCTTCCCAATGTCGTAGGATGTGAAGGGCTGAGGTTTCACACAGGTCTGGCAGCATTTCTGGCACAGGGCAGGGATGTGAGGTTAAAGTTTCCAGTGGGGCCAGGGTAATGCTGATGCCACCCTGCTCACATCCCTGCAAAGCCAATCGTAGAATTCTAGAATGGTTTGGGTTGGAAGGGACCTGAAAGATCATCTCATTCCAACCCCAATGGAATCTTCCACACCTTCCACTATCCCAGGTTGCTCCAAACCCTGTCCAACCTGGACTTGAACCCTTCCAGGGGTGGGGCAGCCACAGCTTCTCTGGGAATTCTATTCCAGGGCCTCACCACCCTCACAGGGAAGAATTTCTTCCTAATACCCTGTCTAAATCTATGCTAAGTCATTTTAAAACCATTCCCCCTCATCCAATCCCTCAATGCCCTTGTAAGTAGTACCTCTCCATTTTTTGTGTTGTCCCCCACCAGGTATTGGAAGACTCAAACTCACCTGGATTTCTTACCTCAAACTCACTCAGACCAGGCACACTCTGAGCAGGAGCTCAGCTCAGCATACAGGGGTCTAAAGATACCATTCCTTAAAGGTGACAAGAAATTAATTGAGCAACAAATTACTCACTTCCTTGGGGCTTATCCTTAAATGGCTAAAATCTTCAAGAAAAAAAATGCGCTTATCTCCCTGACTCTGCTCCATCCCCTGTTAGATTTTAGGATTATAGGCAGGACTACAGGAGGCCTAAAGCTTGGGAAAAAGAGTTCCAGGGCTGCTGCTGTCCAGAGCCTTCATCCAAAGCCATCACGGCCCAGTAAGTCCTCAGATGTAATCCGAGGATTTATCTTGGCCTGGCTGAAATAATTTGGATGTCCTGAAACAGCTGGAATGACTGCAGACCTTCCTGGAGGCTCTCAGCTCATTCCCCCCTTCCCTGAGCCAAGATCCAACATTTCTTCAATCAGCAGAACTTGACGGTGAGCCCCAGGCCTCCTCCATCAATCCTATGGAGGTCTTTCTCACCCTACATCTCCTGTTCCATCGTCCTTGATGGACTTGGCAGTGCTGGGTTGGACTTGGTGATTTTAGAAGTCTTTTCCAGCCTGAAGGGTTCAATGATTGTGTAGCTTTAGCAGCCAGAAAGGAAACACCACCAGGTCCCTCATGAGGAGATGGGCTGGGAGAGCAGGAGAGCCCAAACCTCAGGTCATGGGCATGGAGCTGGATCAGGAGATAACAGCACTGCCAGAGGTGGTGGATGCAGGAGATCAGAGTGGTTTTGGTTATAATGTGGTGGGGCTGCAAGGGAGAGTCACTGAATAGTTCAGCTTGGAAAGAAACTCCTGAGGTTCCCCTGAACTGTCCTGTGTCCTTGTGATGCAGCCTTGGAGCCACTCCAGGCTCTAGTCCTAAAAAAGAGAACCCCTTTGCACCTGGGGACACCTCATTGCAGCTTTCCAGTACTTAAAAGGAGCTTAGAAGAGTGAGAGAGAAGGACTTTCACATTGATAGATGGTAAAAGGACAAAGGGAATGGTTTTAAACTAAAAGAAGGGAGATTAAATTTAGATATTGGGAAGAAATTCTTCCCTGTGAGGGTGGGGAGGCCCTGGCACAATTTGCCCAGAGAAGCTGTGGCTGCCCCATCCCTGGAAGTGTTCAAAGGTTGGATGGGGCTTGGAGCAACCTGGGATAGAGGACAATGTCCCATGGCAGGGGTTGGAATGAGATGATCCTTAAGGTCCCTCCCAACCCAACCCATTCTCTAAATTCATCATCACCTCCCATGAATGAAGCAGAGCAACTCTATGGATGTGGATAAATGGTACATTGCCCATGCAAGAAATCTGATGTCTTGGTTGCTACACTGGGAGCAGGTGGCTGTGCTGGAAGCTTGTGAAGAATCTGAAAATGGAAGAAAATTCAAAGTATTTTACCTGGGCTGCTCTGATGGCTTCACTCGATCCCTTAACCAAAGCAGCAGTAGTTTGGTCCAGAACCCAGCAGAGGCAAAGCCTGAGCTGTATCCAGGCCAAGAACTCCTCCAGGAAAACCACAAAAGAGCAGAGTGACACAGTGAGCATCGATGCACGTGAGCTTGGAGCACTGATCAAAACACACACAGCAGGTGGCTTTTCCAAGGCTCATTTATCAGAGAGCAAAGAAACTTGTGGGTGCAAGGAGATTCATTCATACATTTCCATTTGATGCAATTTCACTCTGAACCAGCTACTTTATTCCATAAATGTGACACCCAAATGAGCCTTCTATGAGCTCATTTGGGATCATGGCAGTGATCTCCTCCTCTGAAGCTGAGATGCCTCTCAAGGTTGCTCCTCAAGGCAGAGAGACTTTTTTCCAACATTGGATCTTTGGATGAGAACTCTTTGAGTTCTCCCTGATTTCCAACTGGACTGAATTCCAGGTGAGTCGGCCCTGGAGCAGGGACAGCCTCAGGGTTTGAGATTTCTGACTGAAAGATCCTTCCTTGTCCCAGGTGGACAGATCTTTACTGGTGGCAGATCCTCAAAAAGTTGAATGAATAATCAAGCTGAATTAATAATAATATTACATTACCAACATATGCAGGTGCTCAGTATTAATTACTATAACATTTGTGTGGAAAATTCCGTTAGACATAAACCACTGCCCAAGTCTGAGATTAATATTGGGCCTAGCCACACCTTGGCTCCATCAGGAGTTTAGACAGCAAGGGGTGCCACTCTGAAATTTGTGACTCAATGGGAGCATCTCCTTTACCCTTTTGTGTCTCAGATCTCTCTGTAAATCCTTCTGGTTTGATTCCAACTCAATTTTCCTTCGCACATTTCTTCCACATATCAAATAACTTAATTGTATTAAATAACAATAACATAAATTAAGTGAACCTTTCTTTTGCAACATCACATTAACCCCACATTTGCTGATAGTTTTTACAACGATCCTCTCAGTGATCTAAATCACCCCTTCACTACAGCTGCCCACAGAGGAAAAGGCTCATGTGGAGCAAGACAACATTCCTGGGAGATTTTGGACCAGGGAATGAGGTTTTTTGCTGCAGTCTCTCTCTTTTGTGGCTCAAGGAAATGCTTGTCCAAGATGAATTAAGGCCCGAGGTGAATATCTGTTCCTGAGCTCCTGTTGGGGTAAGATCTAAACAGAGAAGAAATGAAAGATGACTGTTGGGTCTTTTTCCTTCAGTTTTCCCAACCCAGCCATAGCAGGAAAAAGTCAGAGTCCTCAAGGATCCACGTGGAAGACATCTCCAGGTGCTTGTTCACTCATATCTTTTTCCAGTCATGATTTTCCATAAAGGTCCTGGGGCAGAGAGGTGGGCCTTGCTCAACTCCTGTGTCCCAGAAACCACCAAAAAAAAAAAAAAAAAAAACAAACAAAAAAAAAGATTTTACACATTAGTAAGGAAGAACACAGCTTCTGAAAAGGGCTTGCAGCCACCACAATGGCCAGAGGAGCTGTGGCAACTTGACAGAAGTCCCAGGACAACCCTCCTGAATAACGTCCCCACCATCCAGCTGCTTCACAGATATTTGTTTCTTGGAAAAGTCACATGTCTCAGCTCCTGAGGAGGTTGCAAGAGCCCTTTGAACTTCTAAACCAGGAAAGAAAGGACAGATGTTGGATTTTGGAAGGAAACAGAGGACAGATGGTCAGCTCTAAGGGGAAACCTTCCAGTGCCTAAAGGTGCTCCAAGAGAGCTGGAGAGGCACTTTGGACAAGAGAATGGAGTGACAGGACAAGGGGGAATGGCTTCAAACCAAAGGAGGGCAGGGTTAGATGGGATATTGGGAAGAAATCCCTCCTGTGAGGGTGGTGAGGCCCTGGCACAGGTTGCCCAATGAGGTTGTGGCTGCTTCATCCCTGGAATTGCTCAAGACCATTTGGACAGGGCTTGGGGCAACCTGGTCTGGTGGAAGTTGCTGCCCATGGCAGGGGGTTGGAATGAGATGTTCCTTCAGGTCTCTTCCAACCCAAGGCATTCCATGATTCCGTGATGATTTATGATTTATGCAGTACACAGCAGGATGGAGGCTGCTATTTTTCCTCCTCTCTAATGGAAAATGTGAGCTTCAAAGGCTCAGAAATTCAGAATTAAAATACAACGCTTTGCGGCAGCACTTTGACAAGTGACCTCTCCAAAGGTAGGGCAACGACCAAAGAAAATTATGCAAATGTTGGGAATGGTTTGAAAGCAGGAGAGAAAGAAGGAGGCAAATTCTGCAGGAAGTATGGGAAGTGCAGGGGAGTTTCTGTTCAGGAGAAATAATTAAATTAAAAGGGAAATTGTCCTCTCCTGTTCTGAGTGGGTTGAGGGTTTTCAGGGAATGATCGATCAAAGAGTTGCTTAATATATACCAGGAGTACCTTGGCTTTGATCAATTGTCTGAAATAATTGGCAGCTTTTTCACATTATCTCCTGTTTGTACCCATTATTGATATTGTAACTCAAGCTTTGAGGCTTCGGCCAGCACAGGCTTCCATCACTAGTGGGTGTTTTGCATTTCCATGGGGAATAAGAGGCCATGTCCTCTTCAAAGGGTTGGCAACCTGCTGGAAATACAGGAGCATGGTGGAAAAGTAGAGGAGCTTGACTTGAACACAGAAAATTCAGCATCAGAGGCAAGGACTAAATGCTGACCCTCTTCTTCCTCCACAGAAAGCCCTTCAGGCCAAGCTATGGTACCACTTGAGGTGTAAAATCCTCTCGGCCAGTTTTGCTGAATTTTCTGGTAGAGGATGAATGCAAGGAAGGAATTGCTGGGTCTCAGTTGCTGCTCATGAATTAAACTCCTGTCTGACTCAAGATCAGAGAATTATTGAATAAAAAATGGCCTGGGCTGGAAGAGACCTCAAGACCATCTAATTCCAACCCCTCCCTGTGGACAGGGATGCCTGAGATTGGGAAGGGTTGGCATTTCAGGGCTGTCAGCTATTGTTGGTTATCAAAATAAAGTGATTTAAAAGATTGGCCTCGTTGATGTTCTCACTGCAAATCAGCTTGGGGTACAAAGGCTCATCCCTGGTCAGTGTCAGACAGGGCTTCAGACCCATTATAAAAATTAGCAAAGACAAAAGGAAATGGAAAACAGATCACATGACACAGATAGTCAGCCAAACAGTTCTTGTCCTCAGTACTTAATTATCTTCATTAAATAAAGCAGCCGATTTCCCTGAGCTTAGATCTGCAATCAGAATAATTTGTCTGTTTTCAGCAAAATCTCTCATTGTGGTATTAGTGGAGAAAATTTATGTGAGCGGTGGATAAAAAAGGGTGCTGGGGGGTAAAAGACTATGATAGGAGTCGGGCATGAGTCAATAAAAATGTTCCTCAGTTAAGCTGAAGATTTATTTAATGTTTTTAAATTTGAAGCCTTGGAACAAAAGAAAAAAAATGCTTGCCAATAAAAGTTTTGGAGGCAAAACTTTGAAGGACATTATCAATACAGAGAAGGATTGAGACATCATCCGAGGAGAATGAGATTCCTGGTGAGAGCAGGGAGAGGAACGGATCAACATTCCATAGAACCAAGCTTAGCACGGAGCTGCTGCTGCTGCAGCCTGGGAGGCTCAACAGATGGGAGAGACAGAGAGAGAGGCTTGGATGCATCCAGGACAATCCCCAGTCAGGGAAAAATAAAATGTCAAGCTTGGGGTGTACCAGGAAAGGTCTTTCGAGTAGCAGTTAAGGAGAGGAGATGATATTTTGCAAGGAAGTGGTGAAATTCGTTTGGAACACTGGCACGGAAGGGTACTGGGGTTATACAAAGTCGTGGTGCCTTCCTGATGGTGAGACCAGCACAACCATGGACAGAGAAGAGGGATTCCAACTGGGAATATTTGAAACCCAGAGGAACCAGGACCCTGTGGCTGGGCTTAGAGAGTGGCTCTGTTAGTCTTTTTAAAGTACATCAAGTGGTTCGTGGCTGAATCCTTTAACCTGACGGATGCTGATGGTGAAATAGCTCCTGATCATAAAGACAGAAATTAAAAAAATTAAGATTGGAAGTTAGGATGTGATTCCTAACAGGAAGTGTGGTAATTCCGACCTGAGGGAAAGCTGGGGAGGTAAAAACATGGTTGGTTCAAGAGAAAATTTGGAGCATTGGTTGGTTCAACAAAAGGGTGGTAGAGAGAGCCACACTCAGTAGACTACAGGACAGGGTGTTCCTCCTGCCCCAGATCCAAGTTCCCAAATCTGGACATCAGTGGGGGAAAAAACGTTTTCCCGTCAGGAATATACAGACATGGACAGCATGAAGAGCAGAGCCTTCAGCAGCACCTCATAAACACGCACTGCACTCAGATAAACATGGACAGCATGGATGGCTCCATCCTCTTCTTCCCAGCCAACCAGAATCGAAATTGTAGGATATTCACACCCAAAATATGTCTCTCCAGCAGCTGGGCTTGGTCTATCCAGCAGTTACCCCCAGTTCTGAGTCTTTCCCAGATCCTTGAGCTCCCAAGGCTGGTGGCCCCAGTCTAACAGGTGGCCCCAGATTCCCTACCCTGCTCCCAGCCAGCCTGACTTGCAGCAGATGGCATTAACACAGGCTCAAGGTAAAAATAATAATGCAAATCAGCATTGAAAATCATTAGGAATGATTTCCCATTAGAAGACAGGACACTGTGGGGATCGGGGGCAGGGCTGGACCTTGACCTGCAGCCTGGGATGTGTGACTGTCCTCTGCCATTGATGCCCATTGGTGTTAATGAATGATTTCTTAAAGTTACTGTGCTCGAAAGAGGAAAGTGGTCCAAATTCACCCAAAAAATATCTTTAGAACCAGTGGGTCCAGTCTAGACTCGGCAGTGGCTTTCTCCCATCTGTAGTTCACACTGGGGAATCCTTTGAGTGCCATAAACCACAAAAGCTGGCAGCAAGAAAGAATCCTGGGCTAAAATATATTAAAAGAAGAGCTTCCCCAAAGATGGGACTGCCTTTACAGATAGAAGTGCCTGACTGCTCTGTAAGTTCCTTTTTTTTTTTTTTAATTGATTGCTGGAAACTTGTCCAGGAATCCTGGAGTGTTAAGGACTGGTGGTAATTACTCCAAGTAACAACCTTTGCATACCAAACTAAGCTGTTTTCGCTGGCCTGCGGAAAGTCAGTGATTGTTAAAAATTGTTTAGCAAGCAGAGGAGGGACTCTCTGTTCAAAGGAATTGAGCCTGGGTGTCCTCTGCAGAGAATCCAGAGGAGAAGACCCAAATTCATGTCCCTTTCCATTTATCTGAGTTCATAATCCCAGGGGTTGCTTGGAACAGCATTGTGTAGTGAGAGGTTCCAGTTTCAACATCCAAGGTGGAATTACCACTCTGCCGCTTAGAAACCACATCTAAACTTCCACCCTGAATTTCTGTCTTTACAATCAAGGACTTTTACGCCATCAGCATCCTTCAGGTTAAGAATTCTTGTTCTCTTTGGCTGTTCCCTCCCTCCTTTCAAAAGTCTTCTGTTCCTCTGTCACTGGGAACAGAAGGGATCAAAATATCTTATTTTAACCTGGCAACAAATTAAGCACAATTCTAATTCTGTCAAGAAAACAGACTTCTTGATCGTTCAGAGCTTTCCAGAGACATCTTTCCTTTGGGAGATCTGGATGTTTTTTACTTTGGTCCCTCTGGAATCATCCAGCAGGAGACAGGAAATAATCCAGGACCTTCACAGCTCCATTTGATTCCCATCCTGTCCTGTGGACATGGGCAGGCTTGTAAGAGACTTGCCCTATTCAGGGACTCACAGACTCTTTCAAAAGTGAAAATAGGATGTAAGTGGTGCCATCTCCTTGTCTTTCCAAGAAGAGCTATGAAGAAGGAAATCAGGGAACACCAGAGAGGAAAAAAAGGACTGAACTTTCTTTTCCTCTCCCAGGCTTGACTAATTATAAAACTTCTTAGACAGGCTCGTACCGAGCAGGTGAGGGGCTGAGATGAAACAGCAACTTAATCCATGGGGATGAACTCCATCAATGATCCAATTATTTAGGATTTGATGTCTTTTGTGTCTCTGAGTCCGGCAATTCCCAGCCCTGTGTGTAGAGATGGACAGCATTTCGCACCAGTGAATTTCGGATGGGGGCTGAAGCCTGCCTTGATTTACAGACGAACCCATTAGCATATAAATTGGTGCTGGAGCTTTGCAAGCAGCACAGCCTCCCCGGCTTGGAGGGAGCAGCGGGGCTGAGACTGTGGGGAGGGGGAAAATTAAAGTCTCTGCTCCTACGGCTTGCTTTGGAGTGTCGGCAAGAGAAAATGAAAGTCGTTTTTTGTGTCGGCTTTATTTATCTTTGATTATTTTGTGCTTGCTGCGGCTTTAATTTCTGCCTCCTTCTCTCTTCTCCCATCACCCTTTCTCTCCCTCGCTCTCACATGGGGTCTTGCACATCCCTGGTTATTTCCCATTTAGCAAAACCCCTCCACATCTTCCTTCTTCTTTTTCCTGGATGTTTTCTCTTTGTGTGCCATCCCCTTTTATCCTTTTCTCCTTGACCTCTCATCTTTTCCACCGTGTTTTTTGTTTTCCTGCTGCCCTTCTCTCTCCCTGTTCCACTTCCTTTTCTCTTTCTCATGAGAAAACAAGCAAAACTCCAGTAACAGCAGAGGTTGTTGGTTTCCCTGTGCTTTTCCAGTCATATTCCTCTGTCTGTGCTTGGAAATCACTTTAAAAACACACATTCCATACTCACTCTCCCTTGAAACAAACTATCCTGTGGTGCCTTTCCTTGACCCTGCAAAGTAGGAGGATAAAAATCCTCCCCAGCAGCAATTTTCGGAGTAGCAAAACAGATTCCTAAACATGTGGAAGACTCTGGTCCAACCTATCTGCCTTTTCTGGGGAGCCCACAGTGTCCATTGCACGCCTTTGTCCCACCCTGTCTCCATCATTTCCAGGAATTCTGTGCAACAGATCTCTCTCTCTCTCTCTGTTTTCCAGAGATTTGAGCGCAAACATGGGAAGAGGATCATTTTCTCACCTATTTTCATCCCTCCTGGGGCCTTTATCTCACTCATCCCCTTCCCCTAAATGCTTCCCACCCTAATCACCAATTCCCCGAATTAACCATCAGCTGATACCACCATCCTCTGAAATACTTGATTTAAAGCCATCCTTTCCACATTGGCAAGATTATCAATAAAGATGCTTTTCCCCTGCTTCATAAAATGGGCCCAACTCCCTATATTTAGTCCTGAATCCTGAAAGAGGGACTTTCCTCTTAAAACACAAGTGATTCCTGCTTGGCTTTTATAAACGAAAGGATCAGGCTCCTTTTTTAGGAAACAGCCTAACAGGGAAAACCCAAAGAAGCTGTTGACTGCAGTGACCCCAAAATCTACTAGAAAAACTGGTTTTCTAACTCATTAAAGGGTACAGACAATACAGATGTCCCAGGGCTTGTTCAAATCCCTGTTCTGGTTCAATCAAAAGGATGTAATTTAAGTTGTCCCTTAGAAAATTACCGATACAGAGGTTAATGCACTTAAGCCCCCGGGCAGGCTTGGGTTTTCCAAGAGGAGTTTGGTTGTTGGGCTTCATCCACTGCTCTGGAAGCTGTGCCTGGCTCCAGGAGTTTTATTTCTCTGCACACTGATCAAAGATGAACTTTCACACATTCGTATTTGGTCGCTGTGGGCAGCAGCACAGAGCAGGGAAGGTGTCTCCAGGCCAGCTTATGGGCCACGAGAGCATCTTCCTTCTCTCCCAGCTCCCTTTGGAGGGAGGTGATTTAGAAAGAAAAATGATTTTAATAAAGAGCTGGTGATATCTCAGCCCCGGGGTAGCGGTGCATTTATCTGCACACATTATGGGTTTAATTTGGGCCATGCAAAACCTAGAGAAAACCAATTTTAAAAGTTGTAGAATGGTTTGGGTTGGAAGTGACCTTAAAGAGCTTTTTATACAAACACTTTCCACTAAACCAGGTGTCTCCAAGCCCCATCTGGGCTGTCCTTGAACATTTCCAGGGATGGGGCAGCCACAGCTTCTCTGTGGATGGGAATGAGTGACTCAAGCAAAGAGGGTTCAGTGGGAAGGTGCTGCAGAGAATCAAGGAATTAAATTTCCCCTACAATGCTCAGTTGCAGCTGCCCTTAACAAAGGCATCACTTTCCCAACACCAATGCCATCTTTAAACAGGACTTTTTGCCTTAACAGGTGGGATTTCTTTTTGTACTTCCACATGCACATTAGACTAATGAATCAGTTTGTCCTTTCATTAATTTTTCATGTATGAAGTCCCTGGTAAAATTACTCACACTGCAATAAACCACCTCAGCCCCATCAGCTGAGCTGGAAACATTGATGTGAAAGGAAAACCGACAGAAATATTTCCTCTGAGCATTCCAAGGCAAGTGAGTTGTAAATATGAGCACAAACAGCGTTTTCCAGAGCAACGGAACACCTCTTGCTTGATTTCAATGATCAGAGCCCAGGAGCTGGGACAGGATTCTAGGCTGACACAGAGGGTGTTGGAGCAGAACTTTTGGAAAACTTTCCCTTTTGTGGTGGTTCTGTAATCTCAGACCTGAGGCTTTGGGCAGAATATTTGTTATTTGATTGGGTACAGACACCCAAATAACAAATATTTGTTATTTGGTTGGGTACAGACACCAAACTCTTGTGGTAATCCACAGAGAGCTAGACAACCTTAGCAATGGCATTTGGATTCTGGAAATCCTAACACAGACACCCAAAATAAATAATTTAAATCATTTATCACATGCTCCCTTTTCTCTTCGTGTGTTCAACAAGACGTGACCAGGTTTTAGGGAGACAAACCGGAATTCTGTTAATTTAGACAAAATTAGTCCAATCCTACTTTTTAATTTCCCTGTGATCAGCTCTATTTGTGCTTTTCATTAACTGGGTATTGATCAGGTTGGTTCAGAAGACTGCAAATCATTGAAGAATCACAGAATGGTTTGGGTTGGGAGGGACCTTAAAGATCATCTCATTCCAAACTCCTCCCGAGGGACACCTTCCTCTAGACCAGGTTGCTCAGGGCCCATAAACAATTTTGAAGGTCTCTTCCAGCCCAAAATCTTCTACAATTCTGTGAAACTCACTGCTTCCAGGGATGTTTCCCAACAAAACAAAGGCATTTCAGCTCCTTCTGATACTTCCAGAGGGATCAGCCAGGACTGTACTTCCCTGCTTAAAACCGATGCCAGTGAACAATCAACTGATGAGGTTCTGGCGTTTCTGTACTGAAAAGCGTGACCTGTGCTTGGTTTGGTTTCCTTGTTGGTAAATCCACATTCTGGATTCTTGGATGTGTAGTTCCAGGCTGCCCAGGGAAGTGGTGGAGTCACCCTCCTTGGAAGTGTTGGATAAACAGTAGATGTGGCACTTTGTGATATGCGTTAGTGGGCATGGGGACAGCGACTCAAAGGTTGTAGCTGATGATCCTGAAGCTCTTTTCCAACCTAAATTATCCCAAGATTCAATGTTTTGTAGTAGATCTGTTGCTCCAAATCTTTCCCATGATACTTGTGGACATCTAACTGGGAATCTCATTTTCCAGGTCACACTGTTCTCTATCTACACAAAAGGGCTGCATTTTATGCTGTTTTCTGGGATAAATGGTCCCTTAAACCAGCAGGAATTTATTCTGTCAGCTCTTGATCCTTATTTCAAGGTGTGAAGATGCATCCTTTCAGCACTGCAGGTTGATGTTAGACCAGGCAAAAGGAATAAGTTGTTTATTCATCCTGCAGGTCCCACTCCAGTGCACCAGGATAGGATTTCTTCCTGAGCTGCACTTTGAAATCTTGCTGAGCCCCATGTGGCATTCGAGTGAATCTTCTGGATGAAGAGACACCGAGGAACGCTTCAGTTGCCAATACAGATGGTGGTTAAACATCAGGTCTTCGTGTTCCTTGTCACTTGTCACCTTAGCAAAATGCTCCTGTGGCTTCTCTGTAATTTAGCACTCCCTTGCTGATCCCCTTTTCCCAGCTGCCGATCATCCACCAAAGAAATTGCAGTAGCAGATCAAGATTCAGGAAAAAATAACCCTCATTTTCTGAATTCTGGTGTAGAGGTTCTTAATAAAAAAATCAGTCTGACAAAATCTTTCAGTCTTTTTCTCCCTCTCTTTCTCTTTCCTTGTTTGTTTTCTTTTTTCTTAATCCCTTTGTCCTACGAGGGTAGTGGTTTTTTTCTGGATGCATTAAGATTTAGCAGCTCATTCTCCAGCAGTTTATTGCTGGGTTACGCATGGGAGAAGATTATTTTAACAAGTGCTTACCAGCAAGAGCTCTGCAAGAAAGAGCATTAAAAGAAGCTCCCCTAAATACTAAAAAAAGTTTAATGTGCGTGTAAATTAAAAGAAAAAAACGTTGTTTAAAATATGTTGTATAGAGTGAGGGGGACAGCATAAAATACAACAAGCTGTAGTGGCTTTCATGTTGCAGAAACTGATTTTATTATCTGGGGGTTTTCTTTATCAAAACCATCTTTCATGCAGGAGATGGTGATTCCTGGCAAGTGTAGGAAGGAAGTTCATACACCTAAGGAGGAGCTCAAAGCAGTTTTTTCCTTGTTTATCAAATCTTCTGCCTCGATAAGCTAAAACTTAATTTGGTCCTGTGTAAGGGATCCATGAGATTTGAAAATAAGCAACGTTAGGGGGTCTAAAAGTGTTTTGAGGGTGGTCTGGGGAGTTTGGGTTATTTTTACTGAGGCCTTTTTTGGTTAATAAAAGATGACCAGGCAAAGCCTTTAATTTCAACACATCAGCAAACCCTTCCAAGCTATATCTGAATGAACTTTTGGGGTAGTTTGGTTTGGGATAATTTGGTTTGGGGGGGTTTTGTGTACTTTTTTCTTCCTATTTACTTAATTAAACTAAAAGGAGAAGGAGAAGGAGAAGGAGAAGGAGAAGGAGAAGGAGAAGGAGAAGGAGAAGGAGAAGGAGAAGGAGAAGGAGAAGGAGAAGGAGAAGGAGAAGGAGAAGGAGAAGGAGAAGGAGAAGGAGAAGGAGAAGGAGAAGGAGAAGGAGAAGGAGAAGGAGAAGGAGAAGGAGAAGGAGAAGGAGAAGGAGAAGGAGAAGGAGAAGGAGGAGAGAAGATGAGAAGGGAAGAGAAAGAAAGGAGAGAAGAGAAGAGAAGAGAAGAGAAGAGAAGAGAAGAGAAGAGAAGAGAAGAGAAGAGAAGAGAAGAGAAGAGAAGAGAAGAGAAGAGAAGAGAAGAGAAGAGAAGAGAAGAGAAGAGAAGAGAAGAGAAGAGAAGAGAAGAGAAGAGAAAAGAGAAGAGAAAGAACAGAGAAGAGATGGACTTCCAAAGGGATCAAAATGATCCTTTAAATGGTTCCAATTGAGTTGAATTGGGTCATTCCCTTCAATCAGTAAATACATTAAGTTATGCCCTATGTGGTACAAATTTGCCATCGAAACATTTTGAAAATATCTAATAAATCCTGTGAAAGAAAAGTTCTTTGACTTCTCCTCTCTAAAAGAAATACAGGGTTGTTTTTTTTTTTAGTTTCCAGCCTCTAGCTGGAAAAGGCTTTTCTAAAATACTTTAACAACCTGAAAGTGAAGCAAAACATTCAATTACAAGTGAAGAAAGCATGAAAGTAAATCCCCAGACTGAACCAACTTGACTTTCAGTTTTGTACCAACCAAGCTGAAACCCACGCACCTCTTTTTCTTTTTTTTTTCTGGATTCTGACACTCAGTGTGTATAATTCCAAGTTTCTGCTACCTAGAAAACTGGCCGCCAGGAGACAGTGGATGTTTAGTAAACATCAATATCAAGGCTGTTTAAGGTCTATATTTAGGGATCTTGTATTGCAGCAACCTTGAAAGAAGTGCCCTGTGTGCAGCAGAAATGAGTCTGACATAAAGAGCTGAGGGACATGTCCATGGAAATTGTGGCCTCTGGGCTTCCAAAGATAATTCCCATAAATATTCCTAATATCCAACCTATCCTGCTGGCAGTTTAAAGTAATTTCCCCTTGTCCTTGTGATCAAGTCAAAGTTCCCTCTCCAGCACTTTTGGAGCTCCTTTAGACACTGGAAGCGGCTCTGAGGTTTCCCAGGAGCCTTCTCTTATCCAGGTTGGACAACCCCAAGTCCCTCAGTTTATCTCCATAGCAGAGGACCTGCAGCCCTTGGAACATCTTCATGGATACCTCTGAACTCATTCCAGCAGTTTTTCTTTGATCTCCTCGGAAGCCTATTATTCAGTCATGGAATCATAGAATGCCAGGTTGGAAGGAGTCTCAAGGATCATCTGGTCCAACCTTTTTTGGCCAAAACACAGTCTAGACAGAACGGTCCAGCACTTTCTCCAGCTGAATTCTAAAATTATCCAATGTTGAGGAATCCATCAATTCTCTAGGGAGATCATTCCATGCCTCACTTTTTCTCGTGAACAATTTTCCTCTTGCGTTCAGTCAGAATCTCCCTTGGAGTTACTTGTACACATTGTGCCTCCACTTTTCCATGTGACTGCTCCAAAAAAAGAGACTTTCCATCTTCCTTTTAGCCATCCTTTAAATACTGGAATGTGGTGATAAGGTCTCCCCTGAGATTTCTTTTCACAATGATGAACAATCACAGTTTGTTTATCTCTGTCTTTCCTCATGTCAGTTTTCCCAGACCTTTGATCATTTTTTGTGGACCCCCTCCAGTCTATCCACAATCTTTTTTTATGGCAGGGACCAAAACTGGACACAATATTCCAGGTGTGGCCTCACAGGCACTGAGTTGAGTGGGATAATGACCTTCATCTCTGCTGGTGATGCCCTTGTTGATGCCACCCGGCATCCTGTTGGCTCTTTTTGGTCGTGGCAGGACTCTGCTCATTCACATCTTGCTCAAGGTCCACCAGGATCCCCAGGTCCCTCTCCGCAGAGCCTGGGTAGATCCCAGCCCATGCTCCACTTCTGGATTATGTTTTCCCAGGTGCAAGACTTTACAAATATATTCCCATCCCTGGAAGAGTTCAAGGCCAGACTGGATGAGGCTTGGAGCAATCCAGGCTGGTGGAAGGTGTCCCTGCCCATGGCAGGGGTGGAACAAGATGATCTTGAAGGTCCCTTCCAACACAAACCATTCTATTATTCAGTAATTTTATGATTCATGATCACTGCAGGCCACACAAATTGAGCTAAACCCATGAAAATGTGCCCAGCTGAGCTCACTAAAAGCAACATGTGTTGCTACTTGTTTGTGCTGAGCCGAGCAATTAAGATGCATCTCAGGTACCAACTTGACTTGTCTATTCTTATCCTTCCTCCATTATTTACAACTCTGTAGCATTTGCAGAAAATTCTGCTCCATTAAGATTCCCATCCCGTCTGAATGGCAGGTTTTTCACCCCATCCTTTGTAAATCAGGCTCGGTGTGAAATGTATTATATATCACACTCATTAACACAGCCCAGGAACACATGGCTGGGAAGATAAGACACTTGGAGAAGAGGGGAAATGCTGATCTCAGCCTGCCTTCTCTGCAAAGGAAATGTCGGGAAAACTTCAGCACAATGGGATTCTTCAATCATCTTCCCCAATAACCCATTCCCCTCATTAACTACCCCTCCAGGTCTCCCTCCCGCTCACTTTGTGTTTGGCAGTTTGAAAAGCAACAGCAAATTATAAATTCACAGGAAGGTCATTGAGTCATTCAGCAGAGTCCAGGAGAGCTGGAAAATTTTCTTTCCTTCATCTTGCATTAAGTATAAGCTCTACAAACATCACCAAGAGGGCGCGGCTCTGAATTCACAGATCAGGGAATTGATTCCATCTCCTTCACCACACAATAACTCCATCTTGCCTAATTTTTCAGAAGAGGGAACACTGAAATCCTTCACTCAAATATGAGTGCTGGCATTTCTTCCATGGGTTCAGAAATATGTTCTTAAAAAGTTGCACTTTTCATTTTAGCTAAGAGATAAGACCTTTATCTTCTGCCAGGATATTTCAGGCACAAAACCAGAAGTTCTGACTTTTCGAGCTCAGATTAGTGCTGCATCCACATCCTTTGAGGTGATTGATTTTTCCTGCCTGTAATTTCCTGGCACACGTTGTGCTGCATCTTTATAACTAATATTTGTTGCTGAACACTTGTTATCACTGGGAGCTGAGCAACTGGAGCAGAGTTTAATGTGCCACTTATCATTTTCCAAGTGCTATTATTGCCTTTCTATCAGTGCCTTCACACGAGGCTGCAGGATCACAACGCCAGTGGTACTTTGCAGGAGTCAGCACTGATTCCCAGAGAATTTGTGTTTCCATCCCCTGCCAGCATGGGCGGCTTCCAAATAATATTTACTAAATCTCCTGTGTGGGGTTGGTGATGCCCCAATGATATTGGTGAATGAGAACAGTCCATGGGGAGATGAGAACAGATTCTGAGCTGCTGGGTTTTCAAATACCCTTGTATATTCTTGAAAATTTCCTTCTTAACCTGGTGACAGTTTCCTGGAGTTAATAAATGAACAAAGAGACTGAAGGGCTCAGTGCAGAGGAATAGTGGAGGGAACTGAAAAGGCAGGACAATAATTTCCTCATTTTCCCCTGTATGCAACACAGATATTTAGCATTTGAAGCAGACTCTCATTTCTAAATTTTCTTCGTTTTACAAAAAGAAAAAAAGCTCCATTGAAACATTTCCCCAATTCAAAGCACCAAGCAACTTGAAACATTTCCTTTGGATCTGCCAGGTTTTTGGTTTCCTTCCAAACAGCAACAAAATCATTCTTTTTAAGAAAGCATCAGAGAAGCCACAGACAATTTTTCCTGCTGTGGGGTAGCAGCCACACTCACACGCTGCCTCTCAGCTGTGTCCCCGGTGAGACAGTCCTGACAATAAAACTGACAATAAAACCCAGCTCAACACCAAAGAGGCATCTCTCACACTTCAGGTCTCTCCTGACAAGATTTGTTCCCTCCAGGAGTTAACTGTTCCTTCAGGGAAGATGTTGAACATGCCCAGAACAGCAGAAGCCTGAATTTGGAATATCTAGCACACTGCAAAGTCCATTCCTTTGTTGGCAAAGGGGGAAAGTGCATTGTCCGTCCCTTTCTCAGAGCACGGAATTTTCATCCCAAGGTTCCTTCTCCTCTTTGTGAGCAAAGATGGATCTGTTCACCACCTACACACCTCAGAGATCAAAAAGCACCTCCTGTACCTCTGTCCGGCCCTGCCCTGAGCTGAGCAGGGAGCAGAGGTGCACAGATGAGCACAGGTTTGGAATTGCGAAAACAGGGCACTCATTTAAAATTATTGAGTCATTAAGGTTGGAAAAGACATCCAAGATCATCAAGTCCACCCCTTGACCCAATCCCACCACGTCCACTAACCCATGCCAGAAAATGCCACATCTGCTCATTTTTTGAACACTTCCAGGGATGATGATTCCAACCCTTCCCTGGGCAGCCTATTCTGATGTTTAATCACTCTTCCAGTGAAGAAGGTTTTCCTAATATTGTGATCCTCCTCTGATGCAGCTTGAGTTCTTCCCCTTGTCCTATCAATTTGAGTGGGAAGAAGAATGTTTTTGTTCACAACTTTAAGTTGTCTGTCAAAACTCAGGGGAAAATTAGCAGCACAGTCCCTACTGATGTCAAAGAGTCAGGCTTTCCCTACTAGAGTCTTTCTCAGCTCTGGAAAATCCCTCTGGAATGATTTGGGATGAACTGTCAAATCTATCTGCCATAAATTCTTCACCTCCTTCTTTTCCCCTTCTTTTGCAGCTGGAAATGGAAACTTTTCTCTTTTGTTGTCCTTGATTCTATGACTGGATCAATTGATCACCTCAGACATCAATACAGAGAAAACAGACTATTTTGTACATTTTATAAATAATATCTCCCACGCTTTATGGATGAGGAACATACTTGAGCAAGTAATTTCATGGGAAAAACATGGAATATGTGGCGATACCTCATCCATCAGGGACAGTGAGATCACCTTTGCTCGTATGAGTTGAGGTGTCTCGGCAGCTGCTCCTCGGGAGAGTTAAGGAAGATTCATATGAAAGATATCAGAGCCTGAACATCTCCTTGGGTGGCCAAGTGTGCTCTGTAGAAGCAAAGGACATCACCATGTGGCTGTAAATAAGAAAAGGAAGGAGGAAAGGTCCATTTGGTCTCCCAGAATGACCCGGAGGGATGTTTGCCTTGGCCAAATTCCCTTCTTTGGGTCAAGCAAAGACTTCAATTTTGCTTGAAGTGGCTTCTGCACTTCCCAGACAAAAAGAAGGAATTTGTTTTTTCTCACTCAAGAGCAATGAAATGCACAGAAATCGCTGGAAAGGACAGGAAGATTTGGAAGCAGGCTTTAACATGTTTCACAGAATGGAAAAAACATTTTACATTCAGTTGTAATTGGGAGTTACTTTTAAATAATTTTGCTCTTCCTCATCCATGCGCTTTTACCCCTCACAGCAGCCACCTCCAGGCTAAAATTAACACAAAAACTGTGGGAAAGAAACAGGGATTGTGAACTGCAGGACAAAGGAAAAAAAAAAAAGGAAATTGTGGCTGTACACTTGGTCTTACATTCCCATGAAAACACAGCAAAATCTGATTTCATCATGACTGAACAAGGGAAGAGCTCTGCCTGCTAAATCATCTTTACTACAAAGCCCTTTGGGAAGAAATTCTACATGGAAATACAAACTGCTTCCCTGACAAACAAGACTTTAGTGCACCCAGTTACAGCTAAAATTTCAACAGATGAGCTGTTCCATTGCATTTATTTTCCTCCTGCAGTGCTCAAAACACTGTTTATTCCTCAGCTCTGCCTCTCGCAGTAATGATGATACAGCACAGTGAGAAAGCTGGAGCAGAAATGAAAAGAAAGATTTGGGGGCACGAGGGAAAGGGAAGTAATCTCCAAAGGCATTATAAAAATGTAAATAATAAATGTCATTTAAAATGTCCTCTTGGGCTGAGTCATTTGCACAAAGAGAAGCTGGGTCATACAAAAGCTGTTGGAATAATCCTCTGGGAACGATGAATTAGAGCCAGTGGCATTGCTGCCACCATTCCTGGCTCTAATTTCTACTATTTATGGATGGCTATTCCCATGTCCCTCCATTTTTTTTGCTGGTTGCTGAAACAAGGTGAGAAGAGAAAGCTTTCAGTGGCCTTTTTACCTGCAGGACCTGGAGCATCGGCATGATCAGCTTAAAAAGCAGAGGAAATTTCAGATGCAGCTGGCCTCTAAATTAAGTTCATCCCTACAACCTGCATCTGTCACCTACCCCAATTCTCACAAAGTCTTTGGTGCCCTTTTAGCTTTTACATGGAATTTAAGACAGGAGAGATTTCTGAATGCATTAAATCCCGTTGCACAAGCAAGGATAATTCCCATTATCCCTCCAGATCCCCAGCACGAAACAACATTGTCGTTCTTGGGATGTAGCTCAGAGTTCACACACCTCACACATACTCAGTTCACAGCCTGGTTCAATGAGCTGCTGTCCATTAAGAAAGTGATTTTCTCCATATTTGTCCTAGCAGAGGATGCTCTGCATCCACAGATATTTTTGTCTGCTTCCAAAAAAGCCTCAAAACGTGAGAAAATACCTTAAATAGCTGATTTTTCTCTCAGAAAAAGCTCCAGGTAGACCTTAGAGCCCCTTCCAGTGCCTAAAGGGGCTCCAAGAGAGTTGGAGAGGACTTCGTGCAAGGACATGGAGTGACAGGACAAGGAGTATAGGCTTTAAGCTGAAGATCTGGTTTGGATTGGCTATTGGGAAGAAATTCTTCCCTGTGAGGGTGGGGAGGCCCTGGCTCAGGTTTCCCAGAGCAGCCATGGCTGCCCCTGGATCCCTGGAAGTGTCCAAGGCCAGGCTGGCCAGGGCTTGGAGCAACCTGGGACAATGGAAATGTCCCTGCCCATGGCACGGGGGTGGAATGAGTTGATCTTGAAGGTCCCTCCTAACCTAAACCATTCTGTGATTCCACAATTTTGTGATTTGCGGTCCTGAATCCTCTACTCCTCGATCTCCTCAGCTGTGCACAAATCTGGGCTTCAGCAATGAGTTCAATCAGCTCACAAATTCCTCATTTAAAGAGCTCCAGGTTTTGTGCCTGTAGCATTGGCTCCGATGTTTCTAATGGACATTTTTGATCCAGCTTCAAGGTTAGGTCTGATTTATAACTGCAATATCCAGGACATCCAGGTGCTTTCTACCCTTTCTCACCCTTCCTTCATTCCATAGGATGCCACAGCTGTTTGGGTTGGGTTGGAAAGAGCCTTAAAGAGCATCTATTTCCTGTTTCCAACACCAACTTGCTCAGGGCTCTGTCCAGCCTGGCCTGGAACAGGACATCCTCTCCACCCTTTCAGACAGGGAAACAAAGCAGAGGAAGCTCCAGCCCTGTGAGATGTGACTCAGCCATGGCCTCCAGCAGCTCTGTCTGGAGCTTCAGTGCTGCAGCTTCTTCCATAAATAAAATAACAGTGTTCTGGCAGCTTAATTCCCCTCAACTTTTGACCCTCGGCTGTAGAGGAGAAAAGATCTTTAAAATGAGGTGGTGGAGGGAGGATGTGGTTGCTCTACTGAAGATCTGCAAGGGAACACTTAATCCTGGGCTCTCCTTGGGAATGCTGTGACTTAAACACACCAAGAGGTTGGGTTGGACTCATTTTCTCAGCGTGAGAAGTGACACAATTCCTGTGTTATTCTTTGGTCTCTCATCTGATTTATCACTTTCACCAGGCACAGCAAATAGCTTGATGCCAATGTTTTTGCTGGTGTCTGTTTGCCAGGAAAACAAGCATTTCTCCATGGCCACATTTCCTCACAAGCATTTCCAAAATTAGGCTTTCCAAAAAGCCTCAGGCTGCAGCCACAGGAGTTTGTCCAGCATCTTCATGATTCCCTTAGGGTAGATAAGACACATTTGGTTATAAGATATGTTTTTGACTGTTCCTGGGTCAAGAAAATGTCTGAGACCTTCAGGAATGTCATTTCAGCTTCCTGGCTTGCTGTAGTCAACAGCTCTAAATGGGGAATAGGGGAATTTCTATGTTATATTAACTCCTTCTCCTGCCACAAGTAATGAGAAATATCAAATTATTTGCTCATGATGAATCCTGAATTTAAACCTGGCCTAAGCAGGTAATGACCACACACTTTTAGGCTGGGTTGTAGCTGAAGCTAAACCAACATTAATTGCAGATGGAACAGACTAAAACATTTGTTGATCCTGAGGTTCCTGTTGCATGAACAAGATCCTGAGTCCCGAAAAGGATCCTGTTCATTATGTTCCATAGCTCCAAATTCATGATCCCAATTCCTGGAGCTCATAGAAATAATTTCAAAGGATTGTGGTTTGGGTGATAGACAGGTCTGGCTTTTGGAGTAGACTCACAGCTTTGATTTGCATCTTCTCTGTGAAACTCCTGCTGCTTCTGTGAAGCTTCTGTGAAGATTTAATATTCAGACTTAGCAAGGAATTGCTCCCAAATCTTTAAGTCTACCTTAATTAGAGCTCTTTCCATATGGGTAATGCTGCGGTGCTTCACCTCCTTATGGTGCTGAGGTTGATCTGTTATCACAGGAATTTCAGTTTTTTGGGAACCCTAAAAACTGAGACTCTTCTTTGCACTAGAGACTTTCCAACTGCCAAAAGGCTGAGGCAGAATATTCTCTCTGGGCATAAAGTTTTATTAGTGCTTGTGTCTTTAAAGGATAAAATCCTGAGGGATCCACAGGTATTATTCACAGCTAAATGGGGATGAAGAGAGATGTGAGTAGCACATTTATTGGGTTACTTACATTAGGTGTGACTATATGAAACAAATTATGGGTTGTTTTTATTTTGGCAGGTTGGATGGACAGGTGAAAGTGCAGATACTGCTGTAGCCTCAGTTCTGGAGCTTTATTGAGGAGCAGAAGTGTCAGAATTAGGGGAGGGAAAAGAGGAATAAAAACTGCAAATACCATTTCTGAAAGTTAAGACCAGAAATTTGCTGTTATCATCCTTGTCTCACTTGACCAAGCTCAAAACTCTGGAGTTGGTCTGGGGTAGGGGTCAGTGTGAGGTGTTTTTCTGACACATTTCTGCTTTGCACTAGCACTATTTCATCTAAATACTTATTTTTGTCAATGTTTGTTATTTATTTCTTGAAACTTTGTCTACACTCACATCTACACATGCACAAACACTTTATTTAATTGCTTGCTCAAATATTTATTTATTCCATATTATCTTTTTTAAAAATTTTATTAGGTATGATTATTAAAAAAACAAAATGTGGCTGCATTCCAAGGATTGATCTTTACACTTCAATCGAATTCTGATTCAATCTTTTCACGTTGTCAGGCCCACCCTTGTGTGCTTGATTTGCTACTAAAGGTCAGAGCTGTCAGGAACCAGCACTGGGAGGATGGGTTGAAAAGGGTAAAATGACAGACAGGTATGGGAAGAATGAGAATTAAAAAAGCTCTCTCTTAGCAGGACAGAAAATCAAATTGTCTTCTGTGTAAGCCTGCATTTCTTGTCATCTCCATGCTTCTGTCCAGGGCATCCCCATGAGCTGCTTGCTGAGATATTCTTCACCACAGGGATTAAGAAAGTGAACTCTATTCCTGACTCTTAATTCAAAACACTTTTTATTTTTCAGTCCCAGGCCTAAAAGGAACCTCTTGCCTTGGAGCTTCTCTACCAACGAAGTTTCCTTGGATATTTTAGCCCTGATTGTGCCATGTAAACCCACTGGACCTTGTGCATCGGATGCAGAGTTTTAATATTTGGAGCCTGGTTTCTGGCAGAAAAGGAAATATATATATAATATATAATATGTAGTATGTAATATATAATATGTAGTATGTAGTATGTAATATGTAATATATAATATGTAATTTGTAATGTGTAATATGTAATATATCGTGTATCATATAATGATAATGTATTATTATATATTTTTTAATATCTATATAAAAGGCTGTCCTCTTCCAGATAAAGAGGATGTCAAGAGGATGGTGCCAGACTCTTGTTAATGGAGCCCTAAGACAGGACAAGGAGCAAAGGCCATGAACTAAACCACAAGTTCCACCTCAACACAGGCGAGAACTTCTTTCCATTGAGGGTGGCAGAGCCCAGGGAGGTCATGGATTGTCCCTCTCTGGAGACATTCCAAATCCACATGGGCAGATTCCTGTGTCACCTGCTCCAGGTGATGCTGCCTTGACAGGGGGTTTGGACGGGATGATCTCCAGAGTTCCCTTCCAACCCTAATTCTGTGATCCTCTAAGAACAGGACAGGAGGAATTTGCCTCAAG
Source organism: Acanthiza pusilla (assembly GCA_036630365.1). Lineage (NCBI taxonomy): Eukaryota > Metazoa > Chordata > Aves > Passeriformes > Acanthizidae > Acanthiza > Acanthiza pusilla. The sequence continues at coordinate 96,423,455 of JAXCHO010000034.1, forward strand.
TTGCAACAGGGGAGGTTTAGGTTGGATATTAGGAAAAATTTCTTCATGGAAAGGGTGGTCAAGCATAGGAACAGGCTGCTCGGGGAAGTGGTGGAGTCACCAACCCTGGAAGTGTGGACGTGGCACCTGAGGACAAAGTTTAGTGGTGAGTGTGGTGTGCTGGGTTGACAGCTGGACTTGGTGACCTTAGAGTTGCTTTCCAACCTTAAGGATTCTGTGATTCCGTGAATCCATGGTTCTGTGTCTCACTGAAAGCTTTCATTCCGCCGGAACAGTCTTTCTAGGCTGTTCCATAGAAGAATGAGAATAAGAAGGTGATGGAAGTTTGGAAAACAGACCTTTTTCATTCCATCACCTGCCCCAGGCTCTCTGCAGCACCTGACATTGGTCATCACCACTTGTTCAGTCCCTGCCCACAACCAGGTGTTCTAAACCCGAATTGGCTCCTCCTCCTGCGACGAGAATTTATGGATTTATGGATTTATGGATCCCAGCCGCTCAGCTGCCTGCTGATAACAGAACACCACATTCCATGCACGTTCCCAAGTCATCCCACTATTGTTTCCCAGGAGCTGCCAGAGGGTTTGTCAGCCTAGATCCAGTTAAGATTGGGGTCAGCTTTGCCCATGGCATGATAAATGTCCTGCTGTGTTTATTGCACCAGAGATGGTCAGGATGGGCATTCCTGAGGGTACTTTGTTCCCATCTGATGCTCAGTTGCTCATCACTGGGCTTTGCCACGCCAAATATCTCTATTTTGGGCTCTGCATTCATTAGGAGGAACTGGAAAGGTTTGAATTGCAATGGAGAGTGAGTGCTGGATTATGAATAATTTAGATTATTAATCATTATGTGATTACATATTAGGAAAAAATTCTTCCCTGTGCAGGTGGTGAGGTCCTGGCACAGGGTGCCCAGAGAAGCTGTGGTTGCCCCATCCTTGGAAGAGCTCAAGGTAAGGCTGGACAGGGCTTGGAGCATCCTGGGATAGTGGAAGGTGTCCCTGCCCATGGCATGGGGTGGAACAAGATGGTCTTTAAGGTCCCTTCCAACCAAAACCATTCCATGATTCCATGTCACTCATTTAATCTCTGTCTCTACCATTTAGACTCTGTCTCTGTCTTTCCCCTGGTGGTTCTCCAGGTCAGTATGTGACACAGGTTTCTTCTGATATACATATCCAATCTAAATTAATCCCCTTTTAACTTAAAGACATTGCCTCAAAGTCTCTCAACAGCAAAGAAAGTCCCAAGTCAGTCTCTAAGAGGGAATATTGAGGGAAATTCAACTCTATAACTTCCTCAAGTGCTTGCTCTGTCATCAGAGACAGGATATATCATCAGATATTTTATTAGTCTGACCCAGGATAATTATTCCTGAAGGTATCTACAAGCACAGGCGTTTTCTGGTTCCCAAGGGATATTCCCCAATTTCCCTACAATCATGGAGCAAATTCTCTTTGATCCCAGATTTTCCAGCCACCCCAAATGGTGTAGTCTAGCCTGAATCAACACCCTGACTACTAAGATTCCTCCAGATGTACCCTGGCAGAATTCCTCACATGCAAATACATTTGTTTGTCCTAAATGACAGTTTGGAACGGAGATCATCAGAGTCTCATTTTTAGCCAATTACCCAGCATTTGCTTTGCCGGATTTGCATGGAGAACAACCTATTATTGCTCTCAATCTGGGGGGAATTGTTTGCCTTTTGCAGCCTCACAAGCTGCAGATGGAGCCTAATTTTTTTTTTTCTTCAAATATGGAAAACAATAAAGCACAGAGGAAATTGTCTGTGGATGTTAAGTAGGGAGAGAGCAGAGAACAGCTCACCACTGAAAATTGTGGCATCGATTATTGCTTATTAACTATGAAAAAGACTGAGCCAGTGCCATCAAATCTCCTGCACTACTTTATTGCAATGCAGTATTTTTAATAATCCTGTCTCCATATTCTAAGCAATCTCAAAATTAGTGATTTCTTAGTGGAATTCAAGGACTCCCTACACTGCTGTTAATTTTTGACATCAAAATGATGCCCTCTTTTAAATAACTTTTCCTCCTCAAAACCTTTTGAACACCTACATACTCACCTTTATCAGATTAATTAAATTTTGATTTCTTTTTCTTTTTTTCTGCCTCACTGGAGAAATTCCAGAACTGTCTGAACACAATCCTGTGCCATGTGCTCTGGGATGGCCCTGCTTGAACAGGAAAGTGAGACCCCATGACCCCACTGTGGTCCTTCCAACCTGACCCATTCTGTGATTCTGTGACTGTGTGACTTTTCTTGTGGCAGTTCTCAGCTCAATAAACTTTTAAAGAGCTTTCCAAAATGTTAGCAAATGTCTTTTAAAATAACCTAAGTAATTTAGATGCCACACTCCCATTTACTTCAGAAGAAATTAAAGTACTTCTGTGGGTTTGGTGTCTCTTTGATTTCTCAAACCTTTGTCCATTTTGCATCTTTGTTTTCACATGTGGCAGCCAAGGAGCAGTTTGGCTTTGATTAGATTATTAAAAATTATTAAAAACAAGCCAGTTTCTGAGTGCTGGTTTACCTGACTCCAAGTGTGATTTCCAGGAAGATCCTTCTCCTGTCCTATCAATTTCCTTTTTATAGCCTAACCAAAATGATGACAATGATTTAAAACATTCGGAATCCCAATTACCATTGAGGGTGAGGATGTGTTAGGAGCAGTTTCCTTAGTGGAAATAGTTCTTGGAGCTGTGGGCCACAGTCCTACTCTTGAAAATCCATGCAAGAAATGTAACGTGAGCATCTCATTACCCCAGAACAAGAAAAAAAATTAATATAAACGTAAGGACAAGAAAATCGTGATTGAAGGTCTCACAGGGAATGAAAAGCTCAACTCTTGAAGAAGAAAAAAGAAGATTTGACCTGGCTTAGATCACTAAAATGAGGTGATCACATATAGGAGCACCAGGAGCATGGGATAGAGAGGGAGAAGAGCCACTTCATTGGAAAGTAAACACAAGCAGAAGATGAAGATTTAATTAGGCCAGAAATACAATTTTGACTGGAAATTGGAGTATTCCTGGCTATTAGAACAGAGAAATTCTGGAATAGGAGTCCAACAGAACTAAAATCTTGAATGCTCGGAAGGCAAAACACAACAGGACGAGAGGAAAGGGCCTCAAGTTGTGTCAGGGGAAGTTTATATTGAATATTAGGAGAATTTTTTTCCCTGAAAGGGTGGCCAGGCACTGGCACAGGGAAGCTGTTGTGCCACCATCCCTGGAGGGATTTAGAAAACCTGCAGATGTGGCACCTGGGGACATGGTTTAATGGTGGATTTGGCAGCGCTGGGAGAATGGTTGATGACCTCAGAGAGCTTTTCCAACCTAAACAATTCTATTATTTTATTATCACTTTAAATAACTGGGTTTGTAAGACATGGGGTCCCAGGGGACTGGAGTTATCACCCAGATGGTCTCTTCAAGTGACACTCCCAGGCTGGGGTTCAGGTGTGTCCTAGGTTATGTGGAAGGTGTAACCAAAAGTATGTATTCTATTACCATCTCCATAAGCTGTTAAAAACAGGTGGGGCAGTGCTCTTTGTGTTCAGCATGGCCCAGCCCTGATAACACCATCGGGGCTATCTCTGCTCATGGGCTATCGAGGGCTCCAGGAGTGACCCAGCCCTGATAACACCATCGGGGCTATCTCTGCTCATGGCCATCGAGGGCTCCAGGAGTGACTCATAAGATTCCATCAGCCATTGTGAGATGCCCTGCCCAGAGGGGAGAAACAGAACATTCCTACCTGCATATAAACTGAGACCCTAGAACACTGGGGTACCTTTTCCACTGGATTCCCAGAGGAGAAGAGCTCAAGAGCCACCGCTGGACCTCCAGAGACCAACAAGATCTTTTCTACGAGATCACCACTTCAACAAGAGCACTCCATCACTCCAACGGGACTGCAGCACCATTGAACTGCACTGCAGCACCACCCTAACAGGGTGCAGGTTGTACTCTAACTTGTTTCTATCTAAACCGTTGTTTCTGTATTATTGCCTTGCTCTAAATATTAGTGTAAAACTGCTATTTCTTCTCCCATATCTTTGTCTGAAAGCCCTTGATTCCAAAGTTATAATAATTCGGGGGAAAGGGGTCACATTATCCATTCTAAGGGAGGCTCCCACCTTCCTTAGCAAGACACCTGTCTTTCAAACCAAGACAAGGTGACAACAGGAGAAGCAAAAACCCAGCAGAGAAACATCTTCCAACACGAGATGTTGGGAAGTGCAGCCTCAGCCCTCTGGGTGCTGCCAGCGTCTCCTTTTCTTTGCCTCTCTGCTCTGTACCTGCCAGACACCCCAAAACCATTGATTTATGGCTTTTCTTTCTCTTTCCTCACCATGGCAGAGGGAACTTTGTGGCCCCCAAGAGGAGCAGAACGTAAAAACCCCGGACAGAGAGTATGAAACTTGGAAGTTTTTTTTGCTACCTCCAACACATGTGTTGCTCATTTTGATGGTTTGTAACTATGGGCAACCTCTGTTTAAGCAACCCAAAAATAATCAAAATCACTGTCCCTACAGGTCTTATTACTGAGGAAAGCTCTTGACACAGCTTCCTGTCTTGGAAGGAAGCCTGGTTTAAAGAATCAGCAGAAATCTGCCAGTGGGCAGTTGGAAAGGGAAACAGGAATCCAGGGCATTTTGTGTTTGGACCTGATGAACATTTAACGGCATTGCTGCAATTCACAATTCATCTTTTTCCTGGTGATTTAAATTGTATTCCATCAGGGTCTTTTCGGCTGCTGGTGGAAGGTGTCCCTGCCCGAGGCAGAGCAGGCTGGAATTAGGTGATTTTTAAGGTCCCTTCCAATCCACATCATCTTCTATGATAATGCAGGGTTGGAAGCCAGAGAGATTCATAAAATCTCACTGTTTAGAAAGGAAATAACTCCTCGTGCTTCAAACTACAAACCAAGGGTTAACCAGCAAGCAGCAGGAGAGAAATTCCAGTTCTTTACAGGTGAGGTCATTTCCCATTGCCCACAGTGGGAAGGTTTAATGGATTTCTCTGCATTAGAGAAGAGCAAAGGCTGGTGTCCCACAGATATTTTGCAGAAATAAGAGCACTCCAAGGCCATCACCACGTTGGGTAATGAATCAGATGTGGGACTTTTAGGGGCTGTGAACACTTTGTGGAGTGAGTTCCCGGAGTCAGGAGCTACAGCAGAGAATCCTTAATGGATCAGCTGAGCTCTGTGAGAGGTTGGGAGTCTGACAAATGGATCTTTTCTGCTAAAAGATGCCCCCAGAGGAGTCCTGGCATTATCCACTGACAGCCACCAGGAACCACAACCTGCCAGCAGCTCAGAGGGATGATTTCATTTCCAGAGGTAAAATAGGTGGGCATCCATTTGTGTTAATCTACTGATACCCAGAGAGAGAAGCAGCCTGGATTCCTCCAACTGCATCAAGCACCATTTCCAGGAGGTGTTTTATGCTTTTAAGGACTAGAAAAACACCCTGAAAATGCTGTGCAGACACCAGCAGAGCCATGAGGTGTCACCCTCTCTTCCTCTCATGACACACATTGCTGTCTTGTGTAACACACTCCTCATCCACCTCAGCTGGGCATTAAAAATGGGGAAGAATCACTGCATTTTCAAAGGAGTTCTTCTTGATTTTAGATCAAAATTACCAAAATAATAGGTTATGGAGGGGTTGCAATTACTGCACATTAAGCAGCATCCGAGGATCTTTAAGTTGTTCAGCCATTCAGACATGGGACTTCATTTTTACAGTATAAATATCTTCCTTAAGAGAAGCTGCAACCTGACATTAATGACTTATAACTGTTAAATAAACCATCTATAATACACCCAGTGAGGTTACAAATGACACAAACAGCTCTTTAATAAGTCAGTGATAATGGGAAGCAAAATGCATTAGCAGGGACGGGTTGTGATTTAGGATTATTTGAGGGTAGTAGTAGATCTTGCAGGTCTTTGCATCCTTACAAATATATTAATTCCTAAAGGCTGTCAGCCTCGGCTCAGTTTAATTTAAAAAAAAAAAAAAAAGGGAATTAAAATGTTGCAATCTACACTTTGAGGGTTTTAAATAATAATTAACCTTACTTATATGCTCATTTTCAAAGCATTAAATAACCTGCCACTGCAAGGCAGAATAAAATCTAAAATTTTAATACATAGATCATGGTTGGTGGTTGAAAAGACACAAGAAATTTTTATAATTAGAGGAGGGTGATGCCTGGTGATTTTCAGGGTTTTTATTGAAAAGGTTTTATATTTTGCTTCACTTCTGTTTATGGGTTATGCCTTTTTTTTATAAATGCATACTTGTTTTTTATCCTCCCTTTCACTTCTTTATGGCTTTCATTTACTTATGCAATTTTTTTTCTCTGATAGATGGAGAGATAAACATTTATTATTTTTTTAGAATGCCTAACTTTTTAGGCATAAAGCAACTCATGGACTTTTGTCTGGGAAGATCCACTCCCCTTTTTTCTGATGTGTTTGATCCCTCATGAATTGCAAGGCAGCTCTGCGGTGAGAGTGGCCATTTTTTCTAGACAGAATTTCAGGGGCAAACTTGATTTGGGCTCATTTTGTAATGGCCTGTGGTCACAGTGGTGCAAAAGGACACCTTTGCTGTGGTTTTTGTGCTCAACAGTGGCCAATGTAATTTTTTGGCAGTGATTTGGCACATAACTCTATAAATGTTTCTATAAATACATCAGCAATAAAAGGAGGGATAAGAAGAGTCTCCATCTTTTCTGGGATGAGGAGGAAAACACAGTGAAAAAGGGTGAGGAAAAGGTTGTGGTGAGATGGTGATCAAATCTTCTCTCAAGTGTCAAGTGGCAGGATGAGAGGAAAAGACACAGAAGTTCTACTCTGCCCTACAGATATCTCTGGAGTTGGAAAAGATCCCGTTGGATTCAGAAGTCATCAGCTGATTGACATTTTTTTCCATTAATTTGTCTCATCAATTTTTGAAGATATTTACATATTTATCTTGTTATGTCCTACACTGAGAAGTCCTGTACCTTTTTTTTTTCTGCTGTGTGAATTATTTTGCTCATTTTTGAGGCTGCCACCTGCTATTTCCATGTCAGAACTCTTGTTCCATTTGTCCTGCTTTGCATTAAAAAGAAGATGCCGAATAAACAGTCACTCCCTCTCTGAGGCCACTCAGGACCCTGCAGACCTCTGTCACTTCCCAACACTCTCATTTTCTGGAGTGATGAAGCCTAATTTATTTACTCATTCTTTGCAAAGAGATTGTTCCACTTCCCTGATAATCCCCATCACCTTTTCCTGCATTTTTTCCAATTTCATTCAGTTCTGTTGGAGACAGGGGAATTGGGGAGGCACACAGTAATTAGTGAGCACATAATGGCAGAAGTCTGAAAACAGACCACTGGACTTGCCAACACACATCACAATGCCCATTTTTTCTTGTATTCCTTCTGGCTCTCCAGTGGGATCCTCCTCCAAATGGACTGGGAATGTCCTGAAGACAAAAGCCATTGTTTAGATTCCTCCTCAGTGCCTGGCACTGTTGAGTCTGGCATTGGATTAAACCCGAGACCGAGCAGCCAGTGCTGCATAAAGAACACTGCTTTGAATATTTATAGAATTGTAGAATTGTGGAATGGTTTGGGTCAGAAGGGACCTGAAAGATCATACAGTTCCACCTCCTGCTGTGAGAAAAAAACACCTTCCACTATCCCAGGTTGCTCCAAGCCCTGTCCAGCCTGGCCTTGGACACTTCCAGAGATCCAGGGGCAGTCACAGCTTCTCTGGGGAACCTGTGGCGTGGCCTCACCATCCTCACAGGGAGGAATTTCTTCCCAATATCCCATCTAAACCTCCCCTCCTTCAGCTTAAAGCACTTCCCCTTTGTCCTGGCACTCCATCCCTTCTCCAAAGTCCCTCTCCAGCTCTCTTGGTGCCCCTTCAGGCACTGGAAGGGCTCTAAGGTCTCTCCAGAGCCTTCTCTTCTTCAGACTGGAAAGCCTCAACTCTCCCAAGAGTAGAGGAGATCCATCCCTCTGATAAGCTTCATGGCCTCCCATGAATCCTTCCAACAGGTCAACAAATTTCTTTTTTTGGGGGCCCCAGTGTAGCAGGAAATGTGCATTCCAGTAGTTCAGTGATCCTCCTTCAGTGACCATCATCTGTGGAAGGGAAATGAGTGACCAGGTTGGAGGTTTTTTGCTGCTACAAAGAAGCAGAAATCGCTCTCAGTGAGTAGAGCAGAGTTAATGATCTCCATGTGCAGATCTCTCTCTCGTGCTCCATTTTCCAAATGGGAAGTGGCTTTGTACTCCCGCTTCAGGCAAAGCCCTTTTGAAGAAATCATTCATGTGAACAGCTGGATTCAAAACCTGCATGGCAGTGACTCTGCTTTCTCTCATTTTGCCATCAAAAGGCGGAAAGGCAAACTGCAAACATCGCTCATTTTCATTTATTATTCCAAATTATGCTGCAGGGGAAATTGATCTCTTTGGCTTTGGTCCTGCTCCTTTAAGTTTACCCTGTCAGGGTGGAGAGCAGGGAGAAGTGTCTTCCTTGATGTGATATTTGAGCAGTATTAAAATATATTTTGGAAGAATTAAAATGCAGTGAGAATAAGGAAGTGTTTTAGCCCTCATGAGTGGAGTTCAAGCAGCTGCCAACATTTCTGAGCAGGAGAAAATACAGAATTAAAATGAATCTGCTCTACTCTCCTGAACTGATATTTTTTAAAACCTGCTTTTAAAAAGTTTCTAAGAGCACAGCTCATATTCAGTATTCTCCACAGCAAAATGAAGCTCTAACACATTCAGTGGCAGCTGGCCAGTGGAAAAGACATGGGAAGATGGGAAGAGAACAGCAGGGAAGTGACACAGGAGGAATGAGATGGCCTGGCTGGACAAGTGCAGCTGTGTCAGTCAATGTCTTGACCAGCAGGTAATTGATGACTCTGCCAGGATATCACTAAAATTCCAGAAAAAAACCCAAAACATAAATTTGGACAATTATTTTTATTTTATTCCATACAATCATGTGTTGGTGACTGGTCAGAAGTTATGCCTGACATTTTCTGATCAGTTTGGAAGTGTGAAGGATGATAGGATTTATCTGCTTTGATGAAAACATGGTATTTGGTTTTTTGTTGCCAACCTGGCTGAATGAATTCAAGCTTCCATTAGAGATTTGTTCTAAAGGTGACAATTCTCATTCTCTGAATGGCAAATTAAAAATGGCCAGATATTTGCCATTGCAAATTGGGCAGAAATCAGACATAAACACAAGAATTCACCGGGTCATTATGGATTTTGAGGCTGTTTGCTGTAGACTGGACAAGTATTTCCTTTCCTCTCTGTAAAGAGGAAATACCTGTCCCACTAAGCAACTTGCCAACACATTTCTGGCCTCAGTTTTTCTAGGGGACATAATGAAAGTCTTGAAGGAGAAGGAAGTGAGATCTCTTACTCGAGAGCTCAGTTCCAGGTAAAAGTCTTCCCTGATTATCCCCAGGGACAGTGCTTGGCTCTGTCCATCAAATCCTGGCTTGCCCTTTACACAGCAATTAAAGCATCGGAATGAAGATGGAAACAGCTGCCAGGCAGAGCCTGGAAAGGGAATAAGGCTGCCTTTAAAGATTCTTAATCTTGATGTGCTGCCTGAAAACCTGCCCAGTTATACAACCTGAAAAACAAGAGTCCGGATACGCATGACAGAGCATGGTCATCACTCAGAAATTTATTTCAGTAACTGTTCCAACAGGAGCTCCAAGGGAGCTGGAGAGGGACTTGGGACAAGGGCATGGAGTGCCAGGACACAGGGAACGGCTTTAAGCTGCCACAGGGTAGGGTGAGATGGGATTTTGAGAAGGAATTCCTCCCTGTGAGGGTGGTGAGGCCCTGGCACAGGTTCCCCAGAGAAGCTGTGGCTGCCCCATCCCTGGAGGTGTCCAAGGCCAGGCTGGATGAGGCTTGGAGCAACCTGGGACAGTGGAAGTTGTCCCTGTCAATGGCTGGGGTGGAATGAGATGATTTTTAAGATTCCTTCTGACCCAAACCATTCTCTGATTCTATGAAAACAGCACCAGTAGTTTCTCTGCTGTAGCCTTTAAAAGATGATAGAAAAATAATCAAGCAACAGCTTTATTCCTGTCTCTCAGCATTTCTTGGATACCTTTCCAAGGGCAAGCATTTCCAGCCTGGTCTTCTTGATATCCAAGTTAGGTCTTGGAAAGAAGAATATCAGCAGCATCTCAATATTTTCCGATTGTATTTTTTTTTTTTTTTTTGGTATGTTAATGACTGGAAATGAATAAGTTCCTGTCAGATGCTTAAAGTACTACCCTGAGAATTGGGATTTCTGGATTCAGCTCCCAGCAACTGCACAAATGCCCTGGGTGTATTTTGACAGGTCCTTTAACTTTCTTGTCCCTTAAATACTAACAGATAAAATGGAGGTTATTTTTCCTGAGGCAGTTGAGCTCAAGCACTAATGACTGTGAGATGCTGCAGTAATGGAGATGTTTGACAAATGTAAGGAATGATGCTGCTGTTATTACTGTGATGGATCAAAACTTTACTTCAGGTTCATTAACTTCATCATTTTCCTTCTGAGTGTATAAACACACTCTTTTTGGCAGTCCAGATTCTGAAGAATTCATCATTATTTATATACTAATAATGTCAGCCTGAAATTCAAAATAGAGTGGTGCAGGTGAGAAAGGGATTTTTTCCTGCTTCTTCTAAAATCTGATTGTGAAAATTACCTCCCTTGGCACCACTGGATAAAGCAAACACAGAAGTTCCCCTCGGTGACAGGAAAGAGGAAAGGCTATTAATGGGTGCAGCAGAATTTGAAAAGAATAAATGCGAACAACTTCTGCAAAACATCGCTGACAGAATTGGATTTTGGATGAGATTTGGCTGGAGCTGAACAGAAACTGATAAACTCAGCCAAGCCAGGCTAGTCCTGCTGAGGAATTTAGGATGTCTCTGCATCAAGGACTAGGTTAAGCAGTTCCTTTGCTCTGAGGGAGGTTGGAATGTTTGTGCCATCATCCCTGAGATCCCATAAGACTTTCCTTGCCCAGAAATATTCCCTGTGGCTCTGCTAAGAGTGGGACACAGGAGTCACTTGGCCTCACTGATCCTGTGCTGACTGCCCAGTAAAAGGTGGAGTGAACCAGAACTGGTTTGACTCTGGACACAACATCTGTCCTTCTCACCTGAGCTGTCTCTTACTGCTCCATATTAAACATGGAGAGCTGGGATTTCACTTGATTTTGTTGAATCATCAGAATATCACTTCATTTTACAAGGGCTCTGAATTCAAGGCATCTGGAGGATGAAAAACCTCCTGGGTAAGTTTTTAGTAGAGGTGACAAAAAACATTAAGTGCCACCCACAGTCACTGGTGAGAGCAATGATGGATCATGGAACTTCAGGTGAGGCTCTCTGTTAACCTCAGCAAGCCTGAGTTTTCCTTGGCTGTGCTAAAAGAAAAGCCCTGGCCTGTTTTTTAGGAGATACAAAACAATGCATGACATTTGTGGATAATTACACCTTGGAAAGACCTTTGGACCATTGGATCATGGAGTCCAACATTTAACCCAGCACTGCCAAGTCCATCATGTCCCCAAGCACCACTCTACATGGTTTTTGAACCCTTGCAGGATGCTGATTCCACCCCTTCCTTAGGCAGCCTGTTCCAACGCTGGACCACCCTTTCAGTCAAGAAATTTTCCCTAATATCCAATCTAAACCTCCTCTGGTTCAGCTTGAGGCCATTTCCTTTTGTCCTCTCAAGGTGCAGGAAACAACCTCAGGGTAACAACTCCTCAGATGGATCTTCCCAGATCTGCCAGCTGCCTTTTCTCCATCCCTTTTGTCTGTTCTGACAGAGGTGAAAATACTGATTACCACCCTCCAAAGATACACCATATTCCAGTGCCCACAAAAGAAGTCATAAATTTGATGAATATTCACTTGCCCCATGACAGTGTCCTTGCAGTGATTTGGGAAAGACCTGGATGGTTACAATCCAGTGTCAAAAACTGTTCCTCACTAAAACTCTCTGGGTTGTAGTGAGAGACATTGTCTGAGCTGATTTTCTCACCAGAAGCCTTGTAGGGTGAATTTCCCCTTAGACTAATTACCTAATTACCTAATGAGTTGTGCTGCTGTCACTGTCTTTCCATAAATCCTCCTGATAATGAGGCAGGTGAGCGCAGATTCCAAACCTTGGGCTCCTGCAGGTTCGATGAGGATAAACCCATCAAAGCATTGTGGAACTTGCTGCTACAGAGCTGCTGTGGAAGCAGCACATAATTAAGAACACTCCCCTGGAGAGGATTTCATTTAATCTTCTCCACCTTGGACAGAAAACACAACAAAAGGAAAGATCTGAATCACACCAAAAACTGTGTCTTTTTTTTTTGGTGTTGTTGTGTGATTTGCTGGAATTCCTTCTATTAATTTTACTCTTGATATTGAATTGAAGGTCAATCAATATTGAATTTCAGGTCAGTCATTGAGGCTTGTAGGTGAAAATTGTGGGTTTTATTTCAGCAAACATGACATTTCTGTGGTGCACGTGAACATCGCGGACTTGTGGTTTCCAATTTGCTCCTCAGTCTCAAAAGCACAGCGTGGTCTCAGAGAAACAACAGGGGACTAAAAATGTGATATTTTATTGAGGAACACAGGATTTATTAGACTCAATTAGACTGTGGTCCATTTGTTCCCATTTCTTGCCTCAAGCAATGAGTGAATTCCAGCATTTCAAACGCAAGGGGAATTATAGTGAAGGAGGAAACATGAAATTTGAAGGGTTTTTTTCACTGACCCAAAAACTCAGTTCTTGCTAAATGGAAACTCCAGAGTGAGCTGTGAGCCCTACAATGAAATTTGGGTCAAGCTTTGACTGATGACAGGATGAAAATGTGAGCTATATTTGGGCTAAAATGAAAGGACAACTCTTTCTGCCTTTTAAGGATGAGAGAATAACACTTGTTAAACACACGATAGCAGTGGCTGAGGCATCAGCCTTGGCCAAAGTCTCCTCATTCTCCACATCGTATGAAATATAACATCTTCCCTTCATGGTCCCCCTGTTCCATCTTATTATCAGCAAAGAAGAGGAAAAGGCTCAACAAAACAAAATATCGTTTTTAACAAATTTCAGTTGCTTCTTGTCCCATACTCCCTCAAAAAAAAAAAAAAAAAAGATAATTTTGAGCCTTGAATAATTTTAAACTTAATTTGTTAGTGTCCACCTTTGTGCTGCAGACTGGAGAGGGCTGAGCTGCAAACCAAATCCCACAACAGAGTGGGATAGTTACAGGCACCAATCTCAGCAGAGCCACTGGAAAAGATCAATTTCTCATTGCTTATCATGGAACCACGGAATGGTTTGGGTTGGAAAGGACCTTCAAGACCATCCATTTCCACCCCCTGCTATGGGCAGGGACATCTTCCACCAGACCAGGTGGCTCCAAGCCCCATCCAACCTGGCCTTGGACAGTTCCAGGGGCAGCCACAGCTTCTCTGGGAATTCTATTCCAGGGCCTCCCCACCCTCACAGGGAAGAATTCCTTCCCAATATCCCATCTAAACCTTCAATCCCACTCTGAGTTTTTCTCTGTCTCAGAGGAGCCTGTGGCAGTTCTGAAGACCTCACAGCTCTCCAGACCCTCTGTGAGAAGTTCACATTGCCCAAGTGCTGCTAAGTTTTGATTTTGCAGCCCTGCCTGCCCTGAGACCTTGAATTAAAAGGGAGACTGATCTGAAAAATCACCTGCAGCAGCTGAATTGCTGCTGTATCAGGGCTCATTAGGACTCTCAATTAGGACAAAGCTTTAAAAGCCAAAGTAAAGCCCCGGAGAAACTCACTCAATGAAGATCAGCTCTTGGCAATGTGAGTGTCCTGTTGCCCCTCGGGGGAAATGCTGATTTCTGCCTCTCCTGCCTTTCGGATTGGTTTCTGAATGGGCTGGAGTTGAGTTTTGGGGTCTGCTGGTCATACACAGATGGTGCTGGAGCCCTTGGTCAAGAGGTAACATCACCAAAAATGGTGTAATCTGCATTTCAGGTGATTTATATGGAAGGGAGTGCTGTGATTACCTGCTCTGGCCTCTTGCCTGCTGAAACAGGAAATAGGATTTTCAGTCCTAATTTCTGCTTCAAATCTAATAGTCATACTAATGCTAAAGATTAACTTTTAAAGAAGAAAAATCCACTGAAGCAAGTTAAAAAAAGTTCTTGATTTAATAGTTGCAAGGATGGAGAATCCATCATAGCGTTAGTTAAGCAGATTAAATAGTTAACAGCAGAGTCTTGCAAATGTATTCCTTAATTTCTTCTCTAAATTGGAGCGCTGCAAATAATTGATATTTTGGTTCACTGGGCAAATTAAAAATAAAAAAGAAAGAAATTGATAAGGAAAGAAAACATTTTGGCATGAATGAACTCCTCAATTTGTGAGCTAAAACACTGCTACAAAGGTCTGAAAAATGTGAAGTCTAATTATAGCAGCCCAGAACTGGAGTAATGAGGGACTAGAGAGCATGACTGATAAGCAGAAGATAATGCTCTGATAGGCATGATGTGCACAGCCCTTCAAAGAGCAACAAAAACCTACGTGAGGCATCCGTGGGATTGCATAAAAGACAAGAAATGTTTGAAAATGGGATTTAAAGGTGAAGAAGAGCTGCTGAACGTGTGGCTCTGCCAGTGATGGAGTTTTCAGTGCATGCTCTGAGCATGGGCAAGGTAATTAATTTGCTGAAATGCACACATCAAGAGGTTGCCAGCAGGAGGAGAAATCCTGATCTAAAAGTGGAACCTAATCCTTGGGATTGCTGGGCAGCTGGACCCTGCTGTGTGTTGGGTGGTTATGAACACATGGATTTTGGCTCATTGCCTGCCGAGTGAGGAACGAGCAGGACACTTCCAGTCCAGGTGTGCAGTAAGAAGAGATTTAGGGTTAGGATGGAAAAGGGGAATAGAGACAGACTCTAGAAAAGGCAAACTTTTCCAAAGGGTGAAGCAGATCTTGAGCAGAGCAGCTGGTGGCTTATTATTATTATTATTATTATTATTATTATTATTATTATTATTACTATTACTATTACTATTACTATTATTATTACTATTTTTTAAAAAAGAGCAAGAATGATCAGTTCTCAGCACAGGAAGGACATGGAACTGTTGGAGCAAATCCAGAGGAAGCAACCAAGATGATCAGAGGGATGGAGCAGCTCTGCTGCGAGGAAAGACAGAGAATTGGTATTGTTCAGCCTGGAAAAGAGAAGTTTTGGGGTTACCTAAATGTGGCCTTCCAGTGCCTGAAGGGAACCCACAAATTAAATGAGGAGAGATTTTTTGCAAGGGCAGGTAGTGGCAGGACAAGGGAGGATGGATTCAAACTGAGAGTGGGTTTGGATTTGATATCAGGAAGAAATTCCTCCCTGTGAGGGTGAGGAGGCCCTGGCCCTAGAGAAGCCGTGGCTGCCCCATCCCTGGAATTGTCAAGGCCAGGTTGGATGGAACTTGGAGCAACCTGGGATAGTGGAAAGTGTCCCTGCCCATGGCAGGGGATGGAATTAAATGATCTTTCAGGTCCCTTCCAAGCCAAAACCATTCTATGATTCTATGATTTCTGTGCTGATTATTTTATGATCTGAATATTTTTCCAATATCAGTGAGGGTAGGTTTCCAGAGGCACTGCTGGAGGTTGTTAGTCCTTCCTCCACCCCTCTTTTCTGCTGTTCACCTTGTGTGCGTTGCCCCCTGTCTGGCAGAGAACATGAGCTTCAGTGCCCCTTTCCTTCCTGTCTCCTCCAACAAGAGCATTTTGGCTGCATCATGCTCTGTATATTTAATATATATCAAAAAGAAAAAGTAGTCAATTTTCTTGGAAAATGGCCCCTTTCTAGCAATACTTCAAAAAAAGTTTCAAAAGTGTCATCCTTTTTGAAGATTTTGAACTGATTCATTGGTTATTCCAGCCAAGGGAGAAAAAAAGAGTTCTTTTTTCTATTTCTTTCTACTCTTCTGGGTCCTTCTGGTTTCTGTTTCCAAACCTGTCCTTCCATCATGTGAAGGAGCCTCAAGATTCCTTGCAGGTCAGTGATGGTTATATTGCTTTTTCCCCTTCTTTTATTCCTTCCTTTTAAAATACAGCCCTTTAGAATCATTTGTCTTCTTGGAATCAGGTAGAAAACAGGTCAAGAAAAAACAATAAACGCAATGAATGGGAAAATCTCCCACAAACTCACATCATAACTTTTCAACTGGTCAAACAATGCCATGACCAGGAACTTTGTTATACTCAGAAGTGACAACTTGAAAACCAAGCTCTGAAACATTTCATTCCTCCCCCAGATATTTCTCTGCCTCTGTTGCAGGTGTGCAATGAATGTCCTTTGGGGCCAACAGGCCATGATTGAATGAAATACCAGTAAAGCAAATGGAATGAAAATTTATAACTTCAGCTGAAGGCCCAAATATCCTCAGAAAAAAAAGATTTATATCCTGCGTGGACAGAAAACATAAGCACCACACATTCACCAAAAGCTGGTTAAGCTTTTCAGGTGTGTCCAGCTGTGTAAGGTTTTGTGCTGCAACAAAAATTAAGATTTACAGTATAATTAGCAGATCATCAGCAATCCTTTCAACACCATCCTGGCTCTTCCAGCCCCAGTAATATATTAATGGATTACAAAATTAATTTAAATTATATTCCCATGCAGTGGATGTAGGATTTGTGGGATGACATTGCATTTCTTCACCTGATTTGGGGCACACCTGGTCCCGAACAAGGGAGGATGAGGAAGGAAAGAAAGAACTAATTAGGCATAACAAAAAATAATTATCAACTCTGAGTTCACAGCATTGCTGAAAGATTTCCATCTGATGGGATGAGGAATGAGGGAAAGTGGATATCAGCAGGTCAAGCATTTGTTTGCTCTATCAGGTTACCTGTTAGTCCAGGAGCTCCTCATACCCAGACACAGTGTGGTCCTTCCAGGCAAGAGAGTGTAAAATGAATCAAGAAATGGGACACATGGAAATTATTCTTCCCTTCGGCACAGAGCACATGAGAGATCTCCAAGGGGTTGGGCAGGGGAGGGCAGGAAGGACAGGCTTCATTTGGGATTAAGCACAGGCAAAGGCCAAATCCCAAAAGCAGCAAACCCAAAGATTTGAAGTCCTTTTTTCCTAGGGCAGAGCTGTGGGGAACCACTTGGGCAGCTTGAGGGAGAAGCAGAGATCTGGGAAACTCATTCTAGTGCTGGAAAAAGCTGGAGGCTTCTAGGAAGCCTCTACATCCAAGGGACCACTTTTCCATTTATTCCTTGGTGTAGTTTGGGAACTGGAATGTTTTCTTTACTCTTTGTTTGACTTATAACCCTGAGGAGACTTCTCCAGAAGTTAACTGAAGCAAAAATTGGCAAAGTGCTCCCATGGAATTTCTGCATTTAATTATTTATTTCTTTTGTGTGTGTGCACTCTGACACCTCCAGGAAAAAAATGGTTTTGACAAATCCTAAATCAAGAGACTGAACTTTCAATGTTGGGCTGTAGGAAATTACTTCAAGAAAAGGTGGCAATTTTGACTTCACTGCAGGCAGAAGGAAATCTTTCTGAAATAATTGCATTTAAACATGGAAATAGTTGCTGTATCTCAGAGTGAACCTGCAGATGAATGTTAGAACAGATGCTTCAGAGAAGTCCAATCTACTCCAGTGTGCTGTCCCCTCCATGGAGTGGTGGCAGATGCTTCAAGAAGAGTGAAAAAGCTGATTTCTCACCATTGGACTCTCCCAGCCCCCAGCATTCTTCCCTATATAAACTTTCCATGTTGGAGATGTTGTCTCTTTGTTTGAAAATCTTTTGATGAAGTTTTTATTTCATGGCATCCTGGATTTCCTGGAGGAGTAACTGAATCTGTGTAATTCAGGCTGTCAGATGAAAGCAATCCTTCCCAAGACAGGACTCTTGGGAAAAAAACTTTGCCCATAAAACTTGTGATCATGAGACAGCCTGGAAATAGAAGAAATGCAGAAATTTAGAGCCATGAGGAGAAGTTCTGGGAGTTTGTCATCGATATGTTCCCAACTGAATCATAACATCAGAGAATGGTTGGAGTTGGAAGAGACCTTGAAGATCATCAGGTCCCACCCCTCCCATGGACAGGGACACCTTCCACTATCCCAGGTTGCTCCAAGTCCTGTCCAACCTGGCCTGGGATACTTCCAGGGATGGGGCAGCCACAGCTTCTCTGGGAAACCTGTGCCAGGGCCTCACCGCCCTCACAGGGAAGAATTCCTTCCTGATCTCACCTAAGTTTCTTCTCTTTCAATTTGAACCCATTACTCCTTGTCCTATCACTTCAGTTCCAGAGGAAAAGTCCCTTTTTGGCTTCCCTGGGGGCACCTTCAGGTTCTGGAAGTTGCTTGGAAATCTCCACACAACCTTCTCTTCCCCAGGCTAAATGACCCCAGATTTCCCAGCCTATCTTCATAGGTTCCTTCTCTCCAGTCCCCTTATCAACTTTGTGGCCACCTCTGGACTTGCTCCAACAGTTCCATGTCCATGTCCTTGTTCTTGTCCTCTACAGGCCATGGGTGGGGACAACCACCATTACCACCCCAAATTTGAAGAGTATACAAGAGACACAAGTTGCTTGTTTCTTTGAGGTGAGACCCAAAGCTATTTGAAACTCGTCTGTTTGGTTGTTTAAACCCAGTGATCTCAAATTTTGAGCAAACCTATCCCCTTTTCTGAGCTCTCTCAGCACAAAACCACCTCACTTGACTGGGCAGTGACACACTGTGTCGTTTCTGCATGGTTATTAATATATTTCTAATGAAAAAAAGAATAAAAATGCAGAGAAAAAGTGAAACAGTGCAATAACCTGCTGAAACATGCCAGATGCTTTGGATTTTTCACACTCCTGATCTTTGCCTGGACATGGATTGAGCTCAATGTTGTTAATTCACAACAAGAACATTTTGTTTATTAGGAACATGCAGTGAATTAAAAGAGGAAGTCGACTGACGGTGGCTGAGAAATAGCACAGCCCTGTGGATGTTCTGCTTTCAGAGCCCAAAAATCTGTGGAATTTCTCTGGATAAAGACTGAGAGGTACTTGGATTAAAACTTGATGCTGAGTGATTTCCAGGATTACCTTTCTTCATGTGTCTCAACTGCAGTCTGAGAAGATGGATTTATTGCTCCATCTGTAGGATCTGGGGTGGGCTGCTGAACGAAATATCTGGGTTTGTCCAGTTTGGAGAGAAGGAGGCTGAGGAGGGGACCTGAGGAGAAAATTGAAGAGGGAGGTGCTGAGCTCTCCTCTCTGGGATGCAGTGATGAGATGTGTGGGATTGGGCTAAAAGTGCATCAGGGGAGGTTCAGACTGGATATTAGGAAGCATTTCTTTACAGAGAGGGTGGTCACACTCCTAGAGAGCTTCAGGTTGGACATCAGGAAGAATTTCTTCACGGAAAGGGTGGTCAGGCATTGGAATGGGCTGCCCAGGGAGGTGGCAGTGTCCCCATCCCTGGAGATGTTCAATGAACAACTGGACAACTCAGTGCTCTGGGCTGGTTGGGAAGGAGGGGATTGGTGAGGGGATCCTGAAGTTCTTTTCCACCCTAAATGGTTCTGGGATTCTGGGATTGATGCCTCATGCCCATCAGTGTTTAACTCATTTGGAAAATGCACTTAATAATGTGGTTTCACTTTCAGTGAGGCCTGAATTGGTCAAGCACTTGGAGCAGATGATTGTTGTAGGTCCCTGGAGCCAGAACAAAAGGGGGAAAAAATCACGGTTGGGGAATACACCAATGAATGGTGACCCGTCTGAAATGAGATTTGCACAGAGATGTCTCGAGACATCAAACCCACAGCTGAGTGTAGGAATCAACCAGTGCAGGAGACTGCATTGTAGGAAAGGGAAAAAAGGCTGATTACACCTCAAGCTCTTGGCGAAACAGATACAGAGATTTTCCAGTCCTGCTGTTGCCTCCTCTCACCACACACAGCCAGAAGCCTCAACCAGGGAAATCCCAGAACAGAGGCTTATCCCTAGGACAACCTGCAAGGAGAAAATATCCCATTGGAAACCTGGAGAGGAAAATTGGGGAAGTCAGAACACTCACCTGATAGGGGATTTTACTCAGGGAACACACAAAAGCATCGAAAATCTGACTTATCTCATCCAGGCCACTAAATGGGCAACACTAGAGGAGTTCCAAGCTTTTGGAGAAGAGCTCAGCAGTCCTCCAGGAAGTATTGATTACGGTAAACTGCATCTCCTGACAGGCTTGTTCAGTGCCAAGTCAATCATGAATGAGTTGATGAAGCTGCCTGCTCCTTTTAGGCTGCCCAAAATTGTCCTGCAGGGTTTCTCTGAAGGAAATAAAAGAGCAGGGCCTGCTGCAAGACCTAATGCATCTTTCTGACAGGGAAGGAATTTAATGTAGCTCTGGATTTACTATGGGAATTCTACTGAAAGCAAGGACTGAGTGTGAAGCTGCCTGGGAGATTCCAGCTAGGAAAGGCAACCTAACTCAATACATCCCTGGGTTGGGGAAATAATCTGCCTTTCTTATGAAGAGGACATCCTCAACCCTCCTTTCCCAGTTGGATGAGACATTGGTTGTTTGGAAGATTAAAATCTGATGTTTGTGGGAGTGTTTGAGAGTACTCAATGCCACCAAACTTGAGGCTTCACACCCTCATGCCCTGCAGCCTGAAAATATCAGAGTGGTGCAGTGGCTGAACTCATCCCCTGCCAAGGGAAGATTTAAGGAACCACGAGGAAATGAAGTGCCAGCCTCTCCTCGATTTATTTGCTGATTGTCAGTTTCTTTGAGATGAAGGCACTATTTTATGATCAGGATTGGTCCATTCTAGCTAAATGCAATCCCAATAGCGTTGTTCTCTTCCCCCAAAAAAAGCCCATCCCAAAAGAAAACAAAATTAAAAAAAAGTTATCTGCATTTTATTTTGGGGCAGTTGTTTGTTTTATTTCCCATGTCTGAGGTTTTTTATTTCTTCTTTCTTCTTTCATTCATCAGCTTTCTTCAACTTTATTTTCTTTTAATATTTCAGAGCAGGATCAGACAAATGGCCTCAGTGTAATTGGAAATTTCCTTGGCAGCTGTCATTCTGACTGTTAAAGAAAAGTACAAAAATCCATGTAGATATTTCAGTCATCCATAAAATAGCCAATTCCTAAAGGATGAAACGAATGGGGTGTGGGGACTGGGGGATTTGTAACTCTTGTAATTCAATCTGAATGTACCGAGGTGAAAGTCCTGTTTATATTCCCTAATACTGATAAGAACCTGGGGACAGTTTCCCTAAAATCTTGGCATGGTGGCCAAGTTTTTTGGCTGCCCCTTTGTGAGGTGGTGCACATGTTCTGAATTATTTTCCCACCACAAGAAAGAGTGGGAGCCGTGAAATTCAGAGATTGATTCCCAAATAAAATCTGGGTAATAATCCTTTTGCCCACACCGCCATCCTAGAATGGCCATCCGATGTCCTTTGTGTGAGGGTGGCCTTTCTGACAGGTCTCTTTGAAGTCCCACCCACCCAACAGCAGCTATGGTCATGTTTGAAAGTAAATAGGCACTTGAGAAATAAGTTTTTGGAAATTTGTTAACTGTCAAGACTGTGGAGTGACCCTCAAATTTGCTCAACATCACATGTCAAGAAAAAGAGCTGTTACATCCCTTCCTTTCTGTATCAACAGGATTAATACTTCTTACTTTTTCCTTCTTCAACTAATGCCTCCTTCCCCTTTTGCCATCAAAATATCCCTCTTCCTCGCATGCCAGCTGAGTTAATATAAAAATCAGTTTTAAACTGGTTGCGTGTGAGTGCTCATCTGCTCAAACACTTCTCCTCTCAACCCTGGCAACTCCTCAACTGTTTTTTTTTGCTCTCTCTTCAGATCAGAGCGATTCATTTGCATTTTCATGATGAGCAGCTTCCACGCTCTGTGAATCTTTACAGGGTGCAATAATGATCTTAAGGGTCTTTTCCAGCCTAAATGATTCCATAATTATTCATGTCCTACCTGTTTTCTGCGCCTCTCTCCTCTCTCTTCTTCCCTGCCAAACCATTCCATTCTCCCTCCCCCTGAAGGCACAAAAAACACAATAAGGTTTGTAGTGTCTCTACCAAGGCTGATAAAGTTTGTTTTATGGCCTCTGGCCTTACAAAATGGTCTCCAAGTTGCAATTAAATCCTTGAAATTCACATGATTGCTTGAAGGAGCTGGGGGAAGTGGGAGATGCTGAGAATATTTCAACTGGCAGAGGAAACAATTGACAAATGGGTTTTTTGCTCCTGTTTTTATTGCAGAGTAATTATGAGAAGTGGGATCTACAGCACTGGCTTTAAATATGGCAACAGTGACAATTCTTATACAGGACTTTAGAGTGCCATCAAAGGGGGTCTCACCTCAGTGATTTTTCTGTTCTACCCCTAAGTCGCTGCTCTGCCAACCGAGCAGCAGGAGCTTGTCTGGATTTTATTTGGTAAATATTAAACTAAGCCAAGCTGGTATTTTATTTTCCCTATCAAAGACTTTCAAATTCACAAGATAGGGAAACCTCATCCTGCCTTTATTATCCTTGGATTCTGTTTTCCCTCACCATGACCAGGAATGTGCTTCCCTCGCTGCCATTCTGATGTTCCTGGTGTGCACAACATGGACAAAGCAGCGTGGGTTGACATGGGGGGTCAGCAACCTTCCCTGAACGACATGGCAGGTGATTTTTCCTTCATAAATTGCAGATGAGATGGGATATGAGATAGAAAACACGCAAAAGCCAAGGAATTCAAAATGATCAAAACATGGTGGATCTGAGGGTGGTAAGAACTCATTTTTCTGCAAAACAATGAGTACTGTTGAGTTTGAAAGTCCTCAGGAGCTGCTGCAGAGAATTTTTAGATGTTGTGGCTGCCAGCCCAACTTTCCTTATGCTGTAGGTGGAAGCTGTGTTTTGTGGATTTCTCCAGGCTGTGCTCACTGTTCCCCAGAAAAAATTTGTGGCCTTTTTAGTCATGGACACTTCATTCCCTGGAAATGTCCAAAGTCAGGTTGGACAGGGCTTGAAGCAACTTGGGATAGTGGAAGGTGTCCCTGTCCACAGCAGGGAGTGGAATGAGATAATCTTTAAGGTCCCTTCAAATCTAAACCACCCCATGATTTTGTGATTCCCATACCCCCTGCCTCTAGTTTGGATTCTGGAGTCAGATGCTCCCTTTTCCATGGCTGGGAGTCCTCAGCAAGGGAAATAATTGCCTTTCTCCAAATTTGAAAATCTGGGGAAAAAAAACAGAGAACAAGCAAGGATACCCAAAGGTGTCTAAATCTTAACACTGTAGTTTTTTCCTCTAATCGCTACAAGAATAAATTCCATGTCCTTCCCCAAGGTAATTACTCTGTTCCAGGGAGAGGAAGAACACAGGTCTGGTTGACTATGGCAAAATATAACTTGGTTTGAGATTGAATTTTTTTTGCATTTTTTTTTTCTGGTTTTATTTTCTCCCTGGAGGACAGTTGGCTGCACTTACTAAGTTTCTGCAGGATGGAATTTTACAAGAATTCTATCACTGGAAATCCAGCGATCATGGTGTGGTCAACAGGTACAAAAGTGATGGAAAATCGACTACACGAAAATGGACTTTGCCAATAAAGTGAGGTGCAAAAATACCGGATTCCTGCATCCAGGTCATTCCTGCTCTTTGAAATTTGGAAAGGCAAAAATTGGCTTTCAAATATCAAATGTCAAAAGACAATCCCATTGAGCATGAACTGAAACTTAGCAAAGAGGGAGATAATAAAATAATTGTTACCACACATTAAGAATAAATTGATAAACAGAAAGAAAACAACCAGAAAGAGAACTTTGGGGTTTTTGTCTGTTGAGACTGGTTGCAAGCAGTTAATTTTTAACATTTTTGTGACTAGATTTGCGCAAAAGAGACTGAAAGAAGAATGTAGGTTGATTCTGAAGAAGGATTATCATAGTGAATCAATTATTGAGGAATCTTTTATAATAGCACTGAGTGCTTTTTCCATCTTTAGATTTCGAAAGTGCTCTGTGCATGTAGGAAAAACCCAGCATTTTAAGAAGCTCACAATGGGATTTTCAACCATGGTGCCCTGGATCTATCACTTGATCTTGCAATTCACATCGCAGTTGCATATCTCCATCAAATCTTTGAATAACTTCTGGTAATAAGAGACTATTTTTCTGTGATTCACTTTTTACCTCTGAAGATGAGCATCAGGGAGCCACACTTCTACTTGTTCTTAAGTGGTTTTAACCACACTTCAAAGTCAGGTCAGGTAGAGCCATCCCATTACCCTTCCCTGGGTCCAGAATAATTGCATCTCCTGCTTCAATCTGTGCGTAACAGCACCTCACAGATGAACTTGGAAATGTAAAACAGGATGGCCCTTCTGCTGGAGGAACTTTTCTCTTGGCATTGATGTGTGGGGGCATGCAAGATGCTAAATTGGCAAGAAGAGCCAATATAGATCTTGATAATAAATGGCAGAAATTTAAAGCTGCTCCTTTCTCAGAGTTCCATCTCTACACCACACACACAAATTAGGGCAATGATATCTACAATTGAAGCTACAAGAGCAGAGGTTTGGATTAGATATTAGGAAGAAATTGTTTCCTGTGAGGATGGTGAGGCACCAGAATGGGTTGCCCAGAGAAGCTGTGGCTGTTCCATCCCTGGAAGTGTCCAAGGCCAGGCTGGACAGGTCTTGGAGCAACCTGGGATAGTGGAAGGTGTCCCTGCTCATGGCAAGAAATGGAATTATATGGACCTCGAAGTCCCTTCCAACCCAAGATTTTCTATGACAATTCTATGATACAATTACAGAAAATCCATGTGAACTCCAAGAACTACAGTCTTCAGCAGTTTGGTAATGAATTATATTAATATCCCAGGAATATGCTAGTCCATCTGCAATGGCAAGAGAGTGGCAATTAAAAATTTTGCAGAGGAATAATCAAACTGAAGAGATTTATAAAATGGTGTTTACATAGTCCGTGGTAGAGGCAAGAACTTCTACTTCACCCAGTCCAGAACCAGGATGACCATAAAGCTGTCTTATATTTTCCAGGAAGTCCTTCATTTTAGCCTTATTTTTATAGAATACAGAATCATAGAATCACAAAAGTTGGAAAAAATCTCCAAGATCATTGAGTCCAACCTGTGACTGACCCCCACCTTGTCACCCAGCCCAGGGCACTGAGTGCCACGTCCAGTTGTTTCTTCAACACCTCCAGGGATGGGGCCTCCATCACCTCCCTGGGCAGCCCTTCCAGTGCCTGACCACTCTTTCCATGAAGAAATTCTTCCTGATGTCCACCTGAGTCTACCCTGGCACAACCTGAGGACATTTCCTTGAGTCCTGTCCCTTGTTCCCTGGGAGAAGAGCCTGACCCTACCTGGATCCACCCTCCTGTCAGGGAATTGTAGAGAGCAATAAGGTTTTGAGAAAAAAAAAATGCATTCTGCACAGGACAAAAAGATTTTTCAGAGTCAATGCTGCACATGACTGGACACAAGTGGTACTCACCTTGCAATGGTATTTGTCTATTTTTGCCTGTATTGAAATATCTTTTGCTAATACAAACAGCATCTCTTCATCCATTCTAACATCTCTCTGGTAATTTTAAAACTGATTAAGTGAAATTCAAATGGAACTTGAAAGGACAGCACCACCATGGTGAACATGTGCATGGAAAGAGCTTTGACATAGCAAGATTTCATCCAATACCAAAAAACCCAAATTATCTCTTTATTCATGAGCTTTATCTGCCCACAATAAGCTATTGGTGAAGCATGATTGCTTCTGCTTTCCAGTTAGGTCACAGAATGACTTTTTTCAAAGAAAAAAAAAAATCAAGAAAAGAAGTAGTAGGACTGGAGATGTCTGAAACACCTGAGTGTCTGGACATTGAAATTTGTGGAGTTTGGCACAATTCTTGACACCCCTGTTTTCACATCACTACAGAGAATCTTTTCAGACCAAGAAATTTGCATAAGCAAACAGGAAATGTCTCTGCAGAGACATCAACCAAGACACAGCAAATGTCTATTGGCAGAAGCATCCCAAAATCATTGAACTGAAGATTTCCACTAATAATTGAAGATATTTATTGCCAGCTCCAGTTTCAGACTTGGGACAAGTGAAAGCAAAGAGTGTGCATGACATTGCTGTGGCCTCGATAGGTCACTTCAGAAGTGACGCCTCCTTCACATTGAGAGTCTTGATGCAGATCCCACTGAAATCCATGGAGATCTTTCCATCCAATTAATTACACTTTGTGGCAGACTCAGAGGCCTTTGTTACAGACAGGTCAGCACTTGGCACAAGTGTTAATTTACCTGGGATAGCAGCCAGGGATTCCTGGTTTTGCTGATGTTGCAGTATAAACTTTTCCAATGTGTTCTGTATTTCAGGGATTTTCTTTTCCCACCAAAACTGAGGCTGAAGTGGTGTTTGGTCAAAGGCTGTACTTGATGACCTTGCAGGTGTTTTCCAACTTTAATGATTCTATGATTCCATTATTCTAGGTTATTTCAAAATCTGTTAAAGCTTCACGTTCGCCTCATGCCTTCATCTTCCTTGCTTTTCTTGACCAGGTGGTGTCTTCAATGTTTTATATCACATGAAAACGCAAAGTTCTTTAGCCTTGCTCACATCTGATTGAAGGTGGGCTCTGAGGAGGGGAGCATTGAATGCTGCAAAAGCCTTTCAGTGCTCCGGGGGGGGGGCCTGCAAGGAAAATAGGGACAAATTTCTGCAGGGACTAATGAGATAGGACAAATTGTAATGGTTTAGAACTAGGAAAAAAAGGAAATTTAGACTAGAAATGAGGAATAAATTTTTGCAATGAGAGTGGTGAAACCCTGGCACAGGTTGCCCAGAATGGTGGTTGATGCCCCATCCCTTGAAGCATTCAAAGTCAGACTGGACAGGGCTTTGAGCAACCTGGTCTATTTGAAGATGTCCCTGCTCACTGCAGGAGGGTTGGATGGATGACCTTTAAAGGTCCTTTCCAACCCAAACCATTCCGTGATTCTCTAATTCTGTGTTCTTGTGAAGCAACCTTCCTCCCACAATGTTTTATTTTGATGATTTTGATGATTTTCACATTGATTCAAAAATGTATTTCTTGCTCTTAGAACTCAGGATGAATTCTGTCCCTTGAAAAACTCCCAGTGCTCTTGAGATCTTGTTCCACTGTTGAGACTTCTTGAACTCAGTGCAGTCCCACCCTTGTCTGTGACTGACCAGGGCACCTATAAAGAGAAGACACAGATAAAACAATCAAGTGACAAAAGAATCTTTGTTTGGGGTTGGCAGCAAAGACTTGGCTGAGGTTGGTTGTTTTCTGGCACATCCTGATCTACCTGAACAGTTCCCTTTGACTCACCTTGGACTTTGGCACTTCAAGCACTCCTCTATATTAAGCATCAAGACTCTGCAGCTATTTCTTTTCAAGTATAAGTTCGACTGAATGACCTTATTAGAAAACTGCCAACAAAAGCACAAAAAAAAGTTTAATTGAATTAAGTCTAAATAATATGATCTTGAAGTTTTAATACACACTTATCTATTGACATTGTCTCGCAGCTGGAATAAAAGAACAAAGTCCTTGTTCTACTCTTCTGCAGAGCAGGCAAATTTATAATGTATAGCAAAAGGAATCTGAAAGGCAAAGTCTTCATGTAATGTTTAATCCAATATTGGAAAGTGAACATCAAAGGTTCTGCTACCGAAGTGTGGGAACAATCATAGAACGGCGAGTTTGGCTCCCAACAAGGAAACATCCATGGTCCTTATTTCATCTATGACAGAGGTAAATGTTGTAACTATATCCTGTGGGTGCATTTTGTTGGTCTCAGCACAGGTCTGACACATATTTAGGATTATCGTCCTTGACAGAGGCGGGAGAAGTATTTGGAAGGGGATTTTTGCTGGTTTTGAAGGCTGAGGACCCCTTTGAATATTGTAGCAACACCAAATGTCTCCTTGTTCTGATGAGATATTGTGTGAATTTTGTGGTATAATTGCCCAAACCATTTGAGTATTGCACATATAAACTCATATATTAAAACTTTAAATATACTCTTCAGCTCCATACATCTCATCTTTCCAGGCTTTTCCATGAGAAACCTGTGTCCCCCTTCTTGCTGCTGGAAGATCATCACCCCTCAGAGAAAATGGGTGAGGGTCAGCCATTCGCCACATCTTCTGCAGAATTTGGTGAATAGACGACTGAAAGGCAGATCCAAAACTAACAAAAGGATGTGATTTTTAAAAGAAGAGTTTGTTGTGGGTCAGTAGCTCAACCCCATCCAGCTACTCACTTGCTCGTCCTTAGGAGGGAGAAGGGAATAAAAAGGGTAAAAGTGTGAAACTTTCACTTTTTTCAGGTAAAGTAAAAGCTGCAGGATGGCAATTTGGGTTCAAACCGTCCTCTGAGGCTGAATGAACACTCAGAAAAGATTCCTGTTGCAGATTAATAAAAAGGCAAGTTACAACAGGCTCAGGTATGGAGCTGAAAGTCACTGAAAAATGGAAGAATATTGAGGATGCATCATCTCTGCCTGTTCTGTTATTAACTCTTTCCCAAACATTCAGATTTGGTTTATTTTGGAGCTGGGCTGTGCTTGTTCTGAACCTGCCCCTCTGCACTTCCATCCTCACAACTCCAACCCATACCTGTGTGAATTCCCTGCCCTGACAAGGTAGTTGAAATTTAATCCCTTTTTTATTATTAATTTCAGTAGGAATTCTGGGGAACTGCTATTTGTTAATACACATATTTCCCCATGCTGCTCCTTCAGAGCTCAGGCAGTTGGAAATCAAATAATAAAAGTTAACATGAAGGGATTATTACAGCCCTTATAAGGACTTGGGGGAAATTATCATGCAAACAGATGGTGCTCTGAAAAAGTGTTAAAAATACTGCAGAATAATTTGTCTGGTTGACAAAAAGAATCGATATTAAAGAAATAGAGAGATAAAATGATGTTAAAGAGAGATGAATGATTTTTTTTAATCCCTCATGGATCTGCAGCATTTCCAACTTATTCTTTCTGATTTTTGCTCTGCTCTCTTTTTCATTTATGATTTTTTCATTTATGATCTCAGACTCCACTAATAATGGAAAAATTGCTGAGGTTTTATTAGGCAGTTGGGATTTTGGTTTTCAGAACAGGGCTTTTTTCCTCCCTGTCTGTAATTTCGCTGTTGGGTTTTGCCCTCTGTGCTTTTCCATAATCACCTTTCCTTACTTTCTCATTTTCCTGTACCTGGCTCAGTGATTTGTTTGTAACATAATCCTCGACTTCCAGGCTAAAACCATTTGGATCAGCTCATGGGTGTGATGTCAAATGGCACAGAGCAATCCTTGGCTTCAGCTGTAATCCTGGACTTCCACATCCATTGGAAGAGCAATGGATGGAGCAGGACAGAGCTCTCCTTCATCCTTTGAGGATGTAACGAGGATGGGACAACATGGAAATCATCTGGCTGGAGAGAGTCCCCTCTAGTGATCTTCTGGTGGTGTAAGATCAGAAGGAAAAATCATAGAATCCGGGGATAGTTTGGGCTGGAAGGGATCTTAAAAACAATCTCATTCCACCCCCCCTTCCATGGGCAGGGACACCTCCCACTGGACCAGGTTGCTCAGAGCCCCTTCCAGACTGGCTCGATAAATACATAAATAAATAAATAAATAAATACTTACTTACTTATTTACTTACTTATTCCTACTCAGGTTATAACAGGAGAAACCTCAAGATGTGTTTGACCTGTTCCCTAGACAGTGTTCTCTGCATAAAATGGAGGAGGAACAATGACCAGAGTCAAAACTCTAACTACAGGAAATATCAAGGCCCAGAAATTAGACCCAAATGTTCAACAGAGTGTGAGTTGGATTTTCACTGAGTTGGCTCAGTCGGGCACAATCCTTTAAATCTATGGACTGGTTAGGTGACAAGGCTTTAAAATGAAAGAGGGTAGAATTAAGTTAGATATTAGGAAAAAAACTCTTTCCTGTGAGGGTGGAGAGACACTTGAAAAAGTTTTCCAGAGAAGCTGTAGTTGACTCCTCCCTGGAAGAGTTAAAAGCCCTGAGCAGCCTGGGCTAGTGGAAGGTGTCCTTGCAGAGGGAGGTGGGAACTGAACAGTCTGGAAGTTCCCCTCCAACCCAAACCATTCTGATCCTGTGATAATTCTCTCTCTCGCTGGATTCTGCTGCTGAACTCACTTTCCTTCCATGTAACCTTCATTTAATTCCTCTTCCTTTCCATGTTTTCTGGCTGAGATCACCCCCTTGACCCACCTCCTAACACTTCCAACTTAGGAGGAGAAGATTAATGTGCACCTTCCTGCATCTCTGTGTGCACATCTCTCCCATCA
Organism: Acanthiza pusilla; assembly: GCA_036630365.1. NCBI lineage: Eukaryota > Metazoa > Chordata > Aves > Passeriformes > Acanthizidae > Acanthiza > Acanthiza pusilla. Next base: position 96,453,961 of record JAXCHO010000034.1, read on the forward strand.
CCAGGTGTCAGAGACAATTACTTTCCTGAGCAAACAATGTCCACCTTTAATCAATTTCCACCAAATTAATTTCTACAAGTGTTGCAGTATTACCAAGGAGGGAGATGAACAAAGGGAATGAAGACAGGCAGAAAATCCCAGGACACCAGTGCCTTGCTCCGAGAAGCAAACATAATTAATTGTAGTGGTTTGATTTCTGCACTTTCCCCTTGCCCCTGTGTCAAAACCCAGGTGCTTTAACTGGCATGTTAATTAGTTCTGTATTCGTAAATGGAGGCACCACGATTGTTAAAGGCATAAAATCACAACAGCAAAATGCTGCTGCCCTGGGCCAGCTGACAATTACCTGCCAGAGTTAAACAGATCTGTCTGCAGCACAGAGATCTGAGGAGAATAAACCTCTTGGGGTCCAGGGCTCGCTTGCTCCTTTGGGTTCCCATCGTAATTCCTCAGCCATGACCTGATGTTCTCTCAGAACAACATGAAGGGAATTTTCCCATTGCTGACCTACCATTGATTTAACTTATTGCTGTTTGCTAAATCCATGGAGGCTGGGAGTGTGACCAATATGTAGATATCAGGAGATTTGCATGTTTATTAATTAGACTCCACAGCTGATGGATTTACCTAAATTCCATTTGAATTCTGTTCAGTACAAGGCACATGTGGCAAAGCACCCCAGGGACAGGGCAAGGGGGAATGGCCTTAAGAGGAAGGAGGGTAGATTTAGATGGGATATCAGGAAGAAATTCGTCCCTGTGAGGGTGGGGAGGCCCTGGAACAGATCGTGCAGGAATTCTGTGGCTGCCCCACCCCTGGAGGTGTTCAAGGCCAGGTTGGACAGGGCTTGGAGCAACCTGGGATAGTGGAAAGGGGTGGAATGAGATGATCTTGAAGGTCCTTTCCAACCCAAACCATTCTGTGATTCTATGAAATAAGAAAGGAATTCCTGCAGTTATCTTTATCCAGAACCTCACAACTTGGAGAAATATCACTGCTATGAACATCTGGGGAACTGGGACAGCAAACTTTTCATTTTGGCTTGACACTGTTCCTACAAATGTTCTCTGGCAAGACAACAAACTGAATCTGTGCCCTGTTTACTGTTGGTAACTCTGATACCCAAATCCATTGATTCTCCCACCGTGAAGGAGATGTTCACAACAGTACCTTCTCTTACACACAGGAAGATGAAACTAAAAATTGTTTGGGATGACAATGACCAGCTGAATTTTTGCTTTAATTCAAGAGGACTCTGCATTGGTAGAGGCAGGAACATTTGCTAGAATGTTAAAATACATTTTCCTAAATTGTAGGTTTAATTGGAAAAGCTGAGCTGCTGTGAAAAGGGAAGCTTCAGCAGTTCCTAGATTTGTGAAGGTAGAGTAAAACAAACTGAGAATCTTATTCACAGTTTTTAATATCTCTGCTTTTCATGCAACCCACTGCTCATTCTTCAAATAAAAATATAATTGAAAAGGAGCACTGCGTTTCTATTTTCATAGCGATGATGGAGTAAAAGCCATAGGATTTTTAAGGCACCCTGTACAGAGATCCTACAGGCTTTTTCCTGGTGAACTCTCCCATCAGCATGGAAATGAAAACTTGAAATTCATTTTGTTCTCACAATGGGAAAAAGTCAGTCTCATGGCATTGAAGCTTTATGAAGTATGCAAAGATTTACTTGCTGAGAGCCAAACTGGAGTGATGTTATATATGTACTAAGGATAAAACATCCCCTTGGAAATGAGCAATTCCACCCTTTGAAAATCCGAGTGAGGGCAGGAGGTATCATAAGGAAATCTAATGCTGTAGTGAAAAATTGAGAAAATGCTAGTGCCATCTATTGACATGAAAATATAAAGGTGGAAGAGAAGCTGGGCTCGTCTGCCTGGATCCAAACAGGCAGAGAGGAGGCTGTTTGTTTTAATCACGTCAAGTTAAGATATTTGTAAATATGCAGGTTTATGTTTAGTCTTTTTAATGATGTTGTATTTTGGGTAAATATGTTGACTTTCAAATTAATCACCGTTGTAATCAAGCTGCAGCGAGAGATGGGGATTTGCCTGTAATGGGAATTAGGAGTCATTGCTGAGTGGATAAATGCTGGCATTCTGACTAATGCTCTTAAGCAGGTTTGCAATGTCATCACAGGCTGGATCCAGGCTAGGAAGCAGGTTTAAATCTCCCATGGAATAAAAGGTGGAAAAATCCCTGGTTCCTAGATCTTCTCTGGCTTTCCACTGGAAAATATTTCCATGCCCAAGTCAGAACTGAAGCAAAGAGGGATTTCCATTCCCAGCGAGTCAGCAAGAGGCAGCCAGCCAAGATGGGCACCTGACACTGAAATTCAAATATTTCAGTATCAGGGAGTCTGGATTAGCACCAAATGATCCTCTACTTTTCAAATTCAAATTAATCCCTCTCCCTGCACTCCCACTTTGTCAACAGAGCAAATCAGACTCCATGTGCTTGGGTCATCGTTTGGCAAACCAGAACTATCCCAAGCTGGAATGAAAGGCTCTGTTCAGGGTTTGGGAGTGTTGAACTCTCTGCCTTTGGAACACCAACACCTGGAGCTGCACTCAGAACCCCCCTCAGGATATTATTAATTTTTATCAGTGGCCTCGACTGAGGAATTCTGAGCAATTTTCAGCATCTTTTCCTTACTCAGCCATTTTCCATGCTGGAGGGACTGGGAGAATGCTCAGTGTGAAGTGGTTATCAGAAAAAAAATGTGCTACAAAAGGCTGATGCCTGGAACTGACCATGTGTAGGAAAATATTTGAGACCAATCTGTGATATTTCTTTATCTGTGTGTTAAAAGATGAAATTCCTGACTCTAATATAGGTGACTTGTAACTTTCTATACTTCCCTCCTAAGGGCAAAAAGTCACAAAATTTGAGATTTTTTTCCTCTCCTTACATCAGTTTAAAAAAAAAATCTGAAAGTTCCATTGCATTATTTTAATAAACCCAATGAGCCTTTGTCAAGAGAGAAAAGGAGAGAGGGGGGAAAAAAAACCTGATAGAAAACCTGGCAGGAAAGCCTGGATGTTATTTCAATATTGACATTATTCAAAAACTTACGTGGAAGGAGGTAAAAGATCTTTGTCAGGACTTTAGGGAGGGAGAATCAGGTTTTATGAAACTCATGCAGGTTACTGGCATGATCTTGCAGCTGCTCATTCTGAACAAGTCTGAGTTTCCACTTCCCAGCCCAAAAGTGGTTGCAGTAATGACTCATTGCCCAGGAATGATGTGGGATTTTTGTCCTTTGCGCTGTGCTTTGCCAGAGGGCCCCATGGAAGGACAAAGATTTGTATCCCCCAAAATGCTGTGACATTTTCACGCAGCTCAAACACACTCTCTTAGGTACTGCAAGTTCAGGACCTGCTTAAAGAAAACCTTAAAATGATTCTGACAGAGATATTCGAGTCTGTGCGTCAGCACCTTCCTCCCACCTTGATTCTTGTGGCCCAGGACCACCGCTCAGGGGTCTGTGTCTCTTCGTGCACTGATCCCTGAAAATTCAAGAGGAATTGTTTCCACTTCCCCAGTGTTCAGAAACACAGAAGATCTCAACCCCAACCACATGCACACACAAACTCACTCTGTTTTTTGCCTCCTGCAAGCCAAAACTCTGCACCCCACTAAGGAAGACTAAAGGTTTTCCTCTCTGGCAGCCTCTTCTTTTTGTCATCTCAGTCCTCTTAATCTTTTCAATCTGCTTCAGAAGGACTGATGGCAATAGACCACAAATAAACAGCCTTAAAGACAAAGGATGAATAACATAAAGAAGTGCACGGGTCGTTTGCCTGAGTAAAAAATGTAAATCAGAGTCAATGAAGAAAATAAAATGTGTCAGCTGAAAGAAACCCTGGCAAAGTAAAGTGTTTTTAAAATAAATCAGGCACAGGACGTAGTGTGCAAAACCTCCTCCTCCATCGGAAACCCTGAAAAAGGATCATAGAATCATAGGACAATTTGGGTAGGAAGGAACCATAAAAATCATCCATTCCCAACACCCTGCCATGGACAGGGACACCTTCCACTATCCCAGTTTGCTCCAAACCACATCCAACCCAGCCTCCAACACTTCCAGGCTGTCTCTGCCCATGTCAGGGGCTTGGAACTGGATGATCATGGAATCACAGGATTATAGAATTAGGAATGGACCCATCAGGATCATCGAGTCCAACTCCTGGCCCTGCACAGGACACACCGAGAATCCCACCCTGTGCCTCTTGAAAGTCCTTTCCACCCAACCCATTCCACGCTTCTTTGATTTTTCCAAGGGACACGAAATGCCCTGGAGCAGAACAACTGCGACATTTGTAGATGAGTATTTTGCTAAGTGCCTTTAGCATAACTTCAGACCACCAAATGCTGTGTCTGAGGAACCACCCCTGTTGTGGCTCTGCCCTTTCTCACCTCTCCTGTTTGGTGCCTTGGTCTCCTGTCCTCCACCTCCATCCCTCTGCCATCCCATTACACACCTCACTTCCCATGTTCTCCATGCCTGGTGAGCACCTAAACAGGAATTACTGCCAGAGGCAGCTGGGATGCAGATTGCTGGTGTTCAAACACTGCTGCCTAAACGACCTTTTGAAATCCGTGGACATGAATTTTCTATCTCATTTCCCACGGGAAAATATTTACATATTGTTGAACAGGCTGAGCCTGCTGTTATCGTGTTGTTGCTGTGACTTACAAAACATTACCAGGAAATAATAATAACAACAATAAGAGTAATAACAACAAATCCCAGGTTTTGTTGGAATGGAAGCCTCAGAGATGAACTGTGGGAGCCAACATCAGAGCACAGCATGAGAGGGTGTTTGTGGTATTCACCTCCCACTCACAGGTCCCCATGTGCTGCCTGCTCCACCTCAGTTGTGGTAATTTATTCACACACCTTTAGAAAATAAGACGAAACCTCCTGGTAGTTTGTGAATATCCAGTTTTAAACAAGGCAGCTGAAATCTTTCTGAAGAAAGGTTACTGGTAAGCAACACTCCTCAATTTATACATGAGGGAGAGGTTTATAATATAAATGGAGGTGGGAGAGGGGAAGGGAGGATGACCTTCGTCTTTCCAGCACCATAAAATTTCATATTCACAGCACCAAAGAGGCCTAAACACCATCAGGTTTTTCCTGTCCTCTTTTTCACACTGGATTCTGTCAAATGTTAGAAGAGGGAGAGATAACACCAAAGAGGGGAGAAAAAGATTGTAAACATAGCACATTCAGTGACCCTTCATCTGCTGCTCTTGGCAAGAATCTCTCAGATCAGAGTGGGTTCGCTTGGTTGGACCAAGTGATGAGAGAGAGAGTGGGAAGAGTTTTTCTGGATACATCAAGAAGGGACATGACTTTCATTATTAGCTGGAATTTGAGATTAAAATGGTTAACAAAGGGCTTGAAGGTACAGAAATCTGACAAAGAGGTGGCTATAAAATCTACCTGTGGCTGCTCACCCATTTGGCCAGGATTGTTTTGGGTTTTCTTTTCTTTGTGAGTGGGTTTGGGGTCAAATGTTTACATCAGGAGTATTTTTATGTTCTGCATTTTGTATATAGAACATTGTGAAGTCCTGAAGCTGCCATATTACAGCTATCAAATATCTATCCATTAACCAAAAACTACTATACTTTGAGTATTTCTTGTTTAGAAATACCGTGAAACTGGAGTGATCTGGAAAATCTGAGACCACAGACCCATTCAGAGGAGAGAAGATACAACAATTCAGCTGTTCCAGCACTGAAATACTTATTGCAGCCAGGGAATATTCCTTGATAGTGCTGCCTCCTTCATTTACTTTTCCTTCTCTGTGCAAAATGTATATTTCATCATAACTTAAATAAAGCAGAAAGAAATCAAAAGGTGTCTTTCTACTTTAGACACTACAAGGTTTGAAGAAAGCACAATCTACAAAGTCATTGAGACAATTCAGGTTCCAAAAAGTGGGGTCCTGCTTAAGCAGGTCACATCTGCAGTAGAAGAATCATAAATTGCACAGATTTCCCCACACGTCAAGGCATAAATTACATTTGCACACGGCTGAGCCTCCTGCTCAATCCAGCTGCTGCACTGCCCTGGGAATGAAGGATGAGCTGGGCCACAGCTGTCAGAGGTTGGTTTATGACCAACCTGAGCTGGCTCCGATGTCTCACAGCTGTTTCACGTCCCCTGAAAGAGTGGATAGCATTGAAACAGGTTCCTGGGGAAGCTGTGCATCCCTGGAAGCCTTCAAAATTCCTTCTTGGAGTGGGCCCCACAATACTCAAATTGCAAGAGAAGGAGGAATCTGAAAAGTGCTGCTTTTCACAGGGATATGGGCAAGGTTTCTTGAAGAGCAACATCCTCATCTCTCACTGAAATGAAACAGGAAAGGAAGTCATGGACTGCTGGAAGGTCATGAACATGTCAGGAGAAGAGGTTTTCTCCTTTACTTCTTAAAAGGGGTGATAGAACAAAGTGGACTGGCTTTAAATTGAGAGAGGGCAGGGTTAGATTGGATTTTGAGAAGAAATTCTACCCTGTGAGGTTGGTGAGGCACAGGCTATCCAGAGAAGCTGTGGCTGCTCCATCCCTGGGAATGTTCAAAGACAGGCTGGATGAACATGGTCTGGTTGTCCCTGCCCATGACAGGGGTTGGAACTCTGTAGTCTTTCAGGTCCCTTCTGACCCAAACCATTCCATGACCCTAGAACTCATCTTATCCTGAAATCGGTGAGGGATCTTGGGTTGGACAGAGGAAGCACAGGGTGAATTCTCTGATTCTCTTATCTACACCTTCTTTGACCATGGTGGGAACATGATCAGCCTGCTCAGGTGAAGATACATCTGTTGTAGACATCTGAAATTTAGGATCTACGTGGGGATCTCACCCTGACAGGTAGCAGGGCTTCCTGAAAGATCTGAGGACTTACAAAAATTGAGGTTGCATCTGCCCAGGAGGTTGTGTGTGACCTAAAAGGGAGAAGGGCAGACTGGGGGTGTCTGGGGGCAGGTGCACAGAATATCTAAATTCAGGACAGAACTTTGGATACACTCAGGAATTCCTGTCCCATGGAAGCCAGAGTGGTGGAGACTAAAAATGCACTAAGTATGGGTTCGTACCAGATATTCTGCCTAAATTATTATAGAGACTCCTCAGGTACTCCAAAAAATGAAAACAGAAACAGAAGCCTTCGGATGTTGTCCAATTTGAGACCTTAAATAAGAGGAGGACCTATCCCATGTATCACTCCCAGTGAGTGACATTGAGGGACAAGCAAAGCCATCAAAAGCCTCCCCAAATAAATCCCATCCTTTATTTGTCAATGCCTTCAAACTTAATCCCCAAATTTGGGGCTTGGCTCCTTCCTATTCAGAAAGAAAACAAAAACCCTTTTCATTTCCCATTGAAAACGATGCAATTCAGGCACCCACGTAGAGTTAAAAATAAGATTAAATGGGTGTGTGGCACTTTCAACCTCTCCAGAGGAAATAAGTGGGGCAATCTCCATTCCTGTTAGCAAACGCGACCATGCATCTTGCATGAGCTCAATGTCCCTGTCTCTTTCTTTCCAACTTTGCAAGTTATTGTGGAAGTACATAAATAGGGCACAGAAAAATCTAAATGAGGCACAGGAAAAGTTTTTTCCTGGGAAAAGGGTGGATAGATGTGACCCTTTTTAGTTTGTCTTGCACTGACTGTGGTGCTACAGCCAAATCCTCCAAAAAGTGAAGAGCACCCGAAGATCTGTGACCAAGAAAGATCAGAATTGGAAGAAAATCCTGCCTGCAGCCTTGCCTCAAGGTCCAGACAGAGCAGAGCAGTTGAAAATTCCCATTTTGCTTTGGAGCCTTCCCTGGGAGAGTCTACAACAAGGATTTGGAAGCTGGAGCAGTTCTGTTACCCTGAGCTGTAACTGAACCCAGCCACAAACTGAGCCCCAGAAAATCCATGTGTGAATTACCACTGTTTAGAAGCCTTTGGAAAGAGGGGGTTTTGTTTTCCTTTGAGGAAAATGGGCCAGTGGTAAATAATATGCGAACAAGTAATTAATTTGCACAAAAATCATTCATTTTGAAAGCACTCATGCTTAAGAATAATGCCTTCCAGTAGCAGAAATCTCAAAAATTGGACTTAATACCCATTTCAAATTCACTGGCAATAGCACAGCAGGTTTCCTGGATGTGGTGAGACAGGTATTAAACAGTATTAACAACTTCCTCAAAGTTATTTTTGTTTCCTGAAGTGACTTTCCCGAAGGACTTGTAGGAAAAAAGAGACAAAAAACACCTAGAGAAAAATGAGCCTTTATTGTTATATATATATGGCATTCCATGAAATTGTGCCTTTTTTCTTGGAGTGGCCAATTGCTTGTATTCCCTAAAATAAACACAGTCTGTCTGGAGACTCTTAGGAAATTCTTTCCCCAAACAACTGGAAAATTCTCTGGGATCAGACAGTTCCCCAAAATGAATCCAACAACCCAAAGCACTCTAATGTTGTGCCAACTCTAAAACTTCCTCAAGAATGACAACAACAAAATCTAATAGAGGTTTTTTTGGGAATTAAGTTGGCTTCTCTGGGGATCCTGCCTTTCATGGTGGATATCGGCAATGGTCAGGTCTCTAAATAATTTATTTTGTGATATGGTTTAGTGGACATGGTGGCATTTGTTCAAAAGTTGGACCTGAAGGTTTTTTCCAACCTTAACAATTACCTAATTCCATGATTCTGCAGCAGAAATCCATTTTCTTTGTGGGGTTTGTAGTTCAGCCCTGTGACCTGAGCTCAGGAAGGACCTACCCACAACTGGGGCCAATGGAGTTATCCACAAAAACTTCCATGAACTTCTGTTCTGCTGATGGTTGGCCACGAGCAGATCTGTTTTGTGCCTCATTTTCTCTCTCTTTTAAATAGAATAATTCAGTCCACACTCTCCTCATCAAACTGATATAAACTCTCCCAAGCTCTCAGCATAATTATTTTGAGGGGCTTCGCTATTCCCTGCCACTGATTCCATTGCCTTCCTCCTCCTTCCTTCCTGGTTGATGTTGCTGCAAAGACAAATTGATTTTAGCTCCCCTTTTCAGGACTCAGGAAGAGGCAGCAGTTGACAAGGAGCTAATTAGCCCTTCCAAGGTGAACCCAGTGAAGGCAGAGGAGGAGAAGAGAGATGAGGGACTCTTCTGAATGACAGCTTGAAGTGACAAGACAGTTGAAGAGGAAGAGGCTTTAGCGCTGACTTGTTGTCCACAAATTGTTCTCCCATCTAATTCCTCAATATTGCAGTGTTGAGTTCAGAGAGTTACTGTCAATTAAACAATGCCTTGGCGAGGCGTTAAATTGCAAATTCTTGCTGATGACTGCTCAAATCCAACTTTATAGCAGGTAGAAAGAGCTACCTGGGCTCAGCAATCATTAAATATCTCAGGGAACAACACATGCCCTCTCAAGGCTGAATTTTGAAGAGGGCAGCATCTGTAAAGCAGTCAAAATAAGAGTTACGGGGGATTGTGGGATCCTAACTTGCAGGAAACCAATAAATGTTTTCAATCCCTGCGCCAGTCGTAACAAAAGACGCAGAGATTTTGGAGAGATGCATTTCTTTACCAGTAACTGCCCTCATCTCTTGTGAACTTTTAGACAGCTGGGTAATAAAACTCAGGAAAAAACCTGATAAAGCAAAATCTTCACTTTCTCCCAAGACGATTTGTGGGGAAACATTAAAATTCTTTCATGAATATTGTCAGAACAAAAAACTGATTTTTGTTTGAAAGTTTCCACCATAACTGTCATCAAGAGGACAAGGGGGAATGGCCTTAAATGGAATCAGGATAGGTTTAGATTGGATATCAGGAAGAAATTCTTCCCTGTGAGGGTGGTGAGGCTCTGGCAAAGGTTGCCCAGAGAAACTGTGTCTGCTCCATCCCTGGAAATGTCCAAACTGGGCTTGGAGCAACCTGGGATAGCGGAAGTTGTCCCTGCCCATGGCAGGGAGTTGGAACCAAATGGACTTTAAGGTTAAGCTTTTGTTCCACTGAGTCCTGAGCCTTAGTACAATTAAATCCAGCTTTATTAATGGGTCATTAATGCATTGTAAATCCCAAGTAGCCACATTCTGGGCCGAGGTGGCCACCAATGAGCTCATTTCTTGTCCAAGGTGGGTGGTATGAGAGCCTTGGCATTTGCTGCAAAATATTTCACTGTGATTTGTCCTGAGGTTTCCTGAAGTTACTGACAATCCCTTTCCCCTTTCACCCATTAGGCCTTATTTCTGAATTTATTTCTCCCATGAAAAGTCCTGGAGATCTCCCAGTGGCTGTGCCTCCAGGATCTCCTAGAGGCAGGATGAGCTCTTCTTCATCTGAGGTGAACTAACTAAAGGTCACATCTGGATAATATTTTCTCATAACCAAGACCACGCGTTCCCTGAATCATCCTGCTCGCCCTTACATGTGCTCTTGACTTTCCTTTAATGATAATGAATATTGTCTTTCCAGCATGGAAGCTTTTGGGATCCTCAAATAGCATCTTTATCGCTCCCAAAATATACCCCAGCAAATGAACAAACCAGACAGCTTAAGGGAGAATTTAATGGAATATCTTGCTTTGAGATGCCTCTAATGTCCAGTTTGTCTGGGTGTCTTCACTCTAGTTGGCCCTGTGGCATTGGAACACAGGTTCTAAATAGTTTTGAATCAAAGTTTGGCCCCCAAAGTGACATTTTGCCACAGGAAAGTCCGTTCTTCGATCCATTTGATCCATTTGATCCATTCCAATCTTCCTCTGACTGTTCTACCCCTTGTTTACACTCCTGCAGCTTCATCTGCCAGACTGGATTTTCAAATTTGTTTCCCAGCTCGAAAACCAGCTGGACAAATATTCCTGAGCTTTTCTCAGTCTTCTGGTGGACAAATGTGGGAGTGTTCAATAATTGACACAGACCTGTGACTGTAGGTTGTGTCTGCTCATTCATTCTCATTTGGGCCAAAATAAGAGAAGCAGGAGTTTCCTAAATCATAGAATCACAGAATGGGTAAGGCTGGAAGGGACCACAGTGGGATCATCTCGTCTAACCTCCCTGCTCCAGCAGGGCCATCCCAGAGCACAGGGCACAGGATTGTGTCCAGATGGTTCTGGAACCTCTCCAGGGAGGGAGACTCCACACCCTCTCTGGACAATCTGTTCAGGGCTGGTCACTGCACAGGAAAGAAGTTCTTCCTCATGTTCAGGTGGAATTTCCTGGGCATCAGTTCCTGCCCATTCCTCTTGTCCCATTGCTGGGCCCCACAGAGCAGAGCCTGGTCCCTGCTCTGGCCCCTCCCTGCACACACTGACAGACAGGGATGAGGTCCCCTCTCAGTTGTCCCTTCTTGAGGCTGAACAGCCCCAGCTCCCTCAGCCTTTCCTTGTAAGAGATGCTCCAGTCCCAGATTATCTTCACAGCCCTCCTCTGGACCCACTCCAGGAGCTCCATGTCCCTCCTGTCCCGAGGAGCCCAGCACTGCACACAGCACCCCAGATGTGCCTCACCAGGGTTGAGCAGAGGGGCAGCATCACCTCCCTTGATCTGCTGGCAATGCTCTTCCCAATGCACCCCAGGATACCATTGTGATATCCTAAAAAATCCTTATCCTTCTCCACATCTGTCCATCATCCTTGTCCTTGACCTGGCTGCTGCAGTATTTTTGTTCCGTGCTGTCATTCCTTGATTATTCCTCTGGCACAGGGCAGTTTTCCACTCAGTTGTCAAAAAGAGGAACACCACCTTCACCTACACTGATCCTCAGTGCCCACAGAGCAGTAATCATGGTAAACCAAGCTCAAAGTGGATACAAATTCAAGATGCTTGGTCTTCAGGAGGTGAGGGTCACCATCTCATCACAGGTGACCCAATCCTTTGGGTCCAGCAGAGCTGTTTAATCCTGTTCCTGTGGATGTGCCAGGGAAACACAAACACAAGGATGCCTGGCTGGCCTCCAGCCCTCTTCAGATGACAGGACACATATGGAAGTGAGGGTGACCATACTGAACATGGCAGTGGAGCTGCTCTCCTTAATTGCACCATCTGTCCTTGCAAGGCTGAGTGCCCTCCTGCCTTGCTCACTGAACAGGGTCCATTTTTAAGCTCTGCTTGGGCGACTCGAGTTAATCTGTTCCAGACACACCTGTGAGACTGACAAGGCTGGAAGCACAAGGGTTGGATGGGTGGACAGCCTGGGGTGAACACAGTTCATCTCCCAGTCTCCTGTGGCCTCTTGATGCACGGTGAGAGGACAGAATAACTCCTTGTTTTAATGGGAAAAACTGTTTGGAGAGGAGATGCAGCTTCACCAGGCCACGACTGGGACAACCTGGATCTACCCAGACCACTGAGTACATGAGAGCTGCACTCACAGAGAGTCATAGAGTCACAGAATCATGGAATGTTTTGGATTGGAAGATCACTGAATTCCAACCCCTCTGCCAGAGAACTTTCCACTAGACCAGGTTGCTCCATGTTCCATCAACTTGGTCACTTACACACATGAAAAAATCACAGCAATATCATGCCCAAGATGCTCCAGAACTTCTTGTATTCCTTTTTTCGCTCTTTAAGGGCTGAGATACACTTGGATTTCTCTCTGTTTCAGGTTTCATTACCAATCCCCTGTCCTCACAGTCTGCTTCCTCCCTAAGTGCAACATTCCACACAGTGGATATTTGCAGCTTCATTTCCAACTGCACTCAGCTTTCAATACTTGCCCTTTATCTGCTGAAATTGTGGCTGCCCATCCCTGGAAGTGTCCAAGACTAGGCTGGACAGGGCTTGGAGCAACCTGGGCTAGTGGAAGTTATCCCTGCCCATGCCAGGAGAGTTGGAATGAGATGATCTTCGAGATCCCTTCCAACCTAAACTATTGTGTGGATTTATGATTCTATGAACTCGTGTAGAATCAACCAAAAGCCTCTACCAAAAAAGCCTTTCAAACCAGGACCATGACAGAAAGGATGACAGATTCTGGTAGACGGATGGAGAGCACTAAACAAAACACAAACACATTGGTCCACCTTGAGCCATTCTTCCAACCATCAGTTGCAAATATAGGTGGCAAGTCCCCTTCCCCCTGGTGAAGAATGAGCTCTTCTCTCTCATTTTCATACACTGGAAGCAGCTCAGAGAGACGCTGAATTTGGCTGTATAATGCTCCTTGTTTTCAATTCACTTTTTGTTCAAGGTGCCCTCAAAGGCAGGCAATTTGAGGGGGAAATGTATTTTAAAAGATGCTTTAATACCCTTCACTATAGACTGCCTTAGGCACACTGTGAATGGAGCAACTGAAATGCTCATTTTAAGCTGCAAGCCAGGGAATATTTCCTGGCTGTTCCAAGCTGTCGATGCTAAGGTGACACTTGTCTGTTTTGTTCCAACACGGTAATCCTTGACTTTCCTTGGTTCCACCCCTACATCACGGCTACTCCCTGAAAATGTCAGGTATTCTCCTTTGTTGGAGATATGTGAGTCAAAATTCAATTGAAGTGCTCATGTTGTTTACATCAAGTGCCTTGCCAGATTTTATTCCCCAAAAGTAAAGATTTCTACTTATAGCTAATGATGGGCCTGCCTTGATCCAGACCTTAAGGAATCAACCTAAGATTTTCAGACATCCACAAATTCAGGCAGCTCCCAGCCAGCTGGTGCTGCTAAAAACCAGATTCATAAATATTTAGATGGGCGATGGAAAAGCTGATAGACTCTGCTGTCCGTTTTGTCAGGCAGTTCAGCTTGTTACAGTCATCACTTAATCCTAATAGATTTCTGTTACAATTCAGCGTAAACATCTCGAGAAACTCTAATGACTTTCTTGGAGCTCAGCAGGAGAACAGATTGCAGCTTGGATTGGTTTGGGGAGGCATCAGGCTGCTCAGTACCAAAGCGAGACTCTTGAAGGAGCTCCATAAATGGTTATTTTCATGAAGAATTTCAGTTTCACAGCAGCAGAGAACCAGCACAAGCCACCAGTGTCTCCAGCCAGCAGGAGAATAACCCACAGTGTGAGACATCTCCATTTTTGCTTTAGTGCTGGAACTAAATTTTATTTTCACTTTCACGGAAGGCCACTGCCCTTGGTGGTGCTCACCTCCACAACTCTTGGTTCCTGGGAGTTAGGAGGACCAGAGGTGCAAAATCAAATTCATCCATGAATTATCAGTCTGCAGGCTTGAAATTTGTTCCCCAAATTCAGGTCAGAGCAAATTCCAGCTGTTTGTAGGATATCTACTTAAATCCACTCCTCTTATTAGAATCGTGGACTCATTAAGGTTGGAAAAGATCTCCAAGATCATCAAGTCCAACCTGCAACCAAAAATCCAACCTTCAACTGAGGGTTTCACTGGCTCCTCCCTATGTTGGAAAGGTAACATGAATCCAATTGGATTTTAGACAATTAAAAGGATTTTGAGCATTTCAAGTCAGGAGGAAAAAGAAAACAAATGACAAGACAGATTGGTGTAGAGAGAGGTAATTGGAGGTTTTCAAGTCGTGCTACTGGTCCATCTTCTTTTTTCCCAGTACACAAAACTGATCTGGAAAGGGGGGAAAGTGTTTTTTAAGTGGATTTTGCTTCATTTATTCACCCTTGGAATCTTATTTAGTCCACAGCTACAAGAATAACCTTTGTAACTTCATTTTCAAGGGCTGCCTTTACCTGCATGATGAATTTGGCCAAAGGAACCAAATTTTTCTCCCATTTAAAGAAAGACTTTCCCCCATTTAAACCAAGGCTGCTTTGCCTCCATCTTTCCATGCAATACTGGAAGTTTGAAGGCGGAGGGAGGAGGAATCCATCACATTTGAATTTTGGAGGACAACGCAACTCAGCCCAAGCACAAATCCTGTTACTCTCAAATCAGCCCACAATGTTCCCCCACCCCATGTCCTCTCTTTCTCTGCAGCTCAGGGCTGCATTCCTTGGGAAAAAAAAAAGGCTTTGGAGCAAGATAACCACTAAATAAACAGGTTTTTAGCACATCTGCAAATGGAACAGCTCCAGCTATTGGCAACAGCAATTATTTAATGAAGCAAGGAGTTTCCATTGATTTTGTGACTCCAGATGGAAATTAAAAGGCCTGTTATAATTAGCCCTAAACTCTGCTATTTATTATTGAGCTGAGCTGTGCCTGGTCGAATCTTTGGGGCTGGAAATGACGCTGAAGATGTACCTTGTGCTCTGTGTGGATAATTCAGGCTCAAACCTGCACCTGGGTGGGGTGGAGGGCTCATCCATTTTTCCTTTGCCGAATCTCTTATGCCAGAAGCACAGAGCTCATGGGAGAAATTGGAGAAAAGAAGGTTTCAGGGAGACCTTAGAGCATCTTCCAATGCCTAAAGCAGCTCTGAATCACCTCTGGCTTTGTGTCTCTTGCCCTTAACAATGGGAGAGCTCTGGATCTTTTCATTTTCCAGACTGGAGATATTTCCCCTTAGCCAACTTTAGAGAGTGCTGGTGGAATACTAGTGGGATTTTAAAAGGATTTGAGAGGGTGCAGGATACTTCTGAGTTGGTGTAAACTGGATCTGAGTCTCAAGGAACAATCAAAGAGAAGAAAACATGGGAAAACCTGGAGTGGGATTCATGGAGTGATAAAGTAGAGCTTCAGGACACATCAATAATTGAATATCTAGGGAAAGGCTCTACCTTGACACTGAACTACCAAGGATCCTTTTGGGAATGTTTAGAGCTCGCTATCCCAAAATGACTAGCTGGAGAAAGTGTCTGGAACTTCCTCATTGAGTCTCCAAGCATTTGTTTAATCAAATCCTTAAGATCTCTGAGAAATGAGATTTCACAAGATCCCTGGTGGCTTATGCCACTGCTGCCTTATCCCTCAAGGAAAAAAAAGATTCCCCCCCTAAAAAAATCAAGCTTGAATTTTTCTGTTGTAAAAATTGAGGTTTCCCATACTCTCGGGAGTGGAATGGTTGTTGTTTTAAAACCAATTTTAGTCTGTATCTGATTCCGAAGAGAGAGAAACGTTGCAAAGCTCTGAGCACTGTTAATATTTCTTGTGCTATTAAGGTCAAGGTTTATCAATCTGTTGGCAGAGAGCTGCAAAGGTAGAAGCCAATCAAGCAGAGAGAATGTGTAAATTGAATTATGTGTTAGAAACAATAATTACAAAGGGAAAAAAAGGAAGGGAAAAAAGCGAAGGGAAAAAAGCTCCTCCCCCATGCGTGTGGTGTCCCTGTGTCTACCACAGACCAAGAAGGGTCAAGCGAACAGAACAGTGAGGTGGGAGGGAATTGTGCCACCTTGACCTAAGAAAAAGAGCACAGTTTGGTGTCAAAATCATCTTTGGTAATGGGAAAGGAAGATGTGGATCTAAGAAATCTTTAGGGCATTCTTATAGGTCATGCAGGCCAATTACCAAGCCTCAGGAAACAACTGAGCTACAGGAGGGATCAAATTATCAACCAAATTTGAATTATTGATAAATACGTTTTTACATCCACCAGCACTGTGACAGCATCTTCTTGGGGAAGAAAACTGAAAATCGTGGAGTGCAGCAGGGAACCAGACAGAAAGAAGAAAAGAGTAATTATGCAGATGCAATTTAGTACTGAACTCTATTTAATCACTTGGGGTTTGGTGCATGCATAAAAGCTGAAGAATTCTGACATTATAATATGAGATTGGGATATGATTAATGTGGGGGAAAAGTTATTTAGTTGGATTCTTTTGATTTACACATCTACACGAGAGTTTTTTCCGGGATCTGAGCAGTGACACTTTCTGGACAGTACAGGAAAGAACTCAGATGTTTGGGAGGTGAGACAGTAAAGGGGTTGCTCACCAGGCCAGCCAGAAAAATGAGGATAAACCCTGCTCAGAAAAAAAGTTGGAAATTGGGAAAAAATGTCCTCCTTCTAAAAGGACATCCCATCTCTTATTCCTTAGTACATTGTGTTTAAGCACATTTATTTTTGGTCAAAGACTGTCAATGCTTAGCACCATTCCCCCTTCCTGCTTTCTTTTTTTCACCAAAGGTGTGTGATTTTTTTTGTTCCTGCTTTAAAAAGAAAACATTATTCACAACTGTTTGTGAAATAGAAAACATGGCCAGAGAAAAGATGTTTAGAGATACCTCTTCGTATTTTTTCTGTTCTTCAAAAGGCAACAAAACATAATTGTGAAGCTGTTGGGAATAGCTTGGACATATGACGGGAGATTGATCTGAATTTGAGAGATGAGCCCTTCAGTGATAATCAGGAACATGATTTCTTCAGTGGAGTGAAACGGGGCTTAACAGATGACTCGATTACAGTTTCTAATTACTTATCAGATGCTGCTCTTGAGTCAAGCAAAAAAAAAAAAGGCATAACAAGTTCCAGTGGCTGGAAATTCAAGTCAGCAAAATTAGAACTGAATTCAAGGTGTACATCTTAAATCATGAGGTTAAATCAACCTTTGGAACAGACAAGCAGTGGACATGATAAATTCTCTCATCATTTGGTCTCTTTAAGGGAAGATTATGTATTTCTCTATTTTTAAAAAAGTTTTCTATGTAGTTTAAGCAGAAATAACCGGGAGAGTTTCTGGATTCAGCTGAGACAAAATTTCACGCTCTAAACTACGTAGGTCAGATGAAGTTCTCGGAAGAATTTTGTGATGTTTGAAACCAAAACTGGGTTGATTTTCTCTCCCACTATTCAAAGTTCCTTTTTAACCACATTTATCCTGCAGCAGTAGCCCTTAATTCATTAATTTGTTAATTTGTTGAGGCTGCTGAAAATCCACCAGGTTATGGATGTGCACTTGGAATGTGTCGTTTTAGCTCTGATCCAGAGCAGTTTCCATGTGCACATCAAATGGAAAAGAGGATTGCAAGAGAAATATCCTGGGAATATTCTGAGCAAGGATGAGGGATGTGCTCCATGGATGAGGCACCTGGAGCCTCTTCCAGAAGGGTCTCCTCAAGATTTTACCTCCTAGAACTTTTCATGAGCTTCAATCCCCAAAAGCCAGGAAATTCTGCATGGTTTTGCACCAACTGGGACATCTCCAAGAACTACTGGTGGTGCAATAAATATCCAAACTCATTATTCCTCTCTGGTGCTCACGTCTCACTGACTTTGGGGGGTGTTAGCAAAGCCTGCCACTGCTTAGTGGGGTGCTGGAAAGATCCTGAAAACAAGGAAAAGAAAATTAGGGCAGAAGAAGGAATGAACGGATGTAGATGAATCTCTGCCAGGAAGTTCCACACAAAAAAGTGAAGGAGCAGCTGTCTCCTCAATTAACCAGCCTCTGTTGTCTTCATAAATCACTTTGTGCTGCCATATCTGAGTCTCAGAAATCCAGAGGAGTATTTGTACACTTAATTCCTATTTAAGGAGCTAAATCCCTTTTGAAATCCTTTGTCTACTAAATACTTCTGTGGATCTGAGCCTTGTGGCTTTAATCTAAGAGGGTCTAAAAGGAGAAATACACATTTCTCGCTGTTGTGTAAGGCCACATGATAAAGGGTGAGATAAAAGGGAAATACTGACCTGACACAACGTCTTTGGGGGTGATTTTTGCACAAGTTACCTGGAAAAGTCACCACGGGGCCTTCATTGCCCATGAGTGAAGGTGGAACCTCATAAAATCAGGAATAACCTGATTAGGAACAACTTGGCACAGTGGAAGGTGTTCCTGCCCATGGCAGGGGGTGGAACTTGGTGAACTTTAAGGTCCCATCCAACCCAAACCATAATGTGATTCTATGATTCTGTGAACCCATGAATCCATGATGTCCTGCATTTTGGCACAAAGGATTTGGGATTGTCAGTTGTGATAGAGGTGGCAGCAGCTCTAAAAGGGGATTAGATTGTTCAACATAATTTTTTTTTCTCTCCCTGATGCAGAATGGGTTTTTAACCATCCACCTTCCATAGCATCGCAGAATCAAGAAAGTGAATTTTACTCTGATTTTGTTTTACTCTGTGCCTTTCCAGAGTTCTTCAATGACAAGAACTGAACCTGGATGAGTAGGGAAAACCCACAAACCCCTGAATCAAAGGGAATCTCTCACCCAGCCAGGCTGCAATTCCTGGTACTGTTCAGGGTGTTTTCCAAACCCATCCTTCTTTCAGCTCTGGCTGGGCCTCACTTCTGGTCCCGTGTTTGTACAGATTTTTTCACAACGGGAATCTTGTCTGAGGTAGACCTGAGGCCAACCAGTAGGAAATAATGAGTGTAAATCTCCCTCCTTTCCATATTAATCATTCCTGTACCTACCACGTCTCCCTCAGAACAGCACAGCTCATTATGGGAAGACAAATGCTAACAGAAAATGAGTTACATTCATAATGAGTGTCAAACCACCAGAAATGTGAGATTCTGGCCTGAGGAGAAATGAATGTGATTCACAAACTTGATCCGATCCCAAGAAGTGGGAGAACATTTCTCCCCACCTTCACATCCCTGCGGTGCACAGCGAAGAGATTTTACAGAGACCTCCAAGACCCTGTTAATTTGTGTAATTTGGTTGGAGGAAATCTGAGTTTATCTGGTTTTGTTAATATTTTGATACTTTCCATGAAAAATAGCACAAGAGAATCTAATTAAACCAACACATTTTAACCTTGTTTCATTGTGGCTGGTGTAATGTTGAGCTCGCTAATTTGTAAAACTAATGAGTGCAGTCTGACCCAGAGTTGCTTTTTACAGTGTCAATTTGCCCAGGAAATCTGGAAAGCTGGGGCTCTTTTCTTTTTTTCCCAGTATTTGATTTGGATGTGTTGAGCTGAAACCCCAATTAAAACCCTGCAAAGCAAAAGGATTCCAGAATTCTGCAAAAGCATAACGAAGTTTCAAAGCCTTTTTTTTCTCCTTTTCCTCAAAGATATTTGGTGGGGTCTAAGCCAAGTCCTTGCTTTGTAAGTTTTCAGTCAAGAGTGGGAAGAAAGAGGAAGAAAGTGAACAAATCACTGCATGAAGGAAGTAAAAATAAGGGGACAAACTGCAGATATAATTTGCAATTTTCCTTTCCACGTGAGTCATGACGAAAGGCATCTCCCACCAAACCAGGGCTGAATTAATTTTCTTCTCTGGTCAAGATAACATTGGAGTGTTGCCCAGGAGTGCTTTATTTCCAATGATTTTTAATGATTTTTTAAAGGAACAATTTCAGATGAATTTTTTTTCCCCTTTGGCTTATTTAGATGCTCCCTTTTCATTTTAGCTCTTCATTACGTTATGTTAATCATACCACAATACACAGATTGTAAAGATGCAATGTTTCTTTCAGGCCTTTAATGTGCTTCTGAATTAAGTTTTCAAGGTCTGGTCCAGTTAGAGAAGAAAATAATAGATGTATATAAATTTTGGGAGGTACAGACACTTCACCTTTCATCAAACAGTAAATGGGAGCAAAAAATAAAAATATTCATCCAAATGTACTGCATTTTATGCAACTTAAATCTCAACCAGTCCTCTGAGCCAGGGGAGAGAAACGCACTTTTCTAGGGTTATTTTCTGTATTTAATTTAAGACAAATCATTCACAAGGAAACTCCCATGTCATCCAAAGGAGATGAGTCCCTTTCCAAAATCTGATGATGAACAGATTCCAAGCAAATATCTCTGGCGCTGCTCCAGTTGGGACCACAAGTGGTGCAAGTGGACACCAGACCTCTTATTTTCCTTCACAAGCACGAGGCTGGTTCCTATAAACAAATTGCCATGCACAGGGGAAGAGATTTCTCTGGAAATCTGTGAGGCAGGAGGAGCTACTGACAGGGGACCAATATTAAGCCAGATTCATTTCCAAAATGCTGGAAGTGGGAGGGAAACCTTCCATCAATGGCAGTGTTATACACGAGGATATCAAGGGCTACTAATTTGTCCCAGGCATAAATATATTCAAGAAAGCTAAATAAAACCTCTCTGGCACTAATTAAACTTTGCCCTGATTCTCAGGGATGAATTTTAATTGCAGTACACTGCATAGCTTTGATTTAATTTCCTTCTGTTGGATGCAATTGCATTTAAGCAAATCACATCCCATCGATTGGTG